>BSBN01000070.1:10000000-15327446 GCA_027924645.1 Cunninghamia lanceolata | reverse complement strand
GAATCACGTATCAGATATTAAACTGATAAGAACAGATACTACACTTGATCTTAGCCAAAAGGCCGAGAAAGGTATGCTTTTCCTCTCTCCTTCCTTCTTTCTTTCTATCCGCCCTCTCTTCCCTTCACTCTGCCCTGCCTACATGTGGGATAAATATGTCTTTCTCCTCCCTTTCATAATGTTCATCTTATTACCTCCTACTCTCCTCTTTCTACATGCTTCAAATCATTCCGTTTCTCCATTTCAAGAATGTTTACCATTTCTTTCAGACAAATCGAATTATTTGACCTGCAATATACTAGCAATACAAATTGTGCAAGTCTGGTTATTAAAAAACGCACTTGTTAACTACCTGCTGTGAAAACAATCCACCGGAATGGTATTAGGCACAAAGTGATCAGATCAGTGCATCTGTTTCCCATCACATATATTTTAGTTACTTAACTTTACTCGGCGCAGTAAATAACAGGGAAAAGATTACCTTCAAAATGGTTTGAACATCAGATGTTGTTACTAACTTACTGGCAAAAAAAGTGCAGAGGCCTTTCTAGTGAAGAATGTAAAATGGTCTACCATAACTCCTATGGGCATGCTTTCTCAAGGGCTTCAATTTTTTAAGATGGTTAGCAATGTTTTCTATTCTCATAGAGTTATTGTATTAAGCCTTTCACCCTTACAATTTAACATAAAGGAGGGGTAAAAATTTATTAAAACGAGAAGAAGAACAAAGCAAGAAAATTACAAAGCCCTATCAAGCTCCACTAAGTGAGCCAGATGTTGGGATAGATCCGGGGGTAAACAACTACAGTCCACCAAATTCCAATCATGAATATGCTCAGAAGCCCATTTAGCCAAACAATCAGCAACACTATTCCGTTCTCTAGGAATATGAGTAAAAGTAACATACTCCAACGAAGCACAAAGGTTAAGAATCTGGCCAACAATCAAAGCCAAATGCCAACTGACATTATCTAACTGCCTCTTATTCAACAAGTTCACCACAACCTGGGAATCAGACTCACATATGATCCTTCGCCACCCCAATTGACTTCCACGCTCCACAGCCGTTAAAATAGCCTGAGCCTCCATAAGATTATTATATGAAGGCCCTTATAAACAGAGAAGATAAACTGAACTTCTCCAGAGCTATCCCGACCAACACCACCAATTCCAGCATGACCAGGGTTTCTGCAAGAAGAGCCATCCGTGTTGATTTTTAGAGTACCCTGAGGCGGAGGAGACCATCTCCCCTCCCTATTCACCTTCGGGGTAGGATGTCTACATCTGTAAATCTTAGTATTCAAGCAACCACCAACTAAATCTCTTAATCAATTACCATTTTTCTTTGCAATCATATTAAATATGTCTGCAATTTAGTATGCTTCTGGATTTAGCGGTGTAATACTATCTCTTATTACATGTCTGTGCTTGTAATTCTGAAGACTTTTCACCTTGCTTTTATTCCCAATTGCCAGATGCATAGAAATAAAATGTGAAGAGAAGTATATCGATGCCTCCAAGAGTCCAAACAAGAAAATGAGGAATGTAAGACTAGCAAAATCGTGGATCAAGTTGAGGAGATTCAAAAACAAGAAAATGAGGAATGTAAGACTAGCAAAATCGTGGATCAAGTTGAGGAGATTCAAACACTAATAAAGCTGAAACAGAAGTTCAATTTTGCTAATTAATGGTGAAATCTAAACTAATACAGACATAAACTGCAAAGTTGTTATAATTTCATATTGGATTAAACCTGGATTACAATTATAAAGGCAATGTTTTTCATTTTTCTCCCTGAAAGGCAATGTTTTTCATGTCGCAAAAAGTAAGGTCTATTGAAGGGGCTGAGCCTAGTTTGTGGCAATGATGGTGTCTTACACCAGCTACTAAGGTTCAAATCTCTGGAGGTGATTAGACCAAATTTGATCTCTAAGCGACTTTGACGGAATTGATCCCTCCACTCATGACAACTTAACCGAAGGAGGTTTCTAATAAAAATATATACATATCAACATGTTACAGAAATACTGATATCTATGTAGCCTGATTGATTCCATTTAAAAAATAGTGACATCTTACCTAATTGTTCAATGCAGGTCAAAACAGGAGACTTAGGGACAAACATTGTCTTATCATGATGCTAACTATACTAAATTATTGTAAATTATGTTATATGCCAAAGCTTGTCAGCACTCTTCATTAAGATTATCCAACGAACTCAATTAAGGAAAAAATTTCTGACATTAATTTATAAAATAGGTTGTCACTAGTCTTCGAACTCAATTAAGAAATTTTTTTCTTAACATATTAATTTATAGTCGTCACATGATCATTGTAATTCATCCTAGTTTTAGTTGGGTTTTCTGCATAAAATGACCATCAGTGCCATTTACGAGGGACATACTGAGTATCCAGAGTGGGTTTCCCTTGGAAGGACAGTCTATCTATCCTGAGATAAGATTTCATATTACTAAAATGTTATTCATTTTGCACCATAATTATTATTATTAATGACCATTTGAATTTTCAGGTCTCTCACTGTTTGTGAGACATTGTATAAAACTCTAAGCAATCTCTTTATTCTCTATTGGAAAAGCGTTAAAATCAACCTGATATACATTGCTTGTATGTTAGTACTATTGCTGAACTTATGATTCCTATGCCAATTGACTAAAACACTGATATATGAACAACTAGCTGCTTACAGAATGTACGCATTAACATACATAACTCATAAAAATTGGGATCATAAGAGAGACAACTGTCAGAGGCTAATATATAAAACAATATGAAGATTATATATCTATACTTCGAATATATTCAATTTTTTCAATATACAATTCCAAAACTTTGAATACAGTATTGGGAGTTTAATCCCAAATATGGAGATTTTATATCTATAATTTGAAAATAATTTGGAATATATTCAATTTCTTCAACGTAGGTTCCAAAACTTTGAACAGAGGATTGGGAGTTTAGATCCTTAATATAGAGATTAGATATTTAGAATTTAAAAATAATTTGGAATATATTCAATTTCTTCAATATACAGTTCCAAAACTTTGAACAAAGCACTGAGAGTTTAGATCCCAATTTTTTTTAAAAAAAAAAAAAAAACTATTTGGATCTGTTTGTCATTTTCATCATACACTCAAATTCAGTAAAATCAATTCTACCATCAGAATTTTTGTCAAATCTTGCTATCATTGTTTCACAATTCTTCAAGTCTTGCCCTTCTCTCTGTTTTAGGTTTAGGAGGACTTCTTGAAGTTCAGATGGTGTGATAAAACCATCACAATCTTTATCGAAAACAGAGAATGCTTCTCTTAACTCTCCTTCATGAGACACTTCCTGCAAGCTTTCTTCAGATTCAGCTTCCTCCCACAGACTCTGGCAAAGTTTGCAAAAATCATTAGAGCTCATATGGTCCTGTAAGCCCATCATGATCTTCATATCATCATCACAAAAGCACTGGAGCCCAAGCATTTCCAGCAGACCTAGTATGTCCTCTGCACTTAAACTGCCATCTTTGTTGCTGTCCAAGGCATGAAATATTCTAACAAGGTCCCGTGTTTGGATTTTATGCTGGAATTTTTCATTCTCAGAATCGCTGCTCCTATCATCATTCACAGAAACAAAAGGTGGGCAGGGGCCATCTGGCAGGATCTCTGAATCTTTTTCATTGCTAAAGCCACAAAACTCTGTTTTTATTGTCTGGATTGCACAAACATAAATACAAGCACAGTAGAATCGCATAAGGCCACATAAGGCTGAGAAGACAGTACTTTCCAAAGATATAGACATGAAAGAACCATGAAAAACTACAGAGTTTCTGATGATATCAAACACCATCTTCAGGGCCATATGAAAAGGATTGAATTGAATTGAAAACTGGAAATTCTTGCAACCAAATTCACAAAAAAAGGCTTGGGAGCTACTTCTGCTCTGCAGAATGGTGGTTAATGCAATCTACAATTCCTTGTTATAAAGTCTTTTGATTGACTGTTTGGAGTTTCCTTGAAGTCGGTCGGAAACACCCAGTTGGTATCTGTGTTATAATTATTGATCGTTTATAGGAAGGTAATTTCCTTGTAAGGATGGATTAAGAAAGTGCAGGGAAGGCCACTAGAAGGATTATTACCGCCTTCCTTTTATTTGGAATTGTTTTTGGCTGTCCTTGTTAGACCTTAGGAGGACGGCCTAAATTTGACGATGCCTGTCAAGCAATTTTCAGAACGAAGTTGTCAATCAAATATAGACTAAATTTATATATATAAATAATCATATAGAAATTTTGATGGACTGTTTGAAATCTTCCCTTTCAAATGATAGAGTCTTCTTAAAATTGTAATTATATATTTTATGACTAAAATGAATAAATTCAGCCATACGACCATCAAATTTAGGCCCTGCAGTTGAGAGAATTGTTTTTTCCTCTTTTTGACTTTTGAAGGAAAGAACTACAAAGATTCAAACAGAAATAAAAACAAAATATTGAAGATGGGATCGCAAGGGCCTAAATTTGATGGTTGTGTGGCCACAATTTTGGCATAAAATATAATCCAAAATTTTTAAGATTGTTTGAGGATAGATTTTTGGCAACCGTCTTGAGGATAATTTTGTATAATAGAGTAACTATGAAAGATAACTATCACAAAAAAATTTCTTGGTAAGTAGGGTTGATTGTTAAATTTAGGGTCTAAATTTGTGGGTATTACTATTTTAAAATGGACTTATGTCTTGGATTTCATGTCATGTCGCTTATTTTTTAAGTCGTATGCACTAAGTTCAGTTTGAAGAAATTGTATTGTATTAAGCTAGGCAAGACTTGAACTACCACCTTGTGGTTTACAACTCAACCATTTATTGCATATACTGAACATTTGTAAACAACTAGGTTGAAATTTTGAACTTCCTCATAGATTTTCACAAGCTTCATGTAATTTTAGAGTGTTGGGCACTTTTCCCACCAGAAAGTTAGTCTAAGTCCATGAGATCACGATGCCTTATTAAACTCCACACTTGCGCACCGGCATATCACTCAAGGTAGTTAACTTGACAGCTCACTCGAGGCACGAAATTCAACCAGTCCATGTTGGTTTTCGATGTATCACAATGGTTTTAAGGAATGCTCAAGAACTCAAATCAAACATATAACCATACTAATGAAGAGAGAGACATAATAAGCTTAAAAGACATATTGACATAATCAAAACATCAACCATTCATTATATTCAGTCAAATTGGTCATAACATTGGTTCCATGCTCTATTCTCCACACGATTCTCCTCAGCAACAAAAGTAACAATATTTATCTAACCATTACAACAAAACTCTCTATTAGTAACAACTAAAAGTGGCAAATTCATAACTAGTCACCCTTTTCCCAAACCCAAAAATGAGGCATATATAGTAGTGGGGCATTGCCTCTCACTAATTATACTTGCTAACAACCCTCTTAGCTTCCCCAAGTTTGTCAGTCATGAGTGCCTAGAAAATCACTCATGATATCCTATAGTTGCACTCCATGCTTCATTTTCCTAGCACCCCCTAGATCCATGGGAACCTCTTCCTGACATTGGTAATGGTCTTCTGCATGCACTCCTAGATTCACACCTCCTTTGTCTGCTTCTTGCTCAACATTGTTATGAGTGGGTCTTTTGTTGATTACTGTCTGGGTCTTATGCGCCAAGTGTAAGAAGGGTTTTCTTTGTCTCATGCCATCTATTAGGTCCTTCATTGGTTCTTTCATGCCTTGGATTCTTCAAAACTAGTACCATGTCGTGCACTCTTGTCAAAACTTAGGTTTTTTTTGACAAAATTGGGTTACTAGCCAAAGTTGTACCTTAACCAAAATTGGGATGAACATTACCCAATACTAATTTGGTTGACTGTCCTTGGTCAACTTTGCTCGGCTTTTGCAAGAAGCTCAGGAATCTCTACGCAACAATGTTTAAGAATGCCTCCCATTTCAAAATAGTTGGTTGAATGATGCCAGTGATTTCACCTATTCTAGCACTCAAGTCTTCTAACTTTTTCAAATCCCCTTCTAACTCAAAGGTAAGCTCCTTTAGTTCTTCAAATGTTTTCTTCGTGCTTGCACTAAACTCCTTAAGTTGTCCCTCCTCATCTAGGATTTGATTCTGAATTTCCCCAAACCGCTCTTCAATTTTTATCTTTCATGGCAATGATAGCCTTCCCCCTATCTTCCACATCCTTCAAAATCTTTGAACGAGCTGTCTTATCCTAGACAGTATTTACTGTCATTTTTAAGGCATGCTTTTTCTGGACGTCTTCTAGGAGGTGCATGGAAATAAAAGCTTCCTGTTGAGAAAAACCCAAAAATGCTTCTTTTTTCACAAGCCTTTTCATCAATATCGTGTATAAGGTTCATGTATGCACATCAAGTTATTCCTTGAGTCATTCCTTGGCTACCACCCACTTTACTTGTTCTTCCTCTACGTGCTCTGTCTCCTTGCTTCCGCCATCCTTCCTTTGTTTCCACATTGAATCAACCAAGACTTCAAGCTTTTGCATTCCCCCTGATTGGTTGTGTACCACTCCATATAAAACCTTAGGATCTTCTTGTATGATGTGGTGAAAAAGGTGTACGGATTTTAAACCTATTTCCATCTTTTGGTGCTTAGTGTATACACCTAAAAATGACACGAATCATCCTAAATAAATATTCTAAATATTTATTCCATTCTTCTATTAATTAAATAAATATTCTAAATTTATTTAATCGATTCACTGCTCCATAATTAAATAAAATCTATTTATTTAATTAAAATTCTTCTAAGTGTCCTACACAATTAAATAATTATAAATTATTTAATTAATCCAAATTCCTCTATCCTAAGTTCTAAATTCAAAAATCCACCTCACCTTTTCCACCTCACCTTGTCCACCTCATCAGGTTGCACATGTAATTAAATATATTTAATATTTAATTACCTATTTTTCTCTCACCCACATGGCCTATTTCTTCTCAAATCAGAAGTTAGTTAGCTAATCAATCAAATCTGTTAACTAATTAGTCATTTGAGTTCACTGGTCAATCTATTCTGTTGACTCCTTAATCAACCCAGTTCACTGGTCAATCAATTCAGTCAATCCCATAATCCACTCTTCTAACTGATCAATCAAGTTTGTTAACTGATCAGTCAATGGAGTTAACTCTCTAATAAATTTTGTCAAGTCCCCTCTTTCATGATGGAGCTGGGACACTTGTCACATTTCTACTGGTTGCACATTCCTCAACTATCCTCAGCCGTTGATCTTCATATCTCCTCTCAACCGTTGATTCCCATTCTTCCAAGTCTATAAATGAAGCTTCATCCCTCCATTCTAATCATCCAGGCTTCTGACATCGTTACTCTGCAGAAATATTACTAGCGCGCCTTTGGCACCCTTTTACCATCCACAAGCTTGAGATCACATACTTGCTTTGAAGCTCATCTTCATTGCATATCACAACAGCCATTTACCATCGACTCCCTACAAACAGCTAAAAGAGTGCACTCTCTGAGGGCTCCCTTCATCTGCGAAAGGACGGTTGTAATAGGCAAACAACAGAAGCATCAATTTCAGGAAAGGTTTGCTTTGTGTTATCCATTGCTATTTTCGTTTAATCTTTCTTGTTATCTCCTATTCTGTTGATGTTTGGGTCTTATATATTTCATTTGATTGATCTATGTTTTACCCTTACATTTTTGGCGCCCACCGTGGGGCCCTTGCCCCTTTATCTTATCAAAATCTGAGCATTTTTGAAGGCAGGTTCCGTACAGGTCACGCAAAGTCACGCACAGGTTACTTCGACGCATTTAAACATTTCCGTGGCACATATAAAGACTGTTACGGCGCTTCTATCATTTCTGCGCATCTGTGTATTTTCGCTGCGCTTTTGCGCACTGTTACGGCGCTTTTGATTATATTGCGCATATGTTCCTTTTTACTGCGCTTTTGAAGACTGTTACTGTGCATCCATTATTACTGCGCATTTATTCTTTTTAACTGCGCATATGTGCAATATTACGGCGCATTCATTATTGTTGCGCTTCTGTTGATTATTTCTGCGCATCTAATCACTGAAGCTGCACATTTGTAACAAACTGAGGTTTTAGTACTTTTCTAGGAGAATTTGCTAATGCTAACCTTTTCGCAGGTGTTTGCTGGAGCTGTTTTGCAGGATAGGCTCGGGTTTAGTTCCATATAGCTGCATTTAAATAGTTCACATTTCACTTTTCAAGGGATAGTAAAACTGATGTGCATTCAAATCCTCACCTAGCTCTAATTAGGAAAGCAGTAACTGGATTATTTCTTACTTGCATTGCAACACTTTCCAAGTTATTGCTATCTAGGATTAAAACTGAACTCACCATTGGTCTTGAGGTTAAAATGAACTATTGCTATGTCGTGAGACCAAAACTTCAAAGTTAACTATCTCGTGCTACGCAGTTTAAAACTGAACTCACCATTGATCTTGAGGTTAAAATGAACTATTGCTATGTCGTGAGACCAAAACTTCAAAGTTAACTATCTCGTGCTACGCGGATTTAAAACTGAACTCACCACTCCTTTCTGGAGTTAAAACTGAACCACTGCTATATTGCTAAAATCACTTCAAAGTTCTATGTTTGAGTAGAATAGCCCATTTAGTTTTTCACTTTTCACTAGGGTGGATTAATCAGTGTATTTTGTGCTTGTGAATGACAATAGGCTTATGCTCTCCCCTCTTTTGGGTGATCAGAGTGCCAGACTTGTCATTCTATTTGTTTAACCTTTAGGAGGGGCCTGCCTTTGGATGCACGCTTGTCCAAGTGGGAACGACCCTGAGTGGTAACAGGCTAAACGCCAAGCCCTACCAAGCCACTTAAAATAAATTGTGCTTGAGGTGAAAACTTCCTGCAACGAGTGCTGTTATGTTACACCGACGGCCAACCTCCCCCAAAACCCTCTAAGGCGCAACCCTTTGAGGCTGGGAAACTCCATAACGGAGAGTAGTGTCGCCGCACGTGTGACCACTTGAACAGTTGCCCGCATTAAATACCTCTTGTTCTAGTGGCCCAAATCCCTTATAATCCATTTCTCGCCTAGAATTTTTGTGCTTGCTTTTGTTCAGTTTAGTCCAAACTAGAGTCGAAAAAACTACAAAAACAATGAAAAACTACAAAATATTCTTTGTGCTTGCTGTGTTTTCTTGCTGTTAATTCATAATATCAGATCAGGAAGACCTTTTCCAGCCAAAAAAATACCAAAAACAGAAGAAAAATCCAAAAATTTGCCAAAAAAATTAGAACTGCGCATATACTCCGTTCTGCTGCGCATTTGTAGCGACTTGCTGCGCTTTTGTAACGACTTGTTGCGCATATGTACTGTTGCTGCGCATTTGTATTTCACCAGAGCTGCGCATATACTGCGACTTACAGCGCATTTGTTCATTCCTGCTGCGCATTTGTTTCGGCGCATATGCGACAGTGAGCACTTGCCCTATTTTTGAGGAAATATTTTCACTTGATTGGAGCACCCATTTCAACCTAGTTTCACTTTCTGAGGTCAGATTCAACCTTGCAGTCAGTCTTCATCCATTTCACCCGAGTCTCTCTCTTTCGTCGATCGTCCCATTCACTTTCTGTCCAAACGCCTCTTGTCCCAAAGTCAGTTTGTCCCATACCAATTCGACATAGGTCCCTTTTTCGTGTCATTAGTGAATTCACGTAAGCCTAGTAGGTCACCATACCTTTGCTAGTAGTCTTGTTGAACGACTAAGCCCTACACAGTAAGACTGGTATCGACTACCCTTACTAGCGGCTAACATCTTGTGTCAATCATCTTACTTGAAGTCATTGAGCGAGAGAATCCTTTGTCCAAATCTTGTCCTAGGTATCCCATTCACAACAGTCTCAGTCGGCACCTCGCCAAAATTTCTAATCCTGGTCCACTTCATCCCACCCCACCTTGCATGGTTCTTACTTGATCCCAGTACAACAAGCAACTTGAAATGGCCGACTCATCTGATCACCTTGCCCCACCACGTGGTGGTGACGAAGAAATTTCTCATGAAGAATTAGTAGCACACATCCAAGATAGAAAATTCCAACGCCTGGTAGAGAGGGTGCTCCTTGAAGAGCCCGATAAATACTTCCACCATCTTGCTAATCTCGGAGTCAAACTCCCCGCAGACTTTGACATAAGCTCCATCATGGAAAATGTAGACAATGATCATGAGCAGAGATGTGATGGTCATGAGAGGGGCATGAATGACACAGTCCCGCATGCAAATGAGAGAGATACAAAAGATAGAGGCAAGAAATCCCTAGATCAAAATGCTCCTATGGAAGACGTGAGACAACGAATCGAAAGTCTCAAGCAAGAGATATCCAACCTTAAGACCAGTACAAGTTCCAAGCAATACTCTTTGGAAGATATAGCTCCGTATCCTTTTGACAAAAGTTTGGTCATGAAACCCTTCCCCTTTCAGTTCGGAGTCCCAAAGTTTGACAAATACAAAGGGAAGGGGGACCCTAGAGATCATATCCGGGAATTCAATGCCGCATGTTTAGAAGTAGCTCACAACGAGACCTACTTGATGAGACTATTCCCAAGATCCTTAGGTGGTCAAGCTATGGAGTGGTTCTCGCGCCTCCCACCAGGCATCAAAACTTTTGATGAACTTGTCAACAAATTTATAACGCACTTCTCTTACAACATAGAACACGAGGTATCTATGCTAGATCTATGCAACACCAAACAAAAGAGTGGTGAGTCATTCACCACCTTCTTACAATGATGGAGACAGCTAGCTAGTAAGTGTTCTTACGATATGCCTGAGAGGCAGCTATTGGAAATGTTTGTCCACAACCTAAACACGGATCTTAGCTATCAGATTCAGATACAATGCCCTACATCATTCTCCAAAGTCATTGAAATGGGCCTATTCATTGAAAAAGCTATGATCGCTAAAGGAACTCTCAAGCTCTACAAGGACACACCTACTTCCAATTACACAACAGATAAATCAAAGTTTTGGACCAAGAACAAGAATGTGGTCAACGACGGAGTAGTGGATGCCAAGGCGGCAGCTCCTAAACAACAACCCATATTCACACTTAAGGGGGACACAAACAATGGTGCAATCAACAAACCACCCTCTTGGGAGCCTAGGTCTTGGTTCAATTCAAACCCAAGGAGAAAATTCACACCATTGGGTGAGTCTCAAGAGTCTGCACTACAGAAGTTGTTGGCAAACAATGAAATTTCTCTACCACCAACAAGTGATTACGAGCCTATAGTCAAACCTCCCTACTGGAAGGACACAGACTATTGTGAATATCATCGAGGAAGGGGGCATACAACTAACAACTGTATCCGCCTCAAAAATGTCATACAAGATATACTGGATCAGAATCAGGGAGGGACACAACAGCATACCTCCAATGAAACTCATGTGGCCTACAGGGATCCACTTCTGAATCATAACATGCCATATAACACTAATGGCCACAACAACAACAACCATGGCCACAACAACAACGGCAACAACATCAATGACAACAACAATAATCGCAACCAGCCAAATCAGAACAGCGGGACGAGTAATGCTAACTATGCAAGTGTTCCATTTGACTACACCATAAACTGCATTTCTGAACATATTCCACAGGTCAATGTCATCTCACCCAACCAACAACCAGGACCTAACCGAACTGGTTGTAGTATAATTACCCGTAGTGGTAAAGTCACGCTCAATACCGTTCCTCCAAGGTCGTCACCATCTCCATCCACCTTCCATCAGTACAATGTCATCGACCAGTTACAGAAAACTCCGGCTCACATTTCCATATTGGAGCTATTGCGTCTATCTCCTTCTCCTAAAGAGATTTTTGAGAAAGCCTTAGTGGAAACCACTGTCCCCACTAACCTGGCCCAAGAGAAGTTCCAGACCATGGTAGGCAATTTGACATCCTCCAATTCCATATCGTTTACTGAGCAAGATGACCTTTCTGTATCTCAACCCCACAACACCCCTCTGCACATTGTCGCATTCATACACAAGCACCGCATCAAGAGGGTTCTTATTGATGGGGGTGCTGGTTTAAATATCTGCACATTAAAGCTAGTCCTTGCACTGGGGTTCTCCAAACAAGCAGTTGATCCAAGGAGGAAAATTACCATAAAGGCATATGACGAGGAAGAAAGAACCACAAAGGGAACGGTTGTCCTACCGATTCAAGTGGGACCGGTAATCAAAGATGTGGTGTGCCAAGTCCTTGATCGGGAGCTTGCGTATAATATCCTACTAGGGAGACCATGGATCCACGCCATGAAGGTTGTCCCCTCGACCTATCATCAATGCATTAAGTTCCTGCACAATGGCAAGCAGGTCACCATCCAAGGCGACCCCGACCCCTACCAGCACTGCAATTCTTTCCGTGCAAAACCCGATGTGTCATACCTAACAACAGAGCCTACATTTCTCCTACCCCGCAACAGGACCATACCACTGAAGCTTCCTCCTCAAGACCCAAACCACTGAAACTTACCATAAAAGAAAGTGGCATGGGGGAATACTCCATTGAGCACAGCCTCAACCTTGCCAAGATGCCTTTGTCTCCTCGCTCTTTTGGCCAACCCAAACAGCCACCCAAACATTTTCCAAAGCCATCTGCTCCTCCTGTAGCTCCCGCAAATCCCTTTGTAAAATGGGGGACCTTATCTGATGAAATGGAGGAGCGAAATTTCCTGCAATGGCTTTATGCTGAAGAAGAAAACACACCCCAAGAACCGCCTAGACTCCCTACAGAACTCTATGGGTGGGGTGAGACTATTTTGCATAGGATGGGGTACGAAGGACAAGGCCCCATAGGCCTCAGAAAAGAAGGAATCATTGAACCTATACAACCTTCTTCATCCTCTTCGGCTAGAAACACAACTAGCCTAGGGTACAAAGGCAAGGGTAAAGCCAAGGAAAATGCCTACCTTGTGGAGACAATCCAAACACTCCAAGTGGACAGCGACACAAATTCAGATGATTCAAATGAGTATGAGTGGGACGAGCTAACAGAGCACTCCTACGACGACAAAGAGGTTGACACCATCCAAACTCTTAGCCCCTACCATGAGGGACAAACGCAATGGGACAGACCACTGGAGTCTGATTTGCCCACCCCTAAGATTATGGCTTTCGAGGAAAGTTTAGATTCCATTGCGATAAACAACTTGGAGGAAAGTACCACCCAGAACACTACCCCCGCTAATGCCCATAACATTTCCATTCACACCATTAATGAATCAGGTCTCTCATCCGACTCCCTTCCCCTCTTACACCCTGAGCTTATTGACTGGGATCTGCAAGGAACCCCCCAATTAGATATGTTCCAGAACGATGATGCTTACATTGATTATATGGAACTTAGGGACCACTTGCCAAAAGGAGATCATAAGGCTGGTTTTGCTATCGAACTAAATACTGTGGCTTACTTCGGGGAGGGTGCCAAGCCTTCCAGTCGCAAAAACATCAAGATCAAAAATGGATCTGACAGTGAAAACTGCCTTGCGGCAGTGTCAGATCATAAAATAGTAAAAAGAAAGGACGCATCTGACGATGAAAACCCAACTGTGGCACCTGACGATGGAATGCTTGACACTCTCCCTAGTGATATGTATCAGGAAAGGTCACAGATTGACAATCTCCATCGGCCTTCCTGATCACCGATTGACCCCGCCCAGGGAAGTAAAACCACCCCTAGGTCTCGCCCCTACTTGAATGGCTCTTGCCACGAGAGAAAGAGTGACTCGGAGGTCATCCATAGCAAGGAGAGGGTTCATGTGTGATATCAAGGCTGGCGCATCCATGTTATGCTTGAGTCACGTTTTAGAGCATACAACTTTAATGGAGATGGTTTGACCACACAGTCGAATGATAAAACAAATAGGCGTGAAATAAAATAGTCACAAATCGAATGATGGACCTCATACTTGATTGGAAGGAGAAAAAATGGGAGACAAGTCGTTATCTACAATTGGCAACTCGATAATGTCAAAACCTAAGATCGAGTGGAGAGGATTCAGTGAGCTTATGATTTGATGGATAATGCGATAGCTGTGAAGGAAGCAATGTAAAAAATGATTAGGGTAAAAAGTTAGATCTTTCAATGGGTGCATAAGGCATTGTTTATTCGGATCCCAAATGTTATAAACTAGATACTAATTGGAGTGTGGTCCGTGCCAACACAAAACCCTAATGTGGCCTTATGAACACAATAACATGGCCTTAAGAACTTTTATTATGGTATTTTGATTTATTTAGGTGAAACAATAAATTATTTATTTTCATATATATATATATATATATTGGAGGAGTTGTGAAACTTGTTTGGTGGTCATAGCACATGGTTACTAGGGTGTCTATGCACAAGTATCGATCAACACTTTGAAATGGCCACTTAAGGACATATGTGCACATAATGACTCATCTCGCGATTGTTGCTACTACCCAGAAGCCAAAACAATGGCTTTAAGCTCTTAAGTTAGTCATAAAGGTATGATAAATCTTTGTGGAAATCTGATGTATTGTTTAGGAGCTTAAGGTGCACGAAGTTAGGGTGGGTGGGTACTGGGTCCTCTCCCTTAGTATGACCCCAAAAAAAAGCAAAAGTCAAATGTACAAACCAAAGCATTAAGTTTCGTTCAATGATTTTGACAAGTTCATCTCTATGTGGAGCTTTATAATAAAAGCGGAGTACCGCAAGCAAATAGAACAATAGTTACAACTCCTTCCGCATTTGTAATTTTCCATCGATTTAAGCATCGATTTGGGGGAGAGAACTCAGTAGTTGTGCACCCTAACTTCACACCTCTCAAAATCATGTGACAATATCAAATTACTCTTAAATTTTTACATCAACTTACTTGGCAAGGTCCTTGCTTATAACTAAGGTTTCAGGTCCACATCATCAAATATGATGCCACATCATGTTTTTTGTTGAAGTGTCCAAAAAGACCTCCAAAAAAATTAGACTGATAGTTGTGCATTAAGCTATAATAGTTATGCATTTATTCATGTTTTGTTTGTGCATCACATGATGCGTTGCTTTTTATATCTAAATAATATATTCATTCAATCATAAGTACTTATGGTCAACACTAACAAGTTCGAAGTCACAACTACAAGTACTATACTTCTAAAAATATTAGACATTAAATCCACAAAAAATGGTCATAAAATTCACAAAAAGATCCACAACTATTGGAACATGCTCAACTAGTGAGTGCTCTCCCCTACTCAATGAAATATCAAAATAGTACTGAAAATTGAACTTTTGAGGTACAACAAGTATATCCAAGAAAAATAAAAGCAATTATACCCCAAAAAGGATTAAAAACTAGCAATCGCACTTGTAGTGTAATAGGCACACCGATAGGTACTTTGAAAGGTCCCTTATTTCCTAATAGGTCAATCGATGAAAACAACAATCCCTCTTCTTAAAAAAAACCATCTAGCAAATTAAAAACATAATCAAGCTAACTTTTGGTATCACAACAAGATAGCCAAGGCCAAAAACCCATCCAATATTACATGTCAACCACAACAGATTCAAGGCTAATGAGAGATCGAACAACTATTATAGCAGGCATCCTAGCATGAAACCAATACTTGTAGTAAAGGAAGGGATGGGTGAATTTGCCTCTGCAACAAAAGCCACACCCACCATCTTCATCACAACCACCACTACAACTAAAACAAATTATTTTGCTCCTCCTATTGCTAATAACAATATTATGGAATGACTTTATTATTTAGGGTTTCTAAAGACTAATCTTGCTTTCATTGCAAGCATCCTGTTGCTCAAGGTGCTAACTACCCAACCATACAGGATGACGAAAAAAATCAAGACACAAGTGCCAATCATTGATTTCCCACCATGAATGTACTTGATTAGTCAATGACAAAGATCTCTTCAATGGTCGTCCCTCATCTATTACATATTTGAAACTATCAATTCTCAATTGTATGCGCATGAGAGCTTTCCTTGCTTCATAAGGGAATGCCTATTAGTGTGATGGTAGGGAAATATGACCATCAAATATAACCACATAACAAGATTGCAAACTTTCATATGATGAGAAATATATACAAATGGCAAATGCTCTGCTCCTTTTCTCTTGTGAATTCTCATACTTCGTTACATCAATTGGTTTCCTATCCCTAAATCTCTCTTTAAATCTAAGCCACCTCATTTGCACCTGGCCATTGCCTCATCCTCAACACCAATGTCACTCCATAGATAAGAATGTTCATGATCATTCATATTGCCTCATTTTTCTTTAGTCACACAAGAAGGCTTTGCCCCTACCCCTCCTCCTGCCAGTCGGATAAGAGGTACCCTCCATCACCTAGTGAGGTCAGTCTCAATCTTAGATTTAGGTGCTTCCCCTTTGCACCTTACTTGCACTAAAGTCGTTGAATCCCACAAACAAGATGTCAAAGAAAAGAATGGAAATAATAACCCTAGATGTGATTTCTTAATATTCTATGCATTGAATGATACTTGGATAATCCTTTATTTTTATTGTTGACTTCACTACTTTTGATGATGATTTCTATGAAAGATTAAAAAGGAATAAAATGTAAAGTTTAAAGATTGTAGAGTGCATTCATTGCTTGAGTGATACTCTAATGCTTGATGGCTTTGATGCACATGTTTTAATAATGATATTAAGATTTTAGTGAAAATATATTAATATGTTAAAAAAGGCAATGACAAATGCAAATATTTAAATCTTGGTTGACTATTTTGACAATGAAAAAATATAGTCATTATGAATAATAATTTGATATCTACATTAGTTCAAAGGATTAAATGTTGAATTTGAAGGTTTGGGGAGACTGTTGGACAAACCTAGAAGCATCTTAGGTCAAATTTTATATTATGTCTACATCTGAGATTTTAAAGCCATGAACTTGTAGAAAATTTAGTAGATCTAAACTTATTTGATCAATCAAATTGTATATGCTTCCTTGTGTCCAAGGAACCTTGCATATTGGCCAAAGGACTAATAACACTTGATAGAGAATGTCATGTGTCTACTCTTCATTCCCTTGGGCCATCGTCCATGTCACTACCAAGCCACATGTTAAATCGTAATTCCCCTAAGCAACAACTTACAATTGTGGACTTGAGAGTACAAATACCAGTGACTCAAGGCTACTAACTAAGCTCTATTGCATAATGTTTCTTGTGTCGATCGAAAACATGGACATGAAGCAAAGTGAGCTTCAAATGAGACACCCCTCTAAAATACGATTAATAAAACTCTTGGGATCGCTAACCCTGGGCTCGATGGACTTCAAATTAATATTTTAGACTTAAAACATTTACACAACTTGATTATATAGGGTAGCTTAGGTTCACAAGAAACAAGACAAGTTAATACCAAATACAAAAATCCTTGTAGATTTCAATTATTAAAAGTATGTTTCAAGTTTGGAAGGTTTAGATGTTTGCGAACCTAGACTTCACATTATTGAAGTTTATCGAGCTTTTTTCGTCTAGTGATGTCTTGCAAGTTCTTTGATAGAATCAAACTCCTATATATATCATGGCTCATAAGCAATCTCAAGTTTGTGGTGGCAAGTTTGTTTCACGTCTAGAGGTGCCCATGGACCTAGAATTTCATTTCCAAGGAGCTTGGTGAGAAGTCTCATGACAAGTGCGGAGCTCAAGCCTTAAGGTCCAAAGGAGCTGACATTAGACATGTGGTGGTCGAGATCAAATTTCATCATTCCTTTAGAACAATTTTGTGCCTTTTCTATAGTGCGTTACATTTAAAAAAAATCTTTTTCTATAGATTTATGTAGTTGCTATTCAGACTACACTAAATGAAAGTACCTATGGGAGAGCCTATTACACACGGAGTATTTATTACCCACATTAGAACAGGATAGCCCATGCAAACAAAACCACAAGAACTTATCAGAGCATTGTCAAAATCTTCTGGACCATGGTTTTTAAAATAGTTTGCATCAACCACAGATAAAATTAAAAGCCTCTCAAGATCTTTGGATAAGAGAGCTTTCTGAAAAGGCAGCAACAAACAGAAACTTCAAAACAAGTGCCACCAAAAAACTTGGTTAAAAGACACAGGTTTTTAATAAGAACATTGTCATTTCCCCTAAGCAAATGAAGCTCCTTGAATTTTAAAAAAAAAACCCAAATCTAGAATCTTTTTATATAGCCGAGAACAAGAACACTAAATCGTGGTCGCCCAAAAGCGTTAGTTCCCTTAAACTGGAAAGCAAACACATTAGTAATAGTATTGATTACAGTGAAGTTGAAAACTTAGGACGGGCATATTTGCTTGGATGGATGGATGGATGGATCCTTTTATAGTCTACGATGTCGGTCAGCCTGTTTTTGGGTCTACAAGTGGCTTATAACATATGAGACTACCTCATACTCCAGTATGCAGGAGGCACCTAACAGTGCTTCAAATATGAGGCATACATACCCTACCCCTACAAGATTTGAACTTGCACCTCTCTTTACATTTCGAAATGAACCGTAAACACCTGCATCGTTACTGTTCCAATAAAAAAATTCAATTGACAGTTCATACGACATTACACAAAAAGAAAGAAAACACAGAAACGACATCTTTTTTCCTTCCTTCTGGAGCTCGGAGGCTCGCGGATAGAGCTCCCCTCTGACAGCATATGCAACCTTCTTCACATTCTCATTAATACTTTCATAATCCAAAGGTTTCCAAGCCATTCTTTAAACTGCTGAACAAGAGATCAAAGAAACAACTTCCACAATCACCAGCTTAACAGACTCACCTGCCCTAAAAATGCATCAAATTTAAATAATCTCAACAATCCAAGCCAGAACAAGGTCATGGAGAACCTAGATATCTACTGAAACCTAAATTTGCTAAAAAAAAAAAAATGCAGAGCATCTTCAAGTACCGTCTTATGATAAAATTAATCTGTTAACCGCTTACAGAGAGCTCGTGTGATTGAGCAGGTGGCATGAAATTTTCATGGTATGTATCATGATTTGAATGGCAATGTGCTCATACCTTAGCCTCCCGCTCAAAAACTATATGCATTATGAAACAGCAGAAAATATAATTAACATGGCCTTTCAATGTAGACAATATTTTTTATTTCCAATGACCTGATCCATCACTTGAACATAGCTGTTTGCAATATAATGGAGAAAGAAGAATGAACAGTGGTATAACTAATGCAGCCATGCAGGATGAACCTGCTTAGAAGTTGACAGCTATGCACACCCTGTTCCTAAATGCCGGCCATGTGCTCTGCTTACAAAAAGATTGAAAACATAACATTAGAGAGCGGTGTGATACTGATTGAGTTTGCTCTATTCTTTATTACACCATTTTATTTACTAATTGCTATCTACAAATTGTTCTCCCAATGGGGAAAAATATGAAGCAGCCAATCAAAAATTGGGGTTCAATCATTTTCCTGGCAAAAAAAATTGCCCTTTAGGCTCAATCATTTTCCTAGCAAAAAATTGCCAGGAAAATTAAAACCTTAGCATAACCAAAAAAAATTATGTTGATGAAGACAGACAAATACCTCCCAATGAAAACAATAGTATCCCTTTCAACAAAAATACAAGGATCCTGAAGATCTAATTCAAAAAGACAATAGTATCCCTTTCAACAAAAATACAAGGATCCTGAAGATCTAATTCAAAAACTAATGCAAGCTAAGCAATCTACCATAAAAGGAATCAAACAATCATTCCCAATTCATAAACCATATGAACAAACCAATAATTTAAATTAAATGGCATGAGGTTCAGCCCATAAACAACTCATTTCAGCACAAATAGAACTAGAGTAATGGTAATAGTTATCACATTTTGTATACCCTCTGTAGCGTGTACCAAGGCAAATTGTTAAAAATTGCATGAGCAGGATATTTTACAGTGATGCCCATTAATATACCATATTTCCATTAAAATCACAGTAGTAAAAAACATTTCTGCAACAAAATGCAAAGATGGACAAAGTCATGATAACAGCCATCACATTTCAGTATTAGTTTTGTGTGGGGGCCGCGCGAACGCGAGCCCCCTCTGTCACAAATTATGACGTGCACTCTCCACAATGGGAGATGCTAGACAGAGCCCCCTTCCTTGTGCAATGAAGGTGCTCTCTCCAGGCCATCGGCCTTCCTGATCACCGATTGACCCCGCCCAGGTAAGTATGCTTCTCTCTGACCCCTCTCCTTCCTCTTCTACTCCCTCTTCTCCCTTCTTTTGTTCTTCCCACGCATGTGGGATCAATAACACCCTCGCTGCCTGTCTCTTCTCCCTTCTTTCTTCTTCTCATGCGTGTTCTGGTTTCTGCGGTCCCGTAGGCTGTCTGACCTCGTGGACATTATTAAAAGCCTTCATTCATTCATTCAATACCAACACTTTTCACCAAACCATTTATTCCACCGGGCAGCGTAGCAGTACCAGTGCTATCTCTATGTATTGCATCTAGCCCCGTCCACTGTACGCTAACGTTCTTTATCACCCACGAGGGAGACATGAACAATTTCAAATGATGGGGAAAGCTGTTTTAGTGATTGGTATAAGCCTGGTCAGTTTTTCCTTAATCTTTGTTGCAACAACGTTTCTGCTAACATGGTTGTGTAGCTCTCATCACAACACCAGTACGGTGCACGATAAGGCCCGAAGGGCCGAAAGAGATCCAGACTGCTACAGGAGGTTTTGGTTACAAAGAGATCCAGACTGCGACAGGAGGTTTCAGACTGGAATTAGGAAGGCTGGCCTTTTGAAAAGTTTACAGAGACGATTTACCTGATGGAAGGGCGATTGCTGTGAAGTCCGTCTAGTTATAAAAAAGTGCACTTGATAATTACTTGATATGAAACAATCCATCTGAATGGTGTTAGGCACAAAGTGACCAGATCAGTGCATCTGTTTCCCATCACATATATTTGAATTACTTAACTTTATTCAGCGCAGTAAAGAACAGGGGAAAAATTAACTTCAAAATGGTTTGAACATCAGATGTTGTTACTGACAAAAAAGTGCAGAGGCCATTCTAGTGAAGAATGTAAAATGGTCTACCATTAAATCCTGTGTGTATGCTTTCTCAAGGGCTTCAATTTTTTAAGATGGTTAGCAACGTTTTCTGTTCTCATAGAGTTATTGTATTAGGGTTTTCGCCCTTACAATTACTTTCTTGGTCAGTTTATCAATATTTGACTAAAGGGTAAATCTTAGTAGTCAAGCAAGCAACCACCAACTAATTCTCATAATCAGCTGCCATTTTCCCATATAATGAGACTAAATTTACATGTCTATGCTTGTAACTCTGGATACTTTTCCTGTTCTCTTGTTCCCAGTTGCCAGATGCATAGAAATACAATGTAAAGAGAAGTATATCGATGCCCAAAAAAAAGAAAATGAGGAATGTAAGGCTAGCAGAATCGTGGACCAAGTTGAAGAGATTCAAAAACTTATAAGGCTGATATAGAAGTTCAATTTTGCTAACTAATGGTGAAATCCAAACTAAAACAGAGATGCCCTGAAAATTGTTATAATTTTATATTGAATTAAACAGGCGTACTGGCTGTATAAACCTTTCCCAAACATTGTCTGATGCTAACTATACTAAATTATGGTAAATTGTGTTGTATACCAAAAGTTGTCAATAGTCTTCATTAAGATTATCAAACCAACTAAAATTTAAAAAAATATTCTGAGATTAATTTATAGCAGTCATATGATGCTAACTATACTAAATTATTGTAAATTATGTTATATGCCAAAGCTTGTCAGTAATCTTCATTTAATTATTAGACCAACTCAATTAGGAAATTGTTTGGACATTAATTTATTGCCCTCACATGATCATTGCAATTCATCCTTAGTTTTAGTTGGGCTTTCTGCATTAAATGACCATCAATACCATTGACGAGGGACATATTGAATATCCAAAGTGGGTTTCCCTTGGAAGGACAGTCTGGCTATCCTGGGGTAAGATTCCATATTGCTAAAATGCTATTCATTTTGCACCATCATTATTAATGACCATATTGCTGAAGAGTTCTATTGGCTTACCTCTGAAATTTTCAATAAATCAAGCTCAAATAAATTAAATTATATCAGTATTTGAATTGGATTGGGTGGGGTGCGCCAGGCTTCCGCTGTAGTGCAATACAGAAGCGACGCTTAAGGGGCCCTGATAGCAAGCTACCATTTTGGTCCCTTCCCCTGAAGAAATTAATTTAATATCGTGTGATTCATTGAATCACGTATCAGATATTAAACTGATAAGAACAGATACTACACTTGATCTTAGCCAAAAGGCCGAGAAAGGTATGCTTTTCCTCTCTCCTTCCTTCTTTCTTTCTATCCGCCCTCTCTTCCCTTCACTCTGCCCTGCCTACATGTGGGATAAATATGTCTTTCTCCTCCCTTTCATAATGTTCATCTTATTACCTCCTACTCTCCTCTTTCTACATGCTTCAAATCATTCCGTTTCTCCATTTCAAGAATGTTTACCATTTCTTTCAGACAAATCGAATTATTTGACCTGCAATATACTAGCAATACAAATTGTGCAAGTCTGGTTATTAAAAAACGCACTTGTTAACTACCTGCTGTGAAAACAATCCACCGGAATGGTATTAGGCACAAAGTGATCAGATCAGTGCATCTGTTTCCCATCACATATATTTTAGTTACTTAACTTTACTCGGCGCAGTAAATAACAGGGAAAAGATTACCTTCAAAATGGTTTGAACATCAGATGTTGTTACTAACTTACTGGCAAAAAAAGTGCAGAGGCCTTTCTAGTGAAGAATGTAAAATGGTCTACCATAACTCCTATGGGCATGCTTTCTCAAGGGCTTCAATTTTTTAAGATGGTTAGCAATGTTTTCTATTCTCATAGAGTTATTGTATTAAGCCTTTCACCCTTACAATTTAACATAAAGGAGGGGTAAAAATTTATTAAAACGAGAAGAAGAACAAAGCAAGAAAATTACAAAGCCCTATCAAGCTCCACTAAGTGAGCCAGATGTTGGGATAGATCCGGGGGTAAACAACTACAGTCCACCAAATTCCAATCATGAATATGCTCAGAAGCCCATTTAGCCAAACAATCAGCAACACTATTCCGTTCTCTAGGAATATGAGTAAAAGTAACATACTCCAACGAAGCACAAAGGTTAAGAATCTGGCCAACAATCAAAGCCAAATGCCAACTGACATTATCTAACTGCCTCTTATTCAACAAGTTCACCACAACCTGGGAATCAGACTCACATATGATCCTTCGCCACCCCAATTGACTTCCACGCTCCACAGCCGTTAAAATAGCCTGAGCCTCCATAAGATTATTATATGAAGGCCCTTATAAACAGAGAAGATAAACTGAACTTCTCCAGAGCTATCCCGACCAACACCACCAATTCCAGCATGACCAGGGTTTCTGCAAGAAGAGCCATCCGTGTTGATTTTTAGAGTACCCTGAGGCGGAGGAGACCATCTCCCCTCCCTATTCACCTTCGGGGTAGGATGTCTACATCTGTAAATCTTAGTATTCAAGCAACCACCAACTAAATCTCTTAATCAATTACCATTTTTCTTTGCAATCATATTAAATATGTCTGCAATTTAGTATGCTTCTGGATTTAGCGGTGTAATACTATCTCTTATTACATGTCTGTGCTTGTAATTCTGAAGACTTTTCACCTTGCTTTTATTCCCAATTGCCAGATGCATAGAAATAAAATGTGAAGAGAAGTATATCGATGCCTCCAAGAGTCCAAACAAGAAAATGAGGAATGTAAGACTAGCAAAATCGTGGATCAAGTTGAGGAGATTCAAAAACAAGAAAATGAGGAATGTAAGACTAGCAAAATCGTGGATCAAGTTGAGGAGATTCAAACACTAATAAAGCTGAAACAGAAGTTCAATTTTGCTAATTAATGGTGAAATCTAAACTAATACAGACATAAACTGCAAAGTTGTTATAATTTCATATTGGATTAAACCTGGATTACAATTATAAAGGCAATGTTTTTCATTTTTCTCCCTGAAAGGCAATGTTTTTCATGTCGCAAAAAGTAAGGTCTATTGAAGGGGCTGAGCCTAGTTTGTGGCAATGATGGTGTCTTACACCAGCTACTAAGGTTCAAATCTCTGGAGGTGATTAGACCAAATTTGATCTCTAAGCGACTTTGACGGAATTGATCCCTCCACTCATGACAACTTAACCGAAGGAGGTTTCTAATAAAAATATATACATATCAACATGTTACAGAAATACTGATATCTATGTAGCCTGATTGATTCCATTTAAAAAATAGTGACATCTTACCTAATTGTTCAATGCAGGTCAAAACAGGAGACTTAGGGACAAACATTGTCTTATCATGATGCTAACTATACTAAATTATTGTAAATTATGTTATATGCCAAAGCTTGTCAGCACTCTTCATTAAGATTATCCAACGAACTCAATTAAGGAAAAAATTTCTGACATTAATTTATAAAATAGGTTGTCACTAGTCTTCGAACTCAATTAAGAAATTTTTTTCTTAACATATTAATTTATAGTCGTCACATGATCATTGTAATTCATCCTAGTTTTAGTTGGGTTTTCTGCATAAAATGACCATCAGTGCCATTTACGAGGGACATACTGAGTATCCAGAGTGGGTTTCCCTTGGAAGGACAGTCTATCTATCCTGAGATAAGATTTCATATTACTAAAATGTTATTCATTTTGCACCATAATTATTATTATTAATGACCATTTGAATTTTCAGGTCTCTCACTGTTTGTGAGACATTGTATAAAACTCTAAGCAATCTCTTTATTCTCTATTGGAAAAGCGTTAAAATCAACCTGATATACATTGCTTGTATGTTAGTACTATTGCTGAACTTATGATTCCTATGCCAATTGACTAAAACACTGATATATGAACAACTAGCTGCTTACAGAATGTACGCATTAACATACATAACTCATAAAAATTGGGATCATAAGAGAGACAACTGTCAGAGGCTAATATATAAAACAATATGAAGATTATATATCTATACTTCGAATATATTCAATTTTTTCAATATACAATTCCAAAACTTTGAATACAGTATTGGGAGTTTAATCCCAAATATGGAGATTTTATATCTATAATTTGAAAATAATTTGGAATATATTCAATTTCTTCAACGTAGGTTCCAAAACTTTGAACAGAGGATTGGGAGTTTAGATCCTTAATATAGAGATTAGATATTTAGAATTTAAAAATAATTTGGAATATATTCAATTTCTTCAATATACAGTTCCAAAACTTTGAACAAAGCACTGAGAGTTTAGATCCCAATTTTTTTTAAAAAAAAAAAAAAAACTATTTGGATCTGTTTGTCATTTTCATCATACACTCAAATTCAGTAAAATCAATTCTACCATCAGAATTTTTGTCAAATCTTGCTATCATTGTTTCACAATTCTTCAAGTCTTGCCCTTCTCTCTGTTTTAGGTTTAGGAGGACTTCTTGAAGTTCAGATGGTGTGATAAAACCATCACAATCTTTATCGAAAACAGAGAATGCTTCTCTTAACTCTCCTTCATGAGACACTTCCTGCAAGCTTTCTTCAGATTCAGCTTCCTCCCACAGACTCTGGCAAAGTTTGCAAAAATCATTAGAGCTCATATGGTCCTGTAAGCCCATCATGATCTTCATATCATCATCACAAAAGCACTGGAGCCCAAGCATTTCCAGCAGACCTAGTATGTCCTCTGCACTTAAACTGCCATCTTTGTTGCTGTCCAAGGCATGAAATATTCTAACAAGGTCCCGTGTTTGGATTTTATGCTGGAATTTTTCATTCTCAGAATCGCTGCTCCTATCATCATTCACAGAAACAAAAGGTGGGCAGGGGCCATCTGGCAGGATCTCTGAATCTTTTTCATTGCTAAAGCCACAAAACTCTGTTTTTATTGTCTGGATTGCACAAACATAAATACAAGCACAGTAGAATCGCATAAGGCCACATAAGGCTGAGAAGACAGTACTTTCCAAAGATATAGACATGAAAGAACCATGAAAAACTACAGAGTTTCTGATGATATCAAACACCATCTTCAGGGCCATATGAAAAGGATTGAATTGAATTGAAAACTGGAAATTCTTGCAACCAAATTCACAAAAAAAGGCTTGGGAGCTACTTCTGCTCTGCAGAATGGTGGTTAATGCAATCTACAATTCCTTGTTATAAAGTCTTTTGATTGACTGTTTGGAGTTTCCTTGAAGTCGGTCGGAAACACCCAGTTGGTATCTGTGTTATAATTATTGATCGTTTATAGGAAGGTAATTTCCTTGTAAGGATGGATTAAGAAAGTGCAGGGAAGGCCACTAGAAGGATTATTACCGCCTTCCTTTTATTTGGAATTGTTTTTGGCTGTCCTTGTTAGACCTTAGGAGGACGGCCTAAATTTGACGATGCCTGTCAAGCAATTTTCAGAACGAAGTTGTCAATCAAATATAGACTAAATTTATATATATAAATAATCATATAGAAATTTTGATGGACTGTTTGAAATCTTCCCTTTCAAATGATAGAGTCTTCTTAAAATTGTAATTATATATTTTATGACTAAAATGAATAAATTCAGCCATACGACCATCAAATTTAGGCCCTGCAGTTGAGAGAATTGTTTTTTCCTCTTTTTGACTTTTGAAGGAAAGAACTACAAAGATTCAAACAGAAATAAAAACAAAATATTGAAGATGGGATCGCAAGGGCCTAAATTTGATGGTTGTGTGGCCACAATTTTGGCATAAAATATAATCCAAAATTTTTAAGATTGTTTGAGGATAGATTTTTGGCAACCGTCTTGAGGATAATTTTGTATAATAGAGTAACTATGAAAGATAACTATCACAAAAAAATTTCTTGGTAAGTAGGGTTGATTGTTAAATTTAGGGTCTAAATTTGTGGGTATTACTATTTTAAAATGGACTTATGTCTTGGATTTCATGTCATGTCGCTTATTTTTTAAGTCGTATGCACTAAGTTCAGTTTGAAGAAATTGTATTGTATTAAGCTAGGCAAGACTTGAACTACCACCTTGTGGTTTACAACTCAACCATTTATTGCATATACTGAACATTTGTAAACAACTAGGTTGAAATTTTGAACTTCCTCATAGATTTTCACAAGCTTCATGTAATTTTAGAGTGTTGGGCACTTTTCCCACCAGAAAGTTAGTCTAAGTCCATGAGATCACGATGCCTTATTAAACTCCACACTTGCGCACCGGCATATCACTCAAGGTAGTTAACTTGACAGCTCACTCGAGGCACGAAATTCAACCAGTCCATGTCGGTTTTCGATGTATCACAATGGTTTTAAGGAATGCTCAAGAACTCAAATCAAACATATAACCATACTAATGAAGAGAGAGACATAATAAGCTTAAAAGACATATTGACATAATCAAAACATCAACCATTCATTATATTCAGTCAAATTGGTCATAACATTGGTTCCATGCTCTATTCTCCACACGATTCTCCTCAGCAACAAAAGTAACAATATTTATCTAACCATTACAACAAAACTCTCTATTAGTAACAACTAAAAGTGGCAAATTCATAACTAGTCACCCTTTTCCCAAACCCAAAAATGAGGCATATATAGTAGTGGGGCATTGCCTCTCACTAATTATACTTGCTAACAACCCTCTTAGCTTCCCCAAGTTTGTCAGTCATGAGTGCCTAGAAAATCACTCATGATATCCTATAGTTGCACTCCATGCTTCATTTTCCTAGCACCCCCTAGATCCATGGGAACCTCTTCCTGACATTGGTAATGGTCTTCTGCATGCACTCCTAGATTCACACCTCCTTTGTCTGCTTCTTGCTCAACATTGTTATGAGTGGGTCTTTTGTTGATTACTGTCTGGGTCTTATGCGCCAAGTGTAAGAAGGGTTTTCTTTGTCTCATGCCATCTATTAGGTCCTTCATTGGTTCTTTCATGCCTTGGATTCTTCAAAACTAGTACCATGTCGTGCACTCTTGTCAAAACTTAGGTTTTTTTTGACAAAATTGGGTTACTAGCCAAAGTTGTACCTTAACCAAAATTGGGATGAACATTACCCAATACTAATTTGGTTGACTGTCCTTGGTCAACTTTGCTCGGCTTTTGCAAGAAGCTCAGGAATCTCTACGCAACAATGTTTAAGAATGCCTCCCATTTCAAAATAGTTGGTTGAATGATGCCAGTGATTTCACCTATTCTAGCACTCAAGTCTTCTAACTTTTTCAAATCCCCTTCTAACTCAAAGGTAAGCTCCTTTAGTTCTTCAAATGTTTTCTTCGTGCTTGCACTAAACTCCTTAAGTTGTCCCTCCTCATCTAGGATTTGATTCTGAATTTCCCCAAACCGCTCTTCAATTTTTATCTTTCATGGCAATGATAGCCTTCCCCCTATCTTCCACATCCTTCAAAATCTTTGAACGAGCTGTCTTATCCTAGACAGTATTTACTGTCATTTTTAAGGCATGCTTTTTCTGGACGTCTTCTAGGAGGTGCATGGAAATAAAAGCTTCCTGTTGAGAAAAACCCAAAAATGCTTCTTTTTTCACAAGCCTTTTCATCAATATCGTGTATAAGGTTCATGTATGCACATCAAGTTATTCCTTGAGTCATTCCTTGGCTACCACCCACTTTACTTGTTCTTCCTCTACGTGCTCTGTCTCCTTGCTTCCGCCATCCTTCCTTTGTTTCCACATTGAATCAACCAAGACTTCAAGCTTTTGCATTCCCCCTGATTGGTTGTGTACCACTCCATATAAAACCTTAGGATCTTCTTGTATGATGTGGTGAAAAAGGTGTACGGATTTTAAACCTATTTCCATCTTTTGGTGCTTAGTGTATACACCTAAAAATGACACGAATCATCCTAAATAAATATTCTAAATATTTATTCCATTCTTCTATTAATTAAATAAATATTCTAAATTTATTTAATCGATTCACTGCTCCATAATTAAATAAAATCTATTTATTTAATTAAAATTCTTCTAAGTGTCCTACACAATTAAATAATTATAAATTATTTAATTAATCCAAATTCCTCTATCCTAAGTTCTAAATTCAAAAATCCACCTCACCTTTTCCACCTCACCTTGTCCACCTCATCAGGTTGCACATGTAATTAAATATATTTAATATTTAATTACCTATTTTTCTCTCACCCACATGGCCTATTTCTTCTCAAATCAGAAGTTAGTTAGCTAATCAATCAAATCTGTTAACTAATTAGTCATTTGAGTTCAATGGTCAATCTATTCTGTTGACTCCTTAATCAACCCAGTTCACTGGTCAATCAATTCAGTCAATCCCATAATCCACTCTTCTAACTGATCAATCAAGTTTGTTAACTGATCAGTTAATGGAGTTAACTCTCTAATCAATTTTGTCAAGTCCCCTCTTTCATGATGGAGCTGGGACACTTGTCACATTTCTACTGGTTGCACATTCCTCAACTATCCTCAGCCGTTGATCTTCATATCTCCTCTCAACCGTTGATTCCCATTCTTCCAAGTCTATAAATGAAGCTTCATCCCTCCATTCTAATCATCCAGGCTTCTGACATCGTTACTCTGCAGAAATATTACTAGCGCGCCTTTGGCACCCTTTTACCATCCACAAGCTTGAGATCACATACTTGCTTTGAAGCTCATCTTCATTGCATATCACAACAGCCATTTACCATCGACTCCCTACAAACAGCTAAAAGAGTGCACTCTCTGAGGGCTCCCTTCATCTGCGAAAGGACGGTTGTAATAGGCAAACAACAGAAGCATCAATTTCAGGAAAGGTTTGCTTTGTGTTATCCATTGCTATTTTCGTTTAATCTTTCTTGTTATCTCCTATTCTGTTGATGTTTGGGTCTTATATATTTCATTTGATTGATCTATGTTTTACCCTTACATTTTTGGCGCCCACCGTGGGGCCCTTGCCCCTTTATCTTATCAAAATCTGAGCATTTTTGAAGGCAGGTTCCGTACAGGTCACGCAAAGTCACGCACAGGTTACTTCGACGCATTTAAACATTTCCGTGGCACATATAAAGACTGTTACGGCGCTTCTATCATTTCTGCGCATCTGTGTATTTTCGCTGCGCTTTTGCGCACTGTTACGGCGCTTTTGATTATATTGCGCATATGTTCCTTTTTACTGCGCTTTTGAAGACTGTTACTGTGCATCCATTATTACTGCGCATTTATTCTTTTTAACTGCGCATATGTGCAATATTACGGCGCATTCATTATTGTTGCGCTTCTGTTGATTATTTCTGCGCATCTAATCACTGAAGCTGCACATTTGTAACAAACTGAGGTTTTAGTACTTTTCTAGGAGAATTTGCTAATGCTAACCTTTTCGCAGGTGTTTGCTGGAGCTGTTTTGCAGGATAGGCTCGGGTTTAGTTCCATATAGCTGCATTTAAATAGTTCACATTTCACTTTTCAAGGGATAGTAAAACTGATGTGCATTCAAATCCTCACCTAGCTCTAATTAGGAAAGCAGTAACTGGATTATTTCTTACTTGCATTGCAACACTTTCCAAGTTATTGCTATCTAGGATTAAAACTGAACTCACCATTGGTCTTGAGGTTAAAATGAACTATTGCTATGTCGTGAGACCAAAACTTCAAAGTTAACTATCTCGTGCTACGCAGTTTAAAACTGAACTCACCATTGATCTTGAGGTTAAAATGAACTATTGCTATGTCGTGAGACCAAAACTTCAAAGTTAACTATCTCGTGCTACGCGGATTTAAAACTGAACTCACCACTCCTTTCTGGAGTTAAAACTGAACCACTGCTATATTGCTAAAATCACTTCAAAGTTCTATGTTTGAGTAGAATAGCCCATTTAGTTTTTCACTTTTCACTAGGGTGGATTAATCAGTGTATTTTGTGCTTGTCAATGACAATAGGCTTATGCTCTCCCCTCTTTTGGGTGATCAGAGTGCCAGACTTGTCATTCTATTTGTTTAACCTTTAGGAGGGGCCTGCCTTTGGATGCACGCTTGTCCAAGTGGGAACGACCCTGAGTGGTAACAGGCTAAACGCCAAGCCCTACCAAGCCACTTAAAATAAATTGTGCTTGAGGTGAAAACTTCCTGCAACGAGTGCTGTTATGTTACACCGACGGCCAACCTCCCCCAAAACCCTCTAAGGCGCAACCCTTTGAGGCTGGGAAACTCCATAACGGAGAGTAGTGTCGCCGCACGTGTGACCACTTGAACAGTTGCCCGCATTAAATACCTCTTGTTCTAGTGGCCCAAATCCCTTATAATCCATTTCTCGCCTAGAATTTTTGTGCTTGCTTTTGTTCAGTTTAGTCCAAACTAGAGTCGAAAAAACTACAAAAACAATGAAAAACTACAAAATATTCTTTGTGCTTGCTGTGTTTTCTTGCTGTTAATTCATAATATCAGATCAGGAAGACCTTTTCCAGCCAAAAAAATACCAAAAACAGAAGAAAAATCCAAAAATTTGCCAAAAAAATTAGAACTGCGCATATACTCCGTTCTGCTGCGCATTTGTAGCGACTTGCTGCGCTTTTGTAACGACTTGTTGCGCATATGTACTGTTGCTGCGCATTTGTATTTCACCAGAGCTGCGCATATACTGCGACTTACAGCGCATTTGTTCATTCCTGCTGCGCATTTGTTTCGGCGCATATGCGACAGTGAGCACTTGCCCTATTTTTGAGGAAATATTTTCACTTGATTGGAGCACCCATTTCAACCTAGTTTCACTTTCTGAGGTCAGATTCAACCTTGCAGTCAGTCTTCATCCATTTCACCCGAGTCTCTCTCTTTCGTCGATCGTCCCATTCACTTTCTGTCCAAACGCCTCTTGTCCCAAAGTCAGTTTGTCCCATACCAATTCGACATAGGTCCCTTTTTCGTGTCATTAGTGAATTCACGTAAGCCTAGTAGGTCACCATACCTTTGCTAGTAGTCTTGTTGAACGACTAAGCCCTACACAGTAAGACTGGTATCGACTACCCTTACTAGCGGCTAACATCTTGTGTCAATCATCTTACTTGAAGTCATTGAGCGAGAGAATCCTTTGTCCAAATCTTGTCCTAGGTATCCCATTCACAACAGTCTCAGTCGGCACCTCGCCAAAATTTCTAATCCTGGTCCACTTCATCCCACCCCACCTTGCATGGTTCTTACTTGATCCCAGTACAACAAGCAACTTGAAATGGCCGACTCATCTGATCACCTTGCCCCACCACGTGGTGGTGACGAAGAAATTTCTCATGAAGAATTAGTAGCACACATCCAAGATAGAAAATTCCAACGCCTGGTAGAGAGGGTGCTCCTTGAAGAGCCCGATAAATACTTCCACCATCTTGCTAATCTCGGAGTCAAACTCCCCGCAGACTTTGACATAAGCTCCATCATGGAAAATGTAGACAATGATCATGAGCAGAGATGTGATGGTCATGAGAGGGGCATGAATGACACAGTCCCGCATGCAAATGAGAGAGATACAAAAGATAGAGGCAAGAAATCCCTAGATCAAAATGCTCCTATGGAAGACGTGAGACAACGAATCGAAAGTCTCAAGCAAGAGATATCCAACCTTAAGACCAGTACAAGTTCCAAGCAATACTCTTTGGAAGATATAGCTCCGTATCCTTTTGACAAAAGTTTGGTCATGAAACCCTTCCCCTTTCAGTTCGGAGTCCCAAAGTTTGACAAATACAAAGGGAAGGGGGACCCTAGAGATCATATCCGGGAATTCAATGCCGCATGTTTAGAAGTAGCTCACAACGAGACCTACTTGATGAGACTATTCCCAAGATCCTTAGGTGGTCAAGCTATGGAGTGGTTCTCGCGCCTCCCACCAGGCATCAAAACTTTTGATGAACTTGTCAACAAATTTATAACGCACTTCTCTTACAACATAGAACACGAGGTATCTATGCTAGATCTATGCAACACCAAACAAAAGAGTGGTGAGTCATTCACCACCTTCTTACAATGATGGAGACAGCTAGCTAGTAAGTGTTCTTACGATATGCCTGAGAGGCAGCTATTGGAAATGTTTGTCCACAACCTAAACACGGATCTTAGCTATCAGATTCAGATACAATGCCCTACATCATTCTCCAAAGTCATTGAAATGGGCCTATTCATTGAAAAAGCTATGATCGCTAAAGGAACTCTCAAGCTCTACAAGGACACACCTACTTCCAATTACACAACAGATAAATCAAAGTTTTGGACCAAGAACAAGAATGTGGTCAACGACGGAGTAGTGGATGCCAAGGCGGCAGCTCCTAAACAACAACCCATATTCACACTTAAGGGGGACACAAACAATGGTGCAATCAACAAACCACCCTCTTGGGAGCCTAGGTCTTGGTTCAATTCAAACCCAAGGAGAAAATTCACACCATTGGGTGAGTCTCAAGAGTCTGCACTACAGAAGTTGTTGGCAAACAATGAAATTTCTCTACCACCAACAAGTGATTACGAGCCTATAGTCAAACCTCCCTACTGGAAGGACACAGACTATTGTGAATATCATCGAGGAAGGGGGCATACAACTAACAACTGTATCCGCCTCAAAAATGTCATACAAGATATACTGGATCAGAATCAGGGAGGGACACAACAGCATACCTCCAATGAAACTCATGTGGCCTACAGGGATCCACTTCTGAATCATAACATGCCATATAACACTAATGGCCACAACAACAACAACCATGGCCACAACAACAACGGCAACAACATCAATGACAACAACAATAATCGCAACCAGCCAAATCAGAACAGCGGGACGAGTAATGCTAACTATGCAAGTGTTCCATTTGACTACACCATAAACTGCATTTCTGAACATATTCCACAGGTCAATGTCATCTCACCCAACCAACAACCAGGACCTAACCGAACTGGTTGTAGTATAATTACCCGTAGTGGTAAAGTCACGCTCAATACCGTTCCTCCAAGGTCGTCACCATCTCCATCCACCTTCCATCAGTACAATGTCATCGACCAGTTACAGAAAACTCCGGCTCACATTTCCATATTGGAGCTATTGCGTCTATCTCCTTCTCCTAAAGAGATTTTTGAGAAAGCCTTAGTGGAAACCACTGTCCCCACTAACCTGGCCCAAGAGAAGTTCCAGACCATGGTAGGCAATTTGACATCCTCCAATTCCATATCGTTTACTGAGCAAGATGACCTTTCTGTATCTCAACCCCACAACACCCCTCTGCACATTGTCGCATTCATACACAAGCACCGCATCAAGAGGGTTCTTATTGATGGGGGTGCTGGTTTAAATATCTGCACATTAAAGCTAGTCCTTGCACTGGGGTTCTCCAAACAAGCAGTTGATCCAAGGAGGAAAATTACCATAAAGGCATATGACGAGGAAGAAAGAACCACAAAGGGAACGGTTGTCCTACCGATTCAAGTGGGACCGGTAATCAAAGATGTGGTGTGCCAAGTCCTTGATCGGGAGCTTGCGTATAATATCCTACTAGGGAGACCATGGATCCACGCCATGAAGGTTGTCCCCTCGACCTATCATCAATGCATTAAGTTCCTGCACAATGGCAAGCAGGTCACCATTCAAGGCGACCCCGACCCCTACCAGCACTGCAATTCTTTCCGTGCAAAACCCGATGTGTCATACCTAACAACAGAGCCTACATTTCTCCTACCCCGCAACAGGACCATACCACTGAAGCTTCCTCCTCAAGACCCAAACCACTGAAACTTACCATAAAAGAAAGTGGCATGGGGGAATACTCCATTGAGCACAGCCTCAACCTTGCCAAGATGCCTTTGTCTCCTCGCTCTTTTGGCCAACCCAAACAGCCACCCAAACATTTTCCAAAGCCATCTGCTCCTCCTGTAGCTCCCGCAAATCCCTTTGTAAAATGGGGGACCTTATCTGATGAAATGGAGGAGCGAAATTTCCTGCAATGGCTTTATGCTGAAGAAGAAAACACACCCCAAGAACCGCCTAGACTCCCTACAGAACTCTATGGGTGGGGTGAGACTATTTTGCATAGGATGGGGTACGAAGGACAAGGCCCCATAGGCCTCAGAAAAGAAGGAATCATTGAACCTATACAACCTTCTTCATCCTCTTCGGCTAGAAACACAACTAGCCTAGGGTACAAAGGCAAGGGTAAAGCCAAGGAAAATGCCTACCTTATGGAGACAATCCAAACACTCCAAGTGGACAGCGACACAAATTCAGATGATTCAAATGAGTATGAGTGGGACGAGCTAACAGAGCACTCCTACGACGACAAAGAGGTTGACACCATCCAAACTCTTAGCCCCTACCATGAGGGACAAACGCAATGGGACAGACCACTGGAGTCTGATTTGCCCACCCCTAAGATTATGGCTTTCGAGGAAAGTTTAGATTCCATTGCGATAAACAACTTGGAGGAAAGTACCACCCAGAACACTACCCCCGCTAATGCCCATAACATTTCCATTCACACCATTAATGAATCAGGTCTCTCATCCGACTCCCTTCCCCTCTTACACCCTGAGCTTATTGACTGGGATCTGCAAGGAACCCCCCAATTAGATATGTTCCAGAACGATGATGCTTACATTGATTATATGGAACTTAGGGACCACTTGCCAAAAGGAGATCATAAGGCTGGTTTTGCTATCGAACTAAATACTGTGGCTTACTTCGGGGAGGGTGCCAAGCCTTCCAGTCGCAAAAACATCAAGATCAAAAATGGATCTGACAGTGAAAACTGCCTTGCGGCAGTGTCAGATCATAAAATAGTAAAAAGAAAGGACGCATCTGACGATGAAAACCCAACTGTGGCACCTGACGATGGAATGCTTGACACTCTCCCTAGTGATATGTATCAGGAAAGGTCACAGATTGACAATCTCCATCGGCCTTCCTGATCACCGATTGACCCCGCCCAGGGAAGTAAAACCACCCCTAGGTCTCGCCCCTACTTGAATGGCTCTTGCCACGAGAGAAAGAGTGACTCGGAGGTCATCCATAGCAAGGAGAGGGTTCATGTGTGATATCAAGGCTGGCGCATCCATGTTATGCTTGAGTCACGTTTTAGAGCATACAACTTTAATGGAGATGGTTTGACCACACAGTCGAATGATAAAACAAATAGGCGTGAAATAAAATAGTCACAAATCGAATGATGGACCTCATACTTGATTGGAAGGAGAAAAAATGGGAGACAAGTCGTTATCTACAATTGGCAACTCGATAATGTCAAAACCTAAGATCGAGTGGAGAGGATTCAGTGAGCTTATGATTTGATGGATAATGCGATAGCTGTGAAGGAAGCAATGTAAAAAATGATTAGGGTAAAAAGTTAGATCTTTCAATGGGTGCATAAGGCATTGTTTATTCGGATCCCAAATGTTATAAACTAGATACTAATTGGAGTGTGGTTCGTGCCAACACAAAACCCTAATGTGGCCTTATGAACACAATAACATGGCCTTAAGAACTTTTATTATGGTATTTTGATTTATTTAGGTGAAACAATAAATTATTTATTTTCATATATATATATATATATTGGAGGAGTTGTGAAACTTGTTTGGTGGTCATAGCACATGGTTACTAGGGTGTCTATGCACAAGTATCGATCAACACTTTGAAATGGCCACTTAAGGACATATGTGCACATAATGACTCATCTCGCGATTGTTGCTACTACCCAGAAGCCAAAACAATGGCTTTAAGCTCTTAAGTTAGTCATAAAGGTATGATAAATCTTTGTGGAAATCTGATGTATTGTTTAGGAGCTTAAGGTGCACGAAGTTAGGGTGGGTGGGTACTGGGTCCTCTCCCTTAGTATGACTCCAAAAAAAAGCAAAAGTCAAATGTACAAACCAAAGCATTAAGTTTCGTTCAATGATTTTGACAAGTTCATCTCTATGTGGAGCTTTATAATAAAAGCGGAGTACCGCAAGCAAATAGAACAATAGTTACAACTCCTTCCGCATTTGTAATTTTCCATCGATTTAAGCATCGATTTGGGGGAGAGAACTCAGTAGTTGTGCACCCTAACTTCACACCTCTCAAAATCATGTGACAATATCAAATTACTCTTAAATTTTTACATCAACTTACTTGGCAAGGTCCTTGCTTATAACTAAGGTTTCAGGTCCACATCATCAAATATGATGCCACATCATGTTTTTTGTTGAAGTGTCCAAAAAGACCTCCAAAAAAATTAGACTGATAGTTGTGCATTAAGCTATAATAGTTATGCATTTATTCATGTTTTGTTTGTGCATCACATGATGCGTTGCTTTTTATATCTAAATAATATATTCATTCAATCATAAGTACTTATGGTCAACACTAACAAGTTCGAAGTCACAACTACAAGTACTATACTTCTAAAAATATTAGACATTAAATCCACAAAAAATGGTCATAAAATTCACAAAAAGATCCACAACTATTGGAACATGCTCAACTAGTGAGTGCTCTCCCCTACTCAATGAAATATCAAAATAGTACTGAAAATTGAACTTTTGAGGTACAACAAGTATATCCAAGAAAAATAAAAGCAATTATACCCCAAAAAGGATTAAAAACTAGCAATCGCACTTGTAGTGTAATAGGCACACCGATAGGTACTTTGAAAGGTCCCTTATTTCCTAATAGGTCAATCGATGAAAACAACAATCCCTCTTCTTAAAAAAAACCATCTAGCAAATTAAAAACATAATCAAGCTAACTTTTGGTATCACAACAAGATAGCCAAGGCCAAAAACCCATCCAATATTACATGTCAACCACAACAGATTCAAGGCTAATGAGAGATCGAACAACTATTATAGCAGGCATCCTAGCATGAAACCAATACTTGTAGTAAAGGAAGGGATGGGTGAATTTGCCTCTGCAACAAAAGCCACACCCACCATCTTCATCACAACCACCACTACAACTAAAACAAATTATTTTGCTCCTCCTATTGCTAATAACAATATTATGGAATGACTTTATTATTTAGGGTTTCTAAAGACTAATCTTGCTTTCATTGCAAGCATCCTGTTGCTCAAGGTGCTAACTACCCAACCATACAGGATGACGAAAAAAATCAAGACACAAGTGCCAATCATTGATTTCCCACCATGAATGTACTTGATTAGTCAATGACAAAGATCTCTTCAATGGTCGTCCCTCATCTATTACATATTTGAAACTATCAATTCTCAATTGTATGCGCATGAGAGCTTTCCTTGCTTCATAAGGGAATGCCTATTAGTGTGATGGTAGGGAAATATGACCATCAAATATAACCACATAACAAGATTGCAAACTTTCATATGATGAGAAATATATACAAATGGCAAATGCTCTGCTCCTTTTCTCTTGTGAATTCTCATACTTCGTTACATCAATTGGTTTCCTATCCCTAAATCTCTCTTTAAATCTAAGCCACCTCATTTGCACCTGGCCATTGCCTCATCCTCAACACCAATGTCACTCCATAGATAAGAATGTTCATGATCATTCATATTGCCTCATTTTTCTTTAGTCACACAAGAAGGCTTTGCCCCTACCCCTCCTCCTGCCAGTCGGATAAGAGGTACCCTCCATCACCTAGTGAGGTCAGTCTCAATCTTAGATTTAGGTGCTTCCCCTTTGCACCTTACTTGCACTAAAGTCGTTGAATCCCACAAACAAGATGTCAAAGAAAAGAATGGAAATAATAACCCTAGATGTGATTTCTTAATATTCTATGCATTGAATGATACTTGGATAATCCTTTATTTTTATTGTTGACTTCACTACTTTTGATGATGATTTCTATGAAAGATTAAAAAGGAATAAAATGTAAAGTTTAAAGATTGTAGAGTGCATTCATTGCTTGAGTGATACTCTAATGCTTGATGGCTTTGATGCACATGTTTTAATAATGATATTAAGATTTTAGTGAAAATATATTAATATGTTAAAAAAGGCAATGACAAATGCAAATATTTAAATCTTGGTTGACTATTTTGACAATGAAAAAATATAGTCATTATGAATAATAATTTGATATCTACATTAGTTCAAAGGATTAAATGTTGAATTTGAAGGTTTGGGGAGACTGTTGGACAAACCTAGAAGCATCTTAGGTCAAATTTTATATTATGTCTACATCTGAGATTTTAAAGCCATGAACTTGTAGAAAATTTAGTAGATCTAAACTTATTTGATCAATCAAATTGTATATGCTTCCTTGTGTCCAAGGAACCTTGCATATTGGCCAAAGGACTAATAACACTTGATAGAGAATGTCATGTGTCTACTCTTCATTCCCTTGGGCCATCGTCCATGTCACTACCAAGCCACATGTTAAATCGTAATTCCCCTAAGCAACAACTTACAATTGTGGACTTGAGAGTACAAATACCAGTGACTCAAGGCTACTAACTAAGCTCTATTGCATAATGTTTCTTGTGTCGATCGAAAACATGGACATGAAGCAAAGTGAGCTTCAAATGAGACACCCCTCTAAAATACGATTAATAAAACTCTTGGGATCGCTAACCCTGGGCTCGATGGACTTCAAATTAATATTTTAGACTTAAAACATTTACACAACTTGATTATATAGGGTAGCTTAGGTTCACAAGAAACAAGACAAGTTAATACCAAATACAAAAATCCTTGTAGATTTCAATTATTAAAAGTATGTTTCAAGTTTGGAAGGTTTAGATGTTTGCGAACCTAGACTTCACATTATTGAAGTTTATCGAGCTTTTTTCGTCTAGTGATGTCTTGCAAGTTCTTTGATAGAATCAAACTCCTATATATATCATGGCTCATAAGCAATCTCAAGTTTGTGGTGGCAAGTTTGTTTCACGTCTAGAGGTGCCCATGGACCTAGAATTTCATTTCCAAGGAGCTTGGTGAGAAGTCTCATGACAAGTGCGGAGCTCAAGCCTTAAGGTCCAAAGGAGCTGACATTAGACATGTGGTGGTCGAGATCAAATTTCATCATTCCTTTAGAACAATTTTGTGCCTTTTCTATAGTGCGTTACATTTAAAAAAAATCTTTTTCTATAGATTTATGTAGTTGCTATTCAGACTACACTAAATGAAAGTACCTATGGGAGAGCCTATTACACACGGAGTATTTATTACCCACATTAGAACAGGATAGCCCATGCAAACAAAACCACAAGAACTTATCAGAGCATTGTCAAAATCTTCTGGACCATGGTTTTTAAAATAGTTTGCATCAACCACAGATAAAATTAAAAGCCTCTCAAGATCTTTGGATAAGAGAGCTTTCTGAAAAGGCAGCAACAAACAGAAACTTCAAAACAAGTGCCACCAAAAAACTTGGTTAAAAGACACAGGTTTTTAATAAGAACATTGTCATTTCCCCTAAGCAAATGAAGCTCCTTGAATTTTAAAAAAAAAACCCAAATCTAGAATCTTTTTATATAGCCGAGAACAAGAACACTAAATCGTGGTCGCCCAAAAGCGTTAGTTCCCTTAAACTGGAAAGCAAACACATTAGTAATAGTATTGATTACAGTGAAGTTGAAAACTTAGGACGGGCATATTTGCTTGGATGGATGGATGGATGGATCCTTTTATAGTCTACGATGTCGGTCAGCCTGTTTTTGGGTCTACAAGTGGCTTATAACATATGAGACTACCTCATACTCCAGTATGCAGGAGGCACCTAACAGTGCTTCAAATATGAGGCATACATACCCTACCCCTACAAGATTTGAACTTGCACCTCTCTTTACATTTCGAAATGAACCGTAAACACCTGCATCGTTACTGTTCCAATAAAAAAATTCAATTGACAGTTCATACGACATTACACAAAAAGAAAGAAAACACAGAAACGACATCTTTTTTCCTTCCTTCTGGAGCTCGGAGGCTCGCGGATAGAGCTCCCCTCTGACAGCATATGCAACCTTCTTCACATTCTCATTAATACTTTCATAATCCAAAGGTTTCCAAGCCATTCTTTAAACTGCTGAACAAGAGATCAAAGAAACAACTTCCACAATCACCAGCTTAACAGACTCACCTGCCCTAAAAATGCATCAAATTTAAATAATCTCAACAATCCAAGCCAGAACAAGGTCATGGAGAACCTAGATATCTACTGAAACCTAAATTTGCTAAAAAAAAAAAAATGCAGAGCATCTTCAAGTACCGTCTTATGATAAAATTAATCTGTTAACCGCTTACAGAGAGCTCGTGTGATTGAGCAGGTGGCATGAAATTTTCATGGTATGTATCATGATTTGAATGGCAATGTGCTCATACCTTAGCCTCCCGCTCAAAAACTATATGCATTATGAAACAGCAGAAAATATAATTAACATGGCCTTTCAATGTAGACAATATTTTTTATTTCCAATGACCTGATCCATCACTTGAACATAGCTGTTTGCAATATAATGGAGAAAGAAGAATGAACAGTGGTATAACTAATGCAGCCATGCAGGATGAACCTGCTTAGAAGTTGACAGCTATGCACACCCTGTTCCTAAATGCCGGCCATGTGCTCTGCTTACAAAAAGATTGAAAACATAACATTAGAGAGCGGTGTGATACTGATTGAGTTTGCTCTATTCTTTATTACACCATTTTATTTACTAATTGCTATCTACAAATTGTTCTCCCAATGGGGAAAAATATGAAGCAGCCAATCAAAAATTGGGGTTCAATCATTTTCCTGGCAAAAAAAATTGCCCTTTAGGCTCAATCATTTTCCTAGCAAAAAATTGCCAGGAAAATTAAAACCTTAGCATAACCAAAAAAAATTATGTTGATGAAGACAGACAAATACCTCCCAATGAAAACAATAGTATCCCTTTCAACAAAAATACAAGGATCCTGAAGATCTAATTCAAAAAGACAATAGTATCCCTTTCAACAAAAATACAAGGATCCTGAAGATCTAATTCAAAAACTAATGCAAGCTAAGCAATCTACCATAAAAGGAATCAAACAATCATTCCCAATTCATAAACCATATGAACAAACCAATAATTTAAATTAAATGGCATGAGGTTCAGCCCATAAACAACTCATTTCAGCACAAATAGAACTAGAGTAATGGTAATAGTTATCACATTTTGTATACCCTCTGTAGCGTGTACCAAGGCAAATTGTTAAAAATTGCATGAGCAGGATATTTTACAGTGATGCCCATTAATATACCATATTTCCATTAAAATCACAGTAGTAAAAAACATTTCTGCAACAAAATGCAAAGATGGACAAAGTCATGATAACAGCCATCACATTTCAGTATTAGTTTTGTGTGGGGGCCGCGCGAACGCGAGCCCCCTCTGTCACAAATTATGACGTGCACTCTCCACAATGGGAGATGCTAGACAGAGCCCCCTTCCTTGTGCAATGAAGGTGCTCTCTCCAGGCCATCGGCCTTCCTGATCACCGATTGACCCCGCCCAGGTAAGTATGCTTCTCTCTGACCCCTCTCCTTCCTCTTCTACTCCCTCTTCTCCCTTCTTTTGTTCTTCCCACGCATGTGGGATCAATAACACCCTCGCTGCCTGTCTCTTCTCCCTTCTTTCTTCTTCTCATGCGTGTTCTGGTTTCTGCGGTCCCGTAGGCTGTCTGACCTCGTGGACATTATTAAAAGCCTTCATTCATTCATTCAATACCAACACTTTTCACCAAACCATTTATTCCACCGGGCAGCGTAGCAGTACCAGTGCTATCTCTATGTATTGCATCTAGCCCCGTCCACTGTACGCTAACGTTCTTTATCACCCACGAGGGAGACATGAACAATTTCAAATGATGGGGAAAGCTGTTTTAGTGATTGGTATAAGCCTGGTCAGTTTTTCCTTAATCTTTGTTGCAACAACGTTTCTGCTAACATGGTTGTGTAGCTCTCATCACAACACCAGTACGGTGCACGATAAGGCCCGAAGGGCCGAAAGAGATCCAGACTGCTACAGGAGGTTTTGGTTACAAAGAGATCCAGACTGCGACAGGAGGTTTCAGACTGGAATTAGGAAGGCTGGCCTTTTGAAAAGTTTACAGAGACGATTTACCTGATGGAAGGGCGATTGCTGTGAAGTCCGTCTAGTTATAAAAAAGTGCACTTGATAATTACTTGATATGAAACAATCCATCTGAATGGTGTTAGGCACAAAGTGACCAGATCAGTGCATCTGTTTCCCATCACATATATTTGAATTACTTAACTTTATTCAGCGCAGTAAAGAACAGGGGAAAAATTAACTTCAAAATGGTTTGAACATCAGATGTTGTTACTGACAAAAAAGTGCAGAGGCCATTCTAGTGAAGAATGTAAAATGGTCTACCATTAAATCCTGTGTGTATGCTTTCTCAAGGGCTTCAATTTTTTAAGATGGTTAGCAACGTTTTCTGTTCTCATAGAGTTATTGTATTAGGGTTTTCGCCCTTACAATTACTTTCTTGGTCAGTTTATCAATATTTGACTAAAGGGTAAATCTTAGTAGTCAAGCAAGCAACCACCAACTAATTCTCATAATCAGCTGCCATTTTCCCATATAATGAGACTAAATTTACATGTCTATGCTTGTAACTCTGGATACTTTTCCTGTTCTCTTGTTCCCAGTTGCCAGATGCATAGAAATACAATGTAAAGAGAAGTATATCGATGCCCAAAAAAAAGAAAATGAGGAATGTAAGGCTAGCAGAATCGTGGACCAAGTTGAAGAGATTCAAAAACTTATAAGGCTGATATAGAAGTTCAATTTTGCTAACTAATGGTGAAATCCAAACTAAAACAGAGATGCCCTGAAAATTGTTATAATTTTATATTGAATTAAACAGGCGTACTGGCTGTATAAACCTTTCCCAAACATTGTCTGATGCTAACTATACTAAATTATGGTAAATTGTGTTGTATACCAAAAGTTGTCAATAGTCTTCATTAAGATTATCAAACCAACTAAAATTTAAAAAAATATTCTGAGATTAATTTATAGCAGTCATATGATGCTAACTATACTAAATTATTGTAAATTATGTTATATGCCAAAGCTTGTCAGTAATCTTCATTTAATTATTAGACCAACTCAATTAGGAAATTGTTTGGACATTAATTTATTGCCCTCACATGATCATTGCAATTCATCCTTAGTTTTAGTTGGGCTTTCTGCATTAAATGACCATCAATACCATTGACGAGGGACATATTGAATATCCAAAGTGGGTTTCCCTTGGAAGGACAGTCTGGCTATCCTGGGGTAAGATTCCATATTGCTAAAATGCTATTCATTTTGCACCATCATTATTAATGACCATATTGCTGAAGAGTTCTATTGGCTTACCTCTGAAATTTTCAATAAATCAAGCTCAAATAAATTAAATTATATCAGTATTTGAATTGGATTGGGTGGGGTGCGCCAGGCTTCCGCTGTAGTGCAATACAGAAGCGACGCTTAAGGGGCCCTGATAGCAAGCTACCATTTTGGTCCCTTCCCCTGAAGAAATTAATTTAATATCGTGTGATTCATTGAATCACGTATCAGATATTAAACTGATAAGAACAGATACTACACTTGATCTTAGCCAAAAGGCCGAGAAAGGTATGCTTTTCCTCTCTCCTTCCTTCTTTCTTTCTATCCGCCCTCTCTTCCCTTCACTCTGCCCTGCCTACATGTGGGATAAATATGTCTTTCTCCTCCCTTTCATAATGTTCATCTTATTACCTCCTACTCTCCTCTTTCTACATGCTTCAAATCATTCCTTTTCTCCATTTCAAGAATGTTTACCATTTCTTTCAGACAAATCGAATTATTTGACCTGCAATATACTAGCAATACAAATTGTGCAAGTCTGGTTATTAAAAAACGCACTTGTTAACTACCTGCTGTGAAAACAATCCACCGGAATGGTATTAGGCACAAAGTGATCAGATCAGTGCATCTGTTTCCCATCACATATATTTTAGTTACTTAACTTTACTCGGCGCAGTAAATAACAGGGAAAAGATTACCTTCAAAATGGTTTGAACATCAGATGTTGTTACTAACTTACTGGCAAAAAAAGTGCAGAGGCCTTTCTAGTGAAGAATGTAAAATGGTCTACCATAACTCCTATGGGCATGCTTTCTCAAGGGCTTCAATTTTTTAAGATGGTTAGCAATGTTTTCTATTCTCATAGAGTTATTGTATTAAGCCTTTCACCCTTACAATTTAACATAAAGGAGGGGTAAAAATTTATTAAAACGAGAAGAAGAACAAAGCAAGAAAATTACAAAGCCCTATCAAGCTCCACTAAGTGAGCCAGATGTTGGGATAGATCCGGGGGTAAACAACTACAGTCCACCAAATTCCAATCATGAATATGCTCAGAAGCCCATTTAGCCAAACAATCAGCAACACTATTCCGTTCTCTAGGAATATGAGTAAAAGTAACATACTCCAACGAAGCACAAAGGTTAAGAATCTGGCCAACAATCAAAGCCAAATGCCAACTGACATTATCTAACTGCCTCTTATTCAACAAGTTCACCACAACCTGGGAATCAGACTCACATATGATCCTTCGCCACCCCAATTGACTTCCACGCTCCACAGCCGTTAAAATAGCCTGAGCCTCCATAAGATTATTATATGAAGGCCCTTATAAACAGAGAAGATAAACTGAACTTCTCCAGAGCTATCCCGACCAACACCACCAATTCCAGCATGACCAGGGTTTCTGCAAGAAGAGCCATCCGTGTTGATTTTTAGAGTACCCTGAGGCGGAGGAGACCATCTCCCCTCCCTATTCACCTTCGGGGTAGGATGTCTACATCTGTAAATCTTAGTATTCAAGCAACCACCAACTAAATCTCTTAATCAATTACCATTTTTCTTTGCAATCATATTAAATATGTCTGCAATTTAGTATGCTTCTGGATTTAGCGGTGTAATACTATCTCTTATTACATGTCTGTGCTTGTAATTCTGAAGACTTTTCACCTTGCTTTTATTCCCAATTGCCAGATGCATAGAAATAAAATGTGAAGAGAAGTATATCGATGCCTCCAAGAGTCCAAACAAGAAAATGAGGAATGTAAGACTAGCAAAATCGTGGATCAAGTTGAGGAGATTCAAAAACAAGAAAATGAGGAATGTAAGACTAGCAAAATCGTGGATCAAGTTGAGGAGATTCAAACACTAATAAAGCTGAAACAGAAGTTCAATTTTGCTAATTAATGGTGAAATCTAAACTAATACAGACATAAACTGCAAAGTTGTTATAATTTCATATTGGATTAAACCTGGATTACAATTATAAAGGCAATGTTTTTCATTTTTCTCCCTGAAAGGCAATGTTTTTCATGTCGCAAAAAGTAAGGTCTATTGAAGGGGCTGAGCCTAGTTTGTGGCAATGATGGTGTCTTACACCAGCTACTAAGGTTCAAATCTCTGGAGGTGATTAGACCAAATTTGATCTCTAAGCGACTTTGACGGAATTGATCCCTCCACTCATGACAACTTAACCGAAGGAGGTTTCTAATAAAAATATATACATATCAACATGTTACAGAAATACTGATATCTATGTAGCCTGATTGATTCCATTTAAAAAATAGTGACATCTTACCTAATTGTTCAATGCAGGTCAAAACAGGAGACTTAGGGACAAACATTGTCTTATCATGATGCTAACTATACTAAATTATTGTAAATTATGTTATATGCCAAAGCTTGTCAGCACTCTTCATTAAGATTATCCAACGAACTCAATTAAGGAAAAAATTTCTGACATTAATTTATAAAATAGGTTGTCACTAGTCTTCGAACTCAATTAAGAAATTTTTTTCTTAACATATTAATTTATAGTCGTCACATGATCATTGTAATTCATCCTAGTTTTAGTTGGGTTTTCTGCATAAAATGACCATCAGTGCCATTTACGAGGGACATACTGAGTATCCAGAGTGGGTTTCCCTTGGAAGGACAGTCTATCTATCCTGAGATAAGATTTCATATTACTAAAATGTTATTCATTTTGCACCATAATTATTATTATTAATGACCATTTGAATTTTCAGGTCTCTCACTGTTTGTGAGACATTGTATAAAACTCTAAGCAATCTCTTTATTCTCTATTGGAAAAGCGTTAAAATCAACCTGATATACATTGCTTGTATGTTAGTACTATTGCTGAACTTATGATTCCTATGCCAATTGACTAAAACACTGATATATGAACAACTAGCTGCTTACAGAATGTACGCATTAACATACATAACTCATAAAAATTGGGATCATAAGAGAGACAACTGTCAGAGGCTAATATATAAAACAATATGAAGATTATATATCTATACTTCGAATATATTCAATTTTTTCAATATACAATTCCAAAACTTTGAATACAGTATTGGGAGTTTAATCCCAAATATGGAGATTTTATATCTATAATTTGAAAATAATTTGGAATATATTCAATTTCTTCAACGTAGGTTCCAAAACTTTGAACAGAGGATTGGGAGTTTAGATCCTTAATATAGAGATTAGATATTTAGAATTTAAAAATAATTTGGAATATATTCAATTTCTTCAATATACAGTTCCAAAACTTTGAACAAAGCACTGAGAGTTTAGATCCCAATTTTTTTTAAAAAAAAAAAAAAAACTATTTGGATCTGTTTGTCATTTTCATCATACACTCAAATTCAGTAAAATCAATTCTACCATCAGAATTTTTGTCAAATCTTGCTATCATTGTTTCACAATTCTTCAAGTCTTGCCCTTCTCTCTGTTTTAGGTTTAGGAGGACTTCTTGAAGTTCAGATGGTGTGATAAAACCATCACAATCTTTATCGAAAACAGAGAATGCTTCTCTTAACTCTCCTTCATGAGACACTTCCTGCAAGCTTTCTTCAGATTCAGCTTCCTCCCACAGACTCTGGCAAAGTTTGCAAAAATCATTAGAGCTCATATGGTCCTGTAAGCCCATCATGATCTTCATATCATCATCACAAAAGCACTGGAGCCCAAGCATTTCCAGCAGACCTAGTATGTCCTCTGCACTTAAACTGCCATCTTTGTTGCTGTCCAAGGCATGAAATATTCTAACAAGGTCCCGTGTTTGGATTTTATGCTGGAATTTTTCATTCTCAGAATCGCTGCTCCTATCATCATTCACAGAAACAAAAGGTGGGCAGGGGCCATCTGGCAGGATCTCTGAATCTTTTTCATTGCTAAAGCCACAAAACTCTGTTTTTATTGTCTGGATTGCACAAACATAAATACAAGCACAGTAGAATCGCATAAGGCCACATAAGGCTGAGAAGACAGTACTTTCCAAAGATATAGACATGAAAGAACCATGAAAAACTACAGAGTTTCTGATGATATCAAACACCATCTTCAGGGCCATATGAAAAGGATTGAATTGAATTGAAAACTGGAAATTCTTGCAACCAAATTCACAAAAAAAGGCTTGGGAGCTACTTCTGCTCTGCAGAATGGTGGTTAATGCAATCTACAATTCCTTGTTATAAAGTCTTTTGATTGACTGTTTGGAGTTTCCTTGAAGTCGGTCGGAAACACCCAGTTGGTATCTGTGTTATAATTATTGATCGTTTATAGGAAGGTAATTTCCTTGTAAGGATGGATTAAGAAAGTGCAGGGAAGGCCACTAGAAGGATTATTACCGCCTTCCTTTTATTTGGAATTGTTTTTGGCTGTCCTTGTTAGACCTTAGGAGGACGGCCTAAATTTGACGATGCCTGTCAAGCAATTTTCAGAACGAAGTTGTCAATCAAATATAGACTAAATTTATATATATAAATAATCATATAGAAATTTTGATGGACTGTTTGAAATCTTCCCTTTCAAATGATAGAGTCTTCTTAAAATTGTAATTATATATTTTATGACTAAAATGAATAAATTCAGCCATACGACCATCAAATTTAGGCCCTGCAGTTGAGAGAATTGTTTTTTCCTCTTTTTGACTTTTGAAGGAAAGAACTACAAAGATTCAAACAGAAATAAAAACAAAATATTGAAGATGGGATCGCAAGGGCCTAAATTTGATGGTTGTGTGGCCACAATTTTGGCATAAAATATAATCCAAAATTTTTAAGATTGTTTGAGGATAGATTTTTGGCAACCGTCTTGAGGATAATTTTGTATAATAGAGTAACTATGAAAGATAACTATCACAAAAAAATTTCTTGGTAAGTAGGGTTGATTGTTAAATTTAGGGTCTAAATTTGTGGGTATTACTATTTTAAAATGGACTTATGTCTTGGATTTCATGTCATGTCGCTTATTTTTTAAGTCGTATGCACTAAGTTCAGTTTGAAGAAATTGTATTGTATTAAGCTAGGCAAGACTTGAACTACCACCTTGTGGTTTACAACTCAACCATTTATTGCATATACTGAACATTTGTAAACAACTAGGTTGAAATTTTGAACTTCCTCATAGATTTTCACAAGCTTCATGTAATTTTAGAGTGTTGGGCACTTTTCCCACCAGAAAGTTAGTCTAAGTCCATGAGATCACGATGCCTTATTAAACTCCACACTTGCGCACCGGCATATCACTCAAGGTAGTTAACTTGACAGCTCACTCGAGGCACGAAATTCAACCAGTCCATGTCGGTTTTCGATGTATCACAATGGTTTTAAGGAATGCTCAAGAACTCAAATCAAACATATAACCATACTAATGAAGAGAGAGACATAATAAGCTTAAAAGACATATTGACATAATCAAAACATCAACCATTCATTATATTCAGTCAAATTGGTCATAACATTGGTTCCATGCTCTATTCTCCACACGATTCTCCTCAGCAACAAAAGTAACAATATTTATCTAACCATTACAACAAAACTCTCTATTAGTAACAACTAAAAGTGGCAAATTCATAACTAGTCACCCTTTTCCCAAACCCAAAAATGAGGCATATATAGTAGTGGGGCATTGCCTCTCACTAATTATACTTGCTAACAACCCTCTTAGCTTCCCCAAGTTTGTCAGTCATGAGTGCCTAGAAAATCACTCATGATATCCTATAGTTGCACTCCATGCTTCATTTTCCTAGCACCCCCTAGATCCATGGGAACCTCTTCCTGACATTGGTAATGGTCTTCTGCATGCACTCCTAGATTCACACCTCCTTTGTCTGCTTCTTGCTCAACATTGTTATGAGTGGGTCTTTTGTTGATTACTGTCTGGGTCTTATGCGCCAAGTGTAAGAAGGGTTTTCTTTGTCTCATGCCATCTATTAGGTCCTTCATTGGTTCTTTCATGCCTTGGATTCTTCAAAACTAGTACCATGTCGTGCACTCTTGTCAAAACTTAGGTTTTTTTTGACAAAATTGGGTTACTAGCCAAAGTTGTACCTTAACCAAAATTGGGATGAACATTACCCAATACTAATTTGGTTGACTGTCCTTGGTCAACTTTGCTCGGCTTTTGCAAGAAGCTCAGGAATCTCTACGCAACAATGTTTAAGAATGCCTCCCATTTCAAAATAGTTGGTTGAATGATGCCAGTGATTTCACCTATTCTAGCACTCAAGTCTTCTAACTTTTTCAAATCCCCTTCTAACTCAAAGGTAAGCTCCTTTAGTTCTTCAAATGTTTTCTTCGTGCTTGCACTAAACTCCTTAAGTTGTCCCTCCTCATCTAGGATTTGATTCTGAATTTCCCCAAACCGCTCTTCAATTTTTATCTTTCATGGCAATGATAGCCTTCCCCCTATCTTCCACATCCTTCAAAATCTTTGAACGAGCTGTCTTATCCTTGACAGTATTTACTGTCATTTTTAAGGCATGCTTTTTCTGGACATCTTCTAGGAGGTGCATGGAAATAAAAGCTTCCTGTTGAGAAAAACCCAAAAATGCTTCTTTTTTCATAGACCTTTTCATCAATATCGTGTATAAGGTTCATGTATGCACATCAAGTTATTCCTTGAGTCATTCCTTGGCTACCACCCACTTTACTTGTTCTTCCTCTACGTGCTCTGTCTCCTTGCTTCCGCCATCCTTCCTTTGTTTCCACATTGAATCAACCAAGACTTCAAGCTTTTGCATTCCCCCTGATTAGTTGTGTACCACTCCATCTAAAACCTTAGGATCTTCTTGCATGATGTGGTGAAAAAGGTGTATGGATTTTAAACCTATTTCCATCTTTTGGTGCTTAGCATCAATACGCCTCTCCTCAATTTCTTCCTTCTCGCCTTTGAATCACTTATTCTCCTCCCTGAGTTGTTTGTTCTCTAGCTCTAGCTATTTGATCTTTATCTTAAATAGTTCTTTTACTTTTTCTAAAATTTGTCACACAGCATAATTGTTAGTGAGATTTTACTTGGCCACCTGTACAGTTATTTTCAACAAGGCACTCTCAGCTTGAGTATTGCTTAGGCATGAAGGGTCGAGTAAATCAAGATCCTTCTGGCAAGCTAGCCCATCACACGATTGGAGAAGAAAGTCCAGTGGAATCTCATATGTGGCTCATCAACATAGGAATCTAAAGCAAAAGATAATTCTCGGTAAGTCCTAGGTAAGTCCTAGGTAGGGTGCTTTCTTGATCAATTAGGTCCCATAAATGCAACTCCTCGATAGGGATGCCATATTGATAATGAGCATGCAAACTAAGTTTTCATAACCATATAGCTTCTTTAGGACATGTCCCCTTGGCCTATACTTGCTATCTTTCTCTCCTTCCCTTGTCTCTTCCTTGCTTAAAACAAACCTATCTTCCTTTGGAGATTGGGATTCTTCTTCCTTCTGCCTAGGGGATCCATCTCCCTCCCCTTCAACTTTATCTTCTTCTTCTCCTTTGTTTCCTTCAGTTTCTTTTATTTCTATCTTAGGGTGCTCCTTTGCAAGCTCCTAATCTTCTTCATCATGCTCAAGGGTTGGATTGGTGGTTTTTGGCCTCTTTACTTCTTCCTCTGAACCCTTCTAGAATCTTGCACATTCTCAATGATTTGCTCCATTTATACATCGAGACCTAATTTTGGTGGATCAAAGGTGTCATGAGTGGGCAACTGAACTACTTCTTGTTCCTCTTGGCATTTAGAGTTCTTCCTTCTCCATCCAATGCCTTCTACAATATTTCAACTGATCTTTGCATTTTCTTCCTTCTTCTTGGCCCTCTTCCTCATTTAACCCTTCTTCCTTTGATTCCTTGATAACTAAGCACACATTCCCTTCTCGTGGTCTCTTATTTAACCATTTTTGCTTGATTGTCATTCTCACCAGAGTGCTTAAAAACCTCAATCTCATCCTCCTGCTTGCCACTTCCATCTTTCCTCTTTGGCTTGAGGTAGTAGACTAACTTATGCACAATGTTGTTCACCACAATGGTTATCTATGGGTCTAACTAAGTCACATTGGATTCAAATTGCTCCACATAGGATCATTTTCTAGGGTAGACATATGTAGTGCGAAGTAAATGGGCATCCACATGTACATGTTCAACATCAATTTTTATCTTTTCACCATTCAAAATCTAGTTTACGATATCTACAAAATAGTTGATTGTAAACCCATAAGACAGTTTTACCCATGGTGGCATGTTACCATCCTTCAAATGAATTTTTTCCAAAGAGTAGTGTTGCATAATAGCAAATTCTCCTTGGCTTGCAACTAATCTAGGAAGGACTCTAGGGATGTGCCACTCATTCTCAAAGATTATCTTCAAGTGCTCGAACCAATTGTCTAACCTAGTCTTGTACTTGCTTGTGATGATGCATGGGCATTTGAACTCCTAAAACCTCTTTGTTGGGGATTTGTCTTCTATAGTAAAACACCATCTCACCATTTATTCTCCCTTGGGCACCCTAATCTCACAAAAGACTATAAGAAGCAAAATTGTTCCCCATATGAATTTGCCTCCAATCTTATGCATTATCATGACATCTTCTATGATGTTTTTGGCAATGTACTATGATTTGTTGAATTTAACCCCTTTGGTCATTTGCCCTACAATGTGTAGGAATTTCCTAATGATCTTCCCCTATTGTTCAAAACGTACTAGTTTGCAACTTACTAATTACACAGCTACCCTTGTTGTTGAGTCCTTAATGTTCAAAAGTAGAAACATTTGCCCTTCCTTCTTGTATTTGAGATCGACAACAATTTTGGATATGGCCTCCTCATCCTCAAGCACCAACATCATATCTTCACAAGCACATAGCAATCTTGTTACATGGATAATGAGCATCAAAGTAAGCCTTATCATGTTCCCTACAAAATATAAATATCCTTCATGGATGCATGAGAGAATGAATTTTACCAAATCTTGTGGCCTCTCAAAATAAAGAATTCAAAGATTTGGAGAACTCTTACAACCTCAAGATTGCATTTGACACTATCATCGAAGATGACTCCTCCTTTAGGCATCTTTTTGTTGGTTTGTTACATGTAGTCCTTTATTAAATTTGATTCATGACCTAGCCCATGATGGTTGAACTTAGAGATCTTGCAATTAGTGATGGAAGAGGTCCATTCTTCTCCTCATAGCACTGTGTCTAGGTACTGCATCTCTACAAAGATGTTATCAAATGGCAAATGGGTCTTTGTTGCCTTCTTAACCTTATCACTAAGTGTAATTGGCTTCTTTCCCTTCCTACACATGCTCACTCTACTTCTTTCCTCTCCACCGTCTATTTCTTCTATGATTATCTTTACATTGACTTCCTCCTCATTCATGATAAAAACATGTTCTTTTTGCATAGAGTCCACCATGGATATGTTTGTGTTCTTTCTCCTATAAATCCTACATCTTTCCTCATGTCGGTAAAGACATGGGTGGTTTATCAACCCGAACCTTCTCATTTTGTTAATGGTCAAGCTTAACCCCTGCATTAGTGGTGGTTAAGCTCTTATGTTACCTACAACTCAAAATATTTAGGTCTTGGATTTATCCCTCTATGTCATTTTTTCAATGCTTCAAGCTCGCAAGGTCATTAATGGCCATCAACTCTTCTTCTCTCTTGCTTTGTAGTTTTCTTCATCTCAAAATGCTTTCAATGTTCTACAAATTCTCCTTAACCATTATTTATGATCTTTCAACTCTTGGCTCACTTTACCCACTTGCCTTTATTTTGAAAGTTTGCATGCTTGAACTTTCTTTTCACCATAAAAACCTATTATCACTGAATTTGCATTAACGATCTTCACTACCACCACTTTGCATTTAGAACTCCAATTATTTTAATCTAAATTTAAAACCCACTCAACATAACATGTTTTCCAACTATAATTTTCAAACAACTAGGGGGGTTAGGTAGTCATAATGTAACCTTTTGGTGTCATCACCCTCTTCTTTGCTTGGCATGGTTCTAAGTGAAACCCTATGTAAGTTCTAACCTTTTCTCCCTTCATGTTTTCCTTCCTACATTCTTGGGTCATGCACTTCCCTTAGAGTGGCCTATTCCACTACTTTCCTCACGTGCTTCCTTGCCCCGTTGATTTTGCATATGCCTTGTGTATGGGCCCTATGTTCTTTAGTGCTCAATTTTGGTGTGCATTCTTATACATTGCATAATCTTATTTGTAGACTCCTCTCTTGGGTAAAAGCACAAAGCTGTGTCACACTTTCAGCCGACTTATCAGCACAAGTGAATTTAAGTATTTCTAACTAAAAAACAATTTTGGTCAAACATATGATCTTGTAAGATTCATTCTAGCTAAGTTAGATATGTCCACAACTTTTTCAACTAAAATTGTTGGCTAAATGCATATGTAGCATCACTATGAGGCCAATTTACCAAAAAACAAAATTATTTGAAAAACTTAATATTTCAACAACTTCTGCTTGTGTAAATAACATTTTTTAAAAAATATAAAAATGCCCTTTTGTAGATTTATAAGTTTAGTTTTCAAAAATGTATATATTTTAATATTTTGATTATTATTTATATTTTCCTTTCTATTTTTACTAAAAGTAGGTTATCAGCACAAAACATTAGGTCGATTACCATGTCAAGGAAAAATAGTAAAACTTATTAAAAAAAATTTAAAAAAATATGATGCACTAGATAATAGAATCTATATCAAGATGGTATAATTTTTTTTCTATTTTAGATAAATAGTTAATATGAAAGTTGACATCGAATGGAAACAACTACATTTTAATACACACACATTTTATTATTTATTTAAAAATATATATTTATCAAAATTGGAAAAAAAATATATCCATGCACTAAAGTTTTAAGTTATAAATACACAAAAAAAATTGAAGAAAAAAATTTACTAGATTGACGTCTCATGTAACTTCATTTTTCAGCATTTTATCAACAACTAAATTATAGTGTCAATTTATTAAAAACTATATTCAAATAATTTTTTAAATTTTTTCAAAAAATACAAACATAAAATATACTAAAAAAAAATATTTTATTAGTTTACATCATTTCAAAATTCAAAACATATATGTCACTTTTTAGTGATTCAAGTTTAAAAGTTGGATCATTGTTCACCATTTCCTTTATAAAAGTGTGACACAACTTTGTGCTTTTACCCTCCTACCTATACTAAATCTAGCGTTTGGTCCTCCAACGTATAAAGATAAAAATATAAATGTTTAATTTTAAAAAGAAAAGAAAACTTTTTAGGAAAGTAAGATACATGAGTCAAAGAAGAAACTCTTGTTTGTAGAATTTTTTGTTTAACAGAACCATTACAAAGGCATGCACATGGATATAGAAAAACATTCATAGAACCAAATCTTAACCTTCTACCCAAAAATTTCTTAGGTTAACTCTAAATTGAAGCCATGTGGTATACGGGTGCCATTAACCCTAGGACTTAAGTGTATCGCGTAAAGTGGTAGATAGTACCCCTTCACTCAATTCACCTGGCTAGAATTATGTGACAACATAAATATCCCTATGGTTATCTGAATTCAACACAAAGGTCTACCTAAACAACTCCAACATTACCCAAACAAATATCCTAATTAGTACAATGGCACTTGCCTTCTTCATTTGTTTACAAACTATAACTAAAGATCATATAATTTCAAATGACTCTCATTGAACTGCTCGGGGAGAAAATATCCTTTCAAAGTTTTGAGCTTATAGGTGCCTAATGGTAAAATGTCATGGACCACATAAGGTCCCAACTGGTTTGTTTGAAGTTTACCCAAATTGTGGGTGTATTTAGGGTCATATAACAACACTAAGGCATCGATTTAGAAGATTATGTTCTTAATGTGGAAATCATGCTACACCTTCTATCATGCTTTCTTGACATTTTTGCTCTAGCATGTGATGGCATGTCACTCATCAAGTTTTAGCAAAGCATCAAGTCTGGTGGTCAAAGATTCCTCATCATCTAGACATCCAACTTATGCTATGCATAAGGATGGGATCATAAACTTGACTGGTAGGACATCCTTTGCACTAAACACAAGTTGGAATGGTGTAGCTTTGTTGAGGCACTTGTACATGGTCTGATATGCTCATGTAGGACCATTGAAACCTTATCATCCCAATTGTGCTTGGCTATAAAATAGATCTTTGTCAAGGTGTGACTAAGGATTTTGTTGAAGGCCTCCACTATGCCATTGCCTTAAGGGTGATATGAGGTTGTTTTATGGTGGGAAACCATAAACTCAGATAATAGGATGCACATAGTCTCATTCAGAAAATGGGTGCCTCTGCCCACTTGTCAAACTTAGCGGGCATCCATACTAACTAAGAATATTTCCCCATAGGAATATTATGACCATGGTAGTAGCATAATCTCATGTGGATGCAAGTTCAACCCAACAAGTTAAGTAGTATGTGGTAGTGATGGTATACCATGCACCTATTCTTCATGTTGTAGGAGAGATATGCCCTACAAAATCAATCACCAATTTCTCAAAAGGTTCCTAAGACATGATGAGGTACAATGGCATTTCATCTCATTTATTTGGCTTTCCCATGCACTAGCAATGGTTGCACTACTAGCATACACCTTTGCATCCTTACAAATTATGGGCCACCAAAATTTAGCTAATAATAGCTTATGCATTGTCACCTCCCCTGTGTAATGGCCTTCAACAATATTGCCATGCATTTCTTGTATAATAGCTTGTTTTTCATGCTCCAATACACAACATCACAAAATCACATCCCGACAAAGTTTGTAAAGGCCACCTTGAATGAGCTGGTATAGGGTAGCGTGGACTGCAAGTTGTTTTCTCTTGACTCGTTTCATTTTTGCCGACACATGTCTAGATGACAAAAAGAGGGCTATGTTTGCCAACGCATCAGGCACTTGTTGATTCCAAAATAAATGTGCATTAGGCATTCTTTCATCCATGTCGTATGCTTCATTGCTCATGGTTATGTGCGATAGATCATCATGTCTTAAATTATTCTTCCTAAGTTTGATAATGATCAAGGATTGGAATTATTGAAACAAAACCACCCATCAACATATCCTTTCGTGAAGTATAGCTTTGTTAACCAGATATTTTAATGCCATGTGATCTATGAAGAACACGAAATGAGTGGTCAATAGATATTGGCATAACTTCTAGAGTGTGTAGACCATGGAGTGTCCTTCACATTTGGTTGTGGTGTAGTTACACTCCCCTAAGGTCAATTTACTATTAGAAAAGTAGATAGGGTAATATATTGAATCAGTTCTTGATTGGGCAAATACTGCGCCAATGGTAGTTTTTGATGCATCAACATGAACATGGAATGGTGTTGTGTATGTTAGGTCTCAAAAATGCAGGTTACAAATCCTAAGAGGATGCCAAGCTCTATGCTTAGATTTGCAACATTTTTGAACTAACAAAACAGAGTTAACCTATAGGGTTGATGACTCCCTGCACTTTAGGTTCTGCTAGACCTAGGCAGGTGTACCTTACTAATGAAGTAGATTAAATGGATGTGTGATCTTGAGTGATGGATCTACCCATAGTGGCAAATGGTGTGGAATAGATGATTACTTGCTGCCTACTTTTACTTCTAATGTCTGAACAGTGATTGAAAATGGTATGGTTCTAACTTGGTATAAATTATATAAGCAATATCAAGGCAAAACTAAAGAATATGTTCAACTAATGAAATGAGTAAGACCAATGCCTAAATCTATTGGGCTATTTGAGTTAGTGAATGGAAACAGATGTATGTGACTGGTGAGCTTATCTCCTAGCTTAACTCTAACAGTTGGGCACTTTGGATATTTGCACCTTGTGCAAATGTGCAGGTTTGTATGTGACAATGCTCTTCTTATATAATCCCAATGATATTCCCTTGAATTACTGTGAAATTATGAAAGGAATTTAATTCTTGAGTTGATGGAAACCAATCACAATAACTTCTTCAAAAGGATTTAATCTTTGACAAGAACCAATTAAAGTCAATTATCAAAAAAGGATTTTTAATTCACATCAACTAGAAACTAATCAAAGAAATTCACACAATGACTATAAATGTGCCCTGACAAATGTAAATATAAACAATTCAACATAACTACTTTGGAGACAACACAATAACATATAATCATGAAAATTCACACAACTGTTGAACACTGAAAATAAATCACCATGTAGAAATATTATGTTCCATTATGCTTTTTAGAAAGTATACATGTGTAATAGAAGTTCTTTAATTAAAACAGAACTAATAATATATCTTCCTTTTATATATAATATATAAAGTCCTTTTCAAGTCAAGAAAGATGCCTCGTAATCGATGATCTTATGACCATCATATGTTCTAACTTTTATATCAATATTAGTGAAGAGATCATGTCTCTTCATAGTGTCTTTTGAGGACTAACAGAATTATGGAAATAAACAAATACATTTAATACTAAGCCCTGCTGAGCCATAAGTAAATTTGAGCAAGATGATCCAAATATTCCTGGCTTAAGTGTGTCTCAGTATACTCAATGACATCCCTAATGTCCACCTCTATTGAAACCATCTTCTCTAGATGCAAGAAAGCTTCCTTGGATGCTGAATCTTCATGTTGTTTTGGCGCCATTTTCTTTCATATGTTTTTAGTTGGTCGTCAAGGGTAGGTTGGTGTCTCTACAAAATACTCTTTTCATATAGTTATGAACCCTTTATTGTCATTTCAGGGAGATATTAATATTTTCATCCCGATGTCATTTTGATCAGGTGTTGTGAACGTTCTTCTTGGCATCAGTGAGTGTTTCTCCAATAGGTAGGGATTATCTTATCTTTATTGGCATGACAATCTCCATGGTCAAGAGAATATGATAGTCTCCTGATGAGTTAGGTCTTCCCGATGATCTTATCTCCATCGCTCATTCTTATTAGAACATATTGGCGAGAGTCCTGCCAAAAGATGTTTGTCTCTTATGTTGGGGTGACTCTTATGGTTGGCGAAGCTTAAGGATTTCATTTCGATTGTATATGTCACGTCGATAGTCTTAATATTATGCATTGGGGAGAGATTGTTTTCTTCATGGGGATGAGCCTTTGGTCGGCGTGACTTAAAGGCTCGATGTAACTTAAGGATTTCGCTCTGATTGTTCTACTCACACCGATGAGTATGCGTCAGTGATACATATAGAATGTCTCCCCGATATTTTGACATATGTAATTTTAATTTTCCAGACATCGATGATCTCTGACAGATTATCAAATTATACTTCAAAAATATATTTTGCTATTCGGGGTGAGTTACTTAAGGTCTTGCCGATTAGTATCAGAATTAAGCTATGGTCAGAGAGCTAGGTATATTCATGAGCTTGTCTATGTGCAGATTTTGAAATGGATCTTGTCATATAAATTTTTGGTGGTTGGTTTTGAAAATGAGGGATATTATTCACATTATGTGGAGACTTGGTGAATTCTTAGCAAATGAATAATGTGAAAATTTTCAGTTCCAACATTGGTTGTTTCTGGGGATGCATACTCTTTTGTGAATATGACAAGAATTCAGATCTCTGGGGGAGCGGACCAAGTATTTTATTTATTGGAGGGGATAATTTGACGGTATTTTGGAAGTAGATATGAATGGATGGGAATGGATTGAAAACCCTATACTACTGTGCATGGAAAATATGTTTGCAAAAAGGTATTTTTCAAGAATTGTCCATGCATTGGCAATTTGTTTACCTTTCCCTAACTACTGTGCATGGAAATTTAAGAAAATAAATGCTTCAGGAACTATCCATGCACTGGTAATTCCTAATTTTCTCATGACATGTTTTGTAAATAATATGAATCTTCTCCTCCCTTGCCAGTGATAAGAAATGGTCCTACCCACAATGCCTCAAACTTGCCATGTTTACCCTTTTCTTGTGCTCTAGCATTCCACATGAGGACCATGTCATTTTTCTCAAATTTTCTTAGTTTGTCTTTCTTATCAAAAAGGTATTTTGCCTGTAGCTGCAATTTTTTATTTTGCTACTATGCCTGATCTCTGATTTCATCCAGTTCCATTAATTGCTCCATTCTTTCTTCTATTGGCTCAAGGACTTCCCCATTTTCTTACAGGATGAATTTATATACTGTCAATAGATTATGCATAGGGAGTCTAGCTTGACTCCCATACACAAGTTCAAAGGGCGAGTTTCCAGTAGCCCTTTTCACTATGATTCTGTCTGCCCATAATGCCAATTTTAACTTAGAATCCCAAGCCCTTTTATTGTTACCCAACATCCTTTTTATGATTTTCAAAATACTTTTATTGCTGGACTTGGCCTGTCCATTAGCCTGTGGATGATATGGCGAAGAAAATGAAATTGTTATACCATAAGACTTACAAAACACCTTAAATTCATCTGATCTAAAACACATTCCATTATCAGTTATGATTCTTACTGGTACCCCAAATCTAGTGATGATATTTTCAATCAAAAAATTTGTCACAACCCTACTGGTTGCTTGCTTTGTAGGTACAACCTCTATCCATTTTGTAAAGTAGTCCATGGCCACCAATATCCACTTGTGTCCCCCACTAGATTTTTCTACAATTTCTCCTATAAAATCAATTCCCCACTGGTAGAATGGGGCATCAACCTGCATAGGTCTTAAAGATAATGCTCCTTGATATTTCAATTTTCCAGAGAACCTTTGACATGCCTCACATTTTTTGGTATAGTCATAAGCATCATTAAACACTTTAGGCCAATAATAGCCTGCCCTCAATATTTTATGTGCAGTGCTTTTTGCTGAGAAATGCCCCCCACGCACTCCTTCATGCATCTCTTTCAAAGCATGTTTTGCTTGATCTTTGTCTAGGCATAATAGTAGAATGCCATCCTTATTTTTCCAATAAAGGTCACCCTCTGTGAGCACATATTTTGAGGCATGGAGCTTAAGTGTCCTTTTTCTATTGTCATCAAATCCTTTAGGGCATTTAAATTTTTTAAGATCGTATACAATATCAGTATACCATGGAAATTGTTCAATACTTGTGACCATATCTTTTTCATCATTCATATTGCATACTTGGGCAGCTTCCAAATTCATTTCTACCATCAATTTTGCCAATCCTTGTCCTCTCGCAAGTTTTGTAATTTGAATTTCTATGTCAAATTCTTGGATCTAGTTAATCCATCTGCACCTTTTTCCCATCACCTCATTTTGCACAAATACATCCTTGACTGTTGCGTTTGGTACATAGGCTATTACTTTTGCCCCAACCATGTAAGGTCTGAATGTTTTGACAGCTTTCACCAATGCATAGGCCTATTTCTCTATGATGTCATAATTTAATTCTGCACATTGGAGAGATTTGCTAAAAAATGAAATGGGTTGCTCATACCCCTCGTCATTTTTCTATAACATGACTGCTGCAACTGTGTGAAAGGATGCAAATGAGAAGATCTGGAATGGTTTACCAAAATCAAGAGAAAAACTGGAGCCTCTTTGATTTCTTTCTTGATAGTGACAAATGCTTCTAAGGCATCAACTGTCTAATTTATTTTTACATTCTTTTTCAACATTTTTTATATAGGATTAACTATCTCTGCAAAATTTGGTATGAATCTCCTAACAAAGTTGATCTAGCCAAAGTAGGATTGTATAGCCTTCACAGTTTTAGGGATTGGGATTTGGTCAGTGGATTTTACTCTTTTAGAATCTATTCTCACTCTATCTTTTGAAACTATGTGGCCAAGCAGCTTGCCCTCTATGACTGCAAATTGGCACTTCTTAGGATTCAACGAGATTCCATACTCCAAGGCTTTAATAAAAATTCTTTCCAAGTGTGCACAATGATCCTCAGCCTTTTTGGAATACGTGGTCAAGTCGTCCTAATAGACCACCATGATTTCATTAATTAGTACTACAAAAGCCACATCCATAGCCCTCTAGAATGTTGCTTCAGCATTTGTGAGCCCAAATGGCATTCTTACATAAACATATGTTCCCCATGGTGTGATGAAGGCAGTCTTATATTGTTTTGATTCCTTAACTTTCACCTGATTATATCCTGAGAAACCATCCATCATGGACAATAGTTCACAGCCTATGACTTTTTGCAGTACTGCTTCCATGTTAGGAAGGGGGTAATTATCCTTAAGTGAGGATTTATTTAAATTTTTGAAATCCACACACAGTCTAATATCACCATTCTTCTTTCTGACAGGTACCAAGTTAGAAACCCAAGAAGAGTGCCTAATGGGTTTGATAATAGCTCCATCCCTTAGTTTTGTTAGTTCCTCAAGCATTTGAGGGGCCAACATGAGATTGATAGGCCTTTGCTTTTGCCTGAATGGTTTGGCATCTAGCTTCAATGGTATCTCATGTTGAACACGATCTTCTCGATATGCTTTCAAGTCATCATAGGACCATGCAAATACATGTCTATATTTTTTGAGCAAGTTGATGAGCATGCTTCTGATTTTGGGATTCAGTTTTTTCCTAATGTATACATTCTTTGGGGCCGTTTGTGTTCCCAGATTTATTTCTTCAAGATCATTTTGTATTATGGGTATGTTTTTTGTTTTAAAGCGGTCATGTCCATCAAATACTTTCTCCAATGCTATGAGTCCCTTAGGTATTTTATTTGTTTTTAGCTGAACTATCTTTTGACCAAAAAGGGTTTCTTTTCCATCATGTTCCTCCACAAACACATTAAAATCAATTTCTTTATTTTCATAATAATCAACACAATGTAAGAATTTGATTAGATCTCTATCATCTCTAAAAACTTACCAATTATGGATGTTATCTGGAATAGTAGGTCTAGTTTAGAATTCTACTTCAGTGATGCTTGCCAATGTGATATCATCCATTTTCAATGCCATGTTTGCCAGGAAGTCTGCCATTATATTTTTTGACCTATATATCCAGTTAATTGAGAAAGCATCAAATAACTCAACATCATCCCAAACAACATTTCTGTATTGCTTCAACCTTTTGTTTTTAGATGAATACTTCTCTCTAACTTGAGAAGTAATTAATTCAGAGTCCCCATATACAACTAGATTTTCTTATCTTATGCTTTATTGCAATGTTCAGACCAATGAGTAGGGCCTCATATTCTGCCACATTGTTGGTGCATTCAAACATCAACAAGAACGAGTATTTGAAGGTTTTAGCCATTGGTGAGATAAATAGTACTCCTGCCCCATTTCCCATTTTGCTGCATGCACCATCAAAATACATTTTCCATACATTGCATTCATCTTTTGAGCTTCTAGACACATTAGATCAGTGTTTTGTAATTCTGGCTGACCTTTTTCATTTCTAAATGCATCAAGGTCTGTGTCACAGAAGAAATTTACTTGATTCTAGTCAATGCGTTCTATGATGTTCTCATATCTTGGTTCTCTGCATAACTTAATTTCCTTTTCTCCTATGGGGATAGTAGCATAGGATAGATCTAACTGAACATTCCCCCTGCCATTGCAGCCCATTGTCTTGATAACAGCATCCCATAGTAAGGTGGGATATCCACTACGGTGATGTCAATCTCATAAACTGCTTCAAGATAGGCAGCTAATTTTATCTCTACATCCCTCATAATACCCACAACTGGGATGGATCTGTTGTCCATAGCGTAACATCTACCATATGTAGTGTCAACCCACATTCCTAATTCCTCACCAACTTGTTTTTATCAACAGGGTAGTGTAGAAAGGATCTACTTGAGATGGGTTTTTTATCAATGTATCCCCCAAGTATACTTCTAGAATTTTAGCATCTTCAATTTGGACATTATTTATTGTGATTCCAGGGTTTTCTTGTTTCTTTTTTGGTATATCTAAAATCATCTTAACCACCATATTCCTGTATTGATCTATCTTCATTATTTCAAGAAGTGGTACTGATATTTTCACTTGAGACACTGCCTGAGCTATGTCAAATGAGGGAGTTATTGTTTGATCAGCTTTTTCTATTTTGTTATGCCCTTTTTCTCCAACTGGTATTTTGTCTTTCAGCTTGCCTTGCTCAATTTTTTTTGGCTCTTTTGATGTATTTTTCATAGTATTTTTATTATAATTTTGATCTTTTATAAATACACTCCCAGGTGTTCCTTGATCCGCGTTGACTATCCTATTTCTTAGATTATAGTTATTCTTAGCCTGTGCTACTGTATCCATTGTAAGAGCTCTCCTTTCTTCTTCAGTAGGTTTTCTCCATTGATGATGTGGTGGCTTGTCAGGATTATAAGTACTTTCCTTGTAGGTGTCATCTTGATTTAAGAAGACTTCTTGTCTTCCCATATTAACATTGTATTTTTGATTCCCTACATTGTACTCATATCCATCTTCTTCCATAGAGGAATACTCTTCATTTATCTAGTAAGGTGATATCTCTAGCATATTTATGGTATGGCTGTCTCTTTCATAGCTAGAAGATATTTCTTCTTGGTGTACTGATTTGGCCACTATATAATATTCAGGTGAATGGGGCAAATTACATACCAAGCACCATGGATTATCTTTAACCATGTGTGCCTTATTTCCTTTTAGAGGGTTAGGAGTATCCTTGCCACAATTTTGCCTTCTGCTATTTTCAACAGGTCTTCCATCCTTCTAATTTGTATTATAGGGCATGTCATGCAACTGAGGTCTTTCATTTTTGTACTGACTCTCTTGTTTATTCTGGTGATTATTTGAGTTTTGAGGAATTCTAAGGTTATCTCTTTTGCTAATCATGCCCGTAGCCTTCCTATTATTTTCAGTACTGATAGCTGCTTTTTGTGCCTCTGTCAAGGTCATGGGAGCCCTATTTCTGAGTTCATACCCAGTCTTTGGATCAAACTCTTTCAGATAAATACTCAAAGCTGCTGAATTAGTCAATTTGGATCCATGTGGTATCTTATTATGCAATTTGGAAAATCTTTGATTGAAGTCATATACTGACTCATTCTACTTTTTCTGGATGCTTATTAGTTCATGCAGGACAAATTCAGGGGCATACTGATTTCCATATTGTTCTTTGAACTGGTCCTAGAAATTTGCTATAGAATAAATTAAGGAATTCGGTAAATTATTGAACCAATCCCTTGTGTCTTCAGTTAGAGACATCATGAACAATCTCATTTTTATGTCCTCATGTTCCATACCAATGTCTTGTACAAAGGCATTGAAATTTCTAATATGATCTTCAGTTGATATTGCATTATTTCCAGTGAATTTGGGGACCATATTTCTCCAACTATTGTCAATAGGGTACGGATATAATTGATATCATGTTAGATCAAATTGTCTACATATATTCATGAGATTTTCTGGAGGCATATTCATTGGTGGTGGATTGGGGTAATACTGATATCCATATAGAGGCTGATGATAAGCATGTTGTTGTACGGGTTGTTGGGGTTTCATATTCTGAGGTGGTATATGTTGGTGATGTTGTGGAATGCCATGATGACCTAGAGGTGGGTGATATTGGGGAATAGCTCTAGTATTTGGCATTTGGGGTCTCTGTGATGGCATGATGTGCTGTCTTGAATTTCCTCCTATATTAGGAAGCACTCTTGGAGCAGTTGTATTATGAGATATCCCATGCAAACTGGTGTTATTACTTTGTTTGTGTGGAGGGACATATTTTGGAGGTTTTGATGCCTCGATGTCCAATTGTGCCAATTGTCTACCTAGTTCTAGACTTTCTTGTATCAATTGTTGTCTCCTAATCTGTTGCCTTTGCCACTCCAGATGTATTTCAATTTCTTGATTACTCATAGCACCAAAATCAACAATATGGTCTACAGGCCCTTCTCGGTCTTCCTCTCCCTATTGTGATAAAAATCCCCTTTCAAGCTCTGCATGTTTCTACCCCCTTCTTCATTCAACCTTTCCTCAAATTTAGTTACTTCTTGAGAATTTGTCCTATAACTGAGGATATTATCATTTGTATTGATCTTTTTAGGAGGTGTTGATGGATTCCTATCATCATTGTATATTGGGGAGTTGAATACTATAAAATGTTGTTCTAATGTGTTGTCTTCAGGTTGTTTGGGTGCTGCTTCACCCTTATTTGCATTATTCTTTCCTCGAGGAGGTCCCTGCTTATCTGTGAATCTAACATTATTTTTCTTGGGGCGTTCTTGATGTATAGACCTCCTTCCATTCATGTTTGATGGTACAGTTTATCTCTGATGTCTATCATCTATTTTTTCTAAAATGATATTTATTTCATTAGTCACAAAATTTTAGAGTCACCACCTACCTCTTTGTAGGAAAATGATTGCAGTTCTTCCCAGCAGAGTCTTAAATATGTTATGATGTTTTGAGATAACTCTATGATGGAAGGCTAAGGTTCAAAGTGGGCTTACTCCCCAGCAGAGTCGCCAATTCTATTAGGTCTCAAAAATGCAGGTTACAAGTCCTAAGAGGATGCCAGACTCTATGATCAGACTTGCAATGTTTTTGAGCTAATGAATGGAGTTAACCTATATGGTTGATGACTCCCTACACTTCAAGGTCTGCTAAACCTAGGTGGGTGGACCTTAATAGCTAAAGCAGATTAAGAGTTGTATGACTTGGTTGAATTTATGGATCTATCCACAATGGCATGAAGTGAAATAGATGAAGGCTTACTAATTACTCCTACTGTAGTTTGAAATGTGAATGTATGGATAAGATTTTATAAAATTTTAAAGTGGAATGGGTATGACCAGTGCCTACTTCTATTGGGCTAATAGAGTCAAGAGGTGAGTGATATATGATTTACTTACTAGCTACAATTCAAATTGCTTGGCACTTGTGACTATTTGCACCTTGTACAAATGTGCAAGAATGTAATTATCAGACTCTTCTTATCAATCCGAATGATCCTCACTAGGTTGCTATGATTAATTAATAAGAGAGTTTAATCCCTCTTTGAAGGAACCAGTTAACTAAATCACACAGAAGCAACAAGTGTGCCTTGACAAATCAAATATACTTCTAATTTGAACAACAAAATGGAATCACACTGGAGACAGTATGATAATTTTATTGATTATAGGGCTCTTCTTTAACTATCCAAGTGATACCTCCAAATTACTGTGATCTATTAAAAGGATATTTAATTCTTTGAAAGAAACCAATTAATTAAACCACACAAGAACAACAAATGTGTTTTGATATACTAAGTTTCAACACTTCAATTTAAATAATATGAAAGCACCAATCTGGAGACAACCAAATAATCGGATATAAACAACAAGCAATTGACACCAGTGTTGTATCATTAATTTATAGATTCTTCTCCATTATATGATTTCAAAAGATCTTGCAATACATAGCATATTGTTTTACAAAGACAACTGATCAACTGATGAGTTCCTAACCTACTACCTCTTATGATGATTTGATTTCATCTGGCATATGGGTAAGTGCAAGAAGATGGGGGGCCAAAAAGTGGCCAAATTAATTTAAAAAAAAATTAAGTCATAACGCGAGCGCGTTATAATGCGCTCATGTTATGACTTCCTATAAATATAAAAGAAAGGTTTCCAATTTCATTTCTTTCTGTTTTCTCCTCTCTACCCGCGGCTTCTAAACCCTCAAAAGCGCTCTCGCGTTTTGCAAAACACCATTCAACACAAAAAGCTTATCAATTCGTCACCAAAATGCCACCGCGATGTCGAGCACGCCAAAGAGGTGAGTTATATTTATTTTTTTGTTTGAATTTGTTTCTAAATAGGTAGGTTTTTGTTGATTTTTGATGTATATTTTGTTAATTGTCAGGAAATGTTAATGCACCTCCTCCTCCTCCTCCTCCTCAAAATCCACAAAATCTTGAGGAGGGAATACCTGTAGAACAGTAACCTCCTCCATTCATTCCTCGACATGCCCCTGGAACACAAGAAAATATAATGGGGCAAATTGAAAACAACAAAAAGGAAATTGAAGATATAATTGCAAGGTTGAAAGATCCTTCCAGTTCAACCTTGCATAGGTCCATGCTTGCCGAATCTCTTGAGTCTATGTTATCAAATGTAGGTTCAATTAGCAAGCAAATAACTAGTTGGACGGATAAAAAGAGAGAGTTTAGAGATTACTATGCAGACAAGTTGTCATACCAAGATGTGAAAAAATTACAAATTACAAAATTAGACTTGTGTTCAATTTTCACAAACCCACAAACAAATCAACCTCCACCCATTACATGCAAGAGGTTCCCTATCCATTGGTGCAACAACCAAGCGATAAGGGACAATTTCGGGCAGAGGTGGTGGATGGTTTTTGACCATCCTCCATGCAATAATAATGAGGTCCCACAATACTTTTTGAGGAAACTCTACTGCGAGTTTGTCCTCAATAAAGTGCCAAACTATTTTGATATGCGGGACTTCCAAGGTAGAGGTGGGGGGTCAACACAAGATAGACCAGGGGCACGTCTTGACCCACAGCGGGTAGTGAGACGAGTAATCAGCAGACCAACCCACGTGCATGTTTCTATCCCTTCCATTGTGAAGAAGACTGTTGAGGTCAATACACTTCAGTTGATTAGTGCCTTGACCTAGAGTATCATAGAGCATGCCTATCCTGCAACACAGAGTGGGTTGGGAGATAGTGCAAGGAGTAGGGTCCCACCCCATACTTGCCAGGCTCGCGGGTCAGCCTGTGGTTATGACCCCATGGACAGTCAAGACGCAGGTGCACAGGCTACATTGCAGCTGAGCAGATGGTGATGACATATACCCTCCTGAGTGAGACTTTCAGCCTTGATACTCAGGTAAATATTAGCAAGTTTATTGAATTTAATTTATTAAATTTCATTTTTGAAATACAAGATTAACTAATTTAAATTGATGATTTTAATGAAATTTCAAGGTCATAGCGTCGATGCAGTTTTCAGTGGTTCTCCACCTACATTTTTCACTAGATCATCTACTGTCAAGGTATGTAACTAGTAAACAATTATAAATATTACATGTGAATAGCATCATTATATGAATGGTATTCTAATTTTTTATTTTGGATGTTGAATAGGTTAATACTGTAGATCTCATGGTAACACCTACCAGCAGTGGCGGACTTCAAAGCTTTACAAAGGTAAAAAAATAAATAATTTAATGAATGAATTGTACTTACTAAATTTTTGTATGTGATTTGTGTGCTTTATTGTGTGTACTTCCATGTTTAGATGAACATGTGTGTATGTTAGGAGCCATGATTTGCATCACTATTATAGTTTTTGTAATTGAATAATGTTGTTTTATTTCCAGATGATGTAGGTTGCGGAGACACCTCCCCATGTTTATAGGGCAATGGAGCAGGGTGTGGCCTCTACGATTCATAGCTCCATGGCATTGACAGAGGTATGAGGTAGATTAGTAAATTTCAATTTACATTCATTGTTATAGTTGTCTATTTTTGAAAAATCAAAAGATTATTGATTTGAAGTTTAATTTCTATCTGGATGGTTTCTATAGGACATGACATCACCAGGGCCTATTCCTGCTACTGAGGCAAGCGAGGAGACAGATTATATGTTAGCGGTAAGTGATTATTTTGTTAAATGTTTCATTTTTTATAACATGTAATTTCTATATATTAATGTCTATACTTTTTATTGTAACAGGTAAAGATGTAGGAAGAACTAAATAGGAGGAGTAGCCCTCGGGTTCGTAGTAGACCACCCACATGCGTGTCTCCATCCCCTAGAAGATCAAAGGCTGCTCGCAATTTATTCTCTTCACCAGCTAGAGGGGAATGACTTTTTATTGTGTTCCTTTGTTGTATGCCTATATGGCATTTGTGGACATATATTTTGTATTGTACATAGTTGACATTGTATGCCTCTATGGCATTCTTGTAAGTCTATATGGCTATTTTGTATATATGTTATACTTATATCAACAGCTATTGATGTATGCCTATATGGATATTTGGTTAATACAAATCTTTTTTATTGATGGCGTCCATACTTGCATTATAAATCCACGTTTGAATGGATCTTTGTAGATGGCTACTTCAAATATTTAAAGTCCAATCGTATTACATAGGATGTTTGCATTTTCTTTGATAGGCTTGATAGGCCATGGATTACATGATGGTGTTTGATGGAAAAGTATGGTACTAGAAGACTCTAGTTCATTCTTAATAGGCTTGTGATTGATAATATCTTTGCATGATTGCACTTGATCTTGGATCATGGGCATGTTGTTAGGATTTTGATTACATTGTGGTGTTTGATGGATAGGCATGGTACTATGTGACTTTTGGATAGGCTTGGGAGAGGTACACTAATTGAATTTGTGATTTCTAGTTTGAGATTTTTCATCCACTAGAAGTCCTTGGAAGAAATCTAAAAAGGATGATTTGGATGTAGTGGGTTTGGATTGATGGGATAAGTTGGAATGTAAGGATTATGAGATGGAGGATTTGAATAGGATACATAGGATAAATAGTTCTCACATGCAGTTGGGATTGGAGATATGAATTGAATATGAAGACCTTGGTCTAAAGTGGTTCTTCCCTTACCAAAGGTACCATAAGGATGACCATTAGATGTGTATTTAGGATTGGCATGATAGCTAGTGCTAGTCATTTCTTGTTTGAAATATTCTTGCATGTTCATGAGTGGGAGATGAAGGTTTATGGAAAGTTTGCATGTAATGATCTCATAGTTAATGCTATTGTCATCTTGATATCATCTTGATCTACAAGACTATCATCATCATCATTGTCAAAGGGATTTTTTGATAGATTTGGATAAAAAATCTCATTTAAAGGATGCATGGTTTGAGGACCTATTTTGATTGTGATTTTGGGTTTTGCCTGAGCCTTGCACAAGGTAATAGGCATAGGGTTTTTATCTTGCATAATAATTTTTTCAAACCAAGGGTCCATGATGGAAATGATTAAGGATGATAGAATGTTTGGATTTTGGACTTTGAGATGTTTATGGTTGTAAATGTTTATTGTTTGGACTTAAATTTTGTTAAATGGTTGTTTGAAAGAGGACACATCAAACACAACAATAAGATTGGTTTACGTATGGATGCAAATGATGTTTACTAGTTTATGAAATGAAGACACATTAGGTACATTAATTGCCTATTCTATTGAAGTGGGTGTATCAATATCCATGGGCTCAGCAATATTCTGGTTTGAGGACATGGTTGATACATGGTGAGACTAGGAGTCTTGTTTCAGTGGGATTTGAGCATAGGTATAGCAATGATGATAATTATGGTGTCATGGATATGTAGGTACATTTGAGCATTGGCAAGACTTGACCATGTTTGTAGTTGATAGGTATGGGTTATGATGTTTGATTCATGATTACAGGTGGTGTTGTGGTTTACTTTAAACACATTGTTCTTATCTCTTAGGATGCTTGGTTAGTTCCTTGACTATGGTTACTCATTTGTAAACTTGTTTAGAAAGTTGAATCTATGATTGATTTGGTGAAGTCTATAAGTTATATTATTTGATATCTCAGTTTGGAAGTTACTAATGTGATGATGATTTTGCATGTTTTCAATGGTTGCGATCTACAAGTTATGCATTTTTTTGGGATGCACACCTCATTGATTGTAGTGGGATGACTTGAATGCATATTGCCTATATCCACGGGATTGATTTAGTGTTGATGTAGACTTTGTTATTTTTCCTTGTCTATGCTCATTTGCGCATTGGTATGTTGCATTGGGATGAGAGGATGGATGATGAGAATGATTGAATAGTTGGTTATTGGGACTTGTAGCATGTTTATCATGATGTCATGGATATCTTAGTTGCATAGTTTAGTGTGAGCTTTTGACAGTAATGATGGTTTATCTTCTTAGATTGGAGATCTTGGTTCTACTTGGGAGTTATTAGTATTATAGTTGAGTGTGTGTGGACCATGGTGATCTTCATTTAGGAGATGGTTATCACAATGCCATGTGTAGTTCATATCATGGTTCAGTGGGAGCTTTGATAGTGATGTGTATTCATCACCTAGTGATGGATGATCTTATATAGTGGTTGGGTGTAATGGACAAACTCTTGGATTATGATTATTATTTGTAGTGAGAGTGCTTTGACATCTTGGCTACTATTTTTAGGAGATGGTTATCTTCATGTGGTTGTAGATGTTGATCCTTGATTTAGAGGTGTTTGGTAGTGTGTCTTGGTGGACTCTTGATTCTAGATTAGAGTATTAGCATGATACAAGTTCTCTTGAGACTAGGATGTCTGTATTGGTGCATGTGATCTTCTAGGAGGAGATGTTAGATCATGATGTCATGTTTGGATACCTAATTTTGTAGTTGGAGTTTTGACAGTGGTCTTGTTGGTTCTCTTGGTATTGAGTACATTGGTCATGTGCTTGGGAGCTTTATGATAATGTGGTGTTGCATTTGGAGCTTAACATGGATTGATTGGTTGTAGGTTCTCATACATACTTCGAGACTTGGGTGAGGCTAGAGTTCTCTTGGGATTAGAGCAACTTGTTGAGATGGTTACCCTTTAGAGGTTTTAGCAGGAAGACCAAGGAGACTTTCACTTGGATATGGGCGTGAGTTAATTATGGCCCTAGAGAAGATTCTTATTGGAGAGAGTCATTGTGGCTTGGTGTATCTTCGAGGAGCATTCTCATTCCCCACTCTTGGTTTACTCGGCAGACTATCATCTAAGAGGTATTTCTCATCCTTTAGATGAATTTTTTTAATGCTTTATCTTCTCATGGTTATGGATCTTGAGCTATGGTTATTGGTTCTAGAGGGTTCATTCAAGGGGTGTCTCTAAACATGCTTTTTCTCAGGCACTAAACTGGAGTTGTCTAGATGCACAAGTGCGCCTCCCTCAATGAAGTTCATTTTTTTAACTTAGTTCATCCTAGTGACTCAAGGGGTTGTTATATTCTTTAGGCGCAATCTTTCATAGACTAAAACATTCACTCCATGTTAAGGCGCTCAAAGGAGGCTCTGGAGATGGAAAATGGCACCTTAACTCACTTATGTAAATTTTGGACTTTTAGGCAATTGCAAGATGTCTTAGAGGGCTCAATTCTTCAAGGTGCCCGTTTTGTTCACCACTTGTAGCATCACTTGTTCAAGGCACATGTGTGATTTGGTCACAACAGGCACCTAGAGTGAATAGGCTTTCATCCTGACTTAATACATTGCCTCCTTCTGACGATTTTTGGGGCAGCAGAAAACCTTTCACCACGGGCCAATGTCTCAGAGATATAAAAACCAAGAGAGGTTTTTGTATAGGCACTCTACGTGATCGTGTTGCCTCAGATGGAATGTTTGTAAGTGACACAGTTTTTGAGTAACATCTTGTCAAAGTTTGCTGCCTTTTTGCACTTTGGACTCTTCAGGGATATCGTCAGTACAATGTAGCTCAAACTGTTTCGACATGTTTGGGTGAAAAATAGGACCATGCCTAGCATAAATGCACCCATTCAGATGCATTGGAATAGTCAGTTTGGTCGCATCAGGAGCAAGATGAAAGTTACACCCCTTTGCAACTTTACACTGCCTCCTTCTGACGATTTTTGGGGCAGCAGAAAACCTTTCACCATGGGCAAATGCCTCAGAGATATAAAAAATTGAGAGAAGTTATTGTAGAGGCACTCTACATGATCATGTTGTCTCAGATAGAATGTTTCTAAGTGACACGGGTTTTGAGTAACATCTCGTCAAAGATTGCTACCTTTTTGCACTTTAGACTCTTTAGGGATATCGTCGGTACAATGTAGCTCGGACTGTTTTGACATGTTTGGGTGAAAAAAAGGATAATGCCTAATGTAAATGTACCCATCCAGACGTGTTGGAAGAGTCAGTTTGGTCGCATCAGGAGCAAGACAAAAGTTACACCCCTTTGCAACTTTACACTACCTCCTTCTTACGATTTTTGGGGCAGCAGAAAACCTTTCACCACGGGCAAATGCCTCAAAGATATAAAAACTAAGAGAGGTTATTGTAGAGGCACTTTGAGTGATCGCGTTGCCTTAGACAGAATGTTTCTAAGTGACACAGTTTTCGAGTAACATCTCGTCAAAGATTGCTGCCTTTTTGCACTTTGGACTCTTTAGGGATATCGTCGGTACAATGTAGCTTGGACTGTTTCGACATGTTTGGGTGAAAAATAGGACCATGCCTAGTGTAAATGTACCCATCCAGATGCGTTGGAATAGTCAATTTGGTCGCATCAGGAGCAGGACAAAAGTTACACCCCTTTGCAACTTTACACTGCCTCCTTCTGACGATTTTTGGGGTAGCAGAAAACCTTTCACCACGAGCAAATGCCTCAGAGATATAAAAAACTGAGAGAGGTTATTTTAGAAGTACTTTACATGATCGCGTTACCTTAGACGGAATGTTTCTAAGTGACACAGTTTTCAAGTAACATCTAGTAAAAGATTGCTGCCTTTTTGCACATTAGACTCTTTAGGGATATCATCAATACAATGTAGCTCGGACTGTTTCGACATGTTTGGGTGAAAAAAAGGACAATGCCTAGTGTAAATGTACCCATCCGGACATGTTGGAATAGTCAGTTTGGTCACATCAGGAGTAGGACAAAAGTTACACCCCTTTGCAACTTTACACTGCCTCCTTCTGGCGATTTTTGGGGCAGCAAAAAACCTTTCACCACGGGCAAATACCTCAGAGATATAAAAAACTGAGAGAGGTTATTGTAGAGGCACTTTACGTGATCACGTTGCCTTAGACGAAATGTTTCTAAGTGACACAATTTTTGAGTAACATCTCGTCAAAGATTGCTACTTTTTTGCACTTTGGACTGTTTAGGGATATCGTCGGTACAATGTAGCTCAGACTGTTTCGACATGTTTGGGTGAAAAACAGGACCATGCCTAGCATAAATGTACCCATCCGGATGCATTGGAATAGTCAGTTTGGTCACATCACAAGCAGGACACCAAAATGCAAAAGTTGCTTTGTGCAACTTGACAACATTGACACTTTTTTGCAACATGACTCAAAGATTCAAACTGACCCCAAATGACTCCAAGTGACTTAAAATCACCTTGATTTTGGTGCCCAATGTACATTATAGAGGTCGAGGCACTCCTTATCATTCAAACATCTTAAATGAGTGCATATGAAAGGAAAAAGCTCTAAGTTTCATCATCATGAGCGCCTAATATCAAGAGACTTTAATGGCTCAAACCTTAGTATGGAGTCCTAAGGCGCATTTCATATCTCCTTTCATCCAGTTTGGATTATCAAAATTGAAAGAAATAAGTCTATTAAGCTTGGGCGCCCTTGGTCTTCTTTTCATTCATTATGAGCGCCTTGGGAGAATGGTATATAGGTCATCATCATGATTGGGCGCCCTGGATCTAGAGTGTTGGAGAGATCATCAAATGGTGTCTAGAGGAAGTAGGGTGAGTTATGAGTTTGGTCACATCAAGAGCAGGACACCAAAAATGCATAACATGATGATGTAAAAATGTGTACATATGTGTAAAAATGCAGGAGGAAATAAACAAAAGACAAACCTTACAAATTAATGTGCATACTTACAACTCAATGTAACATAACTTTACAAAATCAATGTGAATACTTACAAATTAATCCAATGAACCATCCGGGTCTGCTCTACTCTTTATTGTGTCAAGTATTGCTTCATGGTCAGACTCATGCACCTTCCACAATATTTTGTTCAAAGGTCTACCCCAATACTTTGTTAAATTAACATTGGATGCCACGCGAGTAATGAAGAATCTTCTGATGCGTGTCAAAGTCCTAAAATAGCCAAATATTAACACTCTTATGTGGGTACCTTCTAAGCCATGTTCTAGTAATAACCACTGAGCCTGTAGGGTATTTGATGTTTTCCCCATCTGTAACAGGGGCCTCCAATTTCTTTTTGGCCTCAACACAATGACATAAGTAATAATCTATTCCCTCTTCATTATCTTCATCTGCAATAACTGCATATACGTGCCCTACATTGATATGTGTAGCAAATTAGATCAAATTACTCAACATTACAAAAACACTACAAAGTAAGATGACATTACCTAGTTGAACTAGATGAAATTAGATGCATATATGTGCCCTATATTACCTGGTTGAACTAAATCTGATATGTGGTCAAAGTCAAGTGACGATTCCATCTGTGTTAGTTCCAGTGCCGTCGGGGGTCGATACGTGTCAAGTGGGCTAAGATAACTTAACTACCATTCGTCAACCCACTCCTTTGACTTGCACTCATCCCAGACTTGAATTGTACAGGAAGAACAAAAGCATGACATCTTTCATGTATGGATACTCCATGAACCTACAATTGAGCTTCTGAAAGAGTGCATCTCATTTGATCTTGTCAGTGTACAACAATCCTCATATGGTGTAATGTTAGTATCATCTATCAACCAAAAAAATCTATGAACTAAAGACTTACCTTCATTACCTGGACCCATGGAAGCATTACACCACTCGACAATCAATTTTGCACCTGTCAACTTTGCATTGTCTTTATACTTTAACTCTTCTCGTGCTATGGCTCTTTTGATACATGCTCCTGCACCATCATGCTCCCCCTTTCCATGCCTGGCATCACAAAAGTTTCACATATGTTGAATACCTGTAAAATTATGCCTCCTACTTAGCCAATAGAAATTCTCTGAGTTCTTGAATTGTGACGCACAGTTATCTGACCATATGATATGTTGACTGGACAATATGCCCCTTCTAGCCAAATCATTGTAGAACACCTGAAAGTAACCTTGCACGAACTCCGTAGAATGTGTGCGATCATCACTAACATAGAAATTATACTCCCTTATGATCTTTCTGTCATCCTCTGTACTATCATTTGCATGAATGAATGCGATGTGCACAAATATAGAAACCTGTGTCGAGTTGTAATATTGTGATTGCACCTCACACTGTGGCTGTAGACTGTAGTTCTCTGCAAAGTCAACGACTGAAACAATGCTACCAACCGGAAATGTGTCCTTGCATAACTTGAATTGCAAGTCCAACCATCGAGCTCTATGGGCATGTCTTGCATACTCATACACTATGCTGTTACGAAATATAGGCATAAACAGATACACTGGAATCTTTTCAATAACTAATTCACACCTCTTTGCTTCTTTACCATCTTTTGTATTGTATGCCACCGTTTTATACTTGCCAAACTCTACTAGTTCGTTTCCAACCGCATGTGTTATTTCCATATGTTCACATATTGGCAAATGTTGCAAGCCACCGCAACGATGACATGTGCCATCCAAGCATAATTTCTTGTCGAATATTTGACTTTCCTCTCTTTCACATAAAATTCTTGATATGAAGTCTCTTGAAGATGTTGGTGGGGCACATATGCCACAACCCTACAAATCATTGTTAGTATGAATATCTAAACATATAGACCTATAAGCATCAAAATGGTTAGAAAATTCAATATGTAATCTACAACAACAAGTAGTGCATGTGTGATTTATCTTAACATAGAAAAGTTTTAGCAATTCAAAATATCTTTGACAAATTTTAATTTGAGGATACTTCTCTAGAAATTTACCATAAAACTGTCTTTGAGTCTCATCCAAAAAATGCTTTGGATGTGGCTCGCGGTTCTGACTACTGATTCTCCTTCTTACCACATCCCTTTGATTCAGAGATACCCTTGTGTAATTCTTCTAAAAGTCTTCAATTAGTGATCTCAATGCTTCAACAATTGGTTTATCTTTTCGTGGTAGTCTCCTCGAGAATGCCCATAATTCATTGGCATTAGTGTCCTCAATTCTTTGGCGTCTTCCAACGGCTCTTGATAAAGTTTTCCTATTAATTCTCAATTCTTGACTTGTCTTTCTAATGAGATGAGCTTTCCTCATTTGACTACTTACTATAGTCGATGTAATCACATGCCGTGTTGCATTACTATCTTTTGTGCGTGAGGTGTTACCCACACTCTCATACGCACTCATTAGATTCTTAACAATAGATTTTTCACTTGACGCCTCTGATGTTCTCAACCCAAGAATCTTCATGATAGATCTATACTTTATACTTCACATCATTTCAACGAATAGTTGACATCTTGCAGTCTCATTTAACTTTTCAAAGAACAATCTCCAAATCTTATTAGCATATCTTCTACAAGTGCATTTTGGAATCTTACCTTCCATTGGCTGCAAAATATTCTCATCAATATCAATCAAATACTTTGGCTTTCTATGCAAAATTCTATGTGGTGTCAAGTTAGGTAAATTCATCTCAACATTAGGAATTTCATCAATATTTAAATGAGATGGGTTAGATGGCATACCTTCGATCGAAGATGGAATAGATGACATACCTTGAGGTTGAGGTGGGAATGATGGCGTACCTCCTTCATCACATGTGAGTGATGATGTACTCTTGACTTGAGATGTGGTAGATGGTGTCCCTACATGTTGACTTGCGGTAGAGGACGTGTCTCCAACTATGGTATTCAAATCTCTTGTACCACGAAGTTTTTGCATTCGTTCTCTTTGTGCCACCAATACCATATCTCTTTGTGATGGTTGTGGTTCCTCTTCAATTGGTATGTCTTCATTTATCATGTCCAATATCCTTTTCTCACGAAGTTCCCTCATAGCCACTGCTTTCTTTGCATTTTTAGCTTCTATCTATTCCTGTGTTGGTTTAATTCTTGATCGTTTTCTCAGCATGACGGAGAATTTGTCTGTAGCATGATAAAGAGACCAATATTAGTTCCTAAGAAATGAATACAAGATAATAGTGGGATTGTATTTTTTTTATGTTGTAAGGATTTATTCTTGTATAGTTTGACATCATGGTATGTTAAGGTTTGTTTATTACACATAATTATTAAAGAGCCCAAGTGTAAAAAATATACATGGCATCATGTGAGATTGTAGGCTGTTTTCTTGACTGGGAATGTGTCTATTTTAAACATGTATGATAAAGCATGATAAAGTAATTCAATCCGAAATAAGAAAAATGTAAAGAACATGCATGTAAAGAATTGAAATGCCTAAAAAATGAAGATTTGAATAGAGAGAGTACCCAATTATGTAGTGTTTTTATCTTCTTGCATCAAACTCCTCAACAATTTGAGTTTTTCACCACTTACTTCCTTTTCAATGTTAAATTGAATAACACTCAAATATCATTACTAACAACAATACTATTAACCAATCTATAATGTTAAATTCTTAAAATTGAATCACAATTAACATTGCAACACTACAAAAATTGGAACTTGAATAGATATATATCAAACTTGGTGTGAAAACTATGTTATTTCCTCCTTCTCAAGTTGGAAAAGTAGAAAAGGTGGTGGAAAGATCATGCAAAGGTGGTACAATGTGTCAAATGTGCATGTGAACTTCCCAACAGCATGAAAGCACTTCTTTTTTGTCGGAGCACGTGCATAATCAGTAAGAAAATAGAGCATGTGAGCCTGGATCACGGGGGTAACCACTTTTTTACCATTTCAATAGAAAGATAAAATGCGAGCGCGTTATAACGCGCTATGTTTTGTCCTACTATAGATTCATCACATCCTTTGCATTGATCACATCTCTTTCCTGCAAGAGCTTGCCAGATGCTCCACCATATGATAGGCATAACAATGAAGGGGCAAGCCCTCATAATCAAGTTCTTGATAGAAAATGCCCTCAACCCTCAATGTCAAACCCTAATCCCTCAACCCTTAACTCTGATCCCTCGACCCTCAACCCTATCTCTAAACCCTCAACCCTCAACGTCAAATCCTAATCCCTCAACCCTCAACCCTATCCCTAAACCCTCAACCCTCAACATCAAATCCTAATCCCTCAACCCTTCACTCTAATCCCTCAACCCTAAACCCTAATCCCTCAACCCTCAACCCTAATCCATCATCCCTCAACTCTAATCCCTCATCCCTAAACCCTCAATAGACTCGATACTATACCTTAAAATCTAATCCCTTATCCCTAAACCCTCCAACCCTATCCCTAATCCTTACACCCTCGACACTCTACTTTAACCCTAATCCCTTAAACCTCAACCCTATCCCTAAACCCTTGACCCTCGAACCTTAACCCTCAACCCTCGACATCAAACCCTAATCCCTCAACCCTTAACTCTAATCCCTCATCTCTCAACCCTAACCCTAAACCCTAAACCCTCAACCCTTAACGTCAAATTCTAATCCCTCAACCCTTCACTCTAATCCCTCAACCCTAAACCCTATCCCTAAACCCTCAACACTATACCTTAAACCCTAATCCCTCAGCCCTCAACCCTAAACCTTATTCCTAAACCCTAATCCCTCAACCCTCAACCCTAATCCATCATCCCTCATCCTTAAATCCTAAATGCTATCCCTATTCCTACACCCTCAACAGACTTGATACTATACCTTAAACCCTAATCCCTTATCCCTAAACCCTCCAACCCTATCCCTAATCCTTATACCCTCCACACTCTACTTTAACCCTAATTTCTCGACCCTCAACCCTATCCCTAAACCCTTGACCCTCGAACCTCAACCCTCAATGTCAAACCCTAATCCCTCAACCCTTAACTCTGATCCCTTGACCCTCAACCCTACCCTAAACCCTCAACCCTCAACATCAAATTCTAATCCCTCAACCCTAAACCCTCAACACTATACCTTAAACCCTAATCCCTCAACCCTAACCCTAAACCTTGTCCCTAAACCCTAATCCATCATCCATCATCCCTTAACTCTAATCCCTCATCCCTAAACCTGAAATGCTATCCCTATTCCTAGACCCTCAACAGGCTTGATACTATACCTTAAACCCTAATCCCTCTACCCTCGACACTCTTATTTAACCCTAATCCCTTGACCATTAACCCTATCCCTCAACCTCAACCCTAAACCCTCAACTCTCAACATTAAACCCTAATTCATCAACCCTAAACCCTAATCCCTCAAACCTAAACCCTATCCCTAAACCATTAACTCTTAACACTATACCTTAAACCGTAATCCCTATCCCTCAACCCTTAACCCTTAAAACCTAAACCCTATCTCTACACCCTCAACACTTGACACTATATCTTAAGCCTTAAACCCTCATCCCTAAAGCCTCAACCCTCAATCCTTAAACCTTCAACCCTAAACCCTATCCCTAATCCCTCTACCCTCGACACTCTAACCCTAACCTTGACATTAAATGCTAATCCATCAACCCTAAACCCTAATCCTAAAGCCTCAACCCTCAACACTATACCTTAAACCCTAATCCCTCAACCCTCAACCCTAATCCATCATCCCTCAACTCTAATCCCTCATCCCTAAACCCTAAATGCTATCCCTATTCCTAAACCCTCAACAGACTCGATACTATACCTTAAACTCTAATCCCTTATCCCTAAACCCTCCAACCCTATCCCTAATCCTTACACCCTCCACACTCTACTTTAACCCTAATCCCTTGAACCTCAACCCTATCCCTAAACCCTTGACCCTCGAACCTCAACCCTCAACCCTCAACGTCAAACCCTAATCCCTCAACCCTTAACTCTGATCCCTCATTTCTCAATCCTAACCCTAAACCCTCAACCCTCAACGTCAAATCCTAATCCCTCAACCCTTCACTCTAATCCCTCAACCCTAAACCCTATCCCTAAACCCTCAACACTATACCTTAAACCTTAATCCCTTAGCCCTCAAGCCTAAACCCTAATCCCTCAACCCTCAACCCTAATCCGTCATCCCTCATCCGTAAACCCTAAATGCTATCCCTATTCCTACACCCTCAACAAACTCGATACTATACCTTAAACCCTAATCCCTTATCCCTAAACCCTCCAACCCTATCCCTAATCCTTATACACTCCACACTCTACTTTAACCCTAATTCCTCGACCCTCAACCCTATCCCTAAACCCTTGACCCTCAAACCTCAACCCTCAACCCTCAACATTAAACCCTAATCCCTCAACCCTTAACTCTGATCCCTTGACCCTCAACCCTTCACTCTAATCCCTCAACCCTAAACCCTATCCCTAAACCCTCAACACTATACCTTAAACCCTAATCCCTCAACCCTAACCCTAAACCTTGTCCCTAAACCTTAATCCCTCAACCCTCAACCCTAATCCGTCATCCCTCATCCCTAAACCCTAAATGCTATCCCTATTCCTACACTCTCAACAGACTTGATACTATACCTTAAACCCTAATCCCTTATACCTAAACCCTCCAACCCTATCACTAATCCTTATACCCTCCACACTCTACTTTAACCCTAATTCCTGGACCCTCAACCCTATCCCTAAACCCTTGACCCTCGAACCTCAACCCTCAACCCTCAATGTTAAACCCTAATCCCTCAACCCTTAACTCTGATCCCTTGACCCTCAACCCTATCCCTAAACCCTCAACCCTAAACCCTCAACCCTAAACTCTCAACCCTCAACGTCAAATTCTAATCCCTCAACCCTTCACTCTAATCCCTCAACCCTAAACCCTATCCCTAAACTCTCAACACTATACCTTAAACCCTAATCCCTCAACCCTAACCCTAAACCTTGTCCCTAAACCCTAATCCCTCAACCCTAACCCTAATCCATTATCTATCATCCCTCAACTCTAATCCCTCATCCCTAAACCCTAAACGTTATCCCTATTCCTAGACCCTCAACAGGCTCGATACTATACCTTAAGCCCTAATCCCTCTACCCTCGACACTCTTATTTAACCCTAATCCCTTGACCATTAACCTCAACCCTCAACCTCAACCCTCAACCCTCAACCCTCAACTCTCAACATTAAACCCTAATTCATCAACCCTAAACCCTAATCCCTCAAACCTAAACCCTATCCCTAAACCATCAACCCTCAACACTATACCTTAAACCCTAATACCTATCCCTCAACCCTTAACCCTTAAAACTTAAACCCTATCCCTACACCCTCAACACTTAACACTATATCTTAAGCCTTAAACCCTCATCCCTAAAGCCTAAACCCTCAATCCTTAAACCTTCAACCCTAAACCCTATCCCTAATCCATCTACCCTCGACGCTCTAACCCTAACCTCGATATTAAATGCTAATCCGTCAACCCTAAACCCTAATCCTAAACCCTCAACCCTTAACACTATTCCTTAAACCCTAATCCCTTAACCCTAAACCTTATCCCTAAACCCTAATCCCTCAACCCTCAACCCTAATCCATCATCCCTCAACTCTAATCCCTCATCCCTAAACCCTAAATGCTATCCCTATTCCTAAACCCTCAACAAACTCGATACTATACCTTAAACCCTAATCCCTTATCCCTAAACCCTCCAACCCTATCCCTAATCCTTACACCCTCCACACTCTACTTTAACCCTAATCCCTCGACCCTAAAATCTTGACCCTTGAACCTCAACCCTCAACCCTCAATGTCAAACCCTAATCCCTCAACCCTTAACTCTGATCCCTCGACCCTCAACCCTAATCTGTCATCCCTAATCCCTCATCCCTAAACCCTAACTGCTATCCCTATTCCTAGACCCTCAATGGGCTTGATACTATACCTTAAACGCTAATCCCTTATCCCTAAACCCTCCAATCCTATCCCTTATCCCTTAACCCTCATGATTAATAGCCTTGAACGTAAAAAAAATTAAGGGGAACATAACGTGAGCACGTTATAACACGCTCGTGTTATGTCAAACATGACAAACAACAGACTTGCGGGAAAGGAAAAATGCAAAGCAAACCATAACGCGCTCGCGTTATATCTTGCTTTGGGAATCCCAAGCCTTGGGCTTGGGATTTGCTTTGGATTTCCAACCCAAAGGCTTGGAGTGCCTTATGAATAGTCACAGACGTGTTTTTCCATATTCTTCAAAATTTCATATAATTTCGTTCGTGCTAACCCTCAGATTTGCACGTGTTTCAAGGTCAAACAAATCGAACACTTGGGTAATGTTAGGCTTTCTCTTAGCTATTTGACGATGTGATTTTTTTCACATTTTAACAATGTTAAGCCTTTCATCTTTAATTTCTTTTGTTTGTGTGTATTGTTTGGTCTTTTTTTCATTGTAAATTAACTATTCAGTCAAATTTTTAAAAAATTACATATTTAGAAACTAGACTCCATTCTACAAATATTAAAAAAATAAAAAAATGATTTTCAATTAGTTTTCAAAATTTATAGGAGTAGCATGGCCAAAATTATGTTTTTTAGGATGTGTCCACTTTGAAAATTAGTAAAAAATCAAATATTCATCAAAAAATTATCAGAAAAATCAGGCATAAACTACATGCTATTAGCTAATTTCTCACTAAAGCAATTTTAAGAATACCAAAAAAAAGTTGACCTTTTGAGGGAGCCACAAACATGCTATGTTATGTTTTTTTGACAGAAACAACACCAATTTCTGTGGCTCCCTCTTTTGAACCCCTTAATCTATGCCATTTTCAAAACAAAATAGTAGTTTAGAAAGTAGACTCGGAGCACTACGAACATTGTTTTGGTTGCATCTCCAAATTTTGAGTGTAACTATGCTCAATTTCTCATCCAAGGCCAGTATTTCCTGATTTCAGAAAAAAAGTGGCCACTTAAGACCCCTTTTTGGCCTCCCATCTTCCTGCACTTACCCGAAACCAGAACCACATGAATGCAAAAATGAAGGACCACCCAGAAGAGGGAACGTGATACCCATCATCAATCATATCATATGTATAATAGAACAGATGAATAATCATGTATACTAGCCTTACTCATTGTTCTCCTTTGCTAAACAATCTGGCTCACCACCAAACATTTTTAGACAAAAATGCATGTTTACCTATAGATATAAACAAACAACAGTGCATACACACACATTTAATTGAGTTTCTTACTACTATGCTTTCACAATAGAAAGCCCCCAATCCCAAATGTTTGATAGACAATAGAAATGGGAATATTCCACTTCTAAACTGGGTGGTGGCTTCTAAATCAGGTGCACAATATCCTTCACCAGTAAACAATGTTAACCAAATGATGAAGCCCAAGTGTGAGCAATCCTATGAGCTATTAAGGTTAATTGCTTGTTCTCTAAGGGCATTGGATGGTGTTGTATCACTTGGTTGTTTAGAACCTTGGCAACAACTTGAAATTTGCTTTTGTCTTGAAGAATTCTCCTAGACAATCGAAGGAAGATCTGATTGCATTGGCACCAAAGCTTGTGGACGTGTCTAAGTATCGAATCACTGCATGTGTCTTGTTACCCCAACTTAAAAAGATAGATTCAAAACTAGCTTTGCTGCTACCTGTACTGAATACACTAAGTCAATTAGAGATTGGGAGTGAAGTTTGGGAACAAGTCTTATGTCAAGTATTGGGAATGCTGACAATTTTCAATGATAACACTCTTGCTACAGTTATTGGATCAGTTTTCAAGGCTGCAACACAATGTCAACAAGTACCTCAAGCAGCTAAAGCAATGTATGATAGATTGAAAGTGTTGAGAGCTAATGTGTCTCCCCCAGTATTAGATTGTTTAAGAAAAACTAGTTGAATTTGTTGAGGCATTGCAGAGTAAACTTGACTATTTTGATAAATTAGAGACTATTGCCACATAGTTTTACTCGCCAAATATGAGTGTTGGAAGTGATCACTTTCTTCTTTTGATGAAGTGGCTTGATGAATGTATTTCATATGTTGTAAACAATCTACAATATGCGGAGTCCGCCATTTACCTTGTAAAATTCCAACAACTTCAGTCTCAAGCATTAGGAAAGGTACGCTCACATGTACTATCAGTGCTAAAGAATGTTGCTTCTCAAGTACAAATGGCAATTAGAGAGAATGTTAGCAAAAAGAATGTCATTTTTGAAGGTGCAAAAACATCTGTTCTTTGTGTATGCCTCAAAGCAACAACCAATGAGATGAAGCTTGTCATGGAAGAGATTTAAATCAAATCTTCAAGGAAAGAATATGCTCAAATGCTTGCGGACTATCATACTCTCTACTATGAACAATGTCTTTCTTTGGTTTACCAACTTGATCATCAACTCTTCAATCCTTTTTTCCCTTCATCTTCAGTAGAAACATCAAGTCTCGCTCCCTTGGTCGATCCATTGTGCACATTGTTGTATGATACATTACGCCCAAAGTGGTTTATGAAGCAGACCTAGATTTGCTTTGTAAGCTTGTTAACATTCTTAAATCAGAAGTTCTAGAAGAGCAACTAGCAAGATGAGGTAGCTGGTTTACAGCCCACAGTCTTGCGTATTTTGGCAGATGTGCATGAGAGATTGATATTTCATGCCCAAAACAACATGTGAGGAATTCATCATGTCGGTTAAAAAACCCTAATATCTGTAAGACATAGCATATCAAAGTGAGCTCCTAGGAATTATCCAATTACTTAAGTCACACCGATAGAGGGAAGGACGAAGGAAGCACATTGGGAAGACAAGGCATATCGGTGGAAGTTATTTAGAGCTCTCCCGATACACCGATAATGTGGGCCTGAGAATTATATAGCTAAGATCAAATGAAATATCAACATGACTTGAATACATTAGAGTGATGCCTATGAGAATCCCACCAATATACTGATGGGCAACATATAACCCTAATGTCAAAAAAATAAGAAACTTTTCAATTTGCAAGGTTTGTTACAAATATTTTGCCGCCACCAGGGCTGAACTTGTGGTCATGTGTTTTGCAGAAAATGCAAAAGGATGCAAGCAATCTTACTCTAAAAATGAAATCACAAAAGATAGTATCGGCATTATAGATGAAATTTCAGAAAATGATGACTTACTCCCAAGGTAAAAATATTTTCATCAAATGTGAAGATGATAAGCCGGAAAGAAGAAAGGGAAACATGGAATTTCCTAAAAGTCATATTTGAAAATGAAGGCAATTTGCCAATATCAATGATATTAACAACATTACTATTGATGGGAAGGTACAATTAAATTTATTAATTCAATTAAAAGATGGACATGATGTTTCTACCTCCGGAGATAATAGTGAGAAGTTCTTTGATAATTTGCATAGTTCGAGAAAAAAACAATAACTTACTCTCACTGAAAAATGATTTTATAGTTGGAAAGGATATGGCAGGAAACAGTAGAATAAATTATGCAAACAAAATAAATAAAGTGCATCCCATGTTTTCACTGGAATTGTGAAGTGGACAATTATTGAAAAACATTTTTCAAAAGGTGAAATATTAACAGAAGAAGTTGAGGAGTGGTCATTATTTTTACCCAAAATATATACTTTTGCCAAATGAAGGTGAAAACACATGCAGGTGAACATAATGGAGAAGTTTAATTAATTTTATCTATGAGGAATCAAAATACATGCAGAATGAAGGAAAACCCTAATGAGGGTATTATTTCAATAATACAACTTCATAATGTTACCCTGATGAGTGAAATATTTCTACTTCGAAGATTAAGTAAGCATTACCACAAGAGATTAATATTGACAAAATTATTCACTAGATGAAGGGAGATAATTAAATTTTAAAGGACAGAAGGCTAATGTTTTATATTTTGTTATCCTTCACGGCAAATGGAGAGATGCACAAGATGGCGAGTAAAGGGTCATAACCCTAGAAGATATGATATTAAGCTTTTAGTGAAAATATATTAATATGTTAAAAAAGGCAATGACAAATGCAAATATTTAAATCTTGGATGACTATTTTGACAATGAAAAAATATAGTCGTTATGAATAATACGTTGATATCTACATTAGTTCCAAGGGTTAAATGTTGAATTTGAAGGTTTGGGGAGACTATTGGACAGACCTAGAAGCATCTTAGGTCAAATTTTATAGTATGTCTACATCTAAGATTTTAAAGCCATGAACTTGTAGACAATTTAGTGGATCTAAACTTATTTGATCAATTAGATTGTATATGCTTCCTTGTGTCCAAGGAACCTTGTATATTGGCCAAAGGATTAATAACACTTGATAGAGAATGTCATGTGTCTACTCTTGATTCCCTTGGGCCATCGTCCATGTCACTACCAAGCCACATGTTAAATCCTAATTCAAATGAGCTTCAAATGAGACACCCCTCTAAAATACGATTATTAAAACTCCTGGGATCACTAACCCTGGGCTCGATGGACTTCAAATTAATATTTTAGACTTAAAACATTTACACAACTTGATTATATAGGGTAGCTTGGGTTCACAAGAAACAAGACAAGTTAATACCAAATACAAAAATCCTTCTAGATTTCAATTTTAAAAGCATGTTACAAGTTTAGAAGGTTTAGATGTTTGCGAACCTACACTTCACATTATTGAAGTTTATCGAGCTTTTTTCGTCTAATGATGTCTTGCAAGTTCTTCGATAGAATCAAACTCCTATATATATCATGGCTCACAAGCAATCTCAAGTTTGTGGTGGCAAGTTTTTTTCACGTCTAGATGTGCCCATGGGCCTAGAATTTTATTTCCAAGGAGCTTGGTGAGAAGTCTCATGATGGGTGTGGAGCTCAAGCCCTAAGGTCCAAAGGAGTTGACATTCGGCATGTGGTGGTCGAGATCAAATTTCATCATTCCTTTAGAACAATTTTGTGCCTTTTCTATAGTGCATTGTATTTGAAAAAAAAAATCTTTAGATTTATGTAGTTGCTATTTAGACTATACTAAATGAAAGTACCTATCGGTGAGCCTATTACACACGAAGTATTTATTACCCACATTAGAACAGGATGGCCCACTCAAGCAAAACCACAATAACTTATCAGAGCATTGTCAAAATCTTCTGGACCATGGTTTTTAAAATAGTTTGCATCAATCACAGATAAAATTAAAAACCTCTCAAGATCTTTGGATAAGAGAGCTTTCTGAAAAGGCAGCAACAAACAAAAACTTCAAAACAAGTGCCAGCAAAAAAACTTGGTTAAAAGACACAGGTTTTTAATAAGAACATTGTCATTTCCCCTAAGCAAATGAAGCTCCTTAAATTAAAAAAACCCAAATCTAGAATCTTTTTATAAAAATACATATAACTGAGAACAAGAACACTAAATCTTGGTCGTCCAAAAGCGTTAGTTCCCTTAAACTAGAAAGCAAACACATTAGTAATAGTATTGATTACAATAAAGTTGAAAACTCAGGACAGGAGCATGTTTGCTTTACATTTCGAAATGAACCATAGACGCCTGCATTGTTACCACTCTACTTAAATATCATCCACTTCAATGGTCAAACAATCAATAGGGATTTTACACATCATTCACAGCAAAAAGTGGTAAATATTTGTCCTATTTTTATTGGCCAAAATTAACCTTTGACTGTTGAAGTGGATGATATTTAAGATCAGCCCATTGTTACCGTTCCAATAAAAAATTCAATTGATAGTTCATACGACATTAGAGCCCAAATGTTTACACAAAAAGAAAGAAAACACAGAAAGACATCTTTTTTCCTTCCTTCTCGAGCTCGGAGGCTCACAGATAGAGCTCCCCTCTGACAACATATGCAACCTTCTTCACATTCTCATTAATATTTTCATAATCCAAAGGTTTTCAAGCCATTCTTTAAACTGCTGAACAAGAGATCAAAGAAACAACTTCCACAATCACTAGCTTAATAGACTGACCTGCCCTAAAAATGCATCAAAATTTAAATAATCTTAACAATCCAAGGTAGAACAAGGTCATCAAGGACCTAGATATCTATTGAAACCTAAATTTTCTAAAAAAAATGCAAAGCATCTTCAAGTACCATCTAAACTTGAGGCACTGCAATGCCAAAAATCGCTAGAATATCATAGCTTTCTCAATTCAATCATGATTTTTTGCAGCAATTATTTTTTTATTTTTCCTTAAACATCAAACAGAAAGAGTCTATGCAAAAAGAAATTACAGAATGTCAAATTGTCTAATACTGAATAAACCCTTAAAATAAATAAATCCAAAAAAAAATTAGAAAACAATAAGCTGGCAAAGAGCTGCCAGTGAACACCAAAATAATAAGCTTCAGACCCAGAAAGTTGGAGCTGCCATAAAACTGTCCCTGCTCTGTGCAATTATGATTGACTATATGGCTAAAACAGAGAGTCATGTTATGATAAAATGAATCTGTTAACCACTTATAGAGAGCTCATGTGATTGAGCAGGTAGCATGAAATTTTCATGGTATGTACCATGATTTGAATGGCAATGTGCTCATACCATTAGCCTCCTGCTCAAAAACTATATGCATTATGAAACAACAGAAAATATAATTAATAGGGCCCTTCAATGTAGATAATGTTTTTTATTTCCAATGACCTGATCCATCACTTAAACATAGTTGTTTGCAATATAAAGGAGAAAGAAGAATGAACAGTGTGTTGAGTGAAGAAAAGATAAAGACAAATGCAAACAATAATAAATCAAACACAAAAATAAATGCAGAAGACAAAAGACAAGTTTTTTAACGTGGTTCACCAATTGGCTACATCCACACTGAGCAAGGGATATCTCTCTATATTCAATCCAGAATTAATTCTTGTACAAATATATTTGCAGCTATATATCTATAACTACAGTAGCTCACAATACAATACTATCTCTCTGTTGTTCCTACAACTAAATACATATTTCACTTCCACCATAGTCTATCAATAAACATATATTAATTTCATTGTGAGAAAACAAGGCATGCAAAGGTCGAAGCATAAAAGAGGGAGAATTGGTCTAACAACCATTTCATATAATAAAGATTGGATTGCACCATTAAAGCCAATGTTACTGTTAGGAACCCGTGTTTAACCCTTCTCTTTACTTTGTTAGTATATTGTTGTTGGACGCATAAGCTTTGTAAGTCATCCGATGAGTATATTGTATTATCCCACATTCATGGGAAGTAATAGTTGTTTAGATTAGACTTAGTATATAAGTACATGTTGAGGCCGATGAAGGCATCCATGAATTTATTGTATTGAGCTTGCTCAAAGGAGGTTGCCCCTTCGAAGTGGCATGTTATCAATAAATTCCTTCTGTGTTTCTACTATTGCTATTATTTCGTTCATTTTTCATTATATTGTTGCAGGAGGTTCCTCTCATCTCGTATCAAAGCACTTTCTTGGGCTCGCTGGGTGGAATTTCTACTGAATTTTTTTTCCATAGTGGCCTCCAAGCGCTATGATTATTGTAGTAGTTCTTTTTTTGCATTTGTATTGTTCATTTCAATTGTAGGTTCAAATCAAGGAATAATCTCTATCCGCTTAACTGTGGGAAGTGCCTGGGCATAGCCCTAAAACTCATTGTGAGGAGTACCACAGGAACCCCGAAGTAGCTGGCCCATTGAGAGGATTTACTAGCGAAAAGGGCAATGGCCCCTACCTGATTGACTAGTTCCCATCTGTGAGGTAAACCAAGAGCTTTCATTTGTGGTAAAGCGGTTATCAGTTTTACATGAGCCATGGAGTGAGGGGTACTGCCCCAATACGCAATTCGTTAGACAGCATTGGCAGCTAAGTGAATCCCCTGAACCTTTAGGAAGCTAAACATACCTATGGCCCATATCTATTGCTAGCTGACAAATTGTAGATTGAATGTCCAGAGCCGTTTGTAGATCCCATTGTAGATCTTCCTTGCTTTAGCTTCATTTCCTATCAAAATTCACTGGAACCCCTGGGATTTCATTATGCATATTTCCTTCCTTGAGGACCCTATCCCAAATTCCACTTATCGAAGCTAGAAATCCCACATTTGTCTATTTTTAGGGTTTGCCATAACTTCTTCGATTCTCACCCAATAGCCATCAAATTTTACCATAGTGTTCATTTCCTATTTCTGCTCCTTTGTCCCTCTTGGACAAATTTTCCCATTCTTTTACCCTGCTTCTGAAATCCCGATTTTTTTCTTCCCTGTCCCTCAGAAAGTGTCCAAAACCTAGTCAAACCCTAATTACCCATGAGAGTTTTTCCCAAATCCAAATTTTCCTTTACTAAAAAAGTTTTCGTTTTTGTTTTTCTACCCATTCCTCAAAAAAAAAAACTCCTGGCTATGGTTGTCACCCGCATAGGAGAAAAAACCATGGAGGATGAACTTGCAGCTCTCAAGACCAAACTCCAAGATCTAGATGAAAAAGTTCTCGGCCTCAATCTTCAACATTTAGCCATGAACAATAGACAGTAGCCAGAGTCTTCTACAGACACTGGGTTCTCTTCTTCCAGCAATTTTCGTGGGCCGAAGCTTGATTTTCCTCGCTTCAACGATGATGATCTGACTGGATGGACATACCTGGCAGAACAATATTTCAGTCTACATAATACTTTTGATGTCAACAAAGTCCCACTTGCATCCTTTCATTTGGAACATGAAGCCCTTCAATGGTTCCATTGGTACATCAAGGCTCATGAAGAACCGAAATGGATAGATTTTTGCAAACTCATTTTGCAACAATTTAGCCCTAGTGCTTTTGAAGACTCCACAGGAACACTCACTAAACTTTGCCAAATTGGTACTGTGAGAGAATATTAGACATAATTTGAGAAACTGGCCAATCACACAGAGGGATTGTTTGATGAATTCTTCAGGAGTTGTTTTGTCAGTGGTCCGAAGGATGCAATCCGATCTGAGGTTAAAATGTTCCGTCCCAGCACAATGATGGAAGCCCTAGGGTTGGCTAAGTTGGTGGAGGACAAGAACAGAGCTCAATAGTGCTCCAAATCCACTTTTGTTCCATTTAGAAATATGGTTTCACAAAGACCTCCAATCATGCCAGCTCCTAGAACAACTCCTATCAAGCATTTGTCTGAAGCAGAGATGCAGGCACGTAGAGAAAAAGTGCTTTGTTATAATTGTGATGAGAAATTCAATCACAGACATAGATGTGTTGAGAAAAAGCTTTATCTCTTGGATGTGGATTCTCCATATGCAACTGATGTTTATGAATATGCTCAGGATACAACAGATGATCAGGTCGAAACTCAGCAGCCACCTATTGACCCTCCTTCTCAGGAAGACCACCCAGAGATCTCTCTCCATACTTTAGCAAGAGTCACCACCCCACAAACCATGCAGGTCAAGGATTACTTCAAGAATCTCCCTCTTACACTACTCATTGATTCTAGTAGCACTCATAACTTCATTGACCCTCGGATCATCAAATAGGCTGATTATTTTGCCCATCCTTGCTCCAGCTTTGAAGTCATGATTGCTAATGGGGGTACATTACCTTGCAAAGGGAAGTGTTGCAATGTGCGTATCTCTATTGGAGATTATAACTTGTGCTCTGACATATTTGCCTTGCCCTTAGGCAAATGTGATGTGGTTTTGGATGCTCATTGGTTACGCACACTTGGACCCATCTTATGGGATTTTGCTGAACTTTTGATGCAGTTTTTAGACAATGGGAAAAAACACACATTAAAGGGCTTACAACCAGGGTCTCTTAGCATCATCAGTTCACATCACATTGAAAAACTCCTTAAGAAGAATTCACATGGTGTCATCGCTCAGCTCCATTCCATTCAGATGCAACCATCAGTGGTCTCCACTACTCCTTTGGATCTACAACAAATTTTGGATAGATATGCATGTGTCTTTGCTGAAACAATGGGACTGCCACCTTCATGACTAGAGGACCATCATATTTAGCTCCTTCCTACAAGCGTTCCTCCCAACATCAGGCCCTACTGCTACCCATTTCACCAAAAGATAGAGATTGAGATGCTCATTCGAGACTTACTGAAACAAGGTATTATTCGCCCTAGTACCAGTTCCTTTTCTTCACCAGTTCTTGTCCAAAAAAAAAAGGGTCATGGCACCTCTGCATTGATTTCCAAGCACTTAATCACATCACAATCAATGATAAGTTTATGATTCCTATTGTTGGTGAGCTTCTTGATGAGCTTCATGGCGCTCATTTTTCTCTAATTTGGATCTTCGTTCTGGGTATTGGGTTCATGAGGATGATATCCCTAAAACAGCTTTCCGCACGCATGATGGCCACTATGAGTTTTTGGTTATGCCCTTTGGCCTCACTAATGCTCCTTCCACATTCAAGGCATTGATGAGCAAAATATTCTAGCCCTGCTTGCGAAAATTCATTCTGGTCTTCTTTGATGATATCCTCATCTATAGTAAAACATGGGCTGAGCATCTCCAACATCTGGATCTTGTACTGCAACTTCTCTCTTATCATCGTCTCTATACAAAATAGTTTAAATGTGTCTTTGGGTAGGAGGAAGTGGAGTATCTCGGGCATATTGTTTCAGCCCAAGGGGTTCGAGTGGATCCTGCCAAAATAGATGCTATGAAAAATTGGCCGCATCCTCAGACACTCAAGAGCCTCCATAGTTTTTTGGGACTAACTGGCTACTATCACAAGTCTGTCAAGGATTACGAGAAGATTGCAGCGCCATTAATAGCTATGTTGAAAAAGGATGCTTTTACATGGACACATGCTGCCGAGTGTGCATTTGAAAAATTGAAACAAGCTATGTGTACTACACCTGTTCTAGCTATGCTAGATTTTTTCAAGACCTTCACTATTGAGAGTGATGCTTGCAACAATGGACTTGGTGATGTTCTCCTTCAAGATGAACATCCCATTGCATTTACTAGCAAAGCCCTTTCTGGTAAGCATTTAGTTCTTTCTACATATGAGAAGGAAATGATGGCTATTTTACATGCAGTACAGAAGAGGTGGCCATACCTATTAGGGAATCATTTCTGCATCAAGACTGATCACCAGAGTCTGAAATATTTCCTGGAACAATGGGTCTCCTCCCCAACACAATAGAAATGGGCTAGCAAACTCATGGGTTATGACTATGAGATCACTTATAAGAAGGGTAAGGAAAGTATTGTGGCGGATGCTCTTTCTCATAGATTTGATGACCAAGCTTCTCTTTCAATTATTTCTATGCCTATTCCAAATTGGTTGGAATCTGTCCAGCAAGGCTATGCAATGACTCTTTATTATCTCAAATCATCCTGTAGTTGGCCAATAACCCTTTTGATGTACCGCATTACTCTTGGGATGGTGCTTCTTTGAGATACAAGGGTCATCTGGTGCTTCCCTAGAGCACATATCTTCAACAAGCTATCTTCTATAAACTCCATGCTTCTCCATCGGCAGGGCACTCTAGGTTCCTCAAAACTTATGAGCGGGCACAACATAACTTCTTTTGGAAGGGAATGAAAAGGGCAATTCAACAGATGGTGGCTAAATGTGATACCTGCCAATGCAACAAGGGTGAAATGACACTCTTTCCTAGACTGCTCAAACCCTTGCCCATCCCTACATGGATTTGGATAGATATTTCTATGGATTTCATTGAGGGGCTCCCTAAATCTAGAGGGAAGATAGTGATCTTGGTTTTGTTTGATCGCCTCTCCAAATATAGTCATCTTTGTGCCCTCAGCCATCCCTATACTGCCTCCTCCGTCGCACAAATTTTCATGGACCAGATCTTCCGTCTTCATGGCATCCCTTCTTCCATTGTCTCATATCGTAATGCAACTTTCACCCGTCATTTTTGGACAGAACTATTTCGACACACTGGCACCAAACTAAAGATGAGTTTAGGGTATCACCCACAAATGGATGGTCAGACTGAAATTATCAACAAATGTTTGGAAACTTATCTTCGTTGCTTCACCTCAGAACAACAGCATTAGTGGGCAAAGTGGCTCCCTCTTGTTGAATGGTGGTACAATACCTCCTACCACACTACATCTAAAATAACTCCATATGAAGCAATCTATGGTTAGGCACCGCCAGTGCTCCTTCCATACACCCCCAGCAGTTCACTAGTGCAAGTAGTCGACACAGTTCTCCGAACTCGAGATCAAATTCTTTGCATTTTGCAGGACAATCTTCACATGGCATGAAATCGAATGAAACAACAAGCCGATCAGCACCATTCTGAGTGTACTTTTCAAGTAGGTGATATGGTTTTTCTTCATCTATAGCCATACAAGCAATCATCCCTGAAACTCAAAGGGTGTCATAAGCTATCTCCAAAGTTCTATGGGCCATATAAGATTCTTCAGAAGATTGGGTTAGTTGCTTATAAATTGGAGCTTCCTCCTTCTTCCCGCGTTCATCCAGTATTTCATGTCTCTTGTCTAAAGAAAGTTCTTGGCACCAACATCAGAGCACAAACTATTTTACCAGAACTGGATAATGAAGGATCCATCATTTTGGAGCTGGAGGTAATCCTCGATAGGTGCACTCGTCAGCTTCACCCTCGATCCATCACAAAGGTATTAATTCAGTGGCACGAAATGCAACCAAAGGATGCTACATGGGAACCACTCCTTCAGATTCAGCAACAATTTCCACATCTTAAGCTTTGAGGACAAAGCTTTTCTAAGAGGGAGGGGATGTTAGGAACCCATGTTTAACCTTTCTCTTTACTTTGTTAGTATATTGTTGTTGGACTCATATGCTTTGCAAGTCATCCCATGAGTATATTATATTATCTCACATTCATGGGAAGTAATAGTTGTTTAGATTAGACTTAGTATATAAGTACATGTTGAGACCAATGAAGGCATCCACGAATTTATTGTATTGAGCTTGCTCAAAGGAGGTTGCCCCCTCGAAGTGGCCTGCAATCAATAAATTCCTTCTATGTTTCTACTATTTCTGTTATTTTGTGCATTTTTCATTATATTGTTGCAGGAGGTTCCTCTCAATTACACCAATAATCTCCCACTTGAAGTCTAATCCGGGCTGTAGAAGAGCTAAGCAGAGATATCCCCCACTCCAGGCTTATTGTCAGAGCTTGACAATGCCAAGAGAAGTCCTACAGAACTCAAATTTCTCCCTTGGAACAATCCTCGTCAAAGCATCCACCAGATTCACTTTCATGTCAATCTTCTTTACCTGTAACTTACCCTCTTCAAGTACATGCCGAATGAAATGATATCTCAACTCTATGTGCTTGGTGCGATTATGAAAAGCAGAGTTTTTTTCAAAGTGAATAGCGTTGTTGCTATCACAAAATAGAGTAAAAATAGATTGCTTACACCGCAATTCACCCAATAACCGTTGTAGCCATAGATCATCTCCTTTTCTCCTTCAGTGAGAGCAATGTATTCAGCCTCAGTGGAAGAGAGTGCAACAACCTGTTGCAAATGTGAAATCCAACTAATTGCAGCCCTGACAAAAGTAAACACATACCCTATTGTAGACCTTCATTTGTCCAAGTCACCGGCCATATCAGAGTCAACATACCCCCGCAGCTGAGTATCTTGTCCTCTAAAACACAAAGCATGATCCGAAGTACCTTTGAGATATCTGAATATCCACTGAACTGCTTGCTAATGAGGTTTTCTTGGATTGCTCATAAATCTTCTCACAACTCCCATTACATGGGCAATATCCGGACGAGTACAAACCATTGCATACATGAGACTGCCAACTACAGATGAATAGGGAACACTCTTCATGTGTTCTTGATCTTCTTGATTTTGAGGACACATAGTTGATGACAATTGAAAGTGATCAGCCAATGGAGTACTAATAGTTTTGCAAGCTTCATATTGAACTTGTCTAAGATTTTGTCAGTATATGTCTCTTGAGACAATCTGATTTGTCTCTTCTATCTATCCCTGATTATAGTCATGCCAAGAATCCTCTTGGCTACCCCTAGATCTTTCATAGCAAACCATTGAGCTAAATGTTGCTTCAATTCCCTAACAACTCTCATGATGCTACCAGTGACTAACATGTCATCAACATAAAGTAAGAGTATGACAAACTCACCACTTGAAAGCCACTTGAAAAAAGACACCAATCAGATTCACAGGGAATGAAATTATGCTCAGACATGAAACTATCAAACTTACGATACTACTGCCTTAGGGCTTTCTTGAGCCCATATAAACTACACTTGAGTTTGCAATATAAATGCTCTTGCCCCTGTTTTATAAAACCTTCAGGCTGCTCCATGTACAAATCTTCTTCAACATCTCCATGTAGAAATGTCGTCTTGACATCAAGTTGTTCAAACTCAAGATCCCACACTGTTGCTAAACCCAGGACTGTGCGAATGGTGATCATTTTGACAATGGGTGAGAAGATTTCATTGAAGTCAATTCCCTTTTGTTGATCAAAGCCTTTTACTACTATTCTTGCCTGGTAGCGGTGTTTGCCTCCATCTTCTTTCAGCCGATATACCAACTTGTTCTTCAAAGGTCTTCGATTAGGCAGGCGCTTCACCAAGTCCCAAGTGTCATTGGCCTGCAAAGAGGTCATTTCTTCATGCATAGCCTCCATCCACTTCACCAAGTTTTCATCTTTGCAAGCCTGTTTGAAAGTTGTAGGCTCTGACTGATCTGAGAGCAATAATTCATAGTCATCAAATTTAGTTGGAAGTTTTGTTTGCCTAGTTGACCTCCTTACATGAGGTGTTTTCTCCCTAATGTTACTCTCTTCTGGTAAATTGCTATGTTCTTCATTATTGCCCTATTCTAGCAAAATACTATGTTACTATTCCTTAGTTTCCTGTGCTAGGCTTGGCACAACTCTCATATCTATCACTGCCTGCGTTTGAGTATGAATAGGAGATGATAGAGTTATGCTAGGTAGCAATTGATTATGTTGTGTGGGAATCACAAGCTGGGAGCCACCTTGAAATAACTGTGTGGAGAGTGGTTGCGTAGGAGTCAAAGTGAGCAACGATGACTGTGTTGAAGTGTCCAATACCCGTGTTTTGAATAAAGTCTGTAGTTCAGCTCTATCAATAAGCGTAGAGTCACCAAGAGGCAACGTATTGACTTTGAAAAGCTGTGTTTGACCTTTGCCTGGCAATGTTGATTGTAAGAAAGATTATGTATTTGGATTAGAATAAATCATAGGCTATGATGAGCTTATACTAGGTGGCATGTGAATTGCATCAGGTAGCGTAACATAATCTAAAGGTTGCGTTGGAGGCAGCGATGAAGTGTGGAAAGAGGGCGTAGAAGTTACCTCTGGCTACGTTGAAAGTTGAACTCCCCTAGATTCATTTAAATGGTCTCCAATAAGCTGCATTTTATTTGAGCTAGGCGTTGCAGAAGACAAAGAGTGATGTGGGACTAAGCTTGGTACAAGATTTCACTGTATTTGTTTGACATTAGATGCATTGTTAGATATATCAACTTCTATATATTCATTTGAAGAAGTCCCATGTTTCTGCAAGGTTGGGAAAACTTTTTTATTGAACATGCCATCGTGACTGCGAACAAGATGCTTGGGGATAGGATCCCACAAATGGAACCCATATTGCTCTTTGCCATAGCTGACAAATATGCAGCGCTGTGACTTAGAATCCAACTTCGTGTGCTTTTCCTTAGGGACATTGGTGAAGGCTTCACAAATGAAAACTTGAGAAGATGCGAATATGAAATCCGTTTGCCCAACCAAACTTCTTCAGGGATATCAAAATCTAATCTAGATGAGGGGCTTCTATTGATTAAATATATGGTTGTGTTAACTGCCTCTGCCTAAAACTCCTTGCTTAGACCTACATTGGACAACATGCATCGAGCCCTCTCAAGAATGGTTATGTTCATTCTCTAATAGTTGTACCATTTTCTTGAGGAGTGAATGGTACTACTTTGATCCGTCTAATGCCCTGATCTGCACAAAAGCCATCAAACTCCAAAGAACAATACTTTCCCCCATTATCAATTTGCAAACATTTGATTTTATGCCCAGTTTGATTCTCAACCAATGCTTTGAAAATTTTTAATTTTGAGAAGACTTCTAATTTTCTATTCAGCATGTATACCCATATTTTTCGAGTATAATCATCAATAAAAGAGACAAAATAATTTGCACCTCTAAAAGATGTTACCTCTGTAGGTCCAAACACATCATAATGTACAAGCTCCAAGGGTGATGTTTGCTTGTCATGACCAGTCTTTAGGAAGCTGATCCGCCTTTGTTTTCCATGGAGACAATGCTCACAAAACTCCAAATCTACATATTTTAGTCCTGGTAGTTGATCCCTTTGAAGCATGACTTCAAGTCCCTTTTGGCTCATATGACCTAGCCTCTTATGCCAAAGATCTGAGCCGCTGTCCACAACTACCATTGTAGCTCCCACTTCACCATGACATTCTAACATATAAAGACTACCCAATTTGCAGCCTTTTGCAAGCACCAAAACACCCTTGGTGACTTTCCAAGTATCTAAGGAAAATTTGACATCACACCCTTGAGCATAAATCTGACTTACAGAGATGAGATTCCATTTCAGCATGGGAACATGTCTCACATCTTTCAAGATCCATTTATTTCCATTTTTCAATGACAATACCACATCACCTTTTCCTACGATTTCACATTCTTTATTATCACCTAGAAAAACTTTTCTAAACATACCTTCTTGATAATTTGTTAAAGCACCCCGACATAGAGTGGCATGGAAGGATGCACCAGAATCAAGCACCCACGAATCTGCAGTAGTATCACTTGCTGACAAAAACATAACACCTTCATCTTTGTCATATGTTGTGTTGGCTTCGTTATTGCTCACCTTCTCTTGTGCCTTTTTGTAGTTCCAATAGTTCTTTTTTGTGTGATCCACTTTGCCATAAAACCAACATTCTCCATTTCTGCCTCTCTCTTGACCCCTTCCTCTATTGCCAATACTTACAACAGTCAAGCCATCACCGGATGAGGGTTCTTGATTTTTCCTTCTCATGTCTTCACTGAGAAGAGTAGCTGTAACATCATCAAATTTTAATATACTCTTGGCAACCACGGAAGTGCTAACTACCATCACCACTCCTTCCTAGTTGTTAGGTAGAGAGCATAATAACATAATTGCTTTGACTTCATCATCTAGTTTATACCCACAAAAATCAATTGAGTGACCAAAGTGTTAAACTCATTTAGGTGATTAGACATGATCCCACTTTCTTTCATTTTTATATTGTATAGCTTCTTCATGATGTATACCTTGTTTGATGCTGATGCCATCTCATACATATATGAAAGCTTATCCCATAGCTCTTTAGATGTCTTATTTGCTGAAACGTTGAACTGAACATTGCTTGATAGCGAAAGAAAAATAGTGGTCCTTGCTTTCTTATCCAGAGTCTTCCAGTCTCTGTCAGACATCAAGCCTTTTCCTTTAGTTTTCCCTAATAGTGCAAGTGAGAGATCTTGCTTAATCAATAGGGATTCCATTTGAACTTTCCACAGCCCAAAATTCTGCCCTGAAAATTGCTCGATTTTCCTTTTATTTGCATCATCCATTCTTCTGGAAATTCTTCATGATTCCCAACCAGCTTCACCACTGAGCTGCTTCACCAAGCTTCTTCACCAAATCTCTGATACCAATTGTTGAGTGAAGAAAAGATAAAGACAAATGCAAACAATAATAAATCAAACACAGAAATAAACTTAAAACACATGCAGAAGACAAAAGACAAGTTTTTTAACGTGGTTCACCAATTGGCTACATCCACACTGAGCAGGGGATAGCTCTCTATATTCAATCTAGAATCAATTTTTGTACAAATATATTTGCAGCTATATATCTATAACTACAGCAGCTCACAATACAATACTATCTCTCTATTGTTCCTACAACTGAATACATATTCCACTTCCACCACAGTCTATCAATAGACATATATTGATCTCATCATGAGAAAACAAGGCATGTAGAGGTTGAAGCATAAAAGAGGGAGAAGTGGGCTGACAACTATTTCATATAATAAAGATTGGACTGCACCATTAAAGTCAGTGTTACACCAACACAGTGGTGTAACTAATGCTAAGATAAGAAGGACGCCTATCAAAGACTCCAAATAGACTAGCTGGGATGATTTTTCATTGAGACAGTGGAAAGGTCTTGAAATGATCCCTCAAGATGGCAGCCTCCAATCAAAGTAGCCGAAAATAGATAGATCCACCGTTAAATGGAGGCCACCCAATGACCCCTTTGTAAAGGTGAATTTCGATGGAGCCAGTAGAGGGAACCTAGGGCCCTCGGGTCTGGGATGCGTCATCAAAAGCAGCGAAGGCAAACTTCTAGCCGTGAAAGCCATGAAGCTCCCTGAAGGTATGAATAATACAGCTGAAGCCCTTTCCTTGTTACATGCTCTCCAACTAGCTCGAGATACAGGTTTTAAAAACATTTGGATTGAAGGGGATTCACAAATCATAATCTCAGCTCTGTGAAACTGTAAAACAGAAAACTAGTCCCTACGATACATTCTTGAACAGGCGTGGTCATGTCTTCAGTTTTTCCAATCTTTCGAACTCTCTCGTTGCTATAGGGAAGGGAATAAAGTGGCGGATTGGCTAGCAAATTTTTCTATAGACCAAAAGGATCAAGAGAAGTTTTTTGATCAATTTTCAAGTGACTGGCCGGCCAAACTTTGGGATATGGTTTCAGGAGATATTCAACTTCAAGTCTCATGATTGGTTTTTTTAGGACGCTAAAGCAGTTTACAAACAGCTTGGAGCTTCACAGCAGAGCACATTTTAGTTTTAGTAACATTTGGGCCATCCGCTGTCTCCACAGCTCCAAGAGGCGGAAACGAGCTGGCCCGATGGTCATTGGGCTTTCTTATTTTATGTTTAATATTTTCGTATAAGTGTAGGTCTCTGTGGGGCTTGTCCTGTTTTGTGGCTCTGGTATGTTTGGGTGTTAATGTTTTATCTATGATGTCAAAGTCGTGTTCTCTTCCGGCTCTTGCTCTTTCCTTAATCTTTGTAGGGGATTTGAGTATTTCCCCATTTTTGTTTATTATACTCCTATATATTAATCCAATTCTGAGGCTCATCCTCTTTCTGCTGCAAAAAAAAAAAAAACTAATGCAGCCATGCAGGATGAACCTGCTTAGAAGTTGACGGATGTGCACACCCTATTCCTAAATGCCGGCCATGTGCTCTGCTTACACAAAGATTGAAAACATTAGAGAGCGGTGTGATATTGATTGAGTTTGCTCTATTTTTTATTAGACCATTTTATTTACTAATTACTAACTGCAAATTGTTCTCCCAATGGGGAAAAACATGAAGCAGCCAATCATCCAATAAAAAATTGGGGCTCAATCATTTACCTGGCAAAAAAAAATTGCAGGAAAATTAAAACCTTAGCATAACAAAAAAAAAAATTATGTTGACGAAGATAGACAAATACTTCCCAACGAAAACAATAGTATCCCTTTCAACAAAAATACAAGGATCCTGAAGATCTAATTCAAAAACTAATGCAAGTTAAGCAATCTACCATATAAGAAATCAAACAATCATTCCCAATTCATAAACCATATGAAAAAACAAATAATTTAAATCAAATGGCATGAGGTTCAGCCTTTTAACAACTCATTTCAGCACAAATAGAACTAGAGTAATGGTAATAGTTATCACATTTCATAAACAACTCATTTCAGCACAAATAGAACTAGAGTAATGGTAATAGTTATCACATTTCATTAACAACTCATTTCAGCACAAATAGAACTAGAGTAATGGTAATAGTTATCACATTTTGTATACTCTCTGTAGCGTGTACCAAGGGGAACTGTTAAATTTACTGACTCCATAGATTGTAACCAAGGAGAATTGCCATTGAGATCGCATGGTTCAGTTCCTCCCTTGATTCCAACAGTTTACCGACAGCAGGATATTTTACAGTGATGCCCATTAATATACCATAATTTCATTAAAATCACAGTAGTAAAAAACATTTCTGCAACAAAATGCAAAGATGGACAAAGTCATGATAGCAGCCATCACATTTTAGAAGTAGTTTTGTGTGGGGGCCGCGCGAACGCGAGCCCCCTCTGTCACAAATTATGACGTGCACTCTCCACAATGGGAGATGCTAGACAGAGCCCCCTTCCTTGTGCAATGAAGGTGCTTTCTCTAGGCCATCGGCCTCCCTGATCAACGATTAACCCCGCCCAGGTAAGTATGCTTTTCTCTTCCCCCTCTCCTTCCTCTTCTACTCCCTCTTCTCCCTTCTTTTATTCTTCTCACGCATGTGGGATCAATAACACCCTCGCCGCCTGCCTCTTCTCCCTTCTTTTCTTCTTCTCACGCGTCCCATAGGCTGTCTGGTCTCATGGACGTTATTAAAAACCTTCATTCATTCATTCACTACCAACACTTTTCACCAAACCATTTACTCCACCGGGCAGCGTAGCAGTACCAGTGCTGTCTCTATGTATTGCATCTCTAGCCCCGTCCACTGTACGCTAACGTTCTTTCTCACCCACAAGGGAGACACTAACAATTTCAAATGAGATGGGGAAAGCTGTTTTAGTGATTGGTATAAGCCTGGTCGGTTTTTCCTTAATCTTTGTTGCAACAACGTTTCTGCTGTCGGCGTAATTATAATTTGTAATTTGAATTAAGTAGAGTAATAATCACAAAATCAAGCTCAAATAAATTAAATTAAATCAGTATTTGAATTGGATTGGATGGGGTGCGCCAGGATTCCGCTGTAGTGCAATACAGAAACGACGCTTAAGGGCCCCTGATAGCAAGCTACCATTTTGGTCCCTTCCCCTGAAGAAATTAATTTAATATCGTGTGATTCATTGAATCACGTATCAGATATTAAACTGATAAGAACAGATACTACACTTGATCTTAGCCAAAAGGCCGAGAAAGGTATGAATTTCATCTCTCCTTCCTTCTCTCTTTCGATCCGCCCTCTCTTCCCTTCACTCTACCCTGCCTACATGTGGGATAAATATGTCTTTCTCCTCCCTTTCATAATATTCATTTTATTACTTCCTACTCTCCTCCTTCTACCTGCTTCAATCGATTCCTTCCTCTATTTCAAGAGTGTTTACTATTTCCTTCAGAAAAATCGAAATATTTGACCTGCAATATACTAGCAATACAAATTGTGCAAGTCTGGTAATAAAAAAGTGCACTTGATAATTACTTGATATGAAACAATCCATCTGAATGGTGTTAGGCACAAAGTGACCAGATCAGTGCATCTGCTTCCCATCACATATATTTTAGTTACTTAACTTTATTCAGCGCAGTAAAGAACAGGGAAAAGATTACCTTCAAAATGGTTTGAACATCAGATGTTGTTACTGGCAAAAAAGTGTAGAGGCCATTCTAGTGAAGAATGTAAAATGGTCTACCATTAAATCCTATGTGTATGCTTTCTCAAGGGCTTCAATATTTTAAGATGGTTAGCAATGTTTTCTGTTCTCATAGAGTTATTGTATTAGGGTTTTCGCCCTTACAATTACTTTCCTAGTCAGTTTATCAATATTTGACTAAAGGGTAAATCTTAGTACTCAAGCAAGCAACCACCAACTAATTCTCATAATCAGCTGCCATTTTCCCATATAATCATACTAAATTTACACGTCTATGCTTGTAACTCTGGAGACTTTTCCTGTGCTCTTGTTCCCAGTTGCCAGATGCATAGAAATACAATGTAAAGAGAAGTATATCGATGCCCAAAAAAAAGAAAATGAGGAATGTAAGGCTAGCAGAATCGTGGACCAAGTTGAAGAGATTCAAAAACTTTTAAAGCTGATATAGAGTTCAATTTTACTAACTAATGGTGAAATCCAAACTAAAACAGAGATGCCCTGCAAATTGTTATAATTTTATATTGAATTAAACAGGCGTGCTGGCTGTTTAAACCTTTCCCAAACATTGATGCCAATTATACTAAATTATGGTAAATTGTGTTATATACCAAAAGTTGTCAATAATCTTCATTAAGATTATCAAACCAACATAAATTAAAAAAATTATTCTGACATTAATTTATAGCCGTCATATGATGCTAACTATACTAAATTATTGTAAAAATTATGTTATATGCCAAAGCTTGTCAGTAATCTTCATTTAATTATTAAACTAATTCAATTGGGAAATCTTTTGCACATCAATTTATTGCCCTCACGTGATCATTGCAATTCATCCGTAGTTTTTGTGGAGCTTTCTGCATAAAATGACCATCAATGTCATTTATGAGGGACATATTGAATATCCAAAGTACGTTTCCCTTGGAAGGACAGTCTGGCTATCCTGGGGTAAGATTCCATATTGCTAAAATGCTATTCATTTTGCACCATCGTTATTAATGACCATATTGCTGAAGAGTTTTATTGGCTTACCTCTGAAATTTTCAAGTCTCTCGTTATTTGTGAGATGATGTATAAAACTCTAAGCAAGCTCTCTTATCTCTATTGAAAATATAAGGTTACATGAAGACAACTTAAGAAAGACAGGATTTGATGTTCATTGCTTGTAAGTTTGTTAGTGCTATTGCTGTATTTATGATTCCTATGCCAACAGACTAAAACACTGATATATAAGCAGTAAGCTGCTCACAGACTGTACACATAAAATAACATATATAACCCAGAAACATTGGGATCATAAGAGCAACCCAACTATGAGAGACCAACCTATGAACAATATAGAAATTATATATCTATACTTATGAATATATTCAATTTCTTCAATATACAGTTCCAAAACTTTAAAGAGTATTGGGAGTTTAGATCCCAATTAAAAAAATCTATTTAGATCTAATTATCATATTCATCATGCACTTAAATTCCATAAAATCAATTCTACCATCAGAATTTTTGTCGAATCTTGCTATCATTGTTTCACAATTCTCCAAGTCTTGTCCTTCTCTCTGTCTCAGGCTTAGCAGGACTTCTTGAAGCTCAGATGGGGTGATAAAACCATCACCATCTTTATCGAAAACAGAGAATGCTTCTCTTAACTCTCCTTCATGGGACACTTCCTGCATGCTTTTTTCAGATTCAGCTTCGTTCCACAGACTGAGGCAAAGTTTGCAAAAATCATCACAGCTCATATGTTCCTGCAAACCCATCATTATCTTCATATTATCATCACAAACGTACTGAAGCCCAAGCATTCCCAGCAGACCTAGTATGTCCTCTGCACTTATACTGCCATCTTTGTTGCTGTCCAAGGCATGAAATATTCTAACAAGGTCCCATGTTTGGATTTTATTCTGGATTTTTTCATTCTTAGAGCTGCTGCTTTCATCATTCACAGAAACAGAAGGTGGGCAGTGGCCATCTGGCAGGATCTCTTTATATTTTTCATTGCTAAAGCCAAAAAACTTTGTTTTTATCATTTGGCTTGCACAAATATAAATACGAGCTTGGTAGAATTGCAGCAGGCAACATATGGCTGAGAAGACAGTGCTCTCCAAACATATAGACATGAAAGAAACATGAAAAAATACACAGTTTCCGATGATATCAAACAGCATCTTGAGGGCCACGTGAAAAGATTGAGTTGGGTGACAACCGGAAATTCTTGCAACCAAATCCACAGATAAAAGGCTTGGGAGCTACTTTTGCTCTGCAGAATGGTAGTTAATGCAATCCACAGTTCCTTGTTATAAAGTCCTTTGATTGAGCTTGGGAATTTCCTCCAAGTAGGCACGAAACAAGGTGATTTCCTTGAAAGGAAGGATTAAGCAGGTGCATGAAAGGTCGCTAGATGGATCATTAGCGTGGATGTCCTTGTCAGACCTTGAGAGATATTTTTTTCCTCTTTTTGACTGAGTTAGGACTCTGAGAGTAGGTTTGAAGGTTAGAACCGCACAAATTCTGGATATATATATATATACTGTGGTTGGTAGGGGAAGATTATTTGGGTCTAAATTTGATGGCCTTATGGCTGTATTTATGCATTTTTGTTTTAATCTACAAATTATTTTTTTAAGACTGTCGGTAGGGAAAGTGGGCTATTCTTAAACATCATCCATTTCAAAAGTCAAATGTCAATTTTGGCCAATAAAAATTAGACAAATATTTAGCACTTTTTGATGTAGATGAGGTATAAAATTACTATCGGACTGTTTGACCATTGAAACGGATGATGTTTAAATAGAGTGAGCAGAGTGTAGAGATGGTGACCTAGAATGTTTTGCTGATTATATATCCAGGGAGTTTAAAAACCCTCGGCTATGAATTTGGATGCTTAGATTATGGGGATCAGCAAAGGCAATGGATGAGAACAAAGATGAGGAGGTTCATGAGGCTATGAAAAAAATGTTGATTGATCCTGGATTAGTCCATCGATCACCACAATAATTTTTACGTTGCACAATTCCTCTCATGTACATCTAAACTCTCTTCAATGACTAGTTTGTTCTTGCTACACAAGAACTCGAGAGGATTACAAGTTCAAATAGAGGAGCATTTTGATTGCATTGTGGAGCACCTTCACAATTTTGAAGAACAAGGGCAAGCTTTTACAAGCAACTATATAATTTTTAAAAATCAAATTGTAAAAAAAAATGATCCATGCATTATAATTCAATATAAACGACAATTTCTGAAACAGGAGACACAGAGAAATCTGGGAGGCTACTATTCCGTTGCAAAGTTGTGTCTAAAACCACTTGGAATTCCTCGTCAAAAAAGGCGGCTGTTTGATCGTTGGGAGTTCCTTTCGACTTTGAAAGAAACAGCCCATTCCAAGTCTCAACGGATTTAATTGTTGAAGAACGAGGACTTCTGTGTAAAATATGATGAAGGAACTTCGTTGAAGGCCACTGCCCTTCAATTGCTATCAGCTTTTTTTTCGTACTCGTGTTTTCTCTTTCAGCTTTGGACTTTGTCTTTACACTAAATTTGAATTCTTTATCACTATTTTTTATTTTTATTTGTTTTTGGAATCACTTTGATTTTTTGTGTTTAATTTAGTTCTCTAGTGTCTAAATGATGTATTTATATGTAAAGGGTTGGTACCTAGCTTATACATTATCTACTTTTGAGTCCTTGTTCATTATCTAATTTTGAGTCCTTGTTCTTTAATAGTTCATACTTAACTTTCAAATATATTGTTTTCAATCCTTGTTCAAGGTTGCAATTGTGGTCTTTAACCTAATTTAGGATTGCACATGCAAGATAGAAGTCCAAATTTCCAAATTCAAATTTTATTCATAGACCTAAGTTGACTTACCTCTGACTACCCATTTCTTGCCAAACTCAACCATGAAATTTTCAAAATTGCACACTAATGTGTTGTGTAAAAGTGTATAGCCCTATTTCATTTTAGATCATCAAATCATCATCTCAAAGCATTGTTAATACACTTCATTCAATCATAATAGCATTTTAGAGACATAAACACATCAACATTTGCAAATTATAAGGACAAACATAAGAATTTGTACTTTTCATGGCGTGTCTTCTAATTTGTTCTAAATCATTCGATCAATCAAAGAGGCTTGACTACAACACAAGGTGGGAAGTTAGTTGACTTCCCTTCTTTGGCATACCAAGTTCTAATGGTGCTTTTCTACACCACCATTTGCAAATATTAAAGGTGAATAAGATTCTAAGGACCAAAAGTGCAAAGTTTAAGGTTACACAACAAGTTTAAAACCATAGAAATAGGATCCAAAAACAGGTGTAGAGATTAGAATTGTAAGTGAGAGATTGAACTAGGAAAGAGTGAAAACATAAGTAAGAATTGGATCACATTACATGTGTACTACAACAAATTACATTTGTTGTGTGTTACAACAAATCATTCATTTGCCACATTTAGAGATGAGTACACCCATCTTTTCTTAGTCAATTTTGTTAAATATTTCATTATTGTTTCAAGACTCAAAACTTTTTATCAAGGTTAATTATGTGTTAATCATTGGGTGAACCCACAATAGTGTGTCCCACTTGTGGGATGGGGCAAAAAATGAGCCCAAGGCACCAAAAAATGCAAAGCACCTTCTAATGAAGGTCTACCTTTGAATGAATGTACCTTCATTTATGAAGGTCCATTTTTATTATTTTATAAATGTTTCACGTTCAAAAAGGGAAGACGCCATTGGAAGGTACCTTCGAATGAAGGTGCTTGAGATGCTATTCTCCTTCTAATCACTTGTTTCTTTGAACAAATTTTTGTTTCAAAGCATGGTTTGGACCATCAAACTGGGTCACTAGGACATGAGATTTTGCAGGATCATAACCCTCAGAATAAGCTTTCCAAGAAGTATAATTTTGAGTATATTTAATTTAATTATTATATTTATGTTCTATTTTCTAGTGAACATAGATTTTTTACCAAACATCAAGGTTTCTATTCCACACACATGAAAAATAGAAAAATAGAGAAAAAAAATTATGAAAAATATCTATGCACTATATATTGATGTCATTTGTTTCAACAAAAAGAAAAAGTTAATTTGGATACATACAGAAAAATTTTGCGTTATGGAACAAAACTATGTCTGAATTATAAGTAATCTCACATCAAAAATTAATAATAAATCAAATATGCAACAAAAAATTACGAAAAAAAAAAATGTGCACTAGATATTAGTGTTACCAATCTATGTTTAATAATCTATAATTTTATCCTTTTTGTAAAAAAAGTTATGCATTATGGAATAAATGTCACTTTTTAAAAATATTGTTAACTATAAAAAATAAGCTATTAAAAATTATGTAAAAAATTTCACAAATTATTTTTAAAATCTAAAAATATATATATTTAGAATCTACATACAAAATCTTAAAAATCACTAGTTCACATCATCTTCAAATTCTTAATGGTTTAGTTGGTATAAGTGATAGAAAGTAAAAATTTGATTAAAAATGTTGATTTCAATGTCCCACTTTGGCCAAAAAGTGGGACACACTATTGTGGGATCACCCCATTGTTATTAATTAATTAACCTAGATAATATAAAAAAGGATCATTTTCTCTAAATTCATTTTGGTGAAATGGTTTGGTCTTACACCCATGGGGTTTTACCTTAGGGTTTTATCTTTCTACTTTATTTCATGAATTATGTTTTTGTTTGCTTCTTTCATCTTTTATTTTAGATATAATTACATTTATTAGAATTTGGGTGCATCCTTATAATATTACTTTGCCATACCTTCATTGTAGAAGCTTTTTTCTCCCATCTCACTACATTTGTTTTGTACCTTAGTATGATATAGTTTTGTAATCATGTGATACATATAGGGAGGATTATTTGTATGATGATGTTGTTATATTAAGTGACTATTGCAAATATGTGCCTAAGCAGTGTTGTCATTGATGTCAACATATCCTTGTTGCCATTGATGTCAACATATCCTTGTTGCCATTGGTGTCAACTGTATCCTATTTTGTTGCCTATATAGAAGACCGGATTGTTGAGGATATTGAGAAAATTAATCGAGATCAATGTATGCGGACCATATGGCTATGTAGAGGTTTGTTTGAAGAAGCTCCAGTTAAGATTTGAGAGGTTCGCATTAAGATCTGAAGAAGTTATAGCCATCTGAGTAAAATCGGTTCCTATATTATTCAGAAGAGACAGAGTGACAGGAAAAAGGTCTAGATTGCTCCGGTAATGTAAAATGATGATTTGTGGATCTAGAGGCATGTTTGGGAAGTCAGTGTGCATCATCCATTTAAGCAATTCGTGGTTTGGAGGTCCGCAAGCAATCTTTCTAGTGTGACATTTATAGTAGACAGTGTTCTTAAGGTTACCGGATGAAGATGCAAGTGATTCTGATGATTTGGAGGAGTGTGGATGTTTCTGTTGAATTCAATGTGCTTGTGGAGATCTCTAGATCATGTAGCTACTATGTTGGAGGTCTGCATTGAATTTTGAGCTCGTTATTAAAGATTTTCCTTTTCGGTGATGATGTTCTTCCCAGTCTTGGCTGACCAGATGATCCTAGCATGTTGCAGATGATCTAAGAGCACTCTATGGAGCGTAGCATGTTTATTGAGGAAGATTCAAGTATCAGTTGTGATTGGCCGACAGTGCATTGATCCGCGTCACGTTTAGCCGACCTTGTTGTTCATTCTAAGGTTGATGAAGCATATAAATACTTGTTGAAGAGTTGTTGAAAATTATCCTTGAGAGAAATGAATTAAATCTGAATAAAGGATCAAAAGCAGAGCAAAGAAGAAACGGAGTGAGAGCAGTATAGAGTGAAAAGTCAGTAAAGAAAAATTTGGAGATAGAAGCAGAAGTTTTGTGAGCATTCAATGAAACTAAACCAAGCATGAAAAGATGCTAATTATCAATTAGTTCTTTCTATGTTAAACATAAATTACTTGTAGGCAGTGAGACTCTTTTTGAGCAGTGAGCTTTGGGTAGTGCGCTCAAAGGAATGTGCCTTCTATTTTTCTAAAGTACTTTTAATAGGGTACAAATCCCCCACCGTGGTTTTCCCTTAACCGGGTTTCCACGTAAAAATCTTGGTGTTCTGTGTTCATTTATTTCTGCTCATGTGTTGATGATTCATGCTTTAAATGTTTACATCATTAATCAGTTTTGTGTGATAAAGAAATAGTTGCAAGTGTTAAAGATTTGGGACAACTGATTCATCCCCCCTCTCAGTTGTCTGGCCTAATTCCAACAATTGGTATCAGAGCAAGGTTCCTCTAGAAGAAGCTTAACCGCTTAAGGAGATCTAGGATGTCGATCTACAAGAAGGATAGCCCGAGATTTGATGGAACAAATTACTCTGTTTGGAAAAATTGTATGGAGTGCCATTTGTAATGCATGGGTGATGCTTATTGGGCAATAACTAAGGATAAGTATGAGTCTCCGGAGAAACCTTCAACTCCAAATGAAGTCAAAAATGTTGAAAATAATCTTCGAGCCAAAGAAGCCTTGCTAAGTGCCTTGACTGATTCAGAAATGACAAATGTCTTTGGACTAAAAACTGCTCATGAAATCTGGAAGAAGTCAGAGAATCTTTATCAAGGCGATGAATTTGTCAAATGTGCCAAGCTACAAAGTCTGAAAGGAAAATTTGAAAATACGAGGATGAGTGAAGATAAAAACATCACAATCTACATGCAAAAAATAAATGATCTTGTGTGTGGTATCAGATGTGCTGGTAGGACTTTGGAAGAATCAGAGATTGTGGCAAAAGTGCTCATATCTTTACTTGATTCATACAAACATAAGGTTGCTGCTATAGAGATTAGGACTGTCTCAAAAGTTATAAGAGATTAGTTGGTTGGCAAAATTTTAGCTTTTGAATTAAGTGAGTTTGGTGATTCTCTTCCCAAGTCTGAATCTGCATTTAAGGCCAGTGTATATGGAAAATAAAGATATGATCTGAGTGAAAGCTCTTCTGCAAGATCAAACAGATTTGTGAAGCCAAGGAAGGATCTTGAAGATGTTGAAATTGAAACTGCAGATCTTGAAGCTCTTCTTGCCAAAAGATTGCCAAGAGGATCCGGTAAGTATGAAGGAAAATTGCCACTCAAATGTTTTGCTTGTAATAAGATTGGTCATTTTGCCTCAAGATGTCCGAAGAGGTTTTCAAAACTAAACCCTAACAGATACAAAAATCAGAAGAAATGTTACTATGTTCAAGAAGCTGAAGGAGTCACAGATGATGAATCTGATCATGGAGGTTCCTCTGAAAATGATTGGATGTTCATTGCTATCAAAGAAGAAGATCTGGTGTCTATTGAATCTGCTAGCTGTGCAAATGTGGAAAGTGCCTTGGCTACTCAGGTTATTGAAAAAGATGAATGGGTGATTGATAGTAGATGTTCTCATCATATGACTGGTGACAAGAGTAAGTTTGTGAGTTTTGAAAATTATGAAGGAGGGCTTATGAAATTTGGAGACAACTTAGCTGGTAGAATCTATGGTAGAGGATCCATCTCTTTTGATGGTAAGAATAGCACCAGTGATGCTCTATATGTGGAAGGACTAAAACATAATCTTCTCAGTGTTGGATAGTTGGTTGACAAAAGTTATGATCTTCGATTCAAGGATGGAAAATGCAGAATCTTGGAGAGCTCTGGAACTGAAATTGCATCCGATACTCAAACTATAGGTAACATTTTTCATTTAAGTAGTTCTGGCAAAAGTTGTTTGATTGCTCAAACAGATCAAAGTTGGTTATGGCATAGGAGGATGTGTCATGTGAATTTTGATAACATTGTCAAAATAAGTACCACTCAGGCTCTAAGAGATCTTCCAAAACTTGTGAAACCTAATAGCATGTGTAGAGAATGTCAATTGAGGAAACAAAACAAAATTTCATTCAAAAGTAAGGAACAAGCTTCAAGTGGATGATTTGAATTGGTACATACTGATCTCTGTGGTCCTGCTAGAATTAGGAGAGTGCAAGGAGATAGATATTTCATGTTGCTGATTGATGATTACTCCAGGATGATGTGGATAACTTTCCTAAAAGAAAAATCAGAAGCTCTTGACAAGTTTAAGGTGATCAAGGTGATGGTTGAAAATGAGATTGGTGAGAAATTAAAATGTCTGAGATCCAACAGAGGTGGAGAATTTACTTCTGGTGAGTTTGATGCCTTCTATGAAAAGCATGGCATAAAAAGATAGTTATCTACTCCTACCTGACTCCCCAGCAAAATGGAGTTGTGGAAAGAATGAACTGAACCATTCAAGAAGTTGCCAGGACCATGATGATGGAAACTCAAGTTTATTGGAGAGAAGTTGTGAGTACTGTTGTCTACACTCTTAACTAGGTGCATATCAAAGGCAATTCTAGTAAGACCCCTTATGAACTATGGTTTGGTCATCCTCCTACTGTGAGATATTTCAGAGTTTTTGGTAGTAAATGCCATATCAAAAGAGATGAGGATTTAGGCAAGTTTGATGCAAGAAGTGATGAGGGAATATTTTTGAGGTACTCGACTCAAAGTAAGGCTTACCAGTGCTTTAACAAGAGGTTGAAAAAGATTGTTGAAAGTGCTAATGTTAGAGTTGATGAGAGCAAGGAAGGACATTCTAGGTTCTGCGGATATGATTTAGATGATCAAGATGAAAGTCAAAATCAAGGCTAGTTCAAACTCAGACTCAGATTCAGATTGATCTGGAAACTCTAGGAACTCAAGAAAATAGTATAGATGTTGAGGACCAAGCTCAAGAAATAGAAGTTCAAGTAATTCCCAAAACCCCCAGGTATGTAAGGCTGAATCATCCTGAAGATTAGATCATGGGAGATAAGAGTAAAGGTGTTCAAACTAAGAAAAATTTCTGAAGATCAAGAGGAAATTTGTTTGATTTCAAAGATTGAACCTAAATCAATAAGTGAAACCTGCAATGATGAAAATTGGGTAAAAGCAATGGAAGAAGAATTGAAGCAAAATTGAAAAGAATCACACTTGGGATCTTGTTCCTAGACTTGAGGACAAAAATGTGATTGGAACCAAATAGGTCTTCCGAAATAAACTAAATGAAGATGGTGAAGTTGTGAGAAACAAAGCAAGGTTGGTATGCAAAGGCTATTCTCAAGTGGAAGGAATTGATTTTGAAGAAACTTTTGCTCCAATGACAAAAATAGAAGCAGTCAGATTATTTCTTGCATTTGCTGCCTTCAGAGATTTTAAAGTTTATCAGATGGATGTCAAATTAGCATTCCTGAATGGAGAATTGGAGGAAGAAGTTTACATTGAGCAACCAGAAGGATTTCAATTGTCTGATCAGAGAGATATGGTCTGTAGACGAAAAAAAGCAATGTATGGACTCAAGCAAGCCCTAAGAGCCTGGTATGCAAGACTAGATAAGCATTTGCTTAAGCTGGGATTTAGCAAAGGTACCGTTGATAGTAATCTTTACTTTAAGATTAATCATGAGGACATCGTGATTGTTGAGGTCTTTGTTGATGATATCATTTTTGGTGGAAATGAATATATGTGCAAAGCATTTGCTGATTAGATGAAAAGTGAATTTGAGATGTCAATGTTTGGTGAGATGAATTTCTTCCTAGGTCAGAAATTGTTTAGTCAGATAAAGGTATCTTTATATCTCAGTCCAAGTATGTGAAAGAATTGCTGAAGAAGTTTGGAATGGAAGATTCAAAGCCAGTAGGTACACCTATGGTAACCGGATGTAAGTTAAGCATAGATGATGACTCCCTCAAGGCAAATTAGAAAAGGTATATATCAATGATTGGAGGATTGCTCTATCTGACTCAGACCAGACCTGACATCATGAATGTCATTGGACTTGTTGCTAGATTTCAAGTTGATCCAAAAGAATCCCATGTTGTGGTAGTCAAAAGAATATTCAGATATCTCAAGGGGACAATTGATCATGGATTGTGGTATCCAAAGGATAATGACTTCACTCTTCATGCATATACAGATGTTGATTGGGCAGGAGATGTGGATGACAGGAAAAGTACTAGTGGTGGTGCATTCTTCTTGGGAAGAAGATTGGTCTCTTGGATGAGAAAAAAGCAAGAGGTAATATCTTTGTCTACTGTAGAGGCAGAGTATATAGCAACAACAAATAATTGTACTCAAGTTCTGTGGATGAAGCAAATGTTGAAGGACATCAAAATTGTGTTTGAGGAGCCAGTCACAATCTTCTGTGATAATTCTAGTGCAATAAGCATCTCAAAGAATCCGGTGTTGCATTCAAAGACAAAACATATATCTATCAAGTTTCATTTCTTGAGAGAGAAGGTAAATGAGAATGAAGTCAACTTGGAGTTCGTGTCTTCCAAAGATCAGATTGCAGATATCTTCACTAAGCCTCTTCCCAAGGATACTTTTGAGTAGCTCAGAGAGAAGTTAGGGGTTATTACCCCTCCGGATCAGAACTAAGATGCACTAAGGTGCATCAGTCCGATGGAATTCACAATCATATCTTGTGATCCAGATTGATGTTAAGGAGATACTACTTAGGGGGAGTAGTCAATATGCAAATGTTGGTATCAGTCTGAAACAAAAAGGGAGAAAAGATTGCAAATATGTGCCCTTTGCCATTGATGTCAAAGGGGGAGAGAAGTTCATGCAAAAAACTAGTTGCTGATAAAAGGGGGAGCAGTGAAGAAAGTAATTGCAGAAGTGAGAAGAGAAAGGGGGAGAAGTTCTTGTCTTGATGGTTGAATTTAGTTTTTCACATCATATGTTGCCATCAATGACAAAGGGGGAGATTGTTGCAAATATGTGCCTAAGCGGTGTTGTCATTGATGTCAACATATCCTTGTTGCCATTGGTGTCAATTGTATCCTATTTTGTTGCTTGTATAGAAGACCGGATTGTTGAGGATATTGAGAAAATTAATGGAGATCAATGTATGCGGATCATATGGCTATGTAGAGGTTTGTTTGAAGAAGCTCTAGTTAAGATTTGAGAGGTTCGCATTAAGATCTGAAGAAGTTATAGCCATCTGAGTAAAATTGGTTCTTGCATTATTCAGGAGATACAGAGTGACAGGAAAGAGGTCTGGATTACTCCGGTAATGTAAAATAATGATCCGTGGATCTAGAGGCATGTTTGGGAAGTCAATGTGCATCATCCATTCAAGAAGTTCATGGTTTGGAGGTCCACAAGCAATCTTTCTAATGTGATAGTTATAGAAGACAGTGTTCTTAAGGTTACCGGATGAAGATGCAAGTGATTCTGATGATTTGGAGGAGTATGGATGTTTCTGTTGAATTCAATGTGCTTGTGGAGATCTTTGGATCGTGTAGCTGCTGTGTTGGAGGTCCACATTGAAGTTTGAGCTTCTTATTGAAGATTTTCCTTTTCGGTGATGATGTTCTTCCCAGTCTTGGCCGATCGGATGATCCTAGCATGTTGTGGATGATCTAAGAGCATTCTATGGAGCGTAGTATGTTTATTGAGGAAGATTCAAGTCTCAGTTGTGATTGGCCGATAGTGCATTGATCCGCGTCAAGTTTAGCCAACCTTGTTGTTCATTCCAAGGTTGATGAAGCGTATAAATACTTGTTGAAGAGTTGTTAAAAATTATCCTTGAGCGAAATGAATTAAATCTGAATAAAGGATCAAAAGCAGAGCAGAGAAGAAAATGAGTGAGAGTAGTATAGAGTGAAAAGTCAGTAAAGAAGAATTTGGAGATAGAAGCAGAAGTTTTGTGAGCATTCAATGAAACTGAACTAGGCATGAAAAGATGCTAATTATCAGTTAGTTCTTTTTGTGTTAAACATAAATTACTTGTAGGCAGTGAGCCTCTTTTTGAGTAGTGAGCTCTGGGCAGTGCACCCAAAGGCATGTGCCTTCTATGTTTCTAAAGTACTTTTAACAGGGTACAAATCTTTGTGGGTTAACCACCACCATGGTTTTCCCTTAACTAGGTTTCCACGTAAAAATCTTGGTGTTCTGTGTTCATTTGTTTCTGCTTATGTGTTGATGATTCATGCTTTAAATGTTTACATCATTAATCAGTTTTGTGTGATAAAGAAATAGTTGCAAGTGTTAAAGATTTGGGACAACTGATTCACCCCCCCTCTCAGTTGTCCGGCCTAATTCCAACAGTGACAACATTCTTTCTAAATCCCATGATAGTCCTACATACCTTGGATTAGGTGCTTTTGATGTCTCATCAAGATATAAGGAACCTAGGGATATTGATGTGTGTATTTCATCTTAACTTATGTTGTTCTAAAATTCTCAAGATTCAATTTCAAATTTCATGCCTTCCATGTTTTTAATTTATCATCTCCCACATTTTATGTCATTAAGTGGCCATGTCCATCTTCTTAGTTTAGATCTTGTTGTGAGCATTCTTGGTGTCAAAAAGAGTTAAATTGGAGTATTCAAGTGTTTAGGAGGTTCTTGGAAAAGTTAAGTTTCAAAGAGAAGTGAAAATTCTAATTCAAGAATGCAAAATCTCTTTTTGGGGGTTTCGAGTTTCATGTAGCTTTATAGTCATTTTGCAATCTTAATACCAAAACCTGAAACCCCGTGGTCTTGCTATTCATTAGAGTCTTGGACTTTCTTTACATCTTTGTAAGTGTTATAAACCTATTGTTGCACCCCAAAAACTTGAGTGTTATAACTATGCTAGGGTTTCAAGATTTTCATGTATAATTGTAACTACATTATCGTGTTATATCCCTAACTATATTATCATGTTACATCCTCTCCCTAAAACTCTACATTGTTAACAAATCTATGGTTTTGAACTTAATTTGCACAATTGTAACACCTACCAAATTACAAGGGCACTCTAAAAGTTTGTGTATACCCCTTCTTGAGGTGTTCTCCCATCACTTTGTAACTACAAACATGCAATCTGAACTTGAAACCCTACTAGTAAAACTAAAAATTAAGGTCATTTAATTTCTCACACATGTGGTAGAAATTATTTCCTAGCCATCCTAGCTAGGTTAAGAAATATGAAATTAAATTTTTTTTCCTAAAATTATAGCTAAAAAATCCTAGAGTATGGCACAACTTTTGAATTTGAAAAATGATACATGATCTCAAATTTATGATTGTTTTTCAAATTATATACATGTTAATCATGAATTTAGACATATGCACAAAATAAATAATAATTAGGAATTTTAAAGTTGTAATGATGAATAAATTATATTTTTAGAATGATGAGAGTTTCTTCTACAAACCCTTTTCATTTTATTAAATTTGGTTTAAAAAAATTTGTCAACTTCGAGGGCAAAGTCATGGAAAATTTTAGGTTAACACTAAGCGCATGATTTTGAAAGTTTTGGTAAGCTTTGAGACTCTCATTCACATAAATCTAATATAATCCTAAGGTATTTTTGGAGGGAATCCAAATTTGAGCTAGAAATGTTAGCACATTTTCTATCCAAATCTAAATCTAAATCAAAATATTAGCACTTTTCCATCTAGTAGGTCTTTTTTTCCATTACCATTATTTCGCCCATCATGATCTTGCACTCACCCATATTGTCATTAATGTTCCTATGATCAAGATTTCAAGGAGTGACAAATATCACACAAAGACTCATCATTGTGCTAAGACAAAGCTTACCACATAGCATGGCAATATCTAATATGCCACATGATAGCAAGCTTTACCACTTTCTTTATAGGTATAATTTCATAACCCTACTCATTTCCTATTCTTCAATTTCCTATAAAGTTAAGAAAGCTTGTATTTTATGCATAGTTTTCACCAGTGAGACATAAGCTACTCATTGCATATTTTTCCTTTATTTTGTAAGTCTATGGAGTGTGCATGCCAAAATAATGAACACACACGATGGCATTTAGTGAGGTCTATTACTTTATATGGATTGGAGTAGACTTTTATGTCTAAACATTTACTACGCATGCATGTTTGTGAGTACTACATACTTTGAGATACATAATCATTTCACATGCACCTCAAAGTGGGGGAAAAACATAATGGTGAAATTTGCACACCCATGCCAATTCTCATTTAGTTTTTTCCTATTTTGGAAGAATGTTTTAATGTAATTACATATTGACAAATGGCACACTCATGTGAAATTTCAAGGTCTTTCCCGTAGCTTTCATCTATCCCCATATACACACATTCTCACACTTTTACCCTTAACTCATATGTTTCTACACACATTCCCACACAACACATGTATTGCACCCTCCATGATTAGGCATTCATTCCTTGCACAAACTTCACAGTTCTATTATCCTGGTCATCCTTGTGGGCATGGGATTGATTCTACAAACATACATTTGACTCTCAAATTTCTAAATTCAAATTCAAATCTAGCTGACTCCCACCCACGTCACTAGCCATTTGAGTGCTGACTAAACATGCATTTGCACAAATCATTGCAATGTCTTAGAATTTAAAGGCATTCAATTGCATTTATTTCAGATCCTCTCATTCGAATATCCTCTCTCATCTTGGAGCAAATTCAAGGAACATTCATAATAAGAATCTTTTGAATTGTCACACTAAAAGAATCAAAATTTACGTAATCATCCTAGGAGCATTTGCCCGTCTAAAACTTGTTGTCTTTTATCATTGACATGACCATAAACTCAGTCTTTTTTATGGTTGATCTTGGAGAACTTGCCACCTAGAAATCTAGTAGCCCTTTAAAGGTATTTTTAAATACCACCAATTCTTAGAGTAGAGAAAACATTAGTGAATTAAAGAGCAGAAGTGCACACTTAGCATGATTAGATTTGTGTGAAGATAGATCCACTAACATAGAAATGATCTACAAGTATATACTCAACCCAAACAGAGATGGATTTTGTATAGAGTATGAAGTAAAACGTAGACAAAAAGGTTCTATTTGTAGTCCTAAGATAGATTAATTTTAGTGCCATATGACTTTTCTTTGTTGAGCATAGAGTTAAGTGTAAGAAATCTAACACAAGTACCAACCCTCAACAAGTCATTGATACTAATTATAGGAAATCATATTAAATTAACATAAGAATACTTGCAAGATAAAATATAATCAAAACATTCTAGCAGAGAAATAAGTACATAACACAAGATAAATCATGGAAAAACTCTTTCAAAAAAACCAAGCCTCTAAAGCACACCCAATGTATTATCAACAACAAATTCATTACAATACAATATCATAGTATCAATACTCTATCATGAGCAAGAGAAGATCTTGAATCCAAAAGATGATTCATCACATCCACACATGTTCTCCAACCTATGAACAATCCAATAACATCATAGACATACATCCATAACCATACTCCAATGCCACAACCAAGAACAATAAGAGATTAACGTTTTTCAACCATGGAGGAAAACTAATAGCATAACCCTACCTTCCAACCACTTCTATCTTCAAAATTTCTCATCCCAAGCACTCTATAAATAACAAAGGATCAAAAAAAAAATTAAGTTTTATAATCAATGCACCCAAGTGATATTTTCAAGGTGAGCACCTAAATTTGGCTCTAGATCCAAGAGTTATTACAACTTCCAAGGTGAAACTGATATGAACCTTGATTAATTTTTGTGCTCAAGATGACTTATCTTCATTTAACCCCACCACATACATTTAATACATTTTATTAATGTTACATATAACAACTTCTTAGGAAATATTTCTCTACCCAAATTGTGGCATCCCATTTCAAGATAGAGCAAAACTTTACAAAATATTAAATATTTTATACAAGGGGTACAACACCTTTCTAAACACTATGTACCCTCATCCATTTTGCATTTACTTTTCTAAAATAACATTTAATGTTTTAAGTATTACTCCCATAGCTTGTCATTTAATTAATCTAGATTAATTTATGCTTATGTGTGCATCTTTTTTTTGTTGGTAAATATGAGGATTAAACAACTCTAGTTGGTGAGCCCAACACTAAGTACCCTTATCCATTGGGTATTTACTTTTCTAAAACAACATTTAATGTTTTATTTTTTATTTTTTTTGGTAAAAAAGGATAAATATATTAACTAATAATCTAGAAAAGAGTACAAACAAGATTTGCAAACAAAAACAATTGTCACTAAAGCCCATAAGATGAAAACCCAAGGAAGTTTGGAAGACACGAAACTATCAAAACACACAATCTTAGGGAAGAACAAACAAGAATGATCAGGCCAAATCATAGTTTGGAAGAGACGAAACTATCAAAACACACAATCTTAGGGAAGAACAAACAAGAATGATCAGGGCAAATCATTATGAAGGAGTTGAAGAATTTGTGAAGTTTGATAAGAAGACAAGGACTCCCATGCTAGTACATTCCAGTTGTGATTAACATAAAAGGCCCATTTGGCCAAATTAATCTAGATTATTTTATGCTTATGTGTGCACCTTTTTTTTTGGGTAAATGTGAGGATTAAACAACTCTTAGTGGTGAGGCCTCATCTGCATACATTGAAACATTGCATCCACCAAAGATCAACTCAACCAACACAAAAACATCTATTGTAAGACTCAAACTTGAAACCTATTACTAAACAACCAATAAATATACCATTTCATCACACTTCCATACACTTAAATTGTTGGAGTACAATGCCACTGAGGGGGGGGGGGGGGTGAATCAGTGGTAAACTAATTTTCACAAGACCTTGAGACCTTGAAATAATCTTACAACACTTTGAAACAAAGGCAACTTCTATTGCAAAGCTATGACAGATTTGATTTAGTTGAGACATGTATCATGACTACTAAAACTAACAGATTGTTGTCAAGAATATATCAACACAGTCTATGATAAATATTGGCTCATGATCATCAAACTTAAGAGTGAGGGTGTTTACAAACATGTGAAGTTTGATTGATCAACACTTCAAACAATTATTTATAATGAATATTTGTTTGAGCAAACCAAATTAACTTAGAACAACTTTAAAACTAAATGACATATGATAAACATAAAGATCAAACATATCAGAGAAAGTAACAGCTCATAACACAAGTATTTTCCTGAGTGGAAAGCCCCTGGCATAAAACCACTTGAAAATGCCTCACTGGCTTATAAAAGAATCTCACTGATTACATGCCTCACTAGCAATCAATTCAAGCATCATTGGCTATAGTTGCCTCACTGGCAAAGGTCATTTCTTGTCTCACTGACTTGACCTTTCAATACATGCTTTAATCATGAAGAAAAACAAATACATAGGGATACTCTGTTTCTCTTTGATTCAGACTAATATAACATCAATAATGCATGTACAAATTTTGCACACTCTACATCATTCACATTATATCAAGTGTATACACAACTTCTTAAAACTTTCTGCTCAATGCCCTTTTTTATATATTTCATAATATCTTCCTCTTCGCATTAGACGGTTTGAAGAGATAACTGTTTCTATGAAACTGTTTCAGGTAATAACTGAATGATAGGTAGTTTACAACTGACAGAGAGGTACATAGAGTTAAAGAAGTATATGTTGAATATCATCATAACTGTCAAGTATTCCCAAATTGAGCAAATAACTGTAATCAACAGAAAGATTTTCTCAACCAATCCAAACTGAATGCATCGAGATATCAAAGACCCATAAAGGAGATTAGGATTTTTGTTTTTCTCTCCACTTAAGAATGTAGATCTTGCCATATTCCAAGTCAAAACAAATTTTCATCAGTATATTGCATACCCATAAGTGGGTCTAAAAAATTCTGCCCATATCATAGAAAAGAACCAGAAGCTCTGTCATAAACCCTTGAAAAACTTCTGAACAGAATCTTCCATTTGCACAGAAGAATGAACTAAAAGATACATCCATAGATATTGTTAAGAAAGTAGAAAACTCTTTTGAAATCTTGAAAAACCCATATCACAAATGACTCTTTCGAAGGCAAACCAAATGCTGAAATATGTAAACAGAACACTGATAAAAACGACTATTACTGCCAAGATAAACTGAAAATCAGTACCATAAAACATTTCAAAAAAATAATGAACAAGTATCACCTGGAGCGCCGACCAAAACCAATTAGATTTGCTGATGAATAAGTCAAAAACCTTTACCACAAATGTTCAACACGTCTAGCTTTGTCATGTCAATAATATCCTCAGAAGACTTGTAAAGATTCATGTTGGTATCTCCATTTCATCTCATGATTACACTCAAAAAAGATGGAATAGAAACAAACCCTAGCTTTCTGCCGACATAGACCAAGATGAAACTTTGCAAAATGAAATGTTTTAGTCTCCTTTTTGCCCAAGCTATTCCATTCAACCGGTGCTCACGGTAAACCCTAGAAAGGGGCCGGTGATGATAAAGATAAAAGCATCTTTTACCTGTTTTGAAAAGCCTGAAACCTGTTCAACAAGTCATTCTTCAATGAAGCCCGAAAATAGAATATATTTCTTGTTTTATTTCCAATGCCTTAGGGAACACCGAGGTCAACACTTTAGAAAAAGGAATGTGTCTTTGTTTTTATAGACTTGTAAAGTCCTATCCTCATGAGAGCATGTCATAAAAAAAAATATAGCACAATACTAATATGATCAAAACCATAATGTACTGTGTTATAATGAACTGTGTCAAGTGTCAAATACCAAATCAGATGTATGTCAAAGATACCATATCAACTGTCCAAACGAATGTCATCATGTTCAACTGACAACTGTTAAATATGTTTTACAAGCCACATGAAAGAACCACAAGAACACCAATACCAAATGCCAATGCCAACAAAACATGTGCCATCCAAAAAGAACCATAGTCAAACCATATGACCAAGAAAACCAGCCACTAATGCCAATGCCAATCAATGAAGGACGCCATACTGAGCATGGTTAAAGAAAAATATCAACTAAGCATTTGTCAATCTGTATCTCATCAGCATTTGTCAATCTGTATCTCATCAAAAACCATTTGTCAATATCAACTGAGCATTTGTCAATCTGAAACTTAACACATACCAAATTGTGTATTGTCATCAGGGACAAACAACTAAGGGTGAAGTCAACATAAATATGTATATATATGCATCTTATCAAATTAATCTAAATTAAATTTAAGAAAAAGTTATCTCACTACTACAAAAACCGTTTTTTAGATTATTTAAACACTTTTGCTACATTTTCTTTTTAAAAAAATCATTCCATCGTAGTGAACACTCAGCATAACAATAACATAACCGTTTTTTTTAACTATGTCAGGGGTAAGTCAGCTATTTAAAGAATGAAAGATTATTTAAACATTTTGGCTGCAATATTTTCTTAATTCATTCCATTGTAGTGATCACCTATCAACTTAGTTGTTTTAAATTTGGGCCTCCGTTTGCCCACCTCTAAACCATTTAAATTTAGTGAGGAGAAAAAAAATGAAGGCAGACCTTTGAAAATCGAAATTACAGAGTCTCTTCTCAACCTTAAAACAAAAAATTTAGAACTCCAGAGCAAACATATGGTCTTGTTTGTTAGGTCTTGGCTTGGTATGAAAAGCCTTTTCAGAATATGGAATTTATGGAGATATGTTTTTAATAATGATTTATAACAATATTTTAATTATTTTACTTAAATATCATCTAGTTTAATGGTCAAATAATAAATAGCAAATTTATATCTCATTCACATTAAAAAGTGATACGTCAATAAGGACGTGGTTCGGTGGTTAAGTTGCTCGATTGTAGTGGTGGCCACCAGCCACTGGGCCAACGAACTAGCAAGCTTTATGAGCCAACGAGCTCGCAGGTTTGAAATGTTCTTACTAGGGGATGAGGTCCCCGCATTATCTTTAAAAAAACATTAAAAAGTGATAAATATTTGTCCTATTTTTATTTGTCAAAATTGACTTTTGACTGTTAAATTGGATGATATTTAAGAACAGCCATATTTCAATTCCTAATGCTATAGATCAATATAAAGTTCAAAATAATGTGAAAATTTTTTTCCTCATTCAAAAGACATTTCTCAATTAAAAATTTCTATTAGTGTCTGTTAAACATTGCCAGCATGTTCTCAAATTCAAAAAAATCAATTCTACCATCAGAATTTTTGTCAAAACTGGTCATCATTGCTTCACAATTCTCCAAGTCTTGTGCTTCTCTGAGACCCAGGCTGAGCAGGACTTGTTGAAGCTCAGATGGGGTAATGAAACCATCACCATCCATGTCAACACAGAATGCTTCCCTCAATTCCTTTTCCTTGTTCAGCTCCTGCATGCTTTCAGAAGATTGAGCCTCTTCCAGAAGACTCAGACAAGCTCTGCAAAATTCATCAAAGCTCATATGTTCTGGAAAATTCATCAAGATTTTCATATTTTCATCACAACTATAGTGGAGCCCAAGCTTTTCCAGCAAATCTTGTATATCATCTGCACTCACCATGCCATCTCTGTTTCTGTCCAACGCAGAGAACATTCTAACAAGGTCCCATTTTTTTATATTCTCCATCCATTTTTCGTTCTCAGAAAGACTACCCACCTCATTAGTTACAGATACAGAAGTTGGGCATCGTTCATCTGGCATGATCTCTGCGTCTTTTGCAATTACAATTCCAAAAAACTCAATTTTGATAATCTGGATTGCAAAATCATGAATACAAGCAGAGTAGAATTGCAGAAGCCAACTCAGGGCTAGAGATACAGTACTCTCCCAGCACATAGACATTGGAGAAACATGGTTTCTTATCATACCAGGCACCATCTTCAGGACTCTGTGAAAAGAATTGAAATCAAATTATAAGACAATTGAATTCCCAGAGAACAAGATGAAAGTCTGCTAATGCATTCCACAATGGTGTGTGATACCTCTTACAATTCCTTGTTGAAAAGGGCTCCGATTTTGGGTTTTTCGTAAAGGTGGGAAGAATCAATCTATAGTGAAACGGCATTGGAATAAATTGCTGATCAAGGAAGGTTTATGGAAGCCCTCTCTCTCATACTTTTTTTTTCGTTTGCTTTCATTTGTTTTAAGCTGTACATGTCAGGCGGAGGCCCGCCTAATCTTTTATTCTTCCACTTTGGACTTTGTTGGGTATGAGGAAGTTTGAACGAAAGAGCAGGGAAGAAGACAGAAAGTAGGTAAAAGTTGACAAAGCAGGTTAAAGAGAGCGGTCATTGTGGTGGTTTTTTAACCTGCTGCTCAGAAGCTCCACAACCGGCTGAAGCATGCCCAAACATGCAATAGTTTAAACACATCACCTGAGACTCCTCATAAACAATTTGTTGCACCCAATCACCCAGTCTTGAAACAAGAGCGATAGACGAAGGGAGCACTTTGTCAACAACAATATTGACACACAATCTAGCAAATATAAATCTCTTCCTGGATCTGGTCATCTCATCAACAATAATGAGTTCCCCCAAGGAGTCAACAATGGCAGTCCACACTTCCTCATCCCAAATATTCAAGAGGAAAACCTGGGAGAATAATCCAAACAGGAACCCTGTCAAAGCAAACTTTTCCAAGATCCAGCCCTGGCTTCCAACTCTTGAAGAATAAGCATGATCCCCTAAAGAACCACATACCACTCCTAAGGATCTGCAAACTGTCTTCATCGTGAGAGAAAGAGAAAATGAAGAATACCTTCATCATCTCAGTGATTTTTAGAGGGCCTTTTAACTTCCATTTTCTCACAGTCCAAGCCCTAACAGAATCCACATTCGGCCTATAACCTAGAAATTTCCCGACCAGGGCATTGGCCCGTCTAGTGGAAGATCTTTCAATGACAGAATCAAGTATGAGAACCTGTCCTATCTGCCTCTGATCTGTAGCTCTTGAAGGCAAGACATGGTAAAGGGGAGGGGAGCCAAACTCTGCAGTGGCAACCCCAGGCGCAACCTCCAAAGAAGAGACCACAAATCCCTAGGAACCAGTAGCATTCCCAGCAGATCCAACCGTCCTCGAGCCCTCATCCTGAAACGAAGAATCCTTGACCTGAGCAGTAGCAGACTCCTTAAGATGGGTCTTGTTGATGATTGTTTTTGGACAAGTCAACAATTAGAGTGAAATACAAAGTATCTGACTCCCTCATGAGCAAAGCCTCTCGAATGCTGAACGAAGTGATCAAACAAGATGACTCCAAGGTTCCTTTCTGATGATTATGTAAGAGACAACTCAGTGACTAAGTATGATTTTGCTGTTAAACACAAAGGGACTTACACAGATTCTTCTCCTTTCATTCAGCTTATTCCTCCTTTCAGTGTGGATGATATATATACAAGGTCTCAATAACAAAGAAATAGAAAAGGGTGAGGGTTTAGAAAACTAATCTAAGGGACCAATGAGGTAATGCTAATGTATTAAATAGACAAACTCCTAATCAACCTAACTCCACTTCGCAAAGGATGCCTACAACTACATGGAGTTGGTGCAATCTCCTAAGGTTACGCGAAAGGTTTTCAAATCATGAAGGTTCATATGAGCACCCATAAGACGGCGCAGCTCAAACAAGCATTCACAATCGAACTTATACAAATATGGCTCAGACTAGCTTTACACAACAATTCACCAGCGATGAATGTTAAAAGCATGAGCTAGGAGTTGATGTAAGAGTAGATGAATCAGAGTAGGAGTAGGAGATCTCTCTTTAGACTTGAGGATCAAAGAGTCTTGAAGTCGAATGAATGAATGCCCTTGCTTGATGATAACACCTTCCTTAGATGTGAAGTAGATGTTGATGACCTCTAGAAGAAACTTGGAAGCTTGATGAATCTTGAAGCATGATCTTTCATGATGTCATTGATGAAGAGGATTTGAGATATATCTTGCTGTGACGTCTTGGAACAGCTACCTCTTGAAGTGATGTATATCTCTTAGAATGATGCTTCCTGGAAGATGATCTTGACTTGAAGCTTAGATGGACAGATGCCTTGTCTTTTGAATATGATGCCACTTGATGAAGAGTTCCAACATAAGGATGATGAAGGATACCCTTGAAACAGCTACATGATGCCTTGCTCTTTTCTCATTCCTTGCTTGTCAAAGGTTCTTTTCACTTGATCTCTAGATGATTCCTCCTTTTTGCTGCAACACAAGTAAAGAAACAACATCAGTCCCCTTTCAATAACACATAATACATAAGAATCATTACAAGCATTTCTAATCTAAGCACATGAGTTAAGGACTTTGATGTCTAACTTGAATGATATGAAAACTTTATCTAGACTTCACACTAAGATGGCGCGTTGGTTGAGGTAAGTGAATTCCTCCTGGATTCCTCCTTGATAAGCCTCTAAAGTTTGCCTTCAACATTTGACTTTACTTCCCTTCATAAGGTAGTGCTTTAGACAAAGGTTTTAGTTTCTCCTAGAATTGATGCACTAGATAAGTCACATTGGATAAGGATTTCGAAATCCTCTTGATTTTCTTCTTGTCTGGCGCACCAGTTGAGGGGTTAGAGATCCTCTTGCTATTTGCGGATTAGATGAGGGCTTGAAATCCTCTAGATTGGCGCACTAGTTAAATCTTTACACTTTTTCCTCTAGGCACTTTAGATCAAGTTTTGATTTCTTCTAGATTTCGCATTAGATAAGCATGTTGAAGTCTTCTTGAAACTAAACCTCTTTCGCATCAATTTGGTATCTCAACATCTCCTTGAAAGGGTGGCGCATTAGATAGAGAAAATGAATTCCTCATCAAAATGGCACTTGAATCTTGAAACCCTATAACCTAGGCGCATTACTTCAAGGTGTCAAAATCCTCTGGAATTTTATTTATTTTGGTGCATCACTTCAAGGTGTGGAATTCTCCGGTAAGTATGCCTTAAAATTTGAAAAGAATCACCTCCTTCTTAGGCGCGTTGGACCAAGGGATTGAGATCCTCTAAAAACCCTTAATGTAACAAAACCCCTCCTTCACCTTAGGTCGCATTGGATGAAGGGTGTGATTTCCTCTAAAATTCGCATTGGTTAAAGATTTAAAATCCTCTAGAATCATCAAAAACCCACACCTTAACACCCAGCATTTTTCTTTCTCCTTGGCGCATTGCTTCAAGAAGGAGAATTCCTCATCAAAATCCTCTTCAAGTTGGCATTTTTTTTGAAATCTCTTACTTCCTTCCACCTTTGGTGCATTGGTTAAGCAATTTGAATTCCTCTAGCTTTTGCAAAATGGATCAAGGTTTTGACAACTTAGATTGAGCGCTCCGGTTGACACCTTCGATTTCTTCTTCTTTGGATACATTGGTTGAAGGACAAAGGATCCTTTGAAGTGGCACATTACTTGCCCATGTTGGAATCTTCTAGACTTAGGCGCATTAGATGACCCTTTGAAATCTTCTAGGATTTAGTGTACTTGATTTATTTTTGAATTCCCCTACCTTCTTCCACCTTTAGCACTTTGGATGAAGGCTTTGAAATCATCCTTAATGATGGCTCTTTGGATAAGAGCTTTGAAATCTTCTAAAATTGGCTCTAAGATTTAACCTTTGAATTTGACTTTGGTTGGAGGTCTAAGATTTTCGCATTGGTTGAGAATTTGAAATCCTCTGAATACTTGCTTTGAAACCTTCTATCAAGTGCAAAAGATCTTCCTTACTGGGTTTTGGCGGATTGGATCATCATATTAGAATCCTCTAGATTTTCGCATTGGATAGGCATGTTGAAGTCCTCTAAAATCGCATCACTTGAAGGCTTGAAATCCTTTGACATTTTCGTCTCCCTTTATGCTTTAGATGGGCGCATTGGATGATGATTTGGAAATCCTCATCTTGTTTTGTAATTGAAAGTGCTTTTTCATCATGATTCTGCACCACTTAGATGCCCCGTCGCACTAGATGAACTTTTTGAATCCTCTGGAAGAGTCGGGCGTTTTTCAGGGTCATGAGGATAAAGGTATATTGAAAAATATATTTAAGTATAAGTTGAGAGATTAAATATTTTTCAATATACCTTTCAGGATGTTTGAGATAGGTCTCGAATCCACCGGATTTAACATGCAAAATCTAGAATTTGGAGGATTCACCAGATTTCAGACTTAGCCATTTTTTCAGGATTTTCAGGATTTCAGGCTACCAGACTTAGTCATTTTCAGGATCTCAAACATACTTCAGGATTGATCTCAATGTTCATTATCTGGATGGAATTTAATCAAGATTCTTCATTTTCTAGATGAGACCTCCAGTTATGAAGCAAAAACCTTCTAGGAGAAAGACTTATTGTTGGATTGGCAGAGGAAACGAACCTAAGGCATCGTCAGAACTTCATGCAAAGCATCGGAGCTCAAAAAAAAAGGGGGTCCCCATTTGCAATGGGGCAATGTGTGATTTGGTCACAATAGGTCTCTTCCAAAACCAAGGGAACCCCACCCGAACACCCTCTATCCAGCACATATCTGCAAGGGGAAGAGCCAACACCAGGCGAGGGGAAAAGGAATACTTGCCTCAGCACCTGGAAAAGCCCACCAACACAATCTGTGAGTGAGGAAGCAATCTGGCAAGAGGACTTTGCCCTAGCACGAGAAATAATTATTTGAGCCTCCAACCAGAGCGCTAAGAGACCCACATCCTCTTCACTCTACATAAATATCATCCACTTTAATGGTCAAACGTTCAATAGCAATTTTACACGTCATTCACAACAAAAAGTGGTAAACATTTGTCCTATTTTTATTGGTCCAAATTAACCTTTGACCAGCGAAGTGGATGATATTTAAGAATAGCCCATCCTCTTCATCCTCACTGGGAAGGCTCCAATCCTCTCCAGCATATGCAAAGCCTCCATCGTCCTCATCGCCATCCTCATCTTCTCCTCCATCCAAGCTGCTCCCATTCCCACTCAGAGCAGAATTCAAACCTCCTTTCCCGCTACTTACCGCTCTCATGCTCTCCGCTCTCGTTCTCATCGTAATGCGTTGCTTCTTTCTCTGATATGTTTGTAATTCATTTTCTTAATGTTACATATAACAACTTCTTTCTCTGATATGTTCGTAATGCATTTTCTTAATGTTACATATAACAATTTCTTAGGAAATATTGCTCTATCCAAAAAGTGGCATCCCATTTCAAGATAGAGCACAACTTTACACAATATTAAATATTTTATACAAGGGGTAGGACACCTTTCTTAACACTAAGTACCCTCATCCATTTTGCAATCATTTTTCTAAAATAACATTTAATTTTTTAAGTATTACTCCCATAGCTTGTCATTTAATTAATCTAGATTATTTTATGCTTATGTGTGCATCTTTTTTTGTTGGTAAATATGGGGATTAAATAAATCTAGTTGGTGAGCCCAACACTAAGTACCCTTATCCATTTTGCATTTACTTTTCTAAAAAAACATTTAATGTTTTATTTTATTTTATTTTTGGAAAAGAAAAGATAAATATATTAACTAATAATCTAAAAAAGAGTACAAACAAGATTTCCAAACAACAATAACTATCACTGAAGCCCATAAGATGAAAATCCAAGGAGGTTTACCACAAACCCACCACTTCTAGAAACCAGAGGAAGACATGAAACCATCAAAACACACAATCCCAAGGAAGAACAAACAAGAATGATCAAACCAAATCATTATGAAGGAGTTGAAGAATCTACAAAGTTTGATCAAAAGACAAGGACTCCCATACTAGGACATTCTAGTTGTGATTAACATCAAAGGCTCTTTTGGCCAAATTAATCTATATTAATTTATACTTATGTGTGCACCTTTTTTTATTGGTAAACATGAGGATTAAACAACTCTTGTTGGTGAGGCCTCATCTGCATATATTGAAACTCTACATCCACCAAAGATCAACTCAACCAACACAAGAACATTCATTATAGAACTCAAACTTGAAACCTATCACTAAACAACCAATGAATATACAGTTTCATCACACTTCCATACACTTAAATATGTATGCATCTTATCAAACTAGCACTTGCACCCATAGGACGTTCAAGGAATACACCATAGGAATAACCAACGAGTTTAGAAAATTTTCCGACCTAAATTTTTTTACGACATGAGACAATTTTGAACACTATAATGCTCACATATAAAAGTCTATCCGCTAATTATTCTAAATTAAATTTAAGAAAAAGTTATCTCCCTATTACAAAACTATTTTTAAATGTCTCTATTGACCTAACTCTATCCCTATCCCATTGGCATGAAAGATTATTTAAACACTTTTGCTACAATTTCTTTTAAAAAAATTCATTCCATTGTAGTGAACACTCATCAGCATAACAATAACATAACAGTTATTTTTAACTATGTCAGGGGCAGGTCAGCTATTCAAAGCATGAAAGATTATTTAAACACTTTTGCTGCAATATTTTCTTAATTCATTCCATTGTAGTGATCACCTATCAACTTAGTTGTTTTAAATTTGGGCCTCCGTTTGCCCTCATCTAAACCATTTAAATTTAGTGAGGAGAAAAAAATATGAAGGCAGACCTTTGAAAATCGAAATTACAGATTCTCTTCTCAACCTTAAAACAAGAACTTTAGAACTCCAGAGCAAACATAAGGTCTTGTTTGTTAGGTCTTGGCTTAGTATCAAAAGTTTTTTCAGATTGTGGAATTCATGAAGATATGTTTTTGAATAATGATTTATAACAATATTTCAATTATTCTAATCCAGTTTAATAGTCAAACAATAAATAGTAATTTTACTTCTAAATATTTGTCCTATTTTTATTTGTCAAAATTGACTTTTGACTATTGAATTGGATGATGTTTCAATTCCTAATACTATACATCAATTCAAAAGAATTTTTGTCATTCAAAAGACGTTTCTCAATTAAAAATTTCTAGTGTCTGTTAAACATGGCCAGCATGTTCTCAAATTCAAAAAAATCAATTCTACCATCAGAATTTTTGTCAAATCTGGTGATCATTGCTTCACAATTCTCCAAGTCTTGTGCTTCTCTGAGACCCAGGCTGAGCAGGACTTGTTGAAGCTCAGTTGGGGTAATGAAACCATCACCATCCTTGTCAAAAACACAGAATGCTTCCCTCAATTCCCCTTCCTCGTTCAGCTCCTGCATGCTTTCAGCAGATTGAACATCTTCTAGCAGACTCAGACAAGCTCTGCAAAATTCATCAAAGCTCATATGTTCTGGAAAATTCATCAAGATTTTCATATTTTCATCACAACTGTAGTGGAGCCCAAGCTTTTCCAGCAAATCTTGTATATCATCTGCACTCACCATGCCATCTCTGTTTCTATCCAACGCAGAGAACATTCTAACAAGGTCCCATTTTTTAATATTCTCCAGCCATTTTTCGTTCTCAGAAAGACGACCCACCTCATTATTTACAGATACAGAAGTTAGGGATCGTTCATCTGGATTGATCTCTGAGTCTTTTGCAATTACAAATCCAAAAAGCTCTGTTTTGATAATCTGGATTGCAAAATCATGAATATAAGCAGAGTAGAATTGCAGAAGCCAACTCAGGGCTAGAGATACAGTACTAGACATGAGAGAAACATGGTTTCTTATCATACCAGGCACCATCTTCAGGACTCTGTGAAAGAATTGAAATCAATTATAAGACAATTGAATTCCCAGAGAAGAAGATGAAAGTCTGCTAATGCATTCCACAATGGTGTGTGATACCTCTTACAATTCCTTGTTAAAAAGGGCTCAGATTGTTGAGTTTTTCGTAGAAGGTGGGAAGAATCAATCTATGGTGGAACGGCAATTGAATAAATTGTTCAAGGAAGGTTCATGGAAGGCCTCTCTCTCAGACTTTTTTTTTCGTTTGCTTTCTTTTGTTTTAAGCTGTACATGTCAGGCGGAGGCCCGCCTAATCTTTTATTCTTCCACTTTGGACTTTGTTAGGTATGAGGAAGTTTGAACGAAAGAGCAGGGAAGAAGACAAAAAGTAAGTAAAAGTTGACAAAGCAGGTTAAAGAGAGCATGTCATGGTAGTGGTCCTTTTGAGTACAACATATAATCGTTCAGCGTTTTTAATGTTTTGGGTAAGTACAACGAATTGAATAAGAATTGCGTGGAAGAGAGGAAGTGGGGAGTTTGAATATTCATTGTAAAAACTAATTTGAATGATTTCATCAACGTGATTGACCTTTTCTGTTTTTTTTTTAGGACTTTGACTGTTCTATAACCATTCATTTCCATCAATTTTGAAATAGTCTTTATAATTTTAGTAGTTATTTGCCATTGAATCAAGATGTTTGTTAGGGCAGAGGACAATAGTTGAGCACCCTAACTTCATGTCTCTCTCAAAATCATACGTGGCAATAGCTTACTTGGCATGGCCCTTGCTTATAATTAAGGTTTCAGGGCTACATCATCAAATATGATGCCACATCAGCATGCTTTTTGTTGAGGTGGCAAATAGTTCCCCCCAAAAAAGGGTAGACCAATAGGTGAGCATTAAGTCATGTTTTGTTGATGCGTTGATGTGGCATCACATGATTGGTTGTTTTTTAGATCTAAAGGGCACATTTCATTCAATTATTAGTACTTATAGTCAACACTAACAACCTTAAAGTCACAAATACTAATGCTAAACTTTTAAAAATATTAGGCCTTAAATGCACAAATACTATCTCTGGAACTATCTAAGGTATTGGGTCTTTTCCCCTATTAGGATTGTAAAGGAAAATAAACCCTCTTTAGTGGAAGTACAATTGCTTTAAATTAATTAATTATTTAGTTGGAACTATTAATTTGATTATTTGTATTGATTATTTTATGAAATATAAATTGTAATAAATGATAGTAGGAGTTTTATAATCGAAGAAAGAATGATCCAAATGAATGTTTTGGAATTTGCAATGTTTCAAGATTTGGAACAATGAATATTAAATTAATTTTGCCTTGAGATCAAAATACTCATTTATGCAAGGATAAGTCTAAAGATTAGGGTTGAGTCTGTGATATTCAGAATCAACCTAGGCACAACGTGAGTGAGTCAGACCCTAATGCAACACATGGACTGCACCCTTGCTGAGGATGCTCGCCCAGTCACTTTCGCTCTCATGGCAAGAGCCAATCGAGTGGTGGTGGGACCGAGTGGTTGTTCCAATCATGAGGAAGCAGAATGTTGCGTGTAATGCCCCAAGCTTTCACCCAAGGCATTAGCTCAAGACAAACAAAGACTGACAATTATTTTAAAGGACAACAACATGCGTCGACTACACACACACACAACCATGTGTTGTATTCGAGTGATACGGCACTCACAAGACATGACCTATACACTATGCATGGCAGTGTCAGTGGAAAACTAACTAGGTCATTGAGTGCTCCAACACATTTCCTAACACAAGAGTGGGAATAACTTCCAAAATACATCTTGTACAGGGAAAATGAGCACATGGTTAGACTTAAGAGGTCAAGGGGAACAACTTTCATATACAAATTTCTCTAAAAAAGGTTAGGAAGTGCTCATTGTACAACAAACCCTAGACGATAATGCGGGAGAGGACTACAACGCTAGGGAGGACTCCGATGCTAGAATTGGACACTAGCACCAATCCTAAGGTATCCCATCTGGGTACTATAGTCCCCTCTGAGCGATGTAGTCCTATTAGGATGTTGTAGTTATGCCAAGGTACTATGGTCCTAACCAACGTCTAGAATTTGACAAAATTTGAACTTATTCAACCCAAATTTCACTCTAAGTCTAACCAAGGACTCTAAATGTGATTTTGACAACCTAGCCCAGAACAAAAGAGCCCCTGGAAGGTTCTAAAGAGCATGGAGATGTCTGATTGGAATACTTTGACTCACATAATCACAATCATTTGAGATTTGATGGGAAATCAACCCACCAATGAATTTGATGACAAGAACTTCCAAACCAAGACTAACAAGAGGGAGTAAAATAGGAGGAACAACACACTCCCAACACCAATCTTGAAAACAATGAACTCCTAACACTAGAACTAAAGTTTGACAAGGGACAATCCAACTACAAAGTCCATCAAAGAAACAAAAGGACTCATTTAACAACACTAAAAGATGGCATTTCTTACCAAAAGAAAGTTGATTTTATCCAAAAGACAATTTAGATGCTCTAGTTCATTTTAGCCAACATGTATCCAAAATGAAAGAAATGCATACAAATGCCATTGCACTTTTGACACCAACATCAAATGGTGCTAAAACTAATGAATAGTCCATTACCCCTTATGTGGGCGGATTACAATTCCTCAACCATGGAGGATCGAATAATATTACATATTTACAAAATAAGACACCAATGTCCTCAATTATACATTTGCTTTCATATCAATGAAATAGGAAATGTCAACAATAATGAGATCTATGTCGTGCACATGAATCCAAGCTGCTCTTGAGGACCCTGCAAGTCCCCAACAATGGTTTAGCACCACCCAACCATGTGGTACCCTTAGGCCCACTCCACTGTCCTAGGAGATGGTCACATGGGTAGAGTACACACTCACGCCATACAAGGGAGAGAAGGATACACACACAATAATAAAACATGTGCATCACACATCACATTTATAGGCATGAATCATGCATCTCAATGCACAACCAATACTAGGAGTCACATCACACGTCAAATACAAATCTGATGGTAAGGAAGGAAGAGAGACATAGGAACCTTGAGACAAGGAGTGTTATTACGATGGCTCAATAGCCTCATAGAATATGAGTAGATGACTACCCTCCCATGAGGCCTACTCTAACATTCACTGACTCATGAGCCGTGACATGCTCTTTATAATCAAAACTGGATCTAGGAGAGCATCCCCATTTTGTGTAGACCTTATAATTATAATTTTATTTACCAATGTGATTATAGTTCATCTTGCTTAAAACTCTCCACTTGCTATTTCCAATGATCACTTTGTATTGTGGTATGCAGTGGGAGCCACTCCTTTCTTACCCTATTCCTCTTCCTACATATCCATCTCACTAATTTAACAAATTGGATATGGCTCTGAAAACATTGCAACAAAAATCGCAACATGAGTTCAAAAGATGTAATTTTCCAAATCATAAGGGAGACTACTCATCCTGCAATTAAATTCATTCAAATTGGGTTTAAAATGCAAAATTTCTTTTTTTTTTGTAACATGCATAATAACCATAAAACCCCAATTTCATCATTAATGGTTGCTTTGCAACCTTGGATTTTTTTCATTTTCCCATTGTCCCAATTATGAACAACACTCCATATATGCAATCAAATTTAAAAGGGTGTTTCCAATAAACTTTCTCCATGGTTTTGGCTCTATTTGTAAGTTTTCAAAATTTAAATTCAAGCAAATAATTAAACAACTACATTCCTTATTAACTCAATTCCTATCCAAATGAACCCATGATGAAATCACATATAGTGGCATGGAAAAGGAAGATAAAAACAATTTAAAAACAAAGACAATGGAGAATTCACCTTTCCAACAAACTTTGAAAACCAAGAACAATGAAGAGTTTTTGAATGCAATTATTTTGCCATATCAATTGAATCCTCCACCAAGCAATCACCAAACCAAATCCCAATCTGAGAAAGCAAGAATCCTTTCAATTCACACAAAATTCTTTTCCATCAACCAAGTAGAGGGTTTGAGAGAGCAACTAGAGAATGAATCTAAAAATGGGTCTATATTCCTTTTTTATCCCAAAAAGCCCTACTTCATATTTTTTAATTTAAAATTGAGTTTGTAATTCTTTCAAAGGAAGAGAAAATAAAAGATTTCATTAGCTATTATGAACCTTTTCTTTTTCTTCCACTAACTATATAATTCTACTAACCATGCTAATGATTTAAAAATTGAAAGAATAAATATTTTAATTTTCACTATAGCAATTTACTTTCCTGCGAAATAATTAATAAAGAAAATATTTATCCAACTAAAATCAATTTCCCTAATCATTATGGAATATTAAATAGTCATAAATTAAATTAAATACATTTCGACATATATAATATGTAAAATGTCAAGATAACACAAACACACATAAACGATCACTTAGTTTATGGGTTTGCACATGACAAGTGGAATCCTGAATTGCCATTGATTCAGATCTAAAACACATAGGGGTATGCAAGATACATCTCATACTTGATATGAGTGAGATAAAAGGCTAAATAAGCAAATAAAACAATGTGACATCTCCAATATAACTACTATTGGGGAAACTTGGTACTTGCACACTCAAGTGAAACATTAAGCATACCTACACTATATAAAATAGCTGAAGCATAGCATAAACAACCAATGTGGCATGATATACATACAACTCAATTAAGCATCTCATACACAATGATCTATAACCAGCCATTAACAATAATAATCACATATACATATATATAACATGAGAAAAGCAGTGAAAGAACACATTGAAGTCATCGAGTGAAGTTATAAAATATACACCAATAATAAAGTCTAGGTGCCAACAAAACCTCATCAAGATCACCTCGATGTCAAAAAATAAAATGTCATCGCTAATAATAGTAGTAGAAAACAACTTGTGTAAGTCTATAGTAGAAAGGCACAAATGCTTGAGGCATTACATTGTGAATGGAAGTTGGATTGATCATGTGATTTGTTTGTGTGTGTGGTTGTTGATGGTTTTGACTATTGCAATTTAGTTGACACAATCGAGAGGTTAGTTCTTGTAATAAGTTGAGGTTTTTGTTCCTTGGCTCTCTTATAATTTGTAGATCTCACATTTGTTCGTAGAATGGATTGATAATTTGGCCTTGAACTTGAAAAATCCTTAGGATGTGGGTCTTAATTGTGTTATGCTCTATCAGCTATAGGATTTCTATTTGTTCTTGAATGACTTCCTCAGTAGGGTTTTCCTGAACTGGTAGGTTTTCCCGTATCTCTTCTAATATTGACTTGATCCAATCTTCCCTCACTTGAGGGCACATTGAGTGCTAAGTTCAAGAGATGGATGTTCTATTTTTGGTTTAAAAGTTTTGTGTATTGCATGCCTCATGATGGAATTGAGGGCTTTCCTTCTTGTTTTGAATTTTTGTTAAAGTTATATGAATTTCTAAATGTAATTACTCTAAATGAATGCAAGCTTCCTTTTGTTCCTTTTCTCAATTTTCAAGTATAATCTAATTACTATTGAATATTAAAATGACAATCTTTTTTGAATGCATATCTAAATGACTTTTCTTAAATGCAATTTACTATGTTTTTGTTCTTTTCACTATTTGATTTTTTGAATGTGAACTATTCTAAGAAAGTGAAATGCAATTACTCTAAGCATAATAGAAAATAAATCTAAATCTAGTAAGCAGTAAATTCTAAACTAATCAAGAGAAAATATAAATGAATTGTTACTTTCCCAAGGGTGAGAGAATGTGATAATTACTATTGAAAAATAATTGAAAAGAACTTGTGAATGTATAAAGAGTGTTGATGTAAAGATTGTGTCCTTAGAGATCCAATAGCAACCATCTTCTCCTCTATAGCAAGGGGTCCTCCTCTTGATGATAGGGATAAAAATGGGATACGGGGGAATTTGGATTGATTATGGATTAGAAGAAAAATAAATACATAAATAAAAGGCTCATGGAGTCTCGTACGAGCATAAGAATGCTATGGAGGCTGCTATGCATAAGCTTGAATCTTGAAGAGCTGAATTAGCTCCTATAGAAGAAAAACAAGAATGCATGAATAATTCTCAACTTCCCCTAAAACAATAGAGGAGGGAGTATTTTTAGGTAGAAAATCAACGCCAATGATGGGGGTGATTAGGGAGTAAATTGGGATTAGATTGAAAGATTACAAGAGCTAAAGAGGAGAGAACAAGAGACTGATTAGAATATCACTATACATTGATTGGGAGTTAACAAATAGTCATTAGAAGTGATGGATCAGTTGTGCATGAAGGGACTCTCAATCAAAATCTAAAAATAGAAGTAAACTAGGTGGAACTGAAAGAATTCACGCATGCCAAAGCATAATAGGGTCACCCCTTTTCTAGGGAAACTCATCTGAGCAATCATGCAACTTAAGGACATGTCACTCGAGAGGCCCTAAGGTCTCTTGGGTGACCCTCCTATTGAAGATCTAAAAAGGGTTGTCATATAATTGTGAAATCTTGCAACTCAGTTTGGAGGCTAGAAAATATGGTTCAGGGGGTAAAAATACCATGGAACACATCAAGTGTGATATTGCTGAGAGGAGTGTAATTCATGCCTTCATGGGCCATGAGCTAGACCTCCATATCATCATTAGATTTCCATCTAAGCTTGTGCACTTTTTTAGTGCTTACATATTTTCCCCCTTGGGTACACTAGAGTCTACATAGAAGGTAGGTATTGTTCCTGAAGCAATCCCTTGTGGGACTTGCACTTACCTATACTTACCTTGGTTATTGTCCTACATCGAAACCTAGAGATCGACAAGATGGTTCAAGCATGATTTTGATACATGATAAGCTCAAAATAAGTACAAAAAGAGGATAAGAGAATGTACCATTGATGCACGAGTTTGAAGTTTACCTATGTCACCTCACCATGCTATGATGACCCATCAAGATGATGAAAGAAAATAGAAAATAAGGACAAAAGCATACTCTATAAATGCTAAACTAAGAAAACAAGAAATCACTATCACAAGCTAAGATTAGAGAAAAGAGAGGAGAAAGAAGAGGAAAAATGAGAGAAAAAAAACAATGATGAAACTAAGTGAGTGGATAGTCGACAGAAAGATTACAACAAAGAGATTGAGATTATGGTCATTGTTTAGCCTCCCATAGATCCCTAGGTATGAGAAATGAGAAAAAAAAAACCCTCTTTGAAACCCTATCTTCCTTTTCATTTTGATTTGGATTGAAAATGTCTATTGAACTCAAAACTTTTTGTTGCATTTGCCTAGGTTTTAAGTTTTTACTAGTGTTGTTGCTTGATTTTTTTGATTTCTGCTTGATTTTCATGTTTTCTAGCCCCACTAAGATATATACTAGGGTGTGGCCTAGAGTGACCCCTTTTACTAGGGTAGGTCACTTAGGAAACCCTGCCACTTCCACCTGGGTTGCTTGAGAGATTAGTTAAGTCACTCAAGCGACCTTGCCAATGGGGTTCTATTAACAAGATCGAAGGAAAAACTAATGATTTTGATTCTTGAACTTGAACATTTTCTTCATTTTAATGCTAACTTCTCTATTTATTACTAATTTTTCAAGAATGTATTCAATTTTTTAGGGATTTTAGAGTTTTACATTTTTATGATTTTCATTTTGTCTAATTTTTAGGGGTTTTGAAGTTTTTGTTGAAAGTCTAATTTAACGGTCCTCTTGTAGGACACCTACGTATAGTGGAATGCCGCCCATGAGAAGGCTTGGTATATGGATGCATTAGAGTTGTTATCTGTTGTTGATTACACAATTCTTCAAAGGATGAGATTAGCTAGCATCGCACAAATACTGATTTTCCATCCTTTGTCCTACATATGTTGTGACATCTTAACTTATTGGGATGTTGACTGGAACACATTTCAATTTCCATCTATTTCTAGAGACTGGAAAATCACTCTTTATGATGTTTATTGCATCCTCGGTGTTCTTGTTATAGGAGAATTGAGATGAGAGGGAATCTAAGCAAGAGAGATTAGCCTAGGCAACTATGATGGGAGATACTTGACCTAGAGATAGACTTGACATTCATCTCATTTTAGTTCCTAGACTTTTCGTTTCGCCCTTGCGGAAGGTCCTGATTGTCTTGATTAGTACTCACTTGTTGGGAGGAAAGAAGGTCTTGATTCTTAGGTGGTTCTAGGCACCAATAATTCAATAGCTTAAGTGAGGCACCATTTTTTCTTGGGGTATTGATATTCTAGCATTGGTCTACCAAGATTTGTGTCACATTTTATAACAAGGGACCCTTTCTTTTAGTTACCCTTCATTGGTTATGCCGTGGATCCTTAAGCATATTGTACTATATTAGAGAGAGATGCCCTCCTTGGACTTGATACTATTGAGAGATATAAGATGGGGTTGGCTTCATCACTTTGATGCTTCTACACAAGATGTGGCTACTTTGATAGATGCAAACTTCATTTCATAACCCTATAGAGAGATAGAGGGGTTATGGCTATGAGACGGACCTATGTGATCTCACTATTGAGGAGCTAGCCATTTGATAGATAGGAAGGGTTTGATCAAGACTAGCTCTATTGCATGAGTACTCTAGCAAATAGGAGGTGACTTTCCTAAGGACTTACTCCTAGTGCCCCCATGCTATAGATCTATTCAGGAGGTGACAAATGCACATCGTGGTGAACTTTTATGGGTATCACTTGTTTTGAGGGTTTTAATCACACCATCATTTTTAGGGCCAGGTCTGATGTAGTGAAGAGCTTATCGATCTTAGAGACTTATTTCCATGGAGGATGAGGAGATTGGCAATTAGACAGTCAAGGACTATGATCCAGAGAGAGAGAGAGAGAGAGAGAGAGAGAGAGCACCAAAGGGTGATGACTTGGCCCTAGAGGATGAGGAGGTTGTACCTACACACCAAGTGGTTCCTTTTATAGAGATGACAAAGGAGCAGATGATGATTGGTGAATCCTCATGGAAGCATGGTGATCCTTGTGAGTACTATGCTAATATTCTCCTTTTACCTTTTTACACTTGCTCATTTAAGAATGACTATGCTCTAACACTGAACTAACACTCTCCTTGTTTGTATTTTGACACAAGCACTACTAACAGGTGGAGAGATATTTTCAAGAATGCTTCTTTAGATGTTTTGATCCAATACATAGGATGAATGAGGCAAACACTCTTGGTTGACATGGGGATTGACACATAGATCTCCTTGTTCCCACTTATCATGTTGGTTAGGACATGGCCTCCTAGAGGACTAAAGTTGTTACATTAAAGACCAATGTTGTTTTTCTTTGAGATATGACTAGCCTTGGGGTACATAGATGAACTTCTACTCATTCGTAGGCTCAAACACTCTAGGACAATCACATCCATGAATTCACAGCTGTGTCCCTTCAAAGGAACACACTTAGAGGATTCCCTAACCTTCTAACATGATACATTGCAAGAGGAGACCACAAAGTAGGAGCCCTAGGAACTTAGTGGGTCAGAGTCATCCTTGAGGTCTTTGAGAGACCTTCTTTTTATTATAGAATTTTCTACTCTCCCCCTTTCATGGGGAGACTTGTACACAAGTGCACACTTTTTTCTCTATAACAGGTTCTTTTTATGGAGTGACTTGTACTAAGACATTATTTAGCACTTATTACCATAGCCTTGATTGGCTTGGATCTATACATGGTTGTAGTTGATATTTTATACTTCACTTTATCTCTTGTGCACATGGCTAGTTATAAAATTTATGCTATGGATATTTTATTCTTATACATATATTATGGTACTATGATCATGCTATGTTTTGTTATCTTTTTGTTCTGAATGAGATGTATGCAATGTGAACATGTATGGATGCATTTGATACATACATATATGGATGGTAATGTAGATACTTGTCCACTTTCTTTATTATGAATGTCATTTTTTGATGACACATTTTATTGCTTATTTTTGTATGATATGCATATGGGACTAACACTACAGTTGCTATTTCGTAGAATTTTTAACCTAGAGGGTTGTGAGTTGATTTAGAATAAGATGACCTACTAAACTCTTGATATAGGATTTATTAGGGGATCAAGTGGGAATAGAGAAGGTAATGGAACAATTTTTAAATTAAGCTTCACAAAAGGCTAAATACTAATCCTTATCTAGACCAACCACTTAGACTAGATGTCAACATAGACAAGCAACAAAGTTTATAGGTACCCTCTAGACTTAGATCAAAAGGTGGCCAACAAGTCAGACCTAGGGTAAAGGAAAAGATCCTTAGCAAAAGATGACCCTAGAAAGCAGCTGGATTCCTATCTTTGCCTAACTTGTGTGTGTGCTTTATCTTTATCTTTTTTAATTTCTCTAATAGGATACCACTCTCATAGATTCGAGCTTAGACTGTTCTCCACCTAAGAGTAAGGACATCAACATTTTTTCTCTTTTTTTCATTTTTTTCATTTTTGGTCTTTTCTCTTTTTTTTTCTTTTTTCATTGCTTTAGAGTTTTTACCCCCCATCGTTTTTTGCTAGGTGAGTAAGGGGATAGGTGCCACCAAAAGGACAACTGACCACTAAGGCATCCTAGGGAAGTTGCTAAGGAGGATTAGGGGAGATCTACCTATTAGCTTCCATTAGGTAATGTAGGTTTGAAAACTTGTTTTTCTTAGACTTGACTAGATGACAGTTACGTCTGAGATTAGTATAAAGCTTAGCATTTGTCTTTATTTGAAATCACCTATTATGTAAAGGGGAATGATAATGATGTTTTTTGGGAATCTAAAGCTTAGTAGGGATAAATTATACTAGGAAACCTTAAAACTCCTTAATAGGATGAAAAAAGAAGCAAAACACTTGCAAATGTAAGGGTGGATAGAATGAAATACATGTTTTAATTTTTTTGATCTTTTTAATTTTATGCTTTTTATGATTTTTTGGATTTCTTTTTTGGATTTTTAGATATATTATTTCTTCAAATGAAAGGTGTTAACCATTTCACTATATTCTTCTCCCTTCATGGTGCACAAGAGATAAACACCATTACTAGTTCATCTTCTTTTACCATGTATGGTCCTTTCCAATCTTTATGGAACTTTTGTTTATTCTTATGTTAGGTATTTTTTATGCTTCCCTTGGTATGGCAATCGTATTGGTGGATAATTCATAATCAATTGGGATGCTTATATTTCTCTTCGATTCATCATCTTCCAACATACTAAACAGTTCAGGGTCTCCTTTTGTGACAAATTTTTCCAAAGTGTAGGAAATGAACCTCCTAGACTAGGGTTGAAGGGGTTACCCTCATCCTATGAATTTAGGGTCTTCATAATGACAAGTTATAACTTGTGTATTTGTCAATGACATAAAACACAGTTAGAACCATTTTAGGTCTTAGAGAGACTAGGAGCATTATTTTCCAATTGTGGTTGCTTTCAAGTTACTGTAGACACTTAAAAATGTCCTCATGTTGCAAATGTGACAGAACAATTTCCCCTACAAATTCCATAATTCAACTAATTCAATTTCATTCATTCTAATCATTTGTCCATATTTCTTCTATAATTAAATAATTAATTCTAATTGATTATTTAATTATTCACTATCCTAATGTCCCCCTTCACTCAATTAATTTAAACAAATACCCCATCACCTAATTACCAAAATCCCCTTTCACATGCATCCTTTCAATAAATTTATTTAATTTAAATCATTTCCCACCTCATCACATTCTTGAATTTTAAATTCACTCTTGTCCTTTAGTGGTGGGAAAACCCTAACTAATCTTAACCCTCCATTTGCCTCCAAAGTCAACTCTCAGTCCTGGCCCTCCATTCAAACCAAGTCTTCTATAAAACAACTCATCCAACTTCATTTTGATCCCTAATGCCTCTGAGGATAGAACTCTCTAATCTGTTGTATACTCTCTCTAATATCTTGCTACTCATACACAAGAGCTTCTCTAGATCATTGCATAAACTTGCAAATCTGAGAACATAATGCAAGATGGAGGAGAACAATGAAGATTAGTCAAGTTGTAACTTAGATTAGTTTATTTTTTTGTTTGTTTGATTGTCTTCTAAGCTTGCTTGCACTTCATTGCAGTTAGGGTTTCAGCTGTAGTTTCATTTCTACGTGTTTGAAAATCTAAATCCTAACACAAAATGGTGAACCTGATGTGAATGTGTGTAAAATCTAAAATTTTTGGTGATTTTTGAAAATCAAATCTCACAGGTGGCTTCCTGGTCTCAAACGGACCTCACCGTTGAGTCCAAGAGGCCCTTTCAATGAAAAACGACAGTAAATTCGCCCTATTTGGCTTCCATAAATTTTTTGTCAATTTTTGAATTTTTTAAAGGGTTGCAGGTCCGTACGGTATGGATCAATACCGTACGGATCCGTAGAGTCCCCATTTGACATCACTTGTGGTTCTGGGTTGTGAGTGCAGGGAATTGTTCATGGGTGCAGGTGTTATAGATTTAATATTTTGTTGCAGTTTTCTTTTGTTGTAATTTCTGGTTAATTTTGTTTAATGCAGGTGAAATATTTGTTTGCAGGCTTGCAAACCCTAACCCTATCCCTCTTGTGTTCTCTGCCGCCACCATTAGTGGTGACCAAACCAGTCACCACCCACGTTGCCTCCCATTTCGAACCCTAGCGCCACCTTAGATAGTTGCTACCGCCCGTGTCTAACATCTCCGCCCTGTCAAAACCTTCCTCAGCCTGCTTCAATCTCCCGTCGACCTTGTTTCTGATCCACTACCGCCTATTCTAAGGTATGACCCCTGGTCACTGCCATTTCTGCTAGTCGACACCAGTGTTAATCCCCTAGCTCCGCTGCTCCTTATAACTCCTCCACCCAACCATTGGCCCTCAAACCCGATCGCTAGGCCAGCCACTGCTCTGAGTTTCCTACCACCTGGTTCCTTCGTCGCTACCTCTGGTGGCAACTTGTGCCTGTCGCCACCTTGATCAGACCTCCCTCCATCATGGAAAACTCTGGCTTCCACTAGAGATCGGCTCTGCTCTACCCGTTGCTGACCATTACCACCCTCTCGCCACTTCAAACAGCGACCAACGCCCATTTGAAACCATTGGTGCCCAAATCATAAACCGCTAATCTTTAAACCCTAGCCCTAAACCACCAATTGACATTTCAAATTTCACTTAATTTGGGCAGTCTCTTAAGGGCATGGTCTTATCGGTGACCAGCAGGGAGGGGGGGCCTAGCGCTCTCCTCTTTCCTTTTTTATTTTTTTGCTTATCTTTAGCCCCTGGCCACATGGATGACCAAGGCTATTTAAACACTGACAACTAGCTAACCGCAAGACCCACTAACTATTACATGTGATCACTTTTCCTAAATAGTTAGCGGTCAACTAAGCTGTTAGCTAGACCCCTATTTGCCTCCACAGACCAAAATAGGCAATTTTTTTTCAAACTCACACAACTTTTGCATACGGTAACAAAATTTCACAAAATTGGTGGCATTGACAAGCTGACTCAGCAAACTACGTAACAATGCAAGTTTTATTAGGTAACTGCATTACTTTATTAGATGTTTTTTTGGTCAAATTCAACCCTAATTCTAAATTTCAAAGGAGCATAACTTGTCCATTTTTCATCTGATTTTAGTGCAATTTTGCTATGTCTGATCTTCATTTTTAGATATTTTGCAGATTTTATTTTTTGACCTCTTTGACTCGGTGGCTTGCAAAATGAGGCATCTACTTGATATTTCATGTTTTTTACATTATCATGGGGATTATATGCTACTAACATCTGATTTTTAGCTTGTGGTACTCATTGGGAGAAGACTCTTGATTAAAACTACTAACCCATTTGGTGTAGGGATTTGATTTCTTTTCATATGCATGTGCTTTCTTATCATAGGAACATTTGGATTTGGTGCAATAAAATGAACATCATTTGCTATTTTCACACTTGGTTTGGGCTTAAAATGAATCACTGTCTACTTTGCCTAGTGATTGTGTTTAGGTTGTGAAGTGTGTATGCTCTTCCCTCATGCTTTAAGCAATCTTAGGAATCAAAAACACTTCCCAACATTTGCATAATCACACCACACATTCAAATTTCTAAAGGTGAATGAACATGTGCTAGTGTGACCAAGTAAATGCGTATGCTCTCTCCTCACATCCTAGTATGAACTTGGAGATCAAAAACATTTACTTGTGTTTCTTTTGTAACCTTTAGAGGGTCTGCCTCCCTATTTGTGAGAGGGAACGACCTAAGCGGTGCTTTCATTTCGGCTCGCTATACAAATAATTGTGATTGTGACAAAAGTCATCAATCACCTAGTGTTGTTGTTCTATATCAATGGATGTCTCCCTCAGTATCCTTGTGATGCGTGAAACCCCTCTCTGAGGATTGGGAGGCCTCTTAATTGAGCAAACTACTGCATGTATAGACACTAGTATATCCTGAAACATTGATTAAGAACCTTTGTGCTAGTGGCCAAAATCCTTCTATTTGTTGGTGCAGGAGGTCAAACTCTCTGAAGCTGTCCCATGTTCTCACAGTTCAAAGTTGAGATAGAAAATTTCTTGCGATCTTTAGACCTTTGGGAATTCAAAGTTTGGTGCGCCTAAGAAGTGTGTGTCATGTAGGGGGGAACCAATGCCACCAAACTTCTAAGCTATCCACTCTGAATAAGTGCGGCTCAGATTTATCCACAGTGGGAATCCAACAAATATTATCTTTGCCAACCTAGGGTTGTTCATGTCTTCAAAGTGCTTTCAAAACTCATCAAAAAATGTAAAACATCAAGAGTCACCAAAAACAACCAATTTGATTGCCAAGTCTCTTCTATAATTGATGCGTGTGCTTGCTTAGTCATCACCCTAAACATTCAAATCCATCCATTCATTCCAAGTCATCATATCCTAATCACCTTTCCTAATCACATCATCCAACCATCCACATCTTGATCATCCTCCTTGTCCTATCCTAATCACATTCGTCATCATTCCTCATCATTCAACCACATCCTCCTTGTCATTCCAAGTCATCATATTCTTATCACTCTTCCTAACCACATCATCCTTGCTTTTCCATCACCCTTACCATTCACATAACCCATATCCCAATCATCCTACTTATCCCATCCTAATCGCATCCTAATTACATTATCATCATTCCACATCCTCCTCCTAATCCAATCAAAACCATTCCAAGTCAGGGAGAAACTGTCAAAGCTTGACTATATCACAAGTACAAATCTGGACCAAGAGACCTTGACATATTTTTCAAATCAATCACAACTTGGGCATAATACTCCAAGGCTAGTTTAAGTCCATCCTTCCAAGTGAATTCTAAAACTCATGGGTTCACTTTAATCAATCATTTCTTGCACTTGGGCTTAATACTCCAAGGCTAGTTTAAGTCCATCCTTCCAAGTGAATTCTGAAACTCATGGGTTCACTTTAATCAATCATTTCTTCCACACCTCAAGGTCTCGATAAATCCAATTTATACTTTGACAAGGTCATTAGTAGATGAGAGTACCCTCTTGGAGCTAGACTTTTCGAAGACTAATATCCATTAGCCTCTATCATAGTCTGGGCCTCATCACCTTGCATCGACATCCCCATAGCATCCCATAATTCACAAGTCTCATTTGGTAGAGACACGGTTGCAAAAGGAAGAGAAAGGGAGTAGATCCTCCTAGTCACCCCTATAGTGAACACATCAACACAACATTCTCACCAACATATTCATCCTTGTCATTCCACATCATCCTTGTCATCTAATCAACATCATTCTAATCATATCCCAATCAATTTTCATCCTAATCATTATTCTTGTCATTCAACATCATCATAATCACATCCTATTCATATATTCATCATTCAACCTTCACATCCTAATCACCCTTTCTAATCACATCATTCTATCAAAGTCATCCTAATCACAACCCTAACCATACCCTAATCATCCCTAATCACCCATCTAATCATCTAGTCAACCTCATATTCCTAGTCATTCCACCTTATCATTAGCCTAATCCTAGTCAAGTACTTGTTAACATGACCCTAATCCCACAAGATGACATACAACAATATGAAGACATGTGTCATTCCATGCCCATCCTAGAGAACAAGGTTCTAGCACCCCAAGCCTATTCACAAGCCTATCCAAGTCCACCTTGGCAACAAGACAAAGTGCCTTTGAATTCTAATGCCACCTTTGACAAGGGAGACATCAACCTAGTCCATGCAAGCCATTCACTATCATTACCATCCTCTAATCCCCCATTAACTCCACACCCTAAGTTTAAACATTACAAAAGTAAACATAGGGAATCATCCAAATCCACTTCATCCAATCCTTTTGACTCTCCACCCAACCAAAGTCCGAACCCTAATCCTACAACACCCTCCATCCCTCTTATCCCTCCACCATGGGAACTTTCTACTCCACCTAATGCTAATCATGAGTCCACACCATCTACCCTTATTATCCATCCACTACATTGTCCTTCCACACATGACCTTGCAAAGGATGTGATCCATTGGCTACTAGCTAGGAACAACCTATCTCCATGTCATCTGACACATATGCTTGAGCCTACCAAAGAGTCCTCAAATACCATGTCCATCCCTTCAACCCCATCATGTTGTCCAAAACATATCGACCCTATTGAAGAGCCTCCGCCCATGAGTCCTAGTCAAGACCCATCACACCCTTATGTCATTGACCATCAAGAACATATAGAACCTATCCAAGAGTCATCCACTTCCACTCAAAGTCAAGAGATATGTCAAGGGTCTAATCCTAAGCATGAGGAAACATTAGACCTTAATTCTAATCAAGATCAAAGCCCCTCTAATGATCCCATTCATAGCACACTTAATCCTTTCCATGATCAAGCTCCCATATATGATCAAGAAGACCATGATGATCCACTTAGCCAACTCTATGCATTCCATGGTTAGGAGCTTACCACTACACCTATCAATGATGCACCAACTTTCACTTCCCATGATGATACACATACCTCCCAAGTGAACATAGATGATCAAACCAATAGCTTAGATCTACATGAGCATAATAAAGATCCTATTGGTCCTTCCACATCCACTATCAATCCCACCTCAAGACCACCATCATATCCTATCAGTTTATCCACCCTCATTCATGAGTGTTCTTCCTTAGGAACACAACCACCATTCTCCACTTCACCTTCTTCATCCAATAATCAACTCAAGTCTAGTGTCCAAAACCCCCTAGTCCCATTGTCAATCGCATCCTCCAAAAAATGAATTATCACGGCAAAGGCTTAGGCCTTCATGAACATGGTATTTTGGAGCCCATCCATGTCAAAGTTCCTCCACACTCATATGGCCTTGGGGTAAAAGCAAGAAACTCAGTCCACATATAGGGGAAGTCGCGCAGGCATAAAAAATGCCGCCAGTAATGGGTACCCATTTAGGAATGGGCGCCCGAACCTAAATGGGTACCCGTTTAGAAACGGGTACCCGTTTAGTTTCAGGTGCGCGTTCCTAAACAGGTACCCATTTTCAAAAAACTATATATTTTTAAAAAAGAGCCCTGCAGGCTCATTTTCTCCCACAGAGGCCAATAGCGACAACGGATTGTTTAGAATGGGTACACGTTGCCAAAGACTAAACAAACACAATAGCAGAGATTTTTTTGCCCTCTCACCTCCTCCTGCCACCTCGTCACCACTGAGCTCTTCCAGGTTGGTTCTCTGCCTATTTTTAGCTTGTTTTAAATGTTTTTTTTCTAATTGTAGGGTTAAAATGAAAATTAGGGTTTTATTTGTTATTTAAGGGTTTTACTTGTTATTAGAATTTTATGATTTTTTTGTGATTGTATGTTACTGCAAACCCTAAAACCATGTTACTGCAAACCCTAAAAAACTTAAACTATAAACCCTAAAAAATCAAATTATAAACCCTAAAACCATGTTGTATTACAAACCCTAAAAACCTAAACTATAAACCCTAAAAAACCAAATTATAAACCCTGAAACCATGTTGTACTGCAAACTCTAAAAACGTAAACTATAAACCCTAAAAAACCAAACTATAAACCCTAAAACCATGTTGTCCTGCAAACTCTAAAAACCTAAACCCTAAAACCTAAAAAACCAAATTATAAAGATTTACTTTTGTGTGAGTATGATTCGAATGCATTCGATTGTTCAATGACTTCTAATGGGAACATAATAGCATTCAAAAGAAGCTTTGTGAATTGGATTGTTGTGGTCAAACAAAATTTTATATTGAATTGACTTGAAATTCCAAACAAGCCACTCTTCCATCCTCCTAAAAATGCAAACTACTAATTAAAAATATCTTATAATTACTTTACTATATATATATATATATATATCTTCATCATCATTTACTAGTATTCCATTTATGACCACTAAGTAACTGTTATTGCTTTTGAGGATCCCATAATTTCATTTGAATCCCATGCCATGCCCATTGACTACACAGTTCTCCATCGTTTAGATTCTCTCCGCTTTAAGCATTCTTTTACTCCTATTAATTCAATTGCAACCACTTTCATTATCCACGTTTCTATTATCATTATTCTTACTAGCATTATTTGTATTTATTACCTTATGCTATGTAGAATTCCATGATTTGTCCATGCTTGTATTTCTCATCTCACTTTCCTAATATCAAATCCCACTTTTGATTCCTATAGGCTTGTAGGTGGATCTTTCATGTTTTCATTCATCAAGTGTTGAGTTCCAAAGAGTTAGCTTACCATGAGCCACATTAAAAAAAAATACATTCTTCAAAAGTTATTAACTCATCTGCATGCATACCCATCTATCATGTCATTACTAGCCTAGTCTAATCTTTAGTGATGAGTCCTTGTATATTACTCTAGTTGCATGGGGTTAGACCTAGGAGGTTGTTGGCCCATGCCCCAAAGTGCAAATTTTTATGTTTCTTATGTGCCTTATTGCTCTGGTAAACCCTACATTGACAAGTGATTGGAAATACTATAATAGTGAAATGGGAAGAATACACTTGGCATGGGCTATCATGGACTTTTAAATTATGACAAATAATGTGATAAATGATCAAAGGAAATAATCAATGATAGTTAAACAAACAAGACAATGGAAATAGAAATTGACACCGGATTAGGAAAAAGTAAACTATAAATACAAGGGTTTAGATGCACTTGTAGGAGATGGAACTACCACTAGAATAATAAAAGGGATAAGTTTAAAGATGAGGAAATCATGTCTACGTGCAAATAATTTTGGGATGAAGACCTAGGAGGTCTATAACCAATACCATTCATAGAATGATATTCATTAGACTCAATAGGGACTTTAATGCCTTCTTTTTGATCTAAGCGACTATGCCTATAACTAGATTTTCTGAGGATATGATTAACTTAGTATATGTAATAATGATAAAAGGGATAAGTTTGAAGATGAAAATGTATCAAGAGGAGGCATGTATGATGCTTCAGTGTTGATGATTAACTTAGGGTACACTAATGATAAAAGGGATAAGTTTGAAGATAAGGAAATCATGTCTACATGCAAATAATTTTAGAATGAAGACCTAGGAGGTCTATAACCAATACCATTCATAGCATGATATTCATTAGGATCAATAGGGACCTTAATGCCTTATTTTTGATCTAAGTGACTATGCCTATAACTAGATTTTGCGAGGATATCAAAACCAAGCCTATAAATGATTGCAACTCTTCAAAAGAAGTAGGATCAATGTCAGAGGCATGCCTAACACAAGAGGTATATTCAAATGATCCTTTAATAGAGGAAATGGATGCCTCATTAGATTGCGATGCCAATGTTGTAGTTGTGATTTTAGGAATCTCAAAATGTTACAAGTCTATCTTATACTCTCCAAAAAAGAAGGTGTGAAATCTAAGGGACCCCAATCATCACCAGTCCATGTATTAGAAGAAGAGGTGAATATTTAGCCACATCATCAGTAGGAGTTGTATTTTTTGTGAGGATAAAGAAGGCATCACATTTTGAGCAGTAGTGAAGAATTATGCTTTTTCCCAAGTTTAATTTGTTGACAATATTGTAATGGATCGGGGTCTACTTTTATTATAATTTTTTTATTCCCATGGACAAATTGAATATATTAATATTTAAATTTGATGGGATGGCACCCATGGTATGAATAGATTGCCTACCTAAAAGGAGATTATAAGAAAGGAAAACCAATATCACATGCACCATGGTTGGTAATGTGATAGGGCCCAATTCTATAGGAAAAGTGATGTTTCCAAGGGCTTTCTGACTTATGTTTTAGAAACTCATAATTGATATAATAGAAGACGAAATACAAGTTGTATTTATATTTATGTGATTTAGAAAATCTACCCCAAATGCATTAAGACCAGAGATATTATCTATAAGGGTACACTTTCCTACAATAGAATTTATGCCAACAATAATCAAAATGGGTTCATTTTGTTTTTACACTTCAGCAGAAGGTAACTCATATTGTTGGAATACAATGTTGTAGTATTGGTATAAATGTAGTCTAACAAGGTCACTATTGGTATAAATGTAGTATTGGTAATAAATGTAGTATAAAAGTAGCATGCAATGTTCAATTAAGTCATAATCTGTACCGCTCTTTTGAGACACATGAGAAGCCTATAGTAAAATTGGAGTTAATATAGGAAGAGAAATAGGAATGAATTTTTGTTGCCTATTCCCATAGGTATTATAGGTATGAGCTACCACTTGATAGTCACGAAGAGGTACTACATGATAATTAAGAAGAGTCTTAGGTGTATTAGATGTGATAGCTCTAGCAAATTGAGTATAATGCTATTAATTAGAAAATATAACTTTTCTAAGTTAAGAGCAATAAATGAATAGAAATGAAATATATTTACAAAATTTTGGAATTTTTTTTTATGAACTGAAGCGGAACTAAAAAATACAATACAAAATAGACCTATCACTAGAGAGAGGGAGCCTCCACCTATAATGTCAGGGCATCATGTAGACATCTTCATGTCACACCGTCATCTATTTGGAGGAGTAAAAACATCAGGATCTAGAAATTGGTATGAAAAACTAAAGCTAGGTTTAAACCAAGGTTTGAAGGAGAAAGAGGGAATTTAGGAGATGGAAAAATAAGACTCAATGAAACAAAGTAAAGGGGAATAATATGGATATAGAGAGGACTAATATGGGAGAAGAAAAGAAATAATATGAAAGATACAAGTGATGAAAAATAAAGTAGAAATGAGAATCTAAAAAGAAAAATTGAGGAAAGAAAATGGTTTAGAAAGAGGTCCAGGCCGATTTTATATATTTTCATACAAAAATAGAAGTCCAAATAATGTGATAAATGATCAGAGGAAATAATCAATGATAGTTAAACAAACAAGACAATGGAAATAGAAATTGACACCGGATTAGGAAAAAGTAAACTATAAATACAAGGGTTTACATGCACTTGTAGGAGATGGTTACCACTACAAATGGACTCAAAATAGACATTAACTAATAAATTAATACAAGGGTTTACAAATGGACTCAAAATAAACCTTAACTATAAATGGACTCAAAATAAAAGTAGAAGATGGTACAAAATAGTAAAATATGTCACAATTGAGCTTAACTTAGAAGCTAGAAGTAGCCTGATTAATAGAGAAATGGGAATCTAATACACTTGGCATGCACTTTTAAATTTGGACTATATAAGGTGTCAAAATGTAACTTCCATTATAATTTTGAGAAAAATGATGATACGACAAGGTTGTTAGGTAGAGTGACACCTTGGTGTATGACTAGGACCTAGAACCTGCAACCTTGTCCACTATGTGAAAATGATCAAAAAATTTAGACACAGCTTTATGTTGTAATTTTTTGCATAACTTCCTCTTGGTAATTTGTGAGATCTTTTTTCTAATTATTCCATATTTTATCTATAAATACCAATTCTATAGTTCAAAAACCCTCTAAAAAATGGTTAAAGAGGAATGAAGTAGGAAGGAGAATATAATATTTTAGGAAAATGTTGGATTAATTTAAGGAGACATTGGTATGAGGCATCATCATTTGATCATATTATATGATAAACTTGTGCATGTGTTTAATTTTCAAGTATTACATGCTCTCTAAATTCATGGATATTTTAAACTAAATCATTTATAGATCTATTCTAGATTAAGTTTAAATTTATAGATATTTGTTTGTAAGTTTTCAATATGTATATATATTTGTGAAATTATACATTTGTAAGTTTTTTATATGAATTTACATATTTGGAAATTGCAGGAGACAGATCTAATGGATGACTAGAGTCTAGATGAATTTTTAATAGATGACATTCTTTATGAAACCCCCCCACCCCGTGATCCACCTGAAAACCCCCCACCCCGTGATCCACCTCAAAACCCCCCACCCCCTCCATTTGATGAGGCCCAATTGCAGCAAAACATTAATGAAAATATTAATACAATTGAGGAGAACATTAATTTGATTAATAATCAACCTCACTTGATGCCTCCTCATGTGGTTCGGTTTGCATCTTTGATGCAAACTATTATTGATTCTGTTAGGTCTATTGATGTAGACCTAAATAGATTTCAGCTTTGGCGGGAGGAGAGGAGGCAATTCTATGTGGATGGTCTTTCATATAAAGACATCCATGACCTCCACATTACAAAACAAACATTAGCCCCATTTTTTCGTCACCCAAAAACTAATCAACCTATAATTGCAACAAAAAAAATATATCAATTAAGTGGTGTACGCATGAGGGGATTTCGAGACATTTTTGGGATTGGTGGTGGATGGTGTTTGATCACCCACCACATGGTAATTGTGAGGTGCCGCTATATTTTTTGAGAAAATTATGGGTGGAGTTTCAATTGGGTCAAAAACCCAATTATTTTGATATGAGAGAATTTCAGGGTGTTGGTCGTGGCATGCCACAACACAGACCAGGGGCACGAGTTGACCCCAATCGACCTGTTCCTCCTGCTCCTATGGTTGCTCCTGTTTTGCCCACGATTCCTACACCTATTCAACAACAGGCAGTTTTGTCAACATTAGGAGCATTGAGTAGACTCTCAGGCAATCTCACTGAACAAGCTGCCCACATGGCAGCTGAATTTAGTGGTGGAGAGCATCATGGAGGAGTCGATGCATCTTAGCATAGAGCCTCAGGCATGTCAGGGGCACATTTGTGTACAAATTGCAATCAACCGTGTTATGGTCCTGCTCCTACATCCACATCAGATGCAGCTTCAGCCGGAGTGGAGTCATACTTGGATCTACTATATTCGGATGATAATCCTACATAGGTACATTGACCACATTTTATTAAATATTTCAAGTGTATAATTTGAACGTAGATCAAAATTTTCAAAATTTTTATAAATAATTTAATGAATTAATATATAATTGTAAACTATTTGTTGTACAGATCTCAAGTCACTCTAGGGCCACATCACGATTTGATACATTGAGTTTTGCATCGACAGCTGTAGAGATTGGCACACCTTACGGGGTAAACCAATATATCTTAACCCTAAAACCATATGTATCTAATTCTAGTTTAAATTTTCTTTTGAAACTTATCAATATTATATTTTAAATTAACAAGTGTATAATTAAATAAATAACTATATGCATACATGTATGTGAAACACTACTATTGCAGCAAGGCTCAGGTCATGTGGCAGTTCCCATGTCTGACCGACCACATGGCTTAGGTGTTTCTTCCATTGATCCTCCATCGTCAGCTATTATGCCTGAGTATTCCCTGGTGTGTGTTTTAAAAAATTGTACTAAATTTGTACTAAGTTTCTTTTTTTGAGTTTATATAAATTTATATATGCACCCATATATATGTAAGTGCAGGATGATAGGAGTGAGACTATTGGTCAGGTTGGTACTCAGGGACAAATTCATGAGCCATCTACACATTTTTAGGTCCTAAACTTTACTTTAAAATTTTCTATATGTGCAATTTCTAGGTCTTTATATGCTAAATTTAAATTCTAACTTATTTCAAACTTGCTTTATTTGAAATTCTAGCAATTAGCAAGTCAAACTTTTGGTCACGAAGATGAAACAGTTATACCACCTGCACAACAAAATGTGGGACTACATGAGACGGTAATTTAAATGCACACTTTAAAGCCTACATTTAAATATTTAATTTCATATGTCATTTTTAAAATTTTTTAATTTGATTGCAAGTTCTTTCTCTTGTGTGTACAGCATGAGGTAGATCCATCCATTTCACGAGGAAGAAAGAGGCCTCTTTCAGATTTGAACTTGAGTGATGATCATCCCTGACATAGAGTTTTATTTCATAGACTAAACTGTATGATGTGCACATTATTTTTTATATATGCCATTCTAGGACTTTGACTATATATGTCGAACTTGCTATTACATGTTCTTCTAGATATATTTCAGTATTTCATGAACTGTGATTTGTATTTATTTATATGCTGATGATGAGTAGATGTTTTAAAGTACACATTTCATGGGTCCTACCTAGATATTTTATAGTATTTCATGGACTTATCTAGATCTAGATCTACATGTATATATTATTGAGTATATATGCTTGAATGTAGTTTAGTATGTTAAATATGCTTCATTGTTAAATATGTTAAATATGCTTCATTGTTCACTTCTAGATTATAAATTATTTAATTGAGACATGTTAGAAGATTTCTCTCTACTACATTTTTTAATTTTTAAGAAGTGATTAAATGCATTATGGTTCAATAGTTTTTCTTGAAATAGTGAACAATCTATTAACTACCTCACAAACCTAAATTAAGTTAATTTACATAGTGGAATAGATAGGTAAATGGTGTTACAATTATCTAATAGATAAGTTTGGTGTTACAATTATCTAATAGATAAATTTAGGGCACTTTATAACAAGGTAATTTACCTAGGATAAACCTACAAAATCATGATAAAATGATAAGGATGTTAGACTCACCTAGTTAGCCTCAATTGAGATACATGTTCCTTTAAATGATTGTGGTCATCCTTTGATTACAAAACCTTCAATATAGATCATTTGTATAGTCCTTGAAATTTTATTAATTTACAACCGAGACTTTGTTATCATCTTTCTTACTTAACCAATATAATAGCCAAAACTTCCTTGCAATTTTACGCGTTCAGTTATTATTCAACTCAAGTCTTTTTTGATCTTTTCTTACTTCCCCCTTGGCCTTTGGAAGTTGAATCACATATAGTTTCTCATAAAGGAAAGGAATTAAAGAAGAGATTCCTATGAATATTTTCCCAATTCAAAATTACTTTACATCTTCAACATACCTAGTTCCTAGTGTGGATTTCATATTTGTTTGGTTTAATTTTTTTGAATTATAATATAGGTGTTCTACTTAGGGGACCTATCCTTACTAAATAGTTTAGAAAACATATATAAATGAGTGTGCTAACAACCCAAGACTAGGCATTGCAGTAGAAAGCACAACATCCCATAAAGGTTTCTAAACTACCCATATGCAACTATATCAATACCCCAATACATATAGCAAGCACAAAATTCCAACACAACTAATAGAAAGCTAAAAAATAGACAAAACACCAAACCACATCAACATCTTGAGGGAGCTTTGGCACTCCCTAATGCATCGTTCCCACTCCTCATAGAGGGATTTCCATTTGTCATAGGCCCTATTGTGCACACCATTCCTAGATACACTTACAAGCTCCACCAAAAGAACCTTTGGACACTTTGCATTCTCTAGTCCATGAAACTTGACACATTTCTAGACCTCTACACATTATATAGAACAAATGACAATTAATCCATAAACTTGGGGTAGCTATGCCTCACTTCGATACATCACATATGGATTTAAAAATGAGATACTTCCAACTTCCTTTACCTTCAATCAACCACCTCTAATGGCTATCTAAAATGTGCATTAAAAGACTAAGACAACATCTCAAATGTGGAACATTTAAACTTACATCACACATAAATAAATAGTATACAACACAAGAATGAACTTGGGAGAAACTCTCAACTAGGCATAAAATTCTCAAAAGAGTGAGCAATGCTTCTAATGACACTAATTCATAATATATAATGGCTTTTACATAGCCTTACATGACTTAAATTATCCAAATGCACAATTCTCTAAAATGGATCATAACCTAGAACTCCTCTTGCAATGGTGGAGAATGAAGGATGAGAGCTCCGTGCATGGGTTCCAAAGTCCACTTAAATAGTAGTCCAAAATTTTATTGCAACAATCCCAATTGAATTTGCATGCAACCTCTCTTCCAACCATAATCAACTATCTAGTTAGTCATAAGGCTTTGAATCTTTATCAACCAACTGGCTTCACAAGCTCTACTGTAAACTTACAACATGTGGCTCCAGTCTATTTGCAATCTATACCTCTATCAAGGACTCTCAATAACTTTATCAACCTACATATAATCAACACTTATGTTTTCAAGATGCCACCAACTTTTCTAAGCTTTGTCTCCAAAAGACATCATTCTTTGTCCTTCAACCATGTATGGCTCTATCTAATACAACCTACTTTAAATGACTCCAGCACTATACTAATCACATAGCTAGTTCTGTGCAACAACCAACCAATACCTGTATTAAGTCTCTAAGCTCTGCCCAAGCATGTTCAACAAAGTTCAACCATGAATGGCTCTTTGCAAGCCTCCGTCACAAATCTCAAATAATTCAAATCAAGAAGAAACTAGAAGGTTCAATTCAAATCAAGTATCCACACAATATAAGCTACAAAAAAAATTATCACAATTTGAAATTATTCAAGAAGTAGCATTCAATTCTTGTAGAGAAACCAAATATTTTAAAGAAGAAACTATCTAAGGAAATTCATTTGAATCTTATCCACACAATATAAGCTACAAAAAAATTTATCACATTTGGAAATTATTCAAGTAGTATTCAATTCTTGTAGAGAAACTAACTCCTTTAAAGAAGAAACTACAAGGAAATTCAAATTTCTTATCCACACAATATAAGCTACAAAAAAAATTTATCACAATTTGAAATTATTCAAGAAGTAGAATGAACAATTCTTGTAGAGAAACTAGAAATCTTTTAAAGAAGAAACTATCTAAGGAAATTCATTTGAATCTTATCCACACAATATAAGCTACAAAAAAATTTATCACATTTTGAAATTATTCAAGAAGTAGTATTCAATTCTTGTAGAGAAACTAACTCTTTTAAAGAAGAAACTACAAGGAAATTCAAATTTCTTATCCACACAATATAAGCTACAAAAAAATCTTTTAAGATCTTTTCTTTTATACCTTATTGGTTGACAATGTTGGTGCATTAATTGGGCTTATAATGATTACTCATAATGTTTCTAGTGCTAGGGAATTAGATGATTTTTGAGATTCCTTTTGCTATACATGTAGATTCTTGTCTTTGTTTGATTGGCCATTCTCTTAGTAGTTCTATTGAGTGGGTATTAGGGATTATCTTCAAGTTCTTAATAACATCTTTGATTGGTCATGAAGGCAAGTGGCTATTAAAGGGATTGTTATGACAATCATATAGGTGTTTGGATGACCACTTATGAATTTCATGAAGGCCACTTGTTGCCATAAATACATGTCTATCTAACTCTAGCAAATGACCATTTAGAATGATATACTTGATCATCAATCACTGTGAAAACCTCTTGACTAACATGATTGTCCTATTTGTGTCATGAGTGTCCTATTTGTTTCATGACTATCCTAAATTTGTTTTATTATTGTCATATGGATTTTTGCAATGGAATTTAGATGATATAACCTCATTATGACTGATTTTTAGATTTGAATTGCTCTTGTGAGAACATCTCAATGATTTATGACAGTCTAGATTGGATACATGGCAATAATCTTCATGCATGACTATTTAATACCTTACCTATGCATGATAACCCTCATTATTACCTTAGCAGTCGTAAATAGAGTTCTACAACACCAATGATTACACCTAGGCATTCATAGAGGTGATATTAAACCATGTTTCAAATATGCAAACTATCCTAGGACTATTTCCCTTTAAAGTTATCATGACACTACTTTTCAACATTTGTGCATTTAAATAATATTTAAAATAAATGCTAAATCAACACATCTCAAAACATAGCTAAAGTGGGTACAAAAATGATACGAAAAATACAAACTATATATACTTATTAAACCTCTACACTAATAGCATAGATCATAAAATAATATTCAATCCGTGAAAATTAAATGCATAGATCATAAAAAGAGTCTCAAAACAAAAAAATAGGTCCATTATTAAACATATGAGTATATCTATACAATTAGCTTATAGGTCCATGTTATTAGTTTGACATGACTACAAAATTGATCTACAATTTACATTATGATGAAATCTTGTAGTGGCAATCATGGAAAAATCTACTTGTAGGATAGACCTGCAAGAAATAATGAATGTAAATGAGAATGAAAGAATATGTACCAAAAACACAAAATATTAATGCAATATGTACTAAATAACACAAAAGAGGATACAAAGACGATGGCTTAAGGGGAGCTAAGAGGATGTCTTAAGGGGATACATAAGAGGATGGCTTTAGGGGATGTATAAGAGGATTAATTAAAAGGGGAGCTAGAAGAGGATGTCTTAAGGGGATACAAAAGAGGATAGCTTACTTGGAGAGATGTACACTAGTCAATTTACAAAGTATAAAATAAAACTTGATGGCTTAAGGGGATGTAAGAGGATGGCTTAAGGGGAGCTAAGAGGACATCTGAATTAAGGGGATGTACAAGCGGGTGTCTTTAGAGGATGGATGATAAATATTTGAGTATATATATATATGTAATTACCTAATTTGCGTTCACTTTTAGTTGAAGACTACAAAATTGACCTCACATACTTGTATGATGAAAACTTCTATTGACAATCATGCAAATTTGACTACTTGTCTAGGGTACACCTGCAAAAAGTAATGTTCAAATGTACAAGTAAATTAACTATATATTTCCATGAGTCAATACAAAATTTAAGACAAGGGGAATAATATAGAAGCTGAAATGAGAATGAAAGAATTTAACTTGGGGATGTAAGAGTATGGTTTACTTACTTGGAAATTTATTCTATTGTACCATCTGCATCCTCATTTTTTTGTAATGCATCTATAATTGACTCATGTTCTTCCATCGAAAGTGTGCATAACTGTTTATTAGAAGGTTTGCCTTGATATCTGACTAGTTTTATATTTGTTGCCACAACCAAATGTGAGTAGTGTATGATCTTCTTATGTGTTTCATAATCTTCAAATGTAGGCACACCATTCCTTCTTATTAGATATTTTCGTAGCCAAGTGCTAACAACAACCACAGAACCTGTTGGATACTCCATGTTATCATCATCTACTCTACGATGTAACAACTTTTGTTTTGTCTCAACACATCGAGCCAACCAATACTCGATTTCCTCTTCATTGCCCTCAGGTGCAATAACAGCATAGACATGTCCTACAAAAAAATTATGTAATTCAATAAAGTATGACATGTATCTAAATCACATAAATTTGGGCATGCATACATATATAATTAATTATATATAGGATGTACAAAAAAATGACAATAAAAAAAATTGAAAACAAAAGTACCTTCTTATACAAGGTCTGAAACACGATCATAGTCATCTGAGGCAAACATTTGATTATCATCTTCAATTGTTGTTTCAAGTTGATCTCGTGTTTCTGTAGGTGTCAAGGATCTTTGTTTCCATTCTTCAACCCATTCTGTATTTTCACATGCTCCCCAATCACCTGTAATACAAAATTGACAAAAACATGCAAGCTCCCTAGTCCATATAGTCCATGTGCTTGCATTTGAACTCTTAAATGAATGCCATTTTGTTGATCCAGTTATTGTCTCACAATCAAGTCGAGTAGGAATATTCTCTTCTTCAACTAACCAAAATAATCGTCAAATTGTAGAGTTCTGACTTGATCCCGTAGATAACTTTTCATTACACCAATCCACAATTGCATGTACATCTCTAAATTTGGCCGTATCCTCAAATTTTAGTTGCTCTCTAGCAAGAGCTCTTTTCACACATGCTCCAGCTCCATCATGTTCTCCTTTACCATGTCCAGCTTCAAAAAAACTCCACATATGTTGGATATTGATTTCTTTGTGAGCCCTACATAGCCAATAAAACATTCTTGCATTTTTGAATTGCCCTGTACAATTATCTGACCATATGAAATGTTGTGTCATCTAGATTCCTCTTTCTTTTAAACTTTCATAAAATTTTGTGAAACAATATTGCACAAACTCTGAAGAGTGTAATCAGTTATCACTCAAATAGAAATGATACTCCCTCAAAATTTTTCTATTATCTTTTGTACTATCATCTACATGTCTGTATACAATATGAACAAATATGGCCACCTACATTGAATTATAATACTGAGATTGAATTTCCTCTTGTGGAGCAAGAGTATAGTTTTCTGCAAAGTCAACCACTGATAGGATAGTTCCAATTGGAAATGTGTTTTTACATGAACGGAATTGTCCATCAAGCCACTGAGCATATTGGGAGTGTTTGACATATTTGGATACAATATTATCCTTAAAATCTTTGATGAATGCATGCACACAAATTTTTTCAGTGACTAACTCACAACGCTTTCCAATTTTTCCATCCTTTAAAGAATATTCGACATTCTTGAATCTTTTCACATCCACTAATTGTTGTCCAAATTCATGTGAAATATTTTTATGCATACATTCTCCTAACAATGAAAAGTTGCCACATCTATTACATTGTCCAGAAATACATGCTTTTGAATAAAATAAGTATCCAGTAGATGTTTCACAAAACAAACCTGCTACAAACTCCTTAATTGTTTGAGGTGACATGTTAATACCACATTCCTGCATAATTTCGTCAGCATGCAAAGTAGAACGTATATATCGAAAAAGATCATAATAATAACGAAATTGCACATGAGTTTTACAACAACAAGAGATTCGCTATTTATTAATTTTCACATTCCAAGGTTTACATTTCTCAAAAGATCTTTGGCTTATGGTAATATTAAAAGGTTCTAACACTAAATCATCTAAGAATTTTTTATATAATTCAGTTTGAGTCATGTCTAATAGATGTTTTGGATGAGGATCACAAATTTTAGACCCCACTCGTAATTTTAAAACATCTCTAACATTAGATGATACCCTTGTATTATCATGCCAATATTTTTCAATTAAAGATTTGATTTCACTATTTAATTTCATGTCATACCTTGGGAGTCTACCACTAAAACTCCAACATTGGTTAATTGGATCTTTTTCAATAGATTCTCTTCTCTTTGCTGCTCTTCTCAAAGTTTTAGGATTTATCTTTAGAATTTCACTTGTCTTACTTATCATTCTTTTATTAGAAGATGATTTATTAACTAAAGCAGTTGTTATAGCTCTTCATGTTGCATTGCTATCTTTAGATCGACTCTTTTTACCAATAGAATCAATAGAATTAGCAACACTAGATAAAACTTGTTTCATTGATTCATCTTTTTTTTTAGGTTTTACAAAGATGCCTAACTTTTTCATTACTTTTTGCAATTTCCACATCTTCATCAATTGCATCATAAGTTGACATTGAAATCCAAGACTTTTTCTATAATTTTTTTTTTATATAATCTATTTGCATGAGTGCTTATTTGCCTCCAAGAAATCTTACTAGGAAGATTATCTAAGACATTTCTTTCAATCTCAAATAAAACATTTTCATTTTCACTCCTAAAAGGGATATCATTCTCATTCATATCATCAATAGGTGGGTTTGAAGACATACCTGGATTTGTTTCTATAGTCGTGTTTTCTATATCATTGAAAGTTGGCTCCGAAGACACCCCTGGATTTATTTCTATAGTCGTGTGTTCTATATCATTGAAAGTTGGCTCCAAAGACACACCTGGATTTGTTTCTATAGTCCTATTTTCCATAACATTGAAAGTTGGCTGTGAAGACATACCTAGATTTGTTTGTATAGTCGCATTTTTCATATCTTCGAAAGTTGGGTTTGAAGACATACATGCATTTGTTTCTATAGACACATTTATTCCAAATTCACCATTTCCACATTTGCATCATCTACATTCATCCCATCATTTATACTCTCTTGAATGTCTTTCTCTTCAATACTCATGGAACTGGATGCTTCAATATTCTTCATCTCTTGAATCCTTGCTCTTCTATCTCTTTGCCTTTTGGCTTCCTTCTTTCTATTTGCTTCAATTTCTTGAGGTGTCATTACCCTCCTTTGTTTTTTCTTTGATGTTGATTTGATCCCATGATTACCAAACCCTCTTGATAAAATAACAATTGATACTTAATCCAATCTCATAATTGATATCCTTATTTGAACTTTTGAAGTAGAATTAGATGTAGATCCTTTGTTCCATAGATTTTGAAGTAAAAGGTAGATGTAAAAACTAAAACCCTCTTTCTTTATTCCTCTTGAAAATAGCTCATGCACTTGATTTCACTTCAGAATTGTTCATATGATTGACTCCTTTCAAAATCTAAATAGAATATGACCTGTCAAGAGATTCCACAAAATAATTGTAAGTAAAAAAATGCAAAAATTATCGCTATCACGCCGTACTGATCAGACTTGCAAGTTGCAGGGATACAGTGAAAGTATTTTTTTCCCTAATATAGGAAATAACAGGTATAATAGAAATGGGTACCCGTTATAAAATGGGTACCCGTTATTAAAAACATAACGAGTACCCGTTATGTAATGCGTACCCGTTTTATAACGGGTACCCGTTATTTGAAATTAGAAATCTCTGCCCACCTTTTCCCTTACCTTTGCTTAGGTTTTAGGCTCAGGATAGGCATGGTTAACCGACCTTGAGTCTTGGACCTGCAAGTTTTTTTTAAAGTACAAAACAAGAAGAAACACTGAGTTTACCTGTATGGCTGAGGGCTTTTTTTTCTGAATTTTTTTACGAAATGAAAACCTATTACAAATGACATTGTCTAGTTTTCAAATATATATATTTTTTTGTTATTGGACATGTTCTTCTATTTATTATTTAATTTATAAGCAAACTAGTCCAAAAACTTGAAATGACAGGTGTTTGTATTTTTTAATAACTTTTAATTTTTAAATTTAAAAAAAAAAATTATATGTTATCAATCTACACATCATTCTTTACACAATGAAAAAAAAATATATATTTTATGATTTTTTTTGCTCAAATTATGTTGGCCGTACACGAGGGGTTTTCAAAAGTAGCAATTAGGCCTAATAAAAAATTAATTGGAAAAAAATTATAAAAAAATATCCTCATCAAACTTTACTATACTACACATGTTTTCCCAAAAGGATTTTAAAAAATAATTTTATTTAGGTCAAACTATGTTGGCCGTACATGTGCATGGTATAGTAAAAAAAAAAGTGACTTTTAAATAGTGGTTTTTAGAAATGCCTATTGAAAATTAATTTGTATCATCTAGGTATTGAAAAAAATTACATATTTAAAAACTAGACTTTGAGTACTACATTTTATATTTAGTGACTTTTTTAAAGATTCCATCTCTAAGTGCTTCAAATTTTAAGGTCAAACGTGACAAATTCTGAAAATCAGGGAAAACACTTCCACTTTTTAGCCAAAAAGTGGACCCAACTTCTTGCACTGACCCCTTGGATACACACCCCAAGGACAATAATCCAAAGATGTTGGTACTATCTCCATTCCTCCTAAGTCCACTTCCCATCACAAATCCCATCACATTCCTAAAACATATGTTGCCATTCCACCTCCATCCTACAAGTGTCAAAAGCATGCGACCATACACCTTCCACCATCCACTTTACCTCCGCTACTTCCAACTCCTAGTATCCCTCCATCCACTTTACCACCATTGCTTCCAACACCTAACATCCATATCGTCCATAAATACTCTAAATATCCTAGTAATGACCAACAAATGCACACATTGTCTAAGCATGAAGCTTCCACTCATTCCACCTGCCACATGGGATTCAAAAGCAAACATTTGGATGCCTCTACATATAAAGTAAAAAATCCTAAGGACCCTCATGCCTTAGGAAATCAATGCAAAGAATCAAAGAAAAATCCATCTACAAATCTGCCCATGCCTTCAAAATAAAAGTCAAAAACTAAAATGGCATGGGTTCCTAAGCAAAAAGCAAACAATTAAAAAGAGGCATCCACCTCTCAAAAATCCCAACCATCCTCTTCCATTCAAAAATGCCATTCTATTCAAAAGTCTCAAATTCTTCCATCCCACAAGTCAAGCAAAAATCATAAAAATACTAAGTCTATGTGGGTCCCTAAATGCTTACATCACCCATCTCCTAAGCAAATATCACCATTACTTTCTGCACCATCTTCCCATCAAAAGCTTCCATGTTTATCATAATGTGTGCAACCGTTGGTCATGATTCCTTTCCATACATCCATCTCCCCATCATTCAACCTCTATCCAACACATTTCACCCATCACCCCCTATGGGCCATGCTTTTGGATAAGCCTTCCATCCATCCTTGCATAAGTCCTACATAATCCACATCATAATCTACTATCTTTCCTACATAATCCACATCATAATCCACTATCGTTCCCTTCATAATCCACTATCTACGTACTCCATTTCATTTTCATGCAATCCCTTACCAACATCGATGAGCATGATGACATCACTCTCTAATGGGACTATCACATTTCATGGAACTAGACACTTAAGTCCCTCCCATCCATATTCCCCTTCTCCTATCAAGAAGTCAAAAAAAGTCAAAAAAAATCAAAGAAGTAAAGAGAAATCCTTTTGTCCAATGGTGAAAACCACCCTTGGTGGCGCCTTGGATAAGTACCATGATGAAAACCTGGCAAATAGGCGTCATGTGTAGGTTGATCTTTCTATGTCACTTACACTTGGGGGCACATTGTCTCATCCTCCTATCATTTTCCATCCTATCATATCCTACCATTTCAATCTTATCTCGTCTTACCATCCTTATCCATCATACATATACCTATCTTATTCCATCTATTCATTCTCCCTTCCTCTTTTGATCTTAATAAAGACATAGGGGCAAAATGTTGAAACATGCTTTAGATATCCCTTGCTATACCTCATCCCTTCCAATCCATCCAATCATCCTATTTTCATAAGCTTTGCCATGTCAAATCCTAAGCATACTACCTACAATGGGGCATTTATTCCTATGCAACATAGTCCTTGGAGATCACATCCTTTCCCTCTTACGCGTACATCCTTTCCATCCACTATCACTTATCCATTTATCTGTCCAATCCCATCATACCTCCCTGCACCTAGACTTGGTCCTCCCTTGTCATTGGTATTTAGCACAAAGGCTATCAAAATGATCATCCAATGCCAACATTTCAAAAATCCAAAAAAATCACAACATTCTCAAAAATCACACAAAAATCAAATAATCAACCACAAAATCCCAAGCAATAAACAATGTCAACCACATGGTCGAACTACGTTGCCTCTGAGCTTTCACATAGGCAAGGCCATCTTTGATGCGCCCCCAAGGCATTAGGTCAGTCCCTTAGGGCCCGTCGAGTCAACTATCATAATAAGTCATCCTTTGATGAGATGGACACTTTGATTAGACAAAGCAATCAATCTTTCACTCGAAAAACAATCCCAAACATCAACAAGACAAGCTATCCAATAACTCAAACCAATTAATCACCTCATGATAATCATATGTCACTATCAACTAACCTTATCAACCATTACATACCTTGCACAGAATGGGGCATTGTCGAAACCAGGACTTTACACCTTATACGACATGCTTCATTTCTAAGATCAACCATACCAATCATCTCACAACTTGCAACATTCTCGAAACCAGACCACATGTCTTATATGGGATATCCCAATCTTATCACTTACCTTAGATAGGTAGGGGCATTGTCAAAACTAGACCAGGCGTCTTATACGACATGCTTTCTATCTTGAAACCAAGCCTCCTTCATCAAATCATGATCAATCAATCAAAAACATCACTTGACAAAAGGTCCAAATGGCTGTTGGTCTAGTTTGTCTTATTTTATTAGATTATTTTGTAGTCTTGTTCTTATGCTTCTCAAGGCAGTCCCTAAGTGATGAAGAGAAGAGAGGATAGAGTGAGACCTTTTTCTTTGATTTCTATTTGTGGTTTGTCTTGGTAAAATTACTGGGGAAACTTGGTGCCTTGCGTGTGATCAGGATTCCATTGGGAATGAATCAAAGGCATCCTATGTATAGGAAAGAATAAATGCTTCCTTGCATCAGGACTCACATACCCCACAGTTATCTCATTGCATGTTCTGACAAGGTACCACAGTTACCAGTTTGAGTCAGGCATTCCTTGTCTGTCATGTGCCTTTTTTGCAAGGGATCACATTTTTGCACTTTGGCCTCTATCACACCATTGTGTTTGTCATCCTTTGACATAATAAGTTCTATGATGATAAGCAGAAAAATTGCAAGTGCGAAGCTCAAAAATCTATCAAAGCAAGATCTCATTCCCATTCTTCTAGCCAATCTTTCATTCCTCCACCATCTCTCTCTCTCGCATCTTCATTCCTCCACCTTCATTTCAGCCTAACGTATCATTCATTTCTTCTATCCATTCCCCTATCTTTCTTCCTTGACCAATCCCTTTCATTTCAAAAGCCTACCCATGTTTGTCCAACCCTCCTATCCTCTCGAGGGGGCATCTTCATCCTATCTTTGCATCATCATCATTTTCCTCTATCCATTTCCTTAGCTTCTTTGAAATGATGTTGCTCAACATAAATCTCATCATCTCGAACATCATCTCAAAGAGGGGCAAAATGTAGACACTTAAAAATGTCCTCATGTCGCAAATGTGATAGGACAATTTCCCCTTCAAATTCCATAATTCAACTAATTCAATTTCATCCATTCTAATCATTTGTCCATATTTCTTCTATAATTAAATAATTAATTCTAATTGCTTATTTAATTATTCACCATCCTAATGTCCTCCTTCACTCAATTAATTTAAACAAATACCCCATCACCTAATTGCCAAAATCCCCTTTCACATGCATCCTTTCAATAAATTAAATAAATTGGACAAATTTATTTAATTTAAATCATTTCCCACCTCATCATATTCTTGAATTTTAAATTCACCCTTGTCCTTTAGTGGTGGGAAAACCCTAACTAATCTCAACCCTCCATTTGCCTCCAAGGTCAACTCTCAATCCTGGCCCTCCATTCAAATCAGGTCTTCTATAAAACAACTCATCCAACTTCATTTTGATCCCTAATACCTCTGAGGACAAAACTCTCTAATCTGTTGTATACTCTCTCCAATATCTTTTTACTCATACACAAGAGCTTCTCTAGATCATTGCATAAAATTGCAAATTTGGGAACATAATGCAAGATGGTGGAGAACAATGAAGATTAGTCAAGTTGTAGCTTAGATTAGTTTATTTTTTTGTTTGTTTGATTGTCTTCTAAGCTTTCTTGCACTTCATTGCAGTTAGGGTTTCGGTTGTAGTTTCATTTCTACATGTTTGAAAATCTAAATTATCTTAACACAGTTACCATAGCTATGTAGCATATCTCTGCATGTTGTTGTGTTGGTGTGACTATATCCCATCCTTTCAGGGATGGAGAATGGTATGATGTTCAAACCTACACCATCATCTATTAATATCCTCTCAATGCAAGTGTCATAGATCCAAACTTGTAGATATAAGATTGGACCTCCTATTTTTTGTTAATTTGGCTTCCATAAGCATTTTCTTTAAATTGAAGAAGAAACTAGGGTCATGGAACTCTACATTTGGTGGGTTCATTTTGATATCTACCTAGTTTATTTGCTCACTTGGGGGTGGAGTTATTTGATTGAGATACTTTAATATATTTTCTTGTAAAAGAGTTGCATGATGTGACAACAAATTCCTAAGAAGATTGATAAAGTAGATTTTTGTGTGTCTTTTTGAGACCTTCAACGATAGGAAATGGCATGGGGTCAACAATTGAGATGGTTTTTCCATGAAATTCTCTCTTTCTAAACATTAGGCTCTATATCCACTTTGTCATGGACTACCATGACTAATCCTAGTGTTTTTGTTTCTCCTTTTGGCCCTAACTGATTTGGTGTTTTAGGTTCATCAACATGCATTACATTGGTTGATCCTAAAGTTTTCAGACTTTGCACATTTGTTTCACTATTCCAATGGGCGGCGAGGAAAGGGTCCTGAAATATCCTCATATTCTCATTCTACATGGAAATAGGCATTTGTTGAACATTGTTGTTGTTGGTTGTCATCTCTTATAGGTTGAGGAACATTTTGATAAACAAACTTTGTTAGTCCTCAGGTAATCATGAGATGAACCTATTTTACTTTTAGCAGGATTCAATGATATGCCCTTTTGTTTTATTCAAAATGAGAAAAATTGATTATGCTCATATGAATGATGATATGGCTCATACCTATCATCATAGCTTACTGGTAGTTTCCTTGTTGATTATCCCTTTAATAATAGTTGTTATTTCGAGGATAATTAAGAGTGTTAACATTTTGGTTGTTTTGAGGGAAGTAATTCTAATGTACCCATTATTGTAACCCTTATTGGCATTGTTCTTTAGGGGTATGTTAGTTACCCAATCTGTCATACTATCACAATTATTCTTTAGGATCTTGATGGTAGAAGGGTTGTTTGCATTATTATCACTAGTTTTGGAAGTTATCAATCATCCATTTGTTCTATAAGACATTCACCCACTATAAATAGTGGCCTAATTGATTCTCAATGCACTTTCTAAAGCTTCCTTGTAAGACATAAGGTAAATTTTGAACCTCCTCCCTTGTATCCCTATTAAGAGCATAGAAGAAGAGGTCACACAATTCTCTATGATCCATACTTGGGGTACTGGTTGAAGAATAGAGGACTTTCCTCCAACACAACAAAGTATTCCATTGACTTGTTGGTGTCTTGTTTCATACTCAAGAACTCTCATATTCCTGTTTTGACCATTTTTTTCATATCAAAAGCTATTAAAAACTTCCCAGTGAGTTGTCAGAAGGAATGTATGGAGGCCTCTAGGAGATGATAGTAGCAATCTAGTGTGATTCCTTCTAGAGTCTTGGGAAATATCCTAGTCATGACTCCATCCGAAGGGAAGAGTTCCTTTATTGTCATTGTATATGCCTTGATGTGGAAAATTAGGTCTCCCTCTCCTTTGAATTTTGGTAGGTTCGAGAGGGGATGTGGTAACAACACATTGTGAATGTTGAAGTTGAGAGGTTCTTTTAAGTATTCTAAGTTCCTAAAATGGGGTTTTGGGAAGTTGGGGCCAAATTCCTATGAACATGAGGCCTATAGATGGGACTTGGGTATGGGGTTGATTTTTCATTTAAACATGTGTTTTATATCTTGGATATGTTGGTTGGACATTAAGGGGTTGATACACTAGAGGAATAATATGATTTGGTGGTGTGCAAACTCCACGAGGTTGTTGAATAGGTGGGAAAGTCTCATTATTGGTGTTTCAAGAGTACAAATTTAGATAGGGGGAGTTTGAGAACTACACCTTAGTTTTTATCGACCCTAGTGGTGAAAGGATTCATTTGAACTCTAAGTCTATCTACAGTTTTGTCTTATAAGGCTTGCTCAACACTCCCAACCTCTAGCATCATAATTTGTTGAACCAATGTGGCTATAAGGTTGGTAGGTAATGTAGCCTCCATCCTTTGAACTTCACCACCTTGTGGTGGTTTGTTTTGAGTATCCTCATTCACTTTGTCTTTATAAAAATTTCTAATGATGCATGATGTGTCATAGATAATTCTGAAACTTGATAAGCAATGTGGAGAGCTTCTCATGCCTCCTAGGATTCTTGCAAGTTTCTTTCTAGGTGATTCACCTCATTGTCCATTTAGGTGGTCATTTCCCTGTAGCTTGTGATAGGACGGTTCAGTTGATCAACTTTGGATTGAACAAGCACTCAAATTTCTCTATCTTGATTATAATAGTTAGGTTGGATGACTACATCTTGATTCTAGTTTGGGTTGTTAAAGGTCAATAAGTCATGGGGCTCTTGTCTGACACCCTTTAAATTTGAATCTTCATAATCAAAGTTTGAGATTGGTTCTAATGGATCCAATGAGATATACCTATCGAATGATGGCATTAGAGGTTCATTGGTGGGGTTGTGCCCCTAGACTTTGTTTGATTATGTCATATCTAGGGGTGTAAGAAACTCTGATGCTCATCTCCTAATTCCTCATATTTTCTCCCAAGGGAAAAATTATAGCAATTTTAAATAAGAGAAATATGTTTTCAAAAATATCTCAACAAAAATAAACATAATCAAACTAGTACTAAAGGTTTTTAATTCACTTAATAAATAAAATTCAAAAACCAAGTCATGCAATACGACCAAAAGATATTAACTCAATCCATCGAATGCAATAACCTTTTTTGATCTAGGCTTCATGCAAACACTCAAAGAAACCATGAATCATACCCAATGTTCACAACAACACTCAAGCAACCTCCTACTAAGCCTACAAATGCATCAACATGTAGACAATTTATGAACTTGTGCAAGTGTGTGGGTTTTTGGAAGTATGTATATTTTCCCCACTAACACAATCTACCTCCCTCTCCTAGATGATTCCCTCCCTCTACAAGCGAGGCGAAAAAATCTAACCTACATCCACCTCATGCCAACAGGCAGTAGTTAGCCTATGTCAATAACATGCGAATATAATCTCAACCAAAAATTAATAAATAAAATATCAATTGCATAAGATTTGAGATAATAACCAAATACATCATATTATTCATCAGTCATTCAAAAACAACAAACATGTGCCAAACATTAGAAGCAATTAGATATCAGTTCAAATCATGAAAATTTTCCATAATCAATGAAATAATGAACTGTCATAATAACATAATGAGCATAGATGTCATCACATTTAATACACCACATAAAACTCTAAAAGGCACACACATTTTGTAGAGGAGAAAATCTAACTATGAATGTAAATGCAACTAATAACTAACCTTCTACCTTTGATTAGAGCAAAAAAATGGAAAGTAAACTAAATGATGCAAAAAATAAAAAAGCATTATACCTTCCATTTGATGTGTGGATGTGCTCCAAAATGATGGTGTTGAAGGTGTTGATGTTGAATGTTGAGTTGCTCAAATAATCTCCTCAATGTAGCATCATACATTATATGGAAATGCTTGAGGATAGCCTAGATTTATAGATTTGAGATGAGTGGATTGGATGGTGGAGATTATGTTGAACACACCAAGATACTAAGAGGGGGGGGTGAATCAATATCTAAATAATTTTCAATTTTAACAAATTCAACTTATCCGGAGTAGATTAAAACTTAATCATCACAGCATGAACATGAAAGATTAACACAATGCACATCAAAATAAGACACTGGATATACGTGGAAAACCCTTGAAGGTAAAAACCATAGTGAGGATTAACTCACAATATATGAAGCTCAAATAACAACTTTGTTTTAGGGCTATAACCCAAGGAAGCTCCTATTCCCTGAATAACTTTGATTTAGGGTCACTCCCAAGGAAGCTTCTACTCTCTAAAGACTTTGTTTTAGGGTCATTCCCAAGGAAGCTACTACTCTCTGAATTGAGAACACACTTACAAAAGATTACAATATGTAAGTCTTTCTACTTTCTGAAAACTAACATTGAAACTCACACTTTTGATTATTGCACTTCTGTCTCTTCACACTTTCTTCTGATGATCTGATAAGTTAGACACCCTCTATGATCACTATCACATATAAGTCTTCAAGATGAATTAAGACATCATCAACAACTTTTTCTTTTTCTCCTTCAGTCGCACATCAACAATGCATTCATTCTTATTTTTATCTGCTTGCGACCTTTTTAATCAACTTGCAATCACACCTCTCCTCACTCAATTTGATTCACTATTTATACATGATATTACATTGATTACATTGCTTGTCGGATAGATACAACATGAAAAATACATTTACAAGTCGGCCAGACAACACACAATATGAAATGTGTAGAAGATAGGTCCTAAGTGAAACCACACGTTACACCAGTAGAAGATCCATGCCTTATGGACTCCAACACTTACTTAACCAGGTCCAAAACATCCTTCATAGCTTCAAACACCAAGGAATTATATCCAGACACTCTACTCATTTGGAAATAGGATAGATTTAAGGAAAACACATGAAGACTTGAAGTATAACGACCACATCAACTTGAAAACCTTGTGCCGTATAGGAAACAAGAAAGATCTTCATGAAACTTTTCCAGATGAGTCCACATGACTCATACAACCTCCCTAAACACTCCTTTTTCACCACACATCAAATAATTGTGCTACACAGCTTCAATCATTAACTTTGAACAATCTGTCATTCAGAACACACTGCAACATACTGTCATTTGAAAAACTGACCTGCGAACCACCAAGAACCTTGAAACTGCAAGGAAGCATGAAATGCACATCCATAAACATGTCCTCAAAACTGCAAGGGTAATCATTCATTTCTGAAGGAATGTGGAGCATCCCAACAGGCCTTCAACACTAACATACTTTGTCAGAACACATGCCGATACTCTATCATGCATAAATTTCACAGCAAAAGGATGAATTATCTGAAAAATTGGAATTATCACCTTCACAACATCCTGAATAGAATTCCAGAACCGCATGGTCATATCTACAAATGTGGAGGAATGTGGAGAATTCCACTGTCCTACACAAAACATCTTCACAGAGACAACAATGTCTTTAATCAGTCAACAACAAAACACTCTTCTGGTAATGCAATTGATCATGGAACTTGGAACATACATACTTGAGGCCATCAATAGCATCAACAATGCATTTGATCATCTTTATGCTTCTAATTCCCATATTAATATGAACTATATCTTCTGCCTTCTCTTGTTGGATGGGACATGACATTCAACCATGAACACCATCATACTACCATGATAGTGTTGACATCAATGACAACCTAGTGATAATGTTGACATGAATGACAAACCTAGGAACCATAAGTGTAACAATCTCCCCCTTTGGCATTGATGGCAACACATCTCTACTTCTCTCCCCCTTTGACATCAAGGACAAAGGGCAACCACTACCTCAATTAGAGACCACATGACTTCTTCCTGCAGCAAACAAACTCCCCCTAACATCAACAACCACTACTTGATCCCCCTGCGAAGTAGCCACCATCAGTCCAAGAACAAGATATAACATGAACTCACCTTGGACAGATGCACCACTATGCATCTAGCAAGAAAGAAGAAGGAGCAGTAATTACCCCTAACCTCTGCCGAAGATCCTCAAAAGTATCCTTTGCCAGTTCCTTTGTGAAAATGTCTACTATTTGATCCTTTGTTGGAACATATTCCAACTTCACTTTCTTATCTACAACCTTCTCTCTCAAAAAGTGATACATGATTGCTATATGCTTGGTTCTAGAATGCATCACTAGATTCTTGGAAATATTGATAGCACTTGTATTGTCACACAAGATAGGAATAGGCTTATCATACAATACCTTGATATCCTTCAGGGTTTGCTTCATCCACAAAACTTGTGTACAACAAGATGTTTTTGCAATGTGCACTACCTCTACAGTAGATAGGGACACTGAATCTTGCTTCTTGCTCTGCCATGAAACCAATATGCTTCCTAGAAAGAAAGCACTACCACTTGTACTTCTTCTATCATCAACACAACCAATAAAGTCAACATCAGTGTAAGCACTTAAATCAAAGTCATTACCTCTTGGATACCATAGGCCATATTCCAGAGTTCCTTTCAAGTATCTAAATATCCTTTTCACTACCTTCTCATGTGTTTGCTTTGGATTGGCTTGATATCTAGCAACCACACATATTGCATGCATAATATCAAGTCTAAAAGTAGTCAAGTATAGCAATGCTCCAATCATAGATCTATAGGCAGTCTGATCCACCTCCAGAGGCTCATCATCTTTGCTCAAGTGACATCCAGTGACCATGGGAGTACTTACTAGTTTTGAATCCTCCATACCAAACTTCTTTAGCAATTCTTTGACATACTTAGCTTGAGAAATAAAGATAACACCATCTAGTTGAGTAATTTGAAGTCCAAGGAAGAAAGACATCTCACCAATCATAGACATCTCAAATTCTTTTTGCATCTCCTCTACAAACCTATTACACATATCATCATCTCCACTAAAGATGATGTCATCAACATATATTGCAACTATCAATATCATGTCTCCTTCTTCCTTGATGTAAAGATTGCTATCTATAGTACCTTTCTTGAAGCTCTGCTGAAGTAAGTACTTGTCCAACCTAGCATACCAAGCTCTAGATGCTTGCTTAAGACCATATAGAGCCTTCTTGAGTCTGCACACCATTTTCAGATCTTCTGATATCTGGAAACCATCTGGTTGTTCACTATAAACTTCTTCCTCTAGGTCACTATTTAGAAATGCTGACTTAACATCCATCTGATATACCTTGAAGTTCTTATGAGAAGCAAGAGCAAGGAACATTCTAATTGCCTCCATCCTTGCTACCAGAGAAAAAGTCTCCTCAAAATCAATACCTTCAACTTGTGTGTATCCTTTGCATACCAGTCTTTCCTTGTTCCTTACAAGTTCACCTTCTTCATTCAGTTTGTTCTAGAACACCCATTTTGTTCCAATAACATTCTTATTTGTTGGTTTGGGAACCAATTACCATGTTTGATTCTTCTCAATCTGATCCAATTCTTCTTCCATGGCTTTTATCCATCCATCATCTTTACTAGCATCAGCAAAGGTTTTGGGTTCCACCTTTGATAACAAACACAAGCTTACTTGCTCATGTGTCTTAGCAAGTCTTATCCTTGTCTGCACACTTTCATCCTTATCTCCAATGATATGATCTACTGAGTGGTTCTCCTGAACATACTTTGTTGGAGTCTTAGGCATCTGCTCTGGTTCTTGTTCCTTTTCTTCTTTCACTTCTTCTTCCTCATATACAATGCCTGGAAAGATATCAGATTCAGATTCCCCTGATTCATGTGAGATCTAATACAGGTCTTCATATACCTTGACATTTGTGCTTTCAATCATCTTCCCCAACCTTTTGTTGTAGCATCTATAAGCCTTGCTTCTAGTTGAGTAGCCAAGAAATATTCCTTCATCACTTTTTCAATCAAACTTTCCTAGGTCTTCTTCATCTCTTCTAATATAGCATTTACTACCAAAGATCCTTAAGTATCTGACTATGAGAGGTCTTCCATACCATAGCTCATAAGGGGTCTTAGTGTTGTTGATCCTCAATTGCACTCTATTAATTAGATAGACAACAGCATGAACTACATCCTTCCAGTACATATTAGGCAGATCTGCATCTTTCAACATTTCCCTAGACATCTCTTGCACAGTCCTATTCTTTCTTTCCACTACCCCATTTTGTTGAGGGGTCCTAGGAGCTGACAGATGTCTCCTAATACCATTAACTTCACAAAACTTTTCAAATTCATTTGAAGTAAAATCACCTCCTCTATCAGACCTCAAACATTTAATATTGGCATCAACTTCATTCTCAACCATAGCTTTGAACACTTTAAATTTATCAAGGGCATCTGATTTTTCTCTTAAGAAATTAACCCAAGTCATTCTAGAATAATCATCAATAAGCAACATGAAATACCTAGATCACCTTGTGGACTTTTTACTCTGGTAGGGCCACATAGATCAGTGTGAATTAGCTCCAATGGCTTTGAAGAAGAATACTCCTTGCTTTTGAAGTTTGACTTTGTTTGCTTTCCCATTTGACATTCCCTGCATATTGCATTTGTAGGCTTAATTATCTTAGGCATATCTCTCACTGCATGAGTGGAACTGATCTTTACCATATTGTTGAAATTGTTGTGTCCCATTCTCTTGTGCCATAACCAACACTCACTAGATTGAGACAACAAACATGTTCTTCCATTTACCTCCTTTAGATGATAGATGCCACCATATGTCTTGACACCTTTTGCAACTAGTTTTCCAGGTCCCACCTTCCTGATTTCACAGCCATTGGCATGAAAGGTGAGATTATACCCCTTGCTGCACATCTAACTAACACTGAGAAGATTGTGTTTTAGTCCTTTGACATAGAGGACATCCTCAGTCCTGTTCTTCCCATCAATAGTTATAGCACCTTTTCCACAGATCTGTGCTGACTCATCACTACCAAACTTAACAACACCACCATCCCACTTTTCAAGGTTGATAAACTTCTCCTTGTCACCAGTCATATGATTTGAGCATCCACTATCAATTACCCAAGCCTTGTCTTCTTCTCTTGCATGAAAGGCAGTCCATACAACCATTGATCTTTCATTGTTCTGTTCTTCTTGTAAGACATCAGCCTTCTCACATTTTCCAACATCATTCTTTTTGTCACTAACACTCAAGGCCATGAAAAGTGTTTCATCATTTGAATCATCATGATCCTCATCTTCTGAAGAATAATTGCTTTCTATTGAATACAAACTTATCTTGAACTTGTCTCTTTTGTTACTACCCCTTGATTATCTGAAAGGACATTTAGAAGCAAAATGACCAACCTTTCCACAATTGAAACATTTGAAGGGAAACTTACCTTTATATTTGCCAATACCTTTCTTCAGTCTTCTCACAAAATTTGCTTCAACTTCATCAGAGCTTTCATCTTCAACAACTTCTTCCTTTGTCTTCACATTGGCTTTGAAAGCATCTTCTTTCTTTGGAGCATCACTACCAAACTCTCTCATTTCAAAGGTAGTAAGGGAACCAAATAATTTATCTATAGTGTATGTATCCAAGTCTGCATTCTCCTCAATGGTAGATTCCTTATGACTGTAAGATTTGGGAAGAGATCTCAGGACCTTTTTCAAAACCTCATCTTCTTTCACTTCACCAAGACCGTTAATGCCATTGACCACTTCATTCACCCGAAGCATATATCCAGCAATGTCTTCATCCTCTGACATTTTTAGGTTCTCAAATTTGGTCTTGAAGATCTACATCTTGGCTTGCTTTACTTTCTTATCTCCTTCATAGATGGTTTTAAGTTTATCCCATACTTCTTGAGCAGAACTACAACTCATTACCTTTGAAAGCTTTGAATTAACTAACCCACTCATGATAGAAAAATTTACCTTGGTATTGTTATATCATACTTCTTAACTTCATTTACATTTGCAGGAATAGTAGAAGGAACTGTGTAACCAGTTTTGATAGAGTCCCAAACACCACACCCTAGAGAATTGATATAAGCTTCCATCCTTAGCTTCCAAAAAGCATAATTTGTCCTATCAAACCTAGGTATCTTGCTGGATCCATTTTGTGCCATCTTGGACCTTCCTCAAATGGTTAAGCTTCCCTTAGAGGAACTTGGCTCTGATACCAATTGTTGAACACACCAAGATACTGAGAGGGGGGGTGAATCAGTATCTAAATAGTTTTTAATTTTAACAACTTCAACTTATCAAAAGTAGATTAAAACTTAATCATCACAGCATGAACATGAAAGATTAACATAATGTACATCAACACAAGACACCAGATATACATGGAAAACCCTAGAAGAGAAAAACCATAGTGAGGATTAACTCACAATATATGAAGCTCAAATAACAACTTTGTTTTAGGGCTACAACCCAAGGAAGCTTCTACTCCCTGAAGAACTTTGATTTAGGGTCACTCCCAAGGAAGCATCTACTCCCTAAAGACTATTTTAGGGTCAATCCCAAGGAAGTTACTACTCCTTGAATTGATAACACACTTACAAAAGATTACAGTATGACAGTCTTTCTACTATCTGAAAACTGACATTAAAACTCACACTTTTGATGATTGCACTTCTGTCTCTTCACACTTTCTTCTGTTGATCTAATAAGTTAGGCACCCTCTACACTTGATCACTATCACATATAAGTCTTCACGATGAATCAGGACAACATCAACAACTTTTCCTCTTTCTCCTTCAGTCGCACATCAACAATGCATTCATTCTAGTTTTTATCTGCTTGCGATCTTTTTAATCAACTTGCAATCACACCTCTCCTCACTCAATTTGATTCACTATTTATACATGATTACATTGATTACATTGCTTGTTGGCCAGATACAACATGAAAAATACATTTACAAGTCAGCCAAACAACACGCAATATGAAACGTGTAGAAGATAGGTCCTAAGTGAATCCACACATTACACCAGCAGAAGATCCATGCCTTACAGACCCCAACACTTGCTTAACCAGGTCCAAAACATCTTCCACAACTTCAAACACTAAGGAATTACATCTGCACACTCTGCTCATTTGAAAATAGGACAGATTGAAGGAAAACACATGAAGACTTGAAGTATAACGACCACATCAACTTGAAAACCTTGTTTGGTACAGGAAACAAGAAAGTTCTTTGTGAAACTTTCTAGATGAGTCCACATGACTCATACAACCTTCCCAAACACTCCTTTTCTATTGCACATTAGATAATTGTGCCTCACAGCTTCAATCATTAAATCTGAGAACAATCTGTCATCTGGAACACACTACAACATGTTGTCATTTGAAAAATTGAGTTGTGAACCACCAAGAACCTTGAAACTGCAAAGAACAATGTAATACACATCCATATAAATGTCCTCAAAACTGCAAGGGCAATCATTTATTTTCGAAGGAATGTGGAGCATTCCAACAGGCCTTCAACACTAGCATACTCTACTAGAACACATGTTGATACTCTATCATGAATAACTTTCACAGTGGAAGGACAAATGATCTAAAAACTTGGAATTATCACCTTCACAGCATCCTGAACACAATTCTAGAACCACATGGCCATATCTGCAAATGCAAAGGAATGTAGAGCATTCCACTATCCTACACATAACATCTTCACAGAGAACATTGTCTTCAATCAATCAACAACAAAACACTCTTCTGGTAATGCCATCATCATGGAACTTAGAACATACATACTTCAAGCCATCAGTAGCATCAACAATGCATTTGATCATCTTTGTGCTTCTAATTCTGATATTAATATGAACTAGATATCTTCTCCCTTCTCTTGTTGGATGGGACATGTCATCCAACCATGAACAAAATCACACCACCATGATAGTGTTAACATCAATGACAACCTAGTGATAGTGTTGACATCAATGACAACCCTAGGAACCATATGTGTAATAGATTGATTAGCTTGTATGGGGGAATGAGAAGATTACAAGTGTCAATTTGGGAGATGTTCAAATGGATGAAACATGGATTAAGAGAAATGAAGGGTTGAGATTACCTTAATTTGAATGAAGGGTGGGTATTAAAACCTCTCACACATGTGTGGAATGAAGGGTGTAGATTTCCTTGGGATAACAAATGGTTGGGATTCAAAATTAATCTCACTTTGGATTAACAGATGGATGGCTAGGATTAGTCTAGACAATTTAATGCCTAGGATTTAAAATTGATTTGTTTTAGGATTTGATGAAAATTAAAATGGGTGCTAGCTACGAAGGGAAGTTTTAATTAGAAGAAATAGTGATGTGGATTTTGGGATAAGGTGACATTAGTTTAGTTAATTAAATAAAATAATTTATTTAATTAACTAATGTTAGGATGGGCTAATTCGCTGATGGAAAAGGAATGTCCTACTTAATTAAATGATTTATTTAATTAATTAGTGAAGGATTAGGTGAGGGACTAATGAAAAGAATTAGGTTAAGATGCAATGGTAAATTTTAAGTGTCTACACATTTAATCATTTATTTGAATATTAAAAACTTGTCTACTAAGAGTAGGTGAAAACATGATGTGACAAGAATCTTTATTTTATTTTTTTAAAATGTAACAAATAACAAAAAAAAAGGAATGGAGAAGATAAATAGCATTATAGTTGCATAATAATACTTAGCTTTTAAATAAATATGTGATATTCCTATCAACAAAATTAAGAGAGTAACTTTTAAAAAATCTACAAGCTACTTAATTTCATATCTTGTGCAAATAGACCACCCATGCAATGATTGTAACCTCCTTGCAAAAAATGAAATTTTAAATTTTAAATATTACACATGCATTTCAAAGTAAGGGCGGGCTCATCATAAAGTAAAAATCATGCCCTAAAATGTCAACATAGCATCCCTGATTTATAAATCTTTTTGTACAACATATGCACTTCACCATATGCATTTTTTTCCTTTTGTAAAAGGGGTTGAATAGATGAAGCATCTAGGGCATAGACAAATAGAAATTACATATAGGATGGTTGGTTTGTTTTTTAGAAAGACTTTTGTGTAATATATTTTAATTTCTCCACCTTTTTAGTATAGAAAATGGTTATAATAAATATGGTGGCAAACTAAGCCAACAATGTTGGGCACTATTCTTGGTTGGTGATATAGGCATACAATTGGTTCTTTTCTGGGATACAAGTGCTGCCACCACCACAATATAAAAGGAGGAACATTTTATCCCACTTTATCTTTCTTTATTTGTAAGCAATATAAAGATATTTGGCAATACCCATAAATGTACAAATTTAAAAAAAAAGATCAAATTTTACAAAAGATTGTAGTTATATTTTTATGGGAAAATTGATTTGACCTCATGTGTGGATCTACTCAAGTCAAACCTTGGTTGGAGCCCAAGGTAGCAGGGCTATAATGTGTGCACTAAGAGCCCTAGTTGGATTATATAAGCATTCATCAATGGACAAATAGCATATAATGTATACCATACAAAATTTCCCCAAACAATTGGGGTCCACTTGTTGGTGATGTAATCCTTAATCTAGTACCTTGTTGATTGTGTTATGGTTGAAATTCTAGACACCTAGCTTAGTGTCATGGGAGTGTCATTGCTTCAATGCCTTTAGGGCATCACCTACACTTGAAGCTATTACATCCCCAATTTTTGTCTTGCTATACTTTTACTTTTTACTTGGACATAAGTAAATTTATTATAATGTTTAGATTAATGACAAGGAAAGAAATGGATTATATTGAATGTCATTTATGAAATTATGGAAATGATTATGATATTATCGATTTAATATTTGCATTATGAGATTTGATCTATTATTTGAATAATGATGCACTGATCATAATTTCTTTGGTAATGAGTTTGATACAGGAATACAGGTTTTTCAGATGACTCTCAGAGAAAAGAGAGAGAGTATCTTTTGAGGAGAGAGCTATAGACCTCAGGTTACGAGTGATGATTTGCCAAAAAATTATTAGTGTTAACAAAAAAAGTGAACCAGTGTCGTAAGAGGTAAGTCTTGTCTTGTCAGTTTACTTTTGAACCCAATCGACAGGTAGTCGATATCTTTCGAATCTTTTCAAGTCATAGTGTGACGTCATAGTCGTTTGTGAAGTAAATGACATCGTCTGAGTAAGAATTATGATCATTTACATTTAATGTAAAAGTTACGACGTCATTGTCGTAAAATAGTCATCTTATTATTAAGTCACTTGAGGTTTTGTTGTCAATTCTTAACGTCAAGACGTTTTCATCAAGTTAAGAAGCCGTGATTTTTGTTGATGGACTGTGATGGGGAGACAAGCTCAACCCAATCACATTATCCATAATCCTTTGTTTAAATATTATCATTTTATTGATTAAACCATAACTATCTAATAGAGGTGATGTTATGTGAATCATATTTGATACAAGCAAATAGATATATTTATAAACCGAATGAGGATACTACCTCATATTATTTAATAAAACTTATCCATTTGAGTAGCCTTGGGCATTTTAATTATAATGCCTTCATTAATTCAAGTAATGGAGTTGGAGATCACTTAAAGTGATCAATAATGACCACTGACGATTTTAATGTTGTGTCGACCTCTTTTAAAGAGGGAACGTGGTATTATTGTTGCACTTGATGATTTCCCCACATTTTGCACCTTTCTGAAACATGTGTTAGTCTTTGCTGGTAAAATGGATTCAGTTGAAAATGAATGGGTAGTGGATTGCAATGACTCCTATTTCTTTTCCAACTACGTGAGTGGTGGATCGAATCACTCTATGTGATAAATAAATGATCAACGGTCGTTTAATGGTCATGTCGCCTTTTTTTTCAAATAGGAGGCTGTGGTATTAACTACCACAATCGACGAGCCCCATGGGATGGTTGTCTTCCTTAGACATGTGGAAAATTTGTATAAAACTTGGCTTTAGTTAGAACCAAACCGTTTATGGACTGTTATGCATTCAATTAAGTTTGCAATTGAAAAGAGTGGAGGTGTGAAGTTAGGTGACTCAATAGGAGTCATGCAGAAGTCTTAAATGACCACGACTCAGTTGAGCCATTGTGAATAATATTAAAAAGTTATACTTGTGTGAAGGAGAGGCATATACTTTGAATAATCGTGGTTGGCAGCTGAGAAGAGATACACAGCCAGAGGCATCGACCCTGTGTCCTGTTCACACATTTCTACCAGCTCAAAACCATCCATTAATAGGTATTCCTTGGTCATGTGTTTGGTAACTATGACAACTATAGAATTAATGGAATCAAAGCCCCATTATAAGAATTATTGGCTAAAGGTTTGATTAGATCTGGTATTTCACCATGGGGTGCACTAGTTATCGTTGTCAAGAGAAAGGACATAACTCTGCAATTGTGTATTTAGTATCGTATGCTCATTAAAGCAATGATAAAGAACAAATATCTTTCACCATGTATTGATGACCTCTTTGATTAGATGCGCAGAGGTACAGTGTTTTCAAGGATTGATTGGCGATCAATATATATCATCAATCAAGAATGAAGGATGAGGATACCCATAAAACAACTTTTTGGACAAGAAATGGGCACTATGAGTTTAGGGTGTTGCCTTTTGGACTTACAAATACCTCTATCGTATTCATAAATCTCATGAACAGTTTGTTTAGAGATTGTTTAGACAAGTTGTTCTAGCCTTTCAGAAAAATATACTTATTTATTCTAAGAATGAAGGAAACATTACCAACATGTACAAATGATTCTGCAATGGTTAAGAGAAATGATTTGAGTGGACAAATAAATGTCAAAGAGGCAATTGATCTACTAAAAGAGAACAGAGTAGTTGATGCTCTGAGTTGAAGGGGACATATTTCTTCAATTGTCTTTATTCATGCAAACTTTAAAGATAAAGTGTTACAAAATTTATTAAGTGATGAATATTATGAGCAAGTCAAGCAAGCTCTTATGGTAAATCCTAAAGATTCAAGGTATGATGGGTTTATGTTGGAGTCAGATGGACTGTTGAGATATAGAGGAAGAATGCATGATACTAATGTAGCCAAATTAAGAATTTTGTGTGGAGAGTACACACTACACCATACTTAGGATATCCAAAGGTAACTAAACTTCTGGCGGATGTTAAGCCTCTTAATTTCATGAAAAGAATGAAGAGTGATGCTGCAAGATTTGTAGCAAGTTGTCTGGAGTGCCAAAGGGAAAAAGTAGAATATAAATACCTACAGACTTTTTGTATCCACATGATATACTAGAATGGAAGTGACAAGTCATAAGTATGAACTTCGTTCAGAATCTTCCAAAGTCTAGGGATATAGATGATGCCATTTTAGTTATGGTTGATAACTCACGAAGGTAGCACATTTCATACCAGGGAATTTGACTGATGGAGCACCAGTGTTAGCTCACAAATTTGTGCAAGAGGTGTTTAGATTACATGGCTCCCCTGAAAAGATTATCTCGAATAGAGATGCGTGTGTAACATCAAGGTTTTGGTCAACTTTATTTTTAGTGCTAAGGACTAAACTCAATGTGAGTACAGCTTATCATCCTCTAACTGATGGGCAAACTGAGAAAGTTAACCAAGTTTTGGAAGACTTGTTACAAATGTATTGCATGGATCAACAATATAAGTGGAGAGACTACTTATCACTTGTGAAATTTTTAACAATACCTAACTTTTTGCCTATCAAGATGGCTTGAATTGAAACATTGGACATAAAAGATGCCGAACTCCTGTAAGCTGGGTAAGCTAGAGGATAGGATTAGCATTGGACTAGAAATGCTAGCTAAAATGGAAGAGAAAGTTAAGCTGATCAAAAAAAGATTGGTAGAAGCCAATGATAAGCAAAAGAACTATGCGGATGCAAAGCATGTTCCAAGACAATTCTCGGATAAGGAAGAAAAAGATTTTTTTGAGGGTCAAATCTCAGAAAAGTTTCATTAAGTATGGAATATATTCCAAACCAGTTCCTAAGTATAAAGAACTTCTCTAAATTTTCAAGATTATCAATTCTATTGATTACAAGAATCAATCTATTACCAGCTATTGCTAGGAGGCATAATGTTTTTTGTGACTCATATATGAAAAATATATTTATATAATATATGAATATTGTATTCTTAGAATGTTTTACAAGTACGGAACCTAGGAATGGTTATGATTGAGCTTCTTAAATGCTTGAAATTTGTAAGCATTGCTTGTGTAACGTAGAGGTTATGTAGTGATAGGTCCAGTGGGATCAATATGCAAAGGATAATGCTACATTGGAGGATTACCATGAATTTTACCAAAAGCTTCCTCATTTATTTAATGATGTTACTAGTTGAAAACAATGAACTTAATTTTTAGTTGCATTTTGATACTTTATATCATCGAGGACGATGAATCTTTAGGGGAAGGATATGTTACATCCCCAATTTTTGTCTTGCTATACTTTTACTTTTTACTTGGACATAAGTAAATTTATTATAATGTTTAGATTAATGACAAGGAAAGAAATGGATTATATTGAATGTCATTTATGAAATTATGGAAATGATTATGATATTATCGATTTAATATTTGCATTATGAGATTTGATCTATTATTTGAATAATGATGCACTGATCATAATTTCTTTGGCAACGAGTTTGATACAGGAATACAGGTTTTTCAAATGACTCTCAGAGAAAAGAGAGTATCTTTCGAGGAGAGAGATATAGACCTTGGGTTACGAGTGATAATTTGCCAAACGAGTATTAGTGTTAACGAAAAAGTGAACCAGTGTGGTAAGAGGTAAGTCTTGTCCTGTCAGTTTAATTTTGAACCTAATCGACAGGTAGTCGATATCTTTCAAATCTTTTCAAGTCATAGTGTGATGTCATAGTCATTTGTGAATTAAACGATGTCGTCTAAGTAAGAATTATGACCATTTACGTTTAACATAAAAGTTATGACGTCATTGTCATAAAATGGTCATCTTATTATTAAGTCACTTGAGGTTTTGTTGTCGATTCTCATCAAGTTAAGAAGCCGTGATTTTTGTTGACGGACTGTGATGGGGAGACAAGCTCAACCCAATCATATTATCCATAATCCTTTGTTTAAATATTATCATTTTATTGATTAAACCATAACTATCTAATAGAGGCGATGTTATGTGAATCATATTTGATATAAGCAAATAGATATATTTATAAACTGAATGAGGATAATACCTCATATTATTTAATAAAACTTATCCATTTGAGTAGCCTTGGGCATGTTAATTATAATGCCTTCATTAATTCAAGTAATGGAGTTGGGGATCACTTAAAGTGATCAATAATGACCACCGATAGTTTTAATGTTGTGTCAACCGCTTTCAAAGAGGGAACGTGGTATTATTGTTGCACTTGATGATTTCCCCACATTCTGCGCCTTTCTGAAACATGTGTTAGTCTTTGCTGGTAAAATGGATTTAGTTGAAAATGAATGGGTAGTGGACTGCAATGACTCCTATTTCTTTTCCAACTACGTGAGTGGTGGATCGAATCACTCTATGTGATAAATAAATGATCAACGGTGGTTTAATGGTCATGTCAGCTTTTTTTTCAAATAGGAGGCTGTGGTATTAACTACCACAATCGACGAGCCCCATGGGATGGTTGTCTTCCTTTGACATGTGGAAAATTTGCATAAAACTTGGCTTCAGTTAGAACCAAATTGTTTATGGACTGTTATGCATTCAATTAAGTTTGCAAATGAAAAGAGTGGATGTGCAAAGTTGGGCAACTCAATAGGAGTCACGCAAAAGTCTTAAATGACCACGACTCAGTTGAATCGTTGTGAATAATATTAAAAATTTATACTTGTGTGAAGGAGAGGCATATACTCTGAAGAATTATGGCTGGCAGCAGAGAAGAGATACACAGCCAGAGGCGTCGACCCTGTGTCTTGTTCATACATTTCTGCTAGCTCAAAACCATCCATTAACAGGTATTCCTCGGTCATGTGTTTGGAAACTATGAGGAAATCAAATATTATCTTTTAGACTGTACATAGTTGTCTCATGGGCGATAGTATGAGTTCACTAAAGAGGTTAAACCTCCTATATATATATTATGTAACAGTCGAAAACTTTTAAGAGTCGATGTAGGAAAATGCAGATAACTTTTTAAGTAAACTATTATGATCTATCTCTGTAATCAATGAGACTTTGAATGCAAATAAAATGGTTGACACATGGTAACACAAGTGAGTACTTGTTATAGTATAGTGAACCAACCATTTGCTTATTTCTTTAGAAACTGATTATCATATCAATGCATAGAATGGAGGATAAAAGACTGTAGACACCCTAAAATGACCAAGTCATCGCACTACTTGCATTTCGTCATTTCTTCCTAATCACCTGCATTCAACGTTAATTAAATAATCTAATTATTTAATTAATTTCATCAAATTCTTCTAAATTCCAAAATCGCAACATTAATTGAATAAATTCTCTTTATTTAATTAATTAAATTAAATTCCTCTGTTATTCTTCCATAATTAAATAATTTTAATTATTTAATTAAATCATTATCTTCTTTCTAAAATTCAAGTCTCCATTAATTAAATACATCCCATTATTTAATTAATTCATCACAAATTTCCTCTTATCCAAACAATTAAATAATTCCCAATTATTTAATTAAATCAAATCATTTTCTTTCAAATTTGAATAAATCAAATCAAATTTATTTAAAACTTCTCAATCTACAAAAATAAAATACAATCAAATATTTTATTCATTCTTCTAAATCATGCACAACAATTAAATAAATTTATTTCTTTAATTTGCCTTTTTATCTTCAAATTCTTCAAATATCTTTCAAATCTTTTAAAAATAAGTCTTCTTCTCCATGCACACAAAATTAAATAATTTATTATTTAATTTCTCTCAAAATCATGCAAAAGCAAATCTTAAGTTGAGTTATCTATTCACTCAACCTTGTTTTTATCAATTTCTCTTAAATTAGAAAAAAATTTCTATTTTATGAAAAACATGTCTTATCTTTAGAAAAGAAAGTGTTTAACTCAAATAAAATAGCTTTTGTGTGACACGTGTCTTCCTCTTATTCGTTGCACGTTCCTCAACTGTTCTCCTCCGTTGATTCTTCTGAATTATCTAGACCGTTGATTGATCTCTGTTGAAACCTATATGAACCCCCCTCACCTCCTCACAAATCCTCTTCGATCACTTATTCTCAGGCATATTTAACAGTGCTTTGAGCATACATAGCATCGATTGAGCAACTTCACGATCTTTTGACATTGATCTTTGAGCACTTTACTTGCTTGTTGCAACCATGGTTTCGTAGCACTATTGAGCAATCCACATTCATCGAAAGGGAACAATACAAATCTCGGTAAAAGCTTTTATATTTCATTGATTTATTAGTAATGGCTTTTATTTAGATTGGTTCTCTTTATGTTATTGGGCTTTTGATTTAATTAGTTTGATTTAGTTAATTTTCCTCATACACATTCTGGCACGCCCAGTGGGACTCACTAATCCCTCTTTTTCTTTGAGAAATTGATTTTTTTTAAGTTACAGTACGGAACAGCACAAAAGACACAGAACATCGCTATTGGTGGTATCCTACAGCGCTTCTGGAGGCACAGTAAAACATCTTCAGGGAGATACTGCGCACTTCTGGTAATACAGAGCCGCGCTTTCGGTAGTATCCTCCAGTGCTATTGGTATCATCGTAAAGCGCTTTTGGAGAAATACGATTTTCTGACATTGTTTGGTTTTTTGCAGGGTTTTACTCACATACATATCTTTGATTTGTCTGACAAGCTGTTGTATTTATCTTTCAAACTGTCTTTTGATACTTCCTAAGCTGACTTATTTAGGGGTATTTTCGATATTTGAGTTAACTTATCTTTTCATTACACCTTCTGAGCTCTCTAGATTTTAGGATACAGATCTATCAGATATTACTTCTCAGAACATTAGATCAATCATAAAATCCTATGTGGACCTAGTTATTTTGACAAAACCTAACTTTTTTGTGATCTGAGACAGGACAGCGCTTTCGGACATACAGTACAGCACTTTCGGCATCTCGGTAAGACACTTCTGCTTCTGATTGAGCGCCTCTGGCAAAATAGTGAGTCACCTCTGGTTTGCAACACAGCGCTTTCGTGACATAGTGCAGCGCTATTGGTACTATAGTAAGTCACTTTCGGTATTATAGTAGAGCGCTTTTGGTTAATTTGTTTATTTTTTGTACTAACTAGTGAGTTTTTGTGGAACTAATTGACTTGTTGCAGCTTCTTATCACTCACACAGAGCAAAAAAGGTTTTTCTGACATATTCATGCAGGACAAGCATTGAAGAAATCTTAATTTATCTCACTAAGTCTTAGAAACACATTGCCTTCTTAAAAGATAATTGAACAAATTATTTCGGCAATCTAAGTCTTAGGAACATACTACTTTTCTTAAGGGACAATGGACATGTATGCGAACACACCTCAATTTTCTAAGGGACAATGGACATGAATGTCAAACACTTCAATTTCATAAGGGACAATTGACAACTACAATCGTGTGTGTTCCTAATTTAGTTGAACCTTATTTTTCTTATAACGGGACAATTGAACCTTTGTTTGACATGCTTGCTCTTACATTTTCAGTACTTCCTTTAGAAGGGCCTACTTTTGGATTGCGCTTCATCCAAAAGGGATGACCCTAAGCAGAGTTTTCCTTTGAACCGCTATATAAGAGGATAAGGCAAAAGCCAAGTCCTAACCGATGTCAGCCTTACCTTGTGGTGCCAAACTGAAAAGAGGTGTACTAGCTCTTTGTGGAAATGATTTTCACATTGAGCGAAGTGTTTGATACTCTTAGTAGGATTGGTTAAATCTTTTAGTAGCTTGTCGCATTGCTCATAAGGCGTTGGTCCCTCAAAGTTACTAAGAACCATTCTAGATAGAGACTACCCGATCTACCTCTGAACATTGCGGTAATCATCAGTGCAAGGGGAATCGATTTAAGCCCTTAAGATACTCACCATTGGTTCCCTTGAGAAGAGATAGTATTCACTTGGCCAAAAAGCTCTTGTGACCTACTTGAGCTTTCCAAGGGGAGGGTGAGATATCCCTACCTATCGTCTCTCGCAAAGATACAAAATATCTGACACCTTTATGGAATGATATTTTTATCGACGGAGTATTAAGCTGTGAGCTGATCTACTGCAATGAAACCTTGTCTCTAGGGATAAAAAGTGCTTGTTATTGATTGTAATTATCTTATACCTGTGGAAACATTGGGCTTTTTGTGAGCCTCGAACATACACTATCTGTTGTGTTAGTCCTTTTTACTGACTTTGTTTGCTATGTTTTCTCTTGCCAAAGAAAATTCAATCAGAAACAGAACCAAATCTATCAAAATTTGCCTTTTACAAACATCAGACACTACTTCAGCGCCTCTGGTATTACATTAGCTCACCTTTGGTAGTACAGTAGATCACCTTAGGTATAGTAGTACCTCACCTCTGGCATCCCTACTTCAGCACCCTTGGTATAACAGTAGCTCACTTTTGGTAACAGTAGCTCACTTTTGGTAACAGTAGCTCGCCTTTGGTATAGCAGTACCTCGCCTTTGGTAGATCAGTCCATCACCTCTGGTATTACAATAGCATGCTTTTGGTTGCACAGTCCTGCGCCTCTAGTCAAACAGTATAGCGCCTTTGGTCCAGTAAATTATGCATCAGAGTTTGTCTTTCCCAAAGCACAAGTAGATTCTCAGCATTTCATTTTGGTCCTAGTGTATTCCATGGTAACCACTAGGCTCCAGCAAACTATGAAGTCCAAGCAAGTTGTCCCTAGGAAGCACAAATTGCCTCCTCATGCACCGCAATCCGGTCATCTCAACATTACTCCCAAGGTTACTCCTAGGACACCCGCGGAAAAATCTACCAACTCTCCAAACATGCCGCAAATTGACCACCCAAATAATCCTCAAGAAGGTAGGGTCCCTTTTGTAAATACACCTCAATACACCACTGGCATGCCTCCGGATTTTGTACCACAAGGATATACCATCGATCAAGTCCCATCTCAAGAAGAGCAACACTTTGAAATAGGTCAATCCTCTCAAGAAGATGGACAAGATCTTGATGAATTCATACAAGATCCTAGATCCATAGCTGCCTTTGATAAAATCCTTAGTGAGAACCAAGATCACTTCTTTCACTTGCTTGCAGAGCAAGGAGCCAAATTACCTCAAGATTTTGATTTATCAAATCTCAAAGACACAAACAACACCCAAGACACAATAACGACAGTCTAAACCATGTCGACTGTGACCACGCCCTTACAAGAACAAAGCTCACAAGGGAGAACAATTGCGCACTATAAGAATCCCCTTTTTCAAAATCCAACAAGAGAGAGGCCCATATCACCACTGCTGACTCCTATGGAAATCTACAAACACCAACAGGAGACTCTACAACGTCAAGCAGAATTAGCCAAATAGGCCACTCTAGCTCAATCAAACATACAACAACCTCCTAAAGTGTCCACACCAATCGCAAGTGGAATATTGGTTACCCCATCACGAATAGGTTTTCCACCAAATTACAATCCAGGGAACAACTATGTAGCCATGCAACAAGGGTCTCAACAAATGCCACCTCCTATATCATCACACCTTCATGTCTCTCAACCAACTAGAGTCATGCAATCCCAACCACAACATTCATCTACACTCATCCTTAATCATCCTCAACCATCACAAAACACATCTACCTATGTCCCTCCATCACTACGTTCATCAGCGCTAAACTTCTTCAACACCTTGCCTATTCACCCTCAACATTCCCAACATCAAGTTTCCCAAAGCTATGTTCCGCAACCGCAACCTAACCCAACGAACTTTAGTTTTCCTCCACCAAACTCTTTTCTTCAACCATCGCAAAGCCAACATTCTTACCTAGTGCCACCCCCACCTCCTCCAAATCAAAACATCCAATTCCAACCCAATCTGAACCCAACATACAACGCATATGACCCCAACCAATCTTACGACCCTTATAACACCAATGCCCATGGCTTACACTACAATCTTCCGTATGGGCAACAACAACCACTTCTGGGACAACAGGAGATGTTACCAACCCCTCCCACGAGTATGGAGCTAAAAATTGCTAAGGTTCAACAACAACTATCTAATCTTACATTTGGCCACACCAAGAAAACCTTCTTTTTGGAGGAAGTTTGTCCCTATCCTTTTGATCGGTCATTACCCATGATCCCTTTTCCTCAAAATTTCACTATTCCCAAGTTTGATAAATATAAAGGAAAAGGTGACCCAAAAGACCATCTCAGGGAATTCTATCTTGCTTGCTTCGAGGTCTCATATAACGACACATATCTTATGCGTCTCTTTCCTTGTAGTCTTGGAGGTCAAGCTATAGAATGGTTCTCGCACTTACCCATGGGTATTAAGTCTTTTAACGAGCTAGCAGAGAAATTTGCCACCCATTTCTCCTACAACGCAGAGCATGAAATCTCCATGACTGATCTATGCAACAACAAACAGAAAAATGGAGAAACTTTCATTTCATTCCTTCAGCAATGGAGGCAAATGGCTAGCAAATTCCCATTCAAGATACCCGAAAAATAGCTTGTTAGCATATTTGTACAGAACCTCAACCAAGAATTGGTTTTTCACTTGCAAATTCTTAGTGCTACAACCTTTGATGAAATTACGTACAAGGGAATCAACATTGAAAAGGCCCTCATTGCTAAGGGTGTGGTCAAAATCTTTAAGGAAATGAAAGACAATGCTCCTCATCAATAGACAAACGATAAACCAAAGTTTTGGAACAAAAACAAAAATGTGGTCAATGATGGGGTGGTCGATTCTAAACATGTCCAAACTTTGCAAACGTCTCTGCAGCTATCCAAACCAAGTCAAGCTCCACCTCAACAACAGCAACAACAAAGACAACCTTATCAAAACCAACCACAACAACAACAAGAGCGACCTCAACAAGATTACCCTCCGCGGCGTCAATTCACTCCCTTGGGAGTACCTATAGAGTCGGTCCTACAACAGCTGTTGCACAAAGGGCTCATCACCTTACCGGATGCTCCCCCATATGGAGAACCTGTTTACAAAATAGAATGTTACAGAGACAATGAATATTGTGAATTCCATAGAAGCAAGGGGCACAGAACTGCGTCGTGCATGAAACTCAAGCACCTAATTCAAAATCTCATCGAAGGCAACCAAATCACTTTTGAAGATGAACAACCAGCTCAACCCATGAACAAGGACCTCAACATGTACAAGGAACCATTCCCTCACCATGGTCCACCTCCTCCGCAGGATAAAGGTAAAGGTGTCAATCATGCTTCCACTTCCTTTGACTCCATCGTGGGTCATTTTGAAGAGAGTCGAGTGTCTACCCTTACAATCAAAGGCAACTCTACGGATTGCGTTGTTACAACTCATCGTGGTCGTGTCACCATTCGTGGGCCTACACCCAGTCTTCAAGCTCAATCTGATTATAATCTTGTCAAATATCTAGGGAAAACACCAGCATAGATCTCTATCTTGGAACTTCTATGGCCATCACCTGCACACAGAGTGGTGCTAGAAAAAGCCCTCCAAGAGTCTTCGGTTCCTAACAATATAGCGGTCGCCGATTTCCAAGCTATAGTAGGTAACATTGCCTCGCCCTACAATGTGGTCTTCTCTGAAAAGGACCTCCCATCCCATGATCAGTGTCACAATGATGCCCTTCATATTGAAGTTCTCATCCATAAGCGCAAAATCAAACGTATACTCATAGATGGTGGTGCTGGTCTCAACATCTGTTCTTTAAAGTTACTTAAGCAATTGGGATACTCTGAGGATCATGTCAACATGGATCAAAGTATTACAATCAAGGGATATGATGATGTTGAGCGCCACTCAGAGGGTGTTATCCACTTACCTATACAACTGGGCCCCGTTATGCTTGAAACCAGGTGCCAGGTCCTTGATATTGAGTTGCCTTACAACATTATCCTTGGCCGCCCATGGATCCATGTAATGAAAGTTGTTCCCTCAACGTACCATCAGTCTCTAAAGTTCCCATTCAACGGTACAGAGATAACTATCCCAGGAGACCCCAATCCTTTTGAATTTTGCCATGTCTTGCAAGGTAGTTATAAGAATTGCAACCAAGTGCCTAAAAATGACAAAGCCCTTGAATCCCCACTATATGTTGATCCTAAAAATCTGACACAAGCCTCTACAAGTGAACCTAAACCTCTTCCCAAAATCAGAGCTCACATCCGTGATATAGGCTTTGGAACATATGATATCTCAAAATCTTGTTGTGTAGGGCGGATGCCTTTATCCCCTAAATCTTATGGCCAACCGCCCATTGCCAAAGTAACCAAAAAAGCAGCTATTCCTCCCCCAGCATTTCTAACCCAATTCCAACAGGAAAAATTATTGGAAGAGGAAACTATTGAGGACATTTCTTCTTGGCTATATAAGGAGAAAGAACCAGTTACAATACCAGTCAAGCAATATGGCAATGGCTTAAGGATAGTCAAAAACATGGGCTATAAAGGCAAAGGTGGCCTTGGGAAATAGAATCAAGGAACTATGGAACCCATTATTGTGACAAAGAAACTAGACAAAAAGGGTTTAGGATTTGGTAGAACGGTACCACGTGCCTTGGACATTGAGTATATCCTCGACGAGGTAGCCAAAACTTTTCCCACCGATTCGACGTCTACTGAGGATATCATCGATGACTCTTCCCTCCACATGACCAACCTATTTGCAGAAACCTCCATTTTTATGCTCTCCTCCGTATCCTTAACCTCCACCACAAACACCCAGAATGTCACACTTGTCTACCCTGAACTTATCGATTGGGACCAACAAGGGTCCCCCATTATAGATGTATTTTAGAATGACGAAGCTCTCGCTAAGTTCATGGGACTCCGGGATGGTATCCCTTTTGGCGATCATAAAGCAAGTTTTGTAATGGAACTAGAGCCAACAACTTATTTTGGTGAGAATGCCAAATCCTCCAGTCACAAAAGTGAAAAAAAAGAAAGATCTCTAGGTGAAAACCACACTGTGGCACCTCCTGATCACAAAATAGTAAAAACAAAGGACGTATCCAAAGGTGAAAACCCAACTGTGGCACCTGAGGATGGAGGATTTGACCTTCCCCACCATCTAAGTATCAAGAGAAGTCAGCTCTCCTAGTGGAAGATTCTACAAAGATAAACCTTGGCACAAAGCAAAATCCAAAGACCACATTCCTAGCAGCATCATTATCAGAAACAGAGCACAGGAATCTTAACACATTCTTCTTACAAAGAACCATCAACTTTGCGTGGACCTATGCGGATATGCCAGGGTTAGACCCTAAGCTAGTTGTTCACTATCTCACAGTTGATCCAAAAGTTAAACCAGTCAAGCAAAAGTTGAGGAAGATGCACCCACAGATAGCCCTCTTGGTAAAGGTTGAAATACAGAAGTTGTTAGACGCAAAGTTCATACGACCTATTGACTATTTAGATTGGGTCTCAAACATTGTACGTATGTCTAAACCCAATGGGCGCATCCGCATGTGTAATGATTTTAGAGATCTCAACAAAGCATGTCCCAAAGATGACTTTCCACTACCGAACATTGATATTATAGTAGACTTGACAGCAGGTCATGAAATGCTTTCTCTCATGGATGGATTCTCAGGCTATAATTAGATAAGGATAGCAGAAGAAGATCAACACAAAACAACATTTACTTGTCCTTGGGGTAATTATTGTTGGTGTGTCATGCCGTTTGGTCTAAAGAATGCGGGGGCAACCTATTAGAGAGCAATGACAGTGATATTCCACGACCTCTTTCATCATATCATGGAGGACTATGTGGATGACATACTAGCTAAATCTTCTAGGGTAGATCACATACAAGTTCTAGGACAGATCTTTGACAGGCTCAAAAAATACCAAGTAAGACTCAATCCAAAGAAGTGTGTCTTCGGTGCAACATCAGGGAAGCTGTTGGGATACATTGTATCTCATAGAGGCATCGAAGTAGACCCCCAAAAAGTAAAAGATATAGTGGAGATGCCTCCACCAAAGAACCTCAAAGCATTAAGGAGCTAGCAGGGAAGGTTGCAGTCCATTAGGCGTTTCTCTCACAGCTAGCAGATAAATGTCAACCATTTCAACACTTGCTCCGAAAGGATGTCTCATTTTGATGTGATTATAAGTGTCAAGCAGCATTTGATTAGCTCAAAGAGTATTTCGCTACACCTCCTATCTTGGTTCCACCAGTGGCTGATAAACCTTTGTTATTATACATCTCAACTACAACTTCGGCCCTAGGGGCCCTACTAGCACAAAACGATGAAATAGGAAAAGAGCATGCAATCTATTATATCAATAGAACCTTGGTGGGATATGAACTCAATTATTCACCAATGGAAAGAGCTTGTTTAGCAGTAGTGTTCGCTTCCCAAAAGTTGCGACATTACATGTTGAACCAACACACAAATCTTATAGCTAAAATTGATCCCTTGAAGTATCTACTAGCAAAAGCAACTCTTACAGGCAAACTAGCTAAATGGGTCATGATCCTTAGTGAGTTTGACATTGAGTATACAGATTGCAAAGCAATCAAAGGACAAGCCCTAGTAGATCAACTAGCAGAAGCACCCATGACAGATACACATCCTATGGTAGCAGACTTTCCTGACGAGAATCTCTTCACCCTTTCCAACTTAATAATGTGGAAGTTGTACTTTGATGGTTCCTACACACAGCATGGATCAGGGGTCGGCATCTTATTTATCACACCTCAAAATGACTATATTCCAAAGTCATATCGGCTTGCATTCCCTTGCACCAACAACATAGCCGAGTATGAAGCACTCCTCATAGGTCTCAATACAGCAGTTCAATGGGACATCACAGAATTACAAGTATATGGAGACTCACAACTAGTCATTCACCAAGTCACAGATGAATACCAAACAAAAGATGAAAAGTTGGTCCCCTACAAGCAACTAGTGGATGCCTACAAACCACACTTTTCTAGCATCACATTTGAGCAAATTCCACGAGAGCATAACAAGGCTACAGATTCTATGGCTTCTGTAGGGTCACTTATAGACATGTCTGCTAATACATAGAAATGTGAATTCTTGATCGAGCAATTGTTGATACCGGCCGTCGATGTTCCTGTTACTGAAATCATCTGCGAACTTGTTGGTCCCAATTCCCCATGGTACAAAGATATCTATGAATACCTTAAACACAATACCTTTCCCTCCAACCTTTCCTCCACCCAGCGCAAAACCTTTATCCGTCGATCCTCCTGTTACACCATTCTAGGTGATACACTATATCGCCAGAGTCTTGATGGTATCCTCTTACGATGTCTTAACGCGGAAGAAGCTGAAGCAACCTTACGAGACATACATGAAGGTGTCTGTGGCGCACATTCTTCCGGTCCTAATCTCGCTAAGAAGATACTTGAAATAGGTTATTACTGGCCTACAATAGAGTAAGATGCGACACAGTTTGCTAAGAAGTGTCTACAATGCCAGCAACATGGAGATTTGATTCACGCACTAGCTCATGAATTACAACCTGTGACAACTCCATGGCCTTTTTCTCAATGGGGTCTCGACCTTGTAGGACAAATCCACCTATCCTTATCTAATGGCCACAAATTCATCATTACTACCACTAAGTACTTTACAAAGTGGGTGGAAGCCATTCCCATGACCTATATCACCGGTAAGCAAATAGCCAAGTTTATCCTGAACTACCTCATATGCCGGTATGGTATTCCCCAAGCCATTGTCACTGATAATGGGAGACCATTTAAAAACCAAGATGTCCATGCCTTATGCACACAATACAATATCCAGCATTGCTTTTCAACTCCCTACTATCCACAGAGTAACAGCCAAGCTGAGGCTTCCAACAAAACCATCCTCAAAATCCTCAAGAAAACAGTCAATGAAGCTGGTCGTGATTGGCACTTGCAACTCAATCCCGCCTTATGGCCCTATTGCACTAGTATCAGAACACCAACTGGTGCCACACCATATGCCTTGGTCTTTGGCTCAGAAGCCATCCTACCTATAGAGGTCGAGATCCCATCCCTCAGAGTATCCATGCAAGACCTAATTTTTGGAGAGGAGTATCACACTTCCAGATTAGCTGAGCTAGAACTACTAGATGAAAGGCGCCTTGCCACACTTAATCATCTTCATGTCTACCAAAACCGCCTCTAGCGTAATTACAATAAAAAGATCAAAGAAAGATGGTTCCAAGTTGGTGATCTTGTACTCAAGGAGAATCAGAGAAATCAACTAGACTGAGAAAAGAAGGGCAAGTTTGAGCCTAACTGGTTAGGTCCCTTTATTGTCATAGCAGCATATGGATCAGGAGCTTATGCTTTAGCTACACCTGATGGCATTCCTCTAGATGAGCCACTTAACAGTGTTCATCTTAAGAAGTTCTATGCCTGATCCTCAGAGTATTCAAAAAAAAAACCCAAAAATCCAAAAAAATCTGTCTTCTGGTGAAAACCTGGTAAACAAGTGCCTTGGATAGGTACCATAGTGAAAACCTGGCAAACATGTGCTATGTGTATAGTCAGCATCGATCATCTATCGAGTCTTGTTCATGCCATTTCACAGCGCTCTTCATCCATCCATAATAAAACCATTGACCTTGTTTGCATTTCCATCTCCCTATCTAGTATAGCTTAGAAATTTGTCAATGTCCACCGTCGTCATCCCACGTCTTGATCTGTGTCAGCAGTTTTCACTGTCTTGTCCTAGGTCATGCTTTCTATCTCAACCATCCATGTGAATTCCTCTACCGGAATAGGGGCAATTCCTTCCTTAACCTCAGTCTAGGAGTGGTTCCTTGTTCGTGGTTCACAACACGTTCTTCAACCGTTTCTCCTTTCCACAGATAACACTCTTTAATAGACACATTGCTCGTACGATAAGGTTGTTATCTCCCCAATGCTTTTCCTACATCATCACCACTAACCAGAACTACATATCATGTCATTTCAGTCTTAAGGTACCTTGATCCCATGGATATGGGTATGTAGGCAGTCTGGAATACGAAGGAAGTTTCCAATACTCAGGTACATAAGATCTCCCCCTTTCACCTCGGCCCATGTCATCACTCTATCCAGAACTACATATTATCATGTTCATTTTCATCGTCGTGTGCCTTGATCCCGTGGATACAGGGTATGTAGGTGGTCTGGAATACGAAGGATGTATCCAGTACTCAGGCACACATGATCCATCATTCTCTGCCTGTCTCAATCCAGTTACACTTCATCCTTCTAGTCTGCCGCATATCAAAATCCATTCGCCTCGACTTGAATACCGCAAGCAGCAAGCTAGCGCATCCTTTCAAAGCAAAAGTTCTTAGCAATCTTCTAGAGTCAACTACTATACTACTGTTCTGATTGCCAACATATGCTATATCTTGCTTAACCACAGCACCAGATCCACAAGCTTGTCTTTTGCAAAGTGTTCCATTGTCGAGACCAACACATGCGTCTCCTACGACATGTGGCATTTCCTACAGCAAGACATTGTCTTTTTAGGTAGATAGCCCCCTTTAATGCACACAGAGTTCCTACGATAAGGCTGTTATCTTTCCTATCCAATCTATCCAGAGCAACCTCTTTGGCAAGAGAATATGTTGGCTGTATGTTTACTTTGTAAGTCAGTCAATTTACTTTTTGGTTTATCTGTTGTTCCTTTTCCATTACCTATTCAAGGCTACCTTGATTTATCTATAATCTTGGTATGTTGCGATGCCGTACACATTTGTGGGCATAGTCATTGCTTTTGTGTGCCGTGTTTGAGGAATGATCTTTAGTATCTTTCTTAGCATTATATTTATCTTGTGTGTGTTACGACCTAGCATCTTACATATTAATATTCTTCTTACATTTACATGTATTGAAGTTTATTTTATGTTCAAGACTATGGCTCATTCAAATGTTCCAACAAGGTTATATTATGTCTAAGGGATCTAAGTTCAAACCACCTGCTTGCAGAGTCAACCTCCACGCACTTGGATATTACTGCACCTTGGTCTTGTATACCTTGGTGGCGAACTATCCACGTGCTATATCAAAAATAAGGATTGCTCTTTATGTACAATTGTGAAACCAATGCAACAAGCTCATCATTCATCCATTCACACAACCTTTATATCACTTTCATTGCAAAGATAGATCAATAGTCTCAGTCATAGTATCTCCTCTTTTTCTTCTCTGGGGTGCATATCTGCAAAACCCACATGTTAGATATCACAGGTCTACCATCTCCTCTTTCTCTTCTCTCTGGTGCATATCTGCAAAACCCACATGTTAGATATCACTAGTCATAGCCATCATGCATCTCTGTCATCATACATCTATAAACATCATATAAGCAATATACATCATCACATAAATCCATAATCATACATACATGTCATCACATCCATGTCATCAAGAAGTGCATACACAAAAAAATATGAACATCAGTTAGCATAATAAAGGTCATCATATATACAAAACATTTGTGTCTACATCAATAGTCCATATGTATACATCCAACTATACATCAATATAGTACATCAAGGCTATCAAGAGCCTACAAAATATACATCAAGATGCACGTAGGCATCAGCCCAAAATGATACAAAAAGATACAATGTACAAACGTGCATGCTCTAATGGATAGAGCTGCCCTCCTACTGTGGCCCCTACCTCCACCTGTGCTCGGTGCAAGTCCCCCAGATGGTCCTCCTCTCCTTGCTCCTCCTCCTCCTCCTGGTGACACAAATGGTCCTCTCACTAAGGACAGTGACTGACCTGTCCTGCGAGACCCTGATGCTCCGGACCTGCTCCTATCTCTGTAGCTCAGCTCTCGCTGAGCCACTGGCACCGCACCTGCGTAAAGCACCCTGTAGTACTCAGCCTCTCTACCTGCTGATACTAGCTCTCCCTGCACCCGGATGAGCTCACTATACAAAGTCCTCTGATCTACACCTAATGCACGGCATGCCTCATCCCTCTCCTGTCTCACCCTCTGTAGTGTGGCCTCTGCTGTCAGCTGAAGCTGGGCCTATGTGTCTCTCTCTCGAGTCACCTAGGCTAATTGCCCGTCATCCACTGCTGGTGCGGCACCTATGCCTATGCCTGAACCTGTAGCTATGCCTGTGCATGTGCCAGGACTATTTGCGCTGCTGTGGCTACTTGTGTCTGCACTTGTGCTAAGGCCTTGGCTTGCCTCGCCTCTACCCTAGCTGTATCCCTATCTCTCCTGACTCGCACCATGCGGAGCTCTAACCGAGTCCTCTGAGCTATCTCCTCCTGTAGTAGCCTCTCAGCCCTCTGTAAATCGGTCTCTACAACCTGGTCCCCAGCCCCCACCATATCCACATCTACCTGTGAGCCTTCAGCTTCCCCCACTGCCTGCTGTCTTGCTGTTCTGGCCTCTCACCTAATCCTGGCCTCGACACCTAGGACTAGTACCTCCCCCACTGCCCCTGCCACACTTGGTGTAGTCAATCGCACTGGCCTATCAGTCTACTAGTACCTATCATACTCTAGCAGTGTCCCTGGATCTGCCAGTCCTGAATCCCAATCCCATCTCACTGGGACAAGTCTCCGCACCTCTACCAACGCTGTAGCTAATGGAATCTCTACATCCCAGTCCCCTACCTCCCGCCGTGTCCTCGCATGTGTCACCTCTCCTGCTGGCAACCCCTGCGGCACTCCAAACTACCTAAGTACTCACTTTGGCAGCTATCTCTCTATCGTATCTGTCCACCTCCCAAATAAATACTGAGCCTGTCTGTAATACATCAGCTACTCATGCTCATCCTCCCACTCCTCACAGAGTAGCCATGGCCTCCAAACAAATAGGTCCATCTCATCAATCTGCCACCTCCAATGGCTCACAGATCCAAGCCTCCTATGTGTAATAACACCCTCATACAGGGATGCGTATGGTTCTCCCCTCTCCTGTCGATGCTGTGTCATGGGTCTGATCACTAAGATGTGCTCCCATGCCCACACCTATAGAAGAGTCACCCCTGTTGAGAGACTCCTACCTCTCCTGTACACGCAGTGGTACATGTAGTGGTATAACTGTCCAAGCACACAAGGCCCCCAAGCATATTGTGTCCCATGTGTGAACATCCTCGATAGTATGGTGCCCCATCCAACTGATAATCCTCTCGACCGCTGGTCTGGGCACAGGAAGCCCCCAATCAATGACGAAACTATCTACCTGATCTGGTCGCAGAGTCATGGGACGTCTGCCCACCGAATGTTGCCATCATCTATCCACAAATCATCTGTGCAAAATACCTATACCATGTCTGCCTCTCCCCGCGCCGGGTCAAAGTCCACTCGCTCTCCATCAATCTGAATCTTGAGGATGCGATATACATCCTCCAGAGTCACTATCGCCTCCCTTGTCGGAAAGTGAAATGAGCCTATCTCACTATGAAATATCTCCACCACTGCTATCACTAGGGCGAAATTCACCCTAATGTGAGTCAGGTGTGCAACGTGCCATAATCCCACATGCTCTAGGAAAGCGTCCTCCTCCCACGTCAGATGTACTACCTCGTGTGCTATCGGGTAGTGCCGCTCTCTCGACATCAACGGTGGCATGATCCTCTACATTCACAGCAAACCACTTGTCAGTCAATTTAACCATTCCTCTATAGTCCTACCGACTTCTACCCTATGATGCAAAGCCCTAAGATCGGCTCTTCCCTTGCTCCAACCTAAGTAGTCAACCCTTCGGTCAACCCTGCCCATTACATTCTTCTATCCAAACCAAAGGCGCCTTGCTTTCCACAAGAGCGCCCCACTGTGCTACCACAAGCGCCTCATTGTGCCTACAAATGCGCTTTATTTTTCTTTACCAAGTGCGACTTGTTTTTCCAAGTGTGCTTCTCCATGCTGCCAACCGCGTCGCGCTGTGCTACCAAAGGTGACGCAATTTTTTTGCTCACCCTTCCAACCGTGCCACTCTGTTCTACCAAAAGCACTGCGGGTTTATACCAATTGCACTGCGGCGCAGAGTCTTAAAACCAAAAGCGCTTTGCTTTTACCAAATGCGTTGTATCTACCTACTAGACGCACTGCGGTGCTCCAAACGTGCCTTAATCGACTACTAATAGCACTAATCTATCCTACAACGCTTTTGGCTGACCTAATCTCCCTCCCTAAACCTAGCCCTAAACCACCCTAAAACATCAAATTAAAATGAGGTTTTTTGACACTTACTGCTGCTGGAGCTCCTACAGGCCTCCCGTATGTCCGCACTAGCTCTGCCCGATGCCTGTGCGCTGGAATCGACATCTCTCCTCGCTGTCTTCTCCTTCTCCACTTTGCTCTACACTCTAAATTTAGAAACTCTTAGTGTGCAAATGAGGAGTGTGGTCCCTATGGGCCCTATTTATAGTCTCCTGCCCCCATTTCTCTCTTCCCACCCATTCTGCTTTTCCTGCTCACTTCACGCGCAATCGTCTAGTCGAGCGTCAACCCCATCCTTCTGTCACTTCCCTGTCTTCCTGCTCGAGGGGGCATACACTGGGGCAGCTACCCACACTGGGGCATCAAAAAATTGTATCATGTCTTCAACAATCATTTTCTTTGATGCAACGTTGTAAACTGCATCGCATCAAAGAGGGGCAAAATGTAGACACCCTAAAATGACCAAGTCGTCACACTACTTGCATTTCGTCATTTCTTCCTAATCACCTGCATTCAACGTTAATTAAATAATCTAATTATTTAATTAATTTCATCAAATTCTTCTAAATTCCAAAATTGCGACATTAATTGAATAAATTCTCTTTATTTAATTAATTAAATTAAATTCCTCTGTTATTCTTCCATAATTAAATAATTTTAATTATTTAATTAGATCATTATCCTCTTTCCAAAATTTAAGTCTCCATTAATTAAATACATCCCATTATTTAATTAATTCATCACAAATTTCCTCTTATCCAAACAATTAAATAATTCCCAATTATTTAATTAAATCAAATCATTTTCTTCCAAATTTGAATAAATCAAATCAAATTTATTTAAAACTTCTCAATCTACAAAAATAAAATACAATCAAATATTTTATTCATTCTTCCAAATCATGCACAACAATTAAATAAATTTATTTATTTAATTTGCCTTTTTATCGTCAAATTTTTCAAATATCTTTCAAATCTTTTTAAAATAAGTCTTCTTCTCCATGCACACAAAATTAAATAATTTATTATTTAATTTCTCTCAAAATCATGCAAAAGCAAATCTTAAGTTGAGTTATCTATTCACTCAACTTTATTTTTATCAATTTCTCTTAAATTAGAAAAAAACTTTCTAATTTATGAAAATCATGTCTTATCTTTAGAAACGAAAGTGTTTAACTCAAATAAAATAGCTTTTGTGTGACACTTGTCTTCCTCTTATTTGTTGCACGTTCCTCAATTGTTCTCCTCCATTGATTCTTCTGAACTATCTGGACCATTGATCGATCTTTGTTGAAACCTATATAAACCCCCCTCACCTCCTTCACAAATCCTCTTCGATCACTTATTCTCAGGCATACTTAACAGTGCTTTGAGCATACATAGCATCGATTGAGCAACTTCACAATCTTTTGGCATTGATCTTTGAGCACTTTACTTGCTTGTTGCAACCATGGTTTTGGAGCACTATTGAGCAATCCACATTCATCCAAAGGAAACAATACAAATCTCGATAAAAACTTTTATATTTCATTGATTTATTAGTAATGGCTTTTATTTAGATCAGTTCTCTTTATGTTATTGGGCTTTTGATTTAATTAGTTTGATTTAGTCAATTTTCCTCATACACAAAGACCATCTTAGTAAGAGATTGACATAGTTGTTATTAGCTCTTGAAACTAGTTCTCCTATTGAATAGGTTTTTTAGCAAGCCAACAAAATGATTGTGAGATAACCAAACCATAGACTCTCGAATTTTACAGAGATGAATGAACTTTGAGTAATATACTCTTAGACTTGAGTAGTATAATTTTAGGGAAACAGTAATTTAAAGTATTTTTTTTGTTTGGATTATGTATATATATAACAGAAATGATATCTATCCATGAGAACTTAGATTCATAGGAATCTTTAGTAAACTATTGTATCTCATCAAATAAGAGTAAATTAGAGATACTATGGTAGATGGAAATAAGGTTTATATGAGAACCCTTATATATTTATTTATCTTTTGATAATATTATTCTTGGAAAGATCCAATACAATGGAGTAGGCTAAGTCTACTAGAGAATGACCATGATCATGTAGGGATATATATTCAGGGTATGTTTTATTACGCCGAAGGCGTTCCCTTTGTGAGCAGTTGGGTTGACTTAATGGATCAATGGTTCGGAGGGGTGCACGAGGGGTGCCAAGATGATTCAAATGATCGCAGCCGTTCATCAGTTTCCCGTCGTTGCTGACGTCGGCAATGTTTGTTGTTCTGTTTTTGCCATTCACCGATTTCACGTTTAAAGTTTTCACTCGCCGTTTTTCGTTTTCCTCTCACTTTCCGTTGGATTCATTTTTTTCAAGGTAAAACATCATGGACTTCAACATCGCCGTTTTCCATTTTTCGAGGGATGTATTCCACGCTTCGGATAAGTTGTAAATGATTTTTAAAAGTAGTTTCAAATCAAGAATAAAAGTGTCTCTCCCAATAAAATTAGAAATGAACTTAAATTTATAGCTATCATTTCAACATATTAATAAACTTAAATTTTATTATTTTCTTAATAATTTAACTATTAAATTATATTATATTATATTATATTGGATATTCTTATGTTAATTTAAATAATAATATATAAATATATGTATATGTTATCATATAATATATTTAAATTATATTTAATAATTTATATTAAAAACAATAATAAATATAATTATAATATAAATTTTATATATAAGATAAATATATTTAATGTATGTTTGTAAAGAAAAAGAATATATCAAAATTATTAAGGTTAATTAATTAAATTTTATGAAAAATTTTAATATATATTTGTAAAAAAAAAATTATATCAAATTATTTAGGTTAATTAAATATGTGTTTTTATTTAGTAAATATAAAATTATAAATTTAAATAAATGAATTGAAATTCATATTTCAAATTATTCAAAAAATTAAATGTTATTATTGAATGTGGAATTCAAATAAATTATATGTTATAATTAAATGTGTGATAAAGTATATGACATGAAGTCTTTAATGAAATTTTCCATAGACAGTTTATAGGTTCGGATTGTTGGTGTGTAATGTTATTGTAATCTTTTGGTGAAAGTTTGATGGTCTAGTCGGTTCACATTTGACAATCTCATGCTTGTATTGTACAAAGCCATATGCAATACTGGCAACTAACTAGCACTTGTACATGTAAGTTGTCTTAAATGATTTAACTGACAACTAATCTCATACTTGTATTGTATAAAGCCATATGCCATAACCAAGCATTTAAATGATTTTCATGTAGTAGTGATGCAACTCGCTTCCATAGATGTAAAAATGGAAGAAGAAGAAAAATGCATCACTTTGATAATTTGTTCATTATAGGATACCATCTTTCTATTTTGAAGCCTATTTATCTAAAGGGGATCAATATCATTTCTTTGTTCTCTAGAACTAGGGATGTATAAGTTTATTTGCATTGTTTGGATATACTACTCAATTATGTTGTATCTGCAAAAAATTGTAAAGAAAACAAGCTTATCCTAAAAAAATTGGATGGAAAAACATATTAAAAGGGTAAATTGATTGACGTGGAAGATGTGCAAAATTTGATAAGAGAAAGACTTGATGAAATGAGTAGTTTAGTTGGAGGTTTTGATCTGATAATAGGCGGAAGCCCCTATAATAATCTAATAGGCAACAACAGGAACACAAGAAATGGGCTAGAGGGAAAACATTCCTCTATTTTCTATGAATTTCTATGAATTGTAAATTATATAAGGCATGCAATGCATTTAAGTGTAACTTGATCTAGAATAATGAAACATTAATTTTATACTAATCTAGACTTCAATATATTATAAATTCCTTATTTTTTATAGCCAAGTTCCCACCCAAATTGAGAGAGAGAGAGAGAGAGAGAGAGAGAGAGAGAGAGAGAGAGAGAGAGAGAGAGAGAGAGAGACTAACTTTTGATCAACTGTTTAATCTTAATAATCCAAAGTTGACACATTTCCATGGGGGAGAGAGAGAGATAGGGTGATAGATATAGATAGAAAGGGATATATATATATATATATACAGAGAGAGAGAGAGAGAATTATGTACAATACAATATATTAATTATGTCAAGCCTGAGTACAATACAAGATTCATCCACAGTTGGACAAAACTAGGTGAGTAAAAGGTGATATAAAAACATACTTGAGGTGGCCATATGTGAATTTATTAATTCACAAATTCTTAATTTATTTAAGCACAAAGTGTAGTGGATTAGAAACTATGCAAAAGGCTAGATTTGATAATCACACTAATGAACCAGATCTAAGATTTCTCTATATGACACATTTTCAAGGAGCTAACACAATGGTGGACCTGCTAAAAAATCATGGATGCGATGAACCTGCTCGAAGATCATGAGAGAGAGAGATAGAGACTAACTTTTGATCAACTGTTTAATCTTAATAATCCAAAGTTGGTACATTTCCATGGAGGAGAGTGAGAGAGATAGGGAGAGAGATATAGATAGAAAGGCATATATATACATATATATATAGAGAGATAATTATGCACAATACAATATATTAATTATGTCAAGCCTGAGTACAATACAAGATTCATCCACATTTGGACAAAACTAAGTGAGTAAAAGGTGATATAAAAACATACTGGAGGTGGCCTTATGTGAATTTATTAATTTACAAATTCTTAATTTATTTAAGCACAGAGTGTAGTGGATTAGAAACTGCACAAAAAGCTAGATTTGATAATCACACTTCTGAACCAGATCTAAGATTTCTCTATATGACACATTTTCAAGGAGCTAACATGATGGTGGACCTGCTAGAAAATCATGGATGCAATCAACCTGCTCGAAGATCATGTTTTTTTTCAAATTAGATTGATAGCTGGGTTGGCTTCCACCAAATTATGGTTTTTGAATCAACCCAAGATAGAGATAGGGATAGAGATATGGGGATAGAGAGAGGTAGAGAGATAGAGAGATAAAGAGGCATATATATACAGAGAGAGAGAGACTTGATGAAATGATTAATTCAATTGGAGGTTTTGATTTGATAATAGGTAGAAGCCCCTATAATAATTTCATAGGCAACAATAGGAACTCAAGATAGGCTTCCTGTATTTTATATGAAATTCCATGAATTGTGATTTATTTAAGGCATGCAATAAATTCAAGTGTAACTTGATAGAATAATGAAGCCTTCATTTTCTTCTGATTTGGACTTCAATAGATTATAAATTCTTTATTTCTCATTGCCAAGTTCTCACCCAAATTGAATAGGCTACCAGAAACAAGTATTGAAAATTATGGACATTATTATTTTGATTCTATGTAGCAAATTTATTTGATAGAAAAAAACTTTACACTTGCATAATTGTTTTTAACCACTACTATTCATAAACAACTTTACTTGCATGCATGTCAACATATTTAATTTACTCCATTTCTTTTCTAATGTAGAACAACAACACATTTCACTACATTCTTTTAATGTTCAAATTATGGATGGACAACAACCATTCACCAACAACAAAACTATATGCAGAAGTTGCTTTGCATCATTTGGGTGTACTGCTCAATTATATTTTATCTACAAAAAATTCTAAAGAAAACAAGATTATCCTCAAAAGTTGGGTGGAAAAAATACATCACAAGGGTAAATTTATTGAGGTGAAAGATGTACAAAATTTGACAAAAGAAAGACTTGATTAAATGATTAATTCAATTGGAGCTTTTGACCTGATAATAGGTGAAGCCCCTATAATAATCTAACAGGGAACAATAGGAACACAAGGGATTGGCTAGAGGAGAAGCATTTCCCTATTTTCTATGAATTTCCATGGATCATGAATTATGTAAGGCATGCAATGTATTCAAGTGTAACTTGAGAAAATAATGAAACCTTCATTTTATACTAATCTGGACTTCAATTGCTCCATATAATCAAAATAATGTCCATAATTTTCAATATTTGTTTTTTCTGACCTCTTCAATTTGGGGCAGCATGACTATGAAAAACAATAAATTACTAATCACTATGGACAAGTTCAAGAGATTTACTTTCCCTCCATTTAGACTTTTCAAACTTGTCTCTATGTAGTTTTCCAACCATGCTTATTGTACACACATTTTTGTTTACCCTAATCTTTGAAAGCATAGATAAAATTTGATCATTTAAGTGACCAAATCTTTGCTGCCACAACTCACTTGTAGAGGTGCCTATAGTTATGTAAGTTGTCTTATCTATGTATAGGACAAAAAATAGTAAATGGTATCACTCTCAACTCATGTAGCCATAATTTTGAAATTATCATTAATGTTATTTATTAGACACTTATCTAAATAGAATTCCACCTTATAACCATGTTGAGTTATTTGACTTACTAAGAGAAGACACCTTTACTAAAGAACCAAATGGGCTCTTATTGTAGGTCATATGTTGGCTAGCCCATGAATCAATGTACTGTGTGTTATTTAAATTTATTTGAACAACTAAAGAGGCTATCAATATTTTTTTATTATGTTCACCTTCTTTATAAGCAAAATTTGATTGTTTTCTTTGATAAAATTTCTTTTCCCTTCTACATGTGATTTTTTAGGACATTGATCACTTTTATGCCCTTCTTTGAGCCACAATTGTAACATGTGATGAATTTCCCCATTCTAGTGTTATCCTTTTGATTCTACCATTTTTTAAAATTGTGCATTTGATGATTATCCCTTAGTTAATTGCACTGCCTTTGATTATTTTTATGTGGATTCCCTTGACTTTTTTGGTCTTTGATTTTGGTAAGATTTATCTTAATTGTAATTTTTATGTGTCTTTGGCCATAAATGCTTATGAACTCTTGCTATATTCACCAATGAACTTTTTAATCCTATCCTCTTTATTCAACAAATCCCCATATACTACTATTTTTATATTATCAATTTTTTCAGTTAGCTTCAATGTGCGTATAAAATTATGATACTTATTTGGAAGAATTTCAATCAAAAAATCTATACCCATCTCTGTGTGTGTGTATGTATCACTCATAATAAAAATAAAACAAAATAAAATATAAGTTGTTATATAAACATAAAGTTGTTTAAGTTAGGGAACAAAACTTTCAATCTTTCTCTCCAATTACAACTAAAAATTTATACCTATAGATATGAGACTCTTCTCCTCTCCATCACTATTGACATTAATTAATGATGTTGTTCGAGATTTAGTAGGAAATTTTCCTTAAGTGACTTGCCATATCATTTAAAGTATTGATCTCATCATTTCCAAAAAAATAAAAGAACTTAAAATCAACATTTTTAACTTGACTTATACATTAGGGTGTGCTTCAATGAACAAATCAAAGTGATACATTTTTCCTCTTCCATTTTTACATCTATGAAAGCCAATTGAATCACTACTAGATGAAAAATATATTAATGTTTCGTTACAAAGTCTCCTTCATGCATCTTTAAAGAACACAAATTTCTTTTCAAAATAACTTTTTTAGAAGACACTTAGTTTGATGTAATGCAATAATTTTATCTCATAAACTCTTAACAATGTTTTGTACTAAAACATTCATCAAGATTGAATTAGAAAGACATAACCCAATAGTTAATCTATCTCTTTTATCCAACCCGTGCCATTCATCTTGACCATTACTGATGGTAGAAAATTGAGTGCAACAATTATTATGACAACTCAAAGTTTTACCTACTGAACTTCTCTATCTTAATTGTCAAGGTGTTGGCCATGACTTCTAATTTTCAAATGTTATTTTAAATCACATGAAGTATCCCACAAAAAAATTGAAAGCAACATAAGAAATGTATCCCTTCATGGGATCAATTAAAACAAAGCTTTGATACCAAATGTTGGTTTTACAATGTTTATTCCTCAATTAGGAGCATAGGAAAGTAATTAAAACTATTGACATAAAACACATGTAACCTTAATTAAACATAGAAGAATAAGTGAAGGAGTTAAAGAAGATAAGATGTCATATATACTTGGGAAAACCCTTTTGAGAAAGACATAAACCTTAATAAATTAGTGAAACACATCATTTTCTCAAGGACCTGATATTTCACCTTTAATACCTATTTAGTGTACCCATTGTACACTAAAGTGTAGCTATCTCTAACAATAGCAACATCCCATCTCCAAGATTTATTCATTAATACATGGAATGACAATTGCTTATTGAAGTGTCTCAAAAATGGACATTTACAGCATCTCAGAAGTCTAACAAATGGAAATGACACTTAAACACCTACTATTTGAGTCTCCCCTTGTTTCACCACCATTCCAATAGTAGATGGTCAATGTTTTCAAGCATTTTTTTGGAGTGAATTGTTTCTATACCAACCATTCATAAACATTCAGAATGATATTGGTTCATTGGAGCAAGATATTATAGCACATTGGGAAATAATTTCAAACAACTACCATCAATGGAATTTTCATTGTACATCTCTAGATCTATTAACAAACACTGATGAAAAATTCTAGATCCATTGTCATAATATAGGAAGAGTAAGCGAGAGAAGGGGAGAGAGAGAGAGATTGATAGACATAGAAGGATAGAGAAAGAGAGATAGAAAAGAAGAGAGATAGAGAAGAAATATGGAGGGAGGGAGGGAGGGAGGGATAACAAATATAAAGGGAAAGTCGCTACCTCTTTTCTTTATATATCTCTCTATTTTGCAAAGTGTCATTTCATACCAAGCTCTACCTTTTTACATTGTAAAAGTACCATATCCTAATCTTTAATGTAGGGTTTTTCATTACAATGCTTGACCATAGCCCCAAGTCTATCACGCAATGTAACACTTTTTGCTACTACATTTATACAATTAAGCTTAGTTTTCTAATCCCATGATGGCCAATGATTTTGTGTTCTTAGAAATGTCTTAACAACACATATACTACATTCTTTCAATTCTATTGATGGATGGACAATGACCATTCACCATCAACACAATTGTAAGCTCCCTTCTCAAGAAATGAGAACTAAGGGTGCAAAAGTTGTTTTTCATTGTTTGGGTGTACCACTCAATTATGTTGTATCTACAAAAAATGTAAAAAAAACATGCTTATCCTCAAAAAGTTTGGTGGAAAAAACACATCAAAAGGGTAAATTGATTGAGGTGAAAGATGTAAAAAATTTGACAAAAGAAAGACTTGATGAAATGATTAAAATTCAATTGGAGGTTTTAATTTGATAATGGTGGAAACCCCTAAAATAATCTAATAGGCAAGGGATGGGCTAGAGGGGAAGGATTCCCCCATTTTCTACGAGTTTCTATGGATTGTGAATTGTGTAAGGTATGCAATGCATTCAAGTGTAACTTGAAAGAATAATGAAACTTTAATTTTATACTAATGTGGACTTCAATTGCTCCATATAATCAAAATAATGTCTATAATTATCAATACTTGTTTTTGCTAACCTCTTCAATTTGGGGCAACATAACTATGAAAAAAAAAGAAATTACTAATCTATTTAAGTGTAGACAAGTGCAAAATAAATATTTTTTTTTACCAAAATACCATTCAAGTCTACAATTGGAATGTTTATTGTGCAAACAAATTTTCTACATAGAATCAATATAATAATCATGTCCATAATTTTCAATAACAAAAATAAGTTTAACTGCATAAACACAATGGAAAAACTAAGGGGAGACTTCAGGCTATGATGAAACATTCTAATGGAAAATCTTGCATCAAAGATCAAGCTATGGTATCCACTAGAGCCTCATGAAATGGTACTTTTACAAAGGGAAAGAACAAGACAACATCCCATCTCTGAGTTTTCTCTAACAATAGCAACATCCTGTCTCCAAGATTTCTCTAACAATAGCAACATCTCGTTTCCAAGATTTCAATAGAAATATCAACATCCCATCTCCAACCTTCATTGATTCATAATGGCACACCAATTTAATTGGAAACAATGCCAATTATTCAAGTGGCTCAAAAATGGACATTTACAACATCTCAGAAGTCCACCAAATGGCCAGCTATTTTTTGAGTCTCCCCTTGTTTCACCACCATCCCAACACCAAATGATCAATGCTTTCAAGCATTCTATTGGAGTGAATTTATGCTATACCAACCATTGGGTAAGCATTTCAAAAAATAATATCCATAGAATTTACAATGTACATCTCCAAATCCATTGACAAACACTGATGATGAAAGGACAAGAATTGACATCAACAACATTCATCACTAAGGGCTATCATTCATAGAAATATCAAGAGTGTGCAACCTTGCAAGCCTTCAAATATGCCAGAGTTTCACATTCCAAAGATATGCAAGAAAATGACCGATTAAAAATACTTTCACATGCAAATGGTTGACCAACACAAACAAACCAAAAAAAGGTCCATCATTTCTATAAATATTTATTAATTTAGCTATGAAGATTTCTCCTTTTATTCACAAAACAAAATTACTTATCACTACAAAACAACACACATCATTACATGGTTTCAAATTTCAAATGATGACAAAATAGACTCCAGATATTAATGCAAATATTCTCTATACTCTCTTTTTGAGACTACTATATTAGAAACAAATAAAAGTTTCCTCTTTACTACTCTTACAAATATGCCCCTCTTATTAATTGCTCTTACCTACTCAATTTTACAAACTATGTATACTTTAAGTTTCCCATATGCAAATAATGGTTATTTTTTATCCACACAAAACTCTTTTCCACATCCATTCTCGGCGTACCCATTGCACACTAAGGTGCAATTGCTAGTTTATAACACATTATCAAAGTTATTCTACATTCCTTGTATAGGAAACTTTATCTATTTAAGAACTATAGTATTCTTAACCTTGGTTGAGTTAAACCAAAGGTTGTTTATAAACCTTAGTCTTGAAGTTATGTGATAGGGTTATTTTGACATAATGGATTATTCAAGGGTAAAATAAAACTGTAGTTTAACCTAGAAGGGTTAAAGATTATTGATGACACTGTTACAGTTATAGCCCGTTTAGTTATTTTATGGGGGTAGACATTAAAGGGTCGAGAACCCTAAATAATAAATGTTTATATTTATCTTATTGAAAAGAGATTTGTATTTAGTTGACAACGTTAAACCTTAGGTAGAGGAACCTATTTGTCTGATTAGAAGTCGACTTGAGATAAAAGTCATAAGCCTAAGATTTTGCAAGCATGCAAGAGGTACCATTAAATAGAGTCAAACATAAAGTTTATTATACCTTTTTAGTCACAACTTCTCTTAGCTATTACTTGTCGATAAGTGATGAATCTCAAATGTTGCAAAGATGCAAAGAGATATCCAAGAATAGATAGTCATTTCATAAGGTCTATGGAACAATGACAATGTCTTGTGAATCCACCTAAGTCAGAAAGACTAGATTTGAGTTAGATAAAACTCTTTAGTTAAACCTTAACTCGACCAAATAAGGTATTTATTTATATTAAATTGTTGTGATCATTATATAGATCGAGATTGAAGGGACAAGTACCCTAACTATGTGTATTTATTCTTACTTGTAAGAAAGGAAATAGTTTCCTAGATTATGATGCTTAACCTGGGTAAGGTAACCATCTTAGTCGTTATAAATCGATTTAAAATACTTATGAATTGATAAGTCTTGGATCTCAGGTATTGCAATGATGCAATGAGAATCCTCATAAAGAAAGGTAGTCAATAAGGTCTATGGAATATAGACAGTGAATGTAAACTTGTCTAGGTCGAGAAAACTAAAATATTGAAGTTGCCAAGACTATATAGATATACATAATCGGTCGAGTTGGGGTGTGTGAACATACAACAATGTTCATTGCGAACGTCAATTCATATTGAAACTATGGCCATAGTAATGCATATGTCTCTGCATGCATTGTCGGTTCACTGTATTTGGATTGCACAACCTATTAGAAATCATACTTAGCTAGAGGGTATCTAGAGTTGTATGGTTGATAGAGTTGTATAAGATACAACACCGTGTACTCGGGAAGGCAAATTACCACTGGTCACCTTTGGTCTATATTCCTCATGAAGGGTAGGGCCACTTCCTATGTGGAAGATGTGTGGGAAACCGCTAGTCTGTGGATGGAGGTAAATCACTGGAAAGATACTCTCTCTCTCTAGCAGAAGACATGCCAAGGCTTGTGATAAAGATGTTAGATTTTCGGATGCAGTATATCTTTGAGACTTTTATTTATTGAGACTATGTAAAACATTATCTAATGCAGATATTTGTAATTGATTTACTTTTGTAAACATTGTACTTGAGAAAGACAATATGGTTTATTGTATTTTATAATTAGAAATCTTGTAATTGTAGTTACTTGATTATATGTTGAATAAAAGAAAAATTTTCTCTCAATTTTACCTTGTTAAATTACTTTATGGTAAATTTTCTGGTTTTACTATGCTTTTAGAACGTGGATGTTACAAAAGTGTTGGAAGCCAGTAGAGTGTTGGTTTACCTAGACAAAGGTCAAATACCTCATATGACTGTAGACTAATTGTCTTACACTTACAAAGTACATATTGGGATGAGCTTAACAGAGCATGACTCAAAAAATATGTAAGAGTAGACCAAGATCTGACTTGGGTCTTCAAATTAGCCTTTTGGGTATTATTCAACCTCCAATGTTTATACGCATCAATATGACAACAATTAATTATAGTTAAGCAGAAAGAAAAAAAGATGTTATTGGGAGAGCACTTACAATGAACGCTTATGATGAGCTCTAATACAACTAGAGGCTATTGCAATGGCTTAATAAAAAACAAACATCAGAGTAACAAGTAGGATAATATAGATTTGTAGGATGAATGAAGTGAAGGCAAAATGAATGGGATAAGCACGTTATTTTATAGGGACATGAGGGCGGTTGCAGTGTTTGGTAGTGATAGTTATAGTTGTCAATTCATTGGCTCAAAAAACAAATCCTCGACCACCTAGCACATAAGGAGACGTAAATGTCACGGCATATCTTTATTGTGAAGAATCCAACAAGTATATTGTGTTAAAAATTCCTTAAGTGCAAAAAACTTTGGCACCAACTTTGAAAGCTGAAATTTAGTGTATCAAATTATTTTTTCTACATACAAACAATTTTCAAGAATTACAAATATTCGAAACAAAACTCTTGCAATATAAAACATATTAACGAATTAAAAAATTAGAAAAATAAATTTAAGATAAAATATTTTAAAAAAAGTATAATAGAAATATGAGACTTTTCTTAATTTATATTATAACAATTAATATTATAAAAAAAAAATTAGAGCCGTTGATATAACTTTTAACACTTTTTTTTCCTTGCCTAAACCTCCCACCCCACCTTGGAAAAATACCGTCGAATTAAAAAATATTGCTGTCACTTCGCGAATAACTTTATTTGTTATGGTGCGAAGGTTGGGGATGAATAATACCAAACAAATAGAGTTAAATAAAATCTTCTTTTTAAGATTTGGTGTGATTATCGGAGCTGCCAATATGTCTTTAGTAAGAATAATTTTGTGTAAAAAGAATATAACAAACTTACGAAGAAAAGGTTGTTGGGAAGGTTATGTGCTTTGAGATATAATTGTAAAGTATTGGTATTTTGGTTTACTTATTTAAATAAATATATTTAATTACTATATAAATTAATTTAGAAAAGGAGATAAAAAATATTATAGAAAATAAATGCAGAAATTATAAAAATAAATTGTATGGGTATTTGTTTTTTAATTTAATATAGAAGGTTCTATTCAAGTTTCACAAATCCATTCATTAAAATATTAGATATCATATTTGTAATTATGGACTTGATTTGATATGCGAAAGTGACTTGTAATTCATAAGGCAAACATGACAAATTTCATTCATACAACTTGTAAGTCTAGTTTTCACTTAATCTCAGTGTTTTTGTGTGCACATTCATGGTCTTATAATGATGGATATATATTTCGAGTTAGTTTCCTTACATGATAACACCAATGATGTTGCAAGTTGTGACAAGGCTAATTACTTCATAACCTGAGTGTCAAATTCTTAAATTCTCTTGAATGCAAACATAGTAAATTTCATTCATAAAACTTGTAAGTCTTGTTTTTGTTGAATCTTAGTGTTGTTTCTTGCACATTTGTAGTCTTATAACATTAGAGAGATCTTTTGAGTTAGTTTCCTTACAATGTAGCACCAATAATGTTGTAGGTTGTGTAAGGCCGATCACTTCATAACTTGGTTTTTGGAGGATTTGCCCTTGAGTCGATGATTGATGTTGCAAGAAAAGTATAATGCCTCTCCACCTTATTTTCTCGTCACCCTTCTCTCTCTTTTATTATTTATTTTAACAATCTTAATTTAGGAGATGGGTAAAATAATATTAGATTTGAGATTGTTGGAAATAGTCCGAACAACTGAGAGGGGGGTTGAATTAGTTGTCCCTAAACTTTAACCTTTGCTCGGTGAATTAGTTGTCCCTAAACTTTAACCTTTTCTGAACCTTTTAAATATTCTTTATAATCAGATTAATGATGAAAACATTTAAGCATAAATCAACATATGAGCAGAAACCACATGAACACACAACACCAGAATTTTGACGTGGAAAACCCGGTTAAGGAAAAAACCACGGTGGGGGTTAACCCACAAAAATGCGTACCTTGTTAAAAGTACTTAAGAAAATAGAAGGCACATGCCTTCAGGTGCATTGCCCAGAGCTTACTGCTCAAGAAGAGGCTCAGTGCCTATAAGAAATTATGATTTATACAGAAATAATGAACTGAGAAATAGCATCTACATTCATGCCTGAATCAGTCCCTTTGAAGGCTCAAAACTTCTGCTCTTATCTTCAAATTCTTCTCCACTGACTCTTCACTTTATACTCCCTTCGCTCCTCTTCTTCTTTGCTCTGCTTTTGATCCCTTCTTCAGATTTAATTCATTGTGTACAAGGATGCTTTTCAACAACTCTTCAACAAGTATTTATATTCTTCATCAACCTTGGAATGATCAACAAGGTCAGCTAAACTTGACGTGGATTATCACACTGTCGGCCAAACACAACTGAGACTTGAATCTTTTTCTACAATCACACCATGCTTCATAAAAATGCTCTTAGATCATCCACAACATGCTAGGAACATCCGGTCGGCCAAGACTGGGAAGAACATCAACCTCAAAGAAGAAATCTTCAATCAACAAGCTCAAACTTCAGTGCGGACCTCCAACATAGTAGCCACATGATCTAGAGACCTCCACAAGCGCATTGAAATTACCAATAACATTCACTTTAAACCAAATTGCCAAAATCATTTGTATCTTCCTCCGGAACCTCAAGAACACTATCTACAATGACTGTCAAACTAGAAAGATAGCTTGCGGACCTCCAAACCACGAACCACTGGAGTTGATGATACATATTGATTTCCCAAACATGCCTCTAGATCCACAGATCATCATTTTATATTACCAAAGAAATCCAGACCTCTTTCCTGTCACTCTGTCTCTCTTGAATAATGCAGGAACCAATTTTACTCAGATGGCTATAACTTCTTCAGATCTTAATGCGAACCTCTCAAATCTTAACTGAAGCTTCTTCAGACAAACCTCTGCATAGCCATATGGTCTGCATATATTGATCTCCATTAATTTTCTCAATATCCTCAATAGTCCGATCTTCTATACAGACAACAAGATAGGATACAGTTGACACCAATGGCAACAAGGATATGTTGACATCAATGACAACACCACTTAGGCACATATTTGTAACAGAGATATGGTTTTATTAAATATATTTCAATAGGTTTCATTGTGGACATTTCAATCCAGTTTGAGATATTTTTACTCATGTATGGCTATTATTGTTAAAGGGGATGGATGAAGTTCAAATATGCAAGAGTAGAATTGGTCTAGGATTATAAATAGTTCTAGAAGTCAAAGAACTCAACCATGTTATTCCGATCATCTCAAATTTGACATCAAAACTAGATAGTAGTATTTTTTTCATAGTAAATTCCATATCCTCTTCATCAACATCAAGTTCATATTTACTTTTTTTTTTCATTTTATTCCATTTTAGATACAATTAGGTAAACTTTTTTTACTCTCTTTATATCTAGGGTAATTTAATTATTATTATTTTATTACATTTATTTACCTTAGATATTTATGTAGGAATATTTTATTTCCTCACAATACTCTATAAGCCTTGAAAGAGGAGATAAATCCACCCCTTAAAACATATGTAAAAACATTAGCAATAACTTCTATCATGGCAGAGATGGCATTAAAGTTGCTCATGATGGAAACCCTAGAGAGGGAATTGATTTTTGATCTCATAGTATGGTTATATGACAAGTAGGTAGAATCCCATGAAAAAATGTGACTATGATAGAGGTAGTATGTCCTTGCTAGTGTGCAAATGCAAAAAAGAAAAGTAGCATTTATTTAGTGAAAATTGAGATTGCCTCCACTATGGATCCTGTGACCCTAGGAAAATAGAGAAAATCCTATTTGGAGGTCACTAGAAATGGGGTTGTGATAGCTTCAAAGGAAAGATTGGTATGACTAAGATTAGAGTCCCAAAGGGATAGTGTGAGGAGCATTATTAAACAAATGAAGGCTCTAGTTTTCAAAGTAGGGAAAAAAGAGAAAGAAGAAGCTGAGTTTTATGCAAAAAAGACATTGATCTACAAGTTCACCTCTCTATGGCCTAGCTTATCATATTTACACAAATGGGTAAAAAGCTCTTGGTCGTTTCTTCAAGAAAAAGTAGTGATAGACCCTTATGCACATGGGTTTATTATTATTGTGTATGATTCTAAATCTGATAGAGAGAATATTATAGGAAAATGATCGTGACCATGAGAGAAAACAACCCTATGTGTTAAACCTTGATTTCCATAGTTTAACCTACTCATGGAAAATTTTAAGATTATGCTAGTATGGGTTTAGATGGAAAAACTATTGATGCACTTTTGGCTTTACTCTTCACTAGCTACTATTGGCAACTCTTTATGTAGATTTGTTTTTGTATCTCTAGATACCTTTATGCACACCCACACAATGTATGCTTGAATCTTAGTCAAGATGGATCTTTCCATGGGTCTCTTAATGAAATTTTGGTTGAAAATAGGAGATACAATTTGGAAGCAACTATTGGATTTTAAAAATCATGCTTTTAGATGCTAGAATTTCCATGAGGTTGGGCACTTGGTTGGGATATGCCTAGCAAAAAAAAAATCTAGCAAATCATCTTGGTGGGAGGATGAATCACAAGAATTTACATAGGAAGAGAGTGCTTTGGCGATCCTCCATTTGGAATAAAATTTTGAAACAATTAAATAAGGATGTTGTTGGAAAGATGGATGGAGAGCTGAAAGATAAAAATAAGGAGACACTTGTGGGTGATGAGGATGATCGAGAGGAGAGTCTATGGAAGTAAGGGTGGTTAGAGATTTTCTGCATAAGGAGAAGCTAGAGATACAACAAGTATTATCCTCTAAATATTTAAAAAATGTTGAATTCTCTGCAAGTAATCTTGAAGAGAAGAGTGGTAAAACAACTTTTATTGAACTAGTAAGAATCACAGAACCTTTTCAAAAGGAAAAGGAGAAGGGTTATTAAGAACTACATCCAAAAGTATTAATGTTTTGAGAAGGATCTAGATATAGGGAAATGATTGAAGATGCAAATTTAGATAAGACCTCTCTAAAACTAGATGGATGGAATTCTACATGTAGTAGAAAAGCAAAAACCAAGAAAAAATCCTCTATGGTAAGAAGAGGATAAAATATATTTTGTCATTTAGTGTTGTTGAACACACCTAGATACTAAGAGGGGGGTGAATCAGTATCCAAACAAACTTCAAATCCTCTAGAGTAGATTAAAACTTAAACTTTACAACATTAACATAAACATGAAAGATCAACACAATGCATAACAACGTATAACACCAGATATACGTGGAAAACCCAAAAAGGGGAAAAACCATGGTGAGGATTAACTCATAATATATGAAGCTCACTACAATAAAAGATTACAACTTTGTTTTAGGGCTACAACCCATGAAAGCTACTACTCCTTGTTGACTTTGTTTTAGGGATACAACCCAAGGAAGCTACTACTCCCTGAAGAAAGGTTTTAGGGTCACCCCCAAGGAAGCTACAACTCCCTGCAGACTTTGTTTTAGGGCTACAACCCAAGGAAGCAACTACACCCTGAACTAAGAACAAGCTCATAAATGATTACAGCATGACAATCCTTGTACTGTCTGAAAACTAACATTGAAGCTCACTCCTTTTGATGATTGCACTTTTGCCTCTTCACTCCTCTTTTGATGATTGAATCAATTAGGCACACTCTTCACTTTCTTTCTGTCACAAAAATATCTTCAAGATGAATCAGGACAGGTTCTAACGCTTCTACTCTTTCTCTTTCAATTGCACATCATAATGCATTACATATTCATATTTTGCTCCTCACATTCTCATCTTCACAATCATACTTCACCTATATCAACTAGGTTTACAATTTATACATGATGTTACATTGATGGCATTACAAGTCGACTAATACAACAAGAATATTACAATTTACAAGTCGGTCAGAGATCACACAACATGAAACATGTAGAAGGCAAGCCCTAACATGAACTACATGGAACATCAAGAAGAGAAACACATCTTGTGGACCCCAACACATGCTTAACCTGGTCCTAAACATCATTCATAGTATCATCCTTCAAAGAATAACATTTGTATGTCACGCTCATTTGAAATAGGTCGCCTTTAAGAAAGAAAACATGAAACTTGTAGCACATTGGTCTTTACAATCTTAACGGTACTCATGAATGATTGAACATTGCTTGCACTTCTCCTAGATGAGTCAGAATGACCCACACAACATCTCCAAACACTCCTTGAACTCCGCACAACAACAACTTTGTGGCACACATCATCAACATTCCTCAGTTGGCCTCAACAACAACTCTTCACAAACTAACTTGAAAACTTTGTGCGGTACTGGAAACATGAAAGATCGGCATGTGCATCAAACCTGAGAAACATAGAGACATGTGGAATGTCCACACAAACTCCTATAACTGATCTGTACATTCTCCAACTGGTACAAGTACTCAAACATATGTACTGAGAATAATTAGGCATCTAAAACCATCTATAGTGCACTATCATTTGAAAACTAAACTTGCAGACCACCAAGTCACTTGATACTACAAGATATCATGTATTAAACATCCCTAAACATGTACACAGAACTGCATGGATAAATCTTCACTTCTGGAGGAATGCAGAGCATTCTAAACAACCTTCATCATCACTTTATTTTTCCAGAGCACAGACTAGAACTTTGTGACTTATAACTTTCATTGCGGAGGAGCAAATGATCTAAAACTTTGGATATAGCACGTTCTCAACATACTGAACTTAACTTCTAAACCACATGATCATATCTTCAAATGTGAAGGAATGTAGAGCATTTTACTAAGCAGTCTTCCAAGAAGCTTTCTGCAACAACAACCTTTACCATCATCCAAAGACTAGAACCTTCTTATAGCAACACATACTTCCTTAGGATCATCAAGAAATAGCATACAACAAGCTACATGCCATCAATAACATCTTCTCAACATCAACATTTCTTCTAATTCCCATCTTCATATATCATCATGATATCATCTCTACTGACCACCAATGTGCTCAGTACAACTTTACTTTGACATTAATCAAGGCATGACATCAACCATGCACATCGGCAACACCACTGCTAGCACACCATTAGCACACCATTGTAGTATATTAGTGACAGTCCAAACTGAGTGTTGACATCAATGACAACCACACAACCACATCAGTGACAACCTTAGGTAACATATGTGCAACAAGCACAACTTGTTTTATTGAATTGGGTAGCTCAAAACTAGTTTTTCTTGGTATTGTACTTAACTTTCAAGGATGTGGGGCCAAATAGAACCCTTACTAATCTATCTAAAAATTTCTATCAGAACATATGTCACTTTATAGAAGATTCCTTGGTTGTGATGTATAAATTTAAAATCACTTAATTACACATTTAAACAATCCCTTTACACTTAAAAAATAAATTCTACAAACAATAAGTGTCAAGTTTAAGAAAAATAACAAATAATTTAACTAATTTCTTAAATTTGAAACTCTATTACACTAAGAGGCATTCTATAGTGGCATTAAGGACCATCAAATTGTGATTGTGTTAAAAAATAATTTAGAGCCAACATTTATTTTAAAAAAAACTAAAACTATAAAATAACACTTAAGTAGTCAAAGGAGTTGTGCTTAAATGGAAAGGCCATAAGGTTCTCAAGATGGAGATTCAAGTTTGAATCCCCAAGTGACATCTATAGTTGGAATTCCAAGTTGGGGCTCATGGAATTCCATTGTGGCTTCTATGTTGAATAAGTGATCTAAGTTGAATATGTGGATGGGGAGGAGGTCCCCCTTGTGACCTCCATTGGTGTGAGTCCAGCCTACATAATCCATCCTTATCGATACAAAAAATACTTAAGTAAAATAAAATTACAACTCTTAAGTAAATAAAATAACACTTAGAAAACTATAAAATAACCCCTAAGTAAATAAAAAAACTATAAAATAATTCTTAACTAAATAAAAATAGTTCTTCAAATAAAAAATAAAATAAAATAAACAATGTAAATAAAATAAAATATTTTTAAACAAATAAAATAGCTCTAATTAGGTAGATGTATTTAAGATACCCACATTTGTTATATAATTGTTAGAAATGAAGGTACAAACCACACAACAGAAATCTGATTCAAACCTTATTATCCTCTAAACAATGTAGAATCAATGAAGATTGCAACAGAAATTAAAACCCATTACACAGAAATAACATGCACTAAGAACTGAACACATAACACAGTATGTAACATGGAGAAAACCCTTTCGGGTAAAAAACTCCACCAAGAAAAGAGGCTCCAAGTTGTGTTATCTTCAAATATGAGATTACAATACATGTACTTCCTCTGTTTCTTTAGTCTTTAATCCAGCAACACTTGTTACTCTCAAATCTGATAAAAACGTAGTACAAATATCCTTATAAAAAGGGGGTTGCCTTCTAGGGCAAGATAACCGACAAAATATCGACCATCAGATCTGTGACCTAATGACAAACAATCTAGATTCACAATGATAAAATATAAATAAAATGAGGTTTCGGAGGTGCTACCCCCGAACCCCTACCAGGGTGCACGGCCCCCAGACCCCCCACCAGGGGGATGATTCCCTCGGACCCCTCGCAAGGGGGAAACCCCCCTGTGACCCCCCATCGTGGACAAATGAGCATCATGTATCAAATATAAACATACAGCTGAAACAAGATCACTGCTGGTGAACCCTTTCATCCCTTATGGGTGATTTACAAACAATATTAGGAGTAATTAATTACATAGGATTTACAAGGTTGATGGCACCTTAATCCTAACAATAATAAATCTAATAATATATACTAAAGTTTCCTTCTAATACATTTGAATTATAAAAGTTAATCCATAATTTATATGTTTAATCTAAGTCATCGGGTTTGCTAAATTTTATCCTTGAAGTTTGAAATTCAGTGAACTTTTTAAAAACTTACAAAAATTGATAAAATTTGCCTTTGAATTCATACAAAAAAATGCAAAGGCTTTTTTATTATAATATATTTTTAAAAAGCATTTTTGTTAGGGTTTTTCAGAGTTTTGTTATAAAATAACACCCAGGACAAGTGTAAAACACAACTACAGCCTACAACCCTGTAAAGAGAAAGTGACAAGTCCGAGTTTGAGATGTTAGAGGATTGAGAGGAGTGAGGAGTCAAATCATTTCTCTTGCTAAAAGTTCACAATATTTTGGATTTTTGTAAGGGTTTTAATATTTCAAATATTGCTTGTTACAAGTTAAAAATATTTTAAATATTTATGTAGTAGTCATGTCTACCTCATTCTTTCAAAAATTCTAAAGAATTCTTTCAAGCTCTTCATGCCTACAACACCTCCCAGGCCACTAACAAAATTTGTGATCGACACCAATTGCTCAAAGAACTTCTAGATATTTTCCAGGCCTTTGTTCAACATTATGAGCAAGTTTTCAAAGCTCAAGAGAACTCTCCTGAATGTGATCTCGTGCTTTATAGGAGTGTCTTCAAGTTGTCCCTTACAGGATTTCCTCTTCTCAACATGTTAATTGTGATCAATTGCTCTCCATTTATGACCTTCGTGAAGCCATCTTCACTATGGCCAATGATAAATCCCTAAGGTGCGATGGTTTTCCTTGTGGATTTTATAAGACACTTTGGGGCACTATGGGTGAAGATCTTCATAAAGTTTACCTTGAATCTTTTCATTCTAATTCACTATGAAAAGTTATTAACAAAGGTAAAATTATGCTCATACCTAAGTCTGGAGATTTTGATGATATTTGTAATTTGCGGTTGATTACTTTTCTTAATGTCTCCTATAAGATCCTTGCCAAAGTGCTCACCTTGAAATTGAGACATCTTTTGCTGCAAATCATCTGGCCTAAGCAAACTGGGTTTATCAAATATTGATTTATTTTGGATAATATTATTGTTGTGTGGGAAGGTATGGAATGGACCTGTTGCTCTCAATAGGAAGCCATTTTTATCAAAATTGATTTTGCTAAATCCTATGACTGCATCAAGTGGCCCTTCATCATTGCTATGCTTCAAGCTTTGGGTTTTGGCCCACACTTTGTTCAATCTGTGTGCATGCTTTTTGTAGATGCCTCTACTTGCATCACTATCAATGGTCACCTATCTTCTTCCTTTGGGCATTTTAGATCCATTTGTCAAGGATCTCCCTTGGATCCCTACCCTTTATGTTCTTGCTACTAAGGGCTTTGGTTATCTTTTAGCCCATTTGATCGCCCACTAGCTTGTCAAAGGCATCTCTCTGCCCAATTCTACTGCTCAGCTAGTGAATGGGCATTTTGTAGATGACTCTTTCCTCACTCTCATAGAGTGAGAAAATAATATCAAGAAATCTCTTCATTGTTTGGATATCTTTTGTAAATCCTCAAGATCAAGAATTCAATGGCAGAAGACTCAATGTTACTGACAATCCTTTCTTCCTAAACCTCCTTGGCTTGACTCTTTTGGATGGAAGTGGATTAAACATGGAGAAATCTCTCAATTTATGGGCATCCCTTTTTCTTTTCAAGCCTCTCCAACTACTCTTTGGTAGGTGGTTATCTCCAGAACTAAGAAGAAACTAAATTATTAGATCACTAATCCCTTATCTCTAGCATGGAAGTTTTAGATTTGCTCTAAAATTCTCATAGCTACACATGTTTATTATTCTTCATGTTGGGTCCCCTCTAAAGCATCCTAAAAAGATTGGAAGGCTTCTTAGGGACTTTCTTTGGGCCTCATATGAGAATCATAGAGGATTTCACAAGGTCTCATGGGAGTATTTCTACCTCCCACATGATTCTGGAGGGCTTGGTTTTATTTCTGTTTAGTGCCAAGTTATGGCTTTTTGCACTAAATGAATCATTAGAGCCCTTCAAGGCAATGAGGCTTGGAAAATTCTTGTGCATCATTATATTTCTTCAGGTGTTCCTCTAGGGAAGCATGCCTGTAAGGGAATTGATCTTCATACCCTTCTCATTATGAAAGATCTCGTTTAATCCAAGGAATGTTTGTAATCAAAAGTATTTGGAAAGATTGGATAGCTTTGAAGCCTTGGCTTCTTTGGAATAGTATTGGATTTCACAATGGTCTCTCTATTAACCGGAAGTACATTTGGTGGTCTCCTATCATTACTTGTCAAGATCATCCTCTTGCTCAAATTCCTTGGGTTCATGCTTTGAGGTTCTTCAAAAAAGGTATCAAGACCCTTCTAGATCTGTTTTCCAAAACCACTAGGAATTTATTATCCTGGACTAAAGCCAAAGCTCAATTTCATTTGACCAATCAAGATCATGAAACTTTTCAAATGATCATTGATGCAATGCCTCCTGACACTGTTCATAAAATTGGGGTTTGGTGTTGTAAGCCATGGTGGAAAGATTGGAAGTGGTATCTTGATACTCCACTTCATAGTTGTAAACCCCACAAAGGATATTTATGGATTTTGCCTCATTTACCCATGGTTCTTGAGTTGAACCAATGGTAGCTTCTTTACTCTCCTCTAGATGTCTGGCAATGTAGATTCTATACCATTTGGTTAGCCATTCTTAAGCTCATGCTTGCTCATTTCGCTTGGTGTATTTTTTTTCAAGGCCTACCCATTGATACCAATCTTATTAATTTTGGCATTAAGGACCCAAAATGCCCTTTCTTTGGTCACTAGGAAATGCTTAAGCATCTCTTTTGGTTTTGTCCTAGGGCACAAGTAGCCTAGACTTGGATCCATGATTTTTTCAGGCCATTTTAGCTTGAACCTTTCTCCTGGCATATGGTTTTATTAGGGGATTGGCCTAGAATCCCTTCCAAATTCACTCAAATTTAGCATGCCTTTAAGGTGGAAATTCTTTTCAGCATATGGAAGGACATGAATGCTTCTTTGTTTTCATGATGTACAATTGATTCTAACTTTTTCACTTTATGCTAAAGCTGTGATTTGTTCCAATGTTCTTATGCAAATTCAAGTGAAAGCTAACAAAGTTTCACTTGAGGTTGTACATTTATAGGTAAAGCTCCCTACACAATTTTGAGAGTTCCTCCTACACCTACCCCTATTCAAGGTCACTCTTCACCTCGTGGGCATCATAGGGGGCACAATCACTCTGCTCGTAGAGATCAAGATGCTCATTCACAGGCCTCTTAAAGACTCCAGTGTGTAGAGATAGTGCTCAACAAGGGTGGCCTCAACCTTCCCATCATTGGTCTACTTCTCCTCGTGCCCTTAGGCATGGGTCTATAGGTTGGCCAGATTCTGGCAAGTTCCCCCAACTGGCTCTTGCCATTTCTCCTATTCATGACAATTAGATTGAAGATGTTAATAAGAATGAAGATGTAAATGAGGATGGTTGGGATCCTCCTATGGACACTCCGAACCCCATTGATGTATGGGGCAAGATGGATGATTAGGACCCTCCTCCTTCTAGTGGAGTAGCTATTGCCGCTTAATAGTTGTGTTGCTTTTTATTTCCAGGCTTATGCCCCATTTGAACTTCGGGGTGTGACTAATTCCACCCACTTTTTTGTGAATATGTGTAATATTATTTTTATATAAATATTAATGATATAGACACTTATTCATAAAAAAATATCTACTACCAATGTAGTAATCATTGCTTGCTAATAGTAATCTTTTAAAAATTTAGTATTTTTTATGTTGTTTTTTAAAGTTAAAAATATAAATTTAATATATTTTTATTTTTAAAGTTAAAAATTTAAATTTAGCAATTTTAAACTATTTTGAATTGTAGATTTATTAGTTATATTTTAAAAAATTTAAATTTATATGGTGAATTTAATCACAATTTGTTTTTTTCTAATTTTTTCCTTGCTGAACTTAAATCTAAATTTTATTGTTGCTAAGCTCGAACTCGAACTCAAACCATGTGACTTAGCATTTAAACATGTCTATTTAGTAGGCCTATAATAACTTATTCTTAAAACTATAGTTTTATTTAAATATAAATAATAAAAAGTACATCTCATAATTTTAAAAAAGTGCTTTTTTAAATGTCCAATACCCACCCCTATGTCACTTGCTCAACTAGTACCTTTCTTCCCTAGCACGAAATATTTTATCATCAAAATTCTCTATAATACGATAAGGGAGAAGGGCATGTAGTCATTAGGGCTAACTTTGTGACCATGTAGTGGCTACATGGAATATTATAGGACCTCTATTTTTTAGAAATGTGATATGGACTCTTATCTATCTACAACTAAGGTTTGGAGGTGTGACTCATCACGCAACTTACCACATCAACACGTCTAGTGAGAAGTGTCCTTAAAATGAATTTTTAAATATTCGACCATTGTGACCTTGAGATAAAATTTGACATTCTATACCAATCATCAATCTAAACTTTGTATGGTGATTATATCCTTGCTTTTGCTCCAAACCCTACAATAGCTCCTAACTATTATTAAGCAGTGAAAAAAGGGGTCTTTTGGATGTGATCATTAAATAGTATACTTTTCAAATTATATTTTGTAATTTTTTCTCATCATATATTTATAATGTTATAGAAGTTTTGTTAGTTCATTAAAAAATCATTTTTATTTTTTTTTAAATTATTGAGTTTTTATGGAAAAAATCAGTAAATACCATGTTGCAATGGTTAAATTTGTATATATATGTCACTTCTTATTGAGTTTTGTATTTATTGTAAAGAGAATGTATTTATATAATTATATATTAATAAATGACAAAATTTTGAATGAAATTGGGCTGGTTTCATTAGTCATCACCTATTTTCATATAAACACATTCCTATACATTTATCTATAGCTTATGCACATATGCAAATTCCTTTATATTGATTACATTAATTGCCTCATTCATGATTAAACAATCATTGTGTACACATATTTCACTATTTCATCATCTCAAGTCATTTCCTTAGGTGTGGGATAGATCCTATGTCTACATATCTAACTCTTAAATTTTTAAAATTTAAATTTAAATTTAGCCAACTCTTGTCCATTCCACTAATCATTGTGAGTCCACTAAACACACATTTTCACAAATTGGAGTTGTCTTAGTAATTAAAGGTATTCATTTGTATTCATTTTACATCCTTTCACATTTAGATATCCTCTCTCATCCTAAGGAGCAATTGAAATAGAAAAACACTTGGACTTGGTGCACTAAAAATAATTAAAATATGCATATTCACCCAAGGAGCATTTGTATGACTAAAGTTTGTTGTTTTCAATCATTCCAACATGATTGTAAAGCCAATCCTTTTATGGTGATTCACCTAAGAAAACTTGTTTCCTAGTAAGTCAACAATCCTTTAAAGGTATTTGTACATATCACTAGTCCAAAAAGCAAAGAAGACAAAGAAGAATTTATTGAATCAGAAAGTAGGAGCATAGAATCATAGAGTTTAGATCTATGTAGTAGAAGAACATATCCACAGATATAGAAGAATCTAGCACCAAATAGAACAAAGATCTTGTGCAAACTCCAAGAACGCACACAAACAAAGAAATACCATTCTCAGACCAAAAATAGTTCATATCATAGAATCTTCACCAAAGACATACATTCTTTGGTCTATATACCATATCTACTTTACTTTTTGAAATATTTAATTCAAAATTACATATACCCACAACTCTCAATTGTTATTTTAAACTTATTTATTTTTTCTTTGTCTTCTTTTTTTGAACAACTTGAAAAAATAAACCACTACCAAAAGAAAAGTTGCTAAGATTATCCCTCTACAATAACAGTTAATGTGTTAATCATTAGGATTAACACATTTGCAATCTTCGTATTTTATTTTTTAATTTAGAATAGTTATATGGCAGTTAAATAGTTCTTCTACCTATATAATAGGAATGTAAACATTCCTTTGTAAGAGACACAGATACATACAACAATATGCAATAATAATCTATTCTGTCCTTGCATTTTATTCCCAGGCCTAATAGTGGTTTCAAAGCTTGGTCAAAAAAATTGTGAGAGGAAGCATGTTAGTTGCAAACCGTTGAGAGTTTAGAAGAATGAAGAATAAGATCTGTAAATTCATTCCAACAAGCTGTGCAAAGTGTAGAAGATTCATTTGCAAGTGGTAGTAGTACGATGGTCTTGAAACAATTGAGCAATATACGACGTCAAATACTGGACAATGTAAGCCTCTATGTACTCGATCTGTTCGTGGGCATTTAAATAACCTTGACATCACTAAAATTTTTCACTAGTACAAGACATTTATTGTGTGATATTCTACTATTACTCTGCACATGGATGCAACAACTCTGTTCATAGTTGCAGACTGACTGTTATGTGGTTTATGATCTGATTGCACTCCCTATCTTGTAGATTTTTTTTCAAGTCACTTATATCAATTTACAGTGATATTTCATATATGCAATAAAAATTATGGCTGGGAAAATTGTGTTGATTTGCGAAAATCAAATATGTAAGAGTAATAAGGGATATTTTTGGATAGTATGGAGTTATCAAAGATACAAGGTGTGTAAAATGTGACAATCTTATATTGTGATGGCATATTGTCCTTGTAAATTCATGTAAGCACAAAAAATGAGGTAGAGTTGATATTTGAATGTTGGAGACAATATAAACCTTTTTTCATGCAATTTTGCATCCAACACATATTATTGAGAAAAAAAACTCAATAGATTACAAGATCAGTTAGGAGACACACATAAGAAAGACGTAAAGGAGGATGTACCTTCCTATAGCACTTCAACACAACAAGTTGGTAAAACCAATAGTGTTCTATCTCCTCTTGTGTCACATAGGAAAAATGTTGTGTCTAAGCCAATGGCTTGAAAATGCCACCAATCAAAGTCACAAAAGAAGAAATCCATTGATTCAAAACTTGTTATTTCAGCAAAACCCATTGTGAGAGTTTGGGAATACTAGAAAATAAATAGGGGAAAATGCAGTCTTGGTTATAAGGGTTTTGTTGGGTCTTATGTCCCAAAGTATTCTAAACCCATAAAATTTGTATCAAGAGGACGTATGTATAAATGTCATGTTCAGTCTTCACCTATTGGTCAACCAAAAGAAATATGTGGACTATGTCCAATAATATCCAAATTTGTTCCCATTGTGGACGTCAAGGACATCTTTCTAATATTTGCTTCAATCTACACCCTTGTACATCATGTGGTCTACATACTCATTCTGCCAAACATTGTCATCTACAACATCCAACTTCAAAGTCTATGAGGTGTATGTATTTTGGTTGGATAGATCATTCTAGATGGAGATCCAAGGTTAATTTGTTAACTAAATCTTATAAGAGAGTTCAATCTATTATTGATGATGAAAATGTGCCTACTCATAATGGTGATGATGTTCTCCATCATAATTCTTCTAATGATGATGTGGATCTTATTGAGCCTATATTAACTAGTGTTAATGTTGATATTTCTAAAATGTCACTTGGTATATTTGATAAGCCATTGATCGTTGAGAAGATTGAAAAATTGAATCTGCTTCCCATAAATAATGATTTTCCTAAGTAGTGTGATTGTATTGAGTATATTAGCTATGCAACTTATGATGATGTTGGTCCTTACTAATTTATTCCAATTATTTGAGGCCATGGAGATTAAGATGTTGCCTCTTGTTGATTCAATATACTATTTGCTCTCTACTCATCAAGGAGACCAAGTTCTTAGCATTTTCCTCTCACCTGCCAAGGGGGGAATCTTATGTGTATGCCAAATTTGAGTGGAAAATTTAGAGATTGTTGACATGCCTTGTGATTAATATTATTTTTAGTGATAATGATGAGTTGTCCCAGATTGATAGTTGGTGACTACTCATATTGGCCACTAAGGATTGGCCATTTCTCTTAAATTACAACATGGACAAAACAAGTCCAAATTTGAGACCTGTCAAAGTAATAGGCTCAAGTCAAACAAAACTTTGAGACCTGTCAAAATAATAAGCTCAATTCAATCAATATTTGAGACCTATCAAAGAAACATGCTTAGTACAAAAATTTTAGACCTATCCAGGCAATAGGCTCAATATCAAAATTTGAACCCTGTCAAGGTAACATGCTCAGTTCAAACATCAGTCAAAATTTGAGACCTATCAAAGCAACAAGCTTAGTTGAAATTTAAGACCTGTCACAGTAGCAGACTTTTTGCAAAAAGCTTCAGATGAACCAACAAATATTTTCACCAAAGTGCTTGGACGAGAGAAGTTTGAGCAGTTCAACATACTATTTGGTTTCATGATAACCCCTTCATATTAAGGGGGGATGTTAATGTGTTAATCATTAAGGTTAACACATTTGTAATCTTTGTATTTTATTTTTCAATTTAGATAGTTAATGTAGCAGTTAAACTGTTTTTCTGCTTTACCTATATAATAAGAATGTAAATATTTCCTTCATAAAAGACACGATACATACAACAATATGCAATAATAATCTATTCTATTCTGCCCTTGAATTTTATTCTCGGACCTAACAATAACAACCACATTCTCATTAGATTAACCTAAATTAAGCCCAAAATTAACGTGTATGACCATCAAATTTAACGCTATTAAATACACTAGACTTATATTCCCGAATGGAATAGGACATCAGGCAGGCCTCGTCCTGACGCGAAATTGCAGAGTATTCCCAATGAAAGCAGGTAAAGACTAAAAGTGACGGCAATGGCAGAGGACCTTCGATGAAGCTTACCAACAAACCCTCCTATTCTAAAACAATTCTTTCCTATGCTCTGTTTCTTCCCACTTGCTATGCAATTTCCTATGCTCAATCAACATCTTTTTAAGCAGGTATTGTGGGAGACGTTAATCACCATTCGTGGAAGCACAAATATCACCCCTGCTTTCCACTGATTAGCCTGCAGGAATTTTCTTGAATTCATTACTTTTCGCAAGTTGCAAAGATGGTGTCTAATATCTTAAGAAATCGTTTTCTTTTTTATGCATCTCTCATGTCTTTGTGTTGGGAAAATATTGTATCTTTAGCTCTCAGTTGTTTTCAGCAATTGTACTGTGCTTTTGCCATCCAGATCTTTAAAACTGAAATTTTCAGCTTTGGCACTGGGGAAGGCTTAGAATTCATACCAGATGAGGGGTGCCCAACTTCTGTAATTGATGAGGTGGGCAGTACTGCTGAGAGTGAAAAGTTGTTGCAGAACATCAAAAAATGGGACCTTGCTAGGATATTCCTTGTCTTGGACAGCAATAGAGATGGCATGGTGAGCACAGATGACATTCAAGGTTTGCTAGAAAAGCTTGGTCTCCACTACTATTGTGATGATGGTTTGAAAATCATGACAAATTTTCCAGAGCATATGAACTTTGATGAATTCTGCAGGGTTTGTCTGAGTCTTGTAGAGTATTTTCAATCCGCAGAGAGGCTGAAGCAGCTGTCTGAGAAAGAGGAGTTGAAGGAAGCATTCTGTGTTTTTGACAAAGATGGTGATGGTTTTATCACCCCACCTGAGCTTCAAAATGCCTTACTCAATCTCGGGTTTAGAGAAGCGAATGACTTGGAGAATTGTGAAGCCATAATAGCTAAATTTGACAAAAATTCTGACGGCAGGATAGATTTTGAGGAATTTGAGAATGTGATGACAATGGTAAACTGAGCTCACTAGAAATATGGATTTTCGTTAAATGTAAATATGTTTTCATAGTTTGGGAACTTATATGGATGTACATGTATAGCTCCATGAACTAATTATTGGTATAACAAAGAATGGGCAAAATATAAATGATCATTATTTTTAAATACCTCTAGTTTTTAGATATTAGAAAGCAGTAAAGAAAACAAGTATCTATTCGGTGAATGATAAAGTACAACTATGTTTCATGTAAGGTCAAATTTGGAGATATAGAGTGAATTCACAATTGCAGATGTGATTCCAAATGTCAAGCTTGACCCCTAATAGAAAATAAAGGGCCAATGGAGAATCCGAAACATTTATTTGACAGAAAGTTCCTATTTCTTGAGCATATTCTAATCTAATATTAGAATCTTCATTGTTGATACACATTTTTCGATCATAGATCTAATTAGTCCTATCTTTTGTGTTTGCTTTTCTATACAATTTTAATCCAAGTTATCAGTCCTAGTTATCATTCATTAATCTAGGGTAATTTATACCTATGTGCATAAATGTTATTGGATTAACCTAGATTAATCATAGGAAAAGATTATGTTCCTTTACAATAATCCTTAACAATAATGATTTTATGTAAAAAGTATATAACAAGCTTAGCAAGGAAAGGTGGTTGATATGGTTACATTATGGATATGTGCTTTAAGATATAATAGAATTTAAAGTATTCTTCTTAGTTCTTACCTTGCATGTAAAGGAACTATAGCATTCATTCACATTTAAAGTGTGATTAGTAATACAATTCGAGACCAATTACATTTCAATTACTTTTATTTATGGCAAATGCTCTCATATTAACAAAGGTGAATATGCATTTTTAACAAATAATAAAGAGAAAAAAAGATGTTTTAGAATTATAGTCAATTGAAAATATTTGGCATCTTATTTTGAGCCCTTCATGTCAATTGAGGAGGTAGACAAAAACATCTTCAATATTTACATAATTCTTAAGTTTTGAACCAATAAAATATGTTTCTCTATACTTTTAGTGCTATTGAATTTTATTCTTTTCATTGTTAGAAAACAATGATAAGAGTATTATTTTTGCCACGTTGCGTGACAATATTTAGTTGCCTCCTATTTGTGGTCTAACAAAAGTGAAGTACCACCAAAATCTAATAAACACATTCTTGCCAAAATTCCACCTATGAATAACACATAGCAAATTTGTGGGTGTTCATGTATCAATTGTCAACCCTCAACCTCAACATTCACTAGAAGATTCACAAAGTCTGTTTTGTTTTTTAAGTGAGCAAAAGAGAAGGATCAACATTAATCTTTAAGCTCATTTAGAGAAATCATGCTTGCTTGGTTGTAGTGTAGCCATTGGTATATAAGTGAGCTATGCTTTATGTAGAATATTTAACAACATTAAATGGATTTTATTTTTTCTATATGACTAACATTTAATTGGAATGTGTAGGTTTTGGATGCATGATGAATTTAATAGAAATAGGAGAGGGATCAATAGTGGTTGTTTTTTGCCTTGGCACTTCCTTGCAATATGCATTGTTATTCCCAAATCATATGTTATTTTGTTTTTTATGCTACGAGATAATTGTATTCTTGAATTTCAAATCATTCTACTTTAAGAAAGTAAAGTAGATGTGATCTTGTGGAAGGATTTTATTTTTCTACTTAAGGGCGTATAGCTAATGGGATTCCTTTAAATGTGAAAGACATGCAATCACATGGTATAAATTAGCATTGGCATAAGCTCATGTGCTGGGTTATTTATGAACATTGGTGATTGTTAAAGGGCAAGCTTCATCATGTGCTTTTGTAAAATTCCTTTGCATTGTATTGAGGGCATGTGTACACCAACAAGATCTAAGACAATGTGTTAGAGGAGAATGGTACATGCTTGGAAGTTTTTTGAGAATGATCATAGACAGATCTTGGAACAATAGTGTACATCTATCCACAATAGAATAGTGGATGCTCATGAAAGAATGATTAGGAACACTGATAAATATCTAGATTATTAAAATTTTAGCAAGTTCTTTATTGAAATCTTGGAGGTGTTGGTTATTCACAATCCCATGTTCTTTATCAAAAACTAACTTTTTTACAATCCTATGCTCTTCCATTTTGATGGAGAAATACTACATTCATGGGTGTGTGCACAAAGATTGGAGACAAAAGGTGGCCAAAAATTGTTTTGGAGGAAAAATAAAAGATAACGTGCTCATGTTCAAAAACACATAACACACTTGCATTAAGGCTTGGTTGTGTTATAAATGCAAGCATCTTTAGGCTCAATTAATCCAAAACTAGGAATGCACACAAAGATGGGCCAAAAAATGCCTTTTTGGTCCAAATAAGTCATAACGTGATTGTGTTACAAATAACATGATCATGTTATCGTTTGGTAGTGACCAAACTTAGGCTTGGTCACTACCAAGCCAAAAAATGCTTGTGTTATTAACTATTATAAGAAAAAAATATGTGCCTCATTGTGCCATTTTGCCCAAAATACAATCTTGGTATTGTGTGAGCATTTTTTCTTCATATTGGAGCTAATTTGAGGAAAGGAGCCATGCTTCCATGACATGAAAGAGGTGAGTTCAATGATTTTCTTAGAAATTTGCATTAAAATGAAGCATTTTTGTTTATCATTTGTATTGATTCATTTTATAAAAATTTCAGCAAATTGAATCACCTCCAAACCCTAATCCACCCAATCAAATGTATGAGGAAACTCTTGTTGAAGAGTAGGCACAAACAATCCCCCTCAAACTCCTACACCCATTTGGAGGCATTCTTGTGAGACCCAAACAAACATATTAGGGCAAATTGAACAAAACAGAAGAGAGCTTCAAACATTGGTTGATACATTAAAAAATCTAGATGCAACTTCTACACATCAAAGAGCTCTTGCAACATTCCCTGAATCTATAATTTCTCACATAGATTCAATTAGTGGATAAATAAACACATGGACCAATCATAGAGAGAATTATCGTCAATACCATTCTTCAAAACTATCATATAAGCAAGTAAAAGATAAGAAAATTATAAAATGTAATTTATGTGCATTATTTGTTGACCCTAGAAACAATCATCCCTTGCACACAAGTTGCAAATGATTTCCTATTCATTGGTGACGACACTAAGGAATAAAAGATAATTTTTGGGATAGGTGGTGGATTGTTTTTTACCATCCCTTGCAACAACAACAAAGTACCTCAGTATTTCTTAAGGAAACTCTATTGCAAGTTTATCCTTAATGAAATTCTAAATTATTTTGATATGTGTGATTTCTGGGGGAGAGGTAAAGACTCTGCACAAATAGAGAGGGGGCACATCATGCCCAAGACTAGCTAGTAAGACACCTTTCTTTCCTATCTATTAAGCATGTCATAGTACCTTCCATTATGAAGGAGAGTGTTGAGGTGGAGACCTTGGAGTCCATTAGTTCCCTCACATAGACCTTATTATAGCATAGGGTCATCCCACAATAATGGGTTGCACTTTTTGGCCAAACTTGACATTGAAATCAACATTTTGAACTAAATCTTCACTTTCTAACACCTATAGCTGCTAAACCATTAGGAATTTGAAGATGATGCAAACTAGTGATTTGTGAGATTTTGTCTGTAGATTCTAAATATATAATTTTAAAAAAAATTGGAGTTAAATTGTAAAATTTTTTATGTCTCCTTTGATAACTAGTTTTTAATAGTAAACAACATTTTTTAAAGTGATGTGTATTATGTCGCACATAATGTTTTTCTACAAAGGATAATTTAATTCTGATTCTTTTGAATTTAGATTGGTAACATTGATATCTAGAGGATGCATTTGGTTTCATAATGTTTTGTTGAATATTTTTTTTTAATTAAGTTTTGAAGTCAAACCAATTATAATTTAGACATAGGCATATTTTGTCCAAGATAACATTTTTTGTATGTATCAAAATTCAATTTTTTTTTTGTTGGAATAAGGACATCAATACTAGAGGACATGTATTTTTTAAATTTTTTTCTCTATTTTCCTATTTTTTTCGTATGTGTGAAACAAAGACCTTGATGTTCATTGAAAAACCTACATTCACAAGAAATAAAAAATAAATATAATATGAAATTAAATATATTTAAAATTATACTTTTTGGGAAGCTTATAATAAGGACTACATACTTATAAAACATAAATTTTAAATGAATTCATTTGATCCCCCAAAAGGTAAATCAAAAGTGGTTTTTTATCAGCATTTTGATAGGTGTAGAGGAGACTCCATTATAGGTATGGTTTAAAACTAGTGGGGTTCTATCCAAGGGGTTTTGAATCTAAGGGGGTTTGATCAAACCCTCTTCAATTAAAATCCTTTAAATGGTTCTTTCAAGGCTTAAATCATTACATTTTCTAAAAATATGTGATTTCAGCAAAAATCAAGATGTCCCAGAAAGTGTAACCCATTATTGTGGCAACACCCATGTAGTAAGTTTCTTTCACAGGGCAATGAGGGTGAGCCTTCTAGGTGTCAACTCTCACCACACATTTGCCATGCTTGTGGAACTACACGTGACTATGGGTCTAAGGATTATTCAATGAGGTACACAACACATGATGCACATGGTCATGATGTTGGTACACACATCAAAGATGATGATCCACACTTTGAGGACTATGCTACACAAGGCCAAGCACATGATGCATCCATTTTAGATAATATTGTCTTGATAGACAAGTTGCTACATGTAACCTTTGGCATTGACCAATAGGTAATTTTTAATAAGGTTGTGCAATTTAGTGTATTTCCTATTGAAATATACAATTAACTAGATATTAATCCGTTATGAATGAAAACTAATGTAAAAAAATATATGTATTATAAAATTCCAAGGTCACAGTACACATCCTACATCTATTGGCCCTCCATCACATGGTTGTGTGGGCATGTCAAGTCCACAAGTATGTAATTTGTAACAAAATAGTAATTATGTACTACATGTGAATGTTTTTGTCATATACAATTGGTAATCTTAAAAATGATAATTTGATGATGAATAGGTGGATGTTGGACCTCCAACATCAGGACATGTCAACTTGGTACTAGTGAAATATCAACTTTCATTAAGGTAAGTTTTACTATGTTTAATCATTATGTATGTAAATAATGTTATGTAGATTTTGATCAAATAATGTTGTTCCTATTTTTATTTGATGACATTAGTGCAAAACTCCTTCTGATATTCATAGAACAATGGAGATGGACATTGTTGTAGTAGTTTTGTCTTCAATGACTTTGACAGAGTTATGAGCTAGTAATGTAAATGTTATAATTTATAATTTATATTTTATCTCACATCATTTAGTGCAAATTTAAATTATATCCATACTTAGTCTAGTTTGCTTCTTCATGCTTGTCGTAAGGGATCACAACTCCACTTCATGCACCTAGCCCTCAAGTGGATGAGGAGAAGTAGCAGATGATTGATAAGGTTCATCAACTTGCAGTAAGTGATTATTTAATTACGTCATTGTATATTTCATGTTTTATATATTAATGTGTATATTATTTAATTGTATTAATAGGTGGATCTATAAAAAAGTTTTGAAAGGAGGTCCACTAGTAGCGAAGAGATGCTAGCTATAATATTGGTTTTCCATCTTCCCAACAAAGCAAGATTCATTGATTATTCGATGGCACTCCATAGTTTCTATATGTTTGGATGTTTTGTTGTATGCCTTTGTTAGATGGAAAAGAGTGATCTAGCATAAGGAGTTAAACTAGGCCTCTTCCATAAACATTAGGACACAAACCGAGCTTGGCTTCTACCCAAGAAGGAGAGCCAAACTATAGGGGTTCTACCCTTTTGTTGTATAGAGATGAATCAACCAAGTTCAACCAATTGCAAACAAGAAAGCTAGGACAAATGGTCAAACCCTAGAAGACAAGATCAACTTATAACTAACAGATGAAAGTTATAGATCTCAGAAAACCAAAAGTACAACAGAGATTAGAGAATAGTTCAGAACTTGGATCTTGGAGCAGAAATGCCAAGGACCAGTGTGCTTGGGTGCCCTAGGCCTTTTTAAGGGTTTTGCATAATCTCAGGTATCACCAAACCTGTACCTGTCTGGTCTGTCTTCTTCCCAAAAATCACCTTTAGAAACTTGTTTCTCTGACCTACACATAAGGAAAGAGGAAAAGGTTGTGTTGTGTACAAGGGCTTGCCTTAGTCAAACCCTGTGTTGGTGTTTCCACCTCCACTACAACGATGATTAGATCCAAGAGTGCATGCCTTAGGAGGGCAGAGGCTAGGTCTGTAATAATATGATAGAAATATGAATGATAATGATGATGATTACCACAAGAGGTGAAACCCTAGTTGATGAAGATGACTCAAGATCAAACACCAACAAGGAGAGTGCAGATGAAGAAGGCTTGAAACTTCCTTCCAGACCTGCAAACAAACTTCAATAGCATCCACAAGTAGATAACACTTCCAAGCATGAAGAGCACTTTCACATAGAACACAATAGCATAGTGAACTTGTCATTATCCATCTAGGTGTAAAATGAACTACAAAACTCCTTTATATATGCAATCTCGCTCACTCACGACAAATAAAACACAATGAGGCTGACAAATACAAACTAAGGAAGTGTCCCAAGCTGACACTAAAAAAGGGGGGATAAAGATCCCAATTGGGACCAGGGTGCTCGGGCACCCTGGGCCTTTACCACACAACTTTGAGGAGTGCCAAATGTCGTGGGCTTAGTCTAGTCTTAAGTTGATTCCATCAGGTTTATTCATCGGGATCAAGATTTTATCATTTTATGCTCAAAAAGGTGTTAAAATAGGTCATGATTAACAAAGGAAACATTTTAGGTCCAACCAAGTGCTAAACTTAGTGTAAAATGCTAGTGTACACATTTTATGACGTAACAACCTTCATGGCATGTCTAGGTATAGATTTGTATTTTTCTAGAACATATATCATTGTACGCCTATATGGCTTTGTACACATACATTTGTGTTTTATTGATGTACATATCATTATATGCCTATATGACTTTGTTTATACATTCATTGTATTCCTATATGGAATTTTAGGCTTAAGATTAAACTTATTGTTCTAATGGTGATCATAAATGTTTTAAATGGTTTTAATTCTCACTTCAAACTTAAGATTGTTTTAAATGGTTCTAACACTCACTTCAAACTTAAGATTGTTACATTTATCTAACAACACTAAAACGTAGTGGTAGCTAAGTAGAATTGCATGGAGATAGTTTTCTTGTGATTTTGTGAGTTAGATGTATAATTATGTGTATGGTCAAAAAAATTCATAACTACCTTAAAAGATAAATGCCATGTGGAAACTAAGTAATGAATTACACAAGTTATTGCTTGATTTCAAGGATTAACAGAAACTAAGTCAATTTACACAATTCAATTTTGGTTTTATATTTTGAGTTGAGCACTTATTGTGTTGAATATAATTTATGACATAAAGAACACGATGAACCTTAGTAATTTCCTCTTTGGTAAGCTCATTATCTTCCTTCATGATTATGTTTTTCTGTATCACAAGTTTTCTTGGACAATCCTCTCCTTCAATGCAATGTCATCAAGGTAGTAGATAAGGTCATGGAGCTCTTGGGACAACCAATTTGATTACATGAAAAGAGAAATATTTGACAATAGGAGTGGGGTTCCATGACCAACATCTCAATCATAGTCCCAATATACCTACCTTATCAAATCTCATCTTGTCCAAGGTGTATCTATTATTAGAAGATCCAAAAGAAGGCCATCACATGCCTGAAATTAGAAAACCAAGAATCTATGTTTTATATCAGTAAATTGGGAAATCTATGACTCTTCAACATATATTTAGTCTTCATAATTAACCATGTATTTTTCTAATGCCAATTTGGTGATCTCATGAAGATTTAATGAATTACACATTGGCAATCGAATCTTCAATTCAACACCCAAGGAATGAAACGATGCCTCTACTAGTATTCACCTACCCACCTTGACATGTTGGCACCATCAGTTTGGTCCCATGAGGTGTGGAAGAAAAAATATGGCTATTGGCACCTTTACACTAAATACAACTAAGGTATTTTGCAAGAATGTATTCATTGTTAGAATAATCAAACAACTTGTACTTGATGGAAACTGAGATGGTTATTGTAGATAGACCTAACATCCACTTGTAGGTGTAAACAAAACATTCCTAGGTGCCACAAATTTTGAGAATCGATGCGCCAGATTTTAACACCTTTTTTCTCTTATAGCTCTTAAAAGACTCTCTTGGTCCAATGTAGCCCAGAAGGATTAGGAGACCTAGGGAATGAAATCAGGCCTCCACTAGCATTCACCTACCCCCTTGATGTGTTGGCATTATCAATTTGGTCCCATGAGGTGTGGAAGAAAAAAATATGTCTATTGACACTTTTACACTAAACACAATTGAGGCATTTTACAATATTGCATTCATTGTTGACATGATCAAACTGTTTGGAGTTGATAAAAACTAAGAGAATATTGTAGATAGACCTGACATCCACCTATAGGTGCAAACAAAACATTCCTAAGTTCCATGAATTTCAAAAATTGTTGTGTCAAAATTTGACACCTTTTTACTCCTAGGGCTCTTAAGAGACTATCTCGGTCCAATGTAGCTAGGAAGGATTGGGATACCTATGGAATGAAACAAGGCCTCCACTAACATTCACCTACCCACCCTAACATGTTGGCATCATCAGTTTGGTCCCACAAGGTGAAAAATGAAAAATATGATGTACTAGGCAACATTACATTGAACACAAATGAGGCATTTTATAACATTGCATTCTTTGTTGGCATGGTCAAATGGTTTCTATTTGATGGAAAATAAAAGAGGTTATTATGGAGAGACCTAAAATCTATTTTTAGGTCAAAATAGAACATTCATAGGTGCCACATATTCCAAGAACCACTATGTCAAAGTTTGTCAGTATTTTTCTCTTAAGTCTCTTAAGAGACTTTGCCAGAACTATGTATCCTAGAACGATCAGGATGCTTGACCATTGAACAAAGACCTACAGTAGCATTCACCTGCCCACCTTGATGTGTTTGCACCATTTGTTTGGTCTTAGAAGGTGAAGAATGAAAATGACACTAGGCACCATTACACTGAACACAAATGAGGCATTTTACAACATTGTGTTCCTTGTTGGCATAGTCAAGTAGTTTTGAGTTGATGAAAACCAAGAGAGGTTATTATGGAGGGACCTAACATCCAACTATAGGTCAAATGAAACATTCATCGGTGCCACAAATTTTGAGAACCACTCTATCAAAGTTTGGCATTTTTTTGCTCTTAGATCTCTTAAGAGACTTTGCCAAAACCATGTAGCCTGAAAGAATTGAGATGCTTGGATAATGAAAAGAACCTCCAATAGAATTCAACTACCCAACTTGACATGTTGTTGCCATTATTTCAGTCCTAGGAGGTGAAGAATGAAAAATATGACACTAGGCACAATTACACGGAACATAAATAAGACATTTTACAACATTGTGTTCCTTGTTGGCACAGTCAAATAGTTTCGAGTTGATGAAAACTAAGAGAGGTTATTATGGAGGGACCTAACATCTAGATGTAGGTCAAAATGGAACATCCATAGGTACCACAGTTTTGAGAACCACTCTATCAAAGTTTGACAATTTTTTTCTCTTAGGTCTCTTAAGAGACTTTGTTAGAATCATGTAGCCTGAAAGGATCCCGATTCTTGGCCACCAAAAAGAGACCTCCAATAGGATTCACCCACCCACCTTGATGTGTTGACACTATCAGTTTGATCCTAGGAGGTGAAGAATAAAAAATATGACACTAGGCACCATTACATTGAATGCAAATGAGACATTTTGTAACATTGTATTCCTTGTTGGCATGGACAAATGGTTTTGAGTTGATGAAAACTAAGAGAAATTATTATGGAGGGACCCAACATCTAGATGTATATCAAAATAGAAAAAAATGTATGTGCCACAAATTTTAATAACCACTTCGTCAAAGTTTGGTAGTTTTTTCTCTTATGTCTCTTAAGAGACTTTGCCAGAATTGTGTAGCCTAAAAGGTTTGGGATACTTGGCCACCAAAAAGAGACCTCCACTAGCATTCACCTACCCACCCTGACATGTTGGCACTTTCAGTTCATCTCTAGGAGGTGAAGAATGAAAAACATGACACTAGGCACCATTACATTGAACTTAAATGAGGCATTTTGCAAGAATGCATACCTTGTTGGCATGTCCAAATGATTAAATTAAGTTGATGAAAATTGAGAGAGGTTATTGTGGAGGGACCTGACATCCATCTATAGGTCAAAACAAAACATTTGTAGGTGCCATGAATTCTAAGAGCCACTCCATCAAATTTTGGTAGTTTTTTCTCTCAGGTCTCTGTTGACCTTTTTTCCTCTGTACAGAGTAAATAGTTCACCTTGTATTTTCCTTGAAGATCCTTCAGAAAATGTCCATACAAAGCTTAAATCTTTCAAATACCCATGCTATGCTTTGCCAAATTTCCCAAAATCTTGCCTGGAGAATCTTTGCAGAAAACCCAGAAACCCTTTGTCTTCAAGAGCTTCCTATCGCAGACAAATCTCAATTTTATACTTAGTAGTTGTACATACATTTTTCAATGTATGTTCAAATGTACATTTGCCAATGTATGTGGTGGTGCCCACCTAGGTTTTGGGTTTCAATTATTCATCTGCAGGAATTCTCTTTCCAAACCCAAAATTTCTAAGTCATTTGGCCTTCACAGTTCAAAAATGCAAAAATAGTTGCATACAAGTGTCTTTGTATATACAAGGCCATTTGTATGTACATGCAGGTTCAAATGTGCATTAGTAGTTCAAAAATCTCAGTCGGCCTTCAAAAATAGTAAAAAATTGGTTGTATGCTTTTCACAATGCATATCAAGTTTGTATATGCATTAAGGAATCTATCGCAGATTCTGAGAATATTCCCTGCTTGTATGAGATGGTTTGTATGTATATTTGTGTTGTATGTTTAGACATGCAATGGCTACATACAAGAGAAACATGCAAAGGAAAAGATACATTGGCAGTATACAAGTGAAATATGCAGGGTACAATGTATGCCTCAAAGATACAAAGGTGAATGTATGTCTGACATACATTGGGGATGTACAAGGCACATATACAAAGAGGCCAACATGCATTTGCTATAGTGAAAGGGGTTTGTATGTGCGAGATGCAAGTGAAATATACATTCACCACATACAAAGGTGGAACATTCAAAGACCAATGTATATTGAAACAATGCCTTGTATATGTGCGATTGTATGTTCGCACATACAAGTCAAAGATACAAGGCCAACATACAAAGAGAGAATACAAAGGGGTGAATGCATATGCAACAGTTGAATGTACATTTTGCAATATACATCGACAGAACATACAAAGGACTTTTGCCAAAGATACAAGGAGATATGCATGGGCGATATAGTAAGGTAGTTGTAACAATGGCTTGTATATTTCTCTTTGTATGTTTGCATATACAAAGCCAATATACAAGGGGTTAAACATACAATCAAAACATGTAAGGAAAAATGTATAGGGCCGACATACATTTGGTGGGGCCCATGGACATACAAAGCAGAATGTACATCAAGAGGACATACAAGCAACACATGTAAAGGAAAAATGTACAGGGCTGACATACATTTGGTGGGGCCCGCGAACATACAAAGCAAAATGCACATCGGGCACATGCAAAGCAACACATGCAAGGGAAAGTGATTAAAAGCTGGAGCCCACTGCTTGTATATTTGTGATTGTATGTTTACACATACAATCAAATATGCATTCCTAATATACAAGCCAGATATGAAAGGAGCATACATTCCAGTTGATAAAGGACAGAATTCTGCAATTTGTATGTATATTTGCTTGTATGTTCGTGTTGTATATGTGACATACATTGGTTATATACAAGAGGAACATGCATGACTTGGACCCGATGGCGATTGTAATACAGTTAATGATGGTTTCAGGTCCGCAGCTTGCATGCATATGGCATTGTATATTTAGATATACAAAAGGATACATACAAGGGGAAAACATACAAGGCGGACCCTGTTGGTGCCTGCATGGATGTTCAGGTTTCAAGCAATTAATTTCGCAGGCACCTTCCCAAAAAATCTAAAATTTTCTAAGTCTTTTGGCCTTTGCAGTTGAAAAGTTCAAGAAACAATTTTAAATGCATGTGTCTTTGTATATACAAGGCTGTTTGTATATACATGCAAGGAAAAAGGTACATTGGCGGCATACAAGGAAGTTGTACGATGCTGAATGTATATCGGGTTCACTGTAGCGGATGCATAAGGAAACATACAATGAAAAAATGCAAGTGGTCTTGTATGTTCGGCAATATATAAAGCAGCAGGAGATACATTTGGTGGGGTCCGCCTCACATGCAAAGGGCTTTGTATCTCATATACAAAGGAGAATGTATATGTGATATACATTCAAAAATGTGCAATGAAAAGGCGTACAAGGGGCCTTGTACATTCAAGCTGCAAGTAAAGGCCAACATACAAATGGTGGGGCCCGCTGACATACAGAGGCGAATGTATGTGGAATAGACATTCGCGATATGCAAGGAGGAACATGCATTCCAAAGATGCAAGAGCCAGACCCGAAAGGCTATGCAATGTGGTAAGTTCAGAGTTGAAGTCCGTTATATGTATATTTTACTTGTATGTTTGCGATGTATATGTACGATATACAAGGCAAATATGCATTCGCGATATACAATCTGGACTGGGTTTAAAAGTCAAATATGGCTAATTCATTGGCTAGCGTCCACAGCTTGCATGTATATGGCATTGTATATGCCGATATACAAAGGAGGTGAGATACAAGCCGGATTTCAAAGCAATTTGTAGTGTAATTTTTGAAATCTGCACCTTGTATGTTAGGGTGCATGTATATGCAAACATACAAGGCGATAGATGCAAAATGGAGATACAAGTCGGAGCTATGTAGAATTTTGATTTGTTCTAATCAGATTTAGGGTCCGCCTTGTATATTAAGCAGTTGTATGTATATGCTCCTGCATGTACAAAAGATTTAAAAAGCAGAAAGGGGCAGTTGTATATGCATGTGGTTTTGCATATACAAGGAATTCAAAGTATGCATATACATGGCGAAAAAGGTAAAATGAAGGAAAGGAAAAGTCAGCGATGGGAGGAAGGTGCCTACGTGGCACGATTTCGTTGGTTGACGACTAGTCAACATGATTTTAGGCCGCAGATCTCAGCGAAGGAATGGAAATCGGCAGCCAGTTTTGAATGCTCCATAGGGCCGTTTTCTTTGTGTTTGCAGCCATTTTTGAGTGGAAAAAACTTCTGTGCATCCGTTGCTGCATTTCGAGAGGAGCTGCGGGTAGCCGGGCCATTAATGGTGATGTGTAGAGGGATGATCGATGGAATGACAGGTTACCTACCAAATTTGTGGCAAAAATCTTTAGTCAGCTGCACGAATCCCAATTCTCCCTACTCCCTCCCTTTCATCTCTCTGCTGCGTTGGTGATTTTGGGCGCCATTCTTGGTGCATTGTATTTTGGCTGGAATTTTGAAATGCCATGTAAGTAATGCTGAGTACACAATCCTGCTGTATAAGAAGGACCGTGTTACTCATTTTCATGGTTGTTGAAGACTTGGGCATTTTTGGGGGAAAAATAACGAAAGATAGAGCATTTTCTTGGCTGTTTTATCTCTGTTGGAGTTTATGAGTTGCATCTGAATGCATCTTGTACATATGTTCAGTTTCATGTCATCTTATATGAAAAATGCATTATTGCATGTGCTTATATGTCTGTCTCCATTTGTTGTATGCATTTTCTTCTTTTGAATCTGGTTGCTAAGGGTTTCTCATATTCTAGGATATAGATCTCTATATCACATGCTTGATCTCTAACTTCCATTCAAGGAGTGGATTAAATTGTTTTAGACTAAGTATGGAAAAGATTGTATGTCAACAAGGATATTTGTAAGTAGAGACAGTTAAATACTTATCCTTGGGTGGTGTTTGTAAGGAAAATACTAGTTCTGACCCCTTGAAACTTGAATGCCAGTTGCAAGCCATTCTCTTGTATACGTCTAGTTGACTCCTTGCCCTGAGATAGGCACCGGTCTGGTTTTGGATTAGTAGTTATGATCCAAAACCCCATGTCTTGCATTCAAACATTAATACAAATCATTCCATTTTTCCAACCTGTTAGTTGTAAGAGTAGGAATAGGACCCTCACATACTCTCATCCCCAACCAGTTAGATATGTCCAAGAATGTTGCCAGCCTTGTGATTTATCATGCAAATCTTGGTCCTAAAATGAGAGTATTCTGCCTGTTGTTGAAAAGATAAATCTTTCTATCATTGGGCGAGTCAAGGTTATATCTTTAGCTATAGGGATACCCCCCTTGGTGCGGTAGAACCAGAAGTGAAAGGGAGGTAGCTCACGCAACCTCCTGTATTTGTTGGCCGAATATGCCTGTGCATTGGAGCTGGCAAACCCTCTGCCGATTTGGGAACCAACAAAATGGTGACTCCGCTGGGGAATCAATGTCATATCCATAAAAGTTTGAGTCTAAAAGATTGAAGAATCAGACCTGGAAGTGCCTTGTTGCAGCAAACCTAAAGTTGTACGTGTGACTTTGCTATGGGAGAACCTAGAAAGAAAAGAAATCAAATTTCAGCTTCAGCCTGTTTGAAGCTCATTCCTCTGCAAGGAGGTGGTGACTCTACATATAAGAACCTATCAAAGGCTGCAACATATCCAAGTTTTGTATAAGTTCTAAAAGACTCCCTATTTGGTGAAATAGCACTGATTAAAAGGGAAATGTTGGTGAAACTTGCATGCTTTTGTAAGAACCTAGTTGGCATTTCAAAAGAGGCATCTAATATTGTTCAAAAGACTCATTTAGAAGACTTTAAAAAATTTGAAACAACAATTTATATTTTAGAGGCCTAAGGTCATTGTTGTAATTGAAAATCTAAGTTGAAAAGAGGGTTACAAAAACACATAGAGATGTATTATCAGCCCATGCACCCTTGTGTGTTGTCAAATGCAAAAATGTATAGTAGTCAGTCCCAACCATGTAATAGAAGAAGTTTCAGCATTGACATGTATAAGCCCATAAATTTCAGTGGCATTTGTGGTTATCCAAATGCTTTTCCATCTAAAATTAGAAAGTATTTGCCTAAATTCAATGGTATAAAGGATGAATCAGCTGAGAGACACTTGCAGTAGTTTATAAATGTTATAGATGACTTTGAGGTTGACCATGAAGATGTAGTTATGAGATTATTTGTCCAATCTATAGATGAAGATGCAAGGGACTGGTTCTCCTACCTTCCAACTTACTCTGTCAGCTCTTGGTAGGAATTCAAATCTGCATTTCTAGAACATTATGGTGAAAAAATTTCTAAATATGCATTTATTAGTGATTTTATGTATATCCATACTGAAGAAGATGAGTTGATCCCAGCCTTTAACCTCATATTTATGAAGGCATTGAATAGAATACCATAATGTATGAGACCTAATGATGCATTGTGCCTAGTTGTCTATTTGGGAGCATTTGATAAGAAAATGAGTTATAGATTGAGAGATAAGGAGCCCACCACATTGCATCAGGCACATCAATTTGTTGTTGACATTGAAAACAATTGGAGGCATGGAATTCAAAAGGGCTATTTCTCCCAAAATTTCTGCTGCCCTGTGGCCCCCAATGTTGATGAAAGATATGATTTATATGTTGAAAATGAATGTCAAAGTACTCACACCCATGCTATCCCTGTTTATGCATCATTCCAAGTTGATGATAACTCTACCATAAAGGAGGATGTCCTGATTTGCCCAGCAAATGAAGTTGACAATAATAATTTTTCAAGTAATATTTGCATGCCAGTCCTAAACAAGGAGCATTCATGTTTAAATGATCCAGTTGTGCATGGTTGTGATCATGTGGATCAACAGTCAATATCAGTTTCATCAGGAAGCATTAGAGAGCTGGAAAGTGATGTAGATAGTTCAACTTCAGAGTGCATTGAGGTAGTAGAAATTTTGTATGTGGGGAATCAGATGATAAAGATGATATCCATGATCAGTTCATGGATCAAGTTTGTTCTTCTTATGATTCTAGATTTGATAATGATGAAAAAGAGGTGGATTGTCATGAAGAAGAAGAAAAGGCTTTTGCAATGAGTGTGAATCCCCTTTATGATGAGCCATTAGATGCATTGAACATTGTGAGTCATGACCTTCATTGGTGCAGAACTAATCCTCTTTTTGAGGATGATGATGAATATGAGGAGACAGCTAGCATAAGTGCTACATCAGTTTGTGAAGAGGGGACATATGAGTCAGAATCAGATAAGATAATATGGATATGCAAACTGTAGATAATGAATGTTCTTCATCATTTGGTTCAGGCATGTGCAACTATGGGTGTATGGATCAGGATTTGTTTTCAATGTCAATTAGTGATACAAATGACTATGAAGGTCTCATATATTTTGAATGTTTTGAGTTTATGGATCAACTGGATAAGTGTTTGGTAATGTGCAACAATCAGGTAGATGAGGGGTATTGCCAAATGCAATATGAGGATATACACTCTGAGGAATATAACATACATATGTTGCCTAATGCCAAAAGATATTCTAGTATGTATGGTTATATGTCTGATTGTGAGATGCAGAGTGACAGAGGTAATACTGACAAAGGTGAGTTTTCAAAAATGGTGGAGTATGTAATTGACAAGATCAGCTTGTGGGCAAATTATGTTGGTATTCTCAGTTGTGGTTGGCATTGTTCAGTTCAAAATCAAGCATTTGACAAGAAAAAATTATGGTTCTTCATTTTTGGCTACCCAGGGCCACCAAAATAGTCTTTCAAAGATATGATTTGTGATGCAGGTTGGTGCGATGTTTGACTCTGTGCCCAATGGATAAGGGACTAGTCTGCATCCCAGAGATCTATTGTTCTCGCCATGCCTACAATAGGCATGTGTCCCTAGACAGAGCATGTGTTGCTGCCTGCATGGATGTTCAGGTTTCAAGCAATTAATTTCACAGGCACCTTTCCAAAAAATCCAAAATTTTCTAAGTCTTTTGGCCTTTGCAGTTGAAAAGTGCAAGAAACAATTTTAAATGCATGTGTCTTTGTATATACAAGGCTGTTTGTATATACATGCAAAGGAAAAAGGTACATTGGCGGCATACAAGGAAGTTGTACGATGCTGAATGTATATCAGGTTCACTATAGCGGATGCATAAGGAAACATACAATGAAAAAATGCAAGTGGTCTTGTATGTTTGGCAATATATAAAGTAGCAGGAGATACATTTGGTGGGGTCCGCCTCACATGCAAAGGGATTTGTATCTCATATACAAAGGAGAATGTATATGTGATATACATTCGAAAATGTGTAATGAAAAGGCATACAAGGGGCCTTGTACATTCAAGCTGCAAGTAAAGGCCAACATACAAATGGTGGGGCCCGCTGACATACAAAGGTGAATGTATGTGGAATATACATTCACGATATGCAAGGAGGAACATGCATTCCAAAGATGCAAGAGCCGGACCCGAAAGGCTATCCATTGTGGTAAGTTCAGAGTTGAAGTCCGTTATATGTATATTTTACTTGTATGTTTGTGATGTATATGCGCGATATACAAGGTGAATATGCATTTGCGATATACAAACCAGACCAGGTTTAAAAGTCAAATATGGCTAATTCATTGGTTGGCATCTGGGGCTTGCATGTATATGGCATTGTATATGCTGATATACAAAGGAGGTGAGATACAAGCCGGGTTTCAAAGCGACTTGTAGCATGTTTCATAATTTTTGAAATCTGCGCCTTGTATGTTAGGGTGCATGTATATGCAAACATACAAGGCAATAGATGCAAAATGGAGATACAAGTCAGACCTTTGTTGAATTTTGATTTGTTCTAATCAGATTTGGGGTCCGCCTTATATATTAAGTAGTTGTATGTATATGCTCCTGCATGTACAAAAGATTTAAAAAGCAGAAAGGGGCAGTTGTATATGCATGTGGTTTTGCATATACAAGGAATTCAAAGTATGCATATACATGGCGAAAAAGGTAAAATGAAGGAAAGGAAAAGTTAGCGATGGGAGGAAGGTGCCTACGTGGCACGATTTCGTTGGTTGACAACTAGTCAACATGATTTTAGGCCACAGATCTCAGCGAAGGAATGGAAATCGATGGCCAGTTTTGAATGCTCTACAAGGCTGTTTTCTTTGTGTTTGCAGCCATTTTTTAGCAGAAAAAACTTTTGGTGCATCCGTTGCTGCATTTCGAGAGGAGCTGCGGGTAGCTGGGCCATTAATGGCGGTGTGCAGAGGGATGATTGATGGAATGACAGGTTACCTACCAAATTTGTGGCAAAAATCTTCAGTCGGCTACACGAATCCCAATTCTACCTACTCCCTCCCTTTCATCTCTCTGCTGCATTGATGATTTTGGGTGCCATTCTTGGTGCATTGTATTTTGGCTAGAATTTTGAAATGCCATGTAATTAATGCTGAGTACACAATCCTGTTGTATAAGAAGGACTGTGTTACTCATTTTCATGGTTGTTGAAGACTTGGCCATTTTTGGGGGAAAAATAACGAAAGACAGAGCATTTTCTTGGCTGTTTTATCTCTATTGGAGTTTATGAGTTGCATCTGAATGCATCTTGTACATATGTTCAATTTCATGTCATCTTATATGAAAAATACATTATTGCATGTGCTTATTTGTCTGTCTCCATTTGTTGTATGCATTTTCTTCTTTTGAATCTGGTTGCTAAGGGTTTCTGTGAGGACCGCCCTTTTTACTACTGTTGTCATGACTCTTTACAGTGCTGTTATTGTTACTTTCATATTTGTGGGATAGCAGTTCCCGAAATTTGTCAGACTATTTAACTTTATTATGTTTTCGGAAAAACTAATTGGGTGATGTTTGGATAAGTTACTTTTCAGAAAAATGAATTAGAGATGTTAGAGATGATGGAAAATTGTAATATGATTTTTAATTATGTTAGATTGTACTAAGGCATGAGAATGCATGTGTTATTTAAGTTGCTTCGGCTATGATGAATTTATGTGGTTACTGATCTTGTAATTGAGTGTGCAGGGACTACTAATCAAACCACAGATTTCGGAGATCATTCCACACCTTGTTAATTGTTATTCCCTGTTAAGCCGATCTGGTTCCACGATGAACCAAGATCTCTTTGTGTTTGATGTCATGATGTAATGTGGTCTTTCGTATGGTCGAGTGGGTTAGGTTACCCTCATGTAATATTATTTTTATAAGTAAGTGTTGTAAAGAGATTGAATTTGAAATTTCTATTTTTATTTAAATTATGAGGCCCTTTTTCTTGTGCTTTACCTTGACCTGGGGTGTCTTGTATGGGTTAAAATTGACCCTGGGTTCTACCCCATGGGTCCAGGGGCCCATTTGGCATGGGTAACCCTTGAGTAACCTCCATCTAGTCAACTTAACCTTTCCCTGAAGTTAAGTGGCGAAAATTGGAGGTAGGAGGGGACATGATGGGTTGTACCAACACTCAACCCATCCCCTCTACTTTTCCTTAGATAAGAGATGCCATCCATTAGTAAAAGTTACCTCTTCTTTAGTAAGATTCCCCCATGTACTATGGGGACACCCATGTGAAGAAAGGAGAAAGAGGCATGGGTCACCTGTCTTGTTCCCATTTAACTCTTTTTTTTATTTCTCCTATGAGAAAGTGGAGTCACATGAAAGGAATAAGGAGTACCCTTGGGAATGGAGAGTGACATAAGCCACCTGGACAGAATAGTGATTTTTGGGAAGGGTGAGGAGGTGACAAGTGTCACTTCCCCATTTCTCAAAAATTAGAAAGAAAGAGAATTTTGGGTTATTTATTTTCAAATTTTGGGATGAGAGGGAGTTAGTTGAATTTTGGGGAAAAACTTTCATTTTGGCCTTACCAAATAGAGAGAAGTTAGTTTGGAAGATAGAGAAGGGAGAGGGAGTTGGTGGCTAAGCTTGGAAGTGAACTCTGTGGACTCTGCAACAACTTCATTCCAGGAGGGCTTTGCAAGGTTGGTCTGAATTTTACCTTTGTTTTGGTAGAACTGAAATGTGTATGAAATGTGTTTGGAATATGTGTTTAAATTTGTTTTCTGTGGGGTTCTTGTCGGGTGTTTGACAGAGCGTCTCCCACTTGGGAGAAATGCTCATCAAGTTTGGGGTAGGGGAGGAGAGATCCTCCTCGGGTGCATACCTGTTCCATCTTTTGGGATGTTGAAAGCCTTGAGGGCATGTATCTGTGACTGTATTTTGACTTGAGAGTCAAATACAGATTTCTTACAAATTGTGATCACACTTGGTTGAGACCAAGAGAAATTTATATGAGTTCATTTATCTGTCAGGGTGACACTCTGGAGTCGAGTGTATCCACTCTCCTGCCCCTTATGAAACTCACTGTAGTTGAGTTTCCGTATTGTGTAAAATAGCCACGGGTGTATGTGTGCTTTGGGATTGTTGTTGTTTCTGTTGTGAAGTGGAGTGTTTGAGTACCCAGGTGTGAGTATGGTCTCCCTAGCTCGGGGGTGACCCTCTTGCGGGTCTACGGTAGGGAGGAGAGCTAGACGAGTGGTATTTTTCTTCTTTGTTTGTCTTTGATACGCAGGTTTTTTTTTTTCTCTTGGAGCTTCTGGTGGGCTATTTATGAAGAAACAGATCATCTTCTTGTCATGAGAATTAGGCCTGGATTATTTCATAGAAATGAAGAGAGAACACCTCTCTTGTTATTGTTGTAAATTACTGATATTCTGGGAGTGAAGAAAATCACCTCCCTGGTCTTGTTATTATTGGACTTTTATTGGTTGTCATAAGTTTTCAGTTGTATACTGTTTGGGAGGAGAAAGTTCATATCTGGGAAGTTGGTATTCATGTTTGAGAAGTTGTAATATGACTGTGCTTAAATTCTAAGTGGATGTTTGCAACCTTTGTTCAATAGCAATTTTTGTGTTTCAAGTATTACTGAAAAGAATAAGTTCGTTTTTGCAACTTAATCTGAGTTGTTTACATTTGAAAGTTTGGAATTGCTTCTTTAGTTGAAATGCTAGTTTCCTTTTCAATGTTGAAATGGAAAAGACAGTTTTTAAATATTTGAGTTTTCTCCATAATAATGGATTCTGTTAATTTAGAAGAATTAGAGGAAATCTAGCATGTAAATATAATCTGTTTGTAAATTTACAAGTCTTATATGTTTATAACAATGGAAAATTTATACTTATAATAAGGGAAGAGCTATTTATCATTTGGTGAAATTGGGATATATATATATATATATCTAATTGTTATGACAATTTCTTTATAATAGGTTGATTTGGAGAAAATGCATAGAGTAGTGAATTTTAAAAAAAAATTGTCGAAATTGGAATTATACAAATATAATATTTTTCTCTAAATACTTTATAAATATATATATATAGAGATATATATATATTTCTCATTTTGAGTAATTATCATTTTAGAAAATAATAGAGAAATTGAAAGTAATTATAATTGTTGTATAAAAAAAAAGGGGATATATATATATATATATATATATATATATATATATATATATATATATATAAATATGGAATATATATATATATATATAAATATATTATCGTTGTTATATATATCCATATATATATATATATATTTGAAGATATTTTATTATTGATAATAATCAACGAATGGTGAAAGACTGTCAAAAAAAATTAAGCCACGGATAACAAAATACACAGTCGTTATTTACAATGGGCGGTGGGGAAGAAAACCCCACCGCAGGTTTTATGTTATATTTGGAGGTGTGGAGTGGGGCGGAGCCCCACCCACACCCCACGTCGTGGGAATGTGGGTGGGGCTCCGCCCCACTCCACATCTCCCCCCCCCTCCTCCATACCCTTATGCCTCCCGCGGATCTTGTCTGCCGCTTTGCGGCCACCATAAACCCCCGTCCGCCGCTCTGCAGCCACCATAAATTCCCGTCCGCCGCTCTGCGGCCACCCCGACCCCGCTCCTCTGTCACGCCGCCCATGGCCGCCGTCGGCTGTGGTAACTCCAGCACATAAAATGTTAGGGCTTGGCCCTAACATATGTTTGGGTTATTTGGAATTTAAATGCTGTTTATTTTTATATAGCTCTATATATAGGCATATATATATTCTATATGTCTATGTATATAGCTATATATCTAATATAATAATGCGTATATATCTGTATATATATATATATATATATATATATATATATAGGTTGTGGTAAACCAATTCGTCCTTTTCATAGACATTAAAATAAATATATTATATATATGTATGAATGTATGTATATATATATATATATATATAAATATATCTATATATATATATATATATATATATATATAACATACAGAGGAGTAAATCTATGAACCAAATTATTGGGCTCTCGTTTAAAATCGTTATAAACTGTGTTTCATGGATATGGAGAAAAAAATATATATATATATAAATAGCAATTATATTCTCACAGGAGATGTTATTAAGTGTTGAACACAACAACCAAAGAAGCTATATTACCATGAACAGAGTTTTATAAAGTGGTGAACCACCTACATCTATTGACAACGTCATACGAGTTACAAACAGTGTATGAATCGTAATTAAGAGTAACAGTAACAACAGTAATTCTAAACAAGAGAAAATAAAATTATAATGTAAAGAGAGTTTAGGAATATTCAGTGATACTCTGGAAAGAGTTTCTCGGAAGTTTCAACTAAAAACATACTAACAATCACCCGGAAAAATGAAGAGGAAAATTACACAACTCCTTACTCAAAAGAACACTGGAAATAAACTTAAGAAGCCACCACTGACAATCCTTGTGGCCATATTAATCTCAACTGTAGCAAACGATCTCATATGTAAACCTGTAAGAGGTTCCGAAGAAGGAAAAAACCAACATTGGAAAACACAGAGGAGAAAATGCGCGACATATCTCACACGGGATAAGAGAACTAAGTTGACGGACCCTTCTGTCAATTGTGCTTAGGTACAAGTTGACTAAGCATTTACGAAGAGGAGGAACCTAGATCGGGGAAGATTAGGAGACTGAGTCCAGCGAAATAGTAAACCAGCCTTTGTGGCCTAGATCATCCTGAAATTAGGTTTAATATCAACAATAACTGCAGTGATAACCCTGATTGACATAAATCATGAAGAAAGGACAGGATGCACATAAAGAAAGTATAGAAAATGAAAGAGAGAGAGAGACCGAAATATAAACACACTAAATGAACTAAGAGATAGTTAAGGTAAGGGCGATAAAGATATAATCCAACTTAAGAACTTGTGGAAAGGGAAGAGAGGGCAACCAAACCGCCTTGTTGAAAATGCTAAGTCATAGGAGTAGTATGTTTCAGGAAACAAGAGAGGAGACAAACAACCGTGCCTGGCTGAAAAATGACTAAATAGGGAGATCACTAGCCGGTTTAGTTGGAACAAGGCGTCGAGGGGAGTGGTTCCTCTATCAGCGAACCACGTGCGTAAATGAGTGCAGCGTAATTCCCACTAACGCCGTAAGGCATTCTGCTACCGAACATTGCCGAGGGTTCGATTTAAGAACTTGGGTAATCTCACTCTTGCAATGACGTTAGCAGCGTTGTATCGACCCTCTTGTTGATCTATATGTTTCCGTTTGCACGCCATTGTACTTGTATTCCGCCGATGAGTATAGTGTTTCGCCATGAGAGAACACCGTTGAGCATGCGTACGCATGCGAAAGGGGTTTTTAGGACGGTGTGAGAAAAGTTTTTCATATCTCGTGTCATAACCACATGACAGATGTGGCTATGACACGTGCGATGTGTGTTGTGACCACAAGGAAAATGTGGGCATGACAGTTTCTCAGATTCTAGGATATAGATCTCTGTATCACATGCTTGATCTCTAACTTCCATTCAAGGAGTGGATTAAATTGTTTTAGACTAAGTATGGAGAAGATTGTATGTCAACAAGGATATTTGTAAGTAGAGACAGTTAAATACTTATCCTTGGGTGGTGTTTGTATGGCAAATACCAGTTCCGACCCCTTGAAACTTGAATGCCAGTTGCAATCCATTCTCTTGTATACATCTAGTTGACTCCTTGCCCTGAGATAGGCACCGGTCTGCTTCTAGATTAGTAGATATGATCCAAAACCCCCCTGTCTTGCATCCAAACATTAATACAAATCATTCCATTTTTCCAACCTGTTAGTTGTAAGAGTAGGAATAGGACCCTCGAATACTCTCATCCCCAACTAGTTAGATATGTCCAAGAATGTTGCTAGCCTTGTGATTTATCATGCAAATCTTGGTCCTAAAATGAGAGTATTCTGCCTGTTGTTGAAAAGCTAAATCTTTCTGTCATTGGGCGAGTCAAGGTTATATCTTTAGCTATAGGGATACCCCCCTTGGTGCGGCAGAACCAGAAGTGAAGGGGAGGCAGCTCACACAACCTCCCATATCTGTTGGGCGAATCTGCCTATGCATTGGAGCTGGCAAACCCTTTGCCGATTGAGGAACCAACAGACCTGACTGGGAACTCAAATACAGTTAATGATCTTTTGGGGTCCGCGGCTTGCATGTTATGGGCATTGTATATGCCAACATACAAAGAAAGGTACACAAAAACCAGACCCAATGGTAAATTCAGTTTTGCTTCATAATCTTTTGAGTTCCATATAGTTTGTATATTTGCCATTGTATGTTTGTATATACAATGTGATATGCAAAGATCAAATGCAAGGGAGAGATGAAGTTTTCAGTGTTGCTTCTCAGGCCAGCTCAGTGACGAATCAGGTGATGACATGTGGCAGAAGACATACATGCAAAAGGTGATAGAGAAGTAAAGGGGCCTACCCTTGTATGTGGCCATTGTATTGTATATACAAGGTGACATACATTTGAAGATACAAGCATATATACAAAGGCCTTTTCAAAAGACAAAGCCCGCGCTTGCATGTTGGTGTATACAAGGCACTTTGCACATACAAAGACATTTTAGAGGTCGATTCAGATAGTGATATATACACAGATGCAAAACGATATATACAGGCATTTGACCACAACTTTGACTGCCCATATCTCCTCCATTCTAGCAAATTTTGACATGCTGCAAGAGGCAAAAGTGCTTATTTTTACCTCCTCTTTCATTTGGCAAGCTTTTCAGAGGAATATTCTCACTTTTCAATTTTGGATCTGGATTTGCATATTTTGGCCGAGTGGACATGTCAGCGACCATTTTGAACAGATGTAGATATTTGTTGCATTCACTGTTGCATAAGGATGAAGCAGCTCGCATTGGTGTCTGAAAATATCTCTCCATCGCCTTGTTTAAGATACTTCAGATATTCATGGTTGAAGATAGACACGATGTAGCTGCTCGCATTCAAGGCACGAAATATCTCCACCTACCCTTGTTCCCAATATTTCCACACCATAACTTCTGCAGGTGGGCAGTCATTCGAAGGCAATTTTTTTTTGAGACAGCTCATGGAGGTGTTTTTATAACCGACTTAGGGCATTTTTGAAATGCTATATATATGCATTCAAGAGATGTAAAGAGGGTTGGAAATTTTTTGGCTTTCAAGCTTTCTGTTTCCAAACAGAACTTTCTGCTACTATAACTGAGCCTTCTATTAAATATATGCAAGCTATTTTTACCTCTTTCACTGATTTTCTAAGTTTTAGTGTGAGTCCTCATGTGATTGTTTGTGAATATTTCATTCCTCTTAATCATTATGTTCCTCACCTCTGCTAGGATCATTTGAATATGTGTATGCCTACTTGCTGTATCTAGTTACGTTGTGCACTTTCTCAGTTCTATGAAAGTTTCTTTTAATCAGTCTAGTGCATCATCCTTACTTTCAGTTTCCCTATTTTCATTTTTCATTCAAAAGCATTCCTTCTCCCTTTTCCTCTGAAGATTTAGTAGCTTTAGGTGATATCTAGTCAAGGAAGCAGGCCTTCTCTGGAGGCTTGATCTCATTTCGCAAGGTCCCACACTTCAAGATCATTCCCATGTTATTCCAGATTGCTAAAGTTTCACAACTGCAGCAAGGGTGCAAATCTGGGTGATAACAGTCTCTTAAGAGACTTTTCCAGAACCATGTAGCCTAAAGAATCATGACACTTGGCCACCAAAAATAGGCCTCCACTAGCATTCAACCACCCACACCAATGTTTTGGCACCATTAGTTCAGTCCCAAGAGGTGTGGAATTTAAAATATGACACTAGACACCATTACACTAAACATAAATGAGTGATTTTGCAAGAATGCATTTCTTGTTGGAATGGTCAAATGGTTTTGAGTTGATGAAAAACAAGAGAGGTTATTGTGGAGGAACCTAACATCTAGTTGTAGGTCCAAATGGAACATTCCGAGGTGCCATGGATTATGGGAATCACTCTATCAAATTTTAGTAGTTTTTTTCTCTTAGGTCTCTTAAGAGACTTTGCTAGAACTATGTATCTTGGAAGGATTAGGATGCTTGGCCACTAAAAATAAACCTCCAATAGCATTCACCCATCCACCCTAATGTGTTAGCACCATTTGTCTAGTCCTAAGACATGTGCAAAATTTCACTCTTAGCACCCTTTCACTGAATGAAACTAAAGCATTTTGCAACATTGAGTTTGTTTCCACTATGTGCAAATGAATTCAAGTTAGTAAAAACTAAGATAGGTGTTTGTAGGTGGACCTAAAATCCACTTGTATGTGCAAACAAGACATTCCTAGGTGCCACAGTTTGAGAGAACAATCGAGCCACGGTTTGGCACCTTTTTAATCTTAGGGATCTTAAGAGACTCTCTTGGTCTAATGTAGGTTGGAAGGATCAAGAAACTTGGACATTGAAAAGAGACCTCCAATAGCATTCACGCACCCACTCTAAAGTGTTGGCACCTTTAGTTTAGTCCCAAGAGGTGTGGAATGCAAAATTTCACTCCTAGCACCTTTCACTAAATAAAATTGAAGCATTTTGGAACATTACATTCATTTCCACCATGGGAAAACAAATTCAAGTTTGAAAAAACTAAGTTAGGTATTTTTAGTTGGACCTGACATCCACTTGTATGTGTAAAAAAGACATTCTTAGGTGCCGTAGTTTGAGAGAATAGTCGATCCAAAGTTTGGCACCTTTCTGGTCTTAGGGTTCGTAAGAGACTCTCTTGGTCCAATGTAGCCCAAAAGGATTGAAATGCTTGAACACTAAAAAACAACCTATACTAGCATTCAACCACCCACCTTAATGTGTCGGTGCCATTAGTTTGGTCCCAAGAGGTGTCGAATACAAAATTTCACTCCTACCACCCTTTTACTAAATGAAACTAAATCATTTTACAACATTTCATTCCTTGCCACTATGGAAAAATGAATTTGAGTTAGAAAAAAATTGAGGTAAGTATTTGTAGGTGGACTTGACATCCACCTGTATGAGCAAATGAGACACTCCTAGGTGCCATAGTTTGAGAGAATAGTTAGGCCAAAGTTTGGAATCTTTTTGGTCTTAGGGCTCTTAAGAGACTCTCTTCGTCCAATGTAGTCTGAAAGGATTGGGATGCTTGGCCACCGAAAAGATATCTCCACTAGCATTCACCAATCCACCCTGACATGTCTCTCTCTCCCTAAATCTCTCTCTCTTCCTCACTTCCACTCTCCCCTCGCCTCTCTCTCTTCATAACTAAACATTGAAATTTAAACCATAAGCATGTGAAATTTAAACTATAAACCCTAAACAATAGACCTTACCATTTAACCCTATAGATAAACAATTAAGCTTGAATGATGGATTACTAGTAATTATTTTAAAAATTATGTGTTTATTGTTAGTTTTTAAATCTTCTCTTCGCTTCAAGAATATAAAATTATCTACTAACATTACCAACCATGAGAAGATGGAAACTTGTTTGGCACCACTAACCTATAATAGTAGCACTAGTAGAAATAAATAAATAAAAGAAAATAAAAATGTACTCAAATCATAAAACATAAGTACATAACATACCTTTGTGTCATTCCACCAATTCAATCCAACGAACCATGTGGATCCACTCTACTCTTTATGGTGTCAAGTATTGCTTCATGGTTAGACTCATGAACTTTTCACAAGTTCTTATTCAATAGTCTACCCACATATTTGATCAATTGAATATTATATGCCACAACAAGGTTAGAATAATGAAGAATTTTTCTATGTGCGTCAAGGTCCTCAAACAACTACACATCAGAGTTCTTCATTGGGTACCATCTAAGCCATGTTCCAGTAACAACCACCAATCCTATAGGATACTCAATGTCTTCTCCATCTATGACATGGGCTACCAATTTCTTTTTTTCTTCAACACAACGACACAAATAATAATCCATTCCTTCATCATTATCTTCATTTACAACAACTGCATAAACATGCCCTACATAATTAAATTGTGTAAAAAATATTAATTCAATAAATGATACAAAAATACTCATCATAATCTAAAATATTAATTTTCATTAAATAATGCATCTATAATACCTAGTTGAACTAGATTTGAAATATGGTCAAAGTCAGTTAATAATTCTATCTCCATGAATTGTAGTGCCCCTAGAAGTCAATATGTCTCAAGTGGGATTAAATTTATAGCACACCATTAATCAACCCACTCTTTTGACTCACACTCATTCCAAGCAAAATTTGTACATGAAGAAAAAAAGTGTGCCACCTACCTTGTATGAATAGTCCATGAAGCTACATTTGAGATTTAAAAAGAGTGGAACTCACTTGATCCTATCACTATATACAACAATTTTCATATTTTGTAATATTAGCTTCTTCTACCAACCAAAACAATCTATGAATTGCAAACTTACCTTCATTACTTGGACCCATTGTAGAGTTACATCATTTGATGATGGATAATGCATCTATCAACTTCACAATGTCTTTGTACAAGTTCATATATTCTCATGTTAAGGCTCTTCTAATACATGCTCTTGCACCATCACTCTCTCCTTTCTCATGCCTAGCCTTAGAGAAATTCTATAGATGTTGAACACCACTCGTCATATGAATCCTATTCAACCAGTAGAATATCTGCGAGTTCTTGAATTGTGATGTATAATTATCTAACCATATGATATATATGTTGATCAAACAAGATGTTCCTACTACTCAAATTACCATAGAACATTTAAAAGAAATCTTACAAAAACTCTATAGAATGTGTGCAACCATCACTAATATAAAAAAGATATTCCCTGAAGATATTTCTATTTTTCTTTGTACTATTAGGTTCATTCATCTAAATGAATGTTAGATCCACAAATATAACAACTTGAGTGGAGTTGTAGTAATTTGATTGAACCTCATTCTGCAGTTGTAGTGTATAATTCTTTACAAAGTCTACAATTGACATGATAGTATGAAGAAGAAACGTGTCTTTGCATAACTTGAATTGCAATTCCAACCATCAAGCTCTATGTGTATGCCTTGCATACTCATACACTATCTTCTCTCAAAAAATAGACATAAATTTAGATACTAGTATTTCTTCACTCACCAATTCACACTTTTTGCCTCTTTGCCATCTTTTAGAGTGTATGCCATTGACTTATATTTTCCAAAACTTAATAGTTCATTTCCAATCGCATGTGTATTCTCCATGTGTGAATAATTTATCAAGCATTGCAAACCACTGCAACTATCACATGTTCCATCTAAACATGATTTATGATAAAACAATTGTCCATCTACTCTTCCACAAATAATGCTTTAAATGAAATATTTTACCAATCTAGGTGGATCTTTCATCATACACTCTTAAAAAATATCATTAGTATGCAAAGCTACACATATATGTCAAAAAATATCATAATGTATAGAATATTTAATGTGGACTCTACAACAACAAGTTGTGCATGTGTGATTTATCTTGACATAAAAAAGTTTTACCATTTTAAAATACCTTTGACTAATTTTTATTTAAGGATAACTCTCTACAAATTTGGAGAAAAAGTGTGTTTGATTCATATCCAAAAAATGCTTTGGATGTGGCTCATGGTTTTGACAACCAATTCTCATTTTTACAACATCTCTTTGATTAGGTGATGCTTTTGTGTTATTTTTCTAAAATTCTTCAATTAGAGATTTTAAGGATTCAACTATGACTTTATCTTTCCATGGTAGTCTACTAGAGAATGCCCATAGTTAATTTCTATTTGGGTCCTCAACTCTTTCACCCCTCCCAATGGTTTTCATTAGTGTTTTTCTACTTATTTTATTGCTTGACTTGTTTTTCTTATTAAATGAGATTTCTTTGTTTTATTATTTACTACAATTGATGTAATTACACATTGTGCAACATTACTATCTTTGGTGCGTGAGGTCAAACCCATGCTTTGATATGCATTGATTAGATTTTTTCCAATTTAATTTTCACTATTAGTATTTGAAGTTCTTAGACCAAGAATCTTCGTGATGGGTCTAAACTTAAGATTTTTCATCATTTCAACAAGCAATTGACATCTCATTTCGTTTAAGTTTTAAAAAAATATTCTCTATACTTTATTAACATTTCTTCTACAAGTGTGTTTAGGAATTCTATTAGACATTGGTTTTAAAATGTTCTCATCAATTTAAATTAAAAACAAGATTTTTTAAACAAAATTCTAGGAGGTGTTCTCAATGGAAAACTTGATTCATTATCTAGATTTTTCTCATTAAAAAATTGATCAATTGGTGTAACATCTATATTTACATTTGAAACTACATCATCATTTTTAATCAATGGTTGAGGATATTCTACAATATCAAATTAAGATGGCAAAGATGATGTACCTTCAACTCCCAGATTCAACTTCTTATTGCATGAAGTTTTTGCATTTGTTTCCTTTATTTTTTAAATTCTTCTTACTTTCAGATTATTCCTTCCTCCTTAGGTATTCTGGTTCATCTTGAGCTCAGTACCACTCCCCCATTTTCACCACTCTTTCTTTATCCAAGTGCTCCACTCCCTCAATGATATTCCATTCAAACTAAATGTGTCTAATTTGCAACATTAAGACTACATCGATGGCCTTCTAGCTACTTGGAATGTTGAGCACAAACCCCAACAAGATAGATGGATTAGATGGTGGGATAGAACTATTGCTTGTTGTACCATTTTTATTCACAATTATGGGTAGAGAGCTACTGCTATGTGACAGATTGAAAAGTCTCTCAAATGGTAACTTGTGCATGGATGATCTCCCTTAGCTGCTAATTCTCATAATTTATTCTTGCAACAATCTATTCCTAATACTAAGCATTTTCTCCATAAACTAGTTATTTACAAAGGAAAAGGAGCTCAAATGTGTGCTCACCTCCAATCCACGGATCAAAGATGGAGATATGGGTTCAAAATTCTTCTTTCAAATATTGTAGCATAAAAACAAAAAGGAGTAGATTTTAGTCATTAAATCTAGTAATGGCACTACAAAATCCATCCATTACCTTTTATGAGTACTATAGACAAATGTTCATTGATGAGATGATGGATAACCCCCTTATCACCATTATTAAGGAGAGTGTTGTGAAATGCATTCCTTACAAAATTGATTCTAAATATAGTCATTTTCTTGACCACCTTCTCTCCATGGGAGAGATTGATGATACTATCTATTGTATGGATACAGAGAAGAGCCCAAGAATGGATGGGTAGAATTTTATCAACAACTTTAGCCTTACATTTGGGAAGATTTTATTTATGTTTATTTATAAGGTGCTAAAATTAGAACCTTAGGGATGTAATTAATTAAGGACTTATCAAATTCATTCCTAAAGGCTAAGATGAAGAGTTTGTCACTAGTTGGTAGCCCATCACCCTACTTAATACCTCCTACAAGGTCATTACCAAAGCTTTGGTTGGTAGGATAAAATATATCACCTAGATGATTATGCAACCAAAGCAAACAAGGTTCTTAGGAGGTAGATTTATCTTAGACAACCTAGTTTTATCTTGGGAAATCATTGAATGGGCCCAACAAACTACCTAAGATGCTCTTATTATCAAGATTGATTTTAATAAAGCTTACGATTACATTTGATGGCCCTTCATTCTCAACATGATGTAGTGGTTGGGTTTTGAGCCTAGAATCTATGCTCAAATTTGAATGTTATTTATGGATGCTAATGCTAGACTAGAAATCAATGGTTCCCTCTCCCCACAATTTCCCCTCTAAAGATCTATTTTCCAAGGTTACCCTCTTGCCCCTTTCTCTTTGTCCTTGTGACTGATGCTCTTGGGAATTTATTTCAACATGCTTAGGTTAATAAACTAATCCATGATATCTATCTTCCAAACAATACCACTACTCTCAATTCTTACTTTGTTGATGGAAACATGTTATTTACCCAAAAATTCGTAGATGAGGTGACTAATACTATTGATATATTGGACCTATTGTATACCATTTAAAGTTCCAAAATAGCTACACATAAGACTGAGTTCATTAGGACTTGCCCCAACCTTCATCCATCATGGATACTAAGTGAGTGGAGGGAAATGAAACATGGATCCATCATTAAATATCTCGGTATTCCCTCAAAGACATTTGGAAATGAATTTTAAACAAAATCAAAGGTAAATTCTTGAATTGGATAAATAGATTTGTATCCATGGTTGGTCGCATCTAAGTGGTAAACAACATTCTTCTTGCTAATCATGTGTATATTTAATCTTGCTAGATCCCTTCCAAAAGATGCTACAACTAGATGACATAACTTATTAGGAGCCTCCTATGGGCCAAATGGGGGAACAAGAAGGGCTTGCCATCCACATCTTAGTCACATTATATACAACCAAAAGACAAAGGGGGCTTGGAATCATTGATCTGTACTCTTAGAAGATTTGCTTAACCACTGAATGGATTGTGAGAGTGTTGGAGGAAGATGCCACATGGAAACATTTAGTGAGATTCCACATTCAATATACCTCTAATGGTCATCTTTGGGACATGGTCAGTTGGAACAACAAGCTTCTTCTAACACCATTTTTTAAATCTTATAGATCTACCCCTTTTTCACTTGGAAAGCCTAGTAGATCATCTCAAAATAACTAATTTGGTTTGATCAATCCCTCAACAATGGTTTGAGCTTTCCTAAATCCTCCATTTGGTGTAATCATTTGGTTCAACAAGATGACAAGCCTTTAGGTACCATCAATAGATTCAATGGAAAATGACTCTTTAAAAAGGCATCCAAGTGTTCTAAGATTTGTAGGATCTTACCAACTATAAATGGAAATTTTGGAAACTCCTTAAAATCTAATACCACCTATCACCTTCATATGAACAACCAACTCTTTAAATTCAACAAATTATCCCACTTGAGCTTTCAAGTTTAATATCCTCAGTCTGTCATGCTAACTTATTGAAAAATTGGAGGTGGCATGATGCCCACAGCATTTGCTTCTTCCCTCTTAGAACAATCTATAGGAAACTTCTTCCTCAATCGCCATCTTGCCTCATCTAAATGTAAAATGGAATTGTAAGTTTAGACAATCAAAGTGGAGCAAACTTAGTCTTCAAATTTGGAAATCCAAAGTTGATGCTCAATCCCAAATCATGTGGAAAGTCTTGCATGTCAAACTTCCCATTAGCACCTGCCTCAAACTTGTCTTCCATCCCCCTACTTGACTCTTTTGTGCCAAGGTTAAGTCTATCAAACACATGTTTTGGGTCTATTTTCATACTTGCATGGTTTTGCCTTTTCTCTTCTCTTCTCTCCCTCTTCCCATAGGCTTGGTCATGGAAATCAGATTTCCTTAGCATCTCCCTATTCCATAATGTTCTTTCTCACACCTACATACATATCATTATTAATAGTGTGAATGAGGTATATTTCCTCACTAGTTTATTTCCTAGCTAGTTCTCCATTTAGGTCTCTTTCACACTAGGTTAAGTTTACTTAGGGGTTTTTTACACATTATCCCACATTGCTTGTGTTTTTGGTCTCTTAGGTGGTATATCCTATATACTCATTTATTTCTTTCATTGTAATCACTTAAGCTTGTATGCTTTGCATTCTTGTTTGAATAGAATACAATTTATTCTTTTAATTGTAGATTTTTGCTCTTACTTTCCTTCAATCATTTGATTCTATGTGGCTTTACAACCAAATCTTACATGGTATCAGAGATGGTTGTGAGTTGTGGGTTAGCATTTTAGGAAATCTGGGAGTGTAGAGATGTTTATTTCTTGAAGCATTGAGTATGCTCTTCTCTTGCATCCTCTGATGATCTGGAGAATCAGAAAAGTGTGAAAGAAATTATACTTTATAGGGGGCTTCTTTCTTTTAATATTTCTAGTTGTAGGTACATTAGGGCTTCTTGGAGACATTCTAAGCTCACCATTGAGTTCAGAACAACCAAGAAAGTTAGAACAACCTTTTATTTTGTCCTAGTTGGACACCAGAGGTGAGATCGACAAGGGTTTGATGTAGGAGTTTTTTTGTGAAGATCTAGTATGCTACTAAAATTGGGGCATTTTGAAGCCAAACAGACCTTTCCATTGTGTCTTGAAGGCCCAAAAACCCCTATTTTCATATAAAGCTCATCAAATTTTGATTAGTTTTCCTCAGAGGCAAAATTTTTTGGGCCCCTGAGCTGTACGATCCTGTCAGCATTGTACCATGTGGCCCTTTTTTCAAAAAAAAAATAACCACTCCATAGTGCTTGCACAGTACTAACAATAATGGTGATGCTGCTCACCAAGAACCACCACAGCTGGTGTAGCATAGCCAGGAAAGCGATCAATGTCGTGCAACCACCTAGGGAGTGACTTTTGCAGAACTACCCATGCACGATCGATGGCAACACCAAGGTGCAACCCACTTCCATTGCCACCATCGCTAACTTTAGCAAAAAATTTGGTAGTTTCTCCAAATATAGAGGTGCTCTAAATTTGTCTGGCGGTCAACTAAATTTAGCGGGATTCTAAATTGACTGAACGATATTCAGTAGTTTCTCCAAACTTGGCGGTAGTTTTGATAAATTTGGCAGTGACATCATGCTGATATTAGTAGGAAATTTTGAATTTTCTAACCCGCTCACCATTGCAACTTTTGATTTTGTAGTTCAACTTTAGAGGCCCATATCTTGAGCGTACAAACTCCTTCTTCAGTGCAATTTTTTTTTTTGGTAGAATTTCATGCTCTTCATAGTGCTATAATTATTTTTTTCTCAAGTGATCTCATTTTTCTAGAAAATTAGTTTTCTCATCAAATCTAGTGGATAATCATAGTTTTTGGAACTTCAAAGGCTAGTAACTTTTGCATATGATCTCATATTGAGGTGATTCTTTTTAGAAATTGGATATTTTTTAGATCTATGCATTGGTGGTAATTTGACGTTATGATTCTAAGCTCAAACTATACTTTTAGTATTGGCTTATTTTTGGACATTGTAAAACTCTAGAAAAAAACTCCATCATTGTAAACACACTGATCTATAAAGTACCAAATCATATTTTTATTGGGGAGGATTCTTTGATTGAGTGAACTTGGGGGGGTTTCTTGGTGTGTTTTTGTGATTGTGCATATCTTCTCTTTTTTCTTGTGCTCTGCTTTTCATTCACCATGGGTTAGTTTAAGTTTTCATTGCTAACTCCATACAACTACTCAACATGGCATCAAAATGCATGGACCGCCTTAATATAGGGTTATATAACATATGTTGAACAAAGGGTAGATGAATCCTTAGATGATAAGAAAAATATATAATGGATGCTTGAACATACAAAAGCACTCGGATGTCTTCATAGTTTCATTTCCCTTGATCTAATATTAGATTGAATCTTGTACAAATTCACATGATGCTTGGGAAAAACTAAAATCTTTATATGGTAAACTGGTGAAGTTTTAGGGTATCAAATTGACACTAAATTGATGAGCCTTGATCCAAAATGCTTTGACAACATCCATGACTACATCACAAAGGTCAATGACCTTAGAGCACAATGTAAAGCATGTGGCATTGAGAAAAAGGACATTCAAATTGTATTCAATACATTGAACAAACTTGGTCCTAAATATGCTACTTATGTTTCTAGCTTTCATACTCACAAGTTGACTATGGGCACCACATACACTATGCCATCATTTACATATTTCTCTAGGATGCTAATGCATGAACAGGGAAATCTAATTTCCATGGGTCTCCTAAAGCCATCACAGTCTTAGGCTTTGTTGGTTGGCTAGCCAAAGTGATAGAAAGAGAGGTCAATCTGGGAAGAAACAAAAGAAGTCTAAGAAGAAGTCACAGAAAGATTAGGCATGTAATCCTCGTCTACCTCTAAAGTAGGATCTAAATCCTTTTCATCTAAGGGGAAATCACAAAAGAAGGAAAGGCCAACTTGCAGGTACTGTAAGAAGGTTGGTCATGAGGAACATTCATGTCATGGGAAGTAGATTGATGAGCTAAAACATCTTTTAGAAAAGAACAACATTAATTTGCCCTCCTCTGTTGCTCAACAATCCTCCACTCCTTCAAGATTAGGTAAAGTGAAAGCAACTACACTTATTGCTTTCGTAGATTCTTCTAGTCAATGGATTCTTAAATCAGGTGCTTTACACCATATGGGGTCTAAAAGAGAATAATTTTCTTTGTTTGAGCCTTGTTCTTTACCTTATATTCTCGTTGGGGATGATTCTCTAGTGAATGCCATTGGAAATGAATCAGTCAATGCTAGCACTGGTACATTTGAGGATGTTCTCTGTGTGCCTCACCTGTCAGCCAACCTTCTCTTCATCTACTAAATCACCTAGAATGGTAGGAAGATTCTATCACCATCAGTGATCTTGAAGATAATGCACTCCTTGCAATTGGTAATATTGACCATCAATCTCGATGCTTTCTCTCATTTTGTACCTGATACACATTCTACTACTTTTCTCACCCATTCAAATTATATGAGCAAACTATGGCATGAGTAGTTTGGCCATCTCAACTACTGCTACCTTCAACAACTCAACACACAAGACATGGTCATAGGTCATCCTTAGATCAATTTTTCAGATGGTGTTTGTTCAAGTTGTGCCTTGGGAAAGTATCCTGGGGACAAGCTTGACAGAGGGAAGGCTTGGAGGGCTTCAAAAGTCCTTGAGCTAGTTCACAGTGACTTAGTGACTCCATTTCCATCCTTGTCTTTCAGCAAGGATCACTACTTGCTCACCTTCATTGATGACTTTTCTATATACACATGGGTCTTTTTCCTTCAATAGAAATGTGAAGTGTTTGATAGATTTTTGGAGTTCAAGGCTCATGTAGAAAAATAATCTGGAAAGGTTGTCAAGATTGTCCACACTACCAATGGTAGAGAATATGTGAACCATCACTTTAAACAATTATGTACTCTTGAAGGGATTGATCTTCAACATTTAGTTGCCTACACACCTTAGTAGAATGGTGTTGCAGAGAAGAAAAATAGATCTCTAAAAGAGATGGCTACCTGGATGATCCATGCTTTTTCTCTGGCACCTGAATATTGGGAAAAGGCTATCAATTGTGCTACTCACATCTAGAATAGGGTTCCACATAAGGCATTCAAGGGAATCACTCCTTTTGAAGTTTGGTGCGGTTGGAAACATGTTGTGCGACATTTCAGAGTTTTTGGCTCTTTTGCATGGGCATGCATTCCTTTAGAGAAGTGTAGGGCATTGGAACCACATATAGGCCCTGCATCTTTTTTGGATACCTAGATGGTGTCAAAGGATATCAACTTTTGGATCCTGAGACACATGAGCTCTTCATTAAGCAAAGTGTGTATTTTGAGGAAAGCTCTCCAAGCTCATCCTCACATCTTCTTTCCTTCATAAAGGATTTAGATGATAGTGACTCAGTGGATTTTCCTTTAGCTTCCTCTACTCATAGGGTTGATCATGAGGCCCCACCTCACCCTTTTCCAAGTTCTTATTTAGAGGTTGAGAACTCTCCTCCTCCATCCCCTTCTATGCTCACCAGGCTTGACATACTCTTTAATATGTAGGCACTCTTGTTAGGGATCCTTTAGATACTCAGAGGACTTGGTCATAACACCAAGACATTTCACATTCCTGCATTGCCATATCTTTAGATCCATAGTCATTTTGTGAAGCATCAGGTATTGCTGAGTTGGATTCAATAATGGAGGAAGAGTATAACTCTTTGATTCAGAAAAAAACATGGGAACTTGTTCCACTTCCTAAGGGAAGAAAACTAGTTCGATGTAAGTGGATCTATCGAATGAAATTTGTAGAGGATGGATCAGTTGACAATTACAAAGCATAGCTTATGGCCAAAGGTTTTTCACAGGTTCTTGGTGTTGACTACACTGAGACCTTTTCCCTTGTCACCAAGATGAACTCCATTCACCTGATTCATGCTATTGCAGTTCATGGTTGGGTTATACATTAGATGGATGTGAAGAGCACATTTCTTCATAGGGATTTACAGGAGGAAATTTACATGGAACAACCACAGGGATTCATTCAAGATTCTTCATTGGTTTATCGATTGAGGAAGTCTCTCTATGGACTCAAGCAAGCCCCACGGGCTTGGTATGCCAAGATGGATTCATTTCTTCTCTCAGTTGGGTTCTGCAGATGCCACTCAGATCTGAATGTCTACATATTGAAATAGGAGGATGCTCTTTTATTTTTGGTTCTCTATGTTGATGATTAGATTGTCATAGGGAGCACCTCATCCATCATTGTGAGCATCAAGCCTACTTCGCATGATAGATTTTCCATGATTGACTTGGGTCTTTTGCACTACTTTCTCAAGATTGAGATCACTTAGACCTCTTTTGGGATCTCTCTTACGTAGCCCAAGTACACTCTTGATCAAGTCTAGCTCATTTTCACATGGCTGATTAAAGCTTGCATCAACTCCCTTTTTGTTTGGAGTCAAACTTGAGGCAAAGTGTTCCACTCCACTTGTTGATGCCACTTTGTATTGTCATCTTGTTGACCTAGCCTCATCTACTTGACCCATACTTGCCTAGACATTTCATTTTCATTTGGCATTATCTCACGCTTCCTGACAGAGCCACATGAACTTCATTGGAAGGGTACCAAATGCATTTTGTACTACATACAGGGCACCCAAAAATATGGGATTCATAAGTTTAGATCAGGTTGGATACACAGACTTTGATTTTGTTGGTGATATTAATGATTGCAAGTCCACATCTGGCTATAGTTTTCACCTTGGTTTTGGTCCTATTTGTTGGTAGAGAAAGATGTAGAATGCCATTTCTCTTTCATCAACTAAGGATAAATACAGGGGAGTTGCTAATGCAACCACTAAGACTATTTGGCTTCAGAATATCCTCACTGATCTTGGAATCAATTTTTAGAAGCCATAAATCATCTATTACAACAACCAAAGTGCTATTTAGATCTTGAAGAATCTAATCCATCATCAGTGGACCAAACAAATCGAGATCCACATGCACTTTCTTCAGGAGCCAATACAGGAGCATGTCATTAATTTGTTCTATTGTCCTACAATAGAGTAGGTTGTAGATATCTTCACCAAACCCTTCACTAAGATAAAAATATATCCATCTTTGACCTCTCTTGGGGGTGCATGAAATTTCTTTAGGGGGTTCACTTAGCCTTTCTTGCTTCATCCTCTCATGGGGGAAGTTTTTTACCACTACGTTTTCTCCTTCTTTTCTATTTGAGGGGATCTTTTGTACATGGGTACCTCATCATGCCTTGTAGGCAGGACCCATCTTCTCTTTTCCCCATGTTACCACCTGCATAAACATTGAAGTTTCAAACAATTAATTTTTTCAGGCACCCTCCCAAAAAAGTCCAAAAAGGTTCTAAGTCTTTGGGCCTCCTCATCATATTTCAAATATAACCTGATATTCCGGAGGAGGGGGTCATCATCATATTTCCAGGAATCACCCGATATTCTTGTGGGGGGTCATCATGTTTCATGTATCGGGTGATCTTAGTGAGGATCACCCCGATGTTGTTTTATCACCTCATGTTCGCTTCATCACCCCGAAGTGCGGATGTCAATTTTATGTGGGGGGTGATATCTACCTGTCTAGCGACTGGATATTCCGAAGGAGGGGGTGATATTTCAAATATCGAGTGATATTCCGTATATCACCCTTACCATCAAGGATCACCCTAATATTGTAATATGATGGTGATGTCATCAAGATCGATGGGGTGCATCAGGTGGTCATCAGGATGATTTTGAATATCAGGTGATGTGGTCCGATGATATTTTCTTATCAAGGTGATTTTTTGATAAGGGTGATATTTCACATCAGGGTGATGTGAAATATCGAGGTGATTTTCTGATAAGGGTGATATTTCACATTAGGGTGATGTGAAATATCAGGGTGATTTTTCAGGGGAGGATTATCATGCAGGTGGTTCGCTGACGTCAAGGTGATATTGAACATCAGAGCATCATGCGGAGGGATGATGATGAGGTCTAAACTGGCATCATCAAGAGCAAAATCACTGACATCATATATGCTCATGGCCTAGTTTATAAAGTATTAAGGAGGTTGCCGCGGGGTGCATGTGGGATAATTAGTTCCTACATGATTTGAAAAATTAGGGTCATATTTCTTGGTGGGAAAATTTCTAAAACGCACAGTCCACTGCATTTCTCAAAGCCGCGGGTTGGTATGCCTTTAATGGTGGATGTTACAGGGTATGGGCGAAGGCATGGACGGATCAACCACCTGATTGAAGATGTGAATCCCCAGGTGGCGGTGCAGGGCTTGAGACCTTCCTGTCTCCCCTCTACCTACTGCATTCAATGCGTTGAGCACCATTTTCTCAGGATGAACTGTATCTGGCAGATTTTTGATTTTTTGCCATGTAATTAATACTGAGTGCACTTTCTTGCTGTATATAGCAGACTGTGTTTCTCATTTTCGTTGTTGAAAGCTGGACAAATCTTGGTGTTGTGACAAGATACAACTTCATTGGTGGCCCTATTCTGGATGTCTTGTGAGTTTATGAGTCTTATGTTGTATGTCTCATGCATAAATTCACTGGTTTCATGTTGATTTAAATGAGTAATGCTATATTGCATGTGTTTTGTTATATGTCTCCAAATTGAGTGTGTCCTTCTGATTCTAAGCATCTAAGGGGTGTTTATGATTCTAGAATACAGGTTTACTGTGTTGAATGCTTGATTTCTTACTTCTACTCAAGGAGTAGATTAAATGTTTTAGGTCAAGTATTGGGAGGAATGTACTGTAGTGAGGATGTTGTAAGTAGAGATAACTGAATACTAAATTTTGGGAGGTATCTGTAAGGCAGATACTAAGAACCCCCTAGATATCTAGTCTTTGGTATATGTTTATGCTGATCATTCACATGTGTATGTCTATTGAATCCAAGCCCTGGATAGGCACCAATCTGGTCTTGTATTGAGGTTGCACCCAAGGTCCTAGTTTTGCATCCAAACACCAAAAATCAAACTCTAAACCTCAAATCCAAACCATTAGGACTTTAGAAGTAGTTTAGAACCAAAATCCTCTGTCTCACAATTGAACATAGGCCCAAAGCTAGCCCCTTTGCACTTATATCATAGTTTTGGTCTACATGAAGGAGGATTTATCTGCTTTGTATCAACATCCCAGTCAGTTCATAAGCATATCTCATGGATGTTGAATAGGGAATACCCCCCTGGTTCTGCAGAGCCTAAAGAAGAAGAGGAGATATTATAGAGTCTATCTCCTGTACTGTTGGCCCCTGGCCCAGAGATCCTGTTGATCAATGATGGCTACCTTATAGGGATAACTGGGAAACATCCAGTCAGATTGAGAAGCAACACCCCCTAAGTTGCACTTAAGAGGGGTGTTAGTGTGAATGAGGTATATTTTATTTCCTAGCTAGTTCTCCACTTAGGTCCTTTTCACACTTGGTTAAGTTTACTTAGGGGCTTTTTACACATTATCCCACATTGCTTGTGTTTTTAGTCTCCTGGGTGGTATATATCCTATATATACTCACCTAAATCTTTCATTGTAATCACTTAAGCTTGTATGCTTTGCATTCTTGATTGAATAAAATATAATTTATTTTTAATTGTAGATTTTTGCTCTTGCTTTCATTCGGTCATCTCATTCTAGGTGGCTTTACAACCACATCTTACAATTATTAGCTTCCTCTAAAAATATTGTTGTTTGGAAACCTTCTCTAATATAGTCTCCCCCCAAATTGAAACTCAAATGGTTTATGCCAATTTGTCTCTCTAATTAAGAAATTTGTTTGCTATGTTTCTTGTTCAATTACAAACCAACACTAATTTGAAAAGGAAAGTACACAACCTTTAATCTTAGCTTTAGTCTATCATGGGGCTCCATAGATTTGGAAAAATAATTAGAATGCATAATGTTGTTGTTTTGGATTGCTATACCCCTCTTCACTACTCTTCTCCAATTTGGGTTGACACTTCCTTGCTAGCATTCCTCTTTCTCCAAATTAGTGTTCTTAAAACTATATGGCACAAGCTTTAGATACAGTCATAGATAGAGAAGTTATCCCTCAGATCCACACATACTACAAAGATTAGGTTAGTCATTACTAAAGCTTAGATGCAATTGAAGGGTCACTATGATTTGACTCAACATCACCTTCCTATGCTGCTAGCTCATGATTTGTACTCACTTCTCTAGCTTAAGTCTCTTTGCTTGTTGCTTAATTACTCTATATGTAGACTATTACAACCAGTTATCTATACTTGCTTGACAAATTATATGTAACTTGTGTATGATGTATGTACATTTGTCACTACTTTTTTGTCAGCAAGACTTTTTTAGGTTGTTGTAACCAGTATCTATACTTTTCTAGCTACTAGTTTACTATATTATATTAAGAGTGTGTGGATTATGCCTAGTTTAGCTAAATAGGAGGGTAGTAAGAAGATTTCTTCATCAATCTTCATATGCCATGGTGTGCTAGATTGTTTCAAATTGTAGGCCCTAACAAACCTAGATTAGAATAATGTTTTAGTCATTATGCAAAGTTGTCCAAACATTCCCAGCTTTTCAACTTTAAATGTAGGTGATTTATAAAGAGCTTTGAATTTTTCTTTTGAATATATAAACCTTGTGTTGAGAGTTAGTTTCTCTCACTTCTTGCTTTTCTATTTAGAACCTCTAGCTTCATCCATTGAAAATTTATTTTATATTTGTTAACATATTATTTTTTTGACAATTGCATACTCTAAACAAATTGTTTCATTTAATATAAATAAACAAAATTAAAAATCCATCCATCCATATTATGAATTTATAAAGTTCAACTAGCAAGTAGGAGACAATCACTACCTATTAACACTTTTTCTTTTTCCCTTGCCTAAACCTTCCACCCCACCCTCAAGAAAATATGATCTAATTACGCCGAGAGGCGTTCTACATTCACAGCAAGGGCTGGAAGATTTAGATTCCTGTAAACAATTAAGATTCAGATTCCCAAGTAAACAAAATTCATAAAATGTGTAAATAAATAAATTCATGGAAGCTAAATGCATAGAAAAATAGAAAAACTTCGCAGTTATGGAGTGAAATCTTTGCCACGTTAAACAAAAAAAAATTCTTGGAAGCCAAATGGATAGAAAAATAGAAAAACTTGGGCAGTTATGGAGTGAAATCTTTATTATGTTTGAAGATTATGAAAAGTCTCAAAGCATAGTCTCTTTAAATTAACTCATGTGAGCATATCAAATATTCTAACTGCAAGTAATTTATAAATGCCAACAAATTGGAAGATATCTCTCGGTGTACTGTAGATATATTTTTAAAAATATAAATACACTAGTAAATAATAAAATGGCTCTCACTTTGTCAATAATGAGAGCATCAAATGGTTGGAGTTATGGCGCAAATGTGAGGGAGGAATAATGCCAAACAAATAAATTTAATTAAAATCTTCTTTTAAAGATTTGGTGCAATTATCGAAGCTCTCAGCATATCTTTAGTAACAAAAATTTTGTGTAAAAAGAATAGAACTAGCAATTGGACCTATAGGTTCAATGGGCGGGCTGAAAATTTTCTAAGAAATTATAGAATTTGTTAGATATTTTTTATTATCTATTAATTTATAATTTATTTAATCCACTAAATTCTTATTGAAATTTCATCACATTAACTATTTAATTTCTTTTTACATTACATATTGAAATGAACAAACATAGTTGGGTAAATGTAGTATACAATTATGTGAGGGTAAAATAGATTTATGTTCTACAACTTATATCTAATATTATGCACATAAGAGATAACTATATTTTTTTATTAAATACATACTAAGATGGCTCATAATCATTTTTATAAGTATATATATGATATATGAACTTTTATAATATCTATCACATGATAATTCTGGTATTTGTATAATCAATAATTTAATATACATTCTATTATTGATATATAACTAATTATATTATTTCATCAATATTTAAAATATCAAATTTATAAATAATATATATACAATGAATCAAAATTAAATAATCACATTAATATGAATATTATATTAATATAAATATTACAACTTTGTTATAATATTTGCATAGATTTAAAGAAAAAATATTATTTGTTTAATAACTAAATTACTCTCATATTTTTTTTTACTTTAATTTAGTGTGTTTGTTTTATTCAAAATAATATTTCCCAAAAAAAATCTCATGTAAACCTAGTAAAAATAAAAATTTGTTCTAACATGAAAAATAATACTTTGTTTTGATTGGTAATCACTAGATTAAAAAAATCATTGCAATAAAATAAAAATAAAGTAAAATAAAAAGTAACATTGTCAAAGTGATAAAGTAAAGGGAGCTTTTTGTTTTTTTTATTATTTATGACATTTTGTAGAAAAATAAAATTAAAAATTAAAAATTAAAAATTTATCAGGGAATTTTTTGTTTTTATCATTTGTGACATTTTGTAGAAAAATAAAATAAAAAATTAACAATATATCAATTGTCAAAGTGATAAAGGTAAAGGGAACGTTTTTGTTTTTTTTATCATTTATGACATTTTCAAAAAGAATCAATGGATAGGATTGATTTCATGGTAGTCCTTTTAATCTAGGCCCTTCATCTATATAATTCATCATGTGATGCTCACATAGGGAAGGCTTTCAGTCTAACAAGCTTACGCGGAGCGACGAAGGAAATGGGGTTAGTAGGGTTACATTATAGATATGTGCTTTTAAGATATAATTGTGAAGTATAGTTATTACATATTTTCTATTGTAAATTAATAAGTTAAAATGATATTTTTCTTTTTGCTAAGGTTATAGGTAGTTTTAGAAGTTATAGAATTCAAAGCATTTTATTCTATTCATCTTAGATTTCTATAGTTATATTTTGTCATGGTGAAATTCATTTCTTCTTTATCAACATTAAATATACATTTACTTTTTTTCTTTTCATTTCATTTTAAGATCTATTAGGGACATGTTTTTAATTGAACTCTTTATCTACCAAAATTTAGTTATTATTTGCATTATTGCATTTATTTACCTTAGATATTCATGAGGGATGTTTTATTCCCTCACAACGTTCTAAAAGATTTAAAAGAGGAGTTAAAACCACCCAAAAAAAATGTGAAAACATTAGCAATAATTTCTATCATGACATATGTGTTCTATAAAACATTGATATGTAAATTTAAAATCACTTACATTATAGATTGAAACAATCCCTTTACATTTAATATATAAATTCTACAAACAATAAATACAAATCACAAAGGAGATAAGTCTCATTGAAGAGGAGATGGAGTGAAAGTGCGAAGACAAGCAGGAAGTTGATCCTATCCTGAGCGAAAAGAAGGTAGAAGCAAGAGGCGAAGGGAAGGAAGGAAACTCAGAAGGTAAAGGGATTGGATCAACCTGATCATGGGCCGAGGAAGCAGAAAAAGAAATTTCGCTAAGTAAAGTTCAGGACAAAGCATCCCTAGAACCTTGGATATTGAATGGAAGGCAGCAGTTCTCACGGTTTCATGACAAAGAAATCCCTCCGAGGTGTCCTTGGAAAAGATGGGAGAATCAGGCACAATGGAGGAATCAATGAAGAAACAACAGAAGACGAGGGCATGACCAGTGGTGAAACCCTATATTTGGAGAGGGAGGCATTGGTAAACGATCAATAGAATTCAGGTATGGAAACAAAAAAACTATGGTGTTAAGCCCTAATTTGCTAAATCCCTCCATTGAATCTATGAAAAAATATGGAGTTATTGGAAAATGGTATGGTCCCAACCTAGATATAGAAGACCTAAAAAAATGGTGGCAGGAAAGATGGGGAAAGGAGTTATCTTTGAAAGCCCTAGCGAATGGCTTCTTCTTTGTTTTATGTCCCTCTATCAAGATTAAAATGGAAATTTTAGAAGGGATTTGGATTTTGAATGGATTTGGATTCTATTTATGTGATTGGTTTGTGGGCTTTGATCCAAAGAAGTATAAAATGGATCGATGTCAGGACTGGTATAGATTGCCTAATTTGCCATTAGAATTTTGGAATTAGAGGATTTTAGAAGAAATTGGGAACTACTTGGGCAAATATATCTGTTCAGAAGAATGGAAGGATCCAACAGAAGAAGGTTCACATATCAGAATTTGCATTGAAAACCCTTTTCCTAAACAGCAATGGAGAGAACTTGAAATTTTTATAGATTGGGGTGTCCTAATCCAACCTCTTATCTATGAATCTAAGCCCCTAGGAAATTGGGTGAGTACGATAGGATGGAGGTCCTGGGAGCAGGACCGAGTCAAAGATAAAAGGAATACTCGAGTGGAGGATGAAATTCAGGGTGAAGAGGCAGGAACAGAAGTGGCAAAATTGGAAAGTGAAGGGAAAAAGGTAAATACTGTCCTATTGGATCAGATCCCTGGTCTGGTGGAAGTCGAGATTAACCATGGGAAGGAATTTGAAAAGGCTCAGGGATCAAGTGAAGAACCCCTACAAGATGGACTTTAAAATCTCTCTAGGGTGGAAGAATTTGTTAATGTTTCCCAAAACATTAATAAAATAATCACAGAAACAATCGAGATGATCAAACCGAATATGCAAATGGAAGATTTTGATTCTTTGTTTGAAGTAGGCAATGAATTAGTACAACTAGCTAGGGCCATAAAGGAGGGTTTGATCAGACTGGATGAAGAAGCATTGGCAGAGGATTGGTTGTCACATATCGGAAAAGGGTTGGAATTTTTCGAGCTGGAAGATGAAGTTAATTCTCTGGCTCTTAAGGCCATTGAAGAAAAGAATTTTCCCAGTTCACTAGAGATCTTAGGGATTGGCCAAAGAGAATCTGACAAGACTTCCCCAGACTATGGTGATCACAAATCTAGAGGCCAAACTCCAAACAAGGAAAAATTGAAGTGGGATGGAGAGGCAAGTGGTCAACTGAAACTACTCGATTTGTTGAAAGTAGGGAAGGGTGGTTCCCTTCCTGAACAACAATGAGGATTTTGTCATGGAATGTTAGGGGCATGAATGCAAGAAGTGCCTCTTAAGGCACAAACTGAAGTCGATTCAACCAGATATTTGCATGATTCAGGAAACTAAACTAGAGGAAAGTGAAAATCAATCCTTTGCCAAAAGCCTGAAGCATTGGAAGATGGCTAAGGTTAACTCTACAAGTCCCTCGAGGGGACTGATGACGCTATGGAGACCGCAGTCTGTCCTTTTAGAAGAAGTAGCTTCCAGTAATGGGTGGACTGCTAGTAAAGTTAGAATTTTGGCTTCAAGCTTAAGTTTTCTTCTAATAAATATCTATGGCCCCAATTCTTAAATTCTGAAAAAAGAATTATGGGCAAAATTAGATCATTTGTGTAACAATAGGGTTTGGAACTTTATCATCTTGGGATGAGATTTTAATGCTATCTTGAGAGCTGAAGACAAGTTAGGAGGGGTGGGAAGGAAACTCCAATCTCAAAAGGATTTCGAAGACTTTGTTGATCGGAATGATTTGATAGAAATTTAGTGGGTAATGGGAACTACACTTGGAACAATAGAAGACTTGGTTTCTGCAATATTACAGAAAAATTAGATAGGTTTTTTGTTAAAGGGGACTTGAGTTAATTTCCCTTCAGTTTGAACAGCAAGATTCGACTAGAATCTGGGTCTAATCATTTCCCAATAAGTCTAGATATATAGGGTGAAAGGAGACCAATAAGATGCCCCTTCAAATTTGAAAATATGTGGTTTAAGGACCCCTCCTTTCCGACACTAATAGAGGATTGGTGGAACAATTGCAATCTTGAGGGAGTTGGCCTATTCAATATTGTAACCAAGTTGAAACTCATCAAAGTAAATTTGAGACAGTGGAATAAGGATCATTTTAAGAATATTTTTGAAACTAAGAGACATATAGGGGTAGATATTCAAAATTTAAATGAAAAAAATATAAAAGAAGGAATGGATAATGAATCATATTTGAAAGAAAAAGAATTGATGGGTAAGCTAGAGGATATCTTGGCCAAAGAAGAAGTCTTTTGGAGGCAGAAATCCCGGGAGGTGTGGCTGAAGGTTGGTGATTCTAACACCAAGTTTTTCCATAATTCAACGAAGGTCCGTAGAGAGGTCAACCGAATTTCAGCTATTAAAACAAAGGAGGATAGGGTCATGGACATTCCAGATGAAATTGATCAAGCAACGGTTGATTACTTTCAGGATCTCTTGAATGAAGAAGAGGGTTCAGATTTACAGGCCCAACAAGATTTTTTAAGATCCATTCCAAAGTTAGTAACTGAAGATCAAAATCTGATGCTGAATAGTAAGTTCTCAGAAGAGGAAATCAGAGAAGCTCTCTTTCAACTTGGTCCGGACAAGGCCCCTGGACCTGATGGGTTCCCAGCAGCTTTCTTTCAGAAATGATGGAGTATTATTGGTAAAGATCTAACAGCAGCTTATGAGGATGCAAGAAAGGAGGGTAAGGTTCTAAAAGAAATTAGTAACACCTTTATAGCACTGATCCGCAAGAAAGATAAGCCAGAGTCTTTTGAAGACTATAGACCAATTTCCCTGTGTAATGTGGTCTACAAAATTCTAACTAAAGCAGTAGCTAATAGAGTCAAAAGAATTCTTCCTGATATCATAGCTGAGGAACAGACGGGTTTCGTTCCTGAAAGGTCTATTCTGGATGGGGTAATAATTGCCCAAGAGGCTATTCATTCAGTTCAAAAAAACAAATTCCCCTCAATGCTGGTTAAATTGGACATCCAGAAGGTGTCTGACAAAGTAAATTGGAGATTTCTGTTTAAAATTTTAGAGGCATTCGACTTTCACCAAGAGTGGCTAAATTGGATTTTTGAATGGATTTCAAGCCCAAGGTTTTCAGTTCTTCTCAACAGCTCCCCGGTAGGTTTTTTCAATATTTCAAGGGGACTTAGGTAGGGAGATCCCATTTGTCCCTTTCTTTTCATTACCATGGCTGATGCATTGGGAAGATTCATTTCAAATGCATGTTAGGAGGGACAAATTAGAGGCATACAAATCACAAGAGATATGCCAAGGTTCTCACATCAACAATTTGCAGATGATACCCTTCTCTTTGGGGCTGCACAGGAAGGGGAGACGCTAAGGTTCAAAAGGATCTTGGATTCATTCTCAAAAGCGTCTAGGCAGGAAGTCAACAAAGTGAAATCTGAAGTGTTTTTCTTTAATACTCCCCCTGGCAGAGAAGAAAGAATCTTAAGGATTATGTCCTTTGGGGAAGGTTCTCTTCCTTGTAAATATCTTGGGCTACCGTTGGTTAAAGGTCTCCTCCCTAGTAATTCTTGGGATCCTCTTATGGAAAGGATAAAGGCTAGACTAGAGTCTTGGAAGAGCAAGTGGCTTTCGTGGGCAGGGAGACTGACTCTCATCAAAATCTATATGTCATGTTTACCTTTGGCAAGTAAAATTAATAAGGAATTAAATCAGTTGATGAAGAATTTCTTTTGGAAAGGATCCTCCGAACAGTTCAAATTCCCGCTGGTCAAATGGAAACAAGTCTGTGAATAGAAAGAAAAGGATGCAGCTGGGGTGAAAGACCTCTTAAGGCAAAATCAAGCTCTTGGTGCAAAGTTGGTTTGGCTAATTCATGAAAAGCCAAATCTCAAATGGGTAAGGTTGCTGAAGAATAAATACCTAGATAGGGAAGAACATAGTATCTCCACTTCTAGACAACTACCAGATGGATCCAGGCTATGGAACTTTATCAAGAAGAGCAGAAATTTAATAACCAATCACCTTACCTGGGAGGTCAGGGAAGGTAGGGATGCTAGATTCTGGGAGGACTCCTGGAAGGGTCTTCCGGCTCTAGTAAGGTGTGAAGATTTGGCCCCCATAATGATTGTCACCAAAATGGAGTGGGGAGAGAAGGTGTGCAATTACTTCTCCTTTCCTTCAGAAGTCAGTGATCTTCCCACATGGAAAAGCATTCGAGGTTTGGGTTTTGATGTTGGCCTGATTTCTAAGTTTGAAGATGAGTTGGCTAAGTGCATCATAAGGTTTAGAAGGGGCAGGGATAGGCTAAGATGGAACGCCTCAGCATCCGGGGAGTATTCGGTAAAAGAAGGTTACAGGGCTTTAGTTGACACAAATGAGTCCTCAGGCTTGATCCCTTTTAAGCTCTGTTGGCACAAACAATGTCTTCCTAAGGCAGGTGTGTTTATGTGGGTGGCTGCTCAAGGTAAGGCCTTAACAGTAGATAGGCTGAGAAGAATGGGTTTTGAGGGGCCTTCGAGATGCCCGCTTTGTAAAGAAGCGGAGGAAGACAGAGATCACTTATTTCTTCATTGCCCCTACAATGGGAGAGGCTGGCAATGGCTTTGTAATAAGTTTCAGTGGAAGTCAGCACCTTCCAGAAATTTGATGGAATGGTTGATAGCCTAGCCCTTTTTATATCAGAAAGCGATGTTTGGAGGTCTGTGGGTCTCAGCACCCTCCATTTTGATTTGGTAGATTTGGAAAGAGAGGAATAGGAGAATCTTTCAAGATAAAGAAATGCCATGGCATTCTCTCCTTAGCAAAATAGAAACCAGCATAGTGGAAGTAGTAAATTCCAGATTAGTAGGCCGAGACCCAGCTCACCTCCTCTTCATAAGCTGGGATGCAGAGATGATGAAAGGTTGGAAGGGGCTCTCTCCGGCTCCTCTAATTGGAGAAGGAGGTACAAAATTGAAGAAAGCCAAGGAAAATATTAGATGCCCCCCCAGAGGTTGGATGGCTAAAACTGAATTTCGACGGTGCCTCGCGGGGTAATCCGGGCCCGTCAGGGGCAGGATGTATCATTAGGAACTCAAAGGGAGAAGAGGTGGGAAAGCTAGCTGCTCCTCTTAGAATTGGTATCAATAATGAGGCAGAGATTCAGGCTTTATTCCTGGGTGTTAGGCTGTGTAGAGATCTCAAAATCAGAAATTTGAAGATAGAAGGGGATTCAATGATAGTCATCAATGGATTGAGAAGTAAGAGATTAGTAAACTGGAGACTGCAAGCTATTTTGGATCAAACTCTAGTCTTGTTAGAAGGTTTCGACAGGGTCACATTTAATCATGTTTTGAGAGAAGGAAACCAAGAAGCAGATAGGTTGTCCAATATTGGGGCAGATGGGGTCTCGGTCAGAGAAATCCTTTCTATGGAAGGACCTTCATTAGTTTAAGGCTTGTGTGGGAGGTTGGGAGGGAGCCTTGCCACACCATTATGGGTGGCAAGGCCGAGGCACTCATAACTTGCAGCAGATCCAAGTTGGCACAAGCTGAGGGGAGATGGAAATTAATGTTCTTAGTGTCTAGACTCAGCACCGTTGGGCAATCATAACAAGGAGTGCCTTCGAGAATCTTCGGCAACAGGTTGTGAGAAGATTATCAGCGAAGGCAGTCTCCATTGTTTTGCAGTTTCCTTCTCAGTCCATTGCCAATGTTGTCTCATTTCGTTGCAATTATCTCAGTAGATTTTATTCGTTGTGGAGGGATGGACACCCCCATCAGGCTGGTCAGCACCAAGAGATAGATGGCCTTCCTTGGCAGTATCACTGACCTCATATTGTAGAGGATGCTACGCAGGTCAGATGAGCTTTTGGTGGGGGTTGTGAAAATGATTCTGGGTAAGGCCTTCATGGAGAACGACAAGAGATACCGGGTGGACACGGACATCTCCTCGAGGGTCCTAGCAATGCTGATGGAACTGGAAACGACGAAGGCAGAGGCGGATTCAATCATGCGAGGCATTTTCTGTCCAGAGCATTTAGGTGATTTGGGGAAAACCCTACAGGTAGCCAGCCCGGGTATCAGCATCCCTCGCCCTAAGGATTAGAGATTTCTCATGGATCCTAGGGTAGTGATTAAACTATACCCGTTCATCCTGGATGTCAAGGGCTTCGACCTGATCATGTTGAAGGAACAAGCAATGATGGCGGTGGACTTCATCATAAGGATGCTGGGCTTGGTTGAGGTCGACGATTTCCAATGGGTGGATGACTTCAGGAAGAAGCTTGTAGAGTGTGCTAGTTAAGTTTTTTTACAATGTCTCCTTGGCTTCCTTTTGTATATCAGAAGCCCTTAGTTCGCTGGTTAAAATATGTGTACAGTGTCATATGGATGTCTATAGCTCTGAACTTGCGTGGTCTTCTGGTATAAGCTTATAATTTGGGAAGGGTTAAAGGTCTGAACCTACTGCCAGCCATGAAAGGGCTGAAGATTGTAACTTTTTTGACATACTATATAATATAATCTTTGATTATCCATTAAAAAAAAAATTACAAATCACATAAAATATAAAAAAATTAATTAACTAATTTTTTAAATTCTACTAAAATTTAATTAACTAATTTCTTAAATTGTAATATTGACTAAAACTACTAATATCTACTAAAAGTTACAATTTACTTCCAATACATTTAAATTATAAAAATTAAATTATGTCTATTTAACAGGCTTATTTTTATTTAAATATAAATAATAAAAACTACTCTCATAATTTCAAAAAGGAAAAAAAAACTTTTTAAAATGTGACTTGCCCAAGTACCTTCCTTCCATGGCACGAAATATTTGAAGTTTTATCATCAAAATTCTGTATAAAAGGATATTTATTTATTCCTTTCCACACCCAGAGGAAATTTGACATGCTATACTCGTCGTCAATCTAAAGTTTGTATAGCGATTATATTCTTGCCGTTACCCCAAACTCTGCGATAGAAAAACAAAGTGGTCTTTTGGATATGATCGTGTGCTATACGTTTCGGATTATATTTATATATATATATATTTTTGGCACATTTCTTTATATTGATTATATCAATTGCTTCATCCATGATTAATTAGATTTTAATATTTAATTTTTTGAGATGTTTTCATAGGTGTGAATAGATCTTGTATGTATGGATCTGATTTTTAAATTTTCAAAATTTAAATTTAAATTTAGTTGATTAAACACATGTTTTTACAAATATTTACTATGTCTTAGTATTTAAAGGCATTTGTTTTATATCCTTTCACATTTAAGACATCCTCTCTCATTCTAAGAAGTGATCATTAGAAGAACCTTTAGAATTGTTGCACTAAAAATAATCAAAATATGTATATTCGCTCAAGGAGCATTTGCAGACTAAAGCTTGTTGATTTCAACTATTGACACAACCACAAAACTGGTTCATTTCTAGAGATTGACCTAAGAAAACTTGTTTCCTAGCAAGTCGACAATCCTCCAAAGGTATTCAAAAATATTGCTAGTCCAAAAAGCACATTAGACGAAGAAGAATTCAATGAATCGAAAAGTAGGAGCACAAAATTAGAAAGATTAGATCCGTGTAGTAGAAGAACACATCCACAGATATATAAAAATCCAACCCTAGATATAGCATAGATCTTGTGAAAAATCCAAGAAACCACACAAAGAAAGAAATACCATTCCCAAACTAGAATCTATTCCTATCCCACAATCTTCACCAAAGATACATTGTTTGATCTATTATGTACCCTATCTACTTCACCTTTACTTTTCTAAAACAACATTTAATTCAAAATTATATGTACCCACATCTCTCAATTATTTCTAAATTAATTTATACTTTATATACACATCTTATTAAATAGTAAAGCTTAACCTGTTGGCACGTTGTAAAACGGCCCGCTGGTTGATATCTATTCGACAAAAGACTTTTCAACAAACTGATCGACAAAGCTTACAGTGAACAGGTCGACAACATAAATCGACATCAAACGAGGTCAAAAAATGAGTAAACAGCCAGCACGACAACTAGTGGGCGTTGCTAAATTAACCTAGATTGAACTTTAAAAAAATATTTTCCTTCACAAGTGTATAACCATCAAATTTAACATCATTAAATGCACTAAACTTACATTCCGGAACAGGAATAGGACATCAGGTGGGCCTCCTCCTGACGTTACAGCAGGCAGGAATAACTTCAGGGGACCTTCAATGAAGCTTACAATAACTTCTCCCTTACGAAGAAACCCTCATTAAAAGACAAATAGTTTCAATGTTATGGTCTGTTTCTTCCCACTTGCTATGCAATTCCCAATGCTCAATCAACATCTTTTAAAGCAGGGATAGTGGGAGATGTTAATCACCATTCCTGGAAGCACAAATATCACCCCTGCTTTCCTCTGTGATTAGCCTGTAGGAGTTTGCTTGAATTCATTGCTTTTCACAAGTTGCAAAAATGGTGTCTGATATCTTAAGAAACTGTTTTCCTTTTTTATGCATCTCCCATTTCTATGTGTTGGGAAATATTGTATCCTTAGCCCTCAGTTGTTTTCAGCAATTGTACTATGCTTTTGCCATCCAGATCTTTAAAACTGAAATTTTTAGCTTTGGCACTGCTCAAGGCTTAGAATTCATACCAGATGAGCAGTGCCCAACTTCTGTATCTGTAATTGATGAGGTGGGCAGTATTGCTGAGAGTGAAAAGTTGTTGCAGAACATCAAAAAATGGGACCTTGCTAGAATTTTCCTTGTCTTGGACAACAATAGGGATGGCATGGTGAGCACAGATGACATACAAGGTTTGCTAGAAAAGCTTGGTCTCCAATACTATTGTGATGATAGTCTGAAAATCATGACAAATTTTCCAGAGCATATGTGCTTGGATGAATTCTGCAGAGTTTGTTTTAGTCTCGTAGAAGATTTTGAATCTGTAGAGAGGCTGAAGCAGCTGTCTGAGAAAGAGGAGTTGAAGGAAGCATTCTGTGTTTTTGACAAAGATGGTGATGGTTTTATCACCCCACCTGAGCTTCAAAATGCCTTACTCAATCTGGGTTTTAGAGAAGCGAATGACCTGCAGAATTGTGAAGCCATGATAGCTAAATTTGACAAAAATTCTGATGGTAGGATAGATTTTGAGGAATTTGAGAATATGATGACAATTGTAAACTGAGTTCAGAAGAAAGTGTTTTCATAGTTTGGGAACTTATATGGATGTACATGTATAGCTCTATGAACTAATTTGGTGTAACAGAGAATGAATAAAATATAAAATGATCATTTTTCCAATCCTATTCGTTTCTCATTGCATGAAATCAAATTTAAATAAATTCTTTGACAATATAAAGCCTTCTTGGCTAGCCTGGTCACGGTCTTCTTCCCAATATCCCTGAAAGTTGAAGCTGAATTCATGGTTGTATGCACTCTTGACAAAATAAAAAGTCATCTATACAGATTATGAATTTATCAAGTTCAACTGGTAAGCAATAGACAATCACTATAACACTTTTTTCTTTTTCCAAAAAAATAATGGTCCAATTAATAATATCACCATCACTTTGCTTTAATGGTATAAATAACGACAGCCACCAAATCGCCAGGGCTTCCAGTTATGGGATAAAGGGGGCGGAGGCATAATTCTAAACAAATGAAATTAAAAAAAAAAATTGAAGATTTTGTGTGATTATTGAAGCTGTCTGAACATTGTAATTGCATTATTTGTTTATTTATTTTATTTTTCATTTAGTTTTGTGTTTATTTTGAGAGATTGTCTTAATATATTTATGTATTGAAAAATGATGTGATTTTGTGTCAAGTCCGGGTCTTTTCCCATATTGTTACTCTTCCCTACATCCTTTATCTATACCTTATCCACATTTGTCCACAATTTCATGTATTTTTCATTTATTATGCCTATCCATGCACTCACATTAAGACATTTCATTCCCACTTTGATTTTGCCACTTTTTTGTCTTAATGGCTGAAAGATAGCTATCCACTGTTTTGATCATTACTTTTAAATTGTAACTTAGAATTGCAACTTCTTATTATGCTAGAGGCAATAACAATAAGATCTGAAATAGGTTGCTCTCAAAATTTGATGGGTTGAGTCTATGTTTGCAAAATTGATCCTACACCCATAGATGACCTCTGACATTTTAAAATTTATATTCAAAATTTGGACAACCCCTACCTATTTCTTCCTTGTCTAGAGCCACTAAACACATATTCAAGTGATTTATTAGTATTTACTTGTATTTAAAGGCATTCAATTACATTCAATTAATCATCCAAGCATTTGTTCAAATATCATTCACATTTAAAGAAGGAAACACTTTGATTGATGCTTAAAAATGAATCTAGATATGTACATTCTTCCTAGGAGCATATGCATGGTGAAGAGTGATGTCTTTGATTTTTTACGTAAGTTTTTCATGGTTTGATCTAGGAGAATGTGTCCCTTTACAATTCACGACAACAATCCTTTCAAGGTACCCTTTTTAATACCTCTAGTCTTTAGACATCAGAAAAGAGTAGAGAAAACAAATATCTATTAGGTGAGTGGCAAAATAGAATTGAGCTTTATGCAAGGTCAAATCTAGACATAAAGTGAGTGCAATTGGAGAACTAAGATAGGGTATTAGACTCAACCCTTGATAGATTAGAGAGCTAGCACATGATCTTGGGTATTCATGTGATAGAGAGATCCTATTTCTTGAGCATATTATTGTCTAATACTAAAATATTTATTGTTGGTATACACTCTTTAGTTTTAGAGCTAATTAGTCCTATCTTTTGTATTTGGTTGCCCAAAATAATTGTTATAATTTTGCTCCAAATTATCAGTTCCAATTGCCATTCATTAATCTAGATTAATCTATACTTATGTGCATGAATCTAATTAGATTAGCCTAGATTAACCATATGGAAAGATTATTTTTCTTTACAATAAGCTTTGATGACAATAATTTTGTGTAATAAGAATATAACAAGTTTAGCAAGGAAAGGTAGTTGGTATGGTTACATTATAGATGTGTCCTTTAAGATATGATTGTACTAAAATTATTGTCATTAGTTCCTACCTTGCATGAAGGAACTATAGAATTCATTCAATTTTTAAAGAGGGATTAATAATGTAATTCAAGACCAATTACATTTCAATTACTTTTATCTATGGTGTATGTTCTTATATTAATAAAGGTGAACATGCATTTTTAACAAATAATAAAGAAAAAAAGGATGTTTTGGAATTGTGGTTACCTAAAAGTTTTGAACCAATAAAATATCAATCAATGAGATAGACAAAAACATCTTTAATTTATATAATTATTAAGTTTTGAACCAATAAAATATGTTTCTCTATAGTTTTAGTGCTACTAAATTTTATTATTTTCATTGTTAGAAGATAATAAGAGTATTATGTTTTCCATGTTTCTTGACAATATTTACTTGCCTCTTGTTTGTGGTTTGACAAAAAAGAAGCATCACCAAAAATTTAATAAGCACCTTCTTGCCAAAACACCACCTATGAACTAGAGATATTAAAATGTAAAACAACAAGAAACTAAGTAATCAACACTAAGTTCCTAATTTCACACTAAAAAATCTACTCAAGATTAGAGCATGTAAATGAAAGATAACTTTAGCAATGCAAAACATAAAAAATATTATACCTTCCATTTGATGTGTGGATGTGCTCCAATGGATTTGTTGATGATGGAGATGTGGTTGAATGTACTTGTTCAAAGCTGCAACATGCCTTTGCTTTCCACTTGATTATTCAAAATGGCTTGAGGGATGACACATTTATAGATTTTGGATGGGGAGGATCAAGGGTTGAGATTGATTTGGATGATCAATGGATGAGGTTGATTGAGAGATTAGGGTGCATGAGAAGCCACCGAGTGGAACTTGGTGATTGATGCGCATGATGAGGGTTTAGATTGAAGAGATTTGGATGGATATGATTTTCTAGAAAAATATGGAGGGTCAGGATTAAAAAATATTTTTGGAACCTTGTACAAGCTCTCACACATGTGTGAGAAGCAACATGAGGAAGTGTGATTAAGACAAGTGGGAATTTTTACATGTGTCAGAAACATAGAGAAGTGCAATTATGACAAGTAGGACACATGTGTGAGAAACATAGGGATGTGTAATTATGACATGTGATTGATCTCACACATGTGTGAGAATCACATGTATGGAACAGAGGGTGGAGATTACGTTGGTTAAGTGAATGGATAGGATTAACGACCAATTTTGACTTAGGATTAATGATGTGGATTTATCTTAGTTAATTAAATAAAATGATTTATTTAATTAACTAACATTAGGACTAATTAAATAAAATTTATTTAAGTAGTTGATCGGAAAAAGATAACCTAATTAGTGCAAGAATAGACAGGGGATTAATGATAGGAATTCAGTTACAACATAGTGGTGAATTTTAGGTGACTACATTTTGCTCGTCTTTGAGATGATGTTGTGACTAAGAGAAGTAATACCATTTCAAACAAGGATAAAGTATAGATGTTTGCAAGGAGATGGGTTTAGTGGTAGGGTGTCCCTATTGTTGGAAGGATGGAAGTGATGAAGAGGAATGAGGTAGGGATGCCCCCTTGAGAGGATAGGTGGGTTGGAAGAACATGAGTGCGCTCTCAAAATAGATGAAAAAGATGTTAGGAAAGAAATATGAGGATACAATAAATTGGAGGTTAATGATGGATGAACGAGACAGATAGAAGTAGGTACAAGATGAATGTTACAGATGAGAAGAGTGATTGAGAAATGGAGGGGAGGGAGATGCGAATGGGTGGGGTGGATGATGCAGAGTGCACAGTGGAAGTGGGAAAAGAACAACAAACTTGATCGGTGAGATATGGCCTATGTCTTGGCGATTCACACTTATCCACCAAACATACCTCCATCGGCCACCTTGTAACTTCTCCTATCAATCCTCAACTCTTCCCGACAGTCAACTCCCCTTGTCTTCAGAGAGACTTTCTCTATCAGCATATTCTTCCAAACTCCTACCGATACACCGATGCAGGTTATGTTCCACTTGACTTAACCATGATGGTTAGTCTTGCCTCTGTCGGCCAGACAATCACTATCGGCCACTTCAAGATTCAATATGCCGATACGCTGATGCTTGATTCAAAGCAACTCATATACATTGCTTGACTCGTTATCGCTGGTGGGCTACAGTACATTTGCACCGATTCACCGTCACACACTGGTCACTAGTTGTATGTTTCGCCACATACAAACTTATTATGCATTGCCGATGTGCATTTGGTGGGACCCTCGATCTTCGGTCTGACTTCAGCCGTTGGCGGGCTACTTGTATGTCCTTCTAACCCACCAATACAACCAAATTATATATGCAAGATTTGTCTTGCTATTCCAGTGATCAAAGTAACTTTACCCTGCTATAGTCGGTCACCTTGTGTATCCACCGAAATGTGCATTCCAACATACATTCTATTTTACCACCATAGTCAGTCACTCCTTTGTATCTAAAGAAATGTATATCCTTAACATGCAACTCTGAGATACATACAAATACCACATGCATTCACGATATACATTTGGCAACCTGATATACATTCTTAATATACATTGCACAATGTATATTCAATGAGTCTTCCTAGTTCTTCGTTGATGCCCTTGTATCGGTCTAACACCGTTGATCGGTGTAACTCAAAAAGGACTCCTCCGAAGGTGAAGTTACACTGATGGTGACTTCAATTACCCTGCGACTACACAGACATAAACCAGATACATAGAAACAAAATTCAATAGAACAATAGGGTTCATAACTTTCGACAGACAATCGAACACCATCAATTTGGCCACTCCACAAACTATTCTCATATAACAATACTTCCTCGATGACTAGTCACATAGAGATGCCTAGTCAAACTCAAGCCCGAACTCCATGGATCCTAGGGTGTTGGCAGAAAATGACAGAGAATAGAAAAACACACTGTATTCCTCCATCACACTGAGAATGAGAATGCTTTCAGAGGACAGAGGAATAACACTCCATTTGTTCACCAAACCCTAGTTCTAGGTATTCTAATCAGTCTCTGAAAAAAGGAACTACTTCTCAAAAACTATAATACTCTAAGACTCCAGATCAATTCCAGATGAAAACTACTCTACTGCATGAACATTTCCAGTCAGTACGGAATGACAATCATAGAGAACGGTTCAGAAATAACAAAGTTTCAACACCCAAAAATCAAGTTCTTCCTTCATTCATTCTTCTCCTTCATCTCTGTCTTTGACATCATACTTCTCACCTATAAAAGGCTTGAGACAATAGTTTACATCCTCCAACCGTGCAAAACTAATTTAAAAATCAGTTAGCCGTTGGCTTTCTCCTATCACTAGCAAAACCAAATGTTTTCCTTGTGTAATTACATCAAAACATGGTCTACATAGGTATAGTGACCAAATTGACCCAAAAACCCTTATTACAACATGAAATGGCTTAAAAGCCTTATTGAAAAGAAAACAAAACATGACTCCTACACCATAGAGAAGGTGCTCCTGCACCATACTCCCCCTGCAGGAAAAACTCAAGTCCCTTGAGTTGCTAACTGTTGGAGTGTCTTCCCATGCTTCAGAATGTCTGCCTCACTCATCCATGTAGCCTTTGAATCAGGAAGATCCTGCCACTTGACCAAGTAGTCCTTGTACACACCCTTCCTTGTCTTTTTGACAACCTTGGAATCTAAGATGCATTCCAATTGCAAAGGTTTACTTGGGGGTAGATCTCTGATCTAGTCTTCATCCTCAATCACAGTATCTGATCCATCTTCAGTATTCAATGGAGGTCTGTATGGAAATAGGTCTGAAACATTGAATATGGGAGAAATACCAAGACCAGATGGTAATTCTATCTCATAAGCATTCGGACCAAACTTATGCACTACCTTGCATGATCCTATTTTCTTCATCAGAAGCTTGGATGGTTGTCCTTTAGGCAATCTTTCCTTCCGTAGATAGGCCATCACCAAATCTCCCACCTTGAACTGTACATCTCTTCTTTTGAGATCTGCTCTATCCTTGTATTTAGAGACTGTTTTCTCCAACTGAACTTTGACCTGATCATGAACTGCTTTCATGGTAACAACAAAATCTTCTCCTAGAGCACTCCTCTTATCCCAACCTTGTAGGTCTTTGAGTTCAAGTGGTCCTCTTGGATGGAAACCATAAACAATTTCAAATGGACTCTTCCCAGTACTTCTATTCCTCAAATCATTGTAAGCATACTCAGCTTGACTGATCACCAAGTCCCATGCCAACCCATGCTGCTTGGTAAGGCATCTGAGAAGGTTTCCTAAGGACCTATTAACAACCTTCATCTGACCATCAGTTTGGGGATCGTAGGCTGATGAGAAAGACAATTGTGTCCCCAATTTTCTCCATAAGGTTCTCCAAAGATGACCAACAAACTTGGAGTCTCTATCAGTGACAATTGAAAGGGGTAAACCATGAATTCTGACCACTTCTCTGAAAAAGAGACCAACAATGTGAGATGCATCATTTGTGCATTTGCATGGCACAAAATGAGCCATCTTACTGAATCTGTCCACAATGACAAAAACACTGTCCACACCCCTTGTTGTCTTAGGAAGACCAAGTACAAAATCCATACTAATGCTTTCCCAAGGCCTATTGGGAATAGGGAGTGGTTGGTATAAACCAGCATTAGAAGACATACCTTTGGCCTTTTGACATATGGTACAACTTGCAACATATCTCCTCACATCTGATTATACTTTTGGCCAATAGTAGAATCTAGTGACTTGTTCCAAAGTCTTACCCAACCCAAAATGTCCTCCTAAGGTTCCATTGTGCTTCTCTTTGATGATGTTATCCCTCATTGAACATTTAGGAACACATAAGAAACTACGTTTGAATAGGAGACCTTCCTGCAACACAAAATCTGAATATTCACCATGAAAAGTGTTAGCCAAACTAGCACAAACTTCATAAGCAGCCTTGAAATCTACATCCTCATATAACTCCTTCAAATAATCTATCCCCATGCTTTCCATCTGCACTTCTTGTATGACAAGCATCCTTCTACTTAAAGCATCAGCCACTTTGTTGGCAACACCCTTTTTATGCTTAATAGTGAAGGTATAGGCCTATAATTGTTCCATCCACTTGACATGCCTATGATTCAACTTTTCCTAACTATTTAGGAAGCTAAGAGTATGGTTATTAGTAAAAACAATGAATTCTTTGGGCAGCAAATAGTGTCTCCACTTTTTGAGAGCTTGCACCATTGCATATAGCTCTAGGTCATAGGTAGAATACTTTTGTTTAGCCTCATTCAACTTCTCTGAAAAAAATGCCACTAGATGTCCATCCTGACTGAGAACAACACCTATTGCTTGCTGACTTGCATCACATTCTACAACAAAAACTTTGTCAAAATTAGGGAGCACCAATGTAGGTAATTCAACCACTTTCTTCTTCAACAATTCAAAGATATCATCTGCTTGCTTTGTCCATTGAAATTTGCACTTCACTCCACCCTTGATGGTATTGACAATAGGAGCACTTAGGTGACTAAATCCTCTAATGAACTTCCTATAAAAAGTTGCCAAGCCATGGAAACTTCTAACATCTCCCACTATCTTAGGAGTAGGCCAATTGAGAATGGCCTCAACCTTTGTGGGGTCCATCTTCAAACAACCATTATAAATCACAAAACCTAAGTACACAAGTTTAGTTTTCATGAACTCACACTTATCCAAGTTGATCATCAACTTATTCTCATGCAACTTTTTCATCACCTGTCCAGGATGCTTCAGATGTTCTTTTGTCCTACTGAAAACAAGTATATCATCAAGATAAACAATTACAAATTTGCCAATGAATTTAGCAAGTACCTCGTTCATCAAACACATGAATGTGCTTGGAGCATTGCTAAGGCCAAATGGCATGACAAGCCACTCATAAAGACCTTCATTTGTCTTGAAGGTAATCTTCCATTCATCTCCCTGCCTAATTCTGATCTGATGATAACCAGATTTCAAATCAATCTTGGAATAATAACATGACCCACCAAGATAGTCCAAAAGATCCTCAATCCTTGGCATAGGGAATCTATACCTTATTGTGATCTTATTAATAGCCCTTGAATCTGTACATAGTCTCCACTTTCTATCTTTCTTTGGAGCAAGTACACTAGGGACTGCACATGGACTAAGACTCTTTCTAATCAATCCTTTCTCTAAGAGTTCTTGAATTTATCTACTCACGTCTTCATTTTGCTGTGGTGTCAATTTATAAGCAGCCTTATTGGGCAATATGGCACCTGGAATCAAGTCAATTTGATGACTTATATCTCTCATGGGTGGTAAGGAGTTAGGAGTATCCTCTACCACAAGATCTTGATACTTATCCAACAATTTCTGTACTTCCAGTGGAATCTCTTTCTACTTTTTGTCTTGCTGACCTGATTCATCTTTAGGCTTCATTATCAGGGCATACCCTTGGGTATCTTTCTCCTTCATGAGGTGTAAGAACTCTTTGCCACTAACCATCATGACATTGGAGTCATTACTCTTCTCTCCAATCTGCTCTTGCATAGGGTCCATCCTAAACTTCCTTCCATTCTTGGTGATGAGGTATGTGTTCTTCTCACCATCATGTTGTGCCTTCACATCATACTGCCATGGACGTCCAAGAAGAAGGTGACAAGCATCCATAGGAATAATCTCACATAGTACCTTGTCCTTATAATCACCTATTTCAAACTCAACCCAGGTTTGTTCTTCTACCCTATAATTTTGATTCTTATTCAACCAAGAGATCTTATGAGGACTAACATGGGGCAGCCTTTTCAACTTACATTTCTCTACCATTTCAGTAGACACTACATTCTCAGTAGAACCTGAATCAACAATGATTTTAGAAAGCTTACCATATGCTTTACCTTGAGTTCGGAAGAGAGTCTTCCTTTGTGGGGGTTCCTGCTTCAATGGCATCTTCATCAAGGTTCTCTTGATCATCATGTTCTCTCCTTCAAGGACTGGTGTAGCACTACCAATGAGTGAATTCACACTTTGGCAATAATCATCTTTCAACAATTGATTCCTTCTCCCACCATCATGGGAACTAGATGCCTTCTTAGGGCATTTTCTCGCAGTATGGCCTACTTGATAGCATCTTCCAGTGAAAACTCCGGGTCCTTTGCCTGCACCACCACTTCTACCTCTACCATTTGGTCTTCTCCAACCTCTGAAACCACCTCTATGTTCTACATAAGAATGAGACTCATGTTGACTTGAATTTTCATTTCTACTTAACTGTCCTCTACCAAAACTGCCTCTTCCCCTATTATTTCTGCCACATCTTCCTCTAGTGTTTTGATCACCCTTTCTTTTCAACTTTTCTTCAGCCCTAGAGGCTAATAGAAAACACTCATCCACTATTTTGGGAACCACCATACTGAATTCATCTTGTATGTTATGCCTCAAACCATCGAGATATCTGGCCACCATCTCTTTCTCCTCCTCCTTGTGATTGGCTCTCATGCTCAATCTATGAAATTCTTCAGTATATGTAGCCACATCCATATCCTTTTGTCAGAGATGATTAAACTTTCTAATGGTCTGCAACTCATAATGACATGGCATGAACTTGTCTCTTAGCATGGCCACCATTCTACTCCATTTGGTGATAGGGTTCTTTCCAACTTTCTCCCTTTCACATTGTGTATTGTTCCACCAGACCAGTGCATAACCTCTCAATCTAGTCTTAGCAAATTTGACCTTATTACTGTCACTATACTCCTTGAAATCAAAATAATTACACATGGCTTCAATCCAATCCATGAGGGCATCTCCATCTAGTTTCCCATTGAATGTAGGAACATCCATCTTTGGATTGCCACTATCTCCATGAGTATTTTTGAGTGCATTCAGGAATGCCTTTTGGTCTGTAGACATACCTTCTCCTTGAGGGTTCTCCTCTGCCTCTTCTTCTTCTTTTGTATCAGAAGCACTTCCATCCTCTTTACCCTTATCCTTGGGCCTTTCTTCTTTCAACTTTGCTTCAAGCATCTCCTCTACCATCTTCTTGATGGCTTCTTTGCTCATTGACTTGGGAGGCATTGTGCTACCCTCAGTTTCTATCTCCGTGTCTGACATTCACTACTCCAATTCAAAAATTGGTTCAAATATTGGCTTTGATACCAATATTATTAGAGTGCACAGTGGAAGTGGGAAAAGAACAACAAACTTGATCGGTGAGATATGGCCTATGTCTTGGTGATCCACACTTATCCGCCAAACATACCTCCGTCGGCCACCTTGTAACTTCTCCTACCGATCCTCAACTCTTCCCAATAGTCAACTCCCCTTGTCTTTGGAGAGACTTTCTCTATCGAAAGATTCTTCCAAACTCCTACCGATACACCGATGTAGGTTATGTTCCACTTGACTTAACCGTGATGGTTAGTCTTGCCTCTATCGGCTAGATAATTACTATCGGCCACTTCAGGATTCAATATGCTGATACGTCAATGCTTGATTCAAAGCAACTCATATACATTGCTCGACTCGTTATCACCGGTGGGCTACAGTACATTTGCATCGATTTACCGTCACACACTGGTCACCAGTTGTATGTTTCGCCACATACAAACTCATTATGCATTGCTGATGTGCATTTGGTGGGACCCTTGATCTTTGGTCTGACTTCAGCCGTCAGCGGGCTACTTATATGTCCTTCCAACCCACCAATACAACCAAATTATATATGCAAGATTTGAATTGCTATTCCAGTGATCAAAGAAACTTTACCCTGCTACAGTCGATCACCTTGTGTATCCACCGAAATGTGCATTCCAACATACATTCTATTTTACCACCATAGCCAGTCACTCCTTTGTATCTAAAGAAATGTATATCCTTAACATATAACTCCGAGATACATACAAATACGACATGCATTCACGATATACATTCGGCAACCCGATATACATTCTTAATAGACATTACACAATGTATATTCAATGAGTCTTCCTAGTTCTTTGCCGATGCCCTTGTATTGGTCTAACACCGTTGATCGGTGTAACTCAGAAAGGACTCCTCTGAAGGTGAAGTTACGCCGATGGTGACTTCAGTTACCCTGCGACTACAGAGACATAAACCAGATACACAGAAACAAAATTCAACAGAACAATAGGGTTCATAACTTTCGATAGACACTCAACCACCATCAATTTGGCCACTCCACAAACTATTCTCATATAACAATACTTCCTTGATGACTAGTCACATAGAGATGCCTAGTCAGACTCAGGTTCGAACTCCGTGGATCTCAGGGTGTTGGCAGAAAATGACAGAAAATAGAAAAACACACTGTATTCCTCCATCACACTGAGAATGAGAATGCTTTCAGAGGATAGAGGAATAACACTCCATTTGTTCACCAAACCCTAGTTCTAGGTTTTCTAACCAGTCTCTGAAAAAAGGAACTACTTCTCAAAAACTACAACACTCTAAGACTCCAGATCAATTCCAGATGAAAACTACTCTACTGCATGAACACTTCCAGTCAATGCGGAATGACAATCACAGAGAACTGTTCAGAAATAAAAAAGTTTCAACACCCAAAAATCTCGTTCTTCCTTCATTCATTCTTCTTCGTCATCTCTGTCTCTGACATCATACTTCTCGCCTATAAAAGGCTTGAGACAACGGTTTACATCCTCCAACCATGCAACACTGATTTGAAAATCAGTTAGTCATTGGATTTCTCCTATCACTAGCAAAACCACATGTTTTCCTTGTGTAATTACATCAAAACATGGTCTACATAGGTCTAGTGACCAAATTGACCCAAAAACCCTTATTACAACATGAAATGGCTTAAAAGCCTTATTGAAAACAAAACAAAACATGACTCCGGCACCATAGAGAAGGTGCTCCTACACTAGTGGATGATAGGCATGCTGAGTAGCTTGAGCAACCTGACATTTGATAAATAGCATATGACATTATGCACTAGGGTGATCCCACAATAGTGTGTCCCACTTTTTACCTAAAGTGGGACATTGAAATCAACATGTTTAACCAAATTTTCACTTTCTAACACCTATAGCAACTAAACCATTAAGAATTTGAAGATGATGTGAACTAGTGGTTTTTAAGATTTTGTGTGTAGATTATAAATATATATTTTAAAATTTTAGAAAACAATTTGTGATTTTTTTACGTAACTTTTAATAACTTGTTTTTGTATAGTTAACAATATTTTTAAAAGTGACGTTTATACCATATAACATAACTTTTTTATAGAAAGGATTAAATTATAAATTTTTAAACATAAATTCATAACACCAATATCTATTGTGGAGATATTTTTTCATAATTTTTTGTTGCATGTTTTATTTTTTATTAATTTTTGAAGTGAGATTAACTATAATTTCGACATAGGTTTATACCATATGTATAACATAACTTTTTTTGTATATATCCAAATTAACTTTTTTTATTTGTTGAAACAAGGACATCAATACCTAGTATGCAGATATTTTTTAGATTTTTTTTCTCTACTTTACTATTTTTTCACATGTGTGGAACATCGACCTTGATGTTTAGTGAAAAACCTATGTTCACTAGAAAATAGAAAATAAATATTTTTTAAAACAAAGGGGTAAAAACTTTATTAGAAATCAGAAAAGAGCATTACAATAATAACCAAGGGACCCAGCCCCAGAAAACAAGGTGAAAACCCCACAGCATAAACAACATCAACTATCCTCATGTATCCTCCTATCCTCCTCCAAGAACCAGTCTAAATCCAAATGCAGCTCAGGGTTAACCTGATCCCAATCCTCAACTTTCCAACCACTATCATGCTCAAAGGCCCATTTGGCCAAGCAGTTGGCAACTCGATTCCACTCCCTTGGGATGTGAACAAAGGATGCCTCCTCCAACCGAGAACTAACCTGAAGAATCCGCTGAACCACCGAAGCCAACTGCCAATTAATATCATATATCTTTCGCTCATTCAAGAGATTAATCAAAATCTGTGAATCAGCTTCACATATAACTTTTCTCCAGCCCAAAGCAAGGGCCCTCTCAATAGCATGCAGAATTGCCAGACCCTCCATGAAGTTAATAGTCTTCACCCCCTCATGTATAGAGAACAGAAAAATCACCGACCCAGCTGAGTCCCTACCAACTCCACCAATTCCAGCAGGCCCAGGATTGCCCCTAGAAGAACCGTCAGTATTGATCTTTAAAAATCCATTGGGAGGAAGTAACCACCTTCCAACCCGTTGAACCCTCTTTTTTCCATGCCTACAGTTCCTGGAACTAACAAAAGAAGAATGAATTTCTTGAAGACCCAGTCTGGCCACCAACTCATCATCACCTCTCTCCAAGGGGAAAACCAAATCACATTTAGCTGAAACTGACTCCTGCACCATTCCTAGCATACGCAGCCAAACTTGCCGACCCACCAACTTCTGATCACGAAAAATTCGGCGGTTCCGCTCCAGCCAAATCTGCCAAAGCAGAAAGGTAGGACCCACCAACCAAACTTCCTGCAAAAAGGAAGCCATAGAAGGAGGTCTTCCCATACTATCCCAGAATTCAACCAAAGAGAACGCATGAATACAAGGAAGCTTCCATACCTCCCACCACCAATGCCAAAGTTGCACAACAAAGGGGCACCGGAAGAACAAATGCGAAGAATCCTCTTCTGCTCCCCAATACAAAACACAAATTGAAGGTCCTTGAAATCCCCGTTTACGAATGTTATCCCAGGTCAAACACCTATTCCAAGCCAAAGTCCAAACAAAGCAATTGCATTTAGGCCACGAGAGTTAAATAGAAAATAAATATAACAATTAAATTAAATATATTAAAAATTATATGTTTTGGAAAGCTTATTCTAAGGGCTATGATCCTACAAAATTTCATGTCTTAGTGACTAAGTTTGATGGTCCAACCTAGGCTTCAAAAGACAAATTTCTGCAGAAAAAATTAAGAAATAATGTCATTGAAGGGACCTTCATTAATAGGTACAAGGGACCTTAAAATGAAGGTACCCATCTTCAAAGGAAGGTGTTGGGTCCCAAAATAGCAGCAAACCAAAACCTTAAAACATTTCACCATCACTAAGGCCAGAAGTGTGGTCAAGGTGATTAAAAGAGGTTTATTAACAAGTCAAGGGTGATCTTGGCCAACTAACAGGAGTGGGTATGCTCCTCTACACTTCAGGCTCAACTAGACCTAGGAGGGATATTCCTAGAGGCATGAAATAGAACACAAACAAATAAACACATCCATACCCAATGTACATTTTACTCCAAGAGCTATCACTAGGTCAAGACAAACTGGCTACACAGGCCTCTAATTAAGTTGATTACTGCACTATACATTTGCACCCAAATATAACTATATCACATTCCTTACACTCTTTGAGATGAATCCATTTAACTTCTCATACACAAGATACACAGTGCAGGCACACATGTACATGATTCACCAATGATTTAAATAGTTTTTGCGTCACTTCAGATTTATCCCTGGTTGTTATACTGAATCATGGACAACATGTGGAACTCTAAACTAAATCTACTCCCATAGTGAACATGACAGAGAGTTTGATTAAAATAGTGAGTGATCTATCCCTAATATGGACTGGTGCCTACTTCATTGGGAATCTGATTCATAAGCAATAAAGAGGAAGGAAATGGATTGAAACAACATCAACAAAAAACTAAAATGTACTCACATACATTTCTCAGATTGCACTTCATGCACTAGACATACTTATTTATCCAAAGCCACACTACAATGACCCATTTGCAACAAAGAAATGACCCAACACAAAGCTTATATTGACTTAAATGCTGTCACACATTATCAAATCCTTATTACAATCACACCAGCAGCTGTGGTGAAGGCAAAATACAAGGTTGCGACCATGCATTCCCCTAAATCATTAAAAACAACCATGGAGACATACTGCTGCATAAAGATGTACATTACAATTCTTTCCTATGCTGTATCAAACACATTCCTCCATTCGCTGCTCAAACATTATCCTATGTTTGATGCCCGAAAATCTCCCTTAGGCTTTCCTAACTGGATAATTGGTTCAGTGACCAACCCTGAAAACATCTTTTTCATATGCATATATAGATTTCTTCATTTACTGTGTGATCCAAGGCATTGAAATTGAGTCAACATGCCAAGCCCATGCTGCAATAAATTCAGCTTAGAGCCTCTATCAAAAAATCAATGGATGTTTTGGACACCCATGCCCTGTGCGTTGATTTTGTCCTTGAAAGGTCTTGCAGAAAATATTGATCACTGAAATAGGTGCTCATCCTCCTCATTAAATTTGAGTACCTGTGGAATCTACCAAGTTGACCTTCATCATCATCTCTATCGGGCCATCTAAATCCTGATTCCATTTCTTTTTGCACTGGGCACACCTTCTTTTCCTTATTGGCCTTTTTGCTAGTCCGCTAACTACATAGTCGGTGAACTGTCAAGTTCGCAAACTCTTTGTTTCATCAGCAGAAGCCCCTTGTTGCCTTTCTCTAACATGTCATCTCATATTACCCAGAAATTACTTCCAATTTACCATCAATTAAATAAAGAAATCACAAGGATATCATAATCATATGTTTAATAAACACTAATCATTTACATAGTGATTACATAAAAAGCATTCTTATATTTTCAAATTGGAAATGTATAACATGTTCAAGAATAGCCTACTAGTGAGTTTCATCACTTTACAATCATAATGTTTTGTTCATGGCAATAATGATAAGTTTACATAGAATTTGATTGTCAAGTCATTTTGAATAGAATATAATGTATCTGGAGTTTTGATATCTTTCTTCATAAGTCTCGACTTGTCTTTTGCTTGGGAAGGAGAGCATCACCTAAGTGTTTTTCCTCCAACCACAGACCGGCGGTCCCCGCACAACTTCCTACTTGGAAGTGGCCCTACCCCTCACAAAGGGTATAGATATAAGGAACCATAAGGTTGTCATCTGAGTATCTAGTGGTGTGTCTTTCATAACTCATCATGGTCATACAACTATAGATCCACTCTAACTATGTATGACACTACTGGATGGTTATGCCATCTGGAGCACAGTGAACCGACTAATGCATGCAGAGACGGATGCATTACTTTGGCCAAAGATTTAATATACATAGACGTTTCACAATGAACGTAGTCGATTGTTCACACACTTCTAACTTGACTTAGAAGCTATCTCATCCTAGAGTGTTTATAAACATAAATTTTATAGTCATTATTTCCTTTCCAGTCCATCTGACTGGTGTCAATCCTCAGTCTAGGATATATACATACCTTATAAAAAGGATTGGAATTTCCACCTTTTTCTAAGAGTCCCTTCCTTGCATCCTTGCAAATTCTAGGGTCTATGACTTCCTATCATTTACTCTCTATTATCATAATCCAGTGATTTTTGAAACACTCCTTTTAGACTCATTCAGTCTCTTTCTAGGGTTTTCGTGATCACTTAATGTTGATCAAACATATTTATAAATTAAGTCATTTTGAATCAAGAGTTTTAGTTTTCATAACTCTTCTAAGTAATACGAGGGTTAACTTTTCCAACCCACATCATTAAATAATAAACATTCTTGTTCTTTGTTTCAAAGGACATATCATACTAGATTCCTCTAGATTACCTCGACCATTTGGTCGTATTGACCTTTCCATTCATACAGCTAGAGCAACATTGTTTACCAAGAAAGTAGACCCTTACTACATGCATTATCCTAATAGGGTTTCTTGTTTTCTCATAACTAATCTTTAGAAAAAGTTTGGTCAATCAACTCAAAAATTCAAGTTTACAACTATAGTTATATACTCGGTCATCTTGACCATCTTAGGCCATATGTCTTTCTATAAGAAAGAGTTTAAATAAACAAAGTTAAAGTTTGACATATTTTCAAATACTACTTATCATGCAGCCATGCAAGTATAGTTTGGTATCAAACATCATCTACAATGATGATAGTTATATCATTTCTAAGGAAAGATCAGTGAGACCAATCTTTTACTTGTCAAGCTGTAGGATTCCTTTCCATTATGGCTCAAAGTCTTAACATATGACTGGTTTTATAAAAGCATGCATAGTTATAATAACTCAAAAGCACTTGATATAATTAAAAGCAGGGTCTATAGACCTCAAACTATTTAAAAGGATTCAAGTTTTACACAGTGGTGGGTATGTGCAGGATCATCGTGGGCCAAACAGTGGTAATAGAAAAAAAATCGCATCTTTATTTAGCCAAATTCACGAATTGGCCAACTTTGACTTTCATAGGCATGTTAAGAATATCCTTTTTGGTTTGGATACCAAACCAAAAAGGATATCTGTTTTGTGGGTCCCAAAACATATATATTTTTTTCAGAAACAGATATCCATTTTTGGAACTATACAAATGGTATTTTTTGTTATTCTTTTCATTGGTTTATGCTTAGAACTTATAGAACTTACAATTCAACTTGAAAATTTCTATTGTTACATGGTTAACATCTTTTCAACCAATCGACAAAGTTGCATCTCTTTAAAATTTGAACCTCTCTCTATCTCTCTCTCACTCTCTCTCTCTCTCTAGTAATCCCTAGTGAGTCTTGTTTGCAATGTGTGAGATGCATTAAAAAAAACCTTAGGTTTGATGTTGAATTCGTAGTGGTTGGTAAAGCTATGCATGAGATCTAAATTGAATTCATAGAACCAAGTAGTAATGTGTCAAACCATATGAGGGCATATTTTATCAATGTGGAGGGAAAATTCTTAGCAAGGACATAATCATCAATGGTGACAATTGTGGCTTGGACAAAGAAGTGTCTCATATGTGCAATGAGATTTCCTTAGACATTATATTATCAATTATAAGCAAGACCATTTTAGGAGGAGATGGTTGTAAGATGATGTCAATTGATAGTGGTGATTTCATCCATTTTATTGATGATGAAGGAGGATGAGGAGGGTTAAGGTCTTCTAATTTCACTTACAACACCTTGAGTTTTGTGTAGATATAATTATAATTTAGAATATGTGTTAGATAAATGTCACATGGTGGAGGGATGGTGTCGGGATGAGTGATGATTGTTGTGGCAATGTTATGGTCAAATGTGTTATGAAAAGGAGGTGGCATGGGTAGTGGGCTATCAATGTTGGGAAATGATTGGGGAGGATGTAATGGAGGAAGGGATGTGTGTCATGGTATGATGTCTCAAGGAATGGGAAGAAAGGATGGTGATTCATAAGATAATATGAAGAATGATGGTAGAGTGAATTGGCATTGTGGTAATTGTAGCATGTCATGAGGTGAATCATGCATTAATACAGGTTGTGGAGTGAGAAATGGGTGGTATGGGTATGGTTGAATGGAGTAATGAGGTGATTTAATTGGTGATGACCTAGGTGAAGTGATGGGTAAGGTGTCTTATGTGGGATTGCTAGAAAGTGTGATTGGTAATGGCAGGGATAGCTAAATGTCATCTTCTAAGGGTTCAAAGGTGAGGAAAGTGTAAGATGGGGATATGGGATAACCCATGGTTTAATGATTATTCAAGGGAGACTCCTTAAAATGATTATCAATGATGGTGTTGATAGGGGGAATGGAGTCTATGAATGTAGGTGTGGGAATGTGAGCTATGACATTGGGATTGTATTGGATGAATAATGGAAAGTAGGGGCACCTGTCTAGTGATGGAAGGAGTCACATGATCAAATGATGTTTGGGGAAGGGCTTTTCTTAGGAAATTAAGGATTTGGATGAGGGTCTAGGGTTTGGTGGAGAAGAATTTACAGAAAATTTGGAGGTCATTAAAATTGACATGAATAGAAGTAGTGCAAGACATGGCTAAGGATAAATGGTAGGCTCAAAATAGGATAACTAGGACTATGATGATGAAGATGGAAAGAAAAGTCAACAAAAATAATATGATATAGGGATAGGATTAGAAAAAAAGAGTACTACAACTAGCAAGAGGAAAGTGAGGACATAATGCAAAGTTAACATGGCATGAACTCTCTTGGAAGGCTAAGCATGGACTATAAGAAGATTGAACTAGATGGATCTGTTAGGCTCACCAGATGAAAGAACCTTAAAGGTTAACCTTAATTAGGTAAGGTTATTTTTGAGTGTGGTTGTTTGTGCAACAATGTGTAAATTAATGTTACCTAAGGATAAATCTAACTATATTAACATGATGGATCATTGAGCATGATCTGAAATGTTGAAACAAAAACATACACAGTTGAATGCAGAAGCAATCTCTCAATACTATCATGGACTATGGAAAACTCATGCCTACTATACTAACATTTTAATAACCATGAGAGCTAGGTCTAATAATTAGACTAAAAACTTGACAAACAATACAACTTGGACACATGTAGGACTTGGAAAATGGAAAAGAATAAGTATTAAATGTGGAAAACAATGAAAAAGTGGTATTAGTTGCACCTATGTAGAGAATTGGTCTTTATGAAAGATGCTTAGAATTATGCTCTATATCTATTTGTGAAGTTTGGAGGTGATTGGACCTAAAGGATATGACCACCATATGCAAAATAGCCTACCTAATGGTTATGTGCATGGAGAGAGAGAGAGAGAGAGAGAGAGAGAGAGAGAGAGAGATGTCCAAAGAGATAGGCAGAGAGATTGAGAGGGAGAGGGATGAAAGAGAGAGGGAGATAAGGGAGAGATAGGGAGATAGAGGTTTAGGGTTGCTCAGGTTTAGGGTTTTGGGGTTACGGGTTAGAGGTTAGGGATTAGGGGCATTATTTAGGGTTGAGGGATTTAGAGAGAGAGAGAGTTCTTTTGACATGCAATCGTAAACCCTGAATAATGCCCCTACACCCTAAACTTGAGCAACCCTAAATCTCTAAACCTTAAATAATGCCTCTAAACCCTAAACCCTAACCCTAACCCCTAAACCATAAACCCTAAATAATGCCCCTAAGCCCTAAGCCCTAAATGCCTAAATCATAAACCCCAAACCCCTAAACCCTAAATACTAAACCCAAGTAACCCTAAACCTCTATCTCCCTATCTCTATCGTTCCTCTACCTCTCAATCTCTCTCCCTATGTCTTTGGCCATGTCCCTCACTCTCCATATCCCTCTCTCTCCCTATGTATCTGGCCATGTCCCTCACTCTCTATATCTCCCTATTGGTCCTCTCTTTCTAAACACTAAACCCTAAACCTCTAACCTTAACCCCTAAACCCTAAATAATGCCCCTAAACCTTAACCCCTAACCCCTAACCCCTAAACCCAAGCAACCCTAAACCCCTATCTTCCTATCTCTCCCTTATCTCCCTATCTCTATCATCCCTCTACCTCTCAATCCTTCTCCCTATCTCTCTGGACATCTCGTTCACTCTCTATCTCCTTATCTCTCCTCTCTATCTTCTCTATCTCTCCCTAGATCTGTCTCCTCTCTCTCTCTCTAGCTATCTCCAAACCTGAGCAACCCTAAACCCCAAACCCCTAAACCCTAAATCCAAGCAACTCTAAAACTTTATCTCCCTATCTCTCCCCTATCTCCCTATCTCTATCATCCCTCTACTTCTCAATCTCTCTCCCTATTTCCCTAGCCATGTGCCTCACTCTCTATCTCCCTATCTCTCTCCTTAGTCTCCTCTATATCTCCCTATCATCCCTCTCTCTCTATAAACCCTAAACCTCTAAACTTGAACCCCTAACCCCTAAACAATAAACCCTAACCCCTAAACCTGAGCAACCCTAAACCCTAAACCCCAAACCCCTAAACCCTAAACCCAAGCAACCCTAAACCTCTATCTCCTTATCTCCCTATCACCTTTTTCCCTCTACATCTTAATCTCTCTCCCTATGTCTCTGGCCATGTCCCTCACTCTCTATCTCCCTATCTCTCCCCTCGATCTCTATATCTCCCTATTGGTCCTCTATCTCTCTCTAAACCCTAAACCCTAAACCTCTAAACCTTAACCCCTAACCCCAAAACCATAAACCCTAAATAATGCCCCTAAACCCAAGCAACCCTAAACCTCTATCTCCCTATCTCTATCATCCATCTACCTCTCAATCTCTCTCTCTCTCTATGTCTCTAGACATGTCTCTCACTCTCTATCTCCCTATCTCTCTCCTCTGTCTCCTCTATCTCTCCCAATCTTTATTAATCCCCTCTCTCTATCTCTTTTTAAACCCTAAACCCTAAACCCTAAACCCAAGAAACCCTAAACCCGAGAAACCCTAAACCCTTAAACCCTAAACCTTAAACTTGCCCCTAAACACTGACCCCTAACCCCAAGCAACTCTCTCTCTCTCTCTCTCTCCCAAAACCCTAAATAATGTCTTTAAACCCTAACCCCTAACCCCTAAACCCGAGAAACCCTAAATTCACTATCTCTCCCTTATCTCCCTATCTCTATTGTCCCTCTACCTCTCAATCCTTCTCCCTATCTCTCTGGACATCTCGCTCACTCTCTATCTCCCTTTCTCCCCTTTGTCTCCTCTATCTCCTCTATCTCTCCATATCTGTCTCCTCTCTCTCTCTACTAGCTATCTCTCTATCGCTTGCCTCTCTCTCTCTCTCTCTCTCTCTCTCTCTCTCTCTCTCTCTCTCTCTCTCTCTCTCTCTCTCCTATCATTCCTCTATCTCCCTATCTCTCCCTCTCCCTTATTGACGAAGGAAATGAAAACAAGAAAACTAGGACTCTCTCTCTCTCTAGGGAAATTGGAAAGGAAAAGGATTTAACTAGGAGGTAGATAGGTCAGAGAGAGAGATAAACATATAGGGAGAGAGGGCTTGAGATAGGGAAAGGGGAGATGGAGAGTACCTGAATTTATATGGAAACTATTGAACAATGATAAAATGTAATGTGGTAGGATGTGGTGAGTTTTAGATGTTGCAATATAGCATGGAGATATGTCTACATGTGGTGATGCTATGGAAATTTAACCATGAGTCATTTGAAGAAGTACTCACAACTACATATTTAATTGTGCTAGTAGAAGCATAAATAATAATGTAGGTGCACTTGTAGTAGAGTTGAAGTTCATGTGGAACAATATAGAGGCTTGGTTATGTTAAGAGAATGTTCTACAATGCTACAAGTTGAAAGAATTGGTTAGATGTTTGTATGTGTTACCACAAGCTTATGGTTGGTAGTGGTGGTTATACAAGAAGACACGAATACATTGACTATAGTTAGTAATAAACTATTGATATTTAATGTGTAACAACATATAGTCATCTATAATGATTATCCACATGGAGGCGTCATGTTTGGTGATATATGTGATTATTGAGTTTATGATATGGTCAACATATAGCTTTGTGACTCTTGGTATTCCATGGGTTGGTTGGATAGTTAGACAATTGGTATTCTGTGATGATGCAAATACCTATCTACTCATGTGAATGGAGAATGGTTGGATTGTGATTAGTTAGGTGTTGGATATGAGAAACATTGAAGAAAAGTATGCTATAAGCATGTAGATATCAACCCTATCAAAATAATTCTTCTATTAAATCAATGGATTCTAAATAATATAATGGTAACGATCTTTTACTACTAGGTTTTCTCGCATAAGGGTTTCTAACATAAAATCTAACGTCCCATATTGTTTCTTTTGGTTTTATATACTATCATGAGCTTTCTTAAATGTTACTAGATAGATAATACATTTGTATCATTGTCTTTGATCATATTATTTAAGTTACTCCTCTATCATAGTATGTTGGCCAATTGCAACATGGTTCCTTAGTCCTAACATTTGGTATGAAAGAATACAATTATTTAGAATCTTAACTTAAAGAACAATAAAATGAACTATAACTTAATCTAAGACAATAAACTAAAAAATAATGAAAAGAATTGGGTAAAGCAAAACGAATATCCGTTTTGCAAAACGGATATCTATTTTGGGCAACCTAAAACCGATATCTGTTTTGCAAAACATAAAAAAGGGAAAAAGATATTTTACTGAAGCAAAACGGATATCTGTTAATAACGGATATTCGTTCTACTTTGCTTTTGCCTTGTATATAGGCTTGGGACTGTCATAGTTGACTTTACCTCAATTCTAACATTTTTGTAGGTTTCACTCTCTTCTTCGAACTTCACCCTTCGTGCTGACGACTTTTTTTAATGCAAAATTGATAAAACAACAAGGATTTATAGAAGAAATTGTCAGCTTTCTAAAAATATAAGATTTGTTTGGTTATCATTTTATTAAATAATTATTAATAATTTTCTATATAGTGTGTGTCTGAAATCCTGATAGACACTGATTGAAAAACATCCATAACTTTCAAACCGTTTTACCTTTTTGAGATCCGAAAGCTGCATCACACTATATCCTTTTCTGGCTATAGGTTAAAAAAAATTGAATTTTGATTTTTTTATCGAGTTAGGTTGGCTGGAAAATTACTTTTTAGTTTTTAAAAAAAGTCACAGTAAAAAAATCATAACTAATTATTTTATTGGAAATTTTTTAAAAAAATATATGTCACATCCGGGCACGAGTCCTCTACTTATTTTGAAAGTTTAAAAAAAAATAAAAATTCTTATAGTTAGGTTGGTTGGAATGACACCCACTTTTTATTTTTTTCTAAAAAATTTAATATCTATGTTCATTGAAATATTCATTTTTCACTAAGTAAATTTAGTTTAAAAAAAAAAGTAGCCCATAAACTAGATTCAATTCTCTACAAATTTCGTTCTTACATCTTTTTCAAATTATGTAGATAATCCATTCAAATTTTCACATGAACTTGATTAAGTTTGATTTTTTGTATTTTCATTCCACTTAGAGGTATAGTTTGGCCCATCATGATCTTGCACATACCTTGGTGTCAACCATTGGTTTTAATAATGGTTGTAAACCTTCTGGGCCTCAATACCAACTGTGTTGAAATGCACAAGTTCTAATACTGAAAAAGGCTGTTAACATCAACGCACAACAATATATAAATATCTATGTCATAATTGGCATCATATCGCATATCAAATATATAGCTTCCAAGTAAACAAGTTAATCAACATTATAACATAATCATACCTATCAATTAGCTCGACTAAGTCAATAACAAAGATAATAATAAACTGGCGAGTCTTCGAACTCTCACAAAATGATCGACTAGCGCTCCAATGCTCTTCAGTCCACTAGAAGGTAATATAACAATAAATAGATTCCACAACTTGCAATATACAGAGCACAAGTTTCTTTCCTTCCACAACTAACTATTGTGCTTTTGGATACACTATTCTCTTTCACAACCGAGAGACTATTTTCTCTCTAAATGCATCACAACAAATGCATAACCCCACGACTATAGAAGGAAATGATTGTTATGTTTCTCCCACTATGCAGAGAAACTAAAACCTCTCCACCAAAGTCTCTAAGCGAGGAGCATGCATCTTACCAATTGTACTCCCACCACCCACACACTCTTGCAGTCCCTGTGGGATTATCCCACTCCCCCCACTTATGTGGGTTATGGAGAATGCAAAACACTACGTGAATGTAGTGAAGGACAAAGAAGATCTTATCAACGAAAAGAGATAATTCTCAATCAAAATAAAATAGATTACTATACCAATATAATAATATTTAATCAAATAAATAATTAATATACCAACATAATGGTAGGTACAGAAGTGGGTTGAGATCTTCTCCCCCTTCGTATCCTTATGCAAAACAAAGACATAAATTAGGAAAAACTCTTTCGACCAATTCAAGCAAAATCTAACATGGGAAAATCTTTTCCTCATGTCCAATTGCCAAAGGTTGAATTGAAATGTCTAAAAAGAATAGACAACTAATACATACCTTGTCTCAAAATGGTTCACTAAGTACACGACTTGAAGCTCAGATTGTGAACCTGACTTTTCTGGACATCTATACCCTTCTTTCTAGTGATACTCTCCTTCCATTATGAAGGTGGAATCTCTTCTTGTTACACTCACAATCATACAAACTATGATTAGTGTATCATCATCAAATTATTATACACCATACTGAAATAATTCCAACAACATGTAATCTCATGTCTAATTTAAAACATTAATCATAATCCTTATAACCAACATGATTTATCCTGACATTTTCCACAAACGTCAAATCATTAACCTATGATTACTTATCCAGTTAATCACATGAAAATTAAAAGTTAAACATAGTCAAAATTGGGGATGTAACATATCTCCCCCCATATGAATCATCATCCTTGATGATTTACTGTATCTAAAGTTTATAATATAAAAAGAGTTTTGTTCATTGTAATTAAAATCTTAAAAGAGATGAGGGAATCTTTGATAAATATCATCATAATTCTCCTAGGTGGCATTCTCTTCTACATATTGGTCCCACTAGACCTTGCACTGAGTAATCTCTTTATTACACAAGATAGCTTACATATTTCGAGCACCTTGATGGGCTCGATCATTACCACCCCTGGGTCCTTCACTTGTATGGCATTCCAATCAAGAATAGGAACATGATTATCTCCTGCAATATACTTTTTTAAATATGAAACATGGAAAACATTATACATCATGGCAAGAGATGGCGATAGAGAAATCTTGTATGCAACTGGGTTGACCTCCTCAAGAACTTCGAAGGGACCCACATACTAGGAACTAGTTTGGAAGTCTTTCCAAACTTAATTGAACTCTTTTGTGGTTTAACTCTTAAAAGGACCTTTTCTCCCACTGAGAAATGCCTTGCGATGTGTTTAGCATCCGCATAACTTTTCTTCCTATCATTCACTTCCGCTAGCCTTTTCTTAATAAGATGGACTTGCTCTTCCATTTTTGATAGCATTTCTAAACCAAGGCTAATCCTATCTTCTAGCTTATCCAAGATTATAGGAGTTTGACACTTTCTTCCATATAATGCTTCAAATGGAGACATCTTGATATCGGAATGATAAGAATTATTATAAGCAAATTCCACAAGAGGAAGATAATCTTCCCACTTGTATTACTGGTCCATGCAATACATTCTCAATAGGTCTTCCAACACTTGGTTTACTCTTTTAGTTTGTCCATCTGTCTCGAGATGATAAGCAGAGCTTATATTCAATTAAGTTCTAAGTGAGGAAAATAAGGTTTGCCAAAACCTTGATGTCATGTACAGGCATCCCTATCTTAGATAATCTTCTTAGGGATACCGTGCAATCTGAATTCTTCTTGCATAAATTTGAGGGCTATGACTGGTGCCCCATCTGTCAAATTCCTGGGTATGAAATGTGCTACTTTGGTGAGTCTATCCACCACAACCAGAATAGCATTGTGTCTATTTCTAGACATAGGAAGTCCTTGCACAAAATCCATGCTAATGATTTGTCATTTCCATTCCAAAATTTCATGAGGGTATAAAAGTCCTGCTAGGTGATGGTGTTCTGCCTTCACCCTCTAGCATTCCAAACATCTAGCTACAAACCTTGCAGCATCCCTCTTCATTCCTTTCCAGAAATATAATGGTTTTATATCAGCTAGAAATTTCGTCACTCCAGGATGTCCCGAATAAGGTTCGAAATGAACCTCCTTCCACATGATATTCCTTAACTCAGGTCAGAGTTCAGAATGCACATCCTTCCTTTAAACCTTAATAGTCCATCTGGTTCAAAGTAAAACCCATCATACGTAGCATCATGAGGGTTGTCCACAAGAGCTTGTTTTATCGGCTCATAATATTAATCTCCTTTAGACCTTTGCAATTGCTAATTCCTAAAATCAGAATGTATGGAGATCACCGAGGAGATATGTCTTCTCCTACTTAAGGTATCCACTACTCAGTTTTCCTTACCCTGTATGTATTTAATCTCAAAATCATAATCCAATATTAACTCTAACCATCTCCTCTGTCGAGCATTCAAATGTGGTTGAGTAAATAAATATTTGAGTCCTTGATGGTCTATTTTTAGTTCAAAAGGTTTCCCAAGCAAATAATGTCTCCACATTTGCAGTGCATGAACCACTGTTGCCAATTCTAGATCATGAGGAGCATAGTTCTGTTCATAAGGTTTCAACTTTCTGGACTCATATGCAATAACTTGCCCATCTTGAGTGAGTACACCGCCTAATCCATCCCCTGAGGCGTCGGTGATGACTACAAATTGATCATCCGGGTCTGGTACCTTCAAAATAGGTGTCGTAGTCAACTTTTCTTTTAGCTGGTCAAATGCCTCCTAGCATTTCTCTGACCAATCAAATATTGTGCCTTTTTTTGTAATGAAGTGATAGGATAGGTAGCTATTTTTGAAAAATTTTCCACAAATTTTCTATAATATCTAGCTAGACCCATGAAACTTCAGACCTCATGCACATTTCTCAGTGTTGGCCATTCCAGAATGGCTCTAATCTTTGCTGGGTCCACAACAATTCCCTTAGCTGAAATTACATTACCCAAACATTATACTTCCTTTTGAAAGAAAGTACAGTTTGAGAGCTTGCCATACAGTTTATGTTGTCTTAATCTCTAGAGGACAATCCTTAGATGCTAAAGGTGTTCCTCCTCATTCTTGGACTCAGTAAATCAAACTATCATTAAGGAAAACAAGGACAAACTTGTCCAAATAGTCTCTGAACACACTGCTCATTAAGTTCATAAATGCTGCAGGTGCATTTGTTAACCCAAAGGGTAGGATAGTAAACTGATAGTGCCCATACCTTGTTCTAAAGGTTTTCTTATGAATATCCTTATCTTTTAGCCTCAATTGATGGTATCTTGATCAAATATCAATCTTTGAAAACACAGTTGCCCCTCACATTTGATCAACGAGATCATCAATGCGGGGCAATAGATACTTGTTCTTTATTGTTGCCTTATTTAGCATATGATAATCTATGCATAACCGCAATGTACCATCTTTCATTTTGACAAAAAATACTGGTGCTCCCCAGGGTGAAACACTGGGTCTTATCAATCTTTTATTAAGCAATTCCTGCAGCTAAGCCTTTAGCTCCATTAACTCTATTGTGGTCATTCTATAAGGAGCTTTAGATATAGGTTGCGATCTTGGAATTATATCTATTGATAAATCAAAATCTCTCTTAGGAGGTAATCCCAGTAGCTCATCTGGAAATACACCCTCAAAATCTCGAAGAAAGGGGTATCTATCCATATCTGATCTCTCCTGATCTATGGATTTTCTTCCTTCAACTCTTTAGAGTTTCTAAGATTCGTAGAACGTCAAATCATCTTGGAAAATAGTTTCCTTGTGACTATTTATTTTCTCCATTTTAACAACAAAAAGTTGGCATCCTTTTCTTTGGACTCTTTTCATTTGTAGGGCAAATATTTGTCTCAGTTTGATCTCTCTAGCAGTGCCTTGCAGAAAAACTTTATTCCCAAGGTCATCTAGGCATTCTATTGTTCTAACAAAACAATCCACCTTAGCTCTATGTTTCCATAGCCAATTTATTCCAAGAATAACATCACATGAACCTAATGGGGCTACATAAAGGTTCACTTCGGTGGAAAAACTCAGAAGTTCAACCTTAGCCTCAAACAAACATTGCTCTACCTGAGCTCTGGTCTAATTAGCATATTCTACTAACCAAGTATTTGCCATGTGACCATCTTTTCCAAAAATCTTATTTAAAACTTTTGGAGAAATAAAACATTATGTAGCACTAGTATCTATCAAAATTGAATCTGGGATACCAAATAAAATACCTATGGTTTCAATTGGAGTGATTTGATACTCAGCTTGCCTATTGTCCAAGGCTGCATGTATCCGCTGTTGAAAAGCTGTCTCTTGTGAGGGTAAAAGATTTCCTCGTGGTTGAGTCCCTTGGGCCTTATTGGGACATTAATTGGCATAATGGCCTCCACCACATGAATAACACCCTCCCACGGGTCCTCGCCTTTTATAAGGCTTTCCAGGATTATCTCCATTTTTCTTGGAGTTATTATTATTTTTCTTCTCACTCTTGGATTCATTCTGATTATCCTCGAATCCTTTGTCACCTTTCTTATTAAATTTCTTCTTATTGCCCTTTTTCTTAAATGACTGGGAGGATTGGGACCAACTGAACTTTTTATGGTTCCTTTCCCGGTATGCAGACATGGATTTCAACTTTTGTTCCTACTTAAGAGCTTTCTCATAAACTTGGTGTTAGGGTTCGCTGACAGAAGATATCAATTAAATGTAAATAAAGATTAAACAGAGGAATGAAAATACACAGAAATAATAATAGCGAGAGACAAGTTTTAACGTGGTTCACCCAAACTCGGGCTACATCCACCAACAAAGAGTCTAATATTATTATCCAGTAAATCAAACCGATTACAACTAGTAATCCTTGCAACTCAATACCACTGCAAAATGCTACAATACATCAACGGAAACCCTAACCCTTAGCTGCTTTTATCAAGCCTTATGTTGGTTACAAAATAGGGTTTTTTTTATGTCGGTTAATATAAAAAATAACTCCCAACGCCTTTATAAAATAATAAAAACCATTTGAGGTTTTAAGGGCGCTGCCCTAGACCCCGCCGTGTATCGCGACAGGGAGTGTGCCAGGGGCACTGCCCTTGGACTCCGCAAGGGGCACTGCCCCTTGACCTCGTCTTGGGGGCGCTGCCCTGAAACCCTCACAAGGGGCACTGCCCCTTGACCTCGTCTTGGGGGCGCTGCCCCCAAACCCTCGTTAGGGGGATTGCCCCTTAACCTCGTTAAATAATTTGGGGGGAAACCATGCCGATAAAAGTGGGGTAAATTTAACCTCCGAGTCTGATTAGGCTCCATATACCAACACTTGGTCCATTATAGTGGGACCATGCACATCAACTTCACCTCCAATTTGGGCGTTTAAGCCCATGATGAACTTTCGGATGCGAAATCTCTCATCTTGCTGATATTAGGGAACATATTTGAGGAGACAAGTGAATTTCTCCCAGTACTCATTCACTGATGAGTCACCCTGTCTCAAATTTTGGAAGTCTATAAGCTTCTGGTCAAAATACAACTGAGGTAACCATCTTTGCCTGAAAAGTTTGACCAACCTTTCCCAAGTTAGACTCAAGGAGCTCAATTTTAACTCCATCTTCTTGTTCATCCACCAGGTGGACGCTTCTCCTGCCAATTGGTATGCTCCCCATACCTCTTTGGTGATTTCAGAATAGTTTCTTATTTCAAAGTATTTCTCCATTTCTATAAGCCATGCTTCTGTGGCATCTCCACTTACAGTCCCATCAAATTTGGGAGGTGTAACCTTTTTCATAACTCTGGATAATTCTAGAGCCAAGTGGCTCCTTTTATCCTCATTTTGTTTCATTTCAAAGTTATTCTCTCCACGTCCACTTTGGGTGGTGTTTTCATGACGTTCCTCGTTTTCATGAAATCTTGCATCTACAAATTTAACTCCTAAATTTTCAAAATTCAAATTTAAATCTAGTCAACCCTTGCCCATTCCACTAATTGTTATGAGTTGACTAAATAAACATTTTCATGAATTGTTGCTATGTCTTGGTATTTAAAGACATTCATTTGCATTCATTTCACATCCTCTCACATTCACACACCCTCTCTCCTATTAAAGAGCAGTCATTCGAACAACACCTGGAATTGGTGCACTAAAAATAATCGAAATATGTATATTCACCCAAGGAACATTTGCAAGACTAATGCTTGTTGTTTTTTAATTATTGGCACAACTGTAAAGCCAATGCTTCTCTAGGGATTAACCTAAAAAAAACTTATCTCCTGGCAAGTGGGAAATCCTCTGAAGGTGTTTGTAAATATCACTAGTCCATATAATAAAATAGACAAAGAAAAATTCAATAAATTAGAAAATGGGAACACATAATAGAAAGATTAAATTTGTGCAAAGAAAAACAAATCCATGAGTATAAAAAAATGCAACCTCAAATATAACATAAGTCTTATGTAAAAGTTAAAAAAAAAAAAAAAGAAAGAAAGAAATATTCATATCCCAGAATTTTCAACAACCTACATTCTTTGGTCTAAATACCCCTATCTACTTTAGATTACTTTCTTTTCTTTTCTTTTTCTTTTTTAATCTACTTTACTTTTCTAAAACAAACATTTAGTTCAAACTTAAAAATACCCACAACTCACAATTATTATTTGTGAATTAACTTATATACTCATCTTATTGGATTAGGGCTAGATTAAGCTCACGGAAAGCTTATTTTCCCTTGCACCAAAGTGGAATATGGCATCAGGCAGGCCTTGTCCCGACGCGACAACACAGACTATTCCCAATGAAAGAAAGCAGGTAAGACTAAAAGTGACGGCAATAGCAGAGGACCTTCGATGAAGCTTACCAAGAAACCCTCCTATTCTAAAACAATTCTTTCCTATGCTCTGTTTCTTCCTACTTGTTATGCAATTTCCTATGCTCAATCAACATCTTTTTAAGCAGGGATTGTGGGAGACGTTAATCACCATTCGTGGAAGCACAAATGTCACCCCTGCTTTCCTCTGATTAGCCTGCAGAAGTTTGCTTGAATTCATTGCTTTGCACAAACTGCAGAGATGGTGTCTGATATCATAAGAATCCGTATTCTTTTTTTGTATCTCTCATGTCTCTCTGTGTTGGGAAATTATTGTATCCTTAGCCCTGAGTTTTTCTTCAGCAATTCTACTGCACTCTTTCTATCCAGATCTTTAAAACTGAAATTTTCAGCTTTGGCACTGCGAAAGGGTTAGAATTCATACCAGATGAGCGGTGCCCAACTTGTGTATCTGTAATTGATAAGGTGGGCACTACTGCTGAGACTGAAAAGTTGTTGCGGAACATAAAAAAATGGGACCTTGCTAGAATTTTCCATGTCTTGGACAGCAATAGGGATGGCACGGTGAGCACAGATCACATACAAGCTTTGCTAGAAAAGCTTGGTCTCCACTACTATTGTGATGTTGGTCTGAAAATCATGACAAATTTTCCAGAGCATATGTGCTTGGAAGAATTCTGGAGAGTTTGTTTGAGTCTTGTAGAAGATTTTGAATCTGCAGAGAGGCTGAAGCAGCTGTCTGAGAACACTCTACTTAAATATCATCCACTTCAATGGTCAAACAATCAATGGTAATTTTACACCTCATTCACAATAAAAAGTGATAAATATTTGTGTTATTTTTATTGGCCAAAATTGACCTTTGACTATTGAAGTGGATGATATTTAAGAATAGCCGTCTCAGAAAGAGAAGTTGAAAGAAGCAGATGGTGATGGTTTTATCACCCCTGAGCTTCAAAATGCCTTACTCAATCTGGTGTTTAGAGAAGCAAATTACTTGGAGAATTGTAAAGCAATGATAGCTGAATTTGACAAAAATTCTGATGGTAGGATAGATTTTGAGGAATTTGAGAATACGATGACAATTGTAAACTGAGTTCAGAAGAATATGTTTTCATAGTTTGGTAACTTATATGGATGTACATGTATAGCTCCACGAACTAATTATTGGTGTAATAGAGAATGTGCAAAATATAAATGATCATTATTAGTCCCTGCCTGAAGGTGGACTATTGTTTTCACTTAACAAAAATGAATTAGTTTGTTTGGGAAAACGTGCAATATGCAAAATATTGTAGGCATAAGTAAGGTTTCAAATTTTTTATTTTTTTTCTCTTAAGTTATGGCATTTTTTGATTTTTTTGTATTATTATACCCCAGGTATTTTATTCTGCATGGAATCACCATGTCCTTCTGTGCATTCGACGGTTTGGGCAATGCCAGGTGGCGAGAAGCATGTTGTGTTGGAGAGTGCTCCTTGTTTCTGATTGAAAACACCCCTCTCTACGAAAAAGGCCACCATTTTGGCCCTTCGGACCACCCGGATGGTCAGTTTTTGTTTTCTGTTTTATTACATGGCAGTTTTGCAGAGAAAGGATGAAAATCGGCTTTTGTTACAGGTACCATTCGTTACTGTTGTTTGCTGAATACCTCGTTTATGTACTTGTTATCCGATGTTCAAGTTTTCTTTTTTTCTTATTTTGATTAGCTATGTATGTAAAACGTAAGAGGGTTATAATAGAAACCCTAATATTAGTGTATTGGGCAACACAGAAACAGAGCTACTGAACTTTTCCATTAATATCCACCAATGAATTCTATGTGTTCACCCGTCCGGAGGAAAAAAAAGAAAATGTGAGCTTTCTGGAATATTGATTGTAAAATGAAGATCACAGGCGGATTCCTCCTGATTTGAGCTTCATTTCAATATCAAATTTGAGGTAAATCGGTTGGAGTAGAATTTGGTATGCAAAACTTCTCCCTGACCATACATTGTTTTTCGGATTCTACAAAGATTTTGAAAATCAATGTTGTTTTGAGTACAAGATCAAGGTTTATTTCTGTATTGAAGGGTTAAAATCATAGTTGTAAACATTTTGAGCTTATTTTGTACTGAAATTGCCTTTACAAAGATTTGGTGCTACTTCTGAAAACATTGTGCTCTAATTGACAGTGATTTTTTTTTTGGGGTTATTGTGCTCTAATCAACAGCTACAATTTTGAGCACATTTTCAAGAAAATTTGTGTTATAGTTTGGTTAGACGAAAACTATGATCTCATAATCAGAAAAGTGTGTGCTTCAGTTCATAATGAGAAAATTTTATGATCATTTCTTGAGATATTTGAGATTTAATCTGTATTAATCATATTTTCTGATTTTGTGTCTTTTTATTCTAAGCGTTAAACAAATTTTGTTACCAATTTTCTGAAAAATGGGTTCTCTAATCTGCGATGTCACATGTTTCTTAAAGCTCATTTTCACAAATATTTGTGCTGTGATCTGTTATAAGAAATCTTTTTGAGATCATTTTCTGCAAATTTTCTGTTCATAAATAGCTACTAGAGTTTGAAAATGGCTTCTAAGCAATGACCCTAGTTAGGCAAACCTGAGGTATTGTCGGTGGAAGGGCAGCATCTATTGGAGATTGAGCAGCAACTCTCTTTGCCAGACAACGCAAGCAACAGCACCATCATGTTGTTGTTTTGTACGCACAATCATAGTTTATACTTATGGTATGCAGGGGGCAATTGATTGAAACTCACTCACTGAAGCAGCTTATATTCCTGGTACCAAAATTTGCATAGACATTCAACTCATGGGTGATGTTCTTTTAGAGTTATGGCTGATTTATCTCATTAAATTATTATTGGATATCATATGTCTTAGTTGAAAGTTTAAGTGGTAAGTAACGGGGTTACCGCTTTTGTCACTACCCTTATTTTTACGGAGGAACAAAAATGTAGTGAGTGACAGCCAACTAAACTAGGTGAAATGGGTTGGTATCATACAGACCTTCTTTCTGTGCCAACGAAGATGATTGTAAGTGTTGGGTTTTTCCATTGCCATTTACAGTTGCAGTTCCACTTGCTTCAGGATGGTGATTATGTTTGGAATTTTTTATCTCCTCTTCATGGGTTTTGCTTACAGTTTCCCACTCTGATTTTCCTTCCTCTTCTTGCACTTCTTCTTCCTTTGATGATGATGATGGTGGTGGTGATGTTGATGGTGAAGGAGATGATGTTGATTTGGACTCATTGCTAGACCCATTACAGGCTGAGACGTTTCCATGTTTCTGAGTTACATTTCTGAAGAGCCAAGTTGCCTGCATTTTCTTCCTCACCAATTGGGCAGCATAATAGGGCACCATAACATACATGTTATCCTTGTGGGCATTGTTATCTGGTATGAAGCACTCATTAATGAACATGATATCATCCAACAAACTTTCCTTGTCCAAACCTTTGATGTCATAAGCTTGAGCTCTTCTCCATAGAATCTTACTGTGGGAGTTTACTGGGTTGGAGATAGAGAGTGCTCTGGTTGTGTCACTGATTGTGGAGTCTTGGTCTTGTAGGAGAAGATGGCACTGTGCTCTGTTACTGTAGAGTACCACTCTTTCTTTCCTGGTCTTCAAGGGGAAGAGTGTCAAAGCCTCCGTATACTTAGTAACAGCGCCCTTAAGGTCACCAGATGAGAATTTTGAGTTGCCTTCCTGTTGGCAAGAGACACTATATGGACTCATGATTGTTGTCATTGATGGCAACAAAGGTTATCCCACACATCCGCAAGACATGATAGGTCCTCACCGGAAGTTAGATTGAAGAAGTGTTAAGGTTCGGTAAGCAAGAACAGAGCAGTCAGTAAGGTCCGACAGACAGGTCCGGATCTCCCAGTAGAAGTATTTCAGTGAAGTACGGATTTGGGGAAGTCAAGAGGAGTATCTTGACTGATAGATTTCAAGGTTTGAGCCTCCGGTGTGGAAAGGATAAAGAGATATGAATACTTGAGTGTCGGGTTCCCAAGTGACAGTGTGAACACAGGAAGAACTGACTGGCAGAACATCAGACATTATTCCGGATATGTTACTGATGATGGAAAAGGTTTTTAAGGCATAAGTTATGTTTGGTCGACATGATTGATGACCTCTACAAGTATATGCTTGATCCACATTACTTGGTGTGCAAGGATTCAGCCAACAGATCAGAGTTGAGATTACTGACTATTCCGGATGCTGACTAGAAAGGTGATGAAATCACTTGTGCGGATATATATATAGGATTGACTTAGATGTGAATGTGTGTATGGTGTGTTGTGTGGTGCGAAGAAAAGCAGAAAAGCAGAGTGAAGATAGTAGAAAAGGTCCGGAATGTGAAAGTACAACTGCACCAAGAGAGAGTAAGAATGAAGTACAGCAGATTAGTCTGTTGAGCTTAACCGGAACTGAACCTCAGCATGTGTGGATGCTTCTCATCAGTTCAAACATTGTGTTATCTTCCTTTCTTGTAGACAGTGTATCTCCTGTAGGCAGTGAGCCTCTTGTGAGCAGTGTGCTCGGGCAGTGAGCCCTAATTGGCAAGTGCCATATTGTTATTTCTATTCTTCTAACAGAGAATAATATCTTCGGTTAATCACCCCGTGGTTTTCTCCCTTAACAGGGTTTCCACTTCAAAAATAGTGTCATGTGTATTTCCATTTCATGGTTATGTTTGCTTGTTTGAATTGATGCTACACTAATTATTAAGAAAGTTCAAAAAGCTGAAATATTTAAGATAACTGATTCACCCCCCCCCCTCCCCCGATCAGTTATCAACACTTCCATCTTTACTACCATAGTAGCTGCCCTTTTCACATGAAGATCTTCTTTCGACATGTTTCTTTCGCATTTCATTCTTTGCTTTAAGTTCCAAAGCTCATCCAGATGCTGCCTCTTAATCAAGGAAGCCTTCTTGGAAGACCCCTGTGTATGTAAATGGGTATGTCTATGCGGATGTTCTTTTAGAAGAGTCTATAATTACCTCCCAATTCCCTTTCTCTCACCCAGACTCTCCATCTCTGCTAAATCTACCAAAGCTACTATAGCTTTATCAATCACATGATTAAGAAACAAAACAAAATATTAGACCAGCATAACTCAAGACCTGTTACACATGGGATATGGATCGTTAACCAAAAAACCAAACTAGAGTGCCACTGTCAATTATGAATCTGACCTTACTTCTTGTGTGAGGATCCTGAAGCAGAAGTAGCAGACAATCTATTGCCATGTATTGCCAATCATCTGATGACCAGGCCACATTACATAGTGAAATTAGCCTATTTGTTATCTCATTTGTTTTCTTCAACAATTTAGTGACTATGGAAGCTTAAAGTCTTTAACAAAATAAACTTGTTTATTGGTCCAATTGTAAATTGACTCTTGACTTGCATTAGGCAAGTTACTAGAATTGATTTGTTTTTTTTTTAAAAGAAAATCAAACTTTTGTTGCAATTTTGGTTACCACAAAATGGCCTAAATTGAATCACGTATTTGTGGTATCAATTTACATGAGTAAAACAATTTGATTGATGTAATTTTTGAGTTCCAGGGATTTCAGAGCGTTTTAGTTGGGGTTAGTTACAACTGAGCTTAACACATTTGAATGCAATAATGCAGTACAGTATTTAAAAGATAGATTAAGGTTTCAGTTTAGTCTCTATTCTATTCTTCTACCTGTTGAAAGTGGCTTCTTGTCTTCACCTTGTGGGCTTTAAAAAAGGTTGCAGCCTACTTAACTACTTGAAATTAACAGTGGTCTGTGTGTATTGTGCAGCGGTTTAACTAGTTCCAATTACACAGAGCTATCACATCTCTATGAGAAGTACAAAAGCCAAGGTATATCCAACTTGAGTTCAAAAATTTTTAGAATTACATAATCAAGGTGTAATGAATGAATCATGGTCAGTAAATCTATATAGACTATTATTAGCACAGATCCATACAATCCTTTCCATTGAGCCTCTGGCAGGGCAGCGATTATGTTGATTGATAATAAATCATGTCCTCCTTCCTCCCTCAAAGTAGATTAGCCTATGAGAGCATATGTAGCCTGATGTTCTTTTGGTGATAGGTGGTACTTTCAAACTTCCAATGTTTTTGCTTCTGTTTCACTTGCATGTTTGTTATAATATCCTTTACCATTATATATAACAAATGGTATGAAATATCCCAAAACAATGTTTTTTTGTATTTTAACAAAAATTTTCTTGGAATGCACTGGATTACCAAAACATTAAAAATTAAAATGCAAGAGATTGTATTCTGAAACAATAAATCTGGAAGTACATCAGCATAACAGTATATCAAGACAACCATATATGAAATAACATTATCAAGAATAACCATTAGTGAACAATATGCACTAACCCATATTGTGGATTGGTCAACGGAAATGATATGAACTTGAAGGACTGTTGTTTATACTTGGACTACAACTGAAATATATAAAATCTGCCCCTACACAATGTACAGCCCTTGTATCAACATCATCATTGGCTGTGCCCAAATTCTAAGCTGAAAAATAAGCACAAGAGTGGTGCAGCTGGGTTGTAGGGTTATGAAGCCCTTACAAAACTGCTGCGTCTCCTCCTAAACACCAAATGTCCTTCCTCCATGTCTGTATGGCCTTTCAACAGCAAACTGGAAGGTGTTCTAGTGGCTGCCCCTCCCTCAACTCAATTGCCTCTCCCAATGCAAATCATGTTTGAACAGTTTAGAGAAAATATCGTCATTTGTGATTATATTTTACTAAAGGCTATCAATTTACCACAGTCCATAATTGTTAGAGGAGTAGATACTGCATTATGTTTTTGTAACTCGACAACTTGATTCTGGGCCCATCATACAACTAGTGGTAAGACAATGTCATTGTCTTTTCTATCTATTCCATTCTTGTAAAGGGTTTAATGATTCTAACTAGGAATAACACTTTTTTGGTGAAAAACATGCATCTATGTTAGAACAAAATGACCTTCACTCCACTTTCTATCATAGAATTAATTACATTCCGCAACCTTAGATCATTATAGTTCAATCTTTTTTCAGTAGATACCTTAAAAGCAAATTTTGAGGTACATAATTCTCTCCGTTCAAACACTCTTTCTGCTAGTTTAAATTCATTTCATGCTTTAATTTGCAATCCTCATATTCTACATACACAATTTCACTTGCTTAAAAAGCTACTTTATATTGCTTTACTGATGTCTTTGTATGTTTGGATTTAACACATAGACATGTTATTCCATTGATTATCTCATTTATGCCAGAACACATGGTCTATCATATATTGTATTTGTTATAGATGTTGTTGAAGGAGCTGAGCGAAGAAAGTGGCAAGGTTGCCCTTGACAATGTCCAAATGATTGGGAACAAATCTGGTTGATTCGCCTATGTATAGACCGTGTAGCTGCAGAAATCCAACAGCAGTGGTACATTAATAATTGGACAAATAAAATGCTAAGAGTGTCATGCCAAAAATAAATCTATAGCCTTTAGGGAAATTGGATTAGCAGTTCCATCAAACAATATCCAAATCCAAAACTAGAGATAAATTTGCTGTCTTGATAAATTGTTACGAGGTAGATATTACCTGGATTCTCAAATTAGAATTGGTTATTATTGTGTAACACTATACCTACCAATGAATATGATTTCTTGTCATAAGCATATCCTACATTTAATAAGAGTTGTTAATATCTTTATAGTGATAAGGGTTAGGCTGTAAAAAGTGACATCATGGTATTAATAATCATTATGCAATGCTGCTTCTTGAATCCATATTTCATCAATTTTGTTTACAGACAACTATAGTTCATTTGTCAATTGGTTTGTTAACATTAATGTTTAAAATTTACATAAATGCAAATTGTGTTTGGATATTAGCCTTTATTCTTGATTTGCCCTTTAGTACTGCTAAACCTCCTCTATGCATTTTCCTTATATCTGATATAACCCACTCAGTGTCAACAGCAAAAACTAAGAACAAATGCTAAGTTCGGTGTGATTAATCAGATGTGCATAATCTCAACAAGAAATGCAAACAACTAGAATTTAACCCTACAGCTACATGTATGGCTATCTGGCTAAGCAATGGATGTTATTGTAGAGCACTGTCTTTAGTTCATTCTCTGGGTGTCAAACAATCACTTCAATACACACTTTAGTTGTCAAAGCATTACCCTTTTGTGTTGTTAAATAGGTTTGAACAACTGCTTCTTCAACGAACGCTCATGCACTCAAAATAAATTCCAAGCATTATAGGGTTGCACTATTATAAAACTGTTGAGTTGCAAGAAGCGCTTCAGCTTATACACATCACTAAGGGTCTGCATGGTTTTATTGCTGGCAGACTGTGCATTTGCTGCCACCGTGACTGTTACTCTTGTCTGGGCTTGCTTTCCACAGCTTAAATCACCCATCCTCAAGGAGTGCTCATCAAAAGTGCATGTATATGATCTTGGTGTAAAGCCCACCATTGGAGTATTTGTGCACTCTAATTTACAAGAATCATCATGTCTACTCTTTCTCCCTGTTGATCTTGAACATGCAGAGATTTTCTCTAGATATTTAAGACCCCATCCCCCTGAATCTGTTGAGAAATTATCTTTATAATTTCGTCCTTCTACACTTTTTGATTGTGTAAAAGGGGTTTTGATCACTATACCTCACAGCTCTATAGTGGATAACAAACACCATTCTTTGACACACTTGAATTCTTTATTTTTTCCTCTATCTGTGCATGTCTATTCTTAGATCTTGATTTTAACTGATGTACCAACATCTGCCCATGAATCAATTTTGTTTACTTACCATATTCAATTAAATCCAATACTTTTTCTCTATTACATCCCTTCATTCTAAGCGGTCTTTGTAACCATGTACATTTACTCCAAACATTGCTTTCCATACAGTTACTTCAATTTTTCAAATCTGATTAACTTTTACACATTTGTTTTATCCCCATGTTCTTCTCTGGCTCTATGCTGGCAGTATTTGGCAGGGATTCCTGCTGCTGCGCAGCTCTTGTTCCAATTGTATTCATTTCTCATTGCATCAAATCAAACTTAAAATAAATTCTTTGACAACATAAGGCCCTCTTGGCTAGCCTGGTCACGGTCTTCTTCCAAGGATCCCTGAAAATTAACCCTGAAGCAATGCCGAATTGAAATAACAATGAATTATTAATAAAAAGCACAGAACAAACAACACAGATTAAACCACAGACAAAGATCTCTCATTTTTATTTTCAGAAGAAAATTTGCAGTTACAAAAACTTTCTCATGCCTTGGCATTCAAGCTTGACTAACTTAAATAACTATGAAAAATACATGCAAAATACAAATCAAATCTAAATATAGATTTTCATGCATAAAAGTGTGAGTGTCACTTCTGCATGCAGTTTTGCATGGTGTACATGTGGCATATGACCAAAAAAATTTCCAGCTCAGCCATGATGTGGCAGAGGGCTACACCCAGCCCCCGTGTGACCGCCTATTCAACAACCTTCAATTTCAGTTCCTTGACCTTCGGCCCCGCTCGACAGGTAGATCGAGGCACTATCGTGGTACTCGTTGTCAACTTCTTGAATAAGTCAAACTAACTTCACATTCCAACATTATACACTCTTAACAAAATAAAAGGTCCATCCATTTATGAATTTATCAAATTCAAGTGGTAAGCAATAGACAATCACTGTAACACTTTCATTTTTCCTTGGTTAACCTTCCACCGCACCTCCTCAAAGAAAAAACGGTCCAATTAATAATATAAATAACAAGAGCCACTGACTGACTAGCCCCTCCAGTTATGGGGCAAAGCTCGGGGAAGAATAATGCTAAACAAATAAAGTTTAAAAAAAATATTTTATGATATAGTGTGATTATTGAAGCTCTTTCCTAATGGTAATTATGTAACAAATATATATATATATATATATTTGTTATGTGTTTTTTGAGAGGATGTTTTAATATATTTATATATTGACAATTGGTATGATTTTGTGTGAAGTCAAGCTCTTTTCTTCATGTTGTTACTCTTCCCTATATTCTTTATCTATATCTTATCCACATTTATCTACATTTTCATGTATTCTTCATTTATTATACCTACCTATGCACCTACATTGACACATTTTATTCATAATTTGACTCAACCACATTTTTGTTATGATGGCGGAAACATAGTTGTCCATTGTTTTGATAGTATAACTTTTGAATTGTAACTCAAAATTGCAACTTCTTAGATGCGTTGGAAGTAGAACAACAAGATCTAAATTAGGTTGCTCTCAGAATTTAATGGCTTGATTCCATGCTTGCGAAATTGATCCTACACCCACATAGTTGACCTTTATTTTAAATCTTGGTCAATTCCTACCCATTTCTTTCCTACCTAGAGCTGACTAAATACATATTCATGTGATTTATTATTATGTATTTATATTTAAAGGAATCCAACTGCATTCAATTAATCACCCAAGCATTTGTTTAAATATCATTCACATTTAAGGAAGGAACCACTTTGATTGGTGCTCTAAAACAAATCTAGATCTACATATTCTTCCTAAGAGCATATGCATGGCTAAAGATTGATGTTTTCATTTTTTACCTAAGTTTTTTAGGGGTATCTAGGAGAACATGTCCCTTTGCAACACGACGACAATCCTTTCAAGGTATTTTTAAATATCTCTAGGTTTTAAACATCGGAAAGGAGTAGAGTAGATAAGTATCTATTAGGTGAGTGGTAAAGCATAATAGAGCTTCATGCAAGGTCAAATCTAGACACACATAGTGAGTTCACAATTATAGATCAGGCTCAAACCATCAAACTTGACCCTTGATAGAATAAAGTGCCAACATAAAATTCCAAGCATTCATGTGATAGAGAGATCCTATTTCTTGAGCATATTTTAGTCTAGTACCAAAATCTTTATTATTGGTATACACTCTTTGGTCATAATGCTAATTAGTCCTATCTTTTTCATTTGCTTTCCTAAAAATATTGTTGCAATATTAATTCAATTTATGATTCCCAATTTCCATTCATTAATCTAGGTTAATTTATACTTGTGCATGAATCTTATTGGATTAGCCTACATTAACCATAGGGAAAGATTATTTTCCTTTAAATAATCTTTATCAATAATAATTTCATGTAAAAAGAATATAACAAGTTTAGCAAAGAAAGGTGGTTGCTATGGTTACATTATGGGTATGTGCTTTAAGATGCAATTGTATTTAAAGTATTGCTATTAGTTATTGCCTTGCATGAAGGAACTATAGCATTCTTTCTTTTTTTAAAGAGTGATTAGTAATGTAGTTCGAGACCAATTACATCTCAATTACTTTTATTTATGGCATATGCTCTCATATTAACAAAGGTGAATATACACTTTTTAATAAATAATAAAGATAAAAAGGATAATTTGGAGTTGTGGTTAGCTAGAAATATTGGGGTCTTATTGGGCCCTTCATGTTAATGGAGGAGATAGACAAAAACATCTTCAATATTTAAACATAAATCTTAAGTTTTGAACCAAAACTATGTTTTTATCTATAGTTTTAGTGCTACTAAAATTTTATTTTTTTATTACAAGAAGACAATAAGAGTAATTTTTTGTCATGTTACATAATAGTATGTAGCATCCCAAGGTGTAAGAGCAAGCTTACATCAACCAAAAGTATTTTACTTTCACTTTGTTTGTTTGTAGGTTTCCAATCAAAATCCAATCGCTGCAAAATTTATTGCATGCCACTGTAAATGCATACTTTATCTTGTGGTTTGGAGAATATGTTCTATAATGTTACGTCAATTTCATATCCACGTTTTAGGAGGTTTGAAGCTTCACAAATGCGTAACTTGGTTTTTGAACCTTTATTGGGTTGTCAAGCCTACACAATTTCTCTATTCTTCACTTACACCATTTTTTTAGAAGTTTGTGCAAACAAAGGAATACATAAGGAGATACATTAGACCTAAGGGAGCTTATGATGAACATTGTACAAAGATTCTACATTTTTGGATCACCACACTTGATTGGAGGACTTAACCTTGGACATGGCTAACTACATGTTTCATGTGGCATAAAGTTTTGGGCCACATTATAGTAGCTTTGATCATTTCCAAGGGTTGATCTCCATATGAAAACTCCCTTTATAATCATTCAAAGACATTTTAGTTTGAGTTTAGAGTTGGAGAATTGAGATGCTGTGGAGAGGATATATATTTTGAAGCTCAATATATGAGAATGTATTGTAATATCATGGGAATGTTGTAATTTCATGTTTTGTAATCAAATAGTTGCACCGTATCATGTAGGAAGCACTTTGTCATAGGTTGTGATTGTTCATGACTATGAAATTAATAAAGTTGGTGTTTTTTTTTTGACCTTTTATGTTATATGGGAGTGGGCCCAAAACCCACATCTTACGTAGCAAAAAAAGAGAGTTGGTGTTATTGTTGTTTCTATTGTGAATGTGAATTATATTTTTTCAATACATGGTTGGACAATGCTTCATTGGATCCTCCATCCATGACTACATCAATACTTGCCTTTTGTTCATGGTTTGATAAAAGTGAAGTACCACCTTAAATCCAATGAACACTTCCTTGTCAAAATTCCACCTGTGAACAACACATAACAAAGATGTGGGGTGTTCACATATCAATTATCAACCCACAACCTTGATGTTCACTAGAAGATTCACCAAGTATCTTCTATTGTTTAAGCAAGAAAAAGAGGGGGATCAACCTTAATCCTAAAGCTCCTTTAGAGAAAGTATGCTTTCTCGGTTGTGGCCTGTAGACACTAGTATAGATTGAGCTACACTTTAAACTAGATATTTAACAACATTATATGGTTTTTCTTTCTTCTATGACTAACATTTAACTCAGATATGTAGGATTTGGAGGCATGATGAGCTTAATAGAAATAGGAGATGGATCAATAATGTTTGTTTTTAACCTTAGCACTACCTTGTGATATGCATTATTGTTACCAAATCATATATTGTTTTAATTTTTATGTTATGAGATGTTTGTATTCTTGAATTTCAAATTTCCCTACTCTATGGAAGCAAAGCAGATGTGGTCATGTGGAAAGTGTTGGCAAGAATGGATGTAGACAAGAGATATGGGATCAAGTTACTTGAATTTTGTATTTATATCCCAGTGTTAAGGATAAGAAGAAGATCAAGGCCTATGCGATGAATCATACAAGGTTGCAGTAGGAAATAGTAAATAAAATTAATAAAATACATCCACTAGCATACACAACATGGATCATAACACAATACTTACGAGCCAAACCAACTTGTGATAGATTATATTCATCATATATATGAATATGTTACAGTGTATGTAAATATATTAGCCTTTCTCTCTCATCTTGAGATCAATTTATTATAATGTATCTATTCCATCAACTATCTTCTTCCATACATTGTCTCCCATGAATACATTCTATTTCATTCTCTTTCTCTTACATTTCACTATCTTACTCTCCCCTCTATATTACATCTTTAGAGCCAAAACTTATTACTTGTACCTAAGTATAAGTATCTCAAGGAGTGTGTCTCTTGTATACATTACACCTTTTGGATGTGTTGGTATTGCATCTTGTTTGCACAATTGATGCTTCTTGTTTCAAAGTCAGCATTGTCTTACCAACATCATCCCCCCTTTGAAATGATGTCTTGTCCTTAAGACATCCTGGATTTGTCCATAAAAAGTTGCAAAATTTAGCTATTGCAAATCTTAGGAAGCATCTATCCTTTAAGGCAAAATGTGTTTGTAGATCCCCTTTAGGTGGGTATATGCTTTATCCCATTGTATGATTCCCTATTGTAGTAAAATTATGTTTCCATTGATGGTAAATAGAGTCTACTCTCCATCTTCAAAAGTATCATGTATCTAAATTATTACCGTGATCTTAGTGGTGTCTATTAACAGAACTATGATATGTGCAAGGTGAAGGTTGATTGCTTCTTAGAGCCATTTAATTTGTTCTCTTAGACCTTCCCTCTGATCTTGTACTTGCTAATATTGATTATGGAGAGTTTCAATATACACTCTCTAGATTCCATCTAAGTCCTTTAGAGCATCATAAGTCATTGATTGTTGCATTATCTTGTTCTCAATATTTTCTAATTATACTTTCAAGGCCTTTCTTGATGTTGGCCATCCAAAAAAAAACTAATATGGTGTATTTACATTTGCTTCTATGGTTTGCATGTTCTTAACCTTAACTTCCAATTTTGTGTGTATAGTGGCACACTTCTTCCTTATCTCTTCTATTTGTTTCTTCTTGATCTCTGCTAGCAACTTCTCCTTAATTCCACCTTCTTGATTCTACATGTGTTGCAACATGTCATCAGTGAATCTTTTCAACTATTGTCCCAAGGGAACTGAAGTGGCCCTCATAATTTGTGGTGATGCTACCTATATTGTATTCAAATATTAGCCAAATTATCTACTATGTCCACTTGGTTCTTTAGAAAATCCTCCCTCATGGTTGTTTGTAGCATATCTCCTAACTAAAACTTTTGTAATGGAGATATTTGTGATAAATTTGTGATGGGAAATTGTAGAGTTGGAGATATGGCATAGGCTATAATTTCTTATATTTCACCAAGAATTTTTTTAATTTCCTGCATTGGATCCAGTGATGGTGGAGGTTGCTTCAATGAAGGAGGGCCTTGCTCTAATAATTCTTGTTGTGTTTTATCTTCATCTTGTTGTTATTCCTTTTGTTGCACTTCTTGAACATTCCAGTATTTCTTGTTGTTGTAATGCCTCCTCCTTTCCTTCTTGCAGTAGTGCAGTGAAGGCTTTTTGGGTATCCTCTATGGTTTTTTGTTAACATTCTTCCTTGCTTTTACTTCCTATGAAAGGAGTGTGTCCATCCTATGTTTTGACCTAAGTCCCTGTTATTGTAATTGTTTCAATCTCTCATTTTATGGTGATAAGTTCACCACAGTTTCATCTTAGGCTTCTTTCCTTATTTCTTCCTCTTCCCTCACTACCTCTTCTATTTTCTACCTTAGTATTTTTGCGAATTTTCTAGGAACCCTTCTATTACTTCTACTAGTGTGTGAAGTGTTCTAAAAATATAGTCTAACATTGCTTTCTCAATAATTTCCAAGAATGTAAATGGAGTTACCAAGAGATAATGCCTAAACTTTTGTAACACATAGACCATAGCTAGTGCTTCTCTTTGTGTTGTTGTATAATTTATTCCTTACAGTTTGTGGCTAGCAAATACAATTGGGCATTTATTGTTTCCTCTTGGTTGTGCTAACACTGGTGCCTAAAGCATCTACATGCACATGAAAAGGGATGCTCCAATATGGGAATACTAAGATTGGTGCCTCTACTATCTTCTTCTTGAGTGTATTAAAGGCTTCTTGACACTGCTTTGTCCACTAGAATATTTTATTTGTTTTATTTTTTAGGAGTTATATTAGCCAAACAATTATTGCATGTCCTTTAATGAACTTTCTATGATACCTTGTATATCCCAAAAATGTCTTTACTTTATGTATTATTTTTGGGGTTGGAAGATTTAGAATTATTTATACCTTCAACAGACCAACCAATAAGCCTTCCTTGCAAATAATAAGTACCAATAGTGAACCATAAGGTACCACAAATATACATGTTTCTTTATATTTAATGAGATTTGAAGACTTCTACATCATTCTAGCATCAACCTAAGTAATTAGACATGATCTTTAATTACCCATACACCAACATCTTTCATCATTCCTGCTTCCTCATTGATGTCTTTAAGATTAGTGATAAGTGCAGGGAAATAGGTCTTCATATTATTTCAATACTTTCACAACTTTCACAACTTGCATCACTTTCCTTTCATCCCAATACTCTCTAATTTTAGCAAATTTGGGGTTGTCCTAGCTATTGCTCTCCTCTATTGATGGGCAATAAGGTCCAGTAGAAAAGCTAAGTATAGAGCATGTCATCATATTCTATCCTTTGGTCCATTCTCTAATACAATTATGTAAGTGTGTTTTAGGGTTAATTTCACCATAGTATTCCAAGGTAAGTTTCCAATCCCCTTCTTCTAGTAGATACCTATTTTTCATAAGGATTGTAAATGCCTACCAAGTTGGGATGTTTAGCTTGTGAGTATACAACCATCTTATTGCATTGCACACTAGTGTATCTTGTAGTGCTTCTAATATGATATTTTCCCTTCCAAATATTTTCTCCATACTTTCTATGTATGTTAGTAGGTCTCTGACTACAGAGTATCGTGGAAGCTTAATATTTGAAATACCACATGAGATGTGGTTTAAATGATAATTTGATATCTTGTCTACCCTCATCTCTATTTTTGTTTTCTGAGTTCTACAGTGAATTCTTAGTAATTACGATAATGTAGCTAGAGTTATTCTCAACTTTTCTCACACTATAGATCCTTCTAAATTCTCCTAGTACCTTTCTAGACCTCATTTTTGGAAATTCAAAAGACAAGCCTCCATTGCCTCTTTTCTATCAGTGTTGTAGTTACTTCTGTCAAGAATATCCTCTCCCTCTAACTTAGGTTCATCTATGGTGTCCTTTGCAAGGATTTTTCCCAAAGAGTATAGTGCCTTCTTATCCTCTTATTCACTCTCTTCTTGCACTACTTTTACATAGGCATTGCTCATGTCTAGTATATAAAGGTATGTGTATTGTTTTATCTTTAACAAAGAATGATCACTTTTCCTTGCAGGAGTCTATTGTCCCATTACAACTAATGAACCATTCCAATTTTAGCACGGTGTTGAATGTGTCAAAGGGTTCCTTCATTTTGATTTTGAAGTCAATGTTCTTCTTGATCCCTAGTAAGTTAACTTCCACATTCCTCCAAGTTCTAATTGTACTAATAGTAGTGCCATCTACAAGAGCAATATTATAAGGGATGTCATAGAGTGTTGGTCTTCCAAACTCCTCCCAAACTCTCATAGGTATAATACTAACATTTACTCTCAAGTCGACCAATATATTCTTAAAGTGTCTATTGTTTATCCTTGAAGTTCTATCAAGATTGCTTTCTTCTTCCATATTTGGAGTTTTTGCCACATATCTAATCTCCAGTCTCAAATTAGTGTTTCTAGTATTATTCGAATGAGAATTGCTTCAATTTTTCTAGAAGGTTTTCTTCTTTGACAAAGTTTTCCATTTCTTTTAATAGTTGGGCTTCTTTTTCTAAAAAGAAGGCCTTTCCATAGTCTCCCCTTTTCTTTTCTTCTACATATGTATCTAGTGGACACTTCCAGCTTGAAAAGTTATGGCCTAGATCTAATTTAGCTAAAATGAATCCAACTAAAATATATTTTTACTAGAATTGACATTTAGTTGAAAATGATTAAATTAAGTTGTGTTTCTAAGTTGGCCTAAAGTGGGACACAACTTTGAACTCTCATCGTTGAAATAAAACTCAAACTACAATAATTGGCATATTAGATTATACATGGAATAGAAGACACACTGAGTAAATACGAAAAAACCAAGTCTAACTAGTCCTAAATCCATTGAATGAAGCTACACATATAGCAAGATGAAATTATCTTAGGACCTTAGAGATCTTGAGACCTAGATCAACCTTCTTTACTCAACTATCTAGTCATAATTCGATTTGATTTTCCAATTGAAAAATTAACTACCATGATTTAGAATTGAATTCATGACATTCATGGCGAAGTGCATGGAAATGGGGGACAAATTAGTTGCCAGCCTTGAGATTTTTAGCAAAACACATTCGTGTTATGAAAACATAGCACATGCGTGGTTTAACATCTATGCAATTTTAATGTCTTGAATTTATAATTTTTATGATCTTTCCCATTTAGGGCTTGGAATTCCAAGACTAAGGGTTGGACATCTGTTGTGGCTCCTCAATTTGTGTTTTTGAACATAAAATAACTTGAATTCAAACTTTGACCTCATTATGTTTACACATTTTGCAATAAAATATTACAAAACCACCACTAAAATAAAGAGTTACTTCTTACATTTCTAGCCATATAATTTTTAAATATTTTGAGGTATTTATTTTTATTTTCTTTGAAGAGTGACTTGATATACCTTCAGTACATATGTTTGATTTTTTTAATAACTTTTGACCCACTTATCCAAATTTGAAGAAAAATATATAGGATTATTCTATACTTCATTATATACACTTTTAAGAAAAAAAAAATATTTTCAATTAGTTTTGTGCAAGTTATGTGACACACACGCTCAATGATCCAATTTTCAAGATGTATCCACTTCAAAAAATCACAAAAAAAAGTATTCAATAAAAATATATAACTTGTAGTACTAACTCTTCACTATATTTCCACCAATTTTTTAAAAAACCTAATGTAGCGAAAAAAATAGGGGGATGCACACCAGACATTGTTATATTTTAGTCATAAAAATAGGAACAGTTTTGTGTGTGCTTAGCATTTCACCCCCTTAACCTTAACCATTTTTTAAAAATTAGAAACTAGATTCAAAGTACTACAATTCTTATTCTTATCATATCTTTACATTTTGAGTTTACGCATCTTGAATTATTTGTCTAGGTTTAGCTTTAGCTGATTTCAGAAAAACAAAAAAAAACCAAAAAAGTGGCCACTTTTGACCTCCCTTTTGTCCCTCATTTCCATACATTTACCCTCATAAAGTACACCATATTAGAAGAACTTAAGTTTTTGCATAATTGATCACATAAGGCTATGTTGTTAGTACACTAGAATAAGCTTTAATGTAAAATCATCTCTTAATTTTTTAAGATAAAACTAGCTCACAAATCATATTTGCTGTAAATCTACATTTTGGTTGGCCTAAAAGACAATATTACAGAGTTGTTGAACTGATGAGAGCATAGAAATCATTAATAATCATATTATATGTAAAAGGGGAAGAAACCATCATCTCACAATAAAACACTTTGAGCTGCCTGCAACAAATTAAAGAAAACGTGATCAAATTTTACCCAGGTTAATCAAATTAGATAACATATTCTCTGCAACTAACTAACTGAAAAATTCTTGCCTAGACTAGAATAAATACATCTTATCTTACCTAAAACACATGGAAAGTAGGAACACATGGTCAAATCTAAGTAGTTTAATCTACATGGACATAACTTGTAGAGCATATACCAGTCACCCTAGTCAATAAAACTAAAAGAAAAATTCCAAAGTGTTCATATAGAGCAACTAAGGAAAGCTAGGTCATCAACACCTTGTCCATATTTGAAGTTACCATCCTTTCATACTCAAAATCATAATATTTGAAGCCACATGCTTGTAGAAATCTCATAGTTACCATTGGGCTTACTATTTTTTTCATTTTGGACACACGTGGTGTGTCCTCATTTACCTAGCTAGACTTGACTATGAATGCTACCAACAAATCTCTACATACTCATTGCTCATGACATGTCTTAGACTTACAAATTTCATTAGCCCTTTAGATAGGTTAAACATTTTCACCTTCTTCACAAATTAATGTCATTGTGATGTCCATCAAAAATCAATGGTTTGGGTGGAAACATAATTGGGAGAGATGCATGAACCATGTTTCACCATTTACTAGTTTTATATATAAAGTGAACTTGTGGCATACTTTTATTTGCTAGGCATCAAGTACACAAACAATCAAGATCACAAGTAGTGGTGTTTGTAACACCAAAAACATTGTTTTAAGAGCACTACACATCAATTATAGAGCTCCCCTAGGCATCATATAGATAGTTGCAACCAAAAAAAGTAAACTAGGAATTAAATGTGTTTCAAGGTAGACTTGAAGCCATTGTTAAATTCTAATGGATGCATGAGCATAGGTCCATAATTATTTCATTCTTTGTTACACCAATAATTAGTTCATGGAGCCATAGATGTACATCCATATAAGTGCCCAAACTGGGAAAACATATTGGCATTTAAGGAAAATCCAAATTTCTTCTGGACTCAGTTTACATTTGTCATCGTATTCGCAAATTCCTCAAAATCTATCCTACCATCAGAATTTTTGTCAAATTTAGCTATCATGGCTTCACAATTCTCCAAGTCATTCGCTTCTCTAAAACCCAGATTGAGTAAGGCATTTTGAAGCTCAGGTGGGGTGATAAAACCATCACCATCTTTGTCAAAAACACAGAATGCTTCCTTCAACTCCTCCTCCTCAGACAACTGCTGCGGCCTCTCTGCAGTTTGAAAATCTTCTATGAGACTCAGACAAACTCTACAGAATTCATCGAAGCTCATATGCTCTGGAAAATTTGTCATGATTTTCAGATCATCATCATAATAGTACTGGAGACCCAGCTTTTGTAGCAAACCTTGAATGCCATCTGTGCTCACCATGCCATCCCTATTGCCGTCCAAGACATGGAATATTCTAGCAAGGTCCCATTTTTTGATGTTCTTTCAGTCTCAACAGTACTGCCCACCTCATCAGTTACAGATACAGGAGTTGGGCACCGCTCATCTGGTATGAATTCTAAGCCTTCCGCAGTGCCAAAGCTGAAAATTTCAGTTTTAAAGATTTGGATGGCAAAAGCACAGTAGAATTGCTGAAGACAAGTCAAGGATAAGAATTGTTAGAATATAATGAATAACTGGTTTATTCACATGTGGTGAATATGTGTCAACTAAAGTTGTGTAGTTATAGATGTGTCAATAGAAATTATAGAGGTGTCTCAGTTAGTTTTAGTTAGGTGTCAATCAATTGTAGTTAGCTGTCAAATTAGTTAGCAGATTTGTAGGAAGCTGGTAAACTTATCTGAAGTTATATATGTAATCTTATTTTGTTGAATAAAATAGATTGATTTGTGCAGTTGTAATATTTGTACTGCTGTTCACATTTTTTCTCAGTATTTTAATATGGTATCAGAGCGTAGGGGGAGATAGTTTTAGGCCTTTAAGTTCAATGAATTTGTTGTATTTAGTTTTCTCCATCCTCTGAGTTTGTTGGTTTGATTTGGAATGTGGCGTGCATGAAAAATTGCTTGGGTGGTATCATTCAAAGGTTCTGGCCAAAGTTTTGATATCTCTGTGAATGTCAAAACGGTCATCCTCAGGCATTTGTTTTGGCTCTAGTCTTTGGAGTCGCTCACCTCCACAGAAGTCATCGGCATTCAGGTGTCCTATTTGAAGATATGACTTCTGCAGACACATTTCTGTGTGTTAACAATTTGCAGTAAAGTTGAATTGACTCAAGCAACAAAAAAACATCATTGCCCAGCACACCTTTTTTGGACATCAGAGAGGGTTTGGATTGTGGAAGGGGCCCTGGAGAGAGACATTTTTTTGCACGCAGCAAAGAGGCGTTTGGAATTTGGGCGCTGCAGAATCTACAAAGAGAGAGCTGTTGCTAATTTAGTGTCAAGTGTTCCTGTTATTGCTGTGATTTCCTTCTGCTGCCTATTCCTCTGTTTCACTATTAAATTACTCAAGTCCTACCGCTTTATATTGGTCTTTGCATTGAGTAGTTGGTGCGGTGAGCATGGAATCCGGAGAGGAAGATGATCATACTGCAGAAACAATCAAATGGAATGGTTTTCTGTTTGATATGTGATTGCTGAAATTGCATCCTATATTTTCTAGGAGATGTGATAATACAAGGGAGATTGTTGTTATGAGTTGCAATGCAAACCATGGGAAAGGTGATGGCTGTGAGAGCATAGTGTTTCCTTCTATTTGTCAATGTATGATGAAGAAGAAATAATCATCCAATTATTTGAATGACTGTTAGATAGTTTGAGATCATCAAAACACATTGAAAAAAGGTTGTCTGATTTATTCACATGTGGTGAATATGTGTCAACTAAAGTTGTGTAGTTATAGATGTGTCAATAGAAATTATAGAGGTGTCTTAGTTAGTTTTAGTTAGGTGTCATCAATTGTAGTTCGCTGTCAAATTAGTTAGTAGATTTGTAGGAAGCTGGTAAACTTATCTAAAGTTATATATGTAATCTTATTTTGTTGAATAAAATAGATTGATTTGTGCAGTTGTAATATTTGTACTGCTATTCACATTTTTTCTCAATATTTTAATAAGGATACAATATTTTCCCAACACATAGACATGAGAGATAATAAAAAATAATACGGTTTCTTATGATATCAGACACCATCTCTGCAACTTGTGAAAAGCAATGAATTAAAGCAAATTCCTACAAGCTAATTCACAGAGGAAAGCAGAGGTGATACTTGTGCTTCCACGAATGGTGGTTAAAATCTCTCATAATTCCTACTTAAAAAGAAGTTGATTGAGCATTGGGAATTGCATAGAACCTGTGCTAAGAAAAAGCCCATAGATAAGAAAAATAAGAAAGAAAAAGTAAAAAGCCCATTGAAGAACTGCATTGGAAATATTTGTTTTTTAATATGGGGAGGGTTTCTTTGTAAGGGAGAAGTTATTGTAAACTTCGTGGAAGGTCCTTCGCCCTTGCTTTCACTTTTGTCCTCGCCTGCTTTCATAGGGAATATTTTACGCTGTCGCCTCAGGACAAGGCCCACCTGATGTCCTATTTAATGATGTTAAATTTGATGGCCATACACACGTAAAGAAAAATAAACTTTTCTTGAGCTTAATTTATGATAATATAGTAAGATTCATATATAACAATATGTTAGGGTAAATAGATTTTATCTTGCTTAAGTTTTCGTAGGCAAATAATTATTAAATAGTTATAATTGGGAAGTTAATCCCGTAACCAGTTAGAGTGGTAATTCATGGGAATGTAAGGCTATATAAGCCATATATCACATTTGTAAAATATAAGCAATTCATTGTAATATATTTATTCTCCATCAATCTATTTCTCTCTCTCCTTATGCAAACTCATGCTCGAGCATTCTCGAGCATTCTCCTGTGGCAGTTTATTTCCTGGTTTATTCTCCCTACACAATATATTAACCTAACCTCGATTAATAGTCAAGAATATATGATTACTATTAATTGTGTATGTACTTTTGAAAATGTTATTTTAGAAAAGTAAATGTAAATTGGATAGAGTTATTTAGATTGAAAAATGTAAGTCATTGCTAAAGATATTGGCATTTGAATTGTCTTTGGTTTGAGAATGGTACCTTTATGTTTATGTGTGTTTTCATATTATATGCAAGAGTTGCACTCTATTTGGGGTTTACTTGGTTAGGGCTTTTCTACATCTGTAAATTTGTTCTTTTGTTACATGGATCTAATCTTTGTGATTTTGCACTCTTATTTTCTGATTCACCAAATTCACCTTTGTTTGTTCTGCTATTTGATTAGTGGTATTTGTGAATACCTTTAGAGGATAGCCAGCTCGCTAGGGAACAAGCTTTCGTAAGTCAATCCTTACAAAAGGATTGACTTTATGGTCGTGCCAATGATTTAAAACAACAAGCTTTAGTTGAAATGCTCCTTGGGTGAATAGGTAGATTTTGATTATTTTTAGCACACCAATTCCAAGTTTTCTTTGAATGATTGCCTTAGGATGAGATAAGATGTGTAAATGTGAGAGGATGTGAAATGAATACAAATGAATGCATTTAAATACCTAGACTTAGCAACAATTGACAAAAATGTGTGTTTAGTTGGCTCACAATTGTTAGAAGAATAGGAGGTGGCTAAATTTAATTTCAAATTTTGAAAATTTGGGGTTAGATTTGTAGGCGCATCATCTATCCTGCATCCATGGAAATGACTTGAGATAATGAATTAGTGAAATTTGTATACTTAATGAATGTTCTATCATGGATGGAACAATATATGTAATCAATGTAGAGGAATGTGTAGATGTGAAAAAGATATAGATAAATGTACACACATTTGTGTATATGGAGATAGGTGATGGCTAGAGAAATGAACCCTTCATAAAAGATTGTACGGTTTATCAATATATAATTGTATTAAGACATTTTCTTCAAGCTAGATACAAAACTCAATGAGAAAAGCCACAAATATGTAAATTTCACCATTACATTACGAACTAAAATACCATAAATAAAAAGAACCAATCAATCAAAATCAATTTATAAACATAATATTAATACCTAATTCGATTCTTTCACTCTCATTTAATTATATAAAGTAGCATCTTGTTAAGGGCTTGCAAATGTACATTATAAGTGATTTAGTTGTGAAATGTGAAATGAAAATTCTATATGGATAAGAAATACATAATGCATTGTTAATGTACAAAGGTTTCAATCTTTCATGTAAAGTGGCTTGTCAATAATTAGTGGGTTAATGATATTAACATGCCCCCCTACCTTTTTTAAACTAGCACTTGCATGGTTTGGACTTGTTCAAGGAATACACCGATAGAAAATTTGAGGTAAGAATCAATGTTTTAATAATACATAAAGTAGAAATGATATGGGTAAATTTAACCATTAAAATTATAAACATTTTTTATAGCTTATTATCATAGCACAAGGATGAATACAATATTTATAGACATAATATTCCATGGTCTATATCAATAATCAAGAATACTTATAGATGTTAACTAAGTAAAAAAATCACATTAATATTTCAAATCACATTTTATATTCTATTATAAAAATATAAAATCAATAAAATATTTATGATATAAAGTAAAAATATAAATTAAATGTTTTGTCATTTAAACCAAACCCTCAAGGCAAGTGGTACTATTTTAAGTGGAAAACATTTGGAACATTGAGATTTGAAAAATTTAGACTAGAATTAAGTAATATGGGGCTTGGAGAACTTGAGTAAAAACCAAAAGAAATTATATTTCTATTTAAAATTTGAGTGATTACTATTTTATATGTGTGTTTAATTGGGATGGTTATATAATATTAATCACACATAATTGAGATAGTTATCAATTAATTATTATGTATATTAATGGCTTAAATATGGTTTGAGTGCAAACTATATAAAATAATAATAAGACATTATATTATATATAATGCTTTGTTTTCTAAATTTTTTTCTAAAATCATATAAATTTATTTTAACTCTTTATATATATATTTAATTTTTAATACAATCTTAATCAAAATTTACTTTAAGCTTATGTATTACTTTTAATACAATTTTCTTACTATTTTTATTAAAAAATAGTATCTCATATTACAATATTTTATCATAAAAATACATATACATGTACATTTCTCATACAAGAAACATTTAAATGTCCATATGCATATAAATCTTTATAATATATAGAAATTAAAGGCTTCTAACTGCCCACATCTCATTTATGGGTTTTACTGAAATATGGGATGGCTCAAATATCTATTATGTTGTTCAATAGAATATTAGCTTTCGTAGATGGTTTTTAATGGCAAACGAATGCGTTAGATAATCTTGGAGGTAGTTTTCCAGGTATTTGTGAAGCCAAAACATAGGAAGGGTTGAATGAATCTTTATTCTTGACCATGCAATCTTGGATCCAAATACCCAATTAGAACTAAAAGAGTTTTGAGTTTTTCTCTCTTGTTCCTTTTTATTTAATAGAAATTTTTAATGAGTACATGCCCAAGGGTTGTTACATCATGAGAGATCAAGAGAGTTCTCACTGTTAAAAGCTCACTTACCACGGTGGTCTATTTGGAATGGGTTTTACTATAGCTCAAATGATTTGGAATGGATTTTTTCTAATCGAAGCTATACATTTTTAATTATTTTTTTTAAGAAGCTCGCTGCAAAATTTAATCACAGAGCCAAATACAAATCCAACACTAGGGATGTAAATAAAAAGCCAAAAGTAAAAGGAGAATTTTCAGATTCCAACCTAAGCAGCACAGCAGGGAGGCAAATAAAAAGGTAAAACGTAAAGGAGACTTTTTAGATTCCCAAAAAAAGGAAGTTTTTTCACCTTAACCACATTTTGTCCTAATTTTTAAGCTTCCATGGTTTGGGCATTGAGATTGCCGAATGGTTCTTACAAGTATAGAACTGAAAGAATTGGATGTATAGCCATTTAAATTTCACTGTGACACACATATATAAAAGAGCAGCAAATAACATTGGATGATAGATCTTGGGTCAAAGTTGAATATTAGCTGTGGGCTATGGTGACGAGCCATTTCAGGAAAATGTCAAAAATCGTGTCTTTGCATTGTGTAACGATAATCAGGTATGATAACTTTTCCTCAGGAATAGAGATGGATCATATTTTGTTTAGTGTAAGATGAGGACATACTCAAACTCATTGGCCTTAAACTCCTAGAAAGCAAGAGGTGAACATGGCATAAGCTTAACTATCAGATTAGGTGATCATTTGAACATGATATGCATGCATGGCCAGAGGTCAGTTTTGGGAAGATAATAATTTCTTACCACTCACAACAAGGGGGTTTTGGTTTTTGAAAATTTCTTAAATGAATTGAGTAGGAGATAATATAGAGAAGTGCTTCACCATTTACATAACAATAGAATGGGTCCTTGAGTGACCTTAAAAAGGGTGATTAGGATTGTAATACACAATAGGTATATGTCTAGGATTGTGTGTAAAACAAATCTTGCCTAGCTGATGTCTGAGAGAGCCACTATATCTCTAGCGATTCAATCATAGATTTTCAAGAACGGGAGAGGAAAAAGTTCTAATAGTCATTCTCATTAATTTTGATAAGTTTTCATAGGACAACAGTTAGCTCAAATGAGACAACCATAAATATTATGGAAATGTATGCTACTCGAAACATATAAAACAAGGGACGCATTGTGTCAGGTTCCTACCGTTAGATGTGTGATTTGTTAGTTGATGTTAGAACTAATATTGGTAGCAATTTAAGTTTGCTAAAGTATTAACACAATAAGAATTTATTGAATTAGTAAAAAATTTCAACATGGAATTGTAAAATTAAAAACGGTAATATTACTATTTCTAAAAGATTTCAAACTACATTTGAAAGCAAATAATGAGGGAGAAATTATAAATGCCAAATATTGAATACAAATAGTGTTTCTTCACTTCTTCAAAAGAGTCCTTTAGTCAAAAAGTAGCCAAAAGTGGAGGCCCCACAAAGCCCAATATGCACCATCAAATAATAGTAAACGGACACATATGCAATAACTTTGCTAATTTGATATTGATTTGTTTGTCAAGGGAATCTATGTGACTATAGTATTGATTGAAAAGGAGAAAAATAAAATATTTTTTCATATGTTCTTTCAATAAATGAAATTAATAATTGAACTAATAATTAATATATTCTAAGATTAAGAGTTGGAATTATATTTATTTCGATTAAATGTATGAAATTGAAATAAATCAAATAATATTTGTTTGTCAGGTGACTGTAGAAATGATTTGTACAATATAGTTCAAACAATTATGAGTGCAATTGCTGATGTCATCATAATAAGACTATTGGACACTATTAGCCAATAGAATATAAACAAAATCATTTTATTATATTAAAATAGAAATTGAAAACCAAAAAACTTTAGAAAAGTTAGTCAAACGAATTTAATTCTGCAATCCCATTGGATAATTAAATAAAAACTAATAAAATTACACGAATGCATTAGTATTCCTGCCTACAGCAGGAACTAACAAGAAAACAGGTATCCAATTAACTTGTCAACTTTACAAAGAAAATCCTCTCTGCCCATGTGGAATTGAAATGAGTCAAATGACACAACTATCCAACTGAAACACAGTTAAGCCTGTAGATAATTAAGAATAGTTCAGCTCAGTTTTACTTTTTCCTTTCTATTTCAAAAGTGTATAATCAAATCTCAATTTATTTACCTTTAAGAGTGAGAAGTTCAAATATTTGCCCCAAACGACTATAGCATCCTTAGTAAGTCTTTCGTGTCTTCAGTTTTTACTCAGACTTATGTCATCTTGCAGTTATATAGTATTATTACAGAGGTAGATTACAGCCTAGGGAAACAGAGCTCCCACAAACATAGACAATGTAGAAAAGAAGGGCTCGCAAGGCTGAAGTGCACAATCGATGTACCAGTAGCACTTCCTCTCGTTCAACTCCATGAAATCCTTGCCTCTACTCCAGTTGGCAATGGGGTTATCCGTCGTGCAGTTGTCGTAACTAGACTGGTTCACCTGAAGAACATTGTGCTAGTCCTTCTGGTACCTAAATGTTGCAACAACAAAAACCAAAACAACACAGAGCAATCAGATCGCCAGGTCTAGGGTTTGAAACTACTCTTTCAAAATATTACTATACTCATAGATCCAATCCTTTAAGATGAAGGTTTGATTGTTAACCCAGTCAGTATAGTTAATCCCCATGTTCATTCTTGGCAAACTTCATGGGATTGTGATTTTCTGCTGCTGTCATCATCATCTCTGGACCTACAAAAACCCATAGCAAGCTGGGCAAGAATAACCCTGGCAATGGTACTGCCTTCTATAATCTCTTTTCCATTACCCAGATACAAAATTGCTTAGATGTTTAGTGTGATACTACAAATCCAAACAGATTGAATGCTTGTTATTTTGTCATTCTATTGGAGGCTATTTATGCACAACCTCGGTCATGATCAAAGGTAATATAGTAAAACCTTGGTTGTGATCAAAGGCAGTAATGGCTGCTAGCATACATGCAATTTGGATTTTATCTTTAAATGAATTTACTGCAAAGACAACTATCTTATCTACCAAGGCAATTGAATAGATCGACCCAGATTTTGTACGTTTAGTGCAAGATATTGGATTACCTGGTGAGAGTTTTCAAAGCACTACCAAAAACACAACGGTGGCGTAAAGTTTTTTGATGGCGTGAGACAATTTCAAGCACTATAATGCTCACGGCATGAGAACAACCGACGAGTTAAGAAATTTTTCTACCGTGAATTTTTTTTTTACGGCGTGAGACAATTCTGAGCACTATAATGCTCACAACTAAAAGCCTATTGGCTAATTATCGTATATACCTGGCCTTTATTTGAGAGTCAAATTACTAGTTATTTAGTCTTATGCTTAGCCATAAAGAGACTTTTATCATTGAATGTGGAGAGATATTTTATATCTTGAATTTATTACGCGCTAGTTGATACATCATAATAATATGAGGTGGGGTGATGTCGGGAATCAAAAAACACGGGCAATGGCCACTAAATTTAAAGGGAAGTTGAAGGAATATTTCATTTTAAAGAAAAACTTATATATGCACAAAATCTTCACGGATGTCAACTAAATATTATACTTGTAATAGAACAAATATTATAAGTCACGTTTATAAATCACTCGAAGGGGCCCTTAAAACTCTCTGGCAATTGCCTTGGTTGGCACATATAATAGCAAAGCAAAGTGGGGAATAAATTTAATCCTAGAGTTATCTAGTCCCATAATCCTTATGTGACACAACACTTATGCACAATGTAAGCTTGTGAAATGGGTCATAGGGTTGTCAATTGAGTATTATGAGTTAAGTGTTAAAAGTTCAAAAGTCACATAGAGAAGTGTTGAGGTTAGAAATTTTGTTAAAAATAATCGATAATGGTATTTAAAGGGAAGCAACTTACTTAAAAAATTAAGTCAATTTAAATTGAGTATCGAGATACCACATTTTTTCTTCCAACATATCTACATTATTAAATTATAACACTCTCTTTCAAAAATTCAAGAACACATGTATCTTATTGCCTTTAACTCTTAAATAACTTTAGAGGAAACTAGTTATGCTAAGAGATTACAAAATTTGTATTTACATTGTATAGTTATAATTCTAAAGGTCTTTCTAGGCTCAAATATCATAAGAATGATTGTGTGGTATGTGGTAATAAGAGATTTGGCATTCTAGTCTCAAATTTGGGAAGACCAATAGCAAAAATTTCTAGTTTCTCATTCAAGTAGATGCTAAAATTGTCATTCTCCACACTCCATTATGATTAGGAGAGGATTGAGCAATGAACTTGATCCTTCATAAACTCTTCCCCAACCTAATTGTTGGTGTGAATGTATCTATTTCTAGACTAGTTTCCTTTTGTGTCTTATTCGCACCTAGTTAGTTAAGTTTATTTAGGGATAGCTTCTACTTGTCTCAAGTCATGTGCGTATGACATTTCCCAAATGCACATGTGGAGTTCTCACCTACCTTTACTACCTTCTTATCTCAACCTTGCCTATATATACACAGGTCTCTATGTACATTTGTGATGTATCAATATTGGTAATATAACATTTCTTTTTGCTCTTCACTATTATGAAAGGTTCTTTGGTGTTATAAAAGATTCTTACTCCTATGAATTTATTTTTCCAATTTCAACACTAAAAAAATTATTATTATATCAAAGACCACTTAATGTTTAAAAAGTTTTTAATTTGAGGACTTAACTAAATTTATAGGTTTTCAACATTTTTTAATTTATTATTATAGATTTTAATAGATTATTTAATTAAAAAATACAATATTTTATAATAAAGAGTAGATGATTAAGATTGAAGAGAAATACAATTGTACACATCAAACAATCTTATAAAAGTCAAATACAAGGTTTTCAATAAGATTGTACACCTCATGAGTGAAATAGAAGGTAGCATAATGTAAAGGAAAATCAATTTTTCCTAAGTGTAATCTAGGCTAATCCAATAACATGCACACATATAAGCACAATTAACCTAGACTAACAAATGAGCATAGATATTTGTGGGCTAATGTGTTATATTTATTTATAATTAAAATGCAAAAATACAAATAGAACATAATTGGACTTAGATCAATAGCTGAAGAATTCACAAAGTCTGATGTATCTCTAGATCTAATGTGCCTCAAGATTTGAAATAGGGTATCTTTATCTATGTTAGATAACTCGAGATTACAATATTATGTTTTCACTATGCAGGGTCAACTTTGAGGATTAGGGTTAAATCCTTAGCTACATATTTGTCCTTCATCTCCATACTTGATTTACTAACTCATAAATATTTTCTCTGTATTACCCTAATAGATCTTCCTCTACTCTTTCTTCCTTAATATTTAAGGGCTAGCAGTATTTAATAATACTTTGGTAGGGTAGTTGTTATATCAAAAGGGGACATGTTCTCTTAGGTCAACTTGTGGAAATGTGTACACAAGATCAAAATTAGCTCCCTTTAGACATGCATATGCCTATGAGAATGCTTATGTAGATCTAGATTCATTTTAGTGTACCAATTGAAGTGTGAAATGTGAATGATATGGGAAGAGAACTCTCAAGATCATGGATGTCTAAAATGATAGTATTGAATACCTTTAAATATAAGGACATTGTAATATTTTTGTAAAAAAATGTTTAGTTAGCATTTAGAGGGAAAATATTTGGCGAAAGTCAATTAAATTTGAATTAGAAATTAAAAATTAAAAAGTGCTAAGTCTAGGGTGGACTTTGTGACCATAGATAGACCTGACACCAAAAAATAGGTGGATCAAGGTGGGAAACATGTGTATAGGAATATGTGCATAGCTTGACCCCATCTTTGGAAACTTGACTTGGGTCAAAAAACTAGGTGGATCAAGGTGTGAAATGTGTGTTTAGCAATATGTGCATAGATAACTATAATTAGAGTATGGATAAAGTGAATATATGAGAATGTGTAAACATAGGGAAACGATAGGGAATAAATGCTTATGGATGTGTATAAAGGATAGGCCAACAACACAAGGCAAGGGACTTCAAACAAAGTTATACCATTTGTCAGTATATCCATGTGTCAAAACACTCTCCTCAAAACAAACCCAAAACTAAATGAGAAATCACATGGATATATAGATTTCACCATTATAGTATATCAAATGTGTATTATGTTAGGTCATCAACAACCTGCCCATATTTGATTGCCATCCTATTGTAGTCAAAATCACAATGTTTGAAGTCGCTTACTTGTATAATTCTCGTAGAAACCATTGGGCTTACTATTGCTACCATTTCGGACACGTGGTGTGTCCTCATCTACGTAGTTAGACTTGACTGCTAATGCTACCGACAAATCTCTAGAAACTCATTACTCATGACATGTCTTGATTTACAAATTCCACAGGCCCTTTAGATAGGTTAAACATTTACACCTTCCTCATATATCAATGGAATTGGGATGTCCATAAAAAAATCAATAGTTCAGGTAAAACACAATTGGGAGAGATGCACACACCATTTGTCACCATTTACTAGTTTTGTATAAAGAGTGAACACATGACATACTCACATTTTCCTGGCATCAAGTACATGAAAAACCAATATCACAAGTAGTGGAGTTTGTAGGATAAAAAATATTTCTTTGGGAGCACTACATGTCAATTATAGAAATCCCCTAAGCATCATATAGATAGTCACAAACAAAACAAATAAATTGGGCATTAAATGTATTTAGAGGTAGACTTGAAGCCACTACTAAATTGATGCAGGAGCATCAATCTTCCTCTCAGTTTTGGAGTGCTTTGTTTGTTTCTTGTGTCTTTTCAGGGTCATTGTGCCCGATTTTGCTTTCATGTTGTTAACTAGTTTCGTTTTGGTGGTCTACCTTATTTTGATGTCTTAAGGGGGTGTTATGACGACAAAGGAATGAAATAGGCCTTGTCACACTTTGGCTCATCCAAGATAGAGGCTCAAGGACAAACCCATTTCCATCGAGTCTTGAGTTAAAGATTCAGTTATTGGGACAGTTTGGAGGATACCTTTCGAAGTCAGTTCTTTGGAAGGTTTTTGCAGGGGGGACAGTTGGAGAAGTTAGACATTGGGAGATTTCGTGGAAGGGAAAAAAAATAGTTTGGGAACTCATGAAAAGACCAAGTGAATGTTAGAGTGCAGGGAGAGAGCACAGAACAGTGGCAGGGGACGAAAAGCATTGAAGAGCAGTGTAACAGCATTGGGAAGTTCTGCCAGACGCAATAGGTGAAAACATATGGCAGTCACTTGGAAGATACAGACTCTTTCCTATCGCTTGGGATAAAACTCTTTATTTGTCATGTTGGACGAACGCCTCAATGAGGGTGAAATGTGTAGATTCCTCCGTTTAGAGGGAGTGCCACTCTTAACCACTGTCTTAAAGCTTATGAAGAGTCCAAACTTGGACAGTAGCAGGTTTAATTGCAGCAAAGAAAGACTGTCTGAAGTCTTATCGGTTCGGGACTGTATTGTGTGTCAATTTCAATAATGGAGGCTGAATAGTAACTGGCATATAGTAGTCTTCTTTCTAAAGTTGGTATAAGAAGTTGAATTCATTTTGAAAGAGAACATACTTTCTTTTTTTTGGACTGTGGAATATCCTCAACGAGGATTTATGTTTCTTGTGTTTGTTGTGTGGAAAAACACGTACCTTTTAGACTATATTTTCCTATGTTTTCTCTGATTATCTTATATGTTTGTTTTTAGATTACAAGCCTAAGGTCTTTAAATTCAACAAGATAATATAAAGACAGTTTAAATTTCTTTTATCTTTCTTTGCAAATCTAGTAGTCAAAGGAGACTATTCTGAATCGAATTGTTTGGAGGAAGCTAGAGTGTTCGTGGTGGCATCTGTTGTGGGCACATTCAGTTATATTTCATAGTAAAAGACCGTTTTGAGAACACACTCTCTTGGATTATTTCATAACTTCCTGTCACCAAACAGTGTTTTGATTTGGTTTTTCTTAACCTCTGCTATCAAATTGGTATTAGAGCCCGAAGTGATTGGGCAAGTGGAAGAATGGGCAAAATGCCACCAAGAAGAATGCAAAGAGGAGGTGCCAGAAGAGGCATAGATGAAGGGGTTCTTGAATTGTTGCAGAACCTTACGGCAAGGATGGATGCCATGGAGCAGGCATAGAGGAGAGGAATACCTACTGGGAAGAGGTGGTTCAAGAAAAAGAACTTGATGGAGTTGAAATGAGATTGTTGAGAGTAGTCATGGGGGTAGGAGACAAGCCAAAGATAGAGGTTCCCACCTACTCAAGAAGCCTTTGGAGAGGAACTCATTGATTGGATCAATGATCTTGATCATTACTTTGAGTATGAAGAAGTGGTAGAGGAGAAAAGAGTCAAGTTTTCCTATATAAGACTTAAGGACCACACTGCTATATGGTCGGATTACATTTAGTTAGAAAGAAGAAAGAAGAAAGAAGAACAAGGAGAAAATAATTTCTTGGGATAGGATGGTTGCCAAACTGAAAGCTAAATTTCTTCCAGGAGACTATCAAACTAACCTGTTCAAAAAGTTACAAAATCTAAAGCAGAAAGAGATGAATGTGAAGGAATATATAGAGGGGTTCTATAAACTGGTAATTAGATCAGGCCATAGTTAAGAAGATATGGAGAAGGTTGTTAGGTACCTTAATGGAATGAGATACAATTTGCAAAATGAAAAATTGAGTCTTTTTTCCCCTAGATCTCTTGAGGAAGCCTCTCAGTTTGCCATTAAGGCGGAGGAGAAGCTTATGAAAAAGAAAAACCAACAAGGAAGAGGTAGAGGAAGAGGAGCTAAAGGAAGACGATAGAATAGTGGTAAGGACAGAATAGTGGTAGAGGACAAAATAGTGGTAGAGGATAGTAGCACCACCAAGGTGGAGAGTCAAGCACTTCCAGTGGACAAGCCAATCCGGAGAGAGGAGGTTTCCAAAATAAAGGAGGGAGACCATATGGGAGAGGAGGTTACCAAGGAAGAGGAAGAGATTTCTCAGGAAAATATTTTGGGTGTAACAAGTATGCAGGCCACAAGAGTTGGGAGTGTCCTGAATTCCCACAAGAAGGTCACACAAGGCCTGAAAGAAGTAATCAGATTGTGCAAGCAGAACAAGAGAGTGTGGGATCACCTTCTCGCATGGAAGAACTTGAGACTGGAGAGTCCTTGATGATTAAAAGGGTGTTGTTGAAGCCACCAAAGGAGAGTCAAGAACCTGCACAATGATTGATTTTTTATTTTCTTCAATTTGCTCTCAATAGTTTTCTTGTGTGTCTCTTTCATAGTGAGGACATGAAGGTGGGGGATTTTGAGGGTTGTTTTGACCCTCCTCTATTGGATTAGTGTTTTGTGGTATCTCATTGACTATAAATTCAACATAAAAAACCAAGCAAACATTGCAAAAGTAAAAAAAATTCAAATTCACAAAAATCAATCAAACCTTACCTTGTTCAGCTACTCCACCCTCTACACTTCATTCATGACATCCTCGGGAGCGGGATTGGCGAGGTGGCACGGTGAAAATGTCGATTCCACTTAGAAATTACTTGAATCCTTCTTCTTCTAATGCGCTTGCACTCTAAAACCTATTTTTTTCTTGCCAAATGATGAAATGAGCCGCGACCTCTTCTGATTTTGGTTTTTGTTTTGACTTTTGTAGGTCAAAACGCGAGTGCATTATAATGCATTAGCGTTATACCTTGGATGGGACCAAAAAGTCATGTGGCGACTTTTTGGTCCCACAACTCTTTGCACTTACCCGTAAGTTAACTTCCACATTCCTCCAAGTTCTAATTGCACTGATAGAAGTGACATCTACAAGAGCAATATTATAAGGGGTGTCATAGAGTGTTGGTCTTCCAAACTCCTCCCAAACTCTCTTAGGTATAGTACTAACATCTACTCTCAAGTCGGTATAAACCACTTGAAGGGGCCCTTAAAACTCTCAGCAATTGCCTTCGTAGGCACATACAATAGCATAGAAAAGTGGGGAATAAATTTAACCCTAGAGTTATCTAGTCACCTAATCCTTATGTGACACACCACACCTATGCACAATGTAAGCTTGTGAAATGGGTCATGGGGTTGTAAATTGAGTATTATGAGTTAAGTGTTAAAAGTTCAAAAGTCACATAGAGAAGTATTTTTGAGGTTGGAAATTTTGTTAAAAAATAATTGATAATGGTATTGAAAGGGAAGCAAGTTACTCAACAAGTTAGATCAATTTAAATTGAGTATCGAGATACCTCATTTTTTCTTCCAACATATCTACATTATTAAATTATAACACTCTCTTTCATAAATTCAAGAACACATGTATCTTATTGCCTTTAACTCCTCTTAAATAACTTTTGAGGAAATTAATTATGCTAAGAGAATACAAAATTTGTATTTGTATTGTATAGCTATAATTATAAAGGTCTTTCTATGCTCAAATATCATAAGAATGATTGTGTGGTATGCAGTAATAAGAGATTTGGCATTTTAGTCTCAAATTTGGGAAGACCAATAGCAAAAGTTTCTGGTTTCTCATTCAAGTAGATGCTAAAATTTCCATACTCCACACTCCATTATGATTAGGAGAGAACTGATCAATGAACTTGATCATTCGTAAACTCTTCCCTAGCCTAATTGTCAGTGTGAATGTATCTATTTATAGACTAGTTTCCTTTTGTGTCTACACCTAGTTAGTTAAATTTACTTAGGGATAGCTTCTACTTGTCTCGAGTCATGTGCATATGATATTTCCCACACACACATGTGGAGTTCTCACCTACCTTGACTACCTTCTTGTCTCACCCTTGCCTATATATACAAGGGGACCTCTATGTACATTTGTGATGTATCAATATTGGTAATATAACATTTCCTTTTGCCCTTCACTATTATGGAAGGTTCTTTGGTGTTATAAATGATTCTTACTCCTATGACTTTCTTTTGTCAACTTCATCACTAAAAACTTTATTATTATTTCAAAGACCATGTAATGTTTAAAAAGTTTTTTATTTGAAGACTTAACTAAATTTATAGGTTTTCAACATTTTTAAATATATTATTATAAATTTTAATAGATTATTTAATTAAAAATACAATATTTTATAATAAAGAGTAGATGATTAAGGTTAAAGAGAAATACAATTGTACACATCAAACAATCTTATAAAATTCAAATACAAGGTTTTCAATAAGATTGTACACCTCAAGAGTGAAATAGAAGGTAGCATAATGTAAAGAAAAATGAAATTTTCCTACGTGTAGTCTAAGCTAATCCAATAATATGCATACACATAATCACAATTAACCTAGACTAACAAATGAGAATAGATATGTGTGGGCTAATGTTTTATGTTTATTTATAATATTAAAATGCAAAAATACAAATATAGAACATAATTGAACTTAGCTCTATAGCTAAAGAATTCACAAAGTCTGATGTAGCTCTGGATCTAATGTGCCTCAACATTTGAAACAGGGTATCTTTATCTATGTTAGATAACTTAGGATTAGAATATTATGTTTTCATTATTCAGGGTCGACTTTGAAGATTAGGGTCAACTACTTAACTACATATTTTCCCTTCACCTCCATAGTTGATTTACTGACTTGTAAATCTTTTCTCTTTACCCTAATAGACCTTTCTCTAATCTTTCTTCCTTAATATCTAAGGGCTAGTGATATTTAAAAATACTCTGTTAGGGTAGTTGTTATATCAAAAGGGGACACATTCTCTTAGGTCAACTTGTGAAAATTTGTACACAAGATCAAAATCAGCTCCCTTTAGACATGCATATGCCTATGGGAATGCTTGTGTAGATCTAGATTCCTTTTAGTGTATCAATTGAAGTGTGAAATGTGAATGATATGGTGATGCGAGAGCATCCAGGTCCAAAGGCAATACTGCATCACCCAAAAAAAGTTTAGTCTAATTTTCATTTTTGGTGTGTGTTGTGGTTTGTGTTGGTGTTTTTAGGCATCTCTCAACATTCTGAAAGTTCTCCTATGATCAGAATGGCAATTTTCAATGTTTCGTCAAATTGCAGTTTTTGCGTGCCACAGGCTGATTTACGAAAATAATTGTTTCCAGAGATTTTAGAGGTCTGGGCTAAAACCCTCTTATAAGAACATTCATAGATGCATTCCACATTTAATGCAAAAGGAATTAGGGTCATATCCTTCACCATTTGGGAGAAATTAAAGTTTCCTATTCACTGCTGGCGATTTATGGAAAATATTTTTATGCTCCAAATTTGAAGCAAATTGATTTCATCTTGGCACAATATTAAATTTAATTTCATTTTGCAGCCATTGACCTAGTTTCATGCAAAGATGAGATTCTGGGTATAAGATATGGTAAAAGTCAGTTTTCGGCACCCTGGCGCCCCTTGTCGCAATCATTTTTTCCAAAGTTGTTATTGTAGATTTGAGAGGTATTATTCAAGGATTTTAATTGTTTCTTGTTGATCCATTGTTGCACTTTGAATTTATCAAAATTAGTAGAAGGATACATTTCAAAATCAGAAAAATTAATTCCAACTTCATGAAGGTGAAACACCTAGATTTGGCAAGCATAAAGATGCTCAAATTAGTAATTGAAATACCTTGATGGACAAATGTGGTGTCCAGCTATTATGAAATATTTAAATTAAGGCACCCAAAAGAGAAAAAAAAATTGAACCAAAGGCAAAAGCTAGCATGGAAAATCAAAAGCGAGGCACTAATAAAAGAGAGCATTTGTTACATCCCCTTTTTGGATTTGTCGGCCTCGTTTTCAAATCGCCCAATTTTAAACTTTTTTGCATATCAAATACCTGTGCCAAGTCATCTTTTTGGTTGCAATTCATTGGCGTCATGTTTCATGTGTCAAATCATGTTGATAATTCATTATCATAGCATTTTCTCTCGTCTTGTTCTCTCTCCATTTAAAGCGTCAAAACCAATTTTTATCCCAAGGCAAAACTCACGGCTTAGTAAATTTTACTTTGCGTCTATTTTCCATTTTGGCTAAGTCTGTGTTAATTTTTGCTTCTCACCAAGTCCATCTTGCATTTGCTTTTGATCCTCGCCAAACTCGCACCAATTTCTTCTTTTCACTAAGTGTGCGCAATTTGTGAGTTTGCCTAAGTTGTTCACATCCACTTTTTAACGATGCAATAAGTTCAGCATAATAAAGTCTACATTCACTTGTGGCAGCCGGGAATTAAATGTCGTTTCTATTATTCAAATCACAAGTTGCACATTTTTCTCTTTCGAAGCAAGTAAAAAAAAGAGGAGGCACAAAGGTACAAGTATCCAATGTTTTAAAATTCACTTTTCACTTGCATGAAAAGCTGGTTGCAGTTTTATACCCACGATCATCTCCTAAAATCAAGGGAATTTTCTTTTATTTTAGATGGAACAAAGGCATCCGTGCCAGCAATTATCATTAGTGCTGATAAATGTAAAAGTCTAAACGGTATCCAAAGCTTCTAATCACTTATTACACCTCCTGGTTTTTATCGTTCAAATTATGTGACAACCTCATGAATAATACATGCCGAACAAGGTGGTGATAGTTTCATCAACAAATCAGCAATAGTCGACATGTGTTGAAGATGTGAAATTGAAATGTTGAAACAACGAACTTTCTGTGCGCCATCAGATTAATATGGGGCATTGTGGCATGTATAGAAATTCAGTTATTGACAAGAATCTTCACAACTATTGCTATCCCCCTCACATAAAGGCGAAAGATATGCTTAAAGCAACTACCTAAAATTCTAGCTTAAGGAAATCTAACTAAAAAAAAGGAAAACTGGTAGTTATCAAGATAGTAACCCTTCTATGTAAGTGCGTAGAATAGGAAGGGTTCTAGTTGACAGATAAATAGTTTGCAATCGATTGTATAATGCTTTAGCATTTTCACAGAGCTAGTCGTTGAAGGTTTTATGCAATGGAGGAGTTGGCGATGACGTAAGTGTATGGCCCATTTGCTGCGTGATGGCACACAAGAATTCATTCTATGAATACTCAGAGAGCAACACTCTAGCCCACGCTTTATCGGGTTCTCAAGAAAGTCAGACTCAAGATCGAACGGCTTCAATAATACAGTAATTGCCTTAAAGTTGCACGTAGCCTCGCATATTCATGTGGTGTCTATATCAAATAAATGTTCTTGAAGTTTGGCCAAAAGAAAGGTCTCTGTGTTCACCACCCATAAATCCCACGAAATCAAGAGTTTCAAAGGCTAAAAACCAGTGCAAACGCAATCATTGCCATCATTCCACCGCCAACTCTACGAAAGGTCTGAAGGTTATCATATTGACAAGATGGTTATCAAAAGTCATAAGTGGAATATAGCTCATAGAATATGATTCGAAGTTTCTGACAGAGGCAAAGGTTGTAGTTCGTAGTTCCTGAGAACAATGACGACAATACATGTTGGACGCAAAACTCCACAACCTTTGCCATCATCCTCCCAGCTCGCGACATGCATTGGAGCAGGATATGGACACATAGACGATGCATCTAAACTTAATTTCTCTAAGAAATGTCATCTATGATTTGCAATCATAAAAAGATATGGGCAGACAACCACTACAGCAGCAGCAGCTGCCAGGAGTAGGGCAGATGCTTATTGGGGTATTGAGAATGGTGGTATTTGCATACTTTGCCATGCGGATGTTGGGTAAGTGCAAGAAGATGGGGGGCCAAAAAGTGGCCAAAAAATTTTCAAAAAAATTTAAGTCATAACGCGCTCACGTTATAACGCGCTCACGTTATAACACGCTCGCGTTATAACTTGTTATAAATAAAAAAAAGCAATGCCATTTCATTTCATTCTGTTTTTCTCCTCTGCCCGCGGCTTCAAAACCCTCAAAAACGCGCTCGCGTTCTACAAAATGCCAAACAATACAAAAAGCTTGTTGATTCATCGCCAAAATGCTGTCGCGACGTCGAGCACGCCAAAGGGGTGAGTTATCTTTATTTTTTTGTTTGAATTTCTTCCTAAATAGGTAGGTTTTTGTTGATTTTTGATGTATATTTCGTTAATTGTAGGAAATGTTAATGCACCTCCTCCTCCTCCTCCTCAAAATCCACAAAATCTTGAGGAGGAAATACCTGCAGAACAACAACCTCCTCCATTCATTCCTCGACATGCCCCTGGAACACAAGATAATATAATGGGGGAAATTGAAAACAACAAAAAATAAATTGAAGATATAATTGCAAGGTTGAAAGATCCTTCCACTTCAACCTTGCATAGGTCCACGCTTGCCAAATCTCTTGAATCTATGTTATCAAATGTAAATTCAATTAGCAAGCAAATAACTAGTTGGACCGATAAAAAGAGAGAGTTTAGAGATTACTATGTAGATAAATTGTCATACCAAGATGTCAAAAAATTACAAATTACAAAATTAGACTTGTGTTCAATTTCACAAATCCACAAACAAATCAACCTCCACCCATTACATGCAAGAGGTTCCCTATCCATTGGTGCAACAACCAAGTGATAAGGGACAATTTCGGGCAGAGGTGGTGGATGGTTTTTGACCATCCTCCATGCAATAATAATGAGGTCCCGCAATACTTTTTGAGGAAACTCTATTGCGAGTTTGTCCTCAATAAAGTGCCAAACTTTTTTGATATGTGGGACTTCCAGGGTAGAGGTGGGGGCTCAGCACAGGATAGACCAGGGGCACGTCTTGACCCACAGCGGGTAGTGAGACAAGTAATCAGCAGACCAGCCCATGAGCATTTTTCTATCCCTCCATTGTGAAGGAGAGTGTTGAGGTCGATACACTGAGGTCGATTAGTGCCTTGACCCAGAGCATCATAGAGCATGCCGATCCTGCAACACAGAGTGGGTTGGGAGATAGTGCGAGGAGTAGGGTCCCACTGCATACTTGCCAGGCTTGCAGGTCAGCCTGTGGTTATGACCCCATGGACAGTCAGGACGCAAGTGCACAGGCTACATCTGCAGCTGAGCAGATGGTGATGACAGATACCCTCCTGAGTGAGACTTTCGGCCTTGATACTCAGGTAAATATTAGCAAGTTTATTGAATTTAATTTATTAAATTTCATTTTTGAAATACAAGATTAACTAATTTAAATTGATGATTTTAATGAAATTTCAGGGTCATAGCGTCGATGCAGTTTTTAGTGGTTCTCCACCTACATTTTTCACTAGATCATCTACTGTCGAGGTATGTAACTAGTAAACAATTATAAATATTAAATGTGAATAGCATCGTTATATGAATGGTATTCTAATTTCTGATTTTGGATGTTGAATAGGTTAACACTATAGATTTCATGGCAACACCTGCCAGCGGTGGTGGACTTCAAAGCTTTACGGAGGTAATAAAATAAATAGTTTAATGAATGAATTGTACTTACTAAATTTTTGTATGTGATTTGTGTGTTTTATTGTGTGTACTTCCATGTTTAGATGAACGTGTGTGTATGTTAGAAACCATGATTTGCATCACTATTATAGTTTTCGTAATTGAATAATGTTGTTTTATTTCCAGATGATGCAGGCTGCGGATACACCTCCCCATGTTCATAGGGCAATGGAGCAGATTAGGAAATTTCAATTTACATTCATTGTTATAGTTGTCTATTTTTGAAAAATCAAAAGATTATTGATTTGAAGTTTAATTTCTATCTAGATGGTTTCTATAGGACATGACATCACCAGGGCCTATTCCTGCTACTGACGCAAGCGAGGAGACAGATTATATGTTAGTGGTAAGTGATTATTTTGTTAAATGTTTCATTTTTTTATAACATGTAATTTCTATATATTAATGTCTATACTTTTTTTTGTAACAGGTAAAGGTGCAGGAAGAACTAAATAGGAGGAGTAGCCCTCGGGTTCGTAGTAGACCACCCACATGCATGTCTCCATCCCCTAGAAGATCAAAGGCTGCTCGTGATTTATTCTCTTCACCAGCCAGAGGGGAATGACTTTTTATTGTGTTCCTCTGTTGTATGCCTATATGGCATTTGTGGACATATATTTTGTATTGTACATAGTTGACATTGTATGCCTATATGGCATTCTTGTAAGCCTATATGGCTATTTTGTATATATGTTATACTTATATCGACAGATATTGATGTATGCCTATATGGATATTTGGTTAATACAAATCTTTTTTATTGATGGCGTCCATACTTGCATTATAAATCCACTTTTGAATGGATATTTGTAGATGGCTACTTCAAATATTTAAAGTCCGATTGTATTACATAGGATGTTTGCATTTTCTTTGATAGGCTTGATAGGCCATGGATTACATGATGGTGTTTGATGGAAAAGTATGGTACTAGAAGACTCTAGTTCATTCTTAATAGGCTTGTGATTTATAATATCTTTGCATGATTGCACTTGATCTTGGATCATGGGCATGTTGTTAGGATTTTGATTGCATTGTGATGTTTGATGGATAGGCATGGTGTAAGTGTAAGATACCCAACTAGTTCTACGAAAATTTTTCCTTACTTAAACACTTTTACTTGCTAACAATTCATCAACTACTTCAATAACATAAAGATATACATCAAGATAACTATTTGAATGAAACAACATTAGAGTTGGGTACTTGTCTTATTACTTGATTCAATCAACTTGCAATGTCTTATTACATGGAAAATGCTTTCAATAGCATGAAGTACAACTCATTCAATGGAAATACAAGGACAGGCGAAGATTTAGAATGTTCAACTCATCACCTCACAAGGTAGGCGCATATTTGAAGGATTTACAGGTTTTTCTGACTTGGGCGCCAAGTTGAGGTGACCTCCTCCTGAAGTTGCGCCTTGTCAACATTAGGCGCTAATTAGAGTTTATGAATGCTCTGGATTGTTTCCAAGAGTAGGCACCAAAACATCATCATTAAGAAAGTGTTTTAAATGCTAGGTGCCCAAATGAGCCCTCTGGAGTCTAGGCGCTCCTTTCATGCATTTTGTGTTCTAGGCGCCAATTGAAAGGAGTGGAGAACAGGGCAAGCACCTTCCAAACTAGGTGTTTCCTTGAGGTGACAAGGACTTAGAAAGTGCGCCTAAGGTGAGCGCCTTGAGTGAAAAGGTCTAACAAACATCTTTGAACACCCTTTCAAGGTTAGGCGCATTTTGGAGGTGGAAACAAGTAGAAGGTGCGCCTTGGCTTCCTTTGTCAATTCTTTCAAGTCTTTGTTGATTAGGAAGGTGGAATGCTTCATTGTAGAATGAGCGCCTATCTTCTAATGTCCAAACTACTTCTTTTGGCTCACTCTGTGGCTAGGCACCAGAGCTAAACTGTTCACACAAGGGAGTGCGCCTAGACTCACTTGATGTTTTCTTACTACTTCAACCCCTGGAAGATGTTCCAAGGTGTTCCCTTTTACAAGCACCTGACCTCCCAAGTTCCTTCATGTGCTATTCCTTGAAGGCGCCAAAACTGAGCTCCAGTGCCATGGGATTGTGCCTAACATCTTTGAAGAGTTTCTAAGCCTTTTGCAAGTTGATATCCCAAACTCATGATTCTAGGTGCAACAGGAGCTTTCCAAAGGAGTTTCCAAGTTTTAGACGCCAGGCGAGGTCATGGGTGAATGGAACTGTGCCTTAGGAGATGACTGGATCCTAAGCGTCAGTTTGGAGTTATAGTGGAATTGATATGCGCCTCAACTAGCTTAGGCACCCATTTGAAGTGATTCCTTTAACACTTCTCTATCAATCTCAACTGCAAGGATGATCTCCTAATCCAATTTTGATCCTCTGGAGATGCAAATAGCTTTTCATTTCACTAGGCGCCATCAATGATGATCATCAACCAAAGCGCATTTCAAAGGTGAGATAGGTAAGTGAGGTGCCAAACTAGTCCTTAAGACTTATCTCCTTCTATCAAGTCAATTTCAACTATGTGAGAGAGTTCTATTCTAGGCGCAAAATGGAAATGTTTCATCAATTAGTGCATCTTACAAAGCTCCCAATTCTAGGCGCCAGAGCCAAAGAGTTTTTCCCAACACATGCACCTGGGCTAGGAATTCACCTAAGAGACATCACTTAGCTTTAAAACTTTCAATCTATAGCCATCTGGGCTAGGCACTCCAATGGAGGATCCTTGAACTCATGCATTGGCGCCTTCTAGTTCTAGGCACCCATTTTGGATGATTCATCCTGATACTAGCGCCCAAAATGACTAGACTCTCTTCATCACCCAATTCACTTAGAAGACTCAAGTTGGAGACTTAGTTGTCTATCCATGTTCTCTGGAAGATTCATTGTACCTCTATGCACTTAGGCGCCCTAGTTGATGTGATTAAAGTGCTTCAAAGCTCCATGATTATTGGTTAGGCGCACATTTGACATTGAGCAAGCAAGAAAGTGCGCCCTGATTCTAGGAGTCCTACCTTAGTCAAGTTTAGCATCCAGACTTAACTAATTTCAAGTTTCTGACTTTGTTCCTGTAAAAAACAAAAGTTAAGTTAGTCAAAAACCAATTCATTCCCTCATTATTTCGAATTAGCCTCCGGGAATGAGGAATAGGCTAACTCATTCTTCATTTGATGATCAGGCCAGAAACGGGGACATGACAGTAAGATACCCAACTAGTTCTACGAAAAATTTTCCTTACTTAAACAATTTTACTTGCTATCAATTCATCAACTACTTCAACAACACAAAGATATACATCAAAGATAACTACTTGAATGAATCAACCTTAGAGTTGGGTACTTGTCTAGTTATTTGACTCAATCAACTTGCAATGTCTTATTACATGGATAACGCTTTCAATAGCATGAAGTTACAACTTATTCAATGGAGATACAAAAGAAAGGCCTTGAAGCCTTGATGTTTACAATGGCGTCTACACTTGATCAACTTAATCAAACTCAATGATGTCAACTGAATGTCAACACCTCACAATATCACAAGGGAGCATCACCTTGCTTGTTGGATGGATGAACATCATAGTTGCAAGACTCTTAGGGTTAGGCGCCAACTGAAGGTAGTAGAGACCAGACTAGGTGCCATCCTAAGCTGGGTGCTTCCTTGAGGTGGTAGAGACATGGATGAACGTCTGGTGGGGTTTGATGACTCTATATTGACACTCAAATTCACTTAGGTGCAATATTAGTGTTCTTCTAACTAGGTGCCAGATAGGAGGATTCTCAGGGGTTTTGGCACCTAGGTTACAACTTGTCAATTTCTCAAAGAATTTTTGAAACACTTGACTTCCAAGGATTATCATCTTAAGAGTAGATGATGATGACATGAAGTAGAGATCTCTCTAGGACTGGATGAAGCCTTGCTTGATGATAAGACGAAGATGAAGTGATCCTTCATGATGACCCTTGGAGTGATCCTCTTGGAGTTGTGGACTTTGAAACTTTGAAGATTGAGAGATCTTGAAACTCGGATGGATGAATGTCTATCATTGATGAAGTACACTTGCAAGATATTCCTCGGAGAACTTGAATGGATACATGCCTTGAAATTTCAGCATGACGTTAGTGATGAAGAGTATTGACATGTTGGACTTGATGTGACCTTGCTGAAGGCGCATTTTCCTTCTTAGCATGATCATCCCAAACCAAGGCGCCAACTTGGAAAACCCTGTGAAGGCGCCACTATCTGGAATTTCTTCCAAGGTGTTAAAACTTGACATCTTTTCTTCTCTAGGTACTATCTCCTTCAAGGCGCTCCTTAAAATCATTGGAAGTGCTCAGGACTTACCTTAGTCCAAAGCGCCACAATCCATTCCTTAAAGCACAAAGAATTCTCAAAGGCGCCCCTATTTACCTCTAAGCACTCAAATATCATTTAGATTCAAGGTGCACATTTAGCTCCAAAGCACAAATTTCCATCATCAACCCATCAAGGTGCATCATCTTCCCTTTGTATCCCCTTCAAGGCGCAGACATTCACTTCTTCACACTCAAACTCATTCTCTGGCGCCAGAATAGGTGTATAACTTCAAATAAGGCGCTAATCTTAGGTTTCTAAGTACTTAGTTTGATCTTAAGGCTATCCTTCCTCTAAGCACTCTCTTCAACTCCCTCACTGAAGGCCCTCTGTAAGTTTGGGCGCATTTCATCCCAAGGCGCTTCAACATCATCCAAGGCACAAATTCACTCTCCAAGACAAGGTGCAAAAAACCCTATCCTAAGGCACTCAAATCTTGCTTCTAGACCTAGGCGCACAAACATGAGATTGTGACTTCAATCATCATTCTTGGTTAAGGCACACAAACTCTCATTCAAGGCGCATATCTTTCTCCAACAAGGCGCATATATTCCTCCAACAAGGCGCATATTCAATTCTAGGGCGCTCTATCTTGGATTAAATCAGGGTATCTCCTCAACAAGGTGCTCCAAACCATACCAAGGTGCTAAAACACTTAATACAAGTTCTTCAAGTGCTTATCCAACTTGATTCCTCCAACACAAGGCGCTCAATCTACTTTCTCAAACTTTCAACTCAAATCCTCACCTTATATTCTCCAAGGCAAAAAGGTGCAATTTGATTGAGGGCGCTAAAACTCTTAGGCACACTTATCTCCCTAAACTTACCTCTCTTCTTCCCTAGGCGCCAGAAACACCTCTTTATCTCAACTAGGCACTTATCTTCTCTAGGCGCACATGGTCTTCAAGGTGCATTTCATTCATCAAGGCACCTATCTCTAACAATCTCAACACTCAAAGGGACTCAAAACTCATCTAGACACCATCACTTCCCTAAAGGCGCAAAATTGGTGTAGATACATTCCATTTATTAAGGATCATTCTGGCGCCCAAATCTTGTCAAAGCAAAGGATCAATAGGTTCTCTCTAAGGCACACTCCAAGGTTTGATCTTGCAAGACTTCTCACGTCAAAATTTTGACCAAGACACTCAAGGTGCTAGTCTTTATCATCTAACCCTACAGCGCACTTACTCATTATGATATACTCCTCAACTTTGTATTCAACCTTGCCCAAGGCGCATATTCACTATAAGGCATTCTCACTTTGTCAAGGCTTAGAGGGCTTCAACTTGCTAAAGGGTAGAGGTCTAGGCGCATATCTGACTTGAAGCTCAAGGTGCTCTAACCCTCTTGCTCTAGAATTCCTTCTAGGCACTAAGTGACTTCTCCAATTCCTTGAAAACATTTGAAGTGTTTTACCTTCTCAAGGTGCTCCTTCGAACTTGACTCCAAGGTGTTATAATCTCAAAGGTGCTGACATCATCTCAACCAAAGGCGCTCAATGATTCATCCCATATCTAAGCGCTAAAACACTTAATCAACCAAGTCATTCAAGGTGCCATTCAGTAAAATCATCTTCCATGATATTCCTATCAAGGCGCATATCACTTCTCTCATGGGCTTTAGGCGCTCAGTTGAGTGTTTCAATACTACTTAGGTGCCAAATTCATTTTAATGCACCAAACACAAAGAGCTTTCAAACATTGGGTGCTCACAAAGAGTCTTCCAACCTTGGGCGCTAAATTAGGTCTTTGCAACTATCCAAGGCGCATATCTTGGTTTGAACAACTTATGGTGCCAAGACAACTTCTCATTAGGGTGCTCAAAACACTTGTGTTTACATTTGAAGTGCTTTACCTTCTTAAGGTGCTCCAGACTAACCTGACTCCAAGGCGCTCCATCATCATCCTTAAGGCGCTAAAAACATCATCCACCTCCTTAAGGCACTTCACTGTCAAAGTCTGAAGGCGCTCTACCTAGACCTTTCCCCTAGGCGCCAGAACTCCTAAGCGCTCACCAGATAACTCTCTTCTTCAAGGCGCAAATCTTCCTATACTATGATTGCCTCTGAAACGCCGATTAACGTGATGTGAGGGTGCAAAGGCTACTCCAATCCTCAGTGAGCACCTAGTTTAAACAAGGAGAAATAAAGCATTCAAAACTATCCAAACGATCATCCCCTTCCTAACGTCTTCACTGCTCCAGAAAACCTTGGCCAAAATGACACATAACAACTCCTGTGCAAAGCACCTGAGCAAGAAAAGAGGGGGTCCCCAATCTGATGGGGTGATGTGTGATTTGGTCACAACAGTTACCCTTTTAGGGTGATGTGTGATTTGGAGGGCTCAATTCTTCAAGGCGCCCATTTTGTTCACCACTTGTAGCATCACTTGTTCAAGGCACATGTGTGATTTGGTCAAAAACAGGCACCTAGAGTGAATAGGCTTTCATCCTGACTTAATACACTTGTAGCATCACTTGTTCAAGGCACATGTGTGATTTGGTCAAAAACAGGCACCTAGAGTGAATAGGCTTTCATCCTGACTTAATGCACTGCTTCCTTCTGATGATTTTTGGGGCAGCAAAAAACCTTTCACCACGGGTAAATGGCTCAGAGCTATAAAAAATTGAGAGAGGTTATTGTAGAGGCACTCTACGTGATCGCGTTGCTTCAGATGGAATGTTTCTAAGTGACACGGTTTTCAAGTAACATCTCGTCAAAGATTGCTGCCTTTTTGCACTTTGGACTCTTCAGGGATATCGTCGGTACAATGTAGCTCCGACTGTTTCGACATATTTGGGTGAAAAATAGGACCATGCCTAGCGTAAATGTACCCATTCAGATGCGTTGGAACAGTCAGTTTGGTCACATCACGAGCAGGACGAAAGTTACACCCCTTTGCAACTTTACACTGCCTCCTTCTGACAATTTTTGGGGCAGCAGAAAACCTTTCACCACGGGTAAATGCCTCAGAGCTATAAAAAACTGAGAGACGTTATTGTAGAGGCACTCTACGTGATCCTGTTGCCTCAGACAGAATGTTTCTAAGTGACACGGTTTTCGAGTAACATCTCGTCAAAGATTGCTGCCTTTTTGCACTTTGGACTCTTCAGGGATATCGTCGGTACAATGTAGCTCCGACTGTTTTGACATGTTTGGGTAAAAAATAGGACCATGCCTAGCGTAAATGTACCCATTTGGATGCGTTGGAATAGTCAGTTTGGTCGCATCAGGAGCAGGACGAAAGTTACACCCCTTTGCAACTTTACACTACCTCCTTCTGATGATTTTTGGGGCAACAGAAAACCTTTCACCACGGGCAAATGCCTCAGAGCTATAAAAAACCGAGAGAGGTTATTGTAGAGGAACTTTACGTGATCACATTGCCTTAGACGGAATGTTTCTAAGTGACATGGTTTTCGAGTAACATCTCGTCAAAGATTGCTGCATTTTTGCACTTTGGACTCTTCAGAGATATCGTCGGTACAATGTAGCTCCAACTGTTTTGACATGTTTGGGTGAAAAATAGGACCATGCCTAGCGTAAATGTACCCATTCGGACGCGTTGGAATAGTCAGTTTGGTCGCATCAGGAGCAGGACGAAAGTTACACCCCTTTGCAACTTTACACTGCCTCCTTCTGACGATTTTTGGGGCAACAAAAAACCTTTCACCATGGGCAAATGCCTTAGAGCTATAAAAAACTGAGAGAGGTTATTGTAGAGGCACTCTACATAATCGCGTTGCCTCAGACAGAATGTTTCTAAGTGACACAGTTTTCGAGTAACATCTCGTCAAAGATTGCTGCATTTTTGCACTTTGGACTCTTCAGGGATATCATTGGTACAATGTAGCTTCGACTGTTTTGACATGTTTGGGTGAAAAATAGGACCATGCCTAGCATAAATATACCCATTCAGACGCGTTGGAACAGTCAGTTTGGTCGCATCAAGAGCAGGACGAAAGTTACACCCCTTTGCAACTTTACACTGCCTCCTTCTGATGATTTTTGGGGCAGCAGAAAACCTTTCACCATGGGCAAATGCCTTAGAGCTATAGAAAACCGAGAGAGGTTATTGTAGAGGCACTCTACGTGATCGCGTTGCCACAGACAGAATGTTTCTAAGTGACATGGTTTTCGAGTAACATCTCGTCAAAGATTGTTGCATTTTTGCACTTTGGACTCTTCAGGGATATCGTCGATACAATGTAGCTCCGACTGTTTTGACATGTTTGGGTGAAAAATATGACTATGCCTAGTGTAAATGTACCCATTCGGATGCGTTGAAATAGTCAGTTTGGTCGCATCAGGAACAGGACGAAAGTTACACCCCTTTGCAACTTTACACTGCCTCCTGATGATTTTTGGGGCAGCAGAAAACCTTTCACCACGGGCAAATGCCTCAGAGCTATAAAAAACTGAGAGAGGTTATTGTAGAGGTACTCTACGTGATCGCGTTGCCTCAGACAGAATATTTCTAAGTGACACAGTTTTTGAGTAACATCTCGTCAAAGATTGCTGCCTTTTTACACTTTGGACTCTTCAGGGATATCGTCGGTACAATGTAGCTCCGACTGTTTCGACATGTTTGGGTGAAAAATAGGACCATGCCTAGCATAAATGTACCCATCCGAACGCATTGGAATAGTCAGTTTGGTCACATCACGAGCAAGACACCAAAAATGCAAAAGTTGCTTTGTGCAACTTGACAACATTGACACTTTTTTGCAACATGACTCAAAGACTCAAATTGACCCCAAATGACTCAAAGTGACTTAAAATCACCTTGATTTGGTGCCCAATGTACATTATAGAGGTCGAGGTGCTCCTTATCATTCAAACATCTTAGATGAGCGCATAGGAAAGAAAAAAGCTCTAAGTTTCATCATCATGAGCGCCTAATATCAAGAGACTTTAATGGCTCAAACCTTAGCATGGAGTCCTAAGGCGCATTTCATGTCTCCTTTCATCCAGTTTGGCACCCTTATGTAGATTTTTCAACTTGATTTGGCACCCTATATGTGAAGAAAGATCTAAAGGCATGAAAGTGGATGTCATATTGCAAGAGTTTGGATCATCAAAATTGAAAAAAATAAGTCTATTAAGCTTGGGCGCCCTTGGTCTTTTTTTCATTCATTATGAGCGCCTTGGGAGAATGGTATATAGGTCATCATCATGATTGGGCACCCTGGATCCAGAGTGTTGGAGAGATCATCAAATGGTGTCTAGTAGGGTGAGTTATAAGTTTGGTCGCATCAGGAGCAGGACACCAAAAATGCATAACATGATGATGTAAAAATGTGTACATATGTGTAAAAATGCAGGAGGAAATAAAAAAAGACAAACCTTACAAATTAATGTGCATACTTACAACTCAATGTAACATAACTTTACAAAATCAATGTGAATACTTACAAATTAATCCAATGAACCATCCAGGTCTGCTCTACTCTTTATTGTGTCAAGTATTGCTTCATGGTCAGACTCACGCACCTTCCACAATATTTTGTTCAAAGGTCTACCCCGATACTTTATCAAATGAACATTGGATGCCACGACAAGGTTCGAGGAATGAAGAATCTTCCGATGCATGTCAAAGTCCTGAAATAGCCAAATATTAACACTCTTATGTGGGTACCTTCTAAGCCATGTTCCAGTAATAACCACTGATCTTGTAGGGTATTTGATGTTTTCTCCATCTGTAACAGGGACCTCCAATTCTTTTTGGCCTCAACACAATGACATAAGTAATAATCTGTTCCCTCTTCATTATCTTCATTTGTAATAACTGCATATACGTGCCCTACATTGATATGTGTAGCAAATTAGATGAAATTAGTCAACATTACAAAAATACTACAAAGTAAGATGACATTACCTGGTTGAACTAGATGAAATTAGATGCATATACGTGCCCTATATTACCTGGTTGAACTAAATCTGATATGTGGTCAAAGTCAACTGACGATTCCATCTGTGTTAGTTCCAGTGCCGTCGGGGGTCAATACATGTCAAGTGGGCTAAGATAACTTAGCTGCCATTTGTCAACCCACTCCTTTGATTCGCACTCATCCCAGACTTGAATTGTACAGGAAGAACAAAAGCATGACATCTTTCGTGTATGGATACTCCATGAACCTACAATTGAGCTTCTGAAAGAGTGCATCTCATTTGATCCTGTCAGTGTACAACAATCCTCATATGGTGCAATGTTAGTATCATCTATCAACCAAAAAAATCTACGAACTAAAGACTTACCTTCATTACCTGGACCCATGGAAGCATTACACCACTCGACAATCGATTTTGCATCTGTCAACTTTGCATTGTCTTTATACTTTAACTCTTCTCGTGCTATGGCTCTTTTGATACATGCTCCTGCACCATCATGCTCCCCCTTTCCATGCCCGGCCTCACAAAAGTTCCACATATGTTGAATACTTGTAAAATTATGCCTCCTACTCAGCCAATAGAAATTCTATGAGTTCTTGAATTGTGACGCACAATTATCCGACCATATGATATGCTGACTGAACGATATGCCCCTTCTAGCCAAATCATTGTAGAACACCTGAAAGCAACCTTGCACGAACTCCGTAGAATGCATGCGATCATCACTAATATAGAAATTATACTCCCTTATGATCTTTCTGTCATCCTCTGTACTATCATTCGCATGAATGAATGCGATGTGCACAAATATAGAAACCTGTGTGGAGTTGTAATATTGTGATTGCACCTCACGCTGTGGCTGTAGACTGTAGTTCTCTGCAAAGTCGACGACTGAAACAATGCTACCGACCGGAAATGTGTCCTTGCATAACTTGAATTGCAAGTCCAACCATCGAGCTCTATGGGCATGTCTTGCATACTCATACACTATGCTGTCACAAAATATAGGCATAAACTGATACACTGGAATCTTTTCAATAACTAATTCACACCTCTTTGCTTCTTTACCATCTTTTGTATTGTATGCCACTGTTTTATACTTGCCAAACTCTACTAGTTCGTTTCCAACTGCATGTGTTATTTCCATATGTTCACATATTGGCAAATGTTGCAAGCCACCGCAACGATGACATGTGCCATCCAAGCATAAATTCTTGTAGAATATTTGACCTTCCTCTCTTTCACATAAAATTCTTGATATGAAGTCTCTTGAAGATGTTGGTGGGGCACATATGGCACAACCCTGCAAATCATTGTTAGTATGCATATCTAAACATATAGACCTATAAGCATCAAAATGGTTAGAAAATTCAATATGTAATCTACAACAACAAGTAGTGCGTGTGTGATTTATCTTAACATAGAAAGGTTTTAGCATTTCAAAATATCTTTGACAAATTTTAATTTGAGGATACTTCTCTAGAAATTTACCATAAAACTGTGTTTGAGTCTCGTCCAAAAAATGCTTTGGATGTAGCTCACGGTTCTGACTACCGATTCTCCTTCTTACCACATCCCTTTGATTCGGAGATACCCTTGTGTAATTCTTCCAAAAGTCTTCAATTAGTGATCTCAATGCTTCAACAATTGGTTTATCTTTTCGTGGTAGTCTCCCTGAGAACACCCACAATTCATTGGCATTAGTGTCCTCAATTCTTTGGCGTCTTCCAATGGCTCTTGATAAAGTTTTCCTATTAATTCTCAATTCTTGACTTGTCTTTCTAATGAGACGAGCTTTCCTCATTTGACTACTTACTATAGTCGATGTAATCACACGTTGTGTTGCATTACTATCTTTTGTGCGTGAGGTGTTACCCACACTCTCATATGCACTCATTAGATTCTTGACAATAGATTTTTCACTTGAAGCCTCTGATGTTCTCAACCCAAGAATCTTCATGATAGACCTATACTTTATACTTCGCATCATTTCAACGAATAGTTGACATCTTGCAGTCTCATTTAACTTTTCAAAGAACAATCTCCAAATCTTATTAGCATATCTTCTACAAGTGCGTTTTGGAATCTTACCTTCCATTGGCTGCAAAATATTCTCATCAATATCAATCAAATACTTTGGCTTTCTATGCAAAATTCTAGGTGGTGTCAAGTTAGGTAAATTCATCTCAACATTAGGAATTTCATCAATATTTAAATGAGATGGGTTAGATGGCATACCTTCGATCGAAGATGGAATAAATGACATACCTTGAAGTTGAGGTGGGAATGATGGTGTACCTCCTTCATCACATGTGAGTGATGATGTACTCTCAACTTGAGATGTGGTAGATGGTGTCCCTACATGTTGACTTGCAGTAAAGGACATGTCTCCAACTATGGTATTCAAATCTCTCATACCACGAAGTTTTTGCATTCGTTCTCTTTGTGCCGCCAATACCATATCTCTTTGTGATGGTTGTGGTTCCTCTTCAATTGGTATGTCTTCATTTATCATGTCCAATTTCCTCTTCTCACGAAGTTCCCTCATAGCCATTGCTTTCTTTGCATTCTTAGCTTCTATCTCTTCCTGTGTTGGTTTAATTCTTGATCGTTTCCTCGGCATGACGGAGAATTTGTCTGTAGCATGATAAAGAGACCAATATTAGTTCCTAAGAAATGAATACATGATAATAGTGGGATTGTATTTTTTTTATGTTGTAAGGATTTATTCTTGTATAGTTTGACATCATGGTATGAACTAAGGTTTGTTTATTACACATAATTATTAAAGAGCCCAAGTGTAGAAAATATACATGGCATCATGTGAGATTGTAGTTGCTTTCTTGATTGGGAATGTGTCTATTTTAAACATGTATGATAAAGCATGATAAAGTAATTCAATCCGAAATAAGGAAAATGTAAAGAACATGCATGTAAAGACTTGACATACCTAAATAACGAAGATTTGAATGGAGAGAGTACCCAATTATGTAGTGTTTTTATCTTCTTGCATCAAACTCCTCAACAATTTGAGTTTTTCACCACTTGCTTCATTTTCAATGTTAAATTCTTAAAATTAAATCACAATTAACATTGCAACACTACAAAAATTGAAACTTGAATAGATATATGTCAAACTTGGTGTGAAAACTATGTTATTCCTCCTTCTCAAGTTGGCAAAGAAGAAAAGGTGGTGGAAAGATCATGCAAAGGTGGTACAATGTGTCAAATGTGCATGTGAACTTCCTAATAGCATGAAAGCACTTCTTTTTTGTCGAAGCATGCACAGAATTAGTAAGAAAATAGAGCATGTGGGCCTGGATCACGGGGGTAACCACTTTTTTACCGTTTCAATAGAAATACAAAATGCGAGCGCATTATAACACGCTCGCACTATAACGCGCTCGTGTTTTATCCTGCTATACATTCATCACATCCTTTGCATTGATCACATCTTTTTCTTGCAAGGGCTTGCCAGATGCTCCACCATATGATAGGCATAACAATGAAGGGGCAAGCCCTCATAATCAAGTTCGTGATAGAAAATGCCCTCAACCCTCAACGTCAAACCCTAATCCCTAAACCCTCAACTCTGATCCCTCGACCCTCAACCCTCAATGTCAAATCCTAATCCCTCAACCCTATCCCTAAACCCTCAACCCTCAATGTCAAATCCTAATCCCTCAACCCTATCCCTAAACCCTCAACATCAAATCCTAATCCCTCAACCCTCAACCCTATCCCTAAACCCTCAACGTTAAATCCTAATCCCTCAACCCTCAACCCTATCCCTAAAGCCTCAACGTCAAATGCTAATCCCTCAACCCTAATCCATCATCCCTCAACGTCAAATCCTAATCCCTCAACCCTAATCCATCATCCCTCAACTCTAATCCCTCATCCCTAAACCCTAAATGCTATCCCTATTCCTAAACCCTCAACCGACTCGATACTATACCTTAAACCCTAATCCCTTATCCCTAAACCCTCCAACCCTATCTCTAATCCTTATACCCTCCACACTCTACTTTAACCCTAATCCCAAGACCCTCAACCCTATCCCTAAACCCTTGACCCTCGATCCTCAACCCTCAACCCTCAACGTCAAACCCTAATCTCTCAACCCTTAACTCTGATCCCTCGACCCTCAACCCTATCCCTAAACCCTAAACCCTAAAATCTCAAGCCTTAAGCCTCAACGTGAAATCCTAATCCCTCAACCCTTCACTCTAATCCCTCAACCCTAAACCCTATCCCTAAACCCTCAACACTATACCTTAAACCCTAATCCATCAACCCTCAACCCTAAACCTTATCCCTAAACCCTAATCCCTCAACCCTCAACCCTAATCCGTCATCCCTCAACTCTAATCCCTCATCCCTAAACCCTAAATGTTATCCCTATTCCTAAACCCTTAATGGACTCAATACTATACCTTAAACCCTAATCCCTTATCCCTAAACCCTCCAACCCTATCCCTAATCCTTGTACCCTCCACACTCTATTTTAACCCTAATCCCTCGACCCTCAACCCTATCCCTAAACCCTTGACCCTCAAACCTCAACCCTCAACCCTCAATGTCAAACCCTAATCCCTCAACCCTTAACTTTGATCCCTCGACCCTCAACCCTATCCCTAAACCCTAAACCATAAAGCCTCAACCCTCAACATCAAATCCTAATCCCTCAACCCTTCACTCTAATCCCTCAACACTATACCTTAAACCCTAATCCCTCAACCTTCAACCCTAAACCTTATCCCTAAACCCTAATCCCTCAACCCTCAACCCTAATCCGTCATCCCTCAACTCTAATCCCTCATCCCTAAACCCTAAATGCTATCCCTATTCCTAAACCCTAAACGCTATCCCTATTCCTAGACCCTCAACGGGCTCGATACTATACCTTAAACCCTAATCCCTTATCCCTAAACCCTTCAACCCGATCCCTTAACCCTAATTCCTTGACCCTTAACCCTATCCTAAAATCCTTAACCCTCGAACCTTAATGTACTCAACCCTCAATGTCAAACCCTAATCCCTCAACCCTTAACTCTGATCCCTCGACCCTTAACCCTTAAAACTTGAACCATAAAACCTATCCCTACACGCTCGACACTATATCTTAAACCGTAATTCCTTAACCCTCATCCCTAAAGCCTCAACCCTAAATCATTAAACCTTCGACCCTAAACCCTATCCCTAATCCCTCTACCCTCGACACTCTTATTTAACCCTAATCCCTTGACCATTAACCCTATCCATCACCCTCAACCCTCAACCCTCAACCCTCAACATTAAACCCTAATTCATCAACCCTAAACCCTAATCCCTCAAACCTAAACCATATCCCTAAACCATCAAACCTCAACACTATACCTTAAACCCTAATCCCTATCCCTCAACCCTTAACCCTTAAAACTTAAACCCTATCCCTACACCCTCAACACTTGATACTATATCTTAAGCCTTAAACCCTCATCCCTAAAGCCTCAACCCTCAATCCTTAAACCTTCAACCCTAAACCCTATACCTAATCCCTCTACCCTCGACACTCTAACCCTAACCTCGACATTAAATACTAATCTGTCAACCCTAAACCCTAATCCGTCAACCCTAAACCCTATCCCTAAACCCTCAACCCTCAACACTATACCTTAAACCCTAATCCATCAACCCTAAAACCTAACCCCTCAACCCTCAATCCTAAACACTATCAATAAACCCTCAACCCTCGACACTATACCTTAAACCCCATGAGAAAAGCTTTGCGTATGGTACATCCACAATGAGTAATTAACAGTTGAAATCAGAAGGATGATCATTATGAGAAAAGATTTGCATTGGGGTACATCTATGTTTCTTGCTGTCCACCCCACACTTAGGGAAGGTATATTGTTTGAAACAAGCAAATAATCTCCCATTGTTTACTGGCTCTATCCACAAGAACTACTAAACTATACCTTAAACCCTAATCCCTCAACCCTAAACTTTCAACCCTAAACCCTATCCCTAATCCCTCTACCCTCAACACTCTACCTTAAACCTAATCCCTTGACCCTTAACCCTAAATGCTATCCCTAAAGCCTCAACCCTAAACCCTAATCCCTCAAGGTCCTAAAATCTAATTGCTTATCCTTAAACTCTAAATCCTATCCCTAAACGCTCAACCCTCAACCTTAAACCTTAATCACTCAATCCTTATCCACCCCTCTCCTCCCCTATCTGGCTCACTCCCATCTCTACCCTCCTCTGCCCTCGACACTATACATACATAGATATAGGCATACATAGATACATACATACATATAGGCATACATAGATACATAGATATATACATACATACATACATACATGCATGCATACATACATACAGGCATACATAGATACATACATACATACATACATATAGGCATACATACATACATACATGATTAATAGACTTGAATAGAAAAAAATTTAAGGGAACATAACGCAAGCGCGTTATAATGCGCTCGCTTATGTCAAACATGACAAACAATAGACGTGCGGAAAAGAAAAAATGCAAAGCAAAACATAACGCGAGCGCGTTATAACGCACTCGCGTTATGTCTTGCTTTGGAAATCCCAAGCCTTGGGCTTGGGATTTGCTTTGGATTTCCAACCCCAAAGGCTTGGAGTGCCTTTTGAACAGTCACAGATGTGTTTTTACATATTCTTCAAGATTTCACATAATTTCGTTCATGCTAACCCTTAGATTTGCACGTGTTTCAAGGTCAAACAAATCAAACACCTAGGTAATGTTAGGCTTTCTCTTAGCTATTTGACGATGTGATTTTTTTCACATTTTAACAATGTTAAGCTTTTCATCTTTAATTTCTTTTGTTTGTGTGTCCATTTTTGGGCAAAAACCACTGTTTGGTCTTTTTTTCATTGTAAATTAGCTATTCATTGAAATTTCAAAAAAATTACATATTTAGAAACTAGACTCCATTCTACAAATATTAAAAAAAGAAAAAATGATTTTCAATTAGTTTTCAAAATTTATAGGGGTAGCATGGCCAAAATTCTATTTTTTAGGATGTGTCCACTTTGAAAATTAGTAAAAAATCAAATATTAATCAAAAAATTATCAGAAAAATTGGGCATAAACTACATGCTATTAGCTAATTTCTCACTAAAGTGATTTTAAAAATACCAAAAAAAGGTTGACCTTTTGAGGCAGCCACAAAACATGTTATATTATGTTTTTTGACAAAAACAACACCAATTTCGTTCGTGCTAACCCTCAGATTTGCACGTGTTTCAAGGTCAAACAAATCAAACACCTGGGTAATGTTAGGCTTTCTCTTAGCTATTTGACGATGTGATTTTTTTCACATTTTAACAATGTTAAGCCTTTCATCTTTAATTTCTTTTGTTTGTGTGTCTATTTTTGGGCAAAAACCACTGTTTGGTCTATTTTTTCATTGTAAATTAACTATTCATTGAAATTTCAAAAAAATTACATATTTAGAAACTAGACTCCATTCTACAAATATTAAAAAAAGAAAAAAATGATTTTCAATTAGTTTTCAAAATTTATAGGGGTAGCAGGGCCAAAATTCTATTTTTTAGGATGTGTCCACTTTGAAAATTAGTAAAAAATCAAATATTCATCAAAAAATTATTAGAAAAATTGGGCATAAACTACATGCTATTAGCTAATTTCTCAATGAAGCAATTTTAAAAATACCCAAAAAAAGTTGACCTTTTGAGGGAGCCACAAAACATGCTATGTTATGTTTTTTTGACAAAAACAACACCAATTTCTGTGGCTCCCTCTTTTGAACCCCTTAATCTATGCCATTTAAAAAAAAAATAGTAGTTTAGAAAGTAGACTCGGAGCACTACAAACATTGTTTTGGTTGCATCTCTAAATTTTGAGTGTAACTATGCTCAATTTCTCATCCAAGACTAGTATTTCCTGATTTTAGAAAAAATGTGGCCACTTAAGACCCCTTTTTGGCTCCCCATCTTCTTGCGCTTACCCAGGGATCAAGAGGGAGTTTTGTGTTCCCTACAACCCTCAACAAAATGGGGTTGCAGAAAGAAAGAACAGATCCATAGTTGAGGCAGCAAAAGCTATGATTCATGATCAGGATCTGCAGACTTTCCTATGGGCTTAAGCATCTAGGACCGTTTTCCACATTCAGAATAGATGCCCTCACCGTGTATTGAAAGATATGACTCCAAAAGAAGCATTTTCAGGGATCAAACCTGATATCAGTCACTTGGGGATCTTCGGGAGTCTAGTATATATCCATGTACCTAAAGAGAAGAGAACCAAGTTGGAACCTTCTGGCAAAAGAGGCATTCTTGTGGGCTACAACGAAACATCCAAAGAATTCAGAATTTTCATTCCAGGTCAAAAGTTTATTGAGGTTAGTAGAGATGCCACTTTTGAAGAAAATATTGCACTCAAAAGATCTAAAGGCTCAAGTATAGAGATTGACAATGAAGTCCATGATAACCCTCAAGACATGGATATTGAGCATGATACTAAGATTCAGAGAGAGTCTACAGAATCTAAAAATTATGATGATCCAAGTGAACCTTTGGATCCTACCGATGGGCCTAGGGACATTACCATGAGTAAGAAGAGATCTCTCTAGATTCAAGAGGAAGAAAAGTTTGCAGCTCCAAGTGGCACATTCAGAAAAAGTAGGAGGCCTCAGAAATTCTCTGACTATGTTGCATTGATGTGCAATCTCATTGAGACTGAACCTTCCAGCGTTGAAGAGGCCATGAAACAACAAGCGTGGAAGAATGCTATGGATGAAGAATATCAGTCTATCATCAAGAATGATGTTTGGGATATTGTGCCTAGACCCAAAGGTAAGTCTGTTGTATCTTCGAAATGGTTGTTTAAAATTAAACATGCTGCTGATGGAAGTATTGAGAAATACAAAGCTAGATTTGTGGCTCATGGCTTCTCTCAGAAAGAAGGCATAGATTATGAGGAAACCTTTGCCCCTGTTGCTCGATATACTTCCATCAGGACTATCATTGCTATTGTTGCAGCTAAGGGATGGAAGTTGCATTAGATGGATGTAAAGACAACCTTCCTCTTATTGAAGAAGAAGTCTACATTGAGCAACCTAAAGGCTTTGTGATCCATAAGAAAGAATCTCATGTATGCAGATTGAAGAAAGCATTATATGGCCTTAAGCAGGCCCCCCGTGCTTGATATGAAAGAATTGACAAGTACTTGGTAAGCCTAGGATTCTGTAAGAATGATGTTGATCCTAACCTTTACTTCAAGGTATTCAATGGTGAAATGTTGATTTTGGTTTTATATATTGACAACTTAATCATAACTGGAGAAGATCATCTCATTTTTAGATGTAAGGAAGAATTGACTTTAGAATTTGAAATGAAAGATCTAAGTCTCATGCATTTCTTTCTATGGTTAGAAGTATGGCAAAGACCCAATGAAATTATTCTAAGTCAAGGAAAATATACCATTGATATTTTGAAGAGATTTGGAATGTTAGATTGTAAACCTATGCCTACTCCTATGGAAACTAACTTAAAGAAGTTGAGTGAATCTGTAGCTAGGTCTGATCTTGTGGAGCCTACTGAATACAGGCAGCTGATTGGATCCTTGATGTATCTAGTTAACACTAGACCTGACATTTGCTATGCAGTGAGTGCCCTCAGCTAGTTCATGTGTGAACCAAGGCAGATTCATCTTGTTGCAGCCAAGCATATCTTGAGATATTTGCATGGTACAGTTGGATATGGATTGAAGTACTCTTCCAATACAGTCATTACCTTGGTAGGCTATTCTGATTCTAATTGGGCAGGAAGTGTCACTGATAGAAAGAGCACTTCAAAGTTTTCTTCAGCTTGGGATCCGCCATGATATCCTGGTGCAGTAGGAAATAGTCTTTAGTAGCATTGAGTACTGCTGAAGCGGAATATATTGCAGCTTGTGTGGCATCTTGAGAAGCAGTGTGGCTTCGAAAACTCCTTGCAGGATTGTTTGGACAACCTTGGGAGCCTACAGTTATTCATAGTGATAACCAGAGCTGTGTGAAGCTCTCTGCCAATCCTGTGTTTCATGATAGATCAAAGCATGTGGAAACTCAGTATCACTATATCCAAGATATGGTGCAAAGGAATGCTATTCAGTTGAAGTACATTAGCACTGATGAGCAAATAGCGGATGTTCTCACCAAACCTCTTGCTCGAGTGAAGCTTGCATATTTTCGAGACAAGCTTGGAGTTGTGGAGAATGAAGCTCTAGCTGAGAGGGAGTCTCAGCATCAGTGATACATTATACTATATCCTCCACCCTCTACGAGTAGGCATGGTGGATCCACCCTCTGTGAGTAGGCATGGTGGTAATGCACTCTTCTCTGGGAGAAGTCTGAGGTGAAAACCCTCTTCCACCCTCTGCGAGTAGGCATGGTGGATCCACCCTCTACAAGTAGGTATGGTGGATATCATGGGAGAAATTCCATGATGTGCTTGTTCACCCTTTGGGAGTATCTATGGTAAACGTCATGTGAAGATGACAATAAGCACTTGTGTTTTTCATCTATGGGAGTAGCCATGGTGGTAGTCACTATGTGACTTGATCCTTATGAAGGAATCCTCCCTAGCTAAGAGGGAGTGTTGTTTTTGGTAGCTAGGTCAGATCCCTCCTAGAGACCAACCTAGTCATAAAATGTTGAATGGCCTATCGGCCTTAGCATTTTGAGAATCTCAGTTGTATTATCTGATTTAAGGCAGGCCCTATTTGGGCGAATTCATTCAATGTATCTTGAAATTGCAAATAGGTCTGGACCTATTTCAATGTAATGTGTATGTAATTATTTGAATTATTATAACTTGGCGCCAAATTGTATAAGGCCGACTAAGGATATTGTTTGTGCGATCTCATATAAATGTAAAGTGACTTGTAGTCACAATTGATATCAACATGCATTGAATTCTGTTATGTGAAAACTTTCCATCACCGATCTACTTCATCTGCAATTAGCAAGGAGCTCTACCGATAGTTGAACCGTTCGATAGGTTCAACGGTTCAACGGGTTCCAAAGGTTCAATGGTTCGTTCAACAGGTTCAACGATTCAACAGGTTCGACGGTTCAGCAGGTTTGACAGTTCAACAAGTTCGACGGTTCAACAGGTTCAACCATTTAGCAGGTTCAACAGTTAAAAGGGTTTGATGGTTCAAGGAGTTCAATGGTTCAACTGGTTCAGTGATTCGATAATTGATTTGTTCATCCCACTTTCATCTGCAATCAACAATGAATTTGCTACATGGTGAAGCGCATCTGATCCTGCATGGGTAAAGTTGCTAAGGATTATCCTAGGCTGTTGAATCTCTGTGATTACTGTGCAATCACCTCATATGCAAGCGAACTTAAGTTCAGATAAATTGTGCCTATGATTTGTGCCCTAGCTGGGCAAAGTTGTAATCTACCTCTGCCATTAATATAATCGGATCTAAGATTTTCTTGCTGGGTTTTTCACCTCTAAGAGAGAGGTTTTCCCAGGGTATATGTGTGTTATGTGTGCATTTGAATTTTATTGTTTCTTACTGTCAATCTGATTATTAAAATTAACAAAATTTAAGCAGTTGGCTCGTGCCCCATGGAAGTTTAAAAAAGATAATATAGAATCTTTCCCTATTTTTGTGGAGCATCTACTGTTTAAGAATTGCAAATAAGGGCATATCCCCATGCCACTACTTAGCTTATTTTAGCTAGCAACCACTGCTCAATTTTTTAGGATTATTTAGCTAGCAGCCACTACTCAATTTTTTAGGAGATATTTGTGGAGTCAGTGACCCCATGAATATTTTATTTTTCTACTTATTTTAAGTAGTTATCTTAATTTGTAGTTTTTTATTATATAAAAAAAATTTATCTTAATTATGTTAATTTAGAAGAAAATTAAAAAAAAGGGAAGGAAATATATGCAGCCACATGGCATATTTTTCATTATGTAGCTTATTTCTAGCCCCTCCTTTTTTTCCACAGCATATTTGCAATTCCTAAATAGTAGTTGCTCCGCAAAAAATAGGGAAGATTCTATATTATCCTTTTCCCATAGTTATAAATTTCTATGGGGCCATTCCAACTGCTTAAAATTAAGCAGAAAAATAACTTAAGCAGCGACATGGGGACATGGTAAGCTGTGGAAAAAAAGGGGGGTTGGAAATAAGCAACCACTACATAATGAAAAATATGCCATGTGGCTGCATATATTTCCTCCCCTCTTTTTTTAATATTTTCTTCTAAATTAAGATATATATATATATATATATATATATATATATATATTTATATAGTAAAAACTACAAATCAAGATAACTGCTTAAAATAAACAAAAAAATAAAATATTTATGAGGTCACTAACTCCACAAATATCTCCTAAAAACTTGAGCAGTGGCTGCTAGCCAAAATAAGCTAAGCAACTGCATGGGGCCATGCCCTAAGATGACTATCAACCTACTACAAACTGGGAAGACCTCAATTGGTAAGTGATTGGTGACTAATGGAGGTCAAAACTGCAACTAGAAACTTCAAAATAACGACCGCGTAGGGGAATGAAGAGATGGTGTTTGCAAACAAACGACAACCAAAGGTCCTTCAGCGACCTGTAACCAGAGATGAAGTTGTGATGATGTTGAGTGTGACCAGGGATAATTAGGGTGTCAAAGACAAGTCAAGGGGCCTATGTCAATCCAAAGAGGGTCTAACTAGTTTGCAAAGGCCAAATAAGCCAAAAATTGCAAAAAAGAATTGACTAGACCCCAGAAGATTTCGTCCAACCAACAAACCAGAAAAAAACTTTGAAACCCTCAGTCCGGGTGAGGAATAAAATGAGATTTAAAAAAAACCTCTGTTAAATTTTTAGAACGAATCATGAAGTAGATGAAAATGTACCCAAATTCATCATGATGAGCCAATAAACGCCTTAGATCTACAAAGAATCACCCAAAAAACTTGAAATCGACCCAAAAAATTTACAGAGCAAAAAAAATTACTTTTTCAACTAGAAAATCCATACAAATCGGTATGGTCATTGCGATAATTGATAGTATTCAAAATTGATTTTTGGACAATCAATTCTTATTGATTTGGGCCTTTAGAATCAATGGAGAGGTCCATTTGGCTCTACAAGGAACTCTTGATGCGACTTGGTGTGAGAATCTTTCAATACGAGAAGGGTTTTGCTAGCATGACTTTGATACCATGTTGAAACAACCAAGATCAACAAGCAAAAAACTAGAATAACTTCCACAAAAGATAATTGCACATAATAAGCCAAATAATATATTCAAGAGATAAGTAAAATATACAAATATACCTTGTATAAATAGGCATGAGAGAAGAGGTAGGAAGGTAGGAGTCGACAATTGACTACCCCTCCCAAGATGCAACACTTGTGAGCTAAATGACAAGTGCTCATGCAATTGACAATCAAACATGCAATAAGAGTCTCAAAAGCATGAGAACACATGTCTTCACCACATGAGGTGAAACAAAGTCTAAAAAGCCTAAGTAAACTTAAGCTAAGTGTGAATAGGTCAATTCTAGTAAAGGTGTTATCCTAACTAATTACATAAAGACCTTGTTTACACTAACAAAGATAATATACTAACAATATTAGAGTTAGTTACATAGCTAGATCAACTACCTACCTATTAATAAAGAGCACAAAAAACTTACTTTATTCTTACACAAGTCCCTAGCCTTATCTTCGTATAGCCACATCATCTCTCATTTCCACAATCTCTTCTACCTAACCAACAACATTAGAAGCACCTTCCATATCTGCCCTTCCTTAACTCCAAGAAGAGAGGAAAAATAAATTCTAAGATAACTCTTTGTAATAGCATTCCTTGTGGACTAAGCCTTTCTAAAAACTAGTATCATGTAATCACTACCTACCTTCACACAACCATGTCGATGAGAAATACAGAAACCTACAAAAACCTTCATAATGTCACTATAGAAAGATCAAAGGACACCTAGCGCTCAACACAATCTATCCTTGTCATCCCTCATTAGGCTCTAGTGATTTTATAGATTCTATACTCTTTCTAATCCTCTTACAACAACATTCTTTGTAAAGCTTAATTCATCAACATTCTTAATCATTTCCATGTCACCAAATTGCATAGGGAGAAAAAGATTAAACAAGCATTTCCTTAGGTCAAGATCAGAAACAACTAAAGAAAGATTAGAGGCAAAGTCTCCTCTAACCATCTACAAGAAAATACACGCACACAATGTGTACATGACCATAGCCATTGCAAACACTGTGCACATCCTTGCAATATAAAAAATTGAACACTTTGAAATTTTTACGCAATATTAGAAACAACTAAAGAAAGATTAGAGGCAAAGTCTCCTCTAACCATCTACAAGCAAACACACGCACACAATGTGTACATGACCATAGCCATTGCAAACACTATGCACATCCTTGTAATATAAAAAAATGAACACTTTGAAATTTTTATGCTAGGTTCGCCTCTTGTTTTAGTATTTGTTCCCTTAGCATGTTTCAACTTGCATTTAGCCCATTCTTCAATCTTTTTACCATCACTTGTTTGTCAATTCTATATTTTTCTATTTTTGATCAAATCATATTCTTTTAGCTTGTGTTTACTTAAACTAATGTATAATCACAGAGATTTCTTCATAATTGCAAAAATATTCCTAACATTTCAAAATTCATGGTGTTTCAAACCTTATATTTTATATTTTTATGTGAAAACCCTAATACTGCATCATTTTTGTGTCATTTTACCAACAACTCTCTTCTTGTCTATTTAAGAACCTATATGGAAACATTTTTTTGGTTCTCTCTTTGGTCATTTAGTTTACCTCTAAATGCTCCATCATAGTTCAATTTTGTAGTGTCATCCAAATGAGTATACCACTTCCCATTTCTATCTCCCATTTTTGCCTTCATATTCAAACTTTGAACTTTTACATGAGTTTTCCCCTCTTGGCCCTTGAACAAGGAAGGGTGACCATATTTTTTGTTGCATACTTTATTTATTATTAAGTTTATAAATGAGAATAATTATAAATTAAACACATATTTCCTCGTAATGTATAACCTTTTTTGTATAATCCAAATTATTAAAATAAAATGAATAAGAGACACAATATGGAGGACAATCTTATTTTTCTAAAAAAGTACATATTGTTTAATACTTTCCAATGTTTGTTGAACAAAGATCTTTATTTTTGTAATCAATGCATGTTGATTAGAAAATAGAAAATAAATATAATAATAAAATGAAATTTACAAACATCTATGTTTACAGAAAGCTTACTTTGAAGGCTACATTCATGCAAAATTTAAGGTTATGATGATCTCATTTGATGTTCAAGAATGTTATATGAGTCAACACTTTTTATCCTAAAAAATCTATAAATGTGGTTTGGAGGGAATTAGAGGTGGACTTGGACACAACCAACCACTTTATTATCTTTTAGAACTTTTGATCAAAAGTCCTTTCTACGTGGGTGTAGGAAGATCTTAGATCAAAGAACTATCGAGAGAAGCTGACCTTTGATTAATGGTTATGTATTTTTTGATGAAATTGAATTTTGTGAATTTGCAAGTGACCCACAAATGAGACACACCTTTATGCTTCCACTCAAATTTAGTTCATAGTAATAACTTGCACTAGCCCACAAAGTTGACCTTAAATAGAGGGAAAAACTAAATGCTGATCTATGCAACCAAATTCGCAACCATTCTTAATCCTTAAGCATACAAATTTGAACATCATATCATATTGGCACTCATCTTTAATCATAGAGCTAACCACCTTACCCTTCTCACTTCCTCTATGAAAATTAATAATTATTGACTTTAATTCCCAAATTTATATTTAATTCTAGATTAATGTATGCATTTTATTGGATTAACCTAAACTCGGCTTTAGGGATTGTTCTTCTCCCCTACAATACTAAAGGTAGCAGATTGTCTATTGGCCATTTCACCCACATGTGCGATTCTCAGTTAACTTAAAAAGTGCCATTATTTCGAAGAAGACTTCTCAAACTTAACACTTATTCTGGTATAGCCTATTTACAATTCTATGTAATACATACTGAGTTTTCCATTCTTCACCTTTCTTTACAGCCACCTTATAACCCTTCTTCATTATTCCATGCTTCACAAGAGCATCTTCAAATTGGCCATCATGGCTGTAACTTCTTATTTTATGCTGGTCGTCAGTTACCATAGTAACTATCCACTCTCCTTCTTGCACCTTAAAATTCCACCACCAATGATCACATAAACACTTTGCAAGGGATTCATTTATAATGTCAACCGGGGTGCAACTATTGACCACAATCATGCATACGGTGACTACACTAAATTCCGACATTATTTGCTCCCATTTATGACTTATGCGAATATCAATCTCTGCAATGACTGCATCGGCAGCAGAAAAGAACTCTGGATTTAAAGCTGACTGCGCTCCATCTACTGCTCTTCCAATCACTCCCAAAAACTCTGACGGTACACACTGCAATTTAAAAAGAAAAAGCTTGATTTTCATTTTCAGATGACATAAAACATTAGTTGAGAAAATCAAGAGAGGGAAAACATGTGAAATTTCACAGATCTACAGAGATAAAGAAAATCAAGCACAGATAAAATAGAGATGCATCAAATCGACTTTATTGTTCGTAATTCTATCAAATGCAAATTTACATGTATATAATGGCTGAGCAGAGAGAAATCCCAGAGAGACAGGCGTAGAAAACAAAGCAAACTGCTGTTTGCTATAGTTTGCATGAAAATCAACTAACTGTGGTTTCTTAGTTAGCTTAGCACGGAGACGGGAGAAATTGACGCTAACACCCCCCCTTAAGTCTAACTAAAATCAAGCATAGATAAAAACAGAGATGCATCAAATCGACTTCATTGTTCATAATTCTATCAAATGCAAATTTACATGTATATAATGGCTGAGCAGAGAGAAATCCTGGAGGGGCAGGCATAGAAAGCAAAGCAAACTGCTGTTTGCTGTAGTTTGCATGAAAATCAACTAACTGTGGTTTCTTAGTTAGCTTAGCACGGAGACAGGAGAAATTGACGCTAACACCCCCCCTTAAGTCTAACTAAAATCAAGCACAGATTAAACAGAGATGCATCAGATCGACTTCATTGTTCATAATTCTATCAAATGCAAATTTACATGTATATAATGGCTGAGCAGAGAGAAATCCCAGAGGGACAGGCGTAGAAAACAAAGCAAACTGTTGTTTGCTGTAGTTTGCATGAAAATCAACTAACTATGGTTTCTTAGTTAGCTTAGCACAGAGATGGGAGGAATTGACGCTAACACCCCCCCTTAAGTCTAACTAAAATCAAGCACAGATAAAACAGAGATGCATCAAATCGACTTCACTGTTCATAATTCTATCAAATGCAAATTTACATGTATATAATGGTTGAGCAGAAAGAAATCCCGGAGGGACAGGGGTAGAAAACAAAGCAAACTGATGTTTGCTGTAGTTTGCATGAAAATCAACTAACTGTGGTTTCTTAGTTAGCTTAGCATGGAGACGGGAGGAATTGACACTAACACCCCTCCTTAAGTCTAACTAAAATCAAGCACAGATAAAATAGAGATGCATCAAATCGACTTCATTGTTCATAATTCTATCAAATGCAAATTTACATGTATATAATGGCTGAGTAGAGAGAAATCCCGGAGGGACAGGCGTAGAAAACAAAGCAAACTGCTGTTTGCTATAGTTTGCATGAAAATCAACTAACTGTGGTTTCTTAGTTAGCTTAGCACGGAGACGGGAGAAATTGACGCTAACACCCCCCCTTAAGTCTAACTAAAATCAAGCACAGATAAAACAGAGATGTATCAAATCGACTTCATTGTTCATAATTCTATCAAATGCAAATTTACATGTATATAATGGCTGAGCAGAGAGAAATCCCGGAGGGACAGGTGTAGAAAACAAAGCAAACTGCTGTTTGTTGTAGTTTGCATGAAAATCAACTAACTGTGGTTTCTTAGTTAGTTTAGCATGGAGACGGGAGAAATTGACGCTAACACCCCCCCTTAAGTCTAACTAAAATCAAGCATAGATAAAACAGAGATGCATCAAATCGACTTCATTGTTCATAATTCTATCAAATGCAAATTTACATGTATATAATGGCTGAGCAGAGAGAAATCCCGGAGGGACAGGCGTAGAAAACAAAGCAAACTGCTGTTTGCTGTAGTTTGCATGAAAATCAACTAACTGTGGTTTCTCAGTTAGCTTAGCACGGAGACGGAAGAAATTGACGCTAACAAAACAAAGCTTAGGATAAATTCTTAAAAATTTACTCTATTACTCTCCCTTGAAGATAAGAAATGTGGTTGAATGTTAAAAGGAGTCTTCAAATCAATACCTTCTGCATGGGAATGTAATTCTGTATCGCTGCATTGCTGCAATATAAAAATCTCACACTTTTCAATGCATGCAGTTCTTCAATGCCTTGTATGCTCTCCAGCTTCTCACAAGTCTCAACTGTTATCCACTGAAGGCAGCTCGGTCTGGCAACACTTGACAACGGCTGTAACTCCTGACATTCCCTGTGATCGCATATCCCTGCCACTCTTTTCAATTCTGTGCAACCTTCTAGTCTGAGTTCCACAAGTGCTGTTGGTAAGATTACGTTCTGCAGCTTTCCACATCTGAGAACGGCAATCTTCTCAAGGCATGTTTGACTTGCAAAACATGGCAGCTCTTCAAGCTCCGGACAATCTGATATGGATACTCGTTTCAAATTTTGACAATTGGACAAGTAAAGACTATTCAGCTTCCCACATTCAGCAATTCTTACCGTCTCCAGGCAACTTGGACCTTGAAAAGTTGATCCCTCAAACTCCGGACGGCCACCAATGTTGATGCTCACAATCTTTTCCATATTATGTACAACAGTTAACTCCTGAATCTCTGGACACTTAGAAATATTCAATTCTACTAGCTTCCTAAGATGAGATATTCCTGACACACTTCTCAGCTGATTACAATCCTCAATTATAATTCTTGTGAGGCAGCTTAAATGCACAACTCTTAACTGCTGAAGTTTTGGACACATATAAATGTTCAACTCTACTAGCTTCCTAAGATCATATAATCCTGACTCAATTCTCAACTGACTGCAATAGTGAATTTTAATTCTTTCCAGGCAGCTCAAATGTACAAAACTTAACTCCTGTAGCTCTGGACATCCAAAATGTCCAATTCTACTAGCTTTGGAAGATCAGATATTCCTGACACACTTCTCAGTTTATTACAATAGTGAATTGTAATTTTTTCCAGGCAGCTCAGATGTACAACACTTAACCCTTGAAGCTCTGGACACCAAGAAATGTACAATTCTACCAGTTTCCTAAGATTAGATATTAATGACATACTTCTCAGTTGACTACAATAGCATATTTTAATCTTTTCCAGGCAGCTCAAATGTACAACACTTAACTCCTGAAGCTCTGGACACCCAAAAATGTTCACTTCTACCAGCTTCTGAAGATTAGATATTCCCGACACACACCTCAGTTGACTACAATTGTTAATTATAATTTTTTTCAGGTAGCTCAAATGTTCAACACTTAACTCCTGAATCTGGGGAAGCACAGAAATGTTCAATTCTACTAGCTTCCTAAGATAAGATATACCTGACACACTTCTCAGCTGATTACAATTCTGAATAGTAATTTTCTCCAGGCAGGTAAAATGTACAACACTTAACTCCTCCTGAAGCTGTGGACACTTAGAAATGTTCAATTCTACTACCTTCCTAAGATCAGATAATCCCGACACACTTCTTAACTGCTTACAATTCTGAATTGTAATTGATTCCAGGCAGCTCAAGTGTACAACACTTAACTTCTGAAGCTCTGGGCACTGACTAATCTTCAGATGTGCTAGGTTCCTAAGATCAGATAGTGCCGACAATCTTTTCAAACGTTTACAATTGATAACCTCAAGACATTTCAATGTTTCTACTCTTGTAAACTGCACTTCAAATAGATAGTCCATGTCATAAAGTTTGAAGGATTGAAGGATGGGACAATGATTTCCACTAATTAGGATTTTCGTCACACCTCTTTCACCCCTAATCTTTAAATTTTCAAGGCTGCTGCTACATAGGGCCTTAACCCTGCCAGACTCTCCGCCATCATTCAAATCCAATATCTCACCTGACTTGAAGTTACATATTGACAAGGATTTATAGGTACTCCTCTCTGCTCTGATATTGGAAATCAGTTCCCCTTTCAATCGTGAATACCTCAAATGTAAAGTAGAAAGATTCATTCGGAGGAGTCCCAATAAAGACCAACCATCTAAATGCATGTACTTAGCATCTATGACTACCTTTTCCAAACTATTTGATATTCCTGATAAATCTGAAAATTCTTCCAAAAAGGTATTATACATCTGCAGCTCTTTCAATTGGGAGGGCTCCTGAAACTCAAAATAAATTTGTTTTAAACTTACATTCTGATTCACTGGCTAGCACTAGTAGTGAAACTACAATTACTGGAGATTTTAATTCTCATTGGAGAACATAATACCTGTACATGGCTCTGCCACAATGTTTTGAGACGTAAATTGCTGATTATTAAACACTGCAAATTTTGAAGAGGAATCCATGAAGGAATGCTCGGCTGGAACGTACTGAAATCCGGGTTAAGCTGATGCTGATTTTGATACTCAGACCGAAGCCAAAACTCATACTCAAGCTGAAGCCACAACAAAGAATTTGACATCTTAGCAGTAGCATCTGATTCCCCTAAAAAGTATGTAATTCTAGAATTCATGGACTTGTCAAAAAAGGAATGGAAACATCTTCCTTTGGTTCGAGCGAGGATGTTTTGGAATCCCTTTGATTCCTGCAATCATAGAAGCAGCTCAGACTTGTGTTGTCTTAAGAAGTTAAAAGATTTAGAATATGACATTATATAAAACAGAAACTTGGAGAAGGAACAAGCATAAGGGCTGTTTTTAAATATTATCCACTTCAACAATCAAAGGTTAATTTTGGCCAATAAAAGTTGGACAAACATTTAACACTATTTATTGTTAATGAGGTATAAAATTGCTATTGATCGTTTGACCATTGAAGTGGATAATATTTAAGTAGAGTGAGAAGCATACCAGACATTGAAGATCTTGAGGACGCCACAAGCGACTGGGACTCGATCCATTTGCCATTTCTCTTCCCAAGTCCCGCAGATGGTCATGCATTCTCAATCCAGGCATGTATTTCCCTTTTCCTTCTTCCCAAACCCAAATTCCATTTTCTATTTCTTGAACAAGACACTTATTTTTTAGTGTTTCCAGTGCATGTTGAGCGCTCCATCCTGATCCCTCCCATACTCTCAGGGCAATGCTCTTCAATTTGTCAACAAAAAAACATGCGATATCAATGAAAATTTGCTGTTCCTCGTAATCCAATGCATCAAAGCTTATTTTAAGTCTTTGATGTATTTCTCGAGGTAGTGTCTTTCTAACTTTATTCAATTCTAAGATCCAATAATTTGGATCTCTGCCATGAACGTGGCTGCCCAGGACCTGAATAGAAAGAGGTAAGCCTCCACACACATCTAGAAAGGAGTCAACCAGATCGTGGTAATCCTTAGCCGGATGGGGTTGGCCGAAAGCATGCCAACAAAACAGCTCTCTCGCATCTTCTCTCTCCAATCCTTTTAGATTATAACCAGCGGCAATTCCTGTGTTAATGAGCACCCCTTCATCACGGGTTGTAACAATTACCAGGCTATTACTTGATTTCCTCATCATATCCATGATGAGTAAATCATCTAACTGTTGCACATGATCAATATCATCTACAACAATTAAGAAACTTAACGGCTTGCTCCTTTCTATGCAATCCGCGATCTGACTTTTTCCTTCCTCTGTACATTGAATGCCGAGTTGATCTCGTTGGAAGAGATCTTTGAGGAGTTTCATTTGTAAAGAAGGAAAACTGTTATTCGCATAGGCTTCCCTCACATCAAACAGAAAACAGGCTCGAGTATATTGTGACTGCTTTCTGTTGAACAACTCTTTGGAGAGAGTTGTCTTGCCCACTCCACCCATTCCAAAAATGCCGACGATCTGAGCATCCCCTTTGCCGCCTTCATTCATCCCGCATTTCTTTTCAATATCTTGAACAAGCTCATCAAGGCACCGTCTTTCAAAATCTTTCACGAGGTTGCCAAGTCCCACTGGGTATTTGGCAACATACAGAGATTTTCTCCTTTCGACTTCTTTTTGTACAGCTGACACTATATTTTTGCAGTCACAAATCCTTTACAAAGCAAATAGTGCATTTTAATAAGAAGGAAATATGCTTCGATGAAATCTAGAAATTTCATGCAAGAAAAAGTAAAACAAGGTAGAATTGTCAAGTACAATGGAAACATAGAGATCTTACTTGTAACTACTGATTTCATGTCCTGTGAAAAATGAAACACATTGGAGGGCTTTCTTCCACTCCTCAAGCTTCTCCATGTACCTGTTCTTCTTTTCATATTCAATAAATGCTTTAGCATACTCTCCCTTTTCTGGGAAGCGAAGATCTGAAGGCTTAACTCCATAAAAAACTGGCATGATTTTAGCTCTACTCTGTAACATGAGAACCAGCTCCGCCAAACACCATGGGGACTCTGCATATCCTTTGGAGAAGATGGCGATGTGAGCAGAAGCAGAGTGGATGGCATTCTCAATGGTTGAGGGAAACGAGTCTCCAAGTTCTTTCTCTTCTGAATCAAGAAATGTAAGTATTTCTAGCAACATAAGAGATTTGTAAAGCTGAAGAGCAACAGTTTGTTTGACATCAGGTCCTCTATGGTTGATGAACACATCAAATAATCTTGAAGACTCTGAAGCCTTCCTCCTTTTGCCGTGAGGTTCAATTCCGGAAAAAGCATGCTGTTCCTTATTTCTTTTGTGAGATGAAGATGAAGATGCCATTGACTAATGCTAAGCACCAGTTAAGAAAATGGATGTTTGGAGCAGGGGAAAGGCAGAGGGAATTGGACTCATGGAAGTGCGCACAAATAGATTGTACTACCTATATAAAAAAGGCCGATGTTGCAGGTAATATTTTTTCCTTCCCCGGAAAAGATTTAGGAAAATGCTTAGAAAATACGTTGGCCACTGAGTCCGACAAAAGCCGAAAGAAGATTGGACTCGATCTGACGTATAAACGAATAAAATCAGATCTTTGTGGGGGCCAAGCATTGAGCTCCTTTAGTGAACGCCTTTTTTAAAGTGTTGCAGAGTCAAACAGGTCGGTCCCAGCCGGGCTTGAAATCTAATCTCCGTCCTTCCTTTCAAGGACAATAATTGCTAAATGTTAAAGTGTTGCAGTCAAGCCTGGAATGTCATCTTCTATCTCCCAATTTAACCCTAGTTTGATATTCCTGGTGCCTGTAATTTTAATGTCAGCGAATTTAAATTTGTCGAATTTCGATTCTGCATATTACACGTTTTAAGAGATTTAAAGTATTTCCTTCTAATTTTAAATTATTGTAGCCTTTTCAGGTCCCACCAGGGCTGAAATGTCATCTCAATCCTACCTGTCAACTCAGAATTTACCCAGATATTTTTAATCCCAGTAATTTTAACGTTTCTATAAATTTTTTAACGGTTAATTATTAGACCATGTTCATTGTAGGAATCAGAGCCTAAATTTGATAGTCAACCTTGCTTGTCAAGCAATTTTTTTGGACATTTTAAAATACTATGACATACTTTAGTATAAGTAAATTATAGAAAAATCAAATATATATATCATCATAATTCTATATAAATTTTGACAGTTTGTCCAAAATCTCTCCTTTCATATGATACAGTTTTTTAAAAATTTTGATTGTATTTTACAACAAAAATGTCTAAATATAGCTATACAACTGTCAAATTTAAGCCCTAGTAGAAATACAGTAATGAATTATATGGATATGCTAAATACATCTATCTAAAAAATGTGGAGAGATCAATTTCCATTTATTTTATTTACTTAAGAGTTATTTTATTTTACTTTACAAATATTTAAGAATTATTTTATTTTATTTATATCGTTTATTAAAGAGTTACTTTTATGACATTGGCAAGAGAGAGCAAGTTGTTGCTTTGTTAGAGTTTCAGTCTTAGCTTTGTTGTTGCTAGTTCGCATCCCCCTTATGCCATACAACTTCCTTCTGAAGTTGGAATTGGTATTGTTCCTCTACATTTATTGTGGCGCCCATCCTTGTGAGCGGTTTCCACCCATTATAAATGGCCTCAACCTTTTGTAACTTTGCAGTTGTTGGAGTTGAAGATCTAATAGCACAAAGCAATTGCTCCCCCACTCAAATGATCCAGGAAGTTTGTTCCCAAGGTGTTCTACAAGGTATGTATGTTGAAACACCTTCAAATCTTATTCTTCTTATCTTAGAGTATGATAAATATGTGCTACTAGATAGAAAATTTTGACCCTAATAGAATATTTTGTGGGAACTTCCCCCTGAAAGCATGCTCAAAGAATGGTGACCAAGGCCTAGGTCTCGCATAGGATTTGCCTTAATGTTGTGCAAAATTTTACCAAGAGTTTTCTTTTTTCTCACTTTGCTAAAGCTAGTCATGTTGAAGCTATCCTTAAGCTTGGTCCTTGGTATGTTGATTTGTCCTTGTTAGTGTTCACACCTTGGACTAGAGACTTCGTCATCTTAGACAAGAAAGCTCTGTGTCTGTAAGCACCAAAATCATGCACATCCTCCACGAGGACCCCTATGATGAGTTATAATCCTTGTCACGTACATGTAAGCGTGAAATAACATCCTTTCAACAACAATTCTCTTGGTGACATGTCTTTTCTTTCGTTTTGTGTTATTTCCCCTTTGTCGTTTTCTCTCTCTTTGTTGTCGACGCTTTTCGACACTTGTCAGTTTGCATTTTCTGTGCTTGTGACCTTGTTCCTAAGCCTTGTATGCATCTTGTAGGTGAGTTTTCACCTTTCCTCGGTGTTTTTCATCCATTCCCACCCCTAGAAGCCTTCTAGAGGTCCCCCCTAGCCATCTCCAACTTTCAGGTTTTGATTTTCAGTTTTACTCAACCAATTCTCTTGGTGACATGTCTTTTCTTTTGTCTTGTGTTGTTTCCCCTTTGTCATTTTCCCTCTCTTTGTTGTTGACGCTTTTCGACACTTGTCAGTTTACATTTTTTGTTCTTGTGACCTTGTTCCTAAGCCTTGTATGCATCTTGTAGGTGAGTTTTCACCATTCCTCGGTGTTTTTCATCCATTCCCACCTCTAGAAGCCTTCTAGAGGTCCCCTCTAGCCATCTCCAACTTTCAGTTTTCAATTTTTAGTTTCACTCAACCAATCAAATCTCCCCCTACTATTTCCAAATCTCTCTCAGGGGATCCTACTTATGCAAGTGGAGATTTAGATTTTCACACATGACTGACCTGTTTCCGGAGGTAGATCCCCTTCTTTTTTCCTCTTCTTCCATCTCCCATCATGCACTTCACCCCAGGTGACCTCCTCTGAGGGTCGCCCCAGGCGACCTGACTAGTGAAAGGGGTGACCCCTGGGCGACCCTATCGTGTTTCCAGTCGCAAAAAAACTTAAGTTTCTAACTCAAAAAAAATTAGTTTTCATTGATTTTTCTTCCTATTTGCATGGATTTTCATGCCAACTATAGAGTTAACTATTTCATGCAACTACACATGCATAATTAGCTCTATTTTATCTTTAATTAACAACTCATGCATTCTCATGCATTCCCATGCACTCCTTCACTTCTTCTTGAGTGATAAGCTTTTACTGGATAGATCACTCCAATTTTAGCCCAGATCACTCTTAAATCTTTTAAGTTGTTATGTTAGAAAATATCCCCTTGGGGGCTTTTCCCTCTTAAGGTTTAGCTCCCAAGTCCTTAGACTGCATTTAGAGCATCTTGCATGATAATTGTGAATCCCGATGAGAAAACCCTGAAGTCTTATGGCAAATAGGACCTAGGGGTGGCATTTTGATGATCCCTAAACAAAAATGGGAGGATGGACTTGGGCACTAGTGCCCTAGTCCTATCCTATTTTGGGTCGGCCCTAAATTTAAATGTCGGTTTTATGACCTTTTCTTAGGTCCTATGCCGACCTCTCAAGTTTGAATTACGAAATTCTTAGCGAGAATGTTTGTAGTTACATATATAAGCATGTTTAGGACTTCATTTGCAAAGAACATGGACATTGTGAACTTGTGACTTTATGCAAAAGTGATTCAAGGCATTCATTGTCTTACAGAGCAGTATTTTGTTGTTATTGTGTTTGTTTGTTGTAGATTTGACTCCATCTCCTCATAGCATGAAAAGGCATCTTCCTTCCATGAGATCTACACTTCAAAGGTGACATTCATTTGTGTTTCAATCATTTATCATTTGGATTTTGCCTCTATCCCGCAGGGATATGCACTCTCATCTAACAACAGTATTCGAAAGACTTGAATGTCTCTCTGGGGCTTGACCGAGGCAAGCCTCTAAACACCACAATCCGCAACCACACTCCTTTGTGATTGCAAGTTACAGGTTTCACATATGGATGGAGTGGAGTTGTAGGGAACAGTAAGACAGTGTGCAAATTCCACATCCCTGAAGAAAAGGACTTCTTGAACACGGACGCTAGTGGCAGTGTCCTCCAAAGTTGCAAACATAGAAACAATCTGGACAGTGGTAATCAACATCCGAAGAGCTTCCAACATCCTAAAGAACATCCAACACTGGACTAGGGAGCTAGTGGAGGTGTCCTCCGCATCTTCCGAGACAAAAATTGAAGATACAATGAATATCAGTGTTGGGAGAAGATCCAGATTTCATACAAAAAATAGTACCTCGGACAGGGGTGCTAGTGGAGGTGTCCCCAACTGTTCTACATTCTGAACTTTGAAAAATGGTCAGTTATTAATCTGTCCTTCACCTTAATCTAAAAGGATTTGTCGTAATTCATCAATTTGCTTCCTCTTTTGCTTACTTAGGGTTTTAAGAGTATTTGAGCACTAAATTGAGATATTGATTGATAACATTTGAGTTTTTGCATTGTTTCAAGTGACAGCCCAACCTGTTAGGTGAATGCTCTCACTTAGTAGAGATTAAATGCAGTTGATATGTCCTTGAATGTTTGTTGTGAAAGGAGGATCTAGACACTAAAACTAAAACTAAAACCCCATCATCCTCCCTTTTTCAAACAAAACATTTTGGTGAATCCATGTTTTTAAATGTTTGCACTTTGTTGAGTGTTGTGTGATAGATTTGCATTCATTCATTGTATTACATTTGAAAAATTACAAAAAAAATATAAAAATTTTGCAAATTTGAAAAAATTGGCATCTTAGGCTTGCATTTTGGCATATTTTGAACTAATTTGTATTTAATTTCATTTAATTTTTGTTATTTTCATTAGATCTGATTTAAATTACAGAAATTCACCATTTAGTATTCACTTGCATTGCATTTTCATGCTTAATTTGTTAAAAATTGTTTGAAATTGTGCATTTTTCATAAAAACCTAGTTTTGCATTAGCTAGGCTTTGTAGTCAAAATCTTGTTTCATATTTTACTACCCTTTTAACATGCTCATTTATGATTGATTTCTAATTGTAGTGTTGCATGATAGTGTCATTCTTGCAAAATTTCATGTCTGGGGTTTGAAAACCTTGCATTTTCACTAGATTTGGCCTTATTGTCTATCTAGATTTGCATTATAAGCGTGTTGTGAGGGATTTTGCTGCATTATTTGACTGATAGCAGGGTTATAATCTATTGCCCCTCCTCAAATTCCTTACAACACCCTTTTTATTAGGCTTCTACATTGAAAATTGATGAAAAATTGCATATTTTAGGTGTATTTTCACTAGGTTTGGACTTGTCCCCACTCTAGAATTACATTAAAGGCATGTTGTGAAAGATATTGTTGCATCATTGGATTGTTATTAGGCATATTATTTGTTGCTCCTCTTGAAATTCTTAATAGCTATTCCTCTTGAATATTTTCACAGCTGCTCCTCTTGAAATTCTTCATAACACCTCTTCTTTCATTTATTTGCATTGAAAAAAGTTGAAAAATCAAGCATTTTAGGTCATATCCATACATACTTTTGCACTTGTTTTGGCATAAGCGTTGAAAATCTTTAAAATATGATTTGAGATTCATTTGACAACATACACATGGCTTCTCAATACAATAATAATGCTAGGCTTCCCCTAGGTAGGCCTTATTTGAAAAGAAGAGCCCTTGAACTTGAAATAACATTTACACCTCAGGACAAAGAAATGGTAGATACTGAAGGGCCTCTTTACATTACAGTGAACATAATGGAAAGACCTTTGCATGGAATACTTATAGACCCTAATTGCATGACTAATGTGGTTACATAAGAGTTTCTTTTTAAACACGATTTGGCACAAGATTCTTATGAACCGTCGGATTTGAGAATTAAAACACATAATGGAGCTTTGATGAATACATTTGGGAAGATAACCTTATTGGTCTCAGTATATGATAAAGTCGTGGATCCTTTATTTGATGTTATCCCCTTATCCGACCTCTTTCGTGTAAAACTAGGACATCCATGTGGCTTAAGGCTATGAATGTCGTCCCCTCAACTATTCACAAATGCCTAAAATTCCCTTTGCATGGAGAGATATGTACTATCCATCGTAATTCATATCAACCTCTGGCTAAGAACAAGAACTTCACTCTTAATTACTTTTGGCCGCAACCTGATAGAGACCCTAAGCCATGAAGAGACCAATCTTTCCTAGACTACAGACAATACAAAGCAAAACAACTAGTTAGAGTGGTCAAGCCTCCTTTACAAACAATAAGAGAAGAACAACATGCATTTGAAGATCCTCTTAGAGCAAAAGGAAAATGACAAAATGACATAAGAATAAAACAAGACTATTATGACTATGATGAAATATTTGGTGTGATAGAAGTGGATAAGGAAAAGTTTCATAACTCACCTTGTCCACAGAAAGATGGTATCTATGTTGAGGTTCCTCCCCCGCCATCCTTACAAGGATCGGGAGGTTTTCATCGACAACAAAACATTTCATCGAGACTGGAATGAGATTTGAACATGGTGCTTCCTCCTCTAATGTGCAAAATCCTATGGAAAAACATAACAATGAGTTTGAAGAGATAAATAGTAATACAAGAAGGAATAGACAAGAAAGAGAAAGGAGGAAGAGAAGACAAGCTTTTGCCCAATGAAATGCACCTCAACAAGAAAACATTCAACCTAACATTGAATCAAACCTAGACGAATGTAACACTGAAGAATTTGAAAACAAGAACAAAAGTTGGGCTATGGTACCTTACACACCTCTTTCCTCTAACATTCGAGATTGGGAAGAGGATGATTTGCTCGTCGACAACCCTTAGTTCAGTTGTCCCTGTAGGTAAGTATTTCTAACCCTTTACCTTTATGTTGTGTTTCCCCCGTGATGTGTTATGTGTTGTTTAGGCCTCCTAGGATGACCCTTGATTCTTTTGTAAGGTCAAGGATGCCGAGAGACGACCTCTATTGTGACCCTTCTTCTATTTGTATCATCATTCTTCTATATATCCTCTCCTCTATTTTCAGTGTTATGTGTTGTGTCCTAGGGGCATAGCATTGCGGTTGGTGACCTGGGGGCACCTTCCTACATGACGACCCTAGGAGACTTGTTTCTCCTCTCTCAATTTATTGTTTACCTTATTCTAGTGGTTCTACCTAGCTGGCGGATGACAAAAAACATATAATACTGATACGGACCTAGTGTCCCTTCAATAATAAATCTAAAAATAGACCTAGTCCATACATGACGACGGGGTTGATATATATTATTTGACGCTTAGCTAGTAGAATCACTCTGTGTGAGATTTTGATGTTATCTTATCGCACTTACAAAACATAACAATAATGTTGCTCCGTGCACTTTGTTTATCTTGGATCCCTCCTCTTGATGTGAATGATTACATGCATAGTTGTTTATCATGATTATATGGTTGCTAACACCTTTTCTTGCTAGAAATTATGTGTTTTTGGGAACATTTGGTGATCGTAAAGTACATGTCACTTCTAAGTGGCATGGGCTTCGTGAGAGCTCGTGTTCCTTTGTGTGTTTTCTTCCTACCTTAACATACTTGATATCAGTACACAATATCAACCACCTTAAGGTGGGGGCATATGTAAGGTAAGTTGTTTGATGATTTTGGTACTAACAAAGTGTGCTTGTAAGCCCTTTGTGGAGGCGGGATGTTATATCTCTGAGTGAGTGCACATCTTTATTTTCTATATTGCAATCACTTAAGCCCTTTGTGGAGGTGGGATATCATGCATATCCTTTTATTTTAAGCCCTCTTTGGAGGTGAGAATGGTGTATTTCTTGAGGAGATTGTACATCCTGTCATTTTCTAAAAAGTCCTCCAAGTAGGCGGGACAAATCTGAGACTATCCTAACCCTTAAGCATGTCTTCGGTGATTGTTGTGGTGAAGCCCAATCATCGGTGTGTGCCTGTAATGTGTTTGAGATGGCTACGAACCTATAAGTAGGTTTCTTCCATCACTTGTTTGTCATGTTTTCTCTGTGTCTTCCATGTGTCTATGTATGGCGTGTTTGTTCCCAAGCATAGTTTCAAGACCAGTGGTGATGAGCTCCTCCTATGCTTTGGGTTTTGTATGGCGTATTTGTTCTCACGTGTAGTTTCAAGACTAGTGGCGATGAGCTCCTCCTACACTCTGAGATTTGTATTGCATGTTTGTTGCCCCTTATGCAGTTTCAAGACTGGTGGTGATGGGATCCTCCTGCATTTGGGTTGTGTGTTTACTTTCCTTGTACTTGCATTTGCATTTTATATATGAGAAAAAAAAAGAAATAATCACTGCATTCACTATGTTTTACATGCCTTTAATGTTGTCTTCTTCATGTTTTGCATGACTGTAACTGTCTTCTCCATGTTTTGAGTGCTTGTTACTATTTTTAATGTGTGGCGTGTCTTCACCATGCTTGTTGACCATACTTTAATGCACGTTTGGGCCTTGCATTCTTGCATACATTAAAGTGGGGGCTAAATTTTATGTCGAAAAATGTCCCCTTGGGGGCTTTTCCCTCTTAAAGTTTAGCTCCTGGGTCCTTAGAATGCATTTAGAGCATCTTGCATGATAATTGTGAATCCTGATGAGAAAACCCTGAAGTCTTATGGCAAATAGGACCTAGGGGGTGCCATTTTGATGATCCCTAAACAAAAATGGGAGGTGGACTTGGGCGCTAGCACCCTAGTCCTTCTCTATTTTGGGTCAACCCTAAATTTAAATGTCAATTTTATGACCATTACTTAGGTCCTATACCGACCTCTCAAGTTTGAATTACAAAATTCTTAGCAGGAATGTTTGTAGTTGCATATATAAGCATGTTTAGGACTTCATTAGCAAACTAGATGGACATTGTGAACTTGTGACTTTATGCAAAGGTGATTCAAGGCATTCATTGTGTTGCAGAGCAATATTTTGTTGTTATTTTGTTTGTTTATTACAGAATTGACTCCATCTCCTCATGGCATGGAAGAGCATCTTCCTTCCATGAGATCTACACTTCAAAGGTGGCATTCATTTGTGTTTCAATCATTTATCATTTGGATTTTGCCTCTATCTTGCAGGGATACACACTCTCATCTAACAACGGTGTTCGGAAGACTTGAATGTCTCTCCAGGGCTTGACCGAGGCAAGCCTCTAAACTCCACAACCCCCAACCACACTCTTTTGTGATTGTAGGTTACAGGTTTCACATCTGGATGGAGTGGAGTGGAGTTGCAGGGAATAGTAAGACAATGTGCAAATTCTGCATCCTTGAAGAAAAGGACTGCTTGGACACATGCGCTAGTGATAGTGTCCTCCGAAGTTGCAAACATAGAAATAATCTAGATAGTGGTAATCAGCATCTAAAGAGCTTCTGACCTCTTGAAGAACATCCAACACTAGACTAGGGTGCTAGTGGAGGTGTCCTTCACATCTTCCAAGGTAGAAACTGAAGATATAGTGAATATCAATGTCAGGAGAAGATCCAGATTTCGTACAGAAAATAGTACCTTGGATAGGGGTGCTAGTGGAGGTGTCCCTGACTATTCCACATTCCAAACTTTAAAAAATGGTCAGTTAGTAATCTTTGTCCTTCACCTTAATCTGAAAGGATTTGTCATAATTCATCAATTTGCTTACTATTTTACTTACTTAGGGTTTTAAGAGTATTTGAGCACTAAATTAAGATATTGATTGATAAGATCTGAGTTTTCGCATCATTCCAAGTGATAGCCCAACCTGTTAGGTGAATGTTCTCGCTTAGTAGAGATTCAACTCGATTGATATGTCCTTGAATGTTTGTTGTGAAAGGAGGATCTAGACGCTAAAACCAAAACCCCATCATCCTCCCTTTTTTCTTACAAAACATACGTTAACTCTCCAATCAAATTGAGTTAAATCTCCTTCTTCCTCACTCCTCATCCCTTCTTCCAACCTATAAATATCCCCTTCCTTAAGCACAAAGGGAGGCAATTTCATTTGTGCACACAACTCTTGCAAGTTATTGCTCTCCACATCAAGCATTATCATGCTCACACAGGACATAGGAGCCTTTTGTTTTGTTTGTTGCTTCACATAGCTTTCATACAAGCTTGTTATGCATCCATACGTTGCTCACATCTAGCCATGCTACTCATCAAAGCTCTTATTGAGCTCTCTTCAAAAACATTTAAAAGTTTCTTTTACTTCCATTGTCGTCTTTTTGCCAAGAGGATACCTTGTTGCTACAAGAGGATACGAGGTTGCAATCACAAGGATTTCTAAGGGTAGTGGAGGCTCACACGTCTCCAAGTTTCTTTATGATTCTTTTCAATTTGTAGTAATTAGATAACTAAAATTTCTCTTGGAATCAATAATCTTGTTGCTTTTTCTTTGATAGGATAGATAGATCTTGTATTCTTAGAGTAATTTGCTTTCAAAGTTCATAGATTAATTCATTTAAAAGCAATTTCCCTGTTCTTAGATTAATTTGTTCCAAATATTTAGAAATCCCCAAAACCATAGTTTAGTTGCATTAGATAAATTCATTATAGCTTGCATCCATTCTCTAATTCTTAGATTAAGAAAAAGCATCTTCAATTCCAAAAACATTAAAAAAACACAAAAAGAAGTTTTGCATTCATTTAGTCTTGCATTCATAAAAACCCAAAAAAGAACAAAAACATTAGTAACTTAGAAAATTCACAAACCCTTGATTCCATCATAAGGTCAACTATAGTCAAACATTTAGTTAAAACCTTTAATTCCATCATAAGGTCATTCAAAATCAATGTAGATTCAAATTCAAACCTTAGGTCAAACAAACCCCAAGTCCAAACCTAGGTCAAGTCAAGGTTAGCTCACAATCACCTATCTCTTGTCTCAGCTCATGAATGTTCCCTAGATTAAGAGGTGAGTGGGCGAGGGAAATCCTCGATGAGATAGAGGAAATTCATCCAAGACCACAAAAGGACCCACTTGTCCTAGAACAACAAGATGAACATAGGCAACTTTTGGTGCAACAAGCATTCATCCAACAATATGAATGACAACAAGCAATAAATGAAAACAATAGCCTACCCACACAAAGGTGGAATATTAGGAATCCAAACAGGAGAACAATGACTAGTGACCTTTCAGGTCATACAATTATCTTTACAACCATGATAATTGAACAACACATCTACACAAGCACACAACAACATAGGCCCCAGGACTAGCTGATCCCTCTCTGCGAAGTCCAGTTTCCAATGAGCTAGACCACTCTCGTGTCTCACCTCCTCTCGACTGGCTACTTCTACGAGAGTGAGAGTGACATGGTGGTTCGCCCCGTGGCAAGGAGGGAAGGGTCCATGTGCGTGCCAAAATCTGACTCGATAGCCCCAGGCCACTGACGTCATGAGAAGTATGTTGTCAAGAGAAGAACTTACAAGAAGCTTAGGAGGTACAAAAATCATTCCACATAGTACATCAAGATAAAAAGTTCACAACATGTGAAATGTCATTAGAAAGAACAAATAGGGTCACTCAAACCCCAATGCAAAGCAATCCATTGTAAGGTGGAAAAAATCAAAGAACAGACAAAGCCTCACTCACAGACCTTATAGAAAGTTTGGTCCAACTAATCGAGACCCTTGAGGCTAGGAGGGTTGAACAAAATTGCCAAAATAAAATTGAGGAAAAACCCAAGGCACCTAGAAATCATTTCATTGACAAGATGAAATCAAACCAGGGGGCAACACAAAATACCCCTCATCCAAACTTCCATGAAACATTTAGGGCTCCCTTCCCCTCACCATCCAACAAAAAAGGTCTCAATCAATTAGGTGGAAATCCTATGACGTAAAATAAACCACAAACAATCCCACCCAATCTTCAAAACATAAACATGACACCATCTAGAGTCATCCAAAATTTTTAGGATATCAACAATATAGCATACCCTTTCAACAAATGCAACAAGATCTTCCTAAAGGGCTAATGTTTGGAGGAACAAAACCTTCTACACACAACCCCCTCTTAGGAACATACCTTGAGTATTTAAAGGATCCTTTTCACTACAACATTCGTTAGGTCATACTACCACAGCCTCTCCCTGAGCTTCCAAAATTTAAAGGAGAGGGTGATCCCAACTCTCATATCAAGGCTTACATCATGGTAGTGTGAGAAATCCTTCCTTGGGATGGGTTGGTAGCAAAGATCTTTCCAAAGACTTTGGAGGGTATCGCTTTGGATTGGTACTATTGACTTCCAGAAGCATCGATCCACTCTTTTAGGCAACTCATTGATCGATTTGTGGCTGCCTTCGACATAAACAAATTGGTCAAGACATGAATACAAGAATTTTTACCAATCAAACATGAAGCCAATGAGTTGGTTGCACATTTTATCACACGATGGAGGAAAGTTCTCTATTCTTTAACTAGTGCATCAAACATGGATCATAAGGAACTTTGTGATCTCTTCTTACATGCTCTCAACAATGACATACAAGAACAATTACAAAAACTCCCTTACAAATCATATGAAGAAGCACTCAAAAGTGCCCTTAGAATTGACCAAGCCACTATTGATAGCAAAAGAAGGGAGTATGATGCCAATGAAAGGTTGATAAACCATGATATAAATAACAAATCCTTGACAAATGATCAAGATGTATATGGGTCAACAAACACTTCACCATTAGGGAACTACAATTGTGACTACAATAGTCATACAAATTTGGGAAATGAAAATGCCAACAACTATCCCCCGAGAATTAACAAGAAGTCTTACAACAATTGTCATAAACCTCAAGATCACAATCATGATAAATATTGCTCATTTCACAAGATAAGGGGGCATGATATCAAGTCATGTCGAGGGTGCCATCACTTCATATAAAACCTCCCAAAACGTCAACAAAAAGCATTCATGGACACTTTCTCACAAGATGAAGAACTTAGTCTGAACAACTTTGATCAAAACACATTAGGCCTTTTGGAATTGGATAAAGATCAAGAAATTTGTGTCACCCAAGGACCAAAACAACTAGATGACACTTCCAACAATTCAAAAATTTCTCACATGCTAGAGCTTATCAAGAGTTCTCCTACACACAAGAACACTCTCCTCAAAGCCTTAGATCTAGGACATCTAGTTCAAAGCACTCCAAGTGAAAAGTGTTCTTCTTTGACATTTGATTTTGAAAAGTTACCCTTAGATAATGACATAGCTAAATATGGTGACCTTCCCCTTCATTTGCTAGTCCAATTTCAAGACTATTCCATGAAACGTGTAATGATCGATGATGGGTATGTAATCAACATAGTCTCCTTTTCACTTCTTCAAAGAATGGGTTATGATGAAACACAAATCAAAAAACAATCTTCCATCCTTATGATTCGTGATGACCCAAACATTCAAACCATGGGAAACCTGTCAATCTTTAAATCACATTGGGTCCCAAAATCCTCCCAACTGAGTTTATGTCATAAACAAAGAAACCACTTACAACATGATCCTAGGAAGACCTTGGATCCATAGGATGAGGGCTATTCCCTCCACATTATTTCAAGGAATACACTTCTTGTACATGGGACAAACCCATGTCATCAAGGGAGATCCTAATCCTTTCAACCTTTATAGAGTTGAACAAGTCAAAAAGAAGGGAAATACCATGGAAATCACTAGTGACACAAAAATCAACACTTTTGAAAAAGAGACATCAAAACAAATTGCAAATGTAGCCAAGACCTCAAAGTGTATAGGAAAGGGAGCAATAGGAGAATTCCCCTTTGATCCCCACCCAACAAAGTCTTATGCTCCATTCAACTTAGTGGCCATTCCAATCGATCTAGACATAAACATTCATATGATTGAAATCATGAATAAAGAAGAACCAAAACTCACACAGAAACTAGGAGAGTCAACACCAACCTCATTTACCCCTCAAAATTTCAAAACAAGGAATGAAACTATACAAAAACAAAAAAATGATAAAGCTAGGGGGAAAATCATCAAACAATAGAAACATGTGAGTACATGAAACTCCTCACTAAATACAAAGACATTTTTACACCAAGTCTTGGAGTGTCCTTGCAAAGACTTTCAAGTGAAGTTCAAACTAAAATGGATAGGTCCACACATAGTTAAGGAAGATGTCAGAAATGACACTACCTCTTGTGCATTATGGAAGGAGAAGAGTTTAACATCTCAAAACATTGTAAAAGCCTTTAAAACACCAAAAAAATCAAATATTCCAAAAATACCAAAAAAATCATAAAAATAAAAAATGTCGAAAATAATTTGTTTCTTTCATTTCAGTATCATTATGTTCATCTTATATTATTGTGAATGACTTGCTCTTATATTATTTTCATTTCAGTAAGGAGTCTAAGGTTTCCTAGGTATATGTGATCCTTTTAGGTCCCACGATTCCCCATTTTCACAATCATCGTTTTCCCCCTTCATTCCCAATGATTCTAATCAAAGCCTAGCTCTTAGCTTTACACCAATCCCAGTCTTAATGAGCCGAGATGTTAGGTCTAAGAAAAGTCAATATTCAAACCTACAATGTTCAAAGGAAGCTTGCAAGTAGACCTTCCCAATTCTTCCCTAGTAGAAGAAAAGTTCAACTAGACCTTGAAAACTTTTGGTGTCACTCAGCCCCTTATCTTTCCTAGCCAAAAATGTTAGGAGGATCAAAACTCTGAAGGAAGCAATCTAAAATACAAGTGAACAAAAAATGAGTGATCAAAAAAAGAGTGTTGAGAAAGAGAATTGAGAGATCAAATTATTGCATATCCAAAGTTCCAAAGGCATTCATTTCATAAAAGTCAAAAATCCAAAAAAATGAGAAAATCAAGTGAGGCATTCTAGAAAATACAAAGAAAAGAGAAAAGGAAAAAAAAAAGAGTGAAAGAGAGAATATTGTTGAATTTTTATACTCTTGGGTGGAGATCAATCTAAGTTCAAAGCCTCAAGGGTGATATTCTACCAGAGAAAATAAAAGAGAAAGGTACAAAGCACACACATGCACTAGCTGAGCAAACCAAGAGTCTAGTAGTCTTTAGAATCATTTTCTATCTAGGGACCTTGGTTCTTTCCCATTTATCCTTTACCTCGAGTCTCTCTTGTTTTCCATCTATGATCTAAGTCTAGCAAACATCAATAAAATTTGTTACTTGTCCAAGTCGAAAGCTTGTCAGATTGTCTTATCTAGATAAGGATCAGTGTTTAGCCTTTAGCAAAGCCCAAATTTAGAAGCACTCCATTTCACTCCAGCTTCCCACTTGAGTTCTAAATCCCTATCTCATAGACTTGATTAGGTCTCTTATACCAAAATAACCTACAATCCCCTGGATTGAAAATCATATTAAGGAGTAGTCATATTGTTTATTCTAGAATGCATTCATACCAAAATCAAAAAAAGTGTTCCAAAGCAATAAAGCCAATGTCATAACTCATGGCATTCCATAGAATTAAAAGTTTCATTTCAGCATTGCTTGTGTTCTTGCATCTGAATATCGTCACCTGCATTCATATATATATATATTCTGAAAAAGATAAACAAATTGCATCATCCATATGTAATCATCTTAGGTATGCATTCTCATAAGCAAAATAAAATCTCTAGCCTACCATATGCACAAGAGGGAAAGTGAAGTACAAGATGTCGACTAAATATATGTATGGATCTCATCAAATCAAGTCTTGTAATGAGAAGTGTAAAACAATGTCTGAGCACAAGTCACTCCAAAAAGTCAAAAGAGCAAAACTGTGTAGTCAAGTACACAAGTCTCCCCCATGCAAGGGGGCAAGGGTAGAGATCCCTTCAATAAATATAGGTCTTCCAAAGACTTCAAGGAGTGTCAAATCAAACCTTTACAAAATCTCCTAAAAAACCACAAAAATTAGAAAATCAAAAAAATCTAAAAAATTGTAAAACCTGAAAAATCCCTAAAAATTGAATATGTTCTTCAAAATTTGCAATAAAAGGATAATCTATTCTCCTCCTCTCTAGCATAGCATATTTTCTATTTCTTTTATGCATCTTTCATGCGTTCATTTTGCGTGTATTCATTCCTATAGGTCTCGCTGACAAAGGCAAACAACTAGTTGAACTCACACAATCTATGGTATGTTCATCATTTTAGTTTTCATTATTCATTTTGATATATTCAGATGCCGGACTAATACTAGTTATTGCAGGTACAATTATGGGAAAATTGACAATAGGTAAGGCCTAGTTCGGGAATGGTACCTACCTTTCATGTAGACTACTGTCCCTGAGGGGGCAAATATGTAAGCACCAAAATCACGCACAACCTCCACGAGGACACCTATGATGAGTTATAATCCTTGTCACGTACATGTAAGTGTGAAATAACATCCTCCTCAGTAGCAATTCTCTTGGTGACATGTCTTTTCTTTCATCTTGTGTTGCTTCCCCCTTGTCGTTTTCTCTCTCTTTGTTGTTGATGCTTTTCAACACTTATTAGTTTGTATTTTTTGTACTTGTGACCTTGTTCTTAAGCCTTGTATACATCTTGTAGGTGAGTTTTCACCTTTCCGCAGTGTTTTTCATCCATTCCCACCCCAAGAAACCTTCTAGAGGTCCCCCCTAGCCATCTCCAACTTTCAGTTTTTAGTTTCACTCAACCAATCCAAATCTCCCCCCACTATTTCCAGATCTCTCTTGAGAGACCCTACTTATGTAGGTGGAGATTTGGATTTTCACACATGACTGACCTATTTCTGGAGGCAGATCCCCTTCTTTTCTCTTCTTCCATCTCCCATCATCCACTTCACCCCAGGTGCCCTCCTCTAAGGGTTGCCTATGGGTTGCCCCTCGAGTGACCTAACTAGTGAAAGGGGTGACCCCTGAGTTACCCTATCATGTTTCCATCCATGAAAAAACTTGATTTTCTAACTTGAAAAGGCTTCATTTTCACCCATTTTTCTTCCTGTTTGCATGGATTTTCATGTCAAATATAGAGTTAACTATTTCATGCACCTACACATGCATAATTAGATCTATTTTATCTTTAATTAACAACTCATGCATTCCCATGCACTCCTTCTTCTTCACTTCTTCTTGAGTGATAAGCTTTTACTGGGTAGATCACTCCAATTTTATCTTAGATCACTCTTGAATCTTCTAAGTTAACTCTCCAATCAAATTGAGTTAACTCTCCTTCTTCCTCACTCCTCATCCCTTCTTCCAACCTATAAATACCCCTCCTCTCAAGCACAAAGGGAGGCAATTTCATTTGTGCACACAACTCTTGCAAGTTATTGCTCTCCACATCAAGCATTCTCATGCTCATATAGGACACATGAGCCTTTTGTTTTGTTTGTTGCTTCACAAAGTTTTCGTACAAGCTCATTACATGTCCATACATTTCTCACATCAAGCCACATTGCTCATCAAATCTCTCATTGATCTTTCTTCAAAAAGCTTAAAAGCTTCCTTTGCTTCCATTGTTGTCTTGTCGCCAAGAGGATACCTTGCTGCTACAAGAGGATGCGAGGTTGCAATCACAAGGATGTCTGAGGGTAGTGGAGGTTCACATGTCTCCAGGTTCCTTTATTCTTTCTTTCAATTTGTAGTAATTAGATAACTAAAATTGCTCTTGGAATTAGTAATCTTGTTGCTTTTTCCTTGATAGGATAGATAGATCTTGCATTCTTAGAGTAATTTTCTTTCAAAGTTCATAGATTAATTCATTTAAAGCAATTTCCCTTTTCTTAGATTAATTTGTTCTAAATATTCAGAAAACCCCAAAAACATAGTTTAATTGCATTAGGTAAATTCATTATAGCTTGCATCCATTCTCTAATTCCTAGATTAAGAAAAAGCATCTTCAATTCCAAAAACATTAAAAAAGCACAAAAAGAAGTTTTGCATTCATAAAAACCCAAAAAAGAACAAAAACATTAGTAACTTAGAAAATTTGCAAACCCTTGATTCCATCACAAGATCATTCAAAGTCAACGTAGATTCAAAGTCAAACCTTAGGTCAAAAAAACCCTAAGTTCAACCCTAGGTCAAGTCAAGGTTAGATTACAATTACCTATCTCTTGTCTCGGCTCACAAATGTGTCCTGGATTAAGAGGTAAGTGGGTGAGGGCAATCCTCGATGAGATAGAGGAAATTCATTCAAGACCACAACAGGACGCACTTATCCTACAACAACAAGAAAAACATAGGTAACTCCTGGTGCAACAAGCATTCATCCAATAATACGATCAACAACAAGAAATCAATGAAAATAATAGCCTATCCACACAAAGGTGGAATATCAGGAATCCAAATAGGAGAACAGTGACTAGTGACCTTTCAAGTCATACAGTTATATTTACAACCATAATAATTGAACAACACATCTACCCAACCACACAACAACATAGGCCCCAGGACTAGAAGACCCCTCTCTACAAAGTCTAGCTCTCCAATGAGCCAAACCACTCCCATGTCTCACCTCCTCTTAACTGGCTACTTCCACGAGAGTGAGAGTGACATGGTGGTTCGCCCTGTGGCAAGGAGGGAAGGGTCTGTGTGCACGCCAAAATCTGACTCGATAGCCCCAGGCCACTAATGTCACAATTTTGAGTGTACAGTGTGTCTATCTTGTGGAGTTTCCTAGGTTGCTTTTATCGTGCTAAAATTTCTTAACAAAGATAACCTCCTCTCTAAACAATGTCATTTGTGTCAAACCTAACAAGTGGTTTTTGGCTTGACCCCAAAAAGGATCTGTGTTGAAGTGATTGTAAGTATTAAAATCATGCCAAGCCTACATTGCAATCTGATGATGATGTGGTGGTCCCAACTCTCAACCCTCAAAGGCATTATTATACCTCTCCTAGCAGTTTTATGTCTTGATGGTTCAACCTTTTCTCTTTTTATCTTCTGTCCTCCTTATTTAACCTCCAAGCCAACTTTCCCTATCTCATGTTTTAACTAGTTGATCCTCTTGTTTCACCTCTTTAGGGTTTCCTAGGTGACTTGCCTTTATGTTCTAGGGTTGCCCAGGTAACCATCCCTGGTAAAACAAGTGACCCTACTTCCAAAACGGGTGACTCTATCCTTTTTCAATTTGTGAAATAACTTTTTTTCATCTTTTCTTCTTGATTTTTAGCTTAATTTACCTTGCATTTTTCATGTCATCTCATCCTCTTCTTGCTTTCTTTCCTTTGTGAAGTCATGATAAAATCTTGTCTCTTCTAAATTCTTTTCATTTTTTCTTTGAGTTCACTTCTATTTTCTTTTTGTTTTATCTAGTTTTATTCTTATCTTTTTTCCTATTTTGACATTGTTTCCATTTCTTCTTTAGTTAACTATTTCTTTTGATCTTATCTCTTCTTCCCTTCCCTTTCATGTCTACCTATAAATACATCTTCATTCTTCATTATTCAAGACACACAATCTCTAAATCACTCTAATATGCAAGTTTCTCCACAAGCTTCTTCACAAGCCTTGAGCCTTTTGCTTTTAAGATTTAGTTTAGATACATGCATAGCTTAGATACCTCATAGAAGCTCTAGTTCTTCTAGGCTTCTCAGACAAGTCTTTGAACCTTTTCCTTTTTAAGCCTTACAAATCTCTGTGCTTCATTTTCACTTTGCAAATCTCCTTAAATCCCTCACCATTTTCCTATCATCAAGTGGAGGGCTCGAGTGCTACAAAGAAGGTTACCAAATAATAGGACCTTTGAGGACACATGCTTGGCACTGACACTATCATTATAGTCTTTTGTTACTTGTTAGAATAGAATTAGTAATTAGTGAAAACCATTGCTCTTGAGGAAGTAAAAAATTATTCTTATTTCCTCTTGATTTTTAATTGCTTTTTCTAGTTTTAAGTAAAAGATCACTGCATTTCCTAGATTAGATTGCAAATTTACTTAGATTAAATCATTTCAATATACAAATCTTTCAAAAAAAAAAAACACAAGACCATAGTTAGGAAAAGACATAGTTGCATACATTTTTCCTTTCGTAGTAATTAAATCATCAAAAATCATAAAAAGAACTAAAAGTGCACACATTCATATAGCCTTATCTACATTTAGAGATTTCATCTTAAACATTGAAAATATATAGCTCTCAAGCCCTCAATTTCACCACAAAGCAGTCAACTTTAAATATTTCAAAACAAGCCCTCGATTTCATCCCTGGGGACAAAACATTCAAAACATTGACATAAAATTTAAAACATCGGCATAAACTTTAAAATATTCAAACATCCAAATCTTCTCCACTAAGCACCTAATGTGCCCTGATGTAAGGGAAGATTGGATAAAATAATTCTTGGAGGAAATTAGAGAAAACCTCCCTGAACAAAAAACCTAATGAAATAAGATATTCAAGCACAAGAACAAGTATTAAGACAAATCCAACATGACAAGAAACAAATATGTCTAGAAGAACTTAGAAACTGAGAACTTGGAATTCTTGAAGAGCTTCTACATCTTCAATAAATCAAGACTTGAAATCTTTTGCCTCTACAGAGTCAATGAGTTAAATTGAATTAGAGCAAGTGACACTCTAGGTCATACAAGGATAAAAACAACAATACCAATACAAGGATCTCAAAGACAACAACTCAATGAAAATGATCACCACAACAATAACACAAATGCTCGACAAATAGGTGTGATCAACCCAACTACAATTTTTGAAGTCTTTCTACTAAGGGAACAAGACAACCCCTTAGTGTCACCACTGCTCGACTAGCTCTTTCCATGAGAGCAGGAGTGACTATGAGGTCACCTCTACAAAGGTTTTTGTCCTATGTTTTGCATTAGGGTTTAAATCATTCACGTTGTGCTTGAGTTATATTCTAAACAACACATATTTTGGTGAAACCAATGTGAAAAATAAAAACATCTGATAGTCTTTTCACATTTCCGCCGCTTCAACAAATCCCTTTGGGATGGGTATTTTCACATTTTCATGCATTTCTTCCATTCCAATTTCATCTTTCTCTTTCACTTCCATGATTATTTCATTTATTCTATCTAGTGTTTCTTGTGGCCCCAAAGTAGGACAAAATCATGCAGAGTTTAAGGGAATTTCCCCTCCAATGAAACTAGCACACCTTCAAATTTGATAGCTCTGTCTCAAATAAACTAGACTTTGAAGACTTAAATTAAAAGGGCTTCCAAAAAAATCCCAACCACTTCTTGGTGTTTAATTTAACCCAACATATGAAGACAACCATTGAACTTGACCAAAGAAAACCACACTGAGTGAGCATTCAATCCAAAATTCACCAACAAGACCAATCCATAACAAGTTATAGGAAAATGAACACCCAAATGGACAATGAGGTGAATGGTCTAGAGAAAAACTTAAAAAATCTTGGGAGGCACAAAAATCCCTCCATGTATCATATCAAATTGAAAAATCTGTGGTACATCAAGTGTCATTAGAAAGAACAAACGAGACCACTCAAACCCCAATGCAATATAATCCACCGTAAGGTAGTAAAAATCAAAGAACGAAGGAAGGTACACCCACAGACCATATAGAAACCTTGATCTAGTGGATCATGATACTTGAGGCTAGAGGTACTGGACAACCTTGCTAAAATAGAACTGAGGAAAGACCTAGGGTACAAGGAAATCTTTTTTTGGACAAAATTAAATCACACCAAGGGACAACCCAAAACTCCCCTCATCTAAACTTTCATTCAATCCCACCTAATTTTAAAAACATAAACATGACACCATCTATTTATCCAGCTCTCTCCAAAACTCATCAATCTAGCATACTCTTTCAAGTACAACAAGCACAACAAGATCCACTTGTAGAGCTAATGTTTCAAGGAACAAAACCCTCTACACATAACCCCCTTCTAGGAGCATACCTTGAGTATTTAAAGGAGCCTCTTGACTACAACATTCTTAATGTCATACTACCACATCCTCTCACTAAGCTTCCAAATTCATAGGATTAGGCAACCCCAACTCTCATATCAAGGCTTACATCATGATCATGTGGGAACTCCTTCGTTGGGATGGGGTGTAGTAGCAAAGATTTTTCCTTGAAGAATCTGGAAGGTATCACTTAGATTGGTACTATCAACTTCCACAAGCATTGATCCACTCTTTTAGGCATCTCATCGATCAATTTTTGGTTTTCTTTGACATGAACAAACAGTTGAAGATAGGAATATGAGAATTTTAAACAATCAAACAAGAAAATAATGAGTCAATCACACATTTTATCACATGATGGAGACAAGTCCTATATATTCTTCAACTAGTGCATCAAACATGGATCATAGGAAACTTTGTGATCTCTTCTTACATGCTCTCAATAGGGACATGTGTGGGAAAAAGTCCAAAAACTCTCTTATAAATCATATAAAGAAGTGCTTGAGAATGGCCTTAGAATTGACCACGTTGTTATTGGTAGTGGAAGAAAGGAGTATGATGCTAATGGAAGGTTTGTAGACCATGATAGCAACAACAATCCTTTGACATTGAAAATATTAAAAATAATCAAAATACAAATGAGGTAACAAACATTTTGAACACCATCCAAGAACAATAACAATCACAGTTACAATAATTATGATGGTGATGATAATAATTATACAAATTTGGGGAACCAAAGTGTCAACACAATTAACCAATCTCTATGAATCAAATGTAAGAAAAAGGGTAGATCAAATGAGAATTCATACAACAATCATTGAAATCCTTATAAAAACCTCAAAATTACAATCATGATAAATACTACTTATTTCACAAGAGAAGGGGTCATGATATTAAGTCATGTTGGAAGTACCATCGCTTCATATCAAATCTCCCAAAAGATCAACAACAAGCATTCATGGAAACATTCCCACAAGACGAAGCAAATACCCTAAAATTTGTCAAAACCCTCAAATCACCTTCGATCAAAACACCTTAAGCCTCATGGACTTGGACAAAGATCAAGATATTTGTACTGCCCAAAGACCAGAATGACCAAATGACACTCCTAGCAACTCAACTTTTTCTCACATAAAAAAACTTCTCAAGAATACTACTACTCACAAGAATGCTCTTCTTAACACCTTAGATTTAGGTCATCTAGCCCAAACCACTCGAAATGAAAAATGTTCTTCTTTGACATTCAATTTCAAAATGTTATCCTCGTATGACAACATAGCTAAATAGGGAGATCTCCCCCTCTAGATAATAGTCCAAGTTCAAGACTATTCCATTAAACATGTCATGATCAATGATGATTTTGAAATCAATGTAGTCTCTCTCTCTCTCTCTCTCCAAAGAATGGGCTATGATAAAACTCTCATCAAGGGAGGAAGTTCCACCCTTTAATTTTCATGATAATTCAAACATCCAAAGCATGGGAATGGTATATATTCAAATCACATTGGGTCCTAAAACTCTCCCACCTATATTTTACGTCATCAATGAAGAAACCACCTACAAGACCTTAGATTCAAAGGATGATGGTTGTTCCCTCCACATTATTTTAAGAGATACATATCCCCACATGGATCAAATCAACATCATCAAAGGGGACTCTAATCCTTTTAGCATTTACAAAATCAAACAAGCAAAAAATAAAGAAGATCTATCCAAAACTACCAATTACCCAAGAATTAGATTTTTTAAAAAGGAGAGACATCTAAACAAATTACAAATATTGCTAAAACTTTAAAATCTACAAGGGAAGGAGAAACATGATAAATACCCTTTGATCCCCACTCAACAAAATCTTATGCTCCCTACATCTTAATAACTATTCCTATTGACCTAGATCTGATTGTCATAGGAGCACAAATTTCATGACCATAACCCTAATGATCGGTCTTACTCTTTATGTGTAGAATATACTTAATAGAAAGTTGGATAAGCACCTCATAGTTTTGATAGATCCTCCATACCTATTCATTTTTTGCAACACAAATGATGCACTTGAAAAGGCCTCGCTTGCAATTCTCCATGTGAAATATCCTGAGCTCTTCATTCTTATCCAAGAAACTCTCAAAGAAGCTATGAAACCTCACTTTCCCTATTAGCAAGGGCAGCAAAATCGTTGCCTCCTTGTTCTTCTTCAGAGTCACTAGAGTGGCTAGACTCGTCCTTGTGACCTACAAAGAAAAGGAGTTAAAAGGCCCTGGAAGTATCCAACTATAGCTAAAGCTCTTGTGGGAGAGGTGGGTGGAGAGTCTTGGGTGGAGCGTCAATCCATTCTACTTGCTTTTCACTATCCAAGTCTGATGCCTTACATACTTGTCATTCACATGGTGTGCAAAATGATGCTTAAAAAAATTGGTGACTAAAAATGAGAAAATGTGACAAATACTTAATTCTAGACATGAATGCCCACATATAAAACCTATCAACTAATTAATGTTTTCAGAGTAAGAAGTTTTGTATAGGAGAATGGAACAAAAAGAAAGTCCAAATAGGGATGGATTCCATTAAAATGATCATAATTTCTATCATGTCAAAGTGGGAATGAATTCAAGGAATCAATCTCCATCAACATAAACTAGAAATCACACTTAATGTACAATGGGCATGTTGAAAGGTATTTGCAATGAATACAACCCTTAATTAATTTAAAACTTAGTGTTTTTAATGAATGTAACTCATAATTAATGCAAAAATCACAAAGAAATCCACAAGTTTTTTTTGCAACAATGGAAGGCACACCACCTTTCTCTACACACAAAAAGCAAACATGTCTCCATTAAGACAATAGATTGTCTCAAAGTAGAAATGTGAATGTGTAAAGCATAAATTTTGTACCAAAGAATTGGAGACCAGTAGTCAACTATTTAGGCCTCAATTGCATCAAGCATATGTCTAAGAAATACCTCTAATAAAAAATTGTAAAACTTTGTCAAACCGTGTTAGCACTTAAATCAGGCATATGATCTACAAATGAACTTGCTCCATAAAATAAACCCTATAAGCATACCGTCTTTTCAATGATTGAAAGACTCATTATGACTTCCACCCTCAAACAAAACTATTATGATTCAGTTTATGCAATATGCAAACTGTAGCAAGGATAAAAATAAGCATTTGCTAGAATCAATAGGGAACTCTAAATTTTGTCCTTTAGAAGATGATTTTCATGAGTTTTTGAACTAAGATTATGGACTAATGATTACTATAAAGAGATGCTTCAAAATAAATCCCAACGGACCCATAAAATACAATAAAAAACCTTTATCTAGGTTAGACAAACCAAAACCTCACAGTGGATACAAAACAATAAACTCTCCAAAGCTTGCAACAATGCCTAAATCCTTTGAAACATACAACTATGAATGAGATATAAACAATCACCTTTGACATCCTATGAAGCTTGACACAAACAACTAACTAAAATAAACAACCACCTCCATGCTCCAACATCCAAGACCCCATCTCTTCCAAGCTAGCACAAAAAAACTAGATTAGGTTTTACATTTGAGAGGCCTGGATTCTTGGAGAAGTTTTAGGTTTCCATAAGCAATAAAAAAATCTCATAATTTAAAATAATAAAAATAAAGCAAATGAGAGTTGAGAACATTGTCATCTATTATGTCAAACACTAATTAAACCCTCTAATTCATCCATTTTTGGGCACCATTTTACCATCACATATTGAGCCCAAATATATTAGAAGAGAGGTGTATAAAATTTGTAGTGTCTACAAGTGAATGTAGGGGAACTCATATTCACTTCAATAGTGCTAAAGTTCGATTAAAGACACATGTACATGTACTTTTTGAGAAAATTTATATATGAAATTAATAAATCTTTCTTTTGACTTCTTTGTATGGGGATTAATAGGTCCAATAAAATCAACTGCCCATTTCTCAAATAGGGCATGTGCTAGTACTAGCCACAAGGGCATCTCATCTCTTGCCTGGTAGGTTTATGTACCCTCTAGCATATATCACATTTTCTTGCATACTTTTTTTCATATTTAAAGAGTGTAGGCTACCATAATCCTACCAGCATTACCTTCTTTATATTGTCTTCTCTACAGTTATGTCCTTGATATATTCCTTCGTGAGCTTCTCGCAAAATTCTATCTCTCATGTTCCAATGCAACTATTCTTATAATCTCATCTCTTTGTATCACATGTAGTTCTCCTTCAATTAGTGTGTATAGTAAAGACTTCCACAAAAAACTATTTCTTTCATTTTTGGAATAGTTTTCTAGAAATTGCCCTATAGAGAGTAGCTACACTAATTCTATAAGTTTATTTGGTATTCATTTACTCTAAAAAAACTTGCTCTAGGTAATTCCTCCTTAGAGAGCCTTGGATCCTCTCCTATATCAATCCTTGATAGATGGTATGGTCCTTGATTAGCTTTTCTAGGTTTTACCACGATCTTGAAATCAAATTATTGGAATAGAGTAGCCATCTACAAATTCTCCCTTGTACTACTAGTATATTCATTAAGTATTTTAGTGGTCCATGATATGTGAAGAATGTAAATGGAGTTTCCAAGAGATAATGCCTAAACTTTTGAAATACATAGACCATAGCTAGTGCCTCTCTTTATGTTGTGGTATAATTTCTTTATACCTATGATAGTTTGTGGATAGAAAATACAATTGGGTGGTATTTGTTTCCTCTTGGTTGTGCTAACACTGCTCCAATTGTGGTGCCTAAATCATCCACATGCACATGAAAAGGGATGCTCCACTATGGGAATACTAATACTGGCGCCTTGACTATCTTCTTCTTGAGTGTATCAAAGGCTTCTTGGCACTACTTTATCCACTAGAATGTTTTGTTTGTTTTATTTTTTAGGAGCTTTATTAGCCAAACAAGTAATGTGTATCCTTTAATGAACTTCCTATGATACCTTGTATATCCCAAAAATTTCTTTACTTTAGGTACTATTTTTGGGGTTGGAAGATTTATAATTATCACTATCTTCAATAGATCAACCATTTCCCTTGAAGATAATACGTCCCAATAGTGTACCAAAAGGTACCACAAATATGCATTTGTTTATATTTAATGATATTTTAAGACTTCTACATCAATCTAGCATCAACCTAAGTAATTGGACATGATCTTTAATTTACCCATACATCAACATCTTTCATCATTCCTACTTCCTCCTTAACACCTTTAAGATCAATGATAAGTGTGGGGAAATAGGTCTCCATATTCTTTCAATACTTTTGCAACTTGCATCACTTTCCTTTCATCCCAATAATCTATAATTTTAACAAATTTTGGGTTCTCCTCTGTTGATGGGCAATAAGGTCTAGTAGAAAAGTTGAGTATAGAGCCTATCATCATATTCTCTCCTATTGGTCCATTCTCTAATGCAATTATGTAAGTGTGTTTTAGGTTTAATTTCACCATAGTATTCCAAGGTAAGTTTCCAATCCCCTTCTTCTGATAGATACTTATTTTTCATAAGGATTTTAAATGCCTTCCAAGTTGGGATGTTTATCTTGTGAGTATACCACTATCTTATTACATTGAACACCAATGTATCTTGTAGTGCTTCTAATATGAGATTTTCTCTTTCAAATATTTTCTCCATACTTTCTATGTATGTTAGTAGGTCTCTGACTCTAGAGTATCATGGAAGCTTGATATGTGAAATACCACATGAGATGTGGTTTAAATGATGTGACAATTTGATATCTTGTCTATCCTCATCTCTATTTTGTTTTCTAAGTTCTATGGTGGATTCTCAATATTTGTGATAATGTAGCTAGAGTTATTCTCAACTTTTATCACACTGTAGATCATTGTTTCTCCTAGTACCTTTCTAGACCTTATTTTTGGCTCATCCAAAATCCAAGCCTCCATCGCCTTTTTGCTATCAATGTTGTAGATATTGCTATCAAGAATATTCTCTCTCTCTAAGTTAGGTTCATCTATGGTGTCCTTTGTAGGGTTTTTTCCCAAAGAGTATAGTGCCTTCTTATCCTCTTATTCACCCTCTTCTCAAGCACTACTTCTTCTATATAGGTATTGCTCATGTATGTATATATGGGTATGTGTATTATTTTATCTTTAACAAAGAATGATCACTCTTCCTTGCAGAAGTCTATTGTCCCATTAGAATTAATGAACCAGTCCAAGTATAGCAAGATGTTGAATGTGTCAAAGGGTTCCTTCATTTTTATTTTGAAGTCAATTTTTTTCTTGATCCATAGTAAGTTAACTTCCACATTCCTCCAAGTTCTAATTGTACTGATAGAAGTTCCATCTACAAGAGCAATATTATAAGGGGTATCATAGAGTGTTTGTCTTCCAAACTCATCCCAAACTCTCTTTGGTATAATACTAACATCTACTCTCAAGTCAGAAAGTACATTCTTAAAGTGTCTATTGTTTACCCAAATTTCTATCAAGATTGGTCTCTTCTTCATCTCCTTAGAGTTTTTACCACATTTCTAATCTTTAGTCTCAAATTAGTGTTTTGAGTATGATTCGAATATTTTGAGAATTGATTCAATTTTTCTATAAGGTTTTCTTCTTCCACAAAAGTTTTCCATTTCTTTTAATAGTTGGGATTCTTTTTCTAAAAAGAAGGCCTTTCCATAGTCTTCCATTTTCTTTTCTTCTTCTAGCTTTAAAAGTTATGTCTTAGATCTAATTTAGCTAAAATGATTCCAACTAAAACATAGTTTTGACCAGAATTGACTTTTAGTTGAAAATGATTAAATTAAGTTGTGTTGCTAAGTTGTCCTAAAGTGGGACACAATTTTGAACTCTCACCCTTGAAAATGAAACTCAAACTACAACAATTGACATCTTAGATTATACATGGAATAGAAGACATGCTAAGTATATACGACAAAACCAAGTCTAACTAGTCTTAAATCCATTGAATTAAGTCACATATATAGAAAGATGAAATTATCTTAGGAGCTTAGAGATCTTGAGACCTAGATCAATCTTCTTTACTCAACCATCTAGTCATAATTTGATTTGATTTTCCAGTTGCAAAATCAACTACCATGTTTTAGAATTGAATTCATGATAGTCATGAAGCACACCATATTAGAAGAACTTAGATTTTTGCATACTTGATCACATAAGGCTATGTTGGTAGTACACTAGAATAAGCTTTAATGTAAAATCATCCCTTAATTTTTTTAAGAGAAAACTAGCTCACAAATCATATTTTTGTAAATCTACATTTTGGTTGGCCTAAAAGAGTATATTACATAGTTGTAGAATTGATGAGAGGATAGAGATCATGAATAATCATATTATATGTAAAAGGGGAAGAAACCATCATGTCACAATAAAACACTTTGAGCTAACTACAACAAATTAAAGAAAACATGATCAAATTTTACCTAGGTTAATCAAATTAGATAATATATTCTCTACAACTAACTACCTGAAGAATTATTGCCTAGACTAGAATAAATACATCTTGTCTTACCTAAAATACATGGCAACTAGGAATTGTTAGTACTAGGATCAACTGAGAGAATGGTGATCACAAAATGGAGAAAATAAGAACAAATGACATGACAGATGATTAATTAGATAATCACATAATCAGTGTGTTCTATGAATAATAAGGTGTAGATAAATAGGTGAAGAGGTTGAGTCAAATTAGAAGTCAACTACACCACTCAACTAGAGGTGGAAAGAATGTTTCCACCAAGGAGAAAATGAGTTTCGACATGTATCTTGGATGAGTTTGATGGACTCTCCAAGTTGACACATAACCACCTAAGGTGGCTTAAAGTCGTGTGAAATATATGTATAATTACTTATTATACAATAAGTAATAACATTGGTATTTCTAGAATAACAAGAACACATGGTCAAATCTAGGTAGTTGAATACACATGGACATAACTTGTAGAGCATATACCAATCACCCTAATCAATAAACCTAAAAGAAAAATTCCAAGTGTTCATATAGAGCAACTAGGGAAAGCTAGATCATCAACGACTTTTCCATATTTGACTACCATCCTTTCATACTCATAATATTTGAAGCTACATGCTTGTAGAAATCTTAGAGAAACCATTGGGCTTACTATTGCTTCCATTTTGGACACGTGGTGTGTCCTCATCTACCTAGCTAGACTTGAATGCAAATGCTACCAAAAAATCTCTACATACTCATTGCTCATGACATGTCTTGATTTACAAATTCCATAAACCCTTTACATAGGTTAAACATTTTCACCTTATTCACAGATCAATGGCATTGGGATGTCCATCAAATATCAATGGTTTGAGTCAATTGGGAGAGATGCATGAGCCATGTTTCACCATTTTCTAGTTATATATATAAAATGAACTTGTGGCATACTTTTAATTTCTAAGCATCAAGTACACAAACAATCAAGATCACAAGTAGTGGTGTTTGTAACACCAAAAACATTTCTTTAAGAGCACCACACATCAATTATAGAACTCCCGTAAGCATCATATAGATAGTTGCAACCAAAAAAGTAAACTAGGCATTAAAAGTGTTTCAAGGTAGACTTGAAGCCATTGCTAAATTCTAATGGATGCATGGGCATAGGTCCATAAATCACTAGACTTGAAATTCTAGCAAAGCATATATGTGAGGGTCCTTAAGAAATACAACTTCTATCTTTCCCTAGTCCATAATAGTCATTGAATTTAAGCCCGTGGAACTAAAAATTCTTGAAATCAGATGTATGCCCATCACTCTAATAGAATGGATAGAATCCCTAAGTCAGGCAAGTCAAATTTGTAATTGTGAACTTACATTATGTCTCCAGACTTGACTTTACACAATGATTAGTTCTACTCTCTTGCTCACTTCATAGATACTTGTGTGTTCTCCTTTTTGATGTCTAAACATATATGGTATTTAAAAATACCTTAGAAAATATTGTCATTATGTCATAAGGGGGCATTTTCTCTTAAGTCAACTACTAGAATTTAATTTCGATAAAAGATCAAAGACATCACTCTTTAGCCATGCATATACTTCTAGGAAGAATGTGCAAATCTAGATTCATTTTAGAGCACCAATCAAAGTGTTTCCTTGCTTAAATATGAATGATCAATAAAATGCATTTGAATGTCATTAAATACAAGTACATAACAATAAATCATGTGAATATGTGTTTAGTTAGCTCTAGATAGAAAAGAAATCAGTGGAAGTCAGCCAAAATTTGAATTTGAATTTTAAATTTTAAAGGGCAAATCCATGGGTGCAAGGTCAATTCTACAAGCATGGATCCTACCCACCAACTTTTTAGAACAGTCGAGTTTAGATCTCATTACTCTACTTCCAACACAGATAAGAAGTTGCAATTCTAAAATATGGTTCAAAAGTCATCATCAAAATAATAATGTGGGAATGAAATGTCTGTAAATAAATACATGCATATGTGTAACAAATGAAAAATACATAAAAATATGGACAAATATAGATAAAGTATGGATAAAAGATATGGAGAAGAGTAACAACATAACTTTATACAAAATTAAACCATTTATCAATATATAACTATATTAAAACATTATCTCAAAATAATTACAAAACTAAATAGAAAATAAAATAGATACACAATTATTATGAATAGTAATCACACCAAATCTTAAAATAGTTTTTTTCAAAAACTGTATTTGTTTAACATTATTCCTCCCCGGCCCCACCCTTTGCACCCTAACTCTAGGGGCTGGCAATTTGGTGGCTCTCGTTATTTAGTGATATATTAATCGGAAAGTTTGGCCCAGGGAAAATGGAATAAAAAAAAAAGAAAAGAAAAAAGCCCATAGAAGAACTGCATTGGGAATATTTGTTTTTGTAATATGGGGAGGCTTTCTTTGTGAGGGAGAAGTTAATGTAAATTTCGTGGAAAGTCCTTCGCCATTGCTTTCACTTTTGTCCTCGCCTGCTTTCATTGGGAATATTTTATGCTGTCGCGTCAGGACGAGGCCCGCCCGATGTCCTATTCCACTCTAGAATGAAAGTTTAGTGTATTTAATGATATTAAATTTGATGGCCATACACGCGTAAAGAAAAATAAAATTTTCGTGAGCTTAATTTAGGATATTCTTATAAAATTCATATATAACAATATATTAACCTCCATTAATAGTCAAGAATATATTATTACCTCTCATCAATTGTATTTAATTAGTTGAGCTACAATTACTAATTGTGTATGTACTTTTCTAAAATGTTATTTTAGAAAAATAAATGTAAATTGGATAGAGTTATTTAGATCAAAGAATGTATGTCATTGCTAAAGATATTGCTATTTGAATTGACTTTGGTCTGGGAATGGTACCTCTCTGTCCATGTGTCTTTTCAGATTCTATGCAAGACTTGCACTCTGTTTGGGTTAACTTGGTTAGGGCTTTCCTACATTTGTAAATTTGTTCTTTTGTTACATGGATCTAATCTTTGTGATTCTGCACTCCTATTTTCTAATTCACCGAATTCACCTTTGTTTGCTCTGCTATCTAATAGTGGTATTTATGAATACCTTTATAGGATAATCAGCTCGCTAGGGAACAAGTTTTCCTAATTCAATTGTCACAAAAGGATCAAGGTTTTATGGTTGTGCCAATGATTTAAAACAAGATTTAGCTGAAATGCTCCTTGGGTGAATATGTAGATTTTGATTATTTTTAGCACACCAATTCCAAGTTTTCTTTGAATGATTGCCTTAGGATGATATAATATGTGTAAATGTGAGAGGATGTGCAATGAATACAAATGACTGCCTTTAAATACCTAGATATAGAAACAATTCACAAAAGTGTCTATTTAGTTGGCTCACAATGGTTAGTGGAATAGATAGGAGTTGGCTAAATTTAATTTTAAATTTTGAAAATTTGGGGTTAAATTCGTAGGCATAACATCTATCCCGCACCCATGGAAATGACTTGAGATAATGAATTAGTGAAATTTATATACAGAATGAATGTTTAATCATGAATGGAACAATAGATGTAATCAATGTAGAGGAATGTGTAGATGTGAAAAAGATATAGATAAATGTACACACATTTGTGTATATGGAGATAGGTGATGGCTAGAGAAATGAACCCAAATTCACACAAGATTGTACCATTTATCAATATATAAAGGTATTAAGACATTTTCTTCAAACTAGATACAAAACTCAATGAGAAAAGCCACAAATATGTAAATTTCACGATTACATTACAAACTAAAATACTATAAATTGTTAGATTTTGTTATGAAATCACAACCCAAAACCTAGAAAGCTAAAGGCAAGCACAAAGAGAAGATTGCAAAAGAGATCATATTAGAATAGTCTGAAGAAATTGCTCACAAAATAGAAAACAATAGCATGGAAAATTACAAAATACAAGCTAGGTAGTGAGTTTAAATAGACTAGAGAGAGGGGTGGAGGTGGCAACACCAACCAATAAAAAGTAGCCATCTATTAGACTAAAGATAGCAAAAGCATCTTCCCAAGATAGCTAATGGATACTCACTTGTAGGAAGGTGACACCTCATAATCTACTCACCTAATTAAAATCACTTTATTAACCTAAGCAAGCTTAATAATATGTGTAGGAAAAATCAAGTATGAAAAGGAATAAAAAAAACTACACTAACACCCCCCCTTAAGCGTAGCTTAGGTGGGCGAAAAGATGGGTCTCGAAAAATGAAGCCTGATGAGGTACCCATGTACAATGATATCCCCCCAAAAGAGAAGAAGCCCCCCCCCCCAAAAAAGAAAGGAATAGAATCCCCCTCCCACAAATAGAGAGAGAACACCCCCCAGAATAAAGAGAGAATAGAAGGGCTAAGAAGTCCCCCCGAAGTGAAGCAGATGTGCCAATGGCGGATGCTCAGAACTAGATGGAGAAGATGATCCACGCTCGCCGAACAACATTTCTCCCCTTGGGAAGAAACAAAACCAAAGGTGTATGAAGAATGTCTTCCCATTCCTGAAAGGATTATAAAGGAAGAAAGCTTAAGATGTATGCAATCTCTAAAAATTGCTCATGTGTCTCCATGTTGATGTTGAAGGATGCCATGACCAAATCAAGAGAAAGTGACAAACCGGAACCAAGTGGAAACTGAAATAGAACAGGATCCAAAGATGAAGATATCTCCTCTAAAGACAAGGGTGCCTCCTCCAAATGATGCTCAATGATCTCTAAGCCAATGCCAAATTGTGACAAATACTGATATGGATCAGGTACCATAGAAGATGCTAGTACTTCTGCAAAGGATGTCAACATGAATGATGACTGAGTCGGATGTGTGGACTCATGAGTATTTGCAGAAACTATCACTGTAGAAGCAAATATAGGCAAAGAAGGAATAGGAGGGTCTAAATGTGCCCTCGAAACATATGAAGAAGAATCAACTCCATCAAAGAGAAGATGAATGCAATCAATGGTGTCTCCCAAATCTGCAATGTGGGACTCTACAAACAAGGATGAGATGTCTGGTAGGAATATATCTCAAGGAACTACTTCTGGAAGACTGATATGAGCCTGCTGCACAGAATCACTGGAAGTCATGAAAGGAGCTACACTGGACTTAGATAGAGCAACAGGTAATGAAGGAGGAGATGGGATCTCAATGCATATCATTGGACTACATTGTTCATCCCCAAATGATATGTCCACACAAGATGGATTAGTATGAACATGTGAAATATTTGCTAGTGTTGGATTGCATGAAGTCTCTAAAGGAGGAGTATCAGGAGAAGTCTCTATGTCATATGGACATTCAAGTGCTTTCCATTCATCAAGCTTCATAGCTATTTTAAAATCATATCTTAGGAAAACATCAAGTGGTTTTAAACAATCTACAACAGGATCCCTTGGAAATGGAGACTCATCCAAGTCACCATACATCTCCCAAAGGTTGGTCCAACGGGCACGAGGGGAAGAGACCCATATCAATGTACTCATTGTGTCAAAGTCGACATTTGAAACAAGAAATGCTGCTACATAACCATTTTTTTGATGCCATACCATGCTTGCCTGAAATGATACAAGTTGAGGAATAAGTTCATAGAGATAGGGCAGAAGATTAAGCCATCTAAAATGTTTCAACAGACCATCTCGCCAAGACTTATAGTTACCTCTTTTTAGTTCAATTACACTTGGATGCTTTATGATACCCATGATTACTCATGTATACAAAAAAATTTGGATAAATGAAAATGATAAAACAATACAATGCATTACCTAATCCAAATCTTCAATACCTCAGATAGATTCTTACAAGATAGATTGATTGAGTGATTTGATATGTTGATTGCTCAATTCAACAGCATAACATTAAGATGAAGATGATAGATGGAAGATTATAGATGAAAAGATGATGGATTAAAGATGAATGATGCAAAGGCTCTAATAATATTTTGAAAGTATAAGGATACTCCAACTCATTACATACAAATGGCTTGTGAGGGGGTTGATTTATAGGCAAGGGCTTATTTGAATGGATGGTTGAGATTGAAAGGCTAAATGAACAATGTGGATGGCTAGGATTAATTAGTTATTCCCACTCTTCAAGGAAGTTGTAGTCATGTGACAAGTGTAAGGAGGAGAATAAAGTTCATGTGTGATTGTGTACACAAAAAAATTTATTTAATAAAATTAGGTCTTATTAGTTGTACATGTGAAGGATATTAAATGAAAGTTGTACTACCACACATGATTCAATTGAGAGGTGGACAAGTGTTGGAATGTGGTGAGAGGTGAGGACCTAATTCAAATATTTTATTTGAATTAGTTGGGATATGTGAAAGGGATAATTTAAATAAATATTTTATTTATTTAAATTAGAGGAAAGGTGGGAAATTAATTAAATAAATAGGATTTATTTAATTAATTGGCTAGTGGGATAAATGGGATTAGGATGGGAAATTAATTAAATAAATAAGATTTATTTAATTAATTAGAAAGTTGGATAAATAGAATTAGGAGTGGGATTAGGACAAAATGCTACATGATGTCTCTAATAATGTATTTGACTAGGTGTTACAAGATATGGACAAATTTGGGTGTCTACATTTTGCCCCTCTTTGAGATGATGTTCGAGATGATGAGATTTATGTCGAGTAACATCATTTCAAAGAAGCTAAGGTATGGATAGAGGAAAATGGATGATGATAGAAAGAATAGGATGATGATTATGGTATGATGATGAAAAGATAGGATGATGATGCCCCCTCGAGACGATAGGCGGGTTGGACAAACACGGGTAGGCTCTCGAAATAAAAGGGATCGGTTAAGGAAGATAAGGGAATGGATAGAAGAAGATGAATGATGTGTTATGCTGCAATGAAAGTGAGCAATCATATAGTTTGATATAGCACTAGACATTATGCACCAAGGTATAAAGACTAGGGTGACGATGTGTCTTGTGCACCTAGCATAATACAACCTTGTCTAACGTATGAGGAAGAAAACTTAGAGCATTAAAGTCCTAATGCACAAAAGGTATGATGTGACCTTAGATACAAAGGTTAATGCAAAAAGCTATTCCAACATACACAAGATATGAATATTAGCTGGAATGATACAGATTTGATACAAATGCAAGATAAAATGATAACATACACAAGCAAGCATGCACAAATGATTCAAAACCAAACAAGGTATTGCCCCTTGTCAAGTTGTAAACCAATGATCGATCGATTGATTGATGATAATAGTGTTGTCATTGCGGGGAACGATATATCCCTAGATCAAAACAAGGATATGGGAATGATATAGCCCATTGATGATGATTATTATTGATTGATTGGTTGGGTTTACGACAAGATTAGGATCAAGACCATTGATTAAGATTGGATAATTTGACAAGATTGATTAACTTGATTGGTATGGATTGATATGACTTGCATTTGGATCATTGTTTGGATTGAATTGATAAGGATGATTTCAAGAATTGAAATGATTTGAATGAGTTTGAAGAATTGATTTGATTAGAGTGAATTGATTGGATTGATGAATTTGATGGATTGATTGAATTTTAGATGATTATTGATGATGTGGGAGATAGATGATTGAAGAAATGAGAGATAGATGAAGATGATGATTGGAGAAGATTAGAAGAAGGATGGAAGATGGAAGTGGTCTATCACCTGTTCCTGAATCTGGATACTTCCTTCATATCCTAGATTGCCTACATATCTTGTATCCACGGGATCAAGGCACTTAACGATAGAGATGAGATGTAGTTCTTATTGTTTTATTGATGCTGATGATGAAGGTGGATGGATAGATCAGGTTATGGTTTGATTGGGATGGACTGGATGTTTGATGATATATGATGTTATTGATGAGATGATATGGATTGGATTGATGTGATTTTGATTGGCTTGATAGATTGGCATGATTTGCTGATTTGATTGGATTTGTTTTGATGGATTGTTTGATGATAATTGAACTTATTGCTTGGATTTTTTTTGGATATTTGATTTTTTTTTTGTATTTTTGGGATATTTGATATTTTTTAGATTTTTGGATGTTTTGATTTTTTTGGATTTTTAGGATATTTTGATTTTTTTTGGATTTTTGAAAATATTTGATTTTTTTGTGTTTTTTGAAAATATTTGATTTTTTTTGTGTTTTTTGAAATGTTTTGAAAAATTCCAATGGATTGCAATTGGGGTATCCTTTGTGCTAGATATAAATGACAAGGGAAAACCAAGTCTAGGTGCAAGGATCGAGGTAGGATGGATGGATAAAAGGATGGATGATAGTAAATGGGATGTAAGGCTCATGATAGAGGGATGGGTAAGAGAATAGGCCATGGAATGTAAAGCTCATGATAAATGGATAGATACAAGGGTATGCTATGGTGGATGGATGTACATGCCTCAAAATGGAGCTAGGATGTGATCTCCAAAGACTATGTCTCATAGGAATAATATGCTCCTTTCTTGGTGTAATACTTAGGATTTTACATGACAAAGCTTATGACAAAAGGATGACATGATGTGATTGATTTGGAAAGGATAAGGTATGTCAAGAGATATCCAAAACATGTTTCAACATTTTTATCCCCATGTCTTTATGAAGATCAAAAGGAGGAAAGGAGGATGAATGGACTCAATAGGATAGGTATATGGGTGTAATGGCTAAAGATAATAAGATAGGATAGGATAGGATAGGATGGGATGGTATGGAAAATGATAGGTTGGATGAGACAAAGTGCCCCCAAGTGTAAGTGACATAGAAGATCAACCAACACATGATGCTTGTTTGCTAGGTTTTCATCATGGTACTTATCCAAGACACCTATTTACTAGGTTTTCACCATTGGACGAAAGGATTTCTCTTTACTATTTTTTGATTTTTTTTTCTTTTGTTTTTTTTTTACTTTTTTAATTTTTGGGATGGGATAGGTGGAATATGGATAGGAGGGACTCAAATGTCTAGTTCCATGAAGAGTGATAGTCCCACTAGATGGATATCGCATATGGACCATGTCAAATGTCATTATGCTCTTAGATGTTGGTAGGGATTGCTTGAAAGGAAGATGGATTAGGTAGATATTGGATTATGGAAGGTTTATGCAAGGATGGGTGGGGGATAGTGGACTATGATGTGGATTATGGATGGTAGGATAGTGGATTATGAGGTTCATGGTAGGGTAGGCTAGTAGATTATGATGTGGATTATGAAGGACTTATGCAAAAGGATAGATGAAAGGCTTATGCAAAAGCATGGACCATAGGGAAGTGATTGGGAAGATATGTAAGATAGTGGTTGAAGGATGGGGAGATGGATGGATGTGGGAATGTTGTAGAATGGAAGGGAATCATGACCAACGATTGCACACACCGTGATAAACGTTGAAGCTTGTGATTGTATGGTGGTGTAGGAAGCAATGGGGATGTTTTCTTAGGATATGAGTGATGTAGTAACTTAGGTACCACATAGACTTAGTATTTTTATGATTTTTATTTTTCTTTTGGGATGAAGGAATTTGAGATTTTTGAATGGAATGGCAATTTGGGATGAAAGGGGATGGTTGGGAATTTTGACATGTGGATGCCTCATTTGACTTGCTTCATTTTTGCTTAGGGACCCAAAGCATTTTAGTTTTTGATTTTCATTTTGGAAGTATGGGCTTGGATAGATTTTTGAATGTATTTTGTTTTAATTCTTTGCATTGATGTCCTAAGGCATGAGGACCTTTAGGATTTTTGGCTTTATAGGTAGAGGCATCTAAATTTTTACTTTTGAATCCCATGGGTTTGGCAGAATGAGTGGAAGCTTCATGTTTAGATGATGTGTGCATTTGTTGGTCATGATTAGGATTTTTAGGGGATTTATGGATAAGAGGATAATTAGGCATTGGTAGAAGTGGTGGTAAAGTGGATGGATGGATATTAGGAGTTAGAAGTAGTGGAGGTAAAGTTGATGGAGGGAAATTAGTAGTTGGAAGTAATGGAGGTAAATTGGATGGTGGAAGGTGTATGGTCACATGATTTTGACATTTGTGGGATGGTGGAGGTGGAATGGCCACATATGTTTTGGGTATATGATGTGGTTTGTGATGGAAATTGGACTTAGGATGCATGGAGGAAGTACCAACTTCTTTATATTGTTTAGCTTGGGGTGTATATCCAAGGTCATATGAGCATGGAGGGACTTTGACATGGATAGGCTCCAAAATACCTTATTCATAAATGCCTAAGCCTTTACCTTGATAGTTCATGTTTTGGAGTATGCGGTGGACAATGGGACTAGGTGTGGTTTGGACACTAGCCTTGAACTTATTATTGGATGAAGAAGGTGAGGTGGGGGACAAAGGTTGTTGTTGCCCTAAGGAAGAACATTCATGGATGAAGGTGGATAGACCAATAGGATATGTTGGTGGACTTGAAATGGGGTCGATGGTGGTTGTGAAAGGATCATTAGGATCTTGATTATGTTCATTATGCTCACTAAGATCCAAGCTATTTGTTTGATATTCTATGTGCTCTTGGGAGCCAAGTGTCTCATCATGACAAGTGGATGTTTGTGGATCATGGATAGGTGGAGTGATAAACTCTTGACCATGGAACACATAAAGTGGACTAAGGGGATCATCATGTTCTTCTTGATCATAAGAAGGATCTTGATCATAAATGGGAGCTTGATCATAGATAGGATTAAGTGTGTTATGTATAGGTTGGATTTGCATTACTTGTTCATGGATAGGTATAGGATCAAGTTGCTCATGGATAGTTTCTTCATAGTTAATAATATCTTGATCATAGAAATGATAAATATTATGGATGGGTTGGATAGAAGGACCTTGATCTTGATTGGAATGAGGGCTTGATGTTTCCACATGCTTTAGAATATGCTCTTGACATACCTCTTGGGTTACTTGAATGGAAATGGAAGGATCTTAGATAGGCTTGACATGCTCTTGAGGGTTATCGACATGAGGGGATGATGGATCTTGACTAGCACTTAGAGTTGGAGACTCTTGAATAGGCTTGATGGCTTGTGGGTCACATGATGGGGTTGGAAGACTAGACATGGAAATGGAGGGATCTTGAAGAGGCTCAAGGATATGTTTTTGATGACATGGTGATGTTTTATTCCTTGCTAGTAGCCAATGGATCACATCCTTTGCAAGTGTATGTGTGAATGAACAATATAGGGGATGGATAATAAGGGTGGATGGTGTTGTAGGCTTATGATCATGATTAGGTTGAGGGATAATTGGATTGGATGGATTAGGATTAGGATTCGAAGAAGGGATAATGAGATTGGATATATTAGGATTTGGATTAGATGGGGGTGACACATGGGATTGGGATGATTTGGCATGCATTCCCATTCTATGTTGGTACACCTTGTAAACAAGTGGGAAAAATATGGGGCATTCATTTGTATTATTGCCTTTGGTCCTATGGTATGCAGTCATATTCATTGTAGGCACTTTCCTCACATTTTTTGACTTTCGAAAGATCAATGACTTTTGCTTCAAGCATCCTTTGCAAAACTATCTCAGTAGCATCCTTTGGTGAAGAAATATTGTGAAATGGTGATGAAGGTAATGGAGGGCTTGATGGATTAGAAGGTTGGTGGATAAATGGACTAAGAATGGGATCACATGGTGGTGTGGAGATAGGACTAGTAGGCTCATGGATTGGCATTTGAGTGGATGGTGATGGAGGGTACTCATAGGATACATAATCTAGATTGGTATTTCCCTTATCAAAGGATATTAGGTCTTGTTGCAAAGGTGGACTTAAGGACACTTGATTTATGTACAAGGGGCCACTTGGACTTGCATGTTCTTCTTGTGAGGACACTTGGTTTCATTGTGGATGGGTTTGGTTATGTGTTGAAATGTTGGAATGAGGAATTGGATAATCTTGGGGTGGACATTGATAGGTTGATGTGGCATAGGTTGATGCAGAATTGACATGATAGGTGAATGGATTAGGTTGGTGTGAAGTTGAGGGGGATAACACATAGGATTGAGGTGGAATTTGTTGAGATTGGGATGGTGTTTGGAGTTGTGGTTGTGATATGACTTGTTGTTGTTGGTGAATGTGTTGATGTTGTGGTTGGGATTGTTGAATTGGTTGATGCTATTGTGGTTGAATGTGTTGATGTGATGATAATGGAGGGGTTGCATAGGATAATGGTTGTTGAGATATGGATTAATATGGATAAGGGTTAACATTGGAAGAGGTGTGATCGGGTGATGACGGATTGATGTGACATGTGGATGGATGAAGTTGATATGATGATGTAGGTGACACATAGGATCGATGTGGAGGTTGTTGATGTTGGTATTGTGGTTGAGTTTGTTGAATTTAGGATTGTTCATATTGGCCTAGGACTTGATGTTGTGGGAATTGTTGATGTTGTGTCAACGTAGGGACTTGTTCCTTTCTATATAACCACTTAAGTGTATCAAGCATTCTTATGGTGCCAGAAGGATCATTCTCATAGGTCTTGTTCGAGAATGTCATGTCCATGTTTACAAATGGTAGATTAGGATGTGAGATGTGGAATGATTAAGATGTCATTTGGATATGAAATGGATGAAGTTGATTGGGTAATGATTAGGATGAAGTCATTGAATGTCTTGGAATGATGGCTTGGAATGATGATTGATAGGATGATTAGGATTGGATGATGTAGATATGTGGATTAGGATGTATGTTATGACAAGTAGGTTGAAGATGATGTGGCAAGTTTGTATTGGAAATTTGACTTGGGTAATATCAAACACAAGATCTCACATGTAAATGCATGAACACATAGACCAAACACAATGATAAATTTGTCTTTTAAGATTAAATGTGAAGCACACACTTGAAGACACAACAACAAGCCTAATGTTAGTCAAGTGGGGTATGGCCAATGATGTCTTAAAGTAGGCTGCACAAGGTTGACTAGGGGAATGGAATGAAAGTGAAATCCTACCACATAGCCAGGAGAAAGGGGTAACCCACCCTTCACCTTCACTTCCCAAAGGTATAAATTTCTTTGGGGCTTAGCCAAGAGTGACAAGGTTTCAACTCCCAAGGACAGTGTCTTTCGATTCACACCTCGGTTGAGGTCGTCCCTTGGAGTGGTATGTCTCCAAGTAGGCCTCCTAGAAGGAATATGACAAAAGAAAACCAAGTGAGGTGCTTTTGATCTCCAAGATCACCTTGCGGTGTGAGGAGAGAGCATACACACACACACTTGATTCAAACTCATACTTGTTAATTTCCCCTTAAGAAAATAAGATGTGTGTAAACAAACAATATAAGCACTTGTTCCTTTTAGATCCAAAGCCAAATGTGTAGGAAGACACTTGTTAATTTTAGACTTGATTTTTGATGTGTGATTGAAGACAAGATTCGTTTTAGAGCCCAAATTGAAGTGTGTTTACAAGCAAGATGTTCGTTTTAAACCCAAAATCTAAATGTGTTTGCAAATAATGATTAAGAGATGAAAGATGAAATGAGTGCACCTAATTATTTTCACTTTCCAAGTTGCTATTATGACTGATCCAAACACTGCTCCATCTCTTTTGATTCACTTACAAGCCATAAAATTGAAAAGCAAACAAGTAAACTCACATAGAAAACTGTTATGTGAAAAAGGTGAAGTCTAAAAAATTATGATGAAAATGATGAGCTAGAGCAACATAGATAGCATAATCAGAAAATTCAGAAGATTTTATGTACTTTAAAAAAAAATCAATGAAATTGGATCAATTTTGCTCAAGATATGCTCATTTGAAGTTTGCATGCAAGTTTGACTTAGACTGCAAAAAAAAGACTGAAAAATGACATAGTCGCCTAATAATTTATGCATTGTTGTGAAGTTCGTCGAGTCAGCTTTTTGATGAGTCCTTGTTTGCATGATTTGAAGCCCGTATGACAAAGTTATGATAAAAAGAAAAAAAATGCCTTTCTAGGGCATGTGAAAGAAGATAAGGAACCTAGCTATTTGCACTTGACCACCAATGGTTTAGCTTCTGTCTAGTCACATGAGTGGTTAAACCTTGTAGTTTGTGTTTTAACTATGTCCTTTTTCAAGCAATCACAGATGATCAACACTCATTAACCAAGTTGAACTCCAAATATCAAGGATGCAAATGTTAGTATCAAATCTAAATATAAACACTAATCTAAATGTTAAAGATGCTATGGGGGCAACAAAACCCTTAGCCGATCGACCAAACTTTAGCAATCTATATAATAGTGACCATGGCGTTTGGAATAGGCGACGGTTGGGGTCAGAAAAATTGGTATGGTGGCGACCAAGGTGGATCACCACCAGGGATAGCGACTGTGATACGATGTGGGTGGCTACTAGGTGCTGGAAGTGGAGGTGATAGAGTATAAGTTAGTGGTAGAAGGGATCTTGACAGGGGTGGTTAGGTTTTTCAAGTCACAAGAGACTGCGATAGATATTGAAGACTGTGACACTAAAGACTCTGTGACACTAGAGACTACGACACTAAAGAGGATGGGCATAAGTCAAAGATTGGATCTTTGTCAGCAATGAAACTGTGGAGTGGTGGATTAAGGGTAGTCAATGGAATAGTGGCTAAGGTGACAGAGGAAATGATGGCAATGGATTAGTGGGACAACAACAGAATAAATGGTGGTGACTAGAATCAAATGGCGATAAGGATAGTTTTAGGGTCTTAGAGCAAGAGTCGGCAAGGAGACAATTAAAACCAATCAATTTTCCATGCAAACAAACATTACCTTGCAAAAAAAATTGAACCCTGCAACCAAATAACAACAAAGAATTGTGCAGATCCTACGGCAAATCCGTATGGTACAGATCTATACGGATCCGTACTGTACGGACTACCAAGTAAAAGAATTCAAAAAATTCAAAAAAAAATTCCTGTGAGCAAACCCTATGAAATTTATAGTCAAAATTCATGGAAATGGCCTCCCGGATGCAATGGCGAAGGTCAGATCTGAGCTAGGAGATCACCTACAACAATTCACTCCCAAAAAATGACAAAACAAGGGTTAAAACATGCAAATTTTTACACCAAAAACCTGCAAAAACTAATGATTAGATCCTTGGAGCATGTTCATGTCGGGTTCACTAGAAATGTATACAAAAATTTTAGATAAATAAAAATGATAAAACAATACAATGCATTACCTAATCCAAATCTTCAATACTTCAGATAGATGCTTACAAGATAGATTGATTGAGTGATTTGATATGTTGATTGCTTAATTCAACAGCATAACATTAAGATGAAGATGATAGATGAAAAGACGATGGATGGAAGATGAATGATGCAAAGGCTCTAATGAAATTTTGACAATATAAGGATACTCCAACTCAATGCATACAAATGGCTTGTGCGGGGGTTGATTTATAGGTAAGGGCTGATTTAAATGGATGGTTGAGATTAAAAGGCTAAATGAATGATGTTGACGGCTAGGATTGATTAGTTATTCCCACTCTTCAAGGAAGTTGTAGTCATGTGACAAGTGTAAGGAGGAGAATAAAGTTTATGTGTAATTGTGTACACAAAAATTTTTATGTAATAATATTAGGTCTTATTAGTTGTACATGTGAAGGATATTAAATGAAAGTTGTACTACCACGCATGATTCAATTAAGAGGTGGACACGTGTTGGAATGTGGTGAGAGGTGATGACCTAATTCAAATATTTTATTTGAATTAGTTGGGATATGTGAAAGGGATAATTTAAATAAATATTTTATTTATTTAAATTAGAAGAAAGGTGGGAAATTAATTGCTAGTGGGATAATGGGATTAGGATGGGAAATTAATTAAATAAATAAAGATTTATTTAATTAATTGGAAAGTTGGATAAGTAGAATTAGGAGTGGGATCGGGACAAAATGCTACATGATGTCTCTAATAATGTATTTGACTAGGTGTTACAAGACATGGACAAATTTGGGTGTCTACATTTTATTAGTCACACATAAGACCAATTAAGAGACTAAATCCAACAAAAGCAAGAACACCAAGGGACCCCCCGAATAACTCAATAAATAAGCCCCCAAACAAAAATAATTTGGCACTTTATAGTTCAGTGCGTTTACAATGTTGGAGTTGAGTTTTCTGTTAGAGTAAGAGGTTCTTTACTTAATTAATTTAATCATATTGATTAATTAATTAAGTCACCTTTACTTTATTTCACTTAAGCTAAACTTAGGAATCTCTCATTAGGGTTTTCTAACTTGCAAATATAAAAGCAAGTGCTCTCATGTAATTCATTAATCCATTTCATTAATTACATTTTTTTGTGCAAATTGCTCTCTTTATTTTTTTCTCTTGTAGAAGGTTTCTTAGGTTTTGCAGGGGTTCACTAGGTCCTGTGAGGTTGGTTTCACAACTTCTACATGATATCGGAGCTCCAGATCTGCAAGCCCCTTCTCAAATTTAGAGAAAATTTTGAGAAAAAACCATTTGCTTGGTATTTTTTTGTGTAAAAAAAAGTATTCCATTGGATTCAGAGCAGTTGAAATAGTCAAATTAGCCTTTTATTTGGCTTGATTTGAGCTTCGTAGGCCAGATCTACAAGGGTTTCAACGGGTGTTTTTTTTCAAGATCCAAAGGGTACCTACAATTTTATAGCGTTTTCAGCCCAAATGGGCCTCACCATTGGGTTCGGAACACCCAAAAACCTTAAGATTGACTGTCAAATCATCAAAATCGGTCTCGGGCTCATCTGGGGCAAAAAAAATTGCCAGGGAAGCCGTACGGCCTCCCCAACACGTAGATCGAGGTAAAAATTTAAAAATTATTCAATTTTTTTCGTACAAAATCAAACAAATTATGAAAATGGTGCAGGTTTTTTTATTATTGCAAAAATAACTTTATATATTAAAACAAATTATGTTAAAAAGGGGGGTCCCACAGGTACTGTCCCTTGCCACATTGTGGCAAGACGGTGGCCCTCGGGCCCTGCCTCTCTATGGGAGGGTATGGGGTACCACCCCTGCCACATTTGTGGTAGGCGGTGACCCCTTGGACTTGCCAGGGGTGGTAGCGGTGGGCTCTACCCCCCGCTGGCCTTTTTTTCAATTTTTTTAATATAATTTTTTTTAATGTTTTTTTTATATGTTTTTGCAAATAAATAATCCCTGTACCTTGCCTGCCTCAGGATTTGGGCCACTTGGTGGATTTTTTAGCAGTACCTCTATTTTAGAGGTTTATTTGGCAATTTTTTCTAGTTAGTAGAGTTCTAAATTTGTCTGGGCCCCTCTATACTTGGCGAACCTCCAAATCATTTGGCGAGTCTCTATTTCTGGCAATTGCTCCAAAGTTAACAACAATTCCTCTAAATTTGGCAGAGATGCTTTATTGCCCTACCCAGTCCCTCTCCGTTGGGCTTTTCATTTTTGTGCTCCATCTTCTAGAGGCTATATCTTGGTCATACGGTGGTATTTTTCAGTGCAATTATTTTTTAAAAGGGGTAGAATTTCGTGCTCTTCGTAGTGGTGCAAGTGGTTATCAGTTTTGGATTTTTTTTTTTTTAGAAATTAGTTTTTTCAGTGCTATTGTTGTGCAGTTCTTGTTTTGGAGACTTTGATAGACCATATCTTCTACATCTGGACTCCCTTTTGGGTCCCTTTTTTTTTTAAAGTGCATATTTTTCTGTGTACTTCATCATGCTACTATCAGTTTCCTCTATTTCTTTCAGAGAATTGTATTTTCAGCATGTGGTCCTTTTTGGACATTATGAGCTTTCATTGTAAGCACTTCTCATATATAGACACACTGAAATAAAGTGCCTTAGCATTGTACATGTATTCTTGAGATCTTGCACATCATTTTGTGTCTTATTGTACTCGCATTATGATATAAAGTGCCACGGGGAGTTGATGTTTGTCTTTTGTTTTGCCATCACACCTTTGTCAAGTGAGTGTCCCTTGGTCGATAGCAGTGAATCACATTGATTCTTGCCTTGTGTGTGTGACTTGGTTTGGACACCCTTTTATTTTTTGGTACTTTCATGTTTGCACATTTGGATGTTCTTGTTTCTTCTCATGCACTTCTTAGTTTTTCACAGTTTCAGTGTACCTGTCATGGCTCTCCCTTGTCTACATTATGGGGGGTTTCTATTGGAATTAGACTGAACAACTGAGAGGGGGGGTGAATCAGTTGTCCCAAAATTTAATCTTTTCTTTCTTTTAATCTTCTTTCACAATTTGCAAATTGATTAATGATGTAAACATTAAAGCATGAAATGACATCACATAAGCAGAAACATAATCAACACATTTGACACCAAAATTTTTGACGTGGAAACCCGGTTAAGGGAAAAACCATGGTGGGTGTTAGCCCACAAGATTCGTACCTTGTTAAAAGTACTTAAAAATAATGAGAAGGTACTTTCCTTCGGGCTCACTGCTCAAAAGAGAGGCTCACTGCCTACAAGAAATTTAAGTTTAACACATAAAGATTTGATTGAGAAATAACATCTACTTCATGCCTAGTTTAGTTCCTTTGAAAGCTCTGCTCTGCTCCAAAAACTTCTTCTCTAGTTCTTCATCTAAACATCTCTTGTTCCTCTTCTCTGCTCTGCTCTACCTTTGATCCTTTCTTTGATTTTACTATTTTTGCACAAGGATGATTTTCCACAACTCATCAACAAGTATTTATACGCTTCATCAACCTTGGAATGAACATCAAGGTCGACACTACAAACAACTGACTTAATGCAAATCACTAATCTGTCGACCAAACATAACTGGGACTCAAATCTTCCTTGATCAACATGCCATGCTTCATAGAATTGCTTTTAGAACATCCGCACATGCTTGAATCACCTAGGCAGCCAAGATTGGAAAGAATAGCAACACCAAGAAGGAAATCTTCTTTGACAAGCTTAGACTTCAATCCGAACCTCCAACATAGCAGTCACATGATCCAGAGACCTCCACAAGCACATTGAATTCAACAAAAACATCTGCACTCCTCCAAATCATCAAAATCACTTGTATCTTCCTTTGGAACCTAAAGAACAATATCTGCCATGACTGTCACATTAGAAAGATTGCTTGCGGACCTCCAAATCACAAACCACTTGAATGGATGATACACCCCGACTTTTCAAACATGCCTCTAGATCCGCAGATCATCATTTGATATATCTGAAATAATCTGGACCTCTTTCCTATCACTCTGTCTCTCCTGAACACTGTAAAACTAGTTCAACTCAGATGGCCATAGCTTCTTCAAATCTTCATATGAATGCTTCAAAACTTAATTGGAGGTTCTTCAGACAATCCTCTACTCAGCCATATGGTCCAAATACATTGATCCTCATTAATTTTCTCAATATCCTCAATAATCTAGTCTTCTATACAGCCATCAAAATAGGATACAGTTGACACTAATGTCAACAAGGATATGTTGACATCAATGACAACACCACTTAGGCACATATTTGCAACAAGGATATGTTGACATCAATGACAACACCACTTAGGCACATATTTGCAACATATGATGTGAAAAACTTATTTGACCATTGGTCATGTTCACCTAGGATTAGGGTTCTGAATTTGAGTTTGCAAGCTACTGTGTTTATCCCTTCAAACCCTTAGTGCCTTAGTTTGAATTTTCCTCGGCCTCCATATAATGTTTTACTGCTTTTTCCTGTCGCACTTGTGAAAAACGTTAAGTTTTTTTATGTGCAATTGCAAATGTATGTTGGTGGGCTTGTGAAATCTCTATTAGCCTCCAAAAAATAATAAAGAATTGAGTTATATGCATTTTAGATGCATATCAGGTTGCATATACAAAGAGGAAATCTTTCGCAGATTCCCGGGAATATTCTACAGTTGTATGTAAAGTTTAAATGCATATCGGGCTCAAAAGGATGCATGTACATTGGGGGAATCTGTTGAAGATTCCAAGAATATGTCGCCATTGTATTGAGCGGGATTGTATGTTTGTTTTGTTGTATGCATAAAACATACAATGCGAAGATACATTGTGGATCTCAAAAAGGGTTCAAATCAGGGCTAAAGTGGTGGTCAGGTCTGTAGTATGTGCAAGCAGGAATGTATATGTCTAATATACATCAGGTTTTTGCAAAATAAAAAATGCAAAGGTGGTGGACATACTTTTACTACAGTGAAGGTGATCATCGCTGAGACTATGTGTATCGGCGGCCGAGTTATGAGTCTCACCGATTGGCCGATGAGGTATGCAAAAGGGGTCTTCGGTGTAACTTGGGTTATCGGCCAAGCTATGGGATGTCTGGCCAATTGTGATGCAGAGGTAAAACGCAACGGGAGCTTACAAATGGGAAGGAGGAGTCAATAATACAACCAACATGTTTAATACCTACCAGCTCATCATCATCATCATTTTTCTTGCTAACAGCATCATCATATTTCGGACGAGCATGAAATATCCTCCTGCCGACTACTATTCACTTCCTCCGCCTTTCACCTTTCGCCTGTCAGCAGCATCATGATATTCGGCAAGCGCAAACATCCTCCTGACGTTCACTATTCACTTAGCGCCAAACTCTATCGGCATCATCATGATATTCAACACCACCTTCGTCAGCAGGATATAAAATATCCGGTTGCTCCGATATATCCTGATGACGACCGCTTCAAGCACCTTTCTTTCGATGCTTACGTCACCCCGATATCCTGATGACGATTATCCTGATGACGATGACGTCACATGCAGTTGATGATGATGTCATCCGGATATAAGATCCTTATATCCTCCGCAGCATGATAATGAATATCCTGATGACCTTTTCAATATCCTGATGATGACCTCTTGTTGGTCATGATGTTAGTCATTCACAAACATAGAATAAAAGTTACACAACAACCTTTACTCATCTTGAAAGATACGATGAATTCAAAGAATTCATGATCCCAAGTCTCCGTTGATTAGGTCTTAATCTACTGACGTTACTCAGTGGTTGATGTGTGTTGCTGTTTTCATTCAGGGGCCTTACGTGTTTCTGCACTGTTCATCATCATCATCTTCAAATATCCTGCTCTGGATGTTCGCTCTGCATAAGTCTCCAACAATTCTACCTCTTTCCTTTATCTGATGAGCCTGATGGCTTTTCTGTTTTCTCTTCCATCCTAGCAGGAGGATGATGCTCAGCACATACAACTGCATGCTTTTTCAAAATGTGTAAGCACAGTGAGCAAGTGGTTTCTGAGTGAGGCGCCTCATGCAGCCTACACCAACCTTTGATTAAAACCTCCTGGGGAGATCTACACTGTTGTGTCATTTTTTTTATTTCTTTAACCAGAAATTCTTCAAACTTCGTCAGGTTACTGCCTTTATCCTCATCAGACAACTCGTAATCCGGTTCCATGAAGCAATCACTACCAGGAGTGATCTTTTCCTTTCTCGCCTCATTCGTCTGATTGGACACTAGGATTTCTTCTGTTTTTTGGATATGATCCTCATCAGGATCCGTCGACTCTTCTGTTCCTGCAGAAGACAAATAAAAATTAGTATCATCATCATCATCAGATGTAGCACTCACCTCAGAATATGATGATGATGCTTCACTATACGTCTGCTCCAGCATGATCATGTCTAAGCATGGTTCGCAAGTCTTTTCCGAGTGTGCTTCGCCATGCAATCTGCACCATCCGTCAATCAAGATATCATTAGCAGGTATCTTTAATAATTGACAACGTTTTATCTGAGTAGATAAATGCATCTGAAAATCCTTGAAGTGATCTATTTCGTTGTCATTATCAGGATCATTATTAAGTTCTACGTCTGGCATATCCTCATGATAATCATCATCATGATGATGATGGGCATCAAGCATCAGGACCTCTTCTATTTGGACAGTTTGCGGCCTGATGTGATAAACTCCAGGTTCTACGTTTACATACATGATCTCATTTGTTCTGTTATATTCGGTGATCATATGTTTCATCCTAGGCTCAGCATCAATCCTGATCTGATTAGGTATACCCTTCCATGGCAACCACATGTGACTGAAGTCTGTGGACATGTATCCGTTAAGCGTTTTAGACCAGTCTCGGCTAAGCAACATCCCGTATGTATCAGGTATGTCAACCACCTGAATGTCAATGTAATACTGGATCCTAGGATCAGACGCTAGCTGCATGTGAATATGAGTGAGTTCTCCTACGACACTTACTTCTGTCTTGTCCAGTTGAGTGACCTTCTTTAAGGATTTAGCAGGATGCAGTCCTAATGCGTTGCATATTGACAAAGGCATAACATTAGTTGAGGCTCCTGAATCAACTAAACAATTGTGCAAATTCTTACTGAACATTCTTATGGTGAGGAGAAACGGAGGTGATTCAGTTTTGTCTCTGTACAAGGTCATGTGAGAGGTTTCAGCAGCTTGGACTGTGGCTGACAATTTGGGCTTGACAGTGCTATCTTTAGCAGTATGGTCTCTGCTATTGGATTGACTCGAAAGGTGATTATCCTCTTTAGAAGCAGGATCATCCAGCGACTTCATGAATGCCCTTTTGATGGCAGGAGTTTTTAGTAACTCAGATAGGGACAGGCTGATCTTGATTTTCTTCATTTCATCAGCCAAATAACTGACTAACTTGTCAGACTCATGAGGTGCATTTGCGACTTTTGTTACTGTGTTTTGAGGAGACAAGTACTGAGCATTCACCTTAGGGAACCCAGGGTTATTGCTAGCCTTAGGATCAGGAGGTGTGTTGAAGTTATTTGGAGGTAGAGATGATGTCAATGGACCGGCAGGTCTGTTGGCATTACTCCTCAGGTTATAATTGTGCTTACCGGGGTATTGCTGCTGGTACGCATGTACTTCCTCATGCTCTCTTGTAGGTTCATTTTCATCCTCAAAAGGGAAGACATAGTTTGCTTCAAAGGTTAAGGCAGATTCTTCACAGGTCTGATTATAATCCTGATGAGGCTGATTAGTGTAGGTTTCCAGCACAAAAGCTGAGTCATATCCACAAGGAACTATTTCATTTCCTTCTGCCTGAGGTGGATTTCTAGAAGTATTAGACACTTCAGTCTGAAAGATGCTGGCAGCAATCCTAAACTGTGGACAATCTAATTCTGCATGTGCATTGGTGTTGTGAATCCTGCACCAATTGGTAAGGGCTGCCTCAGCAAGATTGACTCTAGTAGTCTGTTTGGCTTCACCAGGAGGCTGATTGTCTAGGGGTGATGGTAATGAACCATTATTTGGCCTGGAGTTCCACACTCTGGGCTGCCTAGGAGGATTATTGTTATTTGCAGCACTACTGTTGAAGTTATTGTGGTATCCTCTGTCAGGGTAATTTGGTCTGTCATTGGAATAACTCCTATTCTGACCTGACTGTGAATAAAACCCTTGGTTTCTCAAGTGTGTTACTTCTGTGGTGAGCTTTCTCAACTGAGCAGACATTTCTTTGATTTCCTCTTTCTCCTCTTGAGCTTTGGCCACTACATTTTCAGTCTGAGGCTGGAAAAAGGAAGATCCATGGTTATTGTGGGATAGGTCTGTACCCTGAGGTGTCTGAGTATGTGCAGGATATTGTGGCAATTGGCCATTTCCATTAGGAGGAGGCATGATACTCAATGGAGGTACTTGCAAAGGTGCAGGCATGATTGCTGGGGGCATCACTGCTCCATTTGGATATTGTGCAGGATATTGCGAAGGATAAGCTGCAGGATACTGTGCTGGATATTGTGACTGCATGCCAGGCAAAGCAGGGAATGCTATATTTGGAGTAGGAGCAGGTATCAGCTGTTGATTTACCTTGATAGCTTCTTGAAAAGCTCCTGTCAATGTGGTGATCGCAGGATGTGTTCTCCTGATGAACATGGCAGTTAATGGATCCAGGGCTGAATAATAAATACTTCTAGCAGCATCATCAGCCACCACATATGGGGTAACTAGCTTGGACAACATTTTCTGGAACCTAGCATTGAAATTTGCAATAGGTTCATGCTCAAATCTCTTGATTGTGGCAAACAGGTGGTAATTCATGGATGGATCAATAGGGACCTTGAATCTGTCAAGAAAAGCCTTCTCTAAGACAGCCCACGAACCTACAGAAGATTGACCAAGACTGATGAACCAATTATAAGCCTCTTCCCCTAAGGAAAAAGGGAATAATCTGCACACCACATCCTGATGCTCTATTCTGGCTCTGCAGCAAGCTTCTTTAAACGTCCTGATATGATCATCCGCATCCTGATAAGGATGGTATTTTGGACAAAGCTTGTCCGGATACTTTGGTAACTCATGATACGCAGTAAAGGTCAATGGTGATTCTGCTGCAAAGAACGACATTGCAACCTGAGGGGGCTGAACCGGTGGTGCAGTTGGCTGAGGTTGGACTAAAGGTATACCCTGAGGTTGAACAGGAGGTGTCACGGGTATATCGGAAGGTATTTGCAAACCAACGGGAGTTACAGGAGGAGGTCCTGGTGAAGCTCTGGAAGTACTAGACTCTGGAGTATGGTGAACGTCTACAGTCCTAGGTCTAAAACCTCTAACAGGCAATTCTTCGAAAATTTCACTATGTCTAGACCTGGTATTTATCCTGTGAGCCAGGATTTCTCAATTTGGAGGCCAATTAGCTGAAACTTTGCAAATATTGGTTGGATTCCACCGGACGAGGTGATATTTGCGGTCAACTTGCAAATCAGACTGAATATTTACGCGATATTTGCGAAGATACTGCAAATATGACAGGATATTGGGATATTTCGACCGGTAGCACCAGATCTCGCGTGTCTAAGGCTCAAATTCTCAAAGCTTGAACAAATTTATGCATCTTTGGCCAATATTTAGTGAATTTAAAGAAATCTACTGTAAAGCTTGCAATATTTATGTGAAATTTGGAAATCTTTACACAGAATGTGCAATTACAAACTTGTCGCAGCAAATATTTACGCAATTTGGTGAAATTCACAAACGATCTGAAGTTACCTTACTCTGAGCGTCATCAAACCTGGAAATACTGATGATGAACGTGATCTTCTGGGCTCGGCCCTCCTTCTAGCGCCAATTTATGTTGGTCATGATGTTAGTCATTCACAAACATAGAATAAAAGTTACACAACAACCTTTACTCATCTTGAAAGATACGATGAATTCAAAGAATTCATGATCCCAAGTCTCCGTTGATTAGGTCTTAATCTACTGACGTTACTCAGTGGTTGATGTGTGTTGCTGTTTTCATTCAGGGGCCTTACGTGTTTCTGCACTGTTCATCATCATCATCTTCAAATATCCTGCTCTGGATGTTCGCTCTGCATAAGTCTCCAACAATTCTACCTCTGCACTGTAAATTTAGTCAAATAATGTGCATACAGGCTGATATTTGCATGATTTCTACCATTATTTATGATTCTTTGCATGATATTTTCAATACTACATGCATTTAACCAAATATGCTAAGGATCTTCAGTTACCTACGGAATTTCAGCATATTTCACTGTTTCTGCTTGTTATTTATCATGATTTGCAGTTATGGTGATGAATTAATGAAATTGAAAAAAGGAAAAGGGTTAGAGAGTGAGATTCCCAAAATTACTGGACTTAGATCACTGATCCACATACAAGCTCCCATACTTGCAATGAAAAGAAGGAAAACTAGAAATCATACTTCACCAGGACATTCCACAAATCCGCATGATCTAGTGCAAAGCTTCAAAGGAAAGTTGACAACAACATGTAATGAAATGAAAGCGCTTCCAGTTGAACACAGCATTCACCAGTACATATCCAGAAATCAACAAGAAGATTACGTAAAATTTACAATCAAGATGTAATCTGGAACTTCATATTCATTCAGTATGCTCAAGAATAGGTACATTTACAGTGATCTGAAGAAAGAACCTTGACATTTCAACAATTCTATCCTCATTAGTCTCAGTAATCCGATCTCCTAACTTATTCTACAGTAATTGACTCTTTGCGCCAGATGCGTCTGTGTATTCTAATGTATTCCTCCCTTTTAAAATGACAAGCTCTGGCTCTTATATAGAGCAACTGCCAGAAAACGGTTACAATGATCCAAGGATCAGGATCCTTCATTAACAAACAACGGTCCAGATGAAAAGCACATGCTTCGTCAGTTGGCAAATGTACAGCTAGCACAGAATATTCCAGCATCTTCAACTTGATTCGGCCTCCAGCTGGCGAACAGCATATTTGACAATATCCTCCTCATTTCTGGCTCATGTTGCCTCCATGCGCAACTTTGTAATGCTCAGCTTCAGCAGCATCATCATGATTTCAACGCTCAGCTTCAGCAGCATCATCATTTCAATATTCAGCCTCAGCAGCATCATGACTTCAATGTTCAGCTTCAGCATCATCATGATGATTTCCTGCAAGTAAACAGACAAACATTAAGTTCATCATCATCATGATAAACAACAGAAATTTAAACATTTTATTAAACATACCTCCCCATGTGCAGCCACAGGCAAACAGGTCTTACCTGTGAAAATATGCACTAAATGCATAAACGGCATAAAAACAACCAGGTCAACCCTCGTTGACCAAAATCAGGTAGTCGGGCTTTCAAATTTCTATCGCTTCATTTTTTTGCCCATTTTCTTGTATATCTGGTTCGAAATATGATGATGATGATCACAGATTATACAAAGAAATAATCGCCTTTCAACCATCCCTAGAATCCGGCTTTGCATCATCATCATATTTGCATCGGCGTGACTACATATGATCAGGGTGACAATTTTACCTTAGGCCGACGGCAACAGTTATACCGATGCCAAAAATCATGATGATGACCAACTATATGCCTTCCGTCTGTCCGCAGGATATTTGAAATATGATGATCCTCCTTTCCTAATGCTCTGATGAAAAGCACATCAGGATGTTCACTTCTTGCACATTCGGGAAAGAAAGACAACGTCATCATCATCATGATGAAGACAAACAGGAGGACTTGGAAAATGATCCTGCCGCTGAGGAAAATCATGATGACGCCATCATCATCATCAGGCTTGGTTAAAATGCAAAGGGATGACGTCACCGTCATGTTTCGTTAAGATCAGGAGGTAAATGGAATATCGGGTTCCCTCTAAGGAAGATGATCAGGTCATGAAAGCAGTATGACCCCTTTCGGCCAAGGCAATCCGCTCGAAAGATCAGGATGATGAACATCATCATCATCATATACACACTGGGTGATCAAAAATATGATCCTGCCGAAAGTCCTGATAACGTCATCAGGATATCCGGGGCTTGTGTTAATCTTCGAAGATGACGTCATCGTCATCATCATATTGGCGAAATGGATCACGCCTTGGAAAATATCCTGCCGAAGGAGAAGGTGATGATGACGTCATCGTCATCATCATATTTGCAAAATGTTATACTTGTCGGCAGGATGATATTACGAACTGTTGGGAGAGACGAGCAAGATCATGATGATCTTGTTCAACATGACTTAAGAAATGAAAATCACCCTCCGCTTCGAAAGATAAGATGATCATCATGATCACGCAAAAGAAGGTCAGGAGGATATTAGGAAATGTCGGGTCTCGAAATATCATGATGATGCTGATCACCAAGACTGTCGTGCGCGCGCAAATTATGCAGATGGCAGATTTCTCTAAGTAAGGTGATATTACAATATCAGCATGCTATTATAATATCGGGTGATGTTGGAATATCATGATGCTCGCAATGTTTCCAAGGTTACTCGACGGGTAAAACACACTAGCACTTAAGATTGACGTCCAGATGTTTCAGGACTGCATGATATTCACCAGGTGATAGAGTAAGATCATGATGATGACCTTTGGCGATACAAAAGACCGCCTGACGGGAAAGGATTATTACGACTTAAACTTGACGTCCGGATGTTTCGACCTCAGGATATTATCGGGGGGCTCTTCAAATATCATGATGATGATGTTCATACAGCAATTACCAGGTTTGACCAAAACTTTGACTGCTTACAACTCCCTCATATGGACAAATTTTCAAGTGATGCAAAAGGCAAACCTGCATGAAATTTCAAGCTCTTTCTAACCATGAAGTCATAGAAACAAAATATGAACTTTGAGAAACTAACCTCATGATGATGACCTACCTCATCCTGACCTTCATGATGATGATGCACCTGACTTAATTTTTACCAAAACCACCAGAAACAGACAACACAAGCCAAAACAAAAGCTGGGTCCCTGTTTTGCCAAGTCAAAATGGGGCGTGTTGTGTAACCACACAACACCTCTCCGGTACTTAGCCAAAAAAAATGATTTTTCCTCCCGCATACGATAGCGATATGCGGATGGTGAATACACACGAAAAATGATCCTGACGATGATATACACACTGAGTATATATCCGACTTATATCATCCTGATGCACTTGAAACATACAACTTTCGCCAACTTCAGAACCCGATCCGGATAGCGATATACTCACAGATGACGATGCGATTCACTCTGACTGGAAAAGCACATGCAGATCCCTGTATATCCGTCAGCTGCATGCAAACTCACAGAACCGCACAATTTCACCAAGAAAACATGATGATCGGGCCGGATCACCTTCAGATCAAAACTTAACAGTTTATCTTCCTAAACCTAGCACATGAGGATGCTAGGTTGATTCACAGCATGCTACCAACTGATCTCTCAAACAATGAAATGCATAAACAGAAAACTAAAATGCAAACTAAACTATCATACATGACCATTCCACCGATTCACAGAATCAACCGGTGGAAGGGTTGAAACTATCCATTAACCTGTAATCAGAACAGAAATCAAAACATAAACAACTGATAAACCAGATAATGCAATTGATGAGATCTTATTCAGATGAAACACAAATGTCTTGCTTCTACAATACTGTCAAGCAACAGTGCTTCTCAATATCTGGACTGTTCTCCTGAATCTCAACTCAATCACTAACACAACACCATAACATAACACAACTAACATGCTAAACCCTAACAGATCGAAGGTATATATAGCAATATCCTACGAGTACTACCAACTCGATTCCCAGCGGCTGGGAGCTTCCAAGCGGCTGGGAGAAGACAGCTCAGACTACCTGATCACGAACTCTAACTGCCTGCACACTCTCCTAGGATGATCTAATACATATGCATTGGTCCAATGGACCTTATTACATCATGAAGTCAAACATGCTAAAAATAGACTAATGTCCTGTCATGCGAACAATTAACCTATATCCTGTCTTGTAGGGGTGCTCCTGCACCATACTCCCCAGAAGAAGAAATCTCAAGTCCACTTGAGATGAGAGTATGAAGATCTGCACCATGTTTCTGAATCTGCTCTTCAGTCATCCATACTGCTTCATAATTAGGTTTTCCCTTCCAAGAGACTAGATACTCCAAGTACTGTTTGTTCCGGGTCTGTTGGACCACTCTGGTGTCCAAAACCTTCTGCAACTGTGGAGGATCATGCTTGGGAATGTCATTATTGACTGTATCCTGTAGGAGTTCCTGATCTGCATCTGGATAAGACTTGTATGGAGTTAAATCACATACATTGAATATAGGGGACAAACCAAGATCAGGTGGGAGTTGTATCTCATAAGCATTCTGTCCATGCTTGTGCAAGATCTGACATGGTCCAACTTTTCTTTGCATAAGTTTAGTATATTTTCCCTTAGGAAGTCTGTCCTTCTTCAAATGAACCCATACCAAATCTCCAACATCAAACTATACATCCTTCTTCTTTTTATCAGCATATTCCTTATACTTCAAGTTGGTTTGCTGCAGTTGGGTCTTGACTTGATCATGAACCTCTTTTATGGCTTCTGCAAAAGCTTCTCCTTCTGCACTAACAGGGTCTACTGTAGGTAGATCTCTTAATTCCAAAATTCCTCTTGGATGCATACCATAAACTATCTGAAAAGGTGATTTTCCTGTGCTCCTATTGACAGTATCATTATATGAAAATTCAGCTTGAGATAGAATATTATCCCACTTTTCTCCATGTTGTTTTGTCAAACATCTAAGCAAATTCCCTAAGGAACGGTTCACTACTTCAGTCTGTCCATCCGTTTGAGGATGATATGCAGAGGAAAAAGACAAATTTGTTCCAAGTTTCCTCCAAAGAGTTCTCCAGAAGTGACCAATAAACTTCACATCCCTATCTGACACTATACTCAATGGCAATCCATGGATTCTGACAATCTCCCTGAAAAATAAATCTGCAATGTATGAAGCATCAGCAGTGGTTTTGCATGGCAAGAAATGTGCCATTTTGCTGAATCTGTCCACTACAACAAAAACACTGTCAAACCCTTTCCTTGTCCTTGGTAAACCCAAGACAAAATCCATACTTATGCTTTCCCATGGTCTGGAAGGAATGGGTAAGGGCTGATATAAACCTGCATTAGTTGACCTGCCTTTAGCTTTCTGACATATCACACATGTCTCTACAAATTTTCTGACATCTGATTGTAACTTAGGCCAAAAGTAATGTCTTCTGACCAGATCAAGAGTCTTATCTAGACCAAAATGACCTGCCATAGCTCCACAATGTTTCTCCTTAATGATATTTAACCTCATAGAACACCTTGGAATACATAACTGTCCACCTTTGAACAACAATCCATCCTGAATCAAAAATTCAGAGAATTCAGCATGATATTTCTCTCCAAAAGAAGTACATACATGATATATCTCTCCAAAATCTTCATCAGTCTCATACATGGTCTTTAGTGAATCAATGCCAACACTTTCTAACTGAATCTGGTTGACTGTTAGAACTCTCCTGCTCAAAGCATCTGCAACTTTATTCTTGACTCCTTTCTTATGCTTCAATGTAAAAGTAAAAGCTTGTAAGGTTTCTACCCATTTCATGTGTCTGTGGTTCAGCTTTTCCTGGCTGTTTATGAAACTCAGAGCCTGGTTATCTGTGAATACTATGAATTCCTTTGGCATCAAGTAATGCCTCCATTTCTTGAGTGACTGGACTAAAGCATACATTTCCAAATCATATGAGGAATATCTCTTTTTAGCATCATTGAGCTTCTCACTGAAAAATGCAATAGGTCTACCTTCTTGGCTGAGTACTGCTCCAATGGCCATGTGACTGGCATCACATTCCACCTGAAAGATTTTGTTAAAATCTAGAAGTGCAAGGACTGGCTGCTGTGCCACCTTCTTCTTCAATGTTTCAAAAGAATCATCTGCTCCTTGAGTCCAAACAAATCTGCACTTCTGTCCTCCTTTGATGGTATCAAGCATGGGTGCACAAATATGACTAAACCCTCTTATAAACTTCCTGTAGAAGGTTGCTAACCCATGGAAACTTCTGACATCATTCATAGTCTTTGGGGTTGGCCAAGACAATATGGCACTTACCTTCTCCTTATCCATTTGTAACTGTCCTTGTGAAATGACAAAACCCAAATATGTGATCTCCTCTTTCATGAACAAACACTTATCTAAATTTATCATCAGCTGCTCTTCATGTAATCTCTTAAGAACCAAATCTATATGTCTGAGATGTTCTTCTTTTGTGTTGCTGAAAATCAGAATGTCATCTAGATATACTATGACAAACTTACCAATGAACTCTTTCAAAACCTCATTCATCAACCTCATAAAAGTACTAGGTGCATTAGATAAACCAAAAGGCATAACCTTCCACTCATATAACCCTTCATTAGTTTTGAATGCTGTTTTCCATTCATCTCCTGGTCTAATCCTGATCTAATGATATCCACTCTTCAAATCTATTTTTGTAAAATACTTAGCACCTCCTAAACAGTCAAGTAAATCCTCTATCCTAGGGATTGGAAACCTATACCTGATTGTGATCTTGTTAATAGCTCTGGAATCTGTGCAAAGCCTCCAAGTACCTTCCTTCTTTGGTGCTAGTACAGCTGGTACTGCACATGGACTTAAACTTTTCCCAATCAGACCTGAATCCAATAATTCTTCAATTTGTCTGGCTACTTCTGCATTCTGTTCTGGAGTTAGCTTATAGGCTGCTTTGTTTGGAAGTGTTGACCCTGGAATTAAGTCTATGCAGTGACTAATATCTCTGACAGGTGGTAGGGATCTTGGCATTCCCTCCGAGATGATTCCTTTGTACTTATCCAATAGCTCTTGGATAGCTGGGTCTATGAACCTTTGCTTCTTCTCTTCCTTGACTTCTTGCTGCTGTTCTTTATTCACTCTCATACATGGGATTAGGGCATATGCAACTACACCTTCTGCTGCTACTTCTTTCATGAACTGTTTGCCTTCCATCAGCATTACCTTCACCTCTTTTCCTTTAGATTTTTCCTCCTTCTCTGTCAATGGTAGTAACTCTGTCACCTTACCATCTTTAGTGATTGTATAGGTATTTCTAACACCATCATGTTGTGCCTTCAAATCATACTGCCATGGTCTACCAAATAAAAGATTGCAAGCATCCATCTTGGTAATATCAAACAACAACTTATCCTTATATGCTCCAATCTGAAATTCTACCCAAGCCTGCTCTTCTACAGTTGTCTGCTGACCTTAGGTAAGCCATGAGACTTTATATGGGGATGGGTGAGGCAATCTCCTAAGCTTAAGCTTTGTCACCATTTCTTCAGACACAAAATTTTCAGTAGAACCAGAATCAATCAAAACTTTACATGCCTTACCTCCCGCTTTGCAAATAGTCCTGAAAAGAGACTTTCTTTGAGGGGATTCTTTGTCAGGTACCTTCATGGTAGTCACTGTTCTTCTCATCATTAGGGACTCTCCACTTTCTGGGTATCCATAATTATCAGGAGCATTCACACTCTGAAAAGAATTAGAGCCTGCCATACTTTGATTATCAGGTTCTTGGATCAGATTTGTTCTTCTTTCTCCTGTTGAGCTTGTGGCCTTTTCTGGACATCTGCTGGCTATATGGCCTTCTTTGTTACAGTTATAACATCTGATGGATCCTCTGCCCTGGGATCTTCCTCTGAAAGGTCTTCTACCTCTGAAGTTTCCTTGCTGACTATAATTTTCCCCCTGGTTCTGACTATTGTTTCCCTTACTATTGTCATGACTGGATTCTCCTTGATATCCATGTCCATGTCCTCTACCTCTAAAAGGACCTCTTCCACCCCTTTGTTGTCTTCCTCTTCCTCTATTGTGTTGTTCTTGTTTTCTCTTTAACTTCTCTTCCACTTTCAATGCCAACTGAAAGCATTTCTGAACTGTATCTGGATTATGCAGACTTAAATCTTCCTGAATGTTGAACCTCAATCCATTAAGGTATTTGGCTACCTTCTCTTCTTCACTTTCCTTTACCTTTGTTTTCATACAGAGTTTCATGAATTCTTCTGTATATGAGCTGACATCTAGCTCCTTCTGCTTCAGGTTTTGCTTCCTCTTGTGTAATTGGATACTGTAATCCAATGGGACATAAGCTTCCTTTACTAATGCCATCATCTTCTTCCATGTAGCAACTCTACGCTTTCCTTCCTGTACTCTATCATCTTGGACGAAATTCCACCATGTCAAGGCAGCTTCTTTCATCTTTGACTGGGCTATCTTCACCCTCTGTTGTTCTGGTATCTCCTCTGTTTCAAAGAAATTGTTCAAGCAGTCTATCCACTCCATCAATGAATCAGGTTCCATCTTTCCTGTAAACACTGGCAAATCTAGTTTCACATCCATGGTTCTCCTCTCCATGGCCTTGAGGGCGTTCAACAGTGGTCTCTGGTCTGCAGGAACGACCTCCTCGCTCCAACTAGGGATCTCTTCTTCTTCCCTATCTTCTTCTCTACCAGAACCTACTCTGCTCCTCAACTTCGCTAACTCATCCTTCAATTCCTGATTCTGAGCCTTCACGGCCTTGCTCTCTGCAATCTGTTTCTTCACCAGAACTGCCAACTCAACGTTGGTCATCCTTGCCGGAACCTCAGATGTTCCTTCGTCACCTGACATCCTGCTATATCCTTATCTTTTCCAGAAGATCCTTCCTTTGCTCTGATACCACTATGATGCAGAGGTAAAACGCAACGGGAGCTTACAAATGGGAAGGAGGAGTCAATAATACAACCAACATGTTTAATACCTACCGGCTCATCATCATCATCATTTTTCTTGCTAACAGCATCATCATATTTCAGACGAGCATGAAATATCCTCCTGCCGACTACTGTTCACTTCCTCCGCCTTTCGCCTTTTGCCTGTCAGCAGCATCATGATATTCGGCAAGCGCAAACATCCTCCTGACGTTCACTATTCACTTAGCGCCAAACTCTATCGGCATCATCATGATATTCAACACCACCTTCGTCAGCAGGATATAAAATATCCGGTTGCTTTGATATATCCTGATGACGACCACTTCAAGCACCTTTCTTTTGATGCTTACGTCACCCCGATATCCTGATGACGATGACGTCACATGCAGTTGATGATGATGTCATCCGGATATAAGATCCTTATATCCTCCGCAGCATGATAATGAATATCCTGATGACCTTTTCAATATCCTGATGATGACCTCTTCGGTACTTAGCCAAAAAAAATGATTTTTCCTCCCGCATACGATAGCGATATGCGGATGGTGAATACACACGAAAAATGATCCTGACGACGATATACACACTGAGTATATATCTGACTTATATCATCCTGATGCACTTGAAACATACAACTTTCGCCAACTTCAGAACCCGATCCGGATAGCGATATACTCACAGATGACGATGCGATTCACTCTGACTGGAAAAGCACATGCAGATCCCTGTATATCCGTCAGCTGCATGCAAACTCACAGAACCGCACAATTTCACCAAGAAAACATGATGATCGGGCCGGATCACCTTCAGATCAAAACTTAACAGTTTATCTTCCTAAACCTAGCACATGAGGATGCTAGGTTGATTCACAGCATGCTACCAACTGATCTCTCAAACAATGAAATGCATAAACAGAAAACTAAAATGCAAACTAAACTATCATACATGACCATTCCACCGATTCACAGAATCAACCGGTGGTAGGGTTGAAACTATCCATTAACCTGTAATCAGAACAGAAATCAAAACATAAACAACTGATAAACCAGATAATGCAATTGATGAGATCTTATTCAGATGAAACACAAATGTCCTGCTTCTACAATACTGTCAAGCAACAGTGCTTCTCAATATCTGGACTGTTCTCCTGAATCTCAACTCAATCACTAACACAACACCATAACATAACACAACTAACATGCTAAACCCTAACAGATCGAAGGTATATATAGCAATATCCTACGAGTACTACCAACTCGATTCCCAGCGGCTGGGAGCTTCCAAGCGGCTGGGAGAAGACAGCTCAGACTACCTTATCATGAACTCTAACTGCCTGCACACTCTCCTAGGCTGATCTAATACATATGCATTGGTCCAATGGACCTTATTACATCATGAAGTCAAACATGCTAAAAATAGACTAATGTCCTGTCATGCGGACAATTAACGTATATCCTGTCTTGTAGGGGTGCTCCTGCACCAAATTGTGGTGGTCTGTCCGATGGTGGTTTGTTATCAACGAGAAGGTATGCATCGGTAGCCAAGCAAATTGTTTTCCTGATGGCCGATGCACACACAATGGAAGCATACAAAGGCGAGATGCAAGGCCTGGGTCCCATCGGTTGTATGTTTGGGATTGTATATTCCAAATATATAATCGAATGTGCAAGCAAAAGATACAAGAGGAAATATACATGTCAACATGCAAACGCACAAATGCAGAGGATATACAAGCTGGATTTCAAAGGGTTTTTCCAATCCAATTCGTAAGAACCTGGAGTCCATGCCTTGTATGTATATCCGCATTGTATGTTCACACATATAAGCCGATATACAAGGAGAAAGCATACAATTCAGACCCGAGGGAGAAATCATTGCATTGTATAAAATTTGAGGTCCGTTATTTGTATATTTGGCTTGTATGTTCGCATTGTATATGCGACATACAAGCAAATATACAAAGGAGCAATGTACAAGCCGGATCTGATGCGAAGATCAAATTCAGTGAATTCAAGGTTGGCATCCGCAGCTTGTATGTTCAAGTGCTTGTATGTCTGTGATATGCAAGGGGGCGATATATAAGTGGTGGGCCCTGATGACTCGAAGGAGCTGTTGTATGTATATGCATTTGATTGTGCATATGCAAGGGTGAAAAAAGAAGTAGGAAAATGTTAGTGATAGAGGAGCAAGGTGCCTATGTGGCACAATGTCACAAGTAGGTGACTTTTTGGTGTGGATTTTGTGCCATGGATTTCAAGCGATGGGGATTGATCGACGGCCAAGTTTTAAAATTGCAGTGTTGGTTTTTCCTTGCATCTGTAGACATGTTTTGAGCGGGAAAACTCCATGGGCGCTCTGCTACAAATTCCATGTAAGGTCATGGTAGGTTTCGGCATTGATGGTGAAATCACAACTGTATGGGTCGATTGTTGACGGCCAACTACTAGGTTTATGATGCAAATCTTTGAGCGGCGGCTCTAATCTCGAGCCCACTTGCCCTCGCCTCTATTTTCCTTGATTGCCTTCAATATTTTGGGTGCCATTTTTGGTGCAGTGTATCTGGCAGAAATTTTTATTTGCCATGTAATTAATTTACTGGGTACACAGTCTTGCTATAAAGGGCAAACTGTGTTACTCATTGTGTGTGAAAACTGAATAAAATTTCGGTGCCATAATAAGATACAACTTCATTGGTGGCCCTATTCTGGATGTCTTGTGAGTTTATGAGTCTCATGTTGTATGTCTCATGCATGAATTTACTGATTTCATATTGATTTAAATGAGTAATGCTATATTGCATGTGTTCTGTTATCTGTCTCCAAATTGAGTGTGTTCTTCTTTTGAATCTAGACATCTAAGGGGTGTTTATGGTTTTAGAATATAGGTTACTGTATTGAATGCTTGATTTCTTATTTCTGCTCAAGGAGTAGATTAAATGTTTCAGATCAAGTGTTGGGAGGAATGTACTACAGTAAGGATGTTCATAAGTATGGATAACTGAATACTCGGTCTTGGGAAGTAGCTATAAGGCAGGTGCTAAATAAACCCTCTTGATATCCAGTCTTTGGTATATGTTTATGCTGATCATTCACATGTGTATGTCTATTGACTCCGAGCCTTGGATAGGCACCAATCTAGTCTTGTATTTAGGTTGCAACCTAAGGTCTCAGTTTTGCATCCAAATATAAAATCAAACTTAAATCTTCAAAACCAAACCTTTAGGACTTTAGAAATAGTTTAGGACCAAAATCCTCTAATTCACAACTGAGCATAGGCCCAAAGCTAGCCCCTTTGCACTTATCTCATAGTTTTGGTCTGCATAAGAGAGGATTTATCTTCTTTGTGTCAACATCCCAGCTAACTTGTAAATGCATTTCATAGATGTTGAACAGGGAATACCCTCCTTGGTTCTGTAGAGCCTAAAGAAGAAGAGGAGATATTTATAGAGTCTATCTCCTGTACTGTTGGCCCCCAGCCTGGGAATCCTGTTGATCAATGATGGCTACTTTGTAGGGATAACTGGGAACAAACATCCAGTCTGGGAAAACAACCAACAGATTTGGCGACTCCGCTGGGGAATACTTTTTGAAAGAACCCTGATTTTTAAAAGAAAACAGTTCCTAGTTATAGGTGGTGACTCCGAACCAATCTCCCAACTGATAAAGTAAAAATTTGTATGCAAGGGAGAAGATCCCTGCATAAGTCTCTGTCTGAAGAATTACCTAGAAAAATGATGTACAGGAAAAAGGGGACTACTCAAGCCAGTCAAGAGAGTTCTCCCAGAAGTAATGATAATATTCAGGACAATCTAGGATCTTCAGAGTGGACAATACCTTATTTTTCAAACACTGGGGCTGAAATCCAAAATGTATATGAAAGACAATAGGGTGATGGATTGAGAATGAGATCGGAGGTGTTTCAAGAACGCCCTTTCCATGATTCCCCTGATAGATTTGAAGAAGCTAAATCCCCAAGAGATGATAATAATGATCAAAATATAATGAAACCATCCTCTTCTATGCCTAGAGAAGAGGAATTAGTTGAAGAAATCAAAAGCTTAAGGGTAGAATTAGAATATCTGCAGGCAGTGAAAATTAGAGATGACATGAGACAGAAAGTGCAAGTAATTCCTACCCTTGAAAATCCAAATATGCAGAGAAATTAGCATAGAAATGAAGTTTAGAATCAACATAATGATCAAAGACAGAATGCAAATAATGCTAGAGTACCATATTTAATGTAAGAAATCAGAATGCAAATAGAAATGCCAATGTTAATCAGTTTGGTAGATAGCTGATGCAGCTGGACAGATTCAGACAACTGGTTTTTGATGGCATTCCTGGTTATCCAAATCCTATTAACAAACATGTGACGCTGCAAGTGCCTAAATTTTTAGGAAATACTATTGTGTCAGGCGAAGACCATTTAAAAGCTTTTCAGAATATCATGGACAATTTTGAGGTTGAGCATGAGGATGTTTTCATGAAATTATTTATGCAATCCATAGTTGATGAGACTAGAGAATGGTACAAAGGTCTGCCTGACAGAAGTGTTTCATCATGGGAGGACTTCAGGAGAATATTCAAAGAACAATATGGTGACAAAACTGATCCAAGTTTCTTTATTAATGAATTCACTGGCATTACCAAAGGATCAAATGAACAGGTTGCTGATTTCAATGCTAGATTTATGAAGGTATTGAACAAATTGCCACATCACATGAGGCCTAATGAACCAATGTGCATAGTGTTGTACATAAATGCTTTTGATGCCAAAACTACTTATGGATTAAGAGATAAGGGTCCTCACAACCTTAGAGATGCTTTCAAAATTGCAACAAATATTGAAAATAAGAGAAAAGCATCTGGTAAGACAAATAGAAGAGATGATGTCAAAATTCTACAAAATCCAAATACTAAATCTCAAAATGCTTAGGGAAATGCATATACTTATGAGGATAAATTAGATAAGTTGACAACTATTGTCAAGGACCTGAGCTATAGAATGGCTAAAAATGAAAAGGGGATAGGTCCTGACAGACGGGTTTACCAAAGGTAAGAAAGAAGACCATCATTACATGATATGCCATACAACACCAATTGGCATAATGGTAAACCCATTCTCCCAAACAACAACCCAAATCAAAGAACTCAAAATGTTAAGGAAACACCTGACCCTTTGTTGGTAATTTTTCCCGAATCGGCAGAGGGTTTGCCAGTTCCAATGCACAGGCAGATTCGGCCAACAGATATGAGAGGTTGCGTGAGCTGCCTCCCCTTCACTTCTGGTTCTACTACACCAAGGGGGGTGTCCCTATTTGATAAAGATGTAACATTTACTCTCCAAATGACAGAAAGATTTAACTTTGTAATAACAGGCAAAATACTCTCATGTGTGGACCAAGATTTGTGTGATAAATCACAAGGTTGGCAACATTCTTGGACATATTTATCTGGTCAAGTATGAGAGTATGCAAGGGTTCCTAATCCTACTCCTACAACTAACATGTTGAAATTATGGAATGGTTGATTTTATGATTCGGATGCAAGACAAGGGGTTTTGGGTTATAACTACTAACCCAGGAGTAGACCGGTGCCTATCTTAGGGCAAGGAGTCAACTAGATGTATGCAACAGATGGTTTGCAACTAGCATTCAAGTTTTAAGGGGTTGGATTGATGCTTGCCTTACAAACATCACCCAAGAATGGGTATTCAGCTGCCTCTACTTACAAATATCCCTGCTGACATACAACCTTCTCCATGCTTAACCTAAAATAGTTTAATCCATTCCTTGAATGGAAGTTAGAGATGAAACATGTGATACAGAACCCTGTATCCTAGAATCTATGAAACCCTTAGCAACCAGATTCAAAAGAAGGAGATGCATGCAACAAAGGAGACAAACAAATAAACACATGCATAAGAGCATTTTTCATCTATATCAACATGAAACTAAACATTCGTGTAAAATACATTCATGACGCAACTCATAAACTCCAAAATGTGATAAAAACAACCAAGAGATGCCCTGTTTTTCACTATTTACACAAAAATGCCTAGGTCTTCAACAACCACAATGAGTAACACAGTTTGGCTTTTATACCAAGACTATGTGCTCAACAAGATTAATTACAAGGCAAGTCAAAAATTTGCTAGATACAACGCATCTTCAGATTGGCACTCAAAATAATCAATGCAGCAGAGGGACAAAGAGGAAGAAGCAGGTAGGTTCAGGATTTGAGCTGCCACTCCAAGATTTTCTTCTTCAATTCGGGTGGTTGACCTATCAACATGACCCATACTTCCCTGCACAATCTTCCATTAAAGCCTAAACTACCCGTAGCCTCTGGAATGCAGCAATGGTGCGCCTCTGAAGTTTCCCACCCAAAAATAGCCGCACACACATAGGAAAAACCCTTCGTTGTAGGTTCAAAACATGGCCGTCAATCACCTCCCGTCACCAGGATCAACGACACCCAAAAATGTGCAGAAAAGCCAAGAGCCAATGATATCGCACCACATAGGTGGCTTTTTTCCTCTATCGCTGACTTTTCCATTCACTATTTTGCCATTTTCGCCCATTGTATATGCATGTTTGAATGCATATACAATCACTATTGTTCACCCTGTAAAAAACCCTTGTATATGCAAGAGCAAATGCATATACAACTATTCGTTATACAAGGTGGACCCCAAACCATTATAGAGCAAATTAAAGTTCAAATCAGCTCCGACTTGCATCTCCATCCTTTGTATATCTGCGATATACAACACATACATACATACAGGCCGCAGACTTCAAATCACTATACATCAGAACGTATCCCCTTTTGAAGTCTAACTTGTATCTCTTTTATTGCACATCGGCTTGTATATCGGCATATACAAGTGCTTTATACAACCCACGAACCTGAAATATTTGTTCACTGTATTTTATTCCTCCATCGCGTTCGGCTTGTATGTCCCCTTGCTTGCATCCATTGCCTCATACATACAAGGCGGATTTCAAACTTTTATCCACCGCATCTAACTTCTCATTTGATTCTGGAATGCATATTTCACTTGTATGCTTTGCATGTACATCGGCATACATACAACTACCTTTGTATACAACTGGTGGGCCTGACCATTTTCTCTCTCCTTTGCACTGTTCACTTTGCATGTCGTGAACCTTTGTATAATTTTCAATGTACATTCCCTTGTACATACAAACAAGGAATCTTCTCTAGAATATTCCTGTAATGTATCTAACCATTGTATGTGCGCCCGAATGTATATTGCATATACACTCCACCTTGTATATCCACAGGCCCCACCATATGCATATTTGTCTCGCCATTGTAGCAAATGTATATTTCATTTCCTTGTATATCTTGCTGAGTATATGACCCGATATACAACGCGGGAATATTCCTGAGAATCTGTGAAAGATTCCCCCTTTGTATATGCACCTTTTAGAGCCCGATATACATTCAGAAATGCATCTAAACTCAATTTTTCAAAGGGTGATAGAGTTTGCTGACCCACCAATGTACATTTTGACTGCATGTATATACAAGTAGCCTTGTATATATAAAGACACTTGTACCCTAACTAATTTTTTTTGCATTTCTTCAACTGCAGAGGCTAAAAGTGTTAGAGTTTTTAGATTTTTTGGGAAGGGGCTTGCATATTTGAATGCTTGAATCTTTAGGAAGGTGCCTACAAATTTAAGCACCAACAGAGGCTCTGTCTAGGGATGCATGCCTCTTACAGGCATGGCGAGAACCTCAGATCTTTGGGATGCAGACCAGTGCCTTATCCATTGGGTGACAAAGTCAAACATTGCACCAACCTACATCACAAATTATATTATTAAAAAATACTTGGTGGCCGAGGGCCACCAAAAAGGAAAAACCAGAATTTTCCTTTGTCAAACACTTGATTTTCTTTTGATTTCTTCAAATGAAGCCTGAAAACTTTCAATTGTCTGTAGCACCCAGTATTGCAATTATTTGTGTTGCTGCTCTTTTCTCCTTCAACAAGTCTACAGCAAAATTCATAAGCATCTACCATTCTTAGCAGTAGACTATCATTGTCATATGAGTTATTAATGTTGCTTGGAAAAATGATAGACTCACATGAAACATATGAATCCACATCAAAATTTAGCCATTCTTCAAAAAATAAAAGCTCCTCTATACTAAACATGCAATATTCAGGCACAAGCAACATCTTATAATCAAATTTATCTTTATAAGCATTCAGATATTCATCATTACTGTGCTCAGCAATTTTATCATTTATGTCCACCTGGAATGTCTCAAATGAAGGTAGCAATAACTCAGAATGCAGCCCTACACTGAAAGCTCCATAGTCACCCCTGCCACCAGCACTATCCCCAACTGTATAAGCACACACATCTGCAACCTATCCATTCACCTCTGAATAGTGACCCTATTTTTCCTCTTCACCACTGCACTGACAATCAAAAGCAAATTTTTCAACCTCTGCACTGTGAAGGTGATCAGAATCTTCAAGGAAACACTCATATTCAACATCCATATATATTTCATCATCTGAAAAAACTCACATACGCATCTGAATGCTGACAATCACTAATGCATTCACTGTTGTCCCTTGAAACAACATCCTCTTCATTTAGAGTGAATCTCTGCATATCCATTTCACACAAATAATCAGGCATAACTGGGACATGCATACTGCTGCAGGACACAACCTCATGTATGTCTTTCATTTTATCACTTGAGAAGCATTTCGTGTTTGCAGGCATCTTTTCTAGAGGCTGATCACAGTCTTCATTTTCATCATCATAGGATGTGCCTATATCTTCTATAACATTTTCTTCATGCATCACATCATAGTTGTACACATTATTCTGAAATATATTTCCCTCTACACAATCATCATTCAATATAACAGTAGAAATACATTCACTTTGATAACTATTTTTACAACTTGTAGTCATGAAACCTACTGGCATTCCATATTTCTCATTGTTTTCAATATCCATAGCAAATTGGTAAGCCTGGTGAAGTGTGACTAGTTCTTTATCTCTTAATAAATAACTCATTTCTTCATCAAATGCAGCTAAATAAATTGCTAAGCACAATGCATTATTGGGTCTCATATACTCAGGGATTTGCTTGAGCAACTTAATAAACCTAAGATTAAAGGCTGGAACTAGTTCCTCATCTTCCTTTTGGATATTCATAAAATATATGATCAATGAGGCCAAATCAAACCTTTCACCAAACTATTCTAGGAATGCAATTTCTAAATCTATCCATGAAGAAACTGAACATACAGGTAGGTCTGAAAACCAAACTCTAGCATCATCCTCTAATGACTAAACAAAGAGTCTCATTACTACATCTTCATCCTCTACCTCATAATCTTCTATCAAATTACAAAATTTCTGCATATGTTTGTTTGCCAATTTAGAATATGATCCACTATATTTTGGCAAACATTTTCTAATTCCATTTGGAATAGCATTTGGGTAACCACATATTCCTTTAAAATTTAGGGCTTTATACCTTTCAATAAAAAATGGTCTTCTTTGAGAGCACAACCAAGTTTGTTGTTCTAAACTTAACATTTTGAATCAAAGATGAATACCTGGATATATGTTGCAGCACTGATAGGTTCAATCAACAGAGTCACCACCTCTCACAGAGAGGACAATATATCAACAAGGCCATTTTGTTTTCTGGATTCACCACCCCAGCAGAGTCGCCAATTTTGTTGGTAATTTTTCTTGAATCGGTAGAGGGTTTGCCAGTTCCAATGCACAGGTAGATTCGACCAACAGATATGGGAGGTTGCGTGAGCTGCCTCCCCTTCACTTCTGGTTCTGCTGCACCAAGGGGGTGTCCCTATTTGATAAAGATGTAACATTTACTCTCCAAATGACAGAAAGATTTAACTTTGTAATAATAGGAAAAATACTCTCATGTGTGGACCAAGATTTGTGTGATAAATCACAAGGTTGGCAACATTCTTGGACATATTTATCTAGTCAAGTATGAGAGTATGCAGGGGTTCCTAATCCTACTCCTATAACTAACAGATTGAAATTATGGAATGGTTGATTTTATGATTCAGATGCAAGACAAGGGGTTTTGGGTTATAACTACTAACCCAGGAGCAGACCGGTGCCTATCTCAGGGCAAGGAGTCAACTAGACGTATGCAATAGATGGTTTGCAACTAGCATTCAAGTTTTAAGGGGTTGGATTGATGCTTGCCTTACAAACATCACCCAAGAATGGGTATTCAGCTGCCTCTACTTACAGATATCCCTGCTGACATACGACCTTCTCCATGCTTAACCTAAAATAGTTTAATCCATTCCTTGAATGGAAGTTAGAGATGAAGCATGTGATACAGAACCCTGTATCCTAGAATCTATGAAACCCTTAGCAACCAGATTCAAAAGAAGGAGATGCATGCAGCAAAGGAGACAAACAGATAAACACATGCATAACAGCATTTTTCATCTATATCAACATGAAACTGAACATTTGTGCAAAATACATTCATGATGCAACTCATAAACTCCAAAATAAGATAAAAACAGCCAGGACATGCCCTGTTTTTCACTATTTACACAAAAATGCCCAGGTCTTCAACAACCACAATGAGTAACACAGTTTGGCTTTTATACCAAGACTGTGTACTTAGCAAGATTAATTACAAGGCAAGTCAAAAATTCGCCAGATATAGCGCATCTTCAGATTGGCGCTCAAAATAATCAATGCAGCAGAGGGACAAAGAGGAAGAAGCAGGTAGGTTTGGGATTTGAGTTGCCGCTCCAAGATTTTCTTCATCAATTCAGGTGGTTGACCTATCAACATGACCCATACTTCCCTGCATAATCTTCCACTAAAGCCTCAACTACCCGCAGCCTCTAGAATGCAGCAATGGCGCGCCTCTGAAGTTTCCCACCCAAAAACAACTGCACATGCATAGGAAAAACCCTTCGCTGCAGGTTCAAAACATGGCTTTCGATCACCTCCCATCGCCAAGATCAACGGCACCCAAAAATGTGTAGAAAAGCCAAGAGCCAATGATATCACACCACGTAGGTAGCTTTTTTCCTCTATCGCTGACTTTTCCATTCACTATTTTGCCAATTTTGCCCATTGTATATGCATGTTTGAATGCATATACAATCGCTACTATTCACCCTGTCAAAAACCCTTGTATATGCAAGAGGAAATGCATATATAACTATTCGTTATACAAGGCGGACCCCAAACCATTATAGAGTAAATTGAAGTTCAAATCGGGTCCAACTTGCATCTCCATCCTTTGTATATCTGCGATATACAACACATACATACATACAGGCCGCGGACTTCAAATCACTATGCATCAGAACGTATCCCCTTTTGAAGTCTGGCTTGTATCTCTTTTATTGCACATCGGCATATACAAGCGCTTTATACAACCCACGAACCTGAAATATTTGTTCACTACATTTTATTCCTCCATCGCGTCTGGGTTGTATCTCCCCTTGCTTGCATCCATCGCCTCATACATATAAGGTGGATTTCAAACTTTTATCAGCCGCATTTGACTTCTCCTTCAGTTCTGGAATGCATATTTCACTTGTATGCTTTGCATGTACATCGACATACATACAACTGCCTTTGTATACAACTGGTGGGCCTGACCATTTTCTCTCTCCTTTGCACTGTTCACTTTGCATGTCACGAGCCTTTGTATAATTTTCAATGTACATTCCCTTGTACATACAAACAAGGAATCTTCTCCAGAATATTCCTGCAATGTATCTAACCATTGTATGTGCGCCCGAATGTATATTGCATATACACTCCACCTTGTATATATCCACAGGCCCCACCACATGCATCTCTGCCTCGCCACTGTAGCAAATGTATATTTCACTTCCTTGTATATCTTGTTGAGTATATGACCTGATATACAAAGTAGGAATATTCTTGAGAATCTGCGAAAGATTCCCCCTTTGTATATGCACCTTTTAGAGCCCGATATACATTCAGAAATGCATCTAAACTCAATTTTTCAAAGGGCGATAGAGTTTTATGACCCGCCAATGCACATTTTGACTGCATGTATATACATGCAGCCTTGTATATATAAAGACACTTGTACCCTAACTAATTTTTTTTGCATTTCTTCAACTGCAGAGGCCGAAAGTGTTAGAGTTTTTGGATTTTTTGGGAAGGGGCTTGCATATTTGAATGCTTGAATCTTTAGGAAGGTGCCTGTAGATTTAAGCACTAACACCCTTTGAAGAAGGTTGTTAATATTGTTAATGACACCCCATGGTGCATAATATGCCAGATGCCTCACTCAAAGTCACAATGTATGATTGCTCAGTCTCTGTATAATAATGCCATGGCCTGTGATGAATGCAATGAGCTGCATTGCATGGAGGATGATAATGTCAACATGCTGTCTGCAAATTGGGAATATCCTTTTCATGATGTTGATGCAAGCATAAATAATGAGGTTCAGGCCTACCAATAGTTTCCATGTGATGAAGATGATGAGGATAGTTATGCTTATGCTCAGGATTCACATAACTTTTTGAATAACTTGAGAAGGCCTTCTAATGAAGAAATTAGAGCCCTCACAGCTACAACAGTAGCTCAAGTCAGAAGCAATTATAACCTGAGAGGTAAGGCTCAGGTAAGTAACTCATGCCAACCAGAGAATACTTTTGTGAGCCAGCTAGTGCACAGTCATAAAGGAGCTGAAACACAAAAGAAGCAAATGGAGCAATAATAAGCAAAATTTTAAGCAAAAAATAGGTCATGATCCTCAAGGACCAGAAAATAGAATTCCCCAGGTTGAGGATCAAAATAAAAAATTTTAGATCAAGAATGACAGTCAGGGAGCCATAAAGGTTAAAGCTGGATTATCTCAGGATAAAAATAAAACTGTGGAACAAGTTACAACTGTTATACAAAATTATGCCCCATTTGACATAACTCAAGTCTTGTCCCAAGTAAAAGTCTCTGTTCCACTGATGGAACTGATGAAATTTGAAGAATTCAAAAATAAAGCGTTATCCTTGATCTCAGGACTGCCTTGTCAAGCCAGGATGAAAGATGAACCTCAGAGCAAGAAACAAGCCCTGTGTATAGATGAAGATGAGATTCTTGAGGTATATCTGGGGATGACCATGACAAAATGCCCTTCACAGGTTGAACCATTTTATGTCTCCCTCGTCATAAATGGAAAAGTGATTAAGAATTGTATGCTTGACTCAGGAGCGTCAACAAACATCATGCCTTTGGCTATCATGCAGCAAGCTGGATTAAAAATAGACAAGGTGTGTGGGAAATGATATGCCATGGATGCTAGAGAAGTACCAGTCATTGGAATTATGAAAGATGTAGATTTCAGACTAGCACCATATCCTGAAAAGACCTACAAAATGAATATAACAGTTGTTGATATTAAGCCACAATATGGTATGTTATTGTCAAGAAGATGGGCAACATTGATTGGTGGGAGTATGTAATTAGACCTATCATATGCTATGATTCCAATGAATGGCAAGGATGTCAAATTGATTAGAGAAGAAAGATCACTAGACACAGTTGAAGATCAAGAGTCAGAGGAGCATATATGCTTTGTGGACACTGACTGTGATAATTTCAGAGTTGTCTCGGATGATAAAGAAAGTGAAGGGAGAGACATGTGCATTCAGGAGCTTGACCAACAGGGTCTCTGGACCATGTACTTTGATGGAGCTTGTTCAAAAGATAGCTCTGGTGCCGGAGTTGTATTTCTATCTCTAACTGGTAAGCTTCTAAAATTCACTTTCTTGTTGAAGTTTGCCTATACAAACAATATTGCAGAGTATGAAGCTCTATTGTTAGGATTGAATGTAGCTTTGAAGCATCGAATCAGGATGCTCAAAGTATTTGGGGATTCAGAATTAGGTGTTTCCCAAGTCAGAGATAAGTATGCATCAAGGAATAGAAGGTTAAAACAGTATAATCATGTTGTTTGGGATACAATTGAATTGTTTGATGTTTTTTCCATAAACTGGATTGAGAGATCAAAAAATGTCAGAGCAGATTTTCTAGCTAATGTAGCCATAAGGCCAAATGATGTCACTCTGTCAGATGTTACAAATGTTGAGGTCAAACTTAGACCTGCAGTGCCAGATAATGTGTGCAGCTAGCAAGTGTTTGATGATGATAAGGATTTGTTGAGATTTCTACATTGCATTGATGAATATGAGAACCAAGAAATGGATTTTTAGAACTTTGTAGAAGTTGTAGATGGAAAAGAAACTCTCTTAGGGAAAGAAATAATTCAACTCAAGACAAATAAAATCCCTAGAGGGCTGGTTGCTTTAGAGAGAGATTTTGACAATAGGGACCAATTTGTTACAAAGTCATCTCCAACAAACAAGAATGATTTGGAGGAGATAAACTTGGGAACATCTCATGCTCCCAAAAGGGTATACATTGGCAAACAACTCAAACCACACATCAGAACTATGCTGATTGCACTACTAAGAAAATATAAGCATGTCTTTTCTTGGTCATATGAGGACCTAAAAACTTATAGAGAGGATTTATTCTAGCATGAAATCCCTTTGAAGCCTGGAGCTAAACCATTTAGACAAAAACAAAGGCCTATCAACCCAACCTTAGCTCCAAAAATGCAGGAAGAGCTTATGAAGCTTAGGGAGGCTGGAATAATTATGCCCATCAGACACTCAACTTGGGTGTCCAATCTTGTCCTAGTCAGAAAGAAAAATGGTGACATAAGGCTTTGTGTGGACTTTAGAAATCTAAATGTATCTTCTTTGAAGGACAATTATCCATTGCCAAACATGGAAGCTATGTTATAGAAGGTGACTGGCTGTGAACTTTTATCCATGATGGATGGATTTTTAGGATACAATCAAGTGAAAGTGAAGGAATCTGAACAATTCAAGACTGCTTTCACCACTCCATGGGGAACCTATGTATATGTGAGAATGCCATTTGGGCTGACAAATGCAGGTGCCACATTTTAGAGGGCTATGGATGTTGCTTTTGCAGGATTAATTGACTCAATCTTGGCTGTGTATCAGGATGATTTGACAGCTTACTCAGAAAAGGAAGAGCAACATTGCATGCACTTGGAACAAATCTTTATTAGAGCATTGGAATATGGCATCTCACTCAACCCAAAGAAATGTACTTTTGGGGTAGTGGAAGGAAAATTGCTTGGACACATTGTTTCCAAGGATGGAGTCAGGATTGATCCTGAAAGGGTAGCTGCAATTGACAAAATTCAGATCCCTAGAATAGTGAAAGGTGTTCAGTCCTTCTTTGGGCAAATTAATTTTGTTAGAAGATTTGTGCCTAACTTTGTAGAGACCACAAAAAGATATCTCTAAAATGTTGAAGAAAGGCACAACTGTCAAATGGGAAGATGAAGCAACTAAATCATTTCAAAACATCAAAGAGGCTATAAAAATGGCTCCTGTGCTAAAATCTCCTAACTTTTCTAAGCCATTTCAGCTATTCTCATTTGCTTCTTTCCATACTATTGCTGCATGTTTATTACAAAAAAATGCAGAAGGTTTTGAACAACCTATAGCTTTCTTTAGCAGGTCATTGCAGGTTGCCGAGTTGAAATATGATATCATGGAGAAACATGCATATGCACTGGTTAGAATAGTCAAAAGTTTCAGGCCATATTTGGTGGGCTCTCACATAGTTGCATATGTGCCTCATGCAATAGTCAAGGATATCTGTACTCAGCAAGAGGTAACTGGAAGAAGATGCAGATGGATAAATAAACTACAGGAGTTCAACATTGAAATACAGATCATAAAATTGGTAAGAGGACAAGGTTTGGCAAAATTGATGACACAGTCAAATCTAGAGGCATGCCAAGTGAATATAGTGCATAATGAGGTTATAAATATGTCAGATTCTAAGTGGTATAAGGACATTGTGTATTACTTGTAGAATTTGAACTACCCTTCCCAGCTCAGTGACAATCAGAAGAGGACCTTGAAGCTACATGCTGTTAAATACATCATTGTTCAAGGAGAATTGTATTGGAAAAATCTTGACGGTGTGCTGCTCAGGTGTGTGAATGAGGATCAAGCTAAGGATATTTTAAGTGACATGCACGATGGAGTGTGTCGTGGACATTATACTGCCCAGACAACGGCCCACAAAATTCTCAGAGCAGGCTATTGGTGGCCAACTCTTTTCTCAGATGCACACAGAATGGTAAGAAGATGTGATCCTTGCCAAATGTTCTCAGGAAAGCTAAAATATGAAGGTGCATTGCCCCTTAGGACTGTAACTGTGGAAGCCCCATTTCAGCAATGGGGGATTGATTTTATAGGGGAAATCTCAGAAAAATTGAGTGGAGGACATGGTTGGATTCTTGTTGCCACTGATTACTTCACCAAATGGATTGAAGCCATTCCAACTAAAAAAGCTACAAGCAAAGTGGTGATGGATTTTATTCTAGAAAATATTATTATCAGATTTGGAGTACTAGCCAAATTGGTTATAGATAATGCTATGTGCTTCAGGTCTGGTGAGTTTATTGATTTTTGCAATACTTATGGAATTAATTTTTTGCATGCATCACCATATCATCCACATGGAAATGGTCAAGCAGAGTCAAGCAACAAAAGCCTCATGAAAATTGTCAAAAGGATGGTAGGTAAAAACAAAAGGGCTTGGGATTCAAAGCTAAAAATAGCATTATGGGCTGACAGAGTGATAGTCAAGAAAGCAACTGGAAGGTCGCCTTTTGAATTAGTATATGGTGCAGCAGCTAAATTGCCTATAAACAACCTCCTACCAGTCTATAAATTCATACAAGAAAATGAAGAGGAGATTTAGGACTCGATGACTGAAAGAATAAATTAGCTGGTTGCACTAGATGAAATGAGAAGCGGGGCACAGGAAACAAACATCAAGAGACAACAAAAGGTAAAATATCTGTTTCATAAAAGGGCTCCAGAAAGAAAGTTTCATATAGGTGATATGGTCCTTGTATGGAATGCAAGGAGCTAGGATAAGGGCAAACATGGTAAGTTTGAGCCCTTATGGATGGCCCCGTACCAAATTCGCAACACTCATGGAGATGACTCCTATTTTCTCCAGGGCCCTAAGTGGTGAGCATTGGAATTGCCTGTGCACGGTCAGTTCCTTAAAGCCTTTTTCTCATAGATGAGAGCCTTTTGTGCACATTGTAAACTAGATGTAAATGTTTTGTACATGCCTTGTATAGTCGGTCATGTTTTGAGTTTTGTGTTTTGTCTGGTCTACCCTAGAGTAGTTTGGCTCTCACTGTAGTCTTGTGTCTGCACGTCCCCAGTTGGAGCCACTGGTGGTGTTCACCTAGGATTAGAGTTCTGAATTTGAGTTTGCAAGCTCCTGTGTTTATCCCTTCAAACCCTTAGTGCCTTAGTTTGAATTTTCCTTGGCCTCCATATAATGTTTTATCGCTTTTTCCTGTCGCACTTGGGAAAAATGTTAAGTTTTTGTATGTGCAATTGCAAATGTATCTTGGTGGGCTTGTGAAATCTCTATCAACCTCAAAAAAATGATAAAGAATTGAGTTATATGCATTTTAGATGTGTATCAGGTTGCATATACAAAGAGGAAATCTTTCCCAGATTCCTGAGAATATTCTATAGTTGTATGTAAAGTTTAAATGCATATCGGGCTCAAAAGGATGCATGTACATTGGGGGAATCTTTTGAAGATTCTAGGAATATGCCACCATTGTATCGAGCAGGATTGTATGTTTGTTTTGTTGTATGCATAAAACATACAATGCAAAGATGCATTGTGGATCTCAAAAAGGGTTCAAATCAGGGCTAAAGTGTGGTCGGGTCCGCAGGTATGTGCAAGTAGGAATGTATATGTCCAATATACATCGGGTTTTTGCAAAGCAAAAAAATGCAAAGGTGGTAGACATACTTTTACTACATTGAAGGTGATCATTGCTGAGACTGTGTATCGGTGGCTGAGTTATGAGTCTCATCGATTGGCCGATGAGGTATGCGAAAGGGGTCTTTAGTGTAACTTGGGTTATCAGCCAAGCTATGGGATGTCTGGCCAATTGTGGTAGTCTGTTTGATGGTGGTTTGTTATCGACGAGAAGGTATGCATCGGTAGCCAAGAAAATTGTTTTCCCAATGGCCGATGCACACACAATGGAAGCATACAAAGGCAAGATGCAAGGCCTAGGTCCCACCGGTTGTATGTTTGGGATTGTATATTCCAAATATACAATCAAATGTGCAAGCAAAAGATACAAGAGGAAATATACATGTCAACATGCAAATGCACAAATGCAGAGGATATACAAGCTAGATTTCAAAGGGTTTTTCCAATCCAATTCTTAAGAACCTGGAGTCCACACCTTGTATGTATATCTATGTTGTATGTTCACACATATAAGCCGATATACAAGGAGAAAGCATACAATTCAGACCCGAGGGAGAAATCATTGCAGTGTATAAAATTTGAGGTCTGTTGTTTGTATATTTGGCTTGTATGTTCACATTGTATATGCGACATACAAGCAAATATACAAAGGAGCAATGTACAAGCCAGATCCGATGCGAAGATCAAATTTAGCGAATTCAGGGTTGGCATCCGCAGCTTGTATGTTCGAGTGCTTGTATGTCCGTGATATGCAAGGGGCCGATATACAAGTGGTGGGCCCTGATGACTCAAAGGAGCTGTTGTATGTATATGCATTTGTTTGTTCATATGCAAGGGTGAAAAAAGAAGTAGGAAAATGTTAGCGATAGAGGAGCAAGATGCCTATGTGGCACAATGTCACATGTAGGTGACTTTTCAACGTGGATTTTGTGCTGTGGATTTCAAGAGATGGGGATTGATCGATGGCCAGGTTTTAAAATTGCAGTGTTGGTTTTTCCTTGCATCTGCAGACGTGTTTTGAGCTAGAAAACTCCATGGGCACTTTGCTGCAAATTCTGAGTAAGGTCGCGGTAGGTTTGGGCATTGATGGTGAAATCACAACTATATGGGTCGATTGTTGATGGCCAACTACTAGGTTTATGATGCAAATCTTTGAGCGGCAGCTTTGATCCCAAGCCCACTTGCCCTTGCCTCTGTTTTCCCCAGCTGCCTTCAATATTTTGGGTGCCATTTCTGGTGCAGTGTATCTAGCAGAAATTTTGATTTGCCATGTAATTAATTTGCTGGGTACATAGTCTTGCTATAAAGGGCAAACTATGTTACTCATTGTGTGTGAAAAATGGATGAAATTTTGGTGCCATAATAAGATACAACTTCATTGGTGGCCCTGTTCTGGATGTCTTGTGAGTTTATGAGTCTCATGTTGTATGTCTCATGCATGAATTTACTGATTTCATATTGATTTAAATGAATAATGCTATATTGCATGTGTTCTGTTATCTGTCTCCAAATTGAGTGTGTTCTTCTTCTGAATCTAGACATCTAAGGGGTGTTTATGGTTTTAGAATATAGGTTACTGTATTGAATGCTTGATTTCTTACTTCTTCTCAAGGAGTAGATTAAATGTTTTAGATCAAGTGTTGGGAGGAATGTACTACAGTAAGGATGTTCGTAAGTAGAGATAACTGAATACTCGGTCTTGGGAAGTATCTGTAAGGCAGGTGCTAAACAAACCCCCTTGAAATCTAGTCTTTGGTATATGTTTATGTTGATCATTCACATGTGTATGTCTATTGACTCTGAGCCTCGGATAGGCACCAATTTAGTCTTGTATTTAGGTTGCAACCCAAGGTCTCAATTTTGCATCCAAATATAAAATCAAACTTAAATCTTTAAAATCAAACCTTTAGGACTTTAGAAGTAGTTTAGGACCAAAATCCTCTGATTCACAACTGAGCATAGGACCAAAGATAGCCCCTTTGCACTTATCTCGCAGTTTTGGTCTACATAAGAGAGGATTTATCTGCTTTGTGTCAACATCCCAGCTAACTTGTAAATGCATTTCATAGATGTTGAATAGGGAATACCCCCTTGGTTCTGCAGAGCCTAAAGAAGAAGAGGAGATATTTATAGAGTCTATCTCCTCTACTGTTGGCCCCTGGCCCGGGAATCCTATTGATCAATGATGGCTAATTTGTAGGGATAACTGGGAACAAGCATTCAGTCTAGGAAAACAACCAACAACCATCAAGACAAGACCTTTTCCCCCTTTCTCTTATCACTTCTACAATCACTTTCTTCACTGCTTCCCCTTTCATCAGCAACTAGTTCTTCACTTCTCCCCCTTTCATCAAGAACTAGTTTTTCACAAGAACTTCTCTCCCCCTTTGACATCAATGGAAAAGGGCACATATTTGCAATCTTTTCTCCCTTTTTATTTCAGACTGATTCAAAAATTTTGTATTGACTACTCCCCCTGAGTAGTATCTCCTTAACATCAATCCGAATCACAAGATGTGACTGTGAATTCCACCAGACTGATGCACCTTAGTGCATCTTAGTTCTGGTCAAGAGGGGTAATAACCCCTAACTTCTCTTTGAGATACTCAAAAGTATCCTTAGGAAGAGGCTTAGTGAAAATATCCGCAATCTGATCTTTTGAAGATACAAACTCCAACTTGACTTCATTCTCATTTACCTTCTCTCTTAAGAAATGAAACTTGATGGATATATGCTTTGTCTTTGAATGCAACACTAGATTCTTTCAGATACTTATTGAACTTGAATTATCACAAAAGATTGTGATAGGTTCCTTAAACATAATTTTGATGTCCTTGAACATTTGCTTCATCCACAGGACTTGAGTACAATTGTTTGTTGCTACTATATACTCAGTCTCTGCTGTAGATAGGAAAATTGCCTCCTGCTTTTTACTCAGCCAAAAAACCAATCTACTTCCCAAGAAGAATGCACCACCACTAGTGATTTTTTTAACATCCACATCTCCTGCCCAATCAGCATCTGTATATGCATGAAGAGTGAAGTCATTATCCTTTGGATACCATAATCCATAATCAATTGTCCCTTTGAGATATCTAAAATTTCTCTTGACTACTACAACATAGGATTCTTTAGGATCAGCTTGGAACATAGTGACAAGCCCAACTGCATTTATGATATCAGGTCTGGTCTGAGTCAGATAGAGCAGTCCTCCAATCATTGATCTAGATGTTTTCTAATTTGTCTGAGGAGAGTCATCATCTTTACTCAACTTACATCCGGTTACCAAAGGTGTACCTACTGGCTTTGAATCTTCCATTCCAAACTTCTTCAACAATTCTTTCACATACTTAGACTAAGATATAAAGATACCTTTATCTGACTGAGTGATTTGTAGGCCTAAGAGGAAATTCATCTCACAAAACATGGACATCTCAAACTCACTTTGCATTTGAACAGCAAATGTTTTGCACATGCTCTCATTTCCATCAAAAATGATATCATCAACAAATGCCTCAACAATTAGAATATTCTCATGATCAATCTTGAAGTAAAGATTACTGTCAGCAGTGCCTTTGTTATACCCTAGCTTTAGCAGATATTTATCTAATCTTGCATGCCAAGCTCTTGGGGCTTGTTTGAGTCCATATCATGCTTTCCTCAATCTGCAGACCATATCTTTCTGATCAGACAGCTGAAATCCTTCTGATTGCTCAATGTAGACTTCTTCTTCTAATTCTCTGTTTAGAAATACTGACTTGACATCCATTTGATAGACTTTGAAATCTTTATAAGCAACAAAAGCAAGAAACAATCTGATTGCCTCTATTCTTGCCACTGAAGCAAAAGTTTCTTCAAAATCAATTCCTTCCACTTAAGAATATCCTTTGCATACCAACCTTGCTTTATTTCTTACAACTTCACCATCTTTATTTAGTTTATTCTAGAAGACCCATTTAGTTCCAATGACATTTTTGTCCTCAGGTCTAGAGACAAGATCCCAAGTGTGATTCTTTTCAATTTGCATTAGTTCTTCCTCCATTGCTTTTACCCAATTTTCATCATTACAGGCTTCACTTACTGATTTTGGTTCAATCTTTGAAATCAAAAAAATCTCTTCTTGATTTTCAGTAACTCTTCTCCTAGTTCGAACACCTTTATTTCTATCTCCTATGATTTGATCTTCAGGATGATTCTTCCTTACATACCAGGGAGTTTTGGAAATTGCTTGAGCTTCTATTTCTCGAGCTTGTTCCTCAACTTCAGCACTATCTTCTTAAATTACTAGATTATCTAAATCAATCTGGATCTGAATCTAAGTTTGCACTTGCCTTTCTTAAATTGGATTTTCATCTTGATCATCTAAATCATTTCCGCAAGACCTAGAATGTCCTTCTTTGCTCTCATCAACTCTGATATTAGTACTTTCAACAATCTTCTTCAACCTCTTGTTAAAGCACCGATATGCTTTGCTTTGAGTGGAGTAACCCAAAAAAATTCCTTCATTACTTCTTGCTTCAAACTTGCCTGGATCCTCATCTCTTTTGATATAGCATTTACTACCAAAAACTCTGAAGTATCTTACAGTAGGAGGATGACCAAACCATAGTTCATAAGGTGTCTTACCAGAATTACCTTTGATATGCACCCAGTTAAGAGTGTAGATAGCAGTACTTACAACTTCTCCACAATAGACTTGAGGAACATTTGCTTCCAACATCATGGTCCTGGCAGCTTCTTGAATGGTTCGGTTCTTTCTTTCCACAACTCCATTTTACTGAGGAGTCCTAGGAGTAGATAATTGTCTTTTTATTCTATGCTTTGCATAGAATGAATCAAACTCACCAAAGGTAAATTCTCCACCTCTGTCGGATCTCAGACACTTTATCTTCACACCAATCTCATTTTCCACCATACCCTTGAATACCTGGAATTTGTCAAGAGCTTCTAATTTTTCTTTTAAGAAGGTTACCCACATCGTCCGGGAGTAATCATCAATCAACAACATAAAATATCTGTCTCCTTGCACACTCCTAATTATGGTAGGACCACATAGATCAGTATGCACAAGTTCCAACTGTTCACTTGAAAATTGTTCTTTACTTTTGAATGAAATTTTGTTCTATTTGCTCAATTGACATTCTCTATAGATGTTATCAGGTTTCATAAGTTTTGGAAGATCTCTTATAGCATGAGTACAACTTATCTTGACAATGTTATCAAAATTTACATGACACATCCTTCTATGCCATAGCCAACTTTGATCTGACTGAGCAATCAAACAACTTTTACCAGAACTACTTAAATGAAAGATGTCACCTCTAGTTTGAGTACCAGATGCAATTTTAGTTCTAGAGCTTTTCAAGATTCTACATTTTCCATCCTTGAATTAGAGATCATAACCCTTGTCAACCAACTATCCAATAATGAGAAGATTATGCTTCAGTCCTTCCACATACAGAACATCATTGGTGTTATTCTTACAATCAAAAGAGATGGATCCTCTACCATGGATTCTACCAGTTGAGTTGTCTCTAAATTTTACAAACCCACCTTCATATTTTTCAAAGATTACAAACTTGCTTTTATCACCAATCATATGATGAGAACATCCACTATCTATCACCCATTCATCCTTTTCAACAACCTGAGCATCCAAGGCACTTTCCATATTTGCACATCCAGCAGATTCAGTAGATATTGGATCTTCTTCTTTGATAGCAATGAACACCCAATCATCTTCAATGGAACCTCCATGATCAGATTCATCATATGTGACTCCTTCTTCTCCATCTTTTTGGACACAGTAACATTTTTTCTAACTTTTATATCTGTTAGGGTTTGGTTTTGAAAACCTCTCCAGACATCTTGAGGCAAAATGACCTATCTTATTACAAGCAAAACATTTGAGTGGCAACTTTCCTTCATACTTACCTGATCCTCTTGGCATTCTTTTGGCAATAAGAGCTTCAAGATCTGCAGTCTCAATTTCATCATCTTCAAAATCCTTGTCTTCACAAATCTGTTTGATCTTCCTAAAGAACTTTCACTTGGATCATATCTTTGCTTTCCATACACACTGGCCTTAAATGCAGATTCAACTAACTGATCCCTTGTGACAGTTGTTACTGTCCTGGTTTCTTCAATGATTGCAACTTTATGCTTGTATGTTGCAGGTAAGGATCTAAGTACTTTGGCAACAATTTTTGATTCTTCCAATACTCCACCTGCATTTCTGATATCGGTCACAAGTTCATTTACTTTCAACATGTAGGAAGTAATGTTTTCATCTTCACTCATTACCAATCTTTCATATTTACCCTTCAGACTTTGTAGCTTGGCACATTTAACATATTTGTCACTTTCATACAGATTTTCCAACTTATTCTAGATTTCATGAGCATTTTTCAAATCCAGGACATTTGCCAATTCGGTATTAGACAGGACACTCAACAATGCTTCTTTGGCTCGAAGATTGTGTTCAACATCTCTAAGTTCATCTATAGTTGAAGGTCCATTCTTCAGAATCTTATACTCATTCTTGGTTATTAACCAAAAGACATCACCCATACATTCCAGATGATACTGCATGCTTACTTTCCAGAGGGAGTAATTTGTTCCATCAAATCTCAGACTTTCCTTCTTGTAAGATGACATCTTGGATCTCCTCAAGCGATCAAGCTTCTTTTAGAGGTACTTGGCTCTAATACCAATTCTTGGAGTTAGACTAGACAACTAAGAGGGGGAGTAAATTAGTTGTCCCAAAATTTAATCTTTTCTTTCTTTTAATCTTCTTTCACAATTTGTAAATTGATTAATGATATAAACATTAAAGCATGAAACAACATCACATAAATAGAAACATAATCAACACATTTGACACCAAGATTTTTTACGTGGAAACCCGGTAAGGGAAAAACCATGGTGGGTGTTAGCCCACAAGATTCATACCTTGTTAAAAGTACTTAAAAAGAATGAGAAGGCACTTGCCTTTGGGCTCACTGCCCAGAGCTCACTGCTCAAAAGAGAGGTTCACTACCTACAAGAAATTTAAGTTTAACATAGAAAGATTTGACTGAGAAATAGCATCTACTTCATGCCTGGTTTAGTTCCTTTAAAAGCTCTGCTCTGCTCCAAATACTTCTTCTCTAGTTCTTCATCTAAACATCTCTTGTTCTTCTCTTCTATGCTCTGCCTTTGATCGTTTCTTTGATTTTACTATTTTCGCACAAGAATTATTTTCCACAACTCATCAACAAGTATTTATATGCTTCATCAACCTTGGAATGAACATCAAGGTCTGCACTACAAACAATTGACTTAATGCAAATCACTACATTGTTAGCCAAACATAACTAGGACTCAAATATTCCTTGATCAACATGCCATGCTTCATAGAATTGCTTTTAGAACATCTGCAACATGCTTGAATCATCTAGTTAGCCAAGATCGGAAAGAATAGCAACACCAAGAATGAAATCTTCTTTGACAAGCTCAGACTTCAATCCAGACCTCCAACATAGTAGTCACATGATCTAGAGACCTCCACAAGCACATTGAATTCAACAAAAACATTTGCACTACTCCAAATCATCAGAATCACTTGTATCTTCCTCCAGAACCTCAAGAACAATATCTACCATGATTGTCACATTAGAAAGATTGCTTGCAGACCTCCAACCATAAACCACTTGAATGGATGATACACACTGACTTCCCAAACATGCCTCTAGATCTGTAGATCATCATTTGATATATCTGGAATAATCTAGACCTCTTTCCTGTCACTCTGTCTCTTCTAAACACTGCAAAACTAGTTCAACTCAGATGGCCATAGCTTCTTCAAATCTTCATGCGAACCCTTCAAAACTTAACTCGAGCTTCTTCAGACAATCCTCTACTCAGCCATATGGTCCATATACATTGATCCTCATTAATTTTCTCAATATCATCAACAATCTAGTCTTCTATACAGGCAACAAAATAAGATACAATTGACACTAATGGCAACAAGGATATGTTGACATCAATGACAACACCACTTAGGCACATATTTGCAACAGTTTCTACTATTGGTGCTAATGCTTCCTTGGTTTTGTGTTAGAGTGAGTTATGTATCTAGTATTTGTTCCTATGTACTAGGCGGATGTAGCGTACATCAGTGGCTGGTTACCCATGCATTTTAGTGAGATGGAGCATTTACCATATAGACACTCTTGCATTCCTTTTGTGGAGGCAACCTTCTATTTTCAGTTGATCAGTTCTCTAGACTTTTGGTACCTATGCCATTTGTATCTTTGGGTTCCATATGTTTTGCCTTTGTTTGCCATCTGATTTGAGTAGTGTCGTTGGGGGCACTCATGCAGATTCTTGTCTTCTTGATCCTAATCTTCATCTTGTTTTAGAGGAGGTTCTTCTTTCAACACTATAGCAGTCAGTCTTCGACAATGTTTGTAGCTTCTTCATGCTTCAGTGGAGTTCTTCATGTTCCTATTATTTTGGGACATCTTTTGTGGAGGCTTCTTATTCGTTCCCTCTCTCTCTCTCTTATAGGGAGGTTTGTTCTCTCTTTTGGAGAGGAGTTTTTCCCATGTGGGTTTCTCTTTTTCTCTATTTGTGAGAGACTCTTTTGTACATGGGTACCTCATCAGGCCTAGTTGCTGGGAGCCATCTTTACTTTCATGCATTTGTCCTTAACTTTTTAGCTTCTCCCTAAGTTTATCTTAAGGGGGGTGGCTAGAGTAATAGGTTCTTTAATTAATTTAATCATATTGATTAATTAATTAAGCCACCTTTACTTTATTTCACTTAAGCTAAACTTAGGAATCTCTCATTAGGGTTTTCTAACTTGCAAATATAAAAGCAAGTGCTCTCATATAATTCATTGATCCATTTCATTAATTGCATCCTTTTTTGTGCAAATTGCTCTCTTTTCTTTTTTCTCTTGTGGAAGGTTTCTTAGGTTTAGCTTAAGTGAAATAAAGTAAAGGTGACTTAATTAATTAATCAATATGATTAAATTAATTAAGGAACCTATTACTCTAACACCCCCCCTTAAAATGAACTTAGAGAGAAGCTAAAAAACTCAGGACAAATGCATGAAAGTAAAGATGGGTCCCAGCAACTAGGCCTAATGAGGTACTCACGTACAAAAGAGTCTCTCACAAATAGAGAAAAGGAGAAAACCACATGGGAAAAACTCCTCCCCAAAAGAGAGAACAAACCTCCCTACAAGAGAGAGAGAGAGAGAGAGAGAGAGAGAGAGAGAGAGAGAGAGAAGGACTAAGAAGCCTCCACAAAGGATGTCCCAAAAGAATAGGAACATGAAGAACTACAATGAAGCATGAAGAAGCTGCAAACATTGTCGAAGACTAATTGCTATAGTGCTGAAAGAAGAACCTCCTCTAAAACAAGATGAAGATCAGATTCAAGAAGACAAGAATATGTATGAGTGGACCCCCAATGACACTACTCGAATTAGATGGCAAACAAAGGCAAAACATCTAGAACTCGAAGATACAAATGGCACAGGTACCAAATGTCTAAAGAACTGGTCAAGTGAAAAATAGGTTGCCTCCACAAAAGGAATGTAAGAGTGTCCATATGGTAAATGCTCCATCTCATCGAAATGCATGGGTAACCAGCTGCTGATGTACTGCTGCATCCACCTAGTACATAGGAACAAATACCCAAGGGGCACCCACTACCCCTTTTAAAGGGAGGCGGGGAAGGGACCCTACCCTGCTCATGGGTGGTGGCGGGTCCCTAAGGGGCCCCGTCCCTTCTTTTTTAAAAAAAAAATTACAATAAAAAAATTCATGTAATTTCTTTTAATGTTTTTTTATATAAAAAAACACTGTATTTTTTTTCTATTTTTTAATTAAAAAAACAACATATTTTTTTGTGATTTTTTTATTAAAAAAATCACATGCTATTATCCCCTGTACTTGGAGATTTTTTTAGAAGAGGCTCTATATTTGGCAGCTCACCATTTTTAGTGGAGGTTTTGACATTTCGCTAAATTTAGCTATGACTCCAGATTTGGCTGGAGGTCTGTACATTTAGCGGTGACTCCATTTTTAGTGGAGGTTTGTTTTTGCCAAATCTACCCCTCTCCGTTGGGCTTTTCATTTTTGCACTCCATCTTCCAGAGACCATATCTTAGTCATACGGTGGTATTTTTCATTGTAATTTTTTTTGGAAAGGGGTAGAATTTTGAGCTCTTCATGGTGGTATAGGTGGTTTTCAATTTTGATTTCTAATTTTTTCTAAAAATTAGTTTTCTTAGTATTGTTGTTGTGCAGTTCTTGTTTTGGAGACTTTGATGAGCCATATCTTCTGCATCCAGACTCCTTTTTGGGTCCCTTTTTTTGGAAAGTGCATGTTTTTCTATGTACTTCATCATGATACTATTGGTTTCCTCTCTTTCTATTAGAGAATTGTATTTTCAGCATGTGGTCCTTTTTTGGACATTGTGAGCTTCCATTGTAAGCACTTCTCATATGTAAACACACTGAAATAAAGTGCCTCAACATTGTACATGTATTCTTGAGATCTTGGACATCATTTTGTAACTTATTATACTCGCATTATGATATAAAGTGCCATGGGGGGTTGATGTTTGCCTTTTGTTTTGCCATCACACCTTTGTCAAGTGAGTGTCCCTTCCACAACAACAATGTATCACATTGATTCTTGCCTCATGCATGTGTGCCTTGGTTTGCACACCCTTTTATTTGTTGGTACTTTCATGTTTGCATGTTTAGATGTTCTTGTTTCTTCTACATGCACTTCTTGGTTTCACACGGTTGTCCGCATTATGGGGGGATTTCTTCTGTTGGTGCTAATGCTTCCTTAGTTTCACGTTGGAGTGAGTTATGTATCTAGTATTTGTTCCTATGTACTAGGCAGATGCAATGTACATCAGTGGTTGGTTACCCATGCATTTTGGTGAGATGGAGCATTTACCATATAGACACTCTTGCATTTCTTTTGTGGAGGCTACCTTCTATTTTCACTTGATCAGTTCTTTAGACTTTTGGTACCTATGCCATTTGTATCTTTGAGTTTCATATGTTTTTCCTTTGTTTTCCATCTGATTTGAGTAGTGTCATTGGGGGCACTCATGCAGATTCTTGTCTTCTTGATCCTAATCTCCATCTTGTTTTAGAGGAGGTTCTTCTTTCAGCACTTTAGCAATCAGTCTTCAATAGTGTTTGCACCTTCTTCATGCTTCAGTGGAGTTCTTCATGTTCCTATTCTTTTGGGACATCTTTTGTGGAGGCTTCTTAGTCCTTCACTCTCTCTCTCTGTCTCTCTCTTGTAGGGAGGTTTGTTCTCTCTTTTGGAGAGGAGTTTTTCCCATGTGGTTTTCTCTTTTTCTATTTGTGAGAGACTCTTTTGTACATGGGTACCTCATCAAACTTAGTTGCTGGGACCCATCTTTGCTTTCATACATTTGTCCTTAGTTTTTTATCTTCTCCTTAAGTTCATCCTAAGGGGGGGTGTTAGAGTAATAGGTTCTTTACTTTATTAATTTAATCATATTGATTAATTAATTAAGTCAACTTTACTTTATTTCACTTAAGCTAAACTTAGGAATCTCACATTAGGGTTTTCTAACTTGCAAATTTAAAAGCAAGTGCTCTCATGTAATTCATTAATCCATTTCATTAATTGCATATTTTTTTGTGCAAATTGCTCTCTTTGCTTTTTTCTCTTCTGGAAGGTTTTTTAGGTTTTGCAGGTGTTCGCTAGGTCCTATGAGGTTGGTTTCACAAGTTCTACATTTTCCAGAGTTTTACAATGTCCAAAATGGACCCAAATACTGAAAGTATAGAAATATGTCAGAATCAGAACCTCAAAATAGCACCAATGTGTAGTGTTTAGCAAAATATCAACTTTCAAAAAAAGAATGACCTCAATATGAGATCATATGTGAAATTTATAGCTGTTTGAAGTTCTAAAAACTAAGACTACCTGTTAGATCTGATGAGAAAATAGAAATTATTGAAAAACATGATCACTTGAGCAAAAACTAGTCACACCACTATAAAGAGCATGAAATACCACCTTTTTAAAAAAAAATGCACTAAAAAATACATCCGTATGACCGAGAACGGGCCTCTCAAAGTTCAGGTGCAAAACTAAAAACTGCAATGGTGAGGGGCTCTATTGTATCTTTCTGATTTTGTTTCTACAAAATATATAAGATGCATGCAAGAATTAACAGATACCCAGATGATTTTTTGATGCTACAAACAAAACCTAGAAGGTGTTTTTCTTTCTAATGTACAAAAAATGTGGATCTAATGTAAAAAAATACTTTTAGCAACAAAAAAATGACCCAGCAACCAAAAAACAACATACAAAGACCGAATCAGTTACCTAAGACAAGAAAAGGCATGTTGCAACCTACAAGATTGATCAAAACATAGAATATGCAAGCTGATTATCAGATTTGAGCTCAGAAAGTCTCCAAGAAGCTCCGAAAGAACCTACAACACAAACCCACATACAAAACACTCCCTAGAAACTGGTATTTCTATCAAGTTTTTTTGATTCTCTAGGTCACGATTAGATGCAAGAGAAGAGCATACTCTACTTTCAAGAGCAACCAAGATCTCAAATCCTAGATCTTCTAAATGACTAATCAAAGGCATTCACCCGCTCTGATACCATGTTAGATTTTGTTATAAAATCACAACCCAAAATCTAGAAAGCTAAAGGCAAGCACAAAGAGAAGATTACAAAAGAGATCATATCAGAATAGTCTAAACAGATTGAATAGTATGGAAAATTATAAAATACAAGCTAGGTAGTGAGTTTAAATAGACTAAAGAGGGGTGGAGGTGGCAACACCAACCAATAAAAAGCAACCATCTATTAGACTAAATATAGAAAAAGAATCTTCCCAAGATAGCTAATGGATGCTCACTTGTAGGAAGGTGACACTTCATAACCTACTCACCTAATTAAACTCACTTTATTAACCTAAGCAAGCTTAATAATATGTGTAAGAAAAACCTTATGAAAAGGAATAAAAAAACCTACACTAACATAAATTAAAAAAAACAATCAATCAAAATCAATTTATAAACATAATATTAGTTCTATTATTAGCTAATAGGCTATTTGTAGGAGAACACTTAATCGGAAGATTCTCTTTTCTGTCGGAAAATTGTCTCATAACATTGTTGAAGTTGTAAAAATCAACCTCAGAGAACCTAGTGATCACCCACAAGCAAAATAACCTGTCATGTAGAAGAGATTCGAACAACACACAGATATTGCTCTGCAAGCCAATAGAGTAAAATTACATAAACAAGAATGAATAATTACAAAAAGATCAATCCTTAAGAAAGGAGATCAAAACCCTAAAGTGAACCCTAGGATTTAATAAAAGAATTATTAAATAATAAAAGTGCATATGTTTAGCTTAACTGAAAAATAAAGTAAAGGTGACTTAATTAATTAATCAATATGATTAAATTAATTAAGTAATTAACTCATTACTCTAACACCCCCCCTTAAGATGAACTTAGGGAGAAGCTAAAAAACTAAGGATAAATGCATGAAAGCAAAGATGGGTCCCGGCAACTAGGCTTGATGAGGTACCCAAATACAACCAAATCTCTATAAAGAGGAGTAAAGGAGAAAACCCAGTGGGAAGAAACTCCTCTCCAGAAAGAGATGAAAGCATGTAAACAAAACATGAAGGAAGGAAGGTCTCATGAAGACCCCCAAGGACAACTTCCTTCACCCCAAGCATAGATCGCAACTGAAGATAGCGAGGTGATGCCAAAGGTTTCATGAAGATGTCTGCAACCTGCTCCACTATAGGAATGTACTCCAAGATGAAAGAACCATCCTAAATCAACTGCCTAATGAAGTGCATGTGGATCTCAATGTGCTTAGTCCATTGATGCTCCACTGGGTTGCGTGAAATGTGAATAGCACTTTGATTGTCACACCAAAGAAGAGTGGGACTATTAGGAGGAAAACCAAACTCAGTCATCAACTGTCGAAGCCATAAAACCTCCTAGCTAGCTAACACTGCAGCTTGGTACTTAGCCTCTATAGACGATAATGCAATAGTAGATTGCTTCTTGCAAGACCATGTAATAGGACCAAAACCAAGGCAAAAAATAAAGCCAGAAGTAGACTTCCAATCATTGACATCACCAGCCCAATCTGAGTCAATGAAGCCAACAATGTGAGGGGCACCTGATGTGCAGTAAATGGCATAATGTGTGGTTCCCTAAATGTACCTCAAGATACATTTGGTAGCTTGCCAATGGCTCTCATGTGGATCATGTGAGAACTAAGACAAGGCCAACTGAAAGGAAAGATCAGGATGAGAATGTGTCAGGTACAACAAACTGCCAACCAACTGCCTATATAGTGTAGAATCTACTAAGGAGTAGAGAAAGTGGAAGACAAGACAACACCTGACTGAAATGGTGTGGGGGAAGGCTTGCAATCAAGCATGCTAAATCTTTGGAGCATATCAAGAGCATATTTTTGCTGAAATATGGAAATCCCATCCGAAGATTGAATAACCTGTAGACCAAGAAAATAGTGCAGAAGACCAAGATCTGTCATCTCAATCTGCTCCATCAAAGCTCTCTAAACACTCTGAATCATGGAGGATGAGCTACCTATAAAAATGAGATCATCAACATATAGCACAAGGATCAAAAAATCACATTCCTGATGCTGAATGTACACTGTGGGATCAGAATGACAATGAGTGAAGTGAGAGGAAAACAAAAAAGAGTCCATCTTCTTATACCAAGCCCGAGGGGCTTGTTTGAGACCATATAATGAACACTGAAGTTTGCAAACCAAAGAAGTGTCCTACATAGATCCCTGAGGTTGCTCCATATAGATGTCCCCATGTAGGTCTCCATGCAAGAAAGCACTCTTCACATCCATCTGAAAAATTGTCCATCCCTGTGAAGCTACTAGAGAAAGTACAAAGCAAATAGAATTCATATTGGCAACAGGAGCAAAGGTCTCAGAGTAATCAATACCCTCAACTTAAGAAAATCCCTTCGTGACAAGACATGCCTTGTACTTATCAATCGAACCATCTGTAACAAACTTGGTACGGTACACCCACTTGCACCAAACCAACTTTCTTCCCTTAGGAAGATGAACAAGATCCCAAGAATTATTCTTCATCAAAGAAGAATACTCCTCCTCCATAGCTCTATCCCACTCAGGAGTACTTTCTACCTCTAAATACTTCTAAGGATCATCTGAAATGGCATGACTCAAAAGACTAGCACCTGATGTCTGTGCACAGGTACGAAAAAAATTTGAAGGATCACCTGCCAAAGATCTAGCTGCCTCAACAGTAAAGTGGGCCCACTTGGGCAAAGGCTAAGTATTTGGTGGTGGTGGGGAAGGTGGAGCATCATCAACATCATCTGCAAGAGATAAGGAATCCTCAAGAGATGAAGTAGAAGGATTAGGAAGTGAGGGAGAAGCTGGTGATGGATGATCCATTCGAGGAAAGATCTCATCAAACTAGACATCTCGTCGAAACAAGACCTCTCTAGAATCAGGATCAAATAACTTGTACGCCTTAACATCCTCACAGTAGCCAACAAATATGAGTGGTCATCTTTTCCTCTCCATGGCTTTCCACTGAGCATCAGGAATGTATGCCCAAGCCTCACTACCAAAAACTTGGAATGTAGAAACGTCGAGCTCGACATGGGTCTAAGCCTCCTCAGGAGTCATATGTCATAATGCCTTATGAGGCATTCGATTCTGAATGTAATTGGCACAATTCACTGCTTCATCCTAGAATGAATAATCCATATCATGTGACTGAACCATACAATTGGCCATCTCCCGTAAAGTTCTATTCTTTCTCTTAGCAACACCATTCTACTGAGGGGTGTAAGGAAATGTAAACTAATACTGCAAACCATGCTCAGTGCAACAATCCCTAAAAGCCTGATTGACATACTCCCTCCCATTATCTGTGTGTATCCTCCTGATAGAAAGTCCAGACTACTTCTCCACAAATGTCTTAAAAATTCTGAAAGAATCAAAGACATAAGACTTGTACTTAAGAAAGTACACCCATGTACTCCTAGAGAAGTCATCAATGAATGTGAACACAAATTTGGCCCCTGAAAATGAAGAAGTCGGAAAGGACATGAGGTCACTATGTACCAACTCCAAGGGTGCCTTAGCATGTGTGGCTCTACCCATAGGAAAAGAATCCCAGTGATGTTTTCCAAGTACACATTCTCGACAAACACCATCAGTACAGGAAATATGAGAGAGCCCAAACACAAGTGTCTATGTACTCATTTGTTGTAGATATCTGTAATTGACATGGCTAAAATGCTCATGCCAAAGCCTACTCACTATGCCTGCATGTGCTATAAGTGATAAACCAGAACCAACTAAGCTCTCAAAGCCATCAAATCTGTATAAGCGGGATGTAGGATCAACACTCCTAGTAGCCACAACTAAATCAGGATCATGGAGGTCTTGAATAACCACATCATGTGGGGAGAACTCAACTATCTTACTAGTGCCAGAATGGCAAATCTGATAAATGTAAAGGAGGTTTGTCAAAATGGCAGGAACAACAAGAACATCCTGAAGACAACCACCATCTAATGGAATAGGACCTAAACCCATAACTAAAAGCTATGTAGAATCACCAACTGCAATATGTGTAGTGCCACAATGAGCAAGTGTTGTAACAAACTCCTGAGTATGTGTCATATGGTGAGAAGCACCATAATCTAGAACCCATGTGGATCGTGAAGGTAAGGCTCGTGCAGAAAGAACATGATCTTTCCTTGTGTGTGGGGAAGTAGATTGAGGGGAAGTGATATGATGTTGCTACATGGCCTCCTCTAAAGCCTCTAATCTCTTCCAACACCTGGTAACTGGATGACCTTCCTTGCCACAAAAACTGCAAGGATCACCTAATTTCTTCTTAGTCTTGGAGGAAGACTCACCAGACTTAGAAGACTTACCCTGCTTAGGAGTAGAGTGTGGTTTGGAATCTGACTTAGGAGGTGGCTTGGAGGAACTCTCACTGCCTACTGAATTTGACTTGGGCTTTAGTTTCTACTTCTGCTTCACCTTAGATGTTTGAGCTACCAAGGCTTAGTTCTTTGATCCTGTGAGAGCATCCAACTATAATAGCTTGGTATGAGTCAACTGATCACAGAAAACCTCAAAGGTAGGCATGGTAAATCGTGAACCCTAAGCATCCATGGTGGAATAGAATGTAGAAGAGAATATCTGAAATGAGCCTCAAAGCTTAGATAGAATCAGGTAAATACTCTTGGTGTCAGTTTTGGTCTTGCCACAACTCTACAAAAGTGATATGAGTGATTTGAATTTCATCAAGAAATCCTCAATAGATGGAAAGGAATCAGGTACCAAGGAAATCAATTCTGCCTCAAACTGAAGTGCTCTGAACTCATTTATGGTGCCAAATAGATCATTAAATTTTGTCTACATTGCTTGAGGAGTTGTACAACTCTCAAGGTGAAATAAAAGACTGTTTGAAACATGCAATGATATCAAACCCATTGCCTCATTCATTTTGTTTCTATGCTGTAGAATCTCAAACTAACATTGCAACTGAGGTTGAATCTCATCCAAACAGGACCATAACCCCTTTGACATGAGAAGTCGGGTCATATGTGCCTTCCAGGTGTGATAATTGTGTGGGGAAAGATGGTCAACTGATGAGGTGTCTGCCATGATGTTTGAGTTTTTGAAATGTGTTTAAGGGAAGAGTTTTTTGTTTTCTAATGTGTATATACAAAAAGAAATTAAAAAACACCCCCACAACACAAGAAACCAAACCCCAGTACAAATTTGAAAGCTGGAAAGCGTGAAAAAGAAAAAATCACTTCAGACTATTCTTTGAGTACCTAGTAAATTTTCTGATAAAATACTCTACAGATCTAGAAAGAGCACTATAAGACCTTTCCAACGCCTATTCGTTTGCAAAAAATGGAGGTCGTATGCAACAGTTATGCCCCCGAAAGTGTGAAAATGTTGATTTGACTTTGACTAGCAAAAAAGGCAGTAAAACAACAAAACCAGAAACAATCACCTATTCCACTAGATTGGGCTCAGAACTAGATTTCCAATGACTATTTATTTTAAAAATTTGACTCCGTTTGCCCAAGTTATGGCAAAAAGAAAACCAATACATCTATAGGGCAAAATTAGGGCAAAAAAGGACCCTCTCCTGCTAAAAATGGCGAATTGTCTCCAAATTTGGAGAAAAATGCCAAATTTAGCATATTTTTTTAAAAACACCACTAATGGTGTAGGCTCATCATGCACGCGCTTTGGGAGAGGTGGGTTTTATAGTTTGTTTTTTTTGGTAAAAGGTTCTTTTTTGTAATAAAAAATTTAAGGCCTTTTTAAAGTAACCCCATGCCATATTTAAAGGGGTGGAAATATTAAGAAGTCCATGTTGCAAGGTGTGACCCTTGGTCTCCTTGTTCAGCGCTGCACTACGGTGGTTTGCAACAAGGGCTTAACCGCCTCTTGTGCTTGTTAAGTCAAGTGGTTGTATCGGGCATTAACAGGTCGATCTTTTGGTGCAACGGCAACTAACAATTGGTATCAGAGCTGAGGTCACAGGTTCAAACCCTACACTTGCGCTGGGGGGGATTGTTGCAAGGTGTGACCCCTGGTCTCCTTGTTTAGTGATGTGCTGCAGTGGTTTACAACAAGGGCTTAACCACCTCCTGCGCTTGTTAAGTCAAGTGGTTGTATCAGGCATCGATCTTTTGGTGCAACGACAGCTAACAGTCCATGCCCTATTTAGAGGGCCCGCACCCTATGAAAATAGACGGACTACCCAAGGTGCAGCCTTAGGGTAACCTATCACGTAGAAGAGATTCGAACAACACATAGATATTGCTCTGCAAGCTAAGAGAGTAAAATTGCATAAACAAGAATGAATAATTACAAAAAGATCAATCCTAAAGAAAGGAGATCAAAATCCTAAAGTGAACCCTAGGATTTAATAAAAGAATTATTAAATAATAAAAGTGCCTAAGTTTAGCTTAAGTGAAAAATAAAGTAAAGGTGACTTAATTAATTAATCAATATGATTAAATTAATTAAGTAATTAACCCATTACTCTAACAAACACGACAATTTCTTTTTCTTGGCAAAATGGAATTTTTTTACAAAAGTGTCAATTCTATGCCCAACCTTTGCAACAATAAATAGTTTTGGCAGAAATCTTTTCAAATCTTTAAAACACTTTAATATCTAAAGAACAGTTTGAGTTTCACCACTACCAATAGATATCATTACACTCAAATCTTGTTGTATTAGATGCCTTTTGTATCAATTTTCTCCTTTCATAATGTCTCACCATCATCTGAGCTTATTGTTTTCCTTGCTCAATTTCTAGTGTAGCATGGTTGTCAGCAACAGATTCAGTCATTTCATGACCCAAAAACTTGTAGCCGCCATAAAAATGCTCTTGTTCCTTGCAATTATGAATGATTCGGGGATTCATATTATGCTAAAAAGAAATTGTTACCTGTTAGATAGAGCATATGCATTTGATAAAGTGACATGAAACTTTCATGGTATGTACCATGATTTGAATGGTAGTGAGCTTACATCGTTGGCCACCTGATGGTGGAAAGAAGAATGATGAATGGTGTAAGTAATATGGCCATTTAATATGAACCAACTTAGAAATTCATGAAATTCTAGAGCTACACTTACTGAGCTTGGTTTTGTAGGTCTGCCAACCTCCCACAAAGTAAATAAATATTAGTTTAAACTTACCATTCTCTTTAGAGAGAAAAAAAACATGGTGAAATTAAAGATTTGTACTAATAGAACTGGTTTTGCCAATCTATTACTCGTCCACGTTATGCAAACATTTAAATGTTTAACTCAATCTTAAATCCAAGTAGCCAGTAAGGAAACCTACCTAGTTTTTAAAAGTATCATTTAAGTATCCATACTAATCTACCCATTTTGGAAAACAAAATATTCTGAGCAATCTTAACTATAAGGCAAAGGAACTACTTGAGAAGAGTACAGTAGCATAGAGAATTCTATTTTTTTTTGTGATGCTTGGCACCTGCATGGTGATTGGTGATGGAACACTCACTCTTGCAATTTCAAGTTTGAAATGAATTTTATTTATTTATAATATTTTCTGTCATATGATTTTTAAGAATCATTTTGAGTTTCACGATGAGATGATAGAGGATTCATAGGGCTCTCTTTGGTAACAGATAGAACTCTAAGTTCAAATCTCATTTTATGACTTTCAAAATCGTTAGCTAATTTTATTTTAATTTTCATTTTTTTAAAATATTGAGTAGTGTTATCTTCTGTCCAAGGAATTCAGGTAGAGAACTCTAAACTGACCAATGGTAAGATAGACATACAAAATTCATTTAGTTTCATATCATAGACCACCCAGGATCTTAGCATAATATAGTAATCCCAATCTTTTTTATCTTAACTACAATATCATAGCTTATACAAGGTGAAGTAAGACATACAATACTTAATACTATACTTCATGCAGGTGATGTTGTGGGTGTGTCAGCTGCAATCCTTCTACTACTCTTTCTTCTTCAAAGATTTGGTACTGCTAAAGTGAGTTTTCTATTCTCCCTTGCGGCAATTGTCTGGTTTGTTAGCAATTCCATTATTGGAGTATACAATACTATTAAATATTACCTAAGAGTATTCAAGGCAATCAACCCTTACTACATAGTCCATTTCTTTAAAAAATTTGGAAAACATGGATGGGTGTTGCTTGGAGGCACAATCTTGTCTATAACAGGTTTGTAAAATATTTCATTTATTGATACATATTATAGAAATCATTTTGGCTTGATGTAAGCAATACTAGAATTCTCTTATATAGTTCATAAATAGTTAGCAAGTTTCTGCATAAAGCAAGGATTACAAAGAGAGCCTAAAAGAAGCCTCTTGTGTCTATATTTAAAACATGTTATGAGGCTATGTTTGTTGACTTGGGCCACTTCAATAAGGCTTCTATCCAGGTTCATTTGATTTCAAAATACTAAACTATTACAGTTTCAATTTCTTATTTGGTTTGCATTTTGATGACAAAATTGGGATTTTACATTGTAGATTGCTTTCTCTTCTCTTTTCTAGTTTACCCTACTCTGACATACTTGGGGCAAGTAGCTTATTTGATCAATAACCTAGGAGACATAAAACATACATTCTACTGTTATGTGGTAAAATGGGGATGAACGCAAGCATTTAAATATAGTAGATCAAACCCTCTTTCACTATAACATTCAAGGACAAAACCAAGCTAAGTCACTTCAATAGACAAGAGGACTAAGCTACTGATTTTGTACTCCTGATTTGCTAAGGAAAGATGTGATTCAACCAAACTTTTTACTAAACCCTAGGCTAATCAATGCACTAAACCCTATAATTGAGATAATCAGCTTATAACAGACAAACAACAATGGAAATTTAGGATCTGAAAGTACCAGGATGATCAGTGAGGTGTCGTAACCTATTCCTTAGAAGATGAAATGTTGAAAGACTCTGGGGCTAGCACCTGAGTCCAGAAAGTCCTGATATCTGAAAGCTCAAAACTGGAAAATTGTCATAAATGATGCCCTGATGCTATATCTAGTGTCTGGTTTAGTTGTTGGACACTGGGGCTAGTGCCCAAGTCTACTACAGAGGAATTTTTGCACATTTTTGGAGGTCTTGAAATCTAATCCCTTGAACAACCTCTGTGTACCTTCACTTCTACAATTCCCGCACCTATAATCTACACACAAGAAGAAAAGGGGTTTGGGGGTTGTGGTGTTTAGGGATTTGCCTTAGTTAAATCCTGGGTTAGCATTCAAGCTTTCCCAACACCATTGTTAGAGAGAGAGCATGTCCTTGTAGGATAGAGGCTAAAGATAATCCAAATGATGAAATGATTCAAACACAATGATAATGTCACATTGGAGGTGAAGCCCTTAGGAGGATAAAAATTCTTCAACTTATAAGGATGTTGATGATGATTCCAAATCTGCAACAAACACAATACTAACACAAATCTGTAACAATAACACAATGAATGCCTTGAATGCTCCTTTGCTCAATATCATAACCTTTATATCATCAACTTGTTAGAAAATGAATTCAAACACTTATTTATATATTCTATCCCATTAAACTTTTGCAAATTAATTGAAAGAGCCGACAAGGAAGGACCCATTTAAAAGTCCTATGCCGACATCCCTTAAATTTTACCCTGACCAATCAGGGTGGACTTGGGTGTGGGCGTCCAAGTCCTAAGGTGCCTTTTTGGTCGAGACCTTTATCTGTTTCCCTTTATCTATTCTTCAATTAATTTAATTTGGAAAACCTCTTGCTTATGTTGTTTATCCACTCTTTTATTTTGGACAGAAGATTTGTATTGTGCTTCGTATGTTCGCAATCAAATTTCTCTCTTTTTAGTATTTTCTTTTCTTTTCTTCCTTTCATACTTTCCAGTTAAAAGTATCTAAAATATTCAAAACCCCAATCATATAAGGGAGTTGGCCATTTTAAAAATGTAGAGGAAAATCACCCTATTAATGGTGGTTTCTCTAATGTTGCAAAATTTGGTCATTGTTCATTGGGTAAATTAACAGGAAAACACAGTGACATAAAATTTTGCCAACATAAACTTTGGTGATAAATTTCTAACAACCTTTTCTCATCCATTTTTTTTGGATCCTTCAATCTTTCCTATAAAGATTCTTCCTCAATTAGTTGTAACTTAGTATCTAGTCTTAGGTTTGGTACAATATATTGCAATATATTGCATAAGTAACAATGCATCAGTTCCATATACTAGTTCAAATGGGTAGAATCTAATTAGTCTTTTATAGGTGTTTTGTAAGCCCATAACACTATTGGTATCTTAATGTCCCAATCTGTAAATGTTAATATCGCACATTTTGGTAAGTATGATGTTTATAATCTTACTCAAAGCCTTACTTGCTCCATTTGCTTGAGGGTGGCAGGGGCTACTTTGGTTGCATGTGATCATGAAACTATCTAAGAGTTTTGTAATTGTCATATTCACAAAGTGTTTTCCCTAATCACTTGTTATGTTAAGAGGATATTGAAATCTTGTTATAATATTTTGGTAAATAAACCTTGTAGTAGTATTAGTAGCAAAGTCTTTTGTTTCCTCAACTTTAGTCCATTTTGTAAGGTATTATATATCCTTGTTATAATAAATCTTTCTTTTGACTTCTTTGTAGGGGGTTAATAGGTCCAATAAAACCAATTGCCCATTTCTCAAATGGGGCCTATTATAGTACTAGCCACAAGGGCATCTCATCTCTTGCAATAGGTTTCTGTACCCTCTAGCATATATCACATTATCTTTCATACTTGTTTTCATCTTTAAAGAGTGTAGATCACCATATCCTATCGGTATTACCTTCTTTATAGTGCTATCTCCAGAGTTATGTCCTCAATATATTCCTTTGTGAACTTCTCATAAAATGATATCTCTCATGTTCCAATGAAACTCTTCTTATAATTTCATCCCTTCCTATCATATGTAGTTCTCCTTCAATTAGTGTGTAAGGTAAAGACTTCCACAAAAATCTATTTCTTTCATTTTTGGAATAGTTTTTTGGAAATTGCCCTATAGAGAGTAGTTACACTACTTATATAAGTTTATTTGGTATTCATTTACTCTAAACAAACTTGCACAAGGTAATTCCTCCTTAGCAATCCTTGGATCCTCTCCCATATCAATCCTTGATAGATGGTTCAGTCTTTGATTGGCTTTTCTAGGTTTTACCATGATCTTGAAATCAAATTCTTGGAATAGGAGTAGCCATGTACAAATTCTCCCTTGTACAACTAGTATATTCATTGAGTATTTTAGTGGTTTATGATGTGTGAAGAATGTAAATGGAGTTGCCAAGAGATAACATGCCTAAACTTTTGTAACACATAGACCATAACCAGTGCCTCTCTTTGTGCTATGGTATTTAATTTCTTTCTACCTATGACAATTTGTGAAGCTAGCAAACACAATTGGGTGGTCCTTGTTTCCTCTTAGTTGTGCTAACACTACTCCAATTGCAGTGCCTAAATCATCCACATGCACATGAAAAGAGATGATCCAATATGGGAATACTAAGATTGGTGCCTCCAGTATCTTCTTCTTGAGTGTATCAAAGGCTTCTTAGCACTGCTTTGTCCACTAGAATGTTTTGTTTGTTTTATTTTTTAGGAGTTCTTATATTGGCCCAACAATTATTGCACATCCTTTAATAAACTTCTTATGATACCTTGTTTGTCCCAAAAATGTCTTTATTTTAGGTACTATTTTTGGAGTTGGAAGATTTATAATTATTTCTACCTTCAACATATCAACCATTAAGCCTCCCTTGAAGATAATAAGTCCCAATAGTGTACCAAAAGGTACTACAAATATGCATTTCTTTAGATTTAATGAAATTTGAAGACTTCTACATCATTCTAGCATCAACCTAAGTAATTGGATGTGATCTTTAATTACCCCATACACCAACATCTTTCATTATTCTTGCTTCCTCCTTAATGCCTTTAAGATCAATGATAAGTGTGGGGAAATAGGTCTTCATATTCTTTCAATATTTTTGCAACTTGCATCACTTTCCTTTCATCCCAATAATATCTAATTTTAGCAAATTTGGGGCTCTCCTTTATTTCTCTCCTCTATTGATGGGCAATAAGGTCCAGTAGAAAAGATGAGTATATAGCTTGTCATCATATTCTCTCATATTGGTCCATTCTCTAATGTAATTATGTAATTGTGTTTTAGGTTTAATTTCACCATAGTATTCTAAGGTAAGTTTCTATTATGTGTGAAAATGTGGGAAAGATGGAAGATAGTGTTAAAGGTGTCCAACCAAACCCTCCTTTCACAATAACATTCAAGGACAACAACCAAGCCATGTCACTATAGATGGAGAGGACTCAGTTGTGGGTTGATGTCACTTAGGAATGATATGGATAGATAGATTAGATTGATATATATATCAAACCTTAGATCCAATATGCCTCAAACCCTAATTATAATAAAATTGGGTACAGATGAATAAACTTCTATAGATAACCGTACAAGAAGACACTAAATACATATTAGAAACATACTAAAATTTAGATTTTTAGAGGCAAAAACTTTGGGGACAATAGAGTGGGCACCCAAGTCCAATAGGGCAATTTTTCTATAGATATGGAATAGTGAGGTGTGTAAGACTACAACTTGCTTCAGAGTTTCTAGAGATGCCAGTCGTGAGACTATGGGGCGGACGCCCTAGTCTTGTAGGGTTGATTCTCTACACTTTCTTCTTAGATCCTAAATCTATATCCTCTGCTTTGCTTCTTTACAACTCCACTTCGCCAAATCCTGTTACAGAGAGGGGTTTAAGGGTTGTGGTGTTTAGGAGCTTTCCTTGGTTAAGCCCTGGAATGACATTCAAGTCTTCCAACACCATTGTTAGATAGAGTGCATGTCCTTGGAGGAGAGAGGCCAAATCAAATGATGAAATGGATTGATTGAAACATAAATAGATGTCACCTTAGAGGTGAAACCCTCATGGAGATGAAGATCTTTCACACCATGAAGAGATGGATTGATGAAGCCAAATCTACAACAAAGAAACACAACAACAACATAATTTTGCTCTGCAACACAATGAATGCTTTGAAATCCATTAGCTCAATATCACAAGTTCACGTTATCCATCTAGGTGTAAAATGAAGACATAAACTCACATTTTGTAATTCAAATTGAAAAGGTTGATAGAGGGTAACTTTTTTAAAGGTCCTATACCGATGTCCTAAAATTTAGGTCTCGACAAATCAACCTAGACTAGGGTATGGGCACCCAAGTCCCAAGGCTAATTTGATTCATGATTAAGTATTTAGATTGGGCCCCTAAGTCCCATTTGACATGGGTTTTGGGGGAAATTGCTCCGGGATAAGTATTAAGCATGCATAACATAAATGAGGGGACATAGGAGGTAAAAAGTCCTAGGGAAACTTTATACAACATAGCATTTAGCCCCCACTTTAATGTATGTATGATCTTACAATTCCATACATGCATTAAAGTATGGTCGAAAACACATCAAACACATCGAGCACAAAAAGCTAAGGCATACCCAAAGGTTGGAGGACTATTTCTAGCCCCAAATCTTAGGTAAGCAATAGAAAACACATGGAAGACACAATGAAGCTAGTAAGAAGCATGCAGAACATGGAGAATACAGTGGAAGCACGTATTACATGATGAAGACATGAGAGAAGTCATGCAATACACGAAGAATACATTGATATAACATTAAAATAAATCCTACACTAAGGGGCAGAGGGGGCTCATCACCATGAGCCTTTAGACCACACTCAGGGGAAGACACACCAAACAAAGACCTGAATGTGGAGGGGGCTCATCACTACTTGCCTTTAGACCACACTCGGGGGAAGACACTTGACAAACACACAAGGAAAACACATGAAATACATGAGCATCATATAGCATGCCATGGACACACTATATGTCTTATACATGCCAAACATGAGCAATGGAAGGAGCTTATTGCTAAGTCCCACCATCTAAAACATGCCAAACACACCTGACAGTTGAGCTACGCTACCACAACCCCCAAAGACACACTTAAGGGAGGATGACTCAAGATCCAACCCTACCTTCGCAGAGGACTTTGTATAAAACGATGTGCACTAGCTCAAGAGATACACCATCTCACCTTGCGATGAGGGATTTTTGTAAAAAGGATGCACACTAGCTCAAGAGATACACCATCCCACCTCGTGAAGAGGGATTTCTTGCTTTGCATATAAAAGGATGTGCACTTGCTCAAGAGATACACCATCCCGCCTCACGGAGAGGGCTTACAAACACACTTTGTTAGCATCAAAATATAATCAGATAGAAACCATTATATATGCCCCCACCTTAAGGTGGTTGATACCACTTGCCGGTATCAAGCACATTAAGGTAGATTGAAAACATGCAAGGGAACAAGAGCTCTCACAAAGCCCATGCCCCCCAAAGGTGACATGTGCCATAATCACCAAATGTTCCCACAAACACACTAATAAGATTTGTTAAGATAATCAACAAGACATAAGGTTAGAACATCTTACTCTAAGATAATAACCAGATCAAATCATGAAATCTATGCATGTATTAGATCACATCCAAGAAACCAAGGCTATACTTACGAGTTCAGATCTGAGTATAGCCGTTGGGCTTATACTGTAGGTACCTTAGAATCGAGTGTAACAACAAGGTGAGATACAAAACAATCCAAAGTGCACAGAGTAGATGTATTGCAAAGGTTTGTTAGAAGAGATAAGACAACATGATGCATCACATGGAGTGATTCTACTAGTCAAGTACCAAATATATATGTGTGTGTGTGTGTGTGCGTGTGTGTGTGTTCAATGGGTTGAGCTTAATTGGTTAAAATGTTGGGTTCTCATTATGGAGACCCAAGTTCAAATGCTCATTGGGACATCTAATGTGGAATTCCAAGTAGTGACTCTTGGTCTTCCATAGTTGGCTTCTAATATGGACGTGGTTTCTAAATAAAGTGGATTTCTAAGTAGTGATTATTGGTCTTCCATGGGTTATTTCTAGTGTGTTTTCTCGTAAAGATCTTTTATTGGTCTCATGTTGATGCTCATAATAAGAATATTTGAAAATGATATGTAATATATATATATATATATATATATATATATATAAACTCCATCTTCATATATGGACTAGGTCCATTTTTGCTTACTTGCTGAAGGGATACACGGTCTGTATCAATATTTGTTTGTTTATCATCATTCGTCGACTAGGTAGAACCATTGAAGAAGGTAAACAATAAAAATGAGAGAGGAGAACAAGTGCCTTAGGAACACCATGTAGAAGGATGCCCCCAAGACATCAACCGCAATGCTATGCCCCTAAGGCACAACACACAACAATAAAATAGAGGATAGGAGGATAGAAGAATGATGAAACAAATAGAGGAATAGTCACAACAGAGGCGGTCTCCCGGTATCCTTGACCTTACAAGAGTGTAAAGGGTCATCCTAGGAGACCTAAACAACATGTAGCACAACACGGGGGAACACAACACATAGGAGAACATAAGTGAGCAAAGGTATGCTACAACAAAGGTAGCTAAAAAGGGTTAAAAATACTTACCTGTTTACACAACTAAACTAGCGATTGTCATCAAGAAAATCATCTTCCTCCCAATCTCGAATGCAAGAGGAAATAGGCACATAAGGAACAATTGCCTGACTTAGATCAACATCTTGTAATTCTTCAACATTAATCTCTTCTCTAGTTTGTTCAATGTCATGTGGTGGAATGTTCTCTTGTTGAGGTGTTGGTTTTCAAGCTAAGGCTTGTCTTTTCTTCCTTCTTTCTCTTGCTTTTCTATTTCTTATTGTTTTGTTGGTGATGTTTGCAAAAGTTTTGTCCCAATTTTCTATAGTCTTTGACATCTCAAAGGAGGAAGCTTGTGCTAAGTTAACCTTTTGTGATGATATGTTTTGTTCTTTATGGGTATCTCCCAATCCTTGTAAGGATGACGGAGGAGGAACCTTGATAAAGGCTCCCTTATGTCTTAGTCTAGGGGGCTCTTTCAATTTAGGTGGCTCTTTATTTATGATTTGTTCAGGAGGAGGTCCAACCAAATTTGTTATCAATTTTGCTTTGTATTGTTGGTATCCCACGAATGTTTGATCTTGTCATGGTTTAGGACATTCAGTAGGTCATGGCCAAAAGTAATCAAGATTGAAGTTTTTTCGAGTAATCATAGGTTGCCATTTACTATGATGAATAGTATGCATGCTTCCATGGAGAGAAAATTTTATACATTTGTGAATTGTTGAGGGGACATTTTTCATAACCTTGAGCCATGGATGGCTTAATTTTATACAGAAGAGGTCAGATGTAGGTATGATATCAAATGATTGTTCCAAAGATTTGTCAAATACCGTGATCAATAAAGTAATCTTCCCTATGGCTGGAAGGAAGGATTAATCATCACGTCGATGGATTCATAAGGTTCTTGTATCAAATCATGTGAATAAAGGAACTCTTTAGTAACCACATTAGTCATACAGTTATGATCAATAAGGGCTCCCTTGTAGGATTGTTCATTACTTTCACTATGATGTAAATAGGTTCTTCAATGCTTCCAGTTGTTCTATCTTGTGGTGTAAAGACTAATTCGATTTCAGGAGTCTTCCTCTTCACATAAACTCTAGGAGGGACCATAGTATTTTTGTCATGAGAAGCCATGTATGTGATATTATTTTGCACCAAAGCACTCATTTGAGGAAATTGGGTTTTTAACGAGCAAAACACACAAATTTCACAACATACCAAGTGGGTAAGATGGAAATAGTGCTACACAACAAGGCAAGATGAGTGATTTGAAAGTTTTCTTAAAGAAGTTTGAAGGAAGTGTATAAAACCCTTAGTGTTGAAATACACAATGTGTAATTGAAAAAGGTGAAAGTTTCAATGTTAGGATGCAAAAGTATGCACTATAATGCAATACTACACTTAAAAATCAGATTTGAATGAATGTATGAAAAGGAGTAGAAAAATCTGAAAATGCAATTTTGACTACAAACCCTTGTTATTGCAAAGACTAGATTATATGAAAAATGCAACTTTTTAAGTAAAACCCTAGCAAATGAAGCTTTCAAATACAAAATTTGATATGAAGCTCAATGATGAATTACTGTAATAAATATCATATTTGATTAAAAAATCAGAAGATTAAATCTTTTTATGACATGCAACACAAAATATGCAAAACTATGCCTTAATGTAAGCCTAGAATGCTTGTTTTTTCAAAAAATTTCAAATGAATGCAAATTTTTTCAATGCAAGATGATAAATATGATATGAATGAATACAAGGACTAATTACAACACTCAGTAAGATACAAGTTCAGTAAAAACACAGGTTCACCAAAATGTTATGTGTGAAAATGTGGGAAAGATGGAAGATAGTGTTAAAGGTGTCCAACCAAACCCTCCTTTCACAATAACATTCAAGAACAACAACTGAGCCACATCACTACAGATGGAGAGGACTCAGTTGTAGGTTGATGTCACTTAGGAATGATATGGAAAGATAGATTATATTGATAGATATGTCAAACTCTAGATCTAATAGGCCTTAAACCCTAATTGTAATGAAATCAGGTACAAACGAATAAACTGCTATAGATAACCACACAGGAAGACACTAAATATAGATTAGAAACATACTAGGATTTAGATTTTTAGAGGCAGAAACTTTGGGGACAATGGGGCAGGCACCCAAGTCCAATATGGTAGTTTTTTTGTAGATCTAGAACAGTGAGGTGTGTAAGACTGCAACCTACTTCAGAATTTCTAGAGATGCCAGTTAGGAGGACTACGGGACGGGTGCCCTAGTCCAGTAGGGTTGATTCTCTATGCTTTGTTCTTAGATCTTGAATCTCTATCCTCTACTTTTCTTCTCTGCAACTCCACTTCACCAAATCCCACACCTGTAACCTACAATCACAAAGAGAGGGGTTTGGGGGTTGTGGTGTTTAGAAGCTTGCCTCGATCAAGCCTCAGAATGACATTTAAGTCTTCCAACATCATTGTTAGATAGAGTGCATGTCCTTGGAGGACAGAGGCCTTGGAAATCAAATTATCAATTAGATTGATTAAAACATAAATAGATGTCACCTTAGAGGTGAAGCCCTCACAGAGATGAAGATCTTTCACACCATGAGGAGATGGATTGATGAAGCCAAATCTGCAACAAACAAACACAACAACACAATTCTGCTTTGCAACAGAATGAATGCTTTGAAATCCCTTAGCTCAATATCACAAGTTCACGTTATCCATCTAGGTGTAAAATGAAGACATAAACTCACATATATATGCTTTCTCGCTAACTTTCGTAATTCAAATTGAAAAGGCCGACAAAGGGAAACCTTTTTAAAGGTCCTATGTCGACATCCTAAAATTTAGGTCTCAACAAATCAGACTAGACTAGGGCATGGGTGCCCAAGTCCCAAGGCTAATTTGAGTCATGATTAAGCATTTAGATTGGGCCCCTAAGTCCCATTTGACATGGGTTTCGGGGGAAATTGCTCTGGGATAAGTATTAAGCATACATAATGTAAATGAGGGGACCTAGGAGCTAAAAAATCCTAGGGAAACTTTTTATGACATAACAATTTCCAATCCCCTTCTTCTAGTAGATACTTGTTTTTGATAAGGATTGTAAATGCCTCCCAAGTTGGGATGTTTATCTTGTGAGTATACCACCATCTTGTTGCATTGCACACCAGTGTATCTTGTAGTGCTTTCTAATATGAGATTTTCCCTTCCAAATATTTTCTCCATACTTTCTATGTATGTTAGTAAGTCTCTATCTCCACAGTATTGTGGAAGCTTAATATGTGAAATACCACATGAAATGTAGTTCAAATGATGTGAAAATTTGATATCTTGTATATACTCATAGATCTATTTTTGTTTTCTTAGTTCTATGGTAGATTCTCAATATTTCTAATAATGTAGCTAGAGTTATTCTCAACTTTTCTCAAACTGTAGATCCTTCTTTCTCCTAGTACCTTTCTAGACCTTATTTTTAGCTCATACCAAAACTAATCCTCCATTGCCTCTTTTCTATCGATGTTGTAGTTATTGCTATCAAGAATAATCTTTCCCTCTAAGTTAGGTTCATAGATGGTGTCCTTTGCGGGGGTTTTTCCCAAAGAGTATAGTACTTTCTTATCCTCTTATTCACTCTCTTCTTGCACTACTTCTTCTAAATAAGCATTGATCATGTTTGCATATAAGGGTGTATGTATTGTTTTATCTTTAACAAATAATGATCACTCTTCCTTGTAGGAGTCTATTGTCCCATTACAATTAATTAACCACTCCAAGTTTAGTAGGATGTTGAATGTGTCAAAGGGTTCCTTCATTTTGATTTTGAAGTCAATTTGTTTTGTACCCTTAGTAAGTTAACTTCCACATTCCTCCAAGTTCTAATTGTACTGATAGTAGTACCATCTACAAGAGCAATATTATAAGGGGTGTCATAGAGCATTGGTCTTCCAAACTCCTCCCAAACTCTCTTAGGTATAAAACTAACATTTACTATCAAGTCGACCAATACATTCTTAAAGTGTCTATTGTTTACCTAGAGTTCTATCAAGATTGGTCTCTTCTTCCATCTCCTTGGATTTTTTTCCACATTTCTAATCTCTTATCTCAAATTAGTGTTTCTAATATTATTCCAATGTTTTGAGAATTGCTTCAATTTTTCTAGAAGGTTTTCTTTTTCCACAAAGTTTGCCATTTATTTTAATAGTTGGAATTCTTTTTCTAAAAAGAAGGCATTTCCACAGTCTGCCCTTCTCTTGTCTTCTACATATGTATCTAGTGGACACTTCCAGCTTGAAAAGTTATGGCCTCTAGATCTAATTTATCTAAGCTGAATCCAACTAAAACATAATTTTGACTAGAATGGACTGTTAGTTAAAAATGCTTAAATTAAGTTATGTTTCTAATTTGTCCTTAAGTTGGACACAACTTTGAACTCTCGCCCTTTAAAATGAAACTCAAACTACAACAATTGACATCTTAGATTATATGTATGAAATAGAAGACACAGTAAGTATATACAACAAAACCAAGTCTAACCAGTCCTGACTCCATTGAATGAAGTCACATATATAGCAAGATGAAATTATCTTAGGAGCTCAGAGATCTTGAGACATTTTAGAGCACCAATCAATGTGTTTCCTTCATTAAATATGAATGATATTAAAAAAAATGGTTGGATGATCCATTCAATGCAATTGAATACCATTAAATACAAGTACAGAACAATAAATCATGTGAATATGTGTTTAGTTGGCTCTAGATAGAAAAGAAATCAATGGAAGTCAGCCAAAATTTGAATTTGAATTTTAAATTTTAAAGGTCAAATCCATGGGTGCAAGATCAATTCTACAAGCATGGACTTGACCCACCAAATTTTGAGAACAATTGAGATTAGATCTCATTGCTCTACTTCCAACACAAATAAGAAGTTGCAATTCTAAAACATGGTTCAAAAGTCATCATCAAAATAATAATGTGGGAATGAAATGTCTCTAAATAAATACATGCATATGTGTAACAAATGAAAAATACATAAAAATATGGACAAATATAGATAAAGTATGGATAAAAGATGTGGAGAAAAGTAACAACATAACTTTATACAAAATTAATCCATTTATCAATATATAACTATATTAAAACATTATCTCAAAATAATTACAAAACTAAATAGAAAATAAAATAGATACGCAAATTTCACCATTACAATTATGAACAATAATCACACTAAATCTTAAAATAGTTTTAAATAAAATTATTTGTTTAACATTATTCCTCCCTGGCCCCGCCCTTTGCACCCTAACACCAGGGGCTGGCCATTTGGTTGCTATCGTTATTTAGTGATATATTAATCAGAAAGTTTAGCCAAGGGAAAATGGAATTAAAAAAAAAGAAAAGTAAAAAGCCAACAGAACAACTGCATTGGGAATATTTGTTTTTTTAATATGGGGAGGCTTTCTTTGTAAGGGAGAAGTTATTGTAAATTTCGTGGAAAGTCCTTCGCCATTGCTTTCACTTTTGTCCTCACCCACTTTCATTGGGAATATTTTACGCTATCACATCAGGACGAGGCCCGCTCGATGTCCTATTCCACTCTAGAATTAAAGTTTGTATTTAATGGCATTAAATTTAATGGCCATATATGCGTAAAGAAAAATAAACTTTTCTTGAGCTTAATTTAGGATAATCTAATAAAATTCATATATAACAATATATTAACCTCTATTAATAGTCAAGAATATATTCTTACCTCTCATCTATTGTATTTAATTAGTTGAGCTCCAATTATTAATTGTGTATGTACTTTTCTAAAATGTTATTTTAGAAAAATAAATGTAAATTGGATAGAGTTATTTAGATTGAAGAATCTATGTCATTGCTAAAGATATTGGTATTTGAATTGACTTTGGTTTGGGAATGGTACCTCTTTGTCCATGTGTCTTTTCAGATTCTATGCAAGACTTGCACTCTGTTTGGGTTAACTTGGTTAGGGCTTTTCTAAATTTGTAAATTTGTTCTTTTGTTACACGGATCTAATCTTTGTGATTCTGCACTCCTATTTTTTGATTCACCGAATTCACCTTTGTTTGCTCTGCTATCTAATAGTGGCATTTATGAATACCTTTAGAGGATAATTAGCTTGCTAGGGAAAAAGTTTTCCTAATTCAATCCTCACAAAAGGATTGGTTTTATGGTTGTGCCAATGATTTAAAACAACAAGCTTTAGTTGAAATGCTCCTTGGGTGAATATGTAGATTTTGATTATTTTTAGCACACCAATTCCAAGTTTTCTTTGAATGATTGCCTTAGGATGATATAAGATGTGTAAATGTGAGAGAATGTGCAATGAATACAAATGAATGCCTTTAAATACCTAGACATAGCAACAATTCACAAAAGTGTTTGTTTAGTTGGCTCACAATTATTAGTGGAATAGATAGGAGTTGGCTAAACTTAATTTTGAAGTTTGAAAATTTGGGGTTAGATTTCTAGGCACAACATCTATCCGTCACCCATGGAAATGACTTGAGATAATGAATTAGTGAAATTTGTAAACAGACAGAATGAATGTTTAATCCTGGATGGAACAATAAATGTAATCAATGTAGAGGAATGTGTAGATGTGAAAAAGATATAGATAGATGTACACACATTTGTGTATATCGAGATAGGTGATGGATAGAGAAATGAACCCAACTTCACACAAGATTGTATTGTTTATCAATATATAATTGTACTAAGACATTTTCTTCAAACTAAATACAAAACTCAATAAGAAAAGCCACAAATATGTAAATTTCACCATTACATTATGAACTAAAATACCATAAATAAAAAAGAACCAATAAATCAAAATCAATTTATAAACATAATATTAATACCTAATTTGACTCTTGCACTCTCATTTAACTATATAAAGTAGCATCTTGTCAAGGGCTTGCAAATGTACATGATAAGTGATTTAGCTGTGAAATGAAAATTCTATATGGATAAGAAATACACTAGCAATCACACCTTAGTGTGCAATGGGTATGCCGAAACTGAAAGAGTATTGGACTTGTTGGCCCCATAACCTCAAGTCTGTCACACAATGGAACACTTTTAGTCATTTTGTTTATGCAATTAATCTTAGTTTAATCCCATGATGGGTAATGATTTTCTGTTTTAGGAAATGTCTCTTCAATTGTGATGGGTGGTAAAGGTAAAATTTGGAAATAATTATTCATAGGAAGGTTATGCATGTAGCCATGTTTCTCTACTTGAAATTGAAAGGTACTCTACCTCTCTCTTTTGCGTTAGCTCTTTCTCTCTTCTTCTCTTTGTCTCTCTACCTCTCTTTTTCTTTATCTCTTTGTCTCTCTCCCTATTTATCCCTCTAGGTCTCTATATATCTCTATCTTCCTCTCTAGTTCTTTAGTCTTTTTATCTCTCTCTGTCTCTATCTCCCTGTCACACACTTCCTCTCTCTAAGATTTCTCTCTCCCTATATTTCTCTCTCCTCTCTCTAAGATTTCTCACTCTACTTCTCTTTTTCTCTTTCTCTCATCCTCTTTTCTCTCCCTATCTCTCTAGAACTCTCTTTTGCTCTATCTCTTTCTCTCTTCCTCTCTCTTTTACTCTATCTCTCCTTTCCTCCCTCCCCTCTCTCTATTTCTCTATTCTTCTCTATCTCCCTCTCCTACTTTATTTCTCTTTCTCATTTCTCTCTCTCTCTCTCCCTCTCCCTTCTCTCTTCCTCTATCTCTCTTTATCTCCCCCCCTCTCTCTCTCTTTCTCTATTCCTCTCTATATCTCTCTCCTACTTTATTTCTCTTTCTCATTTCTCTCTCTCCCTCTCCCTTCTCTCTTCCTCTCTCTATCTCTCTTTACATGTCTATACATCTCTTTCTGTTATTATTTACTCCACCCAATTTTTTTAAATAAACATAAATAAGGTTTGTTATTATAGTTTTAAGTTAAATAAAATATTATTAATTACTTAAAACTTTAACTTGAGAGTTACAAGATTATAAACTATGACTTCTAAATAAAAGAGTTCATTAATTTTTAAATTAAATTCTTTAAATTCTAGAATAGGTTTTTTAAAATTAAAATATATTATTGTTAATTTATATTTTAATCAATTATAATACAAGATTATTATTCATTAATAACCAATATAATTTTAACCATCATTTCATTTAAAAATAAATAAATTAGAAGATTCTAATATTATTATAGTTCAACATCAATACATTCTATAGTAATTTATCAAATATGACTATTAATATATCTATTCCAAATCCCATCAACATTTTTTAATCCATTTCATTTTATTTCTAAAATATTTATATAAACAATCTAATAAAAAGATAAATATATCAAATATTCTATATTCAATTTATATATTCAGAAAAAACAAAAAATAAAATTTAAAAAACAAAATTAAAGACAGTACAATGAATATTACACTTCTCTCTCTCTATTTGTCTTCCTCTTTATCTATCCATTTCTCTTTATTTCTCTCAGTCTAGATAACTTCCTCTCTATCTCTATCTCTCTCCCCTTCTCTATTCCTCTCTCTCTCTCCACATAACATCTAGAGGGTAAATTGATTAAGGTGGAAGATGTGTAGAATTTTACAAAAGAAAGACTTGATGAAATGATTAATTAAATTAGAGGTTTTTCTCTGATAATAGATGGAAGACTCGATAATAATTTAATAGGAAACAACAATCTCTCTACATATGTTTCTCTAAATTCTCTCTATGTCTCTCTACCTCTCTCCTTTCTATTTCTCTGTATCTCTATCCATCTTTGTCTCCCCCCTTCTCCTTCACACACTTCTTCTCAGTGAGATCTCTCTCTATGTTTTTCTCATGTTTCTCTCTGTTGGTTTTTTCCCTGATTGGATACTTTCTCCCAAATATCCCTACAAGGTAGCCATCAATGATCAATAGGTTCTCTAGGCTAGGGGCCAACAGTGTAGGAGATAGACTCTATTCATATCTCCTCTTCTTCTTCAGGCTCTGCAAAACCTAGGGGGGTATTCCCTATTCAACACCCATGAGAATATGCTTGTGGGTTGGCTTGGGATGTTGATACAAAGCAGATAAATCCTCCTATATGAAGACCAAAACTGTGGGATAAGTGCAAAGGGGCTAGCTTTGGGCTTATGTTCAGTTGTGAATCAGAGGATCTTAGTCATAAACTACTTCTACAATCCTAATGGTTATTTTGGAAGTTTGAGTTTGATTTTATGTTTGGATGCAAACCTGGACCTGGTGTATAACCTCAACACCGAGCTAGATTGGTGCCTATCCAGGGCTTGGAGTCAGTAGACGTACACATGTAAATGTTCAGCATAAACATATCAAGATTAGATTTCAAGGGGATTTGTGTGATATCTTCCTTACAGATACCTCCCAAAATAGAGTATTAAGTTATCTCTACTTATGATATCCTTACTGCAATATATTCTCTTCAACACTTAACCTGAAAACACTTTAATCTACCCCTTGAGCAGAAGTTAAGAGATCAAGCATTCGATATAGTAAACGTATATCCTAGAACCCAAGACACCCCTTAGATATCTAGATTCAAAAGGAAAGTATATTCAATACAGGAGATAGATAACAAAACACATGCAGTATAGCATTACTCATATAGATCAGCATGAAACCAATAAATTTATGCACAATACATAAAACATGAGACTCATAAACTCACAAGACCTCTTGCATAGAGCAACCAAAACCAGTTGTATCCTATTACAATGCCAGATGTGTCCAGTTTTCAACAACCAAGAAAAGAGCAACACAGTCTGCTTAAAACAACAAGAAAGGTCCTTAGCATTAATTACATGGCAGATTTCAAAATTTGCCAGATACAGTACCCATGAGAAAAATGGCGCTCATAAAAAATGAATGCAGCAGGTAGGGGAGGAGACAGGGGAGGTCTCGAGCCTTGCGCTGTCACCTGGGAATCCATAACTTCAAACGAGCGGTTTGACCATTCATGCCATCATCCATACCCCTGCAACAACTTTCATTAAAGGCTTCAACCACCTGCAGCCACCGGGAAATGCAGCAATAGTGCGTTTGAAACCTTCCTGCCAAAATACATCTCCCTAAGGATGCAAAGAAAACCAACGCTCCAACTTCAAAATATGGTCATCGATCATTCCCCATTGCAGGACTCACGGCCTCAAATTGCTTTGAAAAGTTGACAACCACTGAGAATGTGCCACGCAGGCAGCTTTGCTTTCGTTGACTCTTCCACCTTTGTGAGATCAAAATCCCACATTTGTCCTACAGGGACCCTTTGATTATTTTATATACAAGGCTGCTTGCAAACATACTGTCACGCGTTTTACCCTGCGTGACCTGTGAGCCAACCGCTGGCGGTTACCACTCCAACTCCCGCCGATGAAGACTCCACATTCCCCTGTCGGCCAGACCCAAACCGTCAGAGCAACTTGAGAACTCACTTACCGATATACCTTCTTTCCTCGATAGCCACCTCCATCAGTATGACCAGAACCATCGGAGTGACTGAAAATTCCTCCACCGATAACATAAGTCATCCCGATGAAAGCCCTAAGCCACATTCCGTCAGCCAGACCAGCCTCGTTAGAATGACATCAACCTTAGCCACCGATAGATAAAGTCTTGGCGATGTAGAGAACACACCACAGCTGCCAACATAATCGCCAAGACAAATGTGAACTCACACTGATGGACACCTTCGTCGGCGTGACCAAGACCATCGGCCCAACGCCCTGTGATCCGCCCGATGAACCATGTCATCCTGATGGCACTTCGTAAAACCCTATCTTCACACCCCATCGACCAGACCCCCACATCAGCAAAGCTCACACATGTCTACTCGATACAGAAAATCACCCTGATGAACATCTTGGTGACAGAAAACTCGATGACCCCGTAGAAATATCAAGGGGACAATCCAAAAAATGATGATGATGATGATGATCCCCTCCCTCAGAAAATCATGATAATGTTGAAAAACATTGAGAGGCTCCAATACTTAGAAATTTTATTGAACCTTTGGGAAGGTGCCTGCATGTTAAGCACTTGAGACCTGATAGATTAAGCAGGCACCAACAGTGGCTCTGATTGGGGACGTGCAGGCACAAGGCTGCAGCGAGAACCAGACCTCCGGGCAGACCAGACAAGACACCAAAAAAGCACCAACTGTATAAGATATTTACAATATACATATACTTTTACAAATGTGCACAGAGGCAGATCACCTATGCAAAATAAAACTTAAGGAATTGACCATGCACAGGCAATTCCAGCATCTCACCATCTAGGGCCTGGAGGACATAAGAATCCTCCCCATGAGTATTGCAAACCTGATATGGGCCCATCCATAAGGGTTCAAACTTACCATGTTTGCCCTTATCCTGACTTCTTGCATTCCAGATGAGCACCCAGTCATTTATCTGGAACTTCCTTTCTGCAGCTCTCCTGTCAAACAGATGCTTCACATTTTGTTGCTTCTTGAGATTGATTTGGTGGTCCTCCCTTCTACTTTCATCTAGTGCAACCAGCTGGTTTATTCTTTATGTCATGGAGTCTTCAATCTCCTCATCATTCTCTTGGATGAATTTGTAAACTGGCAGGAGATTATTTATAGGTAGCCAGGCTAATGCACCATATACCAGCTCAAAAGGTGACCTTCCAATAGCTTTTTTCGCTGTCACCCTGTTAGCCCATAATGCTAACTTTAACTTTGAATCCCAGGCTCTCTTGTTCTTATCCACTATCCTCTTGATGATTTTCATGAGGCTTTTATTGCTTGACTCTGCCTGACCATTCCCTTGCGGGTGGTATGGTGATGCATATGATAAATTTATCCCATACTTGTTGCAAAAATCAACAAATTCACCAGATCTGAAGCACATAGCATTATCTGTGACTATCTTGAATGGTACTCCAAACCTGATGATAATATTTTCCAGTATGAAATCCATCACCACCTTACTTGTAGCTCTCCTAGTTGGAATGGCCTCAATCCATTTAATGAAGTAATCAGTTGCTACCAAAATCCAACTGTGTCCCCCACTTGACTTCTCTGCAATTTCCCCTATGAAGTCAATTCCCTATTGCTGAAATGGAGCATCCACAGTTACAGTTCTAAGGGGCAGTGCACCTTCATATCTTAATTTTCTTGAGAACCTTTGGCAAGGGTCACATTTCCTTACCAACCTTTGTGCATCTGAAAAGAGAGCGGGCCACCAATATCCTGCCCTAAGGATTTTATGAGCTGTTGTTTGGGCAGTATAATGTCCACCACACAATCCTTTATGCATGTCATTCAAAACATTGTTAGCTTCATCTTCATCTACACATCTTAGCAGCACACCATCAGGGTTCTTCCAATACAACTCACTTTGAACAATAACATACCTAATTGCATGTAGTTTTAAGGTCCTCTTTTAACTGTCACTGAAATGGGAAGGACAATTCAGATTTTGCAAGTAATATATGATGTCCTTATACCATTTAGATTTTGAGACATTGACATTCTCATTCTGGACTACATTGACTTGGCATGCTTCCAAGTTTGACTGTGTCATCATCTTGGCTAATCCTTGTCCTCTTACCAACTTGGTAATTTGTATCTCTATGTTGAACTCCTGTAGTTTGTTTATCCATCTGCACCTTCTTCCAGTCACCTCCTACTGAGTGAAGATGTCTTTGACTACATCATGAGGCATATATGCAACTATCTGGGATCCTACCAGATATGGCCTGAAACTCTTGACTGCTCTGACTAGTGCATATGCCTGCTTTTCCATGATATCATACTTTAATTTAGCAGCTTGTAGTGACATGCTGAAAAAAGCTATGGGTTGCTCAAACCCTTCTTCATTTTTCTGCAATAGGCATGTAGCAATAGTATGGAAAGAAGCAAATGAAAACAATTGAAATGGCTTAGAAAAATTAGGAGATTTTAGAACAGGAGCCATCTTTATTGCTTCCTTGATGTCCTGAAAAGATCTGTTTGCTTCACCTTCCCAACTGATAGCCTCACCCTTCTTCAGCATTTTAGAAATGTTCCTTGTGGTTTCTACAAAGTTGGGAACAAATCTTCTAACAAAATTTATTTGTCCAAAGAAGGACTGGATTCCTTTTACTGTTTTTGGCATATGGATCCTGTCAATTGCAGCTACTCTTTCAGGATCAATCCTAACTCCATCTTTGGAAATAATGTGCCCCAGGAGCTTTCCTTCAACTACCCCCAAAGCACACTTCTTTGGATTTAGATAAATGCCGTACTCTAGTGCTCTTATGAAAATCTGCTCCAAGTGCACACAATGCTGCTCTTCCTTCTTTGAATAGGCAGTCAGATCATTCTGATAAACAGTCAGGATTGAATCAAGCAACCCTGCAAAAGCAACATCCATTGCTCTTTGAAATGTAGCACCTGCATTTGTCAGTCCAAATGGCATTCTCACATATACATAAGCTCCCCATGGAGTGGTGAAGGCAGTCTTGTATTGTTCTAATTCCCTTACTTTCACCTGATTGTAACCTGAGAATCCATCCATCATGGATAGGAGTCCACAACCAGTCACTTTCTGCAACATAGCTTCCATATTAGGCAATGGGTAATTATCCTTTAAGGAGGATACATTCAAATTTCTAAAGTCAACACAAAGTCTAATATCACCATTCTTTTTTCTAACTGGGACAAGGTTAGACACCTAGGTTGAATGTTTGATTGGCACAATTATTCCAGCCTCCCTAAGCTTCTTGAGTTCTTCCTGCATTTTTGGAGCCAAGGTGGAATTAATAGGCCTTTGCTTTTGTCTAAATGGCTTAGCTCCAAGCTTCAATGGGATTTCATGCTGAAATAAATCTTCTCTATAGGCTTTTAGGTCCTCATATGACCAAGCAAAGACATGCTTATACTTTTTCAGTAATGCAATCAGCATGCTCCTGATGTGTGGTTTGAGCTGTTTGCCAATGTATACCTTCTTGGGGGCCTGAGATGTCCCCAAATTTATCTCCTCTAAGTCATCTCTATTTGTGGGAGATGCCTTTGTGACCAATTGGTCTCTATTGTCAAAAGCTCTTTCCAATGCTACTAACCCTCTAGGGATTTTGTTAGTCTTCAGCTGAATTACTTCTTTCCCCATAAGAGTTTCTTTTCCATCTATAATTTCTACAAAATTTTGAAAATCAATTTCTTGGTTCTCATATTCATCTATGCAATGCAAAAATTTTAACAAGTCCTTGTCATCATCAAACACTTGCCAACTACATATGTTTTTTGGTATTGCAGGTCTGATTTTAACTTCAACATTTGTAACACTTGATAGAGTGATATCATCTGGCCTTATTGCTACATTGGCTAAGAAATCAGCCATGACATTTTTTGATCTCTCTACCCAGCCTATTGAAAATGCATCAAATAATTCAATTGTATCCTAGATAGCATGCTTGTATTGTTTTAATCTTTTGTTCTTTGAGGCATATCTATCTCTAACTTGGGACACAATTAACTCAGAATCCCCAAATACCCTCAGCATCTTAATTCCATGTTTGAGAGCTATATTCAATCCTAGCAACAAAGCTTTATATTCTGCAATATTATTTGTACAGGTAAACTTTAGCAAGAAAGATAACTTTAGGAGCTTACCAGTTGGAGACAGGAATACAACTCCAGCTCCAGAGCCTTCCTTTGCACAAGCTCCATCAAAATACATGGTCCATAGACCCTGCTGGTCCAGCTCTTGAATGCCAGTTTCTCCCCCTTTATCTCCTTGGTCACTTGAGACAACTTTGAAATTTTCACAGTCAGTGTCCACAAAGCATACATACTCCTCTGATTCTTGATCCTCAACTATCTCTGGTGACCTTTCCTCTCTAATCAGTTTGACATCCTTTCCATTCATAGGGATCATAGCATATGACAGGTCCAGTTGCATACTCCCACCAATGAGTGCTGCCCATCTTCTTGACAACAACATGCCATACTGTGGCCTGATATCAACCACTATTATATTCATTTTGTAGGTCTTTTCAGGATATGCTACCAGTCTGAAATCCACATCCTTTATGATTCCAATGGCTAGTACCTCTCTAGCATCCATGGCATAGCATTTTCCACATGCCTTGTCTATTTTTAATCCTGCTTGTTGCATAATGGCTAAAGGCATGATGTTTGTTGATGCTCCTAAGTCAAGCATACAATTCCTGATTATTTTCCCATTGATAACCAGGGAGACATAGAATGGTTCCACTTGTAAAGGACATTTAGTCATGGTCACCCCCAGATATACTTCAGGGATTTCATCTTCTTCTTTGCACAAGGCCTGCTTCTTACCTTGGGCTTCATCATTTTGCTTAGCTTGACAAGGCACTCTAGAAATTAGGGATACTGTCCTATTCTTGACTTCTTCAACCTTCATCAATTCCATCAATGGGACAGAAACCTTTACCTGAGAGAGGACTTGAGTTACATCAAAGGGAGCATAATCTTGTACCACAGTTGTAGCTTGTATTGTGGCTTTGTTTTTATCCTGAGATGATCCAGCTTTTATCTTCATAGTCCCTTGATAATCATTTCTGATTTGGGAACTCTTGTTTTGATCTTCAACATGGGGAATTTTTTTTTCTGGTCTTTGAGAATCATGACCTGTTCTCTGCTTAAAATTTGGCTTGTTGTTACCCCATTGTTTCTTTTGCGGTTCAACCCCTTTATGACCATGCACTGGCTGTCTTGTGAAAGTACTCTCTAGTTGGTGTGAGTTACTTACCTGAGCTTTGCCTCTGAGGTTATAGTTGCTCTTGACTTGGGCCACTGCTATAGCTATGAAGGCTCTAATTTCTTCATCCGAAGGTCTCTGTAGGTTATTCAAGAAGTTGTGTGAGCCCTGAGCATACACATAATTATCTTCATTATCTTCATCACAGAAAACCTGCTGACAGGCCTGAATCTCATTATATGTACTCTCATCTCCATCATGAGAAGGACGCTCCCTACTTGTGGATAGCATGTTAACATCATCATCCTGTATATAATGCGGCTCATTGCATTCATCACAAGAAACAACATTGTCATACAAAGATTGAGCAATCACGCATTGTGACTGTGAATGTTGCATCTGATAGATTATGCACCATGGAGTGTCATCAGCAATATTAACAGTTCTATTCAATGGATCAGGTGTCTCTTTGACATGTTGTGCTCTTTGGTTAGGGTTGCTACTTGGGAGAACTGGTTTACCATTATGCCAATTTGTATGATACAACATGTCATGCAGTGATGGTCTTTTCTCCTGCCTCTGGTAAACTTGCCTATCAGGACCTATCCCTTTTTCACTTCTAGCCAGTCTATAGCTTAGGTCCTTAACGACATTTGTCAATTTATCTATCTTATCTTCAGGGGCAGATGTATTACCTTGAATATTTTGAGGTTTGTTTGGATTCTACAGAATTTTCACATCATCCCTCCTATTTGTCTTGCCTAATGCTTTCTTGTTATTCTCAATATTTATTGCTATCCTAAAAGCATCCCTGAGAGTAACAGGACCTTTATCTCTTAACCCATATGTTGTTTTAGCATCAAAAGCATTTATATATAATATTATGCACATAGGTTCATTTGGCCTCATATGATGTGGCAGTTTGTTCAACACTTTAGTAAATCTAGCATTAAAGTCTGCAACCTGCTCATTGGACCCCTTAGTGATGCTGGTGAATTCATTTACAAAGAAGCTAGGGTCAGTGTTATAACCATACTGCTCCTTGAAAATCCTTTTAAATTCATCCCATGATGAAATGCTCCTGTCAGGTAGGCCTTTGTACCACTCTCTAGCCTCATCAACAAGGGATTGCATAAATGACTTCATAAAAACATCTTCATGCTCAACCTCAAAGTTATCCATGACATTTTGAAAAGCTTTTAAATGATCCTCCCCTGACATAGTATTGTTCCCTGAAAACTTTGGCACTTGAAGCCTTACATGCTTGTCAATGGGGTTAGGATAACCAGGATTACCATAAAAAACAAGCTACCTGAATCTATCCAGTTGCATAGGGTGTCTACCAAACTAATTAGCATTAACATTTCTATTAGCATTTGGATTTCTCACATTATTTAATGGTACTCTAGCATTGTTTGCATTTTGTCTTTGATCATTTTACTGATACTGGACTTGATTTCTATGTTGGTTCCTCAGGGCATCTACATTATCAAGGGTAGGGACCAAATCATTCTGAGCAATTCTCAGAGCTTGCACTTTCTATCTCATGTCATCTCTAATTTTCATTGCTTGTAAATATTCTAATTCTGCTCTTAGGCTTTTGATTACTTCAGCTAACTGTTCATCACTAGGCATGGAGGTAGATTGTCTAATACCTCTAGGAAAGGGTGTTCTTGAAACACCTTTGACCTCATTCTTAGACTTCCTCCTTGTTGCCTCTCATATGCACCTTGGATATCAGCTTCTACATTTGAAAAATAAGGTACATGCTGTCCTGATGGCCTAGGGTTGTCCTGAGCATTATCAGTATTCCTGGGGGAACCCTCATGACTAGCTGAGACAGTTCCCTTTTTTCTATGCATCATCCTTTTAGGTAATTCTTCTATCAGAGGATTATGCAGGGATCTTCCCCCTAGCATACAAATTTCACTTTACCAGTTAGGAGATTGTTTGGAGTCGCCACCTACAACTAGGAATTGTTTTCTTCTAAAATCAAGGTTCTTTTACTTCATTCCCCAGTGGAGTCACCAATTTCTATTGCGACTCAGATGGGCAATAATTTACCAGGGATGAAAAGACAATTTCTTTTTCTGTATAGTCCCCAGTAGAGTCGCCAATTTCTGTTGGTTTTTTCCCTGACTAGATACTTTCTCCTAGATATCCCTACAAGGTAGCCATCAATGATCAACAGGTTCTCTGGGCCAGGGGCCAACAGTGTAGGAGATAGACTCTATTCATATCTCCTCTTCTTCTTCAGGCTTTGCAAAACCTACGGGGGTATTCCCTATTCAACACCCATGAGAATATGCTTGTGGGTTGGCTTGGGATGTTGATACAAAGTCGATAAATCCTCCTATATGAAGACCAAAATTGTGGGATAAGTGCAAAGGGGATAGCTTTGGGCTTATGTTCAGTTGTGAATCAGAGGATCTTGGTCCTAAACTACTTCTATAGTCCTAATGGTTATTTTGGAAGTTTGAGTTTGATTTTATGTTTGGATGCAAACCTGGACCTGGTGTATAACCTCAACACAGAGCTAGATTGGTGCCTATCCAGGGCTTGGAGTCAGTAGACGTACACATGTAAATGTTTAGCATAAACATATCAAGATTGGATTTCAACGGGATTTGTGTGATATCTGCCTTACAGATACCTCCCAAAATAGAGTATTAAGTTATCTCTACTTATGATATCCTTATTGCAATATATTCTCCTCAACACTTAACCTGAAAACACTTTAATCTACCCCTTGAGCAGAAGTTAAGAGATCAAGCATTCAATATAGTAAACCTATATCCTAGAACCCAAGACACCCTTTAGATATCCAGATTCAAAAGGAAAGTATATTCAATACAGGAGACAGATAATAAAACACATGCAGTATAGCATTACTCATATAGATCAGCATGAAACCAATAAATTTATGCACAATACATAAAACATGAGACTCATAAACTCACAAGACCTCTTTCACAGAGCAACCAAACCCAGTTGTATCCTATTACAATGCCAGATGTGTCCAATTTTCAACAACCAAGAAAAGAGCAACATAGTCTGCTTAAAACAACAAGAAAGGTCCTTAGCATTAATTACATGGCAGATTTCAAAATTCGCCAGATACAGTACCCATGAGAAAAATGGCGCTCATAAAAAATGAATGCAACAGGTAGGGGAGGAGACAGGGGAGGTCTCGAGCCTTGCGCTGTCACTTGGGAATCCATAACTTCAAACGGGCGGTTTGACCATTCATGCCATCGCCCATACCCGTACAACAACTTTCATTAAAGGCTTCAACCACCCGCGGCCACCGGGAAATGCAGCAATAGTACATTTGAAACCTTCCCCGCCAAAATACATCTCCCCGAGGATGCAAAGAAAACCAACACTCCAACTTCAAAATATGGCCGTCGATCATTCCCCATCGCAGGACTCACGACCTCAAATTGCTTTGAAAAGTTGACAACCACTGAGAATGTGCCACGCAAGCAGCTTTGCTTTCGTTGACTATTCCACCTTTGTGAGATCAAAATCCCACATTTGTCCTGTAGGGACCCTTTGATTATTTTATATACAAGGCTGCTTGCAAACATACTATCACGCGTTTTACCCTGCGTGACCCGTAAGCCAACCTTCGGCGGTTACCACTCCAACTCCCGCCGATGAAGACTCCACATTCCCTTGTCGGCCAGACCCAAACCGTCGGAGCAACCTGAGAACTCACCTGCCGATATACCTTGTTTCCCCAATAGCCACCTCCATCGGTATGACCAGAACCATCGGAGTGACTGAAAATTCCTCTGCTGATAACATAAGTCATCCCGATGAAAGCCCTAAGCCACATTCTGTTAGCCAGACTAGCCTTGTCGAAATGACATCAACCTCGGCCACTGATAGATAAAGTCTTGGTGATGTAGAGAACACACCACAGCTGCCAACATAATCACCAAGACAAATGTGAACTCACACCAATGGACACCTTCGTCGACATGACCAAGACCATCAGCCCAATGCCTTGTGATCCACCCAATGAACCATGTCATCCCGATGGCACTTCGTAAAACCCTATCTTCACACCCCATTGGCCAGACCCCCACATCGGCAAACCTCACACATGTCTGCCTGATATAGAAAATCACCCCGATGAACTTCCTGGTGACAGAAAACTCGATGACCCTGCAGAAATATCAAGGCGACAATCCAAAAAATGATGATGATGATGATCTCCTCCCTCAGAAAATCATGATAATGTTGAAAAACACTGAGAGGCTCCAATACTTAGAAATTTTATTAAACCTTTGGGAAGGTGCCTGCATGTTAAGCACTTGAGACCTGATTGATTAAGCAGGCACCAAAACTCTCTTCCTATATTTTCAAAATGACACTCTAAAAAGACTCTTGGTGCATCATAGGGATTCCCAAAGAATAAATCTATACTCTTGCATGGATTTATTATGTTTGTATTCTTTTCTTTGTACCTCTCTCTCTATCTTGATCAATCTCCCTATCTCTATATCTTTTCCTCTTTCTTTATTTCTCGTCCTCTTCTTTATCTCTCTTTCTCTTTCTATATAAATTAACCTCCCTTCGTCTCTCTCTATATAAATATATTTCTTGCATTATATATTTTCCCTCTCTTTGTCACTTATTGCCTCTCTCTCTATCTCATTGTCTATTCCTACTCTCCTGTACTCTATCTTATCTCTATTTTTCTCTCCTACTCTATCTCTCTTTCTCTATTCCTCTCTCTATCAATATCCCTCCCTCTCCATTTCTCTCTCCTACCCTCTCACTCTCTCTCTCTTCCTCTATCTCTTTCTCTCTTTTCTCTATCTCTCTTTACTTCTATATCACTTATCTCTATTCCTCTCTCCATCAATCTCCTTCTCTCTATCTCTCTCCTTGTCTATCCCTCTCTCCTCTCTCTCTCTCTCTCACTCCCCCTCTATCTCTATATCACTCTTTCCTTCTATATCACTTATCTCTATTCCTCTCCATCAATCTCCCTGTCTTTATGTCTCTCCCTACCTCTTGAGGACCTCTCTCCCCTTTTATCTCTTATCCCTCTCTCTCTCTATGTATGTATCACTCTACTACTCACTAAATCTCTATCAGCTTTCTGTGCCTCTTTCAATATATCTATGTTTCTCTATTTTCATTTTTCTCTCTTTCTCCTTTCCATCTAAACTCTTTGTGTCTTTCTCCATATCTCTCTTTTTCTTCTCTATCTCTCTTCCTCTCTTCCACTCTCTATATCAATCTCCCTCTCTATTATTCTCTCTCTCTCTCTCTCTCTCTCTCTCTCTCTCTCTCTCTCTCTCTCTCTCTCTCGGGTAAGTGCAAAAAGATGGGGGGCCAAAAAGTGGCCAAATTATTTTTTTTAAAAAAATACAAAACGCGAGCGTGTTATAACGCGCTCGCATTATGGATTGGTAATGACGAGCCTAAGGCTTGTCAAAACCAAGCCATAATGCGCTCGCGTTATAACGCGAGTGCATTTTGACTTGCTATTAAAAAAAAGGTTTCTATCTCATTTCATTCTTTCTTCTCCTCTATGCCCGCGGCTTGCAAACCCTAGAAAGCGCGCTCGCATTTTGCAAAACTCAATTCAACACAAAAACCTTATTGATTCATCACCAAAATGCCGCCACGACGTCGAGCACACCAAAGGAGTGAGTTATATTTTTTTTTATTTGTTTCTAAATAGGTAGGTTTGAGTTGATTTTTGATGTATATTTCGTTAATTGTTAGGAAATGTTAATGCACCTCCTCCTCCTCAAAATCCACAAAATCCTGGGGAGGAAATACATGCAGAACAACAACCTCCTCCATCCATTCCTCGACATGCTCCTAGAACAAAAGAAAATATAATGGAGCAAATTGAAAACAACAAAAAATAAATTGAAGATATAATTACAAGGTTGAAAGATCCTTCCACTTCAACCTTGCATAGGTCCACGCTTGCTGAATCTCTTGAATCTATGTTATCAAATGTAAATTCAATTAACAAGCAAATAACTAGTTGGACGGATAAGAGGAGAGAGTTTAGAGATTATTATGCAGACAAGTTGTCATACCAAGATGTGAAAAAATTACAAATCACAAAATTAGACTTGTGTTTGATTTTCACAAACCCACAAACAAATCAACCTCCACCCATTACATGCAAGAGGTTCCCTATCCATTGGTGCAACAACCAAATGATAAGGGATAATTTTGGGTAGAGGTGGTGGATGGTTTTTGACCATCCTCCATGCAATAATAATGAGGTCCTGTAATACTTTTTGAGGAAACTCTATTGCGAGTTTGTCCTCAATAAAGTGCCAAACTATTTTGACATGTGGGACTTCCAGGGTAGAGGTGGGGGGTCAGCACAAGATAGACTAGAGGCATGTCTTGACCCATAGCAGGTAGTGAGACGAGTAATCAGCAGACCAGCCCATGAGCATGTTTCTATCCCTTCCATTGTGAAGGAGAGTGTTGAGGTCGATACACTTCAGTCCATTAGTGCCTTGACCCAGAGCATCATAGAGCATGCCGGTCCTGCAGCACAGAGTGGGTTGGGAGATAGTGTGAGGAGTAGGGTCCCACCCCATGCTTGTCAGGCTTGCGGGTTAGCCTGTGGTTATGACCCCATGGATAGTCAGGATGCACGTGCACAGGCTACATTTGCAGCTGAGCAGATGGTGATGACAGATACCCTCCTGAGTGAGACTTTAGGCCTTGATACTCAAGTAAATATTAGCAAGTTTATTGAATTTAATTTATTAAATTTTATTTTTGAAATGCAAGATTAACTAATTTAAATTGATGATTTTAATGAAATTTCAGTGTCATAGCGTCGATGCAATTTTTAGTGGTTCTCCACTTGCATTTTACACTAGATCATCTACTGCCGGGGTATGTAACTAGTAAACAATTATAAATATTACATGTGAATAGCATCGTTATATGAATGGTATTCTAATATCTGATTTTGGATGTTGAATAGGTTAATATTGCAGATTTCACGGCAACACCTGCCAGCAGTGGTGGACTTCAAAGCTTTACGGAGGTAATAAAATAAATAGTTTAATGAATGAATTGTACTTACTAGATTTTTGTATGTGACTTGTGTGCTTTATTGTGTGTACTTCCATGTTTAGATGAACGTGTGTGTATGTTAGGAGCCATGATTTGCATCACTATTATAGTTTTTGTAATTGAATAATGTTGTTTTATTTCCAGATGATATAGGTTGCGGAGACACTTCCCCATGTTCATAGGGCAATGGAGCATGGTTTGGCCTCTACAATTCATAGCTCCATGGCATTGACAGGGGTATGAGGCAGATTAGTAAATTTCAATTTACATTCATTGTTATAGTTGTCTATTTTTAAAAAATTAAAAGATTATTGATTTGAAGTTTAATTTCTATCTGGATGGTTTCTATAGGACATGACATCACCATGGCCTTTTCCTACTACTGAGGCAAGTGAGGAGACAGATTATATGTTAGCGGTAAGTGATTATTTTGTTAAATGTTTCATTTTTTATAACATGTAATTTCTATATATTAATGTCTATACTTTTTATTGTAACAGCTAAAGATGTAGGAAGAACTAAATAGGAGTAGCCCTCAGGTTCATAGTAGACCACCCACATGCGCGTCTCCATCCCCTAGAAGATCAAAGGCTACTCGTGATCTATTCTCTTCACCAGCTAGAGGGGAATGACTTTTTATTGTTTTCCTTTGTTGTATGCCTATATGGCATTTGTGGACATATATTTTGTATTGTATATAGTTGACATTGTATGCCTATATGGCATTCTTGTAAGCCTATATGGCTATTTTGTATATATGTTATACTTATATCGACAGATATTGATGTATGTCTATATGGATATTTGGTTAATACAAACCTTTTTTATTGATGGCATCCATACTTGCATTATAAATCCACATTTGAATAGATATCTTTAGATGGCTACTTCAAATATTTAAAGTCCAACTGTATTGCATAGGATGTTTGTTGATCCAATAAGCTAGTTATTGTTATTCAAGTATCACCTAAACCTCATTTTGGAACTAAAAGATAAAAGTTGTATTTAAAAAAAAAATGAATCGTCATGTTGAACAAAAACTATTAATATTCTTTATGAGTAGCATACAATGTCAACTATATGCAATACAAAAAAATGAATCATCATGTTATTCTTTATGTTTGAGATCCTGAAAATGACTAAGTCTAGTAGCCTGATATCCTGAAACACTAGGATGAATATCCAAGTCATTAGGATGATTGCACCTTGAGAAAAAGTCATTAAGATGAGCGCCTAAAGGAGACTTTCTTAAACATTCAAACATTGAGCAACAAACATGAAGGGTTAAGGCACAATTTGCAACTCATAAAGCCTCAAAAGGGTGCCCAACTTCGAGAGAGCATTCATTTAAGACAAGGCACCCATTGACACCTATTCCACCATAAAAGTGTGCCTAAGGTGGAAGGAGAACAAGCCTCCAGTAAGTGAAGCGCACCTATTGTCTAAACCACTTCATTATGGCACCCTAGCATGAGGAGGAGTATATAAGTCAATAGGAAATGGCACCTATAATGCAAATGAAGGACTAAGTGGCATTTTGAATAAGCATCAATTTACCGTGCACTTTCAATAAATACATCAAATTGAACCCCATAATCCTAGGCGCCCTTTACCTTCAAAAGAACCTTATATTGGCGCCTTAGAGGAAATCAACTTACAATGACAAGTCTTGGAGGTTTCTCATTTTGGATGATGTCTTTTGAGATTAACTACAATGATTGAAAGTTAAGATGAGTGGAAAGAACCTATCTTGAACCTTAGCCGCCCTTCATGTAATTTCCCACCATCATGAGCGCCTAGATCTAAGGAGTGAATGAAGGATCTTAACATCAAGAAGCATGTTATCAATCAACTTGGAGAAGTCTTTGACAATAATTATGATGAACTGAGTACATGGAAGTAGAGGAAGTACATATCAACTCCAAAGTGTGCCTAATGATCAATAAGAAATTCTTCCAAAGTAAAGGTGCTCATTGTGAATTTTCCTACTAGTTTTGGTGCCTTGAAGTCTAAGTGCATGAAAATCATGAGGATGAGCACTTAGGGATGAGATAGTCTTCATAAGAGTTTAAATAAGAACATCATCAAAATGCACCTTGGTAGAGAGACTTGAGACCATCATCAAATAAGCCAAAATATCTATCTCCAATCTAGGCACAAATTCTAGCTCCTCCCAACTCAAATGAGTGCCCAAGTTGAAGTCAACTTTCATCTATACAACCCTCAGATTGTGCCTTGATTGAGGAAGGGATTTGAACCTCAAAATTTAATCATCTCAAGACAAAAGCTTCCTTAGACACTTGGCATTTGATTGAAATCATTGAGAATTAGAAAGAACCACCTAAGGATGTAAGGCACACTTTTCACCCATACAAGCCTAAAATTGCACCTAAGGGAAATAACTTGATTTCATATCAATAGGTGAGTGCCTTGAGAGAAAGGATCACTCTAGGTCATTTTCAATTGTTGAAAGCATAAAAATGATAAAGATAAAGGCAATTGAGTTAGGTACACTTTAGCCTCTGAGGACACCTTAATGAGCGCCTTGGGTGAAATTGCATGAGATGACCTTTTGGAGTGAGCGCTTGAAAGATAGAATTCATTATAAGACATGTCTCATCATTTATAATTACAAAATTGTAAGTATAAAGACAATTAAATCTAGGTGCACTCTCCATCAGTACAAACCCATTCTGGTGCCTAAGGGAGAAATTACATTGAAAGACACCTTTTGAATGAATCTCTTAAGGGAGATTGACCTCTTTAAGCCATTACAATTGTTTGAAATCATTTAAAGTGATAAATATGGACCAACTTGTCTTAGGCGTCCTTTGCTATTCTTTTTACCTATATATGCGCCTAGATTTGTAGTAAGATTATTCCATGTTTAAAGAGGATTCCTTTGTGTTATAAAATGTTTATCATGAGGATTGATGTGTTTCTTGGTTTGTATTATAGGAAGATTGAAGGAAAAGGTAGGAGCAAGAGCTTGGAGTCACCTAGAGTCATCATGTAGCTGCTCCAAAGGAGCCTTTCACATTCATTCATGCTAGAGAGTTAAGATGGAAGTAATCACTGCCAAGGAAACACCACTTCAAGAGGTAGCTGCTCCAAGAGGTCACAACAAGATATATTTCAAGTCTTCTTCATCAATGGCATCACCAGTTGCATCATGTTCGAAGACTTCGATCTATCACTTCAACTTCCATCCATCTTCAAGTATCAACTAGATTCTTCATCAATCATCGCTTCAAGATCAGCATGTAGCTACTCCAAAGGAACTTCTCATCATCATCAAGCATTCCAAAGACATCCATTCAATTTCAAGTCCCTCTAATACATTCAAGCCTCCTTGAGAAATCATCTACTTCACATATAAGGGAAAGTGTTATCATCAATATCTACACTTCAAAGGACCTTTCAAGTTGGAACACTTTTTCATCGAACTTTACACTGCCTCCTTCTGATGATTTTTGGGGCAGCAGAAAACCTTTCACCACGGGAACATGTCTCAGAGATATAAAAAACTGAGAGAGGTTATTGTAGAGGCACTCTATGTGATCACGTTTCCTCAGACATAATGTTTCTAAGTAACATGGTTTTCAAGTAACATCTCGTCAAAGATTGCTGCCTTTTTGCACTTTGGACTCTTCAGAGATATCGTCGGTACAATGTAGCTCGGACTGTTTCGACATGTTTGGGTGAAAAATAGGACCATGCCTAGCGTAAATGTACCCATTCGAACGCATTGGAATAGTTAGTTTGGTTGCATCAGGAGCAAGACAAAAGTTACACCCCTTCGCAACTTTACATTGCCTCCTTCTGACGATTTTTGGGGCAGCAGAAAACCTTTGACCACGGGCAAATGCCTTAGAGATATAAAAACTGAGAGAGGTTATTGTAGACGCACTCTACATGATCGCGTTGCCTCAGACAGAATGTTTCTAAGTGAAACAATTTTTGAGTAACATCTCATCAAAGATTGCTATCTTTTTGCACTTTGGACTCTCCAGGGATATCATCGGTACAATGTAACTCGAACTGTTTCAACATGTTTGGGTGAAAAAAAAGACCATGCCTAGTGTAAATGCACCCATCTAGATGCATTGGAATAGTCATTTTGGTCGCATCAGGAGCAAGACGAAAGTTACACCCCTTTGCAACTTTACATTGCCTCCTCCTAACGATTTTTGGGGCAACAAAAAACCTTTCACCACGGGCAAATGTCTCAGAGATATAAAAAACTGAGAGAGGTTATTGTAGAGGCACTCTACATGATCGCGTTGCCTTAGATGAAATATTTCTAAGTGACATGATTTTCAAGTAACATCTCGTCAAAGATTGCTGCCTTTTTACACTTTGGACTCTTCAGGGATATTGTCAATACAATGTAGCTCAGACTGTTTTGACATGTTTGGGTGAAAAACAGGACCATACCTAGTGTAAATATACCAATCTAGATGCGTTGGAATAGTAAGTTTGGTTGCATCAGGAGCAGGATGAAAGTTACACCCCTTTGCAACTTTACACTGCCTCCTTCTGACGATTTTTGGGGCAACAGAAAACCTTTCACCACGGGCAAATGTCTCAGAGATATAAAAAACTGAGAGAGATTATTGTAGAGGCACTCTAGGTGATTGTGTTGCCTCATATGAAATGTTTCTAAGTGATATAGTTTTCGAGTAACATCTCGTCAAAGATTGCTACCTTTTTGCACTTTTGACTCTTTAGGGATATCATCGGTACAATGTAGCTTAGACTGTTTCGACATGTTTGGGTGAAAAATAGGACCATGGCTAGCGTAAATGTACCCATCCAGACGCGTTGGAATAGTCATTTTATTCACATCAGGAGCAGGATGAAAGTTACACCCCTTTGTAACTTTACACTGCCTCCTTCTGACAATTTTTGGGGCAGTAGAAAACCTTTCACCACAGGAAAATGTCTCAGAGATATAAAAACCAAGAGAGGTTATTGTAGAGACACTCTGCTCAATCGCGTTGCCTTAGACAGAATGTTTCTAAGTGACACAGTTTTTGAGTAACATCTCGTCAAAGATTGCTGCCTTTTTGTCCTTTGGACTCTTCAGGGATATCGTCAGTACAATGTAGGTCAGACCGTTTCAACATGTTTGGGTGAAAAACAAGACCATGCCTAGCATAAATGTACCCATTTAGATGCATTGGAATAGTTACTTTAATCACATCAGGAGCAGGACTAAAGTTACACCCCTTTGCAACTTTACACTACCTCCTTTTGATGATTTTTGGGGCAGTAGAAAACCTTTCACCACGGGCAAATGCCTCAGAGATATAAAAAACTGAGAGAGGTTATTGTAGAGACACTCTACATGATCGCGTTGCCTTAGATGAAATGTTTCTAAGTGACACGGTTTTTGAGTAACATCTTGTCAAATATTGCTGCCTTTTTGCACTTTGGACTCTTCAGGGATATCGTCGGTACAATGTAGATTGGACTGTTTTGACATGTTTGGGTGAAAACAAGGGCCATATCTAGCGTAAATGTACCCATCCAAATGCATTGGAACAGTCATTTTAGTCGCATCAGGAGTAGGACGAAAGTTACACACCTTTGCAACTTTACACTGCCTCCTTTTGATAATTTTTGGGGCAGCAGAAAACCTTTCACCACAGGCAAATGTCTCAGAGATATAAAAAACTGAGAGAGGTTATTGTAGAGACACTCTACATGATCATGTTGGCTCAGACAGAATGTGTCTAAGTGACATAGTTTTTGAGAAACATCTCATCAAAGATTGCTACCTTTTTGCACTTTGGACTCTTCAGGGATATCGTCGGTACAATGTAGCTCGGACTGTTTCGACACGTTTGGGTGAAAAATAGGACCATGCCTAGCATAAATGTACCCATCCAGATGAGTTGGAATAGTCAGTTTGGTTGCATAAGGAGGAGGACGAAAGTTACACCCCTTTGCAACTTTACACTGCCTCCTTCTGACGATTTTTGGGGCAGCAGAAAACCTTTCACCACTAGAAAATGTCTCAGAGATATAAAAAACTGAGAGAGGTTATTGTAGAGGCACTCTACATGATCGCGTTTCCTCAGACAGAATGTTTCTAAGTGACATGGTTTTTGAGTAACATCTCGTTAAAGATTGCTGCCTTTTTGCACTTTGGACTCTTTAGGGATATCGTCGATACAATGTAGCTCGGACTGTTTCGACATGTTTGGGTGAAAAATAGGACTATGCCTAGTGTAAATGTACCCATCCAAATATGTTAGAATAGTTAGTTTGGTCGCATCAGGAGCAGGACGAAAGTTACACCCCTTTGCAACTTCACACCGCCTCCTAACAATTTTTGGGGCAGTAGAAAACCTTTCACCATGGGCAAATGCCTCAGAGATATTAAAAATTGAGAGAGGTTATTGTAGAGGCACTCTACGTGATCGTGTTGCCTCAGACAAAATATTTCTAAGTGACATGGTTTTTGAGTAACATCTCGTCAAAGATTGCTGCCTTTTTACACTTTGGACTCTTCAGGGATATCGTCGGCACAATGTAGCTCAGACTATTTTGACATGTTTAGGTGAAAAATAGAACCATGCCTAACCTAAACATACCCATCCAAATGTGTTGGAACTATCAGTTTGGTCACATCAGGAGCATGACACCAAAAATACAAAAGTTACTTTGTGCAACTTGACAACATTGACACTTTTTTGCAACATGACTCAAAGACTCAAACTGACCCCAAATGAGTCAAAGTGACTTAAACTCACCTTGATTTTGGCACCCAATGTACGTTATAGAGGTCTAGGTGCTCCTTATCATTCAAAGGCACATTTCATGTCTTCTTTCATCCATTTTGGCACCCTTATGTAAATTTTTCAACTTGATTTGGCGCCCTGTATGTGAAGGAAGATCTAAAGGCATGAAAGTGGATGTCATTTTGCAAGAGTTTGGATCATCAAAATTGAAAGAAATAGGTCTATTAATCTTGGGCACCCTTGGTCTTCTTTTCATTCATTATGAGCGCCTTGGGAGAATGGTATATAGGTCATCATCATGATTGGGCGCCCTGGATCCAGAGTGTTGGAGAGATCATCAAATGGTGTCTAGAGGAAGTAGGGTGAGTTATGAGTTTGGTCGCATCAGGAGCAGGACATCAAAAATGCATAACATGATGATGTAAAAATGTGTATATGTGTAAAAATACAGGAGGAAATTAAAAAAAGACAAACCTTACAAATTAATGTGCATACTTATAACTTAATGTAACATGACTTTACAAAATCAATGTGAATACTTACAAATTAATCCAATGAACCATCTGGGTTTGCTCTACCCTTTATTGTGTCAAGTATTGCTTCATGGTCAGACTCACGCACCTTCCACAAGGATTTGTTCAAAGGTCTACCCCAATACTTTATCAAATGAACATTGGATGCCACGACAAGGTTCGAGTAATGAAGAATCTTTCAATGCGTGTCAAAGTCTTGAAACAACCAAATATTAACACTCTTATATGGGTACCTTCTAAGCCATGTTCCAGTAATAACCACTGAGCCTGTAGGGTATTCGATGTTTTCTCCATCTGTAACAGGGGCCTCCAATTTATTTTCGGTCTCAACACAATGACATAAGTAATAATATGTTCCCTCTTCATTATCTTCATCTGCAATAACTGCATATACGTGCCCTACATTGATATGTGTAGCAAATTAGATGAAATTAGTCAACATTACAAAAATACTACAAAGTAAGATGACATTACCTGTTTGAACTCTATGAAATTAGATGCATATACATGCCCTATATTACCTAGTTGAACTAAATCTGATATGTGGTCAAAGTCAACTGATGATTCCATCTGTGTTAGTTCCAGTGCCATCGGGGGTCGATACGTGTCAAGTTGGCTAAGATAACTGTCATTCGTCAACCCACTCCTTTGACTCGCACTCATCCCAGACTTGAATTGTACAGGAAGAACAAAAGCATGACATCTTTCACGTATGGATACTCCATGAACCTGCAATTGAGTTTCTGAAAGAGTGCATCTCATTTGATCCTATCAGTGTACAATAGTCCTCATATGGTGCAATGTCAGTATCATCTATCAACCAAAAAAATCTACGAACTAAAGACTTACCTTCATTACCTGGTCCCATGGAAGCATTACACCACTCGACAATCGATTTTGCATCTGTCAACTTTGCATTGTCTTTATACTTTAACTCTTCTCATGCTATGGCTCTTTTGATACATGCTCCTACACCATCATGATCCCTTTCCATGCCCGACCTCACAAAAGTTCCACATATGCTGAATACCTATAAAACTATGCCTCCTACTCAACCAATAGAAATTTTGTGAGTTCTTAAATTGTGACGCACAGTTATCCGACCATATGATATGCTGACTGAACGATATGCCCCTTCTAGCCAAATCATTGTAGAATGCCTGAAAGCAACCTTGCACGAACTCCATAGAATGCATACGATCATCACTAATATAGAAATTATACTCCCTTATGATCTTTCTGTCATCCTCTGTACTATCATTCGCATGAATGAATGCGATGTGCACAAATATAGAAACATGTGTGGAGTTGTAATATTGTGATTGCACCTCACACTGTGGCTGTAGACTGTAGTTCTATGCAAAGTTGATGACTGAAACAATGCTACCAATTGGAAATGTGTCCTTGCATAACTTGAATTGCAAGTCCAACCATCGAGCTCTATGGGCATGTCTTGCATACTCATACACTATGCTGTCATGAAATATAGGCATAAACTGATACATTGAAATCTTTTCAATAACTAATTCATACCTCTTTTCTTCTTTACCATCTTTTGTATTGTAATCCACTATTTTATACTTGCCAAACTCTACTAGTTTGTTTCCAACTGCATGTGTTCTTTCCATATGTTCACATATTGGCAAATGTTGCAAGCCACCGCAACGATGACATGTGCCATCCAAGCATAATTTCTTGTAGAATATTTGACCTTCCTCTCTTTCACATAAAATTCTTGATATGAAGTCTCTTGAAGAAGTTGGTGGGGCACATATGGCACAACCTTGCAAATCATTGTTAGTATGCATATCTAAACATATAGACCTATAAGCATCAAAATGGTTAGAAAATTTAATATGTAATCTACAACAAGTAGTGCGTGTGTGATTTATCTTGACATAGAAAGGTTTTAGCATTTCAAAATATCTTTGACAAATTTTAATTTGAGGATACTTCTCTAGAAATTTACCATAAAACTGTGTTTGAGTCTCATCCAAAAATGCTTTGGATGTGGCTCACAGTTCCTACTACCAATTCTCCTTCTTACCACATCCCTTTGATTTGGAGATACCTTTGTGTAATTCTTCCACAAGTCTTGAATTAGTGATCTCAATGCTTCAACAATTGGTTTATCGTTTCATGGTAGTCTCCCCGAGAACACCCATAATTCATTGGCACTAGTGTCCTCAATTCTTTGGCGTCTTCCAACGGCTCTTGATAAAGTTTTCCTATTGATTCTCAATTCTTGACTCATCTTTCTAATGAGATGAGCTTTCCTCGTTTGACTACTTACTATAATTGATGTAATCACATGCCGTGTTTCATTAGTATCTTTTGTGCGTGAGGTGTTACCCACACTCTCATACACACTCATTAGATTCTTGACAATAGATTTTTCACTTGAAGCCTCCAATGTTCTCAACCCAAGAATCTTCATGATGGACCTATACTTTATACTTCGCATCATTTCAATGAATAGTTGACATCTTGCAGTCTCATTTAACTTTTCAAAGAACAATCTCCAAATCTTATGAGCATATCTTCTACAAGTGCATTTTGGAATCTTACCTTCCATTGGCTACAAAAAATTCTCATCAATATCAATCAAATACTTTGGCTTTCTATGAAAAATTTTATGTGGTGTTAAGTTAGGTAAATTCATCTCAACATTAGGAATTTCATCAATATTTAAATGAGATGGGCTAGATGGCATACCTTCGATCGAAGATGGAATAGATGACATACCTTGAGGTTGAGGTGGGAACGATGGCATGCCTCCTTCATCACATGTGAGTGATGATGTACTCTCAACTTGAGATGTGGTAGATGGTATCCCTACATGTTGACTTGTGGTAGAGGATGTGTCTCCAACTATGGTATTCAAATCTCTTGTAGCACGAAGTTTTTGCATTCGTTCTATTTGTGATGGTTGTGGTTCCTCTTCAATTGGTATGTCTTCATTTATCGTGTCTAATTTCTTCTTCTCACGAAGTTCCCTAGTAGCCACTGCTTTCTTTGCATTCTTAGCTTCTATCTCTTCTTGTGTTGGTTTAATTCTTGATCGTTTCCTCAGCATGATGGAGAATTTGTCTGTAGCATGATAAAGAGACCAATATTACTTCCTGAGAAATGAATACAAGATAATAGTGGGATTATATTTTTATTATGTTGTAAGGATTTATTCTTGTATAGTTTGACATCATGGTATGTTAAGGTCTGTTTATTACACATAATTATTAAAGAGCTCAAGTGTAGAAAATATACATGGCATCGTGTGAGATTGTAGGCTACTTTCTTGATTGGGAATGCGTCTATTTTAAACATGTATGATAAAGCATGATAAAGTAATTCAATCCAAATTAAGGAAAATGTAAAGAACATGCATGTAAAGACTTGACATACCTAAAAAATGAAGATTCGAATGGAGAGAGTAGCCAAATGTAGTGTTTTTTTCTTCTTGCATCAAACTCCTCAACAATTTGAGTTTTTCACCACTTGCTGCCTTTTCAACATTAAATTAAATAACACTCAAATATAATTACTAACAACAATACTATTAACCAATCTATAATGTTAAATTCTTAAAATTGAATCACAATTAACATTGCAACACTACAAAAATTGAAACTTGAATAGATATATAGCAAACTTGGTGTGAAAACTATGTTATTTCCTCCTTCTCAAGTTGGCAAAGTAGAAAAGGTGGTGGAAAGATCATGCAAAGGTGGTACAATGTGTCAAATGTGCATGTGAACTTCCCAACAACATGAAGGCACTTCCTTTTTGTCAGAGCACACGTAGAATTAGTATGAAAATAGAGTATGTGGGCCTGGATCACGGGGGTCAACACTTTTTTACCTTTTCTATAGTAAGACAAAATGTGAGCGCGTTATAACGCGCTCGCTTTTTGTCCTACTATAGATTGATCACATCCTGTGCATTTCTCTTTCCAAACCTTTCCCTTCAGACTTGAATGACCACAAGGCTTTTGAGGGAGAACTTTTCCTATTTCCTGCAAGAGCTTGCCAGATGCTTCGCCATATGATAGGCATAACAATGAAGGAGCAAGCCCTCATAATCAAGTTCTTGATAGAAAATGCCCATCGAGGAAGAAAGACAGATCTTCTTTGGAAGTAGAAGTTCTAGTTTGTGACAAATCCTTATCCAAGCATAAATAGCAGGGGTTTTGTCAAGCGATTGCCAATCCACTTCCACAAAGTCTCCTGAAGACTTCCTGATTGATTCCAAAACATCCACACCCCAAAACTGGAGAGGCAATCAATATAATCAAACCCATAAATCTACATTTGACAACAAAAACCCTCAACACTATAACTTAAACCCTAATCCCTCAACCCTCAACCCTAAACCTTATCCCTAAACCTTATCCCTAAACCCTAATCCCTCAACCCTAATCCATCATCCCTCAACTCTAATCCCTCATCCCTAAACCCTAAATGCTATCCCTATTCCTAAACCCTCAACAGACTCGATACTATACCTTAAACCCTAATCCCTTATCCCTAAACCTTCCAAACCTATCCCTAATCCTTATACCCTCCACACTCTACCTTAAACCCTAATCCCTCAACCCTCAACAATATCCCTAAACCCTTGACCCCTGAACCTCAACCCTCAACCCTCAACGTCAATCAACCCTTAACTATGATCCCTCAACCCTAAAGCCTCAACCCTCAACCCTCAACGTCAAATCCTAATCCCTCGACCCTTCACTCTAATCCCTCAACCCTAAATCCTAACCTTAAACCCTCAACACTATACCTTAAATCTTAATCCCTCAACCCTCAACCCTAAACCTTATCCCTAAACCCTAATCCCTCAACCCTCAACCCTAATCCGTCATCCCTCAACTGTAATCCCTTATCCCTAAACCCTAAATGTTATCCCTATTCCTAAACCTTCAATAGACTCGATACTATACCTTAAACCCTAATCCATTATCCCTAAACCCTCCAACCCTATCCCTAATCCTTATACCCTCCACACTCTATTTTAACCCTAATCCCTCAACCCTCAACCCTATTCCTAATCCCTTGACCCTCGAACCTCAACCCTCAACCCTCAATGTCAAACCCTAATCCCTCAACCCTTAACTATGATCCCTTGACCCTCAACCCTATCCCTAAACCCTAAACCCTAAAGCCTCAACCCTCAATGTCAAATCCTAATCCCTCAACCCTTCACTCTAATCCCTCAACCCTCAACCCTATCCCTAAACCCTCAACACTATACCTTAATCCCTAATCCCTCAACCCTCAACCCTAAACCTTATCCCTAAACCCTAATCCCTCAACCCTCAACCCTAATATGTCATCCCTCAACTCTAATCACTCATCCCTAAACCCTAAATGCTATCCCTATTCCTAAACCCTCAATAAACTTGATACTATACCTTAAATGCTAATCCCTTATCCCTAAACCCTCCAACCCTATCCCTAATCCTTATACCCTCCACACTCTACTTTAACCCTAATCCCTCGACCCTCAACCCTATCCCTAAACCCTTGACCCTCGAACCTCAACCCTCAACCCTCAACGTCAAACCCTAATCCCTCAACCCTTAACTATGATCCCTTGACCCTCAACCCTATCCCTAAACCCTAAAGCCTCAACCCTCAACATCAAATCCTAATCCTTCAACCCTTCACTCTAATCCCTCAACCCTAAAAAATCAACACTATACCTTAAACACTAATCCATCAACCATCAACCCTAATCTATCATCCCTCAACTCTAATCCCTCATCCCTAAACCCTAAATGCTATCCCTATTTCTAAACCCTCAATAGACTCGATACTATACCTTAAACCCTAATCCCTTATCCCTAAACCCTCCAACCCTATCCCTAATCCTTATACCCTCCACACTCTACTTTAACCCTAATCCCTCGACCCTCAACCCTATCCCTAAACCCTTGACCCTCAAACCTCAACCCTCAACCCTCAACGCCAAACCCTAATCCCTCAACCCTTAACTCTGAACCCTCAACCCTCAACCCTGTCCCTAAACCCTAAACCCTAAAGCCTCAACCCTCAACATCAAATCCTAATCCCTCAACCCTTCACTCCAATCCCTCAACCCTAAACCCTATCCTAAACCCTCAACACTGTACCTTAAACCCTAATCCCTCAACCCTCAACCCTAAACCTTATCCCTAAACCCTAATCCCTCAACCCTCAACCCTAATCTGTCATCCCTCAACTCTAATCCCTCATCCCTAAACCATAAATGCTATCCCTATTCCTAAACCCTCAACATACTCGATACTATACCTTAAACCCTAATCCCTTATCCCTAAACCCTCCAACCCTATCCCTAATCCTTATACCCTCCACACTCTACTTTAACCCTAATCCCTTGACCCTCAACCCTATTCCTAAACCCTTGACCCTCGAACCTCAACCCTCAACCCTCAACGTCAAACCCTAATCCCTCAACCCTTAACTCTGATCCCTCAACCCTCAACCCTCAACCCTGTCCCTAAACCCTAAACCCTAAAGCCTCAACCCTTAACGTCAAATCCTAATCCCTCAACCCTTCACTCTAATCCCTCAACCCTAAACCCTATCCCTAAACCCTCAATACTATACCTTAAACCCTAATCCCTCAACCCTAAACCCTAAACCTTATCCCTGTTGATAACTGAGAAGGGGGGTGAATCAATTATCCTAATAATTTTTGCTCTCTGAACTTTCTTAATAATCAATGCAGCATTAATTCAAATAAGCAAACATAACCATGAAATGGAAATACACATGACACAATATTTTTGACGTGGAAACCCTATTAAGGGAAAAAACCACTGGGTGATTAACCCAAGATTGTATTCTCTGTTAGAAGAATGGAAATACAAAATGGCACTTGCTAATTAGGGCTCACTGCCTGAGCACACTACTCACAAAAGGCACACTGCCTACAAGAGACACACTGTCTACAATTTATAAAGAGTGTAATACAGTACTTGAACTGATAAGGAGCATCAACATATGCTGGGGTTCAGTTCCGGTTAGGTTCAGAACACTAATCTACTGCACTTCATCTTTCCTCTTCTTTTATCCTACTCTCCTTTCACATATCGAATCTTCCTTTCTGCTTTTACTCAGGTCTATTGCTTTTCTTCACATACTACATACAACCACAACTCCACTCATAACTAAAACCATCTTATATATATATATATATGCAAAAGTGATTTCATCACCTTTCTAGTTGGCATCCAGAACAGTTAATAATTTCCTCAAACTCTGATCTGTCGGCTGAATCCTTGCACACCAAGTAATGTGGATCAATCATATACTTGTAGAAGTCATCAATCACATTGGCCAAACATAACTTATGCCTTAAGAACCTTTTCCATCATCAGTAACACATCCGGAATAATGTCTGATGTTCTGCCAGATAGTTCTTCCTCTGTTCACACTGTCACTTGGGAACCCGACACTCAAGCATTCATATCTCTTTATCCTTTTCACACCGGAGGCTCAAACCCTGGAATCTATCAATCAAGATACTCTTCTTGATTTCCCCAAATCCACACTTCACTGAGATACTTCTACTGAGAGATACGGACCTGTCTGTCGGACCTTACTGACTGCTCTGTTCTTGCTTACTAGACCTCTACACTTCTTCAATCTGACTTCCGGTGAGGACCTATCATGACTTGCGGATGTGTGGGATAACCTTTGTTGCCATCAATGACAACATTCATGAGTCCATATAGTGTCTCTTGCCAACAATCTCCCCCTTTTGCATTGATGGCAACACTTAGTGAAAAATGACTAAGTGTCACACTATACTCCCCCTTGGCTGATGCACTGTCTCTATGTACATTTACCGAAGCTCCCCCTTAGTTGGATTCCTAATTTTTTACTGCTCCTCACTCCCCTTTGACATCAATGGCAAAGGGTAGGGTCCGTACATCAAAATTTTCAAAATTTTAACTATACTTGTCTGCATAAGTATATACATATGGCATACTTACATATACTGAAGTATGTCTACAAAAGTTATTTTTAATTGAATGAATTCTGTAGCCCAACTTTGCTTCATTCTGTCCAAAATTGATATATGACCACTCAACAAGAATGTAAACGCATCTGCCCTTTTTAGATTTGTTGGATCATTAGTCCGGGCTATGATTTGAGCTTCGTTTATGGCCTCATGCATGGCCTCTAACTTAGGGACAATTATCCCTTTGAGCTCACTCAACCTACTGATTCTATTTTTCTTCTCTTTTTCAAGCTTCTTAATTTCATTCAAAACTACAACCATTTGACATTCTTGATTTATTATGGATGTAGTAAGTGGATCAAAATTTTGAGAAAGTTTTATCAGTTTATCCTCCTATTCTTTCATTTTCTTCTCAATCTCCACTGTTTTTTTAGACCAGGATATACAAAATTTGTAGACATCACCTCCATCCTTAAGGGCATTTTCCAAACTTTTTATCCCAATACCCATAACTTTTCTGTCATTTGAAATTATCCCTTGCAGCTCTAAGAATCTCTTATCCAAAAATTCTTTTCTAACCTTCTCCTCAGCTGATTTCTCTAGAGAATCAAAATGTGTGCTAACATTATTGACTAGAGTTTTGAGATTACCAGAAGAGGAGGCTGTGGGATCCTTCTGAAAAGATGGCATGATCTTTTCCAACACTCCGGATGCTACCTCTATAAGCTCACAGTCTTCCATGTGAGATTTCAGTAGTTTCTCTTTGACCTTCGCATTTGCAAATGAAGCTATTTTCATTGTTTGCACCAGAGATAGAGAGTCAAAATCTAATGGCCCTTTTAGTAGTTCCGGTTCATCAATCTCCATAGTTGCTTTTGTTAAAAAGTCCTTGACTGATTCTGCAGTGTCTCTTGCCAGAGACAGATTCTTCTTTTCTTCTGTAGTCACAGAACTGTCTTTTGGAGTTTTCTCCCCTTCCACAACCTTTGTATTGATATCTTCTTTTCCCTTCACCTCTGCTTCTTTCTCCTTTATTCTTTCTTCTCCTTTGGATCTGAAGTCAAAAGAGGAAACCAAAGGAGTGATGTTAGTCTATTCATGGGCCACCTTTTTCAGAGCAGAGGATTCCAAGTCCTTAGCTATTTCTGAACCGGTATTCATTACCTCTTCTGTCATTTTCTCAGAAGATTCTTCTGCAACACTTGTGGTCGAGGGGTCAGTACCCAAGTCCTCTATAATAGGAAGATTAAATATTTTGAAAGCTTTCTGGAGGATCTCTTCTGTGTCCCTAGCTACCTTGTCAGTCTCACCAAGCATAAGTTGATTCATCCTTGCTTTGCTCCTGAACTCATCCTTACAATCTTTGAATACCATATTCATTGTCTTGGGATCGATTGAAAGATATAGCTGAATTGCTATTTGTTCCTAGATTTCTAGGTCTTTGGCTTGGGCATTGTTCTTTCTTGTTTCTAGTTCCTTCTCGAAGCTTTTAGGGACCAGAGATATAATTTCAATAAATGCTTTGTTATAGATATTTAGGTACCTGACTATGGCATCTTGCAATATTTTTTGATCTGCCTCACCATAATTATCATAGAACTCAACCATTGGTTGAAGATTTCCATCCACTGTGATTGATTTGATTATGTCATCAATGTGAAGAGTGGGTTTTTCAACATATTCCTCTGTCTTTTCTTCTTCCTTCTATCCGGTAGAGGGTTCACCAGATGTTTTCTTCTTTTTCTTCATTTTCCTAATTTCTTCATTAGATTCAGTCTCCTCTTCATCCCTTTGACTGGCATAAGCTCTTGTAGCTTTTGTCTTTGTTCTTTTCTCCCCTTTGCCAGATGATTGTGCTTCCAGTTCTGATGTTCTTGAGCCTTTGGCAGTGGTAGGTGCAGATCTCTTTGATGATCTGGTCTAAGTGGAAGGTTTTGCCGGACACTTTCCTCATTTTTCTTTTCTGCCTTCTTCTTCTCTTCCTCATCCCTTTCCATCTTTTTCCTGTTGGCATCAAGTGCCTCCTTTGAGATGCCAAAGCCTTTGGCAACATCTTCTACTTCTTTTCTCACTTTCCTCTTGATCTCTGGCTGCCTTAGCTCTGTATGAATTTTCACACTTAGTTCTTCAAAGGTACCAAATCTTTCTGCTTTTGGGTCCTTTGGCTGACTAAGCATGTGTTGAACATGCAGCTCTACAATTTGTTCATCAACTGCATACCCCATAGGCATGATCCAGACTATCCTTGGCTTTACTGCCTCCATTAGGCATTGATCAGTGTCTACCATGAAGCACACTATATCCTTGTATTTCTCAACTACTGATTTGGGGATTCTTTCTCTGATTTGCATTATATTTTGAAAGTGCTTGAAGTAACCCCACAGAGCTGTATTCCTTGCCTTAGCATCCCCAAGTTAATGCAAGTAATCTCTAATCTGAATTGCTACTAGTTTGTAATTTTGCCATACCCATCCATTTGATCTGGGTAGCTCATTCATGAAGTAGAAAAATAAACATAATATTAGTCCACCATATTTAAAGGAGTTCTTCTTGTCCTTTTTGATCTTCTGTATGTTTTCCATTTATTGGCTCAAAAGAAGTTCACAGAGATCATATTCTGCATTCTTTCTCAGCATCTCATAGGCAGTATATACTGCAGTTTCGGATACTGAATTCTCCCTACTGGAGTGATATATCTTGTATCCTATTATCAGAGATGCGAACTTGATATCCGGGTCAGTAATATCTTCAATGGTCATTGCCCTCTTATCAAATTTTGATCCGGTGGCCTCAGTTACAATGTTGTTTTTGATAGATTTGAGGACAGGTATTCCTCCGGAAGAGTGTAAACCAATTACTGCCCTAATTGCCTCCTTGGTAATTTTGCAAGGTCTGTTCAACCATAGAAAGTTGTCATGTACCCTGCTCAACACATACCGGACCCATTCATCTTCTTCAAAGCAGGGGAAATGAATGAACTGATTAAAATGTTTCTCTTGGATGCCCTTATATTCTAGTTTAAGCTCAAAAGCATCGTCTATTAATTGTTTGTGATAAATATCTCTTAGTTTGAATTCCCCAAACTCTTCAATATTTGCGTGTATGTAAACCCTAATATCTTCTGTGTGCAAAACACCATGCGGAACACTAGAGAATGCTCCTAGGGGATCTACCTCCAATGATTTGTATGGATGTTTCTTAAATTTAGGGCAGGGCCTATCAGAGATCTTTACTATATTCGGAGTATCCATCATCAGAATTCGACTGAGAAATATCAAGAATAGAGAATACCTTTTTACACTGTTTAGGGCAAACGATGAAGTCCGAATTGATTTGAAAAAATCATCTTGATCTTTGGGGGAATTTTGTTACAGAGCTCCTTTTCTCTTTTTCCTCAAATGTGAATGTGCAAATGATGACCAAGAGAGACCTTATATTTCTATACAAAAACCCTAATTCCTTGTTGCAATAAATGCATTCCTTAAGTTGTTCCAGTTGCTCTGTTTTCCTTGTTTAGAGAGAGAGAAGCTTATTCAGATCATTGTGATACCTGTATGATTGTTGTTAGTGATGAGTCATAATGTCCACTTCTTCTTTTGATCATCCCATATGTCCACAAAACAAGATATTTTATTTTGAATTCATATCGGATCCAGCTTGTGAAAAACCTGTTTTACCGGAAGACTATTTTCCCAGATCAATTCTGGAAGGATTTGATTCTTCAAATCATCTTTTCAGATCTCTCAAATCTTTACCATACCCCTTTTAGATGTTTCTCTTATGAGCCCTTTTAATCCGCAACTCTCCTTGTGCCAGTTCCGGCACCAATTGACTGGCAGGGGGAACAAGGTTTTCTTTGTGTCTCCCCCTGAGCCAGAGCTCACTTTTTAAATTTTGGAAGAAATATCAGCACCAGAGTCTGGTGCGGATCCATCCCCCATATTCTCTATACTTTTCTTCACCCAAATCTTGTTCATCTCCCTTTGAACTTCATCCGCATTCATTTTCTGTTTTCCTTTATCTTGATTCTGATTATGATATACTGGACCTCTTTTGTCCTGATTCTTGCTTCTATAGAATTTTGTAATATGACCTGATCTATTGCAAATTTGGCAAACAACATTTCTTTGCATATTTGATTGATATCTTCTTGATCTGCATTGATTAGCCATATGACCCATTCTATTGCATGTAAAGCATCTACCATTAAATGAGTTGTTTATTTGCATATTTCTGCATTCATGAGATTTGTGTCCATACCTTTTGCAGTTGAAACATTGTCCGGAGAAGGATGTATTAGTCTGATTCATTCTCTTTCTGCACTGATTAGCTTTATGACAAAAGTTATTGCAGTTGTGGCAGTATCCATTGAAGGATGGATATTTTTGAGCATTAGGCTACCTTACCGGAGGTCTTCTAGACCTGTTCCTTGGATTTTCTAATCCAAAATTCTTCTAACCAGATCTGGAGCTTTCTCCTTTCTCATATCCCAAACCACACTTGTCATCTACCCCTTTTTGACTTTCAAGGAGAACTTCAAGTTGAGCAGAACTTATCTTGAATTTCTCTTTATATTCTTTTGTTGTTTGAAGATCCCTTTTAAGAGAGACAATTTGATCCTCAAGTTTTTATTCATTACCTTTAGCATCTTCAAGATCAGATTCAAGATGTCTGATGATTCTATCCATCTTGTGGCAATCTTCTGATTTCTCCTTGAGGGATTGTCTTAGATCTTCTTCAGTTTTTCTTTTCTCTTCAATCTCTTGGGTAAACTTCATAACCCCTAATTCCTTTCATGTCTTACCATAATGATGTCTTACACTATATCTTAAGCCTTAAACCCTCATCCCTAAAGCATCAACCCTCAATCCTTAAACCTTAAACCCTAAACCCTATCCCTAATCCCTTTACCCTCGACACTCTAACCCTAACCTCAACATTAAACGCTAATCCGTCAACCCTAAACCCTAATCCGTCAAAAACCTTGTGGTCATTCAAGTCTGAAGGGGAAGGTTTGGAAAGAGAAATGGATCACCAAAGAGATGAATAATTTCTTATTTCTCAGACACCATCAGTGGTTTTTCTCTGATGCAGAGGACCTACAGGATGGAAAGCATTTAAAGATTATATGATCTCCAAAGGAAAATCTCCTAATTCTCCTAGAATGTCATCCTTTAGCAAGGCGGGACCAAGTGGCTTGGCTCTTCCAGTCATGGATCCTCTCGTATTTAAGAGGAATTGTAAGGCTTGGAAGTGTCAGTTGATGAAGCACATGATGTGGTCATCCCTGCTTGTGTTAAGGAAGATAATGCACAGGATGTGATCAATCTATAGTAGGACAAAATGTGCGTGCGTTATAATGCGCTCGCATTTTGTCCTGCTATAGAAATGATAAAAAAGTGTTGATCCCCGTGATCCAGGCCCACATGCTCTAGTTTCATACTAATTATGCGCATGCTCTAACAAAAAAGAAGTGCTTTCATGCTGTTGGGAAGTTCACATGCACATTTGACACATTGTACCACCTTTGCATGATCTTTCCACCACCTTTTCTGCTTTGCCAACTTGAGAGAGAGGAAATAATATAGTTTTCACACCAATTTTGATATATCTCTATTCAAGTTTCAATTTTTGTAGTGTTGCAATGTTAACTGTGATTCAATTTTAGGAATTTAACATTATAGATTGGTTAGTAGTATTGTTGTTAGTAATTATATTTGAGTGTTATTCAATTTAACATTGAAAAGGAAGCAAGTGGTGAAAAACTCAAATTGTTGGGGAGTTTGATGCAAGAAGAAAAAAAACACTACATAATTGGCTACTCTCTCCATTCAAATCTTTGTTTTTTAGGTATGTCAAGTCTTTACATGCATGTTCTTTACATTTTCCTTAATTCAGATTGAATTACTTTATCATGCTTTATCATACATCTTTAAAATAGACACATTCCCAATCAAGAAAGCGGCATACAATCTCACATGATGCCATGTATATTTTCTACACTTGGGCTCTTCAATAATTGTGTAATAAACAGACCTTAACATACCATGATGTCAAACTATACAAGAATAAATCCTTACAACATAATAAAAATACAATCCCACTATTATCTTGTATTCATTTCTTAGGAAGTAATATTGGTCTCTTTATCATGCTACAGACAAATTCTCCATCATGCCGAAGAAATGATCAAGAATTAAACCAACACAGGAAGAGATAGAAGCTATGAATGCAAAGAAAGCAGTGGCTATGAGGGAACTTTGTGAGAAGAGGAAATTGGACACGATAAATGAAGACATACCAATTGAAGAGCAACCACAACCATCACAAAGAGATATAGTATTGGCGGCACAAAGAGAACGAATGCAAAAACTTCGTGCTACGAGAGATTTGAATACCATAGTTGGAGACACGTCCTCTACCACAAGTCAACATGTAGGGACACCATCTACCACATCTCAAGTTGAGAGTACATCATCACTCACATGTGATGAAGGAGGTATGCCGTCATTCCCACCTCAACCTCAAGGTATTTCATCTATTCCATTTTTAATCAAAGGTATGCCATCTAGCCCATCTCATTTAAATATTGATGAAATTCCTAATGTTGAGATGAATTTACCTAACTTAACACCACCTAGAATTTTTCATAGAAAGCCAAAGTAATTGATTGATATTGATGAGAATATTTTGCAGCCAATGGAAGGTAAGATTCTAAAATGCACTTGTAGAAGATATGCTCATAAGATTTGGAGATTGTTCTTTGAAAAGTTAAATGAGACTGCAAGATGTCAACTATTCATTGAAATTATGCGAAGTATATAGTATAGGTCCATCATGAAGATTCTTGGGTTTAGAACATCAGAGGCTTCAAGTGAAAAATCTATTGTCAAGAATCTAATGAGTGCGTATGAGAGTGTGGGTAACACCTCACGCACAAAAGATAGTAATGCAACATGGCGTGTGATTACATTGACTATAGTAAGTAGTCAAACGAGGAAAGCTCATCTCATTAGAAAGACGAGTCAAGAATTGAGAATTAATAGGAAAACTTTATCAAGAGCTGTTGGAAGACGCCAAAGAATTAAGGACACTAATGCCAATGAATTATGGGCGTTCTTAGGGAGACTACCATGAAAAGATAAACCAATTGTTGAAGCATTGAGATCACTAATTGAAGACTTTTGGAAGAATTACACAAGGGTATCTCTGAATCAAAGGGATGTGGTAAGAAGGAGAATCGGTAGTCATAATCGTAAGCCACATCCAAAGCATTTTTTGGATGAGACTCAAACATAGTTTTATGGTAAATTTCTAGAGAAGTATCCTCAAATTAAAATTTATCAAAGATATTTTGAAATGCTAAAACCTTTCTATGTCAAGATAAATCACACACGCACTACTTGTTGTAGATTACATATTGAATTTTTTAACCATTTTGATGCTTATAGGTCTATATGTTTAGATATGCATACTACCGATGTTTTGCAGGGTTGTGCCATATGTGACCTACCGACATCTTCAAGAGACTTCATATCAAGAATTTTATGTGAAAGAGTGGAAGGTCAAATATTCTACAATAAATTATGCTTGGATGGCACATGTCATCGTTGCGGTGGCTTGCAACATTTGCTAATATGTGAACATATGGAAAGAACACATGCAGTTGGAAATGAACTAGTAGATTTTGGCAAGCATAAAACAGTGGCATACAATACAAAAGATGGTAAAGAAGCAAACAGGTGTGAATTGGTTATTGAAAAGATTCTAGTGTTTCAGTTTATGCCTATATTTCGTGACAACATAGTGTATGAGTATGCAAGACATGCCCATAGAGCTCGATGGTTGGACTTGCATTTTAAGTTATACAAGGACACATTTCTAGTTGGTAGCATTGTTTTAGTCATCGACTTTGTAGAGAACTACAGTCTACAGCCATAACGTGAGGTGCAATCACAATATTACAACTCCACACAGGTTTCTATATTTGTGCACATCGCATTCATTCATGTGAATGATAGTACAGAGGATGATAGAAAGATCATAATGGAGTATAATTTCTATATTAGTGATGATCGCACACATTCTATGGAGTTTGTGCAAGGTTACTTTCAGGTGTTCTACAATGATTTGGCTAGAAGGGGCATATCATTCAGTCAGCATATCATATGGTCGGATAACTATGCGTCACAATTCAAGAACTCATAGAATTTCTATTGGCTGAGTAGGAAACATAATTTTACAGGTATTCAGCATATGTGGAACTTTTGTGAGGCTAGGCATGGAAAGGGGGAGCATGATGGTGCAGGAGCATGTATCAAAAGAGCCATAGCACGAGAAGAGTTAAAGTATAAAGACAATGCAAAGTTGACAGATGCAAAATTGATTGTCGAGTGGTGTAATGCTTCCATGGGTCCAGGTAATGAAGGTAAGTCTTCAGTTCATAGATTTTTTTAGTTGATAGATGATACTAACATTGCACCATATGAGGACTGTTGTACACTGACATGATCAAATGAGATGCCCTCTTTCAGAAGCTCAATTGCAAGTTCATGGAGTACCCATACGCTAAAGATGTCATGCTTTTGTTCTTCTTGTACAATTCAAGTCTGGGATGAGTGTGAGTCAAAGGAGTGGGTTGACGAATGGCAGTTAAGTTATCTTAGCCCACTTGACACGTATCAACCCCCAATGACAGTGGAACTAACACAGATGGAATCATCGGTTGACTTTGACCACATATCAAATTTAGTTCAACAAGGTAATATAGGGCACGTATATGCATCTAATTTCATCTAGTTCAACCAAGTAATGTCATCTTACTTTGTAGTGTTTTTGTAATGTTGACTAATTTCATCTAATTTGCTACACATATCAATGTAGGGCACGTATATGCAGTTATTGCAGATGAAGATAATGAAGAGGGAACAGATTATTACTTATGTTGTTGTGTTGAGGCCAAAGTTGATACTTGAAGATGAATAGAACTTGAAGTGATAGATGGAAGTCTTCGAACATGATGCAACTGGTGATGTTGATGAAGAAGACTTGAAATATATTTTGTTGTGACCTCTTGACGTGGTGTTTCCTTGGCAGTGATTACTTCTTAACTCTCTAGCATGAATGAATGTGAAAGGCTCCTTTGGAGCAACTACATGATGACTCTAGGTGACTCCAAGCTTTTGCTCCTACCTTTTCCTTCAATCTTCCTACAATACAAACCAAGAAACACATCAATCCTCATGATAAACATTTTATAACACAAAGGAATCCTCTTTAAACATGGAATGATCTTACTACAAATCTAGGCACATAAATAGGTAAAAAGAAGAGCAAAGGGCGCCTAACACAAGTTTGTCCATATTTTTCACTTTAAATGATTTCAAACAATTGTAATGGCTTAAAGAGGTCAATCTCCCTTAAGAGATTCATTTAAAAGGTGTCTTTTAATGCAATTTCTCCCTTAGGTGCTAGAATGGGTTTGTACTGATGGAGAGTGCGCCTAGATTTAAATGTCTTTATACTTGCAATTTTGTAATTCTAAATGATGAGACATGTCTTAGAATGAATTCTATCTTTCAAGCACTCACTCCAAAAGGTCATCTCATGCAATTTCACCCAAGGCGCTCATTGAGGTGTCCTCAGATGCTAAAGTGTGCCTAACTCAATTGCCTTTATCTTTATCATTTTTGCGCTTTCAACAATTGAAAATGACCTAGAGTGATCCTTTCTCTCAAGGCACTCACCTTTTGATATGAAATCAAATTATTTCCCTTAAGTGCAATTTTAGGCTTGTATGGGTGAAAAGTGTGCCTTACATCCTTAGGTGGTTCTTTCTAATTCTCAATGATTTCAATCAAATACCAATCAAATACCAAGTGTCTAAGGAAGATTTTGTCTTGAGATGATTAAATTTTGAGGTTCAAATCTCTTCCTCAATCAAGGCACAATCTGAGGGTTGTATAGATGAAAGTTGACTTCAACTTGGGTGCTCATTTGAGTTGGGAGGAGCTAGAATTTGTGCTTAGATTAGAGATAGATATTTTGGCTTATTTGATGATGGTCTCAAGTCTCTCTACCAAGGCACATTTTGATGATGTTCTTATTTAAACTCTTATGAAGACTATCTCATCCCTAAGTGCTCATCCTCATGATTTTCATTCACTTAGACTTCAAGGTGCCAAAACTAGTAGGAAAATTCACAATGAGCGCCTTTGCTTTGGAAGAATTTCTTATTGATCATTAGGCACACTTTGGAGTTGATATGTACTTCCTCTACTTCCATGTACTCAGTTCATCATAATTATTGTCAAAGACTTCTCCAAGTTGATTGATAACATGTTTCTTGATGTTAAGATCCTTCATTCACTCCTTCTTAGATCTAGGCACTCATGATGGTGGGAAATTACATGAAGGGTGCCTAAGGTTCAAGATAGGTTCTTTCCACTCATCTTAACTTTCAATCATTGTAGTTAATCTCAAAAGCCATCATCCAAAATGAGAAACCTCCAAGACATCTAATTGTAAGTTGATTTCCTCCAAGGCACCAATACAAGGTTCTTTTGAAGGCAAAGGGTGCCTAGGCTTATTGGGCTCAATTTGATGTATTTATTGAAAGTTCAAGGTGAATTGATGCTTATTGAAAATTCTACTTAGTCCTTCATTTACATTCTAGGTGCCATTTCCTATTGACTTATATACTCCTCATGCTAGGGCACCATAATGAAGTGGTATAGACAATAGGCGCGCTTCACTTACTGGAGGCTTGTTCTCCTTCCACCTTAGGCACACTTTTATGGAACAGGTGTCAATGGGCACCTTGGCTTAAATGAATGCTCTCTCCAAGTTGGGCGCCCTTTTGAGGCTTTATGAGTTGCAAATTGCACCTTAACCCTTCATGCTTGTTGCTCAATGTTTGAATGTTTAAGAAAGTCTCCTTTAGGCGCTCATCTTAATGACTTTTTCTCAAGGTGCAACCATCCTAATGACTTGGATATTCATCCTAGTGTTTCAGGATATCAGGCTACCAGACTTAATAATTTTCAGGATCTCAAACATAAAGAATAACATGATGATTCATTTTTTTGTATTGCATATAGTTGACATTGTATGCTACTCATAAAGAATATTAATATTTTTTGTCAACATGATGATTCATTTTTTTTAAAATACAAATTTTATCTTTTAGTTCCAAAATGAGGTTTAGGTGATACTTGAATAACAATAGCTAGCTTATTGGATCAACAATCATCCTATGTAATACAATTGGACTTTAAATATTTGAAGTAGCCATCTACAAATATCCATTCAAATGTGGATTTATAATGCAAGTATGGATGCCATCAATAAAAAAATTTGTATTAACCAAATATCCATATAGGCATACATCAATATCTGTCAATATAAGTATAACATATATACAAAATAGCCATATAGGTTTACAAGAATGTCATATAGGCATACAATGTCAACTATATACAATACAAAATATATGTCCACAAATGCCATATAGGCATACAAAAAAGGAACACAATAAAAAGTCATTCCCCTATGGCTGGTGAAGAGAATAGATCACGAGCAGCCTTTGATCTTCTAGGGGATGGAGACACACATATGGGTGGTCTACTACGAACCTGAGGGCTGCTCCTCCTATTTAGTTCTTCCTGCATCTTTAGCTATTACAATAAAAAGTATAGACATTAATATATAGAAATTACATGTTATAAAAAATGAAATATTTAACAAAATAATCACTTACTGCTACCATATAATCTGTCTCCTCACTTGCCTCAGTAGCAAGAATAGGCCGTGGTGATTTCATGTCCTATAGAAACCATCCAGATAAAAATTAAACTTCAAATCAATAATCTTTTGATTTTTCAAAAATAGAAAACAATAACAATGAATGTAAATTAAAATTTACTAATCTACCTCATGCCCCTGTCAATGCCATGGAGCTATGAATCACAGAGGTCACACCATGCTCCATTGCCCTATGAACATTGGGAGGTGTCTCCGCAGCCTGCATCATCTGGAAATAAAACAACATTATTCAATTACGAAAACTATAATAGTGATGCAAATCATGGCTCCTAACATACACACACGTTCATCTAAACATGGAAGTACACACAATAAAGCACACAAGTCACATACAAAAATCTAGTAAGTACAATTCATTCATTAAACTATTTATTTTATTACCTCCATGAAGCTTTGAAGTCCACCACTACTGGCAGGTGTTGCCATGAAATCTCCAATATTAACCTATTCAACATCCAAAATTAGATATTAGAATACCATTCATATAATGATGCTATTCACATGTAATATTTATAATTGTTTACTAGTTACATACCCCGACAGTAGATGATTTAGTGTAATATGCAGGTAGAGAACCACTGAAAACTGCATCAATGCTATGACCCTGAAATTTCATTAAAATCATCAAACTAAATTAGTTAATCTTACATTTCAAAAATAAAATTTAATAAATTAAATTAAATAAACTTGCTAATATTTACCTGAGTATCAAGGCTGAAAGTCTCACTAAGGAGGGTATCTGTCATCACCATCTGCTCAGCTGCAGATGTAGCCTGTGCACCTGCATCCTGACTATCCATGGGGTCATAACCATAGGCTGATCCGCAAGTCTGACAAGCATGTGGTGGGACCCTACTCCTTGCACTATCTCCCAACCCACTTTGTGCTACAGGACTGGCATGCTCTATGATGCTCTGGGTCAAGGCACTAATGGATTGAAGTGTATCGACCTCAACACTCTCCTTCACAATGGAAGGGATAGAAACATGCTCATGGGCTGGTTTGCTGATTACTCATCTCACTACTTGCTGTGGGTCAACACGTGCCCCTAGTCTATCTTGTGCTGACCCCCCACCTCTACCCTGGAAGTCCTGCATATCAAAATAGTTTAACACTTTATTGAGGACAAACTTGCAGTAGAGTTTGCTCAAAACATATTGTGGGACCTCATTATTATTGCATGGAGGATGGTCAAAAACCATCCACCACCTCTACCCAAAATTGTCCCTTATCGCTTGGTTGTTGCACCAATGGATAGGGAACCTCTTACATGTAATGGGTGGAGGTTGATTTGTTTGTGGGTTTGTGAAAATTGAACACAAGTCTAATCTTGTAATTTGTAATTTTTTCACATCTTGGTATGACAGATTGTCTGCATAATAATCTCTAAACTCTCTCCTTTTATCCATCCAACTAGTTATTTGCTTGCTAATTGAATCTACATTTGATAACATAGATTCAAGAGATTCAACAAGCGTGGACCTATGCAAGGTTGAAGTGGAAGGATCTTTCAACCTTGCAATTATATCTTCAATTTCTTTTTTGTTGTTTTCAGTTTGCCCCATTATATTTTCTTATGTTCCAGGGGCATGTCTAGGAATGGATGGAGGAGGTTGTTGTTCCACAGGATTTTGTGGATTTTGAGGAGGAGGAGGTGCATTAACATTTCTTGACAATTAACGAAATATACATCAAAAAACAACTCAAACCTACCTATTTAGAAGTAAATTCAAACAAAAAGACAAGTAAACTCACTCCTTTGGTGTGCTCAACATCGTGGTGGTATTTTGGCGATGAATCGAAAAAAAATTTTTGTTGAATTGAGGAATCCAAAACACGAGCGTGCTTCCTAGGGTTTGTAGACTACGAGAATAGTGGAGAAAAAAGAAATGAAATGAAATGAGATGAGTTTTTTTTTAATTAATAATAGGTGATAACGTGCTCACGTTGTAACGCGAACGTGTTATGGTTTGGTTTTGAGGAGCCTTAGGCTCGTCATTACCAAACCATAACGCGAGCACGTTATAACACACTCGTGTTTTGTATTTTTTTTTTAAAACACTTTGGCCACTTTTTGGCCCCCCATCTTTTTGCACTTACCCTGTATGCATTTGGTTTCATAATGTTTTGTTGAATATATATTTTTTAATTAATTTATGAAATCAAACCAATTATAATTTAGACATGGGCGTATTCTGTAAAACATAACTTTTTCTGTATGTATCAAAATTCATTTTTTTCTTTTGTTGAAACAAGGACATGAATACCTAGTGCAAAGATATTTTTTAGAATTTTGTTTCAGTAATTTACTAATTTTCCATGTGTGTAGAATAGAGAACCTGATGTTCAGTGAAAAACATACATTCACAAGAAATAAAAAATAAATATAATAATCAAATTAAATATATTTAAAATTATATTTTTTGGGAAGCTTATAATAAGGACTACATACATACAAAACATAAATTTTAAATGAATTCATTTGATCCCTCAAAAGATAAATTAAAATAATTTTTTTATCAGCATTTTGATAGGTGTAGAGGAGACTCCATTATAGGTATGGTTTAAAACTAGCGGGGTTCTATCCAAGGGGGTTTGAATCTAAGAGGGTTTGATCAAACCCTCTTCAATTAAAATCCTTTAAATGGAACTTTTCAAGGCTTAAATCATTATATTTTCTAAAAATATGCGATTTCAACAAAAATTAGGATGTCCCGAAAAGTGTAATCCATTATTGTGGTAGCACATTACCTAATTATTTTTATTTATTTTGGAAAACCAAAAAATTGAAGGACTACCAAAATTTTGGACTACCAAATTTTTGACAGTTACAAGATGTGTGCACATATAGAATAGCCTATCGGCCAAAACATTAAAGAAAAGGCTAATGACAGCTATGTAACAACATTCCCCTGATAGAGCGCAACGTAATATTGTAGCACGTAAGAAAAGTTTAATATTTTAGTTTGTTTAAGAATGATGAAACCTCACAAAACTTATCGATACTATTCTTAGAGGCGACGAGTTGGTAGCTTTAAAATAACAACGAATAGAGTGGAGAAAAATAGATTCAAATGCTAAAATAAAAAATGGGCTCTTACTATACATGCAGTAGGTTGAAGTTACAACTTACTGAAATCATCTTAGAAGATACTACAATCATTATGGTATGACAGCTTGGAGCTTTCACATATCTGTACCTCAGCAAAATCCATGTTTATTCCAACAAGCAAACTAAGAAGAGAAAGAACGATCATTTCCTTGTGCTCAAAGTACGAGTTGGAAAATAAATAAAACACTATAAAATCTCTTACAACTTTTATTTACTCTTGATAAATTCTAAGCATACCCTTATAGAACATATGCATATGCATGCACTTTAATAATTTGTTAAACATAAATCATATCATCGAATATCGAAGTTAGCATTCTCACATTTTTGTAATTTTTTAGAGAAATTATAACAAGTAGAAACAAAACATTTGTTGCATCCAAAAGTATGTCACCGGATTATGAAGTTATCTCCATACATGCAGCTGACAACATCCTCCTATAAGAAAATAACCTCAACGGACCTTTGTCAAACTAATTGGTAATCTAGAAATTTTTTCCAATGAATTTAATATTCTTCCACTACCAAATAAAGAAAGAATAATGGAGATTGACAAGCAGGATTTCAATTTTATGAAAATGATCAAGAAAAAGGACTATTAACTGTGTCTTAAAGAGGTCACTCAATGGTCGGTGCACATCCATCTGAGGTAGTCAACAAATAAGTGTTGCAGAGCAGATTTGATCAGTAGTGGTAACTGAGCATAGGTTCAAAATTGCCACTATAAAACTGATAAACAAGAACCGTCTACAAGACAACTTTTGGAAAATTTTCCATATTTTTAATGTCTCAAATAGTTACCAATGAAATCTTGGATGTTACCAGAACAACTCACAAGTTGGTTATTATTCAGACATTTACTTGGATGGCAAGTCAAAATTCTTTGTAAAGGCATAAAGAAATGTTGCCTAATACCAAAGGGAATTATTTCTAAAACATAACAAGTCTTCAACATCTAACAAAGCGTAATCTTTAGATTAATCATAGATCATTCTCTAAATCATTCTCTTCTTCGTAAGGCAATTTATTTCAAACTAAAAATATTTTGCAATAAAATACTGGCGGAAGCAAACCAAAATCAACATTCATACCACCCGGGCCAGAAGAAACTTGGATCAGTGTTAGGCCATCCCTCAAAGAATAAAGAATGGTTATAATAATAAGAATGCATGTCTCAGAGTAACACTGTATCATGGGATGCAATGGTTGCATGATAAGCACTAGGTTACGGAGAGACAAACTTTGATATATTTCAATCACAAGATTATTCCTTATTGCAACACAACTACATATGCATGGTTGACCTCCTCGATAGCAATGGATAATAGAAGACACCCTAATCTATGTCATAAGGTGCCATTCAAACTTGAGGTGGTTGAAAGGATGTGTTTTAAACATTCATCAAAGCTTATTCGAAAGTGGTTAAACGAAACTCACCTGCAGTTGAGAGTACAAAGATCAAAAATTCCTTCCCACCAGGAGTGTGAACGTAGTAAAGAGATCTAAATTTTCTATGAACATTCCTCTTCTTTTTTTTTCCTTGATACTGATCTGAGAAATCTATGATATTCTTTCTTCACAAGCTTCTCTTTAACTGAAGAAAAAGAAAATAAATGAATAATTTCCCAAACATCAACTCTTCCCGACATGCACAATCTATTCTACCAAGAATTTGAAAAACATAAAAGGAAGATTGCCAAGATCATACCTGACCAATCATATGAATATATAAATATCATGATTTTGATGTGACTCTTCATCTACCCATTAAGTAACTCCTTTACTTCTTTAAATTACCTAGATAAATATTTCAAATAAAAGAAATTGATTAATTATTCCCAATTAAATATCCCAATTAATAAAATAAATTTAGGTGGCCTTACCGCTGCCACTTGTTCTTCATTACCTAATTTTTTTATTTATTTTGGAAAACTAAAAAATTGAAAGACTACCAAATTTTTGGCAGTTACAAGATGTGTGCACATATAGAATGGCCTATCGGCCAAATTAACATATTATTATGGTTTATTTCCTTTATGTATATAGATCTTCACCTTATTTTATTCATTGATACATTAATCAATGAAAAATTATTTTCTTTGAAAAGGAAAACATATTACAATTTTTATTTCATTAGGTGTTTATTATATTTTCAACAGTATCATAGTTTTGTTAGATCACAAATAGGAGGCAAGTAAATATTGTTAGGTAATGTGATGAAAAGAATACTCTTATGATAATAAAAAAATAATTAACTATAGAAAACATATTTTATGAGTTTAAAACTAACTAAATATTGAAGATGTTTTTGTGTGTCTCCTTGATTGATGTGAAGGGCCCAATAAGAGCCCCAATATTTTCAACCAACAACAATTCCAAAATATTCACTTTTATTTAGAGAATATGAATCATAAATAAAAGTAATTGGTCCTAAACTGTATTATTAATTATACTATAAAATTTAGCAAGTGTTATACTTTATATCTTAAAGCACATATCCATAATGTAACCATACCAATCACTTTTCCTCACTAAACTTGTATTTTATTTTTTACACAAAATTATTATTGCTAAAAGAAAATGATCTTCCCTACGACTAATTTAGGTTAATTTAATAAGATGTATTTAGATTAATTAATTATAGTTGGGATCCATAAACTAGATTTAACTGTAATTGTTATTTTAAGAAAGTAAATGTAGAAGATAAGATTATTCAGCTCTATGGTTAAAGAGTGTGTATTAATAACTAGGATCTCTTTGTCACATGAATGTTTAGAATTTTGTGTTGATTTTATGTTCTATTAGGGGTTGAATCTAGTGGTGTGAGTAAGATTTGTAATTACGAACTCACCTTGTGTCTCAGATTTTCACTCTACATAATGTTAAGTTTTGTTCTATCACTCACTTAATAGATATGTGTCTTCCTTGTTATGATCTGATGTCTAAAGATTGATGATATTTAAAAATATCTTTAAAGAATTGTTGTTGTGTCACAAGGGGACACATTCTCCTAAATCAACCCCTAGAAAACTTAGGTAAACGATTGAAGAAATTACTTTTTATCCATGCATATCCTACTAGGAAGAATATACAAATCTAGATTCATTTTAGAGCACCAATCAAAGTGTTTCCTTAAATGTGAATATCATTTGAACAAATGATTGGATGATTAATTAAATGGAATTCAATGACTTTAAATACAAGTACATAACAATAAATCATGTGAATTTGTGTGTATAGTTTTCTCTAGATAGGAAAGGAATGGGCGCAAGTTAGTCAAAACTTGAATTTGAATTTTAAATTTTAGAGGTCAAATCCATGGGTGCAGGATCAATTCCGTGAGCATGAATTTGACCCGTCAAATTCTTAGAGTGTGCTTTAAACACATATAAGAAGTTACAATTTTAACTTATGGTTCAAAAGTTATGATCAAAATAATGGACAACTGGGTAAGTGCAGGAAGATGGGGGGCCAAAAAGGGGTCTTAAGTGGCCACTTTTTTTCTGAAATCAAGAAATACTGGCCTTGGATGAGAAATTGAGCATAGTTACACTCAAAATTTGGAGATGCAACCAAAACAATGTTCGTAGTGCTCCGAGTCTACTTTCTAAACTACTATTTTGTTTTGAAAATGGCATAGATTAAGGGGTTCAAAAGAGGGAGCCACATAAATTGGTGTTGTTTCTGTCAAAAAAACATAACATAGCATGTTTTGTGGCTCCCTCAAAAGGTCAACTTTTTTTTGGTATTTTTAAAATCGCTTTAGTGAGAAATTAGCTAATAGCATGTAGTTTATGCCCAATTTTTCTGATAATTTTTTGATGAATATTTGATTTTTTACTAATTTTCAAAGTGGACACATCCTAAAAAATAGAATTTTGGCCATGCTACCCCTATAAATTTTGAAAACTAATTGAAAATTATTTTTTTAATTTTTTAATATTTGTAGAATGGAGTCTAGTTTCTAAATATGTAATTTTTTTGAAATTTCAATGAATAGTTATTTTACAATGAAAAAAAGACCAAACAGTGGTTTTTGCCTAAAAACGGACACACAAACAAAATAAATTAAAGATGAAAGGCTTAACATTGTTAAAATGTGAAAAAAATCACATCTTCAAATAGCTAAGAGAAAGCCTAACATTACCCATGTGTTTGATTTGTTCGACCTTGAAACACGTGCAAATCTGAGGGTTAGCACGAACGAAATTATGTGAAATTTTGAAGAATATAGAAAAACACGTCTGTGACTGTTCATAAGGCACTCCAAGCCTTTGGGTTGGAAATCCAAAGCAAATCCCAAGCCCAAGGCTTGGGATTCCCAAAGCAAGAAATAACGCGAGCGCATTATAACACGCTCGCGTTATGTTTTGCCTTGCATTTTTCTTTTTCGCAAGTCTGTTGTTTGTCATGTTTGACATAACGCAAGCGCGTTATAACACGCTCGCGTTATGTTCTCCTCAAATTTTTTTACATTCAAGGCTATTAATCAAGAGGGTTAAGGGATAAGGGATAGAGTTGGAGGGTTTAGGGATAAGGGATTAGCATTTAAGGTATAGTATCGAGCCCGTTGAGGGTCTAGGAATAGGGATAGCGTTTAGGGTTTAGGGATGAGGGATGACAGATTAGGGTTGAGGGTTTAGGGTTTAGGGATAGGGTTGAGGGTCGAGGGATCAGAGTTAAGGATTGAGGGATTAGGGTTTGACATTGAGGGTTGAGGGTTGAGGTTCAAGGGTCAAGGGTTTAGGGATAGGGTTTAGGGTCGAGGGATTAGGGTTAAAGTAGAGTGTGGAGGGTGTAAGGATTAGGGATAGGGTTAGAGGGTTTAGGGATAAGGGATTAGGGTTTAAGGTATAGTATCGAGTCTATTGAGGGTTTAGGAATAGGGATAGCATTTAGGGTTTAGGGATGAGGGATTGTAGTTGAGGGATGATGGATTAGGGTTGAGGGTTGAGGGATTAGGGTTTAGGGATAAGGTTTAGGGTTGAGGGTTGAGGGATTAGGGTTTAAGGTATAGTGTTGAGGGTTGAGGGTTGAGGGTTTAGGATTAGGGTTTAGGGTTGACGGATTAGCATTTAGTGTCGAGGGTAGAGGGATTAGGGATAGGGTTTAGGGTTGGAGGTTTAAGGATTGAGGGTTGAGGCTTTAGGGATGAGGGTTTAAGGCTTAAGATATAGTGTCAAGTGTTGAGGGTGTAGGGATAGGGTTTAAGTTTTAAGGGTTAAGGGTTGAGGGATAGGGATTAGGGTTTAAGGTATAGTGTTGAGGGTCGAGGGATCAGAGTTAAGGGTTGAGGGATTAGGGTTTGACGTTGAGGGTTAAGGGTTGAGGTTCGAGGGTTAAGGGTTTAGGGATAGGGTTGAGGGTCAAGGAATTAGGGTTGAAGTAGAGTGTGGAGGGTATAAGGATTAGGGATAGGGTTGGAGGGCTTAGGGATAAGGGATTAGGGTTTAAGGTATAGTATCGATTTTGTTGAGGGTGTAGGAATAGGGATAGCATTTAGGGTTTAGGGATGAGGGATTAGAGTTGAGGGATGACGGATTAGGGTTGAGGGTTGAGGGATTAGGGTTTAGGGATAAGGTTTAGGGTTGAAGGCTGAGGGATTAGGGCTTAAGGTATAGTGTTGAGGGTTTAGGGATAGGGTTGAGGGTTGAGGGATTAGAGTGAAGGGTTGAGGGATTAGGATTTGACGTTGAGGGTTGAGGGTTTAGGGTTAGGGTTGAGAGATGAGGGATCAGAGTTAAGGGTTGAAGGATTAGGGTTTGACGTCGAGGGTTGAGGGTTGAGGTTCGAGGGTCAAGGGTTTAGGGATAGGGTTGAGGTTGAAGGGATTAGGGTTAAATTAGAGTGTGGAGGGTGTAAGGATTAGGGATAGGGTTGGAGGGTTTTGGGATAAGGGATTAGAGTTTAAGGTATAGTATTGAGTCTGTTGAGGATTTAGGAATAGGGATAGCATTTAGGGTTTAGGGATGAGGGATTAGAGTTGAGGGATGAGGGATTAGGGTTGAGGGTTGAGGGATTAGGGTTTAGGGATAAGGTTTAGGGTTCAGGGTTGAGGGATTAGGGTTTAAGGTATAGTGTTGAGGGTTGATGGTTTAGGGATAGGGTTTAGGTTTGAAGAATTAGGGTTTAGGGTTGATGAATTAGGGTTTAATGTTGAGAGTTGAGGGTTGAGGGTTGAGGGTTGAGGGATAGGGTTAATGGTCAAGGGATTAGGGTTAAATAAGAGTGTCGAGGGTAGAGGGATTAAGGTTTAAGGTATAGTATCGAGCCTGTTGAGGGTCTAGGAATAGGGATAGCGTTTAGGGTTTAGGAATGAGGGATTAGAGTTGAGGGATTACGGATGACAGATTAGGGTTGAGGGTTGAGGGATTAGGGTTTAGGGACAAGGTTTTGGGTTAGGGTTGAGGGATTAGGGTTTAAGGTATAGTGTTGAGGGTTTAGAGATAGGGTTTAGGGTTGAGGGATTAGAGTGAAGGGTTGAGGGATTGGAATTTGATGTTGAGGGTTGAGGGTTTAGGGATAGGGTTAAAGGTTGAGGGATCAGAGTTAAGGGTTGAGGGATTAGGGTTTGATGTTGAGGGTTGAGGGTTGAGGTTTGAGGGTCAAGGGTTTAGGGATAGGGTTGAGGGTCGAGGAATTAGGGTTAAAGTAGAGTGTGAAGGGTATGAGGATTAGGGATAGGGTTGGAGGGTTTAGGGATAAGGGATTAGAGTTTAAGGTATAGTATCGAGTCCGTTGAGGGTTTAGGAATAGGGATAGCATTTAGGGTTGAGGGATGAGGGATTAGGGTTGAGGGTTGATGGATTAGGGTTTAGGGATAAGGTTTAGGGTTGAGGGTTGAGGGATTAGGGTTTAAGGTATAGTGTTGAGGGTTGATGGTTTAGGGATAGGGTTTAGGTTTGAGGGATTAGGGTTTAGGGTTGATGAATTAGGGTTTAATGTTGAGAGTTGAGGGTTGAGGGTTGAGGTTGAGGGATAGGGTTAATGGTCAAGGGATTAGGGTTAAATATGAGTGTCGAGGATAGAGGGATTAGGGTTTAAGGTATAGTATCAAGCCTGTTGAAGGTCTAGGAATAGGGATAGCGTTTAGGGTTTAGGAATGAGGGATTAGAGTTGAGGGATGACGGATGATAGATTAGGGTTGAGGGTTGAGGGATTAGGGTTTAGGGACAAGGTTTAGGGTTAGGGTTGAGGGATTAGGGTTTAAGGTATAGTGTTGAGGGTTTATGGATAGGGTTTAGGGTTGAGGGATTAGAGTGAAGGGTTGAGGGATTAGAATTTGATGTTGAGGGTTGAGGGTTTAGGGATAGGGTTGAAGGTCGAGGGATCAGAGTTAAGGGTTGAGGGATTAGGGTTTGATGTTGAGGGTTGAGGGTTGAGGTTCGAGGGTCAAGGGTTTAGGGATAGGGTTGAGGGTCAAGGAATTAGGGTTAAAGTAGAGTGTGGAGGGTATGAGGATTAGGGATAGGGTTGGAGGGTTTAGGGATAAGGGATTAGAGTTTAAGGTATAGTATCGAGTCTGTTGAGGGTTTAGGAATAGGGATAGCATTTAGGGTTGAGGGATGAGGGATTAGGGTTGAGGGTTGATGGATTAGGGTTTAGGGATAAGGTTTAGGGTTGAGGGTTGAGGGATTAGGGTTTAAGGTATAGTGTTGAGGGTTGATGGTTTAGGGATAGGGTTTAGGTTTGAGGGATTAGGGTTTAGGGTTGATGAATTAGGGTTTAATGTTGAGAGTTGAGGGTTGAGGGTTGAGGTTGAGGGATAGGGTTAATGGTCAAGGGATTAGGGTTAAATATGAGTGTCGAGGATAGAGGGATTAGGGTTTAAGGTATAGTATCAAGCCTGTTGAAGGTCTAGGAATAGGGATAGCATTTAGGGTTTAGGAATGAGGGATTAGAGTTGAGGGATGACGGATGACAGATTAGGGTTGAGGGTTGAGGGATTAGGGTTTAGGGACAAGGTTTAGGGTTAGGGTTGAGGGATTAGGGTTTAAGGTATAGTGTTGAGGGTTTAGGGATAGGGTTTAGGGTTGAGGGATTAGAGTGAAGGGTTGAGGGATTAGAATTTGATGTTTAGGGTTGAGGGTTTAGGGATAGGGTTGAAGGTCGAGGGATCAGAGTTAAGGGTTGAGGGATTAGGGTTTGATGTTGAGGGTTGAGGGTTGAGGTTCGAGGGTCAAGGGTTTAGGGATAGGGTTGAGGGTCGAGGAATTAGGGTTAAAGTAGAGTGTGGAGGGTATGAGGATTAGGGATAGGGTTGGAGGGTTTAGGGATAAGGGATTAGAGTTTAAGGTATAGTATCGAGTCTGTTGAGGGTTTAGGAATAGGGATAGCATTTAGGGTTGAGGGATGAGGGATTAGGGTTGAGGGTTGATGGATTAGGGTTTAGGGATAAGGTTTAGGGTTGAGGGTTTAGGGATTAGGGTTTAAGGTATAGTGTTGAGGGTTGATGGTTTAGGGATAGGGTTTAGGTTTGAGGGATTAGGGTTTAGGGTTGATGAATTAGGGTTTAATGTTGAGAGTTGAGGGTTGAGGGTTGAGGGTTGAGGTTGAGGGATAGGGTTAATGGTCAAGGGATTAGGGTTAAATAAGAGTGTCGAGGGTAGAGGGATTAGGGTTTAAGGTATAGTATCAAGCTTGTTGACGGTCTAGGAATAGGGATAGCGTTTAGGGTTTAGGAATGAGGGATTAGAGTTGAGGGATGACGGATGACAGATTAGGGTTGAGGGTTGAGGGATTAGGGTTTAGGGACAAGGTTTAGGGTTAGGGTTGAGGGATTAGGGTTTAAGGTATAGTGTTGATGGTTTAGGGATAGGGTTTAGGGTTGAGGGATTAGAGTGAAGGGTTGAGGGATTAGAATTTGACGTTGAGGGTTGAGGGTTTAGGGATAGGGTTGAAGGTCGAGGGATTAGAGTTAAGGGTTGAGGGATTAGGGTTTGATGTTGAGGGTTGAGGGTTGAGGTTGGAGGGTCAAGGGTTTAGGGATAGGGTTGAGGGTCGAGGAATTAGGGTTAAAGTAGAGTGTGGAGGGTATAAGGATTAGGGATAGGGTTGGAGGGTTTAGGGATAAGGGATTAGAGTTTAAGGTATAGTATCAAGTCTGTTGAGGGTCTTGGAATAGGGATAGCGTTTAGGGTTTAGGGATGAGGGATTAGAGTTGAGGGATGACGGATGATAGATTAGGGTTGAGGGTTGAGGGATTAGGATTTAGGGACAAGGTTTAGGGTTAGGGTTGAGGGATGAGGGTTTAAGGTATAGTGTTGAGGGTTTATGGATAGGGTTTAGGGTTGAGGGATTAGAGTGAAGGGTTGAGGGATTAGAATTTGACATTAAGGGTTGAGGGTTTAGGGTTGAGGGATTAGAGTGAAGGGTTGAGGGATTAGAATTTGACGTTGAGGGTTGAGGGTTTAGGGTTGAGGGTTTAGGGATAGGGTTAGGGTCGAGGGATCAGTGTTAAGGGTTGAGGGTTGAGGTTCGAGGGTCAAGGGTTTAGGGATAGGGTTGAGGGTCGAGGAATTAGGGTTAAAGTAGAGTGTGGAGGGTATAAGGATTAGGGATAGGGTTGGAGGGTTTAGGGATAAGGGATTAGAGTTTAAGGTATAGTATCAAGTCTGTTGAGGGTTTAGGAATAGGGATAGCATTTAGGGTTTACGGATGAGAGATTAGAGTTGAGGGATGATGGATTAGGGTTGAGGGTTGAGGGATTAGGGTTTAGGGATAAGGTCTAGGGTTGAGGGTTGAGGGATTAGGGTTTAAGGTATAGGATTGAGGGTTGAGGCTTTAGGGATGAGGGTTTAAGGCTTAAGATATAGTGTCAGGTGTTGAGGGTGTAGGGATAGGGTTTAAATTTTAAGGGTTAAGGGTTGAGGGATAGGGATTAGGGTTTAAGGTATAGTGTTGAGGGTTGATGGATCAGAGTTAAGGGTTGAGGGATTAGGGTTTGACGTTGAGGGTTGAGGGTTAAGGTTCGAGGGTCAAGGGTTTAGGGATAGGGTAGAGGTTCAAGGGATTAGGGTTAAAGTAGAGTGTGGAGGGTGTAAGGATTAGGGATAGGGTTGGAGGGTTTAGGGATAAGGGATTAGAGTTTAAGGTATAGTATCGAGTCTATTGAGGGTTTAGGAATAGGGATAGCATTTAGGGTTTAGGATGAGGGATTAGAGTTGAGGGATGATGGATTAGGGTTGAGGGTTGAGGGATTAGGGTTTAGGGATAAGGTTTAGGGTTGAGGGTTGAGGAATTAGGGTTTAAGGTATAGTGTTGAGGGTTGAGGGTTGAGGGTTTAGGATTAGGGTTTAGGGTTGACGGATTAGCATTTAATGTCAAGGTTAGGGTTAGAGTGTCAAGGGTAGAGGGATTAGGGATAGGGTTTAGAGTTGAAGGTTTAAGGATTAAGGGTTGAGGCTTTAGGGATGAGGGTTTAAGGCTTAAGATATAGTGTCAAGTGTTGAGGGTGTAGGGATAGGGTTTAAGTTTTAAGGGTTAAGGGTTGAGGGATAGGGATTAGGGTTTAAGGTATAGTGTTGAGGGTCGAGGGATCAGAGTTAAGGGTTGAGGGATTAGGGTTTGACGTTGAGGGTTGAGGGTTGAGGTTCAAGGGTCAAGGGTTCAGGGATAGGGTCGAGGGTCGAGGAATTATGGTTAAAGTAGAGTGTGGAGGGTATAAGGATTAGGGATAGAGTTGGAGGGTTTAGGGATAAGGGATTAGGGTTTAAGGTATAGTATCGATTCTGTTGAGGGTGTAGGAATAGGGATAGCATTTAGGGTTTAGGGATGAGGGATTAGAGTTGAGGGATGACGGATTAGGGTTGAGGGTTGAGGGATTAGGGTTTAGGGATAAGGTTTAGGGTTGAGGGCTGAGGGATTAGGGTTTAAGGTATAGTGTTGAGGGTTTAGGGATAGGGTTTAGGGTTGAGGGATTAGGATCTGATGTTGAGGGTTGAGGGTTGAGGGTTTAGGGTTTAGGGTTTAGGGTTAGGGTTGAGAGATGAGGGATCAAAGTTAAGGGTTGAGGGATTAGGGTTTGACGTCGAGGGTTGAGGGTTGAGGTTCGAGGGTCAAGGGTTTAGAGATAGGGTTGAGGTTGAAGGGATTAGGGTTTAAGGTATAGTGTTGAGGGTTGATGGATCAGAGTTAAGGGTTGAGGGATTAGGATTTGACGTTGAGGGTTGAGGGTTGAGGTTTGAGGGTCAAGGGTTTAGGGATAGGGTTGAGGTTCAAGGGATTAGTGTTAAAGTAGAGTGTGGAGGGTGTAAGGATTAGGGATAGGGTTGGAGGGTTTAGGGATAAGGGATTAGAGTTTAAGGTATAGTATCGAGTCTGTTGAGGGTGTAGGATTATGGATAGCATTTAGGGTTTAGGGATGAGGGATTAGAGTTGAGGGATGACGGATTAGGGTTGAAGGATTAGGATTTGACGTTGAGGGTTGAGGGTTTAGGGATAGGGTTGAGGGTTGGGGGATTAGGATTTGATGTTGAGGGTTGAGGGTTTAGGGATAGGGTTGAGGGTTGAGGGATCAGGATTTGACATTGAGGGTTGAGGGTCGAGGGTCGAGGGATCAGAGTTAAGGGTTGAGGGATTAGGGTTTAACGTTGAGGGTTGAGGGCATTTTCTATCAAGAACTTGATTATGAGGGCTTGTCCCTTCATTGTTATGCCTATCATATGGCAGAGCATCTGGCAAGCCCTTGCAGGAAAAAGATGTGATCAATGCAAAGGATGTGATGAATCTATAGCAGGACAAAACGCGTGCGCGTTATAATGAGCTTTCGTTTTGTATTTCTATTGAAACGGTAAAAAAGTGGTTACCCCTATGATCCAGGCCCACATGCTCTGTTTTCTTACTAATTTTGCGCGTGCTCCAACAAAAAAGAAGTGCTTTCATGCTATTGGGAAATTCACATGCACATTTGACACATTGTACCACCTTTGCATGATCTTTCCACCACCTTTTCTGCTTTGCCAACTTGAGAAGGAGGAAATAACATAGTTTTCACACTAAGTTTGATATATATCTATTCAAGTTTCAATTTTTGTAGTGTTGCAATGTTAATTGTGATTCAATTTTAGGAATTTAACATTGAAAAGGAACAAAGTGGTGAAAAACTCAAATTGTTGAGGAGTTTGATGCAAGAAGATAAAAACACTACATAATTGGGTACTCTCTCCATTCAAATCTTTATTTTTTAGGTATGTCAAGTCTTTACATGCATGTTCTTTACATTTTCTTTATTTCGGATTGAATTACTTTATCATGCTTTATCATACATGTTTAAAATAGACACATTCCCAATCAAGAAAGCAGCCTACAATCTCACATGATGCCATGTATATTTTCTACACTTGGGCTCTTTAATAATTATGTGTAATAAACAAACCTTAACATACCATGATGTCAAACTATACAAGAATAAATCCTTACAACATAAAAAAAATACAATCCCACTATTATCTTGTATTCATTTCTTAGGAACTAATATTGGTCTCTTTATCATGCTACAGACAAATTCTCCGTCATGCTGAGGAAACGATCAAGAATTAAACCAACACATGAAGAGATAGAAGCTAAGAATGCAAAGAAAGAAGTGGCTATGAGGGAACTTCGTGAGAAGAGGAAATTGGACATGATAAATGAAGACATACCAATTGAAGAGGAACCACAACCATCACAAAGAGATATGGTATTGGCGGCACAAAAAGAACGAATGCAAAAACTTTGTGGTACGAGAGATTTGAATACCATAGTTGGAGACATGTCCTTTACTACAAGTCAACATGTAGGGACACAATCTACCACATCTCAAGTTGAGAGTACATCATCACTCACATGTGATGAAGGAGGTACGCCATCGTTCCCACCTCAACCTCAAGGTATGTCATCTATTCCATCTTCGATCGAAGGTATGCCATCTAACCCATCTTATTTAAATATTGATGAAATTCCTAATGTTGAGATGAATTTACCTAACTTGACACCACCTAGAATTTTGCATAGAAAGCCAAAGTATTTGATTGATATTGATGAGAATATTTTGCAGCCAATGGAAGGTAAGATTCCAAAATGCACTTGTAGAAGATATGCTAATAAGATTTGGAGATTGTTCTTTGAAAAGTTAAATGAGACTGCAAGATGTCAACTATTCATTGAAATGATGCGAAGTATAAGGTATAGGTCTATCATGAAGATTCTTGGGTTGAGAACATCAGAGGCTTCAAGTGAAAAATCTATTGTCAAGAATCTAATGAGTGCATATGAGAGTGTGGGTAACACCTCATGCACAAAAGATAGTAATGCAATACGGCGTGTGATTACATCGACTATAGTAAGTAGTCAAACGAGGAAAGCTCGTCTCATTAGAAAGACAAGTCAAGAATTGAGAATTAATAGGAAAACTTTATCAAGAGCCGTTGGAAGATGCCAAAGAATTGAGGACACTAATGCCAATGAATTATGGGCGTTCTCGGGGAGACTACCACAAAAAGATAAACTAATTGTTGAAGCATTGAGATCACTAATTGAAGACTTTTGGAAGAATTACACAAGGGTATATCCAAATCAAAGGGATGTGGTAAGAAGGAGAATCGGTAGTCAGAACCGCGAGCCACATCCAAAGCATTTTTTGGATGAGACTCAAACACAATTTTATAGTAAATTTCTAAAGAAGTATCCTCAAATTAAAATTTGTCAAAGATATTTTGAATTGCTAAAACCTCTCTATGTTAAGATAAATCACACATGCACTACTTGTTGTTGTAGAATACATATTGAATTTTCTAACCATTTTGATGCTTATAGGTCTATATGTTTAGATATGCATACTAACAATGATTTGCAGGGTTAGGACATATGTGCCCCACCAACATCTTCAAGAGACTTCATATCAAGAATTTTATGTGAAAGAGAGGAAGGTCAAATATTCTACAAGAAATTATGCTTGGATGACACATGTCATCGTTGCGGTGGCTTGCAACATTTACCAATATGTGAACATATGGAAATAACACATGCGGTTGGAAACAAACTAGTAGAGTTTGGCAAGTATAAAACAGTGGCATACAATACAAAAGATGGTAAAGAAGCAAAGAGGTGTGAATTAGTTATTGAAAAGATTCCAGTGTATCAGTTTATGCCTATATTTCGTGACAGCATACTGTATGAGTATGCAAGACATGCCCATAGAGCTCGATGGTTGGACTTGCAATTCAAGTTATGTAAGGACACATTTCTAGTTGGTAGCATTGTTTTAGTTGTCAACTTTGCAGAGAACTACAGTCTACAACCACAGCGTGAGGTGCAATCACAATATTACAACTCCACATAGGTTTCTATATTTGTGCACATCACATTCATTCATGCGAATAATAATATAGAGGATGACAGAAAGATCATAAGGGAGTATAATTTCTATATTAGTGATGATTGCATGCATTCTACGGAGTTTGTGCAAGGTTGCTTTCAGGTGTTCTACAATGATTTGGCTAGAAGGGGCATTTCATTCAGTCAGCATATCATATGGTCGGATAATTGTGCGTCACAATTCAAGAACTCGCAGAATTTCTATTGGCTAAGTAGGAGGCATAATTTTACAGGTATTCAACATATGTGGAACTTTTGTGAGGCCGGGCATGGAAAGGGGGAGCATGATGGTGCAGGAGTATGTATGAAAAGAGCCATAGCACGAGAAGAGTTAAAGTATAAAGACAATACAAAGTTGACAGATGCAAAATCGATTGTCGAGTGGTGTAATGCTTCCATGGGTCCAGGTAATGAAGGTAAGTCTTTAGTTCGTAGATTTTTTTGGTTGATAGATGATACTAAATTGCACCATATGAGGATTGTTGTACACTGACAGGATCAAATGAGATGCACTCTTTCAGAAGCTCAATTGCAGGTTCATGGAGTATCCATACACGAAAGATGTCATGCTTTCGTTCTTCTTGTACAATTCAAGTCTGGGATGAGTGCAAGTCAAAGGAGTGGGTTGACGAATGGTAGTTATCTTAGCCCACTTGACACGCATCGACCCCCGACGACACTGGAACTAACACAGATGGAATCATTAGTTGACTTTGACCACATATTAGATTTAGTTCAACCAGGTAATATAGGGTACGTATATGCATCTAATTTCATCTAGTTCAACCAGTTAATGTCATCTTACTTTGTAGTGTTTTTGTAATGTTGACTAATTTCATCTAATTTGCTACACATATGAATGTAGGGCATGTATATGCAGTTATTGTAGATGAAGATAATGAAGAGGGAACAGATTATTATTTATGTCGTGTTGAGGCCAAAAAGAAATTGGAGGCCCCTGTTACAGATGGAGAAAACATCAAATACCCTACAGGATCAGTGGTTATTACTGGAACATGGCTTAGAAGGTACCCACATAAGAGTGTTAATATTTGGCTATTTCAGAACTTTGACATGCATCGGAAGATTCTTCATTACTCGAACCTTGGCGTGGCATCCAATGTTCATTTGATAAAGTATCGAGGTAGACCTTTGAACAAAATATTGTGGAAGGTGCGTGAGTCTGTCCATGAAGCAATACTTGACACAATAAAGAGTAGAGCAGACCTGGATGGTTCATTGGATTAATTTGTAAGTATTCACATTGATTTTGTAAAGTTATGTTACATTGAGTTGTAAGTATGCACATTAATTTGTAAGGTTTGTCTTTTTTTATTTCCTCTTGCATTTTTACACATATGTACACATTTTTACATCATCATGTTATGCATTTTTGGTGTCTTGCTCCTGATGCGACCAAACTCATAACTCACCCTACTTCCTCTAGACACCATTTGATGATCTCTCTAACACTCTGGATCCAGGGCGCCCAATCATGATGATGACCTATATACCATTCTCCTAATGTGCTCATAATGAATGAAAAGAAGACCAAGGGCACCCAAGCTTAATAGACTTATTTCTTTCAATTTTGATGATCCAAACTCTTGCAATATGACATCCACTTTCATGCCTTTAGATCTTCCTTCACATATAGGGCACCAAATCAAGTTGAAAAATCTACATAAGTGCGCCAAACTGGATGAAAGGAGACATGAAATGCGCCTTAGGACTCTATGCTAAGGTTTGAGCCATTAAAGTCTCTTGATATTAGGCGCTCATGATGATGAAACTTAGAGCTTTTTCCTTTCCTATGCGCTCATCTAAGATGTTTGAATGATAAGGAGTGCCTCAACCTCTTTATTGTATATTGGGCACCAAAATCAAGGTGATTTTAAGTCACTTTGAGTCATTTGGGGTTAGTTTGAGTTTTTGAATCATGTTGCAAAAAAGTGTCAATATTATTAAGTTGCACAAAGCAACTTTTGCATTTTTGGTGTCCTGCTCATGATGTGACCAAACTGACTATTCCAACACATCCAGATGGGTACATTTACGCTAGCCATGGTCCTATTTTTCACCCAAACATGTCGAAACAGTCTAAGCTACATTGTACCGACGATATCCCTAAACAGTCTAAAGTGCAAAAAGGTTACAATCTTTGACGAGATGTTACTTGAAAATTGTGTCACTTAGAAACATTCCATATGAGGCAACACAATCACATAAAGTACCTCTACAATAACCTCTCTCAGTTTTTTATATCTTTGAGGCATTTGCCCGTGGTGAAAGGTTTTTTGCTGCCCCAAAAATCGTCAGAAGGAGGCAGTGTAAAGTTGCAAAGGGGTGTAACTTTTATCCTGCTCCTGATGTGACCAAACTGACTATTCCAACACATCCGAATGGGTACATTTACGCTAGGCATTGTCTTTTTTTTCACCCAAACATGTCGAAACAGTCTAAGCTACATTGTACCCACGATATCCCTAAAGAGTCCAAAGTGCAAAAAGGCTGCAATCTTTGATGAGATGTTACTCAAAAACTGTGTCACTTAGAAACATTCCGTCTGAGGCAACGTAATCACATAGAGTGCCTCTACAATAACCTCTCTTGGTTTTTTATAGCTTTGAGGCATTTGCCCGTGGTGAAAAGTTTTCTGTTGCCCCAAAAATTGTCAGGAGGCAGTGTAAAGTTGCAAAGGGGTGTAACTTTTGTCCTGCTCTTGATGCGACCAAACTGACTATTCCAATGCATCTGAATGGGTACATTTACGCCAGACATGGTCCTATTTTTCACCCAAACATGCTGAAACAGTCAGAGCTACATTGTACCGACAATATCCCTGAAGTGTCCAAAGTGCAAAAAGGCAACAACCTTTGACGAAATGTTACTCAAAAACTGTGTCACTTAGAAACATTCCATTTGAGGCAACACGATCATGTAGAGTGCCTCTACAATAACCTCTCTCAGTTTTTTATAGCTCTTAGGCATTTGCTTGTGGTGAAAGGTTTTTTGTTGCCCCAAAAATCGTCAGAAGGAGGCAGTGTAAAGTTGCAAAGGGGTGTAACTTTTGTCCTGCTCCTGATGCGACCAAACTGATTGTTCCAACGCGTCTGAATGGGTACATTTACGCTAAGCATGGTCCTGTTTTTCACCCAAATATGTCGAAACAGTCGGAGCTACATTGTACCGACGATATCCCTGAAGAGTCCAAAGTGCAAAAAGGAAGTAATCTTTGATGAGATGTTACTCGAAAACCGTGTCACTTAGAAATATTCTGTCTGAGGTAACGTGATCATGTAGAGTGCCTCTACAATAACCTCTCTTGGTTTTTTATAGCTCTGAGGCATTTGCCCGTGGTGAAAGGTTTTCTGCTGCCCCAAAAATCGTCAGAAGGAGGCAGTGTAAAGTTGCAAAGGGGTGTAACTTTTGTCCTTCTCCTGATGCAACCAAACTGACTATTCCAACGCGTCTGAATGGGTACATTTATGCTAGGCATGGTCCTGTTTTTCACCCAAACATGTCGAAACAGTCGGAGCTACATTGTACCGACGATATCCCTGAAGAGTCCAAAGTGCAAAAAGGTAGCAATCTTTGACGAGATGTTACTCAAAAACTGTGTCACTTAGAAATATTTCGTCTAAGGCAATGCGATCATGTAGAGTGCCTCTACAATAACCTCTCTCAGTTTTCTATAGCTCTGAGGCATTTGCCCGTGGTGAAAGGTTTTCTGCTGCCCTAAAAATCATCAGAACGAGGCAGTGTAAAGTTGCAAAGGGGTGTAACTTTTGTCTTGTTCCTGATGCGACCAAACTGACTATTCTAACACATCTGAATGGGTACATTTACGCTAGGCATGGTCCTATTTTTCACCCAAACATGTCGAAACAGTCGGAGCTACATTGTACCGATGATATCCCTGAAGAGTCCAAAGTGCAAAAAGGTAGAAATCTTTGACGAGATGTTACTTGAAAACTGTGTCACTTAGAAACATTCTGTCTGAGGCAACACGATCATGTAGAGTGCCTCCACAATAACCTCTCTCAATTTTTTATAGCTTTGAGGCATTTGCCCGTGGTGAAAGGTTTTCTTCTGCCCCAAAAATCGTCAGAAGGAGGTAGTGTAAAGTTGCAAAGGGGTGTAACTTTTGTCCTGCTCCTGATGTGACCAAACTAACTGTTCCAAAGTGTCTGAATAGGTACATTTATGCTAGGCATGGTCCTGTTTTTCACCCAAACATGTCGAAACAGTCAGAGCTACATTGTACCGATGATATCCCTGAAGAGTCCAAAGTGCAAAAAGGCAGCAATCTTTGACGAGATGTTACTTGAAGAATTGAGCCTTCCAAGACATCTTGCAATTGCCTAAAAGTCCAAAATTTACATAAGTGAGTTAAGGCACCATTTTCCATCTCCAGAGCCTCCTTTGAGCGCCTTAACATGGAGTGAATGTTTTAGTCTATGAAAGATTACGCCTAAAGAATATAACAACCCCTTGAGTCACTAGGATGAACTAAGTTAACAAAATGAACTTCATTGAGGGAGGCGCACTTGTGTCTTCCTGCTAAAACCTCTAAAGGGTAACCATCTCAACAAGTGTCTCTAATCCCAAGAGAACTCTAGCCTCACCCAAGTCTCGAAGTATGTATGAGAACCTACAACCAATCAATCCATGTTAAGCTCCAAATGCAACACCACATTATCATCAAGCTCCTAAGCACATGACCAATGTACTCAATGCCAAGAGAACTAACAAGACCACTGTCAAAACTCCAACTACAAAATTAGGTATCCAAACATGACATCATGATCTAACATCTCCTCCTAGAAGATCACATGCACCAATACAGACATCCTAGTCTCAAGAGAACTTGTATCATGCTAATACTCTAATCTAGAATCAAGAGTCCACCAAGACACACTACCAAACACCTCTAAACCAAGGATCAACATCTACAACCACATGAAGATAACCATCTCCTAAAAATAGTAGCCAAGATGTCAAAGCACTCTCACTACAAATAATAATCATAATCCAAGAGTTTGTCCATTACACCCAACCACTATATAAGATCATCCATCATTAGGTGACGAATACACATCACTATCAAAGCAACATCCATCCTCTCATCCCAATGCAACATACCAATGCGTAAATGAGCATAGACAAGGATAAATAACAAAGTCATCCTGTGGATATAGGCAATATGCTTTCAAGTCATCCCACTACAATCAATGGGGTGTGCATCCCAAAAAAATGCATAACTTGTAGATCCCAACCATTAAAAACATGCAAAATCATCATCACATTAGTAAACTAGTAAACATCATTTGCATCCATACTTAAACCAATCTTATTGTTGTGTTTGATGTGTCCTCTTTCAAACAACCATTTAACAAAATTTGAGTCCAAACAATAAACATTTACAACCATAAACATCTCAAAGTCCAAAATCCAAACATTCAATCATCCTTAATCATTTCCATCATGGACCCTTGGTTTGAAAAAATCATTATGCAAGATAAAAACCCTATGCCTATTACCTTGTCCGAGGCTCATGCAAAACCCAAAATGATTAGCCTAGTACCATGTGTCATGTCCCCGTTCCTGGCTTGATCATCGAGTGTATAATGGATTAGCCTATTCCTCATTCCCAGAGGCTAATTCCAAATGATGACGGAATGAATTGGTTTCAGACTAACTCTATCTATTTGTTTTGCAGGAACAAGGTCAGAACCCTAAAATTTGACTAAGTATGGAAGCTTGGGAGCCTAGGCACCCATTTCACTCCAGTTTTCCTTACTAAGCGCCTAGCACAATGATCATCCAAATTAAGGGCCTAAGAACCTCAAGGCGCCTATACATGTTTCTAGGGATCCTCCAATTGAGCGCTTAGCATAGATGGATGAAGATTGAAAGTTTTCAAGTTAAAGATGTCCTTTGGGTGAACTTACAGCACTAGGCGCATGTGTTGGTTGGAACTCCTTGGATCTGGCGCCTAGGATTGAAAGCCTTTGATGAGGAGAGAAGTCTCAAGGCCTGGTTTGGCGCCCTCACTTGCCTACCCCACCCTTAGAATGCGCCTAACCTTCATAAGGTGTTAACACTCTATTTTGAGCGCCTAGCAGGGGGTAATGGATAGATTGAAGGCTTGGGAGCTAAGGAAAGTCACTTAGATGAATAATCAAGATTGAAATGAGAAACTCCTAGCCAAGGCGCAAAATTCCTCAATTCTGGCATCCAGAAATCAAATCTAAGTAAGGCACTCTTTCCATTTGCCAAAGGCTTTATTAGCACCCTTGGTTGATGATCTCTCTAGACACCTAAAATGGCGCCCAGTGGATCTTTCAACTTGTATCAGGAAGAAGGGAAGCATTCTCAGTGTTGTTTAGATAATCTAAGTTGTAAAGTTAACAAGGAATAGAGCCAGAGGACAAGGCGCACTTATTGGTCTCCATCACCTCAGAAATGCGCCTAATGCAGTTGGTGTCAACTTCCCTCTTTCTAGCCTCCAAATGGTGCCTAGAGTCAAAAAAGGATTTCACTGAATAATGTTAATGTTTTGAGCATCAAACTCTGCTTGGCGCATACCTATGCTCTTGCAACCTCAAATTGGCGCCTAGGGTTCAGTCATCCTCCTAAGGCATGGTTCTACTCCTCCATAACCCTGGTTTGGCGCCTAAACTTGGAAGTACATTGAAGACTTGGATTAAGATGGAATTCACCTCTAGAATGTTAGGCGCTTGATAGAAGATAAAGGTGCTAGGGTAAAAGAGCTTCAAAAGTTTGATGTCAAGTGTGAATTGAGATAATAGGTGCTGATACCAGTTGACATTACTCCAAACATGCACCTAAGAGAGATGCAAGTCCCCAAGACCAATTTTGGAACAAGGCGCTCCATCAGAGGGTAAGATGATAATCCTTGGAAGTCAAGTGTTTCAAAGATTCTTTGATAAATTGACAAGTTGTAACCTAGGTGCCAAAACCCCTGAGAATCCTCCTATCTGGCGCCTAGTCAGAAGAACACTAATATTGCGCCTAAGTGAATTTGAGTGTCAATATAGAGTCATCAAACCCCACCAAATGTTCATCCATGTCTCTGCCACCTCAAGGAAGTGCCCAGCTTAGGATGGCGCCTAGTCTGGTCTCTACTACCTTCAGTTGGCGCCTAACCCTAAGAGTCTTGCAACTATGACATCATATTGGCGCCTAACCCTAAGAGTCTTGCAACTATGGAATATTCCCTTGTATATGCTTCTTGGGAAACGTGATTCAGTTCCTCTTTGTGCATTGAAAAATGTGCCTTCATTGCCTTTGGGAGGCCTACAAAAGGAGGAGCCCTCTCATTCATTTGTTATCTAATCATTTTGACAGAATTCTCTCTGCAAAGCTATTTAGCTTGTGATCTTGAGGCCAGCGAGTTTCAAGTGTTGGGGTGATGCTCCCTCAACAAGCAAGGTGATGCTCCCTTGTGATATTGTGAGGTGTTGACATTCAGTTGACATCATTGAGTTTGATTGAGTTGATCAAGTGTAGACACCATTGTAAACATCAAGGCTTCAAGGCCTTTCTTTTGTATCTCCATTGAATAAGTTGTAACTTCATGCTATTGAAAGCATTATCCATGTAGTAAGACATTGCAAGTTGATTGAGTCAAATAACTAGACAAGTACCCAACTCTAAGGTTGATTCATTCAAGTAGTTATCTTTGATGTATATCTTTGTATTGTTGAAGTAGTTGATGAATTGATAGCAAGTAAAATTGTTTAAAGAAAAATTTTCGTAGAACTAGTTGGGTATCTTACACCATGCCTATCCATCAAACACCACAATGCAATCAAAATCCTAACAACATGCCCATGATCCAAGATCAAGTGCAATCATGCAAAGATATTATCAATCACAAGCCTATTAATAATGAACTAGAGTCTTCTAGTACCATACTTTTCCATCAAACACCATCATGTAATCCATGGCCTATCAAGCCTATCAAAGAAAATGCAAACATCCTATGTAATACAATCGGACTTTAAATATTTGAAGTAGTCATCTACAAATGTCCATTCAAAAGTGGATTTATAATGCAAATATGGACGCCATCAATAAAAAAGATTTGTATTAGCCAATTATCCATATAGGCATACATCAATATCTGTCGATATAAGTATAACATATATACAAAATAGCCATATAGGCTTACAAGAATGCCATATAGGCATACAATATCAACTATGTACAATACAAAATATATGTCCACAAATGCCATATAGGCATACAACAAAGGAACATAATAAAAAGTCATTCCCCTCTGGCTGGTGGAGAATAAGTCACGAGCAGCCTTTGATCTTCTAGGGGATGGAGACATGCATGTGGGTGGTCTACTACGAACCCGAGGGCTACTCCTCCTATTTAGTTCTTCCTACATCTTTACCTGTTACAATAAAAAGTATAGACATTAATATATAGAAATTACATGTTATAAAAAAATGAAACATTTAACAAAATAATCACTTACTGCTAGCATATAATCTATCTCCTCACTTGCCTCAGTAGCAGGAATAGGCCCTGGTGATGTCATGTCCTATAGAAACCATCCAGATAGAAATTAAACTTCAAATCAATAATCTTTTGATTTTTTAAAAATAGAAAACTATAACAATGAATGTAAATTGAAATTTAATAATCTGCCTCATACCCCTGTCAATGCCATGGAGCTATGAATCGCAGAGGCCACACCCTGCTCCATTGCCCTATGAACATGGGGAGGTGTCTCCGCAGCCTGCATCATCTGGAAATAAAACAACATTATTCAATTACGAAAACTATAATAGTGATGCAAATCATGGCTCCTAACATACACACACGTTCATCTAAACATGGAAGTACACACAATAAAACACAAATCACATACAAAAATTTAGTAAGTACAATTCATTCATTAAACTATTTATTTTATTACCTCCGTAAAGCTTTGAAGTCCACCACCGCTGGCAGGTGTTGCCATGAAATCTACAGTATTAACCTATTCAACATCCAAAATCAGAAATTAGAATACCATTCATATAACGATGTTATTCACATGTAATATTTATAATTGTTTACTAGTTACATACCTTGACAGTAGATGATCTAGTGAAAAATGCAGGTGGAGAACCACTAAAAACTGCATCGACGTTATGACCCTGAAATTTCATTAAAATCATTAATTTAAATTAGTTAATCTTGTATTTCAAAAATGAAATTTAATAAATTAAATTCAATAAACTTGCTAATATTTACCTGAGTATCAAGGCCAAAAGTCTCACTCAAGAGGGTATCTGTCATCACCATCTGCTCAGCTGCAGATGTAGCCTGTGCACCTGCATCCTGACTGTCCATGGGGTCATAACTACAGGCTGACCCGCAAGCCTGGCAAGTATGTGGTGGGACCCTACTCCTCGCACTATCTCCCAACCCACTCTGTGTTGCAGGATCGGCATGCTCTATGATGCTCTGGGTCAAGGCACTAATCGACCTCAACACTCTCCTTCACAATGGAAGGGATAGAAACATGCTCGTGGGCTGGTCTGCTGATTACTCGTCTCACTACCCGCTGTGGGTCAAGACGTGCCCCTGTTCTATCCTGTGCTGAGCCCCCACCTCTACCCTGGAAGTCCCGCATATCAAAATAGTTTGGCACTTTATTGAGGACAAACTCGCAGTAGAGTTTCCTCAAAAAGTATTGCGGGACCTCATTATTATTGCATGGAGGATGGTCAAAAACCATCCACCACCTCTACCCTAAATTGTCCCTTATCGCTTGGTTGTTGCACCAATGGATAGGGAACCTCTTGCATGTAATGGGTGGAGGTTGATTTGTTTGTGGGTTTGTAAAAATTGAACACAAGTCTAATTTTGTAATTTGTAATTTTTTGACATCTTGGTATGACAACTTGTTTGCATAGTAATCTCTAAACTCTCTCTTTTTATTGGTCCAACTAGTTATTTGCTTACTAATTGAATTTACATTTGATAACATAGACTCAAGAGATTCGGCAAGCGTGGATCTATGCAAGGTTGAAGTGGAAGGATCTTTCAACCTTGCAATTATATCTTCAATTTATTTTTTGTTGTTTTCAATTTGCCCCATTATATTATCTTGTGTTCCAGGGGCATGTCGAGGAATGAATGGAGAAGGTTGTTGTTCTGCAGGTATTTCCTCCTCAGGATTTTGTGGATTTTGAGGAGGAGAAGGAGGAGGAGGAGGAGGAAGTGCATTAACATTTCCTGACAATTAACGAAATATACATCAAAAATCAACAAAAACCTACCTATTTAGAAAGAAATTCAAACAAAAAAACAAAGATAACTCACCCCTTTGGCGTGCTCGACGTCGCGGTGGCATTTTGGCAATGAATCAATAAGTTTTTTGTGTTGATTGGCGTTTTGTAGAACGCGAGCGCGTTTTTGAGGGTTTGGAAGCCGTGGGCAGAGGAGAAATCAAAATGAAATAAAATTCGATTGCTTTTTTTTTAATTTATACTAGGTCATAACGTGAGTGCGTTATAACACGCTCGCATTATGGCTCGGTAATGACGAGCCTAAGGCTTGTCATTACCAAGCCATAACACGAGCGCGTTATGACTTAAATTTTTTTGAAATTATTTTGGCCACTTTTTGGCCCCCCATCTTCTTACACTTACCCAACTATCTTTTGGTCATAACAACAAAAAGGTGGCAAATTTAAAATGGGGATGAAATGTCTCTAGATAAATGCATGGATAAACTTAACAAATAAAAAATACATAAAAATGTGGATGCAGATAAAGTATGTATAAAAGATGTGGAGAAGAGTAACAAGATAACTTCATACAAAATTAAGCCATTTCTTAATATATAAATATAATAAAACATTAAATCTCAATTTTTTTTTAAAAAAAAAAGGGTAAAAACTTTATTGAAATTTAGAAAAGAGCATTACAAAACATCAAAGGGCCAAGGCCCCAAGAACCCATAAGAAGTAGACATATAAAGCATGAAACAACATCATCCTTCACCAATACCATTCCCATCCTCAGCAAGAATCCTCTCCAAGTCATGTTGGAGCTCATGGGGAACCTGCTCCCACTCATCAATCTTCCAGCCATCTAAATGCTTAGAAGACCACTTAGCCAAACAATCTGTTGCCCTATTCCACTCCCTCAAAATATGGACAAAAGATACCATCTCCATCAAAGAACTTATCTGAAGAATCTGCTGCACCATCATAGCCAACTGCCAACTAACATCAGATGCCTTATGTTCATTCAACGAATTAATCAAAACCTGTAAATTAGACTCACAAATAACCTTGCACCATCCCAAAACATAAGCCCTCTCCAAAGTGTAGAGGATCGCCAAACCTTCCATAAGGTTGATGGTCTGCAATCCTTCATGAACAAAAAAGAAAAAAACCACAGATCCTAAAAAATCCCTGCTAGCCCCACCAATCCCAGCAGGTCCAGGATTGCCCCTTGAAGAACAGTTGGTATTGAGCTTCAAAATGCCAGCCAGAGGGGGTAGCCATCCCCCCACCCTTTGAACTTTCTTTTTCACATGCCTTCCTCTCCTGACACAAGTAGAAGTTGAAGACAACCCCTGCATACCCAATCTATCCACCAACTTAGCATCCCCTTTCTCCAAAGGGAACACCACATCACACTTAGCTTACACCGTCTCCCGAATCATACCCATAATTTTGTGCCAAACTTGTTGAATCAACAACTTCTCACCATGAAATATTCTTCGATTCTGTTGCAACCAAATCTGCCATACTATGAAGGAAGGCCCAACATACCACACATCCTGCAAGAAAGAGGCCATAGAAGGAGGTCTACCCAGACTACTCCAAAAATCCACCAGGGAGGAAGCATGAATGTAGCGGCTTTTCTAAACAGGTAAGTGCAAGAAACTCGGTCCACATGTAGGGGAAGTCGTGCAAAGAAAAAAAATGCCGACAGCAACGGGTACCCGTTTTCAAATAAACGGGTACCCGTTTAGGAACGGGCGCCCGAACCTAAAACGGGTACCCGTTATAAAACGGGTACCCGTTTTGTTTTATACTATTTTTAGAAACGGGTACCCGTTATACAACGCGTACCCGTTTTAAAACGGGTACCCGTTTTGTTTTTTATTATTTTTTAGAACAGGTACCCGTTTTAAAACGGGTACCCGTTTTGTTTTATATTGTTTTCTAGAATGGGTACCTGTTTTAAAACGGGTACCCGTTTATAAAATTTTGAATTTCACACCCACGCTTTTGGTTTTGTTTTAGGCTCGGGAAAGGCATGGGTAGCCGACCTTGAGCCTTGGACCTGCAAGTATTTCTCTAAGTACAAAACCAGAGGAAAGACTAACTTCACCTATATGGCTGATGACATTTTTTTCTGAATTTTTTTACGAAATTAAAACCCATTACAGATCATAGTGTCTAGTTTTCAAATATGTAATTTTTTTTTGGATTAGACTTGTTTTTCTATTTATTATTAAATTTATGAACAAACTGGTCCAAAAACTTGAAATGATAGGTGTTTGTATTTTTTTAATAACTTTTAATTTAAAAAAAAAAAAAAATTATATGTCATCAATCTACACGTCATTCTTTACACAATGAAAAAAAAAAATTTAATTTTATGATTTTTTTTGCTCAAATTATGTTGGCCGTACACAAGGGGTTTTCAAAAGTAGCAATTAGGCCTAATAAAAAATTAATAAAAAAAAAATTATTTGGAAAAAAATTATAAAAAAATATCCTCATCAAACTTCACTATACTACACATCTTTCCCAAAAGGATTTTAAAAAATAATTTTATTTGGGTCAAATTATGTTGGCCGTACACGTGCATGGTATGGTTAAAAAAAAATGACTTTTAAATAGTGGTTTTTAGAAATGCCTATTAAAAATCAATTTGTATCATTTGGGTATTGAAAAAAATTACATATTTGGAAACTAGACTCCGAGTACTACATTTTATATTTAGTGACTTTTTTAAAGATTCCATCTCTAAGTTCTTCAAATTTTAAGGTCAAATGTGACAAATTCTAAAAATTAGGGAAAACACTTCCACTTTTTGGCCAAAAAGTGGACCCAACTTCTTGCACTGACCCAAACTCCCCACCAAAAATGCCAAAGCTGCAAAGCTAAGGGACAATGAAAAAACAAGTGAGAAGAGTCCTCTCCACATTCACACAAAACACACATAGAAGGACCCTGAAAACCCCGCTTCCGAATATTATCCCATGTCAAGCACCTATTCCAAGCCAAAGTCCAAATAAAGTAGTTACACTTCGGCCAAGAAAACTTATTCCACACTTTCTTCCACCAGTGAACCTCCACCCCATCCAACTGGTGAGATAACAACACCTGATATCTAGAAGCAATAATATAGACACCCTTAGGATTAGGAGACCAAGAAAGAACATCCCCTTCTGGAGGGAGCTACAACATCTATGAGAAAGAATACTGTGAAGCTCAGCACACTCCTCCTCCATACCAACATCAGGCCACTCACCAGGATTCTTCCATCTCACCACCACCAACTTTCCATGAGAAGATAAGGACTTAAAGTCACTCACCCTTGACCATCCTACTTCACAGAACCTCTGGCATAGAGTTACCAAATTAGAAAACTGATAAATAATGGGAGGAAAACCATCCCAAGAATCAGACCAAAAATGAGCTTCCGTCCCTCTTTTACAAATCCAAAATAAGCCATCCTTAACAAGTGCAACCCCTTTCTTGAGTGTACTCCAAATCACTGAGCCTTTCCCCACCAGGGGATAATGAGGAATATCAATATGAGGGATCCCCAAGAAGTATTTCTATGTTAATATCCTGGCCCAGATCTAATCTTGCTCCACACACCACCACCAATACAATTTAGCAGCCAACGCCATCCCAGATAACATCGACTGCCTTAACCTAAGACCACCAAACTACTTCGGGCTACAAACAATGTCCCATCTGACAAGGCTCCATTTAGAGGACAACAAGCTACCAGCCCATAAAAATTGTCTTGCTAAGGAATCTAATTCCCTAACAAAACCCAAAGGGGCCACTTGAATCATACATCTGTAAATGGGGAGGGCCTGCACCACAGACTTGAGCAACTGAACACAACCCACAAAGGACAACCAACAATGGGTCCAATGATTAACTTTCACATGAAATTTATCTAGAATATTCTGCCAAGAATCCCTGGGTAGTCTTCTAACAGAGATGGAAATACCAAGATAGGTCAAAGGGAGAACCCCAGTCTGAAATCTCAAGATATGAGCAAATCACCTCTGAATGGAACCCGAAGTATTGAAGAAAAAGATGGAAGACTTATCTTCATTAATCAATTGGCCCGAAGCAACAAGATAATCATCCAACACCTTGTGCAAATTTGAAGCCTCCTTAATTGTAGCCATATCCATCAAAGCATTGTCATCCACAAACTGCAAGTGAGACTGTGGAGGTAAACCACCTCCCCACACCCACCACTGAATGAAACCTAACTCCACATTCCTTCTTATCAGATGTCCCAGATCTTCAACAAGAAGAAGAAACAAGTACAGAGAGAGGGGGTTGCCTTGCCGCAAACCCTAAGAGGCACCAAAAATCTCAGAGTGCTCACCATTTATTAACACAGAGAAGGAGACCAAAGTAACACAACTCATAACCCAATAAATCCACTCATCCCCAAAACCAAAAGCACCCAGAACCTTCCAAAAGAAGGACCACTGAACTCTTTCATAAGCCTTAGCCATATCAAGCTTGATGAACATCGCCTTATCTTTGGAATTGGCCATAGAGTGAATGGTTTTAGTTGCGATAACAACCCCATCCAAAATCTACCGTCTTGCCACAAAACCACTCTATTCCTCAGAGATCAACACTTTAAGCCACTTTTTCAACCTATCAGCAATCAATTTAGAGATAATTTTATAAATCACATTGCAAAGAGAGATAGGATGAAATTGACTTAACCTATTTGGCCCATCACACTTTAGGATGAGAGCAAGGAAGGTAGAATTTAAATCCTGTAAAATCTGTTTATTCTTCTGGGACTCCTGAACAATTGCCAACAAGTCCAACTTAATAATCTCCTAGAATTCTTGAAAGAACTCAATTGGGAAACCATCAGGGTCAGGGGCTTTCCCCTTCTTCATTTGAAACATAGTCCCCTCCAACTCCTCAATCGAAATATCACTCATAAGATGCTCATTCATCTCCCTAGATAACAAAGAAGGGATATAAGAAAGGACCTGAGCTTCCTCATCAGAACCCCCTACAAGTCCTCCCTGAATAAGGAAGCAAAATACTGCATAGCTTCACGCGTGATTTCATGAAAAGAAGAAAGAGTCTCACCCCTATCATTCACTAGAGTAGAAACATAATTGCCATGTCTCCTGGATTTCACCGAGTTGAAGAAAAAAGTAGTATTTTTATCCCCTTCCTGAAGCCACTCAATCTGGCCCTTTTGTTTCCAAAAAAATTCCTCTCACAACTCACACTCTTCTAGTGCTTTCAAAGCCTTAGTCTCTCCCCGCAGCAGGTCTTTAGTCACTCTTTCCTCCTTGATCAACCTCGTAATACCATCCAACTCAACCTGGGAAGTAGTCTTAGCATGGAAAATGTTTCCAAAGCATTGTCGATTCCAGTGTTTAAGATGATGCTTGAAAAATTGAAGTAACTTAGCAAAAGTATACATTGTTGTACCATAAGCAGGTCTACCATACGTCCACCACTCAACAACATAGTCATGGAGAGAGGAGTCATGCAACCACATAAGCTGGAACTTAAAAGGAGACCGAGGCACACGAGCTAAAGAAATAGCCAGCTTGATAGGCCAATGATCTGAGCCCCTCCAATCCAAAATTTTAGAGCTAGAAGACCACAACCCACCAACCCAATAGCAAGAAACCAAAAAGCGGTCAAGTCGTTCTGCAATGCAATTATTCCCAACCCTCCAATTGTTTCAAGTAAACTGGACATTAATGGGCTTGATATCAACAAGATTTAAAGTTGAGATGTTATCCTAAAGTAGCAACGCAGAAGGCTCCAGTCTCACAATACCACCCCACTTCTCAGCCAACTCAGAAATAGCATTGAAGTCTCCAGGCATAATCCACGGATGGAAGGGAACCATGCTTTGGACAAACCAAATATGGGACCACAAAATTTGCTTACCCTGAAGCTCAGTAGGCGCATAGATATTGGAGAAGAGAACAGACTCCCTCGTCTCAAAACAAGACACAATCATAGAGATAGAAGACTGAAAGGACAACCACCAAAGAGGGCGGATCTTCTGAGGATTCCATAAACAAGCCACTCCCCTAGCAGACCCTTGAGCACCAATGCACTGGTACTCACCACTCCCCCACAACTTAGGCACTAAACCAAGCATTTGCTCCACTGATAACTTAGTCTCCTACAGGAAAAGAACATTAGGGGATTGACTTCTAACCAAATCACAAATAATTTTTTGTTGAGGGCCACTGTTCAAGCCCCTTACATTCCAGGATAGAACAATCATTTCAAGGGGCTCAAAAAATGAGAATCCAGAGTCTTAATAGACCCTGACTCTACCAAAGTTTCCCCTGTTAATTTAATCTTTTCTAGATCTTTTTTTCTACCAAGCTTGGAAGACCTCTCCCCAGCCCCTTTTTTTGGATCCTTTTGATGAAGACCCAATGAGAAGAAAAAGACTTATTATTCTTCACCTCTTCAGAACCTGCATTCAAAACAAGAGGAGATCCATCCCCACCACCCTTCTTCCCTTCTACAATAGGAACTGATTCCACCTGGACTTCCATTTGAACATCCGTGTCCATTTGCAAAGCACTATTATCCTGCAAAACCTGAGTAGCCTCAGAAAGAAGGCCCTCCTGTCCTGTACCCAAAGCACCTTGATCTAGGTTCACCAAGCCTAGATTCACTTCTTGTTGGCTGAGATCATCTAAAACTTTAAATCTGTTGAAAGAATCCTCATCATGCCTTTCCTTCAAAGTCCTCTTTTGACCCTGATTCCTATTATGAGCCTTGATTGGAATGAAACCATCAGCCCCATCCACATCACCAGGAATGGGTTCCTTCCCCTTTTCAACCCTAGGGGGATTGCGGGGAGGATGAGAAGGCTGGGAATCCATAGGCCTAGCCTTTGGGCATCTCTGCTGCAAATGTCCATATTTATGATAGAGACGACATCGAAAAGGAAGAGTCTCATAGTCTAACTGTTGCACCTAAGAGTAAGGACCCGCACACATATCTACCAAATCTGGCAAAGGTTTACTTAAATCGATCTCAACACAGATACGAGCAAAATTCGTCACCTTTTTAACCTAAGTTTGCTGTGAAGCACCAACTAGTTTTCCTAGCATCGAAGCTAGCAAGTGCAAAACATCATCCTGCCAACATTCCACAGGAAACCTCAGAAGTCGAACCCACACTGGAACCCGATTCGGAAGCTCTTCAGCAGAATTGAAGCCCGCATGCCAAGGTTTAATAAATAACCCAATTTAATTATGAAAATAAGGGCCTCCTTCAAAGGCCTTGTTGCGATCCGCCAAGCAATTGAATGAAACCATGAAATAGTTATTTGCCAAAAGCATAACCTCCATTTCTCTCTCTGGCATCTAAGTCCGTTGGGTCAACAATTCAAGAAATTGTAATGAAACACACATCCTCATAAACTTGCACAGCAATGCATGCTTCGAATAATAGTCAATATCTTCCATAATCATCTCCAGCGGGATAACCAATTTCGGCCTCTCCTCACAACGTTCAAGACATCCATTGATCTTCGTAATTCGTGTACTACCAGACAAACCCGAGCCAACCAACCCCAGATCTGGTGAGAACAAATTATTATTAAAAACCTTCAAAGCATGCGAAGGAGAATTCGCACCAACCATGGGTGAGCGAAAATCCATCTTGGGACTAGCCCCCGAAGACTCCCTGATCGGCATTGAAACTGAACAAGACCCAAGGCAGGCATGCACGCCCCCAAGGATAAAATAAAGAACCACCACTAGGGCTTAATCAACCCACCACCCAGCACCACCTTTAAACTGCAGACCCAAACCAACCAGGCACAAAACCCCCACCCGCGGCCTCCAACCAGGCACAAAACCCTCGCACGCTCAGGGAGAAAGAGACACCGATGCAAATGAAAAGAATTTCGCACTGATAAAAATCACAACCCCAGACCTCCCCAAATCACATACACTCCCCACACTTCGCACAACCAAGAAAACCAGAGGATCGGCCTAGGGCACGAACGCCCTAGCTCGACATGGAGAGAAAAAAATCATCATCCGACTCACTAAACCTTCAAGACATTCTCTCAAAATAAATACAAAACTAAATAGAAAATAAAATGGATACACAAATTTCACCATCACAATTATCACTGGCTTTAATAATCACAAGTTAAATCTTAAAATAATTTTAAAAAAAAAAATTATTAGGGATAATTTTTTTTTTAAAAAACCTTATTTGTTTAGCATCATTCTTCCCCCTCCTTTGCACCCTAAGTTGAATGGTCAAAGAGTCAATAGCGATTTTATAGTTCATCCCTACCAAAAGATAGTAAAATATTGTCCTATTTTTATTGACCAAAATTTACCTTTAACTATTGAAATAAGTGATATTAAAAATAGCAATATGATATTAATTGGACTTTTTTTTTTTGGGTGGAGGGTGAGGGGGGTTGAAAACGTGGAAGGTTTAGCCAAGGGAAAATGAAAAGAGTGTTACAGTGATTGTCTGTTGCTTGCCAAATGCACTCTATAAATTCATAATCTGTAATGGGTTTTATTTTGTTAAGAGTGCATTCAACCATCGAATCGGGTTCAAATTTCAGGGATCTTCGGAAGAAGACTGTGACCAGGCTATCCAAATGGGCCTTATGTTGTCAAGGAATTTTTTAAATTTGATTTCATGCAATGAGAAACGAATAGAGTGGAAGAATGATCATTTATATTTTGCTCATTCTCTGTTACACCAATAATTAATAATTAGTTCATGGATCTATGCATGTACATCCATATAAGTTCCCAAAATATAAAAATATATTCATCTGAACTCAGTTTACAATTGTCATCATATTCTCAAATTCCTCAAAATCTATCCTACCATCAGAATTTTTATCAAATTTAGCTATCATTGCTTCATAATTCTGCAACTCATTGGCTTCTCTAAAACCCAGATTGAGTAAGGCATTTTGAAGCTCAGGTGGGGTGATAAAACCATCACCATCTTTGTCAAAAACACAGAATGCTTCTTTCAGCTCCTCTTTCTCAGACAGCTGCTTCAGCCTCTCTGCAGATTCAAAATCCTCTACGAGACTCAAACAAACTCTGCAGAATACATCGAAGCGCATACGCTCTGGAAAATTTGTCATGATTTTCAGATCATCATCACAATAGTAGTGGAGACCAAGCTTTTGTAGCAAAGCTTGTAAGTCATCTGTGCTCACCATGCCATCCCTATTGCTGTCCAAGACATGGAATATTCTAGCAAGCTCCCATTTTTTGATGTTCTGCAACAACTGTTCACTTTCAGCAGTACTGCCCACCTCATCAATTACAGATACAGAAGTTGGGCACCGCTCATCTCGTATGAGTTCTAAGCCTTCCGCAGTGCCAAAGCTGAAAATTTCAGTTTTAAAGATTTTGATGGCAAAAGCACAGTAGAATCGGTGAAGACAACTCAGGGAGAAGAATACAATATTTTCCCAACACAGAGACATGAGAGATACATAAAAAACAATACGGTTTTTTATGATATCAGACACCATCTCTGCAACTTGTGAAAAGCAATGAATTAAAGCAAATTCCTACAGGCTAATTCACAGAGGAAAGCAGGGATGATACTTGTGCTTCCACGAATGGTGGTTAACATCTCCTACAATTCCTGCTTAAAAAGAAGTTGAAAAAGCATTGGGAATTGTATAGCATGTTGATTATTGATGCCTTGGATGGAGAAATATAGAACGAGCTATATTTAGGAGTTTTTTTATATTTATAGTTGTTGTTATTTTTAGAGTATTCATGTATGATCCATGGTAAAAAATAGGAAAAAGAAGAGATCAATTTCATAAACTGCTGTTGTATATTACTTAATTTAAACACTGCATGGATAGTAGTATTTTTGGATGTTCTTCTCTGTTATATTTAGAACTATTGTAATTTCTATAAAGAGATGTATTGAGACTATTGTATTGTCTTTCAATAATGAAAAGAGGGTAATTAGTGTTATCTTTTGCATTGTGTGATATTTGTCTATACTGAAGAGTGCTCTATGGAGACTAGGACTTAAATTTGACGGTTGACCATGTCTATCAAGCAATTTTTTTGTGACGGTCATCTATTTGAAGTTGCCTTTCAAATATTAAAACCTATCTATTTTAAGAAAAAAATATATATATACTAAAAATATATATAGAGTAATTACATAGAAAATTTGACAGTTTACTTGAAATCTTGCCTTTCAAGTGATACAGTCTTCCTAAAATTTTAATTGTATTTTACAGCTAAAATCACTAAATACGGCCATACGACCATCAAATTTAAGCCCTGATGGAGACCAGGGCCTAAATTTGATTGTGGACCCTGCTTGTCAAGCAATTTTTTATACGTTATCTATTCCAGTGATATGTAGTGTAGAAAATATTATAACTATTGTTTACTTTTACATATTTATTTTGGTAGACCTATTTTTCATTTAATTTGCTACTTTGTTCTTAATAATATCATGAATCTAAATATTAAAAATTGAAATTAAATAATTTAAATGGTATAAAAATATATATTATTGCAAAGAATAGAGATTGAAGAGAAAAAAGGCTAACTTTTATTTTTTGTTTTAAAAGAAGAAGACAATTGAATTAAATGGGCTACATAATAGAAGAGTTTATCCATTTAATACAAAATATTTAATTAAAGTTGCTTTAAAACAATAAAACATAATATTGTTTTTCCTTAATTTAAGTGTAAGAGAAATTAGAATTTTAGAAAGGTAGAAGATAAGATTTGGAAGGCTAGATAGCCGTACGGCCTCTAATGGAGGCTTTCCATTTAATATAAAAAAAAAACAAATTCTCTTAATTTTAAGATGTCAAAGACTTATTGCATTAATCTTTTTTATTTAGTATTTAGAATCCTTCTAAATGCAAAGTTAAAGCTTGAAGTCAGTTTGTTGGTCGTACGGCTTCCATAGGAGGCAGAATGTTTGAAAATTTGGAAGAATAGTCATATTAAACACATCAGATTTCCACAGTCCATAATAATGTGTCAAGAGAATAGTCATAGCAATGAAAAACGGCACTCAAGTTTAGCAGGGATTTATTGAAGATACAGGAAAGGTTTTAGGGTTACAGAGAAGGTTTTTGCAGAGGTTTGGTATGATATTTTATCACAAAAAGATTTTAGTTTGCTGCAAGTTAGGTTTAAGGTTTTTGGAGCACACCTAGAAAGTTGAAGACAAAATTTCAATATAAAATATTACTAACTTGCAAAAGAATGGAGTCTATAAATTCTTCAAAATATTAAGGATGTAGAATAAATTCTCCCATATTTTCAACTATTTATTTTATATGCCTATTTAAAGTATGATGAGTAAAATTTGTATGCATATTCAAAGAAAAGCTTGTTAAAGTCTACTCATTTATTTGTTTTTTTAGTTTTTTTTTAAACCTTGTAACTCCCATCCACTACTGCCATGCATTCAATTTGATCTAATCTGATTTGATTTGATTTATTCTCCCGTACCATTATTATTTAATTTTATTCTATTTTTTGCTAATTTTTTTTTTTTTAAGATTTTTGTTTATTATTTGTACTCTTATTCTCCATACAAGAAATTATATTTTTCAGAATTTAATTTCAAAATCTTCATAGAAAAAGCCCATAGATAGGAAAAGAAAAAGGAAAAGCAAAAACCATAGAAGAACTACATTGGAAATATTTGTTTTTGAATATGGGGAGGTTTCTTTGTAAGGGAGAAGTCCTTCGTGGAAGGTCCTTTGCCATGGCTTTCACTTTTCTCTTCGCCTGCTTTCATCGGGAATATTTTACGCTGTCGCGTCAGGACGAGGCCCGCCTGATGTCCCATTCCATTCGGGAATGTAAGTTTGATTTATTTAATAGCGTTAAATTTGATGGCAATACATATTACACGCGTAAAGAAAAATAAGCTTTTCTTGAGCTTAATTTAGGATAATCTAATAAGATTCATATAAGAATAAATTAACCTAGATTAATACTACTTAAGAATATATTATTACTTCTCATCAATTGTATTTAAGAATAAATTAACTTAGATTAATACTACTAAAGAATATATTATTACTTCTCATCAATTGTATTTAATTAGTTGAGTCACAATTATTTATTGTATATGTATTTTTGAAAATGTTATTTTAGAATAGATTTATTTAGATAGAAGAATGTATGCTATTGTTAAAGATTTTGGTATTTACTATTTTCTTATTGTATAATTGCATTCATTCAATATAAAAAATTAAAAAACGATTTTGGTATTTCAATTGTTTTCACTTTGGGAATGATATGTGTCTGTCTATGTGTCTTTTTAAATTTTACACAAGACTCTTATTTTCTACATTTGTAGATTTGTTCTTTTGTTACATTGATCTAATCTTTGTGATTCTACACTCCTATTTTTTGATTCACCCTGCTCTGCTATTTGACTAGTGATATTTATGAATACTTTTAAAGGATAGTCAGCTGGCTAGGGAACAAGTTTTCCTAATTCAATCCTTAGAAAAGGATTGGCTTTATGGTCATGCCAATGATTTAAAACAACAAGCTTTCGCTGAAATGCTCCTAGTATGAATATATAGATTTTGATTATTTTTAGCACACCAATTCCAAGTTTTCTTAGAATGATTGCCTTAGAATTAGATAGGATGTGTAAATGTGAGAGGATGTGAAATGAATGCCTTTAAATACCTAGGCATAGTAGCAATTCACAAAAATGTGTGTTTAGTTGGCTCACAATGGTTAGTGGAATAGATAGCAGTTGGCTAAATTTAATTTTTAATTTTGAACATTTGGAGTTACATTCGTAGGCACAGCATCGGCACCCATGGAAATGACTTGACATAATGAATTAGTGAAATTTGTATACAGAATGAATGTTTAATCATGGATGGAACAATAGATGTAATCAATGTAGAGGAATGTGTAGATGTGAAAAAGATATAGATAAATGTACGTGCACATTTGTGTATATGGAGATAGGTGATGGCTAGAGAAGTGAAACCAACTTCACACAAGATTGTATTGTTTATCAATATATAATTGTATTAAAACATTTTCTTCAAACTAAATACAAAACTCAATGAGAAAAGTCACAAATATATAAATTTCACCATTACATTATGAACTAAAATACCATAAATAAAAAGAACCAATCAATCAAAATCAATTTATAAACCTAATATTAATACCTAATTTGACTCTTGCACTCTCATTTAACTATATAAAGTAGCATCTTGTCAAGGGCTTGCAAATGTACTTGATAAGCGATTTAGCTTGAAATGGAAATTTTATATAGATACGAAATACATAATGCATTGTTATTAATGTACAAAGGTTTCAATCTTAGATGTAAAGTGACTTATCAATAATTTGTGAAGTAATGATATTAATATGCCCCCTATCTTTTTAAATATCGTATATACCTGGCCTTTACTTTGAGAGTCAAATTACTAGTTATTTAGTCTTATGCTTAGCCACATAGAGACTTTTATCATAGAATGGGGACCCATTTTTTATATCTTCAATTTATTACGCGCCAGTTGATACATCATAATAATAAAGAGGTGGGGTGATGTTGGGAATCATAGAGCACGGGCAATGGCCACTAAATTTAAACGGAAGTTGAAGGAATATTTCATTTTAAAGCAAAACTTATATATATGCACAAAATCTTTGCGGATTTCAACTAAATATTATACTTGTAATAGAACAAGTATTATAGGTCACTTTTATAAACCACTCGAAGGGTCCCTTGAAACTCTCCAACTCTCCAGCAATTGCCTTGGTAGGCACATACAACAGCATAGCAAAGTGGGGAATAAATTTAACCCTAGAGTTATCTAGTCCCCTAATCCTTATGTGACACACCACACCTATGCACAATGTAAGCTTGTGAAATGGGTCATGGGGTTGTAAATTGAGTATTATGAGTTAAGTGTTAAAAGTTCAAAAGTCACATAGAGAAGTATTTTTGAGGTTGGAAATTTTGTTAAAAAACAATTGATAATGGTATTGAAAGGGAAGCAAGTTACTCAGCAAGTTAGGTCAATTTAAATTGAGTATCGAGATACCACACTTTTTCTCCGAACATATCTACATTATTAAATTATAACACTCTCTTTCACAAATTCAAGAACACATGTATCTTATTGCCTTTAACTCCTCTTAAATAACTTTAAAGGAAACTAGTTATGCTAAGAGAATACAAATTTTGTATTGGCATTGTATAGTTATAATTCTAAAGGTCTTTCTATGCTCAAAAATCATAAGAATGATTGTGTGGTATGCACTAATAAGAGATTTGGCATTTTAGTCTTGCATTTGGGAAGACCAATAGCAAAAATTTCTAGTTCTTATTCAAGTAGATGCTAAAATTGCCATACTCCACACTCCATCATGATTAGGAGAGGATTGATTAATGAATTTGATCCTCCGTGAACTCTTCCCCAACCTATTATTGGTGTGAATGTATCTTTTTCTAGACTAGTTTTCTTTTGTGTCTTATTAACACCTAGTTAGTTAAGTTTACTTAGGGATAGCTTCGACTTGTCTCAAGTCATGTACATATAAAACTTCCCACGTGCACATGTGGAGTTCTCACCTACCTTGACTACCTTCTTGTCTCACCCTTGCCTATATAAACAAGGGTCTCTATGTACATTTGTGATGTATCAATATTGGTAATATAACATGTCTTTTTGCTCTCCACTATTATGGAGGGTTCTTTGGTGTTATAAAAGATTCTTACTCCTATAAATTTATTTTGTCAACTTCAACACTAAAAACTTTATTATTATATCAAAGACCACTTAATGTTTAAAAAGTTTTTGATTTGATGACTTAACCAAATTTATGGGTTTTCAACATTTTTAAATATATTATTATAAATTTTAATAGATTATTTAATTAAAAAATATAACATTTTATGATAAAGAGTAGATGATTATGATTGAAGAGAAATACAATTATACATGTTAAACAATCTTATAAAAGTCAAATACAAGGTTTTTAATAAGATTGTACACCTCATGAGTGAAATAGAAGGTAGCATAATGTAAAGGAAAATCAAATTATCCTAAGTGTAGTCTAGGCTAATCCAATAACATGCATACACATAAGCACAATTAACCTAGACTAACAAATGAGCATAGATATTTGTGGGCTAATGTATTATGTTTATTTATAATAATTAAAATGCAAAAATACAAATAGAACATAATTGGAGTTAGCTCAATAGCTGAAGAAGTCTGATGTATCTCTAGGTCTAATGTGCCTCAATATTTGAAATAGGGTTATCTTTATCTATGTTAGATAACTCAATATTACAATATTATGTTTTCACTATACAGGGTCAACTTTGAGGATTAGGGTCAAATCCTTAACTACATATTTGTCCTTCATATTCATACTTGATTTACTAACTTGTAAATCTTTTCTCTAATTTATTTCCCCTAATAGATCTTTCTCTACTCTTTTCTTCCTTAATATTTAAGGGCTAGTAGTATTTAATAATACTTACTAGGGTAGTTGTGTTGAACACACCAAGATACTGAGAGGGGGGGTGAATCGGTATCTAAACAACTTCAAGTCCTCTGGAGTAGATTAAAACTTAAGTATTACAATATTAATATAAGCATGAAAGATCAACAAATGATACCAGATATACATGGAAAACCTAAGAAGGGAAAAACCACGGTGGGGATTAACTCACAATATATGAAGCTCAAAATGACAACTTTGTTTTAGGGCTACAACCCAAGGAAGCAACTATTCCCTACTGACTTTGTTTAAGGGCTACAACCCAAGGACGTTACTACTCCTTGAAGACTTTGTTGTAGGGTCACTCCCAAGGAAGCTACAACTCCCTGCAAACTTTGTTTTAAGGGTACATCCCAAGGAAGCAACTACTCCAGGCTGAACTAAGAATGAACTCAGAGATGATTATAGTATGATAGTCCTATTGTCTGAAAATTGACATTGAAGCACACACCTTTGATGATTGCAACTCTACTTCTTCTGATGATTAGATCAATTAGACACACTCTTCACTTCCCTCCTATCACAAAAATGTCTTCAAGATGAATCAGGACAACCTCCAATGCTTCTGCTCTTTCTCCTTCAGTCACACATCACAATGCATATGATATTCATATTCTGCTCTTCACACTTTCATATTTTCATCTTTGCAATCATGCTTCACCTAGATCAACTAGGTTCACAATATATACATGATATTACAAATTGATTTCATTACAATTTGGTCAATACAACAAGAATATTATATTTTACAAGTCAGCCAGAGATCACAACACAAAACATGCATAGGACAAGCCCTATCATGAACAACACTCCTCCAGAAGAAAACACGTGCCTTGTGGATCCAAATACATGCTTAGTCCAGTCCTAAACATCATTCACATCGTCATTATTCAAGGAATAACATCCACACATCACACCTATTTGAAATAGGTCGCCCTTATGTAAGAACACAATGATCATTTCACTTTGGTGGTACACATAGAAGATTAAACATTACTTGCGGTACACCAAATCACTAGATACTTTACAAAAGTATGTAATGAGCCTCTCTGAACATGTTCACAAATTTCTATTGACAAATCTTCTCATCCAGAAGAGTGTAGAGCATTAATCTAACAAGTCTTCATCACCATTTTACTCTGCCAGAACATAAACCGGAACTTTGTCGCTCATAACTTTTATTACTGAAGGTATACAAACTTTATTTCTTGGATATAACATCTTCACAGCATATTAAACTTAGATACCAAACCACATGATCATATCTGCAAATGCAGAGAAATGTAGAGCAATTTCCCAAGTAGTCTCCCAGGCAGATTTTTATGGTAGAAGTCTTCATCACTTTCCAGAGATCAAAACCTACTTGTGTTCTTGTGAAAACTCATGCAGCCATAGAAAACATACATTTTAGTGCTTGTAATTCCCATATTAATATATCTTCTTGATTCTTCTAATTCACATCTCAATATGTCTTCTTGATGCTTCCAATTCCCATCTTAATATGTCTTTTTGATGCGTCTAATTCCCATCTTAATATGTCTTCTTGATGCTTTTGATTCCCATCTTAATATAACTTCACACTCAACTTTGCATTGACCGAGGCATGACATCCAACCATGAACTTTAGTAACCACATTATATTCAACATGACATCCAACAATGAACTTCAACAACCACATCACCTTAGGTATCATATGTGCAACAAGTTGTTATTCAAAAGGGGACACGTTCTCTTAGGTAAACTTGTGGAAATGTGTACACAATATCAAAATTAGCTCCTTTTAGACATGCATATGCCTATGAGAATGCTTGTGTAGATCTAGATTCCTTTTAGTGTACCAATTGAAGTGTGAGATGTGAATGGTATGGGAAGAGAACTATCAAGATCATGGATGTCTAAAATAATTGCATTAAATACCTTTAAATATAAGGGCACTGTAATAATTTTTGTAAAAATTTGTTTAGTTAGCATTTAGAGGGAAAATATTTGGTAGGACTAAATTAAATTTGAATTAAAAATTAAAAATTAAAAAGTGTCAAGTCTAGCGTGGACTTTGTGACCATAGACATGACCTGAGACCAAAAACTAGGTGGATCAAGGTGGGAAACATGTGTATAGGAATATGTGAATAGCTTGGCCCCATCTTGGCAAATTTGACTTGGGTCTAAAAACTAGGTGGATCAAGGTGTGAAATGTGTGTTTAGGAATATGTGCATAGATAAGTATAATTAGAGTATAGATAAAGTGAATATATGAGAATGTGTAAATATAAGGAAAAGATAGAGGATAAATGCATATGGATGTGCATAAGGGATAGGCCAACAACACAAGGCAAGGGAATTCAAACAAAGTTATACTATTTGTTAGTATATTCATGTATCAAAACACTCTCCTCAAAACAAACCCAAAACTAAATGAGAAATCACATGGGTATACAAATTTCACCATTACACATATACCAAATGTGTATTATGTTAGGTCATCAACAACTTGTCCATATTTGATTACCATCCTATTGTACTCAAAATCACAATGTTTAAAGTTGCTTGCTTGTATAACTCTTGTAGAAACCATTGGGCTTACAATTAACTAGACATGAACTATAACTTATGGATTTGAACTAACCTCTCAACCACATTTGATAAAGGTATATGAGTTTGAGATTGATAGAAGTGTTAACAAGATTGATAGAAGTGTTAAGGTCAAGACACAAGGAAATATATGAACCATAACATATAACAGGATTAGGTCTTATAGTTAAGACTTGACTATGACATAGAGGCTAGATTTCAACCTATTGCTCAATTGATATGCACAAAGCTTTTGGAATTCAAAATTTAGTAGATGCTAAAACTCTTAAATTATGGACATAAGAAAAGCATAATTGTGTTTAATTGATATCTCTAGTTTAAAGTACATGGGAGATGTAACATAATGGACAGTGGATGGAGGGAGACATTAAGCCTAGCCTATAAGGATTCTCAAGTTTGATACATGATATAGGACAATTCAAACTTCATAATTATGTAGCTTGCAAATATGAAAATGTTTGGTCAAGCAAGATCTGTAAGGGGGCACAAGTTTGTAGGAGCTCAAGTATGATATTCGTGTGGAATTTAGATGTGCGAAACATTAGATTGTGGCAATAAAAATGCTCGAGTCTACCTTTGAAACTAATGAAAACAAGATTGCAAGCTAGAAAAATGACATGGATAAAACACAGAAACTCGAGACATATGAAGTAATTTAAATAAATTTCATAGCACACATAAAACCTAAATAACGGAAGATGTGATAACAAAAGGCAGGCCGTGAGCTTCAAAGAGGATTTAATAGAGCACATTAAATCAAGTTTCTTGGATTGATTACCAACAATGAACTAAAAGGAGCTCAAGAACAAATAAAAAAGCATGAAATCTAAAATTTTGGGGCATACGTCAATAATCCACACAAAAGTTATTATTGTTCAAGAACACCGCCATATTATTTAAAATTTATTTTATGCATCAATTCTCACACATACACATTAACATCTATTATGGTTTATTTCCTTAATGTATATAGATCTTCAACTTGTTTTGTTCAAATTGATACATTAATCAATGAAAAGTTATTTTCTTTGAAAAGAAAAAATATATTACAATTTAAATTTCATAGCATTTTACTAGGTAGGTGTTTATTATATTTTCAGTAGTATCATAGTTTTGTTGGACCACAAATAGGAGGCAAGTAAATATTGTTAGGTAATGTGATGAAAATAATACTGTTATGATAATAAAAAAATAACTAAGTATAGAAGACAAATTTTATCGGTTCAAAACTTACTAAATTTTGAAGATGTTTTTGTTTGTCTCCTCGATTGATGTGAAGGACCCAATAAGAGCCCCAATATTTTCAACCAACCACAATTCCAAAATATGTATTTTTTTTTAGAGAACATGGATCATAAATAAAAGTAATTGGTCCTAAACTGTATTATTAATTATGCTATAAAATTGAATGGGTGCTATACTTTATATCTTAAAGCACATATCCATAATGTAACCATACCAATCACTTTTCCTTGCTAAACTTGTATTTTATTTTTTACACAAAATTATTATTGCTAAAAGAAAATAATCTTTCCCTACAATTAATTTAGGTTGATTTAATAAGATTATTCAGCTCTATGGTTAAAGAGTGTGTATTAATAAACATGATTTCTTTTTCATATGAATCTTTAGAATTTTGTGTTGATTTTATGTTTTGTTAGGGGTTGAGTCTAGTGGTGTGAGTCAAATCTACAATTGCATGTTCACCTTGTGTCTCCAATTTTCACTCTGGATAATGCTAAGTTTTGCTTTATCACTCACCTGATAGATACTTGTTTGCTCTACTCTGATTTGATATCTAAGGATTTATGATATTTAAAAATATCTTGAAATAATTGTTGTTGTGTCACAATGAGACATGTTCTCTTAAGTCAACCCTAGAAATATTAGGTAAAAGATTGAAGACACTGATATACTGAGGGGGGGTGAATCAATATATGCCAAAACTTAATCCAAATCAACTTTATCAACAAAAATTTCTACTACCTTAAATAGATGATACATCAAATTAAGAAATTCAAATAACAATACATAAGCACACAACTATAACACCATATTTACTTGAAAAACCCTAGAAGGGAAAAACCACAGTGAGCAAGCTACTTGGATCTACTGTCCAAATCCAACCTCACAAATAAAAATAGGAATACAATAGGTTTTATGGGCTACAATCCAAAGGAAGCTATAACTCCCTAATACATTGTTTTATGGGCTCCAACCTAATGGAAGCTACAACTCCCTAAACATAGTTTTTATGGCACCAACCAAAGGAAGATACAACTCCCTAAATCATAGTTTTTATGGATACAACCAAAGGAAGCTACAACTCCCTAATGTGCTACAACACTTATAGAAAGAGGCTACAACCTCTGCACAAGATACTTGAAAAAATCTACTGACCAATCACCTCCGTAGCATCAACACCCTTGACTCTGACAAGAAACTTCAACTCCTCTACTCAAAAAACTCTGCTCCCTTCAACACACTTCCAAACACACCCATGCTCACACCCAAACTCGCACATACATCCTCGCACTCTCTCACACTCTTTTTTTTCACACCAAATAGAATCTTTCATCTATGTCCTCCACAAGCTTCAAAATCTTTCTCCTTCGTTGTCTAAGATTAAATGTGTAGCATGAAACATGCAACGGCCACAACAAGTTGGCACCCAAATAATGTAGAAATCCAATGTGGTTCGAACCAAGTAATAACTAGGGCATATTTCACCTTAACACACATCTCCACACTAGCACACACTTCCAAACATCTAGTGCAATCATCAAAACATATCGAGTCAGCCCAGAAAACATTTATTCTTCCACATATTAGCTCCATACTTAAAGCAGTACCAGAGAGATCAATTAACATCATGCAAATCACTTCAAAAACATTACATGACTTTTAAATACATTCTCAGACATCCCTTTATTTGAACTATGCATCTTCTCTCTAGCGCAAACAAACAAACAAACAAACACAAAACACAACATCTCTTGCAAACTCTGAATATATAGTCTTGAGATAGAACATTGAAAAAACCAACTTGTGGTACACTTCAATACCTGAACCTTGGAATGAACAAACATATAGACCATCTGAACTCAATCTCCAAACATCAAAGCCAAAATATGTAATGCGGTGAAATTCGGTGGCTTAAATTACTTTCTCTTTCTAACAACTCTAATTAGCAACATGATATGTCTTTGTTCTACTAACTCTGGAGAACCTCTGTAGTACATCATATCATCTAAAACTTGAACCATGCATACCTTTCACCTTTATCTAGCTATCCTTCAAGATGCAAGATCACATATTCTAATGCAGAGAAATGCAGAGCATTTCTCTAAGTCTTCCTGACTGTAAAAATACTAAATCGCTATCTTCACTCTACAAGCTCTGGAAACATTTGCAGTAACTTTCATGCTCTAAAATGAGGAGCATACATACTTCACACCTATCTCTGTCTAACTTCCAAACCACAAGGCCATACCTTCAAATGCGAAGGAATACAAAGCATTCTACCGAGCTTCTTCAATGCAACTTTCAGTGTCTTGGACAAGCTAAAACCTTTTACACTTTCTTTCAAATCTTAAGCAATGTTTTTCATCAGAAAATAATGAATACAACATTCACCATATCAAAGACTACAATCACAACACCATACACAACAATCACAACTCTTCTGATCAACACTTTTATGTTTGCTTCTTTGACCACTTACTCTTGACATCACTAAACCCCACACTGCAACAATCTCCCTTTGGCATCTCTGTAGACATCACTGATCATCACTGATTAGCACTCCATACCACTGTTGACATCAATGACAACACATATCCAACAATCTCCCCCTTTGGCATTGATGGTAACACTTGACTTGTTATGCAAATTTCTCCCCCCTTGACATCAAAGACAAAGGGTTGGTGGTCTTCTTCTGTACCTACAAATGCATACAAGCTTCCTCTATCTACATTAGATCCTTATCATCCTCCTTTGTTCTCCTCTACCTACTCCCCCTAAGAGGTAGCCTTCATCAATCCAGGGATAAAAATGTATCTTGAACTGTTCCCCCTGGACAGATGCTCCAACTATGCATCTAGTTAGAAGGAGGAGGCGAAACAACCCCTAACTTGTGTCTAAGATACTCAAATGTGTCCTTAGGAAGTGCCTTTGTAAAGATGTGTGTAACTTGATCCTTTATGGGCATATACTCTAATTTGGCCTCTTGATTTGCAACCTTCTCTCTCAAAAAGTGATAGATATGTGCTTGATTTTAGAATGCATCACTGTACTCTTTGAAATTTTTATGGAACTTGTATTATCATAAAGGATAGGAATGGGCTCAATATACGCTACCTTGATATCCTTCAATGTTTGCTTCATCCACAGTACTTGAGTGCAGAAGGATGATGCAGCTATACACTCTTCTTCTGTTGTAGATAAGGACACTAAATCCTACTTCTTACTCAACCATGAGACCAATCTGTCTCCCAAAAGGAAAGCTCCACCACTAGTAATTCTATCATCAACACTACTAGCCCAATCTGCATCAGTATAGGCACTCAGAAAAAATTCATCACCTTTTTGATACCACAATCCATATTCTAGAGTGCTCTTCAAATATCTAAAGATTCTCTTGACAGCTTTCACATGTGTTTCTCTTGGATTATCTTGAAGCCTTGCAACCAAGCAAATAATTTGCATAATATCAGACCTTGATGTTGTTAAGTACAGTAGGCCTCCAATCATAGACCTATATGGAGTTTGATTAGCTTGAGGTGACTAATCATTTTTGCTCAAATGACAAGTTGTTACCATAGGAGTACTTAGTGGTTTTCTATCCTCCATACCAAACTTCTTCAACATCTCCTTGACATACTTTGCTTGAGAGATAAAGATGCCATCATCTGATTGAGCAATTTGTAGTCTAAGAAAGAAAGACAACTCACCTATCATGGACATTTCATATTCTTTCTACATCTCTTCTACAAAATTCTTACACATTTCATCATTGCCACCAAAGATTATATCATCAACATACACAACAACAATTAGAATTTGTTTATCCTCAATTTTGATGTAAAGATTACTATCTGCGGTACCTTTCTGTGAGGCCTATTTATTTCACTCTTATATTTTGCTTATATCGCATTTACATTTTGATGACATATGTACTTTGGGACTATTGATCTCGTTTTGTGGACCTTCAGGATTTATTTCTTATGCTATGATTGGATTAGATAGACTATACTATGATGTTGATTATGGTTTACATGTTAGATTTCATTTGAAATTATAATGCTATGCGATTATTTGATTTTGATGAAATTTAAATATTAGTATTAAAGAATGAATTATTATGCAATCTTGATATTGAGTTGATGACTAGAAATGCACTAGATAGTAAATCTTATCGATGATGTTAGGTGTTGATTATTAAAGATTTGATGATTCTGTGACATTGTGTGTATATGCTTTCTTTCACTTCGACTATGATATACATGTGTTACTAATACGTTTTCGTAAGTGTGCAGACAATTTTCCATGCCACGAAAAATCAAAGATCATCCCACACCCTTATATGAATTCTGTGTAAACCGACCTAGTCCCAAGAGGGACCATGTGTATTGCATGATGATTTTTCGTAATGTCTGCTTTTAATGTCTTTTCGATTAGGTCTACCCTCTTTAATTAATTTAATTATGGTGTTGTGAAATATAATGTTTTATGTGGCACATTTTAGTGCTTTTTATTTTGATGGTCTTTTTATGTGATTTTATGCTACCTAAGGTGTTTATTTTAGGTTAATTTTGATCCTAGGTTGTACCCCTAGGGTCTAGGGCCCATTTGAGTATGCTAAACCCTAGGGTAACCTCTATCTAGTCACTTTAACTTCACCCTAAAGTAAAGAGACGAAATTCAAATTTTGGAAGGAGTGGTGAATGAGTCAAGCATTCAACCATAACTCACTCCTCCTTCCAAGGCTTTGGTTCCCTTGCTTTGAAGACTTGGAGAGTCTTTGAGACTCCCAAGTGTGTGAAACTCATCTCCAATGCTCTCACACGTGTGAGAGCATCTTGGAGTGAATGAGATTTCTTTGGAGAATAGGACTATGACAAGTGTCATATCTTATCCTCTTGGAGTCCACCTTGTGAGATTCCTCCTCTCCACCTTTTCTCTCACACATGTGTGAGAGCACGTGTGGAGAGGGTGAGTCTTGGTTGGATGGGAGAGTGACATTTGTCACCTCCACATCCCATGGAGCTTGCAAGTGGGTTGTGAGGAGGAAGGAGAAGGTGACATGTGTCACCTTCTCATTCCTCGAGGCTCTTGAGAAGAGCCTATAATACTCCCTCTTTGAGAGGGGGAGAGGGTTCTCCATTTTCACTTAATTTCTTTTATGATGGCCTTTTTGGGGAGTTAGCTAAGTTGGAGACACTTGGAGGAAGGGCTTGGAGAAGGAGTTGGAAGGCTCTACATCAAACCTCTTCCATTATTGGGCTTTGATAGGTAAGATTCAAGGCTTGAAGCCTTTCCCATGTTTTTAAACTTCATTGTGTGATTGTGGTTTTGAGTGTTTGCATATTTTTGTTATGTGGGTTTTTGTGGGAGTTTGTATGAGACTCTCCATTTTTGGAGAGCTCATCATGTACAGGGTGGGAGAGGAGTGACATCCTCGAGTTCACCCTCTTGATCTATGTGATATTTTGATGGCTTTGAGAGCATTTGGAGGAGTATGGTGTTATTTGATATGGCATGAGTGCCCATGAGTTTATTTGAGAAGGCATGAGTGCCTTGGAGGTGTATTTCATTATTGTGGTGTTTAAGGCTTGAGGCCTTGTTTTGAGCATTTTGAGATATTGGGTTTTGGAGTGCACCTCTTGAGTAGAGAGATGTCCACTCTCCTACCCCCTAAATCCATTCTCCATGGATTTTGTTGTGTAAAACCTTGGGTGGGTGTTCTTCTTGCTTATGTGTGTTTGCCCTTCGTTTTGTGGTGTGAAATCTGTGTGAGGGTGATCTCCTAGCTCGGGGGTGATCCTATTTGGGTCTATGGCAAGGTGGAGAGCATTTTTGTGGCTTGGGAAAGTTCTATCAAGTTTTTATTGCAGGTTAATGTTTGATGTTTTGAGTCAATGGAGCTTGGAAAAGGATTTATCATTTATGTATTTTGTGTTGTATCGCTGTTTTAAAACCATGGCCAAGAGGCCTTATTATAAAATTTTAGTATGAGGGAATGAGCTCTTTTCCCATTGTTGTAAACAAGGAAAAAGTTTATTGTATCTAAGTCTAGTTTTGTGATGTAGTTGTTTATTAATGTGAGTTGTTTCATTTAAATGTCAAATGGGAGTTGTTTGTAGTTCACTGTTCTTCTCAAATGAAAGAAAATAATATTTCAATACCTTTATTATAGTTGTTGCAAATAATCTATGGTTGCTATTTTGTAATTGTAATGGTTTTCAAAAGAAAAAGAGTATGACTGTATTATTGTTGTATTTGTAAAAAAACAATATGGGATTCTGTTTTGTTATTGCTTTGGTTTCAAAAAAATATATAGCATGCAATATTTCCTTGTGATGCCTTTCAAAAGATACACTGTAGAGAAAAGAAAATTAACTAGAAGCTTTATGTGTGGGGTAATAAAATAAAAATTTGATTTGGGTTTAAAATTTGGGAATTATGGGTGCACGAGAATAATTCATTCCCTCTTCCCTTGTTCTTTTTTGTCTTTCCTTATTGGAGAAATTTATTAAGTTATGAGCTTTTGACTTGGGGAAGTTAATTTTACTTTGGCCTTGATACTTATTGTTTTTGTTAAATTAATTTAGTGGGCTTTATGCCTTTTGTTTTTTTTTAAACTTAGATTTTGTCTTTATTTTAAGTTAGTGGGTTTAATTTTTTTTTTACCTAGGCCTTTTAATTATTTAGTGGGCTAAAGGCTTTTTGGAGTTTTTCTAAAAACTACCTTTGCTTTATTTTATTGCTTTTAATTTATTTTTATAAGTGGGCTTAAATTTTAACCTAGATTTTTTATTTTTATTTTTGGTGGGCTTTATGATTTTTAGCTCTAAATTTAAAGTTATCCCTTGTAATCTAATTTTGCTTTATTCCATTGTTTTTTATTTTTATTTAGTATGTTGTAGGATTACTTTATGATTTTTAGTTTTAAATTTAAGTTATCTCTTAGAATCTATTTTTACTTTATTTCAATTGCCTTTTTATTTATTACGTTGTGAGATTAAATTTAACCTTGGTCTTTTAAATTAATTTAGGTGGGATTTTTGAAAGAGGGTTAGGTGTGGAAATTAATGTTGAAAATTTAATTAATTTAATTCGTTTAAATTCTTTTGGGCTAATCTATAGCGTAAAGGGGATATTATTTTAATTAATTATTTAATTTAAACCTCATTTAATTTATTTGGTTAGTACTCAACTTAAGAATGAATTTAAATTATTTTTATTGACTTTAGAGTTTAGGATTATTTTATTTTAAATTTTATCACCTTGGCTAAAATTAATTAATCTCATTTTGCTATAGTTCCTAGGCTGGATTTCATTACTTGTCAAAATCTCGCCACCTCATCTAGGTTTAAACTAGGGTTAGTTCATGTAGGAGAGCTCTACCCTCATAGCGATGCTTTCTGCATCACCCAACCCCCTTAGTCAGCTTTCATCTCACAAGAGTTGTGAAAAGTATTCGCACTACTATGACACTTGAATGACATGTTTGCATCTTTGTGTGTATGCCACCGAGCATGCTGATGCGTGCGAGGGGGTTTTAGGGAGGCATAGAAAAGTTTTTTGATATTTCATTTCATGACCACATGACAAATGTGGACATGACACGTGTGTTGTGTGTTGTGACCACATGGGAAATGTGGGCATGACACTTTCTTAAAGCCCTACTGGAGTAAGTACTTGTCTAACCTTGCATACTAAGCCCTAGGAGCTTGTTTGAGCCCATACAAAGCCTTCTTAAGTTTGCATACCATGTCTGGATCTTCTGATAACTAAAATCCATCAAGCTGCTCTATGTAGACTTCTTCTAAGTCACCATTCAAGAATGTATATTTGACATCCATTTGATATTCCTTGAAACCCTTGTGGACTGCAAATGTAATAAACATTCAGATTGCCTCCATTCTTGCTATCGAAGCAAATGTATCCTCAAAATCAATTCCTTCTACTTGTGAATAACCTTTACAGACCAACATTGCTTTGTTCCATACCACTTCTCCATCTTCATTCAATTTGTTTCTCAACACCCACTTTGTACCTATCACATTTTTGTCTGCAGCCCTTGGCACCAATTCCCAAGTCTGATTCTTCTCTATCTGATTTAGTTCTTCCATTTCTTGTATCCATCCTTCATCTTTACTAGCCTCAACAAAAGTTTTAGGTTCTACTCTTGATAGTAAAGAAAGTTTACTTGTTCATTTTCCCTTGCAAACCTTCTTGTTTGCACTCCTTCATTCTTGTCTCCAATGATCTGATCTTATGAATGATTCTTCTAAACATACTTGGTAGTAGTCTTGGTAGTCTTCTCTTGAGTTTCTTCCTCTTCTTCAACTTCTTCAGCTTCTTCTACTTCTTCTATGTAAGCAGGTTCATCTGACAAATAGTCTTCTTGCTCATTTGTGATTTGATGTGACTCTTCATCAACTCTAACATTTACACTCTCAACTATCTTCCTCAGTCTTTTGTTGTAGCATTTGTAGGCTTTGCTCCTAGTTGAGTATCCAAGAAAGATTCCTTCATTAGATCTTGAGTCAAATTTTCCTAGACCTTCTTCATCTCTTTTGATGTAGCATTTGCTTCCAAAAACTCTGAAGTACTTGACTGATGTTGGTCTTCCATACATAGCTCATAAGGTGTCTTGGTGTTGTGCACTCTTAGGTGTCTTGGCTTCACTCAACATTTTTCTAGCCATCTCCTGAACTGTTCTATTATTTCTTTCCACTACTCCATTTTGCTGAGGAGTTCTTACAGTAGAATAGTGCCTCTTTATTCCATGTTCTTCACAAAACTCCTCAAACTCACTTGATGTGAACTCACCACCTCTATCAGACCTTAAAGACTTGATTCTAGCATTCATTTCATTTTCAACCATGGACTTAAAAATATTAAACCTACTAAAAGCTTCTAATTTTTCATTCAAAAAAGTAACCCATGTCATTCTAGAGAAATCATCAATGAGTAACATGAAATGTGTCTCACCTTGTAGACTCTTTGTCCTAGTAGGTCTGCACAAGTCAATATGAACCAGTTCTAATGGCCCTGTAGAAGAATACTCCTTGGACTTGAATCTTATAATTGTCTGCTTCCCCATCTGACAGCATAAGGTGCTTGCAGGCTTGATGATCTTTGGCATATCTCTTACTACTTGCATCAAGTTGATCTTTACAAGATTGTCAAAGTTGATGTGCCCCATCCTTTTGTGTCATAGCTAGCATTCATTTGTTTGTCCTAGAAGACAAGTCCTTCCATTTACACCTTTTAGATTGTACATTTTTTTCTCTGTCCTAGCACCTTCTACCAGTAATCTTCCAGACTTTGCTCTTCTGATATCACATCCCTGATCATGAAATATGAGATTTTATCCTTTGTTGCACATCTAACTTACACTAAGAAGATTGTGCTTAAGACCTACATAAAGAACATCTTCTGTCCTAGATTTTCCATTAATACTTATGGTACCTTTTCCACAAATCTTTGCAGATGAATCAAGTCTCCAAACCTAACTGATCCACCATTCCACTTAACAAGATTGATGAACTTGCTCTTATCACTTGTCATGTGACTTGCACATCCACTATCTATTACCCAAAGATTTTTTTCCCTAGAGCATGAAATGTTGTTTGGACTAACATTAAATTTTCAACTTCATTGTTTATCTCCTTCCTTTTGGTAGAGTCATTCTCCTTGTCTTTCTCAACAAAATCTATCATATGAGATTCTACTTTTGCTAATCCACTCCTGCAATATCTTGATATATGTCCAACATTGTTCCAAATATGACATACCACTTTGACATCCACTAGAGAAGCAAGAGGATTTCTACTTATAAAATTTCTTCTATCCATTTCAAACTTGCAATCCATAGCCTTATGACCAAATTTATTGTAGATAAAACAATAACCAAAGAAAGCATAATTGAACCTATTCATAGAGAAATGTCTTGCATGGAAAGGTCTTTCTTGAGGCATGATGAGATTTGCTCCTTCAGTGTCATATGGACTTCCAACCTTTGCCTTTTCCAATTCCCTTTTGAGTGACAAAATCTCTTTCTCAAGTCTTTGTTCTTGATTCTTTTTTCTTGCACAATCCAAGTCTTCAAGAGCAGAAATAATTTCTTCAAAATCAACTTCACACTCTTCATCATCTATAGTCTTGACTGAACCATCAAGGATCACCATAGCCATCAATAGAGATTCTCCTTTATCATCATCTGATGAATAATGATCTACTTCTTCTGCAGAGCTATAATCTTCTTTGGAAAGGAGGTTCCTCTGGAAATTGTTCCTCTTGAAACCCTTGCTGCTATTTTCATTTTCTCCAAAAGGACATTTAGAAGAAAAATGACCAACTCTTCCACATTTAAAACATTTTAAAGGTAACTTACCTTTATACAATTTGCATGATCCTCCCTTTACCTTTCTCAAAAAGTTTGCTTCTTCTTCCTCTCCTTCACTATATAATTCAGATGTTCCTTCATTCTTCATATCTTTGAAAGGAACTTCTCTTTTGTATGGACCTATGACTTCATTTCTCATGCTCATAGGCAGTGAGGGACCCAAAAAACTCTTCCCAAAAAACTCTTCCATGGTAAGTATCTTTAGATCTTTGGCTTCTTCAATTGCAGATACTTTTGAATTGGATCTATGAGGGACAATTCTTAGAAATTTCTTCACAACCACTGTATCATCTAGATCTTCACCTAGACTTTTGATTCCATTGACTGCTTCATCTACTCAAATCAAATAGTGGGAAATGTTTTCCTCTTCTTTCATCCTTGATTCTCAAACACTATTTTGTAAGATTGTAATTTTGCTTGCTTTACAATGTCATTTCCTTCATAGAGATTTTTGAGCTTTTCCCATATCTCCTTGGTTGTCTTGCACTGCACTACCTTAATAAGCTTTGAACTGGTCAAACCACTTGTTGGGACCTAAAATTTCATACCAATTTTTGCAAGAAATTTTGGGTTCCCATATGAAAAAATCAATTTCAACACTCATAGATACACCTGAAAATCTATCCAAGAAGCCTACTTTGGAGAGTTGTATTTTGAAGCCTATTCATTTTCTTGCAAAATCACTTTGCTAGCATACTTACCTATCATACGTGAGTGCACATGTCTGATCTCACCTTCCTATGACAAGATTTGACCAAGTTTCGAGGAATCAAGTTGAGGGGTTCTGGTAAAGTTTGTTGTCTGCACAGTGTAAAATCAGCCTGGGAAGCTAACTTTGGAGGCCAATATGTAACAGCTGGATGATGTTCATAATGAACCAATTGGTGTTCCTGATTTAGCTTATCAAAATCTACTTCTATGTGTTGGATCTAGGACATACAACTGAGAGGGGGGGGGTGAATCAGTTGTATAGAACTTCTTCTGATTCAAACACTTAATTCTCTGTTGTTAGTTAGCAGCATATCAAATAATCATTCATGGAAGCACAATACATAAACACAAGAGCAGATAAGCATCAACACATTGAACACCAAGATTTTGACGTGGAAAACCCGGTTAAGGGAAAAACCACGGGGTGATTAACCCAAGAATTATTCTCTGTTAGAAGAATAAGGAAAAATGAATGGCACATGCCAATAAGGGCTCACTGCCCGAGCACACTGCTCACAAAGAGGCCCACTGCCTACAAGGAGACACACTGTCTACAAAGTGATAAAAATCACAGTCTTGAACTGGAGAATGACATCTCTACCATGTCCGGATCAGTTCCAATTAAGCCCAACAATCTCTGCTCTGCCTTTCGCACCTTTCTTCACTATATCATACTCATCCACATACCACACACTGAAATGAACTCACAAACCGTTATTTATACAAGACATCAACTTAGGAACAAACATCTAAGTCGGCAAACAACCATAGGAGTATCCGCAAGATGAATAACACATCCGGTCGGCCATCACAAGAACATTCGCAGGATGAACAACTCATCCGGTCGGCTAAACAGAGCAATAACTTCATCCGGAAGAATAACTTCAATTCCGGGCTCTACCATCAATGCGGACCAACAACACAACCTAAACATGATCCAAGAACCTTCACAAGCCTGTCTGAATGTCCGGATACATCCGCACTTCCTCTGCTTACTGGGATCTCTTGTCTTCCTCATCCGGAACTTCAAGAACACAGTCTGTCGCCACTGTCATAATGCAAGAGGTACTTCCGGACCTCCAAATCACACACAAATCAGGATGACACATCACAAGGACATCTCAAACACTCCTTCCAATCCGCAGATTATGATAATACAATTCCGGACCTCACCGGACCTTTTTGTGATCCTCTGTCACCTCCGGATACTTGCCGGACCCGGTTCTATACCGGCAGCCATAACTCCTTCAGATCTTCATGCGGACCTCTGAAATCTTAACTGTAGCATCTCAAGACTCATATCTACTAACCCTTTAATCCGCATCCTCCGGTTCTCATCCTATACAGTATATTTACCTTCTTCTCATCACTGTTCTTCACTGTTCCTGACTGAGGCTAATTTTCTCAATATCCTCAGCACAAAGCTCATCAAATCCTTCTTGTCAGTGCAGTATGAGTATGTTGACATCAATGACAACACTGGCTCACCTCATACTTGCCAACACTATGTCCGGTCTGAAGGCTCCAACACATCGTTTGCTATTTTTTCAAAATGAAAAGCAAATGCATTTAGCCCTGATTTCACAGTTTCACCTCCAGAGAGGTCAACTTTGGCACTAAATATTTTGTGATCAGAGATGATTGGTGAAAAAATATATTGCACATGCACTCATCAAGCCCAAATAAACTAAAATCTCTAGTTACAACTTCCCAGGAAGAGATTTAATGGTTTTTAAAATTGCAAGTTGGTGAGCTCGAATTAGGTTTTGATAGGTGTAGTTTTCAAGTGGTTCACTTTGGAACCTAATATCTAGCAATTGGGTCATGTTCATGACAAACCAATTGGTGTCTCAAATTCTTCCCATATTAATGTGCCTTCATGCCAATTCTCAAGATCCCAGCACTTAGTTTGATATTTTTTCAAAATAAAATCCAAATGGGTTTTACACAGTTTTTTGACTGCATTCCTAGGCAGCTTCAGAAAAGTCAACTTTGGTGCTTGATATTTTGTGAAGGAAGAGGAATGATGAAAAATCCTTTTGCACATGTGTTCATTTAAGATAAATGACCTAATCTCCAGGATGGTAGCTCCTCAAAATCAGCTTTGATATTTTTTCAAAGAGGCAAGTTGGCAAGTTTCAATTGAGTTTAAATAGGCATAAAAACATGCTAAGTGAGCTACTTTGATTTTAAGCAGCTTTTAATCCTAATGACTTCACGCCGAACCGTTTATTGCGTTGAATTCTCGAGTCAAAAATCTACAAGTTTATGCATTTTCATAGCTCTGGGAGAAGTCTTGATCTATTTTTCAGGCTAATTCCGAAGGCTAGTTGGCCTGTTTTGACCACTATGCAAGGTGTCAGAAAATGGAATTAAAAGAACTGGGATTAATTTTTAGCTTTTCTTTGTGATTTAACAATTTGCTACGATGGACACGATTTCGGCAAGAGTCTCACTGATGAACAAAAGCTATAAAAAAACTCATCAGCAAGACATCATACAGGTCTCACCAATGGAAAACTCATCGGCAAGAGATATACCATCGGAGTGAAAATCTCAAGTCATACCGATCTAAAAGATCTTGCCAATGGAGCTTTGTGAGATGAAAGGTTTATTCTTGAAGGAGAATAAATATTTACAAAAAGGTGTAAATAAAATAAATGAGGTGTGATAAAAAAATGACTTACATATTTTCATCCAAGGGGTTATAAGGTGAAAATCATTGGGAATCCTTTACTCTGAAGTGAAACACTTGTCCGAAGGAATTAATTAAGTAGGTAATTATTTTGCCTAGAAGATATTCTTTGGAAAAGTATATGATGGCTTGTGAAGACATTTCACCTGAATAAAATCAAACAAGAATGAAAATACATATGGTAAAATATTTGCAAACTAAATAAGTAATTGTTTTACTTAAATATTTTGCAATGAGGTATTTCCACAAGGTAGTTAAAAGGGAAAAAGTAATAAAGACTATGAAATGTCTTAATTTTCACCAAGGTCATAGAGAAGTTTAATTAATTTTATCTATGAGGATACAATTAAGTAAATAAAGAATCAAAATACATGCAGAATGAAGGCAAACCCTAACAAGGGTATTATTTTAATACAATGTCATAATGTTACCCTAATGAGTGAAATATTTCTACTCCGAAGATTGAATGAGCGTGACCACAAGAGATGAATATTGACAAAATTATTCACCAGATGAAGGGGAATAATTAAATTTTAAAGGACTGAAGGCTAATGTTTTTGCATTAATAAAAATTGTTATCCATCACGGAAATGGAGAGACGCACAGGATGGCAAGCGAAGGGTCACAACCCTAAAAAATACACAAGGTGTATATAAAGATGAAATCAAAGGAGAAGGATCATAATCATCAGTAGATTAGAAAAAATAGGATGATTAGAAGTAGGAGTTAGATAACTGGAGGGATTGATTAGTTGCCGAAATAAAATATTATGCTGTATATTTTAAAATCTTTTGAAATTGTGTAATGGAGAAAAATGCATAAATTGGTGATTTAATATTTGTGTCTATTGTTTGTTGAGCTAAACAATTATTTGGCTGTCTCCACATTGTTATTTCTCTGTTATTTGAACCTGAGTTTCTAAGTTGATATTTCAGTTTCATCGAGACACAATTGTTGTTTTTGTGTAATTGAATTAATTGGTTTCTATTAAAGAATTAAAATCCTTTTGATTGATTACAGTATCCTGGAGGTAACATTTGGATCAATAAGAAGAGCCCTATAATTGACAAGATTGCCATACTATCTCCAACTCGATATTATCTTGTTATTCAAATTGAGCATCTACTCCATTTGTCAATACACACTTGATGTCATTATGTGATTGGTTCCTTCAAGCAAGGATTAAAATGCTTTCAATAAGTCACAGTAACCTGGTAGGATCGAGTGGATCAATAAGTAGAGTATATTAGTCACATTCTTGCACGTTTATACAAGGTATAAACAAACACAAGTGCCAAACAATTAGAATTGTAACTAGTAAGTAAATCATATATCATATACACCTTGACTCCATTAGCCCAATAGAAATAGGCACTGGTCATACCAATTCCACTCTAGGATTCCATAAAATCTTATTCAAACAATTACATCTCAGATCTTAGTATTAGGAGTAGAAGTAGTTTGCAAGCTTTCATCTATTCCACACTTTATGCCATTGTGGGTAGATCCCTAAATTCATTTGAGTCATACATTCCTTTTATTTGCTTTAGCTTTCAAGGTTCACTCGCCTAGGTTTAGCAGAGCGTAAAGCGTAGGGAGTCATCAACCATTTAGGTTAACTCTATTAGTTAGTTTAAAAACATTGCAAGTCTGATCATTGAGCTTGGCATCCTCTTAGGGCTTGAAACTTGCATTTTTGAGACCTAACACCACTCAAAATGGTATTCTTGGCTTTGGTATTGTTTTCATGAGCCTTCTTCGCATCTGAATATATAATAGGATGTTTAGGTTCAGTTTAAATATCCATTGTAGCTCTCCAAACATCATACCCTAGCGAGATAAGATAGGCTTTCATTCTTACACTCCAGAAGGCATGGTTACTTCCATCAAATATCAGTGCTTTAGAAGAGGACTCTTTTTGAGCCATGTGTTCTACTCCAATATCTACCTTCAGCTATTAGGTTGCTCCAAGGAACTCATCTTTGATACCAATTTTTAGAACACACTAATATACTGAGAGGGGGGTTGAAGATTAGTATATGCCAAAACTTAATCCAAATCAACTTTATTAACAAAACTTTCTACTACCTTAAATGATACAACAAATTAAGCAATTCAAAGCACAACACATAAATGCACAACCATAACACCTTATTTATGTGGAAAATCCTAGAAGGGAAAAACCATGGTGAGCAAGATTCTTGGATCTACTGTCCAAATCCAGCCTCACAAATAAAAATAGGATTACAAGAGGTTTTATGGGCTACAACCGAAAGGAAGCTACAACTCCCTAATACATTGTTTTATGGGTTGCAACCCAAAGGAAGCTACAACTCCCTAAACATAGTTTTTATGGCACCAACCAAAGGAAGCTACAACTCCTTGAATCACAGTCTTTATGGATACGACCAAAGGAAGCTACAACTCCCTAAAGTGATACAACACTTACAGAAATAGGCTACAACCTTTGCACAAGATACTTGACAAAATCTGCTAGCCAATCACCTCCGTAGCATCATCACCCTTCACTTTGACAAGAAGCTTCAATTCCTCTCCTCAATAAACTCTGCTCCCTTCAACACACTTCCACACACACACACACACACACACACACACACTCACATCCAAACTTGCACATACATCCTCACACTCTCTCTCACACTCTCTTTTTTCACACCAAATAGGATCTTTCATTTATATCCTCCACAAGCTTCAAAATCTTTCTCCTTCATCGTCCAAGATGAAATGTGTAGCATGAAACGTGCAACGACCACAACAAGTTGGCACCCAAATAATGTAGAAATCCAATGTGGTTCAAACCAAGTGATAACCAGGACCTATTTCACCTTAACACACATCTCCATGCTGAGACACACTTCCAAACATCTAGTGCAATCATCAAAACATATCAAGTTAGCCCAACAAACATTTATCCTTCCACATATTAGCTCCATACCTAAAGTTGTACCAGAGAGATCAATTAACATCATGTGGATCACTTCAAAAACATTACATGGATTTTAAAGACATTCTCAAACATCCCTTTCTCTGGACATGCATCTTCTCTCTGGCGCAAACAAACAGACACATAACACAACATCTCCTGCAAACTCTGAATATACAATCTTGAGATAGAATATTGAAAAAACCAACTTGTAGTCCACTTCAAAACCTGAACCTTGGAATGAACAAACATACAGACCATCTGAACTCAATCTCCAAACATCAAAGCCAAAATAATGTAATGCAGTGAAATGCAATGACTTTTACTTTCTCCTTCTGATAACTCTAATTAGCAACATGATATGTCTTTGTTCTGTTGACTCCAGAGAACATTTGTGTTACATCATATCATCTGAAACTTGAACCATGCATACTTTTCACCTTTATCCAGCTATCCTTCAAGCCGCAAGATCACATATTCTAATGCGGAGAAATGCAGAGCATTTCTCTAACTATTCCTGACTACAATAATACGAAATCATTGTCTTCACTCTGCAAGCTCTGGAAACATCTACAATAACTTTCATGCTCTGAAATGAGGAACATACATAATTCATACTTGTCTATGTCTAACTTCCAAACCATAAGGCCATACCTTCAAATGTGGAGGAATGAGGAGCATTCTTTTGAGCTTCTTCAATGCAACTTTCAGTGCCTTGGATAGTCTGAAACCTTTTACACTTTCTTTCAAATCTTAAGCAATGCTTTTCATCATAAAATAATGAATACAACATTCACCATATCAGAAACTACAATCACAACACCATACACAACAATCATAGCTCTTCTGATCAACACTCTTATGTCTGCTTCTTTGACCACTTACTCTTGACATCACTGAACACCACACTACAACAATCTCCCTTTGGAATCTTTTTAGATATCATTGATCATCACTGATCAGCACTCCATACTACTGTTGACATCAATGACAACACATATGCAACACTTGTGTCTCCAATTTTCACTCTACATAATGTTAAGTTTTGCTTTATCACTCACCTGATAGATACTTGTTTGTTCTACTCTGATTTGATGTCTAAAGATTGATGATATTTATAAATGTCTTGAAAGAATTATTGCTGTGTCACAATGGGACACGTTCTCTGAAGTCAACCCTATAAAACTTAGGTAAAAGATTGAAGACATTACTTTTTATCCATGCATATGCTCCTAGGAAGAATGTACAAATCTAGATTCATTTTAGAGCATCAATCAAAGTGCTTCCTTCCTTAAATGTGAATGACATTTAAACAAATGTTTGGATGATGAATTAAATGTATTGAATGACTTTAAATACAAGTGCATAACAATAAATCATGTGAATTTGTGTGTATAGTTTGCTCTAGAGAGGAAAGGAATGGACATGAGTCAACCAAAATTTGAATTTGAATTTTAAATTTTAGAGGTCAAATCCATGGGTGCGGGATTAATTCTGCAAGCATGGACTCGACCCATCAAATTATGAGAGCAACCCAATTCAAATATCATCACTCTGCTTCAAACACATATAAGAAGTTACAATTTTAAGTTATTGTTCAAAAGTTATGATCAAAACAATGGAAACTATAAATACATGGATAAACCTAACAAATAAATAATACACAAAAATGTGGACAGATATAGATAAAGTATGTATAAAAGATGTGGAGAAGAGTAACAACATAACTTCATACAAAACTAAGCCATTTGTTAATATATAAATATAATAAAACATTATGTCAAAATAAATACAAAACTAATATACACAAATTTCACCATTACAATTATCAACAACTTCAATAGTCACACTAAATCTTAAAATAATTAAAAAAAAAAACTTTCTTTGGGATAATTTAAAAAAAAAAAAACCTTATTTGTTCATCATCATTCCTCTCTGCCCTTTGCATCTTTAAGTCCATTTTTTTGGGGGGTGGTTGGGAAAGGCGTAAAGTTTAGCCAAGGGAAAATGAAAAAAGTGTTACGGTGATTGTCTATTGCTTGCCAAATACACTTTATAAATTCATAATCTGTATGGCTTTTATTTTGTTAAGAGTGCATTCAACCATCGATTCGGGTTCAAATTTCAGAGATCTTCGGAAGAAGACTGTGACCAAGCTATCCAAATGGGCTTTATGTTGTCAAGAAATTTATTTATATTTGATTTCAAGCAATGAGAAACGAATACGATTGGAAGAACGATCATTTATATTTTGCTCATTCTCTGTTCCACCAATAATTAGTTCATGGAGATATGCATGTACATCCATATAAGTTCCCAAACTATAAAAACATATTCTTCTGAACTCTGTTTACAATTGTCATCATATTCTCAAATTCCTCAAAATCTATCCTACCATCAGAATTTTTATCAAATTTAGCTATCATTGCTTCACAATTCTGCAAGTCACTGGCTTCTCTAAAACCCAGATTGAGTAAGGCATTTTGAAGCTCAGGTGGGGTGATAAAACCATCACCATCTTTGTCAAAAACACAGAATGCTTCCTTCAACTCCTCTTTCTCAGACAGCCTCTCTGCAGATTGAAAATCTTCTACGAGACTCAGACAAACTATTTAGAATTCATCGAAGCTCATATGCTCCGGAAGATTTGTTATGATTTTCAGATCATCATCACAATAGTAGTGGACACCCAGCTTTTCTAGCAAACCTTGAATGTCATCTGTGCTTACAATGCCGTCCCTATTGCTGTCCAAGAAATGGAAAATTCTAGCAAGGTCCCATTTTTTGATGTTCTGCAACAACTTTTCACTCTCAGCAGTACTGTCCACCTCATCAATTATAGATACAGAAGTTGGGCATGGTTCATCTGGTATGAATTCTAAGCCTTCCGCAGTGCCAAAGCTGAAAATTGCAGTTTTAAAGATTTGGATGGCAAAAGCACAGTACAATTGCCTAAGACAAGTCAGGGATAAGGATACAATATTTTCCCAACACAGAGACATGAGAGATACATAAAAAACAATACGGTTTCTTATGATATCAGACACCATCTCTGCAACTTGTGAAAAGCAAATTCCTGCAGGCTAATTCACAGAGGAAAGCAGAGGTGATACTTGTGCTTTCAGGAATAGTGATTAACATCTTCCACAATTCGTGCTTAAAAAGAAGTTGATTGAGCATTGGGAATTGCATAGCACCTGTGCAAAGAAAAAGCCCGTAGGTAAAAAATTGTTTAAAAAGAAAAGAAAAAGAAATTTAAAAAAAAAAGCGCATAGAATAACTGCATTGGAAATATTTGTTTTTAATATGGGGAAGGTTTCTTTGTAAGGGAGAAGTTATTGTAAACTTCATGGAAGGTCCTCTGCCATTGCTTTCACTTTTCTCTGCCATTGCTTTCACTTTTGTCCTCGCCTGCTTTCATTGGGAATATTTTACGCTGTCGCGTCAGGAGAGGCAAGCCTGATGTTCTATTCCAAAGGGAATGTACGTTTAGTGTATTTTATAGCGTTAAATTTGATGACCATACACGCGTCTTAAGCTTAATTTAGGATAATGTTATAAGATGCATGTATACAAGAATAAATGTATACAAGAATAAATTAAAATAGATTAATAATTTAGGAATATATTATAATAGTATTCAATTAGTTGAGCTACAATTTTTTAATGATATGTAATTTTGAATTAAATGTTATTTTAGAAAAGTAAATGTAAAGTGGATAAAGTTATTTAGATTGAAGAATGTATGTTATTGGTAAAAATTTTGAGATTAGAATTGTCTTTGGCTTGGGAATGGTATTTCTTTGTATGTGTGTCTTCTTGAATTCTACACAAGACCCACACTCTATTAGAGGTTAAGTCAACTTGTTTAAGTCTTTTGTACATCCACAAATTTGTTCTTTTGTTGCACAAACCTAATCTCTGTGTTTTTGTACTCCTATTTTCTGATTCACCAAATTCACCTATGTTTGCTAAGCTATCTAGACTAGTGGTATTTATGACTACCTTTAGAGGATTGTTGGCTTACGAGGGAAGTTTTCCTAAGTCAATCCTCATAAAAGGACTGGCTTTATTGTCATGTCAATGATTAAAAAACAAGAAGCTTCAATTGTGTAAATGTAATATGTAGATTTTGATTATTTGTAGTGCATCAATTTCAAGTAATCTTTGAATGGTCATTCCTTAAGATGAGAGAGGATGTCTAAACATGAGAGGATGTGGAATGAATGCAAATGAACGATTTTCAATACCAAGACATAGCAACAATTCACAAAAATGTGTGTTTAGTCGGCTCACAATAGTTAGTAGAACAAATAAGAGCCAACTAAATTTAAATTTTGAAAATTTGGGGATGAGATCCATAGACACAAAATCTATCTTACACCAATGGAAACAACTTGAGACAATGAAATGGTGATATAACTATATATATATATATATATATATATATATATATATATATAGAGAGAGAGAGAGAGAGAGAGAGAGAGAGAGAGAGAGAGAGAGAGAGAGAGAGAGAGAGAGAGAGAGAGAGAGAGAGAGAGAGAGAGAGTTTAATCATGGATGGAGCAATGGATGTAATTAATGTGGAGGAATGTGTAGAAGTGAAAAAGATATGGATACATGTATGGGAATGGGTGTGTATGGAGATACATGATGGCTAAGGAAATGAATCTTCACACAAGATTGTAACATTTATCAATGCATAATTGTATTAAGGCAATTTCTTCAAAATGCGTACAAAACTCAATGAAAAATGGTATGTGCATACAAATTTTACCATTAATGGCATTCACTTTTTTTTTTCCATAAAAACTCAATAATTTTTTTTTGAAGTGAATTAAAGTGGAATTTTTAATTCTTTATTTTGATCGAAACAATTGGATTACATAGATATCAACATTTTTTTTTTCATATTAAACATATTATACCATGCTCAATCAATATACATCTAAATAAAAAACTATCATTCAACTAAAATACCAAAAATAAAAAGAACCAATCCATCAAAATCAATTTATAAATATAGTATAGTATTAATTCTATTATTCCACTCTTCATTCTCATTTAACTATAAAGGAGCATCTTGTGAACTCTTCATTTTCATTTAACTATAAAGCAACATCTTGTCTAAGGGCTTGCAAATGTACATGATAAGCAATTTAGCTGTAAAATGGAAATTTTATATAAAAGAAATACATATGCATTGTTAATGTACAAAAGTTTCAATCTTACATCTAAAGTGACTTATCAATAATTAGTGGTGTAATGATATTAACATGCCCCCAACCTTTTTTTAAATATTGTATATACCTGGCCTTTACTTTGAGAGTCAAATTACTAGTTATTTAGTCTTATGCTTAGCCATAAAGAGACTTTATAATTCTATGGGGAGCGAGAGATTTATTGTATCTTCAATTTGATCATTGTGCTAGTTGATACGTAATAACTAGCATATTTATATTAAATATAATATATCTAAAGTATGCCGAGAGATATCCTTCTCGAGGCGCCTACTTTTTTAATCACTAATCTTAATATTAGGCACCTCGAGAAGGATATCTCTCGGTGTACTTTAGATATATTATTTTTAATATAAATATGCTAGTGGCATTTGGAGCACAACTGTAATCATAACCATAACACTAACTCTAACCCTAAATTTGACTCTGATTGTAATCTTGACCCTAATTAAAATACCAATTAATTAAATACTAATTATAATAATATTAATAATCTTTGACCGTAATTAAATTATTATTATTACATTATTATAAACAAACGTAACCATTTAACACTAACTCTAACCCTAAATTCGACCCTGATTGTAATCTTGAACCTAATTAAAATACCAATTAATTAAATACTAATTATAATAATATTAATAATTTTTGACCGTAATTAAATTATTATTATTACATTATTATAAACAAACATTAATTAAATTAATATATAATTATATCATATATTAAGACATTAATATAATTAATGTATAATTAATTTCGGATTACATAACTAAACTTACCTAAACTATATAAGTTGAATACAATATATTTAGGGTTAAGGTTATGAGGATATATTTAATTATATGCATCTTTAAGAGGTACAAAGGGTTAGATTTAGATTTAGGGTTAGGGTTAGCATTAGTATTAGGATATAGGTGAGGATTATGGTTATACTTATAATTACGACTTGAATTAGTGTTTGGATTAGGGTGGGAATTAGGGCTAGGCTTAGTATTATAGTTAGGGAAACAAATAGGGTTAGAATTATGATTAGAATTATAGACCTGGTTAAGCTTAGAATTAGGGTTGAGGTTAGAATTAGGGTTAGGGTTAGAATTAAGGTTGGGGTTAGGGTTAAAATAATAAAGTCAGGGTTAGGGATAGAATTAGAATTATTGTAATCATAATTCTACATCTAACCCTACTTCTATATGTAAATCTGACTTTAATTCTGACTCGAGTTGTGCTAGCATTACATTTAGCATATATTTCTATGAACATAACCATAACCCTAATTAGATAACCCTTACCCTTACCCTTATTATAACCCTAACCCTAATTTAGTAGCCTAATTTAGGGTTATTATTAGAGATTACCCTAATTTAGTAACCCTAATTCTATTTCTAACCCTAACCCTAATTATAACCCTAATCAAACCTAATTCTATCCTTAATTCTAACCTTAACCCTCACCCCAATACTAATGCTAACCCCAACCCTAATCCTAACCTTATTTTAGTAACCCTAATTCTAATTCTAACCCTAAGCCTGATCCTAATTGAAACCCTAATCGTAACCTTAATACTAAACTTAATCGTAACTATAACCTTAACTCTAATTCTAACATTAACCCTAATTATAGTTGTAACCCTAATTCTAATCCTAGCCCAAACCCCAACCCTAATTATAATCCTGACCTTATTCTAACATTAACCGTAATCCTAACCCTAATTCTAAATATAGTTCTAACCCTACTCCTAACCTAAACCCTATTTCTAATTTGAACTCTAATTTGAACCCTAACCCTAATTTTAACCCTAATTATAGTTGTAACCCTAATTCTAACCCTAACCCCAACCTTAATTATAATCCTAACCCTTATTCTAACCCAAAAAATAGCTCTAATTTTAAGCCTAACCCTAACCTAAATTCTAACCCTAACTCTAGCCCTAACCCTAACTATAACTCTAATGATTACCTTAATTTACTAACCCTAATTCTAACTCTAACCCTAACCTCAATTCCAACCCTAACCCTAATTATAACCCTAACCTTATTCTGACATTAACCCTAATTTTAACCCTAACCCTAACCGTAACCCTAACTCTAACCCTAAGTCTGACTATAATTCAAACCCTAATTCTAACATTAACCCTAATTATAGTTGTAACCCTAATTCTAATCCTAACCCAAACCCTAACCCTAATTGTAACCCTAATCTTATTCTAACATTAACCCTAATTTTAACCCTAACCCTAACCTTAACTCTAACCATAGTACTAACTCTACTCCTAACCTAAAACTTATTTCTAATTTGAAATCTAATTTGAACCCTAACCCTAATTTTAACCCAAAATATAGTTGTAACCCTAATTCTAACCCTAACCCCAACCCTAATTTTATTTTTAACCCAGAGGTATCCCCTAGCCCTGCCCCCTGAGAGAGAAAGGAGCGTTACAACTCTGCTCAACGTTGCCCACAGCGCCTTGCCTTGGGCTTACATTTTTGTGCCAAGTTGGGGCTAATAACCATGGGGCGAGTAGAGGCAAGACTAATCCTCAGGGGACTGCCGAGGGTGCCCACACACCTTAAACAACCATTGGAAATCTAGGTGGAGAGAATCAACCTCGGGACCTATATGGGACAAGCCCAAAGCCCTTAGCCAACTACGCCACCCGTGCGGGCTCAACCCTAATTATAATCCTAACCCTAACCCTTATTCTAACCCTAAACATAGCTCTAATTTTAACCCTAACCCTAACTCTAGCCCAAACCCTAACCCTGACTATAACTCTAATGCTTATCCTAATTTAGTAATCCTAATTCTAACTCTAACCCTAACCGTAATTATAACCCTAACCTTATTCTAACATTAACCCTAATTTTAACCCTAACCCTAACCCTAACCCTGACTATAACTCTAATGCTTATCCTAATTTAGTAATCCTAATTCTAACTCTAACCCTAACCGTAATTATAACCCTAACCTTATTCTAACATTAACCCTAATTTTAGCCCTAACCCTAACCCTAACCCTAACTATAATTCAAACCTAATCCTAACCTTAATACTAACCATAACCCTAATTGAACACTAACCCTAACTCTAATTTAAATTGTAAGCCTAATTCTAACCCTAACCCCAACCCTAATTATAATCCTTACCCTAACCCTAACCCTAACCCTTATTCCAACCTTAAACATCGCTCTAATTTTAACCCTAACCCTAATTGTAACTCTAATGCTTACCATGATTTAGTAACACTAATTCTAACTCTAATTCTAACCCTAACTCTAACCCTAACTCTAATTGTAATCCCAACCCTAACTCTAATTCTAACCCTAACCCTAACCATAATTTTAACCCTAAACATAACTCTAATTTTAACCCTAAGGTTGATCCTAACTAAAACCTTATCCCTAAACTTAATAGTAAACTTAACCTTAATTTTAACCCTAACCCTAACTTTAATTCTAACATTAACCCTAATTATAGTTGTAACCCTAATTCTAACCCTAACCCCAACCCTAATTATAATCCTAACCCTAACACTAACCCTTATTCTAACCCTAATTATAGCTATAATTTTAACCCTAACCCTAACCTAAATTCTAACCCTATCTCTAGCCCTAACCCTAACTCTAATGCTTACCCTAATTTAGTAACCCCAATTCTAACTCTAACCCCAATCTCAATTCCAACCCTAACCCTAATGGAAATGGTAACTTGTTGACAACTTCTGAATATAAAACAGTGTAGTTATTAAAAATAGGAGGAATAATTAATTCCCCATCTTTTAATTCCATTTTTTAATCTCCCACACTTTCATTTTTTTGGTTCACTATCCTTAGTATAAACCTCTGCACCAAATTGGCCTTATTCTAACATGTTGAATGAACATGATTCAGCTATTGCTAGCATGAATGCTTTAGTCGCAAGGCCTCTACGTAGCCCCTTTCAAAATACTATGAAGTATGCAACTTCAAGCCTTTATTAATCTATGATCATCCTCAAATAATTACTTTATGTACCTTCTTTTGATCTTTAGAATAATATTACATTTTAAATACATTTTTTTAAATTATGGTAAGATTAATAACAACTAATACCAAGTAATCTTGTCTCATTAATAACAAGTAATTATCTCTGTTTTCCCTTTAAAATAAATATTATAACTATAAGATTAGTTTATATTAGGAGTATTTTTATGTAGTACATGATTTATACATAATTAATAAATAAAAATAAAACATCTAAATAGATATATTTAGTTGCTCTACATATAAAAATAAAAATAAAATAAAATTTAAACTTATTGTTTCAATAAAAATAAATAAATAAAATAAAATAAACACCTCACACAATTAATAAATTTGAATAGAGTTATATATTAATTTAATGATTACACTTCATACATATGATTATAATTTTAAAACAAATAATAAAATTTTTTTTGCTAAGAAAATAACCAAGTTGGCTACAAATAAGGAACATATCATGTAGTGACTTAAGCAATAATTATTTTTTTCTATTTTTGAAATTTAAGTCATATAAAACATTTCATTCACAAGAAAAAGATTCATTTGCTTCCTTTATTTATTTTTTGTGGTAAATGTCACAGGGAGACTCTCAACCTTTAGGGAGACTCTCAACCTTTATTTATTTTTTCTGCAAAAGAAGTTGAGGAACTCCATAGCAATGAATTATTATTTTTTATTTGATTCTATTTGCTTTGTAGCATTCTTTTCAAACCCTAACTTTTTTTTGTCTAAGCTAAGGTTTTAGCAATGAATTATTATTTTTTATTTGATTCTCTTTGCTTTGTAGCATTCTTTTCATACCCTAACTTTTTTTGTCTAAGCTAAGGTTTTCTGATTTGAAGAGTTGCATATTAGGAAGGAAGCTTTGAAAAAATTCTATGATAAAATCAAAAAAATGCAAATGACAAAATCAAAAATAGGGAAATCTCTTCAAAATTTTATCTTATTTCTTAAAATTGGTAAAATAACTATGCATATAGGTTTCATTAAAATTTGGAGTGTAATTTTGTAACCATAATTCATTTATTAGCATATTACTCTATAATCTAACATATCATTATTAATTTAATTTAATTTTAAAATATTAAGAAAACATTAAGCATATTTTTTTGAAAAGAATAATAACTCCATTATAATAATTCCTTTATTTTTACTTAATATTAAAAATGTGATAAAATAGATTTTTTTTAAAATTCCTTTATTTTCACTTAATATTAAAAAATTGATGAAGCAGTTTTTTTTTTTTAAAGATATAAAGGCATCCTTTTGTTATATATATATATATATATATATATATATATATATATATATATATATATATATATATATATATATATATATATATATAAAGGCATCTTTTTGTTTTAAAAAAGAAAAGAATAAAGCAAATTATATCTCTTTCTTAATCATACAACCATAGCCATATTTATATTCTATTATAATTCTATTATCTTTTGCAAACTTTTATGAATTTTTAAATTTAAAGAGGATGTACAAACTTACTAAAAGAAAGTAATGTTATGGCATATTAAATAGCAATAATAATGTATATCTTAATAATTATAGGGTTAATCTATGATTAGGGTTAATATTTTTATGATTGACTAACATATAATCATTTTGAAAAATAAATCCTAAAATAAAATGAAAACAATAATAATAAGTTAAATACAATATCTGAATCAAAGAGAATCTTAAATTTATGAGAATCCTGTGTTTAATACTATCTCAAAACCCTGGTTTGGTGCACCTTCCAAAACTTTTTATTTGTTAGCTTCCAAAACTTTTTTATCTCAAAGCTAACAGACAAGTAGCATACATACTGGTTGTAAATTAAATGAATATATTCTTGAGACTGTAGATCTCTTGGCCCAGAAAAAAAAGAGGGAATAAATAAAAAACAATGAAATGGTCGGTGTACATTCCTCCACACATGATTCTCCTGTCCTACCTATTTACAACCAAAAGTTTTAAGGTGAGAATCAATTGGTAAGAGCACAACATAATTTTTAGAAACTGGCAGAAGATTGCTTGAAAAAACTGTGAGAGTAGATTATAAATAAATATTATACAGGAGATGAGTACCAATGCAGCTGCTATTCCGGAAGGCAAGATTCTGTGTACAATTGATTATGCAAAGAAGTAATTTTAATTTGTATTATGTAAAGAAGTAATTGATTATGAGTGTTGGAGACTTGTTTTATGTAAAGAAGTAATTGATTAGAGTGTTAGAGACATTATGCCTGTGCCTTGTGCCTCATCCCTGGCAATGTGCATACACAATGCCTGCAACGCACACAGTATGGTGGAACCCTCAACTTTTGGCTTTTATATAAAAGTTGAGGGACTGAGGGTTTTGTAGTACTAATTTTGCTATTTGCTGGACATTTGAAAATGGAGCCATTAAATAGACCCTGAAGAATCTGAGTAATGTTGAGGGTGGCATGGGTTTTGAAACAAGAGATCAATGCTGGAAGATTCGTCCCTAGTAATCCTGACCCTACACCTAACATTGGCCATAATAAATTTGCAGACGAAGGCGGCAAATTTACATCTCTTGTGGATTCCTCTTCCTCCATACTGTAATATCTGGAGTTGGAAGGTTCTGCTTCGTTTTCTTCCTCTGACTTGGATCTGCTTTACCAGGGAGAGATATAATTCAGCTTGTTGGCATGCATCGTGCAAGTGACTGTTATGTAAGAAAATACCATATTTAGGGATTTGAGATTAATTCAGCTTGTTGGCATGCATCGTGCAAGTGACTGTTATGTAAGAAAATCCATATTTAGGGATTTTGAATTAATTCAACGTCTTGGCATGCATGCACCAATTTATATAGATATTTATTTAATTCTTAAATGCAATTTAGATTTTTAAAAAAAAATTAGTATATATTTACGACCAAAAATGAGTGCTCTCATCTCCACCCACGCTACAACTGTAGTTCGCCTCTCGGTGAAATAATATAAGAGGTCGAATGATGTTGGAAATTGTAGAACATGGGCCATGACCACTAAATTTAAAGGGAAGTTGAAGGAATATTTACATTTTAAATGTAGAAAATTTTAATGGATTTCAACTAAATATTATACTTGTAATAGAACAAATATTATAAGTCAATTTCATAAACCACCTCCAAGGGGCCCTTAAAACTTTCCAGAAATTGTCACGGAAGGCTCATACAATAGTGTAGCAAAGTGGGGAATAAATTTAATAGTAGAGTTACCTAGTCCCCTAATCCTTATGTGACACACTAACACCTCTGTACAATATTAGCTTTTGAAATGGATCATAGGGTGCTAACTTGAGTACTATGAGTTAAGTGTTAAATCTTAAAAGCTATATAGAGAAGTGTTTGTTGAGGTTAAATTTTTTTTTATAAAATAATTGATAATGTTATTGAAAGTTTCTCAACAAATTAGGTCAATTTAAATGGAGTGTTGAGATACCACATTTCTCGTAACATATCTACATTGTTAAAATATAATTCTCACAAATTTAAGAGCACATGTATCTTATTTCTTTTGACTCCTCTTAAATAATTTTAGAGAAAACTAGTTATGCAAAGAGAATATAAAATTTGTATTTGCATTGTATAGTTATAAATCTAAAGGTCTTTCCATGCTTAAATATCATAAGAATGATTGCGTGTTATGCAACAATAAGAGTTGAAAAAACGTAAACATATTCAAGAGGAAGAAAACTAGACAAAGAAAAGGCTAAAAAATATTGAATTGCAGAGGGACATGGGTGTTGCTAAATGGGAGGACAAACTTAAGACAATGTGCAAAGATTGAGAAACCATGGTTGCTCGTTACAGGGTGTGATTTTATACTATTTGGAGCTATCCTAGTGTTGTTTCTCTATTGTTCTTGGGTTGTTTACGATCAGTTTCCTATTGTTTTGTCAGGTCTTGATTGGTTTAGCCAACCAATGCTTTTTGTTAGTTGTTCCTTGATGTTTTGTGTTATATTTTATGCTATGTTTCTTAACTCTATGGCTGGGTAAGTGCAGGAAGATGGGGGGCCAAAAAGGGGTCTTAAGTGGCCACTTTTTTTCTAAAATCAGGAAATACTGGCCTTGAATGAGAAATTGAGCATAGTTACACTCAAAATTTTAAGATGCAATAAAAACAATATTCGTAGTGCTCTGAGTCTACTTTCTAAACTACTAATTTTTTTTTGAAAATGGTATAGAGTAAAGGGTTCAAAAGAGGGAGCCACAGAAATTGGTGTTGTTTCTGTCAAAAAAACATAACATAGCATGTTTTGTGGCTCCCTCAAAAGGTTAACTTTTTTTTGAAATTTTTAAAATTGCTTTAGTGAGAAATTAACTAACAACATGTAGTTTATGCCTGATTTTTCTAATAATTTTTAATGAATATTTTATTTTCTTACTAATTTTCAAAGTGGACACATCCTGAAAAACAAAATTTTGGTCGTGCTACCTCTATAAATTTTGAAAACTAATTGAAAATCAATTTTTTTAATGTGTAGAATGGAGTCTAGTTTCTAAAAATGTAATTTTTTTAAATTTTAATGAATAGTTAATTTATAAGGAAAAAAAGACCAAACACTGGTTTTTGCCCAAAACCGGACACACAAACAAAAGAAATTAAAGATGAAAGGCTTAACATTGTCAAAATGTGAAAAAAATTACATCGTTAAATAGCTAAGAGAAAGCCTAACATTACCTAGGTGTTCGATTTGTTTGACATTGAAACACATACAAATATGAGGGTTAGCACGAACAAAATTATGTGAAATCTTGTAGAATATGCAAAAACATGTCTTTAGACGTTGGGAAGGCACTCCAAGCCTTTGGGTTGGAAATCCAAAGCAAATCCCAAGCCTAAGGCTTGGGATTCCCAAAGTAAAATATAACGCGAGCACGTTATAAGGTTCTCGCGTTATGTTTTGTTTTGCCTTTTTTCCTTTTTCACAAAAGTTTGCCCAATGTTTATCAAGTTTGACATAACACGAGTGCATTATAATGTGCTCGCATTATGTCTCCCTTGGAATGTTTTATGTTCAAGGTTATTAATTATGTATGTATGTATGCTTGTATGTATGTATGTATGTATACATATGCATATACGTATTTATGTATGTATTAATGTATGTATGTATGCCCATATGTATGTATGTATGCCTATATGTATGTATGCATATATGTATGCTTGTATGTATGTATGTATGTATGTATGTATGTATGTATGGTTATATGTATGTATGCATGCTTGTATGTATGTATATATGTATGTATGTATGTATCTAAGGGTTTTGGGTTTAGGGTATATAAGGACCTGAGCTTGTAGAGTTTTTAGGGTTGAGGGTTGAGGGATTAGGGATTAAGTAATAGGTTGAGGGTAGAGGGTAGAGGGTTACACTTGAGGGATAATATTCAGCTTGTTGAGTGTATAAGATTAATTGTGTAAGGTATGGGGATTAGGGTTCAGGGTTTACAATATGGATTGAGGGTATATAAGGCATATGGTGACTTGGGTTGAGAGTGTATGGTTTAGGTTTGAAGTATAGGGTTGAGGCACAATATTCAGGGTTTAGGGTATAAGGGTGAGGTTATCGGGTATAGGGATGAGGGTTTGTGGGTGTAGGTTTCAAAGTTTAAGGTATAGGGTTGAGGATTGAGGGATTAGGGCTTAAGTATATGGTTGAGGGTATAGGGTAGAGGGTTGAGAGTTTACAGTTGAGGGATAATGTTCAAGGTTGAGTGTCTAAGATATAGGGTTTAGGGTTTAAGGTTGAGGGTATAAGGCATATGGATGAGGGTTGAGGGTTTAGGGGGGTTACAGTTAAGAGATAATATTCAACTTGTTGCATGTATAAGATTAATTGTGTAAGGTATTGGGATTAGGGTTTAGGGTTTACGATGTGGATTGAGGGTATATAAGGCATAGGGCGACTTGGGTTGAGAGTGTATGGTTTAGATTTTAAGTATAGGGTTGAGGCACAATATTCAGGGTTTAGGGTATAAGGGTGAGGTTATAGGGTATAGGGATGAGGGTTTATGGGTGTAGGTTTCAAGGTTTAAGGTATAGGGTTGAGGATTGAGGGTATAGGGTAAAGGGTTGAGAGTTTACAGTTGAGGGATAATGTTCAAGGTTCAGTGTCTAAGATATAGGGTTTAGGGTTTAAGGTTGAGGGTATAAGGCATATGGATGAGGGTTGAGGGTTTAGGGCATAAGTATAGGGTAGAGGTTTGAAGGTTCAGGGATAATGTTCAAGGTTGAGTGTCCAAGTTTAAGTGTATAAGGTATAGGGTTTAAGAGTTTAAGGGTATCTAGGGGTTGAGAGTTTAGGGTTTAAGGGTTTAAGGTTTGAGGGATTAAGGGTTTAAGGGTTGATGGTTTAAGGGTTGAGGGATTAGAGTTTAAGGCATAGTGTTGAGGGTAGAGGGTTTAGGGATAGGGTTTAGGGTTGAAGGTTTAAGGGTTGAGGGTTGAGGCTTTAGGGCTGAGGTTTAAGGGATTAGGGTTTAAGGTATAGTGTCGAGGGTAGAGGATTTAGGGATAGAGTTTAGGGTTTAAGGTTTAAGGTTTGAGGGTTGAGGCTTTAGGGATAGGGTTTAGGATTTAGGGTCAAAGGATTAGGGTTTAAGGTATAGTGTCGAGGGTTGAGGGTTTAGGGATAAGTTTTAGGATTTAAGTTTTAATGGTTGAGGGTTTGATGCTTTAGGCATAGGGTTTAGGGTTTAGAGTTAAGTGAGACCTAGATAGTTAAGGATGGATGGAGAGGCAGACAAGGAGTGACTGAGAGACATAAATAGAGAGGTGAGGGGGAGACAAAGGTGAGAGATAGAATAAAATGAGAGAGTGAAGTTGACAACTTGATGCAGGAGCATCCAGGGTGTAAGAGCAATCTTGCATCAACCAAAAAAAATGCTGTTCTTTTCAATAAGGGCTAAATTTGGCAGGTTTACTATTTTTAGTAAGTTTGTATTTGTGCATGGTTGGATACAAAATCTCAAACAGACCTCTAGAATGGTGAATTAAAGCTAATGGTGAAGAAATCACTTCAATATCATTTGTCATTTGTGAGATTAAAATTTCAAATTCTAAAAATCCTATTGAAATATTTAAAGTCAAATTTGAGGCACTTAGAGGCTCTAGATGGGCCCAAAATTTGGTGGGAAACCCAAGCAGTCTCCCTTTTGGTATTGCTTGTGCACCATCATCTTTTCGAGAGCCTTCTGAAAAGGTATTATAATTAAAAATCCAACAGTCGGATCAAAAGTTATGGCCCCGCGAAGTTGACCTATTTTTGGAGGGAGATGCAAATTTTGAAATTAAGCTGGTGGCCGCCAAAAAGGGCTATATATGACCATTTTTGGGAACCCTTGGAGGAGGAGAGTTAAGGGGGAAGGTGTAGAGTCAAGAAAATAGAAACCCTAGTTGATTTGGGGTTACAAAAGGCTAAAGATTCCAGAGTCTTGAGAGAGGGAGTTGTAATGTGTTGCAGCCTATAGGGGATTCATCCTCTGATTGTATTTGAGCTTCTATAATGTAATGTTTTTCCCATATTAATAAAATATCATTCTATTTTCTGTGTGTAATTTCTGGTATTGTGTGTTTTATGATTTACCTCCTTCATCACAACTTGAGGGAAAGATGGTTAAACAGGAGCAAGAGAGGTGGAGAGGAAGAGAAATATCTAGAGATCCCTGATAGATATACAAGTGAGAGACCTACAATGTAAGGAGAGAGGGATGAGAGAGATAGGGAGAGATGGGGGTGAGGCAGATAGGGGAGGAGAGGGGTGGATAAGGGTCGAGGGTTTAAGGATTTAGGGTTTGAGGGTTAAGGGTTAATGGTTTAAGGATTGAGGGATTAGGGTTTAAGGTATAGTGTCATGGGTTGAGGTTTTAGGGATAGGGTTTAGGATTTAAAGTTTAAGGGTTGAGGGTTGAGGATTTAGGGATAGGGTTTAGGGTGTAGGCTCAAAGGATTAAGATTTAAGGTATAGTGTCAAGGGTTAAGGGCTTAGGGATAGGGTTTAAGATTTAAGGTTTAAGGGTTGAGGGTTGAGGCTTTAGGGATAGGGTTTAGGGTTAAGTGAGAGACCTATATGGCTAAGGATGGATGGAGAGGTAGACAAGGAGTGACTGAGAGACATAGAGAGGGGATAGGTAGAGAGGTGAGGGGGAGACAAAGGTGAGAGATAGAGAGGTGAGGGGAGAGATAGAAGAAAATGAGAGAGTGAAGTTGACAACTTGAGGGAAATATGGGTAAGGAGGAGGGAGAGAGGTGGAGAGGAAGGGAAATATCTAGAGAGCCCTAAGAGATATACAAGTGAGAGACCTACAACCGAGGGAGAGAGAGGTGAGAGAGATAGGGGAGAGATGGGGGTGAGGCAGATAGGGGAGGAGAGGGGTGGATAAGGGTTGATGGTTTAAGGGTTTAGGGTTTAAGGGTCAAGGGTTTAGGGTTTAAGGGTTGAGGTTTTAAGGGTTGAGGTATTAAGGGTTTAAGGGTTGAGGGATTAGGGTTTAGGGTTGAGGGATTAGGGTTTAAGGTATAGTGTCGAGGGTTGGGGGTTTAGGGATTAGAGTTTATGGTATAGTGTCGAGGATTGAGGGTTTAGGGATAGGGTTTAGGATTTAAGGTTTAAGCGTTGAGGGTTGATGCTTTAGGGATAGGGTTTAAGGTTTAAGGTATAGTTTTGAGGGTTAAGGGTTTAGGGTTGAGGGATTAGGGTTTAGGGTTGAGTGATTAGGGTTTATGTTTAAGGGATTAGGGTTTAAGGTTGAGGGTTGAGGGTTTAGGAATAGGGTTTAGGGTTGATGGATTAGGGTTTAGGGTTTAGGGATAAGGAATTAGGGTTTAAGGTATAGTGTCGAGGGATGAGGGTTTAAGGATAGGGATAGCGTTTAGGGTTTAGGGTTGAGGGATTAGGGTTTAGGGTTTAGGATTTAGGGTTGAGGGATTAAGGTTTGGGGTTGAGGGATTAAGGTTTAAGGTTAAGGGTTGAGGGTTGAGAGTTTAGGGATAGGGTTTAGAATTTAGGGATAAGGGATTAGGGTTTAGGGTTAAGGCTTTAGGGATAACGTTTAGGGTTGAGGGTTGAGGGTTGAGGGATTAGGGTTAAGGTAGAGTGTTGAGGGTAGAGGGATTAGGGATAGGGTTTAGGGTTGAAGGTTTAAGGATTGAGGGTTGAGGCTTTAGGGTGAGGGTTAAGGGATTAGAGTTTAAGATATAGTGTCGAGGGTTGAGGGTTTAGGGATAGGTTTTAGGGTTTAAGGTTTAAGGGTTGAGGGTTTAGGGATAGAGTTTAGGGTTTAGGGATAAGGGATTAGGGTTTAACCTATATAGTGTCGAGGGTTGAGGGTTTAGGAATAGAGATAGTGTTTAAGGTTTAGGGATAAGGGATTAAGGTTTAGGGTTGAAGGATTAGGGATTAGGGTTGAGGGTTGAGGGATTAGGATTTAAGGTATAGTGTTGAGGGTTGAGGCTTTAGGTATAGGGTTTAGGGTTTAGGGATAATGGATTAGGGTTTAGGCTTGAGAGATTAAGGTTTAGGGTTGATGGATTAAGGTTTAAGGGTTTAGGGATAGAGTTTAGAGTTTAGGGATAAGGGATTAGGGTTTAGGACCTTAAGGGATTAGGGTTTAGGGTTGAAGCTTTAGGGATAACATTTAGGGTTGAGGGTCGAGGGATTAGGGCTAAAGTAGAGTGTCAAGGGTAGAGGGTTTAGTGATAGGGTGTAGGGTTTAGGGTTGAGGGATTAGGGTTTAGGGTTGACAAAATAGGGTTTAAAGTAATGTGTTGAGGGTATAGGGATAGGGTTTAGGATTTAAGGTTTAAAGGTTGAGGGTTGAGGCTTTAGGGTTTAGAGTTAAGTGAGAGACCTAGATGCCTAAGGACAGATGGAGAGGTAGACAAGGAGTGACTGAGAGATGTAGAGAGAGGAGAGGTAGAGAGGTGAGGGGGAGAGATAGGTGAGAGATAGAAGAAATATATGGATAAATGAATAATATACATTTTTCTATATTAGGCCAAAACACACTCGTGTTATAATGCAAGCAGATTTTGGATTTCTATACAAATGGTAAAAAGGCCTGGACCCCCGTGATCTAGACCCACATACTCTGTTTTCTTCTGTTTATGCACGTGTTTTGACAAAAAAAACATTTTCATGCTGTTGGGAAGTTCACATGCACATTTTTCACATTCTACTACATTTGCATGAACTTTCCACCACCTTTTTCTACTTTGCCAACTTAATGAGGAAATAACATAGTTTTCACATCAAATTTGATATATATCAATTCAAGTTTCAATTTTTGTAGTGTTGCAATGTTAATTGTGATTGAATTGTAGGAATTTAACTTTATAGATTGGTTAATAGTATTGTTGTTACTAATTCTATTTGAGTGTTATTCAATTTAGCATTGAAAAGAAAGCAAGTGGTGAAAAACCCAAATTGTTGAGGAGTTTGATACAAGAAGAAAAAAACACTACATAATTGGGTACTCACTCCATTTGAATCTCCATTTTTTAGGTATGTCAAGTCTTTACATGCATGTTCTTTACATTTTCCTTACTTCTATTTGAATTACTTTATCATGCTTTATCATACATGTTTATATCACTTGTATGGTTTACATATTTTGTGTTTATATCAGTCTTGCTTTTTTTATTTTATAGTTCATTTGCCTTGTCTATGCTTCCACATTTTGCATACATGTCTTACATTTTGCATTTATAGTTCATCATAGTTCTTACTATCCAAAGAGCTTAGTCATCACACACAAATGTCCTTATAATAGACTATGTTTTAAATCATTTCATGGTATACATAATAAAAGATATCTCAAAGGTCAACATTAATTAAAATAGACACAATCACGATCAAGAAAGCAACCTACAATATCACATGGTGTCATGTATATTTTCTACACTTGGGCTCTTTAATAAGTATGCGCAATAATGAATTAAACAGACCTTAACATACCGTGATGTCAAATTATACAAAAATAAATCCTTACAACATATAAATATACAATCCCTTAAGCATAATGAAATACTATTATCTTATCATAACAAGTTAAAATACAAATGAATAAGTGCCAAGATCATACAAGTAAATCCCAATAGGCTTAATCCAATCATAATCCATGCTATGCTACATTATTCTTCACGTTGATAGTTCATACAAACCTTGTATACCAAATGTTTCCATTCCCAAATCTATGACAATGTGCCAAACTAAATACTACAAATCAGTCACATTGCCATGGAATTGATATAGGGTCTCAAGATAGTTCAGTCACAACAAAGTGTAAAGTTCAACATGAGTGTCTCCATGAAAATCATAAGCCTTAAGGCTGATCATCTTGGTTGTCATAATATGATAATGTGAAGATAAGGGACTGATGTCACACATTAAAAAATCAATCCTTACCTCATGCTCTAGTGTGATGCCTCCCATGATCTCAATCATCTCTCCTTTCATGACTAGATGGTTATCAACAAGTTCTAGCCCACGAGACGTCTTCAAGTGAAAATCAAGAGTATCATGTGTCCTAAATTATGTCCCATGGCTGCAACTTGAATCTTCATGTGTGAGGAGATGATCTCTATCCACAAGTAAGTGTAGGTAGTTTGATGCCACTAGCACCAAGGCCTCCCCCACATCTTCAAACTTGTAGTCAACATGAAGTCCCATGCACTCTTCACTTGTAGCCTCAATAGGCGACTCTCCTTTGTCCTTATTCTCATAGGACTAAAGTGAACTTTGTATCATAATGCTTTGTATGGCTACAATAACATTGTGCAATAATGCTTTGTATGCTTTGTACCTATTTTGGTTGAGTGACATTTACTCTTCTACATGATGATTGTATGTACATTTTGAATGAAGGGTTGAATGACATATATTTCAGTTATTTGTACAGATTCATTTCTTAGGAACTAATATTTGTCTCTTTATCATGCTATAGATAAATTCTTCATCATGCCAAGGAAATGATCAAGAATTAAACCAACACAAGAAGAGATAGAAGCTAAGAATGCAAAGAAAGCAGCGACTATGAGGGAACTTCGTGAGAAGAGTAAATTAGACACGATAAATGAAGACATGCCAATTGAAGAGGAACTGCAACCATCAAAAAGAGATATGGTATTGGTGACACAAAGGGAATGAATTCAAAAACTTCATGCTATGAGAGATTTGAATACCGTAGTTGGACACACATCCTCTACCGCAAGTCAACATGTAGGGACACCATCTACCACATCTCAAGTTGAGAGTACATCATCACTCACATGTGAGGTAGGAGGTACGCCATCGTTCCCACCTCAACCTTAAGGTATGTCATCTATTCCATCTTCGATCGAAGGTATGCCATCTAGCCCATCTCATTTAAATATTGATGAAATTCTTAATGTTGAAATGAATTTACCTATCTTAACACCACCTAGAATTTTGCATAGAAATCTAAAGTATTTGATTGATATTGATGAGAATATTTTGTAGCCAATGGAAGGTAAGATTCTAAAACGCACTTGTAGAAGATATGCTCAAAAGATTTGGAGATTGTTCTTTGAAAAGTTAAATGAGACTGCAAGATGTCAACTATTCGTTGAAATGATGTGAAGTATAAAGTATAGGTCCATCGTGAAGATTCTTGGGTAGAGAACATCAGAGGCTTCAAGTGAAAAATCTATTGTCAAGAACCTAATGAGTGCATATGAGAGTGTGGGTAACACCTCATGCACAAAAGATAGTAATGCAACATGGCATGTCGTTACATTGACTATAGTAAGTAGTCAAATGAGGAAATCTCATTTCATTAGAAAGATGAATCAAGCATTGAGAATTAATAGGAAAACTTTATCAAGAGCCATTGGAAGGCACCAAAGAATTGAGGACACCAATGCCAATGAATTATGGGTGTTCTCAGGGAGACTACCACAAAAAGATAAACCAATTGTTGAAGCATTGAGATCACTAATTGAAGACTTTTGGAAGAATTACACAAGGGTATCTCTGAATCAAAGGGATGTGATAAGAAGGAGAATCGGTAGTTGGAACCATGAGCCACATCCAAAGCATTTTTTAGATATGACTCAAACACAATTTTTTGGTAAATTTCTAGAGATGTATCCTCAAATTAAAATTTGCCAAAAATATTTTGAAATGCTAAAACCTTTCTATGTCAAGATAAATCAAACACGTACTACTTGTTGTTGTAGATTACATATTGAATTTTCTAATCATTTTGATGTTTATCGGTCTATATGTTTAGATTTGCATACTAACAATGTTTTGCAGGATTGTGGCATACATGCCTCACCAACATCTTCAAGAGACCTCATATCATTAATTTTATGTGAAAGAGAGGAAGGTCAAATATTCTACTAAAAATTATGCTTGTATGACACATCTCAGCATTGTGGTGGCTTGCAACGTATGCCAATATGTGAACATATAGAAAGAACACATGCGGTTGGAAACAAACTAGTAGAGTTCAACAAGTATAAAACAATGGAATACAATACAAAAGATGGTAAAGAAACAAAGAGGTGTGAATTGGTTATTCAAAAGATTCTAGTGTATCATTTTATGTCTATATTTTGTGATAGTATAGTGTATGAGTATGCAAGACATGCCCATAGAGGTCGATGGTTGGACTTGCAATTCAAGTCATTTAAGGACACATTTCCAGTTGGTAGCATTATTTTAGTCATTGAATTTACAGAGAACTATAGTCTACAGCCACAGTGTGAGGTGCAATCACAATATTACAACTCCACATAGGTTTCTATATTTGTGCACATTGCATTCATTCATGTGAATGATAGTATAGAGGATGACAGAAAGATCATAAGGGAGTATCATTTTTATATTAGTGATGATCACATGCATTTTACGGAGTTCATGCAAGGTTGCTTTCAGGTGTCCTACAATGATTTGGCTAGAAGGGGCATATCATTCAGTCAACATATCATATGGTTGGATAACTATACATCACAATTCAAGAACTCACATAATTTCTATTGGCTAAGCAGAAGGCATAATATTACAGGTGTTCAGTATGTTTGGAACTTTTGTGAGGCTGGGCATGGGGGGAGCATAATGGTGCAGGAGTATGTATCAAAAGAGCTAAAGCACGAGAAGAGTTAAAGTATAAAGACAATGCAAAGTTGACAGATGCAAAATCAATCGTCAAGTGGTGTAATGCTTTGATGGGTCCAGGTAATGAAGATAAGTCTTCAATTCATAGATTTTTTTGGTTGATAGATGATACTAACATTGCACCATATGAGGACTGTTGTACACTGACAAGATCAAGTGAGCTACACTCTTTTAGAAGCTCAATTACAGGTTCATGGAGTATCCATACGCGGAAGATGGCATGATTTTGTTCTTCATGTACAATTCAAGCCTGGAATGAGTGCAAGTCAAAGGAGTGGGTTGATGAATGGCGGTTAAGTTATCTTATCCCACTGGACACATATCGACCCTTGACGACACTGGAACTGACAAAGATGGAATCATTAGTTGACTTTAACCACATATCAGATCTAGTTCAACTAGGTAATATATCTACTTGCGTAGTTTTTAAAATTCCTAATGTTATCTTACTTTGTAGTGTTTTTGTAATGTTGACTAATTTCATCTATTTTCTGCACTTATCATTGTAGGGCATGTTTATGTAGTTACTGCAGATGAAGATAATGAAGAGAGAATATATTATTACTTGTGTCATTGTGTTGAGGCCAAAAAGAAATTGGAGGCCCCAGTTATAGATGGAGAAAACATCGAATACCCTATAGGCTCAGTGGTTGTTACTAGAACATGGCTTAGAAGGTACCCACATAAGAGTGTTAATGTTTGGTTGTTTCAGGACTTTGACATGCATTAGAAGATTCTTCATTACTCAAACCTTGTCATGGCATCCAATGTTTATTTGATACAATTTTGGGGTAGACCTTTGAACAAGAGCTTGTGGAAGGTGTGTGAGTTTGACCATGAGGCAATACTTGACACAATAAAGAGTAGAGCAGACCTAGATGGTTCGTTGGATTAATTTGTAAGTATTCACATTGATTTTGTAAAGTCATGTTACATTGATTTGTAAGTATGTACATTAATTTGTAGGTTTACATAGGTTTGTCATTTTTATTTGCTGCTGCATTTTTACACATATACAATGAATATTGTGATGAATATGTTTGTCATTGATGTCAAAGTGCTTGGATGTTAGTAACTGAGTAAGGAATGTATAATTGTGTAGGTCTATTGGTTGTCTATTATTTGATGATGCCATTATGCTTTCAGGATATGTTGTTGGGTTTTGTGATATAAAGACACTTGCTTCTTCATAGAGTATGTGATGTGATGCATAGAGTTGTAGTGCTTCAAGACAAGGCATGGACTTGAATAGTGAAGATTTCACTCAAGAAGTGGTATGAACTTGAGTAGTGAAGGCCTCATGATTGGTTTGATTTGTTTTCTATGCTATACATTTGATGTTTGCATCATCATCATGTTATGCTTCATGTGGTTAGATCTAAGTGATGGATGAAGTTCATCCTTATTGGTCTTAATCTTATTCACTCATGTTTCACTCATGTCATATCAAGATTCATGTCACAGGGTTTGGATGTTAGTTCATAACATTCATGTTTATCATGTTACAATAGCAAGACATAGTTGCTTATGTCATTGGTTCATGCCATTGGATCATTCAATTTGGTTGTGGTTCTTCATCATAACATGTCATGCTTTCAGGAGTTGGATTGGGTTATGGTTCTTCCTCATGACAAGAGTTTGTTCATGTCTTCATGCTTTTTTGTGCTCCATGTCTTCAGTGTTCTCAGTGTCTTCACATGTCAAATATTTCTTTAGTGTCCTCATGATGTTGATGTTGATCACAAAATATGGTGTTAAGGTCATGTTGATGTTGATTGATGAGTTGTGGTTGTTGTTGGAAGTTTTGGAAGTCTAGTCCTCAACACTTAGGTTGTATTATGTCTAGGGTTATCTAGTCCTCAACCTCCTAAAAACCCTAGTCTTTACTTTGCTCTAAAAGCTAAGTTAATACCTTACACCCGTACTGGTGATATTGTACCGACAATATCCCTGAAGAGTCTAAATTGCAAAAATGCAACAATCTTTGACGAGATGTTACTCATAAACCATGACACTTAGAAACATTCCATCTAAGGAAATGCGATCATGTAGAATCTATCTACAATAACCTCTCTTTGTTTTTGATATCTCTGAGGTGTTTGCCTGTGGTGAAATTTTTTATGTTTCCCAAAAATCGTCAGGAGGTAGTGTAAAGTTGCAAAGGGGTGTAACTTTTTTCCTGCTCCTAATGCAACCAAACCGATAGTTCCAACATGTCTAGATGGGTAGGTTTAGGCTAGGCATGGTCATGTTTTGCACCCAAACATGCCGAAACAGTTTGAGCTACATTGTACTGGTGATATCCTTGAAGAGTCTAAATTGCAAAAAGGAAGCAATCTTTGACAAGATGTTACTCAGAGACCATGACACTTAGAAACATTTTGTCTAAGGTAACATGATCATGTAGAACCCCTCTATAATAACCTCTCTTAGTTTTTGATATCTCGAAGGCATTTGCCCGTGGTGAAAGGTTTTTTGCTGCCCTAAAAATTGATAGAAGGAGATAGTGTAAAGTTGCAAAGAGGTGTAACTTTTGTCTTGTTCTTGATGCGACTAAATCGACAGTTCCAACACATTTGAATGGGTACATTTAGGCTAAGCATGGTCCTATTTTACACCCAAACATGCCAAAACAGTTCAAGATACATTGTATCGGCAATATCCCTAAAGAGTCCAAAGTGTAAAAAAGTAGCAAATTTTGATGAGATGTTACTCAGAAACCATGACACTTAGAAACATTTTATCTGAGGAAACATGATCGTGTAGAACCCCTCTACAATGTCTTCTCTCAGTTTTTGATATCTCTAAGGCATTTGCCCGTGGTGAAAGGTTTTCTGCTACCCCAAAAATCATTAGGAGGTAGTGTAAAGTTGCAAAGGGGTGTAACTTTCATCTTGTTGCTGATGTGACCAAACTGATAGTTCTAACGCATCTGGATGGGTATGTTTAGGCTAGGCATGGTCTTTTTTTGCACCCAAACATGCCAAAACAGTTTGAGCTACATTGTACCAGCGATATCCTTGAAGAGTCCAAAGTGCAAAAAGGCAGCAATCTTTGACGAGCAGTTACTCAAAAACCATGACACTTAGAAACATTTTGTCTAAGGCTACGTGATCATGTAGGGTCCCTCTACTATAACCTCTCTCAATTTTTTATATCCCTGAGGTGTTTGCCCATGGTGAAAGTTTCCTGCTGCCCCAAAAATGGTCAAATGCATGTAGTGTAAAGTTGCAAAGGGGTGTAACTTTCATTCTACTTCTTGTGTGGCCAATCTGATAGTTCCAACACATCCGTATGGGTATGTTTAGGCTAGACATGGTCCTATTTCACACCCAAACATACCAAAATAGTCTAAGCTACATTATACCGGTGATATCCCTTAAGAGACCAAAGTGCAAAAAAGTAGCAATCTTTGACAAGATGTTACTCAGAAACTATGTCATTTAGAAACATTTCGTGTAAGGATATGAGATCACGTAGGGTCCCTCTACAATAACTTCTCTCATTTTTTATATCTCTGAGGCCTTTTCATGTGGTGAAAGTTTTTCTACTGCCCCAAAAATGGTCAGATGCATGCAGTGTAAAGTTGCAAAGGGGTGTAACTTTTGTTCTGTTCCTCATGCGGCCAAACTGACTGTTCCAATGCATTCGTATGGGTACATTTAGGCTCAGCATGGTCTTGTTTCACACCCAAACATGCTGAAATAGTCTGAACTACATTGTACCAGTGATATCCCTTAAGAGACCAAAGTGCAAAAGGTAGCAATCTTTGATGAGATGTTACTCAGAAACCGTGTCACTTAGAAACATTTTGTCTAAGGCTACGGGATCATGTAGGGTCCTTGTACAATAACCTCTCTTAGTTTTTATATATCTGAGGCGTTTGCCCGTGGTGACAGTTTTTCTGCTACCCCAAAAATAGTCAGATGCATGCAGTGTAAAGTTGCAAAGGGGTGTAACTTTCATTTTGTTCCTTGTGCAGCCAAATTGACTATTCCAACGCATTTGGATGGGTACGTTTAGGCTAGGCATGGTTCTATTTCGCACCCAAACATGCTAAAATAGTCTGAGCTACATTGTACCAGTGATATCTTCACACATTACCTTTGCTATAATTGTTATAGTATTCACATGTCAACATGCATCTTATGATTGTTAACATACTTGTTCTAGTAGTCAGCACAATCATATATGAACTACTTGTTCTTTTATTTTGGTTCACCTTGATTTTGTTCTCTAGTACTATCTCTATAGGGTTTATTTTAGTCCTTCAATGCATTGTTCCATCACTGCAATCTTAGATCCCTATTAGGCTTTAAATAGACCTCTATTAGGCTACTCTCCTAAACCTTAACATCATCTTCATGTTGTCATATCCATGTTGTTCAACCCTCATCTTCTTCCACCTTTAGGTCACTATGTTATTAGGCTTGAACTTAGACTTCTGTGATATTCGAAACCCTCTACACTTCATGGCTCTATCATTATGTAATGATCTACACTGCACCTATCTTGCTTATCATATTTCATAGCAATCTTGCAAAGAGTTGGGGTAGTGGTATGCAACCTTCTTTGAGATCAATACAATGTTGTAACAAGGCTTTCAAGCTTAACAAGTTTTTGGGTAGGGAGTTCCTTTATGGAATTAGAGTCAAATTGGTAAATGTGATGACATGATACATATTAACATGGTGAGATGTAAAGTATACATTTATAATATTAACCACATTCTCAAAGGGATTGTTGATGACTTATGGAAGCCTATAGCCCCAATGTTATGTTGCATACTCAAATTAGGTAAGACTCAATGTACTCTCATAACCTCACCTTATATTCAAGAGGAATTACATTTAATAACCACAATGGTCATCAGGTGCTCATAAGCATATAATTTTGACTATCTTATTCAAGACAACAAACATACTCTTTGCATCCCAATATGGTATAATAACAAGGAATTAAGAAATATTTTCAATTGAGAAACTCATAAAGAATATGGATCAACATACCAAGGAGAAACCATAAGAACATCCTTTTGGAACATAGGGAATTGCAAATATTTATGTTACAACAATCAACCTCTTTTCAATATACCAACATGATATATTTGTAGAGTATTATTTTGGTTATATGATGCACCCAAATTGGGATAGCAAGACCAAATCATGGTATTATCATGCCTTTTGGTCACTTAAATAAAACAATAAGCACAAGGATTTTTCATAAGAGTTCTACAACATAGAATGTAATAATTACAAAACTACTAAAAAGAGATGCATTGAAATAGCCAAAAAAATATGATTTCATTTATATAAAATGGGATTGCTAGGGAAAACCATAGAAGGTGTTTTTATACATTAATTTTAGCCCCCATATAGTCCTCTATAACAATTTTAAAACTTAATCATATACACTCAAAATAAAATCATTTTACAAGCTCTAACACAAGTCTTTCATGAGTTTAATGGCCATAAAGGCCAAGCTAAAATGAGTGTAGAGACCATTTAGACTCACAAGGTATGGGGGTGTCCCATGCTAAAATTATCATATATATATTATTGCAATATCCCCTTGGTCACTTGCATAGCAATGTACAACCTCATGCATAGCTCCTTGCATCATGTGCCAACCGTGTTGCACCAACAACCATGTTGTGTATCCACACATATCTCCTTACTCCATGGGAAACTTGTGTAACACTAGGAACCATGATGTGTAATTACATGTAGCTTCTTGCACCATGCATAATTCACACAATTCTAGGAATCATGTTGCGCAACTCAAAAGACACCCTACAAATCTTTCCCAACCCTTTATATTAGGTACTATTCACATAATTCCAAGGATCATGCACATAGTTTTATAAATAAATTTGTCTGAGTTTTGCATCACATCTACACCTACACATGCTATTGCATACAAGCCACACAATCCAAAACTCAACACATAACCTTGTGCAACACTTCTAAACATCACACACCATTTTAGTTCATGCAAGCAATCACTTGGCACAACTTTATTCCATCACAAGACACCTTTTAGCACAATGAACAACTAAGAGTTAAACCAAATCTTAAAGTTGTCTACTCAAACTATTGTGATGGTTGAGTTCCCACATGTCACTCTTGGTTGTTGACTGTGATGAAAGTTATCTTTTTAGGGAATCACAATATGTATGGTGCAAGGAACCATGAACTTTGTGTTGGATCAAGTGGCATTGTTTAGGTGGCACATGATGCAAAGACTTATGTATGAGGTTGTACATTACTATGTGAGTGACTAAGGCTAACATGCAAGATTGTGCAATAGCATGTAGATGATGATGTGAACAAAAAAACTTGCTTTCCATTTAGCCATTTAACCAATCTTCCTTTCTCTATTTTCTCGGGAATGTTTAGTTTTGAGAGACTAAAACTTTCAACCCAAAACTCAAATTCTCTTATCATCAATTGGGATGGATTCTTTGAAAATTAAACTTTGAAACCTAGAGGCATACAAAAATGATCTACACTGCACCTATCCATATTACATAATGACCAACAAAAATGATTTGTATTAACCAAATATCCATATAGGCATACATCAGTATCTATCGATATAAGTATAACATATATACAAGATAGGCATACACTATCAACTATATGCAATACAAAATATATGTCCATCTCTAGGTTACAATAATATATGTCATTCCCCCCTGTTTGGTGAAGATAATATATCATGGGCAGCCTTTGATCTTCAAGTGGATGGAGAGGTGTATGAGGGTGGTCTATTATGAACCCGAGGGCTACTCCTATTTAGTTGTTCATGGATCTGTAGCTATTACAATAAAAAGTATAGACATTAATATATAGAAATTACATTATAAAAAATGAAACATTTAACAAAATAATCACTTACTGCTACCATAAAATCTATCTCCTCATTTGCCTCAATACCAGGATTAGGCTGTGGTGATGTCATGTCCTATAGAAACCATCCAAATAGAAATTAAACTTCAAATCAATAATCATTTGATTTTTCAAAAATAAACAACTATAACAACAAATGTAATTTGAAATTTACTAATCTGCCTCATACCCCTGTCAAAGGCATGGAGCTATGAATCGCAGAGGACACACCATGATCTACTACCCTATGAACTTCGGGAGGTGTCTCTACAGCTTGCATCATCTGAAAATAATACAATATTATTCAATTACGAAAACTAGAATAGCGATGCTAAATTGTTTTAAAAAATTAAAAAAATAGTAGGATGAGAGATTCCACCTATTACTAAAAGTTATAAACACTGACTATGCGGAAAGGAATGGAAATGGTCATGGTCAAACTAATGAAACATTATCAGGTTGTAGGAATGGAAATGGTCATGGTCCATTGTTAGAAAATATTAGGCTCATGATTCAAGATTCTAGTAACACCTCTTTGTAGCTCAGAATGTCTTTGTTTTGACTCTATCTCTAGGTTTTCCATCTCATGTGGTAGATTTTTGAATTTCACTTTTCATTCTCATGCATTCTATGGTGAACTCTCTTGGCTCTTCAACTAGTTGTGAACTCTTGTGAATATTTGTCTCTCTTGGTGATAGACTATAGCTCTTTCTTATGCTTCCTCAAGTCTCCATTGTTGTTATGCTCTTTTGGTACATGTTTATGTGAGTTCTTGGAGAATTTTGTGCTCTCTTTCATCTCAAAGAATATAGTAGTATTATATGAAGGGTCCTCATTAGACTTAGGTGGGTTAGATGTAGGATCAAAAGTAGGGATGGAAGAAATTGAGCCAATAGGATTGACATAGTTTGTAGGGGAATGAGTTAATGTAGATTTGAATATTTTGGTTAGGGGTGACTTGTTGCCCCCATAATTAATACCTAAAACCTAGATGATGTTGGAGTCAATCATATGCTATATAAGATGTCATAGGCTTGTACCCCTCTCTAGTGTCATGCCATGGGGTTTAATTGGTGGTAATTGGATGAGTTTATTAGAGAGAATTTGTTGAAGAATAGTGTGGAGGGGATCAACAAGCTTTGGTAGACATGTATGGAAAACGTGGTAGCATAGACAAGGCAATGAGCTATTTGAAAAGATGCCTCAAAGAAATGTGGTCTCATGGTGATGTCCTTGTCTATGCATTTTCTTGTCATGGCATTCCATGAGACCACATTTCTTTGAGGCATTTTTTCAAATAACTATATTGTAATTGAAATTTTGTTATCTATAGTTATTACTTATGTAATGTCTAGTAATGCTTTGAGTTTGAAAGATGTGCAATGAAATGTAATCAATGATATCAATATAAAATACAAAAATATAGTAAGTACAATTCATTAGTTAAACTGTTTATTTTATTACCTCAGTGAAGCTTTGAAGTCCACCACCACTAGCAAGTGTTGCCATGAAATATCCAATATTAACCTATTCAACATCTAAAATTAGATATTAGAATACCATTCATATAACAATGCTATTCACATGTAATATTTATAATTGTTTACTAGTTACATAAGTTGGAAGTAGATGTCATAGTGTAATATGCAGGTGGAGAACTACTAAAAACTGCATCAATGCTATGACCCTAAAATTTCATTACAATCATCAAACTAAATTAGTTAATCTTGCATTTCAAAAATGAAATTTAATAAATTAAATTCAATGAACTTGCTAACATTTACCTGAGTATCAAGGTCGAAAGTCTCACTCAGGAGGGCATCTATCATCACCATCTGCTCAGCTACAGATGTAGCCTATGCACCTGTGTCCTAACTATCCATGGGCTCATAAACATAGGCTGACCCACAAGCCTGACAAGTATGGGGTAGAACCCTACTCCTCGAACTCTCTCGCGGCCCACGCTGTGCTACAGAACTAGCATGATCTATGATGCTTTAGGTCAAGGCACTAATGGATTGAAGTGTCTCGACCTCAACACTCTCCTTCACAATGGAAGGGATAGACACATGCTTATGGGCTAATTTGGCGAGTCCTCATCTCGCTGGCTACTATGGGTCAACAGGTGCCCCTGGTCTATCCTGTGTTGACCCCCCACTTCTACTCTGGAAGTCCCGCATATCAAAATAGTTTAGTACTTTGTTTTTTACAAATTTGTAGTAGAGTTTCCTCAAAAAGTATTGTGGGACCTCATTATTGTTGCATGGAGGATGGTCAAAAACTACCCACCACCTCTGCCCAAAACTCTTCCTTATCGCTTGGTTGTTGCACCAATGGATAGGGAACCTCTTGCATGTAAGGGGTAGAGGTTGATTTGTTCATGGGTCTATAAAAATGGAACACAAGTCCAATTTTGTAATTTATTCATTTTTAACTTGCTCATATGACAACTTGTCTACATAGTACTCTCTAAATTCTCTCCTCTTTTCAGATCAACTAGTTATTTGCTTGCTAATTGAATCTACATTTGATAACATAGATTCAAGAGATTGAGCAAGCGTGGATCTATGAGAGGTTGAAGTTGTAGGATCTTTCAACCTTGCAATTATATCTTCAATTTATTTTTTATTGTTTTTAATTTGCCCCATTAGATTTTCTTGTGTTCCAGTGGCATGTCGAGGAATGGATGGAGGAGTTTGTTGTTTGGGTTGTTCTTCAGTAGATATTTATTGTTCAGGTGATTCAGGATTTTGTGGATTTTAAGGAGGAGGAGGAGGAGGAGGTGCATTATCATTTCCTGTCAATTAAGGAAATTTACATCAAAAATCAACTTAAACCTACCTATTTAAAAACAAATTGATACAAAAAACAAATACAAATCACTCCTTTGGCCTCCCTACTGTCATGGCGGCATTTTGGTGATGAATCGACAAGATTTTGGTGTCAAATTTGGTCTTCAATAACGCAATCGCACTCCTTAGGGTTTGCAGGCCATAGGTGTAGAGAAAATGGAAGGAAAAAATGGGCACAAACGCTACTTTTTTAATAGTAAAACATAACATGCTCACGTTATAACGCGAACGCGCTGTCTTAGAAGTTTTAAAAAAAAATTGGCCACTTTTTGGCCCCCCAACTTTTTGTACCTGCTTGGTTATGTAAGGGACTGGGACCCTTTTCCCATCTTATCTTATCAAAAACAATAAGAGATTTTGCATTTTGATATCAAATTAGGAAGATCAATAGCAGAAATTTCTTATTTCTCATTCAAGTAGATGCTAAAATCACCATACTCCACGCTTCATTATGATTAGGAGAGGATTGATTAGTGAACTTGATCCTTCATTAACTTTTTGTCATCCTAATTATTGGTGTGAATGTGTCTATTACTAGACTAGTTTCCTTTTGTCTCTTATTCACACCTAGTTAGTTGAGTTTACTTAGGGATAGCTTCTACTTGTTTGAAGTCATGTACACATGAGACTTGTTAGGGCACTTATCACATATACATGTGGGTTTCTTACCTACTCCAACTACTTTCTTTTCTCATCCTTTCCTGTATATACACGGGTCTCTATGTACATTTGTGTTGTATTAGTAATATAACATTTCTTTTTGCTCTTTTCTCTTATGGAAGGTTCTTTGGTGTTGTAGAAGATTCCTGCTCTTGTGATTTTTTTTTCTTGAAATTCAACATGGTATTGGAGCTTTGAATTTGCAAGCCCCTCTTCTCTTTTTTTTGGGAGATATTGTCACTAGTAGAAAAATAAGAAAAAATGACTAAAAGAACTACCAAAAATTGGTCATGTGATTAGTAGTTTGGTCACGTGACCATTGGTAGTTTATTGTTGGTCATTTATCTCGTGACCAAATTTATGACCAAACAAATTTTAGTCATTAATTTGGTAGTAAAATTTGGTAGTATATTTAGTCATAAATTTGGTAGTATATTTAGTCATAAATTTGGTAGTATATTTAGTCATCAATTTGATAGTATATTTGGTAATTTGGTAGTATATTTAGTCATCAATTTGGTAGTATATTTAGTCACATGACCATTGGTAGTTTATTTCCGGTCATTTATCTCGCGACCAAATCTATGACTAAACAAATTTTAGTCATTAATTTGGTAGTATATTTAGTCAACAATTTGGTAGTATATTTGGTAATTCGGTAGTATAATTAGTCATCAATTTGGTAGTATGTATATTTAGTCATTCTAATCATTTAGTCATTGATTATTGTTAACTGGTCATTTATTTAGTCATGGTAGTCATTTTTATTTACTGGTTTCCATTAATTGGTAGTAAATTTAGTCATGATATGAATAATTTATTAAATACCATAAATTTTATAATGCAGAAAAAACATATTATTAAATTTGAATTAAAACATAAAAGCATATAAATTTGGAAAACTATATATTTTATGATGCTGCAAAGTAAAGATTGATAAATTTGAGCCAACACTTTCTATTTGAGAATCGTCTAATAAGAAAATGAAACAAGACAAAGCAAAGTGGCAATAAATATATTTTTTTATTGGAACAATGCAAGAAAAGAATTACAAATAATAAAAAAGTAGCACATGGCTGCCATAACTAGAAAAAACTAGTTTAGCTCTATCATGTACAACAAACTACAAGGATTGGCTGAAGAAAAAACTAGTTCAACAACCACATTAGATACAATAGAAAAATAAGGTAGGTCAGACCGATGAAGCCCTTCACATCTATTGACACTTAGAAAAGAGATGTTGCCACTGAGCATTCCATGAGACATCATTTCTTTTGGCATTCTGTTAACTAGTTTAGGTGCTTTGACTGCAGCCTTGGTGCATTCCATATTCTCCTTCACACAAGCCATTGAGCTATTACCTATATATTCAAACAACCCTGAACCACTGTGAACAATATCTAAAAAACAACCTAAGAATGCTACTTAGAGGCCCCTGTACCAGTGACCCTACAACAACAAGAAAACACACCATTCCCTGTAACCTTCCATAACATGGTCCCAGATAGCTGAAGCAAAAGTGGCACTTGAAACAGTGAAATCCAACCAGTCAACAACATGCTGAAGATGACATGGAAATGTTTTTGGTTTCGTATAATTGCAATAAAATATGAATTTATTTAAAACAATATTTTCATGATATTTTTATCATTACCTCAAGAAATCATAAAATAGATCATTACACAAAATCTCTACTCTTGGAATCAATCTCTTCCCTTTCTCACATGGCAATACCACACTTGCCTAGGTTCAGACTATTAAATTTTAGAAAATGAGCTAAACATCAGACATTCAAATGTCCTCATACATAGATAGGATCTAAAGTTCACTACTGTCTTATTGTAGCCAAAGGTGCAACACGTACACCACATTACAAAACATATAGAAGAATCTTATGATGCAGAAGCTACTATTCTGGTATCAACAAAGTTCACCATTTGTTATCCTGATTGTGGTGTTTGTAATGTTGTAGGGTGCATTTTCCCATTTTCATCAGAAGGTTTTGCTCCAATCCAAAGTTCCATTGCACAATGCATCATTAGTAGTAGCTCAAGGAATTTTTAACAGCTTTTTCAATTTCACCACAAGTTTCCAATCATCATTGGACAAATCATCCTAAAAAAATAAGAAGAATATTCCATTTTAGACATTAAAAAGTTGTTTTATCAGCCAAAAATGAAAAGCAGAAATGTTCAATTAGTATAAAATGCATAATAGTAAATACACTATAAAATTACATAATGTGGATATCAAATAGCCTTACCCTGTAGTTTCCTTTCAATATATCTATGGATCTTTTGGTGAGATGACTCACAAATTCATCCTCCATTTCAAAATGCTTACCAAACATATTCTGTGCTTCATCAGCATTGCTCCCAACAATCTATAAAGTTCGTATGATAATTCATTAACAAAAACATTTCAAAAAATAGCATCTAAAATCATATAAAACTATTAACAACAAAGATAAATTCTCAAAATACCTTCATGGCCACTTTTTCACCCTTCTTAGCTATTTCAATAGATTTATGATTGATCTCAATTAAGGCTATTTTTCCAATATCTATGAAATCTTTTGTGGGAACACATAATGGCGTGCCAATCTGTAGATGCAATCACCACATATGGATTTATACAAACCAAAAATGATACAACAATCTTTTACATGCATAAGTCATAACACCAAAAAGACTAGGTTTAGATATTGACCCTTGCAATGCGTTCAAGAATATCAACACCAACAATTATAGGATCCTTCTTGTTAAAAATACAATTTGGAAAAATGCTCAGTACACAGCTCGTAAAATAGTATCTTCTGTAGCCTCCTTTTTCCTTTCTTCCTTAAGATTGTCCATATATGCTTTAAACTAGTCAAATAGATGATAAATAATGTCCACTGCAAATATCTTGATACCAACTTCATTTGCAAGCTCCCGAGCTTCAGGAGTAATTTTGACATCAAATGCCAAAATTGTAGCATACTCTTTCTTCTTTTTCTCAAGCATTACACTCGCACACATGACATATTTTTTATGCACAGTCCCAATACCAATTGCACTAACTGGGATAATTACAGCTGGGGTCTTCAAGAACTCAAGTAAAGCCTCCAGAGATCTAAGAGTTGAAGCTTGAACATAAACTCCTTCCCCACTCTTGTCAATCTGAGACATTACATTATTGATATCTTGCATTGCTTCTTCCTTAATATCCTCTCAATCATCATTAGGTCCATCATTAGGTCCAACAACATATAACTGATTCCCTACTATGGCATGCTCAAGACCCTGAAATCAAGAAATTGCAGCTAAATTTCATTGTCCACATATATTTGATAAATTTATGCTCATATACATAAAATTATTAGCCTAAAATTTGATACCTGAGTGGTTATCTTGATTCCCTATGCAGTCTTCAACTCCTTAGGATGTTGATAAGATCCCTAAAACCAAAAAACATCTTAAGCTGTGGAGTATATTATATTATTTTAACAATATGATCAATGTGACATGGTTTGAGTAATCTAAATTTGAGGTGTAGATTATTGTATTCTAGCATAGTAGATCACAAATACCACCCATTCTCCTTTACTATAAAAGAGCATTTCAATTTTTTTTAACACCACATATACTCCATTAAATAATATGGCATCATAAGGCTTCCAAGAATACATACCACTATGTAGGTTACCACAATGGACCACTTGTAAGGAACATTTTAAATCAGGATCAAAGTCACTTGGATCTTGAAACCAAAAGGCAATCCCTTGGCTTTTACACCATATATATCAATTTTATCCGCTCTCTATCCTGATGTTTCAAAAGGTAACTCTTGGTGCCTGTAATTTCTCATACTGTGTGACCATTCAACATTTACAAACTATTTTCTATTTTAAACAATTTCTATATCCAAGGTTGACTTGATGATGCTATAGTATGGTAAGCTTTTACCAAAGTTCCAATGCAAGTTTTGGGATATAACATTTATTATTTGTTAAGTTACCTAATTGGTAGAAAAATAGGGCATTTCTAGGTACTATTCATCCCAGAATCAGATTCAGAATTGAATAGCCTATGGAATTGGGTATGGTTGGGATTTTTTGGGCCTGAAATGGTGTGGAATCATTGAGGTATGAACCCCGGTGACTCTAGGATAGACGTGGCATTTTGAAGAAGTTTCTATGACAATTCTAGAGGCAGGTAATATTTTCAATGCACTTTTTTTAAAAAATTACATATATGAATAGGCTACAACATGCTAGAATTAAAAGATTGATCCAACATCATGATAAAGAAAGCTAATATGCAATAAAAAATATAATGCAAATATATATATCAAGTTATAAGATATCAAAACTATATAAGAGTATATATATAAATATAACAAAAAATGTCATAGTTGTCTAAGAGTTTCCAACTCTTTCAAATACACCATGAAAATTAAGATCCCTAAACAACACATTCAAAATACTGCATAAAGTAGTGGGCCAAGATGTCTAACAACAAGTACATGATAGACATCAACTATGCCATTTTTTGCAAATATTTTAGTGGCCACCATGTGAAGGTTCCTTCTTTCTCTTTCAGACAGACAGCTCCATCTATTTTGTCTTCATAAGCAAGTTGTATGTTACTTGTGACCTTAAAAATATTTACATTTGCATCTCCTATTCCTTTCAAGTTGACTCCATGTACAATAGATAGTGAGTGAATCCGCCCAATGCCCACAGCAACACCATCACATGGATCCAACACCCTAACTTTATCCCCTTCTTGGAGTTTATCAATACATATCTGCAAAAAAAAAATAAAAAATACACATTATATTGAAATACATAATAATTATTATATAGGTAAGGATTACCCTTATTTACAAAATAAAACAACCATTACTTATGTTGGAACAAAATTTTAAAACCCTAAAATTTTGTTAATTCCTACCATTAATCCAAATAAACTATTCTAATGTCTCACCTGTTAGGACCTCTCAAAAATTTTGCACATTTCCATCCTACTTGATCTTTTCACTTGTATATGACCATTTCTTAACAGACATTCATGCCAAAATTTTATGCCATTTATTTCCTAGGGTCACATAACATGGTCATTTTGAGGAGTATGCAGTTATTCTTAATCATTTATGTGTTTTTACAGTTTACCACAATCTCGTAGGTCATCCTCATTGTCTTAGCATCAATGCGGGAACTAGAGCAACAAGAATCATGTATGCCGCACTCTCACTGGAAACATACAAGTTGTTCACGGCATGACAGTAGGAAGGGCTCGGTCAACCATATGTACCGTGGTCCCTCAGAGGTCTCACCACTTGGTTGCGGCTTGGCGATGAGGAAGAGAGGTCAATATAAACTGATCCCATGGTCCCGCATTGGTTCAGCAAGTTGTTCACTGCATGGAGGTAGTAACTGTCCAAGTTATCGGGCTCCTGCGATGGCTTTCAAAGAACTTTTGCGGTAAGGTGGTAAGCAATAAAAGTTGGCAACACAATCTCACCGCAGTAATGAGAACAGGCACTTGTGGGTTGATGGTAATAGAAGAAAATGGAATAAAGGGGGCTATAAGCCCCACGATCCCACTTTGTTTGAGCATAAGGGCTGAGGGTTGGCAGTAATCAAGAAAAGTGAACAAAAGGCATTGAAGCTTATTGCCATCCCATGACAGGTTTAAACAAGCTCCGCGGTAGTGTGGTAGTGATAATAAATGAGTAAACATACTCAGTGCGGGTGTGCGATTACCAAAAAATTTGAAAGATCTTGTCATTTCATCTGATCGTTGGATCAAATTTGATCAAGGGCTTATATTTGAAATGAATTGAATGCTGAGATTTTATAATCTCAAGGCATGAACCAAAAATAATGGTGGAATGATGAACATTCTAGTTTGATAAAATCTAGAAATCTCTTAGCATTTGCTCAGTTTAGAGATCGCAGATTGGCTTGGAGAAGGTGTCCAGTTCGGTATGTTCTTAGCAAGCTTTGAATTGTTCAAGTAAGTCCAACTCTACATTCTCTACAAGAAAGTTTGAAGAATCTTTGCTCTATTTCAATTCTGCATGCATTTTCTTGAGTTACGAAACCCTAGTTTGTATAATGGCACCCAAGAAGTTTGAATCCACAAGACCAGTAAGCCTGATCCTACCCCTAAGAAAAGATCACTGCAACAATCTTTGCTAGATGTTTTACCCAATTCAATTGACAAAGGTTGAAATAAAGTACATTTAGGGATGTTGCTGAGGCTTGTAGGGATGCCATAATTCCCATTTCTGGCTGGAAACTATTTTGGTACTTCTATCAGAAATAGGATGGTCAGGGACCGATGGGCAATCCATGGAAGCTAGATTTGGCCAAGTTAATTGTTTCAAATGTATTCATGGATGTGGAACTACTTCATACTCTGGCACTGCACTACCACTTGGCTACTAAAATAGTAAGGTTGCCAAATGGATCTTCTTTGTTGAGAATTGATAGAAATGCTATAATTGACTATTTTATGTTGAACAAGCAAGCTCTCACCGAAATTGACCTACAAAAGATTGAACAAAAATACAAAAGTTTGAGAAGAACACTTATAAGTGATGAGCTGCCGATATTTATGAGAAGAGGTGCAAACAACATGATAGTTGATATTCCTTCCAATGCAGTTGAACCATTCCTTGTGGAAGATTTTGTAGTCTATTCCAAATGGACCTATTATGCATTGTGCCAAATACTGTGAATTGATGTTGACTAGAGGATGCTAGTTAATTTGATGATGATGGCTATGAAGATACATAATTCAGAGGTGAACATTGAGTATAATTTTGCCTCATATCTTGAAACGAAAATACATGATGGATTCGTTAGTGTGAAGGAAGATAAGAAACCCATGAACTTCAAGTTTTATTCTTTGGTTTGCCACCTAATCCTATATCAAAATAGGAGTAAATGGTCAAGTAAAATGCACATCAGCATGATTGATAGGACAAGGAAAAGAATGCTTACTCAATGTTGGTGTTACATGTGGGATTCTCATTTCCAGACTGGTAACTATAATGTATTTCATAATGAATTTTCTATGAAAATAATTAATTCTTTTGGTAATGGGTCCCCAGATTGTCACTAGAAATTAGGGTAATTCTTGCACATAAACCAGAGCAAGGTCATACTTTCAATTATGTTGATTGGTTCTTCCTACCAGAGCACACAATAATTAGGGTATATGATTGCCCCCAACCACCTCACAAATTGTCAAAGTTTGTTTTTGACATAATTGCATTCTTGGAATTCATGTGGCAAATGATGTGAAGAAAGGCACCTTTTTTCCTGATACCAGTGTCTTTAGAGATTGGTCAATTGGTTCAGACACTCTTGAGGAGCTGCAGGCCTATTTGAAGGCCAAGTACTCTTTGGAATCTGGTGTTGAAAGAGTTTGTGACCTTGAAGGTCATATGAACTTTGTGAGACAAGTGATCTTGACTAAGATGGGCATCTCCCATCAAATTCTTTATGATGAGGATGTGATAAGGAACCTGGTTACTTTTAATGAAGTGTATGATAGGAAGAGGAAATGGGAGATCCTCAAGAAAATTGAAGATGACAAAAAGGAAAAGAATCCAATTTTTGAAGGATTTTTTGCTGAAGAGAAAGATCCTCTAAAGAGGATTAATACAATGATTGAAAATTTTGAAAGTATTTATGCTAAATCTAAAGTACAGCCTACCAAGGCTACCAAACTTCCAGTGAAGAGGACTGCAGGATTTGAGATTCATGAGCCTGCCCCTGATGTCATATCATTTCAAGATCCATAGATCCATGAATCACCACCACATAAAAGGTAGAGAACTAAAGGCATGTCTCCTATGGTCCCATATGAGACGTCTAAGGGTGTGGGGGATACTAATGAGTTGCAAATATTTTGACACAATTGCGTGATGGAGAGGAAGTTGATCAACCATTGGTTGGTCAAGAAACTGATGCACACAAGCCTAAGGCTAGGATGGAAGAACAATCCCAAACTGATCTACAGCTACAGGAAGATGAAAAGGTGGAGGCATCGTTGAGATTTATTCAAGATGATGCTTTCATCAAGACTCTAGAGTTTTAAGATTTCTGGTTAAAAATAGAGATGAAGGAATTTGATGAAAAGGTGGAAATCGATAAGATGGGTGCTGATGAGTCTCAGTATGATCAAATAACCACCCGAACAATCCAAGAACTAAAAGTTGACGAAATCAATGTGACTCCTAAGGAAGCAAGACAAATGGTCTTGAAGAGTAACATGCTGATCATCCCAAGTCTTGAATTGAAAAAAGGTATTCTTGCTTTACCAAGTTAGGAGTCAAGATGACCCTAATCTTGTGTCTGAATTTGATTATGAGGAGGGAATGAGTGAATGTGGTTTCAACCAAAAGACAGAGACTCTTGCCATATGGACAAAATAGAAGAACACTAGTAAACCAAGGTTGCTAGATGTTGTTCAGGAAATGAGGGGATTTGCTATGGTGAAAACCTTACGAGATACTTCAGGAACTGAGGCCTCTGCTCTTACAGTCCATTCTGCCATGTTCACCCATGTAGTTGTAAAAAAGTTGGAAAACAAATTGTAGGATTATGAGAAAACACAACAAGACATGAATGATGAAGTGAATAGGTTGTTCATTGAAAATAGGCAATTGAAATAGTAACTGCAAGATGTGGGTTCTTCCCAGAGTCTGGAAATAGTTTCATATCAACCTTTTGTGCCACCAACAACTAGTGATGTCATAGTGACAATGCAAGAGTTTAATGCTTTGAGAACAAAATTTGAAAAAGAAGTTGAGGACCTCAAGAAGCAAAATGAGGAAACAAAAAATGAGGCAAGGATCAAGGTCCTTGAAGTCTTTGAGAAAATTTGGGAAGATAGGATAAAGTTGGTTGTGGATAAACTTGAGGATGTGCATGATTGCTACTCCATGTTATCTCAGGCCATTAAACAATTGCAAGCAAACTTTTCTTTTTTGGAGCCGCTATTCAAGAAATGGCAGCCTTCCTTGCACAATTTAGTCATGCTTTGTAGGATACTTCAAAGAAATTTTGATGCTCTTTCTGAATTGAAGCCCACAGAGCAGATAATGACTATGATCATTGAAGAGCATCAATATGCTAGCAGTGAAGACAAAAGGATGTAGGCCAAACTTGAATCTTTTTCTACTTTCAAGATCAATTTATCCCCTCTATTCTGATAGAGGAAACCAACCTAGTTAAAGGCTTTGATACTTGGAAGGTAGAATGTAGAACAATAGTGTATGTGGTTATGAAATTCTTGAAAAAGGAGCAGGCTATAGATACTTTAAGCTTTAACGTGATTTTGGATAGCATCATAGCCTTAGATGCAGGATATGGAAAATTTGTAATTGGTGTTAAAGCTATGTTGGATAAAGGATGGAAGGACCATCAAACCAATCTACTCTGAATTTAGGAATTCAAATGGCCCAGTGACCTTACATTCAATAATTAGGAGCAGACATACTTGAAAAATTGATGTGTAGCTACAGGTTCAGGTTCAGAAGGAGCAACAAGCAATTTTGTTGGCATCAACATGGGGAAAAGGACAAGATTTTGACACTTTTTTGCAATAATAGATAGGGGCAGAACACACTTGACAGATACTGCAACATGGAGATGAGTACCTTGCCAGACCTGAGGTCATGAGTGCTCTATGATGACTAACAAATTTAGATCTTGGTTAACTTGCTTATGCCTTTAATTTCTCTTTATTAAACATGTTTAGTTACAAGAGGATGTGATTTATGAACAGTTGTGTTGTTTTAGGCCTGAAGCTTGTTGCTTTCCATATTTATAAGGGAAACCAAAGCCTAGACAATCATCATCTTTCAACAAGACAATTTATATATTCCAATATTATCTATCCAATCATATTTTAGATTCAAGACATTACACTTCTATGATAATTTACTATTATAATGGGCAAGGATGGTTAAATTTGTGGATATGTATGGTGTTCTGATTTTATATTATTGTGTGTATGCTTTTAATTGGTTTCTATTAGAAGTTGATGTAATTCCCTTTAAGTGACTTATATTTATTGGTCTCTCTCTAGAGTTAAATCCTTTAAAATAAATCATACTGGTGGGTTTTCCTTCAAATAGAATTAAAACAACTTACTTAAATGTGCGTGTTAAAACAACAATGACTACCATGATAGACATAAAAATAATAAATAGCACTCACCTTAATTCAAGCACCACTACTACTACTCTAAATATCATGCAGATTCTCATCAAGACATTCAACATAATAACTATCATCATTGTCCTCAAGTTGTGTAGTTTTGTAGAGAGCTCTATTGACAAGGCCTTTTTCTTTTCATTCTGCTTTAATATAATTTCTCTGCATGCAGTTTAATCATCATGCAAATTTTTTTTGGGAATTAAGGTGTCTCAACCTTGGTAATTCCTTGCATTATTTATGTTTGTATTTATTAATTCATTGCCTATGTTGTAAATTAATTATAAATTCCATATTGTCATATTGTGGGATGTGGCACGGTGATGTGTCATCCTACATGGAAGATGACAACTTGTAATTTTGTCCTCACATGAGGAGATAGGTGTCCCACTTTTTGGTAGGAGCATTTTACCATGTGTCAGCGTCTTTCATGTTGTGTAAGGTAATGTTTGACCGAAACAGTTATGATGGATTCCTATGACGAAGTTATGACATGTAAGAATTAGAAATAGAAGCTTGTAAGATAGGTGAAGACATGTGTCATCAAGCATCTTTGAAAAAGTTATATTTGGGCACCCCAAGGTGGACTATGACATGTTGTAAGAGACTATGCTATTTATAGCCCGTGTATGACAGATTCTCTTACAGCTATAAGTTGTAACCGCTATGACAGATTCTATGACAGTCGTAAGTGTCGTAAGAGCATCTGTCATAGCCCATTTTGGAATTAGGTGACCTCTTTGGGATGGGAGCTATGGACAAGTGTTAGACACATTCTACAATGTTGACCAAGTGTCCTTAGGCATGGGTTTTGGGTCATGAGGCCAAGTTGGATGCCCATTCCAAGTTTGGACCAATATTGCCTTGTATATTCTATATAAACAGGTGCTTGGAGGAGGAGATATATTACAGGATTGATAGGTACCGTTATGCTGCCAGATTGACTCCAAATATGAGTGTTGAAGACCATTGAAGCTTGCATTGCAAGTGTATTGTAAACAACTTTCAGTTTTGATAATACATTGTGCAGGTTTCTGAGTGTGGGGTTTTTCACCCGATAAGGGTTTTCCCCACATTATAGCTTTGTCTCTCTTCTTCTGTCTTCTTTTTGGTTCATGTGTATTTCTGCAATATCTTTGTTAGATGTTCTATGTTGCTGTAGTTGTAAGGATTAATTTGAATTTGCATAGCCCTCTCCTCATTAGATTAGTGTAGGAAGCCATTTCTGCACACCTAGCTTCCTTTTAGTTGGTATTAGAGCCTGGCCAGTTTTGGTCTTAACTATTGGGTAGGGGTTTTTTGAGCTGATCTTAAGTTGAGTGGGAGTCTGTGTAGAGTATTCTAAATTCTATTGCAGCAAGGAGATGGCAAGCACATCTGGAAGAATAGAAGTGGAGAAATTCATTGGCACTAATTTCGAGCTGTGGAAGCTCAAGATGGAGGACATGCTTGTTGATCAAGACCTTTGGGAAACTGTAAATGGAACTAAACTAGTTGCAATGCAACAAGCTGATTGGGATCTCAAGGATTGAAAGGCTAAGGGTCTCATAAGACTTAGTCTTGCTAATTCTGTCTTGTTAAATGTCCATAAGGAGAAAAGTGCAAACTTGCTTTGGAAGAAGTTGGGAGATGTGTATCAAGACAAATCCGTGGTTAACAAAATTTTTTTGTGAAAGAAGTTATATTCCCTTTGAATGGAGGATGGAGGATCCGTTACTAAACATATGAATACTTTTAACATGCTAGTTGTACAATTGACATCTATTGGTGTGAAGATGGAGGAGGATCAATGTATGACCTTGCTTTGTTCTTTGCCAAACTCATGGGATCACCTTGTCATGGCTATTGGAAGCACCAAATCTACATTCAAACTAGATGAAGTGGTTTCTTCGTTGTTGTTTGAAGAGATGTGGATAAAGTCTTCTGAGGCAGCTAAAGAGGCTCTTGCAGTTCATGGAAGACCCAAGGAGAAAGGGAAAAAGAAGGACAAGAAAGCTGAGAAGGGTAGATCCACATCCCACGGGAGATCCAAATCTCCTAGAAAGTCCAAGGCTATCTATTGGAACTATGGTAAATTTGGGCATTTCTGAAAGGAATGCAAAGAGGAAAAGAAAAAGAAGAAGAAGACCCCAGATTCAGATTCTGACAAGTCACAAGATGATGGTGATGCTTTCATTGTAGCCCTGGCAACCCATGCATTTGATGATGTGTGGTTGATTGACTCTGGTGCATCATTCCACATGACCTCGCATTGAGATTGGTTCACTAAGTATGAGGAGTTTGATGGTGGAAAGGTGTACTTGGGTCACGACTCTCATCTGAAGATTGTTGGTTGTGGAAGAGTCTCTATCCAATTCCCTCATGGATGAGTGAAGGGGATCTCTGGGGTTATGCATATCCCAGGCTTAGCATGGAACCTACTTTCTATAAGTATGTTGAATGATGCAGGTGTGTAGGTTGTCTTTTCAAAAGAAGGATGCAAGATGACTAGAGGAGCTATGGTGCTTGCTAAGGGTACTAGGAGAGGTACTCTATTTCAGCTGGAGGCACGCATTTCACAATGCAATAGTTCTTCTAATTCAAGGAAGAGGGAAGAAGTCACTTCATCCCCACCATCTGAACAAGCAGTTAAGAAATCTGTTGTTTCTAGTTCTAATGTTTGTAATCATGCTTTGGAAGTAAAGCTTCCTGTTGAAAAGATAATGTTATGGCATAAGAGATTTGGCCACATTGGTGAGAAGGGTCTGTGTACCCTAAAAAATAAAAACCTCGTTGAGGGGTTAGATGATTGTAATCTTGAGTTTGACTTTTGTGAACATTGCATATATGGAAAACAAAACCATGTTTAGTTTTATTTGAGTTCTCATAAGTCTTTTGATGTGTTGGACCTTGTTCATTCTGATGTATTTGGTCCTGTTAATGTTACTTCATTATCAAAATCTATATATTTTGTATCTTTTATAGATGACTACAGTAGAAGGACATGGATTTATTTTCTCAGAAGCAAATCTGAAGTCTATAGTAAGTTTAAGGAGTTTTAGGCCTTTTCTGAAAATCATACTGGTAAAAAGATTAAGTGTTTGAGAACTGACAATGGTGGTGAGTTTTGTTCTATAGAATTTGATAAATATTGCAAGGAACTTGGAATCGAAAGACATAAGACAACTCCATACACCCCGCAACAAAATGGAGTTACAGAAAGGATGAACATGACATTGATGGAGAAGGCTAGGAATATGCTCAGTGGAGATGGCCTAGAACAAAAGTTTTGGACTAAAGCTGTTGCCACTGCTTGCTATCTTGTAAATAGATCTCCTACATCAGATCTTGTTGGAAAGACACCCATGGAGGTGTGGTCTAGTAGAAAGCCTTCAACAAGGTATCTTCATGTTTTTAGTTGTGAGGCATATGCACATGTGCCTAGGGAGAAGCAGTCAAAATTAGAGAACAAGGCTGTTAAGTGTATCTTCATTGGCTATGGTGTTGGTGTGAAAGGATACAAGCTTTGGGATCCTGTGGCTAAAAAAGTGTTGTATAGAAGAAGAAGTGTCATCTTCAAAGAGCTTACACTTCCACTGTTTTATAGCCAGAAGAAAAACAAAAGAAAAAGGATGTTCATTTTCACGCTACCCCTGAGAAGACTGAATAAAAAGACAATGTTGGACCTGATGATGAGGAGAGCTCTTGCATCTCTGAAAGCTCAGATGAAGAAGTTGAACATCAACCTCAGCTCTTGAGGAGGTCTACATAGAGAAGAAAGCAACCTAAAAGGTTTGGTTTTACATTGCTTGATTCTAGTTGTGCTTTTGCTTTGCTTACTAACAGTGATGAACCTAGAACTGTATCAGAGGCTTTGGACATGAAAGATGCAAGTTCCTAGAAGGAGGCCATGGAGGATGAAATAGCTTCTTTGGAAAAGAATCAAACTTGGGACTTGGTGCCTTTGCCTCCTGGATGGAAACCTGTTGGATACAAATGGGTGTTCAAGAAGACATTTGGTGCAGATGGCAGTGTTGAGAAGTATAAGGCTAGATTGGTTGCGAAGGGGTATTCACAAGTGGAGGGTATAGATTATGGTGAGATCTTCTCTCTCGTTGGAAAGTTGAAATCCATTCAATTCCTATTATCTCTTGTAGCAGCTTATGACTTAGAGGTACATTAGATGGATGTGTAGACAACTTTCCTTCATGGTGATTTGGAGGAAGAAATCTACATGTCACAGCCAGAGCATTACATGGTGAAAGGTAAAAAAAATTTGGTTTGCAAGCTTAAGAAGTCTTTGTATGGTTTGAAGCAGTCCCCTAGGAGATGGTACTTGAAGATTGATGCCTTTATGTTGTCAATTGGATTTGTGAGATCAAAATCAGATCATTGTGTGTATTATAAGTTTGATGGTGATCATATTCTCATTGTTGCACTATATGTTGATGATATGTTGCTTATTAGGAAGGGTAAGAATATGATTTCTAATTTTAAACTTTAGTTGTTAGCACAATTTGAAATGAAAAATTTAGGGGCAGCCAGGTACATTCTAGGAATGGAAATCAGAAGAGATAGAACCAACATAAAACTTTGGTTAAGCCAGAGTAAGTATGTGAAGACCGTGTTGGATACATTCAGCATGGCAGATTGTAGACCATTGTGTGTTCCTGTTTCTTTGGGGACAAAGTTGTCTATTGAGGATTGTCCAAAATCTCCTAGTGAGGTGGAGGACATGAGCAGAGTACCTTATGCTAGTGTTGTTGGCAGTTTGATGTATGCTATGGTTTGCACAAGACAAGACATTGCCCAAGCGGTGGGAGTCCTTAGTTGATTTATGGCTAATCCTGGACGAGTTCATTGGGATGCAGTTAAGCGAGTGTTTAGATATTTGAGGGGTACTTCTGAGTATTCCATATGCTATCATGGTAATTCTATAGGACCTCCGTATTCCATTGATATTCATGGATTTGTGGATTCAGATTGGGCAGGTGACATTGACAGCAGGAGATCCACCAGTGCTTATATGTTTACACTGTTTGGTGGTGCTATTAGTTAGATGAGTAAGCGACAACCTGTGGTTTCTTTGTCCATGATAGAAGCTAAGTATATGGTAGCAACTCATGCTTGTAAGGAAGACATTTACCTTAAGAGATTGTGTTCAAATATTGGTGTTGATGCAGGTCAGATCACAATTAGTTGTGACAATCAAAGTGTAATTTACCTTGCGAAGAATCCAACTTTTCGTGCTAGAACAAAGCACATTGATGTTCAGTTTGACTTCGTATGAGACATGGTTGAGGATGGAAAGGTAAATTTGGGGAAGGTAGATACTTTGAAGAATGTTGCAGATGCATTGACGAAACCAGTGGGCATAGAGAAGTTTAGATGGTGTTAGGAGTCTATGGGCCTCTCGACCTATAGCAGTTAAATCTTGTTATTCTATTGGCTCTTACAAGTTGTTTGAAAAGTGGGAGAATGTTGGGAATTAAGGTGTCTCAACCTTGGTAATTCCTTGCAGTATTTATGTTTGTATTTATTAATTCATTGCCTATGTTGTAAATTAATTGTAAATTCCATATTGTCATATTGTGGGATGTGGCACGGTGATGTGTCAACCTACATGGAAGATGAAAACTTATAATTTTGTCCTCACATGAGGAGATAGGTGTCCCACTTTGTGGTAGGAGCATTTTTCCATGTGTCGGCATCTTTGATGTTGTGTAAGGGAATGTTTGACCGGAACGGTTATGACGGATTCCTATGACGAAGTTATGACATGTAAGAATCAGAAATAGAAGCTTGTAAGATAGGTGAAGACATGTGTCATCAAGCATCTTTGACAAAGTTATATTTGGGCACCCCAAGGTGGACTATGACATGTTGTAAGAGACTATGCTATTTATAGCTCGTGTATGACAGATTCTCTTACAGTTGTAAGTTGTAACCACTATGACAGATTCTATGATAGTCGTAAGTGTCGTAAGAGCATATGTCATAGCCCATTTTGGAAATAGGTGACCTCTTTGGGATGGGAGCTATGGACAAGTGTTAGGCACATTCTACAATGTTGACCAAGTGTCCTTAGGAGTGGGTTTTGGGCCATGAGGCTAAGTTGGACACCCATTCCAAGTTTGGACCAATATTGCCTTGTATATTATATATAAATAGGTGCTTGGAGGAGGAGATGTATTATAGGATTGACAGGTACTGTTATGCTGCCAGATTTACTCTAGATACGAGTGTCAAAGACCATTGAAGCTTGCATTGCAAGTGTATTGTAAACAACTTTCTATTTTGATAATATATTGTGTAGGTTACTGAGTGGGGTTTTTCACCTGATAAGGGTTTTCCCCACATTATATCTTTGTGTCTCTTCTTTTGTCTTTTTTCTGGTTCATGTGTATTGCTACAATATCTCTGTTAGATGTTCTATGTTTCTGTAGCTGTAAGGATTAATTTGAATTTGCATAACCCTCTCCTCATTAAATTAGTGTAGGAAGTGATTTCCGTACACCTAGCTTCCTTTCAAAACTAATATAAGTCAAGTAAAGAATGCAAAAACTATAATTTTTTGTTCAAAATAACATTTTTGTTCCACTCTTAAATGATTAAGTTAAGGTATGTTGTGAGATTCTTCCTTTATTATAAGCAATAGATTCTAGTTTATAGGAGGATTCTTATAGTCATGAGCATAAGATTTTCAACAAGAAGGGACAGTCCTAGTCCTTCATATGATAAGGAAGACAATAAAAGTTGTAAGATGACAGTCCATATCTCTATCTTAGGATAGTCCATAGCATGGAAGGTATAGGAGAAGATAAAGAGATGCAACAGCTAGTAGGGTTTCACCAAACAAAGAGAAGAGATAAAGGCACTGTCAAAACCATTAGATAGTGACCAAGAACCCTTGGAATGACAGCAACAAAGCAGATATAACAGCCTTGACTTTAGGATTAGTGATTAAGAGATTTACTAAGACATACTCAAAGTGACTTTCTAGAATGATAGGGTTAAATGTCATAATGTAGCATAGGAGCATGTCATAAACATGACAAGGACAACAATAATGAAGTGAATACTCAAGCAAAATGGTTTGAAGTAGAACCTGGTAAATTGCAGTATTGCATGTTTCCTTTGGTTCTATAAGTAGAATAGTGAGACAATTCGTGATAATGCATTTATGTAAAGCATCAATGCTAAGGTTATAATGGCTAGAATTGTAGTATTGCATGTTGAGGGTAGGTTCATTCTTAGTTTATAGTATCCAAGAGCTATGATAACTATTGAAGTATCCAAAAAATGCAATCACAAGGAAGTATAACAAAAACATCATACAAGTTTACCCAATAACAAGCACACAAAATGAAAGGATAGTGTAATAGAGCCTCTTACCTCATCTGCATCCATAATATTATGCTCATTCCATGTAGAAACTATAGGCTTAACGGAGGAAGCCAACTACAACATTTTCTCAGTGAGACTGTGTAAGCAACTCATTATATGATGGTACCCTTCATTTGAGTAGACATGATCTGCAGATGCTCTTACTGGGCATCTAACAGATGGCTCTGAAATCTCTGTTGATGAACTAGATTTCCACTTCATACTACTGTTAGATTTACTAGGATCTAGTGCTGCCATATAATCGAGCATATCTTCCACACCTGCTTCTCTATTACTATTTTCCACCAAAAATACAATGTCAATATCAACATATAGTTAGTTCATTAAAAAATTGAAATAAATAACCAACGTAAATTAAACCAAAAAGCTATACCCTTACTCCAAGTTTGTCCATTTTGGCTTGCAACCCGCCTCGGCCAAATGTATATCCAACTACCACATTATCTCTTGCCCTCTTTCCTTTATAACTCTTTGTCAAATATTCTTCAGAACACATATTTTCTTTGAATGCCTCCCACTATTTGGGAGATAGAGAGGGTTCTAACCTCTCTTTTCCCTCCAAGATTGTTTTTCTACAATTGTATCTAAAAGTGTTCATCAAAAGTCTCATCTTTTGCTTGTAATATCTTCTAGAGATTTGTCCACCAGTAGTCTCAAAAGCATTTTCCATTTTTTGTATAACATTTTCCACACTTCATGGATCTTGCTTTGCAAAATTTGATTTGCAAATATCCAAATGGGTGTTGGTAGGTGGCGACTGATCAGGAAAGTACTATACACTAGCCATATATCCTCCCCAAAAAATTTTTTAGAGCCGACATAAAAAATCTTATTTTGTGACCAACATAAGAAAACCCTATTTTTTGTAACTGACAAAAAGGCCTTATAAAAAGTGTCTAGGGTTAGGGTTTTGAGATATTGGATTGTAGCATTTGCAATAGTATTGAGTTGTAGGGATTGCTGGTTGTAATTGGTTTGATTTACTAGATAATAATATTGGACTCTCTGTTTGGTGGATGTAGCCTGAGCTTGGGTGAGCCACGTTAAAACTCGTCTCTCCCTATTATTATTTTTGTGTATTTCCATTCCTCTGTTTAATCTTTATTTGCATTTAATTGAAATCTTCTGCCGGCTAATCCTAACAAGTGGTATCAGAGCCAAGTTGTGTTTGATTGTCGTCTGCAGGAAGGTCTCACAGTTGAGTGGGAGCAATGGCAGATGAGGGTAAATTAAAGGTCAATAGATTCAATGAGTAGAATATCAGTTATGAAAGATGCAGATGGAGGATTACGTCTATCAAAAGGATTTATGGATGTCATTGGAAGGAGTAGCCAAGAAACCGGCAACAATGTCTAATGAGGATTGGAATCTTCTTGACAGAAAGGCACTGGGAACCATTCGGTTGTGCCTGGCACCATCAGTGGCATTCAATATAACGGAAGTGAAGACAATAGATGGTCTGATGAAAGCTTTGGTTAAATTGTATGAAAAACCCTCAGCCTCAAATAAAGTATTTCTCATTAAGCATTTGTTTAATTTGAAAATGGTTGAAGGTGGATCTGTGACAGGTCATTTAAATGAATTTAATACGATTGTCAGTCAATTGACTTCTGTAAATGTAAAATTTGATGATGAAGTTAGAGCTCTCTTGATATTATGTTCATTGCCTGAAAGCTGGGATAGTTTGGTAATGGCGGTTAGTAACTCTGTTTCTAGTTTAAATACCCTAAAATTTGATGATGTTGTTGGTGTTATTCTGAGTGAGGAAATTCATAAGAAAAGCTCAGGTGGATCCACATTAGGCAGTGTTTTGAATGTAGAAAGTAGGGGCAGATCAAAGGAGAGAGGAAAAGGTTCTGGAGGCCATGGGAAGTCACGAGGAAAATCAAAGGACAAAAGATCCCAATCTAGAGGACAAAAGGATTGCTGGTACTGTGGGAAACTAGGTCATCTAAAGAAAGATTGTTGGTCTCGAAAAAATAAAGGAGAAAAACAAGAAGGCAATAAGAGACAAATGTGGTAAGCAATAAATCTGAAGATGATGCTTTGATTCTTTCCCTAGATAATGCTAATGATTCATGGGTTTTAGATTCAAGGGCCTCATTTCATACTACACCCCATAGAATTTGTTTTCTTGATTATGTCCAAGGGGATTTTGGGCTGGTTTATTTGGGAGATAACGAACCCTGTCAGATTGTTGGAAAGAGAAGAATCAAGATTAAGTTGCAGAATGGGAATCATTGGCTACTTCAAGAGCTAAGGCATGTTCCAAGGCTCAGTAGGTATTTAATTTCAGCAGGGCAGCTAGGTGAACAAGGTTGCATTGTTACATTTACTAATAAAAATTGGAAGGTTTCAAAAGGTGCCTTAGTAGTAGCAAAAGGTGTAAAAGTAGGCACCTTATATCTTTGTATAGGTCATACTATTCCTTCTACTTTAGCTATTATAGAGAAAAAACAAACAAGTTTAGGAACAATTGCTGCAAGTTTGCAGAAAGAGAATGGAAAAGTTATTGTAGGTTCTGAGACAACACTGTGGCATAACAGACTTGGGCATATGAGTGAAAAAGGTATGAAGGTACTTCATTCTAAGAAAGTTTTACCAGGTCTAAAATGTATTAATATGGATTTTTGTGAAATTTGTGTGTATGGCAAACAAAAGAGAGTCAGTTTTCTCAAGGATGGGAAGCAAAAGAAAAATAAAAAGTTGGAGCTTGTGCATACAGATGTATGGGGACCAGCTCAGGTATCTTCTCTCGCTGGCTTTCCATATTATGTTACATTCATAGATGATGCAACTAGAAAGGTATGGATTTATTTCCTTAGGTAGAAATTTGATGTATTTGAAACATTTAAGAAATGGAGAATCTTGGTTGAGAATGAGACAGGTAAAAGATTAAAATGTCTTAGATTTGATAACGATGGTGAGTATTGTAGCAAAGAATTTGAAGATTATTGTTCCTTTAATGGAATTCATAGGTAGAAAATGATTCCAGGGACTCCACAGGAAAATGGAGTGGCTGAACGCATGAATAGGACAATAATGGAGCATGCAAGGACCATGAGATTGCATGTTGGGCTACCTTTAAATATGTGGGCAGAGGCTGTCAACACTACTGTATATTTAATTAATAGAGGTCCTTTAGTTCCTTTGGGCTATGGTATTATAGAGGAAGCATGGACAGGTAAGAAGGTGAGTTATTTTTTTCTAAAAACTTTTGGCTGTGAAGTATTTACACATATAGATTCTGAAAATAGAACCAAGCTGGATGTAAAATCAAAAAAGTGTACCTTCGTTGGATATGGCATTGATGAATTTGGTTATAGGCTTTGGAATTTTGAAAATTAGAATTGTTAGAAGCAGGGATGTTATATTCAATGAGAAGGTGTTGTACAAAGATTAGTTGCAGCAGCATGAGAAGATAGAAAAGGATTATGTGGTGCTTGATGATACTCCAAATAGTGATTTTCCAGTGGTTCCTCATGCTCTGCAACAGCAACTAGAAATACCACAAACTCTAGTGAATGTTAGATGGTCAACAAGGATAAGTAGACCTCCTAAAAGGTTTTCTCCCTCTTTGTATTCTATTTTGTTAACAGATGTTGGTGAACCAGAAGGGTATGATGAAGCTATGCAGGTGGATACACAGGTTCAGTGGACTCCTTGCTGAAAAATCAAACTTGGGAATTATGTAAGTTACCTGCAGGTAAAAAGGCTTTACCAAACAAATGGGTTTATAGGCTGAAAGAGGAAGATGGAGGTAAGAAAAGATTTAAAGCCAGGTTAGTTGTAAAAGGATTTGCACAGAAAAAGGGCATTGATTTTGATGAGATATTTTCTCTGGTTGTCAAGATGACTTCTATTCGTACTGTTTTAAGTATTGTGGCTACTGAAAATTTGCATTTGGAATAGCTAGATGTGAAAACTACCTTTCTCCATGGTGATTTAGAGGAGGAGATATACATGGAATAGCCCCAAGGATTTGAGGTCAAAGGTAAGGAGAAACTGGTGTGCAGATTGATGAAGGGTTTGTATGGCTTGAAACAAACACCTCAGCAATGGTATTTGAAATTTGATAGTTTTATGGCTGAGCAAGGCTACAACAGGTGTAATTCTGACCATTGTGTTTATTTTAAGAGGTTGGATAATGACAGCTACATTATTTTATGTTTATATGTTGATGACATGCTTGTAGCTGGGTTTAACATGGATCAAATAAGAGAGTTAAAACAACAGTTAGCACATTCATTTGATATGAAGGATTTGGGGGCAACAAAACAAATCCTTGGTATGAAAATTTGTAGAGATAGGAAGAACAAAAAATTGACTCTATCTCAGGCTGCTTATGTTGAAAAGGTGTTGCAGAGATTCCATATGGAGAATGCAAAAGCTGTTAGCACACCTTTGCCTAGTCATTTGAAATTGGCTAAGGAGATGTGTCCAAAGACATAAGAGGAGGAAGCAAAAATATCCATGGTACCATATGCTTCAGCTATAGGAAGTTTAATGTATGCCATGGTATGCACGAGACACAAAAAAGCCTTATAAAAGTGGCCAAGGGTTAGGGTTTTGAGATATTGGATTGTAGCATTTGCAACGGTATTGAGTTGCAGGGATTGCTGGTTGTAATCGGTTTGATTTACTAGATAATAATATTGGACTCTCTGTTTGGTGGATGTAGCCCGAGTTTGGGTGAACCACGTTAAAACTTGTCTCTTGTTGTTATTATTTCTATGTATTTCCATTCCTCTGTTTAATCTTTATTTGCATTTAATTGATATCTTCTGCCGGCTAACCCTAACAGTGGGCCCTACATCTCACACCCAACTCAGAGGCCCACCTTGCAGTATTTTTTCCAATGGGCTCACCGTCTCTCAATACCTCAACCAAGAATGGCTTCTTTCCTTTTAATCTTCTTTGTTTTGCATTCCTCTCTGTAGATCTATATAAATCTTGACTCAATCTTTTTCTTTTGAAAAAAGTAGGCACATCTTCTATTAAACCACTAGCAATATTTTTGGTTGATCCACTAGTTCCATCAAAAGTTGTAGCAGGCACATCTTCTATTAAACCACTAGCAATATTTTGGGTTGATCCACTAGTTCCATCAAAAGTTGTAGTAGGCACATCAGATGCAAGTGGTCTCTCTTCATGACTTTCATTAACCAGAACTTCATTGTTCTTGGCCACATCAGGTGTGTCATGAGTAGGTAGATCAGTGCCGGTCTCTGTAGATTTCACTTCAAACACATCCTTTAATCTTGAATAAATCATCTGCAGATCACTTACTATTCCTTTCCTCTCATTGTTTTCAATAATCTCTCTTAGACTCTGTGCTAAGAGATCATCACGACATTGCACATCACCATGTGCTATATCAGGTTGCACATCACCATTTGCTATATCAAGTTGCACATCACTATGTGTTATATTGGGTTGCACATCATCACAACTATTCTTTTCATCAACTGCATGTGTATTTGAATCCCAAATGCGTTGGCTTCTATGAGTTGGCAGCACTGTATATTTACTTTCCTTTTGTTTTCTCTCAGCATTTTCTTTGCACTCTTTTTCTTTCCTATAAAACAAAAAAATATCATATTATGTCTTATATAAATAAACCTCTTGCCTATAAAATTTCATAAACACAATTAAACAAATAATATAGTACTTAGTGGATTTACAACTTGCCTATTTGTCAAACCAAGATGTGATAAATATTCACTATTCTTTGCCACACGTTCTTTATGAAAGCACTCATAATCTGTCAGTGGAACTTCAGCAACATGATCACTATCATCTAAATTGTGCCTGAAAGTCTTTTTCCTCATTTCCTGAAGTCCAAATAAATAATAATATATAAATCAGCAACTTGAATCAATAGAAAAAGAGTGGAATATAAACAAAGCCATTATTTTCAATCAACTAGAGCATATAAACAAATGCAGTCATAGTATATAAGGATTTCATTTCCATTTGAATGATACAACATATAAGGATAGTCCCTATTGCTTCCCGAATCGACAGAGGGTTTGCCAGCTCCAATGCACAAGCAAATTCAGCCAACAGATACGGGAGGTTGCATGAGCTGCCTCCCCTTCACTTCTAGTTTTGCCGTACCAAGGGGGGTATCCCTATAACTAAAGGTGTAACATTGACTAGCTCAATGACAGGAAGATTTAGCTTGATAGCAACAGGCAGAATACTCTCATGTGTGGACCAAGATGTGGATGATACATCGCAAGGTTGGCAATATTCTTGGACATATGTGTCTGGTTGTGGATGAGAGTATGCAGGGGTCCTAATCCTACTCCTACAACTAATAGGCGAAAGTTATGAAAAGGTGGATATGATGATTTGGATGCAAGACAAGGGGTTTTGGATCATAATTACTAACCTAGGAGTAGATCGGTGCCTATCTCAAGGCAAGGAATCAACTACACGCATGCAACAGATGGTTTACAACTAGCATTCAAGTTTTAAGGGGTTGGATTGATGCTTGCCTTACAAACATCACCCAAGAATGGGTATTTAGCTGCCTCTACTTACAGATATCCCTGTTGACAAACAATTTTCTCCATGCTTAACCTAAAACAATTTAATCCACTCCTTGAATGGAAGTTAGAGATGAAGCATGTGATATAGAAACTTATACCCTAGAATCTAAGAAACCCTTAGCAGCCAGATTCAAAAGAAGGAAATGTATGCAGCGAAGGAGACAAACAGATAAACACATGCACAAGAGCATTTTTCATCTATATCAACATGAAACTGAACATACGTGGAAAATACATTCATGATGCAACTCATAAACTTTAGAATGAGATAAAACAACCCAGGATCATGCCCTGTTCTTCCTTATTTATAAAAAAATGCCCAGGTCTTCAACAACCTCAAAAGAGTAACACAATTTGCTTTTTATAGCAAAACCGTGTACCCAGCGAATTAATTACAAGGCAAGTCAAAAAATCACCAGATACAACACAGGAGAAACGGTGCTCAAAATTGAATGCAGTAGAGGGACAAAGAGGAAGGAGTAGGTGGGAATCGGGATCTGCACCGCCGCCCAAGGACTTTCTTCTTCAATCGGGTAGCTGGGCTATCATTCCATCCATTGTGCCCCTGCAAATCTGCCATTAATGCCTCAGCTACCTACGGGATGCAGCAGGGGCATGCCTTTGGAGTTTTTCCTGCCCAAACGCAGCAGCAGATACATAGAAAATCCTTCCTTCGTCAAGCATTCAAAACAAGGCCTTCGATCTCCTTCTCACCGCTGAGATCCATGGCTCAAAATCTTGCAAAAGAGTTAGTAGCCAATGATAACATGCCATGTAGGCACTCCATACTTCTATCACTGACTTTCCCCCTTGTATTTTGCCTTTTTGCCCCTTGTATATGCATGTACATATGCATATACAAATTCACTTCTTAAATCTTTGTATATATAGGATGCATATACATACAACTCACACATACAAGGCACGGATTTCAAATTATCATGAAGCATGCTGAAGTTGCTTTGAAATCCGGTTGTATCTAACTCTTCTTGTATATCGGCACACATACAAGCATTCAAACATACGAGCTACGGATGCCAACCCTGAATTTGCTAAATTTGATCTTCACATCGGATCCAGCTTGCATATTTACCTTTGTATATTTGCTTGTATGTCGCATATACAATGCGAACATACAAGTGAATGCATATACAACTGGTGGGCCCCATTTCTAACATTGACCGCCATTGACCTTTTTGCATGTTTTACCTTGTACATTTCCTTTTCATGCTGAATATACAAACTCGTTTGTATATACCTGCGGGCCCTTCTACATGTATCTCAGCCACACTGTAGCAAATCTATGTTGGCCCTTGTATATTTTTTCTTTGTATATCTGTAATGTATATTTCCTTTGCATACAAACATGGAATATTCCTGGGAATATGTGAAAGATTCCCCCTTTGCATATGCACATTTTTAAGCCCGATATGCATTCAAAAATGCATATAACTCATTTTTTCAAAGGCCGATAGAAATTTCTGACCCGCCAATGCACATTTTGACCTGTATGTATAGACAAACACCCTTGTATATACAAAGACACTTGCACTTTAACTAATTTTTTTCTTTTTTTACAACTGCAGAGGCTGAAAGACACAAATTTTTTTGGATTCTTGGGAAAGGGCCTGCATATTTAAATACATGAAACCAGATTGCTCATGCAGCGGTAACAGTCCCCATATGAAATACATTAAGAGCATATAAGATGCATTCTTAGAAATTAGAGGAGACAACCTATGACAAGTGACATGACATAGGATGATAGCATATAAGATGCATTATATGGAGGAGCAAAAATTTAGTAAGTAAATGTGGCACACAGATTGAAACCCAAAGGAAACTCTATTTTTTAATGCTTCTATTTGAGAAGAAACTAATTACCTTTCTGATAGTGTGAATCATCATTATTTCTACTTATATAATCCTCATTATTTCTACTTATAAAATCCTCATTATTTCTGCTTATATAATTCTACAGAAATTCTGAACACACAAATGTAAGTAAACAAAAATAGTCAATATGTGCTTTAAAAATGAGTAATTTATTTTTGGATCAAATATAGCTAGTTATATGCATGACCTGTAACAAGACAAGAACTAGAAAAACAACAAAAAGTAGATATCAACACAAGAGATTACCCTGAAAAACTCAAAGTGGAAGAAATTCCTGTACACTAATGCCCTTTCTTATCTTGTTGCTTCTCTACTACATTTTACAAGTGCACTATTTTCTTGATGCCTTCACTAATTATCTGCATTGCCAACAAGATTAGAATCCTAATCACTCATGTCTGTATCTGCTTGATTTCTTTCTCATCCTCATATGTGTCATGCAATACATTCTCTCTCCCAATCTCTTCATTGGTAATCAAAATATCTTCTCCAAACACTCCATCATCATCTTCATCCACTACTTCGAATGTTTCTTGTAAATTAACATATTGCCCATCAGGCATTATATCAAGAACTTCCATGAATTTTTGTTTTGAACGAGACTCTATTTAAATAACATACAACCATCCTGGGCTTCTTACATCATCAATTAGAAATGACTAGTTAATTTGAAAAGGGAAAACATAGGGCTCATCCCTTTCTGATAAAAATTGTCCTGTATTTGTACGTACAAATCCATACTCATCAAAATGTACAGCGGATGGTTGGATCCACTTACATTTTAATAATATAGGACTATTTTCACAAAAATCCACTTGAATAATTTCTTGGATGAATCCAGCATAGAATTTCTTCTTAGCTTCGTGAAGAAATTCAGCAATTACAACACAATCACAATTTGTCTTTCCTTTGTCTTTTTCCTCCATTCTTAAATGGCTACCATAGGCCCACATTCCACTAAAACGCATAGCCCATTAATTTGGAGGTTGTGAAAGCTCACTTTCCTTCATTGTTATATCTTGACCTTCTTCTTTTGCATCACTAACTACATTAGCAATCCATTCTTCAAATTTTGAAAAAGAATCACCTCCAACCAAATCATGACATCTGCGCTTTTGAGGTCGATGTTGCATCCAACTTTGATTCTCTTCATATTTTCTACATAGAAAATTAATGTGCAAATAGTAAGATTAATAATATAAATGTGTAAATGCAATTCAGATTAATAATATAAATGTGTAAATAAATAATTGTGTAAATTTTAACATGTGCCACTTATCAAACAAATATGTGTTTTGAAGAATAAAGGCATGTATCGTAGTTCTTTCTTGATGTGATAGCTTGAAGTGACATCCATTGCCTTCTAATACTTCACCTACAACTATCTCATCTTCATCATCATCCCATACATGTCGATTGACATTTTTAAAATCCTTCATATATTCTGTGCAAAATCCAATGGCCTCTTGCATTGAATATCCCTCAGACATGTTACCTTCTGGTTTTGCCCTAGTACAAACAATTTTTTTCAAAACCTTCATATATCGTTCTATAGGATACATCCATCTCCTTCTTACTAGACCACAATGCTCTAGTTCATATTCTAGATGTATCAAAAGATGCATAGAAATGTTAAAGATTGTTGTTGGAAATTCCTGTTCCAATAGACAAAGGACTTCAACAACCTCCTCCCTCAAACTATCAAAGTTCGAAGGATCTAATACATGTGAACTCATTCTCTTTAATATTAGGCCCAACCTTATAATTGCCAATCTTGGCCCCTTTGCCAAACCTAATATATTTACCACAATAGGTAAAATGTTTTCGATTATAACATGATAGTCATGGGTCTTTAGGCCTCTTAAGCTATTACTGTTAGTTTGGCTTCTGATAGTACTACTTACATATCTAGTGGGAAAGCAAGTCTGAGACATCAATTGTAAGAATTGTACATGTTGTTCCTTTGTCCAGACATAAGGAGCACTCAGTTTTCTATATTTCACATCATCATATTTTTCAACCCAAAGATTTTGATGAATCTTTAGTTCTCGAAAGTCTTCACGTGATTAAATAGTATCAAAAGCACCAAAAAGAGTTTCTATAATAGCATAGGCTATATTTTTCTTAGTATGCATAAAGTCAACAGTATGCCTAATGGCTATACCCTTAAAGTATGGCAACTTATAGAATATGCACAACCATTTTACACCACTTTCATTACATGGATCATAACTACTACCAACAATCCCACTATTTTTAATAAATGACATTCTTATTTGTCCATTCTCAATAATGTAATCACCTGTTATTAGCAAAGGTGCTTCACGATTCTTTCTTGACCATTGAAATGTGTTTTTTGTCGACAATATGGATGACCCACTTTAAGGTAAGCATGTTGTCCACAATAAATACACTTACACAAACTTCTTGAGTGCCTCGCAAAATCCTTAAAGTTGCAGGCAGGATAGCCATGGTATCCATGAACAGTGAGACTAGACAATGTACCATATGTAGGAAGATCATGAATCGTAACCAATAAGGAAGCTCTTAAAGTGAATTTGATTGAGTGACCATAACTTAAAGATTGAATTGCTTCAATTCCTTTCCACAATTCCATTAGCTCATCATATAATGGCTCTAGATAGGCATCTATTGTATCTGAAGTCACACTTTTCTTTCCTGGTATAATCAATGATAGCATTAAGAAAAATGGTTTAGTTGCTAACCATGGAGGCAAGTTATAATTTATTAAAAACACTGGCCAAGTTGACCATTTAGTACTTTGATCTGAGAATTGTTCACCCCATCTAGAGCCATACCCAACCTTATATTATGAGGATCTTGAGAAAAAATAGTACATCTATTATAAAATTCCATCCACGTCTTAGAATCAGGCAAATGTCATTGTTTTCCATCAATGCTCTTGTTTTGGGCATGCCACTACATAAGTTTAGCAATGTCTCTGCACCTATACATTCAGAGTAATTGTGGGATTATCAGAAAGTGGCAAAGAACTTTTCTAGGAAATATAGCTGATTTCAACCCTTATCTATACCTTACTTCATGACATTTTAGATATTCACTCTCACTTGGAAGATTTTTGTGAAATAATACGCAACCATTAACACATGTGTGGATGTTTTCATACCCCAAGTCAAGCTTACTAATCTACTTTTTACATTGACTTTGTTTTGTTGGCAATGTGGAGTCAGCTACTAACAACAAACTTAATAATGCCAATAACTAATCTACACTCTCATTTGTCCAACCATGCACCACTTGCAAGTTAAGAATTTGAAGGATTGTTGTCAAATGACTTAACTTGCAATTAGCATACACAGGCTTTAAAGCATCCCCCATTGACTTGTCCCAATCATCGTTTAGACCCTCATTCAACATTCTTTCAACTTCAAACCCTTCGTCTAACATTTTTGCCTCTTCATCTATGTTTGTTGCCTTTTCATCTCTCACAGTCTACAATTCTATCATATCTTCATAATAATTGTAAGCCCAAGGGCTTATACCAATATGCCCATATCTTATCATATGTTGATAAATCACATTTTTTTTTCACCCTTCCACCAAGATAGTCATTACATGGACATGGATATTTTTCCATTTCCCTCTCTTTGGCTACTCTCATCATATGCATGATATTGATCCATAGTCAACCTTCGATGCTGATCCATCTGTAATATTGTGCATTCCAGTATTAATTTAGTATAATAAGCTTTCCTACACCTAGAAGGCCTTTAAATATAAACTCTTAAAAGGTAACCTTCAATCATGGATATGGTCAAGCTAGGATAACCTTTCCTTTAGTTTGGGCTAGTCATCATGTAGGGAGATCATGCAGAGTAGAGGTGTGGTTTTATTTGAGTTCAAGGATCAATTAAGGATCAACTTCAAAAATACTAAAGATAACATTTTATTTTATTTTTCAAGCTTCAATCATGAAAATATCTCCTAGGGGGCACCCACAAGAAGCTTCGTCAAATATCATGAAAATATTAGTTCACTTTTGGCAATGAGGGTTTTGAATTACCTTTGAATTTGCTATAGAGTATGTCCCCAAATTTGACTTTGCTACAGAGGGCCTCGTCGACTTCAAATTCATTACAGCTATTGGGAATTAAGGTGTCTCAACCTTGGTAATTTCTTACATTATTAATGTTTGTATTTATTATTTAATTGCCTATGTTGTAAATATTTGTAAATTCCATATTGTCATATTGTGGGATGTGGCACGGTGATGTGTCAATCCTAAATGGACTATGACAACTTGTAATCTTGTCCTCACATGAGGAGATAGGCATCCTACTTTGTGGTAGGAGCATTTTTCCATGTGTCGGCATCTTCCATGTTGTGTAAGGAATATTGACCGAAACGGTTATGACGGATTCCTATGACAAAATCTATGACATGTAAGAGTCAGAAATAGAAGTTTGTAAGATAGGTGAGGAAATGTGTCATGAAGCATCTTTGAAAAAGGCATATTTGGGCACCCCAAGGTGGACTATGACATGTTGTATTTATAGCATGTGTATGACAGATTCTCTTATAGCTGTAAGTTGTAACTGCTATGACAGATTCTATGACAGTTGTAAGTATCGTAAGAGCATCTGTCATAGCCCATTTTGGAAATAGGCAACCTCTTTGGGATGGGAGCTATGGACAAGTGTTAGGCACATTCTACAATGTTGACCAAGTGTCCCTAGGTGTGGGTTTTGGGCCATGAGGCCAAGTTGGACACCCATCCCAAGATAGGTCCAATATTGCCTTATATTTTCTATATAAATAGGTGCTTGGAGATGGAGTTAGTATTACAGGTTTACATGTACTGTTATGCTATCAGATTGACTCCAGATACAAGTGTCGAAGACCATTGAAGCTTGTATTGCAAGTGTATTGTAAACATTCTTTCAGATTTGTTTATACATTGTACAAGTTTCTGAGTGGGGTTTCTCACCTGATAAGGGTTTTCCCCACTGTATATCTTTGTCTCTCTTCTTATGTCTTCTTTCTAGTTCATGTGTATTGTTGCAATATCTTATTTAGATGTTCTATGTTGTTGTAGTTGTAAGGAATAATTTGAATTTGCATAGCCCTCTCCTCATTAGATTAATGTAGGAAGTGTTTTCCACACACCTAGCTTCCTTTTAGTTGGTATCAGAGCTTGATCACCTTTGGTCCTAGTTGTTGGGTAGGGGTTTTTTGAGATGATCTTAAGTTGAGTGGGAGTCTGTGTAGAGTATTCTATTTTCTATTATGGCAAGGAGATGGCAAGAACATTCGAAAGAATGGAAGTGGAGAAGTTGAATGGCACTAATTTTGAGCTATGGAAGCTCAAGATGGAAGACATGCTTGTTGACTAAGACCTTTGGGAAACTGTTACTAGAACTAAACTAGCTATAATGTAACAAGCTGATTGGGATTTCAAGGATTGGAAGGCTAAGGGTCTCATAAGACTTAGTCGTGTTGATTCTATGTTGTTAAATGTTCATGAGGATAAGACTATAACCTTGCTTTGGAAGAAGTTGGGCAATGTGTATCAAGCCAAATCCCTGGTTAATAATTTTTTTCTTAGAAAGAAGTTGTATTCTCTTCAAATGGAGGACGGAGGATCCATTGCTGAACATATGAATTCTTTTAACATGCTGGTTGCACAGTTGACATCTATTGGTGTAAAGATGGAGGAGGAGGATCGGTGTATGACCTTGCTTTGTTCTTTGCTGGAATCATGGGATCACCTTGTCATGGCTATTGGAAGCACCACATCCACATTCAAGATGGAAGATGTGGTATCTGTGTTGTTATCTTAAGAGATGCAGAGGAAGTCTTCTGATGCAGCTAAAGAGGCTCTTGTAGTTCGTGGAAGACCCAAGGAGAAAGGGAAAAAGAAGGACAAGAAAGCTGAGAAGGGTAGATCCAAATCTTGTGGGAGATCCAAATCTCTTGGAATGTCCAAGGCTATCTTCTAGAACTGTGGTAAATCTGTGCATTTCTGAAAGGAATGCAAAGAGGAGAAGAAGAAGAAGAAGAAGAAAGCTCTTGATTCATATTCGAACAAATCACAAGATGATGGTAATGCTTTCACTGTAGCCCTGGCAACCCATGCATCTAATGATGTGTGGCTGATTGACTCTGGTGCATCATTCCACATGACCTTGCATCGAGACTGGTTCACTAAGTATGAGGAGTTTGATGGTGGAAAGGTGTACTTGGGTGACGACTCTCATCTAAAGATTGTTGGTCGTGGAAGAGTCTCTATTCGATTCCCTGATGGTCGAGTGAAGGGGATCTCTAGGGTTATGCATATTGTAGGATTAGCATGGAACCTTCGTTCTGTAAGTAGTTTGAATGATGTAGGTGTGTAGGTTGTCTTTTCGAAAGAAGGATGCAAGATGACTAGAGGAGATATGGTGTTTGCTAAGGGCACTAGGAGAGGTACTCTGTTTCAGTTGGAGGCATGCATTTCACAATGCAATAGTTCTTCTGTTTCAAAGAAGAGGGCAACAATCACTTCATCCCCACCATCTGAATGAGCAGTTAAGAGATTTATTGTTTCTAGTCCTGATGTTTGTAATCATGCCTTGGAAGTTAAACTTCCTGCTAAAAAGACAATGTTATGGCATAAGAGATTTGGCCACATTAGTGAGAAGGGTCTACGTACCCTAAAATATAAAACCTCGTTGAGGGGTTAGATGATTGTAATCTTGAGTTTGACTTTTGCGAACATTGCATTTATGGGAAACAAAACTGTGTTTAGTTTTATTTGAGTTCTCACAAGTCTTCTGGTGTGTTGGACCTTGTTCATTCTGATGTATTTGGTCCTATTAATGTTCCTTCATTATCAAAATCTATATATTTTGTATCTTTTATAGATGACTACAGTAGAAGGACATGGAATTATTTTCTCAGAAGCAAATCTGAAGTCTATAGTAAGTTTAAGGAGTTTAAGGCCTTTGCTGAAAATTAGACTGGTAAGAAGATTAAGTGTTTAAGAACTAACAATGGCGGTGAGTTCTGTTCTACAGAATTTGATAAATATTGCAAGGAACTTGGGATTGAAAGACATAAGACAACTCCATACACTCAATAGAAAAATTGAGTTGTAGAAAGGATGAACAAGACGCTGATGGAGAAGGCTAGGAGTATGCTTAGTGGAGCTAGCCTAGAACAAACATTTTGGGTTGAAGTTGTTGCCACTGCTTGCTGTCTTGTTAATAGATCTCCTACATCAGCTCTTGTTGGAAAGACACCCATGGAGGTGTGGTCTGGTAAAAAGCCTTCAATAAGGCATCTTCTTGTTTTTGGTTGTGAGGCATATGCACATGTGCCTAGGGAGAAGCAGTCAAAATTAGAAGATAAGGTTGTTAAGTGTATCTTCATTGGCTATGGTGTCTGTGTGAAAGGATACAAGCTTTGGGATCATGTGGCTGAAAAAGTGTTGTATAGCAGAAGTGTCATCTTCAGAGAGCTTAGACCTTCTTCTATTGTTTTACAGCTAGAAGAAAAAGAAAAGAAAGAGGATGTTGTTCAGTTTCCTCTCACCCCTGAGAAGACTGAACATAAAGACAATGTTGGACCTGATGATGAAAAGAGCTCTAGCAACTCTGAAAACTCAGATGAAGAAGTTGAACGTCAACCTCAGCTCTTGAGGAGGTCTACACGGATAAGAAGGCAACCTGAAAGGTTTGGTTTTACATTGCTTGATTCTAGTTGTGCTTTTGCTTTGCTTACTAACAGTGATGAACCTGGAACTATATCAGAGGCTATGGACATGAAAGATGTAGGTTCTTGGAAGGAGAGCATGGAGGATGAAATGGTTTCTTTGGAAAAGAATCAAACTTGGGACTTGGTGTTGTTGCCTCCTAGATGAAAACTTGTTGGATGCAAATGGGTGTTCAAGAAGAAATTTGGTGCAGATGGCAGTGTTGAGAAGTATAAGGCTAGATTGGTTGCGAAGGGGTATTCACAAGTGGAGGGTATAGATTATGGTGAGATCTTCTCTACCATTGCAAAGCTGACATCCATTTGATTCTTGTTGTCTCTTGTAGTAGCTTATTACTTGGATGTAGAACAGATGGATGTGAAGACAACTTTCCTTCATAGTGATTTGGAGGAAGAAATCTACATGTCACAGCCAGAGCATTACATGGTGAAAGATAAAGAAAATTTGGTTTGCAAACTTAAGAAGTCTTTGTATGGTTTGAAGCAATCTCCTAGGAGATGGTATTTAAAGTTTGATGCCTTTGTGTTGTCAATTAGATTTGTGAGATTGAAGTCAGATCACTGTGTGTATCATAAGTTTGATGGTGATTGTATTCTCATTATTGCACTATATGTTGATGATATGTTGCTCATTGGGAAGGGTAAGAATATGATTTCTGGTTTTAAATCTCAGTTGTTAGCACAGTTTGAAATGAAAGATTTGGGGGCAGCCAGGTACATTCTAGGAATGGAAATCAGAAGAGATAGAACTGACAGAAAACTTTGGTTAAGCCAGAGTAAGTATGTGAAGACCATGTTGGACAGGTTCAACATGGTAGATTGTAGACCATTGTGTGTTCCTGTTTCTTTGGGGACAATGTTGTCTATTGAGGATTGTCCAAAATCTCCTAGTGAGGTGGAGGACATGAGCAGAGTACCTTATGCTAGTGCTATTGGCAGTCTAGTGTATGCTATGGTCTGCACAAGACCAGACATTGCCCAAGCAGTGGGAGTCCTTAGCCGATTTATGGCTAATCCTAGATGAGTTCATTGGGATGTAGTTAAATGAGTGTTCAGATATTTGAGGGGTGCCTCTGAGTATTCCATTTTCTATCATGGTAATGTTTCTGGACCTCCACATTCTATTGATATTTGTGGATTTGTGGATTCAGATTGGATAGGTGACATTGACAGCAGGAGATCCACTAGTGCTTATGTGTTTACACTATTGGTGGTGCTATTAGTTGGATGAGTAAGAAAAAACCTTTTGTTTCTTTGTCCACGACAGAAGCTGAGTATATGGTAGCAACTCATGCTTGTAAGGAAGCCATTTGGATTAAGAGATTGTGTTATGATATTGGTGTTGATGTAGGTCAGATCACGATCAGTTGTGATAGTCAGAGTGCAATTTTCCTTGCGAAGAATCCAACTTTCCATGCTAGAACAAAGCACATTGATGTTTAGTTTCACTTCATGTGAGACATGGTTGAGGATGGAAAGGCAAATTTGGAGAAGGTAGATACTTTGAAGAATGTTGTAGATGCATTGATGAAGCCAGTGGGCACAAAGAAGTTTAGATGGTGTTCAGAGTCTATGGGCCTCTCGACCTATAGCAGTTAAAATCTTATTTTTCTATTGGCTTTTACAAGGTGTTTGACAAGTGGGAGAATGTTGGGAATTAAGGTGTCTCAACCTTGGTAATTCCTTACATTATTAATGTTTGTATTTATTAGTTAATTGCCTATGTTGTAAATATTTGTAAATTCCATATTGTCATATTGTGGGATGTGGTACGGTGATGTGTCAATCCTACATGGAATACGACAACTTGTAATTTTGTCCTCACATGAGGAGATAGGCATCCCACTTTGTGGTAGGAGCATTTTTCCATGTGTTAGCATCTTCCATGTTGTGTAAGGGAATATTGACCGAAAAGGTTATGGCAGTTTCCTATGACAGAATCTATGACATGTAAGAGTCAGAAATAGAAGTTTGTAAGACAGGTGAGGACATGTGTCATGAAGCTTCTTTAAAAAAGGCATATTTGGGCACCCCGAGGTGGACTATGACATGTTGTAAGAGAAAATGCTATTTATGGCATGTGTATGATAGATTCTCTTATAGCTATAAGTTGTAACTGTTATGACAGATTCTATGAGGGTCATAAGTGTCGTAAGAGCATTTGTCATAGCCCATTTTGGAAATAGGCGACCTCTTTGGGATGGGAGTTGTGGACAAGTGTCAGGCACATTCTACAATGTTGACCAAGTGTCCCTAGGCATGGGTTTTGGTCCATGAGGCCAAGTTGGACACCCATCCCAAGATAGGTCCAATATTGCCTTGTATTTTCTATATAAACAGGTGCTTGGAGATGGAGTTAGTATTACAGGTTTACAATTACTGTTATTCTATCAGATTGACTCTAGAAATGAGTGTCGAAGACCATTGAAGCTTGCATTACAAGTGTATTGTAAACATTCTTTTAGATTTGTTAATACATTATGCAGGTTTCTGAGTGTGGGGTTTTTCACCCGATAAGGGTTTTCCCCACCGTATATCTTTCTCTCTTCTTCTGTCTTCTTTCTGGTTCATGTGTGTTTTTGTAATATCTTTTTTAGATGTTCTATGTTTCTGTAGTTGTAAGGAATAATTTGAATTTGCATAGCCCTCTCCTCATTAGATTAGTGTAGGAAGCATTTTCCACACACCTAGCTTTCTTTCAACAACAAACTCTGAATTCATTGACTGCCTTTTCAAAAGTCTCCAAGTCCTCTCCAAACAAGCTTTATCACCCATGCAAGTAGCTACTACACTTATATGCACCTAAAACATTTTTTCAAGTACTTGCATTAGATAGAGTAATTGCTTTAATACGTATCCATGAGAATAACAAACATCAACAACAATTCAATTTCATTCCCATGCTGACAATTATATATTTTACAATTTGTGTGACTTAGAAATATAGACAAGCTATGTAAACCAATAGATAAATAACATTTAGAAGAAATACTAAATAATTTTATCAAGATTATACTTTAAAACCCCAATTAAATAACTATTGTGATGAAGTATTCATAGCAGCAAATCACTTGCCAAAATCATAGGCAAAGTCACCAAATAAAGGACTCAAGATGTCAACCATTTCAAATGACAATCATGACAATAGGAAAAATAGCATAGAGAATACAGTCATGCCTTTGATTGCAAAGGAGGGGTAAGATATTACAGTCTGTAGCAGCATTGAAAAGATGAAAATACAAAATCCATGAAGCCAAACACTTTTGTCAAAATACAAACCCTTACCTAATTAATTAACTGATCCTTGAAGATTTTATCAGGGAAAGATAGTCATTATATAGATGCTAAAATAGTGACACAAGTGCCTTTGAAAGCAATGACAGTCATGTCATCAAACTGACAGTGAAATCAGTCATCAAAAAGAGTAATGCAGAACACCACAGAAGAAAAGAGATCACTATCCATTCAAAGAGATTCCCTAATCATAGTCACCAAAGTGGGCTACAATAGCAGAGAAAAGACAGTGGAATATTGACAGTCTTTTTGCATCCAAATGTGAATTATTTGAAAACTATTTCATATATCAATAACAAAAGTAACTGATAGAATTTTTTATAGTCAAAAGTCTATGAATAGAATCTTCAAGTTTATCAAAATCAAGCTAATAAGCTATATGATAGTCATAGCAGTAGATGGACAAAGGGAATGTGATTGTGACAGATTTTAGCATACAAAGGACAGTCATCATCAATGATATCTTTGTATTAAGGAATTTGTAGGCAAGTTCGTGATAGGACAACAAATATCAGTTCATGTATGAAGCAATGAACAAGGTTTTCATGACAAAGGTTACTGTCAAGATAGCAATAAGAGACAATAAAGATAGTGAAGAGCAAATTTAAGGAATGAAACAAATCATGGAATAATCTTGCATTCTTAACAACAAGCTTTCATTCTTTGTTTTGTGACAGTAATTTTGAAAATACAATCATCTTTCAAAGGTTGAATCACACAAACAGGGGTAGTGTCTAAGTCACAGGTTGAAGACCATCAAATTCCTTCATGCCAAGGTATTCTAAGTATAAATCATGAATGGAAAAAGTAGAACTTTATCAATAAAGAACCATGAGACCTCTTTATAGAGTCACTGAAAGAGATAGAACAGTCACTAATGACAGAGCACCAAGATTTCAAAGATACAAAACTTTAGAGCAGGTTAAGAGAAGAATAGAGGTACGTGGAAAACCCTACCTTTGCTTCATAAAACCATTTGTTATCTATTGTCTGTCTGCCATCTATCTACTCCTTTGATATTTGTCGTCTATAGCTGGAAATCCCAAAATTCCCTCCTTTCTTCATTCACATGATGATCTCAAAACTATTTCCAAACTCAAAGAACTACGGCCATGAACAATCTTCTCCTGTTCGACTACTCATACCCTATTCTTGGTGGCCATGAACAATATTCTCTTGTTCGACTACTCATACCCTATTCTTGGAGGCCATGAATAATCTTCTCCTGTTCGACTACTCTGCATACCCTATCCTCGTAAGCCATGAACAATCTACTCCTGCTAAAGGCACAATCTTTGCTTCTTCATAGGTTTCACCTTTTGTTCAAAATTCATAAACGCACAATCCCTCCAAAACTAAAGTGAAATAAAAAAGAATAGAGGAATTTATTTAGTCCTTTATTTAGTCAATTTTATTTGTAGTTGTGTTTTTTTGTCCAATGACCAAATTAGTCATTTATTTGGTCATTTCAATAGTCATTTCAACTGATGACCAAATTAATCGTTTATTTAGTCATTTATACCTATGTTGTAAAAAGTTTTAGTCATGTGATTAAAAGTTTGGTCACGTGACTAAAATTTTTAGTCACCTGGTCATTTATTTTCCATATTTCTACTAGTGTGTTAAGTTTTTTTCTAGTGCAACCTAGCAAACATTTGACCTCACAGTTGAGTCCAAAAGGTCCAAATCTATATGGATCAATTGTAAACTTGTTGGGGTTTGAGTTTGTTCTTAAAAGGGTCTTTTTATGCCCCCTCTACTAGTTCATACTATTTGTACAAGCATCTACATCATTGCTTTCAGCATTGGTCTATGTGTCGCATCAACATTTGTGCAAGGTATTTAGTAGTGTTTGTTTGCAAATAATAAGGTTTTGTAGGTAAATCTTTAAATATCTTAAAATTTTATTAAAGGATTATGAGCTCTGTAGACCTTATACCCATCAAATTTCTCTCATTCGTTGAGTAGGGTGCCCATTGAGTGTGAGCCCTCATCCATAATTCTTTTAACAAGCTCTTGTTATTGCTTTTTTGGAAAATCTATGGTAGCTTTTATTGTTCATAGGTCCAAGGTTTTGAAAATCTAATATTTTGTAAGATCCATTATTGGAATTAGATCTTACAATACTATGGTATACACCATGTCTTTTTTGAAGGGCTTGTTGGCCACTTGAAGGTCTAACCCAAATTTTCAATGTGGTCAATATTATTTTATTAGTTTACACACGATTGTCACTTAGAGCAGTTCTTGGCAAGTTGCCAACTCACATGGGCCTAGATCCCATTCATGGCCCTTGGTCTTATTCTAAGCCTCGTTCCCTTCACCAAGCACTAAGTGCTTAAAATGCCCTACCTCTACTTGGCTCTCCACTTCGCTAATACTTTGCTTCATTGATGGTTCTCCACTTTACCCACCCACCTATGCTTCACCTAGCTAGTGGCATGACCTCCATAGTGATAAGGAGCTCCACCTTTATCCCTTGGAGGGTTGTAGCTCAATCTTCCAAAGGTAAAGCTAGAAATAGGCAAAAGACTAAGATAGAATCCACTCTTGCTAGTGATTCTACCTCTAATCAATCTTAAGTCCTATATCCAAAATCCACTACTCCTCCTAAGTCTAGTGAGTCTTTCTCTAAGACAAAGAAGAAGTCAAGTGACACAATTTTTAGGAGAAACTTGGACATGATGAATTCTAGTGTTGGAAGAGGTTATAGGTATTGGAGGAAGCCATGTAATGGCACACAATTTCTAGATCCAAAACTTCTTCCACTAGTAAAAGGCAAGCCCTTTCTGCTTGGGCTTTACATGCATCATCAATTAGTTAGATAGTTGGTTTAGGTGCTTCACACCATCTAACTCATTCTCCTAAGCTTCTTCCTTCCCTTTTTGATAGTTTCATTTTGAAGATTGTGAAATTGGGGACTCTACATAGCTTGCAATTTTAGGATTAGGCACTATGCAGTTGGCAAATTATTGCACAATGATGTTCTCCTTTTTCCCAAGATTTCTTAGATAACCTTCTTCCATTTATTAAATTTGTTGCTCTCATGATGGAAAGACCATAGATTTTTCTCCACATGATATGGTCATTAGAGAGCTACAAAATCTAAAGATTATGGTTGCTTCAAGGAGTGTGGATCATGGTTCCCATTTGTATAGGTTTGATGGTTTGTGTCTTCATCAAGATCATCTCTCACTACTCAGTAATTCTTTGAGAAAAATTTGGTGATGAACAACTTGGGAATTTAAAATATAGGTATTTGTAGCAATTGAACACAAAGAATTTGGTGCTTGGTCTTCATAAGGTTTCTTGTACCGAGGGGTTTTGTTAAAATTGTATTCTTGGAAAACATCATCACAATCCTTTTCCTAAGGGTAAGGCCTCACATGCTAAGGCAACTCTTTAGTTGGTAAATAGTGATCTCATGTCATTTTTTATTCCTTTTTTAGGGGCCAAGTATGTGCTCACCCTCATTAATGACTTCTCACACTGCACAAGGGTGTACTTTCTTTTAAAAGATGTTTCTTCATTCAGAGTCTTGGAAGTGAGGCTTGGTCATTCATACTAGATGGTATACTAGATGGTAAACATTTTTTATTCATACTAGAGTCTTGGAAGAGCTACCCACTAATTTTTATTGGCTACTATGAGGATGTGAAGGCCTATATGTTGTTTGATCCTATTTCTCATGATATCTTATTTTAGCAAGATGTCTAGTTTGATGAGCACTTCAACTTGATGGATTCTCCATAAATAACTTCTCCCTCACTTCCTACTCCTCCTTTATCTCTTGAGGATTCTATTCTCCTTGAGGATGATTATAATCCTACCCCACCACCTCTTGGTGCAAATATTTGCTCTGTTGGGCACACACTACTATTGAGGACCTGATGGAACTTGGGTTAATGATCCCATCGAATCTCATTGTACTCATTCATAGACAATTGGTGTTAGTCTTTTGAGTCATGCCATTTTAGATGATCCTTAAAAAAATTAGATGTGGTAGGTATACTAGAGTGGGACACTATTATGATTGAAGAGTATTCTTCTTTGATGAAGAATAACACATGGGATCTTGTACCTCTTCCTAAGGGAGGGAAGTTGGTTCATTGTAAGTGAGTCTAATTAACCAAATATGTAGCTAATGGGTCCATTGATATGTACAAGGAATGTCTTGTGGTCAATGGATTTTCATAGGTTGAGGGCATTGATTATTCTAAGACCTTTGCTCTTCTTTCCAAGATGGATTATATTTGTCTTGTACTTTCACATGCTACATCATAGGGATGGTTAGTATACCAGATTGATGTGAAGAGTGCCTTTTTGCATGGTGATCTTTATGAGGATATCTATATGAAGCATCCTACAAGTTTTGTGTAAGATTCTTCACATGTTTGCAAGCTTCAATATTTGCATTATGGTATCAAACAAGCCCTTGGGCTTGGTATGAGAAGAAGGATAATTTCTTGCTTGCCTCTAGTTTCACTCATTTCCATTCTAATCCTACAGTTTACACTCAGAAGAATGGGGATGATATATTGATACTTTTTATTTATGTGGATGATTTGATTCTAATAGGTAGTGTTGTGTGGTTACACAACACGCCCCATTTTGCCTTAGTAAAACAGGGACCCAACTTTTCTTTTTTCTTTTGCTTACTTGCTTTGTTGTTTTGGGCAGTTTGGTAAAATCAATCATGTATGTTGCCTCTGCTAAGGTAGATGCACCATAGGATGAGGTTAGTTGTCAAAGTTAGCATTTTCTATTGTAAACCTAATAGGTGAAAAAAGTACAAAATTCTAGGCAGGTTTGCCTTTTGGATCACCCCAATATTGTCTAAGGGTAGAAAGTTATGTTGAGTCAAAGTTTGGTCAACCCTAATATTTTCCAGATGGGGGGTCATATTTCAAACATCAGTCATATTCATTAACATCACCCAGACTTAGAATTATCACTCGATGACCATTAGATACCCAGTGGGCAAACGTCAAATTTAAGTAGAGGCGGGTATCTACCCGTCAAGGACCTCATATATCCGCAGTGGATCATATTTCTAATATTAGTCATCTTACCAAATATCACCCCTGTGCAAATATCATCCTGTGCCAACGTGACTATGACGTCATTTAATTCTGATAAGTGAAAGAAATCACCCTGATGATGACATCATCATCTCACTCGACCCACGAAGGATCATTTATCCAAATATCCATCATTGTTTTCAATATGATGATGACATCACAAAAACTTGATAACTAAAGAACATCGATGACATGATGATGTCATCATGATCTATTCCCAGATGGGGGGGTCATATTATCCATTAGGGATCATATTTTCAAATATCCCTGATCCTTTGAAGATCACCCCCTAGCATTAAATGCAATTAAAGTAGTAGATGAAGCCCCGCTGATTTCAAATACAAATCAAACACTTGGTGACATCTATTGAACTCCATGAAAGTGATTGACAGATCAGATTATAACAGCACACTAGGCGCTAATTTGTCGTATTGATTTGTTTAAAAGTGAAATTAAGGTTATTTTCATTTACCTTGTGATTAATCAAGAATTATAGAGCTCCAGAAGTAAAACCCTTATCAATAACCTGCTAGCAAACTGTGATATTCAACGTAACAGAATAGAACGGGTGACGCCACAAGTTTACAGTATTTCCTGTTATCAGGCATATAATCCAAAAGGGGAAAGCGATATCAGGTAAGCAATTTCAAAACCCTCTCCATTGTCATTTTCTGCGAAATCCAGGTAAATGAATTTTTACTAGGGTAAATCCACATGATGATGCATGAAAAGTTTTAAAGTGATAAGTAATAAAGATTAAATGCATGATATTATTGACATTGCATACGAATACCATAGGGTAAGATACATCATGTCTATTGCAGGATCTAATGGTAGACATCAGATAGAACAGGTCTGAGGCTGAGTTTTTGAAGCCTATGTTTGTGCAACTTGAAGGGGTATAGTTTAGATATGGTGTCATTAGTGATACACATCAAGGAAGTACAGACTTAGATGTATGGTCGAAGAAATTAGACAATGATAATGATAATCTGTTACTTGACAAGGTATTTACAACAGGTATGTGGCACGCAGTAGGATTCCCATATGCCATGGACGCCATTGAGCTGGTGGTAGAATGTGCTAGAAATTATAACCCTATAACCAAGAGGGTAGAAAAACATGGCAGGATATATGCTAAATTTTCAATCAAGGGTATCACTGCTACCTTCAATCTACCAGTAGGAAACAAGATAGTTAGTGTGGACCTCAACAAACTAGAGAAAGAATAGAACATTAACAAGAAAGATGCTAGGAAGAGAATGTATTAGTGGAGGGCAAAGAACAACACATACATAGCCTCGGCTAAATTGCCCGTGTACTTATTCAAATTTGATTTTGATGATGAATACCAATACATAATTGCTCTGTTGAGTAGCATGACCAGCAAAGCTCATGCTGGGAACTTTGAGAACTGGATGTTTAGTATCATCCAGATGGTATTGTATTCGGATAACAAACCCCTATGGGCCAAGATCAACAATGATTCACTAGATGAGGGGATGAGGAAGCTAGGAGGTCAAGCATGTCTATTCTACATGACCTCTTATGTTGTGTATTCATGCATGCCTTTTGAGGAACTTTTGATGCAGAGTTGGGAGTGATGCAAATGATGTACATATATGGGATCATTGTCCCCAACTACAAAAGAGGGCTTACCTCCAAGACTACAAAATAGTAAATGATGCATTTTCGATGCACCTAGTCAAAACGATGGAAGAGGATTGGACCAAGAGGCTGAGCATGGAATCTCAGGAAGTTATTTACAAATATGGAGCTTGGTTCATCTAGTTTTCTACCTTTTTGTACATGAGGATTTAAGGATTTGAGCGACAACCCCTCATGTTGCCAAGATACCCTACTGATAGGGTCATCTCAATGGAATTCATCAAGCGTCTACTTCAGTGGAAACCTACATGGAACAAAAGAAGATTCCCCCTGTACTCTTCCCAGTGTATATAGGATGGTACTTATGCCCGGATAGACAGAACATCAAGCATGTTATTGCAGGGTTGAAACTCATGTACTTACAACCATTCCCCATTGCCAGGTCATATGACCCTTATGACAGGATGCAGAAGCTGTTAGGAAAATAGATACATCAAAAGCATCTAGAGGAATTTTGGGCTGATTGTGATGATGAGGAAGAGGTAAGAAGAAGAAAGTATCAAATGCTCACCTTGAACCAAATCAGGACCTTTGATTGCATCCCAGTGCCCGCACAGCTGCATCATGATGATGGAAAGATCATGTCTAATGAATATGAAGACAAGAAGGTGTATAATGACACCATTTTAGCCCCAAATCTGACCCAGCAGGAGGATAGCTCCTTGGAACAAATAATGCAAGGGGTGATTCAACTGAATCGAGGTTGGGTAGATGCAAAAATTACTAAATTGAAGAAAAAGGGCATGGCCCTCATAGTTGATAAAAAGAAGAAGAGACATGAGTTGTCAGATGAAGAATACAATGATTTCCTTGTTGAGAAGAGGAAATCCAATGGGGAAAGATTTCCCACTGAGGAAAAGAAGATACCTTCCAAAGGTAAGAAGGTGGGGGATGAAACAAAAGGGGTGATTATCAAAAGAGTTGCATCTAAAGGTGATGGGGCATCTACATCAGCCCATGCATCCACATCATAGCCTTCCCCTGACAAACCAAAGACCAAAAGGATACTGAGGCCTGTCACTAAAACCACAGGGAAGCAGGTAGAGGATCAGCCTCTACAAGATGAATTAGAAGAATGTGATCCCTTAGAGGAAGAATAAGTGAATAAAGAACCTAGGGATGATGATTTGTTGATAAAAAGCAAGAAAAGGAAGCAGGTGTTGTAGACACCACCACCCAAGAAGCAAAGAACATCCATGAGAGGAGGTGTTAGCACTGACCCCATCATGTTAATGGGTATGGGTGGTGCAGCTTTCAGAAGAGAGTTACATCATGAGGTCCCCATTCTGGAGATAATTCAGTTCAAAACTAAGAGAATGGAGGAACGTAAAGAGAAGGAAGTGCATATGGCTAGCAAAGAGTCTCCCTTTCCTCGAGATGATATTATGGAGCTATTAGATGATGAGGTAGTTTAGGATGTGACTGCTCAGTGCATGGAAGCCTTAGTTGCAAATACCAAGGTGACTCCTCATGGGAACCCATTGGCCCAGATGAGGAAGTTACAAGAAGAAAAGAAAATGGATGAAACAAAGTAGGATATTCCTAAGAGGGTAGACCAACAGATAGGTCTAGAAAATTTGTTTGAACTGGTTACAAGCCCTGCAGCAATAGACCTAACATTTTGGGGTGATGTTAGCCGACATAAGGACAGTGATCCATATTTGGATCCTAAAAGGGTTGAAGATGAAGGGCACACTGAGAGGGGTGATGCTCTACCTGATCAACATCAAGACTAAAATAAGGCACCCACAAGATCGGAACAATCAGAATCACAACAACAAAGTGGCTATGATCAAGGTGTATTAGATAAGAATGTTGGTCAAGACCAAAGTGGTCTATCGGTACTCGCTACGGGGGGTGATCAGAGTAAAGGTCTAGCATCAGAGGAAAAATCAACTGAAAAGGAAGTTAATACAAAAGAAGCTGATATGTCTAAGGGTGAGGAACAAAGTTGGTCACAAGGTGACAGTAAAGAAAAAGATATAGATAATGTGCCTAGGGGTGATCAAGGTGATCTAAAAGGTCAAAATACAAAAACTCTTCAAGAGGCCAACTTACCACAAAATGAGCCTAAGGAGAAAGCTCAAGGAATCCTAGAAGAGAGCTTACAAAAGGAGGCACAAGATCAAAATGTGAATACTTCACAAGAGTCTCCTCCACAAAAGGAGGTCCCTTAGTAGGAGGAGCCCCAACAAGATCCCCCTCATGATAAGGTGCATGAGGAAGAAATCAGGAAAGAACAACCACCACCAAGGGCGGAGTCTAACACAGGAGCACAAGACACCTAGAATATGGGGGCTGATCGTGAGATGCCTAAGGGTGATGTACCTCATTGGTTGCAACAAGAGATACATTTGCAACAAGTTGAGGAGGTACATGATTTTGATGTATCTACTTTGTTTGCTAAGAGCATGATGAAACCCAGGAGAAAGGCTAGGCTGACATCGGCAATAAAAAGGGACCCTACAACAGGTAGGAGGACTACACAAATAGCCCTGCCAATAGTGGAGAAGGAGAAAGGCAAGATAGGCCTAGAAGATTTTTAGATCACTAATGTTGATCTACGTTTTGTGAATGAGGACAAGATCAAGAGGGAAAGGACATCATTGACTCTCTAACACCAAGGGTGAAGAGAGAAAAGGAGAAGAATAAAAAAAATAAAGAACACATTGCTCAATTGCATTCTTTTATTAAAGGGTTAATTAACCTTGATCATACACCTGCTGATCTTACTACCCCATTATCCATTATATCACAAGATGAGGTTTCCAAATTAGACCTATTGAAACATAAGGCACGGGTAATGGAAAAGTGGATGCTATCATCCATTTTTGAAGCAGAGGATGTAGTGAAAGCCTCTTTCGAGAGGTGGAATTCTTTAAGTACCTTGAAGAGAAAGGTAGACAAATTGCAAAATGAAATGTGTAGGAGGTCATTCAACCTAGATAAGCATCTGAATGCACTAGGTGGAATGAAGAGGATAGACCCACAGATCCTGATAAGTCATAATGTGTTGGATAATAACACCTCCCAGCTGCTAGTTATCTGGTATGAAGATACTGGGTTTGAATGTGACATATTGAAGAGATGTAATGGAAATATCTGAGATATAAGGGTCAAGCAGCATAGCCTGATGGCACACGAGGCAGAGACCTTGGAGGCTTTGGAAGGAAAAGTAGAAGGGAAGATTGAAAATCAAGATGTAGATTTCGCTGTCAAGGCCTTCAATGATAATTTCAAGCAAGTTGTAGAGGACCCCCTAAACCACTTGACAGAGGAGGTGATGAAAAAGGTCATGAGAATCAAGGTCAGGGTGGAAAATTATAATGAGACATTGAGTAGTAGAAAAAGAAAGACACAGGCCCTCCAAGACAAGTTCCATTCTCACAGACATGCAATAGTAAAGGCCAAGGTCCAAGATGGAGGAGAAATAGATAGAATTGTGCAACTATATGAGTCCATTAGGGAAGCAGTAAGGGTTCATATAAGGGATGATCTACATCAAAGTGATAGTGATAATGAAGACGAAGGTGATGCAGAGAGTGAAGAAGAAGAAGAATGTGAAGAAGAAGAAGGAGGTAAAGAGCACGCAGAGATTCATCCTAAGGTAAACATATCCATAAGTTACTTATGAGTAGTAAGTTCTACTAGATAGTTTCCAGTTGGCAACTTGGGCCATGAATGAAGATGTTGACTAAGTCAATGAAGAATTGTTGGCCATTGATCTGAATTGATGAATCTTGACCATTGGTCATTTGTAACCATCTCTCCTCCTTATTCTATAAAAGAAGATTGAATGCATCTTTTTAAACATTAGAAACTTAATTAAAATTTGATTGCTAAAGAATTTAGGGTTGATTTTGAGGTTATTGTGAATGTACATGTTTTGCATACTTAATGAAAGAGAAGTTGTTTTGATTACAAATCATTGTAAATCCTGAGTAATCTATGAATGAAATCTAGGTATATGCTTTGATTAGCTGTGTCCCTTGGAGTGCTTTTCAGTCTGCATATGTTGTTTTCATTCCTTGTTCCTTTGAAGTTAGCATCAACCATACCTAGCTGTGGAACAACCTGGTGAATTATGGTTTGATTTCTTCTCTTCATGATAGTATCTTGAATGTATGTGATTCAATAGCTAAAGGTTCACTAAAATTAGAAGTATTTCTTTACATTTCTTTGAATTTCATTACAAATCACCTCCATAATTGCAAATAGCATACAATCTAAAGCAAATGAACATGAAATATGCCTATATCCCATAATTAATTGAAAATATAGAGCATTTTTTGAATAAAAGCATGTCAAATTGATAAATATCATGCAAATATAGATAGATATCTATGATAAACATATTAATATCCACTTGCAGACACATTATTTCAATAAATACATAGTGTAGAAGTATGTGTAAGTTCATGATGATAAATGTTTAGAAGAATTGATCTGACTTATAAATATAACCATAATCTGTTGAGCATAGTGAGAATAGTATCATTTGTGAAGTGAATTTATAGAAGGTAGGTATACAATCAATCTTTCAATTAGTCTAAGTCCCCTTGAAATGTCAAACAACATGTCACATTAACCTCTGAGTAATGTCAGATGATCATGACCTGATCAACGGAGCCTTGGAGTCATCAATTTTTCTTAAATTGATCATACTTTACAAGATAATAAAGGTTTGTTGTGCAAATTTTTATGCATGTTGTTATGACTAACTATCATCATCAACATAAATTGGTGCTAGAAGGAGGGCCTTCTTTTTTATTTTGAAAAGCAAATTAGTTGTATTTGTGTTTCCCTGCATAAGAAGTGAGGTAACGTTCTCAAGGTTTATTGCTTTAAATGTTTTTGCAAAGATTTGTTATTTTTGAGTCTTTTTATGCCTGTTCACCATAAATATTTCAGAAGTGAGAAGAATATCTTAAGCTTTGCAGTTAATTCCTATGATTCTTGAAAGTCAGGTTGTCTTCAGGTTTTCTTATTGAATCTTTGAGGTAATTTACTTGTGATACTTGATATCCTCATATTCGTGTCCAAAAGCCTCATATTTGTTCATATTTGCAACATCTCTACAAATATTGCATAAATATCCAACTAGTTTTGGATCCTGGCCATAAATACATCCTTGCTCGGGTAGTTTAGTTGATCTTTACAAAAAATCAAGCCAAATTTCCATAAATTGAAGAAATCCTAGCTCTCAGGCCAAATACTAGGTCCAGATCCAGTGGACTCTTTGAGGAATTACCTATCTATGGACTTAGACCTAGAACTGTAGACATACATTACACTCCTATTTCTAGTATGTCAGAATTTTTACCAGGACATACTCCAATAACTCCTGTTGTATTGCAAACACCTACAGGACCACCTGTAACACCTCCAGTCCAACCTCCACCAGTCACAATGTCATTCTTTGTTGCAGAGTCACCTCTGACTTTTAATGCATATCATCCCTTACCTAAAATTTCTGACAAGATTTGTCCTAAGTATCATCCATATTAGGATGCAGATGATCACATCAGAACATTGAAGGAAGCTTGATGTAGAGCAAGGATTGAACATCAGGATGTGGTATGTAGATTATTTCCATTTTCCTTAGGGGAAGAGGCATATAATTGGTATATCAGTCTTGGTCAAGGTTTAGTTGGTTCATGGGCTGCCTTGGAGAAAGCCTTTAAAGATAGATTCAAGATACATATAGATCCTTCAATGAATTATCACCTATTTGCCACAATCAAAAGATTTGAAGGAGAGCCTATTGCTAACTTCAATGCTAGATTCCAAAAGATGCTTTCGAAGCTAGTAGCTCCTTACACTGTAGCAGATGAAGATGATAGGAGTATATATTATGCAGCTCTAGATCCTCTAACTTCTATGTTTATTAGGAGAACACATCCTAATGTCACAACTCTGGCAGGAGCTTTTGAAGAAGCTATAAAAGTCAATCAGCAGTTAATCCCTGCTCCAACAGCTAATTTTGCATATCATGCATACCCTGCATATCCTGTTCAACAACAGACCAATGGAACTATGATCCCTCTAGCTGTAATGCCAAGTCCTTTACAAGTGCCTCCACTTAGCATCATGCCACCTCCAAATGGAAATGGCCAGATGGTGCAGTATCATGGACATGCACAAGTACCTTAGGATGTAGGACAGAGTAACAATGGTTCTTCCTTTTTCAAACCTCAAACAAAAAAATGTAGTAGCCAAAGCTCAAGAAGAAAAGGAAGATATTAAAGAGATATCAGCACAATTGAGGGAATTGACAACTGAAATCACTCATTTGAGGAGTCAAAATTTTTATTCCCAACCAAATCAAAATAGAGGATATAACAATGACAAATCTAGATATCCTGATAGGGGATATAACAATGATAGGAATTACAACAATAACAATAACAATAGTGGTAACAATAATACCCCTAGACAACCTAGAGTGTGGAATACTAGGCCAAACAATGGTTCCTTGCCATCACCCTTAGATAATCAGCTTCCTAGTGAACCTAAGAAGACTACTATGGTGAACCTGGCAGAAGCAGCTCTTACTAACTGGTGTAGGATACATAATAGCAATGCTCATGCTGAGTTAGATTGTCCTCAATTTAGGATAGTAGCTCATTTATTTCGAAGCTGAGGTATCCAGTACTGCAGGTAATCCACCTTTTGTTGAAGGAAATGAAATTGTCCCATGTGGATATGACTCTGCTCTTGTATTGGAAAGTTTCACCATTCATCCTCATCATTAGGTAACCCTGTCTCATGAGAACTACACCTTAGCATGTGAGGAGTCAGATATGGCTTTTGAAATGAATTATGTTTGTCCTTTTGAGAATCAGAATGAACCATTAGTCGAACATGAAGAAGTTCATGCTTATCAGCATCAATATCCAGGTAGACATAATTATAATCTGAGGAATAACTCAAATAGACCTAATGGTCCCTTGACTACATCCCTGCCTCTGAATAATTTTAACACTCCTCCTTATCCTAAGGCAAGTAATAACCCTGGATTTCCCAAAGTTAATGCTTAGTACTTAGCACCACATAATGCAGTGGTAAAAGCTAATAACCATTCTTCAGAGTCTGACAAATTGGTCACATACTTAGTAGATGAAATGAAAAAGATCAAATTTAGTCTGTCATTGTCAGAATTACTTAAAACCCTAGCTATTAAGAAGGCATTCATAAAATCTTTAGATGACCCCACACCAAAAGAAGACAGTCATCCCTCAAAGCAGTCTTTGAATAAAGATCATGCAGTTAAAGATACTAATGTTAAACACAAAACTTTAGCCACTGTCCAAGCTACTGAAACTTCACACATGACCCTTTACATGGATAAGACTGAGTCACCTCCATTTCTCCTTCCCATAAGAATGTTCAGTAAGAATTTGCATAACTGCTTAGTAGATTCAGGTGCATCTACTAATGTAATGCCATTATCAATATGTAATGCCTTAGGGTTACATCCTGCCAAGTCACTAAAGAAGGTAACACAGTTAGATAAACCGAGGTGAGTGTTGTGGGAGAATTAACTCACATTCATATGCAATTAGCATCAGATCCAAGAATTCAATACTACATTGATATCCAAGTAGTAGATATCCCTTATACATATGGAATGTTGCTTAGTATGGATTGGTCAAAAGCACTAAATGGATACATGTCCACAAATTTCAGTCACATGTGGCTACCCTGGAAAGGTATTCCCAATCAGATTATGATAGATGCTGAACCCCACATGAAACATATGATCACTGAGTATAACAAAACCAATGAGATCATGTATGTAGATGTAGAACCCAGAGTCTATACCATCAAACCCCAAACTGTCAAGATAGAGGAAATCCTCATGTATGATGTTCATGTTCATAATGATAATCTTTAGAATGATAGAGTGATTGTAGAATCTAATCACAGTTCAGATGATGATAAAGAAGCAGATCATTTCAAGAACTTTGAAATGCACTTATCTAGAGAGATGCAACGTTGTTGAATGCTAAATATGTCTGATGAAGATGTTCTGACTAAGGGATGGTGTAGGTTGCATGATGAGGCACATTCTGAGAAAACTTGTGATGCTTCTCTAGACATGATGGGATTGGAACAAGCATGTAGTGAGAAGGGATCACCACCACCTAAGGTAAGTCATATAGATAATTGCAATGATACTGACTCTTGTTTTTCATCTATAGGTACAGAAGAATGCACATATCAAGATGGAAGTTATAATCATAATTCAGAAGAGATCCTGGCATGCACTGAGAATAATTCTAAAAGTAAAAAGAATTTCACCCCAGGGATTGATTGTTTGATTGAATTAGATTATGAAGTATCTGATGAAGGTAGAGATAGTAATTTGACCAAGTTTGAAGAGTTTTATCAAAATAGATTCAGAAGGTGTTGTTACAGCATGCTTCTCCACATGATGCTCTAATTAAAGGTTGGTGTAGGTTACATGAAGCACCGCATTCAGAGACTACTTCTTCACTATGCTTACATATTTTTAGAAAGTAGATGATGCTTCATTTAAAAGATCATTCTTCTGATAATGAGGAAGAGAAACAAATATCAATTTCATAGCAATCAGATAAGGATGAGTCACCAAAATTGAAATGGATATCAGGCAGTGCAACTGCCAAAGGTAAAAAGAAAAGAGAAGGTCTAGATAAACCTTTAACTAAAGATAAACCATGGATCCTTAGGTTTGATGGATCTAAATCAAAGAAGGGAGCTGGAGTAGGAATAGATCTCATTAATCTAGCTGGAAAGTCTTACTTAGCAGCATATAGATTACAATTCCCATGCACAAATAATGTTACAGAGTATGAAGCTCTAATTCATGGGATATTGTTTGTACTCAAGAAGAAAGTAAAGATTCTTCATGTCTATGGAGACTCAGAATTAGTAGTAAGACAACTAAGAGGTATATACTCCTGCAATTAGAAAAGGTTGTCTAATTATAGACACATGGTATGGGATTTGATCGAAGACTTTGATGCATTCAACATCACCCATGTGCCTAGAGAATAGAATCACATAGCAGATGTTTTGGCTCAAGTTGTCAGTACTTTGGAGCCATTATCCATATCTGGTTTGAAGAGGTTTTCAGTAGAATTAATATCAGTGCCTTCTGTACTAGACAATGTCATCAATCTTCAAGTGTTTGATGATGACCAACATATTTTGGATTTTATATCAAACAGAGATGTGTTTGATGCACAGATCATAGATGAAAGAAATATGGAAGATCATACTTGGAAAGAAGAAGAGATCATGAATCTGCCTAGTAATAAGATTCCTAAAGGGATGATAGAATTAGAAAGAGCATTTGATTTAGATAATATGTTGAAATAGAAAGATGTCCCTAAAATTGATGGAGGAGAGTATTCACCAATCAATATAGGACAAGATGAAGAAAAAAGGAATGTCCTGATTGGCAAAGTGTACACAGAGGAAGAAATGAAAGGGATAACCCAAGCACTTAAAGGTTACATCCATGTTATCTCTTGGACTTATGATGAGTTGAAAACTTATGATACCTCAATCATCACTCATACTATACCGTTGAAGCCAGATGTTAAATGCTTTAGACAAAAATAAAGGCCCATTAACACCTTATTAGAGCCCATCATTTTTGAAGAAGTAAATAAATTGCTCAATGCTAGGATCATATTTCCTGTGAGGCACTCCATTTGGGTGGCTAACCTGGTCCTGGTGAGAAAGAACAATGGTGATATCAGGTTATGTGTAGACTTCAGAAATCTGAATCAAGCTTTTGAAAAGGATAATTATCCTTTACCTTCATTGGATGAAGTCTTGCAAATAGTAAACGGTGCAAAGATGATGTCATTTTTGGATGGTTTCTCGGGTTATAACTAGGTGATGGTAGATAAAATAGATAGATTAAAAGCTACATTCACCATCAAGTGGGGTATATTTGCCTACAACCACATACCTTTTGGATTAATAAATGCTGGAGCTACTTTTCAACATGCAATGGATATAGCCTTCAAAGGGATTGATTGGTAAATGCATAGTCATATACATGGATGACTTGATAGTTTTCTCCAAACAAAGGGATGACCATATAGAAGACCTCAAGAAGGTGCTTAAAAAGTGTGAACATTATGGTATATCCTTGAATCCCAAGAAATGCATATTTGGAGTAACCACAGGTAAGTTGCTAGGTCATCTAATAACAGAGGATGGGATCAACATTGACCCTACAAGAGTAGAATCAATCATGAAGATACAGCTTCCTGGAAGCAAGAAAGAGCTTAAATCATACTTTGGTAAGATAAATTTCGTTAGGAAATTCATTACTGGTTTTGCAGAGATTGTTAGACCATTGAGTGCAATGCTCAAAAAGGATGCCAAAATTAAGTGGACACCTGAAGCCATAACATATTTTGAGGACATCAAGAAAGCTATATTTGATGCCCCTGTTCTGATCAGTCTAGATTATACAAGAGATTTTTACATATATTCATTCACTTCAGAGCATACATTTGCAATAGTATTAACACAAAGGAATGAGGCTAAAGAAGAAAAGCCTATAGCTTTAATGAGTTGTCCATTTAAAGATGCAGAGCTTAGATACATGGATGTTGAAAGACAAGCCCTTTCTCTAGTCCATGCAGTCAAGAAATTTAGACATTACATTTTGAGAAGTAAGATAATTGTTAGAGTACCAGATGCAGTAGTGAAGATGCTCCTAATGCAAAGTGAGCCTAGTGAAAAGAGAGCCAAATGGATAACAATTCTCCAAGAATATGATATGGATATAACACCCATGAAGTTGGTAAGAGGACAAGCCCTGAGCCAAATGATATCAAAAATTGATCCTAACATCATGAGCCAACAGTATGTGGTAGATGCTAAGAAAATTGAAGAGTGGTATTCATATATCAGGCACATCCTGATTACTGGAAGATGTCCATCAAAATTGCAGGCCTCACAGAGGAGAGCCTTGAAGATAAGATCACAGAAATACATGATAAAAGGAGGAGTCCTTTTCAAAAGAAACTATGAAGGAATATATCTTAGATGCCTAGAGAGGCAAGAAGCAGATAAGGTGTTAATAGAGTTACATGATAAATTTGGAACCACACATGGATCACATTTAGGTACTGCCCATGCTATCCTGAGAGCAAGATACTAGTAGCCTACTATCTTTAAAGACACTACTGAACACATTAAATGTTGTCATACATGTTAGGTTGCAACTAACATAGAAAGAGATGTTGCTCAACTTTTGCAACCAGTGATGGAGATGCACCCATTTGCTCAATGGGGCATGGATTTCATAGGACCCATCAATCCTCCATTGTCCTTAGGCCACAGGTATGTCTTGACTATCACTAATTATTGTACTAGGTGGACTGAAGCTGTCCATAGCAAGACATGCAATACTGAGGATGTGATCAAGTTTTTGGAAAGTAACATAGTAACCAAGTATGGAGTTCCTTATGCTTTAGTATGTGACAATGGACCCGCCTTTGCATCATTAAAACTATCAAGTTGGGCTTTTGATCATGGAGTCATTTTGAAGTTCTCTTCAAACTATTATACTCAAGGGAATGGACTAGCTAAGTCTACAAATAAGAACTTATTAAATATCATAAAGAAATTAATAAAGAAAAACCCTAGGGAATGGAACACCCTACTAAAGTATGCCTTGTGGGTAGATAGAACTAGGATGAAGGCTACATTAGGAAACTCTCCTTATCAACTCATTTATGGGGTGGATCCTATTCTCCCTATTAACCTAAAGATCCCCACGTTGCAGTTTGCACAAGAATATCTAGGCATAGATAGGAGACAAGAAGTCAGGTTACTTCAGCTAATGCACCTAGAAGAAAAAAGAAGCAAAGCAATTGATTAGTTTGCTAAACATCAGGCTGTTGTCAAACGTTGGTTTGATAAAAGAGCCAAAGTTAAAGATTTTAGGATTTCAGATCTAGTCCTTATGTGGGATAAAGCACATGAAAGGAAAGGTGATCATGGTAAATTTGACAAACTTTGGGTAGGTCCTTTTCAAATTTTAGAGATCCTAGGAGAGAGTACCTATAGACTTGAGACTCTAATTGGTGAGGATGTCCCATTACCAGTTAATGGATAGTTCCTCAAGCATTATTTCCAAGCCTAAAATAGAGTCAGGTAAATCAGATGCATCATAATGTGCATATTGTATAGCTGTGTGTATAGCCTTGTTTTGTTTGTGTTTGTTTGTTTGTTTTGTTGAGTTTTGTTTTGGTTAGTCAAGATGATGCAACTTATCACCCTAAGAAACCAATCAAATTGTTAGGATTCAAGTGATGAGAACAAATTCCTATATAGGTTATGACTTATTTTGAGGAGTACCTTTGATCAGTTCTATGATATCCTTTTCATCATGGTACCTTTTCTTAACTAAGGAGATTTTGACAATGACTCACCTAACAACCTTGGGTTTGTGGAACACATAAGTATAGGTGTTAAGTGAAAAATCTAAAGGGACTCCCTTGCTACCAATACAATCTCCAACCTAAATCAGAAAGTCACCACACCTTGCATACTCAACTTACATGATGATATCATATAGACAAAAGAGATAAATATTGAAAATTCAAAAGAATAAAATTGGGCCATCTAAGTAACTCTACCGGGGCTATTAACTCCTATTGGCAGTGGGGCTCTACTTAGGGGGATTGTATAGATAACCTTGTTGGGGCTATTGATGCCTACTGATAGCAAGGCTCTATCTCAGTTGGCTATGAGGGATGATCCCAAAATACATAGCTTAACATCAGTTACTCATGTTTTCAACTTACTTTCAAGATGAAGATAATTAATCAATTGCACACACTTGATCCCTTGCTAGCATTGTTGCAATGATGAGCATTATATCATTCAGGAAGGTCATAATACTTATGCTTAGAAAGAGTTAAAATGCTATGTTAGAATGTGATCACATCACTTGAATCATTGGAATTTGATTGTTTTTTTTGGTGGCAAGTTGTGTGGTTACACAACATGCCCCATTTTGCCTTAGTAAAATAGGGACCTAACTTTTCTTTTTTACTTTCACTTTCTTGCTTTGTTGTTTTGGGTGGTTTGGTAAAATCAATCATGTATGTTGCCTTTGCTAAGGTAGATGCACCATAGGATGAGGTCAATTGTCGAAGTCAACATTTGCTATTGTAAACCTAATGGGTGGAAAAAGTATAAAATTCTAGGCAGGTTTGCCTTTTGGATCACCCCAATATTGTCTAAGGGTAGAACGTTATGTTGAATCAAAGTTTGGTAACCCTAATATTTCCCAGATGGGGGGTCATATTTCTAACATCAGTCATATTCGCTAACATCACCCAGACTTAGAATTATCACCCGATGACCATTAAATACCTGGTGGGTGAACATCAAATTTAAGTAGAGGCGGGTATCTACCGGTCAAGAACCTCATATATCCGTGGGGGGTCATATTTCTAATATCAATCATCTTACCAAATATCACACCTACGCAAATATCACCCTGGGCCAATGTGACTATAACGTCATTTAATTCTGATAAGTGAAAGAAATCAACCTGATGATGACGTTATCATCTCACTCGACCCACAAAGGGTCATTTATCCAAATATCCATCATGTTTTTCAATATGACGATGACGTCACCAAAACCCAATAACTAAAGAACATCGATGACATGATGATGTCATCATGATCTATTCCCAAATGGGGGGGTCATATTATCCATTAGGCATCATATTTTTGAATATCCCTGATCTTTCGAACATCACCCCCTAGCATTAAATGTAATTAAAGTAGTAGATGAAGCCTCGCTGATTTCAAATACAAATCAAACACTTGGCAGCATCTATTGAAATCCATAAAAGTGATTGACGAATCAGATTAGAACAACACACTAGGCCATAATTTGTCATATTGATCTATTTAAAAGTGAAATTTGAAGGTTATTTTCATTTTCCTTGTGATTAATCGAGAATTATAAGGCTCTGAAAGTCAAACCCTTATCAATCACTTGCTAACAGACTGTGATATTCAACGTAATGGAATGGAATGGATGACCCCGCAAGTTTACAATATTTCCTGTTATCAGGCATATAATCCAAAAGGGGAAAGCGATATAAGGTAAGTAATTTTAAAACCCTCTCAATTGTCATTTTCTGCAAAATCCAGGTAAATGAATCTTTACTAGGGTAAGTCCACATGATGATGCATGAAAAGTTTTAAAGTGATAAGTAATAAAGATTAAATGCATGATATTAATGAAAGTGCATATGAATACCATAGGGTAAGATATATCATGTCTATTGCAGGATCTAATGGCAGACGTCAGATAGAACAGGTCCGAGGCTGAGTTTTTAAAGCCGATGTTTGTGCAGTCTGAAGGGGTACAGTTCAGATATGGTGTCATTAGTGATACACATCAAGGAAGTATAGACTTAGATGTATGGTCAAGGAAATTAGACAATGATAATGATAATCCGATACTTGACAAGGTATTTACAACAGGTATGTGGCACGCAACAGGATTCTCATATGCCATGGACGCCATGGAGCTGGTGGTAGAATGTGCCAGAAATTATAACCCTATAACCAAGAGGGTAGAAAAACATGGTAGGGTATATGCTGACTTTTCAATCAAGGGTATCACACCTACCTTAAATCTACCAGTAGGAAACAAGATAGTCAGTGTGGACCTCAATAAACTAGAGAAAGAATACAACAATAACAAGAAAGATGCTAGGAAGAGAATGTATCAGTGGAGGGCAAAGAATAGCACCTACACAACCTCAGCTAAATTGCCCGTGTACTTATTTAAATTTGATTTTGATGATGAATACTAGTACATAATTGCCTTGTTCAGTTGGATGACCGAAAAACCGCATGCTAGGAACTTTGAGAACTGGATGTTCGGTATCATCCAGATGGTATTTTATTCAGATAACAAACCCCTATGGGCCAAGATCATCAGTGATTCACTAGATGAGGGGATGAGGAAGCTAGGAAGTCAAGCATGTGTATTCTACATGACCTCTTATGTTGTCTATTCATGTGCCTTCCAAAGAACTTTTGATGCCCTACACACAGTAGGCAGAGTTGGGAGTGATGCAGATGATGTGCGTATATGGGATCATTATCCCCAACTACAAAAGAGGGCTTACCTCCAAGACTACAAAATAGTAAATGATGCATTTTCAATGTACCTAGTCAGAACGATGGAAGAGGATTGGACCAAGAGGCTGAGCATGGAAGCTCAAGAAGTTATTTACAAATATGGAGCTTGGTTCATCGAGTTTTCTACCTTTTCGTACATGAGATTGAAGGATTTGAGGGACAGCCCCTCATGTTGCCAAGATACCCTATTGATAGGGTCATCTTGATGGAATTTATCAGGAAAGTGTCTACTTTAGTGGAAACCTACATAGAACAAAAGAAGATTCCCCCTGTACTGTTCCTAGTATAATAGGATGGTACTTATGCCTGGACAGACAGAACATCAAGCATGCTATTGGAGGGCTAAAACTCATGTACTTACAACCATTCCCCATTGCCAGGTCATATGACCCTTATGGCAAGATGCGGAAGCTGTTAGGAATATAGATACATCAAAAGCATCTAGAGGACTTTTGGGCTGATTGTGATGATGAGGCAGAAGTAAGAAGAAGAAAGTATCAAAGGCTCACCTTGAATCAAATCAAGACCTTTGATTGCATCCCAGTGCCCGTACAACTGCATCATGATGATGGAAAGATCATGTCCAATGAATATGAAGACAAGAAGGTGTATAATGACACCGTTTCAACCCCAGATCTAACCCAGCAGGAGGATACCTCCTTGGAACAAATAATGCAAGGGGTAATTCAACTGACTCAAGGTTGGGTAGATACAAAAATTACTAAATTGAAGAACAAGGGCATGGCCCTCACAATCAATAAAAAGAAGAAGAGACATGAGCTGTTTGATGAAGAATATGATGATTTCCTTGTTGAGAAGAGGAAATCTAGTGGGTAAAGATTGCCCGCTGAGCAAAAGAAGATACCTTCCAAAGGTAAGAAGGTGGGAGATGAACCAAAAGGGGTGGTTATCAAAAGAGTTGCATCTAAAGGTGATGGGGCATCTACATCAGCCCATGCATCCACATCATAGCCTTCCCCTGACAAACCAAAGACTAAAAGGATACTGAGGCCTATTACTGAAACCATAGGGAGGCAGGTAGAGGATCAACCTCTACAAGATGAATTAGAAGAAGGTGATCCCTTAGAGGAAGAACACGTGAATAAAGAATCTAGGATGATGATTTGTTGATAACAAGAAAGAAAAGGAAGTAGGTGCTGCAGACACCACCACCCAAGAAGCAAAGAATAGCCATGAGGGGAGGTGTTAGCACTGACCCCATCATGTTAATAGGTATGGGTGGTTTAGCTTTTAGAAGAGAGTTACAACATGAGGTCCCCATTCTGGAGATAATTTAGTTCAAGACTTAGAGAATGGAGGAACAAAAAGAGAAGGAAGTGCATATGGCTAGCAAAGAATCTCCCTTTCCTCTAGATGATACTGTGGAGCTATCAGATGATGAGCTAGTTCAAGATGTGACTGCTCAGCATATGGAAGCCTTGGTTGCTAATACCAAGATGACTCCTCATGGGATTAACTTGGCCTAGATGAGGAAGTTACAAGAAGAAAATAAAATTGATGAAATAAAGTAGGATAGTCCTGAGAGGGTAGCCCAACAGATAGGGCTAGATAATTTTTTTGAATAGGTTACGAGCCCTACATCAATAGACCTAACATACTGAGGTGATGTCAGCCCACATAAGGATAGTGAATCATCTTTGGAGCCTAAAAGGGCTGAAGATAAAGGGCACACCGAGACGGGTGATGCTCCACCTGATCAAGACCAAGACCAAAATAATGCACCCACAAGATCAGAACAATCAAAATCACAACAACAAAGTGGGGGTGATCAGGGTGTACAGAGAAGAATGCTGGTCAAGACCAAAGTGGTCTATCGTTGCCCGCTACAGGGGGTGATCAGAGTAAAGGTCCAGCATTAGAGGAAAAATTAGCTGAAAAGGAAGTTAATACAGAAGAAGCTGATATGTCTAAGGGTGAGGAACAAATTTTGTCACAAGGTGACAGTAAAGAAAAAGATATAAAGAATGTGCCCAAGGGTGATCAAGGTGATCTCCAAGGTCAAAATACACAAACTCTTCAAGAGGCCAACTTACCACAAAACAAGCCTAAGGAGGAAGCTCAAAGAATCCTAGAAGAGAGATTACAAAAGGAGGCACAAGATCAAAATGTGAATACTTCACAAGAGCCTCCTCCATAAAAGGAGGTCCCTCAACAGGAGGAGCCCTAGCAAGATCCCCCTCATGATAAGGTGTATGAGGAAGAAATCAGGAAAAAACAATCACCACCAAGGGCAGAGTTTAACACAGGAGCACAGAACACCCAAAATACGGGGGGTGATCGTGAGATGCCTAAGGGTGATGTACCTCATTGGTTGCAACGAGTGATACATTTGCAACAGGTTGAGGAGGTACAAGATTTTGATGTATCTACTTTGTTTGCTGAGAGCATGATGAAACCTAGGAGAAAGGCTAGGTTGACATCGGCCATAAAAAGGGACCCTACAATAGGTAGGAGGATTGCACAAATAGCCCTACCGATAGTGGAGAAGGAGAAAGGCAAGATAGGCCTAAAAGATTTTCAGATCACTAATGTTGATCTAGGTTTTGTGAATAAGGACCAGGAAGGTCAAGAGGGAAAGGACATCATTAACTCTCTAACACAAAGGGTGAAGAGAGAAAAGAAGAAGAATAAAAAACATAAAGAGCACATTGCTCAATTGCATTCTTTTATTAAAGGGTTAATTAACCGTTATCATACACTTGCTAATCCTGCTACCCCATTATCCGTTATATCATAGGATGACGTTACCAGATTAGACCTAATGAAACATAAGGCTTAGGTAATGGAGAAGTGGATGTTGTCATCCATTTTTGAAGCAGAGGATGTAGTGAAAGCCTCTTTGGAGAGGTGGAATTCTTTAAGTACCTTGAAGAGAAACAAACTGCAAAATGAAACGGGCAGGAGGTCATTCAAGATAGATAAGCATTTGAATGCACTAGGTGAAATGAAGAGGATAGACACACAGATCTTGATAAGTCATAGTGTGTTGGATAATAACATCTCCTAGTTGCTAGGTATCTGGTATGAAGATACTTGGTTTGAATGTGATATATTGAAGAGATGCAGTGGAAAGGTCTGAGATATAAGTGTCAAGCTACATAGCATGATGGCACATTAGGCGGAGACCCTAGAGGCTTTGGAAGGAAAAGTAGAAGGGAAGATTGAAAATCAAGATGTAGATTTTGTTGTCAAGGCCTTCTATGATAGTTTCAAGAAAGTTGCAGAGGACCCCCTAAACCACTTGACAGAGGAGGTGATGAACAAAGTCATGAGAATCAAGGTCAGGGTGGAAAATTATAATGAGACATTGAGTAGTAGGAAAAGCAAGATAGAGGCCCTCTAGGCCAAGTTCCATTCTCACAAACATGCAATAGTAAAGGCCAAGGTCCAAGATGGAGGACAAATAGATAGAATTGTGCAACTATATGAGTCCATCAGGGTAGTAGTAAAGGTTCATATAAGGGATGATCTACATCAAAGTGATAGTGATAATGAAGATGAAGGTGATGTAGAGAGTGAAGAAGAAGAAGAAAGTGAATAAGAAGGAGATAAAGAGTAAGCAAAGATGCATCCTAAGGTAAACATATGCATAGGCTACTTATGAGTAGTAAGTTCTACTAGATAGGTGTGAGCTAGCAACTTGTGCCACGGATGAAGATGTTGACTAAGTCAATGAAGAATTGTTGTCCGTTGATCTGAATTGATGAATCTTGACCATTGGTCATTTGTAACCACCTCCCCTCCTTATTCTATAAAAGGAGATGGAGTGCATCTTTTTAAACATTAGAAACTTAATTGAAATTTGATTGCTGAAGAATTCAGAACCGATTTTGAGATTATTGTGAATGTACATGTTTTGCATACTTAATGAAAGAGAAGTTGTTTTGATTACAAATCATTGTAAATCCTGAGTAATCTGTGAATGAAATTTGGCTATATGCTTTGATTATCTGCATCCCTTGGGGTACTTTTCAGTCTGCATATGTTGTTTTCATTCATTGTTCCTTTGAAGTTAGCATCAACCATACCTAGCTGTGGAACAACCTAGTGAATTATGGTTTGATTTCTTCTCTTCATGATAGTATCTTGAATGTATGTTATTCAATAGCTAAAGGTTCACTAAAATTATAAGTATTTCTTTACATTTCTTTGAATTTCATTACAAATCACCTCCATAATTGCAAATAACATACAATCTAAAGCAAATGAACATGAAATATGCCTATATCCCGTAAATAATTGAAAATACAGAGCATATTTTGAATAAAAGCATGTCAAATTGATAAATATCATGCAGATACATATAGATATCCATGATAAACATATGAATATCCACTTGTAGACACATTATTTTAATAAATACATAATGTAGAAGTATGTGTAAGTTCATGATGATAAATGTTCAGAAGAATTGATCAGACTTATAAATATAACCATAATTTGTTGAGCATAGTGAGAATAGCATCATTCGTGAAGTGAATTTACAGAAGGCAGGTATACAATCAATATTTCAATCATTGTAAGTCCCCTTGAAATGGAAAACATCATGTCACATCAACCTCTGAGTAACGTTAGACGATCATGACCTAATCAACAAAGCCTTGGAGTCATCAATTTATCTTAAATTGATCATACTTTACAAGCTAATAAAGGTTTGTTGTGTAAATTTTTATGCATGTTGTTATGACTAACTATCATCATCAACAGGTAGTTCCTACTCCACAAATTAGAGTGTTTAGAGAGCATTGAGGGAGCAGTTTGATATGACCAATATAAGGCTTCTACATTATTTGGATGGTCTTTAGCTTCTTCAGTCTTTAGATGGTATCTTTAATTTTAGTAAAGTTATGCTCTTGATTTGACTAACCATTTTGACATGGATAATTGCAAGCCTTCCACCACACCATTTTAGTCAAGTGTCACACTATCTACCAATTGTACTATATGCAGGGTTGATGCCACATTGTATTGATAGTTGGTTAATAATATTATACATTTGATACACATCCATCTTGATATTTCTTTTATAGTTGGGCTTATCTATTGATCCTCTTAGGATCCTCATGAGAGTCTTTAAAAGTTAGCCAATTATATTCTAAGTTATATTCAAGGAACTACACATTTTCACATTTAATACACATATATAACTTCTCAAACTATGGGCTTCGTTGACTCTGATTAGGTTAGTGATGTTCATGATTAGAAGTCCATCTCTAGTTTTGTCTATTACCTTGGTTCTTATCCTATTCTGTGGTCTTGCAAGAATCAATTTTCTATTGCATTATCATTTACAAAGACCAAGTATTAAAGTGTAGTTCTAGCTAGCTAGGAGGATCTATGGCTTCATAGTTGATGATAGAGTTTAATTTTCCTCCTTATCACCCTGGCACTACTCTTTGGTGTTATAATTAGAGTGCCATACACATTTATCACAACCTAAGGGAGAATTGATGAACAAAACATATTGAAATCCACATGCACTTCATTGGGTAGCTCATCTAGGATTCTGTTCTCATCTTGGAGTATTTTCCTATAGGAAAAGTAGGTTACACACATCTTCACTAAACTTTTGGCATCACCTCATTATCTTTAGTTATGATCAATGCTTGGGGTGAAAGAAGTTGTCCTTGGGGGGTCTCTTGAGTCCTTCACATGTTTTTTTCTTGTTTTCTCTCTTTTAAGGAGTTGTTGGCATTTGATTGTCATTGCTGTCAACAATGGTTGGAGAATGCATTTGGTTGTCATTGATATCAACTATGTTTATTGTATGGATGTCATGCACAAGAAGAAGCATTACCTTACACACAAGTATTATACAGATGTTGTTAAACAAGCATTGTACAGATGTTGCTAAAGAAGACTATTACATGTGCTCTCCTTTGCACTCTCAAGTAGTTGGGACATGATCCGGTATACTTTAGGACACATACTTAGTGTATTTTTATAAGAAGTTTTTGGTCACTTCGGATTATAATTCTACTCCGCACTTTACCACTATTAAAGATATGACCTTGCAAAATTAAGGATAGGAAGATAATGTTATTGTGCATATATGTTTCCAATTTCATATCATTTGGACTTGTGGAAGAATATTTTTGGTTTAGCAGTTTGGAAAACAAGGTCTCAGTGCTTAAACAGTCATAAAAGAGAATGTATTTTTCTCCATATTCTGCCAGAGTGATAAATATAGTTGTGTAGTTTTGGGTATATGTTTTGAATGGTGTATAGATGCATCCATATGTGTTTTAGACATTTTAGTGTACCACAATACAATATCCCGAGTTGTGGGATATCACAGTTAGTCTGGAATGCTATGTTTTCAACAATTCAACATGTTTCTTATTTTGCAAATGTATAGAATGATCTGATACTTTAGTAGAAAGGTATATGGATGATGTTAAGAATGTTCATTGCTGAAATCTTGGTCCGCATGATGTTTTTGGCTTCTCCCCAATGACCTGAAGATAAACAGGTAGTAGTGTTTGTGCAATTTGAGTTGACGGTCTAGTTTCTATCAAGTGCAATGGATCCTAATCAATTGCTTTAACACTGAAAGGTATGTAGTAGTGTTATTTGAATTGTATCATGAGATGCTAAGGTCCGTAACTTGTTTCCTTGACATATTGTATGTGTTAAATCTGACCCTTGAATAATTACATGTTTCATCTAAAGGATTTTATGATGTCGACCTAATCAATGTTTTGAAGTGTTGCGGAGGGTATTTATAGGAGATCTCTAAGTCATTTGTGAATGTGTGGAGTGTGACAGATTGGTGTGTAAAGAATGAAGTGTGTGAAGTTAGTTTGATGAGATAATTTGATAAAGAAATGAGGACTGTATCAACATAAGTTAGATGTTTTCCATACAACAGTTCATGTAATTGTTATCTCTGTAATTCTTACATCAGACAGTGAGTTTGCAGGAAGTTGTAGCTTCCTTGGGAGTGACCCTAAAAAATTGTATTTAGGGAGTAGTAGCTTCATTGGGTTGTAGCCCTAAAACAAAGTTGTAAATCTTTATAATAGTGAGCATTATATATTGTGAACTAACACTCACCGTGGTTTTTCCCATTTTATGTTTTCCATGTAAAAATCCTGGTGTCATTGTGTTATTTGATATATTGCATGCTTTATTTTCAATTATTTAAGTATTTTGATATCAATCTAAAATGAAGTAGTTAAATTTTGTATAGATTGATTCACCCCCCTCTCAGTCTCTAGATGTGTTCAACAACTTTTTCCTATGAGTTTTCTCCTTTTCTCTATTTGTGATACTTTGTGTACATGAGTACCTTATTAGGTCTAGTTGTTAGGACCCATCTTTAAGTCTTTTTCTCTTTTCTTTCCTCCCTAAGTTGCACTTAAGAGGGGGTGTTGGTTTGAACTTGTCTAGTACTAGGCTAGTTTCTTTTTGTGTCTTATTCACACCTAGTTAGTTAAGTTTACTTAGGGATAACTTCTATTTGTCTCAAGTCATGCATATGAGACTTGTTAGTACACTTGTCACATGCACATGTGGAGTTCAGACCTCATGCCTTTTTACCTCCTAGTTTAGCTTCTAGGTCCCCTCATTTACATTATGCAAGCTTAACTCTCATCCCAGAGAAATTGCCCCTGAAACCCATGTCAAAATGGACTTAGGGGCCCATCTTAAATGTTAATCAAGACCAAAAGAAGGCCTTGGGAGTTGGGCGCCATGCCCAAGTCTAGGCTGATTTGTCAGGATTCAAGTTTTGATGTATCAGCTTGGACCCTCTCAAAAGGTTTCCCTTTGTCGGTCTATTCAATTTAAGTTACAAAAGTTAGCAGGAAAGCATATATAAGTGAGTTTATGACTTCAGTTTACACCTATATGAATAATGCAAACTTGTGATATTAAGATAAGGGATTTCAAGGCATTCTGTTGTTATTGTGTTTGTTGCAAATTTGGCTTCATCAATCCATCTCCTCATGATTTGAAGGATATTCATCAACGTGAGGGCTTCACCTCTAAGGTGACATCTATTTGTACTTCAATCATTTGATATCATCCCTACATTTGACCTCTTCTATATAAAATTAGGCCATCCATGGCTCAAGGCCATGAAAGCTATCCCTTCCACAATTCATCAATGCCTAAAATTTCCTCACCGCAGAACCATCCATACTATTCACCATAGTCAATGGCAACCCATGGTTACTCAGAAAAACTTCAATCTTGATTACTTTTGGCCACGACCTACTAAACCTCTCGAACCACAACAAGATCAAACATTCTTGGCATACCAATGATATAAAGCAAAGTTGATAACAAAATTGGTTGGACCTCCTATAGAACAAATCATCAATAACGAGCCATCTGAATTGAAAGAACCCCCTAGACCAAGAGGTAAGGGAATCTTTGTTGAGGTGCTTCCTCTGTCATCCTTACAAGGATCGAGAGATACTAGTAAAGAATAATACTTCATCACAAAAGGTTAATTTAGCACAAGCTTCCCCCTTGGAGATATTGAAGACTGTAGAAAATCATGACAAAACTTTTGCAAACATCACCAACAAAACAATAAGGAATAGACAAGCAAGAGAATGAAGGAAGAGACAACAAGCCTTAGCTTGGCAAGCTAAACCTCAACAAGAGAACATTCCACCAACAGATATTGACACAAACAAGGACGAGCTTAAGGTTGAAGAGATTAAAGACAATGATAAAGGTTGGACAATTGTACCTTATGTACCTATTTCCTCTTGCATTAGAGATTGGGAGGAGGATGATTTGCTCGACAACAACTGCTAGTTTAGTTGTGCAAATAGATAAGTATTTCTAAAAAATTTTAGCCACCTTTGTCACAACATACTTTTGCTCACTTATGTGGCCTACTCTTATGTGTTGTGTTGTGTCCCCCCGTGTTGTGTTATGTATTGTTTAGGCCTCTTGGGATGACCCTTGATACTCTTGTAAGATCAAGGATACTGGGAGACTGCCTCTATTGTGACCATTCTTCTATTTGTTTCATCATTCTTCTATCCTTCTCTCCTCTATTTTATTGTTGTGTGTCGTGCCTTAGGGGCATAGCATTGTAGATGATGTCTTGGGGGCATCCTCCTATGTGGTGTTCCTAAGGCACTTGTTTCTCATCTCTGATTTTATTGTTTACCTTCTTTAGTGGTTCTACCTAGTTAGTGGATGACGATTCAAACAAACAAATACTGATAAGGACCATGTGTCCCTTCAACGAGTAAGCAAAAATGGACCTAGTCCATATATGAAGATGGGGTTGATTTATATATCTGACACTTGACTAGTCGAATCACTCCGTGTGACATCATATTGTCATATCTCTTAACAAACATTTTGCAATACTCTCAATCTACTCCATGCACTTTGGATGGTTTTGTATCTCACCTTGTTGTTACACTCGGTTCTGAGGTACTTGCAGTATAAGTCCAATGGCTATACTTGGATCCAAACCTGTAAGTGTAGCCTTGGTCTTCGATAAGATCTAATATATGATTTATGCATAGCTTTCATGATTTGATTTGGTTATTATCATAGAATAAGATGTTCTAACCTTATCTTTTGTTGATTATCTTAGCAAATCTTATCAATGTGTTTGTGTGAACATTCGATGATCATGACACATGTCACCTTTAGGGGCATGGGTTTTGCAAGAGCTCTTGTTCCCTTGTGTGTTTTCTCTCTACCTTAATGTGCTTGATATCGATAAGCGACATCAACCACCTTAAGGTGGGGGCATATATAATGGTATCTGCTTGATTATTTTGACACTGACAAAGCATGTTTTTGCCCTCTTTGTGAGGAGGGATGTTGTATCTTTTGAGCGAATGCACATCCTTTTATATAAATAGCAAACTACCCTCTCCATGAGGAGGGATGACGTATCTCTTGAGCTAGTGCACATCTTTTTATAAAAAAGCCCTCATCATGAGGTAGGATGGTGTATCTCTTGAGCTAGTGCACATCCTTGTATATAAAGTCCTCTATGGAGGTGGGGCTAGATCTTGCGTCATCCTCCCTTAAGTGTGTCTTTGGCAGTTGTGGTAGTGTAGCTCAATTGTCAGGTGTGTTTGGTATATTTTTGATGGTGGGACTTAGTAATAAGCTGTTTCCCATTGCTCGTGTTTGTCATGTATAAGACGTATAGTGTGTCTATGGCATACTATGTGGTGCTTGTGTATTCCATGTCTTCCTGGTGTGTTTTATGTGTCTTCCCCCAAGTGTGGTCTAAAGGCATGTAGTGATGAGCTCCCTCCACATTCAGGTTTTTGTTTAGTGTGTCTTCCCCCTAGTGTGGTCTAAAGGCACATAGCGATGAGCTCCCTCCACACTTTGGGTTTTGTTTTGCATGTTTTTGGCAGTCTAAAAGTGTATAGCGATGACCTCCCTCTGCCCCTAGTTTAGGATTTATTTTAATTGTTAAATCAATGTAGTCTTTGTGTATTGTGTGACTGGTCTCATGTCTTCTTCATGTATTACGTTCTTCCACTATGTAGAGTATAAGACTCTACATTTTGTATCAGTCTTAGTGTATCAACGGTTTTCATCAGGTTACAATTTGTGTCTGAGAATGGCCATGAGGGTTTCATTTTTCCAGAGCCACGGGAGTCGCCAAGTGTCGAGACCCAGTTTGTGCCACTTTTTGTTTCTAAGTGATAACTTAAACACAGAGCATGCCACATAGCAGAAGATGTTTCTATTATGTTTTAAGTTACAAGCTGCGGAAGGTGCCACGTGTCATCAGTAGAGGGACTCCCTTGAAGTTTCAGTATGAGCATGGACGGTGCCATGTGTCTTTTATGGTTGTCATGGAAGCTGCCAAGTGTCAGTTTCCATGTTATGGTTTCTATTTTCTTTGATGCTAAGTAAAGATGGAGGTGGGTCCCAGTGTAGAGTCTTAAGAGCAGTGGAATGTGCCACGTGGTGGATGTGGCACCTAAGTAAGAGCTTTCTAACTTTTCCTCTGATAATAATAAATGTTTCTTAAATGATGGGGAGCTCGACATGTGTCACCCTTCGTTTGAGTTTCAAGGAGTATCTTATAATGTTTCAAGTGTAGTAGAAGGCACCACATATCAGTTAGTTATCCTTGCAGAAGCTACCACCTGTCCCTTTTGAAAGCTACTGAGTAGGAAGTTGTGGGTCCCATTTCTTAACAGTGTTTTAAGTTACAAGCTGAGGATTGTGACAGATGTCACAAGCGGAGTCCTCCCGAATACAAAGGCACAGATAGGTAAAGTGGCACGGATATAGACATGTATTGTTTCTAGTTGCTGTGGAATCCGCCAAGTGTCGGTTTCCTATTTCTTTCTGAGGAATGAAGGAGTTTTAAACTTTGACGCGGACGCTGCCATCTGTCACGAAATCTTTTGTTTCTAAAGAATGCAGAGGTTGCCAAGTGTCTATTCCTTATAAGAGGATGTATGCCACATTTGTTTTGTAACAGCTAATGGGCTTGCAGATGGAGTAACTATTACAGATTCGAAGATCCTTAACTGACATAAGACTTCCAGTTACCTCCAGTTCGGTTGGGCCATTGGGATTTGACTGTTGCAAAAAACCTAGAGTTGATTTCATGCTATAAATATGTGACTTTTGTAATAGTTCAAGGGAGTTTAGAGTTAGAATTCTAGATTCATTCAGAGATAGTTTTTGCTACTGATATTTTCTGTCAGAGTTTTAAGAAGAGAAGTTGGAGACTTTCTACTGTGACCAGTGAATATCATTTTGCCTTTATTTTTTTGCTTTTGATTCAAAAGGTTAATGTAATTGTGCATGTATATGTGCCTCTTATGTTGCTGAAAATTAATGAGAAAGACAAAGTTCTATGCCTTGGTTGATATTTTCTGTGTCATTGCAAATTGTCTCGTTGTGAACATTTGATTCTATTCATTTTATTTGTTTATGTTAATCATGTAGTATCTGCTCTTTAATGTGACTAAATCTTGAGGGTAGCTTCACTGTGCTTAGTTGGAGAGAAACAATTCATCCAGGCGCATCGCCATAGATAAATTTTGCTTTCATTGTATCTGTAATTCTGTTAATTTCTCCCCTTTTCCTCAAAACCCATTTAAGATAGAGAAGAGCCAACTTCTTTAAAATTTGGAGGTTGTTTCAGGTAGCAAGTCCCACATTCCTGAAACTTCCCATGTTGGTGTTGGAACCTGTGCACTTTTATACATCAACAGTTTTTGGCATGCTTGGTGGGACCATTCTTGAAGTTTCTATCAAGATTGTATGAGCCACAAAGCCATAGGAAGTCAGAGCTGTGGACCTATAACAAGAGTTCAATCTGCTACTAATCCAGGCATTCTTTTGCCACCACTAGTAGCTAATCCAAGGAGAAGAGTGAATCAATTTGCAGCAGCACCAAGAGCAACTATGGGAGTACATATAGCCCCAAGGAATTATGCAAATTGGAACACTGGCAGTCCTCTGATTCTCCCAATACCACCAGCCACTTGGGATGCTATTCTAGCCAATGCTTTGAAGGATCTGCCTAAGTTCAGTGGGGAGGATTTTAAGACACCTGAGGAACACTTGCAAGATGTATCTAATGTTTGTGTAGTGCATGTGATTGCTCAATAGAATGTGGCTATAAGACTGTTGGTAGCTTCTTTCAAAGGGAAGGCTTTAGAATGGCATAGATCCTTAACCCCAAACACAATATCCACATGGGATCAGCTTGGTGATGCTTTCTTTGAAAGATTTAAAGAAAAGGGTGATAAATCTTCTTTGCTGCAACAATTGATTACTATCAAAAGGGCACCACAAGAATCTATGACTAATTTAATTCAAGATTTCAAAAGACTTGGGAGAGGATTCCTGCTACAGAAAGACCATTGCCAGGTATGGCTATTGTGTTTTATCTTAAGGCTCTAAACTCAGATATATCAGTGATGATTCAGTCTCTTGGAGGTCAGACACTACCAGAAGCTTATGAGTTGGCAGTCAAGGCTGAAAATAACTTAATAGATGCTGGAAAGTTGCCCCCAAGGCCTCCTATGCCCATGTTCCTAGAAATTACCTTGCCATTGCCTTAAGAAGCTCCTAATCCTACAACCCCACCTATGTTTATGTATTCTTTTCCTCAGCAACCTGCTAAAGTAACTGCCCCTATTCAATCATCTGAAATGGATGATGTCAAGAACATCTTAAGAACCTTCTCAAATGAGATAATTAACCTAAAGAGACAACAGAATCCTTATCCAAAACCCCCTTATAAAGGTTATCAAGGAAATAGACCTCCCTTTCAGCCAAATCAATATCAAGGCCCTCAAAGGCAAGCTAATCCTCAGCCATCAAACTAATTAGTCACAGTCCCTACACCTTTACAGACTGTTCCCCCTAATCCCAACAGGGAAATTGTTCCAGGGCAAAATAATTTTGTAGATGGTACAAATGCTTGGTGTTTTCCTTGCAACAATGCCCATATGGCCAGAGACTGCCCCAGAGGAAATTTATAGCAAAAGATAGCAGAACAGAGAGGATTAGAAGGACAATTTGCAACTTCTAACACTCCACAATATTAGTCTCCTGGTTTACAAAATGCAGTCCTGGTGGCCCAGATGCAAGGGATGTCCTGACAATAGGAAGAGGAAATAGCCCCTGAGCATGCTTTATTTTCATGGATTGAAGATGAAAAGTCGGTGTTCTTGAATGAAACATCTATTTCCAAGAAGCCGTTGGTGCAATCTGATTACTATACCAGAGCAAAAAGGAGAATGATGGAGAAGCTTGAAGTCACTAATAATGAAATCATGGGAAATCCTCCTTTTCAGAGTCATCTGGACATTGTTTCTAGAACAGAAATGCCCCAGCCTGTGCAAAATCAAGTAGCTTCAGTACAAGTTCTAGAAAAGTCAAGGTACCCTTATTATCCAAATTCCCAAGCATTAGGACCTATGAATGTGGTGGATCAGCTAAAAAGGACTCCAGGACATGTGCCTATCTAGGACATGCTAGCTATTCATGAGCAGAAGACACTATTGCAAGAGGCTTTGCAAGGCCAAGAAGTTCCAAAACACAATAGTGCTAAAGGAGGATCTGTTGATAAAGAAAAGCTACAACCCAAAGATACTGTACCTCTGCAGACAACAACCATGTTGAATAATGCATCTGAGGTAGGTAAATCTAAACCAGATCCCTTTTATTTGACTCTAATAGTTGGGAAGAAACTGTTGCATAATGCAATGATAAACTCTGGGGCTAGTACTACAGTAATGCCAAAGCAAATAGCAGATGCTTTGAAAATAAAATATGAGCCACTAGCAAAAGGAGTCATGTAGTTGGATGGGAAATCTGTGCAAACAATAGGGAAAATTAAGCAACTCCCATTGCAACTATATGCTTGCCCTAATATAATTGTAAATCAGGATGTGGTAGTCATAGATATTCCCCCTATTTTTGGTCTATGTTTATCCAGAGATTTCACTGCCAAGATAGGAGCATACATGTCACTAGATTGGTCACATCTCATTTTGAGAACCAAATATGGACAAAGATGAAAATATTGTTTGAACCATTGTCAAAAGACCATATCACAGATGAACCAACCCCAAAATTAGATGCAGCCCATGCTATGCTAAATAAAGAGGAAAGAATCTTTGTTGAAGAGATAGGTGAGGACTAAACATGATATTATGGAAGAAGAGAATAATTAGTTGTTGAATATGATGCAAAGTGATCCCTATGGAAATTATGACTCTACTAGTCTGGGCACTTATGTCATATTTGAAGAAGACCAAGAAATTCCTAATGTCTTAAGGAAAGAGCCTAAAAAGAATAAAGAATCTAAAAAAGACTCAGAAATTTGGACTCTAAATTTTGATGGGGCTAGAAGTAAGAATGGAGCTAAAGTAGGAGATTGTCTTACTGCCCCAAATGGTGAAAAAATTCTAAGAGCTATCTGTTTTTCATTTGTCTGCACTAATAATGATGCTGAGTATGAATCCCTGGTGCATGGACTCATGTTGGCAAAGAAAATAGGAGTAAAGAATCTAATAGTAAGAGGAGATTTAGAACTGGTGGTGAAGCATATCAAAGAAAAGGCAGTGGCCAAAAATGTAAGAATGAGATCCTATAGGCACAGAATTTGGGACCTAATAGATGATTTTGAAGCTTTTAATATCGAAGTAATCCCTAGAGCCCAAAATTCTAAGGTAGATAGAATGACACATATTGGTTCACAATTTGATCCAGCAACTGATCTACTAGTCAACAATGAATTAGTCAATATCATAGTGAGGCCAACTATCCCAGACAATGACCAAAATTGGTAATTTTTTGAAAATGATTTTCAAGTGCTTTCATTTTTACAATAGTCGAGAGAATTTGTTGATCAGTTGCAACCTAAAATTGAAGAAGCATATGGTGACCAAATTATTCAACTGAAGTCAAATAAGCTCCCTAAAGGGTTGATTACCTTAGAAAACTTATTTGACCTAGAAGATGTAAGTCTGGAGAAAAAGAGGTTTCAAGAAAATAAAGAAGATTATTCTGAAATCCAAGTTAGTGAAGGAAGAAAATTGAAGGTTGGTAAATCTACAACCCAACAAGAAAGGGAAAGATTGATTAATCTGTGTGAAAGATATAATAGGGTGATTGCCTGGACCTATGAAGACCTCCATGGTTACAATAGAGACATTATTCAGCATACCATAGAGCTGATTGAAGGATCTAAACCAGTCAGACAGAAGCAAAGGCCAGTAAACCCCATAATTGAACCTCTAATGGTGGATGAGTTACAAAAGCTTTTAGAATCAAAGATTATTTTTCTAATTAAACACTCAACCTGGGTATCCAACCTAGTTCCAATTAGGAAAAAGAATGGTGACATAAGACTCTTTGTAGATTTCAGAGATTTGAACAGAGCATCCTTGAAAGATCATTACCCCCTGCCCTCTATGGAACAAATTTTACAGACTATAGCTGGATCAGAGAGATTTTCCTTACTAGATGGCTTCTCTGGATACAATCATATTTGGTTGGCTGATGAAGACCAGCATAAAACTGCATTCACTACAAAATGGGAACATTTGCATATGCAAAGATGCCTTTTGGCCGTTCAAATGCAGGAGCTACTTTTCAGAGGGCAATGGATGTAGCATTTGGTGAAATAATAAACAAAATCATCCTGATTTATCTAGATGACGTCATTATTTTCTCCAAAAATATTGTAGATCATTTTGATCATTTAGAGGCTATTTTAAAGAAATATCAAGAGTTTGGAATATCCCTGAATCCCAAGAAATGCATTTTTGCAGTACCTCAAGGTAAACTGTTAGGGCATATAGTGTCAAAAGAAGGAGTCTCTATTGATCCAGAGAGAGTCACTGCCATAATGAATCTATCTCTGCCAGTCAATAAGAAAGCAGTTCAATCCTTTCTAGGGAAGATTAATTTTGTCAGCAAGTTCATATCTGACTTTGCAGGCCTAATAAGACCAATGACATTGTTGCTAAAGAAGGACCTTGTTTTCAAATAGACTATAGATGGGAGATAGGCCTTTGAAGAAGTCAAAAGAGCAATTTCAATAGTCCCAGTACTAAGAAACCCAGACTTCTCTAAGTCTTTTATCATGTATGTGTATGGAGGAGAGTTCAGTGTTACTGTTGTCTTAACTCAAAAAGATGAACATCAAGAAGGAGAGCATCCAATAGCCTTTTTCTCTAGGACTCTCAAGGAATATGAGGCTAGATACAATTTTGTGGAGAAACAGGCATATGCCATGGTAAAATCCCTTAAGAAATTTAGGCATATGGTCACAGGGAATAAGATTCTGATATTAGTGGCTCGTCCTAGTGTAAGGGAGTATATTATGGAAGGTGAAATCACTAAGAAAAGAGCCAATTGGATAACAAAGATCCTTGAATATGATGTGGAAGTTAGACCCACTAAATTAGTAAGGGGCAAAGGATTGTGCCAATATATGGCTCAGGATATGGAGAGGATGATGATTGAAGAAATAGAAAAAGAAAGTGTATTGAAGATACAAGAGATCGATCAAGATTCTTGGGTCACAAACAGAATACAATTTATGAAACATGGGGTTTTCCCAAATCATCTCTCCCATGACAAGAGAAGATACTATAGATAGCAAGGGTCTCATTTTGTATTAACTAAGCAAATTCTTTTCAGAAGAAATGCTGATGGTATACTTTTAAGATGTATAGAGAAAGATGAAGCCAAAAGAATACTATATGAGTTCCATCATGGAGCCTCAGGTGGACACTTTTTAGTAAGGACCACTACAATAAAAATAACTCAAGCAAGATATTTCTGGCCCACTTTATTTACAGACTGTTATCAGCTAGTTAAGGAGTGCCAGTCTTGTCAGTTTTATATAGGGAAAAGAAGAAATGCAGCAATGCCACTAAGCCCTATAATTGTGGATGAACCCTTTGCCCAATGGGGTCTTGATTTTATTGGTATGATCAATCCGATGTCAAGTATGGGACACAAATGGATCCTAACTGCCACAGATTACTTCACTAGATGGAGTGAAGCAGTACCACTCAAGGAAGCAACATAAAAGGTAATATTAGACTTTTTGGAGGATATTACTGCTTGTTTTGGTCCTCCTCGTACCATAATATCAAACAATGCTAAGGCCTTTTTGGGAACAAAAATATTTGATTTTGCATTAAGGTGTAGAATTTATTTGAAAACTTCTTGAAATTATTACCCTCAAGGTAATGGTCTGGCAGAGTCTACTAACAAGAACCTAATTAGACTCATTAAAAGGATAGGGACTGATCATCACAGAGAGTGGCACAAACTACTTAATACAGCATTGTGGGCTGACAGGATCACACCAAAACAAGTGACAAAGATGTCTCCATATGAACTAGTCTATGGTAAGCCAACTGTAATGCCACTAAGCTTAGAGATCCCTACTTTACAGTTATTGAAATAGATCGAGATTGAAGAGAATGGTCTCATGCAAGTCAAACTTGCTGAATTGCTGGAAGTGCAAGAGAAAAGAAAAAAGGCACATGAGTCACTGATGAGACATCAAAAAATAATTAAAGACTCGTTTGACAAGAAAACTTCAAATCCCCATTTTGAAGTTGGCTCAATAGTATTTAAATGGGATGAGAGAGCTGCTAAGCTGGGTCGACACAGTAAATTTGAATCACTATGGACCGGTCCTTACAAGATTCATTCCTGTAAGCAAAAAAATTCTTTTGAGCTCGAAACAATGGAAGGTGAACCTAAAGAGATTCCTATGAATGGGATCTATTTGAAACATTTTAATTAAGCAGTGTCTCCTATGTACTATAGTTAGTTAATTTCCCTTTATTATTTTCCTATTTTCTTGCTTTCTTTTCCCACTTTTCTTTTAAATAAGTGTTCCATGGACATGTGGCATTAGCGCAAGCCCCTTCTCTTTTGGAAATCTTGCTTTCATTTAAGGTTGTCTGTAATCCCCAAAATCCTCGAAAGTATGTACTTTCGCAGCCACTACCATAATATTTCTGACACTTAGTCCTATGTTGATTTGGAAAGATATATTAACAGTTTCTTGGCATTAATGCCATTTATAAGGCATGATGTGTCATTAAAGCCCCATTAATAGGAGTTAAACCTTAATTGTGGCTCTCATTTGCTTATGTCTCTCTATTACAAATCACTATTGTCTGTAATCCAATCCCTAGCAAGCTCTTCCTAGTTGAGTGTCTCTCCTATTGCATAGTTTCCATCCGTTACTATGTTAAAGCACCCACATTCTCCCCGCAGACATAGACATGGCATCTGAAGCCCAATCCTCTCAGGAGGGACTCGGGATCTATGAGTCAATTGACAGGCTTCTAAGCAGTAAATCATACGCCTTGGCACTTGTGCAGCCTAAGTAAACCTATCCAAGGACGAGGGTTCCCGAGGTAGGGTATTCTGCCGAACCAGAGAAGGTTAAGGATTTTACAGATGTTATCTTCGACGCAGCCCTTCAAAAATCTACTAAGGCTCTCTGTGAAGGAGCAAACCAGAGATGCATCCTGAAGGCAAAGAAAGGGGAGCCTAAAACTTTTGGAATGAGAATTTGGACCGCACAGTTGGCGTAGTTCATGGTCCCAAGTGTGCACTTGTGTCCTGAGCTAATTGATATATGCGCAGAACTTTTTCATGCCCCCTCAAGCACCATACAACAGGGTCCATTTATGGTGCAAATTACACCCAAAGATATAAGAGACATGCTGGCCCTGTATCACGATCGAATGGCCACATCTCCCACTATTGATGCAGAAGACATCGTCAAATGTCAACAACCAACTTAGGTTTCTCAACTTAGAGTTGCAGTTGCTAGAGGAGAACACACAGATGCCCACATTACCAATAGGAAGGGCACAATTCAGCCAAGCCAGTCAGGAGGCACTGTCAATGATGGCTTTTATTTTTGGGATGAAGGAAGACATTACAGTCTATGATTGGCAAATTGCTATCCTTTTCAGATTGAAGACTGTGGATAAGTCACAAGATTTTTGATTAGATTTTTTAGAACAAATTACCTATTCCATGGTTGAACAGCTTGTTAATTTCAAATCCAAAGGAGTTTTTAGGTATTTTGCTTACCTGTTTCATTTGATGTTATATCAGAATTATGGTATTTTTGTACAAAATATGCAATTGAACATGTACGACCCAAATTTTGGGCAAAATAGAACTATCCCTGTGTCTGCATGGACACATGTGATATTGGAGGTGTTAGACCCTTATGAGTTTTGGGAACTCTTTGTTGCCCCTACATTTTGCCAGTTGAGCCCTAAACCTGTAGAACATAGGTTGACACCGAGCATTAGGGGTTTCATGACTAATTGCCCAATCCCATGTGATTATTTCTTTAGGGCCCAAAATACTATCATCAGGGTCCATGGTTTCAATGGGGAACCTATGCTGCTACCTAAAATTTTGACTCCTAGGTTAGCGTTTCTAGAAGTAACCCGACAAGTATCCATGGTTGACAATGAGTATGGCACTAAGAGGAAGAAGAAGAAAATGTATGATGTCCCATGGGTCAGAAAGAACATGACCCTGGAAGTCAGAGATGCTAAACATCTGTTGCTACGAAAGTTAGCTGTATTGGGATTCTTTATCATTGAAGACAAATGGAGATATGACCCAAATAGTTTTATAGCCTCTTGGGTTAGAAGAAACAAGGTTGGAGCTAAAATAGTCCATGAGGGTCGGCCCTTTTGGGAGGATAGAAGAAACCCTAAGGAAGATACCCCTGACTTGTATGTGGAACTAGCAGATTTGCCTTATGAGGGACCCAGGCCATGGGAGACCTTTTATGTTAAACAAAAGGCTTTTGACCCTAAGGTTAGAATGGGTACTGGTTTAAAGAAAGCATTGAAAAACAAAGAATGGAAGCCAGATAAAATCGAGGCCTATTAGAAGTATAGGCAGGAAATTTCTGAGTTGACACACTCTTTTGGGAAGGTTGACAATATGAGAGATGGGAGTCTATCTAGGATGAGTGGCATCCCTCTCTAGTTTCTAGCCTTGATACAAGCAAAATTCACAAAAAGGGTGAAGAGTCTGAAGAGGAGGCGGAGTCAACTCATACAATGCAGGCAACATGACAAGCCTCATCTACTGCCCCTATATCTTCTTGGCCCCAATCCCTCAGTACTCTGGAGAAACAAAAGGGTGTGGTGTCATCACCAACTAGAGGGACTCCATCAGTTGCGCTACTGGAGCTTCTAGTTTTGTATCGTTGCCACCATCAGTAATGGCAAATGTGGCAGAGAAAGCAGAGTCAGAAGAATCAGGAGAGAGACCAAGGAAGCATAGAAAATTGCACTTGGAACCTGAGTCAGAGGAAGAAACAGAGCTACCACAACAGAAAATACTAGTTCAATCTACTGCTCCTCAGGTAAGTGTTTCTTCTCCTTTTTCCTCTCTGTCTCATTCTTCTACCATAGGGGTGGCAATCTCAACTGGCCAAACATTAGTATCCCCTGCCACCTCTGTTGTGCCTATATCTACACTTGCCCCAATTGCTAGTCCTCAGGCCATGTCTTCACAGGCCCCTTCATTGCCATTCTTTTCCCCCTCTGTTCCAAAATGAGCCCCTCCCCAAATTTCCCCTAGCTAACAATCATTGGCTATTCCTTATGGTTTACCTCAGGGTCATCCCTTTGCTGGGGGTTTCATTGCTTCTCCTCCCACTTTCCAAGCTCAGGCTGATACAACAAAGAAGGCTAGAGAAGCTAGGATGGATAAGAAAAGAAAGAAAGAAAATAAAAGCTTAGTTGTGCCACATATGAGGTCTCTCTTTGACCCAATTCAACAACAGTTGACTGTCACACATTTGTCCCCAAATGTGGTGAAGCCAAATGAGTAGATGCAGCCTCAAGACTTTGCAATGAATGCAGTAGCTATGGATATGTCCCTATTCATACCACAAGATAGGGTTGAGCTACTCAATGAAACCACTTTTGCTATTGCAACTGACTACTTGAAAGTGTCCAGGAAATTACAGAAGGTTGAAACTGACTTAGCTCAAGAAAAGGCAAATAGTAGCAACCTGGCTATAGAGTTGAAATCTAGAGAAGATGACATAGAGAATCTAAATGAACAGTTGCAAAATACTGTTTCTTGTCAGATTCATCAGGCAACTCAGGCCCAAAATGCTTCTCTAAAGATGGAGCTAGCACAGGAGAAAGCTGCAGTAACTATTTTAAGGCAGGAAAAGGCCACATTGGAGAAGAGATATCAGGATAAATTGCAACAAGCTACACAGTTTCATCAAAAGTTGCTAAGTGAGCAGAATAATGCTGCTGCAATACAGGCTCAACTCCTAGCAGAGCAACAAACGACAAAACAACTAACACTGGAGTTTGCTAACAGGCCTCAGAATGCTGGAGTTCTGAATCTGGTCAAGGAGCTGTATGTGTCAGTGTGGAAAAGAATCTCTGAGGAGATTATCCAGCTAAGGCCCTCATTAACCTTCCTGTTAAATGCACAATAGTTGTGAGAAAAAGTAGAAGCTTCAATTTAAGCCACTCTGTCTACTATGTCTCTGAGAGTTTTTGACTCTAAACTATTGCTAAAGAAATTATATGACACGACAGATGAAATATTGTCAGCAGCAGGAATCAGTGACAGAATGATAGCGGCAAAAAGGGTGACTGAAGTTCTAAGTTGCAATTCAGCTACCACAAACTACCAGGAACTCCTAGATATTGTTAAAGAAGGAGTCAAAGACATGAAGAGACACATAGAGGTTTTGGTGCAGCTGGGTCTTCCATCACCATTTCTAGATAATAACACTATATTGATGATTGATGATATCAAGGCCCTGCTTCTAACCAGGCAAAATGATCAAACTATTTTTCAAGGTTCAAGTGATTCCCCATCAGTACAGGAAGTAGAAGTTGTCTTGATTCCTATGGCCCAATTAGAGTTTCAATTAAAGGCCGCAGTTCAAATTTTGTAGACTTTCTCACATAAAGATATTATAAATCTTGATTTTGCATTTCAAGATTTACAGAAAAAATAGGGGCTCTCTGAATCTGAATGGTCTATTTACAAGACAACTTTGCAGAATCTATGACCCTACGTTGTATTTTTAAATACACATTTTTGCCACAATTTTGGGTTCTTTTTGAGCAGGCTCAAAAGTCCTAGGGGTCTCCAAGAACTGTAGAGTATAAGAGTCTACATTTTGTATTAGTCTCAGTGTATCAACGGTTTTCATTGGGTTACAGTTTGTGTCTAAGAATGGCCGCCAGGGTTTCTACAAGGGTTTCATTTTGCCAGAGCTGTAGGAGTCACCAAGTGTCGAGCCCCATTTTGTGCCACTTTTTGTTTCTAAGTGATAACTTAAACACGGAGCATGCCACATAGCAGAAGATGTTTCTATTCTGTTTTAAGTTACAAGCTGTGGAAGGCGCCACATGTCATCAGCGGATGGACTCCCTTGAAGTATTAGTATGAGCGCGGACAGTGCCATGTGTCTTTTATGGTTGTCACAGAAGCTGCCAAGTGTTAGTTTCTGCGTTATGGTTTCTATTTGCTTTGATGCTAAGTAAAGATGGAGGTGGGTCCTGGTGTAGAGTCTTAAGAGCAGCGGAATGTGCCATGTGGTGGATGCAGCACCTAAGTAAGAGCTTTCTAACTTTTCCTTCGATAATAATAAATGTATCTCAAATGATGTGGAGCTTGACATGTGTTAGCCTCTGTTTGAGTTCCAAGGAGTATCTTATAATGTTTCAAGTGTAGCAGAAGGCACCATGTATTAGTTAGTTATCCCTGCGGAAACTGCCACCTATCCCTTTTGAAAGCTACTAAGTAGGAAGTTGTGGGTCCCATTTCTTAACAGTGTTTTAAGTTACAAGCTACGGATTGTGACAGATGTCACAGGCGGAGTCCTCCTAAATACAAAGGCACATATAGGTAAAGTGGCACAGATATAGACACGTATTGTTTCTAGTTGCTGCGGAAGCTGCCAAGTGTCGGTTTCCTGTTTCTTTCTGAGGAATGAAGGAGTTTTAAACTTTGACACGGACACTACCATCTGTCACAAAATCTTTTGTTTCTAAAGAATGCGGAGGTTGCCAAGTGTCTGTTCCTTATAAGAGGATGTATGCCACATTTGTTTTATAACAACTAATGGGCTTGCAAATGGAGTAACTGTTGCAGATTCGAAGATCCTTAACTGACATAAGACTTCCAGTTACCTCCAGTTCGGTTGGGCCGTTGGGATTCGACTATTGCAGAAAATCTAGAGTCGATCCCGTGCTATAAATATGTGACTTTTGTAATAGTTCAAGGGAGTTAAGAGTTAGAATTCTAGATTCATTCAGAGATAGTTTTTGCTACTGATATTTTCTGTCAGAGTTTTAAGAGAGAGAAGTTGGAGACTTTCTACTGTGACCAGTGAATATCATTTTGCCTTTGTTTTGTTGCTTTTGATTCAGAAGGTTAATCTAACTGTGCATGTATCTGTGCCTCTTATGTTTCTGAAAATTAATGAGAAAGACAAAGTTTTGTGCCTTGGTTGATATTTTCTGTGTCATTGCAAATTGTCTCATTGTGAGCCTTTGATTCTATTAATTTTATTTGTTTATGTTAATCATGCAGTATCTGCTCTTTAATGTGACTGAATCTTGAGGGTAGCTTCACTGTGCTTAGTTGGAGAGAAACAATTCATCCAGGAGCATTGCCATAGATAAATTTTTTCTTTCATTGTATCTGTAATTCTGTTAATTTCTCCCCTTTTCCTCAAAACCCATTTAAGATAGAGAAGAGCTAGCTTCTTTAAAATCTGGAGGTTGTTTTAGGTAGCAAGTCCCACATTCGTGAAACTTCACATGTTGGTGTTGGAACCTACACACTTTTATACATCAACACACTGTATTATCTGTGTTTTGCATGCTTCTTACTATCTTCATTGTGTCTTGCATGTCTTCCATGTTTTTTCTAGTGCTTACCTGAGATTGGGGGCTAGAAATAGTCCTCCAACCTTTAGGTATGCCTTAGCTTATGTGCCTAGTGTGTTTGATGTATTTTTTGACCATACTTTAATGCATGTATGGATTGTAAGATCATACATACATTAAAGTGGGGGCTAAATGTTATGGAGTAAAAAGTAACCTCATGCCTTTTTACCTCCTAGTTTAGCTCCTAGGTCCCCTCATTTACATTATGCAAGCTTAAATCTCATCTCGGAGCAATTTCCCTTGAAACCCATGTCAAATGGGACTTAGGGGCCCATCTTAAATGTTAATCAAGACCAAACGAAGGCCTTGGGACTTGGTTGCTCATGCCCAAGTCCACACTGATTTGCTGGGATTCAAATTTTAATGTGTTATCTTGGGCTCTCTCAAAAGGTTTCCCTCTGTCAGCCTATTGAATTTAAATTACAAAAGTTAGTGGGAAAGCATATATAAGTGAGTTTATGACTTCATTTTACACCTAAATGAATAATGCAAACTTGTGATATTAAGCTAGGGGATTTCAAGGCATTCATTGTGTTGCAGAGCAGAATTGTGTTGTTATTGTGTTTGTTTGTTGCAGCTTTGGCTTCATTAATCCATCTCCTCATGATTTGAAGGATCTTCATCTTTGTGAGAGTTTCACCTCTAAGGTGACATCTATTGTGCTTCAATCATTTTATTTCATCATTGCTTTGACCTTTGCCCTCCATTGGGCACACACTTTATCTAACGATAGTGTTGGAAGACTTGAATGTCATTCCGGGACTTGACCGAGGCAAGCTCCTGAACACCACAACCCCAAACCCCTCTCTTTGTGATTACATGTTACAAGTGCGGGATTTGGTGAAGTGCAGGTGCAGAGAAGCTATACAAAGGATAAAGATTCAGGATCTAGAGAAAACTTGCTATAATTCTACCCTACTAGACTAGGGCGCCTGCCCCATAGTCCTCCCGATAGGATTTATCCTGAACTCAGGAGTTGAACATCATTTGACACTGCACATTATTTCAGAATTGCAAAATATTATCCTATCAGACTTGGGCACCCGCCCCATACTCCACAAAGTCTTCACCTCTAGAATTCCAACTTTTGGTGAGTTTCTAATCTTTCCTAAGTGTCTTCTTGTCCGGTGATTTATAGTAGTTTATTCGTCTGTACCTGATTTCATTATAATTAGGGTTTGAGGCTTATTGAAGCTAGGGTTTGACAAATCTTTCAATCTAATCAATCTTTCCATATCATTCCTAAGTACATCAACCTGTAGCTGAGTCATCTTCATTTGTAGTGACTTGGCTCGGTTGTTGTCCTTGAGTGTTAATGTATACACCTAAAAATGATATGACTCTACTTAAATAAATATTTTAAATATTTATTTCATCTTCATATTCCTCTATCAATATTTATTTGATTCATTTCCTCCCATTTAATTAAATAAATTACATTTATTTAATTAATTTCATCTATATCAACTTTATTCTTCTAAATAATTAAATAATTTTAATTATTTAATTAAATCTTTCATTCTTCCAAATTTAAATAAAATGCAAATTTATTTAAATAAAATTCTCTAAAAATAAAATATATTAAATATTTTATTTATTCTTCCAAAATTATCCACAAGTAATTAAATAAATTTATTTATTTAATTATGCTTTCTTATCTTCTAAAAAATCTTTAAAATCTTCTAGAAATAAACCCTTCTTGTCATACAAAAGCAAAAGTTGAGTTAACCGATTTAAAGCTATCAACAAAGCTCTTAAATTAGAAAAATATATTCTAATTTAAGAAAATGAAAATTCATCCTCATCAAGAAAGTAGTTAACTCAACAAAGCTTCTTTTTGAATGACACATGTCCTTCTATTCGTGCATGTTCTCTTGAACATTCTCCTTCGTTGATCTTCTTATTTCTTCTCAACCGTTGATCCTCTCTCACACAACTCTATAAGTGCAATCCCTTCTTCTTCATTTCATATCCAACATTCGAGTAAACTTATGCTACAGAATCCATAGCGTACCATTGGCACCCCCATTATCACTGCAGCTATCATCCATATCATATTTGTGTTTGAAGCTCATCTTCAACACAAACAAGTATCCAAGCCATCTCTCCTTGTCGTCTTGAGGAATTGAAGCAAGGAAGCAAGCTTCCTGAGGACCATCTTCATCACCAAAAGATCAAGAAAGAGTAGGCGAACAATGGAAATTGCAAGGTAAAAGGTTGTGAGTATCTTCTCTCTTTTATTTTAAATCTCCTTTTGCATGCACATTCCATTGATGTTTTGGGTTTTATTATTCATTTGATTAATCCAATTTTCCCCATAACAGTTAATGTGAAAGAAGGGTTTGATTTGATAGAGTTGGCACTATTAATCATCTTCCCACTTTTCACATATAACACTCACCTACCCCAAATACCTTCTTGTCTTATCCTTGCTTATATACAAGGGTCTCTATGAACATTTGTGTTGTATTAGTATTGCACAATATAACATTACTTTTTTCTCTTCTCTCTTGTGGAAGATTCTTTGGTTTTGCAAAAGATTCTTGCTCTTGTGAAGTTCTTTTGTCTTCTTCAACACTAACAAATTTATTATTAGATCAAAGACCACTTAAGGTTTAAAATATTTTTATTTATTAAGAGAGGATATATTGTAAAAGTGGAGGAAAATAGCTTTACTAAGGTTTCATGAGTTTTTTCCTCTATCTTTTCTTTTTTGCACTTTTGATTTGTTTCCTTTTGTTTCTTCGGTTTATCCTCTATATGTCTAGGTAGGGTGGATCTATCCCCCCATTCTCATTTAGAAATATGCTAATAGGATCTGGATCCTCAATTCATTAGAAGGAATACATTCAAAACATAGACAACCTTTCTCTAGGGTTTAAAAGACTTTGAGACTTGAATAAGATCCTACAATGATCTCATAGGAAAATTGACAAAAGACTCAAACCTTGCATAGCAGATAGATCTTGCTATTGTTTTAGATTGTTCCAACTTGATTTACTCATACACTGTCCTCTTTTCAATGTCAAACAATCAACTTCTCCGTATACTGTCAAATAGCCTCTTGGTTTTTTGTCTAGGTCTTCACTGATCTCAGGTTTACTATCATAGATCTCATGTCATACCTCTTGTTAACATACCTCTTGTTAATAGCATAAAGTCTCTACATACATTTAAAAGAAAGTCTTAAAACATTTGAAACTTTGGCACATTTTGAAAATGCTCCTTAGTGGTTAGCATGAGATCTTGGAAAACTTGTAAACCATGCTACTATTTCAGACTGTCTTCTCAAACCTCTGTTAAACTGTCTTCACAATCTCTGTCTTTTGACATCTTACATGTGTAGGTCTCTTCATCCTATCAACCCTTTTTGAGGTTCCACAGCCCTGTCAAACATCATCTGCATCTTTCATCCTCACCTCTGGACTAACCATACTGTGGACCTTAGACCCTTAGTAGGGATTTTCACTTTTGGTATAAAAAATGTGCCACCATTGACCAAGATTAGATCACCATGTGTTGGAGTAGGCCTTTGATAGACTTTTGATCTCTGGTAGCTTCATTTTCTTTGAAATAGTATCTGTAGGGTTTCATAAGCCTATACAGAGGCTTAACAATGTTGACAAATATTTAGGAACCTAGTAATGATAATCACCTTTCATTCAAGCTTGGGACCTTCATAACCTCTGCATCCTTGAAAACTTGTTTGGTTTCCTTCCATGGTTGCAAAGAAGTTCTAACAAAATCAAACCCCAAACCAGCTTGTATTCCAAAATTGATTCTCATAGTTTAAACCATGCACTGTAATGAAATCTCCAAGAACAATGATCTACACTACACTTACTGCCATGAGACTATCATTATTCTAAATATCCGTGATATACTTACATTATGTTCTCAGTCTTTTTCACAAACTTAATAAAAACTCCATAATCTCTGCTTTCCTCTTGATAGTATATCAATGGATTAAATTTTTTGAATCCTTCTTATACATGAAAGAGACTATGAGCAGACCCTTATCATGCTTTGTCAAACTTGACAACAGCCACAGAGACTTCTCAGACCCTTGACATGCTTCTTGTTGGTGGTATATACTCCTTTTAAAAAACCATGCAAAGTTTCTTTTGATTGGACTCCTGATAGCCCTGTTTTAGTACAAAGCCCCCCTTTTTCAAAGCATTGAACAATCATATGTATGACAAGTTTGTTACATTGCAAAACCTATACAGGATTACTAAAGGATCTTAAGCAGGTAGTTTACTATCTCAAGACAGTCCTGGAATACTTCCCAAGATGCCTTGACATGAACCTAAATGTTTTACACCATACAACATGACAATGTAGGCCTGCTAATCCATATTTAGCCTTTAAATGATCTTCCCACCAATCTTATCAAGAACTTCATAATTCCATGCTTGTTTATACCACTAATCATGTAGATTTTCATTGCTTTTCTGATATGATATATACCATTTGTGTCAAAAGATACCGTCCTTCAAAACTCAGAAAGTCAGGCCACGTATGTGACCTTGCATGAGAGCCTATATTTCATTTACATGGTTCCCAGTGTTAGCATTACATTGTTTACATTTGCTAATGCGGTTACTCAGTTACTGATGGTAGTTATGCTGCAGTTACTCAGTTAACCGTTAGTTACAACTATCTCCAACTATCTCCCTTTCTTATATAAGTGTATACTGCCATCGAATAAAAGTACAAAGCAATTACTATTTCTTCAGTTGGTATCAGAGCGGTCAATTGATCCTGTGCAATGTAGAGGAGAATTGAATCATTGTCTGAGATGTAGCAGCAGACTGCACAAGAAAAAAAATGGAATAGAAGCTGAGAGGATTCATGGGTTCGCAAATCTGTTTGAAGTTGAGGATGCTAAGGGGTGATGTAAATGACAGTGTGGAGACTTGAAGCACTGAAATGTCTACAAGGAAGGCATCAGTTTGCTACGTTAAAGTGGACAATTAAGTTGTGAAATGTATGATGATCTTCAGGTGAGTGCGTTCTCTATTTTTTATGGTGCTGTATCATGAGAATCATCCCTTCTGCGTGCCACTAGTGACTAGTTTTGATAGGCGATTTGGATGTGTTGGTTGTTGTTTATTAAATCTGCTGTCTATTCTTCTTTTAAATCTTAGCGCCTGGCTACCTAGGTAAGTGTGATTTGAAATAATCCCCTTAATTGGTGTCTGATGTAAAACAATGCGCATAGCTTATGTTGGAAGGAAGCATTGTTTGGAGGCCTTTGCAGGGAGATTAAAGTCATTCTCATTGCCGTTGTGCTCTATGATGTAGCAGTTGTTGTCTGAACTGAAGTTTCTCTATCCAAGCCATTTGTAGCACTCTCCATAAGGCATTTGAAAGAGGAAGACATAGTCTGCAAAACCTGGCAATCAAAGAAAAGTGGATGTCCATTATCAGCTCAAATTGGTATGTATTGAAGTGTGTATGGAAGTGCAAATTTTATAAGCAAATATATATAAGTCTGAGTAAGAAGTCAATCTTTTGAGTATTATCTAAATGGAGAACCCATTAGACAAGTATTCTGGTTCCAATTTTCATACTTGGAGAGTGAAAATTCAAATGCAACTAATGAATAAAAATTTATGGGCAATAGTAAGTGGAAAGGAAAAAGCACCTACAGATGCAAATACGTTATTAGACTGGAGTAGTAGAGATGATAAAGCCAAGGCTATAATTGGTCTTGCTCTTTCTGACACCGAATTGTACCATATTGATTTGGATAAATCATCAGCCGAAATTTGGGATAATATGAATAAAATGTTTGGAGCAAAAGTTGTTAATGCAAAGTTTTCTCTAAAACTTCAATTATTTCGATTTAAGATGGAAGATGGAATCACAATGTCAAATCATATAAGTAACTTGTAGTCTCTCATTAGACAGCTAGTAGAGGTTAAGGTTATAGTAGATGATGATGATGCTAGGGCCATCCTATTAAATAGCTTGCCTTCAAAATACAACAATGTTGTTTTTACTCTCAGTCAAATATCTTCACAAACTCTAGAAGGTATGATTTCTACTCTTCTATCAGAAGAGAAGAGAACAACAGAAGATTTAGAAGACGATCCTGAGGAGAAAGCATTATTTTCAAGAAGCAATTACAAGAGATCAGAGAGAATCAAATGTTTTTATTGTAAGAAAAACGGTCACATAGCTTGGGATTGTAGAACTCAAGTGAGTGATGTTCTTAAAGGAAAGCTCAAAAATGAAGGAAATCTTGCTTCCATTGAAGATGATAAGGATCCACCAGATATTGAGGATGAGGATCCACCAGATGATGCTATTAATTTTTGTGGATATGCACTTTAAGCAAGGTCATATTGGAGGCAGGCGGCATCGGAGGATGGAGGATTTTCCATCATCTCAAGTTAGCTTCTTACTTTGAGATGATGCTTTGCATGAGAAGCGTTTTTGGTTTTGGTTGTTTTGTTTTTCTTTGTTGATGCTGACGGAGCTAACAGATTTGAAGAATGTATGCTTTGTGAAGATTTTGTTTTGGAGACAAGTTTGGGGTTTGGTGTTGAGCTCAATATGGATTGTTGTCCAGCGAGCTTCAAAGAGTATATGATCTTGAATTATACCCTTTCGCGGTCACTAGACAACATGGCAGAGATCTGTCGTATCTCTTAGGGTCCATTGTCGAATAATTCAAGACTCTATTATTTGAGAGCTTGGGACTAAAGAGCTCAAGAACACAGCTCGAAGCTATGCCTTTCCGAGGGTAGATGAGACAGCATGATGGAGCCTCTCTTGGTTCAAGATTTGTTCTTTCGAAGAAGATCTTCTACAAAATATGTATTCATATTATGTAATCAGCTTTGTTGAGTTTTTTAGCATTTAGGGGGGTCCATTAGTACTATTGCAGGAACAATGTAATAAGGGGGGAATGTTAGCATTACATTGTTTACGTTTGCTAATGTGGTTACTCAGTTACTGATGGTAGTTATGCTGTAGTTACTTAGTTAACCGTCAGTTACAACTATCCCCAACTATCTCCCTTTATTATATAAGTGTATACTGCCATCGAATAAAAGTACAAAGCAATTACTATTTCTTCACCCAGGGCTACATACATCTGGTATGCTTCTTCCACACATTGTGATGCTTGCGATGTTAGCCCTAAAACCCTAAAATCCTAAAACATGACAGATGACCCCAAACTCAAGTTAGACCTAAAGTTTTCTCTTGGAAATTTGACTATTTTTTAAAAAGGATACTCCCTCCCAAGGCATGCACGGGGACTTTTGGATTGATTAAGGTAATTCTAAAAGTCTTTTGACTCAATATACCCTTTGTAAAAGATAACAAGACATATTTTGGTAACCTTTATAACACAAAACAAGGTATTTTGTTATATTTTGCATATAAAATACCTTGTAGACCTTTTAAAGATTTATAAAGACCTAATACCAAGACACAAAACCTTTAACACTTCAAAGACACCTTGTAATAACATATTTTGGCCTAGATAGAAAAAATATGTTAACAATTTGAAGTAAGCATTTCCAAATGTTAGATTATTTTGGGGTGTTTATCTAACCTAGGAAGTTCTATCTTTCAATGTACTAGATAATTTTAACTAATCTGAAATAATAAATTGATATGTAACAAAAATAAGCAATTTCTTTTAGATTATTAATTAAACTAGACTAATACTAAGTTAGGATTTGGTTCTATAAGTAAATAAAATATAGAAGAGAAATAGTATCCATAGGTGTATTGTAGGATAAAATGATTGAAGATGGGTTTAATAGATAGTAGGAGTAGCAATCTTGTAAAATTCTAGCATTTGCAATATACTAACTAGGTGACAATTTATAGGTACTTGGGTACTAATGTAGATAGGAGAGCAGTAGGGTACTATTACAGAATCTATGTGTGATCTTAGGCAATGCTAAAGGTTTTAGTGCTGGTCTTGGGCTTAAGGAACCCTCATAGCTATGTTATGCATGGCTCAAGCGCTAGAGGAGGGTCCTAGGGGAGGCTCTGATGTTATACCATAGCACTAGGGACCCACTATAGACTTATGCATAACTTGAGCATTGGTTTAGATTGCCCCTATAGGAATAAATGTAGTTTGGCATTAGAAAGGGAAGAAATACAATGTGATGTTGGAGTATTATGTGTCCTATGTGTCTATGACATTAGAATGATTATCTACTTGTTTTGTTGATTCCGAATGTTCCTTCAAATTCACTATAGCTGTCATAGATTTTGTACAATGCAAGCTTAAATCTATGGGGACAAAAGAAAAGGGTGGTTGTATGGAAACTACCTCAATTAGTCTCATAGGTGGGATTTTCCAACCTCCACTTAGCCTATAGATACAAAATGTTGTGTGCAAACATAGAGTGCCTTTGTGATGTGTTGTCAATAGATTATGTGGTAAAATGATACAGTAGATGATTGTACTATATAATGGTGTGTGTATATTTGTGTATGGATGTGAAAGGGGAATGGTGAGCTTGGACTAATTTAGAGAAGGTTTTGGTGGATAAATCTAAAACTAAGGATAGTGAAGGATGTATGGACAAGGAATTTATGAGAATTTGGGATTCACTGAGAGGGAAATTGGGGACTAATGAAAGACAAAAGGATGAAGGAAAGAGGGAAGAACAATGGGAGATTGTTGGAAATGGATAGAATAATGCTAATGGGGATAGAACCTACAAATTGGGCTTCAATTATGGTCTCCAACTCTTATTAGATTGATGTTGTAGAACATAAAAAAGAAAACTAAGAGCTACTTGCAATTTCTAGATGTTTATTATTCTATTCTTGTGTTCAAATGGAGAATTTAGGTCTTTTATGTCAAGGTTGGTTTGAAATGACAATTTGAGAGGGAATTAGGGCAACATTGGTTTAGGGATTTTAGGATCTAAAATTTAGAATGAAATGGAGTTGATTTGGACTTTAGTGCCTGGGTGATATTTGTCCTCTCTAGCACCTATACACATTTTGTCCCAATTTTGTGATTTGTCTTAAAACTTTTAGAATAGGTTATAGGGGTGAAATAGGCTTAGGGGTCATTAGAAATCAATTCAAAACTTGAGAGAATGTTGAAGTTTAAGGGAACTGGCCCTAGAATACACCTAAGGGAGTGGTTACTAAAATGAGTGCAAAAACATAAGGTGGGGACTGCAAAGTAGGCAATTTTTGACCTTACAATAAACATGATAGAGGAGTGACAGACAAGGGCGAGTGGTAAAATTTTTGTTTCAAATGGTTTCAATGTGAGAAAAGTGGTTAGTTGAACATTTTTCTACAAGATTTATATTTCTAAATGGTGCTTACAAAATAGGTTTGTTGGGAGGTATTGATCACCTGAAGGACCCGTCCTATGCACACTTGTGCAAATTGATTGGTGAAGTCATTGCTATATAAATATGAGGTTGTGGAGTTGAAACTTGACATTGATTTTTTGAATGTTCAGTCAACATATTGTCATGCAAGTTGTTTATCTGAGGCACCCTCCAGTTGGTATATATGTTGAACAAACTAACAAGATAAGCCTTCTCCCTTTCTAGTTTTAGTGCAAAAATGCACAGTCATGGGTTCAAACCTATGATCTCTCTTTTACCACTCTACTTAAACACCAAACAATTTAATAGTGAAACAATCAATAAAAATTTTCACTAGACAACAACTTTATTGACTCATCTACATATACATGTGTATAAATGTATATTCAAACATTATATAAATTTAAATTTTATTTTGAATAAAATCAAGATTATAACTTACCAATTAGTTAAGCTCTTCCTTTCCATTAACCCATAAATTCTCAAATCAAATGAGAACCTAATATACTTGAGAAGGAATTGCATTCTGCAATTTTTCATGTACATCACTTCATGGACCCATTCATGGACATCCAAATAACCTAAGACATATTGGAAGCTCTAAAAATATTCAAATTTCTTCTTATAAGAAATTTATTGACTTCAGTTTAACATTGTTATCATGTTCTCAAATTCCTCAAAATCTATTCTACCATCAGAATTTTTGTCAAATTTAGTTATCATTGCTTCACAATTCTCCAAGTCATTCGCTTCTCTGTGACCCGCACTTAGCAGCACATGTTGAAGTTCAGATGGGGTGATAAAACCATCACCATCTTTGTCAAAAACACAGAATACTTCTTTCAACTCCTCTTTCTCAGAGATGCTCTCTGTAGATTGAACATCTTCTAGAAGACTAACACAGACCCTGCAAAATTCACCAAAGCTCATATGCTCTGGAAAATTTGTCATAATTTTCACACCATCATCACAATAATACTGCAGCCCAAGCTTATCTAGCAGACCTTGAATATCATCTGCATCTACCATACCATCTCTATTGCTGTCCAATGCATGGAATATTCTAGCAAGGTCCCATCTTCTGATCTTCAGCAAAAACTTTTCACTCTCAGAAGTACTGCCCACTTCATCAACTGTAGATACAGAAGTTGGGAACTGCACATCTGGCAAAAATTCAAAGTCTTCCAACATTAATAGAACCTTATTCATATTGAAAAATCAATAAAAAAAGAAAAAACAAAACTCTTCAACATTGTCAAAACCAACATATTTATTTCTAATGATCTTTAGAGAAAATTCATGAATATACGCACTGTAAAACTTTGGAACCCAACTCAGGGCTAAGGATACAGTATTTTCCCAACACAGAGACACAAGAGAAGCATAAAAAACCAAACGGTTTCTTATGATATCAGACACCATCTTTGAGACTTGTGAGAAGCAATGAATTCACCCAAATTCCTTGTATATTTCACAAAGGAAAAATGGATGATACTTCTGCTTTCAAGAATGGTGGCGAACACTACCTAATATTGTTGTCTGAACAGTGAAAAGGGCAGATTGAGTTTTGGGAATATCTTAGAAGGGGAGAAGAAACAGCGTACAGAGACCCCACATTTCGAATTAATTGACATTAATATGGAGAGATTTGTTTGAAAGGCAGGAGTAACAAGCTTTATCGAAGTTTCCAACTTACATATGGAATATTTAGGCCGTCATGTCAGGTGGTTGCCTTAAATTTTAATCAATCTTTATCCTGAACTTTGTGGGTATGAATCTATTCTAAAATCTTTCTAGTGCAATATATTTCTTTTCTGAAATAATAGAATAAACATTTATTCATTTAAAAAAACATATATGAGTAAAATCAAGTGAGTGGGCCGTCTAAAATTCTATGAAATTATGGGTATTATATACATTTGGGACAACCGCCTTAAAATATTGCTTGACGTCCAATATCGACCATCAAATTGAAAAGGGCAAAAAGCAAAAGGTGTGTGTTACTCTTTCGGTCTACACATTTCATGCTAGTGTAAATTCTTGTTTGTAAGGTAAAGGCATGAATTTGGGAAGGGAAATTAAGTTAATTAATTGGTATTATTTTCTTAGATTTGATTATAACCATTTCTTGGAGACTATAAAAGTTTATCTTTGAAGGAAAGAAAGTTTACCTAGTTATAAATTTAATCAATATTAAAACTAGAGAGGATACAAGCAGCATGCAAAGAGGGGTTTTTTGGGTGAGATATGTGAAGGGTTTTTGCATGACTTTTTCGTTGAATGGTTGTAAGCGATAACTCCTAACTCTTTCACTCCTTCTACTCTATAAGTAATAAACAATGTGACCTTTTTGACTCTTCTCTTAACCATCTATGTCCTTAATGATTAATGAATAGATATTTCATATTGGAGTTTCCATGTACTCATATGTAAGTTTAATGGGATAAATGTTAAACTAGAACATCTATGAAAATTTGGTTTTGATTAATATGGAAACTCAAAGCTCCTTCTACCCTATAAACAATAACCAATGTGACCTTTTTGACTCTTCTCTTAACCATCCATGTCCTTAATGATTATGTATTTCATATTGGAGTTTCCATGTACTAATATGTAAGTTTAATGGCATAAATGCTAAACTAGAACATTTATATATAGCTTTGGTTTTGATTAACATGGAAACTCAAAGATATCTATTTAATGAGGAATTGATAAATGAGATTTGAACTTGGAATAACCAACTCCCAAAAAGACAACTCTACCAATCCTTCGTTTACCTCATCCACATAAAAAAGTGATAAACAATTACCCTATTTTTAATTAAGGCATAAACTTTACCTTTAATTATTGAATTGGTTGATGTTTAAGAATAGTTAAACCAATTAGAATAGCTAGGGATAATGACTAAGCTAGGAGACATGTTTTGATTAAACCTTTTAATGACCATGATCTATTTGAAGTTATGTGATAAATTTTTGATATGGACATTTGTTTGTTTCAACCTAAGACTAGACATTTGATAATTATGTCAACTATATGATATTTTGAATGTTGAATAAATGAGTCAGACCAAATCATGAACTAAATCTAATATTATTTTTTAGATTTTTAATTAAAGATTTATGTTTGCCTCAGGCTATGTTAAAGGATTTTATAAGACACATATTTTCTTTAGATTATACTAGGATTATTTGACTAAGTATTATGGTTTAATGTTTTACATTCGATGTTGTGACTGCATTGATTTAAGAGTGCAAATCACAAATGGAAGGTGTTCCATGGGGTGGTAGCTAAGTTAGTGGGAGTAGTTTAAGTGCCAACATGACATAAGGAAAGTCAATGGAAGTTGGCACGTCAGATTGGTGATTAGGAGGTGTAGACCTCGACACCATTAAGACCAAAAGGAAACATGTTAGAGTGCATAATACTTTTGTGTCTTTCTTTAATTATCCTAGGTTTGTTATGCTTAGGATAAAGGTGTTAACTTGTACACATGTCACATTATGAGGAGCATCTTCTCTCACTCACATGTGTCACGTTCATAGAAAGCATCTTTTATTATTAGCAAGTAAAGTTTTACTAGGTCTCCTTCCTAGTGATTTATTTGGTGACTCACGTAAATGTCATATGATAGGACTCTTCTTGAGTATTTCTTATAAATACTTCTTATGCTCACATTTGAGTAATAAGCCTACAAATGCTAATATGGCAAACTAAATGGAACCTCAAGGAAAGAAATACATTAGAGGTAGGAAAAAAAAGTAATGAAAAAATATTCAAATCTAAGGAAATCCAATGGGTTGGATAATTAGTGGAAAAGGTGAAAAACTATGTAGAAAGAAGGAAACTAATGAGAATTTCTATAGTGAACAATTGTATTATGAGATTGAAAAGGGCAAATTAGAAAAAGGAAATGGGATTTTGAAGCCTAATGAAATATGATGAGTTCAAGGAAAAGAGAATATTGATGGTGTAGGGAAACGGTTTGAGGATTAAATTGATTGGTCAATCCACCAAGAGTTCGCAAATAAAGAAGTATCAAGAATCGAATAATGAGAATTGAGAGAATGTTATAGAATGAGGGGAATAATATGGAAGAATAGTTAGCTAAGTTAGGTGCATTTATCAAAGGAAAAGTCATGGAAATTAGCTAGAGAAGAAAGATAAGTGTTGAAGTTCTATAGGAAAATATTTATATTGACTTGTGAGCATGGATACCTGATAAAGTAAATTGTCTATCAAATTCTATTATTCATTATTTTGTGGTTCATTTACTCTATGACTTAGTTATCTTCTCGAATGCTTGTGTGGCTTTATTGTGTTTATGTGGTATGTTGGAAACTTACGCAAGGATTGGAGGCATGGGAAGCTCTTCTAGGTATGACTTTTTTGTTATGTTCAAATCATTATGGGAAACAAGGATGCAATTATTATAATATTTTTTACTAAGAAGTTAGCTAAAGGTTGGTGCCTTAGCCTAAATTTTGATCTTATGGCCTTAGTAATGGGTTGAATATTTCTTACATTATCCGGGTTGTAGCCTAACTTTGTGGTTGAAGAAATAAATTATCAAGGGTATTCTTGAGCAAGAGATTGTTGTGTATTAGTGTGTTTGGTTATTTCTCTCTTGTGAAAAATAGCCTTATGGGTTGATGCCCAGTTTGCCACACCTCATTTTGGGTTATTTATTTGGAACATATGAAGTGTGCAAATTTAATATTTATTATTCCATTTTTATATTGCACTGTAATGAGATAAATGGTACTTTGTTTATCTTGACAGAATATTCATGTTATGCAATTTAGATATATGTTTAAATTGTGATTATAATTTTTCCTAACAGACTAACTACAATCTAGTTGGATATGAGGTGGATGTAGGATAACCTTTTCTTCACTCTTTTTCCATAAACCTAGTGTGTTGCCCAATGCAACCATTTGTTAATAAGTTAAAGACCCAAAATTGGGATTGATTACCTCTTTCATCCATGTATAACCTAATGCATGTTACTTATACCACCATGGTCATATTAGAATGCCATCTAGGCAGGTAATAGTTGTATGAGTCCAAGTGTTGGACAATCTCTAGCTGACTTAATAGGAGCTAGTGGACTTTGCTAAGATCAATATCATTGTTGTGGTCTTTGAATAGGATTTTTAATATCTTTTTCCTTCTATTAGCATTCTTAAATGGTCGTTATTTCAACCCTGTAATAGAGGATTATCAATTTAGTAGCTGTATAATACTACCTTGTTGTGGTTGAATATGTTACATCTCTCTTTTTGGACAAATTTTTCCTATTTACTTTTACTTGTTTCATGGATAGAATAGACTTGTGAGTATGTTTTAAGTTCATGGTAAACAATGTTATGATTAGAAATAATTTTATGGAATCATGATTATATATCTCTTAAATATGATGAAACGAATTAAAATGTCTTTTACAACATGGAAAAGAGAAATGTTATGATTGTATTATGCTTTGACTGGGATACCGGTATGTTGACCACAATTTGTATGTGAGAATGTTTTGGCAGGAACAGGTGGATTAGACTCTCCTTGAAGCAAAGGGGAGAGAAAGTATCTTCAGGGAAGGGGAGTATAGACTCTGGATCACCAAAGGGTATTTGCCACTAAGAACGGATATCAAACACTGAAACCTAGCGTCTTGAGGTAATATTTGATTTTGGTTAAGTCAAGTTATCGACAAGGTCATCAATGACTATAGAAGTAAGTTACTTCTTCATCTTGTTGTTATAAAATAACAACATTGTCTTTCCAAACGTCAATGTCACAATGTATATTGTCAATCAACATCTATGTCGTAATCCTCTGAGTTCATGTCATCAAATGTGGATGACAGATATATTTTGGGTATGTGTCATATGGTATGTCTTGTTAAGGTTACTCGACGTAATATGTTGACAATATTTCGTAGAGGAGAAGATAAAATTCAACCCCGAAATGTCAACCATAAACTTTGTCGTTGCGGTTGCATATTTGCTCCAAATCGTCATCGTCGTAAGGCTTTACGTACATGCGATGTAAATACATGTATTCTAGGATAATGTTGAACGTAGAGTTATTCTTATTAAGTTATCGTTGCTCGATAGGTTTAGATGATGTCTTAAGCCTATGTGAATGTCAAAGTGATATACAATCGATTATAATCGTAGTGGTAATGTATAAATAAAATATATTCATACATAATCACTAAGACCAAAATAAAGATTATTAAGTAAGCGGGCTTTAGATCGAAAAGGCTTTGTTATAAGTTAACATTTCATGATGCCACCTTAATCTCATAACATTGTAACGACTTGCTAGCTTTAGATTAGGTTGTTAAGACCGAGAGTAGAACATAAATATCATTATGTGATATTGTTAAATTGACCTCGGCTCAAAAACCTTGACATAGTTAATAATTCATGATGTCGACTTAATAACCAATCCCACCACCTTTTTATTTGCCATGACAGCATAACAGAATGAGTGCATGATGCTTTATCAAATGGATTGCCATGTGGTCAACCAAGAAATCAAACCAGCTTAGAGGCATAACATAAGTGGATAAGTTTGAGAGTCAGTTAGGGCTCTGAGTTAGTTATTCTCCTCAATCGATAAAAACATTTGAAGTCTTGAGAAACGGGGGGGTGGTTATCAGTAGAAGCAAAAAGGAGAGTAACCGAGTTAGTTTTCAAGAAACACAGTGGCAAAGAAGGCAACAAGAGTTAGGAGCTAGTAAAAATGAAGAGGATCAAGCAGGAGCCACAGTGAATAGTCCTTCAAATAGGTTCTTGATTCCTCTTTTTAAATATGTAATTAGTCAAATAAAGTGATAATGCAAAGTCAAATCTTTACTATTGTTTGCACTGTTATGTGAATGATAATCATTTGTAAGAGGAAAATGAATGTCCTGCAACGTGCCTCATTCCTTATTGTCATTCATTCAAACAATTTATTGACTATTCTTTGCAACATAAACAATGTGTTATTAAGATATCATTGTCGAAGAGAAATCACTACTTTACGTGGAGTTGAAATGACAACACAAGATTAGTTAAGTCGTGATATTAGAACAACCAGTCTTTATTACTGAGAGATGTGAAATACAAACTATAATGACCATTCAAGAGCAAAGTTATCGAGTCATGATGGTTTAAAAGAGATAAACTTACACCATCTTTGTGCACTTTCAGTTATCTTTTCATACACATGTATCAACTTCATAATATTGAAGTACCATTTAATGTCGTATAATGAGAAAACTAGCAGTTTCTTATATAAGACAATGAAGTTTCTTAAAATGTTTTAGACCGTGGAATTACTCTATCAACTGTAGTATATTGAGTCTTTAAAACTCAGTAAATGAAGGACAACCTCTTCTCTAGGAAGATTTAGTTAAAATAATAACCACCAACAATGAGAATATAGGCACCCTGCAGCCTTAATAGTTGTGCATGTGTATATTGAAAGGAGGGTTTTTGAAAGTGACTTTTTGATAAACTCAAGTAATGATATTTTCAAAATAGATTATCCTTTACTTCATTAACTAGCTAATCATAAGTTTTGATGAAAAACAACTCTTTTATGTCAAAGAAGAACTTGCATGCCTTATCTTGTATAGATCTCCTATGTCTACGGGTGTGATTTATCATTTATATAAACCAACCAACCACAGCCAAGGATCTTTTAATTAATGTATCTTTCATTAATTTCCTTATCATTTTATCTTCACCACATCTGACCACATCTGTATGGATATTTAAGATAAGAATATAAGTCATGCATCTTTTCCATCAGAAAGTAGCATCGATGTAAATGCTCCTAAGTTTGTGTTCCCATATGATCTTTGGGCATCGAGAAAACACATCCTCATAACTACCATAGGTTTATTTAGCATTTCTATGATAAAGTTAAAGGGTCCTCAAGCTAGCCAATGCGAGTATAGAAATCAACCATGCACACATAATGATAACTATCAGCTTTGTCAAATTTAATGTTGGACACTATTGGTAATGGTGTCGACCTAGAATTGTTCTATTGATTTGGCTCTCTATATGAAAGTATTTGGCCTCTAAAGTCATCAATTATCATCAACCTCTATTGTATATAATTATCAACCGTGGATAATAATGATATCAACCTCTATAAATGTTAATGGTTATTATATGATGAGATTGATTGATATCTCCATATGTTAAAATATTTCTTTTGGTAAGATTAGTAGAGATATGGATGCTCCCAATGAGTGAGTTCACTACTTATTATGACTTCTTTGATCAATATCTTTATACCTTGACTATTAAGAATATTGTCATTTGGGCATCAGATTATTGTTCCCAACTATTGATGTTTTGATTTGATAGCCTTTCGTAAGGTAATGTTACCTTCCATGATGATGGTAAACATATTGTTGACATACGGTTAGCCATTCATGATAATTTTATTATTTGTTCAATTTCCTTATTCTTTATAACATGATGACATTATAGATCTTAGTGAAGAATTATTACTTGATGACTATGATGGATCCACATACGCATCTTTACATGTGGAATTATTCCATTCATTGATTATCTATTCATAGATATTGGTTCATTATATAAATCAATCACATGAAAGGTTATCATGACTACTATTATTTGATTTTCTTATGACCGGTTGAGGATTGTTATTAATTTCAAATAGTAATAGTGCAACCATTCTTGTATATTTTGTGTTGGTTTCAAAAATGGGTTTTTACTATTGGAGTCATACTACCCTATTATAATTGTATAACTATGTCATGTTTAAATACCAACCTTGACATTAGTTAATCAAAATATCAAACAATCCTTTTGGAAACTAAAGACCACTTAGTGGATGATTTTACCTCCCCAAATTACTAGAGTATATACTCTGATTTTCTTAGCATATCGACCTAAAATGGAAGGATGTTGTTAGAATGATAGGATGACATTTTCTATTGGGACAACTTAAAAGGTTGTTTATAAGGTTCCAAGAATGATGGTACTAATAGTTATAATGAAATTATATGAACTTTGAATGGACTGATATTGCAAATATATTCTAGATTAAGGATTGATCTAAGTCAAATTGACTAGAATGTATTTATTGTTTAGACAAGTTTGTGTCTAGTATAACTAAATGAAGGGGTAAGGACCCTAGTTATGTTTATTTGATATTATTATGAAAAGACATAATTGTCTTGACTATGATGCTTAACCTGGGTAAGGTACTAACCATTTTAGCTATATAGAATTGACTTAAACTCCTTTAAGTATCGATAAGTCTTGGATCTCAGGTATTGCAAAGTTGCAATGAGAATCCTTTTATGGAAAGTTAATCTGTCGGGATTATAGAACCTAGACAACATTTGGAAAACTATTGAAAACGTTCGGAAAGACTAGATTAGAATTGATAAACTTTAAATATAAACCTAGTTCACCACATCCAGGATGATGTAACCTATTGGGATGATCATACTTAGCTAGAGGGTATCTAGGATTGTATGATAAATAGTGTTACGTAGGATACACCCCTAGTACTTTGATGACAAATACCATGGGTCATCCTAGGTCTATACTCTTCGTGCAGGGTAGGGCCACTTCTAGTTAGGAAGGTGTGTGGGAGACCATCAGTCTATGGATGGAGGTAAAGCTCTCTGAAGATGCTTTCTCTCTCTTCAATCAGAGGGTAGCCGAGGCTTGTGAAATGGAGGTTGACAATCAAGTTGTAGTGATCTCTTGGTGAGTTTTATTTTGTAAATTTTTCTTTATGAATAATATATATAAATATCATATTGTTGATTCATTGAAAATGAATGGACCCTTTGTGATTAAATAAGTTGTTGATTAAACTTCAATGTTTGAAAAAGTGAATTTGTTTTTATCAACCTTTTACCTCTTCAAATTTTACTTCATGGTAAAACTGGATTATAGAGTTGGAATTATTTTGGATATTATAGAATAAATTAGCATAGTTTGCATTTTGTAGATGCTTCTATGAGTTATAGACAGGTTGCTAGTGACTATATATGTTGATAACATTGCATTGTTCACTAAGGGTCAAGAGAGTCTTGACATTAGCATGCATTTTAATACAATTACATATGTATAAATTAGCTTTAATTGTGGGTACACGTTTTATCATTAGTGTCAATATTATTATGTTGTTGTGTTTCCATAGTTATAAACAATATTTGTTTCTTGTACATTGCATTATAGTAGTCATTAAGCCAACTCAAGGGTAAGAGCATACCAAGAGAAAGGAAATCATAGTTATTATTATGCTTTGAATTATTGTATTTATTAAATCATCTCAAGAATAAGGGCATAGTAGGAGATTAGAAACAATCATTATTCTTATACTTACACCAAAAGATTTGAAAATAATATTAGGTCATATTATATATCTTAGGTACAAGCAAGACCATCTGAGGGTAGGGAATACCAGGAGATTGGTACTTGATGACTATATGCTGATCTAAGACCATCTATTATAATAGGAATCTTGTAAGACCATCTCAGGGTAGTGTATACCAAAAGATTGGTGTTCAAAGGATAATTTATAGTCTCACCAATTAATAGTCATCAGGAAGAGTCAAGCAAGAGATAGTAGTGTTATGAATGGATGATCCATATTATACAACTGATAATTGAATGCTTTGGCCAAAGTGATGCAATAATTGTAAGCATTGTTAATTCACTATACCTCTTGGTTTCATGGTAGTTAGAGGGTATCTAAGGACTTCCTGATTGACTACATGTGATAGGTATTAATATTTGCACTTGGTTTTTAGATTTGTTTCTATTGCAGGCATTCCTATCTATTACCCTTGTTGAAGGGTTGGGCCTCTTATAGTGGGAAGATGAGCAATGGTTTAGGTAAAGTGCCTAGATGGTGCTCTCCCTCCTATAGCTAGACAACCATATTTCTTGCATTCAAATGAGATGATAATGATTGAGGGTCAACAAATTTTGTAATGAAAAGTCAAAACATGTATAATTGATGTACTAAAGTGGATTAGAAGAATAGTAGTCCTAATCTAGATTTGTATCTTATTATTCTTTTATTTGTAAACTTCTATCATGGAAATCTATGTAATGATATAATGTTGGAATCTTTATTTGAAATGTGGAATCTATACATGTTTAAAAAGAAATTTTGAAAATTGTAGCATTTGTGAGTTATTTATTCATTAATTTGTTTTGTTTATCAGGTGGATCATTACATGTAGTATAATATATTAGGTTAAAACACTAGGGCCTATGAGCCTACTATGTCTGAATGTAATTTTTTTTGAAACAAGCAAATTTAAGCTAATTCAAAATGCTTTTCTTTCTCTAAGTATAAAGATGGGAGGATCTAGATTGAGGAAGAAATCCAGAAAGAAGACCAAGAGTTAAAGCCTAGTCAAAGGTAAAGTCCACCCAACCACCTCTCAAGGACAAGGAGTTACGGTTATCTAACACTGAAGCCTTAGCATCGACTATGGTTCGTATAAAGTTGAAGAAACAAAAACAAGTGAAACCCAAGGTTGAGATTATGCCAAAACCAAAGAAACCATTAGTAGTGCATGACATGCCTCTGGACTATGGATGATATGCCCCCATTGTAAGAAAGGAGGTATTAGACGAGTACCTACACATACATCCTACCTTTGTAAGTGTGGAAGTAAACTTGGAGGATGAAGATCTTGAGAAGTTTGAAATGTCTGAATTGTATTTTGGAATATTGTAACTAAGAGACCTTATTATAAATGAGGATGTGTAAAATCCATCTTTTATCAATAATTTTTTCTCTTTCTTTTGAGAACTTGTGTGATGACTTTTTTCCTTGAACATCAAACTTAATAAAGTGGGTTACTTGCGCTAATGCGTGATAACTTTTCTATATCATGTTAATATGGTACAACTAGGATGAATATGGGAAGTGACGCTATCAATTCAAACCAAGTTGCAAATGATCTTATAGCTAAACTAGATCAAATTATTTCTACCCTAAATGAGACTAGGGAAAGGATAATTTCTTTGGAATATCAGTTTAGAGGACCTAGAGACCAAGAAGATGAAGTAGGTCAAGAGAAATACCTTAGCATCAATGAAAGACAAGATGAACCATGACCTAACCAAGAGGAAATTGAAAGATAGGTAGAAGTAAGAGACCGTCTAGAAAACAAGTTGGATTAGAATATAAAAAAGGTCAAACTATGGTGCAGGAGCACCATTTGTCAAAGGTGGACAATTATTAAAATCTAGGCTTTAGTTTTGAGTTTTAAATAAAATAAGGCCTTAAAAATACCATTAATTATTGTAATAAATCCTATTTGAGGCATTTTTGTAGTGGGGGTAATTATAGGACTAGGGTCTTTAATTTTTTTCTTAAGTTTAGTGTTTTCTATTTTGGTAGCCTTAGTGGAGAGGCTATTTTTTAGTCTTTCTTTTTGAGTTTTCTAGATGGAGGAGGAGTGGAGTGAAGTTATATATTGTAAAACATGCTTTTTTTTATGAGATACAGGTCATGGAAGAAGGATATGAATCTTTTGGAATGAAGGAAATAAGATAAAATGATTTTTTTGTTGTTCTACCTCTGTTTTTCACAGTTTTTCTATATTTTTTGGTGTTCTTTGAATTTGTATGGCCTTATACGGCCCTGTAGCACCCTAAAAAATACATAGTTGGATGGGGTATTAGATTACCTTTCTTTTGCATATAAGTTTATGGTCTAGTCTCATGTTTTGTGGATTTTATGCTCATTTTACTAAAAATAGTCCAATAACCTAGGTTTTGACAGTCCTAGAGAGAAATTTTATGTTTTTGAGTGCCATGACCATGCCAAAATGACACAAAATGGTGGAATGACAGGTTTTTAAGTCCTTCAAATGATTTCTTCACTTGTGGAGCAAACAAATAAGTTTTCTTGGTGTTTTGAAAAGTTCTTATTGTTGTAATTTCCTATTTTTTAGGAAGAATGAGGGTTTCTAGTTTGCATGTTTGAATTTGATGAGATAAGTGAGGGTCCTGATAAAAAAAATGGTGGATTCTTCTGTTTTAATACATAACTAAAGATTGTCCATTGAGTTTAGGTAAAAATTTGGTGATTTTGAGGCACCTCCTTTGTAAAAGTGGCCTAATTAGGCCTATTACCAGAATTACCAGTCATTTTTAAGGCCTTATGTTACAAAACAATCATACTTGATGAAAGATGTGTTATGTAAGAGGATAATGGGTACTCAAAACAGGTTTTAGTTCATGGGTTTGAGTCGTTTTATGAAAGTTATGCCAAAAATACTTCATTTGTTGTCCTAATTAGGCCTAGGAACAACATGTATAGTCCATTTTTGAGGATTTTGGTCCAAAAAAACCTACCCTGCATGTTATATATGTTGTGGAGGGGCTTAATAGGTATTCAAAAAGGTAATTTGTTCATGGGTTTGTCTTAGATTCTGAAAGTTATGCCCCAAAAATCCTATTCTAAGGGCTACAAGCAAAGTTGACCTAGTTGTGAAGGGACAGTAGGAACAACAAGTTACTAAGTTGTTTTGTGAGTTTGGTGAGTATACTTTGGTCATTTTAGTGTGGTCCAAGGTGGTTGGGAGGTTTGGTGGGTAGCTTATGCATTCAAACCATGAAATGACATCTTTTCCTAGTCTTAAAACAATGCATTCTAAGAGGACAGTCAAGACAATGTGTGAACAGTCAAGTGGTAAATGAAACCTTACATTTGTGAGCTGCCCCTTGGAAAGAATTTATCAATTTGTCCTCCATTATGATTTACTTGTCTCTGACCTAAATTATTTCCAAGGGGTAGCTCACAAATGCAAGGTTTCATTTACCACTTGACTGTTCACACATTGCCTTGACTGTCCTTTTACAATGCATTGTTTTAAGACTAGGAAAAGATGCCATTTCATGGTTTGATTGCATAAGCTACCCACCAAACCTCCCAACCACCTTGGACCACACTAAAATGACCAGAGGATACTCACCAAGCTCACAAAACAACTTAGTAACTTGTTGTTCCTATTGTCCCTTCACAACTAGGTCAACTTTGCTTATAGCCCTTGGAATAAGATTTTTGGGGCATAACTTTTAGAATCTAAGACAAACCCATGAACAAATTATCTTTTTGAATACCCATTAAGCCCCTCCACAACATATCTAACATGCAGGGTAGGTTGTTTTGGACCAAAATCCTCAAAAATGGACTATACCTGCTGTTCCTAGGCCTAATTAGGACAACAAATGAAGTATTTTTGATATAACTTTCATAAAATGACTCAAAACCATGAAATAAAACCTGTCTTGAGTACCCATTATCCCCTTACATAACATATATTTCATACACATATGATTGTTTTGTAACATAAGGCCTTAAAAATGATTGGTAATTCTGGTAATAGGCCTAGTTAGGCCACTTTTACAAAGGAGGTGCCTCAAAATCACCAAATTTTTACCCAAACTCAATGGACAGTCTTTATTTATGTATTAAAATAGAATAATCCACCATTTTTTTGATCAGGACCCTCACTTATCTCATCAAATTCAAACATGCAAACTAGAAATCCTCATTCTTCCTAAAAAATAGGAAATTACAACAATAAAAACTTTTCAAAACACCAAGAAAACTTATTTGTTTGCTCCACAAGTGAAGAAATCATTTGAAGGACTTAAAAACCTGTCATTCCACCATTTTGTGTCATTTTGGCATGGTCATGGCACTCAAAAACATAAAATTTCTCTCTAGGACTGTCAAAACCTAGGTTATTGGACTGCTTTTAGTAAAATGAGCATAAAATCTACAAAACATGAGACTAGACCATAAACTTATATGAAAAAGAAAGGTAATCCAATACCCCATCCAACCATGTATGTTTTAGGGTGCTACAGGTCCATACAAGGCCGTACAAGTGCAAAGAACAACAAAAAAATACAGAAAAACAGTGAAAAACAGAGCTAGAACAGCAAAAAAAATCATTTTATCTTATTTTCTTCATTCCAAAAGCTTCATATCCTTTTTCCATGACCTGTATCTCATAAAAAAATCATGTTTTACAATATATAACTTCACTCCACTCCTCCTCCATCTAGAAAACTCAAAAAGAAAGGCTAAAAAATAGCCTCTCCACTAAGGCTACCAAAATAGAAAATACTAAACTTAATCAAAAACTTAAAGACCCTAGTCCTATAATTACCCTCACTACAAAAATGCCTCAAATAGGCTTTATTACAATAATGAATGGTCCTTTAAGACCTTATTTTATGTAAAACTCAAAACTAAAGCCTAGATTTTAATAATTGTCCACCTTTGACAAATGGTGCTCCTGCACCAAACTACCTAATTTTGATGGTACAATTATGGGAGATGGAGCAGGAGCCTAGCTTAGTGAAATAAAAAATATTTTGATATTTACAATTATTCAAAGACAACTAAATCTATTTGGGGAGCATATATTCTCTTAGGGGAAGCCTCAACCTAGTGGGCTAATAAGAAATGAGAAATGGGAATTGATTCCACCAATTTCACTTGGGATCAATTTGTGACCCTAGGTTTAGGAACAGATGGTTGCCCTAGCTCTACTTTGATTAGAAATTGACTGACTTTTAAAACCTAAGGCAAGGAGAAATGATAATAACTGAATATTGGGAGAAATTCACCTAACTCCTCAAGTACATTCCTTAGCATGAACGAGATGACTGGTTCCACATATAGAAGTTCATCATGGGACTAAACCCCCAAATTGGAGGAGAAGTAGATGTTCATTGAACCTCATCCAATGATTAAGTATTTGAAAAGAACATAAAACAAGAACAAATGATTAATTTCATTGCTGCTTCAAGGGAAAAGTACCACAAAATTTTGGAAATTCAAATTCTTCATCATTTAAAAAGAAGTGGGACAAAAACCCAAATTCCAAATAGAAGTCAAATGGTGCAAATTAATAATAACAACGATTTTAGAGTTAAAGGAAAGCATAATGAGACAAAAGGAAGGAATAGAAATAGGGAGGAAATGAGGTCTGACAAGAGAGGACCACCTTGGGGATATTTTTCTTGTGAAGGTGATCATTATGTCAGTAGCTACCCAAACAAGAATTAGGGAAACAACTACAAAAATCCTCCATGGTCGTCACAACAAATAGATTTTCAACAAAGAATCCATGCATCAGTTGATAACCGCCATGCTAAGTTCTAGATTGCTTTGATTGAAACTTTAGGTATATTTTTTGGTTATTGTGTTTCTATATTGATTGATTCTAGATCTACTGAGTATTTTGTGTCACCTAGAGTACTTAGTAAGATTATTAGGAGAGCAAGATTTATGGAAAATTCATGGTTAGTGTAATATGTAAATCAAGCTAAGGAAAGGGTAGAATAATGCATGTTTGAAGATGAGTTAAAACTTCCCACCTTTTCCATTGAGGTGAACCTTTATCTAGCACCATTAGGTTCTTACAATGTTATCCTAGAGATGAACTGGGTCTAGCGCCATAGGGAAAGAGTAGATTCCTTTGTAAAAATAGTTGATTGCCTGATGATTTGGCAAACCATTTTCAAATCCAAGGGGTTAAGTGGGAAGCTAATCTAAGGAAAATTTCAGCTATACAACTCAAGAGAGCTATAAGGAATGGGTGAGAAAAGTATTCTAGTAGTGTGGATGAGTTGGAAGATATTAAGGAACTCATGTGGAAATATTAAGGAGCTCTTTTATGTGTTGATGTTTTTACATTTCCAATGTAGGAGGCCCAACTTCCAGAGGCCATAAATTTTGATATGGGAGGCCAATTGGGCCTTTTTTTTTCTAAATTTTAGAGATCAAAGAGGTCCATGTGATAGGCACCTAAGAATTGGTACTGAACAATTTGAAATTTTTATTTTGGCTAAAAACTAATTCTATAGCCTAGAAATTGAGTTTTTCTATTTTTCAACCTAAAAATCACACTATTTGTAATCTTAACATTGGGTGCAAGGTTGTGACATCTTTACTAACTTTCTCCTACTTGTAGAACACCTTTGAATAGAAAAGGGTAAAATTATGAACACTAAAAACTAATTTCTATGGGTTGAAATGCCCAAAGGGTCACTACACCAGCTGAACTTGTTTGTGCTCACTAGCTTTGTCAATGAATCTGCAACATTCATCAAAGTATCAATCTTCTCCAACATCATCCTTCCATCCTCTACCATGTCATGAAAAAAATGGTACTGAACATCAATGTGTTTTTCCTCACATGAAAGATTGGGTTCTTTTCCAGACATATGACACTCTAAATGTCACAATGAATTGTAATGGCTTGTGTCTAGTCTAACATCTGAACATAATCTATTAAGTCAGATGGCTTCCTTACAAGCATGAGTATCTTCTATGTACTTTTCTTATGTAGTGTACAAAGAAACCACATCCTATTGCTTACTCATCCAACTAATTGCACCACTTAGCATAGTGAAAACATATCCACTAGTGGATATCCTACTATCAATATCACTAGCCCAATTAGAATCCACATATCCATGAATACACATTAAATGTCAAGTCCCAATAGGATAACCATGATAAAAATTATAATACTTAGAAGTACCTCACAAATATCTGAAGACCCTCTTCACTGTATCCCAATGTACCCGTTCAGGATTAGCCATAAAATGACTAATGACTCCCACTACTTGGGAAATGTTTAGTCTTGTAAAAACCATGGCATACATCAAACTTCCAACAACACTAGCATAAGGTACTCTACTCATATCTTCCATCTCACTAGGAGAACCTAGACAATCCTCAATTGATAACTTTATCCATATTGTCACAAGAACACATACTAGCCTTCAAGCTAACATGTTGAACCTCTCCAACCCTGAGTTGACATACTTAATTTGGCCCAACCAAAGATTTATTTTCACTCTATCTCTTTTTATCTCCATCCCCAAGATGTACCTAGCTTCCCCTAAGTCTTTCACCTCAAACTATGTTAAAAATTGAGACTTCAATGCATAAATCAAACCCTTCCAACTATCAAAAAACAACATATCAACAACATATAATGCAATGATGAGAATATGATCACCATCCATCTTATAGTAGATGCAATGAGATAATTTAGATCTCAAAAATCCCAAAATTAACACAAAAGAATCAATTTTTGGTACCACATTCTAGGAGATTGCTTACGACCATGCAAAGATTTCTTCAATTTACAAACCAAATGTTCTTTACCTTTCTCAATGAAATGCTCTAGCTGTGTCATATAAATCTCCTCCAAATCACCAAGAAGGAATGTTGTTTTCACATCCATATGCTCAACCTCTGAAAGATCATATGTTGTAGAAAGTGATAATATAAATCAAATGTATATCATCTTAGTAACTAGAGAGAAAATATTCAATTCCCTTAACCTAGGAATAACCCTTTGCAACCAATCTTCCCTTGTACTTCTCAACATTTCCATCTAAACTAATTTTATTCTTGAACACCCATTTACATCCAACATGTTTACATCCATTAGTCAAATGTACTAGATCCCATGTATCATTTTTCTATAATGCAACCATCTCTTCTTCCATGGCATTTTCTAGGAATCTACATCATTCATACCCATAGCCTCCTTTATAGTCCTAGGCTCATCAATGTTGGTAATCAAAGCAAAAATACATCTTCAATTAGGAGGAGTATACCTTTTTGGCTATTGTCTTTGTTGAGTGGACCTCCTCAATGACTAAGGTGGAGGTTATATTTCTTCTTTAGAACTCTCTAAACTCTCTACACTCTCCTCCTCTTTAGGCCCTTCATGGGCTTCTAGTTCAACCTTCTTAATTTGGGGTTAGTTAAACAACATTTTTCTTTCCATCCTTCTCTGGTTGCAATATTATGGAAGAAGGCAAGTGACTTCTCTAAAGATAACATTTTTTCTATACAAAACTCTCTCAACCACAACATCCTAGAACTTGTCCCCTTTCACACAAACACCATAGGCGATGAAGATACATTTTATAGCCTTCCTCTAGATTTGTCCACTTCTCCCTAGGCACATGTACATATGCCTCACAACCAAAGACTTGAAGATGTCTTAATGACGGGTTTTTTCTTGACCACACCTCCATGGGTGTCTTATCAACAAGAGTTGATGTGGGAGACCTATTAACCAAGTAATTGTTGGAAACAAGGTGGATAACTAAGAGGAGGGGTGAATCAATTATCTTAATTATTTAACTTTCTTTTCTTCTTTAACAATTAGTGCAGTATCAAAACATATGAGCATACATGAACATGAGAGCAGAAGAGAAATCAACACACATAACACAAGGATTTTTACGTGGAAAACCATGTTAAGGGAAAAACCACGGGGTGACTAACCCAAGATTGTATTCTCTATTAAAAGAATAGAAGTACAAAATGACACTTGCCAATTAGGGCTCACTGCCCAAGCATACTACTCACAAGAGGCTCATTGCCTACAAGAGACTCATTGTCTACAAGGTATAAAGAAAGTAACCAGGTGTTTGAACTGATAGAGGCATCCACATATGCTGAGGTTCAGTTCCGGTTAGGCTCAATAAATTGATCTACTGCACTTCATTCTTCCTCTGCTTTAGTGCTGCTATTCTGTCACATACCGGACTTGTATTATTGCTTCCACACCTATCTCTGCCTTTCTTCGCACATTATCACACACCTTCATACCAAACTCTATCTGGTATATATATCCGCATCAAGGATCTCAACATCTTTCTAGTCGGCATCCGAAATACTCAAGATTTTCCCAACATACTGATCTGTCGGCTGAATCCATGCTTACTATGTGATGCGTATCAAGGACATAGACACAAAATTCATCAATCATGTTAGCCAATCATGAACGATCCCTCAAGTAGCTTGATCACTACCAATTTCTCATCTGAATTAAAGTCTAATGCTCTGCCGGTTGGTTCTTCCTCGGTCTACTCTGCCTGTCAGGAACCCAACACTTAGATGCTCATATCTTTTCTCTCTTTCATCATCAGAGGCTCAATCTCTAGAATGTAGTAGTCATGGTACTCCTACTGACTTCCCCAAGTCCGTACTTTGCTGAGATACTTCCCTTGAGAGATCCAGACCTGATTGTCAGACCTTGCTGCATGCTCTGTTCTTGTTCACCAGACCAAAATACTCATCAATCTGACTTCTGGTATAGACATACCATTTGCTGCGAATGAGTGGGATAGACTTTGTTGCCATCAATGACAACACTCATGAAGCCACATAGTGTCTCTTGCCAACAGTAACAAGCTATGGTAAATTCTTCTACCCAAAAAAATTATTCTAGGCCAACCTCGCTAAGCATACCCCTAGCCCTCTCTATTAGCATCCCATTCATCCTCTCTACAACTCCACTCTACTAAGGGGTATATAGATTTTTATTGTGCTTTTCTATTCCATGATCTTTAAGAATCTAACAAAATATACCAAACAAAACTCACCACCATTGTCAGTCCTCAAACACTTAATCTTTTTAACAATTTGATTTTCTACAAGAGCCTTAAACTCATGGTTATCAGTTCATATATTTGTAGGGTACTTCTGAGTATTCCTTATGTTATCATGTTTATCCTACAGGACCTTAGAATTCACTTTGAATTCGAGGATTTGTGGATTCAAATTGAGCATGTGACATTGACAATAGGAAATCCACCAGTGCTTATGTGTTCACTATGTTTTGTGGTGCTATTAGTTGGATGACTAAGCGACAACCTATGGTCACTTTGTCCACTACTAAAGCTTAGTACATGGCAAAAACTCATGCTTGTAAAGAATTCCTTTGGATTAAGAGATTCTGTTCTAATGTTGGGTTTGATGCAAGGAAGATTACTATTTGTTGTGATAGTGAGAGTGCAATATGTTTGGCAAGGAATCCTACTTTCCATGCAAGGACTAAGTATATTGATGTCCAATACCATTTTGTTTGTGACATGGTAGTGTGATTAGGAAATCCAAATCAAGGTAAAAATATAAACCAAATGCATACAAAAGAAGAGATTATACCTTGATATGAAGACCTAATCCAATAAGGGTGAAGGAGCTTACACCCGAATGCTCCAAGATGTACCCTAGATACTCAAAGGAAATGTGAAATGCTCTCAAGCTTACAAGTGCAACTCAAGAAATTACTTAGCTCAAAGGATATTTTGACATGATAGCATTACTTAGAAACTAGATGATCAAATGGCTTGGAGGAAAGTGTATTTATAGGATTTTTGGAGGGATTTGATCCAATGGTGGAGATTGATTTGAGAGATCAATGGTGGAGGATGAAGATGATGTGGAGGGCCTAGATCCAATCTTGAATAATGAAGGGATGAGAATAAAGATAAATTTTTAATTCATCTTGGGAAGAGGAGTTCATAAATGAGGTTGGGTGAGATGGATTATTTGTGAATTAAAAATTCACATGGGGAAGAGTAAAATGAATTTAAAATTCATTTGGGGAAGAGTGGATATTAATGAGTATGACATGTGTAAGGGGTGTAAGAGGCATTAAATGAGGATTATGACACATGTCTATAAAAAAATGATTTATATGGGATATATTTCAATTTTTTATTTGTGGGATGTGGTGAAGGGTGTTAATCATGGTTTGACCATTTTAATTAGGGTGATTAGCCTAATTAGTATGGCTGGAAAATTTTAGGGAATAGGTTAATGGGATGTTTAGATTAATTAAATAAGGTTTTATTTAATAAATCCTAGGTCTATGGTCATGTAGGGTAGGCTAGGTAATTAAATAATAGACATTTAATTAACTAGGGTAGGGATAGGTTGATTAATAGGCTGAATTAATTAGTTAAACATAATTTAACTATTTAATTGGGTTTAGTGAGAAGGGAGAAATTAACCAAATAAATATTGCATATTTATTTAATTAATGGGCTAAGGTTAAACTATTGAATTAATAAAATTAATCCAATTGTTGGAAATAGAATGATGGAACATTAGGTGGTGAGGGGATAATTAGTTAAATAACAATTTAATTAATTGTTTATGAAGGAAATAGGTATGTTTAGGGAGGTCAAGAGTCGATTTGATGATGAAGACATTTTTAGGTGTCTACATTTGCCCCTCTTCGACATGGCATCAGGACCTAGTAGGGAAGTGGCGTCAGGTCAAAGAAAAATGTGCCCCAGCTACCGAGAAGGAATGGAATGAGTGAGGGATGCCCCCTCGAGAGATCGGTGAAAAAAAGAAAAAAAGAAAAAAAAATTAGGTGATCTCTTGAAAGGACGGAATAGGAGTGAAATTTGGATAGTGGATAGGGAATCGGGTTGATAGGAAGAAAAATGAAGGAAAAAGGTTGTGATCTACACCCTAGAGTGGAAAAAGTGCATGGAAGGATAACGTGGCTTACTATATTTAGAATAGTGGGCCCTAAGAGTGCCACATTTGCACACATTGAGTTTTTTGAGAAGAAGCAAAACAGAGATGGCAGACCGCAATCCCATGTTCTCGCGATACACACACATTTTTGAGTGTTTTCAAGCATATGACTGGGCACCAGAGGCTGGACCCTAGGTAGGCCCTAACCCTAGCTTTGTCCTTTTTCTATTTTATCACTTTTTTTCTTTCAAGAATTGGGATTTTAGGGTTTTGGCGCTATCGCAAGATAGCGTGATGCCAAAGGGGGAGCAGATTAGCGCTATCCTCTGGATTGGTGCTATCCGCTGGGGTGGAGAAGGAATGGATTGGTGCCAAATGTTTATCATTTTGGTGCCATTCACAGTTTTAGCGCAATGTTGCGTAAGCTTTAGGATTTGGCATTTTGGTGCTAAATAGGAGGTAGGGTAGTGCTATCCTTCGGATTAGCGCCATGCTAGGTAGTGGTGCTATTTTTAATATTAGTGCTTTGTGAAATACTAGCACTATACTTGATATCGACGCTATTGGGAAGAGTGGGGCCATTCATCAGATTGGTGCCAAATAGAAGGGTAGCACCATTTGTTTAAATGGCGCGAAAAGGCTGCACAATGGCACTATCTTGTGGATTAGCGCCATGTGGCAACTTGGGTGGCACCATCATTAGAAATGGCACAAAATGGGGTCTGTTGTGGCACCAAAATGTTTTGGATTTCAACAGTAGAAGAAAGGGTGGATTTTGGGGAAAAAATAGGTAGATTTTGACCATGAATTTGTGGATGCAGGATACGAGGTCATTTATAGTGTCCTCACGGGAGTGACGCGTGCTGGCCATGATGGAGTTATTTGATCATTTTGATGATGTGACCCAGGCTCGACTAGCGAGGATAAGGCTTCTAAAACATGGATCGATGCCCATGTTGCGAGTTCATAGAGCTCTGATTACAACTATTATAGAGTGGTATCGACCATAGACTTACTCATTTTTGCTTCCTACTGGCGAGATCACCATTACTCTTGAGGATGTTTATCGCATCCTCAAGATACCGATTCATGGTCAGCAGGTGACATATGACATGAGGAGGGGACAGAGGGCCCTGGTGAGAGTAATTGGCCGTGATCACATTGTGTTATCAGCAAACAAGAGGGAGATGAGTTATGAGGGGACACTAGCGGTGGGTGTAGACCACTTTGCTCTATTCCTGTGTGCATTGATTGGGGGTGTAGTGATGCCCGATAGGAGAGGCAGGGGATTTTTGGTTGGATGGGGGGAGGCTATTGAGGGGATGGTCTGACGTGAGACAGTGTATACTTGGGGACCAGCGATGTTGGTCTAGCTTTATCATGAGATGCATACAGTTGTTTATCATCGTGATTCAGCTCTATCAGCCAGAGTTACGTTGCTTCATGTATGGATTTGGGAGAATATTTTGATTACTCAGCCAAGATGTGGGTATTATCACCATGATTTTGAGGCCTTTGTTTTCTTGTATCGAGATATAGAGTATACATACACTAGGTAGGTTCGATATTGGAGACAGGTTTTGGATGATGTCATTCGTGTTAACTGGCAACCATACATCGGAGTGGAGCCCTAACCAGATGACGATGTTAACATGCCTTACACATTCCAGTAGCGCTACCTGATAGGTCAGGGGGACCATACTATCAATATGTATCTGCCTTCACGAGTTATGCAGCAATTTGGGCTATGGCAGGATGTTCCACAGCCAATGGCAATCTTTGCATAGACTCGTCGAGATGCACGTTATTGGCCTTCGGCCATACAGCCTTGGGTTGCCTTAGAGGATTTTTTGGCTTTGGAGCCATTGATGTGGGATTGGCAGAGTGAGATTAGGGATGCAGGTACTACTTCTGCCTATGATGCATGGTGGTAGTTGTGGCGGCCTACACCGTTCATAGACCCTGCAGAGGAGGTAGCAGCATTAGGGGATGAGGAGTTAGAGGAGGATGGGGATGAGGATTCTGATGGAGATGATTTCTTGGAGGAGGGAGAGGAGATTATCACAGACTATCTTATGGAGGTTGGGGAAGATGGAGAGGAGAGGGAGATTGGAGGAGATGGGGAGCCAATGGATGTGTTCGCAACAGTAGTAGATGGACAGGTCGGGCTTAGGGGAGAGGGGCGGGTAGGTAGTAGCTCACAGTTACCCCAATAGCAGGTGCATCATCGGGTACCTGTGCAATAGGTACCTATTGAGCAGGTTCAGATCGAGGAGGTGCCGAGGCAGAGGGCACCTCAGCAGCATGGGGGATGGTAGAGGATAGGTAGGGAGGTTCTTCCCCCATCACAAGTATCACAGCAATAGCAGCAGTGGGCCATTATAGCAGGGCATCAAGTTCCTAGTTTAGAGGCGGGTACCTCGGCGGTGGGTGGAGATTCGGGGCCTCGAGAGCTTTCATCTCATCGGCGGCCTCATAGTGGAGAGGATGAGGAGATTGAGACCCTACGGGGACATGTTGCTAGTCTGCAGGAGGCTTTATAGGGTCGTGATATAGAGTTAGTGCAGTTGCGAGGCACTGTTGCACTGCTAGACGGTGTTGATGGACAGGTGCGTGTGCTGCAGGTACAGTTAGCCCAAGTGTAGGGTGAGATAGCTATTTTGATGGGAGAGCGGGATGCTGCACTTTTGAGAGCCCACTTGGCAGAGGATATGGTGGTTGGTTTACAGGCTTCGGGTGCCGGTATGGGCCCAATTTTGACACTGATGCAGACACAATTGTCTTAGGTACAGGGACAATTGCTAGAGGCTAGAGGATGGGCAGATTATTATCAGGTGGTCTATCAGGCGGCAGTGCCTGCAGAGCAGCATGTACAGAGCTACAATCAGCTTAGCAGATCCTAGATGTCTAGGTCACATAGATCTAGATTGGTTCAGTCTGTTCAGCAGCCAATGGGTCCCCCATCACAGGTGCCCCAGCAAGTTACACAGGTACAGCCTCAGCCACAACCACAGCCATAGCCACAGGCAGGACCACAGCCACAACCACAGGCAGGACCACAACCATAGCCATAACCAGGACCAAGATCCCCCACTGAGTGAGAGAGGTTCCAGTATCCAAGGTTGACAGTTGGATCATTTTGGCCCTTGGAGGCATTGTATCATGACATATATTTTTTGATGTATATATGAGCGATGTATATTTTTGTGATGATGATATATGAGATGATGATTTTTTTATGGCCTACATGTTTGCTTGTGATGCTTTTATATGATTATGATGATGTTTATGTTAATGGATGCATATTATGATGATGTGATGGTTTTATGAGATGCTATGGATGTGTTATGTTTATGAGATGTATTATGTTGATGTTATGGATGTACCTATTGATCTAATATGATGGATGTAATGATGGTTTACTTATGTTGATATATACATGCTTGTGATTATGGATTATGATGTGGATGTAGAATACAAATAAATATTTAGATTAATAAACATTTATTATGGATGTAAAATGTAATGCAATGGAAATATATGCTTATCTTAATAAACACATGTTATGCCTACAAATGCAACTAGATGGTTATGAAATGCAACTAAATGATTATGATTATGACATTTAAATGATTATGAAATGTAACTAAATGATTATGATTATGTCACTAAATGATTACGAAATGCAACTAAATGATTATGATATGCCACTAAATGATTATGAAATGTAACTAAATGATTATGACTAAATGATTATGAAATGCAATGTAATGATTATGAAATGTAACTAAATGATTATGATTATGCCACTAAATGATTATGAAATGTAACTAAACAATTATGATTATGTCACTAAATGATTATGAAATGCAACTAAATGATTATGATATGCCACTAATTGATTATGAAATGCAACTTAATGATTATGACATGATTAAGTCCTGATACACATGATGTTCTTTGTTCAACCCTAGGTGGTGGGACTTAGTGATAGGGGAATAGGTGGGGAGAGGATAAGGGTTTATGGATTGGATAAGGATAGGATTGGTTATGGTTAGATTGGGGAAGGGGGTGGGATGGTTAATGAGGGAGTTGCTAGGTCCTGAAACACCATGTCATTGAGGGGGGATTTAGTTTGGTTTGGGATGTATTGGAAATCAGATAGGTTAGTTAGAAGAATGGGGGCCGGGGTTGAATGAGGGGGGGGAGATCTAGGCCTAGATATTATGGTTGAATGGGTGATAGAAAGATGATTTGAGCTAGCAATAGTAGTTGCATAAGTTTTTTTTTAGTGAGAGCATTTCTTAATTTGTTATAACAATGTAGGATACAGTTCACAAAGGTATGAGCTAACCTAGCTGATGATATATATCCCACGATTGCATGGACTAGACACACAAACAATAGGTTGATTTCATGCGTGTCCAAGGTAGTATAACCTTGCCCAGCCAAGGAAGGGGACTCATAGCGACGAGTGCTCATAGTACATATAAGGTATTGATGCCTGTATATGCAAATGAGGCACATCATGCTAGAACCGACCCAAGCTTCAAGATATGAATACTATACTTAGAGTAATGAAACCAACCCACAAGCACAGCATACAAAAAAATCTACCCCAGGTGTTGTCTGCCACTTACCATGATATAATGAGATCAAGGTAGCTTTGGAAATGACCTAGAGTGAGACAAGAAGATAAAAATCAATAATTGAAAGGACCAACAAAAGATACAAATAGCTATTGTGTGCTCTTGCCAAGATAAATATTGATAGGATGACAGATTCTTGTCCATTGTAGGAATGATATATCCTAGGACGCAAATCAGTTGGATGTTGTTGAATAATTTTTGGAAGATGGGCAAAAGTATAGTCAGGCCATGTGTTGACTTATAGTTGGTATGTTGATTGATGATTTTTGCGTTAGGCACTATGTTTCAAGCGTATACTTAGCATGTGTATCATTTGTTGGGTCTAGCAAGTGCAGTGAATAGGGAGCATCCAAACGGGTTGGATGGGTACATCTTCTGTACCTAAGTATTGGATACTTCCTTCGTATTCCAGACTGTCTACATACCGTATGTCCACGGGATCAAGGAACTTTCAAGATGCGGGTGAGATCATCTACCAAGTCACAAAAGTACTCTCTGTAATTTGCTGCCAATCATCCACCCCCATGCATCGATCCACAACAGTACAATCTGCAATTCACACACATCAATACCCATCAATCCTCATCACCTCATCCATCTTAAACCATTTCCCACTTCATCTCACCTGCATCACTACACCCTTCAAATTTTTGGTTCTTGATTTTCTTGTGATAGCTTCTTTTGAGGTGATTTTGATAGGCTTGCAGATGGTTCAATGCATCCAGACGTTTCTCATCTAGTAATTCTAGCTCATGCAACCTTGCGACTTGGTATTCCTCATCATTGATTATATTTGGTAGAGATACTCTTAGGGATGGGAGCTCGACCTCAATAGGTAAGATGGCTTCAGATCCGAATACAAGGGAATACAGAGTGGCTCCTGTGGGTGTATAGATGCTTGTGCGATAGGCCCATAGGGCAGGATTGAGCTGGAGGTGCCAATCACGGCTAGCTTCATTAACCATTTTCTTTAGAATGCGGAGGATGGTTTTATTTGAAGCTTCAGCTTGACCGTTTCCTTGAGGGTAATATGGAGTGGAGAAGTGGTGTTGGATTTGGAATTTCTCACACAAAGTGTGGACTTCTTGGTTCTTGAATGGTTTTCCATTGTCAGTGATAATGGAATGAGGGATACCATAATGGCATATGATATAATGGAGGATGAACTTAGATATCTACGTTCCAGTGGTGAAGGTGAGTGGTATTACTTCCACCCACTTAGTGAAGTATTCGGTAGTTGTGATGATGAATTTATGGCCATTGGATGATGGTGGATGGATTTTCCCTACGAGGTTGAGCCCCCACTGTGAGAAAGGCCACGATGTCGTGATTGGTTGCAATTCTTATGTTGGTGCGTGAATGAGATCTCCATGCTGTTGACATGACATGCATTTTTTTACAAACTTGTAGGCATCTCGTTCCATGGTTGGCCAATAGTACCCGGTCCTCAGGATCTTCTTAGAGAGAGTAGGTCCACTTGAATGTGCCCCACAGATGCCTTCATGTACCTCTTGCAAGGCCACTTTAGCTTCCCTAGAGTCTAAAGATCGTAAAAGCATACCATCAAGACTCCTTTTGTATAGGGTATCTCCTACAATGGTGAAGTGGGAGGCTCGACGGATGAAAGTTTTTCGTTGTGAGGCAGATAGGTTAGGAGGGATGATGTTATCATGGAGGTATAGATAAGTTTCTTGATACCACAAGGATAAGGGACCAATGACTTTGTACACTAGCTCTAATTGGGGAGCATCATATGCTGGAATAGGGAGCTCTTCTATCAAGAACTCGCACTTCTTGCTATCCTTCTTCATGTCGACCATGGATCCAATGGTTGCCATGGTGTCTGCAGCTTTTTTGTTAAGCCTTGGGATTTGTTGAAAATAAATATTATCAAAATAATCTTTGAAGTCATCAACCATCTTTTTATAAGGTAGGAGTTTATCATCCTTAGTCTTGTACTCATTGTTTACTTGCCGAGTGACTAGCTGGGAGTTGCCATACACCATCAACTTCTCAATTTTCCATTTGATTGCCATTCATAGACCTGTGATTAGGGCCTCATACTCTGGCACATTATTAGTACATTGGAATGTAATTTTGAATGACTTAGGGATGGTGTCACCTTGAGGGGTAACAAACAAGATGCATGCCCCCGAGCCTCTATGTGTATATGACCCATCAAAGTACATTTTCCATGTTTATGTTGCTGGTGTTATTGTCAAGATGGCTTCATCAGGGAACTTTGCCAGTGTATGATATTCTACAGGAATGGGTGCTTCAGCCAACTGATCAGCGATAACTTGTCCTTTGATAGCCTTTCTCTCAGTATATTCAATGTCAAATTCACTGAGGATCATGACCCATTTTTCCATTCTCCCAGTAAGAGTAGCTCTGTTTAACAGATATTTTAGTGGATCGATCTTGGCGATGAGCTTATTCTTGTGATTGAGCATGTAGTGTCTTAATTTTTGTGAAGTAAAGACCAGGGCTAGGCATGCTCATTTAATTGGTGTATAGTTGAGCTCATAGGATATCAAGGTGCGACTGATGTAATATATGGCTCTTTCCTTCCATTTCTCATTGTGTTGTGCTAACAAGGCCCCTATAACTATTTTTGTTGCTGAGATGTATAATAAGAGGGGCTCTCCTTGCCTTGGTGGAGTCAGAACAGGGGGATTAGCTAGGTATTCTTTCAACTGGTCAAATGTGGCCTGACACTGATCATCCTAGACAAAAGCTGTATTCTTTCAGAGTAGATGCTGGAAGGGTTGACACTTATTAGCAAGTTAAGCAATAAACCGATGAATGGACTAGAGTTTCCCTTGAAAACTTCGTAGCTATTTTGGTGTTTTGGCAGGAGGCATTTCAGTAATGGCTTTGACTTTTGTAGGATCTACCTCAATTCCTCTTCTGGAGACTATGTATCCCAACAACTTTCTGGAGGTGACCCCAGAGACACACTTCTTTGGATTTAGGCAAACATTATACTACTCTAGTCAGTCAAATATGTTTGCCAACACATCCAGGTGTTCTCCCCTCATCTTTGATTTTTCTAGCAAGTCATCCACATAGTCTTCCATGATGTGGTGGAAAAGATCGTGGAAGATGACAGTCATGGCTCGTTGATAAGTGGCTCTGACATTCTTCAGGCCGAAAGGAATCACCAACCAACAATATGTCCCCCATGGGCATATAAAGGCCATCATATATTGATCCTCTTTTGCGATCCTAATTTGATTATATCCTAAAAAGCCATCCATCAGGGACAACATCTCATGTCCTGCAGTAAGATCCACTATCATGTCAATGTTTGGTAGGGGGAAGTCATCCTTCGGGCAAGCTTTGTTAAAGTCTCAGAAATCAGTGCAGCAATGGATTTGACCATCAGGTTTTGCTACTGGCACTAGGTTGGAAACCCACTCAGGATAGTCAATTGGTCAGATGAACCCTACATCCAATAGTTTCTTCAATTATGCTTTGACTAGTAGGGAAACCTGTGGATTCATTTTTCTCAACTTCTGCTTCACTGGTTTTGCATCAGGCCACACCGCAAGGTGATGGACAACCAAGGTATGATCTAGTCCTGGCATGTCCGCATAGGTCCATGCAAAATTGTGGTTTCTTTGTTTAAAGAAAACTAAGAAGTTCTCCTACTCTGTTGCATTGAGAGATTCTGCCCAGAAGGTGATTTTTGGTTCTTCTTCTGTCCCCAAATTCATTTCTTGAGCTGGTTCTACAAGGATGGGTGATCTGTCGGGATATACCTTCTCTATCTCAGGAAGGCCCATGGTTCCATCTCCTAGCACCTCGTGGAGGTTTTCACTAGGAGATACGTCCTTTATTTTTACTTTTTTGGGATCTGACATTGCCGCAGAGTGGTTTTCACCATCAGACCCATGTTTGATTTTTATATTTGTATGACTAGAAGCATGGGTTGTCTCCCTAAAATAAGCAACCATATCAAGTTCCATAATGTATCCAGCTCTATGATCTCCCAGGGGAAAGTGATCTCTAACCCCCATCATTTCAGTGATTGCTTCATCATTTTGTGCTATGTCTAAGATGGGAGGTCCCTATTGGTCCTAGTCTATGAGGTCCGGGTATACAAGGGGTAGGTCCTTGGATGAGGATGCTAAGGTGGTGACGGTGTATATGGTGCATATGGATGATTCAAAGAATTTGGTGAAGTCACTAAAGGAATCTTGATGGCCTACTTCGTTGACATTATCGACTTCAGGGGAAACCGTAGCAACCTCAGCTAGGATACATTCGCCAGTAGTTAGGATACATTATCGTTGACCATACCCTAACCCTTAAGTGTAAGGATTTCTTGTCGCTTGGACTGGTTCTATGATCCCTTGTTCATGAAGGTCGATACCGCCTTGTCCTTTATAACCCATGTTTTTGACAATCTCTGACCCTTTTCCGTAGATCTCTGTCGGTATGGTGGGGGCTTCTTGCTCTATTTCTTCATCCTTATATAGCCATGACGATATGTCTTAGAGCACATCTTGATCAAGGAGGTGTTTCTTCTCAAAGGTAGGTGATGGTTTACATTTGATGACAACTGTATTGGCTTCTTCTTCTTTTGGGGCACCAAACATTTTCAGGTTGGGTATTGTGCCTACACAAAAGGTACCATGTAGGTCATAGTCCCCACACCCCATGTCACTAAGCTTGATCTTGACCTCGGGTGGTGGAGCTGTTTGGGATGAAGTGGTAGCAATGTTGGTGGGGTCGATGTATGAGATGGATGTTGTGGGATTGGTTTTTGTGATAGCTTTGTTGTATGGGTAGAAAGTGTGGTCATGGCCTTCCAAGAAACTGCAGTATTGGAAGGGGCGGGGGTCGGCATAGATAGTCACTTCTGTGCCATTGTGAGGAAATTTGAGATATTGGTGGAATGTAGAGGGGACAGCTTGCATAGCATGTATCCATGGTCGGCCAAGAAGAATGTTGTAAGGGAGATCAAGATCAAGGACTTGACATTTTGTTTCCATTATCTTTTGTCCTACTTAGATAGGGAACTTGATGGTACCCTCTGATAGTCGTTCAGTGTCATCATATCCTTTGATTGTTATGCATTCACTAGTGTCTACAACCAAATATGAGTATCCCAAGTGTTTTAGTAATTTAAGAGTGCACAGGTTTAGGCCGGAGCCACCATCTATTAATATTCTCTTGATTATATGCTTGTGGATGCGAACTTCGATGTGCAAGGCGTCATTATGTAAGTTCTCGGGAAGCGGGAAGATCTTTTTCGGAGAAGGTGAGATGATGGGGTGAGGCGATGTGGCCCACCATGGCTTGGAATTGATTCACATTCAGATTGGCGGGAACTTGGGTTTCCAAGAGTGCCTTGTCAAGGACTTCTTTATGGAGGGGTGACGTGCGAAGCAGCTCAAGTATGGAGATTTGTGCAGGGGTCTTTCCTAGATGTTCTAGGAGGTTGTACTTATTGGTAGGGGATGGGTGAGTAGCTGGATAGTTGGGTAGGGAGTCTGACGTGGATGGAGGTGTTTGATTAGCAGTAGGGGTTGTACGGATGGATACACAACCGTGACGGGTTGTGATGGTGCAATTGGGTGCTTGAGCTTGAATGGTGATTATATTGACATGGTTAGATGATGGTTCTATTCACCCTACAATAGACTCATAGGATGCGAGAGGTGGGGTGATGTTGTAGGATTGGTTAGATGATGAGGCTTTGTTATGATTAGGCAACGGATCCTTGTAAGCTCCTAGATTAGCATTGGGTGATGGCTAGGTGCTTTGCTTGAGATTGACTTTCTTCTGATCTATGAGATCTTGTACGCAATGCTTTAATTTCATGCAATTAGCCGTCTTATGGCCCACGACATGGTGGTAGTCACAATAATCATTTTCATTGTACCATACGACTTTTAGCTCACTTTCTTGGTGGGGCTTAATAGGCGGGAGAGTTATCAAACCTTTCTTTAGACATCTATCGAGGATATCCTTGATTGGTTCTCCTAGTTGTGTGAATTGTCTTCGAAGTTTTCTTTGTTTAGGTTGCCCCTTTGAAATATTTACATTAGCAACATATGTACTTGAGGGTGTTTGATTTTGTACATGTTGGACGGCCTTCACATCAATGACACCATCATTTAGGGTGTTTTTGTTTTTTCCCCAAAAGAGTGATTTTTCGTTTGACTGCGAGTTGTTGTTACTTGCATTTGGGATGTTTATGTTGACTTTGTTGTTGTTGTTGTTGTTATTGTTGTAGAGCTTGTTGTCATACAATTTGATTGAGCCTTTGGCGATAAGGGCCCTTTCTATGGTAGTACCTTTGTCAATGACTTCTTCGAAGGTAGATGCACAAAGGATTTGTAGATGAAACCCTATTTCTTGATTTAGGTTAGCCACGAACATGGTGACTAATTGTTTCTCACGAATTGGCCAAGGGAGTTTTCTCACTAAGCCTCTCCACATCTGTAAGAAAGAAGAAAAGGATTCTCCACTCTTTTGTTTTGTGTTGCAGAGGTTTGTCATGGATACTTGATGCTCAAAGTTATAGGAGAAATGATTGACAAATTTTTTCGCGAGCTCAGGAAAAGGCCTAATGCCTAGGGGAAGATGTGCAAACCACTCAGAGGCTTGACTGCTGAGGCTCCTTGGAAAAAGTCTCATTAAATATGTATCGTTATTTGAGACTTCTAGGCAAGCAAGGTAGAACTCCCTAAGATAATCCCTAGGGTCTCCCTTTCCCTTGTATTTGTCGAACTTGGGCATTTCAAAATTTTTGGGAAAAGGGGGCATGTATAGGTTTCGATCAAATGGATAGGGACAAATATCCTCAAAAGAATAGTGTTTGTGTTTGCCCCCAGTTTGCATGTCGTCTACTTTTTGGATCAAAGCTTGTACTATGCTTGTTAGGTCCAGGTTGGGGGGTGGTTGTGATGTGTAGGTTTGTTGATTGATTAGATGTTGGAGATTGGGTGGGATTTGATGTTGGTTTGTTTGAATTTGGTGAATAAGGCTTTGATTTTGTGGGGTTGTGTGTTGATATTGTGGGGTGGCATTTTGGTTTTGTTGCGCAAGGTATTGTTGGTAAGTGTGGATTTGTTGGAGAATATGAGGGGGTATTTGAGGATTGGGATTATGTTGTGTTGATGACATTGTGGGATTTTGTAGGTATGTGAGATTATATGGGTTGACATTGGATGGGTTGATGTTGGATGGGTTGATGTTGGATGAATGGACATGAGATGTATTGACGTTGGATGGGTTGATTATATTGTGTGGTGGTTTTGAAAAGAATTGTCTTATGTAGGCTATGGTTTGAGGGTTGAGTGGAGGCACACTCATGGAAGCACTTGCATGCATGGGATTCCCTTGGATGCCCAAGGTGATTTGTGGAACGGAAGAGTTTACATTAGTTATGGTAGTGGATGTGATGACAGGCTGGGAGATGGTAGGATTGGAGACGTTTGTGGGGATCGTAGACGTGGTAACATTAGAGTTTGTGGGGGTGGTAGATATGGTGGGAGTTGAAGTTTGAGAGATGATAGGTTGGGTATTTGATGTGGATGGTTAAGAGGATGTTGTAGGATTGTTGTTAGATATGGATGGTTGGGAGGATGTCGTGTTGTGGGGTATTTGGGCACCAATTTTGAGGAGATAATCAAGATATCTATTTGGATCTGACCTTAGGACTCTATCAAGCATGTTCATGTTGTCAGAATCTTGTGTAAAGTTCAAGAAGTCTTGATCATCTTGGCTAATGGTGGTGATGTCTTGGATGGGTGGTTGTAGTGGTTGCGGTTGCAAGAAATGGAAGGGGTTTTCATGCGGACCACATGACGGGATTTGGAAAACTGAGGGTAGGTTTCATGCTTGTTGTCCAATTGGTATATTGTTCTTGTTGGTTTGAGGTATCTCTATGCCCTCATTGTATCCAAAGTTTTCCATCTCTTGATTCTTCTTATTTTGGGCTCTAGTTATGGTCATGCAAGTGTATGGATTTTGAGTTTGGGGTGGATGATAGGTGGAGACCTTAGAGAAATTTGGATTGATTTGTTGAACCCAAAGAAGATGTGGTAGTGGAGTGGGATAAAGATTTAGATGTAAAAGAGTACGCTCCCTATAATCTAAATCTAAAGATGAGAGGAGATTGTGGTGTGATGAAGGTTAGATTTTTACTTTTGAGAGATGAGTCTCAAAAAAGTGTCAACCTAAGGATGGTAAGAGTGGATAATATTGATTTTCACAAAAAATTGGACCAAAATGATGGGAGATAAATGGGGTTTGTTTGAGGATGATTTGATGGAAGAGATTTTTGATGTTGATTTGGGGGATGAAACCTTAGATGAACTAGATTTTTGGGTATGAAAGATTTGGATGATGTTTTTGAAAGGTGACTTGGAAGTCAACAAATGAGCTTAAGTAAGATCTAATTTTGAGGTGTTGCACAAATGGAGGTTTCTCTTTGTTTGGGGTAGACTTATGACCTTACACAAAAGAGGGATGATTATTCTACTTGAGAGGTAGACTAAAGACCTATCAAGCAAAATATGATGTGAAGGACGAAATCTAGATCTAGCTTTAGCTCAAGGATTGATGAAGTTTGGATTTTAGGTTGATGTTTTTGATTGATGTTTGGGATTTTGGATGGTGTTTTGAATAAGCAAATGGGTTTGGGGAATGGATGTGTAGAAGAATGTTTGTTTGGTCTAAAAAGTATGCAAAAATCAAGGAGGATGAGAAGCTATGGAAATAAGTGGATTATGGTATGTCAAGGGGTCCAATAATGATAATGATTAATTCTCTAAGGTCAAAATAGAGGTATGATTGGAAATTTCTAGAGCAAAATGGATGGGGTATTGACAGATTTTTGGGGAGGTGATTATGGATTATGGCTAGGCAGGTGCTAAAGATCACAAGGCAATTCTTTCAAGTTTTAGGTAGGTTAGTATGTAAATAGCGCTAAAACACAAGTGAAATGGCGCCAAAATAGACAGAGATAGCGCTAAAACAGGCGAGTGTTGGTCGAAGCTCTGAAAAAGATGGATTTTTGATGATAAATTTGGACTTTTATGGGTATGAGGTTTGATCAAATGGTTTTTTTTTGTTGTTTCTTGGCAAGTTTTTGAAAACATTTCAAGTACAATAGAACACAATAGCCAAAGATTTTGTTTATGAAAAGATGTAAGATTTTTAAACAAGCACTTTGTACAACCTAAGGCAAAGATAGGACAATATTTGTTGAATCCCCTAGCTGTGCTTATTCAAAGCGAGTAGCTCCAGGATCTTGGTAGTATCAGCTCCCCCTTAGAGTGCACTCACTTCTCACGTATACCAAGATTTGGGTTTCCACAAAGGCTTGTCCCTCACCAAACCTTAGGATTGTCCCTGCTACCTCGGCTAAGAACTGAATGAATCGCGGCTGCTTCAAATGTTACCCTTCTGCATCAACAAATAGAAGGATTTGGGCTACTAAAACAAAGGTTCGTAGTGGGGGAACATCTAGGGGATTGGCACGATACAAGCATCTGATAAACCACTTAGGTTTTTACTAGCTCTACTAGGGGTCTCATATATACAAGGTACTACTCCCTTTCAAGAATAGCATCGAATGGTATATGCTAATACCAATTTGGACTTGGCTTTCACCTTATCCTAATTTACATATAGCGGACTGGATGAAAGTATTTCTCAGGGTCACTAGTGAGTTCTCCTTTCAGATGTGTCTCAAAAGTAGGCCCATAGCCTAAAAAAAGAAAGAGTCTTAGAACCGTTTCTCTTACACCCAAGATCCTTTTGTAAGGTGAGGGGAGAGGATAATTCAATTCTAGACCCTTTGGGAAACATAATGTGCAAGCGCACCAAGCACGACAAACACTTACTAATGTTCTTTTTAAGCCCAAAATTGAAATGTTCCTAAGTTTGTTTGCAAGCACTTGTCAATTTTAGAGCACCAAAATCAAATATTTTCTAGACTAAGGCACACAAGGATTCTTTTTATGAGTACCAATTTGAAGCGTTTGTTTGTTGTTTTGCTTGATAGACCAAATGATTGATTTTAGTGCACCAATTGAAGTGCGATTTAAACTAACATTGCAAAGGTTCTTTTTAAATGCACTAATTAAAGTGTGTGTTCTAATCTAAAAACTTGCAAATATGTTAGTAGTTTGCAATTGTTGGTCTTGGACAGATGTGGAGGAAACCTGCAAACAACAATAAATCCCTGCACACAAACTGAGGTTAACCTAAGAAAATAATGCTAAAATAGATACCAAATGACACCACTGTTGACTACAAATGGCGCTATTAACAAAGCCTAAGACAGAACTTGACAACCCTAGAATATAGCGTTACCAGTACATACAGATAGCACTTAAATACAAGATAGCACTGAATACATAAAAGGCACTACGGGATGATACAAAATGTGCTGATACTTAGGATTGTGCTATTTTAGACTACTGATAGCACCAAAATAAACAATAGTGCTACACTGAGGAAATAATTGCGTTTCTATGTCGGGGTTCAACAGTCTGACTGTTAGCAGGGAAATAACGTCGTTCTAGGTGTTAAAAGCGTTGATACAAGGTTGAACTGGTCTGACCTGCAAAACAAAAGTTTTCTTGACCAAGTAGGGGGTTAGACTGTAAAAAAAAGAAGTCTAGTTAGTCTTGTTAGGTATCCAAAAGACAATATATAGAAATAAAACAGTCTAATGAGTAGTAACCAAAACAAGCCAAAAAAAAGAGAACATGTTTGATTTCTTAAGAAAATTTCACCATAGTTTCCCCTTGTCTCTGTGTAAAAACCTCAAAAACTGAGAGTTATAGAAACTAAAAACACCAAGAAACAAGAAAAGAAACAAAGATTTTAGACTAAGGCAAGTTTGATTTGTCGTGCAAAAATAGCGTTGCTACAGCCACAAATAGCGCCAATGCAGATATAAAATGGCACCGCTGCACAGGAAGATAGCGCCAATACCTACAAGCACGTCTAAAAAGCAACAAACTCACACAAAATGGCTAGATAGAGACCTTGTGGGTCCCACCAGGCGTGCCAATGTGATTAGGAAATCCAAATTGAGGTAAAAAAATAAACCAAATGCATACAAAATAAGAGATTATACCTTGATATGAAGACCCAATCCAATAAGGGTGAAGGAGCTTGCACCCAAATGCTCCAAGATGTACCCTAGATACTCAAAGAAAATGTGAAATGCTCTCAAGCTTACAAGTGCAACTGAATAAATTACTTAGCTCAAAGGATATTTTGACATGATAACATTACTTAGAAACTAGATGATCAAATGGCTTGGAGGATGGTGTATTTATAGGATTTTTGGAGGGATTTTGATCCAACAATGGAGATTGATTTGAAAGATCAATGGTGGAGGATGAAGATGATGTGGAGGGCCTAGATTCAATCTTGAATAATGAAGGGATGAGAATAAAGATGAATTTTTAATTCATCTTGGGAAGAGGAGTTCATAAATGAGGTTGGGTGAGATGGATTATTTGTGAATTAGAAATTCACATGGGGAAGAGTAAAATGAATTTAAAATTCATTTGGGGAAGAGTGGATATTAATGAGTATGACATGTGTAAGGGGTGTAAGAGGCATTAAATGAGGATTATGACTCATGTGTATACAAAATTGATTTATATGGGATATGTTTCAATTTTTTATTTGTGGGATGTGGGGAAGGGTGTTAATCAAGGTTTGACCATTTTAATTAGGGTGATTAGCCTAATTAATATGGCTGGAAAAAATTAGGGAATAGGTTAATGGAATGTTTAGATTAATTAAATAAGGTTTTATTTAATTAATCCTAGGTCTATGGTCATGTAGGGTAGGCTAGGTAATTAATTAATAGACATTTAATTAACTAAGGTAGGGATAGGTTGATTAATAGGCTGAATTAATTAGTTAAACATGATTTAACTATTTAATTAGGTTTAGTGAAAAGGGGAAATTAACCAAATAAATATTGCATATTTATTTAATTAATGGGCTAAGGTTAAACTATTGAATTAATAAAATTAATCCAACTGTTGGAAATAGAATGATGGAACATTAGGTGGTGAGGGTATAATTAATTAAATAAAAATTTAATTATTTTTTTACGAAGGAAATAGGTATGTTTAGGGAGGTCAGGAGTCGATTTGATGATGAAGACATTTTTAGGTGTCTACAGGTAGAAGATGGGAAGGTAAACTTGGAGAAAGTTGATACTTTTACGAATGTTGTAGATTCCTTGACAAAACTCGTGAGCACAAAGAAGTTTAGATGGTGTTCAGAGTCTATGGGCCTTTCAACCCCTAGCAATTAAATCATTGTGTTGATACTCCCTTTTCTCTTGTAAGGTGTTCAACAAGTGGGAGAATGTTAGAAAATGTGTCTCAACCTTGCAACTACAGAAGGTTATGATTCTTCCTAGTTTTGGTCTTTTTGAATACCCTTTATCCTGAAGAATGGTTTAGAACTTTTAGAATTTCCAAAAGGGCTAATAATGGTAAGACTTACTATTTTTAGTAACTCTACATTTGAGCTTGGATGGACCTAAAATTTTCTCAAAAGGTGTAGAACTGCTAAGTAAATATCTTGGGTGAGTTTTGACTCAAGATCATACCTAGATTATGACATATTAAATTTTATGTTTTTTGAAACTATCAATTCAAACTCAATTTTGAGGCACTTAGAGGTCCCTAAACAACCTAAAATATGTCATAACTAGAGAAGCATATTATATCTTGATAGATATTTTCATGATATTTCTGACACATCAAATGGTTCATCAATCAGACACCCGGATAAAAAATTATGGCCTTTGGAAGTTAGACCTCCTATTTTTGGGAAATGTAAAAATGTGTTGAATGCTTAAAAGAGTTGTAAAGGGGAGAGTTACACATGTTGGTGTGTGATTTGGCACATCACAAGACATCCTTGATTGGAGATGATTTGGGCACCACTTTTGTGTGGTTTTGGCTCCTGGTTTTATAATTACCATTGACGATATACTATATTGTATCTCCTATATATTAGGAGCTTGAGATGGAGGTTGTGTGTAAGAGTCTTAGAGATGTTTAGTTACCTCCAGATCTCTAGTTGGTTATACTCCTATGAAATCTTTCTCTGCAAGTATATTGTAATCTTATTGATTCCTGAATAATATATTGGGCAGATTTGGAGTGTGGGGTTTTTTACCTGAAAGGGTTTTTCCCATGTATATCTTGTGTTGTGAGTTTTGTATTTGCATTTGGATGTTGTTATTACTTTTCTGTTAATGTGTATCTTAATTTGTAATTGTAAAAGTTAAAATTTTCATAAATCTTTCCTCAGTAGATCAGCGTAGGAAGCATTTCCACATACCTTGCTTCCTTTTAGTTGGTATCAGATCCTGATCACCTTTGGTTCTAGTTGTTGGGTAGAGGGTTTTTTGAGCTGATCTTCATTTGAGTGGGAGCTTGTGCAAAGGATTTTGAAATATTTGTTACTGGAAAGAGATAGCGAGCACATATGGGAGGTTTGATATGGAGAAGTTCAATGGAGGCAACTTTGAGTTGTGGCAACTCAAGATGGAGGACTTATTAGTGGATAAAGATCTATGGCTCATAGTATCCAGAACCATGCCATTGAGCATGAAACAAAAGATTGGGATCTAATGGATTAGAAGGGTAAGGGTCTGATAAGACTCTATTTGGCTGATTCAGTGCTCTTTAATATCCATGAAGAGAAGACTGCAAAAGATATTTGGAAGAAGCTTGGAGATGATTATTAGGCTAAATCCCTGGTGAACAAGCTATTCCTATGAAAGAAATTGTATTATTTGAGGTTGGAAGATGGAGGATCTATCACTGATCACCTGAATACATTCAATATTCTTGTGGCCTAGTTGAGCTCTGTTGGTGTGAAGATGGAGGAGGATCGATGTATGACATTACTGTGTTCCTTACTAGATTCATGGGATCACCTTGTTATGGCCATTGGGAATACCACTATCACCTTCAAGATGGATGAAGTGGTTTCTTCGTTGTTGTCTAAAGAGATGCAGAGAAAGTCTTCTGAATTAGCTAAGGAGGCTCTTGCAGTTCATGGTAGATCTAAAGAGAAGGGAAAGTAAAAGGATAAGAAGAAGGAAGAAAAAGGAAGATCAAAATTTCATTGGAGATCTAAGTCTCCCAGAAATTCCAAGGCTTTGTTTTGGAACTGTGGCAAACCTAGTCACTTCCACAAGGAGTGTAAGGAGGAGAAAAAGAAAAAAAAGAAGACCTATGACTCATCTTTTAACAAGTCCTCTTAGGGTGAAGGAGAAGCATTTTTTGTTGCCTTGGAAACCCATGCATCTGAGGATGTGTGGCTTATTAACTCTGGTGTATCTTTTCACATGACCTCACATCAAGGTTAGTTTTGAAAGTATGAAGAATATGATGGTGGAAATGTTTACCTGGGTGATGAATCTCACCTGAAGATTGTTGGTCATGGAAGAGTCTTGATTTGATTTCCTAATGGACAAGTGAAGGGGATCAATGGTATTCGGAATATCCCTAGTTTGGCATGGAACCTTCTTTATGTAAGTAAGTTGAATGATGTGGGTGTGTAGGTTGTTTTCTCAAATGGAGGATGCAAGATGTCTAGAGGATCTATGGTGTTGGCTAAGGGTGTTCAGATTGACACTCTATTTCAGCTTGATGCATGCGGGGTTTAGTACAATATAGCCTCTGTTTCAAAGAAAAGATCTTTAGAGTATTCATCCTCATGATTGGAAGTAGTAGCAAAGAGAACTATTGCATCTACTTCTGATGGTTGTGCATTCTGGGTACCTAAGGGTGCTCATTCTATGGAGATGAAACTTCCAATTGAGAAGACAATGTTATGGCACCACAGGCTTGGTTACATTGGTGAAAAGGGTTTGAGGACCCTAAAAAATAAAAATATTGTTGAGGGTATGAATGACTGTAACCTTGATCTTGATTTCTATGAACATTGCATTTATAGAAAACAAAACTGTGTTTAGTTTTGTTCCAGTTCTCATAAATCTTCTGAGGTGTTGGACTTGATTCATTCTGATGTGTTTGGTCTTGTTAATGTTCCTTCGATTTCAAAATCTTTTTACTTCTTTTCATTCATTGATGACTACATTAGAAGGACATGTGTGTATTTCCTTAGAAGTGAATATGAAGTCTTTAATAGATTTAAAGAGTTTAAAGCTCTTGTAGAGAATCAAAAGGATAGAATGATTAAGTGTTTGAGGACTAACAATGGTGGTGAGTTTTGTTCAATAGATTTTGAGAAGTTCTATAAAGAATAGGGGATTGAGAGGCATAAGACAAATTCGTATACCCCTTAGCAAAATGGAGTTGTAGAGAGGATAAATACAACATTAATGGAGAGGGTAAGGAGTATGCTAAGTGAAGCTAGCCTTGAACAAACAATCTGGGTTGAAGTTGTTTCTATTGCTTGTTACCTAGTTAATAGGTGTCCTACATTAGCGCTTGTTGATAAGACACCTATGGAGGTGTGGTCTAGTAAAAAGCCTTCATTGAGACACATTCAAGTATTTGGTTGTGATGAATATGCACATGTGCCTAAGGAGAAGAGGTCTAAGTTGGAGATCAAGGCTGTGAAGTGTATCTTCATCGGTTATGGCATCAGTGTGAAAGGATACAAGCTTTGGGATGTAGTGACTAAGAGTTTTTTATATAACAGAAGTGTGATCGTCAGAAAGCTCAATCCTTCTTCTGTTGTTCTATAGCTAGAGAAAGAAAAAGAGAAAGAGGATGTGGTTCAGCTTCCTTCCACCCCTGAAAAAGTTGAACCAAAGACATCTATTGGACCTGATGATGAGGAGAGCTATAGTACCTCTAAAAGTTTAGAAGAAGATGAAGAAACTCAACCTTGACCTTTGAGGAGGTCCATGCGGATAAGGCAGTAGCCTTATAGGTTTGGTTATTCATTGTATGATTCTAGTTGTATTTCTTCTTTGATTTCTATCACTAATGAGCCTAGGACTGTAAGGGAGGCTATGGGTACAAGTGATGCAGATTCTTGGAAAGAGGCCAAGGAAGAAGAGATGGATTCCTTGAAGAAAAATAATACTTGGGATCTAGTGCCCTTGCTTGATGGACGTAAACCTATTGGGTGCAAATGGGTGTTCAAGAAGAAGTTTGGTTCAAATGGTAGTGTTGAGAAATTTAAGGCAAGGTTGGTCATGAAGGGTTATTCCCATGTCGAGGGAATAGATTATGGTGAGATTTTCTCTCCTGTTGCAAAGATGACATCTATCAGATTCTTGTTATCACTTGTTGCAACATATGATCTAGAAGTTGAATAGTTGGATGTGAAGGTAACTTTAATTCATGGTGACTTGGAGGAATAAATCTATATGTCGCAGCCAGAGCACTATGTGGTAAAAGGTAAATAAAATATGGTTTGCAAGTTGAAAAAGTCTTTGTACTATTTGAAGCAATCTCCTAGGATGTGGTACCATAAATTTAATGCCTTTGTGTTGAGTTTAGGATTTTTGAGATCGAAATCAGATCATTGTGTTTATTTTAAAATGGATGATGATTGCATTCTCACTATTACATTATATGTTGATGATATGTTGTTCATTGGGAATGGTAAAAGTTTGATTTTTGATTTGAAGTCTCAGTTATCAGCACAGTTTGGGATGAAATATCTAGGGGCAGCCAGGTACATTCTTGGAATGGAAATTAGAAGAGATAGAGTTAATACAAAACTTTGTTTAGGCCAGAGTAAGTATGTGAACATCATGTTGGAGAGATTCAACATGGAAGCTTGTAGACCATTGATAGTTCCTGTTATGATGGGGACAAAGTCATCTTTTGCAGATTGTTCAAAGTCTCCTTTAGAGATGGAGGATATGAGAAGAGTTCCTTATGCTAGTAAAGTTGGCATCTTGATGTATGTTATGGTCTATACAAGACCAGACATTGCCCAAGCAATGGGAGTCCTTAGTTGATTTATGGCTAATCCTAGATGGCTACATTGAGATGTAGTGAAGAGAGTGTTCAGATATTTGTGGGGTACTTCTAAGTATTCCTTATGTTATCATGGTTATCCTATAGGACCTCAACATGCACTTTGTATTCAAGGATTTGTAGATTCATATTGGGCAGGTGACATTGACATCAGGAGATCCACCAGTGCTTATGTGTTCACTATGTTTGGTGGTGCTATTAGTTGGATGAGTAAGTGGTAACCTGTGGTCGCTTTGTCTACTACTAAAGTTGAGTACATGGTAGTAACTCATGCTTGTAAAGAATCCATTTGTCTTAAGAGATTGTGTTCTAATGTTGGGTTTGATGCAAAAAAGATTACTATTTGTTGTGACAGTCAGAGTGTCATATGTTTGGCAAAGAATCCTACTTTCCATGCGAGGACTAAGCATATTGATGTCCAATACAATTTTTTTTGCGACATGGTAGAGAATGAAAAGGTAAACTTGAAGAAAGTTGACACTTTAATGAATGTTGTAGATTCCTTGACAAAACCCATGAGCATAGAGAAGTTCAGATGGTGTTCGGAGTCTATGGGCCTCTCGTCCCCTAGTAATTTACTCATGGTGTTGATACTCCCTTTTCTCTTACAAGGTGTTTGACAAGTGGGAGAATGTTAGAAAATGTGTCTCAACCTTGCAACTACAAAAGGTTACTATTCTTCCTAGTTTTGGTCTTTTCAAATACCTTTATCTTAAAGAATGGTTTAGAACTTTCAGAATTTCTAAAAGGGATAAAAATGGTAAGAATTATTATTTTTAGTAACTCTACATTTGAGATTGGACGGACCTACAATTTTATTAAAAGGTGCAGAATTGCTAAGTAAACATCTTAGGTGAGTTTTGATTCAAGATCATACCTAGATTACAAGATATTAAGGTTTCTATTTTTTGAAACTGTCATAAAAAGTTTTGAACTTAGTTTTGAGGCACTTAGACGTCCCTAAATGGCCCAAAAGTTGTCATAATTGGTAATTCCGGTTATATCTTAATAGATCTCTTATGAGATTTTTGATGCATCAAATGGTTCATCAATCAGACACATGGATCAAAAGTTATGGCCACTGGAAGTTGGACCTCCTATTTTTGGGAAATGTGAAAACATGTTGGACACTTAAAAGAGTTGTAAAGGGGAGAGTTACACATGTTGGTGTGTGATTTGGTATATCACAAGGCATCCTTGATTGGAGATGATTTGGGCACCACTTTTGGGTGGTTTTGGTTCATGGTTTTGTAATTACCATTGATGGTTTACTATATTGTATCTCCTATATATCAAGAGCTTGAGATGGAGGTTGTGTGTAAGAGTCTTATTGATGTTTAGTTACCTCTGGATCTCTGGTTGGTTATACTCCTATGAAAGATTACTCTTCAAGTATATTGTAATCTTCTTGATTCCTAAATAATATATTGGGTGGTTTTGGAGTGTGGGCTTTTTTAGCCGAAAGGGTTTTCCCCATGTATATCTTGTGATTTTTGTATTGTATTTGGATGTTGTTATTACCTTTCTATTAATGTGCATCTTGATCTCTAACTGTAAAAGTTAAAATTTTCATAAACCTTTCCTCAGTAGATTATTGTAGGATGTATTTCCGCATACCTAAAAAGCCCTCTACCCAACACCTAGAATTTGAGGTGATTGGGCTCTGATACCAAATGAAAGGAAGAAAGGTATGTGGAAATGCTTCCTACACTAAACTTGTAAAGAGAGCATTGCGTAAATTTTAATCTTTTGAAAATTATAGAAAGTAGAAACACATACAAACATAAACTAAACAATATACCATAACACAGATGTACGTGGGGAAAACCCTTTGAGAGAAAAACCCCACACTCCAAAGTAGATCAATGTATTATTCAATAAACAACATAGTTATAATACACCTACAGAGCAAGCCTTCATAAAAGTATCACCAACTAGAGATAGGAATTCTGACAACATAACAATACCTATGAAACTCGGTATGAAACCTCCATCTCAAGCACCTAATAAATAGGAGATACAATACATGAAACCATTAAATGGTAATTAGAAAACCATGGGATAAAACCACCCAAAATAGTGGCACCCAAATCCTTAGTTATACATCCAACACCCAAATTCCAAGATGAATCTACAAGATAAAAAGAACATATTTCTTCTCCCCATCATAACCTTGTTATAAGCTACTCACCAAATTGGGTATTTCATTCTAGCTTCATTATCCCCACCCAAATATGTCTTATGACATGTTGTTTAATAAGTGTAACTCCCCTTTATAGCTCTTGTATGTGTTAATTTTTTTACATTTCCAATGTAGGAGGCCCTAACTTTTGATCCGATAGGGTAATTGGGCCCCCTTTTTTGTTAAATTGTAGATCTTGAAGAGTTACATGTGATAGACACCTAAGAATCAATGTCAAACAACCTATAATTTTTATTTTGGCCAAAAACCAACTCTATGGCCCAAAAATTAAGTTTTTCTATTTCTCAATCTGAAAATCGCACTATTTGTAATCTTAACAATATGTGCAAGGTTGAGACACATTTCATAATGTTTCCTAAAGAGTTACCTAGAATACCTCCTCAAAGAGAATTTTATTTTTAAATCAATATAATTCCAATATTGCAGCCCCAATCTAAATATCCATATAGAATGACCAGAATAGAGCTCATAGAGTTAAAATTTTGGTTGCAAGAATTTCTCTCTAAAGGATTGATCTTACCTAGTGTGTCTCCTTGGGGTGCACCAATAGTTTTTGTTAAAACTAAGGATGGAAGGCTACACCTATGCATAGATTATAGGATGTTTGATAAGGAAAAAATAAAAAATAGGTATCCCTTTCCATTCATTGATCGCCCCTTTGATCAAATGAATGGTGCAACTATTTTCTCCAAGATTGATCTTAGAGTAGTATCATCAATTAAGAATAAAGGAGGAAGATGTTTTTAAGACAACTTCCAAAACAAGATATGATCATTATGAGTTCACAATGTTACCTTTTGGACTAATCAATGCACCAAAAACATTCATGAGTTTAATGAATAGTGTTTTTAGGGACTTCCTAGATAAGTTTGTGTTCATCTTTCTGGATGATATATTGATATATTCCAAAACTAAAGAAGAACATTTGTATCATCTAAGGCTAGTAATGCAATGGCTAAGATAACATAATTTGTATGGAATTTTTCCAAATGTGCATCCTTTCAGAAGGAGGTGCAATATTTAGGTCATGTTATCTTTGTCAAAGGAATCTCTATTGATCTAGCAAAGATAAGAGAGATTGTGGAATTTCCTACACCAAAAATGTTCATGAAGTGAGAAGTTTCATGGGCTTGTTAGGCTATTACAGGAAGTCTGCATTACAATTTTCAATAATAGCCAACCCCATCACATCACTTCAAAGAAAGGGATAACCATTTGTATGGTCAAATAAGTGTGAAGAAGCTTTCTAAATCCTAAAGGAGAGATTAGCTTCAACTCCAATTCTCAAAGTACTAGATCTCAAGGGTCATTTTGTGGTTGTCACAAATGCATTAGGAGAAGGGTTGGGTGGTGTACTTATACAAAATGGTCAAGTTGTGGTCTATGAGTCTAGAAGACTCTACTCAAATAGAGTAAATATGCCCTGAATGATCTACAATTCATGATAATTATGCATGAATTTAAAGTTTGGAGGCATTACTTTCTAGGAAAACCATTCGAATTAAAAATGGATAATTTGGCACTCAAGTATATTTTCACTTAGCCTAATCTAAATGCATGCCAAAGGTGTTGTTTAGAGTTCTTGTTTCGATTATGATTTTGACATCAACTTTTTAAATGGAAAGGAAAATCAAGTGGTTGATTCTCTTAGCTAGAGATGCCACATTACTACAATGACTACTATTCGGACTTCACTCATGGACTTCAAATTCACCTATATTATTGTTAGTGCCCACAATAAAGAGGACAAAATTAATTTCCACATGAAAAATATTCATCAAGGATTTTGTAACATATAGTGCTTCCTTACACTCACTTCTATAGTTGTGTGCAAAGCTAGTGGATGAGGTTTTAAAATCTTCTTCCACTAAGTATGCTTACACATAAAAAGGGACAAGATCTAAACCTTCACTCAAGTCACTTGTGTCATAAAGCTAACCTTGACATGGTTGCATCTTGACCTTCTACAACTAGTGCAAAGAAGTCTAGCTATATATATTAGCCACAATCAAGAAACTATATCACATATCAAGTAGAACTGTAGATGGTTGGAGGAAATATATATCATTTGCCAGGTGCCTTTTAGTTATAGAACTTTTGTCATGGTTGCATAATGGATCTTTCAATATGCATGCACCTTTAAATAGACCACCATCATCTCAATGTGTAAAATTGTGTAAACCACAACATCTGTAACAACCTTCATAGCAGCATTCAACTATTGAAAGGCACAACAATGTCTTTTGTTAGTACCGTGCAAGAGTTGAAACACAATTTGCATCTTAGCCTCTAGCATTAGAATTGAAAAAGGCTAGCCTCTATACCTTTGCACTCACAATATGTTACATTCACATCCACATTAGAGGCTTACAACTCTCATTAAGACTACAAGCACATGGTGCCTCTTGAACTTAACTTTGAGTTGGTCTTAGTACACCAAAAATTGTGCCACACTAGACAACAACCATAGTACTTCTCAACGATACCTAACATAATCCTACACAACACTTCAACATTATGTTCCACTAATCCAATTCATTATTGACATTATTCATTTGGATCATTTTCCCTCCACCACTTTGTACTTCTCTACATTCTATCTATAGCATACAATGGCCCACTTCCCTTGATAAGGTAGTATGGATTCATCTACACCCTCTCCTTTTAGTTATAGAGTATAGGGACTAGTTTCCCTAGAAATTTGTAAGCATGCAATTAGGACCATGATTTAGATAGGAATCATGCCAACACACTCTATGACTTCTTGGTTCTTAGGTAAGAGTTTCACTCTCTAGTACTTTATATCTATAAGTCATCAATAAAAGACATGCATCATTCAGCCACACACCATTCACAACTCTTGTCCAATTCAATGTTGAGACCTCTATGTATTATCTAGAATAATGTGGTCATTACTCTATAAGAAAGGACAAAGGATCCAAAAGAACCATGTAACTATGCTCCATAAAGTTTTTAGATCATCATCAACTTTAGCTAAATTCTTCGTTACACATCAGAATGCAATGGAGACCATTTTTGTATAAGAAATGGTGAATGATCTATGCAAATTTATGTTCAAATAATTCTCCTATGCATCAACTCAACATCAACACATTACATGCCACAATATTCCCTTGCATGCACACTTCTCACCAAAATACATTACTCATGAATGAAGACTTTTAGAAGAATGGCTTCATGCACATATGTGCAAGCATTAATAAATTAGTTTTGCATAACTCAATCATGCAAACACTCTTCAATCATGCTTCACAAATTCAAGAGTCTACACATCACCTTTAACAATAATCTTACAAAACTCCTATAACACATCTTTGCATTGTGTTCCACCCTACACATGGGTGCACATGCATCTACTCAACATAGCTAATTCAATACCATAAATGTTAACTTATGGCCACATCCAATGTCACATAACCCAATCATCTAACTAGCACCATTGCAAGATCAACATCTAGTGTCAATTGGCACTATGCTACAACTAGCACCACATGGGTCTAACATTTGTCACCCACACATCCACATGTAAAGTGTACCATACGTGCATGAGAATTGTCAACACATTATGGTAGGATTAGCTGACAACCATTATACAAATACATCTAATATACCTATTAGAGGTAGAGGATTATAATCCATGGAGGTCAATAACTCAAAGTATAATTTATTATAGGCCTATATTTGTATCCTTATAGAAAGTCTACTCTCATGGATTATACCCTCTAAGGCACTCTTAGCAAATCAAGTGGATGCATTCCTTTCTTGATCATGGGAACTTTTCATCCTATCATCACCTCTATAATATTATACATTCTCACCTCCAATGATTAAAGGACAACATATTCTTCATGCAGCCAACATGGCCTATTACTTCTTTCCATGCTTCTTCTATAAATATTTTCAATCAAACACCTAATGGATATAAAAGTTATTCCATTAGCATTGTTCCATAACCTTGCTACTACTTGCAAACGTGTCCTCTATTTCTCAAATTGATGTTCAATCACTTAGGCTAGTTAGTTTATATTTTTTTGAGGGATTTTTGGGGTTTTGTAGTGATGGTAGAGAAAATCTAAACTCACCAATGTGTCTATATGGTATAAAATAGTTATCTTATGATTTTGTTTCATCCAAATTAAACACTTGAAGGCCAACAAGTGAGGATTTCAAGTTGTTTGTTGCTTGTACATCTTATTTACAAGCACTTTTGAAGAACATAAAATAGACAAGGTAAATAACACAAAGATAATGAAATCAAATCAAATACCTTTTACCTTAGATTACTATTTCTCCTCAATAGAGCAGAAGTAGCATGCACCCAAATGTAACCTAGCTATGTTCATTAATACTATTGATTGATAGATATGTTGAGTACTCAATCCAGAAGCATACCAATACTTTCAATGCTCAAGATAATGGCTAGGTTGAGGGTTGATTTATAGATGCTTGGATAATTGGATGAATGGCTAGGATTAATAGGTGTAGTTTGAATTAGATGGTTGAGATTAAAAGCTAGTTTGATTTTTGTGCAAGTGGATAAGGATGAGGACAAGTGGATAACGGATTAAATAATAGAACTATTTAATCAATTATGAGAGACATGTGACTTTGAATAATTAATTTAAACAATAAAATTATTTAATTAATTATTGGAGATGGGGGATAATGTGATGATAAATTAATTAAATAAATATGATTTATTTAATTAATTTGGGATAAAGAGGGACCTAGGACAAATGTGTCACAAGGTGTCATAATGGACATGGTCAATTTTAGGTGTCTACATTTTGCCTCTTTGAGATGGTGTTGCAAAGAAGCATCATTTAAAAGAAGTTTAAAACATAGTGCTTGGTTGGATAGAATAATATGGTAGGATTAAGGATGATGATGACCCAACCCCTTGAAGCGGGAGTGACAAGGAAGGATAATGGAGGGATGATATGCCCCCTCAAGAGAATAGGTGGGTTAAAAGAACATGGGTATACTCTCGAAGTGGATGAGACAGATTGGTTAAGGAGATGGAGGAAAGATAAGGAATGGATGAAATAGATGAATGATATGTTATGCTACATTGGGTGAGCAACCATATAGTTTGATATAGAAAGTTAGATATTATGCACCAAGGTATAAAGACTAGGGTGGTGATGTGTCTCGTGCATAAAGGACTGACTCAAAAATGATAAAGGTCACAAGCAAACATATGCCATTGGGTACCATAATATGGAAGGTCATGATGTTGTGGTGACAATATGTTGCAAGGATTGATACAAATGCAAGATGAACTGATAACACACACATAAGCAAGCATGCACAAAAGATAGAAAAATAAACAAGGTTGTTGCCCCTATCAAGATGAAAACTAATGATGGATTGATTGGATTGACTTTTGTTGTTGGCCATGTGAATCAACACCAGGGTTGATTGATAAAGATGGATCTATATACTTAATATAGCCTTATGTTCTTAAGCAAGATTTGATTGGATTGATGATGATGATGATGATGATCAAGTTTGTAGCAAGGCTAGGAAAAAAAACCATTTTTTACTTTTGGATAATTGGCTAGATTGCTTGGCTAGATTGACATGGATTAAGGATGACTTGCACTTGTATTTATTACTAGGATTTTTTTGGGATGTTATGATTTTTTTAAATTTATGGGATGGTTGTATTGGATTGTGTTTGGATAGCCTTTTTTGCTAGATACCAATGACAAGGGAAAACCAAGTCTAGGGAAATGATGAATGGAGGATTAGATGGATGGATAGGAGGATTAGGGATAGTGGATGAGATGGATGGAAGATGCATGGTGGATGGAGGGGTTTAGGATGTGATCTCCAAGGACTATGTCACATAGGAATAACATGCCCCACTCTAGATAATATGCTTAGTATTTTGCGTGACAATGCTTGGGATGATATGGTGATAGGAGTTAGAAAGGATGGGGAACATAAAGAGATGTCCAAATCATTTTTCAATATTTTGCCCATGTCCTTAACAAGATCAAAGTAGGAGGGGAGGATGGGTTGGTTGAATGGAATAGGTATGTGGATATAATGGATAAGGATGGTGGGATAGGATGGAAATGATAGGATAGATGAGACAACTTACCCCTAAGTGTAAGTCATAAATGTATGGAGGAAGGTTTACGCATGACGCCCATAAGGTGTTTTCATCATGGTACTTTACCAAGGCACCACAAGGAGTAGTTTTCACCATTGTACATATTTTTTCTCTTTAGTATTTTTGATTTTTTGATTTTTTTAATTTTTTGGTATTTTTATGGGATGGGGGGACTCGAGCATCTATTTTCAAGAGGAGGTGATAGGGTCCCATTTTCGATAGTTTTCACACATGGACCATGTAGAGTGTTGTTGGGCACATGGATGCTGGTAAATGATTGGATGAGATGGATGGGAGATAAAGGATTATGATTTGAATTATGGATGGATGGGGGATAGTGGATTATGGATGGATAAGGGATAGTGGATTATTATGTGGATTATGGATGGATGGGGATACTGGATAAATGGACGATGGATGAAAGGATTGTGAAAAAGCAAGGACCATAGGGATATGATGGGGAATATATACGAGATGGGGGTATGTGGGAATGTTCTGGTGTCAAGGGGAACCAAGACCAATGATTGTACACACCATTTTGAAGTTTCAAGCTTTTGATTGGGATGGGGTGTTGGGAGTAATGGGGATTTTTTTTATTATGGGATCAAGATGGGGGATGTTGGGATTGTTGATTTGGGGACTTAGGGACCCAAATGGACTTAGGATTTTTAGAATTTTTAGATGGGGAGCAAGATTTGTGGGATTTTTGTGATTTGGGATTTTTGATATAGTGGGATTTGGATGCTCCATTTAGATTGGCTTCTTTTTGCTTAGGGACCCACACCATTTTTGTTTTTTCTTCTTTTGGGGGTGTGGGAATTTGTAGCCTTTTGGATTTTGAATTTTTCTTGGATGTTATATATTTATGCTCTATGGCATGATAATCTTGAGGCTTTTGTGAATTTTGTGTGTTATGTAAGGAGGTATCCAAAATTTTACTTTTGAATACCATGGGTTTTGTTATAGCTTCATGAATGGATGGAGGTGATGTGTGCACTTGTTGATCTTGATTAGGGATTTTGGGGGATTTAAGGGAGAAAGATGTGTGGATGGAATGATTAGTGGACTTGTGGATGAATTTGGAAGGAGTGGAGGTAGAATGGATGGAGGGAGATGTACGGTCACATGTGCTTTTAAGATTTGTATGACGATGGAGGAGAGATGATGGAATATGATTTGGAGGTACGATTGTTAGAAAAGGTGTCTCAACCTTGCAACTTCAAAAGGTTTCTATTCTTCCTAATTTTGGTCTTTTCGAATACCCTTTATCTTGAAGAATGGTTTAGAACTTTCAAAGTTTACAAAAGGGGCTAATATGGTAGGGCTTACTATTTTTAGTAACTCTACATTTGAGCATGAATGGACCAAAAATTTTTCCAAAAGGTATGAAACTACCAATAAAACATCTTGGGTGAGTTTCAACTCAAGATCATACCTGGATTGCTAGATATTAAAGTTTCCATTTTTTGAAACTCTCGAAAAAGTTTTGAACTCAGATTTGAGTCACTTAGAGATCTCTAAATGCCCTAAAAGTTGTCATAATTAGTGAAGCAGGTTACAAAATGATAGATATCTTCACGAGATTTTTGATGCATCAAATAGTTCATTAATCAGACACCTGGATCAAAAGTTATGGCCTCCAAAAGTTGGGCCTCCCATTTGGGAAATGTGAAAATGTGTTGGATACTTAAAATAGATGTAAATGGAAGAGTTACACATGTTGGTGTGTGATTTCGCACATCACAAGGCATCTTTGATTGGAGATAATTTGGGCACCACTTTTGGGTGGTTTTGGCTCATGGTTTTGTAATTACCATTGACAGTTTACTGTATTGTATCTCCTATATATCACGAGCTTGAGATGGAGGTTGTGTGTAAGAGTCTTATAGATGTTGAGTTACCTCTAGATCTCTAGTTGGTTATACTCTTATGAAAGCTTTCTCTGCAAGTATATTGTAATCATCTTGATTCCTAAATAATATATTAAGTGGCATTGGAGTGTAGGGTTGTTCTCCCGAAAGGGTTCCCCATGTAATTACTGTGTTGTGGTATGATTGCTATTTGTGTTTATTTTTGTAACTGTTGTAAAGATCTAAAAATTTCTACATATCCCTCCCCTCAAGATTAGTGCAGGAAGTTGTTCCACTACCTTAGCTTCCTTACAAGTGGTATTAGAGCTTAATCACCTTTGATTTCAGTTGTGGGTTATTGGGTTTTTTGAACTAATCCAGTTTTGAGTGGGAGCTTGTGCAGAAGATACTCTGTGTTCTTATTGCAGGGATTTTTAGATGGTGAGCACATCAGGGAGAATACAGGTAGAAAAATTTTCTAGTAACAATTTTGAGGTGTGGAAGCTGAAGATGTAGGATCTGTTAATTGATTGAGATCTATGGAATGCTATTGATGAGAATGTTTCAAGGCCCACAGATGCTACTTTGGTTGTTGAATATGATGTTATGGACTGTAAAGCTAAGGGTATAATCAGATTGTGCCTTACAAACTCTATCTTAATCAATGTCCATGAAGATCCCTCTGTAAAGAAACTATAGAAGAAACTCAGTGAGATATATTAGGCTAAATCTTTAGTGAACAAGATTTTCTTGAGAAAGAAATTATATTCCTTGAGAATGGAAGATGGTGGACGAATTGCATCTACCACTTGAAAGCATTCAATATGTTAGTGTCTCAATTGGCATCAGTTGGTGTAAAAATGGATGAGGAGGATAGATGTCAAATCCTGCTTTGTTCTTTGCCTGATTTGTGGGATTCTCTTATTATGGCGATTGGGAGTACTTTTGTTGTCTTGAAAGTTGAAGATGTTGTGGGTTCTTTACTTTTTGAAGAAATGATGAGGATCTATTAGTGCCAAAGAATACCTAAGTGTTCATGGAAGACCCAAAGAAAAAGGAAAGAAGAGAGAGAAGCATAACAAATCCAAGTCCAAAGGGAGATCCAAATCTCCTAGAAACTCTAAAATTATTTGTTGGATTTACGGTAAGCATGGAGACTTTCGTAAGGAGTGTAAAGAAGAAAAGAAGAAGAAAAAGAAGAAATTTGATTCTAATTATAAGTCCAAGAAGGAAGATGGTGATTCTTTCATTATAGCTTTGGCCACTCATGCTAGTAATGTTGCATGGTTAATTGACTTAGCTGCATCTTTCCATATGACCCATAATAGAGATTGATTTTCTGAATATGAAGAATTTGATGGAGGTAAGGTTTACTTGGGTGATGATTCTCATTTAAATATTGTTGGCCATGGTAAATTTAAAATTAAATTTCCTAATGGTAGAATAAAAAGGATTAATGGTGTGTTGCATATCCCTGGATTAGCACAAAATTTATTATCTATGAGAAAACTAATAGATGTGGGTGTGCAGGTAGTCTTTTTTATTCAGGATGCAAGATGGTAAGAGGTTCTATGGTGATTTCTAGAGGTGTCAGATTTGGCACATTGTATAAGCTTGATGCATTACACTGTTGAGTGCAATAGTACTTCTACGAAAAGCAAATCTATGACTACTTCATTGGAAAAGGAAAGGGTTTCATTTTTAGTGGATGGTCATGGATTCTAGGTACCTAAGGGTGATCTTTCTTCTGAATCAAAATTTCCTATAGAGAAGACTATGTTATGGCACCAAAGATTAGGCCACATAGGAGAAACGGGTCTAAGGACCTTGAAGAATAAAAACCTTGTTGAAGGGTTGACTGATTGTAACCTTGATTTTGATTTATGTGAGCATTGCATTTATGGAAAATAAAACCACGTTCAGTTTTACTTGAGTTCTCATAAATCTTGTGGTGTATTGGATCTTATTCATTTTGATGTGTGATGAGGTATAAACAACCTTATTTTTATAACAAGACATATAACCCTTTTTGTCCTGACCAATCACCTTAGCCATGCCAATTTGTTTATTTTAGAAACAATATTTATCTATTTTTGATAAAATGATGTATAAATCTTTATTTTCAAATTGATTGAAATTAGCTACTAATGTTGACTTAATTGATGTAGAGATTGTGTAATTATGCAAGGTTCCATGTATGGGATAATAGAAGGAGTGGACTTCAAAGCAACTGAAGTTAGAGTGCCATAATTTTAGGGTGCCAAAAATTTAGGCATACATCATAGACTTTGTTAAACAATTCTATTATTTTTTGTTGGGCATAGTTAATACTTTATGGCTCCACTCAAAGCCTTTAATGTGTTTTATTTCAAAGACATCCAATTAGTTTGTAATTCTATTTTTATTTAAAGACTTCTTGATGGCATTTACCCACCATCCAAAATTTAAGATTTTGTAGCAGTACAGTTTATATATGTAGTCACTCAAAACAAGGATTATGATGTGTTATGTTATGTTTTGATATACAATGCAAAGGGGCTATTTAGCTATGTTCTATGTTCTATGATACTTTTATGACATGAATGAATATCACTAGTCTTATTTTGAGTAAACTTTTCTGAGCAATGGAAGTAATATGAATGGGATTTACTTTGGAGCTTTTGAAGTACTAAATGTGATTTGAACTGATAATAGGATCTCCCAAGAGCTGGCCACTTGAGGGACTATAGAATAGATAAGTATTTTTATTTTTGGTGTTGTCATTTATGTTTTGTGCATGTTCTATTTAGATCAATGTCACTTTGTGTTTAGCTTTGTTAGGTGTTCCTACAGGTTGTGGTTTTAAGTTAATAATCTTTGAAATTATGTTTACTTGAAATTTTCCAGAGCATCCACTCCATTCATAAATCTATTGTTAGTTATTCATTAAAGATGTCAAATGTACTTTTAGTTAGTAGTTAGTGTAACATTGGAAAATATCTCCTTGGGGGTTTTCCCTCTTTAGGTTTAGCTCCCGGGTCTTTAGTGTGCATTTAGGACATCTTGCATCATAATTTGGCATCTTGATGTAATGAACCCTAGGCATCATGGAAAATTGGACCTAGGGGGACCCCTTGAGCTTAACCCTATCCAAAATAGGGGGGAGGACTTGGGCGCTCATGCCTTAGTCCTGCCCTATTTTAGGTCAGGCCCAAATTTGAAGTGTCAATTTATGACCATTATTTGGTCCCTAGGCCAACATGGTAAGTTTGAATTTATGAAATCTTGGTGGGAGTGTTTGTAGTTGCATATAAAATCATGTTTATACATTCATTTAGAAACTATATTTCAATTAGATGATCATTGTGGATTCAAGGCTTTCATTATGTTGCAAGAGTAGATTTGTGTTGTCTATGTGTTTGTGTTTGCAGATTTGAGCATCCATTTCCTCATGGAATAAAGAGTATTTTCCTCTCACGAGGTCTTCACTACAAGGTGACATTTATTGTGTTTGTGATTATTATTTCATTTGGATTTTGCCTCTACCTCACAAGGGCACGCACTCTCTATCTGACAAAGGTGTTTGGAAGACTTAAGTGTCCTTCCGGGGCTTGATTGAGGCAAGCTCCTAAACACCACAAACCCCTCCCAAAGTTTTCATGGTTGTAGGTTACAAGTTGAGGAGCTGGACAAAGTGAAGTTGTAGGAAGATATCTTGGAGTGTCAGAATTATAGAACAGAAGGAAAAACTGCCCCTAGACTTGGGCGCCCGCTCCCTAGTACCTGAAGTTCTGTAATAGGAAAATCTCTGGAACAACAGAAATAGGTTGCAGACTTTATTTCCAAATCCCAACAAAAAGCAGGGCCTTGTATTTGGGCGCCCGCTCCTGTGTCCTTGACTTTTCCACATTGAACCCCGAAAATAGGTACTCTGTGATTTCTCATTTTACATCCCTCTGCAAGAGCATTTTCTATAATTCATCTGTTTACTGTCGCATTTGCATAATTAGGTTTTTGATGTGTAATTGAGCATAATATAGGGAAAATTGGTAATTAAACACCCTAATTCAAGCTTCCCTACATCTCACAGTGACCAAGGGTCTGATAGTGCTTTGCTACTCGATCCTAAGGTCCTTGAATGTTAAGGGTGAAAGGAGGATTCAAACATTAAACTAAACAATCCAAATTTTTATTTGTCTGTAGTCTTGCATTTTGGTGTAAATTTACATTTAGATTTCAAATATTTGCATTTTTGCATAGAAAATTTCAACAAAAACTAGCAATTTTCATGCATTTTCATTAGATTTACACTTGCATTTTGCATCTTAGAGCTTGGAATTAATTTTCAGATTTGAGTACATTTCATTTTCATCATAAATCATATTTCAAAACATTCATATAACATTTTGTGTCAAGATCTCAAACCTAGGGCTTGAAAAACATCGATTTTCACTAGATTTGGCCTTATCGACTCTCTAAATTTGCACCATAGGCATGTTGTGAAGAGTATTTTTGCACAAATTAGTTGTTATCAGGGTAATTATCTGCTACTCCTCCTAAAAATCTTCACAACACCTTTTTATTGGCCTCTTGTATTGAAAATTTGGTGAAAAATGACACATTTTTGCTATTTTTGCCCTAGGGTATGGCCTAGTTTGCACTCCAAGTGTGTTGTGACAAATTTTATGGATTGAGATGACTAATATCATTGCTATTATTTTTTGCACCTCCTAAAATTCTTTACAACACCCCTTTTGCTTGGTATTGGAGTTGAAAAATCATGAAAAATTACATATTTTGCTATATTTTCACTAGGGTTTGTGTTGGCAAGAGACACTGTGTGGCTTCATACGTGTTATCATTGATGGAAACAAAGTCTATTCCACACATCCATAGTACATAATCTGCCTATACCAGAAGTCAGATTGAAGATTGTTTTGGTCCGGCGAACAAGAACATAGTATGCAATAAGGTTCGATAATTAGGTCCGGATCTCTCAGATGGTGTAACTCAGTAAGTTGTGGACTTGGACAAGTCAAGAGGGGTATCATGACTATTGTATTCCAGAGATTTAGCCTCCAGTGATAAAGCATGGAAAAGATATGAGCATTTGAATGTTGGGTTCTAGTCAGGCAGAGCAGATAGAGGAAGAACTGACCGAAGAGCATCAGACTTCAATCTGGATGTGCAAAAGGTGTTGATCATGCAATTTGTTGCATTATACATTGTTGGATGACATGATTAATGACTTCTATGCCTAATTTTTTGATGCACCAATCAAGCATGGATTCAACCGATAGATCAATAACTTTAAAATATATTAAGTGTTCTTGTTGCCGACTAAGAAGTAGTTGGAAATCCTTGATGCAAATATATATATATATATATATATATATATATATATATATATACCTGATAAATTCAAGCTTGTATGGCATGAAGTGTGTGTATGGTATGAAAAGGGAAAATTAACACAGATAGAAGTACGAAGACAAAGATCTGAATCCAGAATATGACAGAAGAGTGATATTGAGCAGAGGAAGAATGAAGTGTACCAGATCGGTATACAGTGCCTAACAAGAACTAAATTCTTGCATGAATGGATGATGTTCATCATTTTAAGTACCTTGTATCATCTGTAATCATTTGTAGACAGTGAGTCTTTTGTAGGTAGTGTGCCTCTTGTGAGCAGTGTGCTCAGGCAGTGAGCCCTAACTGGCAAGTGCCATTTGTACTCCTTTATTCTTTTAACAGAGATACAATCTTGGGTTAATCACCCTGTGGTTTTTCCCTTAACAGGGTTTCCACATAAAAATCCTTGTGTTATGTGTGTTAATTTAATTTTTGTTCTTATGGTTGCATATGCTTTCATGTTTTAATATATCACTGAATATTGAGATAAGAAAAGAAAAGAAAAATAAGGAAATTTTGAGATAACTGATTCACCCCCCTCTCAGTTATTTGCCTTGTTTCCAACAATTGGTATCAAAGCCAAGTCCTTCAGAAAAGGCCTAACAGCTTGAGGAGGATCTAGGAATCTCAATGGATGCATATGGTATGAAAGAGCAACTTCAGTCTTCTCTAGATGGTCTTGAACAATCTCACTCTGAAGTCAATAATTTGAGAGAGTGACTCAAGGAAGCTGATGATTTCATCAATGAGCTGAAAGAGAAACTCAATATTTCTGTGAAAAAGAGAAAGGAATTACTTCAGAAACTAGCAAATCAGAATGAAGCCAATAATGCTGATGAGGATCTGAATGAAAAAACTAAGCTATGTGAGAAACTTTCAAAACAAGTCATTATGATGAGACATGAAATGGAATCAGGAGTTATGAAATTCACCTAAGAAATTGAAGAGAAATGAAAGACTGAAGATAATCTGAAACAATCCCTCAAAGAAAAAATAGAGGACTTCCACAAAATGGACAGAATAATCATACATCTTGAAGAAGCCAGATACAATGTAGAACAACTTGAGAACCAGATTGACACTCTTAAACGAGATCTTCAATCTGCAAATGAATACAAAGAAAAATTCAAGATAAGCTCAACTCAAATTGAAGTTCTTCTTGAAAGTCAAAAGAGGGTAGATGACAAGCGTGGCTTGGGATATGAGAAAGGTGAAAGTTCTGGATCTGGTCAAAAGAACTTTGGATCGGGAAGTCCAAAAACCAAGCCTAGAAGACCTCTAGTAAGACAACCAAATGCTCAAAGATATCCATCTTTCAATGGATATTGCTTCAATTGCAACAAATTTGGTCATAAAGCAACTTAGTGTAGGAATAGAATGAATCAAATCAATCCAACCTTCTCTGGTCAACGTTTTAGTTGCGAAAGGTATGGTCACAAATCTTATGAATGCAGAAATATGCAAATGAACAATTCTTTCAATGGTAGATGCTTTGTATGCAATAGAATTGGACATAAGGCTAATGAGTGCAAATCAAGAGGATATCATTCAAATAAGAAAATAAATGTTGTATGTTACAATTGTAATGGATCTAGTCACATAGCCAGATTCTACAGAAGCAAGAGTCAAAGTAGAAAGGGTCTGATGGAACATGATCAAAAACAAGATAAAGGTAAAGGTAAATCAAATGTGGATGAAGTTCAAAAGGAGATGAGCAAGATTTGGGTAAAGAAGAGTACAATGAATATTATGGATGGATCTGCACTAGAATCTGTTGCTGATATTCCCTCTAAAAACTAAGAAGTGAGCTCTGGCTCAAGGGGAGCTACAATGAAAATCATTTCCCCCAGCCAGTTGGTAAGTGCCTAAATTCGGCACATTAAGGAAACATATAGTGTTGTAGATTAAAGGGTTCCTATAAAATTCCCCAAAGGATTTTCAGTCAGAATGTGAGAGGTCCGCATGAAGCTTCACAAGGTTTATGACCACTTGAGTAGATCACGTTCCGGTAACCAACCAGTATTAATAGAAGAATACAAATTGATCCGATATGATCTGCAAATACTATACTCTGATATGCAAATCTAGAGGAAATTCTTCAAGGCACCTCGGTGCTACCAACTCACCAAGGTATTAGTTTGAAGATCCATAAGACGATCCAAGAAAAGCTCATTTAAGAAGCAGGGCAACCAGATAACTTAAAAGTTTATGCATTTATTAGAAAAGGGAATTAGGGTTTACGCAAAGATAAAAGGGGTTCTTTCACTCATTATCTACACATTTGCACTCACGAAGAAGAAAAGAAGAGGTTTGAGAAGAAGATCCTACAGTTTACTCAAGTTCAAGCTGAAGATCGAATTCAACTAGAAAATCACTCCGACATCTGCTTCAAACCCTAAGGCATGAAAAGGTACTTCCCTTCTGCAAATTCTCTCCGAATCTCTTTCTAGAATGGCTATTCCAATGGTTGTTAACATCTCTAATAGGCTAAGACCTAAATTCAAGAAACACCCTTACAAATCTCTAGAAGTTGATCCCTCAGGTGCGTTTTCTAGTATTCCGCATGGTGTCTTGCATGTAGAAGATAGTAGGGTTTATATCCATGCAAACATTGAAGATTTTGGAGACTCAAAATAGATTGACATTTATCACAAACAGTTAATAGATGAGAATTTTGAACTCAGACCTGAATTCAAGACCCTCAGGGACAAACACTTCGAACATTGCATACATTTTCCATCTTTTGCAGAAGATGATTAGGTCCGGTATGTTCTAAGTAGGATGCATGATAATTTTATGTGGCTAATGAGGCCATTCAAGATAACTAAAGATGCCATCAGGGATGTGACTGGACTAAACTCATCTGGTGGGTTACCCGCACTTAAATCTATGAAGAACCAAACGGTAACTGAAGCCACTGGATCAAAATTTGAGAAAAGAGCAATGACTATAGATGACATCATGGATCTAGATGTCAAGTTTGCTTCAATGATAATTGGCTACAAAATCTACCACTCGGCAAGGAGAATTCTGTGTCTGGTACAACAATCTATACTGCATATCAGATGTTGAAGGAAGATGTAGATTATGATATATGTGAGCTTCTACTGAATCAACTGATGGAGAACTTACAGAACATCAAGAAAGATAAGAAAAACTCCTTCAAATATGGTAGTCTAATACTGTGTCTTTTTTTCTACTATATGAATGAGCTGCCTGGATCAAATGGTTGGGTCTGGAAAAATGATAAACCCATTGCAATTCAAATCTGAGATTACATGTATGGACTTGGTGATGCTCAAGACCAAAACTTAGCCCTCTGGGGTTACTTTCAGAATTTCCAAAGCATGATGCATGCCAGAGAAGGAATACCACAATCAATAGTTGAGAAATACAAAGACACAGTCTACTTTGTGGTTGATACTGATCAATGCCTAATGGAGGCAGTTGAGCCAAGAACTATGTGGATAATGCCCATGGGATATGAGGTCAATGAAAACATTTTGAAGGTACATATTCAACACCTACTGAGCCAACCTAAGGACACTGAAGTAGAAAGGTTTGGTACCTTTGAAGAACTAAGCATAAAAATACATGTTGAGTTAAGGGAGCCTGAGATGAAGAGAAAAGTAAGAAAGGAAGTAGAAGAATTTGCCAAAAGATTTGGCATATCAAAGGAGGTAGTAGATGCCAATAGAGAGAAAATGGAGAAGGCAGAGTAAGAAAGACAAGCAACAAAGAAAGAAAGTGTTCTGGTACAAGCCTCCTCCCGGACTAGATCCTCCAAGAGCTCTGCTCTTGTCGCTTCTAAAACCTCAAAGTCTACCAAACTGGAAGTCAAGTCATCCAGAAAAGGAGAAAAGAGAATGAATACCAAAGCCACAAGGACATATATGAGCCATAAGGATGATGAAGAGACATAATTAGATGAGGAAATTAGGAAAATGAAGAAGAAAAGAACATCCAGGAAGTTCTCTGTTAGTAGAAACGAGGAAGAGAAGACAGAGGAATTTGTTGAGAAACCCACTCTCTCAATTGATGACATCATCAAGGCAGTTACTCTAGATGGGAACTTGCAGCTGGTGACAGAGTTCTATGATGAATATAATGATGCTGACAAGAAAATTCTGGAGGAAGCTACTGTAAGGTATTTGAATATCTACAACAAAGCATTCATTGAAATAATTTCATTAATTCCAAAAAGCCTAGAAGAAGTATTGGAGCAAAGAAAAGTGAATGCAAAGGCTAAAGACTTGGAGTTCCAGGAGTAGATAATGATTCAGCTATGTCCTTCTATCACTCCAAAACAAATGGACATGGTTTTCAAGGATTGTAAAGATGATTTCCGGAGCAAGTCTAGAATGAACAAACTCATGCTTGGTGAGACTAAACAAATAGCCAATGAAACAAAAGAAATCCTCCGGAATGCCTTGAGAAGATTCAATCTTCCTACTATAGAGGAAATAGATGAAGAACCTTCTACCATGGATGTTGAAGGATTAAAAGTAATCAATGAAGAACTCTCTGACAAGGATGTCAAAGGATTAAAGAAAATAGATGAAGAGAAGTCTGAGGACTTAGACTACGCTGTTCTAGAAGAGGAAGTTCCCAAAGCAGTAAACTCTGGTAATGTCACTTCTCTGGATCCCATAGTTGTCAAGACAAATCTTTTGGGCACTAAAGAAGACGGGGAAGGAAGAAGAGAAGAGAAGGAAAATCAAGAGAAAGAGGGTAAGGCAAAAGAAGAAGAACAAGCAAAAAGGGTTGGTGATGACTTATCCAAACCAGTCAGTCCTGATACCTCTAAAGGAAAGAAGTCTAAATCACCTGCAAGAGACACTGCAAAAATAATACAAAATTTCCTAAACAAAGAAATGATGGAGATGGATGAACCTGAGTTGATTCAAGGGCCACTAAACTTTGACTCTCTCTCTCTAGTTTAGATAATGAAAGTAGCATCTTTTGCTCAAGCCAAAGCAAAAGAGAAACTTCTAAAATCACACATGGAGGATTGTGAGTTGTTGGAGATTGTATCTGGGATGCTGGAGAAGATTATGCGAACATATCAAAAGGATCCTTCTGCCTCTGCATCCAGTAATCTAAAAAACTTAGTCAATTATGTTAACACTCATTTTGAATCTTTAGAGAAATTGGTAGAAACTAAGGTCCAGAAGGAGTTCTTGGGAAAGAGATTTAGTGAAGTGCAAGGACTAATTACTAATGATAGAAGAACCTTAGAAATTGGCATAAAGAGCCTTGAAAATGCTCTTAAGGAGGGTGGGGACATATACAAATTTTGTTTAACTTGGCCCAAAGTGACAAAGGACATTGAGAAGAAAGTGAAAGAACAAGAAGGAAAATTGTCAAGTTTATCTCAGAATTTTGATCCCCTTACTACCCCTCTGGTGAATCATGAAAATTAAGCTATTGCTATAATAAATGAAATTAAAGAACTGGTTAAAGAGAAAAAGAACATAATGGATAGAATGGGTGAGCTTAGAGGGATAATCATCCCTAAGTTAGAGGCAATGCATGATGCCTTGACAGATGCACAAAGTACAGTCCAGACCAGTGATCCAACATACTTAAAGAGGGCAGAAGCATATGTGCTTTTGTTAAGTGGACACATCTCCATTTTGGATAGAATGAAGAGGAGTTGGGCCACATAAACTGTACAGTTGAAGACAACCTTTGCGGATATACTTAAGTATATGTAAGTATAACATATGATTTGTATATACATATGAGACCATGTATATAATAGTTTTTGCACAATTTTGTATGTGGATTCCACCCTTTGCCATTGATTTCAAAGGGGGAGTGAAGAGTAGTGAAAAATGAGGAATCTAGCAAAAGGGGAGCTCCGGTAAAGTAGTGTATAGAAAACAGAGCACAAGCAAAGGGGGAGTTATTGTGACACTTAGTCATTTTTCACTAAGTGTTGCCATCAATGCCAAAGGGGGAGATTGTTGGCAAGAGACACTGTGTGGCTTCATACGTGTTATCATTGATGGCAACAAAGTCTATCCCACACATTTGCAGTACATAATATGCCTATACCGAAAGTCAGATTGAAGATTATTTTGGTCCGGTGAACAAGAATAGAGTATGCAACAAGGTCCGACAATTAGGTCCGGATCTCTCAGATGGTCTAACTTAGTAAGTTGCGGACTTGGACAAGTCAAGAGGGGTATCATGTATTCTAGAGATTTAGTCTCTGGTGATAAAGCATGAAAAAGATATGAGCATATGAATGTTGGGTTCCAGTCAGGCAGAGCAGACAGAGGAAGAACTGACCGACAGAGCATCAGACTTCAATCCAGATGTGCAAAAGGTGTTGATCAAGCAATTTGTGGCATTATACATTGTTGGCTGACATGATTAATGACTTCTATGTCTAAGTTTTTGATGCGCATCACCAATCAAGCATGGATTCAGCCGACAGATCAATAACTTGCAAATATCTCAGGTGTTCTTGTTGCTGACTAAGAAGTTGTTGGAAATCCTTGATGCAAATATATATATACCCGATAGATTCAAGCTTGTATGGCATGAAGTGTATGTATGGTATGAAAAGGCTGAATTAACATAGATAGAAGTGTGAAGACAAAGATCTAAATCTAAAATATGATAGAAGAGTGATATTGAGTAGAGGAAGAATGAAGTGTGCCAGATCGGTATACAGTGCCTAACTGGAACTGAATTCTTGCATGAATGGATGTTGTTCATCAGTTCAAGTACCTTAGTATCATTTGTAAACATTTGTAGATAGTGAGTCTTTTGTAGGTAGTGTGCCTCTTATGAGCAGTGTGCTTGGGCAGTGAGCCCTAAATGGCAAGTGCCATTTGTACTCCTTTATTCTTTTAACAGAGAATATAATCTTGGGTTAATCACCCCATGGTTTTTCCCTTAATAGGGTTTGCAAGTAAAAATCCTTGTGTTATGTGTGTTAATTTCATTTCTGTTCTTATGGTTGCATATGCTTTCATGTTTCAATATATCACTAAATATTGAGATAACAAAAGAAAAGAAAAATAAGGAAATTTTAAGATAACTGATTCACCCCCTCTTAGTTACTTGCCTTATTTCCAACAGTTTGACCTTGAGTGGTACTACAAGTGTGTTGTGACAGATATTTTGGAATTAAGTGGCTATTTTTACTGATATAATTTTCTATCCATCATCATTTTCCTCACAACACCCTTTGTCATGCTCTTTTGCTTTGAGATTTGGTGAAAAAAATTGCATATTTTAACATATTTTCACTATATTTTGACTTGTTGTCATCTTAGATTTGCATCAAGAGTGTGTTGTAGAGAATCTTATTGCTGTTTTGGACTGATATCAGACATATAATTTGCTGCCCCTGATCAAAATCCTTATAACACCTTTGATTTCATTAATTTGCATTGAAAAAATACAAAAAAACAAACATTTAGGTCATTTTTACATATAGTTTTGCTCTTGTCTTTTGCATACTTTTTGGAAAGATTTTAAAATCTGATATTTCATTGATTTGAAAACATATATCATGGATACTTCCTTAGAAGAGTTATTTGCATACATCGTAAACATTGATCATTTCTCTAAATTCACTGATAAACTATTGCAAGTATGGGCCTAACTGGTGTTGTCATTGATGTCAACATACTTCTATTGCATTGATGTCAAAGTTTGGATGATTTGTGTGCTGAGGATATTGAGAAAATTAGTCCTATCAGAAATAGAGAAAGAATAGTGAAGACAATGAAGCTCTATGAAGTGAACATCACTAATAAATGAAGATCAGAGAATACGCATCAAAGGATTTGTAGATATGTGTCTGAAGATGATCCAATCAAGATTTGAGAGGTTTGCATGAAAATGTGAAGGAGTTATGGCCATAAGAGTAAAACCAGTTCTGGCAACTATTCAGAGGTGACATAGTGACACAAATAGGTTCGGTGAGATCCAGAAATACAATATCATGTTCTGCGGATTTGGTGGCATGTTTGGGAAGATAATTTGAATTGACAACTCACTTGGTTTGTGGTTTGGAGGTCCACAAGAAATCCTTCTAATTTGACAGTGATGACCAACTGTGTTCTTGAGGTTCTGGTTAAAAATGCGAATGATTATAGTAAGCAGTAGTGGTGCGGATGTTCTTTGTGATTTAAGCAAGCTTGTGGGGGTCTCTAGATTATGTCTAGTTTGGGTTGGTGGTCTATATTGAAGATTGAGCTCGTGATTGAAGATTTATCTTCCATGAATAGTTGTCTTCCTAGTCTTGGCTGATCAAATGATTTGCTCATGTTGCGGAAGTTCTTGAAGATGGTTTGTGAAGAATGGCATGCTCCTCAAATAAGATTGAAGTCGCAGTTATGTGTGACCGATAGTATAGTGATGCACATGAAGTTTTGTAATAAGTCAAGTTGTATTTGCTCTGTAATAAAATAAGTGTATGTTGTGCCGACCTTGATGATCATTCCAAAGTCGATGTCATGTATAAATAAGAGTTGTGAAATCATTCAAAAGTGTTTGGTGTCATGATGAGAAGGTTGTGGTGAAGAGGAGAAAAAAATAGAGTAGAAGTGTTGAGCTTAAATGGAACTGACTCAGGCATAGTGAAGATGCTAATCTCCAGTTCAAGTATGTAATACTTATATTCTTCTATAGACAGTGTCTCCTATAGGCAGTGGGTCTCTTGTGAGCAGTGTGCTCGGGCAGTGAGCCCTAATTGGCAAGTGCCATTTTATTCTTCTTATTCTTTTAACAGAGAATACAATCTTGGGTTAGTCACCCCATGGTTTTTCCCTTAACCGGGTTTTCTACATTAAAATCTTGGTGTTTCATGTGTTGAATTTGTCTCTGCTCTTGAATTCATGCATTATGCTTCATAATTAAATCTTTGATATGCTATTGAAATATAAGAAGGTTTAAAGTATATAAGAAACAATAGTTTGGTGACAACTGATTCACCCCCCACTCTTAGTTGTCTTTCCTAAATTCAACAATTGGTGTATATGCCTAAAAATGACACGATTCTATCTAAATAAATATTCTTAATATTTATTCCATTCTAATTCTTCTATCAATAAATAAATAAACAAATTTATTTATTTGATTCACATTCCTCTATATTAATTAAATATCAAAATATTTAATTACCTCTTCTAAAGTCAAAATTAAATAAAATCCTTTATTTAATTAAATTCTTCCAAACAATTAAATAATTCTTAATTATTTAATTAAGTCAAATCATTCTTCCAATTTATATAAATCAATCAAATTTATTTAAATTCTCTCAATCTCCAAAAATAAAATACAATCAAATATTTTATTTACTCTTCCAAATCATGCACAATAATTAAATAAATTTATTTATTTAATTTTCTTTCCTATCTTCAAATATCTTTCAAATCTTCTAAGAATAAGTCTTCTTCTTCATGCACACAAAATTAAATAATTTATTATTTAATTTCTCTCAAATCATGCAAAAGCAAATCACAAGTTGAGTAACTGACTCAATCAACCTTGTTTTTATCAATATCTCTTAAATTAGAAAAAAATCTTTCTAATTTATGAAGTCATATCTTATCTTTAGAAAAGAAAGTAGTTAACTCAAATAAAATAGATTTTGTGTGACACTTGTCTTCTTATTCGTGCACATCCTCTCAAGTTTTCTATACCATTGATCTTCTTGTTCTTTCTATACTGTTGATCTTCTCTCTCTCAAGTCTATAAATTGAACCCAATTCTTCCGTTTCATTCATCCAATCTCTAAGTAAACTTACTCTGTAGGAATTACAGTGTGCCTTTGGCACCAATTCCTTCATTGCTTGCGATCAAACTTGTTACCACTACTCCTATCATTGTTGTGAAGCTCATCTTCATGGTGAAACTATCATAGCTATTCCCATTTGACATCTTGGAATCATAGCAAGGAAGTCCCCCTTCTGAGGGCCATATTCATACATGCAAGACCGATTGAGATAGGTAATCAATGGAAGCCATGAAGCTTTGAGGTTTGCAAAGGTTTTTGAAGTTCTTTGTTTGATTGATCTCTTTGTTTCTATATTTCATTGAGTTTTGGGTATCATTGATATTGATCATATTGATTATTCATTTAGATCCAATTTTTCCTTAACATTTTTTGGTGCCCACCATGGGGCCTAGCCCCAATTTAACTTCAAAATTGAGTTTTTGTGTGTTAGAATCCGCACACAAGACATTTCTATGCATCCATTACGTTTCTACGCATATGCTCCATTTTGTTGCGCATATGCTCCATTATGCTGTGCATATACCCCATTCTGCTGCGCATTTGATTTTACTAGAGCTGCGCATATGATCCATTCTGCTGTGCATATGCTCCATTCTATGGCGCATATACCCATTCTGCTGCGCATTTGATTTTACCAGAGCTGCGCATATACTCCATTCTCTTGCACATATACCTCATTCTATTGCGCATTTGATTTTACCAGAGCTATGCATATACTCCATTCTGCTACACATTTACCCCATTCTACTACACATTTACTCCATTCTACTATGCATTTACTCCATTCTACTGCACATCCATTCTGCTAGGTTTTTGAGTTGTTTCTTGAGAAATCTCTAATGCTAACATAATTTGTAGGAATATTCTTTGATCTACTTGCAGGTTAGGGGCTGGTTTAGATCATATAGTTGTATTTGTTAACTCACCTCTTGATTTCTAAAGGAAAGTAAATGGATGCTCATGCAAATCTCACATAGTCTTAACTAGGAAGGCGGTAATTGAATCATTGCTATCTTGCATATCATTGAATCATTGCTACATTGCTATCTCTCAAAAGTTAGACACATTGCTATCTTGGTAAAACTAAACCATTGCTATCTTGTTATCACTTCAAAGTTAACAAATCATTGCTATCTCGATAAAATTGAACCATTGCTATCTTGTTATCATTTCAAAGTTAACAAATTTTTGTGCTTGCCCAAGTAGATAGCTCATCTAGTTTTGCTCATTTTAACTAGGGGAAAAGAACCACTATCTTCTGTGTTTTGGGAATGATACTAGGCCTATGCTCTCCCCTATCTTGGTGACCAAAATGCCAGACATATCATTTTCGCATGTGTTTTTCCTTTAGAGGGGCTTGCTCTTGGATACCATTCATCCAAGTAGGAACGACCCTAAGTGGTAACAGGCTAAAGCTAAGCCCTACCAATCCACTATAAATAAATTATGTTTGGAGCAAAAGCTTCAAATAATAAGTGAAATTGTGTTATACCGATAGTGAACCTCCTCCAAAACCCTCCAAGGTGCAACCCTTGCAGGCTGGGAGACTCCATAATGGAGAGTAGTGCTGCCACATGTATAACCACTCGAACGATTGCCTTTATTAAACAACTTTGTCTTAGTGGCCAAAAACCCCTATAAGCCAATGCAGGGAAGGGCGATTATCACCTCCCGAAGATGCTTCACTAGAGATAGTGAGAATTTGGTTTATATTGTCCTTTGAAACCTAGGATTGTACTTGCTTTCTTTTAGTCCAAAAAGAGTAAAAAATCACAAAAAAATAAAAAACCATGAAAACATTCTTTGTGTTTGCCGTGTCTTCTTGCCATAATTAAAGAAAATTAGATCAAAGAGACCATCTTACAATAAAGAAACCCAAAAACATTAGAAAAATTGCCAAAAAATTGCAAAAGCATTGAAAAAACTAGAGCTACACATTTGTTATCTGAAGTTGCGCATTTATACCGAATTCCTATGCATATATACCGACTTGCTGCGCTTTTACCATCTGTTCCTGTGCATCTGTAAATTACTAGTACTACACTTTTACGCTGACTTGCTGCACATTTGTCCTCTATTTTTGCACATCCATGATAGTGGGCTTTTCCACACCTTTTGAGAGAAACTTTTCAACCTTTCTGAGTACCCATTTTTTTTCTTGTGTCATTTTTTGAGGAGATGACAATCAAATTAGAAGAACTTGCTCAAGAACTCCAATACCTAAAATTGCAATTAAGCATAGACACCTCCCCACAAGGTCATATAGCAATTGCTCAAGAACTCCAAGCCATACCATAGCAATTTTCAATCTTGCAAGCTGAACATGCTAGTGTTAGTTACACCATGCCCCATAGTCATACATTCTTGTCCTATCTTAATGATAATCTTGACAAGGCAAGTACTACTCCTAGAACCCATAGCCCAAAGCATGCCAATCTTACACCAACACCGACATCAAGTTCCCCAAGCTCTAATCCGACAAACAAAAAATCCTTGGATGATTTTTGGGAAAGGTATGCAACACAAGAAAAGATATGGAGAATTCCAAAATCCACTCATCCATTACCTCATTCATTTACCCATACACCTACAAAGGATGTGATTCAAGGGCTACTAGCAGAGAGTCAACCATGTCCCCAAATTCTGGTTCTGGACCTTACAAATGATTCTTCCAACGCCATGTCAAATCCTACATCCCCTTCTAGTAATCCGTAATTCCTTGAGCATATTGAAAAGCCTCCTACCATGAACCAAAGTCAAGCTCCATCATACTTTCATGTTGTTGACCAAGATCCTATCCAAGAGACCTCTACCTCTACTTCAATTCAAGAACACCAAGCACTATGTCAAGAGCACACTTTAGAGCATGTGGAAAAATCAACCCCTTGTCTAAATCAAGATCAAAGCACCCCCATCTGACCCATGCATAACCTTTATCTTTTCGAGGATCCTATACCTACACATGAGCAAGAAATCCAATTTCAAACCATTCATAACCTATATCTTTTCCATGATCAAGATACTACTTTTGATGAAGAAGCTATCCATGAGCAACTTGATCCTATACATGAGCATGAGATCCAATTTCAGCCTCCCCATAACCTATTGCTTTTCTGTGATCAAGATATTATCATTGATGAAGAACCTATGCATGAGCACTTTAATCCCATCACTCTAAATCCTATCTATGATCAAAATCCCATATACGATCAAGAGCTTATCTGTGATCAAGCAGACCATGATGATCCTCTTAGCCAACTTTATGCATTCCATGGTCCTGAGCTTATAACCCCATCTAGTCCTATCCAAGATCCAACAAATTTCACTTCTCTTGATGAGACACTTGCCTTCCAAGCAAGCATAGAAGATCAAACCAATAATACCCATCCGTTGTCCATTGTCGACCATGCTACAGATCCCCCACCATATATCCTTGGTCTTACAACTTTCATTCATGAGTGTTCCTCCTTAGAACACCAAAAACTATTATCCTCTATCTCACTTTCTCCACCCAATAAGGAACTTGTGTTTAGTGTTCCACCTATACGTAATCCCCCTATCCACCACATACTCCAACATATGAATGATCAAGGTAAAGGCTTATGTCTTCATGAAAGAGGTATTTTGGAGCCCGTCCATGTCAATGTTCCTCCTTATTCATATGGCCTCGGATACATACCCCAAGGTGAGCAATATAAAGATGTTGGTACTTCCTCCACTCCTAAATCCACCACTTCCCATCGCAAATCCTTTCATATCCCAAAAACTTATGTCACCATTCCACCTCCTTTATCATACACATCCCAAAAGCATGCGACCATACACCTTCCACCATCCAATCTATCTCTGCTACTTCCAACTCCTAATATCCCTCCATGCATTTTACCACCACTTCTTCCAGCACCTTATCCATCCATCTATGAATCTTCTATCAATCCCAATTATGGCCAACAAATGCACATGTTGTCTAAACAAAAGGCTTCCTCCAACCCCACTTCCACCATCCCATGTGAATTCAACAATAAGAATTTGGATGCCTCTACCTATAAAGTCAAAAATCCTAAGAGTCCTCATGACCTGGGATACAAAAGCCAAGAATAAAATAAACATCCTTCTCAAGAGCAACATACACCCACACACTTATATGCCAAACTGACAAAGGTGTGGTTCCACATCAAACAAATGATTAACTCCAAAGCTGCACCAAAGCTACATACACCTAACCCATAATTTCATAGGTACTATCTAAAAGCAAAATGGTTTGGGTAGCTAAGAAAAAAGCCCTCAAGTTACATGAGGCATCTACCTCTCAAGAATCTCAACCATCCACTTTCTCCCATTTCAACCAAAAGTCTCAAATTCTTCCATCCCAAATGACAAGCAAAGCTCAGAAATATACTCAGTCTATGTGGATCCCTACGTGTCTAAGTCATTCATCCACAAGCAAAAGTCTTCGTTGCTTCCTACACTACTTTCCCATCACTAGCTTCAATATTTATCATGGCATGTGCAACCGTTGGTTATGATTCCCTTCCATCCCACAACATTTCCATATACCTCCTACGTATCTTCCTCATCCTATTCCTATGGTCCATGCTTTTGCATAAGCTTTCGATCCATATTCTACATCATCCTCCACTATCACACCTTCCACAATCCGCTATCTACCTTCTCCATCTCACTGTCATGTAGTCTCCTACCAACATCTATGAGAACACTTGACATGGTCCATGCGACAACATCTTTCTAGTAGGACTATCGCCTTTCATGGAACCTAGAAATTGAGTCCCTCTCATCCATTCTACCTATCCTATCCAAATGTCTAAAAAAAAAAGAAAAAGAAAAAATAAAAAAAGTAAAGAAAAATCCTTTCGTCCAACGGTGAAAATCTGGCAAACATGCGCCTTGGATAAGTACCATGATGAAAACCTGGCAAATAGGCGTCATGTGTAAGTTGATCTTCTATGTCATCTACACTTGGGGTGACCTTGTCTCAGCCTATCACTCTTCTCCTATCAGTTTCCTTCCATACCATTTCTTATCCTATCCTTCTAGCTGTTACCTACCTATAGTGTCTAGTCTATCTATCTTAAATCTTCCATTCCTCTATTTTTGTTTGGTCTTGATAAAGATTGGGGGCACAATGTTAACAAATGTTTTAGGTGTCTCTTGACATACCTTATCCCTCCAAGTCATGTAAGTCCTTCATTATCCTCTCATCATCCTTCATCATAAGCATCGCCATGAAAAATCCTAAGTATTCTACCTACAATGGGGCACGTTATTCTTATGTGACATAGTCCTTGGAGATCACATCCTTGTTTCCTTCTACCTAACCATCTACCTATCCATGGTCTTTCCTTATCATTAATATCATCTGATCCATATCTGATCCATATTTGATCCATATCTATTCCATATCGTGTCTTATCTGATCCATGTCATGTCTTATCTATTCCATATCTGATCCATATTTGTTCCATATCGTGTCTCATCCGATCCATATCTTAGGTCCATCAAAGCCAAATCTCAAACTACATTGCCTCTGTGTTGTCACATAGGCAAGGCCATTATCAATGCACCCCCGAGGCACTAGGTTAGTCCCTTAGGGTCCGTCTCACCAATAAGGATTGTGGAATCTTTCACCAGGCATGCAAGCACAAGCAAAACCCACTTTCAAGCAGAAATTTTGACACAAGACCTTAACTTATCCAGAGCAAAGCAAGCAAACACCTAAAGAACTCTAAATGATTTTATCTAAATTATGGCAAGAAACAAACACATCTAAAATGCAAAAATGTTTTGTGGTTGGAGTCATGGTTAAGTTAAGGCATCTTAATTTCTGTTATCATGCCTTTCTATGCTACTCAAGGATGCCAAAAGCTAGAGATGCTATGATGGGGGCATGATTATTTTCTTTGTTTGCTGTTTGTGGATTAAACTTTAGTAATGTGAAGCCTTGTCTAACGACATGATTGGAAAAAGATCATCGAGGACATCAAAGGTCTAACATGAAAGGGGGTAATCCTTGTCTGTTGATACACAAAAAATACTCAGGTCATCTTGGTTCAATTATACCTTGATTCTTGTATTAACTTGCTAAATCAAAATCCATGTAAGCAATACTTAGGTCATCTCAGTTCAATTATACCTAGATGCTTGTATTTTCTTACAACATTTCAAAAAAGTACCAAAAAAAAAGCCCAATGATGAAATAAGTACTTCAAAATACTTGCACTATCAAGATGTCAAAAAACCATTCACATCCACTCACATCCACAAAGCATCCATACCATACACATCCACAAAAGTATCCATACCATATCCCATGCATATAAAGATCCAAAATGAAGAGTATCAATACAAATAAAAAGCTTGTGATTCCTTATGTCGATTCATTCTTCTGTTAAATCAACTTTCTGTTTATCATTGTATCTCTCATCAACAATTCTAGCTATCAATCTGAGCAATGATCCAAATGCAAGTCCATCCTTAATCCATACCAATCAAGTCAAGTCAATCTTGTCAAATGATCCAATCACAAACAGTGGTCTTGATCCTTGTCTGGTTATAAACCAACTCAATCCGTTATAATCAATCATTTATCTTATACAGGATGTGGCATTGTTGAAATCAGACCAATACACACATCTTACACGACATGCTTCATTTCCTGAAACTAGACACTATCCTTCATGTTTCCTCTAGGGATCTATCATTCCCGCCATGACAACACGCTTGCCGTGTTGGTCTAGGGATATATCATTCCCCGCCATGACAACACTGTCGTATATCGTTATCAGTATATCATTAGTTTATAGCTAGACATGGGCAATACCTTGTTTATTCTTGTATCATTTGTACATACTTGCTTTCTTTCTTGTGTGTGTTATCATTTTGTCTTGCATCACGTATCATTCGACTCTTTCTTCAACCAATTTCTTCAATCCTAACCAAGTTTTCCCTTCGTCTTCGTGAGATTGTCCGTCTCTCATCCTTCTGCCTTCTTCCCATCTAATCTCCCAAGGGGCATCCTATTGTCATTAAACCTGTACCAGGGGCAAACTGGGGCATGTATCATTATCAGACTAATTATTCTTTGAAGCAACACCGTATACTGCATTGCATCAAAGAGGGGCAAAATGTATACGCCTAAAAATGACACGATTCTATCTAAATAAATATTCTTAATATTTATTCCATTCTAATTCTTCTATCAAGAAATAAATAAACAAATTTATTTATTTGATTCACATTCCTCTACATTAATTAAATATTGAAATATTTAATTACCTCTTCTAAAGTCAAAATTAAATAAAATCCTTTATTTAATTAAATTCTTCCAAATAATTAAATAATTCTTAATTATTTAATTAAGTCAAATCATTCTTCCAAATTTAAATAAATCAATCAAATTTATTAAAATTCTCTCAATCTCTAAAAATAAAATACAATCAAAAATTTTATTTATTCTTCCAAATCATGCACAATAATTAAATAAATTTATTTATTTAATTTGTTTTCCTATCTTCAAATATCTTCCAAATCTTCTAAGAATAAGTCTTCTTCTTCATGCACACAAAATTAAATAATTTATTATTTAATTTCTCTCAAATCATGCAAAAGCAAATCACAAGTTGAGATAACTGACTCAATCAACTTTGTTTTTATCAATATCTCTTAAATTAGAAAAAAAAATTCTAATTTATGAAGTCATATATTATCTTTAGAAAAGAAAGTAGTTAACTCAAATAAAATAGCTTTTGTGTGACACTTGTCTTCTTCTTATTTGCGCACATCCTCTCAAGTTTTCTATACCATTGATCTTCTTGTTCTTTCTATACCATTGATCTTCTCTCTCAAGTCTATAAATTGAACCCAATTCTTCCATTTCATTCATCCAAGCTTTAAGTAAACTTACTTTGTAGGAATTACAGTGTGCCTTTGGCACCAATTCCTTCATTGCTTGTGATCAAACTTGTTACCACTACTACTATCATTGTTGTGAAGCTCATCTTCATGGTGAAACTATCATAGCCATTCCCATTTGACATCTTGGAATTAGAGCAAGGAAGTGCACCTTCTGAGGGCCATATTCATACATGCAAAGATCGATTGAGATAGGCAATCAATGGAAGCCATGAAGCTTTAAGGTTTGCAAAGGTTTTTGAAGTTCTTTGTTTGATTGATCTCTTTGTTTCTATATTTCATTGAGTTTTGGGTATCATTGATATTGATTATTCATTTAGATCCAATTTTCCCTTAACAATTGGTATCAGAGCTAAGTTCCTCTAGAAGAAGCTTAACCGCTTGAGGAGATCCAGGATGTCGACCTACAAGAAGGACAATCCAAGGTTTGATGGAACAAACTTCACTTCCTGGAAGAGTCGCATGGAATGTAACTTACAATGCATGGGAGATCAGTATTGGAACATAACCACAACCAAATATGTTCCCCTGAGGAATGGTCCAACATCTATAGATGAAGTCAGAGATGCAGACAACAATCTTTGAGCTAAAGAAGCCCTATTAAGTGCCTTATCTAATTCAGAGTTGACAAATGTTATGGGTTTGAAGACTGCTTATGAGATCTGGACAAAGCTAGAAAATATTTATGAAGGAGACAAATATGTTAAGTGTGCCAAGCTACAAAGTATGAAATTCAAGTTTGAAAACTTGAAGATGAGTGAAGATGAGAATATCACTTTATATATGTCAAAAGTAAATGAGCTTGTATGTGGCATTAGATGTGCTGGTGGAATTTTGGATGAAAATGAGATTATTGCCAAAGTTCTCAGATCTTTGCCTCCTGCTTACAAACACAAAGTCACTGCTATTAAGGAAATTGGATTTTTAACAACTATTACAAGGGATCAGTTGGTCGATAAGATATCTGCATTTGAGTTGGCTGAGTTTGGTGATGCACTTCCCAAGACTAAATCTGCATTCAAAGCTAGTGCCTCTACAAAAGGCTAATAGAGATATGATCCAGGATAAAGTTCCTCAAGGAAATCAACTTGGTATGATAAAGGAAGGAAAGATCTAGAAGAGGATGAATTAGAAGCTGAACAACTTGAATCCCTTATTGCAAAAAGACTGACAGGGGATCTGGTAAGTATGAAGGAAAATTGCTTTTCAAATGTTTTAACTGTAACAAGATTGGTCATTTTGCCTCAAGATGTCCAGAAAGGTTTTTGAGGCCAAACCCTAATAAATCAAGATTTCAGAAGAAGTGTTACTATGTTCAAGAAGATGATGATGGAGTAACAGACGATGAATATGAGATAAGAAACAAATCTGGAAGTGACTAGGTGTTTATTGCCATCAAAGAAGAAGATTCCATGCCTACTGAATTTGCCAATCATAAGATGATAGAAAGTGCTTTGTCTACTTAGGTAGAAGAAAAGGATGAATGGGTTATTGACAGTGGATGCTCTCACCATATGACTATGACAAGAGCAAGTTCATAAGCTTGGAAAGGTATGAAGGTGGAGTTGTAAAGTTTGGAGATAATTCTACTAGAAGAATTAGAGGCAAAGGAACCATTTCTTTTGATGAAAAGAACAAAACCAGTGATGTTCTGTATGTTGAAGTTCTAAAGCATAACCTTCTCAGTGATAGACAGTTGGTGGACAAAGGCTATGATCTCTGATTCAAAAATGGAAAGAGCAAGATCTTTGAAAGCTCAGGAACTGAAATTGCATCCGGTACACAGACAAAAGGTAACATCTTTCACTTGGTTGGTACTGGAAAAAGTTACTTATTTGTTCAAATTGATCAAAGTTGGTTGTGCCATAGGAGAATGTGTCATGTAAATTTTGATAATATCATCAAGCTAAGCAACACTCAAGTTGTAAGAGATCTTCCAAGACTAGTGAAACCTGCTAACAGTCTATGCAAAGAATGTCAGTTGGGTAAGCAGAACACAGTCTCATTCAAAAGTAAGGAACAATCTTCAACCAGATTGTTAGACCTAGTGCACACTGATCTATGTGGTCCGACAAGAATCAGGAGTCTGCAAGGTGATAGATATTTCATGCTACTGATTGATGACCACTCCTAGATGATGTGGGTGACTTTCTTAAAAGAGAAATCGGAAGCACTTGAGAAGTTCTAAATATTCAAGGCTATGGTAGAGAATGAAATTGGCATAAACATAAAATGCCTCATGTCTGATAGAGGTGGTGAATTCACTTCCAGAGAGTTCATAGAATTCTATGAGAAACATGGGATAAAGAGACAGTTATCTGCTCCAAGGACTCCACAACAGAATGGGGTAGTGGAGAGAAAGAACCAGACCATCCAAGAAGCATCTAGGACCATGATGATGGAAGAAAATGTTCCTCAGATCTATTGGAGAGAAGCTGTAAGCACTAATGTCTATACTCTTAATCGGGTACAAATCAGAGGAAATACTAGTAAGACCCCTTATGAACTCTGGTTTGGCATCATTCCTTCTGTGAAGTATTTTAGAGTCTTTGGTAGCAAATGCTATATCAAAAGAGATGAAGACCTTGGCAAGTTTGATGCTAGAAGTAATGAAGGAATATTCTTGGGATATTCTACTCAAAGCAAAGAATACCGGTGTTATAACAAGAGATTGAGAAAGATTATAGAAAGTACAAATGTGAAGGTTGATGAAGGCATGGAAAATCCCTCAAGGTATTATGAGTATGAAGTAGATGATTAGAATGATATCTTAGACCTAGGAGAACAAGTCCCAACTCCAGTTCTAACTCAGACTGATCTGAAAAATCTAGAAATACAAGAAGAAGAAACAAGGTTGGATGAACCTATCCAAGAATTAGAAGTGCAAGAGAATCCCAAAACTCCTAGGTATGTAAGACTGAATCATTCTGAAGACTAGATCATAGGAGATAGAAGCAAGGTGTTCAAACAAGAAGAAAAATTGCTCAAGATTCAGTAAAGTATTGTTTGATCTCAAAGATTGAACCAAAAACAGTAAGTGAAGCATGCAATGATGAAAGTTGGGTTAAAGCAATGAAGGAGGAATTGATGCAGATTGAAAAGAATCACACTTGAGATCTTGTTCCTAGACCTAAGGATAAAAATGTGATTGGAACTAAGTGGGTCTTCCAAAATAAACTGAATGAAGATGGTGAAGTAGTAATAAACAAAGCCAGATTGGTCTGTAAAGGTTATTCTCAAGTAGAAGGAGTTGACTTTGAAGAAACTTTTGCTCCGGTAGTAAGAATTGAAGCAGTCAGATTATTTCTTGCCTTTGCTGCCTTCAAAGATTTCAAGGTACATCAGATGGATGTCAAGTCTGCTTTCCTAAATGGTGATTTGGAAGAAGAAGTATACATTGAGCAACCAGATGGATTTCAATTGTCTGATCATTGAGATATGGTCTGCAAATTGAAAAAGGCATTATATGGACTCAAATAAGCCCAAAGAGCCTAGTATGAAAGATTGGACAAATATCTTCTGAAGATTGGCTTCAACAAAGGTACTGCTGACAGTAACCTATATTTTAAGATTGATCATGAAAATATCTTGATTGTTGAAGTATTTGTTGATGATATTATTTTTGGAGGGAAGGACAATATGTGCAAAACTTTTGCAAATCAAATGAAAAGTGAATTTGAGATGTCTATGTTTGGGGAAATAAATTTCTTCTTGGGTCTGTAAATCACTCAAACAAAGAAAGGAATCTTCATATCACAGACCAAATATGTGAAAGAATTATAGAAGAAATTTGGGATGGAAGATTCAAAGGCAATGAATACTACCATGGAAATTGGATGTAAGTTGAGTAAAGACGATGAATCTCCCTAAGCTGATTAGAAAAAGTACAGGTCAATGATTGGAGGATTGCTCTACCTTACTCAAACTAGACCATCAAGCTGATCTTAGAGAGTCTCATGTCATGGAAATCAAGTGAATTCTTAGATATTTGAAGGGAACAGTTGAGTATGGATTGTGGTATCCTAAGGATCATGATTTCTCTCTTCATGCTTATACTGATGTTGACTGGGTAGGTGATGTGGATGACCGAAAGAGTACCAGTGGTGGTACATTCTTTTTGGGAAAAAGATTAGTTTATTGGTTAAGTAAGAAATAAGAGGTAATATCTCTGTCCACTACAGAAATAGAATATATTGCAGCAGCAGGCAGTTGCACTCAAGTTTTATAGATGAAGCAAATGGTAAGAGATATTAGAGTGGAGTATGAAGAACCTATCATAATCTTTTGTAATAATTCAAGTGCAATAAACATATCAAAAAATCTGGTGTTGCGTTCAAAGATAAAACATATATCCATCAAGTTCCATTTCTTAAGAGAGCAAGTGAACAAGAATGAAGTTAGAATGGAGTTTGTGCCCTCAAAGGATCATATTGCAGACATTTTTACTAAACCTCTACCTAAGGACTCTTTTGAGTATCTTAGGGAGAAGTTAGGGGTTATTACCCCTCTGGTTCAAAATTAAGGTGCACTGATGTGCATCAATCCGGTGGATCCCACAGTCATATCTTGTGATCTGGATTGATGTTAGGAGGCTACTACTTAGGGGGAGCAGTTAGTATGATTCTAAAGTATGACAAGTGGTTGCAAGTATGTGTCCTGTGCCATTGATGTCAAAGGGAGAGAGAAGACATGTGAAAAACAAAAGTGGTTTCTGATCAAAGGGGGAGCAATAAAGAAAGAGAAGACATGTGAATGATTGCTATTGTTAGGGGGAGCTATGTCAGTCAGTGAGGAGAATTTCTTGTCTTGATGGTTAAAATAGTTTTTCGCATCATATGTTGCCATCAAAATTGCTTCATGGATGGTCCTAGATCCAATTGCACTCAAAATAATTTGCTTCTCCCCCCTCTCAGTTGTCTTTCCTAAATTCAACATAAACATCCTCAAGTTTTGGAACAAATAGCACACATTCATGATGTTGATCTCTCTATGTGCTCTACATATGAAATCCTTTGTTATATATCTGATTTTGATAGCTTCACAAACTTCATGGGAATATACCCTTAGACATTAGATGATCTCACTAAATTCATGATCAATAGCATATATACTAGTGATGACTGCACAATGTTAGATGAAGCCTTAGATGATTTTATGGAACATCCTGATTCAACACCTTTTGCTAAAACATGTGATGATAACTTAGTGGTATCCTATGATCCTTCTCCCAAGGTTGTTCCTCCTCATGAGGACACTTTGATGCAAGAGGATGATTTCATTGATACATCTCTTAACATTATACCAGCAAATCTTCATTCTAATGCTCACTCTGGCCAAGATGAAGCATTAGAAAATGAAGAGCCATCACCACTTTACCATTCCAATGCTCTCCCTGGCCAAGAGGAAGCATTAGTGAATGAAGAGATCCCTTTAACAAAGAACATTCCATGGGTAAACAATGATCTTTCATCTAACAACAATAAAAACTCTATGCATGAAGCCTCTATGGATCATCCTACCAATCTTATTCCTTTAGTTGAGTGTTGACACACCTTGGATTTCACTAAGGAAGAGAAGACCTTTAATGTCCCTCATTTGTTTGAATATTCAAGTCATTTGGGCATCAATAAGGATGTAGCACTAGTGGATGAGGAAAAGTCTCTCACATTAAATCCCTCAAGGATGGAGGCTGAGATCACTCATAATAATTTGCTTCTCCCACAACCTAAGAAGATAGCGAATAAGTGTAATAATGAACTCCAAAAAGAACACATTCCACCTAACATTGAGTCAAACCAAGAAGCATTTAAGAAGGAACAAAAGAATAATGACAAAGACTGGGCAATGGTACCTTATGTTTGCAATTGGAAAGAGAATGATTTGATTATTGATGACTTCTAGCACGAAGATCCCTATAGGTAAGTATCTCTAACCCTTTATCTCTCTCATGATGTGCTTCCCCTATGATGTGTTATGTGTTGTTTAGGCCTCCTGGGATGACCTCTGATTCTCTCGTAAGGTACGGGATACCAGGAGACCACCTCTGTTGTGACCTTCTTCTATTTATATTATCATTCTTCTATATTGCCTCTCTCTGATTTCATCGTTGTGTTTTGTGTGTTGTGTCTTATGGACATAGTGTTGCGGTTGGTGACTTGGGGGCACCCTCCTACGTGACTGTCCCTAAGACACTTGTTTTTTCTCTCTTATTTATTGTTTCCCTTCCTCTAGTGTTTCTATCTAGTGGGTGGATGATAAAAAATATTTATATTGATGCGGACCTAGTGTCCCTTTCGAGAGTAATCAAAAAATGGACTTAGTTCCTACTATGATGATGGGGTTGTAATAAATTATCCGATGCTTGGCTAGTAGAAGCACTACGTGCTTTCTGCGTAGTGATTTTGATGGTATGCTATCTCATTTATAAACCTTAACAATACTGTTGCTCTATGCACCTTTGTTTGTCTTTAAATCTAGCCTTGGTGGTACTTGATCCAGAGAGCTTCATGATATCACCCAATGGTTATCCTTGAACTCCTAATTTGTTGTATAACCTTGGCTCTTTGTGTGGTTAATCATATACATTAATGTTGTTGTTTATCATGATTTTGTAGACACTAACATGTTTCTTGTAGGGATGTGTTTGTGGGAACATTTGGTGATCATAAAGTACATGTCACCTCTAGGGGCATGGGCTTTGCAAAAGTCTGTGTTCCCTTGTGTGTTTTCTTCCTACCTTAACGTGCGTGATATCGATGCATGATATCAACCACCTTAAGGTGGGGACATATATAAGGTAAGCTGTCTATTGTAGATGTTAGCTATGTGCTTGTCATCAGATGCAGTTTAAAGACTAGCTCAATGAGTGCTTCCTGCATCTTGAGTTTGTTTTCAATCAATCAATCAATCATTTAAGCCCTTTGTAGAGGTGGGATATCATGTATATGCTTTTTATCTTAAGCCCTCTGTGGAGGTGAGGATGATGTATTTATCAGAGTAGATTGCATCATCCTATCATTTTGAAAAGTCCTCTATGGAGGCGGGCAGCAGTTCTGTGACTAACTCAACCCTTAAGTGTGTTTTCAATTATTGTTGTGGCGAAGGCCAATCATTGGTGTGTGCCTGTAATGTGCCTGAGATGGTGTTGAACCTAGAAATAGGAACACTCCATTGCTTGTCTGCCATGTTTTCTCTATCTTCAAAGTGTGTGTGTTTGGCGTGCTTGCTTTGTTTGGCGTGTTTGTTGCCCCATATGTAGTCTAAAGACTAGCTTGATGAGTGCTTCTTGCATTTTGGGAGGTTTTGCATGTCTTGCGTGTGTGTTGCCCCATATATACAATATAAAGACTTGCATGATGAGTGCATCCTATATTATGGGAGGTTTGTTTACTTTCCAATACTTGCATCTGCATTTCATGTATATAAGAAAAAGAAAAGAAAAGAAATCATGCATGTCTTCCACGTATTAATGTGTCTTCTATGCATCTACTACCTTCTTTGTGTTCTGTGTGACTGTAACTATCTTCTCCATGTTTTGTGTGCCTATTATTGTCTTCCATGTGATTGGCGTGTCTTGTCCATGCTTTGTGTGTTTGTTGTGTTTGTGACTGTACTTTAATGCATGTATGGGCCTTGCATTTATACATACATTAAAGTGGGGGCTAAATGTAACATCAAAAAATGTCCCCTTGGGGGCTTTTCCCTCTTTAGATTTAGCTCCCAAGTCTTTAGTGTGCATTGAGGACATCTTGCATCATAATTTGGCATCCCAATGGAATGAACCCTAGGTATCATGGAAAATTCGACCTAGGGGGACCCCTTGAGCTTAACCCTACCCAAAAGAGGGGGGAGGACTTGGGCGCCCGTGCCCTAGTCTTGCCCTATTTTGGGTTAGGCCCAAATTTGAAGTGTCAGTTTATGACTGTTATTTGGTCCCTAGGCCGACACGGTAAGTTTGAATTTACGAAATCTTGGTGGGAGTGCTTGTTGTTACATATAAAAACATGTTTAGGCATTCATTTAGAAACTAGATTTCAATTAGATGATCATTGTGAACTTTATGCATTCTCAAGGTGATTCAAGGATTTCATTGTGTTGCAAGAGCAGATTTGTGTTGTCTATGTGTTTGTGTTTGTAGATTTGAGCATCCATTTCCTCATGGAATGAAGAGTATTTTCCTCTCACGAGGTCTTCACTACAAGGTGACATTTATTGTCTTTGTGATAATTATTTCATTTGGATTTTTCCTCTGCCTCACAAGGGCATGCACTCTCTATCTGAAGAAGGTGTTTGGAAGACTTAAGTGTCCTTCCGAGGCTTGATTGAGGCAAGCTCCTAAATACCACAACCCCCTCCCAAAGTTTTCATGGTTGTAGGTTATAGGTTGAGGAGCTAGACAAAGTGAAGTTGCAGGAAGACATCTTGGACTGTCAGAATTGTAGAACAAAAGGAAAAACTACCCCCTGGACTTGGGTGACCACTCCCTAGTCCCTGAAGTTCTGCAACAGGAAAATCTCTGGAACAACAGAAATAGGTTGTAGACCTTAGTTCCAGATCTTGATAAAAAGTAGGGCCTTGGACTTGGGCGCCCGCTCTTATGTCCCTAACTTTTCCACCTCGGAACCCTAAAAATAGGTACTCTGTGATTTGTCATTTTACATCACTCTGCAAGAGTATTTTCCTTAATTCATCCATTTACTATCGCATTTGCATAATTAGGGTTTTAATGTGTAATTGAGCATAAGAGAAGAAAATTGGTAATCAAACACCCTAATCCAAGCTTCCCTACATCTCATAGTGACCAAGGGTTTGATAGTGCTTTGCTACTCAATCCTAAGGTCCTTGAATTATGTTAAGGGTGAAAGGAGGATTCAAACACTAAACTAAACAATCCAAATTTACCCTAAATAGTTAGTTGCCTTTGTTTTGAATTCATAGTTAAACTGCAAGTGTTGATTCTTAGATACTTTACATGCTTTCTAGATTAGGAATTCAAATGCTTTCTAGCTTAGAGTTTTCATGCTTTATAGTTTAGATTTTGTTTCAAATTTTTTAAAAATTGAGAAAGTTTATTACTAAGTGAAATGTCCAAAATATGCCCTATTGCATACAACCTTGGACACTACCGAGTCGACATAATTGACATATTTTTAACTAAAGTGTTAGGACCTTACGACAGCCTGTAGCGATGCTCTAGAATTTTCTTCCTGCACTCCAGCTACATCTTTTGACAATGCTCCAAAATTTTGTTCCTACACTCTGGCTGCATCTTTTAGTGATGCTCCAGAATTTCATTCCTGCATTCTGGCTACATCTTTCAACAATACTCTGAAATTTTATTCCTTATACTCATTCTATGAGCATGTTTTCCCTATGTTTTGGATATGTGATTTCCCCTTCTTTGCAAATGCTTTGACATCCTCAACAACATACCTATTGTCATCACTAAATATTTCCATACCACTGCCACCTCAAAAATTCATGCCCTATGTTGCCATCTCTTACCATAATAAATAATATTAATGTGACAACCTATCATCATAATAATTAGAACACTTTTTAGCCACCCCATCTTCATTAATAATAAATCCATTACCACCCTTTACCATCCCATCTAAATCTAATAACATCACCATTTATGATGCCATTATATCAACATACATGAGGTGACTTTCAAATCAATGAGGGAATGTAAGGTATGTACATATTTTGTCTTAAGTAGGTAAATTATTATGAATAAAATTAAATAAATTGGCACGTTCCCCCATCTTTTCCAAATTTAGTAAATTGTACAAACTATACCTTCACTAGAAGAGGTGGTGGCTCACTCATTCCATTCCATGCAAGGTAATAATTAGATACAGAGCAGCTGAATGCCATGAATTAATATGTGTCCTATCAGCATTATCAGACTACAAGTGGCCATAAAGATTGAGTTTTGCTTAATCTACATATCAGTTTGTCTGAAATAGTTTTCACCTTGGTGTGCCAAAAAATTTAGTAGACACTTAACAAAGTTGTGAGAAAATGATAGAATGGGAGGAGAAAAGTGTAAATCAAAGCCAATTTTCGTAGATAAGTTATTGGCACTTAATAATATTCCAGAACTATTTCAAAGGGTGGGATGGCTAGAATTCATGAAAAAGTTTGAGGGGTATAATACACAACTAGTTAAAGAGTTCTTTGAGAACTTCTCAGATGGACAGTCTATTGTATGCAGAAAGAAATTTAAGGTGAGTCTCTGAACTATTTCTAGCTTATCTGGTATTAAAAATAAAGGTTTATATCTATCAGAAACTACAAACATTTCTTACCAGAAATTGATAGAACTTTTTATAAGGGAAAGGGAACCTCAACCATTACTAGTTGTGAATACTTGAGGACAAAATAAAGGGTTTCAAAGAATGTCTATCATAGAGCCGTGGAGAATGATGGTAACCTAGATAATGTTGAAAATGAAGGTAGAACTGCTGCTATAAACTTTAAAATTTTATGTATGCAAAGCTAAATTAAGATTAATCTGTAACAATTAATGAACAAGTGCTTATGCACTTTCAAATCAGTCTAGAAGAGAAGAGAAGAGAAGAGAAAAACTTGCACAATATTTACGTGGAGAAACCCTTTTGGAAAAAAACTCCACACTCAAAGATGTTTCTTGTTTGTTTTAAATCTCTTTGGAAAAGATTACATTCAATATTGAAATTCCTCTAAGTCCTTGATGCACTTCAAAAGCTTCTTCAATCTTCAAACCTGTAAAAAACTTCAAAAAAGCTTCTTGCTTTTTTCTTCAAAAGCTTCTTCAATCAAAAAGTTTCTTGCTTTTTTATTCTAATAACTTTTTTATTCTAATTCAAAAAAAGCTTTTTGCTTTTTTATTCTAAGTCTTTTACAAAAAACTTCTTTCTTTTATCTTCTAAGTCTTTTTCCTCAAAACAACTCTCTCAAAAATGTATGGGATTTTCAATTAAATCAAAAACCCTCTTTTAATTCAAAAGCTTGCAGCTCAAATTATAATAAATTACAATTGATAACATAGCTTCCAAAGCTCATGCAAAAATCAAGCTCACTTAAATTGAGAAGACTGAACTCAAACAAAGTCCAAACTTTGAGTTAACTACCCCTTCATTATGTGTGCACACAAGTATGCTAAAATTAGCTTTTCCAATATCAAACATATTTCCAAATAAAAGAAACAACTGAAAGTCCCAAGATTGGGTGCTCAAGTTAGCCCAATCTATTTCAGTCAATTGAAGTGATCAACACACACCAATTCTCATGCAACAACTTGCACAATTGATGTCCCCAATGTTATTCTGAATTACCTTGTTTTGTATATGCAAGTGACATGCAAACACCAGATCCAACATGCAACTGATACCCATTACCTGAAATACCGAGATGTACCATCCTGCAACTTTTGAGAGTTGGAGTGTTTTGCAAGTAATATATTAAAACTGACATTCAAGCATTTGCAACAACATGCAACTAATACCCATTACCTAAAATACTGAGATGTACCATCTTGTAACTTTCTGGAGTTGGAGTGTTCTACAAGTAATCTCACAAAACTGACATGCAACTACATGCAAGGTCATATAACTAACATGCAAAAACATGCAAGGTCATATAATTCCATAGGACTGACATGCAACAACATGCAAGCACATGCAAGTGACATGCAACAACATGCAAGGTCATACAAGTCCATATGAGTGACATGCAACAACATGCAAGCACATAAAAGTGACATGCAACAACATGCAAGTACATGCAACAACGTCAAGTACATGCATGCTACATGCAAAAACATGTAAGTCCATGCAAGCTATTATGACCACATGCAAGCAATATCCAATTCTTGTATCTCTAACACTGTAGTTAACTCCAACATTATATCCATGCAAGGTGTCTCAACATTATCCACTCATGTACATAAAAAAACACAACTCTAAGACTAAATATAAGTCCCCATCAAAAGGGGGCACCCAAATTTAACCCCCACTTACTATGAGTTATCAAACACTCAAAATAGACTTAGGAGAAGTCAACAAAGTCTTCATGGCCCCCACTCTAAAAATGGATGCCCAAGTTTGACTTATAAATTAAGAATTGATTGCAAAAGTCAAAGTGATATAATTAATAAATAATTAATCTCTCAAAGTCTTTATGTGTTGGGCAACACATTTCAAGAATTTTGGAGACACATGAATTGGTTAGGATTGCAAGTTAATGGCAACTTATCTCAACATTCTCCCACTTGACATTATACATTGCAATAAATCTAAATGATATAATCAAACTTTAAATCATAGGGAAAAACATCTCTAGCCATCAATGTGTCATTGATTCTTCAACATACTTTTATGCTCCAACAAGATACCTGTAAAAGTAACCATGATAACCATCATCTAAAACAAGAACTCCTTACATCATGTCACCCATGATAGATAAGAAACATGTCAAGGTGAAACATATCAACTGTCACTGAAACCTGTACCAATCTCGACATGAACACAAGCATCAAATCATATGATAACATAATACTTTGAGTGTCTGCCACACTCATACCAAATGGAAAAGCAACCACAACAAGTTGCTAGCTCATCCAAAATATCCATACCTCAAAAATAGGGTAAACAAACCATCATAGGTAGAACTCCATGCCATCAACATACCAACCCAAAACTGCAATCAAGTCCCTGCAAAACAATCCTACTAATCATCCATCCTCTCATATCAATGCAACATACCAATGTACAAATGACCAAAGGCAAGGCCAACAAACAAAATCTGCAATAACACTGAATGGATCTATGGATATTGACAGTCCACATCCAAGTCTTCAATGCAACCAATGGGTAAAGACAACTCACTAAACCTACACAACTCGTAGATCCAAATAGTGAAACATGCAAAATCATCTTCACATCAATAACCTGCAAACTAAGACAACCAAGAAGATATTGTGACAATAAAGAACATACATATCTAGGAACTCCCACTGCATGGGTAATGTCAAATCTGAAAATAAGATCAAGACATTAACAAATCCTCCTATAGTACTTGTCTTAGAGGAACTAGCTAACTCCTCTACCATATAGTGTCAAAACATATAATGATATTCATAAAACATCTCTCTTTACCAATCTCTAAATAACTCTCCCAGTCCTCTTAACCAATGAAGAAAGAGATCAAGGAGTTACCAAATTATTGTTAACAATAATAACACTTGACTCCAATACAAATCTCAACTCCATAAACATGAGAACCTTTAAGAAGAAGACAATATACCAGGAAAGAGAGAAACTACAAAATCATACCATGTCTTTATACCACACTAACCTGTGCCAAACTTTGTAAAGTAAGATCTCTTTCAAAACTCCCAAACTGAAAAAGGTATCAACATCTAACATCCAAATTATGATGAAAACATGGCAGCAATGGATGTTAAAGTAGATCAAACTAGCCAATCATTCCCACAGCAAAGGGAATTAACCCAAAAACCACAAACCATTTTTGTACCTCTCAAAAAGAAATCCTCAGAACTAGTTTCATAGCTCAAGATCAAATAGTAATGAGAGCAACATAAATCCTTAAACCTATGCATCTACTTCTCAACAATCCTTTTCAAGACTAGTGTAAAAGAGAAGACAAGATACATATAAATAATACATCTAATAAACATGTGGGCAACACCTATTAGATCATTTACCTGCCGAGTAGACCAAGAGTGGGATACAAGATTGTCCTTGCATATAACACCAAACAATGAAATCTTCTAATAAAGACAACCTTCTCATAAGGTCTATAATGGACTCACATCCATTTCTAAGTGTAGGCTTCTCAGTCCTTTTGTTGACATCTCATAATGAGAAATCTTTCCAACACATATCTCTAAGTTGATCAAGAGATATCAAGCCTCACCCAAGTCTCTGTAGTATCCATGAGTTTTCAACAATCAATCCATACTAACTTCAAATGCAATTTGCACAATCATTAAGTTCCAAGCAAATGATTAATACTTCAAAACCAAAGAGAACTAACCAAACCATTGTCAAAGTTCCAACTATAGAATCAGGAACATATCAAGACATCATGATCTAACATCTTCTAAAAAAATAGATCATATGCTCCAATGAACATATCTTGCTCCCAAGCGCACCTGTATTATACCAAAAAACTCTAACTCATGATCAAGAGTGCATCATGACATAATACTATACATCCTCTAAAACAGGGATCATCTATCAAAAACTGATAAGTTATAAACTCAACACCTCACCAAAAACTCCAAGAGTCCTCCATTGAAAACCAAGATGTCAACACCTCTTCAAAAAACATGAAGATCTAGCATCCTCTGTCAATAGAACTACAAATGTCAAAGAACCCTTTACAAACTAAAGGCATAATCCAAGAGCTTCTTATGACACCAATAACCATTGCAAAAGATCATCCGTCTTTTAATCAAAGATTTTGCATGGTTCACAACACGGCAACAACAACAATTTAGAACCAATATCTTTAAACAAAGAAGATGGAACACATTATGTAGCTGAACAAAACTCCCACTAAAAGAGATACCAATTTATGCATGGTATTATGATCAACATCATTACCAAAACTCCATTGAAAGTGAAGAAAGATTCTGATACAACATAACTTTTATTGTTGTAGATTCCAATGAATAACTAAATTAGGTACTCCAAACTACCCTTTTGTCTCCATACAAAAAATACCAATGTAATTAAGGTGACCAAGAAGAGGCCTACCAAATAGAACCCTCATCAGCTTATTCACAAGATCTGCACACATGCAACATCTCATAGGAGAAAAGAACATGATCAGTGCTTCAATCTTTAATAACTGAAAAATAGATTCTACCCCACATCAGTAACATGTAAAACAAATATAACCAGGTATAACATGTAGATTTTCAAGATTCAAACACCAGAATCAACTCTAAATCTGATTTGCCAAATAAATCCACATAGGAGAAACCATAGATCATAGGAACCCAACAAGCAGCCTTGCAAATCTAAAATTGCTTCCATCCAGAAAGTGTCCACAAATCTACAAAACACAAATTTTGATTAACATGAAAAACTTGCAAAACCATATCTCTGTAAATCTAAAACCATTTAAACATCCAAACATTCACACCAATGAACACCATCAAATATGTCATCTAAAATAATGGAATATCACACATCTACAAACTGACAATCTTTTGAAACAAGAAAACTATGAAAACCTACATATTCAAAATATCATGAATATGACAAAGGAGAATCCAAGTTGTTCAAGAGTGTCCACATCATAAAAATACCAACTCCACAACCTCCATACAACTAGTGATGAATCATTGCTTTCATGTAACCATGGACTGAAACCATGAACCCAACATAAGCACTTCAAACTGTAGTCCAAGAAATGAGTGTTTTTCCATGTGATCAAGGTACTAGAAGTAACCATCCAACATAAACACCCTTTCACTGCACATGACCACAAGGTAAAGGAATAAAACCACCAAACAAGAGAATGTACACATATTGTTAAAATGGAGCTCCAAATCACTATCACAAGATCAACTCCATAAAGATCCATAACCTTAAGCCTCAAGAGCCCAACAAAGATTCTTTTAACAATATCCATCTGAGAGAAAAAATACAATGGCTTCCTATCTCACAGATCTACAAAACCTACAAAACAAAGCTCTCACTGCAACCAAAAAACCTTCAACACTTTAAGAGAAAGGCATCCCTCACTCTACACAACCGTTAGCTCTAATACCAAATGTTGAAAATGAAGGTAGAATTGCTGTTATAAACTTTAAAATTTTGTGTATGCAAAGCTAAAATTAAGATTAATCTGTAACAATTAATGAACAAGTACTTATGCACTTTCAAACCAATGTAGAAGAGAAGAGAAGAGAAGAGAAAAGATTACACAATATTTACATGGAGAAACCCTTTAAAAAAAACTCCACACTCAAAGATGTTTCCTGCTTGTATTAAATCTCTTTAGAAAAGACTACATTCAATACTGAAATTCCTCTAAGTCCATGATGCACTTCAAAAGCTTCTTCACTCTTCAAACCTGTAAAAAACTTCAAAAAAGCTTCTTGCTTTTTTCTTCAAAAGCTTCTTCAATAAAAAAGCTTCTTGCTTTTTTATTCTAATTCAAAAAAAACTTTTTTCTTTTTTATTCTAAATCTTTTACAAAAAACTTCTTGCTTTTATCTTCTAAGTCTTTTTCCTCAAAACAACTCTTTGGAAAATGTATGGGGTTTTCAATTAAATCAAAAAACCCTTTTTTAATTCAAAAGCTTGAAACTCAAATTATAATAAATTACAATTGATAACATAGCTTCCAAAGCTCATGAAAAAATCAAGCTCACTTAAATCGAGAAGACTAAACTCAAACAAAGTCCAAACTTTGAGTTAACTGCCCCTTCATGATGTGTGCACACAAGTATGCTAAAATTAGCTTTGCCAACATCAAACATATTTCCAAATAAAAGCAACAATTGAAAGTCCCAAGATTGGGTGCTCAAGTTAGCCCAATCTATTTCAGTCAACTGAAGTGATCAACACACACCAATTCTCATGCAACAACTTGCACAATTGATGTCCCCAATGTTATTCTGAATTACCTTGTTCTATACATGCAAGTGACATGCAAACACCAAATCCAACATGTAACTGATACCCATTACCTGAAATACTGAGATGTACCATCCTGCAACTTTCGAGAGTTGGAGTGTTCCATAAGGAATATATTAAAACTGATATGCAAATGACATGCAAGCATTTGCAACAACATGGAACTGATACCCATTACCTGAAACACTAAGATGTACCATCTTACAACTTTCTGGAGTTGGAGTGTTCTACAAGTAATCTCATAAAACTGACATGTAACTACATGCAAGGTCATATAACTGACATGCAAGAATATGCAAGGTCAAACAAGTCCATAGGATTGACATGCAACAACATGCAAGCACATGCAACAACATGCAAGGTCATACAAGTCCATATGAGTGACATGCAACAACATGCAAGTCCATATGAGAAACATGCAACAACATGCAAGTACTGTTGGAAATAATGTAGATAACTGAGAGGGGGGTGAATCAGTTATCTTATATCTTTTCTATTTTCTTTCCTTTTCTTAACTTATCATTTAATGTTATGCCAAAACAAGACAATCATAAGAGCTGAAAAGGAAATTAACACATGACACAAGGATTTTTACGTGGAAACCCTATTAAGGGAAAAACCACAGGGTGACTAACCCAAGATTGTATTCTCTGTTAAAAGAATAAAGAGTACAAATTTGGCACTTGCCAATTAGGGCTCACTGCCCGAGCACATTGCTCACAAAAGGCCCACTGCCTACAAGAGACTTACAGTCTATAATTGCTTACAGATGATACCAAGGTGTTTGAACTAATGAACAACATCTATGCATGCAGGATTTCAGTTCTGGTTAGGTACAGTATACTGATTTGGCACATTTCATTCTTCCTCTACTCAATATAACTTTCCTGTCACATTCCAGGCATGAATTACTGCCTTTGCACTTATCTCTGCTTTTCTTCACACTTAACCATGCATGCTATTCTCTTCACACACTTATAGGCTTGAATCCATTGGGTACATATATCTGCATCAAGGATTTGCAACAACTTCTTAGTCAGCAACAAGAACACTTGAGATATTTGTAAGTTATTGATCTATCAGCTGAATCCATGCTTGATTAGTGATGTGCAACAAAAACATAGGCATAGAAGTCATAAATCATGTCAGCCAACAATGTGTAATATCACAGATTGCTTGATCATCAGCTTTTACACATCCGGATTGAAGTCTGATACTCTGTTGGACAGTTCTTCCTCTGTCTGCTCTGCCTAACTGGAACCCAACACTTGGATGCTCATATCTTTTTCTTGCTTTATCACCAGAGGCTAAATCTTTGGAATACATTAGTCACGATACCCCTCTTGACTTGTCCAAGTTCGTAACTTATTGAGTTACACCATCTTAGATATCCGGACCTCATTGTCAGACCTTGTTACATACTTTGTTCTTGTTCACCAGACCAAAATAATCTTCAATTTGACTTCCGGTATAGGCATACTATGTACTATGGATGTGTGGGATAGACTTTGTTGCCATCAATGACAACACTTATGAAGCCACATAGTGTCTCTTGCCAACAATCTCCCCCTTTGGCATTGATGGAAACACTTAGTGAAAAATGGCTAAGTGTCGCAGTAACTCCCCCTTAGCTGATGCTCTATCTTTTGCACTATTTTACTAGAGCTCCCTATTGTGTGGTTACACAACACGCCTCATTTTGACTTGACAAAACAGGGACCCAACTTTTGCTTGGCTTGTTTTTTTTTCTTTTTGGCGGTTTTGGTAAAAGAAGGTCATGCAGATCATCATACATAAAGAGGCTGGGTAAGTCATCATCATGAGGTCAGTTTGTCAAAGTTCATATTTCATTACAGTAACCTCATATTTAGAAAGAGCATCAAATTTCATGCAGGTTTGCCTTTTACATCACCCTGATATTCGCTAGGGTGTGAAAGTTATGAATGGTCAAAGTTTAAGTCAAACCTGATATTCACAGGCGGATGATCATATTCACAGGGGGATCATCATATTTTAAATATCACCCCAGTGTAGACATGATGATGATGCCATCATCATCATCATCCTGATCTTTCAAGGGAGGGTTACTTTAGTCGCCCGAGTCATATTAAATTTATCACCTGATCTTAAATATGACCCTATGTTACAAATATCGCCCTAGCGCTAATATGACGCTGACATCAACTCATCCTCATGCTACGAAGAATTAATATGACGGTGACGTCATCTTTTGCATCTTAAATGAAGCCTGGATATGATGATGACGTCACCATCATATTCCATTCGATGAGGAGGATCATATGTCATCCTCCTATTTTCCTTCGACATGATGATGATGATGATGATGATGATGATGATGTCATTCTTTCCCCTGATATACAGAAACTAAACATGACGGTGACGTCATATATAATATGGAAGGTGATATTCCTGATAGCAGGATCATATTCGAAAACCCCCTGTTTCTCCTTTGATATAATCATGAGGTCGTATTATAAGCATGACAATGAAGCTCGTTCCCGATGGTGATGTCACCATCATGTCCTGATCCGTGAAAAAGGAGTTATACTGATTAATATGCCTCATATTAACTAAGTGCATGTTTAGATCCGACAAGGCTAAAAGTTAGAATTAATGCTTAATGAAGTCCATCGGCCTAGCTTTCACCATCGAAAGTGTTGAGTATTATCTCCCCGATCATAAGTATCTCGCCGATGGGAGGTGATCATCAGTATAAGATGTGATATCATCCTTTGCTTGGTATTGTCACGTCGAAACTTTGGTCACACCAATGTTTATCACCCGATATGCATGCTGATGATGCGAACCACGAATTTGAAAGGAAAGTTAAATGCAGAGAGTTCCTTGTATGTTTTTACTTACACGATCGTACTGAGATATAACCCGATACATAAAGGGAAGTCAAAGCCTGATGTACATAAGGAAATGGGCGGGAAAAATGAGTGATAGAGTTTAAAGTTATTTTCTGGAGCCTGATATCCTGATGTTGGTCAACGATGGTTGACTTGGGTATTTTAACGATGTATATGCATTTAGTGCATAATTTTCATGGATTTGGAACCCGATTACCCATATTTGCACAATTTGGGCCTGTTTAATGAAATGTTCATTTTTCCTGCTGTTTATTAAATGCTACTATGCTTAATGCTTATCTGTTTATTGCAGGAATCTAGGAGCTATTTGAAGCTAATAATTGCAAAGTTGCACGCAGAGGCAACGTGAACCAAAAACGAAGAGGATATTGTCAAATATGCTGTTTGCCAGCTAGAGACCGAATCAAATCAAAGATGCTGGAATATACTGTGCCAGTTGTACATTTGCCATCCTAGCAGGGCATGTGCTATTCATCTGGGCTGTTGGTTATTTTTAGAGGATCCAGATCATTAGATTAATGTAACTGTTTTCTTGGCCTTATTCTATAAAAGGGCTAGAACTTGTCATAGAGAAAGGGGGAGGTCACTTATTCAAAATCAGACCAAGCCAATTTAATACAGGAGATCGAATTGCTGAGACTAATAAAGACTGAATTGTTGAAATGTCAAGGTTCTTTCTTCAGATCACTGTAAATGTACCTGTTCTTGAGCATACTAAATGGCTATGAAGTTTCAGATTACATCTTGATTGTAAACCTTAAGTAATCTTCATGTTGATTTCTGGATATGTATTGGTAGATGCTGTGTTCAAATAGAAGCGCTTTCATTTCATTACATGTTGTTGTCAACTTTTCCTTTGAAGATTTGCATTGGATCATATAGATTTGTGGAATGTCCTGGTGAAGTATGATTCTAGTTTCCTTCTTTTCATTGCATGTATGGGAGCTTGTATGTGGATTAGTGATCTCAGTCAAGTAGTTTTAGGAATCTCATCCTTTAACTCTTTTCTCATTTTAATTTCATTGAAATCACTTCCATAACTGCAAATCATGATGAATAATAAGCAGAATAGAGAAATGTGCTGACATCTCGTAGATAATTGAAAATCCTTAGCATATTTGAGCAAATTGTAAATAATGGTAGAAATCATGTAAATATCAACCTGTAGGCACATTATTTGAGTGAATTCATAGGTGCAGAGGTAGATTTGTTAGAGATTTGTGCAGGGCATATATAAAGAACAAGATATTTGGAGAAATATTGATGAACTTTACAGAAATTACTGAAGAACGTAAGGCCCCTGAATGATTAACGGCAACACACATTGACCACTGAGTAACGTCAGTAGATTATGAACTAATCAACGGAGACTTGGGATCATGAATTCTCTGAATTCATTGTATCTTTCAAGATGAGTAAAGGTTGTTGTGTAACTTTTACTCTATGTTTGGTGTATGACTAACATCATGACCAACATAAATTGGCACTAGAAGGAGGGCATGAGCTATTTCTTAGAAAAGAAATCCTATTCAATTGAAGTGATATCCCCTGCCTCTATTTATCAACCCGCTTTAAATCTTGCAACATATCTGTAGGCCCCTCGCTTCTAATGCAACATAAATTGGCACTAGAAGGAGGGCCTGAACAGGAAATTTCTAGTTTTCTGTAAATATTGCATAAATATTTCATTATTTGAAGTGAATGTCTGCAAATATCCCTTATCTGAGAGGTTTTGGTTGCACCTTTGCAAAGATCTAGTTCAAAGCCTCAAAGATTTGTTTGATTTTTTTGAACTTTAAAGTTTTACTCTGAGATATGATAGATCTCCTTAAAATTTCAAAATCTTAAAAATTGAAAGCAGAGTCTCATTTTGATGGATGCATATGAGAGTAGTTGTCAGGTTAACATTCCTTTATTGTAGGAAACTTTGAATAGGCAGCTTTATCCTCACAGTTTATATAACTTTGGTTTAGCTACCTGTTGCATGATACACCAAACTGCAGAGCACAATGAAATTAATTGTTTAACTTTCCTTACAAGGTTGGATTTATATTTGAAAGGATTAATATTCTTTCTAGATGTGTTCAGGGCTGAAATTTGCTAGGAAAATGAAGAAGTTTTGGACCAGCAAAATGAGGAAATTCTGGAACAACAAGCAGAGATAGCACCAGAAGTTATTAATAGTTTAGACACTGAAGTGGACCGCTCTAAAGATTTTGAGTTATATTTGTCTAGAAACATACAATGTAGTCAAATATTAGGTTTATCCACTGATGATGTCTTGATTGAAAGTTGGTGCAGATTACATGATGAAGAGCATTCAGAGAGAGATTGCTACCCTTGCTTGGTCATGTTGAAAAGGATTCTAGAAAATATAGTAGCTGAATCAGTTCCAGAAGGTAAAGAAAAGGAAACATCTTTCCTAGATTCATTTTATGGTGAGATTGATAGGAGTTCTCTACTTCCTAATACAAGTAAGGACCAGTCAGTATGCAGGTATGAATCTTGTGAAAATTCTAGAGAAGAAACCACTCGTCAGGATAATATTTTTGATTCTGATCGTAATACTTTTGACAAAGAAGATGAAACATATTTCCTGGAGTCATTCTATGGTAAAGAGAAGTGTAAATAGATAGCAGAACAATTTAAATGCATTGCTGATGATGAAGTGCCTATGATAGTAACTCAGGGAGTCATAGAAAAGAAAGTAAATGCTGATTTATTACCTAACTTGTTTAAATTGAATGATCAAATGCAGGAATGTTGTAGGTCAATGGAACTAGATACCTTACTGGATGGAAAATGTGAGTTATTTGATGAACAATTCATGAAAGTTGAAGATGCAGAAAGCTTTGGAGTTGTTGTGCATGATTAGATACCAATCCAGCATTATTTTGAAAATGAAACAGGGAAGTATTCCTATCAATTGAAAGTTTTTTCTCCTTTACAGTCAAATGATTTAGAAATGATAAATTTTTGTATATTAGGTTTTGATAATAAAGATACTCATTTAGATGCTGATGTGCAGAGAATTGAAGAGAACATTGAGACGTTTCCTGAACTAGAGGATAAATTGAATGTCTAGAATGAAGGAACAAAAGTGGATAAAGATGAAGAAATAGTCCATCAAGAGTCATACATCCTTCAAAATGAAGTGAGACTAAATATTGAGCCAAGCAATGAAAATATAATGATAAATGGAAGATCAACTGGGAATGAACCAACACGTTCAATAGGACCAGAGATACACCAGGTTGTATTTCTCCTTTCCACAGTATATGATGTTGATTATTGTTTTGATTATGGAAATTTGAAAGATAGGACATGCATATGGATTAATCATGAACATGATGAGCTTCCTTAGTTGCTGATCATCAAGAGTTATTCTGTTGAGTACAGTGAATTCAGAATATCAGAATATTTTTTAGAATATAAAGATAAATTTGCTAGGTTGAGAACCATAACTCATACCCTAATGCTCCTGCACAATCAAAAGAAGTATGCAAATACAGGTGTCTTTAGGTCTTCTTCTGGTTTTTGTGTGCCTAGTATTGGTTGTATATAATTTTATAGGTTAGTTGTTTGTACAGTTTGCTTTGTGTGTTTGTTTTTGTTTTTTTGTTGAGTTTTTTTGTTTTGGTTGGGCAAAACTGGTGCACCTTGTTACTTAAGAACACTACATAAATTGTTAGAATTCAAAAGTTGAATATAAGTTTTTACATAGGTTGTAACTTCTACTAAGTCTAGGTATTCTTGATCAGGTCTGTGGTATCATATTCATCAGTATTACTTTTCTTGAGTCAAGGTGATCCTCACAATGACACACCTAATAGCCTTGGGTTTATTGAACATATCAGTGTAGGTGTTAAGTGAAAAATCTAAAGGTTGCCCTTGCTACCATTGCAATTCTCAACTTAATTTTAGCAAGTGACCACTCCTTGCATCATGAAGATATATCTGTTATATCTTATGAAATCAATTTCAAAATATAAAATAAATAAAATAAAAGATGGATTTATTGAAATCTAGATTAAGTCATCTAAGTAACTCTACCAGGGCTATAGACGCTTGCTAGCAGTAGGGCTCTACTTAGGAGAGTTGCAACGATAACCTTGCCGGGGCTATGGACGCCTACTGGCAGCAAGGCTCTATCCGGTTGGCTATGAGGGATGAACCAAACTATGTAGCCTAACACCAGTTACTGATTTATTTAACTCATTTTCAAGATGAGTATATGAATCACATGCACACAATCGATCCCTTATCAATTTATTGTTACATTGATGAACATGATACCAGCTAGAGAAGATTAGGATGCTCATGCTTAATAAGAGTTGAAAATTTATGTTTTAACTTATCCTCACATTTTGAATTATTTGAATTTTGTTGTTTTCTTTGGTGGCAAGTTGTTGTGTGGTTACACAACACGCCCCATTTTGACTTGACAAAATAGGGACCCAACTTTTGCTTGGCTTGTTTTTTTTGCTTTCTGGTGGTTTTGGTAAAAGTAGGTCATGCAGATCATCATACATAGAGAGGCTAGGTAAGTCATCATCATGAGGTCAGTTTGTCAAAGTTCATATTTCATTACAGTAACCTCATATTTAGAAAGAGCATCAAATTTCATGTAGGTTTGCCTTTTACATCACCCTAATATTCGCTAGGGTGTGAAAGTTATGAATGGTCAAAGTTTAAGTCAGACCTGATATTCACAGGTAGATGATCATATTCACAAGGGGATCATCATATTTTAAATATCACCCCAGTGCGGACATGATGATGACACCATCATCATCATCATCTTGATCTTTCGAGGGAGGGTTACTTTAGTCGCCTGAGTCATATTACATTTATCACCTGATCTTAAATATTACCCTATGTTACAAATATTGCCCTAGTGCTAATATGACGCTGACATCAACTCATCCTCATGCTACGAAGAATTAATATGATGGTGATGTCATCTTTTGCATCTTAAATGAAGCCTGGATATGACGATGATGTCACCATCATATTCCATTCGATGAGGAGGATCATATGTCATCCTCCTATTTTCCTTCGACATGATGATGATGATGATGATGATGATGATGTTGTTTTTTCCCCTAATATATAGAAACTAAACATGATGGTGACGTCATATATAATATGGAAGGTGATATTCCTGACAGCAGGATCATATTCGAAAACCCCCTTGTTTCTCCTTTGATATAATCATGAGTGTAACACATTACTATTGAGCATATTGTCTTTTCATTGATGTCAAAATGATGGTGGTTTTCATTGAAGTTAAAATGATGGTGGTAATATCTCAGGTCCTTCAGTGACATGGTGGAGGTCTCTTCTCTCAGATCAGGGACATTTGATTTTTCAGTGACATAGTTTTCAGGTCTTCAGTGACATGTTTTTCAGTGAAATGGTGTGAATAGTTTTTGATATCTAAGCAAAGATGTGACATTTATATGTTATGTCCTATGTTATGTCATATAATTATCAATTGTATAAAGAGAATGTTGGGACATATATGGTATCTCATCTATACTCACAGCAGTGATAAATGGTGGTTAAAGACTCTGTAGTCAGCATATGTGGTCAGGTTAAGCACATGGTGTAAAGTTAAATCACATGGTGTAAAGTTCAAATTGTCACACTTGTTTATTACATGGTATAAAGCTTTACAAAAATCCAAACTTATAGTGAAAAACAAAAATCTAAACGTCAAGTGTTTTTTGTTTTAATCTGATGTTGACCAGTCGAGGAGGTTGTCAGGACTTAAGTGACAATATAAAGGGTTTTGCATTGTCTATGTTACCGGCCCCATCGGCTAGGCTACCGGTCATTGGGTGTGGCTCGAAGGTGTCCCGACGGGAATTCCGCATCAATGGCAGTGTTTGAAAAGGTAAGTGGAACGAAATCCATATCAGATGGATAAGATTCAAAATTGAAAAAGTGTGAAATGGTTATGACAGTCAATTAAATTTGACATGCATTATGATGCAAAAAGACAAAAGGCATGTATGTTTCCATTTCTTCACCAAAGTTCAAGAGACTTTGAAGATAGAAAGTCTTGAAAAAGAAAGAGTGAAAGTTTGGAATGTTTCTAAAGGTGTAGAAGATAAAAAAATAGATCAACGAGAGTTTGTTTTTGTTTTTTTTTTCTTTTTGACAAGAATGTGATTTGTTTTGAAGGGAAGAAGAAGAATGGGTTGGAAGTTGAACCGAATTAAAAACTTGAAATTTCATTTTTGATGGTGTGATTTTTTTTAATTTGCAAGGTGTGTTCTTAAGGAAATGGGAGATGATCTTGAAAGGTGTTGTGAGAAGTTTTGAGAGTGGGATTTTTGTTATGAAATATATTTTTTTGTATTGCAGGTATGTTTGAGGAATGAAGAGACATTTTCTGGGACAGGGAAATATGTTTAATTTTGGAAGTGTGATGGTGCATTAAATGAATGAAGTTTTCAATCAGGATTAATATTTTTCTCAGAGAAGGTGGAAGTGTTGAAAGATAACAATTTTTCAGAATTGCAGTGTGAAGTTTGATAAAATTATAAATTGATTTTGGGATTATCTTGCAGAGGTATGAGATATTTTGCAATTGATTAATTGTAGATGATATGATGATGACAATTGAAGGTTGATTTGATTGCAGAGAATATATTTTTTGTTTGTTTTTTGAAAAGGAGAAATAAGATGTTGCTTTATTGAAACAGGGAAACCCCCTGAGCTTTTCATTGAAATTGTTGATGTTGTAATGTCAGTGAGACATGCAGAGAAGTACAATATGCCAGTGAGGCAAAATTGTAATATCAGTGAGACAGTTGTAATCTAAAATTTTTGTTAAGCCAGTGAGGCAGTTGAGTGGTTTTTATACCCCAAGAGGGTTTTCCACTCGAGAAATTTCTTGTGTCAAATTTTGTGTTGATACTCTACATAATTTTTGTTCTATCTGAAGAATTCTATAATTGTGAAATTAAATTAATCAAAAGTTGTAAAAAGTGTTAAAATTGTTAACCACACTGATTCACCCCCCCTCTCAGTGTTGTGTGTATTCCTACAATTGGTATCAGAGCTTGGTACCCTGTCAAAGCTTAATCAGCTTGGGTAGATCATATTTCTGGAATACTTATCATGGCAAGTCAAGAAGGTTACTCAAATTATAAAGCACCTATGTTTGATGGTTCTAACTATGCTTTTTGGAAATTCAGGATGGAGTCATATTTGTCATCTCTAGGGTATGATGTGTATGCTGCCATTGTTACTGCATATACTGCTACAAATCCTCCTAGCACAGCTGATGAGAAAAGGGCATATGAAAATAATGCTAAGGCTAAAAATGCATTATGTTGTGGTCTTACCAATGACATACTTGTCAAAATCATGGAGTGTAAAACAACCAAGGAAATATGGGACAAACTGTCTAATATTTATCAAGGAGATGATAAAATCAAAGAAGCAAAACTGCAATCCTACAGAGCCAAATTTGAAAGTCTCAGAATGATTGATGATGAGAAAGTGGCAGAATATCTTCTAAGAGTCCAAGAAATTGTAAATGCTATAAGAGGACTTGGTGATACACTGGAAGAGAAGACAGTTGTTACAAAAGTCTTAAGGACTTTAAATCCAAAATATGAATCCAAAGTGTCTGCAGCTGAAGAAAGAGACTTAAGCAAAGTTACCTTTGATGAACTTCATGGCACTTTCACAGCTTATGAGATGAGAATTAGTAATGACATACCTTCAAGCAAAGAAGTTGCTTTCAAATCAGTCAGAAAAGAAAAGGAGATTTCTGATTTAGAAGAATTGGATGATGATCAAGAAATATCTCTTGCAACAAGTTGAAGAAGGGATCTGTTGGTAAGTGCAAAGGTAAGCTTCCATTCAAATGTTTTGAGTGTGGAAAGATTGGACACTATGTAGCTCAGTGTCCTTACAAAGACCTAGACAGTGATGAAGATGAAAACAAGAAGCAATTCAAAAAGAAACAGTTTGTTTCTAGAAGGAAAAATAATTTCAGAAAGAAAAGAAGTTTGTTCATCAAAAATGTTGATATGACTGAAAGTGATTTAGATGATTTTCTTGATGAAAATGCACAGACTTTATTTATGGCTATTCTAAATGAAGTTCAAAATGAAAAATGTGAGGAACAATCAAACAGTTGTGAAGCTGTTATTGACTTTGAAGGAGAATTGAAGTGTGCATTAAGTCAAGTCAAGAAACTTAAAAAGGAAATCATTGCACAAATAAGTCAGTTTCAGAAGGAAAATGATATCATGAATGATAAATTAACTTGTTATGAGAAACAGATTACTGATCTAATTCTTTCTCTTGAAGAAAGTAAGAGAATTATTGATGATAAAAACAAAGAGTTGAATAATAAGGACAAGGAATGTCATACACTTGAAGCTGAAATTGTTGATCTGAGAAGAAGACTTGATATGTGTAGAAGTAGTGATAAACTTGATGATCTTCTTGATAGACAAAAAGGATTCAAAGATAAATCAGGTCTTGGATTTAAAGAGGGACAATGTTCTCAAAAGGCTAGTACAAATGGCAAATCAATCATAAGGACAACAAACTACAACAGGAGTGATACTTTCAGGTATAATGCTCACTTTACTGGATATTGTTTTTGTTGCAATAGGTTTGGACATAAAGCTAGTGAATGCAGATTTGGAGTCAGAAGAGAAATGCATTTATTTCCAAGGAACCCATTCATGTTTTTAAGAAGTTTGAAGTGTCACAATTGTAAAAATTTTGGGCATATTGCCAAATTTTGTTGACCTTCTTTGCAAATGTAGCAAACTACAAGGAATATTGTTTCAGGTTTGTCTTGTTTAAGTTCTGAAAAGAAGTTGCTTGTTTGGAAACCTAAGGTAATCAATAAGAGTCTTGATGTTATGATTGCACAAGCTGCTTTTCATGCCAAAAAGAAGGAACAGTGGGTGATTGACAGTGGCTGTTCCAACCACATGACAGGAGACAAAGAAAAATTTGTTAAGTTTGAAGACATTAATGAAGGCTCTGTTATGTTTGGAAATAATGATTGCATTATGATCAAAGGCAAAGGTACAATTCTTCTTGATGATGAAACACCACTACATGATGTGTATTTTGTAGAAGGACTGAAGCACAACTTGTTAAGTGTTAGTCAAATATGTGACAATAGTTTTAATGTGGTTTTTGATGCACATGGATGTGAGATCAAAAAGAAATCAGGTAAAGTTATTGCAGCAGGTCTAAGGACTAGTGGTAACATCTACAATCTTCATAACTCTGAAACTAAAAGTGTTGATAGCCATATCTGTTTCATGGGTCAAATTGAGGAAAGCTGGTTATGGCATAGAAGACTTGGTCATGTGAATTTTGACAATCTTGTGAGAATCAGCAGGAATCACAATGTCAAAAATATGCCTCATATTTCAAAACCAAGTAATACTATATGCAAAGAGTGTCAGCTGGGTAAGCAAACCAAAGTTAGTTTCAAATCTAAGGAGTATTTTACTTCAAAACCTCTGCAGTTGGTACATTCAGATTTGTGTGGTCCTACAAGGATTAAAGCTCTGGGAGGAGAAAAATATTTTATGCTTTTCATTGATGATTTTTCAAGAATGACATGGGTAACATTCTTAAGGCATAAATCAGAGGCATTTGATAGATTCAAAATCTTTAAAAAGATGGTTGAAAAGGAATCTGATTTCAAGCTAAAATGTTTAAGGTTAGACAATGGAGGAGAATATATTTCAAAGGAATTTGAGGAGTATTATGAAAAACATGGGATAAGAAGGCAATTCTCCACTCCTAGAACTCCATAGCAAAATGGAGTAGCTGAAAGGAAAAATAGGACTGTAAAAGAAATGGCAAGAACCTTATTACATGATGCAAATCTGCCTAATGTCTATTGGAGAGAAGCTGTTCATATAGCTATATATACTTTAAACAGAGTTCAATTAAGGGTAAAGTCAAATTATACTCCTTATGAACTTTGGTATGGTAAGTCAGCTAATGTTGGTTACTTTAAAATTTTTGGAAGTAAGTGTTACATCAAGAAAGATAATGATAGCTTATGTGGTTTTGAGTCTAGATGTGATGAAGGCATATTTCTTGGTTATTCTACACATAGCAAAGCATATAAGTGCTTTAACAATAGGCTGAAAAGAATAATTGAAAGTACTAATGTTAAGGTGGATGAGGATTTGCAGCCCTGTATGCAGTTGACTCATGACAAGGAAGATGATCATCATTCACAAAAGGAAGAAGAAATTCAGGAAGAGGAAGAAGATCCTAAAAAATCTGTTGATGTTAAGACAAAGACACCTTCAAAGGCATATCAAAGAGATCATCCTCATGAGTTGATCATTGGGGACAAGGACAGTGGTGTGGTAACTAGAAGAAAGCTTGCTGCTGCACATAATCAAGCACATGTGTGCTTGATATCTGAAATGGAACCTACAAGTTATGTTGAGGCCAGCAAAGATGAAGCTTGGATTAAAGCCATGGAAGAGGAGTTAAGCCAAATAGAAAAGAACAAAACATGGGAACTTGTTCCAAGACCAGAAGGTAAGAATGTCATTAGATCAAAATGGGTTTTTGGGAATAAGCTTGATGATAAAGGTAAAGTTGTTAGAAATAAAGCTAAATTGGTTTGCAAATGGTATTCACAAATTGAAGGAATTGACTTTGAAGAAACATTTGCTCCTGTTGCTAGATTAGAAGCTATAAGAATGTTTTTAGCTTTTTCAGTTTATAAAAATTTCAAAGTTTACCAAATGGATGTAAAATTAGCATTTCTAAATGGAGATCTCGAAGAAGAAGTTTACATGGAACAACCAGAAGGTTTTGTGAATAAAGATAATTCAGATCATGTTTATAGGTTGAAAAAGGCCTTATATGGTTTAAAGCAAGCTCCAAGGGCCTGGTATTATAGATTGAATAAGTTTCTGCAAGAACAGGGGTTCACAAAAGGAGGTGTGGACAGTAATTTGTACTATCTAATCAAAGGTGAGAATATTCTAGTTGTTGAAATTTATGTTGATGATATCATTTTTGGTAGTAACAATGATGATATGAGTCATTCATTTCCTAACATTATGAAGTTAGAATTTGAAATGTCTATGTTGGGAGAATTGTCTTTCTTTCTTGGTCTTCAGGTATCTCAGCTTGAAAAGGGAATATTTATCTGACAAAATAAATATGCCAAAGAGATGTTAAAGAGATTTCAAATGGATGATTGCAAACCTTTGGGTACTCCTATGGAGACATGGCATAAGCTAAGTAAAAATGATGAATCACCTGAAGTAGAACAATCTTTGTATAGATCTATGATTGGTAGCCTTTTATATCTCACTGCTTCTAGGCCTGATATTATGCAGGCTGTTTGTTTGGTTGCAAGATTTCAAGCTTGTCCTAAACAATCACACTTGAATGCTGTTAAGAGAATCTTTAGATATATTAAGGGTACACTTGATTTTGGTTTATGGTATCCTAGACACAATGATTTTACACTTCTTGCCTATACAGATGCAGATTGGGCTAGGTGTCCTGATGATAGAAAAAGTACAAGTGGGGCAGCTTTCTTTCTGGGGGGCAGATTGGTTGCATGGCATAGTAAGAAACAAGATTGTGTTTCTCTATCTACAGCTAAAGCTGAGTACATTGCTGCTTCTTCATGTTGTACATAGGTACTTTGGATGGTACAATCACTTCTTGATATTAAGGTTGAGGTTAAAAAGCCTGTGTCTATTCTTTGTGATAACACAAGTTCTATCAATATGTCAAAGAATCCTATAATGCATTCAAGAACTAAGCACATTGCTATCAGATATCATTTTCTAAGGGAAAAGGTGATTGAAAATGAAGTTGCTTTGGAATATGTGCATACAAGTGATCAATTGGCTGACATCTTCACAAAGCCTTTGCCAAAGGAGACATTTGAAACTCTGAGATAGAGATTAGGAGTTCTATCTCTTGTCTCTCTTCAATAAGTTACAGAGATATTGGATTCAGGGGGAGTTATTTTCTATATCATTAGGATGTCCTGAATCTCATTACATTCGTACATAGTTTGTGTATAGTTTTCTACATATTTGTATGAATTTTTTTCAGTTTTGTGTATTTGATCAGTGTATAGTGAAGTGTGTTATTGACAGATTTTATGGCAGAGGATTGCTCTTACAAGAACATATTTTTGCCTTTGACATTTTATGTCAAAAAGGGGGAGAAATGAGTTATGGTTTTGCCATCAATGTCATAGACAAAGGGGGAGTTTTGTAGCACATTACTATTGAGCATATTGTCTTTTCATTGATGTCAAAATGATGGTGGTTTTCATTGAAGTTAAAATGATGGTGGTAATATCTCAGGTCCTTCAGTGACATGTTTTTCAGTGACATGGTGGAGGTCTCTTCTCTCAGATTAGGGACATTTGATTTTTCAGTGACATGGTTTTCAGGTCTTCAATGACATGTTTTTCAGTGAAATGGTGTGAATAGTTTTTGATATCTAAGCAAAGATGTGACATTTATATGTTATGTCCTATAATTATCAATTGTATAAAGAGAATGTTGGGACATATATGGTATCTCATCTATACTCACAGCAGTGATAAATGGTGGTTAAAGACTCTGTAGTCAGCATATGTGGTTAGGTTAAGCACATGGTGTAAAGTTAAATCACACGGTGTAAAGTTCAAATTGTCACACTTGTTTATTACATGGTATAAAGCTTTACAAAAATCCAAACTTATAGTGAAAAACAAAAATCTAAACGTCAAGTGTTTTTTGTTTTAATCTGATGTTGACCGGTCGAGGAGGTTGTCGGGATTTAAGTGACAATATAAAGGGTTTTGCATCGTCTATATTACCGGCCCCATCAGCTAGGCTACCGGTCATCGGGTGTGGCTCGAAGGTGTCCCGACGGGAATTCTGCATCAACGGTAGTGTTTGAAAAGGTAAGTGGAGCGAAATCCATACCGGATGGATAAGATTCAAAATTGAAAAAGTGTGAAACGGTTATGACAGTCAATTAAATTTGACATGTATTATGATGCAAAAAGACAAAAGGCATGTATGTTTCCATTTCTTCACCGAAGTTCAAGAGACTTTGAAGATAGAAAGTCTTGAAAAAGAAAGAGTGAAAGTTTGGAATGTTTCTAAAGGTGCAGAAGATAAAAAAATAGATCAACGAGAGTTTTTTTTTTTTTTTTTTTCTTTTTGACAAGAATGTGATTTGTTTTGAAGAGAAGAAGAAGAATGGGTTGGAAGTTGAACCGAATTAAAAACTTGAAAGTTCATTTTTGATGGTGTGATTTTTTTTAATTTGCAGGGTGTGTTCTTAAGGAGATGGGAGATGATCTTGAAAGGTGTTGTGAGAAGTTTTGAGAGTGGGATTTTTGTTATGAAATGTATTTTTTTGTATTGCAGGTATGTTTGAGGAATGAAGAGACATTTTCTGGGACAGGGAAATATGTTTAATTTTGGAAGTGTGATGGTGCATTAAATGAATGAAGTTTTCAATCAGGATCAATATTTTTCTCAGAGAAGGTGGAAGTGTTGAAAGATAACAATTTTTCAGAGAGGGTTAACTTTTCAGAATTGCAGTGTGAAGTTTGATAAAATTATAAATTGACTTTGGGATTATCTTGCAGAGGTATGAGATATTTTGCAATTGATTGATTGTAGATGATATGATGATGACAGTTGAAGGTTGATTTGATTGCAGAGAATATATTTTTTGTTTGTTTTTTGAAAAGGAGAAATAAGATGTTGCTTTATTGAAATAGGGAAACCCCCTGAGCTTTTCATTGAAATTGTTGATGTTGTCATGTCAGTGAGACATGCAGGGAAGTACAATATGCCAGTGAGGCAAAATTGTAATGTCAGTGAGACAGTCGTAATCTGAAATTTTTGTTAAGCCAGTGAGGCAGTTGAGTGGTTTTTATACCCCAGGAGGGTTTTCCACTCGGAAAATTTCTTGTGTCAAATTTTGTGTTGATACTCTACATAATTTTTGTTCTATTTGAAGAATTCTATAATTGTGAAATTAAATTAATCAAAAGGTGTGAAAAGTGTTAAAATTGTTAACCACACTGATTCACCCCCCCCTCTCAGTGTTGTGTGTATTCCTACAATGAGGTCGTATTGTAAGCATGACAATGAAGCTCGTTCCCGATGGTGACGTCACCATCATGTCCTGATCCGTGAAAAAGGAGTTATACTGATTAATATGCCTCATATTAACTAAGTGCATGTTCAGACCCGACGAGGCTAAAAGTTAGAATTAATGCTTAATGAAGTCCATCGGCCTAGCTTTCACCATCAGAAGTGTTGAGTATTATCTCCCTGATCATAAGTATCTCGCTGATGGGAGGTGATCATCGGTATAAGATGTGATATCGACCTTTGCTTGGTATTATCATGCTGAAACTTCAGTCACACTAATGTTTATCACCCGATATGCATGCTGATGATGCGAACCACAGATTTGAAAGGAAAGTTAAATGCAGAGAGTTCCTTGTATGTTTTTACTTACATGATCGTACTGAGAAATAACTCGATATATAAAGGGAAGTCAAAGCCTGATGTACACAAGGAAATGGGCGGGAAAAATGAGTGATAGAGTTTAAAGTTATTTTTTGGAGCCCGATATCCTGATGTTGGTCAACGATGGTTGACCCAGGTATTTTAACGATGTATATGCATTTAATGCATAATTTTCACAGATTTGGAACCTGATTACCCGTATTTGCACAATTTGGGCCTGTTTAATGAAATGTTCATTTTTCCTGCTGTTTATTAAATGCTGTTGTGCTTAATGCTTGTCTGTTTATTGCAAGAATCTAGGAGCTATTTGAAGCTGATAATTGTAAAGTTGCATGCAGAGGCAACGTGAACCAGAAACGAAGAGGATATTGTCAAATATGTTGTTTGCCAGCTAGAGACCGAATCAAATCAAAGATGCTGGAATATACTGTGCCAGCTATACATTTGCCATCCTGGCAGGGCACGTGCTATTCATCTGGGCTGTTGGTTATTTTGAGAGGATCCAGATTATTGGATCAATGTAACTGTTTTCTTGGCCTTTATTCTATAAAAGGGCCAGAACTTGTCATAGAGAAAGGGGGAGGTCACTTATTCAAAATTAGACCAAGCCAATTTAATACAGGAGATCGAATTACTGAGACTAATGAAGACTGAATTGTTGAAATGTCAAGGTTCTTTCTTCAGATCACTGTAAATGTACCTGTTCTTGAGCATACTGAATGGATATGAAGTTTCAGATTACATCTTGATTATAAACCTTAAGTAATCTTCATGTTGATTTTTGGATATGTACTGGTGGATGCTATGTTCAAATAGAAGTACTTTCATTTCATTACATGTTGTTGTCAAGTTTTCCTTTGAAGATTTGCATTGGATCATGTGGATTTGTGGAATGTCCTGGTGAAGTATGATTCTAGTTTCCTTCTTTTCATTGCATGTATGGGAGCTTGTATGTGGATTAGTGATCTCAGTCAAGTAGTTTTAGGAATCTCATCCTTTAACTCTTTTCTCATTTTAATTTCATTGAAATCACTTCCATAACTGCAAATCATGATGAATAATAAGTAGAATAGAGAAATGTGCTGACATCTCGTAGATAATTGAAAATCCTTAGCATATTTGAGCAAATTGTAAATAATAGTAGAAATCATGTAAATATCAGCCTGTAGGCACATTATTTGAGTGAATTCATAGGTGTAGAGGTAGAATTGTTAGAGATTTGTGTAGGGCATATATAAAGAACAAGATATTTGGAGAAATATTGATGAACTTTACAGAAATTACTGAAGAACGTAAGGCCCCTGAATGATTAATGGCAACACACATCGACCATTGAGTAATGTCAGTAGATTATGAACTAATCAACGGAGACTTGGGATCATGAATTCTCTGAATTCATCGTATCTTTCAAGATGAGTAAAGGTTGTGTAAGTTTTACTCTATGTCTGGTGTATGACTAACATCATGACCAACACTCCCCTTTAGCTAGACTCCACATTTTTCACTACTCTTCACTCCCCCTTTGACATCAATGGCAAAGGGTGGAATCCACATACCAAAATTTTGCAAAAATTATTCTATACATGGCCGCATAAGTATATATAAATCATAAGTTATACTTACATATACTTAAGTATATCCGCAAAGGTTGTCTTCAACTGGATGATTTCTGTGGCCCAACTCCTCTTCATTTTGTCCAAAATGGAGATGTGTCCACTTAACAAAAATGCATATGCTTCTGCCCTCTTTAGGTCTATTAGATCACTGGTTTGGATTGTGTTTTGTGCCTCTGTCAAGGCATCATGCATTGCCTCTAACTTAGGAATGATTATCCCTTTGAGCTCACCCATTCTATCTATTATTTTGTTTTTCTCCTCAACTAGTTCTTTAATTTCATTTATTATGGCATAGCTTGACATTCATGATTTAATAGAGAGGTAGTAAGGGAATCAAAATTCTGAGACAAACTTGACAGTTTTCCTTCTTGTTCTTTCACTTTCTTTTCAATGTCCTCTATCACTTTAGGCCAAGTTAAACAAAATTTGTATATGTCCCCACCATCTTTAAGAGCTTTTTGGAGGCTCTTTATGCCAATGCCTAAGGTTCTTCTATTATTAGTAATTAGCCCTTGTACTTCACTGAACCTCTTTCCTAATAATTCCTTTCAGACCGTAGTCTCTGCTGATTTCTCTAAGGATTCAAAATGAGTGTTAACAAAATTGACTAAGTTTTTCAAATTACCAGATGGAGAGGAAGAAGAATCCTTTTGGTAGGTTGGCATAATCTTCTCCAGCATCCCAGATGCAATCTCCAACAGCTCACAGTCCTCCATGTGAGATTTCAAGAGTTTTTCTTTTGCTTTGGCTTGAGCAAAAGATGCTATTTGCATTGTCTGAACCGGGGAGAGATTCAAAATTCAGTGGTCCTTGAAATAGCTCAGGTTCATCCAGCTCCATGATTTCTTTGTCTAAGAAGTTCTTCACTGTCTCTGTAGTGTCTCTTGCTGGTGATTGAGACTTCTTTCCTTTCGAGATATCAGAACAGTCATCATTAGTCTTTTCTGCTTGTTCTTCTTCTTTTCCCTTATCCTTTTTTCCTTGAATCTTCTTCTCCTCTCTTCTACCTTCCCCTTCAGCTTTAGAGTTTGGAATGTTTGTCATAGCTGTCATGGGATCCAGAGGAGAGATGTCACCTGTGTTTGCTGCTTCATGAACTTCCTTTTCCAGAACTGAGGAATCTAAGTTCTCAGAGATTTCTTCATTTATTTTCTTTAATCCTTCGACATCCTTGTCAGAAGGTTTTTCATTGATATCATTTGATCCTTCAACATCCATGGTAGAAGGTTCATCATCTATTTCCTCTACTATAGGAAGATTGAATCTCTTCAAGGCATTTTGGAGGATATCTTTTGTTTCACTTGCTACTTGGTCAGTTTCTCCAAGCATGAGTTTGTTCATTCTTGCCTTGCTCCGGAACTCGTCCTTACAATCCTTGAAAATCATGCTCATTTGTTTTGAAGTGATGGAAGGATAAAGCTAAATTGCTATCTGCTCCCAAATCTCTAAGTCTTTTGCCTTTGCATTCTCTTTTCTCAGATCAAGTACCTTTTTTAGGCTCTTAGGAATTAATGATATAATTTCAATGAAAGCTTTATTGTAAATGTTCAAGTACCTGATAGTAGCCTCTTCCAGAATTCTCTTGTCAGCATCACTGTATTCATCATAGAACTCTATCACCAGCTACAGGTTCCCATCCACAGTAACTGCCTTGATGATGTCATCAATGGAAAAAGTGGGCTTTTCAACAAATTCCTCTGCCTTCGCTTCCTCATTTCTACTAGTAGAGAACTTCCTAGATTTTCTCTTCTTCTTTATTTTCCTGATTTCTTCATCTAATTCTGTTTCTTCATCATCTTTATGGCTTGTATATGTCCTTGTGGCTTTGGTCTTCATCCTCTTTTCTCCTTTTCTAAATGTCTTGACTTCTGGTTTGGTAGACTTTGAGCTTTTGGAAGCAACATCAGCAGAGCTCTTGGAGGATCTAGTTTGAGAGGAGGTTTGTACAGGAGCACTTTCTTTCTTTGCTTCTTGTCTTTCTTTCTTTGCTCTCTCTATTTTCTCTCTGTTAGCATCTACAGCCTCCTTTGATATGCCAAATCTTTTGGCAATTTCTTCAACTTCCTTTCTTACTTTCCTCTTCATCTCCAGCTATCTTAACTCAACATGTATTTTTATACTTAGCTCTTCAAAGGTGCCAAACCTTTCTGCTTCAATGTCCTTAGGCTGGCTCAGCAGGTGTTGAATATGTAGCTCTAAGATTTTTTCATCAACCTCATATCCCATAGGCATTATCCATACAATTCTTGGCTCAATTGCCTCCATTAGGCATTGATTAGTGTCAACCATGAAGCAGACTATATCTTTGTATTTGTCAACTATTGTTTGTTGTATTCTTTCTCTGGCTTGCATCATGCTTTAGAAATTCTTAAAGTAACCCTAGAGAGCTATGTTTTGGGCTTGAGCATCACCAAGTCCATACATGTAATCTTTGATCTAAATTGCAACAGGTTTATCATTTTGCCAGACCCAACCATTTGATCTAGGTAGCTCATTCATATAATAGAAAAATAGACACGGTATTAGACTACCATATTTAAAGGAGATTTTCTTATACTTTTTGATCTTCTACAAGTTCTCCAATAGCTGATTTAGAAGAAGCTCACAGAGATCATATCTAATATGTAGCATAGATTGTTGTACCAGACACAAATTTTCCCTACTCGAATGGTAGATTTTATAGCTGATTATCATTGAAGCAAACTGGACATCCAGATCTGTGATGTCATCTATGGTCATTGCTCTTTTGTCAAATTTTGATCTGGTGGCTTCAATTACCATTTGGTTCTTCACAGATTTGAGTGTGGGTAACCCATTGGATGAATACAGTCGAGTCACTGCCCTGATGGCATCTTTAGTTATCTTGAATGGCCTCATTAGCCACATAAAATTATCATGCATCGTACTTAGAACATACCAGACCCAATCGTCTTCTGTAAAACATGGAAAATGTATGCAATGTTTGAAGTGTTTGTCCCGGAGGGCCTTGAATTCAGGTTTGAGTTCAAAATTCTCATCTATTAGCTGTTTGTGATAAATGTCCATCAATTTTGAGTCTCCAAATTCTTCAATGTTTGAATGGATATAAATCCTAACATCTTGTACATGCAAGACTCCATGTGAAATGCTAGAAAACGCACCCAAGGGATCAACTTCTAGAGATTTGTAAGGGGGTTTCTTGAATTTAGGTCTCAGCCTATCAGAAATATTGACAACCATTGGAGTAGCCATTTTTGCAAGAGATTTAGAGAGTTTTCAGAAGGGAAGTGCCTTTTCACATTTTAGGGTTTGAAACAGAAATTAGAACGAATCTCTGGTTGAATTTGATTTTCAGTTGAACTTGAGTGAGTTGTAGGATCTTTGCAGAGCTCTTCTTTTCTTCTTCGTGAGTGCAAGTGTGTAAATAATGAGTGAAAGTACTCTATTATCCTTGCGTAAACCCTAATTTCCTTTTGTAATAAATGCATAAGTCTTTAAGTCATCAGGTTACCCTGCTTCTCAAATGAGCTTTTCTTGGATTGTCTTGCGGATCTTCAAATCATTTTTTATGAGGGTTGATAACATATCTTCACCTTATTCAAACATACCATAGGTCCGCAGATTAAAATATTTTAATTCTGGATCATACCAGATCTCTCTTGTGAAATTCTACTTAACTGGATAGCTGTCAATATAGGATCTCCTCATAACTAGCTCAAATCTGGATGCGGATTTGTCAAATTTTGGCTGGATGACTTTCAAGTGAGTCTCCTCAAATCCTTTAAACCGCAACCTCTTATTTTGAATCAAAGTGTCGAATTTAGGCACTCAGTGGCTGGCTAGGGGAAAAGGATATTCTCTACAGCTCCCCCTAAGCTAGAGCTTGCTTTTTAGTTTTTGGAAGGAATATCAGCACCGGATTCTAGTGCGGATCCATCCCCAATATTCATTGTACCCCATTTTACCCAAATATTTCTCATCTCCTTTTGAATTTCATTCACATTTACTTTACCTTTGCCTTTATCTTGTTTCTAATCATGTTACACCAAACCTTTTCTTCCCTAATTTCTGCTTCTGCAGAATTTGGCAATATGACCGGATCTATTGCAATTGTAACACACAACATTTCTTTGCTTATTGAATGATATCCTCTTGATCTGCACTCATTAGCCATATGTCTAATCCTATTGTATGCAAAGCATTTACCATTGAAATAATTATTCATTTGCATATTTTTGCATTCATGAGATTTGTGACCATACCTTTTGCAACTGAAACATTGACTGGAGAAGGATGAATTGAATTGATTCATTCTATTTTTACACTGGATTTCTTTGTGACCAAATTTTTTGCAATTGAAGTAGTATCCATTGAAGGATTGATATTTTTGAGCGTTTGGTTGCCTTACCGGAGGTCTTCTAGGCCTGTTTCTTTGATTTCCTGACCAGAGTTCTTCTGACCGGATCCAGACCTTTCACCTTTCTCATATCCCAAGCCATGCTTATCATCTACCCTCTTTTGGCTTTCAAGAAGAACTTCAAGTTGGGCTGAGTTTATCTTGAACTTTTCTTTGTATTCATTTGTAGTTTGAATATCTTGTTTAAGAGTGTCTATCTGATTCTCAAGTTGTTCTTCATTGTCTCTAGCTTCTTCAAGCTCAGATTCAAGATGCTTGATTATTCTATCCATTTTATGGCAGTCCTCTATTTCCTCCTTGAGGGATTGTTTTAGATTATCTTCAATGTTCCTCTTTTCTTCAATTTCTTGTGTGAATCTCATAACCCCTGATTCCATTTCATGCCTTACCATAATGACTTCTTTTGATAGCTTCTCACATAGCTTTCTTTTCTCATTTAGTTCTTCATTAGAATCATTGACTCACTCTGATTGGCTAACTTTTGGAGTAGTTCCTTTCTCTTCTTTATAGAAATACTAAGTTTTTCTTTTAGCTCATTTATGAAATCATTAGCTTGTTTGAGTCTTTCTCTCAAATTATTGACTTAAGAGTGAGATTGTTTGAGATCATCTAGGGCAGACTAAAGTTTTTCCTTCATACCATATTCATCCATTGAGATTCCTAGATCTTTCTCAAGCTGTTAGGCTTTGTTCAGAGGAACTTGGCTCTGATACCAATTATTGGAAATAATGCAGATAACTAAGAGGGGGGGTGAATCAATTATCTTATATCTTTTCTATTTTCTTTCCTTTTCTTAACTTATCATTTAATGTTATGCCAAAACAAGACAATCATAAGAGCTAAAAAGGAAATTAACACATGACACAAGTATTTTTACATGGAAACCCTGTTAAGGGAAAAACCACGGGGTGACTAACCCAAGATTGTATTCTCTATTAAAAGAATAAAGAGTACAAATTTAGCACTTGCTAATTAGGGCTCACTGTCTGAGCACACTGCTCACAAAAGGCCCACTGCCTATAAGAGACTTACAGTCTACAATTGCTTACAGATGATACTAAGGTGTTTGAACTAATGAACAACATCTATGCATGCAGGATTTCAGTTCCTGTTAGGTATAGTATATTGATTAGGGACATTTCATTCTTCCTCTGCTCAATATAACTTTCCTATCACATTCTGGGCTTGAATTACTACCTTCACACTTATCTCTGCTTTTCTTCGCACTTAATCATGCATGCTATTCTCTTCACACACTTAGAGACTTGAATCCATCAGGTATATATATTTGCATCAAGGATTTCTAACAACTTCTTAGTCGGCAACAAGAACACTTGAAATACTTGTAAGTTATTGATCTGTCGGTTGAATCCATGCTTGATTAGTGATGCACATCAAAAACATAGGCATAGAAGTCATAAATCATGTTAGCCAACAATTTGTAATATCAAAGATTTCTTGTTCAACACCTTTTACACATTTGGATTGAAGTCTGATACTCTACCGGATAGTTCTTCCTCTATCTGCTTTGCCTGACGAGAACCCAATACTTGGATGCTCATATCTTTTTCTTGCTTTATCACTGGAGGCTAAATCTTTGGAATATAATAGTCATGATACCCCTCTTGACTTGTCCAAGTCTGCAACTTACCGAGTTACACCATCTAATAGATCCAGACCTAATTGTTGGACCTTGTTACATACTCTATTCTTGTTCACCGGACCAAAATAATCTTCAATTTGACTTCCGGTATAGGCATACTATGTACTGTGGATGTGTGGGATAGACTTTTTTGCCATCAATGACAACACTTATGAAGCCACATAGTGTCTCTTGCCAACAAGTACATGCAAGTAACATGCAACAACATGCAACAACATGCAAGTACATGTAAGCTACGTGCAAAAACATGCAAGTCCATGCAAGCTATTCTAACCACATGCAAGCAATATCCAATTCTTACATCTCTAACACTGTAGTTAACTCCAACATTATATCCATGCAAGGTTACTCAACATTATCCACTTATGTACATAAAAATGTACAACTCTAAGTCTAAATATAAGTCGCCATCAAAAGGGGGCACCCAAATTTAACTCCCACTTACTAGGAGTTATCAAACTCTCAAAATAGACTTAGGAGAAGTCAACAAAGTCTTCATGGCCCCCACTCTAAAAATGGATACCCAAGTTTGAAACTTATCAATTAGCAATTGATTACAAAAGTCAAAGTGATATAATCAATAAATAATTAATCTCTCAAAGTCTTTATGTGTTGGGGAACACATTCCAAGAACTTTGGAGACACCTGAATTGGTTAGGATTGCAAGTTAATGGCAACTTATTGCAATAGATAATAAAGTATTTCACATGCGAAGAACAATGTGCTACCGTAGTTGGTCCTCCCTTCTGTCTACTCATTCACCTATGCCATGGTGATGAAAACCTTGAATTGAGGGTTAACCTTCCCACCTTCCTTAGTGATTCCCTTGTCCATATTCTAGAGAGGTTTAAAATTGGGTCACAGACATTGAAACTCCATGACCTTATTTCTTTAATTTGCAAACACCAGATCCTTAAGAAGAGAAAAATAGACAAGAAATGGCAGAAATTTCTAAAGAAATTTGAAAACCCTTCACCCTCTGGACATTTTGAGGAAGGTGAATCATCTAGCTTGGCAGAAAAAAACATAAGAGAACCTTCCCTTGTGCCTCAAACTGCCTCAAAAGCTCTCGATAGTGAAGCACCGAAAAATCTGTCAAACCCTCCAGACCCTGAAGAACGACCCAAGCCATATAATGTGCCAAAAACCCCTAAAACGAAGGAAAATGTGGATTTAGTGGAGTCTAAGGATGAAAATTGTCAGCCCAATAAAAAGGAAAAGAGGCCTAAAATGAAATTGTAGAGACCTCCCCCTTTAAGAAGAAGTAAAAGATTGGCTTCTGATTTTGACTGTGCTGCAGCTTGTGACCAACCGCATATACCTAAGAAGAAAAGACAAGATAGGAAGCCAAGTGAGAACCCAGTCCAGTCAAGTGAATGTCAAACCTTGGGAAGTAATGATGTCCCTGTATCTGAGAGAGAGAGAGATCCACATGAGAAGGATCAAGAAGAAATAAGAGAACAAGTCCCAAATTATGTACATGTTGAAGAAGAGGCTCAAGAGGATGAGCCTGTGGAAACATTTTCTCCAACTCAGTAGCCATCAAAAGAACACAGAATTGACACAATCCCCCAAATTGGACAGTCATCCCCTCTGAATACTATCAATGACACATAACAAGGTCTACTAAAATTAAATGATGGACATGTGTCTGCTAATGATATAGAAATCTTTGTTCCCCCTCTTGCCAAAGATACACAAATCTTCTTTCCAATGATACAAAAAATGAAAATGTGATCCCTTAAAAGTGGAATTAGAAGAATTAAGGGAAGAAATAGCACAGTTGAAAAAAAAAATCCAGCAAAATGAGGAACATATAGCCAAACAACAGTAGGAAATGGACATACAGACAAAACGTTTGCAACAGAAAGATCAAGGAATCAAAACCCTAGGAACTCAATTGGAACATAAGGATAAATTCATTCAGGAATTGTAGTAAAAACTAAAACAAATTGAGGAAAAAGATAAGGAGCATTTGGTTAGTTTATCAGAAAAGGATGAACAAATTAAAAATTTGACTGTCAATTTGGAGTAATTCCTAAAATTATTTGTAGAGGAATAGGAGAAACAAAAATTAGAACTTAATTCAACTCTTAGTAAAACTGCAGAGCTAGAACAGGAATTGCAGGAAGTCAATATTAATCCAACTATGGAATCAAAAGAGATACAAACTGAACTAACCAAAATGGAGTGGTTTCAAGTTCACATTCCTCCCATGTTGGCCAAGTGGATGGAAAGGTGCAATTTCCTAAGACAAGAAGGGGCAGAGAATGCTAGACTTAAGAAGGAAATGGTATTATTGAAGGAATCCTATGACATACACTACCAAGCTAAAGCTAATGCATGCAAGATTGGAGAGTTGTTATTAGCCTATAGGAAGCCATCTAGATTATATTCTATGTTCCTCAATGAATAGTTATTAAGATGGAAACTTTTGAGAATTTCCTGTAACTTACCCCATGATCCAAATGATAAATAATTCCTAGAAGCAATCAAAGAGGCACCCCCTATTCAGCAGTATCTGTTGTGTAAATTTTTTCGTACATAATCTATTTTTGGAAAAATACAGTGATTTCTTCATTAACTTTTTTTGTGGGAGAAGTATAGCTCAGAGCCTTCATGTCTAATATGCAAAATCTATTGAAATGCACTAGACAAATGACAGGGAGGGTGAATCAGTTGTCTCTAAAACTTTAATCACTTATCAACACATCAAATTCTCAATTACTGTTATTAAGATTTAACCATGAAAACATGAAACAAGAAGCTTAACACAATAATATATTCAACACATGAGACACCAAATTTTTATGTGGAAAACCCTATAAGGGAAAAACCACGGTGGGTGTTAGCCCATAGATATAAATATGTTATAGCAATACTGAAAAATAGAGGCTCACTACCTTAGGGATCACTGCCCATAATGCTCACTACAAATGTTAGGGCTCACTACCAAGATTGGCTCACTACCAAGGGTTGGTGAACTTATTTGATAGCATCTACTTCATGCCTAGGTTTAGTTCCATTTAAGCACAATATAACTCCTCTGCTTTTCTTTTCTTATACCTAAGCACTTATCTTTGCATTTTCACACAAGAACATCTATTTTGTAACTTCATTACATGTTTTTATACACTTCATCAACCTTGGAATGTACATCAAGGTCAGCATTACATTCATCAACTATTGGAACAATCTCCAAAGTCGACATTACAAACATACATAGAAATAGGTCTAGACCTAAACAAAAATTAGCTAAGGGAAAGATGTATGATGATCATGTTATGCCTTATCTGGGACTCAAATGCAATCTTCCACACCACGACATGCTTCCACAATCTTTGATGTACCTCTACAAGTAGTGAAAACAACGAAGTCGTCCAAGATTGGTGTTAACACTAAGTCTTCTAAGGACAGTCTTCATCCATGATCCAATTTCTCTTTGTGGACCAATCCAAAGGTAGGAACATGATCAAGAGACATGCACAAGCACATTGTAATCACCAGGAACAACCGCACAATCTCTAACCACTCTGCTAAGAAGATTCTTCAAACCGAAGCACATAAACAACACTATTAGCTATTGTCATAAAGAAAAGATCGCTTGTGGACCACCAAATCATAAACCATTGGATTTGAAGCCACTTATCACCATTAAAAACTTGATTCTAGAATTGTAGACTAAATTACTTAAATGCAGAGGAATGTAGAGCATAATACATTCTCCTTGTCACCACCAAATATACAGAAAAACAATTTTCACTCTAGTGAACATAACTCACTCAAATCTTCATACCAAAGGCTCAAACTTGGAACATAGCATCTTCAAACATGTCTCTAACTAACTTCCAATCTATAGACAAAATATTTATTCTATAAGAAATATGGAGCAATCTACTGGACTATTCTGTTGTATTAGGAATGCTTATTATCATCAACACTTAACTCATTATAAGCAAGCATCAAAACAAGAGCACAATTGACACCAATGACAACACTGATATGTTGACATCAATGAAAACACGTGTTAGGCACATACTTGCAACAATCTCCCCCTTTGTCATTGATGGAAACATATGATGTGAAAAACTATAAGACCATCAAGACAAGATACTCCCCCTTTCTTTTTACACATCTGCACTCTTTCTTCTCCTAAGTTTTTTACATGATTTCTCTCCCCCTTTGACATCAATGGCAAAGGGCATATACTTGCACCTTTTTGCTCTGATCAAATTGCTCTTACATCAATATTGTAACACTTACTGCTCTTTGTTAGGAACACATATCAAAAACACTTGCTATTCCCCCTGAGAGGTAGCTCTCAAAACATCAATCCAGATCAAGAATGAGGCTTTGGACACCACTAGACTGGTGCATTTTTATGCATCTTAGTTCAAAGAAGGAGGGGTAATAACCCCTAATTTTTCTCATAGATAGTCAAAATATCCTTAGGTACAGGCTTAGTGAAAATATCTGCAATCTGATCCTTTATGGACACATATTCCATCTTTACTTCATTCTTTGTAACCTTTTCTCTCAAAAAGTGATACCTTATTGATATATGCTTTATTCTTAAGTACATCACTAGATTCTTTGAAATGTTTATGGCACTTGTATTGTCACAAAAGATTGCAATTGGATCTTCATACATAACTCATATGTCCTTCAAAGTTTGCTTCATCCACAACACTTGAGTGCAACAACATGTTGTTGCAATATACTCTGCTTCTATAGTAGACAAGGAGATTAAATCTTGCTTCTTGATCATCCATGAAACTAATCTATTTCCCAAGAAGAAAGCACCTCCACTTGTACTTTTTCTGTCATCAACATCTCTAGCCCAATCTACATCTGTATAAACAATGAGAGTGAAATCATTATCTTTTGGATACCATAAGCCATGATCTGAAGTGTCTTTCAAATACCTTAAGATTCTCTTGACTTCCATCACATGTGACTCTCTAGAATCTTCTTGAAATCTTGCCACAAGACATACTACTTGCATTATATTAGGTCTAGTTTGAGTTACATAAAGTAATCCTCCAATCATAGATCTATACCTTTTCTGATCAGTCTTAGGTGATTCATTAGTTTTGCTCAACTTGCAACTAGTCACCATGGGAGTGTATACTGGTTCAGAGTCCTCCATCCCAAACTTCTTCAACAACTCTTTCACATAATTAGACTAAGAAATGAAGATTCCTTTATTTGATTGAGTAATTTGCAGACCTAGAAAGAAATTCATTATACCAAACATAGACAACTCAAATTCATTTTGCATTTCTCTTGTAAATTTCATGCACATACCTTCATTTCCTCTAAAGATAATGTCATCAACAAAAACTACAACAATGAGGATTTGATTATCATTGATTTTGAAATAGGGATTGCTATCAGTAGTGCCTTTACTAAACCCTAATTGCAGCAAATACTTGTCTAACCTTGCATACTAGGCTCTGGGGGCTTACTTCAATCCATACAATGCCTTCTTTAGTTTGCACACCATATCACCTTTGTTTGATAACTGAAACCCTTCCGATTGCTCAATGTAAACTTCCTCTTCCAACTCACCATTCAAGAATGCAGACTTCACATCCATCTGATACACTTTGAAATCTTTGTGAATTGTAAATGCTAGGAACATTCTGATTGCTTCAATCCTAGCCACTGGAGCAAAAGTCTCTTCAAAATCTATTCCTTCAATTTGTGAATATCCTTTGCACACAAGCCTCTCTTTGTTTCTTACAACTTCTCCATTTTCATTCATCTTGTTCCTGAAACCCCATTTAGTTCCAATGACATTCTTATCAGTAGGTCTAGGAACCAATTCCTAAGTTTGATTCTTCTCTATCTGCATCATCTCTTCTTCCATGGATTTTACCCAATTTTCATCATTGCAAGCTTCATTTATAGTTTTTGGTTCAACCTTTGAAAGCAAATAGTAATTCACTTGTTCTTCTGTAGCTCTTTTCCTTGTAAGTACACCTTTACTTTTGTCACCTATAATCTAATCTTCAGAATGATTAATCCTTACATACTTGGGAGTCTTAAAAACACTTTCTAGAGCCTCTTCTTCATCTTGACTATCTTCTTGTTCAACTTTTTCTTTATTCAATATAGCCACAAGTACATCTGATTCATAGCTCCACTTAGATTTGATATTCTTTCCTTATCTTCATCCACCTTCACATTAGCACTTTCAATGATATTTTTCAATCTCTTATTGTAGCACTGGTAGGCCTTACTCTTGGTAGAGTAACCAAGAAAAATCCCTTCATCACATCTAGCATCAAACTTGCCTAGTTCTTCTTCTCTTCTGATATAACATTTTCTACAAAACACTTTGAAATACTTCACTGTGGGAACTGATCTTCCATACCATAATTCAAAAGGAGTTTTAGATTTGTTACCTTTGACTTGGACTCTGTTTAGAATGTACACATTAGTATGTATGGCTTCTCTCTAGTATACTTCCAGTAGGTCAGCTTCATTTAACATAGTCCTGATAGCCTCTTGAACTGTCATGTTCTTTCTTTCAACTCCATTCTACTGAGGAGTCCTAGGTGTAGACAACTATCTCTTTATCCCTTGTTCTTCATACAAAATATTGAATTCATTTGATGTGAACTCACCTTCTCTATGAGACCTTAAACATTTGATCCTCAAACCTAACTCATTCTCAACCGTTGCCTTGAAAACTTTGAACTTGTCTAGGGCTTTAGATTTTTCTCTTAGAAAGGTGACCCAAGTCATTCTAGAATAATCATCAATAAACAATGTAAAATACATGTCACCTTGCAGACTTATTGTTCTTCTGGGACCACATAAATTTGTATGTACTAGCTCCAGCAATCCAACAGAGAATTGTTCTTTACTCTTGAAACTTGTTCTTGTTTGTTTTCCAAATTGACACTCCTTGCAAATGGTGTTGGTAGGCTTAACAAGTTTAGGTAGATCTCTTATAACCTGTGCAGAACTTATCTTCACCAAATTGTCAAAATTGATATGACACATCCTTCTATGCCACAACCAACTCTGATTTGTTTGATGCAATAAACAATAATCATTAGTTCCTCTTAATTGGTAAATGTTACCTTTGGTCTTCTTACTAGTAGCAATCACTATTCCATAGCTTTCCATGATCTTGCACCCATTATCTTTGAATCTCATAGCATAGTCTTTGTCACAAATCTGACCAATGCTCAAAAGATTATGTTTTAAACCCTTCACATATAGGACATTATCAGTTTTGTGCTTTCCATCAAAATAAATAGATCCTTTTCCATAAAGCTTACTAGCTACATTATCTTCAAATCTAACTAGTCCTCCATCATACTTTTCCAAACTCACAAATTTACTTTTGTTACCGGTCATGTGATGTGAGCATCCATTGTCAATAATCCATTCATCCTTATCTTTCTCAACCTGAATAGCCAAAGCACTTTCTTCCACTGGGTTTTTGTCCTTCACACAGCTAGCAGGATTAGTAGACATAGGTTCTTCTTTAATTGCAATAAACAAGCATTCATTTGCACTAGTACTAGCTGTTGATAACTAAGAGGGGGGGTGAATTAGTTATGTAATTATTTCTGCTTTCTAAACTTTATTAGCAATCAATGTAATATTAATCCAAGTGAACAAACATAATCATAAAATGCAAATACACATGACACAGTATTTTTGACGTGGAAACCCTGTTAAGGGAGAAAACCATAGGGTGATTAACCCAAGTTTGTATTCTCTGTTAGAAGAATGGTAATACAAAATGGCACTTGCCAATTACGGCTCACTGCCCGAGCACACTGCTCACAAAGGAGGCACACTGCCTACAAAGAGACACACTATCTACAAAAGAATGTTATACAATACTTGAACTGATTGGAAGCATCCACATATGCTAGAGTTTAGTTCCGGTTAGGCACAGTACACTGATCTACTGCACTTCATCTTTCCTCTTTCCTTATGCTACTTTCCTTTCACATACTGGACCTTCCTTACTACTTCTGCTCTACTCTACTTTTATTCACACATCATATGTCCCAACGACACTTCTCACAACTAAATCCATCCTATATATATCCACACAAGTGATTTCATTATCTTTCTAGTCAGCACCCAGAGCAGTCAATCCTCTCACAAACTCTGTTTTGTCGGCTGAATCCTTGCACATCAAGTAATGTAGATCAAGCATATACTTATAGAAATCATTAATCATGTCGGCCAAACATAATTCATGTCTTCATAACCTTTACCACCATCAGAAACACATCCAGAAAATAGTCTGATGTTCTGTCAGTCAGTTCTTCCTCTATTCACACTGTCACTCAGGAACCAGGTACTCAAGTATTCATATCTTTTACCTCATCTATCACTGGAGGCTAAAACCTTGGAATCTATCACTCAAGGTAGTCCTCTTGACTTCCCCAAATCCACACTTCACCAAGATACTTCCTCTGAGAGATCCGGACCTGTCTGTCGGACCTTGCCACATGCTCTGTTCTTGTTTATCGGACCACCACATTCTTCATTCTGACTTCCGGTAGAGACACACCATGTCCTGTGGATGTGTGGGATGAACTTTGTTGCCATCAATGACAACAATTATGAATCCATATAGTGTCTTTTGCCAACAATCTCCCCCTTTGGCATTGATGGCAACACTTAGTGAAAAATGACTAAGTGTTTACACTATGCTCCCCCTTGGCTGATGCTCTGTTTTTATATATATTTTTCAGAGCTCCCCCTTAGTTGGATTCCTCATTTTTCACTGTTTTTCACTCCCCCTTTGACATCAATGGCAAAGGGTAGGGTCTGCATACCAAAATTTTCAAAAATTTAACTATACTTAGCCGCATATTACATACTTACATAAACTGAAGAATGTCTGCAAAGGATGTCTTCAATTGGACGAGTTCTGTAGCCCAACTTTGCTTCATTCTATCCAAAATTGAAATGTGACCACTCAACAAAAACACAAAAGCTTTTGCCATCTTAAGATCTGTCGGATCATTTGTCTGGGTTGTGATTTGAGCTTCACTTATGGCCTCATGCATGGCCTCTAACTTAGGGACAGTGATCCTTCTGAGTTCACCCATTTGGCTAATTATGTTCTTCTTTTCTTTCTCAAAATTCTTTATTGCATTTGTGATTGCAATAGTCTGACACTCTTGATTGACTATGGAGGAAGAGAGAGGATCAAAACTTTGAGACAAACTTAGTAGTTTATCCTCTTGCTCTTTTATTTTCTTTTCAATCTCCATTGTTGCTTTGGACCATGATAAACAAAATTTGTATATTTTTCTGCCATCTTTAAGAGCATTTTCTAAGCTCTTTATCCCTATACTCATATTTCTCCTATCATTACTTATCAAACTTTGTACCTCTAATAATCTTTTTACAAGAAATTCCTTCCGGACCTTATCTTCTGTTGACTTCTCTAGTGAATCAAAATGTGTATTAACACTGCCGACTAGAGTTTTGAGATTACCAGAAGTGGAGGCTATGGGATCTTTCTGAACCGATGGCATAATCTTTTCAAGCACTCCGAAAGCAGCTTCTATCAACTCATAGTCTTCCATATGAGACTTTAAGAGTTTTTCTTTCACTTTTGCATTAGCGAATGAAGCTATCTTCATAGTCTGTACCAGAGAGAGAGAATCAAAATTAAATGGTCCTTGTAGAAGCTCTGGTTCATCAATCTCTATTATTTCTTTGTTCAGGAATTCTTGGACAATTTTTGTAGTGTCTCTTGCCGGAGACAGATGTTTCTTCTCTTCTGCAGTCTTAGGACTGTCCCTTGGAGCTTTCTCTCCTTCTACATTCTTACCACTATCAGTTGTGGTTTTCTCTGTTGGGGTCTTCTCTTCCTCTGCAACCTTGATACTATCAACTTTTTTTTCCTTCACTCCTACTTCTTTCTCCTGTATTGTGTCTCCTCCTTTAGATCCAGAAGCTGTAGGGGAAACCGGAGGAGAGATATTTGTTTGTCCATGAGCCACCTCTTCCGGAATAAGGGATTCTGAGCCCTTGTCTTTACCAGAGTCCTCTGTGATGGGAATGTTGAACTTTTTAAGAGTATTCTGGAGAATCTCTTTAGTCTCTTTTGCCACTTTGTTGGTTTCACCAAGCATGAGTTGATTCATCCTGGCTTTGCTCCGGAACTCATCCTTGCAATCTTTGAATATCATATTCATTGTTTTGGGATCGATTAAAGGATATAGCTGAATAGCTATCTGTTCCTGGATCTCAATGTCTTTTGCCATGGCATTGTTCTTTCTCATTTCTAACTCCTTTTCTAGGCTCTTAGGAATTAGAGATATAATTTCAATGAAAGCCTTATTGTATATGTTTAAATACCTGATTGTAGCTTCCTGCAGGATCTTTTGGTCAGCCTCATTATAATCATCATAGAATTTGGCCATTGGTTGAAGGTTTCCATCTACAGTGACTGATTTGATTACACTTTCTAGAGACAAGGTGGGCTTTTCAACAAATTCCTCTGCCATTTCTTCCTTGTCTTGGCCTATGGAGAGTTTACCGGATCCTTTCTTCTTCTGCTTCTTTATTTCCTTTACCCCCTCATTTGATTCAGTTTCCTCTTCATCTCTTTGACTTGCATAAGCCCTTGTGGCTTTTGTCTTTGATCTATTCTCTCTTTTGCCGGATGCCTAGACTTCCGATTTTGATGTTCTTGAGCTTTTGGCTGTGATAGGTGCAGATCTCTTTGATGATCTGGTCTGGGTGGAGGTCTCTACCAGAGCACTTTCCTTGCTTTTCTTTTCTGCCTCTTTCTTCTCTTCCTCAGCCCTTTCCATCCTTTTCTTGTGGGCATCAAGTGCCTCCTTTGAGATGCCAAGGCCTTGGGCAATATTTTCTACTTCTTTTCTCACCTTCCTCTTGATCTCTGGTTCTCTAAGTTCAACATGAATTTTTATACTCAGCTCCTCAAAGGTTCCAAACCTTTCTGCTTTTGGATCCTTAGGCTGACTTAACATGTGTTGAACATGCAGCTCCACAATTTGTTCATCAACCTCATACCCCAGGGGCATGATCCATACAGTTCTTGGTTCTACTGCCTCCATTAGGCACTGATTAGTCTCTACCATAAAGCAAATTGTGTCTTTGTATTTCTCAACAAGAGACTGGGGAATCGTTTCTCTTGCTTGTGTCATGTTCTGGAAGTTCTTGAAATATCCCCACCGAGCTATATTTTGTGCTTTGTTGTCACCAAGTCCATGTAAATAATCTCTGATTTGGATAGCTACCGGTCTATCATTCTCCCATACCCAGCCACTAGATCCGGGAAGCTCATTCATAAAGTAGAAGAATAAGCACAATATCAATCCACCATACTTGAATGAATTCTTTTTATCTTTCTTTATTTTCTGTAGATTTTCCATGAGTTGGTTCAAGAGAAGCTGGCAAAGATCATAGTCTACATCCTTTCTTAGCATTTCATATGCGGTGTAGATGGTAGTTCCAGGTACAGAATTTTTCCTGCTAGAATGATATATTTTATACCCAATGATCATGGAGGCAAACTTGACATCCGGATCAGAGATGTCATCTACTGTCATTGCTCTTTTGTCAAACTTGGATCCGGTAGCCTCACTCACAGTTTGATTCTTTACAGATTTAAGAACAGGAATCCCACCGGATGAGTGTAATCTGTTAACTGCCCTAATGGCATCTTTTGTGATTTTGAACGATCCATTTAACCACATGAAGTTGTCGTGTATTCTGCTCAAAATGTACCTGCCCCATTCATCCTTAGTAAAATAGGGGAAATGTATGAATTGTGCAAAGTGCTTAATCCAGAGGCCCTTGTATTGGGGTTTGAGCTCAAATGAATCATCTAACAGTTGTTTGTGATAGATATCTCTTAGTTTAAATTCCCCAAACTCTTCAATATTTGCGTGTATGTAAACCCTAATGTCTTTTGTGTGTAAAACGCCATGCGGAACACTGGAAAATGCTCCTAGGGGATCTACCTCCAAGGATTTATATGGATGTTTCTTAAATGTGGGCCGAGGTCTATCAGAGATCTTTACTATATTCAGAGTAGCCATTATCAAACAATCTTACTGAAGGATATCAAGAACGATAAATACCTTTTATGCAGGTTAGGGCACACGAAGAAATCTGAATAGAGCTGTATGAAGAGTTGCCTTGATCTTTTGGGAGAAGTTGTTTGCAGAGCTCCTTTTCTTTCTTCTTTGCATGTGAGTGTACAAATGTGTAAGTGACAGACAAATGAACTCTTTTATTCCAAGAAGCCTTAATTTTCACCCTGTAATAAATGCACAACCTAATTCATTCCAGTTTGCCTGGTTTTCCTTGTTCAAGGAGGAAGGAACTCATCTAGATCATTATGATGTCTTTGTGATCGATCTTAGTGATGAATCACAATGTCCACTTCTTCTTCTGATCATCTCATATATCTGCAGATCAGGCTATTTCAATTTGGATCCATACCGAGCCAACCTTGTGAGAAACCTATTTTCTTGGAAGACTTGTTTAACCGGACCAATTCTAAAGGAATTAAACTTTTTAAATTTTCTTGCGGATCTCTCAGATCTTTACCTGGCCTTCTTTACATGTTTCTCTAGAAACTATTTGATCCGCAGCTTCACATGTGTTGGTTTCAGGCACCAATTGATTGGCTGGGGGAACAAGTTCTTCTTTGTGTCTCCCCTTGAGCCAGAGCTCATCTCTTAATTTTCAGAAGGAATATCAGCACCAGAGTCTGGTGTGGATCCATCCTCTACATTCTCTGTACTCTTCTTCACCCAAATCTTGTTCATCTCTCTTTTAACTTCATCCGCTTTCACTTTTTGTTTACCCTTATCTTGATGATTATGATATACCGGACCTCTTTTGTCCTGATTCTTGCTTCTACAAAATTTTGCACTATGGCTGGATCTATTGCAGATTTGGCAAACAACATTTCTTTGCATATTTGACTGATATCCTCTTGATCTGCATTGATTAGCCATATGACCTATTCTATTGCATGCAAAGCATCTACCATTGAATGATTTGTTCATTTGCATATTTCTGCATTCATGAGATTTGTGACCATACCTTTTGCAGTTAAAACACTGTCCGGAGAAAGATGAATTGGTCTAATTCATTCTCTTTCTGCATTGATTAGCTTTGTGACCAAAGTGATTGCAGTTGTGGCAGTATCCATTGAAGGATGGATATCTTTGAGCATTAGGCTGTCTTATCGGAGGTCTTCTAGGTCTGATCCTTGGATTTTTTGATCCAAAATTCTTTTGACCGGATCCAGAGCTTTCTCCTTTCTCATATCCCAAACCACACTTTTCATCTACCTTCTTTTGACTTCCAAGAAGAACTTCAAGTTGAGTAGAGCTTATCTTGAATTTCTCTTTATACTCATTTGCTGTTTGAAGATTCCTTTTTAGAGAGACAATTTGACCCTCAAGTTTTTCTTCATTATCTTTGGCATCTTCAAGATCAGATTCAAGATGTCTGATAATTCTATCCATCTAGTGGCAATCTTTTGATTTCTCCTTGAGAGATTGTCTTAGATTATCTTCAATTTTTCTTTTCTCTTCAACTTCTTGGGTAAACTTCATAACTCCTGATTCCATTTCATGTCTTACCATAATGATTTCTTTTGATAACTTTTCACACAACTCAGTTTTTACCTTCAGCGCTTCATTTGCATTATTTGCTTCACCTTGTCTTGCCAACTACTGAAGCAGCTCCTTTCTCTTTTTCATAGAGAGACTTAATTTGTCTTTTAGTTCTCTTATGGAATCATCAGCTTGTTTGAGTCTTTCCTTTAATTCATTGACTTCAAAGTTTGACTGTTCAAGATCATCAAGGGTAGTCTTGAGTTGCTCCCTTAAACCATATGCATCCATTTGAACTCCCAGATCTTCCTCAAGCTATTAGGCTCTGTTAGGAGGAACTTAACTCTGATACCAATTGTTGATAACTAAGAGGGGGGGTGAATCAGTTATCTAATTATTTCTGCTTTCTGAACTTTATTAGCAATCAATGTAATATTAATCCAAGTGAACAAACATAATCATGAAATGCAAATACACATGACACAGTATTTTTGACGTGGAAACCCTGTTAAGGGAGAAAACCACAGAGTGATTAACCCAAGTTTGTATTCTCTGTTAGAAGAATGGTAATACAAAATGGCACTTGCCAATTAGGGCTCACTGCCCGAGCACACTATTCACGAAGGAGGCACACTGCCTACAAAGAGACACACTGTCTACAAAAGAATGTTATACAATACTTGAACTGATTGGAAGCATCCACATATGCTGGAGTTTAGTTCCGGTTAGGCTCAGTACACTGATCTGCTACACTTCATCTTTCCTCTTTCCTGATGCTGCTTTCCTTTAACATACCAGACCTTCCTTACTGCTTCTGCTCTGCTCTACTTTTATTTGCACATCATATTTCCCAACAACACTTCTCACAACTAAATCCATCCCATATATATATATATATATATATATCCGCACAAGTGATTTCATTATCTTTCTAGTCGGCACCCGGAACAGTCAATCTTCTCACAAACTCTGTTCTGTCAGCTGAATCCTTGCACATCAAGTAATGCAGATCAAGCATATACTTGTAGAAATCATTAATCATGTCGGCCAAACATAATTCATGTCTTCATAACCTTTACCACCATCAAAAACACATCCAAAAAATAGTCTGATGTTCTGTCAGTCAGTTCTTCCTCTGTTCACACTGTCACTCAGGAACCAGGTACTCAAGTATTCATATCTTTTACCTCATCTATCACCGGAGGCTAAAACCTTGGAATCTATCACTCAAGGTAGTCCTCTTGACTTCCCCAAATCTACACTTCACCAAGATACTTCCTCTAAGAGATCCGGACCTGTCTGTCGGACCTTGCCACATGCTCTGTTCTTGTTTACCAGACCACCACATTCTTCATTCTGACTTCTGGTAGAGACACACCATGTCCTGCGGATGTGTGGGATGAACTTTGTTGCCATCAATGACAACAATCATGAATCCATATAGTGTCTTTTGCCAACACTAGCATCATCATATTCATCATCTGTCACACCTTCATCATCAAGATCTCTAACATAGTAGCATTTCTTTGGCACCCTAGGTCTATTCTCAAATCTTTTTCTATTTCTTTAAATTCTCTCAGGACATCTAGAAGCATAGTGACCAACCTTACCATCTCAAAAGTTGTAAGCTTTCATAGCAACTGATCCTTGGTGACATCTTTCACAGTCATTATTTCTTCAATTGTAGCTACCTTGTGACTACAGGATTTAGGTAATGACCTAAGAATTTTCATCACAACTTCCTTCTCCTCAATAGTTCCTCCCATACCTTTTATTCCATTGATAATTTCATCAACTTTTTGCATGTAGGTTGTTATGTTCTCATCTTCTCTCATCTTTAAACCCTCATATTTTGCTTTCAGGCCCTACAATTTGGTGCTTTTAATAGACTCATCTCCTTCATACAAAATTTTCAACTTTTCCCAGACTTCATTAGTAGAATATAGATCCATGACCTTTATCAACTCAGTGTCAGACGAGGCACTTAACAGAGCATCTCTAGCTTTTATAATCAACTCATATTCTTTGATTTCATCTTTAGTTGTTAAACCATTCTGAGGCATGGTATACTTTGTCTCTATTGCTTTCCATACTTTATAACTAAGACAAAGGAAATGGCTTTTCATTCATACCTTCCATAAAGCATAAATTTTCCCATCAAACTGTGAAGCTTCCTTCCTATAAGACATCCTGGATCCACCTTAAGCTGTTAGGCTTACTTCCGAGGAACCTGGTCTGATACCAATTGTTGAAATGCACAAGACAACTAAGATGGGGGAGTGAATCAGTTGTCTCTAAAACTTTAATCACTTATCAACACATCAAATGCTCAATTACTATTATTAAGATTTAACCATGAAAAAATGAAATAAGAAGCTCAACACAACAACATATTCAACACATAAGACACCATATTTTTACGTGGAAAACTCTATAAGGGAAAAAACATGGTGGGTGTTAGCCCACAAATATAAATATGCTATAGCAATACCAAAAAATAGAGGTTCATTGCCCATAATGCTCACTGCAAATGTTAGGGCTCACTGCCAAGGGCTGGCTCATTGCCAAGGGCTGGCTCACCGCCAAGGGTTGGTGAACTAATTTGATAGCATCTACTTCATGCCTGGGTTCAATTCCATTGAAGAAAAGTATAACTCCTCTGCTCTACTTTTCTTACACCTTTGCACTTATCTTCACATTTTTGCACAAGGACATCTATTTTGTAGCTTCATTACATATTTTAATACATTTCATCAACCTTGGAATGTACATCAAGGTTAGCATTACATTCATCAACCATTGGAACAATCTCTAAGGTCAGCATTACAAACATACAAAGAAATAGGTCTGAACCTAAACAAAAATTAGCTAAGGGAAAGATGTATGTAGAACATGTTATGCCTTATCTGGGACTCAAATGCAATCTTCCATGCCACGACATGCTTCCAAAGTCTTCGATGTATCTCTGCAAGTAGTGAAAAATAACCAAGTCGACCAAGACTAGTGTTAACACTAAGTCTTCTCAGAACAATCTTCATCCACAATCTAAATTTCTCTTTGCGGACCAATCCAAAGATAGGAACATGACCAAGAGACATCCACAAGCACATTGTAATCACTAGGAACAACCCCACAATCTCTAACCACTTAGCCAAGAAGATTCTTCAAATGAGAGCACATAAACAACACTGTCAACTACTATCATAAAGAAAAGATCACTTGTGGACCACCAAATCATGAACCATTGGATTTGAAGCTACTTTTCATCATTACAAACTTGATTCCAAAACTGTAGACTGAAATACTTAAATGCAGAGGAATGTGTAGCCTAATACATTCTCCCTTTCACCACCAAATATATAGAAAAAGCAGTTTTCACTCTAGTGAACATAACTCACTCAAATCTTCATACCGGAGGCTCAAACTTAGAACATAGCATCTTTAGACATGTCTCTAACTAACTTCTAGTCCGCAAACAAATATATTCATTCTATAAGAAATGCGGAGTAATCTATTGGACTATTCTGCTATATCAGGACTGCTTATTATCTTCAACACTTAACTCATTACAAGCAAGCATCAAAATAAGAGCACAGTTGACACCAATGATAACACTGATATGTTGACATCAATGACAACACTGGTTAGGCACATACTTGCAAAAAAATCAACTCCATTGGCAGGATAGGACCAAAGAATATCTTCAGGTAGAGAGAACTGTAGGGCTCCAAATGAGATACCCTAGACATAAAGGCAGATGATTTCTCCAACCAATCTTAGATGGTCTTATAAAAGAGTAGAAGCTTTGATAGAAATACTACAGTAGCCCAAAACCAAGTGGATAGGGATGTGATACAGACCTCCATTACTCCTTCAGCCACCCCCTATAGTTTTGGTCACTACAGAGCAAGATCTAAGGGACTTACATGTATGGCAGATGAGGATTAGATTGAACAATGGTTTTCTTAAGTACCTTGATCATTTAGATGAGGTAGAGGACATGTATTATCTCAACTCCAAATATGATGAACTGAATAGAAAGAGGGACGTTGAAAGATAGAGGGCTTATTAGAGAGCAGGATGACCTGCTCAGGCTTAGGAAGGGGAGGGTGATGAGGTATAAACACCCTCATTTTTATAACAAGCCATATAACCCTTTTTGTCCTGACCAATCACCTTAGCCATGCCAATTTGCTTATTTTTAGAAACAATATTTATCTATTTTTGATAAAATGATGTATAAATCTTTGTTTTCAAATTGATTGAACTTAGCCACTAATGTTGACTTAATTGTTGTAGAGCTTGAGTAATTGTGCAGGGTTCCATGTATGGCCTAACGAAAGGAGTGGAATTCAAAGCAATTGAGAGCGCTAGAATTTTAGGGTGCCAGAAATTTAGGCATACATCATAGACTTTGTTAAGCAATTCTATTATTTTCTATCCGGCATACTTAAGACTTTACGGCTCCACTCAGAACCTTTAATGTGTTTTATTTCAAATACATCTAGTTTGTTTGTAATTTTGTTTTTCTTTAAAGACTTCTTCAATGGCATTTACCCGCCATCCAAAATTTAGGATTTTGTAGCAGTATAATATATATGTAGTTGCTCAAAACAAGGATTATGTTGTGTTATGTTATGTTTTGATATTCAATGAAAAAGGTCTATTCAATTATGTTATGTGTTCTATGATACTTTTATGACATGAATGAATATCACCAGTCTTATTCTGAGTAATCTTTTTTGAGCAATGGAAGTAATATGAATGGGATTTACTTTGGAGCTGTTGAAGTACTGAATGTGATTTGAATCAATAATAGGATCTCCCAGGAGTTGGCCACACAAGGGATTATAGAATAGATAAGTATTTTTATTGTTGGTGTTGTCATTTTTATTTTGTGCATGCTCTTTTTAGATCAATGTCACTTTGTGTTTAGCTTTGTTTTTTTTTTATAAGATAAACGGCAAAAAAAGGGTACTGATCCCATAACAAAAAACCACCAAGGGATCACCAAACTCAAATAGTTTAGAACAAACCATTAAAGTTAAGCAACATAATAAAAGACTACAGAACCAGTATATAAAGCATAAGAGAAATAGGACTCCATAGAGAAAGCAGACTAACCGTAGACAGACACCAGACCAACCCCAAGCCACCAAAGGCTACTTGAACATCTTGTCCTAGTAATCAACAAGGAACTAGAGCATGTCTTCATAATCCTTCATCTTCTTGTCCTCTTTCTCTTGACCTTTCAAAACCTTCTTCTGGAGAACCACCAGAGTTGTGGTAGACCTGTGCATGACCCTAGTTGAGAAATTGGCCAGGGTATTAAACTTCTCCTCCAGATGGGTCATCCTATCCTCCAGAGACTCTTTAGCCTTTCCCTTGTTGTTTTTAGTACCTTTCTTCTTCTTATTGGTCACCTTAATCTTCTCCTCAATGCTGTCAGTATCCAAGCTTTGTACATTAAAATCTAGGAAGTTGCTGGGACCTTCTTCACCAGCATCCTGTTGGCAAGAGACACTATATGGATTCATGGTTGTTGTCATTGATGGCAACAAAGGTCATCCCACATATCTGCAAGTCATAATGTGTCTCTACCGGAAATCACAATAAAGACTGTTGTGGTCCGGTGAACAAGAACAGAGCATGTGGCAAGGTCCGACAGATTGATCCGGATCTCTCAGAGGAAGTGTCTTGGTGCAGTGCGGATTTGGGGAAGTCAAGAGGACTACCTTGAGTGGTATATTCCAAGGATTTAGCCTCCGGTGATGGACAAGGAAAAAGATATGAATAGTTGAGTACCGGATTCCTGAGACACAGTCAAAACAGAGGAAGAACTGACTGACAGAGTATCAGACTACTTTCCGGATGTATTACTGTTGATGATAAAAGTTGTGAAGGCATGAATCATGTTTGGCCAACATGATTAATGATATCTACTAGTATATGCTTGATCCACATTGCTTGGTGAGCAAGGATTCAGCCGACAAAACAAAGTTTGTAAGAAATTAGATTGTTCCGGATGCCGACTAGAAAAGTGATGAAATTACTTGTGCGGATATATATAGAGGATGGATTTAGTTGTGAAGTGTGTGAAGGAATTAATATATATGCGAATAAGTCCAGAACAGAGCAGAAGTAGCAAAAAGGATCCGGTATGTGAAAGATAGCAGAATAAAGAACAGAGGAAAGATGAAGTGCAGCAGATCAGTGTACTGAGCCTAACCGGAACTGAACTCTAGCATATGCAGATGCTTCCAATCAGTTCAAGACTGTGATTCTTATCACTTTGTAGATAGTGTGTCTTCTTGTAGGCAGTGGGCCTCTTGTGAGCAGTGTGCTCGGGCAGTGAGCCCTAATTGGCAAGTGCCATTTTGTAATTTCCTATTCTTCTAACAGAGAATAATTTTGGGTTAATCACCCCGTGGTTTTCTCCCTTAACAGGGTTTCCACGTCAAAAATACTATGTCATGTGTTTCTTATTTCATGTTAATGTTTTTGTGTTTGATTCAATGCTGCATCAATTAAAAAGAAAGTTCAATAAGGGAAATAATTAGGATAACTGATTCACCCCCCCCTCTCAGTTATCAACAATTGGTATCAGAGCTAAGTTCCTCCTAATAGAGCCTAACAGCTTGAGGAAGATCTGGGAACTCAAATGGATGCATATGGTTTAAGGGAGCAACTCAAGACTGCCCTTGAGGATCTTGAACAGTCAAATTCTGAAGTCAATGAATTAAAAGAAAGACTTAAACAGGCTGATGAATTCATGAGAGAATTAAAAGACAAATTAAGTCTCTCTATGAAAAAGAGAAAGGAGCTGCTCCAACAGTTGGCAAGACAAAGTGAAGAAAGCAATACAAATGAAGAATTGACTGAGCAAACCAAGTTATGTGAAAAGTTATCAAAAGAAGTCATTATTTTAAGACATGAAATGGAATCAGGAACTATAAAGTTTACTCAAGAGATTGAAGAAAAAAGAAAGGCTGAAGACAATCTAAGACAATCTCTTAAAGAAAAATTAGAAGAATGCCACCAGATGGACAGGATTATCAGACATCTTGAATCTGATCTTGAAGATGCCAAAGATAATGAAGAAAAACTTGAGGATCAAATTGCCTCTCTCAAAAGAGACCTTCAAACAGCAAATGAATATAAAGAGAAATTCAAGATAAGTTCTGCTCAACTTGAAGTTCTTCTTGGAAGTCAAAAGAGGACAGATGACAAGTATGGTTTGGGATATGAGAAAGGAGAAAGCTCCGGATCCGGTTAGAAGAATCTTGGATCAGAAAATCCAAGAAGCAGGCCTAGAAGACCTCCGGTAAGACAGCCAAATGCTCAAAGATATCCATCCTTCAATGGATACTGCCACAGCTGCAACCACTTTGGTCACAAAGCTAATCAGTGCAGAATGAGAATGAATCAGATTAATTCATCCTTCTCCAGACAGTGCTTCAACTGCAAAAGGTATGGACACAAATCCCATGAATGCAGAATTATGCAAGTAAACAAATCATTCAAAGGTAGATGCTTTACATGCAATAGAGTAGGTCATATGGCTAATCAATGCAGATCAAGAGGATATCAGTCAAATATGCAAAGAAATGTTATTTGCCAAATCTGCAATAGGTCCGGTCATAATGCTAAAGTCTGCAGAAACAAGAATCAGGACAAAAGAGGTCCGGTGTATAATCAGAATCAAGACAAGGGTAAACAAAAGATGAATGCGGATGAAGTTAGGAATCAGATGAGCAAGATTTGGGTGAAGAAAAGTTCAGAGAATGTAGAGGTTGGATCCGCACCAGACTCTGGCGCTGATATTTCTTCCAGAAATTAAAAAGTGAGCTCAGGCTCAGGGGGAGACTCAAAGAAAATCCTGTTCCCCCAGCCAAACAAGTGGTGCCGGATATGGCACAAGATGCGGATTAAAGGGTTTGTAGATATGAGTCTTGAGATGCTTCAGTCAAGTTTTCAAAGGTCCACATGGAGTTATGAAGAAGCTGTGATCAATCAAATAAGACCTGTTCAGGGAGATGCTCCGGTATGACAAAGGATTACAAAAAGGTCCGGAGAGATCCGGAAGTGCACTATCTTGTTCTGCGGATTGGACAGAGTGTTTGGGATGTTCTTGTAATATGTTACCTCGATTTATTCATGATTGAAAGATCCGGATGATATTCACAGATCAGGACTAATCCGGGATACTCCAAGCTATCCAGACAAGGCAAACCGAAATAATGTAGGTGAAGCATTTATTGCAGACAGATATTAGGGTTCGCGGAGCAATATAAGGGATTTCTCAAAAGTCATTTGCTCATTCTGCACTCAAGAAGAAGCGAATAGTGGAGCTCTGCAACAAGATTCATCAAGCACACCAAGGATCTCCTGCCGAAGTCATTACATAAAGAAATCAATCCAATCACTCCGTGCAAATCGAAGGCGCATAAGGTATTCTCCATTTTTCATTACCTCACTGCAAATCTTTGAAGAATGGCTACTCCAAATATAGTTAAGATCTCTGATAGACCTCGCCCCTCATTCAAGAAACATCCTTACAAATCATTGGAGGTAGATCCACTAGGAGCCTTCTCTAGTGTTCCTCATGGTGTATTGCATACGGAAGATATTAGGGTTTACATCCATGCGAATCTTGAAGACTTTGGAGAATCAAAACTGATGGATATCTATCACAAACAATTGATAGATGACTCCTTTGAGATCAAACCTCAGTATAAAGCCATCCAGGACAAACACTTTGCACAGTGCATTCATTTCCCCTGTTTTGAAGAAGATGAATGGGTCCGGTATGTACTAAGTAGAGTACATGACAACTTCCTATGGTTGAACAAGCCCTTCAAGATCACCAAGGACGCAATTAGGGCTGTAACCAGTCTGCACTCATCCAGTGGATTACCTGTTCTCAAATCTGTCAAAAATTAGACAGTTAGTGATGCAACCGGATCCAAGTTTGACAAGAGAGCTATGACAGTTGATGACATCATTGAACCGGATGTCAAATTTGCAGCTATGATAATTGGTTACAAAATCTATCACTCCAGTAGGGAAAATTCAGTACCGGGAACTGCAATCTACACACCTATCAGATGTTAAAGGAGAATGCAGACTATGACTTGTGCGAGCTTCTAGTAAACCAACTCTTTGAAAATCTGCAGAAGATTAAGAAGGACAAGAAAAAATCCTTCAAATATGGCAATCTAATCCTTTGTCTCTTCTTTTACTACATGAATGAGCTTCCCGGATCCAGTGGATGGATATGGCAGAATGACAGACCGGTTGCCATTCAAATCAGAGACTATTTGCATGGACTTGGGGATGCAAAAGCAAGAAATACAGCTCTATGGGGTTACTTCAAGAACTTCCAAAGCATGATGCATGCAAGAGAAAGAATACCCCAATCCCTTGTTGAAAAATACAAAGACACAGTATGCTTCATGGTAGAAACAGATCAGTGTCTGATGGAGGCAGTGGAGCCAAGGACTGTCTGGATCATGCCTATGGGGTATGAAGTGGATGAACAGATAGTAGAGCTGCATGTTCAACACATGCTAAGCCAGCCCAAAGATCCTAAGGCAGAAAGGTCTGGAACCTTTGAGGAACTGAGTGTAAAGTTACATGTAGAACTCAGGGAACCGGAGATAAAGAGGAAGGTAAGAAAAGAAGTTGAGCATATTGCTCAAGGCCTAGGCATCTCAAAAGAGGCACTTGATGCTAGCTGGGAAAAGAGGAGGAAGGCTGAGGAAGAAGAGAAAAGTAAAGAAAGTGTTCCGGTTGAAACTCCCACCCGGACTAGATCATCAAAAAGATCTGCACCTCCCTCAACCAAAAGTTCAAAACCGGAAGTCCAGGCATCCGGTAAAAGATCCAAGACAAAAGCCACAAGGGCTTATGAAAGCCAAAAGGATGAAGAGGAAACAGAGTCAGATGAGGAAGTAAAAGAAATAAAGAAGCAGAAGAAGAAAGGATCCGGTAAACCCTCCACAGGACAAGACAAGGAAGAAATGGCAGAGGTATCTGTTGAAAAGTCCACTCTGTCTCTAGAGAATGTAATCAAGTCGGTCACGGTGGATGGAAATCTTCAACCAATGACTGAATCTTATGATGACTTCAGTGAGGCTGACCAAAAGACTCTGCAGGAAGCCACAGTCAAATATCTGAACATATACAATAAGGCTTTCATTGAGATCATATCTCTTATTCCTAAAAGCCTAGAAAAGGAATTAGAAGTAAGAAAGAACAATGCTCATGCAAAAGATCTTGAGATCCGGGAGCAGATAGCTATTCAGCTATATCCTCAAATTGATCCCAAGACAATGAACATAATCTTCAAGGACTACAAAGATGAGTTCAGAAGTAAAGCCAGGATGAATCAACTCATGCTTGGTGAGACTGACAAAGTGGCCCAAGAGACAGAAGAGATCCTCCGAAAGGCCTTCAAAAGGTTCAATCTTCCTGTTGTAGAGGACTTAGGTGTAGAAACAGCTGCGGATTTAGAATCATCTGTTCCGGAAGAAGTGGGCCCTGAACAGACAAGCATCTCTCCTCCGGTTTCCCCTACAGTCTCCGGATCCAAAGAAGAGAAATTACAGGAGAAGGAAGCAGGGGTGGAAGACAAAGAGGTTGACAGTTCCAAGACTGCAGAAGAAAAGAAACATCTGTCTCCGGCAAGAGACACTGCACAAACTATTCAACAATTTTTGAGCAAAGCCACTATAGAAATTGATGAACCGGACCTGCTAAAAGGACCCTTAGATTTTGAGTCTTTGTCACCGGTGCAAACAATGAAAATAGCCTCATTTGCAAATGAGAAAGTCAAAGAGAAGCTGCTGAAATCTCACATGGAAGACTGTGAGCTTATGGAGGTAGCATCTGGAGTGCTAGAAAAGATCATGCCATCCTTTCAAAAGGATCCCACAGCCTCCTCTTCCGGTAATCTCAAAACCTTAGTCAGCAGTGTTAGTACACATTTTGAATCTCTAGAAAAATCTGCTGAAGAAAAGGTCCGGAAGGAATTTTTGGATAAGAGATTTTCAGAAGTATTAGAATTAATCTCTAAAGATAGGAAGATTGTGAGTATTGGAATAAAGAGCTTAGAGAATGCTCTTAAGGATGGCGGTGACATTTACAAATTTTGTATATCCTGGCCAAAGGCAACAGCAGCAATTGATAAGAAAATAAAAGAGGAACAGGACAAGCTACAAAGCTTATCTCAAAGTTTTGATCCTCTCTCTTCCTCCATAATAAATCAAGAATGTCAGACTATTGCAGTCTTGAATGAAATAAAGAATCTTGAGAAGGAAAGGAAGAATATCACTAACCGGATGGGAGAACTTAGAAGGATTATAATCCCTAAGTTGGAAACTATGCATGAGGCCATCAGTGATGCTCAGACCACCGCCCAAACAAAAGATCCGACAGATCTCAAGTGGGCAGAAGCTTTTGCATTTTTGTTGAGTGGTCACATTTCAATTTTGGATAGAATGAAGCAAAGTTGGGCTACAGAAATGATCCAATTGCAGACATCCTTTGCAGACATTCTTCAGTATATGTGAGTATGTAAATATGCGGCTATGTATAGAAAATTTTTGAAAATTTTGGTGTGCGGACCCTACCCTTTGCCATTGATGTCAAAGGGGGAGTGAGGAGCAGTGAAAAATGAGGAATCCAACTAAGGGGGAGTTCCGGAAATTGTATATAAAGACAGAGCATCAGCAAAGGGGGAGCATAGTGAAAACACTTAGTCATTTTTCACTAAGTGTTGCCATCAATGCCAAAGGGGGAGATTGTTGGCAAGAGACACTATATGGATTCATGGTTGTTGTCATTGATGGCAACAAAGGTCATCCCACATATCCGTAAGTCATAATGTGTCTCTACTGGAAATCAGAATAAAGGCTGTTGTGGTCCGGTGAACAAGAACAGAGCATGTGGCAAGGTCCGACAGATTGATCCGGATCTCTCAGAGGAAGTGTCTTGGTGCAGTGCGGATTTGGGGAAGTCAAGAGGACTACCTTGAGTGGTATATTCCAAGGATTTAGCCTCCGGTGATGGACAAGGAAAAAGATATGAATAGTTGAGTACCGGATTCCTGAGACACAGTCAAAACAGAGGAAGAACTGACTGACAGAGTATCAGACTACTTTCCGGATGTATTACTGTTGATGATAAAAGTTGTGAAGGCATGAATCATGTTTGGCCAACATGATTAATGATATCTACTAGTATATGCTTGATCCGCATTGCTTGGTGAGCAAGGATTCAGCCGACAGAACAAAGTTTGTAAGAAACTAGACTGTTCCGGATGCCGACTAGAAAAGTGATGAAATTACTTGTGCGGATATATATAGAGGATGGATTTAGTTGTGAAGTGTGTGAAGGAATTAATATATATGCGAATAAGTCCAGAACAGAGCAGAAGTAGCAAAAAGGATCCGGTATGTGAAAGATAGCAGAATAAAGAACAGAGGAAAGATGAAGTGCAGCAGATCAGTGTACTGAGCCTAACCGGAACTGAACTCCAGCATATGCAGATGCTTCCAATCAGTTCAAGACTGTGATTCTTATCACTTTGTAGACAGTGTGTCTTCTTGTAGGCAGTGGGCCTCTTGTGAGAAGTGTGCTCGGGCAGTGAGCCCTAATTGGCAAGTGCCATTTTGTAATTTCCTATTCTTCTAACAGAGAATAATTTTGGGTTAATCACCCCGTGGTTTTCTCCCTTAACAGGGTTTCCACGTCAAAAATACTGTGTCATGTGTTTCTTATTTCATGTTAATGTTTTTGTGTTTGATTCAATGCTGCATCAATTAAAAAGAAAGTTCAATAAGGGAAATAATTAGGATAACTGATTCACCCCCCCCTCTCAGTTATCAACACATCCAACCCCTCGATCTTGTCACCTTTGTTAACAGAAATGTCGCCACCCATTTGCTTAGTCTCCTCAACCACAGTATCCATTTTGATATTAGCACTGGACTCCGAACCCTTGAACTCTATAGAGTCCTTCTTAGTGTCTTCTTCATAGTTACCTTCTCCCTGCACTTCCTCCTAATCCTCATAATTCTTCCCTTTCAGCTGAACCTCATCCTGCATAACCAAAACCTCCTCCTCCTTAGACACAACCACTTTCCCCTTGGCCAAGGAAGCTAGCTTAGCAGCCAGCCTGGATGACCTTCTAGTAGCTGGATAACACATTTTGCTTTTGGTGAGGGTATAGGTCTCCTCTTTAGCGCTGTCAGAGTCCTCATTATCTTCCTCAGTGCTAACTTCTTCAACCACAGGGGTAGTTTTCAAAGCCCTAATTACACGACCTTCTTCCACAACTCCCTATTTTTTCTTACTGTGTAGGGGGGGTTAACATAGCTAATTTTTCTTTTAGCCAGGGTGGTAGCAGGAGAAGTGGGGGTGAGGTCCTCAGTGGTGGGTTCAGGACTATTAGTCATAGTGGGTTTTTCTTACTAGATTTTAAAGACTTGGCATAAGAATCTGGGGTAACTTCCGTTATGATGACCGGGCTATCCCTCACCAAGGGAGGGTTAAGGGGTTCAATCCTAATAGACATGGGAGCTTTTGGTGGGCATAGAGTAAGGTGAAACTTGTACAGTCTCATGATGAGACCTTGGTGTAGCGAAAGTTTAGGTTTGTTGGGGTCAAGGATGTGTTGTTCTTTGGTAGCTATGATGGAGGACTCCAAGGAAGAAAGAAAATAGAAGGGGAAGGTAATATGTTTAGTCCTCCTAAAGTGATTAAGAAGAGCAAAATGATAGTGAAAGAACCTCCTAAACCTCACTTCTAGAGTAAAATACTTCATTATCATAAAGCATACCTTGTCCCACGGCAGAGGTAGAAGTTGGCGGTCAAATCCCCCTTGCAGACTATTCAGAACCTCATTTTTGTTAAGAAAAAGCTTCATGCCTTCAGGGTCAAAAACCTTACTCTTCCTAGGATGCTTCATCTCATCCATAGGCAGGCCAGTAGCCATCCCAATCACCTCTTCAGAGACCTCAAACTCCACATTGCCAATCTTAACCCTTCTGCCATTATAAGACTGCAAAAATTGAACCAATAGACTCTCATCATAGCCCTGAAGGCATTCCAGGTAGGAGGTGACCCCGCCCACCTAAAAAATATACCATATCATTTCATTGTTTTTGAATTCCTCACATGTCTCTGATTCAGTCTGAGACCTATCTCCCCCATGATACTATTGAGCAAACAAGCAATGCAGTCAATATCCAGAGCAACCACAGTGCAGAGAGCTGTCGTAGTGTAATTCTTGACATGCTTGTTATTAATGACTAAGGACATAATAGAAATTAATCTGAGGGTTATAATGATACCATCTTTTCCCACGCCTAAGGTGGCATACTTGCTAATAATTTTCTGGCGGGCACAATTACTGCCTTTCAAATCAATAGTAATCCTTATAAGATCAACATAAAATCTTAAGTTAAACTTACCTAATCTGTGAAGCTGGGTTTTCATGTGACTAGGCATGTGAAAGGCCTCCTCAAGATGCCAATTCACCTTGTTATCAACGCCATTGTTGTTGAAAAGACAAGGCCCCGCCATGTCGAGTTGGCACATAATCTTCATGGCATCCTCCTTCCCGTGCCCACTATCTAGCTATCCTAAGATCCTAGAACCCTACCAGTCCCACCCTCTCTCCCTGACTTTAGATCTCATGAGGAACTGAGAGCTGGGCTTAACTCCTCCTTAATGAGGTTTTGACTCACGCGTAGGAGAATCTTATCATTTCTCCAACAGCGCCACATGTCCATACCTTGCCCTAAGTTCACCATCGCATCAGCCACTTGGTTTCCCTCCCGATACACATGGCCGATGGACATTTGATTGAAGCTGGAAAGTAAGCAGATGATGTCTTCAACTAAGCTCTTCAACTTCCAACCACTGTTAGACCTTCTCTTAGCCACATCAATAATTAACTTAGAATCTCCTTTCACTTGAAGGTTGTCTATGCCCAAAGTGTGAACAATCTTGAGACCTTTAAGGAGAGCCATACCCTCAGCCATGTTGTTAGACTACTACCTGATGCCCCTAGCATAAGCAGTAATGGGGGCTCCAAGGAAGTCCTTGAAAATACCACCACCATTGGCAGACCCAGATATCCTTTTTTCCGCACCATCAAAATTAAGTTTGGTCCACCCTCTAGGGGTAGTCTCCAGTAAGTGTTGAGCCTGACCATCTTGTTAGAGGTGTCCACTTTGCTCATATCCTCCTTCAGACACTAGTTCTTGGCTATGTGAATTTCAATAGAAGTAGGGGGATGCTCAGCCACATGAAAAGAGCAGGAGGATGTGTTTTCCGTAACCGCCTTGGAAAAAGCCAAGAAAACCTCATTAGAATTACAGGCACTTTCTCTAAAAATACGGTTGTTCCTTTCTTTCCACACACACCAGCCTAGGTGCAGGGGAGTCTGCCTCCATAGCTCATTAATTTTAGGATGAGAGAAAGGAGAGGACCAGCTCATAGCAAAGTCCTCCAAATTGTCCTGAAAGATCCACTCCAGATTGAGCTTTTGCAGCATTTTTTCCCATATTTGTTTAGAGAACTCACAGTGGAGGAATAGATGCTGTAAGGACTCTTGTTCATGACAGCAAAGCACACATCTGTTAACCAATTGGAATCCCCTTTTATTAAGGATAATATGGTTAAGACTCCGTTGTGTGTCACTACCCACCAGAAGAAGTTGACTTTGGGTAATAACTTACTGTTCCAGACTTTTTTCTAGTACAGATTCGGTTGACCCCATTAGATAGCATAGGTAAGCTGACTTGACATTGAATTTACCTTTTTGGTCTTGTCCCCACAACATCTCATCCTCTCTTTGAAATACCAAAATTTTGTAATTTTCAAGCTCTTGTTGAAGAGACCGAAAATCCTACAACTTGTTATGGTTGATGCAACAATCTGATAAGTTCTTCCATCTTGTCTGTCTATGGGGATGGCTGGTCAAATAATTACTCACCTTGGTACTGAAAAAGCTCACCACTCTCACCATCAAAGGATTACTTCCTTTCCCCAGGGGATCCTTCCTCAGCCAGTTGTCCTCCCAAAACCTAATTTTATCACCTTTACCTAGGTTCCATTTGATGCCTTGTGAGAGTGAGTTCCTAGTTTTCGACACTTTATTCCAGATGATTGAACCTTTGGGAAGGGAGTCCCTCAACAGAATCTCAGAATTAGATTCCCCTTGCAGGTATTTGGCTTTCATGATATGGACCCAGTCCTTATCTTCCTTAAGGAAGATCCACCCAATTTTGTTCAGCAAGGCTTTGTTCATACTTTGGATTTTTCTTATCCCCAAAACCCCATTAGCCTTCAGCTAATAGTCAGTACCCCAACCAACCAGCGAGATCCTTTTCTTTTCCTCTACCCTAGTCCAGAGGAAGGTTCTTTGAATTCTTTGTAATTTCTCAGCCATATACCTTGGAATTTTAAACATAGAGAGAAAATAGGTAGGGATTCCTTGAAGGGAGGCTTTCAACAGTTGATGTTTTCCTACTTGACTAAGAAGATTTCCTTTCCAGCCTTCCATTTTCTTATTGATACGTTCCAAGACCATGTTCCAGGAGGACTAGGTCACATCTTTGACTGTGAGAGGTAGGTCAAGGTAGGTAGTTGGGAGGGAAGCCTGATTGCATTGGAGTATGTTTTTAACCTTGGTTTGCAGATCCCCTTTAGTGTTAAATAAAAACACGCTGCTCTTTCATAGTTAATGCATTGTCCCGAAACCTCAGTATATATGTTGAGCATATTTTTCCATCTCTTGGCCTCCACCATCAAAGCCACCCTAAACAACATGGTGTCATCTACAAACTATTGGACTACCGACAGACCAAGGGTGGACATTGCTTTAACACCTGAAAGGGATCATCTGTTTAGCTTTGTTATGTGTTCTTGTAGGTTGTGGTTGTAAGTTAATGATCTTTGAAATTCTATTTACTTGAAATTTCTGGAGCATCCACTCCATTCATAAATCTGTTGTTAGTTATTGATTAAAGATGTCAAATGTACTTTTAGTTAGTAGTTAGTTGCCTTTGTTTTGAATTCATAGTTAAATTGCAAGTTTTGATTCTTAGATAGTTTACGTGTTTTCTAGATTAGGAATTCAAATGATTTCTAGCTTAGAGTTTTCATGCTTTCTATTTTAGATTCTATTTCAAGCTTTTCAAAAATTCAAAAAATCTGTTACTAAGTGAAATGTCCAAAAATATCCCCTATTGCATAGATCCTTGGACACTACCTAGTCGACATAATTGATAGATTTTTAACTAAAGTGTTAGGACCTTACAACAACCTGTCAATGTGTTTGGTTATGTAGATGTTCCTACCATCAATAAATTCACATATTATGTTTCATTTATTGATGATTATATAAGGACATAAGTATAATTTCTAAATAATAAATCTAAAGTTTTTAGTTGATTTAAAGAATTTAAAGCAATGGTTGAGTTGCAAATTGGAAAGAAAATAAAATGTTTGAGGATTGAGAATGGTGGTGAATTTTTCTCTAATGATTTTGATAGATTCTATAAAGATTGTGGCATTTAGACATAAAAGATAACTATGTATTCTTTATAGCAGAATGGAGTTACATAAAAAATGAACATGACACTAATGGAGAAGGCTAGGAGTATGCTTAGTGGTATTGGTCTAGAAAAAAAGTTTTGGGTTGAAGCTATTTCTACTACTTTCTACCTAATTAATAGGTCTCCTACATTAGCTCTTGTTGATAAAATGCTTATGGAGGTGTGGTCGGGGCACAAGCCTTCACTGAGACATCTTAGAGTTTTTGGTTATGAGGCATATGCACATGTGCCAAAGGAGAAGTGAACAAAGTTGGAGAATAAGGCTGTGAAATATATCTTCATCAAGTATAGTTATGGTGTGAAAGGATACAAGATTTGGGACCCTGTTGTACAAAAGGTAATATATAGTAGAAGTGTTATTTTTAGAGAAACTAAGCCTTCTTTTGTTACATTGTAGTTAGAACGAAGTGGATAGAAAGATGTGATTCAACTCCCTTCTATGCTTGATAAAGTTAAATCGAGGCCCCTAGATAGACATGAAGTTAAGGAGAGCTCATCTAGCTCTAAATCTTTAGAAGAGGAGGAAGAACCTCCAACTCAACTTGTTCAAAGGTCTATAAGGCATAGACAACCACCTGAAAGGTATCACCTGATGATTGGAGATGTAATTTTTCTTTGAATACTAACATAGAAGAACCTAGATCTGTAGAAGAGGCATTAAGTATGAATGATACAGAATCTTGGAAGATTGCTATGGATGAAGAAATGGTAGCTTTGAAAAAGAATGATACATGGGACCTAGTGCCATTGCCTGAAGGATGAAAACCTATTGGTTGTAAATGGGTGTTCAAGAAAAAGATCAGTTTAGATGGAGGTATTGAGAAGTACCAAGAATGGCTGGTTGGAAAAGGTTACTCTCAGGTTGAGGGTGTTGATTATGATGAGATATTTTCTCATGTTACAAAAATGACATCCATTAGATTCTTGCTTTCTAGTGCTACTTCTTATGATCTAGAGATTGAGAAAATGGATGTGAAAATGACTTTCCTTCATGGTGATTTGGAGGAGGATATTTATATGACACAACTAGAGTTCTACATGGTGAAAGGTAAAAGTAATTTGGTTTGTAAATTGAATAAATCTTTGTATGGCCTCAAACAAAATCCTAGGATGTGGTACCAGAAATTGATACATATGTGTTGAGTTTGGGAATTGAGTGTTCTAAATCTGATCACTGTGTTTATTATAAATCTGATGGTGTTCTATTCTTGTTTATTGCATTATATGTTGATGATATGTTATTTATTGGTAAAGGGAAATGAATGATTTCAAAACTAAAGTCTCAACTTGCAGCTAAATTTGAAATAAAAGACCTTGGTGAAACTAAACACATTCTTGGGATGGAAATAAGAAGAGATAGAGTGAATAGAAAACTATGGCTTTGCCAAAGTAAGTATGTCAATTTAGTTTTATAGAGGTTTAACATGCAGGATTGTAGACCATTATGTGTTCCTTTTACAGTTGGAATGAAGTTATCTACTTCACAATGTCCAACATCACCATCATAGATGGAGTACATGAGTAGAGTGCCTTACTAGAGTATAGTTGGAAGTTTGACTTATGCTATGGTCTATACTAGACCAGACATTGCCCAAGTAGTGGGAGTTCTTTCCAGATATATCTCTAATCCTGGTAGAGTTCATTGGGATGCAGTTAAAAGAGTCTTTAGATATTTGTGGGGTACCTCAAAGTATTCCATGTGTTATCATGGTAATTTGATAGGAGACATGCATTCCATTGATGTTCATGGTTATGTGGATTCAGGCTGGGAAGGTGATGTTGATAGTAGATGATCCACCAATTCTTATGTGTTTACTTTATATGGTAGTGCAATTTTAGTTGGATGAGTAAGCAGCAGGTTGTGGTTGCTTTGTCCACTATTGAAGCTAAGTATATGGTAGCTACTCATTCTTCTAAAGAAGCCACTTGGCTTAAGACATTGTGTTTAGATATCAGAATAAAACAAGGTGTAGTGATAGTTTATTATGATAGTCAGAGTGTGATCTGCCTAGCTAAGAACCCAACATTTAATGCTAGGACCAAGCACATTGATGTACAATAGATCATTTTGTTAGAGATATGGTCGAGGATGACAGAGTGAAACTAGTTAAGGTAGAGAATTTGATGAATGTTGCATATTCATTAACTAATCTTGTGAGCGCAGAGAAGTTCAATTGGTGTTCAGAGTCTAGGGGAATTTCAGCCCCTTGCAATTAAATCACGGTGTTGATACTCCCTTTGCTCTTGGAAGGTGTTTGACAAGTGGGAGAATGTTAGGAAAGGTGTCTCAACCTTGCAACTACAAAAGGTTTATTTTCTTCCCAATTTTTGTATTTTCAAATACCCTTTATCTTGAAGAATGGTTTAGAACTTTCAATGTTTCCAAAATGGGCTAAAAATGGCAAGGCTTACTATTTTTAGTGACTCTACATTTGAGCATAGATGGACTCAAAATTTTTCCAAAAGATGTGAAACTGCCAAGTAAACATCTTGGGTGAGTTTCAACTCAAGATCATCCGTGGATTGTAAGATATTAAACTTTCCATTTTTTGAAACTCTCATAAAAGTTTCAAACTCATATTTGAGACACTTAGAGATCCCTAAATACCCCAAAATTTGTCATAATTTTCAAAGTGGGTTATAGCATGTCTCTTCATGATCTTTCTAACACATCAAACGGTTCATCAATCAGACACCCGAATAAAAAATTATGGCCTCCAGAAGTTGGGCCTCTCATTTTGGGAAATGTGAAAATGTGTTGGACACTTAAAAGAGTTGTAAAGGGGAGAGTTACACATGTTGGTGTGTGATTTGGTACATCATAATGCATCTTTTATTGGAGATAATTTATGTGCCACTTTTGGGTGGTTTTGGCTCATGGTTTTGTAATTACCATTGACGGTTTACTGTATTGTATCTCCTATATATCAAGAGCTTTAGATGGAGGTTGTGTGTAAGAGTCTTATAGATGTTGGACTACCTATGGATCTTTGGTTAGTTATACTCCTATGAAATCTTTCTCTACAAGTATATCATAATCTTCTTAATTCCCAATTAATATATTGGGTAGCTTTGGAGTGTGGGATTTTTCTCCTGAAAGGGTTTCCCCACATAATTATTGTGTTGTGGTATGATTGGTATTTGTGTTCATTTCTATAACTATTGTAAAGATCTAAAAAGTTTTACATATCCCTCCCCTCAAGATTAGTGTAGGAAGTTGTTCCGCTACCTTAGTTTCCTTACAATGATGATGTACACCAAGTTTTGGATTGAAAGAAGATACTTTATGAGATGTGTGAGTGGTACCAATATTTTTGGATTATTGTACGTGGGAAGTATAGCCAAGGCCATGTGATCATGGATGGATTTGGACATGAATGGGCTCTAATATACCTTGTTCGTGAAGGCCTAAACCTTTTCCTTGATAATTCATGTTTTGGAGCATGAGATGTGCTATAGGATGTTTGTTGGTTTGGAAACAAGATGCAATTCCATTGTTAGATGGGGGAGGATGGGTGGTGGATAGAGTTTGTCCCTCTCCTATGAGAGAACCACCATGGATGAAGGTAGCGGAACCAAGGGGATAGGATGATGGATTTGGGATGGGATCAATATGAGATAGTGAGGGATTCAAAAGGAGATGAGTTGGGATGCTTGGATCTTGATTAACACTATGCTTAGTAGGATGTGGCGTGATAGGTTCCAAGTTATTTGTTTGACTATCTAGATGTTTTCATGGGGACTAAGTGCCTCATCATGGGAAGTGGATGATATTATGTGATGGATAGGGCTAATTGGATGATGGATAGGGGTAGTGTGGGTTTATTTCTCAAGGATAGGATCTTGATCATAGATAATATCTTTATCATAGAGAGGATTAGCATGGATAATGTGATACTAGTTATGGATTGGATGAATTGGGATGCTTTGATCTTGATTTTGTGATGGGCAAGGTTGATCATGCTTTGGATTCAAGTCTTGATACAGATCTTGTGTTTGGATAAGAGGGGAGGTTTCTTGGGTGGACTTGGTATGATCTATATGGTTAACAACATGACAACATGATAGATCTTGATTTGCACTTATGGTAGGAGATTTTTCAATTGGATTAATAGGTGGTGGATTGGATAGTGTTTGCATAGGACTAGGAGGCTCTCGGATAGGCATTGGATTACATGGTGGAGTTGAAGAGATAGGCATGATACTTGGAGACTCTTGTTCATGATTGATGGGTTTGGACATGCTTGTGCTAGAGGGAGATGACAAAGGATGAGTAGATTTGGATGACTCCTTATCTTTTCTTTTGCTTGTGGACTTGGATGGCATGCTTTTGTACATAGCTAGTAGTCTTTGGAGAAGATCCTTCATGGTTTCATGGGTTGATGGATTAGTGCTCGGAAGGTTTAGTGGTGGATTAGATGATGAATTAGATGTGGATGGATGATCAAGATTGATGGATTGGGAGATGGATGGATCAAAGGGTTAGGTTTAGGAGGATTTGAGGGATATGGTGATGGAGGGACTATAGGGATTGATGGATTGGGAGTTATGTAGGCTAATGGATTAAGGTTAATAGGATTGGATGGATATTGTGATGGAGGGATTGATGAGATATATGAATAGGTGGAGGGTGGATAACTTGGAGGTATTGATAGGTTGGATAGATATGATGGCATGGTCACATAAGGGGATGAAGGTTGGTATGAGGTTGATGGGGATGACATATAGGATGGTGATGTTGATGTGATAGGAGCTTGAGAATCTCCAATGATGAGTTGTGCTAAGGGGATATCACTAATGACATTTCTACATTTTTCCTTAGTGCTAAGATCAAAACCCTCATAGATACTTTTAAGTATTTGTATTTGTGCATGAGGATCTATGTTGTTGGGGGGTAGGAGATGATATAGGATAATAGATGAATGTGATGTAGGTTGGGGATCAACTATGAAGACCTTAAAATGATTTGATTGGATGAAAAAGAGATGATTCTATATACTTAAGATAGACTAACGTTCTTCAGTAAGAGTTGATTGGAATGGATTTGATATGATTTCTACTTAAGATAGACTAACTTTCTTAAGTAGAAATTAATGAGATTTGATGAATATACTTAAGATATACTAACAATCTTAAACAAGTTTGGATGATGATAATGGATCAATTAAGGCCTTGATTTTTGATTGGATGTGAAATTGATGATAATGGATTAGGGATAGGATCCTTAAGATGAAGGATTTGGATGATGATTATAATTAGGTTTTGGATGAAAGTTTGATGGGGTATGAAGGAGGCTAGAAGTCCTCAAACAAATTTTGATATTCAAATGATTATTTTAACCAAGGATTGGGGATTGGATGTTTGATTAAAATGGACAGATAGATAATGGGTGATTGGATGTGGATGAAGGATAAATGGATTAGATTAGGATGTGGTTTGAAATGGGATTATGTGGCTAAGGAGATTAGATTAATATGATGAAATATTAGCTTAGGCTCAATAATGGGATTATGATGTGGATTAAAGGATGGTGATGGATGGGGTGTGATAGGCTAAGGATTGGATTAGGAGATGATTAGAATGATGGTAGGTTGGATTAGGCTCAATGATCAGATTGTGATTAGGATAATAATCATGATTAAGAAGTGGTTTAGGTGGATAGAATGGATTAGGCTTAGGACCTTGATTGTATTAGACAAGTTGATTAGGATTAGGGCCCTAAATGATGGATTAGGGATGGATTTGGGATAGGTTAGAATGATGTGGATAAGGTGATTAGGATGATTAGGATGGAGTTGATTGAATTAGGGATAGATTGAGATGAGGTGATTGGACGATTAGGGATGATTAGGATAATTAGGGATGATTAGGATGGAGTTGGATTGGATTGGGATGATTAGGATGATTAGGGATGGCTGATGTGAATGATGTGGATAGGATGATGAGGATGATTAGGTAATTAGGATAATTAGGGATGGGGTGGATATAATGGATTAGGGTTAGGACTTTTATTGGGTATGATAAACTGATTAGGATTAGGGTCCTAGATGATGGATTAGGGATGGATTAAGGATAGGTTGGGATGATGTGGATAGGGAAATTAGGATTATTTGAATAAGGTAGGATGAAGTGATGAGATGGTTAAGATGAAATGGATTATTATGTATGGGTTATTAGGATAAAATGGTTGATTAGGATGATATTGGATTGGATTAGGATGAGAATGAATGATAAGAGGGTGATTATGGATGGTTTAAATCTTGACTTTAGGTAACTTGCAAACAATAGATTTCACATATACATGCATAGGTTTGAAAAGGGATTTGGATTGGGCTAGTGAAAATGAACACTCACACCAAACACAACAATGCCCTAGATTAGTCAAGTGGGTTTAACTCTTAGTGTAGGCCCACACTCAATACCTCTTCAATATTCATATCTAACTAGGAATATATTTACCAAGAGCAATAGCTAGGGATAAAGTGGTTCAAGGGCTCACCTTTTCCCTTTCTTTGGAGGCCTTGATTGCTTACCCAAATAATTTCTATTTCTACTCAAGGAGGCACATGGTGAGTATCTCCAGGCTTGTTGATGAACCTTGCACCACACTAAAAGATTGGTTGAAAGGTCTTATGCTAGGATGTACAAGCTTGCTAAGGGAGTCCCCAATATACACAAGGTACAAGGGCACAAGTCCATGAACACTAGTCTATTGAAGGCATGTGACATGAGAGATTAAGAAAACATCACTTCACCTTGTGTTTAAAATTAGTCAGGACCCCAAGGTTGTGCCAATGACTACATGACTAGATTAATGTACAAATTTCATTGTCCCCCTTTGAAATACCCCACTGAAACATGTGGTTGGTGTCATCCCTTAGGGTAATGAAATCCCCAAGTAGGTCTCCTATAGGGAAAAGGTAATGCAAGGTGTTTTTGATCTCTAAGATCACACAAAGTATACGGAGAGAGCATACACACACTAACACACCTTGGGTGACAAAAGTGAATGAAGAGGTCTTTTTGATCTCCAAGGTCACACTAGGTGCAAGGAGATAACATACACACACTTGATCCATACAAAGAAATATTAATTCCCTTAGATAAAAAGATGTGTGTGTGTGTGTGTGTGTGTGTGTGTGTGTGAATGAAAGTGGCTCAAGGGTGTTTTTGATTTCCAAGATCACACTAAGTGCAAGGGAAGAGAATACACACCCCAAGTCACAATCAAGCCCACAAAACAAAGAATAGACAAGATTTCAAATGACAATGGCTTTGACCAGTGTATCCTACAACATGCTTGTTAGTAGTTTTGATAAATTTGGTGTTTGGCAAGCATTTCTATAAAACAAGTGTGTTAGATGAAAAATGATGAAATCTATAAAAAAATAAGAAAATAATAAAGAGGTTGTTTGGTGGAAAATGTAATTGTAGGGTAATTAATGGCTTATTCTTGGTAGAAATTCGCACGGTTTGGAAGAAGACCACTACGATCTCAGGCTAGTCTTTTTGAAGAGGTAGTTAGGGCTAAAAGAAATGCTGCAAACAGGAGGGAAAACAGATTTGGGAATTTTGATTTTCTACAGGGTAGAGGTTTTCCTTCAAACCCTAGAAGTTCTTCATAGAATTTTCCTAGATTTGGCTATCAACATTCTAGGAGAGTGATTGGGGAAGAGCATAGATCTAAGCTACGGAAAGAAGGTGTTAGACAAGTTTGGATAAAAAAGTTTGATAAATATTCTACTAGAAAGGAGCTAGACAAAGATCCTGTGGATGACCGATCTCAGTTTGAAGAGGTAAATATTCAAATTCCAAATGATATAATCTTACCTCATGTTCGGGATCTAAAAAAAGGCTATTATTGGTAAAATCTAGGATTTTAAAGGGGAAATTGTAGATTTTAAATCTTGGGTGAGGAAAAGATGGGAAGGAGTTTCTAAAGTTTTTTTCATTGATAAAAATCAAGGGATTTTTGTGGTTTCTTTTGTTGAAGAGTTAAAACGAAGTATGATTTTGAATGAAAAAACTTGGTTTTTTCACAGAAAAGGTATTATACATCAAGAATGGGAACCAAATTTTAATCAGAGCTACTTCAGTGTTCATTATTTCTCTTTCTAGATTTCTTTACACAATTTGCCTTTGGAATATAGAGATCTACAATTTATTCAATTGTGTACCAGAAAGTTGGGTTTTTTTGTAAGTCATGATATGGAAAGTTTTAATAACCCTAAGGTTCCGGTTGGATTTTGTCTTCTCCTGAATACTTCCTTTCCATTACCAAAGGTTCTGGTTTTAAGATGCTCTCAGGGAAGTTGGAGGAAACTAATTTCAATAGAGGAAGCTTCATTGGTTGATTTAAGAGAATCAGTATTTCATCCTTTGGCTTGTGAGGATCAAGAAAGTGTAGATCTAATAGACAAATTTGATTCCTCAATGCTGAGTAAGGATCCTTCTTTTGATTATTTAGTACATCATCCTGGTCCAGCCTTGAATCAAGATGGAAATTTTGAAGATCAGGTGTCCTCCTTTGATTTTCAAATCCATGGGGACAATCTTGTTGATAATAACCTTCCATCTAGTGTTGATAAAGAAAATGGAGTTGAGGTTGTAGATGAGCTTGTTGCTTTGGAAGAGACTCATGCTCTAGATTCTTCTCTGCTAACAAATCAGGGTATAAAAAGATATCTGTTTCAGTTTGATAAAAGTGTGGAGGAAGGAGAAGAATTAATTTTACAACGGACTTCTTTTGATATTACTCAAAGGATGGTGTAGACACCTAAAATTAACTTGCTCTGCAAATTAATTTCCCGTATCTTCCCTAACCATCTATCTATCCCTTGTGATCAATTAATTCATTTAATTTATCACTTTTACCTTACAACATTATCCTCATTTGATTAAATAAATATTCACAATATTTATTTAGGTAAATTGTCCTTTTTCCTAATCCTCATTAATTAGATAAATCATGGTTATCTAATTGATCTAGCCTACTAATTGACCTGACCTAACCTAACCTACCCTAGCCTACCTCATCCTAGCCCTAGGATCAATTAAGCAAAACCTCTGTTTGATTAGTCCTAACCTCTCATTTGGGTGGTCAAACATAGTTTAACACCCTTCCCCACATCCCCCAAATTAAAAATTGAAATAAATCACACATCACAGTTACTTCTCTTACAAACCCCTCACCTCACCCATCCTCATTCATTACCTCTTATCCCCAAATGAATTCTTAATTCATTTCCCATTCCCCAAATGAATTTTTAATTCATTTCCCATTCTTTCACACCCATACCTCATTTATCACCCCTTTTCCCAAAATGAATAAAAGATTTACTTTTATTCCTAGCCCTTCATCTCATCTTTCAATCCTCACCCTCCATCCTCCTTTCAGAAAATCTATAAATGAGACCATCTCCAAGCCATTTGGGAGAGATTTCTTCATGCATCAAACCTCTGCCAAAATCACTCCACAATCTCCTCATCATACCATTATAATGTCAAAATTATCCCTCATCTCCATCTCAATCTCTATCTGAATCCACTTGTCTCTCATCTTACATTGTGTTGCAAGAATTAAGCAATCCACATACATTTCAGTCATCATGGGTAAAATTTGAGGAGACAATTGGGTGCAACTCCTTCCCTCTTGGATTTATGAGTCAAAAGGAAGGTATAATCATTTGTTTTGCATTTGATTTACATTTCTCCTTTCATTTTGTTCTCATTGATCACAAATGGTTTTAGAGGCTATTTTAAAATTTGGTTCAGAGTTGATTGAAGAAATAGGTGATGAGATCCTTGTAAAAAACACTCCTGTAGATAACAATGTGTGTATGGGAATTTCAGATCAGGGTAGGGTTGATGAAAATTTGTGTTTGGGGATTTTAGATCAGATTAGGGTTGATGATAATTTGTGCTTGGGGATTTCAAATCAGGGCGCATTTGCTGAAAACTCTTTTCTGTGTGTAGATGGGATAGGTGAGGTTTCAGTAGATTTTGAACCTGTAGTGGGCTCTATGGAATTTTCCCAAGTGAATTCTATCTCATAGTCACCAAGATCAGAAGATAAAGCAAATTCTCCTCCCCTTTCACCTTCAAGGAGAGGCAGGAAGCCTAAGTCAGCTAAAACATAGGAGGAGATAAAGGCATGGATACAGGCCACCCTTGAAACTTGTTTGAGGTCAAGGAGAGTGAGAAGCTCTCCCGGGAAGCAATGAGAGTTCTATCTTGGAATGTTAGGGGTATTAATGCCCCTAACAAGAGATGCTTAATAAAATGTTAGTTAGATTCTTTGAATATGGAACTTATTCTTCTTTAGGAAACTAAGCTTTCTGGAACACAAGCTGATGTTATTTTTGCAAAGTGGAAGAAATGGCAGTTTATTCAATCTTCTACTATAGGTGCTTTAGGGGGCTTGGCTATTCTTTGGGATTCTAAGGTATGTAATGTGGAGTATGTTTTTTCTACTTCAAATTTTCTGCTAGCAAGGGTTATTTCTAGCAGTCTCTGTTTCTAGTTTTTTAATATTTATAGTCCAACTTTGACTAGTGATAAGAAATGGTGTTGGGATGTTATTTCTGCTCTAATGGTTCACTTAAAGGAAGAAAAGATACTTCAATGCTATATCCTGCTTGAGTGAGAAGTCAGGAGGGATTAGTCCTCCTCAAAGGGTAATGGAGGACTTTAATGTCTTTATCCTTCAAAATGCTCTGATTGATAGTCCCTCCATTAATGGACATTTTACCTGGACTAATAGGAGAAAAGATTTTCTAATGATTGCTAAAAGGCTAGATAGGTTTCTTTTTTCTTCAAAATGGTGCTTTCAGAATTCAGTCTCTGGTACTACTATTTTGCCTCTCTGGTTCAGATCATTTCCCTATCAGCTTGGAAGTTGGTTTGTATTCTCAAAGAAGAAAAAGGTCCTCTTTTAAATTTGAATCTATGTGGTTTAGGGATCCAAATTTCATTACTAATTTGGAAGTTTGGTGGAAAAGAGATCCTTTTTGTAAGGGATCTAGATTATTTCAAATTAATGAAAAACTCAAGTTTATGAAGGGTAAAATTAAAGAATAGAACATGAATGTATTTGGCAATATCTTCTCTCAAAAAAAGTTCTTCAAGATTAGTTGGAGAAGATTAATGATCATATCATCAAATTTGGTTTGAATCAAAATACTTTTGAAGTGTTAAAAACTCTTCAAGGAAGTCTTGAGGAGGTTTTAGCTAGCGAAGAGATTTATTGGAGGCAAAAATCAAGGGAAGTTTGGCTCAAAGAAGGAGATAGGAATACAATGTTTTTTCATACTTCAACAATGGTTAAAAGGCACAAGAATTCTATCTGTTCAATCCAAGATTCATCTGGTAATATTTAAAAAAAAGAAAATGCCATTCTTCAAGAGGGTTTAATTTTTTTATAAAATCTTCTAACTAAATCAGCATCTTCTGTTCTCTCTTCCTCAATTACGGAAGTTACTTAGAATATTCCAAACCTTATTTCTTTGGAGGAGAATAGAGAAATTTTGAAAGAATTTACTTTAGAGGAGATCAGAGCAACGATTTTTTCTTTTGATGTTGATAAAGCTCCTAGGCCAGATGGTTTTTCACCCCTGTTTTTTCAAAGATGTTGGGATTTTGTGGGTAGAGAGGTCTGGTTGGCAGTAAAAGAGTCAAGGAGAAATTGTATAGTTTTGAAAGAGATTAACTCTACTTTTTTAGTGTTAGTGCCTAAGGTTGCTTCTCCATCCTCTTTTGTAGATTTTAGACCTATTTCCCTTTGCAACACTCTTTACAAAATTATTACTAAAGCAATCACAATGAGACTAGCTATGGTTATTCCCAAAATCATTTCAGAGGAGCAAAGGGGGTTTTGTCCCAGGGAAAGAGACAATGTAATGAGCTCTTTTGGTGCATGGAGTTTTGCATTCAGTTCATCAACATAAGCTTTTTGCTATGCTTATAAAATTGGACATGCTCAAGGCATATGACAGAGGTTCTTTGGAATTTCTTCTTCAAATTCTTCTTAAGTTTGGTTTCTCTCATAGATGGTGTAAATGGATTTTTTCTTGCATTTCAGGTGTAAGCTTCTCAGTTCTTATTAATGGAGTTCCTTCACAATTTTTAAAATCCTCTCAACGGACTCATCAGGGGGACCCCTTATCCACTTTCTTGTTTATCATCATGGCTGAAGGTTTAAGTAGATTAATCCATTCTAATTGTAGACTGAGAGACTGGAAAGGAGTGTTGATTCCTAGGGTTCCTTTTCCTATTATGCATGCTTTATTTGCAGATGATACCTTATTGTTTTCCCAACCTACAATGTTGGAAGCACAGACAATAAAAAGAGTGTTATCTCTTTATTGTTCAGTTTCATGACAAAAATTGAATTAGGACAAATCTAAAGTGTTTTTCTTCTTTACTAGTTCCTTGGTTCAAAATGGAATTTCCAAGGCTTTGGGGTTTGTAGTGTATATTCTTCCTTCGAAGTATTTGGGCATCCCTCTTTTCTCTGGTTCAGCCAAAAATATTTTTTGGAATAAACATATTTCTTCAATAAGGGGGAAAATAGCTTCTTGGAAAGGTAAATGGTTAACTTTAGCAGGAAAGATTTTGATGATTAAAGCAATTCTATCTACTGTTCCAGTATATATGTTTTCAGTTCTTAAAGTACCAAAGGGAATTTTATCTGAGTTGTGTAATTTGTTTAGAATTTTTTTATGGAATCGTCCAAGTTTAGGTGGTAAGAGGATTCCCCTGATTTCTTGGGATAGAATTTGTTCTCCTAAATCTGTTGGTGGGACTGGTATACACAATCTTGAAGCTCAGAATAAGGCCCTTGGTGCAAAATTGGTGTGGCAGATGTATGAAAGACCTGAGGCTAAGTGGTGTAGGGTCGTGCAGGCAAAGTACTTGGATTCTCCTGAACCAGAGAGGATCTTCACCATTCAAAATCTTGTTCATGGATCTCAAATTTGGAATTTCATTTTAAGTTGTAGAGGAGTTATTACTTAGTCCCTTTCTTGGGTTATTCATGATGGTAATTTAGCTTTCTTCTGGGAAGATTCTTGGAATAGTTTCCCCCCTCTTTCTCAGATTGAAGGTTTACAAGAGGCTAAATTGGTGTTGGTTTAGCTCTGGGGCTCTAAAGTTAAAGATTATTTGGAGGTTGGTTCTAATTCCTATGATCTTGGTGCTAAATGGAGGGATTTCTCTAATACTCCTATTTCCTCTGCTTAGAAGGTTTTGCTTGGTAATATCCTAAAAGATAGAAAGGTTTTCCTTTCTGGGGGGAAGGATGAGCTTATCTGGACTCTTTCAAAGTTAGGAAAATACAATGTTAAGCAAGGTTACTTAAGCATCATTGGCAATAGCATGGACCCTTCTTTTATCTAGCTAGCTAAGTTGTGTTGGTGTTTTTCTTGTCTTCCAAAGGTAGGGGCTTTTGCTTGGTTGGCTTTACACAATAATATTCTAACAAATAACAGGTTATCTAAATTGGGTATTTCTTAGATTTTTTTGTGTCCTCTTTGTTCAGAATTTGAAGAGGATGTTAATCACCTTTTGGTAAGTTGTTCTTTCTCCTCTCAAATTTGGACTTGGCTTTGCTCCAAATTGGGATGGTTTGGTCCTCTACCTAACTTAGTTTTAGAGGTTTTTCAGAGATGGCCTCTTTTGTATAAGGAGTCTACATTTTCTTCTCTATGGGTGGTTTCTCTGAGTATTATAATTTGGAATATCTGGATAGAAAGAAACAATAGAATTTTTAGAAAAGAAATGTGCCCTCTTGAGCAAGTCTTGGGGAAAATTGATAAATCCATATCTGAGGTAGTCTCTTCCTTCCTTCTACATAAAGAACTAGCTCTTTGGTATTTTCTTCTTGGGACGCTTGTATGCTCAAGAACTGGAAACATTTGAAGCTCCCAAATATGCAATGTTTTGGTCCTAGTAAGAAGGTGGATAGGAGTCTTATTTGTTGGTCAACTCCTCCAAAAAATTTCATCATGTTAAATTTTGATGGATCTTGTAAAGGTAATCCAGGGATTTTAGGAGCAGGTTGTGTTGTTAGAAACTGGAGGGGGGAAGTGATTAGAGCCATTTCTGTACATTTGGGTATTTGTTCAAATAATGAAGCTAAAGCTCTAGCTCTGATAGCTGGTCTTAATCTTGCAGTTAATCTTGGTGTTAAGAAGATTGTTATTGGAGGGGAGTCACAAAACATTATTTTGACTCTAAAACGAAGATCATCACCCAGCTGGAAAATTTATTATTTGTTAAAGGTAGGCTTAGATTGTTTAGATTTCTTTGATTCTTTTCTAATTGGTCATACATATAGAGAAGATAACACATTGGCAGATAGACTTGCAAATTTTGCTTGTTCTCAGGATGAGGTTTCAGTAGAATGGGATGAGTTTTCTCTTCTTTGGATTGAGGGTGTAGATAAGATTATCTCTAAGGATAAAGAGGGGGTAATGAGTTGTTCTGATTGTTTAAATTTTTAAAATTTTCATCCAAAAGGCAGGGAGGCCAAGTTGAGGTGGCAGGTTGTGATTGATTATAAGTTTTGGTAGATACGACTTCTCTTAATGACATGTTATCTAAGGTCATGTCTCTAGTTTTAGAAATATTAGTTTTCCTTTTAACAATTTTTTGTGCAGAGGATAATTTAGCAGAGGCTAAATTTGGCATAAATTTATTATTCTCATTTTCCAAGGGTGATAGTATGTGCAAAAGGTCTTATATGCAGTCATCGTACCCATTTATTTATTTTCTTTAGGTGGCCATCTGCATTAGATTAATTTCACAAGTCTGAATCTAATTATGCTTCATCCCTCCAACATGTGGTCTTTCTTTTTAACAGAGATCCTCTCTCATTCTTGTCATTCAGTGTTGTTTATTCTCAGTTTGTTTCTTTCAAGCTTTTCTATGTTTTTTCTGTGCATTATGGGTTCTCTGCAAAGGAATAAAAGGCTATATTTCCCAATTCAGAAATGGGAGAAGCCGACTCAGGGTTTATTGCTACTGGGAGTGCTTACAGAAGTATTCAAGGTTTTTTATGATGAGATTTAGGATGCAATTATTTCCATGTGTGGACAGGGAAATGCTTGGCTTCCCTCATCCTATTTACCCCTCTTAGGCTGTATCCCATTTCCTATCTAATTCTATGGACTTAATTCAAAATGTAGAAGTGGTGAAGAATTTGGGTGGTGTGTTTGTGTAGGATTTATATTTCTTAGAGGAGAAATTTACTTCTGCTTTGGCTGAATGTGATTTTCATTCTAGAACTGTGCCAGTGGGAGGCTTATTTTCTCATAAAGTTGTTGCTCATTCTCCCCCATTTCATTATGTTTACTCTACCATGGTGCACGGTTTGCAAAATGATTGCATTCTTTCTTTTCAGAACAACTTGCATTGTCACGGCGAGGATCTTGGTTCGGTGCTGGAAGGGGTGGTTAGGGATGTTTTTTAGGGTCTGTTCTTCCTCAAACACTTTGTTCCTCCCCCACCTCCTATTGTTCGTGTGGAAGATCCTGAGGAGCCAGCTCAACAGGGTTTTCTTGTTGAGGATTTGAATCAATTTGCTTAATCCTGGAGTTGGAATTGGTGGCTTGATGGTTTTTTGCTTAGGGTTCCTCATTTCAAGTTTTTCTCAATAGTTGTTCTAAGTCCTCTTCTCCAGTATGATTTTCTGCTTTAGTTGTCTTACCATGTTTAGTCAAATCTATGATAGTATTTTGTTGACTGTGTCGAGGCAATTTTGTTAAATTGGGGCCCTATTTTCAAGTTTGTATTTCCTTAATGGAAATTTTTGTAATATAGTTAGGATTTGGAGCTATAACCAGAGGTTTTCTTCTTGATTCTTTCCTGTTGGTATGCTCCTATTAAACCAGGTTTTGTATTTAATTTATCTTAATTTCAAAGTTTAGTGGCTATGCCACTTTTTTCCCAAAAAAAAAGAAAATAATAAAGAGATATAGCAGATTAGATAATTTTATCAAATTTCTTATGAAATTCTAAGCAATTTAAAAAAAATCGTCATATTTCAATTTGATTTATAGAAGATATAGCGATCTTAGGTTCGCAAGCAAACATGAACTTTGACTGATTATACCTAAAAAATATGATCAAATATGAAGATAAAACCTACACCACTAAAAAGTATATCTAATCATCTTTCCAGTAACTATAAATTTTCCCAATTCCTATATGATTTGCCCAAGTTGTGCAAGTTTGAACAAAATAGCCTATTTTAGGCTCTAGGAGGTGAATGGAATAGTGATGGTAGTTTGGGTAATCACTAGTGGTCTATCTACACGTGATCACATGGAGTGGTTAAATTGGTGGTAGTAATGGTTAATGTCAAAGTTTCATAAACCACTGGCAGTTATGATAACTACTAACAGTTAGCAATGTGAACAGTAAACAGTTAGCAAAGACTAACTGCTAACATGAAAGGCTAACCTTACATGCAGTTTAGAGGACATTTTGGGAACCCTTGCAGTCAGAGTGATGGTTAGGGTATTGGAGCCGCTAACGGCTATGGTCTAGAGCCTTTCTGGCGGCAAGGAGGTTGGGTGAGTGGCTAGAAGGCTGCACCACTCTAGAAGAGGTGGTGGAATGACTAGTAAGCTATCGCTAGGGCTAGCCCCCACTAATTGAAAGAAACCATGGGATATCTACCTCACAAGACTGAGGGCTCAATAGAGAATAGCCCTTGGTCTCCAATAAGACTAGGGATTCAGATCTGGGCATGGGCAGGACTAGGGGTAAAACGAATCCACATATTTTAATGGTATTGACTTGAGGATAAAAGGTCAAAACAAAGGTTAATATCCCCAAAAAATGTGCCAAATAAGATCATACACATACATAATTATCTTGTGGATAAAGCACAGTTGAAACCAACAAATAAAAATTTATAGCCATGGTTAGAATATGGTAAAACCTATGGATAACATTTTAAACTATCAGACAAAGTTTTAAAACAAAAATTAAACCTATGATGAGATTAGTGGATTATATATTGCACAATCCATACAAATTTGTATCGTCCGTATTATATGGATCTACATAGGAGTTAGGTAAAAAAATTTCAAAAAAATTACAATGGCCAAATTTGATGAATTATATGTCTACCCTAGGATTTTTGGGCCTCCCAAATGTAATGATGAGGCCCATTTCAGTGTAGGAGTCTTTTTGCGATAGGTCACCCTCAAGTCTCCACCAAAATGAATTCAAACCTTTAACAAAAAGCTACTAAAACCTACAAAATCTGCAAAATAATTTTAGATGAAGGGATGTGGGTCCCACCGGGCATGCCAAAATGAAGAACATAAAATAGACAAGATAAATAACATAAAGATAATGAAATCAAATCAAATACCTTTTACCTTAGACTACTCTTTCTCCTCTATAGAGTGGAGGTAGCATGCACCCAAATGCAACCTAGCTATGCTCATTGATACTATTGATTGACATATATGTTGAGTACTTAGTCTAGCAGCATAATAATACTTTCAATGCTCATGATAATGGCTAGGTTGAGGGTTGATTTATAGATTCTTGGATAATTAGATGAAGGGCTAGGATTAAGAGGTGCAATGGATGTAGATGAAGGGCTAGGATTAAGAGGTGCAATGGATGGCTAGGATTAAGAGGTGGAGGATTAGGGAATCCTTATGTGAACAATCATGATTAAGAGGTGTAGTTTGAATTAGATGGTTGAAATTAAAAGTTACTTTGACTTTTGTGCAAGTGGATAAGGATGAGGACAAGTGGGAGATAATTGTTTAAATAATAAAATTATTTAATTAATTATTGGATAGGGGGGATAATGTGAGGATACATTAATTAAATAATAGGATATTTATTTAATTAATTTATTTAAATTAATTTTATCTATTTTCCCTTTTATCCAAATGATTTAAATAAATTAAGCTCACGTGCATTTGCTAACACTATATTCTATCAAAATCATTCTAGCATGCAAGGATAGATGCCAAACATATCCTCATTCAGGTGATCGCATAAAGGTGTGTCCCACCTTTTAACATAATTGAGACACCAAAATCAACATTTTTAATTATGTCAGTTATATTGAACAAATGGTCAAAAATTTAAGGATAATGTAAACTAATGAGTTATTACTTGTCTATGTGTAAGGTTTTTTTAAAAATTAAAGAATTATTTCTTTGGTTTTTTTAATCAACTTTTATTGTTTCTATTAGTTTTATTGAATGATAATTTACCATCGGACACAACTTTCACTAATGAAATCTTTCCACAATTTATTGAAATTAGATCATTAACTTCAATGTCTAGTGCGCATGTACTTTTTGGTAATTTTATTGAATATTTTATTTATTATTAGTTTTTGAATTAGTACTAATAAAAATTCTAAACTTATATTTTACCATCTCACATTTTTCTTAGTGTATATATCAATTTTAAAAAGATTTTTCTAACAATGTTTGTTATTTTTTCTACTATCTTCAATAGTCATTATTTTTTTGGTAATGGACTTCTGTTCACTATAAAAATAGAAAAATATATAATATTTTAAAAAATCAAACATATTATACTTTTCAAAAAATTAACAATGAGGGCTACATATTTGCAAAATGATATTTTCAAATGACTTCATTTGATCCCAAAAAGGTGAAATGAAATTAATTTTTGTCAACATTTTGACAAGCATAGAGGAGACTTCAAATGTTGGGGGTTTGACTTAAGCTTGGGGGGTTCTATCCAAGTGAATTCGATCTAAGGGGGTTTGATATAACTCCCTTCAATCAAACCCCCTTGGATGAAATCCCTTTAGACTTAAGTCATGCATTTATCTAGGTGAATTCTATCTAAGGGGGTTTGACCTATCCTCCTTCAATTAAACCCCCTTAGATGGAACCCATCTAGACATAAACATGCATTTTCCTAAAAAAGAAACAAATTTTAAGCAAAAGTCAAGATGTCCCACAAGTAAGAAATAACTTTATGCTTCAACCCATTTCACTACCCCAACTACAATTTTCTAAAATCAGCCTTTCCCTATGGGGTCTATCTATTGTAACTCCACATTGTGCATACTAACTATTGGATTTATTACATCTTAACATAATATATAGGCTAGTAAGTTAGGTAAATGAATAAACATTAAAAATTAGTAAATAACTAGTATAGATATCTTAAATACATCTATCTAAAAAATGCTAAGAGATATCAAAGTTATTTTAATTATTTAAGAGTTATTTTATTTTACTTTAGAACTATTTTATATTTAAATAATGTTGGTTGTGTTTTGGTTTTGAGGTACTCTCCATCTTGCTACCATTATAGAACCCCTCAAGTGGCTTAATTGATTGTTAGTAATTTTGTGTTATATAAGAGTATTTATGTAAATAATTAAAATGAAGAAGTTATGTTTTTTTGAAAAAATTGACTGATTTATAAAATTCATTTATATATAATGTAAATCCATCTTGTGAAATCAATATATTATCTTATTACCTTCATTATCTATAATAGCATTCATCCTTTGGAAAAATTAAAGGTAAAGATGTACAAGGAAAGAAAAAAATTTAATTCATTTAAAAACTTTGACCATTCTAGATTTGTTTTTGTTGGTTTGCCCATCATCATATGCATGAAGAAATAAAAGATAACGAGAGCTGCACAACACCAAGAGTCCTTGCTAAATGCTGACAACACATAGTGTGGAAAAAGCGTATGTGCATAAAGGGTGCGGTTCCTAATTTTGCATGTGTCGATTGCATATACTGAGAGCTACACCATATTTTCAATCCATCTTTCTATGCTTTGTTTGTCAAAACCATGATATCACAATCAAATTTTATGTTATAAGAAATGCACTCCTATGTTGAATCAGCTCTATTTTATGTTGAAGAACACCAATATGTGAAGAAGCATCAAGCAATGTATGTGCAAGCCAGTGGAGCATAAAATAAAAGAAGTTAAATTAGAGTTAAAAATTATAAAAGTATCAAATTTAAATAAGTAATATGATACAATATCATTTTCCAAAATCAAGTCTCATCTATGCAATAGATAGTTGCAACATAATACATTGGATTCAAATCTTGCATTGTAAAAAGAACAAAATAAATACACAAGCACTCTAGAGTTACAACATCTGCCTATCCTTATCTTGTTGGAGGGAGTCTAGAAAAGTGTATTTTCCTATGAAATCAGAGTGGTGTCATTGTAATTAGTTTAGAAATTGTAATATTCCAATTGCAAAAACAAAGAAAAAAAATCATACTCATGTTGACAATATCATATTTTACATTACATGCACATGGAAATTATAGATTCAAAATATCTACACTTATTTAGAGAAACACACATATACAACATAGCTACCTAGAAATTGTAATCATAAAATCATGAAGAAGAACACTATAATGGCCAATTATGTCAAAGAATCCAAATGAGTTTGATGGAGCAGACTATAAGTTGCAATTGCCTATTTTTTCTAACTCCTATAAACAATCTTTATTTATAGCCATAGGTGTGCTTGTATTCACTTAATATTATACATGTCAATTGTTATTATTTTTGCATTCATGTTGTTATGAGCACTGATTTTCCAGTGTAACTACACAAATTTTTCAAGACTAAAAAATGTTATTAGGAAAACAAGACTGTATTTCAAGTGATTGACTGATTTGTGTCTCCAAATACCAAATTGGACAAATACTTATGAGAATATGAAATCTGCAGTAAGTATTTGATGCTATAGTGGTCCACTAATAAAATGATGGCAATAGAGTGAGTGATCTATGTCAAGGGTTAGGAGTGAGATGTCAAATCAATCAGGCACACATTTTGAGTGGCTTTGTTACCCATTCATTGTGTTGAGGACATAAGAACATTGGTAAAGTGTGGAGGAAAATGTGCTCAAAGAGAAAAGTTGTTTAAGTATCAAAATGGTACACGAGGTAGGTGGCAATGCCATAATGAAAACATGCCCAAAGGTAGAAGAAACACAGTAAAATTGCACCTAGCATGGAAGATGTTAAGTTATGAAGTTTGGGTGTTGTTTGGGGTGGCATTTCCAAGTGAAAATTCTTCCATGTATCCTTAAAGTGACAACGACATTATGAAATCATGCCCAAGGAGAAAATAGGCTTTAAAACAAGATAGAAGTGCACTTCCTTTGTAGAAAAACCATTCATAAATTCATCCCTAAAAGTGTCAAAGTGCTTATAAAAATATGCCTAAGGTGGAAAGGAAACAAGTAAAATAAGGTAGAGTTTGTTAAGGGTTTAACCACCTAAAACCTCTACCCATTCAATCAAAAAGTGGGTCAAACATTAGTGAAATGCACCAAGAATTATGATTATGTAGGTATTTATTGAGAAAAATCTATTTGCCAACCTAAGTCTAGACCTTATACTAGAACAAAAGTATTACTACAGACTCATAATTTTTTAAGCAAGCTTGCTTGTTGATCCTCAAGAAATTTGGACAACTATAAAAAAGTAGATACTCAAAAATACAGCAGAGATGATAGTAGCCTAGAAGGCTATTAAAAGTGATTTGTGGAAGGTTTCTCTTAGATTTCTTAGTTGAAAACCAACTTGCAGAAGAAAGTCCAAAGAAGTGTGAATAGACACGCAGTGTGAAGAAAGCATCAAGAGTTGAAGAGAAGATTCATGAAATAACAAATCCTAGAAATGTCAAAATCTAAGTAAATTTTTCCAATATGTACTCATGCTTGTAATTATGGATCAAGAGGACTATGAATGTTAGGTAGAGAAGCACTAGCATATGAATCTTGGATGCTAAAAAAATTATGGATCAAGAGGACTATGAATGTTAGGCAGAGAAGCACTAGCATATGAATTTGGATGCTAAAACTAATGAATGAATTGCTTGGCTCTAGACTTGGATTTACCAACATACATGTCTACACAAAAGATGCAACATGATTATTTGATTGGAAGAGAATATGAATAAGGGCAGATACTGACATTTTGTGATATCTCTTTACCCAATCAAACTTGACTCGAAGACAATAGAGATGGGGAGTCTTTGAATGAGTAGCATCTTGAGGTAACTTGTGTGAAGGAGGAAAACAAAAGCATCAAATGCGTTGAGTAGGTGCAAGCATCCAGTTGCAATAATGTCAAAAGACCATTGCAAGAAGAAATTTTAAATAGTTTAATTTAAGACAACAAGCATTATGGGAAAATATAGTGACTTTTGTGCGAGGCAACAATGTAGGTTATGTACTTAAATGATCATGTCACTAAACCAAAGTTGATTGCTTCTTGCAACATGAAGGAAATATTCACGCTAAAATTATAGAGGTTAAGAAAGTTTAATATGTATGAAGCACTTGATTTACTTATGCAGGAAATTCAGGAAGCTAGAAAAAGCTTGTGGAGCTGAACAATGATTTTGATGGTAATTAAAAACATTGCCATCTAACACGCTTGTTGCAAGCATATTACATTCTTCTATAAAATTGGGAAAAGTCTCTAGTTTATTTCAAAGTCAGATTGCCAAAGATAGTTGACAAGGAAAACCATATTTCTTACAATCAATAATTTGACAAAATCATATCATTTACACAAGCACACCAAATGGATGGTGAACCTAATGTTAAAGAAGTCTAGTAGAAGTATTCAAACTAGATGAAATTCTTGTGAAGATGATAGCAAACCAAAATTACAAGTATACCTTAGATTTGCAGAAGGATCTCTATCTAAAACCTAGTTTAAATCTGAATTACAGACTGCACTACAAATAACTGAAGACATGCCAACAATACAGGTGGTAGAACATGCAACCAAATAGGTAGGTTATTTCAAACTGTATTGGATTGAATTTTCCTATAATAATTGGTTTGAAATTTATCTTAGTATGATTACTTTTGAAGCATTGTATTGGGGAATGTACATCATGTCATTAGATTGGGCTAAACACATGATTCACTTTAGACCAAATATATTGAAGGACATGGAAAAATAGGTTCATAGGATATAGAAAAATTTGAAGGAGTTGGTTCTTGTCAAATGAGTTATATCAATTTGTACAAGATCAAGCACAAATCCAAGGAAAAGGAAAATAAATAAGTCTTACTCAAAGTCAAGCTGGGCATAGTTCCATCTATATTGGGAAGGTGGCCAAGCTGGTATCATGTTACCATGGAACTCTTGGAAAATCTTGAGCTACTTGTAGCTGTCACCTATATATTAGCTTTGCATCCTAAGCTTAGTAGAAAACATATATTTGTCATGTCTCTTAGCATAAGAAATGTGGTAATGAAACTCTTGACATGATTAATTGGTCTTCCATATAGGTGAAATTGAAAGGAGATATAATATCTAAAGTTGAACTAATCAAAGCATTGACAAGGTGCAAACTAAGATAGTAGAATCAAGTGATTTCCCTAGAAAACATTCAATGGAGACACTATGGATCAAATGATACCACCTAGTATCTCAATGTGAAAATGGTCCTGCATTTTGCAAATTTGCTCCAACAAGCCTAGGAAGAGTGAAGAGGTAGAGAAATATGATACCATCATACATAAGTACCATTCTATTAAAGAGGATTTTATTTGTGAAGATCATAATAAGCTATAGAGATCATGATGTTTCCCATATGGTCTTAATATGTTAAAGAGATAATAAATTGAAAATTTATCACTAAAACATTGATCAATAACTTGTTTTGGAGACAATAGTATGCAATAATTCATGGATGCAACCATTACTTATGGGTCATGGAGGATGATTTTGGAAGAAAATATTTTGAATCAAAGTCTTAGAGATGCTGATCTAAACAATACCTAGTGTTGGGCCTGTAGTATTATAATTATACACACAAAAACAATGTATGAAAGAGTTTATGCAATATGGCAAACTCACTAGGAGTTGTATTCCTCCAAAAACTACTTTATTTGTTTCAAATTCAAATTTTTATACAATAGTAGAGAATGTGAAAGGTCATCTTGTCCTTGGAATTCAAAATGGATAGTTGGAAGGTGACAAAACTAACTACCAAAAACTAAAATTTTTTTAAAAAAAACTATCATTTTTTGGAACCCCAACTTGGTAGGGTCATAACTCCTAGCCATTGGTTAGAATTTGGAATTCTTGGAATCATTGAAAAGATCTCCAAGAGAAATAGTTTGAGTTGCTTAGAACTATGCTTTTGGCTTACTGATCTAGACAACTAGTGAAAGTGTTGAGGCCAAATTCTGCTTTGAAGGCCTCTGAAAATGTGATTTATTGAGATGTAGAAAATATAAAAAAAAAAGATTTTTTATATTTTCCATAGTTTCCTATGTAGATACCACCCTAATGCTCCTAGACCTTTGTGGAATTGATGTCAACCTTGTAGATGCCACCCTGATGCTCCTAGACCTCTGTGGGATTAGATGCATAGGCAATGGTGAACCAAAAATTGTAGATGAAAAGGCAATAGTTCACCAAGTACTATTATTGGCATGGCATACATTGTTTCCACTAGGTGGCTAGGACCATAGAGAATAAGTTCTCAAATATAAGTCCTAGAAGAGATTCCATAGAGTAACAGATCAAAAACATTGATTCATTTGAAAATAGAGAAGTAGAGTACTGATATCGAGGGATGCACATATTGTCTGGCTTTGGAATAGAAAAAAAAAGTAATATGAAAAAGGCCTAGATCCAAAAAGATTGGGAATATGACAATTACATCACAAAAAAGAACAAAAAATATTGCAAAGTTAATAGATTTGAAGGATGCAAGAAGAGAAAATGTAGAAATACATTGGAGCACACTTGTATAAAATGACACAAAAGGATAATTATAAAAATTCCCATGCACCCATATAAGGTAAGTTGTGCAATTAGGAAATATTTTTTGGGAATAGCCAAATAAGGTGCACAGTACAGTTCGAACTACTTGGTGTTTTCTCCAAGAACAAGAAAATAGTGTTGCACACATAAAATAAAAAAATTAAACCAATTAGTATATTAAAATATAGTCCAACATAGAATGGAATGAGGTTAGATGGTTAAATCACCAGAGCTTCCATAATAGAGACACATGTTTAAATTCATAAAAATTATGTTGCATGTTTATATATGTAAATGTTAAAAGTTTGTATATGTTAAGTGTTTAATCATGTAAAATGTCAGATGAAGAATAAATCCATTTAATTTTTTGCATGGAATACCCAATGAACAAGACCAAGATCCAAATCTCAATATAGGGCACCAAATTAAACAAGACCAAGAAAATAAGATGTGAGTAACTTTGACAAGAAATAAATACCTTTATTAATGGAATCTACACCTAGGGCATTTACAAGAAAAAAATACCAATTAAAAAACTAGAGTGCCACTAAATTTTTTTATGGAGTTAAAGAAATAAAGGTTTAGGGGAATGCATTGCATGCACAAATCTATGAGTTTCTTAATAGGCTGATCTACCAAATCCATGGCTGAATTGAAGAAAGAGAAGTAATTTCTTAACATATGGGGGATACACATTGAGTAGATAGTAGATTATGAAAGCCTCCCTTATGCCATTGACACTAATATATAAATGTACAATGATAGATTCTGACTTGCCAAAGTCATCAATCTTCTAATCTACTACCAAAAATATGATCGGTCAAATAAAGATATCATGAAGGTTCACACTACAGATAACAAAAATGGCAAAATGTAAGAATTGAATGTTGATGAGAAGAAATTGGGATATGTAAATAATCAACAATATGCTATAGTTAAGGTAAAGGTAGATTTTTAGCCCACGAACATGACAAACACCAAGTTGGTGTATGAGACCTCCCTTGTGGAAGCCTGCAAGGGGATTGTCTTTTACATTTATCTTATTGTTCAACGAGGTGTACATGTTTAGGAAAGTTAGTGATCAAAAATGAAGTTAGCAGTATTTAATGCTTCTCCCACCTAGCTTCAAACCCCTTTGTATACACATTTGAGTGGTGCATGATTTTAGAAAAGAAGGTAGTTTGAATCCCACTTCCATTAGGTAGTGGTAGTAGTAGAGTAGGTTTACAGAGCTTTGCCCCTGCCAAGAAAGAATGTGCCTCCTCTATGGTATGGATCTGGGTTCAACATCAGGCCTTGTTTGAAGCATACCTAAGTAGGCAATGGTATTAGTAGAGTAGGTTACAAGGCTCTATGTGGTGTATGAGAACTACCTCATGGAAGCCAACAAGGTGATTATTTTTTGCATTTAATGTATATAGTTCAAAGATGTATAGACCTCCCTCATGGAAGGCTATAAGGTGATTGTTTTTTAGTTTTAATGTATATAGTTAAATGAGGTATATAGACCTCCCTCGTGAAGTCCACAAGGTGATTGCTTTTTTACATTTTCCTTCTATGTTGTTCAATAAGGGGTACATGCCTAGATAAGTTGGTGGTCAACTTGAAGTAGGATAATTTAATGCTCTCTCCACCTATCTTCAAACCTCTCTGTATCCACATTTGAGTTATGCTTGCTTCTAGAAAGAAGGTAGTTTGAAGCCCTGCTCCAACTAGGCGATGGTAAGAGTAGAGTAGGTTACAGGCCACTACCCTTTAAAAAAAGAATATATGCCTCCTTGGTGGTATACATTTGCCTTCAACATTAGGCCCTATTTGAATCACACTCCAACCCTTCCATTCCCTCAACTCAATTTCCTTCTCAGGAAGAACAATCTACACCACTATCATTTCTAAGAAGAGAGAAACAAACTAATCAGTGTAAGTTTCTAGCACCGATGAGGTGGAAGTGAGATTAATAAAATTTGAGGAATGATGTAGAAGGTGTGTAAATTTACAAATTTTAATTAGGTGGTGCAACAAATTTGTTTTCTATATCATTAATTTTAGAGACCTATATCATGTTAAAAATAGACATCAAGAACTTCTGTCAATATACCTTTTACCCAATATGTAAATACTCTATAAAACTACTTCAAGAATTATTGTAATAAGGAATTAGTATTAGGTGGAGGGTTCCATGGTCAATTATAAGGTGGAACAACTGCCATGATAATAAGCCAAATTAAAAGATCTAAGAGTGAATAAAGGGATTAGAATTGCTTGCATGGTAGGTCATTTGTAGAGATCTATATAGCATTTATGCACACTTTCAATTAATACAATCAATAAGTGAAAAGGACTTTTATTGGGGAGATAGAATTGTTGGAAGATAACCCTCACTAGAGATAGACCTTCCCTATTGAGGAGGAGAGTCTTCTCCCAATCAATAGGTAGGTTGAATGTATACGTGACCTTCAAATCTTCATGTGGGCATACGCACTTAGTAGAGATGGAAGCTCCACTACCTACAAAGCACACTTGTAAAGTTTATATGCTTAGTAGGACTCAAACTTCCAATGCCTACAACTTTAATACTACAAATCCATTCTCAAGTAAGTCACAACTATGGGATGAAATCATGATGGACTAGAAAACCTCCAAGAACAATAGTTTTTGGGTAGGGAAATAAATGTTTCCAAGTCTGCTAAACAAGAAAGAAAGGGTTCATCATTCATGGAACTATAGTCATATGAAGAACTTTATCTTCTCCAAAATCTAAATCATTAGCAGGATTGATAGTAAGAATATCATCTTAAAATTATGTACCGTGTTACGTCAAGTAAAAGTTGTAAAACTTTTGCCAAAAATTCCAAATGATTATGAGGCATAATTTTAGCTAGTCCATGGATGAGAGAAGAAAATAGTGTTTCAAGTATGTGTAGTTAGTGTTGTCATTGATGTCAACATGTTATCTTGGTGTTGTCATTACTGTCAATTAGTTGAATAGAGCTAAGGTTGGTTGAACAAAGATGAGCTTGTTGCAATAGTTTGATATGTTTAGTTGAGTTTCTTTGATGAATATGATTTGGTTACTTTGAAGAGGTGCTAAAGATGTTAAGAATATGTTTTTGTTGGTTGGTTTCCAATTGCTTTAGATAAAATTTGATTAATAAAGGAAATAGTGTATTGAAGTGGCATTTTGGTTTACAGAGTAGTGTTATCGTCTTGCTTCGCATTTCCTCTATGTTGAAGATCTATCTTTGTGGTTTGGATATTTGTTCAAAGATGTTATAATCTGAATTTGGTGTTCTAGTTCATTGTGCAGAAGAAGTTGTGTTCACCAATGTGTGGATTGTGTTTTTGAGCTTTACAGAGGTGTCTGGGAGAAATTGTTTTGCTCCACATTTCTCTGTAGATTTGTTTCTAGATTTATAGTTCTAGCTTTGTGCTTATAATGCTTATATATTGTTTTAGTTCAATTTGTTCATGGTTTGGTGCTCTGCAAGTTGATTTCTTGAGTTATAGTGTATGACAAAGTTGTTTGAGTGCTCCAATGTGAACTTCCATCAAGTGAAAGTTGTGAAAGGATTTGTTGGTTTTTAGGTGCTTGTGGATGCCTCTAGATCATGTTCAAGCTTAGCGCGTGGTCCATGAGTCATCTTTTGATCGTTGAGGAAGTATGTGCTTAAAAGTTCATAGTATTAATACAAGTTTGGCTGACTTGGTTGTTTACACTACTTGCGATTGTGGTTCAGTGATTGTGGAAGTGTGGAGTAATGTTTAAGAGTGGATTTAGGTCTGAGATAAAGTGTGGTGTGGTCTACGTTCATTTCTTTCCACCACGGGAATGTTTAGGTCCAGACCTAATTTGAATTTTCTGGGTTAAGATGATTTTCTAACCTTGGAGAATGTTCTCAAGGTTGAAAACAATATAAATAAGTGTCAAGGGATTATGATCGAGTGTGCATGCAATGAATGTGATGTGAATAATAGTGTGGTTGAATATGTGGTGCAGTATAAGCTTTCATGTGTTAGAGTAATGGATGTAGTGAGCACAAGGTGTATACAATTTTTTAGTATGACTGTTAATTTGTTGATGGTGTTGCGGTGGAATTCTCTATTGCATTGAGATAGTTTTCTCCTTGTAACAATCTTCTCTATCTTATTCTCTATTCTGGCAGTGATTCTTGGCATTGATCTTTTTCTTTTGGGTAGTGAGTCTATTATTTTTTTATGTTGATATTACTTTATAATGTGATCTAATCCTCACTGTGGTTTTTCCCTTCTTAGGTTTTCCACATAAATTTGGTGTTTTCTTATGTTTGATTTTGAGTTGATTTGGTTTCTATTATTTGTTTTCAGGCTTAATCATCATAACAGTTTAAGGGTTAATTAAATTGATTTAGATCTAAATGTGTTTGAGAGTTTTGGAATTATAAGTTACAACTGATTCACCCCCCCTCTCATTTGTCTTGTGCATTCAATAATTGGTATTAGAGCCAAGTTCCTTGGAAGAAAGATTAACCCCTTGAGATAGATCAGGGATAGCACACAAGAAGGATATTCCTTTGTTTGATGGAACAGATTATGCTTTCTGGAAAATAACGATGGAAGGATATCTGATTTAACTTGGATATGAGATCTGGAAGACTATTGAGACTGAATACACTATACCAAAAATTGGTTCAAGTACTACAAATGAGATCAAGGCCTATGAAACCAATGGCAAAGAAAGGTATGCCCTTTTAAGTGGTCTTACTAATTCTGAATTGGTGAAAGTTATGAATCTGAAAACTAGTAATGAAATCTAAAAAAAGTTAAAAGGTATTTATGGAGGAGATGATAAGGTCAAGCAAGCCAAAATGCAAAATTTGAAGTTCATGTTTGAGACCATGTGAATGTTTGAAGATGAAAACATTACAAGCTAATTATAGAAGGTGGATGAAGTTGTCAATGACATCAAAGGACTTGGTGGAGATGTGGATGAAGAAAAAATGGTATTGAAGGTACTCAGAACTCTTCCTAAAGCTTATAGTCATAAAGTTTCTGCTATTGAAGAATTACAAAATCTGAATCAGTTTACCAAAGATTAGTTTCTTGGTACCTTAAGTACTTTTGAAATGAGAGAATTTGGTACAAGTAGTGCAAAGGTTGAGATTGCCTTCAAGGTTGGCAAATTTGAGAAGACTGTGGAATCAGATCAGGAGGAATATGATGATATGGAAGATAACTTTGTGAGAAAAATAAAATTAGGTACTAGTAAGTACAGTGGTAAGTTATCTTTCAAGTGTTTCAGTTGTGGAAAGATAGGTTATTATGCTTCAAGATGTCCGGAAAGAATTTTAAGATGTAAGAATAGGGAGAACAAAAGTAGAATACCTAATGAAAGCTACTATGTTAGAGAAGATGCAAGTATATCTGATGATGAATCTAATTATGAAAATGATGAGGATAATGAATGTATGTTCATAGCTTTAAAAGAGGATATTATTTTTGTTGTCTCTGAGAAATTTGTGAAGGAAAAGGCTCCAAAGGTAAGTCTTAATGCTGAAGGTACTTTGATAGCTGCTTTTCATACCAGATAGGAAAAGAACTACTGGGCTATTGACAGTGGATGCTCGAATCATATGGCCGGTGATAAAAGTAAGTTTGTTAAACTTGAAAAATATGATGGAGGGCTGTTATATTTGGTGATGGTACATCTGCTAAGATATGTGGAAGATGCTCAATTAGTTTTGATGGCAAGCATAATATTGATGATGTTCTTTATGCTAAGGGTTTAAAGCATAACCTCTTGAGTGTTGGACAAATGTGTAGCAAAATATACAATCTTGTGTTTTAGGATGGTGGCTGTGAGATCGAAAAAGATTCTAATACTGTAATAGCTGCTGGAAAGAGGATAGATGGAAATCTTTATCAGCTCAAAGGTGGTGATGGTTATTGCTTCATGACTTAGATCAGTGAAAGTTGGCTATGGCATAGAAGATTGTGTCACATCAATTTTGATATCCTAGTAAGGATAAGTTTAGTTCAAGTTGTGAGAGATCTGCCAAAGATTACAAAGCCCATCAATGTTGTCTGTAAGGAATGTCAAATGGGAAAGCAAGAAAGAAGAAGTTTCAAAGTCAAGGATCAATCTTCTACCGAACTATTGGAATTGGTGCATACAAATCTTTGTGGCCCTACCAAGGTAAGGAGTTTCCAAGGTGACATGTATTTCATGCTACTAAGTGATGATTATTTTAGGATGACATGGGTTACTTTTCTCAAAGAAAATCTAAAGCCCTAGATAAGTTCAAAGCATTCAAAGTCATGGTTGAGAATGAAATGGATATGACAATTAAATGTTTGAGGTGTGATAGAGATGGATAGTTCACCTCCAATGAGTTTAACATGTTTTGTGAGTATCATGGAATAAAGAGGCACTTATCTTCCCTTAGGACTCCTCAATAGAATGGAGTGGTTGAAAGAAATAATAGGATTGTTCAAGAAGATGCAAGGACAATGATAAAAGAAGAAAATCTACTAGAGGTCTACTAGAGAGAGGCAATTCATACTATTGTTTATATACTAAATAGAGTGCAGGCAAGATAAAATAGTACAAAGACCCCTTATGAGTTATGGTATGGAAGGATTCCTACTACCAAGTACTTCAGAGTGTTTGGAAGCAAATGTTATACTAGAAGAGATGAATAAAATCTAGGAAAGTTTGATGCAAGGTCTAATGAAGGTATCTTCCTTGGGTATTCTACTAAAATAAAAGCTTACTGGTGCTACAAAAAGAGGTTAAGAAGGATTGTTGAGAGTGCAAATGTCAAAGTTGATGAAGATCTACAAAATAATTCTGAAGTTAATGGTTATGAATCAAATGAGTCCTCCTATAGAGAAGAAGAAAATGTTGATGAAAAGAAAGTATAGATTGAAGAAGAAGCTCCAGAGAAGAATCCTAAAACTCCCAAGTATATGCAAAAGCATCATTCTGAAGGTCAAATCATTGGTGACAAGAATAGAGGTGTGTTGACAAGAAAGGAAGCTATTGAAGAACATGTCAATCTATGTCACTCTCTAAAGTTGAACCTAAAACAATGTTTGAAGCATGCAAGGATGAGTATTGGATCAAGGCTATGGAAGACGAACTAATGCATATTGAAAAGAATTAGACATGGGAACTTATACCAAGACCAACAAACAAAAATGTGATTGGAACTAAGTGGGTATTCCAGAATAAATTGAATGAGAATGGAGAAGTGGTAAGAAACAAGGTGAGTCTTGTGTGTAAAGGTTACTCACAAGTAGAAGGAATAGACTATGAGGAAACTTATGCTCTGGTGGCAAGAATGGAGGTCATTAGGATGCTTTTGGCTTTTGTAGCACATAAGGATTTTAAAGTATATCAAATGGATGTGAAGTCTGCTTTCTTGAATGGCGAGTTGGAAGAAGAAGTATAGATAGAACAACCAGATGGATTTCAGTTATCAGATAAACTGGATATGGTTTGCAGGTTAAAGAAGGCACTATATGGTTTGAAGCAAGCCCTCAGAACTTGGTATGCAAGGTTAGACAGGTACTTATTACAACAAGGATTCAATAAAGGTACCACAAATAGCAACTTGTACATCAAAGTAGGAGAAGATCAAATCTGACTGTGGAAGTGTATGTAGATCATATAATTTTTTGTGGAAATATGTGTAAGAGTTTTGTAGATGAAATGTAGAAAGAATTTGAATGTCAATGTGTAGGGAAATGAACTTCATCCTTGGTCTATAGATCAATCAAATAGATAAATTTATTTTCATTTCACAATCAAAGTATGTCAAGGAGATGTTGAAGAAATTTGGAATGGAAGATTCTAAACCAGTGTGTACCCCTATGACAACTGGTTGCAAGATGAGAAAGAATGATGATTCTCCTAAGGTTGATTAGAGGTGTAGATCAATGATTGGAGGATTACTATATTTAACTACTACTAGACCAGATATTATGCATGTAGTTTGTCTTGTGGCTAGATTTCAAGAAGATCCTAGAGAGTCACATGTTGCAGCAGTTAAAGGGCACTCCAGATCATGAATTGTGGTATCCAAAGGATAATGAATTTGCTCTAAGTGCTTATATAGATGCAGATTGGGCTGGTTGTGTAGATGACAGGAAAAGTACAAGTGGTGGTGCATTCTTTCTTAGTGGAAGAGTGGTGTCATGGTTAAGTAAGAAGCAAGCTTCAATATCTTTGTCTACTATAGAGGCAGAATACATTGTTGTAACATCTTGCTACACACAAATGTTGTGGATGAGGCCAACATTGAAGGATATCAGAGTTGTATATATGATGAACCTATTCCTATATTCTGTGATAATACAAGTGTTATTAACATTTCAAAGAAACCAGTAATGCATTCAAGGATAAAACATATCTCCATCCAGTATCACTTTTTGAGAGAGAAGGTTGCAAAGAATGAAGTGAAGCTTGAGTATGTGCCCACAAAGGATCAAGTTTCTGATATATTCACTAAGGCTCTTCCTAAGGATACATATGAGTATCTCTGGGAGAAGTTAGGGGTTATTGCCCCTCCTTCCTTGAACTAGATTTATAAGGAGATGCATTAGCCCAATAATTTTCAAGATTTATTCTTTATTCTAGACTGATGTTGGAGGCTACCTCTCAGGGGGAGTAGGTAGTGGTTGTGATGGTTGTTGCAATCAGGTAATGTTGGTTGCTTCTCTAAGGGGGAGTATGAAGAGCAGTAAAATAAAATATGTGACAAAGAAGTGGTGAGAAAGTACAAGTATGAGAATGAAAAAGAGAAAGATGAAGCCCTTTGTCATTGATGTCAAAAGGGGAGAGAGAGTAATGCGAAAAAGGAGAGAAAGGAGAGAGTCAGTTGTCAGGAAAAGAGTATGAAGTTGAAGGGGAGAAAAAGAGAAAGGAAATGATTTGGTATGAAGCATAGTATTGAGGATGTTGTTGTCTTGATGGTTTTTCACATCATGTATTGTCATCAATGACAAAGGTGGAGACTATAGCAAGTATGTGTAGTTAGTGTTGTCATTGATGTCAACATGTTAGCTTGGTGTTGTCATTAGTGTCAACTAGTTGAGCATAGATGAGGTTGGTTGAGAAAAGATGAAGTTGTTGCAATAGTTTGAGTTGTTTGGTTGATTTGTTTTGCTGAAAATGATTTGGTTGCTTTGAAGAGGTGTTGAAGATGTTAAGAGAATGTTTCTGTTGGTTGGTTTCCAAGTGATTTTGAGAAAATTTGATTAATAAAGGAAACAGTGTATTGAAGTGGCATTTTGGTTTACAGAGTAGTGTTCTGGTCTTGCTCCACATTTCCTCTATGTTAAAGATCTATCTTTATAGTTTGGATATGTTGTTCAGAGATGTTAAGAGATGTTATATTCTAAATTTGGTGTTCTAGTTCGTTGTGCAGAGGAAGTTATGTTCACCTATGCATGGACTGTATTTCTAAGATTTGTAGAGGTGTCTGGGAGAAATTGTTTTGCTCCACATTTTTTTGCAGATTTGTTTATGGCTTTGTGGTTCTAGGTTTGTGCTTATAATGCTTATATATTGCTTCTATTCAAGTTGTTCATGGTTTGGTGCTCTGCAAGTTGATTTCTTGAGTCGCATTGTATGACAGAGTTGTTTGAGTGCTCTAGTGTGAACTTCCATTAGGTGAAAGTTATTGTGAAAGGATTTGTTTGTTTTTAGGTGCTTGTGGATGCCTCTAGATCATGTTCAAGCTTGGCGCATGGTCCATGAGTCATCTTTTGATCGTTGAGGAAGTGTGTGCTTAAAATTTCATAGTGTTAACACAAGTTTGGCTGATTTGGTTGTTTACACTACTTGCGGTTGTGCTTTGATGATTGTGGAAGCATGGAGTAATGTGTAAGAGTGGATTTGGGTTTGAGATAAGGTGTGGTGTGGTCCACATTCATTCCTTTCCACCACAGGAATGTTTAGGTCCAGACCTAATTTGAATTTTTTGGGTTAAGGTGATTTTCTGACCTTGGAGAATGTTCTCAAGGTTGAAGATAGTATAAATAAGTGTCAAGGGATCGTGATCGAGTGTGCACATGATGAATGTGATGTGAATAATAGTGTGGTTGAATGTGTGGTGAAGTACAAGCTTTCATGTGTTAGATTACTGGATGTAGTGAGCAGAAGGTGTCTACAATTCTTTAGTATGACTACGAATGTGTTGATGGTGTTGTGGTGGAATTCTCTATTGCATTGAGATAGTTTTCTCATTGTAGCAATCTTCTCTATTCTGGTAGTGAACCTTGGCAGTGAGCCATTTCATTTGGGTAGTTAGTCCTTTGGTAGTGACCCTATTATTTTTTAGTGTTGATATTACTTTTTACTGTGAGCTAATCCTCACTGTGGTTTTTCCCTTCTTAGGTTTTCCATGTAAATCTGGTGTTTTCTTGTGTTTGATGTTGAGTTGATTCAGTTTCTATTATTTGATTTCATGCTTAATCATCATAACAGTTTAAGGGTTAATTGAATTGATGTGGATCTAAATGTGTATGAGAGTTTTGGAATTATAAGTTACAATTGATTCACCCCCCTCTTAGTTGTCTTGTGCATTCAACAAACAAAGTTAATGAAAACCAACCCATCAGATCCACATGATATAAATAGAGAAAATCACATCACAAGCATACATGATTACAAAGCTACAAAGTGACTCTATCCCAATCAATTTTTTTTTTTGAATAATGGCAACCAAATTCACAAAAGCTTAACAGAATTAACTAGTATCATATAATTGGTGATTCACTATACAAAGAAAATACAAAGAGCTTGTAAGTAAATGATTTGCTTTCTAAGTAGCTGACAACAAATTTTGTAATTATAAGAGCACTCATGTTCCTGACTGTCAACTTACAACCCCATCTTGCTTAGGATCCCATGCTTGCATTTGGGTTGCACTTATGGTAAATAAAATGCAAATGGATACCAGGGGTAGTTTTTATTTATAATTTTGGCAATGGTTAGATGCCAAAAAATAGGGGTAACAATGGAATAGTGCTAAATTCTTAAACTAAGGGGATCCATTTAGAAGATTAAAAAAGCATGCATTTTGAATAGGTTTTACAAAGTGACCCATGTGCAAGTGTGTGTCCTTGAGAGCCTGACCTAGAGTTGAAAACTATATGAAATCAAATGGCAATTCAACCAATTTTTATAGCTAGTGGGTAGAATTATGGAGTATTTACCTAACAAGAAAAAGTGGTATGAATTATCATGAGGGAATTATCATACATACCCAACTTCTACAATTTCTAGATGATCTGTCCCATTCAATGGGAGCAACATTCTTGACATGTGTAGGATATCCAATATGCATTTCCTCTTTATAAACTGTCAAGCAATTATGAAACATGAGTCCTACAAATTTGAATATGAAAACATGTAAATACAAATCCAATAGACAACCAATGTTGATTCCCTTACCAAAGAGCTGGGAAAGTGCTTTGAGTCCTTTGAAAAATCTCTGCAATTTATTGGATATTAAGGATTTGGAAAAAGTTATTGTGAATATAGAACTTTCAACTGGAGGGGACGATGAAAATGACATTTTTGCAATCAATATCAGAAAAATAAAAACATGAATACACCATTTAAAAAGCCATTTCTGAATCTCAATCACTATAAATTTATTAACGAGCAGTGTAGTACAAGGGTATGAACATAGCATTACATGCAACCCTTGTGACATGGATAACAAAAAATAACAGGATAATGTTTTGGCATGCAAAAACAAATAGTCCATATTTTCAAGGATGGTAAGAGATAGTAGATAAAAATAAAAATATAAAAATTTAATAGTTTTCCTTGTGCATAACAAAAGGTTCCATGCCTTTCAAATCGAGAACTGAATTACATAGATGCAAAAAATGAGAGAAGAGTGGCATCGTTGGTATGTAGGGCCAAGGCCCTCTAAAAACTACATTGCACAACTTCTCATGTGGAGTGTTTTTTTACCACTAAGAAGAATCCATCATTTGGGATATTACAAGAAGACATGTTGAGGGATGTCACTTGAACTTGCTTTCCATTGAAAAAAATTGAACTAATATAAATCTTCAACTCTTCACTCCAATGTCTATTTCTGCAACAAAAGGCATGCTGCAAAATACAAGCGAGTGATGGGCACTTGGTGATGGAATCAAAGGTCTCACACTTCCCTGAATCACAATCGGCTCTCCAACCTCCAAATGTATTTCTACAACTTGTTGTCAACAAGGTGACAAGAACTATTGTGTAACTCATCAATGACAGGAAATGAGAGGAAATGTTAATAATTTTAATTTCCATTATGATATGCTATAGTAACTCAAATCAATAGTGATAGGAGATTAACAATCAAATTGACAGGAATATCAAATGCACAGTAACATTAATCAATATAGGCTTTATTCAATGCTGACCAATTACACATACACATACTCATAGATTCTTGTACAATCTTTGGGCTATGAATCAATGCTAGTTGAATCGCCTTCTCTTCTGCAAACTATGTTAGTTATCTTTCTCTCCTTTAGTCATCAACCTTTCTTTATTGGCCTTCCATGGCTCGACCTCTTCCTATTACTATCATTCTTCCTCAAACTTTCCTCTGTTGTCTTCGACCGCCCTCCTCTTCTCAAACTTTGCTACTCTCAGTCTACAGCCATCAGACTACTCTTATCGGCCTTTACTCGATGCTTGGGCCTTCGGCCTGTTCTCCTTCTATCATCCTCGACTGGCCTCCTCAATTGACCATGCCAAGGTTACTTTCATCAACTTGCTTTGGTTATTGCTCCTTCTATTTGTGCCTTGATTCTTATTTTATTGGCTTTGACGTTTTGGCCTATTAGCCTTCACTTTCCTTTCTACCCTCTCTGACTATTTGCACTCTGCGGGGAAGATTTCTCCTTTGCTTCACATCACAAAACCCCCGACTACTCTCCTCTTTGCAGGAGTAATCTTTTATGGCTATACAAGTAGCCGTTACCTTCTGACATTCAGCCATGCAGTTGTTTCCTCCCAATTGTTATTACTTTATGCAACCATTACATATAATCTTCTATCTACTGTCGCTTCACTCCCTCTTAACTGTCTTGTAACTGTAGCTATTTCCTTTCTTCTATCATCAAACTATCACCCTTTGCTAAGACCTTTCAACTTCCATCAAATGATTCCAGCTATCAATAGTTTGGTTCCAATATCTTATTGTCATGTACATCTTATTTCCTCTGTCAGCATCTCCACTAAACTATCCGCGACCATAACCACTCTTTGACCATTACTAACATTCGTAACTAATGCCTTCTTCCAACCTTGGTTGGTTCCTTAACAATTTCCTAACAATGCTCTTGTTACTGGGGTGACAAGTACCTCCATTTGCCTTCTTCTATCATGCAGCTCAACACTTCCAGCCAAAATCAACAATTGCTTATCAAAATTTGGAATTCTGACCTATGCTCCTACATCACTTGGGTTTTGGAGAATCATAGGCACATGAAATGTCATGGTTGTGGTGTTGCTTGAAATGAGGGAAAAACAAAAATTACAGACAAGGATTATCTAAGTCCGTACAACCCCTTCTCAACACATTGACATGAAAAACCATCATTGACATATCAAACCCTCATTGACCCACTACAAGATAGAGGTCTTTGGAATTGTTTGATTATTATTTCCATCCAACAATTGACACATGAGTAGAGGGATTGTTGAAGGTATTCATACAATCTACATCTAGACTAACTGCATATAAGGGAGGAAATAAAAATGGAGAGTTCTATAAGGAAACCAACACAACATCTACATTTCAGTGCATCATTCACATTTCTAAAACATGGATTCATATTATGATAAAGGGATTTGTGAACCTGATAGAAGATGCCTTTGCTACTATGGGCTCTACTCTTGCCCCTAATTTTCTTGCCTATACCACCCCCACCTCTATTTTTCATGGCCACTACACGAGCATATGCTCAAACCCAATGGGATTCAAATATGGAATGGAGCAAGGGGATTCAAAAAAGGTAGTTTTGGTTCATTGACTGGGTAAACATTAACCATTGCTTCTGCTCATGCATTTGCCCTGCATAATTGATAAATCAATGGAGACATACAGACTTCCAAGCCACAAGGAAAAACACTATAGAGACGGTGAGATGCTTTTGACAGGGTTTTTAGGAGTTTGAAGGGAGGCATGAAAAATGTGGAAACATAGACAAGGCATGTGAGATGCTTTGCAGAAGGCATGCAACAACATGCATCACACATCTAACCCCAGCCAAAATAGTGAAAGCTACAAAACATTGGTGGAAGCTCAAACATTTCCTACTCAATCTCCAACAAAACAAATCTAACTACTCCTCAAAATAAAAAACATGGGGTAAAATATGCCTCCAATCAAACAAAGCCAAAAGATAGGAAAAAAACTAAAAAAAATGTTAACCTTTGTAATCTATTTACTTTTTCTACCAAATACGAATTTCAAGAAAAATAAATGCAGAATTTGTGAGGCAAAAACAATAGTCCTCTGCTAAGGCAGGGACTAATAACAATGCAACAAAGGTCATAATCAAATTTACATTAAGATTTAAAGATTACATAGGAGTTTCAAGATCAAATAGGAGTTAGAAGAAAAAAATGGGGCATAAAAACTAATTGTTGGAAGGTGCCAAGACAAAAGTTTGATTATATCTTGACATTCTAGAGATTCAAGTATATTTTTATTGAACCAACACATGATTTATAATAACGATACTTTTGAATTGGTTTGTCAAAGTGATGTGATAGTTGAGTTGGGAGAAAATTAAGAGTATTTGTAGAAATATTTTGATGTATAGATGTAGGGTTGAAGTGGGTTCAAGTCTCATACAATTTGTTTTTAGGTTTATAGGAATTATGAAAAAGGTGTTAGATAATTAAAATCAAAGAATAGTGTATAGGGTATTTGGTGAGAAGTATTTTTAAGCTATTTGTGTAAGTTAAGATTTCAAGTTCAAATATTTCCTTTTGAAAATGGTTGCATTTTTTTATGTTTGTACTTTTAGAGATTATAATTTTACACTTCATAGATATCAAGGAGGAATAAGAGGATGGAGGCATTTTAACATCTCAAGTTAGGTTCTCACTTAGAGATGGTACACTACTTTAGAGGAACTAGTTCTTCATTTTGTCCCTTTTTGGGTCAAGGGGGCGTTGACAATTTTATGTTTTTTTTCTTGTGGATAATTGAGTACATCTTGATCCACAAACTTAGAGATTTGTATCCATGAATAGTTGAGTATGATTTGATCCACAAGAAGCATGTTATATCTATAGTTTAGTATGGCTTGATCCACAAAAGAAGTTTTGTTGATATGGATAGTTAAGTATGTCTCAATACACAACTAGAGATTTGTTCTTATGGATAACTAAGTACATATCTTTATTCTCAAGAGGAGTGGTGTACTTGTGAATAGTTAAGTATGTCTTAATTCACAAGTTTTGATGGATGGCCAAGCTAACTATTGATATATTGAGTTTAGTGTGTTTTGATTGATTTGTGATATTTGGGTTGCTATGTCTAGTTTAGTCCCAGTGTTCCTACCTTTGTTTGAAGTGATATTATAAGGGAGGATGTTGGATTTATTACATCTTAGAATATTATATAGGCTAGTAAGGTAGATAAATAAATAAACATTAGAGGTCACTAAATAATTAATTGTTATTAGTTCTATGTTATATAAGGGTAGTTGTGTAGGTAGTTCAAGTGAGGAGATTATTTATCAAAACAAAATTGAGTGGCTTATCAAAGCTATCTCTATATAATATAAATTCAGCCAATAAAATTAACATATCTTATTATTACCTTTTTTATTCTTATAATTTACAAGTTTGAATGTTCTTCATTTCAACACAAACTACTTCTTTATGTATATATAGATTAATGAAAAACCTTTGGATCTACATGCACATTATTCTATTCAATTTTTGTAAGATGGTTGCCTCACTATCTTGTTTTTGTGTGATATGTTAGGTGAGATCCATAGTGTTCTCATCAATATTTTTAAAGCATCATGTATATTATCCTCTAGCATTATTCCTTACTAGAGTGTACACAACTCAACATGTAATGACACAAGGCTAGGGCCTATCCAATCTAACCATCCAGTAGTTGCAACAAAAAAATTACATGTGAGTACAATTTATTAAGAATATTTCTCTACTAAATGTTTAATCACTTTAACTTCTACCCTAACCTAATTGATGAGCTCATTGAATTCATTGGCATGTTCTCCTTTTATGTTCAAGCTTCTTCTTCAACTCTTCAATGCCCTACCTTGGCCAATTTCTTCTTCTCATATTCCTCAATTGGCTTTTGTCAAATTAGTGCTTCATACTATGCATGTATAATACTTTGAAAGATTCAAGAAATACTTTGAAAGATTCAAGTTGGGCATGTTTTCTTTGGAAATTGATCACATTTGTGTCAAAACATATAGCTTAGACAGCATGATCTTATTTTTATTTTCTTCAACCTATCCTCTATGCTTGATATACATTGAACTAGTGTATCATTATTCTTCTTGAGTGTATCAATGGTTGATAATTGAGATTTAACATATTGATCTTTCTTTCTAATTTGGTATATTAAATCTTTGGATAATTCTTGTGCATGAAATTACTGAATCTTATTACATTGCATCCTAGTATTCCTTTCTCTTGTTCATGTGCTCTACTCCTTTTATAATTTCTTCAACTTTTCTATTGTGGTTAGAAAATAAAAATAATTCTTCAATAAATCTAGGATAGTATGTAATTAAACCATGAGAACATCCCCATTAACCATGTATTTTGGGATGATGGCAATTGTCTATGTATCATGTAGTTGGATCTCTATTGAAGCTTTATCCTTATTAATCAAACATTAGAACATATCAAAATACCAAGGATCAAATCTCATCATCTTGTTCCATGATTTTTTCTAAATTCATCCATGGCTATGACATTCCATCCTATATCAGATGTATCTTAGTTGATGTGTGTGGAGTTTCTACCATTTCTTCATGTGGCTCCTTCTACCCTTTCTCTTTCTCAAATCTTATTTCCACTACATTTTTTTGTTATTGTTGTGATGCTTTTTGGTGATGATGGTGCTTTTGGTGCAACCACTATAATACTTAATGACTTGGAAACATGAGTTCTTGAGAATGTAGGGACATGTTGTTGCAAGTATGTGCTAATTGGTGTTGTCATTGATGTCAACTGTGTCTTCTGATGAGGTTGTTGTTGTTTGATTGAGTTGCTGAGATAAAATGATTTGATTACTTTGAGGAGGTGCTAAAGATGTTGAGAATATGCTATTGTTGTTTGTTTTCCAAGTGCTTTTGAGAAAACTTGATTAACAAAGGAAACAGTGTGTTGAAGAAGTGTTCTAGCTTAACAGAGTAATGATCAAGTTTTGCTCCACATTTCTTCCTAGTTAAATATCTAAGTGTGTGGTTTGGATAAGAAATTTAGAAGGGTTTGAAGATGCTAAATCTAGAATTTGGTGCTTTAAATCATTGTGCAGTGGAAGTTGTGTTCACCAATTTGAGAACAATGTTTGATAGTGTTTGCAGTGTCTGGGAGAAAGTATTTTGCTCCACATTTCTTCGCAGAATGGTTTTAGGTGTTGCAGTTCTAGATGTGTGCTTATAAAGTTCATATTTTCCTTCAGCTCAAGTCATTCATGGTTTGGTGCTCTAAAAGTACATTTCTTAAGTTGCAAATGATGACAGAGCATGATATAGCTGGTTAAGTACTTTGATGTGAAGTTTCTTTAGGTGAAAGATGTTGTAAAAGAATTTGTTGGTTTTTAGGTGCTTGTGGATATTTCTAGATCATGTTCAAGCTTGATGTGTGGTCTACATGTCATCATGTGATTTTGAGGAAGCATGCATTTAAAAGTTCATGGTGTTAACACAAGGATGGTTGACTTGGTTATTTACACTTTTGTGGTTGTGCTTCATTGATTGTGAAAGCGTGTTGAAGCATGTAAGAGTGGATTTAGGTCCATACTAAAGAGTGATGTGGTCTGCATTCATTCCTTTCCTCAGTGGTAATATTTAGGTCCAGACCTAATTTGAATTTTATGAGTTAAGCTGTGTTGTCAACCTTGGAGAATATTTTCATGATTGGTGATTGTATAAATAAGTGTCTAGGAGTCGTGGATGAGTGTGTGTGCAAGGGAGATGATGTTTGTGATATGAATTTGATCAGGGCAGTGCAAGCTTTCATGTGTTAGGCTACTAGATGCAGTGAGCAAAAGGTGTCTACTATTTTTAGTGATGTTGTGAAGATGTTTGTGCTGTGATGGATACTGAGCTTCATTAGAACTAAACTCCATGCATAGGTTAGATGCAACTATATCAGTTCAAAGCCTGGTAGTGATCCATTCTTCTCTTCTTTCTTTCTTTTTCAGTGGGCAGTGAGTCCACTTGGATAGTGAGTCCACCTACAGTGAGCATTCTCTCTTTTGGGTAGTGAGCCCTCTGGCAATAAGCCTTTGTAATTCGGTATTGCTACTACATTATATTGTGAGCTAATCCTCACCATGGTTTTTCCCTTTTAGGTTTTTCCACATAAAATCTGGTGTTCTCTTGTGTGTGGCGTTGTTACTATTCAGTTTCAGTTATTTTCTTTTCATGCTTAAACATCATAACATGCTTAAAGATTAAATGTGGATCTAAATGTTTGTAAGGGATTGAAGTTTTTTTACAACTAATTCACCCCCCTCTCAGTTGTCTTGTGCATTCAACACATGAATAGATGGAAACATAGGTGCATGCATTTATTGTTTGTTCTACATCTCATTAATAAACTCACAAATGAAAATTAATTGAAACCCTGTGCTTCTTGTACATTTTTGATAGCAAAGGACTTTCCATGTGCTTTCCTTTATTGTCTTCCATTGATACCACTATTCTTTTTCCTACTTTTTCTTTTGTTTCTCCCTATACTTCCACTTCTATTTTTATATCTCCCTTTATGCTAAAATTTTGTGGTGCATTACTTGTCATCATCTTGAGGATGGATGATTATCAAAGGATTCACTCTTAATGGGTGTGGTACTAGTACAAAGATGCTAATAAGTATATACTCATGGTCGACCTCTACATCTTCCATAGACATGATATATGGTAATTCATGGGTCTACAAAGTGCACTGATGTTCATGAAAAGTACGTTTGTGTGATGTCTAAAAATTTTGAATTGAGACATAGGGTATGTGTCATAATATCCTACATGCATCACCATTGACTTGTGCACTATTGCTTCAAAGTGATGACCCATTCCTTCATTCTCTTTCCATGTGTAATTGTACCTTTGGTGTTTATTTCCATGCACATCAAATGTCTATAGTGTAGCATATACACTTGATCTACAATCCTTGAATCTTATTTATAGATCATTTAGGAATAGTGTAATACATGAATAATCAATAGGGGCCCAAATAAAAAGTCCATGACACCCCAAGACAAATGTGTGTTTTCCACCATCCCTTATGTAAGGTATGTGCAATAATCAAATCTCACCCCATTATGTGTAACTTTGTACCCTATATGTTGCATTGATGTGTACACAATCTCCAAAGCTTATACATAGAAGTTTCAATGTAATGCATCCATAAGCCACTCTAACCTTAGGATTCAAGGCTTATAAACAATAACAATCCCATAAAAATGTTTGTGGCTACCAGCCAAAACATCTATTTTGTTGTTTATGATTAACCATTTAATTGGTGCTTCGCTTAAGTCTAAACAAAGATCTTCATTAGTGCTTTGTATCTCATTATTTAATAATTTAGTTATTTCACAAATGGATTTAGGGATAAAAACATTTTGTCAGCCCCTAGTTAAGTAGATGAATATGTTATGGAATTTTCTAACAAGGAAATAAACCAATGGCTCTACATTACCAAAATATGCTAGCCTCATCAACTTGAGAACCCATGTTGCAAGTAATTCATTCCCTAACTAATTTCACCTCATAGAATTAGTGTTATCTCCTATATGCATGGGCTCAATAATTTCTTAAATTTTCCTATGATTATTTAGCACACTCATGTGATTATTCTTTCCTATCCTTAATGTCACCAAGTGGCCAAATCCTTCTACCTAACTATATCTAGTATCTAGAATCCTCATTAATTCTACTTCTATAAATCACCAACTAATGTTCTAGTGATGTTATCCTAGGCATGATCCATCATTCTACCTTATCCCCTACTTCCACTAGGTTGTGTTTTTGTACATGTGTGTGGTTTACATGATTCCATAAGAACTCTTCTCTATTGTAATGAAATAACTTGTGCAAGAGAAGAATATGGTGCAGGGGCACCCATAGGTCCAAGAGGCCTATTTTGAGTTTCTAGTCATGTTTTCTTGTTTTGAAATATAATAAGGTCTTGAAGACCACCTTGTTGAGTTGTAATAAGGTCTTTTGACCATCTTGAGGCATATGGAAGTCTTATGCAATCATCTTGTAAGGCCTTGGTGCCAATTGTGTGCATGTAGCCATTAGGACCTTCCTGGTCAAGACCCTCCATGAGTATGAAACTGGAGTGGATTTCATGTTTGGAGTCATTTATAGCATGTTGGCATTGCTTGGATATAGTTTGAAGTAGTTTTGTGGAGAAATTGTCAAATTTGTAAACACAACATGTAGTATGCCTTAATTAGAAGGTGATAAAAGTCAGTTTGGGAGGTTGCAGAGTTGGTTGCTGCTGCAAATTGATCCCAAACCACCTACATTTGGTGTCAACATGTATAAATTACCTTCCTCTCATCAAGCAAGATATGGTGTGAAATTTGTACAAAGAGAAATCAAGAAGAACTCTGTTTTCCTGCACTTCCTGTGTAACTTTGTTGTTACAGGTTGTACTCTACATTGGTACGGGACTATCACAAGTGCCTATGATATTGGATGGATAAGGCATGGTGTTACGATTGTTTTAGATCTAGTTTGGACTCTTGACAGTGTTGTTGAGTGATTTTATAATCATTCTTCTGTAGACAGGTCGTTATAACCCTTAACTAGGTATTTGCCCAAACGATGGGAAACTAACCATTCCACTATTTCTCTTCTCCATAGAACTAGTGGAATGGCTTTGTCTAGTCATGTTTTTGTCACTTGTAACAACTTGTAGGAAGGAGGGTCAAGTTCTGGCCAATTTTTGGTGGTTTAGGCTTGACAAAACCATGTGTCAAGCCTAAAGGAGAAACACACGTGGCTAAATCTGAGACAGTTGACTGTAGGAATCCAAAACTCACAAAATCTATTGTTTTGGCATGAGATTGACATGTTCCAATAGTTGTGCAAGTTCTGTGAATTGTTTTAGAGGGGATCTCTTTGTAAAAATGGCCTAATTGGGGCTCTAGCCAAAGTGGACAGTCATTAGTTGAGGCATTTGTCCCAAAAGACCCACTGGTCAAATCATCATAGGTCATGAACCTTCCAAAAGGGTATCCTAAAATAGGTTTGTTTTGTACAAGACCTCTACAAACAGTTATTGCCACTATTCTCTGAAAACATGGCTACTAGGAACCTTGGTAGTTTGTGAAGCAAGTACTCAACCCCTACATGTAAGACTCCATCCAATGATTTGGGAATGTTATTTTGGTGGATTGGAAACATTGTCTATGACTGTCCCTACAAAAATCTCCTATTTTGTGTCATACCTCATGAGAGTCTTGGTTGAAGACTAGTGAGATCTTGAAGGACTATCTTAATATAATGGTGAAAGTCCTTACATTGTTGAGTGTTTGTTTACCATATTGTGGTGTGTCTCAGTTATCCTTGATCCTCTGCATTACAATATAATAGGAAATATGTTGTAAATATCTGATAATACTTGAGAAATAATAATCCACTTCAAGGGGGCAAGCCTCCAAATATCTCTGATAAGAACACATTTTTAATACAATGATCATAAACTAAACACTAGCTCCTATATATTCCCTACTTATTCCTTGGATTACACCCATGCCAACTTCGATATCTAAATATAACATCTAGGATGACTTAATTACCTATTAATAAGACCATCATAATGATCATATAACTTAATTAAGAGTTGAGGTAGCCACAAGCTAACTACTCATAACCCTATACACACTATAGGTTAAGGGTGTAGTATACCCCCTCTTCACATAGGCATTGTACTCAATGTTGACCATCTGTGAATGCTTCTACGCCACAAAATCTTCATATTCCTATGTGGCAAATTCAACTAGCAAAGTCTTATGTTTTGTGAGTGTTCTAGTCCTCAGCTCTTTTTTATGTCTAGAAAATTAACTCAATCTATGAGATTAGTCTTTTCTTTACATATATCCCAAGTAGCATTATCTATGTTGAAATTTTATGTCAATCATCTTATTGCTTCATACTATTCTATGACTTTGTGGTGCAGGGGCACCCATAGGTTCAAGAGGCCTATTTTGAGTTTCTAGTCATGTTTTCTTGTTTTGAGATATAATAAGGTCTTGAAGACCACCTTGTTGAGTTGTAATAAGGTCTTTTGACCATCTTAAGGCATATAGAAGTCGTATGCAATCATCTTGTAAGGCCTTGGTGCCAATTGTGTGCATGTAGGCATTAGGACCTAGTTGGTCAAGACCCTCCATAAGTATGAAACTAGAGTGGATTTCATGTTTGGAGTCATTTATAGCATGTTGGCATTGCTTGGATACTGTTTGAAGTAGTTTTGTGGAGAAATTGTTAAATTTGTAAACACAACATGTAGTATGCCTTAATTAGAAGGTGATAAAAGTCAGTTTGGGAGTTTGTAGAGTTGGTTTCTGCTCCAAATCAATCCCAAACCACCTACATTTTCTATCAACATGTATAAATTACCTTCCTCTCATTGAGCAAGATATGGTGTGAAAGTTGTACAAAGAGAAATCAAGAAGAACTCTGTTTTCCTGCACTTCCTGTGTAACTTTGTTGTTACAGGCCACACTCTGCTTTGGTACGGGACTATCACAAGTGCCTATGATATTGGATGGATAGGATAGGGTGTTAAGATTGTTTTAGATCTAGTTTGGACTCTTTACAATGGTGTTGAGTGATTTTATAATCATTCTTCTGCAGACAGGTTGTTATAACCCTTAACTAGGCTTTTGCCCAAACGATGGGAAACTAACCATTCCACTATTTCTCTTCTCCATAGAACTAGTGGAATGGCTTTGTCTAGTCATGTTTTTGTCACTTGTAACAACTTGCAGGAAGGAGGGTCGAGTTCTGGCCATTTTTTGGTGGTTTAGGCTTGACAAAACCATGTGTCAAGCCTAAAGGAGAAACACATGTGGTTAAATCTAAGATAGTCGACTGTAGGAATCCAAAACCCATAAAATCTGTTATTTTGGCATGAGATTGACATGTTCCAATAGTTGTGCAAGTTCTGTGAATTGTTTTAGAGGGGATCTCTTTGTAAAAATGGCCTAATTGGGGCTCTAGCCAAAGTGGACAGTCATTAGTTGAAGCATTTTTCCCAAAAGACCCACTGGTCAAATCATCATAGGTCATGAACCTTCCAAAAGGGTATCCTAAAATAGGTTTGTTTTGTGCAAGTGAGACCTATACAAAAAGTTATTGCCACTGTTCTCTGAAAATAGGGCTACTTGGAACCTTGGCAGTTTGTGAAGCAAGTACTCAACCCCTACATGCAAGACTCCATCCAATGATTTGGTAATGTTATTTTGGTGGTTTTGAAACATTGTCTATGACTGTCCCTACAAAAGTCTCCTATTTTGTGTCATACCTCATGAGAGTCTTGGTTGAAGACTAGTGAGATCTTGAAGGACTGTCTTAGTATTATGGTGAAAGTCCTTACATTGTTGAGTGTTTGTTTACCATACTGTGGTGTGTCTCAGTCATCCTTGATCCTCTGTATCACTTTGCCATGTTCTCATTATGGCTAGAGAGTTCCTCTTTTTTGTTTCAAATGTGTTCCTCCTTTTCTCTAAAATTTTGGTGTACCTTCAAAAAGGAGGTGAAGGATTGTAGATGGTACCTTGGCACTAACTAGAATCTCTCCTTAGGACCTCTTTTGGGAGGCAATCCTCCTAGGCCATCTTTAAAAATAACTTGCAAATTTAGAGATGTAAAAAACTTTGGTTCACTTCCAATAACAATAATTGAGCCATATCTATATATACCCCTTTGTTAATCAAATATTTCACATTTTTTGATGTGAGATTACTATCTATGTATACTTTACATGTAACCCTTTTAGTTTAAATGTTTTACCCTTTGAGTGAAGCCACATGAAAAACTCCTAGAAATTCATCTGAATTGTTCCTAAAGTAGTGAGCCACTAAACTCCCAATAGGGATAGAAAACATGGGAAAATCAAGCATGTATTCTCTCATGGTGATTTTAATATCATGGAATTTCCTTAAACACCTAATTCTACCTCCATATAGAATCATAACCTAAAATTCTAGGGTTAGGTAAGCAAATAATTCATTTGTTTTTCCAACTTTCCATTGATGAAGTTATGAGTACGCCTTAAGTCAATTAGTACAATTACCTTATATTTTTAAGGCAACCCAATACCTTAAGGGTTTGTGAGGTACTAATACCTAATATAACATGATAGGAGATAGTTGGTTGGACATCTTCTAAGTCTTCTAACACCACTACTACCTCTTCATCATTTGTTTCTTCATCATAGGCGCCCTCAATGTAGATCAATTTCTTCTCAATATATCTATGTCCTTTACTATATTTTCCATCATAGTTGAAACTTTTTTCTTTAACTTTTTGAGATGTCAGTCTCATAGGTTAAAGAAATGATGCTGCAAGGGTCCTCTAATCTTCCCTGCTAGGGAATTCCTCCCTTCTATTAGCCAAAAAATTTTCTTCTTCTTTGTGTGCTAGGATAAAAGACTCAAATATAGAACTAGTACTAAACATGTGTACCTCATGTTGGATGTGATCCTTGAGACTACCCAAAAATAAGTCATTCAAATTCTCTTCTAGAATTGTATCTACTCTCAACGATAGGTTTTAGAATTGCTAAATATAATCCTTGATTGATCCTATTTTTCATAGTTGAATTAACTAGATAAAGTAGTTGTCTACCACACTTCATAAACATTGTCCATTCCATTACTCGCATTCTAAAAGAGAACTAGTAGTTCAAATAGATAGAATATGGATGCTAGGAATTCGATCTCATCAAACAAGCAACCATGGGTGATTTTGTGTTGATCAATCCTAACTTTTCCAAACATTTCATTTGTATGCCTATGGAGGAAAGGCTAGCATTGTTGCTGTACTTACTTGAAATAGTGGGATAAACAACACTAAGGAGCATTCTAATGTTTTATTTAAATCTTGAAGGACATAGAGGAGAAATACACATTTGTATATAAGCAATCCTATGCCATAGTAAAAGAACTAAATAAATTTTGACACATGTTATCTACTAGCAAGGTAACAACCATGGTGACACATTCTAGTGTTAGGTAATTCATCCATGGAGGAGACATCAATGAAAATAAGATAACTAGATTACAAAGATCCTAGAGTATGAAATACATGTTAAGCCCACAAAGTTGATGAGAAGAAGAGCATCGTGTCAGCACCTAAAAAAGACATCCTCCTTCCTAAAAAGATTGAGGAAGAAGAAGAGAAATTCCAAGAACCAAGGTGTTGTGTAATCAATGAAGAGAAATGTCAACCTTGATGAATTGAAGATAGAATGGTATCTAGAAATTGGACAATACCCCAAGGAATTGGACCCTAGACACAAAATAATCTACAAGCTTTAAGTTGCTTCATATAGATTAATTGAAGGTGTCTTATTTCAACAAAAAAATTATGGGATACTACTTTGGTGTGTCAAACAATACAATGTCTCAACTATCCTAGAAGAATTCATCAAGGGAAATCAGGTGGGCACTACTCTACTTAAATCATAGCTAGAAAAAACATGTGAGTAGGATACTATTGTTTTTAATTGTTCATAATTGTACATAGGTGGGTGTGTAGTTGTCAAAACTATTAATTATACACCAACAAGAAGACAAAGGCAACTCTATGTATGAAGTCAATATGTAGATCAACCATTTTCCATGTGGGGACTTGATGTCATGTTTTGTTCAGCAATCACATAGATGATTGGAGCTTTAAAAAAAGGGGGGGAATGACTATTAAAAGAGAAAATCGACATTAAATAAAGTATATTTAATTAAGGTTGCTAACCAAAAGACATGCCCGTATAACCTGAATGGATGCATCTCTTAGCCTAATTGGGGTATAAGAAAGGAGATACCGCACAATAGTAAGGACATCAATCGATGAAGGAATTAAGACTGAGGAATAGTAAGAGAGGATTTCCAAGGAAAATACTATGAGATTACAATGATTACATCAGGTGTAACTCTACCTTATCATATGGATAAATTTATATGCAAAATTAAGTGTTCTTTCTTTCTATTGATCTAATTGTTTAAGCTAAGATTGATTGTCTATAAGTATGCTCAAATATATTTAGAACTTTCTATTAATTTAATTCCATCTACAGTGTTCTATTTACAATAAATTAACCTTATTGAATAATGTAGAGGCATTGTTTACATATATACATACATATACATGCAATGAGTTGATGATTGAGATATTATCTACAATTATTTCTGTATGTTATTGCCTAATTGTTTGAAACTGGTTGAAAACCCACTTGGTGGAAGGGGCAGGAAGAGAGCGGTGTGTTCCACTTATGGTCTACCCTCTCTAAATAGAAGGTTGAGCCATGGAGTGGTAACCCCACTTATGGTCTGATCAAACCCCAAGAAAGGAGGGGGCACGGAGGAGTGGAAGCACCAAGGCCGTTCGTGAATTCTGCCCAATTTTGGAAGTAGACAAAGTGTTTGTCGAGGTTAAGACATGGCTAGGGAAAGTAGGTACAAGTTGCCAATAGGGAGAGTTGTGGTATACAACCTCTTAGGTTGGAATATGGCTTCAGGTGAACCCACCATACCACTCTTGTTAGTTTACATTAGGTTACATGATCAACAATATTTAGTGTATTTTTCATGGATCAATGCTAACAAATATATATGTATTGTTTGGAAATGTTGTTCTTATGGTGTATGCAGGTTTCAATTCAAGGATTCCACCAACAAGCTTTCCATTGCAAGGTTAAAACCCTAACCCTAGTGGGGAATTGGTAATCATTAGAAGACCAACTTAGGGCAAACCGAGACAGGGGACATTACACTTGACTTCATCGACATGATCAATCCACCATCTAGTGCCAACCATAAGTTCATTCTCACAACAATAGACTATTGCATAAGATGGAATAAATCTAGGGCACTAAAGCATGCAATGGATGTGGTGGTAATTTATTTTTTTCAATACACGTTCTTTATATTTGGTGTTCTTGAAACTATTATCACTGGTAATAATAAGGAATTCATGGGTACTAAAATCACCTAATTTTCTCATCAAAATGAGATATACCTAAATCCACCCTCAAACAACTACCCATAAGGGTACGGATTGGCCGAATATATAAATAAGAACTTGATGAGAATCATCAAAAGAATGGGAGAATGATGTATGTGGCAATTATATGCACACCTAAAATAAGCTAATCCAAAGAGGATAACAAGAGAATCCCCTTACACTCTAGTTTACAAAAAATAGGCACAGTTACCAATATCCATACAACTACCAGCCCTAAGTATGAGTTACCAATTAGAGATTGATGACAATGGGGCAATAACCAGAAGATTGAATAAACTCTTGTAACTAGAGAAATTAAGAACTACTATACAAAACTAAATGAGAAAACACCAAAGAACAATGAAGAAATGGTTCAATAAGTGGTCCATTATTCAATAATTTAAGGTGGAGAACAAGGTGAAACTAGGGTACCATGACAAGATGGACTCCCTCTAGAGTAAACCATACATCATAGTTGGTTGAAAGTAGGATAATCCATTTAAAATTGCAACACTTAGTGGAATGATATTATTGATCCTAGTAAATAGGATTCATCTGAAGCCATACCTGTAAGTTATCCTCCTACTATACATAACTCATATATCATAATTTTTCTTTCATATATAGTTTTATTTCCTTGCCATTGTGGTTGCATTGTAGTGGCTTCCCTATATATAATTTACTTTACTGCACTCATTTTTTCCTTTGTGCTATCCAATTATAACCTAATAATTAATTAATCATTATGTCATCTCACCTCTTTGATAATTCCTATGACAAGTCCAAGTCAAGAAATAAAATCCTTTTCTCAACGTCGAATGAGTGTAATACTAAACCTTTCACTAACTAAAGAGCACATGAAATTATTTTTTCCATAGTAGCTTTGATCCAATTATGGTCATTATTCCTTGAATAAATATTTTTATATTTTTTAAGGGAAACCTCATTAAACAGCCAACCTTTTAAATGTATTGATTTTAACCATTCATCCAAAAGTAACTACCTTTTGTTGCAATGAGGTTTATAATCTAGTGCAAGCCATCAGTTTAGCCACATGACCTCAATCCAATAGCTCTCACTAATCTATTGAATTATAACTACATGAAAATGATAAAATCTCTATGAACCATTAGATAAATCTTTTCCAACACATATAGACCATCCATTCTTAAGAAAGTAATGTTCAGTCACAATATAAAGGGTCACATCAATGGGCATGTACCGACACCACAAAAGTTAATAGGCATTGACTCCCTATCTATGCCACTGAATCACAACTAGTTGCCATATCACTATCTATATTTGATAACAAATATCACTATCTATATCCGATAACAAAATCACTATTTATATCCGATAACAAAGTACTAATTCAAATTTAGAGAATTGGAGTGATCCAGGTACTTTCACAATGCAATTATTGATAAGTCTTATCAGGATGGTTGAGGATTCAAATCTAAAATGATGTAGGGGCATCTAGTCAATTTACAAATTTTATGATTTATGTGTCAAGACAGTGATAGAAGCTGAAGAAGGAACAATAATAATTAATTATTATATTCTAGAAAGTGGGATAATGGAGAAGATGGTGATTATTAAAATCAGTTACTTTGATACTTTGAGGAAAGCAGGTGCAGGAAGGCTCACCATTATAAAGATGAGTTAGTGGAATGATAATAGAAGATTCTATGAATAATGGTTAGTGGAATAAGGCAAGAGGCCAAAAATAGCCTGGGAGAGTGGAGGCATGTGGCAGAAGGTGGCAAGAGGCAAAAAGACTAAAATAGACAAAGCAAATAAAGGCAGGCCACATGCAAGGCAAAGGCCGATTGAAGACACAGCTAAGAATAGTTTGTGGAATGCAGAAAATAACAAGCATAGTGGTGTGAGAGGGAAGAAAGGAGAAATGACAAGATATAATTTGTGCAAGCTGCATAAAATAGGGAGGACGATAGTTATTAGTGAGGAGGTGGCAGCCATGACAGGAAGAATAGACTAAGCGGTAGAATATAATGGAGGAGGCTGCATATGTAAAAGAGGAGAAAGGCCGATATAAAATAGGCAGGCATAAAAGAATAGAAGAGGGTTGTCGATGCAGAGAGAGAGGCGGCATAAAAGAATAGAAGACCGCATATATATTTGGTGAAGGCCACACATAAGAGAGAGGAGGCTGTGAGGAAAGAAAGAGGCCATATTCAAGAAGACCATATATGTAATAGAGTGAAGGCTAGATAAAACTAGGGTAAAGGCTGCACAAATAGAAGGAGGCCGCGAATATAAAAAGGAGGTTGTTGTTGGAATAAAGGACCAATAACCAGATAAAGGAGGTGAATCAAATAAGAACATGCTGCATATATAAAAGAAGGTGATAGATATGTTCATGATTGGAAGTGGCAATTTACAAGAAAGAGGCCACACATAGGGAAGGAGGCCGATAGGCCAAATAGAAGGGGTTCCAAACCAGGGAAAGAGGTAGATAAAGAATATCCTCTGAAATCAGATGAGGGCTGTATAGCCAAAAACAACAATAGAGAAGAAGAAAGGTGGTTTGAAGACAAAGAAATAATAAGGAGATGAAAGCCATAGCTGATAAGGAGAGCCAGAGTGGAGAGGAGGAGATCGAATGTGGCCAAGGGCCAAATAGTATAGACCCAAGAGGAGGTCAAGGCCGATGAGAGGCCAAAGAGATTGAGGTGTAGTTGGGATTTGAATAGTTTTTGTAATATTTTTTAATAGAGACCAAGTTGATAAATGAAATAAAAGATCCATTTCTTTTGCATCAAATTTCTATATTATGTGTGTGGACAGCTCCTATAGCTGATTAGAAATAAGTTTGAATTCATTCCTATGTTGCATGTTAGTTCTTGTCACTAATTTGACAGTAAGCTATAGTAGTCCATTTGGAAAAAGGAGGAAATTTGTTAAAAATCACAAAATTGTTGGATGACCATGCCATCAAATTGGCATTAGAGAAAAAGAAGTGTGTAGGTGTTTGGACCATGTGCTATTAGTTTGGTATTAGAGCTAGGTTGGTCTTGAATGCTGAGTATATCACTGAAGGAAGGCAACTTAGCCAGGACTATGAGTGTGGGTATGTGTCACCAAAAGACTGTGCAGAGTGAAAAAGGAAGAAGCCCTAGGTGAGGTGCTCGAAAGATGAAAGAAAGAAAGATGTAGAAGCAAATGAAGAGAGAGAGTCTCACAAAAAGAGGCAAGAGGAAAGAAGAGAAGAAGATGACAGATGCAGAATTCAAAAGAGAATTGGCAGAGTTAAGGAGGGATGTGATGTTGATGAAATAATGGTATGAAGAACAAGACCAAGATTATTATTGGGTTTGGCCAATGAATAAGAAAGTAAAATGGCCAGTAAAGGAGATTGTGGAGAAGAGGAAAAGGCAGAGTATAAATGCCTTAAGAAGAGAAGGTAAGCAGATAAGAGGGTTCCCAAAAAAATGGGACAGCAGAGAGTTGCCATTTGAGCAACATGGACTGGAAGAGGTCAAAGAGGTTCTCATTGAAGAGAATGTGAGGAAAGAGGAAGAGGAAAAAGTGCAGTAGATAGCACTTGAGGAAAGGAGAAGTGAAGAAGGAAGGATGTCCATGAGGAGGGCATTGATAGAAACACTGTGGTCTCTCATTTTATTTGCTAATGTATTGTTTACAGATTTGTGTGCAGGTATGAAGAATGTGTGGAGGAAGGTTGAGAATGAGACCTTAAAGAAGGTGAGAGATGGGGCAAGAATAGCTCCTAAAGAAAGAGAGAAAGATGTGAACGAGGAAAGATTGATGGTAGCGGAATGCCAAGAAGAGTTTGCAGCAGAGGTGTAGTACAGAGTGCCTGAAAAAGAAGAGGAGATTGATGCTAAAGATGTATAGATTGATGATGAAGATGAAGAGGAAACCATAGAGTTTCATGATGCTTTTGAAGATGTTGCAGTAGCAACACAAGATGCTTGTAAAGAAGAGAAGTTGAAAAGCCAAGAAGCTGAAGATTGATGCAATTTGGAACATCGGGTTCTTGCATAGAAGAATGAAGGTAAAATTGTTACTTTTGATCATGAATGTAGAAATAAGAATATGGATAAGAAAGTTGATAAGAAAAAAAAGAAATTGGAGAATGTAAATATGATTGAGGATCATGGCTATGTAGTGCCATGTTGGCAAAAGAAAAAGATGGATAAAAGGCAATAGTTGGGTTGTAAAGAAGTGAATGCCTTTGATTATGTTTATGCTAACAAGCAAGTGCAAAGAAAGAGAAATGTGTAGATGAATAAGTGGCAGTATGATGTGAGGTTGAGATGGCCAACAAGGAGGCCTAGAGAAAATTATTTGAGGATGAAGATAGAGCAAGTGAAGAGAAATGCAAGTGCAGCAAGGAAGGGACATCAGTCTAGTAATAGAGTGTGGGTGGTAAAGCAAGTAGTAGCAAACAAATGTGTTGCAGAAATGACAAAGAGTTGGAGGCATGATAAGGAGAACAAACTCCTAGGAACTAGAAGTAAGATGAATCCAGTAGAGGATGACAAGAAAGAGAAGAAGCATACAATGAAGTTGCAGCAAGAGAAGCCAAGTGGAGGCAAGGTAAGAGAAAAGAAATCTAATTTTTATGGTAATAAAGCTTTGAATAATAATGAGGAAAATATGAGGAGATTATTAGATGAAAAAGAGATAAGAAGAAATAGATATTTGAGAAGACAAGAATGTAAGCAAAGGAAAACTACAAAATGCAGGTATGACATAAAAGAGGAAAAGTGGAAGAGAAGAGTTGTCTGGACAAAGAAGACACCAGAGGTATGTGTTGAAGATGCTGATTTGAACATGAGAGCAGTTGCAGATGATAGTGGAACAACCATAGTTCGAAAGGAAGAGGACAAACAAAAGGAGGAAAACAAATAAGAAGATGGAGAAGAAAAAGAAATCCTAGAAGAAGATTTGTGGAAGCAATTGATAGCCATTGAACAAGAGTGGAAGGAGAAGACTCAAGGTGTGAGCATGAGTAGGATAGTGGAGAAGATTGAAGACCACAAGGCAGAAGTGGTTGCAGAGATAAAGAATGAAGATGATGTAGAGTTGGAAGGGAAGATGATAAAAGATGAAGCTAAAAATAATGTTGTGTTGCAGTAGGTAATCATGAGAGAAGAATGATCAGAAGATATGATAGATGAACCTATTGAGAATTATATGGGAATGGTAAGTGTAGATTTATGAAGCCAAAATGAAAGCCAAAAACACAAATCAAATGCAAAAACAAATGATATACCTTTCACAATGAGTCACAAATCCTTGAGAGGGTGGAAGGAGTTGTACCCAAACTCCTTAGATTTACCCGAGTAGATGAATGTGGATTGCTCTTTGAGATTCAACACAATAGGATGAGAGATTTGGATTTAGATGGAGATTGAGATGGGGATGAGGAATGATTTTGGTATTATGATGGTATGATGAAGAGATTTGAGAGAAATTTGGGCATAGTAAGGATGCAAGAAGAAGTTGTTATGAATGGCTTAGAGAAGGGTCTCATTTATAGATTTTTGGAAAATGGATGGAAGGTGAGGATTAAAAGATGAGATCAAGGGCTAGAAATGCTTGAAAGTTAGGGTTAGGATTGGATTCATAGCCTTGTGACAAGTTTCACAAGAGGAGTGGATGAGAGAGATCAAGGGTTGAGATTTGGTCAATGGTTTTGGAGGGCTCTCATTATTTGTGAATTTTAAATTCACATGGGGAAAGGTGTGGAGGATAAAAATGAATTAAAAATTCATTTTTGGAAAGAGTGGATATGACAAGTGAATTAAAAATTCAATTCATGGGGGAGTGTGAATTAAAAATTCACTTTTATGTGGAGATGTGAAGGTTGAAGGACACATGTACACTTACATGTGTAAGAGGGTGATAAATGATGTGTAAGGAGGATTGGACCCTTTGAATAAAAAATTGATTTTTATTCAAAGGTCTGTGGGAGGATGGGATAAGTAAGGTTAATTAAGTGTTAAGTTTAATTAATTTAGGTCTAGGGGATAGGTAGGCTAGGGTAGCTAATTAAATAATTGATATTTAATTGACTGGGATAGGGATAGGTTGATTAATAGGGTAGATAAATTAGATAATCATGGTTTATCTAATTAATAGGGATTAGGGAGATGGACAAATTAGCTACATAAATATTAGTAATATTTATTTAATCAATGAGGATATAGTTATAAGGTATAGTGATAAATTAAGTGAATTAATTGATCACAAAGGATAGATGATAGATGGTTAGGGATAAATTAATTAAATAAAATAAATTTATTTAATTAATAGGAGGGATAATTGGTGTAGAGGTATGGGAAATTGGTTTGTGGAGCAAGTCAATTTTAGGTGTCTACATTTGCCCCTCTTTGAAATGGTGTTGTGGCTAAGTAACATTATTTCAAAGAAGTTAAAATATAGAATTGGATTGGATAGAAAAAAGATTTTGGCTTAGAAGAGTAGGGTAAGGTTTGGGGATAATTGGTAAGGGTGATGCCCCCTCGAGAGGATAGGTGGGTTGCAAGAATACGGTTGTGCTCTCGAAATAGATGAAGTGGATTGGTTGAAGTGGTTGGAGGATAAAGGATCAGATGAAAGATTGATGATGTTGGGTAGATGATAGATGGATGGGAAATGGATGATTATTGTGCTGACAATGATTTAGAGCAATCCTAGGTTTTGATATAGCAAAGTGGATATTTTCACTAAGGTATAGGAGACCAGGGTGATGATGTGTATCCAACACTTTGCATGGACTAGACACGCAAACAGGAGGGTGATCCCATGCATGCCCAAGATAGTACAACCTTGTCTAGATGAGGGAAGGGGACTCATAGCATAAACCCTTAATACACAAAAGGTATGATGAACCTTAGATGCACAAGGAGATCAATATACTAGAACTGACCCTACGATCCACAAGATATGAATACTAGCTTGGAGTAATGAAACCGACCCACAAGCACAACATACAAAAGCAAGACTATTCCCCATTCTAGATGTTTTTACCACATACCATGATATAGTGAGATCAAGGTAGCTTTGATGTGATCTTCAAATAGGACAAAAGATAAAAATAAAAAATGAAAAGACCAACGAACCAAACAAGATGGATGATGATTGATGGATTTTGCCTATCGTAGGAATGATATATCCTAAGGCAGGAATCAATAGATGATTGGATCATGCTTAGTTGATGTTGTAAGATTGGATCAAGATATGATGGTGACAAGTTGTGGTTGATGTTGATTTGATAGTTGATTTTTGTTAAGGGATGATGTTTTCATAGGTAATGCGATGCTTGGATCTAGTGTAAGCTCAGCGGGTAGGGACCATCCAAGCAGGTCGGATGGGTGCATCTTATGTACCTGAGTACTGGAAACTTCCTTCGTATTGCAGACTGCCTACGTACCATGCATCCACGGGATTAAGGCACATTAAGATGCGGGTGGTGATGATATGTAGTTTTGATTTGTGATGGTGATGTGGGATGATTGAGGATAGATGTGATGATGATGAGATGTTGATGGAATGATGTTGATTTTGTGATGGATATTTTTCTTTTTGGATTTTATGGATTTTTTGATTTTTTTGGATTTTTGTGATTTTGGAAAGGGAATGATTTATTATGATGGTTGCATTGGATTTCGTTTGGATAGCCTTTGCGCTAAATACCAATGACAAGGGAACACCAAGTCTAGAGGTGAAGGTGATGGGGTTGGATAGGGGGATTGGCGATGAAAGGATAATGGATAGGAGATTTGTGGTAGATATATAGATACATGCGGATAAGGGATAGGATGGGGGATAAAGGATCAGGTAGGGATACATGATATATGGATGGGGGGTTTGGCAGTGGAAGGTAATAGAGAGGAGATTCATGATAGATGGATTGGAAGATAGAGATAGGGATGCAAGATAGATGGATGGGAGATGGGGATAAGGATTTTCTCCAAGGGCTAGGTTGCAAGGAATCATATGCCCCAATGCTTAAAGAATTTTGCATGATGGGTTCACGTTTGAATGGATGGACTTTGTAGTAGATGGATGAAGGATATGCTTGAATAGGGAGTATGCCGAAAGGTGTCCAAAGCATGTTTTTTGATATTTTGCCTCTTGTCTTTATCAAGATCTAAGGAGGGAGATATAGTGGATAGAATGGATGGGGAATGATAGGATAAATAGGGGATGGTGGATAGGAATATGATAGGATAAATAGGGGATAGTGGATAGGAATATGATAGGAGAAGGATAAGATAGTGGATAAGATGTGCAAAGGATATTATGGATGTGGATGAAGGATAAGGTTTTACCCCCAAGTGTAGGGATACAAAATGGATAGAGAAGGGATTACGCATGATGCCCACAAGGGTTTTTCATCATGGTACTTGCCCAAGGCACCACAAGGAGTGGTTTTCACCATTGGACAAATTTTTCTCTTTACTATTTTCTTGATTTTTGATTTTTTGATTTTTTTGCTTTTTTGATGGAATGGGGACTCTAGTGTCTGTTTCCATAGCAAGGCGAAGATGGTCCCATGTTGGATAGTGTTATGGATGATGATTGCATAGATGTTGGTAGATAGGAGAAGATGGAATGTATGGTGGGTAGTGGATTGTGCGGATTATGATGTGGATTATGCGGATTATGATGTGGATTACACGGATTATGCGAAAGCATGAACCATAGGAATGTGATGGGGAAGATATGTAGGATAGTGAACGAAAGATGGAGAGATGGGGGTATGTGGGAATGTCAAGTGGTGGAGGGGAACCAAGACCAATGGTTGCACACACTGTTTTGGATTTTGAAGCCTATGTTTTGGATGGGGGTGGGTAGTATTGGGGATCGGGATAGGGGATTTTAAGATGGTCGATTTGGGGTTTTAGGGACCCAAATGGACTTAGAAATTATGGGATTTTTAGATGGGGAGTGGGATGTTTGGGATTTTGCGGTAGATTGGGAGGTGAATGCCTCATTAGAGTTTGGTGCTCTAGGGACCCACACCATTTTTGTTTTTGCTTTTTCTTTTGACGGTGTGGGCTTTGATAGCCTTTTGGATTTTGGATTTTTCTTGGAAGGGATAACATCTTTAGGATTTTGTGCTTTATGAATTGAGGCATTCAAATTATTACTTTTGAATCCCATGGATTTGGGGGAAGCTTCTTCTTTGAAAGATGTGTGCTTTTGTTGGTCTTGATTGGGAATTTTAGGGGGTTTATGGGTGGAGGGGTTAAAATTGGATTTATGGATAAATCGATGAGGAGATTTGAGGATGGTGATATTGGGAGTTGGGAGGATGGGAGAATGAGAGGATTTGTGGATAGGGGTGTTTGGCGTTGGTAGGATAAGAGGTAAAGTGGATTTGATAGGGATATTTGGAGTTGGAAGTAGTGGAGGTAAATTTGATGGAGGAAGATGGACGGTCACATGCTTTTGCAAATGATATGACGATGGAGGAGGGATGGCGACATATGATTTAGGAGTATGATGTGATGCACCAGATTTGGAATTGGGTGAATGGATTTTGGAGGATGCGTGGGTGGTACCAACATGTTTATTTTGTTTTCCTTGGGATGTATAGCCAAGGCCATGCGAGGATGGATGGAATGTAGTGTGGATTGGCTCCAAGATGCCTTGTTCGTGAAGGCCTAAGCCTTTGCCTTGATAGTTCATGTGTTGGAGCATGCAACATGCAATGGGATGTTTGGTGCTTTGGAAACAAGATGCGAGTCCATTATTTGTTGGAGAAGGATAGGTGGTGGATGGAAGTTGTTCACCTCCTATGAGAGAGTCACCACGGATGAAGGTGCCTTGTCCAAGTGAATAGGATGATGGATTTGGGATGGGATTGGTTGATGGAGGTAAGGGATTAATGGGGGATGGTGAAGGGGTGGTAGAAGATGGTGTAGGATTAATAAGTTGATCAATAGATGGGAGAGGATTGGGGATGGGATTAGATAGGATGGTTAGATCTTGATTAGGAGAAGGGGTTGATATTTCAACATGCTTTAGATTTGATTCTTGACATGGCTCGTGTGTTTGGATAGAAGTGGGGGTGATGGTAGGTTCTTGGATGGATATGATAGGTGCTTGACTTATTCTAGGAGATTGTTCAAGAGATTTGGTGGGTGTTGGATTGCATGAGGGTCTTTGATTCCTTGCTAATAGCTAATGGATGGCATCCTTCATGAGTGTATGGGTTGAAGAACAATATAACGGATGGAGAGTAAGGGTGGTTGGTGTGGGATTAGGATTGGGATTGGATAGGCGGGTGATGGGATTAGGTAGTGATGGTTCTTGGGTGGGTTCAAGGATAGGTGTTGGAGTAGATGGTGGTGTTGGAGGGGTGGAGGATTTGGGGGATTCCATTGCTTTTCTTGGTGATGTTCTTTGGAGGAAATCCCACAAGGATTCTTTGGATGTCGTGGGCTTAGGATTTGGAAGATTTGATGGTGGATTAGATGGTGTATGGGTGATAGGGGTTGGTGGTTTGGGAGATACATAAGATGATGGATTAAGGTTGATAAGATTGGGGGGATATTGTGATGGGGGGATTGGAGGATGGGGATTAGGAGATGGGGGATTTTCATGGGGGAATGGTTGTTGATGTAAGCTTTGGATTTTGGATATAAGGTGTGCTAGATTGGTGTTCCCTTGATCAAAGTTAGCGTGACAAAGGTCGGGGGCTGGATAAGTTGGAGGTATTGATTGTTTGGATAGGTATGATGGTATGGATGTATAAGGGGATGAAGATTGGTATGATGTTAGTGGGGATGAAAGATAGGGTGTTTGTTGGTATGATGGAGGTTGGTATGAGGTTGATGGTGTGGATATGTAAGATGTAGGTTGGTATGATGAAGGTTGATATGATGTGGATGGGGATGAAGTGTAGGGTATTTTTTGGGTAGGGGCTTGGGATTCTCTAATGATGAGGTGTGCTAACAGTATATCCCTAATGTCATTTTTACATTTTTCCTTAGCATTAGGATCCATGTTCTCATAGATTTTTCTAAGTCTTTGTAATTGTTGCATTGCTACATAAGGATCCATTTTGTTGGGGAGGTATGGGATGATGGAGGATGATGGATGATTGCGATGTTGGGGAGCAAATTTCAAGACCTTAGGGTGATTAAATTTTCTTCAAAGGATGGATGATTCTCTATACTTAAGGTGGACTAATGACACTTAAGTAATAGAATTGATTTGGTTGATTTGATTGGAAAATCAATTAAGGTCTTTATTTTTGATTGGGTTGATTTGGATTTGAAGTTTGATAGTGATGTTGGAGGACTTGGATGTTGATTTTGGATTGGATTTGGAATATGGTTTGGAAGATTATGGATTGATGTTGGTTGGATTTTGGATTTGATTTGGATGAGATGGGATTAGAATGATGTTGATGAATTGGATTAAGGATGATGAGGGTGATTAGGATAAGATTGGTTGAATGATTTGGATGATGATGTGGATAAGATAGGTGGTTAGGATGATTAGAATAGATGGGTGATTGGATTAAGATGAAGTGGATAAGAATGATTAGGATGATGAAGATAGATTATGACTAGAGAGGAAGTGGATTGGAATTCGATCAAGCTCAAATAAAGGGATTGGATAAGCTCAACTTATGGGGTTTGATAAATGGGGGGATGGTTTAGCGGTGTTGGGAGGAAAACCTAGCCCAACGTGAGGGGGTGTGGGGGGCCGAACGCGAACCCCCACTGATAGGGGTTCGGGGGCATAGCCCCCAACTAGAATTTTTTTGAAAAATGGGCTTATAAAATTAATGTTTTTGATGGGAAAATTTGATTTTTGGACAGGGATGAAGAAGGCGCTAAAACAGATGGAATGGCGTTGAAACAGAGAGGAATGGCACTAAAGGATGCAAATAGTTGGATTGATGGATGAATTTGATTTTTCTTGGCAAGTAGACAAACAATCAAGAAAGAAAACATAATGGCCAAAGGTTTTGTTTGTGAAAGATTTATCAAGCATGCACAACCTAAGGTGAAGCAAGGACAATACTTGTTGAACAAGTGGAGGGATTTTGGCTTCTAGAACAATGGTTCGTAGTGGGGGTACATCCAAAGGATCGACACCTTACGAGCATCCAATAAACCACTTAAGGTTTTGACTAGCTCTACTAGGGGTTTCATATGCACAAGGTACTACTCCCTTTCAAGCTAGCATTGAATGGTAAGCGCTCATACCAATTTGGACTTGGCTTTCACCTTATCCTTTTTTGTATAGCAGACTAGATGAAAGTACCACTTGGGGTCACCAATGAGTTCTCTGAATGGATGTGTCTCAAGGGTAGGCCCACATCCTAAAAAGAAAAATAGAATAGAACCATTTCTCTTCACCCAAGATCCTTTTGAAGGAAAGGGGAGAGGATACTTTAATTCTACCCTATGGGATAACACACATGTGCAAGTACACAAGACACGGCAAGCAAAAGCTAATGTTTGTTTTAACCCCAAATCAAAATGTGCCTAAAGTTATTTTTTGCAAGCAATGATTAATTTTAGTTGCACCAACATCAAATATTTTCTACACTAAGGCACACAAGGATTATTTATAGGTGCACCAAGTGAAATGTTTGATTGTTGTTTGTTTGTCAAGCAAGATTGATTTTATGCACCAAATTCAAGTGTTTTCTAAGCTAAGAAAATAAAGGTTCTTTTTATTGCACCAAAGAAGATGTGTCTAATCTACTAAATCCCTACAAAAGATGTTAGTAGTTTTGAGATGATGGTCTTGGATGACCTGCAGAAAAGAGACCCAACCCTACACACATCCCTAAGCTAGTACAAAAAAATAGTGCTAAAACATATACAAATGGCGCTACAATAAAAGAAGGCATCAATATAGTAAATAGTGCTACAATAGAGGATGGCACCACAATGAAAGATGGTGCTATAATAAAAGATGGCACCACAGAAATAGATGGCACTGATACATAATATGGCGTCGATATAGAGGATAGTGTTGATACAGAAGATAGCGCTGATACAGAAAATAGCACTAGAATACAGAAAGATAGTGCCACTTTGCATAGGAGTTTGGTTTGGTCGATTTGTCTCAGATGAAGGCGTTGCTCTGGGTGTTGATAGAGCCAATATGACACAGAGTTGGTCAATGGATGATTTTAGGAAAATTTTTCCACAGTTTCCCCTTATTTTCTATGTAAAACCTACAAAAATTGAGAGCTAAAATGCTAGCAAGGCCAGAGAACAAGAAAAAGAAGATTAGATTTAAGCCAAAGATGAGCGCGATGGTCGTGTTAAAATAGCACCACAACAGAAAGAGAATAGCCCTAAAACGCGAGTAAAGTGGTGCCACTAGGTAGAGAGATGGTGCTAATCTACAAATAACACGTCTTTCACAACAAAAAAACTCACAAGATAGTTAGATTGGGACCTTGTGGGTCCCACCGGGCATGCCAATGTAGATTTATGAAGTCAAAATGAAAGCCAAAAACATAAATCAAATGCAAAAACAAATGATATACCTTTCACGATGAGTCACAAATCCTTGAGAGGGTGGAATGAGTTGCACCCAAACTCCTTAGATTTACCTAAGTAGATGAATGTGGATTGCTCTTTGAGATTCAACACAATAGGATGAGAGATTTGGATTTAGATGGAGATTGAGATGGGGATGAGGAATGATTTTGGCATTATGATGGTATGATGAAGAGATTTGAGAGAAATTTGGGCATAGTAAGGATGCAAGAAGAAGTTGTTATGAATGGCTTAGAGAAGGGTCTCATTTATAGATTTTTAGAAAATGGATGGAAGGTGAGGATTAAAATATGAGATCAAGGTCTAGAAATGCTTGAGAGTTAGGGTTAGGATTGGATTCATAGCCTTGTGACAAGTGTTGCAAGAGGAGTGGATGAGAAAGATCAAGGGTTGAGATTTGGTCAATGGTTTTGGAGGGCTCTCATTATTTGTGAATTTTAAATTCACATGGGGAAAGGTGTGGAGGATAAAAATGAATTAAAAATTTATTTTTGGGAAGAGTGGATATGACAAGTGAATTAAAATTCAACTCATGGGGGAGTGTAAATTAAAAATTCACTTTTTATGTGGAGATGTGAAGTTTGAAGGACACATGTACACTTACATGTGTAAGAGGGTGATAAATGATGTGTAAGGAGGATTTGACCCTTTGAATAAAAAATTGATTTTTATTCAAAGGTGTGTGGGAGGATGGGATAAGTAAGGTTAATTAAGTGTTAAGCTTAATTAATTTAGGTCTAGGGGATAGGTAGGCTAGGGTAGGTAATTAAATAATTGATATTTAATTAACTAGGATAGGGATAGGTTGATTAATAGGGTAGATTAATTAGATAAGCATGGTTTACCTAATTAATAGGGATTAGGGAGATGGACAAATTAGCTAAATAAATATTAGGAATATTTATTTAATCAATGAGGATATAGTTATAAGGTATAGTGATAAATTAAGTGAATTAATTGATCACAAAGGATAGATGATAGATGGTTAGGGATAAATTAATTAAATAAAATAAATTTATTTAATTAATAGGAGGGATAATTGGTGTAGAGGTACGGGAAATTGGTTTGCAAAGCAAGTCAATTTTAGGTGTCTATAGTAAGTATTGACAATAAAATAGATATTATAATTTTTCCATTTGAGCATGATTTGTTTGAGGTGAATGAAAGAAGGATTCGAGTTTGGAGGTGAATTGTAAGTGATATAAGCAGCCATGCGAGAGCAGCCCACAGTGCTACATAGAGATGTTGGACGATTGAAACATATGAGAAAGAAAGATTATGGAAGAGGAGGAAGAAAAGTTTTGATGAAGTTTGCAGAGGAACACGTTCAAGAGCACATGATTTTTGTCCCATGGGGAGTTTGATGCAAGGGCATCCAGTCAATTTTTGAATTTTGTGATTTATGTGTCAAGACAGTGACAGAAGCTGAAGAAGGAACCTTGTGACAGGAACAATAATAATTAATTATTATATTCTAGAAAGTGGGATAATGGAGAAGATGGTGATTATTAAATCAGTTACTTTGATACTTTGAGGAAAGCAGGTGCAGGAAGCTCACCATTATAAAGATGAGTTAGTGGAATGATAATAGAAGATTCTATGAATAATGGTTAGTGGAATAAGGCAAGAGGTCAAAAATAGCCTGAGAGAGTAGAGGCATGTGGCAGAAGCTGGCAAGAGGTAGAAAGACTAAAATAGGCAAAGCAAATAAAGGTAGGCTGCATGCAAGGAAAAGGTTGATTGAAGGCATGACTAAGAATAGTTTGTGGAATGTAGAAAATAACAAGCATAGTGGTGTGAGAGGGAAGAAAGGAGAAACGACAAGATATAATTTGTGCAGGCCGCATAAAATAAGGAGGGTGATAGTTATTAATGAGGAGGTGGTGGCCATGACAAGAAGAATAGATTAAGCGGTAGAATATAATGGAGGAGGCCGCATATGTAAAAGAGGAGGAAGGATGATATAAAATAGGGAGGCCATGTAGAGAATAGCAGAGGGCTGTCAATGCAAAGAGAAAGGCGGCAGAAAAGAATAGCATACATCATATATATTTGGTGAAGGCCGCACATAAGAGAGAGGAGGCCGTGAGGAAAGCAAGAGGTAGCCATATTCAAGAAGAACACATATGTAATAGAGTGAAGGCTGGATAAAACCAAGGTAAAGGCCACATAGATAGAAGGAGGCCATGAATATACAGAGGAGGTCGTCATTGGAATAAAGGGCTGATAACCAGATAAAGGAGGCGAATCAAATAAGAACAGGCCGCATATATAAAAGAAGAAGGTGATAGATATGTTCATGATTAGAAGCGGAAATTTACAAGAAAGAGGTTTCATATAGGGAAGGAGGCCGATAGGCCAAATAGAAGGGGCTGTGAACCAAGAAAAGAGGTAGATAAAGAATATCCTCTAAAATCAGGCGAGGGCTGTATAGCCTAAAACAACAATAGAGAAGAAGAAAGGTTGTTTGAAGATAGAGAAATGATAAGGAGATGAAAGCCGTAGCTGATAAGGACAGCCAGAGTGGAGAGGAGGAGATCGAATGTGGCCAAGGGCCAAATAGTATAGACCCGAGAGGAGGTCAAGGCTAATGAGAGGCCAAAGAGATTGAGGTGTAGTTGGGATTTGAATAGTTTTTGTAATATTTTATAATAGAGACCAAGTTGATAAATGAAATAAAAGATCCATTTCTTTTGCATCAAATTTCTATATTATGTGTGTGGATAGCTCCTACAGCTGATTAGAAATAAGTCTGAATTGATTCCTGTGTTGCATGTTAGTTCCTATCACTAATTTGATAGTAAGCTGTAGTAGTCCATCTGGACAAAGGAGGAAATTTGTTAAGAATCACATAATTGTTGGATGACCGTGCCATCAGATTGGCATTAGAGAAATAGAAGTGTGTAGGTGTTTGGACCGTGTGCTATCATAAAATCATATAAATAGGTGTTCAATATGCTATTATACTATTAAAAAATATCATATTTGAAGGCACTAAGAACTACTGCAAACTAGCAAGTACTAGATACATCAAGCATTTTGTGAATAGTTCCTAGCAAACAACTTGGATGAGTATTTTTTGAAACAATGCAATAGATGAAGTAAAAGAAAGAGGAGCTAATAGTCATTATCGTCATGGGAAAAAAGGGAGAGAAGCATAAGAAAATCAAGATCTTTATTCTAGTTCCACCTTCATATAGAGGAAAATTCATCCTAGAGTTGGACTTGACATATGTCTACTTCACCTCCATGTACCCTAAAGAACTAGTAACTAAGATAGGTAAACATGTTCCCTATTACCATATTGTTGAATTCGAGTTAGTTAATGATGAGGCTAACCAAATTTATGAATTGTATTTGTCTACCTACCCCACCTTACTCAAAAATGGGTTGTTCTTCCTCTAGAAGGTAGCATTTGAGAAAAATGCTACACATGCTATCAATAGCTATACAAATAGGATTTGGACCTCTCATTTGTCCAAATTCCTTGTCCCCACTCTCCATCCCTACCTAGAAATCATCAGAGTCTATTCAAGAGTCTACATCTCACACCTTCAAAGGAAAGGGTAGGTCTAGCCAATTTATAAAAGCCTTGTTTCAATAGAAATGATAAGGAATATGCTAGGCATTCCCATTGGCTCACTCAAATGTAATTTTGATTCTCTATCTATTGTTCCTAATAAGTTGGCATTTTCTAATAACCTTTTACCCAAACCAACTCTTGGTGTCTACCATACCTTCATAGCCCCCCTTAAGTTCTAGATGTCCTTGTTAGAATTAGCCCTAACAACTTAGTGGGGTGGGTGAATCAGTTGTCCCCAAAATTAATTTTTTCTTTTCTTTTAATCTTCTTTCACAATTGGTAAATTGATTAATGATGCAAATATTAAAGCATATAACATCAACACATAAGCAGAAACATAATCAATACATTTGCAACCAAGATTTTTGATGTGGAAAACAGGTTAAGGGAAAAACCATGGTGGGTGTTAATTCGTACCCTGTTAAAAGTACTTAAAAGAATGGGAAGGCACTTGCCTTTGGGATCACTTCTCAAAAGAGAGGCTCACTACCTAGTACAAGAAATTTGTGTTTAACACAGAAAGAATTAACTGATAATTAGCATCTTTTCATGCCTGGTTCAATTTCATTTGATGCTCCCAAAAACCTCTACTTCTCTCTCCAAATTCTTCTTCACTGACTCTTCACTCTATATTGCTTTCACTCCTCTTCTTCTTTGCTCTTCTTCTGATCCTTTTTTGGATTTAACTCATTTTGCACAAGGATGATTTTCAACAACTCTTCAACAAGTATTTGTATGCTTCATCAACCTTGGAATGATCAAAAAGGTTGGCTAAACTTGACGCGGATCATTACACTGTAAGCCTAGCATAACTGAGACTTGAATCTTCCTCTACAAATAGGCCATGCTTCATAAAATGTTCTTAGAACATCCGCAACATGCTAGGATCATCTGGTCAGCCAAGACTGGGAAGAACATCAACAATGAAAAGGAAAATCTTAAAAAATGAGCTCAAACTTCAATGCAGACCTCCAACACAGTAGATACATGATCCAGAGATCTCCACAAGCACATTGAATTCAATAGAAACATCTGTACTCCTCCAACTCATCAGAATCACTTGCATCTTTATCCAGAACCTCAAGAACACTATCTGCCATGATTGTCAAACTAGGAGGATTGCTTGCGGACCTTCAAACCACGAACCACTTGTATTGATGATACACACTGACTTCCCAAACATGCCTCTAGATCTGCAGATCATCATTTTATATTACCAGAGCAATCTGGACTTCTTTCCTGTCACTTTGTCTCTCCTAAGTATTGCAAGAACTAGTTCTACTGAGATGACCATAACTTCTTCAGATCTTCATGCGAACTTCTCAAATCATAACTAGAGCTTCTTCAGACAAACCTCTACAAATCCATATGGTCCGTATACATTGATTTCCATTAATTTTCTCAATATCCTCAACAATCCGGTGTTCTATACAGACATCAAAATAGGATACAGTTGACACAAATGGTAACAAGGATATGTTGACATCAATGACAACACTGCTTAGGCACATATTTGCAACAATCTCCCCCTTTCTCATTGATGGAAACATATGATGTAAAAAACTGAATTCAACCATCAAGACAAGAACTTCTCCCCCTTTCTCTTCTCACTTCTGCAATTACTTTCTTTACTACTCCCCCTTTCATCAGCAACTAGTTTTTCACACGACTTCTCTCCCCCTTTGACATCAATGGAAAAGGGCACATATTTTCTATCTTTTCTCCCTTTTTGCTTCAGACTAATCCCAAAATTTGCATACTAACTACTCCCCCTTGAGTAGTATCTTCTTAACATCAATCCAGATCACAAGATATGAATGTGAATTCCACTGGACTTATGCACCTTAGTGCATATCAGTTTTGATTAGGAGGGGTAATAACCCCTAACTTTTATCTAAGATACTCAAAAGTATCCTTGGGAAGAGGCTTAGTGAAGATATCTGCAATCTGATCTTTGGAAGACACAAATTCCAACTTGACTTTGTGTATGAGGAAAATCGACTAAATTAATACTAACAAATCAAAAACCCAATAACATAAAGAGAACCAATCTAAATAAAAGCCATTACCAATAAATCAATGAAATATGAAAGCTTTTACCAAGATTTGTATTGTTCCCTTTGGATGAATGTGGATTGCTCAATAGTGTTGTGAAACCATGTTTGTAACAAGCAAGTAAAGTGCTCAAAGATCAATGTCAAAAGATCATAAAGTTGCTCAATCGATGCAATGTATGCTCAAAGCACTGTTAAAGGATGCTTGAGAATAAGTGATCGAAGAGGATTTGAGAAGAAGATGAGGGGGGTTTATATAGGTTTCAAGGAAGATCGATCAACGGTCCAAATAATTTAGAAGAGTCAACGGAGGAGATAAATCAAATAACCATGATGAATGTGCACATGACATGTGTCACTCCAACAAGATATTTTTATTAAGATATGATGAAAACAATATTAATTGAATAGATAACTCAACTTGTAATTTTGTCTTTTTTAGAGTTCTAAAAATAAGATTGATTGTGCACATGAATTAATGAGATATTTTAAGAGGAATTGGAGGATATTTGAAATTAAATAAATAAATTTATTTATTTAATTGTGCATGAGAGAGGAATAGAAGATTATAAATAAAATATTTGATTTTATTTATTTTTAGAGGATTGAGATAATTTAAATAAATTTGCATGATTTATTTAAATTTAGAAGAAGAATAATTGATTTTAATTAAATAATGTAAAATTATTTAATTGTAGATAAGATAGAATTTGGATGAATTAATTAAATAAATGGATTTATTTAATTAATGTGAATTTGAATTTTGGAAAGAGGATAATGATTTAATTAAATAATTGAAATTATTTAATTGTGGAAGAATACTAGAGGAATTTAATTTAATTAATTAAATAAAGAGAATTTGTTCAATTAATGTGGATTTTTAGAAGATTTGGAAGAATTTGATGAAATTAATTAAATAATTAGATTATTTAATTAACGTTTGAAATGCAAGTGATTCGACAGATGATGAAATGCAAGTGATTCAACGACACGGTCATTTTAGGGTGTCTACATTTTGCCCCTCTTTGATGTAATGCAGTTTACAATGTTGCGTTAAAGAAAACGATTGTTGAAGACATGATACAATTTTGATGCCCCAGTGTAGGTAGTTGCCCCAACGTATGCCCCCTCGAGCGGAAAGACAGGGAAGCGACAGAAGGACTGGGTTGACGCTTGACTAGACAAGTACGCGAGAAAGTAGAAGGAAAAAGCAGAATGGGTGGGAAGAAGAAAAAAATGTGGGAGGGACCCTATAAATAGGTCCTAAGGAGACCACACTCCTCATTTGAACCCTAAGAGTTTCTAAATTTAGAGAGTAGAGCCTCCAAACTTAGGGTTAGAGAGTTGAGTGGAAGGAGTTGATAGCAAGGAGAGACGCCAATTCTAGTGCACAGGCATCGGGCGGAGTGAGTGCGGACATACAGGAGGCCAGCAGGAGCTCCAATAATGGTAAGTGTCTAAAAACCTCATTTTAATTTGATGTTTTAGGGCAGTTTAGGGCTAGGTCTAGGGAGGTTTTTTTAGGTCAGCCAAAAGCGTTGTAGGCTAGAATGTCGCATATGGCAGTCGGGTTAGGCACTTTTGGCACGCCGCAGCACGTTTGGTAGGAAGGTATAGCACTATTGGCTTTGAGGTCACCACGCTGCAGCGTGGTTGGTAGAGTCCTGCAGCGTATCTAGTTATGCAGTGTAGCGCTTCTAGCAGGGTAGGTTAACACGGTTGGAAGGGGAGAAAATGAATCGGGTCACCCTTGGTAGCACAGAGCAGCGTGGTTGTAGTCATAGGGTGGTGCGGTTGTATAATATAAGTCACGGCTGGGTCAGATAGTTTAGCGCTTCTACATAAGCAGTAATGCATGTTTGGTAAAACAGGGCAGTGCCTTTGTGTGAAACAAAGCACTTTTGGTTGTAGGCTAGAAGAATATGGGAGTTAGGTTTGACCAAAGGGTTGACTACCCTATGTTACAAAAGGGGAGAGTTTGGTCTAAGGGTGCATATCATAGAATAGATGTAGGTAGGATTTGAGTGATATGGTATAAAAGAACTGACAAGTGATTGCTTGGATGCAGAGGATTATGCCACCGCTCATGTCGAGAGAGCAACACCACCCTATAGCACATGAGGTAGTACAACTAACGTGGGAGAAGGACGCATTCCTAGAGCACACAAGATTATGGCACATGGCACACTTGACACACATTAGGGTGAATCTCACCCTAGTGATAGTAGTTGTAGAGAGATTTCACAGTGAGACATGCTCGTTTCACTTTCTGACAGGGGAGGCAACAGTGATATTAGAGGATGCTTATCGCATCCTCAGGATTTGGATTGATGGAGAGAGAGTGGACTTTGACCTAGCATGGGGCGAGGCAGGCTTGGTAGAGGTATTCTGCATAGAGGACCTAAGGATAGATGATGGTGAGATTTGGTGGGCAGATGTCCCGAGACTCTGTGATAGGATCAGATGGACAGTTGCTTCACTGATTGGTAGCTTCATGTGCTCAGATAGTAGATCTAGAGGACTATCTGTTGGATGGGGTACAGTGCTATCGGGGATGTTTACACATGGGACATAGTATGCATGGGGGCCTTGTGTGCTTGGACAGTTGTATCACGACATGCATGATTGTGTTTATAGGAGAGGCCGTAGTCTCTCAACAGGGGTCACTCATCTACAGGTGCAGGTGTGGGAGCACATCCTAGTTATCAGACCCATGGCACAGTGCTGACGGGAGAGGGGAGAGTCGTATGCATTTCTCTATGAGGGAGTGATCACACACAAAAGGTTGGGATCGGTCAGCCATTGGAGACGACAGATCGACGAGATGGACCTATTTGTTTGGAGGCCATGGTTACTTTACGAGGAGTGGGAGGATGAGCACGAGCAGCTTATGTATTACCACCAGGATCGATATTTGTTTGGGAGGCAGAGAGATACCAGACCTTTAGGTTTATCATCAACTGGTGGAACCAATACAGGAGGTGTAGCTAGATACTCTTTGAGTTGATCAAATGCTGCTTGACACTTATAATCCCATCGAAGTGAGACATCCTTTTAGAGCAAGTGTTGAAATGGTTGACATTTATCTGCTAGCTATGAGATAAAATGCCTAATGGACTGCAACCTTCCCTAAAGGCTCCTTAATGCTTTGAGGTTCTTTGGTAGAGGCATCTCCACTATAGCCTTTACTTTTGTGGGGTCTACTTCAATGCCTCTATGAGATACAATGTATCCCAACAGCTTCCCTGATGTTACCCCAAAGACACACTTCTTTGGATTGAGTCTTACTTGGTATTTCTTGATCTTGTCAAAGATCTATCCTAGAACTTGTATGTGATTTGCCCTAGAAGATTTAGCTAGTATGTCATCCACATAGTCCTCCATAATATGATGAAAGAGGTCATGGAATATCACTGTCATTTCTCTTTGATAAGTTGCCCCCGCATTCTTTAGACCAAATGGCATGACACACCAATAATAATTACCCCACGGACAAGTAAAAGTTGTCTTATGTTGATCTTCTTCTGCTATCCTTATCTGATTGTAGCTAGAGAATCCATCCATGAGAGAAAGCATTTCATGACCTGCAGTCAAGTCTACTATGAGATCAATGTTTGGTAATGGAAAGTCATCCTTGGGACATTCTTTGTTCAGATCTCTAAATTCATTACACATGCGGATGCGCCCATTGGGTTTAGACACAGGTACAATGTTTGAGACCCAATCTGAATAGTCAATAGGTCGTATGAACTTTGCATCTAACAACTTCGGTATTTCCACTTTTACCAAGAGAGCTATCTGTGGGTGCATCTTCCTCAACTTTTGCTTGACTGGTTTAACCTTTGGATCAACTATGAGATAGTGAATAACTAGCTTAGGGTCTAACCCTGGCATATCAGCATAGGTCCACGCAAAGTTGATGGTTCTCTGTAAGAAGAATGTGTTAAGATTCCTATGTTCTGTTTCTGATAATGATGCTGCTAGGTATGTGGTCTTTGGATTTTGCTTTGTGCCAAGGTTTATCTCTGTAGAATCTTCCACTAGGAGAGCCGACTTCTCTTGATACTTAGATGGTAGGGGAAGGTCAAATCCTCCATCCTCAGGTGCCATAGTTGGTTTTTCACCTTTGGATACATCCTTTGTTTTTACTATTTTGCGATCAGAAGGTGCCACAATGTGGTTTTCACCTAGAGATCTTTCTTTATTTTTACTTTTGCGACTGGAGGATTTGGCATTCTCACCAAAATAAGTTGTTGGCTCTAGTTCCATTACAAAACCTACTTTATGATTGCCCAAAGGGATACCATCCCAGAGTCCCATGAACTCAGCTAGAGCTTCATCATTCTGAAATAGATCTATAACAGGGGACCCTTGTTGGTCCCAATCGATAAGTTCAGGGTAGACAAGTGTTACATTCTGGGTGTTTGTGGTGGAGGTTAAGGATACAAATGATAGCATAAATATGGAGGATTCAGTGAATAGGTCAGTCATATGGAGGGAAGAGTCATTGAAGATAGCCTCATTAGACATCGAATCTATGAGAGAAGTTTCAGCCACCTTGTCGAGGATACCCTTGATGTCCAAGGCGTGCGGTACCTTTCTACCAAATCCTAATCCCTTCTTGTCTAGTTTCTTTGTCACAATAATGGGTTCCATAGTTACTTGATTCTGTTTCCCAAGGCCACCTTTGCCTTTATAGCCCATGTTTTTGACTATCCTTAAGCCATCGCCATATTGCTTGACTGGTATTGTGACTGGTTCTTTCTCTTTATAGAGCCAAGAAGAAATGTCCTCAATAGTTTCCTCTTCCAATAATTGTCCCTATTGGAATTGGGTTAGAAATGCTGGGGGACGAATAGCTACTTTTTTAGTTACTTTGGCAATTGGTGGTTGGCTGTAAGATTTTGGAGATAAAGGCATTCGCCCTACACAACAAGATTTTGAGATATCATAAGTTCCAAAGCCTATATCACGGATGTGAGATTTGATTTTAGGCAGAGGATTAGGGTTACTTGTAGAGGCTTGTGTTAGAGTTTCAGGATCAACATATAGTGGGGATTCAAGGGCTTTTTTATTTTTAGGCACTTGGTTGCAATTCTTATAGCTGCCTTGCATGACATGACAAAATTCAAAAGGATTGGGGTCTCCTGGGATAGTTATCTCTGTACCATTGAATGGGAAATTTAGAGACTGATGGTACATGGAGGGGATAGCTTTCATTGCATGGATCCATGGGCGGCCTAGGATAATGTTGTAAGGTAGCTCAATGTCAAGGACTTGGCACCTGGTTTCAAGCATGATGGGGCCCAGTTGTATAGGCAAGTGGATAACACCTTCTGAACGGCGTTCATCATCATCATATCCCTTGATTGTAATACTTTGATCAATGTTGACATGATCCTCAAAGTATCCCAGTTGCTTAAGTAACTTTAAAGAACAGATGTTGAGACCAGCACCACCATCTATGAGTATACGTTTGATTTTACGTTTATGAATGAGAACCTCAATATGAAGGGCATCATTGTGACATGGATCATGGGAAGGGAGGTCTTTCTTAGAGAAGACCACATTGTAGGGCAAAGCAATGTTACCTACTATAGCTTAGAAATCCGCAACCACTATATTGTTAGGAATCGAAGACTCTTGGAGGGCTTTTTCTAACACCACTCTATGTGCAAGTGACGACCATAGAAGGTCCAAGATAGAGATCTGTGCAGGCATTTTCCCTAAATGTTTGACAAGATTATAATCAGATTGAGTTGGGAGACTAGGTGTAGGACCATGAATAGTGACATGACCATGACGAGTTGTAACAGCGCAATCCGTAGAGTTGCCTTTGATTGTGAGGGTAGACACTTGACTCTCTTCAAAATGACCTACAATGGAGTCAAAGGAAGAGGAAGCATGATTGATACCTTTACCTTTATCCTGAGGAGGAGGTGGACCATGGTGAGGGAATGGTTCCTTGTACATGTTGAGGTCTTTGTTCGTGTGTTGAGCTGGTGATTCATCTCCAAAAGAGATTTGGTTGCCTTCGATGAGATTTTTGATTAGGTGCTTGAGTTTCATGCATGATGCAGTTCTATGCCCTTTGCTCCTATGGAACTCACAATATTCATTGTCTCTATAATGTGCAGTTTTGTAAACAGGTTCGCCATATGGGGGAGCATTGGGTAGGGTGATGAACCCTTTGTGTAAAATCTTTTGAAGGACCAACTCTATGGGCTCTCCCAAGGGAGTGAATTGATGCCGCAGAGGGTAATCTTGTTGAGGTCACTCTTGTTGTCATTGTTGTTGGTTTTGATAAGTTTGTCTTTGTTGTTGCTACTGTTGAGGTGGAGCTTGACTTGGTTTGGAAAGATGAAGTGATGTTTGCAATGTTTGGACATGTTTAGAATCAACCACCCATCGTTGACCACGTTTCTATTCTTGTTCCAAAACTTTGGTTTATCATTTGTTTGTTGGTGAGGAGCATTGTCTTTCATTTCTTTGAAGATTTTGACTACACCTTTAGCAATGAGGACCTTTTCAATGTTGATTCCCTTGTATGTAATTTCGTCAAAGGTTGTAGCACTAAGAATTTGCAAGTGAAAAAACAATTCTTGGTTGAGATTCTGCACAAACATGATAACAAGTTGCTTTTCGAGTATTTTGAATGGGAATTTACTAGCCATTTGTCTCCATCTTTGAAGGAAAGAAATGAAAGTTTCTCCATTTTTCTGTTTGTTGTTGCATAGATTAGTCATGGAAATCTCATGCTTTGTGTTGTAGGAGAAGTGGGTGGCAAATTTCTCCGCTAGCTCGTTAAAAGACTTGATACCCGTAGGTAAGTGTGAGAACCATTCTAAAGCTTGACCTCCAAGATTGCGAGGAAAGAGATGCATAAGATATGTGTCGTTATGTGAGACCTCGAAGCAAGCAAGATAGAATTTCCTGAGATGGTCTTTTGGGTCACCTTTTCCTTTGTATTTATCAAATTTGGGAATAGTGAAATTTTGAGGAAAAGGGATCATGGGTAATGACTGATCAAAAGGATAAGGACACACTTCTTCCAAAGAGAAGGTCTTTTTGGTGTGGCCAAACATAAGATCTGATAGCTGTTGTTGAACCTCTACAAGTTTTAGCTCCATAGTTGTGGGAGGGGTTGGAAACATCTCCTGTTGTCCTAGAAGTGGCTGTTGCTGCCCATATGGAAGATTGTAGTGTAAACTGTGAGCATTGGTGGTATAAGGGTCGTAAGATTGGTTAGGGTCATGCGTGTTATATGTTGGGTTTAGATTGGGTTGGAATTGGATGCTTTGATATGGAGGAGGTGGGGGTGGCGCTAGGTAAGAATGTAGGCTTTGTGAAGGTTGAAGATATGAGTTTGGTGGCGGAAAGCTAAAATTTGGGTTAGGTTGCGATTGTGGCATAGAGCTTTGGGAAGTTTGGTTTTGGGAGTGTTGAGGGTGGATCGGTAATGTGTTGAAGAAATTTAGTGCTGATGATTGTTGTGGTTGGGGGACATAGATAGAAGTGTTATGCGATGGTTGAGGTTGATTGAGGATGAGCATAGAAGAATGTTGTGGTTGGGATTGCATGACCCTAGTTGGTTGAGAAACATGAAGGTTTGATGATATAGGAGGTGGTATTTGTTGAGACCCTTGTTGCATGGCTACATAGTTGTTCCCCGGATTGTAGTTTGGTGGGAAACCTATTCGTGATGGGGTAACCAATATTCCACTTGCAATTGGTGTGGACACTTTAGGAGTATTTTGCATGTTTGATTTTGCTAGAGCATCTTGTCTTGCTACTTCAACTTGACGATGTAGAGACTCTTGTTGGTTTTTGTAGATCTCCATATGAGTCAGAAGCGGTGATATGACCCTCTTTCCTATTGGGTTTTGATAAAGGGGATTCTCATACTGTGCGATCATTCTCCCTTGTGAGCTTTGTTTGGGTAAGGTCGTGGTCACTGTTGACATGGTTTGGACTACCGTTATAGTGTCTTGGGTGTTGTTAGGCTCGCTAAGATTGGATAGATCAAAACCTTTGGGTAATTTGGCTCCTTGCTCTGCTAGCAAGCAAAAGAAATGATCTTGGTTCTCGCTAAGGATTTTGTCAAATGTGGCTATGGCTCTAGGATCTTGTATGAATTCATCAAGATCTTGCCCATCTTCTTGAGATGATTGACCTATTTCAAAGTGTCACTCTTCTTGAGGTGGGGCTTGATCTACGGTATAACCTTATGGAACAAAATCCTGAGGCATTCCGATGGTGTAGTGAGGTGTACTTACCAAAGGGACCCTACCTTCTTGAGATGGGACATGACCGATAGTATAACCTTGTGGAACAAACTCCTGAGGCATGCCGGTGGCATAGTGAGGTGTACTTACGAAAGGGACCCTGCCTTCCTGAGGAGTGTTAGGGTGGTCCAGCTACGACATGTTTGGAGAGTTGGTAGATCTTTCCGCGGGTGTCCTAGGAGTAACCTTGGGAGTAATGTTGAGTTGACCTGATTGCGGTGTGTGAGGAGGCGATTTGCGCTTCTTAGGGACAACTTGCTTGGACTTCATAGTTTATTGGAGCCTAGTGGTTACCATGGAATACACTAGGACAAACTGCTGAGATTTTGCTTGTGTTTTGGAAAAGACAAACTCTGATGCAAAAGTAACTGGACCAAAGGTGCTATACTGTTTCACCAGAGGTGCAGGACTATGCAACCAAAAGCGTGCTACTGTAATACCAAAGGTGATGGATTGAGCTACCAAAGGTGAGGTACTGCTATACCAAAGGTGAGCTACTGTGACCAAAAGTGAGTTACTGTTATAACAAGGGCGCTGAAGTAGGTTTGCCAGAGGCGAGGTACTGTTAGACCAAAGGTGAACTACTGTAATACCAAAGGTGAGCTACTGTAATACTAGAGGAGCTGGAGTACTGTCTAATGTTGTAAAAAGGCAAATTTTGATAGATTTGTTTATGGCTCTGATTGGATTTGCTTTGACAAGAGAAAACACAGCAAATAAAGTGGCAAAAAGGACTGACACAACAGATAGTGTATGTTCGAGGCTCACAAAAAGCCCAATGTTTCCACAGGTATAAGACAATTTGCAAACAATATCAAGCACTTTTTATCCCTAGAGACAAGGTTTCATTGCAGTAGATCAGCTCACAGCGTAATACTCCATCGATAAAAATGTCATTCCATAAAGGTGTTAGACATTTTGTATCTTTGCGAGAGATGATAGGTAGGGATATCTCACCCTCCCCTTAGAAAGCTCAAGTAGGTCACAAGAGCTTTATGGCCAAGGGAATACTATCTCTTCTCAAGGGAGCCAATGGTGAGTATCTTAAGGGCTTAAATCGATTCCCCTTGCACTGATGATTACCGCAACGTTCAGAGGTAGATCGGGTAGTCACTATCTAGAATGGTTCTTAGTAACTTTGAGGGACCAACACCTCACGAGCAATGCGACAAGCTACCAAAAGATTTAACCAATCCTACTAAGAGTATCAAACACTTCGCTCGATGTGAAAATTGTTTCCACAAAGAGCTAGTACACCTCTTTTCAATTTGGCAACACAAGGTAAGGCTGACGTCAATTAGGACTTGGCTTTCACCTTATCCCTCTTATATAGTGGTTCAAAGGAAAACTCCGCTTAGGGTCATCCCTTTTGGATGAAGTGCAATCCAAAAGCAGGCCCTTCTAAAGGAAGTACTGAAATGTAAGAGCAAGCACATCAAACAAAGGTTCAATTGTCCCATTATAAGAAAAAAAAGGTGCAACTAAATTAGGCACACACACGTTTGTAGTTGTCAATTGTCCCTTATGAAATTGAAGTGTTTGGCATTCATGTCCATTGTCCCTTAGAAAATTGAGGTGTTTTCGCATACATGTCTATTGTCCCTTAAGAAAATCAGTATTGTGCCTCTAGAAGCGCTTCACTATACTACCAATAGCATTTTTCTGTGTCTTTTGCGTTGTTTCGTACTGTACTTAAAAAAAATTAATTTCTCAAAGAAAAAGAGGGATTAGTGGGTCCCATCGGGCGTGCCAGAATGTGTATGAGGAAAATTGACTAAATGAATACTAACAAATCAAAAACCCAATAACATAAAGAGAACCAATCTAAATAAAAGCCATTACCAATAAATCAATGAAATATGAAAACTTTTATCGAGATTTGTATTGTTCTCTTTGGATGAATGTGGATTGCTCAATAGTGCTGCGAAACCATGTTTGCAACAAGTAAGTAAAGTGCTCAAAGATCAATGTCAAAAGATCATAAAGTTGCTCAATCGATGCGATGTATGCTCAAAGCACTATTAAAGGATGCCTGAGAATAAGTGATCGAAGAGGATTTGAGAAGAAGATGAGGGGGGTTTATATAGGTTTTGAGGAAGATCGATCAATGGTCCAGATAATTCAGAAGAATTGACAGAGGAGATAAATCAAATAACCATGATGAATGTGCACACGACATGTGTCACTCCAACAAAATATTTTTATTAAGATATGATGAAAACAATATTAATTGAATAGATAACTCAACTTGTAGTTTTGTCTTTTTTAGAGTTCTAAAAATAAGACTGATTGTACACATGAGTTAACGAGATATTTTAAGAGGAATTGGAAGATATCTGAAATTAAATAAATAAATTTATTTATTTAATTGTGCATGAGAGAGGAATAGAAGATTATAAATAAAATATTTGATTTTATTTATTTTTAGAGGATTGAGATAATTTAAATAAATTTGCATGATTTATTTAAATTTAGAAGAAGAATAATTGATTTTAATTAAATAATGTAAAATTAATTAATTGTAGATAAGATAGAATTTGGATGAATTAATTAAATAATTGGATTTATTTAATTAATGCGAATTTGAATTTTGGAAAGAGGATAATGATTTAACTAAATAATTGAAATTATTTAATTGTAGAAGAATACTAGAGGAATTTAATTTAATTAATTAAATAAAGAGAATTTGTTCAATTAATGTAGATTTTTAGAAGGTTTGGAAGAATTTGATGAAATTAATTAAATAATTAGATTATTTAATTAACGTTTGAAATGCAGGTGATTCGACAGATGATGAAATGCAAGTGATTCGACGACACGGTCATTTTAGGGTGTCTACAGACTTCATTCTCATTTACTTTCTCTCTCAAGAAATGAAACTTGATAGATATATGCTTTGTCTTTGAGTGTAATACCAGATTCTTTGAAATACTTATAGCACTTGAATTATCATAGAAAATTGTGACTGGCTCCTCAAATGCAATTCTGATGTCCTTCAACATTTGCTTCATCCACAAAACTTGAGTACAATTATTTTCTGCTGCTATATACTCTACCTCTACAGTAGACAGAGATATTTCCTCTTGTTCTCATCCAAGAGACCAATCTTCTTCCCAAGAATAATGCACCACCACTAGTACTTTTAATGTCATCCACATCTCCTACCCAAACAACATCTATATACGCATGAAGAGTGAAGTCATTATCCTTTGGATACCACAATCCATAATCAATTGTCCCCTTAAGATATCTAAAAATTCTTTTGACTTCCACAACATGTGATTCTTTTGGATTAGCTTGAAATCTGGCAACAAGTCCAACTACATTCATGATGTCAGGTCTGGTCTGAGTCAAATAGAGCAATCCTCCAATCATTTATCTATACCTTTTCTAATTTACCTTGGGGGAGTCATCATCTTTGCTTAGCTTGCATCCAGTTACCATAGGTGTACCTACTGGCTTTGAATCTTCCATTCCAAACTTCTTCAACAATTCTTTCACATACTTGGATTGAGATATGAAGATACCTTTATCTGACTAAACAATTTGCAGACCTAGGAAGAAATTCATCTCACCAAACATTGACATCTCAAACTCACTTTTCATTTGATCACAAATGCTTTGCACATACATTTATTTCCACCAAAATTGATATCATCAACAAAGACTTCAACAATTAGAATGTCCTCATGATTAATCTTGAAGTACAAATTACTATCAGCGGTACCTTTGCTAAATCCTAGCTTAAGCAAATGCTTATCCAATCTTGCATACCAGGTTCTTGGAGCTTGCTTGAGTCCATACAATGCTTTTCTTAGTCTACAGACTATATCTCTCTAATCAGACAGTTGAAAACCTTCTGGTTGCTCAATGTAGACTTCTTCCTCCAAATCTCCATTTAGGAATGCTGATTTGACATCCATTTGATAAACTTTAAAATCTTTGAAAGCAGCAAAAGCAAGAAATAATCTGACTGCCTCTATCCTTGCCACCGAAGCAAAAGTTTCTTCAAAATCAATTTCTTCCACTTGAGAATAGCCTTTACATACCAACCTTGCCTTGTTTCTTACAACCTCACCATCTTCATTTAGTTTATTATGGAAGACCCATTTGGTTCCAATCATATTTTTGTCCTCAGGTCTAGGAACAAGATCTGAAGTGTGATTCTTTTCTATTTGCATCAATTCTTCTTCCATTGCTTTAACCCAGTTTTCATCATTGCAGGCTTCACTTACTGATTTAGGTTCAATCTTTGAAATTAAACAAATCTCCTCTTGATCTTCAGAAAGGTTTCTCCTAGTTTGAACACCTTTACTCTTATCTCCTATGATTAGATCTTCAGGATGATTCATTCTTACATACCTGGGAGTTTTGGGAATTGCTTGAGCTTCTGTTTCTTGAGCTTGTTCCTCAATTTCTACACTATCTTCTTGAATCACTTGATTAATCAGATCAATCTGGGTCTGAATCTGAGATTGTACTTTCCTTTCTTGACTTGTATTTTTATCTTGATCATCTGAATCATATCTGCAGGGCCTAGAATGTCCTTTACTCTCATCAACTCTGACATTATCACTTTCAACAATCTTCTTCAACCTCTTGTTAAAGCACCGGTATGCTTTGCTTTGAGTAGAGTAACCCAGAAAAATTCCTTCATCACTTCTTGCTTCAAACTTGCCTAGATCCTCATCTCTTTTGATATAGCATTTACTACCAAAAATTCTGAAAATATCTCACAGTAGGAGGATGACCAAACCATAGTTCATAAGGAGTATTACCAGAATTTCCTTTGATCTGCACCCAGTTAAGAGTGTAGATAGAAGTGCTCATAGCTTCTCTCCAATAAACATGAGGAACATTTGTTTCCATCATCATGGTCCTGGTAGCTTCTTGAATGGTCTAGTTTTTTCTTTCCACAACTCTATTTTGCTGAGGAGTCCTAGGAGTAGATAACTGTCTTTTTATTCCATGCTTTTCACAGAAAGCATCAAACTCACCGGAAGTAAATTATCCACCTCTGTCAGATCTCTGACACTTCAATTTCCCACCAATCTCATTTTCAACCATCACCTTGAACACTTTAAACTTGTCAAGAGCTTCTGATTTTTCTTTCAGGAAATTTAACCACATCATCTGAGAGTAATAATCAATCAACAACATGAAATATATGTCTCCTTGCACACTCCTAATTCTAGCAGGACCACAGAGATCAGTATGTACCAGTTCCAATCACCCATTTGAAGTTTGTTCCTTATTTTTGAATGAAATTTTGTTCTATTTACCCAATTGACATTCTCTGCATATGCTATCAGGTTTCACAAGTCTTGGAAGATCTCTTACAACCTAAGTGGAACTTATTTTGACAATGTTATCAAAATTCACATGACACATCCTCCTATGCCATAACCAACTTTGATTTGTTTGAACAATCAAACAAATTTTTCTAGAACTACTTAAATGAAAGATGTTAGCTCTAGTTTGAGTACTAGATGTAATTTCAGTTCCAGAGCTCTCCAAGATTCTAAATTTTCCATCCTTGAATCGAAGATCATAACTCTTGTCAACCAACTGTCCAACACTGAGAAGATTGTAGTTTAGTCCTTCCACATACAGAACATCATTGGTGCAATTCTTACCATCAAAAGAGATGGATCCTTTGCCATGAATTCTACCAGCTGAGTTGTTTCCAAATTTCACAAGCCCACCTTCATATTTTTTAAAACTTACAAACTTACTTATGTCACCAGTCATATGATGAGAACATCCACTATCAATCACCCATTCATCCTTTTCAACAACCTGAGTAGCCAAGGCACTTTCCACATTTGCACAGCTAGCAGATTCAGTAGACATTGGATCTTCTTCTTTAATAGCAATGAACACCCAATCAGCTTCTCCATGATCAAATTCATCATCTGTGACTCCTTCTTCTCTAGCTTCTTGGACATAGTAGCAATTCTTCTGACTTTTGTATCTGTTAGGGTTTGGTTTTGAAAACCTCTCCGGACACCTTAAGGCAAAATGACTAATATTATTACAAGAAAAATATTTTAATGGAAACTTTCCTTCATACTTACCAGATCCTCTTGGCATTCTTTTGGTAATAAGAGCTTCAAGATCTGCAGTCTCAAATTCATCATCTTCAAGATCCTTCCTTGTCTTCACAAATCTATTTGATCTTCCTGAAGAACTTTCACTCAAATCATATCTTTGTTTTCCATATACACTGGCCTTGAATGCTTATTCAGACTTAGGGAGAGATTCACCAAACTCACTCATTTCAAATGCTAAAAGCTTACCAACTAACTGATCCATTGTGACGGTTGTTACTGTCCTGATTTCTTCAATGGTTACAACTTTATGCTTGTATGCTATAAGTAAGGATCTGAGCACTTTGGCAACAATTTTTGATTCTTTCAATACTGCACCTGTATTTCTGATACCAGTCACAAGTTCATTTACTTTCTGCATGTAGGAAGTAATGTTTTCATCTTCACTCATTACCAATCTTTCATATTTACCCTTTAGGCTTTGTAGCTTGGCACATTTAAAACATATTTGTCACCTTCATACAGATTTTCCAACTTATTCTAGATTTCATGAGTATTTTTCAAATCTAGGACATTTGCCAATTCGGTATTAGACAGGGCACTTAACAATGCTTCTTTAGCTTGAATGTTGTGTTCAACATCTCTAAGTTCATCTATAGTTGAAGGTCCATTCTTTGGAATCTTATACACATTCTTGGTTATTAACCAAAAGACATCACCCATACATTCCAGATGACACTGCATGCATACCTTCCAGAGGGAGTAATTTGTTCCATCAAATCTTAGGCTTTCCTTCTTGTAAGACGACATCTTGGATCTCCTAAAGTGGTCAAGCTTCTTTTAGAGGTACTTGGCTTTGATACCAATTGTTGGAATTAGCCCAGACAACTGAGAGGGGGGGTGAATCAGTTGTCCCCAAAATTAATCTTTTCTTTTCTTTTAATCTTCTTTCACAATTGGAAAATTGATTAATGATGCAAAAATTAAAGCATATAGTAGAAACATAATCAACACATTTGACACCAAGATTTTTGATGTGGAAACCCAGTTAAGGGAAAACCCACTGTGGGTGTTAGCCCACAAGATTCATACCCTGTTAAAAGTACTTAAAAGAATGGGAAGGCACATGCCTTTGGGGTCACTACTCAAAAGAGAGGCCCACTGCCTACAAGAAATTTGTGTTTAACATAGAAAGAATTAACAGATAATTAGCATCTTTTCATGCCTGGTTCAGTTTCATTTGATGCTCCCAAAAACCTCTACTTCTCTCTCCAAATTCTTCTTCACTAACTCTTCACTCTATATTGCTTTTTCTCCTCTTCTTCTTTGCTATGCTTCTGATCCTTTTTCAGATTTAATTCATTTTGTACAAGGATGATTTTTAACAACTCTTCAACAAGTATTTGTATGCTTCATCAACCTTGGAATGATCAACAAGGTCGGCTAAACTTGATGCGGATCATTACACTATTAGCCTAGCATAATTGATACTTGAATCTTCCTCTACAAACATACCACACTTCATAAAATGCTCTTAGAACATCTGCAACATGCTAGGATCATCCGGTCAGCCAAGACTAGGAAGAACATCAACAACAAAAAGGAAAATCTTCAAAAACAAGCTCAAACTTCAATGCAGATCTCCAACACAGAAGCTACATGATCTAGAGATCTCCACAAGCACATTGAATTCAACAAAAACATTGGCACTCCTCCAACTCATCAGAATCACTTGCATCTTTATTCAGAACCTCAAGAACACTATCTTCCATGACTATCAAACTAGAAGGATTGCTTGCGGACCTTCAAACCATGAACCACTTGTATTGATGATACACACTGACTTCCCAAACATGCCTCTAGATCCGCAGATCATCATTTTATGTTATTGCAGCAATCTAGACTTCTTTCTTGTCACTCTATCTCTCATGAGTATTGCAAGAACCGGTTCTACTTAGATGGCCATAACTTCTTCAGATCTTAATGCGAACTTCTCAAATTATAACTGGAGATTCTTCAGACAAACCTCTACACATCCATATGGTCCACATACATTCATTGCCATTAATTTTCTCAATATCCTCAACAATCTAGTGTTCTATGCAGACATCAAAATAGGATACAGCTGACATAAATGGCAACATGGATATGTTGACATCAATGACAACACCGCTTAGGCACATATTTGCAACAATCCTTGTATTAATTTATGAACAACACACAATATGTCTACAATATAGTTTCCTATTTACTATGTATTAGGGATGATACGGTTATATTCACCAATCAACTTTCCATTTCTCATTTCCTTAGCAAAACCCCTACTACCAAAACTCTCTAGTTAGAATTCTCTCAACACCCTAAGGAGCATATTGCCACCTAATTGTAGAACCTAGAAGTCACTAATATTTTCAAATATCCCTTCATGCTCTTCCATATGCTTCTCCACTAGTGCTACCAACTATATACAAATATTGATGCAAAGATTGCCCATAGCCCATTAATATATGACCCAGTCATTGTTTGGAACCCCTTCTTCATCAAAGAATTGAATAGTATTCCTTTATTAAATAATTTCTAATGACCACTCTATCCCTCCTCTTGGATGAATAAATTCCCAAGATTAGCAAGTCCTATGTGACCACCATGTAGTCTATTCATAGAGGAGATTGGTTCTTTAGTGTAGGTCACACCATCATTTAAATATATGGATTCACTAGATTTATGTATAGGATCTTAAGGTTAGATCCACCTAGATTATTTACCATTGAGTTCCTATAATAGGTGGACAATATTGTTCTACAATTTGGAAATGGAAGAGGAAGAGTTGTTTTCTATACCCTCTTGCAAACTTGTTGTGACATAATGTTTATCAAGAGAAATACTATGGATGTCCTTGATGTTAAACTAAAGAAAGTGTATCTGGACAAGATCTATGGCCATTGAGATTCCAATCCCATTAGATTGTTCTAGGTATGGTTGAATAAAATAAAGAGAAGTGAAGCTTCAAAATTCACTCATGATCTCCAACCAAACATAGAGGCCAAGAGGAATCCCATAGAAGAGAACATCAACAAATTCATCGATGTTTGGCCTACAATGACTCAACCAACCTAATAGCTCTAGCCATATGAGACCTTTATAAGAAATAAAAATAATATGACCCCAAAATGATCAATGATTGGGTTCTAACACTTAGAAAGGAGAAATGGAGCAAGGAGAATAACATAAATGGTGGAAATTCCACTAGGATTATACCACACAAAGAAGAAGCCTAATAACATCCTAAACAATGTTGTTTGGGAAATGGCCTATGATAAAGTACATGATAGCCCAACCTCCTCCCATGGACTAAAAGAAAGTAAGAAGTTCCTAGAGGTAATCACCTTAGAAGGAGAGTAAATACAATCAAATGCAGTTAGCACCTAAAGGGTTGTAGCATAAGTCATGTAACGAAAAGCATCACCTACCAACGGCATGAAACCATCCTAGTCAATTGCACACACAAGCATCCACCTTTGATAGAAAGTACCAAGAATCCTTGCTTCAACTACATCCACACAATAAACAAGAGGTCCCACTACTAGCCAAGTTGTTATAGGATAAGTGGCTTCTAATTACATATTAAGGAGGTGACATGAAGAACACAAGAGGAAACTAAAGGTATAGGTGCATCATCTTATAAAACCAACATGGATATGAAGATCCTATTCCAAATAGTTGTTGGAGGAGATGATAACCTAAAAGAAAGAAATAAGAGAATTTTGGAGAAGGCAAACCCGCATACAAAGAGGAGAAATAAAAATAATATGGAAGCAAAAGAATAATTAGCAACCAGTATGGAATATCAAAAAGCACCCACAAGCCCCACTATAATTATTCCTCATGCTTCTCCCATTCTCTCTCATGTTCCCACTTTCTCTCCTCTCATCATACCAGTTGGTCCCATGACCTCCTCCCATTCTAATCCTCATTAATCACCCCCCATCTCCCCAAAAGCGAATCCCCTCTTCTCCACATGTTATTGTCATGTCATCTTCACCATATACTCAACTTACTCTACCCCCCATTTTCATCTCTCTATATCCCTAGTATAGTTGCTTCACAAATCCCAATACAATAGTAATTCATGAGACCATCTCTACAATATCCATATTCCCCATACTATTATTTCCATTATCTTTCTCCCATTGGTCAATTTCCATCACCAACTAGAGGCTATCACCTCTAGGCATTCTAACAATTATTTGACTCTCAACATTCACAACCACCATCACCCCCATATTACACTATACAATTTCCCATTCCTTAAACAACCATCCCATCCATTAATGCACAAAATGTAGCCCCATCCAATCATGAACTCTCCCTAGGCGCTACCCAATTTGTATAAGCAATAAATATGACCTAGGATCCCACCCTATACTAGCAACAGATGGTGTAGATAGAGACTGTGGCACAATAAAAAGTAGCTAAAAGAAAGGCCAAACAAGGTGTTTCTCCAACATCCAAGTGAGTGCACATAAAGTATGACCCCACATGCGATGCCTTGCAATTTTCCCATTTCACCCCATTGGTATACAAGTCAAAAGTCCAAATATAGCCAATAGAATACTAGATGGAATCAATAAGTGTGAGCATTAAGGATGTAAAATGCTAGGGTCATACTTAATTCCTTCAAGAAGGAGCAATGTCCATGGGCTCCTCTTTCATTTCCCTAGAGGGAAAGTTTAGAAAAGAAGGAATTGTTCAAGAAAGCAAAGAAAACTATTGAAACCTCCAAAACCAAAATAAAGGCAATTGAAGGATAGATATCCACTTTGTCTAACAAGGCCACTAAGGAAAAGGATGTGTAGGAACAAGATGAAAAGAAGCATGTCATTGAAGCTCAAATAGAGTTGGCGAAGGTCAAGCTAGAGTTTACTATTTCCAAAGGAGAGAGTGTGACCAAGTAGGCCACCATTGATTTGTTAAGCAAATGAGAAGAGGATTTGAAAGCACAAATCACTCAAGAATAAGTGGTTACTAGTTTTAGTAATCCAACTAGGAGAAATAAAGAAAAAAATGAGTTCCTAGGATAGTCAACTGTCCATGTTGACTACCCAAAGAAAACCCAAAATCAAACAACCAAAGGCCTCATTGACATAAGCAATGACATGGAGCAAAGGATGGAAGAAGCGAATGAAGAAATTTAGTATCTCTAGGCCAAAATTGAGGAACTAAAGCTATCCATCAACTTTCTTGAGCTTATATGTGCCCTCTATTAAGCATAATAGAGGGAAATTGAGGAATCCACCATTAGTTTCACACTAACAATAAACTTCATTGAGTATTCTTAGGGCCTCCACTCTTGGGTGCAAAAATAAATTGATGCTCTTGAGCCTACTCTTGTGCCTATCCTAAATAATGCTTGCACTATAATATCACAATTATCTAGTACAAATCACCATGGGGATTTAGAGTAGGTCCTTAACCACCCAATAGATAAATGATGTCCTAGATAAGGAAAAATTGTTGCAATAATATAAGACATAGTTGGGAGTTGTGGGAAAATCAATTTTTGATATCTAGGACCATATACACAACCTAATTAAGCATGGCCTCACTTCTCCCATGGACTCAAATGATAAGGTGCTCTCACTAATGGAATTATAGGAGATTAGAAACAAGGGATTTGATGAATCCATGCTTGATGGGTTGTCCCCAACATCAACAATAGAAGAACTATTGGTTGTAATCAAGCCAACTACTAACTTGGGGATGCTCTTGTGTGATACTAACTCTCGGGTACAATAGATATCATATGAGCATGCACTAGATTTGAAGTGTCGATACACGATACTAATGAAGATTAGCCTTCCCAAGGATGAAGAATGGGGAAATCGTATGGTTTTCTTAAGCAATATTTAAAAGAGAGTAGGGATCTCAAATTCTTAAATTTTGATGTTTAATATTTTTATAGGTAACTCTATGCCCAAAGAGATACACCTCTAGGTTCCTTTCCTTCTAAAAGAGAAAGAACCCCTAATATTCTCCAAGATTGTAATGAATCATTCACTATAGATGGCGGATTCATCCTTCCTTGATGTTTGATCAATAAAAGTGTCCCATAGCATTTGCAAGCCTCCTCACTCTCTTCTATTTTTGGTATTTTGTGAGTTTTGGTGCAATTGAGGTAAATTTCTAAGTCCTAACAAACATATGTTGTCTAATGTTCCATGTTAAATCTAATCTAAAAAAATGCAAGACTTTTGCAAAGTGATAGAAAATGATTTCACAAGAAGTCTCAACATTGTGACATGTAATGTAGGTAATTTAATAAGGTTAAAAGTGCTTAGGATAACTATCAACAAGACCCACTTATTTTATTTGTTTAAGTTAAGTTATAACTTAAGAGTGAGGCCACATGGTGTGCTCCTAGGGATTGCTAAAAAATAAAATTGTAAACCTTGCTAGAAAAAACATGGACCATCTAATTTTGCATTGATGAATTTATTTAATAGCCATGAGATGTGTGGCCATTACTATTGGCAGTGAGCTGCCCCCTTGCCAGTGAGGCATTCAATGTTGACCTTGGGATTTGTGACATGGCAGTGAGTCTCCCGTGGATCTGGGTTAAGTCTGGCGTTTGTAGTGAGCGTTGATAGCTCGAGCTTTTGGCGCAATGGCAAACAATTCCAACAATTGGTATCAGAGCCATGGGTCACGGGTTCAAATCCCTTAGGTTGCGTTGAGGGGGGATTGTTGGTAGTGAGCTGCCCCCTTGTCAGTGAGGTGTTCAACACTGACCTTGATATTCATGACATGGCAGTGAATCTCCCATGGATCTGGGTTAAGTCTGGCATTTGTAGCAAGCATTGATAGCTCGAGCTTTTGGTGCAATGGCAAATGATTCCAACAATTACAATATAAAAATGGCTCACCTTGCTTCCAACTGACATAGTTTTTACATCCATGGCTTCCCCACATCATCCTAAGGAATTCTAGAGCACTAAAGTAGCAGAGGTGGGATCAATCACATCCAGAATTCAAATTTCTTAAAATAGTAAAGCTAAACATTCAAGGCTAGTGATAGCACAATGCCCAAATAGGAAGTTTCACCTATCAATTCCAGTATAGTGTAGTACAAGACAATGGACTTCATGAATTAGATATCAAAGGCCACATAGCTATGCCCAACCAACAATGAGAGTAATTGAGAAACTGAATTTGCAAAATGTCTTGTCTCCACAAATTTCAAATTTTAAGTGTATTTTGGGGGGAAAATAATTATGGGTTGGGTAGTGTAGTTTATAAATACTATCTTTCATGTCCATTTACAAAAGATGACATATTTTCAATCTTGAGGAGAGACTAAGCACAACTAAGCTTTTGATCTTGATTTATTGGTGAAATCTCATTTCTCTATTTGGTACATAGGGAGCCTCAATGTATGTTTTTGAATGCATATATATGTATCTTTGTAATAATCAATTAACTTAACATGAAGTAGGTAATTGTCATAATTGTATATTATATTTTCTTTTTTCATTATTACTTGTTACATGTATATTCACATTCATTGATTATTACATCATGAGTTGTTAACCTCTACTCTAGCAATCAAGATTGTATCTATCCATCATGAGCCTCTTGTTTTTTTTTATTTGCTTTCAGAAATCTCTATCCCTTTTCATCCCCCATAGCACAAGTATCTTTAGGCTTATCTATTAGATAGATAGGGCGCCGACTCTCCAATCCTAGAGATTGTCTTATAAAGATCACCCTCATTGTAGACCCACATTGCTACCTATAAGGATTTCCATGTCCTCGATCCTATGTCACACATTGGCCCTTGAACTAGGCCTTTAGATTGAGATCAATCATTCCTACATCCTCTTGGATGTTGGTTGTATCATCTTGGGTTGTGTAATATAGTATGACTCTCACTCTAATCCTAGTGCTCATGAGAGAAAGGGATCATGGACTAGTGTTTGATCTCTATCATAGAGGAAACTCTACCCTCTTGTATGATCATCATGGTAAATTTGTCACATGACATGATGAATTACTCCACTTTTGTTGCCATTATTTGTGCATTAGTGTTACATGCCTTGAACATCATTGTGTTTTATCATAACATCTCAAGTGCATAGGCATGGAATGTGGAATGTAGATGTCACATTTACATTGTAAAAAAATATTCATCTATTTTTTGGATGCTAATGTATTAGGTGAAATATTGGGGAATTACACATCTACTTTGATGGGTATTTCACCCCGATGGATTCTCCATTAATAGGTTCTCCCTCACCTCCAACACCTTCTTCATCTCTTGAGGATTCTCTTCTCCTTAAGGATGATTATGATCCTACTCCACCACATCCTTAAACATTATATTTGTACCATTGGGCCCATACTACTATTGAGGAGCCTAGACCTTTGGTTGTTGACTCCACTAACTCTTACCATACTTGTTCATAGATAGCTAGACTCAATCCTTGAGTCATGATATTTCAAATGATCCTCAAAATTTTCTATATGCAACCAATATTCCAAAGTGGGATAGCTCTATGGATGAGGGGTATTCTTCTTTAATGAAGAATTATACATGGGATCTTGTACCTCTTCCAAAGGGAAGAAAGTTGGTTCATTGTAACTAGTTTTACTAAACCAAATATGCAATTGTTATGTAAAAAATTGTCCTCCTACATGGAATGGTACAATTTCTCAGGGATTAACTCCTCTCCTTTGGTGTCCTTTCAACCTATTTATTTATGACCTCCCTAAACCCTAATTGACCTATAACTAACTGAAGAAATATCATATTTTGAAACGACTATTGGCTAAACTAGAAAAGGAACTTTGGATTTTGGACATCCTGGACCTCCTTGATATAGACCCGATGGAAAAATCAGGGCCTGGTCAGGGGCATTCATTCCCTTGTCCTACCCTATTTTTTAGGGTTTTGAATTTTAGTAGGGTGTCGGTTCCCATCGTACACCTCAAGATTTTGATTTCAAATTTTCATTTTTCACGCGATGTCAACACATTATTCCAAATATTTGAATTTCTAAGGTTAGGTATTTAAAGACATTTGAAAATCATTTTATCACACACAATCTATATGCAAGCTTTCTATGCCAAAACTCTATCATTTTTACTATTGAAGATCAATAGCTTGTTGAATCTCTTTGAAGATATTGAAGACTTCTATCATGGAGATATTTGATGGAGATTAGGAATCAAGATCTTGAGACTATATTGCTCTTCCTAGGGTTTGTACAACCTTTTGTATGATTAGGAGAAGGGTTGAAGCCTCCAACTTGAGCTTGGGAATCCTTCGTGAATACGGCTGCCTCACCTTCTTGTTCTACAAGTCTTCATTGCTTTCATCTCCTTGAGGTGATGGTGTTGTTGTTTCCTTGAGTGAAACAAAGTGTTGATATTTCCTTGATGCTTGAGTCATCTAGGGTTTGATATTTATACATACACATTTTTTAGATGAGCACACACATTTGCAAATCTTTATCATTGGCTATTGTTGAGGTAGGAATACCGAAAATAGGGCTTGACTGAGGCAAGCTCCTATATAGCCACAACCATATTTCTCCTCCTTTTGTATGTGCAGGTTACATTTGGAAAGATCTAATGGAAAGGAGTGGTAGAAAGATGGACATTGCGGATACCATCATCACTAAACTTTTGATTTTGACATTGCAAAAATTTTGGGTTAAAAGAGCGGGTGCCCTAGCCCTACTGAACATTTTTAAATTTGGGATCTAAAAACCTCTGGAAGTACTTTGAAGCCTGATATAGAAGATTTCATGCGCCATAAACTTATGGGGCAAAGGAGCGGGTGCCATTGACCTTCAAGCCCTCATTTTCTGGGTACACATTCATTGTACCTTCTACTCTATGTTTCTATGATTTGTTTTGTCTGATTTGTGTCTAAAGTTAGATATTATAGTCTAAGTGATAAATTAGGGTTTCATGTTTTGTGAATGCTACAAGCTTGTGAAGGCCTAATCAAATCATCTACTCAATCATATCTAGCATAAAAAGGGATTTAGGAAATCTATAGCTTGATCTTTCATAAACGAGCAAGCTCGGTTCAACTTCCCTAATGTTTAGCATATTAAAATGTGGGGTTTGATTTAGTTTTATTAAACTATCCTAATCTTGCATTTTCCACTAAACATTTTGGTGAACTCGTGCTTTAAAAGAATTTGCATCCTTTTTAACATTAGATCTGAAATAGTTTGTTGTCCTAAATAACATTTAGATTGAAAACCTTATTTTATGAAAGTATATACATTGAATCTTGATTTATTTCTTTAGACTTTCATCAAAAGAGTCTAAAATTACAACTTTTTTATTTGTACAGTGATATTTTGCTTTATCTCTACAAGGTTTATGGTATATTGCTTTGCATTTAAGTCTTGGGTTATTTAGAACATGTTATAATGTTGGATTACTTTTTACAAGACTTTCATACATATGATGATTCATTTATTTGTGATGACTTCAATATGTTAGATGAAGCCCTTGAGAACTTTATCTCGATTGAACATTCCACTGCAACTCCTAAACTGTCGTTGTTTCAAAGACTAGTAAATGCAATCTATGTTTCTAAACCTGAAGAAGAACTTGTGAAGCCAAAAATAGTGGTCAACCTGTGTTTGGATGTGGCTCAACCACACTCTAAACTGGTGCTCACTATTAGAGGTCTTCCCCCTTCTTCTTGACCTCCTGATTATGTAATGCCCCGTCATGCAACCCTAGAGTGCAAGGCTAAAAGTACAAAATTACAGAACTAATTTTTTTTTGAAGCAAGTAAATGCAATAAGAGTAACCAAAGATGTCATAATACACGACATGAAGAAAAGTGCACTTCTAACTCCTCTAGGGAAACATAACTGCATTAGAGAATATAAAGTATAAACCACACAAGTGATAACCATTTTACTACTGCTATAAATCAAATCAACTTTTACATTAGCAAGATAGTTAAATTATCAAGGTCTTAGTACAAGATTACAAGATTACAAGATTACAAGACCGATCTTATCGGTTTACAAAAGAATGCATAAGAAAGTATACAACACCATCGAAGGTAGGAAGCAAACTGGAACTGGAACACCTCTACACAGAACTCAAACCGCATCTCCAAAAAAAAAATCATGGATAGCTCTTACCACCCAACCATGTGGAACCCTGAGGTCCACCCCTCTGAGCTAGGAGATAAATATGAGGATTCCACTAAGCCAAGAAACAACATCCAAAAAAATAAAAGAACAATAATTGACTTGACACAACCGACCATATCATCAAAGCTGCACAAGACAAGACATCACTCCAGAGGTACTACCAAGAAACAACAGAACTGCTTAAGGAGAGTGTCATCGCATGGTCCTAACATGGTTACCCAGGCTATCTACCCCAAGAAGCCGGCCCCCATCTATGGTTACCCTGGCAGCCTCTCTCTAAGTGCCGGCCCCATAGGGTGACACATGCAGAGCCGACAGGTCCTCTCATGGAGACAAGGAGGTCGGCCTTGCCAACCAGGCCTTCTCATCCCATCCTTAGCCTGTGAGAGCACTCAAGACATGGGTGAGGTCTCTTACTTATCTTGTTAAGTGTTTTAATACCCCAACCCTCTTGAATAAGTTATTAAGTTTTCCACATGCTTACAACTTCCATGGGGTTACCCAGGCGACCTCTCACTAGGCACCAGCCCCACCATGAAAGCCACTCCCTTAGCATTCTCTGATCAAACATACATACCACACATACATGTAATAATCACCAATCAGATCCGAGCCATAACTTACACCATTCACTAGGCCACAACAATAAGTCCATAGAAACCCATCAAGAAACCAAGAACTATATTCAAGAGACCATTCTCATTCATTACAAGATATGAAAATCCAGATATCCCATTACATTGACATGCAACTATCTGGACCAACGATTAAGACAGCTCACCTCTGGAGTTAGGTCCAACCAAAGATAAAGAAACCATAATCAGACAAGGTCAACACTTCCACATTGACAACAAGTGGCCATGACATCACACAAGATTCCTACTTCACAACAAACCAACATAGACCAAGCTCCACCCTAAGGTAACATAATACTCCAATACAAACATAAGCTATGACCAAGGAGGAGATCGAGCAAGAGTTTCAAAGGACTCCAGATTCAATCAAGAAATCAACTTACATCAAGTTATCACCAATAGCAAAACTTCAAAACTTTAGGAATTAGTAGGGAAAGAAAGGTGAACCATAAACTGAACATCCTTACTTAACAAAGGTCAAGGAAAGCTCATAAAATAATTCCATTAATAAATCAATCCCAAGTCAAAGACACTCTAATTACCCTTAATATAACAAAACACAATTCCTTGATTTCCAAAATAAAAGTATCTAAAATGAAGAAACTACATATACGATGATATCCTCTGTTCATGAAGCACGAAATAGAATATTACAAGCCTGACCAAAAGATTAATTTTTAACAAGGTAATTAATACCCGTAGCACAATATTGTTACCTCATGAATCAGGAACATTAATATGAATTACTTCTACAATTTCCAAAGACAACTAAAAGTAAATACATTCCCTTAAGTCCATTTCCTAACAATTACCAATTGTAGAACCACAACAATACTCGTAATTCCCTTTACATGCCATCTACTAACTGCCCTACAACAATTTTCAAATCATTACAACCCTAATTAATTTAACTTACCATTTAAGATCTGCCACTTATCATTTCTAAATAAACATCTATAAGTACTTTATTTACAATAAGCAAAATCTTTCTCTGACGTTAAAACAATTACAAACAAAATCAAAACAACTATAACATAAATATTTCTCCAATAAGCACCTTCCAATCTACTAACTCTACGAGCACATTCATGAAAATAGGATAAATATCTTTAAAAGCATAATTTACTATCGCAATAGACTATTTACCACAATCTACTAATTTAAACTTTTATATATATACCCTTATAGGCTTAAACTACAAGCTCTACAACATCATTCATAAATAGATTTTCTTAAAATTACATTCCTATTTCACAAGAACGATCACGTGCCAAAACCATTATACGAATCGCAACTTCAATTACAAACATTATAAAACAACCATTATAAACCTATACAATTTCCTATAGGCATAGATGCCCAACTAACCTTTTTACCAAATATCATTACAAATCAAAAACACTATAAATGATTATAAATTTCACACTATCCATATGTAACAGATTCGCTAAGAAAACCAACTTCCAATTTAATTTCCTATCTAATAATATATCGTCTACCATTTCCTACTGAAATGCATATCTTTGTTACCAAGAGCAAAAACTTCCATTCATATATAACCAACTATGACTTCATGAATCTACGACTTCCCTAAACGCACAACTTCCATTACCTTTTCCAACTGCCACAAATTCACTAAATAAATAAACTCCCATTGACATAAAACACCTACAACAAATATACTTATATCCCAAGCATAACTTTTATCTAATAATTAACCATATCTAGCAAAACACACCATTAGGTTGTATACCCAAATGAACAATGTAATTTCAAGAACTTAGCAATACTTGAGTACCAAGGATAATACTACTATGCATCACTTAAGAGATTTTAATTTATTTCAGATAACATAAATAACTATGAAATAAAATAAACACAATATTGAATTCATTTCTATATTGTACTTTGGATAAAATAAATAAATAAAATTAAATACAATACCTAATGAATAATAAATAGTTACCCTAACATTACTCAATTAAATAATAAAAAAAATTAAATTTAAACAATAAAATATCTCCAAATTCTTTTATCTAATAAGAAGTTTAACCAAATTTCTAAAAACATCTTCCCTAAGTATTCTTCATAATTTCTACAACTCTCTCTCTCTAACAACTTACTAAATTAAAACCTGATTTTATTAATTTACTAAACAAATTAACATTCCATAATAATGAGAGAAATCTCTTAAAAGATAAGGAAATATATATATATATATATATATATATATATATATATATATATATATATATATATATATATATATATATATATATATATATATATATATATATATATATATATATATAACATACTATATTTCTATTTTCTCTCTAAACTAGTTTCCACTCCCTTATAAGAAAGTAAGGAAAATATAATAGAATGTTACCTTTCCTAATTCTATGTAGGTTAAGACAAAAGGCAACTTTTCTTACGTAATCAAGCTTTTAAGCTAAAATGGAAATGCCTCAAATGATGATTTTAAAACATAACTGAATATTCACAAAGGCATCTACCATTATACAAATCTAATTATTGCCTGGCAAGAAGAAATATTTTTCTATCTACAAGTTTATGTTCGTAGAATGATATTAAGATTATATACAGAGATTCACACCCAGCAAGTGTATAGAGATTATGGTATAATACCATTGACAAGCAGAGGAAATAAAAGAATGGATTGTCATGCAGAGGCAAATTTAATGAGTGGATGGCACAAAGATTTGGTAATATTGCTAACAAGCAGGTTTAAACTAAGACTGGATGGATGCCTCCATAGCATGATCAAAATACAAATTTAAAACTGAGGTTCAATGCTTCTATGGAATGGTCAAAATGCAGATTTAAAACTGAGGTTCAATGCCTCTATGGAATGGTCAAGATGTAGATTTAACACAGATATAGTCAAACCCATATTTTTTTTAGTAGTTTCCAGGCAGCCAACTTCTGTCTCAAACTGCGCGCAAATGAAGACGAATCTCAAAATTCTGGGACATGGGTTTTGTGCAGAATGGCATATATTGAGTAGTAATGTGAGCAGTTTTCCCAAATTTGAAAAGGTTTAGGAGTTACGGTTGAAACATTAGACTCAGGCGAGCATGGAAAATGTAGATAACTCATAAGGGAGAGAGAGATTTTAATTCCTATCAACCACAAGGGTATTTCTTATTGTAGATTTCAAATCACAATGAAGAACAAGGATTACTTCCACAAAGAACAACAAGATTCAATTCCTTCAAGACTGGGTTGACTAAAATTCCTTTTACTCAGATATTAACAAACAGAGATAAAGAAACAATTTATGCCTGAAACAATATCCACACAAATCAAATTAAGAAATGAAGAATAGGTTCAGATGCACCTATTATAGCAACTCCCAATAGATGATCCGCTATGTACAGAGGCCGAAGATATGAGATTTCCTTCAACACTATAAAATTTTTCTTTTCCCAATGTTGTCTCCCCCCTAAAATTTTCCATGATCCCTTCAAATATTCTTACTATCATAAAAATAGCCAAAACCATAAATTCCATCCCATAACTCTCCCGTTACTGGAATCCACTTCCTCAAAAAAATTAAATACATTAAATTTCATTAAATTTTCCACCACCAGAAAGATTCTTCCAATCTTATAATTTATAACCACTCATACGACAACTCACTATTAATAAAATTAAACTTATAAATACAATATAAAATAGTATCTAACAAAGGATATTTACTCCTTTAATATGATATTAAATATTTATAATTTATCTATTATTACTATTAAAATTATTAATTAAATTTCTATCAAATATTTAATATTTCACAAAATTAATATTATTTATTTACAAAATAGATTAATAATCTCTATTAAATGAAACAATTAAACCAACAATAAGCAACTCAAAATTACATACCAAACATTTCCAACGACAACACTCTACAGAACAACAGATAATCAACTCTAGTCTATTTTAAAGTCCAACCAAGGAATCAATCTAAGTTCTAAACCAACCAAATATTATGTAATAATCATAATAGAAGCATTATTAGTTAATAATAGATCATAAAAGTATTTTTCCAACCACAAATAAACATTATTAACATGACTCGACTATACATCACAACACGAGATACCCAACATAACAAGGCAAGACCACAACTCGAGACAACAACAGAAGACAAGGACCGACCTAGTGGAATAGACCTCGCATTATCTCCCATCATTAATACCCATTGGTGTAAGAACCTGCTCGAACCTGCTATATCAGGTGGAGTCGAGGTTTGGTACCTGCAGCCTACATTTGAGCAATTGGTTGTATAAAATCAAACACATATATGCCAACACACACAGAGAGTCAGAGAATCGCGGCGTAGTAGGGTACTCGAAGCGAGTAGTACTACACCGTCTCTGCTCTTGAAACAATATCATAACAACTTTTATCTAAATTCAACCACCACAATTCAAATAACACATGATGATATTAATTCGCATCATAACTAAAATAATAGTAGTGCCATCATAAACTCATAATACCTGTCTAATTATACCAGTCAAACATAGTTCATCAAAATAAACATAAATCATGACCTACTAATCAACTGTCTCAGACTGAATCAATGCAATGAACGACTAACAATTGCCACCAATTTGACAAAGAGTAATGCAAAACCACCGCTATCACAAGCCAATGACGAGGGGGCACTACAGATTACATCTATAACTATGCTAAACAAATAACACATCAAAATTAACAACAACCTAGTCATACTATGGTTTCTCATACATATAATACTCAAAAATAACAAAGAAAACAACCGAGCATTCTGATATCTTTACCAGCCTCTCAACCTATGCTTCCTTAAGAACCTCATTTAATACATAAAACTAGTCAAGATTATGATTTTGTTGAGTAGCTTCATGCTACTCCTACTACGATTTCTCTTTGGGAACTTATATAAACTTCACCGACATACCATGGAATGCTCCAAGAAGCTTTACAAAAGGTGATTGTACCACATGTTGTCAAGCTGGGTGATGTAGCCTCTCTCCTAGATTGTATGCATGCAACAAACATAGACATTCTATTTCAACAACATGAGTTTCCTTCACTCAAAGTTTAAAATTAGTATGATCGTTTGATTATCTTTATATGCAGGAAAAATTAGGTTTATAAGATCAAGCATTGCAAGTCAAACCTAATCCTACCACCTTTAAAGAATCCATCTAAATGACACAAAATGAATACAAATCAAAAGCAAAGTCACCTATATTGCTTGATTCCTTGGTTGGAATTGTAGATTTCTTCTCAATATTGAATAATCATGGTTGCCATAGCTACAATGATAATGGATGATGTGCTCAAAATTCTCAATATGCATAAGATGATAATCTGGATGCTTTCAAGATTGTGTGGGATGATCATGAAATGAGGTGAGAGGGTGGTTATATAGCTCTCTACTAAGATTGATCAACAATGGAGAAAGAGTGGCTATGTGAATGGTTGAGATTGAACAAGAAGCTTTGGTGAATGTGTACAAGACAAGTGTCCATAAAGAAAGCTTTTATTAAATGATTGTAGTTGGTTTGTTGGTAGTACTAAGATTAACTTTCTTAAAATAGAATGTTTTTCTATTTTAAGGATTGGATGATGTGGAGGAATGATTTTAGAACCATTTAAATCATTTTTGTATTTGATTTATGATAGGACCTATCTTGTATACATAGAAGAATGTGATAAGATAAGGAAATGATAAGATAAATAAATTAAATAAATAAATTTATTTAATTTATTTTTTAAATGATAGAAGAAAGTGTTAAATTTAGAGTGAACATAAATTCAATAAATAAATTTATTTAATTTATTTAGATGATGAGAGGATAAATAAATAAAATATTAATTTTATTTATTTATAAGGGGAATAATGAGATAATTAAACAATTAAAGATTGTTTAATTATAGATAAAAAATAGATAATAGATGGAATTAATTAAATAAATATAATTTATTTAATTAATGATAGAAAAGGGGTGATTTATAAGAAAAATAGTTGATTGATACAAGTGTGCTAAACAAAATCGACATATGCAAGGTGAATGATACAATAAATTGACAATAATGAAAAGGGGTCAATTTTGGGTGTCTACATTTTTCCCCTCTTTGAGACAATGTCCATTAGGACATTATTTAAAAGAAGACGAAATGGATACGTTAAGATAAACAAAAGATGCCCCCGTGAAACTGGTGGGTGGTGCCCCCTCGGGAGAAAAGATAGGCTACCAGGAAAAAGACTGGGTTGACTTGCAATTAGATGACAAGGGTAGACAAGGTTGACATGAAAAATAAGGTTGGGGTTAGAATAAATTAGGGTTGGGCTACTATAAATAGGTTGAGGGGGCTCAATTGAACTCATTTGTGCCACTTTATTTTGAGAATTTAGAGTTTTGAGTTGTTTAGAGTGCTTCAGGACTTCCAAGAGCTTCGAGGATGCTGATTCTACATGGAGATCACCGAGCCGAGAGAGTGAGGACCCATGGATGACTAGCAGGGGCTCCCGCACTTGTATGTATTAAATTTTTTCTATTTGCGTGATTTAATTTCATCATATGTGTCATATATAGGTCCATGCTACCAACTGCACATAGGTTTAGGTTAAGCACATTTGAGTGATGGAAAGTCACGTTTGGTAAAAGAAGCCACATATGGGCATGTGTTCATCGTGCCTAGTCTAAAGGATGTGCATTTGGTTAAAAAGTAGGGTTTTTAAGGTCGTGCATGCACATTTGGTTAAAAATGGTCACATTCGAATAACATGAGGTCATAGTTGGTAAAGCTAGTCGTGTTTGAGTGACAGTAAATCACGTATGGAAAACCAACTCACATATGATAAGGGCTAAATCACCTTTGGTATAAATAGGTCACATTTGGTCCAAATGACAGTTCTTTAGGTTTTTGGTAAAAAATGTCATAAATACTAAATCAGTTAAATGATTTGCAGGCTGTTTTATGACCATTGTTATCATGAGATGTACATCTGTCAGATTTGAGATGGGTACGATAGCTAGATGCAGAGGAGCATCTATTCTTAGAGATCAGCTTAAAGCATGTATCATAGATTGAGCCAGTTTGGGTACATACGTCATTGATGATAGTTGTAGTGGAGGGTTGGTATAGCGAGCATAGCTCCTTTTTATTCCTGACTGGTGAGGCTACTATCACATTAGAGGATGTATGGTGCATTTTACGGATTCCAATTGAGGGTGAGCGGGTGGACTATGATCCAGATCTTGGGTCAGTTGCATTTTAATGATTATTGGGGACCCCAAATATAGGTGTTGAGGATTACAAGATTCCTATGTGGAGGATAAGGGAGATGTGTGATCAGATGCAGAGGGTTGTGGTTGTGATTATCAAATTTTTGGTTCTAGATCGCCAAGCACAAGGATTCTCGGTAGGATGGGGGACTGTCATGGACATCATGTTTGAGTATGGTGTTAGCTATGCATGGGGTCCTTGTATATTGGGACAGCTCTATCACTATCTACATGATTGTGTTTATATGTTTGGATCTAGTATGTCGGCAGGGGTCACATTGTTACATGTTTGGGCTTATGAGAACATAGAGGTGACAAGGCCATTAGGTTTGAGACAGAGGATGCCAGGACAGCCATACATACACATTTATGGAGGGGTGACAACATATAGATAGTTTCATGGACTAGTGTATTAAAGGCAAACATTGGATGAGCTTGATTAGTTTATCTGGAGGCCATGGAAAGATTGTGAGAGTTGGGACGATGATGTTCCAGAGTTACTATATGCACGATAGCCATGATATTTGTTTGGGCACAGTATATATGTGATAGAGAGATACCTACTAGAGAGGGTACTATGATAGTTTGGCTTACCTCAGGGTGAGCTAGTTTGCAAGGCCATTTTGGGCGGACACAGTGGGAGATTCCAAATTGGGGACTGGAGATTATTGTTGATGTAGCATTGACCGAGGTAGAGGCATTACAACTAGTTGTATGGGGCTGGATTATGGGGCTAGTGGATCCAGGCACAACACTCGAGTATGACACGTACTGGGCCACACATAGGCCGACATTACTGACTAGGCCAGGAGAGATGTGAGAGGTAGAAGTGTTTACACCTCGACAAGGAGGAGTCAGAGGATAGAGATAGCCTCCATGAGTGCAGACTATAGTAGCACCTATATCGACAGTGGCAGTGGTGGTCCCTAAGCAGGGATAGAGATAGGGATAGGTTCTTAGTTAGTACAAGTTCAGCCACCACAGCAGTAGGTTGCGGCAATAGGAGGTGGTGGAGATGGAGGAGATAGGGAGGCTTGACTATTAAGATAGCTACAACAAGAGATTGGGTGGAGGATTAGATTGGAGGTGTGATATTGATGCCTTGGGATAGATAGGGACAAAGACTTAGTTGCCATGAAGCACTCAAGGACATGTGCAGGCCTATGAGATGCAAGTTGCGTAGTTATAGGCATAAGCACAACATGTAGCACAAGCTGTGCCCGATGACAGGGCTATGGTTAGAGTGATAGCAGAGCGTGATGCAGCACTACAAAGAGTTTAGACTATGACTACGGAGAGTGACATGACTCTCCAGAGGATACAGCAGGTGATGTCGGAGAGGGATGCATAGAGAGTTGCTCTTGGTATAGATCAGGCCATAGTGTTCTTGGCGATAGAGTTGGCTAGGATATAGGGTGAGTTGGGGAGAGCACATGGTGAGACAGAGTATTATCAGGGACTCTACCATGGAGCAATTCTAGTTGATCAAAGATAACCTACTTACCAGGGTAGGTTAGTTTCTTTGCCCTCTCGATAGACAAGTGGGTCATGATCAGTGGGGTTAATGATGGGGCCATTGTGACACAGAGGGACAGGTGTAGACAGATGCAGAGACTAGAGAGAGGATTCTTCAAGCAGTGCCACTAGACACTAGGGCTAGTCTTGTTTATACATTGTATTAGTATTGTATCATTTTGAGGCTTTGCGAGTTGATATTTGTATTATATTGATGGCTCCGTGTTAGCCAGATTTGTGCATATCGATTCTTTTGTACATTGATGAGACACTTGTATATTGACCCAAATACTTATACATGTATATATGATGGATTTTAATGATGACATATGGTTGTTATTGTTATAGATGAATATGTGTTATGGATATATATTATGTTTGCATATTTGATAATGAAATGCTTATATGATAATGATTGTGATGATATGAGGACGACTTTGTTATGTAATGCTTATATATTATGGTAAAATGATTATAAATGATATGCATGATGACCAATTGCTAATGAATACTTAATGAAAAATGAATGATATAGATATGTCTAACACACTTGTTTTATAGGATGAAGATGATGAAGATAGAAGAACATAAGACTTTGATCAATCTTTATGAGAGCTATAGGTCTTATTATGGTAAATGAACAATGAAGGTGACATTTGACAATGGTTGCAAATGAATTAATGAGGTTTTCAATCCTTATGTTTGATATTGCATATGGATGTTATGCACCAAGGTATAATTACCAGGGTGACAATGTATCCAATGCAAACAACGTAATACAATCTTGTCTATCATATGAGGTCAAGATATTGAGTCATCATACACAAGATATGAATATTAGCTGATTTGAGATGGAATTTGACTCTGCAAGCAATGTGTTGAACTTATTTCCACCAAACATAATGAAACCTTGTTGGGTATATGTATGAGAAATAGTCTTAGCATAGAACAGTCTTAGTGCATAAGAGATTGTTTAGCTTCTTAGATGCAAAAGATATTCATATGCAAGATGCTAATCCCAACACAGACAAGATACCATTGCATAGTAGGAGAATAAGATCATCCCACAAACACAACATACGAAAGAAAATGACCATGCCCTAGTCTATACTTCATCGCAACACATAAAGTATGATAAATCAAGGCAGTCTTGACTAGGTATTAGAAAGGGACAAAAGATAAATCAAAAGATAAAATGAAAGACATAGTCATCATGTTCTCTTGCCAAATTTAGGATTCTCTTGGATGGATTGGATAGCGCCTTGATATCAGGAAAGATATATCTTGTTGAAGGCTGAGATATGGGATTGATATAGTAAATGTTGGCTAAAGGCATGTAAACAAATACCCTTGGTTTATCCTTGATTTGATAAGTGCTTAAGCTATCACAACCTGCATAGTTTGGTTACTGCTTGAGTTAGTCAAAGAGAAGAAGACAGAAGAATAGAAGAGATAAGATAGGAACAAAAGAATGGATCATCTATGCTTGAATCTGGATACTTCCTTCGTATTCTAGACTACCTACATACCCTGTATCCACAGGATCAAAGCATAGTATGATAATGATGAGACATGATGCTATGTAGTTCTAGGTGTTTATTGATGATGTGGGAGATAGATTATAGAAGAAGAAAGTGAGATGAATGAAGATGATGATTGGTGAAGATTAGAAGAAAGATGGAAGATGGAAGTGGTCTATCACCTATGCTTGAATCTGAGTACTTCCTTCATATCCTAGATTGCCTACATACCCTCTATCCATAGGATCAAGACTTTTAATGATAGAGATAAGATGTAGTTCTAATAATGTTTTATTGATGGTGATGATGATGATGGATGGATGAATGACTTATGAATTAGTTGTGTTTCATTGGATGTTTGGTGATGGTTAAATGTTTGATGATGTGAAAGGTGATTGGTATAGTGCTAGATGATGATGTTCAAAGTATCCACTCCCAAAACCAAGCACACACAAGTGCCCCTAGTATGGGTTGAATTTATTATGGACAATGAAGGATGAGGCAGTAACCTAGACCTAGAGGGATGATGATACATCAACTCCATAATTTCCAGGACCCATGATAGCTGTAAGGGTAATGGTGAAAAGGAGAATGACATTAGTAGGTAGATAAGTTTATTACAGAGGGAGGTGAAGATTATGGTAGCATGGATGGAGTATATTATTATGGATGGATGACTAACGAAGACCAAATAGAAGGTAAGAGCTGGCTTTTACACAGAGCGCATGTTTACCAAGTTTTCACTATGGTACTTATCCAAGGCATCTATTTACTAGGTTTTCACCAAAGGATGGATTATTTATCTTTTTTTGGGGGGGAATATTCCAAGGATTAGGCATAAAATTTCTTCAGATAAACACTACTGATGGGTTCATCCAAATAAATGCTGTCAAGTGTTGCTAAGGTGTAATCTCCTGATCCATAGACTGATGTGATCACATATGGTCCTAATGAATTTGGTTCAAATTTGTCTTTTTGCTCATGATCTTTTTGATTCCTTTGATTCTCTTTAAGGACAAGGTCTCCTACCTAGAAACTTCTTTCTTTGATCTTTTTGTTGTAGTTACAACATAGACAATTTTGATAAACTTGGATATGATTGAGTGCCATGAGATGCCGTTCATCCAATAGCTCTAGATCATTTAACCTGGATACCCTATATTATTCATCATAAATGAGATGTAAGGTTTCTCACAGCGAGGGGATCTCGACCTCTATAGGTAGGATAGATTGAGTGCCATAAACAAGAGCGTAGGGTGTTGCACCAGTGGGGGTTCTAACACTTGTTTGATAAGCCCATAAGGCTGGGTTAAGTTGTAAATGCCAATCATGGCCAGCTTCATTAACTATTTTCTTGAAGATCTTGATAATAGTTTTATTAGAAGCCTCAGCTTGTCTGTTACTCTAAGGATAGTAAGGTGTGGAGAACATATGTTGAATATAAAATTTGTTGCATAACTCACGGACTTCCTAGTTCTTGAAGGGATGCCCATTGTCAGTCACAATGGCTTGTGGGATTCCATAGTGGCAAATGATATGATGGAGGATGAACTTGGATATTTGTTTTCCAGTGATGTAAGTCATTGATATGGCTTCTACCCAATTCGTAAAATACTCGGTGGCAGTGATTATAAACTTATGGCCATTGGATGAGGTAGGATGAATTTTGCCTATGAGGTCAAGTCCCCACTGCGAGAAAGGCCAAGGTGTAGTAACAGGTTGTAACTCATGTGCTAGAGCATGTATCAAGTCCCCATGTTTCTGACATTGTAAACGATGTTTAGCCAGTTTCTGTGCATCTTGCTCCATTGTTGGCCAATAGTATCTAGCTCTCAAAAGTTTTTTAACAAGACTAGGGCCAACGGAATGCAAAGCACAGACACCTTTGTGTACCTCGCTTAAAGAAACATTAGCTTCCTCTAAGTCAAGACATCTAAGAAGGATCCCATCAAGGCTCTTGCGGTATAGGGTGTCTCTATGGATAGTATAACGAGAGGCTCAGCAGATGAAAGTTTTACATTGGGCTTTGAATAGTTGGAATGGAAAAATATTATGGCGGAAATACTCGTATATGTCCTCATACCAAGGATAATTGTGACCAACAAGTTTACATACAAGCTCAGATTGTGAAACTTCAAAAACAGGTATCAACAGTTGTTCAACCAAGAATTCACATATGTGTGCATTAGAAGGCATGTCTAAGAGAGATCCAATTGTAGCCATGGCATCTACTGCTTTGTTATTGACCCTAGGAATTTGCTCAAATGTGATCTTGGAAAAATATTTCTTGAAATCATCTACCATCAACTTGTATGGAAGGAGTTTTTCATCTTTAGTTTGATATTCATCCATGACTTGTTTGATAACCAATTGAGAATCTCCAAAGACTTGTAACTATGTGATAGCCCATTTTACAGCCATGTGTAGTCCTGTGATCAATGCTTCATACTCAATAATATTGTTTGTACAAGGAAAGGTAATTCTGTATGACTTTGATATACAATCTCCTTGAGGTGTAATGAAGCAAATTCTGGCTCTAGACCTATGTTGTGTGTATGATCCATCAAAATATAGCTACCAAATAACTGAAGGATATAAATTGAATAGCTCTTCATCAAGAAATTTAGGATGGATGGGATGAATGTCTATTATTGGCGCTTTTGCTAGCTAGTCTGTGATCACTTGTCCTTTGATGGCCTTTCGATCTACATATTCAATGTTAAACTCACTTAAAATCATGACCCATTTTGCTAGTCTTCCTGTGAGCAGTGCTTTGGAGAGAAGATACTTAAGAGGATCAAACTTAGATATGAGCTTTGTCATTTGGTTTAGCATATAATGTCACAACTTTTGGGAAGCAAACACTATTGGTAAACATGTTTTTTCCATAGTTGTGTAGTTAAGCTCATAGGCAACAAGAGTTATGCTGATGTAATAGATGGCTTGTTCTTTACCTGATTCATCATGTTGAGCCAAAAGAGCTCTTAACACTACTATTGTTGAAGAGATGTATAAGAGAAATGGTCGATTAGGTATAGGAGGTACCAGCACTAGAGGATTAGCTAGATACTCTTTTATTTTCTGAAAAGCTTGTTGACATTTATCATCCCACTTGAAAGGTTCTCCCTTCTGAAGAAGGTGTTGAAATGGATGACATTTATCTGCTAACTATGTAATGAACCGACATATAGACTATAATTTTCCTTGAAAACTATGAAGTTGTTTCAAATTGGATGGAGGAGGAATTTCCATTATAGCTTTTACCTTGTTGAGGTCCACTTCTATGCCTCGTTGGGATGCAGTATAACCTAGTAGCTTTCTAGATGTTACACCAAACACACATTTTGTCAGCTTTAGTCTCACTAGATACTTCTCCAATCTATCAAATATTTGTTCCAAAACTTACAAATGACCTTCTCTAGCTTTAGATTTTCCCAAGATGTCATCTACATAGTCTTCCATTATGGTATGAAAAAGGTCATGGAAGATAATTGTCATAGCTCACTGATATGTTTCTCCTGCATTCTTAAGACCAAAAGGCATGAGGACCCAGCAATAAGTACCCCATGGACATATGAAAGAAGTCTTGTGCTGATCTTCATCCACAATTCTAATCTGATTATACCCAGAAAATCTATCCATTAATGATAGCATTTCATGTCCTACAGTAAGATCCACAATTGTATCTATGCTTGGTAATGGAAAGTCATCTTTAGGACAAGCTTTGTTAAGATCTCTGAAGTCGGTATAGCAATGGATATGGCCATTAGTATGGCAATGGATAGTACTAGATTAGAAACCCATTCTAGATAACCAATTGGCCTTATAAACTTTGCATCCAACAATTTTTGAATTTCTTCTTTGACCAACAATGCTATTTGGGGATGCATCTTTCGAAGCTTTTGCCTAACCGGTTTTGCATTTGGAGATACAACTAGATGATGTACAACTAGTGAAGGATCTAAGCCTAGCATATCTGCATAAGTCCATGCAAAGTTGATTGATCTCTTTATGAAAAAGGCTATGAAGTCTTTTCTTTCCTGTTTTGACAATGATGCTTCTAGAAATGTGCTCTTTGGATTTTGTGTTATGCCTAGATTCATCTCTTGAGATTTCTCTATTAGCAATGGTGACCATTCCTGATATTCAGTGGTCAAAGAAAGGTCAAATCCTCCATCCTTGGGTACCTCAGAGAGGTTTTGACCCTTGGATATGTCCTTTATTTTTACTTTTTTGCGATCAAGAGGTACCTTGCGGTTTTCAGCTAATGACCTATCTTTTTTTTATTTTTTATTTATTTCACTTTTGTGACTGAAGGATTTCACACTCCCTCCAAAATATGCCAACAAAGGTAGATTGATCATGAAACTTTATTTGTGATCTCCCAATGGTATGCCTTGTCTCAAACCCATGAATTCTTCTATAGCTTCATCGTTTTAAAATGCATCTAGGATGGGTGCTCCCTGTTGGTCCCAATAGACAAGGTGAGGATATACAAGTTTGAGGTCAGAAGATGAGGAGTATGAAATGGATAAGGATGATGAAAAGGTAAAGATGGATGTGTCATGGAATAGCTCAGTTATGTGGAAAGAAGAATCCATAATGGTGTCTATATTAGAAGTCCCTTCTGTGGGAAAAGCTTTTGCTACTTCCTCAAGGATACACTCAATGTCTTTGGAAGGTGGGTCCTCCTTGCTATACCCTAGACCTTACTTATTAAACTTTTTGGTAATAGTAATAGGTTCCATTGGTCCTTGTTCTTATGGTCCTAAACCTCCTTGCCCTTTATAGCCCATATTCTTGATGATGCGAAAACCATTGTTGTATCTCTCAACTTCTAGAGTAAGTTGATCATTCTTATCAAAGAAAAGCCAAGAGTTGATGTCATCAATATCTTCATCCTCAAGCATGCCTGCTTTTATGAATACAGTAGGGGGTGCGTTGATAATGGTTGAAGATGGGGTGATTTTGGATATGGATGGTTGTCCATAAGATTTTGGAGATAAGGGCAAGGTTCCTACACAACAAGATTCTTGTAAAGTGTACTCACCAAGTCCTTTCTCTTGGTATTTAGCTTCAATGGTGGGGATGGATTTGCTAGATGAGGGTTTGTTTAAGTCAGATGGATCAAGATATGAAGTTGATGGATATGCATCGACATTAATGGGGTTACGATTGGGATCTCGATATTTAGCTTGAAAGGTTTGGCAATACTCAAATGGGTTTAGGTCAGCAGGGATTGTGACTTCAACTCCATTGTGAGGAAATTTAAGGCATTGATGGTATGTGGATGGCACAGCTTTGATAGCATGTATCCATGGGTGACTAAGGATAATATTGTATGGTAATTCAACATCTAGGACTTGATACTTTGTATCAATTATGATAGGACCAACCTTGATGGGCAAGTAGATAATCCCTTTAGAATCTCTCTCAACATCATCATATGCCTTAATGGTTATACTTTTTGTAGTATCAATGCGATCCTCAGAATATCCCAATAATTTGATTAATTTCAAGGAACAATTATTGTGTCCAACTCCACCATCTACTAGTATTTGTTTGACAAGACGTTGGTTGATATAAACTTCAATATGGAGGGCTTTGTTATGGGATGAACCAAGTGATGAGAGATCTTTGTCAGAAAAGCTCAAATGGCAGGGTGATGTGATACTAGCTATCATGTTTGAAATTGTGTAGTGTCAATATCATTTGGGACTGATGACTCTTGTAAGGCTTTATCAAGGATGGCTTTATGAGTAGGTGATATTCGTAACAATTCCAAAATGGAAATGTGAGCGGGGATCTTACCAAGGTGATCAAGGATATTATAATTAGAGGTTGGGTGAACATTGGATGGTGCACCTTGGATAGTTACGCAACCTCGGCGAGTGGTAACAGCATAATCAGGAGCTCCTAGGATGGTAACTGAGGCTTGATGAGTGGTATCGAGATGATTATCCTCTTTTTCTCTTATGGTAATGGTGGAGATACAATCTTGTTCGATGTGACCAATAGTGGATGACTCATAAGTATATTGGATATTCTTCCCTTTATTAGAAGTACCTACCTTTTCATGTGATGGGCATGGATTTTTAAAAGTATCAAGGTCATAATTTGAAGTTTGTTTAGGTGAATCAATGTGGATGACTCCTTGATCAATGAGGTTTTGAATCACATGTTTCAATTTCATACATCTAGATGTGCTATGTCCTTTCACTCTGTGAAATTCACAATATTCATTGTCTTTGTACCAATTGGGCTTATATTGTGGTTCTTCATAAGGTCGAGTCTCGGGGTGGTGTTATCGTTCCTGTTTGTAAACATTTCTTCAAGACTGCTTCTATGGGTTCTCCCAAAGGAGTAAATTCTTGCTTAGGGGATGTAGTTGTCCTCATTTGGTCTCATGGAAGAAATGGTGTTCCTTTGTTTGCTGCTTGAATATGGATAGGATATTTCATAGTTTGAATGTTCTTTGCATCCATAATACCATCATTGACAACATTTTTGTTTTTGTTCCAAAAACGAGATTTATCATTTGAGGATTGCGCATTGTCTTTGGTTTCTTTGAAGTTTTTGATAACACCCTTAGCAATTAAAGCCTTTTCAATGGTGGTTCCTGTAGATATGAGCTCATCAAAAGTGGTGGCACTTTGCAATTGTAATTGGAATGATAGCTTAGGATGAAGGTTTTGCACAAAAATATCCACTTGTTGTCTTTCAAGAATTTACCATGAAAGTTTACTAGCCATGTTTCACCATCATTGAATGAATGATGAAAAGGTTTCCCCATTATGTTGTTTATTGTTGACAAGATCATTCATGGTTACCTCATGTTCGACATTGAAGGCAAAGTGTGAGACAAATTTTCTTGAAAGTTCTCTAAAGGATTTGATACTGGATGGAAGATGTTAAAACCATTCCAAGGCTTGTCCTCCAAGAATTCAAGGAAATAGTCGCAAAAGGTATGTATCATCATAGGCAACATCAAGACAAGCGACATAAAATGCTCAAAGATGGTTAGTTGGATCTCCTTTCCCCTTGTATTTGTCAAATTGTGGCATCTCAAAGTGTGGAGGGAAAGGTAATATTTGCAATGACTTATCAAATGGGTACGGGCATACATCCTTGAAAGAAAATATTTCTTTTGTTTGTCCCATACGCAAATCAGCCAATTGTTATTCCACATCTATGAGTCATTGATCATTATTGGATGATTGTTGTTGTTGCATACGATTTTGATGGCTTGGATGGGGTTTTTGATAGACTAGGGTGTTATTGGGAGAATGTTGCTGTGATATGGTATGGGATGGGATGTAAGTATTTTGAACTTGATTATTGATGGGTATCAAGATATAGGTGTTCGAAGATGGATTGGTACCTTGAGTTTGCATCACATGTGAACCAAAAGATGGATTAATATGTATTGTTTGCAGATTAGAGGTTGTGGAAGCTTTGGATATGTTGGATGGAGTGATGTAGGATATATAAGAATGAGAATTGGAGGATACTTAGGATACAATGGGCAAATTAATATAGGACATTGGTTGGGTGGATGGTTGTGGTCCAAGCGAGCAAAGTTGATCAATGTATGGTTGTGATCCAAAAGTTTAGTCTATGACGGAGGTATTTGGATTGGATGACACTTGCGATGTTTGGACTAGATTCATGGATATGGATGTTGAGGATGGTTCGACATGCGACACAATTGGATTAACATGAGATATTTGTGTGCTTTGCGAGGAAGATGTGTTCATGGAAGAAGATACCATGGGGTGAGATACATAAGATGTAGCAACATGTGACATACTTTGGTTAGGCACTTGAGGAGCTTGGGACACATGAGAAGAAGTTGCACTCATGGAAAGGAGTGGAATGGATTGAGATGCATGAGATGGGGTGGTCTACAACACATTTTGGTTAGACATGGGAAGTGCTTGTGATCGATAAATATTATGAACACCAGTTGGTGTCAACAAGGATTCCCCAGATATAGGTACATGGAATGGAGGAAAGGCCAAAGTAGTGTGAACTTCTTGTAGTGATGGTGTAGATATGGTAGACATAGTGGAAATGGCCTTATGGGCATCCTTTGCAACAACAACAAGATCATTGGTATGCCCATGTTTTTGGATTGTAGATACATCAAAGTCGCTAAGAAATTTAACTCCAGCTTGAACTAAGCATAGGAGAATTCATTCTTGATTGGCATCTATGATTTTATTAGGATATCTCAAAGCTATAGGGTCTTGTAGATCATCTCAGCCATTTGATAATTCCTCATATGCATGTTGATATTGCGGCACATGAGTAGATGATGATGGTCCAAAATGGGGTTGTGACATTTGAGTATTTGATGGTGCTGTAATAGTGTATCCTTGGGGTACAAACATGTACTTAGGCATTCCAATCGTAAATTGTGAAGCATCCTTAAGAGGGGTAGCTTGAAATTGTTACAAATTGGCTTCCATGGCTTTTTTGTACTAGATTCTTGTGTGAGGCATTGTTTTTGGAAATGTGATGGATGTAATGTTATGGACAAGTTTGACAAAGTTGAGACTCTTGGCTGATTTGTTTTGCTGAGTTGATTGATAGGATTGGTTCAAATGTTTAGCTTGATTGTTGTTGGTTTGGTTTTGTTTGATTGTTTGGTAGATTTGCTTTGGATTGATGTGGATTGTTTGCTTGGGTAAGCTAGATGGATTGATTATCCCCCAAGAGATAGACTCATGAACTCAAGGGTAGACAAGATTGTTTTGCTGATGTTTATGATAACCAAAGGGAACAAGCTAATGATCAAAAGCCAAGTGATAATGCTGATTGATTTTGAGTCTCAAGAGGATGGAGAGCTCAACAAGTCCAAAGATATGATGATGTTTAGGTTTGATATGATGGAAATTGGCTGAAAATGATCAATGTATATGTCTGGAAGCTGCTAATGGACTAGTAATGTGATTGATAGAATGAATAGCTGATGACAGGCTACAGATTACCAAAAGCGATACTATGTAGACTAGATGCGACTATAGATGGGTCAAATGCAATTTAAGATAATGCAAAAGTGACTGTCTGATGACCAATTGTGAGTGTCTGATGTTCAAATGTGACAAAAAAGGGTCAAATGTGATGACTGATAATGCAAATGTCACTATGTTGGAATTTTAGCAGTTTCAAGGTAAACTACAGGCGAGCATCTACAATTCAAATGTGATAGGCTTCTTTCCAAATGTGACTGAAAGGCTCAAATGTGATCAACTACTGTTCAAATGTGACTATGAAAGGCTCAAATATGATTAGTTGTTGTTCAAATGCAACTATCTATTGTGTAAATGTGATTTTGTCTCCCAAGGAATTGTTTTGAGAATGTTTTTGTTTGTTTTGACCAAAAAATAGATGACTGCAAACACACAAGCATGCAAAACACTCAAAAATATGTACAACCTAGGCTAGAAAAGAAAAATATTTGTTGAGTTCCCAATTGGATTACTCCAACCACACTTATTCAAAGTGGATAGCCTAGAAGTTTGGTAGCATTGGCTCCCCCTTACACAACACTCACTTCTCAGGCATACCAAACTTTGAATTCCCAAAGAGATTTTTCTATCTCTACTTTGAATTGCGAGAATGTGGGATGGCTCCAAAGGTCTATCTTCCAACCTCCTGCATCAACAAATAGAAGGATTTTGACCACTACACAAAGGTTTCTAGTGAATATCTGGGGGACCGGCACCTTACAAGCATCCAACAAGCCACTTAAAGCTCTAATTAGCTCTATTAGAAGTTTTAATATATACTAGGTACGACTCCTTTTGAACTAGCACCGTACAGTAAGTGCTTATACCTGTTTGGACTTGGCTTTCGCCTTATCCTAATTTATATAGCTGATGCAGGAGCATCCAGTGGTGTAAGGGCAATCTTGCATCACCCAAAAAGATGATGTTTCAAAATTGTTGAAGTTATTTCCATTTCTTTTCAAAATTAGTATTTTTGGTTACATAATTGCTTGAATAATAATGTAGAACTTTTAGTTTTTAGAAACTGCTCAAAATAACAACCTGCCATTTTAGGAAAGTTTGTATTTGGGCACGGATTGAAGAAAAAAATTATAGGAAGCTTCATAAATGAAAAATAAGACCTTTTGTGAAGGAATCACACAAAGATCATTTGTGAGCTGAAAGATATTAAACTTTCCATTTTCTAAAAAATACGTGAAAATTATTCAAACTCAAGTTTGAGGCACTAAACAGTCTCGTACGGGCCTGAAAATGGCTAGAATTGGTAGAGTTGGTTCTTAGTGCATAGAGCACTCCACAAGATTTCCAATGCTTCAAATGACATGTCAATCAGGCACCTGGATCAAAAGTTATGGCTCCCAGAAGTTGACCTATTATTGGAGGGAGATGCAAATTTCAAAATTTGGTTGTTGACCACCAAAAACATTTATTAATAACCATTTTTGTGAACCCTTGTCAGTAGTAGAGTTAAGGGGGAAAGTGTAGAGTCAAGAATAAGTGGGGAAAATAGAAACCCTAGCTGATTTAGGGTTACATAAGGTAGAAGATTCAAGAGACTGGTGATGTGTAGTTGTAGTGTGTTGCAGCCTGTGGAGGATTGGTTCCTCTGATTGTAATTGAGCTTCTATAATATAATGAGTTGTCCAAATCAATAAATAAATATTCTATTTTCTACGTGCCATTTCTGTTGTTGTGTGTTTTATGATTTACCCCCTTCATCAAGTGGTATCAAAGCCAAGTTTTCCTGAGTGTGTAGACAAATCGCCAACCGTGAGGGAATTTGCACTAGGACTTGAGGTTGTGGGTTTGTTGTGGAGATTAAGATGCCTCCAGGAAGAAATTGTATTGGTAGGAATGCTTTGATAGAAGAGGGTTTTAGAGCCCTACAAAGGCAAATCAATGCATTGCAAGAGGAGCTACGAAGAGGGTTTGAGTCGAGAACAAGAGAAGAAAGCGAGGATGAAGTTGAAGAAGAGCTATCTGAGGAAGAACAAGAAGTTGCAGGAGATCCTACAGAAGTTAGGTTGTTGAGGGCCATTTCTAAGATTGAAAAGAGGCCCAGGATCAAAGTTTCTATGTTTTCTAGAGATTTTAATCTAGAATAGCTTATTGATTGGATCAATGACATGGAGGAGTATTTCAAATATGAAGATGTGCAGGACCCAACTCAGGTCAAGTTTGCAAAAACAAAGTTGAAGGTCCATGCCAGTATTTGGTGGAAGGAGGTCCTATTAGAGAAAAATAGAAGAGGAAAAGGAAAGATTACTAGATGGGATCGGATGGTGGAGAAACTGAAGAAGCAATTCATTCCTATGGACTATGAGATAGAGTTGTTGAAGAACCTGCAAAGATTGAAGCAAGGTAACAAGTCTGTTAAGGAGTATATAGAAGAGTTTTATAAGATTACTATCAGGATAGGCCATGCAAAGGCTAACAAGAAGAAGGTAGCCCATTACATTAATGGGTTGATGCTAAGTATTCAAGAGGAGTTGAGCTTGGTCAGAATGACCACCATAGAAGATGCATAACATTTTTCCCTGAAGGTGGAAGAGAAGCTTAATAAAAGATTTGACAACAAGGAAAGGGGAAGAGGTCAAGGCAGAAGGACTGGTGGAAGGTCCTATGGAGGCCGAAATGAAGATCCAAAGAAAAATGAAGAAGCTAGCACCAGTCGAAATCAAAGAGGAGATAATTCCTACCGCCCTTATGACCAAAACAATGGTGAGCAAAGAGGAAGAGGAAGAGGTAGACCTATGCAAGGACCTAGAAGAAGAGGTTTTAGAGGAACTTTTTTTCAATGTGGAGAAGAAGGGCATCGAACATATGAGTGTCTGCAACATCAAGGAAGGATAAACAAAAGACCTAAAGGTAATGCACGATTTGCACAGCTATCATGGATAGTGCTTCTATCATACTACATTGACCTCCCCAATAACATATGACATGCATCTATTGGTATGATGTCACACAACACCTCATCATGGTAGTCTCCAATCTTGAACTTCCCTAATAAAGGATGGAGTTTGTCATAAGTTGAAGCTCTTGAAGGAGGTGGAAGAAAAGGTATGTAGTACTGCTAGAATTTGCTTGGTAGATGGTAGACGTTTTTTGGAGGGTATGAAGCATGAGTGTCATTGCTTTGCATTGATTCCTAAGATTAGTCAAGAGAAATGTGAAGATGTACTAGTAGAAGTCTAGAATCTGTTGGAAGAATTTTAGGATATTGTCTCTGATAATGTACAGAAGGTTTACCATCGGTGAGGAAGATCAGTCACCAAATGGATTTGATACTAGGAGCTAGTTTGCCAAATAAGGCAGCCCATAGAATGACTCCTACAGAGAATGAAGAGATGAATAGAAAAGTTCACAAGATGTTAAGGAAGGGACTAATAAGGGAGAGCCTAAGTCCATGTACGGTACCTGCAGTATGTAATGCCCCGCCATGAATACCTCAGAGAACATCACATTTATGCTATATGCAACAGGATAATTTTTATTTTTTTTCAAAAGATAGAAATAACAAGGTAGTATTAACACATCATTTAAATTAATGACTTGTCCTCTAAGATAACATGGTTGCATTACTTGACAAAACAATTAACATAATCTAACACACATCATGAATTAACATTAGCAACTCACTGTAAACCTAATGCACTCAATCAATAAACATTTACATTTATATAACATCATATAAGTATTCATCAGGATCTAGTACATAGTTACAATTTCTCCCAACATATGAATACAACATTACATCGTTACATTATCATCTTTTGAATACATATGAATACATACATAATGAATCATCTGATACACAAGATAGCACATGAGCATAATAACTGTCTCCATAAACAGGTACACGATCTAAATCTGCTACAGGAGTTACAACCTTCTTGCTCACGAACAAAGGCAAGGAAAAACCAATGGAGATAAAGCACATCCACCCGACCATGTGGAACCCTGAGGTCCACCCCCCATGCTAGGAGATAACATAAGGTCCCAAAACATCATACAATCAGGTAGACAATTGCCTAACAGGAACAAAGACCAAACAAGACTCCATTACAACACATGACAACACCACAAGCAACTCAAAATCACTTCCAGAGGCAACACACGACGAATGGGAAGAGTACAACTAGGGAATGCTAGGCTGCAGTAGGAAGAGTGTCATCGCATGGTCCTGACATGGGTTATCCTGACAGCCTCTCACTAGGTGCCGGCACCCATCTATGGTTATCCTGACAGCCTCTCACTAGGCGCTGGCCCCATAGGGTGACACATGCGGAATCAACCTTCCTTTCGTGAGGACAAGGAAGTTGATCTTGCCAACCAGGCCTTCTCTACCCATCCTTAGTCTAAACGAGCACTACAGGCATGGGAGAGGAAATCCAATTATCTTGTTAATGTGTAATTTACCCTTTTCCCCCCTATTCATTTTTAGGTTTTCACTTAATTAACAACTTTCAATGGGTTATCCTGACAGCCACTTTGGGCTCTGGCCCCACATTGAAAGCCACTCCCCTACCTGCATCTAGAAACCCTAACCATCAAGCAAGACAATCACTATCATACTGATAAGTATATATAAACAATGCAAGGCATTTACCTTCTTGCATACAAAACATAATCACAATGACCAACCTGTACATCATTGTCCCAAATCTTTCAATTAACCAATCGCAACAACACATATCCAGAGCAAGGTATGGGTCATCTTGCTCACAAATCTCAACCATGAACAAAATAGTTTCTCATTATGATTTCCAAGGTCTCCCCATTACAATACTACACACAATCTCGATATCAACACATACGTGAAGGAGATTTAAACCCATCATAATATATTCACAACAGAGTATGCACAACATCTCACATTATTGTTTACCAAGACCCACATATGTAGACAAGAGAAATCTTGTTCTTACAACATCTTCATCTCAAGACAACTATGAACAGAATACATACAACCAAATCATATTACCTTATGCCTCTGGAACCTAAACTTGACAATTTACACATAGACCAACTCACATGAAAATTTTGCTTGCAATAAGCAATTTCAACTAATCAACTCATTGACAACATAAATTCTTCTTACTAGAGCGATTCTATTTAATCAAATTAGCAACTGGATTCAAGTTATAGCTCCACCAAGAATTTCATAAACCTAGGTCTAGTTTAATTAATATTAATTCTATCTATTATAATAATCAATCATCAATTACATATAACCATCAAGCTAAACAATGCATAGATAATATTAATTACAAATACTTATAACTTAAATGCTAATTACAACATTTATAATCCAAACCCATATATCATATTTCTACTAACAAAAATATTATAATTATGTTTAAGAAACCATCATTCAATAACCAATAAATGCATAATTTATGAACATGCCTATCTTAACCGAAAGCCCAATTCATAGTTGTTAGTAAGATATTCCACAATATGCATTTTATCTTTAACACACACACATAAACCCCTTATTGTCACCTTACTAATGCATTAAAACATAAGGCCAACTATCAATCCAATTTAAATACATTTTCCATACAAACGATAGGTTCACTGCTAACCCAAAATCAAGTAAAACATTACCTCATTATATGAACAGAACATACATTGAACATATAGGTGCATGAAATTGAATAAGTCTCAGAAGTACCACCATAACAAATAAATCTAACAGAATCAGTCCATGAGATCCATTCTAACATATAGCAATTGTAGTAAAATCTACATCTTAATCATTGGAATGCCAAACAATGTCAAAGCCTTACCTTAATTATTTCTATTATTTTACCTTCATATTCATGCGCCTTGATCAGTTCACCTGTACATCCAAGGTGGGAACGGAGGGGCACTACACAGTACTAGCACCGAAGAAAGATGGAGAGTGGAGAATTTTTACATATTCTCAGGCCATCAATAAGATCACAATCAAGTATAGATTTCCATTGCCAAGAATGGATGAAAAAATGGATTGTTTGAGTGGAGCCAAGTACTTCATGGAGATTGACCCAAAGAGTGAGTATCACTAGATCCGCATTAGGGAAGGAGACAAATGGAAGACAACCTTAAAGACAAAGAAAGGTTTGTATGAGTGGTTATTCGTGCCATTTGGGCCAACCAATGCACCAAGCACATTGATGCAGCTCATGAACGAGGTATTCAAAGAATTTTTGAGAAGTTTTGTTATTGTTTATTTAGATGATATTTTTATTTTTAGTAAGACTTGGGATGAGCATCTGATGCATATCAAAAAAGTTTTAGAGAAGTTGAGGGAGGAAAAGTTGTTGATTAATCTGAAGAAATATAGTTTTGCAAAGGAGTTGGTATACCTGGGATTTGTTGTCTTAGAGGAAGGTCTTAAGATGGACCCAGAAAAAGTAAGGGCTATCATTGAATGGCCTACGCCAAGGAGTGCTATGGAGGTATGATCTTTTCATAGTTTAGCAAATTTTTAAAGAAAGTTTATCAGGGATTTTAGTAGCATTTGTGCACCCCTAACGGAGATAATGAGAGGGGATAGAAAAGAGTTTAAATGGACTACAGGAGCAAACAAGAGTTTTGATACATTGAAGCATAAAGTCACAGGACAACCTATTTTGGCACTTCTAGATTTCAATAAGATATTTCAGGTAGATTGTGATGCTAGTGGCAGTGCTATAGGAGCTATTTTGAGTCAAGAAGGTAAGCCCATTGCCTATTTTAGTGAGAAGCTTAATGATGCCAAGAAAAAGTATTTAGTTTATGATTAGGAATTTTATGCAATAGTTTAGGCTTTGAAGAAATGGAGACATTATTTGTTACCAAAAGAGTTTGTTTTATATACTGATCATCGGGCTTTGTAGTATCTTAATAATAAATGAAAGTTGAACCAGAGGCACTTAAAATGGGTTGATTTTTTGTAGAGCTATACTTTTGTTTTGAAGCACAAGAGTGGGAAGTTCAACAGAGTTGCAAATGCCTTGAGTAGAAGGAAAAATTTGTTGACAGAAATGAAGATAGAGGTTGTTGGGTTTGATGAGCTCAAAAGTTTGTATCCTGAAGATCTAGATTTTGTAGAGGCTTGGAAATCTTGTTTGGAACTAGTTACTTTGGATAAGACAAAATGGTTGGATTCCATAATCCAAGATGGCATGTTGTTTAGAGGAATCTAGTTGTGCATTTTGAGGAGTTCCATGAGAGAGAACCTGATTAAGGAGAAGCATAGTGGGGGATTTGATGGAAACTTTGGTCAAGATAAGACCATTGCTATTATTGGTGAAAACTATTATTAACCATAGTTGTAGTAGGATGTGAGAAAATTTGTGTAGAGTTGCAGAGTGTGTCAAATGGAAAAAGGAACAAGTCAAAACACATGACTATATCAGCCATTACCTGTACCGGAGAAGCCATGGGATGATATTAGTATGGATTTTGTTTATGGTTTACCAAGGACACAGAGAGGACATGATTCCATTTTTGTGGTGGTGGACAGATTCTTGAAGATGACACATTTTATTCCTTGCAAGAAGACTAATGATGCTATTCATATTGGTGAGTTATTTTTCAAAGAGGTGGTGAGATTACATGGTCTACCTAAAAGCATAGTTTCAGATCGAGATACCAAGTTTGTTGGTTATTTCTAGAGGACATTGTGGAAGAAGTTGAAGATAGATTTGAAGTTCAGTTCTACATGCCATCCACAGATTGATGGATAGACAAAAGTAGTGAATAGGAGTTTGGGTAACCTTCTACAATGCTTAGTAGGAGATAAGCCCAAGGGATGGGATTTGATTTTACATAGGCAAAATTTGCTTACAACAATTCTGTTAATAGGAGTAATGGTAAATCACCATTCTAGATTGTATATGGCAATAGTCTAAGAAATGCTTCAGAGTTAAGGAAGCTGGACAAAGGAGAAAAGACAAGTGTCGAGGCTGAAAATTTTACAGAACACCTAAAGAATTTGTATGAAGAGGTGAGAAAGTACATTAATAAGATGAATATTCAGTAAAAGGCTAAGGTAGATCAAAAGAGGAGGTATAAGGAGTTCTAGTAAGGAGATGAATTCATGGTTCACTTGAGAAAAGAAAGGTTCCCAATTGGAACATATAATAAGTTGAGATGAAGAAATTTGGACTACACAGGATTCTGAAGAAACATGATTCAGGAAATGCATATGATGTAGAGTTGTCGAGTGGGATCAATATTACTCCTATGTTCAACATTACTAATTTAACATAATATCATGAAGGTGGCATAGAGGATGGACCAACAGAAGAATAATGGAATATTATGGCATCTACTTCAACGGAGGAGATAGAAGAGATCTTGGATAGCTATGTGGGAAGAAGTACTCGGAACATACAATATGAAGAATATATGGTAAAATGGAAAGGAAGGTTTGTTGAAGATTCTTCTTGGTTGTCTAAGGAAGAGGTTAACCATTTGGGTTTTCCTCAAACACTTGTGATGTGACAGGGTTTGAATAATAATGTAGAACTTTTAGTTTTTTGAAACTGCTAAAAATAGCAACCTGCCATTTTAGGAAAGTTTACATTTGGGCACAGATTGAAGCAAACATTTACAGGAATCTTCCTAAATGAAAAATAAAACCTTTGGCAAAGGAATCACACAAAGATCATTTGTGAGATGAAAGATATTAAAGTTTTTGTTTTCCAAAAAACACCTGAAAATTATTCAAACTCAAGCTTAAGGCACTAAACAGTCCCGTATGGGCCCAAAAATTGACAAAATTGGCAAAGCTAGTTCTTAGTGCATAGAGAACTCCATGAGATTTCTAATACTTCAAACGACGCATCAATCAGACACCCAGATCAAAAGTTATGTCTCCCAAAAGTTGACCTATTTTTGGAGGGAGATGTAAATTTTAAAATTTGGTTGTTGGCCGCCAAAAAAAGTAATTAATAACAATTTTTGTGAACCCTTGGCGGTAGTAGAGTTAAGGGGGAAAGTGTAGATTCAATAATAGGTGAAGAAAATAGAAACCCTAGCTGATTTGGGGTTACAGAAGGTAAAAGATTCCAAAGCCTGATGATGTGTAGTTGTTGCAGCTTGTGGAGGATTGGTTCCTCATATTGTAATTGAGCTTCTATAATATAATGAGTTGTCCAAATCAATAAAGAAATATTTTGTTTTCTGTGTACCATTTCTGTTGTTGTGTGTTTTATGATTTACTGCTTTCATCAGTAGAGAACTAGATGAAAGTACCACTTGGGGTCACAAATGAGTTCTCCTTTCATATGTGTCTCAAGAGCAGGCCCTCTCTAAAGATAATAACAAGTTATTATGCACCCAAGATCCATTTCATAGTCAAGGGGAGAGGATACTTTTGTTATTAGCTTAGGGTTACAAACATGCACATCAAGCAAACTAAAAAAGATAAAACAAGCAAGGAGCAAACAAGATTCCTTTTAAGCACCAAAACCAAATGTTCCTAGATTTAGTGAAAAAAAAGTCTTTGACTGATCGATCCTACAAGAGATATGTCAGTAGTTTTAATCCTCCTTTCTTTGACAAGTGATAAAATGCTGCAAAAATAGTTGTTAGATGCCAAAGAAATCAAGATGCAGATATCAAAAACCAAATGCAAATGATAGAAACTAAAGGTGATTTTTTGTTAACCAAATGCGGTGCAAATTTTACCATATGCAATCCCTTCCTATTCAATTGTGATTCTGTATCCTGCAAAGGCATTCACAGATAGCACAAATGCGGCTGGCTGATAATCAAAGGCACTTGAGCCCTATAATTCTTGCAAAAACTCAAAATTTGGTTAGGGTAAATGATCAACCAATAATGATGAGAGCTCTGATAAACTCTATAGATGAATTGTTTCGATGAAAAACTATGTATTCTACAACATAGATCTAGCTTATTGATTAGATCAAAGACAAATAAAACCCTAAATAAACTAGCTTAGGGATGACACAAGACACCTAGGGTTAGCAAATAAACCAGCTTGCAACCGAAACTTGACATGGACAATAAACTGAAAACCCTAGAAAAGCTTGCAAAGACATAAAATATGAATAAAACCCTAGATAACCAGATGTGAGCAGTTGTTGATCATATGCGATTTCTTGATGACCAAATTCGATCGAGGATAATGTAAACGTGATTTTCTATGTACCGAGTGCGTCTAGGAATTGTGAAAATACGATTTCATACTATTAAAGTTCAACGATATGCAAATCAACTACACTCTATGTATCTAAACTTCTCAAAACTTTCAAAAAATGAAAATGTTAATCAAGGACACGGGTCCCATTTGTCATACTAGAATGTGTATGCAGGAAAAATTAGGTTTATAAAATCAAGCATTGCAAATCAAACCTAATCCTATCACCTTCAAAGAATCCATCTAAATGACACAAAATGAATGCAAATAAAAAGAAAAGTCACCTAGATTGCTTGATTCCTTTGTTGGAATTGTGGATTGCTTCTCAATAGTGAACAATCATGGTTTCCATAGCTGCAATGATAATGGAAGATGTGCTCAAAATGCTCAATATGCATAAGATGATAATCTAGATGCTTTCAAGATTGTGTGGGATGACCATAAAATGAGGTGAGAGGGTGGTTATATAGCTCTCTACTAAGATTGATCAATAGTGGAGAAAGAGTGGCTATGTGAATGATTGAGATTGAACAAGAAGCTTTGGTGAATGTGTATAAGACAAGTGTCCATAAAGAAAGCTTTTATTAAATGATTGTAGTTGGTTTGTTGGTAGTACTAAGATTGACTTTCTTAAAATAGAATGTTTTTCTATTTTAAGGATTGGATGATGTGGAGGAATGATTTTAGAACCAATTAAATTAATTTTTGTATTTGATTTAGGATAGGACCTATCTTGTAAACATAGAAGAATGTGATAAGATAAGGAAATGATAAGATAAATAAATTAAATAAATAAATTCATTTAATTTAATTTTTAAATGATAGAAGAAAGTGTTAAATTTAGAGTGAACATAAATTAAATAAATAAATTTATTTAATTTATTTAGATGATGAGAGGATGAATAAATAAAATATTAATTTTATTTATTTATAAGAGGAATAATAAGATAATTAAACAATTAAATATTGTTTAATTATAGATAAAAAATAGAGAAAAATAAGTAATAGATGGAATTAATTAAATAAATATAATTTATTTAATTAATGATAGAAAAGGGGTGATTTAGAAGAAAAATAATTGATTGATACAAGCGTGCTAAACAAAATCAACATATGCAAGGTGAATGATACAACAAATTGACAATAATGAAAAGGGGTCAATTTTGGGTGTCTACAATCTTCATTACAATAAATAAGAAATTGGCCAAGTGAGTTATGATTGATAATGGATCGGCTCTTAATGTTTGTCATATTAATTTGTTACATAAGATTAAGGTTGACACTTCTTTGATTAAGCTAGATAGAATAAGCATTCGTGGCTTTGATAATGTTGGACGACAGTCTATAGGCACTATAACTTTACTTGTACAAGTTGGGCCTATAACTTTGTCCACCCTAATTCATGGCATGCATGGTTCCTTATCATATAACATAATTCTTGGTAGACATTGGATTCATGCATTGGGGGTAGTTCCTTCTACATTTAATCGTTTAGTTAAGTTTATTTACAAAGATAAACTTCATACTATTAAAGTTGATCCTGAACTGGATAAATATTTACAAATTGAATTACAAAAGCAAGTTATTCATCATAAGATTTTAAACAACTTAAAAGTTGATCCGTCAACCCCTCTTTCCACAGACAATATTGTGCAAGATTCCAAACAATTGAATGCATTCCTTGGTGACAATTGGGGTTCATTAGATTTTACATCCCCCTCTATAGGAGAATATAAAATTAACAACTCTAATCCTAAAACATTAAATGTTGTATCGATTTCATCTAAAAAATCCAATAGGAAATCTAAAGTCTCTTTGGTAACAAACACAGATAACACTCTTACTTACACTATAGATTATGAGACCTATGAGGCTCCACCTTCTTCTAAAGAGATGGCCTCTTTTTATGGTCAAGGATTTCAGATCCTTTATAAGAATCGTTACTATGTAGGAATGGTTGCGGTATTAATCATCAAGGGATTTGAGTACCTATAGAATATGCTTCATGACATTACTTAAGTGGCATTAGATATAATCCTTTCCAGGAATCTAAAGCCCGTAGATGTCCTAATCTTAATGTGAACACAATATCAACACTTAATTTGATATTTCCTGAGATGATTGACACTAATTGTCCTCCAGGAGAGATTCCTTTGGATACCTTTTCAACAGATAAAGAAATAATTGAATTCTTGGGAGCTTATGACAATATTCCTCGTTAACATCATAAACGTGGATTACCTTATTGTTTGAACAATGATGCATATTTTGGGAAGTCCACTTGTTTGGTAAACACTACTTTAAAATTTGAGGAAGAATCTGAAGACTTACCACAATCACCCAACCTTGTAGAACATAGTACTTTACTTAATGGAAATTTTTTTAAAGTCTCTATGGACAAAGATAGCCCTAAAAAAGTTATACCTATAGGTGATTATTTAAACATGGAAGAAAAAGAAGACATGACCAAGCTTTATCATGAATTCTTAGACTTATTTGCTTGCAATTATTTGGATATGCCTGGTATTGATCCTCAGATTGTAACACATAATATCATATTAAAGCCAGATGCTAAGCTATTTAAACAAAAGATTTGTGAGATGAATCCTAAGGTTGCATTGTTAGTAAAGTCTAAGATAGAAAAGCTCTTAGAAGATGGTTTTATCCCCCTATTGATTATTTGCCTTGGATTTTTAATATCGTGGCTATCACTAAACCTAATGGCCATATTCGGATGTGTACCAATTTTAGGGATTTGAATCTTTCTTCTTTGAAAGATGATTTCCCATTTCCTAACATTGACATGATTGTTGATTCAATAGTTGGTCATGAATTACTTTTTCAGGGATGGTTTTTCAAGATATAATCAAATTTTCATAAACCCTCAAGATCAATATAAGACAACTTTTATAACACCTTGGGGTACATTTTTTTGGGTAGTCATGTCATTTAGATTAAAGAATGTAGGAGAAACTTACCAATGAGCTATGACTCTTATCTTTCATAATTACATGCATACCATCTTAGAGGATTATGCCTATGACATTCTTGTGAAGTCTATTCATCGCCAAGATCATGTCACAGTCCTCTATCAAATCTTTGAATGAATATAGAAATACATGTTCTTAAATCCTTATAAGTGCATCTTTGGTGTAGATAGTGGAAAAATGTTGGGATTTATAGTCTTGCATCATGGTATTGAAGTAGATATGAAGAAGATTGACACAATTTTTAATATGCCAGCACCTAAGAACATATCTCAACTTCGTAGTTTGCAAGGAAAGATACAGGCCATCCACTGATTTGTCTCACAACTCATGGATAAGACTCACCCTTTTACTCAACTACTGAAGAAGGATTCAAGATTTCAATGGAATTCTAAATGTTAGAAGGCTTTTGAAGACTTAAAAAGTTATCTAGCTAACCCTCATGTTTTACACCCTGCTACTACTGATAAACCTTTTATTCTTTATACCTTAGCATCTAATAATGCTCTCGTAGCTTTATTAGCACAACATGATACTAAAGGCAAAGAGTGTGATGTATAATACATCATTCAAACTTTTCTCGATTATGAAGTGCAATATACTATCATCGAGAAGTAGTGCTTAACTCTAGTCTTTGCAACATAGAAGCATAGGCATTATCTTTTAAATGCTGAAATACATGTCATGGTGAAATTTGATCCATTGAAACATATTTTCACTAAAACAGATCCTTTAGGTCACCTTTCTAAATGGGTTATGTTGTTAACAAAATTCAATCTTAAATTTATCTCTCAAAAATCAATTAAAGGACAAGCATTAACCAACCATTTAGCTGACACACCTTCCCCCTTTGCTATACAAAGTTAGGAGACATTTCCTAATGATCAAATCCTAAATATAGATTCAAACGATAAATGGGAATTATATTTTAATGGTTCATGATTTTAAACTGGCTCTGGTGCTAGTGTCATACTAGTACCTCCCTCTAGTAAGTTGGTTCCTATGTCCTATTGATTAAACTTCTCATGCACAAACAACATTGTTGAGTACAAAGCTCTCATTGTAAGACTTCATGCTGCTTTGGATCTCAACATCACTATATATAGTGATTCACAATTAATTGTGCGACAGATAACAAGATCATATCAAGCTAAGCAAGATAAATTATCTCAATATCGTGACTTAACCCTATCTTTATTAAAACAATTTACATCATTCACAATCGACACTATTCTAAGGAAAGACAATCGACACACGAATGCTATGGTAAGCACAGTGTAATGCCTACCCATAAAAATATCAAAAAATAACCAAAATATATTTAAATTAGTAAGAAATAATGAAATAAATATGACGACAGGAGGAAATTCACTTATTCTAACTTAATAAAATTTCTATTAAACATAAGATTTGTTTAATTCATCGTAAACAAAAATCTAAAATATAGACATTTCTTATAGAATTATACACATTTACAATAAATATCATATGATCATCCTTTCACAAAGTAGAAAAATACTTTCTTAACTCTAGTACCTTGCACGGTTAATAGACCTGAAACTGCACAACTAAATGTAAACATTAGTTCTGCAAAGTCAATAAATATGTAAAATAGATATCAATTGCACAAGATGACGAGACTTAAAGCCATAAGGGCCAAACCTAATATCTCGGGGGCTCACGATGGCCTTTCCTATGTATGCCTAGCGCAAAGACTTTGTAGTTTAGAACATTGAACTTACAACCACATGATGGTACCATTATGCAATAGAAGCTTTATAATCTCAAGAACTTATAAGGGAGACAAGATATATAATATCCAACAATGCATTCTCATAACCAAGACATACTAATACATTATATCATCAACATAGCCCAGTATAGTAAGTACATCATTACAAAAAACAAGTCTTAACAATCAATATGATATAAGTTATCTATCTTCATTAATTGTAATCATAAAAATAATTCATAAATTGATCCTAAGATATAACATTCACAAAGGTAGAGATTTTCAATTTCACTCTAATAATGAGGAACAGGTAACCAATATAATTCAAAATACCCTATAAATATACTTATTATAACTTATTCACCATTATAAGATGAGTTAATTATCTATTTGTGAAATAAGTATGTTCTTTTGAAAAATAATTCAAGTCATCTATTCCTTATATATACTTCATTCCTTGAATTATATACACATAGTCAAAAAACTATAAGGGTATAATAGGACATAACAACTTACTTTGAATCCTTCTACTAGAATAATTCAAACCTGCTTATCTTTATCAACTAACATAGATAAAAATTTCCTCTTGCAATTTCAACCATAGGAAACACATATTCATCCTTACATATATATAATTCAAATGTCATCTAAAACATTCACGATTAAAATCTAATTCACATTGCTAATTCATACTAATGATCAATAATACATGTATATTTAATGACAAGGAGAAGCCACAATATGTAGGAATTCTAAGAATGGAAAAAAATAAGACTTAGTCCAATCTATAACAATTTGTACAAGGATATAAAACCTAAGTCACATTAGGATCTTACTCCCAACTTAATAAATCATATATAATAATGTCAATGGAAAACAAAATAACTATTAAAATGATTGGTTTCTCTTAGATGGATTCTATTCTAGATGTTGACTTAACATTTCTAAATATATATTGCAATCAATTTTGAGTATACAAAACCCTAAAACCCTTTCAACTAGACAAAACATTTATTTCATACCAAGCTATTATTCTCATGAAAAACTACACATTGATTTATTTCATTATTGATATGGAAATTAAAATTCACACTTTAAATGATGATAACATGCTAGCAACAATATCAACATAATTATAGTTAATATTAAAACATATTTCAAGAAAGTAACATACATTGGTCATTAAAACACACAACCATACATAAATGCAAGAGTATAAAATACACTCATGACGCAAAACTTTCATCATCCATTATACATACAAGATCACAAATTAGGTAACTTCTGATCTACAAAATAACATATATGTTCACAAACTAACATTCCAAATAATTGAAGATAAAACAACATTGTGCAATTGAATGTACAATCCTATAATATACCATAAGACATTAATAACAACATTTCCATAATCATGTCAAAGCATTTATACTTCCATCAAGTCTAATGATTCAATTTTAGGTCTGACCCACAACTCTTACCTATGCTATAATGTTTTACGAAAGTAAATTTCAAGTGATAAGTCAATCCTACCTCAACACATTCTACTCTACTCAATATTTCAACCCTAAACTATAAATATTCCTTAAGACACAAAATTGAGAATCCCTAACTATAAACCTAATGTGGAACTAGGTAAATGGCCTAAGAGAATGAACCTAAATGATTATACTATCTGAACAATAATAAATGTCCTACATGAAGGAGGAGTACATTATGTTCAAAGATGATCGAATTGAGTTACCATCTAAGTATTAAAGTACATGACTTATAATATTAACACATTCCAAGCATTACTACTAGAGGTAATAAGAAAATCACGTAACTTTAATATAATGCAGAGCATGTGACTCTATAATAGAATCTTTCTTTAGGTTAAATTGGTATATCATACTAGAAAACAAACGTCAATCAAATACTCTCATATTGCTAATTTCATACATATTGTAAATATCGTATAAATGTGCAAGGAAATGATAACACATAGAAAAAGATGATGCCGATTCTTAAAAGATAATGTTTTGTTTTTACTAAAAAAGAATGTCAGTGTTAATTATAATCAATCTTTTACCACTAGTAGAATTTTGGCAAATAAATGACTAAGTGACTAAAACTTTAAGTCACAAGCTATAAATGAGTAAATAAATGGCTAATTTGGTTGTTGACTAAAAAATTATTTAGTCACACATAAAAATGATGAAATAGTTAGTCATTTATTTAGTCACAATTCATTTGAATAAATCATTTAAGGAATCAAGAATCAATAGCCCACCAAAATACTCTAAAACTTCAATAAACATACGCTAAAACTTTCATCCAAATCTTATTTTTAGGTGTAGCCCACTAAAATGGAGTTTTCATTTTAATAAGCATACTCTAAAACCTTGGTCGAAACCTTATTTCCAGGTGTAGCCCACCAAAATGGAGAAGTGTTTCAGTAAAGAATGACAAAGAATGGTAAGGAGATGTACGTGACAAGAGGCATAGGATTCATTGCTGTTTGTCTCATTCCTGCTCTGCTCAACAAGGGTTAAATTGTTCGCGCTACTGTGTAATGCCCCTCGCCTTTTTGGCCTGTGATAGATGTTATTTTCATATTGTTATCTGTCAGTTCTGGAACAGTTGATAGTCTTATATTGCCTATTTACAGTTTCAAGGCATTTGGACTAGTATGTTATGGTTTATGTTCTCCTTGATCTTGATGGACTATGTTCGATGGATATACTTAGATATGTGTTATGAGTTATGATGACATTATGATTACTTCGGTTATGATGTGTTGGATATGTTTAGTAATGGATTATTATTTACATGTTTTAGATTCGTAGATATCTATTTTCAAATGCTATGATTATAATCTTATCCAAGAGCAAGGACGGTGTAGCATTACTCGTTTCGAGTACCCTGCTATGCCACGATTCTCTGACTCTCTATGTGTTGACATATACGTACTTGATCATATTTAATCAGTTGTTTGGATGCAGGTTGTAGGTACCGAACCTCGACTCCATCTGATATAGCAGGTTTGAGTGGGTTCTTTCACCAATGGAATTGTGGATTGGAGTTAGCATAAAGTTCCCTACTTAGTCAACATCGTCAAAGAGGATGAGTTCTTAGTATTGTATCCTGTCGTCACCGTCAGTTGGACTGTTTGTCATTATTCTGTCATCATGTCCTATGGCTTTTCATGGGGTTAGGTATCATCCAGTAAGTTGGGTTTATCCAATTTAAAGTGTTGATTTAAGCCTGGTTAGTACTTCATTAAAACAAGGTTAAATTTAAGCTAAGGTTAAATAAACATTGCTAGGGAAATTAGGTGTTGCTTATTAATTATAAATGTTTTAATTGTTTGATAATTAGTAAAATTAACATGAATATAGTAAATAAATAAATAAGTTTGATAAATGATTAAATGAAATAATAAATTACAAGTTGTAAGCGGATAAAATTAAAAAGAAAACAAAACACATAAGTAAAGATGAATAAACAATTATAATTTTGATAAAATAAATTATTAGTAATAAAGATAATATTTTAAGGTTAAAATAGGGTTGTCACCTTGTATCATGGATTCAGTATTTTGAGGATGTGCAAATTTAATACTGTGTGCCGTCAATTGCAAATTGGAGGTTTGGGAATCCCTTGGTATAGGGAATTTTTGAAGCTCATGAGAATGTGGGTTGTTGGGAAGAGAGGCAAGTCTTTTGCATGCATTCGAGGTGTTGAATCCTTGTTTTTGAGAAAGTGGGTTGTTGGGAAGAGAGGATGTCTCCTACATTTATCCAGGGAGCTAAGTCCTAGTTTGAGGGGAGAAAGATTTCTAGAAGAGAGGGGAAGGGGGTTTGCATTTTGGGAGAGGAAAGGAGATTCTGGAAAAGCTTAACAAACTTCAAGTATGCGACTGTATATGATTTATGCCTGTTGCATATGGAATTTTAATGGAATTAGATTATTTATGTTTCCTCCATTGATGGGATTTATTCAGGATTTGGTATTAGACTCTTTAAGAGCAAACTAGAAATTACTCTTGACCTCCAACCTATCTTTAGTTTTGAGACCTGTCACAAATTTTCCATTTGCTTTAGATTCAATTGAATATAATTCGTTTCCCATTCACCACATCTGTGCATTCAACATAGTTTTAATTGTGTTTTAATGTCAAGTTTAGATTACCCTAAGATAGCCTACATTGTCATAAAGATTGCAGCATTTGCCTTACTCCTGCCTTTTTGCATTTGTTTAAACGTTCTAAGGTTTTTACTTACAAATTTGTCTTGTGTGTGTGTTCTCTGTAATCTTATTTATTAATTTGTGTATCCTGTAATCACTCCTTATGCCTTGGTCAATGTTCATAATCTGTTCCAAAGCACTCCATTCTGGAGTAGGTCAGAAGAAAGCTGGTAAAGGATTTTTGATCTGGTTTTATTCCTATATGTTACCTTAATCTAATTCCTCTACCAAAATACTCAAATGGATGACCCTCGCCATATCTGCCTACTTCAGCATAGACATTTGAGAAAAGAATAAAAATTAGACTAAATTTTAGAACCCAGATAAAGTAAAAAGCGGTCTTGCTGTTAATACACCTCAGATTATATTCATATGTAATCCATAGTTCAAGAAAACACATCCAGCCAGCATCGATTTAATTGGATTGTTAATGAAAAGTTTATGGTGTTCTCTAGATGGCCAGTGCGGCCAAGAAGGTCAATCATGCAACAAAATATTTATCACTGTAGAAGTAATGTAATAAGAGTGTTTTTATTGATTAAAGTTTTCTTAGCTTCCAGCCAGTGAACCTGTATGCCCACATGTGCCAGTTCGATGAATGTTGGCGAAGTCAACAGAGTCTGGTTTAATACCAATCGTAGCTACTATAGAAGCTATCAAATCTACTCTTACCCCTAGTTGTTCATCTGATAATTGTATTATGACTAAAGTATCATGAGCTGTATTAACTATTTTATTTGAGAACTTATCAAACTACCTTCCTTACAATACGCTTGCTCGATGGACAATGACGTGTACAACTTAAAGGATTCAACATACTATGGTGTGCACGGCTAAAGATGACATTAGAGTGATCGTTGTTGTAATACCCTACAATCATTGCATTTCGATTGACAGCATCTCATTGAGACGTCCCACCCTCAGTCGTGTGCCTTATCTATACTTCTCCATTTTGCGTGCATGTCTACCAGAGCATTTCCACTTTAATAGCTGACAAAATGCTGGCAAAGGTTTTAGCATTTGGCTTTACACCTGCAATTTGCATTTGCATTAAAGTTTCTAAAGTCATTTCACCAAATCCATTTTGTACATATCTTGCACCTCTTTGAATTCCAGGAGATTACACCCCTTTGAGGAATTCTGTCTGATTTCATTCCTCAACTGCCCCCTCTCTACATAATACTCTGAGATTGAGATGAGTAGTGGATGCCAATGGCATTTTAGGGTTAGGTTTGGTTGCTCAGGTAAATTCCCACCACTAATATGATTGAAATCCCCATCATAAAAATAAAATAAAACAAAATACCTACAAATCATTTAACCATGTTGATTTCTCTGTTTCGCTATCTTCTGGCATCAGATTAATCTCTTGGATCACCGCGAGCCTCACCCTGCCTTCATTTTCCTTGTTGAAATTTGTATGGAATTCTTGTTTCTCTCCCATCATTCACCCATCTCTAAACATGATTTCGTCTCAGAAAATCTCATTAGGTATGTATCTTTCATTATTCTTTCCTACCAAACTGGCAGATGTTAGCTTGAAGAGATTCCAATTGTCTTATTAGAAAATGTTAAATTCAAAAGTTTAGAAGCTGAGCATTATGGCCTCCTTGCAACTGTAATCTCCTTGAAACAAAAATAAATTAAAAAAAAATTACCAGAGGCAATGATCTCTGAAATCTTGTTTGAAGAATCTACCTCCAAATCACTGAATCACCTCTTCTCTTCTAAAGACTTTCCTTCTATTAGATTAAGCTTAGATTTATTTCTCCTTCCTTGTAATCAAATTATTTCTTCTGCCTATAACTTTGAGTTTTGTTGTAGTTTAGGCGCAGTTTGGTTAGGGGCTTTCTAATTGCCGGGGATAGTGGTAATGTTACTAAATATTTTTTGAATGAGATCAGTGTTTAGGTAAGTTTATGTATGCATATAGATACTTTTAATTAAGGATTAGTTAATGTATGTTATTCAAATATTGGTTAGCTAGCTGTTGGTACTAGCTCTAGAGAGGTTTAGTTAATGTCTATTGTTTTTGGAATTAAAATGTATGTGTCTTAGAAATTTCCGTAAAATTTGTTTCCAAGATAGTTATTTTCATATGGTTAGGCTTGTGGTTTGAGGTTATGGTGAAATAGTTTATTGTAATAGGGTTAGAATTAATTGTAGTTGTTTTATTATGAAATTGTAGTTATTAAAATATAGATGACAATCTATGCATATAGGAAATAAATTTGTATTTGCAAGACATTCTATATTAATATTGTTGTCACTTTTTTAGAAATTGTAGTTGGTGGAATGCTATTGGGATATGATTATGGTAGGCAATGTTTATATGTTTGTTGCAAAAGATGTAAATAGTTATAGTTGTTCTTTTTACTTTTAAGTTAAATATGTTATTACAAGGTTTAGGGTTTTTATATGGTTATAAAATAAATAGGAACCCTCAAGTTATCCACAAGAATTGAATTTAGATTACATTGTATTTATTTAATTTATAACGATGACAATAGTGGTTTACTTTAGTTAGGTTAATAATATTTGTACCTATGTAAATCAATTAAATAATTATTTTAATAAATATTTACATGTAGTTAACTTTATGGTAATTATAGATGTATTCCTTAATAAGAATACCATCAAATGATAAGCTATATTTTAATGTTAATATACTATTGTAATAACATAGTCAATTGCAATCTGCTATAGTGGTTAAGTTGTAAAGAAGGCATAATTTAATTATAAGTGTAATTGATTGCTCGGAATATGTTTAGTAAATTCAATTTGTGGGTCATGAACTAGTTCATATAGTCTTCTGATTTTGTATCTACCTGTGTGGCTAGGGTTCCAGAGGCTTAGAATGGGATGTCTTGATTTCATGTATGGTGTTGATAGAAGTCTTGAGATCATGATGTTTTAATAAGCATGTCGTCTCTAGTTAGGTATGGATTAAATGGATTAAAGGACAAGGTGAGTGATCAATGTACTTCTCTGTGGATGCATTGTTGTCCATTTAGTTGTATTTGTGTTGTATCGAGTTTTGTGGTGAATCATGGAATGGGGAGACATGGAAATCATATAGAGGTGTAATGAATATGTGTTGTTATGTGCAGTGGTTTAGGAGTTCTGCCCTTATGATTATGTTTTGGAGGATCAACGCCTTGCACTGTTATATATACATGTTGATATAAGGATAGTTGTTATGCAAGATGGATAATACCTTGCATGGTTCCTGTATCCTCGTTGTCATGATGATGTTTGCTATGCTTGTTGAGTAGGGTCTTCTAGTTGTAGGTAGGGGAGTGGCTTCCAATGTGGGGCCGGTGCCAAAGTGGCTAGCCAGGGTAACCCATTGGGAGTTGGTAATCAAGTGATAACCTAACAATAAATCTAGGGGTTGGGTAGTTTCACACTAACAAGATAATTAGATTCCTCACTCATGCCTATAGTGCTAGTTCAGACTAAGGATGAGATGAGAAGGCCTAGTTGGCAAGGCCGACCTCCTCATCTCCATGAGAGGACCTGTCAACTCCGCATGTGTCACCCTATGGGGCCAGTGCCTAGAGAGAGGCTGCCAGGGTAACCATAGATGGAGGCCAGCTTCTGGTGATAGATAGCTTGGGTAACCCATGCTAGGACCATGCAATGACACTCTCCTTACTGCAGCCTAGCATTCCCAAGATGCACTCTCCCCATTTGTTAAGTGTTTGCCTCTGGAAGTACTATTGTGTTGTTTGTGATATTGACTTGTGATGTTGGAGTCATGTGTTGACTTATAGTCTACTGTCTACCTGACTGTATGTTGTAGTGGGGACCTTATGTTAACTCCTAGCTTGGGGGGTGGACCTCAGGGTTCCACATGGTCAGGTGGAAGAGCTTTATCCATTAGTTTTTCCCTTGCCGTTGTTCATGAGCAAGGAGGATATACCTTGTGTATCAGACATCAGATCTTGTACCTGTTTATGAAGACAATTATTATGCTCATGTACTAGCCTATGTATCAATTAATCCATAATGTATGTATTCAGATGTAATCAAGATAGTGATAATGTAAACTACATGATGATGTACTCATATGTATAGACTTTTGAATATGTACATGTAATCTTGATCAAGTTGATTATCTAACTGATGTCATGAAATGGAGATGTATATGTATAATCATGAGTGCAATAGATTTAGAATGATCTGCTGATGTTAGTTAATAATATATGTTAAATTATGTTGATTAATTTGTCAAGTAATGCAACCATGGAACCTTAGAAGACAAGTTGTTAGTTTAATGATGTGTATTGATTTGTTAAACATTACCTTGTTATCTTATACAAAAAAAAATATTCCACATTGCATAGCATAGATGTGTTGTCCTCTAAGGTGTTCCTTGCGGGGCATTACATATTGTTTGTAATCCGAGTATTTAATTGACATATACTTGTATATTTTCAAATTCCTTCAGATGCTTTTTAAGTATCAATGTATCCTATATAGGGTTTAGAATGATTTATTTTAATTTAAAAAAATAAATAAATGATGTATCTCCTATGATTAGATAATCTCGAGATCTCCTAAATCTGCCCTAGCTCACTGTCCTCTTTGGCACTATATTCATTACTCCAGCTGCTAGGGTTTTGCATGTGACATCTTTAATATCTTCATGACAGTGGATTTTAAATAGATCTCAGTCTTTTCTTTAATCTTTATCATGGTAACCTAATAAATCTAGAGCATTTTTCTTTCATAGTCAATCTTGGTGTTGGGAATTGATGATGAAGTTCCTGGATAAATATTCTAGGGTAGTTATTATCTATTTCAACAAATCTTCTAAAGCATAGTCACCAGGTAACTTTAGTTCTACCCCTGTACCTCTACCTACAGCTCTGGAGTCTTATATTTAAATGGGATATAAACTATACCATTATTCATATATTCCTATATCCTATTTTATAGTGACACCCCTATCTCCATATGCCATATTTCCATATGACTAGCTATAATATTTGGATAAATAACTAAAATGCCATGTGTTACTGATAAAACTAGTGGACATATATAATGTCAAACTCAAACAAATAGATAAATGGCTCTCACTGATACAATTCAATAATAGGATAGCCACAAGTCTGAGGAATCAAATAATTATGACCACACATTATTGCCTTGGAAGGCAAATATAGGCCAAGAAATTAGTAGATGCTTTGATAGACTGATACCACTTGGTATACTCCTAGGGCATTTTAATATAACCCTTAGTAGGTAAATATAAATCAATATAGTACTTTGGGTGTAGGTTGATTGGGGTAGTCTGCTTACTTCTGCACTTGTAAAAAAGGTTGATGTTTGGGTATAAAGTTTCAACATATACGATGAATGTTAACACGTTGGCACCTGACTTTTAATTATAGGGTTCCATAATAAGACAATTAAGGAATGTGGGAACTTCCTGAAGTGTTGTAGTCTAGAAAAGTGTAAATTTGAATAACCATGTGATTATTTTTGGTGTAGAAAGATGGTCCTGGGGCACCAGGAGGTCAATCATGGATAGTAGTGTGGCTTTAATTTGATAATTCTTATATCAAGGTATGGAGTAGAGCTGAATTGAACCTCATGTACTAGAACTTACCTTGATCATGAATGAGAAAAAAGTTTTTTTTCTTGATTTTGTGAAGGACATAAAAGAGAGGAGGGACCTAGATCTTCTGGTATTGTCGACTGACACTATTCCTTTTGAAGATCTTGGATTCAAGGTGATTCTTTAACTATTTGTACTTTAGAGTCCCCATGGACCTACTCTAATCATTTGTGGTGGTTAATATAATTTCCTTCTTTCTTTTTGGTTCTTCAAGCTCAAAAAGAATACTCCATTTTAACCTGCCCTTATTTTTGCAAAACTGGGCATTTTAAAATCCATCTTGAACTCCAACAAAGCTTGATGTCAACTTATGCATGTTCAAAGAAGCTGAAGAATATTGATGAAATATATCAAAAGAATCAGTCATTCCATTGACATAACATACTAATAATGCTAAGCCAATATCTTAAGTCTTGTAGGAAATCTTTTTCTCCTTTTTGAAAAAATGAGAAACATTTTACTAGATAATTCAACTCAGTGAAGGATATATGCATTTGAAATAAAGTTTTAGAGGATGCCTATAGTTGATTTCCTTTCAATAATAAGGAAAGTGCTGATTGGATTTTAAATTTTTTACAGGTATATGCTGAGAAATATGCAGTTGATCAGGATGCATTTTTCAAGGACTATGCAGAGGCTCATGCAAATTTAGTAACCTTGGTGCCAAGTTTGATCCTCTTGATGTAAAGTAACTCAACTCCTAAACACTCTTTGCCTATCATATTCATTTTCATTTTTCTATTGTTTCATGATGTTCTTGTGATAAGCTTAATTTTATGAGAATATTTATTTGGGGGATCAGAAATGATAAATTCACATATCATGGTATTAGTTAAGGTTTGAAAATATTATTTTAAAAGATGTCTTAAAAAGTCTCTTATGCATGATGCTGAAAGAAATAGAACCTCCAAAACGATCAGGCAAAAAAAGTTCTGCTATGGTTTTTTGATATTTTATATATCATAATTCACATGAGCTTTACATTTTTTGATAAAATGCTTGTCTATGGTCATTTTGTTAGTTGACATCTTGAACATTGCAATTTTTCCACTAAGTCAACACTTAAGCTACTTTGGGTGTAGGTGGATCAGTAAAGCTGGGTTTAGTATGCATATATGTTCATATATGATAGGGAGGGGATACATATCCAAGCTCATAAGGGCTATTACAAGAAAATACCATGACAAGTAAATTGCTATAGATTGTGATGGAATTCCATCACCATGAGACAAGGTAGTGAACTATTCAAAAAAATGCCTCAAAGAAATGTGGTCTTAATGTGCTTGTCATAGCATTTCACCGCCATGAGAGCATATTTATTTGAGGCATTTTTTCAAACAGTTCACTGCCTTGTCTATGCTTGTTAGAGTCATTGTTAGAGTCTTCCAAGGTATTGTTAGAACAATAAATTCTATTGAGTTTTGAATTTATTATTTGCCTTGTCTAACAATACAAGGAAACAAGGATTACAATCTAGTTTGAAATCTTTCCCAAAATTTTGAATCAAGAGTAAACCACTAATGATAAGAAACAATAATAGGAAACATTGTTTACAACCTGGTCCCTATAAATTGTTGACACAAAGAAACCTAAAGAAAAAAGAAACTAAAAGATGACATTTTTAAATAATCAGAGCTCTATAATTATTTAATTATGATTAAGTATGTGTACATGCTAAGCCTTCTCTGTATGATGCACATTACTAGCATGCCCAATGTGTTGATGATTACCATCACCATGAGGATGCTCAACAGGATTCATTTTCACACCACGAACCTTGGGCCAACAGTTTCTTTTGACCCTATATTTGTGATAAGCATTGCCAACCTTGAGCATTGGCTTTTCTATCCTTCCACCACCAGTAACTTGACCAATCATGGCTTTGCAACTACTTGGCACAATCTTCTTAGCTCCAGATGGAAGCTTTACCATGTAAATTGAAACCAATTTCCAAGACTCATCAAACAAGGCTATTAAAAATCTACAAAATGAAAAATTACACAAATCTAAACATTAAGAGAACTTAGATAATTGTTCCAAAATTATTTCCACTACCTTTGAAATAATTGCATTTATTATCTCATTGTAACCTTGGAAAAAAAATTAAGGATAGAAATATGCCATAAATCTCCACAAGGTGTACACCTAGAACTTAAAATTGTTTGAAAATAATTTGGAAAAAGTCACCATCCATAGGACATCACAACAGATGCATCACATGTTTGTTGCTAGCCAAAAACAAGATGATAAACAAAAATAATAATGAGTCAAGGGGAACATCAAGAAGCAATACATTCAAATTAAATTTCAACAAGCTGCTAAATGAGCACAACCCACTTTGACTTTTCATAGGTTCAAAATATTAGAACAGGTACATTTTTATATCTATAAAGGTGACAACAATCCAACAATGGATCAAATGTTTCAGATTGAAATGCAATAGAAATGCATTGCAAATGATAGCAATCAAATTTGAAATTACTCATCTCATAAAAGAATAGTGGAGAAAAGGTAGAAAAAGTGTTCTTTGATTTGATTGGGCCAATGAGAAATATTGTCTCAAAAATTCAACTAAATCATCATGTCTTTGGCAACTTCATTACCAATACCTTGGCCAACATTATTACACAATTGAAGAGCATTGCAGGCAAAAATAAAAACTGATTTGAGGCTTCACTAAGATAGCTTGACAAAGAGAAATGATATATCTTACTAAGACAGGCATATGACCCCGAAGATGGGATAATACCAAAAGCTAAAACATATCATACACCTAGACACAATACACAAAATGCTATTAATGGTGATATCATCTAGGATACCAATAGGCATCGAAAAAATGAGATTAGCAGTGATTGTTTGTTGTTTTGACTTATTTTAACAAATGAGTTTCCAATGTGAAGTGTCACCCAAGGATTTTATTACCATTCTATTGACTGTCATTTTCTAAGTCATGACTGTAGACACTAAAATTTGTTCATGTCTCGACACAACACCTAGTCGACATGACCTTGTAATGTTTTGCCCTAGGTCCTAGGTCATCCCACTTACAATTCCAACTTAATCATATTCCTAATTAATGAAATAAAACCACTTTATTTAACTAATTCCCCTTTGTCACATGTCTCTCATAATTCAAATTAAAAATTTGAATTATTCCGTCACCTCTAATCACATTGCGACACATGTCACATGTCTCATCTTCCACTTAATATGCCTTCACATGTCAAACTAATTCAAATAAAATATTTGAATTAGATTCCCTTTATCCTCCATCACACACTTGTCACATTGCTACAACCTCTTGGAGTGGGAAAACCATAACCAATCTTGATCATCCATAGCATTCAAACCCTAATCAATCTCATCCATTCATTCGATTTTACCTTTTCTATAAAGGAAGGCTTTCACAAGTCATTTTCATATGGAGCATTTGAGTACCATTATGCTGCCAAAATATTGAGCAACCAACATCCATCCACAATCAACCCTTTGAAACCTGCATACCTATGCATGATTAGAAGAGCCATGGAGGTGAATCAATGCGAGTTTGATGTTTGGTTTGCATTTTGTTTATGTTTTGCATTCTCAAGCTAGGTTGTGCTTCATGGTGCTAGTTAGGGTTTGATTTTCTGTAGTTTTGATTTCTACCCTAGATTTAACCCTATCTACATTTGGTGAACCTGACGTGAACATGCTAAAATCTAATGTTTTTGGTTGAGTTTTGGTGACTAGCTTTTGCAGGTGACCTTCGGAGTTTAAACAGACCTCGCCGTTGAGTCCAGGAGGCCTAAGAAATAAAAAATGACATAAAATTTGCCCTATTTTCTTCCAAATTTTTTTTGTAACTTTTTGAAAAACATTTAGGGTTGCAAATCCATATAGTATGGATCCGTACTGTATGGATTCGTAGAGCCCTCTGTCTATACTAATTCAGGTTCATGTTGGTATTACAGGCACAAGTTTTAGTTTAATGTTAATAGCTTCATGTTTCTTTAAGCCTATCAAGCTCACTTATTTCATCAGCCTGCCCATTGTATTTTCTAATTTTTGCATTTACTTTAAACCCTAACTGCTAATGTTTCTTGTTGCTTAGACGATCTTCATCCACTACTTGGCCTAGTTCACTGGTCACTGTCATTGAAACCACCATCGACAACTTCCATTTCCCCTACTCACAGTTTGCTTACCCTCTGTGCCTAAACCCTAAATCACTGCCTCCTTATACCTACCACCATCAGCCTTAAAGGAAACCCTAGCCACCTGAGAAGTTGTTGCCACATGCATCATAAAATAGCAATGGAGATCTGTCATTTGAAATATGCCACTGCATGAGAAGCCACCTACCATCGAAGCATTTCCTGGCTAAATCTTACCTCATGTCGCCACCCTTATTTCTCATAGTCGCCTTTGAAACTCCAAGCTTGTTCGCCACCACATTCCAAATAGTTGCCACTCTAATAAAACTAACCACCGTGTGATTCACATTCTCATCACCACCGAGCCGAGTATCTACCACCATCTATTCACTGGTCATTGACCAAAACCCAATCACCATTCCTTGGTTATGGTCAGACCAACTACTCACTGCCATCTCAAAACCTAAACCGTTTCTTGGATAGTCACCTCCGCTGAGCAACCTTGCCATCACCTACACTTAGCAGTCGCCACCTTCCAGTCTAAATGTCATCTCATGGGTTGCAGTCTTTAGACCGCGTGACTCGTGATCACCTTAGCTTCATTTCTATCCTTGAAGATCCAATCTTATGATGTAACCCTAAGCCAAGCCATGACTATCGACTTTATCCCTAAACAAGGACTTAGCCTTGACTCTCGGTCAAGGGTTTGATGGAGAAAAAGGGGAGGGGGGGTTAATGCCTCTTTTTTTATTTTATTTTTTGTTTTTGCCTTGCCCTTGATCATATGGGAGACTAAGGACCCAGTTGAGATTTTAACTGCCAAAATAAACCTTAACCACCATCGCCCAATAGTTTCATGTGACCAAAATTTTGCTAGCAGTTAGTAGTTTATTCAAACATTCAAGTGACCTCTTGTGCCTCCCACATGCCCTAATATAGCCTTTTTTTCAAATTTGCATAACTTTCACATATGAAAGCAAAATTTTGCAAACGAGGACTTGTCAGAAAGAGGATTTAGAGAACTTCGCAATGGTGTAGGTTTCACTAGGTGACTATACCATTTTGATGCCTTTTTTCATAGTCAAAGTCAAACTTCATTTCAAACTTCAATCGGTCATAACTTTTGCATTTTTATCCTTTTTTTGTGAATTATTTTTTAAAATTACATAGAATTTTGTCTAGAATCTACTCATGATAGTCATTTTTCTATATCAGCTCATTTTCATCAATTTTTTATCAAATTTCTCTTTTTCACGTAACAGTTTCCTATGCACTTTTACTTGTTCTTTTTTCAATTTTGTGACTTGTAGCTGACCTCACAAGGCTGGAGCAACATTTTGATCAGCATACACAACAACTTGGATAGTGAATTAATCAGGTGTACATATTCCATCTATCATCTCTCAATCATTGTTTGCCACACCCTTCGATTTTGGACATAAAACAAACCTTTTGTCTTCATCACACATCAAAATTGGGCATAGAACGAATGAATGTCTTCCATTCACATCTTGACTTGGGCATAAAGAGAACTAGTGTTTGAACTGTTTGGTGAATTTGATTGCAATTAGGAGTGTGTATTCTCTTCTCATGTGCTTCGTTTGATCTTGAGAATAAAAAACACCTCTTATCCATTCATATCCACACCTCACATTTTGATTTCTTAAGGGCAATTTACAAGTGTGAGTGTGAATCAAGTGTGTGTGTGTGTATGCTCTCTCCTTGCACCGCAAGGTGATCTTGGAGATCAAAAACACCTCACTTGATTTGCTTTTGTTTACCCTTTCCTAGGAGGCCTGCTAAGGTATTTCATCACCCCTAGGGATGACCTCAACCACGTGTTTTGGCTGGGTATATCAAAGGGGGGAGAGCGAAAGATATACCTCAATCTAGCTAAATAGTCATTGGGATAGCCTTGTGGCCCTGGATGATTATGGAGACAAGGTGAAGTGGCATTCATTTACACTTATGCCACATCCCTTCAATGAGCTAGTGTTCACAGATTTGGGCCTCTCATACCTTGTGTATATTTGGGACACCCCTAGTTAACCTTTATGCGACCTAGCTTAAGATTTGTTGGCCATACCCCACTTGACTAATTCTAGGGCTTGTTAATGTATCTTCCATGTGTGCTTGTTTAATCATCCTCACATTCTTTAATTCAAAATTTGAAATTACTTATGTGTCTTGCGTGTGTGTACATATGTGACCATTGGTTTGAACATTGCCAAATCAAGCTCTAAACACCAAACACATAAAGACAAGTCATTCAACACATTCAAATCCAATCACCTTCATCCTAATCACCATTCTTAGCCACTTCATATCCTAGTCATATCCAAGACACCATAATTCAAACCCTAATAATTCTAAATCACCTTCTTCCTAATCAACCCCTAATCATCCTAGTCATCATCCTAATCAATCCAATTCATACAATCTTGCCATTTCAAATCATATCCAAGTAATCCTAAATCAATCCTAATCATATCCTTGTCATTCTACATCATCAATTCAACATCATTCTAATCTTTACACATCATCTAATCATATCCAAACAACATAAACCCTAATGCTCTGCCACTTTTTCTCAAAAAAAAACATAAACCCTAATGATTCGTAATCATATTCTAATCATTTCTTCATTCCAAATCATTAACCTAATCATCATTTCACATCATCCAATCAATTATATCCTAATCATTCTTAATCACATTCTAATCATATCTTCATCATTCCTTGTCACCTTATTGATGAGTGCCAAGTAGCACCCATAAGATACATCTTTTTACCTCTCTTTTTCTCCTTTCTAATCCCATCTTTCTTGATGTCTGCACCCAAATAGGCTAGCAAGATTGTTCTAAATAATGATTAATTGAAGATAAATTACTCAAGATCATGATTTTTGATTAAAGGACTAATGTGCATGGAATTGATGGAAATATGTAGAAAAAACTTCTCTTTTTGAATCAACAGGTGTAGATGTTCGAGATGGCAATTTTGTGCATCTCCGAAGATAATCCTAATGATCTCTGCAGACCATACTAGAACACCACGACAACAAAAGTTTTGGAGTAAAGAGGAAAAGCCTCTCAAGAGTTGGACTGAAGTTTGGAGCATCTCTGGAGCTGAGTAAAAAGGCCACAATTATATCTCTAGAGCTACATACACTATATCTCTAGAGTTGCAGACAGAGACATACATTTCTGATGCCTATTTAGAATAGAGCAGATTTCTAGCACAGCTGTCAGTCAGACACTTTCAGCGGTGATTGTGATACCCCTCATATTACTCAAATCATCACCTGAGTGATTAAGGGCCATTTTTAGTTAACTGTTGAGAGTTTTTATCTCTTCTTAGTTTTTTCTTGAGTTACTACTAAAACTAATTTAATATCCATATTTTTAGGGCCTTGCTACCCAAATGTATTAAGATTCAAACTTAGATTCAGAGTGGACTTCTATTCCACTCAATCTATTCTTATTGCATGGTTATTTTTCATAGTTAGACAGCTAGTATAATAAAGATATGGATGTCATCTCATAGAAGAAATGGTAGATAAGATAAGTGATATGTCATCACTCATTTTATATATAATTACAGAAGCAACAGAAAAGAGAGACCTTTTTATTTATTCTAATTTTTTGTAATCTCAATTTAGACATCAATATTTCTCTGAATGCAAAGAGAATGGAATTGGACCAAATTTAGTTGTGATCTTATTCTTTTGTGCTGATTCCTTACTGTACCCTTCAGCCCTAAGGGTGTGGAGCAAGGGCCCACTCTCACCACCAAGGCAGAAGGCTAGTACCACTATTTTGTTGTTCCAGAATCTGCTTTATAGAATACTTACTAATTTTGATAGATAGATGCATGTTGCAGTTTATAGATTTGCTTTGAGTAATTTACTGTTCAATTCTATTTTTAGCATTCTTTGAATTCATTTGGTAAGTAGATAGATCAATCTCTTTAAATTAGTAAAAGTCATTAGAATTAGCTAGAGCAAAATGGTAATTGTAGAATCCCTAATTGCAGATAACCGAGGACACAGTCTTGGATTTTTGACATCTGAAATATGATTAAATGATGAGATACAATGACCCCTTGTCACTTATTCCTAATCAAATCCAATCATTACACATCACCATCATCTTCATTCCAATCTAGCCAATTTCTTCCTAAGCATTCATATCATATCCTAATCATTCCAAATCATCATCATAATCACCCTCCTAAGCCAAACAATCTCATCCCAATCCAATCCTAATCATATCCTTGTCATTCTACATTATCCAATCCAGCATCATTCTAATCATCTTCCTAAGCACATTTAAATCATTCTTAATCACATTCTAATCACATCTACACATTCAACCTTCATCCTTGTCATTATCCTAATCACTCACTCCTAATCATTCCAAATCATATCCCCTTCACTCTAATCATATCATAATCATACCCTAATCATTCCTAATCTCCAATCAATTCATTTCACTTCATCACAACATCATCATCAACCTAGTCCTAATTAATAATTGTCAAAATGGCCCTAATCATAGACAAGCCCAATCAATATCATAAGCCCAAAATCATCATTCAAGGGGGCTCCCTCCCTAGTCCTATTCATGACACAAATCCAAGACCTAAACTTGTACTTCGAGGGGCCCCTCCTAGTTCTAATGATCATAAGAGCCTTGTAAATAATGTATCATATCGTGAGGGACAAGATGACATGCCAAGACTTAGACACATGTGTGACACCATGCCGACATTCAAGAACAAAGTCCTAGTACCTCAACTCCAAAACCTCATCCAATCACTTCACCAAATACCCCAACCTTTCGATCAATCAACCACACAAAGACTCCAAGCCCTCTTCCAAACATTCCAACACATCCAATCACCTCAAATCCAATGCCTCCTAGTCCAAGCCAATCAATTCCTGGCCACTTGTCAACTCCAACCAACACATCAACAACAACCTCACCGAATGCCACCTCAACCTTATGTGTTCATACCAATCTAATCCATCCACTTCATATCAAGTCAATGCCACATAATACCAACCCAATCCCTCTTCTTCCCATGTCAATGCTACACCAACCAATCAAGTCACTTCACAACAAGTACATTTGAGCCTAAGTCTACCTTGGCAACAAGATAAAGTGCCTTTGAATTCTAATGCCACCATTGACAAGGGGAACGCTAGTCTAGGTCATACCACCAACCAATCAAATGTTTATCCCTATGCCACCATGTCCTAGTCCTAATACATTGGCCTCTTCACCTTCTAATTCATCAAACCCTTCATTACCATTATCATCATCTAATCTTCCATGCCCTAAGCTTAAACATTACAAGAGTAAACCTAAGGAGTTACCTAAACCCACCCATCCATTACATCATTCATCCACCCCTACACCTACAAAGGATGTGACCCAAGGGATACTAGTGAGGAATCAAACATCACTATGTCATTCAACACATATGCTTGAACTTACAAAAGAGTCCTCAAATACCATGCCAAGTCTTTCAAACCAACCATGTCATCCACAACCCCTTGAGCCAATTCAAGGATCTCCTCTCATGAGTCCAAGTAAACCTCCATCATGTCCTTATGTGGTTGACCATTAAGAACATATCAATCTTCTCCATGAGTCATCCCCATCCACCTCCATTCAAACAAGTCATGAGGTATGTCAAGAGAACACTTCTATGCATGAAGAAACATCAAACCCCCATTCTAGTCAAGATCAAATCACTTTTCTTTGACCCATTTATAACATTTATCTCTTCCATGATCAAGATATTATGCATGAGGAAGAACATATTCATGAACAATTTAATCCCATTCATGAACAAGACACCCAAGACCTACATGCTCCATCTCATGAAAGTCTTGTTGATCTACTTGAGCATTCACCTTGTTTCATGGTCTTCATTCAAAACATAGAAACTTCTTCTTCACTTCATGATCCAACCGCTTTCACTTCCCATGATGATACATGTGCCTACCAAGCATACATAGAAGATCAAACAAATAACTCGGATCTAAATAAACATAATAAAGATCCTAATGACCCTTCCACATCATCCACCATTGATCACATTTCAAATCCACCATCATATCCACTTGGCCTATCCGCCTTCATTCATGAGTGTTCCTCCTTGGGACAACAACAACCTTTGTCCATCACTTCACCTTGTCCATAAAATAATCAACTCAAGACTAGTGTCCAACCTACACCAAGTCCCATAGTCAATCACATGCTCCAAAACATGAATTACCAAGGTAAAGGATTAGACCTTCATGAACAAGTAATTTGGAGCCTGTCCATGTCAATGTTCCCCATCACTCATATGGCCTTGGCTACACACCCCAGGGTCAACAATCTAACAATGTTTGTACTTCCTCCATCCCCTCCTAAATCAACCACTGTCCATCACAAATCACATCATATTCCTAAGACATATGTCGCCATTCCACCTCCCTCATCCTATAAATGTCCAAAGCATTTGACCGTACACCCTCCACCATCCACTTTGCCTCCACTACTTCCAACTCCTAATTTCCCACTATCCACTTTGCCACCGTTGCTTCCAACACCAAATATCCCAATCATCCATAAATCACCTCAATATCCTAATCATGACCAACAAAAGCAGACATTGTCTAAACATAGAGCTTCCACTCATTCTACCTGACACATGGGATTCAAAAACAAACATTTGGATGCCTACTTACATAAAGCAAAAATCCTAAGGGCCCTAATACCTTAGGAAATCAATCCAAAAATTTAAAGAAAGCTACATTAAAAACTCCATCCAAACTCATACCTCCCAAAGAAAAGTCAAAAACTAAAATGGTATGGGTCCCTAAGAAAAAATCAAGCAAGGCAAATGAGGCATCCACATCACAAAAATCCCAACCATCATCTTCCATACATTCCATTCAAAAATATCAAATTCCTCCACCCCACATGAAAAGAAAAAGTCATACAAATACTAAGTACATGTGGGTCCCTAAAGTCCTACATCATCCATCTCCTAAACAAACATCGCCATTGCTTCCTAGACCTCCATCTAATCACAAGCTCCCATGTTTGACACAGTGTGTGCAGTTGTTGGTCATGATTCCTTTCCATACCTCCATCACCCCATCATTTAATCATTACCCTACATATCTACCTTATCACCTCCCTATGGTCCATGCTTTTGCATAAACATTTCATCCATCCTCCTTGTATAAGTCCTACATAATCCATATCATAATCCACTTCCACTCCTTACATAATCCACATCATAATCCACTTTCATTCCCTACATAATCCACATCATAATCCACTTTCATTTCCTACATAATCCACATCATAATCCACTATCTACCTTATCCATCTCACTTTCATACCATCACTTACCAACATCGATGAGCATAACAACATTTGACATGGTCAATGAGACATACCTTTGGGAATATCACCTTCATGGCACTAGACACCTGAGTCCCTCTCATCCATATCCCCCTATCTAATTCAAAAAAAAATAAAAAAAGTTGATCTTCTATGCCACTTACACTTGGGGGCATGTTGTCTCATCCACACTATCATTTCCTTCTTATCATATCCTATCCATTACATACGCATTCCTATCATATCAAATCCATCCATACTCCCTTCCTCTTTTGATCTTGATAAAGATTGGGGGCACCATGTTGACAAATGTTTTGGGCTGTCTTTTGACATACCTCATCCCTTCCAAACAATCCATCTTATCATCCTATTTTCATAAGCTTTGTCATGACAAACCCTAAGAATTCCACCTCGAATGGGGCATGATTATTCCAATGTGACATAGTCCTTGGAGATCACATCCTTGCCCTCTTACACACATGTTCCTTCCATCCACTATCGCCCCCCCTCTTATCCATTCATTCTTGCACCTAGACTTGGTTTCCCCTTGTCACTGGTACCTAGCATAAAGGCTACAAAAATTGCGATCCAATGTCGTTCCCCAAAACAATCCAAAAACACAAAAAATTAAAACATGTCAAAAATCCAAAAACATTCAAATCGTCTCAAAATCCCAAAAACATCAAAATATCATCAAAAATTCAAAAAAATCAAATATTCATTAAAAAGTCTAAGCAATAAAATCACTTCTCCACTTTAATCAAACCATTAAATCATCTTCAACTCTCATCACAACACCACAACATCTTCATCATAATCCATCCTAGTCATCATTCCAAATCATTACACATCCTCATTCACAATCCAATCAACTTCTTCCTAATCATTCCCCCAATCATCCTATTCATCATCCCTAATCATTCCATCTCATCATAATCAAATTATCCTATTCATCATGCCCCAATCATTCCACCTTATCATAATCATAATCCTAATCACTACACTTCATCCTAATCATTATCCTAATCGCATCTTCTAACCACATCATCCAATCATCCTAGTCGAATCAACTTCTTCCTAATTCAACCAAATCATCTTCATCTCATCACTACACATCATCATATTCATTCCTAATCCAATCAATCACATCCTAATCATACCCTAACCATTCATTCCAATCCAATCCATTTCATTCTAATCGCAAAACACCACAACCGTAGGGAAAACTTTGAGTATCTACTCTCCCTATCAAATCTGATTGCAACTATGTCAAAGCATATCTAATTTCATTCCACTACATAATCAATTTCATTCCACTACACATTCAATTTCATTTGGCCTTTGGCATATATAAGAGGACCCTAAATGGGTAAAAGTACAAAGCTGTGTCACACTTTTATAAAGGAAACAACCAACACTAATCCAACTTTTAAAATTGAATCACTAAAAAGTGACGTATGTTTTGAATTTTGAAATAATGTAAACTAATAAAATAATAATTTTTTAGTATATTTTATGTTTGTATTTTTTTGAAAAAATTAAAAAATTGTTTGAATATAGTTTTTAATAAATTGACACTATAATTTAGTTGCTAATAAAATGTTGAAAAATGAAGTTACATGAGACGTCAATCTTTATATAGTAACCTTTTTTTTTCTTCAATTTTTTTGTGTATTTATAACTTGAAACTTTAGTGCATGGATATATTTTTTTCCAATTTTGATAAATATATATTTTTTAAATAAATATTGAAATGTACGTGTATTAAAACATAGTTGTTTCCATTCGATGTCAACTTTCATATTAACTATTTATCTAAAATAGAAAAAGAATTATATCATATTTATATAGATTCTTTTATCTAGTGCATCATATTTTTTTCAATTTTTTTAATAAGTTCTACTATTTTTTCTTGACATGGTAATCGACCTAATGTTTTGTGCTGATAACCTACTTTTAGGAAAAATTAAAAGTAAAATATAAATAATAATTAAACTATTAAAATATATATATATATTAGGAAGACTAATGTTTGGTTAAAAGCACAAAGCTATGTCACACTTTCAGCTGACTTATCAGCACAAGTGAATTTAAGTATTTATAACTAAAAATCAATTTTGGTCAAACATATGATCTTGTAAGATTCATTCTAGCTAAGTTAGATATGTCTACAACTTTTCCAACTAAAATTGTTGGCTAAATGCATATGTAGCACCACAATGAGGCCAATTTACCAAAAAAATAAAATTATTTGAAAAACTTGATACTTCAACAACATCTACTTGTGTAAATAACATTTTTTTTAAAATATAAAAATATCCTTTTGTAGATCTATAAGTTTAGATTTCATACACACACACACACACACACACACACATACACACACACACACACACACACACACACACACACACACACACGCACACACACAAGTAGATGTTGAAATATCAAGTTTTTCAAATAATTTTATTTTTTTGGTAAATTGGCCTCATTGTGGTGCTACATATGCATTTAGCCAACAATTTTAGTTTGAAAAGTTGTGGACATATCTAACTTAGCTAGAATGAATCTTACAAGATCATATGTTTGATTAAAATTGATTTTTAGTTAGAAATACTTAAATTCACTTGTACTGATAAGTCAGCTGAAAGTGTGACATAGCTTTGTGCTTTTAGCCAAACATTAGTCTTCCTAAGGTTGAAACATAGGGAGAAATTGTTGAAGCTTGACTGTATCACAAGTATAAATCTGGACCAAGAGACCTTGACATCTTTTTCACATCAATCACAACCTGGGTTTAATACTCCAAGACTAGTTTAAGTCCATCCTTCCAAATAAATTTTGAAACTCCTGGGTTCACTTTCATTAATCATTTCTTACTCTTGAGCTCAATACTCTAAGGCTAGTTTAAGTCCATAATTCTAAGTGAATTCTAAAACTCATGGGTTCACTTTAATCAATCATTTCTTCCACACCTCAAGGTCTCAACAAAACTACTTTGTGCTTTGAAGGGTCATTAGTAGACAAGAGTACCCTCTTGGAGCTAGACCTTTCGAAGACTAATATTTGTTAGCCTCTATCACAGTCTGGGCCTCATCACCTTGCATTGACATCAACATAGCATCCCACACTTCACAATTCTTGCACAGACACAGTTACAAAAAGAAGAGAAATGGAGTAGATCCTCCTCGTCATCCCTCATTCCAAACATTCCAAACATTCCTTCCATCACATCAATCCAATCCATATCATCCCATCAATAAAACATTATCAAAACTACATCTCATATTCATCGTTGCATTACTTGATCTTGTGGATATAGGGTATGTAGGCAATCAAGGATACGAAGGAAGTACCCAGATTCAGGCATAGGTGATAGACCTCATCTTTCATCTTTCTTCCAATCTTCAATCAATTGTCATCATCACTTCTTCAAATTAAATCATTCCAATCTAATAAATCAAATGCAAGTCAATCATCAATCCATACCAATAAAGTTAATCAATCTTGTCAAATTATCCAATCACATTCAATGGTCTTAATCCTAATCTTGACGTAAACCAAATCATTCAATCAATCAATCAATCAAAACCTAGTGTTGCTCGCATGGACAACAACTCTAGTATCAATCAATCATCATCCATCATCATCAATCAATCAATCACTCAATCATTGGTTTACAGCTTGATAGGGGCAATGCCTTGTTTTTTTTGTATCATTTTTGCATGCTTGCTTGCTTTCTTATGTGTGTTTTCATTTTCATCTTGCATTTGAATCATAACTAGATAATATGCATATCTTGTACCTAGATAAGGTTGTATTACGCTGGGGCACAAGACACATCGTCACTTTGGTCCTTATACCTTTGTGCATAATGTCTAGTGCTATATCAAACACCATGGTTGCTCACTTTCATTGTAGCATAACACATCCTTCCCTTTCTTCTATCCATTCCCTTATCCTTCTTCCTTAACCAATCCATTTCATTTTGAGAGCCTACCCATGTTTGTCCAATCTACCTATCCTCTCAAGGGGGCATCATCATCCCATTATCCTTTTCCTCTATCCTTTTCCTTAGCTTCTTTGAAATGATGTTACTCGACATAAATCGCATCATCTCGAACATCATCTCAAAGAGGGGCAAAATGTAGACACTAAAATTTGTCCATGTCTCGACACAACACCTAGTCGACATGACCTTGTAATGTTTTGCCCTAGGTCCTAGGTCATCCCACTTACAATTCCAACTTCATCACATTCCTAATTAATTAAATAAACCCACTTTATTTAACTAATTTCCCTTTGTTGCATGTCTCACATAATTCAAATTAAAAATTTAAACTATTCCCTCACCTCTCATCACATTGTGACACATGTCACATGTCTCATCTTCCACTTAATATGCCTTCACATGTCAAACTAATTCAAATAAAATATTTAAATTAGATTCCCTTTATCCTCCATCTCACACTTGTCGCATTGCTACAACCTATTGGAGTGGGAAAACCCTAACCAATATTGACCATCCATAGCATTCAAACCCTAATCAATCTCATCCATTCATTTGATTTTACCTTTTCTATAAAGGAAGGCTTTCACAAGTCATTTTCATATGGAGCATTTGAGTACTATTATGTTGCCAAAATCTTGAGCAACCAACATCCCTCCACAATCAACCCTTCAAAATCTGCATGCCTATGTACGATTGAGAAGAGCCATGGAGGTGAATCAACACTAGTTTGAAGTTTGGTTTGCATTTTGTTTATATTTTGCATTTTCAAGCTAGGTTGTGCTTCATGGTGCTAGTTAGGGTTTGATTTTCTGCAATTTTAATTTCTACCCTATATTTAACCCTATCTACAATGACTATCAATTTTGAACCAAATGAGGCCTTCCAATGCTTTAGCTTTGGGGGCTCATGATTTTATCGATTGTCTATGATGGAGTTGTCTATCGTGTCTGCTTTTATGACTATAAGGAACACATAGAATCAACAATACAAACAAGATAGGATGAGCAACTATTGGAGCCAATGGGCCATAGATGCAAAATTAAAGTGAATGTAAGCATGGTTAATGATCTTTTATTTTGTTGTTTCTAATTATATTTGTTCAACTATTAATGGGGTGTAAGTCATGGCATAGCTTTGTATCTCTTTATTGCCTTAAGGTAGATCCTCACATGATTCTTATCGTGGTAGTAGGGGTATCTCAACACCAAAAATTATTTAGAATCCCACTCCATGAAATGTAATGACTGCAAACTACTATCCCTTGACTTATCTCTACCATAAAGACAACTCTATGGAACATGTAGAGGGTGTAAGTCATGGCTTGGCTATGTTTAAGAAAGTTCATAGTTTTTTCTATCTCCATTTTAAAAATATTGTCTCAAAAATTTAACTATATCACCATGACTTGTTCCCTGCTGTAGTACTGAAAACTATTTCTTTGACTATCGCATAACCATGGTATACTAAACATCACTTAAAGACCTTCACCGCACTACTGTACTCCTTCATTGAAACTATCGTGGGCTGTGGTATTCAACACTTACATAACTTAAACTCCTTATACCTCCATACCGTAAGCCTCACTTGAGGCCACCATGGGGGCACGATGTATTGTTTTCCTCTACTCCTTACTGCCATACCATAAGCCTCACTTGAGGCCGCCGTGGGGTGCGGTGTACTATTTTCCTTTGCTCCTTCTTACCACCATACTGCAAGCCTCACTTGAGGCCGGCATGGGGGCACGGTACTATTTTCCTCTACTCCTTACCACATTAACACCAGTTATTCTCTTGACTGTCGCGGGACCGCGGTGAAGTATTATATGCCACTTAAATTTATACCACCAACTCACCACTTCATTTTGAGACCGCTGCGGGGCTACGGTAATCAATCTCTGCATCCTGTAATGCCACAAGTGCAATCTCTTCATGCTGCGGGATAGAGATAACTACTCCCTTGTTATCTTTGGTTTCCATACACTTGCCAAGACCTTTTGAGTGGCCTGCAGGACTGCGGTGAGAGAAAAAAACACATCAATGGTAAAAAATACAAATATCTTTCACATGGACTTGGTATGGGGTGCTTATGAATGACTTAGGTGGAATAATTTTAAAAGAAATATGGATCCCTAAGATGGATTTATGGAAGGAAAATTGCATGGATTTATGGATTTATCAAATGTATGAAGGTATATTTAATGTAGGTTGTTTTCCCTGTATTATTTATTCTTGGTTTGAATTCCTTGATTTTGTGGTTTTTTGTTAAGACCTAGAGCTTTCATATGTAGGACCACCTACAAGGTGCCACAAGAGTCATCTGGATCATGACTTAGGAGCTGGTTAGTATTCATTGAGTGGTATAATGGTGGTTGTACTGTCTTGTTCTATACAACTAAGAGATGTGCTTATGTGCTTTGTAGTTTGTTTGTTTAATTTTTTGATGCTTAGAAAAACATCATAAATAGATAGGATGATATTTTTTATAATTTATTCCTTCAATCACTTGTCATAGGTCCAGTTGGAGGTAGCAGAGCTGGTGGAATGGAGGGTGTACCTTATCTGCCTATTTATTCAAGCAGAAATGTTGCAAGTTCCACTTTGGATCACTAAAGCCTTCACAAAAACATCTACACAAAATTCAATAATGAAGAATTTATGCACAAATTCTCTTTTGAATGATGCACAAATCCTCCACCACAACACCACACTATTGTTGGGCCTTGTGTTGATGTGGGTGATTCCCACATCACCACAAGGCCCAGCAACAAACTATGCGGTGTTGCAGTGGAGGCTTTGTGCACCATTCAAAAGAGAATTTGTGCATAAGTTTTTCATTATTGAATTTCATACAACAATTTTTGTGAAGGCTTTTGTGATCCAAAGTGGAACTTGCAACATCTGATAAAAATCTACTTCCAAATATGATTTTGATGGATGTTCATATGCTCATCCAAAGCTCCAATTCACACACAGGTAGGAATGACCCTTTCAAAGGTTGAGGAGTTGGGCTTTAAACCCACTGGTTGCATTTTCTTAAAATTTTCTAAGAACTTTTTAGAAAAAACCCATTTTAAACATATCCTTTAATCACGACATTCCATGATATCACATTTCTTTGAGGCATTTTTTGAAATAGTTCACTTGCCTTGTCTATGCTTCCACATTTTCATGTATGTCTAGCAGGGCACTTGTAACTACAACATATGACAAAAAAATCCCTACTGTTATGCTTTGATGGATGTCCCTTCATTATTAATGGATATCTAATGTAGTGCACATTATTATAGTGCAATCCTATTTTTCAGATTATTTCATGTATCATCACCAATATTCTCCACAAGACAACACATGAACTAGGGTTGACATTTTTTTGAATCGGTAAGGATGCTTAGAGCATCGTAATATATTAATATTAATAAAAACATTTTTATAGATTACAAAAGGGGTCCTTCTTGGCCAAAAAGATAAAATAACAGAGCATTTTAACTAAGAGCCCTGAATAGAGCTACACATCTAAAAGGCCCTTTCTAGCCAAAAAGGAAACCAAAGTTATAGCGAAGACAAAAACTTAAAATAGAAAGAGTGGTTCACATGCTGTCCATATTTAAATCTACAACCCTAAAGCCATGAACCCCCAATTGGATTCTCTTGAGAAAGGACTATGTCATCATTGGTGAAGGGAACTACCGGTGGTTGGAAATTTGATAAGGAGCTCCATGCATTGAATACTTCCTCTATCCTTTCCCTCTTGGACCTTCCAAATGCAGATTTGTGAACCCACCATGAGTTATCAAAGATCTCTCTATTACTTGATTACAAACTTGAAATCATCACTTGATAAACACAGTTAAAACTAGGTTTATTAATGATATCTTCAAGGAGAAAGAGTCCCCCTACCAAGGCTGAGTCATCATGGAGATTATAAGTAGTAAAAGATTCAAATAGCTTGACATCTGGGACTAGATAGTCATGAACAAACATTGATGCTATCCTTTTAACCTTATCAACCTAATGAAATAAGTCCATCGCATTTGAAAGAAAATGAGATACTAGATGCGAAGCATAAAATACCCTAGATTGCAGCAAAAAATCTCTATCACATACATCTATCAAAGCATCCTCCACCGACTCTTCATCGAGCAGTTTGAAGGCCCTAGCCATGAAATCTAAGTTGATGCTTTCATGCATTGGTTGTTCCCATGATTGAATAGGAAAAGGAAGTCAACAATTGTGGGGATAGATAGACATTGTAGATACATAGCAAGAGAAAAATGAAGAGGCAAGAACAAAATAATTAATGACATAGATACCATATCGTCTCTTGCATAAAAAGAGGATCACACGAGCGAACATAATAAATTGAAGTCATTCGAGCTGGCGGGGAAATAAAACTAAGTCAGATGAGATCCAAATGTGGATTATATTGCTCAACTCACAACACTCCTCTCACAGAGCATTCAATGAATAAAATCAAAAAGACATGTGCGAAACGAACAATTAATGCCATATATAAATCTACATAGATTGCAAGCTTTAAAATGACTAAATGTACTACTAATTGACATGAATTAATAAGTAAATTGACTAAATATACTACCAATTGACAGAGATTAGTAAACAATGAATAAATATGACTAAATATATGACCAGTGTTAAATCAGTGAATAAAAATGACTAAATATACAAACAAATTGATCATAATTATAATTAAAATTAATGACTACATACACTACCAATGGACATAAATAAGTGAATAAAAATGACTAAATAAGTGACCAGTTAACAACAATCAATGACTAAATTAATGACTAAATATATTAGTGGAAAAAAATGACTAAATAAGTGACCAGATTACAACAATCAATGACTAAATCAATGACTAAATATACTACCGAATCGATCAATCAAAACAACCAATAAATAACTAAAAATGGTTTAGTCATCAATTTGGTCGTGTTATAAATGACTAGCAATAAACTACTAATGGTCACGTGACCATGTTTGGTTATTTATAAGCAGTTTTTAGTACTTTTTTTAGTAATATATTGCTCTTTTTGTACTAGTGTACTGACCGTTTAATGATAAAATTTAATGCAAATTTCTTAATTAAGACCATTCTATTCATGATATACAAGTGAACTGGTAGGTTTTCAAAGAATAAAAGGAGATAAAATTAGTTATTATAAGAATAAATGGGAATTATCCATTAATAAGTCCAGCATAACTGAAAAATCATGGAAAAGGATTCAACACCAAATATAGTTTCTAATTTACCAAGATTGTGAGGCATGCAAGAATGGTTTAAAAGAGAGTACTTAAGAAGAATCTAAACAACATTAATCAAAATAGCTTGTAAACTTTTGTTATGGCAGTGAGAGATCAATTATACTCCCTTCACCTCCATTTCAATCCATGTCAAGGAAGAGAGTATATAGATCTTGTTGTTGCAGGATAAGAACAAAAGGATTTCACAAGGGTAAAGTTAAGAGACCAAAGATAAATCATGAAGCATCAAAGGAACCAAAACAAAGAGCAACATCACATCCATTGGAGAAATTGGCATGGAAGAAGAAAGCAACAGGGAAATTTTTAGATTCAAGATATTTACTTAATGCTATGGAAGAGGACAATGAATTATTTCTCTACCACCATAGTGAAAAGTGCACAAATGCATTGGTTTGAAAAAAATGCCTAGTAGAGTAGATAATAAAGTTATTACCAACCTCTGAGTATGTTTTGATCACCTCAGAAACCAAAACTTAACTCTAGGATTATTGCAAGAGAAGCTATTGGGAGAGGTGAAATTTTTCCATAATTTCTTGTGGAATTAATGACACAATCTAAGATTTTGACTAGGACTGCACCGTAATAGATTTCTAGAGAAGGGATATTCATCAAAGCATAATAGAGAGGAATATTTTAAAAAGGCATGTGATTTTTTAATAGAATTCCATGAATCAATGTAATGTTTCAAGATTAGATTAGAATGAATTTATTGAATAGATATAGAACTCTTTAAGCTTAAGAAACAAACATGCATAAAGATTGATTCCACATCCTTTGTTTATGGCCTCTATGTCATGAAAACATGAATGTAACCTATGGAAGCACTGAAAAGAACAAGAACTATTAATACAATGCCTAAATGAAACTTAGGCCCAAGCATAAAATGATTGCAAGAGTATGCGACTTGAATTAGTTAGAGACTTTAATGAAAAGAAATATTATGAAAATAATACACAAGTATACACATAATGAAAGGATATATATTGGCCTCAATACCCAAACTCAATCAACAATATAGTCTAAAACGTCTCCTTTCGATCCTTAGAATGAATTCATTTGATAAAACCCATCAAAAGCAAAGACAACATACTTAAGTAATCAAATTCCAAAAGATGAATAGCTGAGTCAAAATCATACCTGAAAACTTGTTTTCCATCAATCACAGACTCCTCTTTTTTCAATACTCAATGATACTTGCACACTCCATCGATCTTTCCAAGAATTCCAAAACATAAAAATTTCCCCCCCTAGATCATACATTTCTTGATCTTTTAAAAACTGAACATCCTAACTCTTTGTCTTCTAAAAGAGAGTGACACTTCTAGAGAAGATGACTCTTCATTTTCTATTCTCATAACCTAATTACTTGAAAACTAGAAATAGGTTAAAGAAACTCTAAAATATAATTTTCATGAATAACAAACCCTATTACTAAATTCTAATTTCTAATATAACTTATATCACAAATTCATAATCAAGTTTATTATATACATAAAAAAAATTGTTGGGTAACGGTTAAGCCTCACACATAGCTTCTCTTATATCCCCTATCAATTCACCTAACAAATAGACATTCATCATTCATAACCTTAAAGCACCGGCACTAGAAGAGGTTGTATCTTTAGATACTAATATCTATTATAACACGAATTCTGATGAATGGTTCTCCCATATATTCAATTATTTGCATGATGGTACCATTCCTAACTCAAAATCCAAAAATGCACGAGTTCACCTACACAAACTCATAGCACATTATATCATTCTATCTAATGTCTCATATAGATGAAGTTATAATGGTGTCCTTCTCTGATGTCTTAGTAATTTAAAGATCCTGATAGATTTAGAAGAAGCTCACTCTAGTGCTTGTGGAGGCCATTTTGGAGTAAAATATTTGGTACAAAAGTTATTGCATATGGGATATTATTAGCAACACATGGAACAAGATTCCTTTGCATATGCCAAGAAATATCCGCAATGTTCATTTTATGTTTGGAGCTTGGATCTAATTGGTAAGATTTCTCCACCTTCTTCTCAAGGACATACGTTTATTATCACTGCTACGGATTACTTCATGAAGTGGGTTGGGTAAGATTTCTCCACCTTCTTCTCAAGGACATACGTTTATTATCACTGCTACTGATTACTTCATGAAGTGGGTTGAAGCAGTTCCTCTATGATCCATGACTGCTGAAGTAATTTGTCATTTCATACAAGATAACATCATTTCTCAATTTTGTATACCTTCCACCTTAGTTTCTAACAATGGAACACCATTAAAGAACAAGGACGTGAAGAAATTCCTTGAAAAACATCATATTCAACATTGCTTCTCTACGCCTTACTATCCTCAATCAAACAATCAAGCAGAAGCTTCAAATAAGGTTAGTGGACAAATTCTACAGAAAACTATTAATAAACATCAAAAGACTGGCATACTCAACTCTCTTATGCAGTATGGGCTTACAAAACAAGCATTTGTACGACTACTGGAACTATGCTGTATAATCTTGTCTATGGCATTGACATTACAAACATCAATAGGAAAAAATCATATATATATTTAAACATCAGTTTGCGTATACATCAGAGTCGATCATCCCGTACATCAAAATGGGACGTCGTAGTACATAAGATACATCACATAGTTGAACCTTGATCATCGGTCCCCTTAAGACCTAGTGGTGTGCGGGTAATAGAAGGTTTTCCATGTGTGGTTGTGGACCATGACTGGCTCCTAGAGACACTTCACGACCGCAACCCCGTGAGCTCACCTCTAAGCCCCAACACCTCACCCTGTGTCTTCATGAACATCTAGTGATACCAATCTCTCTCTAACTGCACCCTCTCCTTGTCTGCTATGGGTCTGTCCCTCTCATCTCGTGCAAAATTTAACTCGGTCTATAAGACCTAAGCTGCAATAGAACTCGCCTCTGACGAAGATAGTGTTGTAGCCTGCTCTCATTATGTCTGGAGCTCAGCCTCTGCATGCTCAACTCTTTGAATTAAATCATCTCTCTCATGTAGAGAGATCTAGGGTAGCCTCCATGGCCACTCTATATCTCATGAATGGCATAAATATCTCTTCATGTCGCACTACAGATGGCTATGGTGAGTATCTTGTCTACACCCGCTTCTAGGCCGCATCGCTAGGAACTATCTCTACTATGACATGACTCACAAAATCACGCCATGTGTCTATCCTAACTACAAAAAAAAAATCAAATCAATATCAATATCTCATATAGGCATCATAAATAATCATCAAAATAAGTACATTAACATAATGACAATGTCTCACATGGATCTCCATCTCGCCAAGATGGATCTCAAATTGCTAATGGTGTAATGAGCTCCGCAGCTGGCTTTGTAGCTAGGGGCATATGACTACTAGTCTCCCCTTGCTTGTGGCAGCTCGATCTCCTAACACCGGTGTGGGTTGGACCATGAGCTCTCAATCACGGTCTTGACTCAGCCTCCTCGTCACCATCTACCTCCTACTGATCTTGTTGTGGTCTCGCTCTAAAGACACACTGTGTCAGGATCTTCTCATCACCATTGTCATCATCTTCATCCTCATCTAAGTCATAGTATCCACCAAAGTCATTGATGTCATTCTCTACTCCCATGTCACTTGTGTGATTGGTCCAAGGTTGAGGATCACCTGTGGGGTGACCAGGAGGAAAGATAGGAGTGGGTCATGTTGTCTGCAACCAGACCTGATATGCTCATGTGACACCAACATTGTCTACATCAAATAGTTGCTCTGCATCCTATATACCATCATCATCACTCATTGCTATATCAGCTATCATCAGTCGTTGGGTGGAATTCACCCTGACTGCACTACTTAGTGAGGGAGGATACCTCAGACACATCATAGGAATATCTTGTCTACATCTGAACTATTGCACCACTCTATTGAAGTAGAACCAGATGACTATGTGATCGAGGTGACCAACCATCAACTGATCCCTTTGCATCTTGGCTAGCTACTCATGCTGACCCATCCATGGTATGTAGCTGTAATATGGTCTCCAAATGATGTCGTTGGGCTGTAACCTGTCAAATATCACTCTCCAATACAAAAGATCACCGTGTCTCCACCATCTGATGAGTGGATAAGCATGTGCACGTGGATGTGTCCATGGTGACTCTATAGGGAAACCTGTAGGCCATGTGCACTTGATATGCTCAAACACCCAAACATGTAGTAAGGTGCATACCATCAGGCTCTGTGACTCATAATAGACATACCCTCCCAAGCTACAGTAGAGGTGTGGAAGCATGTTGTGCCCCCACGTGTATACTATCCTACGTGCCTCCATCACTTGAATAGTATGAACCAGGTGCCCTATGAAGGTGAGTACCTTGTCCATCCTGTGCGATTGCTAATGTAATAGTAACAATCATGATCCTCTAAACCAAGGGGATGTTACCACATCCCTGCTCTAGTAGTCAGAGTTGAATGTGTCCTTGCTCTACGCAAGCAATGGTACGACCTAGACAATATAGCTAAATCTCTCGAGTATACTCTATTGAGTGACACTTTACAACCCTCACTATCTCTCCATGAACAAGTAGTCACATGATCCAATAGACATCATCTAGTGTAATAGTCATCTCGCCAATGGGTAGATAGAATGTAGACATGTCTGCATCCCACCTCTCCATCAGGGCCATGAGCATGCTACAATGAAATTTCATTGTGGGCATGAAGAACATCCACCAAAGACCCACTACCTGTAAGTGACCCCTCTCCTCATTCAACATAGTGCCGACATGGTCTCATAGTAGCATCATCAGGCAACTGCCTGTATGCTCTCGTGTCTCAAGGATGTCTTGTAGGTCAAACATTTAGAAATTGCATTAGTTCACATCATCAAACCTTCAAGAAACATCTAAGACATCAAAATGTACTCTGTATTTGAGGCCCTTATCCTTCTTGGACTTGGGCACCCAAAGATGACACTGGCGCCCTGGGTGGACTTGGGCGCCTTTGTTGGGAACCCCTATCCAAACAAGGTTATTTGGCACGTAAATCTAAAAAATCAAAAACAATAGGAAAGCATGAATGATAGAAGTGAGGTTTGGACCCTACCTCGAGCTCGATCCATCTCTCTACCACTCGGTCTCGAAGCATCTCTACTCTCAGAAGCTGATACGGACGTTGACTCGGCACGGCTGGTCTCTATCTCCTCTCCTCTACACAATGACAAGTAAGAATGAATTATGAAAAGTGAAACTCCCCTTACATATAGTAAGTGGATGAGAATTCCTATCACTATCTAGGCACAAAATTGAACTGTTTTCATCATATGCCTCTATCTTGAGCTGCCAAACTCAAATTTTCATGTCATTTGTTATGTTTGAATCTTGGTTCTGCCCTCCATCTAACCCAATGTGTTGTGATTTGGTGTTTGCAAAAATGGCCCTCACAACACATTTTCTCATCAAGTTTCCCCAAAGTTGGTGCATGTAGATAACCACCTTGTCTCTCATTTTTAGACTAAGAAAGAAGAAACAAGGGGGGCATATGTCTCCCTTGATTTCATCCCTCATCATGTCTCATCACTCAACCCCTTAGTGTTTATGACTATCATATTTGTGTGTTGGTTGCAGGTTAATTTTATTTTAATTATCTGGCAAGTGTTCCTTTGTAGGATGTAGTTCCTAACTCTGTGGTTTTGTAGAATTATAAACTGGGGGCTTCTTCCTCTTGCATGACAACACTTCAGCTTCCTCTACAGTATTCTTTTGGGTATCCTTTTCATGATTGATGTATTTACTTTCCTTTAGTTGCATATGCACATAGTGTCATATGGCCACTAAAGTGGGGGCTAAATTATGTTATGTCATAAATTGTCCTCCTACATGGAATGGTACTGTAATTTCTCATGGTTTATCTCCTCTCTTTTGGTGTCCTTTCAACCTATTGATTTTTGACCTCCCTAAACCCTGATTGATCTATAACTAACCAAAAAAATGTCATATTCTAAAATGACTGTTGGTTGAACCGAAAAAGAAACTTTGGATTTTGGACATCTTAGACCTCCTTGATACAAAACTAATGGAAAAATTAGAGCCTAGACAAGGGCACCCATGCCCTTGTCCTGCCCTATTTTTCAAGATTTTGAATTTTGACGGGGTGTTAGTTCCTGTCGTATACCTTGGGATTTCGATTTCACAATTTTGTTTTTTGCATGATGTCGGCATGTTATTCCAAATATTTTAATTTATAAGGTTATGTATTTAAAGACATTTGAAAATCATTTTATCACACACAATCTATATGGAAGCTTTCTATGCCAAAACTCTATCATTTTTTCTATTGAAGATCAGCAACTTGTTGAAGCTCTTTGAAGATATTGAAGATTTCTATCATGGAGATATTCGATGGAGATTAGGAATCAAGATCTTGAGACTATCTTTCTCTTCCTAGGGTTTGTACAACCTTTTGTATGATCAGGAGAAGGGTTGAAGCCTCCAACTTGAGCTTGTGAATCCTACGCTGATACGGCTGCCTCGCCTTCTTGTTCTACAAGTCTTCATAGATTTCATCTCCTTGAGGTGATGTTGTTTCCTTGAGTGAAACAAAGTGTTAGTTTTTTCTTGATGATTGAGTCATCTAGGGTTTGATATTTTTGCATATGCATTTGTTAGATGAGCACACACATCTGCAAATATTTATCATTAGCTATTGTTGAGTTAGGAATACTGAAAATAGGCTTGACTGAGACAAGCTCCTATATAGCCACAACCAGCTTTCTTCTCCTTTTGTATGTATAGGTTATATTCAGAATGATTCGGTGGAAAGGAGTGGTAGAAAGACAAACATTGCAGATACCTTCGTCACTGAACTTTCAATTTCAACATTGCAAAACTTTTGGGTCAAAAGTGCAGGTGCCCTAGCCCTACTTAACATTTTTATTCGAGATATAGGAACTTTTGGAAGTACTCTAAATCTTGATACATAAGATTTCATGTACTAGAAAATTGTGGGGCAAAGGAGTAGGTGCCCTTTATCTTTAGGCCCTCATTTTCTGGGTGCACATTCTCTGTACCTTCTACTCTATGTTTTTGTGATCTATTTTGCTTGATCTGTGTTTGAAGTCAATTTATTACAATCTAAGTGATAAATTAGGGTTTCATACTTTGTGAATGCTACAAGCTTGTGAAGGCCTAATCAAATCATCTACTCAGTCATATCTAGCATAAAAATAGATTTAGGAAATTTGTAGCTTGATCTTTCATAAAAGAACAAGCTTGGTTCCACTTCCCTAATGTTTATCATATGAAAATGTGGGCTTTGATTTAGTTTTATTAAACTATCCTAATCCTATATTTTCCACTAAACATCAACTAATGGGTCTATTGATAAGTACAAGACATGTTTTGTGGCCAAGTTACTTTCATAGGTTGGGTTCATTAACTACTCCAAGACCTTTTCTCTTGTTGCCAAGATAGATTCTATTTATCTTGGTATTTTACTTGTTACATCACAGGGATGGTCAGTATACCAGATGGATGTGAAGAGTACCCTTTTACATGGTGATATTCATGAGGAGATATGTATGTAAAAACCTTCTTGGTTTGTGTAGGAGTCCTCATTTGTTTGAAGAATTTGAAATTAACTTTATAGCCTCAAACATGCCCCTCGGCTAGGTATGAGAAGATGGATAGTTTCTTCTTTTCATCTAGTTTCACTTGTTTCCATTCCAACCATACAATTTATAATCAAAGGCATGGACACAATCTCTTGATACTTATTCTTTATGTGGATGACTTGATTTTTACAAGTAGTTGCACTTCCATGTTTCAGAGTGTTCAGAGAGCATTGATGGAGTAGTTTGATATTACTTATCTCAACCTTTAATATTTCCTTAGTCTTCAAGTTCTTCCATCCTCTAAGGGAATTTCTATTTTCTATAAAAATTATGCTCTTGATTTTATTCATCATTTTTTCATGGATGATTATAAGTATACCCCCACACTATTTAAATTAGGTGTCACACTATCTACTAGTTGTTATGGAGTAGAAAGTTGACACATGCCCTTTTACCTCCTTGTTTAGCTCCTAGGTTCCCGTGATAACATTATACATCCTAAATATTCATCCTGATGTAAAATCCCCCAAAACCAATGCGAATTGGGAACAAGGGGTCTATACTTCACCTTACCCTGGACCAAAAAACTACCTAGGGACTTCAGCGTGTACGCCCAAGTCCTCCCTAATTGGTCAGGGCAAATTTAATTATATGTCAGAATAAGACCTTTAAAAGGGTTTCTCCTTGTCGGCTCTTTTGGTTAATTTGACAAATGTTAGTGGGAAAGCATATATAAGTGTGTTTTTTAATTCATTTGTAACCTATATAGAGATAGCCAACTTGAAGCATTGGAGTAAAGAGCATTCAAAGCATTCATTGTGATTCTAGAGTAGATTTGTATTGTCATTATGTGTTGTTGCAGGTTTTGAAGTTATCATCTATCTCTCCTTATGATTTGAAGGCCATTCATTCTCCTAAGGGTTTCATCACATAGGTGATATCATTTGTGTTCATCATCATCATTTGATTTCATCATATTGATTTGTGTTTAGCCTCTATCCTATTAGGGCATGCACCCTCTATCAAACAATGGTGTTGGGAAGCTTGAATGCTATCTCAAGATTTGACTGAAGAAAATCCATAAACACCATAACCCTCAAACCCCTTTTCTTCTTGTGTGTAGGTTACAGGTGTGAGATCCAAAAAAGTGAAGACACAGGAAGACTGAGTAAGGAAAAGGCTTTCAGGATCTAACAACATTTTAGGAATATTCCTCTGTGGAAGACTTGGGCACTTTTGAAACTTTCCTTTAGTCTTAACTAACATCAGATCTAGAATTAGGACAACCTCTACATCATTTCTCTAATTTATAGTTTCAAGAAATTCCACCTTTCAGGACTTAGGCACCTTTGGAATAGTCCTCTAACATTCTAGCCTCCAGGACATAGGTTCTGATATCTCCATGATCATTCTTGTAAAGTTAGTTTCTAATTATCCATTGTACATTTTCTATTATGATCAAATCTTTGCAAATCTAGGGTTTAGTACATTGATTGACCTAGGGTTTGATAAAAGGCTTGTTTAAATTAGATCTTTCCATAGCATTCTTGAATACAAAATCTATAGTTAAATCCACCTCCATTTGGTAGTGATTTGGCTTGGTTTTGTCCTTGAATGCTATTGTGGAAGAGGATTTGATCTAGTGTGCATGCTAGTCTTCATCATTCATCTTTTTCATACATAATATTTTGGCGAACCTGTAGCTTCGAGCATTTGCATCTTGTTGAGTGTTAAATTCAAATCTTGCATTTATTATAGCATATTTTTCATTATCTTACATTATTTCATGTCAATGGTTTGAAAATTCATAGTTTTGTAATTACACATTATGTATTTCAACAAGCATAAATACCTTAATATTCATAATCTTATTGATCATACTCTTGGTTAGTGCATTGAGTGTTATAAGACTTTGCATGAGTTGTATAACCTGCTGCCCTAACACTAACATCTTGGTAAGAAGAAGTTGTAGACTAATGGGTTCTAGTGATTTGAATAACAATAATGTGCAAACATCAGAAAATCCATTAAACAACTACTTTATTCAAGGTGAATCAACATCTTTGCAAGATATCACAAACACCAACATGACTGAAGAAATGGTGCAGTCATGGTAGGAGGGTTCACAGAATGAACTGTCCAGACCATGCAGCTAGAGTAAACACAAAGGAAACAACTCAAGGATAGGAATCAAATGCAGATTCAATCATTTAGTATATCCAAGGATTCAAATACAGAACGACTGACAACATGTGGGTTTGCAATAGGGCTCACAGGCCTGATTATAGAATATTAGAGTATGCACAAGATATATCTTTTAGGCTCCTTCTCAAAGAATACAAATGATCTATCTTCTAAATCAGGAGAACTACTTTCCTAAGGATCTATTACATCAATATATATCATATCTGGGACATAAGATTCCTCCACATCAGCCAAGGAAGATCACAAACTCTAATGAAGAGCTGTAATGTTTGTACACGGATAGGTCAGACCTAAATGAATATAACTCCTCCGCAAATGAATGGAATGATGTGTGGATCCTAGGGAAGGTCGATGATGAACCAAAGGTTATCAAATAATGTGTCATTAGGATCCACAAGTCAGGAAATGCTCCACATGTCTTCTCCTTTAGCTGATTGTTTGAGACTGCCAGGATGCTCTATTTTAAGAAAAAAGTCAATCTTCTAATAGCGATATCTTTCCGGTACTTAATTCAAACACTCTGAATTCTTAATATGATGTAGATGAACATGTCTAGATGCTAAGTCCCACTCCACAAGATCTGAAATGCAACTGCGATAGAATGCGGACCAAAATATTGAGACTGCTTCTGACTTAAATGCCTGAACTAAACTAGAAAATGAAAAGAAATAAACTTAACTGCAAACAAACTGAAATGTAAATGTTTTGGTTGATGCAAGATTTCTCTTGAACCAGGAATACTCCTCCTGCATTAGACATCTGGTGTTATTGAAAAAGTGAGTTCCTCACTTTGTTGGGGCTAGAGGGAAACCAAGACGGTCCACCTCATCCTAAGAAATCCATGATGAATCTTTATCCAGTCTGCCTTTCCACTTCACAAGGTATTCTTTGTATTGTCTTCCTCTGGTGTTGTGTCCAACTCTACTATCCAGAATGTCTTCAATCTGCACTGGTGCTTGTTGTGGTAACTGCTTCTTCAAGTCTTCCTCCATGCTGTCATTGAACTCTACTTCATGATACTGATATAGGTCTGCAATGTTGAAAATAGGTGAAATATCCAATGTCTCTGGTAGCTCCACTTCATATGCATTCCCTGAATCAAATTTTCTGTGTATCTTACAGGGTCCAAACTTCTTCATCTTCAACTTGTTATATGTTCCAACTAGGAATCTTTCTTTTCTCAAGTATACCATCACTTCATCTCTAACTGCAAATTTCTTTTGTCTTCTCTTCTCATCTGCCTTTTCCTTATACTTGCTGTTTATCTCCTTCAAATGCTTCTTAACTTGATTATGCACTATCTTCATGTGATCTACAAATTCTTCTACCTCTGCACTTCTCTTTTCTCCCAAACTAATATCTCTTAATTCTGCAACTCCTTTAGGGTTTACTCTGGTAACAATCTCAAAAGGTGTTCTTCTGGTACTCCTATTCACTAAATTATTATATGCAAACTTTGCTTGTGAAAGAATCAAATTCCAAGTTCCTGTCTTCTCTCCAACCAAACATCTCAACAAGTTTCCCAAACTCCTATTCACTACTTCAATCTGTCCATCAGTCTGTGGATGAAAAGATGAACTGAACTTCAAATCTATCTTCATCTTCTTCCAAAAGTATCAAAGAAATCTAGTGTCTCTATCTGAAAGTATTCTCTTAGGTAATCCATGCAATCTCACAATCTCCTTGAAAAATAGGTCAGCTACATGTACTACATCAGTTGTCTTCTTGCAAGGTATGAAATGAGTCATCTTTGAAAATCTGTTCACCACTACAAATATTGAACCATGTCTTCTCTGTGTCTTTGGCAATCCCATTACAAAATCCATGCTTATGTCTTCCCAAGGTCTCTCCGATACTGTCAAAGGTTTGTGCAATCCATTGTTAGATGACTACTCCCTTTTGTTACTTGACAAAATCTACAACTCTGCACAAATTTCCTAACATCCTTATGTATCTGAGGCCAAAAGTAGTTTTCACTTACTATATCCACTATCTTATCAATACCAAAATGTCTTGCTAATCCTCCACTATGTTTCTCCTTGATCAAGTTATCTCTCATTGAACTTCTAGGTATGCATAATTGACTTCCTTTGAACAACATATCTTACTGAATGAAATAATCCAACCACTTACTCCTATCTGTCGCAATAGGTTCCTTACATGATTTCTAAGGTTCTGCAAAATTAGTGTCTCCCTCATACATATTCTTCAATTCATCAAATCCCAATACTCCAACTCTCTCATCTTTGTCAGCAAGCTCCTTCTCCTACTCAATGCATCAACAACTTTGTTTGATTAACCACTCCTATGTTTCAACACAAACGTATAACTCTGCAAGAACTCTACCCATCTCATATGTCTCTGATTCAACTTACTTTGACTATTCAAATACTACAAAGCTTGATGATCTATATACAACACAAACTCCTTAGGCAACAAGTAATGTCTCCACTTCTTCCAGGCTTGAACTATGGCATAGAACTCTTGATCATAAACTGAATATCTTTTCCTTGCATCGTTCAATTTCTCACAAAAATATGCTATAGGTCTACCTTCTTGACTTAACACTGCTCCAATTTCATTTTCACTTGCATCACAATCTACTTGAAATACCTTATTGAAATCTGGTAATACCAAAATAGGTTACTCTGTCACTTTTTGCTTCAACAATTTAAAACTTTTTTCTACTCTAGATGTCCACTTTAAATCTTTTCTGTCACCTCTCATTGTCTCTATCATAGGGTTACAAACTGAACTAAAATTTTTGATGAACTTCCGGTAGAAACTAGCCAATCCATGAAATGATCTCACTTCTCCAATGCTCTCCAGTGTAGGCCATTCAACAATTTCTCTTCTCAGGATCCATCTTCAATCCTTCTGTAGAAATTACAAATCCCAAGTACACTAGTTCTTCCTTCATGAAACTACACTTCTTGATGTTTATCAACAATTTCCCCTCTCTCAGTCTCTATAATACTTGTCTTATATGCCACAAATGTTCTTTTTTTGTTTTACTAAAAATTAGAATGTCATCCAAGTATACAATAAAAAACTTACCCAAGAATCTCTTCAATACATCATTCATCAATGTCATGAAAGTACTCGATGCATTTGTCAATCCAAAAGGCATCACCAACCACTCATACAGTCCTTCATTTGTCTTGAAAGTAGTCTTCCATTCATCTCCTTCTCTAATTCTGATCTGATGGTATCCACTCTTTAAATCTATCTTTGTGCAATATCTTTCTCCACTCAAACAATCCATGATATCATCCATCCTAGGTAAAGGAAATCTATACTTAACTGTGATCTTGTTTATTGCTCTGGAATCAATGCACATTCTCCATTCTCCATCTTTCTTAGGTGCTATCACTGTAGGTACCACACAAGGACTCAAACTTTCTTTGAGCAAACCCTTTCTCAACAATTCTTTTATTTGTCTATTCAATTCTTTGTTCTCTACCGATGTCATTCTGTGTGTTGCGTTGTTAAGCAAACTTGCTCTAGGTATAAGGTCCATGTGATAACTAATACTCCTGATGGGTGGCAATCCTTCTAGTACATTGTCTAATATGATATCTTCATATTCTGTCAGCAACTCCTTTATCTCTTTCAGTTGTGATTCTTCAGTCTTATTCTTCAATGTTTTAGGCTTCTTCAGAATCAAAGCATAACACATATTCTCATGTCTCAAACCATTCATAATTTTCATCTATCTACTAAACAAATTCTAGCATTCCCACATACTTCATTCTTAGGATCATCTTCTAAAGGAATCAAAGTAATTATCTTTCTATTTTCTGTTATAGTGTATGTATTCTTTCTCCCATTATGTATAGCTTTTCTATCATACTACCAAGGTCTACCCAACAAGATATGATAACCATCCATAGGCATAATATCACACAAGACTTCATCATGATAAGGCCCAATATGAAATTTCACCAAATATTGTTCACTTACTAGTACCTTATGATCATCCTAAATCCATGCTATCTGATAGGGCTTAGGGTGTTTCAATCTTTCCAACTTCAGCTTAGTCACCATCTCCTCTAAAACTAGATTATCAGAACTACCACTATCAATCACAACTTTATAACAGTTACCTCTTGATTTACATCTGGTTCTGAGCAAACTCTTCCTCTGTGGTGGTTCCTCATTTGTTTTTTCTTGAAATAATGCCCTTCTCATTACAAGTGATTCTCCTTTCTCTGGTTTACCAGCTGAACTAGGTGATCCAATAGGTTCATCTTCAACATAAGCTGCTCTTCCAATGTTATCTATCCTCTTGCTTGTACTACCCTGATTACACTCAAATGCTCTATGTCCTTCACCTCCACACTTGAAATAAGTAGCTCTAAATGTCTTCTTATCAAATCCTTTTCCCTCTCTTCTGTATCCTTCATTTTGGAATGCATTACAGTTTCCTCTCTAGTAAAAATTTATGTCATCTCTCTGGTAAGCATTGTTATCTTTGTCATCCTTCTTAAATGGGTTGTCAGGCTTGTTTTTCTCCAGATGTGATCTGTCTCCTTTGAAAAATGTCCTACCTCTCTAAAATTTACCTCTTCTGCCTCTCTATCTCTGATCATGCCTCTTATTTAACTTCTCTTCAACTTTCAGGGCAAACTAATATGCTTCCTCCAAAGACATCATCCTTACCAAGCTCAGTTCTTCTTAAATATTCAATCTCAATCCATTGATGTATCTAACCACTTTCTCCTTGCTTGCTTCACTATGTCCTATCCTTGTGATCATCTTATGAAATTCTTCAGTATACTCCTTTACAGATTTCTCCTTTTCTCTCAGGTTTTGCAATCTCTTCAATAGTTCTAACTCATAGTCAGCAGGTATGAATTGATTCTTCAATTTTGTCACCATCCTATCCCATTTTGTAATATCTTCTTTCCCTCTCCTATTTTTTTCCAACTAAACTTCTTTCTACCATAAAGCAGCATGTCCTTTCAAATTTGTCTTTGCAAATTTCACCTTCTCTAGATCTTCAACTTCTTCATATTCAATGTATTCTTCCATGTCATTTATCTAGTCAATCAACTCTTCAGGATTCAAATTTCTAGTGTAAATTGGTACATCCATTCTAGGTCTTTTCCCAATCTTTGAAATAGATCACAACATCTTTGCTTGGTCTGATTCTTCTTCTTCATCACCTCCTAGGGTTTTGCCCATTTGTTCAACAGATTAAAATTCCTCTCCATCATCACTTTCTACATTAGGTCTCAGTGTCAATCCTCTTCACCTATCTTCTTCAATAGCATCCAAATGAATTCACATTGTTTTCATCATTTCCATCATTTCATCCATTCTACCATCCATTGTTCCAACATCAACAACTCTCCTTGGTAGTATCTTCTTGGGATCAAGTGCAAACTGCCTCAAGTTCGGTGATTGGGCTACAAGGTGACAACTACCTCACAATCAGTGATCAGTTGCAACACAAGTAACCTTCCTCAATTTGGTGATCTACCCATAGCAAGATCTTATGGAATTACTTCACTAATTTCGCTCAATTCGTTCTCAAATATTCAAACTTTCGCTCTGATACCACTTGGTGCAATCATAGTAGGAGGGTTCACAGAATGAACTGTCCAAACCATGCAGCAAGAGTAAACACAACAGAAACAACTCAAGGATAGGAATCAAATGCAGATTCAGTCATTCAACATATCCAAGGATTCAAATATAGAATGGCTAATAACATGCAAGTTTATAATAGGGCTCACAGGCCTGATTACAGAATATTAGAGTATTCACAAGATATAGCTTTTAGGCTCCTTCGCAAATAATCCAAATGATCTATCTTCTAAATCATGAGAACTACTTTTCTAAGGATCTATTACATCAATATATATCATATCTAGGACATAAGATTCCTTTGTGTCGACCAAGGAAGATCACAAACTCCAATGAAGAGTTGTAATGTGTGTACATGGATAGGTTAGACCTAAATGAATAGAACTCCTCCACAAATGAATGGAATGATGTTCAGATCTTAGGGAAGGTTGGCCATGAACCAAATATTATTGAATGATGTGTCATTAGGATCTACAAGTCAGGAAATGCTCCATAGGTCTTCTCCTTTAGCTGATTGTCTGAAACTGCCAGGATGCTCTGTTTTGAGAAAATAATCGATCTTCTAATAGCGATATCTTTCCGGTACTTAATTCAAATTCTCTGAATTCTTAATATGATGTAGATTAACATGTCTAGATGCTAAGTCCCACTCCACAAGATCTGAGATGCAACTACGGTAGAATGCAGACCAAAATACTAAGACTACTTCTGACTGAACTGCCTAAACTGAGCTGGAAAATGAAAAGAAACAAACTGAAATGTAAATGTTTTGGTTGATGCAAGATTACTTTTGAACTAGGGATTTTCCTGCATCAAGAACAAACCTTTCATGATGTTGAAGATGTTATTGATATAGTAACACATATATATGATGAGCAACTCAAGAAACTAGACAAACAACTAGCTATTTTTCAACAAATTGTAAGAGGTGCACATCTCACTCAAGAGGTGATACCTATTGTTGATGGTATAAGAGGATTGTTACAAGAAGGGCAAGAATGTGTTGACATGATCCATGGATTATCCCACATAGTGGATCATAACAATATGTCAGTGGCTAGTTGTGTGAATAACATAGAAAATGTGTCACCACCGAAGTATATAAGATCACAAGTATCGGTACCCATACCGAATACTAGAATATCCACTTTCACACCATCAATTCTCACCACTAATGTACAAGCTTTTAGTAATGATACCACTACCATGGGAACATCTACTAGAAACAATTACAAAGCATAACATTTAATTATCAAAACTTGGTACCTCTTGTATCCATACCCATGAATAATTATTCTCAACCACCCATCACCTCTACCTATTACCAACCACCTATCAATTTCATGAATGTAGCATCAAATACTCTTGTCTGAAATCCACAAGCCATATCATTCAATGATGTTCTCCTCAATTAACTTTTGCAGAGTACGTAATCCTTGCAGAAAAAGTGACAAATTTGACTAATGCTTCCTCTCAACCTACCTTACCAACATATCATGCTCATAATCCTTTATCTTATACAATCCTAAGAGCTCAAATACCTGACAATTTTGAGACTCTTCACTTTGAAAAGTATAGTGGTAAAGGTGATCCTAATACTCATGCAGTAGCATTCATAGCAATGTGTAGTGATTTCTTCTTTGATGAGGCATTGTTAGCAAAACTCTTTCTGCGTTCTCTCAAGGATACCGCTTTGGAATGGATTTTCTCTTTACCTCCTAACTCAATACATTCCTTCTCATAACTAGTTGATCAATTCTTGCAACATTTCTAGGCAAATATTGGACCTACTATTTCATTGATTGATATGGTCCATTGTAAACAAGGCCCGAAAGAGAAATTAATGGAATTTATCAGTCGATATTAAGTTCTCTTTGTGCAAATACAATATCTGATTATAGATGAGGATGTTCAAAAAGTATTCATTGTGAATCTACAACCAAACATACGTGATAAAATACTTTTGATGAAGTATAGTTCTTTCCAACATCTATGCACAATTCTCTGAGATCACTAACTTTTAGCTAGTTGGTATGAGAATCATACCTCATCAGCTCCTGTTGGTCAATCCACAACTTAAACATCTCAAAATTCATTTAAGAAGAATAATAGAAATTTCATAAAGATCAATGGGCAATATTCAAATAACTTTCAATCACAAGTATTCGCTATTACAAAGCCTAATCAGACACCATTCCAATTCAAGCAGAAATAGAGACAATTCACTCCATTATTGGATTCTCTTCACTCCATAATGACTTAAGTAGTGAACAAAAATATTTTGAAGCTTCCTCATACTCATTCACTAGACAGTAGCAAGATGCAAGGACCTTAATTTGATGTTAATGCCTATTTTCACTATTACCGGTCGGCAAGACACGATACTGAAAGATGTATGCAACTCAAATATGAAATTCAAGACCTCGTCAATTCTAACATGATACAGGTTATCAATGTGAATGACAATGGAAATAATTCAATAGCTCCTCTAAATAAAAACCTATAAAATTTCACTAACCCTTTTCCTAAGCATAGCGACAACATGGTGAAACAAAATACAATAGAGATTGTAGATGATTATCTTGACTATGATGAATAATTTGCATGATAGAAGTAGATAAGACGGTAAATGAAGATCTACCTCACCCATGAGGAAAAGGTATCTACATTGAGGTTCCTCCTTAGTTATCCCTTTACGGATTAGGAGATAACTAAAATGCACAAGATATGCAAATAGAGCAGCCTACATGTAATCACTTGAAATAAGAGAAAGTTGTGATGATGAAAAGCTTCCCATTTCATCATGAAAGGCTCATTCACCAAGAAAAGAAAAATAAAGGAAAAGAGTAAGGCAATGATTCCCCTCCCCACAAGCATCAGAAGATTTCAAACATACAATGTTTTGAGTAACAAGCACCACGTGACCATTTTAGAGATAAACATCAAATAGGTATGAGTTCCTCAAACATTTTACCACACTTGACGGAGCACCTCTTTAAGATGCTCACAAGTTTGGCCTACTCTTAAATATATATAGTTATGTTGTTGTGATGTGTTGTGTTTCCCTCGTATTGTGCTAAATGTTGTTTAGGTCTCCTTGGATGACCCTTGATACTCTTGTAAGGTCAAGGATACAAGGAGACCGCCTCTGTTGTGAGACTTCTTCAATTTTTTCTCTATTCTTCCATTCTTCTTTCTCTTATTGTAATTGTTGTGTGTGGTGCCTTAGGGGCATAACTTTGTGGAGAAGGTCTTGAGGGCATTTTCCCACATTGTAAACCTAACTCATTTTTGTCTCCTCTCTCATTTTTCATATTTCATTCTTTAGTGGCTCTCCTAGACGGTGGATGACAAAAACAATAAATATTGATAAAGACCGTGCATCCCTACAATAAGAATAAAAATGGACCCGGTCCATATATGAAGATGGGTTTGATATGTTACTGATGCTTGACTAGTAAAATCACCTCATGTTGTGATGATGTATTGTATTGTGAAATTTCTTGTAACAAACCTTTGCAATACTCTAATCTTCTTCTAGGCACTTTAATATGTTTTTTGTCTCACCTTGTGCTACACTTGATTTTGAGATACTTGAAGTATAACCTAATGGCTATACTCAGTTCTAAACCCATAAGTATAGCCTTAGTTTATGTGGTATGTTACCTTATTTCTATGCATGAACATTGGATGATTAGAATTTAATACTAATGTGTGTAGTGTTGGAATAAAGACAACATTGATAGGGGGGTGAATCAATGTTCTAGACAAAAACAATTCATTTACTTCTTTTAAACTTGAAAACTAAAATTAATGATGATAACAGTGTACTTTATCAAAGTAAGAAATCAAATACTAAACAAAATGGATCACACATCAATTGAGACCATGATACATTAAATTTCATGAGTGGAAAACCCTCAAGGAGAAGAAAAACCACTCAGAAATGCCTCACTGGCTTAACAAAAAATTTCACTGGTTACATTCAAGCCTCACTAGCTACAAATAGGTCTCACTGACCAAGCAAGCCTCACTGGCTTCACAAAATGTCTCACTGACCAAGCAAGCCTCACTAGCTTCACAAAATGTCTCACTAACAATTAGGTGAACATATGAAAGAAAACTCAATTCAAGGGGTTACCCTGTTACTATATGCATCAACAAAATATACCTCCAACACCTTGACTACAAGAATCCCCTCTGATACAAGATTCACATCACAAAAGAAAGATTTCCTTTACAAGACTCCCCTCAAACTCAATGATCAAGTTGACATGAACAACAACCAATAAACTTTTCTAAAACATGTCATATCACTACATAACACAAAAACCTTCATTGTTTTCTATAGAACAAGCTCCTCTGCAAGTAACTCTAACATCTTATACTTCTCCATATGAAGCATAGAAAAAGTCTTCTTCATTCACTGTGTCATAGCCTCTGATTTATTCTACCATATGTTCCAATCTTCTCATTCACTGATAGGTATTGGTCTTTGTTTTTGAATGATCCAAGTCTCAAACTTACTATTGCCTTATATATTGAGATCTTTTACCAGCTGATATCATCACATCTACCTTTGTTCTACTCACAACATAACCAACATCTTTTTTCTTACATACACAAGAAAACCTTCATAGGACTCTCTTTTAACAAGTACATAATCAACAACTTCTCTGCAAAGTTCACATCTTGAACACAAAGAACAAACTTGATCACATGGTTCTTCAAACCTTCATTCTAAGCACATACAATATGACTTTGAGAGTCTTAGCTCTTTTATAAATGATTTCTCCCTTCTATCTATCAAAAAGATTGCATATCATAATAGAGACATACCTCATTGTTTCTCTGCAATAAAGTGATTACCCATGCTCTTATAAAAATATCTTCATTAATCATCTACAATCTCTCATACAACTCTATCTTATCACATTATCATTCAATCAAAAATCTCTTCAATTCCTCTGTAATTCTCCACCATACTTCATAAACTATAGATTAGTATGTATGTATGTCTCTCAAGAATCACACAAACTAAGTCTCATGTGTATACCTATCTTACAAAGCCCTTTACAAAATTCCTTGGCCCTCTTAGTCATAGAGAAACTAAATACGAACAGTTACAAAATAGTTGTAACTACCAATTAGGTGATCCCCGTCAATCTTAAACATGCCAAGTGTTCGTTATAATTTGAATGTAGTTTGAATTAGACCCATTGATCTTGCTTTCCTGCTCTCAAACATAAAGGTTCAGATTTAATCATGAAATTGTTTAAAAATGACCTTGTGATCACTGGTAGACTTATGGGTTGGGGTCGGTCTCCCCATGATGCCAACCCACTTAAGTGGTTGGTAACTTTATCAACCAGTCAATTCTCTTTTAAAACAAAAAAGTAACCCGTCTAAAAAGGCTCTTGTGAAGTTGTCTTTGATGCCTTAAGGTTTAGGGTTTTTTAATATCTCAAGAGACAAATAGACTCAACCCTAATTTTCTGCCAAGTATATTAATAAGAAACAATCCTTAAGACATTTGCAGAATATAATCTATGATGTGGAGAATACTCAAAGTAGACCAATACTAGGATTTTATACTTCAAACCCTAGTTTCATGAAAGAGAATTTTATGAAGTAAATGTTGCAGATCAAATTTATACTGATGACATGCTCAAGCATAATTCCTAGCATAGATGATCATGAGGCAAGATCACACTATCTTGTATGTCCTTACCAATATGATAGGAAAACTATCTGAGGTATATGAGTATATTGAAGTATTAAAGCATGGCACTCAACTTCAATATCAATCTTGCAATCCCATTTAACTTTGTATACACCAAACTCAACTTGAATACCACCAAGCACATAAAACAACATCAAACCACAGTATAAATCCATTAGCAGTATGAACCAATCTCTACAGATGATATGCACCAAATTAACAAGATATGAAACAATAACATGGCATCAATTCCTGAAGGATCTCAACCTTTGTCATTAACATGTCCTAAGAGAGTTTAGCACCAATACATCCTTGAGGATCATGGTCATGAATGCATCCTTCATGAAGGTATCCAAAAACATGCTTCAACATAACACAACCATTACACCAATGATCAACATCATGATGAATATGAATAAGTGTAAACAAGTGACAAAACTAAGTATGAAAAGGTGTAGTAGCTCTATGAACTCTTAAAGATATGCACTAATGAACTGGTGTCCTGTATACAAACACTTCTTATCTAACAACATGAAGTCCAAGCAATGTCACCATATGAACTCCTCTGCAAGTACATAGGAAATCCTCTACATATAAACTCCTCTGTAAGTTTCGTCGCTACAAGCAATGTCACCACACTAAAACTCTCCCCTTTTCTTGACATGACATCAATGACAAACTTCTCCACAATCTCCCCATTTTTTATTGATGGCAAAACTAACAACACCACCTCTCTCACTCTCCCTTTTTATCATTCAATGACAAAGAACTTGCTCCCCTTGTCAAAATAGGCAACTAGTCATCATTATCATGAAGAGAAGGAAAATGTGAGAGCTCATTGTTCTATCACAACAGCATGAAAGAGGGAATATGTCAAAATGAAACTGTGCATATGATAACTATCCCTGCAAACCTAGGATTTTTATCAATCAGTCTCTACCTACTAATGATGGTCCTTGAAGAGGCAGACCCTTGTTAAAGATTTGACCAATATGGTTACCCAAACAAAAAGCTATCTCAGACCTTATATTGTACTTGCAAGCTATGATAGACTTGAGGAAATCTTCTTGTTTTGAGTCTTTCCCAAAGACCTCTAAACTTTGTTATCTTTTTACAGTCCTATTCTTTTCAAATCTTGAGCATTATGACTGTCCTCAACTATCTTTGCATGCGTTCTAGAAAATGTTTTGTGATGGTTCTAATTCTTTTAACCTCAAATCTTCAAACTTGTTAACAGACCTCTCCAAACCCTGTTCATATTTTTGACAAAGACTTCTAGAGTGACTGAGATTAAAGATATGCATATTATCTGAGCTATGTAGGACTTGAAGCTTCTAACAGATTCACCTAAAATTTAGAGATATCTTTCAAGGTTGATTGTGGTGTACATGATGAGAAAACCTCTTAAAAGAAAACATACAAACCTATCAAAGTGAGAATACAAGTTTACAAAAACCTTTTGATTTCCATATTCCTCTGTTTAGGCTTTCATGACTATTTTGTCAGCACTATATCATTCTGATCCAACCAATGCATGCATGATGAATGTCAATCAAACTTTGATGCAAACAATATAACCTTATTTTTCTTGTCATCTGCATGATATGTTTAACTTCGATGATGTGCATCCTTATCATGAAGACCTTATGGAGACACAATTAGATTGATCCACTTGTTGGAGCACCAACATGATGATCTATAATACCAACATCACCTTTGTATCATACTCCTAAAGGAAAAAAAAAAGGCAACATGAAGTAGATCTAGAAACATGAAGATGATCACCAAACCCTGATATGATCATTGATATTGAAGCCATGATCAACAAGTTAAGGTGATTCAATATGATCACATGAACTCCATCACTATCACCTATTGAATATCTCTGCCACATGTTATCACATGCTTCTGCTTATCAATATCCATGTGAACAACATGAGTATACACAAACAAACATGAGCATAACACCATGTATTGATATAACAATTTATCAACATGTCCTTGTATCAATTTAGTTAATTGTCTCAATAAGAACACTTCACACAATCCATGAAATTGATTCTCTTTATACATATAGAAATCTACAAGTGACCCTACATACTACAAAATAAATCTGCTAACAATGTCTATTCATGCATTCTCAACCATAAGATCAGCAACTGTTATGCAAGGTCTGATAAATAATGTATTACAAAGAACATGTGTGCTCTTCTTATAATGTTACTCCACACTACAACCATATTATCAAAGTAATTTGATGTTTATACTATTGGAAAGGATGTATAATCATTTGCAACAACAAATATATTGAGAAGAAAGGACATTACTGTTCAAGCAACTGTCTCACCAAATATTCTAATCATAACACTGACAGAAATCATTAAGCTCAAGGAAGATAGTCAAGATCATTATGCAACTTTGCCACTGCCATTGCTAACTTAGTATGACACCAATCCAACATATCTGAATACCTATTGCCTCATAAAATAAACTCCTCAGGGATAATTTGATAGTCATAAAAAAAAACAACACAGCAAAACATGTAGCCACTCCAATTTCATTATCTCAACCAGCAAAGTATCACTTTCATTATCATTGTCCTCTCACACATACAAGATGTATGTTGACATAACACACTATTCTCTGCTTCTACATACCCTAATGACTATTGTCCCATAACTCTGTATCAAGACAATAATGTCTGCTTTTCACAAAAAGGATACTTTCCAAAGTCTGTCAGATACAAGGATACAAGATCTGCTATTACACAAGATCAATCAGCTAGGTCTGCAATTAGGTCTGCCATGACAAATCTATAACATCTATAGCACTTACACATTGTCTACATAGTTATCAAGACACTTGCAACTATTACATTTGGCAGCTACATTTCTTGATTCATAGATTCAGTAAGATTTGACATTAAACATCTCCTTTGACACCATGAAAAATGCAGATGATCTTTGAAGAATCACAAGGAAATGAGAAGATGGGCCACAACTAATCACCAAGTGACCATTTTCATCTTGGGGCAAAAGATAAGACAGTGATTATCTCCCCTTTCTTCATGCTATCTTTTATGCACTTTGTGATGTTCCTTGTGCAGTATGCACAAGCATAGACTCATCCTTCTCCTGGATTTTCTTTCTTCTCCAAACTAGTATAGGATCTTTGTTGTCCTTGTCCAAAACATTCACTTGCTTTTTCTTGAATATGTAATTTCTAGATGATTTCCTCAATCTTTCTCTATACCACTGTGTTTCGTGCCCAAACATATTACACCTATTGTTGCAAGTATGGGCCTAACTAGTGTTGTCATTGATGTCAACATACTCCTATTGCATTGATGAAAATAATTGGATGAACTAAGTGTTGAGGATATTGAGAAAATTAATCCTAATCAAGAATAGAGAAGAATAGTGAAGACAGTAAGGTAAAAGTCTAAGATAAGATGAGGATCAGAGGATGCAGTTTAAAGGGTTTGTAGATATGTGTCTTAAGGTGATCTAGTAAAGATTTCAGAGGTTCACATGAAGATCTGAAGAAGTTGTGGCCGTTCAAGTAAAACTAGTTCCAGTAGGTGTTCAGAGGTGACAGAGTGACACAGATAGGTCTGGTGAGATCCGGAAATGCATTATCCTACTCTGCAGATTTAAGGGAGTGTTTAGGAAGTCTTGGTGAAGTGTCAACTCAATTGGTTCATGATTTGAAGGTCCGTAAGTATCTATTCCTTTGTGACAGTGGTGACAGACTGTGTTCTTGAGGTTCTAGATGAAGGAGAGAAGGATTTCAGTAAGCAGATGAACTGTGAATGTTCTTGGTGATTCAAGCTATCTTGTGGAGGTCTTTGGATCATGTCTAGTTTGTGTTGGTGGTCTGCATTGGAGTTGGAGCTCGCAATTGAAGAATATCTTCTAGATGATGGTGTTCTTCTTGAGACTGGCTGACTAGATGTATTACACATCTTGCAGATGTTCTTGTAGATGTTTGCTAACTTAGATGATTATTCCTAAGTCGATGCCTTGTATAAATAAGGGATTGTAAAGTCATTTCAAAGTGTGTTGGAGACATGAGTGTGGTAGCAAGGAAGAAAGTGAAAGGCAGAGTAGAAGTTTTTGGGCTTAAATGGAACTAATTCAAGTATGTGATACTTATTATTTTGTAGACAGTGAGTCTCTTGTAGGCAGTGAGCCTTTTGTGAGCAGTGTGCTCAGGCAGTGAGCCCTAATTGGCATGTGCCATTTTGTTTTTTCTATTCTTCTAACAGACAATACAATCTTGGGTTAATCACCCCATGGTTTTTCCCTTAACCGAGTTTTCCACATCAAAATCTTGGGGTCTTATGTATTTCTGCTCTTGATTTAATGCATTATGTTTCCATGATTGATTTATTGATATGCTGCTAAATCACAAGAAGGATTTAAGTGTGTAATTGGGAAGAAAGTTTTTCATAACTAATTCACCCCCCCTCTTAATTGTCTTTCCCGAAGCAAACAATTGGTATCAGAGCCAAGTTCCTCTAAAAGAGCTTAACTGCTTGAGGATATCCAGGATGTCGTCCTACAAGAAGGATAGTCCAAAGTTTGATGGAACCAATTTTAATCTTTGGAAAAGTTGCATGAAATGTCACTTGCAATGTATGGGAATGCAGTACTGGACCATGGCCTCAACTAAGTATACTCCTCCACAAGGTGGCCCGAAAGCCCCAAATGAAATCACAGATGTTGAAAACAATCTGCGGACTATAGAAGCTCTTCTAAGTGCATTATCTGATTTAGAGCTTTCAAATGTTGTTGACCTACCAATTGCTTTTGAAATTTGGGATAAACTGGAACTTCTGCATGAGGGAGACAAGTATGTTAAATGTGCAAGGCTACAAAGTCTGAAAGGGAATTTTTAAAATCTAAACATGAGAGAAGATGAAAATATCACTACTTTTATGCCAAGAGTAAATGAGCTTGTTTGTGGAATTAGATGTGTTGGTGGAGTCTTGGATGAAGATGAGATTGTTGGAAAAATTCTCAGATCCCTTCCTGCTTCTTATAAAATCAAGGTTGCTTCCATTGAAGAATTCAAAGCCCATACAACTATCACAAGAGATCAATTGGCTGGTAAATTGGTTGCATTTGAAATGACCGAGTTTGGAGATGCCCCCCAAGACTGAATCAACATTCAAAGCCAGTGCTTCTGTAAAAGGGAAACAAAGGTTTGATCCAAGAGAGAACTCTTCAAGGAAACTATCATGGTATGAAAAAGCAAGAAAAGACTTGGAAGAAGAAGAAACTGAAACTGCTCAGCTTGAAGCCCTTATTGCAAAAAGACTACCAAGAAGATCCAGTAAGTATGAAGGGAAATTGCCTTTTAAGTGTTTTAACTGCAATAAGATTGGTCATTTTGCCTCAAAGTGTCTGGAAAGATTTTCAAGGCCAAATCCTAACAGATCAAGGTTCCAAAAGAATTGTTACTATGTTCATGAAGAAGATGATAATGAAGGAGTAACAGATGATGAATCAGAGATAAGAAACAAATCTGGAAGTGATTGGGTGTTTATTTCCATCAAGGAAGAAGATCCAATGCCCTCTGAATCTGTCAATCATAAAGTTGTAGAAAGAGCTGTGGCTGCCCAAGTTGAAGAAAAGGATGATTGGGTCATTGACAGTGGATGCTCTCACCATATGATAGGTGAAAAAAATAAGTTCTTAGATTTGGAAAGATATGGAGGAGTGGTAAAGTTTGGTGATAATTTTGCTGGTAGAATCAGAGGTAGAGGAACTATCTCTTTTGATGGAAAGAACAAAACTGGTAATGTACTGTATGTTGAAGGATTGAAGCACAATCTTCTCAGTGTTGGACAGTTGGTGGACAAAGGCTATGATATCCAATTCAAGAATGAAAAATGCAAGATCTTTGGAAGTTTCAGAATAGAGATTGCATCTGGTACTTAGACAAAAGGTAATATCTTTCATTTAGTCGGTACTGGTAAAAGTTGTCTATTTGTGCAAGTTGATCAGAGTTGGCTATGGCATAGGAGGTTGTGTCATGTGAATTTTGATAATATCATCAAAATAAGCAACACTCAGGCTATAAGAGATCTTCCAAAGTTGGTGAAACCTACAAATAGTTTGTGCAAAGAATGTTAGTTGGGAAAACAAAGCAGAGTCTCATTTAAGAGCAAAGAACAATCTTCTACCAGAATATTGGACTTAGTTCACACTAATCTATGTGGTACGGCAAGAATCAGGAGTGTGCAATGTGATAGATACTTCATGCTACTAATTGATGACTACTCCCGGATGATGTGGGTAACTTTTCTGAAAGAGAAATCAAAAGCTTTTGAGAAATTCACATCCGGTAAGTTCATAGAATTCTATGAGAAACATGGAATAAAGAGACAGTTGTCTACTCCTAGGACTCCACAACAAAATGGAGTAGTGGAGAGAAAGAACCAGACCATCCAGGAAGCATCTAGGACAATGATGATGGAAGCAAATGTTCCTCAGATCTATTGGAGAGAAGCTGTCAGCACTGCAGTCTATACTCTAAATCGAGTTCAAATCAAAAGCAATACCGGTAAGACTCCTTATGAACTTTGGTTTGACATCACTCCTACTGTGAGGTATTTTAGAGTTTTTGGTAGCAAATGTTACATCAAAAGAGATGAAGATCTAGGCAAGTTTGATGCTAGAAGTGATGAAGGAATATTCTTCGGTTACTCTACTCAAAGCAAAGCATACTGATGTTATAACAAGAGACTACAAAATATTATAGAAAGTACAAATGTGAAGGTTGATGAAGGAATTAAAAAACCCTCAAGCTTTTATGAATATGATGAAGATGGTCAGAATGATGTTCTGATTCAAGGAGCCCAGGCCCCTTCTGCAATTCAAATTCAAACTGATCCGGTAAATCAGGAAGAAGAGATGAGTTTCAATGATCCTGATCAAGAATCAGAAGTGCAAGAAACTCCCAAAGTTCCCAGATATGTAAGACTGAACCACTCTGAAGATCAGATCATAGGTGATAAAAGCAAAGGTGTACAAACAAGAAGGAGAATTGCTCAAGATTCAGATGAGTATTGTCTGATTTCAAAGATTGAACCTAAGATAGTAAATGAAGCTTGCAATGATAAAAATTGGACTAAGGCAATGGAGGAAGAGCTGATGCAAATTGAGAAAAATCACACTTGGGATCTTGTTCCCAGACCTAGAAACAAGAATGTGATTGTAACAAAATGGGTCTTCTGGAACAAACTGCATGAAGTTGGTGAAGTAATCAGAAATAAAGCCAGATTGGTCTGCAAGGGTTACTCCCAAATAGAAGGAGTTGATTTTGAAGAAACTTTTGCTCGAGTGGCAAGAATTGAAGCAGTCAGATTATTTCTTGCTTTTGCTACCTTCAAGGACTTCAAAGTATATCAGATGGATGTCAAGTCTGCCTTCCTAAATGGTGACTTAGAATAAGTATACATTGAGCAACTAGATGGATTCAATTGTCTGATCATGGTGATATGGTCTACAAGTTGAAGAAAGTTCTGTATGGACTAAAGCAAGCCCCAAGAGCCTAGTATGAAAGATTGGATAAGCATATTTTGAAGATTGGTTTCAACAAAAGTACTGCTAACAGTAATTTGTATTTCAAAATTGATCATGAAAACATCTTGATTGTTGAAGTGTTTGTTGATGATATATTTGGAGGAAGAGATAGCATGTGTAAAACTTTTGCAAATCAAATGAAAAGTGAATTTGAGATGTCCATGCTTAGGGAAATGAATTTCTTCTTGGGTCTACAAATCACTCAAACAAAGAAAGGAATCTTCATTTCTCAGACCAAATATGTGAAAGAATTGTTGAAGAAATTTGGGATGGAAGACTCAAAACCAATGAATACTCCCATGGCAACTGGATGTAAATTGGGCAAAGATGATGACTCTCCTAAGACTGATCAGAAAAAGTACAGGTCAATGATTGGAGGATTGTTGTATCTCACTCAAACCAGACCTGACATTATGAATGTTGTGGGTCTTGTTGCTAGATTTCAAGCTGATCCTAAAGAATCTCATGTCATGGCAATCAAGAGGATTTTTAGATATGTAAAAGGAATAGTTGAGTATGGATTGTGGTATCCCAGAGATCATAATTTCTCTCTTCATGCATATACAGATGTGGATTGGGCAAGAGATGTCAATGACCAGAAGAGTACCAGTGGTGGAGCATTCTTTTTGGGGAAGAAATTGGTTTCTTGGCTGAGCAAGAAACAAGAAGCAATATCTATGTCCACTGCAGAAGTAGAATATATTGCAGCAACAGGTAGTTGCACTCAAGTTTTGTGGATGAAGCAAATGCTAAGAGACATAAGAGTGGAGTATGAGGAGCCTATCACAATCTTCTGTGATAATTCAAGTGCAATAAATATATCTAAGAATTCGGTGTTGCATTCAAAGGCTAAGCATATATCTATCAAGTTTCACTTTCTGTGAGAGCAAGTGAACAAGAATGAAGTCAGATTAGAGTTTGTGCCTTCCAAGGATCAGATTGCAGACATCTTCACTAAACCTCAACCTAAGGACTCTTTTGAGTATCTTAGGGAGAAGTTAGGGGTTATTTCCCCTCTGGTGATGAATTAAGGTGCACTGGAGTGCATCAGTACAGTAGATACCACAGTCATATCTTGTGGTCCGAATTGATGATAGGGAGCTGCCACTCAGGGGGAGCAGCTGGTATGATTTTGAAGGGTTGGAGTTGCAAGTATGAGCCCTTTGCCATTGATGTCAAAGGTGGAGAGAAGACATGTGAAAAACAAGTGGTTGATGATCAAAGGGGGAGTAGCAAAGGAAGAGAAGACATGTGAATGGTTGTTGCTAATAGGGGGAGTTGTGACAGTAAGGAGAAGTTTTTGTCTTGATGGTTAAAACAATTTTTCACATTATATGTTGCCATCAATGACAAAGGGGGAGATTGTTGCAAGTATGGGCCTAACCGGTGTTGCCATTGATGTCAACATACTCCTATTGCATTGATGGAAAGAATTGGATGAGCTGAGTGCTGAGGATATTGAGAAAATTAATCCTAATCAGGAACAAAGAAGAACAGTAAAGACAGTAAGGTAAAAGTACAAGATAAGATGAGGATCAGAGGATGTGGTTTAAAGGGTTTGTAGATATGTGTCTTAAGGTGATCTACTAAAGATTTCAGAGGTCCACATGAAGATCTGAAGAAGTTGTGGCCATTCAAGTAAAACTGGTTCCGACAGGTGTTCAGAGGTGACAAAGTGACACAGATAGGTCCGGTGAGATCCGAAAATGCATTATCCTACTTTGCGGATTTAAGGGAGTGTTTAGGAAGTCTTGGTGAAGTGTCAACTCGATTGGTTCATGATTTGAAGGTCCGTAAGCATCTATTCCTTTGTGACAGTGGTGACAGACTGTGTTCTTGAGGTTCTGGATGAAGGAGAGAAGGATTTCAGTAAGCAGATGAAGTGTGGATGTTCTTGGTGATTCAAGCAATCTTGTGGAGGTCTTTGGATCATGTCCAATTTGTGTTGGTGGTTTGCATTGGAGTTGGAGCTCGCAATTGAAGAATATCTTCCGGATGATGGTGTTCTTCCTGAGACTAGCCGACTAGATGTATTACACATCTTGCAGATGTTCTTGTAGATTTTTGCCGACTTAGATGATTATTCCTAAGTCGATGCCTTGTATAAATAAGGGATTGTAAAGTCATTTCAAAGTGTGTCAGAGATGTGAGTGTGGTAGCAAGGAAGAAAGCGAAAGGTAGAGCAGAAGTTTTTGGGCTTAAATGGAACTGATTCAAGCATGGTGAAGATGCTATTCTCCAGTTCAAGTATGTGATATTTATTATTTTGTAGATAGTGAGTCTCTTGTAGATAGTGAGCTTTTTGTGAGCAGTGTGCTTGGGCAATGAGCCCTAATTGGCATGTGTCATTTTGTTCTTTCTATTCTTCTAACAGACAATACAATCTTGGGTTAATCACCCCGTGGTTTTTCCCTTAACCGAGTTTTCCATGTCAAAATCTTGGTGTCTTATGTGTTTCTGCTCTTGATTTAATGCATTATGTTTCCATGATTGATTTATTGATATGCTGCTAAATCACAAGAAGGATTTAAGTGTGTAAATGGGAAGAAAGTTTTTGACAACTGATTCACCCCCCCTCTCAGTTGTCTGTCCTGAATCTAACACCTATAGCATAAAGTATTGTAGTCTTGACCAAGAGAAAGATAGTTTCTTCTAGGCACTTTGTGAGAGTCTCTATTGACATACCTTGCATGCATCCAACAATTTCTTTCTAGGTGGTCAACTTTATTACAATTATAACAAGCATTATTGTAGTCCTAATTTGACCAACTATAAAAACTTTTCTCTTTATTCTATCTAAAACCATTTCTTCTACAATCTCTAGTCCTATGACCATAAACATGATATGCATAGCAATAACCATGGAATTGAGAGTAATTGTACCTCATTATTTGCTTGGTGGGTAGAGATCTTGTGGACTCGATTATCTTTCCTCCTTGATCTTTTGGAGTGCAGCAACATGATAACTCAAGTCAATCTTCTTCCTAGGTGTCTTTCTTACCTTAGAAGACTATCCTTCCTCATATCCTAAGCCTGTTGTTTCCTTATAGTGTTTTTGTTTGCCCAACATTTCATGCAACTTGTTTGTGCTCTCTTCAAATTTTAGATTCTTTTCCAACCGCTTCCTAATATCCTCAAGATCTTTTCTTAAAGAGACTATTTCTCCTTCAAGCTTTTGGCATTCAACTGTTTTAGCTTCCAAATCAAACTTCATTACATCAACTATCCTCTTAGCTTCATCAACCTTTGTCTTTAGACTGATAATCAATTTGTTTGATTCATCAACTTGACTCCTTAATCTATAATCAAATTTCTTGCCTCTTCAAGGTCTAAAATAACTTTGTCCTTAGAGTCCTTTTTCTTGTTGAAGCTCCAACTCTAATCTCTGGTTCTTCTTTTTGAATTTCTTGATCTCACCTAGGGCACATATGAGTTCTCCTTCAACATCAACCTCACAATAATTTTCATCAAACTCCTGTCCATCTTCATCCATAAAGAGGTCTCCTTCTTTGTCATCAATATCAATAGAAAAATCATCTTTTCTTTAATCACATTTTATATCATCATTTAGGGAAGACTCATGCAACAACACATCACATGACATGACTAGGGTTTGTTGTTCAACCTTTTGCTTGGTTTCTTTCTTTTCTCTATTTCTTTTGCACTTTGCCATGGTACTCCACTATCAGGATCTAGCCAAGTTGGTTAGACTTCTATAGGGAATCTATGCTCTGATACCACTCGTTGGAGTACAAACAACATTGAGAGGGGGGGTGAATCAGTGTTGTAGACAAAAACAATTCATTTACTTCTTTTAAACTTGAAAACTAAAATTAATGATGCTAACAGTGTACTTTATCAAAGTAAGAAATCAAATACTGAACAAAATGGATCACACACCAATTAAGACCATGACACATTAAATTTCATGATTGGAAAAACCTTAAGGGAAAGAAAAACCACTTAGAAATCCCTCACTCGCTTAACCAAAAACCTCAATGGTTAAATTCAAGCCCCATTGGCTACAAATAGGTCTCAGTGACCAAGCAAGCCTCACTAGCTTTACAAAATGCCTCACTAACAATTAGGTGAACATATGAAAGAAAACTCAATTCAGGGGGTTACCCTGTTACTATATGCATCAACAAAATACACCTCCAACACTTTGACTACAAGAATACCCTCTGATAGAAGATTCACATCACAAAAGAAATATTTTCTTTACAAGACTCCCCTCAAACTCAATGATCAAGTTGACATGAACAATAACCAATAACCTTTTCTAAAACATATCATATCACTACATAACACAAAAACCTTCAATGTTTTTTGTAGAACATATAAAGATCCTCTACAAGTAACTCTATCATCTTATACTTCTCCATATGCAGCATAGAAAAAGTCTTCTTCATTCACTATATCACATCCTCTGATTTACTGTACCATATGTTCTAATTTTCTCATTCACTGATAGGTATTGGTCTCTGTTTTTGAATGATCCAAGTCTCAAACCCACTACTGCCTTACAGATTGAGATCTTTTACGTACTGATATCATCACATCTACCTTTGTTTTACTCACATCACAGCCAACCTCTGTTATGATACATACACAAGAAAACCTTCATAGGACTCTCTTTTAACAAGTACATAATCAACAACTTCTCTGCATACTTCACATCTTGAACACAAAGAACAAACTTGAACACGTAGTTCTTCAAACCTTCATTCTAAGCACATACAATATAACTTTGAGATTCTTAACTCTTTCATAAATTTTTTCTCCCTTCTATCTGTCAAAAAGATTACATATCATAACAGAGACATACCTCATTGTTTCTCTACAATAAATTGACCACCCATGCTCTTATAAACATATCTTCATTAAACCTCTGCAATCTCTCATACAACTCTATCTTATCACATTATCATTTAATCAAAAATTTCTTCAATTCCTCTATAATTCTCCACCATACTTCATAAACTATAGATTAGTGTGTAGGTATGTGTCTCAAGAATCACACAGACTAAGTCTCATGTGTATACCTATCTTACAGAACCCTTTACAAAATTCCCTAGCCCTCTTAGTCGTAGAGAAATTGAATACAAATAGTTACAAAATAGTTGTAACTACCAATTAGGTGATTCCTGTCAATCTTAAACATGCCAAGTGTTAAATTTGAATGCAGTTTGAATTAGATCCATTGATCTTGATTTCCCGCTCTCAAATCTAAAGGTTTAGATTTAATCGTGAAATAATTTAAAGATAACCTTGTAATCACTGGTAGACTTAGGGATTGGGGCCAGTCTCCCCATGATGCCAACCCACTTAAGTGGTTGGTAACCTTATCAACCGTTCAATTCTCTTTTAAAATGAAAAAGAAATCTGTCTAAAAAGGCTCTTGTGAGGTTGTCTTTGATGCCTTAGGGTTTAGGATTTTTTAGTATCTCAAGAGACAAATAGACTCAACCCTAATTTTCTTCCAAGTATATCAATAAGCAACAGTCCTTAAGACATTTGCAGGACATAATCTATGATGCAGAGAATACTCAAAGTAGACCAATACTAGGATTTTATACTTCAAACCCTAGCTTCATGAGACTTTTATGAAGTAAATCTTGTAGATCAAATTTATACTGATGACACCCTCAAGCATAATTCTTGGCATAGATCATCATGAGAGCACACTATCTTGTATGTATTAAAGCACCACACTCAACATAAATATCAATCTTGCAATCCCATTTAAATTTGTATACACCAAACTCAACTTGAATACCACCAAGCACATGAAACAACATCAAACCACAGTATAAATCCATGAGCAGTATGAACCAATCTCTGTAGATGATATGCACCAAACTAAGAAGATATGAAACAATAACATGGCATCAATTCCTGAAGGATCTCAACCTTTGTCATCAACATGTCCTGAGAGACTTGAGCACCAACACATCCTTGAAGATCATGGTCATGAAGGCATCCATCATCAAGGTATCCAAAAACATGCTATCCATCATGAAGGTATCCAAAAACATGCTTCAACATAACACAACCCTTACACCAATGATCAACATCATGATGAATATGAATAAGTGTAAACAAGTGACAAGACTAAGTATGAACAAGTGTAGTAGCTCTATGAACTCTTAAAGACATGCACTAATGAACTGGTGTCCTATATACACACACTATTTATCCAACAACATGAAGTCCAAGCAATGTCACCATATGAACTGCTCTGCAAGTACATAGGAACTCCTCTACATATGAACTCATCTGCAAGTTTCATCGCTGCAAGCAATGTCACCACACTAAAACTCTTCCCTTTTATTGACATGACATCAATTACAAACTTCTCCACATGTGGTTTTTGAGAACATTTGATGATTGTTAAGCACATGTCACTTTAGGGCATGGTCTTTGCGAAAGATCTTGTTCCCTTGCATGTTTTTTACATTACCTCAATGTGCTTGATACTAGCAAGAATGATCAATCACTTTAATGTGGAGGCATATATTATGGTAAATGCTTGGAAATTTTAGATATTATTGATAAAGTATGTTTGTGTATGCTTCCTTTTCACCATAAGGCATTTGTAGATGTAGGTGGGGTTGTGTAATTTGTTTTGTTTTCATATACCTCCTTTTCACTATAAGGCATCTGTGTTATGCATGTGGGGTTTTATACTTTGTGCATGCTTCCTTTTCACCATAAGGCATATGTAGATGCAGGTGGGGTTACATTTTGAAATCCCTTCTACAGAAGGTGGGATTGTGTCTTCTCTTGAGCAGTTACACATCCTTTTAAAAGTCCTTTGCGAAGGCAAGGTTAGATCTTGAGTTATTCACCCTTAAGCATGTCTTTGGTGGTTGTTGTAGCATAGCTCAACTATCAAGTGTGTTTGGCATGTCTGAGATAGTGGAGTGTAGTGATGAGCTCCTTCCTATCACCCGTATTTTTTTTGGTATAAGATGTATAGTTTGTCGACATCATACTCTATGGTGCTCGTGTATTCCATGTGTTTTCTACATGTTTGCCATGTCTTCATTGTGTGTCTTGTATTTTTTTAGTGGTGGAACGTAGCGATGAGCTCACCCCATGCCATGTGTTTTGTATGCCTTTAATGGTGGTGTGTAGTGATGAGCTCCCCCATTGCCTAGTTAGGGTTATATATATAATTATTTAATCATGTTCTCTCTTCATTTATGCCTTGTGTATTGTGTGATTTATTATCTTCTTTGTGTATTGTGTGCTTCCTTACTGTAGTCATTGTGTTTTGCATGACTGTTAAGTGTTTTCTTATGTTTGCCTAAGCTTGGGGGCTAGAAATGGTCTTTAAACTTAGAGTGTGTCTTCGCTCTAGTGTTGGATGTGTTTGATATGCTTCGATCATCCTTTAATACATGTACTGATCATAAGATCGTACACACATTAAAGTGGGGGCTAAATGTTATGGAGTAAAAAGTGGACACATGCCTTTTTACCTTCTTGTTTAGCTCCTAAGTCCTTGTGATAACATTATACATCCTAAATATTCATCTTGATGCAAAATCCTCTGAAACCAATGCAAATTGGGAACAAGGGGCCCATAATTTACATTACCTCAGACTAAAAAGGTGTCTTGGGACTTGGGCATGTGTATCCAAGTCCTCCCTAATTGGTTAGGGAAAATTTAATTATATGTCAGCATAAGACCTTTAAAAGGGTTTCTCCTTATTGATGCTTTTGGTTAATTTGACAAATGTTAGCAAGAAAGCATATATAAGTGTATTTTTGAATTCATTTGTAACCTAGATAGAGATAGCCAACTTGAAGCATTAGAATAAAGAGTATTCAAATAATTCATTATGATTCTAGAGTAGATTTGTATTGTCATTGTGTGTTGTTGCAGGTTTTGAAGTTATCATCTATCTCTCCTTATGAGTTGACAGCCATTCATTCTCCTAAGGGTTTCATCACATAAGTGATATCATTTGTGTTCATCATCATCATTTTATTTCATCATATTGATTTGTGTTTATCTTCTACCCTACTAGGGCACACACTCTCTATCAAACAATGGTGTTGGCAAGCTTGAATGCTATCTTGGGATTTAACTGAGGAAAATCCGTAAACACCATAACCCTCAAACCCCTTTTCTTCTTGTGTGCAGGTTATGGGTGTCGAGGTCTAGAAAAGTGAAGACATAGGAAGACTAAGTAAGGAAAAGGGTACCAAGATCTGACAACATTTTAGGAATATTCCTCTATGGAAGACTTGGGCACTTTTGAAACTATCCTTCTGCCTAAACTAACATCAGATCTGGAATCAGGACAACCTCTACATCATTTCTCCAATTTACAATTTTAGGAAATTCCACCTTTCAAGACTTGGGTGCCTTTGAAATAGTCCTCCAATATTCTAGCCTCTAAGACACAGGTTTTGATATCTCCCTGATCATTCTTGTAAAGTTAGTTTCTAATTATCTATTGTACATTTTCTATTATGATCAGATCTTTGCAAATCTAGGGTTTAGTGCATTGATTAACCTAGGGTTTGATTAAAGGCTTGATTAAATCAGATCTTTCCATAGCACTCTTGAGTATAAAATCTATAGCTAAGTCCACCTCTATTTGGTAGTGATTTGTCTTGGTTTTGTCCTTGAATGCTATTAAGGAAGAGGGTTTGATCTAGTGTGCATGCTAATCTCCATAATTCATCTTTTTCATACATAACACTAGTTACACTACACCTAGGGTTGATGCTACATTGTATAATAGTTGCTTAGTAGTTTTTTATAATTAACACACATCCCTCCTAGTATTTCCTTTGTAGTTGTTCTCATATTACAATTCTCTCAAGATCCTCATGAGAGTCAGTAGATGGTATTGTAAAAGAGAAAAAATTATGATTTAGCTAAGATTTATTAGCTAAATGATTTTTCACTACTTTCACATTAGGATTGTACTAGCTTTTCTATTGTTTAATAAAATGATTCTACAATCTCAAAAGTTCTTTGAATAAAGGAAATGAATAGTTTTATATTGCTAAGATAAATGAAAGAGAAACTGATAAAGAGCTCGTTACTGAAAACTAGAAAATGAATTATTGATTTTTATTACAAAACAAAAAAGAAGATAAGGACTAGTACCAAATAGAGGAGGCCATTGACCAAGATGTCAGTGCATTGCACGAATGTCTATGCATCATACTAAAGTCTAGATAGTACAAAAAATTAAAAATCTCAAACTTCTACTTTTAGATATTTCACTTAACCTGTACAACAAAAGATGACATCAAACCCAGAAGTTCCCAAGTGACAAATAACAACTAGAATTTGAAAAATATTACTTATATGCTCAAAAGGAAGTAAATAAAATGACATAAATAAAAGGGAAAAATCTACAAAACTAGTGTCTGGTTGAAATCTCTTCCCCTAAATCTGTAACCTACAGAGGAAACAAAGAAATATAGGGGTTTTTTGGGGGCTTGCCTTCAAGTCAAGCCCCTATGTCAAACTTTCGACCTCCATGGACAGCCAATAATGGAAATTATTGGAAAATAAGTGTGTGATCTTATTTTCTAAGTTAATTTAGAAAAGTAAAGCAATAGTGACAATGATAGAAATAAGAATACAAAACAAGCTAATCTGCTCAAGCTAGAGAAAACTAGTGTGCTATGGAAGGAGAGAAGGGAAATGAAGGAACCCATGAAATGTTACCTACACACAAGTGGATTGCACAAATGAAATAAATAAAAGAAGAGGGTAATACTAGTAGAATTTGGTAAATAAATGACTATGTGACTAAAACTTTTAGTCACGTCAACTAAAAATGAGTAAATTCTAGTCATTTTTTGTAACACATCTATAAATGACTAAATAAATGACTAATTTGATCATCATAAGTGACTAATTTGATCGTAAGGTAAAAAACACAACTAAATAATTAGTCACACAAAAAGTTAGATAATATGATGTTAAAGTGGGTAATTAAAAAAATATTTCATTGGCAGGAGTGGGAAATATTTCGAAGTCTGCAGAGAGGGGAATTTTTTTGATGAAAAATAATTCAAACAAAAGAAACCCATGTATCATTCTGAACTGATCAAGAATTGACAGAGAAGAGTCATGGCTCCTCGCTTTGTAATTCCTGATACTCTCAAAAACTTGGAAGATGTGCCGGATGAAGAAGACCGCCTCTACGCTCAAGACATTATTGAATTGGACATGTTCTCATCTTCAAAAATAGATGACATTGTCAATGGTTGGATTCCTATACTTTTTCACTATCTCTAATAATTTTTGAAAAATTTCAAGTTTTGGAAACATCCATTTTGTTGAAAATGAGCAGAGGTAAAATGGTTGATAATTGGTGTTGTATAGTTCCACAATCTGGCGGTTTGCAACAGGAACGACAATGCCTATTATGTTGAAAATGAGTAGAGGTAAAATGGTTGATATTCGATGTTGTAGAGTTCAACAATCTAGTGGTTTAAACTATTACCTTGGGTGTATAAGTTAGTAACATGCAATAATTTTTTCAAGGTGAACCAACATGCCATGCAACCATCAAATTAGCTGCCCAACTTCTGCTACCCTTCCCCTATCAAGCCCTTGTAAGTTTTCCAAAACCAAATCTGTCTTCTTCTCTTGACAAATGAGGGTTGTTAAATAAGTATTCAAATCCTACTTCTTTCCATCATTTTTAATCTATAAATTCACCTTGCTGGATGATCTTTGAAAACATACAGATGGTGATAAATAAACTACCATTATTTAATGCTCTTTTTGGTTACACCATGTAATCATCTTTAGTTTATTATCCACTGTATAGTGGTTCTTTAGTTTATTAGCATTTTCTAGGGGTGACATTTGACTTGGCTAATAAGGATTTGTTTTATGTGGAGGAGTAGCAACTATTTGATCAAACATACTATCTTGTTAAGGGATTCCAATTTATCCAACCCTCAGCCAAAGGATACTTTATCAAAAGCCTCAGATCCAATTTTAGCATCCTGCTTCTAAATATAACAATGATTTCCTCTCATTCTACTTCTAACAGTCCATCTCTATAGGATCAGATAAGCTCATGTCGAAGTGTGCTTAAAATTTACACTTATATTCTTCAAACAATTGTTTTCATTGAAGAAGCGCAACTTGAGTAGCCATGTAAGCATATTTTATTTAATATTAAAGAAACTTTGTGTTCTTTATATGAAGTGAGTGAAATTTTGAGCTTGAATATTACTATCACTAGCCACTATTGTTAGGGCTTCTTTATCCCAGTCTATTGTTTATACTTGGTGTGTATGAGGAAAATTGATAGGTCGAATGATAAAATCAAAACTATGATAATAACCAAATCAATAACCCATAACATAAAGAGATCTATCTAAATGAAAAGCCATTATTAATGAATAAATCAACTAAAACAAGAAAGCTTTTACTAGATTGTATTGTTTTCTTTTGTCGAATGTGGATTGCTCAAATATGTTGCGAAACGATATTTGGAACAAGCAAGTATAGGTGCTCAAAGTGCTCAAGAAGATCAATATCAAAAGATCGTAAAGTGCTCAACGATGTGATGTATGCTCAAAGCGTTGTAAAGGATGCCTGAGAATAAGTGATCGAAGAGGATTTGCTATGAAGATGAGGGGGGTTTATATAGGTTTCAAACATGATCAATCAATGGTCCAGATAATTCAGAAGAATCAATGGAGGAGATAAAACAAATAACCATGATGAATGTGCACACGACATGTGTCAATCCATAAAGATATTTTTATTAAGATATGATGAAAACAAGATTGATTGAATAGATAACTCAACTTGTACTTTTGCCTTTTTTAGAGTTCTAAAAATAAGACTGATTATCCACATGAGGTAACAAGATATTTTAAGAGGAATTGGAAGATAACTAAAATAAATTAAATAAATAAATTTATTTATTTAATTGTGCATGATAGAGGAATATAAAGATTCTAAATAAAATATTTGATTTTATTTATTTTTAGAGGATTTGAGATAATTTAAATAAATTTGCATGATTTATTTAAATTTAGAAGAATAATTTGATTTAATTAAATAATGTAAATTATTTAATTATAGATAAGAGAGGATTTGTGATGAATTAATTAAATAATGGGATTTATTTAATTAATGTAGATTTGAAATTTGAAAGAGGACAATGATTTAATTAAATAATAAAAATTATTTAATTGTGGAAGAATAAAATTGATTTTGATTTAATTAATTAAATAAATAGAATTTATTCAATTAATGTTGAATTTAGGAGTTTTGGAAGAATTTGATGAAATTAATTAAATAATTAGATTATTTAATTAACATTTGAAATGTAGGTGATTAGAGAGAAATGTAAGTGATGTGATGACATGGTCAATTTAGGGTGTCTACATTTTGCCCCTCTTTGATGTAATGCAGTTTATAGCATTGCATCAAAGAAAATGATTGTTGAAGACATGATACAATTTTAATGCCCCAGTGTAGCTAGCTACCCCAGTGTATGCCCCCTTGAGAGGAAAGACAGGGAAGCAACAGAAGGACTGGGTTGATACTTGACTATAAGAAGGCATGACAATGCAGAATAAAAAGCATGGGTGGGAAGAAAAAAGGGAGGGACCCTATAAATAGGTCCCAAGGGGACCACATGCCTCATTTGCACACTAAGAGATGCTAAAATTAGAGCTTAGAGTCTCCTAGCTTAGTGTGTGAGAGTTGAGTGGAGAAGGAGTTTGCAGCGTAGAGAGATGCCAATCCCAGTGCATAAGCATCAGGCGGAGCTGGTGCGGACGTATGGGAGACCAGTGGGAGCACCGACAGTGGTAAGTACTCGATAACCTCTTTGCATTTGAATTTGTAGGTCAATTTTAGGGTTTTACCTAAGTAGGTTTTTAGGTCAGCCAAAAGCGTTGTGCCATGCTAAGGAGCTCTTGGTAGTCGGTCAAGGCACTTTTGGTATGCTAAAGCGCATTTGGTAGGGTAGTATAGCGCATTTAGAAAATCTAGGTGCTATTTATTTTTGGGTACCATGCCGCAGCGCAGTTGGTAGAGACCCGCAATGCTATTGGCATAGCAGTATAGCATGGTTGGTTGGGTAGTTAGGCACGGTTGGCATGGGGGGTACAAAAAATGAGTCACCTTTGTGAGTGCAGTAAGGCGCAGATGGATACACAGTGTAGCATGCTTGTGTAAAACAAGTCACTTTTGGCAGAGGGTAGTAAAGCATGGTTGTAGAAATAGTATAGCGCTTTGGGTAGAACAGTGGAGTGCACTTGGATAAAATAAGGTGCTTTTGGTTAGGTTAGATTATTGAAGTGGTTAGGGTTGACCACTTAGGTTAGACAAGTGCAGAGTCAGTCGTAGGGTTTTCGTCATAGGGTAGATGTCGGTAGGGACTTGGGGAATGTGCAAAAGGTCTGACAAGTGGTTTGGTGGATGCAAAGGATGATGCCCCCACTGATGTCGAGAGAACAACACCACATCATTGTTGACGAGGTGGTACAGATTAGTTGGGAGGAGGATACATTCCTGGAGTACATGGGATTGTGGCATGTGGTACACCTGACACATATTAGGGTGAATCTTGCCCTCTTGATAGCCATTGTGGAGAGATATCATAGTGAGACATGTTCATTTCACTTTCTGACAGGGGAGGCTATAGTGACACTTGAGGATGTGTATCGTATCCTCAAGATCCTGATTGATGGAGAGAGAGTTGACATCAACCTAGGGCGAGGCGAGGTTGGCATGATAGAGGTATTTTGCATAGATGACTTGTGGATAGAGGATGGTGAGATTCAGTGGGCAGACGTGCCGAGACTATGTGACAGGATCAGATGGATTATGGCTTTGTTGGTTGGCGGCTTCCTCTGCCCAGATAGGAGATCTTGAGGACTATCTATAGGATGGGGTACTGTATTTTTAGGGATGTTTACACATGGCATCCGTTATGCATGGGACCCATGTGTGTTGGGGCAGTTGTATCGAGATATGCATGACTATGTATATAGGAGAGGCCAGAGTCTATCAGCAGGTGTGACTCTACTACAAGTGTGGGCTTGGGAGCATATCCCAGTTATCAGACTGATTACACAGCACTGCTACGAGAGGGTGGAGCCATATGCATTTTTGTATGAGGGAGTGATTACACATAGGCAGCTCAGATTTGTTAGCCATTGGAGGTGACAGATTGACGAGATGGATCTATTTATTTGGCGACCATGGCTACTGTGCAAGGCATGGGAGGATGAGCATGAGCAACGGATGTACTACAGAGAGGTGCGATACCTATTTGGGAGGCATGTAGACACTATTGAGGGATACCTATCAGAGTGAGTACTCTGACAGTTTGGATTGCCATAGGGGTTACCTGTTGGAGAGGTGACACATGAGAGGACACGGTGGGAGGTTGGGGACTGGGATGTAGAGATTCCAGTGGCTACAACCTTGATAGAGTTGTGGGGATTAGTACCAATGATATGGGATTGGGATTCAGGATTGGTAGACCCAGGTACATTGCCAGAGTATGACAGGTACTGGCAGACACATAGGCCAGTGAGACTAACTAGACCAGGTGTGGCAGGGGCAGTGGGAGAGGTGTTGGTGCCAAGTGGAGAGGCGAGGATGAGACAATAGGCTAGAGAGGCTAGACAGTAGGCCAATGGAGATGACAGGGACTAGCAGGCTGATGTAGAGATGGCTGAGGAGGATGATCCAGTCGTAGAGACTGAGCTACAATGGGTAGAGTGGCTGCTATAGGAGGAGACCACACGGTGGACTTGTCTAGAGCTCTGGATACTGAGGCTGAGGAGAGATAGGGATGCAACAAGGGCAGAGGTGAGATAGGCTGAGGCCCTAGCGTAGGCACATGCATAGACAGCTGCAGTGGCACAGGCAGCGTTGGCAGCGACAGACATCTTTGACAGAGGCACAGGCAGCTTTGACAGAGATATAGGTTGTGCCACCACCAATGGCAGATGATGGATAGCTAGCCCAAGTGACTTTGGAGAGGGATGTAGTAGTACAACTACATCTGATAGCAGAGGGCACCCTACAGAGGGTTAGGTAGGAGAGAGATGAGGCACACTATGCATTGGGTGCCAATCAAAGGACACTATACAGTGAGCTCATCTGTGTGCAGGGAGAGCTAGTGTTGGTAGGTAGAGAGGCCAAGTACTACAGGGGTCTCTATGTTGGTGCGGTGCCAGCAGCTCAGCAGGCACCTAGTTACAGAGAGAGGAGTAGGTCTGGAGCATCCAGGTCACGCAGGACAGGGCAGTCAATGTCCTTAGTCAGAGGACCTTTTCTGCAGTCAGGGGGAGGATGATCAGTAGGGGGACCTTCACCAAGTACGGGCAGAGGACAGGGACCACAGTAGGAGGACAGCTCTACCCACTAGAGCATGTAGTGTGTATATTGTATCATTTTTGTATCATTATAGACATTGTACATTTTGACTGATGCTTGCGTGCATCCAATGTATATTTTGCGAGCTCTTGATAGCCATGATGTACTTATTGATGTATATTTGGATGTATACATATGGACTGTTTTATGTAGACATTTACATTTTTTATTTTGATGACCTTTACGTAATGATATATGATGACATATTATGTGCACTGATGTTCATGCTTCTTGTTTATGCATTTCTTGATGATATGGATGTGATGACATGTATGTTTGATTATGGATTTATGTGATGATGTATATTACTTGTATGATGCTTATAGATGTATGACACATGATGATATGATGATAGATATGATGATATAGATGCTATGACTTGCAATATCTAACATGTAGGTTTTGCATATATGCATTAGATAGAAGAAAAGTAGAGATGGAAGAGAGAGATTGTTGATCGATCATTGCTTTGAAAACTATATAAGGCCATGGGTAAATAGATGGGTAAATGAATGAGCTTGTTGCATTAGTTTAACAATTGTATATAAAGAGCAATCCTTATTTTTGATATAGCACGTGGATATCTCACTACCAAGGTATAAAAGACCAAGGCGTGATATCTGAGTGCATGGACATTGAATCTGCAAGCAAGCAGTTTGACCTTAGATCCCTTAGACATAATATGACCTTGTTGAACATGTGAATGTGCTATAGTCTTGAACATAAAAATAAACTTCCATACATGTTAATGCAAGAAGAGTATTAAATATGTAAGATGTGAGGTTGTAACACACACAAGATAAATATGATGCCAAAAAGATGCGTAAAGATCATTCCTCAAACACAGCACACAAACGCAATGACTATGCCCCCAATCCATACTACATCACAACATACCAAGATTATAGATAAATTAAGGTAGTCTTGAATAGGTATTGGAAAAGGAACAAAAAAGATAAACCAAAAAGCAAATTGACTGACTTACAAAGTAAACATAAAGCCAACATATTCTCTTGCCAAAGAGGTTGCTCATGATAGATTGGAAAGGAAAGATAACAGCCTTATCGTAGGAGTAATGTGTCTGTTAAAGGGGTGTTATCTGTTGAAAAAGATAATGTCTAGTTTTAGAAAATGCCACATGTTGTATAAGACGCGTGTGTTGGTCTCGATCATGGAACACCTTGTATAAGACAAGTTTGTTGATCTGTTGCTTGGTTGAGATTGATTTAGCTGATCTTAGCAATCGATATGTAGGACAATATATGGCTTGTAAGTAGGTATCTTTGCTTTAGGTTTGTTAAGGACTTTTGCTTTGAAAGGATGCATTTGTTTGTTGTTTTACTACTTGAGTTAGTCAAGTCGAGGTGAGTGGATTTTGATAAATGAAAGAAGAGAAAGATGGAATGTCAATGGATTGAGATGGGTGAAGAATGATGAATCGTATGTGCCTGAGTATTGGATACATCCTTCGTATTCCAAACTGCCTACATACCCTGTATCCACGGGATCAAGGCACATTACAATGAAAGATGAAAATGATAATATGTAGTTCTAGGTAGAGTGATGAGATGGATCAAGGTGTTTGAGCTTAGGTTGGGGAAATGATGATATCTTATATACTTGAGTACTGGATACTTCCTTCATATTCCAAACTGCCTACATACCCATATCCATGGGATCAAGGTACCTTAAGATTGAGATGAGATAATATGTAGTTCTAGTTGGTGTGATGATGTAGGAAAAGTGTTGGGAAGATAATAGGCTTATCATAGGGGTGATGTGTCTGTTAAAGAGTGTTATTTGTTGAAAGGAGAACGATTGAAGTGCTTGCATTTTTGTGAAGTGTATTGTGTGTTGTGAACCATGAACAAGAAGCCATTCTGAGACCTAGGTTAAGGAAAGAGTTTCCCTCATTCTGGTAGAGGTATTTGCATTGGTGATGGATGGAGAAGACATAGAAAGTTTGACCTAGGACAATACAGTGATAACTGTTGACATAGATCAAGATGTGGGATGACAATGATGGACATTGACAAATTTCCAAGCTATACTAGATAGGGAGATGGAAATGCAAACAAGGTCAATGGTTTTATTATGGATGGATGGATAAAGCTTGTTGTGAAACAAACATAGAATGAACAGGACTTGATAGATGATGGATGCTGACTCTACACATAGTGCCTGTTTGCCATGTTTTTACTATGGTACTTATCCAAGGCACCTGTTTACCAAGTTTTCACCAGAGGACGGATTATTTTATTTTTGTGTTTTTATTTTTTTTGGATACTCTGAGGATCAGGCACAAAACTTGTTGAGATGAACACTGTTAAGTGGCTCATCTAGAGGAATATAATTAGGTGTAGCTAAAGTATAAGCTCATGATCCATATGTTGCTATGACAATAAAGGGTCCTTACCAATTAGGCTCAAACTTGCCCTTCTTTTCCCAATCTGCTTGATTTCTCTAGTTGTCTTTAAGGACAAGATCACCAACTTGAAACTGTCTTTCTTTGATCTTTTTGTTGTAGTTACACCAGAGGCAGTTTTCATAGACATGGAGATGATTCAGCGTGGCAAGATGCCTCTCATCTAGTAGTTCTAGCTCATCTAATCTGGAAGTGCGATACTCCTCTCCATCAATTAGGTTCTGCATGGATACTTTGAGGGATGGGATCTTGACCTCTATAGGTAGGATGGCTTCAAAGCCATAGACCGAGGAATGGGTGTGGCACCAGTTGGTGTTCTGATACTAGTACAATAGACCTATAGGGCAGGACTGAGTTGCAGGTGCCAATCACGACCAGCTTCATTGACTATTTTCTTGAGGATTTTGAGAATGGTTTTGTTGGAAGCCTCATCTCGGCCATTACTCTATGGATAGTAGGGAGTTGAAAAGCAATGCTAGATATTATATTGTGTGCATAAGGCACATACATCTTGATTTTTGAATGGTCTCCCATTATTAGTGACAATGGCTTGGGGAATACCATATCGACAAATGAGGTAGTTAAGGATAAACTTGGCTATTTACTTACCGGTTGGCTATTTACTTACCGGTGATATAGGTCATGTGAATGGCTTCAACCCACTTTGTGAAGTACTCAGTGTCGGTAATGATAAATTTGTGGCCATTGGATGAGGATGGGTGGATTTGTCCTACAAGGTCGAGACCCCATTGAGAAAAAGGCCATGGAGTAGTGACAAGTTGTAGTTCATGAGCTGGTGCGTGAATCAAATCTCCATGCTACTAACACTGTAGACACTTGTTAGCAAACTATAAAGCATCTTTCTCTATTGTAGTCTAGTAGTAACCTATTTTGAGTATCTACTTAGTGAGATTAGGATTGGTAGAATGTGTGCCACAGACACCCTCGTGTGTGTCTCGTAAAGTAACTTCAGCTTCTTCCGCGTTAAGACATCGTAAGAGGATACCATCGAGACTCTGACGATAATGTGTATCACCCAGAATAGTGTAATAGGAGGATCGGCGGATAAAGGTTTTGCGTTGGGTAGCGGATAGGTCAATGGGAAAGGTATCATTTTTAAGGTAGTCATAGATATCTTCATACCATGGGGAATTGGGACCAATAAGTTGGTAGATGATTTTAGTAACTAGAACATCGATGGCTGGTATCAATAATTGCTCGATCAAGAATTCACATTTCTATGTGTTTACAGGCATGTCTATAAGTAACCCCACAGAAGCCATAGAATCTACCGCCTTGTTATGCTCTCTTGGAATTTTCTCAAATGTGATGCTAGAAAAGTGTGGTTTATAGGAATCCACTAGTTGCTTGTAGGGGACCAACTTTTTATCTTTTGTTTGGTACTCATCTATGACTTATCGAATGACTAGTTGTGAGTCTCCATATACATGTAATTCTGTGATGTCCCATTGAACTGCTATATTGAGACCTATGAGGAGTGCTTCATACTTGGCTATGTTGTTGGTGCAAGGAAATGCAAGCCGATATGACTTTGGAATATAGTCATTTTGAGATGTGATGAATAAGATGCTGGCCCCTAATCCATGTTGTGTGTAGGAACCATCAAAGTACAATTTCCACATTATTGAGGTAGAAAGAGTGAAAAGATTCTCATCTGGAAAGTCAGATACCATAGGATGTATATCTATCATAGGTGCTGCTGCTAGTTGACCTTCTAGGGCTTGCCCCTTGATTGCTTTACGGTCCACATACTCAATGTCAAACTCACTAAGGATCATGACCCATTTAGCTAGTCTACTTGTGAGAGCTACTTTTGCTAGTAGATACTTCAATGGATCAATTTTTTCTATGAGATTAGTGTGTTGGTTTAGCATGTAATGCCGCAACTTTTGGGAAGTGAACACTATTGCTAAACAAGATCTTTCCATAGGTGAATAACTGAGTTCATATCCCACCAAGGTTTGACTAATATAATAGATTGCATCTCTTTTCCTGACTCATCATGTTGTGCTAGAAGAGCCCCTAGGGCTGCAGGTGTAGTTGAGATGTACAAGATCAACAGTCTATCAGTGACTGGTGGTACCAAGATAGGAGGTGTAGCTAGATATTCCTTGAGTTGATCAAATGTCACTTGATACTTATCATCCCATCAAAATGAGACATTCTTTCAGAGTAAGTGTTGAAATGGTTGACATTTATTTTCTAGCTGTGAGATAAAACACCTAATAGACTGTAACCTTCCTTGCGGGCTCCTTAATGCTTTTAAGTTCTTTGGTGGAGGCATTTCCACTATAGCTTTGACTTTTGCTGGATCTACTTCAATGCCTCTATGAGATACAATGTATCCCAATAGTTTTCCTGATGTTACACCGAAGACACACTTCTTAGGATTGAGTCTCACTTGGTATTTTTCTAGTCTATCAAAGATCTGTCCTAGAACTTGTATGTGATCTGCCCTAGAGGATTTTGCTAGTATATCATCCACATAGTCCTCCATGATGTGATGAAAGAGATCATGGAATATCACTGTCATTGCTCTCTGATAGGTTGCCCCTGCATTCTTTAGACCAAATGGAATGACGCACCAATAATAGTTACCCCAAGGACAAGTGAAAGTTGTTTTATGCTGATCTTCTTCCACTATCATTATCTGATTGTAGCCTGAGAATCCATCCATGAGAGAAAGCATTTCATGACCCGCGGTCAAGTCTGCTATAAGATCAATGTTCGGCAATGGGAAGTCATCGTTGGGGCACGCCCTATTAAGATCCCTGAAATCATTACACATGTGGATGCCCCCATTGGGTTTAGCCATAGGTACTATGTTTGAGACCCATTCTAGATAATCATTAGGCTTGATGAATTTGGCATCTAGCAACTTTTGTATTTCCACTTCAACCAAAAGAGCTATCTGTGGATGCATCTACCTTAGCTTTTACTTAATTGGTTTAACTGTTGGATCAACTATGAGATAGTGAACTACTAGCTTAGGGTCTAACCCTGGCATATCAGCATAGGTCCACGCAAAGTTGATGGTTCTTTGTAAGAAGAAGTTGTTAAGATTCTTGTGCTCTATTTCTGATAATGATGCTACAAGGAATGTGGTCCTAGGATTTTGCTCTGTGCCAAGATTTATCTCTGTAGAATCTTCCACTAGGAGAGCTGATTTCTCTTGATACTTAGATGGTAGGGGAAGGTCAAATCCTCCATCCTTGGGTGCCATAGTTGGGTTTTCACATTTTGATACATCCTTTGTTTTTACTATTTTGTGATCAGGAGGTGCCACAGTGTGGTTTTCACCTAGAGATCTTTCTTTATTTTTACTTTTGCGACTGGAGGATTTGACATTCTCACCAAAATAAGCAGTTGGTTCTAATTCCATTACAAAACCAACTTTTTGATCGCCAAGAGGGATACCATCCCAAAGTCCCATGAACTCAGCAATAGGTTCATCATTCTAAAATACATCTAGAATGGGGGACCCTTGTTGCTCCCAATAGATAAGTTTAGGGTAGATAAGTGTTACAATCTGGGTGCTGGTGGTGGATGTTAAGGATATAGATGATAGCATAAATACGGAGGATTCTGTAAATAGGTCAGTCATATGGAGGGAAGAGTCATCGATGATATCCTCATTAGACGTTGAACTTGTGAGAGAAGTTTCTGCCAACTTGTCGAGAATACACTTGATGTCTAAGGCGTGTGGTACCTTCTTACCAAATCCTAACCCCTTCTTGTCTAGTTTCTTCATCACAATAATGGGTTCCATTGTTCCTTGATTTTGTTTCCCAAGGCCACCGTTGCCTTTATAGCCCATGTTTTTGACTATCCTTAAGCCATTGCCATATTGCTTGGCTGGTATTGTGACTGGTTCTTTCTCCTTATAGAGCTAAGAAGAGATGTCTTCAATAGTTTCCTCTGCCAATAATTTTCCTTCTTGGAACTGGGTTAAAGATGCTAGGGGAGGGATAGCTGCCTTCTTAGTTGCTTTGGAAATGGGCAGTTGGCCATAAGATTTAATGGATAAAGGCATCTGCCCTGCATAACAAGATTTTGAGATATCATATGTTCCAAAGCCTATATCACGGATGTGAGCTTTGATTTCAGGAAGAGGATTAGGTTCACTTGCAGAGGTTTTTGTCAGATTTTTAGGGTTGACGTACAGTGGGGATTCAATGGCTTTGTCATTTTTAGGCACTTGGTTGCAATTCTTATAACTGCCTTGGAGAACACAACATAATTCAAAAGGATTGGGGTCTCCTGGGATAGTGATCTTCGTACCATTAAATGGGAACTTGAGAGACTGATGGTACATTGAGGGAACAACTTTCATAGCATGGATCCATGGGCGTCCTAGGATAGTGTTGTAAGGTAACTCAATGTCTAGGAATTGGCATCTGGTTTCAAGCATGACAGGGCCTACTTGTATAGGCAAATGGATAACACCTTATGACCGGCGTTCAGCATCATCATACCCCTTGATTGTAATATTTTGATCAATTTTGACTTGATCCTCAGAGTATCTGAATTGTTTGAGTAACTTTAGAGAACAAATATTAAGACCAACACCACCATCTATAAGTCTATGTTTGATCTTGCATTTATGGATGAGAACCTCAATGTGAAGTGCATCATTATGACATGGATCGTGAGATGGGAGGTCTTTTTTAGAGAAGACCACATTGTAGGGTGAGGCAATGTTACCTATTATAGCTTGGAAATCCATGACGACTATGTTGTTAGGAACCAAAGACTCTTGTAGGTCTTTTTCTAGCACAGCTTTATGTGTAGGTGATGACCGTAGAAGGTCCAAGATAGAGATCTGTGCAGGGGTTTTCCCTAGATGTTTGACAAGATTGTAATCCAATTGAGTTGGGAGGATTGGTGTAGGACCACAAATGGTGACATGACCACAACGAGTTGTAACAATGCAATCCATAGATTTGCCTTTGATTGTGAGGGTAGATATATGACTTTCTTCAAAATGACCCACAAAGGAGTCATAGGAAGTGGAAGCTTTATTAATACCTTTACCTTTATCCAGAGGAGCACCTTGGCCATGGTTAGGGAATGGTTTCTTGTACATGTTGAGATCTTTGTTCATGTGTTGAGTTGGTGGTTCATCCTCAAAAGAGATTAGGTTGCCTTCAATAAGATTTTGAATTATGTGCTTGAGTTTCATGCATGACGCAGTTCTGTGTCCTTTGCTCCTATGAAAGTCACAATATTCATTGTCTCTATACCGCACAGTTTTATAAATAGGTTCACCATATGGGGGAGGATCTAGTAAGGTGATGAGTCCCTTGTGTAAAAGTTTCTATAGAACAGTCTCAATAGGCTCTCCCAAGGGAGTGAACTAATGCCCCGATGGGTAATCTTGTTGAGGTTGCTCTTGTTGTCATTGTTGTTGGTTTTGGTATGGTTTCCTTTGTTGTTTCTATTGTTGAGGTGGAGGTTGACTCAATTTGGGAAGATGAAGGGGTGTTTGTAGTGTTTGGACATGTTTAGTATCGACCACACCATCATTGACCATGTTTTTATTTTTGTTCCAAAACTTTGGTTTGTCGTTTGGTTGTTGTTGGGGAGCACTGTCTTTGTTGTCCTTGAAGATTTTGACCACGCCTTTAGCAATGAGGGCCTTTTCAATGTTGATTCCCTTGTAGGTAATTTCGTTGAAGGTTGTAGCACTAAGAATTTGCAAATGAAAACCCAATTCTTGGTTAAGGTTCTGCACAAATATGCTAACAAGTTGCTTTCAAGTATCTTGAATGGGAATTTTCTAGCCATTTGTCTCCATCTTTGTAGGAACAAAATGAAAGTTTCTCCATTTTTTGTTTATTATTGCATAGGTCGGTCATGGAGATATCATGTTATGTGTTGTAGGAGAAATGGGTGGCAAATTTCTCTGCAAGCTCGTTAAAAGATTTGATAATCGTGGGTAGGTGTGAGAACCATTCTATAGCTTGACCTCCAAGACTACGAGGAAAAAGGTGCATAAGATATGTGTCGTTATGTGAGACCTTTAAGCAAGCAAGATAGAATTCTCTAAGATGGTCTTTTGGGTCTCCTTTTCCTTTGTATTTATCAAATTTGGAAATAGTGAAATTGTGAGGAAAAGGGATCATGGGTAATGACCGATCAAAGGGATAAGGACAAACTTCTTCTAAAGAGAAGTTCTTCTTGGTGTGGCCAAATGTAAGATCAGATAGTTGTTGTTGAACCTCCACAAGTTTTAGCTCCATAGTTGTGGGAGGGGTTGGAAACATCTCCTGTTGTCTGAGAGGTGGTTGTTGTTGCCCATATGGGAGATTGTAGTGGAAGCCATGGGCATTGGTGTTGTAAGGGTCGTATGATTGGTTGGGGTTGTATGTTGGGTTTAGATTGGGTTGCATTTGGTTGTTTTGATTTTGAGGAGGTGGGGGTGGCACTAGGTAAGAATGTAGGATTTGTGATCATTGTTGATAATAGTTTGGTGGAGGAAAGCTAAAGTTTGGTTAAGGTTGCGGTGGTGGACCATAGCTTTGGGAAGTTTGGTTTTGGGAATGTTGAGGGTGGTTAGGAAATATGTTGAAAAAGGTTAGTGTCGATAAGCATTGTGGTGGAGGGACACATGTTACGCTGGCATTTTGTGATGGTTGGGGTTGATTGAGAGGTGTGTTGAAAAAGGTTAGTGTTGAGGAATGTTGTGGCGGAGGGACATAAGTAGATGTGTTTTGTAATGATTGGGGTCGCGTGACATTATGAGGTTGAAGGATACGAAGGGTTGATGATGGGGGTGGGGGTGTTTGTTGAGACCCTTGTTGCATGGCTACATAAGTGTTTCCCAGATTGTAATTTGGTGGAAAACCTTCTCGTGATGGGGTAGCCAATGTTCCACTTGCGATAGGTGTGTGCAATTTAGGAGTTTTTTGTATGTTTGATTTTGCTAGAGCGGCCTATCTTGCTAGTTCAGCTTAATGATGTAGAGTCTCTTGTTGTTGCTTGTAGACCTCCATAGGAGTTAGGAGTGGTGATATGGGTCTCTCTACCATTGGATTTTGATAAAGAGGATTCTCATATTGTGCAATTTTTCTCCCTTGAGAGCTTTGTTTAGGTATGAGTGTGGTCACAGTTGACAAGGTTTGGACTGCCGTTATAGTGGCTTGGGTGTTGTTAGGTTTGCTAAGATTTGATAGATCAAAACCATTGGGTAATTTGGCTCCTTGCTCTGCTAGCAAGTGGAAGAAATGATCTTGGTTCTCACTAAGGATTTTGTCAAAGGTGGCCATGGCTCTAGGATCTTGTATGATTTCATCAAGGTCTTGTCTATCTTCTTGAGAGGATTGACCTATTTCAAAGTGTCACTCTTCTTGAGATGGGACTTGAACTATGGTATAACCTTGTGGAACAAAATCCAGAGGCATGCTGGTGGTGAATTAAGTCACATCTACCAAAGAAATATGACTTTCTTGAGGATTGTTAGGTGGGTCCTGTTGTGGCATGTTTTGAAAGTTGATTGATTTTGCCATTGGTGTTTTTGGAGTAACCTTGGGAGTCATGTTGGATTGGCTTGGTTGAGGCGTACGAGGAGGTGATTTGTTCTTCCTTGGGGTAACTTGCTTAGCCTTCATAGTTTGCTGGAGTCGAGTGGTTACCATGGGATACACTAGGTCAAGATGCTTTGTTTTTCTATGGTTTTACTTGTGGTTTTGGAAATGACAGTTTTTGATGCACAGTTTACTAGACCAAAGACCCTGTATTGTTTAACCAAAGGCATAGGACTATGTTACCAAAAGTGAGCTACTGTGTTACCAAAGGCATTGGACTGAGCTGCCAAAGGCAAGGTACTACTATACCAAAGGTGAGCTACTATTAGACCAAAAGCGAGCTACTATTATACCTAGGGTTCTGATGTAGGTTTGCCAGAGGTGAGGTATTAGCTATGGTTATACCAAAGGCGAGCTGCTATTATACCAAAGGTACTGAAGTAGTGTTAGTGTTGTTTATAAGGCAAATTTTCATAGTTTTTGACTTGATTTTGAATGGATTTGCTTTAGCAAGAGAAAACACAGCAAACAAAAGTGGCAAAAAGGACTGACACAATAGATAGTGTATGTTCAAGGCTCACAAAAGAGCCCAATGTTTCCATGGGTATAAGACAATTGCAAACAATATCAAGCACTTTTTATCCCTAGAGACAAGGTTTCATTGCAGTAGATCAGCTCACAACTTAATACTCCATCGATCAAATTCATTCCATAAAAGTGTCAGACATTTGTATCTTTGTGAGAGACGATAGGTAGGGTATCTCACACTCCCCTCGGAAAGCTCAAGTAGGTCACAAGATCTTTTTGGTTGAGGGAATACTATGTCTTCTCAAGGGAGCCAATGGTGAGTATCTTAAGGGCTTAAATTGATTCCCCTTGCACTGATGATTACCACAACATTCAGAGGTGGATTGGGTAGTCACTATCTAGATGGTTCTTAGTAACTTTGAGGGACCAACGCCTTACGAGCAATGTGACAAGCTTTTTAAAGTTTTAACCAATCCTACTAAGAGTATCAAACACTTCGCTCAATGTGAAAATCATTTCCACAAAGAGCTAGTACACCTCTTTTCAGTTTGGCACCACAAGGTAAGGCTGACGTCGGTTAGGACTTTGCTTTCGACTTATCCCTCTTATATAATGGTTCAAAGGAAAACTCAGCTTAGGGTCATCCCTTTTGGATGAAGCGCAATCTAAAAGCAGGCCCTTCTAAAGGAATAACTGAAATGTAAGAGCAAGCACATCAAACAAAGGTTCAATTGTCCCGTTATAAGAAAAATATGGTGCAACTAAATTAGGCATACACACAATTGTAGTTGTCAATTGTCCCTTATGAAATTGAAGTGTTTGGCATTCATGTCCTTTGTCCCTTAGAAAATTTAAGTGTTTTTGCATTCATGTCCATTGTCCCTTAAGAAAGCAATATGTTCCTAAGACTTTAGATTGCCAAAAAATGATTTGTTCAATTACCCCTTAAGAAAGCAATATGTTTCTAAGACTTAGTGCAATAGATTGAGTTTCTTCAATGCTCGTCATGCATGAACATGTTAGGGAAACCCATTTTCTCTGTGTGAGTGATAAGAAGCTACAACAAGTCGATTAGTTCCACAAAACTCACAAGTTTAGAAAAAATAAATGAATTTGACCAAAAGTGCTTGATTGTATTACCAAAGGCAACTTACTATATTGCTGAAAGCACTCCACTGTGTTACTAAAGGTGAGTTACTGTAGAACTAGAAGCAACCCACTATACTACCAAAAGCATTGTACTGTGCTACCAAAAGTGCAGTGCTGTGCTACCAAAAGTGCTTTACTGTCCCATAGCTAAAAAAAGTTTTATTTTGTCAAAAAAGTTAGGTCAAAAGATGATTTCATGTTTGGATTTGTAGATCTGGGTTGTATGGTTGATAGGATCTGTACCCTAGAATCAAAAATCACTCAAGAATGTTTACAAAAAGATGGGTTAACTTAAAAAAGTGTAAATACTCCTAAATACGTCAGCTTAGAAAGTAAACAAGATAATTGAAAGATAAATAAATCAGCTTTGCCAATCAATAAATGATAGATATGTGAGTAAAAACCATGCAAATCACAAAACAAGATCAGAAACCCTAATTTGCCAAAAGTGCCCTACTACTATGCCAATTGCGTTGTACTGTGCTACCAATAGCGCACTACTGTGCTACCAGAGGCACTACAGTATTGCCCGAAGGCGCTATACTATACTGCCAAAAGCACTTCATGGCATTGTCAAAGGTGTTTTTCTGTGTCTTTTACGTTGTTCCGTACTGTACTTTAAAAAAATCAATTTCTCAAAGAAAAAGAGGGATTAGTGGGTCCCACCGGGTGTGCTAGAATGTTTATGAGGAAAATTGATAGGTCGAATGATAAAATCAAAACTATGATAATAACCAAATCAATAACCCATAACATAAAGAGATCTATCTAAATGAAAAGCCATGATTATGAATAAATCAACTAAAACAAGAAAATTTTTACCAGATTGTATTGTTCTCTTTTGTCGAATGTGGATTGCTCAAATATGTTGTGAAACCATGTTTGCAACAAGCAAGTATAGATGCTCAAAGTGCTCAAGAAGATCAATGTCAAAAGATCATAAAGTGCTCAACGATGCGATGTATGCTTAAAGTGTTATAAAGGATGCCTGAGAATGTCATGCCCGCATCTTCTGTGCAGACACGACACACAAATGCCCGTGTCATGACCACATTCACCATGTGGTCATGACATGGGCCACAAAAAATTTTCTCCCTAACCCTAAGAACCACCTCGCACGCACTTACGTGCTCGATGGCAATACGCCTGAGGCGTAAACATGACAATAAACTAGATGAAGTGTAGGCCGTCTAGGTAAATAAGCGACGAATAGGATGTCGTATTCTAGGGTTAGACTAATTTAATCTGAACCCTAGTTTCCTAGGTGTGGTGAAATCAACTTCGAACCCTAACCTGACTCGGATCGAGAGTATGATAACCTAGGGTGATGTGATGGCACTTGAATGAAGGTAGAACGATGGGTGGGACTCACTTAAAGCTGCTCAAACAATGCATACAATAAACCCTAAAATCTAGCAAATTTTTGACAGCATGACGCCTTACGGGTGTGAGAGAAAGTTCATTACTCTAACACTTGACTTGGTTACATAGTTTCCCTATTTGATAAGTCTCTCGAATTGCCAGGAAACTAGGTCACTAGCGCAGGATTGACCATCTTTGCAAGGTGACGTTCACTAGGTTACGCTCTATTTGTTTTCTCCAATCTACCGTTAGAGTTAATTGATAACAAAGAATGGCCCTAAAAGGTTTCTTTAGCTTATTTTGATATTGCCACAAATTCTCTCCTAATTATCAATGTTTATAATTTTACTAAATTTGTTACATTCCTATGGTAAATTTATTTTTATTTTATCTTGTTATATTTAATTATTATATTTTATTTTTAAAACAATCATGTACATGTATATATAATTGTTTGTCTGTATATAACCATGGTCTATACGTTGGATCTATATATAAATACATATATAAATTTTCCCTAAATAAAAACCCTAACATAACATTTCACATTATTACTACTAATGCTCTTTCATTTGCTACTATTATTAAGTAAATATATATATAATAATTTTTCTGTAAATATCATGCCCAACTTTTTTTTTAAAAAAATTCATAATGTTACTTATTATATATATACATATATATTTAAATAACATAGGTTATTAATTTATCATGTCTAACTCTAAGAAGTCGGACTAGGCTCATTTTAATAAATGTCAAGATGTAAATATTTTGTTTTCCTTGAGTTCATGCCCTAACCCTACACAATTGCCCTCTTATTTTGGTGCAGCACTGAGGGCATGGTGAAAGCAGCGGTGGCGGCAGAGATGGTAATGGCCACAGAGGGGGGGCCGCGAGCAGAGATTGACACCACAGGGAAGGGGAATTCAGTTTTGAAGGGAGCGGTGGTGCTAACCGGTGGGCGCGTGGAGTGGAATGGAGCACGGAAGGAGGGACTACAGTCGGGGTGCAGCTAGGGGTCAGGAGCGGCCGTGCCATGAGGAGGGGTGCGGAGGGAGCTACAACAGGCGGCGGGAGCTTCACAGCCAAGGAAGAGGTGAGTGAAGCAGCCACCGGTGGAGAAGAGGGGTCGGGGCAGAGGAGCCCAGGTGCATAGGAGATGAGAAGCTCGCGGGCTCTGGCAGACTTTGAGGGTGTGGCGTTGACCGGGGCTGCACACAGAGTGGTTTCGGTGCCCGTAACGGCTGGTAAAAATTTCTCACGCCGTAAGAAAATTTCATGTCCGAAGATTATCTAGAACTCGTTGATAGTGCTCACGCTGGGAAGGGTTCGGTTCAGAAAAAGAAAAGGTCTCATGACGTTGTACTATTCCCGTCTAGGTTTTATATCTTAAATTATATATATTTTTTAAAAGGTATAGGAAAGGGAAAATGGTTGAAAGCATTTAGCTTAGGTGAGTATATCATTTTGTAAGATCATTGATGACATAGCAATCAGATATTCATATTTACAGTGTACAAATTTGTCTTTCGGTGTGTCAGTCGATTTGGGTATTAATCTTCAATGGTTGATATTTAATGTTGAAAGCATGAAGCTATAGTTCTCTTTGTTATTGGAATTTCAGATTTAGTAATGATAATGAACATGAGATTTTCACAGTCTATGGCGTGGAGTAACAGAGTCTCAAAAAAAACTGTACACATTTATATCAAAGTTCATTTTTTTTTTTTTTGTATGTGATGGCAGAAATATAAACATTGTTAGATTTATGCACTCCGGTATAAGTAAATGTATATTCTGTATATAAAAATATATGAATGCATTTATATTTTTTGTATATTGAATTTCACTAAATTCCTCAACTATACAAGGACATTCTATGGTTATTCTCTCTTTTGTTTTTTTTTGTATATACACAAAGTGATAAATAACACGAGAAAACAGTAATGTGTGGATAAAATGAGAAGCATTTTATGTTTGTTTACATGTATTTATATGTCTTCATACACACAGGAGAAGTCTTTTATTCAATAAACCCCTACTTCATTACACAATCTGGTAGTAGAAAATTCCCAAGCTCCTATTTTATCGGATGGCTCCTATAATTTTTAAATACTGATTCCTGATTTTTTTTGAATAAAAATTAACTTACTACTAGGAAGCTTTTATTTTTCTTTCATCTACATTAAATTTTAACAGTAATTAAATGACTCCTGCATCTTTCTATTTACACTTATAAAAATAGAAATACACATCTTCTTCCTTTTTTTAAACAACCAACTAATAAATCTTCCTTCTAAATCAACAGCAACTAAAATTACCAGTATAGTGTTGCGTAACAAAACATATATACAACTTTGAGTTCCTCTCTCCTAAATGCAGATAGCTTTTCTTTTCTTCCATTCACAACATGATATAAACAGAAACTCATAGCACATGCATATTTAATTATTTTTAGGGAGAGCAATGGTAAAAAGAATACTTATGTTTAACTTCACATGCATAGGTGTCACTTGAGGAAGAATGTGACTAGACAATTACAACAACTCATACAGATATATAATATATATTCTTCTTTTGATACAGATCAACAAACCCAGCAATTTATTTCTTTCCCTTTGATGGTTCAATAACATGATTACAAATAACACCTAAATAGATTGTAGTCCCCATTGATAATACACAATTTTGCTTGACAGCCAATCTTCATGAGTTAGGAATTAACAGCATTAAGTAGTATCACATAGTGCATACATTTCTCTAAAATATTTTGTTAACCAACTTCATGAAACCCATAAACTAGTCAAACTAGTTACATTAAGGACACCTTGGATATGACTGCAATAGCCATACTATCACTGCAAGGTCACACATAGATAGGCACCTCAACCTCCTTTCTTTCTTCACTCAAACCTACAACTAAGACAAAATAATGGAGCAACAAGAAAAAAAAAATAGCCACTAAGAAAGGAAAGCTCTCCTCCCTACCGTAGACCTGCAAGAGGGTCACCCCCGAGCTAGGGAGGTAGGGAATTCACACAGGGTTCCATTCCTTAGCAAAACAAACACTAACACAAGCAACCCATAGGCTTAACACATTACATCAACTCATAAAAATGAGTTTGGTGAGGGTAGGGAATAGACCTCTCAACTTAAAAGGGGCTCCCAATGATAAAGAAGATCTCAACACATGGCCTCAAGCCAAAATCCGTGAACACCACAATCCACAAGAATCTCACACCAATTTGCTTGGCACTCTTGCCATATAGATAACTCCTCCCCAAATGATAATAGGCCTTCAAGGCATAAACACATAAACATAAACTGTGGGAGAGCCCCCAAGGATTGTTCATCTCCCCTACCCATACAAGTTGAGCATTTCCTCCATTGGAGGTGCTCTCACCATGACACTCAACCCAACATCAAATGCAAAACAACACATTGCAAACAAACCTACAACCAAAATTCAAACATGGAACATCATATAAGCAAAACAAGAAGTAAGTTAAGAGCCTACCTTCAGGGTCTTGACAATTGGAAGTAGAAGTTGGTGAAGAGCTCCAAGCCTTCCCAAGCCTTCCAACCTTTCAGATTTTCCCGCCAACCTTCTCTAACTCCTCCAAAACTAGTAAGGAAATCTAAATTTGCAAGAAGTCTCTAAAAATGCAAGGAACATATTGGAATGGAAGAACCCCCACTCCTCTACAAGAGGAGCTATTATAGGCCCTCTACTTGGTCTTGAGAGAATGAGGTGGTGACATTTTTCACCATCTCTTCCCTCCACCAAAACCACTTGTAATAGTGAGGAGGTAAGAGGATGACAAGTGTCCACCTCTCCCTCCACCTCCATCTCCACCTCATCCACTTGTGCTTCCACACAAGTGGGAGGGGGACAATTGGTGAGTTGGATTCCCACTCACCCTCCAACAAGACAATGACCTTGAGTGGTGCTCCCACTCACTTGGGAGTTTGGGAGGACTCTTGGAGACTCCCTAGTCCACCTTGGGAATGCTTCCCAAAACATAGGGATGGGAGATGGGTTCTTCCCAAGGCAAGGCCCATCCCTCATCTTCCCTCTTTCCAATTTTCGTCACTTTGACTCAACCAAGGTTTAGGGTGACCTAAGGTGAGTCAAGACTAGGGTTAGGTGGTCCAAGTTGACCCTAGACTCATGGTTGACCACCTAGGGTAACTTTTGGGACCCTAGGGGTCATGAAAGGGGTCAAAAATCCACATATAAATGGCCTAAATAAAATAATAAAAATACCAATTGACATAAATCAATTAAAATTTTACAACACATAATATTAATCAAAATAAGAAAAAGAGGGGGTACTAAGGCTTAAAAAAAAAAATTAGAATTTAAACCAAGCACAATAAATCATCATGCAATTTCACACGTGATCCTTATCCCTCTTGGGAATGGATCGGCTTAACCGGGAATAACATAGTGTGAATCCTACCTCTGATTTCCCGTGGCTAGGGAAAGTAAAACCTGCACATCTTGATCAAGTGTCAGTTCTGTCATGAAAGTGATAGCCGAAGCAACTAGAATTTAAATTCACGCAAACAATACAACAATATCCATCCATACATAAATCCAAATTAACTGCATTTTCCATCACATGTCAATTAATTTTCAATCACATAAACAACTGGAATCTCATAACAAAATAACATCTAATATAAAACCATATATCGAACCACAACATATCATCAATATGACTGAATCAAATCAGTGAGATAAAACATCAAGTCTGCAATATGAAACATAGTCACTACTGAATAGCACAATGATCAAAATATAGGAGGTAAAATAGTCGGCCTCACAGAGAATAAGTGATCGAAGAGGATTTTCTATGAAGATGAGGGGGGTTTATATAGGTTTCAAACATGATCGATCAACGGTCCAGATAATTCAGAAGAATCAATGGAGGAGATAAAACAAATAACCATGATGAATGTGCACACGACATGTGTCAATCCATAAGGATATTTTTATTAAGATATGATGAAAACAAGATTGATTGAATAAATAACTCAACTTGTATTTTTTCCTTTTTTAGAGTTCTAAAAATAAGACTGATTGTGCACGAGTTAACAAGATATTTTAAGAGGAATTGGAAGATAACTGAAATTAAATAAATAAATTTATTTATTTAATTGTACATGATAGAGGAATATAAAGATTATAAATAAAATATTTGATTTTATTTATTTTTAGATGATTTGAGATAATTTAAATAAATTTGCATGATTTATTTAAATTTAGAAGAATAATTTGATTTAATTAAATAATGTAAATTATTTAATTGTAGATAAGAGAGGATTTGTGATGAATTAATTAAATAATGGGATTTATTTAATTAATGTAGATTTGAAATTTGAAAGAGGATAATGATTTAATTAAATAATAAAAATTATTTAATTGTGGAAGAATAAAATTGATTTTGATTTTATTAATTAAATAAATGGAATTTATTCAATTAATGTTGAATTTAGGAGTTTTGAAAGAATTTGATGAAATTAATTAAATAATTAGATTATTTAATTAACATTTGAAATGCAGGTGATTAGATAGAAATGCAAGTGATGTGATGACATGGTCATTTTAGGGTGTCTACACTTGGCTAAGCATAACTTTTTGGAGATTTACACAAAAACTTGGTAAATACTTATGCTAAATAGAAGATTCCACAGGCTTCTATTATATGCTCTTGCTAAGCAAAGGTTTATAGAGAGCTCCAAAGAAATCCGTTAAAATGGATAGATTTCCTGATTTTTCTTGACAAGCATAAATTTAAGAAGTTATAATAGGTTTTGTTTTATTGATAGGTTGCCTATTGGCAATTTTAAATTTTGAGCTTTTTTCAATTTCCATCATTTATAGAATAGAGAATAGATTTGGAAATGTTGTTTGGCATGCTTCATTTTGTATAAAAGTGATTTTTTTGCTAAGTTCTACTTGGTTGACCAGCTCATCAAATCTATAAATTCTATACATGGACAAGATTACCAAGCATCTAACTATCCACCTATCCAATAGTTAAGTGATCCTTGTAGTGGTAATCACCACTATGAATGGATAGCTCTATGCAAATATATAGTTTTGATAGTCAAACATCATAAAAGAATCCTTGATAAAGCTTCACAGGTCATTTCAATTAGCATTTTATCTAAATAATTCCTTAGATAAGTATAATGTGATGGAGAAAAGTCATACAAAGAAGAATGACTCAAAAGGCAGTAACTTAAGTATGGATTGTCTTATCAAGGACAATGTGAATGATAGTAATATGGATTTGAAAATTTATTAAAAGGAGACATATGGTAGTCATATTTATCACAACTTTGATGATGATAGATGAGATAAAGAGAGGAGTTGACTATCCATGTATTCTCTAAGTAAATAATGATGTGACAATGATCTGGTATCATATGTAAATTTTCAAAGGTAGTGACCATTGTGACCATCAATAGAAGACAGTAATAGTTGAGAATATCATGTTCATGCCAAAGGAAAATTTACAAAGTCAATGAAGATAAAAAAACTATCCCTGAGGATATTTTAATCACTTTTGAATTCCTCAAAGGTTTGGTGATATGGAATAATGTCTTAAAATGTAGATCAATTCTTTTAAGGGGTGTTAAGTGGAAATTAGGAGATGGAGAAAACATAAGGTTTTGGGAAGACAATTGGATTAAGGAAGGGTCATTAAAGAATATGCAGAATATCTTGGGGTTGGCTAATATTGCTGTGCACCACTTTAGCGGGTTGGTTCATGACTATTTTCTTCATGACAAAAGGGGGTGGAAGCAGCTATCTAACTACTGTCAAGGTAGGGTCAATCTTATTAGGGTTGCTGAAGAGATCCAACTCTCTTTAAAAGGGTGTAAAATTTCTCTTTTTCCACAAAAAATAAAATTCTCTGGGCTCAAGAGAACTTGGGGCAGTTTACAGTCAAATATGCCTATAATCTTTTTCTTCCTAAAAATATTGATATCTTTTGGAGAAAAATCTGGAATCACAATGTAATTCCAAAGATTAACCACTTCTGGTGGCTAGTGGTGCAAAATAAAATCCTTACGATAGATAACCTTTGGATCAGAGGTTTCCAAATCCCCAACAGATGTATCCTTTGTATGAAAGAAGAGGAGAATATCCCACATATTTTCTTACACTACAATTTTTCCTAGGAGGTTTGGAGCACAACCTTGTTTATGTTAGATGTGCCTTGGTGCTGGAATAGGGGTTTAGAGGATTGTATTAGAGCCTAGTCTCCACCTTTCTCCAATCCTAATTGTAGGGAAATTTGGGCCTTGATCCCCCTTATCATTTCCTGGTGTCTATGGAAAGAAAGGATTAATAGACTTTTTAGGGAAAAGTACAGAGCCTAAGGAAGTGTTTGGATCGGTTGTTAAATTGTTGTAAGATAACATCATCAGCAGCTCAAAATGCTATGGAATCATATGTGATGAATCAATGGGCTATCCCAGTGAATATATGCAGAGTGGATGATAGTAGGAAAAAAGCCAAGGCTTGTACTAAATGGTCACCTCCACCTATGGGATGGTTTTTTCTCAACTTTGACGGTGCTGCTAAAGGTAATCTAGGGTTGGCTAGTGGGGGGATTAATAAGATCAGAGAATGGTGCCCTTTGTGCTACGTTCGCTGGAAGTCTAGGTGAAAATACCAATAATATTGTGGAGGCCTCTGCTCTCCTTTGGGGAATTAAATTTACCTTGGCTCTAGGCATAAAAAATATCATTATTGAAGGAGATTCTAAAATTGTGATAGAAGCTGTCAAAGGAAAGGTCAAAGTTGGCTAGCAGATGGAGGATATTGTGTAGGATATAAAAACCCTTCTATTAAACTTTGAAGGAAGGTAAGTGAGACATATTTACAGAGAGGGTAACAAATTGGCCAACCTTTTAGCTAACTTTGGGATTAATTTTAACCCCCTAAGGTGTTGGAAAAATATAGACAATCTACTGTTAAATATTATTGCTAGCATATAGAAGGAAGCACCTCTCTAATTTATCATGACTATAATGATTTTAAGTATAACTTGGTGTTGTTTTATTTCACTCTTCTCTCACTTTGAGGGGAGATGTGATAGCATTGATAACTTTGAGAACCCCACCAATCCCTATATGGTGACGTGGAAGTTGGATGCCCACATGGATGTTGATAAAATTAGATGCAAGCAAGATAAGCCACTTAATAGATTTGGACAGTCTTTTTGGCCACCTCCTAGAATGATGGCTATGAATGGCTCACACAAGAGAACCCCTGAAGGCATTAATGATTCAAGCATGTGCGGAAAGGAGAAGGACATGCATGGAAATATGGGCAAGGATTTGGAATTAAATTTTTTTAGTCTTCCTTCTAGACTATTTGACAGACTCTTCTCTTTGTTCTACAACTACATTTTTAGTCTTGAGTTTGGATTGGTAAGAAAGATGGGTGGTGATAAGGTGAGAATAGAACCCATGAACTATGGTGATTTCAAGGAGGATGTGTAGGTATGGAGTATAGCATATGAAGGAGGGGTTACTCCATATATCAAAAGCTTGAATGGCTTTAATGAGCATTCATCGCCTCAGTTTGCTACCTCATGGGATGGAAATAGGATGGTGAAAATGGGTGGTGTCCAGTTCAAGATTTTGAAGGAAGCCATTGCCAAAGTTACAGGTCTATCTTGCTCAGGGAACAGACTCAAGAAGAAGATGTGGGTTCAAGACAATGAAGGAATGAAGCTATTCTTCAGAGAGAGAAGCAAATAAGACTGCAAGGTGGATTCAAAAGGGAAATCCTGGTAAGCCCCTAGAACTAGGTTGGTTTCTTAGTTATGAAGTACTTTACATCATAAGGGAGATATAAGGTTTTTATCACTATTGTTTTGCTTTTCTGAACCATTCCCGCCACAAAATTGAGGTCAACTTTCCCTCCTTCCTTCTCTCTAGTTTGGAGGCTTCGGTGATTCAAACTAAAAAAACCTATGAAAGCAACCCTGAGGTCCCTACTTTGCCTCTGCATCAGGGGCTCATTTTCTGTCTCTACCAGTACCACCTCGCTTTGTGCGCTTCCAAACTCCCTACTTCTCGGCTGGTTGATGACAGTTCCACGAATGACCCTAAAGACAAAGTCCCCCTTAGTGTGAGACTCGAGAGACTGGATAAGCTAAAAACCTCTATGCCCTCGATGCCAAATTCACCCACTAATATGCCTTTGAGCTATTCAACCCCGATCCCTAGCCCCCTATTTCCAATGCCAATTCCCATTCTAAATCCCTTTCTAGGAATCACACTTCACAGGCCCCTGTTCAGGTTGGTGGGGAGGGTTCCCATGGGGGGTCCAGGGTGGAAGCGGCAGAGGGCCTATGCAATTTAAAAGGTAATACCCCTAAACTAGGCAAAAAAAAACATAAGAGGAATCTTGAGCTGAGCAAAGGTGATGGGAAAACTTGCAGCAAAAGCATCAAGAAGTGTGGGAAGACTGATCGACCAACTTAGGGGATGTTGGATAAGAAGGAGAAGCAAGTTGAAGAGGAGGTTAAGGTGGTGAAGGAAAGGGCCATGGTAAACAAGGTTCTATTAGGAAACCGAGTATAAGAAGATCTTCTAGACTGGCAGGGGATAAACCCCAATTTCTAAATATTGTTGACTACTCTTCCAATTCTGATCAGGAGGTCTTGGAGAAGAAGGTGGAAGTCAAAAATGTGAAGTCTACCCCAACTCAAGATCAGGAGGGTACCAGCCACTTTGAATCCATGAAAAACTCCTACTATGACACTAATGATGAAGACATGGAGATTCTGGAGACCTTGGACAAAGAGGTGATGAGCGTCAGGATGGAGATGGACAACAAGAGACTGGAGAAGGAGTTGACAGAGGTCAAGACTCATCTTGCAGCTATGGAGACCAAAGTAAAGGTTTTGATCAATCTCGTGTTGAATACTTCTCACAGGGCTATCACTGCATTTTTGGTTTTACAGGATGATCAGATCAAGGGCGAGGATTCTCAACTGGAAAATAAGGAAAATATGTTTAATTTGTTGAATGATGACTAGAAGGAACTTCTTAGCTAGCTATTTCATTATCTTTTGTTTTAATCACTCGAACTCTATTTTTTGGTTATGCTGTTAAATTGTTGTTAACCCATTGTTCTGCGGCTATTTGAGGCGCTATGCCTATTTTGATGCCTTTTAGCTTTTGTTATCGAGATCTGCACCCAGGTTTGTAGCTTAATAATATCAAAAACAAACTATGCAATAACCATGAAAAGGTGTTGATGCCATCAAGTATGACAGTCCATAAAAGCCTATGCATGATCATGAGGGCAATAGATAGGTGGACAGTCTTTAGCCATAGATGATACACCATGACAGTCATATTCATTGCTCCAAGGATAATCATTTATAAACATAGTCACTATCAAATGAAGGAGAAAAGAAAAAGGACATGGTAGAATATAGTGATGTAATTACTTGAAGGACTACTATGATTGTGATAAAAACATAAGGATAGGTGCTCCCAGAGGAAGTGCACAAAAAGTTCAAATGGATAGTCATTTTCACATGGTAATAGTTTGTGACATGATAGTCATGTAAGCCTCAGAGATTAGAGATAGATGAGTAGGACAATCAAAACTATAATGGGTTGTCTACTATGAAATGAGGATTAAAACCTATCTTAGTAAAATTAAGTTTGAATTCACGAAGACACATTAAACATCATATCCATTCACATGAAAAACATTGTATTGGTTACAAGAGTATTGTCACTTTGGTAAAAAGGATTGTCACTTTGGTAAAAAGGATTGCATATCTTAATGGATCTTTTCACAATGGCATGCATGAGTTCTGTAGGTGCATGTGACTATTCGTGTGGATATTCGACAAAGAAATATGATAAGGTTGTTCCAGGTTGTGTGGGGAATGCTTAGTGTGAAATGGTGATTTATCATTGTAGTTGAGACCACTGTACAATTTATCTATTTTAGTGATAGAAGTCCACCCAATTCCCCTACTCCCCTTAGGTGGTCTTGTTGTAAGGCTACATGGTGATTGTAATGTACAAATTTTATGAGATTGTTGCATTATTTATTCTTGTGTTAAAGATTTTACTTAATTTTTAAGCCAACAGTGTTTTAATGTTTCTTTGGGCTAATTAGTTATTTTAATTTTGAGATGATCCTTTTGCCTCAAGGACTTGTTCTTTGTTAAATTTGTGATGTTGCAATGGTTGCTATCTTTGATCTTCACTTCTTCTTGTCTTGTTTTATTTTAATGTATTCTAATTGAGGATTTAACTTATGGACTTGTTTTACTTAATCCTTCTTGATTTGAGGCATTTTATTTTTGCAACTACTGGCATGTGTGGAGTAATGTGACTTCTATAAACTACCTTATCCAGGAGGGGCCTCAGACAAGTTGTATGGGGGAGTAGGTGTCCTGGGGGATTCTATTGTGAGGATGGGGTTACAAATGGCACTGGTATGGGACAGTCATAATCCATCCACCCCCCTAGATCTATGTGTGTGTTTCTTGCATATATTCCTCTTGGAGAATAATACCTTAAACGAACGTGAGCAAGGTATCAATAAATGTGAGGAGGGGTCCTTGAGAGGGCCCTGAGACCCTTTTTTTTCTCGGTTACTTGGCACTAAGATATTAATGATATTGGTTTCCTTTGGAGGTGAGACTATATGGTTTTATGGCTAACTGGATGAGTACTAGAGACAACTATTGACTTTTGGGAAATTGATGGGATGCTAGCACTACTTTTGGATAACAAGCCATAAGATGGTGCCAACTGATGCAACAGTTGTGAAGAGAGAGATGGATGGAAAGTTCTGAGGCCTACTTTTACCTCACCTATATTATTTTGCTTATAGTACTCTTTCGAGGGATTTATGATGGTCTTGTGGATTTTGGGGACTGTTGATCCTGCACTTGGACCTTATTACCTTACCTTATACTAGATTAGATAGATGATTTATTCTTTATGGGTGGTTAGAGAGCATGTTAGATTTCCATTTGATGATATGATGTTATATGCTAGGATGTCATTTGATGCTATTGATATGTGCATAGATGTTGAGACTGATGTTATCTCTTACCTTATGTGATCCTGACTATACTTGTGAGTAATGGATGATGTGAGAGACATTATATTATCATGTGATTACTTTGTTGTTGTATGTGATATTGTGACCATGTGTGTGATGCATGTTGTTCATTTGCTTCAGCTATTTTATCGTGTGCTATTAATTGGTTTGTGGAAGTGTGCAGGTTACTTTCCATACCCATGGAAAATTAGAGGTCGAACAATAACCATATGGTATTCCTTGTTTAGATAACCTAGTCCTAAGTAGGACTAAGGTCACATGTGTTTGAGAATGTTGATCTTTGTTGTATTTGATTTATGACATTTTGTATGGTTTATACCTTTTCAATTTATCTTTTGATGTGTTGTAAAAAGTGTAATGTTGAGTTTGCAAAATTTTTAAGTGCTAAATGTTTGAAACCACTTTTAAGTAATTTTATGTGTTCCTAAGTGTTGCTAATGGTCAAATATTGACCCTAGTCCATACACCTAGGGTCTAGGACCATTCCTAGCACGTGATTTGGACCTTGTATGGTCACCCAAACTTGACCCTAGAGTCAAGTGACGAGTTTAAGAAGTGTGAGGGGTGGTTGGAAGGTCACCATCTCACTTAACCCCAACCTCACCCACTTGGGTAAGGTTACCCTTGCTTCTCATGCTTTAGAAGTTTCCCACTTTGAGAGCAATTGTGGGGAAGAGTGTAACTTAGATGAATGAGAAGGTGACAAGTGTCACCTCCTCATTCATAAGAAGCTTCCCTTTGTGTGCTCACATCTCCCTATACTCTCACACATGTGTGATAGCACTTGTGGGAGAATGTGTAGCTTTGTTGAATGGGGAGGTGACAAGTGTCACTTCCACATTCTTGTGGGGTTGTGAGGAGGGTTATGTGGATGGAGGAGAGGGTTTTATACTTGTGTTGGGAGAGTGAAGGACTTGGAGATTTTTGGGAGAACTTGTGGAAGCTCTTCACCAAACACACTCCATCCTTGAAGCTTGAGAGGTATTTCTCAAGGATTCAACCCATTTGCTTAATTGTTTTACTTATGCAATGAGTTATGCATGTTTTGTGTTTATGCTATCTTAGTTTTATGTGTTGTGGGTTTTATGGGTTGTTTGGGTGAGCTCTCCTTGTGAGAGAGGTCACCTTAGTGTTGGGTGAGAGAGGATGATAACCTCCTTAGTTTCCCCTCTTTGTTATGATATTTGATTTGTGGCCAAGGGCCTTTATTTGGAGTTTTGAGGAGTTTGGGTTATGGCATGAGTGCCATGGTTTTGCAAAATGAGAAGTATGGCAAGAGGCCAAGTGAATAATGAGTATATTGTGTATTAAGAGTGTGGGTCTCCTTGAGTAGAGTGAGTCCACTCTCTCACCCTTCAAATCCATTTCTAAGATGGGTTAGTTTGTGTTAAGCCTTGGGTTGGGTGTTGTGGTGTTTGATATGAGTGTTTGCTTATGTTGTGGTGTGAAACTTGGTTGTTGGAAGGCCTCCTAGCTTGGGGTGGTCTATTTTAGGCCTAGGTTGGGAGGTGAGTTTCCCATGGGTATAGCTACTTTGTTTGTATATTATGTAAGTTCATTTGGAGGCTTGGAGGAGTTTGACTTGGGGAGAAGTTTTGGGATAATGCCCTTTTGTATTTTGTAAATGAGGGCATTGAGATGCCTCATACCTATCTTGGGTTGTATAAAGGTTATTCAAATTAGAGGGTGAAAGTTATATGAGTTGTAATATTACCCTTTTGTAAACACTGTATCTGATTTATTAAATGTGAAATAGTTTATCACCTTCTAATGTTGGAAATGAATAAAATCTCTCTCTCTCTCTCTCTCTCTCTCTCTCTCTCTCTCACACACACACACACACACACACATTATTGCCTTAAATATTTTGCATGTGAAGAAAATAGCTTAAGGAAAGAAATTAGTGTGTAGGGTTTTTATGATAGAAAAAAATAAAATGCTCTCTATACTTGTAATAAAAGAAAAAAAATGCATAGTTAGAGATAATATTTTTCCCCTTATTGTTAGTTTCTTTATCTCAAATATACTTTTATGCCTACATAATTTAATTTTAATTAAGTATATTGAGTGTATTACTTGTGTGTGTGTGTATATATATATATAAGGAAATTTAGAGTCACTATTTTATATTCTAAGTCACTATTTTTTGATGGTGGTCAGGATTGTTTTTACCAGTGATATATATATCAAATAGAGTTAATAAAGAAAAATGTCTTGAAATGAATTGAAATGTATTTAAATTTTATCGAATGGTATTATCGGCTTTTAGGTTTAAGTTTTCTTTTATTTAAAAAAAATAGTTGGAGCGGCTCGCAGGGGGTCGAACCCCTCTGCGGCTGCCGTGTCTTTTATGCAGCACAGAGTGTGGGGGGAGAGGACCCCGCCCCCCTCTTCCTTTAACCCTGCCTTGAACAGCTAAGGCCGCGGCTGCACACTGGTCGTTCGACCATTTAAACCTGCTCTATGTTTGTTCAACATTTTAACCTGCTCTGAGATTGTTTGCCAGTATATATATATATATAGATATATATATATATACTTTCTGAGTATACTGTAGTTTCATCAATATAAAAAGGTTAGAGTTATAAATATTAAAATATATATATTTATGTATAATTTTATATATATTTTAATTGTTAGCATTAGTGGTATTTTTTTTCCTCACTGTGAAAAATTGTATCTATGGTTTTTTTTAAGAAAATAACTAGAGGGGAAAATCTTACAGAAAATAGAAAACTTAGGAAAACTAGGAAACCTTTAGAAGTTAGTTTTTAAACAAATGAAAATATAGGAAAATTAAAGACATATGGTTTCTTATGGATGCAAAAAAAAATAGAGGATCATAGTATACATAAGCAAATAAATGTTAGAAATTGAAATCTTGTGCAACCTGTAGAAAATATATTAGAAAACATTTCTTTAAAGAACTTGTAGAATCTCCATTTGGGAAGATACCTTCCACTTGGGAAGGTACCTTCCCACTTGACCTTCTTTTTGAAACTTGCAACCAAACAAAACAACTCAACTTGTAATTGTGAACAAATGAAACATTTGGGTGTTTTTATAATGCCTTTCTAGGGTTGCGTGCCCTAGTTTAAACATTATGGTTTTTGTCCTAATCTAGATCAGTGAGAGAGCAGCTCACTTAGGGAGTGTGTTTTGTTTTGTCTTTTATGTGTGAAGATTTATTATTTATTTTATTTAGTTATTTGTTTTGTGGGTGTGCACTTTATTTAGTCAATCGATTTATTTTAATATCCAATACTTGGTGAGTGCTATAGTTGGAAGTGTTATTCAAATTTTATATTTAGTTTAAAATATTGGGTATGGAAAATATTTGTTATGATGACATTTAAAATATTAATGATGTTATGATTAATTTTCTTGGCTTAGATTTATTTTGGAAAAAGGAAGAATTAAGTTATACTTTAGTTTTGAATTTTTACTATAGTTATATCAATTTATCTTATTTCAAATCAAAATATGGGAAGGAAATTTAGGTATTTTGTTATGCATTTAATTTATTTTAATTTTGAAAGGGGTTATGTTAGGAATTATATTTTTAATTTAATTTTTGCATCCTCCTATAGTTGATGACATGGCGTTATGCTACCGAAATCACTATAGAAGTTACCCTATTTATTCCATAATGCCCCATTTTGCTGCCAAAATTATTCTAGGTTTAATTGAGTTAAATGCTTTTATTAGATGATTAATTTATCCCATTTTATTTAAAATGTTAGATTAATGTTTTAGCGAGGTCTTGAGTGGACCTATGGTTAGATTTCATCTTATAATGAAATTGATTTTATTTCACACAGTAACCCTAGGGTTAGGATTCTGAAATGGAATCTAACCCTCTCAATGTTATTGTTACGACATACACCCCCTTAGTGGCTTACACAACTTAGGGATGGCAAAGTACGTATCACACCATCCCTTGTGATTGAGCTTCCTCGCCTTCGGGCATTGTGCATGATGCAAGTTGTTGAGATGACTTCGTGATGTACGTGTGTCACCAAGCACACATGTTGCGCGCGAGGGGGGTTGTAGAGTCGGAAGGGAAATTTTTTGATAATTCGTGTCATGACCACATGGCAATGTGGACATGACATGTGGTTATCATTTCATAACCACATGGTGAATGTGGGTATGACATTTGGTATCAGAGCCCATGTTTAAACACTGGGCATTGAGGGGATATTGTTTTATTTTGCATTTATGTTAAATTTGTTTTAATTTTTAGGCACCATGTTTCATGTAGGATGCCACATAGATCCAGGAGAGGGTGCCCGTGCACTAGTGGCTCTAGAGGAGCCCACTTGGGAGATGTTCCACCACCTAAGAACCCTAATCAGGAGCTACCACCCACACCTGACTTAGGTCCCCAGATCCTTCAGGTCCTATAGGCAGTGTTAACATGGTTGCCTCTGATTGTAGACGAGCCACATGTGGATATTCCAAACACTATAGCTGAGGATGGTGCATCAGATCATCAGAAGTGTAGCAGGAATCTGTCGCGCCATGAGGAGCATGAGGCAAGGATTGGGGTGGAGCATATTCCACCTGATCCTTTGGACCGCAAGACAAGGTGGATGCACCTGTTCAAGGTTACTGAGACCACAGAGACCCTATCTGTGATTTGCTTAGGCTTAATCTACCTACTTTTGTGGGTACGTCAGAAGGAGCTGAGGTTGAGGCTTGGCTCATCAGCCTTGACCGGTGCTTTGCATTGTGTCCCTGAGGGAGCAACATGAAGGCACGAGTAGTAATGCATCTTTTGTGAGAGTGACATGGTGGCACACGGAGGAACACAAACATCGTCTTTCTTTAGACACTCTTTCATGGGACACTATTCTAGAGCGCTATAATGTGCATTACCTATCCGAGAATTATAGACAACATTGCATTGATGAGTTCCACGATTTGCAGTAGAGAGGTTCCACAGTTGTACAGTATGAGTGCAAATTTGTGGAATTATCTTGTTATGTTGAGTATCTTCAGGACGAGAGGCTACTTGTGAGTGGTTTCATTCGAAGATTGAATCCTCACATAGCAGGACCGGTTCATATGGTGGACCCACGGACTATGAGTAAAGCCACTAAGAAGGTGCTCATCACAGAGGAGGTGCATGGACAGGGCTAGGGGTCACATCTGTAGTTTTAGGACTGCAGCCATTAGTAGGATCAGGGTTTTCACAGACCCCAGCCACCTCATAGGGGCAGTTTTAGATCTACATCTTTACCACCCAGACCTCCACAGCAACAGCAACAACAGTAATATCAGCAGAGGTCATGACCACAGCAGAGGGGACAGGATGGTCCTAATCAAGGATGGTAGTCACAGGGTCCGTGGAGAGACTAGCGGCAGCAGGTACCAGCTGTAGGACCAGCTAGATCACAACAGTCCTTTAGAGGGTCTCAAAGCAGTACAGTATGACCTAGAGCACAACAGTTCAGTCAGAATCAGTTAGTACAGGTTTAGACATGTGGACTTTGTTATGTTTGTGGTGGTGCTAGGCACTTGGCCAGAGAGTGCCCATAGGGATTCACAACTGGAGGACAGTGTGCTAATGGTTCTAAGGCTACAGTTGGAGATATGGGATGATCTCACCGAGTCTTTGCAACGGTTGATAACCACTAGGCTGACTTTCAGGCCTCCGTGATAGAGATGCCAGGTACTATTGGGGATATACCCATTACTATTTTGTTTGACTCAGGAGCCACAGACTCCTTTATCTCTCCATAATTAGTGAAGCATTGCAGGTTAGTGGCCTTTAGGTAGGACATTAGGTGGGCGGTTGAGTTAACTACAAGGGCCAAGATGGTCGTAGATGCAGTGGTTAGAGATTGCGAGATAACACTTGGTGCCTTCACGACAGTTGTGGATCTTAGGGTTATACCGTTAGGGTCTTACGGTGTGGTGTTAGGCATGGACTGGCTTGTGACTCATAGAGCCAAACTAGATTGTCACCGAAAGGTGATAGGTTGCCTTGATGATCACGGCACAGTAGCAGAGATAGTGGGTGTTAAGAAGCCCACAACAGTTTGCATGATATCTACTAAACATCTTAAGTGCTATATGCAGAAGGGTTGTTAGATGTTTGCGATTATAGTCGGTGATAGATTGGAGGATTCAGAGGCTTCGCTTGATGATCATCCCATCCTTAGGGAGTTCACGGATGTCTTTCCTCTCGAGCTTCCAGGGATGCCACCTCATAGAGAGGTTGATTTTCATATAGACCTTGTACTAGGTGCCGAGCTAGTGTCTTGTGCACCTTACAGGATGACCACGCATGAGCTCACAAAGCTCAAGCTTTAGCTAGAGGAGTTGCTAGCAAAGGGGCACATCCGACCTAGTGTCTCTCCATGGGGCGCACTAGTCATCTTCGTGAAGAAGAAGGATGGGTCTCTTCGGCTATGTATGGATTATAGGCAGCTGAATAAGGTGACAATAAAGGACCGTTATCCTTTGCCTAGGATTGATGACTTGTTTGACCAGATGCAGGGAGATAGGGTATTCTCTAAGATTGACCTGAAGTCTAAATACCATCAGTTGCGCATCACAGAGGAAGATATCCATAAGACCACATTTTGAACTCATTATGGTCAGTATGAGTTCACCGTGGTGCCCTTCAGTTTGACGAACAACCCTGCAATATTCATGAGCCTCATGAATGGGGTGTTTCACACAATCCTTGATTAGTTCATGATTATATTCCTTGATGACATTTTGATATACTCACAGGCTAAGGAGGAGCATGAGGAGCACTTACGCCAAGTACTATAGTGTTTGAGAGAGTAACAACTTTATGGAAACCTAGCGAAGTGTGCCTTCTTTAGATTAAAGGTTCAATATTTGGGGCACATTCTATCTGGCAATGGTATCTCAGTAGATCCATCAAAGATTAGAGCTATTAGGGATTAGCCAGCACCTACTAGTGCCACTGAAGTTTAGAGCTTCATGGGGCTAGCAGGATATTACCATAGATTTGCTAAGGGCTTTTCCAGGATAGCACACCCCATCACTTCCCTTCAGTGAAAAGGAAAGATTTTCTTGTGGACAGAGTAGTGTTAGAGGGCCTTTGAGGTCCTCAAGGAGTGTCTCATAAGCGCTCCTATCTTAGTAGTACATGTACGCTCAAAAATGTGACTCTGATTACCTAGGGCTGTCGGGTCAGATTTTGGCATGCACATGGACCCTTCTCTCCTTGCCATGGGGTGATCTGCCACATCACTTTCACTCATGTGGAATTAGCCAGTCGAGAGGAGGTGGCACATGGCAGAAGTTTGGCTCATTGGAGAGCTGAGCTTCGTGGAGAGGGGTCAACAAGTTTTGCGGCCTTTGTTGTTGTGTGCTTAGTTGTATGGTTTGTTCATTTTTTGTTGTAGTTGAGATAACCCTACGACCTGAAGGGTCACTAGTTTCTCTTCTTCTATTTGGATTCCTTTGATTCCACCTTTGTGTGGGTAAATGACTATTTTTGTTGATGGCTTCTGCTATTTCAATGTTTCGAAGGAATTCTTGTTGCAGTTGCAATTATCTAGTTTCTTCTAACAATAAGAGGAAAAATGCGTCTCCTTGTGGTAGAACAAATATTTGTTGTTGTGGTCATGGATGGATCTCCTCGATCTCGTCATGGATAGCCCTTACCCACTCTCCTCTAACTCCTAAGCACATTCATGAATTATGATAGACGAAGTTGTGTAATTGCTAACATTAATAGATCTAGGGTTTTGTTGACCTAGGGTTTGACTCGTGTTTTGACTTTGTTTTTACCTTGTGATGAAATCAAGGGTTTGCTTGGAATGTTCAACTATGATTACCTCGTGATGGAATCGAGGGTTTGCCAATTTGTCTATTCTAGGGTATCTATATGCATGCAAGCTAAATGATACGCAAAACATCTTTATTGGTGATTGGCACATCAGGGTGCAACAACACATACCTGTCAAAGGAAAGAGTTTTAGGTTTAGTTGAGGGAATGTTCCCTTGGTTTGAGTCAAGTTCCATCATATTCGGGGGTTCCATAGACAGCACAGAATAAATGGAATAGATGATGGCATAAGCGATGGAAGTCGAAGTGGCTAGAGTGGCTATGAAGAAAGGCATAAAAATGTTTTGAAGTTTCTATCAAATGTTTAGAAACTCTTGAAATGGAAACATAAATGACAAAACCAAAAGATTTTTCACTTCACATCGGGTTCACCAAAATATGTATGCTCAAAATTGTGACTGCAGTTGCCTGGGGCTGTCGGGTCAGATTTTGGCATGCACATGGACCCTTCTCTCCTTGCCACGGGGTGATCTACCATGTCACTCTCGCTCACGTGGAATTAGCCAGTCGAGAGGAGGCGAGACACAATGGGGGTCTAGCTCATTAGAGAGATGGACTTCACAGAGAGGGGTCGGCAAGTTCTACAGCCTTTGTTGTTGTGTGCTTAGTTGTATGTTTCATTCAATTGTTGTTGTAGTTGAGATAACCCTATGACCCGAAGGGTCACTAGTTACTCTTCTTTTGTTTGGATTCCTTTGATTCCACCTCTGTGTGGGTAAATGATTGTTTTCGTTGATGGCTTCTACTATTTCAATGTTTCGAAGGAATTCTCATTGCAGTTGCAATCGTCTAGTTTCTTCTAACAACAAGAGGACAAATGGGTCTCCTTGTGGTAGAACAAATGTTTGTTGTTGTGGTCGTGGATGGATCTCCTCGATCTTGTCATGGATAGCCCTTACCCACTCTCCTCTAATTCCTAAGCACATTCGTGAATCAGAATAAAGGAAGTTATGTAATTGTTAACGCTAACCAGATCTAGGGTTTTGACCTAGGGTTTTGTTGACCTAGGGTTTGACTTATGTTTTTACTTTGCTTTTACCTTGTGATGAAATCAAGGGTTTGCTTGGAATGTTCAACAATTTGTCTATTCTAGGGTATCTATATGCATGCAAGCTAAATGATATACAAAACATCTTTTTGGTATTTTTTAGAGTATTTTGGAAATAAAAGTGCTTCTACTCTATGAAAAGGAAATATTTGTGCAATCCTATATGACTTTTCTAATGCAAGGTTATCCTATGTTTTTTGGGTTTTTGATGATTTTAATACAATCTAATATAAAGAAAAAGGGAAAATGCTTCTTCTAACAATCTAGATCTAGAAATAAGAAAGTGATTAATCTAACATGCAAGATGTAGCTATCAAGGAAAAAGCAATGTTTTACTATTCCCAAGAGGAAATTTGAATCTCTAATTACTATGAATTAAGCAAAAATAATGAAGGAACTTGGAAGAAATGAAGATTTGTTGACTCCACTACCCTCAATAATCCTTGTGATAGGCAACCTCGAATCCTTTTGTGGTAGCAGGTGATCCTTTTGACAACAAAATGACCCAAAGAAGCAAAAAGAAGCTTTGATGAAGCTTGTATGAGCTCAATGAGAGCTTGGATTGAGCACAATGGCATTGAATGAAGTTGCATAGTGTTGCTTGGTTGAACAAACAAAGAAAAAGGTACCTTCGTCCTATAAGAGCATTTGAATGCTAAGTTGGAGAGCAAAATTGGAAAGAGCTATGTGCACAATGAATTTGCCTCCCTTTGTACTTGAGGGAGGGGGTATTTATAGGTTTAGAAGAAGGGATTGATTAAAGAGTTAACTCATTTGATTGATGAGTTAACAAGAATAGTTTGGGGAGTTAACAAGGTTGATTACCCAGTGAACTCAACTAATTAGAGAGTGATGTAGCAATTATAGCTTATCACTGAAGAGGAAATGGAGGTGAGGGAATGCATGAGATTGATTAGAGAGTTAATTTGAGATAAAATAGAGGTAATTATGCATGTGTGGGTGCATGAAATAGTTAACTCTATATTAGGGATCAAAAATCATGCAAATAGAGAGAAAAATAGGTGAAAACGGAGCAAAAATGAGAGAGAAACTCGAGTTTTTCTGCGGCTTAAAAAATGGCAGGGTTGCCCCTGTTGCCAGTAGGGTCGCCCGAGGGAGATCTAGGCTTGATAGGGTCAAATGCAGAAAAATAGGCTGGGAGATGGTAGAAGAGAGGAGAAGGATGGGTTCTTCTTCAAGAAATAGGTCAGTCATGTGCAAGAATCCAAATCTCCACTTGTATCTACAGGATCTCCCAGGGGAGATCTAGAAATAATAGGGGGAGATTTGGACTGGTTGGTCAAAACTAAAAACTAATAGTGGGAGATGGATCAGGAGACCTTTAGAAGGCTTCTAGGATGTGCACAAGATGAAAGACAAAAGGGAAAGGTGAAAACTCACCTACAAGACACTCATAAGGCTTAGGATCAAGGTCAAAAGCTAGAAAATGCAAGTCAACAAGTGTCGCAACAAGTGTCAAAAAGCGTCACAAATGGGAAGAGAGGGAAATTGACAAAGAAGAAACAACACAATACAAGAAAAGAGGACACGTCATTAAGAGGCCTGCTACTTAAAGGATTTTATTTCACACTTACATGTACGTGACAAGGATTTGAATCATCATAGGGGTCCTCGTGGAGGCAGTGTGTTATTTTTGTGCTTACATATTTGCCCCCTCGGGGATGGTAGTCTACATGAAAGGTAGGTATCATTCCCGAACTAAGACTTACCTATTGTTGATTTTCCTGCAATTTGTACCTACAATAACTAGTATTAGTCCAACATCCAAATGTATCAAAGATGAAAAATGAAAACTAAAATGACAAGTTTATCATGGATCGTTTGAGTTCAACTAGTTGCTTGCTTTTGTCAGTTTGGACCTGTAGGGATGAAAGCATGCAAAACAATGCACAAAATGAATGCATAAATGAAACTAAGGGCAAAAAAAAGAGCCAAATTCTGAGATCAGAGCAAAATGATGATGGAATTGTTCGTGTGAGTAGTCGATAGAGAGGTATCGTCGAGGAGATCACATAGATGGTTGCCTCTTCTTTAGCCATGAAGAATCAGGTATGCAATCAATGAAAAAATCTCCTCTAAACCCTAGCTTGAGTTTTGTGAAAAATATCTTAAAATTGTCCATTTTTTAATGATTTTTCTTGTTGCATTGTGTTTGTCTTGTTGTTTAGAGTAAGATTGATCTTTCATTTTCTGAAATTGGTCGAGAAATGAGCTTTTTAGAGTGTTTTTTTCTTGAAGGATTCGCTCCTAGGGTCACCCAAGGGAGATCTTGTCTGACAACAAGGTCGCCCGAGGGAGATCTTGAAAAGCAATAGGGTCACCCAGGGAAGATCTTGAAAAACACCTGGGTCACCTAGGGCGACCCTGTTGGACTAATTTTTTACTGCATTTGATGTTTAACACTCCTTTCGCTCTGATCTGACATGATTTGGTCACTGAATCTACCCATTTATTGCAATTTTGAAGGTTTATGTGATTTTTTTGTGTAAGGTTTTCTACAGTTTTACGATTTTTAGGGATTTTATGAGTTTACGAGGTCTAATCTAAAGTTCTCTTCTAATTTTGCTAGACATGCATATCCGATGGAATGCCTACTGAGACCAGGGATGGCTCTCAAGGATGTTCGCTTCATTGATTACTGAGGATCATGCTATACTGAAGAGGGTAGGTCTTCCTAGGGTTTTCCATGTACCTGTGATTCATCCTATATCCCGCATATGTTGTGACATCTTGACTTACTAGGATGCAGATAGAAACACATTCAGGTTCCCACAAGTTTTTGGAGAGTGGACTATCACTCTATATGATGTATATCACATTCTTGGAGTTCCTATGAGGGGACATCCTTTATCTCTTCCTATTAGCGAGTCCTATGAAGACAAGGCTTCTTGGGCTGCATTTATGGGGGTTAATCACCCTCAGGATCAGACAAGAGTTCAGCTTACCTCTGTGCTATGACTCCATATCCCACTCTTGAGGAGGTTCCTGATTGGTTTGATTGCTTCAAGGCTATCAAGAGACAAGGCCTCGGCTCATCTGAGATGGTGTTGGGCACCCATCATTCATGAGATCGAGGAGGGCACAATTTTTTCTTGGAGGTTGGATATCTTGGCTATGGTTTACAAAGATTTCTATCAGATTTCATGGTGAGGGGCTCTTTCTTTTAGCCACTCTTTTTTGATCATGACCTGGATATTTGAGCACATGAGGCCTTACCAAAAGCTTATTCCTCTTTCAGACTGATGGTTAAACCAAGAGCGGCGAGGTGGACGCATGTTGGTTACTTTGATGCTACTTTACCCACTGTCGCTACTCTTATTGATGAGGACATGATTTTTAATCCTTATCATGACATGGAGGGGGCTTGGGCTCGAGATGGTGAGATTAGAGATCACTATCATGAGGTCTCTGAGATCACATACCGTAATGGTCTGGTTGAGGCTCATCAAGTTGACCGTGTCCTACAACAATTTGGAGAGGATGTTCCTGAGGACTTGCCCCTAGTGTCTACTTGTTATAGGACCGTTTAGGAGATGGGGGAGATTGGACAGAGAAACATTGTTTGGACCCCTTTGACTCCAGACATCTTCCTTACTAGGGTCTCTAGAGGAGGATGGAGGGGAGGGAGAGGGACTCCCTCCCAATCTCTAATTGTGACTGTTGATTCAGAGTCCACTTATGAGGACTATGTTCCAGATAGTAATGATTCGTCAGATGAGACCACTTTCGAGGATGAGGATTTAGATGACATTGATGATTTAGATGATATTCCTGACACCCCCAATGGTCCTCCTTCTATTCCTCAACCTCCTCATTTATATGAGGTGATGCGTCAGTTTGACCCTGATTGGCAGCCTAGCGATCCATGAAGTTTTTGTCTATTTGCTTTTGCATTTATCCTTGTCATTTTCTCCTTGTGGAACTAACTTGATCCTCTTTTGTTTTTCTATTTTAGGCAACATCAAAGAGTGGAGGGACTTCGTTCGTGAGGTCAATATTGGATTAGCCTCTCCCTTGACTAGGATGACTCATGATCGTCTTATAGATGATCCTAGTGTGCCCCCTGCTATGGGATGACACATCGACATTTTTTTCTCCTATCTACCATGGATGCCAGGTGACTACAGAGTTGAAGACCCAAGTTGATATGCTTAACAATGAGAACCAGGTACTCTGAGAGATGGCTCACCTTAACTTTGGACGACATGATGCTAGCATGGCAGGGCCTTCTCAATCACATGCTCATATTAGAGCACCTCATTCTCATAGGTCTCATGGAGTGACTAGTGGTACTCGTAGACGGAGGAGCTAAAGTCCTGAGGGTTCCGTTGGAGGGAATCACCCTTGACTTGCTTTTCTTGAAACTTGTGCCCCCTTGCATGGGGAGCCTCTACTTCTCTCGAGAGCATTTTGTCTTATCTCTTTGATACCTTTGTATATGCAAACTTCAAATGTATCTGTGGAAGTTTATGGTTTTATGGTTTTCTCCTATTGAAATATGTACTCATCCCTTGTGCATGTTTGAAAGTTTTTGGGAACTTTTTGATTATGTTTGACTGTTTCAACTCTTTTAACAAATGCAAGTATGACAATGATGACATGTTTTTATAGTTTTGTATGATATATATATGATATGGAGTTTACGATATGATAATGCAAGAACATGAGAAATGCTATAAATAAAACTATAACACTCACTGAATGTCATGAGATATGACATTTGACTTTATTGCTTTGAGACTCTTTTTCTGATTTTTGGCATGAATGCAATGTGGAACAAACATTGTGACTGCTCTTAAATATGATTTTTGATTCAAGGGATTGCGAGTTGTCCTAATATGAGAGATCTATTCAAGGCTATGAGATAGGATTTAGGAAAACTTAAGTGGGGAGTGAAATGAATATGGAGTGCTTCTGATTTCTAGACTTCGCTAAAGGCTAAACACTGATCCTTATCTATATAAGACAAATTGATAAGCTTTCAACTTTAGACAAGTAGCAAGCTTTATAGGTGTTCCCTAGACTTAGATCATAGATGGCAAGCAAAGTAGACCTGGGGTAAAGGATAAATGGGAAAGAACAAGGGTCCCTAGATAGAAGATGATCCTAGAGACTACTAGACTCTTTGGTTTTTCTCAGCTAGTGCATGTGTGTGCTTTGTACCTTTCTTTTTCTATTAAAGTGTCACCCTTGAGGCTTCGAGCTTAGACTGATCTCCACCCAAGAGTATAGACATTTAGCAATCTTCTCTCTTTCACTCTTTTTTTATATTTTTCTTTTTTTTTTGTATTTTCCTCACTTGATTTTTCTCATTTTTTTGGATTTTGACTTTTTAAGAAATGAATGCTTTTTGAAAATTTGACATACAATACTTTGACCTCTCAATTCTCACTCTTTCAACACTCTTATTTTGATCACTCATATTTTTTATTCACTTGTATTTTAGATTGCTTCCTTTAGAGTTTTGATCTTCCTGACGTTTTTGGCTAAGAAAGATAAGGGGCTAAGCACCTCCTAAAGTTTTGGTAATTTGGTTGGACTTCTCTACTACTAGGGAAGAATTGGGGAGGTCTACTTGCAAGCTTCCTTTGAACACTATAGGTTTGAATACTAACTTTGCTTAGACCTAACATCTTGACTCATGAAGACTGGAATCAATGTAAATCTAAGAGCTAGGATTTGATTTATAATCACTGGGAATGAAGGGGGATAATGGCAATTGTAAAAAATAGGGATCTCTAGGTCCTGAAAGGATAATGTATATACGATCAACATTAGACTCCTTACTAAAAGGAAAATAATATAAGAGAAAGTCACAAACTATAATGCAAGATGAACAGAATGATGCAGAAGTGCAAAAAATAATTTTTTTTTTTACTTTTTTGAATTTTATAATTTTTTTGTATTTTTATGTTTTATGATTTTTTTTGTTTTTTAGACATAATATTTCTTGAGGTGAAAGGAATTGACAATTTCCAAATTCTTCTCCCTCCATTGTGCACAAGAGATAAGCATCATTTCTGATATCTTCTTTAACCATGTAGGGGCCTTTCCAGTCTTTCGAAAAGGCTCTTTTTCGTCTCCTTTTCTTGTTTTTTGTGCTACCTCTTTTTAGGACAAGTTCTCCTACTCAGTATGGTTTATCATTCGAATATACTACTAACAACTCAGTGGCTTCTCTCGTCATTGTGAGACGAAGTAAGTCTCGAAAGACATGTTGGTGGGAGGGAGTCCAATACAGGACTCCGTCACAATTTAGTAGTTCTACCAATATATTGAATTGTTCTTGCATGTCGACCTTTACCTCTGGTCTCTCTTGGATTCTTTGTAAGAATTGGAATAATTCAAGAAAAGTTTGTGGCTCCCTTTTCTTATCAGGGGGCAAAGCTTATACTTGTCCTCCCATTAGATTCTAGTCTTAAATCCATGGCATACCCAATATAACTTTTTGGTAGTTCAAAGATGGCAGGGTCATCGATACCGATTGTCACTCTCATCTTCCACTCTCTATGAAAGATACCTTGACTTTCTTCATCTTCATTAGGCAATCTCTCCACCATTTCTATTTGTACCCAAGTTGCTTCCCATTCACTGAGTTCATTTGATTAAACCGAGGCGGAGGTGGTTGGTTTTTCTTGTGGTTTGGATACCATAAACATCCTAGGTAATACCCCTATAGCATTGGCTGATTCATTATCTATGGAATGTGCCTCTTTCATGGGCATGATTGGTTGATGTGAATGTTCTGTTGGTGTGAGAGGCTCATGCGATTCTATTTCTTAAGGTGTATCTAGGAGATGTGATTTACTTAGTGGCGACAATAGTGTATAACCTTCCGTTATGTCTTCCTCTACATCTAAGAAAACATGTGGGTTCGCATTTCTTAGATCTAACATGGTGGTTTGAAACACTAGTCCTTTAGTTCTATGAGGTTTCTCCCCTATGCATGGGAAGAGTTTATAGGCCACTTGGATGTCGATCGTGAGTATTTCTAGGGGGAATTGGAGTGGTCCATCCCATTCGATTGACTCCATGATCTCAATTGTTTTGTCCTTGGGGACCATTTCCCTTTGCTTTGATGGTGGCCCATTCTCTAGAGTTTTGACTTCTGCTATGTTTATGGTCTTTTCTAGAGTTTCCATTTGTTTGGTACATATCAACTGTGGTGTAGGATTTGGGATGGTTAACTTGTTGGTAGGGAGTTCGTAGTCTATGGGAATAACTATGCGTTTGTTTGAAGTATTTAACTTTAACATGCTAAAAGGTTCTAGATCTCCCTGTGTGACGTATACTTTTGATGTCAAATAAGTTGTCAACTCAATCCCAAGGAGACTTATTTCATAACAATGGGCTCATACCATCAGGTTCTCCACATTTCATAGACTTACTTCTCAAGAAATCTCTCTCTACAAAGGCAATTTTCCTATACCAAGGACACAAACTAAGGGTTTCCAACTTCTCAAAAGCCAACACAACTTCCAATGACTCTCTCTCTCTCTCTCTCTCTCTCTCTCTCTCTCTCTCTCTCTCTCTCTCTCTCTCTCTCTCTCTCTCTCTCTCTCTCTCTCTCCCTAGAATTTCAAAACAAACCAGACCAAACCCTCATTAAAGTCTTCACCCTTCAAACTTAGCACTTTGCTTACTAGCTGCCACTGTCCTAGTAGCCCTCTAAAAAGGACTGTCAAGGTATAGTTTTTGTTTTAGACCTCTTTTGAAGACTGTGATGGACTTTTTGGACACCCATTTAGGAGCTTCAAAACATACTTCAAAATCACCTTAGGTCACTTTGGACCAATTCCATCAAAACAGGACTATTTCACTGCTCCAAGAGCCCCAATTAGGTCACTTTTTCAAAGGAACCCTACTCTAAACACCTTTCTAATCCCAAAACTTGTTTGACAAAGCTTATTTAGACCACACACACCCAAAATCAACAAAAATTACTAGGAGTTAGGCTCACCAAGTCCCAAACCATGAAACCCTCATTTTGACAAGCTACAAGGAGGGTTTTATTGAAAATCTAGTTTCCAAGACACCTGCATCTTTATCAACACCTCAAACACCTTCTATTATATCTGCACATGCCTAAATCAATCCATTCCCATAGTCATTTCATGTTATTTTATCAAACTACCATTCAAAACCTCAAATTTGCACTTTCAAACCCTTATGACAGGGTATACACAGGTAGTTACATAAAAATGTCTCAAACTTCCATCAAATTCAATATGAAGAGCTCAAACCAAATTTAAATCGATGTTAACTCATGCCTTTATTAATTCCAGCAATTTTTTTACGATAAGCCACTTGTACGGGGCTGTGCAATGGTATGAAATGACATTAAACACAAAAAAATAGAGTTCTTGAATAGCAAAATAGGGTATTTTGATTTTTATTGATCATTCTTCACATTCTACGACCAAAAACCACCTTCCCTTGAAGTTCTCCATGCCTTTTAAACACATTTACAACTAAAAACCAACGGTCATCAACTAGAATTCAAAAAATGACTGTTCATCTTCCACCTACAATGCAACATTTGACACACTTTTCCACCTATACTCCTATATGACACCAAAATACATCCAAAGGGTCTTAATTGGACCTTATTGCACCAAACATATGACTTGAACATACAAAATTTGCTAAAGACCCTTATATACAACATTTGACAAGGTGCTCTTGCACCATACACCCGACCTAAAGAAAAATCATGTCCCATGAGGACTATACTGCCTTAGATCATGCTCACTTTGTTCTCTTTCTCTCCAAATGCTCCTCCACCTGGTAATCCCTTCCACTGGGTTAGATACTAAAAATTTGCATCATGCTTTTCTCTCTTGCACTTGATGTCACTTAGACCTTGCTTCACCTTCACAAAGCAATCTGCTGAGGATCCTTTGACCTTTTTATCATCATGAATTGATGTTGTGTCTACTGCACACTATTCACTCTCAACCTTTCCTTTGATTGTCTTCATCTTCACTCTTGGAACAAACTCAAACTCAACTCTTTTTCTTTGTTTGATACCTTGATATGGCTTCCTTGTTGCTAACTTGATGTCATACCTATCCTTACACCTACAAATAAACATTTATCTAATGCTCCATGAATTCTCTGTTTCATCATCTCAGCTGCATGCTTGAACTCATCCCATTGTCTTTGCCAAATATCCATGTTTACTTCACCCTTTGTCTTTTCACTCTCCTTCAGGCACTCTGCTCTGGGAACCATCATGCAACTAGGTTTAGGAATCACTGTCATGGCAAAATCTAACTGCCTATCCACTTCTGTTTCCATTAAAGGACATAGCATTGCCCTACCATGCTATCATCATACTTCTCCAACTCATCTAGAGTCTTCTCAAAAAAACTTTCCTTGGCCTTCATAGTCTACATGATTGATTTGTTCACTAGGTGGTGGCATGATTTGGTCAAGATATTTTAGGCCTAGCGCCTTCAACAATGCTAAGCAATGTGAAGGGGAGTTCTTGAGTAAATCAATGAACGAGATGTGAGCATATGTTTTCTTTAGATCTTGTATGAGCTCATAAGGTCCAACTGGAGTTGGTATCGACTCTACTACCGAAATGGTGCCTTCGTATGCTTCTATTTTCTCATTTTCCTCCTCATTTCCCTCCTCTTGTTCTTCATTATGCATAATCTCAACCAATCCCATCAACCTAGTTTCTCCTTTTTGTCCTAGTTATGGTGGGACTTTGAGGTCACCATTCTGAGTTGGTTTGTTTTAATTTGTCATTTCTGTATCTTTGTGTGCAGGGAATAGGTCCTAATAAATTCTCATATTTGCATTTTGTGGTGCTATGGGAGCTTGATTTTGTCTTGTGTCTTTGTTATCCAGTGTGACCTCCTATGGTTTTAAGAACATTTCTATGAACAACCGTTGTTGGTCTTTCAGAAGTTTTGCTATGAATTTGTTGTATTCCCTACAAGATTCTATGCTATGGCCCCTTGTTCTATGAAAAGAACAAATTTGGTTGAACTCATATGGGGGTCTCTCATATCTTTTGTCATTTCCATTCCCATTTCTACTGTGATTCTAACTTTGGTAGTTGTCTTGAGGGTAGTACCAATTGTTTCTAGGTCGATCTACGGCATTTACATTAGGAGGATAGTAATCCCTCCCATTGTAATCATTTTTTATCTTTTTTGATGGGGGGTTGATCCATCACCCCGTCTATGGTTGCACTTCTATTGTTTTGGAGGATCTTAACAATAGAGGTATTGTTTCCTGTGTCTTCTTTTGTTAGCTTTCCATTCGAACCATAGACTTTTTGACCACTATCGATGGCAGCTTGATCAATTCTTAAAGCACTTTCCAATGCTTCTTCGTAGGATTTGTATGGTAGTTTCTGAACATCTTCTCTCATGTCTTTGTTAAGGGAATGCAAGAAGAGATCGCACAGTTCTCGGTGGTCCATGTTTAGAGCACTGGTTGAAGAATAGAGGACTTACCTCCATCGGGTGATGAAATATGCTACATATTCATTTGGTTCTTGTTTTATTGTAAGGAATTCTCTGATCCCTGTTTTAACGAGTTTGTTCATGTCAAATGTCATGGTGAACTATCTAATTAATTATCTAAATGAATAGATTGAAGCCTCTCGGAGATGATAATACCAATCCAGAGTGATGCCTTCAAGTGTTTTTAGGAAAAATTTTGTGACAACCCTATCCCAAGGAAGGAGTTCTCTTATGGGAGTGGTGTAGGCTTTGATGTGTGAATTTGGATCTCCTTCTCCTTTGAACTTCAGGAGATCTGGCAATGGCTAAGGTAGTTGCACACTTCTTATGTTTTGGTCTAGAGGCTCTTTCAAATATTCAAGATACATTCCTAAAAAGGCACTTTAATATTGCGGTGTTGTTAGTAATAACCTTGTAGGTGGGTTTTGATAACCCATTGTTAGATTCATTGGATTGTTCTGAATACGAGGGTTCCCATTCAGACAAGTGTCATTACTAGCATGTCATGAATAATAATTGACGTAGGGGGGATTTTGAGATGCCCCTTGCTTTTGTTCATGAGACTTAAGTCTTCTTTTTGGAACAACTTGTTCTGCTTCCAGGATTCTGATTCTTTGCACTAGAATTGCGATTAAATCTGCAGGAGTTATAACTCTAGGGGTTTCTTCATTTCTAGGATGTTCTCTTAGAATATTTTCATAGTGATGGGCTTCCTCTTGTGTGGAGTTTTCTTTTTGTTCTTCTTGTAAGGAAATCCTCAATGCCTCTTAATCATATTTGGTTTCTTGTAGATGTTTTTCCAACCTTTTAACTTTTTCATCAAGGCGAATATTTGATGTACTTGTGGAAGGTTTTTCTGGTTGATGTATTTCTGACCTTATCCTTCTAGCTTTATGTGGTGCATTGGGTATGTCTAGGTTGTTTACCGAAGCTAGATTGTTAAAAGATAGAGAACACCTAGATTCTCTTTAATCTTGTACATAGTCAGAATCTTCGTAGTCGTAACAATTGGTGATTGGCGTATCAGGGTACAACAACACATACCTATCAAAGGAAGGAGTTTCAGGTTCAGTTGAGGGAATGTTCCCTTGGTTTGAGTTAGGTTCCATCATATTCAGGGGTTCCATAAACACCACAGAATAAATGGAACAGATGTTGGCGTAAGCGATGGAAGTCGAAGTGGCTAGAGTGGCTGTGAAGAAAGGCATGAAAATGTTTTGAAGTTTCTATCAAATGTTTAGAAACTCTTGAAATGGAAACATAAACTATAAAACCAAAAGATTTTGCACTTCACATCGGGTTCACCAAAATATGTATGCTCAAAATTGTGACTCCAGTTGCCTGGGGCTATCGGGTCAAATTTCAGCACGCACACAGACCCTTCTCTCCTTGCACGGGGTGATCCACCATGTAACTCTCGCTCATGTGGAATTAGCCAGTCAAGAGGAGGTGAGACATGGCAGGGGTCTAGCTCGTTGGAGAGATGGACTTCACGGAGAGGGGTCGGCAAGTTCTATGGCCTTTGTTGTTGTGTGCTTAGTTGTATGTTTCATTCAATTGTTGTTGTAGTTGAGATAACCCTATGACCTAAAGGGTCACTAGTTTCTCTTCTTTTGTTTGGATTCTTTTGATTCCACCTCTGTGTGGGTAAAAGATTGTTTTCGTTGATGGCTTCTACTATTTCAATGTTTCAAAGGAATTCTTGTTACAGTTGCAATTGTCTAGTTTCTTCTAACAACAAGAGGACAAATGGGTCTCCTTGTGGTAGAACAAATGTTTGTTTTTGTGGTCATGGATGGATCTCCTCGATCTTGTCACGGATAGCCCTTACCCACTCTCCTCTAATTCCTAAGCACATTCATGAATCAAAATAGAGGAAGTTGTGTAATTGTTAACGTTAACCAAATCTAGGGTTTTGACCTAGGGTTTGACTTGTGTTTTGACTTTGTTTTTACCTTGTGATGGAATCAAGGGTTTGCTTGGAATGTTCAACTGTGATTACCTCGTGATGGAATTGAGGGTTTGCCAATTTCTCTATTCTACGATATCTATATGCATGCAAGCTAAATGGTATGCAAAATGTCTTTGGTATTTTTTAGAGTATTTTGGAAATAAAAGTGCTTCTAATCTATGAAAAGGAAATATGTGTGCAATCCTATATGACTTTTCTAATGCAAATTTATCCTATGTTTTTTGGGTTTTTGATGATTTTAATACAATATGATCTAAAGAAAAAGGGAAAATGCTTCTTCTAACAATCTAGATCTAGAAATAAGAAAGCGATTAATCTAACATGCAAGATCTAACTATCAAGGAAAAAGCAATGTTTTACTATTCCCAAGAGAAAATTTGATTCTCTAATTATTATTAATTAAGAAAAAACAATGAAGGAACCTAGAAGAAATGAAGATTTGTTGACTCCACTACCCTTAGTAATCCTTGTGATAGGCAACCTCAAATCCTTTTGTGCTAGCAGGTGATCCTCTTGACAACAAAATGACCCAAAGGAGTAAAAAGAAGGTTTGATGAAGCTTGTGTGAGCTTAATGAGAGCTTGGATTGAGCATAATGGCATAGAATGAAGCAACATAGCATTTCTTGGTTGAACAAATAAAGAAAAAGGCACCTTCGTCCTGTAAGAGCATTCAAATGCTAAGTTGGAGAGCAAAATTGGCAAGAGCTGTGTGCATAATGAATTTGTCTCCCTTTGTGCTTGAGGGAGGGGGGTATTTATAGGTTTAGAAGAAAGGATTGATTGAAGAGTTAACTTATTTGATTGATGAGTTAACAAGAATAGATTGGGGAGTTAACAAACTTGATTACCCAGTGAACTCAGATGATTAGAGAGTGATGAAACAATGATAGCTTATCACTAAAGAGGAAATGGAGGTGAGATTATGCATGAGATTTATTAGAGAGTTAATTTGAGATCAAATAGAGTTAATTATTCATGTGTGGGTGCATGAAATAATTAACTCTATATTAGGGATCAAAAATCATGCAAACAGAGAGAAAAACAGGTGAAAATGGAGCAAAAACAAGAAAGAAACTCAATTTTTTTCGTGGCTTCAAAAATGGCAAGGTTGCCCCTTTTGCTAGTAGGGTCACTCCTGGGCGACCATGGGTCACCTGGGAGAGATCCGGGCTGGAGAGGGTCAGATGCAAAAAAATAGGCTGGGAGATGGTAGAAGAGAGGAAAATGATGGGTTCTGCATCAAGAAACAGGTCTGTCATGTGGAAGAATCCAAATCTCCACTTGCATCTACAAAATCTCTCAGGGGAGATCTGGAAATAATAGGGGGAGATTTGGACTAGTTGGGTGGAACTAAAAACTGACAGTGGGAGATGGATTGGGAGACCTCTAGAAGGCTTCTAGGAGGTGCACAAGATGAAAGACAAAAGGGAAAGGTGAAAACTCACCTACAAGACACTCACAAGGCTTGGGATCAAGGTCGAAAGCTAGAAAATGCAAGTGGACAAGTGTCGCAACAAGTGTCAAAAAGTGTCACAAATGGGGAGAGAGGGAAACCGACAAAGAAGAAACAACACAAGACAAGAAAAGAAGACATGTCATCAAGAGGTTTGCTACTTAAAGGATTTTATTTCACACTTACATGTATGTGACAAGGATTTGAATCATCATAGGGGTCCTCATGGAGGCAATGCGTGATTTTTATGCTTATAGTATCTAATTGGGCAATAGACTTCATGGTTTGCATAGATACATCATTAGAGGGATTAGGAGTAGTGTTGATACAGGATGGTCAAGTGATCGCATATGAGTCGCGAAAGCTCAAGATCCATGAGCTGAATTACTCGACGCATGATTTGGAGTCAGCTGTGATAGTTCATGCTCTTGTTTGATGGAGGTACTTCCTCTTAGGATGACGTTTCAAGTTACACTCCATCATAGTCTAAAATATATCTTCACGTAGCTGAATCTAAACGCTCGCCAATGGTGTTGCATGGAGTTTCTTTGTGAGTATGACTTTGATGTGCATTACATCAAAGGGAAGGCAAATGTGGTTACTGATGCCTTGAGTCGGTGGTGCCATAAGATCTTGACCTTAACCTTGAGTGTTGAGAGGGTGCATCTTGTAGCACCTACTAGCGGATGAGTGGTATCTAGAGGTTCAACCAAAGTTGCAGTCACAAAGGGCCCTTAAGAGAAAGTTTTCAAGGTATTCTCTTGAGGCAGATGGTCTTCTATGACATCGTCAGTGCATCTATGTTCCCCTTGTAGGTGATCTTAGATCATTGGTTTTATCAGAGGCTTACAGAGCACCATATGCAGTACATCCTAGGGTGAAGAAGATGCATGCCAATTTGAGGTAGTTGTACCTTTGGGCAGGTATGAGGCATGATATTGTAGAGTTTGTTGCTCATTACCTTGAGTTCTAGAGGGTGAAGGCTAAGCATCAGCATCTAACAGGTTTACTTTACCATCACAAGATACCAGAGTGGAAATGGGATACCATTTCCATGGATTTCATTGTTGGTCTACCTTTGTCATCTCGCCACCATGATGCCATCATGGTGACGGTTGACAAGTTGACCAAGGTAGCCCATTTTTCACCTATACGCATGATGTACAATGTAGTAGTAGTGGCAAGGGTTTTCTTGGATGACATAATGAGACTTCATAGGGTGCCTCATCGTATCATATCTAACAAAGATTCAGTGTTCACTTCAGCCTTTTGGAGGGCATTGCAGTAGGCGTTGGGCACTCAACTCAACTTTAGTTCAGCTTATCACCCTGAGATAGATGGGTAGACAGAGAAGGTGAATCAAGTGTTAGAGGACATGCTTCGCATGTATGTTATGGATCACCAGTCTAGATGGGAGGACTACCTGTATCTGGTTGAGTTTGCCTACAATAATGGGCATCACAACTCATTAGGTATGCCTCCCTATCAGGCCTTGTATGGTAGGCTGTGCAAGACTCCCTTGAGTTGGGACCATATAGACGACAGAGTGGCTATTGGACTAGAGTTGGTATAGGATATGCAGCAGTAGGTCACTTTGATCAGGCAGAGATTGTAGGAGGCACATGATTGCCAGAAGAAGTATGCCAATGCCAAGAGATTGGATTGGAGCTTCTCCGTGGGTGACAAAGTGTTCTTGAGAGTGCGGCCGCATAAGAGTCTAATCCATTATGGAAAGGGCTCTAAGATTGCACCTTGTTTTGTTGGACATTTTGAGATCTTGGAGTAGATACGACCCGTAGTTTACCATCTTGCCATGCCACCTAATCTGCCACACATCAACGATGTGTTTCATATTTCTGTACTGAGACGTTATATATCTGACATGACTCATGTTTTGAACTGGGATGCCTTTCAGGTAGAGTCAGATGGGAAACTAGATTTGGAGCCAATTCACATCTTGGCTCGTTGGACATTAGGCCTTCGAGGCTGAGAATCAGACCAGATCAGAGTTCAGTGGGACTATTATGATGAGGTCTCAACTACATGGGAGGACACAACTAGTTTGAGGACACTCTATCCACACCTCTTTGCTGACTTCCAAGAGGAAGTATAGTCTTAGGAGGGGAGGATGTGAGGCCTACTTTTACCTCACCTGTATAATTTTGCTTATAGTACTCTTTCGAGGGATTTATGATGGTCTTGTAGATTTTGGGGACTGTTGATCCCGCACTTGGACCTTATTACCTTACCTTATACTGGATTAGATAGATGGCTTATGCTTTATGGGTGGTTAGATAGTATATTAGATTTCCATTTCATGATATGATGTTATATGCTAGGATGTCATTTGATGCTATTGATATGTGCATAGATGTTGAGACTGATGTTATCTCTTACCTTATGTGATCCTGACTATACTTGTGAGTAATGGATGATGTGAGAGACATTATATTATCATGTGATTACTTTGATGTTGTATGTGATATTGCGACCATGTATGTGTGATGCATGTTGTTCATTTGGTTTGGCTATTTTATCGTGTGCTATTAATGGGTTTGTGGAAGTGTGCAGGTTACTTTCCATACCCATGGAAAATCGGAGGTCGGACAACAACCATATGTAATTCCTTGTTCAGTCGACCTAGTCCTAAGTAGGACTAAGATCACATGTGTTTGAGAATGTTGATCTTTGTTGTATTTGATTTATGACATTTTGTATGGTTTATACCTTTTCAAGTTATCTTTTGATGTGTTGTAAAAAGTGTAATGTTGAGTTTGCACAATTTTTAAGTGCTAAATGTTTGAAGCCACTTTTAAGTGATTTATGTGTTTCTAAGTGTTGCTAATGGTCAAATATTGACCCTAGGTCATACCCCTAGGGCCTAGGGCCATTCCTAGCATGTTTAAACTTGATTTGGACCTTGTATGGTCACCCAAACTTGACCCTGGAGTCAAGTGACGAGTTTAAGAAGTGTGAGTGGTGGTTGGAAGGCCACCATCTCAATTAACCCCAACCTCACCCACTTGGGTAAGGTTACCCTTGCTTCTCATGCTTTAGAAGCTTCGCACATGTACGAACCCCTTCCCCATGCTCTCAAACATGTGTGAGAGAACTTGTGGGGAAGAGTGTAGCTTAGATGAATGAGAAGGTGACAAGTGTCACCTCCCCATTCATAAGAAGCTTCCCTTTGTGTGCTCACATCTCCCTATGCGCACTTGTGGGAGAATGTATAGCTTTGTTGAATGGGGAGGTGACAAGTGTCACCTCCACATTCTTGTGGGGTTGTGAGGAGGGTTATGTGGATGGAGGAGAGGGTGACAAGTGTCACCTTCTCATCCATTAGGGTTTGAGAGCCTTGTCTTTATATCTCTCTCATTTTGATGAGAGGAGAGTTCTTCTTTTCATTTCTTTTGGGAAATTTTATACTTGTGTTGGGAGAGTGAAGGACTTGGAGATTTTTGGGAGAACTTGTGGAAGCTCTTCACCAAACACACTCCATCCTTGAATCTTGAGAGGTATTTCTCGAGGATTCAACCCATTTGCTTAATTGTTTTACTTATGCAATGAGTTATGCATGTTTTGTGTTTATGTTATCTTAGTTTTATGTGTTCTAATTTATGTTATCTTAGTTTTATGTGTTGTGTGTCTTATGGGTTGTTTTGGTGAGCTCTCCTTGTGAGAGAGATCACCTTAGTACTGGTTGAGAGAGGATGAGAACCTCCTCAGTTTCCCCTCTTTGTTATGGTATTTGATTTTTGGCCAAGGGCCTTCATTTAGAGTTTTGAGGAGTTTGGGTTATGGCATGAGTGCCATGGTTTTGTGAAATGAGAAGTATGGCAAGAGGCTAAGTGAATAATGAGTATTTTGTGTATTAAGAGTGTGGGTCTCCTTGAGTAGAGTGAGTCCACTCTGTCACCCTTCAAATTCATTTCTAAGATAGGTTAGTTTTTGTTAAGCCTTGGGTTGGGTGTTGTGGTGTTTGATATGAGTGTTTGCTTATGTTGTGGTGTGAAACTTGGTTGTTGGAAGGCCTCCTAGCTTGGGGGTGACCTATTTTAGGCCTAGGTTTGGAGGTGAGCTTCCCATGGTATGGCTACCTTGTTTGTATATTATGTAGGTTCATTGGGAAGCTTGGAGGAGTTTGACTTGGGGAGAAGTTTTGGGATAATGCCCTTTTGTATTTTGTAAATGAGGGCATTGAGATGCCTCATACCTATCTTGGGTTGTATCAAGGTTATTCAAATTGGAGGGTGAAAGTTATATGAGTTGTAATATTACCCTTTTGTAAACATTGTATTGGATTTATTAAATGTGAAATAGTTTATCACCTTCCAATGTTGGAAATGAATAAAATCTCTCTCTTATTATTGCCTTACATATTTTGCATATGAAGAAAATAGATTAAGGAAAGAAATTAGTGTGTAGGGTTTTTTTGATAGAAAAAAAATGCTCTCTATACTTGTAATAAAAGAAAGACAAATGCATAGTTAGAGTTAATATTTTTCCCCTTATTGTTAGTTTCTTTATCTCAAATATACTTTTATGCCTACAAAATTTAATTTTAATTAAGTATATTGATTGTATTACTTGTGCAAATTCTAAGTATATATATAGGGAAATTTATAGTCACTATTTTATATTCTATGTCATTGTTTTGTGACAGTGGTCAGGATTGTTTTTACCAATGATATATATATCAAATAGAGTTAATAAAGAAAAATGTCTTGAAAAAAATTGAAATGTATTTAAATTTTATCGAATGGTATTATCAGCTTTTATGTTTAAGTTTTCTTTTATTTAAAAAAAATAGTTGGAGCGGCTCGCAGAGGACTGAACCCCTCTACGGCCATCATGTCTTTTATGCAGCACAGAGTGTGGGGGGAGGGGACACCCCTCCCCACCCCCCTCAACAGAGCTTAAATCTCTGTGGGGAGGCAAAACACCTGCCCCGCTCTTCCGTTAACCCTACCTTGAGTGGCTAAGGCCGCAGTTACACACTGGCCATTCGGCCATTTAAACCTGCTCTGTGTTTGTTCAACATTTTAACCTGCTATATATATATACTAAGTATACTATAGTTTCATCAATATAAAAAGGTTAGAGTTATAAATATTAAAATATATATGTGTGTGTGTGTGTATAATTATATATATATATATATATATATATATTAATGGTTAGCATCATTGGTATTTTTTTCCTCACTGTGAAAAATTGTATCTCTAGTTTTTTTAAGAAAATAACCAGAGCGGAAAATCTTACAGAAAATAGAAAACTTATGAAAACTAGGAAACTTTTAGAAGTTAGTTTTTAAAAAAATGAAAATATAGGAAAACTAAACAAATATGGTTTCCTGTGCATGCAAAAAAAAAATATAGAGGATCATAGTATACATGAACAAATAAATGTTAGAAATTGAAATCTTGTGCAACCTGTAGAAAATATATTAGAAAACATTTCTTTAAAGAACTTGTAGAATCTCCATTTAGGAAGATACCTTCCCACTTGACCTTCTTTTTGAAACCTGCAACCAAACAAAACAACTGAACTTGTAATTGTGAACAAATGAAACATTTGGGTGTTTTTATAATACCTTTGTAGGGTTTGGTGCCCTAGTTTAAACATTATGGTTTTTGTCCTAATCTAGATTAGTGAGAGAGAAGCTCACTTAGGGAGTTGGTATTGTGTTTTTCGTTTATGTGTGAAGATTTATTATTTCTTTTATTTAGTTATTTATTTTGTGGGTGTGCACTTTATTTAGTCAATTGATTTATTTTAATATCCAATACTTGGTAAGGGCTATAGTTGGAAGTGTTATTCAAATTTTATATTTAGTTTAAAATATTGGGTATGGAAAATTGTTGTTATGATGACATTTAAACTATTAATGATGTTATGATTAATTTTCTTGGCGTAGATTTATTTTGGAAAAAGGAAGAATTAAGTTATACTTTAGTTTTATTTTTTTACTATAGTTATATCAATTTATCTTATTTCAAATCAAAGTATGGGAAAGAAATTTAGGTATTTTATTATGCATTTAATTTATTTTAATTTTCTTGGCTTAGATTTATTTTGGAAAAAGAAAGAATTAAGTTATACTTTAGTCTTGAATTTTTACTGTAGTTATATCAATTTATCTTATTTCAAATTAAAGTATGGGAAGGAAATTTAGGTATTTTGTTATGCATTTAATTTATTTTAATTTTGAAAGGGGTTATGTTAGGAATTATATTTTTAATTTATTTTTTACATCCTCCTATAGTTGATGAGGTGGCGTTATGTTGTCAAAATCACTATAGGAGTTACCCTATTTATTCTATAATGCCATGTTTTGCTACCAAAATTATTCTAGGTTTAATTGAGTTAAATGCTTTTATTAGATCGATTAATTTATCCTGTTTTATTTAAAATGTTAGATTAATGTTTTATTGAGGTCTTGAGTGGACCTATGGTTAGATTTCATCTCATAATGAAATCAATTTCATTTCACGTAGTAACCCTAGGGTTACGATTCTAAAACGGAATCTAACCCTCTCAGTGTCGCTCTTGCGACATACACCCCCTTAGTGGATTACATGACTTAGGGATGGCGAAGTGCATGTCACACCATCTCGTGTGATTGACCTTCCCTACCTTCAGGTGTTGCGCATGATGTAAGTTTTTGAGACGACTTCATGATGTGCGTATGTTACCGAGCGTGCGTGTTGTCCACGAGGGGGTTTGTAGAGTCGGAAGGGAAAAGTTTTGATAATTCATGTCATGACCACATGGAAAATATGGATATGACATGTGGTTATCATGTCATAACCACATGGTGAATGTAGGCATGACAAAAGTTTGGAATAGATGTTGATGTGGCAGTCTCTGCAAATAGGCATGCATGATAGCTAGAATTGTTACCTTTCACTTGAGTGTTGATGTGTGTGCTTGAGCATGTATTCATTTTAAGTGTAATGTTTATATGATATCAGAATAATGGAAGTCACTAATACTTAGAAGAATCCTTAGGAGGATTGACCTTGCACCTGGCCAGTTGCCTACAAATCTGAGGGAGGGTACAAGGTCCTTAGAACATTCTTATTGAATAAACTTACAAAAATTCTTTGATGTAATATATGGGCCTATTGCGTAATTTCATGTAAGTGACTCAGAATCTAGATTGATCCCAATGAGTCTAAGTCTTTGGTAGAGTAATTTATTGATTCATGTCCTTGCTAGCCTGTATGGCTATTGAGTTGACCAATTGGATAAAGTTTGGATCTGTTTGACCAGTATAGGCCTGTTTGGCCATTATTTTAACTAGCTCGTATTGGATATTGATAGGGTCCGCTAGACCCAGTTCTGTATGAACCAGTTTGGCCAAAGGACAGAAGAGCTCAGTTGGCTTCATTTTAGTATGTCCCATTTTGGACACTTTATCTTGGATTGGCTATTTCTTGAGTACTCATATTGACTAAGATAATATAATTCTTCTAATCTACAGTGGTGTATCATTTCTCTTAGATTCTAACACAACATAACTGGAAATTTTGGACCTTTGGATTCGATGCACAAGCAGTAAGGTTGTATAATCGATACAAAAATCTCACAATGCAAAACAAGGAAGGTGGCTAGAATTTCTAAGTGAGTATGAATTTGAGATTGGATATCAAGGGCAAGGAGAATAGAGTGGCTGATGCATTAAGTAAAAGAATACACATTATAATAACATCAACACTTCAAACCAACCTTAGGAAAACAAAAGATGATCCATGGTGTAATCAAGTGGGGTTAGCTCTTAAAGTATCTCTGACAGATCGAAAATATGCAAGGTATACCTTGATAATGATGGAGTACCAAGGGAGAATCTATGAACCTAAATTTTTTACTGAACTTAGAAAGTTGATTCCGAGGTTTTATTATCTTTGATGATGGAATTTTAAAGTGAATTGTAAGCATGAATGATCAAGGTCACGACATTGTAATAGCACCAAAGGAGGTTTTAAAATAAGAGAAATTTAAGGATATGAACAATAAGATCAAACAGTTGGACTTTGAGTGTGGTACAATTTTTCATTATGATCAAGTATGGTCGAAGGAAAAGGAGACCAATAAATGTGACCCTCTTATGCAGGAGAGAAACTAACCTAAAGGTGGATTCAGGAAGATAACTTGGTATAAATTATGATATATCTTGGAAGATGGAATAATTAGTAAAGGAAGAAAAATTATTTAATGACAGGATCAATTAGATCTATGAATATTTTATTTTCTATGAAGGAAAATAGTCAGAAACCATAGTGAGGAGCAAGTGTACTTAACTTTATCATGAATGGATTAAGGTAAGAGCCTTCTTATATGGAAATGAATCTCCCAAAGAGATGTTAGATAAAATTTAATATTCTGATCCTCGCATATGATAATAATTTGGCCTCTTGACATTGAAATATGTTTTGGAATACTTTCATTTTCTCTTAAGTATACCACTCTTATGATGAACCCATGAACGCGGGGATGTTTTACTTTAATTAGTTCAAATGTGGAGTTCATGATAATGACACATGTTTAATTTGATGGCTCCATTCTACGATAATTGTGAAGAAGTTATAATATGATGATAATGTGCTTAATGATGACACTCTGCAACTTGGATCTCTTCCTGAATTTTAGACACTTATTCACTTATTGTGGTATCTAAAAGGCTCCTAAAGATAATTATGAGGAAGGTACTTACATGATGAAGTAATGATTTAAAAATGACATCTTTGGTAACTTATGATCATTTATTACTTTAATTTGCATTGATAAATCAAGTACTTTGTGATGAGTTGCTACATACAAACATGACAATCTTAGAAGCATGGCTAAACAACACCATGATTAACATCATAACATGATATGTCAAACAACCTCTGCAAATATTTATCATAGACACAGGAAAATTTCAATGAATGAGTATACTGGAATAATCAACATTCCCGATTAGAAGACAAGCTGCAAGGACATGCTCAATCAAGTTTGAAAAGTTAAAGTAGTTTCTTAAACTCACATTGTTATGATAATACATATATACTTTATCATTTTGGAACCTGGTAGAAGTTTTGATATATGTTGAGCACTTTTGATACCTTAATTTATGAACTAAAGTCAGTGATGTTTTGCATTGGGACGATGCAAAGTTTTAGGGGGGAAGTATGTCACGACCTACTTTTATCCCCCTAGTATAATTTGTGATCTATCCGAGTTGGATTTGATTTTGTTTTAGAGTCATTAGGCTATACTATGCAAACAATAATTACTTTTGCTAATCACCATTTACTCTAATATCTACTTGTATGCATTTCATTATTCAAATATAGAAAAACTTATCTTATTAATTGATCAAAATAATTAGAAGAAAAATTAAATAATGTAAAAATGTCAATAACAATAAATAAATGGTTTTTGTTTTAGACAATTTAAAGTTTTAGATAAATAAAATAAAAATTTAAAAGGGTACACTTCTAGAAAAAAATAAAAATAAATGAGGATTCAACCCCCCACTTTCTAAGTCAATCTTCAAACAAACATTTAGTGTTAAAATAAGATTTTCCCCATGAATTTATTTCAATTTGGAAAATTGAAAAGAGGCATTAAATTGGGATTCAACTTCCCCCATCTTCCAAGTCAATTTTCCAAATAGTATTTATGGATAAATTGAAGTTTTCCACCAAAATTTATTGTAATTTGGAAATGGGTGTGAAGACATTAAATTATTAGACTTGACTTCCAAATTTTCCACCATGTGCTTGGAAAATGATGTTCTAGATGAGGGTAGAATTTCTCTATAAATAGGATGGATTGACGAAGGGAGGGACACAATTATCTTTGGTCTAGAGTGTTGGAGCAATCTGTAAAAGCCTTCCTCCTTTCCATAATTTTGTTTCTTGAAATTTTGTTAATAATTTTATTAAATTTCAATTTTGTTCAAGATTAATTTTGATGAAATACCTTAAAACAATTACAATTTGAGAGAATTTATGTATGTTTATTAAATCTAAAATCATTCAAGAAAAATTTGTGCATAATTTTTTGTGAAGAATTTAATTTACCAATTGAAATCATTCAAGAAAGAATTTGGGTGTAAGTCTTAATTCTAAAATCAATCAAGAGAGAATTCGTGTATAAGTTTTTGTGAAGGCTTTGGTGATTGGAAGTGGCATTTGTAACTATTACTTTTGACAAAAACCTCCTTACCATTATGTTGTGACGGTTGTCCATATGCTGCGCTAAAGCTCCCTTGTGGTACAGCCGGAAGGATGCTGCCAGAGGTTGAGAAATTTGGCTTTACGCATGCTAATTTCATTTTCTTGAAAGTTTCTAAAGCCTTTTCAACAAATCCATTTTGTGCATATCCTGCAAACATGGCATTTCATGAGGCCACATTTCTTGAGACATTATGTCAAACAGGTCACTTGCCCTATCTATGCTTCCACATTGTGCATACTTGTCTACCAGAGTACTCCCAATCATAATATCTGACAAAAAAAACCCCTTGCCTTTATGCTTTGATGAATGGTCATACCTTGTTCTTGAGCGCCCATTTGGCACAGGCAGGGAGGATGCTGGCTCAAACAAACCCAAAGTGCATCAGCATATATTTTCTACTCGCTCTCCTTTTGTAGGTTTCTTTTAGTTCTCTTTTTCTCAATGTGTTCAAATACGCTTGATGTGCTCAACCTTCTTGATGGAACTTAATTCCCATTTTTGACATATACCTTGATGGTACTTAATTTAACTCTAATCTATCTCTATTTCTTATCATGTTCAAGATCAATTACATTTTGTAAGAATAAGTTGTTAATATCATCAGTTCTAAATATTGTTTGCTTGTCATCAGGCTGCCCTATTTTTTTATAGGATGTTGTTATTGTGCATTATAAAGTTTGTTACCATGCCAGAAAAGAGTATTAGAATTTTCTAGTATCCTCTAGCAAAGGTTGTGAAATTTGGCTTTACACCTGCCAATACCATTTGCTTGAAAGTTTCAAAAGCATTTTTAACAAATCATTTTTGTGCATATCCTGCAATCATTCTATTTCATAGAAGATTTTTCTTTGAGGCATTCTGTCAAATAGTTGATGTGTCTTGTTTGTGCTTCCACATTTTGCACACATGTATACCGGGTCACATGCAATAGCATCATCTAATAAAATATGCCTACCATTATGTTCTAAGGGATGTCTATACCCTATTCAAAAGCTCCCATTTTGGCGCAAGCATGGGAGGTGTAGGTAAAGGTTGTGGAATTTGGCCTTACGCTTACCAATTGTTATTGCTTGAAATTTTTTGTTGCAAGTATATGCCTAACCAGTGTTGTCACTGATATCAAAATATCTATGTTTTCATTGGTGCCAACTGTGCCCTTATCATGTTACTTGCTTGTAATGAGTTAGATGCCTTATACCTATCTATGTAATTGATTCTAATGTTGAGGATATTGAGAAAATTAGCCCTCCGATAGAAATAGTGAATTTTAGTGGAAACAATGTATTGAATAAAGTAGAATAGTCCAGAAGAATGCTCTGCATTTCCTATAGAATGAATATCTTTGTCTGCAAATTGGAAGTTATTTAGAGGCATGTATGAAGCTATTAAATCTAAAGTTTGAGCCTCCAGTATAAAGATTTGAGTGAGTTATGTTCACCAATGTGAAAACTTATTTTCTTGTATGTTTGGTGGTCACAAGGAGAAAGTGTTATGCTCTGTATTCCTTCACATTAAAGTGTTTCAGTCTGCGCTTCATGAATGAAGTTTGTAATGATGTTAAGTGCCTTCAACTTCAATGGTTCATGATTTGGTGGTATACAAGCTATCATTTCCTCATGACAGTGGTGGACATTGTTATTCTTGTGCTCTAGTTTGAAGAATCTTCTTGACAGAGTGGTTAGAGATCATGCAGTTGTTCTTGATGATTACAATGTGTTTGTGGATGTCTCCTGATCATGTTCCTACCTTTGGATTGGTCCACAAAGAAAAAATTAGCTTGTGAATGAAGAATGTTCTTAGCAGACCTAATGCTCTCATCAGTCTTGGCTGACTTGGTTAATCTCACTAATTGCAAAGATACATTGAGAATTGTAGAAGCATGTCGTGGTGTAGAAGATTGGATTTGAGTCACAGCTAAGGCATGGTGTGATCTGCATACATCTTTAAATCTTTTCTTAGCTAAATTTTCTTTAGGTCCAGACCTATTTTATCTATGTTTGTAATGCTGACCATGGAGATTGTTCCAATGATTGATGAATGTAATGCTGACCTTCATGTACTATAACATCTCATTTTATGGACATTACCATTATTCTAGATTAATGAAAATTTACCGTCACTGATTTACTTTGAGTAATTTCAAATGTGTGAAAGTAATTATTATGAAGTTATATTGGAAAAATTGATTTATACATTAAGTAATATTGATGTAAATGCAATAATTTACTTTGGCTATATTTTGGAGACACTAACCTATTAATGTCAAGTTGAGTGCAAATGGATGCAGGTACTTGTCCAAGATGAGAGCATGGTTGAGCTAGAAATGTTCTCGCCACTTGGCAAGAATTGACAGATGCATTACCCTGATGCAATCACACACATCACATAGTTGCATATGTATTATTGAATGGCTTTGATTGCATTAATGTGTGATTATTAATAGCTTTCAAATTGTATTTTAAATTAAATAATAAAATATTGTTTGTAGATGTTTGGAAGACAATATGTTCCTTAAAAATAAATAAATATATTAAATTATATATATATATGCAATATTGTATTGCATTTCTCTTCTTGATTATTCAATTAGTTTTGTTTTAATAACAATAAGGTATACACTTGCATGACATCTAGATTTTGAATAACTCTTAATGCAGCTTTGGGTACAAAGTTGAATTTCAGTTCGGCTTATCATCCTTAAACAGATGGTCAAACAGAAAGAGTAAATCAAGTGGTAGAAGACCTTCTCCGAATGTATTTTATGGATCAGCAGTATAAATGGGAGGAGTATCTTCCATTGGTAGAGTTTGCATATAACATTTCATACCATTCATCTTTGGGGATGACACCATTTGAAGCTCTTTATGGATGTAGGTGTCGAACACCTATCAGTTGGGATAGAGTGGAGGACAAAATTGTAATTGGTCCTAAAATCTTAAGAGAAATGGATGATCAAATGAAGTTAATCAAGGAGAAGTTGAAACAAGCTTCAGATCATCAAAAGAGTTATGTAGATAAGAACAGAACTCCTAGATAGTTTTCAATTGGTGACAAAGTCTTTTTGAGGGTCAAACCTCATAAGAGTTTAGTGTCATTTGGCAAAGCGTCCAAACTTGCTCCTCATTTTGTAGGATCATTCAAAGTTCTGGAAGTGATTAATCATGTAGCTTATAGACTTGCTCTCCCGCCTGCACTTGCCAGAATCCATAATATTTTTCATGTGTCTTTACTTAACCTTTATAATCCTGATGCGTCACATATTCTTGATTGGCGTGCTTTGCAGGTTCAGGATCCATGAGTGGTGCTGGTGGAGCCCACTTGCATTCTAGGGAAGTGTAACATTAATTTGTGTATTAGAGATGTGGTGCAATATAAGGTCCAATGGGATTAGTATTTTGAGGACAATGCCACATGGGAGGATGCTAAGGATATTGATAGATCTTTTCCTCATTTGAGGATCTAGCATAGATTTCTTATTCATGCATGGATTATGATACTTTGAGTTCAGTTATTGCTTTTATACTTTGAAGTTGTTGTTATGATCTTTTGATACTGGAGTTGATGATTATTATTTTATGACACCTTGATACTTTATTGGTAGTTGATGGATACTTATTGTTTTGATGTTTAATAACACATCGAGACAATGTCTCTTCCAAGTGGGGAAGGATGTCACATCTCGTTTTTATGGACATTACTATTATTCTAAATTAATGAACATTTACCATCATTGATTTACTTTGAGTAATTTCAAATGTGTGAAAGTAATTATTATGAAGTTATCTTGAAAAATTTGATTTATACATTAAGTAATATTGATGTAAATGCAATGATTTGCTTCAGCTATATTTTGGAGACACTAACCTATTGACGTCAAGTTGAGTGCAAATGGATGCAGGTACTCATCAAAGATGAGAGCATGGTTGAGGTAGAAATGTTCTAGACACTCGGCAAGAAGTATCGTATGGATTACCCTGATGCAATCACACACATCACGTAGTTGAATATGCATTATTGAATGGCTTTGATTGCATTAATGTGTGATTATTAATCATTTTCGAATTGTATTTTAAATTAAATAATAAAATATTGTTTGTAGATGTTTGGAAGACAATATGTTCCTTGAAAATAAATAAATATATTAAATTATATATATATATATATGCAATATTGTATTGCATTTCTCTTCTTGAGTATTTAATTAGTTTTGTTTTAATAACAATAGTTAAATAATACTAAAAATAGCAATATTATGTTTAGGAAAAGAATGAAGGAATTAAAATATTCTTTATGTCATTCATGTGACAGTAATCTAAAAAAAAAATATTTTACTATTTTAAATAGCATTCTTTTTTCTAATATCATGGGTCGAATGTTCATGCAAACTGAGAATTCAAACTTTAGTTTTAACCTAATTCTTGATCGCTGAAAATAAGAGTAGAGCAATTTAATAAAAGTGCCGATCGCTCAGCTAGGGAGACCCCCCATGAATTGTAGGAGAGAACTGGTTTTACCTGAGCGATAGGAAGGAGAGTTGCAACTGTGATAGGAGAGAGAAATAAAGGCAGTGACAACAACTGCAATTCTTCATCAAATTGATTACTACCAAGTTTTTTTCCTTATATTGTTGTATTATTATACTTCAATTTGGGATGTCAAAAGAATGTTTTCTTTCTATTGTATGGTGGGTAACTGTAATTGTTGGGTTGACCCTATTCTTTTATGCTAGCTGCCTATCTTTCTCTTGTCACTATCCTAACCCAGATCGACCTCTACCCTGGCTATTTCCCTTTATTCTGGTTGCATACCTTATTTTCTTGGCCATTTAACCTTGTAGCCATCTATGATCTTTTCACCCTGGTGATCTTGTGTTTACTGAGTAGATCAAACCCTTTTATTCTTGCAAATCGTCATTTCCAAATCTTGACATTGCTAATGGAAAAACTCTTTTTATCAAAATCCCCAAATGCTATCAAATTATTCTCTGTCAGATATTTATATTGCAGATGTTATTTTTCTGTATGACTATAATTCTATTTGGCTGAAAGCAGTTTAGAATAGAAATCAACCTCTTATTGATGATCAAAACCTCTTGAAAATAAGCAAAGCTATTATTTCCTATAGCTTCTTTTACAGTAATACTTGACTGTAGTTGATCCATTGATGTCTTTGTAGATTGAGAAGTCAGATCCTGTAGCTATCTTTTATGACTATCCAAGATTTCTAATTTCTATAGCTATATAAGAAAAACTTATTTGGAACATTATATTGACTGAGATCAGAGATAATAGGCAATCTATTGTATTTTTCTTTTGAATGCTGAAACCAAATATTAATATTTATAACTGAAAACTGGATTAAAATACATCTCTATTCTTTTTATTTATTTATTTTTAAAACTGCAATAGTTCCTGTCGCAGATGTGGCAGGAAGACTGTTTGACTATTTATGGACTTCTTATCATAGTTTCGACAGTAAGTTATTTTTTATTGAATTGTAAAATTTTAGGTTAGATTATTAGATTGAAATACTTCTTATCTCAGAAATACACAACAAGATAGATTAATATCTTAAGAAGATTATTCTTGAAGACATTGTGACTGAAATACAAATTAGAAACTATATCAAACTGATAAACTTATGAGTGTAATTGTATGTTCAAAAGATCGATTCTTTCTTGAAAGTGTATGTAATTTTTCCTTATTTAATGATTTGGGAAAAGGGATTGATTTGACTTATTGTAAATCTTGAATTTGTGATTCTTTATTTCATTTTCTTGCTTTTTGGGGAAATAAGTAGTTTTTATCTAGGAATGTTATTGGGTTACTTTTGGGATTGCGATGCTAAATGTGGAGTATCAGAGATGGCTTTTCCTCTTTTCATGAATTGACCAATTTATTTAAATGATTAGATCTAATTGGAATAACATTGAAATAGATGTTTATTGTCTAGCAAAATTATTTATTAATATCTCTACCACATCCTATTGTGAGACAATTTGCTTTTCATTATTTAGAATTGCACATTCAGACATTAAGGTTGCATCGAGTGTTCCCTCCTGCAGTTGTTACCAAGTAGTTAAACATTTCGTGCAAGTTTGGGTTTCCTTCATTTCAGGAAGGGATCCAGGGAAGTGTAAATACTTCATGGTTGGGTGGAAAAGCACTTGAACCATGTTCCCGTCTCTTAGCTTGCAGGTGGTGGACCACTTGGTTCGTGTAGCTAGAGAGTGTATTAATTTATTATTTATTGTTGTACATGACTATTGTACTTGATTAGGTGTATCATGGCATGCTTGCCAATGGATTTATGTATATTATTTTATAGTGCTTGTTACCTGGATTGAGCACATGATTATGTAAGATTTATTGACATTGAGATTCATATTTATGAGATTATCTTTTATTTGAGATGTTGTGATTAAGTGGATTAATTACACCTTTTTATCTTTGAATATTGTATTTAAGTAGATTATTTACATCTTTTTATTTTGGATATTGCAATGTGGTATTTAAGTGGATTATTTACTTCATTTATTTTTGAGTTGGTTTAAATGATTTTACATGGTTTGTGAGGCTTTACATTTGGTATCAGAGCACTAGGTTTAACACTAGGGCCTTTGTTTGGGACTATTGTGCTAAAGTTGTGAACTTGATACAGATTATCCATCATGAATATTAGAAACACTGATTGTGGTGATGAATCAGGAAGTAGTCGGGGTAGAGGATCACGTGGAGGTGCATGTGGAGGTGCTCGTGGTGGTCAAACTGCTAGGGATCATGGAGATACTAGTAATGACCAAGATGGAAGATTTGATTGTATTCTTGATCTCTTGACCTGACAGGACACGAGGATGAATACTATCGAGCAGGAGATCAAAGGAATTCCTAGAGGTTAGAATGCTAATGAAAACCCAAGGGTTGAGACACAAAATGAGAACCCAAGAATAGAGGTTCAAGTTCCTGAAGTTGGAGCTATTGCTGATAATCAAGAAAAGATAGCAAAAGAATTGGGGAAAGGCCTCAAGAAAGTATCACGACTAAAGTTTGATGGAAAGACTATTGGAGATGGAGCTGAGTCCTGGATAATAGAAATGGAGAAATATTTTGGACTCTAAAACCTTTCAGATCACACGAAGGCTATGTGGGGATCTTACCAGTTGACTGGAGAAGCAGTAATATGGTGGGATAATGAGAGGGCTGATAAGAAGTTGTGACCTAGTGAGATAACATGGGAGATTTGCTTGCAACTGTTTAGAAAAAGATGGTTACCACAGTTATTCTTCAACAAGAAGATGACAAAGTTTTAGAATTTGATTCAAGGAGGTATGTCCATAACTAGTTATTTGGAAAGGTTTTCTCATCTACTTAAGTATGTTCCACAGTATTAGACATATGAGAGATTTCAGATCAGAAAGATTATTTTGAGATTGAGGCCATAGATTGGAGCTAAGGTAGACATTCATAACCCACTTACTATGGATGCCACTTTTGAGAAACTAATAAAGAAAGAGTCGAGGTTGTAGCAGACAACAAATTACCATAAGAAAAGAGATGCTATGTTTTCTAATAAGAAACCACAGAATAATCAGCAGAACTATCAACAAAATAAAGGCAATAATAGACAGATCAGGAATCTGAAGAGAGGTAATAATTCTCAGGATGGGAATGGTGGAAACAAAAGAGGTGGTCATAACAACAAAAACAATAATTAGAGGGAAAGAGCTAAAGGACCAAGAGCACCTAAGGGTGGATGTTACAACTGTGGAGGAGAGCATTATACAAATGCATGTCCACTTAAAAGAGGAAACAAGAATCAACAAGGAGCACCACAGCATCAGATTCATGCCACAATGGATAATCATCAAGCAGAGTTTCAAGCAACACTTATTCAGTTCCAAGGTAAGCTCTATGGACTACTTGTTTCTATTTTAATTGATACTGGTGCCACATAATGTTTTGTAGATCCTAGAGTAGTATCTAAGTTATCTATTAGACCTGGACATATGGAAAACTCTTGGATGGTACAATATGGCAATAGTGCAGAAAATAGGGTAGACTCATGTCTAGCATGCAGTGAGTTGGAGCTTCCTAGTTTTCAAACACAAGTGAATCTGTATGTAACACCTTTAGGCTCTTATGATGTAATTCTTGGAATCAATTGGTTAACTAAATATAAGTCTCTAGTAAACTGTGAAGACAAGGTTGTTAGATGTTTGGATGACCTAGGGAATCAAGTGCAAATTAATGGATCTAAGAGACCTTTAGAGCTTAGACAAATCTCAGCTATGCAATTGAAGAAAGCCAAGGGGAAAGGATGTGCCATTTATATTGTCCAAGTAAAGGACCTTGACAAAGAAGAACCACTGTTCAATGACTATCCAATCCTTAGAGATTTCAAAGATGTATTTCTTGTAGAGTTGATAGAGTTGCCACCGAAGAAATAATTTGATTTCTCAATTGACTTGCTACTAGGGACCGAGCCACAATCTAAGGTACCCTTCAGAATAACTACAACAAAGATGTATGAGCTTAAGGCACAATTGTAGGAATTGTTAAATCAAGGGTTCATTAGACCTAGTGTGTCACCATGGGGTGCACTGCTTATTTTTGTGAAGAAGAAGGATGGTACTTTGAGATTATGTATTGATTATAGGATGCTTAACAAAGATACTATAAAGAACAAGTATCCACTTCCAAGAATAGATGAGCTCTTTGATCAGATGAAAGGAGAAATAGTGTTCTCAAAGATAGACCTTAGATCTGGTTAGATCACCAATTGAGGATTAAGGATGAGGACATTTCTAAAACATCTTTTAAGACTCGATATGGTCACTATGAGTTCACAGTAGTACCATTTGGGTTGACTAATGCTCCAGCAGCTTTCATGAATTTGATGAATAGCATTTTCAGAGATTGTTTAGATGATTTTGTGTTGATCTTCCTTGATGACATATTGATATACTCTAAATCAGTGGAAGAGCATGAAAATCATTTGAGAATTGTTTTGTAGTGGTTGAGAGAGAGAAATCTCTATGGTAAATTATCTAAGTGTACATTCTTTCAAGATAAAGTGCACTACCTTGGTCATGTGATCTCAACAGAAGGGATTGCAGTTGATCTTGAGAAAATAAAAGCAATAATGGAATTGCCTGCACTGCAGAGTGTGACAGAGGTCAAAAGATTTATGGGACTTGAGGGTTACTATAGAAAGTTCATGGAAGGTTTCTCAACCATAGTAGCACCGATTACCACACTACAAAAGAAGGGTAAGAAATTTGAATGGACTGAAAGATGCGAGCAATCTTTCCAAGTGTTAAAGGAAAAGCTCACAATTGCTCCTATCCTGACCATACCAGATCCTAATGGGCACTTTTTAGTTATAACAAATGCTTCAAGGGAAGGATTACAAGGAGTGTTGATGTAGAATGAGCAAGTGGTTTCTTATGAGTCAATAAAGTTAAAGCAACATGAGTTCAACTATGCGTCGCATGATCTTGAATTAGCTGCCATAGTTCATATACTTCAGATGTGGAGGCATTATCTTCTAGGTAAGCCCTTTGAGTTAAAGACAGATCATCTTGGACTCAAGTATATATTTACTCAACCTAACCTTAATGCACAACAGAGAAGATGGTTAGAATTCCTTAGTATGACTTTGGAATTGAGTATATAAAGGGAAAGGAGAATAGAGTAGCAGATGCTCTTAGTAGGAGAAGACATTTGGTTGCCATTGTTACCATGAGATATAACTTGAAGTAGAAAGTGACTCAGAATATTCAAGGGGATGAGAATTATGAAAGAGTAAAGAAAGCTTTAGAAGTAGACCCCTTAGATCACAGGTTTGATGGTTATGTGATTGAATCAGATGGACTTTTGAGATTTCACGGAAGGGTGTATATTCCTAACTCAGGATAGATGAGGAAGTTAGTGGTTGAAAATATTCATAATGTACCTTATTCAGGTCACCCTGGAGTGATAAAGATGGCCAAAGGTTTGAAACCTTTATACCTTTGGCCTAGACTTAAGAGGGATGTGACGGAATTTGTAGCTTGATGTTTGGAATGCCAGTGAGTCAAGGCTGAGCATGTGCACCCAACAAGTTTGTTGTATCCTCACAGTATCCCTAAGCACGAGTGGCAAGTAATAAGCATGGATTTTATTCAAGGGTTACCTATGTCTAAGAATAGGCATGATGTCATCTTAGTGGTTGTGGACAAGTTGACAAAGGTAGCACATTTTATTACGAGGAATCTTTCAGATGGTTCTATGCTCTTAGCTAAGAAGTTTGTTTAGGAGATTTTCTGATTGCATGTAGTGCCTAAGATGATCATTTTAGATTGAGACACTCGCATGACATCTAGATTTTGGATAAAACTTAATGTAGATTTGGGTACAAAGTTGAATTTCAGTTCGGCTTATCATCCTTAAACGGATGGTCAAACAGAAAGAGTAAATCATGTGGTAGAAGACCTTCTCCAAATGTATTGTATGGATCAGCAATATAAATGGGAGGAGTATCTTCCACTAGTAGATTTTGCATATAACATTTCATACCATACATCTTTGGGAATGACACCATTTGAATCTCTTTATGAGCATAGGTGTCGAACACCTATCAGTTGGGATAGAGTGGAGGATAGAAATGTAATTGGTCCTAAAATCTTAAGAGAAATGGATGATCAGATGAAGTTAATCAAGGAGAAGTTGAAACAAGCTTCAGATTGTCAAAAGAGTTATACAGATAAGAACAGAACTCCTAGACAGTTTTCAATTGGTGACAAAGTCTTTTTGAGGGTCACACCTCATAAGATTTAGTGTTGTTTGGCAAAGCGTCCAAACTTGCTCCTCATTTTGTAAGACCGTTCAATGTTCTGGAAGTGATTAATCATGTAGATTACAGACTTTCTCTCCCGTCTACACTTGCCAGAATCCATAATGTTTTTCATGTGTCTTTACTTAAGCTTTATAATCCAACGCATCACATATTCTTGATTGGCATGCTTTACAGGTTCAAGATCTAGGAGTGGTGCTAGTGGAGCCCACTCGCATTCTGGGGAAGCATAACATTAATTTGTGTAGTAGAGATGTGTAATATAAGGTCCAATGGGATCAGTATTCTAAGGACAATGCCACATGGGAGGATGCTAAGGAGATTGATAGATCTTTTCCTCATTTGAGGATCTAGCATAGATTTCTTATTCATGCATGGATTATGATACTTTGAGTTCAGTTATTGTTTTGATACTTTGAAGTTGTTGTTATGATCTTTTGATACTTGAGCTGATACTTTATTGGTGGTTGATGGATACTTATTGTTTTGATGTTTAATAACACATCGGGACGATGTCTCTTCCAAGTGGGGAAGGATGTCATGTCTCATTTTATAGACATTACTATTATTCTAAATTAATGAACATTTACCATCATTGATTTATTTTGAGTAATTTCAAATGTGTGAAAGTAATTATTATGAAGTTATCTTGGAAAAATTGATTTATACATTAAGTAATATTGATGTAAATGCAATGATTTGCTTCAGCTATATTTTGGAGACACTAACCTATTGATGTCAAGTTGAGTGCAAATGGATATAAGTACTCATCAAAGATGAGATCATGGTTGAGGTAGAAATGTTCTAGCCACTCGGCAAGAACTGACGAATGGATTATCCTGATGTAATCACACACATCATGTAGTTGCATATGCATTATTGAATGGCTTTGATTGCATTAATGTGTGATTATTAATCGCTTTTGAATTGTATTTTAAATTAAATAATAAAATATTATTTGTAGATCTTTGGAACACAATATGTTCCTTAAAAATAAAAAAATATATTAAATTATATATGCAATATTCTATTGCATTTCTCTTCTTGATTATTTAATTAGTTTTGTTTTAATAACAATAGGTAAATAATATTAAAAATAGCAATATTATATTTAGGAAAAGAATGAAGGAATTAAAATATACTACCTGTCATTCATGCAACAATAATCTGAAAAAGATAATATTTTACTGTTTTAAATAGCATTTTTTTCTAATATCATGGGTCGAATGTTTATGCAAACTGAGAATTCAAACTTCAGTTTTAAACCTAATTCTTGATCACTGAAAATAAGAGTAGAGAAATTTAATAAAAGATTAGATCGCTCAGCTGGGGAGACACCCCACAAATTACAGGAGAGAACTGGTTTTACCTGAGTGACAGGAAGGAGCATTGTAACTGTGACAGGAGAGAGAAATAAAGGCAGCGGCAACAGCTACAATTCTTCATCAAATTGATTACTACCAAGTTTTCTTCCTTATATTGTTGCATTGAAATACTTCGATTTGGGCTGTCAAAAGAATGTTTTCTTTCTGTTGTATGGTGGGTGACTGTAATTGTTGGGTTGACCCTATTCTTTTATGCTGGCCGCTTATCTTTTTACTTGGCCATTAATGCATTTTTTGAGTCAACCTCTTCTTATCTTCTGCCTGGGCTACTTGTAATATTTCTCTTGTTAATGTCCTAACCTAGATCGACCTCTACACTGGTCGTTTCCCTTTATTCTGGCTGCATACATTATTTTCTTGGCCATTTAACCTTGTAGCCATCTATGATCTTTTCACCCTGGCGATCTTGTTTACTAAGTAGATCAAACCCTTTTATTCTTGCAAATCGTCATTTCCAGATCTTGACATCGCCGATGGAAAAACTCTTTTTTATCAAAATCCCTAGATTCTATCAAATTATTCTCTGTCAGATATTTAAATTGTAGCTATTATTTTTCTGTATGACTATATTTTTATTTGGCTAAAAGTAGTTTAGAATAGAAATCAACCTCTTATTGATGATCAAAACCTCTTGAAAATACGAAAAACTATTATTTCCTATAGCTTCTTTTACAGTAATACTTCACTATAGTAGATCCATTGATGTCTCTATAGATTGAGAAGTTAGATCATGTAGCTATCTTTTATGACTGTCCAAGATTTCTAATTTCCTATAGCTATATCAGAAAAACTTATTTAGAACATTATATTGACTGAGATCAGAGATAATAGGCAATCTATTGTATTTTCCTTCAAATGCTGAAACCAAATATTAATATTTATGACCGAAAACTGGATTAAAATACATCTCTATTCTTTTTATTTATTTAATTTTAAAACTGCAACAGTTCCTATCGCAGATGCGGTGGGAAGACTGTTTGACTATTTATGGACTTCCTGTCACAGTTTTGATAGTAAGTTATTTTTTATTGAATTGTAAACTTTTAGGTTAGATAAATAGATTGAAATACTTCCTGTCTCTGAAATACACAGCAAGATAGATTAATATCTTAAAAAGATTATTATTGAAGATATTGTGACTGAAATACAAGATTAGAAACTTCATCAAACTAATAAACTTATGATTGTAATTGTATGTTCAAAAGATCAATTTTTGCTTGAAAGTGTATGTAATTTTTCCTTACTTGACGATTTGGGAAAAGGGATTGATTTGACTTATTGTAAATCTTGAATTTGTGATTCTTTATTTCATTTTCTTGCTTCTTGGGGAGAGAAGTAGTTTTTATCTAGGAATGTTATTGGGTTACTTTTGGGATGGCGATGTCGAATGTGGAGTATCAAAGATGGCTTTTCCTCTTTTCAGGAATTGACCAATTTACTTAAATGATTATATCTAATCAGAATAACATTGAAATAGATGTTTATTGTCTAGAAAATTTATCTATAGATATTTCTGCCACATCTTATTGTGAGACAATTTGCTTTTCATTGTTTAGAATTGCACATTCAGACATGAGGCTTGCATCGGGTGTTCCCTCCTATAGTTGTTACCAAGTAGCTAGACATTTTGTGTAGGGTTGGGTTTCCTTCATTTCAGGAAGGGATCTGGGGAAGTATAAATACTTCATCATTGGGTAGAAAAGCACCTGAACCATGTTCCCATCTCTTGGCTTGCAGGTGGTGGACCACTTGGTGTGTGCAACTAGAGAGTGTATTGATTTATTACTTATTGTTGTACATGACTATTGTACTTGATTGGATGTATCATGGCATGCTTGCCAATGGATTTATGTATATTATTTTATAGTGCTTGTTACCTGGATTGAGCATGTGATTATGTAAGATTTATTGACATTGATATTCATATTTATGAGATTATCTTTTATTTGAGATATGATTAAGCGGATTAATTACACCTTTTTATCTTTGAATGTTGTATTTAAACAGATTATTTACATCTTTTTATTTTGGATATTGTGATGTGGTATTTAAGTGGATTATTTACTTCATTTATTTTTGAGTTGGTTTAAATTATTTTACATGGTTTGTGAGGCTTTACATGTACATTCCAAGGTTGATGAATTGTATAAAAGCATGCAATGTAGTTGCGAAAAAGGTGTTTGTGTGCGAAAATGAAAAGGTAAGTGCGAAGGTACAAAAGAGCAAAGCAGAGAAGTTATATTATGCTTCAATGGAACTAAAATTGGGCATGAAGTAGATGCTATAAAATCAATTCACCATCTTTTGGTAGTTAGCCACCCCTTGGCAGTGAGCCACCTTAGGCAGTGAGTCATTCTTTGCAGTGAGCAATTTGGGCAGTGAGCCTCTATTTTTTAGTATTCCTATAACGTATATATCTTTGTGGGCCAACACCCACCATGGTTTTTCTCTTATAGAGTTTTCCATGTAAAAATCTGGTGTCTTATGTGTTAATGTGTTGAGCTTCTTATTTCATGCTTTCATGGTTAAATCTGAATAACAGTAAATAAGTGTTTGATGTGTTGATGTTCATAAGTATTCAAAGTTTTTAGGGACAACTGATTCACCCCCTCTCTTAGTTGTCGGGTACATTACAATAGTTTTTAATGAATTTTCAACAATTCATTTATGTGCATATCCTGCAAGCATTGTATTCTGTTTGGTGACATCTCTTTCAGGTAGTCTGTCATATAGTTTGCATACCGTGTCTATGATTCTATGTTTTGCCTACATGTCTACCAGTGCATTTCCAACTATAACATCTGACAAGGATTTCCCTTCCAAATCACTGTGATACCTTGTGCCTAAGCTCCCATTTGGAACAAGCAGGGAGGACGTTGCCATAGGCCATGGATTTTGGCCTTATGCTTACCAATTTGCTATTGCTTGAAAGTTTTAAAGCCCTTTCAACAGATCCATTTTGTGTATATCCTACAATCAATGTATTCCATTAGATGACATCTCTTCGAGGCATTCTATCAAATAGATGACTTGCCTTGTTTGTGCTTCCTCATTTTACATACTTGTCTACCAAAGTATTTCCAATCATAATATCTAACAAAAATTCCCTTACCATAATGCTTTGATGGACGATCGTACCCTGTTCCTAAGTGCCCATTTGGCACAGGAAGGGAGGACCTTGGCAATGGTTATGGATTTCGGCTTTACATATGCTAATTACATTAGCTGAAAGTTTTTAAAGCCTTTTTCAACAAATCCATTTTGTGAAATCTTGCAATCATTGAATTCCATGAGTCGACCTCTCTATGAGGTATTTTGTCAAACAGTTCATGTGTCTCCCCTTCTAGAGTCCAACCAGAAAAATATCTCATGGTCAATCTAATTGAAATCATAAACAATTTTATTTATATTGTTAAGAGTTGATCCATAAGCTGTCCCATTTGCAGGCCTGATAGGAAGTAAAGTGAAACTATGAGTTTGGATTTCTTTGATTGTCATCTCCATAACATAAGACCATAGCTGTTGTTCAAACCTCGTTATTTGCAATGACTAGAACCTTATAGTTCTATAATTTAAATCTTTGGTAAATCTCTTGAGCACATGTTAATGTGAACGAATAACCTCTACAATGGAATTGCCTTGTAAAATATTTTAGAACTATCAAGGAATTGGCAAAATGGATCACCTTTCTTGACACACAAGTTTTGGGAGGGTTGACTAAATAGATGCCACTACTTATCAAGATAAAAATTTGTAGTCAAAACATGAATATATTTAATTATGTAATATTAAAACATGGATTCTTAATATTTATTAATTGACTTAAATAATACTTTCATATTCCTATCAAGATATTCCTTGAATCTCTTATGGGTACAACTGTTAGTTTATAATAAGGGTATTTTTGTATAGACTTACTACTTGTTAGTTTGTTGATACTTTGTTTATGAACCATAAATGGGTTTTGAAATTAGAAGGTAAATGATCAATCTTGCATACTCTTTCTTTTTCTTAGAATTATTAGAAATCAAGTGAGTAGAACAGATTGTTTAAATTCCAATTATCTTAAAAAGTAATATAAACATTGGTTACTAGAAGTTATGTGAACAACCATGGAATATGTGTATAGGTACTTTATGGATTTCAATATTCGATCAATTGTACCTTATTGCACAATATTAATGATAAAATCAATAATAGTGTTACACATTTCAAATCTAATTATTTAATTAGATATTGGAATTTGATTATGTATTTTGACAATGTGAATAATAGAGTCACCATATATGAATTTATGTTTCCTTTGGATAATAATTGTAGAAGTATAATGTTTAATAAGAATATCTTAATGGACAATATTAAACTAATGATTATTAGAGGGAAATTATTATTCTATGGAGCCAATACATAAGTTTTTGTTTCCTTGGGAATAGATTTCAACATCAAAGGTTGGATCAATTGGTATAATATTTAGTAAAAGATTATAGTGAGAATCAAATATTTCTTTAAACAAGCTAATCTTAAATGTTTTAGGAAGTACAAGATGAAAACTTAGTGTTTTAAAACAACTTCCCCAATCTCAAAATGTGATTGAAGAATCCCTCATTGTGACCTATGAAATAGAAGTCAACATTATTCACTTTGGTTATGATTTTATAATCTCAAGTTTAAGTTAAACTCTGGTTGGAAAACTTATCTTGTTTAGATTACAAGCCTTAATCTGGTTCCATTTATATGTAAGTTTGAAATGTCTATGCAAGAAAAGGATATAGTACCTTACTTTTGCAACAAAGATTAATTTGATATGCGTTAATTCCTTATATGTCTCATACTATACATTATTGTTTTAGTACTTTACTTTGAACAAAGCTTACTTGATGTACGATAATTTAATTATCATAAATTCATTATTTCATCTTGGACTGAATGATTTAGTATCTTTTCTAGTTATGCTTACGAATAATGTGAAGTATCTTTTCTAGTATTATGCTTACAAATTATTTGAATATCTTTACTTGACTATTCCTTATGTATATATGAATGGATCAAATAACTAGTCTTATTATTTACATGCATTATGATTGATCAAATACAATCTCATCTTTGAAAAATACATGGTTGCAGCTCATAAACTCCATGATCCAATAACTAAAAAATATTACCTTAATTCACTTACTTGTGGATTATGAGAATGGGAAGAAGATTATTTAATGGATAGGACATAGACTAAAGTAGAAAAATGCACATTCTCTGAATTAATAACTTTAGTCACCTACAAGATGGATAAGTACTATCTTTTGAAAGCTTTAAATGATAACCGGAAACACTTTAATTCTTCCTATAATTTGAGGGAATATTGCAGCTTGCCACCAATCAATTAGTTAAGAGATTTCTAGTAGGTGAGAAAATTTCACAAGAAATCCTATGGAAAATATTGTAAATGCAAAAGATGCAACAGAAGGACCTATGATGATGATAATATGGAGAGATCTTTTCGATCCAAGCATAAAAGCCATAAGAAAAGATACAGGTTTGCACCTGTACATAAGAATTATTTTAAAAATAGAAAGCCTCTCAAATATTTGTTCAGAAAAAAGAATAATTCAGGAAAGGGTCTAGTATGATGTTTTATTTGCAAAGGACCACATTATGCCACAAATTGCCCAAAGAAATATAATCCTGAAAATAAAGTTTATGCTCTTTTCCATGAACAAGATGTACATAGTGACTGGGAGAATGTTGATTCTTTTGATGCTTTTGCCCAATTTGTTGATGATCAATATTTTGAATTAGTAGAAGTTTTACCTGAACATTTTTCAATGGGTAAGGATAAGCATAGAAAGCAGTTCAAAATCCTCTTATTCATCTGATTTGCCCTTTACAGTAACGAAAGTTGTAAACAAGGCTATTAAGGATCTTAATTTCAAGATAGACATGGCAAAGGCCAAAGATACTTATAGGTTGGTAGGCACCACTGAAGAAAGAAGAGCAACCGCTAAAAAGTAACTAAAAGGTATTAAGGCTTGGGAAGCAGAATGAGACTCTCTTCAAAAGAAGATCAGAAGCTCTAAAGATTCTGCATCACATGGATATGTTCATCCCAAATGGAAGAAAAAACTTATATCATCTCATTCCCCTTCTCCACCTCCTCTCAAAAAATCCTTTAAAACATCTATCGAGCCTATTGATGCACTCTACACCAAGTTAGACCATCTCACTGAGGATATCCAGAACCTTGCCCACCAAATTTACCTCCAGCAAAAAGAACTTAATAAACTCACTTCTGCAGTGGGGGAAATAAGGGAAATATTGTTCAAAGTTGATAGTAAAGGGGAAGAATCTTCCAACAACAATACTTCTAAACCAACTAATACCTTATATTTTTTAGTGGTTGGATCATGGAGTTTATGAACTGTAACCATGTATTTTTCAAAGATGAGATTGCATTTTACTAGTAGCATGTTGTAGTATCATAAAGCCACTTAAATCCTATATGGTTTATCAATTCTTAAAATAGTCTATGTGAGAATATTATGCTGAACATTGTACCAGTAGCATGCTGTAGTATATGTGGAAGTCGCAGACATAAGTCCTGTGTGAAGGCTAGAGGAGCCATGTTAAGGGCATCAGCAAGTCGACCAAAGTAGTAGAGAATATCGCGACTATAAATCAGTAAGTTCATATATCTCACTATGGCTAGTAGAAGATTGATGAATGCTAGTTCTGCTTTATTTGAAGTATTGCATAATTATTTCCAAGATGGTGATGAACATGTTGTAGATGATAAAGGAAATTTTAAGTTTCCTGACATTAAAATTTCTACACTGTATCTTAAAAAAGGAATAAAAGCTAAAATTTGTGATTCTATCCGTCAGTCTGAGATCAATCTTTTAGTCTCTGGAGAAGGAATCTGTCTAATTTATCTTCCCTTCTTACTTCCATCTGATGTCTCTCATTGGAGAGAAAAGGAATATTTACATGTTCACTTTCCCCATGTTGACTTAATTGTGCACCCACATTTCAATTATGATATTGGTGCTCAGTTTTTTGCCACCCTCGTAGATACCCGCTATAGAATTTGGGAACATGCAGTTATAGCCCAATTTCGTGGTGTTCTTAGAGCGGAAAAAGGGGATGGTGTTATTTCTATTTATCCAAATGTTACTTTATCTTTATCTAATAAATTTATTTCTTCTTCTTTCTGTATCTTGCTCCAAGTTAAGGGTGTGTCTCTTATGCCTGGATCTATATATGCTACCATAGGAGGTCGTTGTGTCTATAGAATCATGAACATTGTATCACCACCAGTTTCTTTGCCCACGGGGGTAGGTTTCCCACAAGGATCCTCCAATTTGTTAGACTATGACCAGATCATTGATCACACTGGTTTTGACATAGGATTCCCAATTATTGAGCAACTCCTAAATCAACAGAAGCCTCAATTCAGAGACCTCCATGTACAAAGAAATAGGTTTTCAAATATACCTCTATTCCAGACAAGGATAGTTGCCAATGTAACACTCCAATCCATTCCAGATCAAACTATAATGGAACAACCAATCTTGGACGAGACCAGAGCAAGGTTGCAGCCTTTAAAAAGAAGTTTCTCTATGGCCCATGCATTTCCACATTTAGACAACAAGCTATATGTTGACTATAATCCTGAAGAATGCTCCTCATCCTCAAGCCATCTAGCCCCTAAAGCATTTCAGTTGGTTAATCCTTATCCTACCCGTGCTTCTTTTGCCTCAACCTTAGATTTGAGTTGTGACCCTGTCTTGATGGACAAACTAGTCAGACAAGTAAGCTTTAGGCTTCATCTGACTCCCAAAGAGAAAGAGGAAAAGAAGGATAAAAAACAAAAAGGAAATAAGATCATAAAGATAGATGAACCTGCCTGTATGATGAGAGAAGCTTTGCCAAGGTATGGGTCGGAGAGAAAGGCTAAACATCAAATTCAGGTTGACCCATCAAAAATTGTTGAAGTCACTGGATATGTGCTTGGGAGATGGCCAACCCAAGAAATCTTTACAATAGTTAACCGAGATGAGAAGATTTGGGGTAGATATGAAACAAGGTTCCATACTAAAGTAGGAGGTAAATAGAAAAGTTCTAAGGTTCAAAGAAATTGGCAATCCCAGTGGATGTTGGTAGCACAAGAGAATATAGATGATATGGCCCTAGATGTTAAACGAGTAGTTAGAAGGTTAGATTTAGTATATGATAATTTGCTCCATGTTGAGCATAAAGTAAATAAAATAGAATATAATACTCTTAAATTAGAAAAATAATCTACTTCTTTGTTGAATGATTCTTCAAGAATTTCTTACCAGGTGAGAACTGCCCAAGCTTCCATTGCAAACATCCAAACATTTACTCAGAGGATTGATACATAAACTACACAAATACATGATAATCTAGCCACCTCAGATGCTAGAAGAGATAATCAGGCCCAAGAAAATAAAGTATTATTAGAACATGTGGCCAGAAATTTAGAAAAAATTAGAAGATATAAAAAAAATAATAGTTTCCCAAAAAGGAAAAGATAGCTCTGAGGAAGAAGCTAAAGAGGCCAAATCTCATCATTCTGAACCTATGCAGAAACCAAGAACTAGGATCCAAAAAAGAAAAGGTATTTTGATTGAAGATGAACCTGAAGAACAACCAGCAGTCCCTGCTAGAACAAAAACAACCCCTAGGCCTACAAAATTAGTTTTCCCAAAACAAAAAGAACATGCAATGCAGCATGCTGATCAAATGAAGAATTGGTTACAAACACTCCAGATAGAGGATAACAAACCAATCTACATGGATGAGCCTGCTGCAGACCATATGGATACTTCTGCTCTTGAAGAAATATTCCTAGATGTAGAATCTTCTCAAGCATTTGATGAAGAAGAACCCCAATTAGGTTCTAAAGAATTTATTGTAGAACAAATAAATGATGTTAAGGATTGGGAAAACTATCTGGTCAGACATGAGTCAATGGAAAGTAATATTGATATAGAAATGAGGAATGTTGTTTCAAAGAACTCTAGACTAGTGAAGATGAGGGCTTATGCTACATCAGGTTACATTTTGAACATTGATAAGATTGTTTATCCACATGACACTATTTATACCTGGTGTGATACTTTAGAAAAAATTTATGATACAAGAGGATATGTTTGGTCTAAATCCAATAAAGTCATCTATGTTGTTAGATTAATGTCTGGAAAATTGAGAGATTGGTGGAATAGTTTGCCCGACAATGGTGTTATTACAACAAATCCCCAGACAGGAGAAGAATATGTTAAAGAAATGGATATGGTCAAAAATGATATATTTGCAGAAGGATTTTCTATGCTCAAAAGTATGCTCATTGGATTATTTAGTGGTTATAGGAAAAATAATATTCTTGAAGCTAAGAAAATTTTGTATTCTTTACAACTTAAGAACTTAGGAAAGCTGCATAAGTACAATCTCATCTTTGAAAAATACATGGTTGTAGCTCATAAACTCCATGATCCAACCACTAAAAAATATTACCTTAATTCACTTCCTTGTGGATTAGGAGAATGGGTAGAATATTATTTAATGGATAAGAAACAGACTAAAGTAGAAAAATACACATTCTCTGAAATAAGAACTTTAGTCACCTACAAGTTGGATAAGTACTGTCTTCTAAAAGCTTTAAATGATAACAGGGAACAATTTAATTCTTCCTATAATTTGAGGGAATATTGCAGCTTGCCACCAATCAATTAGTTAAGAGATTTCCAACAGGTGAGAAAATTTCACAAGAAATCCTGTGGAAAATACTGTAAATGCAAAAGATGCAGTAGAAGTACTATGATGATGATAACATGGAGAGATCTTTTTGGTCCAAGCATAAAAGCCATAAGAAAAGATACAGGTTTGCACCTGTACATAAGAATTCTTTTCAAATAGAAAGCCTCTCAAATATTTGTTCAGAAAAAAGAAAAATTTAGGAAAGGGCCCAGTAAGATGTTTTATTTGCAAAGGACCACATTATGCAACAAATTGCCCAAAAAAATATAATCCTGAAAATAAAGTTTTATGCTCTTTTCCATGAACAAGATGTACATAGTGACTGGGAGATTGTTGATTCTTTTGATGCTTTTGCCCACTTTGCTGATGATCAATATTTTGAATTAATAGAAGTTTTACCTAAACATTTTTCAATGGGTAAGGATAAACATAGAAAGGTTTGTCCATCTACTTCTGAAGAAGAAAGCAGTTCAAAATTGTATGATTCACCCTCTGGAGTAACGAAAGTTGTAAACAAGGCTATTAAGGATCTTAATTTCAAGATAGGCATGGCAAAGGCCAAACATCCTTATAGGTTGGCAGACACCACTGAAGAAAGAAGAGCAGTTGCTAAAAGCAATTAAAAGATATTAAGGCTTGGGAAGAAGAATGAGACTCTCTTTAAAAGCAAATCAGAAGTTTTAAAGCTTCTGCATCACATGGATATGTTCATCCTAAATGGAAGAAAAAAACTATATCATCTCATTCCCCTTCTCCATCTCCTCTCAAAAATTCTCTAAAAATTCTTTCAAGCCTATGGATTCACTCTGCACCAAGTTAGACCAACTCACTGAGGATATGCAGAACCTTGCCCACCAAATTTACCTCTAGCAAAAAGAACTTAATAAACTCACTTCTATAGTGGGGGAAATAAGGAAAATATTGTTCAAAGCTGATAGTAAAGGGGAAGAATCTTCTAGCAGCAGTAGTTTTGAACCAGCTAATGCCTTATATTGTCAAAAATTACACATATATTAGGATGAATTTTTGTTTTCCAAGATATAAGCCAATCCCCATGGATGCCTTTGTTGACTCTAGTTCTTCAAGAAGTTTTGCCAAAACTGATGCAATCCCACTAGAATTTTGGAAACTCAGGCCAAATCTTCCTTCAGGATATGCAATTAATGGACAACAGGTCAAGATGGGTAGATATGCTCAAGACATGACCATCAAGATATAAGAAAAGAAGTTTGTCACTGATTTTATTGAGTTAGATGGTCTAAGAGGTGATGTCTTATTGGGATTTTTATTCCCAATCAAATATCAACCTTTTGTTCTCAGAACTCATGAGATATCTCTCAGACATGAAGATGGCCATATAAAGATTCCTACTTTGAAAGTAGTTAATTACAAGTTTGATAAAAAGACTTCTAATCCAGGAAGGAAAGAAAGTGCTAATCTTCAAGGACAAAAGTTGCCATTACTGCTAGAGCCAGTCAAGGCTAAGTTTGAACAAGATTGTTGCAACTTTAATCCTCTCCAATTCCGGTCAAAGGAGCATGAAGCATGTGAAATAAAAATAAAGCCAGAATGTCAGTCTGTGATTCCCTTTGAACCAAGATATCTAATGAGCCCAACAGAAGTAAATGAAATGGATGAGCATTTGGAAGAACTGTTGCAAGGACATTTCACTAGAGAAAGTAAAAGCCCATTCAGTTGCCCAACCTTTTTGGTAAATAAAAGAGTAGAAAAAGAAAGAGGTAAAAAATGATTTTGCATCAATTATAAACCTCTAAATGATATCATTCTTCCATTTAATTATCCCACTCCATTTAGTACTGATTTGATTATGAGGGCAGCATCAAATTTTTTTTTTTTAAATTTGACTACAAATCTGGATTCTGGCAAGTCAAAGTTAAAGAAGATGATAGGTATAAGACTGCTTTCTTAGCTCCTCAAGGTTTGTATGAATGGAATGTGATTCCATTCGGTCTTAAAACTGCTTCGGCATATTTCCAAAGAAGGATGGATAAAGCCTTAAGAACTCTAAAGGATTTTTTTATTGTCTACATAGATGATGACATTATTGTTTTTTCTAAAGATGCTTCTGAACATCTAGAAATGTTATATAATGCTATTAAAGATCATGGAATTTGTTTATCTGCTAAGAAAATGGTGATTGGTTAGGAAGAGATTCATTTCCTTAGATAAATTCTTTCTGAGGGAAAACTCAAATTGCAATCCCATATTTTGAAGCATATTAATGAATTTCTTGATATTCCGATTGGGACAAAACAAATTTAAAGGCTTTTGGGTTGATTGAATTATGTTTCTCCTTTCTACAATGGCTTAGCAAAAGATAGGAAAAAGATCCAAAATTAGTTGAAAGAGGGAGCAGGGCAGTGGACAGAAGAATTGACAGAAATAGTAAAAAGGATAAAAGAAAAATGCCAACATTTGCCTACACTACACATGTCGAAAGAAGGCTATCCTTTAATGCAATATACTAATGCTTTTGATGAAGTGTGGGGTGTTGTGCTATTATAGGAAATTCCTCTGAAAGGAGCATAAATATGTGGCTACAGGTCTGGAACATTCACTGACACAGAATGCAGATATACAATCTATGAAAAGGAGATTCTTGCTATCAAGAAAGGTATTCAAAAGTTTAAGATTTTCTTGAAACCAACCCATTTTATTGTAAGAATAGATAGTCAACCAATGAGGTCTCTAAAGAGACCTAATGTCTCAAGTTACTGCTTGGAACCTCAATAGCAAGTACATGTTCAACATTCGTCGTTCATCGGCAAGATCTGAACTGTCGGTGAACTCTTGTTTTGTCCTACCAATGGATAATGTCTCTCCAATAGTTGTCATCAGCCACACTAGAGCATTGGTAGACTTTGTTAATATTTCACCGATCGCTTTGGTCTCACCGATGGTAGTGAGCTATTGGGTAGAATTTCTGTATCGGCGGGAGTGAGGAGTCTTTGGCCGATCTACAAGGTTACACCGATGAAGGGCGAGCTATCGGGTTGACATGTTCTATTGAGTTGACATGCGCTAGCTTCTCTAATCGATATGTGTCATACCGATAAGATATGTTTTATCAGCATAAAGTTGGCCGTCGGCAAAGCTTGTGGTAGTCACTCTGACAGTTTGGGTTACTCCAATGGGAGTTGGCATCAGAGATCAATGTATCAGCGTGAGAACCACTATCGGCCCAGCCTTGAGAAGTCACTCCGATAGTCTTGTGTCTTTCCAATGAAGGCTTGGATCAGCAAGACCATAACTATCGGTGCAGTTTCGAAATGTCACTTCGATGGTCTTCATTACTCCGATGGAGATTGGAGGGTTGGACATCGGCAAGAAAAGATCCATCGGCACTGTTCGATGATATCATTTTGATTGCTTAAGTCACTCTGATGAAAGATATCAACTAGAGTCTTCCAGTAGACTGGTTGGTCTTGTCGGTATAAGTGTCGACAGTTAACATTCTTGTGGCCGTGTATATATATTACGGCTATGACCGATGTCTGATGCATGTGGGACTAATGAGTCCTCTTGAATGTGAACAGTCAGATGATAGTTATGCGACGGTTGGAAGACAATGATGCTGAGTCAGTTGGAACGAACAGTTAGGATAGAAGTTCAAACGATTTTGCTCTTGAAGACTGTGGTATATAAAGATTTGGTAAAGTCGTCAGATGTTGATGATGAAGAGATTCAATCATATTGTTCATTTTGTAGATGTATAGTGGAAGTGAACTATTTTGTATGATTTGAGAATTGATACCTGAGCAAGAAGGCTGGGATCTTTATTGTAATCTTTCTAGCTTACTATAAATAAAGATTGTCTCTCTTGTGGTGGTGGGTTTTTTACCCGAAAGGGTTTTCCCACATATATCTGGTGTTGTTCTCTATTATCTTGCATGTTTATTCTATTTTACTGGTGTGTTCATCTGTATATTTGAATTAAATGTTACCTATTTACATTATCCTCTTTGAATTGACATTAGGGAAGCTATATTTTGCACCTCTACTTTCCTTACAGTCTCTTCTGAAAAAGAAACTAGACAAGGACTTAGCATATGGACGGATTGCAAGATGGTATCTTGATTTTATTAGTTATGACTTTGATATAGAATGGATCAAAGGAGACAATAATCCACTTGCAGATAGTCTAACCAGAGAGATGTCAAAATTAGCCGAGCCTACTTCTATGATGATTGAACTTGGTGAAACCATCTTAAAGGAAGATGGAACAGAAGTGTATGAGCTACCAAATGAAGAAGGTAATATTATGTTGGTTCCTCAACTCCCACCTAAAATTCTTGATCCTATACTCCAAGTTTATTTCCTTAATAAATGGCTCCAAGACTTAAGAAATCAAATTTTTGAAAATTATGAAAAGGGAATTCTCGAGCCAAAACAACAGGTTGCCTTCTTGGAACAATTTGGATTAGAGGAAGCTAGTCTAGCTTTTTCAATCAGAAATGGATTTTCTTTTGACATCTGCCTCACTTCTTTGATACGCATGAATTGGGAAGTAAGAATTAAGAGAAATCTATTAAAATGTGCTAAGTATGGATTCATTAATAACATTACTATCCTTCAGATCGAATTTGAAGAATTTGCAGATTTTTTCTTTGGATATAACAATCGGGTTTTACCACCAAACATAATAGAATTTTTTGACTATATCCAAGGGAATTTTTCCTGGGCAATTTCAGAGGGTATGATAGATTATTTATCCAATATCACATACCCAAGGTAGAATACTATCCTATAGTCCCTAATTGGTTTGCAAGAGCAAAAATTGAGGAAATGGAACCAACTCTTCTTCCAGCACTATTACCAGTCTGAACTGAGTTAGACCTGGCTTATCCTGAAGAAATAACTAAGATAATCTATGCTTTTAGAAATAGAAATGATGACATGGACAACACCTTTCAACCTATTCTTAGAAATCTTTTTCCTCCAACTATTTTTGGAATAGACTAGCACATGGGTTTGTCTATGTTGTGATGTCGGCCACATTATGATCTGACAACAGGATGCTACCCTATCAGAAAAAGCAAGATCCCCATATCCGCTTTTGGGTGTAAAGTGGGTTGTCCTCGCTTACGGTGTTTTTAAAGTGATTGTCTTTTCCTACTGTTGTTAGTGCTTACGGACATGACTGCCTAAAAGCTATCCACTCCAACAGTGGTTCATACATTTTATTTTTGTATGGTCAGACTTCTAGGATAGTTTAATGTGTTTTTGAGGTCTGCTTTCTATAAATAAGAACTTCAGCCACATTATTTGGCATTGGAAGTTCCATTCAGAGTCTACTAGAGTTTTAGGCTGAGTCTTAATATTGCAAGAGTATGCTCTTGTTCTACGCTTAGTGTGATCTGAACAATCATAAATTGTGTAGAAAGCTATATTGTGTGATAATCCTTATCGGTTATTACACTAATTATACATTGTACTTCATATAAATTATGCAATAGAATCCTTCCACTTAAATTGGTATCAAATTTATTCATTGTACTTCATATAAATTATGCAATAGAATCCTTCTGCTTAAATTGGTACCAATTTAAGTGGAAGGATTCTATTGCATAATTTATATGAAGTACAATGTATAATTAGTGTAATAACCGATAAGGATTATCACACAATATATCTTTCTACACAATTTCTGATTGTTCATATCACACTAAGAGCATAACAAGAGCATACTTTTACGATACTAAGACTTAGCCTAAAACTCTAGTAGACTCTGAATGGAACTCCCAATGCCAAATAATGTGCCTGAAGTTTTTATTTATAGCAAACAGACCTCAAAAACACATTAAACTATCCTAGAACTCTTAGCATACAAAAATGACACGTATGAACCATTGTTGGAGTGGGCAGCTATTAGGCAGTCATGTCTGTAAGCACTAACAATAGTAGGAAAAGACAATCACTTTGAAAACACCATAAGCGAGGATGACCCACTTTACACCCAAAAGTGGATATAGGGATCTTACTTTTTTTGTCAAGGTAGCATCCTGTTGTTAGATCATAACATGGCCAACATCACAGCACAAACAAACCCATGTGCTTGTTAATTCCAAAAATAGTTGGAGGAAGAAGATTTCTAGGAATAGGTTGAAAGGCATTGTCCATGTCATCATTTCTATTTCTGAAAGCATAGATTATCTTAGTTATTTCTTTAGGATAAGCAAGGTCTAACTCAGTTTGGACTGCTAACAGCCCTGGAAGAAGAGTTGGTTCCATTTTTTCAATTACTGCTCTTGCAAACCAATTAGGGACCATAGGATAGTATTCTACCCTTGGTATGTGATATTAGATAAATAATATATCATACCCTCTGAAACTACCCAAGAAAAATTCCCTTGGATATAGTAAAAAAATTCTATTATGTCTAGTGGTAAAACCTGATTGTTATATCTAGAGAAAAAATCTACAAAGACTTCAAATTTAGTCCTGAAGGATAGTAATGCTATTGATGAATCCATACTTGGCACATTTTAATAGATTTTTCTTAATTGTTGCTTCCCAATTCATGGGTATCAAAGAAGTGAGGCAGATGCCAAAAGAAAATCCATTTCTAATTGAAAAAGCTAGACTAGCTTCCTCTAATCCAAATTGTTCCAAGAAGGCAGCCTATTCTTATGGCTCCAAAATTCCCTTTTCATAATTTTCTAAAATTTGATTTCTTAAATCTTGGAGCCATTTATTGAGGAAATAAACTTGGAGTATAGGATCAAGAATTTCAGGTGGGAGTTGAGGAACCAGCATCATATTACCTTCTTCATATGGCAGCTCATACACTTCTGTTACATCTTCCCTTAAGAGGGTTTCACCAAGTTCAATCATCATAGAAACAGGCTGGGTAATTTTGACATCTCCTTGGTTAGACTATCTGCAAGTGGATTATTGTCTCCTTTGATCCATTCTATATCAAAGTCATAACTGTTAAAATCAAGATACCATCTTGTAATCTAGCCATGTGCTAAGTCCTTGTCTGGTTTCTTTTTTCAGAAGAGACCTAATTGGTTGACTATCTGTTCTTACAATAAAATGGGCTGGTTTCAGGAAAATTTTAAACTTTTGAATACCTTTCTTGATAGCAAGAATCTCCTTTTCAATGATTATATATTTGCATTCTGTGTCAGTGAACGTTCCAGACCTGTAGCCACATATTTGTGCTCCTTTCAGAGGAATTTCCTATAATAGTATAGAACCCCACACTTCATTAGAAGCATCAGTATATAGAATTAAAGGATAGCCTTCTTTCAGCATGTGTAGTGTAGGCAAATGCTAGCATTTTTCTTTGATCTTTTTTACTATTTCTGTCAATTCTTCTGTCCACTGCCCTACTCCCTCTTTCAACTGATTTTGGATCTTTTTCCTATCTTTTGCTAAGCCATTGTAGGAAGGAGAAACATAATTCGAACAACCCAAAAACCTTTGAATCTGTTTTGTCCCAATCAGAACATCAGGAAATTCATTAATATGCTTCAAAATATGGGATTGCAATTTGACTTTTCCCTTAGAAAGAATTAATCCAAGGAAATCAATCTCTTCCTGACCAATCACCATTTTCTTAGTAGATAAACAAATTCCATGATCTTTGATAGCATTATACAACATTTCCAGATGTTTTAGATGTTCAAAAGCATCTTCAGAAAAAACAATAATGTCATCTATGTAGACAACACAAAAATCCTTTAGAGTTCTTAAGGCTTTATCCATCCTTCTTTGGAAATATGTCAAAGCAGTTTTAAGACAAAATGGCATCACATTCCATTCATATAAAACTTGAAGAACTAAGAAAGTAGTCTTATACATGTCATCTTCTTTAACTTTGACTTGCCAAAATCTAGATTTGTAGTCAAATTTTGAGAAAATTATTTTTGATGATGCCCTCATAATCAAATCAATACTAAATGGAATGGGCTAATTAAATGGAAGAATGATATCATTTGGAGGTTTATAATTGATGCAAAATCATTTTTTACCTCTTTCTTTTTCTACTCTTTTATTTACCAAAAAGGCTGGGCAATTGAATGGGCTTTTACTTTCTCTAATGAAATGTCCCTGCAACAGTTCTTCCAAATGCTCATCCATTTCTTTTACTTGTGTTGAGCTCATTAGATATGCTGGTTCAATGGGAATCATAGACTAACATTTTGGATTTATTTTTATTTCACATTCTTTATGCTCCTTTGACCAGAATTGGAGAGGATTCAAGCTGCAACAATCTTGTTCAAACTTAGCCTTGACTATCTCTAGCAGTAATGGCAACTTTTGTCCTTAAAGATTAGCACTTTCTTTCCTTCCTGGCTTAGAAGTCTTTTTATCAAACTTGTAATTAACCACTTTCAAAGCAGGAATCTTTATATGGCCATCTTCATGTCTGAGAGATATCTCATGAGTTCTGAGAACAAAAGGTTGATATTTTGTTAGGAATAAAAATCCCAATAAGACATCACTTCTTAGACCATCTAACTCAATAAAATTAGTGACAAACTTCTTTTCTTATATCTTGATGGTCACGTCTTGAGCATATCTACCCATCTTGACCTGTTGGCCATTAATTGTATATCCTTAAGGAAGATCTGGCCTGAGTTTCCAAAATTCTGGTGGGATTGCATCAATTTTGGAAAAACTTCTTGAAGAACCAGAGTCAACAAAGGCATCCATGGAGATTGGCTTATATCCTGGAAAACATAAATTCATCCTGATAGATGTCCAATTTTTAACAATATAAGGCTTTAGCTGGTTCAAAACTATTGTTGCTGGAAGATTCTTCCCCTTTACTATTAGCTTTAAACAATATTTCCCTTATTTCCCCACTGGAAAAGTGAGTTTATTAAGTTCTTTTTGTTGGAGGTAAATTTGGTGGGCAAGGTTCTGGATATCCTCAGTGAGATGGTCTAACTTGGTGCAGATTGCATCAATAGGCTTGATATATTTTTTAGAGGATTTTTTGAGAGGAGGTTGAGAAGGGGAACGAGATGATATAGGTTTTTTCTTCCATTTAGGATGAACATATCCATGTGATGCAGAAGCTTTAGAGCTTCTGATCTACTTTTGAGGAGAGTCTCGTTCTTCTTCCCAAGCCTTAATATCTTTTAATTACTTTTTAGCGGCTACTCTTCTTTCTTCAGTGGTGCCTGCCAACCTATAAGGATCTTTGGCCTTTGCCATGTTTATCTTGAAATTAAGATCTGTAATAGCCTTGTTTACAACTTTCGTTACTGCAGAGGGTGAATCAGATGAATCAAAGGATTTTAAACTACTTTCTTCTTCAGAAGTAGATGGACAAACTTTTCTATGCTTATCTTGATGCAGGAGCATCCAGTGGTGTAAGGGCAATCTTGCATCACCCAAAAAAGAAGTTAATTCAAAATCATTGTAGTTGTTTTCATTTCTTTCCAGAATTAGTGTTTTTGATTCCATAATATCTAGAATAATGTTGTAGGACTTTCAGTTTTTCCAAAATTGCTAAGAATAGCAACCTGCCTGTTTTGGAAAGTCTACCTGCTATTTTTAGAAAGTTTGCAGTTGGGCACGGATTGAAGTGAAAACTTGCAGAAAGTTACTAAATGGAAATATAAGACCTTTGGCGAAGGAATCAGGGAAAGATCATTTGTGAGCTGAAAGATATTAAATTTTTTGTTTTCTGAAAAGCCCCTAAAATTTTTTGAAATGAGATATGAGGCACTAAAACTTCCCCTAACATCCTGAAAAGTTGACGGAAATCCATTTATGGATTTCTAGCATGATAGTTCACATCGCGAGCTTTCCGACGCATAAAACGGTTCGTCAATCGGACACCCGGATCAAAAGTTATGCTTCCCGGAAGTTTACCTACTTTTATAGGGTGTTGTAAATTTCGAAATTTAGCTGGATGCCACCGAAAAAGTGCTATTTATGGCTATTTTGGGGACCCTGGGCAGTGGTAGAGTTAAGGGGGAAAGTGTAAAGTCAAGAATAGGTGGGGAAAACAGAAACCCTAGCTGATTTGGGGGTTATAGAAGGTGAAAGATTCCAGAGCTTGGTGATGGTTGCTATAGTGTGTTGCAGCCTGTGGAGGACTAATTCCTCTAATTGTAATTAAGCTTCTGTAATGTAATAAGTTGCCCAGATCAATAAAAGAAAATTCTATTCTCTGTATTCAATTTCTGTTATTGTGTGTTTTATGATTTACCCCCTTCATCAAGTGGTATCAGAGCGAGGGTTCCTGAGTGTGTAGACAGATCACCGACCGTGAGGCAGTTTGCACCAGGATCTAAGGTTGTGGGTTTGCTGCGGAGATCAAGATGCCTCCATGAAGAAATCATGTTGGGAGGAATGCTTTGACGGAAGAGGGTTTTAGAGCCCTACAAAGGCAAATCGATGCATTGCAAGAGGAGCTACGAAGAGGGTTTGAGCCGAGGACAAGAGAAGAAAGTGAAGAAGAAGTTGAAGAAGAGCTATCTGAGGAAGAACAAGAAGTTGCCGAAGATGCTGCAGAAGTAAGGTTGTTGAGGGTCATTTCGAAGATCAGAAAGAGGCCCAGGATCAAAGTTTCTACATATTCTGGAGATTTGAATCCAGAACAACTTATCGATTGGATCAATGACATGGAGGAGTATTTTGAGTATGAAGATGTGGAGGACCCAGATCGGGTTAAGTTTGCAAAAACAAAGTTGAAGGGCCACGCCAATATTTGGTGGAAGGAGGTCCAATTAGAGAGGAACAGAAGAGGAAAAGCAAAGATCACTAGATGGGATTGGATGGTGGAGAAACTGAAGAAGTAGTTCATTCCTGTGGACTATGAGATGGAGTTGCTGAAGAAGTTGCAAGGACTGAAGCAAGGTAACAAGTCTGTTAAGGAGTATACAGAAGAGTTTTATAAAATTACTATTAGGACAGGCCATGCAGAGCCCAATAAGGAGAAGGTAGCCCGTTACATTAATGGGTTAAGGCCGAGTATTCAAGAGGAGTTGAGCCTAGTCAGAATGACCACCATAGAAGATGCGTACCAGTTTTCCCTGAAGGTGGAAGAGAAGCTGAACAAAAGATTTGATAGCAAGCAAAGGGGAAGAGGTCAAGGTGGAAGGACTGATGGAAGACCCTATGGAGGCCGTAATGAAGATCAAAAGAGAAGTGAAGAAGTAGGCACCAGTCGAAATCAAAGAGGGGATAATACCTACCGCCCTCGTGACCAAAACAATGGTGAGCAAAGAGGAAGAGGAAGAGGCAGACCTGGGCAAGGACCTGGAAGAGGAGGTTTCAGAGGAACCTATTTCCAATGTGGAGAAGAAGGGCATCGAGCATATGAGTGTCCGCAACATCAAGGAAGGACAAATAGAAGACCTGAAGGTAATGCACGAGTTGCACATGTAGATGAAGATGCACATTCTGAGCATTCTGAAGATGCTGAAAGGGGAGAAACCCTAGTTGTCAGAAGAACCTTGCTGAATGAGGAGAAAAAACCCAATCAGAGGAAGAGTTTATTCCGCACAAGGTGCAAATGTGAGGGTAAGTGTTGTGATATTATTATTGACAGTGGAAGCACTGATAATCTTGTTTCAGAGGAGATGGTTGACAAGTTGAAGTTGACAAGAAGAAAGCATCCACATCCATATCGGATTGCATGGTTGCAGAAGGACCATAGAGCTTTGGTCAATGAACAGTGTTTAGTGAAGTTCAAGATTGGTGACTACCATGATGAGGTGATGTGTGATATCATACCGATGGATGCATGTCATATGCTGTTGGGGAGGCCATGGCAGTATGATAGGAGCGCTGTCCATGATGGCCATGCAAACACATATTCCCTAACAAAGGATGGAGTTCGTCATAAGTTGAAGCCCTTGAAGGAGGTGGAAGAAAAGGTATGTAGTACTGCCAGAATTTGTTTGGTAGATGGTAGGAAATTTTTGGAGGGTATGAAGCATGAGCGTCATTGCTTTGCATTGATTCCTAAGATTAGTCAAGAGAAATGTGAAGATGTACCAGCAGAAGTTTCAGATATGTTGGAAGAGTTCCAGGACATTATCTCTGATAATTTACTAGAAGGTTTACCACCAGTAAGGAAGATAAGTCATCAAATGGATTTGATACCAGGAGCCAGTTTGCCAAACAAGGCAGCCCATAGAATGACCCCTGCAGAGAATGAAGAGTTGAATAGACAAGTTCAGGAGTTGTTGAGGAAGGGACTGATAAGGGAGAGCCTAAGTCCATGTGCGGTACCTGCAGTACTAGCACCAAAGAAAGATGGAGAATGGAGGATGTGTACAGACTCTCGAGCCATCAATAAGATAACGATCAAGTATAGATTTCCATTGCCAAGAATGGATGACATCATGGATTGTTTGAGTGGAGCCAAGCACTTCATGAAAATTGACCTGAAGAGTGGGTATCACCAAATCCGTATCAGAGAAGGGGATGAATGGAAGACAGCCTTCAAGAAAAAGGAAGGTTTGTATGAGTGGTTAGTCATGCCATTTGGGCTAACCAATGCACCGAGCACATTCATGCGGCTCATGAACGAGGTACTGAAAGAATTTTTGGGAAGTTTTGTTATTGTTTATTTGGATGATATTTTAATTTTTAGTAAGACTTGGGATGAGCATTTGATGCATATCAGAAGAGTTCTAGAGAAGCTGAGGGAGGAGAAGTTGCTGATTAATCTGAAGAAATGTAGTTTTGCAAAGAAGGAGTTGGTATACCTAGGATTTGTTGTCTCGGAGGAAGGTCTTAAGATGGACCTAGAAAAAGTAAAGGCTATCATTGAGTGGCCTACGCCAAGGAGTGCAACGGAGGTAAGATTTTTTCATGGTTTGGCAAGTTTTTACAGAAAGTTTATCAGGAATTTTAGTAGCATTTGTGCACCCCTAACTGAAATAATGAGAGGGGATAGGAAAGAGTTTAGATGGACTAAAGGAGCCAACAAGAGCTTTGATACATTGAAGCATAAAGTTGTAGAACAACCTGTTTTGGTACTTCCATATTTCAATAAGGTATTTCAGGTAGATTGTGATGCTAGTGGTAGTGGTATAGGAGCTGTTTTGAGCCAAGAAGGTAAGCCCATTGCCTATTTTAGTGAGAAGCTTAATGATGCCAAGAAAAAATATTTTGTTTATGATCAGGAATTTTATGCAATAGTTCAGGCTTTGAAGAAATGGAGACATTATTTGTTGCCAAAAGAGTTCGTTTTATATACTGATCATCAGGCTTTGCAGTATATTAATAGTCAAGGGAAGTTGAACCAAAGGCACTTAAAATGGGTTGAGTTTTTGTAGAGTTATACCTTTGTTTTGAAGCACAGGAGTGGGAAGTCCAACAGAGTTGCAGATGCCTTGAGCAGAAGGCAAAATTTGTTGACAAAAATGAAGATAGAGGTTGTTGGGTTCGATGAGCTCAAAAGTTTGTACCCTAAAGATCCAGATTTTGCAGAGGCTTGGAAAGCTTGTCTGGAGCCTGTTACTTTGGACAGGACAAAATGGTTGGATTTCATAATCCAAGATGGCATGTTGTTTAGAGGAAGCCAGTTGTGCATTCTGAGGAGTTCCATGAGAGAGAACCTGATTAAAGAGAAGCATAGTGGCGGACTGGCTGGCCACTTTGGTCGAGATAAGACCATATCTATTGTTGGTGAAAATTATTATTGGCCATAGTTGCAGCAAGATGTGAGGAAGTTTGTGCAGAGTTGTAGAGTATGTCAAATGGCAAAAGGAACAAGTCAAAATATGAGGTTGTATCAACCATTCCCTGTACCAGAGAAGCCATGGGATGATATTAGTATGGATTTTATTCTTGGTTTACCAAGGACATAGAGAGGGCATGATTCTATTTTTGTGGTAGTGGACAGATTCTCAAAGATGGCACATTTTATTCCTTGTAAGAAGACTAATGATGTTGTTCATATTGCAGAGTTATTTTTCAGGGAAGTGGTGAGATTACATGGTCTACCAAAGAGCATAGTTTCAGATCGAGATACCAAGTTTGTTGGTTATTTCTGGAGGACATTGTGGAAGAAGTTGAAGACAAATTTGAAGTTCAGTTCTGCACACCATCCACAGACTGATGGACAAACCGAAGTGGTGAATAGGAGTTTGGGTAACCTGCTACGGTGCTTAGTAGGGGATAAACCCAAGGGATGGGATTTAATTTTACCACAGACAGAATTTGCTTACAACAATTCTGTCAATAGGAGTACTGGTAAATCACTATTCCAGATTGTATATGGCAATAGCCCAAGAAATGTTTCTGAGTTAAGGAAGCTGGACAATGGAGAAAAGACAAGTGCCGAAGTTGAGGACTTTGTAGAACACATGAAGAATTTGCATGAAGAGGTGAGAAAGCACATTAATAAGATGAATATTCAGTACAAGGCTAAGGCAGATCAAAAGAGGAGATATAAAGAGTTCCAGGTAGGAGATGAAGTCATGGTTCACCTGAGAAAAGAAAGGTTCCCCATTGGAACATACAATAAGTTGAAAATGAAGAAATTTGGACCATGTAGAATCCTGAAGAAGCATGATTCAGGAAATGCATATGGGTAGAGCTGCCGAGTGGGATCAATATTTCTCCTATTTTTAACATCGTTGATTTATTAGAATATCATGAGGGTGGGACAGAGGATGGACCAACAGAGGAACAGTGGAGTATTCTAGCATCTACTTCAACAGAGGAGATAGAAGAGATCTTGGATAGCCGTGTGGGAAGAAATACTCAGAACAAGCAATATGAAGAATATCTGGTAAAATGGAAAGGAAGGCCTGTTGAAGATTCTTCTTGGTTGTCTAAGGCAGAGGTTGATCATTTGGGTTTTCCTCACACAAACATCTGAGACGTGATAGGGTCACTTCTCAAATTACCCTGGGTGTCTGATGCAGGAGCATCCAGTGGTGTAAGGGCAATCTTGCATCACCCAAAAAAGAAGTTAATTCAAAATCATTGTAGTTGTTTTCATTTCTTTCCAGAATTAGTGTTTTTGATTCCATAATATCCAGAATAATGTTGTAGGACTTTCAGTTTTTCCAAAACTACTAAGAATAGCAACCTGCCTGTTTTGGAAAGTCTACCTGCTATTTTTAGAAAGTTTGCAGTTGGGCACGGATTGAAGTGAAAACTTGCAGAAAGTTACTAAATGGAAATATAAGACCTTTGGCAAAGGAATCAGGGAACGATCATTTGTGAGCTAAAAGATATTAAAGTTTTTGTTTTCTAAAAAGCCCCTAAAAATTTCTAAAACGAGATATGAGGCACTAAAACTTCCCTAAATGTCCCAAAAAGTTGATAGAAATCCATTTATGGATTTCCAGCATGATAGTTCACATCGCGAGCTTTCCGACGCATAAAACGGTTCGTCAATCAAACACCCGGATCAAAAGTTATGCTTCCTGGAAGTTTACCTACTTTTATAGGGTGTTGTAAATTTCAAAATTTAGCTGGATGCCACCGAAAAAGTGCTATTTATGGCTATTTTGGGGACCCTGGGCAGTGGTAGAGTTAAGGGGGAAAGTGTAGAGTCAAGAATAGGTGGGAAAATAGAAAACCTAGCTGATTTGGGGGTTACAGAAGGTGAAAGATTCCAGAGCTTGGTGATGGTAGCTGTATTGTGTTGCAGCCTGTGGAGGACTAATTCCTCTGATTGTAATTAAGCTTCTGTAATGTAATAAGTTGCCCAGATCAATAAAAGAAAATTCTATTCTCTGTATTCAATTTCTGTTATTGTGTGTTTTATGATTTACCCCCTTCATCATATCCTTACCCATTGAAAAATGTTCAGGTAAAACTTCTACTAATTCAAAATATTGATCATTAGCAAATTGGGCAAAAGCATCAAAAGAATCAACAATCTCCTAGTCACTATGTACATCTTGTTCATGGAAAAGAGCATAAACTTTATTTTTAGGATTATATTTCTTTGGGCAATTTGTGGCATAATGTGGTCCTTTGCAAATAAAACATCTTATTAATCCCTTTCCTGAATTTTTCTTTTTTCTGAACAAATATTTGGGAGGCTTTCTATTTTAAAAAGAATTCTTATGTATAGGTGCAAACCTATATCTTTTCTTATGGCTTTTATGCTTGGACCGAAAAGATCTCTCCATATTATCATCATCATAGGTCCTTCTGCTGCATCTTTTGCATTTACAGTATTTTCCACAGGATTTCTTGTGAAATTTTCTCACTTGCTAGAAATCTCTTAACTGATTGATTGGTGGCAAGCTGCAATATTCCCTCAAATTACAAGAAGAATTAAATTGTTCCCTGTTATCATTTAAAGCTTTTAGAAGACAGTACTTATCCAGCTTGTAGGTGACTAAAGTTCTTATTTCAGAGAATGTGTATTTTTCTACTTTAGTCTGTTTCCTATCCATTAAATAATCTTCTATCCATTCTCCTAATCCACAAGGAAGTGAATTAAGGTAATATTTTTTAGTGGTTGGATCATGGATTTTATGAGCTGCAACCATGTATTTTTCAATGATGAGATTTTATTTATGCAGCTTTCCTAAATTCTTAAGCTATGAAGAATACAAAATTTTCTCAGCTTCAAGAACATTATTTTTCCTATAACCACTAAATAAACCAATAAGCATACTTTTGAGCATAGAAAATCCTTCTATAGATATATCATTTCTGCCGATATCCATTTCTTTAACATATTCTTCTCCTATCTGGGGATTTGTTGTAATAACACCATTGTCAAGCAAACTATTCCACCAATCTCTCAAATTTTCAGACATTAATCTAATAGCATATAGGACTTTATTGGATTTAGACCAAACAAATCCTCTTGTATCATAAAATTTTTCTAAAGTATCACACCAGATGCAAATAGTGTCATATGGATCAATAATCTTATCAATGTTCAAAATGTAGCCTGATGTAGCATAAGTCCTCATCTACTTTGGTCTAGAGTTCTCTAAAATAGAATCCCTCATTTCTATATCAATATTACTTTCCACTGACTCATGGCTGGCCAGATAGTTTTCCCAATCCTCAGTATCATTTATTTATTCTAAAATAAATTCTTCAAAACCTAATTGGGGTTCTTCTTCATTAGATGCTTGAGAAGATTCTACATCTAGGAATACTTCTTCTTTAGGAGCAGAAGTATCCATATGGGTTGCAGCAGGCTCATCCATGTAGACTGGTTCATTATCGTCTATCTAGAGTGTTTTTAACCAATCCTTCATTTCATCAGCATGTTGCATTACATGTTCTTTTTGTTTTGGGAAAACTAATTTTGTAGGCCTAAGGGTTGTTTTTGTTCTAGCAGGGACTATTGGTTGATCTTCAGGTTCATCTTCAATCAAAATACCTTTTCTTCTTTGGATCCTAGCTCTTGGTTTCTGCATAGGCTTGAAATGATGAGATTTGGCCTCTTCAGCTTCTTCCTTAGAGCTATCTTTTCCTTTTTGGGAGACTCTTATTTTTTTGTATATCTTCTAATTTTTTCTAATTTTTTGGCCACATGTTCTAATAATGCTTTATTTTATTGGGCCTGATTATCTCTTCTAGCATATGAGGTGGCTAGATTATCATGTATTTGTGTAGTGTATGTATCAATTCTCTGAGTAAATGTTTGGATGTTTGCAATGGAATCTTGGGCAATTCTCATCTAGTAAGAAATTCCTAAAGAATCATTCAACAAAGAAGTAGACTATTTTTCCAATTTAAGAGTATTAGATTCTATTTTATTTACAGTATCCTCAACATGGAGCAAATTATCATATATTGAATCTAACCTTTTAACTGCTTGTTTAACATCTAGGGCCATATCATCTATATTCCCCTGTATTGCCAACATCCACTAGGACTACCATTTTCTTTGAGCCTCAGAACTTTTCTGTTTACCTCCTACTTTAGTATGGAGCCTTGTTTCATATCTACCCCAAATCTTCTCATCTGGGTTAACTATTGTAAAGCTTTCTTGGGTTGGGCATCTCCGAGGCACATATCCAGTGACTTCAATAGATGTTCATGGGTCAACCTGAATTTGATGTTTAACCTTTCTCTCCGACCCATACCTTGGCAAAGCATCTCTCATCATACATGCAAGTTCATCTAACTTTATGATCTTAATTCCTTTCTATTTTTTATCCTTCTTTTCCTCTTCCTCTTTGGGAGTCAAATGAAGCCTAGAGCTTACTTGTCTGACTAGTTTGTCCATCAAGATAGGGTCACGACTCAAATATGAGGTTTAGGCAAAAGAGGCACATGCAGGATAAGGATTGACTAACTGAAATGCTTTAGGGGCTGGATGGTTTGAGGATGAGGAGCATTCTTCAGGATTATAGTCAACATATGGCTTGTTGTTTGAATGTGGAAATGCATGGGCTATAGAGAAACTTGTTTTTAAAGGATGTAACCTTGCTCTGGTATTGTCCAAAATTGGTTGTTCTATTATAGTTTGGTCTGGAATGGATTGGAGTGTCACATTGGTAACTCTCCTTGTCTAGAACAGAGGTCTATTTGAAAACCTATTTCTTTGTACAGGGAGGTCTTTGAATTAAGGCTTTTGCTGATTTAGCAGTTGCTCAATAATTGGGAATCCTATGTCAAAACCAGTGTGATCAATGATCCGGCCATAGTCTAACAAATTGGAGGATCCTTGTGGGAAACCTACCCCTGTGGGCAAAGAAACTAGTGGTGATACAATGTTCATGATTCTATAGATGCAACAACCTCCTATGGTAGCATATACAGATCCAGGCATAATAGACACACCCTTAATGTGGAGCAAGAGATAGAAAGTAGAGGAAATAAATTTATCAGATAAAGATAAAGTAAAATTTAGAGAAATAGAAATAACACCATCCCCTTTTTCCACTCTAAGAACACCACAAAATTGGGCTATAACTACTTGTTCCCAAAGTCTATAGCGGGTATCTATGAGGGTGGCAAAAAACTAAGCACCAATATCATAATTGAAATGTGGGTGCACAATTAAGTCAACATGGGGAAAGTGAACATAGAAATATCCCTTTTCTCTCCAATGGGAGACATTAGATGGAAGTAAGAAGGGAAGATAAATTAGACAGATTCCTTCTTCAGAGACTAAAAGATTGATCTCAAACTAACGGACAGAATCACAAATTTTAGCTTTTGTTCCTTTTTCAAGATATAGTGTAGGAATTTTAATTTTAGGAAACATAAAATTTCCTTTATCATCTACAACATGTTCATCACCATCTTGGAAATAATTATGCAATACTTCAGATAAAGCAGAACTGCCATTCATTAATCTTCTACTAGCCATAGTGAGATATATGAACTTACTGATTTACAGTCGTGATATTCTTTGCTACTTTGGTCGACTTACTGATGCCCTTCACATGGGTCCCCTGGCCTTCACACAGGACTTATGTCTGCGACTTCCACAGATACGTATTTATCTGAATAACAGTAAATAAATGTTTGATGTGTTGATGTTCATAAGTATTCAAAATTTTACAAACAACTAATTCACCCCCTCTCTTAGTTGTCAGGTGCATTACAACAGTTTTTAATGACTTTTTAACAATTCATTTATGTGCATATCCTACAAGAATTGTATCCTGTTAGGCGACATCTCTTTGGGGCAATCTATCATATAGTTCCCATATCGTGTCTATGATTCTATGTTTTGCCTACATGTCTACCAATGCATTTCCAACTATAACATCTGACAAGGATTTCCCTTCCAAATCACTGTGATACCCTGCGCCAAAGCTCCCATTTTGGAACAAGTAGGGAGGATGTTGCCATAGGCCGTGGATTTTGGCCTTACGCTTACCAATTTTCTATTGCATGAAAGTTTTAAAGCCCTTTCAATAGATCCATTTTGTGCATATCCTACAATCAATGTATCCATTAGATGACATCTCTTCGAGGCATTCTGTCAAACAGATGACCTACCTTGTTTGTGTTTCCTCATTTTGTATACTTGTCTACCAGAGTACTTCCAATCATAATATCTAACAAAAATTCCCTTACCATTATGGTTTGATGGACAATCGTACCCTATTCCTAAGCGCCCATTTGGCACAGGCAGGGAGGATGTTGGCAACGGTTATGGATTTCGGTTTTACATATGCTAATTACATTGGCTGAAAGTTTCTAAAGCCTTTTTCAACAAATCCATTTTTGTGAAATCTTGCAATCATGGAATTCCATGAGTCAACCTCTCTATGAGGTATTTTGTCAAACAGTTCATGTGTCTCCCCTTCTAGAGTCCAAGCGGGAAAATGTCCCATGGTCAATCCAATTGAAATCATAAACAATTTTATTTATATTGTTAAATGTTGACCCATAAGCTATCCCATTTGTAGGCCCGATAGGAAGTAAAGTGAAATGATGAGTTTGGATTTATTTGATTGTCATCTCCATAAAATAAGACCATAGCTATTGTTCAAACCCTGTTATTTGCAATGACTAGAACCTTGCAGTTCTATAATTTATATCTTTGGTAAATCTCTTGAGCACATGTTAACATGAACGAATAACCTCTAAAATGGAATTGCCCTATAAAATATTTAGGACTATCAAGGAATTGGGAAAATAGATCACCTTTCTTGACACACAAGTTTTGGGAGGGTTGACTAAATAGATGCCACTACTTATCAAGATGGAAATTTGTAGTCAAAACATGAATATATTTAATTATGTAATATTAAAACATGAATTCTTAATATTTATTAACTGACTTAAATAATACTTTCATATTCCTATCAAGATATTCCTTGAATTTCTTATAGGTACAATTGCTAGTTTATAATAAGGGTATTTTTGTATAGAAACTTACGACTTGTTAGTTTGTTGATACTTTGTTTATGAACCATAAATGGGTTTCAAAATTAGAAGGTAAACGATCAATCTTGCATACTCTTTATTTTTCTTTGAATTATTAGAAATCAAGTGAGTAGAACAGATTGATTAAATTCCAATTATCTTAAAAAGTAATATAAACATTGGTTACTAGAAGTTCTGTGAACAACCATGGAATATGTGTATAGGTACTTTAAGGATTTCAATATTCGATCAATTGTACCGTATTGTATAATATTAATGATAAAATCAATAATAGTGTTACACATTTCAAATCTAATTAATTAATTAGATATTGGAATTTGATTATGTATTTTGACAATGTGAATGATAGAGTCACCATATATGAATTTATGTTTCCTTTAGATAATAATTGTAGAAGTATAATGTTTAAAAAAAATATCTTAATAGACAATATTGAACTAATGATTACAAGAGGGAAATGATTATTATATGGAGCCAATACATAAGCTTTTGTTTCTTTGGGAATAGATTTCAACATCAAAGGTTGAATCAATTGGTATAATATTTAGTAAAAGATTATAGTGAGAATCAAATTTTTCTTTAAACAAGCTAATCTTAAATGTTTTAGGAAGTACAAGATGAAAACTTAGTGTTTTAAAACAACTTCCCCAATCTCGAAATGTGATCGAAGAATCCCTCATTGTGACCTATGAAATAGAAGTCAACATTATTCACTTTGGTTATGATTTTATATTCTCAAGTTTAAGTTAAACTCTGGTTGAAAAACTTATCTTGTTTAGATTACAAGCCTTAATCTAGTTCCATTTATATATAAGTTTGAAATGTCTATGCAAGAAAAGGATCTAGTACCTTACTTTTGGAACAAAGATTAATTTGATATGCGTTAATTCCTTATTTGTCTCATACTATCCATTATTGTTTTAGTACTTTACTTTGAACAAAGCTTACTTGATGTACGACAATTTAATTATCATAAATTCATTATTTCATCTTGGACTGAATGATTTAGTATCTTTTCTAGTTATGCTTACGAATAATATGACGTATCTTTTTTGGTATTATGCTTACAAATTGTTTGAATATCTTTAGTTGACTATTCCTTATGTATATATGAATGGATCAAATACCTAGTCTTATTATTTACATGCATTATGATTGATCAAGCAAAGAAGTTTATTTGCCTTCTCATTTCCTTATATATTATGATATAAATTTTCTTTTCATCTATATAGGTAAACTGTATAAATCAACGTCCAAAAACTCAAACAAATCACAGTGTTTGATTTTTATGGTACCTCTATGTCACATTTACGGGTAATGACCTCGCATTGAACCAAGTACCTCATGCCTAACATAGCTGCAACAACGACGTTTGGGCACCATCGCTCTAAATCATTGGGGAGTAATAAGGGACATGTTGAAGCTAAATCCACAAGAAGGGAAAATCTCCTTGGATATCTCATTAAAAAGACCAACTAAAGGACAAGTCTATTGAAATAGTTGTATGGTGATTGCCATGTGAATTTCTAAGTATTGAGGGTAAAATTCTCATTTAGAAAACCTTTCAAACTGTCAACAAAAAATGGGGCTTATTTACAACACGAGTCTAAATCTGAAATGACTTGTAAAATGTTAGATAGGGCAACTAGTCCAATTTAGAAACCCTATCTACCATATGGTCTCACCCCGCCTTCACAGATCTTGGTGAAAGTACTAGGGAATCAGGAACAGACTTAGTCATGAAATTACCTAATTTGTCTTGAGGAAGTAAACTAGATTTCATGACAAGACACCTGATAGGGATTCCTCCATCCTAGGACTAATTGACAAACACCCCTATAGGTGTTTATGGTAGTGGCCTAATTTATGTCCCTATTTCACCTGAGTGGGTGGCAGCTGACAAAAAACTATCTGGGGTAGGGAATAACCCTAGAAAAGGTTTGATACCCGCTCACAGTTGCATCAAACATAGTGCAAGACAGAACTACATATTTGCATACCCCAGTGTCAGTCGCATATGAAGGGGGCCTTGATCTCATGGATATAGGGTATGTAGGCAGACTGGACAGCGAAGGATGCCCCAGTACTCAGGTCCCCCAGATATAGGGTGTTACTCTATAATTAACATCATGATCTTAACTTTCTGTGTAGTGATTTATGAGTTGTGTTAACATGAGATTGTCCATTTAGTTTTGTGCATATGATAAGGATACCAGTCACTAGAGAAATAGCAAGTTGTTGGAAATGAATGCAGGATATAATGCATGACTTAAACTATGTGTTGATTTGTGGTTCCTGCATGTACTTTCTCTCTTCACCAGATTAACAGTTGTGAACTTTTCAAGACTTTATGACCTTATAAAACTAAGTTCTATTTATCTAACCACAATAATATTTATTGAGCAATTCTTAGAATTAATAGTAAAATTTTATGAATCTACATTTCATGCATCTATAAGATCAAAATTTTTAATTCCTCGATATTTTGAATTCAGAGTTTAGAATTATTTTGTTAATAAGGAGTCAGGTCTTTACATGGGTATGGACATCCCTAAAAGCATAAAGAATAATGTAATTTTTGTCTAATGTTGTAGTTGTGATTGCCCTAGTAGACATGTATGCAGAACGTGGAAGCATAGACAAAAAATGTGAGCTATTTGACATAATGCCTCAATGATTGCAAGATATGCTTTTGTTCTCAATTTTCTTCACTTCGATCCTTGCTCGCCCCATCGTTTCCTTTTATAGTGAGCTAATGCTTTCCCAAAGAAAGAAGCAGTAAAAAAATTCAATGAGGTGATGCTTTGCCAGAGAAAGGAGGAAGAGAAGTATTGTATTTGTAGTTTTAAGGAATATGGAAGGACGCCAAGGTAGTGGGTAGGTGTTCTTTCACAACTGAATTCAATTCTGCTAATAATAGCTCTAAATAGTCTAGCTGTGAGTGACCAACAACACGCAAATAGCTCTAAACAGGTGGATGTGAATGACCAATCAAAACATGAGAATTCCATAGGGAGGACAAAATATTAATAAAGTAGTTGAATTTCCCCTCGTGTAAGTTACATATTCAATACCCAATTTAATGCCTTCCTCCATTTTCAATTTACCATAAATTTATGTGGAGAATCCCCATTTCAACATTAATGTTATTTTTGAAAATTGACTTGGAAATGAGGGGAGTTGAATCCTCATTTATTTCTTTTTTCTCTAGAAGTGTACTCTCTTCTAGATTTTTAGTTTATTTATTTAAATTGTCTAAAAATCATTTATTTATTTTTATTATTATTTTATTTTTAATATGACATGACAAATTTGTTTCCATTGTTTAATTTTTTTCTTCTAACTTAAAAAGGTCATTAATATCTTTTATGTGGGTTAGCAATATAAAAGATATGATTTTGAGTATTTGAATAATGAAATACAATTAAAGTAGTTATTACATCTATACTAAAATCTGACCAAACTCATATATTTTGTAAACTATACTAGTAGGTTGTGACATCCCCAAAGACATGACCAAGATGTGGATATGCCAGGTGTATGTGTCACGACCTACTAGTATAGTTTACGAAATATAAGAGTTTGGTTAGATTTTAGTATAGATGTAATAACTACTTTAATTGTATTTCGTTATTCGAATACTCAAACCATATCTTTTATATTGCTAACCCACATAAAAGATATTAATCACCTTTTTAAGTTACAAGAAAAAAATAAAATAATGGAAACAAATTTGTCAAGTCATATTAAAAATAAAATAATAATAAAAATAAATAAATGATTTTTTGACAATTTAAATAAATAAACTAAAAATCTAGAAGGGAGTACACTTCTAGAAAAAAGAAATAAATGAGGATTCAATACCCCTCATTTCCAAGTCAATTTTAAAAAATGACATTTAATGTTGAAATGGGGATTTTCCACATAAATTTTTGGCAAATTGGAAATGGAAGAAGGCATTAAATTGGGTAGACTTGACTCCAAAGACTCAAAATTTCCACCATGTGATTAGAAAAATGTTCTAGATAGGGATGGATTTCTCTATAAATAGCCATGGAAGTGAAGGGAAAGGGACATACACTTGGAGAGTTCTTGAGCTGGATTGCTGGAGCAATATGTAAGAACAATCCTCCTTAGGGTAAATGCAAAGAGATGAGGGACCAAAAAGTTGCTACCATGGGATTTTTTGGTCCAAAAGTAAAAAAACACGAGAATTTTATAATGCGCTCGCATTTTGATTTGATTAAAATGCAAAGAGATGAGGGACCAAAAAAGTTGCTACCATGGGATTTTTTGGTCCAAAAGTAAAAAAAACACGAGAATTTTATAATGCGCTCACATTTTGGTTTGATTAAAATAAAAAAAAAGTCATTTCTCCTCATATAGCCACAACCATTGAGAGAAACAACATCAAAAAACTCTGTTCAAAGCGTGATCGCATTAAAGGGAAGCATCTCCAAGTGAGTGTAAGAGAAAATTGTTCTGACTGATTAGAATTGGCTCCCATAGTTTCATTACATTACTTCCTATGACTCCATCGTAGCCATCTAGCTCATAATGGACAAAGGTTAATTCTTCTACATGATCTGGGCTTAATTGAATAGGTGCTTTACATACCAGTTGCGAGGTATGTTTTCCATTGCCAAACTGAATATTAGTAGATCCTTTGGTCCATTGATTTTCTGGGAAACAATTATACCTAGCAACATTAAGGTTAGCTCCTGTATCCCATAGGAAGGACAGTGGATAAGGTTTGATTCTGTGGAAATGGATATGTAATACCAGACCAGGACAGGTGGTAGGCTTTGGACGTTGCAGGGCTTTGAATTGTATCTATGAAGAGCTACCTTCTTCATGTATGGATGTTCCTGTATCTGGATCAAATCCTTCAGCTCTAATGGCTGTCTCCATCATAGGACTATAATATTTTTCATGACAAAACAGCTCTTCTTCTGCTTGATTCATTTCCTTAGGAAGTTGTACTGTTCCCAGAGAATTGAACTTAGAAATATAAGATTCTAATTATTTATTTTTCTCTAATTCTTCATTTAAATTCTCATTCTCCTCTTCCTCTATTTCCTCTATTTCTATTTTTGCTTGGGTAATCACCATTTCTAGATATTCAATTCTTTGTACGCCAAATTCTTCAGGCCATACTTCCTAGAGTAGGTGCTTCAATGGAAGTCCTTTGTGGGAGAGGTACAATGGAGGAGACTAACTTAGGAGCTTGTGGCTGTTTCTAGTGTTGAATTTGTTTAAGGAGAATGTCTTTTTTTGCATACAACTGTTCTAATTTGTTCTTTTTCTTTTTCCATGTTTCATGTCCAAAATTCATTTCATTTAAAGATTTCTCTATATCAAGAATTTCTTGAATTACTTGATCTAGAGTTTCTCTTTTCATCATTTTGCAAAAGAATGAAATCTCAAAGTTCTCTTCTTCTTCTTCTTCTTCTTCTTCTTCTTTTCCTTTTCCAAGATTAGGCTGCTCCTGATCAAAAGGTAATGAATCTTCATCTAAGTAGTCTTCTTCCTCAGATAATATTATATCTTCTAAATCTGAGGGGTAATCATCAACATACTCAAATTCTTCTTCATTGTCCACACCTACTTCTTGAGCTAGCCTAACTTTACCTTTATTTCTTGCTTTATGACAATCAGGACACTTGTTAGCATAGTGTTCACCTTCACAAATATAGCAAGTTGGTTTCCATTTGTATCCTCTTTTGAAATTGTTCTTTTTTCTGAAATATTCTTTTTTCTTTGGATATTTTGAAAACTTTCTCTTTCCATATTTCTTGTATGACTTTTCACAGTCATATCATTTCTTTTTTCCTTTATAAGAGGATTTTTCTGATTTATTTAGATATTGATTACCAGGGACAATCTGGTAACAAACTGCAGATGAAATCAAAGGCTGAACTTTCCTTAGTTCTTTCTTCCTTTTGTTCTCAAAGCAAATTTCTTCATTAAGTTCTGTTAAAAATTGAACTAGTTGAGGAAAAGTTACTTCTTTCAAGTCTAGATTTTCTGCAACCAAATTTTCTAAAACTCTTTTATGATAGTATTCACTTATAACATCACCAAAACTCTTGATGAATGTTGTGAACATGAATTCCAAATTCTGTTCTTTACCAAACCGATAAAAATTCTTATACTACTCATGGCAGTATTCCTTAAAGTACCTCATATCCTTGCATTTGCATCAGATAAACTTATTATAGGCCATTCTCTCTTGAGAATCTGTGCAACCTACAAATAGTTTGGTAAGCTGGGCACAAACTTGATCAATCCCATGGGTTATTAAATCTTCCCTATAAGTCTCATCTAGCCTATCCCAAACTCTTTTAGCAATTCCATTGAGTGAGTTAAGGCTTTGCTTCATAGCATCTTATTCTGAGACACCAGTGCTTGTAGCTACAAAATTAGTAACCCATGTTTTGATAGCATCAATACTCATATTTTCAACATCATCATAGGAGTCAAAATTGATTAAGGGAGATGTTTCAGCTTTGTAATTTTGAATATTTCTGTATGGATCAGATCCCTTTCCATTAGAACTATGTCCCCTTGACATCTGCAATTTTCCTTCAGATTTCTCTTCAGGGGTAGCATCCCTTAGAGTTCTAGTTCTTAGATCCCATATTTTCTCTATAGTAGGCTCTGGAGGTTTTAACTTAAACCCTTTTCCTTCATATTGTGCTTGCAGATATTTAGTAGAACTAGAAGGGAAATCTAACTTTATTGGAACACTAGCTAGAGAAGAGTGTGAAGTTACTACTGACTGAATTGTTTTTGATTTTTCTTTTTGGAACCTCAAAGGTTTTATTATTTACACTATTAGAAACATTTTCAGGACTTTCATCAGTAGTAACTTCACACTCTTCTCTAGCTAGTGTTCCAAGAAATTTAGATTTCCCTTCCAGTTCTACTAAATATCTGCAAGCACAATATGAAGGAAAAGGTTTTAAGTTAAAACCTCCAGAGCCTAGTATAGAGAAAATATGGGATCTAAGAACTGGAACTCTAAGGGATGCTACCCTTGAAGAGAAATCCGAAGGACAATTGTAGCTGGCAAGGGGACATAGTTCTAATGGAAATGGATCTGATCCATACAGAAATATTTAGAATTACAAAGCTGAAACACCTCCCTTAATCAATTTTGACTCCTATGATGATGTTGAAAATACGAGTATTGATGCTATCAAAACATGGGTTACTAATTTTGTAGCTACAAGCAATGGAGTCTCAGGACAAGACGCTATAAAGCAAAGCCTTAACTCACTCACTGGAATTGCTAAAAGAGTTTGGGATAGGCTAGATGAGACTTATAGGGAAGATTTAATAACCCATGGGATTGATCAAGTTTGTGCCCAGCTTACCAGACTATTTGTAGGTCGCACAGATTCTCAAGAGAGAATGACCTATAATAAGTTTATCCAAGGCAAACGCAAGGATATGAGGTACTTTAAGTAATACTGCCATGAGCAGTATAAGAATTTTTCTCAGTCTGGTAAAGAACAGAATCAGGAATTCATGTTCACAACATTCATCAAGAGTTTTGGTGATGTTATAGGTGAATACTATCATAAAAGAGTTTTAGAAAATTTGGTTGCAGAAAATCTAGACTTGAAAGAAGTAACTTTTCCTCAACTAGTTCATTTTTTAACAGAACTTAATGAAGAAATTTGCTTTGAGAACAAAAGGAAGAAAGAAATGAGGAAAGTTCAGCCTTTGATTTCATCTGCAGTTTGTTACTAGATTGCCCCTGGTAATCAATATCTAAATAAATTAGAAAAATCCTCTTATAAAGGAAAAAAGAAATGTTATGACTGTGAAAAGTCATACAAGAATTATGGAAAGAGAAAGTTCTCAAAATATCCAAAAAAAAAAGGATATTTCAGAAAAAAGAACAATTTCAAAAGAGGATACAAATGGAAACCAACTTGCTATATTTGTAAAGGTGAACACTATGCTAGCAAGTGTCCTGACTGTCATAAAGCAAGAAATAAAGGTAAAGTCAGGCTAGCTCAAGAAGAAGGTGTGGACAATGAAGAAGAATTTGAGTATGTTGATGATTACCCCTTAGATTCAGAAGATATAATATTATCTGAGGAAGAAGACTACTCAGATGAAGATTCATTACCTTCTGATCAGGAGCAGCCTGATCTTGGAAAAGGAAAAGAAGAAGAAGAAGAAGAGAACTCTGAGGTTTCATTCTTTTGCAGAATAATGAAAAGAGAAACTCTAGATCAAGTAATTCAAGAAATTCTTGATACAGAGAAATCTTTAAATGAAATGAATTTTGGCCCTGAAACATGGAAAAAGAAAAAGAATAAATTAGAACACTTGTATGTAAAAAAGGACATTCTCCTTAAACAAAATCAGCACCAGAACTACCGCAAGCAAGCTCCTAAATTAGTCTCCTCCATTGTAGCTTTCCCACAAAGGACTTCCATTGAAGCACCAACTCCAGGCAGTATGGCCCGAAGAATTTGGCGTAGACAAAGAATTAACTATCTAGAAATGGTGATTGCCCAAGCAAAAACACAAATTGAGGAAATCAAGAAAGAGGAGAATGAGAATTTGAATGAAGAATTAGGGAAAAATAAAGAATTAGAATCTTATATTTCTAAGTTCAATTCTCTAGGAACAATACAACTTCCTAAGGAAATGACTCAAGCAGAAGGAGACCTATTTTGTCATTAAAAATCTTATAGTCCTATGATGGAGATAGCTATTAGAGCCAAAGGATTTGATCTAGATACAGGAACATACATACATGAAGAAGGTAGCTCTTCACAGAGACAATTCAAAGCCCTACAACATCCAAAGCCTACCACCTATCCTGGTCTAGTATTACATATCCATTTCCCTAGAATCAAACCTTATCCACTGTCCTTCCTATGGGATATAGGAGCCAACCTCAATGTTGCTAGGTATAATTGCTTCCCAGAAAATTAATGGACCGAAGGATCTACTAATATCCAGTTTGGCAATGGAAAACATATCTCCCAACTGGCATGTAAAGCACCTATTCAATTAAGCCCAGAACATGTAGAAGAATTAACCTTTGTCCATTATGAGTTAGATGGCTATGATGGAGTCATAAGAAGTAATGCAATGAAACTATGGGAGCCAATTGTAATTAGCCAAAACAGTATCACATTCAAAAATCAATTTTAGGTTCCTAGATTGTCTACAAAATTTGCATATACCAACAAGAAGGATTTTGACAGCAAATGTAAAAGGAATAAAGTTTGGATAGCTAGGCAAGATGAAGCTATATGTGATCCCTTAGAACAGATCAAAAAGGAATTCAGGGAGACTGTTATGACAAAAGATTTGAAAAAACATAAGAGAAATCTTTTTTGTGAACTTTCTTCATGTAAGGAAATGATACCAAAAGCAAAAGCTAACTATTTCCTTATGAGTACTAAAGAAGCTGAAATATGTAAAAGGGAAATAGATGAACTTCTAGAACTAGGTCTCATTCAAAATTCTAGTTCACCATTTTCTTGCCATGCAATGTTTGTTCCAAAATTTGATCAACATGGTCAATAGCTGCCTGAAAAAAGACTGGTTGTAAATTACAAACCTCTGAATGAGTGTTTACAAGATAACCGGCACCCACTTCCAAACAAGGATCATATCTGGCACAACATTCAAGGCAGTAACAGGTATTCCAAATTTGACTTAACTAAAGGATTTTGGCAAATAAAACTTAAGCCAAAGGATCAAAAATTCCTGAATACACTCTTGACAAAGAAACATGATGAATGTATCTCTAGAATTAAAGCAAAATGTGCCAATTTACCAGCATTAAGATTGCCTAGTAATGGACCTAAAATAGTAGAAACAGATGCTAGTGAAAGCACATGGGCTAGAATTTTGAAAGAAAAGAATCAACATGGTAAAGAAGAGATTGTTTGATATGCCTCAGGAAGCTTTAAAGGCAGTGAACTCAACTACCACAACACTCACAAAGAAATCCTTGTTGTTGTTAATTCATTAAAAGCTTTTTATATGTTTCTTGCTGACAAACAATTTCTTGTTCTCAGTGATTTACAGAATTTAAAAGGTTTTTTCAAAAGGGAATCCAAAGATAAAGTTATCAGAGCCAGATTGTTAAGATGGGCACAATTCCTCAACACCTTTGATTTTGACATTGTACATTTGCCAGGAAAACAAAATATTTTTGCAGATTTTCTATCCAGAGAAGGTCATCAAACAGGAATAGTTTGAGTTATCAGGCTACGTGAAGAAAGGTGGTACAAGAAGAGTTGTCCAGAATTTTGTAGTAATCCTTTCAACCGAAGGGATCGACATAATTTTAATATTGCCAATGATTATTTGTCAGACAGACATAAAATGATTCTTGCAAAGATGGCCTTATCCACTACAGGTGTTTGGAGCAATAATTCATTTTTCCAATTCTCTGCTCAAGTTGAACCTGTTGATCCGAAGATAGCTACATGTCTTCCCAACTGGATTGGAGATTTCCAATTACTAGTTAAGTTTCTAAATCCTTTAATCCAACGTCCAGAATGATGGCTTCATGGTGAAAAGGGAATTGAATACATGTGAGACATGTTTCAAGGGCCGTATCCTATTCCTCAGATGCAGTTTGGAAAATCTGCCAGCTATAAAGGAGTACTATTCAAGCTAACATTAGGTTCATATCATGATAATTTAATCAATAGGTATGTCTGTTAGCACTATGGATCTCTTGGTGCAGATTCCATGTTCCAGCATTAGATAATTGGAGCCAGAATATGACATTTGTATAACAACTAGCAACCTATATGGTTGACAACAAAGACTTATCACCTTGAATTGGGTGATACTGGCACCATGGCCCAAGGCATCTATGGACCATGCAAATTGAAGACTCTGACAATACTATGGAAGGAACCGGGACCTCCCACTAATCCGTATGCACGTGAACATGATAGTGAAAGTTGTCTTCTTGGTCATCCTTTAGATTCTTGTCCTTGTTGTGCACCAACTCCTATCCACTCAGAAGAAGACATTGATATTGACTAGCGAATGGGGTTTGTCCTTCGCTAGAGACATCTGTCACTCCGTAAAGAAAAGATAGACGTGGACCTCACCACGGTAAAAGGGGTAAGGTTACCACCTCAATGTAACCTCGGGATAGTCTTCTTGAGATAAAAAAACAACTTTGTAAAAAGTAGATTTAGGTCATGTCCTGTCCTTTCTTTCTTGTTCACGGGATGATTGGGACCACCCGGAGAATCTTTTCTTCTCACTGTGGTCTTCCCTATGGAAAGAAGATGCTTTGTTAGTGGATGTTGGGCTGGAGCAATTCTATTGGCGGAACTCAACAATTTTATATTGCCCTTAATATGAAAAAGTGGTGAGTCTGTTGGCAAAATTCCTATAAATACCACTCATTCACTCTATGAAGGTGATCGAATCTGAGTGAAGAGTTCATTCTATAAAGAGTCCAGTCTAGGATAGATAAGTTTGATAAGTAAAGTTTATAGCCTGTAGTTTGAAGTCTATAAGGTCTTAAGAGAATAGAGAAGTATGCTCTTCCCTTCATAGGGAATCAGAACCTTAGACTTCTTGAAAAGACATCATAGTATGTATGTAATTCTGGCATGAAATATCAAGTGAGAAGTGAAAGTATAGAGTTTTGTTCCTTTGCACATATGTTCTTAATCTAACAATTTGATTTTCTCTATTAGCACTCTGTCTTACTGCTTGTCAAAATTTGGTATCAGAGATAGAGTATTGTTATTCTGGATTAAAATGAAATATGTTGACATCTATATTCTTGCTTATAGCTCTCTGTATTTCTCTTCGTAATGCTCTCACAATTCCAGTTCACTGTTTTAAATCCCTATTGTAGTAAGTCCCAGTTACATTAGTTTAGGGCAGTATTAAGGGCAGTAATATTGTGATTCGAGTGCAAATTTGAGTGACCAGTATGGATATAGCATCGATATCGAGTTCAGTTGTCCCTCCAGATGATCAGACTCAGCTTCGAAATCATGAGGCAATTTTTACTAATTTCTTTGCTCAGAATGAGTCCACATTTTCTATGCCAGAAGCTAGTGGAAATGTCTTAAATGAGTTATATGATGAAAGTCCTGAAAATGTTTCTAATAGTGTAAATAATAAACCCTTTAAGGTTCCAAAAATATGAGCGTCAGATATCTATAGAGATGTACCTAAAAGTTGGATTTTACCCAATGGCTTTAAGGATTGGTTTGGTTATAAGAGTCTTCAGAGGTGTAAGGTTGCAGAGCTGCAACATGTTGTCAAAAATGGTTTCGAGGGTAAATTAAAGTTGTTCACACAAACTGAAATAGGTCGATGGAAGGAAAATGCTAGGTCAGATCTGAGAGCTTATTAGTATATGCATCTGTCATTTGTCTGAATAGGTATAATGGGACATTACAGAAAGGGTCTTCCTATAACGTTCTAATGTTACTAAGAAATGTACGATTTCTGAAAACATCTCATGCCCTGTTAGGAGGAGCCTGTGACTCTATGTCAAATGGTCCTATTTATATTGACTGTGCCCTAGATTTTACAATCAATCTTAAAGATGCAAACCTAGATGATGTCATAACCTATGAGTTTAAGACTATGATCCTATATATGAAAGACAAGTCCATAGATCACTCTTTGTGCTTTGTCATCCATTATAGGTTATATAATAAAACCATCCCATTGATGATTAATCCCAAGAGAGCCATGACACCTGAAGAAGGATTGTCTACTGTATGGAAGTCTACCAGCTCTACTACCCAACTCTGAGCACCTCACATAGTTAAGCATAAGGATATTAAAATGCAAGAGTAATGGGCATTAGAACTTTGGAATAAGGATGAATGTCCAGCCAAGCCTCCACAGTTACAAGGAGTTAGCATCTAAGAAATAGATGATAGGGCTGTGTTAAGATTCTCTTCCTCTATTTCTTCTGTTGGTCAACCACCAGAAAGAGTTTTTACATACAACAATCCTATGCTGAGAACCCCTTTTCAAAGATCTCAATCTATCTGTCTTCAACCCTCAGTTGGGTTTAAACAATTGTTTCAGTTCCCACATGCCAGCACTTCCATGCCACAACCACCACAATTGGGATTTGATGTGACCATAAACATTATTCTGAAATAGAAACAGGAGTAGTCAAGTGCGATGACTGTAGCTTTGTCTTTACCCAAAAGAATTTGTGCATGATGCGTATGATGTCAGGAAAGACAGTTTCTTTTCCTGAATCAACTATTCAGGATAAAGAAGACAAAGTCATTACTGCTTCTGCTGGTTCATCTCTCATTCTTGGTATCATTCCTTCTTTTAAGGATTTCATGATGTATGATATGACCAGGAAATTCTAGTTAGAATTTTGGCCACAACATGTTTCCACTGTTGGTGAAAATTAGGCCTCTCGCCAGAGCAAACTCCTTAACTGGACTAATCTTTGCATGCGTAAACAACTCTTGTTGGCACAAGACCAGAAATACCAGTGTGAAGTTGAATTTCTTGCTAATGAAAAATGGTATGTCAGCATGCAAGCCAATAACCATTCCCTCATTGCCTCTATCCAAACTCTTGAAAATCGTCTAACTAAGGAATGGGAAGACATGCAACTATCTTCGGATCAATAGGTTTAGCTTGAGCAGAGAATTGCAAAAATGAATTATTGCTCCAAACACCTGCAGTGGATAAAGCCATCTTTGCAAGAATCATTTTATGCTGGTCTGACAAATAATCATTAGAAATATTAAAATTATGTCGATCCCTTTGGTTGAAAGGATTACTGTAAAATTCTGGACAACTCTTCTCATACCACCTTTCTTCACGTAGCCTAATGACTCAAACTGTTCCTGTTTGATGACCTTCTCTGGACAGAAAATCTACAAAAATATTTTGTTTTCCTAGTAAATGTACAATGTCAAAATCAAAGGTGTTGAGGAATTGTGCCCATCTTAACAATCTGCCTCTGATAACTTTGTCTTTGGATTCCCTTTTAAATTATGTAAATCATTGCGAACAAAAAATCATTTGTCAGCGAGAAACATATAAAAGGATTTTAATGAATTGACAATAGGAAGGATTTCTTTGTGAGTGTTATGGTAGTTGAGTTCACTGCCTTTAAAGCTTCCTGAGGCATATCAAACAATCTCTTCTTTACCATGTTGATTCTTTTCTTTCAAAATTCTGGCCCATATGCTTTCACTAGCATCTATTTCTATTATTTTAGGTCCATTATCAGGCAATCTTAATGCTGGTAAATTGGAACAATTTGCTTTAATTCTGGAGATACATTCATCATGTTTCTTTGTCCATGGAGGTGAATTCTTTGTCAAGAGTGTATTCAAGAATTTTTTATCCTCAGCAATATTGGAATAGAATCCTACAATGTAATTGACTAACCCGAGAAATCTCTGGAGTTCTTTAAGAGTTGTTACCTGGAGATTTCAGATGCGACTGAGAATATGCTCTTGTGCCTCCATTTTTCCATTAGGAAGAAGCTTAATGCCAATGAAGATAATCTCAGATTTGGGAAATTCACTTTTTGATGGATTGACTGCTAGGCCATGCATTTGACAGATTTGCAGAAATTGCTTGAGGTGTTCAATATGACTTGTTGGGCTCTGAGAGAAAATCAAAATATCACCAATATATGGAATGATAAATTTAGAGTATTTTCTAAAAATTATATCCATATGTTGCTGAAAGATTGAAGGAGCTATCTTGATGCCAAAAGACAAAACTTTCCATTTAAACAACCCCTGCGAGACCGAAAAAATAGTTTCATAGTAATCCTCTGGATTAAGTTTTATCTGCCAAAATCCCTTAGTTAAGTCAAATTTGGAATACCTATTACTCCCTTGAATGTTGTGCTAGATATGATCCTTGTTTGGAAGTGGGTACCGGTTATCTTGTAAACACTCATTTAGAGGTTTGTAATTTACAACTAGTCTTTTTTGAGGCAGCTATTGACCATGTTGATCAAATTTTGGAACATACATTGCATGGCAAGAAAATGGTGAACTAGAATTTTGAATGAGACCTAGTTCTAGAAGTTCATCTATTTCCCTTTTACATATTTCAGCTTCTTTAGTACTTATAAGGAAATAGTTAGCTTTTGCTTTTGGTATCATTTCCTTACCTAAAGCATCTTTTTTGAGTAGGAGTTCACAAAAAAGACTTCTCTTATGTTTTTTCAAATCTTTTTTCATAACAGTCTCCCTGAATTCCTTTTTGAGCTGTTCTAAGGGATCATGGACAGCTTCATCCTGCCTAGCTATCTAAGTTGTATTCCTTTTACATTTGCGGTCAAAATCCTTCTTGCTGGTATATGCAAATTCTATAGACAATCTAGGAACCTCAAATTGATGTTTGAATGTGATACTATTCTAGCTAATTAGAATTGGCTCCCATAGTTTCATTGCATTACTTCCTATGACTCCATCATAGCCATCTAGCTCATAATGGACAAAGGTTAATTCTTCTACATGATCTAGACTTAATTGAATAGATGCTTTACATACCAGTTGGGAGGTATGTTTTCCATTACCAAACTGAATATTAGTAGATCCTTTGGTCCATTGATTTTTTGGGAAACAGTTATACCTAGCAACATTGAGGTCGGCTCCTATATCCCATAGGAAGGATAGTGGATAAGGTTTGATTCCAGGGAAATGGATATGTAATACCAGACCAGGATAGGTGGTAGGCTTTGGACATTGCAGGGCTCTGAATTGTCTCTATGAAGAGCTACCTTCTTCATGTATGGATGTTCCTATATCTGGATCAAATCCTTCATCTCTAATGGTTGTCTCCATCATAGGACTATAAGATTTTTCATGACAAAACAGGTCTTCTTCTGCTTGAGTCGTTTCCTTAGGAAATTGTACTATTCCCAGAGAATTGAACTTAGAAATATAAGATTCTAATTCTTTATTTTTCCCTAATTCTTCATTCAAATTCTCATTCTCCTCTTCCTCTATTTCCTCAATTTCTATTTTTTCTTGGGCAATCACCATTTCTAGACAGTCAATTATTTGTCTATGCCAAATTCTTTGAGCCATACTACCTAGAGCTGGTGCTTCAATGGTAGTCCTTTGTGGGAGAGGTACAATGGAGGAGACTAACTTAGGAGCTTGCGGTTGTTTCTGGTGTTGATTTTGTTTAAGGAGAATGTCCTTTTTTGCATATAGTTGTTCTAATTTATTCTTTTTCTTTTTCCATGTTTTAGGGCCAAAATTCATTTCATTTAAAGATTTCTTTGTATCAAGAATTTCTTGAATTACTTGATCTAGAGTTTCTCTTTTCATCATTCTGCAAAAGAATGAAACCTCAGAGTTCTCTTCTTCTTCTTCTTTTCCTTTTCCAAGATCAAGCTGCTACTGATCAAAAGGTAATGAATCTTCATCTGAGTAGTCTTCTTCCTCAGATAATATTATATCTTCTGAATCTGAGGGGTAATCATCAACATACTCAAATTCTTCTTCATTGTCCACACCTGCTTCTTGAGCTAGCCTGACTTTACCTTTATTTCTTGCTTTATGACGGTCATGACACTTGTTAGCATAGTGTTCACCTTTACAAATATAGCAAGTTGGTTTCCATTTGTATCCTCTTTTGAAATTGTTCTTTTTTCTAAAATATCCTTTTTTCTTTGGATATTTTGAGAATTTTCTCTTTCCATATTTCTTGTATGACTTTTCATAGTCATAGCATTTCTTTTTTCCTTTATAAGAGGATTTTTTTGATTTATTTAGATATTGATTACTAGGGTCAATCTGGTAACAAACTGCAGATGAAATCAAAGGCCGAACTTTCCTCATTGCTTTCTTCCTTTTGTTCTCAAAGCAAATTTCTTCATTAAGTTCTATTAAAAATTGAACTAGTTGAGGAAAAGTTACTTCTTTCAAGTCTAGATTTTCTGCAACCAAATTTTCTAAAACTCTTTTATGATAGTATTCACCTATAACATCACCAAAACTCTTGATGAATGTTGTGAACATGAATTCCTGATTATGTTCTTTACCAGACTGATAAAAATTCTTATACTGCTCATGGCAGTATTCCTTAAAGTACCTCATATCCTTGCATTTTCCTTGGATAAACTTATTATTGGCCATTCTCTCTTGAGAATTTGTGTGAACTACAAATAGTCTGGTAAGCTGGGCATAAACTTGATCAATCCCATGGGTTATTAAATCTTCCCTATAAGTCTCATCTAGCCTATCCCAAACTCTTTTAGCAATTCCAGTGAGTGAGTTACAGCTTTGCTTTATAGCATCTTGTTCTGAGACTCCAGTGCTTGTAGCTACAAAATTAGTAACCCATGTTCTGATAGCATCAATACTCCTTGTATTTTCAACATCATCATAGGAGTCAAAATTGATTAAGGGAGGTGTTTCAGCTTTGTAATTATGAATATTTCTGTATGGATCAGATCCATTTCCATTAGAACTATGTCCCCTTGCCATCTGCAATTTTCCTTTAGATTTCTCTTCAGGGGTAGCATCCCTTAGAGTTCCAATTCTTGGATCCCATATTTGCTCTATAGTAGGCTCTGGAGGTTTTAACTTAAAACCTTTCCCTTCATATTGTGCTTGTAGATATTTAGTAGAACTAGAAGGGAAATCTAACTTTCTTTGAACACTAGCTGGAGAAGAGTGTGAAGTTACTACTGACTGAATTGTTTTTTATTCTTGCTGCACTGTGTTTTCCAGATGCAGAGTGGAATTGCTTATATTTTCAGTTACTTCACAGATTTCCTAAACTTTCTGAGCTATTTAAAAAACATGTTTGTTTGAGGAAGTAAGCTCAGTATGGATTACTTGCAAATTTGTACCAATTTCAGTTCGCAATGTTTGGAGAGAGTGATTATGGTTGGTATTCTATTTGTGTTGATTGGACCACCAGGCTTCCGCCTGCTACTTGAATTGAGAATAATCAGTATGGAGTTGAGCGACTTCATGCTAGACAGTAGTCTTCCATTCCTCAGTTAGACAATTTTCAAGAGTCTAGATAGAGGCAACAAGGGAATGGAGATTGGCTTGCATGCTCACATACCATTTTTCATTAGCAAGAAATTCACGATGCCACCTCATCGCCAAAGACATTGTCGAGCAAATTTGGAGGGTCTGGCACAAGAAGAAGGTAGGGTTTGACTGATTTTTGTTTGTTTGAGAAGAATTTTTGAGTTTCACAATGTTTGATTTATTTTTATATTGCATTTACAGTTATTAGGGCAAGAGAAAACCCAAATCTAGCTGAGGAGGGTGAAAACAACTCTCAAAACCTTCCAAACCCTCAAAACCCACCTTCACGTCCTCACAATGTAAGGGATAGTCAAGAAAACTACCTATGAATAATAGAAGAAAACAAGAAACATCTTCAAACTATTATTCAAATGCTAAACAATCCAAGTGGAACCACTGATCATAGGAGGACGCTTGCAAAGTCACTAGAGGAGGTTGTTTCCCACACCAATTCGGTAACAAAACAAATCACTGAATTCCAAGACTATAGGGAGACGTGTCGGTAATATTATGTTGACAAGTTTTCATATGAACAAGTCAAGAATAAAAAAATTACAAAATCTCAATTATGTGCACACTTTATTAATCCCAAAACCAGCCAAAGAATAGAAGAAAGTTGCAAATGGTTTCTTATTCATTGGTGTAGGAATGAAGAAATATCCCAAAACTTTTGGGATAGATGGTACATGGTCTTCGATGAGCGCCCATACAACAATGATGAGGTACCACAATATTTCTTGAGGAAACTCCATTGCGAGTTCATCCTCAAGAAGATTCCCAATTATTTTGACATTCATGAGTTCCTAGGTAGAGGTGGTGGCTCTACCCAAGATAGACTTAGGGCTCAGCGAGATGAAAACCTTGTGCATGTAGCCCTATTGAGGCCAGAACATAGGTCACTCCCTTCAACTTTGAAGGAGAGTGTTGAGGTGGAGACATTACATTCATTGACTACTCTCACCCAAACTCTATCATAGCATGCCAATGATCTTATCTAGGCCGATGAGGGTGAGAGTAGTAGGCATCATGTGTCCCCACATTTGTGCATTTCATGTGGGAACCTGTATGATTATGGGATGCAGGATGCACAGTAGGACTCTCGGCAGGATGCTACAACGCAGGACACACAACAGGACTCTCAGCAGGATGCTACAAAGCAGGAGCAACATCCAATGATGGAGACATCCATATTGGATGAGATTGTTCTCATCAATGATCTCTTATAGACTACATTTAGTATTGACTCTTAGGTAATTTGTTACAAGTTTTGTCTTGATTTAATATATTATTATTTGAAATTTGTAATTGATTTTATATGATTACCTATATTATAAATAAAAAATAACATGTATGTAATTGTTTATGCAATGAAATTCTAGGGTCAAAGTCTTCATCCTACCTCTGTTAGCCGTCCATTGGCACATTATGAGAGGAGGTCTAGTCAACAGGTATGTAATTTATCAAATGATCATAATTATTGTAGATATGTCAATGGTAATATTATTTTGTAACAATTTGATGATTTTAATAGTCACCAACACCTCCACGGTTTCCTTGGTCCCCTGGACACAAATCCACCACTTTTACAGAGGTAAATTTAACCATTTCTAATCATTATGCATTTTTTAAATAATGTTATGTATTTATTTTGGTCAAATAATCTTGAACTTGATTTTCAGATGCTGAATGTGGAGACTCCTTCTCATCTTCATGAGTCAGCACAGATAGGTATGTTGCAACCATGATGTCTTCAATTCCTTTGACTAAGGTATGAGCCAATAACATGAAAATGTTATAATTTTGTATTTCTTGTTTTATCTCATGTCATTTGATGTACATAAATAATATTTATGTTTAGTCAATTTTGCTTATTGATGCTTCTCACAGGAGGTCACAACTCCAACCCGTCCAACTACGGACAAAGAAGCTAGAGACAAGATGACGGAGAGTGATCATGAGATGGCGATAAGTGATTGATTACATATGTGATGTTATATATTTCATGTACATTTTCTATAGTAATGTGCATATTGTTTGATTGTATTAACAGGTGGGGTTGCATGAACTTGAACTGTTGAAGAGGTCTACTCGACAATAAAGAGAGGATGAGTCACAGATTGGCTCTCCATCTTTATGGTCAAGCAAGGGCCGTTGATTATTTCACAAAAGTCCATAGGAAACTATTTTTTGGGACATTTTTGTATGCCTAAATGGCTTTGTATGTACATACTTTTGTATGTTACTGATGTATATTTTTGTATATATGCCTATATGGCTTTGTTTGGACATGCCTATATGTATTTATATGTAAAATAGATGTTATGTTCATGACATTATGTATATGACAATTTATATTAAATATTTAATATGATGATCAATTATTGTTACAGGAATTTGGTTTAACACGTGCCAATTACATTTTCTTGAAAGTAACTTATAAATCATTTTCAGATAATCCATTTTGTGTATATCTTGCAATCATTGCATTTTGTGGGACTATGCATTTCTTTGAGGCATCATTTCAAATAGTTCATGTACCTTTTCTATGCTTCCACACTTTCCATACATGTCTACAAGTGCAGCTACAAATACAATACATGTGACAAAATTCCTATATCATTTATGCTTTAATGGTTGTCCACACCATGTTCCCCAGATCCCATTTTGGCATAGGCAAGCAAGAAATTGGATAAGGTTGTGCAATTTGGTTTTAGACATGCCAAAATTTGCGTTTGGTTGAAATTTACTTTTGTGCATTTGCTTGAGAGTTTTTAAAGCCTTATGAAAAATCAATTTCGTGCATATCTTGCAATCATTGCATTCCATGAGACAACATTTCTTTGAGGCATTATGTCAAATAGTTTTCGTCTGTTGTATTTGCTTCCACACTTTGCATACATGTCTTGCAAGGTACTTACAACTACAACATTTGACAAAATTCCTATATCCTTTATTCTTTGATGGATGTCTATATCGTGTTCCAAAGATACCACTTCTAAGGTTTTTGGAATTTGGCTTTACATGCTCGCCAATTGCATTTTCTTCAAACTTTCTAAAGGCTTATGAAAAAATCCATTAAATGTTCATATCTTGCAATCATTGCATTCCATGAGGTGACATTTCTTTGAGGCATCATGCCAAATAGGTCATGAGCCTTGTCTATGCCTCCACACTTTACATAAATGTCTCTGAGGGCTGTTGCAACTACAACATCTAACAAAATTCCCATATGTTTTATCCTTTGATGGATGTCCATTTTGGAATAGGCAAGGATGATACTAGCTAAGGTTGTGCAATTTTGCTTTACACTTGCCAATCGCATTTACTTGAAAATTTCTAAAGCCTTATCAAAAAATCTATTTTGTTCATATCTTGCAATCATTGCATTCAATGAGGTGACATTTCTTTGGGGCATCATGCCAAATAGTTCACGTGCCTTGTCTATGCTTCCACACTTTGCATACATGTCTACAAGGGCAGCTACAAAATTACAGCATGTGACAAACTTCCTATATCCTTTATGCTTTGATGGTTGTCCATATGCTATTCCAAACAATCTATTTTGGTGGATGTCCATACCCTATTCCAAAGATCCCATTTTGGCATTTACACCTGTCAATTGCTTTTTCTTGTATGTTTTCAAAGCCTTATAAAAAAATCTATTTTATGCATATCATGCAATCATGGCATTCCATGAGACCACATTTATTTGAGGCATCATGTCAAACAATTCACTTGTCTTATCTATGCTTCGACATTTTACATATATGTCTTCTAGGGCAGTTATAACTACAACATCTATCAAAATTCCCATATCCTTTATGCTTTGATGGATGCCCATGTACCATGTTCCAAAGATCTCAGTTTGGCATAGGCAAAGAGGATGCAGTCAAAGGTTGTGGAATTTAGATTTACACATGCCTATTGCTTTTGCTTGAAAGTTTCTAAAGCCATATCAACAAATCCATTTTGTGAATATCCTACAATAATGGCATGTTCCATGAGATTGCATTTCTTTGAGTCATCATTCCATGCAAGTACAATATTTGATAAAATTCCCATGTGCTTCCACATTTTGCATACATAATTGTTGTACTAGACTCTTTTTGTATCATGTCAAATAGTTTACTTGCCTTGTCTGTGCTTCAACATTTTGCATACATGTCTTCTAGGGAAGTTGTAACTACAACAACTATCAAAATTCCCATATCCTTTATGCTTTGATGGATGTCCATGTACCATGATTCAAAGATCCCACTTTGGTACATGTAGAGAGGATGCAGTGTGGAATTTGGCTTTACACCCACTAATTTATTTTTCTTCAAAGTTTCTAAAGCCTTATCAACAAAACCATTTTGTGCATATCCTACAATCATGGCATTCCATGAGATTCCATTTCTATAAGGCATCATGTCAAACAATCCACTTCCTTTTTCTATGTTTCCATATTTTGCATACATGTCTCCTACGACAGTTGCAACTACAACATCTTACAAAATTGCCATATACTTTATGATTTGATGGATGTCCATGTACTGTGTTTCAAAGATCTTAGTTTGGCACTAGCAGAGAGGATGCAGTCAAAGGTTGTGGATTTTAGCTTTACACCAACCAATTGGTTTTGTTTGAAATTTTCTAAAGCCTTCTCGACAAATCCATTATTTGCATATCCTGCAACCATACCATTCCATGAGACCACATTTCTTTGAGGCATCATGTCAAACAGTTCACTCACCTTCTTTATGCTTCTGTATTTTACATACATGTCTTCTAGGGTAGTTGTAACTACAACATTTTTCAAAATTCCAATAGACCACATTTTTTGAGGCATCATTCAATGCAACTACAACATTTGATAAAATTCCCATATGCATTTTGTAAGAATACATGGGATACTATATATTTCTATATGATTACCCTAATTAGTAAGAATTAATAAGAAAGAAGCATAATGACAATATTAGCATTCATGTATTTCTAATGAAGTCCTAGGTTTTGGGTGCCAATGACAACTCACCAAACCCTCGAATCAATCTTTATAAATGAAGAGATTTTATGATTTAGACTAATACAGATGTTTGGGTATATCATGAACATATTGAGATCTAATCATTGCTTTGTTTCTTGTAGGGTTTGTTTCCATGCTTCTAATCATAATAATCAAGGTTATGGGATAGCAAGGTTATGGGACAACAAGGTTATGGAAATGCTCTTCCATTATTTGCATATCCTGCAAACATATTGTTCCATGAGACCACATTTCTTTGAGGCATCATGTCAAATAGTTCACTCACCTTCTCTATGCTTCCACATTTTGCATACATGTCTTCTAGGGCAGTTGCAACTACAACATTTTTCAAAATTATAATAGACCACATTTTTTTGAGGCATCATTCAATGCAACTACAACATTTGATAAAATTCCCATATGCATTTTGTAAGAATACATGAGATACTATATATTTCTATATGATTACCCTAATTAGTAAGAATTAATAAGAAAGAAGCATAATGGCAATAATTAGCATTCAAGGATTTCTAATGAAGACCTCAGGTTTGGGTGTCAATGGAAACTCACAAAACCCTCAGATCAATCTTTATAAATGAAGAGATTTTATGATTTAGACTAATACAGATGCTTGGGTATCTCATGATCATATTGAGATCTAATCGTTGCTTTGTTTCTTGTAGGATTTGTTTCCATGCTTCTAATCATAATAATCAAGGTTATGGGACAACAAGGTTATGGAATAGCTCTTCTCATGTCATATGAGGAGATCATGGTCACAATACCATCAAGATGTTGTGAATTGCAACAACAAATTTCCATCTTTCCAAACCCTACCATCGTACACAGTCAAGAAGGCACAAGACAATCAAAAACATGGACAGTCAAGGGACTATCATGAAATCATATTATCCGTATGGGGATTGCCTTGAAAGATGTATGACCATGCTAAATTGGTCCTTATCAAGGTCATGATGTGTCAAAAAGGTGAACTTACTAGGTGAATGTGAGAATTATGTTTCAAAGAAGATTTCAAAAGAGTATCTGTTGCTATCACAATCATGAAAGACTATCATTATGCCATCTTAGAGACCCTATAACTCAAGAAATTGCCATGAAAATTAGGTTGAGGATGCTTGGCACACGAAATGAGACATTCCCTAACATTTACCTGACCACCCTGATGTGTTGGCACAATTTGTTTGGCCTCATAACAAGCATATCAAAAAATAAGGTACCTGGCAAGGTTGTACTGCATGAAACTAAAGCATTTTGCAAGAATGCATTTGATTTCAGCATGGTCAAATGGATTGGAGTTGACCAAAACTGAGAGAGGTTATTGTGGATAGACCCCACATGCACCTGTAGGTCCAAACAAAATATTCCTAACTACCATGAATTCTGAGAACTGTTCTGTAAAAGTTTGGCAGTTTTTTCATCTTAGGGATCTTAAGGGACTTTGCTGGTAGCATAATGCCCTGAACGACTAGGACGCTTGGCACATGAAATGAGACCTCCCCTAGCATTTACCCACCCACCCCGATGCATTGGTGAAGTTCATTCGGCCCCACAAGCTATGGAATACAAAATATCACTCCTAGCACCTTTCCACTGCATGAAACTAAAGCATTTTGCAAGAATGCATTTGATTTTGACATGGTCAAACGGATTGAAGTTAACCAAAACTGAGAGAGGCTATTGTGGATAGAGTCCACATACACCTATAGGTCCAAACAAAACATTTCCAGCTACCATGAATTTTGAGAACTGCTCCATCAAAGTTTGACAGTTTTCCGTCTTAGGGATCTTAAGTGACTTTGTTGGTAGCCTACTGCCTCGAATGACTGGGCTACTTGGCACATGAAATGAGAACTCCCCTGGCATTTATCTACCCACCTTGACACGTTGGCGAAGTCCATTCAGTCCAACGAGCTATGGAATGCAAAATGTCACTCCTAACACCTTTCCACTGCATGAAACTAAAGCATTTTTGCAAGAATGCATTTGATTTCGGCATAGTCAAACGGATTGGAGTTGACCAAAACTAGAGAATTTATTGTGGACAAACCCCATATGCACCTATACGTCCAAATGAAACATTCCCAACTGCCACGAATTCTAAGAATTGCTCTGTCAAAGTTTGACAATTTTTTTGTCTTAGGGATCTTAAGGGACTTTGCTGTAGCCTATTGCCCCGAACAATTGGGGTTCTTGGCACATGAAATGAGACCTCCCTTGGCATTTGCCTTCCAACTCTGATGCATTGGCGAAGTCCATTCAGCCCCACGAGCTATGGAATGCAAAATGTCACTCCTAGCACCTTTCCACTACATGAAACTAAAGCATTTTGCAAGAATGCATTTAATTTTGGCATGGTCAAATGAATTGGAGTTGACCAAAATTGAGAGAGGTTATTGTGGATAGACCCCACATGCACCTGTAGTTCCAAATAAAATGTTTCCAACTACCACGAATTTGAAGAACTACTCCATCAAAGTTTGGCAGTTTTTTCATCTTAGGGATCTTAAGGTGCCGGTAGCCTACTACCCTAATTGACTAGGGTGCTTGGCACACAAAATGAGACCTCCCCTGGCATTTACCTATCCACCCTGATGTGTTGGAGAAGTCCATTTATCCCCACAAGCTATGGAATGGAAAATGTCACTCCTAGCACCTTTCCACTACATGAAACTAAAGCATTTTGCAAGAATCCATTTGATTTCGACACGGTCAAATGTATTGGAGTTGACCAAAATTGAGAGAGGTTATTGTGGATGGACCCCACATGCACCTATAGATCCAAACAAAACATTCCCAGCTACCATGAATTCATAGAACTGCTCTGTCAAAGTTTGGTATTTTTTTGTCTTAGGGATCTTAAGGGACTTTGCCGGTAGCTTGCTGCCCCAAATGATTGGGGTACTTGGCACACAAAATTAGACCCCCCTGGCATTTACCCACCCACCTTGACGCATTGGTGAAGTCTGTTTGGCCCCACGAGCTATGGAATGTAAAATGTCACTCCTAGCACCTTTCCACCATATGAAACTAAAGCATTTTACAATAATGCATTTGATTTCTGCACGGTCAAACAAACTAGAGTGGACCAAAACTGAGAGAGGTTATTATGGACAATCCCCACATGCACCTATAAGTCCAAACAAAACATTCCCAATTTCAACAAATTCTGAGAATTGCTCCATCAAAGTTTGGCAATTTTTTTGTCTTAGGGATCTTAGGGGACTTTGTCGGTAGTCTATTGCTCCGAACGACTAGGGTACTTGGCGCATGAAATGAGACCTCCCCTGGCATTTACCCGCTCACCCAAATGCATTGGTGAAGTTCGTTCAACCCCATGAGCTATGGAATGCAAAATGTCACTCCTAGCACCATTCCACTGCATGAAACTAAAGCATTTTGCAAGAATGCATTTGATCTTAGCACGGTCAAATAGACTGGAGTTGACCAAAACCAAGAGAAGTTATTGTGGATGAACCCCACATGCACCTATAGGTCCAAATGAAATGTTCCCCAACTACCATGAATTCTGAGAACTAATCTATCAAAGTTTGGCAATTTTTCTATCTTAAGGATCTTAAGGGACTTTGTCGGTAGCCTACTGCCCTAAACGATTGAGACGTTTAACACCATATTTTGTGATTAACATCAACATTATGAGGACACTAAGAACACTAAAGACATGGAGCACAAAGAAGCATGAAGACATGAACAAACTCCTGTCATGAGGAAGAACCACAACCAAATCCAATGATCCAATGGCATGAACCAATGACATAAGCAACTATGTCCTACTATTGTAACATGATAAACATGAATGTTATGAACTAATATCCAAACCCTGTGACATCAATCTTGATATGACATGAGTGAACAGAATTAAGTACAATAAGGATCAACTTTATACAAAAGTATGTACATACAAAGCCATCTAGGCATACAAAAAATGTCCCAAAAACTAGTTTCCTATGGACTTTTATGAAATAATTAGTGGCCCTTGCTTGACCATGAAGATGGAGAGTTAATTTGTGACTCATCCTCTCTTTACCGTCGAGTAGACCTCTTCGACAGTTTAAGTTCATGTAGCCCCACCTGTTAATACAATCAAGCAATATGCACATTACTATAGAAAATGTACATGAAATATATAACATCACATATGTAATCGATCACTTACCGCCATCTAATGATCACTCTCTATCATCTTGTCTCTAGCTTCTTTATCTGTAGTTGGATGGGCTGAAGTTGTGACCTCCTGTGAGAAGCATCAAGAAGCAAAATGTACATCAAATGATATGAGATAAAATAAGAAATGCAAAATTATGATGTTTTCATGTTATTGGCTCATACCTCGATCAAAGGATAAGAATCGTCAGCAAAATGGAGTGGTTCAAAGAAAGAATAGGATTGTTCAAGAAGCTACAAAGATAATGGTAAGAGAAGCAAACATACCGAATGTATACTGGAGGGAAGCAATTCATACTATTGTTTATATACAAAATAAAGTACAAATAACCATCTAGGAAAGTTTTATACATACTTACAAATTAATCCAACGAACCATCTGGGTCTTCTCTACTCTTTATTGTGTCAAGTATTGCCTCATGTTCAGACTCATGCACCTTCCCCAAAGTCTTGTTCAAAGGTCTACCTCGATATTGTATCAAATGAACATTGGTTGCCACGATAAGGTTCAAGTAATAAATAATCTTCTGATGCATGTTAAAGTTTTGAAACAACCAAACATTAACACTCTTATGTGGGTAACTTCTAAGCCATGTTCTACTAACAACCACTGAGCATGTAGGGTATTTGATGTTTTCTACATCTGTAATTGAGGCCTCCAATTTCTTTTTGGCCTCAACACAATGACACAAGTAATATATTCTCTCTTTGTTATCTTCATCTACAATAATTGCATAAACATGCCCTACAATGATATGTGCAGCAAATTAGATGAAATTAGTCAACATTATAAAAATACTACAAAGTAAGATAACATTATGAATTTTAAAAACTATGCAAGTAGATATATTACCTAGTTGAACTAGATCTGATATGTGGTCAAAGTCAACTGATGATTCCATCTCCGTTAGTTCCAATGTTGTCGGGGGTCGATACGTGTCAAGTGGGCTAAGATAACTTAACCATCATTTGTCAACCCACTCCTTTGACTCACACTCATTCTAGCCTTGAATTGTACATGAAGAACAAAAGCAATTGAGCTTCTGAAAGAGTGTAGATTCTAAAAGAGTGTATGGATACTCCATGAACCTGTAATTGAGCTTCTGAAAGAGTATAACTCACTTGATCCTTTTAGTGTACAATAGTCCTCATATGGTGCAATGTCAGTATCATCTATCAACTAAAAAAATTTATGAACTGAAGACTTACCTTCATTACCTAGACCCATCGAAGCATTACATCACTTGATGATTGATTTTGCATTTGTCAACTTTACATTGTCTTTATACTTAACTCTTCTCGTGTTTTGGCTCTTTTAATACATGCTCATACACCATCATGCTCTCCCTTTCCATGCTCGGCCTCACAAAACTTCCACATATGTTGAACACCTGTAATATTATGTCTCTTGCTCAACCAATAGAAATTTGAATTGTGATGCATAGTTATCCGACCATATGATATGTTGACTAAACGATATACCCCTTCTAGCCAAATCATTGTAGAACACCTAAAAGAAACCTTGCACGAACTTCGTGGAATGTGTGCGATCATTACTTATATAAAAATGATACTCCCTTATGATCTTTCTATCATCCTCTATACTATCATTCCCATGAATGAATGCAATGTGCACAAATATAGAAACCTGTGTCAAATTGAAATATTGGGATTGCACCTCACGCTATGGCTATAGACTGTAGTTCTCTGCAAAGTTGACGACCGAAACAATGCTACCAAGTGGAAATGTGTCCTTGCATAACTTGAATTACAAGTCCAACCATCGAGCTCTATGGGTATGTTTTACATACTCATACACTATACTGTCATGAAATGTAGACATAAACTGATACACTAGAATTTTTAGAATAACCAATTCACACCTCTTTGATTCTTTACCATCATTAAATTTTGGCAAGTATAAAATAGTAGCCTACAATACAATACCATCTTTTATACCATTGTAGGCCACTATTTTATACTTGTCGAACTCTGAAGATGGTAAAGAAGGAAAGAGGTGTGAATTGGTTATTCTAAAGATTCTAGTGTATCAGTTTATGTCTACATTTTGTGATAGTATAGTGTATGAGTATGTAAGGCATACCCATATAGTTTGATGGTTGGACTTGCAATTCAAGTTATGCAATGACACATTTTCACTTGGTAGCATTGTTTCAATCGTTGACTTTACAGAGAACTACAGTCTATAGCCACAGCGTGAGGTGTAATCTTAATATTACAACTCAACATAGGTTTCTATATTTGTGCACATCGTATTCATTCATGTGAATGATAGTACAGAGGATGACAAAAAGATCATAAGGGAGTATCATTTTTATATAAGTGATGATTGTACGCATTCTACAAAGTTCTTACAAGGTTGCTTTCAGGTGTTCTACAATGATTTGGCTACAAGGGGCATATCGTTTAGTCAATATATCATATGGTTAGATAATTGTGGATCACAATTCAAGAAATCATAGAATTTCTATTGGTTGAGTAAGAGGCATAATATTACAGGTGTTCAACATATGTGGAACTTTTGTGAAGCTGAGCATGGAAAGGAGCATGATGGTGCATGAGCATGTATCAAAAGAGCCATAGCACAAGAAGAGTTAAAGTATAAAGACAATGCAAAGTTGACAGATGCAAAATCAATCGTCGAGTGGTGTAATGCTTTGATGGGTCTAGGTAATGAAGGTAAGTCTTCAGTTCGTAGATTTTTTTGGTTGATAGGTGATACTAACATTGCACCATATGAGGACTATTGTACACTAATAGGATCAAGTAAGCTACACTCTTTCAAAAGCTCAATTGTAGGTTCATGGAGTATCCATACATGAAAGATGGCATAATTTTGTTCTTCATATACAATTCAAACCTGGAATGAGTGTGAATCAAAGGAGTGGGTTGACGAATGGTGGTTAAGTTATTTTAGCCCACTTGATATGTATCGACTCCCTACGACACTAGAACTGACAAAGATGGAATCATCAATTGACTTTGACCACATATTAGATCTAGTTCAACCAGGTAATATATCTACTTGCATAGTTTTTGAAATTCCTAATGTTATCTTACTTTGTAGTATTTTTGTAATGTTGACTAATTTCATCTAATTTGCTGCACATATCATTGTAGGGCATATTTATGCAATTATTATAGATGAAGATAAGGAAGAGGGAATAGATTATTACTTGTGTCATTGTGTTGAGGCCAAAAAGAAATTGGACGCCCTAGTTACAGATGGAGAAAACATCGAATACCCTACAGGATCAGTGGTTGTTATTGGAATGTCTTAGAATGTACCCACATAAAAGTGTTAATATTTGGTTGTTTCAAGACTTTGACACGCATCGAAAGATTCTTCATTACTCAAACCTTATCGTGGCAACCAATGTTCATTTGATACAATATCAAGGTAGATCTTTGAATAAGACCTTATGGAAGGTGCGTGAATCTAACCATGAGGCAATACTTGACACAATAAAGAGTAGAGAAGACCTAGATGGTTCGTTGGATTAATTTGTAAGTATGCATAAAAATTTCCTAGATGGTTACTTGTACTTTGTTTTGTATATAACTAGTAGTATGAATTGCTTCCCTCTAGTATACATCTAATAGGTTTGCTTCCCTTACCATTGTCCTTGTAGTTTCTTAAACAGTCCTATTCTTTCTTTCAACCACTCCATTCTATTAAGGATTCCTATCCTTTGACCAAGGTATGAGCCAATAACATGAAAACGTTTGAATTTTGTATTTCTTGTTTTATCTCATGTCATTTGATGTACATAAATGATATTTATGTTTAATCAATTTTACTTCTTGATGCTTCTCACAGGAGGTCACAACTCCAACTCATCCTACTACAGGCAAAGAATCTAAAGACAAGATGATGGAGAGTGATCATCATATGATGGTAAGTGATTGATTACATATGTGATGTTATATATTTCATGTACATTTTCTATAGTAATGTGCATATTGTTTGATTGTATTAACAAGTGGGGCTACATGAACTTGAACTGTAGAAGAGGTCTACTCGATGGTAGAGAGAGGATGAGTCATGGATTGGCTCTCCATCTTCACGGTCAAGAAAGGGTGGCCAATTATTTCATAAAAGTCTATAGGAAACTAGTTTTTGGGACATTTTTTGTATGCCTAGATGGTTTTGTATGTACATACTTTTGTATATTATGTTTTGTATGAGTACATAAAAAGGATCTTCATTTGGAAATATTGTCCATAGTTCATTTTCAAGATGATTTTATGCATTCATGAATTTTGCATTTCTATTTAGTTTTGGGCTCATTTTGATGGAATTTCTTGAATTATTATTGTGCTAAGTTTGGTTCATGTTAACACAGCTATCCTGATCTAAGGCAATTTAACGAATATGCTTGTTAATTTCATTGTTTAACTAGCCTAGATTTATGTTAAAGAGAATTGTATTCCCTTGTAATTATATATATAATTGCAAGGGAATACATAAATTGCCTAAAGCTGCTCAAATTTCCTAGTAGTATGGTCATAGAAGTGGAACCTTCACCTCTGATCCTGGTTGCGCTCCTATTTCTCCAACTAATGCCTTCCTATGTGGGCACATCATCCACGGGTTCAAGGCCAAGTAGATCCCAAACTTCCTTTTCTCTTTATGCCCTATATGAACCCCACCACCCCCTTCTCTAGTAGTATGGCTATGAAGGGTTCATTAGCTTAGTCAGTAGTGTCTCAATCCCTAGGCTTTGGATCCTAACTTCCAGGGATGCAGGGCCTCTGTCCATGTCTTTCCCTTGTTCCTCCCTTCGCCTTATCCGGGTGAGGTGACAAATAGGACCTCATGATTGGTTCTTAAACCCCTACTTATGCCCCAATTGCCAATGGTTATGGGTTTCGATCTATAGCTTGATATCAATATGGATGCGATCATTATTCTTGCAATCACTATTCATTCGATCTATATGCATGCGATCATTATTCCTTCAATTCACCATTTCACTGTTCGATTTGGCATCATAACGACACTAACCAAGTCAACTATGGATAAATACCAAGTCCCCATTGGAATTTCTAGGAGCCAATACATACCTAAACTCTATTTGGGATGGCCCCTCTATCTAAACTAGCCCCCCCCCCATTCAATCTAGTTCATGGTTTATGGTTCCCTATCTGAACTATGGTGATCTTGCTAAACACCTATCTATCAATCACTAAAGGAAATTGGACGATCAGATAATATCCACCACATTATAGTTCAAGGTTTGGTCAGGGTGCCATATAGATAGTTTAGGGCCGACCCCTCAAATATATTATTGATATAGGTACAATTAATTAAAAAAGGGATCTTCATAGAATGTTTAATTACATTTCTCTGATACGTTCAATATTTCTCTCTCATGTTCACCACCTCCATAGTTGAGACCTCTATTGCATACCTTTACCAATGAGTTGGGGTGGGTATCAAGTGTACTTATACGTAACACTTCCTTTGCTATTGGTAGGGGTGGTATTGAAGATATAGTAGTAGGGGTTGGGTTCGGGAATATTTTATTGGGCTAGTTAATAGAGAAAGTAAGCAGAGTGCCTAAAGAAACAATACACAGGTGGGAGGGTCCTTCCCTATAAGCGGTAGTGAGTTGCACCCACCCCAGTAGTGAGTTGCTGCCACCCTGGTATTCCTCAGCCCAGTAGTGTTAGGGGCAGTAGAAGGAGAGAGTAGACAAGGTGCCTAGAGAAACAATAGGTAGGTGGGAGGGCCCTTCCCTATAAGAGGCAGTGAGTTTCAAGTGGGAGGGAGATTAAGCAATAGTGGGAGGGGCAATAGAAAGAGAGAGTAGGTGGGTTTGTCCCCTTGGCCCTTCAATGATAGGAAAGGGGCCTCCCACCCTGGATTAGATGGGGAGATATAGTCGGGGGGTTGAGGGCGGTAACTAGAAAAAGTAGGGAGGGGGCCCTCTCGATTCATCATTGAAATGGGTGGGGGCCAATAAGAAGGTAGAGGGGCCACCCCCCCTCACACCATATATAGATAGGGTGGTTTGTAACTTACCGTTACAGTTTTTAATTTTGTCTGCATTTGTTGAGAATGAAGTGTTAATTACTAGCATAGTTCTTCGCCGCAAGGTAGAATTTATTGTATTATAGATGCAAAAATCCTAGAGTGGAGGTGAGGCGTATTTGGAGTGAATAGGGTATTGAAATAAGCATATGATGCCCCATATCTTTCCAATGGCTATATCTAATCCTTGATGGTAGATAGATGGGGCCTTTTAGCAAATATCTCCATTACCAATCCATTGGCCATATTTAGAGAAATGTACTTCTCAAGCCCTAACTAGCCCTAATCTCATGAGACCCAAGCCTATATTCAGCCCTAACCAACCTATTATAGGTGGGGGTCAAGCCCTGAATCAATTGGCTACCTATAGTATAGGTTGAGCCCTGAATCAATCAACTAACTACCGTATAGATATATAGGGGCCGGTTATTCCATGTACATAGTTAAGTTCTACAATCGGTCCACATCATCACACATCATCCACCTCTCCCCATCTATCTGATTGGATGATATTCTCTCTAGACAGTTTCTCTTTCGACTTTGACCCCTTCTATATATAGGTGATCTCCCACCGGGCCCATTAAATTGCCTATTGAACCAGTCACTAGGGTTGGGTTGGGAATAGGTGGGAACGGGAGGAGATAACTTGGCTAGTAGCTGAATAGATATATAGGGCTCTCTTCTTGCAATGGATCAACCCAGGTTTGCTGTAATCCACTACTCCTAAAATTTCCTTCATTGATTGTTAGGAATTCCCATATGCGTGGACCCAACATAACAAACGGCTCAACAGTCCAGTCCCTAACCTCCTGATCATGTATCTAGTTGGGCCTCTCAATCTCAATTCTAATTTCAATTCATAAACCAACTCCCTCTCGGTAGTAGACCCTATCTAGCTCTCTATATATGGGAGGTCGAGCAGGGCCCTCGTCATATAGATATATAGGGCCCATCTAGATAGTGAAGGGCTCTCCCCATATAGATAGTAGGATGTTGCCATATATCTCTATCTTTGGACCCCCTATGTAGATATGCCAACCGGGATGGAAATGGGTTCATCACTCGACTGACCTAACCCATTTCTGTATATATCCATATCAAGATAGGGGAGAGAGCTAGGAGTGGAAAGTGCCCATATCTAGATAGGGGGTTATTACAAAGAGTAGGCCTAGGCCTATACATCCATGGGGCTCCTCTCTATATATGGCTTGATCTACTGCCATATACAAATAGAAAGGGTGCCTTGGGGAAAGTGGGAGTGGCAAGTCTAGAGGTATAAACATTTGGTCGTTCCCTGCCTGATTCTGATTTCAATTTAATAGAGGGGGAGGGGCGTGTACTTCTCTCTCTCTATCGTTGCTATTGCAAATAGGGGGAGGGGGCTATGGGCGGTTCTTCACTAGACAAACCAACAACTTTGGAATCTCATTCCCATATATGGGGTCATTCCTGTGGATCCTATTGCAGAGTTGATCCAAGTGGTGTCTCGGCCCCCTATAGATCTATATGGCTATTGTGTGGGCAGGGCTTTAACATCAGTAACTATTAGTGTGACTACTCTCCTGCACTATTTCTTTAGTTGATATATATAGATAGGTAGGGTTTTGATTTCAAGTAAGGGTTTGGGGAAGGCACCCTCATATATATAGATATATATGGGCTACAACAACTGATGCTCCTCGAGCTATCGTGGAGCCTATGGCTATGAACGAGCCCATATATAGATATAGGGCCCGACCGATCCTTCCCATATCCAAGGAAATAGCTCTCTCCCTTGATGTACATAATTCCACTCCCACCCCTCCCCTGACTTCGAGTTCTAGTTCTTCTTCTCTTCTCGATCCCCTCTCTCTATATAGGGAGACTACACCCATGAGTCGATCCTCCACCTCTAGTAGCTCACAAAATTCTTGTGGTGGGTGGGCCCCTCTATTACTAGAAAAGTTTGTCAGTCTAAGGATAATGTTGATTCCCTCCCCCTTCCCCTCCATTTGTATATGATCTAGGGCCTGTCATTTGTTCAAGTAAGCTCAGGAATAGATAGAGCATCTCTTGTCTCTATGCTAGCACAATAAGCGCATCATCCCTATATAGAGAGAGAGTAGGGGCAACACTTCCTGATTGAAGGACAAGAATGACAAGGGAAAGATCTTGATCTCTTGGATTTTCCCCCTATCCATATATGGTTAACTCGTACCCCTATCCATATATGGCAAGGGAGTGAGAATAAGGTTGCGCTAGTGGAGTAGCAAACCACTCTTCTAATTCAGACCTTTCGGGAGTGCAATCTCTTCCTTTCATCGGCACTCGGTGTGGTTTTCCCATGTATTACAACTTGAAGTCCAACCTGACGTTGTTCTTCAGATTGAGAGGAACTATAGTTGCCCCATGATCTAATCTAGGTAGTCGCATGGCCAGCAGCCCCTCTCCCCTTTATGATACTAAACCCTCCCTTCCACGGTTATAGCCTCTACTTCCATCTTGACCTTTTGTTCCGAGCCAACCCCCTCTTCTTCCTCAATCTCTTTTGCCATCACCAAACCCCTCCTCCTCTCCATCCATATGTAATGGGTACCTAGGGTTGGCAGCCCTTTTCAACCATAAGAAAGCAACCTTCGTCACCATAACTTAACTCCCTTACTCTTTTGAAATAAGTTGGGTGGGAGGAATAGAAAGAATTATAATTCCCCCCTCCACCCAGGCTAAAATAATTATTGGTTGGGAATTAAACATACCCCCCCACAATTAATCAGGGGTGGGTGGGAGGCCTTTCCTAGTTGGGGGGTCAACTTAAAGGCACCCCTAGGTGGGAGGAATAATATGAAAAATGGGGGTCGCAATGACATCTACCTCCCAGAAGGCCCAACAACTAATCTACCTCCCAAGGGGACACCCACCCACCCCCATGGGAGGATGAAGGTTGGGTAAACCCTCGGACTTAACCTCCTGGGGGGGCCTCCCTCCCACCCACCTGGCTCAGATAGAGAAATTTGTCAGCCGCTAAACTATATCTTCTTGGGGAGCCCCCGACCCTAGGGTTAGGAGGAAGGGCTAGCAGCATTATTGTGGGACATGTTACGTACATAATATGGGTTGTTCTCTTAGTCTCAGAGATATAGATAGGGGCTTGGAAGATAGAGTAGGGTCGGCAGGTAGAGTAGGGTTAGAAGGCTCGACCCTATCTATACTTGTTTCTATACTCACTTTGCTTGGCTTTATATCCATGAAGGTTGGGTTGGTATGTCTGACTATAGTGGGGTGGGGCCCCTACCTATATCTTTGGGCCCTATTGGCCCCTACCTATATCTTTGATGTTGCTCAGCCTAACTTTATATCTCCATTGGTCAGTTATAGCTAGTAGGGGGCACCAACCTCTCCACCAACAATCCAATCATCTCGATCTCTTCCCTTACCACACTAACCTACCCACCCAGCCCCCCTGATTATAGTTGAAGAAAGGAGCTACTCCTAACTAGACCTGTACCTATCCTATCTTGGGGCCCAATCTTAAGTATAGACTTTACGACCTAGGTGGATTGATTGGATAGTAGGGCCAAGGAGGATAGACTTTACACCAAGGCCCGACTCTATGTCTCTACTCTCCTCAGTCCTGCTTCAGCCCCCCTTTCCATAGTTGAGGAGTTTTAGAGTGCAACTATATCAAACAGAGGAGCCCTGGGACGAGACCCTCCTATCCATATCGGGGCCTAGTAATATGTTGTAATTCTAGTAGGTACGCTCTCCATCTAGAGAAGAGGAGCATTAACAAAGGAAGGATGGAACAACTATATGGAGAAATAATGGTCCCCCAATGGAGCAACCATTCCCCCCACCCTACAGGGTGGAAGGGAGGAGATAGTTTCCCCAACAATAGGCTAATAATTGAGTTGAGTGAGGAGGATGCCTGACTATATACCTCTATAGAGAAGGCCCTACATCTCTACCCCTCCCACCAATCTTTGCGCCCTTCCCAACTGGAATAGAAAGTTGGGTGGGAGGCTAAAATTGTTGGAAAGAGGGCCCATACTATTCTAAGGTAATGGGCCCACCCTAAATCTTGGATTCCTTGGGACGATCCATTCCATTATAGTAGTTGTGATACGAGTGATGGGAAAGGAAGATGCAGAGACCCCCCAAAGTAATCCCAAGGCCTCGAAGTTGCAAGGAAGGGTTGGGGTTCTAATGGGTAGAATAGTTGCCACCAAAAAAGTATATATCTCCCACCCACCCCCAACCAACAACTATGGGAAGGGGATGCCTCCTAGAGGGGTCCCCCACCCAGGTTGGAGGAAAGTAAGGCAGTTGCTATTCCTACCTCTTGTTTCCCAGGTTGGGTGGAAGGTTGGTCCTGCCTTCTCATCTATTGGGTAGGGAGAGAGAATGGCACCCATAGATTCTATCGAATCCAAGAAAGCATCCAAGAGAACCCACCTTGCTTTTCTCTGGACTAGCTAGCCTTGCCCTCTATATCCTTCAAGAGGAGATAGTGGGTAAACCCCACCTTCCTTCTCTCTTCACTAGAAGCTAAAACTGGCCCATAGTTTCTATATGCAAGGATCCTCTCTCCTATGTTAAAAGGTGACCCTAGAAGTTGGATGTTGGAAACTGAAAGCTCCCTGGTGTTTCCTACCCAGATACCTTAGTTCTCTATTCATTGCCTAGGTTCCCTCATGTGTGGGGTTGGGTGCGGGCATAGGTCAAGTGGGAGGGAGATAGACAAGTAGGTGGTAATATATATTTGTTGGGCCTTCATGAAGGTTAAGTTTGAGGGTTTGCTATAGTTCCCAACTTAACCATCCACCCTATAGGGTGGTAGGAAAGCGATGAGCCCCCCCCAACAACTAATTGAAAAAAACCTCCCATCACAACATCTACCTCCCATAAGCCAATAAAAATATATATTGCCCACTTGGAATATTAGCCCCCCATAATTAATTCAAGAAACCTTCATGCTAAATAATCTAAAACCTCCCGGGGAGGCCACCCAACCCCAAGGGTTCTAGGCAAACCCTCAAACTAACCCACACATGGCAAACCATCAAACTAACCCACACAGGGCAAACCCTCAGAATTAACCTCCCACCCACCCCTAATGTCAAACCATATTAGCAGCTGGGGGCATCAATTTTAGGCCCATACACATGGGTGGGAGTAAAGTGACAGTGGGAGGTCTATGCCCCCCACCCAACCCCCTTCTCTTCCTCCCACCTAGGTGGGTGGGAGGCTTTATCTGCTCTAGGGGCCTGGGTTGGGTAATGTATATTTTGATTAGCTTTTGGGAGGTTAAGTCCAAGGGTTTGCCCAACTTCTTTAATCTGAGGGTTTTCCTAGAACCCCCAGGAGATATAGGGTGGGGGACCCCCAAGAATTGGTAGTTGCATATTATTGTGGGAGGGCAATATTTATTTTTATTGGTCACTCGGCTGCTAATATAGTTGGAGGTAAATGTCGTTGTCAGGTGGGGGGGATAATGTTCTTTAGGCCTGGTTTCTTCAAGTATTGAACTAAACTATATTAGCAGCTGGCAGCCAGGGGCATCAATTCCATGAGCCCCCAAGAAGTTTCTTTTATTGTTATTGGGTTAGAGGGCGGATCTAAAACATCTCCAGAAAACTAAATAGGTGATTCCCTATATATAGTTGGTGGACCAAACTTTAAGAAAATGAGTGGTTCATCATATTCAATCTCCATCAGTCTGGGCTCATTATGCAACTACCTCAGAATGTAATAAAGTACCTATAAATAAAAAGGGAGTGCCATGCTAAAGTTATTGGCAAGTGTTCGGTTGCTAACTATCAACCTACCTTGTCGACTACCCTACTTTTATCCACCCACCCCTTTTATTCACCCTTGAGCAACCACCCCATATCCCCTCTTATCCCACCTACCCAAGCAATAGTTAAGTTTGTCATCCCTCTACCTAGGCTCACCCATAATATAGTTCCCAGAAGGCAATTCGCTATCATCTATTGGTTCAAGTTCAGGTCACACAGCATCAATTTTTTTATCAGAAAGGCTCTCTTTACATGTATCACTAGACTACTTTCCCACTTGAAACATGCCCCCTCTTTTCTAAGTGGTTGGACCCAAATGCACTCAAGTAGACAAATCCCACCTGAATGATTTTTGGTTGCCCTCACTAGGTATTAGTTACCTGAAGGAGGGGCTAGCCAGAACTATGTCTAACCTTGAAATGGTTAGTTCACAAGCTCTCCTCTCAAGCATCTCCTTTTGCCCAATGGTTCAAAGCCTTTTGTTGAGAGCGAGGAATGGCATGTCTCTAGTATTGGCCTAGGTTACATGGGGGATACTACTAGAGTGATCAACTCATTATGTAGGGATCAGGAAGGCAGATATATATGTGTAGCCCTACTATTATAATGGGCAAGAAGGTCATCTATAGTAATCGCGAGGAGGTTGTGACAGATGAGGAATACTAGTAAACATCTATCTTTCATTTCTCCCCAATTAGACCTATTCATCCAACTAGCATTAGTTTAGCTCTCCTCAAGGGTTTCTGGATTTATCCTCCTCTTCCATATCTTGCTTCCATCATTCGAACTAGATTCGTCACCCCCACCAATTTTTGATCCACTCCTGGTACAACAGTGCCTCGAGAGAGGGGTTTCTAAGGCATTATGGATACTTCGGATGATTTCATGCAATTGGTCCATGGATTCTTCCCATTCCTTCATGGCTTTGTCATCATTCCCCTCAGCTCGCTCAAACCACGCCTCTTCCAGATCCTCCTCCCTCACGCCCTCCTTCCTAGCCCTACTCCCTAGACATTCTTCCAAATGTCCTTCTTCCTCCCAGCCTATTATTTCTTTAGGCCCTCATCTACCTAAAGAAACAAAACTAATCATAGATATAGATAGAGGGGGGGGGCAACAAATATATATTTCCGTCCACCTAGCCCCACTTATATGATTCTTGGGGTCCCCTCAAATATATGGCTTGTGGGTGGTATAGTTGGGACAAAAGCTAGGCCAAGAGAGAAAGGGAGGGAGACTGATTGGATGGGGACCTGACCCCTACGAATAGGGATAGATCCCTGATCCTAGACTTAATAACTTTCACTCTGATGTAGAGGCATCCACACTATAACCTTCGCATATAGCATGAATGTCTGCAGACCAACCTCATCATCATCATCTTCGCCATCATCATCATATTTCCCAAAACCAACAACATCATCATATTTCGGACACTCGCAATGGTCCTCCTGCCGACTACTATTCACCTCCGCTTTCCTCCTAACATCATCATCATGATGTTCAACGGGCGCACACATCCTCCGGTTGCACTGTTCATCGGGCTCCAAACACTATCGGCATCCTCATGATCTCCGACACTTCCTTCGTCAGCAGGATATCCAAATATCCGGTTGCTCAAATATCCGGATGACGATCACCTTCAGCAGCTTACCTTCGATGCTCCACTACCCGACGACACAAGCAACAGCATCATGATCTACTTTATCCAGTTGTCTTCGAAACCTCCTGATGATGCTAATACAACCTTCTGCCAATGCCGATACTTAACCACTTAACAACGGCAGGATAAACTCGCACAGGGGATATCTCAATATCCTGATGACGATGACGTCATATCCTGATGACGATGACGTCACCCAATATCCTGATGACCTTTACAACACTTAGTCAAAAAAAACTCAACTTTCACTCCCGCATCTACTCGCGATACGCGGATGTTTGGCACTCCCGATATGATGATCCTGATGCCGATACATGCACTTAGTCTATGTCTGACTCAAAACATCCTGATGCACTCGCAACATGCAAACTCCCACAGTTTCATGACCCGATCTTCTTCCTGATGCCAATGCACTCCTCCTCGGCTCCTCTAGATGATGATCACCCCGACGAACTTGCACTTCATGCAATCGACATCATCATGCCGATCTCCTCCACTTATCCGGATGACGATGTCTAACCCGACTGCAGGATATTTGCAGAAATATCCTGATGATGCCGTCTTCACGAACTTTCAGCTTTTGCAAAGTTTTACTTCGCCGATCCTCCAAGGATGACCTGATCCAACCTCAGGGTGATCTTCCAACTCGAACTTATCAACTTGACCTAGCACATGAGGATGCTAGGCTTCTCAACATCTTTCAGTCGCGATCCTGCACACCTGCATGCAAACAAACAAACTACCTACTAACCTACTGTACATTACCATTCCATCGATCAGATGAGTCAACCGGTGGAATGGATCAGGAAATCCATGAAGTCTCTCAAACCAGCAAATCAATCAAGTAATGGAATGCAACCAGAGCAAGAACACAAACATGATCTTTATTGATTCAAAGATGCAATACAATATGATGTTCCTCACACAGAACAATGGAACTCCTCTGCTTAATGCAATACTAGACTGCCGATCGATGATCTACAATCAACCGATCTCATGCTTATAAAGACTTTCCTATGAGTACTACTGACCCGACTCCAAGCGGCTGGGAACTCTCCAGGCGGCTGGGAGATCCCACCGAACATACATCATGACAGCTGTTATAACTAACTAGCTAAAAATAGCAAAAGCCTGGTCAGCATGATCTTATCATGATCAGCATGACCTTATTACATGCATTTGGTCTTAACAGACCTTCTTGGAAACACAAACAAGACCTAAACTACTAACTGCCTTATCAAGACCAGCTGTCAGGTAGGTGCTCCTGCACCATACTCCCCAACAGAAAAGAACTCATGTCCCATGAGTTTAGTATGTGGAAGTCTTCCACCTCTACCCTTTGCCTTGTCAATAGTCTGACCTGCTCCAGCTTTGTCTGCTGCTGTCTCTTGGCTTCTCCAAGACTTCTGCACTGTAACTTGCTTTCTGGCAAGTAAATCCTCATGCCTGTTGATGTAGGCCTTTCTCTCACATACCCTGTGTTTGTCAGGTTGTCTGACCAGAACCTCTTTCTGAACTACCTCTTGAACTGCATCAATGTTCAACTCTGTCTTTCCTTCAACTCTCATAGGACAAACAATAGTCCCAACTATGACAACATCCTTGTCATTCCTCTAAACGGGTTGTTGTTTGTACCCCTGTTTCTGAACCTGCTGCTGACCTTGGTCAGTCACAACTAAAACGTTCTTCAGCTTGTTGTCTGTAACAACTCCCTTCCCTGCAGTATCCTGAACTGCCTTTATGCCTGCTCCTCTAGGCATCTGCACATACTCCTTCTTTCCCATTAAAATGATTTGGGCTGCCTTCTGTACTGCAGCTTTTGCCTGCAATGGCATCAACTTAATGATCTTCCCATCCTTCTTGATGGTGTAGGTATTAGCATACCCATCATACAGTACCCTTCTGTCAAATTGCCATGGTCTACCCAACAGTAGGTGACAACATTCCATAGGCAAAATATCACACAAGATTCTATCCTGATATGGTCCAATCTGAAAATCCACATATGCCTGTTCAGAGACAAAAAGTGATTGACTATCACTCACCCAAGATGCCTTGTAAGGGTGTGGATGTGGAATCCTTTCCAACTTTAGTTTATCCACCATTTCCTGGGATACCATGTTGTCTGTTGAACCAGTATCAATGACAACCTTACATACCTTACCTTTGCTCTTACATGTGGTTTTGAAAAGAGCTCTTCTTTGCATCATATCCTTTGATGCCTGCAAACTTGTTCTCCTTAACATCAATGATTCTCCACTCTCTGGATATCCAAAATTCTCAGGACCTTTGTTTGAACTCTGTGCACTTTCTTCCCCTTTTTCTTCCTGTACCAATTGTACTCTCTTGTCACTTGTTCTATCATTTCTGGATGATGAACCTTTGTTTTCTAGACATTTGAAGGATGGATGACCAAACTCTCCACAGGTGTAACACTTTCCTGAAAATGTAGTAGAACCTCTACCACCTCCAAATCTTCCTCTATTACCTTTCCATCCACCTCTGAAATCAGACTGTCCCTGTCCTTTACCAGTGTCTTCTTGACCCTCATTTGTCTGCTTTTGTGCAGGGGCTGTTCCTCTTCCCCTATTGTTTCCTCTTCCTCTCATGGACTTATCATGTCCTCTATTCATCTTTTCTTCAATCCTGATTGCCATCTGGTAACAATCCTCCACATTCTTAGGGTTAGCTAACACTAACTCATCCTGTATGTTAAACCTTAAACCAGCCAAATACCTAGCCACCTTTTCTACCTCATTCTCATGATGACCAGATCTCATACTTAACAGATAAAATTCCTCAGTATATGCCTTCACATCCCTGTCTTTCTGCTTTAAAAATTGCAGCTTCTTAAACATCTGGATTTCATAATCCCTTGGCAAGAATTTACCCTTTATCCTTGCTACCATCTTATCCCATGAAGTGATCTTAGACTTCCCTTGTTTCCTTCTCTCAGATTGTACATAATCCCACCATACCAAAGCATGACCTCCTAACTTGGTCTTTGCAATCTTTACCTTCTGATCCTCAGCAACATCTTCACACTCAAAGTGATTATCAAGTGCAGCAATCCAATCCAACAATTCATCTTCATTCAAACTTCCAGTATACTTGGTAACATCAACCTTTACCTTAGGTTTTTCACTCTGTACTGCCTTTAACAGTTTTGCCAGTCTCTGGTCTTCAGCATCCAGATCTTCAGCTACCTCTTCATACTCTTCAATAGTATCTGCATCTTCTTCAGACTCACTGTCTTCCACTTCCCTCTTTTTGTTCTTTTCCAGGGCTGTCAGCCTGGCTTGAAGTGCTTCAGCAAGCTCCTTCATCTTCCTCATCTCTCTAGCATGTTTCTCCTTCATCTCCTGCAGTTCCCTTGCAGTACCATTACCTTTTGGAGGCATTTTGTCAACCTCTCAATCAACACCCAACACAATCAACTCTACCTCTGCCCTTTTGGTGACAGAATCAACACACAACAGCCCAGACCTCTTGCTGAGCTCTGATACCACTATGATGCAGAGGCATCCACACTATAACCTTCGCATATAGCATGAATGTCTGCAGACCAACCTCATCATCATCATCTTCGCCATCATCATCATATTTCCCAAAACCAACAACATCATCATATTTCGGACACTCGCAATGGTCCTCCTGCCGACTACTATTCACCTCCGCTTTCCTCCTAACATCATCATCATGATGTTCAACGGGCGCACACATCCTCCGGTTGCACTGTTCATCGGGCTCCAAACACTATCGGCATCCTCATGATCTCTGACACTTCCTTCGTCAGCAGGATATCCAAATATCCGGTTGCTCAAATATCCGGATGACGATCACCTTCAGCAGCTTACCTTCGATGCTCCACTACCCGACGACACAAGCAACAGCATCATGATCTACTTTATCCGGTTGTCTTTGAAACCTCCTGATGATGCTAATACAACCTTCTGCCGATGCCGATACTTAACCACTTAACAACGGCAGGATAAACTCGCACAGGGGATATCTCAATATCCTGATGACGATGACGTCATATCCTGATGACGATGACGTCACCCAATATCCTGATGACCTTTACAACACTTAGTCAAAAAAAACTCAACTTTCACTCCCGCATCTACTCGCGATACGCGGATGTTTGGCACTCCCGATATGATGATCCTGATGCCGATACATGCACTTAGTCTATGTCCGACTCAAAACATCCTGATGCACTCGCAACATGCAAACTCCCACAGTTTCATGACCTGATCTTCTTCCTGATGCCAATGCACTCCTCCTCGGCTCCTCCAGATGATGATCACCCCGACGAACTTGCACTTCATGCAATCGACATCATCATGCCGATCTCCTCCACTTATCCGGATGACGATGTCTAACCCGACTGTAGGATATTTGCAGAAATATCCTGATGATGCCGTCTTCACGAACTTTCAGCTTTTGCGAAGTTTTACTTCGCCGATCCTCCAGGGATGACCCGATCCAACCTCAGGGTGATCTTCCAACTCGAACTTATCAACTTGACCTAGCACATGAGGATGCTAGGCTTCTCAACATCTTTCAGTCGCGATCCTGCACACCTGCATGCAAACAAACAAACTACCTACTAACCTACTATACATTACCATTCCACCGATCAGATGAGTCAACCGGTGGAATGGATCAGGAAATCCATGAAGTCTCTCAAACCAGCAAATCAATCAAGTAATGGAATGCAACCAGAGCAAGAACACAAACAGGATCTTTATTGATTCAAAGATGCAATACAATATGATGTTCCTCACACAGAACAATGGAACTCCTCTGCTTAATGCAATACTAGACTGCCGATCGATGATCTACAATCAACCGATCTCATGCTTATAAAGACTTTCCTATGAGTACTACTGACCCGACTCCAAGCGGCTGGGAACTCTCCAGGTGGCTGGGAGATCCCACCGAACATACATCATGACAGCTGTTATAACTAACTAGCTAAAAATAGCAAAAGCCTGGTCAGCATGATCTTATCATGATCAGCATGACCTTATTACATGCATTTGGTCTTAACAGACCTTCTTGGAAACACAAACTAGACCTAAACTACTAACTGCCTTATCAAGACCAGCTGTCAGGTAGGTGCTCCTGCACCACACTCAAGCCTGAACAACAAGGTTTGGGATGCAGGCTAGATTTCCATTATCCCCCACCCATCCACCCAACTTTAATCTAGGTTGGGGGGGGCTACTACTCACCAAGGCCACCTGGACCCCAAGCCTATACCCCCACCTAACCCCACACATGACTTGCAAGGGAGGTTTTGGTTCCATCGAGAGTGTTCCTCTAAAGAGAAAAGAGTGATCAACCAAACTAGTTTAATCAATCAAGAGAGGGCCTCTGCCACTATTTGTTAGTATAGTAGAGGCCCATATATCAAGGGATCAAGGGCAATGAAGCTATGGCCCCTTCTCTCAATCGAGTCCCCTTATCTAAATCTGGGACCTCACCCTGATAGTTCCAATGAGGTCAAGTCCATCAGTTCTAAGCTTTCCTCCTATTCATGGTCTCGCCAGACCCTTACCCCATATAGAGATAGAGATAGAGATAGATCTCGAGAGCCTACTGATGCCTCTATATCCATACGCTTAGAGGGAGAGGGCCTATCTATATATAGTTTAGTATATAATTGGTGGCTCCTATATATAGGCACGACTCTCTGCTGGCCTATATATGCAAGGGTGCCATATATGGATAGAGATAGAGGGTGTCGGCTAGCGACTCCTAACTCTATATAGTATAGCCCAATCTCCCTCAAGAAATCAATGGATATGGATATAAAGGAACCGCCCACCTCTATGAGAAAGGTTGTTATATAGTAGGCCATTGAATGAGTCTACTAACTATAGAGAGTTTCCCTCCATAGATATATAGGGCCTCTCGAGTAGAGCATAGATATATCACTTCACCATCTATAATATAGAGTAAGGTGAATCCAAGAGCTACTCATCTTTCTATATATCTCTCGAGCCCTGGCTAAATTCCTATATAGTTCGGAGCTAGGGATGGGAGAGGATTAAAATTGCCCTATACCCTATAAATTGAAGGGAAGGAAAGGCGATGTGGTCAATGCCTCAGCTATATATAGTAGAGTAGAGGGGCATCTTCTAACTGATTAGATGGCCCCTATCCATCTCATCTATACACATCTGTATGTATAAACCATATATGGGGCACTCCCCTACCCCTATAGCTATATCTAGAGGGGAGGGTTGAGCATACCGATCATCCCAGAGAGACTATCAAATGAGCGGTGTGCTATCCGGGGCTCCCAACAAGGAGTGAAGCAGGTGAGATTCCTCTAGGCTACCTGACCAACCCAGACTCGGTAACTAAGGTGGAGCACCTAGTATTATCTACTATCCATAGGGAGTTCAACTAGCTCCACTCTGTAGAATAGATAGTTATCAAACCAGTTGTCGATTAGCTAGCCTTGGGTAGTAATGACTAGCCCCTAAGAGGGGGTTGAGTGATGCCACCATCTATTCCCACCATCTATCTCCCTATCCACATATGGGGTTAGTCGACACCTTAAATATATTATTAAAACCTATTGAATTACTGCTAAATCTGGGTGGGTGGCAATATATATATTTATTGGGCCCCACAATGGAGGTAGATTAATTGGGCAGGGTGGGTGGGAGGAGGGGGTGGGCGGGCCCCTCTTTTCTATTATTGTCATTGGGGTGGGTGGGAGGCCCTCAGATATAGATTGGGGTGGGAATAAAGATGTAGCTATCTTTTGATTACTCATTGAGCTAGTTGACCTCATGCTTCCATTGAGAGGGAGAGTGTCAAATCTTGGTCCTCAGAGCAACTTATCTACAGGTGTTCTAGACCAAGGTAGTTAAACCTCATTAGCAATATCTATCCAAAGTAGAACCGTTAATTGTTTAATAATTCTAGTCTTGGGCTAGCCCAAAGAAACCCCAAGTTACGGTTAGACACCTATAGTAAGTTGTCTCAGAATAGTTTGACGTTGGCTACATCCTTTAGGTCCCAACTATAATAGCTCTAGATCTAAATTAAGATATAAGATATGTCAACTCAATTGAGTTGCCCAACCTCACTAATCAGATCATTACACGCCTCTCTCCAAGCCCCTATCAATTTCCACCCACCCGAGTGAGGGGCCTAGGCTGCTTGGGGTGGGTGGGAGGCGTCAATTGTCCCACACACGGAAATAATAGATTTGAGGGTGGGAACCTACTATTTCTTTAGGCCCCATCCCCACACACGTTGGGGTTTGGTGGGAGGAAAAATATAAAAGGGGGGTGGGCAATATATATTTTTATTGGCTTCTGGGAGGTAGATAGCAATTAGTACCAATCCTGACATTCGTTCCCAAAATAATAGCCAACTTTTGAATAATCTAAAGGGGGGTGGGTAGGAAATATTTATTTTTATTGGCTTCTGGGAGGTAGATGCCAACTATATAGAGGGGAGTGCCAAGTGGGAGGAAATAGTATAAAAGGGGGGACCCCGAGTGGGAGATGAAGCTTCGAGGGGCTAGGTGGGAGGAAAGTGATGAGGACCCACAGGGGTGGGTGCGGGAGAGGCAGGTTGGCTTAGAAAAGAGGACATGTAATTAATGTTGGGTGGGAGGGAGAGGTAGGGGTGGGTGGGTGGATGATAGTTGGGGGTTCTGGCACGTTGGAGATAGTCGGATGGGGGGTTAAGTTCTGCCTCAAGAAAGGGGCATTTCACCTTGGAATCAATATCTCTAGGGATTTCTTTGGGCAACCCCCTGACCCTATCTACCTATTCCGGGACTGGGGGCCTATAGTTTTAAAGGGCACCCAACAAAACTAAAGGCTCCTAGATTATAAAATGACACCAAATCAATCTCAATTCTATGACTACGGGGGCTGTGACATTTACACCCTCTAGCAATGCCAATCTAGGTGGGACCGCAAGAAGAGTTGAACGAGAAGGGTTCCACGAGTCGATACAAGGGGTCAAGAGAGACCAGGCCCAGTCAAGGCTCAATGTTAACATGGTCCGCTCTGTCCAGCATATCAGGGGGGACTACAACCTCACGATCTTGTCCTCCAATCACATCCCCTAAATCATCTCCACCAACAATCTATGCTCATCTCGCTATAATCCTCTCCCACCCCCAATAGTAATTGTGCCTTATGTAACACCCTTTTCTATTATTGAGTGAAGAGTTAGGTAGAAATGAGATTGATTTCTTTAACGACTTTACCTACTATTCCCTGGGGACCACACCTTTAATCCCAGGCTTTATGACTTTATCTTCAGGCTTGGGGACTGACCATTTAAGTTCAAGCAAATCCAACAGCTATATGAAATGCAATTAATGCCAATCAAATATCCTCCCTAGTGAATATCCATTGGAGGGTGAGGCAACAAATGTAGCTATATGAAATCTAAAAATGGCAGTTTAGATTGGCTCCATGGGCGATAAATAGGTGAAGCAACTCGAACAACTATGTCAAATGCCTAGATATATCTATTCATGTTGGTTCCCCCAGTCCTTTCCATTGGTCAAGTTTCATAGGTTGCCCTATAGATAGTAGGGAATTCTCATGAAAGAATGTTGGTCTCCCTAGTGAAATGAGTTAGTCAGGGCTCACAGCTATGTCGAATAGCCAGATGTATCTATTCTCATCTCCCTATTAAATCCAAGTGCTAGGTTTGATAGCTATATGTGGAGTGGTTGTTGATCTCCCTATCTCGAGGAGAAGATAGCTCTTGAAATAAAGGTGGGATGCAGCGGTCCACCCATTTGAATTACTGCCATAAGAAGGTATGAGCTAGGGAGGGAGGATTCAATATCGATCTAGAACATCCCCATTGATTTCTGATACCTAGGCATTCAATACTAATTTTTCCTTTCGACAGCATCAATGCAACTAATTGAAGAAACCTCCATGAAGGGGGGTTCATTTCCAATGACATCTAATTCTTGGGGGCACCCCACCTAGCAACTAATCTACCTCCCAGAAGGGGGGGCCTCCTACCCAACCCTGTCACTTACCTCCCATGCTGCAGGGTGGGTGGTTAAGTTTGAGGGGAGGGAATTTGAGTTCTACGCCACTCGCCCCAACTATTGCCTCCCACCCACCCCTGATGTCATTTGGAGGGGCCCCCCAACCCGGATGAAGGCTATAGTTGACCCCTCTCATGGAAGTTTCTTTAGTGTCATTGAAGATGCCCAACCGGAAGGAGATTAGTTGTGGGAGGGACAAAGGAGGCATATCGAGTAGACATCCCATCAGTAGATCCAAATCACTAGTGTCATCCACCAGCATCGGGGTGACCCCTCAAATATATTATTATAGGGATGATAGTACTAGGTTGGGTGGGGGTGGGAGGGATGAACCGATGGGTCAGGTGGGGGTAAGAGGTTCATAAAGGGATAGCTGCTAGAATACCACTAAGGAATTAGTCAATGGATTAGGTGGGGTAGTTTTTTTCAAGAGAGGGGGCTACCTAGTCAACCTCCAAGGGGACGAGGAGCTGACACAAGTTACCTCAATGGAATGAATAAGTCATTTAGGTTCTTGAGGAATCCCATGACCAATTGAGAGGGACAAAGGTGTATCGAGTAGACCTTGCATCAATAGATGTTAATCCCTAGTTCTATCCACCAGCATCGAGCTAGCCCCTCAAGTATATTATAGTGGGGATGATAGTACTCGATTGGGTGGGGGTAGGAGGGATGAACCGATGGGTTGGGTGGGGATAAGAGTTTTATAAAGGGATAGCTGCAAGAATCACACTAAGGAATCAGTCAATGGATCAGGTGGGGAAGTTTGTTCCAGGAGAGGAGGGCTACCCAGTCGACCTTCGAGGGGAGGATAAGGAAGCCCATGATCGATCAGGAGGAGTAACAAGATGGATGGGTGCATGTCGCACCCCCGGGAGGGAAGCCTGATTTTTCTCGACCCAAATGAATTCATTTGTTGTTTCGAGGGGACGGAGAGATGTGGATGAGGAAAAGATAGGGGATTGGTAGTTATGTTGATGATGATATTGTTACCAGTGGATAAACTATTGGACTATTGGATCAACAACATCAAGATTATGGTACTATGCTCCACACTCCTCTAAGAGGCTATACTTACCCCATACTCCATGTCGTTCCATACTATTCATATCTATGCTACAAATAAATAGTAAACACTCCCTTCCGATGATAGATACAAAATGGATCAGACAGAGATGCACTAATTTTATAAATAGATGCAAATGTGTTTTCTCTTATTGATTCCTTCATTAAATAAGTACTGCCAGATTAACCCCTAATGATTGAGATGTTCCTAGTTGTAATTACGGATATTTGACCCTAACAACTTAGATGTTCCTGCCTGTAAATACAAATATCTAACCCTAATGACTTATATGTTGCTACCTATAAATATGGATATCTGACTTAGAGCTTCTGTATGGGAAATATGATACGAATATATGGTTGTAAATAGAAACAATCTTAATATAGGATCAAATATTAAAAGGAAGAAACTAAAAGGAAAAAGGTGATGTATATTAGACTGGCTCTCATGCCACTATCATTAATACTGACTACTTTTATTCCTAGATATTCTTCTTTCCCAAGCCCAAGAAGGGTTTATTCCATATTTAGCATCCCACATTGGTTTTGCTCGCTATGAAGTAAATCTCTCAATCCATTCGTTCCACATTCACCTCTCGACTATTTTCTAGATCCCTCATCTAACTCCCTATTCGATTGTCAAAAGTTTTTATCTTTATACCTTTATCCCTCCCATCGATGATAGTTATCTTCGTCTCAATGCTAAAACAAATAGAAAATGTTGTGTTTTTGTGTTCTTGAAGGGCAAGGTACAATGACCTGTCACTCAGCCCACACATCCATATTCCACCACCATCACTTAGGGGTGCACTATCTCGGGGAGTAAGAGTCATAGAGTTCAAAGGGAATGCTTTTGACAAAATGAGTAGGGAAGGAATGGGCAAAGGTAAGAGAGAGGGAGATGAGGAGATTGTTCTGGAGAGTGCCTCCCACAACACTCCACGTAGAAGTAAGAGGGGGGTTTCACGCTATGTGTTCCTAAACCTTGGATTCTTGAGGTGTCATATTCTAAACTTCGACGACATTCTACAACAGTTTCTTGAGTCTTGGACGACATGCCAAGAGATCCAGGTTTATAATCTTGGTAAGTCTAATGATGGGAAGGAGTTTCATGTATGCATCACAGTCCAGAACTTTGGTCTTTGCAGCAACTTAATCAAGCATGATCTGGTGGAAATGTTCCTCGAATGTCGCCAAAATCAAATAGAGTGGAAGTGTCACAATCTGTGGGTTTCGACCCTCCAAACAGTGGATGAAAAGACCAAGGTGTTGCACTACTAGTTGATCCTATAACTACCTCCACCTCTGTTGGAAAGTCCCTCAGCCCTTCTGAAACTACGAACCGTAGGAAATAAATGTCGTTTTGGGGTGTTAGTTTAGATAGAGTTTGGGTAGATAGTTTGGTAGTTTTATGTGTTATTTTACAATGTTGAATCCTGACTTGGGAAGAAGGAAAGGTAGGGACCTTTTTTATCGCGTATATAAATAGTTTAAGTATGGTTGTTTGTGTGTGGCATGTGCTTCTGAAAGGATTGCTAGTATAATGTTTGTTTGTAGTATTTAAACTGCAAATACATATTTCCATTTTCTAATAATAAAAAATATTATTTCAATTTCATCATCATATTGAAACCACTTAAATGGTTGGTGTCTTTTGTTTATTATATGGAAATGTAAATGAATAAGATGTCATTGTTATTTTGTTATATGTTTTGAGTATTGTATATATTAGCACATGTTAGGAATATCATAAAACATATACATGTATAATCACAAAATAAATCAATTTTAATTAGTATGTTCAAGCCGGGGAAAACAATGCATTTCAAAAGAACCTAAGGTAGTCCTACACTAATATTGAATTGTATTCTTGAGCTTGAACATACTAATTGAAATAGATTTATTTTGTGATTATATATGTATATGTTTTATGATATTCCTAACATGTGTTAATATATATAATACTCAAAACACATAACAAAATAACAGCAATGACATCTCATGCATTTACATTTCCATATAATAAGCAAAAAGACACCAATCATTTAAGTGGATTTAGCAAAATGGTGAAATTGAAATAATTTTTTTTATTATTAGAAAATGGAAAAGTACATATTTCCAGTTTAAATACTGCAAACAAACATCATAATAGCAATCGTTTTAGAAGCACATGCAACACACAAGCAACCATACTTAAACTATTTATATACGCAAAAAAAAAGTCTCTTCTCTTCTTCCCAAGTTAGAATTCAACATTGTAATATAATGCATAAAACTATCAAACTATCTACCCAAACACTATCTAAACCAACACCCCAAAATGACATATTTTTTTCATGTGTTTCTCATTCTAGAAGGATCGAGGGACTTTATAATAGAGGTGGAGGTAGTTGTAGGATCGGCTAGCCAGTGCAACACCTTGGTTTTTTCATCCACTTTTTGAGGGTCAAAGTCAATGCATCATGACAATTTCACTCTATTTGGCTCTAACGACATTCAAAGAATATTTCCACCAGATTGTGTCAGATTAAGTTGTCACAAAGGCTAGAGTTATGGATCGTGACACATACGAGAACTCCTTCCCATCATTAGACTTGCCAAGATTATAAACTTGAATCTCCTGGCATGTCACCCAGGACTCGAAGAACCATTATAGAATATTGATGAAACTTGGAATCCAACATCCTGAGAATTCAAGGTTCACGAACACGTATCACAAAACCCTCTTACTTCTACATGGAGCATTATGGGAGGCACCCTCCAGAATAGTCTCCTCTCTTTCTCTTACCTCTACCCATTCCTTTTCTATCCGCTCTATTAGGAACATTCTCTCTGAACCCTACGACTCTTAATCCACAGGATAGTGCGTCCCCGAGGGATGGTAGGGGAATAGGGATGCATGGGATGAGTGACAAGTTGTCATGTCTCACCCTTTGAGAATACAAAAACACAGCATCTCCCATGAGTTTTAGTATTGAGACAAAGACAACCATCGTCGATGGGGGACAGAGGCACACGGAAAAAATTGACAATTGAATGGGGAGTTAGATCAAGGATATAGCAAATAGCCAAAAGGTGAAAAATAGAATGGATGGATTGAGAGTTTTACTTTATTGCGAGCATAGCCAAGGTGGGATGCTTAATGTGGAACAAACCCTTCTTTGGCTTGGAAAAGAAGAATATCTAGGAATAAAAGTAGTTAGTATCAATGATAGTGGCATGTATGGTTAGTCTGGCATGCATTGCCTTTTTTTCTTTCAATTTCTTTCTTTTAATATATGATCCTATATTAAGATAGTTTTTATTTACAACTATATATTCATATTGTATTTCCCACATAGAAACTCTATCAGGTAATTACGGTCAGATATCTATATTTATAGCTAGGAACATCTCAGTCATTAAAATTAGATATCTGTATTTACAAAGAGAAATGTCTCAGTCATTAGGGGTCAGTCTGGTAGTACCTATTTAAGGAAGGAATTCATAAGAGAAAACACCTTTGCATCTATCTATAATTAGTGCATCTCTGTCTGATCTGTCATGTGTGTATCAATCATCGAAAGGGAGTGTTTACTATTCATTCATAACATACATATAAATAGTATGGAATCATGTGGAGTATGAGGTAAGTATAGCCTCTTAGAGGAGTGTGGGGCATAGTGTTATAATGTTGATGTTGATGATCCAATAGTCCAATAGTTTATCCAGTGGTAACAACATCACTAGTAGAACCACCAATAGCCCACCCTAACCAGAAGAAGATACAAGGCAACAGATATATATTAACCAATTTATGAAATAATAGATAGGAGTAGGGGTTCTCAATCAGTAAGAGAAGTGGGTTAAGGACTCATCGGACTCTATAGATGGATGTCTCAAGAAAAAGACAATAGGGTATTTAATAGTAAGCACTCCTTAGTTGGCACCAGTAGAAGCATTTCAAAGTGGGTGTGCCCTCACCATTTTTTATTCTGGACCCCCCTTTCTATACTTTTTCTTTAGGCTTGAAGTGAAGATCATGAGGAGAACTCTGCTTTGGTGTCTCTCCATTAGATCAAAGAGCTTATGCCACAATGAACCAGACACACTTGCTTGACCGTGGATGTAATTGAAAGGAAGCTAGGTGTACAGAAATTGCTTCCTACACTAATCTAATGAGGAGAGATGTATGCAAATTTAGATTAACCTTTCCAGTTACAACATTATTAACACAATAACAGAGATATTGCAGCAATACACATACACACAGTAAGTAGATAGAAGAGAGAGAGAGAGAGAGACAAGATATACGTGGGGAAAACCCTTACGGGTGAAAAACCCCACACTCCAAAACATAGCTCAAATGTATTATAGTAAACAATAACAGATTACAATATAGTTTCAGAGCCAATGCTCTTTCAAGAGTCTTTGAATGTCGAATCTGGAGATATTCCGATAGCATAACAGTACTTGTACAAAAACTATATATCTCCCATCCAAGCACCTATTTTTATAGAGTTTACAAGGCAAATATAGAACCTTCTAGAGATGGGCATCCATCTTGGACTCATGCCCCAAAACCCATGCCTAAGGACACTTGTCCAACATCCCATCCCAATGTGGGCACCTTGTCCCAAGATAGGCTACGACAGATGCTCTTATGCACCTTACAATTGTCATAGAATCCATCATAACTGATAGTACTTATAGCTATAAGAGAATATGTCATACACTAACTAAAAATATCATATTCCTCTTACAACATGTCATAACCTCCCTTGACCGCCCAAAGATGCCTTTCTCTTGTGCAAAGATACTCACTGACACTTGTACTATGACAGGGACTTGCCCTTTGAACCCCGCAAGGGGCTCCACCCCTTGACCCCGTCTTGGGGGAGCTGCCCCCAAATCCCTGTTAATTATTCAAGGGGGAAACCGTGGCTGCCAAAGTCACCAAAATTTATCTTGTTGCATGTACACAAGGTGCCGACTATGCCAATTCAACATGGGATAAATAAATACAACATTAGGAATTTGTAAAGGTTGAGACACCTTAATTCCCAACATTCTCCCACTTGTCGAACACCTTGCAAGGGCCAAAAGCAATGACAAGATTTAACTACTAGGGGCCAAGAGGCCCATAGACTCTAAACACCATCTGAACTTCTATGTACCCACTAGTTTCATCAATGCATCTATAACATTATTCAAAGTGTCTACCTTCTCCAAATTCACCTTCCCATCCTCTACCATGTCTTGCACGAAGTGAAACTGTATATCAATATGCTTTGTTCTGGCATAGAAAGTTAGATTCTTTGCTAGGCAAATTGCACTCTAACTATCACAACAAATCGTAATCTGTCCTACATCAACACTAATATCTGAACACAATATCTTAAGCCAAATGGCTTCCTTGCAAGCATAAGTTGCTTCCATATACTCAACTTCTGCCATGGACAAAGAAACCATGGGTTGTTTCTTACTCATCCAACTAATTGCACCATCAAACATTGTGAACACATATGTACTGATGGATCTCCTGCTATCAATGTCACCCGTCTAATTAGAATCCACAAATCTATGAATACCAATAGAATACAGAGGTCCTATAACATTACCATGATAACATATGGAATACTCGGAAGTAGCCCTCAAATATCTGAACACTCACTTAACTGCATCTGAATATACCTGTCCAGGATTAGCCATAAATCGACTAAGGACTTCCACTACTTGGACAATGTCTGGTCTTGTGCAAACCATATAATACATCAAACTGTCAACAACACTAGCATAAGGTACTCTGCTCATGTCCTCCACCTCACTAGGAGATTTTTGACAATCATTAATAGAAAACTTTGTCTCTAAAAAAATAGGAACACACAATGGTCTACAATCTGTCATGCTAAACCTATCCAACATGGTCTTCACATACTTACTCTGGCTTAACCAAAGTTTTATGTTAGCTCTGTCTCTTCTTATTTCCATTCCTATAATGTACATGGCTGCCCCTAGATTTTTCATCTCAAACTGTGCTAACAACTAAGACTTCAAATCACAAATCATATTCTTACCATTCCCAATTAACAGCATATCGTCAACATACAATGCAATAATGAGAATGCGATCATTATCAAACTTTTAATACACACAATGATCTGATTTTGATCTCAGATATCCAATCAACAATACAAAGGCATCAAACTTCAAGTACCACATCTTAGGAGACTGCTTCAAACCATACAAAGAATTTTTCAACTTGCAAACCAAATTTTCTTTACCTTTCTCTATGTAATGCTCTGGCTGTGACATGTAAATCTCTTCCTCCAAATCACCATGAAGGAATGTTGTCTTCACATCCATCTGCTCCACCTCTAAGTCATAAGCTACTGCAAAAGATAATAGGAACTAAATAGATGTCATCTTTGTAATGGGAGAGAAAATTTCACCATAATCAATTCCCTCCACTTGTGAGTACCCCTTCGCAACTAGTTTGGCCTTGTACTTTTCAACACTGCCATCTGCACTGAATTTCTTCTTGAACACCCATTTGAATCCAACAGGTTTCCTGCCTTTAGGCAAAGGCACCAAGTCCCATGTTTTATTCTTTTACAAAGAAGCCATCTCATCTTCCATGGCCTCTTTCCAGGAACCTGCATCTTTCATGCCCATAGCCTCTGTCACAGTTCTAGGCTCATCAGTGTTAGTAAGCAAGGTAAAAGCATAACTAGAATCAAGCAATGAATAACCAAACCTATCAGGTTGCTTTCTTGTTCGTGTAGACCTCCTCAATGGCTGAGGTTGAGGTTCTACTTCTTCTTCTTAACTTTAAGATCTACTAGAGCTCTCCTCATCATCGGGTCTCACAGGGTCTATCGGTTTAGTTTTCTCAGGGGTAGAAGGAAATTGAACCACATCTTTCTTTTCTATCTGTTCTAGCTATAAAACAATAGAAGAAGGTGTTAGCTCTCTGAAGATAACACTTCTTCTATACAACACTTTTTCAGCCACAGAATCCCAAAGCTTGTATCCTTTCACACCGACACCATAGCCAATGAAGATACACTTAACAACCTTATTTTCCAGTTTAGACTGTTTCTCCCTAGGCACATGTGCATATGCCTCACAACTAAAAACACAAAGATGTCTAACTGAAGGCTTCTTAGCAGGCCACACCTCCATGGGTGTCTTACCAACAAGAGTTGATGTAGGAGATTTGTTTACCAGATAGAAAGCAGTGGCTACAACTTCAGCCCAAAACTTTTGTTCAAGGCTTGCTCCACTAAGCATACTCCTAGCCTTCTCCATCAGTGTCCTGTTCATCCTCTCTGCAACTCCATTTTGCTATGGGGTGTATGGAGTTGTCTTATGTCTTTCAATCCCTTGCTCTTTATAGAACTTATCAAAATCTGCCGAACAAAACTCACCACCATTATCAGTTCTCAAACACTTAATATTTTTACTAGTCTGATTCTCAAACACTTAATCTTTTTACTAGTCTGATTCTCAACAAAAGCTTTAAACTCTTTGAACCAACTAAAGACTTCAGTCTTGCTTCTAAGAAAATAAATCCATGTCCTACTGTAATCATCTATGAAAGATACAAAATATACAGATTTGGAAATTGAAGGAACACTAACAGGACCAAACACATCAGAATAAATAAAGTTCAACACACCAAAAGACTTGTGAGAACTAGAGTAAAACTAAACACGGTTTTGCTTTCCATATATACAATGTTCGCAAAAGTCAAACTCAAAATTACAATCATTTAACCCCTCAATGATGTTTTTATTTTTTAGGGTTCTAAGACCCTTCTCACCAATGTGGCCATATCTCATATGCCATAACATAGTCTTTTCAATAAGAAGCTTAACTTCCAAAGCATGAGCACCCTTGGGTACATAAGATGCACTACCATCAGAATTTGTTACAATAGATTTCTTCACTACTTGTTCAGATGGTGGGGATGAAGTGATTGCAGCTTTTTCTTTGAGTCAAAAGAACTATTGCACTATGAAGTGCATGCCTCTAGCTAAAATAGAGTACCTCTCCGAACACCCTTCACAAGTACCATAGATCCTCTACTCATCTTGCATCCATCCTTCTAAAAGACAACCTGCACACCTGCATCATTCAACATACTTACAGAAAGCAGGTTTCGTGCAAGGCCTGGGATGTCCATAACCCTAGTGATCCCCTTCACTCATCCATCAGGAAATCAGATTGAGACTCTTCCATGACCAACAATCTTCAAATGAGAATCATCACCCAGGTACACTCTTCCACCATTGAACTCTTCATAGTTCATGAACCAACTTTGATGCAAGGTCATGTGGAATGAAGAACCAGAATCAATCAACCACACATCATTAGATGCATGAGTGGCCAGGGATGTGATGAAGGCATCACCATCATCTTGAGATTTGTCAGAATCTGAATCTGGGACATTCTTCTTCTTCTTTTTCTTTTCTTCTTTGCATTCCTTTCAGAAATGCCCAATTTTGCCACAGTTCCAATAGACAGCCTTGGACTTTCTAGGAGATTTGGATCTCCCATGGGATTTGGATCTGCCCTTCTCAGCTTTCTTGTCCTTCTTTTTTCCTTTCTCCTTGGGTCTTCCACAAATTGCAAGATCCTCTTTGGCTACCTCAAATGACTTTCTCTGCATTTCTTCAAATAACAGTGAAGATACCACATCATCCATTTTGAATGTGGATGTGGTGCTCCCAATAGCCATCACAAGATGATCCCACGAGTCCAGCAAAGAACAAAGCAAGGTCATACAATGATCCTCCTCCTCCATCTTCACACCAATGGATGTTAATTGTGCAACTAACATGTTGAAAGCATTCAAGTGATCTGTAACTAATCCTCCATCCTCTATCCTCAGAGAATACAACTTCTTTCTTAGAAAAAGTTTGTTCATCAGGGATTTGGCCTGATAAACATCACCCAACTTCTTCCAAAAGTCTTTTGTGCTCTTCTCCTCATGGACATTTAACAAGACAGAATCAACTAGATTGAGTCTTGTGAGACCCTTAGCTTTCAGATCTTTGAGATCCCAATTTGCTTGTGCCATTGCAGTTGGTTTTACATTGGATATAGTTTCCCATAGGTCACGATCAACAAGCATGTCTTCCATCTTAAGTTTCCATAACTCAAAACTTGTGCCATTGAATTTCTCCCCTCTAATCTTTCGGATGTGCCTACCATATCTTTCTTGCAACAAGATTATATAATACTCTACACAGACTCCCACTTAATCTAAGATTAGCTCAAAAACCCCCTACCCAACAACTAGGACCAAAGGTGATCAAGCTCTGATACCAACTGAAAGGAAGCTAGGTGTGTGAAAATCGCTTCCTACACTAATCTAATGAGGAGAGATGTATGCAAATTCAAATTAACCTTTCCAGTTACATCGTTATTAACACAATAACAGAGATATTTTAACAATACACATACACACAGTAAGTAGATAGAAGAGGGAGGGAGAGAGAGAGAGACATGGGGAAAACCCTTACGAGTGAAAAACCCCACACTCCAAAACATAGCTCAAATGTATTACAGTAAACAATAACAGATTACAATACAGTTTCAGAGCCAATGCTCTTTCAGGAGTCTTCAAATGTCAAATCTGGAGATATTCTGGCAGCATAACAGTACTTGTACAAAAACTATATATCTCCCATCCAAGCACCTATTTTTATAGAGTTTACAAGGCAAATATGGAACCTTCTAGAGATGGGCATCCATCTTGGACTCATGCCCCAAAACCCATGCCTAAGGACACTTGTCCAACATCCCATCTCAATGTGGGTGCCTTGTCCTAAGATAGGCTATGACAGATGCTCTTATGCACCTTATAGCTGTCATAGAATCCATAATAACTGATAGCACTTATAGCTATAAGAGAATCTGTCATACATTGATTAAAAATATCATATTCCTCTTACATGTTATAACCTCCCTTGACCACCCAAAGATGCCTTTCTCTTGTGCAAAGATACTCACTGACACTTGTCATTAAATAAAACTCATTTGAGGTTTCAGGGGCACTGCCCCTCGACCCCGCCCTATACCGCTATAGGGAGCTGCCCCTGGAACCCCACAAGGGGCTCCACCCCTTGACCCCATCTTGGGGGAGCTGCCCCCAAACCCCTGTTAATTATTTAAGGAGGAAACAACGGCTGCCAAAGTCACCAAAATTTATCCTTCTGCATGTACACAAGGTGCCTACTATGTCAACTCAACATGGGATAAATAAATACAACATTAGGAATTTGTAAAGTTTGAGACACCTTAATTCCCAACAATAATGTCCCCTTCTAGCTAGATCCAGTTATCAATTGGGTTAGAATATTATTTGGCCCTCGTAAGCTAATGATTGTGGATAGAGGGTCCTTTAGGGGAGATACCTAGTCTTTTGATGACATTATTTCCCTCTAGAGTGTGGTACAGTTCAGGTTTGGACTTTACAGAGGTTTTGGGACTCAGATTTACATACTTACTATATATAGTAAGTCATTTAGCCAGTGGAGTCCAGTGTTACTATTAATAGTAAGGCACCTGGACATATGGTGAATTGCAATGTTGACTCCAGGTTCAGATGGCATGGTGAAATAATGTTTATTGAAGGAGTTATTAATATTTAAATGGCTTAAATGATATTTTATGATTAAAAAGGTATATTATAAAGTTATAATTTAACTTTATAAAAGTGGGGCCATTTTAGACTTAACGAGCAATTAATGAATTTATGAAAAAGCATGCCCAATCATGAGGTTATAATACTATTGATAAATAGATTTGTTTCTTTTAAATAACCTTTGTGAATAACTTCATTTTGCCCTTGGATCAGTAACAACTTGCTCACAATAGTTGAAGAATCGCAGGACTATGTCAATTCCTCTCTGTGTTTGAGAGGGACAGCGCACTCGTATGATAGGGGTGTATAGATTTTCTAGGGTTGTTAAGAACAAATTGAATAATGAAAACTAATAAAGAAATGAGAATTAATCTTATTAACTCAAATTCCAAACATTCAAATAAATATACCAAAACTTGACGCAATAATCTTTTCCACGTGCAATGTTTAAAGGAAAGCAAATGGCTATCATTGATTAAACATACGAATATCAACAACAACACGTGAAATCGAATTGAGAACACATCCAAAACATTTATTTATTGTTTCTTTATTGAATAATACTATTCGAGTCCTTTAAACAATGCCTTGCGAAAAAGTGGAACCCTTTGATTAAATTACAATGTTGTATTTATAGATGAGGTTAGTAACCACTTAAGGTAACTACCTTAACCAATTTTTGTAACTATTTGGTATAACTACCTTTTTAAGTGCACTAACTTTAAATAACTTTCTTTTGTAAAGATAGTCACTTAGAGTAACTACCTAACTTAGGCACTTAAAATAACTACTTTGTAAGAAAGAGTTAGGATGAACCTAACTTTATAATTAAAGATAGAAAACTAGACTCGAATAGGAGAAACTCAATCATGAAAATTATTTACAAAACAAGCTAAAATCATTACTTGAGTCACACACAAACACATCAAAAATGGGAACTATACAATATGCAACAACTACATTTATTCTTTGCTTGTCGATGGTGCCATTGATGGAGTTGCTAACTATGGGAAATGATTTAGTAGACTGGATTCTCTTTCTTTAAACATCCTGAAAAGTCTGATGGCCGGAGTGATAGATTTGCTTTTAGGAATCAGAATGTTAGCTATCCTCATCTTCCAAGTTTTTAGGCTCTTGTAGATATTACTCAATTTTGCCACCATACTTGGTATTTGGGAAACAAAGATCTTCAAGGAAGTATAGAGATCGATCAACTTGTCCATTGCATTCTCATCGAAGACCTCTCTATTGAAGAGTTGTCGATCAACCATGTCTTGAAAACCATCTTGGACTACTTGCAAATCTCCCATCAATGATGCACTTGGGAGGATGGTGGTGAGCTAATCCGGAGTTTTGCAGAGACTTGCTCACAAGCAAGTATAAGCCTTTCCTACTCTGTTGAAACTTGGTCAATGATTACCAATTTCCAACTTATGCTTTCCACCCAAATTTCCAAGTAGTTTTCCTCTATACCAGGTAGGATCTTCTCTGCTACAAGGATGTTGACATCAATCTCCATCATCTTTGCGAAATCCTTCATGATATCCTTCCAAGCCACTTTTTCTTTCTTGACACTTTTCAAGTTTTTTTTCAATGGCCTCTTTTTTGATTAAGGCCTCATCATGAACAACTTTTGCCTTAACAAAGAAATCAAATGCAATGGACTTGACTTTGTTCACCCAACTCTCAGTGGATTTCCCATAAACTTGATATTTCTAAAGATTATCAATAACACCTCTTTCAACTTCTCCTTCTGGACCTAAAATGATTGACTGGTGACCAATGTTGAGTGGCATGGTAGAAGTGTCAACTATGGACTTCAAGTAGGAAGACAAATTCTGCACTTGTTGTTTCAGTTGATCCTTAGACTACTTCTCTTTCTCAGTCCTTTCTACTAACTTTGTGGTTATTACATTGAAGTTCTGTATGTCAGCCTCATGAGTGGATGGAGCCATATCGATCCTTGTCATAACAAAATCTGTAGGAGTAGCTTCATTTACATTTTTCTCGGAGATGGGCTGAGCTATCTCGAGGCACATATTTCCTAAATTTGAATTGGTCTTTATTCTTGAAACCACCTTGATCTTTTTCGACTTCTCAAATCTCCTAAAAAGATTAGATACTGTGTCAAATTCAGGAACCACTAACTCTTCTACCTTTCTTTTATTCAACATACTTTGTTCCAACCATGGGAGGGAAGGTTTTCTGAGAGCTCATGTACATCACTTTGTTAGAGATTTTTTTGTTCAGGTACTGGTGAGGTCACCTTCTCTTCAATGGGTTTTGTTTGACATACTGGATCTTTTGAGGAAGAAGGTTCCATAACTGAAGTAGGATGTTGTTTTTCATGATGAGTGTATTCAATGAGGATTGAAGATGACATGGTTGGCATGCCTTCATCGAACCTTGAATCAAAAATGACTTCTTCTCATTCTTCCTCTTCTCTTGAAGTAGAGCCTACTTCTTTATCCCCTAACCTTGATTTCTTCTTCTTGTGTCTAGGTTCATCTCCACATGTGTTTTGGAGATTACTTCTTCTCGAAGGATCTTCATCTCCACTACTTCCTTGAGTTTGCTGATGAGAAAGAATATCCATAACTGGTGTATGAGAAGGACCTAATGAGGTGGAACTGTCTTGGTGATCACTTCTTCCTCTTGGTGTCTCTTTCCTACTTGTCAGTCTTGTAGTAGTCAGCTGAGCTATCTTCTTCCTAATCCAAGCTTCTGACTTCCTGATTACAAAACTAGTTCTCTCTTTGACATCTATAACCTCTGGATCTGCCCAATTAATAGCAGGAAGAGGTTGAGCCTGGACTTCTTCAAAATAGAAAGGATCAATCAGATCTGATTCATCATCTCCAATACCTTCAATGACCCATTCCATCTTGAAATCATGAATTTGCTTCAGGGTGAACCTTGTTCAATTTCTTTTGCTAACTTTGAATTCATCTTCGCAGTCTTCCCAAAAATCTTCAAGATTGGGGAAATGAAGATACCCAGGACCAAGCTTCAGATTGTCCTTGACATAATCTTTGATATCAAAGGGGAACCTCATCTGATATGTATACAAGTTGATCATAGCTAGAGCCTTTTCCATATTTTCTGCCCTTGAGCTAGACTCGCATCTGTAATAACCGAGGCAAATAGGAAAGGTAACTCCTTTGTTCTTCCTATCTCTACATTTCTTTTAAACTGACACCAGCTGTCAACAAAGCTTGATTAGGACAAGCTTATCATCCACATATCTTGGCAACTTAGAAGGACAACCATCAAATCCTCCTACTCGAAGGTAGGTGAATCTTGGAAACTGAATGAAGTAACTACCATATTTCTTTATCAATAGTGCACCCTCTTTTGATATCTTAATAGTTGTATTCCCTTGAAGTAGCCTTACTTCTAGCATTGTGAAAGCATCATTCACTCATCTGAAACATACAAAACTTTGCTCTAATTGCAGCTGCTTGTAGCAGTCATAAACCTGTGTCTCCTGATTTAGAACACCAGTGGTACTTAAACCTGGCCATGATCTCAAATTAGCGATTGCATATACCAAATAGGATGACATGTGGAAGCATTGGCTTGTCTTAAAGTGGACCAACTGATCATGTATGCAATCACTGATAAGATGGCCCCAATCAATGAATTGTTTCCCGACTGATATGATCATGATGAAAAGATACATCCACGTCTCGAACTCAGTTGAGTTTGGGCTACCTGTCAATCTGTGGAGTAGGGCAATCAAATAGAAGATCTCTTTGATGAAAAGAGAGCAATGAAGTGTCTTGGGAAGCTGAGATTGCCCACTCTTGGTTCCACCATCCATTCTTTAGCCAAGTTGTTTAAACATTTGCTTCTGTTGTCACTGAAATATTTGTAGGCTTTTTGCTTATCAACACAAATGAATTTCTCTTTGTATGGCAGCCGGAGAATGATGGCGATAGAAATCCCATCGAACTTGGCCATTAGGTGCCTATCAATAGTTTTGATCTCTCTAGCTTCAGGATTGTATCTCTTCGCACATTCTATCACCAACTCCGGGCACTGGACTGCTATAGGAAAGCATGCTGCATTCACTAGGCCACTTTCTACTATTCTTCGGGAAAACTTTGACAAATCTCCTTCTATTAATGATTTTTAGATGTCTTGCAGGTTTATATGCCCCATTTTTGTGTCGAATATCTCTGAAAGCATTGAGTCAATCATTGGAGCATACTCATAGTCTTGAGGTTTGTATTTCATGATGGTGCTTTTACAAGTTCTACACTGTTATCTTCTTGACCAACTTTATACCTACAACTTGTGTTTGCATAAAGCTTTTTGTCTTGTTTGAATAGATTGCTTCTAGGTCTTTTCAAATCTGTCAACCTTCGAGACACTGACTAGGATTGGCAATACTAGCCACCCGGCATGACACTATATTTTCTGCCTCCCAACCAAAAATGGACTAGCTGCCATCATTTTTCATGCTATACAGGACATGTCATGGAATGTGGGACACCGTGGAGATGTCGATGAAGATCATGGACTATAGGCCTATGATACTTGCATTCTATGAAATGACTTTTTAATGAGGTATTTTTTTGAACAGTCTTCATATGTTTTATCTATGCACCCATTTTTATGTGTATGTCTATTGAGGCATTTGGAAATCTACATTGAATTATACTCTGATGGATGTTCACACCTTTTGTGAGATTCCCATTGAACATACAGGCTGCAAGTATGCTATCAAAGATAGAGGAGTTTGGTTTCATATCTGCCAACAACATTTGCATCCAAAAGCTTCTAAATCACTATGTTGAGAGATGACAATCCTTTGAAGCATCATGTCCAACAATGTGTGCACCTTATCTTGGCTTCCATAATTCACGGCTCTAGTATAACTATAAAAAGCCAATTCAAAGTACCTAGGCTACATACCGAGTTTGCATACACTAGCCAGACAGAATTTGAACACAAACATAAGAAGAATACAATCTAGATTTCCAAACAAGATGAAGCTATTTCCACTCCTTTGGAAGAATTGAAGAAAGAATTTGCAAATACTATCATGACCAGAGATCTTAAAAAGCATACCAGAGATCTTTTCTGTGAAATAATTCCGAAAAGGGATGCATCAGGTAAAGAATTACTTCCCAAAGCAAAGGCCAACTATTTTCTAATGAGTCCATAGGAAATAGAGATGTGCAAAAAGGAAATTGATGAACTCCTCAAATTAGATTTGATACAGAACTCTAGTTCTCCATTTTCATGTCATGTTATGTATGTACCTAAATTTGATCAACATGGGAATGAATTACTAGAAAAAAGGTTGGTGGTTAATTATAAGCCTTTGAATGAATGTCTTCAAGATAGCAAACATCCTCTGCCTAGAAAGGATCACATATGACAATGTATTCAGGGAAGTAATTGATATTATAAATTTGACCTCACAAAAGGGTTCTAGCAAATAGCTATGAAACCAGAAGATTACTATAAAACAACTTTTTCAGTACCACATGGTCTGTTTGAATGGAAGGTTTTACCTTTTGGAATTAAAACTGCTCCATCTTTCTTTTAGCAACATATGGATATCATCTTCAAAAAATACTCAAAGTTCATAATCCCATATGTTAATGATATTCTAGTCTTCAGTCAAAGTCCTTTGAGCCATCTTCACCACCTTTGACAATTTCTACAAGTCTGCCAGACTCATGGTCTTGCTATTAATCCATCTAAAAGTTGTAAGGAAAGTAGAGGTACGGAATAGAGATTCCCTAATATTAATTCAAAGGGGATAATGCAGACAGGTTACGTTTAATTCAAATACACAGATGAACACACCAGAAAATGCAAAATAAACATACAAAACAACATAAATCTAACACCATATGTACGTGGGAAAACCCTTATGGGTAAAAAACCCACCACCACAAGAGAGACTATCTTTATTATAGTAAACTTAATAGTTACAATAAAGATCCCAACTCTTTTTCTTAGGTATCGATTCTCTACAATTATACAAAACCGTTCACATCATCTGTACATTTACAGAATAAACAGTATAATTGAATCTCTTCATTAATCTTCAATGACACCAGCAGATCTGTATTTATTTCCAGTCTTCAAGAGCAAAACCGTTATTCACCTTTTGCCCTAACTATTTGATCTAACTTCCCCAGCGTCGCTTCTTTCCAACCATCGTAATAGTTAATATTCATGTGAGATGTTTAGTCCCACATTCACCAGGTTGCGGTGGATACACCGGTTTATCTACATCAACAATCAGTAAGACTATCATCGGCAATTTTGTTGTTGACGATGCCAGTCAATACCTCATCGGGAACACCTACACCATCGGCAGACACTTCACCATTCTCTCTGACAGTTCCTTGTCTCAGCGATGCCCAAAGCTCTCCATCCTCCATCAGAGTGACCTCTGCCATCGGCCCAAAAACCTTACACTGCACCGATGAAGGTTCTCACGCTGACGCCCAATGCTTCACCAACTTCCATCGGGATGACCATTCACATCAGAGAAACTTCCAAAAGTCAGATCGACAATGCTTCTCACGCCGATACATTGATCTTCGATGCTAAATTGTAAATGCTTTAGTTGACTTACTATAGCCGGTAATCTAATGTATCTCCAACCTGATTTCACCGATACGGCCGGTCATTCTTTGTCTCTAACTCAGTGTATCTTCCAATGTACATTCGTAACATACAACCTCGACATACAATTGCAGGATACACATGAAATGATACTCACATGCATTTGCAGTATACACACGAAATGGTCAGTGTTCTGTAAACCCGATGAAGAACATGTGAAATATATGAGGTTCCAAATAGTAATATGAGACATTAGGTCTCTTCAATCTCCCACTTGTCGAAGATATTACTGCTACCTCTTAATCCTCATTTGATCACTGAGTATTATGGGCCTGAAGACCCATTACATCTGAACACCATTTGAACTTGGTTGTGCTCACTGGTTTAGTTAAGGCATCAGCAACATTTTCTAAAGTGTCAACCTTTTCCAACTTCACCTGTCTTCCGCCATATCATGAACAAAGTGATATTGGACATCAATATGTTTTGTCCTAGCATGAAATATAGGGTTCTTGGCCAAACATATAGAACTTTGACTGTCACAGTGAATTTGTATCTGTCGTGCATTAAAACCAACATTAGAACACAACCTCTTCAACCAAACAGCTTCTTGGCATGCATGAGTAGCTTCCATGTACTTTGCCTCTGTTGTCGACAAAGTGACTACAACCTGCCTCTTGCTCATCCAACTGATAGCACCACCATTCAACATGAATACATATCCACTGGTGGATCTTCTACTGTCAATGTCCCCTGTCCAATCAGAATCAACATATCCCTGAATGCTTATATATCTCTGAGATCCAACTAAGTTTCCATGACAGTAAATAGCAAGGTTAGATGTCCCTTTCAAATACCTCATAACTCTTTTCACAGCATTCCAATGTGATCTGCCTGGATTCGCCATGAACCGACTCAAAACTCCCACTGCTTGGGCAATGTCTGGCCTGGTATAGAACATTGCATACATCAAACTGCCAACAGCACTTGCATAAGGCACTTTTTTCATATCGTCAATTTCATTCGAAGATTCTAGACAATCTTCAACAGATAGTTTCATTCCCTACAAAACTGGAACAACTAACTATTTAGAATCAGACATATTAAACTTATCAAGAAAATTGGTAATATACTTGCTTTGGCTGAGTCAAAGCTTTCTCTTAGATCTATCCCTTTTGATTTCCATTCCCAGAATGTACTTTGCTACCCCCAGATTCATCTCAAATTTCAAGGACAACTAAGATTTTAATTCTGAGATCATCCCCTTACCATTGCCAATGAACAACATGTCATCCACATACAGTGCAATCATAAGAATCCTATCACCATCAGTTTTATAATAGACACAATGATCAGATTTAGATCTCACATATCCCAAAGATAAAACATACGTATCGAATTTCTGATACCACATTCTGGGAGACTGTTTCAAACCATAAAGAGACTTCTTAAGTTTACATACTAGATGTTCTTTACCTTTTTCCACAAAATGCTTTGGCTGGGACATATAAATTTCTTCTTCAAGGTCCCCATGAAGAAATGTTGTCGTCACATCCATCTGCTCAATTTCAAATTCATATACAGTTGCAAGTGACAACATAAATCTAATGGATGTCAGCTTAGCTACAGGAGAAAATATTTCTCCATAATCTATACCTTCCTTTTGAGAATACCCCTTAGCAACCAGTCTTGCCTTGTACTTGTCAATACTACCATCTGCACCATAATTCTTTTTAAATGCCCACTTATAGCCCACAGGTTTTCTACCTTCAGGAAAGGGCACCAGATCCTAGGTTCCATTTTTCTCTAACGATGACATTTTATTATCCATGGCTTCCAACCAAGAATCTGAATCAGATAAACTAATAGCTTCTTTCACAGTCCTAGGTTCATCAGTATCAGTAAGCAAAGCATAAGCACAACTTGAATCAAGTACTGAAAATCCATACCTATCTGGTTGTCTTCTTTCATGTGTAGACCTCCTCAATGGCTGAGGTGCAGGTTCAGGTTCTTGCTCTAGATCTGAATCTTCAAAGCTACTCTAATGTAGGGCACCTAGGAGCAGTTTGATTCCTCAAGCATTTTGATGCATTTTGATAAGTTATGTTTTTTTTTGTTCTGTATGTGTTGTAATAAGGCTTTAGCCATGGATGTAAGGTCCATTTTGTGTGGTCAAGATGATTGGAGTAATCATATAAACCTCAGTCATGCTTAGTCCATTTGGACCCTTATTGAGTCACTTAGGCCTAGTAGGTCTAATGATGGCTTTTTGAGTATGTTTGGATTGTTCAAATGTTTGTCATATTTTGAAGAGTATGGTAGAAGTTTGGACTCCTTGGGAAAAGCAAAACCAAATGAGATCCTTGTGTTTATGCAAACTACCATAGTTGTCAAATTGTGTTATGTAAGGGGTTGGTCCCAAAACCACTTTGGGCAGTTGAAACTGTTGTTGGACATTGGATACTGACTTGGATCGGCATATTTGGTTATTCTCTGATTCCTGTACGGCAGAGAAGTTCCTGTAAGGAGTTTTGGGCATTGAAACAATAGAAACAGTCAGTTTTTTTCTATTTTCTTCTAGTTGTACGGCCTGTACGGATTGGCCAAGTGAGCAAATGTACTTTTTCTGAAACTGGACTGAGTTAGGGTTCAAATGCAACAAGTTTGAAGGTTTGAAGTGATCAGAGTGAAAAGTTATTGCATTTTGTTTCAAAACTGGTCAAAAACCCTATTTTCTAGGGTTTGTCACATAAATCCAGCCCTAGGATGCATTCCAACTGGTGAAAATTCATGCAAATCAGTGAAATGCATGCTAGATACATTACCTGATTCCAAAAGCATTTGGTGGGGAAAAGCTATTTTCAATTTTTGGAGTGATGCCCTAGGTCAAGTATTCATAGGTATTTGACCAAATCTATGCTATTTACTGTTGTAGATGACAAAATCCTGATAGGGTGAGTGAATGAATGGTGGTTTTGAGTTGTTTGAATGTGGTAGAGGTGTTCCAAATTCCTGTCCCTGATCTATGAACCCAAATTTGACCACTTGCTTTGAAACCTAGCCCTAAACTGATCAATTAAGCCTAGAGACCTAGTAGGTGTTCTGAATTGCTGGAGTAGAGTGGGAACTGGAGGTTTAGAAGTTTGATAGAGTCCCTTAAAGGGTATCCAAATCCATCATTTACTTGCCTGGTCATGTGGGGTTTTGTCAAGTTGTGTGGAGAAAACTAGGTTTGGAGGGCTAGTAGCCTTACTAGTCAAAGTAGAGGTTCGAGAGTTGTAGGAAGTTGGGAATAAAACCAACTGCAAGGAAAGTGTTTATTGACCTATCTTAAGGTGTGGGAGAAGCCTTGAGGGTTGAGTCATAGCCTGGATATCAAACCCTTCATATACCCTTGGATGTGCCTTTGGTTGGTTGAAGGCTAGGTGAAGTGGGTGAGTGGGCAAAGGAGAATAGTAAACCTTGTTTTGTTGCTTCCCTTGTGCCTCTCTGCATCATACTCAAACTCACATCTAAATCATCTACACTTGGTGTTTGTTGTTTCTCTTTTACAGGGGTCAGAGGAATATTAACAACACTCTTTTCTTCCTTCTTTTCTATCTTCTCTAGATGAGAATCAATAACCAAAGGTTTCAGCTCTCTAAAAATTACATTCCTGCTATAAATTAATATTTTAGTTTCAGGATTCCAAAGCTTGTACCCTTTAACACCGACTCCATAGCTAATAAAGATACATTTGATTGCCTTGTAATCTAGCTTAGATCTTTTTACCTCAAGAATCTGAGCATATGCCTCACAGCCAAAGACACGAAGATGTCTTAGAGAGGGCTTCTTTCTAGACCATGCTTCCATAGGCATCTTATCAACCAATGCCAAAGAAGGAGAATGATTCAGCAAGTTACAAGCTGTAGCAACTGCCTAAGCCCAGAACATTTGTTCAAGACCAGCATAACTTAACATACTTCTTGCTTTCTCCATCAATGATCGATTCAACCTTTCAGCAACTCCATTTTGCTGTGGAGTATAAGGTGTAGTCTTATGCCTTTTTATACCATGATCTACACAATATTTATCAAAATCTGCATTGCAATATTCACCACCGTTATCTATTCTCAAGCATTTTATTTTTCTACCAGTCTGATTTTCCACAAGAGTTTTAAATTCTTTAAACTGACTGAACACTTCTGATTTTTTTTTCAAAAAATATACAAATACCCTCCTTGAATAATCATCAATAAATGATACGCAGTATCTTGATTTAGATAAAGAAGGAACATCAACTAAACCAAAAACATTAGAATGTACATAGTCCAGAACACCAGAAGATTTATGAGAACTAGAGTAAAAAGAAACATGGTTCTATTTTCCATATATACAATGTTCACAGAAATTGAACTCCAGATTACAATCAATTACCCATCTACCAGGTTTTTGTTTTTCAAGGTTTTTAAACCTTTTTCACCTATGTGACCAAGTCTATGATACCAGAGCATTGTTTTCTCTGCAGGAAGTTTAACTTCCATAGAATTTACATCATGTGTTACAATAGTAGCTTTTCCAGATTTTACAGAGACATTATTATAGCACACTGGTTTAGCATCTAACCTATACAAAGTTCCAATGTGTTCATCTTTTGCCAATACAATAGAACCTCTAGTCATCTTATAGCCACCATTCACAAAAGTAACTTGTACTCCAACATCATTAAGCTTACTAACAGAAAGTAAATTTTGAGCCAGACCTAGTATGTGTAAAACTTCATTCATTCCCTTTATTCTGTCATCCAGGAACTAGATTCTGACTCTTCCTCGGCCAACAATTTCTAGTGTCGAATCACTTGCTAGAAACACCTTCCCACCAGCATACGGTTCATACTTTGTGAACCATTCTCTGTGAGATGTCATATGAAAAGATGCTCCTGAATCTACCAACCATACATCTTCAGATGCAGGCGTTGCCAAGGTAGCAATGAAGGCATCAGCATCACTCTGAGAAGAATCATTGTCAGAGAGGTTCTTCTTCTTCTTTTTCTCCTCTTTGCAGTCTCTTCTGATGTGTCCTTTCTACCCACAATTCTAGCACTTCACCTTGGACTTTGTGCCAAGAGATTTCGATCTCCCCTCTGATTTGGACTTAGACTTCTTGTCCTTCTTCTTGTCTCTTTCCTTTGATCTACCTCGAACAGATAGGGCCTCTTTGGCCATCTCAGAAGATTTCCTCTGCATCTCTTTAGATAACAACGAGGTAACAACCGCTTCAGTTGTAAACGTGGTTGTTGTACTTCCAATAGCCATCACAAGATGATCCCACAAGTCAGGTAAGGAACACAATAGAAGCATACAGCGGTCCTCCTCTTCTATTTTTACACCTACAGACATCAACTGTGCAACAATCAGATTAAATGTGTTCAGATGGTCTGCTACAGATGCTCCTTCATCCATCTTCAGAGAGTATAACTTCTTTCTGAGGAAAAGTTTATTCACCAAGGACTTGCCCTGATAAATATCTCCCAACTTCTTCCACAAAGCGTTTGTAGTCTTCTCTTCATGGATGTTCAATAGAACATAATCTGCTAAACTTAATCTTATCAGTCCTCTGGCTTTTCTATCTGCTAGGTCCCAATCTTCTTGCTTCATGGCTGAAGGTTTAGGTTCAGACACAGCAACCCAAAGATCTCTATCGACCAGCATATCTTCAACTTTAAGTTCCCACAACTCAAAGTTTGTGCCATTGAACTTTTTAGTGTCTATTTTTAGTGATGTACTTGCCATCTTATTTAAAAAAATAAACCTCTACAGAACTCCCACTCACTGCACTAACACAAAAAACCCAACCTACCAACAAGGATAACACAACTGGCCAGGCTCTGATACCACTTGTAAGGAAAGCAGAGGTGTGGAATATAGCTTCCCTAATGTTAATTCAAAGGGGATAATGCAGACAGGTTATGTTTAATTCAAATACACAGATGAACATGCCAGAAAATGCAGAATAAACATACAAAATAACATAAATCTAACACCAGATGTACGTCGGAAAACCCTTACAGGTAAAAAACCCACCACCACAAGAGAGACTATCTTTATTATAGTAAACTTAATAGTTACAATAAAGATCCCAGCTCTTTTGCTCAGGTATCAATTCTCTACAATTATACAAAACCGTTCACATCATCTGTACATTTACAGAATAAACAGTATAATTGAATCTCTTCATCAATCTTCAACAACACCAGTAGATCTGTATTTATTTCCAGTCTTCAAGAGCAAAACTGTTATTCACCTTTTGTCCTAACTGTTCGATCTAACTTCCCCAGTGTTGCTGCCTTCCAACCGTCGCAACAGTTAATATTCATGTGAGATGTTTAGTCCCACATTCACTAGGTCGTGGTGGACACACCGGTTTATCTACATCAACAGTCAGTAAGACTATCATCGGCAATTTTGTTGTTGACGATGCCAGTCAATACCTCATTGGGAACACCTACACCATCGATGAACACTTCATCATTCTCTCTGACGGTTCCTTGTCTTAGCGATGCCCAAAGCTCTCCATCCTCCATTAGAGTGACCTCTGCCATCGGCCCAAAAACCTTACACTACACCGATGAAGGTTCTCACACTAACACCCAATGCTTCACCAACTTCCATCGAGATGACCATTCACATCAGAGAAACTTCCAGCAATCAGACCGACAATGCTTCTCACGCTGATACATTGATCTTTGATGCTAACTTGTAAATGCTTTAGTTGACTTACTATAGCCGGTAATCTAATGTATCTCCAACTTGATTTCACCAATACAGCCAGTCATTCTTTGTATCTAACTTAGTTTATCTTCCAATGTACATTCGTAACATACAACCTCGACATACAATTGCAGGATACACATGAAATGATACTCACATGCATTTACGATATACACACAAAATGGTCAGTGTTCTATCAACCCAATGAAGAACATGTGAAATATATGAGGTTCCAAACAGTAATATGAGACATTAGGTCTCTTCAAAAGTGAGTTTGCCCACTCTGAAATTATTTTCATTGGTATCAAGCTTTTTCCAGAAGGATAAATGGAGGTACAAGAACATATCTTGAGCTGAATCTAGAATCTTCAAGTAACTAATCTAAAGGAACTTCAAAGATTTCTTGGTCTTGTCAATTATATTGCTAGATTTTATTCCAACATAGCTGAGGATAGGAAAATCCTAAATGAACTATTAACCAAGAATCCACATCCTTGGACTTCTCGGCATGATGCCTGCATTTCAAGACTTAAAGGTAAGTGTGCCTCTTTACCAACACTTAGATTACTTGGCAATGGTGACAAAATTGTTGAGACAGATGCAAGTGAGCATACTTGGGCCGGCATCCTCAAAGAGAAAAATAAACAGGGGAAAGAAGAAACTGTTCGTTTTGCTTCTAGCAGTTTCAAAGGTAGCGAGATCAATTATCATAGCACACAGAAAGAAATCCTTGCTGTTGTAAATTCCTTAAAGGCATTCTATATGTTTTTGGCTGACAAAAAATTTCTTGTGCATAGTGATTTACAAAACTTAAGAGGGTTCTTCAAAAAAGAATCCAAGGATAAGGTCATCCATGGGAGATTATTGAGATGGGCTCAATTTATCAATACTTTTGATTTTAAAATTGAACATCTCCAAGGGAAGCAGAATATCTTTGCTGATTTTCTCTCTTGATAAGGTCATCAGGAAGGCAAGGTTTGAGTTATTAGAATTTAGGAAGAATGATGGTTTGAAAAAAGTTTCCCAGAATTCAGTAGCAATCTTTTTAATAGAAGAGATAGATATAATTTTAATCTTTCCAATGATTATTTGTTTGACAGACAGAATAATTATTGCCAAACTTGCTTTGTCCACTGAAGGTGTTTGGAATAATAATTCATTTTTTTAGTTCTCTGCACAAGCTGAGCCTATTGATCCTCAAATTGCTGAATAGTTGTAGAATTAGAGTGGAGAATTCCAAAACCCCTTGATTCAGTGACCAGAAAGATGGATTCACCTTGAAAAGTGGATTGAATATATTAAAGATATGTTTCAGGGACCATATCCTATACCAGAAATACAATTTGGTACTTCTGCAAGATAAACAGGAGTTTTGTGGAAGCTAGCGATCAGCTCATATCATGATAATTTCATCAATCGCTTTGTCTATCAACATTATGGTCCTTTGGGAGTAGAGTCAATGTTTCAGCATTGGACACTTGGTGCTCGAATCCAGCACCTATATAACAATCAACAACCAATATGGATTACCACTAAAACCTATTGCCTTGAACTAGGTGACACGGGAGCAATGACCCAAGGAATTTATGGCCCATGCAAACTCAAGACCTTAACTATCCTTTGGAAAGAACCTGGACCATCCAACAATCCCTATGCATGAGAATCTGATCATGAAAATTGTCTCCTTGGACATCCACGAAGATGCCTGTCCCTGTTGTACCTCATCTCCTATCAATTCTAAAGAAGACATTGAAACTGACTAATGAGTGGGGTTTGTCCCTCATCAGAGCCATCTGTCACTCAGTAACCAACTGACAGACGTAGACCTCACCACGGTAAAAGGGGTAAGGTTACCACCTTAATGTAACCTCGGGTTAACATTCTCAAGATCAAAAAGTGACTTTGTAAAAAGTAGATTCCATTAGGATAAGGTTTAGTCGTGTCCCGTCTCTACTTTTTTCACAAGATGATAGGGACCACCCAGAGAATCTTATCTTTTCAATGTGATCATCCCTACGAAAAGTAGATGCTATGCTTCTTCCATTTCATTAGCATAACTCAAATTTCTTATATTACCTTTAATATGAAAAAGCGGTGGGTTGATGAAAAAATTCTATAAATACCACCCATTCACTCTATTAAGGGCATTGAGTCTTGAGTAAGAGTTCTATCTGATAGAAGTCTTTAGTCGAGTCAAGTGATCTAAGTATCAGTTTAGGTTAGTATTCTAGAGAATAGAGAAGTATGCTCTTCCCTTATCTGGGAATCAGATCCTCAGAACTCTCTAATGATAAAGTTATGTTGTCATAATTCTCTCCTGGCATAAGAATATTGGAATTCTCCACTCCAATTCTGCAAATATTCAGCAATTTGAGGATCAACAGGCTCAGCTTGTGCAAAGAATTGAAAAAATGAATTATTATTCCAGACACCTTTAGTGGACAAAGCAAGTTTGGCAATAATCATTCTATGTCTATCAAACAAATAATCATTGGCAAGATTAAAATTATGTCTATCTCTTCTATTAAAAGGATTGCTACTGAATTCTGGGCAACTTTTTTTAAAACCATCGTTCTTCCCGAATTCTGATAACTCGAACCTTGCCTTCCTGATGACTTTCTCAAGAGAGAAAATCAACAAAGATATTCTGCTTCCCCTAGAGATGTTTAATTTTAAAATCAAAAGTATTGAGAAATTGAGCCCATCTCAATAATCTCCCATGGATGACCTTATCCTTGGATTCTTTTTTGAAGAACCCTCTTAAGTTCTGTAAATCACTGCGCACAAGAAATTTTTTGTCAGCCAAAAACATATAGAATGCCTTTAAGGAATTTACAAAAGCAAGGATTTCTTTGTGTGTGTTATGATAATTGATCTCGCTGCCTTTGAAACTACCAGAAGCAAAACAGACAATTTCTTCTTTCCCCTATTTATTTTTCTCTTTGAGGATGTTGGCCCAAGTATGCTCACTTGCATCTGTCTCAACAATTTTGTCGCCATTGCCAGGTAATCTAAGTGTTGGTAAAGAGGAACACTTAGCTTTAATTCTTGAAATGTAGGCATCATGCTGAGAAGTCCAAGGAGGTGGATTCTTGGTTAATAGTTCATTCAGGATTTTCCTATCCTCAGCTATGTTGGAATAAAATCCAGCAATATAATTGACAAGACCAAGAAATCTTTGAAGTTCCTTTATATTAGTTACTTGAAGATTCTGGATTCGGCTCAAGATATGTTCTTGTACCTCCATTTTTCCTTCTAGCAGAAGCTTGATACCAATGAAAATAATTTCAGAGCTGGCAAACTCACTTTTAGATGGATTAATAGCAAGACCATGAGTCTGGAAGACCTGCAGAAATTGTTGAAGGTGGTCAAGATGGCTCAAAGGACTTTGACTGAAGACTAGAATATCGTCAACATATGGGATTATGAACTTTGAGTATTTTCTGAAGATGATATCCATATGTTGCTGAAAGATAGATGGAGCAGTTTTAATTCCAAAAGGTAAAACCTTCCATTCAAACAAACCCTGTGATATTGAAAAAGTTGTTTTATAGTAATCTTCTGGTTTCAAAGTTATTTGCCAGAACCCTTTTGTGAGGGCAAATTTAGAATATCGATTACTTCCCTGAATACATTGCCATATGTGATCCTTTCTAGGCAGAGGATGTCTCTTATCTTGAAGACATTCATTCAAAGGCTTATAATTGACTACCAACCTTTTTTCTGGTAATTCATTCCCATGCTGATCAAATTTAGGTACATACATAGCATAACATGAAAATGGAGAACTAGAGTTCTATATCAAATCTAATTTGAGGTGTTCATCAATTTCCTTTTTGCACATCTCTGTTTCATGTGGACTCATTAGAAAATAGTTGGCCTTTGCTTTGGGAAGTAATTCTTTACTTGATGCATTTGTTTTAAGAATTATTTCACGGAAAAGATTTTTGGGATGCTTTTTAAGATCTTTGGTCATGATAGTATTTGCAAATTCTTTCTTCAATTCTTCCAAAGGAGTGGAAATAGCTTCATCTTGTTTGGCAATCCAGACTATATTCTTCTTATGTTTGTGTTCAAATTCTGTCTGGCTAGTGTATGCAAACTCAGTATGTAACCTAGGTACTTTGAATTGGCTTTTTAAAGTTATACTATCCTGGGCTATTATGATTGGTTCCCATATTTGCATTGCTATACTACCTATTACCCCATCATACCCGTCAATTTCATAATGAACAAAGGTGAGTTCCTCAATGTAATCCTTACCAAGTTGAATTGAGGCTTTGCATACTAGATTAGATGTGTGTTTTCCATTGCCAAACTAAATATTTGTGGATCCCTCTATCAACTAATTTCCAGGAAAGCAATTATATCTTGCTACATTCAGATCTGCACCTGTGTCCCAAAGGAATGATAGCGGATAAGCTTTTATACCTAGGAAATGTATTGTTAGTACTAAACCTAGACAAGTAGTTGGTTGAGGGCACTGCAATGCTTTGAACTGTCTTTGACTGGAACTACCTTCTTCTTGAAAAGAGGGACTGGTATTGGGATTAAATCCTTTAGCTGTAATAGCTTCCTCAATCAATGGACTGTAGGATTTTTCATGATAGAATAAATCTTCCTCTGCGTTAGATACTTGATTGGGAAGTTGGAAAGATCCTAGGGAATTGAATTTAGAAATATAGGAGTCTAATTCCCTATACTTAATTCCTCATTTAGATTTTCATTCTCTTCTTCCTCTATTTCTTCTATTTTAGATTTTGCCTGAGAAATAACCAGTTGCAGGTATTCAATTCTTTGCCTTCTCCATATCCTATTTGCCATACTGCCAGGAGCAGGAGCTTTTGTCGCAGTTCTGTGTGGTAGAGGCAAAGTTGATGAAATGGAGATAGATTTTGGGACATGTTGCTGAGTTTGGGTTTTCTCTTGCTTTAAAAGAATATTTTTTTTTGCATGTAGTTGCTCAAGCTTGGCCTTCTTCTTTTTCTAGGTTTCAAGACCAAAATTCATTTCTTGTAGGGATTTTTTTGTTTCAAGAATTTCTCTAATAATTTGATCCAGGGATTCTTTTTCATCATTCTACAAAAAAATGATACGTCTGATTTATTATCTACTTCTTCTTCTAGAGTAGCTTGTGTCTCATGTTCATCATCAGACTATATTGAGATTTCATCTGAGAAATCTTCTTCTTCTTATAGAACTATATTCTTAGGGTCTGATGGATATTCATTGACAAATTTATATTCTTCTTCATTATCTACCCCAGCTTCTTTAGCAAGTCTAATTTTCCCTTTGTTTTTCACCTTGTGGCAATTAGGGCATTTATTAGCATAGTGTTCTCCCTTACAAATGTAACAGGTTGGTTTCCATTTAGAGCTCCTTTTGTGGCTTCCTTTCTTTCGAAAATATCCTTTCCTTTTTGGATATTTAGAGAACCTTTTCCTTTCATACTTATTATATTTTTCACAAGCATAACATTTCTTTTTTCCCTTATAAGAAGTCTTTTCTGATTTGCCCAAAAACTGATTATTAGGAGAAATTTGATAACATACTACAGATAAGATTAATGGTCTTACTTTCCTCATTTCCATTTTCTTTTTTTCTTCAAAGTAATTTTCTTCATTTAATTCTGTTAAAAACTGAACCAGTTGACAAAAAGTAACTTCCTTTAGATCTAGATTTTCCAATACTCTTTTGTGATAATAATCACCCATGACATCACCAAAGCTTTTTATGAAGGTGGTGAACATAAACTCTTAATTTTTCTCTTTCCCTGACTGGTAGAAATTCTTATACTGTTCCAAGTAGTATTCTTTGAAGAATCGCATGTCTTTGCACTTTCCTCAAATGAACTTGTTGTAAGCCATTCTTTCCTGAGAGTCAGTGCAACCGACAAACAGTCTAGTCAACTGAGCACATACCTGATCAACACCATGACTTATTAAGTCTTCTCTGTAAGTTTCATCTAGACAATCCCAGACTCTTTTTGCTACACCAGTTATAGAGTTGATGGCTTGCTTAATGACATCTTGCTCGGTAACACCAGTATTTGTGGATACATAGTTTGTTACCCATGCTCTAATGGCATCTATACTCCTGGTATTTTCAACATCATCAAATGAATCAAAATTAACTAGAGGTGGTGTGTCTACTTTATAATTTTGGATGTTTCTATAAGGATCATTACCATTGACTCCATTTGATCCATTACCTCTTGACATTTGTAACTTGCCCTAAAATTTTTCCTCAGGTGTGGCTTCTCTCATGGTTCCCGTTTTAGGATCCCACACCTTTTCAATGGTTGGGACTTGGGGATTTAGCTTTAATCCCTTTCCTTCATGCTGAGCTTGTAAATAACTAGAAGAACTAGTAGGAAAGGCTAAATTTTTTGTTATAGGAGCTGAACTAGGAATTGCCGTTACTGCAAACTGAATTTCTCTAGATTCTTGTTGTACTATATTTTCAAGATGGAGGGTTGAATCACTTATGCTTTCAGCAACTTCTTGGATTTTTTGGACTTGTTGGGTGATTTGCAAAACATGTGTGCCAGTAGTGGTGATTTTACTATGGATGACTTGAAGATCCGAACCAATCTCAGTTTGAACTTTGTGAAAGGAGTGACTTTGAGTGGCATTATATTTCTATTGATTTGTCCACCACACTTCTGCATGTTGCTTAAACTGATTGTAATCAGTGTGAAGTTGACCAACTTCATGTTGAATGGTAGATTTCCATTCCTTCGTCAGGCGATTTTCAAGGGTTTGGATGGAAGCAACAAGAGAATGGAGATTGGCTTGCATGATGACATATCGCTTTTCATTAGCAAAAAATTTAGCCTCACACTGATATTTCTGGTCTTTAGATAGCAAAAGTTGTTTACGTAAGCAAAGATTGGTCCAATTCAGAAATTTGCTTTGGCTGGACGCCTGATTTTCACTAACAGATAAGACATGTTGAGGCCAGAACTCAAGCTAGAATTTCCCAGTTGTATCATACATCATAAAATCTTGAAAACGAGGGATGACTCTAGGGATAACAGATGGACCAGCAGGAGTAGAAATAATTTTTTCTTCATTTTCTTGGAGACTGGATTCAAGAAAAGAAACTACTTTACTAGAAATCATATGCATATGTTTTGGGGTAAACACAAAACTACAATCATCACATTTAAAGACACCAGTCTCTCTTTAGGAATAGTTTTTATGAACACAATCGGATCCTAGTTGAGGTGGTCATGTAGCAGAGATACTGGCACGTGGAAACTGGAATAACTATTCAAAACTAGCCGCAGGATGAAGACAAACCAATTGAGATCGTTGCAAAGGTGTTCATGGCATAGGATTATTATATGTGAATACTCTTTTAATAGTCATGGAAGGAGATTGACGAAATGAACGAGTGGAGGAGAATCTTAAGACTGCATGGTCATCTATTTCTTGTATGCTAACTCCTTGCAATTGAGGGGGCTTGACAGGTTGTGTCTTTGCTCCATAGTTCCAATGCCCATTCTTCAGGCATTTTAATATCTTTATGTTTGACTATGTGTGGAGCACGAAGCTATGTGGTAGGACTTGTCGATTTCCACACAGTGGATAGTCCTTCCTTAGGAGACAGGGCTTTTCTAAGATTGATCATTAAAGGAATGGTCTTATTATATAATCTATAATGAATTACAAAGACCAGAGAATGATCAATAGAACTATCTTTCATATACAAATTCATTGTTTTGAATTCATAAGTCAAGACATCATTTAGGTTAGCATCTTTTAGACTGATTGTATAATCTAGGGCACAGTCAATGTAGATAGGACCATTTGTCATGGAATCATAGGCACCTCTTAAAAGAGCATGTGATGTTTTGAGAAACCTCGCATCCTTAAGTAACATTAGTATGATGATAGGTAAACCTTTTCTGTAATGACCCATTATACCAATCCTAACAAAGGACAAATACATATATTGGTACATCCCTATAAATATCAAAAGTCTTAATCTTAGGGACTTTAAAGGGTTTATTATCTATACTACTAGAATTTCCTTCATCATACATGTCATCTAAAACATTTCCACTATATTCTAGCATAGAGAAAGTAGATTCATTTTGAGCAAAGAAGTGTGTGAAACTTGCCTCATTATTGCGAAAGTTGCGTTTGATCATCTGGAGGAATCCCTAAACCTGATGATGAGGATGATGCATTCATTCTGTTTGCTCAAATCTGCACTCGAATCTGCACTCAAATCACAGTTTGACTACCCATACACTGCCCAGCCTTTAACACAAAATGGGACTTACAACAGATTTACTGAAATCTGAGAGCATATACAGAGAGCATTATAGAGAACTATAAACCAGGTTTACACAAAGCATCAATAAAAGTTCAATTTCATCAACCAGATTTAAAACAGAATCATGAACATGGCTCTGATACCAATTTTATATACAAGTTGCAAGACAAAATTGGAAATGAAATACATAGTAAGAATAAATTCTGTACTTTCATTGCTCTCTTGATAATTACAAAATTAGCTTACATATTCTTATGCTAGGAGAGAATTATGACAACATAAATTTATCATTAGAGTTCTAAGGTTCTAATTCCCAGATAAGGGAAAAGCATACTTCTCTATTCTTTGGAATACTAACCTAAAGTGATACTTAGATCACTTGACTCAACTAAAGACTTATACCAAACATAACGCTTACTCAAGACTCAATGCCCTTAATAGAGTGAATGGGTGGTATTTATAGAGTTTTTTTCATCAACCCACTACCCGCTTTTTCATATTAAAGGTAATATAAGAAATTTGAGTTCTGCTAATGAAATGGAAGCAGCACAGCATCTACTTTCCGTAGGGATGATCACATTGAAAAGATAAGATTCTCTGGGTGGTCCCTATCATCCCGTGAAAAAAGAAGAGATGGGACACAACTAAACCTTATCCTAATGGAATCTACTTTTTACAAAGTCACTTTTTGATCTTGGGAAGGTTAACCCAAGGTTAAATTAAGGTGGTAACCTTACCCCTTTTACCGTGGCGAGGTCCACGTCTATCAGTTGGTTACGGAGTGACAGATGGCTCTGATGAGGGACAAACCCCACTCATTAGTCAGTTTTAATGTCTTCTTCAGAATTGATAGGAGATGAGGTACAACAGGGACAGGCATCTCATGGATGTCCAAGGAGACAACTTTCATGATCAAATTCTCATGCATAGGGATTGTTGGATGGTCTAGGTTCTTTCCAAAGGATAGTTAAGGTCTTGAGTTTGCATGGGCCATAAATTCCTTGGGCCATTGCTCTTGTGTCGCCTAGTTCAAGGCGATAGGTTTTAATGGTAATCCATATTGGTTGTTGATTGTTATATAGGTGCCAGATTCGAGCACCAAGTGTCCAATGCTAAAACATTGACTCTACTCCCGAAGGAAGCTAACAATGGGCTCATATCATGATAATCTCATCAATCGCTTTGTCACGTCTCTACTTTTTTCACGAGATGATAGGGACCACCCAGAGCATCTTATCTTCTCAATGTGATCATCCCTACGGAAAGTAGATGCTGTGTTGCTTCCATTTCGTTGGCGGAACTCAAATTTCTTATATGAAGTTACCAGGCAATGGAGATAAGATCCTAGAAATAGATGCCAGTGCAGAGGTATGGGCAGGAGTGCTGAAAGAAAAAACTATCTAGCAAAATGAAGAGGTTGTAAGATATGCCTCAGGATGTTTTCAGGGTAGTGAATTGGCATATCATAGTACCCATAAGGAAATCTTAGCCCTGATCAAAACACTAAAAGGATTTATCATGTTTGTAGGTGATAACAGGTTTCTAGTAAGAAGTGATTTACAGAACCTTAAAGGTTTCTTCTGCAAAGAATCAAAAGATAAGGTTATTAGAGGTAGATTGTTGAGGTGGGCTCAATTTCTACCCACATTTGAATTTGATGTAGAACATCTACCTGGTACCCAAAATGTCTTTGTAGACTTCCTATCTAGATAAGGCCACAAATTAGGTCAGGCAGAACAAGGCAATCTTTAGGTCATGCGTATTCGTGAACACAGATGGTATGAACAAAGTTGTCCTAAGTTCAATACAAATCCCTACAATAGGAGGGATTGACATAACTAGCAGATGGCGAATGATTTTCTTGATGATCGTCTTAAGATGCTTTTGGCAAGGCAGGCTCTATCAACTGCAGGTCTTTAGGGCAGTATTCCGTTCTTCACCTTTTCTGTCAACTCAGAACCAGTGGACCCTGAAGTCCAACAATACTTGTAGAATTGGAGTGGAGTCTTTTAGTTGCTCATTCGATTTAATAATCCAGTAGTGCTCAAACTTGAAAGATGGTTGAATCATGAAAATAGTAAACAAATGATGGTAGATCTATTTCAAGGTCCTCATCCCAATGTTTAATTACAATTCACTGAGTCAGCTAGTTATTCAGGTGTAATCTTCAAGCTAATGTTTGGGTCTCCACAAGATGACTTCATCAATAGATATGTGGCTCAAACTTATGGTCCGTTTGGTGCAGAATCAATGTACCAACACTGGACTGTTGGAGCACAAATCATACATTTGTACAATAACCAGCTACATGTTCCTCAAAGTGATGTTGCGCTAGTTAATGAGAATTGGCTCACATTGCTGCATTGTTGCGCTACTAATAACACCATCATATCCTTCCATCTCATAATGTACAAAGATTAGTTCCTCAGAATAAGTAGGGCCTAATTGAACTGGAACCTTACAAATGAGATTAGAGGTATGTTTACCATTACCAAACTGAATATTGGTAGTGCCTTCTATCCACTGATCAGCTGGAAAACAATTATATCTAGCAATATTTAAATCAGCTCTAGTATCCCACAAAAATGCTAAGGGATAGGATTTTATACCTGGAAAGTGGATAGTAAAAATAATGCCTCAGCATGTTGTTCTTGGAGACCTCTGGAAGGCATGCAACTATCTGAGATAACTGGATGTGGATTCGAAAGGAAGTCTGGTATCTGGATCTATGCCTCTGCAACAATAGCTTCTTGAATCATCAGACTATATGGTTTCTCTTGGCAGAACATATTTTCTTCTTGTACTGTGGCTGCTTCAATAGGAATTTGGAGGGGTCCTCCAGATGCATTGATTTTAGAAATATATCTATCTAATTCTTTTCCTTTAGATAGTTCTTCAACCAGGTTGATATTTTCTTCATCATCTATTTCTGTAATCTCCACTCTGGCTTGTTGAATCACTGTTTCTAGGAATTCTTTTCTATGCCTCTGCCAAATTCTTCTAGCCATGCTACCAGGGGCTGGTGCTTCTTCCATAGACCTTTGAGAAAGAGGTGCTATAGAGTCTAGAATCCACAGTTGTTTCTGTTGTAAAGGCTTATAGCCATGTCTTTCCTTTTCTCTAATTATTTGTGAAGCTGGTATTCTTGGATTTTGTTGTTTGAGCATACTTTCCTTTTTCATGTGAAGCTTCACCAATGTTTGTTTGTTCTTCTACCAGGTTTCTGGCCCAACAAACATTTCACTCTGGATCTTTTCTAAACACATAATTTCTTCTATTACTTGATCCAGGGTTTCTCCTCTCATCATTCTATAGAAGAATTATATTTCTGATGCAGCTTCAGATTTAGAAGATTCTTCTGATTCTTCATTGAGTTCCTTCATTTGATAGAGCTCCTTTTCTTTAGTATCTTCATCTAAAGATTCTTCATCGCTGGAGAGAATAATATCTTCAAAATCACTTGGATACTAATAGATATATTCATATTCTTCATTATTGTTGACACCTGCTTCTACTGCCATTCTTACTTTACCTTTGTTTCTGGCTTTATTGCACTCAGAACATTTGTTGGCGTAGTGTTCCCCTTTGCAGATGTAACATATGGGTTTCTATTTTGAGCCTTTGGCTCCTTTTTCTTTCTTTCTGAAATACCCTTTCTTTTTTGGGTATTTCAAAAGTTTCTCTTCTTATACTTCTTATACTTAGAGGATGACTTATCACAGTCATAACACTTCTTCTTACTCTTGAAGTGTTTTTTCTGGAAATTGGTTGCTTGGCACAATCTGGTAACAAGCAGATGAAGAGATAATGGGTTTTATCTTCTTCATTTCTTTTCTGACCTTGTTCTCATAACAAATATCCTCATTTAGCTCAACAAGGTATTGTACCAATTGGGGAAAGGTAAGCTCTTTCGAATCCATATGTTCTGACACAAGATTCTCAAGAACCTTCTTGTGATAGTATTCACCCATCACAGGACCAAAACTTTTCAGGAAAACTATAAACATACTCCTAGTTCTGTTCTTTTCCCGACTGATAAAAATTCTTGTATTGCTCTTCACAATACTCCTTAAAATACTTTAGGTCTTTACATTTTCCCCTGATAAATTTTTTGTAGGCCAATCTCTCTAAAGCATCAGTCTTTCCCACGAAAAGATGAATCAACTAGGCATAGACCTGATCAATACCATGGGTGATCAGATCTTCTCTATAGGTTGTATCAAGCCTATCCCAGACCTTTCTTGCTACTCCTGTGAGGGAGTTTAAGGCCTGCTTAATGACTTCTTCTTCAGATACTCCTGCATTGGTTGACACATAATTGGTGACCCATGCTTTGATGGTGTCAATGCTCTTCATGTTTTCCACATCTTGAAATGTATCAAAGTTTAAAAGTGGAGTATCAGCTTTAAAGCTCTATAGATTCTTTTGAGAATCAGCAGTTCCTAGAGTATTCCCATTTCCTCTAGCCATATACATTTTGCCAATGGCAGGATCATATTCCTTTTTAGGCATAGGAGTGGATGGATTCACCTTTAGACTTTTTCCTTCATATTGGGCCTTGAGATATCATTGGGATCCTGATGGAAACTCTAACTTCTTTGGAACACTTGGAGGTTTTGTAGAGGATACAACAAACTGGATTGCACTGGATTCCCTAGTAATAGAGTCACCTATTAAAAGGGTTGAATCATTTACGACTTGAACCTCCTTTTCAACCTTTTCAATTTGCTGGTTCATTTGTTTGACATGGAGACCCATATTAGACAAGCTGGAGTTAACAAATTGGAATTCTAGGGTCATCTCAGCATGAAATTTTTGTAAAACTTCTCTGTACTGATCATTTGCTTATTACTGTACAGCCCACCACACTTCTGCATGTTGTTTGAATAGGGCATAATCAGCTCGGAGTTGGCTAATTTCAGTGGTAACTATTCTTTTCCACTCTTCAGTAAGGCGTTGTTCAAGGCACTCAATTGCAGCAATGATAGAATGTAAATTTGTCTACATGCTAGCATATTCTTTTTCCCGGTTTAAACGTTGCAGATCTTGCTAGTATTGTAGATCTTGGCTGAGCAGAAGTTGTTTACATAGGCATAGATTAGCCCAATTTAGAAGCTTGCTCTGGGTAGGTACTGTGTTGTCTCTGATGGGAGAGACATGTTGTGGCCAAAAATCTAGTTGATACTTGCCAGTAGTATCATAGAGCATGAAATCTTGGAACTTAGGAATAGTTCTAGGGACTAAGCATGGACCAACTAGTGTAGATACCACCTTTTCATTTTTCTCTTTAATATCTTGTTCTAGAAAAGTAACAGACCTCCCAGACATCATTCGACGATGTTTGATACTGAACACAAAGGAACAATCTTCACATTTGTACAAACCATTATCTAGCTTTGAGTAGTTTTTGTAAACACAGGTCGAACTAGCATGAGTGCCACTAGTATTGGCCTGATTTGGATCTGGAAAAGAAAATAGATTATCTACAGACTTAACAGGAACTTGACGCATAATGTTACTACGGGTTCCTATTCTAACTGGATTGTTGTAATTAAAGGTGCATTCTTTCATAGAGGGTGATCTGGTCATGGATGGTCTAGATGCAAATTTGATGATTGCTTGGTCATCAATCTCTTCAATACTAACTCCCTGTAATTGGGTTGCTTTTGGCACATGAACATTTGCATCATTACTCCACAATTCCATTGCCCATTCCTAAGGCATCTGTATGTTTTTATGCCGGACAATTTTCGGTGCCAATAATTAGGTATTGGCACTGGTCGATTTCCATACTGTTGATAGTCCTTCCTTAGCTATCAAGGCTTTGCAAGGGTTCATCATCAAAGATATGGACTTATTATACAATCTATAATGGACTAGAAAGACCAGGGAATGGTCGACAGACATATCCTTCATATGCAAGTTCATAGTCCCAAACTGGTATGTAAGAACATCATCCATATTGACATCTATAAGACTTATAGTGAAATCTAAGGAACTATCAATATATATAGGACCAGCGGCCATTGTATCACAAGCACATCCAAGCATTGCATGGGATGTCTTATAGAATCTGGTCAATGAGAATTAGCTCTCATTGACCAGCACAACATCACTTTGAGGAACATGTTTCAAGTTCCTAGACTTCACAGTGAAATGGCCTACACTACCACTATGAATTTTGCCAAAGAAAAGAAGAAAAATATAGTTTGGCTAGTTAAATAGTAGCAAGCCACAAAACCATCCTTGGAACAGTTAAAAGAAGAATTTCAGAATACAATAATGACCAAGGATCTAAAGAAGCAGAATCAGAATCTTTCCTATAAATTGGTTCTAAAGAAATATTCAGAAGGTAAAGAAATGCCTCCTAAATGCAGAGCTAACTATTTTCCTATGAGTTCTATTGAAGTTGAATTATGTAAAAAGGAAATAGAAACTTTGTTAGAATTAGATTTGATTCATAATTCTGAATCACCATTTTCATGCCATGCCATGTACGTTCCCAAGACTGATGAAAATGGTAAAGAGTTAGAAGAAAAGAGACTAGTTGTCAACTACAAACCACTCAATGATTGTTTGCAGGATCACAGACATACTCTACCCAACAAAGATCATATATGGCAAACTATTCAAGGAAGCCATATTTATTCAAAGTTTGATCTAACAAAAGGTTATTAGCAGATTGCTTTAAATCTTGCAGATTATTACAAGACAACATTCTCTATACCGCAAGGTTTGTATGAGTGGAAGGTTTTGCCTTTCGGCATTAAAACAACCCCTTCCATTTTCCAACAACATATGGACATTATCTTCCATCCATATTCCAAGTTTATGGTACCATACATTGATGATATCTTGGTTTTTAGCCAAAGTCCTCAAAAACACATTGAGCATCTCTGTGTGTTTCTTTCAGTTTGTCAAAAGCATGGTTTAGTAGTAAATCCTTCTAAGAGTGTCTTTGCCCATGAATCTATCAATCCATGAAAGAGCTTACCTTTCCCCAATTGGTACAATACCTTGTTGAGCTAAATGAGGATATTTGTTATGAGAACAAGGTCAGAAAAGAAAGGAAGAAGATAAAACCCATTATCTCTTCATCTGCTTGTTACCAGATTGTGCCAAGCAACCAATTTCCAGAAAAACACTTCAAGAGTAAGAAGAAGTGTTATGACTGTGATAAGCCATCCTCTAAGTATAAGAAGTATAAGAAGACAAACTTTTTGTAATACCCAAAAAAAAAAGGGTATTTCAGAAAGAAAGAAAAAGGAGCCAAAGTCTCAAAATAGAAACCCACATGTTACATCTGCAAAGGAGAACACTACGCCAACAAATGTCTTGAGCGCAATGAAGTCGAAAACAAAGGTAAAGTAAGAATGGCAGTAGAAGCAGGCGTCAACAATAATAAAGAATATGAATATATCTATCAGTATCTAAGTGATTCTGAAGATATTATTCTCTCCAGCAATGAAGAATCTTCTAAGGAAGATGCTGAAGAAAAGTAGCTCTATCAAATGAAGGAACTCAATGAAGAATCAGAAGAATCTTCTGAATCTGAAGCTGCATCAGAAATCTCATTATTTTGTAGAATGATGAGAGGAGAAACCATGGATCAAGTTATAGAAGAAATTCTCCATTTAGAAAAGATTCAAAGTGAGATGCTTGTTGGGCCAGAAACCTGGCATAAGAACAAACAAACACTAGCAAACCTACATATGAAAAAGGAAAGTATTCTTAAACAATAAAATCCCAGAGTGCCAGTTGCCCCAACAATCAGAGAAAAGGAAAGACATGGCTATAAGCCATTACAACAAAAACAACTGTGGATTCTAGACTCTACAGTACCTCTTGCTCAGAGGTCTATGGCAGAAGCACCAGCCCCTGGCAGCATGGCTAGAAGAATTTGGTGGAGTCATAGAAAAGAATTTCTAGAAACAGTGATTCAACAAGCCAAAGCGGAGATTGCAGAAATAGATGATGAAGAAAATATCAACCTGGTTGAAGAACTATCTAAAGGAAAAGAATTAGATAGTTATATTTCTAAAATCAATGCATCTGGAGGACCCCTCCAAATTCCTATTGAAGTAGCCATAGTACAAGAAGAAAATATGTTCTGCCAAGAGAAACCATATAGTCCAATGATTCAAGAAGCTATTGTTGCAGAAGGCATAGATCCAGATATCAGACTTCCTTTCGAATCCACATCCATTTATCTCAGATAGTTGCACACCTTCCAGAGGTCTCCAAGAACAACATGCCCATGCATTGTTCTTACTATCCACTTTCCAATTATAAAAACCTATCCCTTAGCATTTTTGTGGATACTGGAGCTGATTTAAATATTGCTAGATATAATTGTTTTCCAGGCACTACCAACATTCAGTTTGGTAATGATAAACATACCTCCAATCTCATCTATAAGGTTCCAGTCCAATTAAGTCCTACTTATTCTGAGGAATTAATTTTTGTACATTATGAGATGGAAGGTTATGATGGTGTTATTGGTAGCGCAAGAACACATCTGTAAGCGTATTTAGCATTTTCAGGTAAAAACGGTCAAAGATTTACAACATTTTTTTGGGTCTTGTTAATTACATTTCTGGTTTCTATGCTAGAGTGGCTCAAGACTGACATGAGTTGAATAAGCTCTTAGGAAAGAACCCTCCACCATGATCTCATGTTCATGATGTCTGTAAAACAAGAATCAAGAGAAAGTGTGCACCACTCCCACCTTTGAAATTACCAAGCAACAGAGACAAAATTCTTGAAATAGATGCCAGTGCAGAGGTATGGGCAGGCGTTCTAAAAGAAAGAACAGTCCAGTGAAAAGAAGAGGTTGTAAGATATGCCTCAAGATGTTTTCAGGGTAGTGAATTGGCATATCATAGTACCCATAAGGAAATCTTAGTCCTGATCAAAACACTAAAAGGATTTATCATGTTTGTCGGTGATAAAAGGTTTCTGGAAAGAAGTGATTTACATAACCTAAAAGGTTTCTTCTGCAAAGAATCAAAAGATAAGGTTATTAGAGGTAGATTGTTGAGGTGGGCTCAATTTCTAACCACATTTGAATTTGATGTAGAACATCTACTTGGTACCCAAAATGTCTTTGCAGACTTCCTATCCAGAGAAGGCCACAAATTAGGTCAGGCAAAACAAGGCAATGTTCGGGTCATGTGTATTTGTGAACACAGATGGTATGAACGAAGTTGTCATGAGTTTAGTACAAATCCCTACAACAGGAGGGATTGACATAACTAGTAGATGGTCAATGATTTTATTGATGATTATCTCAAGATGCTTTTGGCAAGATAGGCTCTATCAACTGCAGGTCTTTGGGGCAGTATTCCATTCTACACCTTTTCTGCCGACTCAGAACCAGTGGACCCTAAAGTCCAACAATACTTGTAGAACTGGAGCGGAGTCTTTCAGTTGCCTATTCGATTTAATAATCTAGTTGTGCTTAGACCTAAAAGATGGTTAAATCATGAAAATGGTAAACAAATGATGGTAGATCTATTTCAAGGTCCTCATCCCAATGTTCAATTACAGTTCAGCGAGTCAGCTAGTTATTCAGGTGTAATCTTCAAGCTAACGTTTGGGTCTCCACAAGATGACTTCATCAATAGATATGTGGCTCAAACTTATGGTCCTTTTGGTGCAGAATCAATGTACCAACACTAGACTGTTGGAGCACGAATTAGACATTTGTATAATAACCAGCTACCGGTCTAGCTCCACACCAAGACTTATCATCTTGAACTAGGAGATCATGGCGCCATGGCCTAGGGAATATATGGCCCTTGCAAATTAAAAACTTTATCTGTAATGTGGAAAGAGCCATGACCATCCACCAATCCATACGAACCAGATTTAGAGGAAAGGACTTTGGGACCAACCCATGATCCATGTCCGTGCTGCAACATGGAGGAATCATCATCGGGTCCTAGTACTGACTAGTGAGTGGGGTTTGTCCCTCACCGGAGTGGTCTGTCACTTCGTAATTCCAATGACAGGCATGGACCACACCACATATTAAAGGGAAAGGTTACTCACCTTAAAGTAACCATGGATTAGCCTTCCTGTGACCAAAAAGATGATTTGTAAAAGTAGATGCTTCTTAGTGCGTCTTAGTGTGCCTACTTTTTCCTTTTCATGAGATGATTGTGTCCATCTGGAGGAATCTTATCACCTCAACATGGACATCTCTATGGAAAGTATGGCTTAGTGCTTTGTTACGTGTCAACTTTCTATGGTCGGATTCCAAAATCCCTCTTCATGTTTTCCTTTGAGATCTACCTCTTTGGATCTATATAAGGAGGGTCCAAGCTCATTTGAGATGATCAAAACTTACCGAGAGTCAGAGTAAGGAGTTTAAGAGTCTTAGGTTGTAGTCTGAGAGTTGTGAATACTTAAGGATTAGAGGAGTATGCTCTTCCTTCTAAAGGAAGTAGAAACTTAGACATCTTTAAGTATAAGTTTTGTGTATTGTCTTTGAGTCCATCTATGTCCTGTTTATCAGAAATTGAGCTTTGAATGTCAAATGTGTCCTGTATTTGTATTTGGTATCAGAGCCTCGAGAATTTGTAATATTTGATCTATTAATGAAAATCTTTGTTATGATTCTATTGTGTGGTTGTTGGAAAATGAAGAGTGTTCATGCATATTGCTCTCTGTATTGCTCGTTGTATATGCTCTCTCAATAATCAGTTTTCTATTGTAAGTCCTCGTGTTAAGTCCCATGTTAAGCCGTGGAAGGCATGTTAGGGCAGGTGAGGCCATAAAATTGGGATTCGAGTGCAGCTGTGAGCCAAAATTTGAGCATGCACAATGGATGCTTCTAGTTCGTCAGCACCCATTCTAGAAGATCATACCAGAGCTCGTAATGAAGAGGTTAGTTTTACAAATTTCTTCGCTCAAAATGAAAGTACATCCTCCATGAGAGAAACAGATGGAAATTGTTTAGAAGATTCAGTTTCTGAGAATAGGTTTGTTAATGAAGAATTTAGAGTCCCAAAAATTAAAGCGTCTGATATATATAAAGATGTCTCTCGTGGTGTGTTAGATATGGTTAAAATGTCAAAACATTTCAAAAATTGGTTCGGGTACAAGTCCACCCAAAAGTGTCATGTTGTAGAATTACATCACATAGTTAAGAATGGGTCTAATGATAAATTAAAGTTGTTTTCTGAGACAGAGATAGGTAATCTCTAAAGAAAAGCCCAAGCCGATCCTCATAACCCTCAGTATATACATTTGTCATATGTTACGATAGGTATTATTGGTCATTACAGAAAGGGTTTGCCAATAATAGTTCTTATGATGTTAAAGGATACCAGATTCTATAAGACATCCCATGCAATGCTTGGATGTGCTTGTGATACCATGGCCGCTAGTCCTATATATATTGATAGTTCCTTCAATTTCACCGTAAGTCTTAAAGATGCCAATCTGGATGATGTTCGTACATACCAGTTTAGGACTATGAACTTGCATATGAAGGATATGTCTGTCGACCATTCCCTAGTCTTTCTAGTCCATTATAGATTGTATAATAAGTCCATCCCTTTGATGATGAACCCTCATAAAGCTTTGAGAGCTGAGGAAGGACTATCCACAGTATGGAAATCTACTAGTGCCAATACCCAATTACTGGCACCAAAGATTGTAAAGCATAAAGACATACATATGCCTCAAGAGTGGGCAATGTAATTATGGAGAAACGATGCAAATGTTCCTGTACCAAAAGCACCCCAGTTATAGAGAGTTAATATTAAAGAAATTAATGACCAAGCAGTCATCAAATTTGCATCTAGACCATCCATGACCAGATCACCCTCTATGAAAGAATGAACCTTTAATAGTAATAGTATGCGTCAAGCTCCTGTTAAGTCTGTAGATAATCTATTTTCTTTTCCAGATCCTAATCAGGCTAGTACTAGTGCCACTCATTCTAGTCTGACCTGTGTTCATAAAAACTATTTAGAGTTAGATAATGGTTTGTACAAATGTGAAGATTGTTCTTTTGTCTTCAGTATAAAACACTGTCGAATGATGTCTGGGAGGTTTGTTACTTTTCCAGAACAAGATATCAAAGAGAAAAATGAGAAAGTAGTATCCACACCTATTGGTCCCTATCTAGTACCTGGAACTATTCCTAAGTTCCAAGATTTTATGCTTTATGATACTACTGGCAACTATCAATTGGACTTTTGGCTGCAGCATTTCTCTCCCATTAGAGACAACACAGTCCCTAGCCAAAGTAAGCTTCTAAATTGGGCTAATCTATGCCTGCGTAAACAACTTTTGCTCGGCCAAGATCTGCAATACCAGCAGGATCTGCAACGTTTAAAATGGGAAAAAGAATATGCTAGCATGTAGACAAATTTACATTCTGTCATTGCCGCCATCGAACGTCTTGAACGTCTTTCTGAAGAGTGGAAACGTAATGTTACCACTGAAATCAGCCAACTCTGAGCTGATTATGCCCTGTTCAAACAACATGCAGAAGCGTGGTGGGCTGCACAACAACAAGTAAATGATCAGCACAGAGAAATTTTGTAAAACGTTCATGCTGAGATGACCCTAGAATTCCAAGTTGGTAACTCCAACTTGTCTAATATGGGTCTCCATGTCAAACAAATGAACCAACAAATTGAAAAGGTTCAAAAGGAGGTTCAAGTTGTAAATGATTCAACTCTTTTAATAGGTGATTCTATTACTAGGGAATCCAGTGCAATCCAGTCTGTTGTATCCTCTACAAAACCTTCAAGTGTTCCAAAGAAGTTAGCATTTCCATCAGGATCCCCAGGATATCTTAAGGCCCAATATGATGGAAAGAGTTTAGAGATTAATCCTACTGGTCCCATGCCTGAAAAGGAATATGATCCTGCCACTGGCAAAATGTATATGGCCAGAGGAAATGAGAATACTCTAGGAACTACTGATTCTCAAAAGAATCTACAGAGCTTTAAAGTTGATACTCCTCCACTTATAAACTTTAATACATTTCAAGATGTGGAAAACATGAAAAGCATTGACACCATCAAAGCATAGGTCACCAATTATGTGTCAACCAATGCACAAGTATCCAAGGAGGAAGTAATTAAACAGGCCTTAAACTCCCTCACAGGAGTAACAAGAAAGGTCTGGGATAGGCTTGATATAGCCTATAGAGAAGATCTGATCACCCATGGTATTGATCAAGTATGTGCCCAGCTAACTCGTCTTTTCATGAGAAAGACTGATGCTTTAGAGAGACTAGACTACAACAAATTTATCAAGGGAAAATGTAAAGACCTAAAGTATAAATATTCTACTCATTCAATGCTCACTGATTATAACACTTCTAGCTTGTTAGACTTTTGAGGTTATGATTCTTGTGTAACAGGAAGAGCATACTTCTTTGATCCTTCAAGTTACGTAAGGACTCAGATTTGATCTAAGACTCTTACTTCCTAAAGGACTTGCTGAACTCAGAACTTGATAGAGGACTTGCTCACTCTAGACTTGATGATCAAATGAGGTGGCCTTACGTCTTTATATAGAAGGCAATACAGATCTTTGACCTCATGACATAAATCAAGAGTTTGAAATCCATCCATACCAAGTTGACACATAGCAACCTTCTTTCAGAAGGGTTATCTAAGTTGAGGATAAGATTCCTCATTGTGGATCCCAATAACCCGTGAACAAGAAAGAAAGGGATAGACTAGACCCTAAAAGAATCTACTTTTTACAAAGGCTTCTTTTTTATCACAGGAAGGTTAACCCGTGCTTACTGTAAGGCGCGTAAGCTTTCCCCTTTTACCGAGGTGTGGGCCTTGTTTGTCTTTTGCCATGAAGGGACAGATTCCTTCGGTGGATGACAAGCCCATCCACTAACTTGTGTTGGGTCTAGAGTCACTATAGCTTGCGACTCTTGGATCATTCAAAGGATCACAAGTGCAATTAGCACACTCCATATATGATGTGTGCGGGGTACATCTAGCTTGGTTTGGTGTGACAGATTTAGGAGGATCTGGCTCTTTACAGATAATGCTCATGGTTTTCAATTTGTAAGGTCCATAGATTCCTTCCTCCATGGCACCACAATCAGTTATCTCCATTCGATAGGTCTTTGTGTGAATCCAGATAGGAGTTTGTTGAGAATGAAGGCTGCATAATTTAGTGCCAACTCCCCAGAATTCATAAAGAGAACCTGCACCATGTGGCCCATACATTTGACAGACATGTCTTGTTATAAGATTTTCATCAGAAGAATTAAATGTCAGTTTAAATATACATCCAGTATAAGCAGAGGTGTTATTGAACTACAAACCTTCAGCTGGCGAATAGGGACCTTGAAATATATCCCTAATCAATTCCTTACCCTTTTCTTCATCAAGCCATTGATCTGGTCAGTGAACAAATGGATTCATAAACTTAACTGGTAAGGTGAAATCACCACACCAATTTTGAAGAACATGACCGACATTAGGGTCAATGGGCTCTGCTTCAGCTGAAAACTGGAAAAAGGGTTGCTCAGTCCAAAAGCCTTCTTGAGTAAGTTGCATCTTTGCAGTGATCATTTTATACCTGTCAAACAAGAAATCATTAGCCATTTGATAGTTATGGCGATCTCTGCGGGCAAAAGGATTAGTGCTCCATTCAGGGCAACTTTTCTCAGACCACCGCTGTTCTCTAACACAGATGACCTGTACTTTACCAATATTTGGGGTTTGATCATGTGGTATATAGATGAACTATTTTGTTTTTGGTTTTTTCTGGATATGCCCTTCTCTTGAGAGGAAATCTACAAAAATATTTTCATTTCCTAGTAGATGCACTATATCGAATTCAAAGGTGTTAAGAAACTGAGCCCACCTGAGTAATCTACCATGAATAACTTTATCCTTTGATTCTTTCTTAAAGAATCCTCGCAGATTCTGAAGATCATTTCTGATACGAAACTTTTTATCAGCAATGAACATTTGAAAGGCTTTTAGAGTGTTGATTATAGCCAGGATTTCTTTATGTGTGCTATGGTAATTCAACTCACTATTCTTAAAACTTCTAGAAACATACCTTACAATTTCTTCTCATCCTTGAGGTGTTTTTTCTTTCAACACACCTGCCCATGCTGCTTCACTTGCATCTATTTCAACTATTTTAAATCCATCACTTGGCAATCTGAGTACGGGAAGGTTAGCACACTTCCTTTTAATCTGGGTGATTTTGGCATCATGATTTGCTATCCATGCAGGCGGATGCTTTCCCAATAATTTATTTAATTCTAATCTATCCTCAACAAGCTTATAATAAAAAATAGCAATGTAATTAACCAAACCCAAAAAATTTTGAAGCTCCTTAAGGTTGGCTACCTATAAAGCTTGAATTCCGCTGAGAATATGAGGTTGTGCCTCCATCTTCCCCCCTGGGAGAAGCTTGATGCCTATAAAAACAATGGTTTCCTATGCAAAATAGCTCTTAGTTGGATTTACTACAAGACCATGTTCTTGATAGACAGATAGAAATATTTGCAGATGATGCAAATGTTGCTTCATGTCTTGACTAAAAACAAGGATATTATCAATGTAGGGCAAAATAAATTTGGCGTATGGCCTAAAGATTAAGTCCATCTTCTACTAAAAGATAGACGGAGTTGCTTTTATACCGAAAGGTAGCACCTTCCATTCAAACAGACCTTGAGGAACTGAAAAGGCTATTTTATAATGATATTCAGTCTTTAAGCCTATCTACCAAAATCCTTTTGTAAGATCAAACTTGGAATATATGTGACTGCCCTGTATTGTTTGCCAGATGTGATCCTTGCTAGGTAAAGGGTGACGATGATCTAGCAAGCATTCATTTCACAGTTTATAATTTACAACTAATCATTTTTCAAGAAGTTCTTTGCCATCTTCATCATATTTTGAGGCATACATAGCATGGCAAGAAAATGGTGAACTAGAATGTCTAATCAGACCTAGCTTGCCTAATTCATCAATTTCCTTTCTACACATCTGAGTTTCTATTGAGCTCATAAGGAAATAGTTTGCTTTATCTTTGGGCACAATTTCCTTACCTTCGGAATCTTGTTTCAGTGGAAGACTATGTATCAAATCCCTCTTATGCTTCTTTAGATCCTTTGTTAACATAGAGGCTGCAAATTCTGCCTTAATCTATTTAGGGGTTCCTACGAAGCTTCAATCTATCGTGCAATCCAGACTGTATTTTTCTTTGCAGTCTTTACCATTTCAATCTTGGAGGTAAAAGCAAGATCTTGGTGGAGTCTCAGAACCTGGAACCTATTCTGCGAAGTGATAAAAGTTAAATCAATGGTGATTGGTTCCCATTGTCGCATAGCTCTACTGCCAATGACTCCATCATAACCATCCACTTCATAGTGGACAAAGGTTAATTCATCAATGAATCCATTACTAAGTTGAATAGGGACTTTACAGACTAATTTGGATTCACATTTACCTTTGTCAAACACAAGTTCTGTGGATCCTTCGATCCAAAGGTCTGTAGGAAAATAATTATACCTGGTGATGTTGACATTAGCACTAGTATCCCACAAAAAAGGAAGTGGATACATTTTGATTCCTAGAAAGTGAATAGTGAAAATTACTCTAGGACAAGTGGTGGTAGCTCTAGATCTTTGATAAGCCCTGATTTGTCTCTGACTGCTGCTTTCTCCTTCCTGAATTATATTTCCAAGATAAGTTTGCACAGGGGTAACTTTTGTTTCAAAATCTTCTGACTGTAGAGCCCATTCTACCAAGGGGCTAAAAGGTTTCTCTTCACAATAGAGTTGTTCTTCTTTTATTGTGGTATGTTGTGGCAATTGCAGGGAACTGGAAGAATTAAACTGATTGATATATTTATCCAGTTCTTTAGATCTTTCCATTTCATCAACAAGCTTGATATTCTCTTCATTATCAATCTTGGCAATTTCATCCTGAGCTTGTTTGATAACTTTTTCTAAGAATGCTTTACGTTGTCTACACCAGATCCATCTAGCCATGCTTCCTGTGGAAGGAGCTTCTTAAATACTCCTTTGGGCAATAGGTGCTGTTGGTTGGGCATAATTCAGCACTAGTGTTCTCCTGAAAGGAAGCTTTGAGGGTCTTTCCAAATTTTTCAGCAAAAAATACGTTCTTGCTATAAGCTGATCCAACTTACTAGTCAGTTTCTTCCATGTCTCCTGACCCATATCCATTTTTTGTAGTGGAGCCTCTATTTGAGTGATTTCTTCAGTTATCTTATCTAATTCAGCTCTTATATCTCTTCTAAGCATTCTATAGAAAAAAGAATTTTCTGAATCATCTGAGCTTTCAGATGATTGTTCCTTTTCAGGTGTCTGCTCCTGAGCGGACTCATAATCTTCTCCATCAACTTCTACTTCTTCTTTAGGTTCAGACAGAATAATGTCTTCAGGGTCTGACAGATAATCATTGATGAATTCGTATTCTTCATTTTCATCTAATCTGACAGCTTTAGTAGCTTGGACTTTTCCTTTATTCTTTTTCTTGTTTCTCTTAGGACACTTGTTGGCATAATGATCTCCTTTACAAATATAGCATGTAGGTTTCCATTTGTTTTTTGATCTTGAGCCTTTCTTGTCTTGTTTCCTGAAATATCCTTTTTTCTTGGGATATTTAGAGTATTTCTTCTTCTTCTTTTCTCTTGAATAAGAATTCTCACAAGAATAACATTTTGAAGAAGACTTTCCTTTTTTAGGAAACTAATTACTTGGCATTATTTGATAGCATGCTGAAGATGACAGCAAAGGCTTTACCTTTTTAGCTCTTTTCTTTTTTTTTATTCTTGACAGATTTCTTCATTAATCTCAGTCAAGAATTGCACTAGCTGAGGGAAAGTTAATTCCTTCATTTCATTATTTTCTGCTATCAAATTTTCTAACACTCTCTTGTTGTAATACTCACCTACCACATCACCAAAACTCTTCAGAAAAGTAGTGAACATAAACTCATGGTTTCATTCACGTCTAGATTGATAGAAATTCTTATATTGCTCCTCGCAATATTCCTTAAAGTATTTCAAATCTTTACACTTCCCTCTGATAAACTTATTGTATGTCAATTTCTCCCTACTGTCTATTCTGCCAACAAACAAACGAGTTAGTTGTGCACATACTTGGTATGTTCCTCTGTTTATCAGATTATCCCAGAATGTGTCTTCCAGGTGATCCCAGACATTTCTTACAACTCCAATCATAGAGTTGAGAGCCTGCTTAATGACTTGAGCTTCATCAGCTCCAGTAGTGGTAGCCATGTAATTTGTGATCCATGCTTTCATTGCATCTATTCCTCTCATATTCTCCACATCTTCAAAATTATCAAAGTTGACTAAGGGTGGAGTTTCTGCTTAAAGGATTGGATATTTTTAAAAGGATCAACCGGATGAGAACCATTAGGATTGGTTGCGTTACCATGTGCCATCTGGAATTTTCCTTTGGCCTTTTCATCATCAGTGGTATCTCTTAGTTTTCCAGTGCTAGGATCAAAGACCTTTTCTATCATAGGTTGTTTAATTTTGGTTGATAGTTTAGAACCTTCATATTGAGCATGTAGATAGCCTTTGGTAGTAGATGGAAAGTTTAATTGTTTAATAGTCTATGACTGTTTTACTGTTAGGACTGTGGTTTGCACAGTAGACTAAATAGTTTGGGATTCTCTGGTTATGGAATCTCCTAACATTAGTTGTGACTCTGAGACAGACTACACTTCTCTTTTCATAGTTTCTAACTGTGCTGCTACATTTTTTATTTGCATATTAGTGTTATTAACTTGAACACTCAATACATCATTATCCAATTTATTTTCACTTCTGACCTTTTGCAGGAGTTCACGCTGTTGCTCACTAGTTTTTTGTTGATGGACCCACCAGGCTTCTGCATGCTGCTTAAACTGATCATAAGCAACACGGAGCTCATGAATTTCACGGCAGACAGTGGTCATCCACTCATCAGTGATTCATTTTTCTAGACATTCAAGAGTTGCAATCATGGAATGGAAATTCTCTTGAACACCAATTTGATATTTCTTGTTTTTTATATTCTCAAGGTCTCATTGGACCTTCCTATCTTGAGCTAGAAACATTCATTATATTGCTCCTCGCAATATTCCTTAAAGTATTTCAAATCTTTACACTTCTCTCTGATAAATTTATTATATGCCAATTTCTCCCTAGTGTCTGTTCTGCCAACAAACAGACGAGTCAATTGTCCACATACTTGGTCTATTCCTCTGTTTATCAGATTATCCCAAAATGTGTCTTCCAGGTGATCCCAGACATTTCTCGCAACTCCAGTTATATAGTTGAGAGGTTGCTTAATGACTTGAGCTTCATCAGCTCCAGCATTAGTAGCCATGTAGTTTGTGATCCATGCTCTCATTGCATCTATTCCTCTCATATTCTCCACATCTTCAAAATTATCAAAGTTGACTAAGGGTGGAGTTTCTGCCTTAAAGGACTGGATATTTTTAAAAGGATCAACCAGATGAGAAGCTTTAGGATTGGTTCCTTTACCACGTGCCATCTAGAATTTTCCTTTGGCCTTTTCTTCATCAGTGGTATCTCTTAGTTTTTTGGTGCTAGGATCAAAGACCTTTTCTATCACAGGCTGTTTAATTTTGGTTAATAGTTTAGGACCTTCATATTGAGCCTGTAGATAACCTTTGGCACTAGATGGGAAGTTTAATTGTTTAACAGTCTGTGCCTATTTTACTGTTAGGACTATGGTTTGCACAGTAGACTGAATAGTTTGGGATTCTCTAATTATGGAATCTCCTAGCAGTAGTTGTGACTCTGAGATAGACTGCACTTCTCTTTTCAAAGTTTCTAACTGTGCTGCTACATTTTTGATATGCATATTAGTGTTACGAAATTTTGTAACAGCTACAAGAGAGAATATAAATCATGCGGAATTTTATTGATGCTCAAGAAAATCTTCAATACAACATTACAAAATATTCTACTCATTCAATGCTCACTGATTATAATACTTCTAGCTTGTCAAACTTCTGAGGTTATGATTCTTCTGTAACAAGAAGAGCATACTTCTCTAATCCTTCAAGTTACCTAAGGACTCAGACTTGATCTAAGACTCTTACTTCCTATAGGACTTGCTAAACTCACAACTTGATAGAGGACTCACTCACTCAAGACTTGATGATTAAATGAGGCGGCCTTACGTCTTTATATAGAAGGCAAGGTAGATCTTTAACCTCATGACATAAATCTAGAGTTTGAAATCCATCCATACCAAGTTGACATGTAGCAAGCTTCTTTCTGAAGGGTTATCTAAGTTTAGGATAAGATTCCTCATGGTGGATCCCAATAACCCATGAACAAGAAAGAAAGGGACAGACTAGACCCTAAAAGAATCTACTTTTTATAAAGGCTTCTTTTTTATCAAGGGAAGGTTAATCCGTGCTTACTGGAAGGCGTGTAAGCTTTCCCCTTATACCGAGGTGTGCGCCTCGTCCATCTTTTGCCATGAAGGGACAGATTCCTTCGATGGATGACAAGCCAATCCACTAACTTGTGCTGGGTCCAGAGTCACTATAGCTTGCGACTCTTGGATCATTCAAAGGATCATAAGTGCAATTGGCGCACTCCATATATGATGTGTGTGGGGTACATCTAGCTTGGTTTGGTGTGACAGCTTCAGGAGGATCTGGCTCTTTCCAGATAATACTCATGGTTTTCAATTTGTAAGGTCCATAGATTCCTTGCTCCATGGCACCACAATCAGTTATCTCCATTCAATAAGTCTTTGTGTGAATCGAGATAGGAGTTTGTTGAGAATGAAGGCTACGTAATTTATTGCCAACTCCCTAGAATTCATAAAGAGAACCTGCACCGTGTGGCCCATACGTTTGACAGACATGTCTACTTATAAGATTTTCACCAGGAGAATTAAATGTTAGTTTAAATATATATACAGTATAAGCAGAGGTGTTATTGAACTGCAAACCTTCGACCGGCGGATAGGGACCTTGAAATATATCCCTAATCAATTCCTTACCCTTTTCTTTATTAAGCCATTGATCTGGTCAGTGAACAAATGGATTCATAAACTTAACTAGTAAGGCGAAATCACCACACCAATTTTGAAGAACATGACCGACATCAGGGTCAATGGGCTTTGCTTCAGCTGAAGACTAGAAAAAGGGTTGTTCAATCCACAAGCCTTCTTGAGTAAGTTGCATCTTTGCAGTGATCATTTTATACCTGTCAAACAAGAAATCATTAGCCATTTGAAAGTTATGGCAATCTCTACAGGCGAAATGATTAGTGCTCCATTCAGGGCAACTTTTCTTATACCACCGCTATTGTTTAACACGAATGAACTGTACTTTATAAATATTTGGGGTTTGATCATGTGGTATACGAATGAACTGTTCTATTTCTGGTTTTTCCTGGATATGCCCTTCTCTTGAGAGGAAATTTGCAAATATATTTTCATTTCCTAGTAGATGCACTATATTGAATTCAAAGGTGTTAAGAAACTAAGCCCACCTAAGTAATCTACCATGAATAACTTTATCCTTTGATTCTTTCTTAAAGAATCCTCGCAGATTCTGAAGATCACTTCTGATAAGAAACTTTTTATCAGCAATGAACATTTGAAAGGCTTTTAGAGTGTTGATTACAGCCAAGATTTGTTTATGTGTGCTGTGGTAATTCAACTCACTGTTCTTAAGACTTCCAAAAACATACCTTACAATTTCTTCTCATCCTTGAGGTGTTTTTTCTTTCAACACACCTGCCCACGCTGCTTCACTTGCATCTGTTTCAACTATTTTAAATCCATCACTTGGCAATTTGAGTGCAGGATGGTTAGCACACTTCCTTTTAATCCGAGTGATTCTGGCATCATGATCGGCTATCCATGTAGGCAGATGCTTTCCCAATAATTTATTTAATTCTAATCTATCCTCAACAAGCTTATAATAAAAACTAGCAATGTAATTAACCAAACCCAAAAACTTCTGAATCTCCTTAAGGTTGGTTACCTATAAAGCTTGAATTCAGCTGAGAATATGAGGTTGTGCCTCCATCTTCCCCTCCGGGAGAAGCTTGATGCCTATAAAAACAATGGTTTCCTGTGCAAAATAGCTCTTAGTAGGATTTACTGCAAGACCATGTTCTTGACAAATAGTTAGAAATATTTGCAAATGATGCAGATGTTGCTTCATGTCTTGACTAAAAACAAGGATATCATCAATGTAGGGCAAAATAAATTTGGCGTATGGCCTAAAGATTAAGTCCATCTTCTGCTGAAAGATAGATGGAGCTGTTTTTATACCAAAAGGTAGAACCTTCTATTCAAACAGACCTTGAGGAACTGAAAAGGCTATTTTATAGTAATCTTTAGTCTTTAAGCCTATCTGCCAAAATCCTTTTGTAAGATCAAACTTGGAATATATGTGACTGCCCTGTATCGTTTGCCAGATGTGATCCTTGGTAGGTAAGGGGTGACGATGATCTAGCAAGCATTCATTTCACAGTTTATAATTTACAACTAACCATTTTTCAAGAAGTTCTTTTCCATCTTCATCATATTTTGGGACATACATACCATGTCAAGAAAATGGTGGACTAGAATTTCAGATCAGACCTAGCTTGCCTAATTCATCAATTTCCTTTCTTCACATCTGAGTTTCTATTGAGCTCATAAGGAAATAGTTTTCTTTAGCTTTGGACACAATTTCCTTACCTTCGGAATCCTGTTTCAGTGGAAGACTATAGATCAAATCCCTCTTATGCTTCTTCAGATCCTTTGTTAACACAGAGGCTACAAATTCTACCTTAATCTGTTCTAGGGGTTCTTATGAAGCTCCAATCTGTCGTGCAATCCAAACTGTATTTTTCTTTGCAGTCTTTACCATTTCAATCTTGGAGGTGAAAGAAAGATCTTGGTGGAGTTGTAGAACCTGGAACCTATTCTGCAGAATGATAAAAGTTGAATCAATGGTGATTGGTTCCCATTGTCGCATAGCTCTGCTGCCAATGACTCCATCATAACTATCCACTTCATAGTGGACAAAGGTTAATTCATCAATGAATCCATTACTAAGCCGAATAGGGACTTTACAGACTAATTTGGATTCACATTTACCTTTGCCAAACACAAGTTTTGTGGATCCTTCGATCCGAAGGTCTGCAGGAAAACAGTTATACCTGGCAATGTTGACATCAGCACCAGTATCCCACAAAAAAGCAAGTGGATACATTTTGATTCCTGGAAAGTGAATAGTGAAAATTACTCTAGGACAAGTGGTGGTAGCTCTAGATCTCTGATAAGCCTTGATTTTTCTCTGACTGCTGCTTTCTCCTTCCTAAATTATATTTCTAAGATAAGTTTGCATAGGGGTAACTTTTGTTTTGAAATCTTCTAACTGTAGAGCCCATTCTACCAAGGGGCTAAAAGGTTTCTCTTCACAATAGAGTTGTTCTTCTTTTATTATGGTCTGTTGTGGCAATTGTAGGGAACTGGAAGAATTAATCTGATTGATATATTTATCCAGTTCTTTAGATCTTTCCATTTCATTAACAAACTAGATATTCTCTTCATCATCAATCTCGGCAATTTTATCCTGAGCTTGTTTGATAACTTTTTCTAAGAATGCTTTATGTTGTCTACGCTAGAGCCTTCTGGCCGAATAATGGGCTTTAGATCTATGGGATAAGGATTGCCAACCTCCACCACAAAAACCTCCACAGTTACATGGAATTTCAATCCAAGAAACAGATGATCAGGCTGTAATTAGGTTCTCCTCAGGTAGAACGCCCTCTATGAGAATGGAGCGTACATTTAATTACAATAACCCTGTTCAGTCTGTGTTACCATAGTCCCAAAGTGTCTGAATACAGTCACAAGGTTTTGATAGTTTGTTTAAATTTCATGTTGTTGCTAGAAATCCTCAACTATCTAATAATACTAGTCCATCTAGTGTTTCTCCATCCTATCCACATGTACAATATTCTGAGTTGGACAATGGATTATTCAAATGTGAAAAATGTTCTTCCATGTTTAATCCTCCCACTGGTCATTTAAGAATGATGTCTGGAAAGCTTGTCTCTTTTCCAGAACAAGATATTAAGGAGTCCAATGAGAAAGCAATCTCCACTCCTGCAGGTCCCTATATTGTTCTAGGTTCTATTCCATCCTTTAGGGATTTTATGATGTATGACCTATCTGGGAAATACCAAGTTGATATTTGGCCTTTGCATATTACCAATGCCAGAGAATTTCAAGGATCCAGCCAGAGTAAAATACTCAACTAGACTAATCTTTGTCTCTGAAAAAGTATGTTGCTAGCTCAAGATAGGAAGGTCCAACGAGACCTTGAGAATATAAAGAATGAGAAATATCAAATTGGTGTTCAAGAGAATCTCCATTCCACGATTGTAACTCTTGAACATCTGGAAAAATGGATCACTGATGACTGGATGACCACTGTCCGCTGTGAAATTCATGAGTTCTGTGTTGCTTATGATCAGTTTAAGCAACATGCAGAAGCCTGGTGGGTCCATCAACAACAAACCAGTGAGCAGTAGCGTGAACTCCTATAGAAGGTCAGAAGTGAAAATAAATTGGATAATGATGTATTGAGTGTTCAAGTTAATAACACTAATATGCATATCAAAAATGTAGTAGCATAGTTAGAAACTGTGAAAAGAGAAGTGCAGTCTGACTCAGAGTCACAATTGTTGTTAGCAGATTCCATAACCAGAGAATCCCAAACTATTCAGTCTACTATGCAAACCACAGTCCTAACAGTAAAACAACCACAGATTGTTAAACAATTAAACTTCCCATCTAGTGCCAAAGGTTATCTATAGGCTCAATATGAAGGTCCTAAACTGTTAACCAAAATTAAATAGCCTATGATAGAAAAGGTCTTTGATCCTAGCACCAGAAACTAAGAGATACCACTGATGAAGAAAAGGCCAAAGGAAAATTCCAGATGGCACGTGGTAAAGGAACCAATCCTAATGGTTCTCATCCGGTTGATCCTTTTAAAAATATCTAGTCCTCTAAGGCAGAAACTCCACCCTTAGTCAACTTTGATAATTTTGAAGATGTGGAGAATATGAGAGGAATAGATGCAATGAGAGCATGGATCACAAATTACATGGCTACTAATGCTGGAGTTGATGAAACTCAAGTCATTAAGCAAGCTCTTAACTCTATGACTGGAGTTGCAAGAAATGTTTGGGATCACCTGGAAGACACATTTCAGGATAATCTAATAAACAGAGGAACAGACCAAATATGTGCACAACTGACTCGTCTGTTTGTTGGCAAAACAAACACTAGGGAGAAATTGGCATACACTAAGTTTATCAGAGGGAAGTGTAAAGATTTGAAATACTTTAAGGAATATTGCGAGGAGCAATATAAGAATTTCTATCAATTTGGATGTGAACAAAACCACGAGTTTATGTTCATTACTTTTCTGAAGAGTTTTGGTGATGTGGTAGGTGAGTATTACCACAAGAGAGTGTTAGAAAATTTGATAGCAGAAAATATTGAAATGAAGGAATTAACTTTCCCTCAGCTAGTGCAATTCTTGACTGAGATTAATGAAGAAATCTATCAAGAAACAAGAAAAAGAAAAGAGTTAAAAAAAGGTAAAGCCTTTGCTGTCATCATCAGCATGCTATCAAATAATGCCAAGTAATCAGTTTCCTAAAAAAGGAAAGTCTTCTTCAAAATGTTATTCCTGTGAGAATTCTTATTCAAGAGAAAAGAAGAAGAATAAATACTCTAAATATCCCAAGAAAAAAGGATATTTCAGGAATTGAGACAAGAAAGGCTCAGGATCAAAAAAGAAATGGAAACCTACATGCTATGTTTGTAAAGGAGATCATTATGCCAACAAGTGTCCTAAGAGAAACAAGAAAAAGAATAAAGGAAAAGTCTGAGCTGCTAAAGCTATTGGATTAGATGAAAATAAAGAATACAAATTCATCAATGATTACCCATCAGACCCTGAAGACATTATTCTATCTAAGCCTAAAGAAGAAACATAATTTGATGGAGAAGAGTATGAGTCTTCTCAGGAGCAGATATCTGAAGAGGAACAATCATCTGAAAGCTTAGATGATTCAGAAAAATATTTTTTTTGTAGAATGCTTAGAAGAGATACAAGAGCCAAATTAGATAAGGTAATTGAAGAAATCTTTCAAATAGAGGCTCGACTACAAAAAATGGATATGGGTCAGGAGACATGGAAGAAGCTGACTAGTAAGTTGGATCAGCTTACAGCGAGAAAGCATTTTTTGCTGAAAGAACTGGAAAGACCCTCAAAGCTTCCTTTCAGGAGAACACTAGAGCTGAATTATGCCCAACAAATGGCACCTATTTCCCAAAGGAGTATTGAAGAAGCTCCTTCTGCAGAAAGCATGGCCAGATGGCTCTGGTGTAGACAACGTAAAACATTTTTAGAAAAAGTTATCAAACAAGCTCAGGATGAAATTGCCGAGATTGATGATGAAGAGAATATCCATCTTGTTGATGAAATGGAAAGATCTAAAGAACTGGATAAACATATCAATCAGTTTAATTCTTCCAGTTCCCTGCAATTGCCACAATAGACCACAAATAAAGAAGAACAACTCTATTGTGAAGAGAAACCTTTTAGTCCCTTGGTAGAATGGGCTCTACAGTCAAAAGATTTTGAAACAGAAGTTACCCTTGTGCAAACTTATCTTAGAAATATAATTCAGAAAGGAGAAAGCAACAGTTAGAGACAAATCAGGGCTTATCAAAGATCTAGAGCTACCACCACTTGTCCTGGAGTAATTTTCACTATTCACTTTCCAGGAATCAAAATGTATCCACTTGCTTTTCTGTGGGATACTGGTGCTGATGTCAACATCGCCAGGTATAATTGTTTTCCTGCAAACCTTTAGATCAAAGGATCCACAGAACTTGTGTTTGGAAAAGGTAAATGTGAATCCAAATTAATCTGTAAAGTCCCTATTCAGCTTAGTAATGGATTCATTGATGAATTGACCTTTGTCCACTATGAAGTGGATGGTTATGATGGAGTCGTTGGTAGCAGAGCTATGGGACAATGGGAACCAATCACCATTGATTCAACTTTTATCACTCTGCAGAATAGGTTCTAGGTTCCATGACTCCACCAAGATCTTGCTTTCACCTCCAAGATTGAAATGGTAAAGACTGTAAAGAAAAATACAGTCTAGATTGCACGACAGATTGAAGCTTCGCAGGAACCCCTAGAACTAATTAAGGTGGAATTTGCAGCCTCTGTGTTAACAAAGGATCTGAAGAAGCATAAGAGGGATTTGATCTGCAATCTTCCACTGAAACAGGATTCCAAAGGTAAGAAAATTGTGCCCAAAGCTAAAGTAAACTATTTCCTTATGAGCTCAATAGAACCTCAAATGTGTAGAAAGGAAATTGATGAATTAGGAAAACTAGGTCTGATCAGTTATTCCAGTTAACCATTTTCTTTCCATGCTATGTATGTCCCAAAATATGATGAAGATGGAAAAGAACTTCCTAAAAAATGGTTAGTTGTAAATTATAAACCATTAAATGAATGCTTGCTAGATCATCGTCACCCCTTACCTAGCAAGGATCACATCTGGCAAATAATACAGGGCAGTTACATATATTCCAAGTTTGATCTTACAAAAGGATTTTGGCAGATAGGCTTAAAGACTGAAGATTAGTATAAAACAACCTTTTCAGTTCCTCAAGGTCTGTTTGAATGGAAGTTTCTACCTTTGGGTATAAAAATAGCTTCGGCTATCTTTCAGCAAAATATGGACTTAATCTTTAGGCCATACGCCAAATTTATTTTTCCCTAAATTGATGATATCCTTATTTTTAGTCAAGACATGAAGCAGCATCTGCATCATCTGGAAATATTTCTATCTGTCTGTCAAGAACATGGTCTTGCCATAACTTTCAAATGCCTAATGATTTCTTGTTTGACAGGTATAAAATGATCACTATAAAGATGCAACTTAGTCAAGAAGACTTGTGGACTGAGCAACCCTTTTTCTAGTTTTCAGCTGAAGTAGAGCCCATTGACCTTGATGTCAATCATGTTCTTCAAAATTGGTGTGGTGATTTCACCTTACCAGTTAAGTTTATGAATCCATTTTTTCATCGACTAGATCGATGGCTTAATGAAGAAAAGGGTAAGGAATTGATTAGGGATATATTTCAAGGTCCCTATCTGCCCGCTGAACGTTTGCAATTCAATAACACCTCTGCTTATACTGGATGTATATTTAAACTGACATTTAATTCTCCTGATGAAAATCTTATAAGAAGACATGTCTGTCAAACGTATGGGCCACATGGTGCAGGTTCTCTTTATGAATTCTGGGGAGTTGGCAATAAATTACGCAGCCTTCATTCTCAACAAACTCCTATCTCGATTCACACAAAGACCTATCAAATGGAGATAACTGATCATGGTGCCATGGAGTAAGGAATCTATGGACCTTACAAATTGAAAACCATGAGCATTATCTAGAAAGAGCCAAATCCTCCTGAAGCTATCACATCAAACCAAGCTGGATGTACCCCACATGCATCATATATGGAGTGCGCCAATTGTGCTTATGATCCTTTGAATGATCCAAGAGTTGTAGGCTATAGTGACTCTGGACCCATTACAAGTTAGTGGATGGGCTTGTCATCCACCGAAGGAATCTGTCCCTTCGTGGCAAAAGACAGACGAGGCCCACACCTCAGTAAAAGGGGAAAGCTTACGTGCCTTATAGTAAGCACGGGTTAACATTCTCGTGATCAAAAAGAAGCCTTTGTAAAAAGTAGATTCTTTTAGGGTCTATTCTGTCCCTTTCTTTCTTGTTCACGGGTTATTGGGATCCACCATGAGGAATGTTATCCTCAACTTGGATAACCCTTCGGAAAGAAGGTTGCTACGTGTCAACTTGGTATGGACGGATTTCAAACTCTAGATTTATGTCATGAGGTTAAAGATCTACCTTGCCTTCTATATACAGACGTAAGTCCGCCTCATTTGATCATCAAGTCTTGAGTGAGTCCTCTATCAAGTTCTGAGTTTAGCAAATCCTTTAGGAAGTAAGTCTTAGATCAAGTATGAGTCATTAGGTAACTTGAAGGATTAGAGAAGTATGCTCTTCCTGTTACATAGGAATTAGAACCTCAGAAGTCTGACAAGCTAGAAGTGTTATAATCAGCGAGCATTGAATGAGTAGAATATTTATAATCCTGTATTGAAGATTTTCTTGAACATTAATAAAATTTCGCATGATTTATATTCTCTCTTGTAGTTGTTACAAAGAAAGCACAACCTCATATTCTCAACCGAATTCAAGCTTTATAGGTAACCAACCTTAAGGAGCTTCAGAAGTTTTTGGGTTTGGTTAATTACATTGCTGGTTTTTATAATAAGCTTGCTGAGGATAGATTAGAATTAAATAAATTATTGGGAAAACATCCACCTGCATGTACAGTGGATCATGATGCCAGAATCACCCGGATTAAAAGGAAGTGTGCTAACCTTCCCGCACTCAGATTGCCAGGTGATGGATTTAAAATAGTTGAAATAGATGCAAGTGAAGTAGCGTGGGCAAGTGTATTGAAAGAAAAAACACCTCAAAGATGAGAAGAAATTGTAAGGTATGTTTCTGGAAGTTTTAAGAACAGTGAGTTGAATTACCATAGCACACATAAAGAAATCCTGGATGTAATCAACACTCTAAAAGCCTTTCAAATGTTCATTCCTAATAAAAAGTTTCTTATCAAAAGTGATCTTCAGAATCTGTGAGGATTTTTTAAGAAAGAATCAAAGGCTAAATTTATTCATGGTAGATTACTTAGGTGGGCTTAGTTTCTTAACACCTTTGAATTCAATATAGTGCATCTACCAGGAAATGAAAATATTTTTGCAGATTTCCTCTCAAGAGAAGGGCATATCTAGGAAAAACTAGAAATAGAATAGTTCATCCGTATACCACATGATCAAACCCCAAATATTGATAAAGTATGGGTCATTCGTGTTAGACAACAATGGTGGTATGAGAAAAGTTGCCCTGAAAGGATCACTAATCCTTTCGCTCGCAGAGATCACCATAACTTTCAAATGGCTAATGATTTTTTGTTTGACAGGTATAAAATGATCACTGCAAAGATGCTACTCAGATGATTCAGAAAATTTGTTTTTCTGTAGAATGCTTAGAAGAGCTACAAGAGCCGAATTACATAAGGTAATTGAAGAAATCATTCAAATAGAGGCTCGACTACAAAAAATGGATATGGATCAGGAGACATGGAAGAAGCTGACTAGTAAGTTGGATCAGCTTACAACAAGAAAGTAGTTTTTGCTGAAAGAACCGGAAAGACCCTCAAAGCTTCCTGTCAGGAGAACACCAGTGTTGAATTATGCCCAACCAACGGCACCTATTGCCCAAAGGAGTATTGAAGAAGCTCCTTCCGAAGGAAGCATGGCCAGACAGCTCTGGTGTAGACAACATAAAGCATTCTTAGAAAAAGTTATCAAACAAGCTCAGGATGAAATTGCCGAGATTGATGATGAAGAGAATATCCAGCTTGTTGATGAAATGGAAAGATCTAAAGAACTAGATAAATATATCAATCAGTTTAATTCTTCCAGTTCCCTGCAATTGCCACAACAGACCACAATAAAAGAAGCACAACTCTATTGTGAAGAGAAACATTTTAGCCCCTTGGTAGAATGGGCTCTACACTCAGAAGATTTCGAAACAGAAGTTACCCCTGTGCAAACTTATCTTGGAAATATAATTCAGGAAGGAGAAAGCAGCAGTCAAAGACAAATCAAGGGTTATCAGAGATCTAGAGCTACCACCACTTGTCCTGGAGTAATTTTCACTATTCACTTTCCAAGAATCAAAATGTATCCACTTGCTTTTTTGTGGAATATTGGTGCTGATGTCAACATCACCAGGTATAACTGTTTTCTTGCAGACCTTTGGATCGAAGGATCCATAGAACTTGTGTTTGGCAAAGGTAAATGTGAATCCAAATTAGTCTGTAAAGTCCCTATTCAGCTTAGTAATGGATTCATTGATGAATTAACCTTTGTCCACTATGAAGTGGATAGTTATGATGGAGTCATTGGCAGCAGAGCTATGCGACAATGGGAACCAATCACCATTGATTCAACTTTTATCACTCTGCATAATAGGTTCCAGGTTCTGCGACTCCACCAAGATCTTGCTTTCACCTCCAAGATTGAAATAATAAAGACTGCAAAGAAAAATACAGTCTGGATTGCATGACAGATTGAAGCTTCACAGGAACCCCTAGAACAGATTAAGGCAGAATTTGCAGCCTCTGTGTTAACAAAGGATCTGAAGAAGCATATGAGGAATTTGATCTGTAGTCTTCCACTAAAATGGGATTCCGAATGTAAGGAAATTGTGTGCAAAGCTAAAGAAAACTATTTCTTTATTAGCTCAATAGAAACTCAGATGTGTAGAAAGGAAATTGATGAATTAGGCAAGCTAGGTCTAATCAGAAATTCCAGTTCACCATTTTCTTGCCATGCTATGTATGTCCCAAAATATGATGAAGATGGAAAAGAACTTCCTGAAAAATGGTTAGTTATAAATTATAAACCTTTAAATGAATGCTTACTAGATCATCGTCACCCCTTACCTAGTAAGGATCACATTTGGAAAACGATACAGGGTAGTCACATATATTCCAAGTTTGATCTTACAAAAGGATTTTGGCAGATATGCTTAAAGACTGAAGATTATTATAAAACAACCTTTTCAGTTCTTCAAGGTTTGTTTGAATGGAAGGTACTACCTTTTGGTATAAAAATAGCTCCATCTATCTTTTAGCAGAAAATGCACTTAATCTTTAGGGCATATGCCAAATTTATTTTGCCCTACATTGATGATATCCTTGTTTTTAGTCAACACATGAAGTAGCATCTTCATCATCTGCAAATACTTCTATCTATTTGTCAAGAACATGGTCTTGCAGTAAATCCTACTAAGAGCTATTTTGCACAGGAACCATTGTTTTTATAGGCATCAAGCTTCTCCTAGGGGGGAAGATGGAGGCACAACCTCATATTCTCAGCCGAATTCAAGCTTTATAGGTAACCAACCTTAAGGACTTCAGAAGTTTTTGGGTTTGGTTAATTACATTGCTAGTTTTTATTATAAGCTTGCTGAGGATAGATTAGAATTAAATAAATTATTGCGAAAGCATCCGCCTACATGGACAATGGATCATGATGCCAAAATCACCTAGATTAAAAGGAAGTGTACTAACCTTCCCGCACTTAGATTGCAAAGTGATGGATTTAAAATAGTTGAAATAGATGCAAGTGAAGTAGCGTGGGTAGGTGTGTTGAAAGAAAAAACACCTCAAGGATGAGAAGAAATTGTAAGGTATGTTTCTAGAAGTTTTAAGAACAGTGAGTTGAATTACCACAACACACATAAAGAAATCCTTGTTGTAATCAACACTCTAAAAGCCTTTCAAATATTCATTACTGATAAAAAGTTTCTTATCAGAAGTCATCTTTAGAATCTGCGAGGATTCTTTAAGAAAGAATCAAAGGATAAAGTTATTCCTGGCAGATTACTCAGGTAAGCTAAGTTTCTTAACACCTTTGAATTCGATATAGTGCATCTACCGGGAAAAGAAAATATTTTTGCAGATTTCCTCTCAAGAGAAGGGCATATCTAGGAAAAACTAGAAACAGAACATTTCATCTATATGCCACATGATCAAACCCCAAATATTGGTAAGGTATGGGTCATCCATGTTAGAGAACAACAGTGGTATGAGAAAAATTGCCCTGAATGGAGCACTAATCCTTTCGCCCACAAAGATCGCCATAACTTTCAAATGGCTAATGATTTCTTGTTTGACATGTATAAAATGATCACTGCAAAGATGCAACTTAGTCAAGAAGGCTTGTGGACTGAGCAACCCTTTTTCCAGTTTTCAATTGAAACAGAGCCCATTGACCCTAATGTTGGTCATGTTCTTCAAAATTGGTGTGGTGATTTCACCTTACCAGTTAAGTTTATGAATCCATTTGTTCACTGACTAGATCAATGGCTTAATGAAGAAAAGGGTAAGGAAATGATTAGGGATATATTTCAAGGTCCCTATCTGTTGGCCGAAGGTTTGTAGTTCAATAACACCTCTGCTTATACTAGATGTATATTTAAACTGTCATTTAATTCTCCTGATGAAAATCTTATAAGAAGACATGTCTGTCAAATGTATGGGCCACATGGTGTAGGTTCTCTTTATGAATTTTGGGGAGTTGGCAATAAATTATGCAGCCTTCATTCTCAACAAACTCCTATCTAGATTCACACAAAGACCTATCGAATGGAGATAACTAATCGTGGTGCCATGGAGCAAGGAATCTATGGATCTTACAAATTGAAAACCATGAGCATTATCTAGAAAGAGCCAAATCCTCCTGAAGCTATCACACCAAACCAAGCTGGATGTACCCCACACGCATCATATATGGAGTGCACCAATTGTGCTTATGATCCTTTGAATGATCCAAGAGTCGCAGGCTATAGTGACTCTGGACCCAGCACAAGTTAGTGGATGGGCTTATCATCCACCGAAGGAATCTGTCCATTCGTGGCAAAAGATAGATGAGGCCCACACCTCAGTAAATGGGGAAATCTTACGCGTCTTATAGTAAGCACAGGTTAACCTTCCTGTGATAAAAAAGAAGCCTTTGTAAATAGTAGATTCTTTTAGGGTCTAGTCTGTCTCTTTCTTTCTTGTTCACGAGTTATTGGGATTGCCATGAGGAATATTATCCTCAACTTGGATAACCCTTCAGAAAGAAGGTTGCTTTGTGTCAACTTGGTATGGACGGATTTCAAACTCCAGATTTATGTCATGAGGTTAAAGATCTACCTTGCCTTCTATATAAAGAGGTAAGGCCACCTCATTTGATGATCAAGTCTTGAGTGAACGAGTCCTCTATCAAGTTCTGAGTTTAGCAAGTCCTTTAGGAAGTAAGAGTCTTAGATCAAGTCTAAGTCCTTAGGTAACTTGAAGGATCAGAGAAGTATGCTTTTCCTATTACACAAGAATCAGAACCTCAGAAGTCCGACAAGCTAGAAGTGTTATAATCAGCGAGCATTGAATGAGTAGAATATTTTGTAATCCTGTATTGAAGATTTTCTTGAGCATCAATAAAATTCCACATGATTTATATTCTCTCTTGCAGTTGTTACAAAATTTGGTATCAGAGCCACATGAAATTTTAATCTTTGTTTGAATTCTTGGTCATAGTTTTTGTGTAACTACAACCATTCACGAGTTCTGAAAAGATGTTTAGCTGTAAAGCTCTTCGTATTGCTCCTTGTATTGCTCTTACAATCAGTATTCTATTGTAAGTCCTCAAGAGTAAGTCCCATGTGTTGTTGTGGTTGGCGTTGTTAGGGCAATTCGAGGCTATAATCTTGTAATTCGAGTGCAGGTGCGAGCGCAAATTCAAGCGCAGTAAAATGGACATGGCTTCTACTTCTGGATCAGCTATAGCTCCCGAAGACCATACCAAGGATCTAAATTCTGAGGTTAGCTTTACTAATTTCTTTGCACAAAATGAAACTACTTTTAGCATGCCAGAACAGAGTAGTAATGCTATAAATGATAGCTTGTCTCAAAATTGATTTTTGAATGAGGAGTTTAAGGTTCCAAAAATTAAACCATCAGAAATCTATAGTGATATCCCTAGTAGTTTGGTAGATATGTTTAATAGGTCTAAAGGTTTGAAAAACTGGTTTGGATATAAATCCTTACAGAAATGTCAGGTAGCTACACTTCAACATACAGTTACAGGTGGATCTGAAGGCAAACTAAAATTGTTTTCAGAAACAGAAATTGGAAACTTGTAGAAACAAGAAAGGGCAAATCTTGATAATCCTCAGTACATGCATCTGTCATATGTTAGAATAGGCATCACTGGACATTATAGAAAAGGTCTACCTATTATTATGTTCATGATGTTAAAAGATGCACATTTTTATAAATTATCCCATGCCCTGTTAGGTTGTGCATGTGATTCTGTCAGAAGGGTCACTATTTATTGATTGTTTGTTGGATTTTACTGTTATCCTGAAAGATGGTCATTTAGATGATGTCTTAACATATCAATTTAAAACAATGAATCTGTTTATGAAAGACATGTCTATCGATCACTCCTTAGTGTTTCTTGTACACATTACACCCAAGATTTCTTTATGTGTGCTGTGGTAATTCAACTCACAGTTCTTACAACTTCCAAAAACATACCTTATAATTTCTTCTCATCTTTGAGGTGTTTTTTCTTTCAACACACCTGCCCACACTGCTTCACTTGCATCTATTTCAACTATTTTAAATCCATCACCTGGCAATCTGAGTGCGGGAAGGTTAGCACACTTTCTTTTAATCCAGGTGATTCTGGCATCATGATCTACTATCCATGCAGGGGGATGCTTTCCCAATAATTTATTTAATTCTAATCTATCCTCAGCAAGCTTAGTATAAAAACTAGCAATGTAATTAATCAAACCCAAAAACTTATAAAGCTCCTTAAGGTTGGTTACCTATAAAGCTTGAATTCGGCTGAGAATATGAGGTTGTGCCTCCTTTGTAACAGCTGCAAGAGAGAATATAAATCATGCAAAATTTTATTGATGTTCAAGAAAATCTTCAATACAGGATTACAAAATATTCTACTCATTCAATTCTCACTGATTATAACACTTCTAGCTTGTCGGACTTCTAAGGTTCTAATTCCTGTGTAACAGGAAAAGCATACTTCTCTGATCCTTACAGTTACCTAAGGACTCAGACTTGATCTAAGACTCTTACTTCCTAAAGGATTTTCTAAACTCAGAACTTGATAGAGGACTCGCTCACTCCAGACTTGATCATCAAATGAGGCGGCCTTAAGTCTTTATATAGAAGGCAAGGCGGATCTTTAATCTTGTGACATAAATTCAGAGTTTGAAATCCATCCATGCCAAGTTGACACGTAGCAACCTTCTTTTCGAAGGGTTATCCAAGTTGATATGTCTTTCATAAATAGATTCATTGTTTTAAATTGATACGTTAAGACATCATCTAAATAACCATCTTTTAGGCTAACAGTAAAATCCAATAAACAATCAATATATAGTGACCCTTTTGACATAGAATCACATGTACAACCTAACAGGGCATGGGATAACTTATAAAAATGTGCATCTTTTAACATCATGAACATAATAATAGGCAGACCTTTTCTATAATCTTAAGTGATGCCTATTCTAACATATGACAGATGCATGTACTGAGGATTATCAAGATTAGCCCTTGCTTGTTTCTGCAAGTTTCCAATTTCTGTTTCTAAAAACAATTTTAGTTTGCCTTCAGATCCACCTATAACTGTATGTTGAAGTGTAGCTACATGACATTTCTATAAGGATTTATATCCGAACCAATTTTTTGGACCTTTAGACCTATTAAACATATCTAGCAAACTACTGGGGATATCACTATAGATTTCTGATGGTTTAATTTTTGGAACCTTAACCTCCTCATTTAAAAATTGATTTTGAGACAAGCTATCATCTATAGAATTACTTTGCTCTGGCATGCTGAAAGTAGTTTCATTTTGTGTAAAGAAATTAGTAAAGCTAACCTTAGAATTGTGATCCTTGGTATGGTCTTCAGGAGCTATAGCTGATCCAGAAGTAGAAGCCATGTCTATTTTACTGCGCTCAAATTCGCACTCGCACCTGCGCTTGAATTACAAGATTACAGCCTCGAATTGCCCTAACAATGCCAACCACGACAACACACGAGACTTACGCTTGAGGACTTACAATAGAATACTCACTGTACGAGCAATACAGGGAGCAATGCAAAGAGCTTTATAGCTAAACATCTTTTCAGAACTCATGAATGGTTATAGTTACACAAAAACTGTGACCAAAAATGAAAACAAAGATTAAACTTTCATGTGGCTCTGATACCAAATTTTGTAACAGTTGCAAAAGAGAATAAAAATCATGCAAAATTTTATTGATGCTCAAGAAAATCTTCAATACAGGATTACAAAATATTCTACTCATTCAATGCTCGCTGATTATAACACTTCTAGCTTGTCAGACTTCTGAGGTTCTGATTCCTGTGTAATAGGAAGAGCATACTTCTTTGATCCTTCAAGTTACCTAAGGACTCAGACTTGATCTAAGACTCTTACTTCCTAAAGGACTTTCTAAACTCAGAACTTGATAGAGGACTCGCTCACTCAAGACTTGATCATCAAATGAGGTGGCCTTACGTCTTTATATAGAAGGTTGCCTCATTGGATAAGCCCTGATTTGTCTATGACTGCTGCTTTCTCCTTCCTGAATTATATTTCCAAGATAAGTTTGCACAGGGGTAACTTCTGTTTTGAAATCTTCTAACTGTAGAACCTGTTCTACCAAGGGGCTAAAAGGTTTCTCTTCACAATAGAGTTATTCTTTTCTTGTGGTCTGTTGTGGCAATTGCAGGGAACTAGAAGAATTAAACTGATTGATATATCTATCCAGTTCTTTAGATCTTTCCATTTCATCAACAAGCTGGATATTCTCTTCATCATCAATCTTGGTAATTTAATCATGAGCTTGTTTGATAACTTTTTCTAAGAATGCTTTACGTTGTCTACACCAGAGCCGTCTAGCCATGCTTCCCATGGAAGGATCTTCTTCAATACTTCTTTGGGCAAAAGCTACCGTTGGTTGGGCATAATTCAACACTGGTGTTCTCCTGAAAGGAAGATTTGAGGGTCTTTCCGGTTCTTTCAGCAAAAAATGCTTTCTTGTTGTAAGCTGATCCAACTTACTAGTCAACTTCTTCCATGTCTCCTAACCCATATCCATTTTTTGTATTCGAGCCTCTATTTGAATGATTTCTTCAATTACCTTATCTAATTCGGCTCTTGTATCTCTTCTAAGAATTCTATAGAAAAAAGAATTTTCTGAATCATCTGAGCTTTCAGATGATTGTTCCTTTTCAGGTGTCTGCTCCTGAGCAGACTCATATTCTTCTCCGTTAGATTATGTTTCTTCTTCAGGTTCAGACAGAATAATGTCTTCGGGGTCTGACGGGTAATCATTGATGAATTTGTATTCTTCATTTTCATCTAATCCGGCATCTTTAGTAGCTCAGACTTTTCCTTTATTCTTTTTTTTGTTTCTCTCAGGACACTTGTTGGCATAATGATCTTTACAAATATAGCATGTAGGTTTCCACTTCTTTTTTTATCATGAGCCTTTCTTGTCTCGTTTCTTGAAATATCCTTTTTTCTTGGGATATTTAGAGTATTTCTTCTTCTTCTTTTTTTCTCTTGAATAAGAATTCTCACAGGAATAACCTTTTGAAGAAGACTTTTCTTTTTTAGGAAACTGATTACTTGGCATTATTTGATAGCATGCTGATGATGACATTAAAGGCTTTTTTTTAGCTCTTTCCTTTGTCTTGATTCTCGATAGATTTCTTCATTAATCTTGGTCAAGAATTGCACTAGCTAAGGGAAAGTTAATTCCTTCATTTCAATATTTTTTGCTATCAAATTTTCTAACACTCTCTTGTGGTAATACTCACCTACCACATCACCAAAACTCTTTAGAAAAGTAGTGAACATAAACTCGTGGTTTTGTTCACATCCAGATTGATAGAAATTCTTATATTGCTCCTCACAATATTCCTTAAAGTATTTCAAATCTTTACACTTCCCTCTGATAAACTTATTGTATGCCAATTTCTCCCTAGTGTTTGTTCTGCCAACAAACAAATGAGTCAGTTTTGCACATACTTGGTTTGTTCCTCTGTTTATCAGATTATCCCAGAATGTGTCTTCCAGGCGATCCTAGACATTTCTTGCAACTCCAGTCATAGAGTTGAGAGCTTGCTTAATGACTTGAGCTTCATCAATTCCAGCATTAGTAGCCATGTAATTTGTGATCCATACTCTCATTGCATCTATTCCTCTCATATTCTCCACATCTTCAAAATTATCAAAGTTGACTAAGGGTGGAGTTTCTTCCTTAAAGGACTGGATATTTTTAAAAGGATCAACCAGATGAGAAACATTAGGATTGGTTCCATTACCACGTGCCATCTAGAATTTTCCTTTGGCCTTTTCTTCATCAGTGGTATCTCTTAGTTTTTCGGTGCTAGGATCAAAGACCTTTTCTATCACAGGCTGTTTAATTTTGGTTAACAGTTTAGGACCTTCATATTGATCCTATAGATAACCTTTGGCACTAGATGGGAAGTTTAATTGTTTAACAGTGTGTGGTTGTTTTACTGTTAGGACTGTGGTTTGCACAGTAGACTAAATAATTTGGGATTCTCTGGTTATGGAATCTCCTAACAACAGTTATGACTTTGAGATAGATTGTACTTCTCTGTTCACAGTTTCTAACTGTGCTGCTACATTTTTGATATGCATATTAGTGTTATTAACTTGAACATTCAATACATCATTATCCAATTTATTTTCACTTCTAACCTTCTGTAGGAGTTCGCGATGTTGCTCACTGGTTTGTTGTTAACGGACCCACCAGGCATCTACATGCTACTTAAGCTGATCATAAGCAACACGAAGCTCATGAATTTCAGGGTGGACAGTGGTCATCCACTCATCAGTGATCCATTTTTCTAGATGTTCAAGAGTTGCAATCATGGAATGGAGATTCTCTTGAACACCAATTTGATTTTTCTCATTCTTTATATTCTCAAGGTCTCGTTGGACCTTCCTATCTTGAGCTAGCAACATACTTTTTCAGAGATAGAGATTAGTCCAGTTGAGTAGTTTACTCTAGCTGGATCCTTGAAATTCTCTGGCATTGGTAACATGCAAAGGCCAAAATGCAGGAGTGGAGATTGCTTTCCCATTAGACTCCTTAATATCTTGTTTTGGAAAAGAGACAGGCTTTCTAGACATCATTCTTAAATGACCAGTGGGAGGATTAAACACGAAAGAACATTTTTCACATTTGAATAATCCATTGTCCAACTCAGAATATTGTACATGTGGACAGGATGGAGAAACACTAGACAGACTAGCACTATTAAACGGTTGAGGATTTCTAGCAATAGCAGGAAGTTTAAACAAACTATCAAAACCTTGTGATGGCTATATTCAGACACTTTGGGACTAAGGTAACACAGACTAAACAGGGTTATTGTAATTAAATGTACGCTCCATTCTCATAGAGGGCGTTCTACCCGAGGAGAACCTAATTATGGCCTGATCATCTATTTCTTGGATTAAAATTCCATGTAAGTGTGGAGGTTTTTGTGGTGAAGGTTGGCAATCCTTATCCCATAGATCTAAAGCCCATTCTTCTGGTAACTGAATGTCTTTATGGCGTACAATCTTGGGGGTTGTGAGTTGGGTATGGTCACTAGTGGATTTCCAGATGGTTGATAAACCTTCTACTCCTTGGGCTCTTCTAGGATTTAGCATTAAAGGTATAATTTTGTTGTAGAGCCTATAGTGTACAAGAAACACTAAGGAGTGATCGATAGACATGTCTTTCATAAATAGATTAATTGTTTTAAATTGATACATTAAGACATCTTCAAAATTGGTGTGGTGATTTTGCCTTACCAGTTAAGTTTATGAATCCATTTGTTCACGGACTAGATCGATGGATTCATGAAAAAAAGGGTAAGAAATTGATTAGGGATATATTTCAAGATCCCTATCCACTGGACGAAGGTTTGCAGTTCAATAACACCTCTGCTTATACTGGATGTATATTTAAACTGACATTTAATACTGCTGATGAAAATCTTAAATGTATGGGCCACATGGTGCAGGTTCTTTTTATGAATTATGGGGAGTTGGCAATAAATTACGTAGCCTTCATTCTCAACAAACTCCTATCTGGATTCACACAAAGACCTATCGAATTGAGATAACTAATTGTGGTGCCATGGAGCAAGGAATCTATGGACCTTACAAATTAAAAACCATGAGCATTATATGGAAAGAGCTAGATCCTCCTAAAGCCGTCACACCAAACCAAGTTGGATGTACCCCACAAGCATCATATATGGAGTGCGCCAATTGTGCTTATGATCCTTTGAATGATCCAAGAGTCACAGGCTATAGTGACTCTGGACCCAGCACAAGTTAGTGGATGGGCTTGTCATCCACTGAAGGAATCTGTCCCTTCGTGGAAAAAGATAGACGAAGCCCACACCTCGGTAAAAGGGGAAAGCTTATGCACCTTACAGTAAGCACGGGTTAACCTTCCCGTGATTAAAAAAAAAGCCTTTGTAAAAAGTAGATTCTTTTAGGGTCTAGTCTGTCTCTTTCTTTCTTGTTCACACGTTATTGGGATCCACCACGAGGAATCTTATCCTCAACTTGGATAACCCTTCGAAAAGAAGGTTGCTACATGTCAACTTGGTATGGATGGATTTCAAACTCTGAATTTATGTCGTGAGATTAAAGATCTGCCTTGCCTTTTATATAAAGACATAAGGCCGCCTCATTTGATCATCAAGTCTTGAGTGAGCAAGTCCTCTATCAAGTTTTGAATTCAGCAGGTCCTTTAGGAAGTAAGAGTCTTAGATCAAGTTTGAGTCCTTAGGTAACTTGAAGGATCAAAGAAGTATGTTCTTCCTGTTACACAGGAATCAGAACCTCAGAAGTCCGACAAGCTAGAAGTGTTATAATCAGCGAGCATTGAATGAGTAGAATATTTTGTAATCCTGTATTGAAGATTTTCTTGAGCATCAATAAAATTTTGCAAGATTCTCACAGTACAAGAACTTTTATTAGTCAAGAAAAGAATAGAACCAAGAGTATATGTTTATAGTTTTTCTGAAAAGCTTTGGTCCTGTGATGGGTGAATACTATCACAAGAAAGTTCTTGAGAATCTTGTGTCAGAACATATGGATTTGAAAGAGCTTACCTTTCCCCAATTGGTACAATACCTTGTTGAACTAAACAAGGATATTTTCTATGAGAACAAGGTCAGAAAAGAAATGAAGAATATAAAACCCATTATCTCTTCATCTGCTTGTTACCAAATTGTGCCAAGCAACCAATTTCCAGAAAAACATTTCAAGAGTAAGAAGAAGTGTTACGGGTTCAACTTCTGGACCAGTTATGGCACTCAAAGATCATACCAAGGCAAGCAGTGAAGAGGTTAGCTTTACTAACTTATTTGCCCAGAATGAGACTACATTTAGTATGCTAGAATATAGTGGTAATTCTATAGATGATAGTTTGTTACATAATAGATTTCTAAATGAAGGATTTAAGGTGCCAAAGATCAAACCTTCTGAAATCTATAGTGATATCCCCAGTAGCCTTACTGAAATGTTCAATAAATCTAAGGGATTAAAAAATTGGTTTGGGTATAAGTTCTTGCAGTGATGTCATGTTGCAGAACTCCAACATACTATGACTAGAGGTTATGAAGGTCATTTAAAGTTGTTTTCAGAAACTGAAATAGGAGATTTGCAAAAGAAGGCTAGGGTAGATCCAAGGAATCCACAATTCATGCATCTTTCTTATGTAAGGATAGGTATTACTGGACACTACCGTAAAGGTCAACCTATTATAATGTTGATGATGATGAAAGATGCCCAGTTTTATAAATTGTCTCATGCACTGTTAGGCTGTGCTTGTGATTCCATGAGTGAAGGATCCCTATATATTGATTGTCTACTAGACTTCATCATAAGTTTAAAAGATGGGAATCTGGATAAAGTTCTGGTATATCAATTCAAGACAATGAATCTCTTCATGAAGGAGATGTCCATAGATCACTCCCTTGTGTTTTTAGTACACTATAGGCTTTATAATAAAATCATTCCATTAATAATGAACCTTAGGAGAGCCACGAGAGTTTAAGGTTTATCTACCATTTAGAAGTCTAGCAATGATCATACCCAACTAACAGCCCCTAAACTGTTCTCCATAAGGACATTCAGTTGCCTCAAGAATGGGCGTTAGAATTATGGCATAAAGATTGTCAGCCTCCACAAAAACCTCCACAACTTCATAGAGTATCCATTCAGGAAATAGATGATCAGACAGTTATTAGGTTCTCATCAGGTCAGCATACCCCATCTACGAGAACGGAAAGAACATTCAACTACAATAACCCTGTTCCATCTGTGCTACCCAGATCTCAAAGTGTACAGTTACAACCCTCTAAGGGTTTTGAAGAATTGTTTAAAATTCCTCCAATTGCCAATAAGTCCAATATTGATAATTTGTCAAGTGCACCAAATCCCTGTCCACACTCACAATATTTTGAACTGGATAATGGTTTATTCAAATGTGAGAAATGTTCCTTTGTATTTAATCCACCTGTTAGTCACTGGCGAATGATGTCAGGAAGGCTTGTAACTTTTCCTGAACAAGATATTAAGGAGACACAATAAAAGGTGATCTCCACTCCTACAGGTCCCTGTGTTGTCCCTGGTATAATTCCACCTTTTAGGGACTTCATGTTGTATGACTTATCTAGAAAATGTCAAATAGATTTTTGGCCTCTGCATGTTATTGTAGCCAGTGAAACTATAGATTCCAGTCAAAGTAAATTACTAAACTGGACTAACCTCTGTCTCAGAAAGAATCTGATGTTAGCCTAGGATAGAAAGGTACAGCATGAGCTTGAGAATATCAAAAATGAGAAATTTTAGATTGGTGTTCAAGAGAATCTTCATTCTATGATAGCCTCTCTTGAAAGATTAGAAAAATGCATTTCTGAAGAATGGGCCAATATTGTTCGTATTCAAATCCATGACCTTCGTGTTGATTATGATCAATTCAAGAAGCATGCTGAAGCATGGTGGATCCGTCAACAGTAGTATAATGAATCACACCGAGAACACTTGCAAAAGGTGTGTAGTGAAAATAAAATGGATATTCATGTGTTAAACACCCAGCTCACAAATAATAATATACACATCAAACACATGGAAACATAGTTGGATACTGTAAAAAAGGAAGTATAGTTTGTATCTGAATCACAACTACTGTTAGGAGATTCTATCTCTAGAGAATCTCAAACTATTCAATCCACTATCCTAACAATCAAACATCAATAGTCTGTTAGATAGCTAAACTTTCCCTCTAGTGCCAATAGTTATCTATAGGCCCAGTATGGAAGACCTAAGTTGTCAGTGCATCCCAAGCAGCCTGTTATAGAAAGAATCTATGATCCCAGTACCGAAAAATTCAGAGATACCACTAAGGAAGAACAAGCTCAAGGCAAATTTCAAATGGCCCGTGGTAATGGAACCAATCCCAATGGTTCTAATATGGTAGATCCCTCTAAGAACATCCAAACCTACAAGGCAGACACTTCGCCTTTGGTTAACTTTGATAATTTTTAGGATGTTAAAAATATGAGAAGCATTGATGCTATGAAATCCTAGATAACAAACTACATGTCTACAAATGCTGGAGCTAATGAAGCCCAAGTTATTAAACATACTCTCAACTTAATGACAGGAGTAGCCAAAAATGTTTGGGATCGCCTAGAAGAAACTTTCTGGGAAAACCTAACAAACAGTGGCATAGATCAAGTCTGTGCGTAGTTAATCCGTCTGTTCATAGGAAGAACAAATACTAGAGAAAAATTGGCCTATAATAAGTTCATCCAAGGGAAATGTAAGGATATAAAACATTTCAGGGAGTACTGTGATGAACAGTACAAGAATTTCTATCAGTCAGGGCATGAACAAAATCATGAGTTTATGTTCACAACCTTTTTGAAAAGTTTTGGTGATGTAGTAGGAGAATACTACCATAAAAGAGTTCTAGAAAATTTGGTTGTTGATAATATTGAAATGAAAGAGTTGACTTTTCCTCAGTTGGTTCAGTTCTTGACAGAAATAAATGAGGACATATGTCAAGAAGCAAGAAAGAGGAAGGAGATGAAGAAAATAAAACCACTGATATCATCCTCAACCTGTTATCAAATAATGCCAAGCAACCAATTTCCTAATAATGGAAAATCTTTTTCTAAGTGCTACTCTTGTGATAAATAAAATTATAGGAAAAAGAAGAAGAAATATTCAAAGTATCCCTGGAAAAAGGGATATTTTAGGAAAAAGGATAAGGAGCAATCAGGATCTAAGAAAAAGTGAAAGCCTACTTGTTATATTTGTAAGGGTGATCATTATGCTAACAAATGCCCAGAACGGAATAAATGGAAGAATACAGGTAAGGTCCCTGCTGCCAAAGCAACAAGACTTGATCAGAATGATGAATCTAAATTCATCAATGATTATCCTACAGATACTAAAGCTATTATTCTGTCTAAATCAGAAGAAATGACAGAATCTGAAGAAGAGTATGAATCAGCACATGAGCAAGTTCCAAACAAGGAACAATCCTCTGAAAGTTTAGATGATTCTGAGAATTTTTTCTTCTGTAGGATGCTTCGCAAATATGCTAGAGATGAACTTGACAAAGTCATTGAAGAAATAATACAAATTGAAACCCGTCTGCAAAAAATGGACATGTGATAAGAAACATGGAAGAAGCTGACCAGCAAGCTTGATCAACGTATAGCCAAAAAGCATTTTCTGTTAAAAGAACCTAAAATCCCTTTTTCATCCAGAAGAGCAAAGCTTGCTACTCAGACACCACCCGTTCCATATATGTCTCAACCTTTAGGCTAGAGGAGTTTTGAAGAAGCTCCTTCAGCAAGAAGCATGGAAAGATGACATTGGCGATGCCAACGAAAAGCATTTTTGGAAAAGGTGATTGAAAAAGCACGTGCTAAAATTACAGACGAAGAAAACATTAAGCTTATGGAAGAAATGGAGAAAAGCAGAAAACTAGAAAAATACATAAATTAGTTTAATGCCAGTAGCCCCATTCAATTGCCTCAACAAACCACAATACGAGAAGAAGCATTCTATTGTGAAGAAAAGCCTTTTAGTCCCACAGTTGATCAAGCTCTCATAGCAGAAGGTTTCGACACAAATGTCTCCCATGTTCTTAATCTTGTGAGGAAAACAACTCCTTATCTTGGAGAACAAATACATGAAGGAGAAAGCAGCAGTTAGTGACAATTCAGAGCTTATCAACATTCCAAGGCTACTACTACCTGTCCAGGAGTTATCCTAACTATCCATTTCCCAGGTATCAAAATATATCCACTTGCATTCCTATGGGATACTGGAGCTGACTTAAATATTGCCAGGTACAATTGTTTTCCTACAGATCAGTGGATAGAAGGAACAACAAATATTGTTTTTGGCAATGGTAAATTTGAATCAAATCTAGTATGCAAAGCACCTGTTCAGTAAGTAATGGATATATTGATGAACTTACTTTTGTTCATTTTGAAATGGATGGATATGATGGAGTTATAGGAAGTAAGGCAATGATGCAATGGGAACCTAATACAATTGATATGTATTTCATTACCTTACATAATCAATTTTAGGTACCCAGACTTCATCAAGACTTGGTTTTCACTTCAAAGACAGAACAAATCAAGCCTAGAAAAGAAAATACATTGTGGATTGCTAGACAAATTGAAGCTATAAAAGATCCCTCAGAGTAGATAAAAGAAGAATTTGTTGCAACAGTCATGACTAAAGATTTAAAGAAGCATCAAAGAAATATGGTATGTAGGATTACTCTTAAACAGAACTCAGAGGGTCAAGAAATCATCCCTAAAGCAAAAGCTAACTATTTTCTCATGAGTTCTATAGAAACTGAATTATGCAGAAAAGAGATAGATGAGCTATTACAGTTAGATCTGATTCAAGTATCTAGCTCACCATTTTCCTGCCATGCAATGTATGTGCTAAAGTATGATGAAAATGGTGAAGAACTTCCTAAAAAGTGGTTGGTTGTTAACTACAAACCTCTAAATGAATGCCTTCAAGATAATAGGCATCCTCTGCCAAGAAAAGACCACATCTGGTAGACTATAAAAGGAACTCATATTTATTCTAAGTTTGATCTAAGTAAAGGATTTTAGCAAATTGCCTTAAAACCTAAAGATTATTATAAAACAACTTTTTCTGTGCCACATGATTTATTTGAATGGAAGGTGTTACCATTTGGCATCAAAACTACTCCTTCCATCTTCCAAGAATAGATGGATTTAATCTTCAATCCATATGAAAATTTATTCTTCCATATATTGATGATATTCTTTTGTTTAGTCAGGATCCTAAACAACATATGCATCATTTACAGTTGTTTTTGTCCATCTGTCAATAGCATGGTCTTGCCATCAATCCCTCTAAGAGTCAATTTGCACAAAAATCCATTGTTTTCATTGGCATCAAACTTGTCCCGGGGGGAAGATGGAAGTGCAAGCTCATATTCTCAGCTGCATTCAAGCCCTACAGGTAACTAATCTTAAGGACCTTCAATGTTTTCTTGGATTAGTCAATTATATTGTCAGCTTCTATAGTAAACTTGCTGAAGATAGACTTGAGTTAAACAAGCTGTTAGGGAAAAATCCACCACCATGGACAGCAAACCATGATGCCTGAATTGCCTACATAAAAGGTAAATGTGCTACTCTTCCAGCACTAAAGGTGCGTAGTGAAAATAAAATGGATGTTGATGTGTTAAACACCCAGATCACTAATAATAATATACACATCAAACACATGGAAACATAGTTGGATACTGTAAAAAAGGAAGTACAATCTATATATGAATCACAACTACTGTTAGGAGATTCTATCTCTATAGAATCTGAAATTGTTCAATCCACTATCCTAACAGTCAAACATCAACAGTCTGTTAAACAGCTAAACTTTCCCTCTAGTGCCAATAGTTATCTACAGGCCCAGTATGGAGGACCTAAGTTGTCAGTCCATCCCAAGCAACCTGTTATAGAAAGAATATATGATCCTAGTACTGGAAAATTCAGAGATACCACTAAGGAAGAACAAGCTCAAGGCAAATTTCAAATGGCCCATGGTAATGGAACCAATCCCAATGGTACTAATCTAGTAGATCCCTTCAAGAACATCCAAACCTACAAGGTAGACACTCCACCTTTGGTTAACTTTGATAATTTTTAGGATGTTAAAAATATGAGAAGCATTGATGCTATGAAAGCCTGGATAACAAACTACATGTCTACAAATCCTGGAGCTAATAAAGCCCAAGTTATTAAACAGACTCTCAACTCAATGACAGGAGTAGCCATAAATGTTTGGGATCACCTAGAAAAAAAATTTCGGGAAAACCTAATAAACAGTGGCACAGATCAAGTCTGTGCGCAGTTAATCAATCTGTTCATAGGAAAAATAGATACCAAAGAAAATTTGGCCTATAATAAATTCATCCGAGGGAAATGTAAGGATATCAAACATTTCAAGGAGTATTGTGAAGAACAGTACAAGAATTTCTATCAGTCAGGGTGTGAACAAAATCATGAGTTTATGTTCACAACCTTTTTGAAAAGTTTTGGTGATGTAGTAGGTGTAGTGCCCCTCCGTTCCCACCTTGGATGTACAGGTGAACCGATCAAGGCGCATGAATATGAAGGTATAATAACAGGAATAACTAAGGTAAGGTAAACAATTGATGTTGTACAATATAGATAGATGTTTCATCCATGTGTGGTTTCATATGATAGTTAATGTGTTTTATTGATAATCTCTATTGCGACACTGATAATGCAGGCTTTGACATTGTTTTGCATTCTAATGATTAAGATGTCGATCTTACTACAATTGTTATATGTTAGAATGGATCTCATGGACCGATTATGTTAGATTTAATTGTTATGATGGTACTTCTGAGACTTATTCAATTTCATGCACCTATATGTTCAATGTATGGTTCTGTTCAGATAATGAGGTAGATTCGATTTGGTTATGATTATGTGTTATCTAATCTAGATTGATATGATGTGGAAAAGACGATGTCGCATCACTCACTTGCGAGTGCCCTCCGATGTTGTGAATTTTTTTCACCTAGTGTCAGCTTATATGCATCTATACATGCTTGACTGTGTCATTTGTTACAGGATGCAGGTATCTGGCATCGACTCCACATGAATTAACAAGTCTGAGCGTGCCCTAAACCCAAAAGATAAGTTGTTCTAGAGATAACTTAAGGTCCCACATCCCAAGTCATCATCCTTGATCAGGATGCACGACATGTCTAGTTCAACCTATCAGTTCTGTCAATATGTCAGGTCTTACAACTGATTGATATTTGATGGAGCTTGTTGGTTAAGTGCGTGTTTGGCCCTGGCTTATGAACATGTTTGATTTGGCTTTTAATGGCTGTCCTTCTCAGTGGGTTATGTTGTATGCCTATATTTCATTATATAGTCATACTAATATTTGACCCACTTTAATATTTAATAAGGTCATATAATATTCTTATTATTATTATTAATATTTAATAAGATTAAATTGGTAATTGATAATTACCTAGTTCAAATAATTATTTAAAGTTGTTTGAATATGAATTATTTTATTGTTACTATTAAATTGATTTAATTAAGGGAAAGTCGCTGAACACTAGTAAACGCACTAACCAGACCCTGGAGTAGAGAGGAGACAGTCCTATCATCCAATTGACGAAGCCTAACAATTGGATCAAGAGTGTATTGATTCAGTGTTACACTATGGTTACTAATGGATTTGTGATAATATGTTATTTATGATGGATATATTTTGGCTATATATTGTACTAACACTTCTTGTTGAGTGTACATGTAGAATTATTATGTCAATGGATGATGGTGGTCATTTAGCCACTTTATGTCTTTCTGTGTGATGTCTGACCTAGGCATGGGGCCCTAAGGTCTATTGGCCATGATGTTAAGAAATATTATTTTTAGTTTTATGTGATAAAATGATTATGTTCTTGTGTGAGATTTAACCTTGTAAATGTTAAAATGATTTTTAAGTGTTTTTAAGAGGTCTAAGTTGTATTTTATGTTTGAAAAATTGTCTTATGTCCAAGGTACATAGGTAAGAAGTTTATTTTTGTCATTTATAATATTTTAAAAAGTTTTTAGACCCTCCTTTAAGCCCCACTTACAAAAGTGACGAAAATGGGAAGGTGGTTGGTTGAATTAGTTGGGTGGTTGAGTTAGTTGGGTGGTTGAGTTAGTTTTGGGTAGGAAGTTACTATTTCCTTCTCTTTAAAAACTCTTCATGGAGTGGGGGTGAATTGCTCATTTTTATGATTTTCATTCAAAGATTCTACCATTAGTGGGATATTGCGATTGAGGTATCATGTTTTCTTTATTAATTAAATATAAATATTATATGTTTTTCTTTATTGATTAAATGTAAATTTTATATGTTTTTCTTTATTGATTAAATATAAATATTATATGTTTTTCTTTATTGGTTAAATGTAAATATTGTATGTTCTAAATATTATATGTATCCTTTATTTATTAAATGTAAAGGTTATTTTTCTAAGGGTTGTTGCTTGTGAAATTGGAAAAGCAAATATTTCAATGTAAATCTTGAAAGAAGCATATTTGTTGCCTTATTTGCATGTCATAAACCTAGATCATCATAGCATGAATTATATTTTTAATTTTTACATTAGATCTTCCTATAATTATAAGATAGTAATCGCCATATATATTGGCATTAAGGTTTGCATATAATCATATGTTATCTATATATTAGTATTAAGATTTCTATATAATCTTATAATTGCTAAATGTTGGTGTTGGATCTTAGAAACGATGGTTTTTTATCTGTTTTTAAAAGGGGTTACGAAGTCATCTTGCTAAGGATCTGTTAGTTTGTTCATATCCTCTAATAGATAAACTAATGATGTTCTTTGTGTACGTAAGTATCTTTGAACTTTGTCAAACAGTTCAAGTACCTTGTCCATTAGAGTATTCCTTACTTCTACCTTCTATTAGATCTAGATGGAAAAAAAAATTTTGTGTGCATTAAGGTCTCAAATAAATATGGACTTTGGATCATATAAAACTGCCCACTTTTGCATAGATTCTTCAGGATCCAATTCTTATAGTAGATTGTATTAAACATCTTATTAGCTCTTCATTTAGTCAATTTATATTTTGGGTGTCTTGTTCTTTGGTTGTTCAAATTTTCACAGTATTCTTGATCGACCATAATCCAAATCTAGATAACCCATTTAATACGGTGTGCATACTCCTTAAGTCTGTCAAACTCCATCCTCTAGGTGAGACTCCAGCCATGTATAACAAAGGTGTTTCAAATTAGGTGTGGTGGTCTATGAAGTCGTCGCTTGAAGAAATGGAAATGGTGTGGCTGCTACTCAAAGGCAGAGTGGTGTTGTTTATAAACCATCCAAAATTTGAAGGTTGATTGACCAAATCTTACCTTGAGGATAGGAATAACCTACACAAGTGCATGAACATGTATATAAACATTTATGTCATATGGATATTTGTATAGGTATCAATTATTAATTATAAATTAAATATGAACCCATGCATAGTTAAGATACACGATTTAGTAGATGAATTTGTTGGAGTATATATATATGATATAGATATTAACTTATGAAACAAAAGAAACGTAGTTGTTATAGTTTAATAGGAATGTTTATTAAACTAATTGATATAATCGCATATTTACTGTAATATGGCATTGATTCTATTGTAATGGTTTTGTTAGTAGAAATATGATATATGGGTTTGGATTATAAATGTTGTAATTAGCATTTAAGTTATAAGTATTTGTAATTAATATTATCTATGCATTGTTTAGCTTGACGGTTATATATAATTGATGAGTGATTAATATAATAGATAGAATTAATATTAATTAAACTAGACCTAGGTTTTATGAAATTCTTGGTGGAAACTTGAATCCAGTTGCTAATTTGATTAAATGGAATTAGATATGACAAAATAATTAGTGTAGATGAAATTTAATCTAGTTGATTTGGTTTTGTAAAGATCTTTTATAATGATTTTGTTAAGTTGAAATTGGTTTCAAAGTTTGGAATTAGGTTAAGCAACAGTGTACTTGAAAATTTAGCCTTATCAGTAAAACTTATAGGTAACAGGATAACTAAGAGATTGAATTGCTCTATTAAGAAGAATTTATGTTGTCAATAAGTTGATTAGTTGAAATCTCTTATTGCAAGAAAAATTTTCATGTGAGTTGGTCTATGTGTAAATTGTCAAGTTTAGGTTCCAGAGGCATAAGGTAATATGATTTGGTTGTATGTATTCTATTCATAGTTGTCTTGAAATGAAGATGTTGTAAGAACATGATTTCTTTTGTCTATGTATGTGGGTCTTGGTAAACAATAATGTGAGATGTTGTACATACTATGTTGTGAATATATTAGGATGGGTTTAAATCTCCTTCATGTATGTGTTGATATCGAGATTGTGTGTAGTATTGTAATGGGGAGACCTTGAAAATCGTAATGAGAAACTATTTTGTTCATGGTTAAGATTTGGGAGCAAGATAACCCATACCTTGCTCTAGATATGTGTTGTTATGGTTATTGTGATTGATCAATGAAAAGTTTTGGGACAATGATGTACAGGTTGGTCATTGTGATTATGTTTTGTATGCAAGAAGGTAAATGCCTTGCATTGTTTATATATAATTATCAGTATGATAGTGATTGTCTTGCTTGATGGTTAGGGTTTCTAGATGCAGGTAGGGGAGTGGCTTTCAATGTGGGGCCGGCGCCCAAAGTGGCTGTCAGGATAACCCATTGAAAGTTGTTAATTAAGTGAAAACCTAAAAATGAACTGGGGGGAAAAAGGTAAATTACACATTAACAAGATAGTTGGATTTCCTTTCCCATGCCTGTAGTGCTCGTTTAGACTAAGGATGGGTAGATAAGGCCTGGTTGGCAAGATCAACTTCCTTGTCCTCACGAAAGGAAGGTTGATTCCGCATGTGTCACCCTATGGGGCTAGCGCCTAGTGAGAGGCTATCAGGATAACCATAGATGGGGGCTGGCGCCTAGTGAGAGGTTGTCAGGATAACCCATGTCAGGACCATGCGATGACACTCTTCCTACTGCAGTCTAGCATTCCCTAGTTGTACTCTCCCCATTCGTTGTGGGTTGCCTCTGGATGTGTTACTGAGTTGCTTGTGGTGTTGTCATGTGTTGTGATGGAGTCATGTTTAGTCCTTGTTCCTATTAGGCAATTGTCTACCTGGCTGTTTGATGTTTTGGGACCTTATGTTATCTCCTAGCACGGGGGTGGACCTTAGGGTTCCACATGGTCGGGTGGATGTGCTTTATCTCCATTAGTTTTCTTTGCCTTTGTTCATGTGCAAGAAGGTTGTAACTCCTGTAGCAGATTCAGATCTTGTACCAGTCTATAAAGATAGTTATTTATGCTCATGTGCTATTCTGTGTATCAAATTATTCATAATGTATGTAATCCAATGCAATCAAAATGAGATGGTGTAAACAATGTTATGTTGTACCTCTTGTGTATGAAAAAAATTGTAGTTGTACTTGTTCTGGATGATTATTTATCTAATGTCATGGAAATGTATATGGTTATTCATTTAATGCAACAAGACAATTTTTTTTTTTGATAGAGATAGTGAAGTAACAGTTAACATATCTATACTAAGTAATGTTCTCCTAAGGTTCCACGACTGCATTACTGACAAACTACCATCATGCTCTCTCATACGTCATGTATCAACTGACAACAATAATTCATTCTGTATCTTGCATTAAATGAATAACCATATATATTTCCATGACATTAGATAAATAATCATCCAGAACAAGTACAACTACAATTTTTTTCATACACAAGAGGTACAACATAACATTGTTTACACCATCTCATTTTGATTGCATTGGATTACATACATTATGAATAATCTGATACACAAAATAGCACATGAGCATAAATAACTATCTTTATAGACTGGTACAAGATCTGAATCTGCTACAGGAGTTACAACCTTTTTGCACATGAACAAAGGCAAGGAAAAACCAATGGAGATAAAGCACATCCACCCGACCATGTTGAACCCTAAGGTCCACCCCTCGTGCTAGGAGATAACATAAGGTCCCAAAACATCAAACAGCCAGGTAGACAATTGCCTAATAGGAACAAGGACTAAACATGACTCCATCACAACACATGACAACACCACAAGCAACTCAGTAACACGTCCAGAGGCAACCCACGACGAATGGGGAGAGTACAACTAGGGAATGCTAGGCTGCAGTAGGAAGAGTGTCATCGCATGGTCTTGACATGGGTTATCCTAACAGCCTCTCACTAGGCACCGGCTCCCATCTATGGTTATCCTGACAGCCTCTCACTAGGCGCCAGCCCCATAAGGTGACACATGCAGAATCAACCTTCCTTTCGTGAGGACAAGGAAGTTGATCTTGCCAACCAGGCCTTCTCTACCCATCCTTAGTCTAAACGAGCACTACAGGCATGGGAGAGGAAATCTAATTATCTTGTTAATGTGTAATTTACCCTTTTCCCCCCAGTTCATTTTTAGGTTTTCACTTAATTAACAACTTTTAATGGGTTATCCTGACAGCCACTTTGGGCGCTGGCCCCACATTGAAAGCCATTCCCCTACCTGCATCTAGAAACCCTAACCATCAAGCAAGACAATCACTATCATACTGATAATTATATATAAACAATGCAAGGCATTTACCTTCTTGCATACAAAACATAATCACAATGACCAACCTGTACATCATTGTCCCAAAACTTTCCATTGATCAATTGCAATAACCATAACAACACATATCCAGAGCAAGGTATGGGTTATCTTGCTCCCAAATCTCAACCATGAACAAAATAGTTTCTCATTACGATTTCCAAGGTCTCCCTATTACAATACTACACACAATCTCAATATCAACACATACGTGAAGGAGATTTAAACCCATCCTAATATATTCACAACACAGTATGTACAACATCTCACATTATTGTTTACCAAGACCCACATACATAGACAAAAGAAATCATGTTCTTACAACATCTTTATTTCAAGACAACTATGAACAAAATACATACAACCAAATCATATTACCTTATGCCTCTGGAACCTAAACTTGACAGTTTACACATAGACCAACTCACATGAAAATTTTTCTTGCAATAAGAGATTTCAACTAATCAACTTATTGACAACATAAATTTTTCTTAATAGAGCAATTCTATCTATTATATTAATTCTATCTATTATATTAATCACTCATCAATTACATATAACCGTCAAGCTAAACAATGCATAGATAATATTAATTACAAATACTTATAACTTAAATGCTAATTACAACATTTATAATCCAAACCCATATATCATATTTCTACTAACAAAACCATTACAATAGAATCAATGCCATATTACAGTAAATATGCGATTATATCGATTAGTTTAATAAACATTCATATTAAACTATAACAACTACATTTCTTTTGTTTCATAAGTTAATATCTATATCATATATATATACTCCAACAAACTCATCTACTCAATCGTGTATCTTAACTATGCATGGGTTCATATTTAATTTATAATTAATAATTGATACCTATACAAATATCCATATGACATAAATGTTTATATACATGTTCATGCACTTGTGTAGATTATTCCTATCCTCAAGGTAAGATTTGGTCAATCAACCTTCAAATTTTAGACGGTTTATAAACAACACCACTCTGCCTTTGAGTAGCAGCCACACCATTTCTATTTCTTCAAGCGACGACTTCATAGACCACCACACCCAATTTGAAACACCTTTGTTATACATGGCTGGAGTCTCACCTAGAGGATGGAGTTTGACAGACTTAAGGAGTATGCACACCGTATTAAATGGGTTATCTAGATTTGGATTATGGTCGATCAAGAATACTGTGAAGATTTGAACAACCAAAGAACAAGACACCCAAAATATAAATTGACTAAATGAAGAGCTAATAAGATGTTTAATACAATCTACTATAAGAATTGGATCCTGAAGAATCTATGCAAAAGTGGGCAGTTTTATATGATCCAAAGTCCATATTTATTTGAGACCTTAATGCACACAAGAAAATTTTTTCCATCTAGATCTAATAGAAGGTAGAAGTAAGGAATACTCTAATGGACAAGGTACTTGAACTGTTTGACAAAGTTCAAAGATACTTACGTACACAAAGAACATCATTAGTTTATCTATTAGAGGATATGAACAAACTAACAGATCCTTAGCAAGATGACATCGTAACCCCTTTTAAAAATAGATAAAAAACCATTGTTTCTAAGATCCAACACCAACATTTAGCAATTATAAGATTATATAGAAATCTTAATACTAATATATAGATAACATATGATTATATGCAAACCTTAATGCCAATATATATGGCGATTACTATCTTATAATTATAGGAAGATCTAATGTAAAAATCAAAAATATAATTCATGCTATGATGATCTAGGTTTATGACATGCAAATAAGGCAACAAATATGCTTCTTTCAAGATTTACATTGAAATGTTTGTTTTTCCAATTTCACAAGCAACAACCCTTAGAAAAACAACCTTTATATTTAATAAATAAAGGATATATATAATATTTAGAACATACAATATTTACATTTAAACAATAAAGAAAAACATATAATATTTATATTTAATCAATAAAGAAAAACATATAAAATTTATATTTAATCAATAAAGAAAAACATATAATATTTATATTTAATTAATAAAGAAAACATGATACCTCAATCGCAATATCCCACTAATGGTAGAATCCTTGAATGAAAATCATAAAAATAAGCAATTCACCCCCACTCCATGAAGAGTTTTTAAAGAGAAGGAAAGAGTAACTTCCTACCCAAAACTAACTCAACCACCCAACTAACTCAACCACCCAACTAATTCAACCAACCACCTTCCCATTTTCGTCACTTTTGTAAGTGGGGCTTAAAGGAGGGTCTAAAAACCTTTTAAAATATTATAAATGACAAAAATAAACTTCTTACCTATGTACCTTGGACATAAGACAATTTTTCAAACATAAAATACAACTTAGACATCTTAAAAACACTTAAAAATTATTTTAAAGTTTACAAGGTTAAATCCCACATAAGAACATAATCATTTTATCACATAAAACTAAAAATAATATTTCTTAACATCATGGCCAATAGACCTTAGGGCCCCATGCCTAGGTCAGACATCACACAGAAAGACATAAAGTGGCTAAATGACCACCATCATCTATTGACATAATAATTCTACATGTACACTCAACAAGAAGTGTTAGTATAATATATAGCCAAAATATATCTATCATAAATAACATATTATCACAAATCCATTAGTAACCATAGTGTAACGCTGAATCAATACACTCTTGATCCAATTGTTAGGCTTCGTCAATTGGATGATAGGACTATCTCCTCTCTACTCTAGGGTCTGGTTAGTGCGTTTACTAGTGTTCAGCGACCTTCCCTTAATTAAATCAATTTAATAGTAGTAATAAAATAATTCATATTCAAATAACTTTAAATAATTATTTGAACTAGGTAATTATCAATTACTAATTTAATCTTATCAAATATTAATAATAATAATAATATTATTATATGACCTTATTAAATATTAAAGTGGGTCAAATATTAGAATATTATACAACATAACCCACTGAGAAGGACAGCCGTTAAAAGCCAAATCAAACATGTTCACAAGCCAGGGCCAAACACGCACTTAACCAACAGGCTCCATCAAATATCAATCAGTTGCAAGACCTGACATACTGACAGAACTGACAGGTTGAACTAGACATGTCGTGCATCCTGATCGAGGATGATGACTTGGGATGTGGGACCTTAAGTTATCTCTGGAACAGCTTATCCTTTGGGTTTAGGGCACGCTCAGACCTGTTAATTCAGGTGGAGTCGATGCCAGATACTTGCATCCTGCAACAAATGACACAGTCAAGCATGTATAGATGCATATAAGCTGACACTAGGTGAAAAAGGAATCACAACATCGGAGGGCACTCGCAAGCGAGTGATCTACCTCATTATCTGAACAGAACCATACACTGAACATATAGGTGCATGAAATTGAATAAGTCTCAGAAGTACCATCATAACAATTAAATCTAACATAATCGGTCCATGAGATCCATTCTAACATATAACAATTGTAGTAAGATCAACATCTTAATCATTAGAATGTAAAACAATGTCAAAGCTTGCATTATCAGTGTCGCAATAGAGATTATCAATAAAACACATTAACTATCATATGAAACCACACATGGATGAAACATCTATCTATATTGTACAACATCAATTGTTTACCTTACCTTAGTTATTCCTATTATTATACCTTCATATTCATGCGCCTTGATCGGTTCACCTATACATCCAAGGTGGGAACAGAGGGGCACTACAGTAGGAGAATACTACGATAAAAAAGTTCTAGAAAATTTGGTTGCTGATAATATTGAAATGAAAGAGTTGACTTTTCCTTAGCTGGTTCAGTTCTTGACAAAAATAAATGAGGACATATATCAAGAAGCAAGAAAGAGGAAGGAGATGAAGAAAGTAAAACCACTGATATCATCCTCAACCTGTTATCAAATAATGCCATGCAACCAATTTCCTAATAAAGGAAAATCTTCTTCTAAGTGTTACTCTTGTGATAAATCAGATTATAGGAAAAAGAAGAAGAAATATTCAAAGTATCCCCGAAAAAGGGGATATTTTAGGAAAAAGGATAAGGAGAAATTAGGATCTAAGAAAAAGTGGAAGCCTACTTGTTATATTTGTAAGGGTGATCATTATGCTAACAAATACCTAGAAAGGAATAAATGGAAGAATAAGAGCAAGGTTTGTGCCGCCAAAGCAGTGGGACTTGATGAGAATGATGAATATGAATTTATCAACGATTATCCTATAGATCCTGAAGATATTATTCTGTCTGAATCAGAAGAAATGACAGAATCTGAAGAAGAGTATGAATCAGCACATGAGCAAGTTCCAAACAAGGAACAATCATCTAAAAGTTTAGATGATTCTGAGAATTCATTCTTCTGTAGGATGCTTCGCAGAGACACTAGAGTTGAACTTGACAAAGTCATTGAAGAAATAATTCAAATTGAAACCCATCTGCAAAAAGTGGAAATGGGACAAGAAACATGGAAGAAGCTGACCAGCAAGCTTGATCAGCTTATAGAAAAAAAGCATTTTCTGTTAAAAGAACCTGAAATCCCTTTTTTATCCAAAAGAGCAAAGCTTCCTACTCGGAGACCACCTGTTCTAGACATGTCTCAACCTTTAGGCTAGAGGAGTTTCGAAGAAGCTCTTTCAGCAGGAAGCATGGCAAGACGACTTTGGCGATGCCAACGAAAAGCATTTTTGGAAAAGGTAATTGAACAATCTGTTGGCAAGAGACACTGTGTGGCTTCATGAGTGTTGTTATTGATGGCAACAAAGTCTATCCCACACATCCGCAGTACATAGTATGCTTATACCGAAAGTCAGATTGAAGATTGTTTTGGTCCGGTGAACAAGAATAGAGCATGCAGCAAGGTCTGACATTCAGGTCTAGATCTCTCAGATGGTGTGACTCAAAAAGTTGCAGACTTGGACAAGTCAAGAGGAGTATCATGACTACTAGATTCCAGAGATCGAGCCTCCGGTGATAAAACATGGAAAAGATATGAGCATTTGAGTGTTGGGTTCAAGACAGGCAGAATAGACTGAGGAAGAACTGACCGACAGAGTATCAGACTTCAATCCATATGAGTAATTGATGTTGATAAAGCTATTTGAGGGATCATACATGGTTGGCCAACATGATTGCTGACTTTTATGTCTATGTTTTGATACGCATCACAAAACATGCATGAATCTAGTCGACAGAGCAGTAACTTGTAAATATCTTAGTATTCTGGTTGCCGACTAGAAAGTTGTTGAAATCCTTAGTGCGGATATATATACCAGATGAATTTCAGTATGTAGGTGTGTGTGTGTATAGATATGATAAAATAAAGTGCGAAGAAAGGCAGGAAGTAGCAATACAAATCTGGTATGTGACAGAGCAGCAGCACTAGAGTAGAGGAAGAATGAAGTGCATCAGATCAGTATATTATGCCTAACCAGATCTAAACTCTAGCATTTGTAGATGCCTCTCATCAGTTCATACACCTGGTTACCTTTTGTAAGTTTTGTAGACAATGAGTCTCTTGTAGGCAGTGTGCTCAGGTAGTGAGCCCTAATTGGCAAGTGTCGTTTTGTACTTCTCATTCTTTTAACAGAGAATACAATCTTGGGTTAGTCACCCCATGGTTTTTCCCTTAACACGGTTTTCCACGTAAAAATCCTTGTGTTATGTGTGTTGATTTTATTTCTGCTCTCATGATTAATATGTTTTGATGCTGCACAAATTATAAAAGAAGAAAAGAAAGTTAAGTTAATAGAGATAACTGATTCACCCCCCTCTCAGTTATCTGCCTTGTTTCCAATAATTGGTATCAGAGCCAAGTTCCTCTAAATAGAGCCTAACAGCTTGAGGAAGATCTGGGAATCTCAATGGATATGTATGGTATGAAGGAACAACTTCAGTCTGCCCTAGATGATCTTGAACAATCCCACTCTGAAGTCAATAACTTGAGAGAAAGACTCAAACAAGCTAATGATTTCATAAATGAGCTAAGAGAAAAATTGAGTATCTCTGTGAAAAAGAGAAAGGAGCTACTTCAAAAATTAGCAAGTCAGAGTGAAGCCAATGATAGTAATGAAGATCTGGATGAGAAAAACAAGCTATGTGAGAAGCTATCAAAAGAGGTCATTATGGTAAGACATGAGATGGAATCAGGGGTTATGAGATTCACCCAAGAAATTGAAGAGAAGAGGAAAATTGAAGATAATCTAAAACAATCCCTCAAGGAGAAGACAGAGGACTGCCACAAAATGGATAGAATAATCAGGCATCTTGAATCTGATCTTGAAAAAGCTAGAGATAATGAAGAACAACTTGAGAATCAGATAGACACTCTTAAACAAAATCTTCAAACAGCAAATGAATACAAAGAGAAATTTAAGATAAGCTCAGCCCAACTTGAAGTTCTTCTTGAAATCCAAAAGAGGGTAGATGACAAGTGTGGCTTGGGATATGAGAAAGGTGAAAGCTCTAGATCCGGTTAGAAGAACTTTGAATCAGGAAATCAAAGAAATAGGCCTAGAAGAGCTCTAATAAGACAACCAAATGCTCAAAGATATCCATCCTTCAATGGATACTGCTTCAATTGCAGAAACTTCGGTCATAAAGCAACTCAGTGCAAAAGGAGAATGAATTAGACTAATCCATCCTTTTCCGGACAATGTTTCAACTATAAAAGGTATGGTCTCAAATCTCATGAATGCAAAAATATGCAAATAAACAATTCATTCAATGGTAGATGCTTTACATGCAATAGAATGGGACATATGGCTAATCAATGCAAATCAAGAGGGTATCAGTCAAATATGCAAAGAAATGTTGTTTGTTACAATTGCAATAGATCCGATCATATTGCCAAATTCTACAGAAGTAAAAATCAGGATAAAAAGGGTCCGGTGCATCATAATCAGAAATAAGATAAGGAAAAGGCAAAGTGAATGCAGATGAAGTTCAAAGGGAGATGAGCAAGATTTGGGTGAAGAAGAGTACAGAAAATGTTAGGGATGGATCCGCATCGGAATCTGTTGCTAATACTCCTTCTGGAAACTAAACAGATGAGCTCTAGCTCAAGGGGAGTCACAAAGAAAAATAAATTCCCCCAGCCAGTCAATTGGTGCCTAAATTTGGCACATTGAATGTTGTGGATTAAAGGGTTCTCAAAAAATATCTAAATAACCCTCGATAAAAATATGAAAGATCCGCATGGAGTTTTGCAAGAGTTTAATCATCCAAGATTGATCCAGTTTGACAGCCATCCGGTAAAGCAAGATCTTCATAGACAGATCCGGTATGATTCAAAATTGAAATATCTTGATTTGTGGATTCATGGCATGATTGGAGGAAAGAAGATATATTGTCAATTATCACTGAAAATGATTCTAAGTGCATCTCAGTCATTCAAAAAGATCTCTCTCAGAACAAGACAACCAGATGACTTGAGTTGTGCATTTATTGCAAAAGGAAATTAGGGTTTACACAGAGATAAAAGGGTTCATTCACTTATTATTCACACATTTGCTTTTGAGACGAAGAAAAGAAGAGCTCTACATCAAAGTGTCTACAACTCTCTCAAAGATCAACTGCAAAATCCAATTCAACCAGTGATTTGTTCCGGCTCTTATTTCGAACCCTGAGGCGTAAAAAGGTACTTCCATTCTAAAATCTCCCTCTGAATCTTTTGCAAAATGGCTACTCTAATGGTTGTTAAGATCACTGATAGGCCACGCCCAAAATTCAAGAAACACCCCTATAAATCCCTAGAAGTTGATCCATTAGGTGCTTTTTCTAGCATTCCGCACGGGGTACTGCACGTAGAAGATGTTAAGGTTTACATCCACGCCAATAGTGAGGAATTTGGAGAATCTAAGTTGATGGACATCTATCATAAACAATTAATAGATGAAAGTTTTGAACTCAAACCTCGATACAAGGCCCTCCGGGATAAGTACTTTGGACATTGCATCCACTTTCCCTATTTTGCAGAAGATGATTGGGTCTGGTATGTTCTTAGCAGAATACATGACAATTTCATGTGGTTAATGAAGCCCTTCAAGATAACAAAAGATGCCATTAGGGCAGTAACTGGACTGCACTCATCCGATGGGTTACCTGAACTCAAATCTATTAAGAACCAGACAGTTACTGAAGTTATTAGATCTAAGTTTAACAAAAGAGCAATGACAATTGATGACATCACAGATCCGGATGTCAAGTTTGCTTCAATGATAATTGGATATAGGATCTATCATTCTAGCAGGGAGAACTCTATGTCTGGGACTGCAATATATATAGCATATCAAATGTTAAGGGAAAATGCAGATTATGATCTATGCGACATTTTCCTGAATCAACTATTAGAAAACTTGCAAAAGATCAAAAAGGATAAGAAGAATTCCTTCAAATACAACTGTCTAATACTATGTCTGTTCTTTTACTATATGAATAAGCTACTTGGATCAAGTGGTTGGGTATGGAAAAATGATAGACCAGTTGCCATACAGATCATAGACTATATGTATGGACTTGGTGATGCTCAAGCCCAAAACACAGCTTTGGGGTTATTTCAAGAACTTTTAGAGCATGATGCAAGCTAGAGAAAGAATTCCTCAATCCATAGTTGAAAAATACAAGGATATAGTGTGCTTCATGGTTGACACTGATCAATGCCTAATGGAGGTAGTTGAGCCCAAAACAGTGTGGATAATGCCAATGGGTTATGAAGTAGATGAGAAAATCTTGGAGCTACACATTCAACACTTGTTGAGCCAGCCAAAGGACCCTGAGGCAGAAAGGTTGGAACCTTTCAAAAATTAAGTGTAAAGATACATGTTGAGCTGAGACAACCGGAGATAAAAAGGGAAGTTAGAAGGGAAGTAGAGGAAATTGCCAAAAGATATGGCATATCAAAAGAGGTAGTTGATACAAATAGAGAGAAACTAGAAAGAGTTGAGAAAGAGAAACAAGAAGCAAAAAAATGAAGTGTTTTGGTACAAGCCTCCTCCCGAACTAGATCCTCCAAGAGCTCTACACTTGCCACTCCTAAGAGCTCAAGAGCCACCAAACCAGAAGTCAAGACATCCGGAAAGGGAGAAAAGAGAATGAAAACAAAAGCCACAAGGTCTTACACAAGTCACAAGGATGATGAAGAAACAGAATCTGATGAGGAAATTAAGAAAATGAAGAAGAAGAAGAAGAAGAAAACATCCAGGGAATCCTCTGCCGGTAAAAACAAAGAAGAATAGGTAGAAGAATTTGTTGAAAAGCCCACTCTTTCCATTGATGATATCATCAAAGCAGTCACTGTGGATGGGAACTTGTAACTAGTCACATAATTGTATGATGAATATAGTGATACTGACAAGAGGATCATGGAAGAAGCTACAGTCAGGTATCTGAATATTAATAATAAAGCATTTATTGAAATCATTTCATTAATTCCCAAAAGTCTAGAGAAGGTACTTGAACTTAGAAAAGAGAATGCCAAGGCAAAAGACTTAGAGATCCAAGAACAGATTGCAATTCAGCTCTATCCTTCCATTACTCCAAAGCAAATGGACATGATTTTTAAGGACTGTAAGGATGAATTCCAGAGAAAAGCAAGAATGAACAAACTTATGCTTGGAGAAATTGATCAAGTAGCAAGAGAACAGAATACATCCTCCGGAATGCCTTCAAAAGATTCAATCTTCCTATTATAGAGGAAATAGATGAAGAACCTTCTACCATGGATGTTGAAGGATTAAATGCATCAAATGAAGAATCTACTGACAAAAATGTAGAAGGGTCAAAAGAGGTAGATGAAGAGAAGTCTACGGACTTGGATTCCTCTGCTCCGAAAGAGGAAGCTCATGAAGCAGTCAACATCTCATTTCCGGATCCTACTATAGACACTCCAGATCCAGGAACTGAAGGAGAAGGAAGAAAAGAGGAGAAATGGAGACAAGAAGAGGAGGTAAAGGGAAGAGAAGAAGAACAAACAGAGAAGATCTTTGATGACAGTTCTAAGATTCCAAAAGAAAAGAAGACTCAATCTTTGGCAAGAGACATCGCAGAGGTAGTGAAGAATTTCTTGAACAAAGAGATGATGGAGATAGATGAACCGGAACTATTCCAAGGACCACTAAATTTTGATTCCCTCTCTCCGGTACAGACAATGAAAATAGCATCTTTTGCCCAAGGTAAAGCAAAAGAAAAGCTTCTAAAATCTCACATGGAAGATTGTGAGCTATTAGAGATTGCATCCGGTATGCTGGAGAAGATCATGCCATCTTTTCAAAAGGATCCTATGGCCTCTCCATTTGGTAATTTGAAATCTCTGGTAAACTCTGTTAGTACTCATTTTGATTCTTTAGAGAAATCAGCAAAAGAAAAGGTCCGAAAAGAATTTTTGGGAAAAAGATTCACTGAAGTTTAGGGACTCATTGCTAATGATAGGACCCTAGATATTGGGATAAAGAGCCTTGAAAATGCTCTTAAAGATGGTGGGGACATGTACAAATTTTGTCTATCTTGGTCTAAAGTGATAGGGGATATTGAAAAGAAGTTGAAAGAACAAGAAGGTAAACTGTCAAGTTTATCTCAGAATTTTGATCCCCTCACTACATCCATAATAAGTCAAGAATGTCAGGCTATTGTCATTATAAATGAAATAAAGAGGCTGGAGAAAGAAAAGAAGAATATTATAAATAGGATGAGTGAACTCAGAGGGATAATTATCCGTAAGTTAGAGGCAATGCATGAGGCCTTAACAGATGCTCAGACCACAGCCCAGACCAGTGACTCAGCAGACTTCAGAAGGGCAGAATCATATGCATTTTTGTTGAGTAGTCACATCTCCATTTTGGACAGGATGAAGTAGAGCTGGGCTGGCCACAGAGTATGTATAGTTGAAGGCCACTTTTGGGGATATACTCAATTATATGCAAGTATAACATGTATATACATACTTATACGGCTATGTATAGGTTAATTTTTGCATATTTTGGTGTGCAGATTCCACCCTTTGCCATTGATGTCAAAGGGGGAGTGAGGAGTAGTGAAAAATGTGGAATACAGCTAAGGTGAAACTCCAGTAAAATAGTGCATAAGATAGAGCATCAGCCAAGGGGGAGTTTGCTGCGACACTTAGTCATTTTCCACTAAGTGTTGCCATCAATGCCAAAGGGGGAGATTGTTGGCAAGAGACACTGTGTGGCTTCATGAGTGTTGTCATTGATGGCAACAAAGTCTATCCCACACATCCGCAACACATAGTATGCCTATACCGAAAGTCAGATTGAAGATTGTTTTGGTCTGGTGAACAAGAACAGAGCATGCAGCAAGGTCTGACATTCAGGTCCAGATCTCTTAGATGGTGTAACTCAGAAAGTTGCGGACTTGGACAAGTCAAGAGGAGTATCATGACTACTAGATTCCAGAGATTGAGCCTCCGGTGATAAAACATGGAAAAGATATGAGCATCTAAGTGTTGGGTTCCAAACAGGCAGAGCAAACTGAGGAAGAACTGACCGACAAAGTATCAAACTTCAATCTGGATGAGTAATTGATGTTGATCAATCTATTTGAGGGATCATACATGGTTGGTCGACATGATTGATGACTTCTATGTCTATGTTTTAATATGCATCACAAAACATGCATGAATCCAGCTGACAGAGCAGTAACTTGTAAATATCTTGAGTATTCTAGTTGCTGACTAGAAAGTTGTTGAAATCCTTAATACAGATATATATACCAGATGAATTTTAGTATGTAGGTGTGTGTGTACAGATATGAAAAAATAAAGTGCGAAGAAAGGTAGGAAGCAGCAATACAAATCCGGTATGTGATAGAGCAGCAACACTAGAGAAGAGGAAGAATGAAGTGCATCAAATCAGTATATTGTGCCTAACCGGAACTAAACTCTAGCATTTGTAGATGCCTCTCATCAGTTCATACACCTGGTTACCTTCTGTAAGTTCTGTAGACAATGAGTCTCTTGTAGGCAGTGTGCCTCTTGTGAGTAGTGTGCTCAAGCAGTGAGCCCTAATTGGCAAGTGTCATTTTGTACTTCTTATTCTTTTAACAGAGAATACAATCTTGGGTTCGTCACCCCATGGTTTTTCCCTTAACAGGGTTTTCCACGTAAAAATCCTTGTGTTATGTGTGTTTATTTTATTTCTTCTCTCACGATTAATATGTTTTGATGCTGCATAAATTATAAAAGAAGAAAATAAAGTTAAGTGAATAGAGATAACTGATTCACCCCCCCTCTCAGTTATTTGCCTTGTTTCCAACACAAGCATGTGCTGAAATTACAGAAATAGATGAGGAAGAAAACATTCAGTTTATGGAAGAAATGGAGAAAAGAAAAGAACTAGAAAAATACATAAATTAGTTTAATGCCAGTAGCCCCATTCAATTGCTTCAACAAACCACAATACGAGAAGAAGTGCTCTATTGTGAAGAAAACTCTTTTAGTTCCAAAGTTGATCAAGCTCTCATAGCAGAAGGTTTCGACACAAATGTCTCCCCTGTTCTTAATATTGTGGGGAAAATAGCTCCTTATCTTCGAGAACAAATACATGAAGGAGAAAGCAGCAATCAACAACAATTCAGAGCTTATCAATGTTCCAAGGCTACTATTACCTATCCAGGAGTTATCCTAACTATCCATTTCCCAGGTATCAAAATATATCCACTTGCATTCCTATGGGATACCGGAGCTAACTTAAATATTGCCAGGTATAATTATTTTCCTGCAGATCAATGGATAGAAGGAACAACAAATATTGTTTTTGGCAATGGTAAATTTGAATCAAATCTAGTATGCAAAGCACCTATTCAGCTAAGTAATGGATATATTGATGAACTTACTTTTGTTCATTTTGAAATGGATGGATATGATGGAGTTATAGGAAGTAAGGCAATCATGCAATGGGAACCTATTACAATTGATAGGCATTTCATTACCTTACATAATCAGTTTCACGTATCCAGACTTCATCAAGACTTGGCTTTCACTTCAAAGACAGAACATATCAAGCCTAGAAAAGAAAATACAATGTGGATTGCCAGACAAATTGCAGCTATAAAAGATCCCTTGGAGTAGATAAAAGAAGAATTTTCTACAACAGTCATGACTAAAGATTTAAAGAAGCATCACTGAAATATGGTATGTAGCATTACTCTTAAACTGAACTCAGAGGGTCAAGAAATCATCCCTAAAGCAAAAGCTAATTATTTTCTCATGAGTTCTGCAGAAACTGAATTATGCAAAAAAGAGATAGATGAGCTATTACAGTTAGACTAATTCAAGTATCTTGCTCACCATTTTCCTACCATGTAATGTATGTGCCAAAGTATGATGAAAATGGTGAAGAACTTCCTGAAAAGTGGCTAGTTGTTAACTACAAACCTCTAAATGAATGCCTTCAAGATAATAGGCATCCTCTGCCAAGAAAGACCACATCTGGAAAACTATAAAAGGAAATCATATTCATTCTATGTTCGATCTAACCAAAGGATTTTGGCAAATTGCATTAAAACTTGAAGATTATTATAAAACAACTTTTTCTATGCCACAGGGATTATTTGAATGGAAGGTGTTACCATTTGGCATTAAAACTGCTCCTTCCATCTTCTAGCAGTAGATGGATTTAATCTTAAGACCATATGCAAAATTTATTCTGCTATATATTGATGATATTCTTGTGTTTAGTCAGGATCCTAAACAACATCTGCATCATTTACAGCAGTTTCTGTCCATCTATCAACAGCATGGTATTGCCATCAATCCCTATAAGAATCAATTTGCACAAAAATCTATTGTTTTCATTGGCATCAAAATTCTCCTGGGGCAAGATGGAAGCGCAAGCTCATATTCTTGGCCACATTCCAGCCCTACAGGTAAAAATCTTAAGGAACTTCAACATTTTCTTGGATTAGTCAATTATATTGCCAGCTTCTATAGTAAACTTGCTGAAGATAGACTTGAGTTAAACAAGCTATTAGGGAAACATCGACCACCATGGACAGCAGACCATGATGCCTGAATTGCTCGCATAAAAGCTAAATGTGCTACTCTGCCAGCACTAAAACTACCAGGAGATGGCCCCAAGACTATTGAAACAGATACCAGTGAAGCTGCCTGGGCCAAAGTATTAAAAAAAAAAACCAAGCATGGTAAAGAAAAAATTGTCAGGTATGTTTCAAGAAGCTTCAAAAATAGTGAACTAAATTATCACAGCATGCACAAGGAAATTTTAGCAGTGATTAACACATTAAAAGCTTTCCAAATGTTTATTACTAACAAGAAATTCCTCATAAGAAGTGATCTGCAAAACCTGAATGGATTCTTCAAAAAAAAATCGAAAGATAAAGTAATCCATGGTAGGTTACTCCGATGGGCACAATTTCTCAATACATTTGATTTTGAGATTGTACATCTACCAAGTCAAGAAAATGTCTTTGCAGATTTTCTATCCAAGGAAAGGCATCTCTCTAAAGAATCTCCTCCACAGGGTCATTTTCAAATTATTCGGGTACGAGAACACCGGTGGTATGAACAAAGCTGTCTTGAATGGAGTACCAATCCTTTTGCCAGACGTGACCATCACAACTTCCAAATGGCAAATGATTTCTTATATGACCGATATAAAATGATAACTGCCAAGATGCGGCTTAGCCAAGAAAATCTATGGACTAAACAGCCCTTTTTCTAATTTTCTACCAAAGTCGAACCCATAGATCCTGAAGTTGGTCATATACTACAAAATTGGTGTGGTGATTTTGTTCTGCCAATTAAGTTTGTGAATCCTTTTGTGCATAGAACTGAAAGATGGCTAGTTGAAGATAAGGGTAAAGAATTAATCAGGGATATGTTTCAAGGCCCCTATCCACCTTCCGAAGGCCTGCATTTTCAAAACACCTTTGTTTATACTGGTTGCATTTTTAAACTAACATTTGGTTCTCCTGTTGAAAATTTGATAAGCAGGCATGTCTGCCAAACATATGGACCGCAAGGTGTTGGAACTCATTATGAGTTTTGGGGAGTCGCCAATAAACTGTGACATTTTTATGACTAGCAAACTCCCATCTAGATTCACACAAACTTACCGCATGGAGGTCACCAACCGAAGAGCCATGGAGCAAGGCATCTATGGGCCCTACAAGCTAAAAACCATGAGTATAATCTAGAAGGAACTAGATCCTCCTATTGATCGCAAACCTCAAAATCACACTGGATGCTATCCATATTCATCCACTATGCATTGTCCTAACTGTGCATATGATCCACTAGAAGATCCTCGAGTTGTGAATCTTGATGACTCTGGAACTAGCACTAGTTAGTGGATGGACTTGTCATCCACCGAGGGAATATATCCATTCATATCAACAGATAGATGAGGCCCACACCTTGGTAAAAGGGGAAAGCTTACGCGCCATACAGTAAGCACGGGTAACCTTCCCGTGATCAAAAAGTAGCTTTGTAAAAAGTAGATTCCTTTAAGGTCGTGTCTGTCGCTTTCTTTCTTGTTCACGGGTTATTAGGATCCACCATGAGGAATCTTATGCTCAACTTAGATAACCCTTTGGAAAGAAGTTTGCTACATGTCATATTGCTATGGTCAGATTTCAACATTGGATTTATGACTATGAGGTAAAAGTTTTGCCTCGTCTACTATAAAATGGTCACGACACCGCCTCATTTGGCATCGAGTTCTGAGTGAGCAAAGTCCTTTAGAGAGTCCAGTAGTAAAGTCAGTGTCCTTAGGAAAGCTTGGAGGATCAGAGAAGTATGCTCCTCTTGTAAAATAGGAATCAGAAACTCAGAAATCCAACAAGATAGTAGTGTCTTGTTTACAATCTATGTATGTAAGATTTCAGCGAGCAATGAATGAATAGAATACTTTGTGATCCTAGATAGAAGATTATCTTGAATATCAATCTATCTATATGTGTCGTATTCCATCTTGCAGCTGTCTCAAATCTAGTATCAGAGCCTAATTAAAACAAATCTTTGTTGCATTCTTTGGTTAAAGTTTTTGGGTAACTATAACCATTCATGAGTAATGATTTTATTTCTATTTGTATTTCTCTCTGCATATGCTCCCTGTAAAGCTCTTACAGTCAGTTTTTTGTTGTAAGACCTCACTTGTAAGTCCTGTGTTTAGCCGGAGATGGCATTGTTAAGGTAGTGAGAGGCAGTAATCTTGTAATGCGAGCGCAGGTTTGAGCATGGATTCGAGCGCAGAATGGAAATGGCTTCAACTTCTACATCAGCTATGGCACTTGAAGATCATACCAAGGCACGTAATGAAGATGTTAGCTTTACTAACTTATTTGCCTAGAATGAGACTACATTTAGTATGCCAGAATATAGTGGTAATGCTATAGATGATAGTTTGTCACATAATAGATTTCTGAATGAAGAATTTAAGGTGCGAAAGATTAAACCTTCTGAAATCTATAGTGATATCCCCAATAGCCTTACTAAAATGTTCAATAAATCTAAGGGATTAAAAAATTGGTTTGGGTATAAGTCCTTGCAGTAACTGGAGGTTCTGTAGGTCGTTTAAAGTTGTTTTCAAAAACTGAGATAGGAGATTTGCAAAAGAAGGCTAGGGCAGATCCAAGGAATCCACAATTCATGCATCTTTCTTATGTAAGGATAGGTATTACTGGACACTACCGTAAAGGTCTACCTATTATAATGTTGATGATGTTGAAAAATGCCCGGTTCTATACATTGTCTCATGCACTATTAGGCTGTGCTTGTGATTCCATGAGTGAAGGATCCCTATATATTGATTGTCTACTAGACTTCATCGTAAGTTTAAAAGATGGGAATCTGGATGAAGTTCTAGTATATCAATTCAAGACAATGAATCTCTTCATGAAGAAGATGTCCATAGATCACTCCCTTGTGTTTTTAGTACACTATAGGCTTTATAATAAAATCAGTCCATTAATGATGAACCCTAGGAGAGCCATGGGAGTTGAAGGTTTATCTACCATATGGAAGTCTACCAATGATCATACCCAACTAACAGCCCCTAAAACTATTCACCATAAAGACATTCAGTTGCCTCAAGAATGGGCATTAGAATTATGGGATAAAGATTGTCAACCTCCTCCACAAAAACCTCCACAACTTCATGGAGTATCCATTTAGGAAATAGATGATTGGGTAGTTATTAGGTTCTCATCAGGTCAGCATACCCCATCTATGAGAACAGAAAGAACATTCAATTACAATAACCCTATTCCATCTATGCTACCCAGATCTCAAAGTGTACAGTTACAACCCTCTAAGGGTGTTGAAGAATTGTTTAAAATTCTTCCAATTGCCAATAAGTCCAATATTGATAATTTGTCAAGTGCACCAAATCCCTGTCCACACTCACAATATTCTGAACTAGATAATGGTTTATTCAAATGTGAGAAATGTTGCTTTGTATTTAATCCACCTGTAGGTCACTGTTGAATGATGTCGGGAAGGTTTCTAACTTTTCCTAAACAAGATATTAAGTAGACACAGGAAAAGGTGATCTCCACTCCTGCAGGTCCCTATGTTGTCCCTGGTATAATTCCACCTTTTAGGGACTTCATGTTGTATGACTTATGTGGCAAATGTCAAATAGATTTTTGGCCTCTGCATGTTACTACAGCCAGAGAAACTATAGGTTCCAGTCAGAGTAAATTACTCAACCGAACTAACCTTTATCTCAGAAAGAATCTGTTATTAGCCCAGGATAGAAAGGTACAGCGTGAGCTTGAGAATATAAAAAATGAGAAATTTCACATTGTTATTCAAGAGAATCTTCATTCTATCATAGCCATTCTTGAAAGATTAGAAAAACACATTTTTGAAGAATGGGCCAATACTGTTCATATTCAAATCCATGACCTTCGTGTTGCTTATGATCAATTGAAGCAGCATGCTGAAGCATAGTGGATCTGTCAACAACAGTATAATGAATCACAATGAGAATACTTGCAAAAGGTGCGTAGTGAAAATAAAATGGATCTTGATCTGTTAAACACCCAGCTCACTAATAATAATATACACATCAAACACATGGAAACACAGTTGGATACTGTAAAAAAGGAAGTATAGTTTGTATCTGAATCACAACTACTCTTAGAAGATTCTATCTCTAGAGAATCTCAAACTGTTCAATCCACTATCCTAACAGTCAAACATCAACAGTCTGTTAAATAGCTAAACATTCTCTCTAGTGCCAATAGTTATCTACATGCCCAGTATGGATGACCTAAGTTGTCAGTCCATCCCAAGCAGCCAGTTATAGAAAGAATCTATGATCCCAGTACTGAAAAATTCAGAGATACCACTAAGGAAGAACAAGCTCAAGGCAAGTTTCAAATGGCCTGTCGTAATGGAACCAATCCCAATGGTTCTAATCCGGTAGATCCCTTCAAGAACATCCAAACCTACAAGGCAGACACTCCACCTTTGGTTAACTTTGATAATTTTTAGGATGTTGAAAATATGACAAGCATTGATGCTATGAAAGCGTGGATAACAAACTACATGTCTACAAATGTTGGAGCTAATGAAGCCCAAGTTATTAAACAAGCTCTCAACTCAATGATAGGAGTAGGCAAAAATGTTTGGGATCGCCTGGAAGACACTTTCCAGGAAAACCTAATAAACAGTAGTACAGATCAAGTGTGTGCATAGTTAATCCGTATGTTCGTAGGAAGAACAGATACCAGAGAAAAAATGGCCTATAATAAGTTCATCCGAGGGAAATGTAAGGATATAAAACATTTCAAGTACTCTGGAAAATAGTAAGAATTTTTATCAGTTAGTGCGTGAACAAAATCATGAGTTTATGTTCACAACCTTTTTAAAAAGTTTTGGTGATGTAGTAGGAGAATACTACCATAAAAGAGTTCTAGAAAATTTGGTTGCTGATAATATTGAAATGAAAGAGTTGACATTTCCTCAGCTAGTTCAGTTCTTGACAGAAATAAATGAGGACATATGTCAAGAAGCAAGAAAGAGGAAGGAGATGAAGAAAGTTAAACCACTGATATCATCCTCAACCTGTTATTAAATAATGCCAAGCAACCAATTTCCTAATAAAGAAAAATCTTCTTCTAATTGCTACTCTTGTGATAAATCAGATTATAGGAAAAAGAAGAAGAAATATTCAAAGTATCCCCAGAAAAAGGGATATTTTAGGAAAAAGGATAAGGAGAAATCAGGATCTAAGAAAAAGTGGAAGCCTACTTGTTATATTTGTAAGGGTGATCATTATGCTAACAAATGCCCAAAAAGGAATAAACAGAAGAATAAGGGCAAGGTCCTTGCTGCCAAAGCAGCAGGACTTGATGAGAACGATGAATATGAATTCATCAATGATTATCCTATAGATCCTGAAGATAATATTCTGTCTGAATTAGAAGAAACGACAGAATTTGAAGAAGAGTATGAATCAACACATGAGCAAGTTCCAAACAAGGAACAATCCTTTGAAAGTTTAGATGATTCTGAGAATTCTTTCTTCTGTAGGATGCTTCGCAGAGACACTAGAGCTGAACTTGACAAAGTCATTGAAGAAATAATTCAAATTGAAACCTGTCTACAAAAAATGGACATGGCAAAAGAATCATGGAAGAAGCTGACCAACAAGTTTGATTAGCTTATACCCAAAAAGCATTTTCTATTAAAAGAACCTGAAACCCCTTTTTCATCCAGAAGAGCAAAGCTTCCTACTCGGAGACCACTCGTTCCGAATATGTCTTAACCTTTAGGCCACAAATGTAATTGAACAAGCATGTGCTGAAATTATAGAGGAAGAAAGCATTCGACTTATGGAAGAAATGGAGAAAAGTACAGAACTAGAAAAATACATAAACCAGTTTAATGCCAGTAGCCCCATTGAATTGCCTCAACAAACCACAATATGAGAAGAAGTGCTCTATTGTGAAGAAAAGCCTTTTAGTCCCATAGTTCATCAAGCTCTCATAGCAAAAGGTTTCGACACAAATGTCTCCCCTATTCTTAATCTTGTGGGGAAAACAACTCCTTATCTTGGAGAACGAATACATGAAGGAGAAAGCAGCAGTCAGCAACAATTCAGAGCTTATCAACGTGCTAAGGCTACTACTACCTGTCCAGGAGTTATCCTAACTATCCGTTTCCTAGGTATCAAAATATATCCACTTGCATTCCTATGGAATACTAGAGCTGACTTAAATATTGCCAGGTATAATTGTTTTCCTACAGATCAGTGGATAGAAGGAACAACAAATATTGTTTTTGGCAATGGTAAATTTGAATCAAATCTAGTATGCAAAGCACCTGTTCAGCTAAGTAATGGATATATTGATGAACTTACTTTTGTTCATTTTGAAATGGATGGATATGATGGAGTTATAGGAAGTAAGGCAATGATGCAATGGGAACCTAATACAATTGATAGGTATTTCATTACCTTACATAATCAGTTTTAGGTACCCAGACTTCATCAAGACTTGGCTTTCAATTCAAAGACAGAACAGATCAAGCCTAGAAAAGAAAATACATTGTGGATTGCTAGAAAAATTGCAACTATAAAAGATACCTTGGAGCAGATAAAAGAAGAATTTGCTACAATAGTCATGACTAAAGATTTAAAGAAGCATCACAAAAATATGGTATGTAGCATTACTCTTAAACGGAACTCAGAGGATCAAGAAATCATCCCTAAAGCAAAAGCTAATTATTTTCTCATGAGTTCTGCAGAAACTGAATTATGCAGAAAAGGGATAGATGAGCTATTACAATTAGATCTGATTCCAGTATCTAGCTCACCATTTTCCTGCCATACAATGTATGTGCCAAAGTATGATGAAAATGGTGAAGAACTTCCTGAAAAGCGGTTGGTTGTTAACTACAAACCTCTAAATGAATGCCTTCAAGATAATAGGCATCCTCTGCCAAGCAAAGACCACATCTAGCAGACTATAAAAGGAAGTCATATTTATTCTAAGTTTGATCTAACTAAAGAATTTTGGCAAATTGCATTAAAACCTGAAGATTATTATAAAACATCTTTTTCTGTGCCACAGGGATTATTTGAATGGAAGGTGTTACCATTTGGCATCAAAACTGCTCCTTCCATCTTCCAGCAGCAGATGGATTTAATCTTCAGACCATATGCAAAATTTATTCTGCCATATATTGATGATATTCTTGTGTTTAGTCAGGATCCTAAACAACATCTGCATCATTTACAGCAGTTTTTGTCCATCTGTCAACAACATGGTCTTGCCATCAGTCCCTCTAAGAGTCAATTTGCACAAAAATCCATTATTTTCATTGGTATCAAACTTCTCCTGGGGGGAAGATGGAAGCGCAAGCTTATATTCTTAGCCGCATTCAAGCACTATAGGTACTAATCTTAAGGAACTTCAACATTTAATTGGATTAGTCAATTATATTGTCAGCTTCTACAATAAACTTGCTGAAGATAGACTTGAGTTAAACAAGCTGTTAGGGAAAAATCCACCACCATGGACAACAGACCATGATGCTTGAATTGCCCACGTAAAAGCTAAATGTGCTACTCTACCAGCACTAAAGCTACCAGGAGATGGCCCCAAGATTATTGAAACAGATGCCATTGAAGCTGCCTGGGCCGGCGTATTAAAAGAAAAAACCAAGCATGGTAAAAAAGAAATTGTCAGGTATGTTTCAGGAAGCTTCAAAAATAGTGAACTAAATTATCACAGCATGCACAAGGAAATTTTAGTTGTGATTAACACATTAAAAGATTTCCAAATGTTTATTGCTGACAAGAAATTCCTCGTAAGAAGTGACCTACAAAACCTACGTGGATTCTTCAAAAAAGAATCGAAAGATAAAGTAATCCATGGTAGGTTACTCCGATGGGTACAATTTCTCAATACATTTGATTTTGAGATTGTACATCTACCAGGTCAAGAAAATGTCTTTGCAGATTTTCTATCCAGGGAAGGGCATCTCTCTAAAGAATGTCCTCCACAGGGTCATGTTCAAATTATTCAGGTACGAGAACACCGGTGGTATGAACAAAGCTGTCTTGAATAGAGTACCAATCCTTTTGCCAGACATGACCGTCACAAATTCCAAATGGTAAATGATTTCTTATATGACCGGTATAAAATGATAACCGCCAAGATGCAGCTTAGCCAGGAAAATCTATGGACTAAACAACCCTTTTTCCAATTTTCTGTCGAAGCCAAACCCATAGATCCTAAAGTTGGTCATATACTACAAAATTGGTGTGCTGATTTTGTTTTTCCAATTAAGTTTGTGAATCCTTTTGTGCATAGACCTGAAAGATGGCTAGTTGAAGAGAAGGGTAAAGAATTAATCAGGGATATGTTTCAAGGCCCCTATCCACCTACCTAAGGTCTGCATTTTCAAAACACATCTGTTTATACTAGTTGCAGTTTTAAACTAACATTTGGTTCTCCTGTTGAAAATTTGATAAGCAGGCATTTCTGCCAAACATATGGACCATAGGGTGTTGGAAATCATTATGAGTTATGGGGAGTCACCAATAAACTGCAACATTTTAATGACCAGCAAACTCCCATCTGGATTCACACAAAGACTTGACGCATGGAGGTCACCGACCAAAGAGCCATGGAGCAAGGCATCTATGGGCCCTACAAGCTAAAAACCATGAGTATAATCTAGAAGGAACTAGATCCTCCTGCTGATCGCAAACCTCAAAATCGTGCCGGATGGTATCCACATTCATCCACTATGGATTGTCCTAACTATGCATATGATCCACTGCAAGATCATCGAGTTGCAAATCTTGATGACTCTGGACCCAACACTAATTAGTGGATGGGCTTGTCATCCACCAAAGGAATATGTCCCTTCGTGTCAACAGACAGATGAGGCCCACACCTCAGTAAAAGGGGAAAGCTTATGCTCCATACAATAAGCACGAGTTAACATTCTCGTGATCAAAAAGTAGCTTTGTAAAAAGTAAATTCCTTTAGGGTCATGTCTGTCCCTTTCTTTCTTGTTCACGGGTTATTGGGATCCACCATGAGGAATCTTATCCTCATCTTGGATAACCCTTCGGAACGAAGCTTGCTACATGTCATATTGGTATGTTCGGATTTCAACTCCAGATTTATGACTATGAGGTTAAAGTTCCACCTCGTCTACTATAAAATGGTCACGAGGCCGCCTCATTTGGCATCAAGTTCTGAGTGAGCGAAGTCCTTTAGAGAGTCTAGTAGTAAATTCAGTGTCCTTAGGAAAGCTTGAAGGATTAGAGAAGTATGCTCTTCCTGTAAAATAGGAATGAGAAACTCAGAAGTCCAACAAGATAGTAGTGTTTTGTTTACAATCTATGTAAGATTTCAGTGAGCAATGAATGAATGGAATATTTTATGATCCTAGATCGAAGATTATCTTGAATATCAATCTATTTCTATGTGTCGTATTCCATCTTGCAGCTATCTCAAATCTGGTATCAGAGCCTAATTAAATCAAATCTTTGTTGCATTGTTTGATCAAAGTTTTTGAGTAACTATAACCATTCATGAGTAATGAGTTTATTTCTATCTGTATTGCTCTCCGTATATGCTCCCTGTAAAGCTCTTATAGTCAATTTTCTGTTGTAAGTCCTCGCTTGTAAGTCATGTGTTTAGGCAGAGATGGCGTTGTTAAGGTAGTGAGAGGCAGTAATCTTGTAATGCAAGCGTAGGTTTGAGCGCAGATTCGAGCACAGAATGGATATGGCTTCAACTTCTAGATCGGCTATGGCACCTGAACATCATACCAAGGCATGCAATGAAGAGGTTAGCTTTACTAACTTCTTAGCCCAGAATGAGACTACATTTAGTATGCCAGAATATAGGGGTAATGTTATAGATGATAGTTTGTGACAGAATAGATTTGTGAATGAATAATTTGAGGTGCCAAAGATCAAACCTTATGAAATCTATAGTGATATCCCCAGTAGCCTTACTGAAATGTTCAATAAATCTAAGGGATTAAAAAATTAGTTTGGTTATAAGTCCTTGCAATGATGTCATGTCGCAGAACTCCAACATATTGTGACTGGAGGTTCTGTAGGTCGTTCAAAGTTATTTTCAGAAACTAAAATAGGAGATTTGCAAAAGAAGGCTAGGGCAAATCCAAGGAATCCACAATTCATGCATCTTTCTTATGTAAGGATAGGTATTACTGGGCACTACTGTAAAGGTCTACCTATTATAATGTTGATGATGCTAAAAGATGCCCGGTTCTATAAATTGTCTCATGCACTGTTAGGCTATGCTTGTTATTCCATAAGTGAAGGATCCCTATATATTGATTGTCTACTAGACTTCACTGCAAGTTTAAAAGATGGGAATCTAGATGAAGTTCTGGTATATCAATTCAAGACAATGAATCTCTTCATGAAGGAGATGTCCATACATCACTCCCTTGTGTTTTTAGTACACTATAGGCTTTATAATAAAATCATTCCATTAATGATGAATCCTAGGAGAGCCACGGGAGTTGAAGGTTTATCTACCATCTAGAATTCTACCAGTGATCATACCCAACTAATAGCCCCTAAAATTGTTTGCCATAAGGGCATTCAGTTGCCTCAAGAATGGGCATTAGAATTATGGGATAAAGATTGTCAGCCTCCTCCACAAAAACCTCCACAACTTCATGGAGTATCAATTCAGGAAATAGATGATCAAGCAGTTATTAGATTCTCATCAGGGCAGCATACCCCATCTATGAGAATGGAAAGAACATTCAATTATAATAACCCTATTCCATCTGTGCTACCCAGATCTCAACGTGAATGGTTACAACCCTCTAAGGGTTTTGAAGAAGTGTTTTAAATTCCTCCAATTGCCAATAAGTCCAATATTGATAATTTGTCAAGTGTACCAAATCCCTGTCCACACTCACAATATTCTGAATTGGATAATGGTTTATTCAAATGTCAGAAATGTTCCTTTGTATTTAATCCACCTGTTGGTCACTGTCGAATGATGTCGGGAAGGTTTGTAACTTTTCCCAAACAAGATATTAAGGAGATAGAGGAAAAGGTGATCTCCACTCCTGTAGGTCCCTGTGTTGTCCCTGGTATAATTCCACCTTTTAGGGACTTCATGTTGTATGACTTATCTGGAAAATGTCAAATAGATTTTTTGCCTCTGCACGTTACTGCAGCCAGTGAAACTATAGGGTCCAGTCAGAGTAAATTACTCAACTGGACTAACCTCTGTCTTAGAAAGAATCTACTGTTAGCCCAGGATAGAAAGGTATAGCGTGAGCTTGAGAGTATCAAAAATGAGAAATTTCATATTGGTGTTCAAGAGAATCTTCATTCTATGATAGCCACTCTTGAAAGATTAGAAAAATGCATTTCTAAAGACTGGGCCAATTCTGTTCGTATTAAAATCCATGACCTTTGTGTTTCTTATGATCAATTCAAGCAGCATGCTGAAGTGTGGTGGATTTGTCAACAGTAGTATAATGAATCGCACCGAGAACACTTGCAAAAGGTGCGTAGTGGAAATAAAATGGATGTTGATGTGTTAAACACCCAAATCACTAATAATAATATACAAATCAAACACATGGAAACATAGTTGGATACTGTAAAAAAGGAAGTACAGTCTGTATCTGAATCACAACTACTGTTAGGAGATTCTATCTCTAGAGAATCTCAAACTGTTCAATCCGTTGTCCTAACCGTCAAACATCAACAGTCTGTTAAACAGCTAAACTTTCCCTCTAGTGCCAATAGTTATCTACAGGCCCAGTATGGAGGACCTAAGTTGTTAGTACAACCCAAGTAGCTTGTTATAGAAGGAATCTATGATCCCAGTACTGGAAAATTCAAAGATACCACTAAGGAAGAACAAGCTCAAGGCAAGTTTCAAATGGCCCGTGGTAATGGAACCATTCCCAATGGTTCTAATCTGGTAGATCCCTTCAAGAACATCCAAACCTACAAGGCAGACACTCCGCCTTTGGTTAACCTTGATAAATTTCATGATGTTCAAAATATGAGAAGCATTGATGCTATGAAAGCCTGGATAAGAAATTACATGTCTACAAATACTGGAGCTAATGAAGCCCAAGATATTAAATAGGCTCTCAACTCAATGATAGGAGTAGCTAGAAATGTGTGGGATCACCTAGAAGAAACTTTCTAGGAAAACCTAATAAACAGTGGCATAGATCAAGTCTATGCACAGTTAATCTGTCTGTTCGTAGGAAGAATAGATACCAGAGAAAAATTGGCCTATAATAAGTTCATCCGAGGGAAATGTAAGGATATAAAACATTTCAAGGAGTACTGTGAAGAACAGTACAAGAATTTCTATCAGTCAGGGTGTGAACAAAATCATGACTTTATGTTCACAACCTTTTTGAAAAGCTTTGGTGATGTAGTAGGAGAATACTACCATAAAAGAGTTCTAGAAAATTTGGTTGCTGATAATATTGAAATGAAAGAGTTGACTTTTCCTCAGCTAGTTCAGTTCTTGACAGAAATAAATGAGGACATATGTCAAGAAGAAAGAAAGAGGAAGGAGATGAAGAAAGTAAAACCACTGATATCATCCTCAACTCGTTATTAAATAATTCCAAGCAACCAATTTCCTAATAAAGGAAAATCTTCTTCTAAGTGCTACTCTTGTGATAAATTAGATTGTAGGAAAAAGAAGAAGAAATATTCAAAGTATCCCCAGAAAAAGGGATACTTTAGGAAAAAGGATAAGGAGAAATCAGGATCTAAGAAAAAGTGGAAGCCTACTTGTTATATTTGTAAGGGTGATCATTATGCTAACAAATGCCCAAAAGGGAATAAATAGAAGAATAAGGGCAAGGTCCCTGCCACCAAAGCAGCAGGACTTGATGAGAATGATGAATATAAATTCATCAATGATTATCCTACAGATCCTAAAGATATTATTCTGTCTGAATCAGAAGAAATGACAGAATCTGAAGAAGAGTATGAATCAGCACATGAGCAAGTTCCAAAAAAGGAACAATCCTCTAAAAGTTTAGATGATTCTGAGAATTCTTTCTTCTGTAGGATGCTTCGCAGAGACACTAGAGCTGAACATGACAAAGTCATTGAAGAAATAATTCAAATTGAAACCTGTCTGCAAAAAATGGACATGGGACAAGAAACATGGAAGAAGCTGACTAGCAAGCTTGATCAGCTTATAGCCAAAAAGCATTTTCTGTTAAAAGAACCTAAAATCCCTTTTTCACCCAGAAGAGCAAAGCTTCCTACTCGGAGATCACCCGTTCCAGATATGTCTCAACCTTTAGGTCATAGGAGTTTCGAAGAAGCTCCTTCAGTAGGAAGCATGGAAAGACGACTTTGGCGACGCCAACAAAAAGCATTTTTGGAAAAGGTAATTGAACAAGCACGTGCTAAAATTACAGAAATAGATGAGGAAGAAAACATTCACCTTATGGAAGAAATGAAGAAAAGAAGAGAACTAATCAGTTTAATGCCAGCAGCCGCATTCAATTGCCTCAACAAACCACAATACGAGAAGAAGTGCTCTATTGTGAAGAAAAGCCTTTTAGTTCCACAGTTGAACAAGCTCTCATAGAAAAAGGTTTCGACACAAATGTCTCCCTTGTTCTTAATCTTGTGGGGAAAAAAGCTCCTTATCTTGGAGAACAAATACATGAAGGAGAAAGCAGCAGTCAGTGACAATTCAGAGCTTATCAACGTTCCAAGGCTACTACTACGTGTCCAGGAGTTATTCTAACTATCCATTTCCCAGGTTTCAAAATATATCCACTTGCATTCCTATTGGATACTGGAGCTAACTTAAATATTGCCAGGTACAATTGTTTTCCTGCAGATCAGTGAATAGAAGGAACAACAAATATTGTTTTTGGCAATGGTAAATTTGAATCAAAACTAGTATGCAAAGCACCTGTTCAGCTAAGTAATGGATATATTGATGAACTTACTTTTGTTCATTTTGAAATGGATGGATATGATGGAGTTATAGGAAGTAAGGCAATCATGCAATGGGAACCTAATACAATTGATAGGCATTTCATTACCTTACATAATCAGTTTCACGTACCCAGACTTCATCAAGACTTGTCTTTCACTTCAAAGACAAAACAGGTCAAGCCTGGAAAAGAAAATACATTGTGGATTGCTAGACAAATTGCCGCTATAAAAGATCCCTTGGAGCAGATAAAAGAAGAATTTGTTGCAACAGTCATGACTAAAGATTTAAAGAAGCATCACAAAAATATGGTATGTAGCACTACTCTTAAACGGAACTCAGAGGATCAAGAAATCATCCCTAAAGCAAAAGCTAATTATTTTCTCATGAGTTCTGCAGAAACTGAATTATGCAGAAAAGAGATAGATGAGCTATTACAGTTAGATCTGATTCAAGTATCTAGCTCACCATTTTCATGTCATGCAATGTATGTACAAAAGTATGATGAAAATGGTGAAGAACTTCCTGAAAAGTGGTTGGTTGTTAACTACAAACCTCTAAATGAATGCCTTCAAGATAATAGGCATCCTCTGCCAACCAAAGACCACATCTGGCAGACATTAAAAGGAAGTCATATTTATTCTAAGTTTGATCTTACTAAAGGATTTTGGCAAATTGCATTAAAACCTGAAGATTATTAGTAAATAGCTTTTTCTGTGCCACAGGGATTATTTGAATGGAAGGTGTTACCATTTGGCATCAAAACTGGTCCTTCCATCTTCTAGCAGCAGATGGATTTAATCTTTAGACCATATGCAAAATTTATTTTGCCATATATTGATGATATTGTTTTGTTTAGTCAGGATCCTAAACAACATCTGCATCATTTACAATAATTTATGTCCATCTGTCAACAGCATGGTCTTGCCATCAATCCCTCTAAGAGGCAATTTGCACAAAAATCCATTGTTTTCATTGGCATCAAACTTCTCCCGTGGGGGAAGATGGAAGCGCAAGCTCATATTCTCAGCCGCATTGAAGCCCTATAGGTAAATAATCTTAAGGAACTTCAAAGTTTTCTTGGATTAGTCAATTATATTGCCAGCTTCTACAGTAAACTTGCTGAAGATAGACTTGAGTTAAATAGGCTGTTAGGGAAAAATCCACCACCATGAACAGCAAATCATGATGCTTGAATTGCCCGCATAAAAGATAAATGTGCTACTCTGCCAGCACTAAAGCTACTAGGAGATGGCCCCAAGATTATTGAAACAGATGCCAATGAAGCTGCCTAGGCCGGAGTATTAAAAGAAAAAACCAAGCATGGTAAAGAAGAAATTGTCAGGTATGTTTCAGGAAGCTTCAAAAATAGTGAACTAAATTATCACAGCACGCACAAGGAAACTTTAGCTATGATTAACACATTAAAAGCTTTCCAAATATTTATTGCTGACAAGAAATTCCTCATAAGAAGTGATCTACAAAACCTGCGTGGATTCTTCAAAAAAGAATCAAAAGATAAAGTAATCCGTGGTAGGTTACTCTGATGGGCACAATTTCTCAATACATTTTATTTTGATATTGTACATCTACCAGGTCAGGAAAATGTCTTTGCAAATTTTCTATCCAGGGAAGGGCATCTCTCTGAAGAACACCAGTGGTATGAGAACACCGGTGGTATGAACAAAGTTGTCTTGAATAGAGTACCAATCCTTTTGCCAGACGTGACCATCACAACTTCCAAATGGTAAATGATTTCTTATATGACCGGTATAAAATGATAACTTTCAAGATGCAGCTTAGCTAGGAAAATCTATGGACTGAACAACCCTTTTTCTAATTTTCTGCCGAAGCCGAACCCATAGATCCTGAAGTTGGTCATATACTATAAATTTGGTGTGGTGATCTTGTTTTGCCAATTAAGTTTGTGAATCCTTTCGTGCATAGACCTGAAAGATGGCTAGTTGAAGAGAAGGGTAAAGAATTAATCAAGGATATGTTTCAAGGTCTCTATCCACTTGCCGAAGGTCTGCATTTTTGAAACACCTCTATTTATACTAGTTGCATTTTTAAACTAACATTTGGTTCTCCTATTGAAAATTTGATAAGCACGCATGTCTGCCAAACATATGGACCACAGGGTGTTGGAACTCATTATGAGTTTTGGGGAGTCGCCAATAAACTGCGACATTTTTATGAACAACAAACTCCCATTTGGATTCACACAAAGACTTACCGCATGGAGGTCATCGACTGAAGAGCGATGGAGCAAGGCATCTATGGGCCCTACAAGCTAAAAGCCATGAGTATAATCTAGAAGGAACCAAATCCTCCTGCTGATCGCAAACCTCAAAATCACGCCGGATGCTATCCACATTCATCCACTATGGATGGTCCTAACTATGCATATGATCCACTAGAAGATCATCAGGTTGTGAATCTTGATGACTCTGGACCCAGCACTAATTAGTGGATGGGCTTGTCATCCATTGAAGGAATCTGTCCCTTCGTGTCAACAGATAGATGAGGCCCACACCTCAGTAAAAGGGGAAAGCTTACACTCCATACAATAAGCATGAGTTAACATTCCCGTGATCAAAAAGTAGCTTTGTAAAAAGTAAATTCCTTTAGGGTCATGTCTGTCCCTTTCTTTCTTGTTCATGGGTTATTGGGATCCACCATGAGGAATCTTATCCTCATCTTGGATAACCCTTCAGAAAGAAGTTTGCTACGTGTCATATTGCTATGGTCATATTTCAACTCCAGATTTATGACTATGAGGTAAAAGTTTTGCCTCGTCTACTATAAAATGGTCACGAGGCTGCCTCATTTGGCATCGAGTTCTGAGTGAGCGAAGTCCTTTAGAGAGTCCAGTAGTAAAGTCAGTGTCCTTAGGAAAGCTTGAAGGATCAGAGAAGTATGCTCTTCCTATAAAATAGGAATCAGAAACTCAGAAGTCCAACAAGATAGTAGTGTCTTGTTTAAAATCTATGTATGTAAGATTTCAGCGAGCAATGAATGAATGAAATATTTTATGATCCTAGATCGAAGATTATCTTGAATATCAATCTATTTCTATTTGTCGTATTCCATCTTGCAGTTGTCTCAAATCTGGTATCAGAGCCTAATTAAATCAAATCTTTGTTGCATTCTTTGGTCAAATTTTTTGGGTAACTATAACCATTCATGAGTAATGAGTTTATTTCTATCTGTATTGCTCTCCTTATATGCTCCCTGTAAAGCTCTTATAGTTAGTTTTCTTTTGTAAGTCCTCGCTTGTAATTCCTGTGTTTAGCTGGAGATGGCATTGTTAAGGTAGTGAGAGGTAGTAATCTTGTAATGCGAGTGCAGGTTTGAGCGTAGATTCGAGCGCAGAATGGATATGGCTTCAACTTCCAAATCAGCTATGGCGCCTGAAGATCATACCAAGGCATGCAATGAAGAGGTTAGCTTTACTAACTTCTTAGCCTAGAATGAGACTACATTTAGTATGCCAGAATATAGTGGTAATCCTATAGATGATAGTTTGTCATAGAATAGCTTTCTGAATGAAGAATTTAAGGAGCCAAAGATCAAACCTTCTGAAATCTATAGTGATATCCCCAGTAGCCTTACTGAAATGTCCAATAAATCTAAGGGATTAAAAAATTGGTTCGGGTATAAGTCCTTGCAGTGATGTCAAGTCAGAACTCCAACATACTGTGACTGGAGGTTCTGAAGGTCGTTCAAAGTTGTTTTCAAAAACTGAAATAGAAGATTTGCAAAAGAAGGCTAGGGCAGATCCAAGGAATCCACAATTCATGCATCTTTCTTATGTAAGGATAGGTATTACTGGGCACTACCGTAAAGGTCTACCTATTATATTCTTGATGCTGAAAGATGCCCGGTTCTATAAATTGTCTCATGCACTGTTAGGCTGTGCTTGTGATTCCGTGAGTGAAGGATCCCTATATATTGATTGTCTACTAGACTTCACTACAACTTTAAAAGATGGGAATCTCGACGAAGTTCTGGTATATCAATTCAAGACAATGAATCTCTTCATGAAGGAGATGTCCATAGATCACTCCCTTGTGGTTTTAGTACACTATAGGCTTTATAATAAAATCATTCCATTAATGATGAATCCTAGGAGAGCCACGAGAGTTGAAGGTTTATCTACCATCTGGAAGTCTACCAGTGATCATACCCAACTAACAGCCCCTAAAATTGTTTGCCATAAGGGCATTCAGTTGCCTCAAGAATCTAATTGCCAATAAGTCCAATATTGATAATTTGTCAAGTGCACCAAATCCTTGTCCACACTCATAGTTTTCTGAACTGGATAATGGTTTATTCAAATGTGAGAAATGTTCCTTTGTATTTAATCCACCTGTTGGTCACTATCGAATGATGTTGGGAAGGCTTGTAACTTTTCCCAAACAAGATATTAAGGAGACAGAGGAAAAGGCGATCTCCACTCCTGGAGGTCCTTGTGTTGTCCCTGGTATAATTCCACCTTTTAGGGACTTCATGTTGTATGACTTATCTAGCAAATGTCAAAAAGATTTTTGGCCTCTGCATGTTACTGTAGCTGGCGAAATTGTAGGTTCCAATTAGAGTAAATTACTCAACTGGACTAACCTCTATCTTAGAATGAATCTGTTGTTAGCCCAGGATAGAAAGGTACAGCATGAGCTTGAGAATATCAAAAATGAGAAATTTCAGATTGGTGTTCAAGAGAATCTTCATTCTATGATAGCCACTCTTGAAAGATTAGAAAAACACATTTCTGAAGAATGGGCCAATATTGTTCGTATTCAAATCCATGACCTTCGTGTTGCTTATGATCAATTCAAGAAGCATGTTGAAGCGTGGTGGATCCATCAACAGCAGTATAATGAATCGCACTGAGAACACTTGCAAAAGGTGCGTAGTGAAAATAAAATGGATGTTGATGTGTTAAACACCCAGATCATTAATATAATATACACATCAAACACATGGAAACACAGTTGGATACTATAAAAAAGGAAGTAAAGTCTGTATCTGAATCACAACTACTGTTAGGAGATTCTATCTCTAGAGAATCTCCAACTGTTCAATCCACTATCCTAACAGTCAAACATCAACAGTCTGTTAAACAGCTAAACTTTCCCTCTAGTGCCAACAGTTATCTACAGGTCCAGTATGGAGGCCCTAAGTTGTCAGTCCATCCCAAGCAGCTTGTTATAGAAGGAATCTATGATCCCAGTATCAGAAAATTTAGAGATACCACTAAGGAAGAACGAGCTCAAGGCAAGTTTCAAATGGCCCGTGGTAATGGAACCTGTTGGTTCTTTCTCTCCAAATCGGCAGAGGGTTTGCCAGTTCCAATGCATAAGTAGATTCGGCCAACAAATACAGGAGGTTACGTGAGCTGTCTCCCCTTCACTTCTGGTTCTGCCACACCAAGGGGGGTATCCCTATAGCTATGTTGATAACTGAGAGGGGGGGTGAATCAGTTATCTTAATTATTTTATCTTTCTGAACTTTCTTAATGATTAATGCAACATCAATTCAAATAAGCAAACATAATCATGAAATGGAAATACACATGACACAATATTTTTGACGTGGAAACCCTGTTAAGGGAGAAAACCACAGGTTGATTAACCAAAGATTGTATTCTCTGTTAGAAGAATAGAAATACAAAATGGCACTTGCCAATTAGGGCTCACTACCTGAGCACACTGCTCACAATAGGCTTACTGCCTACAAGAGGCTCACTATCTACAAGTTGTAAGAAGAACAACAAGATCCTTGAACTAATGAGAAGCATCCACATATGCTAGAGTTCAGTTCCGGTTAGGCTCAATAAACTGATCTGCTGCACTTCATCCTTCCTCTTCTTTTGTGCTGTTGTCCTTTCACATACCAGACCTTCCTTTCTGCTTTCACATTGTTCTCCTACTTTTCTTTGCACTTCCCATTACACCACACACACCTTCTAATCGAAACCCATTTTGTATATATATCCGCACAAAGGATTTCATCCTTTTTCTAGTTGGCATCCGGAATAGTCAATATTTCCCAAACTCTAGTCTATCGACTGAATCCTTTCTTAGAAAATGATGCGGATCAAAAAGATACTTATAGAAGTCATCTAACAAGTCGGCCAATCAACAATGATACCTTAAGAATCTTTATCACCAACAACATCTCATCTGGAATAATGTCTGATGCTTTGTCAGTCAGTTCTTCCTTTGTCTGCTCTGCTAAACAGGACCCCAGTACATGAATGCTCATATCTCTTTACTCTTTCATCACCGGAGGCTCAATTCCTAGAATCTATTAGTCACGGTGCTTCTTTTGACTTCCCCAAGTCCTCACTTTCCAAAGATACTTTCTCTGAGAGATCCGGACCTGACTGTCAGACCTTGCCACATGCTCTGTTTTTGCTTACCAGACCACAACACTCTTTAATCTAGCTTCCGGTATAGGCACACCATGTCCTGTGGATGTGTGGGATGAACTTTGTTGCCATCAATGACAACAATCATGAAGCTCCAATGTGTCTCTTGCCAACAATCTCCCCCTTTGGCATTGATGGCAACACTTAGTGAAAAATGACTAAGTGTTATACTATACTCCCCCTTGGTTTATGCTCTCTTCTAATGTACATTTTACCGGAGCTCCCCCTTAGCTAGATTCCACATTTTTCACTGTTCCTCACTCCCCCTTTGACATCAATGGCAAAGGGTAGGGTCCGCACACCAAAATTTCTCAAAAATTAAACTATACTTAGCCGCATAAGTATATAAACAGGTTGTACTTACATATACTGTAATATGTCTGCAAAAGTTGTCTTCAACTGTACAACTTCTGTCACCCAACTATGCTTCATCCTGTCCAAAATTGAGATGTGACCACTCAACAGGAATGCAAAAGCTTCTATGCTCTTGAGATCTATCGGATCACTGGTCTAGGCTGTGGTCTGGGCATCTGTTAGGGCCTCATGCATGACCTCTAATTTAGGGATAATCATCCCTCTAAGCTCACCCATCCTATTTATTATGTTCTTCCTCTCTTTTTCAAGTTTCTTGATCTCATTCATGACTACAATAGTTTGACATTCCTGGTTTACTATGGATACATTGAGAGGATCAAAATTTTGATAGAGGCTTGACAATTTATCCTCTTGTTCCTTTACTTTCTTCTCAATATCCTTGGTCACTTTAGGCCAGGATAAACAAAATTTATAGATATCTCCGCCATCTTTAAGAGCATTTTCCAAGCTCTTTATTCCAATATCCATAGTTCTCCTATCATTCATTATTAGACCTGTACTTCAGAGAATCTTTTGACCAAAAACTCTTTCCGGACTTTTGCCTCAGCTGACTTTTCCAACGACTCAAAGTGAGTGCTAACAGAATTAACAAGAGTTTTGACATTACCGGATGTGGATGCCAAAGAGTCCTTTTGGAAGGAAGGCATAATCTTCTCTAAAACACCAGATGCAACTTCTATGAGCTCACAGTCTACCAAGTGAGACTTCAGAATTTTTTCTTTTTCCTTTGCTTGGGTGAAGGATGCTAGCTTCATGGTTTGCATCGGAGAGAGGGAATCAAAATTCAATGGACCTTGAAGCAACTCCGGTTCATCAAATTCCAACAACTCCTTGGTCAAGAAATCTTTGACTGCATCTGATGTGTCTCTTGCCGGTGACAGGGTTTTCTTCCCTTTTGCAGCCTTAGCACTGTCATTTGTGGTCTTTTCTATTTGACCCTCTTTTTCCTTCACTTCTTCTACTTTCTCCTCTATTCTTACTTCTCCTTTAGATCCGGAGACTGTTGGGGAGTCCAGATTTACTTCTCCTTGAACTTCCTCTTCCGGAACAGAGGAATCCTTTTCCTTTACCTCTTCTACTACCATCTCAGTAGATTCTCTTTGTTATCTATTCCCAAGGGATCATTACCTAAATCCTCTATAACATGAATATTGAATCTTTTATAGGCATTCCGTAGGGTTTCTTCTGTTTCTTTAGCCACTTTATTAGTTTCTCCAAGCATGAGCTGATTCGTTCTAGCCTTACTCCAGAACTCATCCTTGCAATCTTTGAAGATCATATCCATTTGTTTTGGAGTGATTGAAGGGTAGAGCTGAATAGGTATCTGTTCTCTAATCTCTAAGTCCTTAGCCTTAGCATTTTCTTTTCTCATTTCAAGTTCCTTTTCTAAGCTTTAGGAATTAGAGAAATTATTTCAATAAAAGCTTTATTGTATATGTTCAAGTACTTGACTGTGGCTTCCTCCAAGATTTTTCTGTCTGCATCATTATATGCATCATAGAATTCTGTTATTGGTTGCAGGTTCCCATAGTAACAGCTTTGACTACATCATCTAGGGACAGAGTGGGTCTTTCAACAAACTCTTCTACCTCTGCTTCCTTATCTTCACTGGATACTTTCTTCTTCTTCTTCATCTTCTTGATCTCTTCATCAGATTCTGTCTCTTCATCTTTCTGACTGATATAAGACCTTGTGGCCTTTGTCTTAGTTCTTTTCTCTGCTTTACAAGATGATTTTGCTTCCAATTTTGATTTCTTTGAACTCTTGTCAGTGGTAGGAGCGGACCTCTTAGAGGATCTTGTCTGGGTGGGGGCTTCTACAGGACCTTCCTTTTTAGCACCTTCCTTCTCTTTCTCTGCTCTTTCCCTCTTATCCATGTTAGCATCAAGTGCTTCTTTTGATATGCCAAATCTTTTGGCAACATTCTCTACTTCTTTTCTCACTTTTCTCTTTATCTCCGGTTGTCTTAACTCCACATGGATCTTCACATTTAATTCTTCAAAGGTTCCAAACCTTTCTGCTTTGGGATCCTTGGGCTGACTTAGCATGTGCTGAACATGCAGCTCCACAATTCTCTCATCCACTTCATACCCCATAGGCATGATCCACACTATTCTTGGTTCCACTGCCTCCATTAGGCACTGATCAGTTTCTACCATAAAGCATATTGTATATTTATATTTTTCAACTATAGATTGGGGGATTCTCTCTCTTACTTGCATCATGCTCTAAAAATTCTTGAAATATCCCCAGAGAGCTGTATTTTGTGCCTTGGCATCACCAAGCCCATGTATATAATCTCTGATCTAGATGGCTACTGGTCTATCATTCTGCCATACCCAGCCACTGGATCTGGGAAGCTCATTCATGTAATAAAAGAATAGACAGAGTATCAAACCATCGTATCTAAAAGAGTTCTTCTTATCCTTCTTTATCTTCTGTAGATTCTCCAAGAGTTGGTTCAGAAGGAGCTCACAAAGATCATAGTCTACATTCTTCCTCAACATTTCATAAGCAGTATATATAGCAGTTCCAGAAACTAAATTCTCCCTGCTGGAGTGATATATCTTATATCCAATTATCATTAATGCAAACTTGATATCCGGATCTGTGATATCCTCAATAGTCATAGCTCTTTTATCAAATCTTGATCCGGTAGCCTCACTAACAATTTGGTTTTTGATAGATTTGAGTGTAGGCATTTCACCGGTTGAGTGTAATCTGGTTACTACTCTAATGGCATCCTTGTGATCTTAAACAGCCTGTTCAACCACATGAAGTTGTCATGCATTATGCTCAAGATATACCGGGCCCATTCATCTTCCAGAAAATAGGGGAAATGAATGCACTGTGCAAAGTGTTTGTCCCGGATAGCTTTATACTGAGTTTTGAGTTCAAATGAGTCATCTATCAAATGCTTGTGATAGATATCAACCAACTTAGATTCCCCAAATTCTTCAATATTCGCATGAATATATGCCCTAACATCTTCTACATGTAGAACTCCATGCGGAATACTTGAAAAGGCGCCTAGGGGATCAACTTCTAGGGATTTATATGGATATTTCTTGAATTTAGGGTGTGGCCTCTCAGTGATCTTTACAACATTCAGTATATCCATCTTCAAAAAGATTTACAAAGAAATATTCAATAACGGAAAGTACCTTTTGCGCATCTAGGGTTTGTGAAGAGATCCAGATTGATTCGCTGGATGAGTCAACTTCTACAGATGACCTTTGATGGGCTTCAGGAGATTTGTTGCAGAGCTCTTTTTCACTTTTTCTCGAATGTAAAATGAACAAGTGTTTGATAGGAAAACCCTTATATTATTCCGCAAACCCTAATACCAAATTGCAATAAATGCTCAACTTAAGTCATTCCAGTTTTCCTTGTTTTCCTTATTTGAATGACTTGATGAACTGGATCAATCTTTGTTCTAAACATCTTGCGGATCTTCCATATTTTAACCACAGTTTATTTAGATGTTTCTCTTACGAACCCTTTGATCCGCAACTCTCCTTGTGCCAGTTTCGGCACCAATTAACTAGCTGGGGGAAAAAGTTTTTCCTTGTGTCTCCCCTTGAGCCAAAGCTCACTTTTTAATTTCTGGAAGGAATATCAGCACCAGATTCTGGTGTGGATCCATCCCTACATTTTTTGTACTTCTCTTCACCCAAACCTTGTTCATCTCACTTTTAACTTCATCCGCATTCACTTTTCCTTTTCCCTTGTCTTGATTCTGATTATGATGTACCAGACCTCTTTTGTCCTGATTCTTGTTTCTACAGAATTTGGCCAAATGACCGGATCTTTTGCAATTGTGGCAAATAACATTTCTTGGCATATTTGATTAATGTCCTCTTGATCTACATTGATTAGCCATATGACCCTTTCTATTGCATGCAAAGCATCTACCATTGAATGAATTGTTCATTTACAAATTTCTGCATTCATGAGATTTGTGACCATACCTTTTGTAGTTAAAGCACTGTTCGAAGAAGGATGTGTTAGTCTGATTCATTCTCCTTCTGTGTTGATTAGCTTTGTGACCAAAGTTATTGCAGTTGTGGTAGTATCCATTGAAGGATGGATGTCTTTGAGCATTAGGTTGCCTTACCGGAGGTCTTCTAGGTCTATTCCTTGAATTTTCTAATCCAAACTTCTTCTGACCGGATCCGGAGCTTTCTCCTTTCTCATATCCCAAACCACACTTGTCATCTACCCTCTTTTGGCTTTCAAGAAGAACTTCAAGTTGAGCAGAACTTATCTTGAATTTCTCTTTATATTCATTTGCTGTTTGAAGATCCCTTTTAAGAGAGACAATTTGATCCTCAAGTTTTTCTTCATTATCTTTAGCATCTTCAAGATCAAATTCAAGATGTCTAATTATTCTATCTATCATCTTGTGGCAGTCTTCTGATTTCTCCTTAAGAGATTGTCTTAGATCATCTTCAGTTTTTCTTTTCTCTTCAATTTCTTGGGTAAACTTCATAACTCCTGATTCCATTTCATGTCTTACCATAATGATCTCTTTTGATAACTTTTCACATAACTTGGTTTTCTCCTTTAGATCTCCATTTGTATCATTGGCTTCACCTTGACTTGCCAGTTGTTGAAGTAGCTCCTTTCTCTTTTTCATAGAGAGATTCAGTGGTGCAGGAGCACCTACCTGACAGCTGGTCTTGATAAGGCAGTTAGTAGTTTAGGTCTTGTTTGTGTTTCCAAGAAGGTCTGTTAAGACCAAATGCATGTAATAAGGTCATGCTGATCATGATAAGATCATGCTGACCAGGCTTTTGCTATTTTTAGCTAGTTAGTTATAACAGCTGTCATGATGTATGTTCGGTGGGATCTCCCAGCCGCCTGGAGAGTTCCCAGCCGCTTGGAGTCGGGTCAGTAGTACTCATAGGAAAGTCTTTATAAGCATGAGATCGGTTGATTGTAGATCATCGATCGGCAGTCTAGTATTGCATTAAGCAGAGGAGTTCCATTGTTCTGTGTGAGGAACATCATATTGTATTGCATCTTTGAATCAATAAAGATCCTGTTTGTGTTCTTGCTCTGGTTGCATTCCATTACTTGATTGATTTGCTGGTTTGAGAGACTTCATGGATTTCCTGATCCATTCCACCGGTTGACTCATCTGATCGGTGGAATGGTAATGTACAGTAGGTTAGTAGGTAGTTTGTTTGTTTGCATGCAGGTGTGCAGGATCGCGACTGAAAGATGTTGAGAAGCCTAGCATCCTCATGTGCTAGGTCAAGTTGATAAGTTCGAGTTGGAAGATCACCCTGAGGTTGGATCGGGTCATCCCTGGAGGATCGGCGAAGTGAAACTTCGCAAAAGCTGAAAGTTCGTGAAGACGGCATCATCAGGATATTTCTGCAAATATCCTGCAGTCGGGTTAGACATCGTCATCCGGATAAGTGGAGGAGATCGGCATGATGATGTCGATTGCATGAAGTGCAAGTTCGTCGGGGTGATCATCATCTGGAGGAGCCGAGGAGGAGTGCATTGGCATCAGGAAGAAGATCGGGTCATGAAACTGTGGGAGTTTGCATGTTGCGAGTGCATCAGGATGTTTTGAGTCGGACATAGACTAAGTGCATGTATCAGCATCAGGATCATCATATCGGGAGTGCCAAACATCCGCGTATCGCGAGTAGATGTGGGAGTGAAAGTTGAGTTTTTTTTGACTAAGTGTTGTAAAGGTCATCAGGATATTGGGTGACGTCATCGTCATCAGGATATGACGTCATCGTCATCAGGATATTGAGATATCCCCTGTGCGAGTTTATCTTGCCGTTGTTAAGTGGTTAAGTATTGGCATCGGCAGAAGGTTGTATTAGCATCATCAGGAGGTTTCGAAGACAACCGGATAAAGTAGATCATGATGCTGTTGCTTGTGTCGTCGGGTAGTGGAGCATCGAAGGTAAGCTGCTGAAGGTGATCGTCATCCGGATATTTGAGCAACCGGATATTTGGATATCCTGCTGACGAAGGAAGTGTCGGAGATCATGAGGATGCCGATAGTGTTTGGAGCCCGATGAACAGTGCAACCGGAGGATGTGTGCGCCCGTTGAACATCATGATGATGATGTTAGGAGGAAAGCGGAGGTGAATAGTAGTCGGCAGGAGGACCATTGCGAGTGTCCGAAATATGATGATGATGGCGAAGATGATGATGATGAGGTTGGTCTGCAGACATCCATGCTATATGCGAAGGTTATAGTGTGGATGCCTCTGCATCATAGTGGTATCAGAGCTCAGCAAAAGGTCTGGGCTGTTGTGTGTTGATTCTGTCACCGAAAGGGCAGAGGTAGAGATAGAGTTGAGTTGTGTGTTGATTGAGAGGTTGACAAAATGCCTCCAAAAGGTAATGGTACTGCAAGGGAACTGCAGGAGATGAAGGAGAAACATGCTAGAGAGATGAGGAAGATGAAGGAGCTTGCTGAAGCACTTCAAGCCAGGCTGACAGCCCTGGAAAAGAACAAAAAGAGGGAAGTGGAAGACAGTGAGTCTGAAGAAGATGCAGATACTGTTGAAGAGTATGAAGAGGTAGCTAAAGATCTGGATGCTGAAGACCAAAGACTGGCAAAACTGTTAAAGGCAGTACAGAGTGAAAAACCTAAGGTAAAGGTTGATGTTACCAAGTATACTGGAAGTTTGAATGAAGATGAATTGTTGGATTGGATTGCTGCACTTGATAATCACTTTGAGTGTGAAGATGTTGCTGAGGATCAGAAGGTAAAGATTGCAAAGACCAAGTTAGGAGGTCATGCTTTGGTATGGTGGGATTATGTACAATCTGAGAGAAGGAAACAAGGGAAGTCTAAGATCACTTCATGGGATAAGATGGTAGCAAGGATCAAAGGGAAATTCTTGCCAAGGGATTATGAAATCCAGATGTTTAAGAAGCTGCAATTTTTAAAGCAGAAAGACAGGGATGTGAAGGCATATACTGAGGAATTTTATCTGTTAAGTATGAGATCTGGTCATCATGAGAATGAGGTAGAAAAGGTGGCTAGGTATTTGGCTGGTTTAAGGTTTAACATACAGGATGAGTTAGTGTTAGCTAACCCTAAGAATGTGGAGGATTGTTACCAGATGGCAATCAGGATTGAAGAAAAGATGAATAGAGGACATGATAAGTCCATGAGAGGAAGAGGAAACAATAGGGGAAGAGGAACAGCCCCTGCACAAAAGCAGACAAATGAGGGTCAAGAAGACACTGGTAAAGGACAGGGACAGTCTGATTTCAGAGGTGGATGGAAAGGTAATAGAGGAAGATTTGGAGGTGGTAGAGGTTCTACTACATTTTCAGGAAAGTGTTACACCTGTGGAGAGTTTGGTCATCCATCCTTCAAATGTCCAGAAAACAAAGGTTCATCATCCAGAAATGATAGAACAAGTGACAAGAGAGTACAATTGGTACAGGAAGAAAAAGGGGAAGAAAGTGCACAGAGTTCAAACAAAGGTCCTGAGAATTTTGGATATCCAGAGAGTGGAGAATCATTGATGTTAAGGAGAACAAGTTTGCAGGCATCAAAGGATATGATGCAAAGAAGAGCTCTTTTCAAAACCACATGTAAGAGCAAAGGTAAGGTATGTAAGGTTGTCATTGATACTGGTTCAACAGACAACATGGTATCCCAGGAAATGGTGGATAAACTGAAGTTGGAAAGGATTCCACATCCACACCCTTACAAGGCATCTTGGGTGAGTGATAGTCAATCACTTTTTGTCTCTGAACAGGCATATGTGGATTTTCAGATTGGACCATATCAGGATAGAATCTTGTGTGATATTTTGCCTATGGAATGTTGTCACCTACTGTTGGGTAGACCATGGCAATTTGACAGAAGGGTACTGTATGATGGGTATGCTAATACCTACACCATCAAGAAGGATGGGAAGATCATTAAGTTGATGCCATTGCAGGCAAAAGCTGCAGTACAGAAGGCAGCCCAAATCATTTTAATGGGAAAGAAGGAGTATGTGCAGATGCCTAGAGGAGCAGGCATAAAGGCAGTTCAGGATACTGCAGGGAAGGGAGTTGTTACAGACAACAAGCTGAAGAACGTTTTAGTTGTGACTGACCAAGGTCAGCAGCAGGTTCAGAAACAGGGGTACAAACAGCAACCCGTTCAGAGGAATGACAAGGATGTTGTCATAGTTGGGACTATTGTTTGTCCAATGAGAGTTGAAGGAAAGACAGAGTTGAACATTGATGCAGTTCAAGAGGTAGTTCAGAAAGAGGTTCTGGTCAGACAACCTGACAAACACAGGGTATGTGAGAGAAAGGCCTACATCAACAGGCATGAGGATTTACTTGCCAGAAAGCAAGTTACAGTGCAGAAGTCTTGGAGAAGCCAAGAGACAGCAGCAGACAAAGCTGGAGCAGGTCAGACTATTGACAAGGCAAAGGGTAGAGGTGGAAGACTTCCACATACTAAACTCATGGGACATGAGTTCTTTTCTGTTGGGGAGTATGGTGCAGGAGCACCTACCTGACAGCTGGTCTTGATAAGGCAGTTAGTAGTTTAGGTCTTGTTTGTGTTTCCAAGAAGGTCTGTTAAGACCAAATGCATGTAATAAGGTCATGCTGATCATGATAAGATCATGCTGACCAGGCTTTTGCTATTTTTAGCTAGTTAGTTATAACAGCTGTCATGATGTATGTTCGGTGGGATCTCCCAGCCGCCTGGAGAGTTCCCAGCCGCTTGGAGTCGGGTCAGTAGTACTCATAGGAAAGTCTTTATAAGCATGAGATCGGTTGATTGTAGATCATCGATCGGCAGTCTAGTATTGCATTAAGCAGAGGAGTTCCATTGTTCTGTGTGAGGAACATCATATTGTATTGCATCTTTGAATCAATAAAGATCCTGTTTGTGTTCTTGCTCTGGTTGCATTCCATTACTTGATTGATTTGCTGGTTTGAGAGACTTCATGGATTTCCTGATCCATTCCACCGGTTGACTCATCTGATCGGTGGAATGGTAATGTACAGTAGGTTAGTAGGTAGTTTGTTTGTTTGCATGCAGGTGTGCAAGATCGCGACTGAAAGATGTTGAGAAGCCTAGCATCCTCATGTGCTAGGTCAAGTTGATAAGTTCGAGTTGGAAGATCACCCTGAGGTTGGATCGGGTCATCCCTGGAGGATCGGCGAAGTGAAACTTCGTAAAAGCTGAAAGTTCGTGAAGACGGCATCATCAGGATATTTCTGCAAATATCCTGCAGTCGGGTTAGACATCGTCATCCGGATAAGTGGAGGAGATCGGCATGATGATGTCGATTGCATGAAGTGCAAGTTCGTCGGGGTGATCATCATCTGGAGGAGCCGAGGAGGAGTGCATTGGCATCAGGAAGAAGATCGGGTCATGAAACTGTGGGAGTTTGCATGTTGCGAGTGCATCAGGATGTTTTGAGTCGGACATAGACTAAGTGCATGTATCGGCATCAGGATCATCATATCGGGAGTGCCAAACATCCGCGTATCGCGAGTAGATGCGGGAGTGAAAGTTGAGTTTTTTTTGACTAAGTGTTGTAAAGGTCATCAGGATATTGGGTGACGTCATCGTCATCAGGATATGACATCATCGTCATCAGGATATTGAGATATCCCCTGTGCGAGTTTATCCTGCCGTTGTTAAGTGGTTAAGTATCGGCATCGGCAGAAGGTTGTATTAGCATCATCAGGAGGTTTCGAAGACAACCGGATAAAGTAGATCATGATGCTGTTGCTTGTGTCGTCGGGTAGTGGAGCATCGAAGGTAAGCTGCTGAAGGTGATCGTCATCCGGATATTTGAGCAACCGGATATTTGGATATCCTGCTGACGAAGGAAGTGTCGGAGATCATGAGGATGCCGATAGTGTTTGGAGCCCGATGAACAGTGCAACCGGAGGATGTGTGCGCCCGTTGAACATCATGATGATGATGTTAGGAGGAAAGCGGAGGTGAATAGTAGTCGGCAGGAGGACCATTGCGAGTGTCCGAAATATGATGATGTTGTTGGTTTTGGGAAATATGATGATGATGGCGAAGATGATGATGATGAGGTTGGTCTGCAGACATCCATGCTATATGCGAAGGTTATAGTGTGGATGCCTCTGCATCATAGTGGTATCAGAGCTCAGCAAAAGGTCTGGGCTGTTGTGTGTTGATTCTGTCACCGAAAGGGCAGAGGTAGAGATAGAGTTGAGTTGTGTGTTGATTGAGAGGTTGACAAAATGCCTCCAAAAGGTAATGGTACTGCAAGGGAACTGCAGGAGATGAAGGAGAAACATGCTAGAGAGATGAGGAAGATGAAGGAGCTTGCTGAAGCACTTCAAGCCAGGCTGACAGCCCTGGAAAAGAACAAAAAGAGGGAAGTGGAAGACAGTGAGTCTGAAGAAGATGCAGATACTGTTGAAGAGTATGAAGAGGTAGCTGAAGATCTGGATGCTGAAGACCAGAGACTGGCAAAACTGTTAAAGGCAGTACAGAGTGAAAAACCTAAGGTAAAGGTTGATGTTACCAAGTATACTGGAAGTTTGAATGAAGATGAATTGTTGGATTGGATTGCTGCACTTGATAATCACTTTGAGTGTGAAGATGTTGCTGAGGATCAGAAGGTAAAGATTGCAAAGACCAAGTTAGGAGGTCATGCTTTGGTATGGTGGGATTATGTACAATCTGAGAGAAGGAAACAAGGGAAGTCTAAGATCACTTCATGGGATAAGATGGTAGCAAGGATCAAAGGGAAATTCTTGCCAAGGGATTATGAAATCCAGATGTTTAAGAAGCTGCAATTTTTAAAGCAGAAAGACAGGGATGTGAAGGCATATACTGAGGAATTTTATCTGTTAAGTATGAGATCTGGTCATCATGAGAATGAGGTAGAAAAGGTGGCTAGGTATTTGGCTGGTTTAAGGTTTAACATACAGGATGAGTTAGTGTTAGCTAACCCTAAGAATGTGGAGGATTGTTACCAGATGGCAATCAGGATTGAAGAAAAGATGAATAGAGGACATGATAAGTCCATGAGAGGAAGAGGAAACAATAGGGGAAGAGGAACAGCCCCTGCACAAAAGCAGACAAATGAGGGTCAAGAAGACACTGGTAAAGGACAGGGACAGTCTGATTTCAAAGGTGGATGGAAAGGTAATAGAGGAAGATTTGGAGGTGGTAGAGGTTCTACTACATTTTCAGGAAAGTGTTACACCTGTGGAGAGTTTGGTCATCCATCCTTCAAATGTCCAGAAAACAAAGGTTCATCATCCAGAAATGATAGAACAAGTGACAAGAGAGTACAATTGGTACAGGAAGAAAAAGGGGAAGAAAGTGCACAGAGTTCAAACAAAGGTCCTGAGAATTTTGGATATCCAGAGAGTGGAGAATCATTGATGTTAAGGAGAACAAGTTTGCAGGCATCAAAGGATATGATGCAAAGAAGAGCTCGTTTCAAAACCACATGTAAGAGCAAAGGTAAGGTATGTAAGGTTGTCATTGATACTGGTTCAACAGACAACATGGTATCCCAGGAAATGGTGGATAAACTGAAGTTGGAAAGGATTCCACATCCACACCCTTACAAGGCATCTTGGGTGAGTGATAGTCAATCACTTTTTGTCTCTGAACAGGCATATGTGGATTTTCAGATTGGACCATATCAGGATAGAATCTTGTGTGATATTTTGCCTATGGAATGTTGTCACCTACTGTTGGGTAGACCATGGCAATTTGACAGAAGGGTACTGTATGATGGGTATGCTAATACCTACACCATCAAGAAGGATGGGAAGATCATTAAGTTGATGCCATTGCAGGCAAAAGCTGCAGTACAGAAGGCTGCCCAAATCATTTTAATGGGAAAGAAGGAGTATGTGCAGATGCCTAGAGGAGCAGGCATAAAGGCAGTTCAGGATACTGCAGGGAAGGGAGTTGTTACAGACAACAAGCTGAAGAACGTTTTAGTTGTGACTGACCAAGGTCAGCAGCAGGTTCAGAAACAGGGGTACAAACAGCAACCCGTTCAGAGGAATGACAAGGATGTTGTCATAGTTGGGACTATTGTTTGTCCTATGAGAGTTGAAGGAAAGACAGAGTTGAACATTGATGCAGTTCAAGAGGTAGTTCAGAAAGAGGTTCTGGTCAGACAACCTGACAAACACAGGGTATGTGAGAGAAAGGCCTACATCAACAGGCATGAGGATTTACTTGCCAGAAAGCAAGTTACAGTGCAGAAGTCTTGGAGAAGCCAAGAGACAGCAGCAGACAAAGCTAGAGCAGGTCAGACTATTGACAAGGCAAAGGGTAGAGGTGGAAGACTTCCACATACTAAACTCATGGGACATGAGTTCTTTTCTGTTGGGGAGTATGGTGCAGGAGCACCTACCTGACAGCTGGTCTTGATAAGGCAGTTAGTAGTTTAGGTCTTGTTTGTGTTTCCAAGAAGGTCTGTTAAGACCAAATGCATGTAATAAGGTCATGCTGATCATGATAAGATCATGCTGACCAGGCTTTTGCTATTTTTAGCTAGTTAGTTATAACAGCTGTCATGATGTATGTTCGGTGGGATCTCCCAGCCACCTGGAGAGTTCCCAGCCGCTTGGAGTCGGGTCAGTAGTACTCATAGGAAAGTCTTTATAAGCATGAGATCGGTTGATTGTAGATCATCGATCGGCAGTCTAGTATTGCATTAAGCAGAGGAGTTCCATTGTTCTGTGTGAGGAACATCATATTGTATTGCATCTTTGAATCAATAAAGATCCTGTTTGTGTTCTTGCTCTGGTTGCATTCCATTACTTGATTGATTTGCTGGTTTGAGAGACTTCATGGATTTCCTGATCCATTCCACCGGTTGACTCATCTGATCGGTGGAATGGTAATGTACAGTAGGTTAGTAGGTAGTTTGTTTGTTTGCATGCAGGTGTGCAGGATCGCGACTGAAAGATGTTGAGAAGCCTAGCATCCTCATGTGCTAGGTCAAGTTGATAAGTTCGAGTTGGAAGATCACCCTGAGGTTGGATCGGCTCATCCCTGGAGGATCAGCGAAGTGAAACTTCGCAAAAGCTGAAAGTTCGTGAAGACGGCATCATCAGGATATTTCTGCAAATATCCTGCAGTCGGGTTAGACATCGTCATCCGGATAAGTGGAGGAGATCGGCATGATGATGTCGATTGCATGAAGTGCAAGTTCGTCGGGGTGATCATCATCTGGAGGAGCCGAGGAGGAGTGCATTGGCATCAGGAAGAAGATCGGGTCATGAAACTGTGGGAGTTTGCATGTTGCGAGTGCATCAGGATGTTTTGAGTCGGACATAGACTAAGTGCATGTATCGGCATCAGGATCATCATATCGGGAGTGCCAAACATCCGCGTATCGCGAGTAGATGCGGGAGTGAAAGTTGAGTTTTTTTTGACTAAGTGTTGTAAAGGTCATCAGGATATTGGGTGACGTCATCGTCATCAGGATATGACGTCATCGTCATCAGGATATTGAGATATCCCCTGTGCGAGTTTATCCTGCCGTTGTTAAGTGGTTAAGTATCGGCATCGGCAGAAGGTTGTATTAGCATCATCAGGAGGTTTCGAAGACAACTGGATAAAGTAGATCATGATGCTGTTGCTTGTGTCGTCGGGTAGTGGAGCATCGAAGGTAAGCTGCTGAAGGTGATCGTCATCCGGATATTTGAGCAACCGGATATTTGGATATCCTGCTGACGAAGGAAGTGTCGGAGATCATGAGGATGCCGATAGTGTTTGGAGCCCGATGAACAGTGCAACCGGAGGATGTGTGCGCCCGTTGAACATCATGATGATGATGTTAGGAGGAAAGCGGAGGTGAATAGTAGTCGGCAGGAGGACCATTGCGAGTGTCCGAAATATGATGATGTTGTTGGTTTTGGGAAATATGATGATGATGGCGAAGATGATGATGATGAGGTTGGTCTGCAGACATCCATGCTATATGCGAAGGTTATAGTGTGGATGCCTCTGCATCATAGTGGTATCAGAGCTCAGCAAAAGGTCTGGGCTGTTGTGTGTTGATTCTGTCACCGAAAGGGCAGAGGTAGAGATAGAGTTGAGTTGTGTGTTGATTGAGAGGTTGACAAAATGCCTCCAAAAGGTAATGGTACTGCAAGGGAACTGCAGGAGATGAAGGAGAAACATGCTAGAGAGATGAGGAAGATGAAGGAGCTTGCTGAAGCACTTCAAGCCAGGCTGACAGCCCTGGAAAAGAACAAAAAGAGGGAAGTGGAAGACAGTGAGTCTGAAGAAGATGCAGATACTGTTGAAGAGTATGAAGAGGTAGCTGAAGATCTGGATGCTGAAGACCAAAGACTGGCAAAACTGTTAAAGGCAGTACAGAGTGAAAAACCTAAGGTAAAGGTTGATGTTACCAAGTATACTGGAAGTTTGAATGAAGATGAATTGTTGGATTGGATTGCTGCACTTGATAATCACTTTGAGTGTGAAGATGTTGCTGAGGATCAGAAGGTAAAGATTGCAAAGACCAAGTTAGGAGGTCATGCTTTGGTATGGTGGGATTATGTACAATCTGAGAGAAGGAAACAAGGGAAGTCTAAGATCACTTCATGGGATAAGATGGTAGCAAGGATCAAAGGGAAATTCTTGCCAAGGGATTATGAAATCCAGATGTTTAAGAAGCTGCAATTTTTAAAGCAGAAAGACAGGGATGTGAAGGCATATACTGAGGAATTTTATCTGTTAAGTATGAGATCTGGTCATCATGAGAATGAGGTAGAAAAGGTGGCTAGGTATTTGGCTGGTTTAAGGTTTAACATACAGGATGAGTTAGTGTTAGCTAACCCTAAGAATGTGGAGGATTGTTACCAGATGGCAATCAGGATTGAAGAAAAGATGAATAGAGGACATGATAAGTCCATGAGAGGAAGAGGAAACAATAGGGGAAGAGGAACAGCCCCTGCACAAAAGCAGACAAATGAGGGTCAAGAAGACACTGGTAAAGGACAGGGACAGTCTGATTTCAGAGGTGGATGGAAAGGTAATAGAGGAAGATTTGGAGGTGGTAGAGGTTCTACTACATTTTCAGGAAAGTGTTACACCTGTGGAGAGTTTGGTCATCCATCCTTCAAATGTCCAGAAAACAAAGGTTCATCATCCAGAAATGATAGAACAAGTGACAAGAGAGTACAATTGGTACAGGAAGAAAAAGGGGAAGAAAGTGCACAGAGTTCAAACAAAGGTCCTGAGAATTTTGGATATCCAGAGAGTGGAGAATCATTGATGTTAAGGAGAACAAGTTTGCAGGCATCAAAGGATATGATGCAAAGAAGAGCTCTTTTCAAAACCACATGTAAGAGCAAAGGTAAGGTATGTAAGGTTGTCATTGATACTGGTTCAACAGACAACATGGTATCCCAGGAAATGGTGGATAAACTGAAGTTGGAAAGGATTCCACATCCACAGCCTTACAAGGCATCTTGGGTGAGTGATAGTCAATCACTTTTTGTCTCTGAACAGGCATATGTGGATTTTCAGATTGGACCATATCAGGATAGAATCTTGTGTGATATTTTGCCTATGGAATGTTGTCACCTACTGTTGGGTAGACCATGGCAATTTGACAGAAGGGTACTGTATGATGGGTATGCTAATACCTACACCATCAAGAAGGATGGGAAGATCATTAAGTTGATGCCATTGCAGGCAAAAGCTGCAGTACAGAAGGCTGCCCAAATCATTTTAATGGGAAAGGAGTATGTGCAGATGCCTAGAGGAGCAGGCATAAAGGCAGTTCAGGATACTGCAGGGAAGGGAGTTGTTACAGACAACAAGCTGAAGAACGTTTTAGTTGTGACTGACCAAGGTCAGCAGCAGGTTCAGAAATAGGGGTACAAACAGCAACCCGTTCAGAGGAATGACAAGGATGTTGTCATAGTTGGGACTATTGTTTGTCCAATGAGAGTTGAAGGAAAGACAGAGTTGAACATTGATGCAGTTCAAGAGGTAGTTCAGAAAGAGGTTCTGGTCAGACAACCTGACAAACACAGGGTATGTGAGAGAAAGGCCTACATCAACAGGCATGAGGATTTACTTGCCAGAAAGTAAGTTACAGTGCAGAAGTCTTGGAGAAGCCAAGAGACAGCAGCAGACAAAGCTGGAGCAGGTCAGACTATTGACAAGGCAAAGGGTAGAGGTGGAAGACTTCCACATACTAAACTCATGGGACATGAGTTCTTTTCTGTTGGGGAGTATGGTGCAGGAGCACCTACCTGACAGCTGGTCTTGATAAGGCAGTTAGTAGTTTAGGTCTTGTTTGTGTTTCCAAGAAGGTCTGTTAAGACCAAATGCATGTAATAAGGTCATGCTGATCATGATAAGATCATGCTGACCAGGCTTTTGCTATTTTTAGCTAGTTAGTTATAACAGCTATCATGATGTATGTTCGGTGGGATCTCCCAGCCGCCTGGAGAGTTCCCAGCCGCTTGGAGTCGGGTCAGTAGTACTCATAGGAAAGTCTTTATAAGCATGAGATCGGTTGATTGTAGATCATCGATCGGTAGTCTAGTATTGCATTAAGCAGAGGAGTTCCATTGTTCTGTGTGAGGAACATCATATTGTATTGCATCTTTGAATCAATAAAGATCCTGTTTGTGTTCTTGCTCTGGTTGCATTCCATTACTTGATTGATTTGCTAGTTTGAGAGACTTCATGGATTTCCTGATCCATTCCACCGGTTGACTCATCTGATCGGTGGAATGGTAATGTACAGTAGGTTAGTAGGTAGTTTGTTTGTTTGCATGCAGGTGTGCAGGATCGCGACTGAAAGATGTTGAGAAGCCTAGCATCCTCATGTGCTAGGTCAAGTTGATAAGTTCGAGTTGGAAGATCACCCTGAGGTTGGATCGGGTCATCCCTGGAGGATCGGCGAAGTGAAACTTCGCAAAAGCTGAAAGTTCGTGAAGACGGCATCATCAGGATATTTCTGCAAATATCCTGCAGTCGGGTTAGACATCGTCATCCGGATAAGTGGAGGAGATCGGCATGATGATGTCGATTGCATGAAGTGCAAGTTCGTCGGGGTGATCATCATCTGGAGGAGCCGAGGAGGAGTGCATTGGCATCAGGAAGAAGATCGGGTCATGAAACTGTGGGAGTTTGCATGTTGCGAGTGCATCAGGATGTTTTGAGTCGGACATAGACTAAGTGCATGTATCGGCATCAGGATCATCATATCGGGAGTGCCAAACATCCGCGTATCGCGAGTAGATGCGGGAGTGAAAGTTGAGTTTTTTTTGACTAAGTGTTGTAAAGGTCATCAGGATATTGGGTGACATCATCGTCATCAGGATATGATGTCATCGTCATCAGGATATTGAGATATCCCCTGTGCGAGTTTATCCTGCCGTTGTTAAGTGGTTAAGTATCGGCATCGGCAGAAGGTTGTATTAGCATCATCAGGAGGTTTCGAAGACAACCGGATAAAGTAGATCATGATGCTGTTGCTTGTGTCGTCGGGTAGTGGAGCATCGAAGGTAAGCTGCTGAAGGTGATCGTCATCCGGATATTTGAGCAACCGGATATTTGGATATCCTGCTGACGAAGGAAGTGTCGGAGATCATGAGGATGCCGATAGTGTTTGGAGCCCGATGAACAGTGCAACCGGAGGATGTGTGCGCCCGTTGAACATCATGATGATGATGTTAGGAGGAAAGCGGAGGTGAATAGTAGTCGGCAGGAGGACCATTGCGAGTGTCCGAAATATGATGATGTTGTTGGTTTTGGGAAATATGATGATGATGGCGAAGATGATGATGATGAGGTTGGTCTGCAGACATCCATGCTATATGCAAAGGTTATAGTGTGGATGCCTCTGCATCATTCAGTTTCTCTTTTAATTCATTTATGAAATTATTAGCATGTTTGAGTCTTTCCTTCAATTCATTGACTTCAGAATTTGACTGCTCAAGATCATCTAGGGTAGACTTAAGTTGCTCCCTCATACCATACACATCCATCTGAATTCCTAGATCTTCCTCAAGCTATTAGGCTCTGTTGGGAGGAACTTGGCTCTGATACCAAATGTTGATAACTGAGAGGGGGGGTGAATCAGTTATCTTAATTATTTCAGCTTTCTAAACTTTCTTAATGATTAATGCAACATCAATTCAAATAAGCAAACATAATCATGAAATGGAAATACACATGACACAATATTTTTGATGTGGAAACCCTATTAAGAGAGAAAACCACGGGGTGATTAACCCAAGATTGTATTCTCTGTTAGAAGAATAGAAATATAAAATTGCACTTGCCAATTAGGGCTCACTGCCCGAGCACACTGCTCACAAGAGGCTCACTACCTACAAGAGACTCACTGTCTACAAGTTGTAAGAAGAACAACAAGATCCTTGAACTGATGAGAAGCATCCACATATGCTGGAGTTCAGTTCTAGTTAGGCTCAGTAAACTAATCTGCTGCACTTCATCCTTCCTCTTCTTTTGTGCTGCTGTCCTTTCACATACCAGACCTTCCTTTCTGCTTTCACACTATTCTCCTGCTTTTCTTCACACTTCCCATTACACCACACACACCTTCTAATCAAAACCCATTTGGTATATATATCTGCACAAAGGATTTCATCCTGTTTCTAGTCGGCATCCAGAATAGTCAGTATTTCCCAAACTCTAGTCTGTCAGCTGAATCCTTGCTTACAAAGTGATGCGGATCAAAAAGATACTTATAGAAGTCATCTAACAAGTTGGCCAATCAACAATGATACCTTAAGAATCTTTATCACCAACAATATCTCATTCGGAATAATGTCTGATGCTCTGCCGGTCAGTTCTTCCTCTATCTGCTCTACCAAACAAGACCCCAGTACATGAATGCTCATATCTCTTTACTCTTTCATCACCGAAGGCTCAATTCTTGGAATCTATCAGTCATGGTGCTCCTCTTGACTTCCCCAAGTCCACACTTTCCAAAGATACTTTCTCTGAGAGATCCGGACCTAACTGTCAGACCTTGCCACATACTCTGTTCTTGCTTACCAGACCACAACACTCTTTAATCTGACTTCCGGTATAGGCACACCATGTCCTGCGGATGTGTGGGATGAACTTTGTTGCCATCAATGACAACAATCATGAAGCTCCAATGTGTCTCTTGCCAACAAGCTAAAGATTTAATTTTGACTCACCCAACAGAAAGATTTAACTTTACAACAACAGGCAGAATACTCTCATGTTTGGACCAAGATTTGAGTGATAGATCACAAGGTTAGCAACTTTCTTGGACATATCTGACTAGTTATGGATGAGAGTATGCAAGGGTCCTAATCCTACTCCTACAACTAACAGGTTGGAATTATGAAAGGATTTGTTTTAATGTTTTGGATGTAAGACAGGGGGTTTTGGACCATAAGTACTACACAAGGGCAGACCGGTGCCTATCTCAGGGCAATAGGAGTCAACTAGACGTATACAAATGAATGATTTGCACTGGCATTCAAGTTTCAAGGGGTCAGAACTAGTACTTGCCTTACAAACACCACCCAAGAATGGGTATTTAGCAATCTCCACTTACAAACATCCTTGCTGCCATACGATCTTCTTCATACTTAACCTAAAATAGTTTAATCCACTCCTATAATGGAAGTCACAGATTAAGTATGCAATATAGAAATCTATATCCTAGAATCTGAGTAACCCTTAACAACCAGATTCAAAAGAAGGGATGCATACAACGAATGGAGACAAATAGCTAAATACATGCACTAAAGCATTTTTCATGTAAAAACAACATGAAACTGAACATATGTGCAACCTGCATTCAAATGCAACTCATAAACTCACAAAAGAGATAGAACAACCAAGAAATGCTCTGATCTTTGTTATTTCCTCCAAAAAAATTACCCAAGTCTTCAACAACAAAAAAATGAGTAACACAGTTCTGATATAAACCAAGAACGTGTACTCAGCAATTAATTACATGGTCTCTTCAAAATGATGCCAGATACAATGCACCATCTAAATGGCGCCAAGAACATTCAATGTCTAGGTAGAAGAAGAAGAAGGGAGTGGTTGAATTCAGGAAGTGTGCCGTCGCTTGGAGATGTTCCTTTGAAAATGGTAGCTGGCATGTCCATTCAAATCCATACTTCCACAAATTTTCCATTAATGGCCAACCTACCCGCGGCCTTTGAAAATGCAGCAGCTACATGCTTTGCAATTTTTCCCGCTTGGAATGCAGCTACAAATACAAAGAAAAACCTTCGCTGAAATTTTGAAATAGGGCCTTCAATTTCCTCTTCATCGCCAAGATCTACGGCTTCAAATCGCTTTGAAAAGTCATTGACCAATTAAAATGTGCCACGTAGGTAGTTTTTTCCCATCGCTGACTTTTCCCTCTTCCATTTTGCCTTTTTCGCCTTTTTGCCATTTTTGCCCATTTTGCCTTTTCTGCCCTGAAATCCTTGTATATGCAGTTGTATATACATACAACTACCCTTAGATATGTGGCATCCTGCCATTGGATCACTATCGCTAAGCACTTGCACCTTCATCACCGATCCATTGTATCTTTCCTTGCATCTTTGGTTGTATATGCAATTGTATATACATACAACCGCCACATACAAGCGCGGACCCCAAATCATTGTGAAACAAATTGCAATCGCTATCAGGTCCGGCTTGCATCTTACTTCCTTTGTATATCGCTTTGTATATTGCACATACAATGTGCAATATACAACCCGCTGACCCCAAATCATTATGAAGCACTTTGCAATCGCTATCGGGTTTGGGCTTTGTATCTAACTCCTTTTGCATATCGGCATATACAAGCACTTTACCATACAAAGTGCGGACTCAATGTTGAATTTGCCAAATTTGATTTGCCGGTCAGGTCCGCCTTGTATATTGCTTTGTACATAACCATTGTATGTGCCGACATACAATGCAAACATACATACAAGGAAAACATACAATCACCTCCGCTTGTATCAACCAGAATGCATATTCATTTCGGGTCTGGGCCTTGTATATTAAGAATATATATGCCCTTGTATGTGCGATTGTATGTGCAAAGATACAATCGCCTATTCATACAATCGGTGGGCCCCACCATTTGTATCTCCTCCTTTGCATCTTGTCTTTGTATGTGCCCATTGCATGTTTCCTCTTTGTATATCTGATATACATTCACCTTTGCGCATATGTGGACCCGACCACCATTTTACCCCTTGGTACATTATCCCTTACACATTTCCTCTTGTATATCGCCCTTGTATGTGCGGACCCCACCACTGCTTTATATCAAATATACAACACAATATACATGCAAACTTTTACATACAAGCATAGAATCTGCGATGGAATATGCGATATACAACCACAGAATATTTCAGGAATCTACCATGTACATCCACTTTTGCATGCTCAGAATACATCCAAATAGCATATACAAACCCGATATGCATGCAAAGATGCATACAATCATTTTCTCCAATTTTTGAAGCCGATTTAACTCTATTTTCGGGCCTGCCAATGTACATCAGCACTTGTACATACAAAGACACATACAAGCGGCCATATACAAAGATACATGCATGCAATTTAGGAGGCCGAGAGACTTAGAATTTTGAGGGTTTAGAGAAAAGGACCAATAGATTTTCAAGCTCCAAACCCTAACCCTAGGTGGGCACCACCAGAACCAATCCCAATGGTTCTAATCTGGTAGATCCCTTCAAGAACATCCAAACCTACAAGGCAGACACTCCGCCTTTGGTTAACTTTGATAATTTTCACGATGTTGAAAATATGAGAAGCATTGATGCTATGAAAGCCTCGACAACAAATTACATATCTACAAATACCGGAGCTAATGAAGCCCAAGTTATTAAATAGGCTCTCAACTTAATGACAGGAGTAGCCAGAAATGTTTGGAATCGCCTAGAAGAAAATTTTCAGGAAAACCTAATAAACAGTGGCACAGATCAAGTCTATGCGCAGTTAATCCGTCTGTTCGTAGGAAGAATAGATACCAAAGAAAAATTGGCCTATAATAAGTTCATCTGAGGGAAATGTAAGGATATAAAACATTTCAAGGAGTACTATGAAGAACAGTACAAGAATTTCTATCAGTCAGGGCGTGACCAAAATCATGACTTTATGTTCACAACCTTTTTGAAAAGTTTTGGTGATGTAGTAGGAGAATACTACCATAAAAGAGTTCTAGAAAATTTGGTTGCTGATAATATTGAAATGAAAGAGTTGACTTTTCCTCAGCTGGTTCAGTTCTTGATACAAATAAATGAGGACATATGTCAAGAAGAAAGAAAGAGGAAGGAGATGAAGAAAGTAAAACCACTGATATCATCCTTAACCTATTATTAAATAATGCCAAGCAACCAATTTCCTGATAAAGGAAAATCTTCTTCTAAGTGCTACTCTTGTGATAAATCAAATTATAGGAAAAAGAAGAAGAAATATTCAAAGTATCCCCAGAAAAGGGATATTTTAGGAAAAAGGATAAGGAGAAATCAGGATCTAAGAAAAAGTGGAAGCCTACTTGTTATATTTGTAAGGGTGATCATTATGCTAACAAATGCCCAGAAAGGAATAAACGGAAGAATAAGGGCAAGGTCTGTGCCACCAAAGTAGCAGGACATGATGAGAATGATGAATATGAATTCATCAATGATTATCCTACAGATCCTGAAGATATTATTCTGTCTGAATCAAAAGAAATGACAGAATCTGAAGAAGAGTATGAATCAGCACATGAGCAAGTTCCAAACAAGGAACAATCCTTTGAAAGTTCAGATGATTTCGAGAATTATTTCTTCTGTAGGATGCTTCGCAGAGACACTAGAGTTGAACTTGACAAAGTCATTGAAGAAATAATTCAAATTGAAACCCATCTGCAAAAAATGGACATGGGACAAGAAACATGGAAGAAGCTGACCAACAAGCTTGATCAGCTTCTAGCCAAAAAGCATTTTCTGTTAAAAGAACCTGAAATCCCTTTTTCATCCAGAAGAACAAAGCTTCCTACTCAGAAACCACCCGTTCCGGATATGTCTCAACCTTTAGGCCAGAGGAGTTTCGAAGAAGCTCGTTCAGCAGGAAGCATGGCAAGACAACTTTGGCGATGCCAATGAAAAACATTTTTGGAAAAGTTAATTGAACAATCACGTGCTGAAATTAAAGAAATATATGAGGAAGAAAGCATTTAGCTTATGGAAGAAATGGAGAAAAGCAGAGAACTGGAAAAACACATAAATCAGTTTAATGCCAACAACCCCATTCAATTGCCTCAACAAACCACAATACGAGAAGAAGCACTCTATTGTGAAGAAAACCCTTTTAGTCCCACAGTTGATCAAGCTCTCATAGCAGAAGCTTTCAACACAAATGTCTCCCCTATTCTTAGTCTTGTGGGGAAAACAACTCCTTATCTTGGAGAACAAATACATGAAGGAGAAAGAAGCAGTCAGTGACAATTCAGAGCTTATCAACATTCCAAGGCTACTACTACGTGTCCAAGAGTTATCCTAACTATCCATTTCCCAGGTATCAAAATATATCCACTTGCATTCCTATGGGATACCGGAGTTGACTTAAATATTACGAGGTACAATTGTTTTCCTGCAGATCAGTCGATAGAAGGAACAACAAATATTGTTTTTGGCAATGGTAAATTTGAATCAAAACTAGTATGCAAAGCACCTGTTCAATTAAGTAATGGATATATTGATGAACTTACTTTTGTTCATTTTGAAATGAATGGATATGATGGAGTTATAGGAAGTAAGGCAATGATGCAATGGAAACCTAATACAATTGATAAGCATTTCATTACCTTACATAATCAGTTTCAGGTACCCAGACTTCATCAAGACTTGTCTTTTACTTCAAAGACAAAATAGATCAAGCCTGGAAAAGAAAATACAGTGTGGATTGTCAGACAAATTGCAGCTATAAAAGATCCCTTGCAGTAGATAAAAGAAGAATTTGCTGCAACAATCATGACTAAAGATTTAAAGAAGCATCACAGAAATATGGTATGTAGCATTACTCTTAAATAGAACTCAGAGGGTCAAGAAATCATCCCTAAAGCAAAAGGTAATTATTTTCTCATGAGTTCTGTAGAAACTAAATTATGCAGAAAAGAGATAGATGAGCTATTACAATTAGATCTGATTCAAGTATCTAGCTCACCATTTTCCTGTTGTGCAATGTATGTGCCAAAGTATGATGAAAATGGTGAAGAACTTCCTGAAAAGTGGCTGGTTGTTAACTACAAACCTCTAAATGAATGCCTTCAAGATAATAGGCATCCTCTGCCAAGCAAAGACCACATCTGGTAGACTATAAAAGGAAGTCATATTTATTCTAAGTTTGATCTAACTAAAGGATTTTGGCAAATTGTATTAAAACCTGAAGATTATTATAAAACAGCTTTTTCTGTGCCACAGGGATTATTTGAATGGAAGGTGTTACCATTTGGCATCAAAACTGGTCCTTCCATCTTCTAGCAGCAGATGGATTTAATCTTCAGACCATATGCAAAATTTATTCTACCTTATATTGATGATATTCTTGTGTTTAGTCAGGATCCTAAAAAACATCTGCATCATTTACAACAGTTTATGTCCATCTGTCAACAGCATGGTCTTACCATCAATCCCTCTAAGATTCAATTTGCACAAAAATCCATTGTTTTCATTGGCATCAAACTTCTTCCGGGGGGGAAGATGGAAGCATAAGCTCATATTCTCAGCCGCATTCAAGCCCTACAGGTAACTAATCTTAAGGAACTTCAACATTTTCTTGGATTAGTCAATTATATTGTCGGCTTCTACAGTAAACTTGTTGAAGATAGACTTGAGTTAAACAAGCTATTAGGGAAAAATCCACCACCATGGATGGTAGACCATGTTGCCCGAATTGCCCTCATAAAAGCTGACTGTGCTACTCTGCCAACACTAAAGTTACCAGGAGACAGCGCCAAGATTATTGAAACAGATGCTAGTGAAGTTGCCTAGGCCAGAGTATTAAAAGAAAAAACCAAGCATGGTAAAGAAGAAATTGTTAGGTATGTTTCAGGAAGCTTCAAAAATAGTGAACTAAATTATCACAGCATGCACAAGCAATTTTTAGCTGTGATTAACACATTAAAAGCTTTCCACATGTTTATTGCTGACAAGAAATTTCTCATAAGAAAGTGATCTGCAAAACATGCATGGATTCTTCAAAAAAGAATTGAAAGATAAAGTAATATGTGGTAGGTTACTCCGATGGGCACAATTTCTCAATACATTTGATTTTGAAATTGTACATCTACCAGGTCAAGAAAATGTCTTTGCAGATTTTCTATCCAGGAAAGGGCATCTCTCTAAAGAATCTCCTCCATAGGGTCATGTTCAAATTATTTAGGTATGAGAACATCGGTGTTATGAACAAAGCTATCTTGAATGGAGTACCAATCCTTTTGTCAGACGTGACCATCACAACTTCTAAATGGCAAATGATTTCTTATATGACCGGTATAAAATGATAACTGCCAAGATGCAGCTTAGCCAGGAAAATTTATGGACTGACCCTTTTTCCAATTTTCTGTCGAAGCTGAACCCATAGATCCTGAAGTTGGTCATATACTACAAAATTGGTGTGGTGATTTTGTTTTGCCAATTAAGTTTGTGAATCCTTTTGTGCATAGACCTGAAAGATGGCTAGTTGAAGAGAAGGGTAAAGAATTAATCAGGGATATGTTTCAAGGCCCCTATCCACCTACCGAAGGTCTGTATTTTCAAAACACCTTTGTTTATACCAATTAACTTTTTAAATTAACGTTTGGTTCTCCTGTTGAAAATTTGATAAGCAGGCATGTCTGCCAAACATATGGACCACAGGGTGTTGGAACTCATTATGAGTTTTAGGGAGTCGCCAATAAACTGCGATATTTTTATGACCAACAAACTCCCATCTGGATTCACACAAAGACTTACCGAATGGAGGTCACCGATCGAAGAGCCATGGAGCAAGGCATTTATGGGCCCTACAAGATAAAAACCATGAGTATAATCTGGAAGGAACTAGATCCTCATGCTGATCGCAAACCTCAAAATTGCGCCAGATGCTATCCACATTCGTCCACTATGGATTGTCCTAACTATGCATATGATCCACTCGAAGATCCTCGAGTTGCGAATCTTGATGACTCTGGACCCAACACTAGTTAGTGGATCGGTTTGTCATCCATCGAAGGAATCTGTCCCTTCATGTCAACAGACAGACGAGGCACACACCTCGGTAAAAGGGGAAAGCTTACAAGCCATACAGTAAGCACAGGTTAACCTTCCTGTGATCAAAAAGTAGCTTTGGAAAAAGTAGATTCCTTTAGGGTCGTGTCAGTCCCTTTCTTTCTTGTTCACGGGTTATTGGGATCCACCATGAGGAATCTTCTCCTTAGCTTGGATAACCCTTTGGAAAGAAGTTTTCTATTTGTCATATTGCTATGGTTAGATTTCAACTCTAGATTTATGACTATGAGGTAAAAGTTCCGCCTCGTCTACTATAAAATGGTCACGAGTCCGCCTCATTTGGCATCGAGTTCTGAGTGAGCAAAGTCCTTTAGAGAGTCTAGTAGTAAAGTCAGTGTACTTAGGAAAGCTTGAAGGATCAGAGAAGTATGCTCTTCCTGTAAAATAGGAATCAGAAACTCAGAAGTCCAACAAGATAGTAGTGTCTTGTTTACAATCTATGTATGTAAGATTTCAGCGAGCAATGAATGAATGGAATATTTTGTGATCCTAGATTGAAGATTGTCTTGAATATCAATCAATTTCTATGTGTCGTATTCCATCTTGCAGCTGTCTCAAATCTGGTATCAGAGCCTAATTAAATCAAATCTTTTATGCATTCTTTGGTTAAAGTATTTAGGTAACTATAACCATTCATGAGTAATGAGTTTATTTCTATCTGTATTGCTCTCCGTATATGCTCCTTGTAAAGCTCTTACAATCAGTTTTCTATTGTAAGTCCTCGCTTGTAAGTCATGTGTTTAGCCAGAGATGGCATTGTTAAGGCAGTGAGAGGTTGTTATCTTGTAATGCGAGTGCAGGTTTAAGTGCAAATTCGAGTGCAGAATGGATATGGCGTCATCTTCTAGATCGGTGAAGATCATACTAAGGCACACAATGAAGAGGTTAGCTTTACTAACTTCTTTGCCCAGAATGAGACTACATTTAGTATGCTAGAATATAGTGGTAATGCTATAGATGATAGTTTGTCATAGAATAGATTTCTAAATGAAGAATTTAAGGTGCCAAAGATCAAACCTTCTGAAATCTATAGTGATATCCCCAGTAGCCTTACTGAAATGTTCAATAAATCTAAGGGATTAAAAAATTGGTTTGGGTATAAGTCCTTGCAGCGATGTCATGTTGTAGAAATCCAACATACTATGACTGCAGGTTCTGAAGGTCGTTTAAAGTTGTTTTCAGAAACTGAAATAGGATAATTGCAAAAGAAGGCTAGGGCAGATCCAAGGAATCCACAATTAATGCATCTTTCTTATGTAAGGATAGGTATTACTAGACACTACCGTAAAGGTCTACTTATTATAATGTTGATGATGTTGAAAGATGCCCGGTTCTATAAATTGTCTCATGCACCATTAGGCTGTGCTTGTGATTCCATGAGTGAAGGATCCCTATATATTGATTATCTACTAGACTTCACCGTAAGTTTAAAAGATGGGAATCTGGACGAAGTTCTAGTATATCAATTTAAGACAATGAATCTCTTCATGAAGGATATGTCCATAGATCACTCCCTTGTGTTTTTAGTATACTATAGGCTTTATAATAAAATCATTCCATTAATGATGAACCCTAGGAGAGCCACGAGAGTTGAAGATTTATCTACCATCTAGAAGTCTACCAGTGATCATACCCAACTAACAGCCCCTAAAATTGTTCACAATAAGGACATTCAATTGCCTCAAGAATGGGCATTAGAATTATGGGATAAAGATTGTCAACCTCCTCCACAAAAACCTCCACAACTTCATGGAGTATCCATTCGGGAAAGAGATGATCAGGCAGTTATTAGGTTCTCATCAGGTCAGCATATCCCATCTATGAGAACGGAAAGAACATTCAATTACAATAACCCTATTCCATCTGTGATACCCAGATCTCAAAGTGTACGGTTACAACCCTTTAAGGGTTTTGAAGAATTGTTTAAAATTCCTCCAATTGCCAATAAGTCCAATATTGATAATTTGTCAAGTGCACCAAATCCCTGTCCACACTACAAGTATTCTAAATTGGATAATGATTTATTCAATTGTGAGAAATGTTCCTTTGTATTTAATCCACCTGTTGGTCACTTTTGAATGATGTCAGGAAGGCTTGTAACTTTTCCCGAACAAGATATTAAGGAGACAGAGGAAAAGGTGATCTCCACTCCTACAGGTCCCTGGGTTGTCCCTATTATAATTCCACCTTTTAGGGACTTCATGTTGTATGACTTATCTCGTAAATGTCAAATAGATTTTTGGCCTCTGCATGTTACTGCAGCTGGCGAAACTATAGATTCTAGTCAGAGTAAATTACTCAACTGGACTAACCTCTATCTCAGAAAGAATCTATTGTTAGCCTAGGATAGAAAGGTACAGCATGAGCTTGAGAATATCAAATATGAGAAATTTCAGATTGGTGTTCAAGAGAATCTTCATTCTATGATAGCCACTCTTGAAAGATTAGAAAAATGGATTTCTGAACACCTAGATCACTAATAATAATATACACATCAAACATATGGAAACACAGTTGGATACTGTAAAAAAGGAAGTACAGTCTGTATCTGAATCACAACTACTGTTAGGAGATTCTATCTCTAGAGAATCTCAAACTATTCAATCCACTATCCTAACAGTCAAACATCAACAGTCTGTTAAACAGCTAAACTTTCCCTCTAGTGCCAACAGTTATCTACATGCCCAGTATGGAGGACGTAAGTTGTCAATCCATCCCAAGCAGCCTGTTATAGAAAGAATCTATGATCCCAGTACCAGAAAATTTAGAGATACCACTAAGGAAGAACAAGCTCAAGGCAAGTTTCAAATGGCCTGTGGTAATAGAACCAATCCCATTGGTTCTAATCCGGTAGATCCCTTGAAGAACATCCAAACCTACAAGGCAGACACTCCACCTTTGGTTAACTTAGATAATTTTTAGGATGTTGAAAATATGAGAAGCATTGATACTATGAAAGCCTGGATAACAAAATACATGTCTAGAAATGCTGGAGCTAATGAAGCCCAAGTTATTAAATAGGCTCTCAACTCAATGACAGGAGTAGCCAAAAATGTTTGGGATCGCCTGGAAGAAACTTTCTGGAAAAACCTAATAAATAGTGGCACAGATCAGGTCTGTGCGCAGTTAATCCGTCTGTTTGTAGGAAGAATAGATACCAGAGAAAAATTAGCCTTTAATAAGTTCATCCGAGGGAAATGTAAGGATATAAAACATTTCAAGGAGTATTGTGAAGAACAATACAAGAATTTCTATCAGTCAGGGCGTAAAAAAAATCATGAGTTTATGTTCACAACCTTTTTGAAATATTTTGTTGATGTAGTAGGAGAATACTACCATAAAGGAGTTCTAGAAAATTTGATTGCTAATAATATTGAAATGAAAGAGTTGACTTTTCCTCAGCTGGTTCAGTTCTTGACAGAAATAAATGAGGACATATGTCAAGAAGCAAGAAAGAGGAAGGAGATGAAGAAAGTAAAACCACTAATATCATCCTCAACCTGTTATTAAATAATGCCAAGCAACCAATTTCCTGATAAAGTAAAATCTTCTTCTAAGTGCTACACTTGTGATAAATCAAATTATAGGAAAAAGAAGAAGAAATATTCAAAGTATCCCCAGAAAAAGGGATATTTTAAGAAAATGGATACAGAGAAATTAGGATCTAAGAAAAAGTGGAAGCCTACTTGTTATATTTGTAAGGGTGATCATTATGCTAACAAATACCCATAAAGGAATAAATGGAAGAATAAGGGAAAGGTCCATGCCACCAAAGTAATAGGACTTGATGAGAATGATGAATATGAATTCATCAATGATTATCCTATAGATGCTTAAGATATTATTCTATCTGAATCAGATGAAATGACAGAATCTAAAGAAGAGTATGAATTAGCACATGAGCAAGTTCCAAACAAGGAACAATCCTTTGAAAGTTCAGATGATTCTGAGAATTCTTTCTTCTGTAGGATGCTTCACAGAAACACTAGAGTTGAACTTCACAGAGTCATTGAAGAAATAATTCAAATTGAAACTCGTCTACAAAAAATGGACATGGGACAAGAAACATGGAAGAAGCTGACCAGAAAGCTTGATAAGCTTATAGCCAAAAAGCATTTTCTATTAAAAGAACCTGAAATCCCTTTTTCATCCAGAAGAGCAAAGCTTCCTACTCAGAGACCACCCATTCTAATATGTCTCAACCTTTAGGCCAGAGGAGTTTCGAAGAAGCTCCTTTAGCAGGAAGCATGGCAAGACAGCTTTGGTGACACCAACGAAAAGCATTTTTGGAAAAGGTAATTGAACAAGCACATGCTGAAATTATAGAAATAGATGAGGAAGAAAATATTCATCTTATGGAAGAAATGGACAAAAGCAAAGAACTAGAAAAATACATAAATCAATTTAATGCCAACAGCCCCATTCAATTGCCTCAACAAACCACAATACGAGAAGAAGCACTCTATTGTGAAGAAAACCCTTTTAGTCCCACAGTTGATCAAGCTCTCATAGCAGAAGGTTTCAACACAAATGTCTCCCATGTTCTTAATCTTGTGGGGAAAACAACTCCTTATCTTGGAGAACGAATACATGAAGGAGAAAGCAGCAGTCAGTGACAATTCAGAGCTTATCAACGTTCTAAGGCTAGTACTACCTGTCCAGGGTTATCCTAACTATCCATTTCCCAGGTATCAAAATATATCCACTTGCATTCCTATGGGATATCGAAGCTGACTTAAATATTGCGAGGTGCAATTGTTTTCCTGCAGATCAGTGGATAGAAGGAACAACAAATATTGTTTATGGCAATGGTAAATTTGAATCAAAACTAGTATACAAAGCCCCTGTTCAGCGAAGTAATGGATATATTGATGAACTTACTTTTGTTCATTTTGAAATGGATGGATATGATGGAGTTATAGGAAGTAAGGCAATGATGCAATGGGAACCTAATACAATTGATAGGCATTTCATTACCTTACATAATCAGTTTCAGGTACCCAAACTTCATCAAGACTTGGCTTTCACTTCAAAGACAGAACAAATCAAGCCTAGAAAAGAAAATACAGTGTGGATTGCAAGACAAATTGCAGCTATAAAAGATCCCTTGGAGCAGATAAAAGAAGAATTTGCTGCAACAGTCACGACTAAAGATTTAAAGAAGCATCATAGAAATATGGTATGTAGCATTACTCTTAAACGGAACTCAGAGGGTCAAGAAATCATCCCTAAAGAAAAAGATAATTATTTTCTCATGAGTTCTGCAGAAACCCAATTATGCAGAAAATAGATAGATGAGCTATTATAGTTAGATTTGATTCAAGTATCTAAGTCATCATTTTCCTACCATGCAATCTATCTGCCAAAGTATGATGAAAATGGTGAAGAACTTCCTGAAAAGTAGCTGGTTGTTAACTACAAACCTCTAAATGAATGCCTTCACGATAATAGGCATCCTCTGCCAAGCAAAGACCACATCTAGTAGACTATAAAAGGAAGTCATATTTATTCTAAGTTTGATCTAACTAAAGGATTTTGGCAAATTGCATTAAAACCTAAAGATTATTATAAAATATTTTTTTCTATGCCACAGGGATTATTTGTATAGAAGGTGTTACCATTTGGCATCAAAATTGCTCCTTCCAACTTCCAGCAGCAGATGGATTTAATCTTCAGACCATATGCAAAATTTATTCTGCCATATATTGATGATATTCTTGTGTTTAGTCAGGATCTTAAACAACATCTGCATCATTTACAGTAGTTTCTGTCCATCTGTCAACATCGTGGTCTTGCCATCAATCCCTCTAAGAGTTAATTTGCATAAAAATCCATTGTTTTCATTGGCATCAAACTTCTCCTGGGGGAGAATATGGAAGCGCAAGCTCATATTCTTAGCTGCATTCAAGCCCTACAGGTAACTAATCTTAAGGAACTTCAACGTTTTCTTGGATTAGTCAATTATATTGCCGGCTTCTATAGTAAACTTGCTGAAGATGGACTTGAGTCAAACAAGCTGTTAGGGAAAAATCCACCACCATAGACAGCAGACCATGATGCCTGAATTGCCCGCATAAAAGCTAAATGTGCTACTATGCCAGCACTAAAGCTACTAGGAGACGGCCCCAAGATTATGGAAACAGATGCCATTGAAGTTGCCTGGGCCGAAGTATTAAAAGAAAAAGCCAAGCATGGTAAATAAGAAATTGTTAGGTATGTTTCAGGAAGCTTCAAAAATAGTGAACTAAATTATCATAGCACGCACAAGGAAATTTTAGCTGTGATCAACACATTAAAAACTTTCCAAATGTTTATTGCTAACAAGAGATTCCTCATAAGAAGTGATCCGCAAAACCTACGTGGATTCTTCAAAAAAGAATCAAAAGATAAAGTAATCCATGGTAGGTTACTCTGATGGGCACAATTTCTCAATACATTTGATTTTGAGATTGTACATCTACCAGGTCAAGAAAATGTCTTTGCAAATTTTCTATCTAGGGAAGGGCATCTCTCTAAAGAATCTCCTCCACAGGGTCATGTTCAAATTATTCGGGTACGAGAACGCCGGTGGTATGAATAAAGTTGTCTTGAATGGAGTACCAATCCTTTTGCTAGATGTGACTGTCACAACTTCCAAATGGAAAATGATTTCTTATATGACCAGTATAAAATGATAACTACCAAGATGCAGTTTAGCCAGGAAAATCTATGGACTCAACAACCCTTTTTCCAATTTTCTGCCAAAGCCGAACCCATAGATCCTGAAGTTGGTCATATACTACAAAATTGGTGTGGTGATTTTGTTCTGCCAATTAAGTTTGTGAATGTTTTTGTGCATAGACCTGAAAGATGGCTAGTTGAAGAGAAGGGTAGAGAATTAATCAGGGATATGTTTCAAGGCCCCTATCCACCTGCTGAAGGTCTGCATTTTCAAAACACCTCTGTTTATACTGGTTGCATTTTTAAACTAACATTTGGTTCTCCTGTTGAAAATTTGATAAGCAGGCATGTCTGCCAAACATATGGACCACAGGGTGTTGGAACTCATTATGAGTTCTGGGGAGTCGCTAATAAACTGCGACATTTTTATGACTAGCAAACTCCCATCTAGATTCACACAAAGACTTACCACATGGAGGTCACCGACCGAAGAGCCATGGAGCAAGGCATCTATGGGCCCTACAAGCTAAAAACCATGAGTATAATCTGGAAGGAACCAGATCCTCCTATTGATCGCAAATCTCAAAATCACACCGTATGCTATCCACATTCATCCACTATGGATTGTCCTAACTGTGCATATGATCCACTAGAAGATCCTCGAGTTGCGAATCTTGATGACTTTGGATCCAGCACTAGTTAGTGGATGGGCTTGTCATCCACTGAAGGAATCTATCCCTTCGTGTCAACAGACAGATGAGGCCCACACCTCGGTAAAAGGGGAAAGCTTACACGCCATACAATAAGCACGGTTTAACCTTCTCGTGATCAAAAAGTAGCTTTGTAAAAAGTAGATTCCTTTAGGGTCATGTCTGTCCCTTTCTTTCTTATTCACGGGTTATTGGGATCCACCATGAGGAATCTTATCCTCGGCTTGGATAACCCTTCGGAAAGAAGTTTGCTACATGTCATACTGCTATGGTCGGATTTCAACTCTTGATTTATGACTATGAGGTAAAAGTTCTGCCTCGTCTACTATAAAATGGTCACGAGGCTGTCTCATTTGGCATCAAGTTCTGAGTGAGCAAAGTCCTTTAGAGAGTCCAATAGGAAAGTTAGTGTCCTTAGAAAAGCTTGAAGGATCAGAGAAGTATGCTCTTCTTGTAAAACAGGAATCAGAAACTCAGAAGTCCAACAAGATAGTAGTGTCTTGTTTACAATCTATGTATGAAAGATTTCAGCGAGCAATGAATGAATGGAATATTTTGTGATCCTAGATCGAAGATTATATTGAATATCAATCTATTTCTATGCATCATATTCCATCTTGGTCTTTAGTGTATTCTAAAATTTTTCTTTTAACTATTCCAAGGATGAATCTACGGCTTACTGCTGTTTAACTAACCAAACTATATTTTTCTTCTTTTCTTTGGCAAAATTCACAGTGGTAGTGTAGGCCATTTCACTGTGAAGTCTAGGAACTTGAAACATGTTCCTCAAAGTGATGTTGCGCTGGTCAATGAGAATTGGCTCCCATTGCTGCATTGTTGTGCTACCAATAACACCATCATATCCTTCCATCTCATAATGCACAAAGATTAGTTCCTCAGAATCAGTAGGGCTTAATTGAACTTAAACCTTACAAATGAGATTGGAGGTATGTTTACCATTACCAAACTGAATATTGGTAGTGCCTTCTATCCACTGATCAGCTGAAAAACAATTATATCTAGCAATATTTAAATCAGCTCTAGTATCCCACAAAAATGCTAAGGGATAGGCTTTTATACCTAGAAAGGGGATAGTAAGAACAATGCCTAGGCATGTTGTTCTTGGAGACCTCTGGAACGCATGCAACTATCTAAGATAACTAGATGTGGATTTGAAAGGAAGTCTGGTATCTGGATCTATGCCTTCTGCAACAATAGCTTCTTGAATCATCAGACTGTATGGTTTCTCTTGGCAGAATAGATTTTCTTCTTGTACTGTGGCTGCTTCAATAGGAATTTAGAGGGGTCCTCCAGATGCATTGATTTTAGAAATAGAACTATCTAATTCTTTTCCTTTAGATAGTTCTTCAACCAGGTTGATATTTTCTTCATCATCTATTTTTGCAATCTCCCCTCTGGCTTGTTGAATCATTGTTTCTAGGATTTCTTTTCTATGCCTCTGCCAAATTCTTCTAGCCATGCTACCAGGGGCTGGTGCTTCTGCCATAGACCTCTGAGAAAGAGGTGCTATAGAGTCTAGAATCCACGGTTGTTTCTGTTGTAATGGCTTATAGCCATGTCTTTCCTTTTCTCTGATTGTCGGGGCAACTGGCACTCTGGGATTTTGTTGTTTAAGCATACTTTCATTTTTCATGTGAAGCTTCGCCAATGTTTGTTTGTTTTTTTGCCAGGTTTTTGGCCCAACAAACATTTCACTCTGGATCTTTTCTAAATGTGGAATTTCTTCTATTACTTGATCCAGGGTTTCTCCTCTCATCATTCTACAGAAGAATGATATTTCTTATGCAACTTCATATTCAGAAGATTCTTCTAATTCTTCATTGAGTTCCTTCATTTGATAGAGCTACTTTTCTTCAGTATCTTCCTCAGAAGATTCTTCATCACTGGAGAGAATAATATCTTTAGAATCACTTGGATACTGATAGATATATTAATATTCTTCATTATTGTCGACACCTGCTTCTACTGCCATTCTTACTTTACCTTTGTTTCTACCTTTATTTCACTCAAGATATTTGTTGGCGTAGTGTTTTCCTCTACAGATGTAACATGTGGGTTTCCATTTTGAGCCTTTGGCTTCTTTTTCTTTCTTTCTGAAATACCCTTTCTTTTTTGGGTATTTGGAAAAGTTTCTCTTCTTATACTTCTTATACTTAGAGGATGGCTTATCACAGTCATAACACTTCTTCTTACTCTTGAAGTGTTTTTTCTGGAAATTGGTTGCTTGGCACAATCTGGTAACAAGAAGATGAAGAGATAATGGATTTTATCTTCTTCATTTCTTTTCTGACCTTGTTCTCATAACAAATATCCTCATTTAGCTCAACAAGGTATTGTACCAATTGGGGAAAGGTAAGCTCTTTCAAATCCATATGTTCTGACATAAGATTCTCAAGAACCTTCTTGTGATACTATTCACCCATCACAGGACCAAAACTTTTCAGGAAAACTGTAAACATATACTCTTAGTTCTGTTCTTTTCCTAATTGATAAAAATTCTTGTATTGCTCTTCACAATACTCCTTAAAATACTTTAGGTCTTTACATTTTCCCTTGATAAATTTGTTGTAGGCCAGTCTCTCTAAAGCATCAGTCTTTCCCACAAAAAGATGAGTTAGGTGTGCACATACCTGATCAATACCATGGGTGATCAGATCAACTCTATAGGCTGTATTAAGCCTATCCCAGACCTTTCTAGCAACTCCTGTGAGGGATTTTAAGGCCTTCTTAATGACTTCTTCTTCAGATACTTCTGCATTGGTTAACACATAATTGGTGACCCATGCTTTGATGGTGTCAATGCTTTTCATGTTTTCAACATCTTCAAATGTATCAAAGTTTATAAGTGGAGGAGTATCAGCTTTAAAGCTCTGTAGATTCTTTTGAGAATTAGTAGTTCCTAGAGAATTCCCATTTCCTCTGGCCATATACATTTTTCTAGTTGCAGTATCATATTCCTTTTCAAGCATAGGACTAGATGGATTCACCTTTAGACTTTTTCCTTCATATTGGGCCTTGAGATATCCTAGGGATCCTGATGGAAACTCTAACTTCTTTGGAACACTTGGAGGTTTTGTAGAGGATACAACAGACTGGATTGCACTAGATTCCCTAGTAATAGAATCACCTATTAAAAGGGTTGAATCATTTATGACTTGAACCTCCTTTTGAACCTTTTCAATTTGCTAGTTCATTTGTTTGACATGGAGACCAGTATTAGACAAGATGGAGTTAACAACTTGGAATTCTAGGGTCATCTCAGCACGAACTTTTTGCAAAACTTCTCTGTGCTAATCATTTGCTTATTGTTGTGCAACCCACCATGCTTTTGCATGTTGTTTGAACAGGGCATAATTAGTTCAGAGTTGGCTGATTTCAGTGGTAACTGTTCATTTCCACTCTTCAGTAAGGCACTGTTCAAGGCACTCAATTGCAGCAATGATAGAATGTAAATTTGTCTGCATGCTAGGATATTCTTTTTCTTGGTTTAAACGTTGCAGATCTTGACTAAGCATAAGTTGTTTACGCAGGCACATATTAGCCCAATTTAGAAGCTTGCTCTGGCTAGGGACTGTGTTGTCTCCAATGGGAGAGACATGATGCGGCCAAAAATCTAGTTGATACTTGCCAGTAGTATCATAGAGCATGAAATCTTGGAACTTAGGAATAGTTCCAGGGACTAAGCATGGACCAACAGGTGTAGATACCACCTTTTCATTTTTCTCTTTAATATCTTGTTCTAGGAAGGTGATAGTCCTTCCAGACATCATACGATATTGTTTTATACTAAAAACAAAAGAACAATCTTCACATTTGTACAAACCATTATCTAACTCTGAATAGTTTTTATGAACATAGGTCAGACTAGCATGAGTAGCACTAGTACTGGCCTGATTAGGATCTGGAAAAGAAAATAGATTATCTACAGACTTAACAGGAACTTGACACATATTGTTACTATGGGTTCCTATTCTAACTGGATTGTTGTAGTTAAAGGTGCATTCTTTCACAGAGGGTGATCTGGTCATGGATGGTCTAGATGCAAATTTGATGACTGCTTGGTCATCAATCTCTTCAATACTAATTCCCTGTAATTGAGGTGCTTGAGGTGTGGGAACATTTGCATCATTATTCCACAGTTCCATTGCCCATTCATGAGGCATCTGTATGTCTTTATGCCGGACAATTTTCAGTGCCAGTAATTGGGTATTGGCACTGGTAGATTTCCATAGTATGGATAGTCCTTCCTTAGCTGTCAAAGCTTTGCAAGGGTTCATCATCAAAGGGATGGAATTATTATACAATCTATAATGGACTAGAAAAACTAGGGAATGATCCACAGACATATCTTTCATGTGTAAATTCATAGTCCTAAATTGGTATGTAAGAACATCATCTAGATTGGCATCTTTAAGACTTACAATGAAATCTAAGGAACTGTTTAATATATATAGGACCAGCGGCCATGGTATCACAAGCACATCCAAGCATTGCATGGGATGTCTTATAGAATCTGGTATCTTTTAACATCATAAGAACTATTATTAGCAAACCCTTTCTGTAATGACCAATAATACATATTCTCAAATATGACAGATGCATATACTGAGGGTTACGAGGATCAGCTTGGGCTTTTCTTTGTAGGTTACCTATCTCTGTCTCAGAAAACAACTTTAATTTACCATTAGACCCATTCTTAACTATGTGTTGTAATTCTGCAACATGACACTTTTGGGTGGACTTGTACCCGAACCAATTTTTGAAACTTTTAGACATCTTAACCATATTTAACACACCATGAGGGACATCTTTATATATATTAGACACTTTAATTTTTGGGACTCTAAATTCTTCATTAGCAAACATATTCTTAGAAACTGAATCTTCTAAACAATTTCCATCTGTTTCTCTCATGGAGAATGTACTTTCATTTTGAGTGAAGAAATTTGTAAAACTGACCTCTTCATTACGAGCTCTGGTATGATCTTTTGGTATGGGTGCTAATGAACTGGAAGCATCCATTGTGCATGCTCAAATATGGGCTCACAGTTGCGCTCGAATCCCAATTTTATGGCCTCACCTGCCCTAACACGCCTTCCACAGCTTAAGACAGGACTTAACACGAGGACTTACAACAGAAAACTAATTATTGAGAGAGCATATACAACGAGTAATATAGAGAGCAATATGCACGAACACTCTTCATTTTCCAACAACCCCACAATAGAATTATAACATAGATTTTCATTGATAGATCAAATATTACAAATTCTCAAGGCTTTGATACCAAATACAAATACAAGACACAGTTGACATTCAAAGCTCAGTTTCTGATAGACAGGACACAAAGTTTTGTCTGATAGAAGTCTTTAGTTGAGTCAAGTGATCTAAGTATCAATTTAGGTTAGTATTCCAGAGAATAGAGAAGTATGCTCTTCCCTTATCTGGGAATCAGAACCTCAGAACTCTTTGATGATAAAGTTATGTTGTCATAATTATCTCCTAGCATAAGAATATGTAAGCTAATTCTATAATTATCAAGTGAGCAATGAAAGTACATAATTTATTCTATGTATGTGTTCCAATTCTGTCTTGCAGCTTGTATATAAAAATTCGTATCAGAGCCATGTTCAGGATTTTTTTAAATCTGGTTGATGAAATTGAACTTTTGTTGATGCTTTGTGTAAACCTAGTTTATAGCTCTCTGTAATGCTCTCTGTATATGCTCTCACAGTGTCAATAAATCTGTTGTAAGTCCCTTGTTGTATGTCATGTTTTGTGTTAAAGGCTGGAAAATGTATGGGCAGTCAAACTGTGATTTGAGCGCGGATTTGAGCATAGATTTGAGCGAACAGAATGGATGCATCATCTTCATCATCAGGTTCAGTGATTCCTCCAGATGATCAAACGCAGCTTCGCAATAATGAGGCAAGTTTCACACACTTCTTTGCTCGAAATGAATCTACTTTCTCTATGCTAGAATATAGTGGAAATGTTTTAGATGAAATGTGTGATGAAGGAAATTCAGGTAGTATAGATAATAAACCCTTTAAAGTCCCTAAGATTAAGGCTTCTGATATTTATAGGGATGTACCCAAAAACTAGATCTTGCCTAATGGTTTAAAGGATTGGTTTGGGTATAAGAATCTACAATGATGTAAGGTTGCCGAGTTACAACATGAAGTTAGAAATGGTTCAAAGGAAAAACTTCAATTATTTACTCAAACTGAAATTGGTAAATGGCAAGAGAAGGATAGGTCTGATCCTAAGAGTTACCAATATATGCATTTGTCCTTTGTTAGGATTGGTATAATGGGTCATTACAGAAAAGGTTTACCTATCATCATACTCATGTTACTTAAGGATGCGAGGTTTCTCAAAACATCACATGCTCTTTTAGGAGGTGCCTATGATTCCATGACAAATGGTCCTATCTACATTGATTGTGCCCTAGATTATACCGTTAGTCTAAAAGATGCTAACCTAAATGAATGTTAGACTTATGAATTCAAAACAATGAACTTGTATATGAAAGAAAATTCTATTGATCATTCTCTAGTCTTTGTAATTCATTATAGATTATATAATAAGACCATTCCTTTAATGATCAATCCTAGAAAAGCCCTGTCTCTTGAGGAAGGACTATCCACTATGTGGAAATCGACAAGTCCTACCACATAGCTTCGTGCTCCACACATAGTCAAACATAAAGTTATTAAAATGCGTGAAGAATGGGCATTGGAACTATGGAGCAAAGACACACAACCTGTCAAGCCCCCTCAATTACAAAGAGTTAGCATACAAGAAATAGATGACCATGCAGTCTTAAGATTCTCCTCCACTCCTTCATTCCATCAATCTCCTTCCATGACCATTGAAAGAGTATTCGCATATAATAATCCTATGCCACGAACACCTTTCCACCAATCTCAATCAGTTCATCTTCAGCTTGTGACTGGTTTTGAACAGTTATTCCAATTTCCACGTGCTAGTGTCTTTGTTGCACGACCACCTCAACTAGGATCTGATTGTGTTCATAAAAACTATTCTGAAATAGAGACACCCTTGAAATACCTGGTAGAACCCTATTCAAAAATTTCACGTGTAATATCCAAGTTTCCATGTTTTGTATCAACGTGTACTGACCTATTAACAATTATAACATATAACTACTATCTGCATTTTGTTCTTGTTGGGGTTGTTTTTAGTGGTTGAGCACTTTTTCTTTAGAATGGTAGGGCCTTCGACCACCTCCAATCAAGCTTTCTCTTTGAGCTCGCCCTCTGCATGGTGACAATAATCGACATGCATGTCTGTCAGGGCACTTCAAGCTACAACACATAACAAATGTGTATTCTGAACGTGTATATCCCGGGATATTGTCTAACAATTTACATGCCTATTATTCAGACACCTTCATCTTGAGCATCTCTACAATCATTGCACGCCATGAGACGATATCCTCTTGGGCTCTTTGTGAAACGATGATGCTTAGTCTGGTTCGCAGATGCCAAAAATCATTGTGGAGCTCTGCTTCGCATTAACAAAACAGCAGTTGCAATGATAGGAGGTTTAATAGCTATACCAATAGGAACATCTGAAGGGTTTAGAGAGCCCTTACTCTAAACTCCTACATACCATACTAGATGCATTACGACTTAGAATGGCTGGTAAAAACCTCTACTTTATCATGTTTCGTGGTGTAACTGGAGTGATGCGTGCATGGGTGTGGTGAGTGGTTGCATTCTCTACTAACTGCTCCTAAATAAAGACTTCGAAAGCCTTTCCAACCAGTTTTCATCTTACTTGTCTTTGTGACTGAAGGTTAGGGTTTTCTTTTCGATATAACCGCTTCCTCACATGCTGAATTTCAGGCATCATGGGTGAAATGTAGTGTTCGAACATTGTTTGAAACAACACTTAAGTTATGATTTAGCTATATAATTTTGAGGCACTTCTTCAAAACCTCTTAGGGATTGTTAGTAGTTATGAAATGAATGATAATGCCTAATGATTAAAAGAACGGGCTCATTTGGTCGGCAATAAATGTTAGTTTGATGATTGATTAAAACACGCCGATGGAACATAAGTATTATTAATTTCAAACGTGGCCCCATACCACTAACTTCTTCCCGTGATGCCTTTTATTCAAACACCTTCAACTTTGTGAATTTATGGTAGAATTGGCTCCGTGTCGGTTGTCATCGAAATCAAGTCTTTAGAAGCCATCAGTGTCGAAGATGGTTCTCAAAATCCATTCTTTATCCTAGACCGGGATGATGCTCGTGAAGATCTTGGCATGACTTTACAATAATGGACTGTACTTTATTTGAAAGCTTCTAAAGTCACTTCAATGTAACTATTTTGTAAAGATATAGAAACTATTGCAATTAACGAAATGTATTGCTTCGATGGATGACTATAACATGTTCCAGAGCTCCCATTCTTGAAAGTTCTTTAATGCCTTTTTGATTAGTTATAATCATTGCATGTCATGAGATGTCATCTCTTCGAAACGCCTTGTCATCAATTAGACTCCTTGTTTAAGCTTCCACAACTTGCATACATGTCATTTTTTGAAATCATTTTATGACTGAATCTAACACCTTCAATATTCTTGATGGTTCATGATGACTCTTTCCAAATTGTGGAAGATGCTTGATTGAGACACGTGGATGACGAGGTTATCCTTTATCAATAGAAATTTATAAGTGCCCTTGAGTTTGCTATCTCACCATTGCCAAAATATATTCGACACATAATGTCAATAAGTACATTAGTCACGAACTTCACCAAAGTGTTCCCATATGGATAAAAACTTTACAAACTCTTTCAATGAACACATTTAGGGAGATAGCTCTGTGAGTCCTTCGTCCTCTTATATCATTGATTTCGGATGTGGACCTTGTAACTTCACATTCTTAATCTCCAACATATTAAATTGTGAGATTTTTCAATATATCTCCTTCATCAACACTTTGTGTGTTTTTGAAACTTTTGTTGGAAATGAATTAGGGCTTCATGATAAAGAGCTTCTCTTATCCAAGTTCGGGATACAATGAAGCTAGATTTATTTACAACCTCTGCTTATGATCTACATGCTTATATTTACTGATATAACCCTAACTTACAACCCTCCTTTCCTTGACAATTCGAGAGATCCTTTAGACCTGTAAAGATTTGTAACTCAACTTTTTCCATTATATCTTGTAAGTGCAATTCATTTGCAAAGGGGAGGTATATGTCAAACTATTTCATTCTTATCTACATAAAGCTTTTGATTTGATCATCCAACAAGTTGTTCGATGGAGGATTGAAATTTGAAACCTTCCCGAATTATGAGGCATGTTGACGTTGAAACTCGTCGGACAAGGTGGCAGTTGGGTGTAACATTTTGACACTAAGTTATCACTTGGAATAGTGAAGGAAGTATGTATAGAATTGGTGCCTTGCAAAGAATAACGATTTGACTAGGCCATTCAATGCATGATAGGACTTGTTAATTCATTAGAAAAGTTCAAATTTTGGATTATCAAAAAGGGGACAACAAATACAAAGTCAACAAAAGCAAATGAAGTATAATATAATTTAATGCACAAAATCAATCATGGGAATTGTGCCATTCAAGGAAGTATAAAAGGTTTTAAAAAAAATTCTTCATTCATTCAACACTTATCATTTTTCTTGGAAGAAACTTTGCTTGTGAGAAGACAAGGGGTTTGATCATTACAACTGGTCTTAGGGAATGATTTTCTCCTAGATTTTGCTTACTATAGGTGTTGTTACAGCACCCAAGGTTTGCAATCATTGGAGGCTTTAAAACAAAAATCTCATTGTGCTATGCGGTGGATTAATCTTCAGGGAATTCATCTTTTTGAGAAGAAGTTTTCAGGATGTTAAGGAGCCAATCACTGGAGGCATTTATTGTTGATAGATCTCATACAATTATAGTCACGTGGGACCTAAAGGTAGTACCAGTCAGTTCCAACCAGGCCGTACTATTCCTAGAGTATGGTATTTCACCTTAGGGTTCAAGTGCCTAAGTTATCTACCCCTAATCATTCCTATTGAGAGCGGCCAATCAAGGGAGTCATATTGGATGCATTTTGGAGGTAGAGAAATTATTCTATCATGCTTGGCATTCATCTGATGAGGGTTAAAGTTGCTGATAATCAGTTTGAGAAATGTTTTCAGTTTGTATGGTTGCTCCGGGTATGAGACAATGTTAAGGCATTAATAAATACATCTTTTTTTTAAATGTTATTTGTATTTGCTTTGCTAGAGTCAAATGTGATCAATAGATTATGCATTTGCTGAGTAGTTGGTTTCAGATTTCCTTTAGTTTGCAATATTTGCATTTCTTTATATTTTCTTAGCATCTCTATTGTAAAAAAATATATAAAATAAAACAAAATATTCAAAAACACAAAATAAATCAGTCAGGCAGTTGTAGAGAATATCTCAGCAGTCAGGAGGGATATCATAGTGGTATTAGAGCAATTTTCTTGCCATCCTATGATTTAAAAAAAAATTACATAAGCAAAGGTGAAAAGATTTTTGTATATACCAGAGAAACAGGTCATTGGCAGCTGCTAGAATTAGATGAAGGTGATACTGCTTCTAGAGTGATTGGTGTTCATAAAAGTTCATCTAGTGAGGGTGAAAGAGTTCTTGATTTTTTGCAAAGTTCATCTAATGAGGGTGACAGAGCTCCTGTTCATCACCAAAGGTCATCTAGTGATAGTGGTGAGAGCGTGACAGGTGCTATGGAAGATAGAGAGAAGGGACGTTCAGGATCAGTCAGTCCTAATACCAGAGCAGAGTGAAAGTTTGACAATATGATGGACATGATGTTACAGTTGTTAGGGACTATGAGACAGTTTACAGTTTCACAGTAGGGTGGTCGTGCAGGAGAGACCAATGGTACTTAGGGTTGTGGATGGCAGTCCATACCGGCTGAGTGTGCTACCATTTCATCAGGTTCAGTACTCAGGCCTTTATAGCCTATTTTTGGTCCCAAGGAGGTGCCACAAGCGCTTGAGATTCTGGTTGTCCAGGAACCACAGGTTGTTTCAACTATAGATATTGTATAGCACGATACTAAGTATATGACAATGCCATCAGATGTCAGGCAGATGTTGACCTTTAATCAGTTTTTGGATCAGAAGAGGCCTTAAGGGGGTGGTGTAGTTAGGATAGAGCATAGGGCACCCCAGGCTACACAGGGACACCGTGACTATCAGCAGGCTGTGAGTAAAGTATCTTTGCCACAGGTCGATGGTAGTGGTAAATGTACTACAAGGTCATGGGTCCAGAAATTGGATAACTATTTGGCTTTGAAGCCAATGCTTGAGGATGAGGTTATTAATTTTGCCACAATGCATCTTGATGGTGAGGCACGTGGCTGGTGGTATCATGGCTTGGTGACATTGGGTCACAATCTAATTACCACATATGATGAGTTCATTAATAGGCTCATTGAACGGTTTGACCATAAGGACCCAGAGTTATTCTTCAGGGAACTTGCACAGCTTAAACAGGTTAGCTCTTTGGAGTCATACATTTCGGAGTTTCAGTGGTTAGCAGTGATGGTTCCCATCATTTCAGAGAGAAGACTCATGGTTCTATTTATTGAAGGATTAATGGATCCTTTGCATGGATGGATCAAGGAATTTGAACCTTCCACCCTACAGGAGGCTATGAAGAAAGCTAGAGGCATGGAGTCTATTGTCCCAAAAAGCAAGTTTCCCAAAAGTCCTTCTCTTCAAGTAGAGACAATAGATTTGAATAAAAAACTTCTAATCAGCAAAGGAAACCAATAGATAAACCACATGATGAGTCTCTAAATGACTTGAGAAGGAAGAGACTTTGCTTCAAATGTAAAGGACCTTGGGAACCAGGTCATAAATGCTCCATAAAAGGCAAAGTTAACCAAATGGAGTATTATTTTGATGATGAAATCAGTTCTAAAATTTTAGACCAGCAAGCTGATCCAGATGTAGTTGAGGCTGAAAATGTTGTAGAAGAGTCTGAAATTGCAGTAGAAGAAGAGGTTCTAGAAGCACAACTCTCTAGCATTCAGCGTGAGGACTCCTTCAAGATTAGGGGGGTTTTGGCAAATCAACGTGTCATTACATTACTTGACATGGGTGCTACACAACTTTATAGATGAGAGATTGGTTGCTAGACGTGGACTCCAAACAAAAGAATTTGAGGAGTTCAAAGTAAGGGCGGCTGATGGTTACACTCTCACGTGTAACAAGATGATTTCCAATCTTCCCATACGATTAAATGATTTTGATTTCAAGGAAGATTTTTATGTGGTTGGTATGGGGGATATGGATATTGTATTAGGCATGAAATGGCTTCATGCTATAGGTGAGTTCACCCTCAACTTGCACAAAATGGAACTGAAATTTGAGGCAAATGAAAGAAAACATGTGTTGAGGGCAATATCAGATGGTGGTCTTAGGATAATTTCTCTCAGGGGGATGGAGAGATTGTTCTACCATGATCAAGTGGAGTGGGCTGCGGAGTGTCTTATGATGCCTACACAGTTGGAGCAGTAAAATCCAAGCTACCCACCAGACATTCAGGACTTGTTTGTTGGTAGTGAGTTGCCCCCTTGTCAGTGAGGCATTCAACACTGACCTCAGGATTTGTGACATGGCAGTGAGCCTCCCGTGGATCTGGGTTAAGTCTGGTGTTTGTAGTGAGCATTGACAGCTTGAGCTTTTGGCGTAATGGCAAACGATTCCAACAATTGGTATCAGAGCCATGGGTCACAGGTTTGAATCCCTTGGGTTGCATTGAGGGGGGATTGTTGACAGTGAGCTGCCTCCTTGTCAGTGAGGAGTTCAACGTTGACCTCAGGATTCATGACATGGCAGTGAGCCTCCCGTGGATCTGGGTTAAGTCTGGTGTTTGTAGCAAGCATTGATAGCTTGAGATTTTGGCGCAATGGCAAATGATTCCAACATTGTTGACTAAACACACAAAGGTGTTTAGTGATATACCACCTGGGAGACCACCAAACAAGGGCATAAAGCATATCATAGAGTTGGAGGAGGGTGCAAAACCTGTCATGATCACACCATACAAGCATCCTAAAAGATTAAAGGATAAGATAGAGAAGATGATTAAGGAGCTGCTTGATATGGGCCACATTCGACTAAGCAAAAGGCCTTTTGCATCTTCAGTGGTTTTGGTTAAGAAAAAGGATGGTACGCTTTGTATGTGCATTGATTATCGTGCTTTAAACAAGAGGACCATCAAAAATAGATATCCAATACCATGTATTGATGAGATGATAGACAAGTTACATGGTGTGTGCTTCTTCTCTAAGATTGATTTGAGAATTGGTTATCACCAGATCCAGGTTAGAGAGTAGGATGTGGAGAAGACAACTTTCCGGTGCCATTGTGGACATTTTGAGTTCTTGGTTATGCCCTTTGGCTTAACCAATGCCCCTACTATATTTCAGTCTACCATGAACAAAGTATTTCAGCACTAGTTGGGGAGGTTTGTCCTTGTGTCCTTTGATGACATTTTGGTTTATAGCAGGACTTCAAAGGAGCACCTTGCACACTTGGGTACAGTGTTGGATATTTTGGAGAGGAAGTCCTTGTATGCCAAGGAGTCCAAATGTGCTTTTGGGTTATTTGAGTTGTTGTATCTTGGGCACATTATCAATGCTGAGGGAGTTTGCATGGATCTGGACAAGGTCTAAGCTATCATTGACTGGCGTACTCCTGAGAGTCTTACTCAGCTCAGAGATTTTATGCATTTGTGTGGCTTCTACCATCGATTTGTTAGTGGGTTTTCATAGCATGTAGCACCACTTATAGATTTGATGACGAAGGGTGCATTTGTTTGGACTCCTCAAGCATAGGAATGTTTTGAGGAGTTCAAGCACTTGATGACTTCATGTTCAGTCCTTGCATTGCCAGATTTTACCAGGCCCTTTGAGCTTTAGTGTGATGCCTCTGGTGAGGGCATTGGCGCAGTTCTTATGTAGCATAAGCATCCTATTTCTTACGAGAGTAGGAAGCTAAGGGGACCTAAGAGGAGCTATAGCATTTATGATAAGGAGATGTTAGCCATCATGCATGCATTGGCTAAATTCAGACAGTACCTGGTTGGCAATAAATATTGTGTGAGAACTGATCATAATAGCCTGAGACATTTCCTGGGGCAGCAAGATTGGAATGATCGTCAACAGAAGTGGGTCAGCAAATTGCAATCATATGACTTTGACATATCATACGTCAAAGGTGCACAAAATGTTGTTGCTGATGCTTTGTCTCGCTGACCACATTTGAGCTCCATGGTTGAGATTGTTGAGGACTAGAGACATTTGATTGTCGTAGAGTATGCCAAGAACCTGTGGGCTTTTGGCATTATTGATGGGTCAGTGCAGGATAAGAGGTACTCCGTTGTGAATGAGCTTATCATTTACAAAGGGAGAATCTTCTTGGTCCCAAGATCAAAGGTGAAGAAAAGTGTATTGAGATCCTTTCATGATTTGCCTATGGCTAGTCATCTCGGTTACTTTAAAACTTACAGGAAAATATGGGAGCGCTTCACTTGGAAAGGTCTCAAGTTAGATGTTCTTTGATATGTTAGGGAGTGCCCTATTTGTCAGCAGAATAAATAGGAGCACACCTATCCTATAGGTTTACTTCAACCACTTCTAGTTCCTGATAGGAAGTGGGAATGCTTGTCCATGGATTTCATTCCAGGCTTACCGAAAACCCAAGGTAGAGATTGCATATATGTGGTTGTTGATCAGCTCACGAAGTATGCTCACTTCTTCCTGATTCCAGCTACATTTACAGCTACATAGGTAGCAGAGTTGTTTTTTCGTGAGGTATTCAGGTTACATGGTTTGCCTCGGAGTATTGTCAATGACAGGGCTAGTTAGTTCATGAGTCACTTTTGGCAGGAGCTATTCAAACTCTATGGAATCAAGCTTACTCCGAGTACTAGCTACCACCCGCAAACAGATGGTCAAATAGGGATTGTGAATAAATGGGTGGAAGGATACCTTCGAAACTACATAGCATGGAAGCAGAAGGCTTGGGTGAAGTGGATTCATCTTTGTGAGTACTGTTATAACACCACTCACCATATGTTTATTCAGATGACACCATTTATGGCATTGTACGGATATGATGCGCCCAACTTCTTTGACTTATTGTTGAGTGACAGTAGAGTGCCTACTTTTGGGGATCTTTTATAGGAGAACCAGGATATTATGAGAGCTCTTCGAGAGAACATTCAAAAGGCATAGAATCAGCAAAAGCAGTATGTAGATCAAAGGAGAGTTGAGTACTCTTTTGATGTAGGGGATATGGTGTATCTATTGTTGCAGCCCTACTGCCAGTCCACTCTTAGGAAGAGTGGTGCAGAGAAACTCAAGCCACGATACTATGGTCCTTTTAGGATTATGAGACGGATAGGTGAGGTGGCCTATGAGTTGGACCTACTGGCAGATAGTAGGGTGCATAATGTATTTCATGTATCACATCTCAAGAAAGCGTTAGAACATCACATTGTTCCTTCTTCAGCTTTACCACCCTTGGATGATGAGGGGAAATTGATTTTAGTACCTAAGGCCATCCTAGATGTCAGAGAGCGTCGACTGTGGAGACAGGTCATCAGGGAATATTTGATTAAGTGGAGGGACTTTCTGGTAGAGGATGCTACATGGGAGAGCAAGGATATTTTGTAGCATCCAGAGTTGAGATTGCTTGGGGACAAGTAATTTCAGGAAGGGTGGACTGCAATGTCCCCTTCTAGCTAGAGCTAGTTATCGGTTGGGTTAGCCTATTATTTGGCCCTCGTAGGCTAATGATTGTGGAGAGAGGGTCCTTTGGGTGAGATACTTGATCTTTTTATGACGTTATTTCTCTCTAGAGTGTGGTATAGTTTAGGTTTGGACTTTGCAAAGGTTTTGGGACTCAAATTTGCATACTTACTATATATAGTAAGTCATTTAGCTAGTGGAGTCCAGTGTTACTATTAATAGTAAGGCATCTAGACCTATGGTGATTTGCAGTGTTGACTCCAGGTTTAGATGGCATGGCGAAATAATGTTTATTGAAAGTGTTATTAATATTTAAATGGCTTAAATGATATTTTATGATTAAAAAGGTTATTATAAGTTATAATTTAACTTTATAAAAGTGGGGCCATTTTAGACTTAATGAGCAATTAATGACTTTATGAAAAAGCATGCCCAATAATGAGGTTATAATACAAAGTCAACAAAATCAAATGAATTATAATATAATTTAATGCGCAAAATCAACCTTGGGAATCATGCCATTCAAGGAAGTATAAAAGGTTTTTAAAAAGTTTATTCATTCATTCGACACTTATCATTTTTCTTGGAAGAAGATTTGCTTGTGAGAAGACAAGGGGTTTGATCACTGCAACTGATCTTGGGGAACGATTTTCTCCTAGATTTTTCTTACTACAGGTGTTGTTATAGCACCCAAGGTTTGCAATCATTGGAGGCTTTAAAACAGAAGTCTCATTATGTTGTTTGGTGGATTAATCTTCAGGGAATCCATCTTTTTTAGAAGTTTTCAGGCTGTTAAAGAGCCAAATCACTGGAGGCATTTATTGTTGATAGATCTCATACATTCATAGCCATGTGCAACCTAAAGACAGTACCAGTCAGTTCTAGCCAAGTCGTACTATTCCTAGAGGATGGCATTTCACCTTAGGGCTGAAACGCCTAAGTTTTCTGCCCGTAATCATTCCTATTGAGGGCGACCAATCAAGGGAATCATATTGAATGCATTTTGGAGGTAGAGAAATTATTCTATCATGCTTGGCATCCATCTGATGAGGGTTATAGCTGCTGATAATTAGTTTCAGAAATGTTTCCAATTTGCATGGTTGCTCTAGCTATGAGACAATGTTAAGGCATTAATGAATACATCTATTTTTTAAAAAATGCTATTTGTATTTGCTTTGCTAGAGTCAAATTTGATCAATAGATTGTGCATTTACTAAGTAGTTGGTTTCAGATTTTCTTTAGTCTACAATATTTGCATTTCTTTATATTTTCCTAGCATCTCTATTGCAAAAAAATACAAAAAAAAAATATTCAAAAACACAAAAAAAATCAGTCATGCAATTGTAGAGAATATCTCAACAATTAGGAGGGATATCACAGTGGAATCAGTTCAATGGGTTTTCTTGAACCAAATCCACTTCATGGTTACATAGATGGACATTCAATCTTCGCTATCTCCTTGCAGCAAAATTATATAGGCTCTATCTTGATCTGATAACTCCCAACCCTGAACCGTGATGGTAAAACTAATGGAAGTAAAAGGTGGAGCTCCTCTAACATGACTAACATCATATTCCTTGGTTCAGGGTATGGGGCAGACATCTCAGGCCTCTTTGCCAATATCATAGAATGAAGATGGAGCAGCACTACCTGAGGAATGGAGATGGAGGTCGCGAGCAAGTGATATGCAGGTTGGGTCGCTAGGATGAAATCAATGGATGTGGCGATCTGAGGTCCAAACCAGAAGAATCAAATCATGAGCCTAGCTTGAGTCGCCCTATCTCTCTTATCACACGATAGGCACATTGATTTATCGATGAAACCTAGTAAACTCAATCTTTCAAAATAATAGGCCTCTCCAACTAGAAACTACTATTAGGGGGTGGGACAGATCAGGGGGTGGGGGTACCCTGCACCTAGCACTAGAATTGGATATGCTCGAGCCATGGTGCCTAGCAATTTATGACCTTGCAATTCAATTCCAGCTATGGCACTCGGAAGGAATGCGGTGCCTTGGAACTATGAACTCTACTAGATCGTAATATGGTTGGAACTATGAACTCTACTGAATCATCGTATGGTCATGGAAGTGGAACCTCTGCCTCTGATCCTGGTTGTGCTCCTATTTCTCCAACTAATACCTACCTATGTGGGCACATCATCCACTGGTTCAAGACCAAGCAGATCCCAAACTGCCTTTTCTCTTTACACCTTATATGAACCCCACCAACCCCTTCTCTAGTAGTATGGCTATGAAGGGTTCATCAGCTCGATCAACAACATCTCAATCCCTAGGCTCTAGATCCTAACCTTCTAGGGACGTAGGGCCTCTACCCATGTCTTTCCCCTTGCTCTTCCCCCCGCCTCATCCAGGTGAGGTGATGGATAGGCCCCTAAGATTGGTTCTTAAACCCCTGCTTATGCCTTAGTTGTTGGTGGTTATGGGTTCTGATCTATATCTGGATATCAATGTGGATCTGCCTTTGATGCTCCCTAGCCATTGGATCTGGTACATTGGGGATCTTTAGTAACGTATCCACCCACCCTGTTGATTTGGATATGGGATCAAGCAGGGGAGGTCAGGACCTTTTTTACCTCCCACCCACCCTGAATTTGATCAAGTTGTATATATGATCCCATTCCAATCAAGATGCTTCAAGTTGTACTCTGATCAGGTATTTCGTATGTTGACCAATCTCAGTCCTATCATGTATATAATGGAAATAGAATAAATGGTCCACTCGACTGACGAGTCCTCTCTCTAGAATTAGATTAGTAGTCTACTCTCAGTGGGGAACGAAGATTGCCCTATCTCTATATCCAAATGAGTATTGCCTTAGTTCAGGGCTGGCCCCTCAAATATATTATTGCTTCAGTCTAAACTATGTTAGAAAACAATGATATACTGAGAGAAGGGGGTGAATTAGTATATGCCACCTTTTTTAAAATAATTCTACTGCATCAACAGAATATGAAAGAACTATGCAACCATAAGCAAAACACACATCCACAAAAGAGACCATAATGCCAGATTTACGTGGAAACCCAAGATGGGAAAAACCATGGTGAGCAAGCTGCTTGGATCTACTATCCAATTCTAGCCTCACAAAGAAAATATAAAATAGTGAGTTACAATATTTTGTAGGCTTCAACCCATAGGACTTTCAACCTGAGAAGGACTACAACCGTTTTACAAATTTGTAGGCTTCAACCTACCAAAGACTTCAATCTTAAAAACAAATTGAGCTTCAACCCAACTATAGGCTCTAACCTAGTTGAGGCTCCAACCTCCCACAACAACTGAGATACAACCCAACAATAGGATTCAACCTATCTGAGGCTCTAACCTCCCACATCAATTGAGCTACAACCCAGCAATAGGCTTCAACCTATCTAAGGTTCCAACCTCCCACAACAACTGAGCTACAACCCAGCAAACTAAAAATAGTAGCAAAACATTCAACACTTACACATATTGTGTGAATACAAGATCTTTAGTTCATACTCTTCGCATAATTCAACTTCACTTCTCTATTTATGCCTAATCACTTGATGTATTTCGCTTCACATTCACACTTGTAGACACATTCAAATCTTTTGCTTTTAGGCACACATTCACATACATGAATACTTTTAAAAACACAAACTGATCTTTCTTTTATACCCAATTGTATAAAATAGAATATCAAAGTCAGCGCTACACCAAAACAATCTCCAATGTCTGCACGCATGAACAAAGGCCCAAAAACACACTTGCTTAGGACAACCCAAAAATAGGTCAGGACCCAAACTAAATCAGCCACATATTACTGCATATATATAAATATTCAAATCTACATGCTACAACAATGGCCTAAGAATTTTAATTCTCTATTCTATGCCATAAGGTCGGCTTCAATCTGCATATTAGAAATTACTAGCCATTAAACTTTCTTTACCTAGTCGGCCTCCAAACACATATTCAAATCTTCAATTTGAATATATACTATCTTCCAGCCCTTTATCGGCAAAATCACTTTATTGCGAACCTTTAAGTTTGTTCCCTTTATCAGCGAAATATCGTTTTCACAAACCAACTCTTTGTTCTCCTTTATCGCCTTTATCAGCAAAATTTGCCTTTTACAAACCTTAGCTTTTATCCCTTCTATTGGTGAATTCTTGCTATCTCAAACTAACACCTTTATCAGCAAAAATTAATTTCTAAGAACCTTGGCCTTTATCACTTTATCAGTAAAAACTCCTTTTTAAGAACCTCCACTAAAAATACTTCTATCGCCAAAAACATCAAACTATGAACAACTTTTCTTTGTGCCCTTTGTCACCTAGTCAGCAAATTAGAAAAAAATTGAACTCGCAAACAAGTTCGTGAAACACAAACTTTACCAATAATGAACTTACACTTCAACCTAAAACTTGTCTACTTCCTTCTTTGTCAGTGAATCGGTAAACCGACAAACTTCAAAACTTATGAACCAACCTCTTTACCAAGACTTAAACTTTTTCCTCTTCCAAATTGTCATCGCCCAACTTTCTCATCTGTCAGAGTATCGACAAATCGGCAAACTTTGCAACTTGCGAACTAGTTTGTGAAACATGAACTTTGTCAACTGAAGGCAGAAATCATTCTACATTAGATTTTTCTTGAAAAAACTTTTCATCGGCCAACATGCAAGTTTGCAAACTGAACTTTTTGTCGATTGAAGGCATTTCTCATGCCTTAGATAATTTTCTCCTTTTCATTTGACACCAAAGACAACACTTCCTAAAAACTTTTGACATCAATGACCATACTTCAACAATCTCATGTGTATGTATATTTGACATCAATAATACTACCAATACCAACAATCTCCCCCTTTGTCATTGATGGCAAGACAAATCTTTTCTTTTGCATTACTCCCCCTTACTCTATCACTTCTTAACTGAAACCTTCTAAACTAAAACACAACCTCTGCAAGTTGCACCATCTAAAATCTCTGAAAACTCTCCCCCTTTGACATCAATGGCAAAGGAATGCAACAAACTACTTTCAAACTGATATTGTCAAGATAGGCTCCCCCTAACTATAATGCTCTTCTTCACAAAGCCATACCAAACTCTGATTAACCAAACTATTATCTTTCTACCTACTTCCCCTAAGAGGTAGCCACTATCCAAGCAGGGAGTGAAGAATAAGCCTTGAGTTGCTCCCCTTGAACAGATGCTCTATCATAAACATTTACTAATTTGGTGAGAGTGATACCACTCCCAACTTCTACCTTAAGTATTCAAAAGTCTCTTTAGGAAGGGGTTTTATGAAAATGTTTGCAATCTGATCCTTTGTAGCAACATACTCCAGTTTTGCCTCTTGATCAACAACCTTTTCTCTCAAAAAGTGATACCTAATAGATATATGCTTGGTTCTTGAATGCATCATAGGGTTCTTTGATATGTTGTTTGCACTTGTATTATCGTACAAAATTGAAACAGACTCGTCATATAATGTCTGCTTCATCCACAAAACTTGAGTACAACAGGCAGCTGTTGCAATGTATTCTGCTTCTGTTGTTGATAAGGCAACTAAATCTTGCTTTTTCCTTAACCATGAAACCAACCTACCACCTAGAAAGAAAACCAAATGAGGTCGACATATACAAACTAGGGAGGTATTCTAAGCTAACACCACAAGAGAGGGGCTAAAGAACCCATCTGAGATAAGGGCACTTGGGCGCCTTGGTCCTTTAGCTCCACAAACTCTGGGAGTGTCAAATGTTGTGGGCTTAGGCTAGTCCTAAGTTTATTCTATCAGGTTTATTCATCGGGATAGAGATTTTATTGTTTTATGCTCAAAAAGGTGTCAAAATAGGTCCTAATTAACAAAGGTAACATTTTAGCTCCAACCAGGTGCTAAACTAAATGTAAAATGCTAGTGTACACATTTTACTCTATAACAGATTGTTGGTTTGTACATTGAAGGAACTCAAGGTCCTCTCTTTGGTTGTTCCATGGAACATCATGTGTAGCACCAGGCCTGCTGGTCTAATTTGTGTTTGTAGAACCCACCATAGGTTCTTTTCCCTTTGAAAGAGGCTCTTTATGTACCAAAGAAGGTGTAGGGGTGTTTTCAAAATGCCTTTTCTTTTACCTTGTGTTATCTGCAACAACATTTAAAGGAAAAACTAAATTGTCCATATGTTGATTGATTGCACAATGGTCTTCAAGACTTCAAAACATGAGGTTGGATTCAGGAGCAGCCTCCTTAAGCACTTCAATGTTGGGATTTACAACCTCTATTGATGGTTCTTGTTGATTGAGAAAGTTTTGTACCATCAAGGATTGTCCTTGCACTCCAACTATGCAAGTGGATTGTTTATGAGGTTTCTTGCAAGGGTAACACCATTCAGCCTCTTGAGCCATGTTTTTTGGACTAGCAAAAGGGCTTTGCTTGTGCTAATAGTAGGTATTTGTTGTATGGGATGGTTGACTTGTAAAGGCGGATTTGGGTTAAAAACTTGATACCTATTAGGCTGATAATTTTGGCTCCATTTTTTATTTCTATTTGATTGATGACCTTGACCCCAAGTCTAATTTTTAGGTTGTCCTTGATTGTAGTCTAGGGGCCCACTATCCTGCTAAAGTAATTAGTTTATTGGACATATTTTTCATTAAGGATCTAAGATCATCAATGTCACTTGAAGGACTTGATGTAGAGGTGGATAAAGAGGATATAGGCTCAGGGAGAGAAGCAAGTACAAGCTAGTTAGGTGTGGACAACTATGGGAAAATAGGTATAGGACATCTAGGAGCTATTTTTCAACCTATATTAGGTAGTTCTCAGACTTTATAGTTGTCTCATATGAATTTGGTAATACCCCAACACCCATAGATTGTATCATCATAGCAATATCATCTTCAAATTAAGAGCTTTTCAGGAAATATAAAAATGCATCTTGTGGAGAGGGTCTGAGAAGAGTTGGAATCCTTTCCCAAGTCTTTTGGAACCTAAAGTTGAAATCCATTGTCAACTCACTTGGGACCCTCTTGATAGCTTTTAATTGTTCTAACAAGGAGACATTGTCTCCTTTTTTCTCCAAATTACTTGCAAAGTATATCCCCTAGCTCATCCCATGAATGAACTAAAGCAGATGGCAAACTCCTAAACCACTAAAGAGCTTTTCCTTTAAGAGATGAAACCAAAAGTCTAATAGTCACATCTTCTTGAGTAATATGATGAACTGAGCATACATTGGAGGTATCCTTAATGTGTTCAATGGGGGTGGTGGAATCTTCTCCGATAAAAAATGGAATGCTTTTGAGGGCCAAAACTAGTATTTCATTGTGAGCATTCATATTTAATGGGCTCCCCCCGTTGAAAGTTACAAAGGGCAAATTATGTGGCTGAGCTATAGGAACTATAGATGATAGATTTTGACGAGTGTAGAGGAAAGGCCTACCAAGAGGAGGAGTCGAATGTACTCTTACTGAAATAGATAGAGTTCTCTGAATTGATCCTCCTCTCCTTCTCATAGGTGGTGATAGCTGCAAATATACTTAAAAGGTTTTGAGCTTTTCCTTGTCTACACTCTTCTCATAGAATTTCAGCACTTAATCATCTTTAAACACAATAGAATTTGATTGTAAGAGTCACCATTTATGTCTAATATTTCCTCCAAAGGTAGAAATCACTAAAACATACACCAAAAATTAGTGACAAATAAAAAAGAAATGAACTGAGATAGTTCAAATAGTCCCATCACGCATGCCAAAAATTGTTGTCACATAAGATTGCAACCTTGTTGAACCCGGTTCAACATTCCAATGACATAATGGAATGATCTCTAGGTGTGGGACCCTACTAAACTTGAGATCAGACCTCCAAAGAAGGTTGCTTCCTTTCTAAGCCTAAGATTTAGATATAAAAACAAAAACTGATCCTACTCTAACTTTCACTAATGAAAAGAGAAGGAAAATGACTAAAAAATACTTGTGGTGATACACCAATGGTTGTATGATTTCTAGACCTATTTGTCTAACACAAAACCATCTCAAGAATCTGTCTTGTACTTGCACAAACTCATAAATACCTTCACATAGGGTAGGAGAAGAAATTACATTTGTAAAAGGAACTTCTATCCACAAGAGAAAACCATAAATCTTCCAGAAAACACAATATTTCAATATCAAGAAAGGAAAAAATATCAGTTCTTTATTGATAGAGGAGGCTAAACCAGCTTGTTACAACTCAAAAAATCCAATCTAAATAATAATCTAGAATGATAGAAAAAATCATGACAATGCATATCTAGGAAGTCACCAACATGTTTGAGAGAATCTAGGAGGCATCCTTTAGTGAAGAGTAATGATATAACTGTCTCTTTAATGCTTGAGTCCATCCTCCTTTTGGTGAAATAGGTATTCTTGGGCATGAGAAAGGACATGCTCTTGAAAACACTCCTTGAAAACCTTCAACATGGAATAAAAGAAGAGGTTATTTATCTTCTCCATGGCTTGTGGGATGTGACTAGGTCTCCATAACTGAGAAATCTCCTAGGAGAACTCAAAATTGACACCATTCTCTTTCAAAATGTTCTTGCACACAAATAGAGGCATGTTCCCTATCTTTTCCAACTACTTTGATACCTTTTATTCTTTAAGTGGTGTGGGGAACAAGAGTTTTTCTTCATCAAGACTCCTAAATGCATCATCAACTCTTTTATGATATTATAAACAACCTCATCTCTTATACTATTTCTCCACGTTGAGTACTCTTATAGGTGCTTGACATGCTTCAAAATTGTGATCAAGCTTTTTAGAAAGGTCAACCATGCTTTTGAGAGGAAGCACAGGCCTTCCTATTCCACCCAGGCCCGTAGTGTTTACCTCTCCTTAAAATAAAAAGATCCACAAATTCTGACAATATCAAATCTTCAAATTGTCCATTACATGTTAGAATCATTCTCAAGAAGAAATGTGTTCTACTAAATTTTTCAATACCCTATTCCTCTAGTCTCTCTCTTCCATATGCTTTCTATTCCAAACATATTTTACTAAAATTATCACAAATTAGTTTACAAATAAACCACAATCATATGTCAACAACAGTAAGCCATTTACATCTACTTTTCTTCTTGTGCTTGAGATGGAGGTGGCCCCAGTGGAGGTGCAAGCATTAGAGGTGTAGGTAGTGTTGGAGTTGGTGGTAGTAGAAGTAGAGGCATGGAAGCTTTGGAGGTAATGCTGGAATTGGTAGTAGTGGATGTGGAGGTGGAAGTAGAGATGGTGGAGATAGTGAGGCATTCCATCTTGCTGACTATGTTATGGTAAAGACTCTTCTTCATATTGTGGCATTAAGTGTCGCTATATCATTTTCTCAACTCTACGATCCCTATTATCTCCTCGACCTATTTATAGGAGTGATTTCAATCCTACAACTTCTATAGCATTACTATCTATTATTGGAAGATGTATGGAAGGGAAAGAACAAAGGTAAGTTATAAATAGGTAGTAACTTTAAAAAGGTAATCGTTTTCAATTTAGGGGAGAAGCACGTATGTCCTCATGCTTAATTGTTGTTGGTTATGGTGATCAAGAAAAGATAGATAATCTGATATTCGGTTGGCTTGTACCATACTTTTGTTAAAAAGACATTAGTTGCTTTGGTAGGATAATATAGCACGCATGAGTGGGCTATTCTCCTAGTGGTCATTCATTCTTGATAAGGTGGGAGAAATATAGAGGGGAGTAAGGGATCAAGCAAGCTCTCATTTCATCATATTCATCTTCTTTCTAGTTTCTCTATTGATTCTTCCTAGCTAATAGCATTTATGAAACATAATAACTAGAACTATAGAAAATAGAAATGAAGCCTAAGCTAGTGTATCATAGCTTGTTTTGTTCTTCTGAAATATCAAGGCACTTGGTAGTATTTAGAAATAGCATGCATGAGTGGGCTATTCTCCTAGTGGTCATTCATTCTCGATAAGGTGGGAGGAATATAGAGGGGAGTAAGGGATCAAGCAAGCTCTCATTTGATCATATTCATCTTCTTTCTAGTTTCTCTATTGATTCTTCCTAGGAGCTAATAGCATTTATGAAACATAATAACTAGAACTATAGAAAATAGAAATGAAACCTAAGCCAGTGTATCATAGATTGCTTTGTTCTTCTGAAATATCAAGGCACTTGGTAGTATTTAGAAATAGCACGCATGAGTGGGCTATTCTCCTAGTGATCATTCATTCTCAATAAGGTGGGAGGAATATAGAGGGGAGTAAGGGATAAAGCAAGCTCTCATTTCATCATATTCATCTTCTTTCTAGTTTCTCTATTGATTCTTCCTAGCTAATAGCATTTATGAAACATAATAACTAGAACTATAGAAAATAGAAATGAAGCCTAAGCTAGTGTATCATAGCTTGCCTTGTTCTTTTGAAATATCAAGGCACTTGGTAGTATTTAGAAATACCTTAAGGGTTGTCAATTTATCATAGGAAATAAATTTCTCCCATATCAACCCTTATAAATTTAATAATACTACAAACTATCTTTAGTCATACATCTTGAATCAACAAAATAGTACTCAAAACAAGGGAGGAGATTCACTTCCAACTACAAAAATCAATCAAATTGAGAGTAGTATAAAATATGTATACTAAATGTAATTTAAGCCCATACAACTCCTATGTAGGTCTATTGCAAGTCATAGTATTCTATCAACAACTATGTGATTTCTCTCTACAATGCTTCCTCTTCCTTTGTGACATGGCAACTTTTTTGGGATAGCTTCTTGTTGGTGCATTAAAAGCATATATGGCCAAAGGTCTTATCTAGGCTTAACAAAATTTCTAGGGGTGTCCCTAATATACACAAGGTACGTGGGGCTAATATCCATGAACAAGGATCTCGTCTACAAGCATGTGTTCATGGACAAATCCAATCCCACTACACCTTGAATCATTCAAAGAGCAAATTAAGTGAACTAACCTACTCAATCCATTACCACAAACTAACTCAAGATGAGACAAAGGAAATCAAGCATATAAGATGAAGACATGCATTAAATTTCTCACCAAAGTCTCATTCATGCACCCATTCATTAGGAGACTACTTTGTTCCAATCACAACATGCACATCCATTTCTAGGGTGCATTACAAGCATATATGGCTAACGGTCTTATCTAGGCTTAAGAAGGTATGATTAGTTGAGTCTCTTTTATTTAGGCATAACATGTAAGTGCCATGATGAGGAAACCAATTGCTTTTGATCACCCAAGATTACTTAAAAGGTGTGAGAGGAGAGTATACACAGCATGCATGTTTGTTTCTAGGGGGCATAAGAACTTGTGTGCAATGAGTAATTTTCTAGGGCTAACTACCTACCAGTGCATTATAAGCATATATGATCAAAGGTATTATCTAGGCTTAAGAAGGTTTCTAGGGGTGTCCTCTATATGCACAAGGTATGTGGGGCTGATATTCATGAAAAAGGATCCCATCTACAAGCATGTATTCATGAGTGAACCCAATCCCACTACACCTCAAATCATTCAAAGAGAAAATTAAGTGAACTAACCTACTCAATCCATTACCACAAACTACCTCAAGATTAGACAAAGGAAACCAAGATAAAAATAAACACTAAAACTCTCACCAAAGTCTCCTTCATGCACCAAGCAAGTGGTGGATTTGTCTAAGAATAGAGTTGGAGAGAGTTGGGATGTTGGAGTGCTCAAAGTAGCAACATAACAATGCACTTAAGAGTTGTGTCCAAATGGCTTGAGAGAGGATCTATTTATAGAATTTTGGAAGGATGGATGGAGGGCTAGGATCAACTTGAAAGATCAATGGTTCTCATTGCTTAAGAGGCTTGGAGGCATGAGAGGCCTCCAAGTGTCACTCAGTGGATGGTGGTCAAAGGGGTTCCCTTGATTCAAGGCAAATCAAGGGTCAAGATTGTGCATTGAAAAGATTGGATGGCGGAGATTAAAAAGTGATTTCTTGGAAGGTAGTGCAAATATTCCCTATGCCTCCAAGTACCCCTCATGTACATGTTGAATGCCAAGTGTATCTATATGGGGATTTGGGCACATAATGCCTTAATTAATCATAGTTATGCATGTGCAAATGATTAACGATGTTAAGTGATTTGATTTAGCCAACTTAATCAAAAGTGCACAAAATGATGAATTAAATAAATATAAAAATTTATTCAATTTTGAGTGAGGTGGGATAGGCTTAGGTAAATAATATTTACCTATTTATTTACCTAAGGTTAAACTATAGGAATAAATAGTCTAAGACTATTCAATTAATTATGGGTGAATAGTGTTGAGAAGTATGTGAATAGTGATTTTATTAATTAAATAACAAAATATTATATAATTAATGTGGGGATGAAATTGGGTAATTAATCAAATGAATATGGATTTATTCAATTAATTATAGAAGAAATCATTAATTGATATCTTGATTGTGGTTGGAATAGTGGTGAGACGATTTTAGGTGTCTACAATATATTAACAATAGTGGTGAGATGATTTTAGGTGTCTACAATATGATAATAAGAAAATATATTAACAATGTTAAAAATATAGTAGACATGAGGTTTCCATGGTCCATTAGGATTAAGTGTTTTTTTGGCAAACAACTATTTAAGTTTTCGTTATCAATGTTTCATATCATAGATCACACTGAGTGTTCTGTCATTAGAATGAAGAATAAATGTTTAAGAATGTTCTCCAAAAATGTTCTAAAGACTTTAAATATATATATCTTACATTAAAATAGTTTATATAGATTTTAGGATTATCAACAAAAATTTCTAATATAAGATTAAAGGTTGAGAATGCATCTGCGAAAAAATTATTCCTAGTGAATAAAGAAAAGAAACATATACATTTTTCATAAAATTATAATAAAAAGTGTAAATCATATAGCAATGAATGAAAATGAGGTTTCAGATGGGGTGCGTAGAGTTGTTTGGTGTTTTGGGAAGGGTCTGAAGTGCAACTTCTTTGTCTCCTCTAAATAGGTTTTGAATTTAGTAAAGAGCCATAACACTTGATAGTGTCCTTGAGAGTTATGCTAGAAGTTTGCAAGTAGTGAATCTCATTTAGGAGCATTTAGATTTAGAATCGGATGCCATATTAATCTATGTCACCCACTGAGAAGCTCCGATCAGTCCTCTTAGCATCGGCATACTTCTTCTGTCTATCCTGTGCCTCCTGTGACCTCTGCCTAATCAGTGTGACCTGCTGCTCCATATCCTGAACTAGCTTTGGACCAATGGAAACTCTGTCCTCTATCCGATCCCAACTGAATGGTGTCCTGCATGGTCTGCCGTATAAAGCCTGAAAGGGAGGCATACCAAACGAGTTGTGATGCCCATTATTGTAGGCAAACTCAACCAAATACAGATACTCCTCCCATCTAGACTGATGGTCCATAACATACATCTGAAGCATGTCCTCCAACACCTAATTCACCCGCTCTGTTTGTCCATCTGTCTCGGGATGATAAGCGGAGCTAAAGTTGAGCTGTGTGCCCAACGCCTGCTGCAAGGCTCTCTAGAATGCTGAAGTGAATACAGAATCTCTGTCTGAAATAATGCAGCGAGGTACTCCATGTAATCTCACAATATCATCTAAGAATACTCTCGCCACTGCTAGCGCATTGTACATCGTGCGTACAGGTGAGAAATGTGCCACCTTGGTCAACTTGTCGACTGTCACCATGATGGCATCATGGCAACGCGAAGACATAGGAAGACCAACAATAAAAGCCATGGAAATGGTGTCCCATTTCCACTCAAGTATATCATGTGGGTATAGAAGACCCGCTGGATGCTAATGCTCGGCCTTGACCCTCTGGCACTCAAGGCATCGAGCAACAAACTCTGCTATATCACGTCTCATACCCGCCCAATGGTACAACTGTCGTAGGTCAGCATGCATCTTCTTCACCCCTGAATGTGCCGCATATGGTGCTCTATGAGCCTCTGATAACACTACAGTACGTAGGTCACCTGCGTGGAGTACATAGATGTGCTATCGATGACGAAGTAACCCATCTGACTCAAGTGAATACCCTGCAAACTTGCCCACAAGGGTCCTATGTGAACTGACCTCCTGTTGCACCTCAAAAAACCACTCATCCTCTGGCAAATGCTAAATAATGTGACCTCTCAAGTCCACACTTAGAGTCAAGGTCAAGAGCTCGTGGCGCCTCTGACTCAATACATCAGCAACCACATTCTCCTTCGCTTTGATGTAGTGGACATCAAAGTCATACTCGCAAAGGAACTCCATCCAACGCCGCTGACGGGCGTTCAAATTCGGATGTGTAAATATATACTGAAGGCTGTGATGATCTGAATGGAGCTCAAAGCGACGACCCAATAAGAAATGTCTCCAATGAACTAGAGCATGAACCACTGCCGCTAACTCCAAGTCGTGCATGGGGTAGTTCAGCTCATGGGTCTTGAGATTTCATGACTCATACATGATCGCTCTACCACCCTACATAAGTATGGCTCCCAAACCCTCAAGTGATGCATCCGTGCAAACCATAAAATCTACTGCAGGATCAGGAACCGCTAAAATGGGAGCACTAGTAAGATGCTCCTTGAGGACTCCGAAGGCCCTCTCACATTGCTTAGTCCAAAGAAAACTCTTCCCTTTCTACTGAAGGGAAGTGATGGGGTGCGCTATCCAAGAAAAACCCTCAACAAAGTGACAGTAATAACTAGCTAACCCCATAAAACTCCTGACCTCTGTCACACTAGTGGGTGCTGGCTAATCCCTGATAGCCCTGATCTTCGATGGATCTACTGAGATTCCATCGCCAGATAGGATATGCCCCAGATACTGAACCTCTGTCCTGAAAAATGCACACTTCGCCAAGTTCCCATAAAGGTTCTGCTCCCTCAAACACTATAGAACCTGACGAAGGTGCTCCTCATGATCCTCCTCGATCTGTGAATAGATCAAGATATCATCTAGGAAAATGATCACGAACTGATCTAAATAGGTATGGAACACCCCATTCATGAGACTCATGAACACTACAGGGGCATTCGTCAAGCCGAAGGGGACCACGGTGAACTCATAGTGGCCATAATGAGTCCAGAAGGTGGTCTTATGAATATCCACCTCTGTGATACGTAGCTGATGATACCCAGACTTCAGGTCTATCTTAGAGAACACCCTGGCTCCCTGCATCTGATCAAAAAGATCGTCAATCCTGGGCAGAGGATAACGGTTCTTCACCATCACCTTATTCAACTGTCTGTAGTCCATGCACAAATAAAGAGACCCATCCTTCTTCACGAAGATGAAAGGAGCGCCCCAAGGTGAAACGCTCGGTCGGATGTGCCCCTTCTCGAGCAAGTCCTCCAACTGTAACTTGAGCTCAGTGAGCTCATGTGTGGTCATCCTGTAGGGTGCACGAGACACTGGCTCAGCACCTGACACTAAGTCTATGTGAAAGTCTACCTCACGTCGGGGTGACATCCCCGGCAACTCTACTGGAAACACATCGGTAAACTCTCTAAGGATGGGATGATCATCCAAAGATGCCTCAGGCTCGTCATCTGATCTGTCACTCACTGTGATGGCGAATATCTAGCATCCCTTCCGCATGCAGTGCTTAAGCTACTAAGCAGCTATCATACGCACTGTTGTGGGCTTCTGCATGCCCACTATCTCGACTGATGTACCATGGTCGTCTAAACAGCTGATCGCCTTTCGGCGACAATCTAGCTTGGCTCGATGAGCCGCAAGCCAATCCATACCCAACACCACATCATAGGATCCTAATGTCATGACTCTATGGTCACATACTGTGGTAAAGGGTCCCAAAGCAATCTCACAGTCATGGACTAAGGCATCTACTATCATCTTGGCCCCTGAGGCAAACTCAACCACCCACCTATTGCCTTGCCTAGAGGCCACCAGCCTGCAACGCTCCACTAACGATGGAGATATGAATGAGTCAGTAGCACCAGAATCAAAGAGAATAGAAATGGGGTTACCCCCAATCATACCTGACGTCTCAATCACTGACGCCTAAAAATTAGCCTAACAGTTATCAACTACCGCGAACATACGGTGGGATCTACCCACATCACCAACAGTCTGCTCAGATCCTCCTACACGAGGCTATCCCCTTGCTATAAAACCCTGTGGACAATCTCTAGCTAGGTGTCTAGCTCCACCACAAACATAACAAGGGCCCCTAGCCTGTACCTATCCAGTCTAAGTCCTACTCGACTGCTACTGTCCTGATCTAGACCCCTATGAGCCCCTATAAGACTGCTGCGACCTCGCGGGTCCCGCAGGTGGTCCCTACTACCTCTGATCTCTGCATGGGCCTTGCTACTGCCAACCTCTATTATGTCCCCCATGTGACCTCTGTTGTGTCCTAACTCTCTGCTGCTGCTGTGGGGGCCTAAGAGGTAAGGGTGAGGAACTAAATCCTCCCCTATGAGGTGGATGTGATGGTCTGTAGAAACTCTGCTGATGCTGCTACTATCCACAATCCTGAAATTGAGGGCGTGAACCCTGCGCTCATCCCTGAATCTCCTCAGCGATATATGCCTTCTCGACAGCATCACTCAAAGTCTGGGGGTCTGCCATCTGAACAAGCCCTGCTATACTGTGGTTCAGTCCTCTGATAAACTTATGCACCAGGAGTTTCTCGTCATGGAGATACTCCACATATTGGGATAACTCAGTAAATCTACCCTCATACTGTGCCACTGTAAGTCCTCTCTGCTGGAGGTCATGAAACTCGTCTGTGCAATGCTACCTGTAATGGTCTGATAAGTATCGCGCATTGAAGCACTCAATGAAGGTCTCCCATGTGAGAGTATCTAATGAAAGGTGACGCTTGCACTCCTCAGTGAGCCACCAGGTACCTACTACATCTTGCAACAGGTGTATTGCCACATGAGCCTTTGTGTTTCCCTAGTAAGGACACAACGCGAAGCATCTGTCTAAGCTAATGAGCCAGGCCTCTGCCCCAACTCCCTCTGTGGTCTTGATGAATGTAGGAGGGTTCAACCTCAATAAATCCCTAATGGGGTCTCCTCTGTCTCTAGGCCTCCTGATAGGCTCATCTGTGTAATAGTCATAAGGTCTGTGAACAATGTGCTCTACTCGTACTACCTCATCATACCTAGCATGACGTGAAGGGCTCCTGCTACAGGCCCTGTCGGCCGAACCAACCTCCTCTGCCGTCATCTCTGGCACCTCGACATAAGGCTCCACACGTGGTGCCCCTCACAGCTCAACACAGGGCTCCACACGTGGCTCGACACGGGACTTAGTGCATGGCTCCACTCGCAGATCCTCGCGGGGCTTGACACATGGCTCAATGCATGGCTCAACTACAGCTGGTGGAAGCCTATCTAAAACTGCCTATAAAGCCTATAATATCTGTGGCCCAATATCTGGTAGGGCCAGTGGTGCATGTGGTGCCTGTAAGTCTGGCTGTGGCTATAGGACTGGCTGATCCGGTCCCTCAACTGAAGAGTCAGTGTGAACCTCGGCGGGTGGAGTGTGGCAGGATTGCACTCGCTGAACTCGTCAGGGAGGCATCCTACAAAAATGAGGTAACCACAAATTAATCAAAGTTGCAGAAATAATAATGTGCCCTAAATAAGCCCAGTGTTTAAACTTAGGCTCTGATACCAAATGTCATGCACGTATTTCTCATGCGGTCACGACACACAACACACGTGTCATGTCCACATTTGCCATGTGGTCATGACACGAACTACGAAAAAACTTTTTTACCTATCCCTAGGAACCCCCTCGCACATGTCTGCGTGCTCAGTGGCAATACGCATAAGGCGTAAACAGGTCAATATAACCGCGATGATTAAGGTCATCTAGGGGGTATGCGACAAGAAGTGTGTCACTTTTAGGGTTAGATTGATTTTAATCTGAACCCCTAGTTTCCTAGGTGTGAAGATGAATCCGCCAGCTCTGAAACCTATCTCAACTCTAGTGAAAATAAAATTGAAAAAGGATTAAGTAAATGATAGAATTGATGGTCGCATGATTCAAGTGGGATGGTGGATGAATAGCTAATAAAATAACACAAAAATCAAACCCTAGAATTCTAGGAAAAATTCGACAGCATAACACATTTTTGATAAACGTAAAAATAGAATTTAAAATAATTTGCCAATAAGGAATTAAATAAAATTTTAAGAATAAAATTAAAGTAAACTTAAGAACAAATTTCAAACGATTTAAAAAATAATAAAATATTAAAATGAATATTCTGCCAAGGTCGAATAAATCGACCTGGCATAAAGGAATATAAATTCGAAATAAAATAATAACAATTAATGACAAGACACCAATTAATTCCAAGGAGAAAATTGAGTCCGTTATTAAATATAATTTTGACAATTATATTTAATAACTAACTCAAAAATTTAATAGAGGAAGGAGGAGAGTTTAAATAACTCTTTCCGTAAAAAAAAGTTCAATTAAACAGACAAATTAAATGATAAAAAATCACACTAGGGACAAAATAATTTAATTGACCCAACTAAGATAAATTTAAATCAAGGGGAATAAAAATTCTTCCCAAATTGAATAAAATTTATCCCCAAGATAAAATAATTTCACAAGGCAATTAATTTAAAATGCAAACCCCATTAAATTTTTAAAACAAAGATAAATAAAAACTCCTAAGGTGAAATGGTCAAAAGCAAAAGGGCAACCCTTTTTTTTTTTTTTTTAAATGAGGAATAAAACCCTCTCCTCACATTTCCCTCACAAATAAAGATATTGTTTTCTAAATTCGAGGCCCAATTTTCACTCCATTGTTTTCTAATTTCAAAGTTTGCCCTAAATCTTTTTTTTTTGAATAAGTTATCTCTAAGAGGAACCCTAATCCTCTTATCTCATTTCCTAGTTTTCCCTAACCCATGTCCCTTTTGTCTTGTTTTCTTCCTTGCTTGTAGGTTTAGGGTTTGTGGAGGCCATGAGTGGAGTGTTGCTACCTCACACGGAGGTAATCACAGCCAAGCTTAGAGTTATACTCTTTTTTTTGTAGTAAGAATGGATATATATACATATACAAAGCATTTGATATAACAGTGATACACATGTTGCAAGTCTAAAGCAGGGTTTAATGGAGCCGCCGTCGAACTGTGAAGGCCGGAGAGGAGGGTTCGACGGGGGTTTGAGGGGCCGCGGTGGTGGCATCGTCGATGGGGAGACCGCGTTCGAGGTGGGGAGGTTTAGCCGCAGTGGTGGAGTGGCGACAGAGCGGTCTGCGGGGGGCACGTAGTAGGCGGCTGCGGAGAGGGAAGTTATACTCTTTTTTAAAAAAATGAGGAATAAAACCCTCCCTCCACACCTCTTTACTACAGCGAAACAATGGGACTATGGGCAGCACCCACAGTCCAAGTGTGTGTATATATATATATATATATATATATATATATATATATATATATATATATATAAAAATCTCAGTTTATCATATATATATATATACAAGCATATGTATATATATATACTCAAACATAAATACAACATATATACACACTGCTTTTTTTTTTTAACAACACAGTAAAACACATTACTCTTTTAATATATATATATATATATATATATATATATATATATATATATATATATATATATATATATATATATATATATATATATATATATATATATATATATATATATATATATACAGAACTTTAATGAGGCTGAGATTTTTTTTGTATAAACAAATGTAACCAGCAAGAGATCAATTTCTGTATTTAATTTATTTTTTCGACACAATGATAAAACAAATAAAAATGAAAGAAAGAGATCAAATTTGGAATATATGTGACTACCTTGTATGGTTTGCCAAATATGATCTTTACTTGGTAAAGGATGACGATTATCCAACAAGCATTCATTTAGTGGTTTATAATTTACAACCAATTGCTTTTCTGGAAGTTCAATACCATTCTCATCATATTTAGGGACGTACATGGCATGACATGAAAATGGAGAACTAGAAGGGTTGATAAGTTCTAGCTTGCTTAATTCTTCAATTTCTTTTCTGCAAATCTTAGTTTCTAATGAACTCATAAGGAAATAATTTGCTTTGGCTTTGGGTACTATTTCCTTACCATTAGGATCTCTTTTCAATGGTAGACTGCAGAATAAATTTCTTTTTTGTTTCTTTAGATCCTTAGTGAGCACGGTGGCTGCGAACTCGGCTTTGATCTGTACTAGGGGTTCCTGTGTAGCTTCAATTTGTCTTGCTATCCACACTATATTTTTCTTTTCCTTTTTTGGCATTTTTATCTTGGAGGTAAAGCCCTACAGCCCTCTCATACATTAGGCTGTAGAACCAGAAAAAATTGAATCAGAAAGTAATCATGTGCTTATAAGAAATGTAGCAACATATCTTGAAGAGGGAAGCAGCAGTCACCATCAAGTCAGAGCTTATCAGCGAAACAGAGTGACTACTACATGTCTTGGAGTGATTTTCACTATTCACTTCCCAGGAATAAAGAGGTATCCACTAGCCTTTCTGTGGGACACTAGCACTAATGTAAATATTACCAGATACAACTGTTTTCCAGTAGATCTCTAGATCGAAGGCTCCACATAATTAATTTTTGGCAAAGGTAAGTATGAATCCAAACTGGTATGTAAAGTTCTCATTCAGTTAGGAAATGGATTCATAGATGAATTGACCTTTATGCATTATGAAGTGGATGGATACGACAGAGTCATCGGCACCAGACCCATGCAGCATTGGGAACCAATTACTATTGATTCCACTTTGCAAAACAGATTTCAAGTTCCGCGACTCCATCAAGACTTGGCTTTTACCTCCAAGATAGAAATGCCAAAAAAGGAAAAGAAAAATACGGTGTGGATAGCGAGACAAATTAAGGCTGCATAGGAACACCTGGTACATATCAAAGTCGAGTTCGGAGCCACAGTGCTTACTAAGGATCTGAAGAAACAAAAAAGAAATTTATTCTGCAGTCTACCATTGAAAAGAGATCCTGATGGTAAGGAAATAGTACCCAAAGCCAAAGCAAATTATTTCCTTATGAGTTCATTAGAAACTAAGATTTGCAGAAAAGAAATTGAAGAATTAAACAAGCTAGAACTTATCAGGCCTTCTAGTTCTCCATTTTCATGTCATGCCATGTATGTCCCTAAATATGATGAGAATGGTACTAAACTTCCAGAAAAGTGGTTGGTTGTAAATTATAAACCGCTAAATGAATGCTTGTTGGATAATCGTCATCCTTTACCAAGTAAAGATCATATTTGGCAAACCATACAAGGTAGTCACATATATTCCAAATTTGATCTAACAAAAGGGTTTTGGCAGATTGGTTTGAAGACTGAAGATTATTACAAGATAGCCTTCTTAGTGCCACAAGGTTTGTTTGAATAGAAGGTTCTTCCATTCGGCATCAAAACGGCTCCATCTATCTTTCAACAAAAGATGGATTTGATCTTCAGACCCTATGCTAAGTTTATTCTACCTTACATTGATGATATCCTTGTTTTTAGTCAGGATATGAATCAACATCTTAACCATCTGCAACAGTTTCTAACAATTTGTCAGGAGCATGGTCTTGCAGTCAATCCCACTAAATCCTATTTTGCACAGGAGCAAATTATTTTCATAGGCATCAAGCTTCTCTCAGGGGGGGATGGAGGCTTAGCCGCACAATCTCAGCAGAATTCAGAATCTTCAGGTAACCAACCTCAAAGAATTGCATAAGTTTTTGGGTTTGGTAAATTATATTGCTAGATTTTATTACAAGCTTGCTGAAGATAGGTTGGAATTAAATAAATTATTGGGCAAGCATCCGCCTCCATGGTCATCAGATCATCATACTATAATCACCAGAATTAAAAGAAAATGTGCTAATCTTCCATCTTTAAGGTTGCCTCATGATGGGTTTAGGATAGTAGAGACTGATGCTAGTGAAGCAGCATGGGCAGGCATATTAAAAGAAAAAATGCCTTCAGGACGCGAGGAGATTGTAAGGTATGTGTCAGGTAGCTTCAAGAATAGTGAATTAAATTATCATAGCACCCATAAGGAGATACTTGTTGTGATCAATACCCTGAAAGCTTTCCAGATGTTCATGGCTGATAAAAAGTTTCTGATCAGAAGCAACCTTCAGAAACTACGAGGGTTCTTTAGGAAAGAATCCAAAGACAAGGTAATCTAAGGAAGATTGTTAAGATGGGCTCAGTTCTTAAACACTTTTGATTTTGATATTGTGCATCTACCAAGAGCAGATAACATTTTCGCAGACATCCTCTCAAGAGAAGGTCACATTCCAGAAAAGGTAGAACATGATCTGCATGTTGTAATGCCACATGAAATAACTGGTAAAGTTAGAGTCATCCGAGTATGAGAGCAAAGGTGGTATGAGAAAAGTTGTCCAGAATGGAGCATGAATCGTTTTGCGAGAAGAGACCGCCACAATTTCTAGATGGCTAATGATTTTCTATTTGACAGGTTTAAGATGATTATTGCAAAGTAGCAATTGACTCACGAAGGCCTCTGGACAGAACGACCTTTCTTTGAATTCTCAGCTGAAGCAGAACCAATTGATCTAGATGTTGGTCATGTCCTACAGAACTGGTGTGGTGATTTCACCCTACCAGTAAAATTTCTAACTCCTTTTGTACATCAACCAGACCATTGGCTCAACGAAGAGAAAGGTAAAGAATTGATAAGGGATATGTTCCTAGACCCTTATCCACCAGTTGAAGGTTTGCAGTTTAATGGCACTTCTACTTACACAGGATGTATTTTTAAGTTAACATTTAACTCTCCTGATGAAAATCTTGTAAGCAGACATATTTGTCAAACATATGGGCCGCATGGCATGGGTACTCTTTATGAATTCTGGGGAATTGAAAATAAACTTCGATATTTATACTTTCAGCAGACTCCCATTTGGATTCATACAAAAACATACCGGATGGAAATCACAGGTCCCAGAGCAATGGAGCAAGGTATCTATGGACCATACAAGTTGAAGACAATGAGTATCATATGGAAGGAACCAAATCCACCCGAGGCTGTCACACCTGATCATGCTGGATGTACAACACATGCCTCATACATGGAATGCACTAATTGCGCCTATGACCCACTTGATGACCCAAGAGTCACAGGATATAGTGACTCCGGTCCCAACACTAGTTAGTGGATGGGCTTGTCATCCACCGAAGGAATCTGTCCCTTCGTGGCAAAAGATAAACATGGCCCACACCATGGTAAAGGGGAAAGCTTACGCACATAACAATAAGCACGAGTTAGCCCTCTCGTGATCAAAAGGTTGCCTTGTAAAAGTAGATTCCTTAGAAGTCTAGTCAGTCACCCTCTTTCTAGTTCATGGGTTATTGGGGTCCACCATGAGGAATCTTATCCTCAACATGGACAACCCTTCAGGAAGAAGGCTTGCAACGTGTCCGCCTCCTATGGACGGATTTCAATCTCAGACTTAAGACCATGAGGTTAAAGATCCACCTCGATGATCTATATAAGGACAAGAGGCTGCCTCATTTGATCAATGAGTCTTGAGCGAGAAGTATTATAGTGAGAAGTCTTAGAGTAAGATTGAGTCCTGAGTTCTTAGAGTAGAACGAGTCTTAAGAAATTCTGAGTCCTAGGAAACTTGAAGGATTGAAGTAGTATGCTCTTCCTATGAATACAAGAATCAGAAACTCAAAAGTCTGACAAGCTTAGACATCCTTTTGGTTAGAAGATAATTTATTATCAGCGAGCAATGTATGAGAAGAATGTATAATCCTGAGATAAAAAATCAATATAATGTTTTCCGCGTATATTCTTCATTCTCTCTTGTAGCTGTCTAAAATCTGGTATCAGAGCCTATAAATGTTGTGTAATCTCTTGTTGCATTCATAGTTACAGTTTTTTAGAACTATATCCATTCATTAGTTCTGAAGTAATGTTTATCTGTATTTCCCTCTGGCTCCCTGTATTGCTACAATCTATATGCCGAATAGCTACATCAAATACTACAAGTCCACTTGACCCTCAATTTGTGATGGATCCTCAATCTATGATGGATCCTGAAAAAGTGTCCTCTTTGTACCAGAATGTCTATTAATTGATGGAGGCAAAGTTTCCTGCATTAACAAGTCAAAATACAAATTTGATTAATCTCTTCAATGGTAAATAAAAATAAGTTCAAGTTAGTAAATAGATTCTTATCTACTACAATTAAGAACTTTCATTTATTAACATACATCTAAATCACTACAATCAACTATAAGACAGCTAGATAAACTATCAATTATTTAGAAAAATTCAATTCAATTACCTCGACTCTATGTTGTTGTTCAAACAATCGTTCTACAAATAATTTTCTCTTAAGACGATTAGGTGTCTTAGTGAAGCATGATGGCAAAGGTGGCACATCACTCACATTCTCAAGAGACTACATAAAAGCAAAGTAACATTGAAATAAATTAATATATAATTATTAAATAAAATAGGAAATGCATACATTTAAAAAGGTTAAATGTGTTACACACAAACAATCTAGAGTACACTACACAAAAACTTATCTACTAGAAAACAAGCACATACCACCATCGAGGCCTCCTGCATTAATTGAGGACTCTGAATTATCAAAATGACAAGAATGTAAGAATCTAAATAACTATAATCAAATATTTAAGTTTTCTAAATTATCAATTAAAGTACAATTCAATCAAATTACCTCCACCCTTTGTTGGCATTGAGAAAGATGTTCTACAAATGATAGTCCCTTGGGTCGATCAGGAGTTCGAGAAAAGACTATTGGCAAAGATGCCACATCATTCACATTTTCGATTGACTATAAAATAAAATTAACATTAAGATATAAATTAATATATAATTACTCACAAAGAATAAATGCATAAAAAAAAAGTTGATGTGTAGAACAAATTATACCAGCAAGTCCAAGCCAAATTGGATGGCAGACAAAGTTCCATGATGAACTTCTGTCAACTCCTCCTCTGTCATCAACTATTATCCCACTTAGATACATTAGTACTAATAAATTTGTTTATATATTCAAATGGAATAGACCATAAAATTTAACTTTAAATTTTACCTGTATAAAAGATTGCTCATGCATTTCTCCTTCTCTATGGTTCACTGATTCGGTAGCTTCTACTCTTGTCCCTAACCCCTCAGCTTGAGTTCTGGACCCCATTGCCTCATCTTGTGAATGGAGATCATACTCTGATGTGTTCAACAGTGGCTCACTACTCTCCATAATAGGACCTAAGCATAAATGATTGCAAGAAATGTAATGATGGGGCACACATACATGTGTGGACGATGACGGTCTAGTAGAACCAGGTGATCCAATATCATCACCTTCATCATGTGCTTGTGCAAACTAAGATGTCTGTATAATCAAATGCTCGGTCAAAGAGTGTATGGCACTAAGGCCCTGTTGTGTTGCATTTGTAACAATGTCTGGGTGCTGCATTGGGGGTGGAGAAGGGATAGCAGGAGGGGGAATATAGGGACCTTGTACTTGTCTCATTACCCCAGGTCTATCTTGAGGCATTCCCTTACCCACTCCTTGAAACTCTCTAAAATTAAAATAATTAACATGTTGACCCATGACGAACTCTGCATAGAGTTTACGAAGGAAATACAAAGGTACATCTAAATTGTTGTTGGGTGGTTTATCAAAAACCATCCACCAATGATCCCAAAAGTTCTAACTAATGCCCTCATGAATACACCATTTGATTGAAAACTTGGGCTTATGGACATCAACATGCAATCCGATTTTAGGATTGACAAAGTATTGGGCTAACATAGCTTTTGTAATATCTGATTCTTTGACTTCTTCATATGACAAACCATTAGCATATTCGGCCTTCTTGGCTTCTCGCCATTGCCTAAATGATTCATGTTGGGTTGACAAGGTTTGAACATGATTAATGATTCCCTCTAAAATCGATGTCATTATAGACAATCAAGGGTGGCGGTGATACATTTCTGTGATCCTACTTATTTGATCAATATTTCTTTGAATATTCTCTTCTATCATTGGAGGGGGAGGGTTTGGTGGTGGCGGGTTTGGGTTTTCATTTTGTGCATCCATTTTACTAATTAAAATATAAAACATACCCACAACATAAAAAACCAAAAAATTTGCTTGAATATACAAAACAAACAAAAAAAATGTGAAAGATCTTACCTTTTTGGATCGGATATCCATTCTTCACCTCTAATATCTGTTCTTGAGAGATGACACTACGTTTTGCAAGCCACGGGTTTGCAAAAACGTGACCCTTTTTCGCCTTTTATGTTTATCAAAACGGATATCCATTTTCTTTTTCCCAATTATTTTTTATTTTGGTATTTTAGCATCTTAGCATTTAGGCATTTTAGCTATAAAATACAATCCAAATTTTAGAAAGACTGTATCATATGAAAGGAGAGATTTTGGACAAACTATCAAAATTTATATAGGATTATGATGATATATATATTTGATTTTTATATAGTCTTTCTAAAATTTGGATTGTATTTTATAGCTAAAATGCTAAAATACTAAAATAAAAAACAATGAAAACAATTGGAAAAAAGAAAATGGATAATCGTTTTGATAACAGATATCTATTTTGAAAAACATAAAAAGCGAAAAAGGGTCGCGTTTTTACAAACCCGCAGCTTGCAAAACACAGTGTCATCTCTCAAGAATGGATATTAGAGGTGAAGAATGGATATCCGATCCAAAAAGGTAAGATCTTTCGCATTTTTTTTGTTTGTTTTTATATTCAAGCAAATTTTTTGGTTTTTTTATGCTAAGTGGGTATGTTTTATATTTTAATTAGGTAAAATGGATGCACAAAATGAAAACCTAAACCCCACCACCAAACCCTCCCCCTCCAAGAATAGAAGAGAATATTCAAAGAAATATTGATCAAATAAGTAGGATCATAGAAATGTATCGCCGCCACCCTCGATTGTCTATAATGACATCAAATTTAGAAGGAATCATTAATCATGTTCAAACCTTGTCAACCCAACACGAATCATTTAGGCAATGGTGAGAAGCCAAGAAGGCCGAATATGCTAACGGTTTGTCATATGATGAAGTAAAAAAAAGAGATTACAAAAGCTATGTTAGCCCAATACTTTGTCAATCCTAAATTCGGATTGCATGTTGATGTCCATAAGCCCAAGTTTTCAATCAAATGGTGTATTCATGAGGGCATTAGTCAGAACTTTTGGGATCGTTGGTCGATAGTTTTTGATAAACCACCCAACAACAATTTAGATGTACCTTTGTATTTCCTTCGTAAACTCTATGCAAAGTTCGTCATGGGTCAATATGTTAATTATTTTGATTTTAGAGAGTTTCAAGGAGTGGGTAAGGGAATGCCTCAAGATAGACTTGGGGCAATGACACAAGTACAAGGTCCCTATATTCCCCCTCCTCCTATCCCTTCTCCACCCCCAATGCAGTACCCAGATGTTGCAAATGCAACACAACAGGGCCTTAGTCCCATACACTTTTTGACCGAGCATTTGATTATACAGACATCTCAGTTTGCACAAGCACATGATGAAGGTGATGATATTTGCATTGATCCCTATGAAAACAAGTTCAGGAATGGCAAAAACTGATTTGGTTGGATTAACAGCTAGGCCGTGATGTTGACAAACGGACAGGAAAATACGTAGGTGATCAAGATGCTTATCCATATCCTGGCTGAATACTAGGATGTCATCAATGTAAGGTTGGATGAATTTGGCATAGGGACGAAAAATAACATCCATCTTTTGCTGAAAAATAGAGGGAGCTGTTTTGATACCAAAGGGCAGAACAGTCCATTCATAGAGTCCTTGAGGGACTAAGAAGGCTGTTTTGTAGAAGTCTTCTTTTTTGAGGTTGACTTGCCAATAACCTTTGGTTAAATCAAATTTAGAGTAAACATGGCTGCCCTGAATAAGCTGCCAGATATGGTCTTTACTAGGAATGGGGTGTCGATGATCTATGAGACATTCATTGAGGGGTTTGTAATTAACAACAAGGCATTTTTCAGGCAACTCAACTCCATTTTCATCTACTTTAGGCACATACATGGCATGACAGGAAAATGGTGAATCTGAAACCTGAATTAAGCCTAAGGCTTCAAGTTCAGCTACTTCTTTTGCACAGACTTGTACTTCACTGGAACTCATTAAAAAGTAATTTGCCTTAGCTTTGGGTAGAATCTCCTTACCTTCAGAATCTCATTTCAAGGGCAAACTGCAAGTGAGAGCTCGCTTGAACTTAGTCAAGTCTTTAGTCATAACTGTGGCTGCAAAAGTTTCCTAAGAATTCCGCCACATGAAATATATAAAGATATACCTAAGAATGTTGTGGATATGTTTCATAATAAGTCTATAGGTCTTAAGGATTGGTTTGGTTACAAGTCCTCACTCAACTGTCACGTTGCTGAACTTTCCCATGTTGTCAAAGGAGGAAATGAAGGAAAGTTAAATATCTTTACTGATGAATTGGTAAAGAAATTTAGAAAGAAAGCTTTGGAAAGTAAAAGAAACCCTCAGTTCATGCATCTTTCCTACATTAGGATAGGCATTTGTGGACACTACCGAAAAGGTTTGCCTATTATAGTTCTAATGATGCTTAAAGATGCAAGGTTCTACAAATTATCCCATTCATTACTTGGTGCAGGGTGTGATTCAATGGCCAAAGGTCCCATCTTTGTTGACTGTCTTCTAGACTACCCAGTGAGTCTTTTAGATGGCAATTTGAAAGATGTGTTAGAATATAAGTTTAAAACAATGAACTTATTTATGAAGAAAGACTCAGTTGATCATTCACTGGTCTTCTTAGTTCATTACCGACTGTATGATAAGGTCATTCCCTTAATGATTAATCCTAGAAGCCCACAGGAAAGAGGTTTAGATGGTTTGTCCACTATATGGAGTTCCTCCAGTAATACCACCAAGTTGACAGCCCCCAAAATTGTAAGGCATAAGGATATCAAAATGCCAGAACAATGGGCTATTGAATTATGGGATCAAGATAATATTGCTGAGGTAGAATCAGAAAGAAATCCCCAGTTGAAAGGAATTTCACTGGAAGAAATAGATGATCAGGCTGTGATAAAATTTGGTAGAAGTTCCAATTCGCTGTCACAACCAAACTCAGTATCTGGGTCTTCCTCCTCTAAGGATATACCTTTTAATTATAATGAGCCTGTTCCATCTGTGTTACCCCCTATGGTAAAATCCCAAAGCATGAAGTTACAACCCTCTCAGGGTTTTGAAAATTTGTTTAGAATACCTGTTGTGAATCAACAACCCTCTTTTCAGAATAAGAATAAAGAAGTGTCAAAGTGTTCACATGCAAAATATTCTATTCTGCAAAATGGTTTATATCAGTGTGAAGATTGTTCATTCGTCTTCCCACCAAGGCAAGCTAAATTGAGAATGATGTCTGGATATTCTCTAGCCTTGCCAGAGCAGGCTATCTCAGAGTTGAATACTAAGATAGTGGATAACCCTTGTGGTACTTGCACAATACCAGGACGTATTCCACCATTTCATGATTTTATGCTCTTGGATCAGTCTGGAAGATATAAGGCTAATTGCTGGCCTTTACATGTTACTCCTCTTGGTGACAATGCCCCAAGTCAGAGCCACCTGTTAAATTGGGGAAATCTCTGTTTAAGGAAAGCCTTACTTCTTGCTGAAGATCGAAGAATATGGCAGGAATTAGAAGCTGTTAAAAATGAAAAGAACTTTTTGACCACTCAAGCTAATAGCCATACTATGATCTCAACTCTAGAAGTCTTAGAAAAAAGATTAACTTAGGAATGGAAACAAAATGTAGAAAGCAAAATCTATGAGTTAAAAGATCTTTATCAAGAGTTTAGACATAAAGCTGAGATCTGGAAAATTGAGCAAGAAGCCGCCATGCAAAGGCAGAGAGATTTACTGCTCAAAGTCAGACAAGAGATAAAAGCAGACTGTGATGTTCTTAGTTCACAGCTGGGTACAACCAATGTTCAGATTAGACATAATGGACAAAGGTTGCAAGACATATCTGAGGAAGTTCATTCCTTGATGAACTCCCAAGTAAGGATGTCCGACTCACTCAAAGTTGAGTCGCAAGAAACAAGAGAAGCTATTGTAGCTGAATCCCATTCAGTACAACTAGCCCTCCGGAAAACTGTGGAGCAAAAGGCAGTTAAGTTTAAAAGTTTTCCCAGTAATGCCACTTCATATCTTCAAGCCCAATATAAAGGTCCTCGCCTGAATATTCAGGTTCCCACTACTCAAGAGCCTGTCAGATATGATCCATCCACTGGCAATCTTGTTTCTGTTCAGCCAACAGCTCCTGTAGAACCCTCTTCTACAGCTCCAATACCTCCAACACAGGGAACTGTGTTAATGGCCCGGGGATCAGGTGCATATCCCTTCCAACAAAATGATCCATTTAAAAATATTCAGTCTTATAAAGCTGATACTCCTCCTTTGGTAAATTTTGACAAGTTTGAAGCAGTTGAAAATGCTAGGGGTATCGATGCAATGAGATCATGGATCACAAATTATATTTCCACTAATCCTGATGCAGATGAAAAGGAAGTAATCAAGCAAGCCTTAAACTCTATGACAGGCATTGCTAGAATAGTATGGGATAAGTTGGAAAATGATTTCAGAGAAGTCTTGCTAGATAGTGGCACAGATCAGGTTTGTGCACAGCTAGCTAGAATGTTTGTTGGAAAAAGAGATGTTTTGGAACAACTCTCTTATAGAAAGTTTATAAAAGGGAAATGCAAGGATTTAAAAGATTTCAAGAAATACTGTAAAAAACAGTATGAACATTTCTACTTCTCAGGGCAAGAACAAAACCATGAATTCATGTATACAACTTTTCTGAAAAGTTTTGGTACTACTATAGGTGATTTTTATCATAAGAAAGTTCTAGAGAATTTGTTGCATGATAAAACAGATATGAAGGAACTAACTTTTCCACAGTTAGTGCAATTCCTGGAACAGATCAATACAGAAATATGTGACGAGGTTAAAGACAGAAAGGAGAAAAAGAAAGTGCAGCCACTTCTTTCGGCAGCTATCTGTCATCGCCTTTCCACATATGATGAGGATCATGAATACGAAAAGGAATGTAAGCCCTGCAGAAAAGAAAAGTCTGGCTTTAAGAAAAAGAAAATGTATTCTTCTCCAAAACAAAAGAAAGGATTCTTTCGTAAGAAAGACAAAAGGAAGAAAGGATCAAAGAGGAAGCCAGTGTGCTACATCTGTAAAGGTGAGCACTATGCGAACAAATGTCCTAAAAAAGATAAGAAGAAAGGTAAAACAAAGATGCGAGCAGCTAGATCAGCTGGCATCACAATGGAAGAATATGACTATATAAATGAGTATCCTTCAGACTCCGAGGATATAGTCATATTCAGTGAAAGTGTTTCAAACTCCGAGTCTGAAGAAGAAGAAGAATACGAATCAGCTCGAGAAGATCAGGCACAAGTTAACCTGATGAAAGCAGAGCAGAAGGATTCTGAGTCATCAGATTCAGAATGTTCAGAAGTCTCATTCTATTATAGAATGATGAAAAGCACTAGTGAGCTGGATCAAATCATTGGTGAGATACTACACATTGAGCAGCAGCTCAAAGAAATGAATATGGGGCAAGAGACCTGGAAGAAATTGAAGGCTAGACTAGAGCAACTGAAATCCAGAAAATATTATCTCCTTCAGCCTAAAACAGAGTCTCTCAGAACTCCGGTTAGATATCGGTTCTTCCAAGAAGAAGAAGATTTCTTTGAAGAATATAATCCGAGGCCTTATCAGTCTCGAGGCAGAGGTTTTGGGTGACCACCTCGTGGTCCTGCACAACCTACTTCTCATGGTTACCGTCCTTCACCTTGGTACAATCAGCCGAGAGCATCAGTTGCAACTCTCAGAGAAACCGGATCAACAGACTCAGTGGTAACTGCAACCACTGCTACACTCCCCATCGAACAGAAGGGACTCCTGGAGGCTCCAAGTCCAGGAAGTATGGCTCGCAAATTCTGGAGACGACATCGGCTAAGTTTCCTAGACAAGGTACTTGCTCAAGTTTCCTCTGAAATAGAAATATTAACTCAAGAAGAAGCTGAAGAGGAAAATGTTGCAGAATCTACTAGAGAACTAGATTTGTATATCTCTAGATTTAATTCAGTCTCTGGTGTTAAACTTGATAAGAAAGTCACAGTTCAAGAACAGAATCTCTTCTGTGAAGAAAAGCCATACAGTCCTCTGGTACAACAAAGTATGCAGTCTATAAAGATTGAGCAAGCCGAGGATCCTATGCAGTATCTTAGCACGGATGCCTTTGAAGGCAGTCCGGTTCATGAAGTCGGCGAAAGCAGCAAAGGGAAGTTCAGTGTTATCAAGAATACCTTCCGAGCTACAAAAGCTACCACTCACTGTCCGGGTGTAGTTTTGTTAATCAAATTCCCAGGTATTCAAGCTTACCCTTTAGCCTTCCTAATAGATACTGGCGCAGATTTGAATATCGCCAGAAGAAATGCTTTTCCTGAAGATGCTTGGAGAGAAGGTAAGACTGATATTATCTTTGGAAATAATGAGAAATCATTCAGTACCAACTTCTGTGTTGCACCTGTTCAACTAGGTTTTGAAGAAAAACCTTTGAATACTATTTTTGTTCATTATGAAGTTGAAGATTATGACGGTGTAATTGGTAGCAATACTCTCAATGAATGGGAGCCATTCATAATAGATCATGATTTCTTAACCTTTAAAGGTTTGTACCAGCTTCCAAGGATCTATCAGCCAACATCTTTCTCAAGAATCCAGAAGGATCAGAAACAGAAGAAACCTGTAAATCAGGTTTGGCTTCAACAACAGTTCCGAGAAAAGGTTGAAGACGTTCAGCAAATTAAGGAAACTTTTGCAGCCACAGTTATGACTAAAGACTTGACTAAGTTCAAGCGAGCTCTCACTTGCAGTTTGCCCTTGAAACGAGATTCTGAAGGTAAGGAGATTCTACCCAAAGCTAAGGCAAATTACTTTTTAATGAGTTCCAGTGAAGTACAAGTTTGTGCAAAAGAAGTAGCTGAACTTGAAGCCTTAGGCTTAATTCAGGTTTCAGATTCACCATTTTCCTGTCATGCCATGTATGTGCCTAAAGTAGATGAAAATGGAGTTGAGTTGCCTAAAAAACGCCTTGTTGTTAATTACAAACCCCTCAATGAGTGTCTCATAGATCATCGACACCCCATTCCTAGTAAAGACCATATCTGGCAGCTTATTCAGGGCAGCCATGTTTACTCTAAATTTGATTTAACCAAAGGTTATTGGCAAGTCAACCTCAATCGTCGTCGTCCACACATGTATGTGTGCCCCATCATTGCATTTCTTGCAATCATTTATGCTTAGGTTCTATTATGGAGAGTAGTGAGCCACTGTTGAACACATCAGAGTACGATGTCCATTCACAAGATGAGGCAATGGGGTCCAGAACTCAAGTTGAGGGGTCAAGGACAAGAGTAGAAGCTATCGGATCAATGAACTGTAGAGAAGAAGAAATGCATGAGCAATCTTTTATACAGGTAAAATTTAAAGTTAAATTTTATGGTCTATTCTATTTGAATATATAAACAAATTTATTAGTACTAATGTATCTAAGTGGGATAACAGTTGATGACAGAGGAAGAGTTGACAGAAGTTCATCATGGAACTTTGTCTGCCATCCAATTTGGCTTGGACTTGCCGGTATAATTTGTTTTACACATCAACTTTTTTTGTGCATTTATTTGTTTGTGAGTAATTATATATTAATTTATATCTTGATGTTAATTTTATTTTATAGTCAATCAAAAATGTGAATGATGTGGCATCTTTGCTAATAGTCTTTTCTCGAACTCCTGATCGATCCAAGGGACTATCATTTGCAAAACGTCTTTCTCAACGCCAACAAAGGGTGGAGGTAATTTGATTGAATTGTACTTTAATTGATAATTTAGAAAACTTAAATATTTGATTATAGTCATTTAGATTCTTACATTCTTGTCATTTTGATAATTCAGAGTCCTTCTCAATTGATGCTAGAGGCCTCGATGGTGGTATGTGTTTGTTTTCTAGTAGATAAGTTTTTGTGTAGTGCACTCTAGATTGTTTGTGTGTAACACATCTAACCTTTTTAAATGTATGCATTTCCTATTTTGTTTAATAATTATATATTAATTTATTTCAATGTTACTTTGCTTTTATGTAGTCTCTTGAGAATGTGAGTGATGTGCCACCTTTGCCATCATGCTTCACTAGGACACCTGATCGTCTTAAGAGAAAATCATTTGCAGAATGATTATCCGAACAACAACATAGAGTCGAGGTAATTGAATTGAATTTTTCTGAATAATTGATAGTTTATCTAGCAGTCTTATAGTTGATTGTAGTGATTTAGATGTATGTTAATAAATGAAAGTTCTTAATTGTAGTAGATAAGAATCTATTTACTAACTTTAACTTATTTTTATTTACCATTGAAGAGATTAATCAAATTTGTGTTTTGACTTGTTAATGCAGGAAACTTCGCCTCCATCAATTACTAGACATTCTAGTACAAAGAGGACACTTTTTTAGGATCCATCACAAATTGAGGATCCATCACAGATTGAGGGTCAAGTGGACTTGTAGTATTTGATGTAGCTATCCGGCAATATCCCTATTCGGCATGTAGATTATATATAAACTTAGCATAAGGTCTGAAGATCAGATCCATCTTTTGTTGAAAGATAGATGGAGCCATTTTGATGCCGAATGGAAGAACCTTCCATTCAAACAAACCTTGTGGCACTAAGAAGGTTGTCTTGTAATAATCTTTAGTCTTCAAACCAATCTGCCAAAAATCTTTTGTTAGATCAAATTTGGAATATATGTGACTACCTTGTATGGTTTGCCAAATATGATCTTTACTTGGTGAAGGATGACAATTATCCAGCAAGCATTCATTTAGCGATTTATAATTTACAACCAACCGCTTTTCTGGAAGTTCAGTACCATTCTCATCATATTTAGGGATGTACATGGCATGACATGAAAATGGAGAACTAGAAGGCCTGATAAGTTCTAGCTTGCTTAATTCTTCAATTTCTTTTCTGCAAATCTTAGTTTCTAATGAACTCATAAGGAAATAATTTGCTTTGGCTTTGGGTACTATTTCCTTACCATCAGGATCTCTTTTCAATGGTAGACTTTAGAATAAATTTCTTTTTTGTTTTTTTAGATCCTTAGTGAGCACGGTGGCTGCGACCTCGGCTTTGATCTATACCAAGGGTTCCTGTGCAACTTCAATTTGTCTTGCTATCCACACTGTATTTTTCTTTTCCTTTTTTGACATTTCTATCTTGGAGGTAAAAGCCAAGTCTTGATGGAGTCACGGAACTTCAAATCTATTTTGCAGAGTGATAAAAGTGGAATCAATAGTAATTGGTTCCCAATGCTGCATGGCTCTGTTGCTGATGACTGTGTCATATCCATCCACTTCATAATGCACAAAGGTCAATTCATCTATGAATCCATTGCTTAACTGAATGGGAACTTTACATACCAGTTTGGATTCATACTTGCCTTTGCCAAAAATTAATTCTGTGGAGCCTTCTATCCAGAGATCTGCTGGAAAATAGTTGTATCTGGCAATATTACATCAGCGCCAGTCTCCCACATAAAGGCTAGTGGATACATCTTTATTCCTAGGAAGTTAATAGTGAAAATCACTCCAGGACATGTAGTAGTCACTTTGTTTCGCTGATAAGCTCTGACTTGGTGGTGACTGTTGCTTCCCTCTTCAAGATATGGTGCTACATTTCTTATAAGCACAGGATTACTTTTTGATTCAATGTTTTCTTGTTCTACAACCTGATGTATGAGAGGGTTGTAGGGCTTTTCTTCACAGTAGAGTTGTTCTTCTCGTACTGTGGTCCGCTGTGGTAACTGCAGAGAACTGAAAGAATTGAACTGATTGATGTATTTATCCAGTTCCTGTGATCTTTCCATCTCATCTACAAGCTAAATGTTCTCTTCATCATCAATTTCGGTAATCTCCATACATATAATCTGATGCAGAGTGGCACAAGGGAAGCAACAACACAATGGTTTACTACCCACTCACCCACTCACCTAGCCTTCAACCAAGCAAAGCCACTCACCAAATGCAAATTATGGATTTGTGGTCTAGGCTATTGTCTAACCCCTGAGACTGTTTCTACACCCTATGGCAGGTCTGAAAACACCTTACCAACACTTGGTTTGATCACCAACTTCATTCATCAATCTCATGAAGGTGCTTGGTGCATTTGACAAGCCAAAAGGCATGACAACCCATTCAAATAGTCCTTCATTGGTTTTGAAGGCAGTTTTCCACTCATCCCCCTCCCTTATCCTGATTTGGTGATAACCACTTTTTAGATCTATCTTGGTAAAATATTTAGCCCTATCCAAGCAATCCATTAAATCTTCTATTCTAGGCATTGGAAATCTATACCTGATAGTAATCTTGTTGATGGCCCTGGAATCAGTGCATAGTCTCCATGTTCCTTCCTTCTTGGGTGCAAGTACTGCAGGTACTACACATGGACTAATACTCCTCCTGATAAGTCCTCTATCTAATAAGTCTTGGATTTGTCTTGCCACTTCAGCATTTTGCTCTGGGGTCAACTTGTATGCTGCTTGGTTTGGTAGGGTGGATCCAGGGATGAGATCAATGCAATGACTAATCTCCCTCTTTGGTGGAAGGGCATCCTTACCTTCATCGGCTATCACATCCTGAAACCTCTCCAATAGTTCTTCCACTTCCTTTGGTCCAATCCTCCTAAGAGGTTGCTGCACTTTGACCTTCTTGGGATTCACATCCTTGGGCTTGATGACTACTGCAAAACATGGCACTTTCTCTTCCTTGAGGTTAGCCAAAAACTCTTTTTCACCTACCAACATAGCTGAACTAGAAATGACTTTCTCTTTGCAATCATCAATCAAAGGAGTCATTGTAAACTTTTCACCATTCTTGGACAAATGAATTACATTGTTCTTACCATCATGTTGGGCACTTGTGTCATGTTGCCAAGGCCTTCCAAGAAGAAGGTGGCATGCATCCATATCCACTATCTCACAAAGAACCTTATCATTATATTCACCTATCTTGAATTCAACCCAACATTGCTCTTTTACTACAATTTGTTGTTCCTTGGTTAGCCAAAAGACTCTATAGGGGTTAGGATGAGGCATTCTTTCTAATCCTAACTTAGTCACCATTTCATTAGAAGCCAAATTTTCAGAAGAACTTGAATCAACTATTACCTTGCACACTTTTCCTTTCACCTTGCAAGTGGTTCTGAACAAGTTGTTCCTTTGGGGCTGCTCCTTGGTGGCTGGCATGATGAGGGATCTATTAAACATGATGCATTCTCCACTCTCAGGTGCTACAGACTTGGAAGAGGTTGTTTGGTAACTTGTGGTGCTTTGACAGTCCTCTTCTTGAAGGAGTTGTACTCTTCTTTCTTTCTGATTTGCAGCAGTGTTTCCCATCTTCTCCGGGCACCTAAAGGACTGATGTCCAATCTGATTGCAAGAAAAACACCTTCCAGTAAACACATTGGGACCTCTGCCCCCACTTCTTCCTCTGCCATTTCCTCTCCCTCTAAACTGACCCTTATCAGCAATATTTTTATCAGCCTGCCCTTGGCTGCCTTCTTGTGATCTGCCACCTTGGAGTCTAGAGAAATTATCTCTGTTTTGAAATTTGCCCCTGCCCCTAAAGTTTTGATTTCCTCTGCCTCTGCTGCTACTGTATGAATCACCTTTTCTTCTTTGTTTATCCTCAATTCTCAATGCCATTTGAAAACACTTATGGACTGTCTCCGAGTTAAAGAGAGTTAATTCATCTTGAATGGAGAACTTGAGGCCATTAAGCTACCTTGCAAGCTTCTATTTTTCATTCTCAGGCATCTTGGCTTTCAATGTCATCTTGTGAAACTCCTCTGTGTAGGTGCTCACGTCCATGTCCTTTTGTCTTAAGTTGTGCAACTTCTTGTTCAAGTTGACCTCATAATCCTCAGGGACAAATTGCTTCTTGATTTCAAGTACCATCTTCCTCCATGTAGAGATAGGATTCCTATCATCTTCTATCCTCTCATTTTGAATAAAATTCCACCAACTCAAGGCTGGCCCTTTCATTCTTGATTTGGCAATCCTTACTTTCTGATTTTCTACCACTTCTTCACATTCAAAATAGTTCTCCATTGCCTCAATACAATCAAGGCACTCCTCTAGATTCATCTTAACAGGAAACATAGGTAAGTCTACCTTAGTGTCCTTCCTACTCAACTTTCCAAGTGCATCTAGGAATTGTCTCTCTAACATGCCTCCTTGTGGCTCTTCCATAGGCACTTCTTCTTCCTCATCTTGATCCTCTTCATCTGAATCCAAGATGATCTCTGGCTTCTTCTTTTTGTCTTTGTCTTTCTTCAACTTTTCTATCTCAGCCTCCATCCTTTTGTTCTTGGCTGCTTGCTCTCTCACTATCTTTGCCAACTCGGCATTAGTCACTCTTGAAGGGACTTCCTCCTCTTCTTCTCTATCTCCCATCTCTTTGATGGCTCTGATACCACCTGATGTAGAGTGGCACAAGGGAAGCAACAACACAATGGTTTACTACCCACTCACCCACTCACCTAGCCTTCAACCAAGCAAAGCCACTCACCAAATGCAAATTATGGATTTGTGGTTTAGGCTATTGTCTAACCCCTGAGACTGTTTCTACACCTTATGGAAGGTCTGAAAACACCTTACCAACACTTGGTTTGATCACCAACTTCATTCAACTCTCTAACCTTGACTAGGCCTAGTGAGGCTACTAGCCCTCCAAAACTAGTTTTCTTCACAACAAATGACAAAACCCCAAAGGACTAGGCAAACAAATGGTGATTTTGGATAACCTCTATGGGACTCTAACAAACCTCCAAATCTCCAATCCCAACTCTACTCCAGCAGTTCAAAACCCCCACTAGGTCTCTAGGCCTAATTGATCACTTTAGGCCTGGGTTACAAAGCAAAAGGTTCAAATTGGGTTCATAAGTCAGGGGCAGGAATTTAGAATGTCTCTACCAGGTCCCTACAACACAAAACCATCATTCTTTCATTCACCATGTCTGGATTCTGTCACCTACAACAGCAAATAGCATAAAACAGGCCAAATACATGGTAATACTTGACCTAGGGTATCAAATTAAAAATAGAAGACTGCATTTCCCGACAAAAATCTTTTGGAATCTTATAGTACATATCCCTAGCCTACATTTCACCAGTTTTTGTGAATTTTCACCGGTGGGAATGCATTCTAGGGCCAGATTTCTATGGCTGCCCTAGAAAACAGGGTTTCTAGACCTGTTTTGAAAGAAAAATCAATAACTTTTGATCCCGACCACTTTAGGACCTCAAACTAGTTGCATTAGAACCCTGACTCTAAGTGCTTTCAGAAAAATACATTAGACCAAGAGTTAAGTCTATACAACAACACGTTTTCTTCAGAAAAATAGTCAAATTCTTGATTTTTGTGCCCAAAATTGCATACAAAATCTCTTCCTCCGTACTGGAGTCAGATATCCACCATATTAACCCATCCAAGTTGGTTTCCAACTTCTACAACAGCATTCAACTGCCCAAAGTGGTTTTTTTGAACCGACCCAACACAAAACACCTTTGACAACTATGGTGTTTTGCATTAACACAAGGAGGTTGATTTGTTTGGCTTGTCCAATGGAGTCCAAATGATCAACACACTCCTTCCAACATACTAAAACACTAAAACAACCAAAAAAAAAACTCAAAACTAATCCTTAGACCTTCTAGGCCTAATTGGCACAACAAGGGTCCAAATGGACTAAGAAGGATTTGAGGTTTATATAGTCACCCCAAACCTCTTGACCATACAAAATGGACCAAACAACAATGGCTAAAAGCCTTATTAGAAAACACATTGAACAAAAAAAAACATAACTTCTCAAAATGCATCAAAATGCCTTTAGGAACCAAGGTGCTCCTAGGTGCCCTGCACCATAATCTCTAATCTGGATTGCAACCGGTTTATCATTTTGCCAAACCCAACCACTAGATCCAGGTAGCTCATTCATATAATAGAAGAATAGACACAATATTAGACAACCATATTTGAAGGAATTCTTCTTATCCTTTTTGATCTTCTGTAGGTTTTCTAACAGTTGATTTAGGAGAAGTTCACACAGGTCATAGTCTGCATCTTCCCTCAACATCTGATATGCTGCATAGATTGCTCTCCCAGACACAGAATTCTCCCTGCTGGAATGATAGATCTTGTACCTAATTATCATTGAGGCAAACTTGACATCTGGATCTGTGATGTCATCTATGGTCATTGCTCTTTTGTCAAATTTGGATCCGGTGGCTTCAGTTACTGTCTGGTTCTTGATAGATTTAAGTGTAGGTAACCCACCAGATGAGTGCAGTCCAGTCACTGCCCTGATGGCATCTTTAGTTATTTTGAAGGGCCTCATTAACCACATGAAATTGTCATGCATTCTGCTTAGGACATACCGGACCCAATCATCTTCTGCAAAACATGGGAAGTGTATACAGTGTCTGAAGTGTTTATCCCGGAGGGCCTTGAATTCAGGGTTGAGTTCAAAAATGTCATCTATTAGCTGTTTGTGTTAGATGTCCATCAATTTTGAGTCTCCAAATTCCTCAATGCTGGGATGGATATAGACCCTAACATCTTCTACATGTAATACCCCATGCAGAATGCTAGAAAAAGTGCCTAAAGGAACAACTTCTAGAGATTTATATGGGTGTTTCTTGAATTTAGGAAGCGGCCTATCAGTGATCTTGACAACCATCGGAGTAGCCATTTTGCAAGAGATTCAGAGAGATTTTTAGAATGGAAGTACCTTTTCACGCTTTAGGGTTTGAAATTGGAGCCAGAACAAGTCGCTGGTTGAATTTGACTTTCTTGTTGATCTTTGAGTGAATTGTAGAACTTTGTTGCAGAGCTCTTCTTTTCTTCTTCGTGAATGCAAGTGTGCAAATAATGAGTGAAAGAACCCTTTTATTCTTGCGCAAAACCTTAATTTCCTTTTGTAATAAATGCTCAACTTAAGTTATCTGGTTGCCCTGTTTTAAGAGAGATCTTTTCGAATCACTATGCTAAACTTAGAATCATTGTCAGTGAGGATTGACAATGTATCTTATTTTCTTTAATCATGCCATGGGTCCGCAGATCAAAGTATTTCAATTCTGAATCATACCGGATTTGTCTATGAAAATCCTGCTTTACCAGATAGTTGTCAAAACTGGATTAACTTGAGCAGTTAAAAATCTTACAAAACTCCATGTGGATCTTTCACATTTTGACTGAAGAATATTTGAATATTTTTCTAAGAATCTTTTAATCCGCAGCATTCCATGTGCCAAATCTAGGCACTAGTTGACTGGCTGGGGGAATTTGTTTTTCTCTGTGACTCCCCCTGAGCCAGAGCTCACTTCTTTAGTTTCCGGAAGAAATATTAGCACCGAATTCCAATGTGGATCCATCCCCAACATTTTTTGTACTCTTCTTTACCCAAATCTTGCTCATCTCATTTTGAACTTCATCCGCATTCACTTTACCTTTACCCTTATCTTGTTTTTGATTATGTTGCACCGGACCTTTTCTATCCTGATTTTTACTTCTACAGAATTTGGCAATATGACCGGATCTATTGCAATTGTAATAGACAACATTTCTTTGCTTGTTTGATTGATATTCTCTTGATATGCATTGATTAGCCATATGTCCCATTCTATTGCATACAAAGCATCTACCATTGAATGAATTGTTTATTTGCATATTCCTGCATTCATGAGATTTGTGGCCATACCTTTTGCAGTTAAAACATTGTCCGGAGAAGGATGGATTAGTTTGATTCATTCTCCTCCTGCACTGAGTTGCTTTATGACCGAAATTGTTGCAATTGAAGTAATATCCATTGAAGGATGGATATCTTTGAGCATTTGGTTGGCTTACCAGAGGTCTTCTAGGCCCATTTCTTTGATTTCCTAATCCAAATTTCTTCTGACCAGATCTAGAGCTTTCACCTTTCTCATCTACCCTCTTTTGGCTTTTAAGAAGAACTTCAAGTTGAGCTGAGCTTATCTTGAATTTCTCTTTATATTCATTTGTTGTTTGAAGATCTTGTTTAAGAGTGTCTATCTGATTCTCAAGTTGTTCTTCATTGTCTCTAGCTTCTTCAAAATTTGATTCAAGATGCCTGATTATTCTGTCTATTTTGTGGTAGTCCTTTGTTTTCTCCTTGAGGGATTATTTTAGATTATCTTCAATTTTCATTTTCTCTTCAATTTCTTGGGTGAATCTCATAACCCCTGATTCCATTTCATGCCTTACCATAATGACTTCTTTTGACAGCTTCTCACATAGCTTATTTTTCTCATCCAGCTCTTCATTAGTATCATTGACTTCACTCTGATTGGCTAATTTTTGAAGTAGTTCCTTTCTTTTTTTCACAAAGATACTAAGTTTTTCTTTTAGCTCATTTATGAAATCATCAGCTTGTTTGAGTCTTTCTCTCAAGTTATTGACTTCAGAGTGGGATTGTTCAAGATCATCTAGGGCAGATTGAAGTTGTTCCTTCATACCATATATATCCATTGAGATTCCCAGATCTTCCTCAAGCTGTTAGGCTTTGTTTAGAGGAACTTAGCTCTAATACCAATTGTTAGAAACAAGGCAGATAACTGAGAGGGGGGGGATAAATCAGTTATCTCAAAATTTCTTTTTACTTTCTTTTCTTTTGTTATCTTAATAATCAAAGTTGCATCAAAACATGAAAGCATATGTAATCATAAGAACAGAAATAAATTCAACACACATGACACAAGGATTTTTATGTGGAAAACCTTGTTAAAGGAAAAACCACAGGGTGACTAACCCAAGATTGTATTCTCTGTTAAAAGAATAAAGGAGTACAAAATGGCACTTGCCAATTAGGGCTCACTGCCTGATCACACTGCTCACAAGAGCCACAATGCCTACAAGAGACTCACTGTCTATAGAACTTACAGAAGGTAATCAATTGTTTGAATTGATAAGAAGCATCCATAAATGTAGAGTTCAGTTCTGGTTAGGCACAATACACTGATCTGATGCACTTCATTCTTCCTCTGTTTTAATGTTGTTGCTATGTTACATACCGGATTTGAATTGTTGCTTTCACACTGCTTTTCTTCGCACTCTATTTCATCACTTATTCACTCACACACACACACACACCTACATACTGAAATCCATCTGGTATATATATCCGCATCAAGGATTTCATCAACTTTCTAGTCGACAACAGGAACACTTAAGATATTTACAAGTTACTAATTTGTCAGCTGAATCCATGCTTGATTTGTGATGCGTATCAAAAATATAGGCATAGAAGTCATTAATCATGTCGGCCAACAATGTATAATCCCACAAATTGCTTGATCAACACTTTTTACTCATCCAGATTGAAGTCTGATACTCTGCCAGTTAGTTTTTCCTCTGTCTTCTCTGCCTAACTGGAACCCAACACTCAAATGCTCATATCTTTTTCATGCTTTATCACCGGAGGCTAAATCTCTGGAATACAGTAGTCATGATACCCCTCTTGACTTGTCCAAGTCCATAACTTGCTGAGTTACACCATCTGAGAGATCCGGACCTAATTGTTGGACCTTGTTACATACTTTGTTCTTGTTCACTGGACCAAAACAATCTTCAAACTGACTTTCGGTAGAGACATACTATGTACTGTGGATGTGTGGGATAGACTTTGTTGCCATCAATGACAAACACTTATGAAGCCACACAGTGTCTCTTGCCAACAGTTTTTGGATAGATCACTATTATTCTTAAGAAAATGGAAACAAGGGTTTAATCTTGAGAAGGCGAATATAAACCTAGTTCCACTTTGGGTCAATCTCTTAGGCCTACTATTGGAATATTAGGAGGACAAAGTCATAATGGTGATAGTGAAATTAGCTGAACAACTTCTAGCTTCTAACACAATTACTAAATCTAGGAAGTGACTAGTTTATGCAATACTTTGTGTATGTGGATGTTGATGAGAAATTACTATCTTTGTCTATCAACTTGTCTTCAAAGTATGGCTATTGGGTCCAAAGGATTGAATATGAGAGGTCCTTTTTTGCTTGTCAAATCTACCACAAATTTGGTGACTTTGCTAAATTTTGCCCAGCCAAAAAGTGTGATCATATTTTATAGAGAAAGAAGGATCAATACAAATAGAGTTTGATGCAGAAAGGAAAGGAAAAGGTTGTGAAGGCTCCAATGAAGGAGATTATAAAAATAGGGCAATAAAGTTATATTAGAGGCAGAAAGTCAAAAAAAGGTGGAACCAAGGATTGGTCTAGAGGTGACAAGATAGAGAGGAACTTTATTCAAGCTCCAATACCCTAACGTAGGGAGGTTGATACACTTCGAGAAAGTGGAGATGTCAGTAGGAAAGGAGAAGAATCAAGAGGTGAAATGGTGGGATTCACCATGGAAGAAGGATATTTTAGCCCCAAAGGTAAGGATCTACCTTCGCTTGGTTCTCATTCCCCAAGCAGTGCTATAAGAAAAAGGAAGGAATCAAGATTTGGAGGTGGTAATCTAGGAAGGGAAGTATCTAATGATATAGAGTTGGACAAGGAGGAATTCATCCCGTGTGCTTTGGACCAATCGATGGAGTCTCTTGTACCCTGCCATTTCTTAAATTTGAAGCAAAATAAGTGTATCACTAGAAGCTCTAAGAAAATTGCAGACTTAGGGGAGATATCAAATAGAGTGAGATTGAATATGAAGGATATTTGCAATAATGAGATTGTGAAAGATGTTGCTAATGGAACTTAGAGCTCGCTCAATCTTAATTGATCCAAATTGCTCTCTATGGAACTCATGAATGAAGGTCATATACTAAATTATAAGGGGGTTGTTTGGTCTAAACAAATAGAATTTATCACAACAATATGCTTTATGGTTATCCTCTTGTTGTCTTTTTATTGTTAGTTTATTGTCTTCACTATTTCTTTTTAGCCTTAATGTTGTCAAACTCTTTTTTAGTCCCCATTTAAAGTTTATGTTATTTTATGGGCTTAAATGTTGAATATGCATTAGTCTTTGTACAAATGTTTGGGCCCTTTCAAAAACCCACATTTAGCATCTAATAAAAAATTATAAATGTAAAAATATTGTATGTATATTGTCCACAAAATGATTTCTAATAAATAAAGAAAAGAAACATATACATTTTTCATAAAATTATAAATGTAAAAATATTAATTATGTATTAAAAATATAAACTTAGAAAACATAGAGAAGAACATTAGTAATTCCTCTAGCCTTATGTTGGCTGGAACCCTTGGGATTAAAGCTCTTAGATTTTTTTTCATAAAGGCGTTTGGTATCTTTTTGAGATTTGATTATTTGGCCTCTATTATAATAGAAGTATCAACTTGTTATTGCAGACTTACCTTTAGTTCTTTCAATTTAGGAGCTCATCACAAATGTCATGCTTCACAAGTTGGGGTTTCAACCTCCTAAATCATGGTAAAAGGATTGGTAATGGAATTTCAATTACTCTCAATAAAATTAACAAGTGGTGGGGCTTAAATTCCTACACTCACACTTGGCTCTATAAAATCACTATGATTTGGCAAGCCAAGTTGAAACCAAAAATTGCTCAATTTCTTTAGTACTTGGTCTATCAGGGTTTGCAATTCGGCTATAGGATCACACATATTAACTTGTCTCAGAGTAAAGACCTTTAAGCACCTTATTTGGACCTGCCTTCGTGTTTAGAATACCTAGAAGTGAATTCATGGTCTTTCACTCATTTCCATCTGAAACTTCTTTTCTTGGATGATTGCTCTCTTTCAAGATAAGACTTAGTGGCCTACTTATGTTGCTAGAATTAGAAATTCTTTAGAGTTGCTATTATGTTTCAACTCTAGAAAGCTAGTAATGATGCTATCATTAATTCTAAAAGTATTCATTGCTATTTCTCTCTTGTTGGGAAAGTTAGTATTATCACCTTTATATTTTTGCATATCTAAGCTGAGACTAAGAAGGTGGTACTAGAGTTTCAACATTTGTAGGACTTACACTTAACCATTGGGGGAGTGTAACATGCACCATGAGCAAAGTCTCACTTGATGGTCCACTACAAACTATGTTGCCTTCTACACCCCATTGGTGGAGCTTCTTTGATACTAGAAGTCACTTTTCACCACCTCCTACTTAGTGGAGAGGTCGGTCTACATCTCCTTGAAGCAAAGAATTTAGGCATATGTAGAGTGGAGACGAGGCTATTGTGATAACTCCACCACTAAGTGAGGTGTTCTTGTCGCCCTAGCCATGTACGATCTACTTGGGTGGTAGGCTACCAATCCTCTACTTTATTCTTTTATATTTATTCCTCGCCATGATAATCCTCTTCTACTGTGTTGTTACTTGTACATAATGTTTATGTTACTATGATAAATTATGATTCATTTATAGTTTGGTGGGCCATATATGACAACCAACCACCTTTTTCTCATAAAAGAGAGGAACATAGAAAAAGTAAAATTTATCTTCAGATGGTGTGAAAAGCAAATAATTTAAATATAATATTATTAAAATTAAACCATGATATGGAATACTGATTAAAAAAAAAAGAAAAAACATGATATGGAAGTATCAATAAGAGATTTAGTATAAAAACATGTATACATGCACATGGTTTAAATGGAAATAAGGAAATGCTGAAAATACAGCACTAGCAGTGCAGTCATTTGTAACAAACCAATCCAACATCCAATTGTACAAGTCTTGATTGTAAGTATTAAATTAGAAAAATCAAAATCCAAGTTACTACTGATATTACTAAAGTTACTACTGATATTACTAATAGAAGATAATGGATCTATACTATGAGTGAGAAAAAACCTATACTACAGCCTGTGAATTATTTATCTATCTCCTTGTTTCAACTGTGTACTGTCTCAAAACCTGTAAGTTCAACAGTTAATTTTGAAGTTTATACTTTTATAGTGATTTGTGGCTAGAATGTGGGTTTATAATGGTGGTTAGATGCTCAAATAATATGTTAATATGTTTTGTTATCTTGTAGTTGCCAAAATCCGCCCCTGAATTTAAGAAAATGTATTCAAAAAAATGAGATGAATAACAACTCGAGTGTCGCAGCCTCAAATAGTAGCACGAGTTATAACAACTCGAGTGTCATTCCTCTGGTTTGCTATTTTAGGACAGGCATAAAGTATTAGACATATATTCCCTTTATTACATAACATTTAAGCACAGTCCACCACAATGCTAAATTAATTGCCACCATCAACAAGGCACTTTTGAGGTAGGATCAGTGGACGGTAAAGATCTCTTGAATGATATCATACAACAGTACAAATTATAAATGCACAAACAAGTCTTCAATTTTGCCAACGTACTCCCAGCCTGTACCAAAATGGGAGCTTAGAACAGGCTATAGACATCCATCGAGCAGTGTGGAAGGGGAATTTTATTAGCATGTGTGCAAAATGTGGAAACATAGACAAGGCATGTGAACTGTTTGACAGAATGCCTCAAAGAAATGTGGTTGCTTGGAAGACCACAATTACAGTCTATGATCAAAATGGATTTTTCAAAAAAGGCTTTAGAAATTATCAAGCAAATGCAATTGGCAGGGGTAAATTCAAATTCCACAACGTTTGCCAACATCCTCCCTGCCTGTCGTAAAATAGCAAACACCACTGTTCTGTATTCCCTGGGTGGATAGGAGAACGAACACCACTGTTTTATGTTTGTAATGAATTAATTTAAGACTAATTTATCATTGTAGTTCCTACAATAAATTATTGTGTAAAGAATCCTCCTGTTTACAGAGGCCATAATTGGTCTAACTTTGAGAGATCTTTCTACATTGTCTAGAATGGGATTTGGGTATGCAGATCTATCAAACAGTACAACAGCGGTTAAATAATGAAAAAGAAAACATGCACAACAATGGTTCCATGAAGGTTCTACTACAGATCTTACTCATTTGGATCAGAGCTACCCATAAAATTCTCTTCTACAAAAACGCTTTATAGCTTAAATCAGAGCTTCACAAGAAAAACCCACAACAGTACAAGATCCATAAAATTCTTTTCCACAAAAACCCTTTACAACATAAATCCTTTGGAGTAGGGAAAGAAATTCAAAGTACTAACCGAAAACAGTGTTGGTGGGATTGATTGTTGCATCTCCAATCAACTGTGGACGTCCCACCTCCACGCCTCCCAGAAATGAGGCATCGCTAATGCTAACATAGAAAACACAGACAAATGCGAAAAGAAAATAAAGAAATCAAGATACAGAACTGACCAAAATAAAAAATAAAAAGATAACAGAAAGCAAAGAATGCAGAACACAAACACATACCTAATTAGCCCATTCTCAGCAACCCTGCAGATTGCAGAGCTATCTTCCTGGTGAGGCATTGTAGCTCTGTAAACAATTTTTCCCTCAACAATTCGTTGAGGCATTGTTTTAGGCAGGGATATACTTGGAGCTCTGTAAACTTCAAGATTGACATTGTTATAGAGTGCAGCACTGGAGAGTGCCGTTGGAGTACTTTCGTGCCGTTGGAGCACGTTTTCAAATTTATGGAGATTAAGTGCAAGATCATGTTCAACCCAAGATGTTTTCGGTGGAATATCATGAGACCCTGTTTTAGTATAAAGGTTTTAAAAAAATCCCCTTAATGTGTATGCATTAATTTTTTAAGCTATATTGAATTAAAATGCAGTCTAATTAATGTTTGCAGACATGAATAGCATAGCAATTAGTGAGATTAAAGAGCTTTTGTAGTTCAATTTTACTTTGAAAATTTATTACCCTGTAACAGTGAAAATTGTATACTTTGTGTTTTCTTTATTAGTTTTAAACTTAGTACAAATAGTATGTATAGTTTGTTAATGTTTAATTTTAACCATGGTTAAAAAATAGCAAAGATAGAATATTTATTTTTTAACAAGCATTACTAAATTGCAATGCAACACATACATACAAGTGTTATAGCCATGACATTGACAATGTGTTAAAGAATGTGTCTATGAACACTCAAGAAGGTAAGGGTAGGACAACAAGAGAACACTATGGGTGACACGTATTCCATGTGACACCCTATGTGATGGAAGACTCCTAAACCAAATGTGTGTGTGCCATCACATATAATACCCTAATGAAACATCGCTTTATAGATGACCCACTCAGAGATGGACCTAGATGAATGAGAGAAGAACAAAGCCTTTCACAAGTAATGAGAAGATGACATGAAATAGGGAAGATACAATCTTGAGTTTACTAATTCCAATTAACTCAACTTGTAATATATATTTGTTAATCTAAATTAATCTTTTAATTTACAAACATGAAAGTAAGGAAAGATGCTACATTTATCCTTTTCACAAACTTGATTAACCATCTTAACACATGATCATTAATAATACAATCCCTTCTAAAGAATGTAAGAAATATAACCAAATTACATATATATTCCAAACACATAAACATATCTCAACTTTCCATTTTAATACTTGAGTGTGGGGTAAGTCAAGCTATTCATTCAAGCAAGAGAGATTTGTGTTCCTACCTACTTAGTTTATCCTTGTATACACCAAATGCAGATCAAATAAAAGATTTAACACAATGCAAACCCTTAAATCTACACTCATATGACCTCCGATTAAGCAAAAAACTGAAACATAAAATGAATAGACAAAACAAAGTTACCCATGACTCAATTCCTAGTGTACCATAAAAGTAGATTTGCTCAGAATGGTATGAATGTGGTTGCTCAATTCGATAGCATGGCATTGAGAGATAGATCATTGATTGAAATAAACTTTGAATAGGTCAATTTATAGACCACCAGGAAGGAGGATCGATACTAAGGATTCGATGAGAGATTAATGGCCAGGATTAAGTTGCTTGAGTTGGTTGCAAGATCAAAGGTGGAGGGTAAAAGGAATTATTAATTGATTTTTAATATTTGTGGGAGACAGTTATGAATTGGTTATGGTGAAATAAAATAATTTAATAGTTATTTATTTTATTTATCAGAGAGAATAATGGGATTTAATTAATAAGAATTAATTAAAACATGTGTGGGAAAGGGAATTTATAACTTAGGGAAATGATTTGGTACTCAGGAATAATGATTTAGAATTAGGGGGAAAATAGGGATAATGAGGGATACTTAGGCATCAGGTCCTGATAATCAAGATAATTGCATAATGGATAAAATCGGGACAATAAGAGGATAATTAACCATGATTAGGATAATTTAGGATGATTTAGGGATAGTTAGGATGGTTTAAGGATAAAGTGGTCGATGTAAGGGATTAGGACTTGTTTTGGGAAAGTGGTCAATTTTAGGTGTCTACATTTTGCCCCTCTTTGAGACGATGTTGGGAAAGCAATGTCATTTCAAAGAAGGATAAAATATAGATGGTAGAAAAAGGATGGGATGATGCCCCCTTGAGAGGATAGGCGGGTATGAAGGACACATGTAGGCTCTCAAAATGGATGGAGAAGATAGAAAAAGTGAGTGGCGAATATAAAAATAATGGAGAAGGATTGTCATGCTGAGTTGGTATGAGCAACCTAATGTTTGTTATAGCACTTGATGTTATGCACCATGATATAAAGACCAAGGTGATGATGTGTCAAATACATAAAGGATTAAAGTCACAAGCAAGCATATGTAAATGGCACCATGATATGAGAAACCATGATGACGTTGTGGTAGGTATGTTGCAAGGACTAATGCAGATACAAGACAAAACCATAACACACATAAGCAAAGCAAGTAAGCATACATAAAGATGATTCAAAGACAAAGACAAACACGATGTTGCCCTTGGTCAAGTTGAAAATTGATGATTGGATTGATAATGATGATGATAGCATTGTTGATGTGGGAATGATATATCCCAAGAACAACGCAAGGATTGGGAACAATAAATCTCAGTGATGATTATTAGATTGATTGGATTAAGTTGCTCGTGAGATTTGTAGCAAGGTTGGGAACAAAGATCAATGGATTCTCTAGGAGTGTAGGATAGATTGCTTGGCAATATGTGCATGGATCAGGATTGCTTATGATGGAGTAACTTGTTTAGGATCAAAATTGGGATTATTGCGTTGGAGTGCATGGGATGAGGCTTCACTTGGATGGCATAGGATGATTGTAATGGATTGCCTTCGATAAGATTACACTAAATTGGATTGCATATGGTTAAGATTGTGGTCTCCATATGATAACTAGTGACAAGGGAGAACCAAGTGTAGAAACAAAGATGGGAAAATTTGTCCATTTGGGTTGAGGAGCTTATTGAATTAGATGGATGTTTTAAGAGATGATAAATGGAAAGGAGGATTGTTGATAGATGGATGGGAGAATGGATTAGTGATAGGAGATCGATAGGAAAAATGAATGGAAGGATGTAGGTTGTAATCCCCAAGGACTATGTCGCCAAGGAATAACATGCCCCTATTCTGTAAATTTTATTTAGGATATTGGACTAAAGGATATAGTGAATTGCATAGGATATAAAAAGATGGTTGGTGTTCATATGATGCAAAAGGATTGGCTATGTCAAGCATTTATCAAAGCATGCATCAAAATCATGCCTCAGTCCTTATCAAGATCCAAGTTGAATAGGAAGGATGACGAAGGTGAATGAGAGCAAGGAAATATGGATATGATCAGTTAGGATGATAGGTAAGGGATATGTTGGTATGAGATAGATGAGATGACCTATCCCCAAGTACAATTGTCACCAATAATTGACTTACAAATGACGCCCGCGAATGGGTTTTCATCATGGTACTTATCCAAAGCACCATGGAAATGGTTTTCACCATTGGATGAATGATTTCTCTTTACTATTTTTGATTTTTTTTTTTTTTCTATGCTGATTGGATAACATTGATAACTTGATACTCAAAGGATCTTCATGTGTCCTTTTCTATTAGATTTAGCTGATGTAGATGCAATTGTCATAAAATGCCAATAATGTCTTGCCTGAAGTAAATGCTTTGTGAGGATTAAAGCGTTTGTGTACAATTTCTTGATGTTTATGCGATCTTCAATAACTAAGTAGGCCTTGTCCAAATGATTACATTTGATAGGGAACCATCATAGCCCTCATAGTGAAGGGTTGATATCATAACACGATAGATTTGGGAATTAGATTTCTTGGGTTTTACACATGATTTTGGATGTGTATGGAGGATATTGGATGTGAGAGTACGTGATGGTGATGTATTCAATTTGGATGGATAGATTGGTGATATAGAATGGCTTTGTGAAGTTTTGACTCACCAAACTTGTGATGGCAGATTATGGAATTTGGATTTAGCATTATGATGTGTAGATGTGAAACTAGGATGGTGACTAGGACCAATGTTCTTGTACAAATGGTATGGTGGTGGGGACCTATTATAGGCAAGGCATGTGTTTTGATTTTGATAGCTTTGATAGCTCATGGTATTTGGAAGAGTTACTTTATTTGATTTTCTTGGTCTATTTTGTTTTAGGACCCATATTGCTTTGATATGCTTTCCTTAATTGTTGACTTCATACACTTTTGACATTTGATTTGAAGATTTTACTTTGTATGCTCTATGATTTTGTTGGTCCTAATTGAGGGATGGAGAATAAAGTTTAGTGGTAGAGATGGTGGAAGTGGAAGAAGGATTTTTGAGATTATTGACATCAATTTTAGTGCAAGGGCTACAAATTGTCCCTATCTCCATGCTTTCATCAGATGAGGTTTCCTTAGTGATCTTTGAAGTATCACTAACATCATTGAATTCCTTAGATAATTATGCGCCAAGACTTCAACTATGTCCAATATGGATTGGGATAGGTTCAAGGATTCCTTGTTCATGAAGGCCCAATCCTTTTCCACGATAATCCATGTTTTAACATATCTTATTCACGATACTATATTTGTTATCTGTAAAACATGATGCTAACTCCTCAGTATTTTTCTGAGAATAGTCAGAATTGTCTATTATCTCTTCTATGAGAAAATTTGCCTTGATATCTTTAGGGTTGTGAGATGTAGATTTCTCCTCTCTGAGAACACCAGCCCAGGCACTTTCACTTGCATCAGTTTCTACAATCTTAAAACCATTACCTGGCAATTTTAATGGTGGTAGCTGAGAGCATTTCTGTTTGATTCTTGTCATCAGAGCATCATGCTTGACCGTCCAAGGTGGCGGTGTCTTTCCCAGAAGCTTGTTGAGTTCAATTCTATCTTCAGCGAGCTTATAATAGAATCCCGCAATATAATTAACAACACCCAAAAAGCGTTGCAATTCTTTGACATTGGTAACATCAAGATTAGAAATTTTGTTAAGAGTATGAGGTTGAGCCTCCATTCTCCCCCCGAGAAGAAGCTTGATGCCAATGAAAACAATCTATGTTTGGGCAAAGTAAGACTTTGTGGGATTGACAGCAAGCCCATTGTGTTGACAGATAGTGAGAAATTGTCGGAGGTGATCAAGATGGTGAGGCATATCTTGGCTGAAGACAAGAATATCATCTATATAGGGTTGAATGAATTTGGCATAAGGCCAAAAGATAACATCCATTTTTTGTTGAAAAATGGAGGGGACAGTTTTTATTCCAAATGGAAGCACCTTCCATTCATAAAGGCCTTGTGGAACTGAAAAGGCGGTTTTGTAGAAATCAGCACTTTTGAGTCCAATCTGCCAAAACCCTTTTGTTAGATCAAATTTTGAATAAACATGACTACCTTGAATAGTCTGCCAGATATGGTCCTTGCTTGGTAGAGGATTCATGTACTAGCTCATCATGTAGACTCTTTGTACCTTGATCATTGTGTACACTTGTAGTTTCATTATCATTGTTTGTGATTATCGTTCCTTGATCATCTAAATGTTTAATGGTATCCATTATGACTTGTGTTTCTCCATGCTTGATGTAAGTAAGATCTTGCCTGCAACTATGCTCATTGGGATCCATTATGATATGATTCAAGTGATTTGTTTGATTGTCCATGTTGCCTTGGGTATCAAGTGTCTCATCATAGGATATAGATATTGTAGTTGGATATTCAATAGGGCTAGTTAGATATGTGATAGGATTATTTTGTCTTTCTTGATCATGAACATCATAAAGTTCAAGGAGAGGATCAACTTGGCTTTCTTGATCATAGCTAGGATCATGATCATATATGGGAGTGGCTTGGCTAGTTTATCTTGGATAAAGGGACAAATTGAGCTTGATCTTGATTTAGCTGAGAGTATGTTTGATCTTTCCTTTGATTTGATTCTTGACATAGCTCTTGAGTTTGGAACATAGAGGTTTTTTGGATAGGCTTGATATGCTTTGGATCATCGACATCATATTTGTATAACGGATTGTAGTTTAGACTTATGGTAAGGGATTCTTGAATAAGCTTGATACAAAGTGATAATGGTTCATTGTCAACATGAGACTCTTGAAAAGATTGGATGGATATAGAATTGCATGATGGTGTTGGATAGATAGACATGACATTAGAAGGCTCTTGTTCATAGTTAAAAAACTTTGGATTGATAAGATCTTAACATGATGGCACTTGCTCATGGATGGGTATGTTATTTGGCTTTGGATCGTATGATCTTGTTTGTTGGATAGGCATGTTACTAGGAGACTCTTGGATAGTTTTGGAATAGGTATGTTTATTGACTTAGGGCTTTCTAGTTTCATTTTCTTCCTTTTCTAATAGTCCTCAGAGGAAATCTGAAAAGGATAATTGGGTGTAGTGGATTTGAATTATGAATTCATGTCTTGGATGGATTGATGGTTGGGTTGATTAGGTGAGCTAATATGTAAGGATGAAGATGCTAGATTTGCATAAGATGATGTAGAAGATATGGAATATGTAAATGAGGTTGGATGGACATAAGGACCTTTTTCTAAAGTAGTGCTCCCCTTGTGGAAGGTATCATAAGGAGGTTCACTAAACAAATGTTTAGGATTGACATGATAACTAGACTTAGGACAATCACTAGATAAAGGTTTGGAAGTGGTAGGGGAGCTACCATTGATAGACTTTTGAATGCAAGGCTCTTTTATGAGTGCAACAAGCTTGTGATCAATCATCTCATCATCAAAGATATCATTATCAAGAGATTCATCATGATCCATAAGACTATCATCATCATCAACAACAAGTTTAGGACTACCTTTGATTGTAATTTTAGGCTTGACAATGGTTTTATTGATAGTTGTAGAACTAGGAGTTCTACTTTGCATGATAAGGTTTTCAAACCAAGGATGTCTATTGTGCATGATGAAGGATTGCAATGTATTTTGGATTCAAAAAGGAGCCAAGATGTAAATTTGGACTTGGTAGACTTGTTATGAAACTAAGATGGACTCCGCACAATATGGGTGTAAAATGGTGACTTGGATAATGAGACTTGGGAAGATTCCAAGTTTTTTGCAAAAGAGGATTCAAGCATGGTTGATACAAATTTGGTTGATTGGGTTCGACTACAAGCTTCTGATTTGGATGTGTGGATTTGTTTGAAAGAATCTGACTAATAGTGAATTGATAAGAGATGTTAACAAGCAAAAATACACAATGGCTAACTGACATTTCAAGGTGACAAAGGCTTATTGGATTTCACTAGTTTCACATGAAAAAGACACACCAAACACTTGATCATAACCCTAAAATTAATCAAGTAGGTGTGACATATCTTATGGATCTCATGAAATGGTCAATGGGCCAACCCCAACTCAAAATAGAGAAGAGATTCCCACCCCCATTAATACCATAATGCTATAACTTGGATAGATAGGGAATATATGGTCCTATCCACTACCATATACCTCTTACCTTGGAGACTTTCGTCTTGTCCAAAGTAGCCCCTATCTCAAGTATAGCAGTATGTGTCAGTGTCTTCCCCTCCTACTGCATTGGTGCACCACAAGATATGATGACTGATGGTCTTAATCTATATACACAAGGTACGTGGGACCCAAACTATGACCAAGATTCCACAACGACAAGCCACAAATGTCACCAAACCAAGTCTTGGTAGATTGAGGATCTTGGGGATCAATTTGGACTTATCAGGTTCAACATTAAGGTACAAATTTCACTCTCCCTTCTTTATATACCCCATCGAAACACGTGGTTGAGGTCATCCCTAGGGCTGATGAAATCTCCTAGCAAAACTCCTAAAGGGAAGGAATACTCTTCACTTTTGATATCCAAGATCGTACGAAACGTAAGGAGACAGCATACTGAGATAGCACCCTAGGATTAAACAAATAACAAAGAGGAAAATGATGGACTTTTGATCCCCAAGATCAATCAAGAGTGTGAGGGGAGAGCATACATCCAATCAAGATCCTTAAGACAAAGAAAACAAGTTCTTTCCCAACTACTCTAATTTAGTGCAACTAAACTAGTGGAAAAAATTAAATCTTTGACTGTGATGCTATAGAAAATAGTTAGTAGTTTTCAAAATTAGATGTTGGAAGGTTACTCAAACAATGAAAATTTAGCTAGCATTTAAGGAGCTTAGGACTGTCAGGGACAACCGATTAAACAAGTACCAATGTCTAAAGCCAATCCCATGGTTTAAAGATTTAAAAGTCTATGTTTTACAATTTTAAGGTCATGCAATGTTTGGATGGTATGGTTTCATTGGTATAGATTAACAATCAACAAATTCACTTCTTATTTGAAATATAAAGATAAACAGTTATCGTTATGTACAGTAATAGAAAATTTTGATGATTCATGTGCAACTTCAAACCATTAGTATCTAACAACAATAACAAATGTCAAAATCAATGAGAACATCAACTAAATATTAAAACATACAAGGCTTAGCTGATAGATATGGCTAACAATGAAACCAATATTTTCTGCCATTAAAATTTGTGTCTGATAAAAGCTTCCTCCATCGCTCAATACTTTTAAATAGAAAGCAGATCATGTAATTTTCTATGTTTAGAATTTGGGTTTGTAAAATATCAACTGTGATGATACCTTTGTCTTTCTTTTCAGCTAAGCACCTTTATAAATTTTCTTCATAACATACTTTCTAATAGAAAGACTATAAATACATAGCCTAATGCATAGTTTAGATGTCACGTTAGGAATTGTCAAAAAGAAAACATCAACCCAATGAAAAAAAACACTGTAGATGATATTGATACCTACTAGCCAGTAATAAATTTCAAAGCCTTAAATTGTGGAAAATTGGTAATGTTTAACTCTAAGGTTTAAACATTAGAACTGATGCATGTGGCCTGGTAATCCCTTAAGTCATTGACCACAACATGTTAAATTTTTTAATGGCAATTATACTTAAATTGTAACATTTTAAACTTTAGTTATCGACATCGAAAGGCTAAAAGTTAAAGTTTTGAAAGTTACTACTGTTGGTAGGTGGCGACTGATCAGGAAAGTACTATACACTAGCCATGTATCCTATTTTAGAGCCAACATAAAAAATCCTATTTTTGTGACCGACATAAGAAAACCCTATTTTTGTAACAGACAAACAGGGCTTGATAAAAAGCGGCTAAGGGTTAGGGTTTTGATATATTGTATTACAGCATTTGCAACAGTATTGAGTTGCAGGGATTGCTAGTTGTAATCGATTTGATTTACTGGATAATAATATTGCACTCTCTGTTTGGTGGATGTAGCCCGAGTTTGGGTGAACTACGTTAAAACTTGTCTCTCGCTGTTATTAATTCTTTGTATTTCCATTTCTCTATTTAATCTTTATTTGCATTTAATTGACATCTTATGCTGGCTAACCCTAACAAGTGGTATCAGAGCGGGTTGTGTTAAATTATCATCTACAGGAAGGTCTCACGGTTCAGTGGGAGCAATGGCGGATGAGGGAAAATTGAAGGTCGATAAATTCAATGGGCAGAACTATCAGTTATGGAAGATGCAGATGGAGGATTACCTCTATCAAAAGGATTTATGGATGTCGTTGGAAGGAGTAGCCAAGAAACTGACAACAATGTCTGATGAGGATTAGAATCTTCTTGACAGAAAGGCACTGGAAACCATTCGGTTGTGCTTGGCACCATCGGTGGCATTCAATATAACGGAAGCGAAGACAACAGATGGTTTGATGAAAGCTTTGACTAAATTGCATAAAAAACCCTCAGCCTCAAATAAGGTATTTCTCATGAAGCATTTGTTTAATTTGAAAATGGTTGAAGGTGGATCTATGATAGGTCATTTAAATGAATTTAATATGATTGTCAGTCAATTGACTTCTTTAAATGTAAAATTTGATGAAGAAGTTAGAGCTCTCTTGATATTCTATTTATTGCCTGAAAGCTGGGATAGTTTGGTAATGGCAGTTAGTAACTCTGTTTCTCGTTCAAATACCCTAAAATTTGATGATGTTATTGGTGTTATTCTGAGTGAGGAAATTTGTAAGAAAAGCTCAGGTGGATCCACATCAGGTAGTGTTTTGAATGTAGAGAATAGAGGCAGACCAAAGGAGAGAGGAAAAGATTCTGGAGGTCATGGGAAGTCACAAGGAAAATCAAAGGACAAAAGATCCCAAACCAGAGGACAAAAGGATTGCTGGTACTGTGGGAAACCAGGTCATCTAAAGAAAGATTGCTGGTCTCAGAAAAATAAAGGAGACAAACAAGAAGGCAATAAGGAGGCAAATGTGGTAAGCAATAAATCTGAAGATGATGCTTTGATTCTTTCCCTACATAATGCTGATGATTCATGGGTTTTAGATTCAGGGGCCTCATTTCATGCTACACCCCATAGAAGTTATTTTCTTGATTATGTCCAAGGGGATTTTGGGCTGGTTTATTTAGGAGATAACGAAACCTGTCAGATTGTTGGAAAGGGAAGAATCAAGATTAAGTTGCAGAATGGGAATCATTGGCTACTACAAGAGGTAAGGCATGTTCCAAGGCTCAGTAGGAATTTAATTTCAATAGGGCAGCTAACTGAACAAGGTTGTACTGTTACAGTTACTGATAAAAATTGGAAGGTTTCAAAAGGAGCCTTAGTAGTAGCAAAAGGTGTGAAAGTAGGCACCTTATATCTTTGTACAGGTCATACTGTTCCTTCTACTTTAGCTATTACAGAGAAAAAACAAACAGGTTCAGGAACAGTTACTGCAGGTTTGCAGGAAGAGACTGGAAAAGTTGCTGCAGGTTTTGAGACAACACTGTGGCATAACAGACTTGGGCATATGAGTGAAAAAGGTATGAAGGTACTTCATTCTAAGAAAGTTTTACCAGGTCTAAAATGTATTAATATGTATTTCTGTGAAAGTTGTGTGTATGGAAAACAAAAGAGAGTCAGTTTTCTCAGAGATGGGAAGCAAAAGAAAAATGAAAAGTTGGAGCTTGTACATACAGATGTATGGGGACCAGCTCAGGTATCTTCTCTCAGTGGCTCTCAATATTATGTTACATTCATAGATGATGCAACTAGGAAGGTATGGATTTATTTCCTTAGGTAGAAATCTGATGTATTTGAAACGTTTAAGAAATGGAGAAGCTTGGTTGAGAATGAGACAAGTAAAAGATTAAAATGTCTCAAATCTGATAATGGTGGTGAGTATTGCAGCAAAGAATTTGAGGATTATTGTTCCTTTAATGGAATTCGTAGGCAGAAAATAGTTCTAGGGACTCTGTAGAAAAATGGAGTGTCTGAACGCATGAATAGGACAATAATGGAGCATGCAAGGACCATGAGATTGCATGCTGGGCTGCCTTTAAACATGTGGGCAAAGGCTGTCAACACTGTTGTATATTTAATTAATAGAGGTCCTTCAGTTCCTTTGGGCTGTGGTATTCCAGAGGAAGCATGGACAGGTAAGAAGGTGAGTTATTCTTTTCTCAAAACCTTCGGATGTGAAGCATTTGCACATGTAGATTCTGAAAATAGAACCAAGATGGATGCAAAATCAAAAAAGTGTACCTTTGTTGGATATGGCATTGATGAATTTGGTTATAGGCTTTGGGATTTTGAAAATCAGAAAATTGTGAGAAGTAGGGATGTCATATTCAATGAGAAGGTGTTGTACAAAGATCAGTTGCAGCAGCATGAGAAGAAAGCAAAAGATTATGTGGTGCTGGATGATACTCCAAATAGTGATGTTCCAGTGATTCCTCATGCTCTGCAACAGCAACTAAAAATACCACAAACTCTAGTAAATGTTAGACAGTCAACAAAGCTAAGTAGACCTCCTAAAAGGTCTTCTCCCTCTTTGTATTCTATTTTGTTAACAGATGCTGGTGAACCAAAAGGGTATGATGAAGCTATGCAGTTGGATACACAGGTTCAGTGGGAGCTTGCTATGAAAGAAGAAATGGACTGCTTGCTGAAAAATCAAACTTGGGAATTATGTAAGTTACCTGCAAGTAAAAAGGCTTTACCAAACAAATGGGTTTACCAGCTGAAAGAGGAAGATGGAGGTAAGAAAAGATTTAAAGCCAAGTTAGTAGTAAAAGGATTTGCACAGAAACAGGGCATTGATTTTGATGAGATTTTTTCTCCAGTTGTCAAGATGACTTTTATTTGTACTATTTTAAGTATTGTGGCTGCTGAAGATTTGCATTTGAAACAGCTAGATGTGAAAATTACCTTTCTCCATGGTGATTTGGAGGAGGAGATATATATGGAACAGCCCCAAGGATTTGAGGTCAAAGGTAAGGAGAACCAGGTGTACATATTGAAGAAGAGTTTGTATGGCCTGAAACAAGCACCTCGGCAATGGTATTTGAAATTTGATAGTTTTATGGCTGAGCAAGGCTACAGCAGGTGTAATTCTGACCATTGTGTTTATTTTAAGAGGTTAGATAATGACAGCTACATTATTTTATGTTTATATGTTGATGACATGCTTGTAGCTGGGTCTAACATGGATCACATAAGAGAGTTAAAACAACAGTTAGCACAGTCATTTGATATGAAGGATTTGGGGGCAGCAAAACAAATCCTTGGTATGAAAATTTGCAGAGATAAGAAGAACAGAAAATTGACTCTATCTCAAGCTGCTTATGTTGAAAAGGTGTTGCAGAGATTCTATATGGAGAATGCAAAAGCTATCAGCACACCTTTGCCTAGTCATTTGAAATTGACTAAGGAGATGTGTCCTAAGACACAAGAGGAGGAAGAGAAAATGTCCAAGGTACCATATGCTTGAGCTATAGAAAGTTTAATGTATGCCATGGTATGCACGAGACCGGATATTGCACATGTTGTAGGAGTTGTTAGCAGGTATATGAGTCATCCTGGTTTGGAGCATTGGAATATGGTAAAATTGATTCTCTGATATTTGAGAGGTACATCCAATACACATTTATGTTTTGGGGGCTCTAATACTGATTTAGTAGGCTATGTAGACTCAGATTTGACAGGGGATATTGATACCAGGCGGAGTACTATAGGTTATGTATTTACTGTAGGTGGGACAGCAGTGAGTTGGATCTCACGGTTGCAAAAGGTGGTTGCTTTATCCACCATAGAGGCAGAGTATGTAGCTGTAATAGAGGCAAGAAAGGAGATGATATGGATGCAATCTTTTATGGAAGAATTGGGCAAACAACAGGCTCACAGTTCTTTGTATATTGACAGTCAAAGTGCCATACATCTTGCAAAGAATTTTGCCTTGCATTCAAAGACCAAACACATACAGTTGAGGTATCACTTTATTCGGTCAGTGTTGGATAATGGACAGTTAAGGCTGGAAAAGATACATACAAATGAAAATCTAGTGGATATGTTTACAAAGGCAGTGACAAGGGAGAAGCTGAGCTCCTCTTTAGCTTTGGTTGGTCTTCTAGACTGAAAAACATAAATATAGAACAGTAGAGTCTAGGGTGCTTATTTCCAGTGGGAGCTGCACGCGCAGCGGTGTCGTCCAGGATCAGTCTCCAAGTGGGAGATTGTTTGGTGTGGAGCCTGATCAGTCTCCAAGTGGGAGATTTTTGGTAGGTGGCGACTGATTAGGAAAGTACTATACACTAGCCATGTATCCTCACCAAGGTTCGAGGCCGGGCCGAGCCCCAAGCGGGGGTTCGGGGGCGGTAGCCCCCAAGAAGCAGGGGTTTTTTAGAGCCAACATAAAAAATCCTATTTTTGTGACCGACATAAGAAAACCCTATTTTTGTAACCGACAAAAAGGGCTTGATAAAAAGTGGCTAAGGGTTAGGGTTTTGATATATTGTATTGCAGCATTTGCAACGGTATTGAGTTTCAGGGATTGCTAGTTGTAATCGGTTTGATTTACTGGATAATAATATTGGACTCTCTGTTTGGTGGATGTAGCTCGAGTTTGGGTGAACCATGTTAAAACTTGTCTCTCGTTGTTATTAATTCTTTGTATTTCCATTTCTCTATTTAATCTTTATTTGCATTTAATTGATATCTTCTGCCGGCTAACCCTAACAACTACCTGCCACAACAAAAGGCTACCATCAAATATCTGCGGCTAATGAACAAGTGACGACTTTCATTGTAAAAAAATTCACTAAGATTAAAATAAACTTGAAGCATAAACGGTTATCCAAGAACAATCTTTAAATGACAGTTACCAATAGCCATTAGTAAATAAGTTTTTATTCCAAAAACCTGTAGGTCACCAAAAATGTCTAAGTGTTTAAAACCAATGTTAATAGCTAATTTGTGGCTTGTAAGCTTGAAGGCTATTGTGTACTTTGAAGAGTATTCTTGCAACCAAAACAAGAATGATCAATATCTATCATACACACAAACTACATTAAGGGACAAGCTATAGGAAGTGACAAACTATAAGAAGTGATGGTCTTAGGAAATGGTCTAGCATTTAATGAGAATGACTGAACCTTTTCAAGTTTTGACAGTGATAAACATTTTGGAGAGAAAAGAATGTACAATTGACTTATTAAGCGGACAATCCATGGCATTAGGGATGGTATCATAGTGTATTGGGAGCTGGCAGCTAAAATCCCTTGGAGCTCTCCTATGCCTCCAAGAGATTGCTAACCATTTCAAAGCTTTAACACATATCTTATGAACATGGTAAAGGGGTTTTGGTAGTTTTGGAGTGATGGAGGTTATAATGAGTAGTTGAGAAGATATAGGGGTTAGTTTGGGTGGCTTGGAGGGTAATTGGAAAGCATATAGGAGTCTTTTAATAGTTTCCAAAGAAAATTGAAAGGTCAAGTCAAAGTTTCTTAACTCAATCAAGCAAAGGTAGTTTTTAGGTGCCTATGTGGAGATCAAGCAACCAAATCAAGCTAAAAAATCATTAATTACCTTTAATTAATGACCTATATTCTCTCCCATGATGGGATAGATAAATAATATGCCTAGAGACAATTAGAGTTAGTTCTTGCAATTGAACTTCCATCCACTTTTTGGCTCCATTTGTTCTTTTGTGTTTTTACTATCTTTTTCATATTCGAAAAGTACAATATTGAAGACATTATGGAGAAGGTGGTAAATCTTCTTGCATACATTGTGATAAAAAATATATTTGCAAATTTCTATTAGGAAAGAGGAAAAAAGCTAGCCCCGCTGGCTTCTATTTGATAAAAGTGTAAATGATGATCGTGAACAAGGTATCTGAACAACAAAGTAGGACTTTAGGTGGTTTGAGAAGTTGGTTTCTAGTAAACTAAAAATAGTAAGTCATTGTAAGCCAGATTTTTCTTTTCTTTTTTGTATTGATAACCTTAACTACTTCTATGATATGTTTATCTACATGTTTCTTGGCATCATCATCATTGCTTGCTCAAGAGTTTTCATTGATCCAATTTTCATAGTGATAACAAATGGCTATTGTTAATGCTTTGTAATCTTGTTTTTTTATCATGCGCTAGATACTTTCTTGATTTACATATAAAACAATTATCATTAGCACTACAATCTTGAGATCATGTACTGCAAAAGGAATCTCTTTACATATTATTTATACTAAACACTGAGTTGTGGATTTTTGAGATTGGTAGATTTGTGGAAGCTCTTTATGTAAGTTAGCCTTTGATTTACTAAATATTATGTTTCATGTTCTCAAGGAGACCATAGGAATTTAGGGGTACTTCTATTGAGTGGAAGCTATAGTAAGAGTTTCAACCATTTAAATTTATTGTTGGAACTATATGTCAAGTGTTCAGAAAACATTTCTTTAATTCCCTTTTATATGCTTCTAAACCCAAGCTGGCCTCATTTGAGAGGTCTTTTGCATGCCTATCATGCACTCATGTATAGATTTGATGATAATCAATGGAATGGAAAAGTATAAGACAATTTGATAAGATGGTCAATCCATCTAGTAAAAAAAGTGTAAATACGGATTTTGATTGACTTATTTAATTGGCCATTTAGCTTTGTTGTATTATGTGTTGTTGATTGATTATATTTCACATTATTTAAGGATTAAAATCAATACCCAATAGCATGGTGTCTGCAACTGGATACTATGTCCTTAATTTTACATATTTTCTATATTTTGTTACCCTTTGAATAATACTCAATTATTATATTTTCCATCTTATAGAGGATGTCTGTGAGAACCACACATTATGGATGGATATACTTTTGTTACAGTAAGTGCTTTGATATTTGCACAAAATAATAACCAGATGCCAATTCAGCACAAAGACTCATGTTGCAAATTTAAAATTTTCATTTGAATTCTTGTGCCATCTATAATTTGTTGTAATTTAGAAGTTGATACTATGTGGTTTGACTGTCACCTGTTTAGATGATTATGAGTCAACAAATGAAATCAACCTCCCTTTCATTGATTCTTATAACTTTGTTTCTTGTCATACCTTTTCCTTTTTCCTTTAGATTTTCCTATGCTTTATGTAGTATATTCCAAGCTCAATTTATGATGATTATCTTTCTAAATGTTATTTGATTTTGGTTCACTTGTCATACAAAGTGCAAGCCTTTACACATACCACTACCTTTTAGACTTCTTTTCTTCAATCATTAAGACCTACATGCTACCACTAATACTATAATTATGACCATTTGTATGATGCACTTTTAATATTGGCATGCATGATCTTTGATCACAGTCAACAAGTGATTTTCTAAGAGATCTTAGTAATCACTCATGGAGTTGAATCAAGCAATTAGAATTTTCTCTTTGGTTTTGTTGAGGGCAACTAATAATTCTCAAACCAAACAATTGCCATCTTACCCATACTATACAAGACACAATCAAAACTTGAAGATGTCTTTGTTTGATATGGACTTTGTGGCTTCTTTCATGCTACAAAACCATTGTGTATTCCCCTTTTGATTGTACATTCATGATCACTCATGATTTCTCTTCTATAGTCTCATTATGCTAGTGTTTTCTTCATATGTTGTCCTTCTAATCTCAACTTGTCTTCAAGGATTTTTCAACTCAAGCTAACCTATCCTCTTATGCAAAGAGTAGTTCAAAAACATGTTATCAAAAATAGAGATGATTTTAGTCTCATGCCCTCCTGTGAAATATTTTCATGCATGTTTGAGATCTCTACAAGGTGATGAAAAAGGCCTTAGGGTTTGGTAGAGTTTTGAGTATCCTTATTGTTTTGATGGTAATGTTGTCACTAAGTTCTCTCCTTGCCCAAATATAGTCACCTGAGAAACTACCATGATGCTCTTGACTGTAAATTACTTTGTTCTCCCTACCTTCTCACTACAGGTTTGATTCTTCAACTTTACCAACTGCCCTTCCATCTCACTGTCTTTTCATGCTCTTGCATCTATTCTCTTATGAGTTTATTCTTATGACTCTGAAATCTATCACTAGGTCTATTATGATTGTTAGGTCTTTGAGGGTATATGATTTTCTACTATGAACTCTTAAACTATCATACTTTAAAATAGATAGTGCAAAAGTTTATGTGTTTGATTACAACAAGCATCCATCAAAGCTACCTCAAGATGGTGGTTGTAATCCTAATATTAGATTGAGAGGTCATAATACAGAAGGGTATGGTTTATCATGGAGTCCTTTTAAGCATGGATATCTATTGAGTGGTTTAGATGATGCATAAATATGTTAGTGGGACATTAACTCACCTACCAAAAATAAAGTACTTGAGGCTCAACAAATATTTAAGGTGAGCTAGTTTAGTTGCTGCCTTTCATAGTAAATTTGGTTTTGAGCACATTGCTATTTAGTATTTGGATGTAAGATAAGGTCAGGCCTTTACATTCCCAGTATTTATTTCATGTCAATTAAATTCTATGGAGAGAGTAGATAAATTCTATGGAAGGTCCATTTTAGCAAGCCCTGGAGATGGAGAGATCTTGTCACTTTATGCCAAATTCATATGGGAAACCCACAATGATGTTGCTCAAGCAGAAGCTTACTTTGATAGAGTAGTGAAAGCAGTCTCTAAAGACTAGTAAGTGGTGCCTAACCCTTCTTTATCATTTTCTTCAATAGGATATGTTTTGGAGTGCTTCATTAATTCAAATATTTTGAGATCAGCCTTGCAAAATCCATTTTGTGCATATCCTACAATCATTGCATTCCAAGAGATCACATCTCTTCGAGCCATTCCATCAAATAGTTCACATCCCTTATCTATACTTCCACATTTTGCATACATGTCTGCCAGAGCATTTCCAACTATAATATCTGACAAAAATCCCTATTCCATTATGCTATGATGGATGTCCATACCCTATTCCAAAGCCCCCATTTTGGCACAGGTAGGGAGGATGTTGGAAAAGGTTGTCAAATTTGGCTTTACACCTTCTAATTACATTTTCTCGAAAGTTCCTAAAGCCTTTTCAACAAATCCATTTTGTTCATATCCCATAATCATTGCATTCCATGAGATGACATCTCTTTGAGGCATTCTGCCAAACAGTTCACATGCCTTGTCAATGCTTCCACATTTTGCATACATGTCTACTAGGGCAGTTGAAACTACAACATCTAACAAAATTCCTCTATCCATTACTTTTTGATAGATGTCCATACCTTGTTCCAATGCTCCCATTTTGGTGTAGGCAAGAAGGATGCTAGCAAAGGTTGTGGAATTTGGCTTTACACCTGCCAATTGCATTTTCTTGAAAGTTTGTAAAGCCTTTTCAACAAATCCATTTTGTGCATATCCATTAACAATTGAAGTACAAGAGATGACATCTCTTTGAGGCATTCTATCCAACTGTAATATCTGACAAAAATCCCCCTTCCATTATGCTTTGATGGATGCCCATTCCCTGTTACAAAGCTTCCATTTTGGAATAGGCAGGGAGGATGCTAGCAAAGGTTGTGTAGTCTGGCTTTACACCTACCAATTGCATTTGCTTGAAAGTTTCTAGAGAATTTTCAAAACATCTAATCTTTGTGTATCCTACAATCATTACAGTCCATGAGACCAAATTTTTTTGAGGCATTCTATCAAACAATTCATGTGCCTTGTCCATGGTTCCACATTTTGCATACATGTCTACCAAGGCAGTTGCAACTACAACATCTGATAAAATTCCTCTATCCTTCATGCTTTGATGGATGTCCATACCTTGTTCCAAAGATCCCATTTTGGCACAACCAGGGAGGATATTGGTAAAGGTTGTGGAGTTTAGCTTTACACCTACCAATTGCATTTTCTTGAAAGTTTCTAAAGTCTTCTCAAAATTTTCAATTTGTGCATATCCTACAATCATTGCAGTCCATGATTTATGTGGCATTTTGTCAAACAAATGACAATTCTCCAAGGATGTTTACTCACTGAATTAACTCTCTATATATTCTCCAGTATGCATTGAAAATTCATGGTTTCTAGTTAACTATTTATTGGTGTAACCATTGCCATGTTTCTTCCCTATAGGATAGTTTCCTTATAGATTTGAATGTAATTTAAAAGGTGCCCATAAATATTGACAAGTTTCATAAGACTGTTGTGTCAAGGTAGTAGATGGTTTAGTTTATTTGAGAGGTTAGGCCCAAAAAATCAAATGGTTCCAGGAAATCTTTGTCACATGAGTCCACATCTTGATTATGAGATTGCCCCAAGAACCTATTAGGACTAATAAAATTAGCCTCCACTACCCACAAACATCTATTATCCCATCAAATATCCTATCATCTAATATGTCACTCAAAACTTTATCCTTCAAATACTACATTTACCCGCCCTATAATCGTCACCCCAATAGATCTACATTTACCATCATACCCATTTATCAAAAGATTCATGTCAGGGAGACCATGTTATTTCGACAGGAATCATTTCATGGTCCCTTCAATAGAGCGATGAAATAAGACAATGAGAAGCTCATCGAAGAGAATGCACCATATCACGGGGACTTGTCTCAGTGTCCCTTTGACAGTTTGAATAAAGCTTCATCGAAGACACTTTGATATGTTGAAAGGAAAGGTTTTGAAGTCTATTCGATAACCCAGGAATGCCCTGTTTTTTTATTGAATCTTGTAACTCAAGAAGATGAGCTTGAAGTTATCATTTCGTTCTTTGGGGAGTAATAGTGGCAAACATTATGAAGTTGTTTATAGAATTTAAGATCTAAAAACTTCAAAATTGGCTGAATCAAAGTGATTTCATTATGTGAAAGGGAAGAGAGACTTGCAGAATTAAGAATAAATCAAAAACTTGATAGGGAGATGCGTAGAAATATAGAATATTACAACAAGCAAGAGGTTACCTGCATTACCACAAGAGGTCCTTGGAGCCAGTGCGGTATCATGGTAGAGCCTCTCGCATCACTACAAGAGCCAAGAAGACATTGTGCAGTGTGGTGGTAACATCCCACATCACCGCAAGAGCCAAGAAGACATGATGCGATGTAGTGGTAACATCCTGCATTACCACGAAGGCCAAGCAATAAATGTGCAGTATGGCGGTAAATCAAATACCCCACCATCCCGCACACAGTTTACTCTAGCTTTGCGGGGACACAAGAAAGATGTCTCAGAGTTCTTCATACATGTATACCAGGATATTTTCAACCATATCATCTGACAAAAGTTCCTCATTCATTATACTTTGATGGATGTTCGTTGTTGGGATGAAATATTGTCCTCCTTTTTATACTTTTTCCATATGTTTTCTATATGGTTCTACAAAGACTCCACATACATTATCTTTATTTTATGTTATTTCATATATACTTTCCTAAGAATTGGATCCTATGCTGATAAATGAATTCAAGTGGTTATATTATCAAATGGATGATTTGAACTATTAATATGTATGAAAAAATAGATAGGATTTCATAGGTTTATTATAAGAGGTTGTTTTGTATATATGTTGGAATGATTAACCCTGTGCAGCCAAATAAAGAATCCAAGAAGAGGTAATTACAACAGAATGTAGAATAGAGGAATTAATGAGAATGCAGTCCAAGTGCCAGATAGGGTAATCAGTGGAGACAAACGTGGTCATCATGGGAGAATAAACACAGAGGAGAAAGAAGACTCATTCTAGGAATCTCACAGAAGTTCATGAATCTTATTTATGAGTTGTTATGGTTAGAATTTCTGTTTGGATAGGATTATGTTTCCTTTGTTCCAGTTAATAAGTTGATCTCAAAAACAATATCCTGATGTCCAGGAGTAAATTGATGATCACAGTTAGTTAGAAGTTTGAATAAGACTCTCCCATCTTTATATAGGAGAGGAGTTTGTTGATTGGGTAGTTGTTATGTTCTAATTTCAAAATAGCCATTACTTTTGTTATAGTTATCAATTGTTATAGACATATTACAATCTTGAATAAAAATCTGAAGAAGATTCTATCGTAGATATGATTTGAATTCAATTGTATGTTATGAGATATGTGAAGATCTGAAGTAGATTTAATTTCTAGAAAAAGTGAGATAGTTCCTTGAGCTGGCCACTCAAGGTACTAACCCTCACTTTACATGTTCTCTTATTTATTTTTGCATTTTTAGTTAATCTGTTTCATTCCACTTTCTGTGTTATATTGTGAGCTAGTAAAAACTATTGATTGATATTTCCAGTAACTGTGATTCATGAGTAGAGTGCACATTTTTAATCCTCTTGAGGTTGGTGTTATCTTTTTCATCATTCTTGAAATGTTAGATTAAAACTGTGATTTTCTATTGAAGGTACCCATAGCAACTGGAAAATTAAATTGTTTTTGTTGTTTTTCATTTCCATTTACTATTTTACATTCCTATGCATTCTAGTAAATAGGATTGGGTAAAGAAGGATCACACAAGATTAGCTTAGAGTAGAAATGAGTCTTGAAGGCATAGATATTGCAGGCATCATCATAAGCTTATGCTCCTTGGTTGATAATTCAATGTAGGAATACAATGATAGTGGACTGTTCAGTTAGGTTAAAACCCTGAATTTTATTTAAGTCTACAACACATTAGTTTTCCTCTACATTTTTCCCATCGTTGCTGGGGATGGTGCTATCTTCATAATCTCATTTGATAGGTTTCACATGCTTTAATAATTAAATCATGATTTCAATATTAGATTCTATAATTTCATTTTTCAAGAAACACCAGATATTGTACTAACATTGTGCAGGACCGCTGAAACATAAAGCTCAATTTACTGTATGCAGAGGCAAAGAGATATTCGAGGTAGATTCCTCCCATCAACTTCTCAGAACAACGAGGGTGCAGCTGATTTCAACAACTACACAATACGAAGTGCTAAAGGAGAGTTTCCTTTACATCTCCATCAACATCCCCTACATCTCCATCAACTTCCTCTATTGCCACAGAGAGAACTTTCAAAAGCATGGCAAATGAAGTAGAGGATCCTCTAGGACAAGATACATTTGAATTCCCTATACCAGAACTAGCACGGGCAGCTACTTTGAAAAATATACCACCATCTGCATTGCTTATTTTCTATGGTTTGGTGACTGAAGATCCTAATACTTTCCTGTTTGAGTTTGATGTTCTGTGTAGAAGTTATGACTATACCACTGATCCTTATAGACTCAAGTTGTTCCCTGCTACCCTTAAAGATGTTGCTTTAAGATGGTTTGTGGGACTAGGGAAAGATGTCGTTCCAGACTGGGATACCATGAAGAAGAAATTCCTGACAAAATACAAAGACTACTATAGAGGACATGATAGGAGGAAAGATGACATCTTTAGGATGTCATAGAATGAGGAGGAGTCATTAGAGGACTATGTGGAGAGATTCTAATTTGCCTTAAAGAAAAACCCTCAGAATAGGTTGTCTGAAGAATCATTAAAGTTGGTCTTTTTAAGAGGAGTCAATGATGATTGCATGGATGCTCTAAATCTCATTGGGACAAGGGACATTTCCCAACTACCCTTTGAAGATATTTGTACATCTTATAGAAACTACTCTAGGACCTTTTCCAGGAAGCCCAGAGGAGAAAGAGTAGCCATTGCAGGCAAAGTAGCTAATGGAGTTTCTCAGGTGGAAATTAGTAATTTACTGACCAATTTGAAAGAAGACATCATTAGCCATATGGTACGCAGTTGGACACTCTTCACATCAAAAAGCAACAAGAGGCAGATGCAATGCTCACTAAATACTGCCCCAACTATAGACAAAGAAAAGCCAATTGCAAATGTAAGAGGGTGGCCAGTATCTAGCAAGAAAGGATTGAGAGACTAGAATTACAGCAATTCGAAGGAGAGGATGGGCAATTATTCTTCATTTCTCAAAGAAGGCCATGGCAACAAAGACAAGGTATGCCTCCTAATCCACTTAGTTTTAATCCTCCCTTTCCTACTACAAATTAGAACTTCTCTGCCTGGAATGCTCAACCATGTTCTGGTAACCCAAATGCATGGCAAAACCTGCAATGGCAAAATCCCCAATGGCCTACTCCACAAGATAATTATAATTCATGGCCACAGTAAATTTACAAGGACCTAATTATAATCCTCAATGACCTACTCAGTAGCAACAATAGCAGCCTCAATGGAACAAAGGCCAACAATGGCAGCAAAATGCACAATTTCAGCAACCTATGATTCCATCTCAACCACAACAACTAGCCATCATGTCTCCACCTCAAAATCCCCATCAAAATCCAGCTCCTAGGCCTACCCAAACCCCTGCCCAACCTACACCTAACCCTAACAATAAGCCTATTCAGTAGGCTTATACTAACAAGGTGATGCAATATCCCACCTATGGGGTGGAAGTGAGTAATGTTCATATGAGACCAGGAAAACAACTTGCAGGACATTCATCTCCCTAAATTACTGAGCTTGAAGATGAAGAACCCCCTAAAGAAAATCCAGATAAACAACCCTTGGAACCTGAATCAAACCAAGATGCCCAACCTACCTTGTAGCAGAATTCTCCTCCTTTCCCTGAATGTTTGGCCATGCAAAAGTAACCAGCTCAAGCTAATATTGCCCTTCTCGGCCAGCTAAAAGATATCAGCATCAAGATTCCCTTAATTCAAGCCATCAAGGATATCCCCATCTATACCAAAACTATTAGGGATCTTTGCATAAAGAAACTAGGAAGGAAGCAAATAGACCCCCAGACAATGCATGTGTTAGGTAATCTTGCATACATCATGTTGGGTAATATAACTGTTCCAAAATATATAGACCCAGGAAGTCCAGTGGTGGATGTCTAGATCAATGGAACTTTGATTAAGAACACTTTAATAGATTTAGGTGTTGCTATTAATGTCATGACCAAGAAAACAATGCATATACTCTATCTGAACAATCTTAGACCTACCCAGACAGTTCTTCAATTAGCTGATAGGTTAATAGTTAAACCTAAAGGAGTTATAGAAGATTTGGTCATTACATTAGACTCTTGGGAGTACCCAGTTGATTTCATAGTTTTGCAGTCCAAAGTTAATCTTGCTGGATATCCTCTTATTTTAGGTAGACCATGGCTTGCCACTGCTAATGCATTTATAGGTTGTAGCTCTGGTAACATGATAATCGTTAACGGGATAGTGACCAAGAAATGGGTGTTGTATCCTCCAGCCCAACCATTCCATGAACTTGAACAAACCATTTGGCCTTTCCAGGAAGATGAGGACACTTACTCCATGCAAACATTAATGACTATTGAACGCAACCCCTTGTTAGATGTTCCAAATGAAGATGAACTAATTGTTCATGTCCTTCATAATGACTGTGGGAGGCATCTGCAACAGCAAGATTGTTTATCTTGCTTGAAAGACCCCTTGAGCACCACGATACCAAGCAATTTATCAAAAGAAGTGTCTCAAATATTTTATGCTTTACTGCCCCAGCAATGCTTACCTATGTTACCCAGCCTTGATTTATCTTCTATGCAAGAATTGTCCAAACAACTAGAAGTCAGACCAGGAAAGATGTTGAATATTAATAATGCCTTGACTGATGAACACCAACACTCCTTGCATGAAATTTTAAATACACACGCAGAAGCATTTGCATGGGACTATAATGATATGAAAGGCATCAACCCTGCCTTATACATGCACAAGATATACATAGATGATGGATACAGGCCCATCAAGTAGCAGCAAAGGCGCATGAATCCAGGCCTCAGGGAAATTGTTAAACAGGGAAATTATTAAAACTGAGCTACAGAAACTTTTGGATGTAGGCTTCATATACCCCATTTCAAATAGTGAATGGGTGTCACCATTGGTTATAGTTCCAAAGAAAGGAGGAAAGTGGAGGGTTTGTGTCAACTATAGAGAATTGAACACTGCCACCAGGAAAGACCACTTTCAATTGCCCTTCATTGACCAAGTTCTTGATTCACTAGCAGGCAAGAAATATTTTTCTTTCCTTGATGGTTTTAGTGGCTATAATCAGATTAAAATTTCTCCAAAAGATCAAGATAAGACAACATTTACCTGCCCTTGGAGAACATATGCATACTCTGTCTTGCCCTTTGGCCTGTGTAACGCTCTAGCTACTTTTCAAAGAGCAGTTTTAAGCATTTTCTCTGATTTTGCACATGACAGTATGGAGATTTATATGGATGAATTCACCACATATGGTGACACATATGATGAAGCTCTACACAACTTGGAGAAGGTATTGAAATGATGTATAGATCACAATCTCTATTTGAGTAATGAAAAATGTTTCCTTATGATGACACAAGGAATAGTTTTGGGGCACTTTATCTCAAGTGCTAGAATACAAGTGGATCCAAAGAAAATTGAAGTTATTTCCACCCTACCTATTCCACAAAAGCAAAAATATGTTAGGAGTTTCCTAGGACATGCAGGTTACTACAAAAGGGTCATTCAAGATTTTAGCAAAATTGTTGCACCTCTATTTACTCTGATAACCAAAGATAGTGAATTTGAATGGACACCAGATTGTCAGACTTCTTTTGAAAAGATGAAAGCGTCCTTGACACAAGCTCCTGTACTTAGAGGACCAAATTGGACCTTACCTTTTCACATCCATACTAATGCATCAAATTTTGCAATTGGTGCAGTTTTGGGCCAATAAGAAGGATCCAAAGAATATGCCATTTATTATGTCAGCAAGAATCTACAAGGAGCTGAATTGAATTATACAGTAACCAAGAAAGAAATGTTAGCAGTTTTTTATGCCATAAACAAGTTTAGACACTACATAACTAGTTACAAAGTCTTCATCCATATGGATCATGCAGCCATCAGATACTTGATGAATAAACCTATAGTAGGTGGTAGGCTTGTAAGGTAGTTATTGTTGCAAGAATTTGATATTACAATTGTTGACAAACCAGGCAAAGCCAACATTGTTGTTGATTTTATGTCCAGACTCCCGACACAGTCTTTAGATGGAGTGGTTGATGATTCCTTTCTTGGTGAGCATTTATTTGCTCTCACTACATACACTCCATGGTATGTAGACATTACCAATTATTTGGTTACAGGGCAAATTCTAGGATATTTCTCTCCAAAGGAAAAGAGGCAGCTGGTGCATAAGTGTTTCTCTTACTCTTGGATTTCTAGATTTCTATTCTACATTGGACCAAATAATTTTATGCATCGATGTATCAGAGAGGATGAAGTATTTGATATAATGAAGGCTCTCATGATGAGCCTTGTGGAGGACATTTTGTAGCAAAGTGGATAGCCTTTAAAATTCTCACCACAGGTTATTATTGGCCAACTCTTCACAAGGATGCTATCAAATATACCAAGAGCTGTGATAGATGCCAGAGAATGGGGTGACCTACTAGAAGTGATGAGATGCCTTTGTAGCCACAACTCTCCCTAGCTCCCTTTGACAAGTGGGGTTTGGATTTTGTGGGGCCTATATATCCTTCATCAAACAACAAATAATATATCTTGGTATGTACATATTACTTAACTAAATGGGTGGAGGTGAAAGCATTATAGTTGGCTAGAGATGGTAATGTGGCCAAATTCTTGTATGAAGACATCTTCACCAGGTATGGTGTTCCAAGAGAAATAGTAACTGACCAAGGTCCACAGTTTACATCTGATTTAATAACAAAATTGGTTTCTGAATATTAGATCAAGCATAAGAAATCACACCTTACCATCCATAAGCTAATGGTCAGGTAGAAGTTACCAATAGAGATACTGAAAATATCCTAACCAAGATAGTACACCTTCATCGAAGAGATTGGGTTTCTAGGCTCCCTGAAGCTGTTTGGGCGTATAGAACAACTTGGAAGACAACTACAGGGTTTACACCCTATGAATTGGTCTATGACAAGACTGCAGTTCTGCCTATTGAATTTGAGCATAAAACCCTGAGGATAACAATGGACCTAGGAATGGATCTGATCACTGCATAGAAGGAAAGGCTACAACATTAAATGCCTTGGATGAAATGAGACTGGAAGCTATTCATCATACATAGGTCATACAGAAGCAAAGGGCTAAATGGCATGATAAATATATAAAAACAAAGGAATTCACTGCAGGAGATTGGGCACTACTTTATGACTCCAGGTATAAGGACTTCAAAGGAAAACTTTAGTCACATTGGTTAGGTCCATATGAAATCCAACAAGTTTTTCCTAATGGTGCAGTTCAACTGCACACTATTGATGAAGTTTGGTTTTCACTATTCGTCAATGGGCATAGACTCAAATTGTACAAGAAGCCACTCTAGAGGGAAGACTTTCTGGTATCTCTATCTGCTCAGTATGCTCCTCTTAACACTATTGTTTTAGATGTTGTGACACTTGATGCTGCTGATTTAGATACTATGACACCAGACAATACAAATTTTGATGCTGATATAGCAGCAATGTCTAGTGATGTGGAGGTTGAGTTGCAATACTCAACCCCTATTGTTGCCAATTAAATTTATTATTTTTCCCACATGCACACATTGCACAATTTCCATGGTTACAACTTCCTATCTCTATTGGGACTTGTTATTCACTTCTTTAGTTGGGACCTGACTCAGCTGGGACCTGTTATGTTATGTTTTCATTCACACAGTCAGGACCTGTGCTGTAGGCACCCGTAGCAACACCTGTCTATTGTTCTGTTCCATTTCTTGGTGCCAACTACCTTATTTTTCCCGCCCATTCCATCAACCCATATTCATTTCAAATTTCATCCATTCACATAATTCCAATTGTCAATTCCCATTTCTGAGTGATACTTCTATTCGCCATCTTGCACTAATCAATTATCACTCTGTCACCGTACATCAAACTTTCCATATGCCACATGCCTATTCTATCGCATCACCGGTATTGTTCACAATTTCCAAGGTATGTTAATTATTCCATTTCAATATATATTTACAATCCACACATTTCTATTAATACACTTAGATTTCTTTATTTATTTTCATGTTTATTTATAATTTATTTCATGCATGTGATGTATATTTCCACCAATTCTTTTTCTCACTCCTTCTCCATCCATATTACCTACTATTTGAAGTGAGGTCACTTCATCATTAAGTTGGGGGAGGGGTTTCTTTTCGATGATTGATGGTTGTCATTTACTCATTGTTGCCTTTACATCTTTGCCTTTCAAAACCTTGATTAAAACCCTACCTTTTTTTAACAACTAGACAAAATACTCTGCGCTATGAACTCATCTCTGTCAAATACTAAATTAATACCCTAAAAGAGTTAAGGAGTTATAGTGGAGAAACATAAAATAAGCAAATTGAAAGACTTGTTTGTCAGGGTGGTGAGCTAAGGTAGTTGAGCTAAGACAATAGAAATTGGTTACCTAGCATTGTGCAGAGAATTGATATTGCAGAGTCCTAACTCACAATCTTAATGGGAGGAGACGTAATCAAAAGGGAACCTTCGGTACACAAGGAAATATTGGAAGATGTGTTGGTTCTCCCACTCTTTACTAGAGTGGGTTGGCTTGATTACTTCCTCAAATTGATAGAGTATGATGATGAAATGGCAAAGGAATTCGCACTTACTCTGCAATATGATGAAGCAATGGTTAGAGGGTTGACAATAGATGCTTCTGAGCTTGCAATTGCTCAAGTTTTAGGGTTTCCAAGAATAGGGCCTAAGTATTCAGCAAGGGCTGATGTGGCCGCAGCTAGGGAGGAGTTTTGTGAAAGAGGTGAACACCTAGACTCTACCACACAAGGTACCAAATGATTATCTCTTACATATTTTGGGGGGAAATGTGCTACCTATATTATCAAATATATCACTTGTGATGGTAGATATAATATGCTGTATATTGCACATCTTAAACTGCTTAACCATTTGAGGCATGAGAAATTTGTCAATGTTCCCAATTATTTGTATTATATGTTGAAAAGAATGTATTCATAGTATCAGAGGCAACAGGCAGACACAACTCTTTCTCACCATTGTTTAATAGCTTTGTTAGTAAATAGAAGTTTAAGGATTCAGTACCCACAGATTGAGTGGGAAGCTTTTAAACAATGTGTAGACATATCAACACTATTGGAAGCACTAAAGCCAGAGAAAGATATTCCACATGAAGGTGTACCCCCTATTGATACTGAGTAGGAAGAAACACAACATGAGAACCCTCCAGAGTTTAGGCATGTATCAGTTGAAGAGCCCTCAACCTTTGCTCCTAAAACCAAAAGGACCACTTCCTCAACATCTAGGAAGAAAACAAAGAGTCAGAGGGAGAACAACAAGAAGAGGAAAAAGGTGGAAAAACATGATACAGTTACTCCTAGGCGATCAGGGAGGTTGAGAAAGCAAAGTGCTAAAGAAAGAATTGTTGAGCAAGAAAGAGATGAAAATAAAGGGCAGCAGGATACTGAACCAGCTCCTCTGAATCTAGATTCAGATAGGGGAGAAAACCCTCTTGAGGATGCTTCTGTTGATGCCTATGTAAATGATAATATGTTTTCTAGGAAAAGAAGGTGTAATTTTTCTTCTGATTATGAATCAGAAGATCCGTTTATTGCTTGAAAAATGGGAAAACCTGTGTCAGATGATATTGCTAAGGAAATCTTTAATGCCCCTAAAAAAGGGAATGATGAAAATCTTGAAGGAGAAAAGGAATTAATACAGGACAGAAATATTAGGAAGGAGTTGCAGGAAGCCCTAGATAGAATAAGGCAACTTGAAGAACATGTAAGGTGTTATGAAGAGAGAGATAGAGAAAAGGAAAAGAGGATTCAGGAATTGGAGGAGAACATCCAAACTTATGGCCAAGGCTCTAATTTAGATTTGTTAGCTTAACTGGCTGAAACTAAAGCTATGACTGATGAAGAGGCAACACTTACTCTCCACCTCCTATAATAAAGACCCCAATATACCATACTACATTGTGCTTGGGTTTTGAACTGATGAAATTAACTGATGAAAATAGGCAAGAGAAAGAAAACTAGAAAAAAGAAAAGCATAACCTCAATGAGTCTATTGTAGAAAAGGATTTGAAGATTAAACAGTTAGAGAAAAAGATGACAGAGGTTATTGAGAGGGCCAAATAGATTATGGGATGCCAACCTCCATCAAGAGTATCTGCACTATTTTTTAAGGAAAATTTTCTCAGTTTTCAGTTTAATAGGTTATTAATGATCAACCTGATTTGCATTCAAGATTTATCTTTTGTAATTACTTCCAAGAGATCAATTTAGAAGAGCAGGACCAGTTGTGTGAGTATTACTTACACAATTACATAATGGATGAAGATACACAATGGAATCCCTGTATTTATGTTGGAGACCTCCAGGTCAGGGCATTGATGTCATATTTTAAAAATGAGCAACTTAGAGGGTTATTGATGGACCAATATGAAGAGCAAGAAAAGAAAGTACCACTACAATTGAGGAAGGAAGCCTTGGAGCCTGAAACCATTTTAACCCAATGGATGACATTGTTGTCTCATAAAGGGCTAGGAAAGGTAATCATGGATTTAAGACTTAGGGACTATAGGAGAATATAGAAGATGGCAGTGTCTATTATCCAAAATTGTCAGAGGTATGTGCAGGGCAGATGGGATAGTTTAACTCTAGAGTTACAGAGGAATGAACCCCATTCCATCCACAATTTAATGAATATGCTTGAAAGACTATGCAAGTATATCCAGATATCATAACAGAGAGGAGTATCATGGTTCCCTCTCACTTATCAGCCTCCTATAGTTCTTTATCCAGTACCACATTGGACAGGAAGGAAAAGTGAGCAGTATAGGCGTGCTGAACAGATCGGGATGGAAAGACTTGCATACTCTAATGGGTTCTACCACAAGCAAGGGGAAGGTGTTAGAGAAGGCACAGACCTCAGAAGAATTACCCTGCATTATAACCTTTTTCCTTAGGTGTCTAGTTCTTTAATTTTGCTTAGGGACAAGTAAAAGTCTAAGTTGGGGGGAATGTTGGGATGAAATATTGTCCTCCTTTTTATACTATTTCCATATGTTTTAAAGACCTTTTCTATATGGTTCTGCAAAGACTCCACATACATTATCTCTATTTTATGTTGTTTCATATATACTTTCCTAAGACTTGGATCCTATGCTGATAAATGAATTCAAGTGGTTATATTATGAAATGGATGATTTGAATTATTAATATGTATGAAAAATAGATAGGATTTCATAAGTTTATTATAAGAGGTTGTTTTGTATATATGTTGGAATGATTAACCCTATGCATCCAAATAAAGAATCCAAGAAGGAGTAATTAGAACACAATGTAGAACAAAGGAATCAATGAGAATGTGGTCCAAGTGGAAGACAGGGTGATCGGTGGAGACAAACATGGTCATCATGGGAGAATAAATGCAAAGGAGAAAGAAGACTCATTCTAGGAATCTCACCAAAGTTCATGAATCTTATTTATGAGTTGTTATGGTTAGAATTTCTATTTGGATAGGACTCTATTTCCTTTGTTCCAGTTAATAAGTTGATCTCAAAAATAATATCCTGATGTCCAGGAGTCAATTGATGATCGCAGTTAGTTAGAAGGTTGAATAAGACTCTCCCATCTTTATATTGGAGAGGAGTTTGTTGATTAGGTAGTTGTTATGTTCTAATTTCAAAATAGTTGTTACTTTTGTTACAGTTATCAATTGTTACAGACATGTTACATCTTGAATAAAAATCTGAAGAAGATTCTATCGTAGATATGATTTGAATTCAACTATATGTTATGAGATGTGTGAAGATCTGAAGTAGATTTAAGTTCTAGAAAAAGTGAGATAGTTCCCTGAGCTAGCCACTCAAGGTACTAACCCTCACTCTAGATGTTCTCTTATTTTTTTCTGCATTTTTAGTTAATCTGTTTCATTCAACTTTCTGTGTTATATTGTGAGCTAGTAAGAACTATTGATTGATATTTCCAGTAACTGTGATTCATGAGTAGAGTGTATGTTTTTAATCCTCTAGAGGTTAGTGTTAGCTTTTTCATCATTCTTGAAATGTTGGATTAAAACTGTGATTTTCTATTAAATACAGTTATCTTCAGCTTCTGCTGAAGGTACTCATAGCAACTGGAAAATTAAATTATTTTTGTTTTTCATTTCTATTTACTGTTTTAGATTCCTATGCATTCTAGTAAATAGGATTGGGTAAAGAAGGATCACACATAATTAGCTTAGAGTAGAAATGAGTCTTGAAGGCATAGATATTGCAAGCATCATCATAAGCTTACGCTCCTTGGTTGATAATTCAATGTAGGAACACAATGATAGTGGACTATTCAGTTAGGTTAAAACCCTGAATTTTATTTAAGTCTACAACACATTAGTTTTCCTCTACATCCATACCCTATTCCAAGCTCCCATTTTCACCAAACTTCTATGCTTGACATGCATGTAAATAAGCTTATTATGAAGAATTGTGAATGTTACAAATGCAAATCACCTGTGAGTGATGGAAGAGAAGACAAATTCCCTTGGTGAAAGAGCGTTCTTGAGAACGCATGTCTACAATAATTGAAGATATACAGAGTAATATTCAGGGGAGTTGTGTGTGTTAAACAGAATGTGTAGTGCCTCTTTCAATTAGCTCTCTCTACATAATGTTGTGAGATTGATAATGGTGTCACCCGCATCACCACAAGACAAACCTTGCAGTGTTGCAGTAAAATTAAAAATTTTGTGTTGGTTGTAGTGTCTTTAGGTTTAGCTAATTTTGATGTGGTAGACTACTTTTATCTTGAAGTTATATTTGTAGACCTTGCTTTTATCTAATTCTAATTGATGTCCAATTTTCTTATTGGACATGATCTCAGGCATTTCAGGAAGTTGTATCTATAGACCTTGTTATGCCTCTAAGTACAAGTGAATCAAATATAGACAAGAAGAAACACAACCGAGGATTTTCTTTTGTTCATTTGTCTTCACATGGGGTAAGAAAATGGAAAAATGCCTAGTTCTTTAACCAATTTTCTAGACTCCAAACATGAGTAACGTTATAGAGGTTTTTGGTTAAGAGTGTTATGAAGATTGTCTACCTTATTGTAGGGAATTTAATGTTTTTTCTTACATTTTGTAATAGACTTGAAAAGACATTGTCTCATGAAAGATCCTACCCAAGAATGTCAAACCACTAGTAGAAAAACATAAATAAATGACTAAAAAAACTACCAAAAATTGGTCATGTGATCAGTAGTTTGGTCATGTGATCAATAGTTTGGTCATGTGACCATTGGTAGTTTATTGCCGATCATTTATCTCGTGACCAAATTTATGACTAAACAAATTTTAGTCATTAATTTAGTCATCAATTTGGTAGTTTATTTGGTAATTTGGTAGTATATTTGATAATTTGGTAGTATAATTGGTCATTGATTGTTGTTAACTTGTATATTTGGTAATTTGGTAGTATATTTGGTCATTGATTGTTGTTAACTAGTCATTGATCAATAAATGATTAAAAATTGCAATCACTGCCAGTTCATTTGCATCTTTATTTTAAAAAAACTTAATCCATCTTTATTTTAAAAAAAACTTAATCCACACAATCAACTTTTTAATTATAGTTTGATTAATAAACTTTTTATATTAAATTTTGATGAAACAAAAAGAACAATCCCCTTTACAACAAATCACTCACACCTCACAATCACTCACAAAAATCTACAATACATGAAAACCCTTAAGGCATACTCTGCCTAAACACAATATTTTGCAGCACAAAGACTTTTAATTTTATTGATTTTCAAAACAAAAAATACATATATTCCATTTGAGAAGAACTCCTTCCTCAGGCCTAATTTTATTGATTTTCAAAACAAAAATACATATATTCCATTTTAGAAGAACTCCTTCCTCAGGCTGAGCTCATGAGGGAGACGATATGGCCAAGAAACCCTCTGCCGCTCAGCCTGCTCTCCTCATCGAAATAGCCACAGTTTGTTTCTTTTTCTTGGGGGCTCAAGGGTATCCACACCAGTTTTCACCTGCCAGACCATATAATCACACAGAGAAGAATTAAATACAGACATAGCCGACATGCCTAGAGAAATAAGAAAGTGCATAAAGTTTATCTACACATTTTCACCAATTAAGTGTTAATATATTTCTTCTAAGACTTTTATGTATCCTAATTTCTTTTACCCCAAGTGCCCTATAAGGTATTTTGCAAACACCCAATTTACAAATAAATAAATCATTATTATTATACACACCGGGAAATCAACAAATGAACCATGTCTTAAAAGCTTCATGAGTGCATTTTCAAATCCAGGGACATCACAAAAAGGACTATCTTCCTTTCCACTACCATATGCCCTGCAAGGTCCATTGAATGCTGTTAGTTATTTTTGAGGCCCAAAATCAAAGAGAAACACATCTTTACACTTTCACATACCTTTCAATGGTCCAATAGAAATAGGAAATAACAACATATCAAAACCATCCTTGTTCACAGTGTACCACTTCTCCATACAGATGAATGAAAACCAAAAGTTATATCCATTTTCATATAGAATCTAAATTTTGCAAACACCCAATTTACAAATAAGTCAATTGTTATTATTATACACACCTAGCAATCAACAAATGAAAAATAAATTAAGTAAAGAGGCAATGTAAATATCTTGCATTGAAATAAATTTTGGTATTGTTGTTGGTGATGTTGATGTTAGACACACACAAGTACAACATGAAACAAAATTTACACATCAACCCTTGTTTATCCTAAAAGATACAATGAATTCATAGAATTCTTAATCCCAAGTCCCCGGTGATTAGGTCATAATCTGCTAAGATCTCTTAGTGGTTGATGTGTGTTACTGTTTTCCATTTTGGGGTCTTACGTGAATCAGTAGGTTCTGGTTCTGCAACAATGCTTTCAGGGAAGTAACTCCACACTGCATATACCTCCAAATGATGTGCCTAAGGTGATATTTGCATGAGTTCTACCCTTATCAGTGATTTCCTGCATGAAATTTTCAATGGTACATGCATCTAGCTTAGGAATATACTAATGATGTTCAGTTATCTACGGGATGTCAGTATATCCCTTTGTTCTACTTAATGTTTATCATGATGTGCAGTTATGAAAGTGACTTCTATGAAATTAAAATGAGAAAAACGGTTAGAGAGAGAGATTCTTAAGATTCACTTGATTGAGATCACTAACCCACATACATGTTCCCATACAGTAATGAAGAGAAGAAAACTAAAATCATACTTCACCCGGATATTCCACAAATCAGCATGATCTAATGCAAATCTTCAGAGGTAGAGTTGACAATAACATGCAATGAAATGAAAGCACTTCTAAAGAACACAACATCCACCAGTACATATCTAGAAATCAACTTGAAGATTACTTAAGGTTTACAATCATGATGTAATCTGAAGCTTCATCTCCATACAGTATGTTCATAAAACATGCATATTTACAGTGATCATGAGGAAAGAACCTTGAATGTTTCAACAATTCAGTCCCCACTAGTCTTAGCAATCTGGTCTACTACATGAAATTTCTACAGGTCTGATATTGTATATTTTTGACCTCTTCCCCTTTAGCAGTAATGGGGCTAGATATATGTCTCTGCTTTCTCCCCAACACAGTGCCCAAGAAAGCCTAGCTGAAACAACGGTTAGCCTCCTCAGATGTCTCATCCAACGGTGGAAGATGGATCCTACCAAAACCTCAAGTAGAGCACCCAGACAAGGCAACGCTCACTCAATAACTTCCTCCATCATCCAACCACCGCATTTAATGCATTATCTCCTTTTGGTTCATTCTGACCTCTCAGGATCCAGTGCGTCGCTCGAGGTGTCCCTCGCCATTAATGCTCTGTCATATCTCTACCTGCACCCTATCAGGTCAAGTCTGCATGTAGACCCTCCATAGGCTTTGCGTGCACTTCTTCTTCTATCCTCTACATGATCGCCAACGAAACTTGAACAGGAGGATCAAGCATTTAATTCTCTGTCGAAGGCGGCCTGCGCAGTGGCAAATCTGTGCACTTGCATCCTTCCCGCCATTTTGCATTTTAAATATTGGGCTGCATCTTGAGATTTCTTCATGTTGATCTGGACATGACGATGACATCATCGTCATGTATAGAACGGGTTCAAAACCTGCCTACCTTGCTTGTTTTCCACCCTCTGCATCCCGAGTGTGCATCATCATGATCATTGGCAAGACATCGCTGATCAGGGCAAGCCCATAATGTCCTACCGATCTCATTCTCTGGCCGATGCACCTGCGGTCAGCATATGGAAGTTAGGCATCATCATATTGAATAACTAGCAGGAGGATCAATATCATATTAAATCATGCTCCTAAAGTGCAAACATGTATATATTAGGTTAGGATAGATCAAAAGCAAATATCCAACCTTACCTTACCATTTACCTTTAAACATCATGTCATGTGCATATCATGATCATGCAAATGGCAAGGCATACAGAGAATTAACTATTTTGAATACCATTTCAAATCCAGCTCTGCATATTGGGTAGTGCATTTCCTCTTTATATCGAGTCATGTTTTAAGATTGGGTGAGATTCGGAACATGACCCATGTGAAATATGATCTCCACGAGGAAAGGTCCAGATGGCGTCATCAGGAGATATGACTTGGTTTATTACTGTAGCTATTATGATGTCATCGGCATGTATATCGGATGGGGTGATTGGTTGAAATAGGGTGATCTTTGAATATCGGGTGATGTTTGAGATATCGGGTGATATTCAAATATCAGGCTAGGTTTTAAGATGATGACCCCGTTGACTAAAATGACCTACTCGGAAGATCATGATGACGTCATCCGAATGATGACTTGGTTTAGCGCTGTAGCACTATGACGTCATCGTCATGTTATGTGAGTAAGGTCATGTTTAGGAAATATGCCTCCGAGAGGTGAATATGATGATTACATCATCGTCATGATTGTTTCTTTGTTTATCGGACTTGAATGACATCATCAGGATAATGGCTTAGGGTGATATTTCGTAGCAGGAGGATATTGAGAAATATCAGGTTACAATGAGAAATATGATCCTCGCGAAATACATGATGCTGCTGACTAGCAAATGCCAATATCACCTAAAATTGACATCCGGATATTTGGACCGCATGATATATTAGTTGATATTTGAAATATCAGGTGATATTTCAAAGATTATGATATTAAGAAATGTGATCCTCCTCCCCGAATATCAGGTTTGACCAGAACTTTGACCGAGCATAACTTTCTTACCTGGCTGAATTTCAGGGTGATGTAAAAGGCAAACTTGCTTAAAATTTTACTCTTTCACATGGCAAGCTTCCTAAGGCAAGATTCAGACCTTGAATTTTGGACTCATATAGGAGGATCATCATGCACCTGATATGAGGATGCTTTTTACCATTACCGCCCAGAGCACAAAAACAAAGGGGACTAGCCATAGCAGGGGTCCTCATTTTGCTAAGGGGCAAAAAGGGGTGTGTTGTGAACATCACAACAACTAGCAACCAAACAAAACAATCAAAAACAAAGACCATTAAAGGAAACTGAAAGAAATACATGCATAACTTCCAACTATCTCTTCTGCAGATCATCATCTAACTTCAGACTCAATGTATTCAATAAGGTGCATGAATTTTCCTTTCAGTTTAAGTGGGTGCATGTGATTAATTATCCTCATCTTGAAGATCAGTTGAACAAACTAGTGACTAACATTAGCCTACTTAGGTAAGGATGTTCCCTCATAGCCAATCGAATAGAGCCTTGCTACCAGCAAGCGTCCATAGCCCCAAAAAGGATATCGTTACAATTCTCCTAAGTAGAGCCCCACTGCCAGCGAGCGTCTATAGCCCCGGTAGAGTTACTTAGATGGCTTAACCTGGATTTTTTAGTAAAATCCATTTTATTGCTTTACATTTTATATTTTTGGTAGAACTTCATAAGATGTTGCATTTGTAACTTCATCATCATGATGCAAGGAGTGGTCACTTGCTGAAATTAAGCTGAGAATTATAATGGTAGCAAGGGTGACCTCTGATTTTTCACCTAATATCTACACTGGTAGGTTCAACCGACCCAAGGATTTTAGATGTGTCATTGTGAGAAACATCCTTGAGTACTCAAACCATTCTTATTGAATACAAAATTTCATAAGTCAAACAACTCTCCACCTTCATGACAGTCACAACAAATTATGCATAAATTTCAAACAATTAATCTGAATGATTAGAATTTTCCATTATTTTCTGTGGTTGTTAGTTTGCTCCTGCATGCTCTAAATCAAAAGAAAGATCCCTGCTGAGGACAACAAAGCAACCAAACAAAACAAACAAAAGCAAGGAGACTGTACAAACAACTGCACAACAAATATACATTATGATACACATGACTGTCATGACGCTACTTCAGGCCTAAAAATAGTGCTTGAGGAACTATCCATTGACTGGCAATGGGACATCCTCACCTGTTAAGGACTTGAGTTTGTAGGTGTTGTCTCCTAATATTTTAGAAATTTGAAAGGGGCCTATCCAGAGTTTGTCAAACTTACCATGGTCACCCTTCCTTTCATGTGCTTTGTCCCACATCAGGACTAGATCTGAGATCCAGAAAGCCTTAATTTTAGCCCTTTTATCAAACTAATGCTTGACAACAGCCTGATGTTTAGCAAACTGGTTAATGGCTTCACTTCTTTTTTCATCTAGGTGCATCAGTTGCAGCAAACTAACCTCCTGTTTGTTATCTATGCCTAGGTATTCTTGTGTAAACTGCAGTGTAGGAATCTTTAGGTTAACAGGGAGGAGGGGATCCACCCCATATACTAGGAGAAAAGGTGAGTTTCCTAATGCAGCCTTATTTCTGGTTCTATCTACCCACAAGGCATATTTCAACAGAGTGTCCCACTCCCTTGGGTTCTTATCTATCAACTTCTTTATGATGTTAAGCAAGTTCTTGTTTGTGGATTCTACTAATCCATTCCCTTGGGGATAGTAATTGGAGGAGAATTTCAAGATGACCCCATGGTCAAAAGCCCAACCTGATAGTTTTATCGAAGCAAAGGCAGGTCCATTATCACACACTAAAGCATATGGAACTCCATACCTGGTCACTATGTTGCTTTCCAAAAACTTAATGACATCCTCAGCATTGCATGTTTTATTGCTGACAACTTCAGTCCACCTGGTACAGTAGTTAGTAATAGTCAAGACATACATGTGGCCTGAGGATGATGGAGGATTGATGTGTCCTATGAAGTCCATACCCCATTGAGCAAATGGGTGCATCTCCATCACTGGCTACAGAGGTTGAGCAGCATATTTATCTCTATTTGCAGCAACTTGACACACATGACAGCATTTGGTGTGTTCAGCAGTGTCCTTGAAAATTGTGGGCCAATAATACCCTGCCCTGAGGATGGCATGAGTGGTGGCCAAGGATGATCCATGTGCAGTCCCAAATTTATCATGCAGTTCTGCTAGTACCTTGTCTGCTTCTGGTTTTTCTAAGCACCTCAAGTATATCCCCTCATAGTTTCTCTTGAAAAGGACTCCTCCTTTCATCATATATTTCTATGCTTTTATCTTTAGGGCTCTCCTCTGTGAGGCCTGCAATCTTGGGGGACATCTCCCAGTGATCAGGACATGCCTAATGTCTGAATACCATGCTCCATCATCTTTTGCATCTACAACATACTGCTGGCTCAGGATGTTAGGGTCTATCTCTGATATCATTTGACTCAAAGCTTGTCCTCTTACCAACCTCATGGGTGTGATATCCATGTCATACTCTTGGAGGATGGTGATCCATTTGGCCTTCTTCTCACCTGGCTCACTTTGCGTTAGCAGCATCTTTACTGCTACATCAGGTACCACAGCAATCACCTTACTCCTCAAGATGTAGTGCCTGAACTTCTTGACTGCTCAAACCAGAGCAAGTGCTTGTCTTTCAACATCCATGTACCTAAGCTTTGCATCTCTGAAAGGGTAGCTCATGAAGGCTATAGGCTTCTCCTACTTTTCTTCATTTCTCTTGGTTAGCACTGCTGCAGAAGTATGTTCTGAAGCAAATGAGTAGATGTAGAAGTCCCTGGTGTAATCTAGACTGATCAGGACTGGAGCATCTGAAATAGCTCTCTTAATGTCTTCAAAGCTGCTCTAGCTTCAAGTGTCCATTCAATCTTGGTGTCCCTTTTGAGCATGGCATTCAGGGGCCTAACTATCTCTACAAAGCCAGTGATGAACTTCCTAACAAAATTAATCTTACCAAAGTAAGATTTGAGCTCTGTCTTGCTTCCAGGCAATTGTATTTTCATGATGTACTCTACTCTGTCAGGATCAATAATGATCCCATTCTCAGTTATCAGGTGACCCAGCAACTTCCAGGTGGTCATCCCAAATATGCATTTCTTGGGATTTAAGGATATCCCGTACTGCTCGCACTTCTTCAGCACCTTTCTTAGGTCCTCTACATGGTTTTTTTATCTTTTGAAAACACAGTCAGGTCATCCATGTAGATCACTATTCACTTACCGATTAAGCCTCTAAAGGCTATGTCCATTGCCCGCTGGAAGGTGGCTCCAGCATTTATCAGCCCAAATGGCATGTGTCTATAGGCAAAGATCCCCCATTTAGTGGTGAATATGGTTTTCAATCTATCAATTCTGTCCACCATCACCTGATTGTAACCAGAGAAGCCATCCAAGAAGGACATCATCTTGGCTCCATTCACAACCTGCAGGACTTCATCCAAGGAAGGCAAAGGATAGTTATCCTTTTCAGAAGCTCTATTCAAATTCCTGAAATCCACGCACAGCCTGAGGTCACCATTCTTTTTCCTCACGGGTACCAGGTTCACCACCCACGTGGAGTGTCTCGCAGGAAATATGATCTTAGCATCAAGCAGTCTTTTAACTTCTTCAAAGATGATGGGCTCCAGCAGGGCATTGACAGGTCTCTATTTCTGCCTAAAAGGCTTGGCATCTGGCTTCAAAGGAATAGTATGGGTCAGCTCATCATATGTCTAGGCAATGACATGGATGTAGTCCTGGAGAGCCTAGGTTATCCCTTTGAACTCTTCATCTATGCAAACCTTTCCGATCAGGACATTTCTTTCTTTATCACCTTGCCCAATGTCAACTGGAGAGTACTGCCCCTCATCAGCTTTTGGGAGATCCTTCTATTTTAGCATGTTGTCTAGGTCAAATGCTTTCTCTAGCTCTATCATTCCCTTAGGGATCCTGTTGCTAGGCAACTCCAGGATTTCTCCTTCTTCCCAGACATGATCTTCCATGTTACCTTCATCTATGATCTGTGCCTCAAAAACATCTCTATTGGAAATAAAATCCAATATATGCTGATCATCATCAAATACTTGAAGATTGGTTACATTATCAGGTACTGAAGGCACTAATACTAATTCAACTGAGAACCTTTTAAGACCTGATATGGACAGAGGTTCCAAAGCACTAGCAGCCTGGGCCAAAGCATCTACTCTATGGTTTTGCTCCCTGGGCAAATGGGTGATATTGAAGGCATCAAACTCTTCTATCAGGTTCCACACCCTATGCCTATAGTTAGACAGCCTTTTGTATTTGCAGGAGTATATACCTCTTACCTGCCTGACAACTAATTCTGAGTCTCCATAGACATGTAGAATTCTCACCTTCTTGCTAAGTGCAAACAACATCCCATGAATTAGAGCTTCATACTCTGCTACATTATTTGTACATGGGAACTGCAACCTATATGCTGCTAGGTAGGATTTCCTTGATGGGTTGATGAGGTCCACTCCTACTCCATCTCCTTGGTTTGACTTGGATCTATCAAACCTGAGGATCCATGGTTTGTCTTCATCTAAAGGCTTGTCTGGGGCTTCTTTCTTCCTTTTGGCTCTGGCAGTTGCACCACCGGATATCCACTTCAACTTTGGTATCTCTGTTTTCTTAGGCACCACCTCATCGGCCTCATGGGAAGCTGATATTTCTTCTTTTCTTTTATCATCAGGAGGAACATCCCCTGGACTAGGCAATGTCAATCTTCTTAAAATGTGTAGGCACAATGAACAAGATGCTTCTAAATGGGGTGCCTCATGTAACCTGCACCATCCTCCAACCAAGACATCCTGAGGAGGTCTTTGCCGCTGCATCATCTTTTGCATTTCTTTTGACAGGAACTCTTCGAATTTGGATAGACTGCTGCCCCTATCTTCGTCAGACAACTCATAATCTGACTCCATCAAATAATCACTCCCAGGGGTGATTTTCTCCTTGTTCTTAGCATTACTCCTGTTGCCAACTGGTATCCCTTCTGTTACCTTAACAGGATCCTCATCATGATGTGTGCTTCCCCTCGCTCCTGCAGAAGATAAACAAGGATCAGCATCATTACCATTACATGCAACACTTACCACAGATAATGATGATGACGCCTCATGGTATGCCTGTTCTAGCTCCAGCATGTCTAGGCAGGCCTCACATGTCTTTTCAGAATGAGCCTCATTATGCAACCTACACCATCCACTTATTAAAATATCATGAACAGGTACATTTAACAATTGGCAGCATTTCACCCCTTTAAGCAGATGCATCTCAAAATTCTTGAAGTGGTCTATCTTTATCTCATTTCCAAGATTACAACTAGTTTCTAGATATGCATCATCATCCCAAGGGTTATCATCACGATCATGTATGTCAAGCATCAGGATCTCCTCTACCCTAGCAGTCGGAGGTCTGATGGAGTAAACTCCAGGTTCCACATTCACATACATGACTTCGTTGGTTTTGTTATATTTGGTAATCATGTGTTTCATGTGAGGTTCAGCTTCGATCGTGATCTGGTTAGGTATTCCCCTCCAAGGCAACCACATGTGACTGAAGTCAATAGACATATATCCATTGAGGGTCTTTGACCAATCCCTACTAAGCAACATTCCGTATACATCAGGTATATTGACTACCTGGATATCAATATAATGCTAGATTCTGGGATCCGAGGCTAGTTGCATATGGATGTGGGTCAGTTCCCCTACCACGTTTACTTTCGTTTTGTCCAGCTGGGTTACTTTCTTCAATGATTTGGTAGGATGTAACCCCAAGGCATTACATATGGATAAGGGCATCACGTTGGTAGATGCTCCTGAATCCACTAGATAGTTGTGCAGGTTCTTACCAAACATCCTTACGGTCAGGAGGAAAGGAGGTGACTCACTTTTGTCTTTGTATAGAGTCGTGTGGGAGGTCTCTACAGCTTGGACAGTGGCCAGGATTTTTAATTTTGTATTAGCATCCCTGGCAGCATGATCTTTATTTCCAAACTGGCCTGGGGTATGGCTATCTTCTTTTTGGGTAGGACTGTCTAAAGATTTCACAAAAGCACTTTTGATAGCAGGGGTCCTAAGCAGTTTTGACAATGGCAGGCTGATCTTAACCTTCTTCATCTCATCAGTCAGGTAAGAAACCAATTTGTCAAGTCCAGGAGGTGGATTTGTGGCTTTTGGTGTTACATTCTGTGGTGTCAAGTGATGCACATTGACTTTGGGAAATCCAGGGTTATTATTTACCTAGGGATCAGGTGGAGTATTGAGTTGTTTGGAGGCAATGAGGTGGTCAAAGGGCCAGTAGACCAATTTGAGTTATTCCTTAGGTTGTAGTTATGCCTACCTTGAGGTTGTTGTTGATAAGCATTGACTTCCTCATGTTCCACTGATGGCTCATTCTCATCTTCAAATGGGAAAACGTAGTTGGATTCAAGAGCCATTGCTAATTCCTCACATGTTGAGGTGTAATCCTGATGTGATGAGGTTGCATGTTGATGAGAATGATGCATGAAGCTTTCTAGCACTAAGGCAGTATCATACTCATAGGGGACAATCTCATTTCCCTCTCCATAAGGTGGGTTTCCTAAAGTACTGGACACTTCAGCTTGGAAAATACTGGTTGCAACCCTGAATTGGGGGCAATCTAACTCTGCATGAGCGTTGGTATTATGAATCCTACACCAGTTTGCAAGTGCTGCCTCAGCAAGGTTTACTCTGGTGGTCTATTTAGGTTAACCAGGAGGCTGATTATCCAGGGGTGATGACAAAGAACCATTGTTTGGCCTAGTGTTCCACACTCTAGGCTGTCTAGGAAGATTGTTGTTGCCATTATTGTTATTGTAATTATTGTTGTACCCCTTGTTAAGATAGTTTGGTCTGTCATTGGCATAGCCTCTGCTTTGGCTAGGTTGAGAGTAAAAGTTCTAATTTCTCAGATGGGTGACCTCAGTGGTAAGTTTCCTAAGCTGGGCTGATATTTCTTTGATTTCTTCTTTCTCCTCCTGAGCCTTTGCCACTACATTTTCTACCTGGGGCTTGAAAAAGGAAGACCCATTGTTATTGTTGGGTTGTTCTACAACATGTGGCACTTGTGTCTAATATGGCAACATCTGGCTATTCCCACTTGATGGTGGCATGACACTGAGTGGAGGTATTTGCAAAGGGGCTGGCATCATGGCTAAAGGTATCATGGCCCCATTGGTCTGTTGGTGGACAGGATATGTTGGATAGCCTGGAAGTGAAAGGAAGGTGACATTTGGTGTGGGGGCAGGAACTAATTGTTGACTGACCTTGATAGCTTCCCCAAAGGCTCCTGCTAAAGTTGTTACACCAGGATGTGTCCTCCTGATAAACATGGAGGTTAAGGGATCTAAGGCTGAGTAGTAAATGCTCCTGGCAGCTTCATATGTTACATTATAAGGAGCTACTATCTTAGATAGCATCTTCTGGAATCTAGCATTGAAGTTTGCTATAGGCTCCCCCTTAGACCTCTTGATAGTGGCAAATAAATGGTAGTTGGTTGAAGGGTCTATAGGCACCTTAAACCTATCCTTGAAAGCTTTCTCCAAGGTGTCCCACGAATTGACTGAACCTTGGTCCAAACCAATGTACCAGTTGTAGGCCTCTTCTCCTAAGGAGAAGGAAAACAACCTGCAGACCACATCTTCATACTCAATCCTAGCCCTACAACAGGCTTCTTTGAAGGTTCTGACATGATCATCAGCATCCTGATATGGGTGGTATCTAGGACAAATTTTATCTGGATTTTTGGGCAGATCATGATATGCATTGAAGGTCAAAGGTGACTCTGTTGTAAAGAATGACATTGCAACCAAAGGGGGTTGGATCTGAGGTGTGACCAGCAGAGGTTGAACCTGAGGTGTGATAGAAGGCCCTGCAGGTATGTGCAGGCCAATAGGAGTTGCAGGAGCAGGCCTTGGTGAAGCTCCAGATGTACTAGGATCAGGGGAGTGATGCAGGTCCACAGTCCTAGGTCTGAATCCCCTAGTAGGTAGTTCTTCAAAGGGTCCACTAGATCTAGACCTAGTGTTTGGCTTAGGAGCTAGGATTCTTCAAATTTTAAGAAAGATAGGCTGGTTTATGGTCAGATTTGGAAACTGACAGGATACTTAAGCAATTTTGTAGCAATCTACAGTTTTCTTGTTGGGGCCCTCCTTCTAGCGCCAGTTCTATTGTTGGTGATGTTGATGTTAGACACACACAAGTACAACATGAAACAAAAGTTACACATCAACCCTTGTTTATCCTGAAAGATACAATGAATTCATAGAATTCTTGATCCCAAGTCCCCGGTGATTAGGTCATAATCTGCTAAGATCTCTTAGTGGTTGATGTGTGTTACTATTTTCCATTTTGGGGTCTTACGTGAATCAGTAGGTTCTGGTTCTACAACAATGCTTTCAGGGAAGTAACTCCACACTACATATACATCCAAATGATGTGCCTAAGGTGATATTTGCATGAGTTCTACCCTTATCAGTGATTTCCTGCACGAAATTTTCAATGGTACATGCATCTAGCTTAGGAATTTACTAATGATGTTTAGTTATCTATGGGATGTCAGTATATCCCTCTGTTCTGCATAATGTTTATCATGATATGCAGTTATGAAAGTGACTTCTATGAAATTAAAATGAGAAAAAGGGTTAGAGAGAGAGATTCCTAAGATTCACTTGACTGAGATCATTGACCCACATACATGTTCCCATATAGTAATGAAGAGCAGAAAACTGAAATCATACTTCACCAGGATATTCCACAAATCAGCATGATCCAATGCAAATCTTCATAGGTAGAGTTGACAACAACATGCAATGAAATGAAAGCGCTTCTAAAGAACACAACATCCACCAGTACATATCCAGAAATCAACTTGAAGATTACTTAAGGTTTACAATCATGATGTAATCTGAAGCTTCATCTCCATACAGTATGTTCATAAAACATGCATATTTACAGTGATCATGAGGAAAGAACCTTGAATGTTTCAACAATTCAGTCCCCACTAGTCTCAGCAATCTAGTCTACTACATGAAATTTCTACAGGTTTGATATTGTATATTTTTTACCTCTTCCCCTTTAGCAGTAATGGGGCTGGATATATGTCTCTACTTACTCCCCAACACAGTGCCCAAGAAAACCTAGTTGAAACAACGGTCAGCCTCCTCAAATGTCTCATCCAACGGTGGAAGATGGATCCCGCCAAAACCTCGAGCAGAGCACCCAGACAAGGCGTCGCTCACTCAGTAACTTCCTCCATCAGCCAACCACCACATTTAATGCATTGTCTCCTTTTGGTTCATTTTGACCTCTTGGGATCCGGCGCGTCGCTCGGGGTGTCCCTCGCCATTAATGCTCTGTCATATCTCTACCTACACGCTATCAGGTCAAGTCTGCATGTAGACCCTCCATAGGCTTTGCGTGCACTTCTTCTATCCTCTACATGATCATCAGTGAAACTTGCGCAAGAGGATCAAGCATTTAATTCTCCACTGAAGGCAGCTTGCGCAGCGGCAAATCCGCGCACTTACAGCCTTCCCGCCATTTTACATTTTGAATATTGGGCTGCATCTTGAGAATTCTTCATGTTGATTCGGGCATGACGATGATGTTGTAGGAGTCAAGGACAACACTGAGAGGGGGGTGAATCAGTGTTGTGTGAATTTTTAAATCTTTTTCAATATTTAACTTGCAGAGCACAAAGAAGAGAAAGTTATCATTGAATTGTCAAACATATATGCACATAACTTTGTCAAACACATAGACAAAACTCAAGAGTAAAACATACAATCATAGAGAGATGATTAAGACACAAGAATTGCACGAGTGGAAAACCCTCCAGGGGTAGAAAAACCACTCCAGAATTGCCTCACTGGCTTAACTGAAAAACATGCCTCACTGGCAATACAAATTGTATCTAGGAGCACCAACTCCTTATGGAGCACCAACTCCAATCCCAAACAGAAGCACCCACTTCCAACACTGATATACCTCACTGGTAATCCAATAGGTCTCACTGACCTACAAGCCTCACTGGCTAATACAATCACTATAAACAAAACATCAAACTTCGTGTGCAAGACAAGATTGTTGTTCAATCAGATTTGCACCATTGTATACAACCTTATACCTCCTGTTAGATTTTCAAATCAAAACAAGCTCCATATACAAACCTCTATAAACAATTTTCTCTGCACATTAATCAGATCCATACTGCATATCAATCTTGTATTCTAATCCTCCATTCAACAACACTAAATATCAATCCTGTATTCCAATATGCACAACAACACTACTTTACTCTGTCTGTTTCATTTATGTCTTACAAGTCTCAATGTCTTGATCAATCGAATTCATGATTCATGCACCAGATTGTCATTTCAAGTGCATATTGTCTTTTAATCACCTTGTCAATCTCTGTATTTGATCCCTGTCAGTTCATCATCAATCTGCACAACATCACTCACCTCATCTTGTTAATACACAAGACTCTTGAATCAAAAAGCATCTCTAGTATCATTAAATAAAGTCTGAATATACTTTCACAACCCATCACAATGCACTTTCAAAAACCCTTCATATTCTATGCATTAAAAAAAATTTGATCTTCCTCTTCTCTGTACATGATCCTTCACATTCTTTGACATTTCAAATAAGATTACCCCTGCAAATAAAATCTTCAATTTGATTTTCTCACAAGACAAAAACATCATTCAATCCTGTTGATCTTCCTCAGAAATATCTTCATGAAAACCTTTCATATTCTATATCTGTGAAGAAATTACTTTTCTCTTCATGTCTATGACTGTTCATTTTCTTCCTCTCTTCCTCTTTGCAAATTCCTGCAATCTTATTTCATCTTCAATAAAATCAAAAAATCAATTCATCTTTGAAAATCAATCTGCCTCAAAAACAATCTTCAATCTGTAAAGAATCTTTCTCATTGCATCATTGTTATCTCTGCAATTTTTTCATGAAAATCTTTTCTAAAATACTTCAATAGTTTTCTAAAAAAAAATTGCTTTTTAAAAAGCAATAGTAATCTCCTATAAAGGCTCCTTAATTCTATAAACAATCTTAAGTCATTTAATTAAAAATGGAAAAAGAAGTTTCCAAAAATCTTTTATATAAATAATGCCCACTTATATCGGGCTCCCTCCATACCATGCACCTTTCATAAAAATTTACATTTTAAATGTCATAAAATGTGACATGCCAAAGTTGCTAAGTTTAAACACAAATAAAACAAACCTTCCCTTTTTAAATGTGTCGCGGACCCTCCAAAACATTTTCAATTGTTTTTAAATTCATAAAAATCTCCAATGAAAACGCGCTCCATAAACATGTGAAGAGAGACTTCCCGCCCGAGGCCTTTTGAAAAGAGACCGGTGGAGTTGGTTAAATGGATGAGGTGGGCCGGTCACCACCATGACTAGGGACCCCTCCAAACGGTGGTCTTAAGTGAACTGACCCGTTCTAGCAGGTCACCATTCAAATAGAGCATAAAGTGTAAATGACTGTCAAACAAGGCTGTTTAACTTTCAAGCCCATTTAGGGTATGAGAGATGTTTAGGATATTTGATGTTTAGGATATTTAAAACAAATGGTGACACCTTGACCATTAGATAGCCTTCATTTTTAAAGCAACATTCTTGAAGCATATTAACACACTTCAACACTGAGATAAGCATCTTTATGAACCATAACTGTGACACCCTGAAGAATATGAAAGCAAATGATTTTGTCTAACCAAAGCATCATATGACATGACATGTATGAACCTATCCATTCCTCTTGGCAGACCAAGATCAGATATCACAACTCACTGCAGTCTAAGCTCATACAACATCTCTTGTGAGAACATATACCATCTCCTGTAAAGAATCTTATACATGATCAACAAATACGAAGACAATAGACAAATCACATGCACACCTTTGGATACCATATGAACAGTATACATCCTAATCTTCAACTACCACATGAAAAGCATATATCCTGATCTCAACATCACACATCAAGTGTATTCATGTGATCCTTTGAATACCAACAACTGATATCATCAACCTTGTCAAGAACCAACACATTGCAAACCTTTGAATACTAACAATTGATGTCATCAACCTTGTTAAGAATCTGATGAATAATGAAGACCATGCCTACCAAGAATATGTCATGTTCACTGATATGACATTGTGAAGAACACATCTCTCCAACTAATTGATATGTCATGTTCACTGATATGACATTGTGAAGAACACATCTCTCCAACTGATTGATATGTCATGTTCACTGATATGACATTGTGAAGAACACATCTCTCCAACTGATTGATATGTCATGTTCACTGATATGACATTGTGAAGAACACATCTCCTGATGATGCAAGATCAAACCTGTGAAGTATAAAACCATTCTCTATATCTGCAAGATGATGTCTCATGCTCCTGAACACTTTTGACATCAATGACAACCTAACTCCATCAGACGTCATCGTCATGTATATAACAGGTTCAAAACCTGCCTACCTTGCTTGTTTTCTGCCCTCTGCATCCCGAGTGTGCATCATCATGATCATCGGCAAGACATCGCTAATCGGGGCAAGCCCATAATGTCCTACCAATCTCATTCTCTGGCCGATGCACCTGCGGTTAGCATATAGAAGTTAGGCATCATCATATTGAATAACTAGCAGAAGGATCAACATCATATTAAATCATGCTCCTAAAGTACAAACATGTATATATCAGGTTAGGACAGATCAAAAGCAAATATCCGACCTTACCTTACCATTTACCTTTAAACATCATGTCGTGCACATATCATGATCATGCAAATGGCAAGGCATACAGAGAATTAACTATTTTGAATACCATTTCAAATCCGGCTCTGCATATCGGGTAGTGCATTTCCTCTTTATATCGGGTCATGTTTTAAGATCAGGTGAGATTCGGAACATGACCCATGTGAAATGTGATCTCCACGAAGAAAGGTCCAGATGGTGTCATCAGGATATATGACTCGGTTTATTACTGCAGCTATTATGACATCATTGGCATGTATATCGGATGGGGTGATTGGTTGAAATAGGGTGATCTTTGAATATCGGGTGATGTTTGAGATATCGAGAGATATTCAAATATCGGGCCAGGTTTTAAGATGATGACCCCGTTGACTAAAATGACCTACTCGGAAGATCATGATGACGTCATCTGGATGATGACTTGGTTTAGCGCTGCGGCACTATGACGTCATCGTCATGTTATGTGAGCAGGATCATGTTTAGGAAATATGCCTCCGAAAGGTGAATATGATGATTACGTCATCGTCATGATTGTTTCTTTGTTTATCAGACTTGAATGACATCATTAGGATAATGGCTTAGGGTGATATTTCGCAGCAGGAGGATATTGAGAAATATTGGGTTACAATGAGAAATATGATCCTCGCGAAATACATGATGCTACTGACTGGCAAATGCCAATATCACCTAAAATTGACATCTGGATATTTGGACCGCATGATATATCGGTTGATATTTGAAATATTGGGTGATATTTCAAAGATGATGATATTAAGAAATGTGATCCTCCTCCCCGAATATCAGGTTTGACTAGAACTTTGACCGAGCATAACTTTCTTACCTGGATGAATTTCAAGGTGATGTAAAAGGCAAACTTGCTTAGAATTTTACACTCTTTCACATGGCAAGCTTCCTGAGGCAAGATTCAAACCTTGAATTTTGGGCTCATATAGGAGGATCATCATGCACCTAATATGAGGATGCTTTTTACCATTACCACCCAGAGCACAAAAACAAAGGCGGCAAGCCACAGCAGGGGTCCTCATTTTGCTAAGGGGCAAAAAGGGGCGTGTTGTGAACATCACAACAAGTATATTTTTTAAAAAGATAGCAATGGGGTTTTCCCCGCAAGCCCTCACCATGTGCTTAGAGCTCCTTGCGGTGGCTACGGGAATTAGTTTTTGTGCTAAAAAAACAAAGCACTGATGCAGATACCTTTAAAAAAAAGATTTCCTCCACTGCCTTCGATTGATTCCTTGGAAAGTGAATCTTCTGTTCGCACTCCCTTCCAACTCACCTCAAATCTTACAATTAGATATGCTCACCTAAGTTATTTGCTTCCAACTATTTTCTCTTTCCTTTTCCTTTGAAAAAATATAAAATTGAAATCCCAGAGCAGCCAGGAACATTTAAACGACATGAGACATTTTTTGATAGATTTTTTTCCCAACGTGAGAACAACCGACGAGTTTAGAAAATCTTCCGGCATGAACTTTTTTACTAACAAATTTTTAGTTTTTGTCCTAGAAAAACAAAGAACTAATGTAGATACTGTTGGTTATTTTCCCAGACTGGATGCTTACTCCTAGATTTCCCTACAAGGTAGCCATCAATGATCAACAAGATCTCTAGGCTAGGGGCCAACAGTATAGGAGATAGACTCTATTTTTATCTCCTCTTCTTCTTCAGGCTCTGCAAAACCTAGGGGGGTATTCCCTACTCAACATCCATGAGAATATGCATACAAAGGCTGGGATGCTGACATGAAGCAGATAAGTCCTCCTGTAAGTAGACCAAAACTGCAAGATAAAAGCAAAGGGGCTAGCTTTGGGCCTATTTTTAGTTGTAGACAGAGGACTTGGGATCCTAAAACTAATTCTACTATCCTAATGGTTGTTTTAGAGTTTGATTTTGATGTTGTGTTTGGATGCAGAGATGGACCTAGTGTATAACCTCAACACAAAACTAGATTGGTGCCTATCCAGGGCTTGGAGTCAGTAGCCATACACCTGTGAATGGTCAGCATGAACAAATAAAACTAGATTTCAAGGGGATTTATGTGATATCTGCCTTACAAATATCTCCCAATATAGAGTGTTAAGCTATCTATACTTATGGCATCCCTATTGCAGTATACCCTTCCCAATATTCAATCTGAAAACAATTTAATCTACCCCTTGAGCAGAAGTTAAAAGATCAAACATTCAATATAGGAATTCTGTATTCTAGAAAACCAAACACCCCTTAGATATCTAGACTCAGAAGGACACATGAAACACTAGAGACAAAATTAACAAAACACATGCAAAACAACATTACTCATATAAGATTAATCATGAAATCAGTAGATTCATGCAAGAAACATATAATGGGAGATGCATAAAATCACAAGGATTCCTGCACAGAGCAAACCAAAACTAGTTGTATTGTATTACAGAGCCAAAAATGTCCAACTTTCAACAACCTTCACGAGTGACATAGTCTGTCTTTTTTATAGCACAACTATGTACTGAACAAATTAATTACAAGGGAGGCCAAAAATCTGCTAGATACACAGTATCAGAAAAATGGCACTCAGAATTGAATGCGGCAGAGGGACCAAGAGGAAGGAGCAAGTGAACTCGGGAGATGCGCTGCCGTTCAGGGACATTCCCTCATCAATCGGGTGGTTGAGTTGTTGTTTGGACCCATGCCTTTGCAACAATCGCCATTAATGTTTCATCTACCTACAGCCTCTAGAAATGTAGCAACAGTGCGCCCATGGAGTTTCTCCCACCCAAAACAGTCGCAGAAACGCGGGAAAAACTCATCGCTGCAAGTTCAAAATATGGTCGTCGATCAAAAACCCAGCCGTGGAGATCAACAGCCCCAAAAACATTAAAAAGTCACCAGCCAACGATACTGTGCCACGTAGACACTTGCAATTTCTAACGCTAGGCCATCATCCCCCTTATCTTCCCCACCGAGAGTCTACTACCGGAACCAGGCGCGGAAGCCACCACATGGCAAGCTCCACAGCACCCTTGAAACATTAGAGACTCTTCTTTGAAACTTTGTAGACTGCGACACTTGGCACCCTCCGTGCTGCTCAGAAACTTTAAGGGGCCACTTTGAAACTCAGGTGGAAACCAACACGTGGCAAGTTTCGCGTTACCTTTGAAACATATAGAAACTCGAAAGAAATAGGTAGAAGTCCCAGGACCCTCTGCCACGTGTCACTTTCTGACACATTCGATACATATGTTGGGGCACACCTCAATGTTTCGCTTAACATTAAAATAGACAGAAACAGCCTGCGGAAGCTGACACCTATCACGCTCCGCAGCAACCATGAGGGACACACGGTGCCTTCTGTGCACCTATTGCAACATATAGAGAATGCCCCTACTGAATGACACTTGGTGCCTTCCGCGCGATCATTGAAATATTATAAAAGGGGCCCTTGAAACTTCAAGTGGAGGCTGCCACTTGGCAACATCAGTAGTAGCAACTGTTAACTGGGACCCACCTCATTTGTGCCAAACTATGAAACAAATAGAAACCAACAGGAAAGCTGACACTTGTCGGCTTCCGCAGCAACTACAAAGGACACGTGGCATGCTCCGCCCCTACTTGGAAACTTTTTAGAAACTTCAACGGAGAGTGACACGTGGCGCTTTCCACGAAAACTTGAGAAACATAAAGGGTCCCTCAGAAGCTCACGTGGGGATCGACACCTGGCACCGTCCGCGGGGAGCAATTTGAAACACAAAGGAAACATTTAAAGGGTCTTCGAAGCCTTTGGCGGAGACTATGAAACTTTTAGGGTCTTTCGGGTGCCTCCACGTGGTGCCTCCCGTGGTACTCTTGAAACAAGATAGAAACTTTATAGAAACTTTGGCGAAACTCAGTCGGAAGCTGACATGTGGCGCCATCCGCAGCAATTAACCTAGAAACAAAAAAGATAGCTTCTGCTACGTGGCACGCTCCGCATTAAAGCTACATTCAAAAACAAAAGCGCGGCAATAAACTGGGGCTCGACACATGGCGGATCCCGTGGTGTTTGATACATGAAACCCTCACAGCCACTGTTAGAAACATTCAGACACTGAACCTGCGACCCAATATGCATTCGGAAATGCATCTAACTCATTTTTTATCATTTTCAAGGGACCGAGGGAGATTTCACAAGTTTGCCAACATACATTTCACCTTTGCATACACAGAACTTAACAATTTTCTCAAATGCGACAAGAAAAAAGTTAAACAATGCATGTGGGCCGGGGAACAATTTAAACCGAGGCACTAAGGGTCTGAAGGAAAACACACAGGAACCTGCAAATTGGAAGTCAAAACCCTAACCCTAGGTGAACACCACCAGTGGCTCCGATTGGGGATGTGCAGACGCAAGACTGCAACGAGAACCAGACTACTCCGGGGCAGACCAGACAAAACCCAAAACTCAAAACACAACCGACTATACAGGGCGTGTACAGAATAATTACATTTAGTTTACAATGTGCACAGAAAATAACCATTATAAGAAGTAACGCTTCAAGAACTGACCGTGTACTGGCAATTCCAACAATTCACCACTTAGGGCCTGGAGAAAGTAAGAATCTCCTCCATGGATGTCACTGATTTGATATGGGGCCACCCATAAGGGCTCAAAGTTACCATGTTTGCCCTTATCTTGGTTCCTTGCATTCCATACAAGGACCAAATCATCTTTCTGAAACTTTCTTTATGTAGCTCTCTTATCAAATAGATACTTTACCATTTGTTGTCTCTTGATGTTTGTTTTCTGCGCTTCCCTTCTTATCTCATCTAGTGCAACTAGCTGATTGATTCTCTCAGTCATTGGATCTCTGATCTCCTCCATGTTTTCTTGTATGAATTTGTAAACTGGAAGGAAATTATTCACAGGCAACTTAGCTGCTGCACCATACACCAGTTCAAAAGGAGATCTTCCAGTTGCCTTCTTAACTGTCACTCTGTCAGCCCACAATGCCATTTTCAGCTTTGAATCCCAAGCCTTTTTGTTTTTACCTACCATTCTCTTTACAATTTTCATGAGGCTTTTGTTGCTTGACTTAGCTTGACCATTTCCATGTGGGTGATATGATGATGCATGTAACAAATTAATTCCATAATTACTGCAAAAATTAGTAAATTCACCAGACCTAAAGCACATAGCATTATCTGTGACTAATTTTAATGGTACTCCAAACTTGATAATAATATTCTCTAGAATGAAATCCATCACCACCTTGCTGGTAGCTCTTTTGGTTGGGATGGCCTTGATCCATTTGGTGAAATAATCAGTAGCAACAAGAATCCAGCTATGTCCTCCACTTGATTTCTCTGAGATTTCACCTATGAAATCAATCCCCCACTGCTGAAATGGAGCTTCTACAGTCACAGTCTTAAGGGGCAATGCACCTCCATATTTTAGCTTTCTTTAGAACCTTTGGCAAGGATCACACTTCCTTATTATTCTATGTGCATCTGAGAAAAGAGTTGGCCACCAGTAGCTAGCTCTGAGAATTTTGTAGGTTGTTGTATGGGCAACATAGTGTCCACCACATACTCCATTGTGCATGTCATTTAGAATATTCCCGACCTGATTTTCATCCACACATCTGAGTAATACACCATCATGATTTCTCCAATACAGCTCTCCTTGAACAATGATGTATTTAATAGCTTGCAGCTTCAAAGTTCTCTTCTGGATATCACTGAGATGGGAAGGACAGTTCAAATTTTGCAAATAATATACTATGTCCTTATACCACTCATATTCTGACACATTTACAACTTCATTATGCACTTCCTTCACTTGGCATGCCTCTAGGTTTGACTGTGTCATTAGCTTTGTTAATCCTTGTCCTTTTACCAATTTTGTGATCTGTATCTCTATGTTGAACTCCTGCAACTTATTTATCCATCTGCATCTTCTTCTAGTTACCTCCTGCTAAGCAAATATATCTTTGACTGCTGCATGAGGTACATACACAATTATTTGTGAGCCTACCAAATAAGGCCTGAAGCTCTTGACTACTCTAACCAGTGCATATGCTTGTTTCTCCATAATGTCATACTTTAATTCAGCAGCCTGCAATGACCTACTAAAGAAAGCAATAGGCTGTTCAAACCCTTCCTTATTTTTTTGCAATAAGCATGCAGCAATAGTATGGAAAGAAACAAATGAGAATAACTGAAATGGCTTAGAAAAATCAAGAGACTTTAGCACAGGACCCATCTTTATAGCCTCTTTTATGTTCTAGAATGATTCAGTTGCTTCATCCTCCCATTTGACAGTTGCACCTTTCTTCAACATCTTGGAGATTTCTTTTGTGGTCTCTACAAAGTTAGGAACAAATCTTCTAACAAAGTTAATTTGTCCAAAGAAGGACTGAACACCTTTTACTATCTTAGGGATCTGAACTCTATCAATTGCTGCTACCCTATCAGGATCAATCTTAACTCCATCTTTGGAAACAATGTGCCCCAAGAGTTTTCCTTCCACAACCCCAAAAGCACATTTCTTTGGGTTGAGTGAGATACCATATTCTAATGCTCTAATAAAAATCTGTTCCAAATGCATACAGTGTTGTTCTTCTTTCTTTGAAAAGGCAATCAAGTCATCTTGATAAACAGCCAAGATTGAGTCAATCAATCCTGCCAAAGCAACATCCATTGCCCTTTGAAATGTAGCACTTGCATTTGTTAGTCCAAATGGCATCCTTACATATACATAGGTTCCCCATGGAGTTGTGAAAAGCAGTTTTAAATTGTTCTGATTCTTTTACTTTCACTTGATTGTACCCTGAAAAACCATCCATCATAGATAAAAGTTCACAGCCAGTCACCTTCTGCAACATGGCCTCTATATTTGGCAATGGATAGTTATCCTTCAAAGAAGATACATTTAGGTTTCTAAAGTCCACACACAACCTTATATCACCATTCTTTTTTCTGACTGGGACAAGGTTAGACACCCAAGTTGAATGTCTGATAGGCATGATTATTCTAGCCTCCCTAAGCTTCTTGAGTTCTTCTTGCATCTTTGGAGCCAAGGTAGGATTAATAGGCCTTTGCTTCTATCTAAATAGCTTAGCTCCAGGCTTCAATGGGATCTCATGCTGGAATAAATCCTCTCTATAGGCCTTTAGGTCCTCATATGACCAAGCAAAAACATGTTTATACTTTTTCAGCAATGCAATCAGCATGCTCCTGATGTGTGGTTTGAGCTGTTTGCCAATGTATACCTTCTTGGGGGCCTAAGATGTCCCCAAATTTATCTCCTCTAGATCATTCTTGTTTGTTGGAGATGCTTTTGTAACAAATTGGTCCCTATTGTCAAAAGCTCTCTCTAAAGCTACCAGCCCTCTAGGGATTTTGTTTGTCTTGAGTTGAATTAGTTCCTTCCCTAAAAGGGTTTCTTTTCCATCTACAACTTCCACAAAGTTCTGAAAATCCATTTCTTGGTTCTCATATTCATCAATACAATGCAGAAATCTCAGTAAATCCTTATCATCATCAATCACTTGCCAGCTTCATACATTATCTGGCACTGCAAGCCTAATCTTGACTTCAACATTTGTAACATCTGACAAAGTTATATCATCTGGCCTTAGGGCTACATTGGCTAGAAAATCTGCTCTGACATTTTTTGATCTTTCTATCCAATTTATTAAAAAAGCATCAAACAATTCAATTGTATCCCAAACAACATGCTTGTATTGTTTCAACCTTTTATTTTTTGATGCATACTTATCTCTAATTTGGGACACAATAAGCTCTGAATCACCAAACACTTTGAGCATCTTAATTCCATGCTTCAAAGCAATGTTTAACCCTAATAACAGAGCCTCATACTCTGCAATATTATTTGTACAAGCAAACCTCAACAAGAAAGAAAATTGGAGAAGCTTACTAGTTGGAGACAGAAAAACAATTCTAGCACCAGAGCCTTCTTTTGAACAAGCTCCATCAAAATACATGGTCCAAAGACCTTGTTGATCCAATTCTTGAATGCAAATTTTTTCTCTTTTATCTTATCATCTGAGACAACTTTGAAATTTTCACAATCAGTGTCTACAAAACATATATGCTCCTCTGATTCTTGATCCTCCACTGTCTCTGATGATCTTTCTTCTCTGATCAGTTTGACATCCTTGCCACTCATTGGGATCATGGCATATGACAGATCCGGTTACATACTTCCACCAATTAGTGCTGCCCATCTTCTTGACAACAACATGCCATATTGTGGCTTGATATCAACCACTGTTATGTTCATTTTATAGATCTTTTCAGGATATGCTGCCAGTCTGAAATCCACATCCTTTATGATTCCAATGACTAGTACCTCTCTAGCATCCATGGCATAGCATCTCCCACATGCCTTGTCTATTTTTAATCCAACTTGCTGCATAATGGCTAAAGGCATGATATTTGTAGATGCTCCAGAATCAAGCATACAATTTCTAATTACTTTTCCATTTATAACCAAGGATACATAAAATGGCTCCACTTGTGAAGGGCATTTTGTCATGGTCATCCCTAGATATACCTCAGGAATTTCATCCTCTTCAATGCACATAGCTTGTTTCTTATCCTGAGTCTCAATATTCTGCTTGGCTTGACATGGCACTCCTGAAATCAAGGATACAATCTTATTTCTGAATTCTTCAACTTTCATCAGCTCCATTAGTGGAATAGAGACTTTTATTTGAGACAAGGCCTGAGTGATGTCATATGGAGCATAATTTTGAATAACAGTTGTAGCCTGATCCACAGTTTTACCTCTATCCTGAGATGATCCAGCTTTAGTTTTTATGGCTCTCTGACTATCATCCTTGTTCTGAAAATTCTTACTTTGATCCTCAACCTGGGGAACTCTATTTTCTGGTCCTTGGGGATCATAACCTATTTTTTGCTTAAAATTTTGCCTATTATTGTTCCATTGCTTCTTTTGTGTCTCAGTTCCTTTATGACTGTGTATAGGCTGATTTGCAGAAATGCCTTCTGGCTGATGTGGGCTGCTTACTTGAGCTTTACCTCTTAGGTTGTAGTTGCTTTTGACTTGAGCAACTGCTGCAGCTGTGAAAGCCCTAATTTCTTCATCAAAAGGCCTCCTCAAGTTATTCAGAAAACTGTGTGAATCCTGAGCATAGGCATAGTTGTCTTCATCATCTTCATCATATGGGAACTGTTGGCAGCCCTAAGTTTCATCATTTGCATTTGCATCAGCATCATGAAAAGAGTATTCTCTATTTGTAGACAACATGTTGACATTATCATCTTCCATGCAATGAGGCTCATTGCACTCATCACAAGCCATGGCATTGTTATATAGAGACTGAGCAATCATACATTGTGACTGTGAATGAGGCATCTGGCATATTATACACCAAGGGGTGTCATTAACAATATTAACAGCCTTCTTCAAAGGATCAAGTGTTTCCTTTGGATTCTGAGCTCTTTGATTTGTATTGCTGTGTGGAAGGATAGGCTTACCATTATGCCAATTGGTATTATATGGCATATCATGTAATGATGGTCTCTTTTCCTGTCTTTGGTAAGCTTGCCTATCAGGACCTATCCCTTTTTCACTTCTAGCCAATCTATAGCTTAGGTCCTTAACAACATTTGCCAATTTATCTATTTTATCTTCAAGGGCAGATGTACTACCTTGAGTGTTTTAAGGTTTGTTTGGATTCTGCAGAATTTTCACATCATCCCTTCTATTTGTTTTACCAGATGCCTTTCTGTTATTTTCAATATTTGTTGCTATCTTGAAACCATCCCTGAGAGTAGCAGGACCCTTATCTCTTAACCCATATGCTGTTTTGGCATCAAAAGCATTAATATATAATATTATGCACATAGGTTCATTAGGCCTCAAGTCCTGTGGCAATTTGTTCAATACCTTCATGAATCTAGCATTGAAATCAGCAACCTGTTCATTTGATCCTTTGGTAATGCCAGTGAATTCATTAAGGAAGAAACTAGGATCAGTTTTATCACCATATTGTTCTTTGAAAATTCTTCTGAAATCATCCCATGATGAAATGCTTCTGTCAGGTAGACCTTTATACCATTCTTTGGCTTCATCAACCAAAGATTGCATGAATGACTTCATAAAAACATCCTCATGCTCAACCTCAAAGTTATCCATGACATTTTTAAAAGCTTTTAAATGATCCTCTCCTGAGACAGTATTGTTTCCTGAAAATTTAGGCACTTGCAGCCTCACATGTTTGTCAACAGGGTTTGGATAACTAGGAATGCCATCAAAAACAAGTTGTCTGAATCTGTCCAACTGCATTGGGTGCCTTTCAAACTGATTAGCATTTACATTGCTATTTACATTTTGATATCTCACATTATTTAATGGAGCTCTGATGTTATTTGCATTATGTCTTTGATCATTGTGTTGATTCTGGACTTCATTTCTTTGTTGATTTCTCTGCATATTTGTATTCTCAAGGGTAGGAATTGAATCATTTTGAGCAACTCTCAAAGCCTGCACTTTCTGTCTCATATCATCTCTAATTTTTACTGTTTGCAGATATTCTAACTCAGCCCTTAAGCTCTTAATTTCATCAGCTAGTTCTTCCTCTCTAGGCATAGAAGAGGATGGTTTTATCATATTCTGATCATCATTATCATCATCCCTTAGGGATTTGGCCTCTTCAAATCTGTTAGGAGAATCATGAAAAGGACGCTCTTGAAACACCTCTGACCTTATTCTCAAACCATTACCTTGTTGTCTTTCATACACACTCTGGATTTCAGCCTCAGTGTTTGAAAAATAAGGTACTGTCTTCTCTGAGGATCCTGGATTATCCTGAATAAAATCATTTTTCTTGGGGCTAGGAGAACCATCTTGACTAGCTCGAACAGTCCCCTTTTTTCTATACATCATTTTTATGGGTAACTCTTCAAATAGAGTATTACGCTCGGATCTTCTCCCTTGCATACAAATTTTTACTTTACCAGTTGGGAGATTGGTTCAGAGTCACCACCTATTACTAGGAACTGTTTTCTTTTAAAAATTAGGGTTCTTTCACAAGGTTTATCCCCAGCAGAGTCACCAATTTTTGTTGGTTATTTTCCCAGACTAGATGCTTACTCCCAGATTTCCCTACAAGGTAGCCATCAATGATCAACAGGATCTCTGGGCCAGGGGCCAACAGTATAGGAGATAGACTCTATTTTTATCTCCTCTTCTTCTTCAGGCTCTGCAAAACCTAGGGGGGTATTCCCTACTCAACATCCATGAGAATATGCATACAAAGGCTGGGATGCTGACATGAAGCAGATAAGTCCTCCTGCAAGTAGACCAAAATTGCAAGATAAGAGCAAAGGGGCTAGCTTTGGGCCTATTTTCAGTTGTAGACAGAGGACTTGGGATCCTAAAACTAATTCTATTGTCCTAATGGTTGTTTTGGAGTTTGATTTTGATGTTGTGTTTGGATGCAGAGCTGGACCTGGTGTATAACCTCAACACAGAACTAGATTGGTGCCTATCCAGGGCTTGGAGTCAGTAGCTATACACTTGTGAATGGTCAACATGAACAACTAAAACTAGATTTCAAGGGGATTTATGTGATATCTGCCTTACAAATATCTCCCAATATAGAGTGTTAAGCTATCTATACTTATTACATCCCTATTGCAGTATACCCTTCCCAATATTCAATCTGAAAACAATTTAATCTACCCCTTGAGTAGAAGTTAAAAGATCAAACATTCAATACAGGAATTCTGTATTCTAGAAAACTAGACACCCCTTAGATATTTAGACTCAGAAGAAGGACACATGCAACACTGGAGATAGAATTAACAAAACACATGCGAAACAACATTACTCATATAAGATTAATCATGAAATCAATAGATTCATGAAAGAAACATACAACAGGAGATGCATAAACTCAAAAGGATTCCTGCACAGAGCAAACCAAAACCAGTCGTATTGTATTACAGAGCCAAAAATGTCCAACTTTCAACAACCTTCACAAGTGACATAGTTTGCCTTTTTTATAGCACAACTATGTACTGAACAAATTAATTACAAGGGAGGCCAAAAATCTGCCAAATACATAGTATCAGAAAAATGGCACTCAGAATGGAACGCAGCAGAGGGACCAAGAGGAAGGAGCAGGTGAACTCGGGAGATGCGCCGCCGCTCAGGGACATTCCCTCATCAATCAGGTGGTTGAGCTGTTGTTTGGACCCACGCCTTCACAGCAATCACCATTAATGTTTCATCTACCTGCAGCCTCTAGAAATGTAGCAACAGTGCGCCCATGGAGTTTCTCCCGCCCAAAACAGTCACAGAAACATGGGAAAAACTCATCGCTGCAGGTTCAAAATATGGCCGTCGATCAAAAACCCAGCCACGGAGATCAACGGCCCCAAGAACATTGAAAAGTCACCAGCCAATGATACTGTGCCACGTAGACACTTGCAGTTTCTGACGCTGAGCCATCGCCCCCCTTATCTTCCCCGCCGAGAGTCTACTGCCGGAACCATGTGCGGAAGCCACCACGTGGCAAGCTCCGCGGTACCCTTGAAACATTAGAGACTCTTCTTTGAAACTTTGTGGACTGCGACACTTGGCACCCTCCGTGCTGCTCAAAAACTTTAAGGGGCCACTTTGAAACTCAGGCGGAAACCAACACGTGGCAAGTTCCGCGTTACCTTTGAAACATATAGAAACTCGAAAGAAATAGGTAGAAGTCCCAGGACCCTCTACCACGTGTCACTTTCCGACACATTCGATACATATGCTAGGGCCCACCTCAATGTTTCGCTTAACATTGAAATAGACAGAAATAGCCTGCGGAAGCCGACACCTGTCACGCTCCGTAGCAACCATGAGGGACACACAGCACCTTCTGCGCACCTGTTGCAACATATAGAGAATGCCCCTATTGAATGACACTTGGCACCTTCTGTGTGATCATTAAAACATTATAAAAGGGGCCCTTGAAACTTCAAGCGGAGGCTGCCACTTGGCAACATCCGCAGTAGCAACTGTTAACTGGGACCCACCTTGTCTGTGCCAAACTATGAAACAAATAGAAACCAACGCAGAAGCTGACACTTGTCAGCTTCCGCAGCAACTACAAAGGACACGTGGCATGCTCCACCCCTACTTGGAAACTTTTTAGAAACTTCAACGAAGAGTGACATGTGGCGCTTTCCGTGAAAACTTGAGAAACATAAAGGGTCCCTCGGAAGCTCACGCGGGGATCGACACCTGGCACCGTCCGCGGGGAGCAATTTGAAACACAAAGGAAACATTTAAAGGGTCTTCAAAGCCTTTGGCAGAGACTATGAAACTTTTAGGGTCTTTCGGGTGCCTCCCATGGCACTCTTGAAACAAGATAGAAACTTTGGCGGAACTCAGTCGGAAGTTGACACGTGGCACCATCCGCAGCAATTAACCTAGAAATAAAAAGACACAGCTTCTGCTACGTGGCATGCTCCGCGTTAAAGCTACATTCAAATACAAAAGCATGGCAATAAACTGGGGCTTGACACATGGCGGATCTCGCTGCGTTTGATACATGAAACCCTCGCAGCCACTATTAGAAACATTCAGACACGGAACCTGTGACCCAATATGCATTGAAAAATGCATCTGACTCATTTTTTATCATTTCCGAGGGACTGAGGGAGATTTCACAAGTTTGCCAACATACATTTCACCTTTGCATACACAGAACTTAACAATTTTCTCAAATGCGACAGGAAAAACAATTAAACAATGCATGTGGGCCGGGGAACAATTTAAACCGAGGCACTAAGGGTCTGAAGGAAAACACATAGGAACCTACAAATTGGAAGTCAAAACCCTAACCCTAGATGAACACCACCAGATACCTTTAAAAAAAGAAGATTTCGTCCACTTCCTTGGATCAATTCCTTGGAAGGCGAATCTTTTGTTTTATGTTCGTACTCCCTTCCAACTCACCTCAAATCTTGCAATTTGATATGCTCGCCTAAGTTATTTTCTTTCAACTATTTTCCCTTTCCTCTTCCTTTGAAAAAATATAAAATTGAAATCCCAGAGCATCCAGCTAGGAACATTTAAACGACATGAGACTTTTTTTGACATGATTTTTTTCCTAGCGTGAGAACAACCGAGGAGTTTAGAAAATATTCCAACATGAACTTTTTTATAACGTGACAAACATTTGCAGAAGGAAATAAAAATGAGATGAAACAAAATAAAAGCAATACCTTTCTCAGTGGTCAACATGGCTTATCAACAAATTGAGAGCTTAAGCTCACCCACATGCTACACTACAATGAAATTTTAAGTACCCTACTCAGCTCCAATCACCCTGCTCAGCTCCAATCATTCACAGCAAAAACAAAGAAGCCGAAACATTAGGGTTTTGAGCCTTTCCCAGTTAGGGTTTACCTTTATGGCGCCTTTAAATTTAAATTTTAATATTTTGGCACTCATAGTTTTTGGCAGAAATTTTAATTTTAACATTTTGGCGCTCATAGTTTTACCCTGTCTCCTCAATATGAAGTCTTATATTAATATTCTAATATTATATTATAATATATTTATAATATTATATTATATTATATTATAAATATAATATAATAAATAAATATATTATAATATAAATATTATATTATATTATACTATTATATAATATTAAATACATTATAATATAAATATAATATTGTAATATTAATAATATAATATTATATAATATATATAATAATAACATATCATATTATATTATATTGTATTGTTTTTTTTTTTATTCATGGGTAAATGCTTTTGACCGGAGCTATGAACCGGTTACAATTATCAGGTGGGCAGGGGGGAGACTGGACCTCGTGACCATCTTTACCGCAACGGAATTACTTAGCCAATCGAGCCAGGGCCCCTGCCCATATTATATTGTATTGTAATATAATATATTATTATTATATTATATTTTAATACAACCCACTTTTTTAATTATCCACTTTAATAGCATATTGTCTAATTTTTATTTTTCTGATCAAAGATCAATTATTTAGTTGTGTTTTTTGCCTGATGACCAAATTAGTCATTTATTTGGTCATTTATTTAGTCATTTCAACTGATGACCAAATTAGTCATTTATTTAGTCATTTATAGTTGTGTTGCAAAATGTTTTGGTCACCTAGTCATTTATTTGCCATATAAATAGGATGTGCATTTTATTTCAAATTTTAGTGATTGTTCTCATGCATTTTTTATGGTTTTTGTGTATAATACTGATTTGAGAAACTATTTTCCCTTTTGGCTAGGTGGCTATTGATAGCATCTCACATGGAACATGTCCTCGGTACACTCCTAATTACTTGTTCCTCCTCTAGAAAATTTTGCGCTCTGATCCCCAGGTACTATCAATTGATAGAAATATATTTCTAATGTTGAATCTAAAGATGTTTTGAAGAGAGGTCTTATTTGTTGAGTAAATTTTGTAGGGCGCTATAAACTTTGCACTGATGATGTCTCAAATGGAGGGTGGTTGTCCAGTTGATTACAATATCATCATCGATCTCTTTCTTCAGGTAATTTCTTTCTAGCTATTGTAAATTCATATATCTTCTTCCTATTGATAAATTGCTAAAGGTTTTTGATATGGAACTCTGAAGTTGAGGTGACTATTAAACTATTGCTCTTAATGTAATTTGTTTTGTTATATGATTATTTCTTGTAGTACTTGTATTGGGTGTAGATTCATGCATCAAGTTGTTTGAATAATTCAAGTCTTATGAAGGGCTATATTTCTTCTTGGGTGCATATTTGAGCTCCAGGTGATTTGACTTTAGATTATCACTTGTATCATTGTGTCACTGATATTCATTGATCTATTTGAGGAGGTAATTTTGTAATAGCTTGGGAACCTTGTACTTATATGGTAAACTATATTTTCAATGTCATTGGCAGTGAGGATCCCGACATTCACTTCAAATACATTGAAGCAGCAGCCAAAACTGGACAAATCAAGGAGGTGGAACGTGTAACTAGAGAGTCAAAATTCTATGATGCTAAAAAGACAAAGAACTTTCTTATGGAAGAAAGACTTCTAGATGCTCATCCACTGATAAATGTTTGTGATCGATTTGGATTTGTCCACTATCATGTTCAGTAAAGCTTATCAATCAAGGTATATGCAGAACATAGTTCTCAATCCATACTGAGTATTCATGCTGTGAAGTCTGTAGAGGAGTCTTTCATAGGACCCTTAGGCTTCATTTTTCAAGTAGTTCTTTCATGTTTTGGAGTGGTATAAGAAAAAAATAGAGCATTGTAACTCAGTTTTCTCAGTCACAGCACTGAGAAACACACTTTGTAACACATTTTTCAAAGCAAAGACACATATTTATGTCTTGTATCTGCTATAAGAACACCTTTTCTCAATAAAATTTTAATATTTTGCCTTCTTAATAGTTGTTTCATTATGTGCAAATGAATGATTGATTATGTTCTTTTGTGTTTTATGTTTAAACCTCAAAAGCATTGTCTCATTTCTAGCACTTTTAGATAGAAATTAGTGAACAAAAACAATTAAATAAACTACCAATTAACTAAATATTGTTAGAGGAAATTATGAACAACAGTTTTAAACAACTAAACTATCCAATAACTCAATGAAAATGATGCAAATACAATAAACAAAGATATTACCTTCATGGATCGATTCACCTCGTAGCTTCCATTGTTGCCTATCTCTTATTGATCTTATATGATAATGGAGCTCTCACAAGTTGTACTTCCTTGCTGTTGAAGATGACAATAGGAGAATGGCTATATGATGTATAATGCAATGAAGATTAAACTACAATGCAACTCTATGAAGATGGATAATGGAGATATGAATCCATGGATGGAGGATTGTGATATGATGATGAGATTATGCAAGTGCAATGAGGATACTTTACCAAAAGCACGCTGGTAGAATTTCTGCAAAGTAAGATTACAAAGCTCTCGGATTATTTAAATGAGGGAATGAGGGTTCCTTTTATAGGCCAAGGAGGGGCTAATTCCAAGTGTCATGATCTCAACGGTGGAGAAGAAGTCTTGTGAAGTGTACGGTGGATTTTGAATTGGTTAAGATGAGGGAGAGAAATATGGAAGATGTTCCTCTCACCTTGACATGGTGGAGAGAAAGGTGTGAGAAAGTGACCACATGTCATGATGCTCACAAAGACCTATGAGTTAAAAGTGGAATACTTTGAGAAGATTGTGGAAGGACTCTTAGTCGTTGGAATGTGAGAGATAAACTAGGATTTTGAAAGACAAGTGTCTTTGACTTTGGAGATCATTGAGAAATCATAGGAAACATGTGGAGAAGAAATAGGGCACATGTTGAGGGGAAAATTGTTTAATTACATATTAAAAATATTTAATTATTGGAGCAACTTGGTGACGTGGATTAGATGATGTAGAATTATGGACTTTTGACTTTGGAATATGATGATTGATTAAATAATTTAGAATTTTTTAATTAGGAATGACATTAGAATTGGATGATTTAATTAAATAAATAGGTTTTTATTTAATTCTTGGAATATTGAAGATGAACGTGAATCAGATAAATAAATTGATGAATTTATTCATTGATAGAAGAATAGAAATTAAAATAAATAATAAATATTTATTTAATTCACTTTGCCATTTTTGGGTGTATACATTTTGCCCCTCTTTGAGACAATGTGTTTTATCATGTTGTTTCAAAGAATAAATTTTTTTTGGTTATGATACATGCCCCAGTTTTCCCTTGGTACAGGTTAAATCATGATAGGATGGCCCCTCGGGAGATTGGTCGGGTTGGATGGTTTTGGCAAAAAGATGACGAACAATCTCACGATGAACAAGAATGATAAAGGATGGCTAAGAAAAATGGAGGATGCAAGATAAGGGATGGATGAAAGAGCTGAATGATATGCTATGCAAGGTAAAATGATAACACACACAAGCAAGCAAGCAAGTATGCACAAATGATACAAGAACAAATAAGGTACTACCCCTGTCAAGCTGTATTAAACCAATGATTAATTGATAAATGATTGATGATAGTGTTTTCCATTGTGGGGAATGATATGTCCCTAGATCAACACAAAGATGTGGGGAAAGACATATCCCACTGATGATGATGATTGATTGATTAATTGAGTTGGTTTATGACAAGATTAGGATCAAGATCATTGATTGAGATTGGATAATTTGACAAGATTGATGTACTCAGTTGGTATGCATTAAGGATGGACTTGCATTTGGATCTTTGCTTGGATTGATTGGATAGGGATGAATGGAAGAAGTGATTAAATATTTGATTTGAATGAATTTGATTAATATGAATAAATGAAGAATTGATTAGAAGAAGTGATTTGAAAGATTGATGAAATGATTTGGATAATGAAAGATAATTTAGAAGAATGACTTGGTTAATGGATGAAATGAATAACTTAGATCTTGAAACACTTGGAATTTTGATAATGATGAAATGCTTATAATGAAATGGAATGCAATTTGGTAGGTATGATAGTGGATTTTGTCATCTTCTTGTACAAGTTTTTGAAGTACTTTGTTTCATCATTGAGTTTTTAAAATGTTGTAAGAAAATACAAGCATCTAGGTATAATTAAACCATGATGACCTAAGTATTACTTACATGGATTTTGATTTAGCAAATTAATACAAGCATCTAAGTATAATTGAACTAAGATGACTTGAGTATTGCTTGTGTATCAACAGACAAGGATTACACATGTTTCATGTTTAGACCTCTGATGTCCTCGATGATCATTATGATGATCATGCCTTTAGACAAGGCTTCACATTACTAAAGATAAACCCACAAACAACAAAAAAATAAAATACTTATGCTCCCATCATAGCTCCTCTAGTTTTTGACATCCTTAAGTAGCATAAAAAGACATAATAACAAAAATCATGATATAAGACTTTAAACAACCATGAAAAACCTTCTTGCCATAGATATATTTTTCTTGCAATAACTGATAGAGTCATTTTGATAGTTTAGGTAGGTTGGTGTTGTTAGGTTTAGTTTGATATCTTCTTGTCAAGATGATGTTTAAAGCTTGCATGTTGTGTTGCTTGTCGTCTAGTGATAAAACCATGATCCGATATGTTATTCTTTGAGTTGTCGCATTCAAAAATCTAATTCACTAACTAGGTCAAGGATTTTCTCCCAGTCAAGTAATGGATTGATTTATTATGGATGAACTGATGACAGACATGAAGAAACGGGCTCTAAGGGACTGGCCTAGTGCCTCAAGGGCTCATTGATAAATGGCCTTGCCTATGTGACGACGCAGAGGCAACATAGTTCTCTTTAGGTGGACTATGTGGACCTAAGACCTAGGGGTTCAAAATCCTCAGGGGCTCATCGATGATGGCCTTGCCTATGTGATAGCTCAGAGGCGACGTAGTTTGACCTTGAAGGATGACACTAGTAAATGGATGAATGGAAGATATGGAAAAGGTTTACGATAGGATTAGGGATATGGATGGAAGAGAAGCGTAAGATAGCAAGGATGTCATCTCAAAGGACTCTGTCACATATGAATAACATGCCGCATTGTAGGTGTAAGGAATTGGGATTTGACATGACAAAGCTTATGATGAAGGAGGATGATAGGATTGGTTTGAAAGGGATGAGGTATGTCAAGTGATATCTAAAACATTTGTCAATATTGTGTCCCCTCTCTTCATCAAGATCAAAAGGAGGAAGAGGGGATGAAAGGATAACAATATGATAGGTATATGTAGGATAAGGATGATAGGATGGTATGGTAAGATAGGGTGGAAAATGATACGTTTGATGAGACAATGTGCTCCCAAGGGTAAGTGACATAGAACATCAACCTACACATGATGCATGTTTGCTAGGTTTTCATCATGGTACTTATCCAAGGTGCCACCAAGGGTGGTTTTCACCATTTGACAAAGGGACTTTTCTTTACTATTTTTTTATTTTTCTTTTTTTTGAATATTTGGATAAGATAGGTAGAATATGGATGAGAGGGACTCAAGTGTCTAGTTCCATTAAAGTGATAGTCCCATTAGAGATGGATGTCATCGCATGGACCATGTCAAATGTGCTCATAGATGTTGGTAAGGGATTGCATGAGAGGGAGATGGGGCAGGTGGATAATGGATTATGATGTGGATTATGTATGGAAGGAATATGCAACGATTGATGGGAGATAGTGGATTATGATGTGGGTTATGGATGGAAGGATAATGGATTATGATGTGGATATGGAAAAGAATGGACCATAGGGATATGATGGGTGAAATATGTGGGATAATAGATGAAATATGGGGATATGGAAGTATGTGGAAATGTTGTGGAATGGAAAGGAACCGAGACCAACAGTTGCACACACCATGATAAACATTAAAGCTTTTGATGTGGAGGTGGTGTAGGAAGCAATGGCAATGTTTTCTTAGGAGATGGGTGATGTAGTAACTTAGGTATCCACATAAACTTAGTATTTTTATGATTTTTGTTTTGCTTGTGGTATTTTTGGAAATTTTGAATGGAATAGGTGGATATGGAAGGGGATGGTTGGGATTTTTGAGATGTGGATGCTTCATTTGAATTTCTTTCTTTTTGCTTAGGTACCCAAACCATTTTAGTTTTGGACTTTTCTTGTGAAGGTATGGTCTAGATACTTTGCTTTGCACTTTCTATTTGTGCTTTAAAGCATGAGGATTTTTAGAATATTTTTCTCTAAAGGAGGTATCCACATTTTTATTTTTTATATCCCTTGACTTGGTCTTCATCGGCATTATTATTGACAATAGGTTTTGTAGGTTTTAAGAGATGGTTTAGGCATTTATAGTTAGAACTTGCATACAAATCTTCATCTAGATTTAATTAGGAGGAAATAAATTGTATTGTTGCATACAACTTTCACATAGTCCCAACCTAGGTGGATAAAACTAAACAAATCTTTCATTGCTATCTTGCACTACAAACTTGCATCTAGCTTAAATAATAGAAAGTAACTTGTTTAATTCTTCAACAACAATCTTCACAATAGTTTGTTTAGGAGGATAAAATTAACAATATTTTTCAAGTTTATTTCTATCTTGTCAATTTCTTGTGCTTGGTAGAGTAAAACACACTTAGTTTTAACTCTAGGAGGATAAAGAACCAATGTATTCTATGTTTGAAAATGGTGATAGGACTATGCTCTCCCCTTTTTGGGTGATAGGTTCAGATTTGGTTGGTTGGGATGAGGGAGAGAAATAAGGAGGATGTTACTCTCACCTTGACATGGTGGAGATAAAGGTGTGAGCAAGTGGCCACATGTCATGATGCTCACAAAGACCTGTGAGTTAAAAGTGGAAGACTTTGAGAAGATTATGGCAGGAGGACTCTTGGTTGTTGGAATGTGAGAGATAAACTAGGATTTTGAAAGACAAGTGTCTTTGACTTTGGAGATGATTGAGAAATCATAGGAAACATGTGGAGAAGAAATAGAGCACATGTTGAGGGGATAATTGCTTAATTAAATATTAAAAATATTTAATTATTGGAGCAACTTGGTGAAGTGGATAAGATGATGTGGAATTATGGACTTTTGACTTTGGAATATGATGATTGATTAAATAATTTAGAATTATTTAATCAGGGATGACATTACAATTGGATGATTTAATTAAATAAATAGATTTTTATTTAATTCTTGGAATATTGAAGATGAATGCGAATCAGATAAATAAATTGATGAATTTATTCATTGATAGAAGAATAGAAATTAAAATAAATAATAAATATTTATTTAATTCACTTTTCCATTTTTGGGTGTATACAAATATACTAACAATTGATAGAAATTAGTGAATAAATATGACTAAATATACTACCAGTTGACAAATATTAGTGAATAAATATACTACTAATTGACAAAAATCAGTGAATCAATATGACTAAATCAATGACTAAAATATACTACCAAATTGATCAATCAAAACAACCAAATAAATGACTAGCAATAAACTATTAATGGTCACGTGACCAAGCTTGGTGAATAATATGACTAAATATATGACTAAATCAATGACTAAATTAACGATTAAATATACTACCAAATCGATCAATCAAAATGACCAAATAAATGACTAAAATTGGTTTAGTCATAAATTTGGTCGTGTTATAAATGACTGGCAATAAACTACTAATGGTTGCGTGACCAAGTTTAGTCATTTATAAGCATTTTTTAGTATTTTTTAAATCACATATTGTTGTTTTTGTACTAGTGTAAAATGGAACACAATCACTTCAAAAATGAATATGAAAAGCTACCCAACCAAGAATAAGGCCCAAGGAAGAGCCCAACAACAAGTAGTGGTTCCACAAACCCTACAAGAATGCACAAAGCTTGGAAGATGATCACATGAATTAGAATAACACAATACAACTTCTATGTATGTTGTAGAGAGCCACAAAATATTTCCAAGAATGTTGGTAAGATTACTCAAGAATACAAGAGTATGCTAGAATCAACAATGGAGTTACAGAGAGTGTTTCACAAGATTAGAAAGAGTTAATTCAAAAAGAGTAGCTTGGAGGGAGAAAAGGGAAGGTAGGTCAAAATAAGTTTTTCGAGTGTTATGGAGGCATTACTTAATATCCTGCATGCTACTAAAGGTGGTAAGTAATGCTTAGAAATGGCCACTGGACAACAGATAGTCTTGGGATTCTAGTGTATCATGCAGACATTCACACTAAGTACTAGTGTCTAAGTGACATCAGCTTCTAAACTCTTAGAACACATTTGGACAAGCAAGGGATTATGACATTTAAATAAAATTTCACAAAAATAAGAACAAGGCTAGAAATAACACAAACATGACATTTTGTGGGTTGAAAAGCTAAGGCATGGCTAAAAATAGACCTATAACAAGCTAGGAGAGTGGGCACTAAACAATAGAAGACAAAGAAAAGACATTTCTAGTGTTGTGCTACTAGAAGGATTCCAAGTATGTTTCTAGGGCTAGCACACTGCAAAGGATAAGAACCACACCAAACCTCTTTGAATCATAAGTACTAGAAAATCACAAGAAGTACCAAAATGTAGCAAAAATGGAGCACAACTAGCTAGCATTGTGTCACTAGGTGGCTCGCATATTAAAAACAATATTAGGGATTACATGGACTAGCATGGATAAGTAATCTTGATAAGGGTGACTAGTCTAAGAAAGTGTATCTACTTAGGACCACAAGCTACTAATGTTGTAGGGAGAAAATGCTTCAAGGAGTGTACCATCAATGTGGTGTGTGTAAATTTGAAAAGGACAAAATATGCTTCCACCTTAAAATAATTGCATAAACCAAAAGCATGTAATTGATTTTAAGGTAGAATAAGGGGAAAGAGGTGAAAGAATTTTAGGAAACATATATGAGGATACATATTCCCAAATCCATCCTCAAGAAAAGGTGCCCCCAAGGAGAGGAACCCAAAGCAATGTTGTAGGAATGATACACAAAAACTTGTGTGATCATGGAATGACACCGAACAATGCCAACGCATGTCACATAAGAAAAATCAAGCAGTATCATAAGAATGGATAGGGATTTATGCGATTGGCATTAGTATAAATATAAAGGAGTTGAATATTATTAAGGGATAAGGACATAATTATCATCATCCCCCAAGCACATAGAACTACGAGCACATAGGAAGAATATCATATGAAAACAAAAGAGAAATAAAATTTTGGATCAACATGGAAGTCTTGAAACTAAATCTTCCAATACTTTGCATCATCCCCAAAATGTTGAAAAAGTCAAGTAGACAACATATAGAGGAATGTAGATATGAATAGAAGAATAAGACAACATTTTCACCCTCATTGTATCCACATGCCTACAATGATATAGTAGGTCCTCTAGGTAGAACTAAAAAACACATATCAATCATTAGTTATGGGAAAATAGAACAAAAAAGCACACACACATACACATGAAACAACGATAAAACCCTCATGGGTCAAGCATGATCAGATCATCCAAGTCCCAATCTTGTTCATCATAAGGGCATAGAGGGAAAGTTGATAGAGGGACCACATGAAGAGAGGGACTATGGTAGTCCCCTACAATGGAATTGGTGCAGGGGCCACATTTGCAAGTTTTGGTTATGAAGTGTCAATAAGGTCCTAGGTGGCTCTAGGACAAGAGTGATTTTTTTTCATCATATGGCATGTAATAAGTTCAATAATGACCAAGTCTTATGTTTCATGTTTGTTTTTTCTCAATAATGTTAAACAATGTCAAGTGGGTTGCTTTGCAACTTAACACATAAAGCATTTGGAACATGTAAAATGACCCCATGGTTAGTTTTTCAATTGGAGGTCAATAGAAACTACTTGAATCATGTATAAATGCCTCTAGACACCCTAAGAACAGGGGTTGGACATGTTTTGTGAAGAAATTCTGAAGCAAACTCTATTTTTTGTGCAAATTCTCTATTTTTTTGTTGTTGCAGACCGTACCCTGACTCTGTGCAGATCTATCAAGATCTGAAAGTGATCAAATGTGGTAGTACTAAGTGTTACCTATCTTCTGTACTTAATTTGGAGTGTTTTTATTGTCTTTTAAGAAATATATCTATGTTTTTCCTAAAAACCATCTAAAACCCTGAACTATGGTTTTGAGGGTTAAACAATGGGGTTTTATGCCATTCCACTGACCAAATCTCCTCCAATTTGGTGGAATGGAGTGTTGTAGGGTATCTTTTGTTGTTTTGACACTTGACAGGGCAGAAGGTGGAGTTTGGGCTAAAGTTTACCAAGATCTTGCCTAATAAGACCCATGTATTATGCCTTGAAGTAGGACAATGAAGGAATTGCAAGTTAGAAGTTGTTGCAGGGGGTGTAAGTGGGAAAATAAGATCATTTGGGATGTATGCCAAGGTTTCAAGTTGGTTTGAGGAGTTTAGACTAGAACTTGCCATAGGTTCCTTTGTTAATGTGGCCTAATTAGGCCTATTTATAGACTGAAACTCTCTATTTTAAGCCACAAGTCCTTAAACAACCATACCTCATTCATGGATATGTTGAGTAAATTGATAAAGGGTATCCTAATCACTACTTAGATTTTGGGTTGGGCTCCTTTCATGGGAGACAGGTTAGAAAAACTCCTGAGATAGGGCTACAAGGCTCTAGGCCTGATAACAAAGAAAGTACCATTAGTCTTGATTTTTTATGAATGGAACATGCCTGATTGAGCTAGTTAGAACACCTTGACATCCTCTCTACATCAAAGTGGTATCAGAGCATAGGTTCTGATTTGGGAAGTAGAAAGTTAAAGTGTGAAGAAGAGTGCTATAGGCAAGATGAATCCAAAAACCAGTGCAATGGCCAAAGAGATAAGGGAATTGAAAGAGAAGTTACTCTAGAAGGATAGGCTCTATAGAGAGTCTTAGGAAGCCACCCTAGCCAAGATAACAGTCTTGGAGAAGAATCAAAGAAGAGGAGTGGTCAATGATGACCAAAGTGACAAGGAGGATGAAGATGAGAGTGAAAATCCTCCAATGGGAGTCCAGGATGAGGATGAGGACTTGGACCCAGAAGAAAAGATGATGCTCAAGATGCTAAAGGTTGTTAAGGGTGACAACACACCAAAGATGAAAGTTGAAGTGCCTATGTACGGTGGGAGGATGGATAGTGAAGAAGTTTTGAGTTAGATTGATGCATTAGACAATTTCTTTGAATTTGAAGACATAGGGGACAACAAGAAGGTGAAATATGCAAAATCCAAGTTGAAAGGACCAGATTTGACTTGGTAGAACTTTGTTCAGGAAGAGAGGGTTAAGAAAGGCAAGCCCAAGATAAGTTCTTGGGATAGGGTGGTGGCCAAAGTGAAGGCCCAATTCTTACCAGCAGACTATGCCATACAAACCTTCATGAAGCTACAAACATTGAAGAAAAAGGATTTAGATGTGATGTCTTATACTGAGGAATTTCATAAGTTGTGTATTAGAACCGGTCACCATGAAAATGAAGTTGAAAGAGTGGCCAGATATCTAAGTGGTTTGAGGCTAAACATAAGGGATGAAATCAGTTTAACTCCCCCTAAGACAGTGGAAGAGTGCTTCCAAATGGCCATGAGGCCAGAAGAAAGAATCAAAAGAAAGGAGTAGAAAGTTAAAGGTAGAGGAAGGAATAATAGAGGTAGAGGTAGCTTTGGAAGAGGTCAGTTCCAAAAATAACAAGGAGAATCAAGTGGACAACAAGAACAAACAAGTGAATCAAGGGCAATTTTAGAGGAGGTAGAAGACCAAATAATAGAGGGAGGTTTGGTGGACCAGGAAGAGGGTCCAATACCTTCTCAGGCAAGTGCTACCAATGTGGCCAATTTGGTCATCCTGCTTGGAAATGCCCAAACAAACCTAGTAAAAGTTCTCATGGAGGAGAAAGGAGAACACAAATTGTGCAAGAGGAGGACCAAGAGAGTGTAAACTCACCTTCAGTGCATGCAACCCTAGAGGTAGGAGAGTCCTTGATGATAAGAAGGACATTTCTCAAAATACCAACCAAAAAGGAGCCTCCACAAAGGAAAGCCGTATTTAGAACAACTTGCAAAGCCCAAGGAAAGGTATGTAAAGTGATTGTTGATTCTAGTTCTACTGACAATCTTGTGTCTTTGGAAATGGTAGAAAAGTTTAAAATGAAGAGGAATCCTCACCCTACACCCTAAAAGGTATCATGGCTCAACAAGGGCCAACAAGTGCTTGTGAATGAACAGACTTGGGTGGAGTTTAATATTGGTGCTTACAAAGACAAAGTTTTGTGTGACATCATCCTCATGGATGTATGCCACTTGCTCTTAGGCTGGCCATGGTAGTTTGATAGAGAGGCCAAGCATGATGGGAAGAAGAATATCTATGTGATTGAGAAAGATGGAGTGTCATACACTCTCACACCTTTGAAGGAAGATGAAAGTGCAGCACATGAAGGGCCTAGTGTGATGGTAGTGAAGGAGAAGGAGTTCTTCAAGACCCTACATGAAGAAGGGGTTGGTTTTACAATTGTTGGCATGCCTATATCAGACCAAGCAGCAGCTAATGCAATAGAAGTTCCCAAGGAAGTACAGATCGTATTGGAGAGATATAAGAATATAGTGGAGAAAGAGTTGCCAAATTCCTTGCCTCCCATGAGAGATGTCAGCCACCATATTGATCTAATCCCTAGTGCAAGTCTACCCAACAAGGTAGCCTACAAAATGACCCCACAGCAGAATGAAGTCAAAAATTAGATCCAAGAATTGTTAGACATTAATAAGGGAAAGCATGAGTCCTTGTGTTGTGCCTATTGTTTTGGCACCTAAAAAGGGTGGAGAATGGAGACTTTGTGCTGATTCAAGAGCCCTTAAAAAAATCACAATTAGATAGAAATTTCCTATACCAAGGATCGAGGATCTCATGGACAGCCTTGTAGGTGCATGTTATATTTCAAAAATTGATCTTAAAAGTGGCTACCATCAAATAAGGATAAGGGAAGGTGATGAGTGGAAGATTGCCTTCAAAACCAATGAAGGTCTCTATGAGTAGTTGGTGATGCCTTTTGGCCTATCTAATACCCCTAGTACATTCATGAGACTCATGAATGAAGTCCTAAAAGAATTCATTGGCAAATTTGTAATGGTATACTTGGATGATATCCTTGTATATAGAAAAACAAAAGAGGATCATTTGCAGCATTTCGACAGAGTATTCAAGAGGTTGTATGAAGAGAGGTTGATGATCAACCTTAAGAAATGTGAGTTTTTGAAAGAGGAGCTGGTCTACCTTGGGTTTGTCATCTCCAAAGGTACCTTAAAGATGGATCCTACAAAAGTTGAGGCCATTCTCAATTGGCCAACACGTAAATCAGTTGGAGAAGTGAGGAGTTTTCATGGATTAGCCACGTTTTATAGGAAATTCATCAAGAATTTCAATCATATATGTTCACCCATTCTTGATACCATCAAAGGGGAGAAGAGGAACAAGTTCCAATAGACTGTTGCAGCAGATAAAAGCTTTGAATTCCTGAAAACAAGAGTGGAAAAATAGCCTATCCTTGCTCTACCTGACTTCAACAAAGTGTTTACCATAGAATGTGATGCAAGCAATCAAGCAATCGGGGCAGTTTTGAGTCAAGAGGGCAAACTGGTGACATTTTTGAGTGAAAAGCTAAATGAGGCCAAGAGAAGGTATTCATCTTATGACCTTGAATTATATGCCATGGTACAAGCCCTCAAGAAGTGGAGGCACTATCTTTTGCCCAAGGAGTTTATTGTCTTCACTAATAACCATGCATTAAGTTACTTGAATAGCCAAGACAAATTGAATCATAGGCACATGAAATGGGTGGAGTACTTCTAGGCCTACACATTCACAATCAAACATAAGAAGGGTCAAGCCAACAAAGTTGCTAATGCACTTAGTAGGAGGGTGATGATGGTCAAAAAGATACAACTTCAAAGTGTAGGAATTGATTCTCTAAAAGGTATGTACCAAGAAGATGATGATTTTAAGGATGCTTTTGCTATTTGTAATCAGTTTTCCAATTCATTTCATGGAGAGTATTATGATTTTGTACTACAAGATGGTCTTTTGTTTAAAGGGGCTGAATTGTGTGTGCCCAAATGTTCCATGAGGACAAATCTGATAAAAGAAAAGCATTGTGGTAGTTTGAGTGGGCATTTTGGGGTAGATAAAACTTTGGAGCAGGTTAGAAGATTCTACCATTGGCCAAGAATGCACATTGATGTCAAGAAATTTGTTGAAAGTTGTGTGGTATGTTAAAAAGATAAAGGATCAAGTAGTAATGCAGGTTTGTATCAGCCTTTACTAGTTCCTAATAGGCCATGGGAAGCCATAAGCATGGATTTTGTGATGGGTTTACCCAAGACCCAAAGGGGGTATGATAGTGTGTATGTGGTTGTGGACAGATTTAGTAAGATGACACACTTTATCCCATGTAGGACAACAAATGATGCATCACACATTGTTGGTTTGTTCTTCAAGGAAATTGTAAGGATTCATGGATTGCCACTAAGTATTGTATATGATAGGGATTCCAAATTCATTGTCCATTTTTGGAGAACAATATGGAGAAAGTTGGGGACAAACTTGGCTTTCAATTCTACCTATCATCCCCAAACTAATGGGCAAACTGAAGTGGTCAATAGATCACTTGGTAATCTCTAGAGGTGTCTCACAAAGGAGCATGGACAGCAATGGGACTTGGTTCTTCCTCAGGCTGAGTATGCATATAATGACTCACTCAATAGGAGTATTGGCATGAGTCCATTTGAGGTTGTGTATGGTATGAGCCCAAGAGGGGTGTATGAGTTAAGAGATTTGAAGGGAATGGAGAAGAGAAGTGCTCAAGGAGAAGACTCTGCCACTTCCATGAGAGATATACATCAGCAAGTCAAAGAAACTCTTGAAAAGAATGTTGAAAAGTATAAGAGGAAGGCAGACTTGAAAAAGAGAGATGTCCAATTCAAAGTTGGTGATATGGTACTTGTACATATGAGAAAAGAAAGGCTACCTAAGGGCAGATACACCAAACTCATGATGAAGAAGCTAGGACCTTGCAAGGTGGTCCACAAGTTTGGCCAGAATGCCTATGAGATAGAACTCCCTCCTAGAGTTGCTATCTCACCCATCTTCAATGTTGTAGACCTGTATCCTTTCAAGGGATCTACTGTTGTAGGTGAAGAAGCAGGTGGAGTTGATAATGAATATTGGATAAAGGAACTTCCTCCTAGCCAACCAATGAAGCTTGAAGCCATCTTAGACACAAGAGAGGTCAAGAGGACAAGAAACAAGGTCTATAATGAGCATTTGGTCAAATGACTTGGATTTCCAATTGAAGATGCCACTTGGATGTCAGAAGAAGACATCAAACAACATGGGACCTCTGTCCAAGAACTTCTTTCATCAGGATGATGAAGTCTTTTCACCCCGGTTGCATGGTGCAAGGGCACATTTGCAAGTTTTGGTTATGAAGTGTCAATAAGGTCCTAGGTAGCTCTAGGACAAGAGTGTGATGTTTTGACATCATATGACATGTAATAAGGTCAATAATGACCAAGTCTTATGTTTCATATTTGTTTTTTCTCAATAATGTTAAACAATGTCAAGTGGGTTGCTTTGGAACTTAACACATAGAGCATTCGGAAGGTGTAAAATGACCCCATGGTTAGTTTTTCAGTTGGAGGTCGATAGAAACTACTTGAATCATGTATAAATGCCTCTAGAGACTCTGAGAACAGGGGTTGGACATGTTTTGTGAAGAAACTCTGAAGCAAACTCTATTTTTTGTGTAAATTCTCTAATTTTTTTTGTTGCAGACCGTACCCTGACTCTATATGGATCTATCAAGATCTAAAAGTGATTGAATGTGGTAGTACTAAGTGTGACCTATCTTCTGTACTTGATTTGGAGTGTTTTCATTGTTTTTTAAGAAAGACATCTCTATTTTTCCTAAAAATTATTTATAACCTTGAACTAGGGTTTTGAGGGTTAAACGATGGGATTTTAGGCCATTCCACCAACCAAATCTCCTCCAAATTGGTGGAATGAAGTGTTGTAGGGTATATTTTGTTTTTTTGACACTTGACAAGGTAGAAGGTGGAGTTTGGGCTGAAGTTTACCAAGATCTTGCCTAATAAGACCCATGTATTAGGCCTTGAAGTAGGACAGTGAAGGAATTGCAAGTTGGAAGTTGTTGCAAGGGGTGTAAGTGGGAAAATAAGATCATTTGGGATGTATTCCAAGGTTCCAAGTTGGTTTGAGGAGTTTAGACTAGAATTTGCCATAGGTTCCTTTGTTAATGTGGCCTAATTAGGCCTATTTGTAGACTGAAACTCTTTGTTTCAAGCCACAAGTCCTTAAACAACCATACCTCATTCATTGATATGTTGAGTAAATTGATAAAGGGTATCCTAATCATTGCTTATATTTTAGGTTGGGCTCATTTCATGGAAGATAGGCTAGAAAAATCCCTAAGGTAGGGCTATAAGGCTCTAGGCCTGATAACAAAGAAAGTACCATCAGTCTTGGTTTTTGATGAATGGAACCTACCTAATTGAGTTGGTTAGAACACCTTGACATTCCCTTTGCATCAGGAATGGAGAGAATTATCTATAAGAGTAGCATCCTCTTGTGTATTGACAGGGGTTGTTGTCAATGATCTTGTAAAAAATGAAGAGAATGAAGGAATATCCATGAAGGATTCAAAGAGGTAATCCAATGGAGAGGAATCATTTGAATCACTCTCAAAATATTGTACAATAGATGGTTGCTCAATTCTACCAGTAGAAATGCAAGCACTAAGAGTCACAAGTAGAGGAGATTCCTCCATAGTAGGAAGAACTAATGAAAAAGGGCTTAGAGGGGTTGAAGATGGTAGCATACGCTTGGGTTTGTTGAAGGCTGGTGTGGGGTTATTTTCTAGTTTTCATTTAGGTGGTGGGCATGGAATATCAATGTCAATTGTGGTAGGGCAGAGCACATCTAGGAAAATTTGGTGGTGAATGCACTAGAATGGTACAAGTGCCGAGAGAATAGTGCTAGAAATAACATTGGGAAGATAGAGGGGCTCTAAGAAAGGAGGCTGATCCAAAATGATTGGAATGATGGGATCCTCATTAGATGGGGTCAATACTACATGAACCCTTTTGGGGTTACATTCATCTGGGTCTAATTGAGGAGATGTAGGGGTTAGGGATGGAGAGGATCAGGTTGGGAAGGAGGAGGTTGAGGCTCAGAAGGGGGGGCAAGATTAGGAGGTGGCCATATAGGAGGAGGACGCTCAAGAACAAACTTAGCTTCAATAGCACACTCTTAAGATACAACACGATGATGACTCTTGTGATCTCTCACGATTTGACTTCACCAAGTATGAGCTAAAGCCTCTACTAAAAGAGCAGGGGGTTTCCAATATAGGCTCCTTTTATTCACCTATTTGAGAGGCAGGAGGAGGAACAAAAGGAACTGTAGACACCTAATATTCACCAATGTGTTCTTCATGTCACTACATAACATTTGCATCATTTTCCACTTAATTATTCAATTTTTGTTCTTCCATATTAATTAAAGAAATCATATACCCATCATATTCCTCCATATTAATTAAATAATTCAAATTATTTAATTAAGCTAATTTATCTCCACAATTTAATTAAATAAATTCAAATATTTTATTCCCTCCAAATAAATAAAATTTAATATTTTATTTATTTATCCATGTGCACATGAAATTAAATAATTAATTTATTTAATTTCCCTATTTTCCCCTCTCACCATGATTTCCTCTCATCACTATGATCACTCTCAATCAGAATAGTTATCAAATCAATCAAATTAGTTGACTCGTCAATCTATTTTGTTGACTAATTAATCAATCCGGTTAACAAGTCAATCAATTCAGTAAACTAATCAATCAAATCTATTAGCTTCCATGATTCATGAGAGGACAAGGACACTTGTCACTCTCTCATTCATTCAAATCTTCCCATCCAATTCCAACCATTGATCTCTCTAATCATTCTCCACCATTAATCTTCATTTCTGAACATCTATAAATGAAACATCTCCTCAATCTCTCATCCATCTCTCATTTTTGTAAACTTATGTTGTTGCAATTGAATCATTCATTTTGGGAGATCAAAGTTATGATATTTTGATAAATAAATCCACATATCCTCATATCAAAGGAGAAAAATCCTTTGGAGTTGGCTTCATTCCAATACACTCAATCGGTGAGGTGAATTTGTGTGCAAAGGAAGGAAGGTATAATTGATGTTTGATTTGGTATCTTTAATTTATCTTTGCATTGCATATCTTGTCTCTCACAGGAACCACTAAATGTTGAGAAACCATATAACTAAGGGGAGGATCTCACAATTTGGATCACTTTCCTCATTCTACCGAAGAAGCTAGAGGAATAGGAGCAACCATTGGAGGTTGAGAAATCATGGGGATAAGTGGAAATTTACATAGTAATGGATATTTACCTCTATAAAATGAGTAAGAAGTTGGAGCTAGAACTATCAAATACCGATTAGTAGCATAGGGATGGGGAGGGTCACTCAATATAGGGTTCTTTCCTTTTACTACTAATGGGGCAATAGAAGGAACATGAGCAACCGTTGGAGACTGAGAGGTCAACGGGGGAGAAACCATAGGAGAAGAGGAGTAAGAGACACCAAATAGGAGTGCAATTTAACTAGCTTTGAACTTCTGATAAAACATAAATAATAGTTAATTGCAAGGTTGAAGAAGCAAGGCTGGCCAAAAGTAATCCAAGGAGAAATTTCTACACATCGAGAGAGGCTAAAATCCACTATGATGGATTGTTTGCACTACTCTATCGTGTGGGAATCTTAGGCACTTGTGGGTTATGAAGGAGACTGCCTTCTTGGAATTAAGCCATGGATGACCTATATTCACTTTAAAATGATCTAAGGTAGGGATCATAGAGAAAGGAACATCCAATATTTTTGGTCCCATTTGAACAAAGAGGATCAATGAACCCAAGGTTAGTCTAGAAAGCCCGTCATACGATCATATATAGACTTATGATTACTTGTACTTATCTTTATACAACTCATGAATATATATAAATTCCTTTGTAATAATATTCACCAAGAAAATTGGGTGAATCAAAGCATTCCTAATGGGTTTTCCATTGACCAATGCAATAATGTACAGAGGTCCATCATATATATGCTGGGCACATCAAGAGAGTAGGAAATGACAAGTTTAGGGGTGGACCCCTCTTGAGGAACTCAAGGGAGGGTGTCCACCATTCCTACCATCTCAAAAAAGGAAGGAACTAATTGATCATTCTTAGTTTCTAGCACCTAGGAGGTTGAAGCAAGATCTATGAAATTTAAAGAATAGCTGGAAAGTGGGTTTATGTAAATTTGTAGATTTTGATTTAGCATAGCAAGTGATTTATTACCTCTATCATTTACTCCAAAGACTTATATCATATTTGAATCAATTAGGTCTTGCATAGTGTGCTTAAGATACAAGTATCTCTCTGTGTCATGGCCAGGTACTCTATGAAACTAGCAAAAGGCCTTTGGGTCATATGAAGGTAGAAAAGGTTTTTTTGTGTCTAACGGATGTATGGGTGACAACTGCACTAAATTATTATTAGAGTAAAGAGACTTAGATAAAGTTGTGAATTACTTTTTTCTTTATTGTTTTGATGACGAGAGGGCCAAAGCAGCTGGTGAAGGTGCAATGGTTGTTGCATTATTAACAACCGTGGAAGTATTATTTTTTGAAGAATTTTTTATTTTTATTATAATAATTCAAATAAGATGAAGTCTCAGACTATCCAACAAGAGCCTATGAGGTTGGAACCTCAAATTAACTAACCAATTGTTGATAGTCACAAAACACTATGCAAAGATGAGCAAAAGAAGGATACTTCATCAATAGAATATTATCTCAGATCAGTGATTGTAGGTTTCCAATAAATACTCATTACACATCTAAGTCAAGCAAAGCATAAGGAATCTACAAGAATAAATATTGGTACTTGAATGTAAAATCATTTATCTTCTCTTGAAAACCTTGGCGATAGTGGACTAGGCTAGTAAAGGTGACATGGGGTCCAATATTCACTTGAAAGTGGTCGAGAAACTAATTTACCAATTGTTCAAATGAAGAAATAGAATGACCAAGAAATAATAAAAACTAGTCTAATGTAGTGTCTTTCAACAATCACGATAAGATTTGTGCTAACAGTTGGTCCTAGAAAATGAAATTGATGCATAAAGCAATAAAAGTAGACACATGGGTTTGTGGGTCTCCCTTTCTAGAATACTTTTCAAATATGCGTGCCTTAAAACCAATGAGAAATAGAGCTGATAAGATGGCAAGTGATAAGGGACTGCATTGGTAGTATGGTGGAATGAGGGGTTGATCAAATGATGTAGAAAGACTAGAAAGCTACTACTAAAGGCTGCCAACATTCTGCAAAAGTTTTTTGTAACTAGATTCGTGGTATAGATAGGTATAGAAGTAGTGGCAGAAGTGATAGGGTTTGTTAGAGGCAAGTTCATATGTTGGTTCTGAGGTGCCCACCTAAAAAAGTAAATTTTAAGGGGACAAAAGGGGAAACAAACACATATTGGTTTATGGGGTTTCTCACCATTCTAGATGAACCAGCATCTTCATTACCATGTTGTGGATCATTAGTAACCATGTGAGAATATGTCTATGTTTGAGTGCAAGAGGTAGCCATTATGGTAGAAAGTTGTAACTGACCAATAATATTTGAATTCAAATCTTGAGTTCCTTCTCAGTAAGTTGTCAATGGTGGGACATCATTGTGTACAATGTGAGCTATGTCATGAAGAAAATCAAGACCATCTAGATGAGTGTTTAACATTGTGTGGAGGGCCTTGACAATAGGAGAAGTAGCATTAGACATATTCTCACTTGTCAAGAATCATTGATAGTCTGCCAGGTGTTGATTAAGATCAGACACCTAGGTCTGGGAGGCACTACCTAATGTGGCCTCATGATCAAAGATCATCTTCGTAACATGAAAACTTGTCACTAGAGGAGTTGATAAAGATGATAAAATAGGTAGAGGTGTTATTGTAGTATTGTAAGAGAAGTGTGAGAAATTTTATGCCAATCTAATGGTGGTAGTAGAGGCACATGATTGAGCCATTACAATATTTCACAAGCTTCATCTAATGATATGATCTGAATAAAGGGATTGTTTGTTGAAGCTCATAAACTAAGTTAGGCCTCACAACACATAATTGAATGTGATAAGAATAATGTGATGATTATTTTTTAGATGTTTAAGACTTCACCAAAATGTAGGGTGAAGCATGACAAAGAAAGAAGATGTTTAAAAGGTAAAGAACATTAGGTTCATCAAAATTTAAAAGAGGAAAAATTGTGATTTAGCTAAGATGTATTAGCTAAATAATTTTTCATTACTCTCACATTAGGATTATACTATCTTTTCTATTGTTTAACAAAATGATTCTACAATCCCAAAGATGCCTTGAATAAAGGAAATGAATAGTTTTATATTGCTAAGATAAATGAAAGAGTCTAACTGATAAAGAGCTAATTACTCAAAACTAGAAAATAAATTATAGATTTTTATTACAAAACTGAAAAGAAGAAGATGAGAAGGACTTAGTACCAAATGAAGGAGGTCACTACCCAAGATGCCAATGTGTCACATTACCATTTGCATGTCATGATGTAGTCCAGATAGTATAGAAAATTAAAAATGTCAAGTCTACTTTCAACTATTTCACTTAACCTACACAATAGAAGAAAACAAAAAACCCAAGAGTTTCTAGGTGACAAATAATAGCTAAAAATTAAAAAATATTACTTATATGCTCAAAAGGAAGTAAATAAAAGGGGAAAATCTACAAAATCAATGTGTGGTTGAAATCTCTTCCCTTAAATCTATAACCTATAGAGGAAACAAAAAAATGTTAGGGTTGTTTGGGGGCTTACCTTCAGGTCAAGCCCCTATATTGGTCTTTTAACCTCCATGGATAGTTAATACTAGAAAATATTGGAAAATAAGAGTGTTATCTTATTTTTCTAAGTTATCTAAAAAATAACAACAATGACAATGATATAAATAAGAATACAAAACAAGATAATCTACTCAAGCTAGAGAAAATTAGTGTGCTATGGAAGGAGAGAAGGGAAATGAAGGAACCCATGAAATGTTACCTACACACAAGTGGATTGCACAAATGAACTAAACAAAATAAGAGGGTAAAGTGGAACACAATCACCTCACAAATGAAGATGAAAATCTACCCAGCTAATAACAAGGCCCAAGGAAGAGCCCAATAGCAAGTAGTGGTTCCACAAACCCTACGAGAATGCACAAAACTTGGAAGATGGTTACATGAATTAGAATAACATAATACAACTTCACAATACACTATAGAGAACCACAAAAGATTGCCAAGAATGTTGGTAAGATTCCTCAAGAATATAAGAGTATGCTAGAATCAACAATGGAGTTGCAGAGAGAGTTTCACAAGATTAGTAAGAGTTAATTCAAAAATAAGAGTTAATTCAAAAAGAGTAGCTTGGAGGGAGAAAAGGGAACGTATTTCAAAAGAAGTCATTCAAGGGTTGCGGAGGCATTACAAAATATCTTGCATGCCACTAAAGGTTGTAAGTAATGCTCAAAGTAGTCACTGGGTGACAGATAGGCTTGGGATACTAGCGCATCATGTGGACATCTATACTAAGCACTAGTGTTTGAGTGACATCATCTTCTGAACTCTCAAAACACCTTAGGACAAGTAAAGGATTATGACATTTAAACATAATTTCACAAAAACAAGCACAAGGGATAAAACATAACACAAACGTGACATTTTGTGGGTTGGAAAAGACTAAGGCAGGGCTAAAAATGGACCTATAACATGCTAGGGGAGTGGACACTAAAATGAGAAAACAAAATAGTGTAAAATTACAAGGGTATGCAATTTTCTACTTTACAGGTATATTCAAGGTACTTCACATTTTGGTATACAATACACACTAGGAGCTTCTTAGATTGTGGGCTTCACTAACTCAAATTAGGCATGGTCTTGTAAGAAGTAATTTGCTATTGCATTATCATCTACAAAGGCCAAATAGCAAGGTGCAATTCTCACTAGCTAGGAGGTTCTTGGCTTTGACATTTGATGATAGAGTTTAGTTTTCATCTTGATCATCCCACTACTATTTGGTGTGATAACTAGAGTTCCATACACATTTCTCGTAACCAATGGAGCATCAATAGATAAAACACATTGAGAAGCTCATGCACTTCATTTGGTAGATCATCCAAGATGGTGCTCTTAGCTTGGATTATTTTCCTATAGAGGGAGTAGGTTGCTGACATCTTCACTAAACCTTTGGCATAGCCTTATTATCTTTAGTGGCAATTGATTCTTGGGGTGAAGGAATTTGTCCTTGGTGGGTCACCTTAAGTCCTCCTTCCTTCACATTTTTTCTTGTTTTCCCTCTTTTGGGGACATGAATTCTTTTCTTGTGGGCTTCTTTCCTTTTCTCCATTTGTGAGATATCTTTTTGTACATGGATACCTCATTAGGTCTAGTTATTGGGACCCATCTTTGAGTCTTTTTCTTTATTCTTTCCTCCCTAAGTTGCACTTAGGTGGTTTTTGTTGTGAATTTGTCTTTTACTAGACTAGTTTACCTTGTTTCCTATTCACACCTAATTAGTGAAGTTTACATAGGGATAGCTTCTAGATGCTTGTAGTCATCTACACATGACACTTTTTAGGACACTTGTCACAAGGACAAGTGGGGTTCTCACCTACTCCAACTACCTTCTTATCTCCCCCTTACCTCTATATACAAGGTTCTCTATGTACATTTATATTATGATAGTTGTATTAGTATTGTCAATATAACATTTCTTTGAAAAATGTTGGTGTGAATGTGTCTTTTACTAGATTAGTTTAATTTTTGAAGTTTACTTAGGTATAGCTTCTAGATGTCTCTACTCATGTGCACATGACACTTGTTAGGACACTTGTCACATGTACATTTGAGGTTCTAACCTACCCCAACTATATATTATGATATATACAATAATATCTATGTGTATTTGTATTATGATGGTTGTATCATTACTAACAATATATCATTTATTTCTTCTTTCTCTCTCTTGTGGAAGGTTGTTAGGTGTTAGAGTGGATCTCCTTTGTTCCTATGAAGTAATGTTGCCTCACTTTTTGATGGGTCAAATGAAGTCATTTAAAGATGTCATTTTGAAGGTATATATCTCTTACTATTAGCTTTCAAAAAAACACAATTTGTATTATATTTTTTAAATATTATATATTATATATTTCAAATTTTTATAATTAATATAGGTTTATTATAAAAAAACAATGAAAAAAACATGCAAGAAAAATCTCAAAAGATAAATATGATTTGAATGTTTTATTAATATTGATTAAAAAATTAATAATAAATAAAATGCCTAATAAAATTAGGCAAAACAATCCATGCACTAGACTTAAATTATAATGGATCAAGACTACATTTGAAAATAAGAATCCTCACATTAAATTCTTAGTTTTTTCTCTATATCTACTAAGTTTTTCTTAAGACTACATTAAACTCTTTCATTGTTGCAATTATCTTGAGATTTTCCTCCATTGGCACATCTAGGGCATTTTCATCTCCTCCATTACACCGAGCACATACCACCATCCCCTTTGGCAACCGGGCATTCCTCCTTAATATTGTGCACCCACCACTTCACTTTCAACATAATATGAAACACACCATTACAATTTCCATTACTTTAAGGATGGAAGATGCTTAATACAAGCCTGATTGAGGTAGAACCTAAAACACATTAACCATTTTTCCTTTTCTCAGTTATATTCATTAATGGAGCATCATTTTCATGTTTTGCAAGCATCGAGGTCGAGGATAAATTTTGATGAAGCGCTCCAACAATTTTAAAGGCATGTGACCGTAGAATATGAGCATTTGCATTAGGATGGGAGCATACAATGATAGATCCATGAATGTCTAGTGGGGATCGGGAGCACCCAATTTGACATCAATTCCTAGTGGACATCACTAGCATGCTTTTTGGGTTACTAATCTAAATAATGCATGTATTCTAATATTTTCTCCATTTCCTTTTAGTATTTCAATACTCAACTCAAATTATCTAGCTAGGAAAATCATATTTCATTGTTTTCCTTCATTTAATTTTATATTTGAGAGTACATTAGATATGATTGAAACCAAAATTAAATATACATATTATTTGAGCATAAGATAGGAGGTAACATTTGTTTTTTTCAAATTAACCATAAGAATAACGAGCAATATCTTAAAACTTTTTTTTTTTTTTTGATGTGAGAGGTTACAACATCATGTTCTATAGCCCTAACTAAATTATAATAAAGTTCAAAATAAATAATAATTCACAATTGTTTATTCCCCATTTAAAAATGAGATTAAAAATGGATCCAATTTCAATTTATTTCTTTTAGGTATGGATCAATCCTAAGTGTTATAGAAATTATATAAAAGTTAGGTTTGTTTCATGGTTTATATTAGAGAAATTCTAATGAAAATCCTTAAAATATAGACACTAACCTTAATTCATCACCAATAAAGAGGTGACACCTATTATAAATTGTTTTTGGAAACAAATTTGATTTTTTCAAAGTTTTCCTTAAATTATACCAAAACTTTGATGTAGTTTTTACAGTACCATATGGAATAGTTTCCTATATATATCCTTAAGTCAATAAAGGAAAATGTAGTAGCCTATCAGGCATTGGAATCCAGCATCTATAAATATCTTGGGGATTTGCCTTCCTAGAGATTGTTAAGCCTCCTTAGATCATTAGAAGCTTGGAGGAGACCTTGGAATAGTCCAAGGTTTTGAAGCAATGCCTATATATTAACTATTTTGATCAATTTTTTTATAATGTGTCACTCTCCCTTGAGGATCTTCACTTAACTCTCATGTGAGATAGCCAATGATTAGGTGTCTAGTTAGATGGATTTCCTTGCATGTTTTTAAATTTATATGCCACTTTACTAGTCTAGACCTTATCCAAGTTTACTAGCAAGATTTTTGTGACCATTCCTTGGGTCATGTTATTAACATTCAAAATATTAAGTTTCTCCCCAAGGGAAAGGATCCAAGAGATTATTACTAGCTAATGGTCATTCACTTTTCTCAATATTTCCTACAAGATTCTTTCCAAATCCTTGGTGCTCTTGCATCCGCCACCTTTTTCCTTCCATTACTCACCTTGAGAAAATGAGCTTCATTAAAATCTAATAAATTATTGACAACATTATATCCTTGTGGGAGGGAATGGAATGGACCATGGCCTCTAGGGAACACATTTTGTTCCTCAAATTAGATTTTTAGAAGGCACATAATATGACCACATTGAGTGGCCCTTCATCCTAGCCATGCTCAAAGACATGGGCTTCATCAATGTCTTTCATAGAGTTGTACAAACTCTCTTCTCAAAAGATTCTTCTTGCCTTTATATTAATGGAAGTGTCCTTCTTGCCTTTATATTAATGGATATATCTAAGGATGGCTTCTTACCCCATATTTGTATGTTCTTGATGTTGAATTTTTTTTCTATCTACTAGCTCACAAGGCTTCACAAGGTTTGGTTAAAGGGATTTATCTTCTCTCTTCTACCTAGTAGTTCATCAAGAACATTTTTCTAATGATTCTTTTCTAACACTTGTGGAGAAATAAGAGTCTTTCAAAGAAAGCATGATATTCTTAGATGTATTTTATAATGCTTTTCGCTCAAATATGTAATGAAGTATGACTCAATGTTACAAGAAAACCCCTATTCTTTTCTAGAAGACTATAAATGTAAGTGATTGGACAAGGGAGATATGTTTTGAAAGCATGCCTACCACCCTTTGGTAGTATGTCTTGCAACTAGTCAAGAAAAAGATTTCCTTTTGGATTACTCTACTTTCCCTTGCTAGAAACTTTTAGATTTGTACTAAAGTCCTAATAGCCACCTACACCCATGTTTTCTACTCATCTTGATAGGCCTTATGCAATTATCCTTATGACAAGCTCACTAATCTCCCATGCGACTGAAGTTCCATATCCCCTCCCCCCTTTCCCCATTATCAATGTATTCTCGAACCCGGAGGATGAATAGAATTTTTGGGTTGGAACTAAGAAACTTTATAGCCGGATTGCTTGAGCACTAGGTATTATTAATTCCTCCATCTTTTGATCATTGGCTAAAACCTTTAGTATTAAAGCTCTCATATGGGCATAATTTTTAGTAGTTTCCTATTATTAATTCCTCCATCTTTAGATCATTACACACCATTAGGTGTCTAATCTCCCTTTACCCATGTTACAACAAAAACTAGCTTGTGTTTGTGTCTTTCCTTAATTCATTTAATTCATTGCATACGTGAGCTTCTCCCTAATGAGCTTCTCCTTAATGTCATATTTACAAGCTCACCCTAATGAGCTTCTCCCTAATGTCATATTTACAAGCTCAGAGATGGAATTTTGAGACTACTTTTAAAATTTATGCTTTAGTGGATTCATGGCCTTTTTCTTAGAGGACTACAATTTTGAGACTACTTTTAAAATTTATGCTTTAGTGGATTCATGGCCTTTTTCTTGGAGGACTACTCTTTTGAGACTACTTTTAAAATTTATGCTTTAGTGGATTCATGGCCTTTTTCATGGAGGACTACTCTTTTGGGGGATATGGCTCCGTGGTGTGCATGCTTATATTACTAGAATTTGGAGTTTTTAGAATTTGGACTTTTTCAAAGAAACTATTTTATTTCAACTATACAAAGCTGGAAATAATGCTAATTTTTACTCTAAGGATATTGAATGTGGGAAACATTCAAACTATGAAGGTATAAATTCATTCAATTTTCAACTATACAAAGCTGGAAATAATGGTAATTTTTACTCTAAAGATATTGAATGTGGGAAACATTAAAACTATGAAGGTATAAATTCACTCAATTTTCAACTATACAAAGCTGGAAATAATGCTAATTTTTACTCTAAAGATATTGAACGTGGGAAACATTAAAACAATGAAGGTATAAATTCATTCAATTTAGAAAATATTAACACTATGAAGGTATAAATTCACTCAATTTAGAAAATATTAACATAAAGAATTTCATGGCTTAAAATTTTACAAATTAAATATGCTAGAAAAAATGAGACTTTTAAATCCTACATATTACAAAACCCAAATTCTTTTTAAATAGTATTTGAAAAGATATAAACCATAGAATTCAAAGTTAAAGTTAAATTAACATAAACAAAATCTCAAACCAAAACTCTCTTAACTATAGAGATTAAGAGTTAATACGAGAATAAAATTAGTCTATCTTAAATTAACTTTCATAATGCAATAACAATTATTTATTTAAGTTAAATTTTTATTACTGTATTGCTCTTCTACTTACCTCTATGAATCCGCCATGATTCACCCCATAAATTATTGTTTTAATATTTTTTATTAATTATTTAATATAAACATCTTCATTATATTAATAAAAACTATAGAAGAAGTGTGATTTAACTTAAATTTTGAAGTTTTGATTTATCTCTTTAACATTTCAAAGTTCCTATATAATACATGATTTAATACTGTTTAAAATTTCAATCTATAACTAAATTCTGAAAAAATTCAATCACCCCCAATCTCTAAACTAATGAAATGCATCATGAGATTAGATTGATCTAATCAATAGCAGCTTACTATATGGCTACTGTTACTGCATAAGAGCATGAATGATCCTTTTGGATGGAAATGTAGAGCAACCCAACAATAATATATATAGTTGTATTAATGAAAATGCACCACTTTGATGGTTACTAACAAATACTATTTTAACTCCAAACTGTCTTTTCTCATGATTTTTTGCAAACAAATAAATCCCTTGTCATTTTTGTCAAAGTCTCAACCTGTATCATGGTTTTCGCACATCCACATATTTCAATTTCAGGGCAAAAATGTGAAGTTTTCTTGTGTTTCTAGACTGTACATTCTATCAAGGAAGATATGAGGACGGCACCATGATCTATGATTGGTAATATCTCCTCTGTGTTTGTGTTGGCTGCTACTCTGCTGTTGCTAAGCTGAGATGTTTTCTGTTAAGGTTTGTGGCCTGCTCAGTGTTACAGTAGTTATGTTGGGCCATGGCTATATGGCTAATTTGTTTTTCTGTATGTTTGTATTATTTACTTGCTGCTCTTCTGAGCAGTATCTATATTTTGTACTTCGGCATTTTTTCAATATTAAAAAAAAAGAAATGCATGTCTGGGATGGATATTTTTAAAAGCCTTTAAGCCCCAAAAAAAACAGGAAATAAAACACAAGAAATAAACAATTTACAATAATTAGGTATCAATCAATCTTATAACATCTGATATCAGACAGATCAGTGCCATCCTTAAGGCTACCCATTAAAAAAAAGATTTCATATCTTCCCAATCACACTCCCAAAAAGATTCAAGCAATTGAGTTACTCAAAATAGGTTTCAATCAATCTTAAAATATCTGATATCAGACAGATCAGTGCCATCCTTAAGGCTACCCACTAAAACAAGATTTAATATCTTCCCAGTCACACTACCAAAAAGATTCAAGCAGTTGAGTCCCTCAAAAAATTCAAGGCTCAAGAATGAAGCCCCTTAAACCATCATAGCTATCTCTACTCCAAACCTATCCTAAAAGCATTTCCAACATTAAATCGGTTACAATGTTCAAAACCCAAATTATGCAAAACTCCTTACCATCTAATTAGTACTGCATGTAAACTTTGTGACAGCCTTTGTACCCTCAGACACTGCATGTTTTGCAAGCTCCCCTGGAAAAATCAGCCTTGCAGCAGTCTGAATCTCTCTTGAAGTAACAGTAGGTTTGTTGTTATATGTTGCAAGCCTGCATGCCTCTGAAGCAAGCTTCTCAAAGATGTCATTCACAAAAGAATTCATTATACCCATTGCCTTGGAAGATATCCCTGTATCAGGATGAACTTGCTTTAACACCTTGAATATGTAAGCCTTAAATGTCTCTGCAACTTTCTTGCTCCTCTTCTTTCTGCGCATGGAATGTAACTCTGTGTTCCTATGCAAATTGGACAAAGGCTGCTTTCCAGCCTTCACATTTGACTTGGAAGGAGTTAAATCCATTGTTGAGCAATACAATTTTCAGTCTGAGAATCCCAAAAGATTTATTACAGTTTCATAGTCTGTGAAAGAAAGAGAGCAGGTTTGGAAAGAAAAAATGAATATGGGCGTGTCTAAAAAGATAGTGGCAAGATTATTAACATTGAAGGAAGTTATAACAAAAGGCATGCAGAAATAGAAGGTTAACTGTCCGTTATTTCAGAGGAGGGGAGGCCGTTGAAAAGATAACTGTCTAAGCTTTTCTACAGTCACATAGCCATGTTTTTTGGTCTTTTGCTTTTTGAAGTTTCTTTCCATTTTTAGAGTTAGAAGTAATTTAACTCTATTTTTCCAACTGTAGGAATTTGGAAACAAAGAAACCAGCCTTTTTCTCCAAGAAGAATTGGTTTTATAGTTAATGAGAAACCATAATAAAATTATAGTAAATGTACCCTAGTAGATTATGGAGTGTATGAGAGTACAAAATAACGGATAATTAATGGCGAGTAAGGACTTTTTAACCTAAAAAAGTGACGGACTCCATGTTATGGAAACTGGAAAGGGAGAAGGAACAATCCCTAATTTTCCTTTTCTTCTCAGCGCTGATTTTATTTGTATGTTTGCTTAATTCAATACCCAAAAAACGACCAGCCGGAATTTTTATTGGTTTTCCCTTTCATTTTCATTGGTTATATAGTGAGCTTTCTATTCCTTAATTATTTTTAAGGATTGGTTTTATATTCAGTTTAGTTTTTAATTATTTTATGTTCAAGTTTATTTGAAGAGGAGGTCGGTTTTATTTTTATTTTTATTTTGGTGAATCTGTTCTTATACTTTATTTAAATTTTTATTTTTAATTTTTACTTTTTAATTATTAAATTTAAGAGATTATATTTCTAAGATTTATAGTCATTTTATCTTTGTTTTATAATTTTTTAATTTGTAAAAGGTTGTTTAATTCAAGATTTAATTGAAATATTATTTTATCTTTAAGAGGAGTGCTCAATCAAACCTTCAAATGGCTTCTCATTTTAGTGATTTGAAGATATTTATTGAGGCTAATTATAATAAGCCATCTAATTTTGATCATGATACACATGTACATAAGCACATAAGCACATTCTTTTTCTTATTGGACAATTACTTTTTCAAGAGTTTGTTAATACTACTTCTCCTACATAATTATTTGCAGCTCTTCATAATTTGTTGCTCATAGCACCCTTTGGTATATAGGATTGGTACTATGATTGCATCTTCTACTTCTTTGCATGGTGCATCTTCCCCCTACCCAGCCACTCTTCCTCTTTCACTAACCTTTCATCCTCTCATCTTGAGGTAAATCCCCTCATGGTACCTAAATCTTATGTTGTCACTTCTAATTGACCCCCTCCTTTCATGTTCCTTCCTCTAGCGCCATTTCCACCTCTTCTTTTGTTAGTGTATCACTTATCTCTCATCCCACTACTATCATTCCCTCTTATATGCCTACTAATGTTACTTCATCTCCTTGTGTTAGTGCATAAGTTAGATAGTGTTGAGAAGAAAGTTGATTCTATGCCTAGTACCTAAGACACTACTACTTATAGTTCAACACATAGCACACCTCTTATGTTTGAAGTTATTACATATCCATTACCTATTAGTTTTGTGGCACATGTCTTTGAGTTGTATCATGGTAAAAATGACAAATATTCACTTACAAGCCTTTAATACAACATGCTTAGCCTATGCTTCTGATGACAAAAAATTGGTTGTTATTTCCTTGCACTCCCTATATCTGTCATTCAATGGTTCTACTCATTGCCTTTTGGCTCCATTCACTCTTTTGATCAGTCAACTACAACTTCCTCAACCACTTCCACATGAATACAGACTTCAAAACTATCGTTTCAAATTTATTTAAGCATGCCCAAGGCTCTAATAAACATATTGATGATTATGGCATTTGATTTCAATCACTTTGTGCTAAAATGAAACATCAAATTCATAATGATGAATTGCAAAGGATTTTGGTTAAGGGCTTTTTATCTCCTATCTATGATAGTGTTTTTTTGAAAAATTGTGCTTCTTGCATGAACCTTTGTGCTCAATTCAAGGATGTTGAACTCAAATTACTTGTTTCCAATGGTTTGAAATATGAGTCATCCCATACATCTTCTATACCTTCTTGCCCTTCCAAGTTGAACACAAGGCAAATACGTAAATCCAAAAGGGTAATGATAAGAAAGAATCGAAACCTAATGCTAATCATATGTCTACTATTTTTATTGCACTTTTCTTTAAGCCTCAAACCACTTGGAAATTTATAAATTTGAGTGGAACTCTACATCATGTACTCCAAATTCTATTGAATGCTATTTTGATTACTCTTCCCTCTATTCATCCATTAGACCCATCTAGAGGGTTACCATGCTTTCAATAATTATTGTAATGAGCATGCTTTCTATAATTATTGTAATGCCCAAAAAATTACCATGGACAAAACACGATAAAACACAATCAACTTATTTTTTAAAATATAACATCACCATAATAGTAGTGCAACACATGCATGATAAGTGTTGTTTATGCACGTAGCTCCACTTGATATTAACAATGTGTAGAAGAATGAGCTTATGAGTGCATAAGAAGTGAATAGGATAATACAATAAGAAGAAGAATAGGTCCTTGAATGTTTGTTGTGAAAGGAGGATCTAAACCCATCAACACTAAAACATCAAAACATCAAACATCCCTCTTTTCATACAAAACATTTTGGTGAACCCGTGTTTTTTGAATTTTTGCACCTTGTTGAATGTTGTGTTGTAGATTTACATTCATTCATGTCTTATTGCATTTGAAAAATTACAAAAAAAAATTGAAAAAATTGACATTTTAGGCTTGTATTTTCAAATAATTTAAATTAATTTGTATTTAATTTTATTTAATTTCTATTATTTTCATTAGATCCAATTTAAATTATAGAAATTCATCATTAATTATTCATTTGCAATGCATTTTCATGCTTAAATTGTTAAAAATTGCTTGAAATTGTGCATTTTTCATATAACCTAGTTTTTGCATTAGCTAGGGTTCATAGTTAAAATCTTGTTTCAGATTTTACTATTATTTTAAAACACTCATTTAGGACTGATCTCTAACTGTAGTGTTTCATCATAGTGCATTTTTGCATTCAAATTTCACATCTAGGGTTTGAAATCTTGCATTTTTCACTAGATTTTGGCTTATTTTGCATATAGAATTGCATTAAAGGTGTGTTGTGAAGGATATAGTTGCATTATTGGATTGATATTAGGCATATTATTTTTTGCCCCTCATCATTCTCCTTACAACACCTCTTGTTTCACTCTTTGCATTGAAAAAAGTTGAAAAAACAAGCATTTTAGGTCATATTCATACATACTTTTGCACTTGTTTCTTGCATAAGTGTTGAAAATCTTTAAAATCTGATTTGGCATTCATTTAAAAACATATACATGGCTTCTCAATACAAAAATAATGCTAGGTTTTCTCCTAGGCCTTATTTGAAAAGAAGAGCCCCTGAACTTGAAATAACATTTACACCTCATGACAAAGCAATGGTAGATACTAAAGGGCCTCTTAACATTACAGTGAACATAACAGAAAGACCTATACATGGAACACTTATAGACCCTAATTGCATGACTGATGTGGTTACAGAAGATTTCCTTCTTAAACATGATTTGGTACAAGATTCTTATGAACCGTCGGATTTGAGAATTAAAACACATAATGGAGCTTTGATGAATACATTCAGGAAGATAACCTTATTGGTCATGGTATATGATAAATCCATGGATCAGTTAATTGATGTTATCCCCTTATCCAACCTCTTCCGTGTAAAACTATGACATCCATGGCTTAAGGCTATGAATGTCATCCCCTCAACTATTCACAAATGCATAAAATTCCCTTTGCATGGAGAAATACGTACTATCCTCCGTAATTCATATCAGCCTCTGGCTAAGGACAAGAACTTCACTCTTGATTACTTTTGGCCACAACCAGATAGAGACCCTAAGCCACGAAGAGACCAATCTTTCCTAGAATATAGACGATACAAAGTAAAACAACTAGCTAGAGTGGCCAGGCCTCCTTTACAAACAATAAGGGAAGAACAACATGCATTCAAAGATCCCCTTAGGGAAAAAGGAAAATGACAAAATGAAATAAGAATAAAACAAGATTTTTACGACTATGATGAAATAATTGGCATGATAGAAGTGGATAAGGAAAAGTTTGATAACTCACCTCGTCCATGAAAAAATGGTATTTATGTTGAGGTTCCTCCCCCGTCATCCTTACAAGGATTGGGAGGTATTCATTAACAACAAAACATTTCATCGAGACCAATGAAATTTGAACATGGTGCTTCCTCCTCTAATGTGCAATCTCCTATGAAAAAATATAACACTACCTTTGAAGAGATAAATAGTAAGACAAGAAGGAATAGACAAGCAAGAGAAAGGAGGAAAAGAGGACAAGCTTTTGCCCAACAAAATGCAACTCAACAAGAAAACATTCAACCTAACATTGAAACAAACAACGAAGAGCTTAATGAAGATGAACTTACAGATAATTATAAGAGTTGGGTACTTGTCCCTTATGTCCCACTTTCCTCTAACATTCGAGAATGGGAAGACGATGATTTGATCGTTGACAACCTTTAGTTTGGTTGTCCTTACAGGTAAGTATTTCTAACCCTTTACCTCTGTGATGTGATTCCCCCGTGATGTGTTATATATTTTTTAGGCCTCCTAGGATGACCCTTGATTCTCTTGCAAGGTCAAGGATACCAGGAGAAAGGCGCTATTGTGACCCTTCTTCTATTTGTATCATCATTCTTCTATTAATCTTCTCCTCTATTTCCATTGTTGTGTGTTATGTCTTACAAACATAGCGTTGCGGTTGGTGACTTGGGGGCACCCTCCTACGTGATTGTCCCTAAGGCACTTGTTCTCCTCTCGTGATTTATTGTTTACCTTCCTCTAGTGGTTCTATCTAGCTGGCGGATGATGAAAAATAAATAATACTGATACGGACCACGTGTCCCTTCAGAGGGTAAGCAAAAATGGACCTAGTCCATACATGATGATGGGGTTGATATTTATTATTTGACGCTTGGCTAGTAGAATCACTCTGTGTGATATTTTGATGATGTCTTTATTTTCTAACAAACCATAATAATACTGCTGCTTCGTGCACTTTGTTTATCTTGGATCTCATCTCACTTACACTCAATTCTGAAATCTCTGTAGTATAGCCCCATGTTTATACTCAGTTTCTGAATCCGTAGCGTAACCTTGGCTCTTGATGTGATTGTTTTCATGCATTGCTTTTTGATCATGTGATGTGGTTATTATCTTATGGAAAGATTTCTAACCTCTTGTCTTGCAAGAAATTGTGTGTTTGTGGGAACATTCGGTGATTGTAAAGTACATGTCACCTCTGGGGGGGCATGGGCTTTGTGAGAGCTCTTGTTCCCTTGTGTGTTTTCTTCCTACCTTAACGTGCTTGATATCGGTACATGATATCAACCACCTTAAGGTGGGGGCATATAAAGGTAAGTTGTTTGATGATTTTGGTACTAATGAAGCGTGTTTGGAAGCCCTCTATGGAGGCAGGATGTTGTATCTCTAAGCGAGTGCACATCTTTATTTTATATTTCAATCATTAAGCCCTATGCAGATGTGGGATATCGTACATATCCTTTTATTTTAAGCCCTCTCTGGAGGCAGGGATGGTGTATTTCTTGAGGAGAGTGCACATCCTATCATTTCTAAAAGTCCTCCGAGCAGGCGGGGTTGGTGTATCCTCCCTTAAGTGTGTCTTTGGTGGTTGTTGTGGCGAAGCCCAACCATTAGGTGTGCCTGTAATGTGCCTGAGATGGTAGCGAACCTAGCAATAGGTTTCTTCCATCTCTTGTTTGTCATGTTTTCTCTGTGTCTTCCATGTGTGTGTATGGTGTGTTTGTTCCCAAGCATAGTCTAAAGACATGTGGCAATGAGTCCCTCCTATGCTTTGGGATTTGTATGTCGTGTTTGTTCTCAAGTGTAGTCTAAATACTGGTGGTGATGAGTCCCTCCAGCACTTTGAGATTTGTATTGCATGTTTGTTGCCCCATATACAGTCTAAAGACTAGTGCCGATGAGTCCCTCCTGTATTTTGGGTTGTGTGTTTACTTTCCTTGTACTTGAATTTGCATGCATATATGGAAAAATGAAAAAAGAAATAATCATTGTATTCACTGTGTTTTGTGTGTCTTCAATACTATCTTCTTCATGTCTTGCGTGATTGTTACTGTCATCTCCATGTTTTGCGTACCTATTACTGTCTTCAATGTGTTTGGTGTGTTTGCACCGTGTTTGGCGTGTTTGTTGTGTTTGTTGACCGTACTTTAATGCATGTATTGGCCTTACATTTATACATGCATTAAAGTGGGGGCTAAATGTTATGTCGTAAAATGTCCCCTTGGGGGCTTTTCCCTTTTAAGGTTTAGCTCTTGGGTCCTTAGAATGCATTTAGATCAGATTTAATGTTAATTTTGAATCCTGATGAGAAAACCCCTAAGTGTTGTGGAAAATAGGACCTAGGGGGTGCTATAATGTTAATCCCTACCCAAAATTGGGAAGGAGGACTTGGGCACTCGTGCCCTAGTCTTGCCCTATTTTGGGTCAGGCCCTAAATTTAAGTGTCGGTTATATGACCGTTGTTAGGCCCTATGCCGACACCTTAAGTTTGAATTATGAAATTCTTGGTCCGAATGTGTGTTGTTGCATATATAAGCATGTTTAGGTTTTCATTTGTAAACTAGAGAGATAGATATTGCAAACTTGTGATCTTAGGCTAAAGTGATTCAAGGATTTCATTGTGTTGCAGAGAAGTATTGTGTTGTTATCATGTTTGTTTGTTGCAGATTTGACTCCATCTCCTCATGGCATGAAAGAGTTTCTTCCTTCCATGAGATCTACACCTCTGAGGTGACATTTATTTATGTTTTTAATCACTTATCATTTGGATTTTGCCTCTATCCCGAAGGGATACGCACTCTTATCTAACAACGGTGTTTGAAAGACTTGAATGTCTCTTCGGGGCTTGACTGAGGCAAGATTCTAAACACCACAACCCCCAACCACACTCCTTTGTGATTGCAGGTTATAGGTACTGAGTTTTACAGAGTGGAGTTGTAGAGGAAGGTTGCAAATGACAAGGATTTAGGATCCGAAAGGAAGAGATAGAATTGAACATTTCAGGACATGGGTGCCTAGGGCAATGTCCTCCAGAGTTTCAAAGACTGGAATCTTTGTGATAGTGATATTCTACATTTGAAGAAGCCCTAATACCCCAAAGATCGGCCTACCTTGGACATAGGGACTAGTCATAGTGTCCTCTGCATATCCCATGACAGAAATAGACAGAACAGTGATCATCAATGCCAAAAGGAGTTATGCATTCCACGAAGAAAACAATACCTTGGATTTAGGCACCCAGGGCATTGTCCTCAAATATCTTGAATCCCAAACTTTGAAAAATGGTCAGTTATTAATCTCTAGCTTCTATCTCAGTCTGCAAGCATTTGCCTAAATCTATCAATTTGATCATTGTTTTGCATAATTAGGGTTTCTTACATATTTGAGGATTACATTAAGGCATTAATTAGCAATTTTTGAGTTTCCACATCGTTCCAAGTGACAGCCCAACCTGTAGGTGAATCCTCTTGCACAAATTGAGGTTCAACTCAATTAATATGTCCCTGAATGTTTGTTGTGAAAGTAGGATCTAAACCCATCAACACTAAAACATCAAAACATCCCCCTTTTCATACAAAATAGGATGTAGATGGGAATATGTATTTTAATAGGGTCATGAAATTATATGCTACACCAATGCCACTACTAGGTTAGTTACAGTGCAAAGAAAAAGAAATTTGTCAAGCAAAAGAAGCTCATCAAATTTTATTTCCTTGAGAAAATAGGCATATTAATGCAAAATTAAAAATAGAAACGTGCTACATTGTAGTTGATGAGACAACTTAGGAACAAATTTATAGAAGCTTACCAAATTTTGTTTTAGGATTAATGCATGGTAGATAGCACAATCTTTAGACTAGATTATATGGCATAACCTAGTCCTCCTATTTCAATTTGATTTTTCCTACTTGTGAGCTAATATTTCCAAAAACTTGGATTACCCTATTGGCCCATACACTAAATACCTTGAGTTGAACAATGAAGAACCTATACTAATACTCTTATCCTAATAATTAGCAACACAAAAGAAAATCCTACATAAGCATGAAATTGCACTATCATTCAATTCCAAGAGCATCTGAGGACAAAATGTGCATCATAATTTTTTATTATTGCATCACCATTGTATGCATATTGTGTAATGAAACTTATACTTCTTCCAAAGGGTTGAGTTATATTGTCAATACTAGATTAGGTCATCAAAAGATTTCCTTCAAATAAACACCATCATGCTTATAGGACCTTGGTTGGTGAGAGGATGCTTGCTATTTCTCCATCCCTAAGCCCTATTAGTGATCAGGTTGCCATTGCTTCACAACAGGAAGCAATTGACAGTATTGCTGAGATTATTATGTAGACTCAAAGAATATCTACAGATCGCATGGGCGGGTACTTGATGAGGCATCCACATAGGTCACCTATTCAGTCAAATCCCTATCATGTTGTAGGCATCTTGTCTCTAGATGAAATAGACCACATTACAGGTGTGGCTTGGAGATTTAGAGGGTAGTCAGGTTTTTTGTCTGAGGACCTGATGAGAGCATACCAAGTGATTGTATCACAACTAGGGATCCCTTTGGTAGATGTTAGTTCCTATGTGGGTCGCATTCATGGAGATTTAGAGAGTCCTATAGCTCACTCACAGTATTATGATGCAGATCATATAGTTAGATCATCTGGTGGGGCGCATGAGCCACATGATACTGATCATTCTGCCATTGCATAAGTACATCCACCTACCAATCATTTTTCAACTGCACGTACTCAAACATCTAATGATTCACTTGACCAGGTCGTGGGAGGTCTGGGTTTTATGGAGATGTTATCCGTAGGGTCGATGCCATCTCGCTTGCACTTTCCACTACACACATCATTGCTAGAGCTATTCATTTGGTGGATTCTATCATTGCAGTAGATGCACCTGACATCCAGGATCATAGTATGACACAAGTATGTATATAATTTTTAAGTTTTTAAGTTAAATTTATAACTATTTAAAACATATGCTTGTAGTCCTAACACATTTATAAATTATATTGAAAATTAATTTTCTTTTTTACATGCACATGTGTAGCAAGAAGTAGTAGATGTTACTCTAATTTGAGGGCAGAGTGTGTACGCACCTGTGCTTCACTTGACCATGCCAATGGATAGGTCAGTTAATTTTCTTGTTTGTATGTATGTATATGTAGGTAGGGAGTTCATGTGTATATATATTGTAATTTAATTACACTTTTACATAGGGCTCAATGCATTTATCAAAGCAAGATTCACACTCGGAGGGTCGCTTGACTATGAACCGAATTGATGACCAGACCACCTAGTTTACGTGTTTTAGAGGACTTTTATGTTTTAGATATCATGGACATTTGTGTTTGTTTATGTTTGAGAGATATCATGGACATTTGTGTTTATGTTTATGTTTTAGAGATTTCATGGACATTTATGTTTATGCTTAGGTTTTAGAGATAGATAGTTATGTTTGAGATATCACATGGACATTTATGTTTATGTTTATGTTTTAGAGATAGACATGTTTATATTTGAGATATCACATGGACATTTGTGTTTATTTTTATGTTTCAGAGATAAACATTTATGTTCCAGATATGATGACATTTGTGAACTTACGTTTACGTTGATATTTGACATCATATATTTGTGTTTTTATTTTTGTTTATAAATTTCACATGTATGGACATTTATGTTTGACACAATATAATAAATTCATTTATCTAAAATATTAATTTGAAAAACAATTCATATCTAGGAGTTCTATTCCAAGTCCATATTGCACGAGTAATAAGTCCAAATTATTTGGATTATTCAGTACAACCCAACCCATTTTTAGGAATAAGTTTAATTTGTGAAGAATTAACCAAATAATTCAAAATGTATAATATTAATCCAAAATATTTTACATATACATGAGTGATTCCATGTCTAAATTGTGGAGAATGAATCTAAATTATTTGGAATTATGTAGACAAATTAGTCCAACTTATAAATTGGAATGAAATTATCTCCAGTTCAAAAGAGGGAATAAGGCAAGATTGTTAGAAATAGTTTATAAAAATGATTTTTATAAACATACATGTGATGCAAGAGCACCCAAGCGCGCGCACGATCAGCATCACCCAAAAACAAATTAGAGGTTTGGTTTTCAATTTTGGTGTGTTTTGGCTTTATTTTGGCATCTCATGGCTTTTGGAATGTGTGTGGCATGTCAAAAAGAGCAAGTTTCAATTTTGCCGCACTTTGGATGTCGACGCATAAAAGGTAGTCTCCACAAAAATAATTGTTTTGGAAGATTAGTAAAGTTTCATGATGAATCCTCTGACAGGCATATTCTTGAAGGCATTTCAGAAAATGTACAAAAAGAATCAAGGTCATATCTTTCACCATTTAAGATAATTTAAAATTCTCTTATCAAGGTTGACAATTTACGGAAAGTTTAAAATTTCAAAATCTGTGAAGGCTGGAGTGAAATCCTTTTGCAGTGGACTTGGGACGTCATTCCAAGCATGCTTGCCAATTTTCATGCGAAATAGAGTAGTTTGAATTTTTCACTTGCCAACACCCAGTTCCGCACATCCAAAGTGCCAATTTCACCATTTTATTTGGGTAAGATAGTATGGAGATCATGAAAAATAATTTTCTAGGTTTCTTCCTTTATGTTTCATCTTTTCATTGCATAAAGAGTTTGGAGGCAATCACCTTGCAAATGAGTTAAAAAAAATTATGTTTCGGGCCTCGAAGTGATATAAAACTGGTGTAATGCATCCGCGCCAAGATCAACAGATTTGAAATAATAATAAAAACATTTATAAGTTGTTCAGGATAAAGGAGACTCTATGCACCAAAAATTTTATGTGGGAGAGTGTGGCACCTTATTTAAGGCTAAACTTTATGATTTAAACCACATATTTTAATCAAATATCTAAGGCTAAAGGAGGTAATGTAATACCTTATTTCAAGGTAGAATTTGCTACTTATTGAATGCCATCACTTAGCAAATGAAGCACCACATATTTCTCGCAGTTTCAATGCCAAGAGGGAGGGAGAAAAGGTAGATAATAAATAAGAAATATTCAATGCTCTCTTTGAGGTTTTTAAAATAATTAAAGTATATTTAACTAGGCAGATTTCTAACACCTTCTTTGAGGCTTGTTATTTCATTTTTTTATATTTCTTGGGGTAGCGTGGAAGAAGGAATGGAATGCCTGAGTTGGGGCAGTTTTATAACATGATATTTGGGTAGCATAATAGAGGGGAGAGAGGGAGGAATGAGAGGTTACAGGCAGTAGAAGAAGTGCCTCATCTGAGATAGATTAAAGGTTGATTTTTATAGTGTTGGAGAGAAGAGAAATGGAGCAGGTTGGAGGTGCTTGTCAGGCAGATTTAAAAAGAAGAAGTATGTTGCAGGATGGAGAGGAGCTTGTTAGAAGTGCATGTGTCTGAGAGGCCAAGTAAGGCCATTATCTATAGCTTGTTGTAGATGTGTGGTTTGTTCTATTATTTGTAAATATATTTTGTTTGAAAATAATAAAAATGTTATGATTTTATTTGCAATCCCTTTCTGTGGATTTGAATTTGTGTTATGCCAAGAGTATGTGATTTTGTGTTTGAGTTGTAGTTGTGTGTGTGGGTGCTTGTCTTCATCAACATGTAAGAGGTAATTTGGATGACTTGTGGATCACTAATTATCTTATCAATAAAGTTAATGTTTTTATTTAAATTAAAATGTTGTAGATAAGATGAACAAGTGTATCTAGATTGACTAGATTCCTAGGGGCGAGTGTAAAAAGTTGGGGGGCCAAATGGCTAACTTTTTTTTTTAAATTAAGCCATAACGTGAGCACGTTATAACGCACTCACATTATAACGCGCTCACATTATGCTCTGCTATTAAAAAAATTGTTGTTAAAGCTTATCATTCACACAAATGCAGATGTTCATATTATAGAAGATTGAATTATATTAGAATATTAGAGATCCCTTAGAAAAGTGTAATAACAAAACTGCTTTGCCTTATGTTAGGTTGTTAAACCCATCATTTTTGACACTCTTCTCTTAACAAAATAAGAGGAATAAGCATAGAAGGCAGAGAATTTGATCTTACTAGTTTTCACATTGGTCGGTTTACATTCCGTGACTTCATTTTCATTGAATAAAAAGGTTTATCTAATTTGAAATAAGGGGCAAAGTTCACTGTCATGTGCTTTTCTAGATGAGAGGGTCCATAATGTCTAGGGTTCTGCCAAGAATGGCTTGCAATATAAATAAGTTTTTGTTATACCAATCCTCCTGGTAAAGCTACAATTCAAATGCCTGCTTTGAAAGTTGAAATAAATTAAATTAGACTTACAATTTTGATTTTCTTCCATTGCTTCAACATCATTGTTGTTTTCCCCATAAGAAACCAATTCATTCAACAACTTATTGCCCATTGGTTGACTTGAACTACATAATCTGTTAGAAGAAGGGCATATTTTATCTATATCAATGTTGGTATTTATAACCTAAAGAGCATTGATATTTTTCACACACCCTGTTCTTTGAAATATCTTAACCTTAAAATATGACTTGGATATGTACTTGAACACAACAAAATCTCCAATCTCCAGCCCATGATGATTCACAAAATTTTCCCAACCCTACCTAAATCCCAGTTTATTTATGGTACCCCCTAATTGTACATCCCACTCCTGCCCACCTGGGCCTTGCAACACCATATGTTCATCTATGTCATTTATAAATTGTGAAACAAATGCAGGAGGAATGTGCTGTAGTAAACACATTATACAATGAGATTTTACAAGTTCTTAACAGTGTACAGGAAATAAAAGAATGAAAAATCTTGTATAGAGTTACCAGTTTTTGTGTAAAGTCTCCAAGTATAACTTTGATGAAGGACGCACACCCATTAAAGTGCTCTTTATCATGGTATTTGCCATTTTTTAAAAACATTTGTGACTGCATGCTCTACATGTATAAAAAGATCCCTCATTTCTTCATCCTCCATGGCAAACGTAGATGCAAAAGCCTGTGTAAAAATAACCCAAACAAAAAGAACTGTACATAATCCTAAATTATCTACAAGCAGAAATATACCTACAAATACAATAAACAAAATTGGTAGAGAGTGAATTTTACACAATATTAGTACAGGGGAAAAAATGAGCCATGGTGTGAGTGATTAACGGTACTTGGTATTTTCTTAGTTGGTAGCACTTAAATTGAGGAGATGCAGAATTAAGTACGATTACACGGATCTAAAGAAAACATGACAGCCTACAATCATTTTTTTTAAATAATCATGGTGATTTTCCTCTATGGTACATTCCTTTATATATTTGATCATATGCCCTTTAAATGATGTTATCTCCATGTGCATATGCCCTAGACATTTACTTCGATTTATTTATTTTATCAGGACAGAGCCTAATATTTTGTTTTGTTTTGATTTTTGTTCACTGTTGCTACTAAATTTTAAAACAAATTGAAGTACGCAAATTTTTATTTTTATTTTTACCATTAGTTCCAAAATTTTAAAATAATTGTTTTATTAGTTTTTTTTTAGACTATGTAGTTGTGAATAATTCACTATTTTTTGGTATAGTTTAGTCAATCATTGTACAATTGAGGTATTATTGTCTATTGTGTTTGTAATGTATTTCCTTAGTTTTTTTGGGAAGAGCTTAAACTATACCTCAAACCCTAATCCCTCAACCCTAAACCCTAATCCCTTATCCCTAAAGCCTCAACCCTCAACCCTTAAACCTTAAATCCTAAACCTTATCCCTAAACCCTTAAGCCTCGACACTATACCTTAAGCCCTAATCCCTTATCCCTAAACCCTACACCCTTAACACTATACCTCAAACCCTAATCCCTCAACCCTAAACCCTGATCCCTCAACCCTCAACCCTAAACCCTAATCCCTTATCCCTAAACCCTAAACCATATCCCTAGGCCTCAACCCTTAACCCTTAAACCTTAGATCCTAAACCCTGTCCCTAAACCCTCAATCCTCAACACCATACCTCAAACCCTAATCCCTCAACCATAAACCCTAATCCCTTATCCCTAGACCATAAACCCTATCCATAAAGCCTCAATCCTCAACACTTAAACCTTAAATCCTAAACCCTATCCCTAAACCCTCAACCCTCAACACTATACCTTAAACCCTAATCCCTCAACCCTAAAGCTTTAAAGCCTCAACCCTTATCCACCCCTCTCCTCCCCTATCTACCTCACCCCATCTCTCCCCTATCTCTCAACCCTTAGCCATCTAGTTCTCTCTCTTATCCCTAAAGCCTCAACCCTCAACCCTTAAACCTTAAATCCTAAACCCTCAAGCCTCGACACTGTACCTTAGACCCTAATCCCTTATCCCTAAACCCTAAACCCTATCCCTAAAGACTCAACCCTCAACCCTTAAACCTTAAATACTAAAACATATCCCTAAACCCTCAACCCTCTACAATATACCTTAAACCCTAATCCCTCAACCCTAAACCCTATCCCTAAAGCCTCAACCCAAAACCCTTAAACCTTAAATCCTAAACCCTATCCCTAAACCCTCAACACTATAGCTTAAGCTCTAATCCATTATCCCTATACCCTAAACCCTTATCCCTAAAGCCTCAACCCTCAACCCTTAAACCTAAATCCTAAACCCTATCCCTAAACCCTCAAGCCTCGACACTATACCTTAAACCCTAATCCCTTATCCCTAAACCCTGAACTCTATCCATAAAGCCTCAACCCTCAACCCTCGACACTATACCTTAAACCCTAATCCCTTAACCCTAAATCCTAAACCCTATCCCTAAAGCCTCAACCCTCAACCCTTAAACCTTAAACCCTAAACCCTATCCCTAAACCCTCTACCCTCGACACTATACCTTAAACCCTAATCTCTTAACCCTCAGCCCTAAAGCCTCAACCCTCAACCCTTAAACCTTCATCCCTAAACCCTCTACCCTCAACACTATGCCTTAAACCTTAATCCCTCAACCCTTAAACCCTTAATTCATCAAACCTTAAACCCTTAAACCCTAAACTCTCAACCCCTAGATACCATTAAACCCTATACCCTATACACTTAACCTTGGACACTCAACCTTGAACATTATCCTTGAACCTTCAAACCTCTACTCTATACCCTATACCCTCTGTATACACCTAAAATTGGCAGAGACAAATTAAATAAAATGTTATTATTTATTTAATACCCATTCTTCTATCATTTAATAAATTCATCAATTTATCTATTTGATTCACGTTCATCATTAATAGTCCAAATATTAAATAAATATCAATTTATTTAATTAAATCAATTAAACCCATTCATCTAATGTCATCCCTTAATTAAATAATAATCAAATTATTTAATCACAAATCATCCTATTCCAAAGTCAAAAGTCCTCTATTCCACATCATCTAATCCACCTCACACGTCCACTTCATCATCTTGCACATGTAATTAAATATTTTAATATTTAATTATTCTATTTTCTCTCACCCATATGGCCTATTCTTCCTCCAACCATCCCTATTCCAAAGGGTATGGTCTCTCCATGTCATCATGGTCAAAGGGACACTTTGTGACACTTGTTCCATAGTCCCTGGAATCTTTCCAACCTCCCTACAAACATGATCTCCTTGTTTGACCATCTCTCTTTGGTCATTGTGAGCCTTGTGACATGTGGACTCATGTCACACCTTTCTCTCCTCCATGTCAAGGTGAGAGGAACATCTCCCCTCTTTCTCTCCCTCATCCCAACCAATTTGATCTAAACCGTACACCTCTCAATATTTCTTCTCCGTCATTAAGATCTTGACACATGGATTTGGCCTCTCCTTTGCCTATAAAAGGAAGCTCATTCCCTCATTCTATCAACACACAAGCTATAGCAAAGTTACTCTGCAAAAATTCTAGCATGCCTTTGGCAAAGCATCTATATTGTTCATTACATTTTATATCCATTATCTTCATATCCATACAACCATGTCTTCAATCATCCATATCTCATCTTCGTAAGAGTTACATTGTAGGAAATCTCTATTGCATTATCCAACTACAGCCATTCAAGTATTGTCATCTTCAATAGCGAGGAAGTGCACACTTCTGAGAGCTCTATTCATCTACAAGATCAATACAACATGGGCAACAATGGAAGCTTCGAGGTAAATTGGTCTTCAAGGTAATATATCTTTGTTTATTTGATTTGCATCATATTTCATTGAGTTATTGGATTACTAGTGGTTTCATACAGTTGACAATATTTCCATTAACATTTTTGGCACCCACCATGGGGCCTTGCCCTATTTTTAACTTCCATCTGAGTGTTTTGTGAAGGTTCTATCATGACATGTCATTTGTGTGCATACAACTTCCAGTTCGGTGCATTCAACACTTTCTTCTACGTTTCTACTTTTAAGCACTTACGACATATCCTGATGCACATCTGAAACATTTTCTGACGCTTTTGCTCTTTCTGCGCATACACCATGTAGCCTTGTGCATCTTATTCATTTTACTACGCATTTGCAAATCTGTGCATATACTACGTAGTGTTGCACATATGACCTGCAATCCTACGCATTTAATTTGTAACAGAGAGTTGTAAAACTTTTATAAGGTTTTATGTACTAACTTTCATTTGCAGGTGTTAGGAGCTAGATTTAGTCATTTTAGCTACATTAGTAAGCCACCTAGAACTAATTAGGAAGGAGTAACTTAATATGTCCATGCAAATCATCACATAGACTTAACTAGGAGGAAAGTAAATCATTTTGTTGCATCACAACTTTCATCTAGTCCCAACCTAGAAGTTAAAACTGAACAATTTCTTTATGTTTTTACTATCTTGCACTACAATCTATCACATAGCATAATAGGGGAAAGTAATAGTTGTCTTATTTCTTCAAACAACAATCTACACCTAGATTTGTTAGAGGGATAAAATTAACAAAATCTTTTCCAAGTTATTGTTATCTTCTTACAAATTTCTATGCTTTTTAGAGTTAACACATTTAGTTATTTTTCTTTTAACTAGGGAGATAAAGAACCAGTGTTCTCTATGTTTTTAGAATGATAATAGGACTATGCTCTCCCCTTAACTAGGTGACCAAAATGCCAAACTTATCATTTTACATGTTTTACCTTTAGGGAGGCCTGCCCTTGGAATTCCTTCCTTCCAAGTGGGATGACCTTAAGTGATAACAGGCTAAAGCCAAGCCACCTCTGAGTCACTATAAATAAATTGTGCTTGTGATGAAAGTTGCAAGCAATGGGTGCTATTATGTTACACCGACCAATGTTTCCCCCAAAACCCTGTGGAGCATAACCTCTGCAGGCTGGGAAGCCTTCTTATCGAAGCGAATGGCCGCACGTGTAAGCACCCAAATGGATGCCTTGACTAAAATCCTTTTGTTCTAGTAAGCCAAAATCCCCTATTTGGTGACATAGGAGGAGGAACCTCTAGAGCCGTCCAACGTCATACACTCATTTAGTGTAGAGACAGAAAAGTTCAACTCTTTGGAGGAACTATAACTTGGTATGTGTGAGAAGTGAGTGCCGTGGAGGGGAGCTGATGCTACCAAGTTATTAGTTGTCTGCCTTTATTCAAGTGGCTGGTGTAAAACCAAGTTGGAACTCATCAAATACTGTCCTTGCCATCCCTTGGATTGTAATTGTTTATTTTTAATTTTGTTAAGTAAATCATGAAAACCTTTTGTTCTCTGTGTTTTCTAGCAATAACTTGAACCAAAGTTAGCATTGCAAACCTTAGATTAACTTAGGAAAATGTTCCAAACAAATCAAAATGTCAAACTAAAATAGAAACCAAGTACCTACAATTCTATGCATTTAAAACATTATGTTGCACATATAACAAGTTTTGATGTGCATTTTAACCAATTCTGCTGCGCATCTGAACCTTTTTGTTGCACTTATAATCTTTTTGCGCTTTTAACACACAAAACGGCGATATAAAATGTAGTGTTGCGCATATAAACTCAACCAAATCTATGCATTTGACCAACAGAGCTATGCATTTGACCCGTTATCCAGCGCTTTTGAAGCTGCACATGCAAAACAGAGAGATATTCCATGTAGTGGGGGACAAAAACATTATCAATTTTAGGTACCCTTTTTGCTATAGTTTTGCCTTGAAAAATTAGTTATACCATGCAAACACCTTTCCATGTCATTTTCACAAACATCTTCTTTTCACATCATTGCCTTGCTATCAAAACACCTCAAAATCAAACCACAAATTGCTTCTAGGACCTAGTTGATACTCTACCAACCCAAACAAAAGTTAGTTAGTTTTTATGACAAGATTTCAAATCATCCTTCTCAACAAAACTATACTAGTATAACCTTGACAAGAAAATAGTCCTCATCATAGTGGTGTCAATCTATCCCTATTTGGACTACTACTTGTATCGACACTTCGATAGATATTAGACATTATAGCTCAAGATTTACCTTGTTTGGGACAAACATAGAATCAACAAAAACCTTAGCAAAATCTATTCCAATCAAACTCACCTTCTACCACATCACACCTTCAATCAAAAAAAATCAAAATCCAACAAATCTAATTTCATCCCATCCCAAAATCTTGCATGGTGCAAACTAGATCTAAACAAAAGAAAAACATGGACAACCTTAACAATAATATACCTGATCCGAATGATGAGGAAGTCACTCAAGAGGAAATCCTCCAACAACTCCAAGATCCTAAGTTCCAAAATATAATGGATAGATTTGTTGCTATGGATCCCCAAAAGTATTTCCTCATGCTTTCTCAACAAGGAGAAAAGCTACCCACAGACTTTGATATCTCTAATCTATAGGAGAATAATGCCTCAAATGAAGCTGAGTCATCGAAAGATGGCTCCAAAAATAGAAAAGGCTAAGAATACACTTAATCCTTTGGATGCATTGACAACCCAAATCCAAGTCTTTCAACAACAATTGGTAGATATCCAAAGCAGAACCACAACGAAACATTATTCACTTGAAGATATCTCACCTTACCCATTTGACAAATCCTTGAACATGATACCTTTTCCTGTAAGATTTGAAGTGCCAAAATTTGACAAGTATAGAGGAAAAGGAGATCCTAGAGATCATATCAAGGAATTCAGTGCCACTGGTCTTGAAGTCTCCCACAATGAAACTTATCTAATGCGACTATTCCCTAGAATCCTAGGAGGACAAGCTATGGAGTGGTTTTCACGTCTACCTCCCGGCATCCGCACCTTTAACGAATTAGTGGACAAATTTGTCACACATTTATCTTATAACATAGAACATGAAATCTCCATGCTAGACCTTTGCAATAATAAACAAAAAGGAGGAGAATTATTTGCATCTTTCCTACAAAGGTGGAGGCAGCTTGCGAGCAAGTGTCCCTATCACATACCTAAAAAATAAATGATAGAAATGTTTGTCCATAATTTGTCCACTGAGCTAAGCTATCAAATATTGAGAAAGCCTTGATAGCAAAGGGGCAAGTAAAGATATACAAAGACACCCCAAGCTCTAACAACAATGTGGATAAGTCACGGTTTTGGACTAAAAACAAACCCATAGTGAATGATGGTGTAGTAGATGCAAAACATGTGACACAAAAGCAACCTATTTTCAATCTATCCAATCCGTAGAGCAACGCACCATCTACCAAGCCTCAAGGCACTGAACAAAAACAAAACAACTTCCCTCCAAGAAGAAAGTTCACACAACTTGGTGAATCACTTGAATCCGCACTTAGAAAGTTAATTGGGGGCAACCTCATCACACTCCCATCAGTGCGCGAATATGAACCCAAGTTCAAATCTCCTTGGTGGAATGAAAATGACTTTTGTAAATACCATAGGAGAAAAGGTCATAAAACCAATGATTGTATGAAACTCAAGCATGTCATTCAAGACCTCATTGACCAAAAATGTATATCCATTAATAAAGGACATACTACCAACGATGAACATATAACATTCAAGAATCCTCTTCCTCATTACGAGAAAGGAGGTTCTTCAAACCAAAACAACAAAGGCGATAACAAAGTAAGCTATAACAATGCTTCTTTTGATTACACCATCAATCATATCTCCCAATGTGATTCACACATCAATGTGATCACCATAAATAATCAGCCTGATTGTAATGTGACCATGCGTCGTGGAAACATAACTCTACAAGGGGCTTAATCGAGGCCATCTTCCACATCTAAGTCACCCTCTACATCAAATCAGTACAGCATCATCAACCAACTTCACAAAACACTCGCGCATATTTCCATCTTGGAGTTATTGCGTTTATCACCTTCCCATAAAGCCATTTTAGAAAAAGCTCTCTTGGAAACAATGGTTCCTACAAACCTTTCCCAAGATCAATTCTAGGCTATGGTAGGCCATATCACCACACCGCATTTCCTATCCTTCACTGAGAAGGATGACATGTCAATCAATCAACCACACAATGCATCCCTACACATTGAGGCCCAAATACATAAGCATAGAATAAAAAGGGTCCTAATAGATGGAGGGGCTGGTTTGAACAAAAAGTTAATCCTTACATTGGGGTTCTCTAAAAATGTCGTTGATCCCAAGAAGAAGATAACCATCAAGGCATATGATGAGGAAGAAAGGACCTCCAAAGGAATGGTGGTTTTGCCAATATGAGTGGGACCGGTAGAAAAAGATGTAGTGTGCCAATTTCTCAACATGGAGCTTGCATATAACATTCTTCTAGGAAGACCTTGGATCCATGCAATGAAGGTTGTCCCATCAATGTATCACCAATGTATCAAGTTCCCACATAACGGTCAAGAAATAACTATACAAGGGGACCCTGATCTATTTCAGTATTGCAACACCATACAATCTAAACCAGAAGTTGTGATACCTACCAATAGAGCAGCTTCTTCCTCTAACCAAGTGGATCCAAGTTCCTTAGCTTCCACCTCAAAAACATCAGAGTTAAAAATCAAAGTCAAAGACAAAGGCATTGGGGAGTATGTTATTGAACAATCTTTCTCTCTAGCACAGTTGCCACTATCACCAAAGTCTTATGGGAGACCATCCCCGAATAAAGATAAGTCACTTGAGACTCCCGTGGGTCCTTTCATTAAATGGGGAAGCCTATCTGATGAGAGTGATGAGAAAGATGTATTACAATGGCTTTTCAAAGATGAAGATAGTTAAACCATACCAGAGGACCAACAACCTAAGCTTCCTATAGAACAATATGGTCAAGGTTTTTCTATGTTGCAAAGGATAGGATACAATGATCATGGTCCCATAGGACTAAGAAAGGATGGTATCATAGAACCTATCAAACCCCCTACTCAAACAACCTGAGATACTACTGGGTTAGGATACCAAGGTCAGCAGAAGGACAAAGGCAAAGGTAAACAAAAGGTTGTAGACAAACAAGCAGCTACCACTAACTTAGTGGAGAAAATTCACCTTTTGCAAGAGGCTAGTGAAACTGATTCAAATGAGTATGAGTGGGACAGCCTCTCTGAGATGTCTTGTGAAGACAAAGGGATTGATGTGGTCCAACAATATAGAAATACTCCAATAATGCATGAGGGACAAATCTCTAGGGCTAGACTGCTAGAGTTCAAACCGCAACATGATGAGAATGAACCTCACGAAGAGAGTATGATATCAAGCTTGATGAACCAACTTGAGGAGAGTACCGTAAAAGACCTCGTTGATACCTCATCCCATTTAAATGAATTCTCCATCCTAGCCATAACTACCCTTGAGTCCATTCAACCTAATGATCCCTTACCTCTTGTCCACCTTGAATTAATAGATTGGGATCTATCTGAAACATCACCTGAGCTTGACACCTTTGAAAATGATGATGCCATCATCAACTACCTAGAGCTTAGAGAACACTTACCTGCAAGAGACCATAAGGCTGGCTTCCCCATCAACCTTAATGACAAGACATACTTCAGAGAGAGTGCCAATCCTTTTAGTCATAAAAATGTCAAAATAAATATGAGATCTAATGGTGAAAACCACTCTGTAGTAGTGTTAGATCATGAAAAGAGAAAAAGAAAAGATGTATCTGAAGGTGAAAACCTCTTTGAGGCACCGATGGATGAAAGGCTTGACCCTCTCCCCCTTTATGCACATCTAGAAAGATCTTCAGTATTGATTAAACCTACGAAATCAATCAACATTGGCACAGAGGCACAACCAAGACTCCTTTATCAAGCAAATTCATTAACTACACAAGAGAAAATAGAGTTTGTTGAGTTCTACAAAATAAAGTAGATAAACTTTGCTTGGTCTTACATTGATATGCCAGGTATCGACCCTAATCTAATCATGCACCATCTATCACTAGCTCCGAGAGCTAAGCCAATTAAATAGAAGCTGAGGAAAATGCACCCCCATGTAGCTTTAATGGTAAAAGAAGAGCTCAAGAAATTACTAGATGTGGGGTTCATTAAAGCCATTGACTACCCAGAATGGGTCTGTAATATTGTACCTATTTTAAAGCCTGATAAGAGAATTAGAATATGCAACGACTTCAGGGATTTAAATAAGGCTAGTTTGAAAGATGATTTTCCTTTACCAAACATTGATATCATCGTTGACCTCATAGTAGGTCACACCATGTTGTCCTTAATGGATGGTTTCTCTGGATATAACCAAATCAAGATAGCACTAGAGAATCAACATAAAACAACATTCACATGTCCACGGGGCACCTATTGTTGGTGCATTATGCCATTCGGTCTCAAGAATGCAGGAGCAACATATCAGCGAGTAATGACAATGATCTTCTATGATATGATGCATACCATCATGAAGGATTATGTTGATGATATTTTAGGGAAATCACTCACCAGAGAGGGACATCTTGAAGTCTTGGACAAAATATTTCCAAGACTATAGCAGTTTAATGTACGGTTGAATCCTAAAAAGAGTGTTTTTAGAGTAACCTCCAGTAAACTACTTGGGTACATCGTATCAGCAAATGGAATAGAGGTGGACCTGGAAAAGGTCAAAGCTATTATGGAAATGCTACCACCAAAGAATCTGAGTCAGCTACGGTCTTTACAGGGAAAATTGCAGTCAATTAGAAGGTTCATCTCCCAACTGGCAAACAAGTGCCATCCATTCTCACATCTGCTGCAAAAAAATGTTCCATTCACATGGGATGATAACTGTGAGCAAGAATTTCAGCACTTAAAATAATATATGATGAATCCACTAGTCCTAATACCGCTAATTCAAGGAAAACCTCTACTGTTATAAATCACAGCTACACCCACAGCTTTGGGAGCATTGCTAGTACAAGAAAACAATGAATGAAAGGAGCGGGCAATCTACTATATCAGTAGGACATTAGTAGGTTATGAACTTCAGTACACACCAATTGAAAGGGCATGCCTTGCAATCATCTTCACTTCACAAAAGTGGAGACACTACATGCTCTCTCACTCCATAAATCTGGTAGAAAAGATCAACCCACTAAACTATCTCCTCAACAAAGCTACCCTAACAGGTAGAATATCTAAATGGGTTATGATTCTCAATGAATTTGACATTGAGTACATGGACAAAAGAGCCATAAAAGGATAGGTCATCACAGATCAGTTGGTAGATACACCTTTGACTGATAACAACCCCTTGAGTTTTGAGTTTCCTAATGAATCTATATTCAACATCACAACAATCGCTTGGAAGCTCTACTTTGATGGGTCATACATGCAACATGGATCTAGAGTAGGTTTCCTGCTAGTAACACCGTAGGGGGATACAATCCCTAAATCATACAGACTTCTATTCCCATGCACCAACAATGTGGCCAAGTATGAAGCTCTAGTTATTGGCATAAAGATGGTAGTTGAGTGGAAGATCAAAGAACTTCATGTATACGGGGACTCACAACTTGTCATTAATCAAATAAATGACGAATACCAAACAAAGGATGAGAAGCTGATACCATACAAGCGTATGGTGGATGACTTCAAGGAATATTTTGTTGTGATCTCCTTCGAGCAAATACCAAGGTTGGAAAACAAAGCAGCAAATGCAATGGCCACTATTGCATCCCTTCTAGATATCCCTGAAAATCACTTGTGTTATGAGTTTTTGGTGGAGCCAATCTCCCATCCAGCCTATGAAAGCCCAGAAAACAACACCATTTACCACATCGTAGGGGCTGATTCTCCTTTATATGGCAAGGTTTTCACCTATCTTAAAGAGAATATCCTACCTCCCGACCTGTCAAACAACCAAAAATGCACATTCATACACCAATCATCCTGATATACCATTATTGCCGACACCCTGTACAGACGAGGTTTAGATGGTAATCTTCTTAGGTGTTTAGATAGTGATGAATATCAAACCACTCTAAGGGAGGTTCATGAAGGCATTTGCGGGATGCACTCTAGTGGTCCTACTCTGGAAAAGAGACTCATGCGTTTATGATATTACTGGCTGAGCATGGAAAAAGATTCCTATTAGTTTGTCAAGTAGTGTAAGAAATGCCAGATTCATGATAATCTGATACATGCACCCGCTTAGGAATTACAACCTTTAATGAGACCTTGGCCCTTCTATCAATGGGGACTTGATCTAGTAGGCAAGATTCACACTTCCTCCTCCAACAGCCACAAATTCATTATCACAACCATAGAATATTTTACAAAGTGGATTGAGGCCATTCCATTAACCACCATCACAGGGAAATAGATTTCATCCTTCATCCTTAACTATATCATATGCATATATGGTATTCCATTGTCTATTGTCACAGATAATGGAAGACCCTTCAAGAATCAGGATGTATAGGAACTCTGTAGTAAATTCCATAGCCAACATCATTTCTCCACTCCATACTACCCGCAAGGTAACGGCCAAGCTGAGGCATCAAATAAAACCATTCTGAAGATACTCAAAAAGACTATCGATGACACTAGCCAGGACTAGCATATACAATTGAACCCCACTCTGTGGGCCTATAGAACCAATATATGCACACCCACAAGTGCGACACCATACTCCCTTGTTTATGGCTCTGAAGCCATATTGCCTATCGAAGTGGAAATTCCTTCCCTTAGGGTGTCGTTAAAGGGACTCATAAATGATGAAGAATATAGAGTATCAAGGCTTCAAGAACTAGAACTGCTAGAAGAATGGAGACAAAATGCCTTTAACCATCTTAAGGCATACTAGCAAAGAATGTCAAGGAGCTACAATCACAAGGTTAAACCACGGGTCTTTCAGGTAGGTGATCTGGTCCTAAGAGAGAACCCACACAATCAACATGATAGAGAGAAGAAGGGGAAGTTTGAACCCAATTAGTTGGGTCCCTATATCATAGTCGTTGCCTACGAATCAGGTGCATATTAGCTCTCAACATCAGAAAGTGAAGTGTTTGATGATCCCATCAACAGTATGCACCTTCAAAGGTTCTATACCTAATAACCCCAATGCAAGGGACATTAAAAAAAATGGTACAAGTGGAAACAAGTGGTGAAAACCTAGAAATAGGTGCTATTTGTGACTAACCACTACCTCCATCTGTTAGTACAACCCAAACCGCATCCATCTTTCCTATCGTATTCATCCAATCACATTAGCCTATCGTTCATCCTATCACAAGTCTATTGCCAGTGTCGGCCACTCTGAACGACATCACCTCTAAGTTATCACATAGGTAAGGCCATCATCAATGCACCCCCGAGGCTCCTTTTCCATCCATTCCATCCCATGTCATTCAACCTTTGGTCCATTCAAGTCTACACCATTTCTCATTGCCTAGGTCTCTAGGTCCACATAAGTCCACCCTGAACTACGTTGCCTCTGCATCATCACATAGGCAAGGCCATTTAGCAATGAGCCCCCGAGGCACTAGGTCAGTCCATTAGGGCCTGTCACATTGTTCATCATCAGTTCATCCATAATAAATAAAACCTCTACTTGACTGGGGGCAAATCCTTGACCTAGTTAGAGAATAGGATTCTTGAATGCTATAAATTTCAAAGGGTAAACAATCGGATCACAGTTTTATCACTAGACAACAAGTGGCATGACAAGCAAGTTTTCAACATCATCTTGACACAAAAGACAACAAGACTACAATTGTCAAATCCATTTTGACCTAAGACATCAAACTGATTCTATCAAGTTATTGCAAGAAAACATGCTTTGGGCAAGAAAGTTTTTCAATGGTTGTTTTAAAAGTCTTATATCATGATTTTTGTTATTATGGCTTTCTACGCTACTCAAGGATGTATCAAACTAGAGAAGCTATGATGGGGGCATAATTATTTTATTTGCCTGTTGTTTGTGGATTTATCTTTAGTAATGTGAAAGCCTTGTCTAACGACATGATCAACAAAATGATCATCGAGGACATCAAAGGTCTAAACATGAAATAGGTTTAATCCTTGTCTATTGATACGCAAGTAGTACTCAGGTCATCTTGGTTCAATTATACTTAGATTCTTGTACTAACTTACTAAATCAAAATCCATGTAAGAGATACTCAAGTCATCATGGTTTAATTATACCTAGATGCTTGTATTTTCTTACAACATTTTAAAAGCTCAATGATGAAACAAAGTACTTCAAAAACTCGCACAATCGAAGATGTCAAGAATTCATATCCATACTTATCCTATTACATTCCATTGCATTATAAGCATGTTATCATTTTACCAAAATCCATGTGTCTTTGTGATCATGTGTTTATCCAATTCCATTATCATTCATTATCCAATTTCTTATCTATCATTATCCAATTTCTTATCGTTTATTACAAAATCATTCATTATCACATTTCTTATCTTTCATTATCATTTATTTTCATATATCCAATTCATTTTCTTCTAAAAAGTGTCTTGTTATTAAGATTGAGTATACTTGGCATTAACAAAAATAAAATCATTGTGTGTCATGATTTGGTCCATCATCATAAATGCATATCATTTTGTCCATTATGATGCATAAACACAAGTAAATCATAAATCGCCATAGTAAGAGTCATATACTCACATCATTCCATCCATCTGAGTTTCATATGTATATCATGATAGAAAACAAAAAATGCAAAAAACATAGATAGCATGATCATCAAATTAAACCATCTTAGTGCATGCATACATGATTCATATCATTAAATTTAGCATTGTGCAAATCAACACATGTAGAAATCATAGCATATAGGTACATCTTGCATCTAGTATTAGGTCAAACATCATAAGCATGTAGAGGCATCATGTCTAGTAAATCAAAAATCTATAGAAGCATCAACATAATCATCATAGTGTTGCATCATACAAGTCATCAAATAGAGCATTAGATCCATCACATAACATAAACATATGCATCAAAATCATAAACCATGTAATTCATCTACATGCATAGCACGCCATAACATCATAGCATCATAATGTAAGTCATGTCCATCACAGTATATCATAGCATAGTCTATCGACTCATGATATCATATCATCATCATCAAAAAAAGAATAAGAGTGTCCAAGTATACAATGATGTCAAAATAATAATACACCCTGAAGTGTCTAAACCAAAGTGGTGTATACATGTCCAAATAAAAATACTAGAAGCAAATGCGTGTCAACAGACAGCTAGGAGTGACTCCCTCCTGATGGTGCTGGATGTGGTGGTATGATGCCTCCTACTCCTCCTCTTCCTCGGCCTGCTAACCCTATCCCTGGTGCACCTCCTGCAAGTGGACTGCGAGGTGGCCCCATAGGTCCCATCACCTCGCCACTCTCCGTGGGTACCCTCTGTGACCTACTACGGTAACTGGGCCAATAACTGCCTACCATGTGCTCTGGTGGTACCACCTGCTCATACAAAGACTGCTAGTAGAAGATCTCCTGTCCTACCCTAACCATCTTAGTAACGGTCTAGCTAGTGGGACCCTATCCCGCAATCTAATGTACCTACTCTAGGAGTGCCTCTACCCTCCCATACCTCTAGATATCTATGTCTCACTCTAGTCAGGTAGTCTGCAGGTCACCCTGCAGCTATGTAATTTGTGCCTACATCTACCCTATCTGTCCTTGCTATTGTTGTAGCATAAACTAAGCCTGAGCCAACTGGGCTTGTAATCTTGCTATCACCCCATCATTTGGCCCCTGCCCCTGTGGCTGCACTGGAGACTGCACCTATGCCTGTAAGAGTAGCTGAGCATGCTGGGTGGGATCAATCCACCGGTGAACCCTCCTACCATCTCCATCTCTACCATCATCCCCATCACTACCATCATGACCACCACTACCTCCACCACCACCACCGCCACCACCACCATCATGACCTCCTCCTCCTCTGCCACTGCCATCATCCCCACCTCTACCTCCCCATCCTCTGCGTCTCCTGGGTCACCTCCGTGGCCCCTCATCATCATCCTCTCGATCATCCAAAATTGGGGCTCGCTCTCCTGGTTTGAAATAGCATGGAAAGGGATGTGCAACAAACAAGTCGAAAAAGTCTTGTGTCATGCCTGCATCTGCCACTGCCCTATGCATTAGCCAAGGATGATATGGAATATGTAGAAACTCATCACGAGCTATCTCATAGGATGGTATGGGTCCCCATCATGTCCTCTCCTTGTGCGTATGGGAAAATGTGGAATTACCCTGGGGCATCCCCTGGATTCTACCAAACTACCTATACACACGTGATACAATCTGTCTCTCCAGTTTATAGGGTGTCCTCCCTATAAGCCATCTAGTCTGAAAACAAAGTGAAAGCTTAGAAGCATCATCGTCCCATACCTCACAGTCTAGGTATGGTCGCCAAACAATAGAGTCTACATTATCAAAAGCATGTCTCCAATACTCCAACTTTCCCAACTTGGGTTGGGAAAGGCTATCCTGAAACATGTAGGAGTAGGGTTGATCCCTACCCCGAGTGCCAATACCTATAGGATGAGTAATGGCTATGTGTGTCCATGCCCATACCTATAAAAGTGAAACTCCACAAGCCAAACTAGAAGAGCCATCATAGACAAACTGGTGTAAATCATGGTATAAGTGAGTGAGGATGCAGACTCCCCAGGCATATCTAGTGCCCTCCATAGTGATCTGTGATGGTGATTGTTTGTCATTGATGTCAAAAGGTATTGAGAAAGTTGTTCATGATCATGCATTTCACAGTTGTTCACATAGTATTGAAGGATGTTGTCAGTTGGGATTGAATTGATAAATGGATGATAATATTACAAGTGTTTGATAACATTCATGTACCAATCATGCTCACTATATTGGTGTTTCAAGTGCTTACAGGATCACATGAATACAATGATGTTACTTTATTACAATTGGAAGGAAATAGAATTGATGGTAAGAGTTTCTTGTTTCAGGATGAAATTGATCATAAGTTTGGAAATGTGATGTCATACAGTTGAGGTCATAGGTTGTGCTATGAAACAAGATGCAAAGTGTAGGTTGTGCTTATATCATCTTCACAAGTTGATATGTTTAATGCATAAGATCAGGTGTCTTGATATGTTTGGTGTAGAGCTCTCTTCACTCATATCAAATCTTGAGCAGGATTGAGAAGTTGATCTTCATAAAACTCAGATCTTCACTTGAATGAATTCAGGGAATGAGTTGTCAAATGAAGTGGTCAAAGGTTCTCAAAGATATCAATGATATAGTCAATTTTTCATTATTCAAGGTGTGATTGAAGCTTGAGACAAATGAAGTGGAGTTGTTGTTCTTTCACCTCTCACATTCTACATGATCCTGCTGATTAGAAACTCTGATATACTCCTACATGTCTTCATAAGCTTCTAAATTCTCAAAAATTACTAAGTCACTAAAATCCTATTATTGCCCATTGTGTGGTATATGCTCTTTTAATTTTTAAATAGTCATTGACTTCCTATCATAGGTTAAATCACTTAAAAAACCTACTAAAGGGCTCTTTTTCCATATATGTCACTGGCCCCCCTTTGGTCCTTACCATTATCTTCGGTCATTCAAATGTTAAAAGGGCACGAATTGTTCATGAAAAACATCAAATGTTTTATAAGGGAATTAAAGTGAAGATCTTCAAAATTCTTGTGGAGAGCCCGATTTCCTTAAGGTTTTTTTTTTATGAGTTTCAAAAAAAAAACATTGAAATTGCTTTATGTATTATGAAGGGCCCGATGCATTCTAAAAGGGGAGTTTTCTTGTTTAAAGTTAGAAACTTTTAGTCGGCCTCCATGTCATATTTTTATGACAATTAAATAAGGTGATTTTTTATGCAAAGCCACCGAATTTGTATGGGTTTTAAAAAAAGGAAAATATGTGGATTAGAAATTTTTTTAAAATTTCTATTTTTTTTTTTTTTAAAAAGGTATGAGATCTAAAATGGGAAGTATATGAGTCTTTTAAGGAGTTTTTCAAGGAGCTTTTAAAGGAAATAGTTGATGCCTTTTTAAAAGCAATTTTTTGGAAAATCTTTTTTATTTTTCCCATGCCATTGAAGATTTTAGTGAAGGTGAAAGGTTTTCTGAGGAAGATTGAAGGATTGAATGATGTGAGAAAATCAAGGATTTTATTGCAAAGAGAATATGAATTATTTTTTGTTTATACACAAATGTTTGCAGATTGAAGAGTCCTGAGGAATATGAAAGTTCATACATGAAGGCAGATTTATTGAAGACATTTTTAGAAAAGAATTTGAAGAAAATATTTCCAGAAAGATTTTTTGAGAAGAAGAAGAAGTTCAACGGATTTGAATGAAAAAGATTCAATGGATTAAATGAAGGAGTTTGTCTTCTTGCACATGGAGATCAAATTTGAAAGAGATTTTATTTTCTCTTTCAAGAGCAACTTATTTTTTATTTACAGAGAAGATCAAGAGTTTGGGAATGTGTTTTTTTTGCAGAGAAGGAGAATGATTTTTGAAGGAATATGAAAAAACTTATGCAGAGAAATATTGATTTTATTTTTTTCTTGCAGGATGGAGAAGAAGAAAATGAATGGTTATGAGATTAAAGAAAAATTGATTTTATTTTTCTTTTTAGATTCTTCATAGATGAAGAAATAGATGATGTTTTTATGCAGGCAATGTTGCAGAAGAGAGAATGTGAAAGGTCATTAAATTTGTATATAATGAAGTTTCAGGTATATTGGTTTGTGTGTGAGTGATATTGTGCAGATGAATGATGAACTGACAGGATAAAATTCAAATACAAAGATTGACAAAATCATCAGAAAGACAATATATAATTGCAATGATAATCAGGTGCATGAATCATGAATTTGATTGAACAAAGACATTGAGACTAGTAAGATAGAGATGAAACATATAGAGTATGCAGTGTTGTTGAGTGTATCTGGATGTCAGATTGTTTTTGAATAGAATGGGCATTTGACAGATATATGTTTTGTATTGAATGGAAATAGAGTATCCCTCTGATTTGTTAATTACATCTGTTGGTGATTTGGTTTGCCAATGAGGCACAGTATGCCAGTGAGGCCTTGTTTTAGCCAGTGAGGCTTGTTGGTCAGTGAGACCTATTTGTTTACCAGTAAGGTATATCAATGTTGGAAGTGGGTGCTTCTGTTTGGTATTGGAGTTGGTGCTCCTAGATACATATTGTAGCCAGTGAGGCATGTTCTCCAGTTAAGCCAGTGAGGCAGTTTTGAGTGGTTTTTCTACCCAGAGAGGGTTTTTCACTCCAGTAATTCTTGTGTTAATGATATGCTTCTATGTGTGTTTTTGCTTCTATGTTAAGATTTATCTCTATGTGATCCTGCTCATAACTTTCATTATCAAACTTGTACATATATATGTAATAGTTCATTGATGACTTTCTCTTTCTGAGTCTTGTAAATTAAAAGTTATAATAAGTTGCAAAAATCTACACAACACTGATTTATCCCCCCTCTCAGTGTTGTCCAGACTCCTACAATCTACTCTAACACTCGCCCCCATCCAACTACAACACCATGCAACCGTTTGTTAGGGAATACGATACCTCCAATCAACCCAGCCACAACTGAAGGAAGGGGCTCATAGTAGGCCACCATGTCAGCCCAACTGATCTCAGTACCCTTGATCTCATCATCATCAAAGACTCATCTACACTAATCTAATCCTGCCATAGTCTATGACTCGTACTCAATGAGCTCTCCATCAACAGGTAAGTGCAAGATCCTGTGAACATCCTCTAGTGTCACTATAATCTCCCCAGTGGGAAGATGAAAGGTCCCATCCTCACTGTGAAACTTCTCAACTAGAGAAGTCAACATGTCGAGATTGGCCCTAATCTCGGGCATGAAGAGCACAAACGATAATATAGCTGATCCAATAATAAGTAGATCAATCTCCATTAGATAAGGCCTCAACATATGCATAACTAGAAACGGCTCCCTCGACATGAGGACATCATCTAACTCCTCCTGCAATCAAGAAAACGTGTGTTAATCAATCAAAATTGACTAAACTACAAGTCTATTTATCCAACATCAAAACCTTAGTTATTTCAATAGGAAAGCAATCCTATCATCTCTCTGGAGATTCTATCAATCTTAGAGATTACCTATCAGTTGACCAGCATCCATCACACAATCAACTTCATCAAATTTCTCAGTGATTTGATCAACTCAACTTATATGCGCAGTTCTACCTATCATATGCACAGAATTATCTCATAAATGTAGACTTAGCTCACATGCACCGAAATATTCTTTATGCGTAGCTTTACTTTAAAAGCGCAGGACTGTTCTTTAAAAGTGCAGCATAAACTTGCTTGCGCAATGGCATATCAAAAGTGTAGTAGAACATTAAATGCGCTGCATCCCTCATTGCATGCGCAGTGGAAACTTGTTTGTGCAGAAAAGTACTTCAAATGCAAAAAATCTGTATATGTGCTGATTCTGGCGTCATATGTGCAGAATTGCGTCATATGCATAGTTTTGGCTTTCGACGCATATAAAACCTACAACTTTGCCTAGAATTTAATGCAATCATAAATGCGCCTAACCTAGAAACAAAGGGGTACTTATCGGTGGCTCGTAGTCTGCTAGACAGTTGAACTGTCAGATCTGCTTGAATCAATGAAGCTCAATAGGAAACTATTGCATCTTCATTGGCTGCTCTATGCTCAAAAGGCTCTGATCTCCTAAAAGCTCTCTCTCAAAGACAAGTGTGCAAATGACTAGGAATGTGACCCCACACTCCTATATATAGCGCATGGAACCCTACTGGGAGGTGTTTGACCTTATCCATGTTGGGGCATGATTTTTCACGTAGTTTTTCTTCTGCGTCAACCAATTTCTTCACCAGTCTATCCAGTCAACCTATCATTCAAACTATCTCATCGTGAGATTGTCTGTCATCCTATTGTCATTTTCTTCCTGTCCAATCTCCTGAGGGGACATCCTAGTATCATAAACCTGTACTAGAGGCAAACTGGGGCATGTGTCATAATCAAAAAATTTCTATTCTTTGAAACAACGTGATTAAAACACATTGTCTCAAAGAGGGGCAAAATGTATACACCTAAAATTGGCAAAGACAAATTAAATAAATATTTATTTTTTATTTAATACCCATTCTTCTATCATTTAATAAATTCATCAATTTATCTATTTGATTCACGTTCATCATTAATAGTCCAAATATTAAATAAATATCAATTTATTTAATTAAATCAATTAAACCCATTCTCCTAATGTCATCCCTTAATTAAATAATAATCAAATTATTTAATAGCAAATCATCCTATTCCAAAGTCAAAAGTCCTCTATTCCACATCATCTAATCCACCTCACACGTCCACTTCATCATCTTGCACATGTAATTAAATATTTTAATATTTAATTATTCTATTTTCTCTCACCCACATGGCCTATTCTTCCTCCAACCATCCCTATTCCAAAGGGTATGGTCTCTCCATGTCATCATGGCCAAAGGGACACTTTGTGACACTTGTTCCATAGTCCCTGGAATCTTTCCAACCTCCCTACAAACATGATCTCCTTGTTTGACCATCTCTCTTTGGTCATTGTGAGCCTTGTGACATGTGGACTCATGTCACACCTTTCTCTCCTCCATGTCAAGGTGAGAGGAACATCTTCCCTCTTTCTCTCCCTCATCCCAACCAATTTGATCTGAATCATACACCTCTCAAGATTTCTTCTCCACCGTTAAGATCTTGACACATGAATTTGGCCTCTCTTTGGCCTATAAAAGGAAGCTCATTCCCTCATTCTATCAACACACAAGCTATAGCAAAGTTACTCTGCAAAAATTCCAACATGCCTTTGGCAAAGCATCCATATTGTTCATTGCATTTTATATCCATTATCTTCATATCCATACAACCATGTCTTCAATCATCCATCTCTCATCTTCATAAGAGTTGCATTGTAGGAAATCTCCATTGCATTATCCAACTACATCCATTCAAGTATTGTCATCTTCAATAGCGAAGAAGTGCACACTTCTGAGAGCCCTATTCATCTACAAGATCAATACAAGATAGGTAGTAATGGAATCTTCGAGGCAAATCAATCTTCAAGGTAATATATCTTTGTTTATTTGAATTGCATCATATTTCATTGAGTTATTGGATTACTAGTAGTTTCATACAGTTGACAATATTTCCTCAAACACCCTCAACACTATACTTATGCCCTAAACCCTTAACCCTCATCCATATGCCTTATACCCTCAACCTTAAACCCCAAACCCTATATCTTAGACACTCAACCTTGAACATTATCCCTTAACTATAAACTCTAAACCCTCTGCCCTATACTCTCAACCATATACTTAAGCCCTAATCCCTCAATCCTCAACCCTATACCTTAAACTCTAAAACCTACACCCACAAACCCTCATCCCTATAACCTATAACCTCACCCTTATGCCCTAAACCCTGAATATTGTGCCTCAACCCTATACTTAAAACCTAAACCATACACTCTCAAGCCAAGTCACCCTATGCCTTATGTACCCTCAATCCATATCGTAAACCCTAAACCCAATATCCTAAAACCTAATCCCCATACCTTACATAATTAATCTTATACACTCAACAAGATGAATATTATCCCTCAACTATAACCCTCAACCCTCTACCCTCTACCCTCAACCTATTACTTAATCCCTAATCCCTCAACCCTCAACCCTACACCTTAAACCCTAAACCCAAAAACCTCAACCCTCAACCCTAAAAACTCTACAGGCTCAAGTCCTTATACCCTAAACCCAAAACCCTTATATACATACATACATACAAGCATACATACATACAAGCATACACACATACATACATACATAAAAACATGCACACATACATACATACATACAAGCATGCATACATACATACAACCATACATACATACATACAAGCATTCATATATACATACAAGCATACATATATACATACATACATACATACATACATATGGGCGGGTTCAAAAAGTTGGGGGGCCAAAAGTGGCCAAATTTTTTAAAAAAACTTGTAAGACATAATGCTAAACCTTCAACCCTAAACCCTATCCCTAATCCCTCTACCCTCAAAACTCTACCTTAACCCTAATCCCTTGACCCTCAACCCTAATCCCTTATTCCTAAACTCTAAACCCTATCCCTAAACCCCCAACCTTAAACCTTAATCCCTCTACCCTCGACCCTAATCCCTCAACCCTAAATGTTATATGTAAAGCCTCAACCCTAAACCCTAATCCCTCAAGGTCCTAAACCCTAATCCCTTATCCCTAAACCTTAAACCTTAATCCCTCAACCCTAAACCTTAATCCCTCAACCCTAATCCCTCAACCCTAAACTCTAAACCCTAATCCCTCAACCCTAAACCCTAAACGCTATCCCTATTCCTAAACCCTCAACCCTTGACACTATACCTTAAACCCTAATCCCTTATCCCTAAACCCTAATCCCTCTACCCTCAACACTCTACCTTAACCCTAATCCCTCGACCCTGAACACTATCCCTAAATCCTCAACCCTAAACCCTAATCCCTCAAGGTCCTAAACCCTAATCCTTTATCCCTAAACTCTAAACCCTATCCCTAAACCCTCAACCCTAAATGCAATCCCTAAAGCCTCAACCCTAAACCCTAATCCCTCAAGGTCCTAAACCCTAATCCCTTATCCCTAAACTCTAAACCCTATCCATAAACCCTAAACCCTCAACCCTCTACCTTAAACCTTAATCCCTCAACCCTAAACCTTAATCCCTCAACCCTAAACCCTAAACACTATCCCTATTCCTAAACCCTCAACCCTCAACACTATATCTTAAACCCTAATCCCTTATCCCTAAGCCCTCAACCCTAAACCCTAATCCCTCAACCCTAAACCTTCAACATACATACATACATACAAACATGCATACATAGATACATACATACAAGCATGCATACATACATACAACCATACATACTGATGAAGGGGGTAAATCATAAAACACATAACAACAGAAATTGCACATAGAAATAGAATATTATTTTATTGATTTGGACAACTCGTTACATTACAAAAGCTCACATACAATCAGAGGAATCAATCCTCCACAGGCTACAACATATTATAGCTACCTATCACCAGGCTCTGGAATCTTATGTCTTTTGCAACCCCAAATCAGCTAAGGTTTCTATTTTCCCACCTAGTATTGACTCTACACTTTCCCCCTTAACTCTACTACTCCCAAAGGTTCCCAAAAATGGTCATAAATAGCCCCTTTTGGCAGCCAACAACCAAATTTCAAATTTTGCATCTCCCTCCAAAAATAGGTCAACTTCCAAGAGCCATAATGTTTGATCCAAGTGTCTAATTGACGTGTCGTTTGAAGTGTTGGAAATCTCACAGAGTGCTCTATGCGCTAAGAACCTGCTCTACCAGTTCTAGCCATTTTTGGGCCCGTACGGGACCATTTAGTGCCTCCAACTTGAATTTGAATAATTTTTAGGCATTTTTTTAGGAAACAAAAACTTTAATATCTTTCAACTGACAAATGATCTTTGCATGATTCCTTCGCCAAAGGTCTTATATTTCATTTACGAAGTTTCATGTAAATTTTTTGCTTCAATCCGTGCCCAAATGCAAACTTTCCTAAAATGGCAGTTTTATATTTTTAGCAGTTTGAAAAAACTGAAAGTTCTACATCATTATTCAAGCAATTATAGAACCAGAAATACAAATTTTGAAAAGAAATGGAAACAACATCAACGATTTTGAAACATCATCTTTTTGGGTGATGTAAGATTGCCATTACACCACTGGATGCTCCTGCATCACATACATACATACAAGCATACATATATACATACATACATATAAGTATATATACATACATATAGGCATGCATACATACATACATACATATGAGTATACATACATACATGCTTAATAACCTTGAACATAAAACATTCCAAGAGAGACATAACGCAAGTGCATTATAACGTGCTCACGTTATGTCAAACATGACAAACATTGGGCAAACTTTTATGAAAAGGGAAAAAATGCAAAACAAAACATAACGTGAGCACGTTATAACGTGCTTGCATTATATTTTGCTTTGGGAATCCCAAGCCTTAAGCTTGGGATTTGCTTTGGATTTCCAACCCAAAGGCTTGGAGTGCCTTCCCAATGTCTAAAGACGTGTTTCTACATATTCTACAGGATTTCACATTATTTCATTCGTGCTAACCCTCATATTTGCACATGTTTCAAGGTCGAACAAATCGAACACCTGAGTAATGTTAGGCTTTCTCTTAGCTATTTAATGATGTAATTTTTCACATTTTGACAATGTTAAGCCTTTCATCTTTAATTTCTTTTGTTTGTGTGTTCATTTTTGGGCAAAAACTAGTGTTTGGTCTTTTTTTCATTGTAAATTAACCGTTCATTGAAATTTCAAAAAAAATATTTTTTAGAAACTTAACTCCATTCTACACATATTAAAAAAAATGATTTTCAATTAGTTTTCAAAATTAGGGGTAGCACGGCCAAAATTATGTTTTTCAAAATGTGTCCACTTTGAAAATTAGTAAAAAATCAAATATTCATTAAAAAATTATCAGAAAAATCAGGCATAAACTACATGTTGTTAGCTAATTTCTCATTGAAGTGATTTTAAAAATACCCAAAAAAAAGTTAACCTTTTGAGGGAGCCACAAAACATGCTATGTTATGTTTTTTAAAAAAAAACAACACCAATTTCTATGGCTCCCTCTTTTGAACCCCTTAATCTATACTATTTTCAAAAAAAAATTGTAGTTTAGAAAGTAGAGTCGGAGCACTACGAACATTGTTTTTGTTGCATCTTAAAATTTTGAGTGTAACTATGCTCAATTTCTCATCCAAGGCAAGCATTTCCTGATTTCAAAAAAAAAAAGTGGCCACTTAAGACCCCTTTTTGGCCCCCCATCTTGCACTTACCCCTAGGCACATTTCAATTCACTAGGGGGAATATACACTAAGTTATATTTGGATATTTTGATAATATTGACTTTGTTGAGCTAATGAATAAATAATTGGTTATGAAGGCAATTGATCACCCACTAAATCTTGAAAATATTTATTTGCTCAAAGATAAGTTATTCTAGTAATCTATGGTTCTTTTTGGATTTACATGAGTCATTGGGAGGTTATAGTTGAGTTAAATCTTTAGGGAAATTTTATTGATTAGATATGTGAAGCCTAACCATGTTTAATCAATTTATTTAATCTATTACATTAGATGGACTAGGTTGGATATTTATAAAGACTATCATACTTTCATAATTACTAATAATTTTTTGGTTATCTCTATTCTAACTAGGTTTAATCTTTGTTTGCTTACTGTGTTCTTGACATGTCCTTAGTACTTCTCATAATTTTCTTGACATTGTAGTCGTTATAGAAAAATAGAGAAATTCCTACCCTTTAAAATTACAAAAGAAAAGGAAAAAATAAAGAAACACCTACCCTAAATATCAAAAGAAAAATAGAGAAATACCTACCCTAAATATCAAAAGAAAAATAGAGAAATACCTACTCTAAATTGCTATATTTGACATGAAGAATACTTTGTTTTATCTATTAAAAATTTTGAGATTTGCTTAAATTTTGAAAAAAACCAAAAATTATAATTTCTAAAAAATATAATAAAATTATTGCATTTTGTACAATGTCATTGAGCACCAAATAATAACAACTTAATCAATGTTTTAAGTGGTTTTTCATAACTTCTCTACAAGAAAAGGGTAAAAGTTTAATGTTGTGTCACACTTTGGGCCAGCTTATCAGCATAAATGAATTTAAGTATTTCCAACTAAAAGTCAATTTTGGTGAAACTTATGTTCTATTTGGATTCATTCTAACTAAATTAGATCTAGTTCATAACTTTTTTCCAATTGGAACCATCCACTAAAAACATATGTAGCATCACTTTGGGGCTCATTTATGAAAAAAATGAAATTATTTGAAAAAATTGATGTTCTAACAACTCCTATTCATGCAAATAATCATTTTATAAGAATCTAAAAATACCCTTTTGTAGATCTACAAGTCTACTTTGTAAAAATATAATTTTTTAAGCATTTCAATTAACATTTATATTTTTTTTTGTTTCTACCAAAAGTAGGTCATCAACACCAAAATATGATGTTGATTGTCCTCTCAAGAAAAAATAGTAAAGTTTATCAAAAAAAATAAAAAAATATGATACACTAGAGGAAAGATTCCTTGTCAAGATGATATAATTGTTTTCCTATTTTAGATAAATAATCAAGACAAAAGTTGATGTCCCATCAAAACAGTTATCTTTTCATTACACACAACTTCCAAGATTTATTTAAAAATATATATTTATCAAATGGGGGAAAAATTAATCCATGCACTAAAGTTTTGAGTTATGAATGTACAAAAAAATATAGAAGGAAAAGAAATGAAATTTACTATATAAAGTGTGATGTCCCATTCAACCTTATTTTTCAACATCTTATTAGTAACTAAATTATAGTGTCAATTTATAGAATACTACATTTAAATAATTTTTTAATTTTTTTAAAATACAAACATAAAATGCACTAAAAAATCTACATTTTATTAGTTTACATCATTTGAAAATTCAAAACATATACGTCACTTTGTAGTGATTCAAGTTAAAAAGTTAGATCAATGTTGGTCGTTTTCTTTATAAAAGTGTGACACAGCTTTGAACTTTCACCCAAAAAGAGCTTACCGTAGCTTCAAGAAATATTTATTTTGAACTGACAAGGCCAACTATGTGAAGGTGGAAGCTCATGTGGCCTCAACTAAGACCTAAGACACCTATTCTAGTAGACGTAAGACACCTAAGACACCTAGACTTTATACCTTATTGTAGTCTAGACCTGCGATTCCTAGACACCTATTATAGTTCTACCTAAGACACATAGACACCTATTATAGTAGACCTAAGACACCTAGATAAAATTATACCTTATTCTAGTCTAGACCTAGTTGACATAGTAGACCTAAGACACCTAGATTTTATACCATGTATTGTAGTCTAGAGCTAAGACACCTAGACACGTATTATAGTTCTACCTAAGACACCTAGACACCTATTATAGTAGACCTAAGATACCAAGATTAAATTATACCTTATTCTAGTCTAGACCTAGTTGACATAGTAGACCTAAGACACCTAGACTTTATACCTTATTGTAGTCTAGACCTAAGGCACCTAGACACCTATTATAGTTCTACCTAAGACACCTAGACACCTATTATAGTAGACCTAAGACACCTAAATTTTATACCTTATTCTAGTCTAGACACAGGTAGATTTTAGACCTTATTCTCTAGTCTCTAGACCTAAGACATATGTAGATTTTCTAGTAGACATAGTAGACCTAAGACATCTAGATTTATACCTTATTCTCTAAGTCTAGACCTAATATGTATATGTAAGAAACCTATAATATATATATATATATATATATATATATATATATATATATATATCATTCTAAGACATGTAAGAACTAAATAATACATGTAAGACACATGAGTTAAAGACTCTATAGTGTAGAGATCATACCTATGCAACATGAAACAATAACTTGAGATCCTTTTAGCTACATTATTGCAAAAACAAATCTACTAGACCATGATGAAATGTAAATAAAAATTTAGAACTTAGATAAAATTTGTTAAGAACCATTGAAATTATCAATGAAAGCAAAGAACTATTGAAGCATAAATTAAAATAATTACTAGTAGATCTAGTGAATACATGAAATGAAGTGTAATTTGTTGTCCACATTTTTCATACCATGTTGATTGGCTCACCTCACTCTTCAATAACATGTAATATTCTTTGATGGTCATCTCTATCTAGTCTCCACTTATGATGTCCACGTGCACATAGAACTTGATGAAGAGATAGGCCAGTAGAAATTACTAGGTGGCTATACTCATACACCATGTTGTCAAGTTGGTAATCAATAAAATGAATCCCATTTTGAACAATTTTGACTTGTTTGAGATATGTCCCTTGCACTACAATTGAACCCAGGTGGGAAACAACATTCCATCATTTGTTTCTAGTTTAGTTAACTTCATCCTCTCTCCTGTGCAATGTAATAAATCATTATTAACACCTTCTATGTTTCCAGCCTCTACTATTACTACAAAACATCTCTTACACCACAATGAAATGTAAAAAAATTAGAACCTGTCATGAATTCTAATATTTAATAACCAAATTACAATTAAATTTTATCAACATATTAAAATTTAAAAAATTGAACTACAAACTTTACACGATATATATATATATATATATATATATATATATATCTTTTTTAATCAATCCTGAAATGTGGTCATAATCAAGTAAAATCAAAAGGATGTCTTCAAATCTTTCATCTTCATCTTCGTCATATGTGTCAGTAACAACTAGTGGCACCAAATTCTATTCATTGACATATCCATGTTGTTGGTTGTTGCAATTATCATAATTTCCTAAAATGCAGCCATAACAAAAACAAGAGTAATCCCTAGTGTACAATGTCCATGTGTGGCTATCTGTACTCATGACACAATGCAAATATCGTGTTTTCTCTACCCTCTTGCATACATTCTTTGTTCTTCTATCCACACCTACAAATTATATATATATATATATATATATATATATATATATATATATCATACATGATTTACAACTATAATTTTATCTAGAATTATAAAACTATAATCACAACATGAAATAAAATAAATATTTAAGTAAATATTAAAAAAAGTCAAACTTTTTTCAAACAATACATACCTAATATCTCCCATAACACTCTATTTGGATGTGGGTTCCTCCCTGAAGATGTGCCGACCTCACATGCGAAGTGTTTCTTACACCATTCAACAACATCATGTGCATCATTTATATGATCTCCCTCATAATTCATTTGATGTTTTCTTAGAGTGTGTTTGATGCAAGCTCCTACGCCATCATGTTCACCCTTTCCATGCCCACTCTCAAAGAAACTCCAAACATGTGGTGTATTGTCATGTCGATGATACCTACAAAGTACATAAAATGGCCTTGATGATTTGAATTGTGACACACACCCATCTGACCATACAAAATGTTTTTCAATTTTCACACCCCTTGTCAAATCATCAAAAAACTTCTTAAAGTAATGTTCTACAAAATGTGTGTCATGCTCTTTATCATCACTAATATAAAAGTTATATTCTTTCTTAATGACTCGTTGTTGATATGTACTGTCAACACCATCCAAATCCAATTGTGCATGTTGATAACACACATGCACCACAATAGTGACCTGCTCTAAATAGTAATCTTCTGTTTGAATCTCCTTTTGATGGGTAAAAGAGTAATTTTCTGCAAAGTCGACTACTGATAGAACTGTTCCAAGTGGGAAAGTATCTCTTAACAACTAAAACTATTTTTCTTGCCACTTAGAAAAAATGCATGATGCATGTACGGTTGTATCAATTTATGAAAAATTTCCATAAATGTTCCAATAGGTACCTCCTCTTCTACGTAATCTAACCTTGTGGTTTTTTTCCCAAATTTTATTTTAAATTTTATGTACTTGTAACTCTTGCAATTTACCATCTTCATCATGTCGGTATCTTCATTACTCAGACGTATTTTAGCCAAATTTCCACATGTTTCACAAAGTCCTTTTATGCATTTCATTGGACCATCTACATCATCATCAGATTTATCACCTAAGATAGATTCTATGAACTAACTTACTCATTTAAGAGGTGTTTGAACACCATCACTTTCTTCTCTGATCTTTTGAAACACCTGATGGTAAAGATCAATTTCAATATGATAATTGTTGAATGCACAAGACAACTGAGAGGGGGGGTGAATCAGTTGTAACTTATAATTCTAAAACCCTCAAACACATTTAGATCCACATCAATTCAATTAACCCTTAAACTGTTATGATGATTAAGCATGAAAGAAAATAACAAAAATTGAATCAACTCAACATCAAACACAAGAGAACACCAGATTTACATAGAAAACCCAAGAAGGGAAAAACTACGGTGAGGATTGGCTCATGGTATAAAGTAATATCAACACCAAAAAATAATAGGGTCACTACTAGAAGCCTCACTGCCCAAAAGAAAGGCTCACTGCCAAGGCTCATTGCCAGAATAGAGAAGAAGATAGAGAAGATTGTTACAAGGAGAAAACCATCTCAATGCAACAGAGAATTCCACCGCAACACCATCAACACATCTGCAGTCATACTAAAGAAATGTAGACACCTTCTGCTCACTACATCCAATAATCTAACACATGAAAGTTTGTACTGCACCACACATTCAACCACACTATTATTCACATCACCTTCATTGTGCAACCCCTTGATCATGATCCCTTGACACTTATTTATATGGTCTTCAACCTTGAGAACATTCTCCAAGGTCAGCAAATCACCTTGACCTAGAAAATTGAAATTAGGTCTAGACCTAAAACATTCCTGTGGAGGAAAGGAATGAAGGCGGACCACAACACATCTTAGCTTAGACCTAAATTCATCCAAGCATGCCACTTCACACTTTCACATCACCGAAGCAACTCTGAAATTAGTGTAAACACCCAAGGTCATCCAAACCTGTGTTAACACAATGAACTTTTTAGTACACACTTCCTCAAGACAAAATACAACTTTGTAGACCACAAACCAAGCTTTAACATAATCTAGAGTGTTCCACGACATCCTAAAACATCCTAAAATCCAACAAATTCCTCTGCAACAACTTTCACCTGTTGCACAGCCTTATCCTATTTATCTAGTATACTTAACTATCTCTGTCATGCACTATATCTCTAGAAATCAACTTCAGGAGCACCAAACCATGAACGCCTTCAATAGAAGAAAGATATGAACCATACCTTAGAAATATAGTCCACACACTACTGAACACAACTTCCTCTGCACAACGAACTAGACTACCAAATTCAAAATATAACATCTCTTAACATCTCTGAACAACATATCCAAACCATAAAGACAGATCTTCAATAGAGAGGAAATGTGGAGCAAAACCATAACACTACTCTGTAAACCAAAATGCCACTTGAACACACTGTTTCCTTTATTAATCAAATGTTCTCAAAAGCACTTGGAAACCAACCAAAAAATATATATTCTTAACATCTTTAGCACCTCTTCAAAGAAACCAAATCATCTTCAACAAAGCAACTCAACCAAATAGCTCATACCATTGCAACAACCTGATCTCTGCTCAACTAGTTGACATAATGACAACACCAAGATAACATGTTGACATCAATGACAACACTAACCGCACATACTTGCAACAATAACGACAACAAAAGGTTTCAAAAACTTTGTTTTCCTTCACATAATATGGCCTTAACATTTCAAACATTGTTTGCCCAATCTTTATATGAGGATTTGCATCACAAAACATCACATACATCTCATGTTATGTTATGTCTAACCAATGTTTTGTATGCAATTCATAACTATTTGGCTCGATCCTATGTTTGAGAACATCTCTACTATTTGATGAAGGATGAGTATGATTGTTCCAAAAAATTGAGATCAACTTCCTAACACCATCTTCACTCTTGTCAGAATGAGGAGCCCTACACATCATTGCCCAATTGCCTTCTGTAGTACTATCATCCAAAACCTTTCTTCTTTTCACATATCTTCTTAGTGTCTTTCTACTTAAGCCAATTTCACTTGAAAGTGAAGAGATTTGATGCTTTCTTCACATTTGTGGACTTAAAATAGATGTCAACATCACTCTTCTTGAAATGCTCTTATCTGTTGATCATGATTTTTTTCCAATGGAATCCAAACCTTTTTTAATGTTCATTTTCTAAAATATCTTTTTCTTGTCATCTTTTCCTCTTTTTGGTGAAATCTACACCCAATAATTGTAATGGCTCTTTTAGCTCATCACAAAGAAGTATATTTGATAATAGTTGGGCTTGACCAAGTGTATCACAATATTTGAAATGTTTCTCAAGTATTTCCTTTCAAATTCTATTCAAATACCTCTTACTAACTTGACTAGGTTATTCAACACAAAATTATCCATTTCAAGTAATGATCTATATTTCTATAAGAAATTTTTCTCTTCACCTCTTTAATTAGATTCATATGCATATCTATAGAAGGAAGTGATCCTGGCCCCTCTCCAACATCAAAGTGTGGATGGGCCTCCTCTCTGACATCAATAGTTTGTGTTTGGGCCTCCTCCCTAACACCAACTATGTGTGCTTCATCCTCCTCTACTTCAGTATCTAAGTTAGGCTCAACTTCTACTCTAGTATATGTATGTTGAACCCCTATACATATCATTTAAAAGAGAAGATTTTAGAATATGTTTAAGGGATAGGTAAAGTTCTCATTTACAAAAAACTATAAGTTTTAACATTTTAATATTTTATCATTCTCTATTAAATATAATATTAAATATAAGTTCAAATGTATAGCATTACTTTTCATTTACTCTCAAATCACTATAAAATTAAACATGTAAATTTCTAATGTATCATTTTCCTCATGTCTAGATATATACTTGCATTTAATGGTAGCATAAATAGGTGCACAAACATAGTTTGAGGTTACTTGAATATCATTTTAAATTATTTAGATAACATACAAGATTGAATCCAAGATGTGGTGCCCATAATGTGGGAAAGAAATATTAGTTACATCCATGTGGGCCTATATTACTTGTCCATGCATATATATGAAAGATGAATGTAGGACATGTTGGAAGCACTATTGAACTGACTCCATCCTACTTATGGGAAACAACACCATGATGAAGTGATCCATATGTATTTATGCCAAGAAGACTAGTAACACCACTTCCCAGAACTTAATTTCCTTTCTTGTGGGAAATGTTGATCTTATTTTCACAAAAGGTGACTAATGCAGAAGCATCTCGAGATCCCAAAGTTATCCACATCAAAGTGTACATAAACAATTTTGTTTTCTATTTTTTGTTGTTTACAAGATGCATTGAAGTTCTTTTTGTGTCTTCACTCACTGTAAAACTACTTGCCCGTTGGTTGGTGTTACTCCTCCATCAGCCTAACAACTCCATTTCAGCGAGATACAATACACAGTCCCATCGATAGACTGAAAGCTTATCAGTGGGAGGTGGTTGTATCACTGGGATAGAATCCCATGTCTCTCTGATATCAATGTAACCTGTTGACTTTGGCAGGACTTGGATTGAAGTCTCTTTTTTTTTGGCCAGTCGGGGGTTTTCAAAACTTCATAACCTCCGACTAGAGGTTCTCAAGTTCAGATTTTTAGAGACTTCGTGACTTTGAAACTTTTCATGCATGACACATCAAGTGGAAGTGGGAAACGGTATTAGCAGAGGTGGTGCGATGGTAGGGACCACTTGGTATTTCCATGGGACAACAGAAACAACTCAAAGATTTAAAGCAAATGAAGATTCAATCATTTAGTATATCATAGAATCCAAATACAGATCATTCGGCAACATGCGGGCTTATAATTAGGGCTCAAAGACCTGATTACATAATATCAGAATATGCACAAGATATGGCTTTGAAGATCCTTCACACAAATTCAAACTATCAACTTCTAAAATTATGCTAACTACTTTCCTAGGCATCTATTACATCAATATATATCATCTCTGGAACATTAGATTCCTCTGCGTCAGCCCAACAAGGTCACATACTCCAATGAAGAGTGGTAACGTGTATACATGGATAGGTCAGACCTAATCAAGTAGAACTCCTCCGCAAATGAATGGAATGATGTGCAGATCTTGAAGAAGGTCAGCCACAAACCATAGATCATTGAATGATGTGTCATTAGGCTCCGCAAGTCTTCTCCTTTAGCTGATTATTCGAACTGCCAGAATGCTCTGCTCTGAGAAAAATAGTCAATCATCTGATAGCGATATCTCTCTGATAACTGATCCAAATGCTCTAAAAATTGGATATGATGTAGATGAACATGTTTAGATGCTAAGTCCAACTCCACAAGCTCTGAAATGCAACTATGGTAGAATGAAGACCAAAATATAGATATTGCTACTGACTGAACTACCTGAACTGAACTAGAAAATGAAAAGAAACAAACTAAAATGTAAATATTTTTGGTTGATGCAAGATTTCTCTTGAACTAGGGATGCTCCTACATCAGACATCCAGGGTTACTGAAAAAGTGAGTCCCTCACTTTGTGGGGGCCAAAGGAAAACCAAGATAGTCCACCTTAGCCTAAGAAATCCAAGATGAATCTTCTTCCAGACTGCCTTTCCACTTCACAAGATATTCTTTGTATTGTCTTCCTCTAGTGCTACATCCAACTCTACTGTCCAAAATGTCTTCAATCTGCTCTGGTTCTTGTTGCGGTAACTGCTTCTTCAAGTCTTCTTCAATACTGTCACTGAACTCTGCTTCATGATACTGGTATAAGTCTGCAATATTGAAAATAGGTGATATACCCAGTGTCTCTAGTAGATCCACTTCATATGCATTTCCTGAATCAAATTTTTTGAGTATCCTACAAGGTCCAAACTTCATCTTCAACTTGTTATATGTCCCAACTAGAAATCTCTCTTTTCTCAAGTACACCATCACTTCATCTCCCACTACAAATTCTCTATGTCCTCTCTTCTCATCTACTCATTCTTTATACTTACTGTTCATCTCCTCCAAATGCTTCTTTACCTGATTATGCATTGTCTCCATGTGTCCTGCAAATTCTTCTACTTATGCACTCCTCTTTTCTTCCCTACTGATATCTCTCAGCTCTGCAACTCCTCTAGGGTTTATTCTGGTAACAATATCAAAAGGTGTTCTTCTGGTACTCCTATTCACTGAATTATTATATGCAAACTCTACTTGTGAAAGAATCAAGTCCCAACTTCCTGCCTTCTCTCCAACCAAACATCTCAACATGTTTCCCAAACTCCTATTCACTACTTCTATCTATCCATCAGTCTATGGATGAAATGTTGAACTAAACTTAAAATCTATCTTCATCTTCTTCCAAAGTGTCTTCCAAAGGTATCCAAGAAATCTTGTATCTCTATTTGAAATTATACTCTTAGGTAATCCATGGAATCTCACAATCTCCTTGAAAAATAGGTCAGCTACATGCACTGCATTAGTTGTCTTCTTACAAGGTATAAAATGTGCCATTTTTGAAAATCTGTCCACTACTTAAAATATTGAATCATGTCCTTTTTGTGTCTTTAGCAATCCCATTACAAAATCCATACTTATGTCTTCCCAAGGTCTCTTCGGTGTTGTCAAAGGTTTATACAATCCAGTGTTCTGACTACTCCCTTTTCCAATTTGACAAACTCTCTAACTCTGCACAAATTTCCTAACATCCTTATGTATCTGAGGCCAAAAGTAATTTTCACTCACCAAAGTCACTATTTTATCAATGCCAAAATGTCCTGCCAATCCACCATTATGTTTCTCCTTAATCAAATTATCTCTCATTGAACTTCCAGGTATGCATAACTAATTTCCTCTGAACAACATATCTTCCTGAATGAAATAATCCAACCACTTACTCCTATCTGTCACAACAGGTTCCTTGCATGCTTTCCAAGGTTCTACAAAATCAAGATCTTCCTCATACATGTTCTTCAATTCATCAAATCCCAACACTTCAACTCTCATATATGTCAACAAGTTTATTCTCCTACTCAATGCATCTACAACTTTGTTTGATTTTCCACTCCTATGCTTCAACACAAAAGTATAACTCTCCATGAACTCTACACACCTCATCTGTCTCTGATTCAACTTACCTTGAATGTTCAAAATTGCAAATCTTGATGATCTGTATACAACATGAACTCCTTAGGCAACAAGTAATGTTTCCACTTCTTCAATGCTTGAATTATGGCATAGAAATCTTGATCATAAACTAAATATCTCCTCCTTGCATCGTTCAACTTCTCAATGAAATATGCTACTAGTCTACCTTTTTAACTTAATACTGATCCAATTGCATTTCCACTTACATCGTAATCTACTTGAAATACCTTATTGAAATCTAGTAATGCCAAAACAAGTTGCTCTGTCACTTTCTACTTCAACATTCAAAACTTTTATCTTCTCCCGATGTCCACTTGAAATTTTTTCTATCACCTCTCATTGTCTCTGTCATAGGGTTACAAACTAAACTAAAATTTTTGATGAACTTCCAGTAGAAAATAGCTAATTCATGAAATGATATGACTTCTCTAATGCTCTCCGGTGTAGGCCATTCAACAATTCCTCTCACTTTCTTAGGGTCCATCTTCAATCCTTCCATAGAAATCACAAATCCAAAGTATACCAATTCTTCCTTCATGAAACTACACTTCTTGATGTTTATCAGCAATTTCTCTTCTCTCAATCTCTACAATACTTGTTTAAGGTGCTGCAAATGTTCATCTTTTGTCTTACTAAAAATTAGAATGTCATCCAAATATACAATAACAAACTTACCCAAGAATCTCTTCAAAACTTCATTCATCAATCTCATGAAAGTACTGATGGTGACAAGTTGTCATTGATGTCAAAAGTGTGTTCAGTTGATGTTGCAAAGTTGCCATAGTTGTTGCAGGACATCAAGAGGAGATAGTTGACATCAGGAGGAGATAGTTGTTTATTGTTTGGATGTCGTTAATGTGAATTTAAAAGTCACTAGTTGTGCTCAAGACAAGGTTGTCAGGTTGTGCTCAAGAGAAGATATGAGATGTGATCTTCATTCTTGGTTTACTTGATGCAAAGATTGTTGTCATGCTACCTTGATAGAAGAAGTAAGGTGTTCATAAGATGACATATTTGTGAAGTCAGTTTGTGGTCATATATTCTCCATGCTTCAAGTCTGATTTGAGAAAGGGTTTGTGATGTAATGGGATATCAAGGTCTCCTCATGTTTAAAGTCCTTCACATAAGCACATTTATATCTTTATACTTCTTGTTGTTGTCTTAGAATGTCCTTTTAGTTGATGAAGAATACTTCCTCTATGTTGAATGATGAGATCAATAAGTGAAGTATTAAACTTAATGTTTGTCAAAGAAGAAAAGAAACGTAAAAATTAGGTTGTAGTCCTAAAAGTCTAAAGCCCTGAAATGTCTTTTAAATATCCTAATTTGAGCTCTTCACTGCCCGTCATACAAGATTCACTTTTTATTTTTATTTTTCATTGACCTATGATAAAAGGTCATTTCACTTAGATGTAACCTACAGGAGGGGTCCTACATGTGAAACCAGCCCCTATTCTTTCTCTAACTGACATCTTCAGTGTGGACTTTGAGCGCCAAAACTTCATCAATGGTAATGTTTGAAAGTGTTAAAGAGCGCGAAAGATATAATCAATTGATGTATTTTAAAACCTGACCACCTCTTCTATCATCCAAATTTGAAGGTCTTGTGAACGTCAAAGCATTATATTGACTACAGTTTGATGAGGGTTTTTGGCAGTTTATGGCATGTTTTGAGCCCGAATAGAAAGTTTCTATTATATCAATTTAGAGAATCCTTTGAGCCCGAATGGAAAGCTTTTTCAAGGCAATTTTTTTTGTATGCTTAAAGTGTTTTCAATGAAGATTTATTTCTTTTTCCAAGGCAGATTCTAAAAACAAGGAGAAATCTTCTTTAAGGAAAGAGTTGTTTTTAAGAGTATTATTTTAAGAAGAATTTATGAAAAGGCAAGAAATGATTAAGAAGTTTATTTTGAGAAGATTTTTTTTGCAGATAGAATGAGAAGTTTTTTCAATAAGCTTGCAAGAAAATATAAGATCAAAGGAATGATTTTTTTCTTGAAAGATTTTTATGCAGGTGGTCACATGAAGATCTTGCTTTAATTTTTGATAGAGAATATAAAGAGATACAGAATGTTTTTTTTCTTGAGAAGAGGATCAATTTTTGAAAGAGAAATATAAAACATTGTAAATTAGATTTTCTTCTTGCAAATGGATTTTTTATTATGAAGATATTATTTTTGTGAGATGTTTGCAGAGAAAAAGAAAATGAAAAGACATTGAAGAAAATATGAAGAGGATTCAAGTAAAAGAGATTTTATTTTCTCCTACAAGGCACTATTTTTTTATTGAAGACAAAATGTTCAGTTTGAAATGAATATGAAAGGTCAATGAATTTTTGAAAGGTCAATGAAATTTTGAAGAGAATTTTTGTAGAGGAAAGGAATATGAAAAGATATTCATAATTTGTATATAATGTATTAACAAGTACATTGATGGTGTGTGTGTGGAACTGTATATAGAAATGAAGACATTTTCTATGACATCCTCTTGAATGATATAGATTGGTTTGAAACAAGCAAGAAGATAACATGAAATTGAACATGCAGGAATGAATTGTTTGAGCATCAGATGCAGGATTGGAGACATACACATGGAGAAATCACAAATGGAGTTTGTATTATGCAGAGATGAAATATTGAATTGAATGGAAATAGAGTGTCCCTTTGATCTTGTTTATTACTTCAAGGGAAGATTTGGTTTGCCAGTGAGGCCTTGTATTAGCCAGTGAGGCTTGTTGGTCAGTGAGACCTATTTGTTTACCAATGAGGTATATCAGTGTTGGAAGTGGGTGCTTCTATTTGGTATTGGAGTTGGTGCTCCTAGATACATATTGTAGCCAGTGAGGCATGTTTTATCAGTTAAGCCAGTGAGGCAATTTTGGAGTGGTTTTTCTACCCCTGGAGGGTTTTCCACTCATGCAATTCTTGTGTCTTGATTCATATTGATCTTCTCTCTGTGGTTGTGTGTTTTACTCATGAGTTTTTATTTTTCATTCTCAGTTATGTGCATATGTGTTTGACAAATCAATGATAGCTTTCTCTCCTTGTGCTCTGCAAGTTAAAGTTTTTAAAAAGATTTGAAAATTCACACAACACTGATTCACCCCCCCTCTCAATGTTGTCATTGACTCCTACAAGTACTAGGTGCATTTGTCAATCCAAAAGGCATCACTAACCACTCATACAATCCTTCATTTGTCTTAAAAGTAGTCCTCCATTCATTTCCTTCTCTGATTCTGATCTGATGGTATCCACTCTTCAAATCTATGTTTGTGAAATATTTGTCTCCACTCAAACAATCCATGATATCATCCATCCTAGGTAAAGGAAATCTATACTTAATTGTGATCTTGTTTATTGCTCTAGAGTCTATACACATTCTCCATTCTCCATCTTTCTTTAGTGCTAGCACTGCAAGTACTACACAAGGACTTAAGCTTTCTCTAATCAAACCTTTCCTCAACAACTCATGTATCTATCTATTCAATTCTTCATTCTTTGCTGGTGTCATTCTATGTGCTACTTTGTTAGGCAAACTAGCTCCAAGTATTAGATCCATGTGATGACTGATACTCCTGATTGATGGCAATCCTTTAGGTACATTATCTGATATGATGTTTTCATACTCTGTCAGCAACTCAGTTATCTCCTCTGGTTGTGATTATTCAGTTTCCTTCTTCAATGTTTCAGGCTTCTTAGGGATCAAAGCAAAACACATATTCTCATGTCTCAAACCATCCATAAATTTTCTTCCATCTACCAAACATATTCTAGCATTTCCACATACTTCACTCTTAGGATCATCCTCCAAAGGAATCAAAGTAATCCACTTTCCATTTGATGTTATAGTGTATGTATTCTTTCTCCCATCATGTATAGATTTTCTATCATATTGCCAAGGTCTACCCAACAAGATATGACATACAACCATAGACATAATATCACACAATACTTCATCATGATAAGATCCAATATGAAATTTCACCAAACATTGTTCACTCACCAGTACCTTCTGATCATCTTGAATCCATGCTATTTGATAGGGCTTAGGGTGTTTCAATCTTTCCAACTTCAACTTAGTCACCATCTCCTCTAAAACTAGGTTATCAAAACTACCAATATCAATTACAACTTTACAACATTTACCTCCTGACTTGCATCTAGTTCTGAATAAGCTTTTCCTATGCAGTGGTTCCTCATTTGTCCCTACTTGAAATAGTGCTCTCCTCATCACAAGTGATTCTCCCTTCTCAGGTTTACCAACTGAACTGGGTGATCCAATAGGTTCTTCTTCCACATAGGCTACTCTTCCACTATTCTTTGTCCTCTTGCTTGTACTCCCCTGATTACATTCAAATGCTCTATGTCCTCCACCTCCACACTTGAAACAAGTTCCTCTGAATGTTCTCCTATCAGGTCCTCTTCCTTCTCTTTTGTATCCTTCACTCCGGTATGGACTAGGGTTTCCTCTACGATAGAAATTTATGTCATCTCTCTGATATGCATTGTTATCTCTATCATCCTTCTTGAATGTGTTATCTTGTTTGTTCTACTCTATATATGATCTCTCTCCTCTGAAAAATGTTCTTCCTCTCTAAAATTTACGTCCTTTGCCTCTTTGTCTCTAATCATGTCTCTTATTCAACTTGTCTTCAACTTTTAAGGCAAACTGATATGCTTCTTTTAGTGTTGCCATACTCAGTTCTTCTTGAATGTTAAATCTCAATCCATTTATGTATCTAGCCACTTTCTCCTTCCTTGCTTCACTATGTCATGTCCTTATGATCATCGTATGAAATTCTTCTGTATACTCCTTCACAAATTTCTCCTTTTGTCTTAGGTTCTACAATCTCTTCAACAGTTCCAACTCATAGTCAGTAGGTATAAATTGATTCTTCAACTTTGTCACCATCCTATCCCATTTTGTAATATTTTCCTTTCCTCTTCTATTTCTATCCAAGTGAAATTCTCTCCACCATATAGTAGCATGTCCTTTCAGCTTTGTCTTTGCAAATTTCACCTTCTCCGGATCTTCAACTTCTTCATATTCAAAGTATTCTTCCATGTCATTTATCCAGTCAATCAACTCTTCAAGGTTCAAATTGCCAGTGTAATTAGGTACATCAACTCTAGGTCTTTTTCCAATCTTTGAAATAGCTCACAACATCTTGAATTGATCTGATTCTTCTTCTTCTTCACCTCCTTGGGTTTCTTCAGTTTGATTTGTAGATTAAAATTCTTCTTCATCATCACTTTCAACATTAGGTCTAGGTGTCAATCCTCTTCACCTATCTTCCTCGACAACATCCAATCAAATTCTAATTGTTTTCATCATTTCCATCATCTCATCCATCCTACCAGCCATTGTTCCAATAGCAAGGATTCTCCTCAGTAGCATCTTCCTAGGATCAAGTGCACACTGCCTCAAGTTCGGCGATCAGGCTACAAGGTGACAATTGCCTCACAATTGGCGATTAGTTGCGACACAAGTAACCTACCTTAGATTCAAAGATCTATCCATAGCAAGATCTTATGGAATTCCTTCACCAACTTCACTCAATTCGCTCCCAAAGATTTAAACTTTTGCTCTGATACTAGAATTGGTGCAGTCACAGTTAGGAGGGTCCTCAAAGAGAACAATCCAAACCGTACAGCTAGAGTAACATAATGGAAACAACTCAAAGATTTAAGGAAAATGCATATTCAATCATTCAGTATATCATAGAATCCAAATATAGATCAGCCAGCAACATGCGGGCTTATAACTAGGGCTCACTGGCCTAATTATATAATATCAGAATATGCACAAGATATGGCTTTGAAGCTCTTTTGCACAAATTCAAACTATCAACTTCTAAAATTATGCTAACTACTTTCCTAAGCATCTAATACATCAATATATATCATCTCTGAAACATTAGATTCCTCAGCATCAGCCCAAGAAGGTCACAAACTCCAATGAAGAGTTGTAATGTGTGTACACTGATAGGTCAGACCTAATCAAGTAGAACTACTCCACAAATGAGTGGAATGATGTGCAGATCTCGGGGAAGGTCAGCCATGAACCACAGATCATTGAATGATGTGTCATTAGGCTCCACAAGTTAGGAAATGCTCTACAAGTCTTCTCCTTTAGCTGATTATCTAAACTGCCAAAATGCTCAGCTCTGAGAAAAACAGACAATCTTCTAATAGCGATGTCTTTCTAGTAATTGATCCAAATGCTCTGAAAATTGGATATGATGTAGATGAACATGTTTAGATGCTAAGTCCATCTCTGCAAAGTCTAAAATGCAATTGCAGTAGAATGTGGACCAAAATATAGAAACTGCTACTGACTAAACTGGAAAAATGAAAAGAAACAAACTGAAATGTAAATGTTTTTAGTTGATGCAAGATTTCTCTTGAACCAAGGATGCTCCTGCATCAAGAACTCTGATATAATCTGTAATCATTTTGAGAATAAGTAAAGGAGGGTTGTTTTCTTTTGGGCAATTGTTGAACTAATAAGATTGTTTTGCTACTTGATTGATAGCCTGACCAGGCTCTTCAATCTCAACTGTGTCAAGTGGTATCAGAGTAGGTTTGCTCCTGGAGAATGTCAACAATTATGAAGTCCTGAAGAGAATTTGTTGTGGGTGAGTGAGAAAATTAAGAATACCTACAACTACCAAGGGCTTGCGTACAATGGCACAAAGAGGACATGGCAGAGGAAGAGGAGTGCGAAGAGATGCAGACCCTATCTTGATAGAGATGTTGAGGGGAATTACAGCCAAACTAGAGGCCGTTGAGACTACACAATGAAGAGGTCATCATGTCGAAGATGTGAGTTATGATGAAGAAGAGCAGGTTGAAGTTGAAGGAGAAAAGAGGTTCATTCGAGCCCTAACTAGAATAAATACTAGACCCCGTTTTAACCCTCCAGACTATAGTGGTAACCTAAATTTAGATGAATTGTTGGATTGGATCACCGAGATGGAGAAGTACTTTAACTTTGAAGGTACAAAAGAAGATAAGAAGGTGAAATATGCATGTACAAAGTTGAAAGGGCATGCATCCCTGTGGTGGGATCATTTGTACACTAATAGACAAAGAAGAGGTAAGGAGAAGATAAAGTCATGGGACTCATCGGTAAACAAATTGAAGATGAAATTCATGCTTGCAAACTATCAAATAAATCTATTTAGAGAATTGCAGAACTTGAAGAAAAGAGAATCTAGTGTCAAGGAGTACACAGAAGAGTTTTACCAATTGAGTATTTGAATAGACCACTTGAAGAATGAGGTTTAGCAAGTTGTAAGGTATCTAAATGGCTTGCGGGTGTCCATACAAAACAAGATTAGGTTTCTCGGATTGTAGAGTGTGGAAGAGGCCTATTAATGTGCATTGATGGCCAAAGAGAAGTTGAATAGGAAACAACAAAACAATAATAGGGGTAGAGGCATAAAGGCTCATGGTAGAGGGTAGAGCAGTGGTGGAAGAGGATATCCTACCAAAAAAGATGAAGATGGTACCTCTTAGACTCAGGAAATGGGAGGTAGAGGAAAATTTTGAGGAAGAGGAGAATCTTTTCAAGGAAGAGGTAACTTTGGAAGAGGGAGAGGTAGAGGCTTCATCAGTACATGCTACCAATGTGGAGAGATCAGGCATAGGTCTTTTGAATGTTCACAAGTTCAAGGTGGAGGTAAGGGAAAAGAGGCCAAAGTTCATGTGGCCCAAGCAGAAGATGAAGTGGTAGAATCTTTGAAGCATGGAGAAGACCCAAAGGACAGAGAGTCCTTGATGAGAAGAAAGATTTTGTTAAGTCCTAAGAAGGTAGAAATAGAACCAATATAGAGAAGAAATTTGTTTAGAACCAAATGCAAGTCAGGCGGCAAGTGTTGTAAAGTGATTGTAGACAGTGGCAGTACATACAATATTATCTTTGAAGAAATGGTGAAGAAGTTGAAGCTGAAAAGAATGAAGCATCCCAACCTATACAAGGTTTCATGGATGAAGAAGGAGCACCAATTGGTGGTAAGAGAACAATGCTTGGTTAATTTCTAGATTGGTAATTACAAGGATGAAATACTCTATGATGTAATGCCAATGGATGTCTGTCATATCTTGTTGGGAAGACCGTGGCAATTTGATAGACAAGTTGTTCATGATGGTAAGAGTAATACATATACCATTAAGAAGGATGGTCAGGAATTTATTTTGAATCCTATGAAGGATAAAGATGAAGATACAGAAGGTACTTCCAGGGTGTGTCTTGTCCCAGGAAAGAATTTCTTGAAGGATCTGAAGAAGGATGGTGTTTGTTATGCATTTGTAGCCCAACCATCTCAAAACCTGACAGCAGAAAAAGAAGAAAGGTTGTTGATAGAAATTCAAGAATTGGTTGATGAGTATGCTGACATAATGATGAAGGAGTTGCTGGATGGACTGTCGCCAATGAGAGAAATCAGTCACTATATGGATTTGATTCTAGGTACAAGTTTACCAAACAAGGCATTGTATAGGATGACACCTCAAGAGAATAAGGAAATAAATAGACAAGTCTAGGAGTTGTTGGACAAGGGGCTGATTAGAGAAAGTCTTAGTCCATGTGTTGTACCTGCAGTATTAGTGCCCAAGAAGAGAGGTGAATGGAGAATGTGTACAAACTCCCATGCAATCAATAAGATCACCATCAAATATAGATTCCCATTGCCTAGAATGGATGATTTAATGGATTGTTTGAGTGGAGCAAGGTACTTCACAAAAATTGATATAAAGAGTGGGTACCATCAAATCAGAATCTGTGAAGGGGATGAGTGGAAGACAGCACTCAAGACGAAGGATAGATTGTATGAGTGGCTGGTCATGCCGTTTGGATTGACAAATGCACCCAATATATTCATGAGATTGATGAATCAAGTGTTGAAGCCCTATCTTGGTAAGTTTGTTATAGTTTATCTTGATGATATTTTAATTTTTAGTAAGACAAAAGAATAACATTTAGAACATGTTAGGGCTGTATTACAAAAGTTGAAGAGGAAAAGTTAATGGTGAATCTAAAAAAGTGTACTTTCATGAAGGAGTTAGTGTACTTAGGATTTGTAGTTTCAGAAGAAGGGTTGAAAATGGACCCTAAAAAAGTAAAGGCTATTGTTGAATGGCCATCACCAAGGAGTATGTTTGAAGCCCGTAGTTTTCATGGGTTGGAAAGCTTCTATAGGAAGTTCATAAGAAATTTTAGTGGGCTATGTGCTCCCATTATAGAAACGATGAAGGGAACAAGAAGAGAGTTCAAGTGGATGGTTGCAGCAAAGAAAAGTTTTCAGTTGTTTAAGAATAAGGTAACAGAAGAGCTGGTGTTGGCGCTGCTAGACTTTGGAAAAGTTTTCTAGGTGGATTGTGACGCAAGTGGAACAACAATAGGAGGAGTTCTTAGCCAAGAGGGAACACCAATATAGTACTTCACCGAGAAGTTGAATGAAGCCAAGAGGAAATATTATGTATATGACCAGGAGTTCTATGCAATTGTGCAAGCACTCAAGAAGTGGAGGTATTATTTGCTGCCAAAAGAATTGGTGCTGTATACAGACAATCATGCCCTGCAATTCATAGATAGCCAAGGTAAGTTGAACCAGAGGCATATGAAATGGATTGATTTTTTACAAATTTATTCTTTTGTGTTAAAACATAGGAGTGGTAAATCCAATTGAGTTACTGATGCACTAAGTAGGAGAACTTTGTTGTTGAATGGGATGAAAGTGAATGTTGTTGGTTTTGATGCTTTGGGTGAGTTGTATGAACAAGACCCAAATTTTAGAGAGGCATGGTTAGCATGCAAGAATCCAGTGGAATTGGATTGAACTCCATGGCTAGAGTATTTCATTCAAGAGAACCTGTTGTTTAAAGAAAAGAGGTTATGTATACCTAGAGGCTCCATGAGGGAGAATTTGATCAGAGAAAAGCATAGTGGCAAATTGGGTGGACATTTTGGAATAGATAAAACAATAGCTCTACTGAATGAGAGTTATTATTGGCTAGGAATGAGTGTTGATGTCAAGAATATGGTACAATGATGTAGAATTTGTCAGCATGCGAAGGGCATGAAGCAAAATACTCGACTGTACCATCCATTACCGATTCTAGAGAGACTGTGGGAACACATTAGCATGGATTTTGTTCTGGGACAGCCTCAAACTCAAAGAGGTAATGATTTTGTTTTTGTGGTTGTTGATAGATTTTCAAAAATGGCTAATTTTATTCCATGTTAGAAAACTAGTGATGCTTCCCATATAGCAATTTTTTTTCAAAGAAATAGTTCAGTTGCATGGCTTGCCTAAGAGTATCATATCTGATCGGGATACAAAGTTTGTTGGCCATTTCTGGTGTACATTGTGGAAGAAATTAGGCACACATTTGGGTTTCAATTCAGCCTACCATCTACAAACAGATGGTCAGACTGAAGTTGTGAATAGGATTTTGGGTAATCTCCTTTGGTGTTTGATTGGAGACAAACCAAAACAGTGGGAATTGATGTCGCCATAGGCAAAGTTTGCCTATAACAATTTGGTTAATAGGAGTGTTGGAGAAAGTCCATTCAATGTGGTGTATGGTTACAGCCCTAGAGGTGTGGATGAACTTAGAGATAGTGCAAATCTGGTGGGAATAAGTGCAGTGGTAGAAGATTTTGTAGAGTATATAAGGGATTTGCACAAGGAAGTCAAAGAAAAGTTGGAGAAGAGTACAACAAAGTATAAAGAATCTGTTGACCGACACAAGAGAGAGAAAGATTCCATATTGGAGAATTTGTATGGGTTCATTTGAGAAAGAAGAGGTTTCCATAGGGAACCTATAACAAGATGAAATGGAAGAAAATAGGTCCTTGCCAGATCCTACAAAAATTTTCAACCAATGCTTATGAAGTTTAACTTCCAGAGCATATAGATATATCTCCTATCTTTAATGTTAGTGATCTGTACAAATATTTTGAAGGTGAGACAAGTACCCAACCACATCTACCTGCCAATATAACGGATAATATAGATTGGGTAGATCAGCTACCTAAGAAGCAAACTGAAGAAGTGGATGAGATCATTGATTTCAGGGTTGCAAAGAAAACATGTGGTAAAGAGTACATGGAGTACTTGGTTCACTGGAAGGGAAAATAAATGGATGAAGCATCTTGGTTGAAGGCACATGAGTTGGCTCAGTTTGGATTTTCAATTCTAGATTGGCCTAAATGTTCCTGAGTCTCCACTCATGGAACAATTCTCCTTCCTAGGGTGTTTGATGCAGGAGCATCTTGGGCTCCCAAAGTTATCCGCATCAAAGTGTACATAAACAATTTTTGTTTTCTAATTTTTGTTGTTTGCAGGATGCATTGAAGTTCTTTTTGTGTCTCAACTCACTATAAAACCTCTTTCCCCATTGGTTGGTGTTACTCCATCGGCCTGACAGTTCCATTTTGGCAGGACGCAATACACAATCCCATCGATAGACTAAAAGCTTATCGGCAGGAGGTGGTTGTATCGCTAGGATAGAATCCCATGCCTCTCCAATATTGGTGTAACCTGTTAACTTTGATGGGACTTGGATTGAAGTCTCTTTGTTGTCGGCCAGTCGAGGGTTTTCAAAACTTCATAACCTCCAACCAGATGTTCTCAAGTTTGGATTTTTGGTGACTTCGTGACTTTGAAGCTTTTCCCGCACGACACATCAAGTCGAAGCGGAGAATGGTATTAGTAGTGGTGGTGTGATGGTAGGGACCACTTGGTATTTTGGTGGGACATGTTCATTTCGGTAGGAGTCAATATGCAATCCCCCTGATATGGCAAAATGTTTGACTCTGCCATCCCATAGGCTCCATGGTGGGGCCTGATCAATGCCTTGCGTGAGTGCGGTATTGGCTGAATGTTGATTGATGGTGGATGTTAGGATAACTTGGCAGGTAATACAGTTGTCAAAGGGACTTTGAGAGTTCGAAGAGAGTGCATTTGGTGTCTCTTCGATGGTTCAAAAGTCTCTGACAGTTAAATTATATTGTGACCATTCTTCTGAGGGGGCATGATGGCGAACTATTTCACCTTCTCAACTGAACAAGACAGAGTATTAAAGAATGTGAAAGGGTAGACTGTAATATTTTTTTGGGGATTGGGAGGTTTGAAAATTAGTACTTCTCTGTAACAGAACTCTGATGTAATCTGTAATCATTTTGAGAATAAGTAAAGGAGGGTTGTTTTATTTTGGGCAATTGTTGAACTAATAATATTGTTTTGCTGCTTGATTGACAACCTGACAAGGCTCTTCAATCTTGACTAGGTTAGTGACTTGAAGGAGGTTGCGAGGAACTAGCAAAATATAAGGTTGGAGCTTGAGAGAACATGTGGGTTTAGTTGTTCTAATTGATGTGGTTGTTGCCCTTAGAAACACCGGTCTAGATCATGTGTTAAATGTTTCCATAAAAGTACTATTTAACAAGGGTATTATTGAAATTATAACATCTGTAGATCTCATTACGAAGGGAGACAAAGTTGGTTCTTCTAAGGCATCTTTGCTTTCCAAGTGTGGTATTCATCCATTTTCATATCGTCTTGTTGTACAAATCGTTTATGACTATGGATCAGTATTTGATCCTATTGTTCCTGATCAAGTATAGAAGATGATTTAATTGAAAAAGATTTATGATTTATAGAAGATGATATAATTGAAAAATTAGGTGATGATGCTAATTATGTTTGACATTGTACAAGTGAGGTGTCATGTTATTAAGACAAGTAATTGGAAACTCTAGGACTATATCTCTTTGATTCAAATATATCTTTGTGGTGCTTGATAGTCTAAGAAATTTAAATGAATGTAGAACATGTATGAATCTAATTTTAAAATCTAAAATTAGAAACTATATTCAAGTTCCCTACAGTTGAGGAAGTAGGGTAAAGAGTTACAAACACTAGAGAGAAACTAGGGTTCATCTAGTGAATTTAACCTAGACAATTTAGATTAATGTAGAACATGTAAGAGTATAATTCTAATTTCTAAAACTAGAAAGTATATTGAAACCCTAGAGTTGATGAAGGAGGGGTTCAAGAGATATAAACCCTAGAGAGGAACTAGTGAACTTAATCTAGAGAATTTATTTGGAATCTATGTAGAAGTTGAAATTTAGATGAATGTAAGAATCTAATTTTTATTCAAATTAAATTTAAAATAATAAACTAAATTAGGGACAAATACAAATCTAATATTTATCAATACAAATCTAAAATTGTAAACTACAGTTGAGGAAGTAGGATAAATAAAAACTAATATTTTGGAAACATTTTTATTGAAATTATAAATAGCATACCTTCTATTTGTCTGTAATATCTTTGCATCCTTTCTTCACGTAATTTCTATTCCTTTTCTACTGAATATGACCATGCAGTCTTATTTTTCCTTGTCTTTTTATTTCCCATCTCCTTTGTAAAATATTAGTCAAAAATTCCTTTGCCAAATATTTTTCATCCAAAGTCTCACAAAATTACAAACACAAATTTTCCAATTCCTTTCCAAATGTTTCACTTGCAAAAAATCAAAAAAAAATGCGAAATTTTCTTTTTTTTAATTTAAAAAAATACAAAAATGACCTCATATTTATATGTCATTCATAAACATTTTTTTAAAACTATTGGCTCAAAGGACCTTTGTTCGAAGGTCGGCAGTTAAGAATTTTTTAATATTTTTTAACTAAGGGACCTTTGTTCGAAGGTCAATTGTTATGAATTTTTTATATTATTTCAGCTAGCCAAAAGGACCTTTAAACAAAGGTACCTTTGTTCATAGGTACCTTTGTGTGAAGTTGAAACCTTCTCACAAAGGTACCTTTGCTCGAAGGTCCTTTGAACAAAGGTGCATGTCTAGACTCTCCCACTCTCTACCTCAAATTTTCCTCAGAAATTTTAGTTTCAAACCTCAGGTTGGACCTTCAAATGGAATGAACTTGACAATATAATTTGCAGGATTGTAGCACTCAAAATGAGCTTTCCAACAAGTATAATTTTTAATATATGTAATTTGATTATATTTTTATTTGTTAGTTTTTACTGAACATAGGTTTTTCACCGAACATCAAGTTCTATGCTCTACACATGTGGAAAAATAGTAAAATAGTGAAAAAAAAATTATGAAAAATATTTGCACCTTAGGTATTGATGTCTTTGTTTCAACCAAAAAAAATTGAATTTTGATACATACAAAACAAGTTATGTGCTACGACCTATGTCGAAATTATAATTAATCTCACTTCAAAAATTAATTAAAAAAATATGCAACAAAAATTAATGAAAGAATATCCATGCCCTAGATATTGGTGTTACAAATCTATATTTTAAAAATTAGAATTTTATCATTTCTATTAAAAAGTTCGTTACAGAAACGTTACTTTTTTAAAATGTCGTTTACTATAAAAAACAAGTTATTAAAATTGAAGTAAAAAAATTCACAATTTATTTCTAAAATTTTTGAAATATATATATTTAGAATCTACACACAAAATCTCACAAATCACTAGTTCGTATCATCTTCGAATTCGTAATGGTTTAGATGTTATAGGAGTCAAAAAGTAAAGATTTGGTTAAAAATGTTGATTTCAATGTCCCACTTTGGCCAAAAAGTGGGACACAATATTGTGGGATCACCTGGTGAGGAAATATGCTACCCAAATTAAATTTACAATAACCACAGATCATGTATACTTAGATACAATTGAGCCTAGAACATCATGGATGCTCATGTTTCCATATGAGGTTAGCAATAAATTGAATGAGAATAGACTTTGTTGTCATTACCAAAGGATCCAAAGGTAAAGATATTTGGAACATATAAAGAATTCATAGATAAGAAATTTAAGGAGGAAGCAACCAAAAAGTTTCAAAATAAGAAAGGGAAAATTGTAAAACAAGAGGCAACTAGAATGAAAGATCCAAAACCTCCAAACATAACTAAGATCACAAACTCATCACCTTCAAAATAAAAGAGAGAGCCAAAGAAAAAGGTACCAAGGCACTCACCCATAATAAATATAAAACCACTAAAATCTTCCCAAACATTTGAAATAAAAGATTCCAAGACTAAGAAACCTTTAGGGAAAGAGGATTTATAGAAAAAATCCTCACAGTATGAGGTAAAGGGAAAAACACAAGTAACACCATCACAACTTGGAAACATAAAAAGAAAAATTACCTAAATCTCTCACTAAGGCAACACTCCTACAAATTAGCAATGAAAAAAGAAAAGGGTTGAAGTAGCTAAAATAACAAGTAGATTCAAAATAAAATCTAAATGAAAACTAATTCAATATAGTGAAGCATTTAAAGAAGAGGAAAAGGAAGAAAAATAAGAAAAGGATGAAGAAAAACAAGAAGATAGGCCAAAAAAGAATAGGATAAAGGAGATACCAGCGACGCAACCGAGAGTCACAAGGAGTAGAGATGGAAAGGAGAAAGAAGAAGAGATCTTGAATACAAAAACCCTCTACAAATCACTATTTACTAAAGAAAAACCCTTGGAAGTGGAAAGAATGTACCCCATAATTTTGTTAGCAAACAAAGAAGTCATCCTTGCAACAATGCTTGAATTTCTCTCCACAATTCCTTATTCCATGGAGGAATTATTTCTTAAAAAGTTAATGAGACACATCAGATAGAAAAAAAAGGAAGAATATAAATTAGATGTGGAAATTAAGCATAATGCCATGGAGGAAATTGCATAGGAGTTAAATTTATCTCCTAAAAAGAGGGCACAAGTTGAGAATTCACAAAATGTAGAGATAAGATCAAATCAAAGAGTAGATACACTATTATCTTGGATAGATGAAGATAATAAGTAGTTAAAGGAAGAGGCTATTAAAACTGTAGACATCTAAAATTGACTAACTCATTTTCATGTCATCACATCTCATCTACATCATTTTGCTAATTCATTAATTATTCTATTTCTTCTATCCTTATTAATTAAATAATTTCTAATTATTTAATTAATCAAACTAACATTTCTTCCATCTATTAATTAATCAAATCAATTTCTATTTTCTCACCACAAATAAACAAAATGAATATTTTATTTATTTCCCACATTATCCATTATGTCATGAATTAAATAAATTCATTTATTTAATTCTCCTAATTTCTCTCCCTCAAATTCCTCCACTAATCACTCTCCAACAAATTAGTTGACTAATCAATCAATTTCCTTAACTAATCAATCAAATGAGTTAACTATTCAATCAATTTCATTAACTCATTAATCAAATCCTCTCGATCAATTCCAACCATTGATCTTGTAATCCATCCTTCATCTTTTATCACCATATTTTAAAAGTCTATAAATTGATCTCCATCCTATAAGATTTGGCTATGGGGATAGCCACCCAAGATATAGAGGCCTAATGGAAAGAACAAAGAAATGAGAAGATCAATATACAAGAATAAATTGTATTCCTATTAAAGAATGCAACTACAACAATATACAAGATTACTCTCCCATTACAATATGCTATAGCATACCTTGTTTATAAAAGCAAGGTTGAGATATAAGATGTTGTAGTCATGTGACAAGTGTCTTAATCATATGACATGAGACAACTAGAGACAACTAGAAAAAACTCGAATGCTTCCTAACTCAACTTAACATGTGAATATGTGTGTGAATATTATTTAACTAATAAATAGTTAAATAATATGAATTATTCACACAAGGGGAAACTAGCTAGGAAATATCAAACTAGATATGAAATACCCCTATTCACACTAACACCCTCACTTAAGTGCAACTTAGGGAGAAGCTACCAAATGCAAAGATGTAATTATGGATGGGTTGTGGCTACTAGGCCATGTTAGGTACCCATGTACAAACAAATCTCAAGTGGAGTAAAGGAGAAAACCTAATGGGAAAAATCTCCTCCCCAAAAGTGAGAATGCGAGAAGTGTGGAAATGTAGAGTCAAAATGAATCATATGCTATCAATTCCAACATATATACAATGAATAATCCTCCCCAAAGAGAGGAGAATAAGAGAGACCAAGTAGGCCCCCCTCAATGTAGAATCATCTGCACTGATGGTAGATGCTCGACAATGAATGTTGAAGATGATCCATGATTGTCAAACAACATTCCTCCCCTTAGGAAGAAACAAGACCAAGAATGTATGCAATATTTCTTCCCATTCCTGAAAGGATTTAGAAGGAAGAAGGATCAAGATGTATGATGTATCTAACTATGCTCAGGTGTCGCCATGTCGATGCTAAAAGAAGCCACAATCCAATCAGGAGTCTCATGCCAAAATGAAGAATGTGACAATCCAGAATCTAATAGAAACTAATGTAGAACATTATCCAAAGACAAAGAATCCTCTTAATGTTGATCAAGATACTCCAACTCAATGTCAAACTATGACAAATGAAGAGGAAAAGAAAGAATGGGAGGGTATGAAGGTTCCCTCATCACATCTGAAGAAGATGATGCAACTCCATGAGAGTCAACATCGAAGAGGAGATGAATATCCTCAATGGTGTCCTCCAAGTTTGCAATATAGGACTCACAAAACAAGCCTGCAATACCTATCAAGTACTCATGCCAAGTATCTGAATATGAAAGATGATGAACGTCTTGTTGCATTGAACCAACAAAAACCAAGGATGTAATACTGGTCTCAAATGAAGCTGTAAACACCTAAAAATGTCCAGCACCTTGTCATTAGTATGTTTTGCCCTAGGTACCCATGTCATCACCTAATTAGTTAAATAAATTTTATTTATTTGACTAATTTATTTTATCCCCTTTCAATCCCATAATCCTATCTTCTATAATTAAATAAATTAAAATTTATTTAATTATTCATGGCCATTTATCCCCTCTAATTAAATAATTATTTTTAATTATTTAATTAGTCATTTATCTATTTTCTATAATTATGAGGGAAGAAATAGGAGCGTGGTTTTAAACTTTGATTTTCCAACCCAAGCACTCTATTGAAAAATGAAAGCCAACATCATCCCATCTTTAATTATGAGGGAAGAACTAGGATTCCAATGCAACAAACGATACGTGAATCCGAGTTTGACAGCCCAAGATAGAGGCTCATGAGTAAAGCTGGTCAATTTTGCACCTAGATAGTGATAAGAATTCTCATCCACTTACTATATGTAAAGGGAGTTTTCACTTTTTCACAATTCATTCTTATTTTTGTTGTGTAGAGGAGAGAAGGAGAAGTAGAAAGAGACTAGCCATGCCAACTCGACGTTTGTACCAACTTCCATGACTAGAGATGCTCAGATCCTGAGTCATAGACCGACGTATCGAGGCAGAGGTAGGGTCTTAAACATCACTTCTATCAACTTTCTTTCCCATTTCTTTTGTTTTCCTTATTTTGTGTGCCAAGTAGCCCTTTTTGGATAGGGGTTCCCAACCAGGGCGCCCAAGTCCGTTCAGGGCACCCATGTCCTCTCCAGGCGCCCATGTCTTCCAGGGGCGCCCAAGTCCAAGAAGGACAAGGGCCTCAAGGATAGGGCACAAAATGATATCTTAGATGTTTCTTGATGATTTGATGATGTGAATTGATTCAATTTTGAATGTTTGACCTGCAGGACGTTCTTGAGATATGAGAGCACAAAGGTGGTCACCTGATGATGTTGCTTCAAGACCACGTTGGCACTATGTCTAATGAGGAGAGGGGTTTCTTGTAGGTAGTGGGTCTTTGGTGGGTTTTCATTATTCCCACGATGAGATTCCACTATAGCATGTTGATGGTGCTTATGGAGAGGTGGGATGCAGATACGTCCACATTCTATCTACTCAAAGGCGAGATGACAGTCACTCTAGAGGATGTCTACTGCATCATGAGACAGCCTATCCGAGGAGAGATGGTGAGGATCCTAGAGTGTCGCTCAATAGAGTACACTCGAGAGAGCCATGTATATTGCTTAGGTCATACCATTACTCAGGCAGAGTGAGGACACATCCAGCTCTGACTATTAGAGTAGGGTTGCATTGATATTCCCTTGGTGTAGAGGATCATGATCGCTACTGTCGCTTTAGCATTTGCACAGAATGGACGAGACACTCACCTTCACGGGGGCTTTGTTCATATTATCAAATCGATGGAGAAACATAGGACCATGTATGTGTGGGGGCGCAGTATGCTTGTGTACCTGTACCACAGTTTGGGATGATATGTCCATTATGAGTCATAGAGCTTGATGGTGTGTACCCTGCTACAGGTCTATGCGTTCAACCATATCAGGTGCACACGGCCTACAAGTTTCCCCATAGAGCCGAAGTGGACACATCCATGTGTACATGCTTATCCGCTTATTAGATGCTAGAGACATGGTGATCTATTATATTGGAGAGTGATATTTGATAGGTTGCAATGCAACGACATTGTTTGGAGACCATATCGTGGCCATAGACAACTAGCCAAGATGCAGAGGGATCAGTTGATGGCCAGTTGCCTCGATCACATAGTTGTTTGGTTTTACTTTGATAGAGTGGCACGACAGTTTGGATGCAGATAGAATATTCCTAGAATGCGTCTGAGCTATGCCTACTCAGCATGTAGCATAGTCAGGGTGGATTTCACACCATGGCCGACGGTAGCTAATATAGCAATGAGTGATGATGATCGTACAGAGGATACAGATCCTTTATCTGATGTGGATGATGTCAGTGTCACTCAAGCATTTTAGGCCTGGTGGCAGACAGTACGGCCCACTCCTATCTTCCCTCTCAGTCATCCCAGAAGCAATCCTCAACCATGGGTTGGTCACACGACTGACACAAGAGTTGAAGATGACATTAGTGATTTTGTTGGATACTATGATCTTGATGAGGATGAGAGTGATGATGATGATTAGGAGATCCCAATGTAGTTTGTCTTCAAAGTGAGACCATGACGAGATCAGTAGGAGGTGGACAATGATGAGGAGACTGAGTCGAGGCCACAGTCGAGGGCTAGTGGTCCAGCCCCTATTGGTGTTAGGAGATCAAGCCGTTTCGAGCAAGGGGAGACAAGTAGTCATATGCCCCCAACTGTAGAAGTTTAGGGTCCATCTTGGTGAGATGGAGATCCAAGTGAGATATTATTATGTTGATGTAGTGCTTTTGATGATTACTCATGATGCTTATATGAGATATTGATATCAATTTTGTCTTTCTTTTTGTAGTTGGCACAGACACATGGCACAATTTTGTGAGTCACGTCATAGCAGAGATAGTTCCTGCCAATGCGACTGAGTAGCAAGTGTGGACAGGATATTCGCCACAACACTCTACAGGGCAGCATGCAAAGATATTTATGCCATTTATGAGATATAGAGTGGCTATGGAGTCCACCTTAGATCAGGCTATCTAGAGAGCCGAGCATGCGAAGGCAGAGCTCCAGGCACAACGAGATCAAGTTGCAGTAGTACCTTCATTTGAGAGAGACCCTGTCATGGGTGAGGTCTTACTTCCTGACTTATGTTAGGTGAGAGCTAAGAGAGACAGGGTGCAAGGAGAGCGAGATCAGTACTATCAGACATGTGTCAATTTGTAGGGTGAGGTGCTAGGTCTGAGAGGTGAGCTAAGGGGTCTATGGTTGTAAAGTTCCTCTAGGAGTCACTTACGGTCTGTGGCCACACATAGGCAGCCCTCCATCACATGCACACCACCATGTCCTGAGGGAACCGGTGATTGAGGTTCCACTATGTGATGTATCTTGTATATTACGACATCCCATTTTGATGTACAAGATAGTCGACTCTAATGTATATTCAAACTAATGTTTATATATATATATATATGATGTTTTCTATTGATGTTTGTAATGTTGTTGATTTATCACATGTGATTTATATAAAATACAACTAGTGATAAATATCAATGATATGTGGAAATGTAATTAATGCTAATGTGATACATACTAAACAATTCTTTGTAGAACATATAGTAACAATCCACAATGATTAATGCTTTTCACACATAACTAAAATACTATGCTATATTCAGTTAATACAAAAGGTGATCTTAATAAAGTGTGTTTAAGCAAGATACAACAATTATTAACCGAAAAAAATTTTATGTTAAATGAATTAAGACAAAATGATCTATCTTGTCGAAATTGAAGCTAAACTAATAAATTTGCTTTACGAAATAACATATAACATACAATCTTAAGCATAGAATTTCTTGAGGTGTGCGGCATTAATAGGTTCTTTAAGTGGCATACCTTGTTCATCAACTAATTTATACACTCCTAATCCAAAGGCTTCGGTAACGACATACGGTCCAAGCCAATTAGGGCTGAACTTTCCTTTTTCTCCAGGAGGTGCATTCATGTTACGTTGATTCTCACATAGTATCAAATCTCCAACATCGAATGAACGATGTATAACATGATCATTGTACAATTGCTAGATGCTCTTTTGATGGGCTTTAAGGTGCTCAAGAGTGTTGATACACTGTTCATCAAGCATCTCAAATTCTTGTAATCTCTTTTCTTGCTCTATGCCATCATCAATAATGTCCTTTAGGGAAACTCATAATGAAGGAATTTCTAACTCTAGATGTATTATCGCATCGGTGCCATAGACATGATTATACGGTGTATTCCCAGTAGCCATAAAAATGCTTGTTTTGTAAGCCCATAATGCATAGGAAAGTTGAGTATGCCAATCTTTTTTATGTTTATTAATAGTTTTCAATTGTCCAGTAATTTTATTTGAAGCTTTTGTTTGACCATTCAATTGAGGATAATAAGGCATGGAGAAGCAATGTTGAATATGATATTTTTCAAGAAATTTCTTCACATCCTTGTTCTTAAATGGGGTACCATTATCAGACACTAAGGAGGAAGGTGTACCAAATCGATATGATGTTATCCTATATAAAATGACAAATTACTTCAGTAGTCGTGGATCATAGTGGAATGGCTTCAACCCACTTCATGAAGTAATCAGTAGAAGTGATGATGAAAGTATGCCCTTGAGAAGAACATCGAGAGATTTTGTGAATTAGATCCAAGCCCCAAATAGAGAATGGCCAAGGTGAAACTTGGGCATGAAGTTCTTGGGTAGGTGCTCGGATTAAATGTTTATGTTGTTGACATTGTGGACATTTCTTGACATATGCGAAGGAATCTTGTTCCATGTGTTGCCAATAATATCCCATATGCAATAACTTTTGTACCAATGATTTTCCTCCAAAGTTCCCTCCACAAGCACCGGAGTGAGCTTCTTCTAAAGCTATCAGGATCTCTGCATTACTAAGACATCGAAGAAGAACACCATTATAGCTTCGTCTATATAATACATTAGATAGAATGATATAACACGCCACGAGTTTGCCTAAGTGAACTCGTGCATTTTTAGATTTTGAGTTAGGAATGGTACCATCATGTAAATAATAGAATATATGGGAGAACCATTCATCAGAATTTGTGTTACAACAAATGTCAGTATCTGAAGATGCAGTCTCATCTAATGTAGGTGTTTTGAGATTATTAATAATAAAGAGATATTTGTCAGGCAAATCAACAGAGGTTCTAAGGGAAGTTGCACTTGCCATGGCATCCGTGTATCGATTGTCTTTCCTTGGAATAATATCAATTGAAAATGATGTAAATCATTTTAATAAAGATAGGGCTAATTCACGATATTGAGATAATTTATCTTTTGTAGCTTGATATGATCCTATTATTTGTCGCACAATTAATTGTGAATCACCATATATAGTGATATTTTTAATGTTAAGAGCCAAAGAGGCACGAAGTCTTGCAATGAGAGCTTCCTACTCGGCAATGTTGTTTGTGCATGAGAAGTTCAGACAATAAGACATTGGAATTGGTTTACCAGAAGGAGGTACTAGTATGACACTAGCACCAAAGCTAGTTCGACATCATGAACCATCGAAATACAATTCCCATTTATCATCTGTATCTATCTTTAGGATTTGATCGTTAGGAAACATCTCTTGATTTTGTATAGAAAAGGGTGAAGGTGCTTCAGCTAAATGATCAGTTAATGCTTGTCCTTTAATCACTTTTTGAGAGATAAATTTAAGATCAAATTCTATTAATAACATAACCCATTTAGTGAGGTGACCTGAAAGATCTATTTTAGTGAAAAGATGTTTCAGAGGATCAAATTTCATCATGACATGTATTTCAACATTTAAGAGATAATGCCTAAGCTTATATGTTGCAAAGACCAGAGTTAGGAACTACTTCTTGATGATAGTATATTGCACTTCATAATTGAGCAAAGTTTGACTGATGTAGTATACAACACATTCTTTGCCTTCAGTATCATGTTGTGACAATAACGTTGCGAGAGCATTATTAGATGCTGAGGTGTAAAGAATAAAAGGTTTATCAATGGTAGCAGGCTATAAAATAGGAGGATTAGCTAGATAAGCCTTTAAGTCTTCAAAAGCCTTTTGACACTAAGAATTACATTGAAATTTTGAATCCTTCAGTAGTTGAGTAAAAGGGTGAGTCCTATCGGCGAGTTGTGAGACAAATTAGTGAATAGCCTATATCTTCCCTTGCAAACTACAAAGTTGAGATATGTTATTAGGTGTTGGAATATTAACAATTGCATCAATCTTCTTCATATCTACTTCAATATCACAATGCAAGACTCTAAACCCCAACAATTTTCCACTGTCTATGCCAAAGACGCACTTACGAGGGTTCAAGTGCATGTTGTATTTCTTTATTCGCTCAAAGATTTGATGGAGGATTGTGACGTGATCCTGACAATTAATAGACTTTACAATAATGTCATCGACATAATCCTCTAAGATGTTATGCATGTAATCATGAAAAATAAGAGTCATAGCCCATTGGTAAGTTGCTCTGGCATTATTTAATCCAAATGACATAACCACCCAACAAAATGTACCCCAAGGTGTTATAAAAGTTGTTTTATATTGATCTAGAGGATTAATGAAAATTTGATTGTATCCTAAAAACCATCCATGAAGGAAAGTACTTCATGGCCAGCTATTGAGTTAATGATCATATCAATATTTGGCAAAGGGAAATCATCTTTCAAAGAGGCCAAATTTAGATCCCTAAAATGAGTACACATCTAAATATTGTCATCAAGTTTAGCGACAACCACAATATTCAAAATCCAAGGTGAGTAATCAATAGGCCAGATAAAACCAGCTTGCAACAGCTTTTCAATCTCAGTCTTAACTAACAATGTGACCTTAGGATTCATCTTACGGATCTTTTGTTTGAATGGCTTAGCATTCGGTTGTAATACAATGTTATGTGTTACAATCTAAGGATCAATACCAGGCATAACTGAATAATTCCACGCAAATAAATCTAAAAATTCATGTAAAAGATTGGTCATATCTTCTTTTTCTTCTATACTTAAACAATCACCTATAGGGATAATCTTTTCAGTGTTATCTTTCTCCATGAAGACATCAACAGTCTTTCCATTAAGAAAAATATTGTGGTCTGGGAGGTTGGGTGATTGTGGTAGTTCTTTAGATTCTTCATTAGATTTTAGAGTAGTGTTTACCAAGCAAGTGGACTTCCCAAAATATGCATCATTGTTTAAATAATAAGGTAATCCATGTTTATGATGATAACGAGGAACATTGTCATAAACTCCCAAGAATTCAATTATTGTTCCATCTGTCGAAAACATATCCAAAGGGATATCTCTTGGAGGACAATTATTGCCTATAATATCAGGATATATCAAATTGAGTGTTGATATTGTGTTCACATTAAGATTAGAACATCTATGGGCTTTGGTTTCCTTGAAAGGATTGTACCCAATGTCACTTGAGTAATGTTGCGAAACAGATTCTATAGGTACTCAAATTCCTTGTTGATTAATACCACAACCATTACCTAGATAGTTGCAATTCTTATAGAGAATCTAAAATCCTCGACCGTAAAGAGAGGCCATCTCTCTAGAAGAAGGTGGAGCCTCATAGGTCTCATAATCTATAGTGTAAGTAAGAGTGTTATTTGCATTTTTTACCAAAGAAACTTTAGGTTTCTGAATAGAGCTTTTAGATGAAATTGATGCAACATTTGATGTGTTAGGATTAGAGTTGATAAGATTGTACTCTCCTATAGAGGCAGAAGTAAAATCTAGTGAACCCCAATCATCACCAAGGAATGCATTCGATTGTTTAGAATCTTGCACCACATTATCTGTGGCAAGAGGAGTTGACAAATCAACTTTCAAGTTATTTAGAATCTTATGATGAACAACTTTCTTTTGTAATTCAATTTGTAAACAACTATTTGGTTTAGGATCAACTTCAATAGTATGAAGTTTATTTTTATAAATAAACTTGATTGAACGATGAAGGGTAGATGGAACTGCCCCCAATGCATGAATCCAAGGTCTACCAAGAATCATATTGTATGATAAGAAACCAGGCATGACATGAATCAGGGTGGATAAAGTCACAGGCCCAACTTGTATAGGTAAAGTTATAGTGACAATAGACTGTCTTCCAAAATTATCAAAGCCATGGATACTGAGTCTATCTAGTTTAATCAGAGAAGTATCGACCTTAATCTTGTGTAACAAATTAATACCATAAACATTAAGAGACAATCCATTATCAATCATAAATTGCTTGATCAATTTCTTGTTTATTGTGATGAAGATAATCAAAGGATCATACTGATTTTTAACTTCAATAGAAGGCAACTCATGTTGTTGAAATAGAATGTCTATTTTTGTTGCATGTATACAATCTAGAAAAGTTGCTACATCATTTAGCTTAATAGCAGGTGGTACAATCACCTTTTGTAAATGTTCTTGGAGCATTCCATGGTATGTAGGTGAAGTTTGTATAAGTTCCCAAAGAGAAATCTTAGCAGGAGTAGCACAAAGCTACTCAACAAGATCATAATCTTGACCAACTTTATGTGTTAAATGAGGTGCTTGAGGAAGTATCAGTTGAGAAGCTGGTAAAGATATCAGAATGATCAATTGTTGTTTTCTTTGTTTATTATTTCATGTATTATATGTATGAGCAACCATAGTGTGACTAGGTTGTTGTGAACTTCGATGTGTTATTTGTTTAGCATAGTTATAGATGTAATCAAGAGGTCAAGAAGAAGATGGAAGACCTCTAACAATGAGCACCAATTTAGATTATGGTTGAGCCACATCAGAACATAGGTTGACCACTATTTTTGGCTTCATAGGTTCTTCTTGAGGTTTAGGAATATAGATTGCATTTACTATTCTTTAAAACAATGATGGTTTAGGAGTCGTAGTGGAATATTCAATTGAGATAAAGTCCTCAAGGGATTCATCTAGCATATTGAAGTCATCACAACTATAAATCTCGTCATACGCATTAAAGTCTTTTAAAAAGTAATCCAACATTATAACATGTTCTAATTAACCCAAGACTTAAATGTAAAGTAATATAGCATAAACTTTGTGAAAATAAAACAAGATGAGGCAACAAAAAATGACATGTAGAATCTTAATCAACCACCTAAGTCAAGCAAAGGCATGTTGTAACCTGCAATACAAGGCCACAAAGAAGAAAATCCTCCAAATCTGGTATTTCTATCAAATTTTTCTGATTCTCAATATTATCATGCTATGCAAGAGAAGAGCATACTTAGTTTTTCAAGATCCACCATTATTTGCACGCAAGATCTCTCAATAGACTAACCAAAGAAATTATACAAGCCCTGATACCATGTAAAAGTTGGCTATGGAGATAGCCACCCAAGATCTAGAGGCCTAATGGAAAGCACAAAGAAACGAGAAGATCAATATGACAAGAATAAATTGTATTCCTATCAAAGAATGCAAATACAATAATATACAAGGTTACTCTCCCATTACAATATACTATGACATACCTTGTTTATAAAGGCAAGGTTGAGAGATAAGATGTTGTAGTCATGTGCCAAGTGTCTTAATCCTATGACATGAGACAACTAGAGGATAAGACAACTATTAACAACTAGAGACAACTAGAAACAACTAGAATGATTCCTAAGTCAACTTAACATCTGAATATGTGTGTGAATATTATTCACACAAGGGGAAACTAGCTAGACAATATCAAACTAGTTATGAAATACCCCTATCCACACTAACACATCCAAGCCATAAATATGTGATCTTTTGCACGTAAACTTATGTTGTTAATTTGTCTTTGTGCTATACACTATCACATCAAAGTTAGGTTGAATTGTTGAGAAACCCACATACAATTCTTGCCATCATTGCATCGAAGAACATAGCTTGATCTTGCACATCAAGGAGAAGAGAAATCAATTGAGGTAAAGGTAATTGATTTGTTGTTGAGTTATTTTTCTGCATTTTACTTCTTTCAATTTTTGGATCTTCATTTTGGCATGTTCAGTGGGACCCACGTCCCTGAATCTAAACTTTTTGTTGAGTTTGATTTTTTTTTCAAGAGAGGTTGCAGAGGGGCACATTTGACTGAATCAAGTCACATTTAAGTGAAATTGAGGTGCTTTTGTCCAAATTGAGGCACTTTTGTCTACATTGGGGCACTTTTGCCCAAACCAAGGTGCTTTTGTTTAGCATCAGTCTTCCAGATTTTCTTTACATTTGTCATACTTTTTCAATTAGTTAGTATTTGGTTTTGCAACATCAATATATATAAAAAGAACAAAAAAATAAAAAAAATACAATTTTCTGTCATTTCTATCTTGCACAAGCTATTGTGTCGCTTTTTCTTAAAATTGTGTCACTTTTGCAAATATCAAATCACGTTTGGCTATCTCAAGTCACTTTTGTTCTAAATATTTCAAGATATCATATTTTAGGTTTTATCACTAACATCTATTTGATTTTTGGACTAACCAATGGTGCAACCTATTAATTGCCAGTCAAAGAGCAAACAAACTTGAAACTACTTATGTATTGTCTTGCAGATTCGTATGTCGAAGACAGTTTTTCCACTAATCAAGGAACATTAAATTAACTTAGATGGTTAATGAACCTTGTATGCTATGTCTGTGGAAAGGTGTAGATGTATGCTCTCTCCATGCACCACCTAGCATGATCTTGTGGATTAGAAATCTCACTTTTCCTTTGTGTTCTAGATTAGATCCTAAGGTTTAATTAGCATGTGTATGCTCTCCCCTTGCATTTTGTGCAAGCCTGGGCATCAAAAACATCTAATATCAATCTTTCCCTTTAGGAGGCATGCTTGGGGATTTCATCACCCTAAGGGATGACCTCAACCACGTGTTCTAACATGGTCAATCAAAGGGGGAGAATGAAATTTGTACCTCAATCTAGTTATGTCATCATTGGCATAGCCTTGGGGCCCCGGGTGATTTTGGACACAAGGTGAACAAATTGTTCAACCTTTTTCTCTAGTATCATGCCTTTGACAGATTAGTGTTCATGAACTTGAGCACCCCCTACCTCATGTATATTGGGGTTGCACCTAGAGAGATTGTATGAGCCTACCTTAGACCTCTCAACCAATATTTTAGTGTGATGCAAGGGTTAGTATATGTAGCATCATAAAATGTGTACACCATTTTACCCTTAGTAACAAGTCTATAAATTGAGCCTCATTCTCCATTTCTAATCATCTCTCATCCAAGTAAACTTACATTGTTATTGTTATCATTCATATTGGGAGATCACAAGCATATGTTGACAAAAAGAGCAATCCACATACTAAAGAGAAAAGGGCAATCCACTTGAGGTTTGAGTGCAACTTCGGTATGCTCCATCAGGGAGGAACTTAAACAGCTGCCATGTTGTGGCGACTATTTTTTTTCATTTTCATCAAAAACTTGTTGACTAATCATTTTTAAAGTCAAATTTGAGCTGACTGATGTTGTCAAAAACATGAAAGGACTGTCGATTGAACACATCGGTAGAAAGAGCCACAGAATTTGCAACTCAAAAAATTTAAAAAAATAGTTAGCACAATGTGTCAGATGTTTAAGTGAGGTGCTCCATCAGTGTGGTGGCCTCAAATATTTACACTTGTTTATTAGGACCTATTTTAACACCTTTTTTAGCATTAAGTGTGTAATACTTGATCCTGATGCATGAAACCTAGAAAAGAATCATAAGGTGGGGCTAAGTGTACTTTAAGTGCCCTCTTTCAGGGATTATGTGGCTAAAGGACCAAGACGCTTGGGCACCCTAGGCCCTCCTTTAGCCCTACCATAAATTGTGGCCTTATTAGCTTAGGCCTCTTAAATGACTCCTAAGGTCAGCGTCATGTGGTTTAATTCTTCAAAAATCAATGGGAATGCATATAAAAGTAAGTTATTCTATTCATTTGAACATCTAACTCTCTCTAGCGAATCTTGGCACTCTTGTACTCTCTCTTTCTCTCTCATGCTCTCTATAACTCTCTATTGTGGATTATTGTTGCAGTACTAACATATTGTAGGTCTTGTGAAGATCTTGGAGGATACACCAACTTCCCGAGTCAAGTTGTGATGTCATCTACAAGCATACAAGGGTTTCCATGCTCATGGTGACTTCCTTCCTTGATGTTTTGTGTTAGCATTTCATTCTACTTTGGATTTACCTCTGTCCTCCCAAGGCACACACTCTTTATAAATTATTTTTGCTATTGTGGAGGTGGAAACACCATTCACAGGGCTTGACTTAGGAAAGCTCCTAAATAGCACCCAACCTTTTCCCTCTTTTTGTGTGTGTAGATCAGACGAACAGGTTTTGGGAGTGGATTTCTGGGAAGAAGACTAAGGTTGTTATTACAAACCTAACTATGAAATCAGTTTCTACTAACCCTAAAAAGGGTCTAGGTATCCCAAGTACCCTTGTCCTTGACCTCCTACCTTCCAAATTAGGTTCTCCTCTATTCACTGATCTCTTTGCTTCTTTTGGATTGTCTGTATCTATCTTCATTTGTTTGTTATGCTCAGATCTTTCTCAACTAGGGTTTCATGCCTTCACTCTAGCTTGATTGATTGAATTTGGTTGATTCCTTCTATATACAACAAGAGGGAAGAACCCTTGTAGTTTGGCTCTCCTTCTAAGGTAGAATCCAAGCTCAATTTGTGCCCCGAATGTTTTGTAGAAGAGGGTTTGACCTAGTTTGATCTATTGAGCTAGTCTCTCTTTTCTACATTACATTTTGGTAAACATGTGTTTCTTGCACTTTGGCATCCTTCTTACATCATATCTGAGCTATTCTCTTCCCTAGATCTGATTAGATTCAATTCATTCATCATTTTGCATGGTTCCATAGCTTAATTTTGAATTGTCTCATTGTCAGGGTTTGAAAAAACCTTGCATCTATAGGAAATCTAGCTAATCTTCAACCTAGGGTTTGTAGATTGGTGTTTTATGGTAGATCTTGTTGTATTATTGGATTAATTAAAGGGTTTTAAGTTTTTTTACCTTAACATCCTTGCTGTTGTAAGGCATCTTTGTATATTTGCATTGAAAAAAGTGAAAAAAATCAAGCATTTTAGGCTTGCAAAAAGGCATATGTGTGCATTGTTTTTATTGAATGTGTTGTAGATCACCATAGAAAAATTTAAATCTCTGATTTTTTTATCAGATCTGATTAGTATCATAGTATATAATCATTTCATGGTGTTTCATCTTGCATTTGAAGCTCTCATTTGCTAGGGTTTTGTTAAAAAACTTGCATTTTTGAAAACCTAGTCGAATTCAAAACCCAAGGTTTGTAATTAAAATCTTGTTTCAAACTTTGTGGTTGTTATAAACATTTCAAATCTGATCTTTCATTTCTATATCATTTCATAAATTTATTTTGTGTTCAAAAATAATGCTTGCATCAAAAATATTTGGTCTAGAAGTGAGCATTTAAGATCTAGGGTTTGATGGTAAAATCCTAGCTAGTCTTGCATTTAGCACGTCTATATCAAAGCACAGTGTTGTAAGTCATTGTTGAATTTAAGTGGATAAATCATTTAGGAACTTCTTTTGTACATTCTACACATCCTACATTTGTAAAGCATAGTTGTTGTGGTTCACAAGAATAATGCGCTTTTGGGAGACCCCGCTTTTCTTGCACTTGTAGGTCTTTGGTTGCAATCTTATTAGGAAATACTTGGCTAATAAATTGTTAATTTCATTACGTCTTATTTTTGGTTAGAATATTTGCATACACATATCATGGAATCTAAAAACTTTTCTAAATTCATGCATCCTCACATTTTAGAAAACATAGCACCTATGCATGATATATGTCATGATGATGATAAATCTTCTTCTACTACTACAAATCATGATAATGTCTTGGATCTACTCTCTAAAGTATACTATGATGACCTAGCTTTCCTTACTTCACCCTATGCTTGGGATCCCTCTTCCAAAGATGAAGACACTTTGGTGCAAGTGGACTGTGAGATCGTTGATAAAGTTAAACATACTATTTATATTTCTACCATAGTACATGATGATTCCATGAGTCATCCTATTGATATTCCTCCTTTAGTTGAATGTTCAAGCACCTTGGATATCACTAAGGAAGTTAAGCCCCTCGATCTTCCTCCTCTGGTCGAATGTCCAAGTGCCTTAGACATCACTAAGGATGTGAAAAACGTGGATAGTTCTCCTTTGGTTGCATGTTCAAACCCCTTGGACATCATCGAAGATACAAGCATCAACAATTTTCTTAACAACACTTTACCTTCCCTTCATTCCAATGCTCCCCCTTCAAAATATGAAGCATTAGTGGATGGGAAGAGGTCTCTCACATTAAATCCCTTGAGGATGGATGTTGAGCTTAATCAAAAAGAAAATAATGTCAATTCAATCATCATTAATAGACTTATTCCACCCACTAAGGAGATAGTGGATAAGTGTACTAATGTTCCTAAAATCATTGTGCATGAGGTACCTCATACACCTTGATGCTTCAAACTGGTGATTATGGTCCAAGGTGATCCAACACCACCTTGACCCCTGGGTTACATTCTCAATTATGCAAAGCAAATTACTCAAGGAAATCAATGTGTTCAAGATGTGTCGCAGCATCACATGATTACTCACACATACAACACCTGTAATAACAAAAAAAGTAATCAAGTACCACATGTGCCTATTTCTCTTCCACCTTCTCAACCTATCCTACCTCAACACCTCATCTTCCTACTCATATTGGTAAAGAATATGATCTCGTCAAGCAGCTTTGCGCTACTCCGAATAAGATCTCTCTATGGGACTTAATACAAACATCACCTACATACCACGAAATGATCAAGGAGGCTCTACAAAAGGTGAGTGTCCCACCTGTTGTTTATCTGAATGGTGTAACATCTTTGATAGATTGTATCCAGGCGACATCATTTGATATATCATTTCAACAACATGAGTTACCTCCCATAGAAGTTCAAAACCAAAATAAGCCTCTTATGATATATGTCATCATTAATAGAAAGAGGATAAGACACACTATGATTGATGGTGGATTAGGTCTTAATGTTTGTGGAATAGATTTGTTAAACAAAATCAATGTCGATAAATCTTTAATTAAACTAGACAATCTCATCCTTCATGGCTTTGATAATGTTGGTAGACAATCATTAGGTACCATAACCTTAGATATTAAGGTTGGCCTATCCTTATCCATGTCATGCCCAATTCTCTTGCATATAATCTTCTTCTTGGTAGACTGTGGATTCATGGCATGGGGGCAGTTCTGTCTACCCTTCATTGATCAATAAAATTCATCTCTAAAAATAAAGTACATACAATTAAAGTTGATCTGACCCTGGATAGATGCTTGAAAATAGAAGCTAGACATCAAACTCCTTGAAGTAGTTTGATCCCTCCTACAACACTACCCTCCACTGCTAACATCAATTTTGGTCAAGATAGTGTTGGTCATTTGAATGCATTTTTTGGTGATGATTGGGGTTCATTAGATTTTACACCCTCCTTTGTGGGTGAAAATAAAACCCCACCCTCACACCCTAACACCTCGAAGGTAAATACAATTTCTTCAACACAATCTCATCCCCTACAAAGATTAAACTTAAATTTAATGATGATGGAATCTTTAAAATAGATGAAGATCCACCTTCCCCTACAAGAATGGAAGCCATTTGTGATAAAGTATCATCAATTGAATCATCTAATTCTAATGCATGTCTTGGTAATCACATGACCTCTTTAGATTTCAATCTGGGCCAGGGGATGATTGAAACAAAGATTGACCCTCCTAATCATGATAAAAATAATGATCCTTCTTCTTCAACATATAATCACACTTCTAAAAATAAAGCTAGCCATATGACCTCTCTTTGTCCTTCAGTCTTAGAGAAGTGTTATGGGCGTGGATTCAAAATTATTTCAAAACAAGGATACAATGGAAATGAGTTAGGATGTAAAGAACAAGGAATTAGGGAGCCTCTGGAACCAAACTCGCACTTGTCTAAAGTAGGTTTAGGTTTTTGGCCTTCTCCTACGTTCTTGCCACCATGTTCTCAACAAAAAGGTTTGCTTCCTACTCCCCCTAGATCTTATCTTTTATCTCAACAAGGGTGTATGTTGCAAAGTCTACTCAAAGACTGCTTAATACCTATTACTCCTCTAAAACACAAAAAAAATCAACAAAATAATCATTCAACTCATTATTGTGCATATCATTGAGCACTTGGCCATTCCACTAATGGATGTAAATTCTTGAGTAACAAAATTCAACAACTTCAAACAAGGTTTGGCTCTAGCACTCCTCACCATGCTTCATGTAGACCCTAGAGCACCTTGTCTATCTTCTATCTATGTGGCACCTTGTAGCAATTCTTAGAGTCATACCATGACTACACAAGCCATTGTGTATCATGCCTATAAGCATCACCTTGGTTCCCTCTTCTTGAGGGCAACCCCTTGTTGTGATGTAGATTTTGTAAACACATCTCATTATGGGCATGTGCTTTTCAAAAGCTCTCGTGCTTTTTTTATGTTTCTTTCTCACTCTACCTTAAAAGCAATTGCTCCCTAACGGTAATGGAAATCACTTTAAGGTGGGGGTATATATCATGCTATGCACCTTACTCTCTTCATTCCATCTAAATACTCATTGATTATCTTGGTTACTACTCTCTCTTGGAAAGGATTATGAAAAGCTTGGAAACAAGATCTTGAGTCATCTTGTTCTCCTAGGTTGAAGCTTGGAAACAATATCTTGAGTCATCTTGTTCTCTTGAGTTGAAGCTCCTTGCATGTTTGGGAGAAGGGTTGTGCCACCAACTAGATTTTGGTAGTAAGGTCACTTCGCCTTCTTATTCTGCAAGGCTTTGTGTAAATCCTCTTATGGGAGGTAGCTTTGTGTATTCCCTTGAGTGGAAACACTTTCCTTTTGAGATGGATTATGTGGATTATGTGTTTGTACTCCTCTTACACTTCTCTTTTCTAACTAACCCCTTAGTATTCTTCTTTATTGTATCTTAGGGAATGATACATGATGATTGTGACATCACTTAGATTGACATCTCTCTTATCATGTTGACTCAAGGTATTTCGCATTAAGTTTCTTATATATTATTATTCTTCGTGTATTCCTTGTGTATTCTATATAAACTTTGTGCCTTATATGTGTATGCTTCATGTATACTTTGTGTATTGCGTGTATGTGTTGTGACTTCTCAAGTGTATGCCTTGTTTTATCTCATGTCTTCTATGTGTTTCATGTATGTGAGTGAATTATGTTATGTGTCTTATGTGTATGCCAATCATCATAGACTCGTCGAATCCTAAACTTGGGGGCTTGGCCACCCTTCAATTTTAGTGTCATTATGTGGTTTCTATTTTGTTGTGTTTGAATTGTGTCTTTTGCATCCTTTAGTATGAGTTTGAACGTAAGTTCTTACCCACACTAAAGTGGGGGCTAAATGTAGCATCATAAAATGTGTACACCACCATTTTACCCTTAGTTTAGCTCCTAGATGGGCCTCAAATATTTACGCATATTTATTAGGACTTATTTTAACACCTTTTTTAGCATTAAACATGTAATACTTGATCTCGATGTACAAAATCTAGAAAATAATCATAAGGCAGGGATAAGTGCACTTTAAGTGCCCTCTTTCAGGGATTAAGTGGCTAAAGGACTAGGTGCCCAAGCGCCTTGGGCCCTCATTTAGCCCTGCCCTAAATTGTGCCCTTGTCAACTTAGGCCTCTTAAATGACTCCTAAGGTCAGCCTCATGTGGTTTAATTCTCCAGAAATGAATGGGAATGCATTTAAAAGTAAGCTTTTCTATTCATTTGAACATCTAACTCTCTCTAGTGAATCTTGGAACTCTTGCACTCTCTCTCTCTTTCTCTCATGCTCTCTACAGCTCTCTATTGTGGATTATTGTTATGGCACTAACATATTACATGTCTTGTGAAGATCTTGGAGGCTACACCAACTTCTTGATTCAAGTTGTGATGTCATCTACAAGCATACAAGGGTTTCCATGCTCATGGTGACTTCCTTCCTTCATGTTTTATGTTAGCATTCCATTCTACTTTGGATTTTCCTCTATCCTTCTAGGGCATGCACTCTTTATCAATCATCTTTTCTATTGTGGAGGTGGAAACACCATTCACGGGTCTTGACTTAGGCAAGCTCCTAAATAGCACCCAACCTTTTCCCTCTTTTCATGTGTGTAGGTCAGATGAATAGGTTTTGGGAGCTAATTTCTAGGAAGAAGACTAAGGTTCATGTTACAGACCTAACTACAAAATCAGTTTATGCTAACCCTAAAAAGGGTCTAGGTCACCCAAGCACACTTTTCCTTGACCTCCTACCTTTTGGATCAGGTTCTCCTCTGTTCACTGATCTTTGTTCTTCTTTTAGATTGTCTGTATCTATCTACGTTTGTTTATTATGCTCTGATCTTTGTCAACTAGGGTTTCATGCCTTCACTCTAGATTGATTGATTGGATTTGGTTGATTCCTTCTATATACAACAAAAGGGCAAAACCCCTGTAGTTTGGCTCTCCTTTTAAGGTAGAAGTCAATCTCAGTTTGTGCCCTAAATGTTTTGTAGAAGAGGGTTTGACCTAGTTTGATCTATTAAGCTAGTCTCTCTTTTCTACAATACAGTATCAACCCTGAATTTACTCACTCGCACGCCCTTGAGTCAATATAGAGGCTCCATGGGGAAGGTGGAAAGGTTTCCAAGGAAAGGGATCCCATGCAACACGACACTCCCTTTCTATTCACTCCTGAGAATGGTATTTTGGTGGGCCCACATTAGAAATCAAACCCACTTGAATAATTATAAGAATGTACTTATGTGATTGGCATGTTTTCTATATGCAAAACTAGTAAATTCCATTCATCCTAATCACCCTAAAATCTAAAATAGCCATTGTGTCTTTGTGTTTGCTTATTTCTTGTCAAAAAATCATTCAGAACTATCAAATCTATAAAACACCACATTTGACTGCCTCTTGTCGCATTTTCCTATAACATGTAGCATTTGCTTAAAATCAAGTCATCTTTGCTAAAATCAAGTTGCATTTGCTTGAAATTAGGCCACTTTTACTTCAAATCAGGTCACTTTTTCTTGTAGCAAGTCACTTTTGCCTACAACCCAATCAACATTGAAAAATGAGAAATGTCTTGTTGCATTGCTCCCATTGTCAAAGGTTGAGTCATTTGAGATCTAGATCTATAGTCCAAGCTACATCCATTTTCCCTCTTTTCCATCCACATCATCTACATCCCAAATCAAGTCTCATCATCCATAGACTTTGAATTGAGATTTAGCCCATGATCAAGACCGTCATCTTTCAATCATCTTTTAATCCTTTAATCCTAATCAATCCTTGTGTTGTTCTTGGGATATATAATTCCAACAACACCATCATCATTCATCAAATCAAATCTAATTGGGTCTTGCATCTTGATCTTAATCCCAAATCTATTCCAAGTCATCGTCATCCTTCCAGTATAATCATTTATATCCACATCATTTCTAATCATTTAATTCCTTGTCATCTATAATCAAACCCAAGATCCTCAAAAAATCAACATCAGCCACATCATCAAGATCTCTCATTATATATCTCCCATAATTCAATCTCAACAAGAAGATGGATCCTAAAATAGACATTCAATCTACTTCATCTCATCACACAAATGTGCCTAGAAGTATTCATGATCAAGTTAGATACTCCCTTGGTTTCATGGCATCTCTTAAAAATGAAGGAACTTACCCAAAGATGCACCCATCCTTGATCCCTAGTTCCAAAAATGTAAGTGAGCATGAACATGATATTGATCAAGCCGAGATTTCACCCTAAGTCATAGATTTCATCAAAAACCTCCAACATAAGGATTTGGTCATGCAACTTCTCATGGATGAGGGAGTGAAGATTCCTTCCCACCTTGATGTGTCAAAACAAAAAGACCCCAATCATCCTAGTTCTTCATTAGAACCCATCACAACCAACCTTCATGGCATCATCAACAAATAGGTAACATGACTTTCTTACCTCCACCTTCTCATGACCCTAGTTCCATTTATGCTTATCAACTAGTTCAAGCCTCATCACTCATGCCACAAATCTCCAAGCCACCTAAGACATCTCATCAATATATTCCTACACTTTCCATTCCATTACAAGCCTCACTTACATCTCTTTCTATTCCTTAATAAAAATTTACAATCCCCTCTACATTATCATCTCATATTCCATCTCAATAAATCTCATATCACATACCACAAAGTCATTCCCAACCTATCTATTCAAACCTCTCTCCACTCATTTCATTGCATATTACCTATCAACCCAATCCTTTGACCTCTAATCCTATGACTTCAAACCAATCCACCTATTAGGTCTCAAAAATGTAGGTCGTTAACCCTAAGAGGTTGCCAGGCTCTCTTGACATTTTTGGCTAACTGACACAGGGTAGATATGGCTAAACCCCCTTCACTTTAGGCTCTGCCAGACCTAGGCGGGTAAACCTCTAATTAATAAAGCAGATAAAGAGATGATCACTACTTTGATCTAAATTAATCTAACTATTGATAATGGCACCAATTATAAAACAGATGAAAACACAGCAAGTTAATTCTAAATGATCTAAATTGTAATGCTAAAACAACGATGCAATCTAATTAAGTAAATCTAAAGTGAATTTGTATAAGTGATAATGAAAACACTAGACCAGTGCCTTATTGAATATAGAGTCAGTATGATCATGAAATAAATGACTGTTTGGTAAAAACTCAAACTATTTGGCATGAAAGAATAGGTATGTAACTTGTACAACCCTGCAAGGAAATAGTTAATATCCCATACTTATATATATCCAATTGATAAAATCAAATTACCTGCGTTCATCTAAAAGGATTTAATCCCTCTTTGAAGGAACCTATCAGAATAATACTGCAATTGTAATAGATTTATCAAAAAACTGGAGACAAAATACAAACCCTAGCTATATGACTCTTCTTACAGATCCATGACAATGTCTTCACAGTTACTATGACAGATTTAAAGGATTTAATTCTAAAAATAGAAACCAATTAATCTTATCACACTTAAATAGCAAATGTGTATAGACAACTTGAAGATATACTTGATAACTCAAATTGAATAACAGAGAAAACTTTGAAAGGAGATAGTCATATAATTGAATAAATTAAACAGATAGTTGATACCGAAATCTGCAGTTACTGCTTCATGTTCACAGACTTGACTTCATCAAAGAATGCTTGCACATGGTCTACCAGAAATAAAATATATTAAAAGTGAACTAGTATTGTTGTTCAAATCTAATCTACAGTATCCCTTGTTCTATTTCTGTAATTTCTCCCTATTCTATATCTATCTTCTATCCTGGTCTTGGTCATCTCTTATAAAGAGAGGCATACAAGCTTCAAACCAATTACAATAGTTGTGACAGTTGATAACTGAACAACAGTATTTGTTCTAATAAAACATATTCAAGAAATTTAATACTCGCCTTTAATCATCAAATGGATAACCATTTCAGGGTCAAACAAAGATCTTTAACTGTAGTTCTCATTAATATTCTTCGACGGTTTCTTTAGTATTCCTAAAAAGACTAGATAAAACACAAATTAATTTCTGATCAAATAATCAAAACAAATTTATTTAAACATATGTATTTACTTAAGTAATTACTTCCCTTATCAATATTTTATTCAGCTCCTCAAGATCCTTTCGTGGCTGTTTATATAACTTGATCCCCGCTATGTATATCCTATAAAAAACCCATATTTCAACTGTCAGAAGAATATCTTAACCATTCAGATTTTAATGTCATTTTAGGGTTTCTGTGTTTTGTATTGGCAAGACTTTCACAACATGTCCCTGACATCATTGTGACTATACTGTCGGCGAGGTTCACAGGCTTTGTTCTGACTTATTCGGCTTCGCCGATACAATGATTTTTCTATATTGAACTCCTTTTAACATCTGGCTTGTATCTTTAGAATGTATCTTTGCTTGTCTATTTAGAATGTATCTTTGCTTGTCTATTGGCTTGTATATCGAAGATATACATTGTTATTATACAAGCCCAAAGTGCAAGCGGCGGGACCCACTACTTGTATCCAACCTTCATATACAATGCCCGATACATACAAATTCAATTGTATCTTCCTTTCAAACTTCTTATTTTATAAATCGCAGTATGTAGCCCCTTTCAATTTCTAACTTGTATATGCATCCTCCGATATACTTTAAGTCTTGATGCATCCTTTTAACCAATTTTCAATCTTTCCTGGATTCGGCATTGTACGTACACAGCAATGTATGTATCCGAAACATACAACAATAAAACCGTATTTCATAACATTTTAGTTCTACGCTATGCATATCACCTTGTATGTACCGCAATGTATGTATACCGTAACATACATACAAAGCGCAAACATACAAAGACTTAACGTTAATTCATAATTGTTTCAGTTCCGGGCAACGTATATCGTGTTGTATGTTGCGTTCTGGCAAACATACAAACATAACATACAAGCAATGGACCCAACAGAAAATACATTTCAACTTTTAACCTTGTCGGGTCCACCTTGTATGTAACAATAAAACGTTAGCCAAATGCATACAAGTAAACAGTGCATCAACCCGATGACTCCTTTATGCGACCATACCATGACCTGATATACAAGGGACTTTGTATATGCATCATACAATGACACAACATACAAACCACTTTGTATATGAGAGACTTTGTATATACAAACATACAAATCCATACCACAATGCATTTTACCAAAAACACACATAACTTGCAAAATACAGGGAATTTTAAGATGGTTCAAAAAGCAAACGCTATTCATTTTCGACAAGGAATTCACCCATATTCAGCTCGGGTACTTAATGCCATTTTTCCTTTATTTTCAACAAGGTTTGTAACTTTTCACTTCCTTGTTTATGGTTCATCTTTAATGAGCACTTCAACCATGTTATATTAAGTCTTTAGGAATCAGAATAGATCAAATCCAAATATTTCTATAAACTCAATTGTTAATTTCTGCTTGAAAACAACTGTGGATCTTTCCATATATGCTCACATACTGAAATCTTTGGATGATTGAAACTTAATATTTGCCAAAAAAGTAGCTTGGGAATTTCAGTCCCAACAGTGGCTCTTTCTGGGGATGTATGCCCCTTGTACGCATAGCAAGATCCCAGATTTCTAGAGGAGCAGACCAATGCCTTCTTCATTTGACGACGGGTGAACTATGAAGGGTGAAGATCATGGGTTATTGCTTCATGAAAATCTTTTATTTCCTAATAAGAGAGCTCTTTAAGCAAGTTATTTAACTCTTCTAAACTACCATGCATGGAAAAGACCATTTAGAGAGTTTAACCAAAATTGTCCATGCACTAGCAATTCTTTTCTCTCGGGTTCTTTTTAAGAGAAAAAATGTTTCAAAAACTGCCCATGTATTGGCAGTTCTTGCTCCTCACTAGACATGTTTTTTACATAATATGAATCTTCCCCTGCCTTACCATTGATGACAAAAGGTCGAATCCACAGGGCATCAAATTTTCGATGCTTCCCCCTTTCTTGATTTTTGGCATTCCAAATAAGCACTATGTCACCTACCTCAAATTTTCTGAATGTTGCTTTTTTGTCATATAGGTACTTCATCTACATTTGCATTTTTTTATTTTGCTATATTGCCTATTCCCTCATTTCGTTTAATTCCATTAGTTGTTCTAGCCTTTCCTCCATCGGTTCTGGGACATCCCCATCCTCTTGGACGATAAACTTACACACTGGCAACAAGTTGTGTATTGGGAGTCTGGCATGAGTTCCATATACTAACTCAAATGGTGATTTGCCAATGGCTTTCTTCATCATGATTCTATCAGCCCATAATGCCAATCTCAACTTAGAATCCCAGGCTTTCTTGTTGTTATCCAGCATTCTTTTTTATAATCTTTAGGATACTTTTATTGTTGGACTTAGCTTGCCCATGTCCTTGTGGGTGGTAGGGAGAAGAGTATGAGATTGTAATGCCATAAGATTTACAAAAAAATTTTAACTCATCCGATCTAAAACACATCCCATTGTCAATTATAAGCCTCAAAGGTACCCCAAATCTAGTTAAAATGTTTTCCAATAGGAAGTTGATCACAACCTTGCTGGTTGCTTGTTTAGTGGGCACTGCTTCTACCCATTTCATGAAATAGTCGGTGGCTACTAATATCCATTTATGACTACCACTTGATTTCTCCATAATTTCTCCTATAAAGTCAATTCCCCATTGGTGAAATAGGGCATCAACTTGCATAGGTCTGAAGGGTAATGCCCCTTGGTATTTTGGCTTTCCTAAGAATCTTTGACAAGCCTCACACTTCCTGGTAAAACTATAGGCATCATTGAAAACCTTGGGCCAATAGTATCTAGCCCTTAATATCTTGTGTGCTGTGGTTTTAGCTGAGAAATGGCCACCACAAACTCCCTAATGCATCTCTTTTAAAGCAGATTTTGCTTATTCTTCATCTAAATAGAATAATAAGATACCATCTTTGTTTTTCCAATAAAGATCTCCCTCTATAAGCACATATTTTGAAGCATGTAATTTTAGAGTTCTTTTCTTATTATCATCAAATCCATTAGGGCATTTCATATGCTTGAGGTAATACACTATGTCAGTATACCAAGGAGTTTTCTCAATACTTGTTATCATGTCCTCTTCATTTTCAATATTACATACTTGGGCAGCCTCAAGATTTGTTTCAGTCATCAGTTTTGCTAACCCTTGTCCCCTTACTAGTTTTGTGATTTGAATTTCTATATCAAATTCCTAAAGTCAATTTATCCACCTACATCTCTTCCCAGTTACTTCACTCTGCATGAACACATCTTTGACTGCTACATTTGGTACATAAGCTATCACCTTAGCCCCAACCAAGTAAGGTCTAAATGCCTTGACAGCTTTCACCAATGCATAAGCTTGTTTTTCTGTGATATCATAGTTAAGTTCGGCATGTTGGAGTGATTTACTGAAAAAAGAAACAGGCTGCACATAACCCTCATTATTCTTTTGTAACATAACTGTCGCTATTGTATGAAAAGATGCAAAGGAAAAGATCTGGAAAGGTTTACTAAAATTGGGATACTTTAGTACTGGAGCTTCTTTAATTGCTCTTTTTATGGATACAAAGGCTTCTATGCATTTATCTGTCCAATTAACCTTTGTATTTTTCTTCAACATTCTAGATATAGGTCTAATTATTTCTGCAAAGTTCGGTATAAACCTTCTCACAAAGTTTATTTGTCCAAAGAATGATTGTATAGCCTTGACTGTCTTTGGGATAGGAACTTTGTCTATTGCCTCTATTCTCTTGGGATCAATCCTAACTCCATCTTTGGATACTATGTGCCCAAGCAATTTCCCCTCTGAAACTGTAAATTTGCATTTTTGGGGGTTCAAGGAAACATCATATTCTAATGCTCTGATAAATATCTTCTCAAGGTAATTCACATGATCCTCAGCCTTTTTTGAGTATGCAGTGAGGTCATCCTAATATACATCCATGATTTCATTTATTAAACTTGCAAAAGCAACGTCCATTGCCCTCTAGAATGTGGCTCGAGCATTTTTAAGGCCAAATGGCATTCTCACATATACATAAGTTCCCCATGGGGTTGTAAAGGTTGTTTTGTATTGTTCAAATTCTTTAACCTTTACTTGGTTGTATTCGAAGAACCCATCCATCATGGATAATAACTCACAACCAGTAACTCTCTGCAGTAAAGTTTCCATATTGGGTAACGGATAATTATCTTTTAAGGAAGAAATATTTAAATTTCTAAAATCGACACAAAGTCTAATATCTCCATTCTTCTTTCTAACAGGAACTAAATTCAAGACCAAGGATGAATGCCTAATAGGTTTAATTATGCCAACTTCCTTGAGTTTTATAAGTTCCTCATGTATTTTAGTTTCTAACACAGGGTTGATGGGTCTTTGTTTCTGTCTCTAGGGCTTAGCATCAGATTTAAGTGGAATTTCGTGTTGGAACAAATCTTCCATATATGCTTTAAGATCATCATAAGACCAAGCAAACACATGTTTATATTTTCTCAATAATGTAATTAACATGCTTCTAATTGCAGGGGTTATTTTCTTTCCAATGTAGACCCTTTTAGGTGATAATTTACTTTCCAAATTTATTTCTTCCACATCATCCTCCTTTATTGTTACTTCTTTGGTAATGGATTGATCATTTGCATCAAAAACTCTTTCTAACGCTACTAAGCCCTTTGGAATTTTATTTGTTTTAAGCTGGACAATTTCTTTCCCAAATAAAGTCTCTTTACCATCATTCTCCTCAACAAAAGCATTAAGATCAATCTCTTGATTCTCATACTGATCTATACAGTGCAAAAATTTGAGTAAATCAGCATCACTATCAAAAACCTGCCAGTTATATATGTTGTCTGGGATAGTTGGTCTAGTTTTGAGCTCAACTTCTGAAATACCTGTCAAGTTAATGCCATCCTTCTTTAAAGCTATGTTTGCAAGGAAGTCAGCCATTATATTTTTTGACCTATCTATCCAACTTATTGAAAAAGCATCAAACAATTCTATATCATCCAAGACTGCATTTCTGTATTGTTTCAGTCTTTTATTTTTTGAGGAATATTTACCTTTGACTTGTGAAATAATCAATTCAGAATCTCCATACACTGCTAACAATTTGATTTTGTGTTTTCTTGCAATGTTTAGCCCAATTAAAAGTGCTTCATATTCAGCTATGTTATTTGTGCACTCAAAATTCAGAGAAAAGGAATATTTGAATGTTTTTCCTAACGATGATATAAACAACACCCCAGCTCCATTTCCTACCTTACTACATGCCATCAAAATACATGGTCCATACTTCATTTTCATCAATTTTGGCTTCGTAGTAAATTGGGTCTGTATTATGCAATTTAGACTGTTCTTCCACCATGAATGTACTGAACTCTGTCACAGAAACAAATCATTTGATTTGGATTAATTTTCTCTATAATGTCTTCATACCTTAGCTCCCTTTAGAGTTTAATTGCCTGTGTTCCCAATGGGATAGTAGCATAAGATAAATCTAATTGCACACTTCCCCCTACCATGGCAGTCCATTCTCTAGATAACAACATTCCATAGTTAGGTGGGATATCTACCACAGTGATGTCAATTTTATAAGAGGCTTCAGGATGAGATGCTAATTTTATCTCAACATCTTTCATGATTCCAACAACAGGGACAGATCTGTTATCCATTGCATAACATTTACCGAATGTAGTATCCACCCACATTCCTAACTCTTTCATAACAGCCATGGGCATTATGTTTACTGTTGCTCCTGAATCAAGCATACAATTCCTAACTAATTTGTTGTTTATCAGCAAGGTAATATAGAAAGGATCTATTTGAGATGGATTTTTCATTAATGTTTCACCCAGGTATACCTCAAGTATTTTGATAGATTCTTGTTGCGTATTTATTTTAGGACTATGTTGTTTGGGTCTTTTGTCTGATACATTTGATATCATCTTCACCACTATATTTTTATATTTTTCCACCTTCATCATTTCTAGAAGTGGCATAGATACTTTCATTTGAGAAACAGCTTGAGCAATATCAAATGAGGGATTTATGTTTAGTTCTGACCTATCAACTTTTGTTTGCCCCTTTTCCTCAGTTTTTGTGCTATCCTTCTTTTTGTTCAGTGTGTCAACAGGAGGTATATCATGAGGTGTTTTCTCAACTCTACTTTTATCATTTTTACTGGAAGTCTGATTTTTTATAAATATACTTCTGGGAGTTCCTTGTTCAGCATTTATTGTTCTATTTCTTAGATTATAGCTATTTTTGGCTTGTGCTACTATAGCTAATGTTAAGGCTCTTCTGTCTTCCTCAGAGGGTTTTCACCAATTGTAACTTTGTGCTACATTGAGGTCATATCCATAATTTCCTAAGTCTTCTTCATGGTCAGAAAATACTTCTTGTTCTTCTATGTTCACATTATATTTTTGTGCTCCTACATCATATTCATACCCTGCTTCCTCGCCAGACGAATAATCTTCTTCAATAGTGAAAGGTGTGATACCCAACATATTTATAGTGTGATGATCCATCTCAGGGTTATAAGATGCCTGATCTTTTTATATTGATTGTGCTACCACAAATAATCAGGAGAGTGTGGTAAATTACAAGGTGTACACCATGGATTATTTTCTATCAAATGGACTCCACTTTTCTTCAAAGGGTCAAGGGTGTCTTTTCCATAGTTATGTCTCCTGTTAGTATCCATGGGCTTTCCATCTTTCCAGTTCGTATGATATGGCATAGCATGGAGTCTTGGTCTTTCATTCTTATGTGAGTATTCTTGCTTGTTTATAGGAGGATTAGGATTTTGAGGAACTCTTATATTGTCTCTTTTTCTGATCATCCCAACAGCCTTTTTATTGTTTTCAATAGTGAGAGCCATTTTTTGTGCTTCTGCCAAGGTTCTAGGACTTTTGCTCCTGAGTTCATAACCTATCTTCGGGTCAAATGCTTTCAAGTATATACTAAGGGTTGCTTGGTTGTTCAATTTGGATTCTTGTGGGACCTTGTTATACAGTTTAGTGAATCTCAAATTAAAATCATACACATGTTCATTTTGATACTTTTAAATAGTTATTAGTTCATGAAGAGCAAATTCTGGGGCACATTGATTTCTGAATTGTTCTAAAAATTGATTGTGGAAGTCTGTCAAGGAATATATTGAAGCATCTAGTAAGCTATTTACCCAGTCTCTTGCTTCATTAGTAAGAGATATCATAAACAGTTTCATTTTTACATCTTCATATTCATTACCAATGTCCTGTATCAAAGCATTGAATCGTTTGATATGTTCTTCAGCAGTCAATTCACTGCTTCCTATAGACTTAGGCACATTGTTCCTCCAACTATTATCCATGGGATAAGGATAAAGCTAATATCCAGTCAAATAAAATTGTCTGGCCATACTCGTAGGATTAGGAGGTGGTATATTTGTGTATGGTGGATAATATTGGTATCCAAATGGAGGTTGTGGATACATATTAGGTTGGGCACATTGCTGATGATACATATTCTGTTGTGGGGGAGGTTGCTGATATTGATTGTTATGTCTATGCCCTGGCAGTGGATGTTGTTGGTGAACATTCCCAGTATTTGCAGGTGGAGGTCCTTGCATTTGCCTATTTTACAGAGGAGGATTATTGTATGTATTGTGGGGTGCCATGTTTACATTTTGATGGTGAGGTGGAATATGGTGATGACCAGGTGGTGGATAAGGATTAGCTATATGTTGAGATGGGTTGTGTGCATTGGATGGCCTTAGATTTTGTGGTGGAATATTTTGTTGTGCATGGCTAACATGCAGCATTGCTGAAGTATGTGAACTACTTGCATTTTGATGTAACCCCATTTGATTTCTTATTTGAACATGTCCACCCTGCCTATGGGGAGGCACATACTTTGAATTGGTTACCTTAGTTCTAGATCTTATTTGTTGTAGTTCTTGTTTCATCTTTTCTTCCTCTTCTTTCAACCTAGCCAACTCAATTTCTTCCTGTAATCTACGTACCTCTTGCTACATCTGATCCTTAGTTCTCATGTCTTCTGGATGACTATTAAGGATTTGTGTGGGTGTTACCTGATATATGAATTCATCTTGAGCTTCTTCATCCTGTTGCAGTGACGCTTGGTAGTCATGTTCTACTTGATTTTGGTCTATCTGTCTCATAATCTGAGCTTGATGTTCAAGTTGTTTCTTAAGGGAAGGTCTGTACCAAGCAAGGACATCATCAGATCTGTCATGATCAAGCTAAGTATATTGATTATTGGATTGGAATTCATCTGATTCATGCAAGGGAGTGAAGCTGTTATGAGTTGTTATTGGCTATTCTGAGGTATTCTCTGGAGAAATTTGGTTATTAGTACTACGAGACTGACTTGATATCCCAGTTTTCTTAGTAGGAGCCCTTAAAGGTGGGGATGATTGCAGTTTTGTACCATCAGCTTTAGATCTCCTACCATCCATTATGACACTTTTATCAGAAAATTGATTTGAGTTTTGTGTAGAGTCGCCACCTCCATTTAGAGGACTCATCAATCTTCTGGGTTTTTCCTTCCACCAGCAAAGTTATGCCTTTTAATTCTCTGACTCTAATAACATGGTCTACCACTAGGTTTCTTTGTGTTGTCCCCAGTAGAGTCATAAATTTTGTTAGGTCTCAAAAATGCAGGTCGTTGACCCTAAGAGGTTGCCAGGCTCTCTTGACATTTTTGGCTGACACAGGGTAGATATGGCTAAACCCCCTTCACTTCAGGCTCTGCTAGACCTAGGTGAGTAAACCTCTAATTAATAAAGAAGATAAAGAGATGATCACTACTTTGATCTGAATTAATCTAACTATTGATAATGGCACCAATTATAAAACAGATGAGAAGACAGCAAGTTAATTCTAAATGATCTAAATTGTAATGCTAAAACAATGATGCAATCTAATTAAGTAAATCTAATGTGAATTTGTATAAGTGATAATGAAAACACTAGACCAATGCCTTATTGAATATAGAGTCAGTATGATCATGAAATAAATGACTGTTTGTTTGGTAAAAACTCGAACTATCTGGCATGAAAGAATAGGTATGTAACTTGTACAACCCTGCAAGGAAATAGTTAATATCCCATACTTATATATATCCAATTGATAAAATCAAATTACCTACATTCATCTAAAAGGATGTAATCCCTCTTTGAAGGAACCTATCAAAATAATACTACAATTGTAACAGATTTATCAAAAAACTGGAGACAGAATACAAACCCTAACTATATGACTCTTCTTACATATCCATGACAATGTCTTCACAGTTACTATGACAAATTTAAAGGATTTAATTCTGAAAACAGAAACCAATTAATATTATCACACTATAACAGCAAATGTGTATAGACAACTTGAAGATATACTTGATAACTCAAATTGAATAACAGAGAAAACTTTGAAAGGAGACAGTCATATAATTGAATAAATTAAACAGATAGTTGATACTGAAACCTGCAGTTATTGCTTCATGTTCACAGACTTGACTTCATCAAAGAATGCTTGCACATGGTCTACCAGAAATAAAATATATTAAAAGTGAACAAGCATTGTTGTTCAAATCTAATCTATAGTATCCCTTGTTCTATTTCTGTAATTTCTCCCTATTCTATATCTATCTTCTATCCTGGTCTTGGTCATCTCTTATAAAGAGAGGCATACCTTCAGACCAGTTACAATAGTTGTGACGGTTGATAACTGAACAATAGTATTTGTTCTAATAAAACATATTCAAGAAATTTAATACTCGCCTTTAATCATCAAATGGATAACCATTTCAGGGTCAAACAAAGATCTTTAATTGTAGTTCTGCTTAATATCCTTCGACGATTTCTTTATTATTCCTAAAAGACCAGATAAAACACAAATTAATTTCTGATCAAATAATCAAAACAAATTTATTTAAACATATGTATTTACTTAAGTAATTACTTCCCTTATCATTATTTTATTCAGCTCCTCAAGATCCTTTCATGGGTGTTTATATAACTTGATCCCCACTATGTATATCCTACAAAAAACCCATATTTCAATTGTCAGAAGAATATCTTAACCATTCAGATTTTAATTTCATTTTAGGGTTTCTGTGTTTTGTATCGGCAAGACTTTCACAACATGTCCCCGACATTGTTGTGACTATTGTGTTGGCGAGACTCACAGGCTTTGTTCTGACTTATTCAGCTTCGCCGATACAAAGATTTTTCTATATTGAACTCCTTTTGACATCCGGCTTGTATCTTTAGAATGTATCTTTGCTTGTCTATTTAGAATGTATCTTCGCTTGTATATTGGCTTGTATATCAAAGATATAAATTATTATTATACAAGCCCAATGTGCAAGCGGCGGGACCCACTATTTGTATCCAACCTTCATATACAATGCCCAATACATACAAATTCAATTGTATCTTCCTTTCAAACTTCTTATTTTATAAATCACAATATGTAGCCCCTTTTGATTTCTGACTTGTATATGCATCCTCCGATATAGTTTAAGTCCTAATGCATCTTTTTAACCAAATTTCAATCTTTCCTGGATTTCGCATTGTACGTACACAGCAATGTATGTATCTAAAACATACAATAATAAAACTGTATTTCATAACATTTCAATTCTGTGCTATGTATATCGCCTTGTATGTACCGCAATGTATGTATACCGTAACATACATACAAAGCGCAAACATACAAAGAATTAATGTTAATTCATAATTGTTTCGGTTTTGAGCAATGTATATCGTGTTATATATACCGCGTTGTCTGTTGCGTTCTGCCAAACATACAAACATAGCATACAATCAAGAGACCCGACAGAAAATACATTTCAACTTTTAACCTTGTCGGGTCCACCTTGTATGTAACAATAAAACATTAGCCAAATGCATACAAGTAAACAATGCATCAACCGACGACTCCTTTATGCGACCATACCATGACCCGATATACAAGGGACTTTGTATATGCATCATACAATGACACAACATACAAACTAGTTTGTATATGAGAGACTTTGTATATACAAACATACAAATCCATACCACAATGCATTTTACCAAAAACACACATAACTTGCAAAATACAGGGAATTTTAAGATGGTTCAAAAAGCAACCCCTATTCATTTTTGACAAGGAATTCACCCATATTCAATTCTGATACTTAATGCCAGTTTTCCTTTATTTTCAACAAGGTTTGTAACTTTTCACTTCCTTATTTATGGTTCATCTTTAATGAGCACTTCAACCATGTTATATTAAGTCTTTAGGAATCAGAATAGATCAAATCCAAATATTTATATCAACTCAATTGTTAATTTCTACTTGAAAGCAACTGTGGATCTTTCCATATATGCTCATATACTAAAATCTTTGGATGATTGAAACTTAATATTTGCCAAAAAGTAGCTTGGAAATTTCAGTCCCAACACCACCATATCTTCATACATTCTCCAAACACTTATCAACAAACCATATCCAATCCTATGATATCACAACCTTTGTCATCCTTCACCCCTCATGGACATTCCTTTCAAACAATACAAGACCAATTAAAGGATGCCCTCAAAGGGTTAGAGATTGGGACTCAACACAAACATTACAAATTTGAGAAGATTTTTTGTTACCCTCTTGATCAATCCATCATGATGACTCCTTTTCCTCCAAACTTTGAAGTCCCTAAGTTTGAAAAATATAAAGGGAAAGGAGATCCTTGAGACCACGTCAACCAATGTTACATGGCTTGTCAAGAAGTTTCCTATAGCGATATCTATCTAATGAAACTCTTTCCCCAAAGTTTGGCTGGTCAAGCCTTGGATTGGTTTCAATATCTTACTCCCGGTTCTATCAAAAAAAATCCTCAACTAGCTAAAACATTTGTCACTCATTTCTCCTATAATGTCGAACATGAGACTACAATGCTAGATCTTTGTAATGCCAAGAAAAATAATGGAAAAAAGCTTTGCCGCTTACCTACAATGGTGGAGAGGGCTTGCAAGTTGAATCCCATGGCTAATCCATGAAGAACAATTGGTTAATGTTTTCATTCCAAATCTTCATCCAAAAATGACCTTTCATCTTCAAGTCCATTGTCTATCTACTTTTGATGAGGTCATTGAAAAAGGTGTCCTTATTGAAACAACCCTTATCACCAAAGGTTCAATCAAGACCTATACCAAAGACAATAATAAAACAAATGATAAATTCAAACCTTGGGCTAAGAATTAAACAAGTGGTTAGTGATGATGTTACTGATTCTAAGCACATTCAAACAATGCAATCCTCTCAAATAATGTGAAAACTATCCTTAAAACTAACACCATCTCCCTTCTTGAGAGACAATTTAGACCCCCCTCTAATCCAAGACGTCACTTTACTAATTTAGGGGAACCTATTGAGCAAGTCCTAAAATTGGTGTAAGCTAATATGATCACATTTCCCTTAAGTAAACCATTTGATGACAATTAGCCTAAGCATTCCTGGTATTATGAGAAGGATTATTGTAGTTATCATCATGTCCATGGACATCCTACAAACAAGTGTATGATGCTTAAGCACGCTATCCAAGATCTTATTGATGAAGGAAACTTAGAGATAACTAGCAATCCTTCGTCTAATGTGTAATTGGGTATTTATTAGGATTCTCCTCCAAAGCATGGACAATCCACTTTATCCTCTCCTTCCAATCCAAGTTCATCCCAAAATAATCATGCCAATAATGTTCACTATAATAAGATCCCTTACTCCTATGACTCTGTTATAGGGCATTTTGACTATGATCCTTCACAGGTTGCCACTATTATCATAAAATCCCCATCTCCTAATTGTGTTGTTATGACAAGACATGGAACAGTTACCCTCCCAGGACCTCCATCCTCTTCTTCATCTTCTCAACCTTCCTATTACAATATCCTAGACCACCTTGGGAATATGCCTACACAAATATCAATTTGGATCTCCTAAAAGCTTCCCCTATCCATAAAGCTATATTGGATCAAACCCTACAAGAGTCCCAAGTCCCACATAATATTGATCCTGACCAATTTCAAGCCCTTTTGGATCACCTATCCACCACTTACCACCTTGCCTTTACCCAACATGGCATGCCTTCCATTGATCCATCTCATAATAAATCCCTTCACATCAAGGTCCTAATTGTTAAATGCAAAGTTAAGCGTGTCCTTTTGGATAATGGATCTGGCATGAATTTATGCACCTCGAGGTTAATAAAACAATTGGGATATTCAGAAGCTGACTTGGAGCCATGTAATTTTACTATCAAAGTGTATGATGATGTTGAGAGAGAATTTGAAGAAACTATGTCTTCCCATACAATTAGGACCTATCGTACTGCACACTACATGCCAAGTCCTTGATCTTGACCTTCCATATAACATCTTACTTGGTCACCCATGGATCCACGTTATGCAAGCTATTCCTTCTACCTACCATCAATGCTTGAAGGTCCCTCATAATGGTGAATAAATCACTATCTAAGTGGATCCCCAACCCTTTGAATATTGTCGTACCATGGAGGTTGTCTCTCATAAAGATAATTTTTGTCCTACCAATGATATCTCCTCTAAAGATAAGGTCACCTCTTCCACATCTTATATTCATCTTGATGACCTTGCTTCCACTTCATTGTCATCTTACGATCCTACAGTTACAAAGGTCAAGATCATTGATAAAGGTTGGGGAGAATGTGAGCTAGTCTTGTGGATTAGGACATATGCCTCCTAGTTTGGAAACCAAGGATTCTCATGTTCCCTCTACAAGTCAAGATGAAACCTCTAATGTCGTTGAATGTACCATTGATGGGACCATCAATGCCTCTTCCGAAGACCCTAAAATTTCAGCGTTACTCCATGACAATGCCATCTTCGCCATTGAGACCTCATCATCATCCCCTGCTTCCATTTCCTGGGACCAACAAAATACAATCTCTCATGATACTTGTCAACATGATGGAGTGCATATTGAGCTCCTTAGTCCTATGAATACAAAAGTAAAAAGGCTAAGAAATAATAAAGCAGTGTCCTTTAAAGAAAAAGAGCCAAAAAAATAATAGAGCATCGGTCTTAAAAGAAAAGAAATCATGCTATGCCTATCTCTAGGGTATCAAAAGTCAAAGAAAAATCCATCATACCCCTAGCACCACAAGAGCATTTATCCTTGGTCCCCCATCACCTTCATTTCACGATACTTCCACCATCTTATATGATCTAGTCCTCCTACTACACATTGTTGGAGTTGGCTATGATTGGAGCTACCCAGAATCTAGGAGACTTCAAGAAAGCACAAGAGAGATCAAATGAAAGAATAATTCTATTCTATCAATGAATGCAAAAGATTATTCAAATATTGTTACAATGTACATGATATGCTTTTCTTATAAAGACAAGGATGAAATGTAAGATGTTGTAGTCATGTGACAAGTGTCTTAATCCTATGACATGTGACAACTATAGGATAAGATGCCAACTATCAACAACTAGCAACAACTAGACACAACTAGAAACATCTAGTAGACTCACTAAGTCAACTTAACATGTGAATTATGTGTGATATGTGAATATTATTGAGCTAATAAATAGTTAAATAATATGAATTATTCACATAAGGGTAAATTGGTTAGGCAATGACCCTATTCACACCAACACCCCCCTTAAGTGCAACTTAGGGAGTAGCTGACTAAAGCAAGATGCAATGATGGATGATGGGTTCTGGCTACTAGGCCATGTTAGGTACCCATGTACAAACAAATCCTAAGTGGAGAAAAGCATAAAACCTCAAAGGACAAAAATCCTCTCCAAAAGTGAGAATGCATACAACAATGAAAGTGAAAGAAGTGATAGTAGGAGGACTCAACATGACCCCCCAAGGACAACTTATGTCACATATATACAATCAAATACCCCCCATAGGAGAGAAAGAGTGAGACTATAGGTCCCCCCCACAATGAAGTAGCTCCTGTGTCGATGGTGAATGCCTGAAGATGAACACTGAAGAGAATCATGTACCTGCAAACAACATTTCTCCCCTCAAGAAGAAACCAATCCAAAGGCTTATGTAGAAGAAACTCCATCTCTAAGAAGAGATATGAGGGAAGAAGTCCCATGACGGGTGTCTCTAAAAACTATTGAAATGTCCACATGTCAGAATCAAAGAACGGCGCTATGCAATGAGGTGTGACCAATCCAAAATCCTAAGTAGAATCATGAATAACAACCTCCAAAGATGAAGTAGATGGGATAACAGTTGTGTTGTAACTATCATCAAAGAGGAGAGATATCCCCTCAAGTGTGTCCTCCAAATCTGCAATATTAGACTCACAAAACAAGTCTGATATACCTACCAAAAAAGTATCCCACAAAGCTATGTCTGAAAGACATGTATAATCCTGCTCAACCGAAGTAGAAGAAACCATGTCGATGTCGATCTCTGAAGAAGCAGGAGGTTGAGGAGATGGAAGCTCGACACTATTCTCAAGAACCAAAGTGGATGAAAGAACACCAAGGTTCAAGTGACCAAACTTCTCAAAAACATGATTCACACTTGATGCATTAGTGTGAATATCAATCAATGGATCTACATCAGAAGAAGAAGAAAAATGGGAGAATGTATACAAGTGAGATGCATGATCAACCATCCCAATAGCAATGATATCTCTACTCTCCAAGTCTCTTATGATCACTGAATTAGGAGTGAACTCAATTGTCTTCCCTACACCACAATGAGTAATCTGGTAGATGGATAGGAGATTGGTTGACAAGGAAGGTACACACAATACATTTTTTAAAGTACCCTCACTTATATCAATAGTCCCTTTACCAATTGCATGCATATATGTATTGTTACCCATCAAAATAGGTGACAAAGTACATGACTCAAATGAAGAGAACATCCCTTGTGAAGATGCCATATGATGAGAAGCTCCAGAATCAAGAAGCCATCTCTTCGACTGAAGACTTGTAGAAGCAAAGAGTGCTTGCCCTTTTCCCTTGTTTTTCCCATTAGTAATGTATGTTGTCCCTGCCTATGTAGATGATGATGGTGTCAAAGAAGAGGATGGACTAGGTGACATGGATGATGGCATTTTTATATGTGTTTTTGAATAATGCAAGTCAACTCATCAATTTTCTTCTCATAACACTTATGCTCATCATGTCCTAGTTTCTTGCAATATGCACACTTTGGTCTCTCTTTAGATGATTCCTCATTGGGAGAGGAGGACTTAGGTGAATTAGTTGATTCTTTTTCTTGTTCATTGTTCTTGAAATCCTTATTTTTTTATTTCTTTCATTTGCTAGTTGAAGCCTTTTGATCCTTTGTACCTTGATTAGCAAGAAGAACTTGAGGTCTAGGAGGCTTCATTGTGCCCATGTGTACTAACTTAGCTTGCTCCTGATGTGGAAAACTCATCAAGTAAAGGCATTGTGAAAGCTTTCCCAAGTGTATCCATAGTAGCATAAAAGGTAGAAACAAAAAATGAATAGTCAGGACCAAGCTTGGCAAAGATTGAAAGAATCAATTGAGTGTCTAACTTACCTTGCTCCCTTGTGAGTGATGTAGAAAACTCATCAAGTGAAGGCATTGTGAAATCTTTTCCAAGTGCATCCATAGTAGCATAAAAGGTAGAAACAAAAACTGAATAGTCAGGACCAAGCTTGGCAAGGATTGAAAGAATAAATTGAGTGTCTAACTTAGCTTTCTCCCTTGTGAGTGATGTGGCAAACTCATCAAGTGAAGGCATTGTGAAAGCTTTCCCAAGTGCATCCATAGTAGCATAAAAGGTAGAAACAGAAACTGAATAGTCAGGACCAAGCTTGGCAAGGATTGAAAGAATCAATTGAGTGTCCTTTTTCTCAATTCCACATTGTTTGAGCTACAATCTAAGTGATTTTAGCTTTGTGAAGAAGTCTTGGATGCTTGCAAAGTCAGTTGGATTTAAACCAATTAGTTCATTCTCCAATTTGAAACCTCTCATAGTATCTTGCTTACCAAAGAGATTCTCTAAGGTAGTCCACACTTCATTAGGTGTTTTACAAGATTCAATATGAAAAAGAAGATCAGAGAGAGATAGAAATCATAGTGTTCTATAGGCTTGATCACATTTATTATACCACTTTCTTTTTTCTGCAATTGTTGTTGGTTCAATTTCTGTACCCATTATTACTCTATGAATTTTCAAACTTCTTAAATGAATCTCCATTTTAGTTTTCCACTCATGATAGTTATATGGTGTGAGTAGAGGAAGTTTGTTTGGATCTATGATACAAGAGTTGTAGTGCCCCTCACCTTGTCGTCTATCTGATTGATAGTTGCTCATTAGATTTTGACATTTTGACAGTATCTTAGATTATCTGATGATGGATCCCTTGTTGTTTCGTTAATTCACTATGGAACTAATCATATGATAATAGTCTTGGATATTGGATTCTGTTATTTCATGCATTACAATCGATGAATGAACTAGTTGTTACAGATGTTTTGATGTTAACTGCTATATTTGATTTTAAGATAATTTATTGTTTTATGTTGTTGACTAGTAATCAGAAATCTTACTCAATGTAGTGATTGTTTATACAGGAACGTGAATGGAATAGTGTTGTATTACTCGCTCTTGAGTACCCTACCCCACTGTAATTTCCATTCACTAGATGACTGCATGTAGATATATATCTTGTTATGTTTAACCGTGTACTTGCCGCAGGATGCAGGAACTAGGCACTGACTCCACCTGATTTACCAGGTCTGAGCGTGCCTTCACCAATGGAATGGTTGTATGGAGTTAATGTGGGGTCCCCTGTCATTGTTGCTGAGTTGTTAAGTTACCTTCATGGTCATTGTCTGTCGTTTGATCATAACTTGCTAGCAGGAATGTTACACCTTAAAGTTAACGAGGTCAAAAGGTGTTTATATGGGTAAGGTAGAGTTGTGTATTAAATAGAATTAATGAATGGAAAATATAATATTGATAACTTAATATAATTGTTAATTTGGATATTTGATTATAACTATTGTAAATAAATTATAATGTTGGGGAAGTAAAAACTGTTAAATAATAGTTGTGAGAAACCTTGTATGGTTGGATATTTAAATAAATCAATTAGTTGTAAGTTGAGTTGAAATTCGTAATTTATGTTTTAGACAGTAAATAAGTTGCAATGTCACAATTTTGTTAATAAAGTATAGTTATAAAAATTAATATATATTTATAAAGTTAATTTAATGATAATTATATTAATAATGTGTAAATATCTTTACCGTTGCTTTGAATTAATTAAGCCAAACTATGTTGTCTTGGACCTAACAAATATGATGTTAGTTCTCAAAGTTAGTTTTCCCGTATATTGGGTACCAAAATATCTTTTAAAAGGGGGGGGGGGGGATTTTGGCCTGGAGGAGGAAAGCAGAGTTCAAAAAAAATCTAGTGAAAGGAAAAGTTAGAACTTGTAAAAAAAATCCAGGTATGTCATTCGATTTCTGTAAGATAATTTTAAATGTTTTGAATGATTTTAATAATTCTGTGTTAGGATTTAAAGACTTTTTTTTTATCATTCTTGCAAAATCTGTTCTATGCATATCTTGTGATCATTACATTCAATAAGCTGCTTTGTTGTGTTGATGTCTGCTGTACATTTGGTAATGTCTTAAATTCTGCCCGCAAGGATCACCAAATAGAAGTGGCTACAATTTCATTTTCTGGGTTTGATTATTGGTCTTGATTTGAAGCAAATGTTTCCATTATAATTTGTTAAGGAATTGTAGTTTCCTCAGTTAGTGCTCCCATTATATCTGGTGCTCAATGTCTCAAAGCAAAGAGTCTCAACGGTGACCTCTAATCAGTGGTGACATATGAAAGTCATCAAAAACTCAATGCCCTATTTGCCTATAGTTTTTGGAGCTATTGATTGGGAACACAATTGATAAGTTCAAATCCAATTTTCGTCCCAACTTCACTAAAACTGGAATTCATAACGATAGGAAACAGTTATAGTACTTGCCACAATGCGCAGTAGTTTGGGATTGCACCTTATGATCTTGTCGAACGATCTCAGCAATGGAAGAACTTGTGTGTTAAGGACACAGAGGCCACCAAATCTATTTGATATTTACAATTTGTAGCCTTCTAAATCAGTAAAATACATGTTTCCCGGTAATGCATACAGATTCCAGAAGATAGTTATAATAAAATAAGAATTGCAGTAAGTGCCAAGAAACGCTAGAATGGATCCAACTACTGAACAAAATTCCTTGCTATAGTAGTGCTTACAATGGCTGCAAATGTGCCAATTGAATTTTGTATTGTCTGCACAATTATAGATATGAAGAATGAGATTGTTGTTTTAAATAGATCGAATGAGTATTATCGATAGACAATTAATCCTTTACACTGAGGATGAAAAAGGATCGATCGCCCATACCATTCCAGACCTCCCTTTTCTCACGGGCAGCGAGTATGCTGGAAAATTTTAGTATCCGTGTTACACCTACAGATTGCATTTGCTTGCAAGTCTCTAAGCCTGGTCCACGAATCCATTTTGTGCATTAACCGCCGAAAATTGCATTCTATGATATTTAATCTCATCAAGGCACTCGCAGGACTGTCCTCGTGCCTGGTGCCTGGTTCCACATTTTGTATACTTGTCTTCGAGGGCTGAAGCAGCCATAAACATCTGACCAAACCTTTTTTTTACGCCTTGAGGAATGTCCATAACAGTCCCCGAGTCCCATGCTAGTCGTGGCTGGGAGGATGTTGGTAGAGGTTGGGAATTTGGCGTTAAACTGCGAATTGCCTTGCTTGAAATTTCTTAAGGCCTTCCCAACATTTCCATTAAGTGCACACTCTCCAATCCTTGTAATCCAAGAGAAGGCATCACCTTGAGGCCGCTGTGTAACAGGGTTTGTATGCCGGTCTATGTGCCCAGTTTTGTTTACCTGGCCATCCAAGCATCTTCAACTATAAAACCTGATCAAATTTCCTTCTATCCTATATGCATTGATGAATGTCCATTTCTGATTTAAAGCTTCCAGATTGAGGAATCTGAAATCACACTTGTAGATTAATTGTTGCAAGTTTCTAAAGTCTTTTCAAGCAAATCTATAGTTGATAAGAGAATTTTAGGGTTTAGGTAATATTAGGGTATTTCTAGCGTAGTGAAGAAGCCCTAGCCAAATAAATTGATTTCCTCAAATTGTCCAAAGTTTCAAAATCCTAAGTAGATGAGGGGTCTCATGAAATAAAGAAATACTTCTGTGGAGTACAGAGCATGGCAAAGAGTTTATGAAGATTATAATTACTATGTCCATGATAAACTGCTATGTTAGATTATTCCTTGATTTTACTAATTCATTGAGTAGTGCGAATTAATGTGAGTGGATCAATATGAATAGATAATCAGCATTATTGGGATCTATGTCTTTATTTGGAATTAAAAATTTACGTAGAAAAATAAATTATCTGGAAATAGATTAATTACATGGAGTAATTATTTAGATTAGAATTATGATTTTTATAAAATTAGCTTAATACTAATTTTTTTTCTTGATAATTGACTTTACTTTCGGGGATGAAATATGTTATTTGAATAATTATAATCACAAGCTAGAATTAGGTTTGATTTCGTTAATAAACGTATTTTTAGTTAACCTTAATCATATAGATAAATTTATAATAAAGGTTCTAGTAAATTCAATTATTAGGATAATTATTTATTGGAGGGTTCAAGTAAGAACAATTAGTCAATTCATTGTATTGGTGTAATATGATCAACCTATATTTAACTTGTTTAAGTAATTAATGTTGAGGAGTTTAATGCAAGTCAGTTTATGGACATTGTAATTGATTTTCGACCTAGACAAGAGGAGTGTGTTTCCTATGTATGTAGTGATAACCGTTTAGTCATACTTGTCTTGTTTTGAGCCTCAATATGTGTCATCGAATGGAGAGACATGTGAATCCTAAAGGTCCAGTAAACATGCGTTGCTTTGGACAATGATTTAAGAGTTGCCTTATGAGTATGTTTGGTGTATAAGTGGGATACCACCTTGTCGTGATCATATGTATCTGTAGGATGTTGTTATCTGTCTTGCTTGATGATTAAGGCTTACTAGGTGTAGCAAGGAGAGTGGCTTTCAATGTGGGGCCGGCACCCAAAGTGGTTGCCAGGGTAACCCATTGAAAGTGGATTAATCAAGTGATAACCTAAAATGAACTAGGGGGTTAAGGGTAGATTTCACATTAAACAAGATAAATGGATTCCTCTCCCATGGCCTGTAGTGCTCGTTTAGACTAAGGATGGGTAGAGAAGGCCTGGTCGGCAAGATTGACTTCCTTGTCCTCATGAAAGGAAGGTCGATTCCGCATGTGTCACCCTATGGGGCCAGAGTCTAGTGAGAGACTGCCAGGGTAACCATAGATGGGGGTCGGAGTCTAGTGAGAGACTGCCAGGGTAACCCATGCTAGGACCGTGCGATGACACTCTCCCAACCTAGCATTCCTTGTATGGTTTCTCCATTAATGTTGTGTCGTCTATGGAAGTTGTGTTGTGTTGGTTGTCTTGTGTCATAGTGGAATTTGATCATCCTTCGTTATGGTTGTTATTGTCTACCTGACTGTTGTTGTCATTGGGACCTCATGTTAACTCCTAGCTCGGGGGGTGGACCTTAGGGTTCCACATGGTCGGGTGGAAGAGCTATCATATCCATTGGTTTTTCCTTGTCAGAGTTCATGTGCAGAAAAGGATTATCTCAGTTTCAGACAATTGTACCTATCCCAGTGGAGGAAGATGAGCGTGTACCTAACTTGTGTACCAGATCATCCTTAATGTATGTAAATTGTTGTAGGCAGCAAATGCCATTAATGTAATGATGTAACTATGTGTAAGGAAAACATTGCAGTTGTGTATTTGATCATGAAGATTATATTTTTGATGTCATGCAATGAATTTGAATATGTTATTTAATCATGCATTGGTTTTAGATCAGATACTGATGTTAGCAATATGTGTTATTATGTTGTTTAATGTGTAAGTAATGCATCCTTGAATCCATAGTGATCATGTTGTAAGTTTAATGGAGTAATTAGTTAAGTTAACATTGCTTGTTATCTTATTTTTTTAAAAAAATTCCTGTTTCCTATAGCGTGAATGTATTTTCTCTAAGGTTTTCAGGGAGGGGCGTTATAAGAGTACAAAAAGAACACAAGTACAACCCCCCTTTTACTCAATCAAAGAGATCACCCCCTAGCAAAAAATGATTGTGTGACTTTATAATCAGTCCAATTACAATTGCCATAAGCCAAAACAGCAAAGTGGACTTTAATTTTGGTACAATGCAAAAACCAAGATTAGGCTAGAACTGAAAGTACAATTTCTGAGCAAAACTAGATCAAACTAATAGCAGATCTAGAAAGACTCAAAAAAACATGCACTTTCAAAAAAAACCACCAAAAAATGTTACCATATGAGCCCAAACGAAGCCTTTGAAGTTTTGAAAATGGGAACTGCTCAGGTACATGTGAGAGAAACTGTAATTTTTAGACAAACCAAGCACCAAAATCAAAAATTAATTCTACCACTATGAAGCCTACGAAATTCTAGCCCAGATAAAAAAAATTACACGAAAAATAGAGCAAAAATGAGCCAGATATGAGCCTCCCAAGTTGGACTGCAAAAAAAAAACTTCAATGAGAGGGGAGCTAAATTGGGCCAAGGGTTGCTGACCTCAACGTGATGTCAGTAGAATCTTCAGCTGAAATCTCTAAAGATTCCCCAAAATATTCCTCAAATTCACCAGTTTGCTGACATCACTGATCAAAATGATGATGTCAGCAAGAGGGCTCAGATGGATGACATCATCAGTGTACAGACGTCAGAAAATTTGTACGATTGTTGGAAAAGCTACGTCACCTGCTGGAAAATGACATCAGCAGACAAAATTTTTTTCCATTGGAAAGAGCGCAGATTTGCCTAAATATTCTAGTACTGTATGTGGTTTTTCTCAAAACCACTCATAAAATGCAAAACCTCTTGTTTAACAGTCGAAACCACCTGTTTGTCCGTGGAAAACCACCTGATTTCGCCAAAACTGCTTGTTGATGCTTGAAACGCTTGCAAGGGACTCTAGTTTACTGTTGGACAGTTTTAGATTTACCGTTGACATTTTATATTCGCCGCTGGTGGTTTAAGGTTGTTGGGTGGATTCTGGTCGCAGTTTGAAGATTGCTAGAGGTGGTCTGAACCTCACCTGCAGGTTGTTTAAGAGCTTGCAGGCGATTTAAGATCTGCAGGGCGGGTTAAAAAATCTATTGTCGAAGATAAATGGGGCCGTTGGTGGGCATGTTGCCCACGTGGCAACTCAGGAGTGGCCCGTAGTACTGAACACTATTTTGGTCTGCGCGGGGCACAATAGTACCCTACGATTTGACCCGCAAAATATTTTTAAACCTGCATAAATGTTTAATAACCAACAAATTAAATATTAAACCAATGAATAAATCTTTACCCGTAGAATAAAAGCAAATTCTGATTCGCTGATGCCTACGCCAGGGAATATTTTAAGGAATATTCTGCCTGCAATTCTATACGGTAGAATCGGGTAAAAAATGTCTTTTCCTGCAACTTTGTTTGATTTCGATGAATTGACAGTCGATCTTGGAGCTTTTGGGCCTCCTGAACGCGATGTTGGGGTCAGATTTGACCCAAACTGCTCCGAAAGATTAGGTACCCATTGGATCTTGCATGCACCTCCCAACTTCAAACCCTTAGATTTGGCCTCCGATGTTCGATTTGGACAAAACAAAAGGCAATCTTGACTATCTCAGACCTCTTGAACATAATAGTGTGCTCAGATTTGCAGCAGCATGCTACAAAATGAACTTGTAATACAAGGCTACAAAGGGGAAACCCTCACAAATCTAGTATTCTATCAAGTCTTTCTGATTCTCTAGATCATCATTCGATGCAAAAGAAGAGCATACTAGACTATCAAGATCCACCATGATTTGCACTCAAGATCTCTTAAAAATTGACTAACACAAAGTGATTCTTCCTAAAGCTCTGATACCATGTTAGATTTAGCTATGATTAGAGCCACCCAAGATTTAGGAGACTTCAAGAAAGCACAAGAGAGATCAAATGAGAAAATAATTCTATTCTATCAATGAATGCAAAAGATTGTTCAAAGATTGTTACAATGTACATGATATGCCTTGCTTATAAAGACAAGGATGAAATGTAGGATGTTGTAGTCATGTGACAAGTGTCTTAATCCTATGACATGTGACAACTATAGGATAAGATGCCAACTATCAACAACTAGCAACAATTAGACACAACTAGAAACATCTAGTAGACTCACTAAGTCAACTTAACATGTGAATTATGTGTGATGTGTGAATATTATTTTGAACAAGCCACAACAACCAAGCTTTAATACCACTTTTTGAAATTACAAATAATCTTATTGGAGGAGAATTAAGATTGATATAAATGAAAACAAATCAAATTTGGGGCTTAAACAAATCAAAAAAAAATACATTCATACATGTAACACCATATGTATCTTAGGAAAACCTTCAAGGACAAAATCCAATCACAAAAAAGGCTCTTCTCTATATTAACACCAAATGTGTTTACAAACACAATGAGATTTTCAACATTGACTATGCACCATGCCTTACATTTGGTAGAATTTCAGCAACATTCCAACTGCTTCTCAATCCCTCGCACCTACCAAGTTCACTCTCTCACAAGCTCTCCCAAGTGCACACAAGCCATGATCCCCAACACTTCTCTTATAGACAAGGATCAATAGAAAAACTTACTACGAAAACTCACTAAGAAAACTTAGTATGAACACTTATTGCCTCTAATTCTCATTCCCAAGGTGGGCACCCAAGTTTATCCAAGGGTCATTACAACTTCCAAGGCAAACTCGCATGCCCTCCTATTCAATTTAGGTGCTCAACATGGCTTGGAACATGATCTAATGTTGCATGCGACAAATTACAAAGGAGAAAACTTAGCATACCCTAAATTTAGTGTACCCTTCCACGTAAAGTACAAATTCTCATAACAAGTATTATGACCTTACAAATGTGGCATCCCCCAACACTAAATACACCACATCTAGCAACAAATATTTGATGTTATTAAGGAGGTTTACAACACCACCTAAAAACATCAATATTACAATAACATTATGAAAGGTGTACAACACAACTTATACAACACATTAACAAGGGATCCGATCAAACCACCTCCAGTTAGACCCACTTATATGGAACCTATGTGCCACCCTTTTCTCTCCAACCATATGTATCATCTTTATTAGTTTAAATTAGCCACTTTAGACCCTATGAGTTTAGTTCAAATGAATTCATAAAAATAAAAAATTTATACATAAATATCCCTAAGTTTCAATTTCCTAAATATCTTATTTTTATTCTATTTTTATTTAAATATTATATTTTTTCTTTTTCTAATCATGTGTTTGTTACAAAAAATATGGCATCTACAGACAACAAGAAAAATATTAGATGATGTCAAAAATAATCAAGTAATATAAACACTTTGTATCGATATCCTTAATTTAATAAAAATATTATTTTTCAATTTCACTATATATTCAAAAAGTTAACTCAATTAAAAAATATGTATCTAAAATGCAATTATTATGTATTAAAAATTAATAATAAATAATCTACTAGCAAAAAATAACACTAAGCATCCAATATATATAACATTGAATACAATACAATGAATATCATGATTAGTTTAAATTAAAGTATTTGTTTGAAGTAAATACTTTATCTTATAATTATTACTAACATATATCTTTAAAAAGCCATCAATATAATTTAAATACTCATAGTAATCATTTTTAAATGAATTAAAACAAACAATTAAATCCAAAAAAAATCTAACAAAAATTAGTATCTTACTATCCTCCACCACGAAACCATTTATCAATATGTATCATGCCAGCATGAAAGGTATGGTTGTTTGTCAAACTAATGACACTCTAACTATAATATAGATTAAATAGGTACCTTAAGATTGATATTTATCGATGTCTTTTTAGATAGATATATTTAAGATATTTATAATAGTATGTGGGTATGTTTTTGTTCTGACTTATAAATGTGTAATTTTGTTATTATAAAGCATTTATGTTGTGGTCCCAACAAGTTGAGATATCAATGAGATAAAAGATATGATCGTTGTGCATAAATTCTAAATATTAAATGATTAATATGAAGTTCCAATTGGAGGTTAAAGTTTGCATATTCTTCATAAGTTAATCTTGATTTGGTTTAAGCTAGTGAAGTGTAGCATCTCATAGATATCCATTTGTCTAATCATTAGGGAGCATGGCAGTGATGTTATATATTATTTTACCTTTCGACATGATGTAGCATCTCATAGACATCAATTGGTGTGATCATTAGGGAGCATATATGCATAAAAGATTACCTGTATGAAAATGTTTCAATATGCTTCCATAAAAGGTTATAAAAGGTTTCAAATGTGGATGGAATTCCCGCATTTATAACTTACAAAGTGGTACATTACAATACAAACTATATTGCTGCAAAATTTGTAAAAATGGGTACGTCTTCTTGCATCACTGTCACATGCCTTCATTGGTAAGTTTCTACAAGTTTAGTACCCTCTAGCATGAACTCCATTAATTATGTTTTAGGACACTACGAAGTGTGTGTACAAGGTATATTTCAGGATATGGGGTTGCATATGATAGTAGGTGCCACGTGTTGACTGTATCAGTGAAAATAGAACACAATTAATTTATTTTGATATGCTGCCTAATACCTGTTGATGTGTTTTCCTTGCACAGACAACGTAGCATAAAATACTCGCGTATTTTATCCTCTCTTGAACAAAATCACTCAAATGCTGAACTTCGTGATCAAATGAGTAGACTCCAAGGTTCCTTATCTTCAATTCTTGATTTGCAATCGCTTGTTTGGCAAAGATGTGATTTGTTGTTTCAACAAAGAGACTTACACTCACTGTTCAACAGCAGGAAAATACTGTTTACACTCACACAGGTGATAACAATTGCTTCAAGGCTACATGCTATGATAAACTTATGATATGACAATTCAGCTCTTGATTCTACTTCTAACAATGTTTTTTTCAAAAAAGTGCAAAAGATGTGGGTTTAGAGAGAATATATAATCTAGGTGCAACCTATCATCATCAATTTATGGAAATCTCAACCACGCTTTGCTTTGCCATGAGACAACAACTCCACAAAGGTGATGCAATCTTCTAAGGACAAGCTAAAGGTTTTCAAATTGCTTTATGTGCAATCGAAGTGAGGCTTGTAGATGAGTTCAGACTAACCTTACACTATAACTTGCCAACAACAAATCATAAAAGGCATGAACATAAAGAGATTTCACAAATTGAAAGACAATGACTTCCACGAACTAAAACTAACAAACTTTGAAAGAAATAAACTAAGTTAAAACATCTAATGCGAGTGAGTACTTAGTAACCATGCAACTTGCAAAGAGAACACAATATCACCATGAATAGCTCAACAATGAACTTGTATTAATCTCAACAATGTCTTAGCAACAACTCTAATTAGCTCAAAACTCCTTATACAAAATGAAGAGGAATGAGGTTTATATAGACCTCAAAATACAATGAACGGCCAAGATCAATTTGGATTCAATGGCCGAGATCATGCCACATCAAAGGTAGTTACAACAACTTTCTATTATTAGAAATATATAAGAAGTAATAGAGGCACGTTTTCCAAGGTGACACCTTAGCGCCTATGTGGACTGCCCACGTGGCATTTCTTTCTTATGTTTATTCTTTTCGACCAATACCATGAACTTTGGAACAATCTTCGCCATGTCAACAACTGGCACATTTGGCGCATTCCTAATGGTTCCTGCCTTCATCACATCTTGTGTATGTTCATCAATTGTCCTCTCCCACTCAGCTATACCAACCTACTTTCTAACAATGAATGAGATCAAGGAGTAGATGTTGTTCAGCTATTCACCAAAAATGAAGTGAGTAGTGTTGAAGTAATGTGAATGTATGTAATTCTTCACATCATGGATCACAACCTCTCCTGAGAGATCACACATATCATCCATCCCACCAACTATCTTATTATGAGCCCTCTGGAGTACACTATCTACTTGAACACAATCCATTTTAACCTTGTCAAGAAGCTACTCTCTTATGTACATAATGAAGTACCAAGTAGAGAAATCATATGATGAACCTTCTTCAACTACTCCTCCCTTTATCAATACTGACAGTGGAGTGTTCATCAAATCTTCCAAATGTGGCATATATTCTCTCTTGACACCATCAAATTTGGAACATACTGCTGAAACTGCTTGAAGTCTTTCCAACAACTGAGCAACGGTTTCATACTTTTGGATAAGTTCATCAATGAATGTATCTATTTGGTTTCTAACTCTCCCTATCCAGCTTTTCAGTTCTTGAGACTGTGATCTCATACCCTCTGGTTGAGCAACTGATTCTTGTGAAAGCATGGGAGGTGGAGTAGACGTCCCTTCACGCTGCCGAATTGGATTCATCAACTGCTGAATATATTGCTTGAAGGTGAGGTTTTCTTTCTCCAATCGATTTCCTCTTTCTTTTTCACTCCATCTTTCTTTGACCACTAAAACTAATTCCTCCAATTCTTCAAACTCTTGCTCTTCTATTGTTGGTCCCAAATCCATAGTGGTTACATCATATTCTTCAGAAACAATGTCATCAATTGTTTTGTCTACCTTAGGCACTACAATATGTACTTTCCTTGACCTAGAACTATCTCTTGTAATCTTGGAGAGTCTAGTCGCCTTTTCTTTTCCCTTATCTTGCCTTGTCCTGCCTAACAACTCTTGTATGTTAACCTTAGGTGCTACTTCCACGACTGAAGTCTCCTTTACTCTCTTCCTTAACCAATCTAGCAAGGCAGACAAATCTTCTTGAACACCTTGTTTTTGAGCTCTAGCTTCTGACTCTGATGATGATGCTTCCTCATCAAACACTTCAATGTGCATATCGATTTCATGTGTAACAGCTTCTTGATCCTTGTAGGGACTTGATTGGACTCCTTCAACCAGAACCTCATGTATGTTTGCTTGATCTAATGTCTGTGGAGCTCCTTGATTTTCTCTTTCTTCATTCTCCACTACTGATGTCACATTCATATCTTGAGAAGGACCACCTCCCTGTCTAGAAGAAGTACTAGTCTTAGATCTTGAACTCAACTTTATCTTCTTCCGACTACTTTCTCCACGTGAGTCATCCAGATGCTTCCTCTTGCCAGGCTGAGCTTCTTCTCTAGAGCTTACACTATATCCACTAGACTCACTGTGGTGTTTGCTGCTAGATTCACTATCATCCACTTCTTGTGATTGTTGTGAGTCGACTCCTCCCATCAAGTCATATGTGTGATCCTTGTTTGCATCCTTGAGTTTCTGAACTTGACGATCTGCATACTTCTTTGTGATATGTATGACTCGTATCCAATCATCATGACCAACTTCTCTTTTAGCCCAATTGATAGTGATAGGTCCTTCCTTACCAAACAACTTTTGCACAAGGAACCTGTCAGTCTCTTCTAGTTGATCGGGAATAGGCATTATGTTACATGATGTCACCAAGTCCTAAGCCATTCTTGAACATCTTTTTTCCCTAATGTGTTCATCATCAGCTACATCTACCCAATGATCCTCTTGATGCTCTCAGTATCTAAACCTCTTCACAAATGCTTTCTGAATTGTGTTGAATGGATCAAAGTGGTCTCGGCTCGTGACATGAAGCACAAGATTGAAAGCTTGAAGTTCATACTCTGAATGTTGTGTAGCTTGCAGTGTTGGACAAGTCTCTAATTTTCCAATTCCGATTGGGAATCCAACTTTGGCTTTCTTCTTATCTTTCTAAATTTTGTCCCAAGCCAACAGTTTCCTTGTCACCTCTAGTAGTACCATCTTGTCAGTAGGATACCTCAGCAAGCGGTAAGGATAAGATGAAAATCCTTGGATCCTCAGGTAAGTGAACTTCAAAAATTAGATGTACCATCGTCCAAATTTGCCAATCAATCTCTTTTCATCCTTTGATAACCTCTCATTCATATCTCCTCGAAGCTTCCTTACGATGAACATGAAGAATGCATCATTCACACGCTTGTAGTGGGCTATGGACTTTAGCTGCAATTGTGGGTAGCAATCATACACTCTAAGTTGTCTGGGGCCATATCCTATATCACCTTTGCAATTCAATCCATCATACTTTCCACACATCGCGAGGATATAGATGACATATGAGCTCATGTAGAAAGTCTTTGTCTCTTGTAGCTTGATCATCTGCTCATGAATAGTGTTGCTTATGATGCCGGCCCAATCAATCATCACCTCACCCTTGACGATCTCTTGCATGAATAAGAACATCCACGCATCAAATGTTGATGATTGTTGACAACCCATGATCTTGTTCAAGAAGATCACCATGTAGCCATAATCTATGATGAAATCCAATTTATGAAGCTTCTTTGGCAACTTGCTGTGATGACTTCTTGGTTTCTTTACCCAATTGACGTTTATCTCTTGCTTACAATCACTTATCGCTCCTTCAAACACCCTTTGAGCTTGCTCTTGAGTGTAGATGGTGACCTTCCTATGCTTCGGGATGTTGAATGTTTCAGCGATGGCCTCCCTCCTCAAGTGAGCTAAGAATTCTCCATCGAACGTTTCAATGCATCTAGTCTCTTGGTTGTAATGACTAGCACACTCCCACATAAGCTCGGCACTCGACAAGGCGGGCGGAAAGCATGCGGCTTGGAGGACTCCATTGCGGAGCATCTCATGGATGACCTTTGAGTGGGTTGGCTTGTAGAGCTCTCTCTTGATCTCCTTAATGTCAATGTGATCCAAGTTGGTGTCACTCATGTTCCTCCACTTGGACATGATCTTCATCTCCGGCATGACTCCTTGCTTATCACTCTTGATCAAGGCTTGTCTTTCTTTGGCATTCATCATCTACCTCCTCCTACAAGAGAAGACAACATGTGTTGCAAGGCTAATATGACACTTAAAATAAGGATTTTCTTAACATCTATCTTATCTCCTCATGCATGTGGGACAAAAATAATGAATTTTAAAACATACCTTAGAAAAATTAGAATTTATGAATAAAGTCAGAATTCTAGAAGACTTGATTTTTTTAAGACACTTGAAATTTTGACTTGTCCTTTTGTAAATTTGCTGCTCCTTGGTGAAGAAGGTCTGCTCTGCTACAGATTAGAATTAAATTTTTTTGAATTTGATGGAAAATAGCAAAAATAAACCTCCTTTAATATCAAACGCTGCCCTATCTCAAGGCAAGTCGGCCTAGAGGATGTGGTCGGCCTAGGCAAAAGAAATTAAATGTTTTTTTTTAAGTTATCCATACTCGCATACTTGGAGCACTCACCTTGGGCAAGATTGGAGGTTGAAGGTGGAGAGTATGTTATGGAGAAGATGCTATCTAGATGAAGGGCTCAAGGCTGCCTAGGAAGGGCAGGATTGTAGGTGGTGCAAGGAATTTCATCACTTAGTTTTTTAACTTGATTTTGACAACATAGAAGCCATTCACTTGTGTTATTGATGGTTTAATCTCCTTGAATGACATGTAAAACTCTTGGAAGCCTGGATGGATGTAGGGTGAGTGTATGGAGTGAATGATGTAGAGAGACATGCATGATGGTGAGAGTCTCTTGTCAATGTGGTCCTAATGGGTATGCATGGAGAATACGTTGTGAAGAAGGTAATGTTATCCAAGCATGATGTTGAAGGCTACCTAGCATGGGCGGGTTGGAGGATGATACATGGATTTCTTCACTTAAACTTCACTTATTGCTCATTCATCTTCTTGTGAAGACCTTTCCCTCCAACATCCTTAAGACTTAGCCAATTTTGAGGTGTTTTTTGAAGTTGAAAAATACATCATGGATGTTAAGTGATGATGATGTCCACTTGTCATGGTGAAAACCACCTAGGAAGGGCGGGATTGGAAGTGACCTTTGGACTTTGCCTTAAAATACCTTCAAACTTATGAACATTCATCAAATCTTCATGATCTCCTTGCACTTCAACTCAAAATATTGCAAACTTGATAGGTTTTCTCCTTGGTCGGGTTTGAGGGTGGTGTCTGGAGAGTGTGATGTGGAGGAGGTGGAGTTATCCAAGTATAGAGCTCAAGGCCACCTAGGAAGGGCAGCTTGGAAGGTGGGGTGTAGATTCCTTCACTTAAGGTTCATTCCTCTCCTCATGAAGATCTCTCTCTCCAACTTCCTTAAGACTTAACCAATTTTTCAAACTTCCCTCTCTTTGAATGATCATCTCAAGGATGTGAAGCACCATGATTAGTTAGATAGTCAAGATTGAATAGTTGCAATGCTTAGACACCAAAACTCCAAGCTCACCTCTCTAGGCCACTTGGTAGGGCGGGTTTGAGAGTAAGTCTTGGATTTTTTGACACTTAGAAACTTCTTACTCCTTCAACTTGACTATCTCCTCTCCTTGGTGCCATCTTGATCATTGAAATCAATCAAACTTAGCAATTTATGTTAATGTTTGGAGTGCTTGATGTGGCAGATGATACAATCCACAAGGACCTCTTGAGGCCGCCCAGGTAGGGTGGCTTTAGAGGTGACCCTTGGATTTCAACTTGAAACTCACTTGATGCCTTCAAACCTTGAAGTCTCCATTGGAATTTCATCATCTTCTAATGCTTTGTGTTTGAAACACTTCAAAACTTGCCCACTCTCTCCTAGGGCGGATTTGAAAGTACTGTCTGGAGAGTGTCACCTGGAACAAGACACAATCAATGAATGCACCTTGAGGTTGCCTAGGAAGGGCAGGTTTGGAGGGGAGGCTTGGAATTTACCTTCAAAAGCTCTTTGTTTACCTTAAAAACTTGCAATCTCTCCATCAAACTTCATCAACTTTCTCCTTAGGCGAATTCATGAGTATCATGTGGCAAGAGGCATGTGATTGTCACTATATCCAAGACCCCCTTTCTAGGCCGCCTAGGTAGGGCGGGTTTGAGAGGGTGATGTGGATTTTGCCTTCAAGTGTGCTTTTCTTCTTTAATTTCCAAACTCAATCACTACTCTCCAACTCTTCAATTGACAAATTTATCCTAAAAATGTCCTAACTTTCCCTAGGCAGATTTGGAGGCTATGTCTGGAGAGATTGATGTGTTGAAGATGCAGTCCATGAACACCTCATGAGGCCGCCTAGGAAGGGCGGCTTTGAGGGTCATACTTGGAATTTCACTCTTGAAACATTTCATTCATTTCAACCTGATCATTTCACCTTCTGAATGTCACCTCCTTAATTTTTCATCAAGTAAACTTGTAAATTGTGCCATCTACACCCCTGAGCGGTCCTGGAGACAATATGTGGAGAGTTTCATGTGGTAGGAGACAGAGTCCAAGACCCCCTCTTAAGGCCACCTAGGTAGGGCGCATTTAGAAGTGAGGCATGGATTCTTTTTTGAAATGCATCCAAACCCTTTCAAATGCATGAACTCTTCTTGTAATTTCAATATCTCTAATCACTTGTAGCTCATAACACTACAAACTTGACAACTTATTTCTAGGGTGGGTTGGTGAGTGTTGTGTGGATAGAGTCTCCTAAAAGTGATGACACTATCCAGAATAACTCTGTGAGGCCACCTAAGTAGAGTGGGCTAGGAAGCAGAGCTTGGATTATACCTTTTGGAAGCCTCACCATCACTCAAACTCATGAAACCTGTCTTGAAATTCATCAATTCTAAGTCCAAACCCTTACGAGCTTTCATATCAATCCTTATAAGGCTCGTATGAAGACTCTGACCAGGAAAATGTACCTTGTTAACTCCAATCTTTATCACTCAAAGTGTCCTATGAAATATTCTAAGGCGTGACATGGATCTAACTTATCTCGTGTCCCTTTCTACATGTGTTTTGAACCAGAACTTAGGCTAAGACTCAAAAACCAAGCTAAATATAAGCAAAAATTAGGGGGTCCCCATTTGCAATGGGGCGATGTGTGATAAGGTCACAACATTTGGCGACTCCACAAGAGAAATGTTCCTAAACATTTCAATAATAAAGGCTCATTCAATACCCAAAATCTTCAACATAACTTCTTCAAGTTCATCCAGTGACTAAGAAACATAATCAAAAGAAGAATAGAAAGCATAAATTAAATCAAGACATTTCATCTTTGTTGTTTCATAGGATAAGCGTTTCATTTAATGTTCTTCATGAATTCCTAAGATAAACAAGAATCATAACTTCAAAATCCTTGAGTACACCCACTAACTAAGCCATGTAGACACAACTACTTGATCCCAGAATCAAAACCAACAGCCAGCATGACCATCCATATTCCAAGGATCTCACCTGTCTTAAGCTCGGAAGTTCATGGAAGGCGAATGAATAGAAATGGGTACATGAGCGGAGCAGATAAAATGGTTGGAAAAGATATGGAATGGAGTGGAATGAAATGAGACAGAGTGTCTCTACGCATGACACCTGTTTGCCAAGTTTTTTTCATGCTACTTATCCAAGGCGCCACCAAAGGTGGTTTTCACCTGTGGACGAAAGGATTTCTCTTTACTATTTTCATCATTTTTTTTTGTAATCTCATGACAATTACACATAGCGCCTGTTTGCCAGGTTTTCACCATGGTAATGGATAGGAAGGACTCAAGAATCTGATTCCATGGAAAACAAAACGACAGTCCATACAAAACCATGTCGAGTCAATATGTTCACCGATGTTGGTAAGGAATGACAAATAGGATATGAATGATACAAAGGTGAGTGGATAGAGTGGACTATGAGGTGGATTATGCAAAACAGACAGATGAGCATATCCAAACATAGACCAGGTAATGGTGGAGTGTATTGGATGGTGGGAACTGTAGTGAAAATGGATGGGAGGTACTGGGATGAACATAATGGAGTGAAATCACAATCAATGTCTATACGTACCGAACTAAACTTTGAAGCTTGCAAATGGGAAAGGGATGTATAATGGGGAACGGGAATGGATGATAACTAGTAATGATACCTTCATGACCTTTACAAACTTACAATTTCCCTTTTGATTTTGGTTTCTAGGATGAAGTAACTTAGAACTTTAGATGGAATGGAATGAGTGATGATGGATGATTTGAAGGCAGAAGCCGCTATTGGATTCAGCTTCTTAGACTTAAGTACTCAGACTTTTGCTTTGGCTCTTTTATTTTGGAAGTATGGAATGGCATAGTCTTCAAATAAATTGTGCTTGAATTTCTAGCATTTTGTGTTCTGAGGCATAAAGATTTATAAGATTCTTAGGAATTTACTTGCTTGATGGGTAAAAGGATCCAAATATCTATTTTATGGAATTATGGGATGGGTGGAGGAATTGCAAGCTTCTTGTTCAGACAACACTTACATTCATTGATCATGATTAGGAAACGAGTAGAGGAATGAAGGCTGCAATGGATGGAGATGGATAAAGAGATGGATAGTGAAAGGTATGTGGTCATATGCTTTTGGACTTTGCATAATGACGAAGGTGGAATGGGAAAACAATATGTATAATAGGTGGATAATGAAAACAATGGACTTGTATTTAAGCGGGATGGATGGGAATACCAACATCTTGACCTTGCTTTCTGTGCAATGGCTAAGGTCATTTGAGTGGATACTGACATGGATAGAGTCCAAATGTATTATTCATAGAGGACTCAAAATTTTATCCTGACGATTCATTACTGGGAGTTCAAGGTGAAAAACAGGACTATATGGAGGATTTGGACATCAGACTCAAGCTCATTATTTGATGGAATGAGTGGAATGGATGGAGGCTTTATTGCATGAATCAAGCGATGAATGAAATGGAGGAATACAAGAATGCTTATCACGAAATGAAGGCTTTTGTTCTGTATGTGGAGTGATGGGCTGAAATAGAATATGGAGCACACAAATGAATGCGATGTAATGGAGTGAGATGGAACCATGAACTATCTCACTTAATTCAAGCTCATCTAGACTCTTCTGGTGACTTTCAGGATCTTGAGTATGTAAGGAATAAGATCTCAAAATACTTCAAGACATACTGAACAATTGACTCTTCTCCTAAAACAAATAGTTATGCTATCCGACACTAGCAATGGAATCCACAATGGATCCATCCATCTGATGCAAGTTTATCAAAAGTAAGCAATGAAGCGTTCATTTTAAGATTAAACATTTTAAACTCATAATCAAAGATATCCATGTCCAGATGCAATATATGATTCCATTCTTGAGTCAAGTACAGATCTTAGTAAAAAGATAAACTAAAGAAAGTTACCTCCCGATCTTGAAGAATTTCATGGACATTTATGCAAGAAATGAACTTAACATAATCAACCAAAATGTGTTCAAAGGTTAATCACTCATATGCATAATGAAAACCCCCGAATGACAAAAAAACCTAAAGCAAAGAAAAACTCCTAAAACACAAAACCTAAAACAAAGCAAACCAAACCAAAATGATCAAAATCTAAAACAAAATAAAGCACTTAAAAAAGCTAAGGAAAACTAAACTATGGAAAATAAGAAACACCTAATCTAACTATATACAAGAAAAGTTCCCTCCAGGAACTCAGATTTGGAAATAATGTTCAGGTATTGCCCATTGACGGGCAATGGTCTGTTTTCTCCAGTCAACGTTTTCAACTTGAACTTGTTCTCTCCCAATATTTCCGCAATTTGGTATGGACCTTTCTAGAGGTAATCAAACTTATCATGATCTCCTCTTCGTTCATGTGCTTTATCCCAATACAAAACTAGATCTGAAATCTTGAAAGACTTTACTATTGCTTGTCGATCAAACCAACGTTTCACAACCCCCTGATGTTTCATGAATTTGTCTAAGGTTGTGTCTCGTTTCTCTTCCAAGTGTAGAAGTTGTGAAAGCCTAGTCTGAACTCTTTCATCTTGATCCATGTAGTCTTGCATGAATTGAAGTGTTGGGATCCTTAGTTGTACAGGAAAGATCAAGTCCTGGCCATAGACCAAGTGGTATGGAGAAGTACCTAGGGAGGATTTCACTCAGGTTCTGTCTGCCCAAAGGGTAAACTTCAATTGGGTGTGCCAATCTCTTGGGTTCTTGCCAATAGTCTCTTTATTGCATTTAACAATTTCTTATTTGTGGACTCTGCTAGACCATTCCCATGCGGGTAATAGTTGGATGAAGACTTCAGCATGATACCATACTCGAAAGCCCAGTTTGAAAATTTTAACGAAGTAAAAGCAGGCCCATTATTGCAAACGAGTGCTTGTGGACACCCAAACCTCGTGATAATGTTTTCTTCAAGAAATTTGATCACAATATCAGAAGTGCAAAGTTTTAATGCATAAGCTTCATACCATCTCGTACAATAGTCTGTAGTGGTCAGAATATACATGTGTTGTGCCGAGGAAGGTGGATTAATCATACCAATGAAGTCGAGACCCCATTGAGCAAAAGGTCTTACTACGATCACGGCCTGAAGCGGCATTGCAGGATTCTTCTCGCGCGAAGCAGCTACTTGGCAAGTATGACATGTTTTGGCATGTTGGTGGGCATCATTAAACAAGGTAGGCCAATAATATCCTGCCCTCAAGATTTGGTGGGTTGTTGCCATTCCACCTCCGTGACAAGTGCCAAACTTCTCATGGAACTGCTCCATAATCTATCTTGCTTCTTCCTTTCTGACACATCTTAGATAAACTCCTTCATGATTGCGTTAAAACAAGACTGCTCCTTACAACCTATAACACTAAGACATGTACCTTAATGCTCTTCTTTGCATTGGATTCATATGTGGAGGGCATTTCTGAGTGAGAAAATAGTATACAATATCATCATACCACTCATCCGGTGATACATCTTCTAACACATAGGCTTGTTGTACCAAACTCGACCCTTGAGCTGCTATTGTTTGTGTGAGTGCTTGTCCTCGCACTAATTTCATCGATTATATCTCTATGTCGTATTCTTGTATGATGGCGACCCACTTGCCTCTTCTCTCGCCAAGCTCATTTTGCATCAACAAAATTTTGATTGTTGCATCTAGAACTATGGTGTAGATCTTGCTTTTGAGAATGTAATGTCTAAATTTTCTGATCGCTTTCACTAGAGCATAAGCATGCTTCTCTACACATGGATATCTCAACTTAGCCTCTTTGAATGGGGCACTCATAAAAGCAATGGGATGTTCATCCCTTTCATCTGTCCTTTGTGTCAAAATTCCTGCACAAGTGTGATATGATGCAAAAGTATATAAATAAAATGGCTTCGTGTAATCAGGACTAATAAGAAATGGAGCAGTAGCAATTGCTTGTTTGACTTCTTCAAATGTTTTTCTAGCTTGTGGAGTCTAGTCCATCTTTGCATCTTTCTTTAACATCTCATTAAGTGGTTTGACTATCTCTGAAAACCCAGTAATGAACTTCCTTACAAAGTTAATCTTCTTGAAGAAAGAATTCAACTCCTTCTTACTCACAGGGAGGCCAACCTTTTGAATTACTTCCACTCTATCAAGATCAATTGAAATACCTTCTTCAGAAATTAGATGACCCAGCAACTTACCTTCTGTGACTCCAAAAATGGACTTCTTCGAATTGAGAGAAATACCATATTGTCTGCATCTTTCAAATACTTTCCTCAAATGTCCACCATGATCTTCTCTCTTCTTTGAAAAGACTATAAGATCATCCATGTGTATCACTATGCATTTTCCAACAATGACCCTAAAAGCGATGTCCATAGCCCTCTAAAAAGTAGCACCAGCATTGATTAGACCGAAGGGCATTCTCCTGTATGCATAAATTCCCCATTTTGTGGTAAAAGTTGTTTTCAAACAATCCTCTTCTTCAACCATAACTTGGTTGTATCCTAAGTATCCATCCAAAAAGGACATCATCTGAGAACTATTGACAATTTGCAAGACTTCATCAAGTGATGGTAATGGATAGTTATCCTTTTCCGACGCTCTATTAAGATTTCTGAAGTCCATGCACAATCTTATTTCACCATTCTTTTTCTAATAGGGACTAAATTGGTGACCCACATGGAGTGCCATACTGGGAAAATTATTCTTGCTTGCAACAGCTTCTTCACTTCCTGATAGATAAGTGGTTCTAACAAAGGATTGACCGGCCTTTGACATTGTCGAAAAGGCTTACTTCCGGGCTTGAGAGGGATTGTATGCGTGATAATAGAAGTGTCATATGTCTTGAGGTCTTCATATCCCCATGCAATTATGTCTTGAAACTCCTTCATAGCTTTAATTATGCTTTCTCATTCTTCAGGTGTACAGACTCTCCTTATAAAAACATTCTTAACATCTTCATCTATTCCCAAATTTATCGTATCACACTTAGTCCCTTCTTCTCTACGAGATTGAAGAGCACTCAATCTGTCTATATCAAAAAGCCTCTCTAGTTCTATCATTCCTCTCGGGATGGTATTGTTCTTCAAATTCATTATCCCATCGGGATCAAACTCTGCTTCTCTAACTTCTCTTTCCTCAATGACTTGCTGTGAATACACCAGAATTCGTTAGAAAGTCCAATATATGCTTATCATTCTTGAAAACTTGGAAGTTTGTAATATTGTCTAGTACCGAAGGAACTGATGTCAATTCAACTATAAATTTCTTTAATCCTTCCATTGATAATGGTTCCAATGAACCTGCTGCTTGAGCCAATGCATTTGCTACTTGATTTCTAGACTTGTAAACAGATTAAATATTAAAAGCATCAAAACTTTCTATAAGATCCCACACTTTGTTCCTATACTTTTTCAATCTCTTATCATGGCAGACATACTATTTTCTAACTTGTCTTACAATGACTCAGAATCTCCAAAAACGTGTAAAACCTTTACTTTCTTTTGAATAGTGAGGAGCAATCCGTGTACTAAAGCTTCGTATTCAGCAACATTGTTTGTACAAGGGAACTGCAACCTCAATGCTGACAAGTAGGTTTCTCCAACTAGACTGATCAATTCAAAGCTAGCTCCGGATCCTTGCTTGGATTTCGATCCATCAAACCTTAACGTCCATACTTGATCAGTTTCTTGCTTTGAACTTTGTCTGCTCTCATCATCCATTTCTTTCTTTGTCTCAGCAGCTATTTCTTGAGAGCTTTCATCTAAAGTCGAGGAATTTCCATCATTTGTCGAAGACTCGCTTGAAGCTAACTCTTCTACCTTTGGGATTTTGGGTATCTCTAGCCTCATTGCTTCTAGTACTCTTTTCTTGATTTGTTCCAAGGCTACTTTACACATCTCACAAGTGAACGAGTGAAATGCATTGTGTACTCGACACCAATTGGGTAGTAGAAAATCATGTATCCCAGCATATCCCCCAAGCTCTAAACTCTGCTGGACATTTCTTAACACAAAGTTCCTAAAGTTTTCGAACATGCCCTCATTTTTTTCATTAGAGGAAATGCCATGCTCATTTTCTACCCAACTCTCAGTTGAACTTTGTAACATCAAAACCTCTTCTACCATAGGCTTGTATACACCAAGGTCAGACTCCACAAAAAGAATTTCGTTATCTTCACCATACTCTGTGATCGTCAACTTCAATCTAGGAGTGCTATCTATTCTGATCTGGTTCAGTAGTCCTTTCCACGATAGCCACATATGTGAAAAGTCAGTCGATACATACCCATTGAGTTTCCTCAACCAGTCTCTGCATAACAACATTCCATATCCTTCCGGGATATCCACAACTGATATATTGATCTAGTGCTGAACCCTGGGGTCAGCTGCCAGCTGCATGTGAATGTTATGTAGCTCACCAATAACTAGAACCTCAATTTTATCCAATTGTGTAACCTTCCTTGTGTCTGTGTTGGGATCACACCAAGGTTCTTACATGTAGCAAGTGGCATTACATTACTTGAAGCTCCTGAGTCCATTAAATAGTTGTGTAGCAATTTACCGAAAATTCTTACCGAAAGGAGGAAGGGAGCAGGCTCATCTTTTCCTTGATAAAATACTACTGACTTCTTTGGAGTGATGAAACTTGAATCTTCCAGCATTTTTGAATGGGCTTTAGAATCTTGACTCTTTATTGTACTACATCCTTTGTTGGTTCCTCCTTTTTTGGTGAAGCTTTGGCTTGTACTCCGTTGCTCGTGTTTGGCGAATTTTGTGCTACATAGACTGCATTCGGCTATTCCTGAGGTTGCACAGGCTCTGAATGGGCTACATTAGTATTCTGAGAAACATTTGCATGAGGCAAACTAGCTGCGGATGAACTTGATGGAGCTGCAGTGTTATGATTTCCATTCTTAACAACATTATCACTTAGACTTCCCAAAAAGGTGTCTCGTATCTCAGATACTTTCATTAATTCAATCAATGGCAAGCTGATTTTAACCCTTTTAACCTCTTCTAAAACACATTGACTTAACCTCTTGAGGTCATTTTTGGAATCTTCGTTTCTAGGGGAACTAACCTTTTGTGCAGCATCCGGTTGTGAAACATTGTGTTTTGGCAGGGTTCTTTGAGCAGGATCTCTCTGTCTATACTCTAATGAATCTTTTGAATAGCCTAGATTATTGCTGGCATTTAGATCAGGTGGTGTCTAGAAATTATTCAGAGGCATAGAAGTAGTCAAAGGATCTGGTGCTCGATAATTTCTTTGATATACCCTCGTTGGTGGATTTCTAGCTGTCTATTGGAATGCTTGTACCTCGCCCATTTCTTGATGTGGATAATTACCATTGAATGGAGGATAATAGGTTGGGCCTTCTGCTGGCCTACTTGCCGAAGCTGGTGGAAATTTTCCATTATAATCCCTCATATCATATTCCATCATTGGAGGGAATACAAAATCTTCAATCATCAGAGCTTTATCATATCTAGATGTGGGAATGATTTCATATTTGGAGGTCGGTGGAGGAGCTTCCTGCCCTTGTGTATTTTGTATTTCTTTCTGGAAGATGTCAGTGGCAATCTTAAATTTAGGACACTGCAATTTAGAATGCTAATTTGTATTATGCAATCGGCACCAACTAGACAAGGCCGCTTCCACCAAAAACACTTTGTCGGATGGTTTGGGATCAGGGTTTGGATTATTCTCCAAAGGCGAAGGGAAATTGCCATTGTTAGGTGATGTATTCCATGTCCTATTTTACCTCTGGTAGCTTTGGCTTGCTCCTTGGAACCCTTGATTATATCCCTAATAGTTCCCTGGATTAGTTTGATTTCCACCTTGGCTTGCTTGAAAGTTCCTTTGCATATTTTACAGATAGTTGTTTTGATTTCTCAACTGAGTGACTTCCATTGACAGCTTCTTGACTTCATCTATCAATTCTTTCATTTCTTCCTTTTCCTCTTGAGTCTTGGTGGAAGATGATGATGACCCTTGCAGATATACTGGTTTAGTAGGCAAAGCTTGTGAAACAGGCGCCCCAAGATGCAATACCAATTGACTAGTAGGAGCAGGAACCAGATTCATGATTGGTGTGTGATAGGCCAATGCTTGGTTGATCCCTTGAATTTGATTTTGCATCATCGGATACCCTATGTGATTGAGAGGTCCATGAGTATTCATGCCTAAATCAGTATTCACCTTGACAGCTTCAGCATACGCTCCTGTTAAAGTAGTAGGTGGTGCCCTTGCTCTATTCACAAACATGGAAGTGAAACAATCCAAAGCAGCATAATAAATCTCCATCGCCATTGCTTCATTAATAGTGTATGGAGTCTGCAATTTCGAATAAGCCTTATGGAACCTGTGGTTGAAAGTAGCAATAGGCTCATCTTCTTGTCTTCTTACTTCAATAAACTGATTGTAAAGCTCTGTTGGAGTAATAGCAATTCTAATTTTTTCTAGAAAAGCATCTTTCATCTATTGCCAACTGGTGATAGATGCAACAGGTAAGTTGACATACCAAAAGGTGGCATCTCCTTCAAGTGTATATGGAAACAGCTTGCCGGCTACATCTTCATGTTCAATTCTCTTGTTTGACAGAGTGTCTTCAAAAATCTTGATGTGTTGCTCTACCGTTCGATTCACATCGTTGATGTAGAATTTAGAGAATAAGTGTTCAGGATTATTGGGCATATCATTGTAATTTGTGAAATCTCCAAGAGGAGAAACATTTGCCAGGGGCCAGGCCGCCATTGGGATGTTAGGTTGTTGAACTTGTAGCGCTTGCGTAGCTCCTTGTTGAAGTGGAGTTGCTTGGGCGATTCCTGTTCGAATTGTTTGAGAGATTTCTTGCGTAGCGCTTGGTTGAACAATTCCTATGGATGGGTTTTGTGGTGGAGGCATTTGGAACTGTCCTCCGCTTAGAGATCCTTGGCTTGATGAACCTACTTTCTTGCCTTTCTTGGACTTGGTTGGAAATCCCAAATCAACCAAATCTTTGGATGCTCCTGGTGTAGACCTTAAAATCCTTTGGTTCATGTCGAGTGAAAATGAATCGATTTGATCTAGCATGAACTTTCTTTCTTTTATGACAACTTGTAGAGTGCTAGCCCTCCTTCTAGCGCCAATTCTTAGATGTTGTGACCTCATCACACATTGCCCCATTGCAAATGGGGACCCCCTAATTTTTGCTTATGTTTAGTTTGGTTTTCGAGTCTTAGCCTAAGTTCTAGTTCAAAACACATGTAGAAAGGGACACGAGATAAGTTAGACCCATGTCATGCCTTAGAATGTTTCATAGGACACTTTGAGTGATCAAGATCGGAGTTAACAAGGTACATTTTCCTGGTCAGAGTCTTCATATGAGCCTTAGAAGGATTGATATGAAAGCTCGTAAGGGTTTTGGACTTAGAATTGATGAATTTCAAGACAGGTTTCATGAGTTTGAGTGATGGTGAGGCTTCCAAAAGGTATAATCCAAGCTCTACTTCCTAGCTCGCTCTACTTAGGTGGCCTCACAAAGTTCTTCTGGATAGTGTCATCACTTTCAGGAAACTCTGTCCACACAACACTCACCAACCCACCCTAGGAATAATTTGTCAAGTTTGCAATGTTATGAGCTCCAAGTGATTAGAGATATTGAAATTACAAGGAGAGTTCATGCATTTGAAAGGGTTTGGATGCATTTCAAAAAAGAATCCATGCCTCACTTCTAAACCTGCCCTACGTGGGTGGCCTCAAGAGGGGGTCTTGGACTCTATCTCCTGCCACATGAAACTCTCCACATATTGCCTCCAGGACCGCTCAGGGGTGTAGATGGCACAATTTACAATTTTACTTGATGAAAAATGAAGGAGGTGACACTCAGAAGGTGAAATGATCAGGTAGAAATGAATGAAATGTTTCAAGAGTGAAATTCCAAGCATGACCCTCAAAACTGCCCTTCCTAGGTGGCCTCATGAGGTGTTCATGGACTGCATCTGTTAGGTCTCAAAAATGCAGATTGCAAATCCTAAGAGGATACCAGGCTCTATGCTTAGATTTGCAACGTTTTTGAACTAACGAAACGGAGTTAACCTGTAGGGTTGATGACTCTCTGCACTTCAGGTTCTGCTAGACCTAGGTGGGTGAACCTTAATAGCTAAAGCAGATTAAATGGATATGTTTGATTTCATAGATCTATCCATAGTGGCAAAGAATATGGAATAGATGAGAGCTTGCTAATTAGTTCTATTTCTAATATCTGAAAGATGATTGGTATAAATTGTATAAACAATATCAAGGTAAATTTTACAACTATGCTCAACTAATAGATGGGTTTTGGATAAAACTAAATGATGAATCGAGATAAGACCAGTGCCTTGTTGGGTAAATAGAGTCAAATGAAAATCTAAGACCAGTGGCTTATATTGGGCAATAACGCTACTTGTTTGGCACAATACTTTGGTTTATAACTTGTATAAACGTGCAAGGGAATGATTGACAAACTCTTCTTAATATCCAACTGACACAACCAGATTTCTTGTTATTCACCAGAAGGAATTTTAATCCTTACTTAAAGGAACCAATTAAATGAACTATGTAAGAACAACAAATAATATCAACTTGGAGACAAAATGTCAATCCTAATATTTAGTTCTTCTTAATGATCCAAATCAATACTTCCAAATTATTGTGACTGACCAGAAGGATTTTAATTCCTCTTTAAGGAAACCAATTAATCAGATCACAAAAGTACAACAAATATGTATTGACAAACTGAGTATATACTTGATATATCAATTTGAATAATAAAGAAATGCTAAATTGGAGACAACCAAATAATTGAATAATTTCAACAAACAATTGATGCCAGTATAAAACCACAGAATCAAAGATCTTCTATTAACTTCTTTAATATAATGCTTGCAACATGGTCCTTTTAAAATATTATGAACTTCTTCTATCTACTGTTGATGATGATGATTGATCATCATATGTCCAACTTATATAGAAATATTTGTGAAGAGACATAATTCTTCAAAATGTCTTTTAAGAATTAAAAGGATTAACATAACAATAAACAAAGATAATGACCCTAAGCTCTGCTAAGCCACAGGTATATCTGAGCAACATGATCCAGGTACTCTTGGCTCCAATGTGTATCAACAAATTCAATAGCATTTCTTGTAATCACATCCATCGTCACCATCTTTTCCAAATGCTTGCAGGCCTCCCCAGATGCCGAGTCTTTACCTTTGAGAGCTTCTAAAGCCTCCTGTAATATTACCTGGAATTCTTTAATCCATTCATCTTTGCTCTTCAACTCCTTATCATTTATGAACAACATAGGTATACCTGCCTTTGAAGCCTCAACACATTCCTTGGCATCATTTTGGAGCTGGTCATGATATTTCTTATGTTGTTCGATCAAATCTTGGGCACTAGAGATACCTGTACTGTCAGGGTTATCCCTATTCTGTGTCTCGTGGAGTTTCTCTTTGAGCCTGTTATTTAACCTCTCATGTTCTTGGATAACCTTATGATTCTCAGAGTAAACATCCTAGAATTTATTCATCCAATGCACCATATTGATATGCCTATTCTGTAGTACTGTTGCAAGTGTGTCAATTTGAACCTGGGCTATTTGATCGATAGATGGTGATTGGGCACTTTGTGAATTTTCTCCTTGGGTTAATCTTTTAATTGGTCCTCCAAAGGCATTCTTGACAATATCTTTTAGGAAATCATTTTCCTTTGTTAGTCTTTCACAACTCAGTTTATATGCATCTTGCTCCTTGATCAACATTTGAGCATGTGCTTTATTCAGTCTTGCAACATTTATACCAATATCTGCAGTAATCAAAGAATCAATTTCTCCTGCTTTCAAAGTCATAACATGCCCAAAGGTTTTTTCAGTATCTATAATGGCAGTCTTCTTATAAGGTGGGTATAAGGCCCATATCATGAGTGAGTTTTCATCATTGTTATACTTGGTACCCATGTATATCTCTGTTACACCTTCAGGAGTGAGTTTGTATATATCATCAGTATTGTGCAAGAAACTATCAAATACCAAGGCAGAATTTATGTCAAGTCCAAGAAATATCATGACATCCGCTTCTCTAAGCAATTGTCTACCTCTGTTAGGAGTCATCGCCCTCAACTCATTGTCTACTATTGTCTTTAACACATCCATCAATTGTCTTTCATTATTAGTTGTGACATCTTCAACTGATTCTCTGAGTTCTTTTCCTTTGCATTTATACAAAAATGATTTAAATTCCTGAGAATGAATAAATTGATCATCTGCAATGAAAGAATCATATGCTAACTGTCTGGGATCCTCATCACCAGGCCCTTCTTCACCCTGCTCTCTATTAGGAAGTTGATAACACTCCATTTTTCGTCTAGAGATTCTAGTTGTCTGTTCATGGAGCTCCTCTTCACCTGCGGATTCCTCATCACCAGAAGACAACAACTCTATTTCTGAAAGTTGTTTTCTTTTCTCATCTAATTCTCTATTGTATTTTTCAATTACCAATTCAACTTTGGCTTCTTCCATGTTCCTAATAATATCATCATGTGGATATGGAATATGTGTATATCCACTGAGATTTTGTTTTCTTCTAGCAAAATCAATGAAACCCTCAAGATCAAATCATTTTCTTGCCTCAGCAGACCTCATGTTGTAATGCATTAATTTATCCCTAATGAGACCATAACCTTCCTTAGACACCACAGTAAAATCCCCGAAGCACAGAGTACTAGGCATGAAGGATTGTTTGTCATAGGCACTTAAGTTCATCACATTAGAACAGTTCATCTACCTGACTACCTCTAAGTAAGCAATCCTATCAGGAACTGTCTTGGGTAATATAAATGGGGTATCTTCAAAACCATAAATTCTGACCATAGTTGAGTCCTCAAAGCAATACCAATCTCCCCAATTGTCGGTGATAGTTGGCGGACCACCAAAGTCTTTTGGTCTGAGAAACCTTTTTATTTCATCTGACAATGAATATTCACAGGGATGATTAAAATATCTATACAACACTTTTACAAAATATTCTTCAAAATGAATGTAATTGGAGTGGGGAAACCTACTATCCCATACCCTTGTCCACATCTACATAGGCAACTTTTGTCCCCTTTTGTCTACTTGAGCAATTATGAGTTCATTTGGCCATATTCCCATTTCTTGGCCATAGTATAATACCATGTGCATGAGGAGTGAATAATGCTCAAAAGAGACTGTTGAGGCGTTGTTCTTAATTGCAATTAAGCTAGAATCAATCTTTCTGAAAATATAAGTAGCATAGTCAAATTGCCTAGCATTATGACATTGGATATCTGTTGCTATCACCATTAATGGAATTGTCATGAAATCAGGAACTTCTGACCCTAGGACTTGGCCAATGGAATAATATGTGTATTTCATATAAGGTTCAAACAAGGACACATGGAATGGAGGTCCATCATTGTCATCAAAAGGCACTGTTTTTCCCTCTTCCCTAGGCCTGTGGAGAAGCAATCTCCATCCATTGTATGTGGTGTCCATCCTCCAGTATTCTTTGTCTAAATCCTCATATACTATGGGAAGTGTACATAAGTCATCCAAATCAAATACTTCACAAATGGCATTTTTGGATAAGTGTATAGCAGGCTCTCTTTGTGGATTGCATATGGCTTTGAGGTTGGGATTGTAATATTTAGCCAACAGTTTTAGGAGTTCCACATTCACAAACACATCCGGGACAACCAATTTGCCCAAATTCAAATGCTGCAGATTATACACTGGGACATTTCTAAATCTTCTATCATAATGGAATTTAAACAATTCATAGCCTATGATTGGTGTCCATACATTTCCCAGGTATTTGCATTTGTCTTCTAACTTCTCTACCTCCACCCGGAGTTGTGCAAACCTTCGGGCTTTAGGGGTAGACCCAGGGAATTGTTCTATCAAATCCTGATTTAGTTTTCTCTCTTTCATCTTTTCATCAGGACCTTTATCAGTTTTTTGTTTCTTAGGTTTACTGGTTTCCCCTTGCTGTTTTCTACCCTTGCCCTTTACTGGTGTCCATTTGTTATAATTCTGAATAGCAAATATAAATTGTAAGTGACCACACACAGGTTTTATGTGTCTACTTGTTGCCTGAGACGATCACTGAATTCCTTTGTTTTCCCCTCCAAATTCTCGCTTGCGTGCTCTTCTCAGACAATTCTTTCGAACTCAATTGCAATTATTTAGAATGATCTCTCAGGGGATTTCTTCTCGGCCTGTAATTAATACTTCCAGTGCATTAATGTCCATAATCGTTTTGAAATGTCATATCATCGTAACGTCCTTCATCCGTAAGACTTTTGTAATGTCAGTACGATCTAAATGCTTCTTATGGAGCGAATATTTGCAGATGACTCAATCGTTGTGACCCTTTGTTTCATCTCCTCGATGTCACTTTTCATGAAAGCATATATATTTTTTTATCGGCGAGATGTTTCAATGCCTATCCGATATAAAAAAATGAGCATAGAAGTTGTTGTCGGCCTGACTTACACTATCGTTGTGAGAACAGGATCCTACTCCGATATTTCAAATCTCTCCGATATTAATTATTTATATCGTTGTGAGTCTTCCCGAAATGTTTATCGATTTCTCTTCACATGGTAGGTTAGTGAAATCGGTAAGACCCAAGAAGTCGATACCGATATCCCTTGTCTTTCCGACACATATGACTTGTCGGAAAGAGTCTCATCGATGTATGTGGCTATTGTCTTCATCGGAACAACATATGCTATCGAGATGACTTTATTCGATTTATCCGATCCTTGTTGTTTCCCCGATGCCTTCCTTTCTATTAATTCTTCATCGGAATGATCACAATCATATGTCACCGAAATCCTTTGTCGTTGTGACTATAGATTCGGCAGGACCTATAAATCGTACTCCGATTTGTTTCCTTTTGCTGATGAGTTATATCCTTCACATATATCGATATGACTTTGGCCGAAAATGCCTTGGTCGCTGAGACATCATAAGGTCAGAGAAACATTAATTTCTTGTTCCGATGTGCATTTCTTCCCGATGAGTTGATAGTTCCATCCGTTCTTTGAATTGTTCGGCAGGACTCTTGTTGAACTTCCCCATTGGTGTGATCTACGTTGTCGGGGGAATGTTCAGAGTATTTTCCGACAATGCTTTCTCATCCTGATGGTCCTTGTATTTGATTAATTCGGTGTGACTGGGGATTCTCCTTTCGATAAGGGGTCATCGACATAACTTCTTTTATCAGAGATTCTTGAAATTCTTATTCTGACCTTACTCCTCATGCCGATACACATCTAGTTTGCTTCAAATGGAACATGGGTCAGTATGAAAGATTATGGTTTGGGAGGTGAGACAAATAGTTATGGTAGGGATCTTATCATACAAATCGTGTTATGTTTGTGGAATTTATCGACTGTTATTATGATTTTGGGGGTATAATGTTTTGATTTGGTTGGACAGGGGTGTGGATAAGAGTATAGAAAAAATTCAAAATTTTCCTGTCCCAACAGCATCTTCAACAGATCAATCTCTCCAGACACAGCGTCCAAATCCGCCTAGGAAAAGTTAGGACATTTTTAGGATAAATCTGCCAATTGAAGAGTTGGAGAGTAGTGATTGAGTCTGGAAATTAAAGAAGAAAAGCACATTTGAAGGCAAAATCCACATCACCCTCTCAAACCCGCCCTACCTAGGCGGCCTAGAAAGGGGGTCTTGGATACAATGACAATCACATGCCTCTTGCCACATGATACTCATGAATTCGCCTAAGGAGAAAGTTGATGAAGTTTGATGGAGAGATTGCAAGTTTTTAAGGTAAACAAAGAGCTTTTGAAGGTAAATTCCAAGCCTCCCCTCCAAACTCACCCTTCCTAGGCGGCCTCAAGCTGCATTCATGGACTGTGACTTGTTCCAGGTGACATTCTCCAAACAGTACTTTCAAATCCACTCTAGGAGAGAGTGAGCAAGTTTTGAAGTGTTTCAAACACAAAGCATTAGAAGATGATGAAATTCCAATGGAGACTTCAAGGTTTGAAGGCATCAAGTGAGTTTCAAGTTGAAATCCAAGGGTCACCTCTAAAGCCGCCCTACCTGGGCGACCTCAAGAGGTGCTTGTGGATTGTATCATCTGCCACATCAAGCACTCCAAACATTACCTTCAAAGTCGCTCAGGGTGAGGAATAACATAAATTGCTAAGTTTGTTTGATTTCCATGATCAAAATGGCACCAAGGAGAGGAGATAGTCAAGTTGAAGGAGTAAGAAGTTTCTAAGTGTCAAAAAATCCAAGACCTACTCTCAAACCCGCCCTAACTAGGCGGCCTAGAGAGGTGAGCTTGGAGTTTTGGTGTCTAAGCATTGCAACTATTCAATCTTGACTCTCTAACTCGTCATGATGCTTCACATCCTTGAGAGGATCATTCAAAGAGAGGGAAGTTTGAAAAATTGGCTAAGTCTTAAGGAAGTTGGAGAGAGATCTTCATGAGGAGAGGAATGAACCTTAAGTGAAGGAATCCACACCCTACCTTCCAAGCCGCCTTTCCTAGGCGGCCTTGAGCTCTATACTTGGATAACTCCACCTCCTCCACATCACACTCTTCAGACACCACCCTCAAACCCGACCAAGGAGAAAACATATCAAGTTTGCAATATTTTAAGTTGAAGTGCAAGGAGATCATGAAGATTTGACGAAAGTTCATAAGTTTGAAGGTATTTTAGGGCAAAGTCCAAAGGTCACTTCCAATCCCGCCCTTCCTAGGTGGTTTTCACCATGACAAGTGGACAACATCATCACTCAACATCCATGATGTATTTTTCAACTTCAAAAAACACCTCAAAATTGGCTAAGTCTTAAGGATGTTGGAGGGAAAGGTCTTCACAAGGAGATGAATGAGCAATAAGTGAAGTTTAAGTGAAGAAATCCATGTATCATCCTCCAACCCGCCCATTCTAGGCGGCCTTCAACATCATGCTTGGATAACATTACCTCCTTCACAACGTATTCTCCATGCATACCCTTCAGGACCGCCTTGACAAGAGACTCTCACCATCATGCATGTCTCTCTACATCATTCACTCCATACACTCACCCTACATCCGCCCAGGCTTCCAAGAGTTTTACATGTCATTCAAGGAGGTTAAACCATCAATAACACAAGTGAAGGGCTTCTATGTTGTCAAAATCAAGTTAAAAATCACTAAGTGATGAAATTCCTTGCACCACCTAAAATCCTACCCTTCCTAGGCGGCCATGATGTGAAGAATTGCGTACATTCATATTACTTCAACACTACTCACTTCATTTCTGGTGAACAGCTGAACAACATCTACTCCTTGATCTCATTCGTTGCTGGAAAGCAGGTTGGTATCGCTGAGTGGGAGAGGACAATTGATGAACATACACAAGATGTGATGAAGGCAAAAGGAACCATTAGGAACGTGCCAAGTGTGCCAGTTGCTGACATGGCGAAGATTGTTCCAAAGTTCGTGGCATTGGTCGAAAATAATAAACATAAAAAAGAAATGCCACGTGCGCAGTCCACATAGGCGCTAAGGTGTCACCTTGGAAAACGTGCCTCTATTGCTGCTTGTATATTTCTAATAATAGAAAGTTGTTGTAACTACCTTTGGTGTGGCATGATCTCAGCCATTGAATCCAAATTGATCTTGGCCATTCATTGTATTTTGAGGTCTATGTAAACCTCATTCCTCTTCATATAAGGAGTTTTGAACTAATTAGAGCTGTTGCTAAGACATTGCTGAGATTAATACAAGTTCATTGTTGAGCTATTCATGGTGATAGTATTTTCTTTGCAAGTTGCATGGTTACTAAGTACTCACTCGCATTAGATGTTTTAACTTAGTTTATTTCTTTCAAAGTTTGTTAGTTTTAGTTCGTGGAAGTCATTGTCTTTCAATTTGTGAAATCTCTTTATGTTCATGCCTTTTATGATTTGTCGCTAGCAAGTTATAGTGTAAGCTTAGTCTGAACTCATCTACAAGCCTCACTTCGATTGCCCATAAAGCAATTTGAAAACCTTTAGCTTATCCTTAAAAGATTGCATCACCTTTGTGGAGTTGTCTCATGGCAAAGCAAAGCATGGTTGAGATTTCCATAAATTGATGATAATAGCTTGCACCTAGATTAGATATTCTCTCTAAACCCACATCTTTTGCACTTTTTTGAAAAAAACATTGTTAGAAGTAGGATCAAGAGCTGAATTGTTATATCATAAGTTTATCATAGCGTGTAGCCTTAAAGCAATTGTTATTTATCATAGCGTGTAGCCTTAAAGCAATTGTTATCACCTGTGCGAGTGTAAACGGGATTTTCCTGCCGTTGAACAGTGAGTGTAAGTCCCTTTGTTGAAACAGCAAATCACATATTTTCCAAACAAGCTATCCCAAATCAAGAATTGAAGATAAGGAACCTTGGAGTCTACTCATTTGATCACGAAGTTCAGCGTTTGAGTGATTTTGTTCAAGAGAGGATAAAATACGCAAGTATTTTATGCTGCGTTGTCTGTGCAAGGAAAACACATCAACAATATTTATCACAGCAGAGTCCACATCTTCATTTTATGCCACTGTCACAGTAGGATCCACTCTCTACTTTTCAGTTATGACGAGAAATCAAGAAGCATGATACACTTTGGTTACCCAAGGTTTTGGAATCCTTTATTTATTTTTGTTACTAATCTGTCTGGGCGCCTCATTATTGTTTTTGGTCACCTATCAGTCTGAGTTCCATTAGCTATATATGAGCACAGAGGCAAGTAGAAATACAAGTTATGTTTCTGATGTGAGGTTACTGTTGATGAGGTTTTTGTGACTACAACAACATTAGAATAAAACACAGAGTATCCTATCCTCTCTTGAATAAAGCTTCTCAGACGCTGAACTACGTGATCGAATGAGACTGCTCCAAGGTTCCTTTTGTGTCAGGGCTTGACGTGCATAGGGATAGACTCAGTGAAATGATGTGATTCGCTGGTAATCACGAGGGGGACTTGCGTGGGCTTACTCCTTCGTAGACATGGAATTCACTCCTGGGACTCGGACTTGTGGACGAATGGAAATCTTTCACAAATGGACAGCTTGGAATTCCTAGGTTCCACTCTCTGGTTTAGGCGGATGATTTGGCAATGAAGCTTCTAGAAAACTAATCCTAGCGAAAATCTAAAAGAAAATGCAAAAGATGAGGTAAGGGTTTTAGGAATCTAATCAATGGAAATGACTGCTGTTGAAGATGAAACTGGAACCAGTCCTCTGCTTCGTCATGAGACAACAGCTAGGCAGGGGCGGTGCTATCTTCTAAAGGGGAATAAGGATTTTCAGACTGCTCCAGTAAGAGACATGGATTTGGTCATACGGAACAGTCGAAGTTAGGTTCGGATTAAGTTCAGACTAACCATGCACGATGATTTGCAAGCCACAGATCACCAATGGTATGAACAAACAGATTCAATCATTCAACAGTAATAATCTCCATCTTTCTAACTAATAAAAAATATGAAAATACAAGAAAGAACTTCAATATCTTTCAGATTTGCTCCAAGAAATCAATAAGACCATGCCAAAAATCCAAAGGAATATATGAACACCATTCTTCAATGCATATATAATTACTTCAGAAGTTTATATCACAACAATCCAACTGATTTTGGAGTTCCAGCTCATAAGAAACTATGCAGAAATGAAAACTAGCTACTAAGGAGCTCTAGGAGCTTCAGAATGATAAATATCAGAAAAAAGAGAGAGACACAATGAGGCATCCCTCAGCGTTTATATAGGCTCTCAAAAATATCTTAGGGCAAAAGGAAATCAGATTTCCTTAAAACATGTGCCCTGGGTCATATCTTCTAGAAAAGCAGGTGGGGTCGTCAGGATCCACATGTAGGTGACTGCCACCTGTCCTGGTCGTCAAAATGTGTAAGGAAAACTTCCAGCTGTCTTGGTCGCCACCTGTCTAGGACTCCTGGATAGGAATGTCCTATCTGTTTGGAACTTCCTTGGTCGCAAATTCCATGATGTCCTGGAGTCCTTTATCCTGAATGCAGATTCCAGGGTGAACAGGATTTTTATGTGGAGGAATCCTTCCTTGAGCAGGGACGCACTTTCCTTAGGGTCCTGGAATGGAATTCCTTCCTGAGTTGGAATTCCCTGTCGTGGAATAGAATTCCCTGTCCTGGATTCCTGGGTTGGAATTCCTCATCATTGGCATGGATTCCCGTTCTTCCTGATGGATGGCGAACTGTACTTTTGTTCTTGGCTCTCCAAGGATTGATCCTCCTGTCTGGAACTGGAATCCCTGATACTGGACTTGGAGTGATTTCTCCCATTCCGCCATCCTTGATGTAGGCATTCTCTGTCATTTGAAATCTTTGGAAGGACATCTTGATCTTCCTTATCCCTTTGTGCGAAGTCTCCCTGTCACCGAACTAGAATCTTTGATGTTGCCTTCCCTTCCCTCAGTATGCATGTGTAGTCTTCTTATTGTCGGAACTCCTAGATCCTTGAAATGGTCATCATTTCCGGCGCTTGAACTCTCTGCATCCATCCTGCTTGCCCCGAATCATCTTTGTTCATCCTCCTCATGGAACTTATCCTCGTTTTGGATTCCTGCAAAACAAGGGAAACCTCGAATAGTCATGATGCACAAAATCCATAAATGCAATGCAATATGAAATGAAACATGAATGATTTTGCAAGTTTTGATCAATTTCACTTATAAATTCCTGAACAAACAAAGGATTTCCCTCATTCTCTGGCATTCTTCATACTCGACTGACTTTTCCTTCATTCCAGGGTTACCAGGCGTGGACAGGTGGAATTTCCAGGTCAGGGAGCAATTTCCAGGTGGTCGGGGATTCTATGGAGTCGGGGATTCCTGCTCATCCTGGAATTCCACTTGTCCTGGAGGATGAATTTCTGCTCTCCTTGGTTTGGAATTGAATTAGAATGATTGAAAGTGACTTGAGCGCTGCCTTATATAGGTATTTAAACCTTCTTTGCCACTTGGCCGACTTGGGTTAGAGGAGAAGAAATTTAGCCGCCCAACTTTATCACTGGCGACTTAGTTTTTTGTCCTTTTCTCCCATGTCGGTGGTCGGGGATTTATGAATGTCGGGGATTTTGGCACGTCGGGGAATTTGCAATGTCGGGGAATTTGGCATGTCGAGGATTTTGCAATGTCGGGGAATTTGGCATGTCAGGGATTTTGCAATGTCGGGGAATTCCTGAGGTCTAGGATTTTGCAACATCGGGGATTTCCTGAGGTTTTGAATTTTCTTCCCTAGCATAACTCTTGAACTTTTGCTAAAATCTAGCTAAGTCTTGGAATATTTCCTCCTATGGAATCTTACTCAGATGGAAGGTTGTAATTTTGCATTTTGAACAGGAATCATTCCAATTTGAACTTCCCGGACGGAGTCAGAATCTGCCTGAAGTTGTTCAGTTGCATCGATGACTGGGTGAGAAGGATTATTCAGCCGGAATTTCTGAGTTCTAACATCCCCTGAAGGACAGAAATTCACCTATGGAGGAACTGGACAAAATTTGTCCTGGAGCGCAAATTCCTGAAAGTCAGGGATTTTGCGCCCAAGACAAAATTTGCCCTGGAGTGCAGAATTCTGCCAGTCAGGGATTTGGCGCCATTTGTCTTCCATGTTCAGCTTTTGGATATTTGTTAAGGGTTTCAATGCTGTGTTTTGGCAAGGACAACTTTTTCACTAGGATCAGAGGCTCTATCATTTAATGCCGGAAGTACCTTCTATCTCCTTTAGGGATTCCGGACTCCGAGGTATAACAGGCGAGGAATTCTTTCATGCAGGAGCTGGCAGACTAGATTCCAAAATTTCATTATGCAGGTCCCATATTCCAGACTGGATCAGGAATGTCCTAGAGCGCACAATCCAGAAGGTACTGGATTTTGCGCCCAGGCAAAATTTGTCCAGGAGCGCACAATCCAGAAGGTACTGGATTTTGCGCCCAGGACAAAATTTGTCCTGGAGCGCACAATCTAGGAGGTACTGGAATTTGCGCCACTTGACCTTGGAATTCAGTTTTTTGGGATTTTAAGCCAATGACTTGCATTTTCTTCAGTTTTGGACTGGGATTCTAGTTTTGTAGCAGGTCTGCTCTCTTAGCTATTCCATGGAGGTTCAAATGTTGATACGGGACAGAAAAACGGAGTTCATTTCTTCCATCCTCGTTTGTTCCACCTTCATTCGTTCCATCCTCGCGGAATCTGTTGGCGAGGCACGAAGTTCATTTGTTCCATCCTTCGTTCCTTCCATCCTCCGGGAATCTGTTGGCGAGAGACGAAGTTCGTTTGTTCCATCCTTGCGGAATCAGTTATTTCCAAAGCAAGATGCGAACTTCGTTTGTTCCATCCTTCATTTCTTCCATCCTCCGGGAATCTGCTTTCGATGGCGAGACACGAAGTTCGTTTGAATGATTTTGCAACTTACCTGTTTGGAATTGGCTAAGTCTGGTAGCCTGAAATCCTGAAATCCTGAAAATTTGACTAAGTCTGAAATCTGGTGGATCTTCCAAATTCTAGATTTTGCATGTTAAATCCGGTGGATTCGAGACCTATCTCAAACATCCTGAAAGGTATATTGAAAAATATTTAAAGTATAAGAGACACTGAAAAATGGCAAAATATATTTTTTAATTTACCTTTACCCTAAGAGACACTGAAAAATGGCAAAGATTGTCCTTGAGCGCAAAATCCAGTAGGTAAGGGATTTTGCGCCCAAGGACAAAAAGTGTCCTTGAGCGCAAAATCCAGTAGGTACTAGATTTTGCGACCAGGACAAAAATCTGTCCTGGGCGCATAATCCAATACCAGCTGGATTATGCGACCAGGGATAAGTCTCCTGTCACAATTCCAGCCTACCGGAGGGGGATTCATTAAATGCTGATTGTCTCCTAAAATTGCCCTAAGTCTTTGATTTGCGAGTCTTCCGAGCCATGAAATGAGGTTGAGTGCCGGACCGAGATTTAAAGAGATATCCCTTGGTTTTGACCTTCCGGACTAGAGTTGTCAGGCCGGGACTAAGTTCCATGATTGAAGGATGATCATTCCAAGGAGTGACAGTTCTTGTTGAATTTTGGGTCTAGTCAAGATAAGAATATGGATAAAACCTTAGAACAAGATTCCGGGCAGGAATTCCTTGAACAAGACTCCGGGATATGCATTTCTGGACAAGACTCCGGATTGGACCTCCGGGCTGGATTCCTGGACTGGAGTCCAGGAATGACTTCCTGAGTGGGACATGGAGTCTTGGAACAAGATTAGAATTGAGTTCCATGCCGAGAATGGAGAGGGTTCTACGGTGGAATGATGGATTTTGACATGGAAATGACAAGCCTTGTTGAATTAAGGACCTTGGATTGGAACTTCGAGACAAGAATCCGGACAGGAACTTTGGATTAGGATTCCTGGATAGGAACTTTGGAATAGGATTCCTGGACTGGAGTGTTGGAACAGGGACTTCCGGACTGGAGTCTTGGAACAGGATTCCTTATTCATCACGGAGCCTTATGCTGAGGGTGAAGGACTTGAACATTTCCTATGGAATGATAGACTACTGCCATGGATTGGCCAGATTTGATCAAGGAATGATAATTAGGGTTTCATTCATCCTCAGGAAAATCACTCTTTTCTTCACCATTTCAAGCCTTCTTCAAATTCCTCGTGAGCCAAGCATGTTGAAACTTCTTCTCAACTTCATGGATTCGGGCAAGAAACTGCAAGATCAAAGCAAAAACAATGGTGAAAGCGAGCAAAAGAGGGGGTCCCCATTTGCAATGGGGCGATGTGTGAAAACGTCACAACAGTTACCTACCATGGTGGGAGCCATGTGCTGACATATTACTGAATACAACAATTTACCTAATGCTATAGAAACCATATCATTATATATCATGCACCTATTGCTACTATTACTTTTCAGTGACCAATAAAAGGAGTGGCATGCACTCTGGTTGTCCAGGCTTAAGGATCCGACACCATCATTGTTTCACCCATCAGTGGGTGACCTCGTTACTGTCTTGATCAACGATTGACAACCATAGATACCAGGTGCTCATTATTGTCGTGTGCAAGTATGAGGTGACCTCACTGTTGTTTGCAAATCATCAATGTCAGGAAAATCCATTATTTGATCAGGTTGCCCATTACACTGGATATCTAATTACTTCACCGGGTACATACCTGATTACAAGCCCCAACAATCATACAAATTATATATTGGAGTACGGACTGCATCACTCACAAGGACTACCTATAGTAGTAGAACCTCAGCTAAAACATGTTAAAGAGTAGATGCCTCTATAATACTCAACTGAATGGCATCTGAAGTTGGTAATCTGCCTGAATACAGAAAAATGATTAGGTTCAATAAAACAAAGCGGCAAAGGCTTTAGACTGTTTAACAGACTGTTGGCATGATGTCCCATTCATGAATGCATAAAGATGGAATCAAGATTAAAAAAATTCTATTCAAGATTTGATGTTCCACAGTCCATAATCTTTGTATACAACCTTTTTGGAAACAACAGTGAATGATTTCAAGTCAACATTTGAGATCTCTACATGAGATCCATCATCAGGATAAAACATGAAAATCATTCACAAAATTGTTTACAAAAAGCTTGATTAAGTTGAGATATTTCAACCTCTGGCAACGTTATGAAACAGGTAAACTTTTCAACTATCAATCAAACCATTCAGATCCAATCCTTGTATGACATCATATGATGGTTAGAATTAACCACAATCGATCAAATCCCTATAAAGAAAGATATATTGACTTTGACAGTGTTAACAGGAGAAGTTGCCACTGAAAGAACATTAAATATCATGAGATAACTCCACGTTGCTAGAAAACTAACAGGCAGGTGTGGGAAATGTTGCTTTCCAATGCCTTGATACATTCATGCCACTACAAAAAGAGCCTTGACCTTGATCGCTTAGGTACTTTGCCTTCGAGTTTTAGTCTCCGATAGGCTTCCCGGAGATGACAAGGCCTGATTGGACCAGATTCATTTCTCTCTGTCATTACCATCCTCCCTACAAAACAGTAGAAAAAAAATCAGAACCACTCTAAATGGTCCTTAACACCCTCTCTAAATACATTGAGCAAATTATCTCAAGTAAAAACTTTTGAATAATTTTGTTAAGTAAATGAAACATTGGTTGAAAGCCATTAAATATATTTGATCCCTTCTACTATTATGTTCATAGAAGTAAAGTACATAAGAAAGTATAGCATGTTACGAAAAATTAGTACCTGTTTCCACTAACTCCCCAACAAACATCTTAGCTACTCCTGACATAACTATAGTCATTGGCATTGACACTGGGCAACCAGCTATATTCTGTAACAGCTGCAGCTTGAAACTTAACAGTCAGCAACAAAACATACTCATTCAATAGATTTCAGAAAGATAATAATAAGAGCAATTAACGAACAGGAATACTTGCTTTTGAGTATTTATGGAAGTGTTATATCAAGATTAATAATCCTAAGCCTTTGCATTTGCAACCTCTTCCCTTTTCTAAGAAAGTTCAATAGCATCAATACCAAACAGAACTTCTTAAAAACTGAAACATTGATCTAATAGATCTCCCATATTTATAACCTGCTTTCACACTTCATTATGGGAAAATAATAAATATATAGATTGATAGAAGATGGCGAAAAGACTTTACATCCCAAAGCAAAATGCAATCTGTTATCATTGCACTGAATTAAGAAAGTAGAAACTGATCCTAATAATAGTTGATTTGAAAGTCAAACCATAATAATTTGACAATGACCTTTTGAGTATAAGATTAATGCTTCTGTCTCATGCACTTTTGTGTCTTATTTTTCTTTCTTCCAAGAGGTTCGAAGCTCATCCACAGTCTTACCCTCTTTAAGGTTAGGACACTTTCAGAATTTCCATCCTACTTGCTCCCACATCCCATTACAGATAATCTGCTGACCTTTATTTCTCATTGCTCTTGTATCAGAAGGCCATGGCTTTCTCTGGCAAGTTTCATGCAAGTACTCACCAAGTAACTTCCCCTAAAAGTCACGAGATTTGGCAAGTCTGTACAAAAACCTCACCTGATGGCACAAAAAGACAGTCCACAGCAGAAAACTAGCAAAACCCCTCATTTTTTACATTTTATCTTTTGTGTTTTTGCAATGCTCCCCGGGACATGTCCCCTGCCCAAAATGACCCTGTCCCCATAGGGGACATTTCGGGGATTCGCGCCCCACCCCCCCCCCCCCCTATTTTGCCAAAAAATAGGAAACGTCCCCAGGATGTCAAATTTTTTTTAGGGGCCGTCGAGGTACGTGGACTGATTTGGTGAATTTATTGACCACATTCCAAAGGTGTGTAACTCTTCATTCTTATTTTCTGATTCTCGTTTTTTTTTTGTTTTCCTTTCGAGAATGGTGGTGTACAATCATTGTGGGTTGTGGATGAGAAGTGGCATCAATTGCCTAAAATATCACCTTGCACAAACCCCTGGCCGGGATGTACATCTCTATAATTCAATGGAGCCTAAGATTATATGAGAAATTATGGCTCTCCTTGCTTCACATGAGGAGAAGAAAATAGAAAAGAAGAAGACAGCTTAGGCAACAGCAGCTGTGATGAACTCTCCTCAAAGTCGGAGATTGATGTGATAAGCTCTTGCATTGGCTCACATATACGAGCTCTTCTATTGTAGATAGTTCTAGCAAAGTGTCATCACAATCACTGGGTTTCTTTGTTCCTCACAAGACTCGTAGTGTGAAATCTTTGTTCAAAGATACATGTAACCAAGAGAAACATCATGTAGCAACGCTGGCATGTGCCAACTTTTTGTACTATAACAACTTAAGATTCAATATTGCAAGAAGCCCCTATTGGGAGTCATTGGTCAATGCATTGACTATAGCAGGAATAAGGTTCAAGGAAAATGATTTGAGTGGGCCCTTGTTGAAGGCTGTTGTGAGATACATTAAGGTTATAGTGGAAGACAAAAAGAGGGTTTGGCGCAAAAAGCGATGCACTATTTTGTCTAATGGTTGAATGGAATTCAAGAACCAAACATTAATTAATTGATGCCTATGCAATATGTTGGATGAAGAGATAATGGAGGTAAGTGTGGAGAATGTCATTCAAGTTGAAATGGACAATGCAGCAGCATATGTAGCAGCAGGGACACTACTTGAGGAAAGGCACCTTTTTTGGAGCCCTTGTGTCATCCATTACATTAATCTTCTCCTTGAACATATAGGCAAACTTGGATGGGTCAAATTTGTGGTGGGAGAGGTGTGGAACATTACGAAATACATCTGTAAACACCCTTGGGTGCTTAATCTGATAAAAGAGCACACCAAGAGAAGGAGCTTGTGTGGTTGGAAGCCACGCAGATTGCCAACAATTTCGTCACATTGAAGAGTATTGCAAATTCAGTAATGCCTCTTAAGCAAATGTTTGTGAGCTCTAAGTGGGTGGACTCTCCTTACTATGAAGGGGAAAGGGTAGTTAAGACCACTTTTTGATGATCTGTTTGTGAGATCCTCAAGGTAGTTATAAGTTTAATGTTTTCAACTTACAAAATGATCAATTTGTTATTTCATTATTAGTTTTTTTCTAATTTTCATTTACTTCCTTTTATTGTCAATTCAAAACCAATTTTTTACTAATTTTTATTTTCTATATTGTTTTGTTTCACTTCCAGGTGTCAAAAGCCTTGAATAGTGTTCGACGGTTTGTGAATAGGTAGAAAAGACCCACAGCTTCTCTATATAAGGTGATTGACAAGGCCAAGGAGGACATCCACCATTTTTATGGGTCAAACAAAAGAAAATATGAACCCACTTGGCGCATTATTGATCAAAGGTGGAATAAACAACTTCACCAACACATTCATGTTGTTGCCTATTACTTGAATCCAAAGTTTTTCTTCTCCTATTTCTTCGGGGCTGATAAGGAGGTTATGGATAGCCTCAACAAATGCATAGAGAGGACAATCTCTAATGAAGGCCATTGGAAATTTACAGGGCTGTGGAGGGGAGGTTGTTTGTTACAACTCTACGCATTGGAAGGAGAATGACTCAATGGCTAGGTTAAAAAACCCAGTAAGTTAACTAAGTTTAATTTCAATTTAAGTTTAATTTCAATTTACGTTAACTAAGTTATATATGTTTTCCTTGCAGATTTGTGGTGAGAAGATTATAATGCAAAAACATCAAATCTTCAAACCCTTACCATCCACATTGTGTCCCAACTCCCAATCCTGTAGCACTTCTAGGTGTGAATGCAACTAGAGCACATTCGCAGACACAACCTACATCTGTGTGTCAAAAAGGTGGAGGGACAAAAGACACATGAAGCAATTGACATTCATGACATTGATCCATATTCAAATTGGATTGCCAAGGATGTGAAGCCCATATTTTCCATGGATGAGAGCTGATTTTGAGAGGGAAGCAGCAGGATGGACAGAAAATATGTTGGCACAAACGGAGGCAGAAGTGTTAGTAGGGGCTTCATTGGATGATCATGATATCCCCGAGGATGATATTGTTCCTCCATAGAAATCATTACCATCCAGTTTGAGGGTACCCACACGTGACACAGCCACTTAGAAGCTCTAGCCGGAGAAGAAATTTGTAAAATATTTATATGGATTTGTAATTTATAACAATGACACTATGAAGTGCATTGAACTCCTTTTTTGATCTATCAATGAAGGTAAAATTACTTATCAGTTCTCTAAATTCAGCTTAATGCATTTTTTTAAGATTATTTTACAAATTTATACATGTTTTAATGTTCGGAAATGTTGCTGAGTCCCAATTCAGAGTCAAAATTTAGACCTGACAAGTTTTACCAAGACCAGGTTTTTAACCAAAGTATTACATCAACATGGTCAGAAAACAGTAATATACCAAATAATGAGTACCATTTACTTCCAAAAAATAGACAAACCCCTTCCCCTCTCCTTTCCCCATCACCCAAAGTGCATTTCCCTCTAGAAACTATAGATCAGAGGCTTTGTTTCATTGGTGGATACCCAAGCCCAAAGACATTGAAAGCTTGGATCCAGGAAAATTGGAAACCCAACAGATCAATCGATGTTCTCACAGTGCCCAATGGTTAATTATTTTCTGGTCATATTTGCTTCTAGATCTAGAAAAAATCAGTTATCTGAGGAAGCCCTTTGGTTATACAATAAATTAGGACCACTTATGAAACCTTGAGTACCCACTTCCAACCCAAGTAGTATCACTGTTTGGGTCTGTTTGCCTTGCTTCACAGCAAGTTCTATGATTATTACTCTTTGGGAAATAGGAGATGATATTGGAGAATTCATCACAGTATTGAAAACTACATTAAACCAGGGACTCTAAATTATGCTCGTGTATGTTTCCTTTGCCAAATATGCCCTTCTAAGAGCTTGGTGGGATCAAATGCAGAAACCCGTTGCCATGAAAAATCCCATTCAGATGTCACCTTTGTCATGCTCATGGAATCCTGGCCAAAATCTGCCCATTGCATGCAACTTGAGAATAAAACACATAAAGATGCTAGATATGTTAATCCAAAAACAGACAACCTGTGAAATCATCCCTCTGCTTAAAGGAATGCTGGATGTGATGAAAATACAAGGAAAGCAGACATGGTGGCATCCTGTGTTCAAAAAGTTTATGCAAGAGAGGTGAGATCTATCGAAACTTGTTTTTCTTGCAATCTCAACCATTGATATTATGATCCCATAAGAAGTAAATTCAGGAACAGAAATTATGAATGCCTAAGATCAGAGATCCTTCATGATTTAGCACAATAACAGCAGACTTCCAAGATGTCCTACGATTCAAAACATGGCACCATCTATAAGCAGAAGAGACACAAAGTCTCTGAGGACCTTCAAAGGCATAATGAAGGGATGGTGTGTTAATTGAAAAAGGTCTATCCAGTAAAGTCAGCATTCCATCCCACAGACCCAGATGCAATGTTGTCCCTGTGAGCAAGTATGTCATGACTAGGCCAGTTAGGTGGGTACTTGTTGCCAGCAGGCAATGAACAGACAGCATTTAATAATATTAATGAGTTTATTCTTCTGTTGGAAAACATTCAGCCAAAAAAGCATACACTTGTCCATGTTGAGATGAAGTTGTGAATCCCACAATTGCCAATGTTGTTGCAGAGACTTTGATGCTCTCATGGATATTTTGAAGAGCTTTGATCGGAGAGCTATCTCTGGATCTGTTGCCAGTATCTCCATATGAATTACAACTTATGCCTTGAACACTGGAAGGGATTCTAAGAAACTGTTTAACAGATGGGTGCCCAAAAGGTCCAATAGGTGGGTAGACCGTAGATTATTGTTGCGGAAATAAGCTGATTACATGTTTGGTGGGGTCATCACTGGAGGTGGGCAAGAGAAGAATGCTAGAGGAAAAAAGTGTTGTGATGGTCAATTAAGTTGAGATGTATAAAAGAAATAATGCTGACAAGTTGAGAGGGAGCATGAGGTGAAACTGAAAGGGATAAGTATTAAACAAATACAAGAGAGGGTTAATTATTATAGTGGAAATACTTGTGAAGTGGCGAACAACGTCACAGTATGGAAAAATCATGAGAGAAGGTGGCATGCTTTAATAGCCAGCCAATTTATATAGAGGAGAGGACCAAGCAAAATATCCAAGTGCACATTAATGAGAAAAAGGACACTAGGGAGTCCTTTTATGAGGCCCATTATAAGACAAATGTAGATTTTTTAATGAATGGGTTCTCAAACAGTTTGATGAATAACCATAAAGATCGGCTGGAGTTAAAAGAGGTCACATCATGGCTGGTTATAATAGAGGCGAGTCAATTACAGTGAGGGTTGAATTCAACATGATTAACCTAGTCATCGGTGGTGAGGAACTCAAAAGCACATGCATCATTGCAGATTCCAGAGACTTCTATAAATGAGGTTTCCCCAGGGTTATCCATCATTATTTGAGCATGGAGATCGGCAACTGCTGTTATGGTGCGTATTTGCACGCCAAATATGAACTTCAAAAGTTCAAAGCATACCCGTGAGTTTAATTATCTAGAGAGGGACATTACCCATCTTCCAATTGTGAGGAGCTGATTGATCATTGAAAGCATATTGCATGTCTCCGAATAGACCAGACCATAGCTGATTAACCAGTTGAACAATAATCAAGGAGTTACCTTCTACCATGAGAAGGATGAGGCCTTGATTGGTGGGCAATTATAACCCATTGTGCAAAGCCAAAAATTCAGAATGTTTAGTGGTTGCAATTGCAACCCTATTCCCTAAGAGAAGCTCATAATTTGGACTCCTTGTTAGTCTCTAATGATTCCTCCCATCTGTGCCTTCCATTGGTTTTTTTCAGTGTTTCTCGAGTTTCAAAGTGTAACAGCACTATCCAATCCAATCATAGTAAAAACCATAAATCAATACTAGTCATAAGAAGTCATCATGTACATCTAGCAATATAGTTAAACCATATATCATCCTGCTCTTAATTCCACATGTCATTTTATTAAAATAATAACATATAAGAACTTTATACTTCAAAGTTTCATAAAAGCATATAACCTCATTTATACATGTTAGAACATGTAACATATAGGTTCTATAGTGAGCATCATATAAGAGCATGAAAGCTTAACCCAAGCTAAACAGTCATATAGTGACAAGATCAATATGAGAAATAGATCATATCTTCACTAGGTCTCATAATTTCATCATACAATCAAGTGATTTCATAATGTTTCCATAACATTATATATATTCAACTTGAAATCACAGATAACAAAGTTGGATTCATCTTTATTTAGAAAGTATTCATAAATTACCAGCTCTTTACCTACATAAAGTGGTGTAGTTTAACCATAAATTTGAGCACATCATGATCTTTTTATGTTGGCTGCTTTGTGCCACCATTATTAAATTCTATGAGAGAAATCCAGGAGTGTTAATCAAATATTTTTTAACTTGAATTGTGTGTTCAGAGAGAGAGAGAGAGAGAAAGAGAGAGAGAGAGAGAGATGTATTGTGTAATATGACCAGTGATACTAAAGGATGGAGTAACTGGTCAGATATGTGGATCCTGTCCAGATTTCCAGCTATGTAGCTGCCCTTTGATAGAAACCTAGGTCCACTTTTTTCTCATTCGGAGACTTTATTGTATTGAAATCACCCATTACAGTTAAATTATCTTGACAGGTGGTAGTGATCCAATGCAGTGCTGATCAAACAGAGTTATTATGTTGTTGTCATAGGGGGGAATATAGGCATTTTCACTGACTTCATAAGAATTGAAATGTACAACAAATCCGCACAGAAAGGATTAATGAGTGATGGAGGCATACATGGACTAGTCCTAGTGGAAAATGGCCCTAGTGTTTGAACAAAATATAATTTTCTTGCTGCCGTAAACAACCATAAATTTGGTCTTTTTCAGTGACGCTACTTAAGTGGTTTCCTGGAGCAGGACCACATCTAGTTCATGTATGATGTTTTCTTTCAGAAATTGCCATTTATTGGGTGCACAGAGCCCTCTAATATTCTAAGATAGCAACTGCATTATACAAAATAGGTGGTGTCAGATGAGCCTGCTATGAGTTCCTCTTGGCTGCATTGAGACTTGGGCTCCCAAAACAATGTCTTATTTTCCGGCAGCTTTGTTGGGATTTGGATCTACTATCGAATCCCTTGGATCAACTAAAGGTTTCCTTTTCTTTATGCTATGTCTGACTCCTGAGATTGTAGGAATGAGACCGTCCAACTGCTTTGGCTTGGTTTTACGACCTTTGACTCTTGTTACAGATTTGTATATATTGGCCATAGAAATGAATTAAAAAGGTTCTTTCAATTTGCCTTTGTGCTCATACTGTCCCTTCGTGCCTTCTTGGTTGTTGATGTTTCTTCCCCTTGAGGTTCCTTGACAGAGATGTAGTTCAAAATTCAAATTGCCTTGAATTCCTTCTGTTTCTAACACTTCTGGTTCTTTATGCTATGTCTGACTCCTGAGATTGTAGGAATGAGACCGTCCAACTGCTTTGGCTTGGTTTTACGACCTTTGACTCTTGTTACAGATTTGTATATATTGGCCATAGAAATGAATTAAAAAGGTTCTTTCAATTTGCCTTTGTGCTCATACTGTCCCTTCGTGCCTTCTTGGTTGTTGGTGTTTCTTCCCCTTGAGGTTCCTTGACAGAGATGTAGTTCAAAATTCAAATTGCCTTGAATTCCTTCTGTTTCTAACACTTCTGGTTCTGCCGGAGCTTCAGACATATTTTCTTTGGATCTTGTTGGAACAATAAGTTGTGCAACCTCAAACCAAGGCAATGCGCAAGTGACCTGCTCGAGGTTGGGCACTTCCAAATTTCCACTTGTAGATTATCAGTATTTTGTCCAACCAAATTGCGTTTAAAAAAAAATCTTGCAGCCCAATCTAGAACCTAGGTGACAACTCAGAAAGTTATAGTAAAAATGGATTAAATAATAACCAAAGGAGATTTTAACTGCATGTGTCAGCCCATGGTAGATTTAATCATGGCTGAAAAAGATTATGTTGATTACCTATTCATGCTCTAACCAACTTTTACATGAGCACATGCCAGTAGAACCATTTCAGGCTGTCATGATTTTGTTAACCCCAAATTTTACAAGGATTACTTTGCATCATGTACCAATAATTTGCATCATTTTCAAGCTGCGCTGTGAGTCCCATTTATCCTTTGTCAAGTCCTGGACGATATTTCTTACACAACTGAAAGGTGTCATTTGCCACAAATTCTGGCATTCTGTGCACTTTCTATGGTCATAGATTTTCATAAAGTGGTCATTGTAATGAGGGTTCATCACGGAAGAACATGAATTTCATATTTGAAGTAAAAGAAGTGTCAATCTGCATCAAATCTGCTTTTGTTAATGCAAGAGATCTCACGCCCCTGGAAATCAAAAACCAGAAACAGCAGTTTGTAATCAACTCCTTGAGTCAAAAATCAAAAATGGCAGCTCTACGGAGTTTCCACTAGGTTGAAGACCAGAAATGGTGGCCTACTAAAGTGTCAAGTTGAAAACCTATTTGGAGAAGGATTGACGATACCGTTCCTGCATTGGCATAACAAAGGCTCGGTCCTGTGAAGATCTTTCCCTTAACATCAAGTATACAGGCATGTGCAGTTGCAGACATGAATTGTTCGACAAAATATACTGTGTATAGTTGCCCAGGTTTCTGTGGTTGTGAAGATCATTTCTATGCAGTTGAAAGTGATGAACATCTCTATGGCCAGTGGACATGTGTGAGGAGTGCCAAAGGTAGCAAACAATGGTTAAAGAATTTGGTTTGAGGATGACAATTATTTCACCAATTGAAAGAGACAGCTGATATTCAGTTACAAAGAGCATCCTCAATGTCAAGGAGGGTCATTATTCATACACAAGTTCTGAGTCCTCAGGTGTGAAGGTTTTCATGGCATATCTGAAAATAAGGCACATGACTAAGATCAAAGAAGAAGAAAAAACATTGCAGAATTTGGAGTGTGGTTTGTGAGTCAAGGAATTATGTCCATATTGCAAAGATAGTTTCATGACAAACATACAGAAGGACCATAATTACAAGAAATTTCCATAGAATAAAGGCAGTGACATGTTTTAAAAAAATATCTGTTGCAATATTCTTTTTGAATGATTATTGTGAAAAGGGTATGCAAGATCAGGATGAAGACCTTCACATTTGTAGAATTAGTGGCCATGCCAAGTGAAAATTCAAGTAAGCAAACTCAAGAGAAGATGCTTGCAGCCATTTTGCCCAATGAAGTAGGTTCAACAAAGACAATAACCGCAGCCTCTGAATTTCCTCAATGTCATTATTCTTTTTGCCTATAGACTTAAATGTCCAGTGGCAAATGAGCATAGTGCTCCTAGCAGCGTATCCAATACTCACTGCAGCCAACATTGCCTATTAGCCTATGCTCCCCAGAAACATGTCCCCTGCATAATTTGATCTCGCCCCTGTAGGGGACGTTTCGGGGATGTGGGGGCAGGTAGGAAACGTCCCCACCCCATACCCAATTTAAAAAAAAAAGGAAATGTTTGGGGGACGTCTAGGCTGTCCCAGGGACGGCTAGCCGTCCCCTACATCCCAGCCAACATAAAATGCAATTTTTATTTTAAAAAACATAAAGACAATAACCGCAGCCTCTGAATTTCCTCAATGTCATTACTCTTTTTGCCTATAGACTTAAATTTCCAGTGGAAAATGAGCATAGTGCTCCTAGCAGTGTATCCAATACTCACTGCAGCCAACATTGCCTATTAGCGTATGCTCCCCAGAAATGTGTCCCCTGCGTAATTTGACCTTGCCCCCTATAGGGGATGTTTCGGGGATGTAGGGGCCGGTAGGAAATGTCCCCACCCCATACCCAATTTCAAAAAATGGAAATGTTTGGTGGACGTCTAGGCTGTCCCAGGGACGGCTAGCCATCCCCTACATCCCAGCCAACATAAAATGCAATCTTTATTTTTAAAAAAAAACACAAAACTGAAGAAAAAAGGGATGGGAGGCCCACAAGTACCCCTTTACACCAACCTTAAACCCAAAAAAGCCACAGTAACAACTAAAAAACAAAAAACAAACTCATTTTCCATTTTCCATATTGTGAAGAAGGAGACAAAGGAGGAGAACAGTTGTGAGAAGAGAAGAGAATGGCAATGAGAAGAAGGCGAGAGAGCATCAAAACTACATCATTAACTTAAGAGATAAAATTATGAAAAATGGCATATGCCTTGAAGGTTTGTGTGGTTGCCCCTCAATCCCACTGGGAGCATTGCCCTCAGACCCCCTCGAGGAGCACTGTCCCTCATTCCCGCTTATAACTTCGTATAGTCAATCAAGAGAAATAGGCTTACCTCTCAACGATTGGAGAAGTCGGTGGTTGTGCATGGTGCCTTGTAACCTCAAGATCGACAAAGTCCTAAGTATCGTCAAACTCTAACCACACACTGGGATGTTAATCTCGGAGATGCCACATAGGTTGATGAGGAGTGTTGATGGTTGTTTTTTTGACAAGTCAACAATAGAGTAAAACACGGAGTATCCAACTCTCTCTTGAATAAAGCCTCTCGAATGCTAAACAAAGTGATCAATCAAGATGACTCCAAGGTTCCTTTTCTTATGATTCGTGATGGGTAGCTCAATGACTTGATATGATTTTGCTGATAAACACAAAGGGACTTACACAATTGTTCAAACAAATCGTTGTTTCAATGAAAGAGGCAAACACTTAGAGTATCTAAGTACTACAACTTATGACGTATGATATGGCAATGAAGTACTCGATCCTAAATTCTAACAAGATGAAAAGAAAAGACAAAAGATGAAGGGTTTAGTGAAACTAATCTAATCCTAGATGTAAGAAATGATTACTGCTTAGGTGAAATCAAACCAACTCTTGCTTTGCCAGATTAAACAACTACACAAGGTTGATGCTATCTTCTAGGGTTATACAAGATATTCAAATCACTTGTGCTCATGAGAATTCAACAAACATAAAGATCAAAGTTAAGCTCAATTCGTTCAGACCAACCATACACTGCATTTTGCAAGCCACAAACTACAAATAGTGTGAACATATAGATTTCACCACAAAACAATAATAAAACTTTCCGCCAACTAACATAACACTTAAAAGAAAACTTACTCTAACTTAACATTCACTTGAAGAGATCAAAAACCATGCAACACTTAGTGGCTTCATGCTTGCCATTTAAAGGTTTCTTAATAGTTTCAATTCAATGTATAAGTGTCCAAAGGAATTCCTACCTCAAAGTGATACCAAATTTCATAGTTTTGAGTCCTCCTTTGCAAGGTGCCATTCATGATTGTAAGGAGTAAGTGCGCCCTAATGTAATGTGCAAGTTCAAACATCTACTTTCACTTTCGGAAGGCTACTCTCATTAGGCGCAAAAAATGATGATGGTTGGAGTGCAATAAGGCGCCTATCCAAGGTAGTGAGAGATGAACTGGTCACTAGGCGCCAAAACAAGGTTATTCTGAAGGCAAAGAGCGCCTTGAGTGAGTCTACTTCATATTTCATCAATCAAAACATTCTACAAGTTCATGGAAAAGTCTCGAACACTTAAACATCCCCCAAAGCTCATGAAATCAATCTTCTTACTTAAGCGCACTTTTAGGTGTCTTCAAGTTCAAATTGGCACCTAAGCATTGTAGAGCTACTTACTTACAAAAACTTTCTAAGTTCTAGTCATTTAAGGATGGAGACATCGTTAACTCCTCGCAGGATACCAAGGTTTCACATTGAATTGAGTTAGTCATGACAACACTTCCTACTTCATTGCAAACTACCTTTAGGACAACCTCCTAGACTCAACAAAACATCAAAGCTCAACTCAAAAAAACTGGGGGTCCCCATCTAGAATGGGGCGATGTGTGATTTGGTCACAACAAGGAGGAGACACGAGAGGGATTGGTTGGGTTTCCATTGGATGAAATGGTCCCTCATAGTGGCAGTGACTTAGACTTAGACTTCAATTTCGATGCAATGTTAGCAAATGTTGATTAGGAGCAGCGACATATTTTCTATGTTTTTATCACTTTGTAGTTGAAACTTGAAGCCTTCGGGCATTTTGTTGTAATTTTTATACAATATATATGCACATTGACAATGAAAGCAATTAAATTTTGTTAATTCATTTGTCAACTCTCATATGAAATCTCAATTCAACTCTAATATTATGTGTTAAGGTTCTATAATGTATATAATGAATGCCTTATCAATGTTATCTATGAATATTTGAAATTTCCTATATTTTTAAATTTTCCATATTTTTTTAATAGCCATCCCCTAAAAAATGGCCTCCCAAAAAAATCCATTTTGGAAACACTTCCCCCCTCCCCTACCATCCCCGTCCCAAAAACTTGGTGGAACATAGCTATTAGCTTTTAATAAACAGATTTTAGGAGGACACTAATAATAGATCAAACTCTGGGTAAGGAATATCATACTCTGGATGATGCATTCAGTATGGCAATACATTTGGAAATTTGGAATTGACAGTGGAAGTTCTGTGCAAACTCCTATGTGCAACTCACCCATTCCTCCAAGAAAGCATGCATGCATGTATTGTAAAAGGCCTTCAATTGAAAAACTTATCAAGGCCTTCATTATATATTGCATGAACAAGATACACATTACTAAAACTTAGAATCAGTCAACTGACTAAATGGATAAGCTATGTTTATAAACCCTCTAAGGGTTGACGTGCTTGTTTGTTGGTTTTCATATCATGCTCACTGACTAATCCTTCCAAGTTTAAATCTGTCAATGCAAGATAATATCTCAACCATTGAGTTGGTGATCTAGAAAGCTAAAAAATTACAACTTCTATGCCAAACTACACAGCTTTGTCATTTGACATTGAATTTGGTAAGGAAAATAATGTGGAGCAGTTTATGTCCAAGTTGAAGAACTTTTTAGAGAATGGAGGAGCATTGATTTTCCTTTCTGCAAGCAAGGAAGATAAGACATTTCTTAGAAGAGAAAGCTTGTTGCCAAATTAAATAGTCAAAAAAATACTAGCAAAATTTTGCAGTCTCTTGTGTAGAGCAAGTTGGCATACAAGAGCACACAAATAGTTTGACCAAATGCATCAATTAAATATAGTTTCATAGGCCAAAAACACTATTGGAAGTATAGAGAGTTAAAGCAGGGGTACATGGACGCGTCCCCACCTCCTCCAACCCCGTCCCCGTCCCCAATGACATTTCCGGGACGGGGGGACAGATGGGGACGTCCCCTTGGCGTCCCCAATAAAATGCAAAATTGCGAAACGTCTCGGGGACGCGCCAGAAAAATTGGGGATGGCGGGTAGTGGATCGGAGACGCTTGGCCGTACCGGGGACGGCTGGGGACGGCTGAGAACGTCTCGGGGATGGCCAGGCGTCCCCCAGCGTCTTAACACATACAACCTGTTTTTTTTTTTTAATTTTAATTGAGGCGTGGGGTCCACAAACCCTCCCACACCCCTTCCAAAACCCTAAAATCATGATATTGATAGCCTGAATGAGGCATAGATATCAGTCTTTAGATTGTTGTATTTTGAAGTTTGAGACTGTGGGTTTAACAGTTAACTTTATCTTTAATTTTGAAGTTTGAAGTTTGAACTTTAATTTTAGAATTTGAACAACAAAATGCTTTAATATTGCTGTTATGGATCTTCAATCTCATGATTATCATTAATTCTATTGTTGTTTAGATTGCTGTTATACTAGTGTTTAATCATTAGTGCTCATTGTTTATTGTTTAAACTTTATAGTTTAACTCGTCGGTTGTTCCTATCGGCGTATTCCTTGAACCTCTCCTATGGGTGCAAGTGCTAGTTATACTGCTGTTATACTACTGTTATACTGCTGTTACACTACTTCTGTCATGATTTATTCATATATTGATATTGTTGTTAAGTTATTAACATATATGATATCTCTATTTCACATTGATATTTTGAAAAATTCATATATTGTCGTCCACCCGCTGTCCCCAAAAATTGGCCCTAGGACTGCCGTCCCCGAAACGCGTCCTCCGCCGCCCCCCCGTCCCCGTCCCCGAAACGCCGTGGAACATAGAGTTAAAGTAATTAGAACCCATTGTCATTATCCCTCGCCTTGGAACACTTACAAATCATTATTTTATCACATTTGTGATGCCATATCTAGTGGCAAAGTTATGTAGATGAAATGGGTAGAACAACAAAACCTAGAAGACAGACAATGATTCTAAAACCAGGGAAGATTAGGAGGAAGTTAAAAATGATAACACGTAATGTCCCCATTTTTGGAATGGTCGCCATGGGAGAGAGGATGGGCTAATCTCCACACTCCGGGATTTTTGAGAGGCATCTTGAGTATTGGAGATGACTTGAATGCACTTATCTTGGATAAAACAATTCATCCACCTTGGAGCAAACCACTTGGGAGAGTTACTTATATGGAGATATGCTACGGGATATGGAGACTTGTTATAATTTTACCAGGAAAGGATATGGTTTCATATGGAGGTCACTTAGATGTTTAGATAAGTGATATATTATTTTCTTTCATGCCTAGAGATGATCAAGCTCGAGGTTACATTCTACATACCATCATAATAAGGAGGTCACTTGTTGTTTGGCGCCAATGGAGAAATAAAAATATAATATTCCATGCATCTAGACTAGCGCTTGAAGGAGAGATAAAACAATACTCAAATTATATCTTTAATTTAATTTATTTGGGCGATCATGTGGAGAGAGGGTGGTCAGCCCTCTTGGAGGGAAATTTACATTCAAAAACATATCATCCTTTGCCTAGGTCGGCCCTATGGGAGAAGAGTCAAGTTCCATATATATACAAGGTCATTTGGCATTGGAAAGGATCATTCAATCATTCATTTTTATACACACTTGGAGAGTTATCTCTTGGAGGGGATCTTGGGAAAAAAACCTCAAGCATCCTAGGAGGAGTTGGACAAAAACCTAGCTTCTTCATTGGAGGATTCTGTGACGGGGATCTACTTGCACTTCAACTTCATCTAGGGCAGATTTTACATCAGCTTTGAGAGCGCATCTTGGGTGGCGAATTGCCTAGGGCATCACCCTAGGGCTGGAGCGCACCATTTGGAGGAGGAACGACTTGCATTTGAGGCATATTCTTGGTGATTTGTTGGCTGCTAGAGTTAGGGTTTGGGCAGATTTATATCAGCAGACCTGCAGTCTTGTTCGCCCTCTTTGGAAGGCCATATTTATGCACATTTTGGTATGTAAACATTGCTAATTATATTTGCTATATTGTTGGGCTTGTGGCTGTTCGCCCTAGCCATATTTTGCACTTGGAGACTTCATATATTCAGAGTTTACGGAAGCAGAGTTTAGATTCATGGTGGATATATTTTTTATGGTTGTCAATGTGTATTTAATGGTGTAATTCACTTATGCAATTGGGTGAATCATGTGATATATTCCTTTGATGCTTTGATGTGATGTACATTGGTTGTTATAAGTGTTTTCAATCTGAAAATTATAAAAATCAGAATACAATAATTAGGGTTTGAGCAGAAAATTCATTTGGAAAGCCCGGAAATCCAAAATAGGCGAAAATATCCCCATTTGGGATATTATAGTGGTATCAGAGCCATGATCTTGCCAGCCTGGAGGGTTTGATCATACATCATGGAAGAAGAAAGATCTTTGCTTGAAACTTTTAGACAAGGTCAAATTGAATTGAAGAAGATGCTTGAACAATGGTTGTATGGACAAGGGGCTACACAAATCCTTGAAGAGTACAATGCTCTTAATTCCAAGATAGCTATTCCTCTTCAATTTTACTTGAAGGTTCATGAAGATAGAAATCTGGGAAAGAAGGATTTATATGATTACATCAGAAAATTGAGAAAAGAGAAGAAAAAACCAGAAATTACCCTTGAAGAAAGGTTAGAGAAGAAAGAAGAATCACTTGTTTGTGACTTGCAGCCTACAAGTGACCTTGAGGAAGGCAAAAATCAATCTGTTGATGATTGTTTTTCTTCAAGTCAACAATAGAGTAAAACACTAGAGTATCCCACTCTCTCTTGAATAAAGCTCTTCAAAAGCTGAACTATGTGATCCAGTGAAGTAACTCCAAGGTTCCTTATTTATGATTCATGATGGGTTAACTCAGTGATTACATGCGATCTTGCTGATAATCACAAAGGGACTTACATTAGACTTCTTCATCATTCACTTAGCTTATTTCTCCTTTCAGTGTGGATGATAGATGTGCAAGGTCTCAATAACAAAGAAATAGAAAAAAGATAAGGGTTTAGAAAACTAATCTAAGGTCAATGAAGCAATGATGATTGTACAAATAGACAAACTCCTTAATTAACCTAACTCCACTTCGCCAAGGATGCCTACAACTACATGGAGTTGGTGCAATCTCCTAAGGATAGCGAAAGGTTTTCAAATCATGAAGGCTCATATAAGCACCCTTTGAACGGCGCAGCTCAAACAAGCATCCACAATCGAACTTAAGCAAATGATGAGGCTCAGACTAGCTTTACACAACACTTCACCAGCGATGAATGTTAAATGCATGAGCTAGGAGTTGATCAAATATCCAATACAACAAACATTACATCAATGAGCTTCTAATCTACTTTACTTCTAATCTATTTGAAACATCTCTCCACTTCATCAAGATACAAGAAACCATGTCACTTCACAAGACAACACTTAACACCAAATGAGTTCCAATGTCTTTGCATTAATCTTGAGAAATATTTACAACTTCGAGTCCTCTCAGAGAATTTCGAGAGTCTCTTTTATTCTACTCCTACTAGTCTAATCTCTAATCTCTAATAGCCACTGAATTTACAAATGAGGCAACAAGGCCTTTATATAGAGGTCCAGAATTACAATGAATGGCTAGGATCAATTCACATAGCCAAGGGTTTAGATCATGCCACCTCAACAGGTAGTTACAACTTGCTATTTTTAGTACATATGAGAGGCAATGAAGGCGCGCTTTCCAGGAAGATAAGATAAGATGGAATCTTTGGAGTATCTTTCACATGGACATCCTCTCTATCTTCTTGCTTGTCGAATGATGTGGCGGACTGTGATTGGCTTGACGATGAGTGTCTGCCACGTAAGTGCCATCTCAGCAAACTTGTGGATTCCAACAATTAATTCAATATGCTTTTGGGCATATTCTCAAATTGTATCATCTTTGTGATGTCTTTGATGTGATTGCTTTTGATGATAAACACTTGAGATATATCTTGTTGATCTTGCCTTATTGATCTTCTTATAAACTAGATGTATATGATATTTGTTGCTTCACTTGACTAGCACTGTGATTCTTCCTCTTCTCTTGCAGGTAGGTTGATATTGATCTTCTTCGATGCTTCTTCATGAAGAGTGGAGTAGAGATATGATACTGCTTCCTTCATGTAAGAGTAGATGAACTTGATATGAAGTAGAGTAGAGAATGATACTTGATTGAGTAGGAGACTCTTCTCAAAGACTTGAAGATGAAAGAACATGAAGTATGGTGGATGGATGTCCTCGAACATGATGCAACTTGATGATGAATGTTGAACTTGATATGACCTTTTAGAGTGGTGTTTCCTCTGCAACTTGAAGGTGACTCAGGTGCTTGTCCTTCAGATGACTCCTTGGCTTCACCAACACTCCTCTCAATGATGCAACTTGATGATGAAGCGTTTTAACAGGGTGATCTAGCATGATGTTTCTTCTTGCAATGACAATTTCTTGACTTCACTCCTTGGATGAAGGTGACTCCAGGCACTTGCTCCTTAGGTTTGAAGATGTTCCTACAAGACAACAAAGAAACATTATCAATCACTTGATGAAAGGATCATCATTAAAGATCAAAATAAGCATCCCTAAGTTTAGGCGCCAAAATGGAGTGGTAAATGCATAAAGTGCACCTTGTCTCTTGGCTGTTTTTTAGTGATTTTCAAACATGTTTTCAAAAACTTGCTAAGATTCAGACTTACTCCCAATTACTTGATAGAAGGTCTCCTTGATGTTAGGCGCACATCTAGGTGTAATGAGGAGCAAAGTGCGCCTAGCACAAGATAACTTCATAATTGTTATTTTAGATGATTTCAAACAATCAAAATAGCTTAAAATGATTTCTCCTTTCAAGGCGCTAATGTGAGGTCTATAGAGAGGTAAAGTGCGCCTAAACTTGTTGGAGTGATTTCTTGCATATTTTCAAAGTTTAAAGCTTTCCAATAGCAATTTCATTCAAGGCGCCACTATTTGAAGTGTTTTGAAGCTTATTCTCCTCTAGGCGCCTATTTGAGTTCTTACCTTAGGCACATAATTGGGTCTCCATCTTAGGCGCAACATGATGTTTGCAGAGGTGAGAAATGCGCCTAGCTACTTAGAATAAATTCGCGCCTAGTGGAAGTCCCAGAGGTAAGGTATATTGAAAAATATATTTAAGTATTTCTAATACTTAAATATATTTTTCAATATACCTTTCAGGATGTTTGAGATAGGTCTCGGATCCACCGGATTAACATGTAGATTATAGAATTTGGAGGATCCACCATATTTCAGACTTAGTCAATTTTTCAGTGTTTCAAGATATCAGGTTATCAGACTTAGTCATTTTCAGGATCTCAAACATACATCAGGATTGGTCTCAATGTTCATTATTTGGATGGAATTTGATTAAGACTCTCCATTATTGCAAGTTCATATTCCAAGTGAGACCTCCAGTTATGAAGCAAAAACTTCCAGGAGAGAGGCTTATTGTTGGATTGGCATTTCATTACTTCAAGCACCTTCTCTAAGCCAAATTTAGTGATTTCCAACTTGATTTCTCTTCTAAGTGCAATTTGATGATGATTGGAGTGTGAAATGGCGCCTTAGGTCAATTTGATTTAGGTTTTGATATTCCAGTGAGTTCTATCAATGGGAGATGGCATAAAATGATCCTATTGCTCAAGGAGTCCACCCAAAAAGGTTGTTTCAATCAAATTCTTCCTAGGCGCCATTGTGGGGTGGTAAAAACTATGAAATGCGCCTAGAAGATGTTGAGGCACCAATGTGTGATTATATGACATGGAAAGTGCGCCTAGAATCATATGGGGTATTGGACTTGTATTTTATAACTTCAAGCACCTTCACTAAGCTAAGTTTGATGACTTCTAACACTCTCTATTCATAGGTGCCAAAACTAGATGAAACAAACAAGAAAATGCGCCTATCATGCTTATGGTCTTGAATCTTGTTACTTGGGCGCCAAAATGGATTCTCCAATGATAGAAATGCGCCTAAACTCCTTGAAAGCTCAGGATGACTCTTCCAACCCATCATATTCTTAGGCGCTCATAGCTGACAAAAATTTCATGAAGGGCGCCTAGATATTCTTTGAATGAATTTTGGTCTTAGAGAATTGCAAGGTGTCTTTAGGAAGCTTAATTCTTCGAGGCGCCAAAATGGATGGATTGAGGCATGAAGTGCGCCTAGACTCAATTAGGTGTATTCCTCAAGTTTCAAATGATCTTTACTAAGGCGCTACCTTCTTTGATAATCTCCATCACCTATCCTTCAAGGCGCCTAACTTTATACTTCAAAACATCCCTTCTATATCAAGGTGCACTCTTAAGTTTCTACTTTAGGCGTCGATTTGAGTCTGCAGAGGTGGGAAAGCGCGCCTAACTCCCTAGAGCAATTTCCTATACTTTAAATATTTTTCAATATACCTTTCAGGATGTTTGAGATAGGTCTCAGATCCACCGGATTTAACATGCAAATTCTAGATTTTTGATGATCCACCAGATTTCAGACTTAGCCAATTTTTAGGATTTTCAAGATTAGGATACTAGACTTAGTCATTTTCAGGATCTCAAACATCAGGATCAGGTCATCAAGGGACTATAGAACTCAAACACCACTAACTTCATCATGCAATAGACTAAAGACATCATCAAAAAACTTCATGCAAAGCATCAAAGCTCAAAAAAGGGGGGGGTCCCCATTTGCAATGGGGCGATGTGTGATTTGGTCACAACACAGTCAACATGCATTGAAGATTGTACTCCTAGCCCTAGAGAAGATAAAGATGAGTTCATTTCAGCCCTATGAGGACAAAGGAGAATTACCTAATGAAGAACACACAAGTGTCCAAGAATATTACAAGGCTGAAGAAGAGGCCGCCATGGAAGGACTACTTGTTGATAACTTGCATCATGAGGATAGGGGCGAAGAAGCACCATACATTGCAAGTGGCGAACACCTAAGACTTCATGATGATTACAAGATCAAAGAAGGTACAGCCATGAAGATTACCAAGTTGGATCAGCTACAAGTTATGAGTTTATTTAATGTTCCTTTGGTAGAGCCTAGCATTGTTTCATCACCTTGGCATGGAATCAAATGGTGGTATGAGATCTTTGAGATGAATGTTGTTCATAAGGACAATTCAGAAATTTCAGCGGGAAGTGATCAAAGTGAATTGGATAAGATTGATTTGACATTGCAAGATAAAGAGGTCATAGCGGTGCACACATCTCCTAGATCAGCCATTGAGGAAGATCCTGAGGTAGAAGATTCTACCTACTACTTTGATGGGGATCCCTTGATCGAACATAATGGTGACCTAATCTGCACAAATGAGTATAATGAACACAAATGGAGGTGACCTTGGGGCTCATAAGTCTCATCACTTGGAAGGACAAATGAACACAAATGGAGGTAAACTTGTGGTTACCCTAACTCATTTTGATCATGTTCATGAAGTAATGTCAAGCTTGTGTTGGAAAGCTCTAGAGAGGCATGAGCACTTTGAAGAAGATCTTTACCTTGCCGGTTTTCAAGAGCTCCAAGAGGCCGTGGCTATGGTGAAGTCAAACTACTTGCACCTACTTGCGGATAGAGATCATCTATTCAAGATGGGCAAAATATATGATAGTGCTTTGAGAAGGGAGGAAGATGAAGTGGATAAGCTTGCCTTGGAGCTTAAGGACACTGGATTTTTTGAAGAGCACTCAAGAGGCCCTTCAAGAATCGAAAGATCAAGTGAAAAAGCTTCGTTGGGAGTTGAATATGGCACACTCTTCATTATATACATCAGAAATTCAGACTTCTATGGCCGCCACATTCAAAGAAGAACAATGCAACATGAAGAGGGCAAAGAGTGGAGGCATGGAGGAAGATCTTGAAGGATCCTATGACGAGGTCATGAAGATAGAAGAGATGTACACACATGAGGAGTCAGCTTGCAGCCATGAGACAGAAGTTGTGGTACATGACACATGATTTTCCATTGGAGACATCACATGGACCTACCCTAGTTGATGATCACTCACTCATGGAGGAAGAGGAGGTTAAGGTCTACAAGGACATCACTCACAAGCATGAGGTAAGGTCTGATTTTTGGATATGTAACAGCAGTCCCTTACTCTCACAATATCAAGACATGACAGCCAAAGGGAAAGAGGTACAATTCAGATTAAAGGCAAGTGAATTTCATATAGAGCCCCTTTTTGGATCTGCGTTTGTGGGAGGACAAATGGCAAGGGAAGAAGAAGTGATTGAGGAGCTAGAGGACAGCTTGATAAGGTGCGATAACAGTCCTGATTTTCTGAGGTATGACAGCAGCCCTTTACCTTCACATTATTATGTTATGACAGCCAAAAGGATCAGCCTTGAGGCATGTAAATTTCATGAGGAGTCTCACATTGGATCAGCACTTCATGGAGAGCATGCAACAACGATGAAGGAGTTGTTTGAAATGGATGAGATCACTACTGAAAGGTGTGACATAGGTTTTGATTTTATTTGGGTCAGCAATCTTTCACTCTTGCATAATCATAGGTCGGCAGCCCCTACACTTGAGAATGAGAGTGGGAATACTTCCACTGTTGGCACTCCATGGGAAATCAAACATAAAGGTTTTAGGGATTGTCCAAGACACAAGAGGACTGATTTGATATGCCATGACACGAAAGAGGTAAAGAAGATTCAAAGCACGTGGGATAGGAGGGATGAGCATTGTGTGGTGGTCAAGCTAGTGGTACAATTGGTTTTGTATGGTGAGAGGTATGATTCAAATTTCTTTGTTTGTTCACTTAGCTTGCCTCATGATGATATGATGTCACCTCTTTTGGAGAGTCATTTGGAGACTCTTGTCATACACTTAGATGGAGTTGTTGAGATTCTACTTAGTGGATCAGCCACTAAAGTCATGGCTTCACTTGAAGAGGTAGTCATAAGGAATGATTCTTTGATCATTCATGGAGGAGGTATAGAGTTGGGTGATATTGTGATACAGCTCTATCGTCCTATTGATCCTTTGGTGGTATTGGAGGCTATCCTATGTCCCAGTTTGGTGATGCATAATACCGAGGCACTTGCATTGGAGGAGCATGCTTCAGAGCTATAGTTGGTTCACATGTCTAGGTATGGAGGTGTTGTTCTCATTTCTGATTTTGAGGCACTAGGGTTTGTTTTACAATTGGACTTTGACATTGGAGTTGGAGGTGAGCATTATGTCATTGACATTCCAGCCCTAGTACATGAGGTTCTTTGGCATATATGGATGAGAGATGATTATTTTACTTCATGGTGTATGGATCTCATACTAAGTATATGGAGGACAGCAGTTGTTTTGGAGTTGAGAGGAGAGTTGGATCATCTCCTCATCTTGGGAGAACAGCACACTAATGATATCCCATCATCCTATGCACTATGAAGGAGCTGATTTGCCATAATGAGGTTGTTGTTTAGGTTCATATCAGCAGCTTAGTGGGAGCAGTTATACACCTCCTTGCACCTATGCCAGACATACTTCACATTCACGGGAGGTCTACGGAAGTTGGAGGTTGGCTTGGTGATGAGGACTTTCCGAGATGCTTCCACTACCTCATACTCTGCATGTAATGTCCCCTTTCTAGCTACAGTGTGTTGTGACCAAATCACACATCACCCCATTAGGAATAGGGACCCCCCTTTTCTTTTTTAGAGCTCTGTGCTTTCAATGAGATTTTGATGATGTCCTGGCTCATCTTCCTCTGCTGATCCGGTAATGATTTCCTCTTCTATGATCTTTGGTTCATGATTAGGAGGCAGATGAACTTGCAGTGATGAAGAATTGTGGTCAAATCCCATCTAGATAATGAATGTTGAGATCAATCCTGAAGTATGTTTGAGATCCTGAAAAGATTAAGTCTGGAGCCTGAAATCCTGAAAATCCTGAAAAAATGGCTAAGTCTGAAATCTGGTGAATCCTCCAAATTCTAGATTTTGCATGTTAAATCCGGTGGATTCGAAACCTATCTCAAACATCCTGAAATATATTTTTCAATATACCTTTACCCTCGCGACCCTGAAAAACGCCTGACTCTTCCAGAGGATTCAAAAAGCTCATCTAGTGCGACGGGGCATCTAAGTGGCGCAAAATCGCGATGAGAAGGGCGCTTTCAATTAAAAAATAAGATGAGGATTTCCAATTGATGAACCAATGCGCCATAAAGGGAGACGAAAAGTTAAGATGATGATGAGATTTCAACTAATGCGATTTTAGAAGATTTTCATACCTTTAAGTAATGCGAATTCCAGAGGATCTAAAATGCCTTGAACTAAAGCGCACAAGCATGAGGATTTCAGTTGATTGAGTGATGCGCCCATCTAAAGCATAAAGGGAGACGAAAATTTTAAAGATTTCAAGCTTTGAAGTGATGCGATTTTCATAAGTAATGTGAATTCCAGAGGACTCCAAAACACTTAACTAATGCGAAAATCAAAAGTCAAGTCTTGTAGCGAATTTTAGAGGAAATTAAAGATGTTAAGTGTCTAGAGGATCTTCTTTACCTCAACCAATGCGCTAGGATATAGGAATTGATTCCGAAATGTAAATTTTTGAAGAGAATCTTGAAGATTTGGAATGCCCCATCCAAAGCGCCACTTGGAGAAAAGGATAAGTCTTAAAGTTTTGGAATTATGGAGGCTCTAGCTAGAAGATTCCGAGGTCTTATCCCAAGCGCCAAAAAACTTGAGGATTTCCAAACCACCATCCAATGCGCCCATCTAAAAAACATCATGGTTAAGGAAAGGAAGACTTCCAAACATCAAACCAAAGCGCTTGGATCAAGTAACCAATGCGAAACTCAGAGGAATTGGAAACCCTCATCCAAAGCGACCTAAGGAGGAAGGATTTAGTTGAGATTTATTACACATTAAGGGTGAATTTTAGAGGATCTCCAATCCCTCATCTAATGCGACTTCATGGAGGAAGATTCCAGGCGCTTGGAAGGAGGTACATCACAAGGTTGAAATCAATTTTCAAGAGATTCTAATGTGATAAACTAGTGCGCCAAGAGGTTTCAATGTAAAATCCAGAGGATTCTTTCCAAGGCGAAATTTTAGAGGATTCTCTATTCCCCATCCAATGCGCCATACAAGGAAGAAAGCTAAAGTGTCAACCAATAGGGAAATCCTAGACATCCAAGGTCAAGTCTTCAAGGCAAGTTTAGAGGATTTCAAAGTTTTTATCCCAAGCGCCCATATCATGCATGATTCCCTAAAGGTAAAGTTCATCTAATGCACCTAAGTTTTGAAGATTCCAACATAGTGAACTGATGCGCCACTTCAAGGACCCTTTATCTTCTAAACAATATGCTCAAAAAGAAGAAATCAAAGGTGGTAATCAATGCGCTTACAAAGTATAAGATTTGGAAGATTTCAAATTATCAACCAAAGCGCTTAAGGAAAGGAGGAATCCAAGCATGAAGAAGGTAAGATATTTCAAAAAAACACCAACTTGAAGAAGACTTTATCACCTTGAAGTGATGCGCCACTCTCTTGTAAGGGAAAACAAGTTCAACCAAAGCAAATTTAAAGGAAATGCGGAAGAGGTTTTAAGAAGACTTCAACATGCTCATCTAATGCGAAATGCAAGAAGAAATTCAAACGTTTGATTCAACTTGATCCATTCAAACACTTAATTCAAGGAATACAAGGAGGATCTAGAAGATGTCATCTAATGTAAAAAGCAAGAGGATCTTAATCCTTCATCCAATGCGACTTGTAGAGGAGAAAAAACAGTGGAGTTTTAAAAGGAAAATTTTAGGAAGATTTGAAATCCTTCAACCAATGCGCCCTTCTAGAAGACCTTCAAGACCTTGACTAGTGCGCTAGATCTAGAGGAATTTGAATACTCCATCCAAGGGGAAGTTGAGAACATTTTAAGAGGTTGAGTTTCGAAAGGAATTCATCATGCCTCAATCGTTAGTCCAACAAGAAGATCTCCAAACACCTATCTAGAAGCACTCAACCTAGAAGATCGTGGAAACCTCGACCAATGCGCCAATCAAGGAAAGTTCATAAACATTTAATTGTTTTTGCCTTGAAGAACGTGGAAATTGCATTATATTAAATGAAGATCAAACAAAATTAAATGTTTTTCACTATATTAAAGAGGGTCGGCCTAGGTTATGAAGTAAAGTTTTAAAGCAAATTCTATATATATACCTCCTCTCCTTTTCATTTTTATCATTTTCAAGGAGCAGAATTACTTTGAAAGAGCAGATTTGTCTTCAAGGAGCAGCAACAAGAAGGTTTTATAAAAGTACAAATTTGATTTTGTCAATCCAAGCAAGTGTTGGATCAGATTTCAAGGTATCAATTTAAGGCAGCTTATCAAGTAAGTCTGATCTGAATATTTTCTGATCTGATTTTCTTCCTTTGACGCATCGAGCTCATTGAGCTCCCAAGGCTCAAAGGCTTCGGCGGCTCAAGGTTGAACCGTTTGGTTCGACGGTTCGGTTCAACCGTTTGGTTCAACGGTTTAGTTCAACGGATTGGTTCAACGGTTCGGTTCAACAGTTCAACGAGCTCACAGGTTCGGCGACTCAGTAAGTTCTGCAGACAGTTGAACCGGTTCATTGGTTCAATTAGTTCACTAGTTCAATCACTTCATTGGTTCAACCATTCAACGGTTCATTGATTATTGACTGCCGAATCTCTGTATTACTGTGTGACTACGCTGATGTGCAGCAGCTTCATTCTGACCAGTTTGAATCAGGTTCAAACAAGTTGTAATTTTGATATCTATGTTTCGTGCCCCCAAACAGGTGAAGCTGTAATTCATTTCTGCTCATAATATAAATTGAATCTGAGATTTCCTTGCTGGGTTTTTCACCTCCAAGAGGGAGGTTTTCCCAGGGTATATGCGTGTGTTGTGTGCATTTGTCTCATTGTTCTTACTGTCAATCTGATTATTAAAATTAACATGGTATCAGAGCCAGGTTCGAATTAGTATAATCAGATTTGCAGCATTTAGTTATTTACATTCTGCTCTTACCATTAAAGATCAGATAAAATGGCTCACAATCTCAGGGTTGAAAATAGATTGGATGGGCTTCCAATTTCACATCATGGAGAGTCCGCATCATGCTTGCGTTGAATGAAAATGACCTTGCAGACTTTGTGACCAAAGAATCTTCCGAGCCTGAGGCAGAAGGAGAAAAGATCCAATGGAGGAAGAAAGATTTTCAAGCTCAGAAGATCTTAATTGATTCAGTAAAAGATCACATTGTTCTCATCATCTCCAAGCTGAATACAGCAAGCAAAATGTTTAGAACCTTGGAGGAGATGTATGAAATCAACAACACTAGTCGTGTTCTAGCTTTGAAGCAGCAGCTTCATCACATCAAGATGGCTAAAGGTGAATCCGTCATGGCTTACTTCATGAGGATTTGTGATTTGAGAGATCAGCGCTCATCTATTGGAAAGATTGTTGATGAAAATGATTTAACTATGCTAGCCCTCAATGGTCTTCCAGCATCTTGGGAATCCTACATTCAAGGAATTAGTGCAAGAGCTGATCTGCCCAAGTTTGACAGATTAAGGGCTGACTGTATCCAAGAAGAGTGAAATATTCCGAGCCAATTTTTTTTGTTTTTTCAAATTACAAATTACAAACCAATGCACCCGTTAAGGTTAGCAGCTAAACCAAAACGTTGCTGAAGCAACTCTAACTAGAATGTACACCAGGATCCCGATGTGGGCAAGGTGTGAGCATTGGTCAGAGGATCTTAATCAAAATGCTTATGCAATAACTCTAACCAAGAATGGCGCCCATGATGGCGAGCATATGGTCAGAGGGTCTTCTACACTAAGTACTGAAAGAGAACTCGACACCAAGTATGTGCTACCCAATCCAATATGGAGTTGAGGCGACCATATGGCGGAGTATTACAAATTACAATGCTTGAAAGAAATAACTGTAATGCTGAAAGTACTCAACACCCAAAATGTGCTTTCTATCCCGAAATGGGAAAGTAGCTACCATAGGGCAGAGGTAAAGTAAATACAAAAGCAAATACTGGAAGTAGAGTTGAGCATTACAAATCAGAATTGAACAAGATTGAGAATTACTGCCAGTACTACTGCCAGTTTACAAAATGAATCTCATTCGCCTTTAAATTAAAACCAGCAACCTATGAATTTACTCATATGCTCATATCTCCCTCATAACTCATCCAACTGACTTGAAACAAAATGCAATATTCCCTAAGAATGATGATGCTTAGGATAGAACACTGAAAACAAATCAAAATGCCATGTATTATTTATGCACAGATTCCAATGCACCAGTAGATGGTACGGCCTTCAAGAAAGGGCGATCTGCCTTTAAAAAATCACAGCTATCTCAAAAAAATCTGCAAACTGGAGGAAAGTGACGCCTTGACCAGGCAATGAGAATAAGAGAATACCTAGAACAATATTTTTGTTGTTTTTGGACTTATGAATAAAACACAAATCTGCTGTAGCTAAAAATGCAATGCTGGAAAAAACTCTAATATGCAAAACTGAACTAAAGCCAAAAGCTGATTACAATGCACAAATCCCAATGTAAACTCACAAACTAGACTATTTCACCACTAGTCGCTATCTTTCAAGCGAGAAGCAATGCCAAGCTAGGAGGCATACATTCCTCGAAGCAATCCCAAGGCCAATCCGGCAGCATAACATTATCAAGATTTTGGATGCCGAAATGAGAGCACTCTTCCTCCTTTTATACTTTTCCAACTAGGAGTCTCTAAAATCCTCTTGCATATGGGATAAAACATGAGAGGGAAAATAATATAATCCTCTTTTTCAACCTCACCCTTAAAGTCCCCTCTTTTAAAACAACATTAATATTAAATAATAATGTTTAATTTACGAACTTTAAAACGGAGGCCAAGATGAAGTCAGAATTCAATGATCTATAGCTCGTTGGAAAGGTCTTGACAAGACAAATCCAACCCCACTCTCAAAATCCCGTTCTGGTGCCAATCCTGAACTTACTAAAAATAGCCGTAACCAACAGGGACTAAGGAGAAAAAACCCGGAAAGAAACCGCCAACCAAACCACAATCTATGAACAAAAGCAACCACCAAAACAATAAACCCCAATTTCAACCTCCGAGTAGCCTACGGGTCTCCGGAATAGGCCAACGGTCAACTGTAAAAGATCAAGTTAGAAAACGGAACATTACAGTCCGCCCTTCCCAAGATTGCTTGTCCTCAAGCAATTGCAAGCCTGGATGCTGTAGAATCTCATCATTCTCCCAAGTAGCATCCTCCATAGGCAAGTTCTTCCACTTCGCCAAATACTCTCTGATAGTTCTTTTCCTCAAGGAACGCTCCCTGGAATCAAGAATCTCTTCTGGAATCAAAACTAACTGTCCTTCTTCATCCAAAGGTGGCAACTGTGATGAAGCAACAACATTGTGTCCAAGTGCCTTCTTGAGGCGAGACACGTGGAATACATTGTGCACTCTGCTATCCGAAGGTAGCTCCAACTCATAAGCTACTGCCCCCACCTTCCTAGTGACCTTGAACGGCCCATAGAAATGTGGTTTGAGCTTCTCAGCTCCACTTTTCTTGAGAGTGGACTGTCTATAAGGTTGTAGTCGAAGATAAACCATATCTCCAACTTCAAAAGAGCGCTCAACACGCCGCTGATCAGCGTACATCTTCTGCTGATTCTGTGCAATCTGAAGATTGTTCTTCAATGAGTTCAAGATATCTTGACTCTGCTGCAACAAATCTTTGGCCTGAGGGGCTTTGCTATCACCAAACACCAAATCAGCAAAGCTAGGAGCCTCATAACCGTAAAGAGCCATGAAAGGTGACATCCTTATTGACATGTGAAAAGTAGAATTATAACAATACTCGCCCATGTGAAGCCACTTTACCCAAGCTCTTTGCTACTCCGAAACATAGTTTCTCAGGTAACCTTCCAACCACTTGTTCACTATCTCCGTCTGTCCATCGGTTTGAGGGTGATAACTAGTGCTTGGAGTAAGCACTGTACCACTCATTCTGAAAACCTCTTGCCAAAAAGTGCTTAGGAACTTGCTGTCCCTATCACTCACAATGTTTTTTGGCAACCCATGTAATCTAAACACCTCATGAAAAATAGATCTGCAACTTGGGCTGCTGAAAAAGAGCTGGCAATGGCGAAGAAGTGAACAAATTTTGTTAATCTGTCCACTACAACATAGATACAGTCTTTACCTTGAACCTTGGGCAACCCTGTGATGAAGTCCATTGATATGCTTTCCCATTTTTGATTGGGAATGGGAAGAGGTTGCAGAAGACCAGCTGGTAAAGTATGCTCATTTTTGTTCATCTGACAAGTGGGACACTCCTGAATGTATCGTTGAACCTCCCCTTTCAGCCCTTTCCAAGAAAATCTTTCCCTGATCTGCGTATATGTCTTGACAAACCCTTGATGACCAGCAAGTGGAATGTCATGAAAGGTCAACAAAATCTTCTTTTTGAGCTTAGAATCAGCCACCACAAAGATTCTACCCTTGTAGTGTATCAGCCCTTCGACCACTTTGTACCTTTCGTCAAGAAAAGTACCCTCAATGATGCTGGTTGCAAACTGATTTTTGGCATAATCAGCAAGCAACATGTCCCTCCAATTAGCTGTAAGCTCACACAATGAGCTCAAATGAGGTCTCCTAGATAGAGCATCAGCCACAATATTGTTTTTCCCTTTGACATATTCGATGTCAAAATCGTAAGCTTGAAGCTTACTCACCCACTTTTGTTGCCTCTCGTTCAAATCTCTTTGATGCATGAAGTGCTTGAGGCTATTGTGATCAGTCTTGACCACAAACTTGCTTCCCACCAAGTACTGTCTGAACTTAGCTAATGCATGCATAATGGCAAGCATCTCCTTGTCGTAGATGGAGTAGGTCCTTTCAACACCTCTTAATTTTCTGCTTTCAAACACAATAGGATGTTTGTCTTGCATCAAAACAGCCCCAACTCTTTCACCGGATGCATCACACTGTAGCTCGAATGGCTTGGAGAAGTTTGGGATAGCTAACATCGGACAAGAGCTCATGATCCCTTTAAATTTATCAAAAGTAGTTTGAGCCTTTTCTGACCAACAAAAGGCACCCTTTTTCGTAAGGTCAATAAGAGGAGCAGCATTCTGAGAGTAGCCCTTCACAAATCTTCTGTAGAATCCACAAAGACCCAAAAATCCTTTCAGATGAGTCAAATTCTCAGGAGGTGGCCAATCAACAATTGCCTTGATCTTTTCAGGATCAACCTTCACTCCTTCAGCACTGATTATATGGCCAAGGTAAAGTAACTCCTTCATTCCAAATTCACATTTGGATTCTTTGGCAAACAAACTCTCTGATTCCAGGATGCTAAGCACTTCCTCCAAGTGCTTGAGATGTTCTTCCCATGTCTTGTTGTAGATCAGGATGTCATAAAAAAATATCAATACAAACTTCCTCAACTGCTTCTGAAAGATTTTGTTCATACATGACTGGAAGGTAGCAGGAGCATTAGTCAACCCAAATGGCATGACTAGAAACTCGAAGTGGCCATAGTGACATCTAAATGTTGTCTTCTCAACATTGGATCCTCTCATCCGAATCTGGTAATAACCCGATCTCAAATCGATCTTTGAAAAGAACTTGGCTCCATGTAGCTCATCAATGAGCTCATCTATCCTCGGGATGGGATATCGATTTTTGATGGTGCTTTGATTCAAAGCACGATAGTCCACACACATGCGGATGGTACCGTCCTTCTTTACCAAGACAACTGCCGAAGCAAAGGGGCTCTTGCTTGGACGAATGAAGCCCATCTCCAAGAGTTCTCGAATGTTTTTCTCAATCTCATCCTTTTGCTTCTTAGGATACCGATAAGGAGTTGTAATAACTGGTTTAGCTCCTTCCTTGAGCTCTATGACATGCTCCGAACCTCGATCAGGAGGTGGTCCGGGAGGTAAATCAGCAAACACCTTGCTCTTCTTTGTGAGTAAAGACTGAATATCAAGAGGATAGTCTCTCTTTGTTTCAACCGGACTAGCAGGAAGAATCATACACTCTGCAACCCACTCAACTTGATCATGACGAATCAGCCTCGCCATCCTCTTGAATGACACAATCCGAGGACCACCATTGGACATTCCTCTTATCACTACATTCTTCCCTTTAGATTGAAACTTGAGCTCCATGGTTTGCAGATTTAGAGTGATCTCCCCGAGTGAACGCAGCCATTGAATGCCTAGGACAGCATCTGTATCTCCAATTTTGACTACATAGAAGTCGTCCTTGACTTCATAGTTTCCCACTTGCATGGTCATATTTGAGATCTTCTTGGTGCAGGTGATGTGAAAACCATCAGCAACCATAACCTTGAAGCCTTCAAACTCTTCTGTTTGCAGCCCCTTCTTTGCCACTACAGCTTCGTCAATGAAGTTATGCGTTGCTCCAGTGTCAATCAAAGCAACTATGCATTGCCCCTTAATCATCCCTCGAACTTTGAAGGATTCATTCCTTTGAAAACTCGAAAGTTGGGCCAAAGTGCCTCCACTTCCCTTTTCATCTTCGGATTCCTCTGGGACCTTTTCCACTTCATTGTCTTCAGAATCAGACTGCTGGTCTGACAAATCAGAATTACTTTCTTCAGCTGAATAGTATTCAATTTGATGAAATTTGCCTCCTTTTGGGCAAACATGATCTTGGGACCATTTTTCTCTACACCGGAAACATAACCCTTTTCTTCTGAGTTCATTAAGTGTCTCGGGATCCAACCTTGTGACATGAGGTTGATGCTGTTTGAACTCCTTGTGCTGAGGTCTTTTTCCTTTATCTCTTTTGTGAAATGATGGCTTGGGTTGAAACTTTGCTTTAGGAGCAGCCCACTCCATGTTTCTTGCCTTCTTCATTGCCTCTTGTAGAGAAGGTGGATCAAAAGCTTTAATCCAACCCTTGAGTGGCTCCGTCAATCCTTCACTGAATAGGATCACCAAGCGCCTCTCAGTGACTCCTGTGACCATGACTGAAAGCCTTTGAAACTCAGCTATGTAGGCATCAACTGTACCATATTGCTTAAGTTGTGCCAATTCTCTGAAATGCAGTTCTGGATCTTTTTTCTCAAATCTCTCTATGAGTTTATTGGTAAACTCATCATAGGTAGTGATAGACCGATGACCCAAGGTGACTAGACCATGGTACCACCACTCATGCGCCACCCCATCCAGGTGTAGCATAGCAAACTTAATTGCCTCCTCCTCCTCCATGGTTCTAAGAGCTAGATAGTTGTCTAACTTCTGTATCCAAGCTCTGGCTGAACTATTGTCACTCCCATCAAAATGTGGAAGCATAACCTTGTTGATAGCTTGATGCAAATCCCCATGAACTATTGTCCTCCTTTGTTCATAATGTCTTCCTTGTCCTCTATCCTTCCTTTTATGATCCATAAAATCATTATAAGACATATCTGCCTTAATTTCATCAGGTAGAGAATCATACTCAGCGCGGCTGAGTCTCAACTGTTCAACAAATGACACATTTTCTTCTGGATCAAGATGAGGTTTTACTGGTGCCAAGAAAGTGGGTTTGAATGGCCTGGAAGAAATGTTTGTGTTATTTGAAGCAGGCTGAGCAGCATGTCCGTTATGCTGGTTGGTGGCACTGTGTTCTCCACCATGTCCTGAATTGTTCAGTAGAGGTTGGTTCTGACCCATTCTCCCCATCATGAGAGATATCATATCCATTAAAGTATCCATCTTCCTCTCGAACCTCTTTGTCGGACTTAATGATCTTTCTCTTCCTTTCCCATTATTATCTTTGTTACCTCCTGACGTCCCCTCATTATCCCCCATTTCTCCTTCAGGAGAAGACTCCCAATTGGCTCTTAATACCTCTGAAGCTGTCTGACCTTCTGGGCCCTGATGCCAATGAAACTGACTGGTAGCCTTCTTGTATTCTCTTGCTAAGTACCTCTGTTCTCTGTCACTCATAGAAGGTTGTTTTCACAGGATGACAGGATGCGTGGCTCTGATACCACTGAAATATTCCGAGCCAATTTTTTTTGTTTTTTCAAATTACAAATTACAAACCAATGCACCCGTTAAGGTTAGCAGCTAAACCAAAACGTTGCTGAAACAACTCTAACCAGAATGTACACCAGGATCCCGATGTGGGCAAGGTGTGAGCATTGGTCAGAGGATCTTAATCAAAATGCTTATGCAATAACTCTAACCAAGAATGGCGCCCATGATGGCGAGCATATGGTCAGAGGGTCTTCTACACTAAGTACTGAAAGAGAACTCGACACCAAGTATGTGCTACCCAATCCAATATAGAGTTGAGGCGACCATATGGCGGAGTATTACAAATTACAATGCTTGAAAGAAATAACTGTAATGCTGAAAGTACTCAACACCCAGAATGTGCTTTCTATCCCGGAATGGGAAAGTAGCTACCATAGGGCAGAGGTAAAGTAAATACAAAAGCAAATACTGGAAGTAGAGTTGAGCATTACAAATCAGAATTGAACAAGATTGAGAATTACTGCCAGTACTACTGCCAGTTTACAAAATGAATCTCATTCGCCTTTAAATTAAAACCAGCAACCTATGAATTTACTCATATGCTCATATCTCCCTCATAACTCATCCAACTGACTTGAAACAAAATGCAATATTCCCTAAGAATGATGATGCTTAGGATAGAACACTGAAAACAGATCAAAATGCCATGTATTATTTATGCACAGATTCCAATGCACCAGCAGATGGTACGGCCTTCAAGAAAGGGCGATCTGCCTTTAAAAAATCACAGCTATCTCAAAAAAATCTGCAAACTGGAGGAAAGTGACGCCTTGACCAGACAATGAGAATAAGAGAATACCCAAAACAATATTTTTGTTGTTTTTGGACTTATAAATAAAACACAAATCTGCTGTAGCTAAAAATGCAATACTGGAAAAAACTCTAATATGCAAAACTGAACTAAAGCCAAACGCTGATTACAATGCACAAATCCCAATGTAAACTCACAAACTAGACTATTTCACCACTAGTCGCTATCTTTCAAGCGAGAAGCAATGCCAAGCTAGGAGGCATACATTCCTCGAAGCAATCCCAAGGCCAATCCGGCAGCATAACATTATCAAGATTTTGGATGCCGAAATGAGAGCACTCTTCCTCCTTTTATACTTTTCCAACTGGGAGTCTCTAAAATCCTCTTGCATATGGGATAAAACATGAAGGGAAAATAATATAATCCTCTTTTTCAACCTCACCCTTAAAGTCCCCTCTTTTAAAACAACATTAATATTAAATAATAATGTTTAATTTACGAACTTTAAAACGGAGGCCAAGATGAAGTCAGAATTCAATGATCTATAGCTCGTTGGAAAGGTCTTGACAAGACAAATCCAACCCCACTCTCAAAATCCCGTTCTGGTGCCAATCCTGAACTTACTAAAAATAGCCGTAACCAACAAGGACTAAGGAGAAAAAACCCGGAAAGAAACCGCCAACCAAACCACAATCTACGAACAAAAGCAACCACCAAAACAGTAAACCCCAATTTCAACTTCCGAGTAGCCTACGGGTCTCCGGAATAGGCCAACGGTCAACTGTAAAAGATCAAGTTAGAAAACGGAACATTACAAAGAGTCTCGACTGGCTGCTAGAGGAGTTATCAAAAACACTCATGAAGACAATCATGTCCTTGCTGCCCAGTCCTTCAAGAAGAAAGGAGGCTATTGGAAGAAGAACAATTTCAAGAGGAATAGAGATCAAAAGTCTAATCCATCTCATGATTCGAAGAAAAAGAAAAGGGACCTGTCCCACATCAAGTGCTTCAGATGTGACAAATTCGGTCACTATGCAAGGGATTGTTTATTCCAGTCTAAGCAACAAGGAGCAAATTTAAATGAAGTCTCAAATCAGTCCAATACTGAAGACTTCCTTTTCATCTCTGCTTTGTCAAGCAATGTACCCTCAGACAATGATACATGGTTGATTGATAGTGGCGCATCTAGACACATCACCGGCTATCGAGAGCACCTCTCAGATTTAGTGGAGAAAGAGTCTAATCTTCATGTGGTCATTGGTGATGATGCTCGCTATTCCGTGAGAGGTTTTGGTACTACTTCCCTTAACTTAGATTCTGGAATTTCTCTTCACCTCAGCGATATTTTGTTTGTGCCTGGAATCAAAAGAAACCTTATCTCCATATCAGCACTAGAAGATAAGGGTTATCAGATTGCATTTTCTGAGGGAAGGGTGCTTGCATGGCCTAAGAAGTCCAGCATAAAATCAGCTCGTGTCATTGGGAATAGGTATGAGAGCCTATATAAGCTTTCAGCACGTCCAGTTCAAGCTCTCATTCATGAAGCACCTGAGTCAAGCGAGCTATGGCATAGAAGACTTGGACATCTTCATTTCCGAGCCCTCCCCACACTTGAGAAGATAGTTAAAGGTATGCCTAAACTCAGTCATACTCATGATAATACATGCAAAGGTTGTGCTATGGGTAAGAATATCAAGAGTCCATTTCATCAAAGTGAAAGTAGATCTAAAGAGAAATTAGCTCTTGTGCATTCTGATTTATGTGGACCTATGTCTGTTGCTTCTCCAAGTGGATTCTTGTATTATGTAATCTTTATAGATGACTACTCTAGGAAAACTTGGATTTACTTTCTTAAATCAAAAGAATCTGATGAAGTTCTAAGTAGATTCAAAGAATTTAAAGCTTTAGCTGAAAATCTATCTGGGAAAAGAATTAAAGTTTTTAGTTTTGACAATGGAGGTGAATACACCTCGAGTAGTTTTCATGACTTTTGTGTTGAGGCAGGGATAAAGAGGGAGTTTTGTGTTCCCTACAACCCTCAGCAAAATGGGGTTGCAGAAAGAAAGAACAGATCCATAGTTGAGGCAGCAAAAGCAATGATTCATGATCAGGATCTGCAGGCTTTTCTATGGGCCAAAGCATCTAGGACTGCTGTCTACATTCAGAATAGATGCCCTCACCGTGTATTGAAAGATATGACTCCAGAAGAAGCATTCTCAGAGATCAAACCTAATATCAGTAACTTGAGGATCTTTGGGAGTCCAGTATATGTCCATGTACCCAAAGAGAAGAGAATCAAGTTGGAACCTTCTGGCAAAAGAGGCACTCTTGTGGGCTACAGCGAAACATCCAAAGCATTTAGCATTTACATTCCAGGTTAGAGGTTTATTGAGGTTAGTAGAGATGTCACTTTTGAAGAAAATATTGCACTCAAAAGATCTAAAGGCTCAAGTCTAGAGATTGACAATGAAGTCCATGATAACCCTCAAAACATGGATATTGAGCATGATACTGAGATTCAGAGAGAGTCTACAGAATCTGAAAATCATGATGATCCAAGTGAACCTTTGGATCCTACAGATGGGCCTAGGGACATTACCGTGAATAAAAAGAGACCTCTTTGGATTCAAGAGGCAGAAAAGTTTGCAGCTCCAAGTGGCACACTTAGAGAAAGAAGGAGACCTCAGAGATTCTCAAACTATGTTGCATTAATGTGCAATCTCATTGAGACTGAACCTTCCAGCGTTGAAGAGGCCATGAACCAACAGACATGGAAGAATGCTATGGATGAAGAATATCAGTATATCATTAAGAATGATGTTTGGGATATTGAGCCTAGACCCAAAGGTAAGTCTGTTGTATCTTCCAAATAGTTGTTTAAAATTAAACATGCTGCTGATGGAAGTATTGAGAAATACAAAGCTAGATTTGTGGCTCGTGGCTTCTCTCAGAAAGAAGGCATAGATTATGAGGAAACCTTTGCCCTTGTTGCTCGATATACTTCCATCAGGACTATCATTGCAATTGCCGCAGCTAAGGGATGGAAGTTGCATCAGATGGATGTAAAGGCAGCCTTCCTCAATGGTATTATTCAAAAAGAGGTCTACATTGAGCAACCTGAAGGCTATGTGATCCATAAGAAAGAATCTCATATATGTAGATTGAAGAAAGCATTATATGGCCTTAAGCAGGGCCCCCGTGCTTGGTATGAAAGAATTGATAAGTATTTGATAAGCCTAAGATTCTGTAAGAATGATGCTGATCCTAACCTTTACTTCAAGGTATTCAATGGTGAAATGTTGATTTTGGTTTTATATGTTGACGACCTATTCCTAACTGGAGAAGATCATCTCATTCTTAGATGTAAGGAAGAACTGACTTCAGAATTTGAAATGAAAGATCTAGGTCTCATGCATTTCTTTCTAGGGTTAGAAGTATGGCAAAGACCCAATGAAATTATTCTAAGTCAAGGAAAATATACCATTGATATTTTGAAGAGATTTGGAATGCTAGATTGTAAACCTATGCCTACTCCTATGGAAACTAACTTAAAGAAGTTGAGTGAATCTGCAGCTAGATCTGATCTGGTGAATCCCACTGAATACAGGGAGCTGATTGGATCCTTGATGTATCTAGTTAACACTAGACCTGACATTTGCTATGCAGTGAGTGCCCTCAACCAGTTTATGTGTGAACCAAGGCAGATTCATCTTGTTGCAGCCAAGCATATCTTGAGATATTTGCGTGGTGCAATTGGATATGGATTGAAGTACTCTTCCAACATAGTCATTACCTTGGAAGGCTATTCTGATTTTGATTGGGCAGGAAGTGTCACTGATAGAAAGAACACTTCTGGAGTTTGCTTCAGCTTGGGATCCGCCATGATATCCTGGTGCAGCAGAAAACAGTCTTCAGTAGCATTGAGTACTGCTGAAGCAAAATATATTGCAGCCTATGTGGCATCTTGAGAAGCAGTGTGGCTTCGAAAACTCCTTGCAGGTTTGTTTGGACAACCCTGGGAGCCTACAGTTATTCACAGTGATAATCAGAGCTGTGTGAAGCTCTCTGCCAATCCTGTGTTTCATGACAAATCAAAGCATGTGGAAACTCAGTATCACTATATCCGGGATATGGTGCAAAGGAATACTATTCAGCTGAAGTACATCAGCACTGATGAGCAAACAGCAGATGTTCTCACCAAACCCCTTGCTCGAGTGAAGCTTGCATATTTTCGAGACAAGCTTGGAGTTGTGGAGAACACAGCTCTAGCTGAGAGGGAGACTCAGCATCAGTGATACATTACACTGTATCTTCCACCCTCTGTGAGTAGGCATGGTGGATCCATCCTCTGCGAGTAGGCATGATGGTAATGCACTCTTCTCTGGGAGAAGTTTGAGGTGAAAGCCCTCCTCCATCCTTTGCGAGTAGGCATGATGGTAATGCACTCTTCTCTGAGAGAAGTTTGAGGTGAAAGCCCTCTTCCACCCTCTACAAGTAGGCATGGCGAATCCACCCTCTGCAAGAAGGTATGGTGGATATCATGGGAGAAATTTCATGATGAGCTTGTTCACCCTCTGGGAGTATCTATGGTAAACGTCATGTGGAGATGACAATAAGCACTTATGTTTTTTTTCTTATCCATGGAAGCAGCCATGGTGATAGTCACTATGTGATTTGATCGTTATAAAGGAATCCTTCCTAGCTAAGAGGGAGTGTTGATTTTGGTAGCTAGGTCGAATCCCTTTCCAAGACCGACCTAGTTATAAAATGCTGAATGGCCTATCAGCCTTAGCATTTTAAATCTCAAATTTAAGGCTGGCCCTATTTGGGTGAATTCATTCGATGTATCTTGAAATTGCAAATAGGCCTGGACCTATTTCAATTGTAACGTGTATGTAATTGGCGCCAAAATTGATCGAGCAATCTCATATAAATGAAGAGCGACTGGCACTCAGCATTTATACAGCCTTCACTGACCCCGAATTCTGATCAGCGAAAATTCTCCATCGACATTCATCTGCGACAGTTCTAAGTGCCTCGCCGAGCGTTGAATCATTTGACAGATTCAATGCTTTCACTGGTTCAAAGACCCATCGAGCTCATTGAGCTCCCAAGGCTCAAAGGCTTCGGCGGCTCAAGGTTGAACCGTTTGGTTCGACGATTCGGTTCAACCGTTTGGTTCAACGGTTTAGTTCAATGGTTCGGTTCAACAGTTCAACGAGCTCACAGGTTCGGCGACTCAGTAAGTTCTGCAGACAGTTGAACCGGTTCAGTGAACCGGTTCATTGGTTCAATTAGTTCACCGGTTCATTGGTTCAATCACTTCATTGGTTCAACCATTCAACGGTTCATTGATTATTGACTGCCGAATCTCTGTATTACTGTGTGACTACGCTGATGTGCAGCAGCTTCATTCTGACCAGTTTGAATCAGGTTCAAACAAGTTGTAATTTTGATATCTATGTTTCGTGCCCCCAAACGGGTGAAGCTATAATTCATTTCTGCTCATAATATAAATTGAATCTGAGATTTCCTTGCTGGGTTTTTCACCTCCAAGAGGGAGGTTTTCCCAGGGTATATGCGTTTGTTGTGTGCATTTGTGTCTCATTGTTCTTACTGTCAATCTGATTATTAAAATTAACACCTTCTACATCTTCTCTCTAGTCTGAAAGAACACCTTAAAATTTAAAAATAACACATAAAAGATCTTAAAAAATACAAACAGGTGCAGCACATTACACTACACATATGAAGGAGTGATGATTTGGGATCCAGGCGGTGGCACTTGGGATCTATTTAGGTTGCTTCACAACCTTTGGGACACGGATAATGACAGCGTGAGGCAGCCAAGGCTTGGTGACAGGTGGACATGTTTCAGAGACTACACTCTTCGCCACTTGTTGACAGGCATGTTTCTCTTCGAGGCTTCATGGTGCAGGAGCACGTGCAGAAACAGGGACAATTACAGAGTATGCAGGCAGAAAACTGTTTTCATTTATGGATTTCTTCACCAGTTTATTTCTTCTGAGTACAATGATCATTGGCAAGGCTTTTAAGAAGCCTGCTACGATGGTTTGGAGCAGTTGGAGGGCAGTTTGAATCGATGGGAAGGTATGAAACTACTCTTCAACCATCGAACTGCCTTGTTGTGTTATGGACTGCAACTAATGACAATGATTTGTCATATGTAACGTGGGGTGGCATAACAAACAAAGTCTTCAAACACCATTACAAGGGAAAGGAGCCTTTGACAAGGCATTAAACCTTTGGACACCTCCCCATACATGCCATAAAAGGCTTCAATATATGACTGCCCCATTACAACATGACATCATATAACTGTCCTATCTACAAACATGACATTTTGGGCATGATCCTTATTACAAAGTATAGGAATGGTCTTCAAGACCTTATTACAACATGATCAATCATGAAACAAAGCAAAAACAATCAAGGATCTTCATGATCATTTCTAAGGAGTGGCACCTTGGGAGCTTTGGAGAGTGTTGCACTTGTGGCTGTGGGATTACTTTTAGGATCTGGAGGATGGTGTTTGGTTGGGCTCGAGTGTGCATGGCTTCGGTTACCGGAGTTCACTTCGCATTGCATTCTTCACATTCTTCTTGGAGGAGGCGGCCACCAGTGGAGGAGTTGTATGGCCACCGGGCATGTGGGCAGATGGAGATACATGTCATTTGATACTATCTCACAGGCAAGTAGATGGAGATACATGTCATTTGATACTCTCACAGGATACATACTTGTCATTGCTTGAGGACAAGCAATTCTGAGAAGGGAGGACTGGAATGTCCCCATTTTTGGAATGGTCGCCATGGGAGAGAGGATGGGCTAATCTCCACACTCCGGGATTTTTGAGAGGCATCTTGAGTATTGGAGATGACTTGAATGCACTTATCTTGGATAAAATAATTCATCCACCTTGGAGCAAACCACTTGGGAGAGTTACTTATATGGAGATATGCTACGGGATATTGAGACTTGTTATAATTTTGCCAAGAAAGGATATGGTTTCATATGGAGGTCACTTGGATGTTTGGATAAGTGATATAATATCTTCTTTCATGCCTAGAGACGGTCGAGCTCGAGGTTGCATTCTACATACCATCATAATGAGGAGGTCACTTGTTGTTTGGCACCAATGGAGAAATAAAAATATAATATTCCATGCATCTAGACTAGCGCTTGAAGGGGAGATAAAACAATACTCAAATTATATCTTTCATTTAATTTGTTTGGGCGCTCATGTGGAGAGCGGGTGGTCGGCCCTCTTGGAGGGAAATTGACATTCAAAAACATATCATCCTTTGCCTAGGTCAGCCCTATGGGAGAAGAGTCAAGTTGCATGTATATACAAGGTCATTTGGCATTGGAAAGGATCATTCAATCATTCATTTTTATACACACTTGGAGAGTCATCTCTTCGAGAGGATCTTGGGACAAAAACCTCAAGCATCCTAGGAGGAGTCGGATGAAAACCTAGCTTCTTCATTGGAGGATTCTGTGAAGGGGATCTACTTGCACTTCAACTTCATCTAGGGCAGATTTTATATCAGCTTTGAGAGCACATCTTGGGTGGCGAATTGCCTAGGGCATCACCCTAGGGCTGGAGTGCACCATTTGCAGGAGAAACGATTTGCATTTGAGGCATATTCTTGGTGATTTGCTGGCTGCTAGGGTTAGGGTTTGGGCAGATTTATATCAGCAGACCTGCAGTCTTGTTCGCCCTCTTTGGAAGGCCATATTTATGCACATTTTGGTATGTAAACATTGCTAATTATATTTGCTATATTGTTGGGCTTGTGGCTGTTCGCCCTAGCCATATTTTGCACTTGGAGACTTCATATATTCAGAGTTTACAGCAGCAGAGTTTAGATTCATGGTGGATATATTTTGATGGTTGTCAATGTGTATTTCATGGTGTAATTCACTTATGCAATTGGGCAAATCATGTGATATATTCCTTTGATGCGTTGATGTGATGTACATTGGTTGTTATAAGTGTTTTCAATCTGTAAATTATAAAAATCAGAATACAGTAATTAGGGTTTGAGTAGAAAATTCATTTGGAAAGCCTGGAAATCCAAAATAGGCGAAAATATCGCCATTTGGGATATTACACAACATGATGAATTCAAAGTGTAAGTATCAATGAATTGTGCCAAAGTGCAGACCATAAATTTCATCAATTTCCCATCTCCTAGATCAATGATACATGCCACATTACCTAGTGACTCTCGAGATTTAACAGGGAATATTTTTTCTATGAAAGTATAGACCACAAGATTTTGAACTTGTAGAAAACTACTTTCATGTAAATGATATTGCTTCCATGGATAGGGCTTCAAAAAATAACGATTTTGGAAAATGGACCAGGGCCTTCCATATCAACCAAGAGATTTTAAGACTCTAGCCAACCTGCTTGTTCCTTAGAAGGTCTTCAAGGACTTCAATAGACATGATTTGCCTAAGGCCATGCCACAACTACTAAAACACAACGTCAAGCCTAAGAAAAGAAATGATTTTTGTTTTTTTCCAATTTCAAGTGCATCCCTTCTCCTCTACCCAACGCATTATATAACTCAATCTCTCCTTTCCCAGTGCACCTCAATCAAAGACAAGACATTCCTCAAATGTTGACAGTAGCTAGGTAAAGTTAACTAACAAATCTATCTCCCTAAACTGGATACTTAACTGACAAATTAGTCCGTCAAATGAAGGCAGTTTCCAACAGTTAAACTGTCAAAGCCTTTGCTCAATTGATGCAATCTCAAACAGTTAACTGACCACACATTCACCTTTATTCCAATCCTAACTAGCCGAAAGTAACTACAATTCCAACAATGCTACTACTACACTAACACTTCATTCACTAAATAGCTGCAGGTTAGAGAAATGGACACCACATGCCACAAGTATCAAGAAGGGGACATTACAAATTTGCCTTTCCCAAAATTACTTGCCCACAAGCAATGTAGTGTTGGATATCCAAGTATCTCTAGTCTTTCCCAAGTACATCCTTTGAAAGTAGATTCTTCCAACAGACTAGGATCCCAAACCATTATACAAGAGCAATTATCTGGGACTTGAGAGAAAGGAACTCTACACCATTTTCGACAAATTATACCCATCACTTTTTCACTACCACTAGAATGCTTCCCATCATGACAAGAGCTTTAACACTTAAATACACAATCAAATGTAGTATTGCATGGTAGTTTACATAAAGAAGTATTGAATGAGTCAACTTCTTGACAATCTACCACAATTGGTGGATCATTAGGATGTCATGGACAATGTGAACATATCAAGTTACCAATACATTCTTGTTCCTTAAAGTGATCAAGAAAAATCTTCCAATCATCTGATGTGACTAATGTGACATCATTTCCACATAAATACAATCCACTGCATGCTTTAGAGGCAAAAAAATACAACCCATTATGCTCTGCCAAATCCCCAAGTTCAAACTCAACAATTTGCTCCTCATATTGCCTGCTGTTGTTCTGATTTTGCTCCTAAAAGAGTTGCAAGAGTGTTGCTGCTAGTGCCTGCATCTTCATTCGCCAATTTCTCTTGCTCATGCTTGATGATCTACTCCTCTCTAGCTTGTTGTAGCTCTGGTTCTGACGTTTTCTTCTTTTAGCAAAAACATGGGCCTAACAGGTTTCAGAATGGAACTAATCACTAGTTGGTTACTTGCAGTTGAACTTTCTCCTCTTTGTGATGTTTGAGCCTAAACTGAATTCTGCAAAGGAATGGCGGTGGGCATGTTGTTCTAGAGCTGCAATAATAACTCTGCCATCCTATCTTGATTCCTCCAAATCCCCACCAGGCTATCTTGAAAAAGATCTACCCTTTCTCCTTTTGTCAGAGTTCTCAAAATTCTTTCCATACTTCACAAGCTAGCAAGATGTTAGCTTTGATACCACTATAAAGACCTCTGCTAATATCATAAAAAAATAACCCAGAAAAACAATTGCAACCAAAAGCCAAACCTAGAACTATTCTAATCAACAGATATTTTTGTATTTCGTAGTATTTCTTCAAGCAATACACAAGCAAGTTGAAATTCATCAAACTAATACAACTTATTAAACACGCTCATGTGCAGACTGGACACTACTGGTATTCCAAATGTCAATCTGAATGCCAATCTACTACTTACCAGCTTTCGTCCTTAAGAAGCCTGATCTTTTACACTTGTAGTGTTTCATCTCCACGCCTCAGCTGCTGAAACACAATGTCCACCCCATGAAAAGAAATGATTTTTGTCTTTTTCCAATTTTAAGTGTATCCCTTCTCTGCCCAGCACATTATATAACTCAAGCTGTCCTTTCCTAGCTCACCCCAATCAAATGTAAGACATCCCTCAAATGTTGGCAATAACTAGGCAAATTAACTGACAAATCTAACTCCCTAAACTAGGCAGTCAACAGACAAATCAGTCCCTCAAATTAAGGCAATTCCAAACAGTTTACTGTTAAAAGCCTTTCCTCAATTGATGCAATCCCAATCAGTTAACTGACCACACGTTCACCTTTACTCTAGTCCTAACTAACTTAAAGTAGCTACAATTCCAAATATGCTACTCCTACACTAACAGTCCATTCACTAAATAGCTGCAGATTATAGAAATGGACCCCACGCACCACAAGTGTCAAAAAGGGGGCATTACGAATAATAGTAAAACTAGGCATCATTTAAGCATTTTAGTGTTCTCACCTATGGGACCTGACATGCCAAAGATTTCACCCTCCCATGGCACATCATTGACAAAAGAGCATGTGCATTTCCTTCATGTTGCACTATAGTATTTTTCCAAATAGTGTCAAAACTATGTGGAATCAGATGAGACAGCTGGACTTTTGGTAGTGTTGTGACCTAATCACACATCGCCCCATTGCAAATGAGGACCCACCTTTTTCGCGGTTTCGAGCTTGTGAGGTCTTAGGAAGTGTTTTCAAACTTAGTCTCCTCTGTGAACTAAATGATAAGTCTCTCCGGAACATCATGAAGTGACTCAAGGTACCCAATCAAGGTACTACAAAATCGGGAGTTAGAGAGTCAAATTTGGCAAAAAATTTGTTAAGTGTCTCTTTAGGTGCCCTAATAAAGAGTTTGCAAATAATGAAAGGGGTTATGTCGAAAACCATAGGATGCTTTATGAAGTCAAATTCCCATCTGAGTAAAAGAAGTTCACAAATGATTGAAGGCTGCAGTGAGTCGATTGAAGTTTGTCTCAACTCCATTGAATTTCAAATTCATGCAAAAAGGCCACTTCGGCGCTTAACGCAATCAACTTTGCATTTGCAAATTTTAAACTTATCCAAGCCCAAACAAAAGGCCGCTTAAGCGTGCATTCAACTTGGCTTTGTAATTCATATTCCTTTCTAACTTGCACGTGGGACCCGCAAGTCTGCTCTGGACACAAATTAGAAGTTATTTCACATAAAATAAAATTCAGATCATACATGATGCTCTTAAACCTCCGCTTAAGCGCACATTTAAAGTCGCCTTGCAAGATGTTTAATTTTGAATCATTCATGGCGTCCCAAAAGGTCCGCTTAATATTTAAACAATGACTAAATTGCAATATCATTTCAAGCATCTGCTCAAGTGTATATTCGTGTCTTATGCGAGCATGTTCAAAAGGTCCGCTGAGGTGCAAGTAAACGGTCGGTTTGTAAAGGTGGTAAAATTCAAAGTATGCGCAATCATTCTAGAGGCCCGCCAAGACGCAGATTTGAAGTTCCTTTGTTTCTTCTAAGATGGCATCATGCTTTAATGCACAATTTGTCCGCTTAAGCGCATTTCTACAGGCAATTTGCATGATATTGGTTTCTCACTATGCATAGGCGTCCAAAATATCCGCTCAGGTGCTTAATGGTTGCTTATTTGCATAATGGAAACATTCTGAATTATACCTGACATGCTCAATAATTCGCTCAATGATTCTTATCTGGCTTTTCACATTCACTCGTAAAGATATAGAAAGTCCGTCAAGGTGCAAATTATGCATTGCCAGCCAAGAAGTCCACTGAGATTCAAATAAATGGTCGTTCTTCAAAGGCGGCAAAATTTCAAATCATTATATCCGCCTAGGTGCAAAGTATTCATCGGTTTGTGGAGTCTAGTTTATTCTATGCATTAACATTTGAAATATCCGCTCTCATCCAACTAATAGACATTCAACCATGTTCATTTTGCAAACGGAGGGTCCGCATTATGCGCGATATCCTCATTGGTCCGCCTTGGCGCATATTCGTCCAATCTTTACAATTCGCATTTGTTTCCAGCTCATACATGAAGGTGTTAGAAGTCCGCTCACTACCTTAATGGCACTACAAACGATATTCAAAGGAGCATTCAAGAGGCCATTCATACACACGTCTAGATTCGAGTCATTTTTGCTAAGTTTAGTCACACCAACGAGCACCTGGATATCCGCCGAAACAAGTATTCAAGGAAGATCTGACAAGTTTAAACGTTACTCATTGAAAGTTTAAACGTTACTCATTGAGTGTTAAGATGAAATTTGTATTTTCACATCGGTTGGAAAATTCGGTCATTATGAGCATGAATTAATGAAGCTCCAAAAGGAAATTTTTTGACATGCCGATATTTTCGCATTTGCTCCTGAGCGCATATTCCTCCAAATTCTGCAATATTCATTATGCATTTCACACATAGTAGGTTTGAAAATCAGACTCGAGCATGTAATGGTTGCAGTATTTGAGAGGAGTCATATTTTAAGATCGTGGTTTTTAATTTTGGTCTCACGTAGTAAATTCAAGGCTCGTCGCATTGCATATATAGGAAGAGGCCTACATAAACCTCACTTAGCGCATTAAAGCAAAGGCTTCAGAATTTGCAATGGGAGTTTGTAGTTTGCATAGGCTTCTGAACCATTCGCACATACACATGAAATTAGCGCCCCTCTTGTGCTTACATACATATCAACCTCCACCTAAAATCTAACAATTTGTTTGAGTTGGTAAAAGGAAAGACATGTTAGGGGACCAATGATGAAATGTGGAGTGATGATCAAATCTCTTTGCATTGATGGAAGTTTCTCTTGTGCAGGTAATGGAAAGAAAATACCAAAAGTTAGCGCATGGGAAAGTTTAAAGGATGGATGAAGGTTTCGCACGTGATCAAGTTCCGAGCATTGCACTTCATCAAGAGTTCATCATCAAGATCATCATTTGTACGGAGCAAGAAGACAACATCACTTCCAAAGGAAGAGCACCATTTCACCATGCATGAGAGGAAGTCATCACCCGAAGGTTCATTCCACATTCAAGTTCCTGAAGTCACCCATTTCATGCGCAGACATCCATCATACACCAGTCTACTCCAGAATTCATACACAATCATCCAGAACCAGAATCTTGCATCCTGCACAATAATATCATCAAGAAAGTCATGAACAAGAGAAATGAGCAAGTTCATCAAGCAATCCATGAATTACATTCAAAAGTACAATTGCATGAAAGACAACATGAAGAAGTTCAAAATTCCCAAGTCACAAATTTGAAGAGGCTAAAGTTCCAAAGGTGAAAATTCAAAGACTCGAAGACTACTACAAAAGATGACAAAATTTGGGAAGATATTCTGAACAATGAGAACACCAAGAAAATCAAACCGGTTCGTTCAATGCTGAGGTGGCATATGCACACCATCAAGCCAATCACAGTTTGCCACATCATCCATTTGCATTCAATGTTCTAAAAATAGTAATTTTTGTAACAAACTGCCTTGTTGTCTCAATCTGGGCCATTGATTCTCAAATCAATCCTGGTCGTTCATGTAATTTTGGAGCCTATATAAGGCCCATTTCTCTCATTTGTAAGGGGGGAGATCAATCAAGAGTAGGAGTAGAGTAGAGGAGACTCTTCAAAATCATTGAGAGGATATATGAAATTATTGTAATCATACATTTCCAAAATCAATACAAGCTCATTGTTGGTTCTCATGGTGGTTTGTGTGGTGATGGAATGTTAGCATAGTTTCAAATTCTCGAATATGATGGAGAGATGTTTCCAAGTAGAGTAGAATTAGATTAGAAGTTCATTGATGTAATGTTTATATGTGGAGATAATTGATGAATTCCTTAAATGGTTCATACTTTTTATGATTTGTCAATGATAAGTCATTTTGCAAAGTTAGCCTGAACCACGTTTGCTTTAGTTCGGTTGTGGATGCTCGTTCAAGCTGCGCCAGCAGTGGATGTTTGGATGGAGATTTGCAACATGAAAATCCTCGAGTTTCCTTAGAAGATTGCACCGACTTCGTGTAGTTGTTGGTTCTCATGGCGAAGCGGAGTTTGGTTTCATGAGGAGCTTGTCTATCTCGGCATATTTTATTATATCATTGTCCTTAGAATAGTTTTCTAAACCCTTTCTCTTTTACATTTTCTTTTCGTAGCTGGTTAGAAGAAGTTCCATAACATATTTGATTGAAATAAGGAGTAAATTTAGCGTAAGTCCCTTTGTGATTACCAGCATTATCACATCAACTACTGAGTCTATCCATTGCAAGTCAAGACATGACATTTGGAACCTTGGAGTTGTCTCATTGGATCACATTGTTTAGCCTTTGAGAGACTTTGTTCAAACGAGGATAGAATACCTCGGTATTTTATTCTGAGTTTGCATGTGCATAAAAAACACACCAACAGGTAGCTTGGAAGAATTGGAACTTCAAGTGATCAATTTTTGTGTTGAGTTAAAGTGAGCCCCATTCCAACTTGCACTCATAACATGTAATCATTTGAAGTGACTTTTAAAGTATATTTACTAAAAGTTTTGTTAAGTATGGTAGCATTCGATTTACACAACATTGACATGGCAAACTAAAAGTGTAAATGGAATTCAATTACTCAAGTTTAGAAGGGAATAAACCTTGCAAATTAAAAAACACTAAAATACTCATAAAAATATGGAAAAAAAAAACTGCTATTATTATTCCATGCCAAATGTAGTGTGTAAAAAGAGAAACAAAGTTCACACATAAGACATATATGAAGATTCAATGTTGCCAATTACTCTCAAATTCTCAGTAAGTATCAAATTCTCAATCATGTGCAGTGTACCCATTACAACTTAAGTCATAAGAGTACAACAAACATTGCTTTTCCATCCAGCACACCCCCAAATAATTTTTGTTGTTGTTTTCTAAAGACAAAGTGAGGGTCTAAGGATGGCAGCCCTGAGTGGGGTTGAAGAGCATCACCTCTCATATGGTCCAGGGGTAGCCAGTTTTCATAAATTTACCACTTTTAAGCAAGCTCCAAATTCCTCAAAAAATGAACCTTTAGGGTTAAGGTTAGTTATATTTTTTTTGAAAAAACAGCAATTTATTTGTAGTTTATTGAATAGATCACAGTTTTTCGATGTTTTTACTGAAAAACCTAGTCGAGGGTTTTACCCAGTCAGCTAGTTCAAACTGACATGCCCCAGTGCCATGCCATGGTCAACCACAGAGTTGTCTCAATTATTTGTACCACATAAGTCATTTGGTTAGAGCTATTGTGAGCTGTGAGGTAGTTTCTAGTTTGTTATCCCCACATAACTACTTGTTATGTCGGAAAATGTCCCCTTGGGGGCTTTTACCTCTTAAGGTTTAACTCCCGAGTCTTTAGAATGCATTTAGAGCATCTTGCATGATTATTTTGACTCCCGATGAGAAAACCCTGAAGTCTTATGGCAAATAGGACCTAGGGGGTGCTATTTTAATGATCCCTGAACAGAAACAAGGGGGTGGACTTGGGCGCTAGCGCCCTAGTCCTGCCCTATTTTGGGTCTGCCCTAAATTCAAATGTCAATTTTATGACCATTATTTAGGTCCTATGCCGACATCTCAAGTTTGAATTACGAAATTCTTAGCGGGAATGTTTGTAGTTGCATATATAAGCATGATTATGTTTCATTTGCAAACTAGATGGACTTTATGCATACTGGTGATAATAGAGCATTCAAAATATTCATTGTGTTGCAGAGCAGAGCATTGTTATTGTGTTTGTATTTGCAGATTTGACTCCATCTCCTCATGGCATGAAGAGCATCTTTCTTCCATGAGATCTACACTACAAGGTGATATCTATTGTATTTTCAATCATTTATCATTTGGATTTTTGCCTCTATCCTGCCGAGATACGCACTCTTATCTGACAATGGTGTTTGGAAGATTTGAATGCCTCTCCGGGGCTTGACCGAGGCAAGCCTCTAAACACCACAACCTCCTCCCACACTCCTTTGTGATTGCAGGTTACAGGTACCAAGTTTCGCGGAGTGGAGTTGCAAAAAGGAGGTTGCAGACATCAAGGATTCCGGATCTAACAAGCAGAGGACTCCGGTGAACATTTCAGGACAAGGGTGTTAGTCCCTATGTCCATTTTTCCCGAGGGAGAAACGGAAGATACAGTGCAGATTAGTGTCGGAAGAAGAACCAGATTCTGTGACGAAAATTGTACCTTGGACTACGGCGTTAGTCCCTATGTCCCCGACTATTCGGCTTTCCAAACTTCGAAAAATGGTGAGTTAAATATCTCTGTCCTTCACCTTGGTCTGAAAAGATTTGCTGTAATTCGACAATTTGCTTACTGTTTTGCATATGTAGGGTTTTAAGTGAAATTGAACATTAAATTGAGAGATTGTTTAATACATCTAAACTTCTGCATCGTTCCAAGTGGCAGCCCTACCTGATAGGTGAATGCTCCTACTAGTGGAGATTCAACTTGGTTGATATGCCCTTGAATGTTTGGTGAGAAGGGAGGATTTGCTTTTGAAACTTAAACCAAAACATCTCCCCCTTTTTAACCTTAAACATTTTGGTGAACCCGTGTTTTTTTGGACTTTTTGGCACCTTGTTGAGCGTTGTGTGATAGATTTGCATTCATTCATTTCATTGCATTTGAAAAACTACAAAATAATTGAAAATTTTGAAAAAATTGGCATCTTAGGCTTGCATTTTAGCATAATTTGAATTAATTGGCATTTAATTTCATTAAATTTCTGTTATTTTCATTAGATCTGATTTAAATTATAGAAATTCATTATTTAGTATTCATTTGGATTGCATTTTCATGCTTAAATTGTCAAAAATTGCTTAAAATTGTACATTTTTCATAAAAACCTAGTTTTGCATTAGCTAGGGTTTGTAGTCAAAATCTTGTTTCAGATTTTACTACCCTTTGCAAACACTCATTAGGACTGATTTCTAATTGTAGTGGTTTTTTTGCAAAATTGCATGTCTAGGGTTTGAAAACCTTACATTTTCACTAGATTTGGCCTTATCGTCCCTCTAGATTGGCACTACAAGCGTGTTATGAGAGATTTTGCTGCATTAATTGGCTGTTATCAAGGATATCATTTGCTGCCCCTCACAATTTTCCTCACAACACCCTTTCTATTAGGCCTTTGCATTGAAAATTGGTGAAAAATTACATATTTTAGGTGAATTTTCACTAGGTTTTGACTTGTCATCATTCTAGACTTGCATCAAAAGCGTGTTGTGAAAAATTTTGCTGCATCATTGGACTGTTATTAGGCATATTATTTGTTGTCCCTCTTGAAATTCTTCACAACACCTCTTCTCATAGTGATTTGCATTGGAAAAAGTTGAAAAATTAGCATTTTAGGTCATTCTCATACATACTTTTGTATTTGTTTCTTGCATAACTATCAAAAACCTTTTGAAATCTGATTTGGCATTCATTTGAAAACATACACATGGCTTCTCACTACAACAATAATGCTAGGCTTCCTCCTAGGCCTTATTTGAAAAGACGAGCCCCTAAACATGAAATAGCATTTACACCTCATGACAAGGAAATGGTAGATACTGAAGGGCCTCTTTACATTACAGTGAAAATAATGGAAAGACCTGTGGATGGAACGCTTATAGACCTTAATTGCATGACTAATGTGGTTACGGAAGAGTTTCTTCTTCAGCATGACTTGGCACAAGACTATTAACAACCCTTAGATTTGAGAATTAAAACACATAATGGAGTTTTGATGAATACATTTGGAAAGATAACCTTATTGGTCTCAGTTTATGATAAAGTCGTGGATCAGTTATTTGATGTTATCCCCTTATCCGACCTCTTCCGTGTAAAACTAGGACATCCATGGCTTAAGGCTATGAATGTCGTCCCCTCAACTATTCACACATGCTTAAAATTCCCTTTGCATGGAGAGATCCGTACTATCCGTCGTAATTCATATCAACCTCTGGCTAAGAGCAAGAATTTCACTCTTGATTACTTTTGGCCGCAACCCAATATAGACCCTGAGCCACAAAGAGACCAATCTTTCCTAGCATACAGACGATACAAAGCAAAACAACTAGCCAGAGTGGTGAGGCCTCCTTTACAAAAAATGAGGGAAGAACAACATATATTTGAAGATCCCCTTAGAGCAAAAGGAAAACGACAAAATGACATAAGAATTACACAAGACTACTATGAATATGATGAGATAATTGGCATGATAGATGTGGATAAGGAAAAGTTTCATAACTCACCTCGTCCACGAAGAGATGGTATCTATGCTAAGGTTTCTCCCCCGTCATCCTTGCAGGATCGGGAGGTTTCAATTGACAACAAAACATCCCCTTGAGACCAATGAAATTTGAACATGGTGCTTCCTCCTCTAATGTGCAAAACATGACAATGCCTTTGAAGAGATAAGTGCTAAGACAAGAAGGAATAGACAAGCAAGAGAAAGGAGGAAGAGAAGACAAGCTTTTGCCCAACGAATTGCAACTCAACAAGAAAACATTCAACCTAACATTGAATCAAACATAGAAAACCTTAACACTGAACAATTGGAAGATAAGAACAACAGTTGGGCTATGGTATCTTACACACCTCTTTCCTCTAGCATTCGAGATTGGGAAGAGGATGATTTGCTCGTCGACAACCCTTTGTCTGGTTGTCCCTACAGGTAAGTATTTCTAACCCTTTACTTCCGTGTTGTGTTTCCCCAGTGATGTGTTATGTATTGTTTAGGCCTCCTAGGATGACCCTTAATTCTCTTGTAAGGTCAAGGATACCGGGAGACCGCCTCTGTTGTGACCCTTCTTCTATTTGTATCATCATTCTTCTATATTGATTCTCCTCTATTTTCATTGTTGTGTGTTGTGTCTTATGGACATAACGTTGTGGTTGGTGACTTGGGGGCACCCTCCTAGGTGACTGTCCCTAAGGCACTTGTTTCTCCTCTCTTGATTTATTGTTTACCTTCTTGTAGTGGTTCTATCTAGCTGGCAGATGACGAAAAACATATTATACTGATGCGGACCTAGTGTCCCTTCGGCGAGAAATAAAAAAATAGACCTAGACCATACATGACGACGGGGTTGATATATATTATCCAACGCTTGGCTAGTAGAATCACTCTGTGTGATCTTGATGTTGTGTTATCGCCCTTACAAAACATAACAATACTGCTACTCTGTGCACTTTGTCTATCTTGGACCTTGCATTCCTCGGCTCTCTATGTGAATGATTATATGCATTGTTGTTTATCATGATTATATAGATGCTAACACCTTTTCTTGCAAGAAATTGTGTTTGTGGGAACATTTGGCAATCGTAAAGTACATGTCGCCTCCGGGGGGCATGGGTTTTGCAAGAGCTCATGTTCCCTTGTGTGTTTTCTTCCTACCTTAACGTGCTTGATATTGTTACATGATATCAACCACCTTAAGGTGGGGGCATATATAAGGTAAGCTGTTTGATTTAGATGCTAGTAAAGTGTGTTTGTAAAACTTGAATCTATTGCAATCATTTAAGCCCTCTGCGGAGGCGGGATATCGCGTATATCCTTTTATCTTAAGCCCTCTGTGGAGGCGGGGATGGTGTATTTCTCGAGGAGATTGCACATCCTGTCATTTTCTAAAAGTCCTCTGCGAAGGCGAGCGGATCTGAGACTATCTTAACCCTTAAGCGTGTCTTCGGCAATTGTTGTGGCGAAGCCCAATCGTCGGTGTGTGCCTATAATGTGCCTAAGATGGCTGCGAACCTAGCAATAGGTTTCTTCCATCGCTTGTTTGTCGTGTTTTCCATGTGTGTGTATGGCGTGTTTGTTCCCAAGCATAGTCTAAAGACCGGTGGCAATGAGTCCCTCCTATGCTTTGGGATTTGTATAGCGTGTTTGTTCTCAAGTGCAGTCTAAAGACTGATGGCGATGAGTCCCTCGTGCACTCTGAGATTTGTATTGCGTGTCTGTTGCCCCATGTGCAGTCTAAAGACTGGTGGCGATGAGTCCCTCCTGCACTATGGGTTGTGTGTTTACTTTCCTTGCACTTGCATTTGCATTTCATATATATATGAGAAAAGAAAAAAGAAAATAATCATTGCATTCACTGTATTCACTGTGTTTTGTGTGTCTTCAATGTTGTCTTCTCCGTGTTTTGCGTGACTATAATTGTCTTCTCCGTGTTTTGCGTGTCTGTTATTGTCTTCTCCGTGTTTGGCGTGTCTTCACCGTGCTTGGCGTGTTTGTTGTGTTTGTTGACTGTACTTTAATGCATGTAATGGCCTTGCGTTTATATATACATTAAAGTGGGGGCTAAATGTTATGTCGGAAAATGTCCCCTTGGGGACTTTTCTCTCTTAAGGTTTAGCTCCCGAGTCTTTAGAATGCATTTAGAACATCTTGCATGATTATTTTGACTCCCAATGAGAAAATCTTGAAGTATTATGGCAAATAGGACCTAGGGGGTGCTATTTTAATGATCCCTAAACAAAAACAAGGGGGTGGACTTGGGCGCTAGCGCCCTAGTCCTGCCTATTTTGGGTCTGCCGTAAATTTAAATTTCGGTTTTATGACCGTTATTTTGGTCCTATGCTGACATCTCAAGTTTGAATTACGAAATCCTTAGTGGGAATGTTTGTAGTTGCATATATAAGCATGATTAGGTTTCATTTGCAAACTAGATGGACTTTATGCATACTGGTGATAATAGAGCATTCAAAATATTCATTGTGTTGTAGAGCAGAGCATTGTTATTGTGTTTGTATTTGCATATTTGACTCCATCTCCTCATGGCATGAAGAGCATCTTCCTTCCATGAGATCTACACTACAAGGTGATATCTATTGTATTTTCAATCATTTATCATTTGGATTTTTGCCTCTATCCCGTTGGGATACGCACTCTTATCTGACAACGGTGTTCGGAAGACTTGAATGTCTCTCCGGGGATTGACCGAGGCAAGCCTCTAAACACAACCCCCTCCCACACTCCTTTGTGATTACAGGTTACAGGTACCAAGTTTCGCAAAGTGGAGTTGCAGAAAGGAGGTTGCAGACATCAAGGATTCGAGATCTGACAAGCAGAGGACTCCGGTGAACATTTCGGGACAAGGGCATTAGTCCCTGTGTCCTCCATTTTTCCCAAGGCAGAAACAGAAGATACAGTGCAAACCAGTGTCGAAAGAAGATCCAGATTCTATGATGAAAACTGTACATTGGACTAGGGCGTTAGTCCTTGTGTCCCCGACTATTCCGCTTTCCAAACTTCGAAAAACAGTGAGTTAAATATCTGTCCTTCACCTTGGTCTGAAAGGATTTGCCGTAATTCGATAATTTGCTTACTGTTTTGCATATTTAGGGTTTGAAGTGAAATTGAACATTAAATTGAGAGATTGTTTGATACATCTAAACTTCCTCATCGTTCCAAGTGGCAGCCCTACTTGATAGGTGAATGCTCCTACTGGTGGAGATTCAACTCGGTTGATATGCCCTTGAATGTTTGGTGAGAAGTGAGGATTTGCTTTTAAAACTTAAACCAAAACATCTCCCCCTTTTTAACCTTAAACACTACTTCTTTGCAATAAATAGAGTGTGAGGTTATCATTGTAGACATCTTGAAATCATTTAATGCCAAAAGACCATTATGATTGTTGCCCAAAGATACTTAAAAGAAAGTTGAATGCCATAAAAGGTTTTTAGGCCAACATGCATTCATATTTATCATCCTATTTGTGTAGCTTCTCTACATTATTTCTGCATGTTTATTTGTTCCTCAATGCATGTTAAATGGTTTATAAGATCATGTTCCTTCTAGATCTCTATATTATTTTGGAAGAACTATATTCTTGAATTTCACAAAGCCAGCAAAGAAAGAGCCCTATCACAACTCCTTTGAGGTTGTCTCATCCTTCAATTTCTTTCACATCTTCTAACATTTATGGGGAAATGCTTTCACATAATTCAAAAATACCCACTTCCCCTATTTCAATGTAAATACGTTTATGGCTTTGTATTTTCTGACCGTACATTACCATGGGTAACCAGTCAAAGAGAAGCATCCCCTACTAATACTGGAGGGACTGCAGTCATGCATACCATCTGTAAGGAATTTGTCGTCAACAAATTTTAGGGAGAATATATTTATAGACAAATGAATGTAATGAAACAACTTGCACAATAGAAGAATACTAAGTTACCAAATCGGAATCGTAGATACGATACGCTGGTACAGCAATTTTTTTTGGGGGTGTTGGGTACGTTCTGGGTATGTCCGTACAAAAAACATATAAAATCATATATATATTTCTAAAATTTATAGTATATTAATTTAGTTTTTTTAACTATATTGAATATTAATATTAATATGATTTTTTTTTAACTATATAATAAAAAGTTATTAAATAATATAAATATATTAATAATATAATATCAAGGTTATTAAATACAATAGATATTAAAAATTTAAATACTATCAATAGTCTTCAATAAGAACACAATACTCTTAGATTTTTCTATATGATGGAAAATTCTTTTCAATAGAGTTTTCCATCATATAGACTTAGAGTATTGTGCTCTCCTCCTTCTTCTCCTCCTCCTCCTCCTACTTCTCCTCCTCCTCCTCCTTAGAAATTGAAGGAGACTCTCAAATTTGCATCAACGCTATCATCATATAGACTTAGAGTATTGTGTTCTTCTTCTTCTTCTTCTCCTCCTCCTCCTTCTACTTCTCCTCCTCCTCCTTAGAAATTGAAGGAGACTCTCAAATTTGCATCAACGCTATCAAAACAAGAAGGGTACAGAATTGGAAACTTCTTCTTCTCCTTCTCCTTCTCCTTAGAAATTGAAGGAGACTCTCAAATTTGCACCAATGCTATCAAAACAAGAAGGGTACAGAATTGGAAACTTAGCAACATTGCTTCGGCGTTCTAGGCAACCATGGATAACCTGCAAATTGCTTCAATAAAGCATTGCTATAGAGAAGCAAATCAGCTAGCAGATCAATTGGCAAATAAAGCATGATTTCAACAAGGAGAGAAAATCATATCCAATGATATCACCAAATGGGATGGAATTAATTGTTGATACATTCTTGTACGCCTCTGTTTGAGCTCTTATAGAGAGCCTTCAGCTTGAGGTTTCTTTTCATTTTTAATATATATGCTGAAATATGGGCAGCAAGTTTATCTATCAAATATATATATGTTATGACCTTATAAATACAAGTTTGTTTTAGAGGCAAAAATAGCATAAGGGAGATAACCAAAGTGGAATATTATTACATATTGGAATTCCTCTCAAAAAATTATGCACCTGCAAATATATGGCAACTAATTTCGAGTCCATATATAAAAGTCATGGCCTATGCAAGTTGTAGGATTTGTGAAACAACCAAATGGTAGTTTTCTTTCTATCAATGGTATCTTCATAACCACCAAGGTGGTTTTATAACTGCTTAAAGCAGTAGTTTTGCAACAGCAGCAGTTTTGTAACTGCATAAAGCAGAGGTTTCACAAAACGGGCAGTTTCTTACCTTACACTTGCATAAACTGGCAATTTTGCCCTGATGTAATGTACAGGAGAAGGATATAATCTGGAGATGTTTCATCTTCAAATTCTGTACTTTCGGGCTTCTTGTTAGCCTCAAGCATTTTGTAAGTTTGCCAAAGATCTCAAGAAGGTAAGGAACACAATCGAATGTCAAAGGCATTGCATGCAAAGGCAATTCAATTACATGTCCAGAAAGATGGTGAAGAGTGAATGGTGATCCATTACAAATACCTAACTCTGTACAGAATTTGTTTCTCAAAGGATCTAAACTACTATAAACTCCAATCAATACTGCAGAAGACTAAAATATAAATATATGTTAGCCTTTGAGCTCTCAGACTCAACAGATAAACCAAAAGCCTTTTGCATTGCTAGGAGCATTACCCAAAAGATCATAAGCCCATGCATATTTTTAAGGTATAGTCAGGTTTCAGCACAATGGAGGAGAAAACATTTATTGAATATCTCAAGGTAGCACAATTTTTATTAAAATAATATTTCCTTAGTTTATTTAATGGTCAATAATGTAATATATTAGATAGTTTCTAATTGTTTCATTAGCTTTAGTTTATTTTAGAAACTTTTGTATTCTTTATTTTAGAAACATCATTGTAATTCTTTATAAAGAGCGTTGCTCTCTTTCATTAATATAATCAAGAATTTAACAAAACATGGTATCAGAGCCAGATCGAGCGGGAAACGCATTTTTTCCATGTGCTCTCTGTAATCTGTATGCGGCCGTACAGTTTTCATATGACGTCATACCTCGACTCTCTGAAGGTCACGTTTTTTTTGTCGCCATTTCTCTGTGTCTGGTCGGCGTTTGGTTTTGGCAGGGTCGCGATATACATGTGTGGCGATTTGCATGTGTGTCGTTGTTTGAAGACTCACGATTTTTAACCCTTCTGTCACAGTTTGTTTCTTAGCCTAAGGTCGCGTTTTGCAAGAGCTTATGTGGTCGCGATTTGTGTTTGTTTTCTGTCGGCATTTTCAATCTATGATTGCCCTTTGCATTTGATGATCCTCGTTTGCTGCATGCGTCGGTATCTTCCTATTTAGGCTTCGGCATGCGGTTTCTAAAAGAGTGATCGCGGGTTCCGTTTGGTGAGTCGCAGGTTTTAAAGAAATTTGCGTCGTCGTTTCTCCTTTGTTGGTTGGCGGTCTTTCAAACAACGGCGATTCCGCAAGATTCTTTGTTTTGCTTCGGCAGTTTCATTTGTTTTGCCTGTGAGGGTTGACTTCAGTGTTATTGACAGCTGCCTTAATCGCGGCGTCTTCTGGCTTCAGTGTTTCGAAAGTCTTTTTTTGATCGTTGTTTAGAAGTTTTTTGGTCGCTGCTTATACAGCCAGCGCCTACCGCTAAGTCCCAGCACCTTGCCCCAACCCGTGGTCATATCGCAGACTCGGCCTTAGGCGTTCAACTTCTGCCAACGAACATTTTAAGGACCAGCACCTAGCGCTGCAGATCTGTGGGTATTTTTTTCCCTCGGGATTTCTGAAAGGAGTGGTCGCGGGTTCCATTTGGCGGGTTGCATGTTTTAAAGAAATTTCCGTCGTCTTTTCTCCTTTGTTGGTCGGCGGTCTTTCAAACATCGGCAATTCCGCAAGATTCTTTCTTTTGCTTTGGCAATTTCATTTGTTTTGCCCGTAAGGGTTGACTTCAGTGTTATTGGCAGCTGCCTTAATCGCAGCATCTTCTGGCTTCAATGTTTCGAAAGTTTTTTTTTTATCATTGTTTAGAAGTTTTTTGGTCGCTGCTTATACAGCCAGCGCCTACCGCTAAGTCCCAGCGCCCTATCCCAACCCATGGTCATATCACAGCTAAGCCGTGTTGTGACCAAATCACACATCACCCCATCGGGCTGGGGACCCCCTCTTTAGAGTTCAGATGCTTTGCACAGGAGTTATTGTGTCATTTTGACCAGGGTATTCCAGGACATTGAGGATGATAGGAAGGGGTTGATTGTTTTGATGTTTGTCCTTGAGGTGTCAAGTGCTTACAGTTCAAGGGGTCATCATCTTGGAATGCTTCAAGATCATTATACTTCAACTATTATACTTCAAGTTCCAGTGCACTTCAAGTCCAAAAGAGACTTCTGCGCCTTGGAGAGTTCACTTCAATATGCGCCTTAGAGTGAGGAGACGAGTAATTGAGGACTTGGAGCACCTTCAGTGATTGAGATTGGTTGGTGTCAAGGACTTGGAGCGCCTTTAAGGAAGAGCTTCCAGTGAGCGCCTAGTTGATGTTGGCACCTAGAAGAGGAATCTGAACGTTTCGAGTGCTTAGAAGTGAACTTCTGCGCCTTGGTGTAAGTTTGTGCACCAGGAGTTGGAGGTAGGAGTTCTGGCGCCTAGTTAAGGAAAATGAACTTTGGGCGCCTAAGTGAAGATTGTTTCAAAGTCAGAGAAGACCTAAAAGAGCGCCTAGGACTTAGAGCGCCTTGGAATCTTAAGTTTTGAAGAGTAATGCGCCTAGGGGGATTTGGAGTTGTTAGTTCATGCTAGCATTTGGATGTTGACTTTTGTGAGTTCATCTTGGCAGTTGAGTGAGCTAGCGCCTTCCCTTGCTTGGAGATTTTTGCGCCTTAAAGAAGTGTTTTGAGTGCTCTAAACATGTTTTGAGTGCTATTCACGATGGACTAAAATATGAATGATAAACATGAAGTTTAAAGTGGCTTTAGCGCCCTCAGTAAGAAGTGTTTTAAGCACCTAGTTTGAGAGATCTAGTTGAGCGCCCTGGAGTAAAAGCGCCTTAGCTACTTTCAGATGAGGATTGGAGCGCCTTGGATAGAAAGTACTTCAAAGCAAGTAAGTTTGTGCGCTAGAATGGAGTTGGAGTTTTGGCGCCTAAGGAAGGTAGTGAGTCTAGATGAAGCACCTAGACACCTTCTGCGCCTTGATGGTGAATAAAAGAAGTGATATGCGCCTTCAACCTAGAAAAAGCGCCTTAGACTGGATGAATTTGAAGTGGCAGAGAGCATGAAGCAGCGCCTAAGCAAAGGTAAGTGACTCATGCCCCTTGAATGCCTTGTGTCAATCAAAATCAAACTCCAAAACCTCCATCTAGCGCCAGGATGAAGATCAAGTGGAAATGCGCCTTGGAGTCAGGTTATTCTGGAACACCTTGAGAAGGTAAAACACTTCAAAAGTTTTCAAGAGATTAGAGAGTAAACACAAGTGATTAGAGACTTCAAAATGCGCCTAGGACAATGTTTCAGGGAGATATGCGCCTTAGTGGATTTGGAGAGTTACAGAGATTAGAGAAAAGCGCCTTGAAGACAGAGTTGAGCGCCTTGAAAGAGGTAGCTCATCAAAGTTGATCAAATTATTGAATGAAGGTAGGCGCTCTTTGCCTTCAAATTGGTCTCATTGTGGCGCCTAGGACAAATGATCCTTGATTGCATAAGTTTGAGGGTATATCCTCCATACTGCGCCTAAACCTAGAAAGAAGAAAGCCTTAGTATGAATCATTGGAGCGCCTTAATGCAGTGAGCGCCTTGTAGAAGAAGATGAGAGGATCCAATGTATGCGCCTTGGAGTGCATGTTTTATCACCTTGAAGAAGGATAATGGATTATTATGTTTAAGCCCCTAGTGAGTCCAGATGATGTGCCTTGAATGGTTGATTTACTTGTTTAAGCGACTCCAATTTGCGCCCTTGTTGTAGAAGTTTGAATTTGGCACCTTAAAATGAGTATCTTTACCTTAGATGATTAGGATTGATGTTTGAGCGCCTTGGGAAGTGAATTTGGATACCTTCTAGGGGGGTAGCTAGGTGAGTTTTGAGCACATTGATGCATTGGCACTTTGAGTGATCAGAGAGTGCCCTGGAGTATGAGTTTGAGCGCTTGAAAGTGAATCATTATACTTTAGCGCCTTTGAAGAAGGTTCTTGGATGAAGTTCTAGCGCCTTAGACCTAGTGCCTTTGATCTGGCGCCCACATGGAGATTGTCCATGAGTTAAGCGCCTAGGAAAAAGGTTGAATTGCAATGAAGTAGTGAGTTAGGCGCTATATGATTAATCCCAAAATAACTTCAATTTGCGCCTTGGATTCTTGAGATTTTTAGCGCCTTCACAAGTTTTAGCGCCTTGAACCAGGGAGGTCAGAAGTGAATTGTGCCCTTGATATGATGAAGATCTCTTTTGCACCTTGTCTTGGTTGATGGATGTGCGCCTAGGTCAAAATGCGCCTTAGAGTAAGGTAAATCAGTCAAGCGCCCAAGAGTTTTTGCGCCATAAGAGAGAAAGATTGAATATCCTTGAGTGTCTAAGAGAAGATTGAAGCTTCACATATTGAGCGCCTAAAGACAATATGTGCCCTGATTAGGCTGGTGATTGACAATGATAACCTCTGGAGCACCTAGGAGAATTTGAGGTTGTCTAAGGAAGATGTGAATTGAGCCCTTGTTGTAGAAGTGTGAATTAGTGAGAAATTGCGCCTTAAAATGTGAGCACTTGTCATTCATGATTGTTTAGAAAAAGTTGAGGGTTTAGCGCCTTAAGGAAGAGAATTCAAGTGGAGGTAAGGATGAGTGTTAACCTCTAGCATGGGCGCCCAAAACCATCCAAATTTCTACTAATAGCGCCCTTTATGGAGGAGTCGATCCTTTTGGGCGCCAAACAATTTTTAAATTTTGAAATTACAAATATTAAATGTGCAAATTAGGCCGACTTGTCCCTAGTTGCCTTCATTTAATAAAGGATAAGCTTCTATATAAGGTGAGCGCTCACCTTGCATTTTCATCATTCCTTTTGCAAATCACAACCAAGGAGCAGCGAATTCCATCCAAGGAGCAGCGAATTCCATCCAAGGAGCAGCAGATCTTCCTAGAGAAGCAGCAGATCTTGTAAGAAGAACATTAAATTACAGGAAGAAGTCTACATGACACAATCTCCTGGTTTCAAGGTTGTTGGTAAAGAACACCAGGTATTCATCATTGATCATGGTTTTCAAAGGAGTCTTTCTGATTCTAATCTGTATGTCAAACAGTCTGGTAATGATATTCTTTTGATTGTTGTCTATGTTGATGACCTGATCATTACTAGCAGCGCGGAACATTTGATTGAGGAGATCAAACATAATCTCAGTCAATCATTTGACATGACAGATTTGAGACTTCTGCATTATTGTCTAAGTGTTGAGGTTTGGCAGACAGATGGTAGCATCTTTATCTCTCAGTCCAAGTATGCTTGAAGTCTACTTGATAAGTTCTGAATGAATGATTGCAAACCTGCATCTACACCTATGGAGAAAGGGCTGAAACTCTCAGCCAAATCAAATTCATCTGTGGAGAATGAATCAACATTCAGGCAACTAGTGGGCAGCCTCATTTATCTCACTGCCACTAGACCTAATCTTAGTTTAGCAGTGAGCTACATCTCTCGCTTCATGACAGCCCCTAAAGATGAACATTGGGTTGCAACAAAGCGTGTGTTGAGATATGTGAAAGGCACTTCCGACTTTGACATTCTGTATGGCAAGTACAAAGATCCTAAGTTGATTGGCTTTACAGACTCAGATTGGGCAAGTTCTATTGATGACAGGAAGTCTACTTCTAGGTATGTTTTCAATTTGGGAACAAGTTTCAGTTACATGGACCAGCAAGAAGCAACAGGCAATGGCTCTTTTCTCGACTGAAGCTGAATATCAAGGAACTGTTAAAGCAGCTTGTGAGGCAGTTTGGCTTCGAAGGATGCTTTCTGACATGCAAATGTCTCAAGCAAGGCCTTCCCCCTTGTATTGTGACAATCAAGGGGTGTTGAAACTTGCCAAACATCAAGTCTTCCATGAAAGGACCAAGCATGTTGAACTTCATTGTCATTTCGTCCGTCAGCTTGTCAAAGATGGATCAGTGATGTTGCAGTATGTTCCGACTAAGGACCATACTGCAGATATTCTCACCAAGTCTCTGAGCCTGAATAAGTTTGTCAAATTTAGGGGGCACCTTGGTATAGTTCATAGATTGAGCATTAAGGGAGGGTATTAAAATAATATTTCCTTAGTCTATTTAATGGTCAATAATGTAATATATTAGATAGTTTCTAATTGCTTTATTAGCTTTAGTTTATTTTAGAAACTTTTGTATTCTTTATTTTAGAAACATCATTGTAATTCTTTATAAAGAGCGTTGCTCCCTTTCATTAATATAATCAAGAATTTACCAAAACAGTTTTAACGGTTGTCACAAGTTCAATAGCCATGAAACTCTCACAAACACCTATACTATTCAAGTGGAACCAGTACAATATTCCACTAAAAATATAAAGTACCATATAGGGTGTAAGTTTGCCAATGACCTCAAGAAGGTAAGGAACACAATTGAATGTCAAATGAAGACATTGCATGCATAGGCAATCCATGTGCATGTTCAGAAACATGGTGACAAGTGACATGTGAAGACCACATAGCCAAGATGGAGAATGATGGTTAAGTTTGTTGAGAAAGAAAGCCATCAATAGTAGATTGCAAAGAGCATTTGTAAGTGTTTGAATGCTATGAATAATGTTCATCCTTGAAGGCCTCAAGAAGGCAGTAAGCTTGTAAAATTGCAAAGAATGTAGTGGATAAGGAAGCAATATTTCAATCTTTTGAAGTTGTCCCACATTGGATTTCCACAAGGTAAATTCTTGTTCTATCTCTCTTGCTGACATGTTTGATTCATCTTTAGCATATTTCCATTTATTGCAATCAATCCACTATCTCAAACACTAAGGGAGCAAAAGAAACAAATTTGAATATATGACTACAACTACAAGCATAGCACTTGTTCCTAAGAGCAACGAGGTGTCTGAATTTAGTCTCATACAAAGTCAAAGTACAACAAATACCTGTATACTACTGTTTTGTGGAATTGTAAGAAGAATCGCATGTTGGTAGTAACATGGTTGAGATTGAAAGCATGTATCATGCATGAGAACATGTTTACATATTGGAATGTATGATATAGAAGCCAGCCAAAAGAGTTGTATAAAGCATCAAGTTAAAGGACTTGAGTGTTTTTTCAACAGCATATAATTTTGAAAACACATATAAGGAAATTAATCCATGATAGCAAATCGTATAATGCAATAGCTATGTCGATTACAGATCATTTTAAGCATATCTAGCAAACAAGTTGTCGAATACATATAACCTAGATTATCTAAATGTAGAGGGACTAACAGGAACGTTCAGTTCTGAATGGGAGAAAAATGTACACCCACTACGAACTATGCATCAGCATTCTCCTATAATTCCTACCAAGAACAGAATTATGGTTATGTTACCTTGTTTAATATTGTTACATGATTCCTAGTTGTTACATGATTCCTAAAATTATCTTCAAAAAGTGCCACTCGGTGGTCAATACATAAGCATAAATGTAAGGGATCCAAAGAATAAAAATAAGCTGTTTTAGTAGCAATTTTCCCCTTGTCCAATAGCTTAACAAATTAACATACCCTTCTCATATTTGCTTTTTGAAACCCCGACCTTCGAAAAGATTCATATCTCTCCATTTGTTCAGGTGTAAACTTTTTCAATATAGCCCTGAGAAAGCATAAAGAAAACACAACATCAGTTCAGCAATTCACTACAATGATGAAAGGAAGGGAAATTTGCAGAATAGGAAATGCAAAAAATGCAATAAAACTTTCTACTCATTGTACTCTAATAATCTCAGTATATGCTATAATAATCATATCCCCACATTACCAATTTGACCATAACTCCTACTGAATCTTTTTCAGATAGTTATCAAAAAAGTCTGTATCAGGAGGCAACAATCAAACAATGACACTGTACACTAAAAATAGGATCTCGCACATGTTATCTTATGTGTATTACATAACAAGCCCAAGAAGATCTAATTAATATTTAATGTACTCCAATCCAATGTGTATAAGTATTTTCTGTGTTTGTAATACTATTCAATTAGATAGTATTGGCAGCCACCATATGGCTTACTATGTAATGCCTTTTTATTATTGGTAAAAAAAAAAAAATCGTTTCTCACCTTTTTCCCCTTTTGGTTTTATAACCACTCTAAGAAATCTTCCACTTGAACTTGTTTGTGCATTCCTAACAAAATTGCTTATGCATGCTTTGTGGAATGTTCTACTTTTCATTGTAAATTTTTATAGAATCCTCTACATGTACTTGCATTGTGTGAAAGCCTAAACTGAGCACATGATCTCAAGGTGTAACTCATACGGAAGGTTGATGCACCATCAAGAACTATCTTTGGTGCATTTATTGAGTTTGCCCAAAAAGGCCATACAGAAGCCAAATTTGAACCTGCTTCCAAAGTACAGATCAATCTATACAATACGACCTAACATTTTCCAGTGTATTCCACCAAAATGAAAAGATGGTAACGACACTTTTCACAAAGCTTAAATCAAAGTGGTCTGTAAGGCCAAATCTTGAATCAAACCCAACAAACAAAGCAACTATACATGAGTAGGATGCTAAAATTAAGTTGTATACCCAGAGTATCCAAATAATCAATAATGAATAGAAGGATATGCAACAGTAAAAGCCAATTAATCTGACTCTATGGGGACATAAAATTTTAAAATTGTCCTTCGGTTCTCTTCCTATGAAAAAGGTCACATATAACAGGGATATGTACTCAGCATTTTGATTGACTAAAATTAATGCATCACATCTCTTCCTTTTTATTTCACACTCTCTGCAATGTCCTGATGAATCCATTTGAAAGGGGAAGATAATTGTGAAAAGCAAACGTTTTAACTATTTTGAGCTTTTTATGTAATTTCACAAGAGACGGTGAGTGAGAGAACAGTAGAGTTTGATGAGCTGAAATGATAAGAGCTCCAATATTGGATGTTGTTTTTCCAGATTCTACAAATGTTGGATTTGCTTCTGCATTGATTGTTTAGATAATCACTGTATTATAAAGATAGGAGCTATGATTGTATGCAACTTGAGAAAGATGCTGGGAAATCATATTTGCTCGTCTCATTCTTTGCCCTTGTTTTCTACATTTTACATGAGGAATGTTGCTATGATAAGATGCATTTTAGATGTTATGATGAGAGGAAGAAAGGGGCTGAGAGTTAAATAGGTTTCAGTTAGGTCATATTATTCTTATATGTGGTCCTCTGCTGAGTGTGAGTGTGTGTGTGTGTGTGTGTGTGTGTGTGTGTGTGTGTGTGAGAGAGAGAGAGAGGATCGGTCTGACACTGAATATTGTTGGTTTATCTTTACCTGCTGTTTTATGTGAAATTTTGAAGAGCTTAGATGTGAGGTTGTTTGCATATCGGTGTGATGGAGAAGGAGTGAAACAATACAGTATTTAGAAATATGCTTGCTTAGAGCTTCTAATAATTATTTTCCCTGAAATTGCAAGGACAAGAGAACAAAGAATAGTGAATGTATTAAATAGCTGGTCTTCCTCAACCATGGTTCTCCATCTTCTTTGGCAAGCTTCTGCAAGACCTTGTGCAACATCAAATTCTCTCCTTCTAATGTGACACTCTCTGTCTCACTACCTAATTTATCACTTCCTCATGCAATATGCAATCTTTTCTCAACACATCCATAATCTTTCACTGTTTCCAAACATTCAAAAGCCCTAGTGTAATGTCCCTCTTATTTTTTTGTATTTATTTCAAATTATAACAGCAATGAAAACAACATAGGAACATTGATTTTTCAAGCATAAACCAAAGATAAGCATATACTGGAACAAGAGCTTTATTAATTCATTTTTCCCAATGAATCTTTACAAAATAGAAGTGCAAATACTGAAATATTTCAAAAGAACAGCAAACTGCTATGTTTTCAGCCTGTCAGAATGAGTGCTGGGAACCACTGGAATGCTCACCAAATCCACTCCCGGACTCCAAATGATGTCAAAACAATTACAAATGACTCCTATAACCTGGACGCCCAAACTCCAATGATGAAACCCTGATGAAAGTTGCAGATTTAATTATGCATGAATTCCAGTGCAAAAACCAGGTTGGCCGTACTTTCCCAAGAGGGCGAATTGTTCCAGAAAAATTAAATATTCTGTCAAAACCTCTAAAAATGCAGACAAAGGGGCGCCCTGGGATGAGAAATAGATGGGTCAAATACCCAGAATGATATCTGTCTCCGATTGTTCTCCACGAGGCAATCTTCAATTCAACAATGTAAAAACCAGCAACACAGAAATGATGTAAACTCACTGAAAACACACTGAAATCTCCAATAAGCACACGTGCAACCTCTGTATGAAGCTGCTCCTGAAGAATTAGCTAGGGATTATCTTTCAAATCCGAAACTAATGTCAACTATGAGGGTTTTCTTCCTTGAAAGCTTTGGGAAACTTCCCCACTATGGGCACCACACATGAGAGGAAACATTCTTTTAAAAAATTAGAAAAAAACATTTCTTTCCATCCTTTTCTAATCTTTCTTTTTTCACTTTTCCCTAGGATTAAAAAAAAGCATTTTATTTCCTTTCTTTTCTAACTTTCCATAGGATTAGAAAAAAACACTTTATTTCCTTTCTTTTTCTAACTTTCCATAGGATTAGAAAAAAACACTTTATTTCCTTTCTTTTTCTAACTTTCCATGGGATTAGGAAAAAACACTTTATTTCCTTTATTTTTCCCACTTTCCCTACACATTCCCCTTTGGCATAAATAATTAATTTATTTTTAAATGCTCACATGGTCCCCCTTTTAAAACAACTTTAAGTTGTGTCTCCTAGGCATAGGGGTAGAAATTAACTTTATAATATTTAATTATGCCAAAGTTGCATTTTTATAAATAAAATAATAAAGTGCCCATATTATATTATTTTTGTCCATCCCAAGCAAGGACTGCCAAGGAAGAACTCAACGCCATACTCTGCCATAGATCATGCTGCCAGAAATAGTACTTACTAAAAATAGTAAGCTCAAGAAAGTCCTTGGATGCCAATGCATGTCATATCACCCTAAAGCTCTCTGAAAAACCAGAAGGAATCTAGTAATCAAACTACCATACACTGACAAAGAGATCCCCGAAAGCGTAGAAGAGATCACCACACAGTTGCAAACCCTAATTATTGCCTCCGACTAGCCTACGAGCCTCCGGAATAGGCTAACGGTCAATCCTAGATATCACTAATGAGAAGGGGACATTACACCTAGCCTACTTCATCGTATTTGAAATAGGTACCACTATAAGTCTCACCACAGTCATCTTTGCCTTCACCTTTTGCTTTCTTGGAAGTCTTCTCCTCCCTGGACTCTTGTGTTTCGCCGCTAGATGTTGCAGTATCCTTTTGCACATTCCCTTATCGTTCTACTTGTTCCTTCCACCAATGCCCTTACCCTACACCTTCTACTTCCTAGACAACTTCTCTGCCCTCAGTGCAAGTTGGTGGGCACCCTCCACAAATTGGATTGGCAACAAACATATCTTTTCTTGAATTTCACTCTACAAACCATCCAAATATTGAGCCAACTTCTCTGCATCATCCTCCATGTTACCTACCTAGATACTTAGTTCATAAAACTCCGTAGCGTACTCCTTCACAATCATTCCTCTATATAGCAAATTCTGGAATTTCTTGAACAACTCCAATTTGTAATTTGCATGCAGAAATTTTCCCTTCAATTGCTCCACCATTTGATCCCATCTAGAGATGTTCAACTTGTTCTTTTGCACCATGTCCTTCTGCACATACTCCCACCATATGGCCACATGTCCCTTCAATCCGGTGGTTGCAAACTTGACTCTCTTAAGGTCTTCAATGGACTTAAACTCAAAATACTTCTCCTAGTCATGGATCCAATCCAACAACTCTTCAAGATCCAAGCCACCTTAATAACAAGGAAGATCAAAACTTGGTTTACTTCCCGCTTTTATCAATGCCCTAGTAAACTTATCCTTTGCATTCAATTTTTCTCCTGAATTGGAAGTTTCCTCATCGCATAGATCTTGAACTGGCCTTTCATCCTCATTGACTTCTTCAACTATGACTATTCTTCGCCATTGTGCAATCTCAAGGGCTCCCAATGCTTCAGTAACTCTCAAAATGCCAACCAATTCAACATCCTGCCACTCCCTTCAATCATCTTCATCATCATGTTAACCATCTTTTCTTATGGCTAACCTACAGTGCAAAATGTACAAGTTTCTATTATGGGGTCACCTCCAACCCTTTTGCCACCCTAGCCACAACTAGGCTCTGATACCACTTGACGCAGTCATGGATAGAGGGTCCAATGAAAGAGTGTTTTCGTGCAACCATACACAAATAAGCAAAAATGCTCATGAAAACACACAACAGAAATAGACAGAAGACAAATGAGATGCCGCAACTAGGTGATATTATTATCAAATGATAGACTTGTTCAAAACATACATGCCACAATTAAGTGTGCAGTGACTTTCAAGTTCAAGAATAAGAATACTTGATACAATCTAACATGACCACAAGTTATGTGCTCATTACAACAAATTAGAACCTCTATTCCCAATTTGGACTTGTTGTGACGTAATCACACATCGCCCCATTGCAAATGGGGACCCCCTCTTTTTCTCGCTTTCTGTCGTAGGTTTGCTTTAGGATTCAAGTTTTCTTTGAGTTTGTAGGTCTGGAAGTGTTGTTTGAATTAGTCTCCTCCATGAAAAATAACGAATGAGCCCTGACCTCCTGAAATTGACTAAGTCTGATATCCTGAAGTCTGATGTTCTGAGATCCTGAAAATTGACAAGTCTGAAATCTGGTGGATCCTCAAAAATCTAGAATCTGCATGTTAAATCCCATGGATCTGAGACTTATCTCAAACATGCTGGAAGTATATTTCAAAATATTTAAAGTATATGCTCAATATCTGAGCAAATACTTAAATATATTTTTAAATATACTTCCACCCAGGACACTTCGAAATCAGGCAAAAAAGTTGAAGTCTTGAACCTTGAGCAGAAATTTCTCATGAGCATTCAGTATGCGCCCAAGAAATTGAGGAAATTTCTCATCAAAGAGAAATTTGCACCCAAGGGAAAAAGGAAACTGGATTCGTGAAAGTTGCAAAAACTCATCAATTTGGAGAGAAATTTCGCCTAGGGTCAAAGGAAGAGTGGAGAGTGAGATCAAGAAAAATCTAAGTATGAGAAGTGCAAAAAGTTAAGGAAATTTCTCATCAAAGAGAAATTTGCGTCCTGGGAAAAAGGTAACTGGATTCATGAAAATGCAAAAAAGTCATCAATTTGGAGAGAAATTTCGCCCAGGATCAAAAGGAAGAGTTGAAAGTGAGATTAAAAAATCTAAGTATGAGAAATGTAAATTGAGGAAATTTCTCATTAAAGAGAAATTTGCGCTCCAACAGGAAGGAGGATTTGAATCATGAAAAAATGCAAAATCATTCAAACAATGAAGTGAAATTAGCCAGAGAGAAAAATGTTGAAAATGGAAAATTTTCTCAGTCAAATGAGGAAATTTGTCATCAAAGAGAAATTTGCACCCTTGCAAATTAGGGAAATTTCTCATTAAAGAGAAATTTGCGCTACAGGGTAAATCAAGGAAATTTGACAAAGGAAAAATCATATTTGTTGTGGAGATTATCATTTTGCATTGGATAACCTACTGGATATTGTTTGGAAACTTAGAAAATTTTGCCAAATTTACAAAGTTGCAAAGAAGGAAATTTCTCATCAAAGAGAAATTGGCGCCCTAATGAAGATCTCTTCTTTAGAGTCAAGTTGATCCGATGTTACTTAGTCGAACTCATGAAGATGATAGGAGAAATCATATGAAATTGTTTGAAAGAGTTGAAAAGAAGTAAGGAACCTTCCAAAATTGACTAAGTGTTCAAATGAAAAATGAGGAAATTTGTCACTAAAGAGAAGTATGCGCCCTTGAAAACAGGGAAATTTCTCATCAAAGAGAAATTAGCGCCCAAGGAAGAGAGGTGTTTGATTCATCAAAAAAGGTCAAAAATGTTTAAACATCACAAGTTTTAAGGAAAAATCTCAACATCATTCGCCAAGAGAAGAAAAATTGAGGGAGAAGCAACAAAAGTTCTAAGCGCTTAAAATGCAAAACAAGGAAATTTCTCATCAAAGAGAAATATGCGCCCTTGCTAGGGTACGAATTTCTCATCAAAGAGAACTTTCCACCTTCAACAACTTACATCAAAATCCAAAATTTGCTTTGTGTAAGAAATAAGTCAGCCTCAAGGAGAAGAAATTGAGTTTAATTTTGCAATAAATAACTTTCAATTTCTCATATATGTTAATATAATGCTCTCATGATCAAATAATATGACTTGTAATACTTTATTATGCAGATATCAAAGAATCTGGAGGCGAGATAGGCACTTGTGAAGAGGTCACTTCAAGGAACATCCAAAGCATTCAGAGGAGACGACTTCATCAAAGGAGATTCCACATGAAGGAGATGTTATCAAGTTTCATCCATAAAGAAAGACTTCATCGCCAGGGCGGAGGAAATGCACTTCACTGCATCAAGGTTTCATCGCCAGAAAGGACATCAATCCATCTTGCACATTCAAGAATCCAGCATCGCAAGAACATCCATCCAGAAGTTTATTTCCAGGGATTCATTTTCAAGTTCCAGAGTTATCCATTCCATGCACTAGACAGTGAGGACATTCATCATAACATCTACTCCAAAAATGCATGTACATGACATCTTCCTACATCATCCAGCGTTGAAGCCTGCACAAGAGACATGAAATTTCACGAAATTACAAATGAGCAAAGATCATCAAGAACTCCATAAATTTCGCTAAGGCATGAAAGACAACTTGAAAAATTCCAAAATTCCAAAATTTTCAAGTCCCAGAAGATAAGTTCCAGAGTTGAAAATCCAAAATCAAAGACTACAAAAAATCCATAATTTGGGAAATATTTCAAGCCGTGTGAAAACAGACAAGATCAAACTAGTTAGCTCAACGTTGAAGTGGCATGCACACATCATCTGTCAATCAAACTTTGCCATGTCATTGTCCAAGTTCATTGCATTTGCAAGAAGATAAGAACAAGAAGGGCGCCACATGGACAATCCTCGTAGATTCCAATGTGTCGTGCTTATCATCTTGGAAAGTGTGCCTTCATTGATCTTGCTTTCTTACTAAAAATAGCAAGTTGTTGTAACTACCTTGTGTTGTCCAAATCTTGGCCATTGATTCCAAAATCAATATGGGCCCTTCGTTGTAATTTTTGGAGTCTATAAAAGGCTCACTTCTCTCATTTGTAAAAGAGGATCATTAGAAAATAGAGTAGGAGTAGAGTAGAGGAAGCTCTTCTATGTTGTTGGAGAGAACTCATGAGATTGTTGTAATCACTTCCAAGATTAATGCATTTCTCATTGAAGTTTGGTGACAATTGTGTTGTTTTAGAATGTCGCATGGTTTCTTATTTCTTGAAGACGATGGAGATGTGTTTCCAAGTAGAATAAAAGTATATTAGAAGTTCATTGATGTGATGAGTATATGTGAAGATATTTGATGAATTCCTTTTGGTTCATACTTTTCATGATTCGTTGATGATAAGTCATTTTGCAAAGTTAGCCTAAACCTCCATTTGCTTTAGTTCGATTGTGAATACTTGTTTAAGCTGCGTTAACTGTGGGTGTTTGGATGAATGTTTACAATATGAAAATCGTTGGATTACCTTAGAAAATTGCACTGGCTTCATGTAATTGTTGGTTCTCATGTTGAAGCGAAGCTACGTTTTGGAAAAGAATTTGTTTATCGTAGCATTGTTCATTATTTCATTGTCCTTAGATTAGACTCTCTTAACCCTTTTCTTTTTTCATTTTCTTTTCATAATCAGTTTGAGATAGTTCCGCTTCACAAAAGAGAGTAACATATTTGAGTGGAGTTAATTCAACGTAAGTCCCTTTGTGAGTTTCAGCAAATCACATCAACTACTGAATCTATCCAATTTACAAGTCAAGAACTGACGTTAAGGAACCTTGGAGTTGTCTCGATTGATCACATTGTTTAGCATTCGAGAGACTTTGATCAAGAGAGGATAGAATACTTAGTATTTTATTCTGAGTTTGCATGTGCATAAAAAACACATCAACAGGACTATCTTCTCCATCTCTTCCTCCCTATTCCAAGGAACTCACAATCACATTTATAGGGATCCCTTCTAGTGATAAGGTACCGCCAACCTAAGGGTAATGAACTTACCTTCATGACTCTTCCTATAATGACCCCAATCGGAAACATGCAATATATTTGTATTCTTTTCTGAATTTATGAAATCAAATGACCCAAACAACAAATACACAAACTGATCACATTATTTTAAAACCCTTATTTGCTGATATAAAATCAGATCTTGCTGATTTTAGTATAATCAAACCCTAGGGTGATGAAAATATTCAACGTTTGCAATATAAAACCCTCCAAATGCCCAGATCAGATTCAAACATAAATTTGGAAACCCTCAAAGTTTGATTTTATTGATGTTTACAATGATTACAAGCTAGAAATTGTTTTAAAACAAAATCAGATCTGGAATTACAATTTTGAACTTACATAGATCTTATTGGAGTGGTATGGCCGGTTGGAAACCTCGAGAAAAATGCTGATAAAATTCAGATTTGCCTTGGAAACATCTGCAATATGTCAACATCAGAAATTCTCTCCTTGCTATTTAATTCAAATTGCTGATTACTGATAAAGATGACTGGAATAGCACAAAACAGCAGCTGATGTGACTGATTTAATGCTCAAATGTCTAATTTTCCTCCTCCAAAGATGGCACTCAGCTAGGGTTGACTCAAACACCTACAATTAGAATCGGATCTGCCTCCGCAATGATATTAAATGAGCCCAAAAATATTGATTTATTGATAGGTTACTGTAGCGACCCCTGTAGCAACACTGTAGCAGCAATATAAAATCCTAAAAATGTTGAAATCTTCATCAAATCACTGTAGTGACACTGTGGCAAACTGAAAATTGTCTTCAAATCCTTAACAAATCAACACAACTGTGATCTTCAAATGGAATCACCCAAAATGAGAAACAAGGGTTTTCATCTTTGATTCCCAAATGTGAAATTCAAGAGGGTTTTCGTCCTCCAAACCCCAAACAAACCAAGGGTTTTCGTCCTTGGATGCCCTAGATTGAACAAACTGCTCAAATTTGAAAATAGTATGCAAAGGATAGCTTGAATGATAATCAAATGAGAAGCGAAGCGCTCCTTTCATAGTTGCCTCCTTGTTTAAAATCTGGGCCCTAGTATTAAAAAGCACTTTTTATTATAAAAAACTTTAAAAAATACTTTTAAATATTTATTTTATTTTATTTTTATTTTAAGTATTAAAAATAATTTTATTTTAGTACTAGTGTTTAAAAACATCTTTTATTTTATAATAATATTATTAAGTTGCCCTTAAAATTAGAAATTATTGGGCCCAACTTAAATAATTTTATTATTTATTTTAAATCCGAAAAAAGAGACATGACAATCCGCCCTTCCCATAATTGCTTACCCATAAGGAATTGCAAACCCAGAGGATGAATCATGCTATAATATCCATAGAGTCTCGCTCCTCTACTTGTCAAATGAAACAACTTCTGCCAAAAAGCATCAAGCATACTGGGATGCTCAAATAGCATCATGCCAACACTATGAATCATGCTATAGCATATGGATCTTGTTTCTGTCGAGTGGAACAACACCTGCCAAAAATTACTATGGGAGCTACTACCACCATCACTCAATTCTTATGTAATCCATGAACCTCAAACAATTTGACCTCTAGAGGGAAAACAACAAAGAGGTGTGCGTGACTCACAACAACATAAATGCAAACCTCTGGGAGATCCATGATGAGATGCACAATTATACTTCCCCACCTTTGACTTGGATCAAGCAAAGTCAGCAACCAACCCACAACATGCTCCTCTTTGATGTGATGACAAATGATGCTTTCTTCCTATTGAAGGATATCTTCAAGCTCCCACAAGAACAAAGGCTGCCCTATGAATTTGCCACCACGTTTTTGCTACACCACTTTGATGTCAAAATAAGCATGATGATGGATCCCTCTAGTTCCGATGGATCTTACTATTGTATTGTAGGTTGAAACCCTCATGAGTTTGGACCAATCAGGTTGCATACAAGCCGGAATGAAGTTGCAACAGCCAAAATTCATTCCTAATCTCATCCGAAACAACAATGCAATAGCCGGAACAATTGTTTTTTGCAACTCCAATGGCTGAAAATCTTCACAAACAACATGATGCATGAAAAATTTCCAAAAATCTGCAAACTCGTAGCTGAATATAACTGATAACAGCAGTCCGAAATCAGAACCCTTGAAAATCAGCAATATAAAAAATGGTCCAACAGCTGCAATACTGAAATTCCTTGCAAAAATCAGCAACATAGAAGCTGGAAACAACTATACAATGAATAAAAATACTCTAATGGCAGCAACAAACTGGAATTCACTCAATCCCAAGACTAAAAACACTTGTATGGTTGCAAATGATGGAGTATAATGGTTGGACATGATGAGGGCAGTAGCCTCCCAACAAAGATTTATGATGACAATGGTCCTTGTCATGTTTTCTTCGCAACATATTTGCAATATGCCCTCACTTGTCTTCTCCATTATGCCTATTTTGTCATCATGTACAAACATATCTAAGTTTGAAACCCTTCCACCAAGCTTATGCTGCGTTACTTTGGTGTTTATTTGAACTTCTCCTATATGAAAGATGCCTTGAAACACTACTTCCTTTTCCTTGAACTTCATCTCTATAATGTACCTTTCAAAGAAATGTGACCAATGCATGCCAATAATTATGCTCACCTCTTCTAAACTGGTGTTATAATGTTTACCTTGGACTCCAAGGACTCTTGCCATGATGCCTCAAGCTTTACCACTTGAAAGATGGTCTAAATCATATTGTTTGTAGTCTGGAAGTTGGCTGTAACAGTGATACATCGCCCCAAATTTCTCCCCCAACAGCACTAAAAATGCTGGAATGTTTGCACTTAGTGATCTCAACATGTGACACCTCCTACACACAACATTAAACCAAGAGATGTTCTCCATACCTGCAGGTCTATAGCTGCTCAAGGAAGATATTATCAATCCAAAGGATGAAATTATCAAGGTAAGTAGTAGAAGCATCATATCATGGCTGTAACACTACATTCTTTTGCTCATAATCAAAAAATGTAATGGCTGGAAACCACCTTGTGCTAGCTGCAAACACCTCAACAATGATAATGGGTGGAATCTCTCCCACCATGTAATTGAAAACTCCTATTTGGCTGCAAGGAAAGTGTGGGAAGTGCTAGAAATGTTGAGGGCAGCAGATCTAAAATTAGGGACCATACTCAAAGTGGCCCTTGGCTGGTGTCTACTACAACCAATACTCATCCTTATTATGTCAAGTTGGTGATTCTCAACAAAAAAAGTCCCATCTTACAATTGTTCCATTTGGTAGCCACCTTTGGAGTGTAATATTGAACTTATCCAAATTAGACCGAACACCATTTTGATCAAACATCTCACCTTTGGAAGAAGTTGTGATTGTCACCCCATAATCTTCCATCCACATAGCTATGGCAACTCTTGGATCTTCTTCAATGCCTTGAAGTTCAACCTCTTCTCCCTTGGATTCCAAATCCATAGTGAACTCTCCCATAGAATGCATCGAATGCAAGCTCTGTGTTTTGTTGATCCCTCCAAGACACATGATATAGAAGTCTTTGCATATCTCTTGTTCACCCAAAATGATGACCAATTGCCTTGCCTTCATGACGTTAGGAATTTGTAGTGTCTCATCCTTCATGAATCCTCCAACTTGTTTGTAGCTTCATACCCAAAGCTCCATACCACACTTAGTCACAGAATCTTGAACATCAAGATGACATCTATTTCGCTTCCCTTCATCTAGCATCAAGCAACCCACAGTGATTGTCTCAATTTGGCAATCACCTACGATCTTGTCTAAATATTTTGGTACTTGGCTCCCGCGAGTGATCTATGAACCGTGAACATTGATCCTTCACAATGTGGTTAGAATGTTGTAATGTCCCCTCTTCGAAAGCTCCTACAACCACCAACAACGATTTAAAGCGAGAATCTTTTAATTGTTCGAAGACAGGAGCTTATGTGGTTGAAAAGATAATTTCAAAATGTGGTGCAAGTTCTATACATATATATATAATATATATATATCTATGGCCAAGAACATTGCAAGGCTCCTATAAACCATCACGCAGCTCCATAGTGGTGCAGTCATGGTAGGAGGGTCCACAGAATGAACTATCCGGACCGTGCAACAAGAGTAAACACAACGGAAACAACTCAAAGAAATGAAACAAATGCAGATTCAGTCATTCAATATATCAAAGAATTCAAATACAATCTGGCCAGCAACATGCGGGCTTACAATTAGGGCTCACAGGCCTGATTACATACATGTGCAAGATAAAGCTTTGAAGTCCTCTTGCAAAAGGAGCCAACTATCTATCATCTAAATCATGAGAACTTGATAACTGCTTTCCTAAGGATCTATTACATCTTTATATATTTGATCCAGATCAATAGATTCCTCTGCGTCGGCCAAGGAAGATCACAAACTCTAATGAAGAGTTGTAACATGTTCACAGATAGGTTGGACCTAAATGCATAGAACACTTCCTCAAATGAATGGAACAACGTGCGGACCCTTGGGGAAGATCGGCCATGAACCACATGATATTGAATGATGTGCCATTGAGATCCGCAAGTCAAGGAATGATCCGCAAGCCTTCTCCTTTAGCTGATTGTCAGGAACTGTTAGAATGTTCTGCTCTGAGAAAACAGTTGATCTTCCGATAGCAATATCTTTCCGGTAACTAATCCAAATGCTCTGAATTCTTCATATGATATAGATGAATGAATGTAGATGCTAAGTCCAGATCCGCAAGATGTGAATTGTCAAAACCGAACCACAAGCTGAAACTACTTCTGACTGAACTGCTTTGAACTGAACTGGAAAATGAAAGAACTGAAATGCAAATGTTTTTGGTTGATGCAAGATTACTTTTGAACCAGGGATGCTCCTGCATCAAACATCCGGGCTTATTGAAAAAGTGAGTCCCTCACTTTGCTGGGGCTAGGGGAGAACCAAGACAGTCCACCTCAACCTGAGAAATCCATGATGAATCTTCTTCCGATCTGCCTTTCCACTTCACAAGATATTCTTTGTATTGTCTTCCTTTAGTGTTGCGCCCAACTCTACTGTCCAAAATGTCTTCAATCTATTCCGGTGCTTTGTGTGGTAACTGCTTCTTCAAGTCTTCTTCCATGCTGTCACTGAACTCTGCTTCATGATACTGATATAGGTCTGCAATGTTGAAAATAAGTAATATACCCAAGGTCTCTGGTAATTCCACTTCATATGCATTTCCTGAATCAAATTTCTTGAGTATCTTACAAGGTCCAAACTTCTTCATCTTCAACTTGTTATATGTCCCAACTGGAAATCTCTCTTTTCTCAAGTACACCATCACTTCATCTCCCTCTTCAAATTCCTTATGTATTCTCTTCTCATCTGCCTTCTCTTTGTACTTACTGTTCGTATCCTCCAAATGCTTCTTCACCTGATTATGCACTGTCTTCATGTGGTCTGCAAATTCTTCTGCTTCTGCACTCCTCTTTTCCTCTGTACTGATGTCTCTCAACTCTGCAACTCCTCTAGGGTTCATTCCGGTCACAATCTCAAAAGGTGTCTTTCTGGTACTCCTATTTATTGAATTATTGTATGCAAACTCTGCTTGTGAAAGAATCAAATCCCAACTTCCGGCTTTCTCTCCAACCAAACATCTCAACAAGTTTCCCAAACTCCTATTCACTACCTTTGTCTGTCCATCTGTCTGTGGATGAAAAGTAGAACTGAATTTCAAATCTGTCTTCGTCTTCTTCCAAAGTGTCCTCCAAAAGTATCCAACAAACTTTGTATCTCTATCTGAAACTATACTCTTAGGTAATCCATGCAATCTCACAATCTCTTTGAAAAATAGGTCTACTACATGCACTGCATCAGTTTTCTTCTTACAAGGTATGAAATGAGCCATCTTTGAAAATTTGTCAACCACTACAAATATTGAATCATGTCCTCTCTGTGTCTTAGGTAGTCCCATTACAAAATCCATGCTTATGTCTTCCCAAGGTCTCTCTGGTACTGTCAAAGGTTTATACAGTCCAATGTTCTGACTATTTCCTTTTGCAACTTGACAAACTCTACAACTCTGCACAAATCTCCGAACATCCTTATGTATCTAAGGCCAAAAGTAATTTTCACTCACCAAAACCACTATCTTATCAATGCCAAAATGTCCTGCCAATCCACCACTATGCTTCTCCTTGATCAAATTATCCCTCATTGAACTTCTAGGTATGCACAATTGACTTCCTTTGAACAACATATCTTCTTGAATAAAATAGTCCAACCACTTACTTCTATCTGTTACAACAAGTTCCTTACATGCTCTCCAAGGTTCTGCAAAATCAGTGTCTCCCTCATACATGTTCTTCAATTCATCAAAACCCAACACTTCAACTCTCATCTTTGTCAACAAGTTTATTCTTCTACTCAAGGCATCAGCAACTTTGTTTGATTTACCACTCCTATGCTTCAACACAAAAGTATAACTCTGCATGAACTCTACCCATCTCATATGTCTCTGATTCAACTTACCTTGACTATTCAAATAGTGCAAAGCTTGATGATCTGTATACAACACAAACTCCTTAGGCAACAAATAATGTCTCCACTTCTTCAAGGCTTAAATTATTGCATAGAACTCTTGATCATAAATTGAATATCTCTTCCTTGCATCATTCAACTTTTCACTGAAATATGCTACTGGTCTACCTTCTTGACTTAATACTGCTCCAATTGCATTTCCACTTGCATCACAATCAACTTGAAATACTTTATTAAAATCCGGTAATGCCAAAACAGGTTGCTCTGTCACTTTCTGCTTCAACAACTCAAAACTCTTATCCGCTCCAAATGTCCACTTGAAATCTTTCCTGTCACCTCTCATTGTCTCTGTCATAGGGTTACATACTGAACTGAAATTTCTGATAAATTTTCGGTAAAAACTAGCCAATCCATGAAATGATCTAACCTCTCCAATGCTCTCCGATGTAGGCCATTCAACAATTGCTTTCACTTTCTCTAGGTCCATCTTCAATCCTTCCGCAAAAATCACAAATTCTAAGTATACCAACTCTTCCTTCATGAAACTACACTTCTTGATGTTTATCAGCAATTTCTCTTCTCTCATTCGCTACAAAACTTGTCTAATATGCCACAAATGTTCTTTTGTTTTACTGAAAATCAGAATATCATACAAGTATACAATCACAAACTTACCCAAGAATTTCTTCAAGACTTCATTCATCAATCTCATGAAAGTACTTGGTGCATTTGTCAATCCAAAAGGCATCACTAACCACTCATACAATCCTTCATTTGTCTTAAAAGCAATCTTCCATTCATCACCTTCTCTGATTCTGATCTGATGGTATCCACTCTTCAAATCTATCTTTGTGAAATATCTTGCTCCACTTAAACAATCCATGATATCATCCATCCTAGGTAAAGGAAATCTATACTTAACTGTGATCTTGTTTATTGCTCTAGAGTCAATACACATTCTCCATTCTCCATCTTTTTTCGGTGCAAGCACTCCAAGTACTGCACAAGGGCTCTAACTTTCTCTGATCAAACCTTTTCTCATCAACTCTTGTATCTGTCTATTTAGTTCTTCATTCTCTGTCAGTGTCATTCGATGTGCTGCTTTGTTAGGCAAACTTGCTCCCAGTATAAGATCCATGTGATGACTGATACTCCTTATAGGTGGTAATCCATCACGCACATTATCTAATATGATGTCTTCATACTCTGTCAGCAACTCTCTTATCTCATCCGGTTCAGTTTCTTTCTTCAATGCTTCAGGCTTCTTAGGAATCAAGGCATAACACATACTTTCCTGTTTCAAACCATCCAGAAATTTCCTTCCATCTACCAAACAGATTCTAGCATTCCCACATACCATATCTTTAGGATCATCCTCCAAAGGAATCAAGGTAATTCTTTTCCCATTTGCTGTTATAGTATATGTATTATTTCTCCTATCATGTATTGCTTTTCTATCATATTGCCAAGGTCTACCCAACAAAATATGACAAACATCCATAGGCATAATATCATACAAGACTTCATCATGATAAGATCCAATATGAAATTTCACCAAACATTGTTCACTCACCAGTACCTTATGATCATCCAGAATCCATGCTATCTGATAGGGCTTAGGGTGTTTCAATCTTTCCAACTTTAGTTTAGTCACCATCTCCTCTGAAACTAGGTTATTTGAACTACCACTATCAATTACAACTTTACAACACTTACCTCCGGATTTGCATCTAGTTCTGAACAGACTTTTCCTCTGTGATGGTTCCTCATTTGCCTCTGTTTGAAATAGTGCTCTCCTCATCACCAATGATTCTCCTCTCTCAGGTTTACCAACAGAACTGGGTGATTCATCAGGGTCTTCTACATAGGTTGCTCTTCCACTGTTCTCTGTCTTCTTGCTTGTACTACCCTGATTACATTCAAATGCTCTATGTCTGGTACAGGAGCACCTTCACAAATTGATGTTTCCATAGGAGTTTGATTGAAATTTGATGATTTAACAATGTAATGAGATAAATTAAGTCATTTTTCCTTTTATTAAAGTCACTAAGAGAGGTCTAAGTTCAAATTTGTGTAAATGATGCAAAATTGTAAAGTTGCAAATGATGCAAACTTGGAATATGAAAGGTCATTTTGGTTCTAGGCGTTGATAGGCAGTTAGAAATCAATTGGAATGTGAGGAGTCATGATTTAATGCCTTTAAAAGGCATTGTATCCATTTGTGAAGGCAGAGGGGAGAAGGTTGGAGAATGTGGATTGTTACATTTTGATGTGATATCAATAAAAGATACCCTTGTTTCTGCATTTCTGAATGTTAAACTGTTGTTTCAGAGATTGGTACGGATTTGTACGGATTTTATATGACCAAAATGTGGTATGGATGGAAAGAGTATTGAGTCTACTTTCCATTTCTTTTTGTTGCATCAAATTTCATTAAGATTTGAATAAGTTATAGCATTTTTATTGAGGGTAGGTCTACAGAGTTCAATTTTCTGAAAATGCAGTCTGAAAATATGCATGGTACGGCTTAGTACAGCTTCACATTGATGCATATAATAGATGGATGGAAATATGTGTTTCTAGTTTATAATTATTTTGGTTTGGTATAATTTCATTAAGTTTTGTGAGAGATATTACAATTTTGGTGAGGGCAGGTCTAAACGCTGCCTAAGATTTGCAGTTTTGGGAAAAAAATCATAACCTTCTCCCCTACCATTGGATCTTCATGAAAATTGGAGGAAAAATATGTATTAATGTTCTCTTCAACCTGACCAAAGCAATTGGATTAGTTCTTTGATTTGTTAATGTTCTTGAGGATAGTTTTGGTCCTCCTACCTCTGCATCAGATTGGTATCAGAGCTGGCGAAAGATTTGGGTGTTGTATTTGTTTCTGTCACTGAGAAGGCAGGTAAAGAACTGAAGGAAAGCTGAAGAGTTGTGTTGGTGACCATTATTTTGTTTGCTAAGTTGTTTGGTTGCAGGTGATTGGTCCATCTAGCTGCAGAAGGATGTTTTCTGAGGTTGTGTGTGTGGGCAGACAAGATGAGGTCTGTCATGACCATTCTCCAATGGAGATTAGGCTGGATAAGGGTGCAGAGAGGCCACTAAGGAGAGAGTGGTAGGTGCATCACCAGGATCTGCTGCTGGGTGAGATGAATGGTTTGGTGAGTTGGTGTTGTGAAGCAGTAGAGAGATGGATACCTGACTGAAGAAGCACTTGATGTTGCAGCCTGAAGAGTACTCCACTGATGGGAGTAGGAGCCTGAAGAAGCTCTAAAATTGATGGTAGTTTGATTTTGTTGGTTGGTTGGTCACTAGACATTGATGTGAAGATTTGAAGCCTGAAGCTAAAGACGAAGAGACAGACAGAGATGCAGGAAAAGTTAGTTTTGTTTTGCAGATACATTTCCAAGGGACTTGGAAATCTTTGTTGGTTGGTTGTATGGTGCAGGAGCACCTTCACAAATTGATGTTTCCATAGGAGTTTGATTGAAATTTGATGATTTAACAATGTAATGAGATAAATTAAGTCATTTTTCCTTTTATTAAAGTCACTAAGAGAGGTCTAAGTTCAAATTTGTGTAAATGATGCAAAATTGTAAAGTTGCAAATGATGCAAACTTGGAATATGAAAGGTCATTTTGGTTCTAGGCGTTGATAGGCAGTTAGAAATCAGTTGGAATGTGAGGAGTCATGATTTAATGCCTTTAAAAGGCCTTGTATCCATTTGTAAAGGCGGAGGGGAGAAGGTTGGAGAATGTGGGTTGTTACATTTTGATGTGATATCAATAAAAGATACCCTTGTTTCTGCATTTCTGAATGTTAAACTGTTGTTTCAGAGATAGGTACGGATTTTATATGACCAGAATGTGATATGGATGGAAAGAGTATTGAGTCTACTTTCCATTTCTTTTTGTTGCATCAAATTTCATTAAGATTTGAATAAGTTATGGCATTTCTATTGAGGGTAGGTCTGCAGAGTTTAATTTTCTGAAAATGCAGTCTGAAAATATGCATGGTACGGCCTAGTACAGCCTCACATTGATGCATATAATAGATGGATGGAAATATATGTGTTTCTAGTTTATAATTATTTTGGTTTGGTATACTTTCATTAAGTTTTGTGAGAGATATTACAATTTTGGTGAGGGCAGGTCTGAACGCTGCCTAGGGTTTGCAGTTTTGGGAAAAAAATCATAACCTTCTCCCCTACCATTGGATCTTCATGAAAATTGGAGGAAAAATATGTATTAATGTTCTCTTCAACCTAACCAAAGCAATTGGATTAGTTCTTTGATTTGTTAATGTTCTTGAGGATAGTTTTGGTCCTCCTACCTCTACATCAATGTCCTTCACCTCCACACTTGAAACAAGTACCTCTGAATATCCTCTTATCAAATCCTCTTCCTTCTCTTCTATATCCTTCATTCCGGTATGCACTAGGGTTTCCTTTCTGCTAAAAATTTATGTCATCTCTCCGATAGGCAATGTTATCTCTGTCATCCTTCTTCAACGGGCTGTCAAACTTGTTCTACTCCACAAATGATCTATCATATCTGGAAAATGCTCTTACCTCTCTAAAATTTACCTCCTCTGCCTCTCTGTCTTTGATCATGTCTCTTATTTAGCTTCTCTTCAACTTTCAGGGCAAACTGATATTTTTCTTCCAAAGATGTCGTCCTTACCAAACTTAGTTCTTCTTGAATATTCAATCTTAACCCATTGATGTATCTAGCCACTTTCTCTTTGTTTGCTTCGCTATGTCCTGTCCTTATGATCATCTTGTGAAATTCTTCAATATATTCCTTTACAAATTTCTCCTTTTGTCTCAAGTTTTGCAATCTCTTCAACAGCTCCAACTCATAGTCAGTAGGTATGAACTGATTCTTCAACTTTGTCACCATCCGGTCCCACTTTGTAATCTTTTCTTTCCCTCTTCTATTTCTTTCTAACTGAACTTCTTTCCACCATATAGCAGCATGTCCTTTCAACTTTGTCTTTGCAAATTTCACCTTCTCCGGATCTTCAATTTCCTCATATTCAAAGTATTCTTCCATATCATTTATCCAGTCAATCAACTCTTCAAGATTCAAATGACCAATATAGTTCGACACATCAACTCTATGTCTCTTTCCAATCTTTGAAATAACTCGCAACATCTTTATCTGATCTGATTCTTCTTCTTCATTGCCTTCTAGGGTTTCGCCAGTTTGTTCAGCGGATTGAAATTCTCCCTCATCATCACTTTCAACATTAGATCTCGGTGTCAATCCTCTTCGCCTATCTTCTTCAACAGCATCCAAACGAATTCGCATTGTTCTCATCAATTCCATCATCTCATCCATTCTATTAGCCATTGTACCAACAGGAGGAACTCTTCGCGGCGGCATCTTCCTAGGATCAAGTGCAAACTACCTTAGGTTGGGCGATCAAGCTACAAGCGACAACTGCCTCTCAATTGGCGATCGATTGTGCACAAGTAACCTGCCTCGGATCGGTGATCTACTTACAACAAGATCTTACGGAATCCCCTTCGCCAATTTCGCTCCAAAGAATCGAACTTTCGCTCTGATACCACTTGGTGCAGTCACGGTAGGAGGGTCCACAGAATGAACTATCTGGACCGTGCAACAAGAATAAACACAACGGAAACAACTCAAAGAAATGGAACAAATGCAGATCCAGTGATTCAATATATCAAAGAATTCAAATACAATCTGGCCGGCAACATGCGAGCTTACAATTAGGGCTCACAGGCCTAATTACATACATGCGCAAGATAAAGCTTTGAAGTCCTCTTGCAAAAGGAGCCAACTATCTATCATCTAAATCATGAGAACTTGATAACTGCTTTCCTAAGGATCTATTACATCTTTATATATCTAATCCAGATCAATAGATTCCTCTGCATCGGCCAAGGAAGATCACAAACTCCAATGAAGAGTTGTAACGTGTTCACAGATAGGTCGGACCTAAATGCATAGAACACTTCCTCAAATGAATGGAACAACGTGCGGACTGTTGTGACCAAATCACACATCGCCCCATTGCAAATGGGGACCCCCTTTTTTTTTGAGCTCCTATGTTTTGCATTTAAGTTTTGATGATGCCTTAGGTCCGTTTCCTCTGCCAATCCAACAAGAAGTCCCTCTCCTAGAAGTTTTTCTTTATAACTGGAGGTCTCATCTAATACATAAACTTGCAGTAATGAAGAGTCTTGATCAAATTCCATCCAGTTCATGAACATTGAGATCAATCCTGAAGTATGTTTGAGACCCTGAAAGTGACTAAGTCTGGTAGCCTGAAGTCCTGAAAATCCTGAAAAATTGACTAAGTCTGAAATCTGGTGAATCCTCCAAATTCTAGATTTTGCATGTTAAATCCGGTGGATTCGAGACCTATCTCAAACATCCTGAAAGGTATATTGAAAAATATTTAAAGTATAAGTATACTTAAATATATTTTTCAATATACCTTTACCTCAAGGACCCTGAAAAACACCTAACTGCTCCAGAGGATTCAAAAGGAAATTGTATCATCAATGTGGTGATGTATTCAATGCGATTGCTTGAACTTGTATGTTTAGGAATACAACTTGTAGATCTTGCCTTATTCATTCTTCTTGTAGACTGGATGTATAATACTTGTTGCTTCACTTGATTAACTTCATGATTCTTTCTTCTTCTTGTAGGTAAGTTGATATGATGATCTTCTTTGATGATGCTCCTTCTTGAAGAGTGAGTAATAGAGTAGATGATAATGATGTATACTTCCTTCATGTAAGAGTAGATGATGAAGCTTGCTTCATCAATCGGAGTAGAAGTAGGAGATCTCTCTTTAGACTTGAGGATCAAAGAGTTTTGAAGTTGAATGAATGAATGCCCTTGCTTGATGATAACACCTTCCTTAGATGTGAAATAGATGTTGATGACCTCTAGAAGAAACTTGGAAGCTTGATGAATCTTGAAACTTGAAGTATGATCTTTCATGATGTCATTGATGAAGAGGATTTGAGATATATCTTGCTGTGACGTCTTGGAGCAGCTACCTCTTGAAGTGATGTTTCCTCGGGAGTGATTACTTCCATCTTAAGCCTCTAGCATGAATGAATGTGGAAGGCTCCTTTAGAGTTGCTACATGACTTGAAGCTTGGATAGACAGATGCCTTGTCTTTTGAACATGATGCCACTTGATGAAGAGTTCCAACACAAGGATGATGAAGGATACCCTTGAAACAGCTACATGATGCCTTGCTCTTTTCTCATTCCTTGCTTGTCAAAGGTTCTTTTCACTTCATCTTTAGATGATTCTTCCTTATTGCTGCAACACAAGTAAAGAAACAGCATCAATCCCCTTTCGAAAACATATAAGAATCAGTTTATGTATTTCTAAGCTAAGTGCATTGGTTTCCAAACTACTTGATTTCTTAAAAGCAATCACAAAATTTCAAACTAAGCATCACACTAGAGATGCCAATTCTATCCTTTAGTTGAATGATCACATAGAACTTAAACTAGATTCCCCTCCATAATTGGCGGATTGGTTGAAGAATTTGAGTTCTTCTTGAGACTGAATATACTTTTACCCTTTAGCACAGCAGATTGAGATTTGGGATCTTCTTGACTCTTTGGCGCATCAGTTCAAGGTGTTAAATCCTTCTTGATTCCCAACATTTTCTGGACAAGTCCTTCTTTACCAAATTGAATCTCTCCTTACGGTGTATCTGATCAAACCTTTATGCCATTTGGGTGCTTTAGATAAGACTTTTGAGGTCCTCATGTCTTTCAAACATCATAACAACTTGCAGCCTCTTCACCCTTCCTTATGACGCAGCAAATAGAAGTCTGAATTTCTTCTTAATATTGGCGCATTAGATAAGATATTTGAGATCCTCATATTATGAACATATTGATTGAAACTCTAGATTCTCCTTGAAATCATACTTGGAAGATGATGGATTGACCCTAAACTCCTATTAACCCCTGACGCAGCAGATTGAAAGTTCAAGTTCTTCAAAGCATTAAATCATTTTGGTCAATTTTACTTCTGGCGCATTGGTTAAGGGTTTTGAAATCCCCTTTGATTTGCCTCTAAAATCTTGGACTAGACCACCCTATCTAGTGGCGCATTGGTTGAGGTCTTCAAGATCCTCATGATGTTAGAAAAACTTCCATATTCCCTTTATGTATATGGCGCATTGCTTAAGGTTTTTGATTTCTTCTAGAAACGTGCTTTTCAAAACTTGAACTTTACTCCCCTCCATAAGGTGGCGCGTTGGATGGACACCTTGAAATCTTCTTTAAAAGCCTTATGCTCTCCCTCATGTTTGGCGCACCGGTTAACACTTTTCATTTCCTCTTGAAATGGCGCTTTGGATCAAGTGTTTAGAATCCTCTAGGGTTGGCGCTTTGGTTAAGGAATCTGAAATCTTCTAAAAACTTAGCATTTTTGCCTTAAAACTTAGGTTAAATCATCTTCTTCTTAGTGGCGCGTTGGATGAGGGTCTTGATTTCCTCTAGAAATATTAGAAAACTTGCATTTTAACACTTAAAACCTGCCCCTCCCCTCTTGGGCGCATTGGTTGACACTTTCGAAATCTTCCTCAAAATGTATATTATATCCTTGCAAATCAATCTTGGCGAATCACCTCTACCTAGGTTGCATTGGTTGAGGTGTTTGATATCTTCCTCTACTAGGCGCTTTGGATGCCACTTCTGAAATCTTCTACAAGTTGGCCATGAACCACAGGATATTGAATGATGTGCCATTGAGATCCGCAAGTCAAGGAATGATCCGCAAGCCTTCTCCTTCAGTTGATTGTCAGGAACTGTTAGAATGTTCTGCTCTGAGAAAACAGTTGATCTTTTGATAGCGATATCTTTCCGGTAACTGATTCAAATGCTCTGAATTCTTGATATGATATAGATGAATGAATGTAGATGCTAAGTCCAGATCTGCAAGATGTGAATTGTCAAAACCGGACCACAAGCTGAAACTACTTCTAACTGAACTGCTTTGAACTGAACTGAAAAATGAAAGAACTAAAATGCAAATGTTTTTGGTTGATGCAAGATTACTCTTGAACCAGGGATGCTCCTGCATCACATAGAGGCATTGCGCAAGCAATACTAGTCAGAGGTGCCTCTATAAAAGGCCATACCATCAAAAAAAGATATGCATCCAATAACTACACTCCAGGCATGTTGCAAGCTCACTCCAAAGAACATCGTGCAAACCTGAGAATTGGAATGTAACATTATAATTCCAACGCAACTCTTCTAAAAGCATTGCGCAAACATAAGGAAGCCTAGTGCACCACCATGAGATCCAACACAACTATCAATGAGATGTGCAGAAGATTAATTAGATACAGCTCATCAAAAATATGGACTGTGATCATTCAAATAGATGCACAGCCATACAAAGGGGTGTTGATTATTTGAAGACAGATCGCATGAGAACAAAAGCCGCCTTTATATAGGAGAAGTAAATCATAATCATGATAATAAGGAAAGCGCTCATGAAGAAATCGCAAGACAAGAGATATTTAGGAAGCGCCCATAAAGGATGATTAATAATACATAAATTGAAGTTAAATAAAGGTTAAGTTGTAATGAATGGTCAACAGACCTATGTAGGGTTGTGTCTCTTGAAAAAGACAAGGTATATAAGGATGATAAATCAAGAAGAAAAGGACATCATCGAGAAGACAATTTATATCTTTATTTACTCCTTGTAGGAGCATGAAACCTGATTTTGAAATCTGAGGATGAAGCCCCTCATGATTATACAATTAAGGACGAAAACCCTTAATTGCCATTGTTGAGTTAGGGACGAAAACCCCTGATTTAGGCAGATCTAAAAGCACTTTCAAAACAAACATACAAAGAAAAAATCATTGCAATTTGGAGAAGATAAGTAGTAGATATAAGGATAAGTTTATTTCTATTAAAGAAATACATTCTAAATCTTAATTTTGAATTACATTGAAATATTGCAACTACTATTTTCAGATTGATTTCATATTTACAATTTATTTTGCAATTATTATTGTAAGCTAGGGTTATTATACTTTGAGAAATAAGGAAATTCTAGAACGGGACATTACAAATGCACAACAAACCCTATAAATTTCCTTTCAATCCAAATGCAAGAGATGGAGAACTCATGAGCGACATCAATGCCTCTATCCACTTTGACGGATCAATCGGATCCCATATGCAAAAACAATTGGAACTTGAATCAAAGAGTCCACATGCCCTATACTACAAGTTGTATCCCTTATTCTATCACCCTTTTTTGCATGCTTTCCATGATGACAAGAATTTCGTAGTGACATAGGAATCAACAAATCTGAAATATTTCCATACCTTTGGCTGCGAACAAAATGCTCACCCTCATTTGCCAAAAGAGAATTTGTTAAGATATCCCCAACACCTCCATTTTGTCACTCAAAACCCTCGAATTAGGGTTAACCAAAATGTTCTTCTCAAATGCATATCCATCCACAATGCTACTCTGAAAATTAGTCAATGGCTCACCATTTGGAAGTTCGAAAGATAGTGTATGATTTGGCACATCTTTCTTCAACTTGAACTCTTTGCATCCAACAAATGGACCCCTTTCCGCCTTCACTTCTTGCTAACACATGCAATCATTAGAAACCAATAAAACATCTTCTAACAAAGGATCTTTACCTTTAACTTGCATGATGGGTCCATGTTGTTCCTGCCCAATGATCCACTCTGTAGTAATGTCTTGTGGCTGCTCTTGTTGTTTTGACTCATGCTCAACCATCATAATTTCATCCTTGGCGGCTTCTTTAAATTTGTCAAACCATATTTTCAACCATGCCTCACTATTTTTCAAACACCATTCCATTCTCCTTTCCATTCACTCCATGGAGCGATTGACCCATTCTTCAAATGGATCTGTAGATTTTCCTCTCTAATTTCCCATTAGAAACATGTTACATAATAATTAGATCTAACCCTGCAAGCTAGCAAGATCGCTGCTCTGATACCACTAGAAACATGCAGTATATTTGTATTCTTTTCTGAATTTATGAAATCAAATCAACCAAACAGCAAATACACAAACTGATCACAAAATTTTAAAACCCTTATTTGCTGATGTAAAATCAGATCTTGTTGATTTTAGTATAATCAAACCCTAGGGTGATGAAAATATTCAACTTTTGCAATATGAAACCCTCCAAACTGAAACAGTGAATTGAAAATTGAAAATAATGATGGAAAATATTTGATCAAACCCTCAAACACTTCATAAGCCAAATCTGAACCCAACTTTTGATAATAGTATGCAAAGAATAGCTTGAATGATGATCAAATGAGAAGCCAAGCACTCCTTTTATAGTTGCCTCCTTGTTCAAAATTTGGATCCTAGTATTAAAAAACACTTTTTATTTTTGGCCCAAGCATTTAATAAAATGCTTTTATTATAAAAATACTTTTTAATTTTTATTTTATTTTTATTTTAAGTATTAAAAATACTTTTATTTTAGTACTAGTGTTTAAAAACACCTTTTATTTTAATATTAATAATATTATTAAGTTGCCATTAAAATTAGAAATTATTGGGCCCAACTTAAATAATATTATTAATTTTTTTTAGTCCGAAAAAGGGGACATGACACTTCCTGGGGCCAATCTCAAAGTATTCCAGTTAGCATGATTGTCAAGATTTGGCACGAAACCCAAAACTCATTACACGTTACAGCTTGCCAATAAGGAGGACCTGCAAGGTAGATGAAGTGTGCAGTGAGATCTATGTTGTGAAATTCATTACGACCTGAGCCACGAACCTCCTAGGAACCCCTAACCTTGGAAAGGTCTTCAGTTGTTACCACAAAGCTTGAATGGTTGCTGCATGGTGAGATTCTGCTCTGGAACTATCTTCTACAGCGAGGATCTGGTAACTGAAAATCATTAAAAACCTGCAAAACAAACAAAACATGAAATGAAATATTTTAGGTGATGCAAGATTGCTCGACCCCTGAGATGCTCCTACACATTTTAACAATTATATGAGGGTTGTGAGATAACTGTGATCTTAGGCTGTGAGTCTTGTCTCCTTTTTCAAGGTAAGAGTAAGGGAGATCCAGAGCGTGTTGGTTTCAATCAATCAGAGCACTGTTTGCTTCTTAGGAATTAATTCTGAACATTTACTCCCCTTTCTGCTCCTGTAAGCCACACAGTTTAGGTCTAATGAAATGGTGAATGAATTTGGTATGAGTGAGAACAAATCATGATGAGGAGAGGCTACAAGTATCTAGACAATGATTTGGTATGAGTGAGAACAAATTATGATGAGGAGAGGCTGCAAGTATCTAGACAATGAAAGCTTGAGGTCAATCTGATTTTGCAGTAGCGAGAAGTACTTTCTGTGACATTGGCATGATACCAGAAGATCATGCTCCAGTTCTGTATTTTGATGTTGGAGCAATGGACATGTAGTTGTTATCATTAGACTGTAGAAGCTCTCTTTGATAGCTGAAAAGTATAATGGGCTTAAGCATCTACCAGACTTCTATGTTTGACTCATTTGCTTTGAGGCCCCAACACAATGTTAATATCGGTCATGGTTTGGCATTTTCACTCACTTTTCTGCAAGTCTAGGGTTATCTAGGGTTTATAACCCTAGGTATCTTCAGCAAAAGAAAATGAATTGCTGAAGAAGATTATTCCTGATTAGATTTCTGTGACAGGGATAGAATGGTTTCCAAGACATATAGCCCAATTTTCCTACACTGAAGTGCAGGTCATTCAGGATTGTAGCCCGTACCACCTCACAGAAAACTGATGGCATACTGCTAAATCTCAGTTTAGGGCTTCTTGTCACATCCAATTGAAACAATGGATAAAGTTTTAAGACTTTTGACATGATTTATGGTTGTAGATCAATGCTTCAGGATTTAACTGTGTGTGTGTTTTTTCCTCAACGTTTCAGATCATACTCCATGATCCATCATCAGGAGAATAAAGAGAAAGAGAAGAGAAAGTATTCTCCTGATGATAGATCATGGAGTATGATCCAAAACGTTGAGGAAAGAACACACACACAGTTAAATCCTGAAGCATTGATGTACATTCATTATGGACTGTGGAAATCTGATGTCTATCATGATTTATGGTTGCCAATCAATTGTGTAACAGGCAAATAATAATGTCAATATATTGAGTTGGAACTGATGCAAAGTCCAAGCATTATATAATCAAAATATCCAGGTAGTACTAGGAAAAAGACCCAAACAGAGGTATAGGAGCAGCTTAGAGCGTAAAATCCATGAAGAATGTCCTCAAATTCTAGAATTGCTAACTGGAAGCAATTCTTCCATGCACAAATGTGCTCCATGATTACAAACAAAACACAATGATGAAGCTTCTTGTTACATCAGTGACCATAGAATGTTACAGAAACAGCACTACAACAGTAGATTTTGTTTCATTCCATGACAACCTGGACAAGGAGACCAACTTCATTAGGACAAACATTCTTACCAGGTATGTATAGAACTATTGGGTTTTTACCATTCACAGAACTGGGATGATCACTTAACCTGCAATTAGGTGTAATTTCTGTGTCACTATGATCACATGGCCTCCCAGGACAAATGGGTATCGCCTGGTAGCGAGTTTCCCAACAGCTGATCTTTGCATCCAGACATCCTAATAAGCATCAAGGCACCAGATTTAGAGTTATTGGCTCACTACAAGACAACCAGTCAGACCTCCGAGGATGCCCATTTAGGTAAGGAAAAACCCTCTTGCTGGGTACAAATTGATGAGACTTATTTTCTTCTTTAACCTTGCAAGGCTCATGGTTGAAATGCACGATTGTGCTTATTCACCAGAATCACCACCCAGGTTCTAGCTTGGTTGCTGGGAAAAAAACCTCCAAAACAGGATAAGCATCAATCATTGTTGATAGGCAATCGAGATTGCACCTAATTGCAGGACACACCCCAGATCTGCAAATGGTTAAAATTCCAAGTCTAAGATTAACAGATCAGGCAAAGAGAGTTTACCTTACACAATTGGGCGTTTGCCAATGGCAGTGAGCAATTCATCTAACAGTTTGGCATAATCCATGGGTCATTACGATTGTCTGGCCTTGGCAATCCAATATTGCTCTACCTTGCTGGAGAATTTTGGCACTTATAGATCAAACCATTTGAATGATTGCTCCAAACTCAAGAACTGCTAACTGGAACCTATTCTCCTGTTCAAAAATGTGTGCCATGATTCCAAATTAAATACAAAGTTGAAGTTTCTTGTTACACAAAAAGGCTAAAGATTGTGAAAGAAACGGCATTGCAGCATCATATTTAGGCCCATTCCAGGACAACCTAGCCAAGAAGCCTCAATCTGATAGGATACACATTCTTGCTTGATATGAAGAACTATTGGGCTTTACTGTTCACTCGGATTGGGTGATCCCTCATCTTCCAATTAGGAATAACTTGTATCATCGAATCACATGGCCTCACTTGTCAAATGGGTATCCTGTTCTAGAGAGCTCTCCATGGTCTCATCTTTGAACTCAAGCATCATAATAAATGCTATATTTAGAATTTTTGGCTTACACCAGGACAATCAGCCACACATCTGATGATGCCTATTTGGGTAGGGAAAACTTTCTTGCAGGGTACAAAGAGGTGAGACTTTTTTACTTTGAATTGGTGAGGGTCAGGGCTCAAACACAGTCATGCTTACTTGCCACCCAGGTGAGCCAGATCCCAGCAGATATTTGGGAGATAACACTCTAAAATGCATAGTTCCATGGGTACGCACCCCACCTCAAAATGCCATGTTTCCGAAACCAGGATATCCTCAGGATGTGGGAACGCCAAGGAAACATCCCCCCACCATCCTCCCTACTGCCACCACCAGAGTGGGCATTTTCCAGGGAAAACTTTCTTGCAGGGTACAAAGAGGTGAGACTTTTTTACTTTGAATTGGTGAGGGTCAGGGCTCAAACACAGTCATGCTTACTTGCCACCCAGGTGAGCCAGATCCCAGCAGATATTTGGGAGATAACACTCTAAAATGCATAGTTCCATGGGTACGCACCCCACCTCAAAATGCCATGTTTCCGAAACCAGGATATCCTCAGGATGTGGGAACGCCAAGGAAACATCCCCCCACCATCCTCCCTACTGCCACCACCAGAGTGGGCATTTTCCAGGACAACCTGCAGAAGCAAGGGACATCTCCCAAACTTCCCCCCTGTTGGGGATGTTGAGAGGATGCCCCAGTGTCCCCAGGATGGCCTGGGGACTTCAAGAAGTCCCTTGACAACCTCGGAGACTCCGGGAAGCCCTCGTGTCCTGAGCATTAAAGACATTTTTTAAAAGCATTTTAAGAAAAAAAGTTTCTTTATATCATGATAACAATTTTGATTTGTGTCAAAGCTTCAAATAGACAGACAACATGATGGCATGGACAAATGGTTGACTGTGGAAGAAAGAAGGAATATTTACACAGCATTGAAGGCAAAATAGTCTATTAAATTTAGAACAACTGTTACTGTTTTTGTTTACTTGGATGTACCCTCTCTTAGCTGTTACTGTTTTTGTTTCTGCTGACCGGTGTAAGAAGTTTCTAAAAACAGAGAAGAAAAATAATTATAAATAAAAGGATTCAAGAATGGCGATATCCATGTCTTCAACCATGCTGCGCTAATCTTTTAGATTGGTCAGATTCCCCAGCTTCACCATTAGTTCTCTGAAGTGAAGAATGAAGATTTGATCGGCAATAATGAGGATTTGGTGTTGAAGAAAACGTAGTGACCCCTGGTCCCTGCAAGGGGCACTGCCCCTCGACCCTGTTGGGGTCTCTGCCCCCCAACCCCTGCCCCCCCACTTATATTTGCACCACCAACTGCTGTCCCCAAATTTAGCGACATAGTCCCCCTATCTCCATCCCTGTCCCCAAAACTCTGTGGAACAATGCAGTAAAATATGAAAATCTAAATGTGTTATATGTTTGGAAGCAATCTTAACAATAAAATCAGAGATGATAGACATTAATCAAAGAAATGACACATAGAAAAGAGACCAGAACTGAAACATAAAAGCTTATTAATAATAATCTATGAATTTTGTACACGGTATACTCTCGTAGCATGTATGAGTATCTATCTTCCACTAGCTACGTATATGCTATGCCTCTGCTTAGCTGCTATGAAATCTAATAAGATTAATGCAAACATGATGTTACAAATCTTTGAAGGCTAAAGAACTGTTATTCTTCCACAGTTATGCTTCCAATGCAACCCTTCACCTTCTAAGATTTGAGCTGAAAAGTGTCATATGTAACACAGTCAAACCTTGTTCATGAGGCTCTGCCCCTTTAAGGACAAAGGCAACAATACTGCTGGCAGTTGAGGATACCATACTACCAAGTGTTGTGAGTGGACCTTAGCGGTTTGGTTTGTAGGTGCCTGGGACCCTATCAAAGCTGATGATATAAACCTCATAAGGTTTGGTGCATGCTTCAATGGCATCATATCTCATCAGCCTAGATTGTCTCATGCCATTGGAAACATGTGCGCAACATCTTGTGGAGATGGATTGATGTTCTTGGAGATAGAACAAACCTTGGAAGAGTGTTCAAAAGTATCACACACCAAGAAACATGAGGTGGCCTTATTGCAAGACATGATAAAGAGCTTGACAGCGTCACTAGAGTTGTATTTTGAGAATCCACCTAGATCACTAGGTCTCACCTTGGTTGTTGTTAGAAACATCCAAACAGGGAATAAGCATTAGTCCTTGTTAGGAGGTGATCCTTATGTCCTAAAGACAACCCTCATGTCTTAAAGATTGCAACCTAATTGTAGGACTCGTCACAAATCTAGAAATAGTAAAAACCTAAAGCCTGGCCTCTACAAGCCAGGCAAGAGGCTTTGCTCCACCTAATTGGGGTTTTACAATTAGAAATGAGCAAATCCTCCAAGAATTAGGTATAATCCATGGGTCACTAGGATTGCATGGCACAAAAGAATTGTTTCCACTTATAAAGTAAAACCCCTAAAGGAAGTCCCGGTATACTAGAAATACTATTTGGAAGTCATCCTCCAATGCAAAAACATACATCATGATTTCAAACTAAATAAAAAGTTGAAGTTCCTTGTTACAACAAAAGTCACTATGGGATGCGATAGAGAGCAATTACAGAACCATACTGTAACTCGTTCTAGGACAACCTGACCAAGGAAACTCATCCCAATATGACAAACATTCTTGCCAAGAATGGATTGAAGTTTTGAACTACTAAGATTTTATTGACCACAAAGATAGAGTGATCCTTCCACCTAAAGTTAGGTGCAACTTTTAATTCACTAGGTTCACATGACCTCCAACAACCCAACCCACAGGTATCTCATGCTAGACAGTTTCTCCACAATTGATCATTAAACTTGAGCACCCTAATTAACTACAAAGCACAAGCTTAGGAGTTGACGGCTCACCATAGGACAAAGAGGTAAGACTTTTGTTTTCTTTTCATTTGAACTAATGAAGTTTAGGGCTCAAATAAATGCACATGCTTATTTGCCACCTAAGTTTCATCATGGACTGGACACTGGAAAAAACCTCCAACATTGAATAAGCATCAATTGTTGGCACACAATCCTGGAGACCTCGAAATTGCAACAAATTGTAGGATGCACCCCATTTCTATAAATGGTAAAATTCCAAAGTATAAGCTCTTCAGACCCAGCAAGAGGACTTGTTTTACCCAATTGAAATTTTGTCATTAGCCTTCAAGCGTTGAACCTCCAAAATGAAAAATGAAAAACCTTTTGCTTTGCTAGAGATTCTTCCTAAAATTTCGTTAGTACTAAGCATATTTTATAATTTTTCTAGAGTTACAGAAATCAAGAAATATAAAAAATGCACTTATCATACATCCAAGAAACCGAGGTCTCTACCATTTCAAGGGCCAACATAGATTCAATTCTTGTGGAATTCTTTAAAAATAAAAACACTAAGGGTTACTACTACAACTATATTGGATCCATTACAAATACCAAACTTGGTAAATAATTCATTTCTTAAAGGATAAAAATTACTATAAACTCCAATCAATACTGCAGAAAACTGAAATATAAATGTATATTGGCCTTTGAGCTGTGAGCTTTGCCAGCTCAAAAAGTCTTTTGCATTGCTAGGTGCATTATCCAAAAGGTCATAATTTCATTCATATTTTAAGACACAGTTGGGTTTCAGCACAACTGAGAAAAAAAACATATATAATCTAAGCATCTTCTGAGGGCTGTCATATGTTCTATAGCCATGAAACTCCCACAAACACTTATCATTAGCACTACAATTCAAGTGGAACCAGTACAATCACATTACTCCACTAAAAATATAATGCACCATATAGGGCCTAAATCATAGTTGTGAGGCTTGGCGAGTCTAGGGAAACATATCATGTCCTGGACTGAATGAGCCAAGCCAGTCCAGCTGACTAATCTAAGCAGACTTGGCACTCATTACAAAGACATGTGAAAATAAAGGTGGAACTAAACCTAGAAGCTACAACTGCCCTTTCCTCCCTCAATCTCAAATCTAAAGTTCTTTGTAGCAGCATCCACAACTGAAAAAATCATTCGTGGCATAGAGAACTCAATTTTAGCAATTTTATTCAATATTTGGGTGTTTTTTAATTGAGTTTTGATTTTATTTGCTAATTCTTTCCAAGATCTGAATGTTTTGGGTGTGTCCAAACCCAAAATAAGCCCTATGGTCTAAACCACAATAAACCCTGATTTCTCAATTAGGATTTAACACAGTAATACCCATGTTCACATTCTTCAACATGATGCATTCAGGGTGTAGTATTTGAGTTACATTGCATCCAATCCTAGTGTAGTCATGTGTAATCTTGATAAATGAAAAGGAAAAGATAGCCCACACTAGTGACATCTTAGCCAAAGTAAAAAGCAACGAATTTCAGAGGAGCCAATTTACCAATTGAGAAAAACAATTAACCCTAACTCACACTCCAAAAAACAGGAAACCTAGATACAACAATAATTACCAGAAGTTTTATCTCAAGGAACTAACATATGCACTATTTTGAGGGCTGTCACAAGTTCAATTGCCATGGAATTTTCACAAACACCTATCATTAGCACTACAATTCTAGCGGAACCATTACAATCATATTATTCTACTAAATACATAAAGTATGATATAGACTCTAACTCATAGTTGTGAGGCTTGGCGAGTCTCAGGAAGCGCGCTGAGCCCTTAGTTGAGCGAACCAGTTAACTAAGCTCAGTAGACACGGCACTCATTATGAAAGTGCCAGAAAATAAAGGACAAAACAAAAGCATCCCTTGAAAAAACCTCTGATCAATCTTCGCCAGCGTTAAGCCTGGTAACGGTTTACAAGGAGGCAATATACCAATTAAAAGAAAAGCAAACCCTGACTAATAAATTGAAATAATTAAGAAACTGTTAACATCATTGCAGATGCCTTAAGAATATATATACATATACATACGTGAATCTCTCTGTTTTATCAGGGTCTTCGGATTGGTATTTGCCTAATTCGACATCCACATTCTCATTTTCTTCATCATCGTCATCGTCATCTTTGGCAGCGGCGGCGGTGGCTTTGGCAGCGTCGGGAGGATTAGCAGGCTGTTGGGGTTCCTCCTGAGACTGTGGAGGACCATCAGGAGCGTCATAATCTTCCTCGTCACTAGAAATATTGCCCTTGTTATTCTTAGAAGAGTCCTTCAAATCTTGTTTCCCTGCTGTTGCTGCTTCTGAATGTGTAGGGGAGGGAAGTGGTGAGTCAGGAGGTGTTACAGACTCATTGAAGGCGCTTTCGAATGGATCCAGACTCATTTTCTGCTGCTAAAACTAGCGGTGCTTGCTCTTACAGGAATCAAAAAAGTTTTAACTATGAAATGGCTGGCGCAAATTTATATGAAAAGAATCAATTTTCTAGTTTTTTTAGAGCCCGAACTGCGCGCTTGCTCAAACCTTGTTTCAAAAATGATGCAGTTGCGAATTTGTGTGCAGGTGACTGTTTTGTATTTCATATGGTTTGCTTTAAATCCACATTCACGGTGGGTCCCAAAAAAGCTGAAAAATGACCGACGGATACTATGCTGGTCCCATAGAGCCTGGAGGTTTCTCCATTTTTTAAAGTGGTTGTTGCCGTAAATTTTTAATAACGGTTATCTATTCGACGTTAAGAGACACTTTAGTATAAACAAAATTACTAATAATAAACTAAATATATAGAATAGAATAGAATAACTTTTAAATGCTAAAAATAGTTTATGAGACAAACCCAGTCAGATTTGCTTCTGCCTTTCACTTCTTCTTTTGTTTAAAGATATAATGAGCTCTCTGACCTTATCGAATGCCCCCTCTATACTTTACCATGATGTCTGTGTAAGTGTCACACTCTAAAATAAAGTGTTTTTTCCGATTCCACTGCCCAGAAGTGCAGAACTCACACACTCTCTCTTCCCACGTTTCTTTAGGCCTCTTCCTCCTTCCTATTTCACATTGAAGCTGATGAGAGTTAGTTCTAATCTAAACAATCAAAATCTTAGCTCTCCAAGGGATATCCGCCCTAATGTACGCTTTTTGTTGATGATCACAAGTGGGGTTAAACATCTCGAGGTAGTATTTCTTCTTTCTCCCTAGAGTCCCATTCCACATATACTTGCAGAATTTATCTATGACAAAAGCTTTTATTTCTTTGCCATCCGTAGGGCAAGCATTCAAAAAGATATTCCACTTGTTATTTTGTTTCATCCAGGATTTCTTTCTTTCACTTATAGCCTCGTTGAAAACTACCTTAGGCCACCTAATGGTTTCCATCTGCTCAATTCTTTTGAGATACCTTAAGAGACGTACAATAGTTGTGGCTTGTATCAGGACAACCCCTATTTTAGCTAATAAAATCTCATACGGAGTTGAAACTTTTAGCCTGAACTTGCTAGTGATCATGTGCTTTTGGATTCTCTCTATTTGCTTCCACTTGGACTCTGACATGCTGCTAGCCCAAATCTCACACCCATAAAGTACCACAGCACTTACCAATAGTCCAAAAAGGCTCAGAATAATTTTCCAATCCCATAATTCTGCCTTTTTACACTTGTTTTAGAGGGCATACCATGCTTCCCAATCTCCCAAAGTTCTTTTCTTTCTACAAGTCTCCCAACTAAGCATGTTGTTAAAGTCAATACCAAGATACTTGTACTCATTTACTTCTTCAAGAATACTTCCCTCAAAGAAAAATGTGTGCTGGATCTTTTTCTTTTTGTTTGAGAAAATCATGATTTTGGTCTTGTTGGAATCAACTTGCATACCAACAACTCTGCAAAAGTGCTCAAGAGCATAAAGGTGCTCTTGTAATCCCTGGGGGGACTTAGCAATCAGAAAAAGGTCATCAACATATAAAAGGAGTCTTATCACATATTCCCCTAGTTGCACACCATCCCCACCCTACAAATTTAGCCACTCTTCAAGCTTGTCAATGTATAAGCCAAAAAGAGTGGGAGATAAAGGGCACCCTTGTTTAACTTCGATGTCACTCCTAAAACTTTCTGAGATTCCTGTTGAAGTTCTAATTTTGACTTGGACCTCTTCATAAAGCTTATGGACAGTCGCTCTTAGATGCACTGGAATGCCAAGTTCCTTCATCCTGCACCATAACTTATCTCTAGGGACCGTGTCAAACGTCTTTTTAAAGTCAACAAAACAACAATAAGCTTCTTCTTTTTCATCCCAAACTTTTTCAATGATGTGTCTCAGTGTAACACCATGATCTAAAGTAGAATGCTTAAGCCTAAAGCCTGCTGCCCTTTTGCTCTCTTCCCCTTCTCTTCTACCCACTTGTTGATTCTACTTTCCACCATGCTACCAAACAATTTTGCAAACAAAGGATTGATTGTGATGGTCCTATAATTGGAAGGATTGTTAGCATCTCCACTCTTCAAAAGAGGTATTGCTAGGTTGGTGATCCAATCTTTCGGGAAGCCATGCTAAATAATGTTGAAAATTCTAGTAATGTGAGGTGCGAGGGTCTTCACCCCTCACTTAATGTATTATGCTTGAAGTTCAACCAAATCCTTAGCTTTCCCAACACCTAACTTCCTAATACCCACCTTGACCTCTTGCACATTGAAAAGCTTAGTTGTTGTGTTGATCAAGGGAGGAGGCTCAATCTCTATTTCCTACTCGTAAAGTGGCTTTGCATACTCAAATCATTGACTAGCCGTGATGTTATTTTTTGTAGGTTTCTTCTTTGGTTGAAGTTCCTTCCAAAATAACTTAGGGTTATATATCATCATACACTATATAAATTTTGATGGTATTTGAAATCTCTCCTTTCATGCCATACAATATTTTTAAAATTTTGATTGTATTTTATGATAAAAATACCTAAATACAACTATTCGGCCATCAAATTTATGCCACCATGGAGTTTCCCCCATAAGGCACAACACTTGCTGAAGGTTTTGCAAATGGAGCAGCAAGCTAAGTGGGCTTGATCTTCAGGGAAACTCCATGGTTAAGCGTGCTTGAGTCGGAGTAGTACTGGGATGGGTGACCTCCCGGGAAGTCCCAATGCTTCACCCTTGTGTGCATCACCTAGATGCAATGAGTGCTAAGTGGACCATTCATTAACATGAGAGATGGGTTCATGTGAACCACTACTCATGAAATATGGGTCATGTGTTTGACTCAAAAACTACGCAGTTAAACCCTGAATTAAAATATCATAATTTGACATGCTACGAAAAATACCTCCTACTTATCAATTAATGAGCAAAAGGGGCTCTATAATGAATGGTTCATAAGGCACAACACTTGCTAAAGGTTTTGCAAATGGGGTAGCAAGCTAAGTGGGCTTGATCTTGGGGGAAACTCCATGGTTAAGCGCGCTCGAGTCGGAGTAGTACTAGGATGGGTGACCTCCCAGGAAGTCCCGATGCTTCACCCCTATGTGCATCACCTAGATGCAATGAGTGCTAAGTTGACCATTCATTAACATGAGAGATGGGTTCATGTGAACCACTACTCATGAAATATGGGTCATGTGTTAGACTCAAAAACTACGCAGTTAAACCCTGAAATAAAATATCATAATGTTGATTATCTTTTCATGGTATAGCATCAATGAAGTATGAATTGAAAGATGTAAGTAACTGCAATGTTAGCTCGTGATATTGAGTTAGTTTTGCTTCCTTATCTTTGTAATCACCCATTCTTTATCTAACCACAAGTTGGGAGTCATTGTGTATATCAAAGAAATATCGCGTTGCCTTTGTCACTAGGCAACACTATATCAAAGAAATCTTCACCCAAGATCTCTTCACACACAACCAAAAATTATCTTTCCTTTACCTCTTCCTCCATCTAAAAGGGTCCCCTAAATATATCTTTAGGAGATACTCTTCTTTCTTTAAATGGCATAGGGAATGACTCTTGTTTGGGGGGTTCACCTCTTCATAAGGTCATTTCATTTTAGGAGACATATCTTTTGATAATTTATCATTTGTTAGTGACATCTAAATAATGTAGACTTATCCCATCCTTCTTTGAGTGCTTCAATTGTGTCGATAGCTATATCATTGAACATCTCCCCTGTATCATTATTTCCTTCATTTTCCCCCTTTCTTGGAATTCTAAATTTTTCATCATTTTCTCCTTCTATAAACACACACTTCTACTAACCACGTATTGTCTAAATATTCCATGCTCAACTTTAGAGGTTTTACTTTTGAATTTGAAATTAATAAACCCTCAAACCCTTAGATGATTGTGACCTTAAGGTTTGATAAATTAAGTTCAAAATATGGTTCTCGATTCAAATATTTAACTGGCAGAGCACCCCTAATTCTATGTCATGGATGAGCAATACTACTTCCAAGCCATCCCTTGAATAACTCCTTATATTCTTTATATTATTTTATCTTATCTATAAATTCAGTCAAACTTTCTTCTATTCTTTTAATATGGGTGATTAACTGCTCAAATGTTTCATTGTTATTGAGTAGTGCACTAACTATTTGTCCCTTTGATTGTAGATCTTCCAAACTCTTGACAATAGCCCTCCTGATGCATTAGACTGAGGTTTCCTAGCCTTTTCCATTCTTCTATGGTATCTGTTGATGTATAAAATTGCGCAGGTTCCAACACCAACATGGGAAGTTTCAAGAATGTGAGACTTGCTACTTGAAACAACCTCCAGATTTTAAAGAAGCTGGCTCTTCTCTATCTAAAATGGGTTTGAGGAAAAAGGGTAGAAGTTAATAGGATTACAGACACAATTTAAGCAAATCTAATTATGGTGATGTGCCTGAATAAAAGTATTTCCTTCAAACTAAGCACAGTGAAAACTACTCTCAAGATTCAGTTATATTAAAGAGCAGATACTGCATGATTAACATAAATAGATGCAATGAATATAATCAAAGGCTCAATAACCAGATACTTTGCAATGACACAGATAATATCAACCAAGGCATAGAACAGAGTTCTTCTCATTTATTTTCCAGCAACATAAAAGTCACAGATACATGCACAGGTACATTAACTTTCTAATCAAGAATAACAAAATCAAGGCAAAATGATATCAACTGGTCACAGCAAAGTCTCCAACTTCTCTTTTAGATTCTGACTACAAAACTTATGAAAATTCTATATATGTGTATCTCTATATATCAATCTCTATATCTCCTTAGATCTATTACAAATGCTACGGATTTATAACCAAAGATCCGACCCTAGATTGTCTGTAACAACCAAATCTCAACGGCCCAACGGAATGAAGCTAACTGGAAGTCTCCGGTGGTTACGATCCTTCAAATCTGCAACAGTCTTTTCGTTTTTGCAAGCTCATTGGTTGGGGCAAAATATATGTGGCACAACTCCTTCCATTAAGGGACAGACACATGGCGAGACCCGCGCACTTGAAACTTGAAACATATTGACAGATGGCAATGTCCGCAGCAAAACGAGAAACTCCTTTGTTTCTCAGGAATGAACAGGAAAATGACAACATTCAGAAACATCTACGTAAGCATTCAGAAACATCTACGTGTCTTCCTCCGCAAAACCCACAAAACTGTGTCTTTATATTCAGGTGGCCTTCGCTGTTGACAAATGTTGCAATCCGCATCACTTAAGAAACAAACATATTAATGATGGGACCCATAGCCTCAGCGCTCACTAGCCTTCAAAGGGAAAAAGCTGGGACAGGTGGCATCTTATGCACACACAATAACTAATAGGTGGCGGCACCCGCATCACCGCTTGAAACATTATAAAGCATTTGAAACTCTCGCATAAGCTAACACTTGGCACAATCCACATCACTTTAAAAACTTTATGCTTCTCACCGAAAAGGGTCATAAACAAAACTACTCCTCTTATGCATCCACCACGTGGTGTTCTCCTCACTCTTAAAATTGAAACAGACTATGGCCCACCATTTTCTTTTCAAACAATAACATGATGCGGAAAGCAACACGCGGCAACCTCCGCGTCACTTAAAGGGACACATGGCACACTCCGCACAAAACTTGAAACTTTAGGGGTTGCCTTCGCTTATGACACGTGGTGACCTCCGCAGCAAAGCTGAAACTTGAAATACTGAAACAATTTACTACGTGGCATGCTCCACATGAAAGTTAATATTAGAAACAATATTGCGGCTTCAACTGTGGCTTGACACTTGGCGGCTTCTGCACAAAATTTAGAAACCTGAGTAGCAATATTTGAAACTCCCATAGAAACAAAAGGAAACCTGCGGACGTGCTGCGACTAGAAATAAAATGTAGAGTCTTTGACACTCTACAGTTCTTGGCGACCAAGAGGACTTCTGAGCTTGCTCAGAAAGAACTCAAAACTGGCAAAAAATATATGTATTAAAACATAACCTAGAGTCACAAATTCTGCAATGCCATCTGATAAACAGACCATTCTGAATCAGAGAGTCCCTGTCTACTCTGTAAATCTTGAAAAGCAAAATCAAGAGTATTATATCTTTGTGGGAAAAAGTCTACAAAATTTGGACCACAACTTTCAACTGAAACTCCAGCTGGGCCATAGGTATCAACACAGCTTCCACCTCTTTGACTGATGATGCATTACTTAAACCTTGGAAAAATGTTTGATTAGTTTGCCTGGTCAAGAGTAGGGCCTTGATGTCATCATTCATTAGCACTGCATTATTATCTAGGAATGGCAAAGGAAGCCCTAGTTGCACCAGATCCTCGATATGTTTCTTCATATCCTTCACTCCTTCCTTCACTGTATCCAGGAGTTCTTGGCAATTTGTAGCTGCAGAGTTGCAACTCATAACCTCATTGACCTTTTTAGCAACGACCATCTTGTCATTGATTCCTGCTGCTAACAGAGTTTCATCTATGGTGTCATATAATTTCTTTAAAAAAGTTGAGAGTTTGACACTCTCAAAGAAACAGTTGACAAGATGGCTTGCACCGAAGTTTCAACCTTCTCACATAACTGCTGAGCATTTAACAAAAATGTTAAAGATGGCCTTAGTTGAATAATCTTCTCAGAGATTCTCTCCCATACTGAAACATAAATCTCTTTCACCAGATTCAAAACTCTAGCATTATGTGGCCTATTAGCTAACTCAATTGTTAGTTGTTTTGTTCTTTGTTGCTCTGCAAGGAGTTGTGCCTGAATTGCACCATTAGTATTCTACTCACTTTACAACTTCTGCTGAAATTGTGTGGCCTGTTGTAACTTCTCTTGATATCTCTTTTCTAAAGTGGCTTTCTCCTGTCTTAAAACAGTCACTGCAGCCTTTTCCTATGCTAGCTCAGACTTAAGAGAAGCATTCTAGGCCTGAGTAGCCTGATGTATCTGACAAGAAACAGTATTTTGCTATTGTTTATTCAGACTCTCAATCTCATTTTTATTGGATTGAAATTCCCCAGCAAGGTTGCTATTATTCACCTTCTCCTGAGCTAAATCATTCTCTACTTTCTGCAACCTTTTAGACACTTTCAAATAATTAGTTGCTATAGCAGATGTAGTCTCATTTAATAGCTCCACCCTGTCTTGTGGCCTGAAAAGAGACATATCCATAGCTACAACATTCATTGAATAGTCTTGGGGCTGCATCTGTTCATTAGGTTTCACCACATTTGGAGACAAATGTGTGACTGTTAGTTGTTGTTGAATGGGGTCAAAAAGTGACCTCATGTGTGGCACAACAGGGCTCTTGTTGTCCTTCTTCCACTTCTTATCCATTCTAGCCTCTCTAGCCCTTTTTGTTGTGTCTGCTTGGGCTTGGAATGTAGGAGGTGATGCAATGTATCCTCCAGCAAAAGGATGACCTTGAGGCAGGCCATAGGGGATAGCCAATAATTGTTGGCTAGGAGAAACTTGAGGAGGGGCTCTTTTTGGCACAGATGGAGAAAAAAGTGGTAATGAAATGGCCTGCGAAGACATGGCCTGTGAACTGGCAATTGGGGCAAGGGCTAATGTAAGCACAACAAAAGTGGCAGGGGGTATAAATGTTTGGCTAATTGGGATTGCCACTCCTAAAGTAGAAGAAAGAGACAGAGGGGAAAAGGGAGAAGAAACACTTACTTGAGCAATAGAAGATGTGACTGGCAGTTGTTGTAGCAGTGGTTCTGCTTCTTCCTCCTCTTCTACTTGTAGGTGCAACTTCCTGTGTTTCCTAGGTCTCTCTCTTGTTTCTTCCCCTGACTCTTCTTTCTCTGCCACATTTACCACCACTGGTGGTTGCAAAGGAACAAAACTAGAAGCTCCAGAAGCTGAAGCTGCTTGAGTCCCTATGGTTGGTGATGACACCACACCTTTTTGTTTCTCTAAAGTGCTGAGGGATTGGGGCCATGTAGATACAGGAAGAGCACATGAAGGTTGTCCTATTTCTTGCATGGTTTGGGCAGATTTTGCTTCTTCCTCTAATTCCTCTCCCTTCCTCTGAACTCTACTTGTGTCTGGGCTAGAAACCGGAAAGGGATGCCACTCATCCCAGATTGATTCCCATTTTTCATCAATATCAATATTCCCAAAGGAATGTGTTAACTCTGAAATTTCTTGCCTATACTTCCAATAGGCTTCAATCTTCTCTGGCTTCCAATCTTGGGCCTTCAAAGTTTTCCTCAAACTAATAGTCATTTTTATCTTAGGGTCATTTACTTTTTCTTTAACATAAAAATTTTCCAATGGCTTAGGCCCTTCATAGGGTAAATCAGCTAGTTCAACATATAGGTCTAGGTTGTCTTCTTTTGGATTCCTCTTATCATCCCAGAATGGCCGACCCTCATGTACCATTTTAGCATGGACTTTGTTATTCCTAATCCAGGAGTCCAGAAAACTGTCTGGGTCATACTTCCATTTATCTTTAATGATGAAGAAACCAAGGGTAGCTAGCTTTCTTAGCAAAAGGTGCTCTACATCTCTAACCTCTAGTGCCATATTTTTCCTAACCCATGGGATGTCATACATCTTCCTTTTATTTCTCTTGTGGCCAAATTCATTGTCAACCACAGACACCTACCAGGTGACTTCTAAGAACATGACCCTGGGGGTCAATATTTTAGGTAATAGCATGGGCTCCTCATTGAAACCATGGACTCTGATGATAGTATTGTGTGCCCCAAAGAAATAATCATAGGGAATTGGGCAATTGGTCATAAATCCCCTTATACCCTGTGTCAATCTATGCTCTACAGGCTCAGGGCTTAATTGGCAAAAGGCAGGGGCTACAAAAAGCTCCCAAAACTCATAAGGGTTGGATGCCTCAGATAACACATGTGTCCATGCAAACACAGGGATAGTTTTGTTTTGGCCAAAATCTAGGTCATACATATTCAATTGCATGTATTGTGCAAAAAGACTATGGTTCTGATACAGCATTAGGTGGAATAGAAAAGCAGAATACCTGAAAACTCGCTTGGACTTGAAATTCACGAACTGATCAATCATGGCATTAGCAATTTGCTCTGAGAAATCCAGCTGGTATTCTTGTGACTTGTCCATAGTTTTCAATTTGAAAATGATAGCTATTTGTCAGTCATGAACTGTATTATCCTCTCTCATCCCAAAAATGAAGGCTATCATTGACAGTGCCTCTTGAACACTTTGACTGAATTGTGCCCTCCCAGTGGGTAGTGTGGGCATCTGGGTGTTAGCATCTCCCAACTGCATCTCTAAATTGAGGAACCTTACTTTGTTGTTTGCATTTTCCCATGTGTTTTGCATTTTACAGTTGGAAATGTGGTCGTTCTATCATGTTGCAGGGCCAACATGTCCCTTATGGCCTTAGGCGTAATATGTACCATGAAAGGGCCCTATTATATAGTGTTTGATGGTGCATGAAACAGCTCTGCATAGAACTCAGTTAGCTCGGGACACAGGTGTACACTTGGAACCAGGAATGTGCCAATCGTGAGGTCCATATTCTCATACCAAAAGTTTCGGACTGCCCATTTTTGCTTTTTGAATACACCTCTGATGTGCCCCCTCCCGGAGAGCCTTGGTATTCTTTTGAATGGTCGTGTCAAAAATGCCATATGCATAATCCTTCACCTTTGCTGGGTCAACAGATAATCCTACCTCAAGAACTCTTGTTCTTGGATAGGCTCTCTTTGGTTGCGCGGGTGCTGAAGCATATGATTTGTTGCTCAACAGCCTGTCAATTGACTCATAAATTCTGAGTCCCTCTTGAGGAGACTCTGCTTCAGACATATTTGTATTTGCGGGGAGAATGCGGGAAGCTTTGACACAGGAAAGAATGAAACTGTTAACAACAGTGACACTTAGCTGAAAGGCACTTGCTAGGGATGGACTTAGATGCAATAGTGATTCAAAGCAGAGAGATAGCAGCGAATGAGAGCAACACTTTAGGATTTAACGCTAATTCATTGGGGCTTTAATGACACATCTTGTCTTATAAATGGCATTAACACCGAGAAACAACTAGTGTATCATTTAAAATCCGCATGAAACAGAGTGTCAGATGAGTTACGGGAGTGGCTATCCTTTCTAAAAAGCGTGTACTTCTAGGATATTTGGGGATTGTCAAACAACCTTAATAAATGTGAGATCAAAAGAGAAGGGGCTTTGCGCTGCAGACACATGTTCACTGAACACTTATTGAAAGGGAAAGCGGGAACAAAAAGTGGGAAAAATAGGAAAGCAAGGAAAGGGAAAGCAGGAAAGAAAACTAATTAACTATGATACATTAGAGCCCCTTCTTAATTGAAATGTTTTAGATAGATCCCATTTATAGGAATCTCTTCAGGTTCCCCATCCATGGTCTCCAGTTCAAAAGAATTTTGTTGCTTATAGGAACGAATTTTGTAAGGACTAGTCCACAATGATTCAAATTTGTTGTGTCGACTTGGCTTAGCAGCTCTTTCATCCCATTTTAATACCAGTGAGCCAACCTTAAAAAAGGGATTTGAAGTCTTTTTATAAAAACAGTCCTTAACTATTTTTTGATGTTTCATCAGTGACTCATGTGCCTTTTCCCTTTTCTCCTATACCTCCAACAGTGCAGCAAGTCTAACTTGCATGGGGCCGTTCTCTTCAATTTCTATCTGCTTTAACAGTTGCAAAGCAGGGATCTCTAAGCTCAGTGGCATTACTGTTGGTTTACCATAAACTAATTCGTAGGGAGACATTTAGTCACTTGCTTTCGTGTGATCTTGTCAACCCACAGTGCTGTATTAAGTAGTTTATGCCACTCTCTGTGATAATTGGTCCCTATCCTCTTAATGAGTCTGATTAGGTTCTTGTTAGTGGACTCTGCTAGACCATTACCCTGAGGGTAATAATTTGAAGAAGTCTTCAAATAAATCCCACTCCTTAATGCAAACTCAGATAATTTGGTTCCCAAAAATGCTTTAGCATTATCTGATATAATGGTACAAGGAGGACCAAACCGAACAGTTATGCCTTTTAGGAACTCTAGTATAGTCTTTTCTATTGCCTCTTTGAGTGGTACTGCTTCACTCCATCTGGTAAAGTAATCTGTTGCTGTGAGGATCCATTTGTGTCCCATACTTGACACTGGATTGATCATACCAATAAAATCTAGACCCCATTGAGCAAAGGGTTCATCCACAACTATGGGGCTTAGAGGCATTGCTGCATTTCTTCTTTTTTCTATATAAAACTGACAAGCCTGACATTCTTTAACCAGCTGATAGCAATCTATAAATAGAGTGGACCAGAAATATTTTGCTTGAGTCACTTTGATTGCAGTGGTCCTTGCTGAAAAGTGTCCACCTGAGGCTCCATGGTGTAATTCATGTAGTATTCTTTGAGCTTCATCTTTCTCTATACATCTCAAAAGTATACCATCAACATTTCTTCTAAATAGAATATGGTTAATTAGTACAAAATGGGCCCCTTGCTACCTATAGTATCTTCTCTTATCATGGGAGAGCTCATTTGGGAAAATCCCATGCTTCATAAATTGTATTTTGTTTTTTACCCAGGAGTCTTGATCAACCTCTTGGATTTTCAGTACAATTTCACTTTCTATTTCTTGTGTCATCATTCTCTCCATGTCTTGAGTCATATATTGGCACAATCCTTTGTCCCTGACTAACTTGGTGGGTCTTACTTCTACATCATATTCTAGGATCTTTGTTATCCAATTGGCTCTTTTCTCAGTGATCTCATCCTCCATAATATACTCTCTTACACTAGGATGAGCCACTAATATCAGGATCTTATTTCCTGTTACCATATGTCCGAATTTTTTAAGGGCTTTTACCATGGCATATGCCTGCTTCTCCACAAAATTGTATCTAGCCTCATATTCTCTTAGAGTCCTGGAGAAAAAGGCTATTAGGTGTTCTCCTTCTTGCTGATCACCTTTCTGAGTTAAAACAGCAACAACACTGAATTCTCCCCCATATACATACATTATGAAAGATTTAGAAAAATCTGGGTTTCTTAGTACTGGGGTTGTTGAAATGACTTTCTTGACTTCTTCAAAAGCCTGTCTTCCTTCGACAGTCCATTTGAAAACCATATCTTTCTTAAGCAACAATGTCATTGGTCTAATTAGACCTGCAAAATCAGATATGAACCGGCTAACAAAGTTGATTTTCCCTAGAAAGGATTGAACTGCTTTCTTATTAACTGGTAGAGATAGGTTCATTATGGCAGTGACTCTTTCTGGATCAATAGAGACTCCTTCCTTTGACATTATATGTCCTAAAAGTTTACCCTGAGGTACTGCAAAGATACATTTCTTGGAATTCAGAGATATTCCATACTCTTGACATTTCTTAAAAACAGCTTCCAAATGGTCAAAATGATCCACAACATTCTTAGAAAAAATAGTGAGGTCGTCTAGATAGATCAGAATAATTTTATTTATAAGTTCCCCAAATGCTACATCCATTGCTCGCTGAAAGGTAGCTCCAGCATTTGAAAGGCCAAAAGGCATTTTAGCATATGCAAATGTTCCCCACTTTGTAGTGAATGCAGTCTTCTGCTGATCTTCATCTGCTAACCAAATTTGATTATATCCAGAGAAGCCATCCAGCAAGGAAAACCTTTCTGACCCAGCCACAGTCTATAAAATCTGTTCCATAGAGGGCAGGGGATAATGATCTTTCAAAGATGCTCTATTCAGATCCCTAAAATCTACACAGAGTCTTATGTCACCATTCTTTTTCCTTATTGACACTAGGTTTGATACCCAGGTTGAGTGCTTAATTGGAAAAATAATCTTTGATTCTAGGAGCTTTTGCAACTCATCCACCATTAAAGGTTCAATTCTAGGATTCACTGGCCTTTGCTTCTGTTTGACTGGTTTAGATCCTTCAGTAAGCTCTATGGTGTGTTGGATGATATCTCTATTATAGCCATGCAGGTCTTCATAGGTCCAAGCAATCACCCTATCATATTTTTCACACAAATCAATCAGCCTTTCCCTTTCTTGCTGGGTTGTAGATATTCCAATTTTCAATCTTCTTCCTTCATTGACTTGGATTTTAGAATAATCTTCCTTATTTGCCTGGAACCTCCTCTTTTCTAGGCTAACATCCTCTGGGTCAAACAAGTTTTCTAAAGTAATTAGTCCTTTAGGGAGTTTATTTAACTTCAGCTGGATAATTTGGTCACCATATGCTTCTTCAATTTTGGGATGTAATTGATCAGCAAACTCACCTGATTGTTGTAAATGAGAGTACTTGGAGATCATTATCAAAAACTTGCCAATTTTGGTCATTATCTGGAATAGTTGGTCTCACTATAACTTTGACTGACTCATTGTTAACTAACAGATCATTTGTTGGGTCAAATTGTGAACCAATCTGTGCCATTCTATCTGCCTCAAAATTTTGGGCTCTGGGAACTACATCAATATTGAAAGCGTCAAAACCATCTATCAGGTCCCAAATTCTATGCTTATAAGATCTCATTCTTACATGTTTGGCTATTGCTTTCTCTCTGATTTGTTTTACTACCAGTTATGAATCTCCTTTTACTATCAGATTCTTTATTCCTTTTTTCTTTGCCAACATAAGTCAATGCACCAAAGATTCATATTCATCATCATTATTGGTATAGGCAAACTGAAAGCGAATGGCTCTTACATTTTTCTCACCATTTGGGGTAGTAAGGCAAATTCTTGCTCCAACACCATTTTTACTCCTAGCCCCATCAAAATTGAGGGTCCAGATTTCTGAGTTTCTTTCAGATTCTTGACTCTGTGAGGTTTCTTTCCTTAAAACATTAGGTATCTCTTAGTCTTCTTCAAATATGACATAAGTGCCTAGACCTGTGGAGTCATAATTTCCATAGGGATCACTCTGCATCATAGTCAATAACTGATTATTCTCTTCTTCCTGTTGGTCATGTTCAGTCTAATCACCTAACTCTTCAACAAAGATTCTCTCCTCTTTATTTAGCATGGCATGAGATGCTTCTAACTTTGGGGTTGGTTCATTTGTGATGTGGTCTTTGGATAATGGCCTAGACAGTATTTTCATCTTTGTCCCATATTTGGTTCTCAGGATGAGGTGTGACCAATCTAGTGACATGTAACCTCCTATTTTGGCTATGAAATCTCTGGATAAGCATAAACCAAATACAGGGGGAATATCTATGACTACCACATCCTGGTTGACAATTATATTGGGGCAAGTATACAGTTGTAGTGGAAGTTGTTTGATTTTTCCTATTGTTTGAACAGATTTCCCATCCAACTGCATGACCCCTCTTGTAAGTGGCTCATATTTTATCTTTAAAGCATTTGCTATCTACTTTGGCATTACTGTGGTACTAGCCCCAGAATCTATCATTGCATTATGCAGCAATTTTTTCTGAACTATTAGAGTCAAATAAAAGGGATCTGGTTTAGATTTACCTACCTCAGGTGCATTGTTCAACAAAGCTGTTGTCTGCATAGGTACAATATCTTTGAGCTGAAGCTTCTCTTTATCAAGAGCTCCTCCCTTAGTACTAGTGTGTTTAGGGGCTTCTTGATCCTGCAAAGCTTCCCGCAACAGTGTCTTCTGCTCAGGAATAGCTAACATATCCCAAATTGATACATGTGCTGGAGTTCTTTTCAGCTGGTCCACCACATTCACAGGTCCTAATGCTTGGGTCTTTGAATAATAAGGGTACCTTGTCTTTTCTAGAACCTATCCTAAGGCTATTTGATTCTGCACAGGCTGTGGTATTTCTTGTCTAGAGAGCGTGTTATGATGATTTTGAAATGGAGGAGCTCCCATGATCTCATTATTAGTGACTTCAGGCTGCTCCATCATTCTCTTCTTTGATCTGGTATAATAGTTTGACTGCACCAATGGTTTCTTCGAAGTGGATGCCTCATTCAAGAATACTGAATCTTCTTCTTCAATCCATGAAAATAAAGCATGCTCAGGAGCTATTTCCTCTTCCTGTTGTATGGACATCCCTTGCATTTGGGCCACCATGACTGCGTTTTGAACACCAGGAGACTGGTATGGTGGAGTGTTAGAAGTTGAAAATTGTCCTTCTAACCCTTTCTGTTTTGCTATCTTTTGCTACAAATTTCCTCTGGGACAGTCTCTGGGCATATGGGCATTGTTGTAGGGAAAGCACCAAGCATTTGTGCCATCTACAAAATTATTTTGCCGTAGAACAATTTCCCTGTTGGGATAAGGAGGAACAGTTTGTAAAGGTGTAGGGACTATAACCAACTGGTTTGAAGGCTGAGGATTAGCTAGCCTTTGAGGGCCTTGGTATTGATTTGGCTGAAAGGGAGGTCTATTTCCTTGGTAACCTTGATAAGGGGGCTTTGGATAGGGATTTTGTTGTCTCTTTAGATTAATTATCTCATTTGAGAAGGTCCTTAAAATGTTCTTGACATTATCCATTTCAGATGGTTGAACAGAGGTGGTTGCCTTAACAGGTTGTTGAGGAAAGGAATACATAGACACAGGTGGAGCTGTAAGATTAGGAGCTTCTTGTGGCAAAGGTAAGGTAATTTATGGGAACATGGGTATAGGAGGCCTTAGGGGCAATTTTCCAACATCTATTAAGTTATTTTCAGCCTTAACTGCCAACTCGTATGCTTCTGGTAGTGTTTGACCTCCAAGAGACTGAATCATTACTGATATATCTGAGTTTAAAGCTTTGAGGTAAAACACAATAGCCATACCTGATAATGGTCTTGCTGTAGCAAGGATTCTGTCCCAAGTCCTTTGAAATCTTGAGTTGAAATCAGTCATGGCTTCTTGTGGTGCCCTTTTGATAGTGATCAATTGTTGCAGCAAGGAGGATTTATCACCTTTCTCCTTAAATCTTGTAAAGAAAGCGTCCCCAAGCTGATCCCATGTAGATATTGTGTTTGGAGTGAGAGATCTATACCAATCCAGAGCCTTCCCTTTGAAAGAGGCTGCTAGCAGCCTTATAGCCACATTTTGTTGAGTGATAACATGTACCGCACACACATCAGATACATCTTGCAGGTGTTCCTCAGGTGTCTTGAAATCTTATCCACTAAACTTAGGTAGAGCTTTTAGAGCATTGGCTGGAATAGCATCCCAAGTTGTTGGTGGTACTGAGAGAATTAGAGGACTACCAGTGTTCCAATTTGCATAGTTCCTTGGGGCTACAGGTGCTCCCATATTTACTCTTTGTGCTACTACAAACTGATTCACTCTTCTCCTTGGAGTAGCTACTAATGGTGGCAAAAGAATGCCTGGATTAGCAGCAGACTGAGCTCTTGTTGTAGGTCCACAGCTTTGGCTCCTTGTGGCTCTCTGGCTCATACGATCTTGACATAAACTTCAAGAAAGGTCCCACCGGGTGTGCCAAAAACTGTCGATGTATAAAATTGCGTAGGTTCCAACACCAACATGGGAAGTTTCAAGAATATGAGACTTGCTACTTGAAACAACCTCCAAATTTTAAAGAAGCTGGCTCTTCTCTATCTTAAATGGGTTTGAGGAAAAAGGGTAGAAGTTAACAGGATTACAGACACAATTTAAGCAAATCTAATTATGGTGATGCACCTGAATAAAAGTATTTCCTTCAAACTAAGCATAGTAAAAACTATTCTCAAGATTCAATTATATTAAAGAGCAGATACTGCATGATTAACATAAACAGATGCAATGACTATAATCAAAGGCTCATAACCAGATACTTTACAATGACACAGATAATATCAACCAAGGCACAGAACAGAGTTCTTCTCATTTATTTTCCAGCAACATAAAAGGCACAGATACATGCACAGGTACATTAACTTTCTAATCAAGAATAACAAAATCAAGGCAAAATGATATCAACTGGTCACAGCAAAGTCTCCAACTTCTCTTTTAGATTCTGACTACAAAACTTATGAAAATTCTATATATGTGTATCTCTATATATCAATCTCTATATCTCCCTAGATCTATTACAAATGCTACATATCTATAACCAAAGATCCAACCCTAGATTATTTGTAACAACCAAATCTCAACGACCCAATGGAACTGAAGCTAACTGGAAGTCTCTGGCGGTTATGATCCTTCAAATCTGCAACAGTCTTTTCCTTCCTGCAAGCTCATTGGCTAGGGCAAAATATATGTGGCACAACTCCTTCCATTAAGGGACAGACACATGGCGAGATCCATGCACTTGAAACTTGAAACATATTGACAGATGGCAACGTCCGTAGAAAAATGAGAAACTCCTTTGTTTCTCAGGAATGAACAGGAAAATGACACTTGTCTTGATCCGCAGCATTCAAAAACATCTACGTGTCTCCCTCCCAAAACCCACAAAACTGTGTCTTTATATTCAGGTGGCCTCCGCTGTTGACAACTGTCGCAATCCGCATCACTTAAGAAACAAACATATTAATGACGGGACCCACAGCCTCAGCGCTCACTAGCCTTCAAAGGGAAAAAGCTGGGACAGGTGGCATCTTCCATGCACACAATAACTAATAGGTGGTGGCACTCGCATCATTGCTCGAAACATTATAAAGCATTTGAAATTCCTGTGGAAGTTGACACTTGGCATGATCTGCATCACTTTAAAAACTTTAAGCTTCTCACCGAAAAGGGTCATAAACAAAACTACTCTTCCACATCCACCACGTGGCATTCTCTGCGCTCTTAAAACTGAAACAGACTGTGGCCCACCATTTTCTTTTCAAACAATAACATGATGCAGAAAGCAACACATGGCAACCTCTGCGTCACTTAAAAGGGACACACAACACACTCCGCACAAAACTTGAAACTTTAGGGGCTGCCTTCACTTATGACACGTGGTGACCTCCACAACAAAGCTGAAACTTGAAATACTAAAACAATTTACTATGTGGCGTGCTCCGCATGAAAGTTAATATTAGAAACAATATTGCAGCTTCAACTGTGGCTTGACACTTGGCGGCTTCCGCACAAAACTTAGAAACCCGCATAGCAATATTTGAAACTCCCACAAAAATAAAAGGAAACCCGCAGACGTGCTGCGACTAGAAACAAAATGTAGAGTCTTTGATGCTCTACAATATCTCTCCTATCTCTCTTAGGTCCATTTCAACCTTTTTTCTTCCTACATGTTCATTTCAATTGCCATGTTAATCTCTTCAAAAATTTCTTGCAATCTTTTGTAATCTCCTTTTGGCATAGGTGTTTTTGATTTGGAATTACATTAATCCTTTTATCCATCCCTAATGGATCAATCTAGACTAGCCTCAATGGTCACATATTTTCAGGATCCCTTTTAAGATCCCTCCATTCCATTTGTCATCACCTAGGTGCCCAACCCCTTCACCAAGGGTTAGTACCTAGTGTGTGCTACTATGCAACATCAATATTTCTTCTTTTCTATCTATAAACACTTGTGTAAACACTTTTCCTTGAAATTTTTATTACCGCAATACTCTCCTAGGGTTTGATCCTCTCCTTACCACTAACTACTAGGGTCCCATCAATGGAACCATATGTTGACAAGATGAAGCACATACCGTGGTTTTGAGATAATTCTCTATTGATGTTGTATTTTACCCTATTGTGATGCATAAGAAAAAGAATCAAAACATGTGTAGTGGATTATAGCTCAATGTGGTGGATTAAACATACATAAAATAAAATAAAATTCAGTCATACATCATATACACATATCAGATCCCAACAACCTTCATATAATCATTATATCAATATGTGGTACCTAAACATCATGTCATTAGTACATATCTATCTCTTATACAATGATATCACTGTATCTTCCATACATCTATTACAATCTCTTAATATCTTATAATATCATCTTCACTATCTCTTTCTCTGTATATCTCTATATTTCTCTCTCTTCATGTGTAGTATTGTCATCATTCTCTTATAGCTTCTTTGTATATAGGGACATGTCCCTATCCTTATTTTCATGTAGTTGTTCCCTTTGGGAGATGTGGCAAGTCCTCTAATTGTGTCACACTATTGTTCCTATGACCTGTTGTGGGTGCAACTCGTTTGTTCTCAGTCAACTCTGTCTACTAACTAGATTGAAGGATTAGATGAAAAAATGAAAGAAAGGGGAAGGAGGTCTCTAATATTCCATAGCTATGATTGCTCAATGGGCTTTAAAACTTTATTCCTCAAATCTCTTGCTTACAACCTTGCTCTGTAATGGACTCTTGTTGATCACCTATGAGTGCACAAAAACCTTACAAATCTTCAATCGAGTGATTCCTTGTGTGTAAATTAAAGATTGAAAAATGAACCTACCTCCTAAGTTGTTTACTTTAAAGATATGCTATTTCTCTTTCTTATATACTTGCTATGAGATAAATCATAGTATTATAGAAATATAGAACTAAAACTATGTTAAATTGATCTATAACATAAAGTACAAGAGTTGGGATATATTGTGTAAATAAACTATGTTATAGAAAATAAATGAAAAGATAGAGTAGATGCAACTAGAATTTGACTAATCTGATGCCAAAAATAGACTCAAAGGATGGAAAATGGTATAGTGAAATTATCGAGTCAAATAGAGCATTCTCTTTTTTGGGCACTACTACAAACCAAGTTGGATGTTGTTGAAGGTCAAGCTAGGCATTGTTGCAAGTCAAAGGTGGGCACTAGTGTTTGGGCATCCCTGATCCTCCTCCCCTTGCATATTGTCCATATCATATTCTAAATTTGAGATATCCTTAGATGAAGTTGGGGATAAGGGGAAAAGCATGTACTATTAATGAGACTACCTTAGTCAATCCCCTGGGTGGTGTATTCTAAACTTAACAATAGCACTATCAAAATAAGAGAGTGTGAAGACCTAGTAATGATGTGAATGTGGTGTCTGCAAGAATTTAGTTACAACAAACACAAACCCTAGAGGATGAGATATACAATAGTGGTGTGTGTAGTGATGGAGAATAAATAAGGAGGTGGAAATCACAAAAGGGAAACAATGTGTTGGCTCTTCAAATTGCACCCCATAACTCTAGAGAACACACTCAAAATCTAAACCTAGGGAATAGAGGTTAGTTTAGAATGATTAGATGAATCTCATGATTAAACTATAGGCAATTGTTAGCCAACTGACAAGAACAATTTAAACTCTTGTACACTTCTAAATCTACTAGGCCAAGGAGGATATAGAAGTAAAATAGTGCACACGGTGGATAACTCTCTACATGAGGATCTAGATGAATTTATGTGTGTAGAAGCTTTGCAAGACAAAATAGTGCAAATATTAAGAGAGATATAGAAGTAAAATTATAAATATATTTTATTTATCTATTCATCCTATACATGGCATATTCTTGAGAAAGATGTATGACTATTATCTTCCAATGAGCCACTATCTAGTTATCTGTCTCTATTTATGTGTCTTATTTCTATTGATGTTATAGATATTACATGTTGTGAAGGCTGAGAGTTGTTATGGAAGTTGAACCATTTTCCTATGGAAGTGGAATCATTTCCATGTTTGACTTCTCATCTTCTAACAATTTTAATATTGAACCATTTGTAGGTGAATGTGCAATGTGTTGGAAGTTGATCTAGCATAGCACAACCCTTAAGAGTGCCACCTAGATGGTTGCATTGACTAATATGTCTAATGTCTAAAGTGTGATGCTTAGCTTAAAATGGTGATATATGATGTGAAATAGATCATGATTTTGCCTAGAGGTGTGTTGGACCTTGCTAAAGCCACGGTAGAAATTATAGAAGATCTGGCTAAAGTATGGTAGCCACAAGAGTGTCCAATCCCATATAGAAGGCTTTGTGCCACTACCAGAGTATGTGTGATATCTATTGGAGACAAATGCATGATCCTTGTGTTATTGCAAGCATTTGGGAGGTGCTTTGGTGTACCATAGACCATTGAGGTGATATTATAGTGACCACAAGCCATTAGAATGGTCTTGGTGTTACCATAGGAACTAATGTTGGTAGATTTTTTTGGATCAATCACCCCTCCTTGTGAAGCAATAGTCTTGATTGCATTGTCTATGAAGTAGGTGTCGAACCTTGACCTATAGTTGTTGATTGATGAACCATTTGGCTTGTTGTGAGAGTTTACCCACTCTAACAACTTTATACATAGGCATATAATAGTTCTATGTAAATAGGTTTTCCAAAATCTAATATATTTTTATCACTATAGATCATGTATCAACCAATGGTGAAGTGCAGAAAGGGAAGTATGCATAGTTATATGGCATAATCTTCTTTAGAGTTGGTGCAACATGTGTTGAGCATGGAATCACTTCAAGAATCTAGTATCTCTTATTACCTTCTAATACAACTACACTATGAGGGTTTAACCTATACATACACTTGCGACTATGCATGTATGGATGCCCAAGGAGTACATTAGAAACCTAATTGGCACTACATCATAAACTATCTCCTCAAAGAGGGTATATAACATATGAAAAATGACACTAGAGAGTGATGTGTATACCTTGGGTTTTGTAAGCACTGAACCATCCCAATTTATAAGGCTACAAATGAGACATGGCTAGAAAATTTAATCACTTAGTAATTTTTATAGAAATTAGGTTCTTCATGTTATTTTCATCAATCATGAAGTTTTTTAGCTGCCCCTTGCACCCACATATGTGAATGGACTAGTCACTTTGCTTAGCTTCTAGTTTTATTGCTTGTGTAATGTTTACTAGGACATTAGGATCTATGTCAATGATTCCATTTGAGGTCTTGACATCATCATCCTTTGTTCTGTCCCATGTAAGCAAAGTCTTCTAGACATGGCACTCAACATTGGAGTGATTTCTACTTTATGTATGTTGCACCATTTACAGATCTTGAACAATTTGGTCTTGTTTAAAGGAAATGTTTTATTTAGCATGGTGGTTGTAGCCTATTTGTTGATTTCCCTTATGCTTGAACTCCTTCTCAATGGTTGTCACATAGTTATAGTATTCTCCCATCATCTTGATTTTAACCAACTTTAGTTTGGACAGAATGGATAGTTGTAGGTAGCTATGGTACTTGAGGACTCAATGCTACTCTAACTTGAATGAGCCTAATTTTGTATTTAGTTCATGTAAGGACTTGGTGTAAGCTTGGACTGACTGGTCATGTCCTTGCCATAATTATGACCACTATATGTAAAGATCATCATAGAAATCTTTAGAATAGTAATCATCCTTGAAGGCTTCCAAGAATTGATCTTAGGTTGGACAAAATTCATCTTTTGTCTAGTCCTTCTCCCACAAATAACATGGTTTCTACCACTTATTGACGAGTGAAAAGGCTTTCAAAAGTGCAATCTTAATCTTCTCTTCATAAAAAATTTCATTCATGGCAAATATGACTCTAATTGATCTAACTAGTTATCTATTGCATCTGCATTAATTTTACCCTTAAACATAGGAATGTCTAGATATATACTTGGAACCTAGGGGGACTCAACCACCAAAAGCTTTACCTAATGATGAGGTTGATGGAACCACTTGTTCAAGGACTTATATAAACTAGCTAAACACAAATTTTTACTTGTCCATGAGTGCTTCTTTGGTATTACTCTTGATCATTGTGTGTATCTCCTCTTGTGTTGGTGTAGAAATTTTGAAATGAGTATGAAGTAGGTACTCTACTGGTTCTTGAGGTTTGATGTCGAGGCTTAGATACGCTGATCACATTTGATATTTAATGCAAGAACAAGATGAACCACTCTAATACCAATGATCTGGGGCCCAGGTTGAAACCCAATGGACAACTTTGTAGATGAGGATCTAGATGAAGTTGTGTGTGGAAGCTTTGTGAGATATAATAGTGTAAAGATTAAGAGAGATATATAATTGAAATAGTAAATATATTTTATTTATCTATTCATTCTATATATGGAATACTCTTGAGAATGACGTATGAATGTTATCTTCCAATGCTATCTTTATGTCTATTTCTTATTTCTGTTGATGTCACAGATCTATGTACATATATAGATTACATGTTGTGAAGGTTGATATTCATTTTCAAAGTTAAACCATTTTTCTATGGAAGTGGAATTTGTTCCATGTATGACTCTTCATCTCCCAATAGTTGTGTTTAACCATTCATATGTGGATGTGTAATGTGTTGGTAGATGACCTGGTGTAGAATGAGCCTCAAGAGTGCCACTTGGATTGTTGTGTTGACTACACCATCCAATGTCCAAAGTGTAATTATTAGAATAGTGTGATGATGTGTGTTGTGAATTAGAATTTATAGTTTGACTTGGAGGTGTGTTGGACCTTGTTGAAGCCATGGTAGAAACTACAAAAGGTTTGGCAGAAGTATGGAACTACTAAAAGAGTGTTTGATCCTATGTAGAGTACTCTACACCATTACTTGAGCATGTGTGACATCTATTAGATATGGTTGCATGATCCTTGTATTACCACAAGCATCTATGAGGTGCTTTAGTGTACTACAAACCATTAAGGTGTTGTTGTAGTTACCACAACCCATTAGAATGGTCTTGGTGTTACTGCAAGAACTAATGTTGGTAGATCCTCCTAGATTAAGTATTCCTAGAGATATTATAAGGTAATTAAAGAAAAAATAAGAAAAAGATGGTTACATAGCTTAGACATGCCCTTTACAGAGGATACCCCAAATATTTGTCACTAATCACCCCTTACACTTATTTACTGGTCTTGTAGACCAAAGATCTCTTAAGTAGATTAACATCAAGTTACACGTGCAACTAAAGATACAAAACTAATTTATATCCCCAAATATAAAATTGTTTATAGTTTCATTACATTAGTTGTTACTTAGAAACCCAAAACATGCATAGCTCTCTAAGAATGGACAAACAAGTTTAGGCTCTCAAAATATATGGTAGAGGCAAGTATCATTTAGTTGATGTAGATTGGTAGAATCTAGTATACATTAATTTTATAAGGAGGATAGAGGATAATAATCAATGTAAAACATGACTAATTTATCAAATAAGGACTAGTGCATTCAAGTAAATGCATCGAAATGGAAGGCCAAAAGAGAGTCAAAATGGTAAATTTTTCCTAAAATTGGCAAAAAATGAACTTTGACAAGTATTTTGAGATGCATATGCTCAAAATTTGATGATGTGATAAGAACAATAGTACTAGTGCACATAATCTAGTTTCTAAACTATTATTTTTATAAATGGTGGAGATTAAGAGGGTCAAATTTTGAGAGAACACAAAGTGGTTCTATCTTTATCTCAAAAATATAACATAGTGTTGAGTTTGCTTCCCTCTATTTTGTGAGTTCCATTAATTATTTTGCAAGTTCCTTTAGTGGAAAGCTAGCTAAAATCATGTATCAATTCAACTATTTTTCCTAATCTTTAATGAATATAATATATATTTTACTAATTTTCTAAGTGGACACATCCTAAAAATAGAAAACTAAGTGGCTCCCCACTAATTTTAAGAAAAATAATAAAAAAATAGATTTTTTTCAATTTGTGTAGAACAAAGAATAGAATGTGAATTTAAAAAAAAAATTGGATGAGTGAATAAAAAATTACATAGAAAAATTAATACATGTGTTTTTGCAAAAAATAAAGACACTAATAAAAGAAATTAGAGGTCAAGACCTTAATATATTTAGATTTTATAAAATACATGGTTAGAAAGCTAAGGCAGAGCTTGGGGTCGTAGTGGTGTTTTTAATAATTGTATCCTAAAATACATGAACTTGACAGAGAGCACACTTGACATTTGTTTGATTTTATATTCCTTTTATAAAAACACATTTTTGGCACCTAAAATAAATCTCCAACCCTTAGGATTGGTAAATTCAAACTTGTTCCAAGTTTTAAGGGTGGAATTTGATTGGTGAAAACTAGAATGCATTGATGAGCACACACTTATACTGAGAGGGGGGGGGTGAATTAGTTTAAGGTAATCTTTCACTTTTTCAAAACTTAATCAACCACAACAACCACAAACATATAAGATCTAACAATTAAGAACACAAGATTTACATGGAAACCCTTTTGGGAGAAAACCACGACAAATGATTGCTTATATAAAATTCTCTTACAAACTTTGTAGGCACCAACCTACAAGAGACACCAATCCTTGTTAATCTTTGTAGGCACCAACCCACTGGAGACACCAATCCCCACTATTGAGCACCAACCCAATAAGAGACACCAATCTCTTTGATATGAGGCACCAACCTCCAATACAACAAAATTTTTGCCTTCTTGAATATAACTTCTTCAATGGATCATTCAATTCTCCTTCATAAAATATGCTTGTAGAACATACACTATCCTTCACAAATCTACTTACAACATTTTCCACACAAGTGCTCTCCTTAACAAATCTACTCACATATATTTCTTCTTCTATAATCCACTCAAATATACTCACACATATTTTCTTCTAAAATCTACTCAGATTTGCTAAAATTTGTATGTTGTTACATCTTTTATTGCTTACTTTCCTTGCTCCATCTCATCTTTTATTTATACCACATCATGCCTCTTTGAAGAGAGGTGATCCTTCCATTAGGGATGACTTGTCCCAAGGGAGGCGACTTCTTAAGGGGTTGGCCTCTTTAATAAATAATTAAATTTATTTTAATTGCCCAAGAAAGGCGATCCTCTCAAAGGGGTCAGCCCAAAATAATAATTATTTTGTTTTAATATTTTATTCCTCAAAGGGGTCAGTCAGCCTATAATAAATCCATTTTTGGTCAATCCATTTTGGTGCTGCCTTCAATCAGGGTCAACCCATTTTTGGTCTTAATGATTACCTTGAAAGATGCTATTACTAGCCTTTAGCCTTTGGCAATTTTCCTCTTCTATGACAACAAATTCCTTCTCAACATTAATGATAACAATGTGACTTTCCTTCTTGATGTCAATGACAACTATATGACATTCCTTCTTAACATCAATGACAACTATATTTCCAACATGCATATGTGTTATGAAAATATCTACAAACCATAATACTTGCACATTATAACACATGTTTTCCAAAACACAAGTGTGTTTTTAAGAATTATTAAAGTTTGGCCACTCTTTGGCCCCCCATCTTTATGCACATACCCCTTAGTCTATTAGTTATGGAGTCAAGACTTAAAGAAATGGGGGAACACTTTTATTAATTTGAACCTAAAAGCAAGTTATGAATCAATAAAAAATAAACTAGAATTACATTTAAGATCCCATTAATGTAGTTGCAATTTCACTTAAATATACTTAAAAGACTTAAGAAACTTCAAACAACCATACATTCTTTAACTATTAGAAATGAAGGTGCAAACAACACAACGAAAATATGATTCAAACCTTATTTATGTCCTCTAAACAATGTAGAATCAATGGAGATTGCAAAAAAAATAAAATTCACTACACAGAAATGGCATGCATTAAGAACTGAACACATAACACAGTATGTAACATGGAGAAAACCCTTTCGGGTAACAAACTCCACCAAGAAAAGAGGCTCCAAGTTGTATTATCTTCAAATATGAGATTACAATACATGCACTTCCTCTTCTTCTTCAGTCTTCAATCCAGCAGCACCTGTTACTCTCAACTCTGCTAAAAACGTAGTGCAAATATCCTTATAAAAGGGCGTTACCTTATAGGGCAAGAAAATTGAAATAATATCGACTGTCAGATCTATGACCTAATGATGAATAGTCTAGATTTACAATGATAAAATATAAATAAAATGTGGTTTCGGGGGTGCTACCCCTGAACCCCCACCAAGGCGCACAGCCCCCGGACACCCCACCAGGGGATGATCCCCCATACCCCTCGCAGGGGGGAAACCCCCCTGCGACCCCCCCTTGCAAACAAATTAGTGTCAGGTACCAGATATAAACATGCAGCTGAAACAAGATCACTGCTGGTGAAACCTTTCATCCCTTATGGGTGATTTACAAACAATAATAGGAATAATAAATTACATAGGATTTACAAGGTTGATGGCACCTTAATCCTAACATTCTCCCACTTGACATCATACATTGTAAATACCCATAGGAAAACAATAAAATAATTAGGCACTAGAAACAAGGCCCATGGCCTCTCTACACCAAACAAATTTATCTGTGCTCACAGGCTTGGTCAAAGCATCTGCAACATTCTCTTGAGTGTCTACCTTCTTCAACTCAATCTATCCATTTGCAACCATTTCTCAAACAAATTTATATTGTACATCAACATGCTTAGTCCGAGCATGATACATAGGATTCTTGGCCAAACAAATAGCACTCTGGCTATCACAACCAATATGAATGATCCTGCAATCAAAACCAATACCTGTACACAATCTCCTCAACCAAAATGCCTCCTTAGAGACATGGGTAGCAACCATATACTCTATTTCGGTGGTGGACAAAGCAACCATGGGTTGCCTTTTGCTCATCCAACTTACTGCTCTGCCAAACAAAGAAAACACATAGCAACTAGTGGACCTTCAACTATCTAAGTCACCTGCCTAATCTGCATCAACAAATCCTTGTATGTCCAAAGTTTTATCAACACTGTCAGTACTAGAATAAACCAAATAGTAATCAGGAGTACCTGCTAGATATATAAACACTCTCTTCGCATAATTCCAATGTTGTCTACCAGGGTTAGACATAAATCTGCTCAAAACTCCTACTGCTTGGGTGATATCTGGTCTAGTGCAAACCATTGCATACATCAAACTCCCTACAACACTAGACTATGGCACATTAGACATATCCTCTATATCATCCTCATTCTTTGGACACATATTTGATGAAAGCTTAGTAACAATGGGTAAAGGAACTCTAACTGGCTTACAGTCCTGCATACTAAATCTTTGCAAAATGGTATTCATATACTTACTCTGAGACAACCAAAGCTTTCTGTTACCTCTGTCCCTCCTGATCCCCATACCCAGAATATATCTGGCTGCTCCAAGATCCTTCATATCAAATGCACCTAAAAGTTGGGCTTTCAATTCACTGATCATACACTTAGTATTGCTGAAAAATAACATGTCATCAACATACAATACAATGATTAGAATAGAATCATCAATACAATGAATATACACATAGTGATCCTCCTCACTTCTAACAAAACCCACTTTCAACACAAATGAGTCAAAATTTTGGTACCACATTCTAGGGGATTGTTTCAGACCATAAAGAAACCTCTTCAAATCTGCAAACCCAATGTTCTTTCTCTTTTACCTCAAAACCTGTAGGTTGTTGCATGTAAATTTCTTCCTCAAGATCTCCATGCAAGAACGCGGTCTTAACATACATTTGCTCTATTTCCCAATCAAAGGCTGCAACAATGGATAAAATAAATCTAATAGAAGTTAATTTAGCAACGGGAGAGGATATTTCACCGAAATCAACTCCCTTTCTCTAGGAGTATCCCTTGGCTACCAGTCTGGCGCCCTTGTACTTCTCCAATGAAGTGTCTGCTCCAAACTTCTTCTTAAAGACCCACTTGCAACCTATGGCCTTTCTTCCTTTGGGAAAATGAACAAGATCCTAGGTGTTACAAGTGTCTAAAGCTATCATCTCCTCCTGCATGGCTAACTGTCAAGACTCACTATCATCTACATGAATAGCTTCCCTGTATGATCTAGCCTCATCATCAGTACTCAATAAAACAAATACACAACATAAATCTAGTGGGCTATACCTATCAACTAGGTTCTGTTGTCTTGTGGATCTTCTTAGAGGTGGAGTAAGAGACTCTTCAGGTTCTTCTGTATGCTCACTTGTGCCAACTTCTTTTGTCACAGTAAGTTCTTCCCCATAAGAACTTTCACTTGAGTCTTCTTCTGCTTCTTCACCCCCCCAATCCACCATTATGTTCTTCCTAAGGTGCATCTTCATGCTCTAATTCAAAATGCACTCTCTTCACCTTTTCTTCTTTTTCCTTTGGTTGTTCAGGTTCTAAAATAACACTAAGTTCCCTGAAAATAACATCTCTAGAAGAGATAATCTTTTGGGTTAGTGGGTTCCAAAGCTTATAAGCTTTTACATTATCACCATATCCAATGAAAGTACACTTTTCAACTTTTGGATCCAACTTAGTTCATTTTTCTTTAGGCACATGAACATAAGCCTCACAATCAAATACCCTTAAATGTGAAACATAAGGTTTCTTACCTACCCATATTTCATAAGGAGTTGAAACAAGAGCCTTACACAGAGATATGTTAACCAAGTAGTTCGCAGTACACACAACTTCTACCCAAAAACATTTGTTCAACTGTGATTCACTCAACATACTTCTGGCTCTTTTCATTATTGTCTAATTCATCCTCTTTGACACTCCATTCTGTTGTGGTGTATATGGAGTTGTCTTCTATCTAACAATACTCACATGCTTACATAATTCATCAAATTCCTTAGAACAGTATTCCCCTCCACTGTCAGATCTCAAAACCTTTATCTTATGATTTGATTGCTTTTCAACTAAAGCTTTAAATTCCTTAAATTTAGTGAAAACTTCAGATTTGTGACGCATAAAATAAATCCACATAAACCTTGAGGCATCATCAATGAAGGAAACAAAATATCTAGATTTTCCAATTGATTCAACATCCATTGGACCAAAAACATCCGAATGAATAAGTTCCAATTTATCATTAGATTTATTACTGCCTAAAGGAAATGGAGATCTATTTTGTTTTCCAAACACACAATGTTCACAAAATTTGAAACTCTCATTAGAATAGGATAAATCATCTAACAATTTTTTTTTATTTAAGACAGTTTTTAAACCAGACTAACTTATGTGGCCCAATCTATGGTGCCATAGCATACATGTATTTTTAGTATCAGCCTCAGATGCATAAGAGGCATTACAAATAGTAGTGGCTTCTAGCTTAAACATAGTTCTCAATCTTTTCCCCTTTGCTACCACCAAGTTTCCTCTCACCAATTTGCAGCCATGTTTATCAAATGTCACATGCATTCCCAAATCATTCAACTTTGAAACAAAAATCAAATTTTTAGCCAATCTAGGAACATGCAAAACACCAAGGAAGGTTTTAATTCTCCCATCACTAAAATACAACATTACCTTCCCTCGTCCAACAATAGGATATGTAGAGTTGTCCTCGAGGTACGCATTTCCTCCATCATACTCTTCGTATGTGGAAAACCATTCTTTATGTGGGGTCATGTGGTACGAGCATCTTGAGTTAACCAACCAATGATCATGAGAAACAATATTACATGCAAAAAGTAAAACCTCATCACTTGCATTTGAAGACTTATCAGTAGCAAAATCTCATTGTTTCTTCGGGTTTCTACATTCCTTTTTCACATGTCCTCTCTTTTCGCAGTTCCAACACTTGACTCTGTTCTTCTTTCTAGGAGTCTTAGGGCGGCCCTTAGACTTGTCTTTAGACCCCTTCTGATCTCCTTTTGGTCCTCATTCCATAGACCTTCACCTGACACTGAGAGCATCCCCTGAATTATCTGAACTTTTCTTCCTCGATTCATGTGACAATAGAACTGAAACAAGAGCATCCAACTTTGGATATGTGAGGTTAGCAATGATAGCCAAAATAACATTCTCCCATGACTTAGGTAAAGAATAAAGAATCAATATACATTTATCTTCCTCATTCGCATCAACATCTACAGATGCTAGTTGACTCAATAACAAATCAAATGAATGCAAATGCTCTGCAACTGATTCACCCTCTTTCATTTTCATGGAAAATAATTTACACTTTAAATAAAGCTTGTTTACCATACTCTTGGCTTGGTAGATCTCATCCAGACGCTTCCACAAGCTATATGTAGACTTCTCACTCACAACATTCAGCAAGACAAAATTTGCAAGACACAGTCAGATTGTACCTCATGCCTTTTTATCTAGTCTATCCCACTCATCTTGAGCAACATCGTCAGGTTTCTTCTCTTTCATAACAACCAACCACTGATTTCTTTCCTCAAGCAAATCCTCCATCTTCAGCTTCCACAATTCGTACCCCATGCCATTGAACTTTTTAATGTCCAACCGAGAGGTAGAAGCAAAAATGGATGCAACCATGATATCTACACAATATTTGCAAACAAAAAACAACCAAATCTCCCACTGCAGCTAAAAACTTTCACACTACCACCCAAGTATCAAAATTGGCCAAGCTCTGATACCAAATGTTAGAAATGAAGGTGCAAACCACACAACAAAAATCTGATTCAAACCTTATTTATGTCCTCTAAACAATGTAGAATCAATGGAGATTGCAACAGAAATAAAACCCATTACACAGAAATGACATGCATTAAGAACTGAACACATAGCACAGTATGTAACATGGAGAAAACCTTTTGGGTAAAAAACTCCACCAATAAAAGAGGCTCCATGTTGTATTATCTTCAAATATGAGATTACAATACATGTACTTCCTCTTCTTCTTCAAACTTCAATCCAACGACGCTTGTTACTCTCAACTCTGCTAAAAATGTAGTACAAATATCCTTATAAAAGGGGGTTGCCTTCTACGGCAAAAAACTGACATAATATCACTCGTCGAACCTGTGACCTAATGACGAATGGTCCAAATTTACAATGATAAAATATAAATAAAATGTGGTTTTGGGGGCGCTGCCTCCGAACCCCCACCAAGGTGCGTGGCCACCAGACCCCCCGCCGGGGGGATGATCCCCCTGGACCCCTCGTAGGGGGGAAACCCCCTTGCGACCCCCCGTCACGAATGAATTAGCGTTGGGTACCGGATATAAACATGAGGCTAAAACAAGATCGTTGTTGGTGAAACCTTTCATCCCTTATGGGTGATTTACAAACAATAATAGGAATAATAAATTACATAGGATTTACAAGGTTGATGACACCTTAATCCTAACATTAACCATACATAGCCAATCAAAGAAATCCTGCATGTTATTTCAAAAGGGGTTATTCAAAGACTTTGAAAATATTTTATAATTATCATGATAATTAACAAATCAAAATATGAATAAGCTAGAAAATGTAGCCCTATAGATGTATTTCATTATTCCCTAAAATTCTAAGCCAATTATAGAGACATCTAGACCATGGAGAGGATTTTTTCAAGTGATGACACCTTCGCTAAATTTAATAAAATAATGAAAGATGCAAAATGTTAGACCTAAAACAAATTTGTTCTAAGGTCCAATGTTGAAACCAACCTAGAATTTAGCAAAAGATTCTCCCTAACTCCATAGAGAACTTACATTTATAATCAACCATTCTTCCCTAGATCTTCTATACAACTAACACCTATTCCATTCTCTTCCATTGCATTCACATCATATGCCAAGTATGCATTTTGTTGATTTGTTGCAAGAGCCTCTTTGTTGAAGCATTTATTCCCATGGATCATGCATCATACTCAATCAAATCCTACTAGAGAATTTGTCCACTTGGTAGGCCTTGATTACATGATACCTGTACTTGTACTATAGGAGATTTTTTAAGATTAGTTTTTCATAGATACATAGAGATCTCATTTAAATTCACACATGGGGTCTACAAGGGTAGACTTTCCTTGATCTTTGGCACTAATTTAATGTATGGTAGGAAGCCCACACCCTAAAATGTTAGCTCCTCTCTTGGTTTTCATAAGTATTATGGGCACAACTTGATCTTCATTTATTTCTTCAACTACCTTTTCCTTGATTAAAGACTTTGGCACCCAAATCTAAGTCACCTTTTTAGATATCCATCTTATTTCCATCAAGCTCTTAGCAAAATTGCAAGGCCTTTTACCAATTGGGTTTTCAATGCTTTGATGAGATCATATTAAATTTTCTCTCTATCAATTCTTACTACCCTCCTTAGATCACACCCTTTAAATCAAATCCATAATGGTAAAGATCTTGGTGGATCCTACATTCAATTATTTTTCATTTAAGTCTAAAAATTAGTTGTTTCAATTAAAGATTTTAATTTTTTCTTTTAATCAATGACACAAGTTAAACTCCTTTTAGATCAATAGTTGCAAGCATTTGATAGGACCTTATGATGCACATTGATTAACAACCAAGTCCCCTACAATGATTAGGAAGCACCAATGTCAAATTATCACTCCTTTGAGCTCTTTTTCTTCACAATCCTTTGTAATAAATGGGATCATTCCAGGTACCAAGACCAACAATCTTCAAGTTTTCATGTAATCAAACCATCCTGAAAAGTTTAGATGTTATGCATCTATGACATGTGGCACCATCAACCATCTATGGGCTCTCTAGATTGTTAAACAAACATGGTAAGGAGGTAGCATTGAATAGAGAATAGGACCACCATCATTGCCATTAGATTCCACTTGGAAAATCTTTCATTATCATTGTAAATGGCAGATGATGAAGCAATGCAAGGAGACAACAAAATTGAGAATCCTATTTCACCTCCTACCACTACTTTGGATTGAGTGAACAAGGAATGTAATAACAAAATATGGAAATCAAAGTAAACAATTAAACATGCAAACCTTGGTGATTGGAGATGCACTCTTGATTACGCTTTAGATGTTGATTTGCTCTTCTTGTTCCTCAATGTGGCAGCATATACCTGCAAGGGATTCTCTATGTTTTAGATGAGGGAGATGGCTAAAATTATAATTCTGATGAGAAGGAATGGGGGGTTGAGATTCATTTGGAATGGATAGCTATGATTTCATGAGAGAAATTTTTGAATTTGAAATTGGGAAGGGGGGTGGAAATAAATGCTAATGGTTGGGAAATGGAGGGTTAAGATTGCATTGATTAGGTGAATGGCTAGGATTGCAAGTTGATTTGAGTTTGGATTGAAGGTAGTCGAGCATTGAATGGATATGATTTGTTTGATTTAATTGATGGCTAGGATTAAATCTTGATTTGACTTAGGATTGATGATGTGGATTTTAAAATTTCATTTGAAAGATTAGTAATTGAAAATGGAGGGTTAAGATTAAATTGGTTAAATGGATGGCCAAGATGCAAAGTTAATTTGCATTTGGATAGATTATGTGGATTTGTATTTTATGATAGAGGATAAATATTTATTTTTAAATGAAGAGGAAGGTGAGTGATGTTATCTTAGTTAATTAAATAAAATGATTAATTCAATTAACTAATGTTAGGGTAACTAATAAACAAAATTTATTTAATTAGCTGATAGGGAAGGGATAGTGCTGAAGATGTTATGGGATTAGTGGTGGGGGTTCGTTAAAATGAAAGGGTGGATTTTAGGTGTCTACAATTTCCCCCTCTTTGAAATGACATCACGACTAAAAGAAGTGGCATCATTTCAAAGAAAAATAAAATATAGTCATTTGATGAGGTGAAGGGGGAGGCAAGATGCCCTAGTTGGTTGAAAATAATGGGATTAGTAAATGGATGGGTGAGATGCCCCTTGAGAGGATAGGCAGGTTTGAAGAACACTGTTGTGCTCTCAAAATGGATGAAACATATAGTTAGCAAAGGTGTTAGTGATGAATGTTAAGAGAGTTGGATGGGAATGATGGAGGAGGGGATTAGGGAGGAAGAAAAAAGATAGTTAGGGGTGGGGGATGAAAATGTAAGAAATGCAAAGTAGTTGATGAAGGGGGATAATGGATGATGAATGCTAATGATGAAGGGTTGTGTGGATTGGATATGACAGGGAATGGATTGTTGGTATTGTTAAGGTTAATTCTATGAATCATTAAGGAGATTCGAAATGTGTTGAGCAACTCTTTTGCTATATCATAAAATAGGATGTGCTAGGATATATAAGCTCAAGGTGATGTGATGTCTTATGTGTAAAAGGACTAACCCAAAATAAAAGGTCACAAGAAAGCATATGTCATATGACACCATGATATGAAAGACCATGATGCCATTATGGTGATATGCCACAAGCACCATTACAAATGCAAAACAAAATAATAAACCACATAAGCAAGCAAGCAAGCATTCACAAACAACACAAAGACAAACAAGATGTTTCCCTTGGTCAAACTAAAACTGAAGATTGATTTGATGATGATGATAGCACAACACGAGGAATGGGAATGATATATCCCAATAATGATGGTTTGTTTAGAGTTGATCAAGGACGTTAGCAAGGCTAGGAACAAAACCTATGGATTCTGAGGTGCTAGGATGCTTGGCTAGATTAGTTTGGATTGTTTTGCTTTTGCTGTGATGTTTGGATTGTTAGAAATTTGAAACATATGCATAACCCAAGAACTTTATGAGAGAGATTTTATGCTACAAAAAGTTGTAAATGCATAAACAAAAACAAACCAATGATTCCAAGAGATATGCAAATGTCAGAATGATAGAATTGCATTATGAGCTCAAAGAAGAAGCTGCACAAAAGATTGGCCAAAATATTACCATCTACAAGCTAGGTAGTGAGTTTCTATAGACCAGGGAGAGGGGTGGAGGTGGCAAAACTGACTAATAGGGAGAGACCACCAAATAGTCTAAATGTAGTAAATGTAACTCCCATGTTGGATGGTGACACCTCAAACTGCCCACTCACCTAATTAAACTCACTCTATTAACCTAAGCAAGCTTAATAAAAGTGTATGAAAAACCTAGGAAATAGGAAAATAAAAGCCTGCACTAATACCCCCCTTAAGTGTAACTTAGGTGGGTGAAAAGATGGGTCCTGACAAATAAAGACTATTAAATTATATAGTTATACAACCATATTAGATTATTAAAGGAAACCCAAAGACTCATAAAATTATAGAAGATTTGTATCATACCTTATCTGCAGTAGTTTGAACAACCACACTCTTAAGCTACAAATTTATCTTTGCCCACATAGATTCATATGTCAAACACCACGACACAATCAAAAGAAAATTAAAACCAATGCTTTAAATAGAAGATGAATCAAGGGAAGAGAAAAAGATGCCATGATCATTCTTGACAAAGTCAGGAACCTCTCTTGAATAGAAATATGGATGCCCATCGATTGAAATAGAAAAAGAACATTGGTTTACCACCCATAGAGACAAACCTCAACTTGAGGTAGAGTAATTTGAATGATGTGTATTTTGGCACCAACACTGCTAATTAAATGCCCTTGCTCTCTACTTCCAGTATGTTGTCTATACCACACATTTTCACCTGCTCGTCACCCTTCCCTGCAGCAGCTTCATCACCCCAATCCTTTCTTCCATTCCTTCTTATCTCCAGCTTAATAAATTCAATGATGAAATAACAATTCCAACTACCAAAATTTAGTTAAGGCTAGTAAGAAAAAAAGGGTCATTTTTTATGAAGATTATGATAGTTGCAGTAAGTGGCTCCTTGTTAGTGGGGCAAAACAAACTAAATAGGCATTATTTTCTAATAAATCTTTCAACATTACAATGATTGGACTTCTAGCATCATTTTGTAATTACTTTTATGTCTCTTCACATATAGTCATTCACATACTTAGACAGACCCCCTACCACCACCAAGAATGCTAGTAGTCATTCATGCCAATAGTAATTCTTCACATTCTATTTTTAGATACGTAACACCTTCCATTGTTACTATTTTGGGTTTTGTTGAACATGGGCTCTCACCTCCACCCTACTGCAACTGTAACTAAGATGAAAATGATCAACAAAGCTAGTTGTTGAATAGGAACCCTTTGAATCATTATATAAAAATAACAGTGATAAATGATTGAAAAATATGATATTATAGTGATGCAAAATGAAGCTAGAAAAATGTGATATGTAAATCCAGTATGGTGGAGGTTTATGTGGAAACTTGCCATTGATAGGCTTAAGTGGTGGGTGGTTGTCATTTCAAATCATAACATGTAGAAATTTACATGCATGGTTGACGTGGAGAAAAGTTCAATGAATACAATAAAAATAACGACCCACTTAACAAAACGAAACAAAAATCAAGCCTAAACTGAAGAAAATGGAAGCAATCATGAAACATATTATTTTATGATGCATTAGATATGTAGACAACTATTTTGCCATTATTTTGTTGAAATTAAAACTAGTAAAAGCACCAAAGGTGCTAAACATGTAATGATAATTTAATACACATTTAATTTCAAAAACTAAAATATTTTTTAAAGATATTTTTTAATTTTACTTTTGGATAATGAAAATGACTAATGATTTTTTAATTTTTTAGAACGAAAAAATTGATTTTACACGATTTTTTAATTTTTTGGATGATGAAAAAAGTTTATTTTTATTGGACAAAAGACTACCAAATTTTTGGCAATTACAAGATGTGTTCACATATAATGGCCTATTAGCCAAATTACTCTATATATTCATGATGATAAACAAGACATAAGAACTCAACCATTATTATGTATAAAAATTATTACTCTTTGATTTTTATACATGATGATCATTCTTCCATACCTCATGTGAGTCCTATGGTATTCATGATATCTTTTCATATAGATATTCCTCCCATGATGATGGAAGACATATTTTTGATATTTTATTAGCTTCTAATGTAGACACTATCAATGCTTCATGGCCTTTTCCTACATTACATGTTGATATTATGAGCCTTAGTGGGGATTTATTGCATGATTATTATAATGACACTATAAATGTTTTGTTACATGTTAAATAATTCTTGCTTTCTATATGAGCATTTGGAGGATGATATCTTATTTATTAGTGACTTTAGAATTTATTCAAGGGTGGTAAAGCTTTGCAATGGTTTGATTCATCTTGCTTGTTTTACACTTCTTTTATGAACTTGGCACATATATAAATAGTCCTATCGATTGAGCACTAAATGAAACAACTTTTAAAAAATATAAATGTGCAGTGCTTGACTAATAGGACTATTTATTTATGTGTCTATAGGCCATTTGATAGCACTTTTAAGTACTTTTACTAGTTTGGTCGATAGGCCATTATATGTGAACACATCTTGTAATTGCCAAAAAATTGGTAGTCCTTCGTTTGATAAAAAACAATTTTTTTCGTTGTCCAAAAAATTAAAAATTGTGTAAAATCAATGTCCAAAAAAAATCATTAGCTATTTTTTCATTCAAAAATAATGCCCAAAAATAAACTAAATATAGATTTAAAAAAAAAGAAACTTCTGGCAAAATATTTTATTATTTCAAATTTAATGCACATTAAATTGCCATTGCAAAGTGGCACACAACATCGTTTTATGTGAAGTGTCATTCACCAGGGTGTTTCCTCTTTGTTTTATTTCTAAAGAATGTGGCATACTTCTCTCCCCCTTAGCCTTTGAAAACAGAGGACATTCTCAATATTGTTGCAGATTTTTGAAATGTTCCCAGAAATGGTATGGATGTAGGTATGTTTATTTTCTTATTTATGGCTATCTTGATTTGAAGAAGAGAATCTTCTTTTATTGCTATAATTAGTAGGTTTTTGAATAGGGTTTGAAGGTGTCAAAGTTTGTGGGATTCATGGGTACCTGTTCAACCAGTTCATGAAAGACAACATAAACAATTGAATCGATGGTTATTCCAGAACATTAGAGAATCATTGTAGATTTGTTCTTGAAGTTGTGGGAGTGGTGGTGGATGAAATTAGAGTAGAGCATGTGGGAATTTGACCTTCTCCCTTTCTAGCTCACTGTATGACAAATATAGAGGCCCTGGGGATTTACATGGTAGAGATTTTGAATTTAAATATAACATTTTTCAATATTTGATTATTAACTTGATCAAAACATTTAGTGTAGAAATCTCTACATTTGGGGCTATGAAGTGGAGGACACCTAGATAAGTTGTGATTGTTAATTTGATTTGTGAGATCTCTGTGATTATTAACTTGATTTGTTTTTTGTGTTGATAAATATTTGTTATGTAGACAAGTTGTAAGATCAAATTTCTAATGCAGTCTTGGGTGCATGTCCAGAGTAGGATCCTGAAAGAAAGGTAGCATGAAAGACCTGCACCAAGACTAACATGGTTATGGTGTTTAGTGAAATCACCACCAAAGCTGATGTAGACTGTGAATAGATTGCATGCAAGGCTTGCAGATAAATTGGCCTCATCTTTGATGACGGGTCTAAATGCTTTCAACCGTAAGGTATTGGTGAATATTGAACAATAAAGCCTTGGCGTTGCCAAGGGTGTGCGTGGATAGTTACCAAGAGGCTTGAGGAGATTGGAGCTGGTGACCAGGGTCACATGTTTGGCTATGCCACTAATGAAACCCCTGATCTCATGATTGGGGTTGCACCTATGGAATAAATAGTTTGAATATCTAATTTTTTAAATTATAGGATCTCTTTATTAATCTTATGTGCTCTTTCCTACAAATTTCTATTTCCATTCAATTTTTTTTTGGATTCCCAAGGAGGGATACTTCATCTTCCCCAGTGATAGTGAATTTATTGTAAGTTGTAACCATACTTTCCATGTTCAGTGTTAGCTAAGCAAATCAAGTTTACAACTAACCTTTGATGCTATTTTCCCTCCATACAATCACTTGATGGGACTTGAACTTAAGTTTTCCTTTAGTGAGCACAAGCAATTTTGAAATCAAAGGGAGTAGAGCAACCTAATTGACCAATTAGGCTATTATGGATGCCTAACATTTTCTAGCTATAATATAAAGTACTTTTCTTTGGTTAGTAGATTGCTTTGTAAGGTTTGCCTCCTTTCTTTATAAATAAATTCAACTAATAGATACCGTATTTTTTATACTCTATTCAACCAAAACATTTATTGCACTATGACACCTAAAATTAGATGGATGCTTATCTTAGTTGAGTCAAAATATCCAGAACCTCCTTTCCTTGCTTCCATACAAAGGGAATTGATATAACACAAAGTGTAACCCAATGTTTCCTTCATCACATTATCAAATACAAGTCCAACAACTCAAGAACTTGGTTTTTAATGGCCATGGAGAAAAGAGAATACTAAATGCAACTTCTTTGATCTTGATCTTATCAAAATACAAGAACTAGGGGATTTTCTAGCTATTTGTTTCAACTTCAAGATGTATGGCCACTCTCACCATCATAATAATTAGTTGAAGTAAAGGTTCTCTTAGACAAGGATCCTCATATTAAAATTAATGAACTGCCTCTTTTAGACTAACCCAAACAAACATCCTACTTTAATAATAAAAACAAGGTTTTTATAGTCCATGAGTTGTGTATTACTATTAGCTTCTATAATAACAACTACTACAAAAATCTTTAAAATAAGAAAGGACTTCTTCACTCTGACCAGGTAATGTTCAATGGATGTGTTGGGACCTAAAAAAACCAACTTCCCAAACATGCATTATTTGTCCTAAACCCATCAAAACCCTAATTTGTGCCTTTGTTCCTTAAACCCATAATTTATACCTGATCTGAGACTATTTTCCATGGGTTCCCTTTAGAAAAATTTTAAGTAAAAATCCCCTAGGTAATTATGTTTTCCTTTCAAATTTTTTTTGAGTGTTGGTCTTTGTTGTCTTTGATGGCAAATCAGCTAGTTTGCGAACCACTGATTTCGCCAACTATATTTCCTGTGGTTCCTTGGTTTGCCATTTTGTTGATTTGCTGACTGACTGAGGGAAAGAAAGACATGAAATACAAAGAGAAGGCCGAAAGAAGAGAAATTATGCCTTTGTTGGTGAAAGTGTTGGTTCGCGGTTCACTGATAGTGGTTTTCACTAACAAAGGAAGGAAGATAGGCGGGAAGAGGAAAGAAAGAATAAAACAAACAAGTCTTCATTGATAAAAAGGAGAGTCCACAAACTGCAAGGTTCACCAATGGTGGATTTTGTTGATAAGGTGAAGCGCCAATGAAGAGAGAGGAAGGAAAAAGAAAAGACAAGGAAATGAAACAAATGCCTTTGTCACAAAAAGAAATGGTTCATGAATCATATGGTTTGCCGACAATGTGAATCATCGATAAAGGAAGGAAAAAAAGTGAAGGATGGAGAAAGATGAAGTTCGTGCCGGGCCGATTTTGCCAATAAGGTGGGATTGTCGATGAAGAAGGATGGAGAAAAGAAAAAGTGGCAAGAGAAGAAGAAAGAAGAGATAAAGTGGATGGTTCACTGACTTCATAGTTTGTCAATAAGACAGGAAGGCCAACAAGGAAGGCTAAAGTGCCAAAGAGATAGAGAGGAAAAAGCATGATGACTTCCAAAGATTCATGACAAAGAACTTTCACTGATAAGGTAGAATGTAAATGAAAATATAAAGCATGATATAAATGGATAATTTGAAATATTTTAAAGTTATTTTTAAAATATTTTGAAGTGTTGTAAAAGCTTTACAGACACTTTCGGCAGGCTTTTTGTTTTAAATGTTCATCTCCTCCTTGGCTGCCATGAATGCATAATTGATGAGGATGTATAGGTTGGTGGCAAAGTAGATGGGATTAATTGTAGGAGTAATGGTAGTTGGTGGGGTAGTTTGTTACTACCCAGGATGCAGAAGAAGATAGATTGCTATATATACATGATTCAACTTAGATGTTTTACAAGTTGGTCCCTGAACCAATTGTCTAGTCTTCGAGTGCCTTGGGTTGATTTAGGGCTTCAAATCATGCTAATCTAGGCAATAAATGAAGGAATGCATCTGATAAAACATAGGAAAGGACTGTGATGCACATCTTCATGTAGTGGTGTGCCTCCATGGTAGATTGTGATGATTCAGGGGAATATATATGAACCCCATTTATGTATTTTCTCATACCACACTTACTGGTATGTTGTAACAGGGATTTGATAATGTATGATAACATTTAAATCAATACAAGCTTTGTGTTGGGTCATTTCTTTTGTTGCAAGTGGATCATTGTAATTTGCTTAGGATTAATAAGTATGCCTAGTGTATAAAATGTAATATGAGAAATGTATGTGAATACATTTTAGTTTTCTGTTGATGCTGATTGTGTGATCCATTTTCTTCCTCTTTATTGTTTATGACTTAGTTGCCAAATGGAGTAGGAACCGGTCCATATTGGGGATGGATCAATCACCATTTTAATCAAGCCCTCGTCCTATTAGCTATAGGAGTAGATTTAGTTTAGGGTTTCTCATGCTATCCATGATTTAGTGTAATAACCAGGGATAAATATGAAGTGATGAAAAACTATTTTAATCATTGGTGAATTATGTACATGCATGCCTGCACTGTGTATGTTGTGTATGAAAAGTTAAGTGGAGTCATATCAGGTAATGTAATATTGTTATGATTGGGTGCAAATGCAGAGTTCAGTAATTAGCTTAATATAGAGGCCTGTACAACCAATTTGTCATGACCTAGTGACAACTTTGGGGGTCAAGTGTACATGGGGTATGGCTGCGAATATTATTTGTTTGTGTTGCATTTCATGCCTCTGGGAATATCCCTCCTAGGTTTAGCTGAGGATGAAGCACAGAGGAGCATACCCACTCTTGTTAGTTGGCTAAAATCACCCTTGGCCTGTTGATAAACCTCTTTCAATCACCTTGATGACACCCCTGGCCTTGGTGATTGTGAAATGTTTTAGGGTTTTGGGTTGCAACTATTTTGGGACCCAACAGATTGGCATCATTCTTAGGGATGAATTAAAAGTTTGAATTATTTTGAAGACCTCTGTAATAATCATCAAAGTTTGCATCAATATGCGACTTGCATTTCAGTGTGTTCAAGTAAATTTGGCAGCCCGTCAACTTACGCCAACATATTGGCATCGTTGTCAAGGACACAATATCATGGTTCAGATCTTGAAAGACCTTTACAACATAGTCACCAAAGAAGTTTGCAGCCATTGCCAGGTGTAGTTTATTGTGTGTTAAAGTTAGCAGCTCGTCAACTTACGCCAACAGATTGGCACCATTGCCGGGGAGGATTGCATTAGCCATTATCAGGTCTAGGCAGCTGGAAATATTTTAATGCCCAAATAATAGAGTTCTGATTTGTAGTTGTACATTTTGTTTGGGTAATTTTGACATCTCGTCAATTTACACCAACAGATTGGCACTATTGTCGGGGAAGAGAATAAAGTGTTGGGTTAGAAAAATGTGAAGACTCTACTGGTGTGAGCAACCTAGAACTGATTTTATGGCCTTGAAGATCAGTCGCGCTTCAAGGGTTTCCTCATTCAGTGAGGTGGCGACTCTATTATTAAAGAGAACAAAGTGTTGTTGCTATGTGCATGTGCACATTTCAAAGAGACTACAACAGGTTAAGGTACATATTCTTTCTTCCAGGTTTGAACCATGGTTTCTTTCTTAGTAAAGAAACATATATTATTTTATCTCCTTTATCCCTACAGAAGTGATTTGTAGTCAGCTATGGCTGAATGGAATGGACAAAATTACCTTAGGGAAATTTTTTCAAATGTATCATATGATGACAACCCTAGGTACTATGATAGAGTGAGTGTCCATGAGTATGATGAGGATGAAGGTCCCTGCTGTTAATATAGTCCAACACCAAATGAAAACTCACATTCAGGTATACATGCATCAATATGTAAAAACATGTTAAGGATAGATGCCCTTAATGAGATTGAAAGATAATGTGAAGAAAGGGCCAGGGCCCTACAATCAAGTAAACATCTTGCTATTACAAAAAAACAAATATCTCCACCCCTAGTAGTTCCACTTGATCCCATCTACAAGCAACTCAAGACCTTTCTTAAAGGTCAACTATGATAGGCAAACAATGAAACTTAAGATTTTTAAATTGATGCCAAGGTATGATGGGTATAGCCTTCAAGCAGGGGATGGACATATTGAAATGTTTTCAAGTTTCATGGAAGAACATCAATTTAATGACAAAGACATGTGGATGAGGTTCTTTGTTAGGTCACTATGTGGAAAGGTGAGAGGCTGGTACCAAAATTTTCTTGAACATTTCTTTGCTTCGTGGAATGCACTTGTTGCATTTGAAGAAGTGTTTGTATTGCATCTAGACCCTGTTGATCTCATCCAAGAATTAGAAGACATCAAGTGGCAAGAGGGAGAGTTTAGCATGGAGGTCAACCATAGATTTGTAATTGCCCTATCTCACATTGCAGAAGATTTTAGACCTGATCTACCTGCTTGTATCAACATGTTTCTTGGAGCCTATGATGTTACCTTAGGCTCAGGTTCTATACTGGAGGAGTTCAATCTATTGAGCATGTAACATGCATACTTGTTCATTGATTATGTTGAGAGAACTAAGAGGGATATGATTGCAAAACTCTTAACCTCATATGTTATAAAGTACACATCCCATAACTATATCATAGATTTAAATAAATCATCTCCTTCACATTAATTGAAAACAATAAATATACATCTTCCATATATGTAAAAATATCAACTTACGTCTTACAAATACACGTGCTATATCTAGGAGTTGGCACAAGAAATATAATATACAATGATAAAACCTTGGCTCTCATGCCAAATAGTAACTCCTTACAATAATAATGTAAATATCCAAGAATTATACAAGTATGATAAATGAATAAAGTCACTGTCACTAGCCGCCACTAACCCACATGGTCTTCTGCAAGTCAAGAGACAAGAATATGGTTCAGGCGCTTTTCTACCCAACCACGAAGCATTACACTTCCCCAGAATCCTTTCTAACATGAATGATACCCATCCCTACACGAAGTGCCTAGCAACTTGGCAACAATAGACAGGAGGGAAAACTCGGTGCAACTTGATGTCTACATGCATTTCTAACTAGAATGTGCATTATCTCACTATTAGGATGTGGCAGAGAAACATATCAATATAACTAGGCAATTTCATCTATTTCAATGAACACAACTTTGGTCAAAGCACTTATGAATATATCGACAAATCCTAAAAAGAGGATCAACCTTCTCTGTTAGCTCACATTCGGCACCCTATCCCAAAAGGTAAGCCTAACACACTCATAGAAAAATAAACTAATTCTTTTGCAAAAAAAACAATTCAGGTAACACATGCATTTGCTTAACAACAGTTACTAATTACTTTCTTGTAAAATCAACATGAATACACTTTTCAATCAAATACAAGATCTATAATGATGCATGCATATCAAAAAGATTCCTTAAAATTGTTCATTCATTCATTCATAACAGAAGACATATCTGAACAGACAACTTCATTGTATTCAATTAGAGAAATAAATCCAATCACTTTCTTCTAAGCTGCTATTCACATAATTAGACATCATCCATTCATAGATTTTGTTCACAATTTCTCTCCATACTATGAGGAAACGTAACTCTAAGATTTAACTCTCTCATATCATTTTCCTAGGAACTCGTAAGATTTCAATAGGAGAAGATCTACATAACATTCAACTAATTAGCATATTTCATAACTCAGTTCTATACTATGGATGTATGTCTTTTATCTATATTAGGACTTGTTCCAAGAACACATTTTTAATTAAAAGATGAATTGATTACAAACTCTAAGATCAAAGAAAGCCTTTTAATATGTTTACTAATTCCATTGCACAAGCAATAAGTAAGAATGAATTGAAAGGTCAAATCAAACCAATAATGATCTTGTTACACATATGATTCATAGGGTTTTCATTGATGTCAACATTGTCACTAGGTTGTCATTGATGTTAACACTATCATGGTGGTGTGATGGTGTTCATGGTTGAATGTCATGCCCTATCGAACAAGAGAAGAAGATACAGCTCATGGTTGGATGTCATGTCCCATCCAGCAAGAAAAGAGAGAAGATATGGTTCATATTAAGATGGGAATTAGAAGCACAAAGATGATCAAATGTGTTGCTAATGCTATTGATGGCTTGTAGTATGTATGATCCAAGTTCCATGATGATTGCATTATTGGAAGAGTGTTTTGCTGTTGATTGTTTGAAGACAGTGTCACTTATGTGAAAATGTTCTATACAAGACAATGGAATGCTCCACATTCCTCCACATTTGTAGATATGGGCATGTGGTTTTGGAATTGTGTTCATTATGCAGTGAAGGTGATAATTCCAAGTTTTCAAATCATTTGTCCTTTTGCTGTGAAATTTATGCATGATAGAGTACCGACATGTGTTTTGGCAGAGTATGCCAGTGTTGAAGGTCTGTTAGAATGCTCCGCATTCCTTCAAAAATGAATGATTGCCCTTGCGGTTTTGAGGACATGTTTATGGATGTGTATTACATGCTTACTTGTATTTTCAAGGTTCTTGGTGGTCCGCATCTCAGTTTTTCAAATGACAACATGTTGTAGTGTGTTCTGGATGACAAATTGTTCTTAGACTCAATGATTGAAGCTATGCAACACAATTCTTTAATGTGTGGTGGAAAATGAGTGTTTGGGAATGTTGTATGAGTTATGTGGATGCATTTGAAAAAGTTTCATAAAGATCTTTCTTGTTTCTAGTACCGCACAAGGTTTTCAAGTTGATGTGGCTATTATACTTCAAGTCTTCATGTGTTTTGCTTAAAGCTATCCTATTTCCAAATGAGCAGAGTGTGCAAATGTAATTCCTTGGTGTTTGAAATTGTGAAGGATGTTTTGGACCTGTTTAAGCAAGTGTTGGTGTCCACAAGAAATGAATCTTCTACTAGTGTAACGTGTGGTTTCACTTAGGACCTATGTTCTGCATGTTTTATATTGTGTGTTGTCTGGCTGACTTGTAAATGTATTTTTCATGTTGTATCTAGCCGACAAGAAATGTAATCAATGTAATATCATGTATAAATAGTGAATCACATTGAGTAAGATGAAGTGTGATTGCAAGTTGATTAAAAAGTTCGCAAGTAGATAAAAAACAAAATAAATGCATTGTTGATGTGCAACTGAAGGAGAAAGACTAGAAGTTGTTGATGTTTTCCAGATTCATCTTGAAGACATATTTGTGACAATGATCAAGTGTAGAGTGTGCCTAGCTGATCAGATCATCAGAAGAAAGAGTGAAGAGGCAGAAGTGCAATCATCAAAAGTGTGAGTTTCAATGTTAGTTTTCAGAGAGTAGAAAGACTATCATACTATAATCTTTTGTGAGTGTGTTCTCATTTCAGGGAGTAGTAGATTCCTTGGGAGTGACCCTAAAACAAAGTCTTCAAAGAGTAGTAGCTTCCTTGGGAGTGACCCTAAATCAAAGTTCTTCAGGGAGTAGAAGCTTCCTTGGGTTGTAGCCCCAAAATAAAGTTGTTATTTGAGCTTCATATATTGTGAGTTAATCCTCACCATGGTTTTTCCCTTCTAGGGTTTCCTGCATATATCTAGTGTCATGTGTTGATGTGCATTGTGTTAATCTTTCATGTTCATGTTAATGCTATGATGATTAAGTTTTAATCTGCTTCAGATAAGTTGAAGTTGTTAAAATTGAAGAATTGTTTAATATTGATTCACCCCCCTCTCAATATCTTGGTGTGTTCAACAATTGGTATTAGAGATAAGTTCCTTTGAGGGAATCTTAATCGATTGAGGAAGGTCCGGGATGGCACATAATGGATCTGGCAAGATTCCTAGGTTTGATGGAACAAATTATGCATTTTGGAAGCTAAGGATGGAAGCTTATATTAATTCTATAGGGTGTGGTGTTTGGGACTTTGTCAAGTCTGGTTACATAGTTCTTGCTGCTATTCCTACATATGCAGATGAAGTCAAGTTGTATGATAACAATGCCAAGGAAAATTTTGCTATTATGAGTGGATTAGCTGATTCAAAACTTTCAAAGGTAATGAGTTGTGGTTCTGCTCAAGAAGTTTGGGATAAACTTACAACCATTTATGAAGGAGATAAGAAAGTAAAGCAAGCCAAGATTTAGATCTTCAAGAGCAAGTTTGGAAACCTAAAAATGTTAGAGGATGAAGACATTATTGGATACATGCTTCGGGTAAATGAAGTGGTCAATGTCATTAAGGGTCTTGGTGGAGAAGTGAAAGAAGATGAGGTTGTGAAAAAGGTTATGAGATCTCTTCCTAAATCTTACAGTCATAAGGTATCTGCCATTGAGGAGAATGTAGACTTGGATACTTACACTATAGACAAATTATTTGGTTCCCTTACTGCCTTTGAAATGAGAGAGTTTGGAAGTGATGCTCTAAAGAAAGAAGCTACTTTCAAAACCAGTATAAGACAAAAGAAGAAGTTGCTAATGAAGATGAAAGCTCTGATGAAATTGAAGCAAATTTTGTGAGAAGACTTTAGAAAGGCACTAGCAAATACAAAGGTAAGTTAGCTTCAAATGTTTCAATTATGGAAAGGTTGGTCATTTTGCTTCTAAATGTCCCTTCAGAGAATCAAGGGGTAGTAATAGAAGAGATAAGTTCAAGAGAAGTCTGTATTCCATAGAAAGCAACTATTATTCAGAAGATGACGATCATGATAATTCAAATGATGAAACACTTTTCATGGCCCTGAGTGTTGGTAACAAAAAGGATGATGCTAGAACATGTGAGAAGACTAATACCTTGCAAACAAATCAAAACAATGAAAGATCAATGGTTGTATGGACTACCTTTAATGCAAGAGAAGAATCCAAGGCTTGGGTAATTGACAGTGGATTCTCAAATCATATGACTGGTGACAAGGAGAAGTTTATCAACCTTGAGAAGTGGGATGGTGGTGCTGTCTAGTTTGGAGGTGATGAGTCAGCACAGATCTGTGGTAAAGGTGCTATAACTATTGATGGGAAGAATAGGACTGAGGATGTCCTCTATGTCAAAGGGATAAAACACAATATTCTTAGTGTTAGATGTGCAGCAAAGGGTATAATCTCACCTTTCATGCCAGAGGTTGTGAGATCAGGAAGGCAAGATCCAGAAAATTAGTGGCAAAAGGTATCAAGACATATGGTGATATCTATCATCTGAAGGAGGTAAATGGAAGAACATGTTTGCTGGTTCAATCCAATGAGTGTTGGTTGTGGCACAAGAGAATGGGACACAACAATTTTGACAATATGGTAAAGATTATTTCTCCTCATGCAGTGAGAGATATGCCCAAGATAATCAAGCCTACAAATGCAGTATGCAGGGAATGTCAAATGGGAAAGCAAACAAAGACAAAACTTCAAAAGCAAGGAGCACTCTTCTTCAAAGCCATTGGAGCTGATTCAAACTATTCTTTGTGGCCCTATAAGAGTAAAGAGTCAACAAAGTGAGAGGTATTTCATGTTGCTTATTGACAATTATTCTAGAGTGACTTGAGTTACTTTCTTAAGAGAAAAATCAGATGCTCTTGATAAATTTAAAGTGTTCAAAGCTATGGTTGAGAATGAAGTTGATGCCAAGATTAAATGTTTGAGGTCTGATAGAGGAGGTGAGTTTACTTCAAATGAATTTGAAAAGTTTTATGAAGATAATGGTATTAGGAGACATCTGTTAGCTCCTAGGACCCCTCAACAAAATGGGGTAGTGGAAAGAAAGGATAGGACTGTGCAAGAGATCTCTAGGGCAATGTTGAAAGACAAATCTGCCTGATATGTACTGGAAGGATGCAGTTCATACCGCTATCTATTTAATTAACATAGTACAATTGAGGGTCAACAACATTAAGACCCCTTATGAGCTATGGTATGGAAGACCTCCCATAGTCAGATACTTCAGGATCTTTGGTAGCAAATGCTATATCAGAAGAGATGAAGAAGACCTAGGAAAATTTGATTCAAGAAGTGTTGAAGGAATCTTTCTTGGCTACTCAACCAGAAGCAAGGCTTATAGATGCTACAACAAGAGCTCGGGGAAGATGATTGAAAGCACAAATGTCAAGGTAGATGAAGACCTATATCATATCTCACATGAATCAGAGGACTCTGAATATGATATCTTTCCATGCATTGTAGATGAATAAGAAGAAGTAAATGAAGAAAAGGAACTAGAACAAGAACTAGAGAAGATGCCCAAGACTCCAACAACGTATGTTCAGAAGAATCACTCAGAAGATCAAATCATTGGAGACAAGAATAAGGGTGTGCTGACCAAGAGAAGTTTTGCAAAAGTATGTGAGAAAGTAATCTTGTAATTGTTATCAAAAGTGGAACCCAAAAACTTTGCTGATGCCAACAAGGATGATGGATGGATAAAATCCATGGAAGAAGAATTAGATCAGATTGAAAATAATTAGACATGGGAATTGGTTCCTAGACCAGAAAATAAGAATGTTATAGGAACAAAATGGGTGTTCTGGAACAAACTAAATGAAGAAGGCGAAGTTGTAAGGAACAAGGCAAGAATGGTATGCAAAGGATGTACACTCAAGTAGAAGGTATTAATTTTGAGGAGACTTTTGCTCTAGTAGAAAGGATGGAGGCAATTAGAATGTTCCTTGCTCTTGCTGCTCATAAGAATTTCAAGGTATATCAGATGGATGTTAAGTCAACATTTCTGAATGGTGACCTAGAGGAAGAGGTTTACATTGAACAACCAGATGGTTTCTAGATTGCAGAAGATTCAGACATTGTGTGCAGACTCAAGAAGGCTCTGTATGGTCTTAAGCAAGCACCTAGAGCTTGGTATGCTAGATTGGACAAGTACTTACTTCAACAGGGCTTCAAGAAAGGTACTACAAATAGCAATCTTTATATCAAGGAAGAAGGAGACATGATATTGATAGTTGTAGTATATGTTGATGACATCATCTTTGGTGGAGATGATGATATGTGTAAGAGGTTTGCAGAAGAGATGCAAAAAGAGTTTGAGATGTCTATGATTGGTGAAATGTATTTTTCCTTGGACTTCAAATTTCTCAGCTAGATGGTGGTATCTTTATTTCTCAAGCTAAGTATGTCAAAGAGTTGTTGAAGAAGTTTGGTATGGAGAATTCAAAACCAATGAGTACTCCCATGGTCACTGGATGTCACTTGAGCAAAGATGATGAGTCTCCAAAGGTGGATCAGATTGTCTATAGGTCTATGATTGGAGCACTACTATACTTGACTGCTTCTAGACCTAATATCATGCATGTAGTATGTATGGTTTCCAGATATCAAGCCAATCCAAAGCAAACACATGAGAAGGCAGTGAAAAGGATATTCAGATACTTGAAAGAAACTTTGGACTATGGCCTATGGTATCCAAGAGGTAATGACTTTGATTTAAGTGCTTACACTAATGTTGATTAGGCTGGTTGTGTTGATGACAGAGGAAATACAAGTGGTGGTGCTTTCTTTCTAGGAAGCAGATTGGTTTCATGGCAGAGCAAGAAGCAAGATTCAATATCCTTATCTTCTGCAGAGGCAAAGTACATTGCAACAACATCCTGCTATACATAAGTCTTGTGGATGAAGAAAACCCTGAAGGATATCAAGGTATTGTATGATGAGCCCATTCCTATCTTGTGTGACAATATAATTGCTATCAATATTTCCAAGAATCTAGTGATGCATTGTAGAACAAAACATATAGCAATCAGGTCTCACTTTTTGAAAGAGAAGGTTGCAGACAAGGAAGTGATGTAATTCCTTGGTGTTTGAAGCTATGAAGGATGTTTTGGACCCGGTTAAGCAAGTGTTGGTATCCGCAAGACATGAATCTTCTATTGGTGTAACACGTGGTTTCACTTAGGACATATCTTCTGCTCATTTCATATTGTGTGTTGTCTGGCTGACTTGTAAATGTATTTTTCATGTTGTATCTGGCTAACAAGCAGTGTAATCAATGTACTATCATGTATAAATAGTGAATCAAATTGAGTGAGGTGAAGTGTGATTGCAAGTTGATTAAAAAGTTTGCAAGCAGATAAAATGTAGAATAAATGAATTGTTGATGTGCGACTGAAGGAGAAAGAGCAGAAGTTGTTGATGCTATCTGGATTCATCTTGAAGACATATTTGTGACAGTGATCAAGTGTAGAGTGTGCCTAGCTGATCAGATCATCAGAAGAAAGAGTGAAGAGGTAGAAGTGCAATCATAAAAAATGTGAGTTTCAATGTCAATTTTCAGACAGTAGAAAGACTGTCATATTGTAATCTTTTGTAAGTGTGTTCTCATTTCAAGGAGTAGTAGCTTCCTTGGGAGTGATCCTAAATCAAAGTTCTTTAGGGAGTAGAAGCTTCCTTGGGTTGCAGCCCCAAAACAAAGTTGTTATTTGAGCTTCATATATTGTGAGTTAATCCTCACCGTGGTTTTTCTCTTCTAGGGATTTCCATGTATATCTGGTGTCATGTGCTGATGTGCATTATGTTAATATTTCATGTTCATGTTAATGTTGTGATGATTAAATTTTAAGATTTGCTTCAGATAAGTTGAAGTTATTAAAATTGAAGAATTGTTTAATAATGATTCATCCCCCCTCTCAATATCTTGGTGTGTTTAATAGATCTATAACTATTGAATATTTTCTAATCCCAATAAATATTTTCATAATAACTATCTTTAATATAATTTCATAAATACAATATAATCACATATAAATATCATGATAAAATAGCAACAGAGATAGAAAGTCACTAATTAATACATATCTCAAAATTAACAAATTGGGTAAGGCTGATTTTTTTATATAATTTAAAAAATTTAGTTGCGCACTTTCCATAAAAATTTCAAAGAAACCAAGTTCATAAAACTAAAGTTATTGATGCCGCAAAAGACTATTTTTTTCTCATGACAGATTTACTAGTTTACAAATAAACAATCCACTTGTTTTAATAACTAAAAACAGAGTATAAAAGATGAAATTATAAAAATTTGAGATAAAGTTTATCCCTTAATTTAAAACCATATATCCAGAAATTAGAAATACCTAGATCACTGTTTAAAAGATATGTCCAAACTAATATAGGTTACTATTTTTCTTTTCAGCCTCTTTCCAAGTTTTCTATTATTTTTTTTTCCTATACAAGAAATTAATATTTTAATATTCTAAAAATCATATTTAGATCAAATAACCTATCAAATATTCCTACTAACTTTTAAGAATTCCCAACAAATCCAATTCAACAAAAATTCTTTTCTAATCTTCAAAATAATGAAACTATAATTTGTCTAAATCTTTCTTTTTGCACAAGAAGCATATAAATCAAAATTTCTTCACACAATCCTATATTCAATTATTAACCAAAGTAAATCTTTGTTAAAGCCTTTCATGACAAGAATCCTACCTCAATCCTTGTAGCAATTTGGTAAAAGAAATGGAATGAACCAATCAATTCAAAAACCACAACAATCCTTCAATTCTTCACAAAAAAATACTTCCAAATCCTTAAGCTTCAATAATCTATTTTATTTTTCTTCTCATTTGCATAATAAAATTGATAACCAAAAAAAAGAGAAAGAAAAAAGCTAATTCTGTTCTTTTAATAACCCTTCATATTTTTTTCAAAACCTAAAAAGCAAAATATAATATTATATTCTTAATAAAAAAATAATATTAAAATGACTTTATTCATATTCATGTACATCTTACTTAAAACAAATATTAGGAAATATAATTTTCTAATTCACAAATATGATAATTTAATAATTGATTCTCTAAATCTTTAAAATATACATGCACATTCAATAATTAAATAAATTAACAAATTAAAATAATTCAACTTATTTCTTTTTTCCAAAATAAATTTATTACCAAAATAAATAAATAAAAGAAATAATATAATGCTCACATAATTAACCAAACACTATTCATTTATTTATTTTAAATTAAAATAATTCTTCTTCTATTAATTAATCTTTTTTCTCAAATTGAAATAAATATTATTATTTATTTCTAAATTCTAAAATAAAAGCATGCACATAATTTAAATCTATTTAAATTATAATAATTAAATAATTGAAATACAAATTGTATTAATTTTTATTTAAGAAAAATATTAGAAACTATAATTATCTAACTAGATAATTAATTTAAAATAAAATCTAAGCACCAAATAAATAATTAGCTTTATCTATTTATTTTATTTCTAATTAACCTTAAGAGTTAATTATCAAATAAATAAATAGATTTACTTCTAAGCACTCAAATAAATTAATCAAGCTACTAATTAATTTATTTCTAATTAGTTACTTATCTTAATTTAATCATTATTTAATTTCCCACACCATTGGATCATTTCAGGATACTTCAGCACCAGGACCTAGTTCACCTTCCTCGATACATGTATCTATACACAACATAATCTTGCCACACACACCTTAGTAGCATTGTTAGGAAATAATATAATCATATAATCATATTTATACAATTAACTATGGTAATGAAATCACACATTATGCATACAATGCATTAAATCAACACTTTACACTCAACATAATTCAATAGATCTTATCCAATTTAAACATAGAATTAAAATATCATAGGCTCACAAAGAAACTAGAAATGAGGGATGTTACAATATATAGACACATATATAATTAATAATAAATCTATTAGAAATCAGTCACTTTAAATCTATTTAATCAAAAGAAGAAAAGAGAAAATGATCACATGGTGAAACCATGCATTTGAAAAGAACGTACATAGTAAGTGAAATTACATATAGATAACTAATCGTTAAACGTCATAACCACAAACAATATTCAAAGTAAAATACACAATCAAAACTACGTATCCATGTTATGTGAATGCATAATGAAGCCATTCATTAATGCAATATGTAATGATTTAATATGTATGAAACTATGTGAGTGTGTGTGCAACGGGTTTCCATCATGCCAACTCTTTCTGGTGGCTAGGACACTTCTACCTCAACCATGTTCTTGCTTTCGACATGTTCCTGTGCTTAGTCGCACTCAAATTCCCGTCAATAGGTTAGTCCATAAAATCATAACCGGAACATGAGAAATCATAAATCCATAATCATAAACATATTAATCCATCATTTTATCGACTTTCATATTTATGCATTTATAAAAATAATGACAATTTACCTTTATGCACATGTCATTATCCAATAGTAAAATAATCATAATGAAATGTCAAATAGTCTTATCAAATATATTGCAAGCAAAAATTGAGATGTGACAGATGCAGAAGTGGTTGGTAATGAATAGGTTGTTGTAGGCAACAAGGACATGGATGCTTCATGTGATTTAGGCACAATGTCAAGTGATGATTGTGAGTACAGGAGGGTAGAGGAAGGTGTTGGTGCACAGTGTACAACAATGTTACAGATGAAGATAGTAGTGTCTAGACCTACATTCAATTGGATCAGTCATCAGTGGATGTTGAAAATGAGAAAATCAATGATGATTCCCAATTTTGTGAAGAGAATTATGACCCTACTGCTTGTTGTAGTATTGTGGACCGCCAAGAAGGTATGTATGCAAATGAAAAATTGAATAGATCAGCTCAGGTAATTGATTATACAAAGTGTGAATACATTGATGATATAAATAATGATGAAGGAATAAGCATAAGGCACAATATCCTCTATGAAGAGCATACAAATCCATTTGGCAACATAATTTGTGATTATCATTGGTGCGTGGATCATCCCCTTTTTGAAAGTAACTTAGAGTTTAATGGGTTTAAAGAGCCATCAGCTTTGAAAAGGGAGAATCAAATGCCTTATTATCAATATGACTCAGCTGCCTGTGGACACCAAGTGGACAAAGAGAGTGTAAGATCCCAAACTAGAATATTAGAAAACTTAAACATAATTAAGCAAATAATCACACTATTTTTTTTAAACGGAGAAGAGAAATATTCATATTCAATATATTACATTTGTACTATCCAAGTACATTATACATATTTCAAAAGAAGGTCACTTCACATGCGACTTACAAATTGCACATATAACAAATGGTCGTATTTCTTACGACTTGCAATTTTATCAAAATCATTTACAAAATAAGCAATGTGTTCTTGTTCACCAGTCTTCAGTAGTCAACTGCAGGAGAGAAAGAGCATCACCCTGGTGCTTTTCCTCCAACCACAGACCGACGATCCCCCGCTCACCTTCCTTTTTGGAAGTGGCCCTTCCCTTCATGAGGGTAATAGATAATGAGAATCAATTGATTCCATATGCCATCTGAGAATTAGTGATGTGTCTTAGCTAATGACAATTAGGTTTACAACTCTAGTCTAGCTCTAGCTATGTATGACCCATTCTGATTGTTCAGCTATCTGGTACACTGTGAACCGACAATGCAAGCAGTGACTTTTGCATTACTTTGGCTAAAGTTTCATATATATAAATAGTCATATGTTCACTCACTCTTTTCTCGACTTGGAGACAACATTCATATTAATCATTTACTTCCTTTATACAAAATAACTCTCTTAATCTTGCTTATACCACATTAATCATAAAGACATTTACCCTTATCTACTAGTCATTCTTAACAAGTCTAGGGTGAGAGTTTAGGCGACTAGTGTAAACATATATTGAGTCCCTCTTTGCATCCTTGCAATGATGGGTCTATGACATCCCGTCATTTACTTAGACTTGTTTACCTAATCTCATGCTCATCCATAGTCATCTACACATAGAAATTTGATATTTAAACCATACAAATTATCAAATAAAGACTCTATCTATCTTAATAAATATTTGACTCATAATCTATCAATAATAAGCTATAAATGCATAATCATATGAATTAAATACTTCTCTTTATGTATATCAAAGAGAGAATTCCAAATATCTCGATAGTCTAAATCTTGACTTCTCATTGGCATAAATAATGTTCCTTAAGACATTCTTATGGCTATTCCTAGCCTATGATGGGTAAAAGAATATTTCTCTACAGAGCTAGAATATAGATAGATCAAAATAATTCTATAATAGCATCTACATACAACTCTAAATTCTCTATATTTTGACTGAAATAACAATCTTATGTCAAGTGTTTCTACACTACGACTTGTCTTTTACTCTAGCCTCTCAAGTTTTCTAAAAACATACTCTCAATCCTCTTAATTCCATAACCAGTAAGAGAAGTATACTTTACTATTGATCTTCTCTTAGGTCCTATAAATTTGCTATTGACCCTCTCTAGATTACTAAACCTTAGTTGGGTTTTCAATAATAAAAGTCAATCTCTTATAAGACTTAGGTTATACTTTTCACCATCAGCCTCCATGTTGTTTACACATTTGGCCTAAGTATATAAGCATAGTCAACTTGAGTTTATTAGCTTAGTCAACCTCTAAGTAATATCACTGTCGATCTTGTATATTATCTGTCGGCCTTCTATATAATATCACTGTCAGCCTTCTATATAATATCACTATCGGCCTCCTACATTTTTCATAGTTCTTGGCCTTAATATATAATATCACATTTGACCTATAACATGAATGATCCCAAGGATATTTAATTATACCATCAATCATTTAGCATATCATTCAGCGTAAAAGCTTAATCAGTCAACCTATAAGTATAATGCTTCGGCCTTAAGACTTCACAGTCAACCTCTTAACATCCCCACTCCCAAGCATCTAGGAAGTTCGCTTAGAAGAAGACGACTTTTACCTTACCTAATATAATTATTAACTATAACAACAACAATAATAATAACTTTGTAAATAGATATAATATACTTATCTAATAGATGTCAATATTGCGTACTTTCGAACACTAAATGTGTTCATCTTAAGCACAATTATCAACGAAGAATTCTCACAAACTGACGAAGATACTAACAATAAAATTAAACATGTTTAGTCGACTTACTCACGTCGACTTGTCATCCAAAGACATACACCAGGCTTCTATCAGACGATGAAAAGGATTTAACCTTTGTCTTAAGGACAACATAGCTAACAAGAACTAACATGATCTCTACTAAGTATATGTGTGTATGTTTCCAAATGGCATAATGACCATTGCATTCATGTGATCTAGTATCCTCTCCATGGTGATACTCTCTCTCCTCATATCAGAGGGAAAAACAGCATTGTTCCTGCATCTACCTCAGTTACATGATGGTAGTTAGTCCATTTCATCTTTTTAACCACATGTTAAATAATGATGTCATAAATAATGATTTCTTGCATATAAATTAATATAAAACATATGCATTTTTCCATCATTACTATGATCATAATATCTTCTCTGACTAACTATCTGTCTCCTTGAAAATAATAAAAATAAATACATTAGTTTTTAAAAATGGGGTGTGACATATCTCCCCCCTTAAAGATCATCGTCCTCGATGATTATGTCCAAGCCAAAAACAAACATTTCAAACATGTTCTTATACATCATGTCCTTTAATAGATTTCATTGTAATCTTCCCAGGTAGCATTTTCCTCTGAATATTAGTCCCACTGGACCTTGCACTAGGTAACCTCTCTGTTACATAGGTAGAGCTTGCGTACCTCAAGAACTTTGAGAGGCTCGATCATGACCACCCCTAGGTCCCATACCTATAGAGAATTCCAATCAAGTATGTGATTAGATCTTGATATATATTTCTTCAAATATGACACATGGAAAACATCATGCATTCTAGCAAGGGCTAGTGGTAAAGCTATCCTGTAAGCAACTGGATTAACCACTTCTAGGACTTCAAAAGGTCTAACATATGTAGGTGCTAGTTTGGAAGACTTTCCAAACTTAATTGGGCTCTTGTGTGGTTTAACTCTTAAGAGAACTTTATGTCCTACTGAAAATTGTCAGGGTATTCTCTTGGCATTAGCATAGCTTTTCTGTCTATCATTTCCTTCTGCTAATCTTTTCCTGATCATCTTTACTTGTTCTTCCATTTTTGCCCCAAGGCAAATCCTATCCTCTAGATTATCCCAGCTTATAGGAGTTTGACACTTCCTGCCATACAATGCTTCAAATGGAGCCATCTTAATTGCAGAATGATACGAGTTATTATATGCAAATTCAACAAGTGGAAGATACTCTTCCCACTTATACTGCTAATCCATGCAATACATCCTTAACAAATCCTCTAGTATTTGATTTATTCTCTCAGTTTGTCCATCTATTTTTGGATGATAAGCTGAGCTTCTATTCAATTGTGTTCCCAAAGACGAGAACAAAGTTTGCCAAAACCTTGAAGTTATCCGAGCATCCCTATCTAAAATTATCTTTTCTAGAATTCTGTGTAACCTAAAAATTTCTTGCATGAACTTCTTGGCTAAGATGGGTGCTCCATCTGTAAGATTACCAGGTATAAAATGAGCTACCTTAGCAAGTTTACCCACTATTACAAGAATAGCATCATGATTATAGTGGGACATAGGTAATCCTTGGACAAAATCCATACTAATAACCTGCCATTTCCATTCAGGTATGTCATGAGCATACAAAAGCCTTATCAGGTGTTGGTGTTCAGCCTTAACTCACTGACACTCTAGGCATCCTGCCACAAATATTGTAACATCATTTTTCATTCCCTTCCAAAAATATAAGGGTTTCACATCAACTAATAACTTTGTCACTCCAGGATGACCTAAATATGGTGCAGAATGCACTTCTTTCCACACAGTTCCTCTTAAATCTCCTTGATTCAGAACATATATTCTGTTATTAAATCTCAATAACCCATTAGGTTCAATGTAAAATCCATCATACCTTGTATCTCGAGAATTTTCTATTAGGGATTTCAAAATTTGCTCATAATATTCATCACCGGTCAAATTTTCAATATCTGAGCTCTAAAATTGGAGTGCACTAATATTACTGCCGATATGTGCCTTCTTCGACTCAAGGCATCAACCACTCTATTTTCCTTACCCTTTATGTAATTAACCTCAAAATCATAATCAAAGATGAGCTCTAACCATCATCTTTGCCAAGCGTTAAGGTTAAGTTGCGTGAAGATATACTTCAAACCTTGATTATCAGATTTCAATTCAAATTGTTTCCCCAATAAATAATGTCTCCATACTTGGAGAGCATGCACAATTGCTGCTAACTCCAAATCGTGAGGGACATAATTCTGCTCATAAAGTCGCAACTTCTTTGACTCATAGGATACAACTTGGTCTTCTTGCATGAGCACTCCTCCTAACCCTTCTCTTGAAGCGTCAGTCACAATAACAAAATGACCCTCTAGGTTTGACACTTTAAGAATTGGTGCCGAAGTCAATTTCCTCTAAGAAAATTAAATGCTTCTTCACACTTATCAGACCACTCAAATCTCTTTCCTTTTCTTTGCAAGGAAGTGATAGGATGGGCAATTTTAGAAAAGTTCAAAACAAACTTCCTATAATACCCAGCTAATCCCATAAAACTATGCACTTCATGCACATTCTTAGGAGTAGGCCATTCTAAAATAGCCTTTATCTTTGATGGATCTACAACAATTTTTTTAGCTGATATGATATGACCTAAGTACTGCACCTCTTTTTGAAAGAAAATACATTTGGATAACTTTACATAAAGTTTATGCTCCCTGAGTCTTTATAGAACTATCTGCAAGTGTTGATGGTGCTCCTCCTCATTACGAGAGTAGATTAAAATATCATCTAAAACACCAGAATAAATTTATCTAGACATGATCTAAAAACACTATTCATCAAATTCATAAATGTTGCTGGAGCATTGGTCAAACCAAAAGGTAAGACTATGAACTCATAATGCCCATACCTTGTTCAAAAAGTCGTCTTGTGAATATCTTCTTCCTTCCATCTCAACTGGTGATACCCGGATCTAAGGTCAATTTTGGAAAATACAGTTGCATCACACATTTGATCAAAAGATCATCTATGCATGGTAAAGGATACTTGTTCTTAATAGTTACTTTGTTAAGCATACGATAATCTATACAAAGACATAGAGTGCCATATTTCTTCTTAACAAAGATCATAGGCACTCCCCAAGGTGATACACTAGGTCTAATCAACCCTTTTTGCAATAATTCCTGGAGTTGAACTTTTAACTCCATCAAATCAGTAGTAGTCATCCGATAAGGTGCTTTGGACATTGGTTCGGAACTAGGAATAATATCTATTGTAAAATAAAAAATTCTCTTCGGGGGCAGACCTGGAAGGTCTTCCAAAAACACATCCCAAAAATCATGAAGAAAAGGGTACTCTTCAAAAGTATCTTCCTTTAATTCCTTCTCCTTTTCATCTTTTACCTCCTTCATTTTAACTACAAACATCTGGCATCCTTTATGTTTTGTTCTTTTCAATTGCATCACAGAAATTTGCCTGATTTTCATTTCTCTCTGAAAACCTTGGATAAAGGCAACATTTCCATCATCATCAATGCATTCTACTATTTTGGAAAGACAATCAACTTTTGCCCTATGTTGAGATAGCCATTTCATCCCTAAGATGACATCATAGGATCCTAGAGGTGCTACATATAGGTTGACCTCCATGGAAAAATTAGGTAGGGTTAATCTGGCTTCAAACAAGCATTGCTTACCCGAGCTCTTGACTGGTTTGTGAACTCTACTGTCCATGAATTAGCTATGAAACCAACTTTCCTAGATATTTTATCAAGTATTCTAGGGTTTACAAAATTTTTAGTTTCTCATGTAGATCTATAAGAATAGAAATTGGGATTCCAAAAAGAGTACTTGTGGTTTCAATAGGAGAAACTTGATGCTCAGCTTGACGACTATCAAGAGCAACATGAATCCTTTGCTAAAAATCCATTTGTTGTGAAGATAAAGGTTTGGCTACATAATAATTCCCTTGACTCTTTGTGGGGAACTAGTTAGCATAATGATCTCCTACACACATGAAACACCCTCCAGGAGGACCTCTCTTTCCTAAAGATCAGTTGGTATTATCATCATTCCTTTTTGGCTTTGAATCCTTGTTTCCATCCCTAGATTCATTTCTGTTAAATCTGGAACTTTTACCACAGTTCCTTTCTCTGGATTCTTGATTCTTGTTTCTCTTTTTGATGGACGTCAAAGGATGACTCCAGTTAAATTTCCTTCGAGATCTTTCTCGATACACAAAGATAGATTTGAGCTTCTACTCTTGCTTAATGGCTTTCTCAAAGACTTGAGATCCATGGTTGTGGGTCCATGGACATCCACTTCTCTGCCAATCTACGCATTCAACCCCATGATAAACTTCCTTATTCTAAATCTCTCATCCTTATGATATTGTGGCACATACTTCAATAACCTGGTAAATTTTTTCCAGTATTCAGTGGCAGTCATATCTCCTTGATCCAGATTTTGAAAATCTGTTAGTTTCTTGTCAAAATAAAGTTGGGGCAACCATCGTTTCCTAAATATGACCACAAATTGATCCCAAGTTAGACTCAAGGAACTCAATCATAATTCTATTTTCTTGTTTATCCACCATGTGGATGCTTCTCCAACTAATTGGTATGCTCCCCATACAGCCTTGGTGATCTCAGAATAGTTTCTTATGTCAAAATACTTTTCCATCTTTGTCAGCCAAGCCTCAGCTGCATCTCCACTCACTGTTCCATCAAACTTAGGAGGTATAACTTTCTTCATATCTTAGGCTAACTCACTGGTAAGACAAGTTTTTGCCTTATTTTGCATTAGTGAGTCTTGGTTATTTACTCTGGGTTCTCCATAAAAACCAGACTCTTCTCTTCCTCTAGAATGATGTTCTTGATTGGTTTCTTGCCCTCTAACGTCCTATTCTAGGGCTTCCAATCTTCCTTTTATTTCATTTAAAACTGACAAAATTTGATCTAATTTTGCCATGGGGTTATTCTCAGGATCCGGGCCATTCGGGTTCCCTCCTGGTTGGTTTTCAGAGTGTTCCATAACAATACCACACTTAATAATTTCATAGAAATTTATCAAAACATGTAACTTTTTGACATACTATCATAAAGTACAAGTTCATAAATACAAAAACTCAAAGATTCATCACACAAACATTTGCTTACTCAAAAAGCCAAAACTTAACTTTATTTAGTTTCTGGATCTTTACATCCTTATTCAAACACATAACTTTACTTTTTTGTAAAATAAAGGAAATGTCTACATATCAATTTCTGACAGAGGAAATTCCTTTGGTTCCTCCTCTTCGTCAGAATCAAGTAACACAATTTTAGTAGGTGGATGTACTCATGAGTACTTCTTCAACACCTCTAGACTCATAACAAGCGCATCTTGACCACACCCAAAAGGCATGTCGTGATGTGCGAATGGTTTACTAATCTCAACAATAGCAGGGATTGACAATATTTTTTCCTCTTCAAGCCATTTCCTCCTTTCCAGGCGGATACATTTGAGTGCATCAGCTAATGTCTCAAAATCAATGAGCCAAGCTTCCTTTGCATAACTCACTGTATGTTCCATCTTTGGTTCAGGAGATGGCTCTTTCTTAATAGTGATCTTAGGCATTTAACTAAGTTTTGTTTCTTAGCTCACTTTCTTGTCCTTCTATTTCCTTCCATTCTGGAACAAGAACAAATGTTTTAACATTAACATATCTTGCCAATCTTGTGAAACCTCGCAATGAGTTCCAAGGTCCAAGTGCTGAACCTGGTAGCTCTGATACCATATGTAACATCCCAAAATGGAATATTAGGAAACTTAAACATAATTAAGAAAATAATCACACTATTTTTTTTAAAAACAGAGAAGATAAATATCCATAATCAATATATTACATTTGCAATATCCAAGAACATTATACATATTTCAAAAGAAGGTCGCTTCACATACGACTTACAAATTGCACATATAACAAATAGTTGTATTTGTTACGACTTGTAATTTTATCAAAATCATTTACAAATAAGAAATGCGTTCTTGTTCACAAGTCTTCGACAATCAACTGTAGGAGAGAGAGCATCACCCTGGTTCTTTTCCTCCAACCACAGACTGGCGGTCCCCCGCTCACCTTCCTTTATGGAAGTGGCCCTTCCCTTCACGAGGGTAATAGATAATGAGAATCAATTGATTCCATATGCCATTTGAGAACTAGTGATGTGTCCTAGCTAATGACAATTGGGTTTACAACTCTAGTATAGCTCTAGATATGTATGACCCATTCTAATTGTTCATCTATTTGGTACACTGTGAATTGCCAATGCAAGCAATGACTTTTGCATTACTTTAGTCAAAGTTCCATATATTTAAATAGTCGTATATTCACTCACTCATTTCTCAACTTGGAGACAACATTCTTATTAATCATTTATTTTCTTTATACAAAACAACTCTCTTAATCTTGCTTATACCACATTAGTCATGAAGACATATACCCTTATCTACTAGTCATTCTTGACAAGTCTAGGGTGAGAGTTTAGGTGACTAGTGTAAACATATATTGAGTCCCTCTTTGCATCCTTGCAATCATGGGTCTATGACATCCTGTCATTTACTCAAAGACTTGTTTACCTAATCTCATGCTCATCCATAGTCATTTACACATACAAAGTTGACATTTAAGCCATACGAATTATCAAATAAAAACTCTATTTGTCTTAAAAAACATTTGACTCATAATTTGTTGAAAATAAGCTATAAATATGTAATCATACAAATTAAATACTTCTATTTATGTATATCAAAGAGAGAATTCCAAATATCTTGATAGTCTAAATCTTGACTTCTCATTGGCATAAAGAATGTTCCTTAAGACATTCTTTTGGCTATACCTAGCCTATGATGGGTAAAAGAATATTTCTCTACAGAGCTAGAATATAGATAGATCAAAATAATTCCATAATAGCATCTACATACAACTCTAATTTTCTCCATATTTTGACTGAAATAACAATCTTATGTCGAGTTTTTCTACACTACGACTTGTCTTTTACACTAGCTTTTCAAGTTTTCTAAAAACATACTCTCAATCCTCTTAATTCATAACTAGTAAGAGAAGTATACTTTACTATTGATCTTCTCTTAGGTCCTACAAAATTTTCTATTGACCCTCTCGAGATTACTAAACCTTAGTTGGGTTTTCAATAATAAAAATCAGTCTCTTATAAGACTTAGGTTATACTTTTCACCATCGGCCTCCATGTTGTTTACACATTCGGCTTAAGTATAAGCACAGTCGACTTGAGTTTATTAGCTCAGTCAGCCTCTAAGTAATATCACTATCGACCTTGTATATTATCTCTGCCGGCCTTCTATATAATATCATTGTCAGCCTCCTACATTTTCACAGTTCTTGGCATTAATATATAATATCACATTTGGCCTAAGTCTAAGCATAGTCGACCTGAGTTTATTAGCTCAGTAGGACTCTATGTAATATCACTATCAGCCTTGTATATTATCTTTGTCGTCCTTCTATATAATATCACTGTCAGCCTCCTACATTTTCATAGTTCTTGGCTTGAATATATAATATCACATCTGACCTATAACATGAATGATTGAATATTTACTTATACAATCGATCATTTAGTATATCACTCAGCCTAAAGGCTTAATCAGTCGGCCTATAAGTATAATGCTTCGGCCTTAAGACTTCATAGTTGACCTCTTAACATATTATACGACCTATATGACTTACACAGTTGGCCTCTTAGCATATTATACGGCCATATGAGTGACACAGTCGGCCTCTTAACATATTATACGACCATATGACTTACACAGTTAGCCTCTTAGCATATTATATAGCCATATGACATACACAGTCAACCTCTTATCATATTATATGGTCTTAAACATCATTAACGAATGGTTTGAATACCAGTCGTTCGACTGTTATCACCATTCCCAACATTTTTAAAAATAATAAGGTTTATACTACTCTAAGCATGGATATTAAACTCTCTCCTATCCTTGAGATATCGTGCCATATCCTTTCCCTTAAGATACATAAATATAAATATAAGAATTATCACAAATTGACGAAGATATTGAAAATAAAATTAAACATGTTTAGTTGACTTACTCACGTCAACTTTTCATCCAAATACATACACTAGGCTTCTATCAAATGATGAAAAGGATTTAACCTTCATCTTAACGATGACATAGATAACAAGAACTAACATGATCTCTACTAAGCATATGTGTGTGTATGTTTCCAAATGGCATAATGATCATTTCATTCACGCGATCTAGCATCCTCTCCATGGTGATACTGTCTCTCCTCATATCGAAGGGAAAAACAACACTGTTCTTGCATCCACCTTAGTTACATGACGGTAGTTAGTCCATTTCATCATTTTAACCACATGTGAAATAATGACGTCATAAACAATTATTTATTGCATATATAAATTAATATAAAACATATGCATTTTCCCATCATTACTATGATCATAATATCTTCTCTAACTAACTATCTGTCTCCTTGAAAATAATGAAAATAAATACATTAGTTTTTATAGGGCATGATAGAGGGGTGTGTACACAATGATGAGGAGGTAACAATTTCTAGCTATTAAGACTCTGTCACAGATACATTTTTAGAGCTTTGTTTGGGGCAATTATCTCTTATTGATGTGGATTGTGTTGAGAGCATATTTTTGAGCTCATTGGTTGGGCTTGATAACATTGAGCCTAGGTGTTTTCGTGTAGTTCAAGTTGTTGATTTGTAGGGTGAGGAAGTGCAAATTATGAGTGAGTTTCTTAACAACAATTTTTACACAACAGAGTGTGTTAAGGAATACAAAATAGACAGGCAACTTGAAGATTGTGAGTCTTCACTCGAAATGCCTCAAATTTATGATCTATATGCTGATAGTGTAGAATTGGATTTGAATCAAGTCTTTGATTCAATCATGGAGGAATACATTAGCATTTGTGGTGCAACTAGGTCACAAGAACTTGAACAGTCATATGACGTAGCCCAACTTGAGGCCACACTTGAACACGATGCATTTCATCTTGATTCTTAGGAGGATATTTTTCTTCATGCTGATATTTATGTAGGTCTAGATATGCATCATGCTAACAAGGATCTTGAAGGTGAGTATTGCTATGTGGGTCAGTATGATGATGGGCTCTATTATCTATGGCTGCCATGTCTTGGTGATAGTCATTTCTATTTTCAGCACAATGGTATGAATAATTGTAGTTTGCATGTGCATGCATGCAAGGTGTTTTTATTGTTGATGTTGGGTGATTAGTTCAGTAAAGGGTTGAGGGAGATCAACTCCTTCAATAGGCTTGTCTTCGATAGGGGCAAGTAGCTTCATCAGTCTTTTGCAGGATTGGCTTGTAATGTTCTTAAATTTTGCTTATAGTCATCCTTCCTTCTGTGCCTCCATGCCTATGACTGTATGTTGCCTTGTAAATATGTCTTGTGTTGTTCCCCCTTGTTTGTTTTTGCCTTTTTGGTCTGCTTGAAGATGTTCTAGATTCTCATTGTGCCACTGCTTGGCACACGTCCCCAATTAGAGCCACTATTGGGACCTAAAAAAACTAACTTCCCAAACATGCATTATTTGCCCTAAACCCATCAAAACCCTAATTTGTGCCTTTTTCCTTACCCATCATTTATACTCGATATGAGACTATTTTCCATGGGTTCCCTTTAGAAAAATTTGAAGTAAAAATCCCCCAAGTCATTATGTTTTCCTTCCTTTGAAAAATTTTCTGAGTGTTGGTTTTTGTTGTCTTTGACGGTGAATTGGCTGGTTAGCAAACTGTCGATTTCACTGACTATATTTCCTATAGTTCCTTGGTTCACCATTTTTCTAATTTATTGACCGATGAAGGGAAAGAAAGAGATGAAATACAAAGAAAAGGCTAAAAGAAGAGAAAGCAGGCCTTTGTCGGCAAAAGTGTTGGTTTGCAATTCATCGCTAGTGGTTTTTACCAACAAAGGAAGGAAGATAGGCAAGAAGAGGAAAGAAAGAAGAAAACAAATAAGTCTTCATCGAAAAAAAAGAGAGTTTGTGAACCGCAAGGTTCGTCTATGGTGGAGTTCGTCGATAGGGTGAAGTGTCGATGAAGAGAGAGGAAGGAAAAAGAAAAGACAAGGAAATGAAATAGACATGCCTTTATTGCAAAAAGAAATGGTTCATGAACCATATAGTTCACCGACAATGTGAATCATCGATAAAGGAATAAAAAAAGGGAACGATGGAGAAAGATGAAGTTCATGCCGGGCAGATTCTGCCGATAAGGCAGAATTGCTGATGAAGGATCGAGAAAAGAAAAAATGACAAAAGAAGAAGAAAGAAGAGATAAAGTGGATGGTTCACCAACTTTATAGTTTGCCGATAAGGCAGGAAGGATGACAAGGAAGGATAAAGCGCCAAAGAGATAGAGAGGAAAAAGCAAGATGATTTCCAAAGGTTCGTGACAAAGAAATTTCGCTGATAAGGCAGAATGGAAATGAAAATATAAAGGATGATATAAATGGATAATTAGAAATATTTTAAATTTATTTTTAAAATATATTGAAGTGTTGTAAAATCTTTACAGACACTTTCAATAGGCTTTTTGTTTTAAATGCCCATCTTCTCCCTGGCCTCCACGAATGCATAATTGATGAGGATGTATAGGTTGGTGGAAAAGTAGATGCGATTAATTGAAGGAGTAATGGCAGTTGGTGGGGTAGTTTGTTCCTACCCAAGATGCAAAAGAAGATAGATTGCTATATATACATGATTCAAATATGTTTTACAGGTTGGTCGCTGAATCAATTGTCTGGTCTTTGAGTGCCTCAGGTTGATTTTAGGGCTTCAAATCATGCCAGTCTAGGCAGTGAATGAAGGAATGCATCTGATACAATGTAGGAAAGGATTGCGACACACATCTTCATGCAATGGTGTGTCTCCATGGAAGATTGTGATGATTCAGGGGAATATATGAACCCAGTTATGCATTTTATCGTACCACACTTGCTGGTATGTTGTAATAGGGATTTGATAATGTATGACAACATTTAAATCAATACAATCTTTGTGTCAAGGGTCATTTCTTTTGTTGCAAGTGGATCATTGTAATTTTCTTGAGATTAATAAGTATGCCCAGTGTATGAAATGTAATTTGAGAAATGTACATGTGAATACATTTTAGTTTTTTGTTGATGCTGGTGCGATCCATTTCCTTCCTCTTTATTGTTTATGACTCAGTTGCCTAATGGAGTAGGCATCGGTCCATATTGGGGATGGATCAATCACCATTTTAATCAAGTCCTCGTCCTGTTAGATGTAGGAGTAGATTTAGTTTAGGGTTTCTTATGCTATCCATGATTCAGTGTAATAACCAAGGATAAATATGAAGTGATGCAAAACTATTTTAATCATTGGTGAATCATGTACATGCATGCCTACACTGTGTATGCAAAGTTAAGTGGAGTCATCTCAAGTAATGTAATATTGTTATGATTGGGTGCAAATGCATAGTGCAATAATCAACTTAACATAGAGGCAAGTGCAACTAGTTTGTCTTGACCTAGTGACAACTTTGGGGGTTAAGTGTACATTGGGTATGGCTGCAAATATTTGTTTGTCTTTTATTTCATGCCTCTAGGAATATCCCTCCTAGGTTTAGCTGATCTTGAAGTGTAGAGAAGCATACCCACTCCTATTAGTTGGCCAAAATCGCCCTTGACCCGTTGATAAACCTCTTTCAATCACCTTGATGACACCCCTAGCCTTGATGATTGTGAAATGTTTTAGGGTTTTGGGTTGTAGCTATTTTGGGACCCAACAAGAGGATCCACTGATTCTCATGTAACTACCTATTCTACAAAATCAAATTGCCTTTTTAGTGATTGGCATCCACCATGGTGAAGATGGGAAATATCAAACCTCTTATTGGTTCCAGAGGTTAAGTGCACAAAAACTAGAGAAAGCCCAAATTAAGATTATTATATTCTTCAAGTTAAGGAATAAACTAGTGTGTTTGTTTAGAAGAGCACATAAATTATGAAATTCTACCATATTTATTAGGCATTACTGGAATAAGCAATAACTACATTGTGAAGCATGTAGCAACATTATGATACAAATTGATCTTATCATTGGTTGTGCCATAATTGATTTTAGTGGTTGTAATCCTTGTAAAGAAAATGTTTTCATTAGATTTAGATAACAACCTACTAGGAGAATGAAGCTAAGTGTTTGCCTTTTCTCAATTCATATAATTATACATGATAGACAAGTAAAATAAATGTATTTTTTGACATGTGCATTATTTTTGTTTGAAAATGGGTGCTACACTGATTTCTTTCCTTTTGGATAAAATATTCTTGCTTCAAATCAATGGTTATACAATAAATAATCTAGCATTATTGTGGTTTGAAGCATTGAACTACTCAATTCAACATGAAAGTTCCCACTATATTTGATGGGCACAACTTATAATCTATTGTGTCACAAATGTTTTAGCAGTTTAAACCATTTAAAGAAAATGTTTTCATTATTTTAAATCCTTTTAAGGTGGGTAGAGTTGCATACTATAGCCTTTGACAATTTAATTCTAGCAATGTTCCTTTAATGCCTCTCCTTATTGTCAAGGATGAACAAGGTGTAACCAAAACACACATATGCAAGTGTTATGTATTGGTGGTAGATTGAAACACTCAATGTATTGATAGCATGTGGAATGATTGTGAATCAAAATGATTTGTAAGCAAAGATTTCACAATGCACAACACACGATTTTTACAAATTTTAGTCACAAACATATCGAGTTTGACTCCTCTTATAAGAGGTATTTTTAAGCAAGAATTGTAGGAGGTTTAGTCGCCATTTTTGAAATCCCAAGTACAACCCCTAATTTTTTCTATGAATTAGATTGTAGGAATTTTCTTGAACTTATTGCTTTTCACAAGTTGCAAAGATGGTGTTTGATATCGTATGAAACCTATTTTTTTGGTATATCTCATGTCTTTGTGTTGGAAAAATATTGTATCCCTATCCCTGACTTGGCTCCAACAAAATTCTACTATGCTTTTGACATCTAGATTTAGAAAACTAAATTTTTTCACTTTGGCATTATAGAAGATTTGTAATTCATGCATAATGGGTAGTGCCCAACTTTTGTATCTATAATCTTGTTGTCTTGGTAGTACTTACAAGAGTAAATATTCTTATCCCATCACATTTACTCTAAAGGAATTGCTCATCTTGAATAGAAAACTGTGCATGACACCAAAATTGGGCGCGTTGCTATTAAAATATAAAAGAGTTAATTTAGTTGGATTTCTCACAAAAATTGCCACTATCTTTTGTCCCCTCTTTGTGAGGAGTTAAAGGAAGCATTCTATGTTTTTAAACAAATATGGTGATGGTTTATCACCCCATCTGAGATTCAAAATGCCTTGCTCATGTTAGGTTTTACAGAAGCAAATAAATTGGAGATTGCCAAGCAATGATAACTTATTTGACAAAAATATTGAGGGGAGAGTAGATTTTGAGGAATTTGAGAATTTGATGAAAATGCACTAAATCGAGCTCATTAGATTAGAGAGATTTGAATTTTCATTGAATGCCAATATGTTTCCATAGTTTGCAAACTTTTTTAGATGTATATTCATAGCTCTATGAAATAATTATTCTTTTTTCATTGCATTAATTCAAACATTTTGTCCTAGCCATGATCTTCTCCCAAAGAATCTTGAAAATTGAACTTGAAAATCATTTTTCTATGAAATTTTAACAAAATAAAAGGTCTGTTCGTAGAGTTTATGAATTTATAAAGCTCAATTGTGAAGCACTATAAAATAAATATTCATAATTTTTTATATTTGTAATCATAGTTGTGGCATTACTAGTATATTTGTAATCATTTTCCATACTAATTTTCAAAGGTTTTCAAGTGTACCATCCCTCTAGTTAGCTAAAATTTAGCAAGAAGACAAACGGGTATGGCTTGGGTTTGTATTGACAATTGACAATTTACATTGAAGACAAAGAACACAACTTAAAAGGGACGGGGCTCTTTATTTGGAAACAATTAATCAATGGATGGGACATGTACAAAGCAAGAGATATATTTCTAATTGTTTCATGACATTAAGAGAAAAATGCCAACAAAGAACAAATATATCTACCGGTTACACATCCTTTGTAATCCTTGGAATGGTTTGATTAATATGGATTGCCTTCTAGTAAATGCAGTTGTAAAATTATTGTTTTAAATGCATTTATATCTTGACTAACATTATTACTTTTAAGCTAGCCATGGGGATTTACTCTGTGGTTTCTAATTTATCCTTTAGAAACAAAATATGTGAAATTGTTAAGTAAAATAGCATCCAAAAATCACCAAATAACATAAACATTATTAATTTTGGACTATAAAAGCTTGACGTCTCTAATTATTAACTTTGCCTTGGGATATTTTAAGAGTGGTTCAGCTTAAAGTCTCTACAATTAACCTAGGGATATATAAGTTATCCTTTCAATTTTTATTATTAGTCCCTGCCTTAAGTAGAGGACTATTGTTTTTGCTCAACAAAAAGAGCATTTCTTTGCTTGGAAGCACGTGTGCATATAATTTTTCCCTGAAGCCGTAACTAAGGTCCAAGATATTTTATTATTTTTCCTCTGAATGATGGCTTTTTTTCATGGGGGCATTATTTAACCCCTACTATTTTAATATGCATTGCATTTGGTTAAAAAAAAATTATTCTTTTTGCTGTGATTGATGTCCTTTTCTCATTGGGGCATTATTTGAGCCCTGGTATTTTATTCTGCAATTCATTGTTCGAATGGAGAAAATTTTCCTTAATGTCCAATGTTTTGCATGATATCACATGTGTCTTTATGTATGTTGGAAGTATTGGGCAATGGCAACTGGCGTGGTTGGCTGAAGAAACGTGTTGTATTGCAGGCTTGTTCAAAACAAGTGTTGGGAGTTTGAGAGATGGATGTCTTTCAAGAAAATGGCCAAAAAAGTATTTTTGCAAAATGGAATGGGCAAAACATTTTACCTGGCTGTTGTTGTTGGGTAGACAAGATTTGGGTAAGTTTTTTTTCCCTCATTTATTCCATCCACTTTTAGGGTTTTGTTTTGTCTGGATATGGTGCCTGTGGAAGTTTCAGAGTGTAACAGTTGTCCATGGCGATCATAGTTGATGTTTTGTATTTTGAATAAGTTCATGTTTTTTTTGGCCTTTCTAAATTAATATTTGAGGTTGTGTTGCTTGCAATGTTAAGGTGCTGAATATAACAAAATGTGCAAGCAAATAAACCTAATGTGCCTGTCTAGTGGACTATGTTTAAAGGGAGTCAACGATGGGCTTTTATTCAGTAATTTGCAATTGCGTTTTCCCTGCATTTGCAGACTAGACTTGACATCTGCCTGTTCTGTATAAATTTATATTTTGCCTCTTTCTGTTTAGAACTTCGGATACCAAAAAACAAATGTAATTAGTAAAATGATTGTTCGGTGAACATTAACAAAAGTAGTCAAACTTTATTTTCAAGTATAGTCTCTTGCTATGAGTAATAGTCACACCATTCTGGGCTTTGGGTTTCTTTAATGGTGATTGGTATATTTTTAAAATCAATTTATAGAAACTAAAGACCATATTCAGCCAAAAGAACCTAAAGTAGCCAGTTCGTGCTCTCAATCTGGGCAGTGTTATGCTAGGGCACACCTTTTCCACTTGTGGGTTCATTCTAGGCAGCCCCATGATGAATTATGGTGGATTTCAAAGGACCCACATCGAATAGGATGGAATTTGAAAAGTTTTTAAATTGTCCTTTTCTACTAGGGTCCCTACAAAAAAATGGAAGAGGGCTAAAGCTACTTGGAGAGAGTAGGGATGGCTTCTAGGGTTTGAATCTTGAGAAATCTGAGCATAGGCTGAAGAAAAATTCATGCCGGAGAATTTCCTATGTTCTCATATGCATGTATCAGTGAAAAACTACCATTTCTGAGTCTTTTGGTCAGTTCATGATAGCCACTATGCATAGGTAGTTGGCAAAAACAAAGGAGGGTGTTTGGTTGTATTTTGTTTTTGTTGAGGAGAACAAATTGAAGAGATTACTGAGGCAAATGACATTTTTCTATGAGGGTCTTTGGTCGCATTATTTCTTTAGCATAGTTTTGTGTGACAGGTTTGTAGCTCGACCGTGTTGAATAGTGTATGGCCAGTGGCCCCTCATCAGGGGGTCAGGAACAACTGTACACTGATTTTTATCTGGCCATCTATACTGTGGTTACAGCTTTTTTTTATTCTAATACAAACAGATATACATTTCCTCTTATCATTTCAAATGTTAGAAAACTTGATTCCTTTACATGCATTTATGCCCACACTGAAGCTAATTATTTACTTTTTCTACTTTCTGAGAATTTATAAAGATATATCTTCAGCAACCATTGAATCATCTTAATGTATTTTTTATTTCCCATTTTGACGTAATACTCATCAATTACTCAAACCATTTTTTGAATTGCATAGTCTCCTACCATAACAGGTGCAAAAGCTGCATTGGTGGTTGCCTATACCTTTCTTCTAGATTCTAATACAAGTAGATATACATTTCTTGTATCTTTTCGAACAACAGAAAACTTGATTCCTTTGTATGCTTTAATGCTGATACTGAAGCTAATCTTTATTTTCTCTGCTTTGTGAGAATATTAAGAATCTTATGTTGCCTTTCAACACAATGCTTTTACTTGTCTAATCTTCAGAATTGGCTCCTTTCATCCAAGTTATTATTTTGTGAGGTATTAATCTGTAAGTGCATATTTGTAATTCTTAGTGGATAAGGTTAGTTGTTACATTAGAATTAAGATGGAAAACAATATTGAGAATTTAAGAAAGGGTTAAAATGGAAAATACTCCTGAAACTACTTCTAAGGCTTCTAAGCTGCTTTGGCTGTGGCTCAGTCTTCAACTGTAAATTTATAGGAGGTTTTTTAAGTCCTAGAAAGTTTTGGCAATTAGAAATTTGTCTAAAGGATAGCAATATTTGTGATTCATTTTTTAATTGGTGTGAAGTTTTTGTAGGTGTGCATACTGCATACTATTAGTGTTAAGTTGGTCAAGTTTTCTTATCTTCAAAGGGAATTACTTTTGATGCCATAGAGTTACAATTTGTCTACGCTTTTGAAAAATTCAAATGCCAGTCAAAATGTATGATAATGCAGTGACAATATTGAATTCGCTTTCTAGGAAATCTGCATTGCAAACTTACAAACTGTTAGATCTTATATTCTTTGCAAACTTGACTTATTCAAGCTCTAAGAGAGAGCCATAAAGATCTTAAAACAATGACACTTTTCACACTTGGACATATAACAAAGAGTAAAAAATTAATAGTTCAGATTGAGGTAAATGTTGTTCCAATCATCTTAAACATTTGTGATGTCTGCAAGGCTATAAACACTTACTCTTGCAATTGTTCATAATTTACTCTATTTGCATGGGCATGGAAGATGTCATGTTGAATGTTTTGTACATTATGATATATTTCATGTTTAATAGCAAAATTGTTTGCTGGTGTGGAGGATTACTAAGTGCAGAATTCTAGATTAGAGTTGGGAATTAATTGAGGGCCTATATTTTATATATTGAGCTATATTATTTAGGTCAGCTAAAATGTCAAAATATTATGGGGCATTTTATAGTCTAAATATGGTTCTTGACTCTATGCCGGATGTCTGAAGTCACTAGCCATTTACCCTTTGCCAATTTTTCCATAGTTCTTGAATTATCAACTAGTTTGTTAAAAATTTAAATAGCTTTTTTGGTTGCTGTTTGATATGAGCATTGCAGAGTCACCTACTTCTTCCATTACATTTGTTCCTACAATTGTTTATGATGTTTCTTTGTCTTATCAATTCCTCTTCCCGCTTCTTGATATCATGGAGTTTGACTTTCCCCAGAGCATTCCAGGGCAAAAAATAATGCCCCAATGAGGAAAATGCCAGGGAAAAAATCTCCATACCAAGAATGAAATGCAAAATACAATACCAGGGCAAAAATAATGCCCTGATGAGGAAAATGCCATCAATTAGAAGAAAAAAGGATAAAATACTAAATTCCACTTCATACTCTTCCTCTCCACAGGAACAGAACTATGAAATGCTCAGACACCCAATTGAAATTAAGTCATACAGCTCTAGATTTGATACCAGGGGTGTTATTAAAACCTAACTTATAGGGTTGCCTATGGCTATCTATAAACCATGTTCACTACTTTTGTGTCCTTGCATTTAGTATTGGGCTTGAAATTGTTTATTGTTGAAGCCCCACGTTAGCATCTCATGCTCAGGGATTTATGCACTTGTAGTTTTGATGATGTTCTTGTCATGTTTCATCCTACAAAGCACATCAGATACATAATATCATTTTAGTATTGTTAAATAGTCAAAGAACTTTGAGGGTTTGTTTGCTCCTCCTATGAAATATGATCCATGGCATATTTGTATTGCTTCTTTTTGTCCGTCTATGCAAACTAAAGTCAGGAATATGCATTTGCGTAGCCAATACAAACCCGAATTGCACTTACAACGACTGGACCATATCTTTACCAGTCTACTGTGACTGATTTAATTTTCATACATAGAGATGCCTTGCCAATACAAAGAAGTGATGTTAGCCAACAAGAAAATTTTGAGGACAAAAACTCCATTCATGGTTTAATTTGGAATCCCATTACAAGTGACTACCAAAGTTGCAAATTTATCGAAGGTAATGGTAAACTTAAATTTCACCTGCAAACACAATTTTCTGAGCTGAAAAGCTACTTTACATTGCTTTACTAATGAATTTGTATGCTTTGATTTACAACATAGGTCATAAAAGCAACCTCACAGTATCAATGAAGCCTCATGCATGGAATTGGAATTGCAACTTTTTTCTACTGTTCAAGTGATGCATTGCGAGTACAAAGAACTGATGCCAGCCAGCCAGCAAATTTCCAAGACTTAAACTCCATTCATGGTTTAATTTGGAATCTTAGTACATGTGACTGCCAAAGTTGCAAATTTATCAAAGGTAATGAATACTTGTACACTTAAATTTCACCTACAAACACAATTTTCTGGGCTAAAAAGCTACTTTACATTGCTTTCCTAATGACTTTGTATGCTTCAATTTTACAACACAGGCCATAAAAGTAGCCTCACAGTATCAATGAAGCCTCGTGCATGGAACTGGAGTTGCAGGTTTCTGCCTTGCTTCATAGAAACTTGTAAATTTATAAAAATTAACTTTGTTCAGTTACCACATCAATTACATCCAATACTTCTCAATTAGGTCCCTTCATTCTAAGGAGACTTTGTACTAGTATTTTGCAATATTCATTCAAAGATTGCTAGTTCACACCCCAATTCTCCTCTCTACCCGCCTTAGAACTAGCTTGCAGAACCTACTTGTACATATGAAAAACTACAAACACTGTTATGTCTGAAAGTGACTCAGTCCATATATACATTGCTGCTACACTTTTTAAAAGGTGTTCTTCTGTTCAAATGCTCTACTTTCATTTGTTGTGATTTGAAGATTGATTTCTCAAATATGTTAATCAAAGTCTTTTGAACTATTCAATTATGTTTTAGCTATGCTATATGTTAATGAGGCAAGAAATATATCTGCATTGTTTTTAGAGCTGTGACTGTTAATGTTAAGATGAACTTCAAATATAATTTTAGGAATTTCTAGGAGACATATTGCAATGCATGCATGTTATTTTCTGGTTACCTGCTCAAATTGAAATCTTTTGTAGATGTAAATTTAAAAAAAACAAGTAACAAATAGTCCAACAACCTTTTTGGGCACAAGAATAGAGAATGCCAATGGCTAAACTACCATTACGGCTAGATAGGCAAGCAAGACATACAAACCCCTACCAAACATTGTTTGCATGAATAGTTTGGAAGTCTCATAGCAACAATAATTTTGTGTACTTTTCAAGACCCTCCGTGAGAGCTAAATAGAAGGCAGAAACTAAGATTTCTAATGCAACTCACACCCTTGTCAAGGTTGTATGCATTTCCTAAAATCCAATTGGCCTAAACACATGCATCAAACTCTTACTCATAGTCCTCCAACAAAGGAAACAACATTTAAGTGTATACTACATCCAATTAAAAACAAACACCAACTGTCAGTTCTTTAAAACAAACACCAACTGTGACTTCTGTAACTGAAAATAATCAAACACAAAAGCATTTGCAATTTCTCCAAACAGTGCTTCTCAACTTTTCAAAATATTGACTTTCCAACTATTTCCCATGTCCTTTCTTTCTTTGTGCTGGCAGCTTTCGGCAGGGACTGCTGCTGCTGCGCAACTCTTGTTAATCTAGTTATGGGATATTTTTAGAGAACATAGAATCATAAAAACATGAAAATCACATAAACTTTAGGAACACATAAATAAAAATCACATGAACCTAAAGTCTTGAACTATAATATCCACCATCAGAAGAAAAACTTTATAGAAAAATATGACAATAAAAATAAATAAATAAAAATGTGACAATAATTGATTAATTTTTTTAGATTTTTATAGTTGGCTCTACTTAAATATTAAACAATTTATATTTTTTTTAACTTCAATTAATATTTAAAAATAGCCCATAATATTATATAACTAAATACCATTGTGTAATATTTTTAATTCCTTACTGAAGCTTTATCCCTTCAAATATTTCTACCATTTGATAAGCTAAATTGCATTTTGGAACATAAAGACCCCATCGAGCTATACAAGTATTATAGTGGGACAATGAAATCATGGGCAGTAAAGGGCCTAATTTTATTCAAGTCAACACCATTCCAATCAAAAATATTCACATTGTGATATTGTTTGTGAGTTGTTTCCTATGAGTGTGAGTCGATAAGCTCTTTGTTCTTTGTTTTCTGGTTCATCTAATATGTTCTTTTTCTTATCCCTCTTATTATTAATCTTACACACATGTACATACACAAAAAAAATGTCAAATTTCACTCAATCACACACAAACACATGACTTAAGTGAATTTCAAAGTTTATTCGTACATATACACACTCCATACACACACAAGAATATCAAATTTCACTCAAACAAATAGACACATAATACAAAGTGAATGTCAAAGTTCATTCATACATAGACACACTCCATAGAGAGTGAATACCAAAGTATTTTATGTATACACTCCACATGCAAAGTGATAGTTGAAGTACATTCATACATAAAAAATTAAATGTCAAAGTTATTTTAAACACACACACACAAGAATGTTAAAGTTCACTCAAACACGCATGAACACATGACACAAACTGAATGGAATAGTTCATTCATGCACAGACACACTCCACACAAAGTGAATGTTCAGGTTTTTGTACATACACTCCAACAGAGTGAACATCAGAGTTTTTTGTACATACACTCCACACAAAGTGATTGTTGAATTATATTCTCATACACACAAAATTCAATGTCAAAGTTCTTTCAAACATACACACACAAGAATGCCAAAGTTCACTCAAATATACACACACACACACAAGAATGTCAAAGTTCAATCAAATACACATAGAAACTGACACAAAGTGAATGCCAAAGTTAGACCTTGCACACACACTCCACACAAAGTGAATGTCAAAGTTTATTCATACACAAACACACTCCACACAAAGTGAATGTCAAAGTATATTTATACATACACAAACACACTTCACACAAAGTGAACACCAAACTATTTTTATACATACACAAACACACTCCACACAAAATGAACTTTTAAACATAAACAAACACTCTACACATAAAGTGATAGTTGAAGTACATTTATACAAAAAAATGAATGAAAAAAAGAATGTCAAAGTACTTTCAAGAACACACACACAACCTCCCAAATTTAGTTCAAACACACACACACACACATGTACTTCAGACAAATTGAATGCCAAAATTAACATTTCACACACACACACCCACACGTGCACATAGAGTGAATGCTAATGTTTATTCACATACACAGTGAATGCCAAAGTTAACTTTCAAACCCATGCACACATAATGAAAGCCAAAGTTCATTCAAACACACAAAGTGAACATCATTGAAGTTTGAGAGTATTTTTATATATATACTTCACACACAGTGAATGTCAAAATATTTTTGTACATACAAACAGTGAATGCTAAAGTTCATTCACACACACACGCATGTGCACACACACATAGTGAATGCCAAAGTTCATTCACACACACATGCACACATAATGAATACAAAAGTTAACTTTCAAACCCACATACAGACAATGAAAGCCAAAGTTTATTCAAACACACATATGTGTGCACATAAGTGAATATTATTGAAGTTTGAAAGTATTTTTGTACATACACTTCACACAAAGTGAACATCAAAGTATTTTTTTACACAGACAGACACACACAACGAATGCCAAAGTTAACTCACACATGCATATGCACAAACACAAAATGAATGCGAAATTTCATTCACACACGTGCACACACAATGAATGTTAAATCTAACTTTCAAACCCAGCCACACACACAGTGAAATCCAAAGTTCATTCAAATACACACACACACACACACTTCATAGAAAGTGAATTTCAAAATATTTTTGTACACATAGAGTGAATACCAAAGTTTATTCACATGCACACACACACATGCACACAGAGTGAATGTCAAAGTTCATTCACACACACATGTTCGTGCACACAATGAATGCCAAAGATAACTTTCAAACCCATCCCCCCCCCCCCCCCCAAACACACACACAGAGTACAAACCAATGTTCATTTAAAAAAACACACACATAGTGAATGCCAAAGTTCATTTAAGTACCCACACAATAAATGCCAAAGTTAACTTTCAACCCAGCTCCCTATTTTTGTACATACACTTCATACAAAGTGAACATCAAAGTATTTTGTATAAATAGACATAGTGAATGCCAAAGTTCATTCTCACACACATGCACACAAAGTAAATGCCAAAGTTAACTTTCAAACCTAAACAAACATAGTGAAAGCTAAAGTTAATTCAAAGATGTATACACACAAAGTGAACATCATTGAAGTTTGAAAGTATTTTTGTACACACTTCACACCAAGTGAATATCAAAGTATTTTTATAGACACAAAAACACACAATGAATACCAAAGTTTATTCACACACCCACACATGCATGTGTACACAGAGTGAATGCTAAAATTCATTCACATACACATGGGCACATAGAGTGAATGCCAAAGCTAACTTTCAAACCTACCCATCCACAAACTTTGAAAGCCAAAGTTCATTCAAACACACACACATACAATTCACATAAAATGAACATCAATATTTTTGTACACATAGAGTAAGTGCCAAAGCTCATTCACGTACACATGCACATGCACATAGAGTGAATGCCAAAGTTCATTTACACACATAAGTACATACACAATGAATTCTAAAACTAACTTTCAAACCCACCCATGCATAGTGAAAGCTAAAGTTCATTCAAACACACATAGTGAATGTCAAAATTAATTCACACACACATATACACACTTAGTGAATGCCAAAGCTAAATTTCAAGCCCACTGACACACACACACACAGTGAAAGCCAAAGTTTGTTCAAACACATACACCTTACACAAAGTGAATGTCAAAGTATTTTGTACGCACAGAGAGTGAATGCCAAAGTTCATTCACACATAGTGAAAGCCAAAGCTCATTCAAACACACACACACACACACATATAAACTTCACACAAAGTGGACTTTAAAGTATTTTTATACACATAGACCTAACTTTTATTTCTTCATAGAATTTGTCAACAAGTTCATTAAAACAAATTATGTGAATCTCTCCACCAAAGGTGCTATCAAATAGTTGATAGGCACAAATATTTATAGGTTTGTCACTAAATAGTATATATTTTTATTTTTATTGAAAAGTCATTACATTTATTAGTTGGTTGACAAGGCTATAAATACTATAAGTATTTGTGTCACCATAAATATTTATTGAGTGCTTTGTACTAGGTAAAAAAATTCTATAAAGTCATTTTAAGAATTAAACAAACCAGAGATAAGGCAACAACCATGTTCAAAATAATCCTACACACTTTAGTTTTTATGAATGGACCATGGTAGTCTTATACTCTTTAAGTATTGTGGGAACAATACTTTATTAGTGTGTGTGCATGCAAAGTTGTTGTAATATTAATCTTCTACTATTTACTCAAACAATATTAATTATTGATAGTCACACTCTTGTCAATCTATCTAAACCTCCAATGGCACTTTCATTCTTTAGACCCTATTAATGAGTAAAATACAATAATTAGTGATGAATTGCAGTGGCATTGGCATTGTATGATTATAATTGAAGCGTTGAAAATGTGCATTATTCCTCAATCCACAAGTTCGATTGACAAAGTATGACCTTGTTTGTTCTCAACAAAAGCTTTATGCTCGTTGATTTACTTTTTTCTTTGTGAATGATAATGATTGGATGTGGATCTTGTCAGTTCAAAAATACTAAACAAAGCTTTGTTGTATAAATTGATTGTCCATGTAAACCTGTAATGAGCAATTTCACTCTATCTTACAATTCCATTCTTTATCCATTAGATTTCAAGTTGAAAGAAAAATAGTATAATTAAAAAATTCTTTAAGAATATTCGTTGTTCATACCCCCACCCCTGTCAATCTAGCTAAACTTCCAATGACAATTTCATTCTTTAGATCCTATTGGTGAGTAAAATACAATAATCAGCATTGAATTGCAGTGGCATTGCTTTGTTCACCTAATGTCCTGATTGCTTAGAATTTATTTAGTGGATGACTTTCGGGCACTAGTAGATATGCCAGTTCTTCTTCTTGGTTGAATGGGAGACCAAAATTCTCTAATGATTCATTTATGATTTAGTCAATTTCATTCTTTAAATCCTATTGGCGAGTAAAATACAATAATTAGTGTTGAATTGTAGTGGCATTGGCATTGTAAGATTATAACTGAAGCATTAAAAATGTGCATTGTTCACCTAATGTCCCAATTGCTTAGAATAGTGGATGACTTTGGGGTGCTAGTAGATATGCCACTTCTTCTTGGTTGAATGGGAGGCCAAAATTTTCTATGATTCTTTTATAATTTAGTTCTCTAATGATTCATTCATGATTTAGTTCATATGCTTATTCATTTAATACAATTTGGTAAAATTGTTTCCAATTAAGAAAGAAAAGAAAGTGTAAACGTTTCCTTACAATATGTGTTTTCTAAGCCAAGGATTAACGAAACGTTACTACAAATATCAGATGGAAAAACAATTTAAAGATTCACAGGCGTTACAAAGAAGAATCGAATGCCTTGAGCGTTGCTAGAGCAGTGTGAATAAATTCAGAGGATAGGCCGTATGCGAAGAGACAGGGACTTGTTTGCAGTCTAGCAGCACAACTCTTGCCATGGCTTCCGCTTCCCAATCTTACCTGCAATACGGAGACAAGAGGAATGCAGATGTTAAGCTAAAAATAACATTTAATGATGGAAAACCATTGAAGCGCAGTCTTCTCCTTCATTCTCAAGTTCTCAAACAGTCTCAGTATTTTCAAGAAAAGCTTTCTGAATGCTCCTCTTCAAATGTGCAGACTCTTGATATCATGGTAAGATTTCATTCCAGTTATAAAAGCTTTTATATAAGATGTCTTCGCTTGATGTATTCTTCCTTCTCTGGGCAAAACGCTTCTGTTATCAATCATGTAGAGCACGCTCTGCATATTCTCATGGTGGCTTGGGAATGGCGGTTCCATGGTGGAATTAGGGTTTGCATGAAATATATATCGCACATAGTTTTGCCTTTCTATATTCATAGATTTAATGGCGGTGTTCACGAAATAGAGTCGCTAAATTCTCTTCAACAAACTTTGAACAAAATCTTGAAAAGGGAATCGAATCCTCTTCTCTGCAACGATATAATGGATGCAATGAAGGAATACTTTATTTCAATCTTTCACCAGAACACATCCCCAGCTCTTAAAGATTTCTATATGAGATATATTGTAAAAATATATCAGCATTGTATTGACTGTTTATTTTCTTCAAAGAATCAGGATTCGAGAAATTATGGCTGTGATTTGATGTTGTGGATACTGGATCTGGTTAGGCTTCGTGACGCCAAAATCTTTGAAGATGCAGTGGATTTTTTTTGTGATAAAATGTCTCTTCTGTTAACATGCAGAGAAGATATTAGAGAGTCTTCACTTCTGCTGGATATTGTTCTTGATAGGTTTATGAAGGCTATAGTATATGAAGAGATAGTTAACTCTATGTTTGCTCGCCTTCAGTTTGTAATACATTGGATACCAGTTGTGTGGAGGCTCATTCATGGGTACATGACAGGGCTTGAAGAACAGGGATATGCTGTAGATTTTTCATATTATAGAAGATTTGAAAAGCAAATGTGTGATCTAATCAGAAGTCTCCCTCCTCATGACATATACTATATGTTTAAGGTCTGGGAAGAAACTTCTCCTGATATATTTGACAGTGTAGCACAGAACATTGTGTGGAATATGGGATTCTCTCCAAGGAGGTAATGAATGATTATAAGGAACAATAATAATGTGATGGCAATCTCTGTGAAATTTTTTGTTCATACAAATGATTTTAATGTCTTGTGGCTGTCATAATTAAAGAGCAATTTTTTGGCCACTGGCCTGCATTTAAAGCATTTGCTTAATCTATTCTAAATAAATAAAACAAAATTAAGTGAAGATATTTGTAATGGTAAAGTTGGCATATCATTGCCAATTCTCATTTAGTTTTGGACCTATTTTGATTTTTGATTAATATAAAACAAAATTTAGTGAAGACATTTGTAATGGAAAAGTTCGCATATCATTGTCAATTCTCATTTAGTTTTGGACCTATTTTGATTTTTGATTTAAAATATAAAACAAAATTTAGTGAAGACATTTGTAATGGTAAAGTTGGCATATCATTGCCAATTCTCATTTAGTTTTGGACTCATTTTGATTTTTGATTGATATTTTGATTTATATCAAATTGTATCTCATTCTATTTGTATACTCATATTAGGGTTTTGGGCTTTTACCAAATAATTTTGTGAACCCTACCTTTAGATAGATCTTTATCACCATATCCTTACATTATGGACTCTCATGATCCCTTATATTTCACTTCTATCCATGCTTTCTTTACTAATTTTGACATGTTTATATAATTTGTGACATGTGATCCTTTTGTTCTTGATTCATTATAACTTTTTATCATACAAATGGACAACATTGTCCATGGAAGCATTGTATCATCACATATTTATCTTTTCTTCCTTTAGGGATTTGGTTATTACTTCTCTTCTCTATTGGATGCCCTTAATGCACTTATCCATGATTCTCACATGTTGCATACCTCTTCTATGGATAGTGATAATCATGTGCTTGATCCTAATTATATTCTCCCTTTGAGCACCTTCACATGATTCAATTCACGGTACATCTATTCTAGAGGATACTCATGATACACCTATACCTTCCATTATTATCAATGATATATTATTTGATTATGATACTTCATACATGACACTATTGCACCTTATGATGATATTCCTTCTATATATAATGATATTTCTATGTCCATAGAGTCATGTTATATTGATATGCTACCTTCTTTTATACATGATGACGTGTTTCATGATGATCATTCTTCCATACCTCATGTGAGTCCTATGGATATTCATGATATCTTTTCATATGGAGATTCCTCTCATGATGATGGAATACATATTTGTGATATTTTTTTAGTCTCTAATGTAGGCACTATCAACGCTTCATGACCTTTTCCTACATTACATGTTGATATTATGAGCCTTTGTGGGGATTTATTGCATGATTATTATGATGGCACTATAAATGTTTTGTTACATGTTAAATAATTCTTACTTTCTATATAAACATGTGGAGGATGATCTTATTTATTAGTGAGTTTAGACTTTATTCAAGGGTGGTAAAACTTTGCAATGTTTTTCAATTCAACTTGTTTGCTTTACACTTCTTTTATGAACTTGGCACAAGCTTTCATTACTTATTTTAGAAACCTAATACCCATGTTGATTGTATGGACATGGTGATACCTTCTAGTGATTTATCTTTTGATCTTATGGCTTATAAATATAGTAACTTACTACCGTTCATTCTATTCCATCCTCTCCCAAACTACCTAGAGGCCAAGATGTTCCATTACAACAACTCGATGTTCCTCCCAAGATTGCACAAATGGTATTCGAACACAAGGACACAAATTTTGTGCTTATCATCATACAAATGAATATTATATGTGTTACATCCCCAACTTACAATTAGACTTAATGATTAACTTTGCATGATAATCGGGAGGATTAGTCATAGTTAACTAATTTGATATTGTGGAAATATCTGAATTGATCATTGTTAATGATGTTAATGATTGATGTTAATTAGTTTTAAACATTAATTATTTATATTATGAGACATGGTTATGATGCACTGATCATGATATTGTGGTCCTGAGTGTGAATAGGAAAAGTTAACGACCTTCAAAAAAGGAAGGAGGGTATCATCCTGAAGGAATGGTTAGATGTCGAGAAAACAAGGTTGAATAGTCATCTGAGTACTGTTTCCCATGTCTTTCTGAATCCCTTGTAAGTTGTCATGGGTCATGACTTCCTTCTTTTGTAACTCCATCCTTGTAAGTCATTTTGTCGATGGTGCTTTAACAACTAGACGATGTTCTTGGAATAACGTCTCAAGTTGTATGATAGTCGAATTATGAGTCATTGAGATCTCTCATTATCCTATTCTTAAATAGGGATCTTATCTCTTATTTTCTAGTCTTCCGACTAAGGTTTATCATCGATGTTGGGGGAGTATTACTTGACCCCGAACATCCTAAGCTTTTAATGTGATTCCTTTTGTTTTCATTATTATGATGAAATTCAATAATATAAAAGTTCTTTAACCCTTATTATTAGTTAAGGGTGTTCATATATAAATTTATATTTACAAACCTCTTTAGCGGTCGATGATAATAGTTGTGAATATATTTATAACTATCCTATCTTATCTTCTTACTTGCCACCCTGATATCCTTAAACCCACAAGGAGTGGGAAAGGAGAAAGGATTGGCTGAGTGGGCAACGTAGATCAAAGATCCCGCTAGCTAGCAAGCTCATATGACATGCAAAGATAATGCTTTGGTTGGTTACGAATGCCATCTTGGGTTCCTTGGGCAGGGAAGTGGAGTGAAGGAAAAATAAAAGTTTTTGGTTATTCTATTCGGAGGATAGTCTTGGCAGGGAATTTATGTGTGAGCGGGTGGCGAACACTAGGAGCTTCTTTCTTGAGTTGCAGAGAACCATAGTTGGTGAGGATGACTAGAACAACTAGTGTTCGAGCTCTGTGAGCTACATCTATAACACTTTGCATTATATATATTTAGGTAACTTATATTTAGAGCCCTCGGCTCATATAATGAATTACCTGCAATACAATATTATCTCCTTTCGAATGATAGCAATGTCGGCACTGCCAACTATAAAGATTAAGAAATGCATAATTGCTTTTTATGCACAGGGATGAAACTGTATACTTAACTATGCATAACGATGAATGTTAAGAGTAGATGATGGCTCTTGGAGCCCCAAATGAATATAATTCTTGATACTCTGAAAATATTGCTCTTTGAGGCGCTTAACCAGCTTGAGGCCAAAAACCCTACGTGGGTTTGCTTGCATGAGCACCACAGTTTTAAACTGTTACTATGCGCCCTACACTATGCTCCCTACATCTTAAATGATGTCTTATAACTTTACATTTTCTAGTTGTTAACTCTTACAAACTTGTGTATCCTTATGAGCCCGATAGGGCACTATTATGTATTGAATAGATACTTGATGGTATTGGCCTGTGGAGCAATCCATACCATCATATCCATGGCCGCAACCATGATAAAGCTTAAACACAGTTAACCAGAGATAAACTTGGTCGTGCTACTACACTCGACACCTTATTCTACCAATTTGATAGGAAAGATAATGAGAATCGATTGGCAATCAATAATATACTTGCTATGTGAACATGATAACTCTTCGAGGAGAGTAATAGAATAATAACCATACTATGTCATAGTTATGCTGTTATGATAGCCAAGACTTCAATCTTGTATTCATTATGAAGTAAGTCCTGACATATCCTTTGACATAAAGAATCTACCCTAGCACTGTTATAAGCTAGTGGTTTTATACAAGATAAATGCTGACTATATAAGTGGCAGTTATGTTTTATATTTGACTTTATTAAAGTATTCCAAAGGAGAATCTAGAGGTGTTTGACTCTATGAGTCTTTATGAACCTTTGAAAGATATTATGATAAGAGTCTTTTCTTTTTATTATGAAATGGTTTTTAACCTTGCCATTAGGTAAACAAAGTAAACATTGACCGAGTAGGGTGAATGTTGAAAACAAGGATGTATTCATTATTCAAGAAAATGGGATAATATGACATGGAGGCATTAGTAACTGTATCAATATGAAACCAAGAACCTAAGATGTTCTAAATAACATTCAAGTGTCCAAGAATTGGACTTAAATGCATTAAATCCTACTTATAGTAGACCAATAATGGTCAATGTTGATATGACTTGCATAGTGGAACAAGGTGGCAAGGAGTCACAAGTTCCACATTATGAAATAAACTATTTTCATAATTAAACCATGATGGGAGTCGAGTGTCCTGATATGGGCAATGAATCGAATTGGTCCTGATTATTCTAGACCTAGAGAGAAAGGTCGATTTGAACTTACCAGGTAGGACATGACAACTTATAAATCGAGTCAGGGTGGTGAACATATGACAATGTTCAATGCATAACGTTCATGTATGTAAAATCTTTGGCCAAAGTAATGTATCCGTCTCTGCATGCATTGTCGGTCCACAGTGCTCTAGATGGCCTAGTGTCTCCAATAGTATCATACATAGTTAGAGTGTATCTATAGTTGTGTGACCGAGAGACATTAGGAAGGACACAACACCAGATACTCAGATGGCTAACCTAAGGGTTCCTAATATCTAACCTTTCCGTGAAGGGTAGGGCCACTTCCAGTTTGGAAGTTGAGCGGGGGACCACAGGTCCATGGTTGGTGGAAAAGCACGAGGATGATGCTCTCCTTCCCAAGCATGAGACAAACCGAGGCTTATAAAGATGGATGTCAATTGTTCCAGATATAATGTTTCTTATTTTATGACTTGATAGTCAATTGTAATGTATAATTTTGATATGTATTATAAGATGATCTATGATGCCTTGGGCATAACTTGTTCATGAACAGTGATAGTTGATCACTAAGGATATGTAAATGAACATTGTTTTGTAAGCTTGGTTATGTTCTATTTAGAATATCATGCTTAATTGTTGAAATGAAAATTATTCATTATGGTTAAATTTGATTTGAGAAATTAGATGGTTAACTAATCTCTTGATTATGATAAATGTTTATGTTAACTTTTGGGCTTTATGGAAAGTGATGTTACATATGGTATTAGAGCTACCAGGTTTAATACATGGACCTATGAGCTCACTACTTGATGATTATTTGTATCCAACATTAAGTATCCTAATGATTGGATGTTCTATGCTAGAATGGTAAAAATTAGAACAACACCTCATAAGAAGGTAACAAAACATGGACACTACCTACACCAACAAAAGATCTTGAAGGCACGAGCTTCAAGGATGAAGAAACTTGAATAGATTGGCTGCCTAGTAGGAACATGGTTATCTGATGAGTAAAATTTCATTGATGCCATGAAATGCATCAAGCAAGAGTTAAGGAAAGCAAAAAGGATCACTTCCCCTAACTCTACTGATGCATCAGAAACACCCTCTGCCCCTAAAGCACCAGCTAAGGGAAATAATCCTAAAGATTGTGATGTACTTAAGGAGAATGTGAAGGAGTATCGGTGTGTATCCTCACCTTCTAAGACTGAAAAGAAACTATGAATATGGGAAGCTATCGCAAATTGTAAATGAATTGCAGTAGCAAGGTGTAAATACAATTTTGTAACTTTGGTGGATTATATGTAATCCAATGGAAACTGCAATGCAATGACAATTTTGACAATATTTCCTTTCTTGTTAAAGATTACATGAATGTGAATAGATTTGTAAAATGAATAGATTGCATCAAAGGTTCAAATTAGAACCAGAATGGATGATAGCCGAGACGAAGGAGCACCTTCAGGGCAATCTGAGTCTAAATTAGACCAAATCTTGACTTTTTTGAAAGAAACAAGGGCGAGAGTAGAAACTCTCGAACATAAAGTAGGAGGTTAGTCAGAAGATAGGAGAGATGCTTATGATGGGGGTGATGGCGAGGAACGCCATAATGACACCACCCAAAGTGAGCATGAAGAAAATAACTCTGTGGCTAGACAGGAAGGAGATAAGAGGAGCGTTATGGGTATGGAACTATCTCATGACATGAAAAAGGTCATGCCACCTAAATTTGATGGATCCGTAAGAGGAGATGTCGTGGAGGCATGGCTTACGGAAATGGAGAAGTATTTTGAAATCAGAAATTATAATGAGGTTACTAAAGCTATGTGGGGAGCATTACAGCTGGCAAATGAAGCATCCACATGGTGGATGAACAAAAATATGGATCTAGGCTTGAGGTCTACAAGCCTTACTTGGGACAGGTTCGTAGAACTTTTTAGGCAAAGATGGCTATCTCAACTATTCTATGGTTAGAAACTTATAGACTTTCAGAACCTGAAACAGGCTGATATGACTATAAATGAATATTGGGAAAATTTCACCTGACTATTGTAGTATGTGCCGCAGTATCAACAAGATGAGAAATTCCGTGTTCAGAAGTTTTTAATGGGGTTAAACACCCAAATTGGAGGTGAGGTTAATGTTCACGGTCCTACTACTATGAACCAGGTCTACAAGAAGGTTGTCATACAAGAATAGAACCTAAAGGCTATGCCAACTTAAAGAGAAAGAAATCAAAAGAGATATAATTGGTCTCAATCTTCTCAATCCTCAAGGAAAAAGGGGAAGAAACAGGAATATACCGAGAAAAATGACAAAGGGGCCAAAAATAAACAAACTGAGTCCAAGGGAGAGAAAAAGGGGAATAACCACTCCAGGAAGAATGGAAACAATTCTGGCTAACCTCAAGAGAGATGGGGACCAGTAGGCGGATGCTACACTTGTGGTGGAGATCACTACACCAATCAGTGTCCCAACAAATTGTAGGGAGCACAACCAAGAGGAAACCCCCTACCCTCTTAGCAAGTGGAACTCCAACAACGCATCCATGCGGCCTTGGACAACTGGCAAGCTAAGTACCAAATAACTCTTGTAGAGACAACATGTATTTTATTTGGAGTTTTGAGTGATACTAGTGCTATAGAATGCTTTATTTCTCCCAAAATTACAAATAAAATACCTAGAAAGGCAGGATTCATGGCAAACACTTGGTCTGTAGAATATGCAAATCATACCAAGGCTCAAGTAGAGCAATGCCTGTTTGAGGCTAGGGTTGAACTTCTGAGCTTCTCCACGGAAGTAAATCTTTATGTAGCCCCATTAGGCTCGTATGATGTTATCCTAGGGATAAATTGGCTATGGAAACATCGAGCCAAAGTAGATTATTATGCCAAAATAGTAGAATGTCTGGATGATTTAGGAAACAAAGTCTTTCTCCAAGGGAAACCTAGAGAAGTCAAACTAAGGCAAATTTCTGCCTTGCAAATGAAAAGAGCTCAGAGGAAAGGATGCCAGCTTTTTGCTATCAAAATGGAAAAACTAAATGAGACCGAGGAAACCTACTTCTAAGATGACTTAATGTTTTATGAATCCCAAAAGCTTAATGAAGTTGGGATGAAGGAGTCCATAGGTCAGGAAAGATCAGATATGGACAGGTACCCTTTCCTTAGGGACTTTGAGGACATATTTCTAGATGAGATACCGAGGTTACCTCCTTAAATAGCCTTTGATTTTGTCATTGATATTATTCCTGGGTCAGAACCTATTTCTAAAGCCCCCTACAGAATGATCACAACAGAACTAATGGAGTTAAAGGATCAACTACAAGAGTTGCTAGATAAAGGGTTGATTAGACCCAGTGTATCACCTTGGGGAGCACCAGTCATTTTTGTGAAAAAGAAAGATGGCACCTTGCGGTTGTGCATAGATTACCACATATTAAACAAAGCAACCATTAAGAATAAATACCCTTTATCTCGCATCGATGATCTTTTTGACTAGATGAGGGGTGCAACAATATTTAAATCCAAGATTGATCTTCGATCTGGATATCACCAATTGAGGTTGAAGGATGAGGACATCCATAAGACAACCTTGAGAACCAGGTATGGACATTATGAATTCACTATTCTACCTTTTGGATTAACGAATGCGCCAGTGACGTTTATGAATCTTATGAATAGTGTGTTCAGAGACTGCCTAGACAAGTTTGTCTTAGTATTTCTTGATGACATTTTGATCTATTATAAGAATGAGAAAGAACATATGTAGCATCTGAGAATTGTTCTTTAGAGGTTGAGAGAGCATAAGTTATATGGCAAGCTCTCTAAGTGTACTTTCTTTCAGAAAGAAGTACAATATTTGGGTCACATAATTTCAGCTAAGGGAATAGATGTGGACCTAGCTAAGATTAAGGCTATTATGGAATGTCTGGAACTAAAGAATGTTCATAAGGTCTGAAGTTTCATGGTCCTTGCTGGTTATTACAGGAAGTTTGTGAAAAACTTCTCTAAAATTGCATATCCTATAACTTCTTTGCAAAGAAAGGGCAAGAAGTTTGAATGGTTAGAAAAGTTCCAAGAGGCCTTTGACCTACTGAAGGAAAAATTAACTTTAGCCCCAGTATTGAAAGTACCTGACCCAGAAGGTCAATTTGTAGTCATTATCGATACCTCAGGGGAAGTCTTAGGTGGTGTACTAGTCTAGGATAGAAAGGTCATCGCGTATAAATCGCACAAACTAAAAAACTATGAACAAAATTTTGCCCCACATGATTTAGAACTGGCAGTAGTCATTCACGCACTTCAAATGTGGAGACAAGTTATCTTCTTGGGAAACCTTTTGAGTTGAAAATAGATCACCAGTGACTCAAATATCTGTTCACTCAACCCCATCTTAATGCTCATCAGAGAAGATGGTTGGAATTCATCTTGGATTATGATTTCGAGATTAAATATATTCAGGGAAAAGAAAATCAAGTGGCAGATGCTTTGAGTAGGAGAAGACACATCTCCTCCATGATCTCCATACATACAGATTTTAGAAATCAGGTGTTACAAAAGTCTAAGGGAGATGAGTTTTACAAGCAGGTAAAACAAGCCCTTGAAGAAAACCCCCAAAATCTGAGATATGAGGGATTCAACCTTGAACCATATGGGTTATTAAGGTTTAAAGGAAGGATGTATATACCTAACTCAGCAGAGTTAAGGAATATGGTATGGACAGAGGTTCATTTTGCACCATATTCTGGGTATCCTGGAGTAACCAAGTTACTCGCTGATGTGAAACCTTTATATTTTTGGAAAGGAATGAAGAGGGATGCTGCACATTTTGTAGCTACTTGTATTGAATGCCAGAGGGTGAAGGCGGAACACCAACACCTGGCAGGATTATTATACCCTCATGAAATTCCTGAGTGAAAATGAAAAATTATAAGTATGGACTTTGTGCAAGGGCTTCCTATGTCAAGGAATAGGCACAATGCTATCTTGGTTGTGGTGGATAGACTCACCAAATCTGCTCATTTTATACCTAGAAACTTGACGGATGGGGCACCCGTCATTGCTCAAAAATTTGTTCAAGAGATTTTCAGACTACATGGCATTCTTGAGAAGATTATCTTAGATAGGGATACACGAATGACATCAAGGTTTTGGCAAACCTTGTTTTCTTCACTTGGTACTCAGTTGAACATAAATCCTAAAACGGATGGACAAACTGAAAGGGTGAACGAAGTGTTGGAGGACTTGTTGAGGATGTATTGCATGGATCAACAATTCAAGTGGGAGGATTATCTTCCTCTAGTGGAATTTGCCTACAATAACTCCTATCACTCAACTATTAAGATGGCACCATTTGAGACATTATATGGATGGAAGTGTCAAACACCTATAAGTTGGGATAAGCTAGAAGATAGGGTTAGCCTTGGTCTAGAAATGCTATCAGAGATGGAAGAACAAGTCCATCTGATTAAAAGAAGGTTGCAAAAGCCAATGATAGGAAAAAAAGTTATGTAGATACAAAGCATATTAAAAGGCATTTCACTGTGCGAGATAAAGTTCTCCTAAGGGTAAAACCTCAAAAAGGCTCCATCAAATTTGGAAAGATGTCCAAGTTGGCACCAAGATACGTGGGCCCTTTCAAAGTTCTTAAGGAAGTCAACCCAGTGGCATACAAAATTGCTCTACCACCAGCCCTGGCCATGATGCATAATGTGTTTCATGTTTCATATTTGAAAAAGTTTAATTCTGCTGATAATCAAATTCCTGTGTTGATGGTGTTTTTAGCACACAACAACATAGGTGAAATAAGGACTATCTCACCTCTCTTGAAAAAGGTATCCTATCCAAGATAGGACTGCCCCAAGGATAATACAACTAGGTCTTAGCTTTGCATGGATAACTTAGTGGAATGTATCAGCTGTGCCAATAAGGGGTCTTACATGAAATGCAGGGTTTATGAAATATGACAGCAAGGTATATGCAAAAACCCTAGGTGGTTCAGACTGTGAAGTCTAAAATTTCAGCAGATGGGCAATGAAATGCTGCTCAAACCCTAAATCTACCAAATTTGATGTAAAGAAAATGCAAAAGGAAAGGGAAAGGGAGAAGGGATAAGAGAAATCCTGTAGATAATTGCAGAAATGATCAACACACAGATAGATAGATTCCCAACAATAAACAAATCTTTGCTTAACCAAGCAACCCACAATGCCACATAGATTGTGCAATCTTCTAAGGAAATGTAATTATTTTCAAATAGTGGAGGATTCATTCAACACCCAATTCCTAGTGTAGCTCAATGAAATCACACAATCGAACTTATCTCATATAATATATGCCCAGACTAACCATGCACAATGGCATACAATCAGCAAGCCATTAATGGTATGGACAAGAAATCCATCAAATATCTGAATTATTAATCATAAATGCAACTGAATATCAACTAATTTCAAATTGACATGAACCATCAAATCCAAAATTAGACAACATAGAAACACAAATTCTCAACAATTCCTGTAAAACTTGCTTTGTATTGACTGAATTTTGGTAGTCTCAGCAATTCATTGTCAAATCTTACTTACAATGAGAGAAGAGGATGACCCTTTTATAGACAAAGCACCATACCGAGTTTTTTAATGGACAGTGGAGATTAACTCAACACCAATGGTCTAGATTACATGGCATTTAATTTTAGACGGTGGGTAGTTACAATCCCAGATTTGTTTTTGTCTTGTAGGAAAAAGACAAAAAATAACTTTTTAGCTCATGAGAATAAGACCAAATAACAACTTTTTGAGTTGTCTAATGAGACAAATGACTTTTCAAATGCATTGACTAGTAAAAAGGAGTGTGTGGCATGTTTTTTATGAAGGCACATCCAACTAGATGCTTGCTGGACCAACTTTTGACAACTGAACTGCTGGAACAACTATGAACAAGTCCTATGCATTTGACTGGATCTGTAGGAACAATAGTGATGTAGGCCCGATCTTCAATGTCTTCAAGCTCTTGGGACTTATTTCCATCATCTTGGACATCATAATAACTTCCTCTTGCATGTGCATCTTCAATTTGGTTGATAAAATGAAGGTTCTGCATGTCTGGGTCAGCACTGCACTTCTGTGTGTTCATCCTTCCAAGATAGCTTTAACAAGCTATTGTGCCCTCCAAGACCTACAATTCACAATGCAAAGCATCAATTTCATCTTAAACAATCATTTTCCATCAAGACAAGTCAAAATATATCCATTTGCAGCCTTGGATTCATTTGGAACAATTCATTGCTAATGTTGCTTCCTTATGAACAACTCCACGAATCCAGTGATTTTCACATGATTTTCTAAGTTTTTCATCATTTTCAACTACCCATTTGGCTTATATAGTGATCTAGGATGTTTTTGTGGCTATTTGAATCCATTTGGAGACATTTGTTTTGTATTTTTATAGACTTTTTTGCAAACAACGAGATTTTTGAGGGGTACTGACTTTTCATGTGCAGTAGCATTAATTGTTGTAAAACGTGCCCAAAATTCATGCAAACTTGGTAAAAATGTTGGTCATGATATGATAGATTGATATGAAATTCAAATTCATCAAGAAAATCCAGGTTTCCCCTTCAAAAAATGTGTTTTTGGCCCCAAATTAGCAAAAAATGCTGATTTTGGGGTGTATTGACTTAGAGCTGATTTTGGCTCCAACTAACCTAGCATTGATTTTTGCTCCAACTGACCTAGTGTTGATTTTGGCTCCAACTAACCTAGCACTAATTTTGGGGTCTATTGACTAAAGGCAGTGCATCCCATTTTTTGCACAAGTCGGTACCCTTGGTTTTTAGCGCTAGACCTTCCGGCAGGGATTTGGGGTCTACTAACCTAGCGGGGTTTTTAGGACCTACCGACAAAAGGCAGTGGAAGTGATTTTTAGCGCAAGTCGGTAAGTTTTTTTTAGCGCTAGGCGGTAGGACTAATTTTTAGTGCTAAGTGCAGTAGAGGCTATTTTTGGCGCCAAATTTTGAAGTGTCTTGGGTGACAGTATATTTCAAAATATATTTAAGTATATACTTTAAATATTTTGAAATATACTATCAAGGTGTTTGAGATAGGTTCTAGATCCATAAGATTTAATATACAGATTCTAGATTTTTGAGGTTACACCAAATTTTAGACTTAGCCATTTTCAGGGTTTTCAGGGTTTCAAACTTAGCCCAATCAGGGTGCCAAAAGCATGTGTCACGATGAAAGTATATGGACCCCTTAGTGAAACCTTGTAGAATTTGACATGATTTTGTAACTCTAAGACCTGGAATCTAGGAATTTCAATATGACACATCTTGCAGAAATAGTTTCAATGACAATATCCAGTGACATGATTTTTTTTAGCAAAGTGTAGTAACACCCAATTTCAACGCAAAAGGCAACAAGTGACTACTTCTTAAGCACAAACCCACTCAAGACACCTCCAAATCAATCATGAAAGACATCAAATGACTCCAAACATTCGAAATGACCAAATTTGAAACAACTCTTGTATTCTAAGCACAATTTCACCTTCTCATTATCATAAAGAAGAAAGGTTGAGACTCTAAGCCAAAGCAAAAAAGGGGGGTCTCCATTTGGCAAAATGGGGCGTGTGTGCGAGGCACAACAAATGGTGACTTTGCTGGGGAAATGCTCCAGAGTATTTCAAAGATAAACGATAGTTTTGAACCCAAAATCTCTGTGTTTCCCACATGATAGACGAGACATCATGATACAATATCAAAGAACCAGAGATCACTAACTTAGCACAACTATCCATATCCTGAAAGTCTGAGTGTGTGCAGTTGCATTCATTCCCATCCTTCCACAACCAAGATCGTTAAGGTTAACTTGTATTACTCTATGTAAAGATACACACCTTTTGAACTACCTTGGACATTGCCCTGCTGCTAGCAGATGTCTATAGCCCCGGTGGAGCTATCTTTATGATTCCCTCAAGCATTGCTCTACTGCCAGCCGAGCATCCATAGCCCCGTTAGAGTTACTTGAATCCTCCAGTTGATCAAACATTTTATAAGAAAAGTAGGAAATATTATTTTAACAGAGTATTCATTTGATAATGCATTGAGCTTAGCTCTTGATATGACTACTAGAAAGCACCGCATATCCTTGCAGCACATGATAAATATCACATGGGCTATGAATTGGTTCAACTTCGCTGGGTTGGGAATCATAGTGGCAGAAAAGGTGAGCCTATATATTTTTCACTTAACCCAAGATCACCAGGGCTCCCTTGGAACTTTCAGGATTATTTAAAAGCGTGAGAGATATATGACTAGAAAATACTTCAAGTGGACTAAACTAATGACTCCTTTCCCTTGAATAAGCATCATAGCATTTGAGAATAACAATAGAACCTATAGGAAGACCTGAGTAGAAAACCAAGGTTTCTCAAGGAAATCCTCTGGATTACTTACCCAACGAGGACCTTTTGTAGGACTGCACAGCTACCACCACATTTGAGGAATGGAGAACCCTGGCAAAGCAAAGACAAAGAAAGTAGAAAGCAACTAATTTAAACAAAGCAAATTACTCTAACCAAAGCAAAACAAAAGTGACAACTAACAACTAACAATAACTTTAAGGAAAAGCAAAAATAGAAAGCAAAAACTAAACTAAAACAACAAGGAACTACCTAAAACCTAACTAAAAATAGGCAAAACTATGTACAAAGGCCTTGGACAACAAGTATTTACACTTCCCCGTGATATATTTCTCAAGACATGTAGGAGTAACAAGGTGCATGTTTATGTCCTAAGTCTAGCAAATTCATCTTTGTACTCTGAAAAGTAAGGTGAGGGTAGGCTAGCTTCATGTTTAGGGTACTGGTTATGCAGAATTAGTAGTTGAGACAATTCATTAGGGCCATGATCAATCCAAATGCAATTTGTCTTACCTAAATCACCGTAATCAAATTGATAATTAGAACTAAGTGGAGGAAGGGAAGATACAACCTGATTTGCAGTACCATCAAGTGGAAATGTAAGTTGATCACCTTGTCGCATCATACTACCTACTTTCTCATCTTTAGGAGATCTCAGCTCATGTTGGATCATGTATTGTGTATCAAATACCTCTAGATTACTGAATGCTGTAGCAATCTCCCAAGAAAATAGAAAGTCTGGATAACCTTCTTCAGAATGTGGATTATCTAGATGAACTCTACATTTATTGATCAAAGCAAAGTCTGACATGTGCGGTGAATTTCCATGAAGTAGCATATCCTTGCTTATTATTGACACCAACTCGATAATGTGATCAAGTGATTGACATAAAAAATCTTCCAAACCATCATCTTGCATGACTGTTTGATCTTTATTCTCGGGTTGTAGACCTTTTCCCTCATTTGTCATTACTAGGTCAACATCAACCATGTGGAGGTCTTCTTTACTGAAAGTATAGACAGGATCAGCCAGAGTGACATATGGTAAACTCAAATCTGCCTCATCAAAATTAGACATATGTTCTAAAAAAACTTCCTGTGTATCAATCAACAACCTCTATGTTCGGACTGTCCATCCATCATCTGTAGCAGCAACAAGGTCTCCTTCTTCTTGCATAATAGGATTCACAATGTCAATGTTATCTTGGAGTGGTACATCATCCTGCTCGTCTTTATTTGACTTAGCTTGAGGCTTTGTTGGAGTAACTACATCCACTTGTCATGAATGATCTTTGTAATACATTGTGTTGATATACTCAGAAGCTTGATCACTTTCCTTTGGATGATTTGATTGTATCTCTCCTTGCATTGTTGTCCATGACTTTTCTTTATCTGGAGGACTAATTTTTTCTTGTTCTTGCATATGTTTGACCTGATCTAACTGTTGTTCATATTAAGAACTATCAACCAATTGCAATGAACTGTTGTTCTGGACCTCTGCAGCAACAAATTTAGACTCAAAACTTGATATTTTTGAAGCATCTGATTGTTGATTTGCATCCTCAGTTTGACTATTGGTGAGGTTTGATTCATCATGCATCTTGTCAAGATCCTCAGTAGCAGAAATATGATCTTGTACGCTGATCCATTCATTGTCATGTGACTAAAAATTAAGTTTCTTCCATGTTGGGACAACATATACTATGACTAATTGAACTTGCTGATTCTGGTTGGAGAAGAACTATTGAGGGGACATGCTTTGCTTGGTATCTCCATTTGATGGTTCAACAAGTGGGCCTCCAATATCCTCCATCCAATGCTTCTTTTTAGCCTTATATACTTCTGAGCAAGGGAATTCTCCATGTAGAGCCCTGTCCACCATCTGAATGAAGGTGTGACAATCAATCTCAACATGTTGATCTGTAGCATGAGTCCTGCACTCTTTGGATGAAGCAATATCAGAAAGTATCAATGGAGACCACTGCTTTGCTATATTTCTGTCCATTGCCTCCTTCTAGAATGATAAATATACATGTAAAGGGAGCTTAGACAACTTAAGGAGAGACTCCCGAGGTAGGTATGACAGATTTCTCATCATTTTTTAAACATTCAAACCCTTGAAATCTTGCATTGAAAAGTTATGCCCTCCTTCTAGCACCAATTCTGTTAATGGTGTTTTTAGCACACAACAACGTAGGTGAAATAATGACTATCTCACCTCTCTTGAAAAAGGTATCCTATCCAAGATAGGACTACCCCAAGGATAATACAACTAGGTCTTAGCTTTTCATGGATAACTCAGTGGAATGTATCAGCTGTGCCAACAAGGGATCTTACAGGAAATGTAGGGTTTATGAAATATGATAACAAAGTATATGCAAAAATCCTAGGTGGTTCAAACTATGAAGTCTGAAATTTCAGTAGATGGGCAATGAAATGCTACTCAAACCCTAAATCTACCAAATTTGATGTAAAGAAAATGCAAAAGGAAAGGGAGAGGGAGAAGGGATAAGAGAAATTCTATAGGCAATTGCAGAAATGATCAACACACAAATAGACAAATTCCTAACAATAAACAAATCTCTACTTAACCAGGCAGCCCACAATGTCACAGAGATTGTGCAATCTTCTAAGGAAATGTAATGATTTTCAAACTATGGAGGGTTCATTCAACACCCAATTCCTGGCATAGCTTAATGAAATCACACAATCGAACTTATCTCATAAAATATATGCCTAGACTAACCATGCACAATGACATACAATCAGTAAGCCATTAATGGTATGGATAAGAAATCCATCAAATATTTGAATTATTAATGACAAATGCAACTCAATATCAACTAATTTCAGATTGACATGAACCATGAAATCCAAAATGAGACAAAATAGAAACATAAATTCCCAGCAATTCCTGCAAAACTTGCTTTGTATTGACTAAATTTTGGCAGAGTCTCAGCAATTCATTGTCAAATCTTTCTTACAATGAGAGAAGATGATGGGCCTTTTATAGACAAGGCATCATACCAAGTTTTTCAATGGAAGGTGGAGATTAACTCAACACCAATGGTCCAGATTACATGGCATTGAATTTTGGATGGTGGGTAGTTCAATCCCAGATTTTTTTTGTCTTGTAGGAAAAAGATGAAAAAATAGCTTTTTAGCTCATGAGAATAAGATGAAATAGAAACTTTTGAGTTGTCTAATGAGACAAATGAATTTTCAAATGCGTTGACTAGTAAAGGGGATTGTGGCAGATTTTTTATGAAGGCACATCCAACTAGATGCTTGCTAGACCAACTTTTGACGATTGGACTACTGGAAAAATATGAACAAGTCCTGTGCATTTGACTGGATCTGCAGGAACAACAATGATGTAGGCCTGATCTTCAATGTCTTCAAGCTCATGGGACTTATTTCCATCATCTTGGACATCATAATAACTTCCTCTTGCATGTGCATCATCAATTTGGTTGGTAAAATGAAGGTTCTGCATGTCTGGGTCAGCACTGCACTTTTGTGTGTTCATCCTTCCAAGACAGCTCCAACAAGCTCATGTGCCCACCAAGACCTACAATTTACAATGCAAAGCATCAATTTCATCTTAAACAATTATTTTCCATCAAGACAAGTCAAAATATATCTATTTACAACCTTGGATTCATCTTGAACAATTCATTGCCAATGTTGCTTCCTTATGAACGACTCCACAAATCTAGTGATTTTCACATGATTTTCTAAGTTTTTCATCATTTTCAAGTACCCATTTGGCCTATATAGTGATCTAGGATGTTTTTGTGGCCATTTGAATCTATTTGGAGACATTTGTTTTGCATTTTTATAGCCTTTTTTGCAAAAAGTGAGATTTTGGGGGCTACTGACTTTTCATGTGCAATAGCATTACTTGTTGTAAAACATGCCCAAAAACACACAAACTTGGTAAAAATGTTGGTCATAATGTGATAGATTGATATGTAATTCAAATTCATCAAGAAAATCCAAGTTTCCCCTTCAAAAATTGTGTTTTTGGGCCCAAATTGGCAAAAGGCGCTGATTTTGGGGTGTACCGACTTAGCGCTGATTTTGGCTCCAACTGACCTAACACTGATTTTGGGGTCTACCGACTAAAGGCAGTGCATCCCATTTTGTGCGCAAGTCGGTACCCTTGGTTTTTATCGCTAGACCTTCTGGCGGGGATTTGGGGTGCTATTGACCTAGCAGGGTTTTTAGGACCTACCAACAAAAGGTAGTGGAAGCAATTTTTAGCGCAAGTTGGTAAGGTCTATTTTTAGCGCTAGGTGGTAGGAGTGATTTTTAGTACTAAGTGCAGTAGGGGCTATTTTTGGCGTCAGATTTTGAAGTGTCCTGGGCGATAGTATATTTCAAAATATATTTAAGTATATACTTTTTAAATATTTTGAAATATACTGTCAGGATGTTTGAGATAGGTTCCAGATCCATAAGATTTAATATGCAGATCATTCTAGATTTTTGAGGTTCCATCAGATTTCAGATTTAGCCATTTTTTAGGGTTTTCAGGGTTTTAGACTTAGCTAAATCAGGGTACTAGAAGCATGTGTCAGGATGAAAGTATATGGACCCCTTAGTGAAACCTTGTGGAATTTGACATGATTTTGCAACTCTAAGACCTAGAAACTAGGAATTTCAACATGACACATCCTGCAGAAGTAGTTTCAAGGACAATATCCAGTGACATAGGATTTTTTTTAGCAAAGTGCAGTAACACCCAGTTTCAACTCAAAAGGCAACAAGTGACTACTTCTTAAGCACAAACCCACTCAAGACACCTCCAAATCGATCATGAAAGACATCAAATGACTCCAAACATGTGAAATGACCAAATTTGAAACAACTCCTCCATTCTAAGCACAATTTCAGCGCCTCATTATCATAAGGAAGAAAGGTTGGGACTCTAAGCCAAAGCAAAAAAGGGGGTCTCCATTTGGCAAAATGAGGCATGTGTGCAAGGCACAACACTATGCTTGATTGGAATATTCTTCAGGTGAAAGACCTAGGAGTGGTGGTGATTGATCCCATCAAGGTGCTCGAAATGCGTAAGCTACACTTATGTAATAAGGAAATTACACAGTGAAAGGTCCAGTGGGACCAATATGCAGAGAAAAATGCCACCTGGGAAAATTATGATGACTTTCATGCTAGATTTCCTCATCTTTTCTGAAACATTTATTGATTATGCTCTTGAATCAATTTCTTATTATGTTGATTTACTTTTAAGACAATTAATCATCTAGGACGATGATTCTTATGGGGGGTGATATGTTAAATCCCCAACTTACAATCAGACTTAATCATTAACTTTGCATGATAATCGGGAGGATTAGTCATAGTTAACTGATTTGATATTGTGGAAATATCTTAATTGATCATTGTTAATGATGTTAATTAGTTCTGAACATTAATTATTTATATTATGAGACATGATTATGATGCACTGATCATGATATTGTGGTCCTGAGGGTGAACAGGAAAAGTTAACGACCTTCGAGGAAGGAAGGAGGGTATCATCCTGGAGGAATGGTTAGATGTCAAGAAAACAAGGTTGAATAGTCATCTGAGTACTGGTTCCCATGTCTTTTCGAATCCCTTTTAAGTTGTCATGGGTCATGTCTTCCTTCTTTTGTAACTCCATCATTGTGAGTCATTTTGTTGATGGTGCTTTAACGCCTAGATGACGTTCTTGGAATAATGTCTCAAGTCGTATGATAGTTGAATTATGAGTCATTGAGATCTCTCATTATCCTATTCTTAAATAGGGATCTTATCTCTTATTTTCTAGTCTTTCGACTAAGGTTTATCATCAATGTTGGGGGAGTATTACTCGACCCTGAACATCCTAAGCTTTTAATGTGATACCTTTTGTTTTCATTATTATGATGAACTTTAATAATATAAAAGTTCTTTAACCCTTATTATTAGTTAAGGGTGTTCATATATAAATTTATATATACAAACCTCTTTAGAGGTCAATGATAATAGTTGTGACTATATTTATAACTATCCTATCTTATCTTCTTACTTGCCACCCCGATATCCTTAAACCCATGAGGAGTGGGAAAGGAAAAAAGATCAGTTGAGTGAGTAGCGTGGATCAAAGATCTTGCTAGTTGGCAAGCTCATATGGCATGCAGAGATAATGCTTTGGTTGGTTACGAATGCCATCTTGGGTGTCTTGGGCAGGGAAGTGGAGTGAAGGAAAATAGAAGTTTTTGGTTATTCTATTCAGAGAATAGTCTTGGCAGGGAATTTGTGTGTGAGCGGGTGGAGAACACTGGGAGCTTCTTTCTCAAGTTGCAGAGAACCACAGTCGGTGAGGATGACTAGAACAGCTGGTGTTTGAGCTCTGTGAGCTGCATCTATAACACTCTGCATTATATATATTTAGGTAACTTATATTTAGAGCCCTCAGCTCATATAATGCATTCCCTGTAATACAATATTATCTTCTTTCGAATGATAGCAATGTTGGCATTGCTGACTATAAAGATTAAGAAATGCATTGCTTTTTATGCACAATGATGAAACTGTATAATTAACTATGCATAACGATGAATGTTAAAAGTAGATGATGGCTCTTGGACCCCCAAATGAATATAATTCTTGATACTCTGAAACTATTGCTCTTTGAAGCACTCGGCCAGCTTGAGGCCAAAAACCCTACTTAGATTTGCTTGCATGAGCACCATAGTTTTAAATTGTTACTATGTGCCCTGCACTGTGCACCCTACATCTTAAATGATGCCTTATAACTTTACATTTTCCAATTGTTAACTCTTACAAACTTGTGTATCCTTATGAGCTCGATAGGGCACTATTCTGTATTGAATAGTTACTCGATGGTATCGGCCTGTGGAGTAGTCCATACCATCATATCCATGGCCGTAGCCATGATAAAGTTTAAACATAGTTAACTAGAGATAAATTGGGTCATGCTACTACACTCGACACCTTATTCTACCAACTTGATAGGAAAGATAATGAGAATCGATTAGCAATCGTAATATACTTGTTATGTGAACATGATAACTCTTTGAGGAAAGTAATAGAATAATAACCATACTCTGTCATAGTTATGCTATTATGACAACCGAGACTTCAATCTTGTCTTCATGATGAAGTAAGTCCTGACATATCATTTGACATAAAGAATCTACCCTAGCACTGTTATAAGCTAGTGGTTTTATACATGAGAAATTCCAACTATATAAGTGACAGTTACGTTTTATATTTGACTTTATTAAAGTATTCCAAAAGAGAATCAAGATGTGTTCGACTCTATGAGTCTTTATGAACCTTTGAAAGATATTATGATAAGAGTCTTTTCTTTTTATTATGAAATGGTTTTTAACCTTGCCATTAGGTAAACAAAGTAAACATTGGCCGAGTAGGGTGAATGTTGAAAACAAGGATGTATTCATTATTCAAGAAAACATGATAATATGATGTGGAGTCATTAGTAACCGTATCAATATGAAACCAAGAATCTAAGTATGATGTTCGAAATAACATTCAAGTGTCCAAGAATTGGACTTAAATGCATTAAATCGTACTTATACTAGACCAAGAATGGTCAATGTTGATATGACTTGCATAGTGGAACAAGGTGGCGAGGAGTCACAAGTTCCACGTTATGAAATAAACTATTTTTATAATTAAACCATGATGGGAGTCAAGTGTCCTGATATGGGCAATGAATCGAATTGATTCTAATTATTCTAGACCTAGAGAGAAAGGTCGATTTGAACTTACTGTAGGAAATGACAACTAATAAGTCAAGTCAGGGTGGTCAACATACGACAACATTCAATGCATAACGTTCATGTATGTAAAATCTTTGGCCAAAGTAATCCATCTGTCTCTACATGCATTGTCGGTCCATAGTGCTCCAGATGACCTAGTGTCTCCAGTAGTGTCATACATAGGTAGAGTGGATCTATAGTTGTGTGATCGAGAGACATTAGGAAGGACACAACACCAGATACTCAGATGGCTAACCTAAGGGTTCCTAATATCTAACCTTTCTGTGAAGGGTAGGGCCACTTCCAGTTTGGAAGTTGAGTGGGGGACCGCAGGTCCATGGTTGGTGGAAAAGCACCAGGATGATGCTCTCCTTCCCAAGCATGAGACAAGATGAGGCTTATGAAGATGGATGCCAATTGTTCTAGATACAATGTTTCTTATTTTATGACTTGATAGTCAATTTTAATGTATAATTTTGATATGTATAAGATGATTTATGATGCCTTGGGCATAACTTGTTCATGAATAATGATAGTTGATCACTAAGGATATGCAAATGAACATTGTTTTGTAAGCTTGGTTATGTCTTGTTTAGAATATCATGCTTAATTGTTGAAATGAAAATGATTCATTATGGTTAAATTTGATTTGAGAAATCAGATGGTTAACTAATCTCTTGATTATGATAAATGTTTATGTTAACTTTTGGGCTTTATGGAAAGTGATGTTACAATATGGATAGATACATTGTATTTAAACATAAAGTTCAATAATTTATAGACAAAGGAAAGGTAAACTTTGAGCATACTCATGATCCCACAATTCCCTCACTTGATGAGGAAAACCATATGAAAGTAAAAGATGTGCATTAAGAGATTGGTCTTGATCACTAGAGCACACCCTATATTGAGGTTACACATGACATAAAAGATAAGTAATAACTTCATTGGTTTGATTTCCCCACCTATCCTTGCTAGATTTTATGCTTTTACTTTCTTTTTTTCAATTTATGTTTATGTGTTCATGATCTTAGTTAACATGTGGATGACATAAAGACACCTTTTACTAATGCATTCTAACACAAGTGAATTTGAACATATAATTGTGTTGTTCATGTATTTTATTCCTTGTGATTTATGTCATTTCTACTTTATCCTTTTACTTGTGTTATGTATGTTGTGATCCCCCTTGCCCCTTCATCTATTTATCTTATGTGTCCTTACACTTTGGCTCTTTGAATATGACATGTTTATTGTGTTTTCCCTATTCTATTTCACCTTTGATATTTGGTTCTATGCTCTTGTTTCCCCACTTGGGTGCATCTTTTCTATGCTACTCCTATGTTTATCTCCTATGCTTATCCATGTGTTCCCTTTTTAGCTTTCCTACATGACTTGTTTGACTCCTATGTTAAAAGTTTAACATTTTTGGTTTTCACATGTTCCTTGTTATGCACTTATACTACATGATTTTTATGATGAAACATATGTAACAAGCTCCAAAATGTAACATAAAAATTCCTTAAGCATTAACCAAACAAACCCAATGTTAATAAAAGGGTATAAGACAAAATTCCAACAATTTTCATTAACTTACATGATATAATATTATGTAACAATGAGCAACACATATAAGTGATATACAATAAGATCCTCACAATCAATATATATATATATATATATATATATATATATATATATATATAACTCCCACTCATTAAATATAATAAGGAAGTGCAACAATAAGTACATCTCAAGTACATCTCAATAATGAAAGTCACACAAGTACATATATATTAATCATTAATGAAGATACCATCATTCTATAACCAAGATATACAAAGGGTCAAATACTACAACCCTAACCAATGATAATAAGTACAATAGGCCATGAAGCCAACCACACATATACAAGTGGTCATATACAATGTACACCATGAAGGATATCTAAAGAACTCCAAGCTTAACTCTGCAAGCTAATCCTCCAAGGTCCCATGCTCCTACTATTGATCAGGGAAGGTGTTGGACCTACCATGAGGATGTCTATTTCCTCCCCATCCATTAGTTAAGGTGAAGAAGGACCATTCATAATCCAAAGGTGTGGTACAATATAATTTATTGGTGATAATCTTATTTAGTTCATTCCTTTATTAATATATAACCATACACATGAAATCATACGTCAAAAGCATCTTTATTGGTAGGACAAAGATGACTTTGTAGAAAAAAATGCACCATAAAAGAGATGTGATACCAAAACATCTAAAGGACATAATGTATACAAGAGACACACTCCTTGAGGTACTTATACTTAGGTATAAGAATTGGCTCTAAAGATGTAATATATAAGGTAGAGAGAGGTAGAGAGTAAGATAGTGAAATGTAAGAGAAAGAGAATGGAATAGAATGTATTCATAGGAGATATTATAGAAGGTGATATTTGATGGAATAGATGTATGATATAGTAATGAGGTGAGATAAAGATTGATATATTGATAGACATTTTAACAGAGCTATATATATGATGAATATAATCTATTACAAGTTGGTTTGAATCATATGTATTATGTTAAGATGCATGTGTGATAGAGAAAAGATGATCCTAATTAATAATTAAGTAACTAGGTCAATCTCTCCTCACATAACATTAGAACGCTCACAAGCCACTGAGGGCTATAGACTTGGCTACTATCCCTAGAGAAGATCCAAGTTATAGTGTTGGTGGAGTCTTGGGTTTCTGTTGTTCCTATGATTTGAAATTGATGCAAAAGAGTTGACTAAAATATGAAAATAGGGAGATTTAGTGATAAAATTGAGTAATAGAGCGTGCTACAGTAATAGAAATAAAAAAATAGGAATAGAGTAGAGTAGAGAAGATAGAGAGGAACCTGTCATCAAAAACAAAAGTTGTTGGGGTAGGACATGGGCGTTGGGCACCCTAGTCCTAGGGTTTTAGGGCAGAATCACTTCTATGCAGAGGTCAAGTAGTCTCTGTAAATTCTGTCTGTCCTTCGTCCATCGATATTTGAAATCCTTCACTCTAGATCTGCACATACAAGGAGGAGGAAAAATGTTTGGGTTATGTATAGAGGCTTGCCTCAGTCAAACCTTCATGTAAGTGTTCCCACTTCCACGACAACAGAGATAAGTGTGATAGAGAGTGCATGCCCTAGGTAGGTAGAGGCAAATAACTGATAAAATAAATGATCAAATACAAATGGAACAAACTCACCATAAAACCCTAACTAGACTTGATGTTGCAACACTAGTCACAAATTAGGAAACCTTGGAGAGAGAAGGAAGCTTCTTTAGGTACTTGCAAGGGTTAGTATGATAGCGACAATAATAATCTATAGATAGAGAGCTTCAAATTTCGTGCATAGAGAATATATCAAGTATTCAAATAATCACTTCGTCATCCTTTCAAATAAAAGGGAGAGAGCTACATCTATATGAATCTCAATTACATCTGAAAGAGTTTTCGCTCGGCCAACACAAGGTGGACCACCCGATGTAGCAAAGATAACACTCAAAATTCAAACTTTGTTTGGTGGAAAAAGGATGGACCTGGGTGCTAGGTGCCTTGGTCCAGGCCATTTTGACCCCTGAAAACTTAGCAATTAAGTATTTTGATATTATTTCTTAATTAAGCCCTGAAACGGGCACTTCATGAATGGAGATACACAAATACATAGAATATACACAAATACATAGAAGGGAGTGCTAAACCTGGTGTGAAATTGTGGGAGGTCATAATTTCTGACAGTACAACATGTTGTGTATGCTAGCGGATGTATTTTAATAATTTTACATACTCTTTCTTGTTTCAACCTTCTATAATTCACCACATAGGCTTGATCCTCTTCTTATCCTTAACATTGGGGTATAAATACAACATTCAATTAACTTAAGCCCAAATCTCTGTTCTAGACTCATTCTTCTCAACATCTTGGTTCTATTTCTAGGACCTTGTAAAAGGATAAAAGAGAGGTCTAAACTATAGATATATCAATTACAACATAAAAGTAGTGAACAAGGAAGGATCATAATTAAAAAGAAACAAGATTTGATGAGTTGCGGTAAGATCCTCGAGGTTCTAGCCTTGTGAGAGGGGGTTAGGCACCTAGGGGATGATAAATGGAAAGGGAGGGGATTATGAAGGGATCTCCAAAAAGATGTAACCTTTAGGAGAAGGATGAGAATAAGCCATTAGGATGAATAAAAGGATTATAGAACACCAAATCAATTTAAACACCCATAGAAAATGAGATAACAAGAAAAAAAGAGAAATTAGGGAAGAAATTGAATTGGCAATGGAATTGAATAGGGAAGAGAAGAAATTACAATAAATTTAGGAGAGATAGAGAAGATACCACAAAAGAATTGAGAAAGATAGAGAAGTTGAGTTAGATCATGCTAGGAGGGCTGATGCTAATAATGGTACTAAGGGAGAGTTAGAGCATTCTAGAGGGGCCATTACTAAGAATGTTAGAGATAAGGAAGATAAGGAAAACTCACCATTGGAAGAATTGAGAATAAATGAACATGCTAAGGGGGCCACAACTGAACATAAGAATTATGTGGAACCTATTATCAATACACAAATAGGAGAACAAGGGTCAACTGTACTGCTCCATAAAAAAGACACATATGAGAAACTTCATGACCATCTAGATAAAGCAATTGGGATCCTATAAGGGCTAGCAAAGTATTGAAGAATATGTGGTATCTATTGATTCACTAGAATAAGATTGTAGAAGTAGGGGTGCTCCACCATTCAAATTATTGTCTTGTACACCCTATTTGGAACCTAATTTGTCTACCCTAAAGATCATAGTAATAATAAATTTGAGGAATTACTAACCCCTTTTACAAAATTAAAACCTCTATATTTTAGTACTAAATACTTAGATAATATGGTGAGAAAAAGTGTGGGATTACAAAGAGATAAAATAATGAGTAGTTTGAATTTACAAGAAAACAAGAAGAGTGTAGAAGAAAAAGAAATGGAAAACATGTTCAAGGACCTTGCTATGGATACCATTGAGAAAATTAATGAAGGTTGGGAAAAACCTATATTAATCATGGATGAAATGCCATTAACTAATGAAAGGGCATCTCTTAAATTGAAATGGTCACATGAAGAGGTGAACCCTCCAGACCAAGAGTCATCTCCCATGTTGATTAAGATAAGAAAAATTCTTGTAGAGGGTATATATAGCAATTCAACCCAAACAAGAGAGAACCAACAATAAGAATTTGTAAGAGATTGCACAAAGATAAATTAGGAACTGATTTCTTTGAGATTAAATTTGCAAAAGATAAAGGAAGGAACATGAAATTAGTGAAGCTAAGAAACTACAATAAGATATTAGAAAAGGAGAAGACATTTAGAAATCCAAGGCCAAAGGAAAGAAGTCCATTGCAAAGAGGAGAAGAAACCTTACCTAGTACCAACAGATCCAGAGAACAAACTCTGAATATGGACCCAAAATAAAATTACCAATCTTTTGTAAAGACACTACTGAAGCCTTTGAACATATTTTTATGTTGAAATTTGCCTAGAGAAGGAATGGAACTTAGAGTAATTAGATTAGACTTTATGATTTTGTAGGGACTTTGAGAAATGATGCTTTGAAATGGTACATGAAAAATAGCCTAAGCATGATTAGGAATGTCAAGATATAAAAGATGAGTTTCTATCTAACTTTGGATTTCTCGAGGTTCCATCAGAGAGAATCAACAAAATGAGAGGAATGGTATAGGAAGAGGGGGAAACTATTAAGGAATTTGACTATAGATTCAAGGAAGTGGTAAGAAAGATGAAGGTTCCCTTGACTTTTAAATAAATAATTGAATGGTTTGTGTCAGGGCTATTATCGAAAGTTAGAATTGTGCTAGATGGTAGAACCTTTGAAACCTACTCAAGTGTAGTAGAATTAGCATGTATGATAGAAGCACAACCTTGGAGAAATAAGAATGAAGAAATAGAGAATAAGGAATTGGAAAAGATCAAACTCAAATTGGAACAATTGAAGATTAAACAAGACATATTGGCTAAAGGTGAGAATAACATAATATTATCATCAAGTAAGAGGAAAAAGATATGGTGCACTTACTTCTTAGAGGAAGGCCATCTAAGGAATGAGTGCCCAATGATGAAAGGTGAGAAAAGAGCCACAACACTTAGAGTGGACTTATAATCAGCTCCTAGAAAGTTAAAAAGTGTATATTATAGAATTTATAATGAATGGGATGACCATGAAATAGATGATTGCCCATCTCTTCTATTTAGATTAAAAAAGCATGATGAACATGAGCCTTGGTGCAACCATCAATGCAAAGACAATTATTGTATACATAAAGATGTGGGAAGGGCCAAAGGGCTAGCCAAAAAATATTATGAACATGGATATAAACATCTAGCATGGAAGAATCAATAGAACATTTATGTGGTATAGTAAACACCACCATAGATTAGAAACAAACAATCTCCTATCAGCTACCCTCTAAATGATAACAAAGGATATTAAAATAACTAGAAAGGAGGATGCGGTAGAGGAAGAGGCCGTGGGAAAAGAGAAGAGAAGACACTACTTGTTATAGATGTAAATTGATGGAACATTATGTGAATGAATGTCAAGAAGAGAAGAAGAAGAAGAAGAACTATGGATTTTGCAGCGACTCTAGTCATGATCTATTCACTTGCACCAGAGCAAAACAATATTTTAAGAATGTGCTACCATAGATAAAAAGCAAATAATTCTCAGGGCTTAATAAAACAAAAGGAGTTAAAGTTATAATGAGGGTATGTATCCAAACAAAATACTTAAGGAGCCAAAAGGTGTGTGAAAACTAAACTTGATGAGGGAGATACAATAAACCAATTCTCACTTATAGAAGAAGAATGATTGGAGAAGGAATATTTGAAAAGGAAGGAAGAATTAAAAAGGGAACTCATTATGAAATATGGGAAGAAAAATAAAGCTATAGTAATAAATAGAGGAGGAAATGACACTATAAAAGTAAATCTACTGATTAATGAGTTAAAGGAGGAAGAAAAGGAAGATAATTACTTCCCTATGAATCCTAAGCATGACTAGATAGCTAAAGATACCAAGAATCTTATTATAAAAGAAAAAAAGGAATACTACTACAAGGCCTACTTTTTAGAAAAAGAAGCCCAACTATTAAAATAATTGGCAAAGTGTGCATCTAAAAGAAAGGGATGAGTACTAATCAACTCCATGAAAGGAAAAGATAAGACGTGTTTGAATAAAACCCTCGTAGAGGACATATCCTTATCCTTAACATAATGTGTCATGAAAGCATCAAGGTTAGAAGGATGACGTGTGATGAAACACATGAACATATTAAAATCTAAAAGATGTGTGTATATATTAGCCAAGGAATGAGACCTAAAAGGAGTCATTAAGGCAGATTATCCTAGGATGAGAGGCTTGGATGAAAGTTGTATATCACTCTTTATACCCAAACCCTAATTAAGGTGTAATAAGCATATAAAAGTAAAATGAATCAAACCCTATGAAATCTGAAAATAAATCATAAAACCAAAATTGTTTTAGATCTGAAATGCCCTAAAATTAGTGAAGGTATATTCCTAAGAGGTGGCATGAATAGGTTCACCAAAAATGTAAAGAAAAATACATTTTCCCTAATGCTAACCTAGGCTATTTGATCAAATGCAAGTAAATTAGTCACAATTAACCTAGATTAAACAAAATGATAGTTGGGAATGATAAATCACATAAATTAGTGTTATTTTAGGAAATCAAATGTAAAGGGATGGTGTATTTATCTTATGGAATAATGATGAAGAATAAAACCTGATGAATTGCATAACTCAACTCGCCTCATTACTAGAAATGGGTGCTCTCAATTTTATAGGTACCTTAATTATAGAGTAGTTACCAAAATGTTAGTAGGTTGAATATGTATTGTGCAAGATCAATCCCACCCATTGTAGAAATGAATTGGTACAAAAACGTGTTTTGAAACTCATATAAGTGACCCTACACATTGTGGACTACAACAACATGTGTTGCTTGAAACTTTGATGTTTGCTCTAGCACAAGGAGTGATGGTATTAAAAAATACCTTAAGGAACTTGTTGGATCACCAAGGCCAAGTTATCCTAGGTTGACTCCCTTGATTTCATCAACTTTATGATAATGCAAAATATTAAAGACAACACTCTTCAATCATGTGTATGTCCTATGATGATTTAATGGAAAATTAGGTTCCTTTTAGTCTACCAAAGTGAAGTGATCCTAGACAGATTTTGGACCTTGATAATCAATATGAATGAATGCACATTGAATGCCTTTAAATACCAACACATATTAATTGATCATGCAAAATTTGTACCAAGTCAGATCATAATGGGTAGTGGAGTAGGTGAGAATCAACAAAATTTTAATTTTAGGGATGAATGTTGCATGGTGTAAGATTAAACCCACACTCCCCAAGATTGACCTAGGATAGGGAAACATGAATATCAATATGGAGAATGAATGTCTAGACATGGGGCTGAAAACAAGTGTAATAAATGATAGATGTATGGGACTATGTGTGGATGCGAGTAAGATATGGTGAATATGTGAAATATGTGTAGGTGAAGATGGGTGAAGGATTGGGGAATGAGCCCAAATTCACACAAGAGTGTACCATCTGTCAATATGTAATTGTGTTAAGCCATTCCATTAAAATGGGTCCAAAACTAAATAGAAATTTGTAAGGCCCATTCACATTTTCAACCATAGTTGCACCATTGTACCATATCATATATTGATACCTAGTTACTAGATGGATTCATAAACAAACACTCGATTGGTTTAAGAGATGTTTGATCATTACTTTCATATATATGTTGTCAAAGATATTAATTAAAATATTATGGATGAATGTCATTTAAGTAGTTGATATTTTCTTCATATAGTTATTTTAAGTAAAATCAAATAATTATGATTATATGGTATAACTAACCCTAAATTTTGATATTAATTGCTTAAAGAAGAATTTAGATGAAATTATGATTTAAGTGTAGTCTAAATAGATTATAAATGATATATGAGGTGATGATTTAAATGACTAGTTAGAATTGAAGATTGATTAATTCAATTATTGAAATCATGTATTATCATGAATCATGCATTTCATGGAAAGTTAAATTATACATGAATAATGTGAATTTTAAATGAGTGTATTGATCAAGTTCGGTCATGAGGAGTCATGATTTCATTATGAGCTATGATATATTGTTTGAGAGTTGATTTCATATTATGGAATGAATAGTGTAATTCTAACACTTGCTTTAGTTGTATTCATGTATTTCATGATGAGATTTAATCTGTGATTTGAATGTATAGGTACTTATAGGTTACCAATGAGAAAAAGAGAAAATCATTGAGAACCTAAACCCATGCCACTTCACATGGTGAAATAATGAAATTGACCATGTGAAAACCAATGAACCAATCGTGCCTTGCTTGCAAAGAGTGAAGACCCTTGTTTGAGCCTCATGTTTACCCATGAGCCTATACATTTATTAATCCAGAGCCTAATGGTAAAGCCTGGCGGACAACCCAATCAAAGAGATTCAATTAGATTATAAGTGTAGAAGTCTTATGTTTTGTGATAAAGGTTGGAAATTATAAAAGAAAGTATTGAACAATAGAAATAGAGAATATGATTGACAAGTATATTGAAACTATAACAAGTTTGTATTATGCTTAGTTCTATACAAAATCTTTGAGAAAAAATGTATGACATGTCTATCTACTCAACTATTATGCAACCATCATCCTACAAAGAATAGTTATGCATATTTTATACAAATAGAGAGGAATATGAGGTGTCAATTGGGACATGCCAGTTCATATTCCCATTGCAACTATTTCAGTTGCTCACAACTCACGACAACAGGTCAAGATGTGTGATAACATTGATGTGGAATCATGACTTGCAGGGTGAGATATATGTGCTAACTAGGATGAAAACCATGTTGACAAAACTGTAAAAGCCATTGAGCAACACTGAAGATTTGCGGTATGTCCTATAACCCATATCCTCTTGGATCAATCGCCCCTCCTTGAAGAGCAATGGCCCTCATTATAGGATGGTGTGGCAAAAGATGTGGGAATTGATTAGAAACATGTGCTTCTCTGAACCATTTTCCTTACGAAGGAACTTGACCTACTTTGACAATATGGAAGAGAGGGATTTCTTATTGTCTTGTCCATTTGATGTCAGTGCCAATAGTTTGATCCAATTCTATTCCAGAATGTTGTGTTTTGGATTGATCTCTGTTTGATGAAGTGTGACTACAACATCTAAGAATCCAACAAAGGTGGAAAGTATGGACACATGAGTTTTCTGTTGAAGATTGGATGCAACCAAAGGTAGGTGAGAGGATTAAGCTCAACTACGCTATCTTCGACTGGGTTGATGATGGTATAGGTATTGTACTGAAGTTGATGAAACTTGTGGTAAGGTCATGTCAGTCTTTCCTTCTATAGATGTAGCCAAACTCAACCACCAACCTAAAAGGTGTGTGGTGCCTGATGCTTGTCATGGCACTACTTGTGCTTTACATTAGCCTATTGCAGAATAGTTTACATTTGTTGTTGAACATGTTGAGTGTGTTCAATGAATTGAATAGCCTTGTGAACTTCCTCTTGAGTTATAGGAGTTGCTAATCTTGATGGAAGAATAAGATAAGCTACACCAATGAATACCAAAGGTTGGAAACCCAAACAAACCTAAAAATGCCTATGTACTATAGAGTTGTGCAGAGTTGTGTTGTAATTATCGTAAATGAAAGGCAAGCTTTCATCCCAAATGTGATGCTTTTTGAATTGTTCACTCTATCCTCTTTCGTCTTTCTCTCTCTATGAATAAAAACCCAAATGACATGATTGTGAATATTGGAGAAATACTAGTGTGCTTGAGTGGTATGGCTACTCACAAGAGCTATGCATTTCGTAGTTGCAGCATGGTCATGATGAATAGAAAAGCATTTCGTAATTGTAGTGCTAATAACTCAAACCAAGGTCAACACTAATAAAGTTCTATAGCTTTCTTGTTGGACCCAATCTTGAGGTCACCAACCAAATATTCAAGTAAACATGGATATAAAAGCTTGAATATTCTTATTAAGGGAAGCTTCTTTTTCTTTTAAAATAAAAATAAAAATAAGGGAAGCTTCTTTTAATATTAAAGAGAAATGTTTGACTCATTCGCTCTTTTATTTTGATGTTAGGAAGTTTGAAATGTTCGTAGCAGAAATCAGGAAGTTTGAAATGTTCTTAGCAGAAATCCAAGCTTTCTTTGCATAACTAGTGTGCCTTACAGTATTACCATATTCCTCTGCAACATCCACTCAATGGCATTAGCTCCTCCATCTTTTCTACCAAGGCTCATTGTTGTCATTGCAATTTTTATTGCTCTCTTCACAAACCTCAATTTATGTCTCTGTAGATGTCCTGATCATGAATCTGAAGCTCTTCTTTCCTTCAAAGCCTTCTTAAATGACCATGGCACAGGCTCCTTAAATCGTCGTGGCAGTCTAAGTTCATGGGTGAATGGAACAGTCTGTTGCACATGGGCTTCCATATCCTGTGATCAACACTTAAACCATGTAGTGGAAATTCAATTCGGTTATTGGGTCATCAAGGAAGGCATCATATCTGATAGTTTGTGCGACCTCCATTTTCTAACCATCTTGGACTTCAATACCAATGGATTTACAGGTATTCTTCCTCCCTGTTTGGGAAATCTCTCATCTCTTCAGTATCTAGATTTAAGCTACAATAGTTTGAGTGGGAAAATTCCCTCTACAATTTGTCTTCTGACCAGTCTTACTTATCTTCGTCTTAAAAGTAACCAATTAAGTGGAAGAATTCCACCATGTCTGGGAAATCTCTCCTCTCTAACAGATCTCTGGCTCGATAGGAATAGACTCACTGGAATCATACGATCTTCTTTAGGCAGTCTCTCTTCTCTGACTAGTCTCTATCTTTGTGGTAATCAATTAACTGGTCAAATACCATCTTCTTTGGGCAATCTTTCCTTACTTAGGGGACTGGGTATTTCCTTCAACCAATTGAGTGGGACTATTCCATCCTCATTTGCTCAACTTTCAGCCCTCACTATCCTCGTTGCTGAAGGCAATGCATTTAATGAGAGTATTCCTTCGTCAGCATTATCATCCTCTAAGTTGCAGTTTCTTTCCCTCTCACTAAACCATCATCATGCAATTTCAGAAGATATTTTCTACAACCAAGCTGAATTAACGTTTTTGTCTCTATCCAATTCTGTACTAAATATCAGCACAACCTGGGTTCCCCCCTTCCAGCTAACATACTTAATATTAGCAAAATGTAAGATTGATGGAGGGTTTCCACTCTGGATATCAACTCAATCCTTACTTGAAAATTTGGAATTTGTCGACAATAATATTATTGGTGGAATTCCTTATTGGCTATGGAATATCAGATCTCATATGCGGTGCCTGAATCTCTCTGGAAATCATCTGCAAGGCCACCTTCCTCCAAATATTTCAACTAAGATAGACGAATTGGACCTGTCTAGAAATGAATTGAGTGGATACATACCACTTTTCTTGCCTACTATTCTACAAGTACTTATGCTCAATGACAATTCACTAATTGGCAATATTCCTCCAAGCTTGTCTAATATGTCTTGGCTATATGAGTTAAATCTGGCAAACAATAAATTGAATGGGATCATTCCTCCTAGCTTGACCAGTTGTGAGAATCTTGCAGTACTAAATTTGGGAGATAATAGTTTTGAGGGAAGCATACCCCATGAGTTTGGTGAGCTACCCCTGGTATCCTTCATAATTAAGAACAATAAGCTTAGTGGGATTTTTCCTCCAATAACAGATTGTGCAGAATTACAAATACTTGATATTGGGCATAACTCATTTCAAGGTCCGATTCCAAAGGCAATAGGGAATCTTTCAGCTCTAAAGGTGCTGGTGATGAGGGATAATTATTTCAGAGGTGTTGTGACGTAATCACACATCGCCCCATTGCAAATCGGGACCCCCTCTTTTTTTGCTTTCTATTGTTGCTTTGCTTTAGGGTTTAGGTTTTCTTTGAGCTTGTAAGGTTTTGGTAGTGTTGTTTTACCCAAGTCTTGATATATTCTGGCTAAGGAGTTTGTATCTTCCCATCCTGATGCATATCCCGAGACACTGAAATTGACTAAGTCTGATATCCTGAAGTCTGATGTTCTAAGATCTTGAAATTGTCTAAGTTTGAAATCTGGAGGATCCTCAAAAATCTAGAATCTGCATGTTAAATCCCATGGATCTGAGACCTATCTCAAACATCCTGGAAGTATATTTCAAAATATGTAAAGTATATTTTTAAATATACTTCCATCCAGGACAAGTCAAAGTCAGGCGAAAAAAAAGTTGAAGTCTTGGACCTTGGGCGGAAATTGTTCTAGACCTTGCAATATGCGCCCAGGATGAGCAGAAATTCCTTGCTCATGAACAATATGCACTCAGGGAAAAGGTGGAAACTTCGCCAATTCAAGCAACTAAGGAGTCAAAACTTAAAAATTTGACTAAGTGTCAAGTAGTGAGGGAAATTGTTCTAGAACCTGCAAAATGCACCCTACTAGGAGGGCGCCAAATGTTCTCCACCTTGCATTATGCGCCCAGGGTCAAAACTTCAAAATTTTCTAATGTCTAGGAAATGCAAAATGTGGAAATTGTTCTCCTATCAACAATATGCGCTCAAGATGGAGATGGGAAATTTTGGCTAAGTTTGGTGGATCAAAATGTGGGAAAATGTTCTCACACATGCATTATGCACCCTAGGTTGAAGGTCTCCATTTTTGAATGCATGATTGCCTTAGACAAATTCTCGAAAATACTTGCAAAGAATATGACAAATTGCTTTGTGGAGTTGGAAGAAAGTTGGCGTTTGATGAATTGTTGAAGTGCAACTTGGAGCGCAAAATGCTTTGCCTCATGCATTATGCGCCCTAAGGAGAAGGTGTTCAAGGTATGTCAAAGGATTCAATTTCACAAGTTTGAAAGAGGATTTCCAACATCATTTGCCAAGAGAAGAGAAATTGAATTGGACAAGGTTTTTAAAATTGATTAAGTATGATGAATGCAAAGTGGGGAAAATGCTCTGCCACAAGCATTTTGCACTTTAGCTAGAAGGTGACTTGGAAATAGTGGAAAATGTTCTACCCCTTTCAAAATCTGCCCTACCTTTGAAGGCAATATTAAGGAAAAATAGAAAATGCTATGACACTCAAATGTGGAAATTCACCTAAGGCAAAGTGAGATGAGAAGCAAAAAGTGCAAATTGTTCTAGTCCTTGCATTTTGCGCCCTAGGAGAGAGGTTTGATCCAAGATGACAAGATGCTAAGTGGTTCAACTATCAAGTGAAATTTGCCAAAGGGAAAAGCACTTACAAACATTTGAAGAAGATGCCTAGTGAAAGGAGGAAGTATGAGGATGTTTGAAGTTTGAAGCAATGAATGATTAAGTAATGATAAAAGGGAAGGGCACAAATTGTTCTAGAGCCTTCAAAATCCGCTCTCTCTAGTTGCCAATTGTTCTCAACAATGTTTGCCAAAAGTTCGTAGGAAGTAGACTTGTTTAAGATGAAGTATTCTTCATCCAAGTTGCCTTGAAGGTTTTGGGAGGAAAGTTTAAAGATTGAAGAAATGCAAGGTTGGAGTGATCTCAAGAGGAGCACATAATGCTCTATCTCATGCAAAGTCTTCCATTTTTAAGAGGAGTAGGAAGTGTGGAGTCCAAAGGTGAGAAATTGACTAAGACATGACAAAGTGCAAGGGCACAAATTTCCCTTGAGCATACATAATGCGCCCTTGGAAACTTCTCTTTAGCATGTGAAATGCGCCTAAGGTAGATTGAGGATTGTGAAGTCACAATGATAGAAGGTCGTTTCCCTTAGTTAAAATGACAAGAATACAATTGACAAGCATGAGATATTGCTTGAGAAAGTGGGAGAATGAGGGTAAACCTTGAAAATGCCTAAGTATAAAATGAAGCCTCCCAAGCGCAAAATGTTCTACCCCTTGCATTTTGCGCCCTAGTCAATGGTGATGAAATTTGCACAAGTATGAATAAGTTCAAGTTCAAACTTTGAGTTGAAAGTTTTAGTGAGTGCCAAGGATTCAATCAAATGCAGTTAAAATGCTCTTCAAGGGATGAGGGCGCAAATTGTTCTAGACATTACAAAAGCCGCCCTAGGTTCTCAAGATGAAAATGTCAAGCAATACCTTGAAATCCAATGATTGACTTGTGGTTCTAGAAAACATCAAGAGCATGATTGAAGATGTAAGTCAAGATGTTCATCCAAGAGGAAATTAGAAGGATACAAAAAAATTTCTAAGTGTCAAGTTTGCAAAATGGGAAAATGTTCTAGAGCAAGCATTTTGCACCCTAAGAAGGGCGCATATTCCATGGACCAGAACAATTTCCACTTTTTGAAAGTTTTCATGAAAAAGCACTTTGCATTATCGAATAAGTTGGCTTAAATTGAAAATTGTTTGATGAATATAGGGAAATTATTTTATTTGTCCCACATTGGCGAGGAGAATGAATTTTATCTATTTTGCTCTTTATATCATGTATCATGTTGATGTATTGGCTTGAGGTGTTTTGCTCGTAGGTTGGCGATGAATGTCGAAGGAAAGCAAGATCAAGTGAAAGAGTGAAGTATGTGAAGCAAGGAAGTTGTCCAAAGGAGCATTTAGAGGATCAAGATGCCATCAAGCTCATTCATCCTGCATCCGAAGAAGGTTGTCATCATCCAACTTCCAAAGGAAAATTTTACCGAAGAGCATCACTTCATGCATGAGAAGGAGTCATCATCTAGAAGTCAAGTCCATGCACAAATTCCAGAGATCATGCAATCTACTCCAAGAAATCATGAACAAGGACATCTCCTACTTCTGTCAACAAGCCTGAATGAAGGAATCTTGCAAGAACAACATTACATGAGATGAGAAATGAGCAAGTTTATCAAGAAATCCATGAATTACATTCAAACTACAAAAATGTCAAGACAAGAAGAAGAAGAAATCCAAAATCCCAAATTTACAAGTTCAAAAGATACAAAGTTCCAGAGGTGAAAATCCAAGTTCAAAGACTATTCCATGAAAGATGATACAATTTGGGAAGTTGTTCCAAGCAATGTGAATAGGGAGAAAATCAAACTGGTTCGCCCAATGCTGAGGTGGCCTGTACACATCATCAGGCCAATCACATTTTGACATTTTATCACATTGGGAAATGTGCCTTTATTGCCTCTCTTGTATTCTAAAAATAACAACTTTTGTAACAAACTGTCTTGTTGTCTTCATCTGAGCCGTTCATTCACGAATCAATTTGGGCCATTCATTGTAATACTTGAGCTCTATATAAAGCTCATTCTCCTCATTTGTAAAGGGAAATTAGGCATTAGAATTAGAGTTCTGTAGGAGTAGAGTAGAGGAAATCTTCAAAATCATTGAAGAGACATGCGAAATTGTTGTAAAATACTTCCTAAATCAATAGAAGCTCATTGTTGCCTTGCATGGTGATTTGTGTGATTGTGGGATGTTGGCATGGTTTCAAATTCTCACAGATGATTGAGAGATGTTTCCAAGTAGAGTTAGATTAGAAGTTCATTGATATGATGCCAATATGTTAAGATATTTGATGAATTCCTTAATGGTTCATACTTTTTGTGGATTGTTGATGGCAACTCATTTTGCAAAGTTAGCCTGAACCTTTACATGTTTTAGTTCGGTTGTGAAGATTGTTCAAACTGTGCTAGCTGTGGGTGTTTGGATGAATGCTTTGCAATTTGAAAATCCTTGAGTTACCTTAGAAGATTGCACCGAACTTTGTGTAGTTGTTGGTCCTCATGGCGAAGCGGAGTTGGGTTATATGAGGAATTTGTCTATCTTGACACGATCCATCACTTGATTGTCAGATTAGCTTTCTCAACCCTTGCCTTTTTCATTTTCTTTTCATAGCCGGTAGAGTAAGTTCCACTTCACAAGAGAGAGTAACATATTTGAGTGGAGTAAGGAGTCAATTCAGTGTAAGTCCCCTTGTGATTACTAGCATGATCACATCAACTACTGAGTCTATCCATAGCAAAAACACGAATAAGGAACCTTGGAGTTGTCTCGATTGATCACATTGTTTAGCATTTGAGAGACTTTATTCAAGAGAGGATAGAGTACTTAGTATTTTATTCTGAGTTTGCATGTGCAAGAAAAACACATCAACAAGAGGTAGTATTCCTTCAGGAATCGGCCAACTGCAATACCTTAAGATGTTGGACCTTTCATCAAATAAGATATCAGGGTTTATTTCACACAACATTTTATATTTACAAGCAATGACCTTAACATCAGAAGATGCCAATATTTTGAATGAAACCATGTCCAATTTCACATTTGATAAATTTGATATGAATGTCAAGGGTATAGATCTCTCAAACAATCATTTGAATGGAGATCTTCCTTGTGATTTTGGAAAGCTTAAAGGTTTGCAGTTTCTCAATCTGTCCATGAACAATATCAGTGGGACTATTCCAAGTACTTTGGGGGAAATGAATCAGCTAGCATTGTTGGACCTTTCTTCAAACAACATTTCTGGAAATATCCCTTTGGAGCTTGAATCTCTACGCTACTTGGGATCTTTAAATTTGTCCAACAACAACCTCCCTGGAAGCATACCGCAAGGAGGACAGATGATGACATTTGGACAGTCATCTTATTCAGGAAATCCAAATTTATGGGGGTGTCCACTTCCAAAGAATTGTTCTTGGCCACAGTTTGCTCCTGCTACTTTTACGAATGAGGATGAAAATGACAGTAAGGAGAAGAGAAAGCAAATAACATGGTATGGAATTGGACACGGATTTTCACATGGAGCAGGTTTTGTTGGTTTGGTGTTACTGCTTGTGGTGAGAAAGAGTTGGAGACAGAAGTTCTTCAAGGGGGTTGATATGACTTTGAACTTTTTGTTTCCTTTCTTCTACAATAGGAGATTATGAAGGGGTTTTTATTCACCAAACTCGGTTGTGTGTCTTGCTTAATATTATCATAGATGGAATCATTGCAAACAAAGGCTTTCTGTCTTTTGTGCTGTTCAATCCACTTCTTACTATTGTACTGTGCCTTTGGCAATAGATAAAAAAAATGAAGATACTAGTGCTTCCATGACCTGAGAAGCTTATTCTTTCCATTTTATGTAAATTTTAAATTTAAACAATATCATATCAACATGTAACATTTAACTTAAAGTAATCATATCAATTAGACATTTATAATCTTCACCCTTACAGAAACAGCATAAGCTTTGCCAATATAGAAACAAGTGTATAGATTAGTTGTGCTTCATGTTATCATTGAAGAGAACTTTCGGTCTTCAAGAAATATGACAAGGAAACTCAACTGGTAACCGAGAATGCACAGATGTTGAATGCCTAACCAGTAAATTTCAACAACTTAATGTTAGATTCTCTCTCATTGAAGCAGGCTTGAGCACCTCCTTTTCATAACTACATTTAAATTCAGATTAAACAGTTCAAATGGCTGATGATGTTGTACAGCCCATACATATGCTTGTAATCTTCTAAGCATTGAATGTGCTGTTTTGGAGTAGTTGGACAAGACAGGAAAGTCGACAGTTACCTTCTTTCTCGGCTACATTGGACAGTGTGTTTTGAGATCAACTTCCTTCACCTGGTCAGACAATTACAAACTAGAAGAAGCTATAATTCATGGTTTCTATATCTCTTTTCAATACTGTTGCAGACTAACCTAAACCATTCCTTGTACAAAAAATCAGTGATATGATGTCTGAATGACACAACTTCTAAAAGCATTTCTTGCAAATAGAGAAGAAATTGAATACATCAAAGTCTTTAACATTTATTCAATCTCAGTTGCAAATGAGTTTGGCGGTTTATTTATTAACCGCCTGTGCATAGGTTAAGTGCTACTTGTGTAGAAATACGGGCGTTCCACTTAGGACCTCCAGTTCCACATGGAAACTACAATACTAAAGCTCCCATTTAAGGAAAGTTATATGTTTTAATGCTTTGTTGACAATAGGATTATTCAGAGCCTAAATTTGATGGCTGTATGATTGTATTTAGAGATTTTTGTCATATATGTAAGGGAAGATTTTGTATTAGATCATAAAAAGTTATTTAGAATTATAGTTAAATAATATCTAATCTATGATATAATTTTTAAAATAAGATATCTTATATCTTATCATTTGAAGGGCAACTTTGAACAAATAACTGTTCACAAAAAAGTTGTTTGATTTGCAGGGTTGACCATCAAATTTAGGTCCCTAAGTAGGATACGATGTCTTTCCACCCATTTGTTTAAGATTAGTGTTGTACTTTCAGGTGATGTTGGGGTGTGATGCCTTTCAACTGATTTTTTTACAATTTTATTTTAAAGATTGACATTATACTTTTGAGGATATGTCAAAGGTTTGGCTGATTTCAATCCATGAAGTACTTTAAGATAATCTGAAAAATTATTTCAGTTCACCTTAAAATTCGTATGAAAGAGGGTTTAATTTTTTTATTAAAATATATATATTATTATTATTTTTAATTTTTTTTTAATAAAATAAACCCTCGCGCCATGTAAAATAATATTGCGGGCTTCACTGCATTTTTGTAGGCTTCATTGTTTGTTTTGCGAGAGTGCGAGAGTGAATGGGAGTGTTTACTGCAATCAAGGGAGTTAACTCCTCAATCATCCCCACCCTTCATGTGCTTTTTCAACCTATAAATACCCCCCTCCAAGCATTAGAGGAGGCAAATTCATTATTGCAATCCATCTTTTGCTTGGCTTTTTCTCTCTAATTAACAAGCATATGGTCATTGCATGACATAGGTATTGTTGTTATTTTTCCAAAGCTTTCAAAGGCTTCATAGCATCATTATGCTCACCAATTCTCAAGCCATAGTGCTCTTAGCTCACATTGAGCTCAATTCAAAGCTTTCCAATGAGCTCACTCTTTTGCTTTCCCTTTCCAATTGCCGCTAAGAGGAGGACCCCACTGTTGCAAGAGGACGAGGAGGTTGCCATACAAAAGGATTCCTGAGGTTAGTGCAAAGCTCATGCACCAAAGTGATTCCAAGTTCCTTTTCATGTTTTTGTAGTAATTAGAAAATCAAATTTGCTATTGAGGAAAGTAACTTGTTATTTTCCTCTTGATAGGAATTCATAGTTTATCTTCATTTCATTGCAATAGATTAGAGAGTATTTACTTTTCATATATTAAATCCATTTGATTTCATTAGTTAGATCTTTTATTGCTTTCCTAAAGTAGATTCCAAAAATCATAAAAAAAAACACAAAAAACATAGAATAGCATTGCATTAGGTAAACATCATTATAATTTGCATCCATATATAATTATTTTATACATTCAAAGAAAATACAAAAAAAACCTTGCATATCATATAGTTGCATTTCATACAAAATTACAAACAAAAAGAACAAAATATTAGGAGACTTCAAAACGTTCAAAACCTCGATCTCATCATGAGGTAGTCACATTCACATTAGAGACAAAACCCTTGATAACATCACAATAAGAAAATTCAAAGCAATCAAAAGTCAACCCTAGGTCAACTCTAAAACCTAGGTCAATCTTGGTCAAAGTAAGTCAACATACACCAACTCTCTTAGAACGACAAACGAATGTGCCTAGGACTCAGAGTAGAGTGGGTCAAGGTAGTTTTAGAAGAACTAGAGGAAATAAACCCAAGACCACAACTCACACAAGAGAAACAATACATCATTACAGTTGTAGAACAAGACACACAAATTCAACAATGCCTCCAAGACCATGAAGCTAGATTACACCGTGCTAGGAACATAAACGAAACAAACAAGAATCCATCTAGGCAGAATCACAGAAATCCCAACAGGAGACAAATCACAAGTGACCCCTCAGGTCATATCATTATCTCAATAACAACTTCCATAGAGAGAACAAGACATCCAAAACAACAATAGGCCCCTGATCAGGCTCACCGCTCTTCTCGAGGTCCTACTCCCAAGCGAATAGGACAACCCCTGGGTCTCACCCTTGCTCGATTAGCTTTTTCCACGAGAGCAAGAGTGACTTAGAGGTCACTAGGAGCAAGGAGAGGGTCCATGTACTACATCGGAGCTAACTCATCCACATTTGTGTCTATGTCACATTTTGAAGAGTACATATTTTGGTGAACCTGATGTGAACTACAAATCCTTCTAGGACAAGTTGTTTGCATTTCAACTTCAAAAATTCATTCATCATTACTTTTTTAAATAATCCAAATTTGACTTCATGCGTCATTTTCACATTTCCATTCACGTTCACTTTCATTTCCATTCACATTCACTTTCATTGCCATTTTCACACTCGTTTCATCCATCTTCTTTATCTTTCACTTCATCCATTCCATTTATTTTGAGGTGTCTACAACACCCTCAAATATCTCAGAACTAGAACTGCACCTAGGGAATCTCCCTTCAAGGGATCCTGAAACTCCCTCTTTCGACAGGTATGTACTATTGTGTGGTTACACAACACGCCCCATTTTGACTTGACAAAACAGGGACCCAACTTTTTGCTGCTTTGGCTTGCGTTGTTTTTCTGCTCTTCGGCAGTCTAGTAAAAGTAAGTCATGTAGGTGATCCTGCATAAGGGAAGTGGGTAAGTTATCATGATGAGGTTAGTTTGTCAAAGTTAATATTTCATATCAATAACCTGATGGTTGAAAAGAGTATAAAATTTCATGTAGGTTTGCCTTTTGGATCACCCTGATATTCCTTAGGGAACGAAAGTTATGACAAGTCAAAGTCCTGGTCAAACCTAATATTCCTGGGGGGGTCATATTCCTTAACATCAGTCACCTTACTTTTGGATCACCCTGATGCTAGTTTATCACCTGATAATCATTTGGTCCGCGAACTTCAGACGTCAATTTTAGGTAATAACTGTATTTGCCCGTCAAACAGCTTCATATATTTTGTGAGGGTTATTTTTCAAATATCACCCGATCTTGCAAATATCACCCGATATTTCAAATATCACCCTGTCGCAGAATATCACCCCAGTGCCAATATGCCGATGACATCATCTAATCTCGATGAACAAAGAAATCAAGAAATCACCCTGACGGTGATGTCATCATTCTTTTTACCTCGCGGAGGTACGTATCCAACGATCACCCTTTTAAATAACATGACGGTGACATCATCCTGATCTTTCGAAAGGGGGTCACATTCGTTAATATGACTCATCTTAGTTAGCATGATGATGACATCAGCTTATCCCATTCCACAAAGGACCAGATATGAGGATGACATCATCAGTCGGCTTGACATTCGAGGGTCATCTAATTTCTAACATCCGTCATCTTTTCTGATATGACTGATCTTTCCTAACATGACGGTGATGTCATTCTGACCTGATATGTAAAAAGCTCGACATGACCATGACGTCATCTTATGCGGAGGGTGATATTCCTCAATATCAGGGTCATATTTCTTAACATCCCGATTTCCTTCAGTATGACCATGATGTCAGCCTTTCACATTTTAACGAAGCTTGTCCATGATGATGACATCATCATCATATCCCGATCTATGAAGAGAGTCATATTAATTAATATCCCTCATATTAACTAATGTGCATACCCAGACCCGATAGTTTTATTCAATGGAATTTAGTGAACATAAACGTATGCATATTTGTATGCATAAAGTCTTGTATGTATCCGAGATACAAAGTGATATGCAAAAAGTGCACAAGATACAAAAGTGAGCCTAACAGTGAAAGGGATCATAAGGTTGATGACGATGACGTCATCATTTCTCATCCGCATAGCAGTAAACAAAAGCGCATGTATTGCATATGCATGATCTTATGCATGCGATATACACAGAGAGATACAAAACTGAAAATGTTTACATATCATATGAAGGGTCACATTACCCTTGGAATACAAAAAGAGCTATCGGAAGGTGAAACTATTTGCAAAAATTCTGAGAAACTCAAAAAATTAGGAAATTTTTGACCTTCCCCTTGGCAAGGTCATAACTCCTAGCTATTTTATCAGAATTTAAACTTTTTGGACTCATTGGAAAGATAGACTAGTTATCTAGTTTGAGTTGCCCGGTTACTTAGGCTTAACGCCAAGTTACCGATGAAGTCTTGAGCCCTAATTTCGCTCTGAAGGCCTCCGAAAATGCAATTTACCAAGATGTAGAAAATACCAAAAATCATATTTTTGATATTTTTATCAAAAATCACTCAAATGACCATGGACTTGATCAGACATTGAAGCCATTTTAGGGCCTGATAGCATGTTTTCCTGTCAACGATAGCCACCCAGACCCTCTTGACCACCTATGGACATTTAATTACGTGAATTTTCATAGATGCTCAATATTCAGAACCCGATATATATAGGTTTGCGCATTCAGAGCCTGATAAAATATAAATGTTTATTTTTCTGGTAGTTATTAAATGATGATGCTTAATTCTTGTCTGTTTGTTGCAGGATGTTGGAGCTGTATGAAGTGGCTGAAAATTGCCAACTAGTAGGCAACATGAACCGGAGCTGGGGAGGATATCATCAAATATGTTGTGTGCCAGCTGGAAGGTGGACTGAGTCAAATATACTGGAATATTCTATGCCAGCTGTACTGGCAGGCACGTGCTGTTCATCTGGACCGTTGATTATTCTGAGAAGGATCCTAATCCTTGAATCATTGTAATTGTTTTGTTCTATAAAAGGGCCAGAACTTGTCCAAATAAAGGAGGGAGTCCTATAGAGAGAATATCTGGCAAAATAAGGCCACGTACTGTAGAATTAAGAAGAGATCAGATTACCGAGACTAATGAGGATTGAATTGTTGAAATGTCAAGGTTCTTTCTTCAGATCATTGTAAATGTACTTGTTCTAACGCATACTGAATGGAGATGAAGCTTCAGATTACATCCTGATTGTAAACTTTACGTAATCTTCAAGTTGATTTCTAGATATGTAATGGTGAATGTTGTGTTCAAATAGAAGCGCTTTCATTTTATTGCATGTTGTTGTCAACTTTTCCTTTGAAGATTTGCATTGGATCATGCGGATTTTTGGAATGTCTTGGTGAAGTATGATTCTAGTTTTCTTCTCTTCATTGTTGTATCGGAGCATGTATGTGGATCAGTGATCTCATTCAAGTAATTTTGGGAATCTCATTCTTTGACCCTTTTTCTCATTTTAATTTCATTGAAATCACTTCCATAACTGCAAATCATGATAAATAACAAGCAGAATAGAGAAATATGCTGACATCTTGTAGATAATTGAAAATCCTTAGCATATTTGAGCTAAGTGCATGTAGTGTTGAAAATATGATGCAAAGAATTGTAAATAATGGTAGAAATCATGCAAATATCCACCTATAGTCACATTATTTGGGTGAATTCATAGTGTAGAGATAGAATTGTTGGAGATTTATGCAGAGCAGATATAAAGAGTAGGATATTTGGAAGAATATTGAAGAACTTTGCAGAAATAACTGAAATACGTAAGGGCCCTGAATGATTAACAGCAACACACATCAACCATTGAGTAACGTCGGTAGATTATGAACTAATTAACGGAGACTTGGGATCATGAATTCTTTGAGTTCATCGTATCTTTCAAGATGAGTAAAGGTTGTTGTGTAACTTTTATTCTATGTTTTTTTATGACTAACATTGTCATCAACATAAATTGGCGCTAGAAGGAGGGCCTGAACAAAGAATATGTGGATTTCTACAAATATTTCATAAATGTTTCATCATTTGAGATAAATGTCTGCAAATATCTCTTATCTGAGAGGTTTTGACTATATCTTTACGAAGATCCAGCTCAAAACTTCAAATATTTGTTATATTTTCTAAACTTTCAAGTTTTATTTTGAGATATGATAGATCTCATTAAAATTTCAAAATCCTAAAAGGTTGAAAATAAAGTCTCATTTGGATGGATGCATATGAAAACAATCATCAAATTAACATTCCTTTATTTCAGGAAACTTTGAATAGGCAGCTTTACCCTCACAGTTTATGTAACTTTGGTTTATCTAGTTGTTGCAGGATACATAAGTCTGTGGAACACAGTGAAATTAATTGTCTAACTTTTCTTACAAGGTTGGATTTATATTTGAAAGGAATAATATTTTTTTATAGATGTGTTCAGGGCTAAAGTCTGGCAAGAAAATGATGAAATTCTGGAGCAACAAGCAGATACAACACTAGAAATTATTAGTTGTTCAGACATTGAAGTGGACCGCTTTAAAGATTTTGAATTATACTTGTCTAGAAATATATAGTGTAGTCAAATATTAGGTTTATCCACTGATGATGTCCTAATTGAAAGTTGGTGCAGATTACATGATGAAGAGCATTTAGAAAGGGATTGTTACGCTTGCTTGGTCATGTTGAAGGAGACTTTAAAAAATACAATAGCTGAATCGGTTCTAGAAGGTAAAGAAGAGGAAACATCCTTCCTTGAGTCATTTTATGGTGAGAACTGGAGTTCTCTACTTCCTAATATAGGTAAGGGTGAGGCAGAGTGCAGGTATGAATCTTTTGAAAATTGTGGAGAAGAAACCATTTGTCAGGATAAAGTCTTTGATTTTGATCCTATTGCTTTTGATAAAGATAGTGAAACATCTTTCCTTGAGTCATTTTATGGTAAAAAGGAATGGAGACAGGTGGAAGAATTTAAATGCACTACTGCTGATGAAGTTCCCATGATAGCAACTAATGGTGTCATAGAAAAGGAACTAAATCCTGATTTCATAGCTGACTCCTTTAAATTGAATGATCATATACAAGAATGTTGCAGGTCAATGGAACCAGAGACCTTAATGGATGGAAAATGTGAGTTATTTGATGAACAACTCATGAAAGTTGAAGATGTAGAAAGCTTTGGAATTATCGTGCATAATTAGATGCCAATCCAATGTCAGTTTGAAAATGAAATAGGGAAGTATTCCTATCAATTGGGAGTTGTTTCACCTTTATAGTTAAATGATTTAGAAATGATAAATTTCTGTATATCAGGTTATGAAGATACTCATTTAGATGCTAATGTGCAGAAAATTAAAGAAAATATTGAGGTGTTGCCTGAAGTCAAGAATCAGACATACATCCAGAATGAGGAGACAGAGCTGGATAAAGATGAATGATTAATACTTCAAGAGTCATACATCCTTCAATTTGAAGTGAGACTAAATGCTGAGCTAAGAAATGAAAGTGCCAAGTCAAATGGAGGACCAGTTGTCAATGAAGAAGCATATTCAACAGGATCAGAAATACATCAGGTTGTATTTCTCCTTTCCATAGTAAATAGTGTTGAATACAAGAATATTTTTCAGAATACAAGGAAAAATTTGCTAGGATTAGAACCATAACTAGTGCCCTGATGCTCCTGCACAATATAAGGAAGTATGCAAATACAGGTGTCTTTGGATCTTATCATGGGTTTTATTTACCTTGTAGGGTTTGTATATAGTTTGGTAGAGTAGTTGTTTTGTTTCCTTTCTTTGCTTTCTTGTTTTGTTTTCTGTTGTTTCCTTTTGTAGTTAGTTGTTTGTATAGTTTGCTTAGTGTGTTTTGTTTTTGTTTTGTTTACTTGTTGAGTTCTGTTTTGGTTAGTCAAGATGATGCAGCTCATCATCCTGAGAAAATAACCAAATTGTTAAGATTCAAGTGATGAGAACAAATTTATATATAGGTTATGACTCATTTTAAGAAGTACTGGTGATCAGGTCTGTGATATCTTTTCATCAGGGTGCCCTTTCTTGACCAAAATGACTCTTTCACAATGACTCACCTAACATCCTTGGGTTTGTTGAACACACAAGTATAGGTGTTAAGTGAAAAATCTAAAGGGACTTCCTTGCTACCAATACAATCTCCAACCTAAATCAGCAAGTGACCATACCTTGTACACTAAGCTTACATGATGACATCAGATGAATAGAGTATAAATTTTGAAAACCCAAAAAATATAATAAAATTAGGCCATATAAGTAACTCTACCGAGGCTATAGACGCCTGCTGGCACTGGGGCTCTACTTAGGGGGATTGTATAGATAACCATGTCGGGGCTATGGACGCCTGCTGGTAGCAAGGCTCTATCCAGGTTGGCTATGAGGGATGCTCCCAAACTATGTAGCTTAACATCAGTTACTCATGCTTTCAACTTGCTTTCAAGATGAGGATAATTAATCATTTGCACACACCTAATCCTTTGTTAGCATTGTCACCATGATGAAGACCTTATCATTCAGAAAGATTATAAGTGCTTATACTTAGAAAGAGTTAGAATACTATGTTAGAATATGATCACATCACTTGAATCATTGGAATTTGGTTATTTTCTTTGGTGGCAAGTTGTTGTGTGGTTACACAACACGCCCCATTTTGACTTGACAAAACAGGGACCCAACTTTTTGCTGCTTTGGCTTGCGTTGTTTTTCTGCTCTTCGGCGGTCTGGTAAAAGTAAGTCATGTAGGTGATCCTGCATAAGGGAAGTGGGTAAGTCATCATGATGAGGTTAGTTTGTCAAAGTTAATATTTCATATCAATAACCTCATGGTTGAAAAGAGTATAAAATTTCATGCAAGTTTGCCTTTTGGATCACCCTGATATTCCTTAGGGAATGAAAGTTATGACAAGTCAAAGTCTTGGTCAAACCTAATATTCCTGGGGGGGTCATATTCCTTAACATCAGTCACCTTACTTTTGGATCACCCTGATGCCAGTTTATCACCCGATAATCATTTGGTCTGCGAACTCCAGACGTTAATTTAGGTAATAACTGTATTTACCTGTCAAACAGCTTCATATATTTTGCGAGGGTCATATTTCAAATATCACTCGATCTTGCAAATATCACCTGATATTTCAAATATCACCCTGTCACAGAATATCACCCCAGTGCCAATATGCCGATGATGTCATCCAATCCCGATGAACAAAGAAATCAGGAAATCACCCTGACGGTGACGTCATCATTCTTTTTACCTCGCGGAGGTATGTATCCAACGATCACCCTTTTAAATAACATGATGGTGACATCATCCTGATCTTTCGAAAGGGGGTCACATTCGTTAATATGACTCATCTTAGTTAACATGATGATGACATCAGCTTATCCCATTCCACAAAGGACCCGATATGAGGATGACATCATCAGTCGGCTTGACATTCGAGGGTCATCTAATTTCTAACATCTGTCATATTTTCTGATATGACTGATCTTTCCTAACATGACGGTGATGTCATTCTGACCCGATATGTAAAAAGATCGACATGACCATGACGTCATCTTATGCGAAGGGTGATATTCCTCAATATCAGGGTCATATTTCTTAACATCCCGATTTCCTTCAGTATGACCATGATGTCAGCCTTTCACATTTTAACGAAGCTTGTCCATGATGATGACATCATCATCATATCCCGATCTATGAAGAGAGTCATATTAATTAATATCCCTCATATTAACTAATGTGCATACCCGAACCTGATAGTTTTATTCAATGGAATTTAGTGAACATAAACGTATGCATATTTGTATGCATAAAGTCTTGTATGTATCCGAGATACAAAGTGATATGCAGAAAGTGCACAAGATACAAAAGTGAGCCTAACAGTGAAAGGGGTCATCAGGTTGAAATATGATGATGACGTCATCATATCTCATTCGCATAGTAGTGAACAAAAGCGCATGTATTGCATATGCATGATCTTATGCATGCGATATACACAGAGAGATACAAAATTGAAAATGCTTACATATCATATGAAGGGTCACATTACCCTTGGAATACAAAAAGAGCTACCGGAAGGTGAAACTATTTGCAAAAATTCTAAGAAACTCAAAAAATTAGGAAATTTTTGACCTTCCCCTTGACAAGGTCATAACTCCTAGCTATTTTATCGAAATTTAAACTTTTTGGACTCATTGGAAAGATAAACTAGTTATCTAGTTTGAGTTTCCCGGTTACTTAGGCTTAACACCAAGTTACCGACGAAGTCTTGAGCCCTAATTTCACTTCTAAGGCCTCCGAAAATGCAATTTACCAAGATGTAGAAAATACCAAAAATCATATTTTCGATATTTTTATCAAAAATCACTCAAATGACCATGGACCTGATTAGACATTGAAGCCATTTTAGGGCCTGATAGCATGTTTTCCAGTCAACGATAGCCACCTAGAGCCTCTTGACCACCTATGGACATTTAATTACGTAAATTTTCACAGATGCTCAATATTCATAACCTGATATATATAGGTTTGCGCATTCACAGCCTGATAAAATATACATGTTTATTTTTCTGCTAGTTATTAAATGATGATGCTTAATTCTTGTCTGTTTGTTGCAGGATGTTGGAGCTGTATGAAGTGGCTGAAAATCGCCAACTGGTAGGCAACATGAACTGGAGCTGGGGAGGATATCATCAAATATGCTATGTGCCAGCTGGAAGGTGGACTGTGTCAAAGATACTAGAATATTGTATGCCAGCTGTACTGGCAGGCACTTGTTGTTCATCTGGACTGTTGATTATTCTGAGAAGGATCCTAATCCTTGAATCATTGTAACTGTTTTCTGGCCTTTGTTCTATAAAAGGGCCAGAACTTGTCCAAATAAAGGAGGGAGTCCTATAGAGAGAATATCTGGCAAAATAAGGCCAAACACTATAGAATTAAGAAGAGATTGGATTACCGAAACTAATGAGAACTGAATTATTGAAATGTCAAGGTTCTTTCTTCAGATCATTGTAAATGTACTTGTTCTAAAGCATACTGAATGGAGATGAAGCTTTAGATTACATCTTGATTGTAAACTTTATGTAATCTTCAAGTTGATTTCTGGATATCTAATGGTGAATGTTGTGTTCAAATAGAAGCGCTTTCATTTTATTGCATGTTGTTGTCAACTTTTCCTTTGAAGATTTGCACTGGATCATGCGGATTTTTGGAATGTCCTGGTGAAGTATGATTCTAGTTTTCTTCTCTTCATTGCTATATCGGAGCATGTATGTGGATCAGTGATCTCAGTCAAGTAATTTTGGGAATCTCATTCTGTAACCCTTTTTCTCATTTTAATTTCATTGAAATCACTTCCATAACTGCAAATCATGATAAATAACAAGCAGAACAGAGAAATATGCTGACATCTCGTAGATAATTGAAAATCCTTAGCATATTTGAGCTAAGTGCATGTAGTGTTGAAAATATCATGCAAATATCCACCTGTAGTCACATTATTTGGGTGAATTCATAGTGTAGAGATAGAATTGTTGGAGATTTATGCAAAGCAGATATAAAGAGCAGGATATTTGGAAGACTATTGAAGAACTTTGTAGAAATAACTGAAATACGTAAGGCCCCTGAATGATTAACAGCAACACACATCAACCACTGAATAATGTCGGTAGATTATGAACTAATTAACGAAGACTTGGGATCATGGATTCTTTGAGTTCATCGTATCTTTCAAGATGAGTAAAGGTTGTTGTGTAACTTTTATTCTATGTTTTCTTATGACTAACATCGTCATCAACATGTACCTCCTGACCTAATGGAACCTATCTCAAATAGCTATGATTACGAAGACTTAGATTTTGAAGGCAATAGAAGAGAACCTAGGTGCTCGTTAACATTCAACAACCCTGCATGGGAACAAAAATCAACAATTCAAACTAGAGCATGAAGGGTGCAAGTGAGTTTGGAGATTCACCAAGTAGACCAACCTTTGACAAGTAATCAAAAAACCCATCTAGATGATGAGGTGAGATGCTTGGAGAAATATTTGCAAGAGGCCAAGGATGCTCAAGAGGCCTTGTGAGTCGCTCTTCGAGAAGAGCAACACGAACAAATGGAAAATACATGAGGTGAAATTCTGAGAAATGACTAGACATAAAGAAGTGCAAAGCTTTCTGACCTTATTGCAACGCTAGTCCATATAATTAGGACCCTTGAGGAGGAATGATCTATTCAAGACAAGAGAATAAGGTCTCATGACAACAACAAGGTAGAACAAGACCAGGGGGCATCTTAGGAGCCCCCTACCTCAACTTCTAATCTTGAAATGGAAGCAATGACATTTTCCCAAATGGGAATCAAGCTATGCAAAATTAGAAAAGCATTCAAACAAATCAAACCCTAGCACTTGGATATCAAAATCCACCTATGGGGTTAATGTTACCAACCCCACAATCACAAAGTGCCTTTTTGGGAATGTACCTCAAGTACTTGAAAGAGCCGCTTAACCATGCTATAAGAAATGTAATGTTTCCACATCACCTTCTTGAATTGCCAAAGATTGAGGGAGAAGGAGATCCTAATTCGCACATAAAAGCATACACTACAGCAGTAAGGGAACTCCTCCCTTGGGATTTATTCTTCAAGAAATAAACCCATCTTTCTGTTGTAGTCATCTATGAAGGTCATGAAGTATACATTGCTAATCTTGATAGAAAAAAACATCCTCTCCATGCTTAGAGAAGTCACCAAGTACCAATCTTTAGGCCTACAAGTGAGGGAATTCCATAGTCACATCCAAGTTGCCTATGCCCATTTCATTAACAACACATGGCCTTGCACCTAAATCCACATCCTTGAGTGGTCCAATACTACCTGGGCTTGAGTTAGATGCTTGGGAATCTCTATCACATTTATTCGAGGGAATTAATGGAATGTCAAGACATGCAGGGGAGTAGATGAGAAACCTTGTTCATATAATAAAAATATGAGGCCTAGACTTGCAGTTAGTGTTTAAAAATTACATAAGAGGTTGGGAAGTCTACAATGTAAACTAGTAGAGATCATAACATGGCATGCAATGTGAAATTACAAGGAAGTACCAAAATTCCATGGGGAATATGCATGGAAGAACGATGGAATGATGGAGTGGGGAAGCAAGGATGCAATTTATATGAAGGGGTGCAAACCTACCTAGACTAGTTGTCAAAAAGTGGAACATGGGAATCAATTTGCAAGAGTTGCAAAGTTGCACACAAGGTTTGAAGTTGCACAAGCAAGGAAGGGGGTACAAATTAGTGGCTGGGAAGCAATTTGAAATAGTTGTAAAGTTGCATCCGAGGTCTAAATTTTTGCAAGCAAGGAAGTGGGTTGAAAGTAGATGTTGGGAAGCAATTTGCAAGAGTTTAAAAGTTGCATAGGGAGTCTACAGTTTTGCAAGCAAGGAAGGGAGTGGAAACTTGAGGTTGGGAAGTAGTTTCCAAGAGTTACAAAGTTGCATGCATGGTCCAAAGTTTTGAAATCAAGTAAGGGGGTGGAAAGTGGAGGTTGAAAAGTAATTTGCAAGCATTGTAAAGTTGCATAGAAACTTTGCACCTCCACAAGAGTATGTAAACTGAGAAAAGGCCTCCCAAAACTTGGATTTTTCAAAAGATGAGCATAACACAAAGATTTAGATGGGTGTAAAGCACAAATTTAAACATGACTTGACCAAGTTGGCCCATCTATGAGTTCTTAGGCTAGTAATCTATGATGGGCCAAAAACAAGGACTTGTGGAGAAATTTGCAAGCATGTGAGATGCAAAATTTGGGAGGGGAGTCAACATTGGCTCTAGTTGGGGATGTGTGCCTCTTGTAGGCATAGAGAGAATCTAGAAAAGTCTTTGGGGATAGATCAAAACATATTTGTAATAGCAATACTAGCACAAAACTGACCATAATATCAAGCAAAAGACAAGACAAGAAGGAAACCCATACACCTCCATAGGCAAAAGAATAACTATGGTCATGCACAAGAGATAATAAGGGAAGAAGAGTATGTATATAGGCCATGAGATAGCCTCAAATCATCAAGAAAAGTAGTGATTGAGGTGCTAACCATAAACTGGTAGCTCCATGAAATCTCCATCAAAACTCTTGAGATAGAAAGTGCCATGACCACAATTGTCTATAATTTGATAAGACCCAACTCACAAGGATTCAAAATTTCCATGCTTCCCTTTGTTTTTAGACCTTTAATTCTACATGAGAATAATGCCTCCTACCTAAATGAATCTTTGAACTACCTTTTATCAAACAAATATGTTATTCTTTGCTACTAAAATGATTTCTTGTTATGTGCAACTCTCCTTGCGTCATCAAGATCTATTAGGTTATGAATCCTATGAGAGATTGTATCAACTTCATCTCCTTCTACCTCTTGTAACAATTGGCAAATAGGAAATTCTAAGTTAATAGGCATCTTGGCCTCTGCTACATAGAGCAGCTCATATGGGATCCTTCTAATAGACTTTTTGTAAGTCATTCTATCACCCCAAACAAAAAACCTAATATTATCATCCCATCTTTTCTCATTTTTAATTCTATGGTTCTTTTTGATGATTTTCATGACACTCTTGTTACATGATTCTACCTAACCATTTCTCTGGGGATGATAAGGGTATGAGTACATTAGACTGATCCCATTAAAACATAATTCTAATACCTAATGATCTCTAAAACACATTGCATTATCAACAATTATTCATGTCAACACATGAAACCTATTGATTACATTACATAACAAGAAATCAATCACCACTTCATATGTTGCATTTCTAGTAAGGATTTATTCCACCCATTTGGTAAAATAATTGGTGGTCACAAGAATTTATTTATATCCATGGCTAGACCTTTCAACAATCTCTCCTATGAACTCTATACCTCACTACTAAAAAGAAGCTTCAATTGAGATGGAAGTAAGGGGGAGAACACCTACAAACTCTATCTTGCTAGATAATCTTTAGCAAGAATCACACTTTCTCACTATGTTGGCCACATCCTTAATTATGGTTGGCCACCAATACCCTATCCTTAGAACCTTGTGAGAAATAGTCTTTGTCAAAATGTTCCCACCACACTCCTTGTTGACACTTAGTAATAACATTGATAGATTACTCTTCATTTAATAACTTAAGTAATAATCCATCATGGTTTCTCCATATTAGTTCACCATCTACTAGCACATACCTTTGAGCTACAAGATTAAGGGTCCTTTGTTGATTATCATTCAATCCTAGAGGACAACTCAAATTCTTGAAGTAGTACACTACATCCTTATACCATAGGTCATTTCTCAAAAAACAAGGAGTAGGTGCAAGATCAAGACTTATATCATTAAATTCTATTGCCTCTAGGTTTGCACCAACAATGAATTGTCTAAGCCTTGGCCTCTAACTAATTTTTTTCTTTACACCTCTCTATCTGTAACGTCAAAAATGTCCCCTTGGGGACTTTTCCCTCATAAGGTTTAGCTCTCGGGGCTTTAGTATGCATTTAGGACATCTTAGTTCATATTTTAGCATCCTGATGGAATGAGGCCTAGGTTTCATGGAAAATTGGACCTAGGTGGACCCCTTGAGTTGTACCCTGCCCAAAATAGAGGGGGAGGACTTGGGCACCCGCGCCCTAGTTCGACCCTATTTTGGGGCAGCCCTAATTTCTGGGTGTCGGTTTATGACTGTTATTTGGTCCTTTTGTCGACACGGTAAGTTTTGATTTTTAAAATCTTGGCGAGATTGCTTGTAGTTGCATATATAAGTATGCTTAGGCATTCATTTGTAAACTAGATTTCAATTAGATGGCAATTGCGATTTTCAAGTGTTCTTAAGGTGATTCAAGGATTTCTATTGTGTTGCAAGAGCAGACTTGTGTGTTTTGTGTGTTGATATTTGCAGATTTAAGCATCAATTTCCTCGTGGCATGAAGAGCATCTTCCTCCCATGAGAGATTCACTACAAGGTGACATAATATTGTGTTTTCATCATTGATTCCTTTGGTTTTTGCCTCTGCCTCACAAGGGCACACACTCTTTATCTGACAATGGTGTTCAGAGACTTAACTGTCCTCTGGGGCTTGACTGAGGCAAGCCTCTAAACACCACAACCCCCAAATCAAGTCTTGTGATTGTAGGTTATAGGTGTCACAATTGGGAAAAGTGGAGTTGTAGGAAGGATTGGCAGGCATCAACGATTCATGATCTGAAGAAAAGAAGGACACAGGAGCACTTCCAGGACTTGGGCACTCGCTCTAGTGTCCTCTGCATCTGAGTTTCAGGAAACAGAAGTTACAGGGTTGATTAGTGTCGGAAGGAGGTTTGGCTAACGTGAAGAAATAGGTACCTTGGACTTGGGGGCTCGCTCCAGTGTCCCCGACTATTCCACTTTAGAACCCTAAAAATAGGTATTCTGTAATTTGGTATTTTACTCCTGTCTGCAAGAGCTTTTTCTGTCATTCATCAATTTGTTGTCGTATTTGCATAATTAGGGTTTTAATGGTTAATTGGACATAAGAGAAGGAAAATTAATAATTAAATTCCCTAATCCAATTTTCCCTACATCTGCAAGTGACTTGGGGTATGATAGTGCTTGTCACTCGACCCTAGATCCTTGAATGTATAGTGGAGAGGCAGATTTAAACATCTAAAATCTAAAACATTAACAAATCCAATTTTCCCCTAAACATTTTGGTGAACCTATGTTTTTGGACTTAAATTACAACTTACTGAGTACGTGTCTTTAGATTTGGATTGATTTCATTCATTCATATAGTCATTCATTTTATTGCATTGAGAAAAATTCAAAAAAATTAAAAAAATTGGAAAATACAAAAAAATTGCATTGTTTGGCTTACTAAATTGCATCAATTCTTTCTAAATTTTCCTAATTCATAATTTTTGCATCAGATCTGATATAAACTATAGAAAAATCTAAAAATTCAGAAATTGCATTGCATTTTTATCATTTAATTGCTAAGGTTTTGTGGAAATTTTGACAATTTTATATAACCTAGTACTTCCAAAATCTAGGGTTAGTAGGCAAAATCTTTTTCTCAGATTTTTCTACTGATTTTAGAGGCTCATTCAAATTAAAATTTGGCTTTAGTCTTGCTTTTTAGTGTAAATTTGCATTTAGATTTAAATATTTGCATTTTTGCATGGAAAATTTCAACAAAAACTAGCAATTTTGATGCATTTTCATTAAATTTGCATGGGCATTTGGCATGATCAAGCTTAAAAATATTTTTTAGATATGAGAGTAAGTTAATTTCATTATAAATCAAACTTCAAAACATTTGCATAGCATTTTGTCCCAAGATCTCAAACCTAGGGCTTCAAAAGCAACGATTTTCACTAAATTTGGCCTTATCAACTTTATAAACTTGCACCATAGGTGTGTTGTGAAAGGTATTTTTGCACTATTTTTCTATTATCAGGGTAATAATTCTCTTCCCCTCATAAAAAGCTTCACAACACCCATTTAACGGGCTCTTGTAGTGAAAATTCGGTGAAAAACTACACATTTTGGCTATTCTTGCCCTAGGGTTTGACCTAGTTTGCACTCTAAGCGTGTTGTGATCAATTTTATGGATTGAGGTGACTAATATTATTGATATTATTTTCTTTACCTCCTAAAATTCCTTACAACACCCCTTTTGCTAGGTCTTGGAATTGAAAAATTGTGAAAAATAGCCTATTTTTGCTATATTTTCACTAGGGTTTTACCTTAAGTGGCACTAAAATCGTGTTGTGTTGGGTATTTTGGCACCAAGTGGCTATTATTACTGATATTATTTTCTATCCATCATCATTTTCGTCACAACACCCTTTGTTATGCTCTTTTGCATTGAGTTTTGGTGAAAAAAGTACTTATTTTGACATATTTTCACTATATTTTGACTTGGTATTATCTTGGATTTGCATCGAGAGTGTTTTGAGAGTGATCTTATTGCTGTTTTGGACTGATATCAGACATATAAATTTCTTCCCTCGACTGAAATCCTTACAACACCCTTTGGTTCATTCATTTACATTGAAAAGAGTACAAAAAAATCAAGCATTTAAGGCCATTTTTATAGTTGTGCACTTGTCTTTTGCACCAACTTTGAAAAGCTCTTAGAATCTGATTTTGCATCTCATTATGGCATCTTCATATTATTCATATCTGAAATCTTTGCATGAGTATATCCTAGATTTTGAAAATTTCTCTAATTTCACTAATGAGAATCCTCATGTTCTAGAGCACATAGCTTCTGCAAGTGGTATTGATACTTCTATATGTTCTACATATGAGCTGCAATTACTTTGTTATACACATGATTTTAATAGCTTCACACTATTCATAGGAGCATATCCTTTGATCCTAGAAGATTTAACTAAATTCATCTCTAGGAATACTCATGAAAATGTTGATAATGATTCCATAGAGCATTCAAGAACCTTAGATGAGAAGATTAGGGATAGATTTAGTAATTCCACTGCTCTCCCTGGCCAATATGAAGCATTAGTGAATGAAGAGCTCCCTCTAACAAAGTGCATTCCATGGGTAGAATATGAGCATTCATTTAACAATAATCAAATTCCTACCTTTGTGGATCATCCCACCAACCTTCTTCCTTTAGTTGATTGTCCACATACCTTGGATTTCACTAAGGATAATAAGACCTTTAATGTCCCTCCTTTGTTTGATTATTCAAGTCATTTGGACATCACTAAGGATGTAGCGCTAGTGGATGAGGAAAAGTCTCTCACATTAAATCCTTCAAGGATGGATGTTGAGATCACTCAAAATAATTTGCTTCTCCCACCACCTAAGAGGATAGTGAATATGTGTAATAATAAACTTCAACAAGAAAACATTCCACCTAACATTGAATCAAACTAAGAAGCATTTAAGAATGAACAAAAGAATAATTATAAAAACTTGGTAATGGTACCTTATGTTTGCAATTGGAAAGAGAATGATTTTTGATGATTTCAAGCACGAAGACCCTATAGGTAAGTATCTCTAACCCTTTATCTCTCTCATGATGTTCTTCCCCCGTGATGTGTTATATGTTGTTTAGGCCTCTTGGAATGACCTTAGATTCTCCCATAAGGTTCGGGATACCTGGAGACTGCCTCTGTTGTGACCTTCTATTTGTATCATCATTCTTCTATATTGCCCTCTCTTTGATTTCATTGTTGAGTGTTGTGTCTTACAGACATAGCGTCGTGGTTGGTGACTTGGGGGCACCCTCCTACGTGATTGTCCCTAAGACACTTGTTTCTCCTCTCTTATTTATTATTTCCTTTCCTCTAGTGTTTCCACCTAGCGGGCGGATGATGACAAACATTTATATTGATGCGGACCTAGTGTCCCTTTCGAGAGCAATAAAAAAATGGACTTAGTTCCTAATATGACGATGGGGTTGTATATCTTATCTGACTGGCTAGTGGAAGCACTCATGTTTTCCACATAGCAAATTTGATGATGTTTCTATCACATTTACAAACCTTAACAATACTACTGCTCTATGCACCTTTGTTTGCCTTTAAATCTAGCCTTGGTGGTACTCGATTCGGAGAGCTTCGTGATATAGCCCCACGGTTATCCTCAAACTCTAAATTCATTGTATAACCTTGGCTCTTTGTGTGGTTAATCATATGCATTGATGTTGTTGTTTATCATGATCTTGTAGACACTAACATGTTTCTTGCAGGGATGTGTTTGTGGGAACATTTGGCAATCGTAAGTACATGTCACCTCTGGGGGGTATGGGCTTTGCAAAAGTCGGTGTTCCCTTGTGTGTTTTATTCCTACCTTAACGTGCTTGTTATTAATAACTGATATCAACCACCTTAAGGTGGGGGCATATATAAGGTAAGCTGTCTATTGTAGATGTTAGCTATGTGCTTGTCCTTAGGTGCAGTCTAAAGATTTGCTTGATGATTGCATCCTGCATCCTGAGTTTATTTGCAATCAATCAATCAATCATGTAAGCCCTCCGTGGAGGTGAGATATCGCGTATATCCTTTTTATCCTAAGCCCTTTGCGGAGGTGGGGATGGTGTATTTCTCGGAGCAGATTGCATCATCTTGTCATTTTCAAAAGTCCTCTACGGAGGCGGGGAGCGGTTCTGTGACTAACTCAACCCTTGAGCATGTTTTCAATGATTGTTGTGGCAAAACCCAATTGTCGATGTGTGCCTGTAATGTGCCTGAGATGGTGTTGACCTAGAGATAGGTACACTCCATCGCTTGTCTGCCGTGTTTTATCTGTGTCTTCAAGTGTGTGTGTTTTGGCGTGCTTGTTCTGTTTGGCGTGTTTGTTGCCCCATATGCAGTCTAAAGACTAGCTCGATGAGTGCTTCCTGCATTTTGGGAGGTTTTGCGTGTCTTGCGTGTGTGTTGCCCCATATATATAGTCTAAAGACTTGCTCAATGAGTGCATCCTGTATTATGGGAGGTTTGTTTACTTTCCAGTACTTGCATCTGCATTTCATATATATATGAAAAAGAAAAGAAAAGATATCATTTCTATCTTCCATGCATTAATGTGTCTTCTATGTATTGACTATGTTCTCCATGTTCTGCGTGACTGTAACTATCTTCTCTGTGTTTTGCGTGCCTGTTACTGTCTTCTATGCGATTGGCGTGTCTTCTCCGTGCTTGGCGTGTTTGTGACCTTACTTTAATGCATGTATTGGCCTCATGTTTATACATACATTAAAGTGGGGGCTAAATGTAATGTCAGAAAATGTCCCCTTGGGGGCTTTTCCCTCATAAGGTTTAGCTCTCAGGTCTTTAGTATGCATTTAAGACATCTTAGTTCATATTTTAGCATCCTGATGGAATGAGGCCTAGGTTTCATGGCAAATTGGACCTAGGTGGACCCCTTGAGATGTACCCTGTCCAAAATAGGGGGGAGGACTTGGGCGCCCGCACCCTAGTCCTGCCCTATTTTGGGGCAGTCCTAATTTCTGGGTGTCAGTTTATGACCGTTATTTGGTCCTTTTGTCGACACGGTAAGTTTTGATTTTTAAAATCTTGGCGGGAGTGCTTGTAGTTGCATATATAAGCATGCTTAGGCATTCATTTGTAAACTAGATTTCAATTAGATTGCAATTGTGACGTTCAAGTGTTCTCAAGGTGATTCAAGGCTTTCTATTGTGTTGCAAGAGCAGACTTATGTGTTGATATTTGTAGATTTGAGCATTAATTTCCTCATGGCATGAAGAGCATCTTCCTCCCATGAGAACTTCACTACAAGGTGACATAATATTGTGTTTTCATCATTGATTCCTTTGGTTTTTGCCTTTGTCTCACAAGGGCACCAACTCTTTATCTGACAACAATGTTTGAAGACTTAAGTGTCCTCTGGGGCTTGACTAAGGCAAGCCTCTAAACACCACAACCCCCAAACCAAGTCTTGTGATTGTAGGTTACAGGTGTCGCATTTGGGAAAAGTGGAGTTGCAGGAAGGATTGGCAAGCATCAAGGATTCAGGATTTGAAGAAAAGAAGGACATAGGGAGCACTTCCAGGACTTGGGTGCTCACTCTAGTGTGCTTTGCATCCAAGTTTCAGGAAACAGAAGTTACATGGCTGATCAGTGTCGGAAGGAGGTCCGAATCCCGCGAAGAAATAGGTACCTTGGACTTGGGCTCCCACTCCAGTGTCCCCGACTGTTTCACTTCGGAACCCTGAAAAGAGGTATTCTGTAATTTGGTATTTTACTCTTGTTTGCAAGAGCTTTTTCCGTCATTCGTCAATTTGTTGTCGTATTTACATAATTAGGGTTTTAATGGTTAATTGGACATAAGAGAAGGAAAATTAATAATTAAATTCTCTAATCCAAGTTTCCCTACATCTGCAAGCGACCTAGGGTATGATAGTGCTTGTCACTCGACCCTAGATCCTTGAATGTATAGTGGAGAGGCAGATTTAAACATCTAATATCTAAAACATTAACAAATCCAATTTTCCCCTAAACATTATCATATTCTTGGATCTTGTTGATCCACCTAAATCTATTGCAAGAAGATTTTTGTTGAACAAAAATATCACTTATAGCTATATGAGGCACATAGGAAATGAATTTTGCCCCTACAAGGTCTAAAATTCTTGACACGATTGACAAGAGTATAGGAATGCTTCTCCATTATGGAATACTTCAACTTGGAATTTTGAAATGATTAATTGAAGGTGATTGATTGTTAATATCCATTGACATTCTTTTGAAGTAGGACAATAGCTATGGTATAAAATGAAGCAAAAGAGAATAGTTAAAAATACTATGAATAATTAGGGCTTACAATCATGGAGGCTTATTTTAGTGCTTCTTTTCTATCCAAGAAGGAACCACTTAGCTTCTTACCCTAGATAACTAATTTTCCCTTCTTAACCATCTTGGAAATGATTTTTGTCTTTCTTGAAAAATTAAGGGCAAACCTCCTACCAAATTTAAATTTCCTAAAGAAAGATTGCTTCAACTCTTTCAGGGTCAATCCTCACTTCTTTCTTGGACACCACATTCCCAAGGAGTTTAATTTCTTCCACACTAAATATACACTTTTTATATTTAGTGAAATCCTATACTCTAGGAACCTTTGGAATATCAAATCCAAATACTTGCAATGGTCTCTTCTATCCTTGGAGTAGGTACTAAGTTCATCTTGGAAAGCCATCATGATATCATCTATAAAGTTCCAACAAAGATAACATTCATTACCCTTTTAAAGGTAGCTCCTACATTCTTGAGCCTGAAAGACATTCTTACATAAACATATCTACCCCAAGTAGTTGTGAATAAGTTATTTTGTGTTGTTTAGAGTCCTTGACAATCACTTGGTTATATCCTAGGAAGCCATCCATCATTGACATTAACTCTAAACTTCTAACCCTTTGTAGAAAATGGTTCATGCTTGGAAGTGGACATAGGCAATGACTTTTATCTCCATTATTTTTTTATTGGATTCGATATTCAAATTCTTGAAGTCTACACACAACCTTATATCTCCATTCTTTTTTTAACTGGAACAAGGTTGGACACCCATGCAAAGTGTCTAATACACTTGATTATGCCTCCCTCTTCTATATTCATGATTTCCTTTTTGCATTTAGGGGTCAATGTGGGATTGATAGGCCTTTATTTCTACCTAAATGACTTTGCATCAGACTATAATGGGGTTGTATATTGAAATAAATCTTCCCTATAAGGTTTCAAAACATCATAGGACCATGTGAAGCATTTTTTAAGCCTTCTTAGCAGTGGTATTAACATTTTCTTCTTTATTGGTTTTAATCTTTTGTCTATGTAAATCATCATTGGAGATACCTTAGTCCCCAAGTTAACACCCTCTATGCCATTCTTTCTAATGGGTTTGCTTCTTTCCTTATGAAAATCAACACTATCAAAAATTCTTTCAAGGATGCAACTATTAGAGAGTGTTTCTTTGCCATTATCCCTCTCAACCATGGGCTCCCAATCAATAAGCTAACTATCAAACTCATTTATGCAATTTAGGATCCTATATATCTATCGGTTGTCATCAAATACTTGCCAACTATATATTATTAGGTACAATGGGCCTTTTGAGGATCTCCACATTGTATGTGCAATGGGGTGATGTCCAACTAACATCAAACTTTGAATCCATAATAGTAAGAGTGTTTGTTGTAGTATTTTTATATTTATCCAATCATTGGATACTAAAAGCATGAAACAACTCTATAATGTCCCATCTAGCATTCCTATACTTTTTAGCCTTTTGTTTTTATCTGCATATAATCCTCTAATCTAAGATACAACTAATTTTGAGTCTCCATGAGCACTTAGACATTTGACACCATGATTGGAACTAATGTTCAAACCAAGGAGCAAGGCCTCATATTGTGCAATATTATTAGTGCACAAAAAGTCTATCTTGAAAGAGAATTTGAGAATGCCATTAGGAGAAACAAGAACATCACTAACTTGTTATTACCTTATTTAGAGCATGCACCATCATAATACATAGTCCATATAATACCTAATTCAAAGCAAGAGGGATGGGGTAAAAATTAGGATCCACATGGTTGTCAACATTATTATCATAATATACATTGATATTGTTAGGTTCACCTTCAATATAGAGCGCCTAATATTTAGCTTCCTTAGGATCCTTCATAATGTGTGTCATTTTCTTCTCCCGGTGTAACTTGAATTGCTTCATATGATATTCTTTTGAAGTAGGACAATAGCTATGGTATAAAATGAAGCAAAAGAGAATAGTTAAAAATACTATGAATAATTAGGGCTTACAATCATGGAGGCTTGTTTTAGTGCTTCTTTTATCTCCAAGAAGGAATCACTTAGCTCCTTACCTTAGATAACTAATTGCCCCTTCTTAACCATCTTGGGAATGACTTTTGTCTTTCTTGAAAAATTAGGGGCAAACCTCCTACCAAATTTAAATTTCCTAAAGAAAGATTGCACTCATTTAATATTATCCTCATATATTAAAGCAACATTGTATTACCATCTTTAATCACTCATTTCTCTGCTAGGAATTACAATCTAAATACTTTATTCTAATATTGTTTTCTAGATGGCCACCTTATCTAACCTATTATAAGATACACTCTAACCCAATCAACAACTAGCTCAACAAATGCAACAAGTACAATAGCAAATCTATAAATTGAAACCTACTCACTAAAGACTTGCCATATGCATTGATATAATTACTACAGAATATTCATCCAAATCTACTCTTTAAACCAGAGGAAAATTAGTCACAACACTCTTAACATTCCGTCTAAACTATATATTGAATAGTGTAGAGTGCAAAAGATGGTCTTTTAAATTTGAGGTGGATTATTATCTTACTTCCATCATTGAAAATTGATTTCAAAGCTTTGTGATAATCAATCATAAATGTATTTTTAAATCCGTGTGACTAGAATCTAACTATTTTCTTTTCTATTTTATAACCCAATTTTGATCCTTAAAAACCCATAAATTTTTTAAATTAAAAATATTTGACACATTATCTACACAACCCACTTGTATAAATATAACTTAAAATTACTCAAAAAAAAAACATATCAGCCAACTATGCCATTACAATAGGCACAAAGGTTACATAATAATATAAAATGCGCAGATACATAGTTATATCCTTACGGACCTCTATTCAAAATCGCCTGGAATTGTCAGATGCAGAGGTTCTTATTCATACATGTATACTTTCCAACAAAGTTTGGTTTTATGGCCATTGCCACGAATTAGCAGGGAATTTACAACTTAGTTTTGTTCATTCATCAAACATAGATCCAATTTGGAGGAACAAAAGTGGTTGCATATGCTATTAATTAGGTAGATCTCATTGACCAAGATGAGTTCAGATGGTAAATTATTGGGATTTTCATAATAAAAGTTTGTGTTGAGATTAACACAAATATATTTCATGCTAAAATGTGTATAAATAAAAACTCTCTGATTTATTGAAATTTTTATGATAAAAACTTGTGTTCAAATCTCCAAAACAAAATAGATTCCATAACAAAATAGATTACATACTAAAATATGTACAATTAAAAAGTCAAACTCTGTAATGGCCACTTTCAATAAGCAAGTCGGGAAAAAAATTACACAGAAATGAAAATACTAATACTGGTCTGATTTGGATTAAAGTTGCATACAACTCTGAAATCAATCAATGGAGCTGCAACACTGCATCACTAAATAGACTGGGCATCTAATTAAAAAAATTATAATTAAGTCCTGATTTACAGGGAGGGAGCACAGATCTCACACAAAACAAACCAGAAAAGACAATGGAATGCTGAAAACTTCTCAATCTCTTCTTTTCTTCATTGATACAATAACATTGGGGAAGTCCTCTAGAGTTCCCAAAATTCAGTACCACGTTATTGAGGGCAAATGGGTTCCTCACAATTTACATAAGAAAAGAATATCAGAGGGGTATAAAACCTTCTTTGACAGCGAGGCCCAACATGAGCACGATCAGGCCAAGTCCCATACATTGAGTTGAGGTCATGACAGTCTGGTTGTAGGCAGAGAATGTAATGGCCGCACCCACCACACCGATCATCAAACCCTTCAAGTTGCTGTTCATACTTGCTCCAAAGATTTTACACCAAAATTGTTGTCCTGAGCTTTTGGGTATCAGATTTCAATTCGTATGGAATTCCTATTCGAATGTGTGAAGCAGATCAAGCCCTCTTAAATGTCAACTCTTCAACTCAGTGAGGAATCTTGAACAATTCCTACTGTAGGCGGTTCTAATGTCTTGATCTGAGACAGATGTGAATAGAGTCTTCTAAAGGTCAACAAAAATTATCATTAGGTCCGCTTGAAGGCTTAGGGAAAAGATTCTCCTTAAAAGATCTATCCCCTGCTGCAATGGTTGACTCTACACACCACAAAACAGGGGAAACAAGCGTGGGGAGGCTTAGACTCTAGCGGATAAGGTTAAGGGAGGTCATTAATATTTTTAAATGTGAGTCGCTGACATATCAAGCCGATTATGGGGCGGATTAGGATGGGATTGTTGTTTGGTTGAACATTATTGTAGAGGAGAAAAGTGATGTTATTTTTTATTTAGTTTTGTGTTTATTTTAAAGAAATGTCTTAGTATATGTATAGCGACAAATGGTATGATTTTATGTAAAGTTGGGTTCATCCTCTTAGTCTTTTATTAAATATACACACATACACACATAGTCCTCTTTTATCCATTTATACACTCACTTTGATTTATTCAACTTATGCCACCTACTTATCACACTTATATATGCACCTACCTTCATTTAGGTGTTTGCCACCAAGATTTAATCATTAGCATATATTGGGACAAGTCTGCACTAGGGGCAACCTCTTCGTCACAACTTGTCCCCTTCTATTTTAAAATTCAAAATTGAAATTTAGCTGACTAGTCTCGTTCACCCTCCCACCTTAAATTGATTAAACACACATTTGTTGGCATGTGTGTCCAACTCTCCCCGTGATGTTTCACGACATGCGTTAACCCCATCTCGTGGATCCTAACTCTGGCGATGGTAGCGGAGATTAATGCCTGCGGGTTTTGGTCTAACGGCAATCGTGGTCCAACAAATTGGTATCAAAGCTAGTGGTCTCGAGTTCGAAACTCCCCGGATAATGCTGGGGGGGAGATTGTTGTCATGTGTGTCCAGCGCTCCCCATGATGTTTCGCGACATGGGTTAACCTCCTCTTGTGGATCCTAACTCTGGCGATTGTAGTGGAGATTAATGCCTATGGGTTTTGGTCTAACGACAATCGTGGTCCAACAAGATTTGGCACAATTTGATGCTATATGCTAGTATTTACAAATATTTAATGCATTCATTTTAATTATCCACTTATGAATTCAAAATCATTTCATTCTAGAGCATTAGAGCAATTAATGACACATTTTGATTTGGAACAATGAAAGGAGTAACAAATCAGCATATTTAGGCACTTGCTTGTTGTTTTGATTTTGTTCAATTTTGAGGGGTTGATATGGGAGAACTTGCCTCCCTATGACTAATTGATAGGTTTTAAGGTATTTTTAAATACTACCAAGTCCCTAGTGATATAGGAAAAAATAGTCTTATAAACTTGTACAATAGAAGCAATGCATACAAAATCTAAAAGTTTAATAGAATGATAGAGAAATCAAACACATAGTACACAATATTTCACCCTAAAAAATCTTTTTGGTAAAAAACCTAGCATAGTAACATTCTTCATTATTGCATAAAACACAACTATTCATAATACAATAATAAAATTCTTACTTAACCCTAATGCATGTGTAGATATTAAGAGGCACATCAAAAGTGGTTTTACAATTTGCATGAATGCTAGTTCCCATAGCTCCACTTGACTATAAAGCATGTAAAGTATACACCACACTTCCAATATTCTTCCACTTGTCGAACACTTTCTATAGAGGGCTATACATCTATACTATTAGTTGTTGAGGGCAACCATGCCCATTGATTTTCTACACGAAGAAAATTTCTCAGTACTCAACTTTTGTCAATGAATCAGGAACATTTTCTTCTGTGCCAAATTTTCCTAATAGTATGTGGTTGTCTTCAACCATTCCTCTCATAAAATGATACTATACACCAATACAATTTGACCAAGAATGAAAAACAAGATTCTTGGCCAAACATATTGCACTCTGTGATATTTAAAATGTGACTCAAAGATAATGCAGGTGAATTAGACTTCGATGTAGCACATACACTGCACCCTTGCTAAAGGTGCCAATCGAATCATCCCTACTCTGCCAGGGGAAGCTAGATAGGAAGGGATGAATCAGATAGATTACTCTCTTCACGTTGAAGAAGAGTGTCGTGAGTGACAATAAAGTTGTTTGTTTGAATGTTGAATTGTTGTGCCTCATGATGGAACTAAGGGCTTTTTCGATGTTTGAAATGTTTGAAAGTTGAAGAGTTGAATGCATGAACATTTGTATTGTATGCCTTATGGTGAAATTGAGGTCTTGGTTGATGCTTGTTTTCAAATGAAAGTTGAATGTTTTATGATTTGGGACAAAATCGAGGGCTTGAAAGTTGTGAGTTTTTGAATGTTTAAAATGAAATTTCTAAATGCAATTAAATATAAATGAATGCATGTAATTTTTGGTTCTTTTTCTAATTTTTGATGATCTAATTACTATTATAAGGAAATATGTATGTAATTCTAGATGATTTTTCCTAATGCAATGTAACTGTGTTTTTATAATTTTTTGAGTTTTGAATTCTAATCTAATCAAAAAAATTTGTGACTATTTTAAGCAAAACAAGAAATTTAATCTAAGAAAAAGAAAATAACTCTATTCTATCAAGAGAAAGAAAAACAATGTTTTATTTCCTCAAGAGCAAGATGTGAGCTAATTACTAATAAAGCAATAAAGAACCTGTGATAATGGGTGGTAGTGCCTAGCTATGTTCTTAGAGGTCTTGTGGCAATTGTCTCCTCCTCTGCAATAGTGGGGTCCTCCTCTTAACGACAGGGATAAAAACATGGATGTGAGGAAATGAAAATTGGCTTAGAAGAAATAATAAATTTGAAGGGAAAATGAATGTGTAATCCTTGTGCAAGCATAAAAAGATAGAGGGGATGTTATTTATAAGCTTGACTAAGGAAAAAACACATGAAAACAACCTCCTAAAGAGAAAGATTTGAAGCTTTACAAAATTAAAACTAAGACTAAAAGAAAAAAAACTAAGAGGTTCTCAAAGTCTCGTCTGAGAATCTTGCTTGCTTCTTGATGAGTGTTGAGTTTGAGATGTGTTAAACAATGGAGAATGAAGGGGTATTTATAGGTAGAAATGAGAGGGAAGGGATGAAGAGACAAGAAGGAAATAATTAGTTAACTGAAGAAGAACTAGAAACTTTACCAATAATAGGTGAGACGATAAGAATAAAATTAAAGAAAACTAAAAGAAAACAATATTGAACTCAAAGAGATTTGAGAAACAAATTAGAAGAGAAAAGATTTGATCATAATTTTAAAATGGAAAGAAAGTGAGAAGATGATGAGTTATCATGAAAAAATGTGAGGAAAAATGAGCTAAACATCAAGAAGAAAAGCCAAAACTAAAAGTTACTTTGCACATTAAAAAATTGTAGGATTACCCCTTTTTCTAGGTAGAGTTGCTTGGGTGACCTTGTAACTTAAGGATGGGTTTCTTGGGTGATCTAGAAGGTCAAAGGGGTGACCTTATGAAGAGGATCTAGAAAGGATTCATTAGGCAACCAGAAAGTTTGGAAACTCAATTTGGGGGTTGAAGAAGATGGTTAAGGAGGGAAAAACACAAGGGACACGTCACCAAGAGCAAAACTATTGAGAGGAGTTAATTCATGCCTATGTGGCCATGATTAGGAACCTCTTTATTATCATCAGACTGTCATGTAGGCTTTACATGATTTTGATACTTACACACTCTATCACAGTCAATCCTTATCATTTTCTATAATAGACCAATAGTCAAGCACAACCTCCATAGCCACAACTGATGTAGGAGCATCCTTGGTTCAAGAGCAATCTTGCATCAACCAAAAACATTTGCATTTCAGTTTGTTTCTTTTCATTTTCTAGTTCAGTCAGTTCAATTAGTAGCAGTCTCAATATTTTGGTCCGCATTCTACTGCAGTTACATTTCGGATTTTACAAAGTTGGACTTAGCACCTAGACATATTCATGTACCTCATATCCAAATCTTAGATCATTTGGATTAGGTACTGGTGTTTTCTCAAAATAGAGCATCCTACCAGTCTCAGACAATCAACTGAAGGAGAAGACTTGCAGAGCTAAAAGGCACATCATTCAATGTTTTTTGGTTCATGTTCGACCTTCCTTGAGATCTGCACACCGTTCCATTCATTTGTGGAGGAGTTCTACATGATTAGGTCCGACCTATATGTGTACACATGTTACAACTCTTCATTGGAGTTTGTGATCTTCCTTAGCCGACGCAGAGGAATCTTATGTTTCAAAGATGATATAAATTGATGTAATAGATGCCTAGGAAAGTAGTTGATCATTAGTTCATAATTGATAGTTTGAATTTCTCATGAGGGAGCCTCAAAGCTATATCTTGTGCATATTTTGTAACTGTGAAATTAGGCCTATGAGCCCTAATTGTAAGCCCGCATGTTGCTGGCCAATTTGCATTTGAATTCTATGATATACTGAGTGATCGAATCTGCATTTGCTTTATATCTTTGAGTTATTTCCATTGTGTTTACTCTAGCTACACGACCTGTATAGTTCATTTTGTGGACCCTCCTAACCGTGACTGCACCAAGTGGTATTAGAGTGAAAGTTCAAATCTTTGGGAGCAAATTAAGTGAAGTTGGCGAAGGAATTCCTTAAGATCTTGTTGTGAATAGATCACCAAATCCAAGGTAGGTTACTTGTGTTGCAACCGATCGCCGATTGTGAGGCAGTTTTCACCTTGTAGTCTGATCGTCGAATTTGAGGCAGTTACACTTGATCTGAGGAAGAGATACCACCAAGGAGAATCCATGCTATTGGAACAATGGATGGAAGGATGGATGAGATGATGAAAACAATGCGAGTTCACTTGGATGCTATTGAAGAAGATAGGTGAAGAGGATTGACACCTAACCCTAATGTTGAAAGTGATGATGATGAAGAATTTCAATCCGCTGATCAAAATGAAGTAACCCTAGGAGATGAAGAAGAAGAATCATATCAAGTCAAGATGTTGTGAGCTATTTCAAAGATTGGGAAAATACCTAGAGTTGATGTACCGAACTATATTGGCAATTTGAATCCTAAAGAGTTGATTGACTGGATAAATGACATGGAAGAATACTTTGAGTATGAAGAAATTAAAGATCCAGAAAAGGTGAAATTTGCAAAGACAAAGTTGAAAGGACATGCTACTATATGGTGGAAAGAAGTTTAGTTGGATAGAAAAAAAAGGGGAAAAGAGAAGATTACAAAGTGGGACAGAATGGTGACAAAATTGAAAAATCAGTTTATACCTGCTGACTATGAGTTGGAATTGTTGAAGAGATTGCAAAACCTGAGACAAAAGGAGAAATCTGTGAAGAAGTAAACTGAAGAATTTCATAAGATGATCATAAGGACAAGACAGAATGAAGCAAGCAAGGAGAAAGTGGTTAGATATATCAATGGACTAAGGTTGAACATTCAAGAAGTGTTGAATACAAAGAATACTGAGGGGGGGGTGAATCAGTATTCTTAAAAACTTTTCATTCACACATTCATTAATCCATTTACCAAATTCAATAACATGAAAGTAAAGTAAACACAAGAGCAGCCACAAATTCATAACACGTAGACACCGAGATTTTACATGGAAAACCTGAAAAGGAAAAAACCATGGTGAGTGTTAGCTCATAATATATTATGATAGCAATACCAAATTACATGAAGGCTCACTGCCCAAGGAATCACTATCCAAAGAAGTGCTCACTACAATATGCTCACTTCCAAATAGAAGAGAAGAGAATATAGAAAGAAGTGGCTCATTGCTAGGAGAGGACTGCTACAGGTGCATCTACAAAATGCACATGGTGTAATACCAATTTGCTCAGTATACAGATTCAAAGGACTTCATACTGTCTGTCTTGCTTTTCTACTTTGCTTCACATATGCTTTTGTCCTTCTGCTTTTACTGTCCTTTTGTTAATAATAGAACTACCTTAGGTCGCACAATCATGGAATTCACATTCTATTCACCCACTTCCACTCACCCAACACTAAAATCCATTGAGTATATATATCTGCAACAAGTTTCATCTCATAATTAGGTCGGCAAGCTAGACATGAAACTTGTATGCAAGTGTTATACCTTATCGGCTTGATCTTGTGCACAAACAGGAATGCGGGCCCAAACAAACATACAATAGTCTTCATATAGGTCGGCATCAATCATTCAACCACTTGGATTAATTCTTCAAACAATATATCCTCACTGCACATAGATCTAACTTGTTGTTGGCTTATCCCTTAAGTACACACTTGAACAATTCAACTGTCATACCAAAACTTCCAATGCAGACCATATGAGACTCTGAAAATCATAGACAACATTTATTATGGACATCTTAGCATACCTTCAGAACTGCGGAGCATAATATTCTTTCATAGAGAAATGTGGATCTCAGAATTGTTGTTTTGTCACAGAGAAATACTGTTAGACTGGAAGTCGATACTAAAGAACTTGTCAAATATGATCTAGTGGACTTCAAGTGCTACAAATATGAATTTAGATGCTAATGACATGTGTGACCTACATTGTCTTAGAACCACAAATCAAAATAATCAACAACGGAGGAATGCGGACCAAAATACTCAGATGCTTTACATTGTTTCAGGCTTAACTCTGTTCATCCGAACTTAGACAATTCACCATATGACTTCCGGAGGAAGTCAGAATTTGAACACTAGAAAGTGTGATCACCAAATATCAATGAACAACATACCTGAACCGCATGTAATGATCTTCAACTGCAGAGGCATACTGACCCAATCTCTGATACTCTGTAGCTTGCCCATACTTAGGCATTTTGATTAAGTTAGTCTTCCAGACCTTTACCAAACCTTGTTGCCATCAATGACAACATTCTATCAACAGTGTCTATTGACTATGTTGCCAACAATCTCCCCCTTTGGCATTGATGGCAACACTTAGTGAAAAATGCTTGTCTGCTCCACCTTACTATATACACCCTATTTTTCTTTTCCCCCTTTTATGTTTGTCCATTTTTCACTGGTTTTCTTCTCCCCCTTTGACATCAATGGCAAAGGTGTATGTACAAGAGTCAAAATTGTGTTAAGATAGCAAAAAATGCAAAAACTATTATATTCTGCTGCATATGTACATGTACAATCTTCAACTTAATTTGTTGTGGGTTGTAGGATGTCATTGAAAATGGTCTTGATTTGATGTAGCTCTCCATCCCAACTCTTCTATGCATTTTCTAAAATTTGAATATGGCCATTTATTAGGAAGACCAATTTTTTTGTCTTTTGTATATCAAAGCGTGTGTCAATTAGTGCACTTACCTGTAGTGCTTCTGCTGCAAGATTTGACATTGAGTCTAGCTTAGGACTTATTAGTCCTCTCAACTGACACATTCTATTTTTCATTTGATCCCTCTTATTCATCAGATTACTTAGGTCATTATGAATATTGATAACTTGTATTTCTTTGTTGCTTATTGACTCAACCTCCAGATGAAATGACTTAGAAATATTTGTTAGCTGCAGTTTCAGATCCTTGATCTTTTCTTCTAACTCCTTTGTGGCTTTCGACCAAGATAAACAAAATTTGAACAAATCACAAGCTTCTTTAATAGCACTTTGTATACCTTTTATTCCATCATCTAATAAAGTTTTATCATTGATCAACATGGTTTTCAACTCAGTTAATCTCTTCTCATCAAACTCTTTTCTTACTTTCATTTCTGCAGAATTTTCAAAAGATTCAAAATGTACACTTACTGAGTTTATGATTCCCTTGAGTTGATTTGTTGAAGACATTGATGTATCCTTTTGATATGATGGTATCAACTTCTCCAAAATGCTGGATGCCACTCCAATGAGTTCACTATCCTCTATATGTGACTTCAATATTTCTTCTTGTGTCTTTGCTTGCACAATTGATACCAATTTAAATTTTTGCATAGGGGACATTGAGTCCAAGTTTATTAGACCTTGCAAAAACTCAGGCTCATCCAAGACTTGTTTTTCTCTTTCCAAAAATTCCTTGACATACTCAACAGTGTCTATTGCTATATTAGAGACTTAATCTTCTTTATTTTGCTCCAGAGGATCAAGATCCATAGCCTCATTTCCATCAACATTATGCTCTGGTACATAGCTCATCTTAGCTTGATGATCATCAGCTTTGTTATGTTCCTTAGTCTTCTCCTTGTGTGCTTGGTCATTAGTTTGTTGTTCTAGAGAAAGACTTGTGTCAATTTTGTCCTTGACAGCTGTATCAGTAGCAGGGGCTTCTTTCTCCTTCCGCTCTTTGTCAGTTGTGTCATCTCCAACATTTGTTTCTTCAGTGTCATATATTGTTGGGAGATGAAATTCCTTCAACACTTTTAAGATGATCTCCTCAGTCTCTTTAACTACTTTCTCAATGTCATCTGACATGAGAGTATTCACCCTTTTCTTTGTTTTGAACTCCTTGCTAAGCACTTTCGAGACTTTTGCCTTATCTTCAGAAGTGATCCCCGGACATAACTTTATCAGTGCATGCTCTCTAAGTTCAATGTCCTTTGCCATATTAGTTTCTTTCCTTGCAGACATTATACTACTCAGGTTGTCTGGGAGATCAACACTTATCTCAATGAGAGCCTTATTGTATATGTTCAAGTATTCTATAACAATAATCTCAATAATATATTTGTCTGCATCATTATAGTCATCATATAATTGGGCAATGGGTTTCAGATTTCCATCAACTATAATGGCCTTCAAGACTTCTTCCAAGCTTAATGTAGCTTGTTCTTTTGCAGGCTCAACCTTCTTCTCTTTCTTTCTTCTTTTGTTGTCAGAGGGTTTGTCCAATTTACTACCAGAGGCTTTAGTTGTTTTGAATTTCATTTTCTTAACCTCTTCATCTGATTTAGTTTCGTCCTCATCGCCTTGGCCTACACTGACATACATTCTTCTTCCCCTAGAAAATGAAAGTCAAAATGAAAGTGGGCTTCTTGGTAGGTACCTCCACACTTGTAGATGATGTGGGACTGGAGGATACAAATGCAGCTTCTGCAAAGGTAGATCCTCTGGTTCTTCTTTTTGTCACTTCAGGGTTTTGTGATTTCCTTTTAGGTTCTTTCGGAGCCTTGACTGGTTCACTTTCTTTCTTCTCTTTTGCTTCCCTTTCCGCTTGTGCCTTTTCTCTTGTCTCTCTGACTTGTTCTTTGGTAAAACCTTTTTTAGGGCATAATCTTCTGCTATCTTCTGGTCCTTCTTTCAAATCTCAGGTTTTCTCACCTCAACATGGTTTTTTGTAGATAGCTCCTCATATGTCCCAAATCTTTCTTCTTTGGGATCCCTAGGTTTACTTAGCATATGTTGTGCATAGTTGTCCAGTATTTTTCCATCAACTTCATACTCCATTGGTAAGATCTAGACAGTTCTGGGCTCCATGGACTCCATCACACATTGATGCTTATTTACAATAAAGTATATATCATCTTTGTATTTCTCTACAATGGTCTTAGGGATGCTCTCTCTAGATTGCATTACTTTTTGGAAATGCTTGAAGTAACCCCATAGGACAGAGTTTTATGCATCTATGTTTCCTATGTTGCTCAACTGGTTTCTAATCTGTACTACAATAGGTTTGTCTCCAGTCCAAAATTGATTTTTCATGCTTAGTAACTCTTGCATAAAGTAGAAAAATAGGCATAAAATCAATGTACCAAATTTAAAAGGGTATTTGTTCTCTTCAAGTTCTCCATTAATTGCTGTCAGAGTAGTTCACACAGGTCATACTCTGCATTTTCCTTAACCATTTGATATGCAGTGTATATGGTAGTACTGGAGACGGAGTTCTCCTAGTTTGTGAAGTAGACCTTATAGTCGATCACCATGGATGCAAATCTAACTGCATGATCTTCAATGTCACTAATTGTCAATGCCCTTTTATCAAATTTTGCTTTATTGGCTTTCATCACTGTATCATTTTTCACAGCCTTCAAGATAGGCATTGTACTAGTAGGGTTTAATCCTATGACTGCTCTTATGGCATCTTTGGTTATCTTGAATGTGGAATTAAGCCACATAAACTCATCATTAATTCGGCTTAAGACATATCAGACCCATTCATCTTCTATGAAAACTGGGAAATCTATATACTGAATAAGTTTCTTCTCTTCTAATACCTTGAATTTTTCCTTTAGATCAAGTTTATTGTCACTTAGATGTTTTAGATATAGATTTGTGATTTGACTATCTCCATGTTCTTCTAGGGAAACATGAATATAAGCCCTAACGTCTTCTGCATGCATAACACCAAACATAATTCTGAAAATGCACAATTTGGATCAACCTTTATTGATTTGAATGGATGCTTCTTGAATTTTGGCTGAGCTCTCTTAGTTATATCAATCACTTGTGGCGTTGCCATTTCCATAGAGACTTAAACAAATTCACAATAGGGTTTCAACTGGAAATACCTTTTTCTGTCGAGCTAGGGTTTTCTTTGCTTGAGATCGATTTGGCTTGCTTTGAATCTTTTTGGAAATCACTATAGTTGCTTGGAATTTCATTCTAGTTCTCCTTAGGCACTTGATAGTTTGAGTGTAAAGTGATTATCCTTTTGAATCTGAGTCTTTTAAATTTTGATTTACTTAACCTAATCACCATAAATGTAGTATTTCAAAAAGCTGTCAAACCCTTCTCTATTGAGCATAGCCGATCCAGATTGCTCTGCAATGTTTCGCATTTGATTCTTTTCCTCCATAATTACTTTCAAAAGACTTGTCATATAAATCTTCACATCATATCTTTGTGCTGGATCCTAGCACTGATTATCTGGCTAGGGGATTTGAATTTTCAATACAGCTCCCCCTGAGCCAGAGCTCCCAATTTACTTCTCGGAGGAAGTATCTGTACCAGAGACTAGTGCAGATCCATCCCTGACATTATCAACATCCTTCTTAATCCAGACCATGCTCGTTTCCTTCTTGATTTCCATTGGATCAATCTTGTTCTTACCTTTATCTTTTCTCTGCTATGTTTTCCTCTTCTCTACAGAATAGTCTCTTTTCTCATTCTTGTATCTGTAGAATCTTGCAACATGTATGAATTTATTGCAATTGTAGCATACCACATTCCTCTGTCTTTGATTCCTTCTACTGATTGGATTCATTCTTGTTTTGCATTGGTTAGTCATATGCCCAAATCTATTGCATGCAAAACATTTTCCATTGAAGAATTGAGTATTCCTTGCATTGTTAAAATAATTCCTTACCAAAATTTTACATTCATTTGATCTATGACCAATTTTCTTGCAGTTGAAACATTGACTAGAGAATGATGTAACATTCTGATTCTTTCTACTCCTACACTGAGTAGCCTTATAGCCAAACTTGTTGCAATTAAAACAATGACCATTGAAAGATGGGTACCTTTGAGCATTTGGCTGCCTGACCAGAGGTCTTCTAGGTCTTCTTCTTTGATTCTGAAACTAGTTGCCTTTGTTTTTCTTCATCTCGATGTTTTCTTGACTTGATTTAGAACTTTCTCCTTTTTCAAATCCCAAGCCCTTCTTGTCATCTGAACTTTTCTGACTTTCAATCAACTCCTCAAGCTTTACAGAGCTTATTTTGATTTTTTCTTTATAGCCATTTGCTACTTCCGTATCATATTTCAAAAGTAAGACATATTTAAAGCTAATTTTTCACATTCCTCAGACTTATCTTTTACAACTTGATTCAGATGCTTTTTAATTTCTTCTTTCTCTTCAATTTCCAATGTTAAGTTGTTTAGGGTTTCGTTTGCTTCATTCAATTGTTCACTTAATCCCTTGCTCTTTTCTTTGAACTTTTTGACTTGCTCCCTTAGCTTCATAATACATTCATCAACTTCTTGGACATTTTCCTTTAGATCCCTGATCTCTACTTCAGACTTTTCAAGATCTTCAAGAGCAGCTTCTAGTTCTTGATCAATTGTGACACTACCTGGAGCAGGGTACCTTCTGGCTGCCTTGAGTATTCTTTCCTAGATTTCCTCAAGCTGTTAGACTTCTTCCAAGGAACCTCGCTCTAATACCAATTGTTGAATACAAAGAATACTGAGAGGGAGGGGTCAATCAGTATTCTTAAAAAATTTTCATTCTTACATTCATTAATCTATTTACCAAATTCAATAACATGAAAGCAGAGTAAACACAAGAAGAGCAACCACAAATTCATGACACATAGACACCAAGATTTTATGTGGAAAACCCAAAAAGGGAAAAACCATGGTGAGTATTAGCTTACAATATTTTATGATAGAAATACTGAATTACATGAAGGCTCACTACCTTAGGGCTCACTGCCCAAGGACTCACTATCCTAAGAAGTGCTCACTGCAATAGGCTCACTACCAAATAGAAGAGAAGAGAATATAGAAAGAAGTGGCTCAGTGCCAGGAGATGACTACTACAGGGGCATCTACAAAATGCTGTGGTGCAGTACCAATTTGCTCAGTATACAAATTCAAAGGACTTCATACTGTCTGCCCTGCTTTTTTGCTCTCCTTCTGCCTTTACTATCCTTTTGCTAATCATAGAACTACCTAAGGTTGTACAATCATGGAATTCACATTCTATTCACCTACTTCCACTCACCCAACACCAAAATTCATCGAGTATATATATCCACAACAAGATTCATCTCACAATTAGGTCGGCAACCCAGACATGAAATGTGTATATAAGTGTTATACCTTGTCAGCTTGATCTTGTGCACAAACAGGAATGCATACCCAAACAAACATACAATAGTCTTCATATAGGTTGGCATCAATCATTTAACCACTTGGATTAATTCTTCAAACAATATATCCTCACCGCATATAGATCTAACTTGCTTGTCGGCTTAACCCTTAAGTACACACTTGACCAGTTCAATTGTCATACCAAAACTTCCAATGCGGACCATATGAGACTTTGAAAATCATAGACAACATTAATTATGGACATCTTAGCATACCTTTAGAACTATGGAGCATAATATTCTTTCATAGAGAAATGTGGATCTTAGAACTATTGTTCTATCACAGAGAAATACTATTAGACTGGAAGCCGATACTGAAGAACTTGTCAAATATGATCTAGTGGACTTCAAGCGCTACAAATCTGAATTTAAATGCTTATGACATGTGTCTACATTGCCTTAGAACCGTAAATCAAAATACTCAATAGCAGAGGAATGCGGATCAAAATACTCAGATGCTTTACACTATTTCAAGCTTAACTCTGTTCATCAGAACTTAGACAATTCACCATATGACTTCTGGAGGAAGTCAAAATTTGAACACTGGAAAGTGTGATCACCAAATATCAATGAACAACACAATTGAACCACATGTAATGATCTTCAACTACGGAGGCATACTGACCCAATCTCTGATACTCTGTAGCTTGCCCATACTTAGCTATTTTGACTAAGTTAGTCTTCCAGACCTTTACCAAACCTTGTTCCAATCAACAACAACATTCTATCAGCAGTGTCTCTTGACTATGTTGCCAACAAGAAGAATTGAGTTTGGTGAGGATGATAACATTGGAAGAAGCATATCAATTTGCCCTGAAAGTTGAAGAGAAGTTGAACAAGAGGCATGATCAGAGACAGAGACTGTGAAAATCATAGACAACATTCATTATGGACATCTTAGCATACCTTCATAGCCGCAGAGTATAATATTCTTTCATAGAGAAATGCGGATCTCAGAACTATTGTTCTGTCACAGAGAAATACTGTCAGACTAGAAGCCGATATTAAAGAACTTGTCAAATATGATCTAGTGGACTTCAAGTGCTGCAAATCTGAATTTAGATGCTTATGACATGTGTCTACATTGCCTTAGAACATAAAATCAAAATACTTAACATTAGAGGAATGCAGACCAAAATACTCAGATGCTTTACATTGTTTCAAGCTTAACTCTATTCATCCGAACTTAGACAATTCACCATATGACTTCTAGAGGAAGTTAGAATTTGAACACTGGAAAGTGTGATCACCAAATATCAATGAACAACATACATGAACCACAAGTAATGATCTTCAACTGTGGAGGCATACTGACCCAATCTCTGATACTCTATAGCTTGTCCATACTTAGCTATTTTGACTAAGTTAGTCTTCCAGACCTTTACCAAACCTTGTTGCCATCAATGACAACAATCTATTAGCAGTGTCTCTTGACTATGTTACCAATAAGAAGAACTGAATTTGGTGAGGATGACAACATTGAAAGAAGCATATTAGTTTGCCTTGAAAGTTGAAGAGAAGTTGAACAAGGGGCATGATTAGAGACAGAGAGGCAGAGGAGGTAAATTTAAGAGACGTAGAACATTTTCCAAAGGAGAGAGATCATATGCAGAACAGAACAGACAAGGAAACACATACAAGAAGGAAGACAGAGATAACAATGCATACCAGAGAGATGACAAAACTTTCTACTGCAGAGGAAACCCTAGTCCATACCAGAGTGAAGGATACAGAAGAGAAGGAAGAGCACCTGGTAGGAGAACATTTAGAGGAACCTCTTTCAAGTGTGGAGGTGAAGGACATAGAGCATTTGAATGTAATCAAGGGAGTACAAGAAAGAGGACAGAGAACAGTGGAAGAGCAGCCTATGTGGAAGAAGAACCTGTTGGATCACCTAGTTCAGTTAGTAGAGAAAGGAGAATCACTTGTCATGAGGATAGAACTATTTCAAGCAGAGACAAATGAAGAACCACCTCAGAGGAAAAGCTTGTTCAGAACTAGATACAAATCATGAGGTAAATGTTGTAAAGTTTTTATTGATAGTGATAGTTCTGATAACCTAGTTTTAGAAGAGATGGTGACTAAGCTGAAGTTGGAAAGATTGAAACACCCTAAGCCCTATCAGATAGCATGGATTTAGGATGATCATAAGGTACTGGTGAGTGAACAATGTTTGGTGAAATTTCATATTGGATCTTATCATGATGAGATATTGCATGATATTAATCCTATGGATGTTTGTCATATATTGTTGGGTAGACCATGGTAGTATGATAGAAAAGCTATACATGATGGTAGAAAGAATACCTATACCATAACATCAAATGGAAAGATAATTACCTTGATTCCTTTGGAAGATGATCCTAAGAGTGAAGTATGTGGGAATGCTAGAATCTGTTTGGTAGATGGAATAAAATTTCTAGATGGTTTGAGACATGAGAATATGTGTTATGCCTTGATCCCTAAAAAATATGAAACATTGAAGAAGGAGACTAAAGAATCACAACTGGAGGAGATAATTGAGTTGCTGATAGAGTATGAAGACATCATATCAGATAATGTGCCAGAAGGATTTCCACCAATCAAGAGTATAAGTCATCACATGGATCTTATACATGGAGCTAGTTTGCCTAACAAAGCAACACATAGAATGACACCGATAGAGAATGAAGAATTGAATAGACATATACAAGAGTTTTTGAGGAAAGGTTTGATCAAAGAAAGTATGAGTCCTTGTGTAGTACCTACAGTGTTAGCACCAAAGAAAGATGGAGAATGGAGAATGTGTACAGACTCAAGAGCAATCAACAAGATCACAGTAAAGTATAGATTTCCTTTACCTAGGATGGATGATATCATGGACTATTTGAGTGGAGCAAAATATTTCACAAAGATAGACTTGAAGAGTGGATATCACCAGATCAAAATCAGAGAAGGAGATGAATAGAAGACTACTTTTAAGACAAATGAAGGATTGTATGAGTGGTTAGTAATGCCTTTTGGATTGACAAATGCACCAAGTACTTTCATGAGGTTGATGAATGAAGTCTTGAAGAAATTATTGGGTAAGTTTGTTATTGTATACTTGGATGACATTCTGATTTTCATAAGACAAGAGAAGAACATTTGTGGCACCTGAGACAAGTATTGCAGAGACTGAGAGAAGAGAAATTGTTGATAAACATCAAGAAGTGTAGTTTCATGAAGGAAGAATTGGTATACTTGGGATTTGTGATTTTTGCAGAAGGATTGAAGATGGACCCTGAGAAAGTTAGCAATTGTTGAATGACCTACACCGAAGAGCATTGGAGAAGTTAGATCATTTCATGGATTGGCTAGTTTCTACCAGAAGTTCATCAAAATTTTTAGTTCAATATGTAACCCTATGACAGAGACAATGAGAGGTGACAGAAAAGACTTTAAGTGGACATTAGGAGCAGATAGAAGTTTTGAATTATTGAAGAAGAAAGTGACAAAGCAACTTGTTTTGGCATTACCAGATTTTAATAAGGTATTTCAGGTAGATTGTGATGCAAGTGGAAATACAATAGGAGTAGTGTTAAGTCAAGAAGGTAGACCTATAGCATATTGTGGGAGCATCCCTGGTTCAAGATCAATCTTGCATTAACCAAAAACATTTGCATTTCAGTTTGTTTCTTTTCATCTTCCAGTTTAGTTCTGTCAGTTCAGTCAGTAGCAGTCTCAGTATTTTGGTCCACATTCTACCACAGTTGCATTTCAGATCTTGTGGAGCTAGACTTAGTATCTAGTCACATTCATGCACCTCATATCCAAATCTCAGATCATTTGGATCAGGTACTCGTAAGATATCACTATCAGAAGATTGACTGTTTTCTCAGAACAGAGCATCCTAACAGTCTTAGACAATCAGCTAAAGGAGAAGACTTGTAGAGCATTTCATGATTTGTAGAGATAAATGACACATCATTCAATGTTGTTTGGTTCATTGCTAACCTTCCCTGAGATCCACACACCATTCCATTCATTTGCGGAGGAGTTCTACATGATTAGGTCTGACCTATTCATGTACACACATTACAATTCTTCAATGGAGTTTGTGATCTTCCTTGGTTGATGCGGAGTAATCTTATGTTCCAAAGATGATATAAATTGATTTAATAGATGCCTAGGAAAGTAGTTGATCATTAGTTCATAATTGATAGTTTGAATTTCTCATGAGGGAGCCTCAAAGCTATATCTTGTGCATATTCTATAACTATGAGATTAGACCTATGAGCTCTAATTGTAATCCCGCATGTTGCCGGCCAATTTGTATTTGAATTCTATGATATACTAAGTGACTGAATCTACATTTGCTTTATATCTTTGAGTTGTTTCCATTGTGTTTACTTTAGCTGCATGGCCTGTACATTTCACTTTGTGGACCCTCCTAACTGTGACTACAACAACAACACTTCCTTACATGCATGATTCATTGACATATACAATGCCTCTATTATAGCTAAAGAAACCATTGGTGCCTCTTACTCATCTATCTCACTACTCCTCCAAAAGGCTGAATACATATCCAATTGTAGATCTTTGACAATCAAGATCTCTAGCCAAGTCAAATTTTACAAATCCTTGGAAATTCAAAGTTTTATTTTAATCAACTCTTCCTTGGTAGTAGACTACATAATCTTAGGTTCCATGTAAATATCTAAAAATTCTTTTCATGCTAGTGCAATACACCTTTAATAGTTTGGAAATATATCTACTCACAATTCCCACAGGTGTAATGTCCAGTCTAGTACAAACCATTGAATACATAAGACTACTAGCAATGCATACATAAGATTACTAGCAATGCTAGCATAGGGAACTTGACACATTTCCTCAATTTTCTCTTCTTTGTTTAGACAATATTCAACAAATAAACTTTGATTAACTAGAAATGGACTACTCACATGTTTAATATCTTGCATCCTAAACCTCTACAATGTCATATCAACATATTTCCTTTGATGTAATCATAATTTCATGTTTACACGATCCATTTTAATTTCTATGTCCAAAATATATTTTATAGCACCAAGATCTTTCATGTCAAATTATGACGATAATTGAGAATTAATTAAATTGATCATTTCTTTATTGTTATCAATTAACAACATGTCATCTACATACAACACAATGATAATAAAAATTTCACGTTCATATTTGAAATACACGCAAGGATTAGCTTTTCTTTGTTTAAGCCTAAGTCCCAGAACATACCTATCCAAATTTTGAGTCCACATCCTTGGTGATTGTTTCATTCCATAAATAGACTTTTTCAACTTGCACACTAAGTCCTATTTACCTTTCACCTAAAAAAACATTTTGGTTGCGCCATGTATATTTCTTCCTTAAACTCACCATGTAGAAAAGTTGTCTAAGCACATCCATGATCTCTATGTTGGAGCAACCAAGATCAACAAGAAAAGACCTAATAACTTCCACAAAAGACAATTGCACATAAAAGCCTAGTTGATATTGGAAAAACATAATTAGAATGTGATGAACGCCAAGTTGCACTCATGAAATACATCTTTTTGCCTCTCTTTTTCTCCTTCCTGAGTCCATCTTTTCTAATGTCTGCACCCAAATAAGCTAGAAAGATTGTTCTATTTAATAATTAATTGAGATAGATTACGGGTAAGTGCAGGAAGATGGGGGGCCAAAAAGGGGTCTTAAGTGGCCACTTTTTTTTCTGAAATCAGGAAATATTGGCCTTGGATGAGAAATTGAGCATAGTTACACTCAAAATTTAGAGATGCAACCAAAACAATGTTCGTAGTGCTCCGAGTCTACTTTCTAAACTACTATTTTTTTTTGAAAATGGCATAGATTAAGGGGTTCAAAAGAGGGAGCCACATAAATTGGTGTTGTTTCTATCAAAAAAACATAACATAGCATGTTTTGTGGCTCCCTCAAAAGGTCAACTTTTTTTTAGTATTTTTAAAATTGCTTCAGTGAGAAATTAGCTAATAGCATGTAGTTTATGCCCAATTTTTCTGATAATTTTTTGATGAATATTTGATTTTTTACTAATTTTCAAAGTGGACACATCCTAAAAAATAGAATTTTGGCCATGCTACCCCTATAAAATTTGAAAACTAATCGAAAATCATTTTTTTCTTTTTTTAATATTTGTAGAATGGAGTCTAGTTTCTAAATATGTAATTTTTTTGAAATTTCAATGAATAGTTAATTTACAATGAAAAAAAGACCAAATAGTGGTTTTTGCCCAAAAATGGACACACAAACAAAAGAAATTAAAGATGAAAGGCTTAACATTGTTAAAATGTGAAAAAAATTACATCGTCAGATAGCTGAGAGAAAGCCTAACATTACCCAGGTGTTCGATTTGTTTGACCTTGAAACACGTGCAAATCTGAGCGTTAGCACGAACGAAATTATGTAAAATCTTGAAGAATATGGAAAAACACGTCTGTTACTGTTCAAAAGGCACTCGAAGCCTTTGGGTTGGAAATCCAAAGCAAATCCCAAGCCCAAGGCTTGGGATTCCCAAAGCAAGACATAACGCAAGTGCGTTATAGTACGCTCACATTATAACGCGCTCACGTTATAATGCGGTCGCGTTATTCTTTTCTTTGCATTTTTCCTTTTCCACAAAAGTTTGTGCTGTTTTTCATGTTTTAAATAACGCGAGCGCATTATGTTCAACTTAAAATTTTTTATGTTTAAGGCTATTAATCATGTATATATGTATGCCTATATGTATGTATGTATGCCTATATGTATGTATGTATCTATGTATGCCTATATGTATGTATGTATAGTGTTGAGGGTAGAGGAGGGTAGAGATGGGAGTGAGCCAGATAGGGGAGGAGAGGGTTGGATAAGGATTGAGTGATTAAGGTTTAAGGTTAAGGGTTGAGCATTTAGGGATAGGATTTAGAGTTTAGGGATAAGGGATTAGAGTTTAGGACCTTGAGGGATTAGGGTTTAGGGTTGAGGCTTTAGGGATAGCGTTTAGGGTTAAGGGTCGAGGGATTAGGGTTAAGGTAGAGTGTTGAGGGTAGAGGGATTAGGGATAGGGTTTAGGGTTGAAAGTTTAGGGTTGAGGGATTAGGGTTTAAGGTATAGTTTAGTAGTTCTTGTGGATAGAGCCACTAAACAATGGGAGATTATTTGCCTGTTTCATAACAATATACCTCCCCTAAGTGCGGGGTGGACAACAAGAAACATAGATGTACCCCAATGCAAAGCTTTTCTCATAATGATCATCCTTCTAATTTCAGCTGTTAATTACTCACTATGGATGTACCATACGTAAAGCTTTTCTCATAGTGTGTACACCTATTGGCATAATGAACCCCAGATGGGCCAGAAAAACATGCCATATAATATTACTAACATTAAAAAAGTTCATAGCCATTTTTCTGACATATTCTTGCAACTCAAATATCTTTAAGAGAAGAGTGTCAAAAATGATGGGTTTAACAACCTAACATAAGGCAAAGCAGTTTTGTTGGGTTTAGGGATAGGGTTTAGGGTTTAGGGTTAAGGGATTAGGGTTTAGGGTTGAGGGATTATGGTTTAAGGTATAGTGTTGAGGGTTGAGGGTTTAGGGATAGGATTTAGGGTTGAGGGTTGATGGATTAGGGTTTAGGGTTGATGTATTAGGGTTTAATGTTGAGAGTTGAGGGTTGAGGGTTTCGGGATAGGGTTGATGGTCAAGGGATTAGGGTTAAAGTAGAGTGTTGAGGGTAGAGGGATTAGGGATAGGGTTTAGCGTTGAAGGTTTAATGATTGAGGGTTGAGGCTTTAGGGTTGAGGGTTAAGGGATTGGGGTTTAAAATATAGTGTTGAGCGTCGAGGGTTTATGGATAGGTTTTAGGGTTTAATTTTTAAGGGTTAAGGGTTGAGGGATAGTGTTTAGGGTTTAGGGTTTAAGGTATAGTGTCGAGGGTTGAGGGTTTAGGAATAGGGATAGAGTTTAGGGTTTAGGGATGAGGGATTAGGGTTGAGGGTTGAGGGATTAGGGTTTAAGGTATAGTGTCAAGGGTTGAGGGTTTATTGATAGTGTTTAGGGTTGATGGTTGATGGATTAGGTTTTAGGGTTGATGGATTAGGGTTTAAGGTATAGTGTTGAGGGTTGAGGGTTTAGGGTTGACAGATTAGGGTTTAGGGTTGACAGATTAGTGTTTAATGTCAAGGTTAGGGTTAGAGTGTCAAGGGTAGAGGGATTAGGGGTAGGGTTTAGGGTTGAAGGTTTAAAGATTAAGGGTTGAGGCTTTAGGGATGATGGTTTAAGGCTTAAGATATAGTGTCAAGTGTTGAGGGTATAGGGATAGGGTTTAAGTTTTAAGGGTTAAGGGATAGGGATTAGGGTTTAAGGTATAGTGTTGAAGGTTGATGGTTTAGGGATAGGGTTTGAATTAGGGTTTAATGTTGAGAGTTGAGGGTTGAGGGTTGAGGGTTGAGGGTTGAGGGTTGAGGGTTGAGGGTTTAGGGTTCAAGTTTTAAGGGTTAAGGGTCGAGGGATCAGAGTTAAGGGTTGAGGGATTAGGGTTTGAGGTTCGAGGGTTGAGTACATTGAGGTTCGAGGGTTAAGGGTTTCGGGATAGGGTTGAGGGTTGAGGGTTGAGGGTTTAGGGTTCAAGTTTTAAGGGTTAAGGGTCGAGGGATCAGAGTTAAGGGTTGAGGGATTAGGGTTTGAGGTTCGAGGGTTGAGTACATTGAGGTTCGAGGGTTAAGGGTTTCGGGATAGGGTTGAGGGTCGAGGGTCGAGGGATTAGGGTTAAAGTAGAGTGTCAAGGGTATACGGATTAGGGATAAGGGATTAGGGTTTAAGGTATAGTATCGAGCCTGTTGAGGGTCTAGGAATAGGGATAGCATTTAGGGTTTAGAGATGAGGGATTAGAGTTGAGGGATGATGGATTAGGGTTGAGGGTTGAGGGATTAGGGTTTAGGGATAAGGTTTAGGGTTGAGGGTTGAGGGATTAGGGTTTAAGGTATAGTGTTGAGGGTTTAAGGATAGGGTTTAGGGTTGAGGGATTAGAGTGAAGGGTTGAGGGATTATGATTTGACGTTGAGGGTTGAGGGTTGAGGCTTTAGGGTTTAGGGTTTAGGGATAGGATTGAGGGTTGAGGGATCAAAGTTAAGGGTTGAGGGATTAGGGTTTGACATTGAGGGTTGAGTACATTGAGGTTCAAGGGTTAAGGGTTTCAGGATAGGGTTTAGGGTCAAGGGTATAAGGATTAGGGATAGGGTTGGAGGGTTTAGGGATAAGGGATTAGGGTTAAAGTTATAGTATCAAGCCTGTTGAGGGTCTAGGAATAGGGATAGCGTTTAGGGTTTAGGGATGAGGGATTAGAGTTAAGGGATGATGGATTAGGGTTGAGGGTTGACGGATTAGGGTTTAAGGTATAGTGTTGAGGGTTTAGGGATAGGGTTTACGGTTGAGGGATTAGAGTGAAGGGTTAAGGGATTAGGATTTGACGTTGAGGGTTGAGGGTTGAGGCTTTAGGTTTAGGGTTTAGGGATAGGGTTGAGGGTCGAGGGATCAGAGTTAAGGGTTGAGGGATTAGGTTTCGACGTTGAGGGTTGAGGTTCTAGGGTTGAGGGTTTAGGGATAGGGTTGAGGGTCGAGGGTTTAGGGTTGAGGTAGACAAGGAGCGACTGAGAGACATAGAGAGGGGAGAGGTAGAGAGGTGAGGGGGAGAGATAAGTGAGATATAGAACATGAGCTAATGGAACTAGAGGTGAGATATTGTAAAGGTGCTATCGAAGGTGAGATAGGCACAAATATTACTGGATCAATCTATAATAGGACAAAACGTAAGCTAGTAAACAATGGGAGATTATTTGCCTATTTCATAACAATATACCTCCCCTAAGTGTGGGGTGGACAACAAGAAACATAGATTTAGGGTTTAGGGTTAGGGTTTAGGGTTGAGGGTTTAGGGATAGGGTTTAGGGTTGAGGGTTTAGGGATAGTGTTGAGGGTTGAGGGTTTAGGGATAGGGTTTAGGGTTAAGGGATAGGGTTTAGGGTTGATGGATTAGGGTTTAATGTTGAGAGTTGAGGGTTTAGGAATAGGGATAGCATTTAGGGTTTAGGGATGAGGGATTAGGGTTGAGGGATTAGGTTTGAGGGTATACAATAAATAAACTAGAATTTAGGTAGGGTTGGGAAAATTTTGTGAATCATCATGGGTTGGAGATTGGAGATTTTGTTGTGTTCAAGTACATATCCAAGTCATATTTTAAGGTTAAGATATTTCAAAGAATAGGGTGTGTGAAAAATATCAATGCTATTCAGCTTATGAATACCAACATTGATACAAATAAAAGATGCCCTTTTTTCTAACAGAATATGTAGTTCAAGTCAACCAATGGGCAGCAAGTTGCTGAATGAATTGGTTTCTGATGGGGAAAACAACAATGATGTTGAATCAATGGAAGAAAATCAAAATTAGGGTTGAGGGTTGAGGGATTAGGGTTGAGGATTGAGGGTTGAGGGATTAGGGTTTAGGGTATAGGGTAGAGGGTAGAGGTTGAAGGTTGAGGGATAATGTTCAAGGTTGAGTGTCCAAGGTTAAGTGTAAAGGGTATATAGGGTTTAAGGGTTTAAGGTTTGAGGGATTAAGGGTTTAAGAGTTGAGGGATTAGGGTTTAAGGCATAGTGTCGAGTGTAGAGGGTTTAGAGACAAGGTTTATGGTTGAAGGTTTAAGGGTTGAGGGTTAAGGGATTAGGATATAAGGTATAGTGTTGAGGGTAGAGGGTTTAGGATTTAAGGTTTAAGGGTTGAGGGTTGAGGCCTTAGGGATAGGGTTTAGTGTTTAGGTTAAGTGAGACACCTAGATGACTAAGGACAGATGAAGAGGTAGACAAGGAATGACTGAGATACCTAGAGAGGGGAGAGGTAGAGAGGTGAGTGGGAGATAGAGGTGAGAGATAGAGAGGTGAGGCGATAGATAGAATAAAATGAGAGAGAGGTGGAGAGGAAGGGAAATATCTAGAGAGCCTTGAGAGATATACAAGTGAGAGACCTAGAACCTAGGGAGAGAGGGGTGAGAGAGATAAGCGAGAGATGGGGGTGAGGCAGATAGGGGAGGAGAGGGGTGGATAAGGGTTAAGGGTTTAAGGCTTTAGGGTTTAAGGGTCAAGGGTTTAGGGTTTAAGGGTTGAGGGTTTAAGGGTTGAGGTATTAAGGGTCTAAGGGTTGAGGGATTAGGGTCTAAGGTATAGTGTCGAGTGTTGAACCCTAATCCCTCAACCCTTGACACAATACCTTAAAACCCTTATCCCTCAACCTTGGGGTTTAAGGTATAGTGTCGAGGGTTGAGGGATTAGGCTTCAACCCTCAACACTATACCTTAAACCCTAATCCCTCAACCCTTAGACCCTTGATACCTCAACCCTTAAACCCTCAACCCTTATCCACCCCTCTCCTCCCCTATCTGCCTCACTCCCATCTCTCCCCTATCTCTCTCACCCCTCTCTCCCTAGGTTGTAGGTCTCTCACTTGTATATCTCTCAGGGCTCTCTAGATATTTCCATTCCTCTCCACCTGTCTCCCTCCTCCTTACCCATCTTTCCCTCAAGTTGTCAACTTCAATCTCTCATTTTATTCTATCTCTCCCCTCACCTCTCTATCTCTCACTTCTATCTCCCCCTCACCTCTACCTCTCCCCTCTCTAAGTTTCTCAGTCACTCCTTGTCTACCTCTCCATCCGTCCTTAGCCATCTAGGTCTCTCATTTAACCTTAAACCCTAAACCCTATCCCTAAATCCTCAATCCTTAAAACTTAAATCCTAAACCCTATCCCTAAAGCCTCACCCCTCAACTCTTAAACCTTAAACCCTAAACCCTCTACCCTCGATACTATACCTTAAACCCTAATCCCTTAAGCCTCATCCCTAAATCCTCAACCCTCATCCCTTAAACCTTCAACCCTAAACCTTCTACCCTCGATAGTATGCCTTAAACCCTAATCCTTCAACCATTAAACCCTCGACCCTTAAACATTGGGCAAACTTTTACAAAAAAGAAAAAAATGCAAAGAAAACAATAACGCCCTCGTGTTCTAACACGAGTGAGTTATACTCGCGTTATAACGCGCTCGCGTTATAGCGTGAGCGCGTTATGGTTTTGTGTTGTCGAGCTAAAGGCTCGGCAACACCAAGCCATAACGCGCTTGCTTTATGGCTTTTTAAAAAGTTTTAAGAATTTGGCCACTTTTTGGCCCCCCATCTTTGTGCACTTACCCTTACTTAAGATTACAATTTCTGATGGAGTGACTAATGTGCATGGAATTGATAGAAAAATGCAGAAACTTCTCTTTTTGAATCAACAGGTGTAGATGCCAGGAACAACAATTTTGTGGATCTCCGGAGATAGTTTTCAATGATCTCTGGAGGTAATACTAGAGGACCATGCCACCTGAAGTTTTGAAGAATGAGGAAGGACTCTCCAGAGCTCTACAAGAGTTTGGAGCATCTCCAGAGCTGAACATATCTCCGGAGCTACAGACATATCTCAGGAGCTGCATACAGGAACAGTTGTCTCTGGCGCCTCCTGAGAGCAGGGCATATTTCTAGCATAGCTGCCAACCAGACACTCTCAGCAGTGATCATAATACCCCTCATTTCACTCAAATCATCACCTGAGTGGTGAGGGGTCATCTTTAGTTAAACTGCTGGAGTTTTATCTTTTCAAAGTTTTTGCATGAGTTATGATGGAACTGATTCAATACCCTAATTTTTAGGGCCTCGATGCCCAAATGTATTAAGACTTAGACTTAGATTTTGAGTGGACTTCTGTTCCACTCAAGTCTACCTTTATTTGCATGCTTTTCTTTCATAATTAAAGTAAAGAGATGGATGTCATCTCATAGAAGAACGGATAGATAGGTTAAGTGATATGTCGTCACTCTTTGGATATATACTTGTAGAAACAACATAAGAAATATACAATGACTGAATTATTCTGATTCTCAAAAATCTCAGTTCCATGTTAGCAATATTTTCATGAATGCAGAGTGAATGAATTGGATTGAATCTAGTTGTGATCTTCTTCTATGCTAATTTCTTACTGTAGCCTTCATCCCCAAGGGTGTGGAGCAAGGGCCCACTCTCACCACTATGGCAGGAGGCTAGTACCATTGTTTTATTAATTCATCTTTTTCTTATGCAAAGTACTTACTGATTTTGATAGGTAGATGCATGTTACTGTTTTAAGATTGCTTTGAGTAAATTTCCTGTTTTATCCTATTTTTAGCATTCCTTAAATTTATTTAGTAAGTAGATAGATTAATCTTTTCAAGTTAATAGAAGCAGTTTAGATTAGTTAGGAAAACTGATAACTATAGAATCCCTAGTTGCAAACAACCGTGGACACAACCCCTGGATTATTGACATCTGAAAAATAGATTAAATGATGAGGTACAATGAAACCTTGTCATTTTTGGCACCGTTGCTGGGGATGTATTGTGTTAATTAGGGAAATTGAGTTAAAATAGTTTTTAGGATAGATCTATATGGTTAGAGCTAGAGATCTGAAAGGAACATATATCAAGCAGACACCCCAACAACAAACCATAGGGGAAAGCAGTGGGGTGGCACAAGATTTTGTTGAGGAGAGAAACCTAGAGCCTACTTTGGAAGCGGCACCTTAGAACAATAATCCCTTAGATCCTCCAAATATTCCACTTGCCAATTATATCCAGGAATTACAACAAAAGTTTCAGGTAGATCCTCTGGTAGAACCTAATTTCCTAGAACCTCAGGGAGAAGAACCAGTACTAAACATGGAAAATGAAAATGATAATCATGGGGAAGAGGAAAATTAGGCTCCAAGAACCTTCTCATATCCTATTGTTTTGGCTGCTGGAGACAATGCTCCTATGAAGAATATCTCACCAGCACACCTGCCAAACTTTAGAGGACTTTCTTCTGAGGATCCAGATCAGTTCTTGTTTGAATTCAAAGTAGTCTGTCAGACTTATGATTATGGATCAGATAACCAAAAACTCAAACTGTTCCCTTCAACTCTAAAAGATTCTATGATGAGATGGTTTATGGGTTTACCCCAGAATTCTATCCATTCTTGGGATCAGATGGAAACAGAGTTTTTGGAAAAATACCATGATTACTGTAGATCCAGTAATAAAAATGAAGAATTGTTTAAAATTAGGCAGGGGGAGGAAGAATCCTTAGAGGACTATGTGGATAGGTTTAACTTCGCCTTGAGAAGGTATGGTAACCCAGTAGATCACTCCTTGGCCAGAACCCTATTTGTAAAAGGGTTGGATAAAGAATCAAAACATGCACTGGACTTAATGGGAAAAGGGAACATCAACATAATGGAAATACTTGATATAGAAGAATTTTGCAGAAACTATTCTAGAACCCAAGATGGAGTGAGGTCATCCAAAACTTTTAAAGGGAAGAATGAAATAAGACAGTTGATGGAAGAGATTGCAAATCTAGAAACAGAATTTTGGTCCAATTAAATACCACATTGGATGGGATTCAGGAAAAAACTAGAATAACTGATCAAAACAGAGCAATTGAACCACTCTCCATCTATTGTCCTAGGTGTAGAAACAAACATCTATTGAGAGAATGCGCTTTGGACAAATCAGAGATTTGTCAAATTTGTGATAAGGAACATCCTACCAGTCAATGTAGTCAACTTCCAGCCTTGAAAAGATTGAGTAAGAAGAATGCTGTAATAGAAGATGAATTGAACTATGTGGGACAAAAACAAGCTGGAAAGTTTCCTTATAATCAGTATCCAAACCAGCCTTCTTATAGGGGTCCTTCTAATTGGGGAAATAATCAGTGGAATCCAACTTGGCATGGGCCTCAAAATAATCCTCCTTGGGGACAACAGGATTGGCAAAAACAACATTGGCAAAACCAAAATTGGCAAAATTAGCCTTGGGGAAATCAACAGTGGCCACCACAGTTTGGATCACAAAACATGCAACCTCAATAGGGTTCTCAATAGGGATATAATCAACAATACCAGGGACAACCTAGACATTTCCAACCTCAACAACAAGCTTTACTAACTGGACCCTCCAACACACAAGGTCAAGCACAAAATGAACCAGTTAGTCAACCACCTTTACCAGCTCAGCCTATACCAAACCCACAGAATAAATAGGGAGCAGCTGTTTACATGACAGAGCAAGAAAATCTAGCTGGAATTAATGCTATATATTCAAATAATCTCCAGTTGCATTCTGGGAAAGCATTCCCAAGACCATCTCCTCCAACTATAGTTGAAGTAACCAATGATGAGGAACCTGAAGATTCATCCACTCAAACCCCAGAGGAGATTACTAACGAAAAAGTGCTAAAATGATCATCCTTGGACAACTTCGGAGTTGCTCCTAAAAGACCGACTCTGGAGAACATTCCTAAACATAATTCTGACAATAGCTCCAGAGATGCTCTAGAGATGGAAAAACTAGCACCATACCCAGAACGGCTTAAACAAAATGTTCCCTAGAAAAAGATCTTGCAAAAACAAATCCAAACCAACCTGGAATCAGAACTTTTACAAGAAATCAAGCAACTAAACATTGAAATTCCTCTCCTCCAGGCAATCATAGATGTTTCAAAACTAAATTAGTTAATATCAAAACGCAGGGCAGGAAGAAAAACTTTCCCTCCACAATACAGGTGGAAGGAAAAGTAGTAGATCTATTGATGGGAGAAATTCTCCTCCCAAAATATGGAGACCTTGGAAACCCTATCATAACTATTTTCATCTCAGGAGTAGAAATTTCAAATGTTTTGGTTGATTTAGGAGCAACAATTAATGTGATGATAGTCCACACAATGGACAAATTAGCTCTATCAGGTATCCAATCCACAACTACAATTCTTCAACTTGCTGACCAGTCAGTAGCTGTTCCAAAAGGAGTAATCACTGATGTACCAGTTGTGATAGATTCATGGGAATTTCTAGTGGACTTCCTGATACTGGAACCTAGAAACCAGAGAAATGCTTATCCACTGATCTTAGGAAGACCATGGCTGGCTACATCAGCAGCATCTATTGATTGTCGAACTAGGGATATGGTCATTTCTAATGGGATAGATTTAAAGAAAATATCTCTGTATCCTCCAGCTAAACCATCAATATATTATACAGGAAGAGTATGGGTGGATGAGCCAGAGAACAATAACAACAGTGCCTCAGTAGCTATGGTAACCATCAAGGAACATCTGGGAGAATTAGAAGAAGAAGTATACTATGATACAACAGAAGACTTCACTCACATCCTAATTAATAAGGATGTGATGGAACTCGCCCAAGATCCTAAGAGAGAACTTCTTACTTCTTCTCATTGTACTCTCGCCAACATCATTCCTTGTGGGGAAACATTTTACAGAGACTTAGCCACTTTCCATATGTTGCTTCCATATTCTTGTCCTCTCAATACCATGACTCCTATGTGCAGGTTAACTACATCTATGGATCAAATCACAAAATAGGTCATGATTTTACCAGGGAAAACACTTAATATCAATACTCAGTTAACAGCCAATCAGGATGAAAAACTCATCCAACTTCTAATTTCTCATTCAATATCTTTTGCTTGGGAATACCAAGATATGAAAGGCATACCTCCTGAGATCTGTACCCATCATATATACACTGAGGATATAAAACCTGTCAGACAACCCCAGAGAAGATTGAATCCTGCTTTAAAGGACATTGTCAAAACTGAAATAGAAAAATTACTTCAAGCAGGGTTCATATATCCAATCTCAGACAGTCAATAGGTCTCACCCCTTGTCATAGTGCCTAAAAAGAATGGGAAATGGAGGGTGTGTATTGATTATAGAGAACTCAACAAGGCCACAAAAAAGGACTACTTTCCCTTACCATTCATTGACCAAGTTCTGGACAATCTTGTTGGGAGAAAGTATTTTTCTTTTCTCGATGGATTCAGTGGGTATAATCAAATTCAAGTAGCACCTAAGGACCAGGACAAAACCACCTTCACATGCTCTTGGGGAACCTTTGCTTACAAAGTTCTTCCCTTTGGGCTATGCAATGCCCCAGCTACATTTCAGAGACTTGTTTTAGCTATTTTTGCTGAACTAGCTAATGATTGCATGGAGGTCTATATGGATGACTTTATTGTGTATGGGGATAATTTTGAGGAAGCTCTCACAAACCTTGAGAAAGTACTGAAATGCTGTGAGAAAAATCAATTATCCCTTAGCCATGAAAAGTGCTTCATGATGGTGGAGGAAGGAATTGTTTTGGGACACCATATTTCAGAGAAAGGGATCAAAGTGAATCAAAACAAGATAGAGGTAATCACATAGTTGCCTTCACCCAAAAATCAGACAGATGTTAGAAGTTTTCTGGGTCATGCAGGATACTATAGGAGGTTCATAGAAAATTTCAGCAGAATAGCTGCCCCCCTGTTTACCCTGCTTAACAAAGACACAGAATTTATGTGGACAGAAGAATGTCAATCAGCATTTGAAACCTTGAAAGAGAAGCTTACTGTCACACCAATTTTAAGAGGACCAAATTGGACCTTGCCATTTCACATACAGACTGATGCTTCAAATGAGTCCATTGGGGCAGTTTTAGGACAAAAGGAGGAAGGAGAAAGTATGCATGCCATTTATTACATCAGCAAAAACCTTACCTCTGTAGAAAGAAACTATACAACAACTGAAAAAGAATTCTTGGAAGTCATCTATGCTATAAATAAATTTAGGCATTACATCACTGGATATAAGATATTTGTACACATTGATCATGCAGCCATCAAGTACCTAATGAATAAACCAGTAGTGGGTGCAAGGATCATCAGGTGGTTATTGCTATTGCAGGAATTCAATATTACCATAGTTGATAATCCAGGAAAGTTTAATTTGGTTGCTGAATTTCTATCAAGATTGCATACAGGAGGAGAGAACCAACTAGTGGAGGACAAGTTCCCAGATGAACATCTTTTTGCTATATCCTCTATTGCACCTTGGTTTGCTGACGTAGCTAATCTTTTAGCTACAGGCTTGTATCCATCCCATTTTACTTCAAAACAAAGAAAACATTTGGTTAAAGAAAGTTTATCTTACAAATGGTTGAATGGTTTACTATTTAAATGTGGTCCTGATTTCATTCTACACAGGTGTTTAAAAGCTGATGAGATTTTTGATGTGTTGAGAGCATGTCATGATGAACCATCTGGTGGCCATTACTCCTTCCACAGGACAGTTCACAAGATCCTCGGAGCTGGTTATTATTAGCCCTCTCTTCATAAAGATACAAAGAAGTATGTGCAGCACTGTGACCAGTGCCAAAGGATGGGATAGCCAACCTTTACCCAGAAGATGTTACTACATCCTCAAGTCATGATGGAACCATTTGAGCAGTGGGGTCTAGAATTTGTGGGACCAATTTTGCCACGATCATCAGGCAAGGAGTACATTCTAGTGTGTACAGACTATGTTACTAAGTGGGCTGAGGTTCAAGCATTACAGTTTGCAAGAGAAGAGAAAGTTGCAGATTTCCTTTACAATAAGATTTTCTTAAGATTTAGAGCCCCAAGATCAATAGTTTCAGACATAGGACCTCAGTTTACATCATAGGTAATCAAGGCATTCACAGATTTATATCAAGTCAAGCACAGGAAATATTCACCTTACCATCCTCAAGCAAATGGACAGGTAGAAGTAACTAATAGGGAACTTGAAAATATTCTAAAAAGGACAGTAGCATTGAACATAAAAGATTGGGCTAGCAGATTACCTGAAGCAGTTTGGGCTTACAATACCACTTGGAAGTCCACAACAAAGTTCTCACCATATGAATTGGTTTATGGGAAAAAGCCTATATTGTCCATAAAATTTGAACTCCAGACACTTAAAACTGTATTGGATGTTGGTTTGCCATTGTCTATAACTCAGCAAAATAGAATTCTTCAGCTCAATGAGTTTGATGAAATTCAGACAGAAGCCATTCAACAAACAGAATTGGTTCAGTACCAGAGGAAGCAATGGCATGACCAACACATCAAGAGGAGGACATTTCAACAAGGAGATTGGGTTCTTCTTTATGATTCTAAATTCAAGGAGTTCAAAGGGAAATTGCAAACACATTGGCTGGGTCCTTATCAAATAAAGAAAGTATTTGAGAGTGGAACTGTATCATTGCAACCTATTGATGGGAGCATAGACACATTTCTAGTAAATGGTCACTGAATCAGGCTCTACAAAAGACCATCCACTAAAGAGGAGTTTCTGAATGATTTGTGTTTTGATACAAGGGATACCTCCTCTGTCACAGTGTTGGATTGAATTTGAAAAAAAAAAGGAAGGTTGAAAACCAGCAAATGGCGGCCTTCTAAAAAAAAAAAGAAAAAAAAAAAAGAGAAAGATGGAAAACCAGCAAATGGCTATCTTTCTCGACCAAGGGAGTTGAAAACGAGTAAATGGCAATTCCCTTCTTTGGGTTAGTTGAAATAATTGAGCTTCAGAGATGATCTGATGCCAAGAGCTAGTCAAATGCACCTCCAGTGCTTCTCAAACTAGGAGCACCTCCGGTGCTTCTCAACAAAGAGCACCTCCGGTGCTCCCCAACTAGGAGCACCTCCGGCGCTTTGTCAATAAAGAAGTCAGTTTCAAATAATAAGGGAGGGGACCCACCTCTCCAGGCAGTAAAGTAGACACATCACATGATGAGGTCATCATGACTCATCCTCTACTTTATCACAAAAGAATAAATTCAATTGGCATGAATTTCATTTGAAGGGGTATTCACAAAGCCGATGCTAACATCATGAAGGAACGTGGATTCTTGAATCACTCAGCGCAATGATTGTAGGTCACATGCTAACGGAGTAGTGGACGTCATCTCCAGCCACCACAAGCTGTTCATGTGCCACGCTGCGTGCAATCTCCAACAATGACGTAACATATCTGCCGTGTACATCACCCTCATCATTAAAACTAATCTAGGTAACTCTATCTTTAATTAATCATTATTAGAAACTATCTTGTCTTTCTGTTTTGGGTGCCGCCACTATGCCACATCTTCCTGCCATCATCTTCTTTCCTAAATTCACACATGCCAACAACTGTGTTGTACTGCCACCTTGTCTCCAGAGCGCCTGTCCTTTTGTCGCATTTATGACTGCTTTGGTACTCTAACTAACCTACATAAGTCTAAGCTGAAAAAAAAAACATTCCTCATTCGAACCTTTGAAGTACCCTGAAGAACAGAGCAATTGAATAGTCCTTCGGAGCCTACAGAGCAATTTGAACAGTCCTCCAGAGCCTACAAAGATAGGAGGAAAGGTTAGACTACAGATTGAGGAGGTGAAGAAATAAGCACAGAAGGAGGAATCAATTCAGCAATGGGAGTCAAGAAGAAGTCTGAGCTAGAAAGTACTGCAAGTCTTCTGCGGGATGCAGCTGCAGCAAATATTCTAAGAGTTACAGGATGGTTAGACTTCCTGGAAAAATTTGAAGGGATTTAGGAAGATGTTGTGGATGAATTCCTCAGAAATTTAAGGGACAACCAGACAACTATCAGAGGAGTACAAATCAATTTCTCCTCAGCCACTATCAGCCACATATCTGGACTTCCTGAACAAGGTGAGAGGTTTTACCACTTGAAAACCTTATACACTGATTTGATTAAAAATTTCTCTGTCTGTGGTGAACCTGCTATTCAATTACATTCGAATAAAAATGAAGTCAAAGGAATTCTGAGGTCCACACTCCCAAACCCTTGGACATCTATTGCCACCTAGTTAATGAAATACTTTACTTGTGATGGTGAATTTTCTCTAGTTTTAGGGCTAATCATGAAAATGCTGATTTTCCTAAGACATGGGAATAGACACCTTGAATATAGAATAAATATTCCCAATTTTCTGTATTATACCATCAGGGCAACTACAGAAAAATATCAGCAGAATAAGGGACCCATGAAACACCATGGTCTCATCTTTTTAGTAGTTAAGCACCACTTCCTATCTCAGGCCAGTGGGGAGGAATTATGGCAACACTTTCTTGAGCAAAGTCCCCAGGTCAGAGAACTAGAGATGGCACAACCATGAGGTGAGAGTTCTCCTCAAGATGAGGAAACTGAGCCTTCAGCCTCCTCCACAGCTGTTCACAGAGGACAGATGCCCTCACAGGAGGCCACTTCATCTGCAGCCCCTGTTCCTGACAAAAACAAGAAAGGCAAAGAAATTGCAGAACCTGCTCCTAAACAAACCCTCTATATGACTCAATCAGTTAGGAGAAAGATGACTCTAACTGAGGACTCTTGCCCTAAGGAATTAACAGAGGGAAGGTCAAGACAGAGAACAGAGGGAACCTGGTGGGCTGAAGAACCATCTCATGATTCAGATGAGATCCCTCTGGTCAGGAAGAGGAAATAAAGAGAAATTTCTCCAGCACCATCTGTTCATCTAGAATCAAGCCCAATTTCAGAAGCACCATGTGCTTCGAAGACAGAAAACATACAAACTTATACTATTTCCTCAGATTCTGAGGAAGAGAGACCTGCTCCGGAGGCACCTACCCCACCTTTGCTCCGGAGAAGCAAAAGGAAGAGACAACTCTCACAAGATGAAAAAGATACTGCCCTACTCGCTGAGGCACTCCTGGAATTGAGAACATGTGAGGATAAGGATGGGCCTTCATTGGTGCCAGCAGAAGCAGAGGAACCCCAAGAGGATCCTCAGGACAGGCAGTCTGAAGAAGAAACAGAGCAAATGGATACAGTGGGCAGAGTAGGGTAGATGGCCATGGGAAACCCTGATGATCAGCTAGCAGCCACAGAAGCAGAAGCAGAAACATTCTCTCATCCCTCTGATCAAGAGGATGTAGAATTTTCAAAATGACAACAATTGATGGAAGAAATTGAAAATTTAAAGAGATTGCTCTGGGGAAAGAATTTGATTATTACTGACCTCAAGAAGGTCAGAGTAGAGGTGGAAATGGAACAAAAACAAACCATTGCAAATATCCAAACATAACTCTAAAGAAAGGATAAGATCATCCAGGAGAAAGAGGCAGAGTTAGAGGCCCAAAGAATTGAGAAAAGGGCAGAGTTGGAGGCACAAAAACTTGAGGCAGCCAAATTGGTGGAAGAAAAAGAGAAAGAAGCAGCACAGAGTGTTTCTGAGCTCACCATGGCTAGAGACAATAGCCTCACAATAATGGCAGCACTGATTGAGAAAGTACAAAGCCAGGATAGACAATTAACTTAGGCCAATAACAGACTGGATGACCAGGAAGAATATATTCGAGAATTGGCTGGCCCAAGGGCAACCAATGAGTAGGAAATACAAATAGATGCCTATGTGGGTCCAATCCCCATTGACATTCCCAAAGCCCTGTTCCATTGGGAGAAGAGGTGTAGAGAATATGAGGCTTCTAAGCCTATGTTGCAAATACAAAGGGCAGTCACTACCAAAATAGAAAGAATAGCAACTTTGGAAGGCAAAATCATTAAAATGGCCTCCCTTGCTTCAGAAATTCTATCCTACAGACCTCCAAGTGCCAGCTAGTCCATGTTCTTACAGAAAAGGGTACTACAAAGGAAATTCTCTTTGGTCCTATCTGAAATGGTTGAGGATACAGAAACAACAAAGGATTCATGACATCATATACCAGGAGCAATGATGAGGACAAGAATTTCCTATGTGAATTATACTTGCATGGGTTCTTTGTTAATGATATAACTTATATTCTTAATCATTTTGTGGGGGAATGTCAGCTTAAGGAATTTATGTCCCTGATGAGGAATCACCAGATTTGGAATGAAAGGATGGAAGATCATCTCAAGAAGGATTTAAAAATAGATCTTTTCATCAGGAAGGAATGTCCCAATCCCGGTTCTTTTAGGATCAAATTTAGGTCCCTTATGTATCATCCTGATAGTAAAAATGGAAATTTGCATTATACTTGAAAAGTTTACAGGAATGCTCCATCGATTTTGGTCTTTTTATGATCAATTCAGCAAATCTAGTACTTACTATAGCAAAGAAGAGATGGAATATTTTGACCCTGGAGCAGAAACTGAGAGAGGTGGTCACTCCTACAAACTTAAGATTATTCATGAGAAAGGCAAAGTTGATATCCAAACTAATGGATAACCATAAGTAGGAATGGATAGGTGGATGGTACATGCCCCCTCTAATAATTGAACCACTCCCTATTTGGGCAGAACAGATGGAAGATGAAAAATTGCAGGACTGGATGAAGCAAGTTGATGAGTACAGAGGCAATGGTAATATCAACTGAACAACTTGGACCACCTATGCCCAGGATTATAGCCTGTCAGACAAGTTGCTTCGCCAGAATAAATCTAGAATGTGAGAAGCAGGAGGACCTGCCACACCTTAGGTATGGGGGGATGATGAGTGCCAAGTTGCACTCATGAAATACATCTTTTTGCCTCTCTTTTTCTCCTTCCTGAGTCCATCTTTTCTAATGTCTGCACCCAAATAAGCTAGCAAGATCGTTCTATTTAATAATTAATTGAGATAGATTACTTAAGATTATAATTTCTAATGGATTGACTAATGTGCATGGAATTGATGGAAAAATGCAGAAACTTCTCTCTTTTTGAATCAATAGGTGTAGATGCTAGGAACAACAATGTTGTACATCTTCGGAGATAGTTTTCAATGATCTTCGGAGGCAATACCAGATGACCATGCCACCTGAAGTTTTGAAGAATGAGGAAGGACTCTCTGAAGGTCTGCGAGAGTCTAGAGCATCTCTAGAGCTGAACATATCTCTAGAGCTATAGACAGGAACAATTGTTTCTGGTGCCTCCTGAGAGTAGGGCATATTTCCAACATAGCTGCCGACCAGACACTCTCAGCAGTGATCATAATACCCCTCATTTCACTCAAATCATCACCTGAGTGGTGAGGGGTCATCTTTAGTTAAACTGTTGGAGTTTTATCTTTTCAAAGTTTTTGCATGAGTTACGATGGAACTGATTCAATACCCTTATTTTTAGGGCCTCGATGCCCAAATGTATTAAGACTTAGACTTAGATTTTGAGTGGACTTCTGTTCCACTCAAGTCTACCTTTATTTGCATGATTTTCTTTCATAATTAAAATAAAGAGATGGATGTCATCTCATAGAAGAACGGATAGATAGGTTAAGTGATGTGTCGTCACTCTTTGGATATATACTTGTAGAAACAGAAGAAGAAATATACAATGATTGAATTATTCTGATTCTCAAAAATCTCAGTTTTGTGTTAACAATATTTTCATGAATGTAGAGTGAATGAATTGGATTGAATCTAGTTGTGATCTTCTTCTGTGCTGATTTCTTACTGTAGCCTTCAGCCCCAAGGGTGTGGAGCAAGGGCCCACTCTCACCACTAAGGCAGGAGGCTAGTACCATTGTTTTATTAATTCAGCTTTCTGTTATGCAAAGTACTTATTGATTTTGATAGGTAGATGCATGTTACTGTTTTAAGATTGCTTTGAGTAAATTTCCTGTTTTATCCTATTTTCAACATTCCTTAAATTTATTTAGTAAGTAGATAGATTAATCTTTTCAAGTTAATAGAAGCAGTTCAGATTAGTTAGGAAAACTGATAACTATAGAATCCCTAGTTGCAAACAGCCGTGGACATAGCTCCTAGATTATTGACATCTGAAAAATAGATTAAATGATGAGGTACAGTGACACCTTGTCAGAATGTACATATATGCCTTATATAAATAGACATGAGAGAGGAGGTAGGAAGGTAAAAGTCGACGACTGACTACCCCTCAAAAGATTCGGCACTTGTGCTAGTTAAGTGACAAGTTCTCATACAAGTGGTAATCAAACATGCAAGAGGTGTCTCACAAAGATGAGTAAACATGTCTTCACCACATGAGGTGAGACAAATTCTAAAAAAGCCTAAGTAAACTTAATCTAAGTGTGAATAGGTCAATCCTAGTGAAGGTGTTATCCTAACTAGTTACATAATAACCTTATTTACTTTAACACCCCCCTTCAGTGTAACTTAGGGAGAAGTAAAACAAAGATGATGTGTCCCAAATTCTAGGCCATAGTAGGTATCCATATACAAACAATTTTGTCATAAGCATCTAGAGTAAAGGAGAAAACCATGTGTGAAAAACCCCTCTCCAAAAGAGAAATGATACAAATAGAATGTACAAGTGAAGAAGAAGAAGATAGAAGGAGGACTCATCATGACCCCCCAAGGACTACTTCTAACAATAATGGACAATATATGTTCCCCCCATAGGACAAAAAAGATCTGAGAAGGTCTATGTGACCCCCCAAAAAATGTGAAGTAAAGAACTCCATGTAAGGAAATGTTTCCTCCCAAAATTGATATGAGAAGACTAACCATGCAACCTCCCCTCAAAATACCTCTTGTAGTGTGTGTAGAAGCTCAACACTGGATGCTGAAGATGATCAATGAACATTGACCACATTTCTCCCCTTAGGAAGAAAAAGAACCACAAAAGTGTACAAATAATCTTCCCATTCCAAATAGGAACATGCATGAAGTAGTATGAAGGTATCTGAATTATGCATATGATCTAAAGACACAATTGATGCCCATGATGTCTTCTTAGGATTCTCAAGTATCTCTAAGCCAGTGTTTACGTGTGACAAATGTTGATAACACAAATCAGGTACCCTAAAGGATTCAAGAAGAGGGACCACAGGGACCATTCTAGATGTATGGTGATAACTTGACTAATGAGAATCTGATACTTCTATAGAGGATGTCAAAATACATGATGACTTAGTCGAACATGTGGACTCATAAATATCTGCAGAATTTGTCACTATAGAAGTTGATGTATGCATAAAAAGAGCAATCATACCTAAAGAAGGCAATGGTGGTGCAACTTCATCAAAGCTATCATTGAATAGAAGATGAATGTCCTCAATGGTGTCTCCCTAATCTGTAATGTGGGACTCTACAAAAAGACATGAAATTTTGGGTAGATATGCATCCCAATGTGGTGGATTTGGAAAGAGGAGAGTCATATCCTAGTGTAGAGAATCACTGGGAGCCATGTGGAGATATCAACTCTAGATTTAGATGTAGCAATAGGTGATGATGGTGGAGATGCGATCTCAATGCAAGTCATCTGACTAGATTGTTCATCCCCAAATGATGTTGTCTCACAAGATGTCTGAGTGAGACTAGATGATTTTTCTGTAAGTGCTTTATAATGATCTATAGAACTTTGATAAACACAAATAAGGTTTTGTTTGAGTTCATTGATTTTACAATGATGACATTCTTCTATTATATGCCGCTTTATCCCACAATAGCCATATTTGATTTTCCATTTATTACGAGGTTTATTCAGAATACTCGAATGGAAGAGATTATGTGTGACATCCATAGAAATATACATGATCAAATTTTAAGCACTATCTAAAGTAGAAATTTGAGTTTGCCCCTCCAAAATGATTATGACTATTTGAGAAGCCCCCCAAAAAAATATGCAAGAAAAATTACAACTTGTTTGAATATTGGATGCCAAATCAACTGTTTAAAATTTATGGAGATTTTTACAAAAATGAGCAGATTTCCAATTCTTAAATTTTGTTTACAAATTTTAATTCCTTGTGAAATTTTGAGCACTTTCAAAAAAATTAATGAAATTTCGAGCACTTTCAAAAAAAATTCATGAAATTTTGATATCATAAGAGAAAGTTATGCCTCATCAAAAATTGCACTTACAATGAAGTTCAGGGGTTAAAAACCAATAAAAAAGGAAATTCTTTTTTGAATTGACTTTGCCACAGTGAAGTTCATGGAAACAAATTTCCGTTGACTATAATTTTGTGAAATTTTGCCTCTACAGGTGAAAGTTGTCGCAAAATGAAAAAAAGGCCTAATTGAGGCACTTTGGAATGACCTTGATGGTTAGCTTGGCATAAAATTTTAGCCTTTGGCGATAAATGTTAAGTCATCTAGGTAGCATAGAATTCTATCTACTGACATTCTTTCTCATGGTTAAAATTATGGTGAAGGTTACATTGAGGTTAACATTAAATGTTAACACTATAATATGTGCCAATGTTATAGTAGATGTTAATGTTACAAGAAATGCTACATTTAACTATTTGAGGTTAAAAAAATGCCACGGTTTACAAAGTGAACAATGACATACAAATGTAATAATCTAATAATGACTATAAGTGTTAATGCAACCTAAAATACCAAATGTGGAGTAAACAACAAATGTTAACATAAGACAACAAATGTCAAAGATAATGAGTCCTGGGGGGTAGTAGAGTCTTGGTAGAATGCTGCAAAACAGGCCTGATGCAAACAAAGGCGGTATGTGACCAAACAAAGACTGTGAAAACACTTAATGGCAGCAGGGAGCATGGATGGTTCCTTCGATTTGTAGAGGAGATTAGCGACCTCTTTTAGTGGCTTATGCAATGATCACTGACATATGTGGATGCTATCTACAATGTGAGGCACTTCACCATAAGGAATTGCACTGCTTTGGCTTTGACTGGAATGGAAACAATGTGGTGACCTGTATATTCAAATAAACAAAAACCATATATTCTTCAAATGACAACTGTGAATAACCTAGATGCTATAGATAAAACCGACTAAGAGTTGAATGCAGATCTGCAAGCTCATTGCATAAATGACGACCTTAGTGTAGACAAGGAGAACAAAATGTTGAGCAGCCAGAAGCACTCGATCCATGATTTAGATGCCAGTGAATAGGAGTGAAGACTAGAAGAGGCTGAATGTTTGTGAAGGCATGCAAACCTAGTCGTGACAGAATGCAATAGGGGCCTGTGGAGGCTGTAAAAGAGGCTGAGTCACCTGTAAATGGACCGACAAGGGCTAAAACACCTATGAATGCCTTGAATAGGGTTGTAAATCCTTAGACCAGGGCCGATAGACTTGCAGGCTAACTTGCAAAGGATAAACCTGTGATGTTAACTTTCAGATTGAAAGAAAATGGCAATTAAAACAAGAATCAAACCCTTCAAATTTTGAATGCTTTGAGCAGACTAGAGCTTGGGCACTTGATGAGTCCCCAACAAGGGCCAAACATCCTAAGCAAAGAGCCTGGAAGGGTCTCAAACACAAAATATGCCCTATAGATTGGAGGTCATGAGAAGGGAAAAGCAAAAACCTCTGAACTAGAAAACCGCTAGACCCTGATTCAATAGCAAACTAGGTAGAGAAATATAGAGATCGAGAGGCCAAAAAATGATCCCCAGAAGAAGATTTCACCCAAATTTCTTCAAGAAATCTGCTCAGAAATGTAAGAGACCTGCAAAAATGACCAGATTGACAAAAAAATGTAGGGGGCACTATTTCCCTCTGCAAAAAAAATTGCAACTTAAAAAAAAAAAATTTGTACAGGTACGGATGAGGTCGTACGACTATACAAACCATAGGCGGGTAATTTTTTTAAAAAAAATCACTTTACTAAAATTCATTGTTTGAAGGGTTATTCTTACTATCTCAGACCTTCTAGACTCAACGATGAGGTCCATTTGGCTCCATGGCAAACTCTTGAAGTGGTTTGGTGCAAGAATCTCTCAATATGGTAAGGGTTTTGCTAGCATGGCTCTGATATCATGTTGGAGAAACCAAGATCAGCAAGTAAAGACCAAATAGCTTCCACAAAAGACAATTTCACATAAAAGCCTAATTGATATTACCAAAAGATAATTAGAATGTACATAGATGCCTTGTATAAATAGGCATGAGAGAGGAGGTAGGAAGGTAGGAGTCGATGACTGACTACCCCTCCAAAGGTGCGACACTTGTGAGCTAAGTGACAAGTGCTCATGCAAGTGGCAATCAAACATGCAAGAGGTGTCTCACAAAGATGAGAACACATGCCTTCACCACATGAGGTGAGACAAAGTCTAAAAAAGCCTAAGTAAACTTAAGCTAAGTGTGAATAGGTCAATCCTAGTAAATGTGTTATCCTAACTAGTTACATAATGACCTTATTGTTAGGGTTAGTCGGCAGAAGATATCAATTAAATGCAAATAAAGATTAAATAGAGAAATGGAAATACATAGAATTAATAACAGCGAGAGACAAGATTTATGGCACTTTGACTGTCTGTATACAAAGAACTGTTAGCCTGTTGTTTACCCAATTCTTCCATGAAAGATTGCAGCCATATCATCTCCTTGCTTACCTCTGTTGCAGCTACATATTCTGCCTCTGTGGTGGATAAAGCAACCACCTTTTGCAACCTAGAAATCCAACTCATCGATGTTCCACCTACAGTAAAGACATAATCTGTAGCACTCCGCCTGGTATCAATATCCCCTGCCAAATCTGAGTCTACATAACCTACTAAATCAGTATTAGAGCCCCCAAAACATAAGTGTTTATTAGATGTACCTCTCAAATATCTGAGAATCCATTTGACCGCATTCCAATGCTCAAATCCGGGATGACTCATATACCTGCTAACGACTCCGACAGCATGTGCAATATCCGGTCTCGTGCATACCATGGCATACATTAAACTTCCTACAGCTGAAGCATATGGAACCTTGGACAATTTTTCTTCCTCCTCTTGTGTCTTTGGACACATCTCTTTAGTCAATTTTAAATGACTAGGCAAAGGTGTGCTGACAGCTTTTGCATTCTCCATATGGAATCTCTACAATACCTTTTCAACATAAGCAGCCTGAGATAGAGTCAATTTTTTGTTCTTCCTATCTCTGCAAATTTTCATACCAAGGATTTGTTTTGCTGCCCCCAAATCCTTCATATCAAATGACTGTGCTAACTAATGTTTTAACTCTCTGATGTGATCCATGTTAGACCCAGCTACAAGCATGTCATCAACATATAAACATAAAATAATGTAGCTGGCATTATCTAACCTCTTAAAATAAACACAATGGTCAGAATTACACCTGTTGTAGCCTTGCTCAGCCATAAAACTATCAAATTTCAAATACCATTGTCGAGGTGCTTGTTTCAGGCCATACAAACTCTTCTTCAATCTGCACACTTGTTTCTCCTTACCTTTGACCTCAAATCCCTGTGGTTGTGCCATGTATATCTCCTCCTCCAAATCACCATGGAGAAAGGCAGTTTTCACATCTAGCTGTTCCAAATGCAAATCTTTAGCAGCCACAATACTTAAAACAGTACGAATAGAAGTCATCTTGACAACCGGAGAAAAGATCTCATCAAAATCAATGCCCTGTTTCTGTGCAAATCCTTTTACAACTAACCTGGCCTTAAATCTTTTCTTACCTCCATCTTCCTCTTTCAACCTGTAAACCCATTTGTTTGGTAAAGCCTTTTTACCTACAGGTAACTTACATAATTCCCAAGTCTGATTTTTCAGCAAGGAGTCCATTTCTTCTTTCATGGCAAGCTCCCACTGAACTTGTGTATTCACCTGCATAGCTTCATCATACCCTTCTGGTTCACCAGCATCTATTAACAAAATAGAATACAAAGAAGGAGAAAACCTTTCAGGAGGTCTACTTATCCTTGTTGACCGTCTAACATTCACTGGAGTTTGTGGTATTTCTGGTTGCTGTTGCGGAGCATGAGGAGCCACTGGAACATCACTATTTGGAGTATCATCTAGCACCACATAATCCTTTTCTTTCTTCTCATGCTGCTGCAACTAATCTTTGTACAACACCTTCTCATTGAATATAACATCCCTGCTTCTCACAATTTTCTGATTTTCAAAATCCCAAAGCCTATAACCAAATTCATCAATGCCATATCTAATGAAGGTACATTTTTTTGATTTCGCATCCAGCTTGGTTCTATTTTCAGAATCTATATGTGCAAATGCTTCACAGCCAAAGGTTTTCAGAAAAGAATAACTCACCTTCTTACCTGTCCATGCTTCCTTTGGAATACCACAGCCCAAAGGAACTGAAGGACCTCTATTAATTAAATATATAGCAGTGTTGACAGCCTCTGCCCACATGTTTAAAGGCAGCCCAACATGCAATCTCATGGTCCTTGCATGCTCCATTATTGTCCTATCCATGCGTTCAGCCACTCCATTTTCCTGTGGAGTCCCTGGAACCGTTTTCTGCCTACGAATTCCATTAAAGGAACAATAATCTTTAAATTCTTTGCTGCAATACTCACTGCCATTATCAGATCTGAGACATTTTAATCTTTTACCTGTCTCATTCTCAACCAAGCTTCTCCATTTTTTAAATGTTTCAAATACATCAAATTTCTGTCGAAGGAAATAAATCCAGACCTTCCTAGTTGCATCATCTATGAATGTAACATAATACCGAGAGCCACCGAAAGAAGATACCTGAGCTGGTCCCCATACATCTGTATGCACAAGCTCCAATTTTTTATTTTTCTTTTTCTTCCCATCTCTGAGAAAACTGACTCTCTTTTATTTTCCATACACACAACTTTCACAGAAATCCATATTAATACATTTTAGACCTGGTAAAATTTTCTTAGAATGAAGTACCTTCATACCTTTTTCACTCATATGCCCAAGTCTGTTATGCCACAGTGTTGTTTCAGAACTTGCAGCAACTTTTCCAGTCTCTTCTTGCAAACCTGCAGCAACTGTTCCTGAACCTGTTTGTTTTTCCTCTATAACATCTAAAGTAGAAGGAACAGTATGACCTGTACAAAGATATAAGGTGCCTACTTTCACACCTTTTGCTACTACTAAGGCACCTTTTGAAACCTTCCAATTTTTATCAGTAAATATAACAGTGCAACCTTGTTCAGTTAGCTGCCCTGCTGAAATTAAATTCCTACTGAGCCTTGGAACATGCCTTACCTCTTGTAGTAGCCAATGATTCCCATTCTGCAACTTAATCTTGATTCTTCCTTTTCCAACAATCTAACAGGGTTCGTTATCTCCCAAATAAACCAGCCCAAAATCCCCTTGGACATAATCAAGAAAATAACTTCTATGGGGTGTAGCATGAAATGAGGCCCTTGAATCTAAAACCCATGAATCATCAACATTATCTAGGGAAAGAATCAAAGCGTCATCTTCAGATTTATTACTTACCACATTTGCTTCCTTATTGCCTTCTTGTTTGTCTCTTTCTTTATTTTTCTGAGACCAGCAATCTTTCTTCAGATGACCTGATTTTCCACAGTACCAGCAATCCTTCTATCCTCTGGTTTGGGATCTTTTGTCCTTTGATTTTCCTCGTGACTTCCCATGTCCTCCAAAACCTTTTCCTCTCTCTTTTGATCTGCCCCTACTTTTTGCATTCAAAACACTGCCTGATTTGGATCCACTTGAGCTTTTCTTACGAATTTCCTCACTCAGAATAATACCAACAACATCATCAAATTTCAAGGTATTTGAACCAGAAACAGAGTTACTAACCGCCATTACCAAACTTTCCCAGCTTTCAGGCAATGAACATAATATCAAGAGAGCTCTAACTTCTTCATCAAATTTTACATTTACAGAAGTCAATTGACTGACAATCATATTAAATTCATTTAAATGATCTGTCACAGATCCACCTTCAACCATTTTCAGATTAAACAAATGCTTCATAAGAAATACCTTATTTGAGGCTGAGGGTTTTTCATACAATTTTGCCAAAGCTTTCATCAGACCATCTGTTGTCTTCGCTTCCGTTATATTGAATGCCACCGACGGTGCCAGGCACAACCGAATGGTTCCCAGTGCCTTTCTGTCAAGAAGATTCCAATCCTCATCAGACATTGTTTCCGGTTTCTTGGCTACTCCTTCCAACGGCATCCATAAATCCTTTTGATAGAGGTAATCCTCCATCTGCATCTTCCATAACTGATAGTTCTGCCCATTGAATTTATCGACCTTCAATCTTCCCTCGTCCGCCATTGCTCCCACTCAACCGTGAGACTTTCCTGTAGATGATAATCGAACACAACCCACTCTGATACCACTTGTTAGGGTTAGCCGGCAGAAGATATCAATTAAATGCAAATAATGATTAAATAGAGAAATGGAAATACATAGAATTAATAACAGCGAGAGACAAGATTTAATGTGGTTCACCCAAACTCGGGCTACATCCACCAAACAGAGAGTCCAATATTATTATCCAGTAAATCAAAATGATTACAATTAGCAATCCCTGCAACTCAATACCGCTGCAAATGCTACAATACAATGCCCAAACCCTAACCCTTGGCCACCTTTTATCAAGCCTTTTTGTTGGTTACAAAAATTAGGGTTTTCTTATGTCGGTCATAAAAATAGGATTTTTTTTAAGTCGGCCCTAGGGTTTTTTAAGTCAGCCCTAAATTTTTTTTTCTGATCAGTCACCACCTACCAACACTTATTTACACTAACATTCTATTGGTTGTGCCATGTAGATGTTTGATTCTTATCTAAGGACTCAATTTATTCCTCCATAGTGTTCTTCTAAAAATTATTTTCATTTGATCCAAGTGCCTCCTTAATAGTTGTGAACCTATGAAAATGAACCATGATGCAAAGAGCAAATTAAGCAAGTTAACCTACTCTATTCACCATCATAAATCACCTCAAGATTAGACAAAGAAGACCAAAAGCAAGGATGAAAACACACACATAAGGTTCTCACGAAAATCTCCTTAATGCACCAAGCATGTGGTGGACGTGTCCAAGGATGAGATAGGAAGAATTTAGGTTGTCTAAGTGCTCAAAGTGATAGCATAACTTTGCATTCAAGAGTTTTGTCTAAATGGTTTGCATGAGGCTCAATTTATAAATTTTTGGAGGAGGAAACAGAGGGCTAGGATCAATTTGGAAGATATGGGGCTCTCATTGCTTGAGAGGATTAGAGGCATGAGAAGCCTTCAAGTATCATGCATTGGATGGTGGTCAAAGAGCCTCCCAAGATTCAAGGGGAATCAAGGGTTTAGATTGTACATTGGAGGGAGTGGATGGTGAGGATTAAAAAGTGATTTCTTGGAGTGTAGTGCAAATTTTGCCCATGCCACCAAGTACCCCTCTTGTACATGTTGAATGACATGTGTACCTATTTGGAAACTTGGGCACATAATGCCTTGATTAATCATGCTTAGGCATGTGCAAATGATTAATGATGATAAGTGATGTAATTTAGTCAACTTAATCAAAAGTGCATAAAATGGAGAATTAAATAAATATGGAAATTTGTTTAATTCTTGGATGGGGTGGGATAGGCTTAGATAACTTTTTTTTGCATTTATTATCTAAGGTTGGGCTATGCAAGAATATCAATTAATTGAATAAATAGTTCAGACTAATTAATTAATTTATGGATAAATAGTGATGAATAGTAATTTTATTAATTAAATAATAAAATATTATTTAATTAATGTTGAGAATAAAAATTGATAATTAATTGAGTAAATATGAATTTATTCAATTAATTATGAAAGGAACGGTTAATTGATGTCCTGATTATGGTTAGAATAGTAATGAGATGATTTTAGCTAACTACATTTTACTCCTCTTTGAAATGTCGTTAAAATAATGTTATTTCAAAGAAGAATAAAATATAGCACTTTCTGATTGTAGTGTCTTAAATTGTGTTTGCCCATAATTTCACGCTCTATTTGGCATTCTCTTTAGTGTCCCTCCCTTAACCTTAACTTCAATTTGCATAGATGCCTCCCAATCTCTATGTTGAACCTTTATGCTTTTCCTAGCCAAAAACTATAAAAGTTCCTTAACCCTGGCAATGCCCCAAGTGATCTGGACCTTCTAGAAACTAAATTTACACTTACAAGAGTGCTAGGCATGGATGTCTATGGAAAGTGCTGGCGTCTTGATAGTGTCTTTTAGTTTGTCAACCATTTTAAAAAGTGCATTTTTTATTGCACGGCATTCTAAGATTTCCTTCATGTCTTGTTAGGATTTTAATGACAGACTAGAGCAATACAATTAAAAATTATATGTAGATTTAATAACACAGAAATAAACAATGAAGAATTACACAAATTAACACTAGAGATTTAACATGGTTCACCCAATGTGGGCTACATCCACAAACACATCCATCCAATATTATTATCTAACAAATTAAACCGATTACAATCAACAATCTTGTAGCTCAATACTATTGCAATGCTGCATTACAATCTCAACCATGACTTATGGCTTTTCAGCTTCTGCAATTGCTATTTAACAAGCCTTATGGTGGTTATACAAAGTGGGTTTTTACATGTCGACCAATAACAAACTAACTGCTGACATATTTATTAAATAATAGGCAATTTTTGCTTCGTGGGCACTGCCCCCGAGCCCCTGACCAGGTTACTTTGGGGGGAAACTGCAGCTGACAAAGTCACCAAATTTACCTTGCTGCGGGCACCCACAACCCCTGTAGCATGATCAGTCACCACATAATAACATGTCTATTGATGCCCAAATGACTCTTTTCCCAGCCTTTTGCTCTCCTTATTCTTCTTTAAAAACCCCCTTTGAGTTATCATTCAAAATGATAGATCTTAGATTTCATAGCGAAGCTCTGCCAAATTTATGAATTGATCTTGCCTCATAGCGAACCTCTGCTAAAATCAACCCTCTCCATTGCTCTATTATCTTGCTCATTTTTAGACTAATCATTGCATGTCACTTTCTTGCACATATTAATTGTATTTCATTTTTATTATCTTATCAAATCTCATTTTGCCACTGCTTGCTACAATTCTAGATGCCACTATTTATTAACATATCAATCTCTAGTTGTTGTTGAGGTAGAAATACCAAAAATGGGGTCTGACTGAGGTAAACCTCTAGATTGTCCAACCCTCTTTTCTTTGTTCGATAGGTTACAGGTTGTGTGAAGAAGATTTCAAAATGCATGAGTGTTTGCCCATTCTTTTCCATGGGTTAGACAAGCACAATACTTGATGAATGAGTACCTATGTTGGGTAGGTGTGTGTGTATGTGGATAAACACCTATATTAAAAATAGAGTGCTCCTATTAATGGGTGCAGGGATAATGGAAAAGAACCTCTATTGGAAAATAGAGCCCTAGTATGGACAAGAACTTGAGTGCATAGATTAGCACCTCCATTGGAAAATAGGGTACTTGCATGAACAAGCGATTGCACTATGGATACACGTCCGCACAAGAAAATGAAGCACCTGCATAGAAGGAAGGAGAATAAGATTATGAAAAGGATTAACATGATTTTGGTTAGGTGTAAGAGTGACTATTGGCTATATTGATGTGGGAGTGGAGGTTAGTATTGCTAAATTTGATGGAGGATTGGACAGAGGAGGAGTGGGGATATTTGGATCTGGTGTGGATCTGTTATGTGGCTTCAATATTGTCACGCTTGAGAGAACATAGGTCCATGTTAATGGTGCTGATGGAGTGATGGTGCTTGGAGACTAGCATGTTTCATCTCTAGACATGGGATATTATAGCATGACACTAGAGGACATGTGGTAAATTCCACATTTACCCATCAGGGGTGATAGGGTGTGTATGCAAGTAAGTGTAAACCTTAAGCAAATAGAAAATGTAAGCATAACCTATTTAATCTACATTCAAAAGAAACCTCTAGATTGAGCTTAAAGAACTTGTACAAATATGAATGAAAATAATAATAAGTTTCTCACCCACAAGCCCTTTGTTGCACCAACAATGGTGGTTGTGCTCCAATGGATTGTTGTGATTGAGCAATGTAAGGTGCTCAAATTAACAACATAAAATTATATTTAGGATTGTGGATGATTATGGCTTGTGAGAGGTTTAATTTATAGATGTTTGGAAGAGATGATCAATGGTGAAGATTGATTTGTAGGATCAATGGCTATGGTTTCTTGAGAGGATTTAGATGCATGAGGAGTTGAACAGTATCTTTTTTGTGACATGAGGGGATTAACAAGTCTCTTCTTGTAGTCTTATGCTTGCATGCATGTAGTTAACTTGTGCATGATTTAAATTATGAAACAATTAATTAGTTAAATAATTGTCTCTTTTAGTCAACTAGATTTGATTGATTAGTTTTTGATAAAAAGGGGTAAAATAGGTTTTGAAGGGACCCCGAAACCCTTACATCAAAACGCTGCCCCAAGAATAAAAATAATAGGCTAGTAGCCAACAAACCAACGATAAAAATAAAAAACAAAAGCAACCCTACAAATTAAATAGTTCATACCAGCTGCCAAAAGATAGAAAGCAACAAACAAACAACAAACTGACAGAAAACTACCAGCAAGGTCACAAATTCTTAAGTGTCGATCACTTCTAGCTCCTATTTGTAGAACTCCTCATGCAACTTGATGAAACCCAGGAGCTCCTCTTTTTCGGCTTCGAAAGACTTCTTGCTTCCCCATGTTTGAGAACTCTGACAACCCTGCTCAATGATCTTGCCCTATTTGCCCATGCCACCACTCATCTGCACTTTACCCCCATCATCCTTCTGAAAATCCTTTCCAACAACTTGCTCCTCTCCAAGCTCCTTCAATTTATATGTTAGAATTTTGATCCCTTCGTTACTATTATGAATGGTACATTTACTAATTTCCACCACCCTCTCTAAGTTCTACTTGATATCATTCATCTCCTTCTCCACCTTGGCAAGGTGGGTATCAAAGTCTTGGCTGCATTGTTCTAACTCCCTCTCTAGTTGTCCCACCCTAGGAATGGCTTCCTAAGTGAGCTAGATTTTTGAATCTAGTCGGTCGTCTAATTCCACCCCGTTGTCCATCTTCTCTTGCAACACACTCAATTTGATGTTAATTATGTTTATTTCAATAAAAAACCATTTAGTCATGCGGTGTTGACTATCCACAGCATCCCTAACCATACCCAATACCTCCTAAAGCTCCTCCCTATTGGAAGTAGAAGAAAGTAAGAAAGAAAAGTTTCCAGGTAAATTACATGAAGGGTCAGGAATCGACGGGAAAGGAACCCTAACACATGGATCATTAGTAATAAAGGTAACGAGACATTTTTGCTTACCTTTGGGCTTCCCTTCCAACCCCTTTTGAACACTCTCCTTTTCCTTACCTTTCTTATTCCCACTGGTAGGCTCCCCTTCAAGATCATCACTAAATTTTTGACTAAGGGTACCCCTTTTATCCTTAACATTTCTTTCTTGGGACCCCTTCTTCTTTCTATTCTCTTTAACATTATCCTCCTCAAGGGGAGAACCGGTAGACCAAGAACCACATTCCTTCTGACACTTGTTCTTAAGGGTACTTTTTCAATTACTTCTATTCCTTTTTCTCGAAGTGTCACCCTCCTTAGCCTAAGAGGACCATGGAGTAGAAATAACCTCCATCAATTCCTCCTTCACGATCCAATCAGAGTCTTGATTCTCCTCACCCGTCTCACAATCAATTGAATCAGTGTAGTCAATAATATGATTTTTACCTTCTTCATAGTGCTACTCCTAACCTCCAAGCCAGGAGCTTGGGATTTAATATGCTCCATTAATAATAGAATCAACCCCTCATGTAGAATGGGCATCTTAGGGTTTCTCTTATTTTCCTTAATGGAGAATTCCATTGATGAAAGCAGGTAGAAGGGGAAGGAAACTACCAATTTGTGCCTAAAATGGTTCAATAGCATAAAATGGTAGCTAAAGATTGTAGTGAACGTACCTTCCAGGGATATATATCACATCAACACCTCAACAACCTTTGCCCATATAGGTTTTATAGACTTTCATTCGTAGTTGTCTAAGTGGAACTTCACTAACTAGTTTCTCTCACCCCCCTTGAAGAAAACCTTGAGTGCTTCCTCACCAACTTTGTGGTCTTTGAACACCTTCTTTCCCTCCTTCGAAAGACTAGTGATATGAGCAATAAGCTCCTCGGTTATCTCCAATTCAACCCCATAAGCTTTAACCTTCCTATCTCTCTAGCTTTTGACAAATAAATTGGTGGCAGTTGGGTCTGACCCATGTAGTTTTTCCATGAAAGGGACGAGCCCCCTATCCTCCACCACCTTCCATAGTTGGGGCTTTCTGCGGACCCCATCACAAGACATGGGTTCCACCTGATTCCTTTCTCTTCCCATATTAGTCACAACAATTTTGTCTTTATCAATTTCCCAACACAACTTTCGCAACAAGATAAACACTGTAAACCAACTGCTTTTGAATAGGAAGGTCCTCGAATCACCCAGAAAGTGTGTGGTCTTTTGGGTAGTAATCATGACATTAGCCTCCTTAATAAAAATAATTACCTCATCCTCTTTGGCCTTCATTAGAAATAATGGATTGAGCTTCGCATAGAAAATTAGAGTACAATTCCCATCGTTTAAGAGCATGGTTATTGACCCACATTAGCCATGACATTGGCCACACCATTTCCCTCTTGATATTTATGAGATATATAAAACTCTTCAAAAGAATTAATCATGGATATCGAGTCTTTAACTAGCATTTGAATGGTCCAACTAGGAGATTGAGCTTACTTTAGGCTTGTTATAATGTTTAGGGAGTCCCCTTCTATCCACACTCTCTTATACCCTTTGGTATAGGCTAATTTGATGTTATGGTAGGCCGCTGCAACTTCGGCATAGTGGTTAGACTGGATACCCAAAGGGAGTGCCACAACTGAAATAAACCTACCTTTTTCATCTCTTAACACTCCTCTACTACCAGCTGACCCAAGGTTACCCTTAGTTACCCCAAGATTTGATTGATTAGTTAACTAGGTTAATTAATCAGTTAACTCTTTTAATTGAGGAGTTAACTAAATTGATGAATTATTTAACTAATTTGATTGAGAGTTAACTAAGGAGTTGAGAGGAAATTAGGAAATTAAATAAATAAATTTATTTAACTCTTTTAATTGATTAGTTAACTAAATTGACTAATTAGTTAACTAATTTGATAGAGAGTCAAATAAAGAGTTGAGAGGAAATTAGGGAATTAAATAAATAAATTTATTTAATTCATGAGAATGAGTATAATTTTGGAATTAAATAAATAAAATATTGATTGTATTTATTTGAAATGGATTTTTGGAAATTAGATTGATTAATTAAATAATTTTTCTTAATTTATTTAATCAATACCTAGAAGAAATGTTAGTTAATTAATTAAAAAATTAAAAATAATTTAATTAATGTTGAAAGGGGAAATGAATTAATTAATTAAATAAATGGGATTTATTTAATTTATTTAGAGGAAAATGATGTAGGTGAAGTGTTGACAATAGAATTCTGATGGGCAATTTTAGGTGTCTACAAGGTGTACTATCAAGAGAGGCATGATGTGTGTGTATTGCAAGGACTATTTAAGAGGGTAGATCTTCTGAGGGAGGGCATGAGGATGGATTTGGATGCTTGTATCAAGATGGTTGATGATATCCCTTTAGTGATGGCGATAATTATTAGGGGCTTACTATTGCCCGATAAGATCGGTTGATTATTTTTGATTGATTTGGGACATTGTATGGATGATTCTTTTAGAATGAGCATGCCTCACCATATGTGATTCCACAATATGGATCTCTAGAGAATCGTAGTTATGACCATGCTAATGAGTGTGGTAGTTCTTAGAAGCCATTCTCCTTCACAAGAGAGTTGCATGGATTAGAACATACACATTAATCTAAATACACAAACATAAATGCATGCAAAGAACAAGTAAACAAACAACCAAGATCTCACAATGCTACAACATGGGTTCTACTACCAAATTTAATGCCCTAAGGTTTCGGCTAATACATTAGTGGATCATGGAACAAATAATTTTTTTAGATACAAAGGCAACATCACATGCCACATTCACATCTACACACTTGAGATGTCAACACACAACACAATGACACTCAACCACACAACACTAATGCACTAAACATGACCTAGAACAAGTGGAAGTCTTAACCTTGTTGTGTGAAAACATCACCATGACGACCATACAAGAGGATAGAGCTTCCTCTAACAAGAGAGATCAAACACAAGTCGACAATCTCATTCTCTTGTGAACACAAGGATTATAATAAGATCAACTCATTGCCTCATTACACAACTCAAGAGGACACAAACAATATCATCAAGGACATGATAAATAACATCCAAACACAAGGAACACCTACACAAGAGGTAGTTTAATTGGGAGATGCAAGACCTCAACTAGTCAAACAATCAACTAGCTATTTTCACACAAAGGAAAAATTTCAATAAAAAGGGGTGAATAACTTGTAAAGTACTTCATACATCTCCAAACCAAGATGATACAGAGTTAAGGTAGATATAGGGGAGCAAATTTTATTTAGGAACTTTTTTTGAAAATTTTTGGGAAGGGCCTATTGTCTAAGGATTGCTCCTATTTCCAATCCAAATCACCCCTATCAGGTCAAATAAAGTTTCTATTACTAGTATAAATCACCTAGATGACCCTATAATCACCCCTTTTTCCAAGCTAGGTTACTCTTGTTGGAAACAAGTGAATCTAGGTAGTGAATAAACTAGTTTTTCATTATAGGGTTCCCAAAGGCTCCAAATTTGACTTCTAGGCTAACCAAATGGCAAAAATTGGATATTCTTAAAAATTAAATATTTTTATTATTTAAAATTTGGAATTTCTATAATGTTGTTAATTTGTGGAATCATGTATTCCCCCATGGAAATAAATTTATGTTATGAAATTACTCTTGGATTTGTGTGCCATGCCCAAATTATAAATTTGGAGCATTGGATTGTTTAGTATTGAGACCTATAGAATAGGAAGGAGTGACTCTCACCCATGTTGTCATGCCACAAAGGGATTGACAGAGAAAATGAGAGAGTTTTAATCAAGTGAAAATGTACTGCACATTGGGTAATTAAAAATAATAAAGATTTATGCACAATGACTGAATGCCTTAAGCGGGTTTAATATTGGTCACATAGGACTTCTCACAATTGTATAAGTTGGTAAATGTCATTGAGTATTGACATTTCTAAGTTTAAGTCTACATGTTCATCATGCTACTACGTTGACACTCCTTGTCTTATTGCTAGGATCCTCATCCTTCTCTATTGTTATATTTGGTATTTGATGTGTTTGTAACCATTTGTATATGCTTATGAGTTGGTTGTATCCTTGTGTATTCATGTAGATGTGGTGTATTTTGATGGAAAAAGGGAGAGAGAACAAGGTAAAGTTGCAACTATGTGGCTTTTAAATGTTTTCAAAATTGCAATTAATAGCATGTATAAATTTGAAAATTACTTTCAATTTAGATGTTAGAGTATTTCTCCAATTTAATCAATTAGTAGAAGAAAATAGCTCGCAAGAAGAAGACAAGTATTTACGTGGAGAAACCCCTAAGGGAAAAAAACTCCACACCAAAGGTGCTTATGCCTGTATTAAATCTTTTGTGAAAGATTACATTCAATACTGAAATCGTTTGATTCCTTGATGCACTTCAAAAGCTTCTTCAATCTTCAAACCTATAAAAACTTCAAAAAGCTTATTGCTTTTTCTTTTAAGTCTTTTTACAATCAACTCTCTAGAAAATGTATGGGCCTTTTTTAATTAATACAAAAGCTTCTTAATTCAAAAGCTTCTTAGTTGGAAAGCTTGAAACTAAAATTACAATCAATTGTAATTGATAACATGAGAACAAATCCTCATGCAAAACCCAATCACTCCAAATAGAGAAGACATAAGTCAAACTAAGTCAAGCTTCTTGTTAACTGCCCATCCTAGATGTGGGTGGCCCAAGTTTTCCCAAGTAAACTTAGCCAACATCAAATACATTTCCAAATAAAAGCAACAACTAAAAGTGAAGTAGGAGCATCCAAGGTGTATGGGCAATCCTGTGTCACCAAAAATATATTTTAATTTTGTTGTATGATTTTCAATAATGTTGTGGGCTTTAGGAAAATAATATTAATATGTGCAATAAATGTATTTTCTTGGGATATATTAATAAATGCAAATTTTAATGTAAAATATCTTGGTAATTTGTAAATTCCTCCATTAGTGGGGAGAATCTTTCCTAGGCATCCACTTGGAGATATGCATTAATTTGTATTTTGGTGGGGCTGATTTGGTGGGAAGATTCCATCATAAGTGGGTCAAAAACTCCTATTTTTATTTCCAAAATTGTAAGTTCCAAGAAGGGTGTGGATTTCCAAGAGATGGTTCCAGTTGATAGTTTTAGTGAAACCATGGGAAATTTTAATGAAACCATGTGGGCCATAAGCATTGCATGTTATTGCATGTCTGGGTCATAATTATGAAACCTAGTCTCAGTAAAATGAATATAAATTTCACATTACTTATTGAAATAAATAAATTAAAAATGTTTTGGAAAGTTGGGAAGGAGATGCACGAAACCCATAAACTATTTTAGAAAATTCCAAAAAATGAGGGAGCGATGATAGGAATAAGTGAAGGGTTTTTATTGGAGCTGGGGGAGGAAAATTGCTACAGACCTAGATGTTGGGGAAGGACCAAAGGTGGAGAAACTTATTTTTTGCAGGTGTTGGATGTGTAATTCTTAGAAGCTCATAAGATTCCTTATTTTGTAATGCATTTTCAGATTTAATAAAATATAAGTTGCAGATTTCTCTTCATATTTCTTCTATAATATTTTATTTTTAGCCTTCTTGCATAGACTTGTGTCAGTGTTGTGTTGCAGATTTGAAAGGGAGAGTATCCCATTTCATCAGTGGTATCAGAGTGTGTGTTTGCAAGTATGGATACATTTCTACTTCATCAGTGGTATCAGAGCATGTTGTTTCTGAGTCTGTAGGCAGATCACTGAACATGAGGTAGCTTGTAGCAGGACTTGTGAGTTGTGGGTTGTGAGAAAGTGCCTCTGAGAGTGGCCCCATGAGGTAGGGGTAGAGGTGGAGGTAGATATCAGAGCCAAGTTCCTAAGTGTATAGACAGACCATCGAATGTGAGGCAGTTTGCACTAGGACTTGAGGGTTGGATTGTGTGAGAGATTTCTTGCATGTGTATATGCAACTTGCAAGAAAAACTATTTAGAGGGTTTTGAAAACCCGTGTTTTGAGGCTTTGTGAAGCCTTGAGTATGGAAAAGAAAATGAGAAAAGGGACTTTTATTATTGGATGGATTTAGACAATTCCTAAACTTGAGGAAATCAGAGAAAGACTTATGAAGGATAGGGTGAGAGAATTTACGGAATTGAAGCAACAAGTGGAAGAAATTGCAGCAGAGTTGGAAAGGAGAAGAGTACTTCATCAGAAAAGAGGTGATAATTTTATTGGTCTTTCTAATGATGTTTTGAATGCAGGAAAGAAAGAAAATGAAGTAGAGTGTCATGCATGTGACACTGAAGAAGAAGAAGAAGATGAGTGGGAAGAAGTTATTGAATATGAAGTTGAGGCATGCCTTTTGGAAGGCATGGAAGAGTGAAGAGATTAATGTCTCATATTATTGTTTGGAACCTCATATATTCATTCATTCACACTATCGACGGGAGTGTTTGGGAAATGATATAAGGTTTCATCGATATGGATATATCGGTGTGAGAACTATTGTCAGCTAAGCACTCTGATGTTACTCCAATGTTATCCGTCATACTGATGATGTTTGGCATCGATGTGAGAATTGCTATTGGCAGGAGTTCGAAGTCCTTGGCCGATGTATGATGTCTCACCGATGGAGTTTGGCAAAGCTTTGGGCGTTGAAAAGAGGATGTTCATCAGCGAAACTTAAAGTTCTCAGGCCGATGAACGGTGGTCACTCTGATGAAGGCTTTCTGTATGTGTCAGTGAGACAAGGTTCATCAGAATAAGTGTTGATTGCTTCACCGATAGTGATGGTTACCTCGATGAGCCTTTAACTTGTTATCGTCGGCAACAAAATTGCCGACAATAGTCTTATAGTTGATTGGCGGTTATAAACTAAAGTGTCCTCTGCGACTGGATACATGTGGGACTAAAGGTCTCACTGGAATGCAAACAGTTGTGACGGTTGGCAAGTAACTACGATGAATCAGTTGGTTTGATTGGTTAGGGCAAAAGTTGAGAAATAGTTTTTTCTGCTCTTGGAATCACATATAGAAATTTGATGATGTAGTCTATAGTAGGATTGATGAAGAGATTCGATTACACAGTTTATTTTGTAAATATACAGATCTAATGAACAGTGTGGTGAAAAAAAGTTAAGAGTCAATACCTAAGCCAAAAAGAACTGTGATCTTTATTGTATATTCAGTTTTACTGTAATAAAGATTGTTCTACGGTGGTGGTGGGTTTTTTACCCAAAAGGGTTTTCCCATGTCATACTGGAGTCTGTGTTGTCTATGTTGTCTATTTTGTTTCTCTGGTGTATTTATCTGATTATTTGTGTATTGAAAATTTACGTGTTTGCATTATCCCCTTAGAATTAACATTAGGGAAGCTGTTGTCCACACCTGTGCTTTCCTTACAAGTGGTATCAGAGCCTGGCTCGTTGTGTTATCCTTGTTGGTAGGTTGGGTTTTTTGTGTTAGTTCAGTGAGTGGGAGTTCTGTAGAGGTCTATTCTGTTAAATAAGATGGTAAGTACATCAGGAAAAATAGACATTGAAAAGTTTAATGGCACAAACTTTGAGTTGTGGAAGATTAAGGCTGAAGATTTACTGGTCGACAGAGATCTTTGGATTGCTGTGTCTGGGGTTAAACCTACAAGCATGAAACAAGAAGATTGGGACCTAGCTGACAGAAAAGCCAGAGGACTGATAAGATTAAGTCTTGCGGATTCTGTTCTATTGAACATCCATGAAGAGAAGTCAGCCAAAGATTTATGGAAGAAGTTGGGAGATATTTACCAGGGCAAGTCCTTGGTGAATAAACTGTTCCTTAGAAAGAAGTTGTATTCTCTGAAGATGGATGAAGGTGCATCTGTAACAGACCATCTGAACACATTTAATCTGATTGTTGCACAGTTGACATCTGTAGGTGTAAAAATAGAAGAGGAAGACTACTATATGCTTCTATTGTGTTCTTTACCTGACTCATGGGATCAACTTGTGATGGCTATTGGAAGTACAACAACCACATTTACAATTGAAGCGGTTGTTACCTCGTTATCTGAAGAGATGTGGAGGAAATCTTCTGAGACAACCAAAGAGGCCCTGTCTGTTTGAGGTAGATCAAAAGAAAGAGGCAAGAAGAAGGACAAGAAGTCTAAGTCCAAATCAGAGGGAAAATCGAAATCTCCTAGCAAAAAGTCCAAGGTGAAGTGCTGAAATTGTGGGCAGAAAGGACACATCAGGAAAGACTACAAAGAGGAGAAAAAGAAGAAGAACTTCTCTGACTCTGAGTCTTCACAGAGTGATGCTGATGCCTTTGTTGCTGCTTTGGCAATGCCTGCATCTGAAGATGTTTAGCTGGTGGATTCAGGAGCATCTTTTCATATGACAACTCACAGAGAGTGGTTCACAAAGTATGAACCGTATGCTGGTGGAAAGGTGTTCTTGGCAAGTGATTCAACACTGGAAATTGTTGGCCGAGGATGAGTTAGAATCCAGTTCCCAGATGGCAGAATAAAGGGAATGAATGGAGTGCTACACATACCAGGTCTGGCTTGAAATTTACTTTCTGTTAGTAAGCTTAATGATGTTGGAGTGCAAGTTACTTTTGTGAATGGTGGCTGTAAGATGACTAGAGGTTCTATTATTCTGGCAAAGGGTGAACGCATTGGAACCCTGTATAGGTTAGATGCTAAACCAGTATGCTGTAATAGTGTCTCTGTAAAATCTAAAAAAGCTACTATTGTAACACATGATGCAAATTCTATGGAAGTTAAACTTCCTGCAGAGAAAACAATGCTCTGGCATCATAGACTTGGTCACATAGGTGAAAAATGTTTAAAGACCTTGAAAAATAAAAACCTGGTAGATGGGCTGACTGATTGTAATCTGGAGTTTGATTTCTGCGAACATTGTATATATGGAAAACAGAACCATGTTTCTTTTTACTCTAGTTCTCATAAATCTTCTGGTATTTTGGACTATGTACATTCTGATGTTTTTGGTCCAGTTGATGTTCTTTCTCTGTCTAAATCAAGATACTACGTATCGTTTATTGATGATTATTCAAGGAGGGCTTTTGTATATTTTTTGAAAAATAAATCAAAAGTTTTCAGTCGGTTTAAAGAATTTAAAACTGTTGTGGAAAATCAGACTGGTAGAAAAATAAAATGCTTGAGAACAGATAACAGTGGCGAATATTGTAATGCAGATTTTGATAAGTATTGTGTAGATCATGGAATTAAAAGGCACAAAACTACACCTTATACTCCACAACAAAATGGAGTTGCTGAAAGGTTGAATAGATCATTGATGGAGAAAGCAAGAAGTATGTTAAGTTATGCTGGTCTTGAACAAAGGTTATGGACTGAGGCAGTTGCTACAGCTTGTTACTTATTGAATCGTTCTCCTTCGGCATTGGTTGATAAGATGCCTATGGAAGCGTGGTCTAGAAAGAAGCCATCTCTAAGACATCTTCATGTCTTTGGCTGTGAGGCATATGCTCATATTCCTGAGGTAAAAAGATCTAAGTTATATAACAAGACAGTCAAATGTATCTTTATTGGCTATGGAGTCGGTGTTAAGGGGTACAAGCTTTGGAATCCTGAAACTGAAAAAGTAATTTACAGCAGGAATGTAATTTTCAGAGAGCTGAAACCTTTGGTTAGTATGTCTCAGCCGGAGAAGACAGAAGAAAAGAAAGAAAAGAGTGTTGTGAATATTCCTCTGACCCCTGTAAAGGAGGAACAACAAGCACCAAGTGTAGATGGTTTAGATGTGAGTTCAAGTAGCTCTGAAGATTCAGATCTAGAGCAAGAACCTGAACCTGTACCTCAACTATTGAGGCAGTCTACACGTGAAAGAAGACAGCCAGATAGGTATGGATTTTTAGTACATGATTCAAGTTGTGCCTATGCTTTACTTATTGATACTGATGAACCTAGGATTGTGAAAGAAGCTATTAGCTTACCTGATTCAGATTCTTGGTTGGAAGCCATGGATAGCGAAATGTCATCATTGGAGAAGAATGGAACCTAGGATCTGGTGCCCTTGCCTGAAGGGAGAAAACCTGTAGGCTGTAAGTGGGTATTTAAGAAGAAATATGGTCCAGATGGTAGTGTTGATAAGTACAAGGCAAGACTGGTTGCTAAGGGGTATTCCCAAAAGGAAGGTATTGATTATGGAGAAATTTTTTCTCCTGTAGCTAAGCTGACATCCATTAGATTTTTGTTGTCACTTGCAACAGCATATGATTTTGAAATTGAGCAGATGGATGTGACAACAACATTTCTTCATGGGGACCTTGAAGAAGAAATCTATATGTCCCAACCAGAGCATTATGTGGAAAAAGGTAAAGAACATCTGGTATGTAAACTTAAGAAGTCTCTTTATGGTTTGAAGCAATCTCCCAGAATGTGGTATCAAAAATTTGATAAGTATGTTTTATCCTTGGGGTATGTGAGATCTAAATCTGATCATTGTGTCTATTATAAAACTGATGGTGATCAAATTCTTATAATTACATTGTATGTGGATGATATGTTGTTCATTGGCAATGGTAAGGGGATGATCTCAGAATTAAAATATCAGTTGTCCCTGAAATTTGAAATGAAGAATCTGGGGGCAGCGAAGTACATTCTGGGAATGGAGATCAAAAGGGACAGATCTGAGAGAAAGCTTTGGCTCAGCTAGGGCAAGTATGTTACTAATGTTCTTGATAAGTTTCATATGTCTGAGTCTAAACAGTTAGTTGTTCCAGTTTTGCAGGGAATGAAATTATTTGTTGAAGATTGTCTAGAATCTTCGAGTGAAATTGATGACATGAACAGAGTACCTTATGCAAGTGCTGTTGGCAATTTAATGTATGCAATGGTCTGTACAAGACCAGACATTGCCCAAGTAGTGGGAGTTTTGAGCCGGTTTATGGTAAATCCAGGTAGATCACATTGGGATGCTGTGAAAAGAGTTATGAGATATTTGAAGGGAACTTCTGACTATGCTATTTGTTATCATGGAAACTCAGATGGATCTAAAAGATCTATCAGCATTCAGGGTTATGTTGATTCTGATTGGGCAGGGGACATTGACAGTAGAAGATCTACCAGTGGATATGTATTCACGTTAAATGGTGGTGCTATCAGTTGGATGAGCAAGCGGCAGGCTGTAGTCGCTTTGTCCACAACAGAGGCAGAGTACATGGCAGCTACTCGTGCATGCCAAGAAGCCGTTTGGTTGAAGAGGTTGTGTTCTGATGTTGGTTTTAATGCAGGGCAGATAGTGATAGTCAAAGTGCTATCTGTTTGGCAAAAAATCCTACTTTTCATGCTAGGACAAAACATATTGATGTCCAATATCACTTTGTTCATGATATGGTGGAAGACAGGAAGGTGAAGCTGGAAAAGGTTGACACTTTGGAAAATGTCGTTCATGCCTTAACTAAACCTGTGAGCACAACCAAGTTCAAATGGTGTTCAGATGAAATGGGTCTGGGGGCTCATAATTCATAGTAATCGAATGAGACCAAAAAGGTAGCAATAATATCTTCGACAAGTGGGAGATTGAAGAGATTAATGTCTCATATTATTGTTTGGAACCTCATATATTCATTCGTTCACACTATCGGCGGGAGTGTTTGGGCAATGATATAAGGTTTCATCGATATGGATATATCAGTGTGAGAACTATTGTCAGCTAAGCACTCTGATGTTACTCTGATGTTACTTGTCATACCGATGATGTTTGGCATCGATGTGAGAACTGCTATCGGTGGGAGTTCAAAGTCCTTGGTTGATGTATGATGTCTCACCGATGGAGTTTGGCGAAGCTTTGGGCGTCGGCAAGAGGATGTTCATCGGTGAAACTTAAAGTTCTCGGGCCGATGAACGGTGGTCACTCCGATGAAGGCTTTTTGTAGGTGTCGGTGAGACAAGGTACATCAGAATAAGTGTTGATTGCTTCACCGATAGTGATGGTTACCCCGATGAGCCTTTAACTTGTTATCGTTGGCAACAAAATTACCGACGATAGTCTTATAGTTGGTTGGTGGTTATAAACTGAAGTGTCCTCTGTGACTTGATACATGTGGGACTAAAGGTCTCGTTGGAATGTGAACAGTTGTGATGGTTAATAGGTAACTACGATGAATCAGTTGGTTTGATTGGTTAGGGCAGAAGTTGAGAAACAATTTTTTCTGCTCTTGGAATCACATATAGAAATCTGATGATGTAGACTGTAGTAGGATTGATGAAGAGATTCGATTACACAGTTTATTCTGTAAATATACAGATGCAATGAACAGTGTGGTGAAAAATAGTTAAGAATCGATACCTGAGCCAAAAAGAACTGTGATCTTTATTGTATATTTAGTTTTACTGTAATAAAGATTGTTCTACGGTGGTGGTGGGTTTTTTACCCGAAAGGGTTTTCCCACGTAATACTGGAGTCTGTGTTGTCTATGTTGTCTATTTTGTTTCTCTGGTGTATTTATCTGATTATTTATGTATTGAAAATTTACCTGTCTACATTATCCCCTTAGAATTAACATTAGGGAAGCTATTTTCCACACCTGTGCTTTCCTTACAAAGAGGTGGTGAAGAAGGTTGCAGTAGTTGAAGAGGACAAAGATGTCACAGCTGAGAATGAAGATAAGAATGGAGATGAAGTGAAAGAGGCAATAAATTTGAGTATTGCTGATTTGAGTAGTGCCGAAGAAGTTGAGATGATGGAATTTGAGGGTCCTATATTTGATGAAGAATTTGTTGAAGATGAAGATCTCCTACTCAAAGAGGAGATGAGAAAGATTGGTATCTTATTTGAAGGGAAAGAGTCAGATGAATGTGATAAGGAGATAGAGAAGATGCAGATGGGAGAAGAAAGATCCAATGATTATGCTAACATTGTTTTGTTTATAGGTAAAAGAGGTGTAGCAGAATTTCAAGTATGTGAAATTGAAGATGATATCCTCATGCAAGAGGATGAGGTAAAAGAAAAGATTATGGCATTTGAAAAGGAATGGCTTGCATTGACTATAGATGGAGGTGAAAAGGAAGTTGTAGCAGATGAGGTAATACCTTATTTTCTTGAATTTTATGAAGATGAAAGTAATGTTGATTTGAATTTTGTAGAGATGAATGAGATGTATGAAGATGAAGAGGTGAATACATATTGGTGGAGGTGGTCAGATTGTTGTAGTGGGTTTAGGCCCACGAGGGTGAAGGAGAGAAGAAGATGCAGTAGGTGGAGGATGCAGAGTGTTCCAGGTAGATGCTAGAAAAAGAGGAAAAAGAGAATTTTTGTGCACATATTTGTGAGTATATGCTCACAAACTTCTTACCATGGGTGTCTGATGCAGGAGCATCCAAGGTGTATGGGCAATCCTGTGTCACAAAAAATATATTTTAATTTTTTTATGGTTTTCAATAATGTTGTGGGCTTTGCAAAAATAATATTAATATTTGCAACAAATGTATTTTCTTGGGATATATTAATAAATGCAAATTTTGATGTAAAATATCCTGGTAATTTGTAAATTCCTCCATTAGTGGGAAGAATCTTTCCTAGGCATCCACTTGGAGATATGCATTAATTTGTATTTTGGTGGGGCCGATTTGGTGGGAAGATTTCGTCATAAGTGGGTCAACAACTCCTATTTTTATTTCCAAAATTGTAACCTCCAAGAAGGGTGTGGATTTCCAAGAGGTGGTTCTAGTTGATGGTTTTAGTGAAACCATGGGAAATTTTAATGAAACCACGTGGGCCACAAGCATTGCATGTTGTTGCATGTTCGGGTCGTAATTATGAAACCTAGTCTTGGTAAAATGGGCATAACTTTCTCATTTATTATTTAAATAAAGAAATTCAAAATGTTCTGGAATGATGGGAAGTAGGTACACAAAACCCAAAAATTGTTTTAGAAAATTCCAAAAAATGAGGGAGCGGCACTGATAGGAATAAATGACGGGTTTTTATTGGAGCAGAGGGAGGAAAATTGCTACAGACCCAGATGTTGGGGAAGGAATCCAGAGGTGGAGAAACTTATTTGTTGCAGGTGTTGGATGTGTAATTCTTAGATGCTCATAATCTTCCTTATTTTGTAATGCATTTTTAGATTCAATAAAATATAAGTTGTAGATTTCTCTTCATATTTCTGCTGTAATATTTTATTTTTAGCCTTCTTGCACAGGCTTGTGTCAATGCTGTGTTGCAGATTTAAAAGGGAGAGTATCCCATTTCATCAATGGTATCAAAGCGTGTGTTTGTAAGTATGAATAAGTTTCTACTTCATCAAAAAGTCTTAAGATTAGGCGTCCAAGTTTGCCCAATCTTTTTCAGTCAATTAAAGTGATCAACACACACTAATCTCATGCAAACAACATGCAAGATTGATGTCCCCAATGTTATTTTGAATTACCTTGTTCTGTACATACAAGTGAAATATAAACACCTGATTCAACATGCAACTGATACCCATTATCTGAAACACTAAGATGTACCATTTTGCAAGTTTCTAGAGATGGAGTGTTCTACAAGCAACCTCTCAAAGTTGACATGCAACAACATGCAAGATCATATAACTAATATGCAACAACATACAAGCTCATGCAAGTGACATGCAATAACATGCAAGTGATATGCAACAAAATGCAAGTCCATAGAAGCAACATGCAACAACATGCAAGTTCATGCAAGTAACATGCAACAACATGCAAACACATGCAAGTTCATATAAGTGACATGCAACAACATGCAAGTCTATATAAGCAGCATGCAACAATATGCAAGTCCATGCAAGTAACATGCAACAACATGCAAGCACATGCAAGTTCATATAAGCGACATGTAACAACATGCAAGTCCATATAAGCAACATATAAAAACATGCAAGTCCATGCAAGTAACATGCAACTCTAACTTCACTGTTAACTACCACATCATATTCATGCGAATATCATGCATCTCTGAATCCACTATTAACTGCTATATCATGTTCATGCAAACATCATGCATCTGTAACTCCTTTGTTAACTCCAACATTATATCCATGCAAAGTGTATCAACAATATCCACTCATGTACATAAAAAAGCAAACTCTAAGTCTAAATATAAGACACCTCCAAAACTAGGCGCCCAAGTTAACTCCCACTCACTCAGAGTTGTCAAACTCTCAAAATAGACTTCAAGGAGTTGTCAACAAGTCTTCATGGACCCCACTCCAAAAATGGATGCCCAAGTTTGACCCTACCATTTAGAAGTTAATTACAATAAGCCAAGTAATATAATTAAATATTAATTTATCTCTCAAAGTCTTTATGTGTTGGGGAACACATTCCAAGAACTTTGCAGATACATGAATTGGTTAGGATTGCAAGTTAATGGCAATTTATCCTAACATTTTTCATATATGTGTGTGAAGCCAAATTTGTGTGACTCTTGTGTGAGTGTTGGTGTTTTTTTGAGACCTTGTATTTGTGTGAGCCTTGGCCTTGATAGTGGTATATCCATGATCTTCTTCTTTGTAGCTCATGGGTTGCTTAGAGTGGCATAGACATCTATTATGCTCGATGATGGTAATATGGTAGGGTGATGGATAACATTCACACATTGATTCATTCTTTAAGATCTTGTAGGATTTGGAATTCCCCATTCAAAATTTTATGTTATGCTTTGTGGTTATTAGAGAGACTTGGAGGTGGTTCGTTATTAATGTAATATTGTTCTTTGTATCATTTATATATTAGAGTGTGATCCTTCCATGTTTGGAAAGTAGCCTCTATCTTGTAATCATTCTATGATATCTTTTGGATGGAATTTGATCCTTGTTTTGGATGGAAATTATCATGTTGTGATATTCATTCTTCTATGTAGAAATGATTAATTTTGAATGTTGGAGTCATCTTTTATATATGTTGTATTTATGTTATGAACATGCCTTGTTTTTGAATTGCATTCTTCCAATATAGGTGGTGATAATCCTACCTTTCTTTTGGCTCATGTCGATGTTGGTGCATTGTAATGCCACATGTATTTGTGCCTTTCTCTTCGTCACCTTTGGCATATCGATGTTATACTATACTTTTGTTGTGATATTTTGTATTGTGGATTGGTGATCGTTTGTCGATACCAATGCTTGTTTTGGACTCTTGATGTGTATTTTAAACCGATGTGAATCTTATAGATATATATGTGTGTTTATATTTATATGGAGTTCTAGCTTCACTACTTTCATTTAAATAATATGTTGGGTGGGTGGATATGATTTCCTTTAGTATGATTATTTTAAATGATTAATTGTATCTTGATCGTAATTGTAGAATACTTGATTTAATTGAAATGTGCATTTAAATGATTAATATTTATTTGTGTAAATTCTATAATTGCTTTGGCTATTATTACATTTTGAGCAGATGTGTGCAATATTTGTAATGAGTGTGCAATAAATTACAGGTATTGCCCAATGAGTGAAATGTGGAGTAGATGACATGGGACACTTGGCTATCCCACGTCACCATCCTTGTGTTGTTAAAACTAGCGAAAACCTCATCTGAATAGATTGTGATTCCGGATTCCCCTTGTGAGAGACTTATGAATGTCTTCTTGGGAGTGTTTGATTTATTGCTTGTGCAATTCTACATGTGCTTGGTGTGCGAATTAATTTATTATGCCTTGGAAATAGTTGATTTATGCTATCATTTCCTAGTGTAGGAGAAAATCATTTAAATGATTTAATTTAGTTGTGAAAATATTTTAATTCAAAGGCATTTTAATTGATTGCTTGGTAATTGAAATAGATTTAATTCTATTTGGAAAAAGAAATATTTTATTTCTAAGTTTAATTTTTAGTGAAAATTAGCTTAAGGGAAATGAAGGGATTGGTTATCCTAATTCTAATTAGTGGTTATATAAGGAAAAATGGCTTTTCTTTATTGCATTATGCAAAATTGATATTTTGGAGAGCAAATTGGAGAAAAAACACATTTCTCAAACCCTTTTGAAGAATTTTAGATTTCTGATTGCTTGGAAGTGTTTGGATTCAATTTCTATTGAAAGGTGAAGTGTGCAGTTTGTGATTCTCAATCTTTTGAGGTAATCCTTTGTAGGTTTATGTTTGAATTTGAATTTTTATTTGAATTTTCAAGTTGTAGGAAGTAGAAAAATTTGGAAACTGATTTTCCCACAAAGGTCATGGAAATTTTTTCTAAAGCTACAATTTTATTTCAAAAGTGTCTTGTTGGGTAGATTAGGCCCAAGAGGGTATGGCTGCATTTTTAGTTTTTGGATTCCTTGGAAAGCATGAAAAGTGTGAATTTCCCTATTTTAACCTATCAGAAATTGTTAAAAAAATTATGTGAGCAGAGAATATTGGTGTTGGGTTAATTTAGAACAAGAGGGTGTTTTTAGAATTTTGTAATTCTTTGTAAGTCAAAAGTTGACTTTTTTAGGTCAAGGGTTTTGGGAATTATGCTTCAAGATCCATCAATGGTGGACCTTGGATATTCCTGGAATTATTTTATTTTATTTTATGATTTTTTTGGGAATTTCTAAATGTTGTATGTTATGTGGAATGATGTATTCTCCCATATATTTAATTTTATAGTTGCATTGGGAAGCATGCATTCAAGGGTAAAATACTCTTTTTATATTTTCAGGTTCCTTGAAGGAGGAAGCCTTTGTTTGTATGGGTTGGTTAGTTTCCAACTCATTGGATGATGTTGGATGCAAGGAGTGTACTGAAGAAGTGCCCCTTGAGCTTGTTTTGAGTGTTTAGTATGGTTGTTGTACACCTTGTGTCTCTCATATGTGAGTGGTGGATGTACATCTTGAGGCTCTTATGTGTGAGTGGAAGACGTGAACCTTGAGGCTCTTATGTGTGAGTGGCGAATGGGTTCCTTGAGGCTCATATTAGAGTAGTGATACCATAATTGATATGCTTGTTATTAAGTGTTATCCTTTCTTGTGCATTGATTGGCGTGTGTGCCATATGTTGCCTTTATGCTCTTTGTGGTGTGAGTAGTCGCATGTGCTTTGTGAGCACTAGTGATGTGAGTGTTACCTTATGGTACTTATGTGTGATTACATCTTGTGGCTCTTGTGTGAGTGATGTGTTTGATACATTGGTATTTGACCGAGTGTTCTATACATTCCTTGGATTGGTGTGAGATGGCCATGATAGTAGGTTTGCCATGATCATCTTCTCCATATCTCAGGGGTTTCCTAGAGTGGTATAGTCATCTATTGCACTCAATGATGGTAATATGGTTGGGAGGCGAGTAACATTTACCCATGGGTCCTCAAGTAGGCCTTTTTAGAGTTGGATGAGTTCTATGTTCATTTCTAGACATTTTGACTTATTGTTCTATGTGCATGTTGGGGCATCTTGGTGGAAATGTATTATGATGTATATTCATGCTTTGTATACTTTATCCATTGGAGTGTGATACTTCCATATTTGGGAAGGAGCCTCTATCATCTTGTATTTTTATGATGTTGTTTGGTAAGAAAACAAATCATGTTTTGGATGGAATTTATCATTTTGTAACTTTATCTCTTGTACTAAAAATGGTTGAGGATGTTGGAGTCCTTTGTTTTATATGATGTTCTTATATTATGTTATGTTTATGTATTGGGATGTATTTTACCCACATTATGATCAAGATTTGTATTATTGGTTTTGGCCCGATTCAATGTTGGTGTTGAATGAGCGTGGCATTTCATTTGGGTTTTATCATATTTGGCATGTATATTAGCAATTTGGTAAATGGTTATAATTTTTATATGAGTTATTTCATGTTGGGTGTTAGATATCATGTTGTTTATGGTTGTTGAGTGGATTCCATGGGATTTGGATCCTTGTGGATGTTTCATGGTAGTGAGGTGTCATAGTTGACCCTCCTTTCAACTTGTAGGTCGAATGTCGATGTTGATTGGTGCATTTGCCACATGTCAACATTATATGTCTTGTTTAGTGGTGTTGAGGTGTTGAGAGAAGTGTTTACTTGGCATTCACTTTCTCCCTCATGCCTTGGCATTCTCTTTGTTTGTGTGTCAATCTCCACCCTGGTGGGAGAGCGTTCTCGACATGTGTGTTCCTCGTCAAACTTGAATGGCCTTGGGGCTACTATTTTGTCTCGTGAGTGTTGGTGAGGGGATATGGAGTGTTTCTAGGGTTCGGAGTGGCCTTGGGGAGGCATGAGAGTTGTCTCAAAACTTATGCCTTTGCAAAAATTCTATTCAGGGACATTAGAGCCCTAGGTGGACTCCAGCGCCGAGGAAGGACTCCAGTGACCAGGAAGGACTCTAGCACCCAAGGAAAATAGCACCTAGGTAGGACACTAGAGCTAAGTGCTAGAGTCCCTGGACACTTTAGCTATGCGTTGTCATCCTGTTTCACACTATAGTCCTTGAGCCATTAGACAATGATTTGTTGACATTTTTTTGAGGAAAATTTCTATACAAAAGTTGTTTCCCATGGTCCCTTGAGTCCTCTCATATTTTTTCTTGTTTGGATGTGTTGTATTTTGGGAGTTATGACCACTTTTGTCTTGGGAAATGTGCACCATGTCGGGTCGTCGAGTTTTCTTCATTTTTAATGAGGGTTGTGATCTCCCTAGTGGATCCCCTTCTTGTTTAGATGTCTTGTGTGCTTGGTATATCTTCCGCTTGTGTTTGGTTGGTGTGTTGGACCCTGAGTGGTCACCTTGGTTGTTTTGCATCATGTGTTGGAGTCTCATTGTGGGACGCTGCGACATTTCTAGTGCATGATTGTGTAATGAGGACATACACGTCATAATTACATCATGAAAAATTTGTTCATCTTATTTTTGTCCGTAAATGTCCTGGTGTAAAAGTCAAGGCATTACATATTGAATGTGCTTAACATTTTGTAGCACTTTCATATTATTTTGCTTTGTAGTTTCTTTTCCTTATTTTTAGGAGATAGTGTTGATTTTATGCTCATTTATTGGGAACTATGCCCTTTGAAGGCTCTCATGTGGCCAAGTTGGTTCCCATGATCACTTGAACATTTTCCTTGAATAATTTCTTAACAGATCGTAAATCAAGAAAGTTATGCCTCGTTGAGTGAAGAAACTAAACCTTGTTATTTTTCCTTGTCTTAGAGTTTTTCTCATCTTTGTTTTGTAAATTGGGCTCATACTCCAAAATGAATTTGCTAGATAGGTTTGTGAGTTCAAAGTTGCAATTTGCAATTAGACCCTAGAACTTGAGAGTGCAAGAAGTCTAGAGTTCAAAGTCCTATTGCACATTGTAGGATACAAGTTGCAATTGGACTCTAGAGTCTAAAGTTATCTAGGGAGTTGGGGTTTGGAGTTGACTAACACTTTGCAATATATAATTGTAAGTGAAACCTCAAAGCCTAAATTGTTGATGTTGTCCTGTTCTCAGCTTTTGCCTAGTGCAAGTTGCTTTTAGGACCTAAAGTTAGAAAGGCATGTTGTAGTAGGAACTTGAAGTCCAATGTCATCTTGAGCCTGGGAACTAGTGTTCATTTTCTCATTGCAGTTGCAAAGTGAAGGTGGTTATTAAATTCTAAAAGGGTGCAATATGCAATTGCAACGCAAAACCTAAATCTGAGCTAGTGTGCAGATTACGTTTTGTAACTTGGGTTCGAAACTTGACCTAATACAAGTTTCCCCTAAAGTTCAAAATTTAGTAGTTGTGGATTTTATTCTTGTCATATCTCCAAGATATCAAAGGGGTGGTCTAGTAGGAATGTTTTAAGGATTTTTAAGTGACCTTGGGAATCCTACCTCTCCTCCTTGTCTCATTTTTCATGCCAACCATGGTGTTTTGTCCCATGGTGTTTCTAAGTCTTTTGCTTATGTCACCTTGCTTTATGCATTGGTGTGCATGCCAAGTGTTTCATTACATATTGTTATGACATCTTGGACATGTAGGTGTGTTGTATGACTTACTTAATGCCACTTTTGTATCATAAAAAATTTCATCTAATTTTTGTCCATTAATGTCTTGGGTGAAAGCTTGAGGCATTAAACTCCACACTAAATGTGCATATTTTACAAATGATTAAAAAACTTCATTCATGGATCTAACATAAATCAAATTGTAGAGTGAAAAAAGTGCTTAATTATACATTTCTCAGTAATTAAACAATGAAGGTCTTACAACATCTTAATCATAAAATAAACTATGCACACTCTATAAAGCATAGTTCCATAGATCTTTCTATTTTGGGTAAATTTGGGATAGTTGGTTTTGATTAGTTTGTGTGTATCCTCCTTTCACCCGAATACATTCAAGGACTTTGGGTTGAGTGGCAATGTACTACTAGACCATAGGTCACTTAGGAATGTTGGGAAGATTAGATTTGTGTGATTTGATTGCCAAATTATGTTCAATTATGCTCAATTATACATCAAAACCCTAATTATGCAAATACAGAAGCAAACAAACAAGTTACTAAAAATGCTGCTATAGGAAGATGTAAAATGACAGATAAATGTGCACCTATTTTTGAAGTTCCAGAAGTGCAATAGTTGGGGAATAAAGAGCAGGCACCCTAGTCTAGTGCCATGATTTTTGTTGGGATCTGGAAACTTGATCTACAACCTGTTCCTGCTATCTCAGAGATTTCTTCGTTGCAGAATCCAGAGGACTAATGAGTGGGCACCTGAGTCCAGGGCCCTATTTTCAACTCTGATATGCAAATCTAACACTCTGCAATACTCTCCTACAACTCCACTTTTCCTGCTTCTTCAACTTGTAACCTGCAATTACAGAAAAATGGGGAGGGGGTTGTGGTGTTTAGAGGTTTGCCTTAGTCAAGCCTCAGAGAGACATTCAAGTCTTTCAAACACCATTGTCAGAGAGAGTGTGTGCCCTTGTGAGGCAGAGGCAAAAACCAAATGATAAATGCTTGAAAATACAAATGATATCACCTTGAGTGAAGATCTCATGGAAGGAAGGAGCTCTTCATGCCATGAAGGGATGGATGCTCAAATCTGCAAATACAAACACATAAACAACACAAAATCTGCTCTTGCTACATAATGAATGCCTTGAATCACCTTTTGAATACATAAAGATCACAACTTGCTAGTAATCATCTAGTTTACAAATGAATGCCTAAACATGCTTATATATGCAACTACAAACACTCCCGCCAAGAATTTCATAATTTAAACTTACCGTGTCGGCATAGGACCTAAATAACGGTCACAAGCTGACACTTAAAATTTGGGCCTGACCCAAAATAGGACAGGACTAGGGTGCGGGCGCCCAAGTCCTCCCCCCTATTTTGGGTAAGGCTTAGCTCAAGGGATCCCCCCTAGGTCCCATTTGCCATGAAACTTAGGGTTCATCTCATCTGGATGTCAAGGGGATATTTTTTGACATTACATTTAGCCTCCACTTTAATGTATGTATAAATGCAAGGCCAATACATGCATTAAACTACGGTCAACAAACACAACAAACACACCAAGCATGGAGAAGACACACCAATCACATTAAAGACAATAACAGGCACATAAAACACAGAGAAGACAGTTACAGTCACACAAAACATGAAGAAGATAGTTACGGTCACGCAAAACACAGAGAAGACAATAAATGCATAAAAGACAGTTAATGCATGGAAGATAGAGATGATTTCTTTTCTTTTCTTTTTCTCATATATATATGAAATACAAATGCAAGTACATGAAAGTAAACGTACCTCCCATAATGTAGGAAGCACTCATCGCACTAGTCTTTAAACTACATATATGGGGCAACACACACGCAAGACACGCCAAGCCTCCCAAAATGTAGGAAGCACTTATCGCGCTGGTCTTTAGATTGCATATGGGGCAACGGACATGCCAAACAAAGCAAGCATGCCAAACACACACACTTTGGAAACACAGAGAAAACACGACAAACAAGAGATGGAGTGTTCCTATTTCTAGGCTCATCACCATCTTAGGCACATTATAGGCACACACTGATGATTGGGCTTTGCCACAACAATTGCCGAAGACATGCTTAAGGGTTGAGTTAGTCACAGAACCGCTCCCTGCCTCTCGATGAGGACTTTTGAAAATGATAGGATGGGCACTCTCTGCAAGAGATACACCACCCCCGCCTCTGTGGAGGGCTTAAGATGATTGATTGCAAACAAAAATCAGAGTGCAGGAGGGAATCGTCACCACCAGTCTTTAAACTATACCTGAGGACAAGCACATTGGTACCATCTACAATAGACAACTTACCGTATATATGCCCCCACCTTAAGGTGGTTGATATCATGCATCGATATCAAGCACGTTAAGGTAGGAAGAAAACACACAAGGGAACATAGACTTTTGCAAAGCCCATGCCTCCCGGAGGTGACATGTACTTTTACGATCGCCAAATGTTCCCACAAACACATCCCTGCAAGAAACATGTTAGTGTCCATATAATCATGATAAACAACATCAATGCATATGATTAATCACACAAAGAGCCAAGGTTATACTATGAATTCAGAGATCGAGGATAAGTATGGGGCTATATCATGAAAATCTCAAAACTGAGTGTCACCAAGGTGAGATTCAAAGACAAACAAAGTGCACGGAGCAACGGTATTGTTATGTTTTGTAAGAGATAAAAACATCATCAAAATCACTACGCAGAAAGCACAGAGTGCTTCTACTAGCCAGGCGTCAGATAATATAGTACAACCCCATCGTCATATTAGGAACTAAGTCCAATTTTTGATTTCTCACTAAAGGGACGCTAGGTCTGCATCAGTATAAATATTTTTTGTCATCCGCCTGCTAGATAGAAACACTAGAGGAAGGTAGACAATAAATAAGAGAGGAGAAATAAGTGTCTTAGGGACAACCATGTAGGAGGGTTCCCCCAATTCACCAACCGCAATGCTATGTTCGTATGACACAAAACACAATGAAATCAGAGAGAGATGCAATATAGAAGAATGATGATACAAATAGAAGGTCACAACAAAGGCGGTCTCCTGGTATCTCAGACCTTACAAGAGTATCAGGGGTCATCCTAGGAGGCCTAAACAACACATAACACATCACGGGGGAAGCACATCATGAGAGATAAAGGGTTAGAGATACTAACATGTTAGAACCCAAATGTTAAGAACATACATATATAGGAAGAGGCCACCCTTGAGAGCTACTATAATATTCGCTACAAGTGTGGCTCATTTACACAGGATATCTCAGATGTTGATTTGATCTTGTTGATATTGTATTAACATTAATTTTGGGATGACGAGAGGCTTTGGTGGTTTTCAAAGAGCGGTATCCTATACAAGTTGTGTAGTGAATTCCAACTTGTAAAGGTACTCTAATTCCTTGTTGATTTACACCACAACCATTACCTACATAGTCATTATTTTTGTACAAAATTTGAAATCCATGACCATATAGAGAGTCCAATTCCTTAGAAGAAGGTGAACCCTCGTAGGTATCATAATTTGTAGTATAACTAAGAGTATTGTCTCTATTTTCTATCAATGAAGCTTTGGTTTTCTTAGGTGTTTCCAAAGTTTGCTTGGAGATTGACGTTACTTTCAATGTGTCAGGGCTATTAAATTTATAGAGTTTTGTACAACATTATCTGTGGCAAGAGGCATTGATGGATCACCTCGCTAATTGTTAAGCCCATATGATTGTAGAGTGGTTTTTGCATTTTGATATGTAAACAGTTATCCAGTTCAGGATCAACATGAATAGTATGAAGTTTATCTTTGAATATAAATTTGATTGAACGATGCAGGATGGAAGGGACTACCCCCAATGCATGAATCCAAGGTCTACCGAGAATCATGTTGTAAGATAGAGAAAAAGGCATGACATGAATTAGGGTAGGCACAATCACAGGTCCTACTTGTATAGGTAGAGTTATAGTGCCTACAGATTATCATCCAACATTATCAAAGCCATGAATACTAATGCTATTAGGTTTAAGTAAAGATGTGTTAGCCTTAATATTATGTAAGAAATCCATACCACAAACATTTAGAGCTGATCCATTATCAATCATAACTCATTTTACCAATGTTCTAATTATTGTGATGCAGATAATGAGTGGATCATATTGGTTTTGAACTTCAAGTGATGGTAATTCATGTGGTTGAAAGAGAATATCCATTTTTGTTGCATGCATACAATCTAATAGAGTTGCTACATCATTCATCTTAAAAACAAGTGGGACAATCACCTTTTGTAAAGCTTCTTGGAGCATTCCAAGGTAAGTAGGCGATGTTTGTATTAAATCCCAAAGAGAGATCTTAGCTGGAGTAGCGCGAAGCTGTTCGACAAGATCATACTCTTGACCACTTTTATGAGTGAGATGAGGTGGTGGAGGGAGCATAGGTTGAGAACATGGAATGAGATAGGCACATGTGGTGCTTGCTTACTTTGCTTGTTATTATGGGTGTTGTGTGTGTGAGCAATCACATTTTGAACACCCTAATTTCTTTGAGTAATTCGCTTTGCATAGTTGAAGATGTCACCAGGAGGTTTACCTTGAACCGTAATCATTGGCTTTAATCAAGAGGGTGTACTAGGTATCCCTTAGACAATCATCTTAGGAATATTTCTACAAATTATATTAGTGAAGATTGAATTAACATTGTTTCCTTCTTGATTGCACCCAACATCTATCCCTAAAGGATTTAATGTGAGCGACCTTTTCTCATCCACTAATGCTACATCTTGGCCAAGGAGAGCATTGGAATGAGAGGAAGGTATAGTGTTGTTAGGAAGAGTAGAGCTATCCATTGTCTTCTCATCAAAGGTTATTGAGTTTTCAATCAAAGGTGTAAGATCTAATGGGTTTTCATGCACCATTTGATCATTAGGTGAATATTCCTTTTCTACCCATGAAGAATCCTTCTTGAGAGGGAGCCCTTTATGCATTGATGTTTCATTTTCCAAAGAGGGTAGTGTAATGTTTAGGAATGTGTTAATGATTTCATCCTCTTGTGCTAGTATATCTTCATAGGAGGAATCATTTTTTATGTCAGCATCACATGTTTTAGCTATAAATTCCAAAGTGTTAAGAGAAACTTCATACTCATCATTCTCAAAATGTTTTGTTAAATCTTCTACTACCCAAGGGTATTTATTCATAAGAGACATGAAGTTGTCAAAATCAGATACATAGTCAAGGATTTCAAATGTAGAGCATTTAAATATATCCTTGCAATACATAGCTTGTAAATAAGTGAGAACATGATGATTCATATTAAGAAATTTGTAGAGACTCTTGAAGTTTTTGATATATGCATGTAAAGGTACAAAAGAGAAATGAGATAAATATGCCATAATGAAATGTCTCGTAACATCATATTTTAAAAGCTTTCCCAAAAGTTATGCAAAAGATAAGTACAAAACTATGTTAAAAAATGACCTAAAATGCTTTATTTTTTTGTACTTTTTCAATGCAAATATATGAAAGAAAAGGTGTTGTAAGGAATTTAATTAGGGGCATAAAATAATATGTCTATTTTCAGTCCAATAAAGCACTAAATTCCTTCACAACACACTTTTGATGCAAACCTAAGATGATGACAAGTCAAAATCTAATGAAAATGCCCTAAAATATGCAATTTTTCACAATTTTCAATTTAAAGACCTAATGAAATAGGTGTTGAAAGGAATTTTAGGAGGTGCAAAAAATAATAGCAATGATATCAGTCACCTCACTCCATAAAACTTGTCACAACACACTTGCAGTGCAAGTCTAGGTCAAACCCTAGGGCAAATATAGTAAAAAATGTGTAAATTTTGACAAAATTTTTAATACAAGGGCCTGATAAAAAGGTGTTGTAAAGAATTTGAAGAGGGGAAACAAATAATAACCCTTATAACATCCAATTTGTGTAAAAATATTCTTTACAACATGTTGGTTTTTTCCCAGACTGGATGCTTATTCCCAGATTTCCCTACAAGGTAGCCATCAATGATCAACAGGATCTCTGGGCTAGGGGCCAACAATGTAGGAGATAGACTCTATATTTTATCTCCTCTTCTTCTTCAGGCTCTACAAAACCTAGGGGGGTATTCCCTACTCAACATCCATGAGGATATACATACAAAGGCTGGGATGCTAACAAAAAGCAGATAAGTCCTCTTGTAAGTAGACCAAAACTGAAAGATAAGAGCAAAGGGGCTAGCTTTGGGCCTATTTGCAGTTGTAGACAGAGGACTGAGGATCCTAAAACTAATTCTAATGTCCTCAAGGTTGTTTTAGATTTAGATTTTGATTTTAAGTTTGGATGCAAAGTTGGACATGGTTGTAACACAAACACAAAGCAAGATTGGTGCCTATCCAGGGCCTGGAGTCAATAGACATACACCTGTGAATGATATGCATGAACAACTAAAACTGGATTTTAGGGGGACACATATGATACCTGCCTTACAGATATCTCCCAATACAGAGTGTTAAGCTATCTATACTTATGGCATCCCTACTATAGTATACCCTTCCCAATGTTCAATTTGAAAATAGTTTAATCTACCCCTTGAGCAGAAGTTAAAAGATCAAACATTCAACACAGGAATTCTATGTTCTAGAGTCTCAAACACTACTTAAATATCCAGACTTAGAAGAAAGATACATGCAATACTGGAGATAGAATTAACAAAACACATGCTAACATAGCATTTCTCATATAGAATTAACCATGAAATCAGTGGATTCATGCAAAAACGTACAACAAGAGATACATAAACTCACAGGTTTTGCTGTACAGAGCAACCAAATCAGCTGTATTGTATTACAAAGCCAAATGTTCAACTTTCAATAACCTAAAATGAGTAACACTTCCTGCTTATAACAGCTAAAGAAGCGTACTCAGCATTAATTACAAGGCTTTTACAAAAATCTGCCAGATACAGATCCTTCAAAGGAATGGCGCTCAAAATTTATTGCTGCAGAGACAGAAAGTAGACAATGGTGGCCTCGAGCCCTGTGCCACCATCTGGAAGTCCTCATGCCAAAAATTAGGTACATGATTGTTCAACAACTCGCCCATGCCCCTGCTACAGTCACCATTGATGGCTCAACCACCCGCGGCCGCTTGAAAACTGTCGCAGCACTTCAAAAAAGAAATTCCTGCCAAAACGCGCTCTATCGCAGTTTCAAATTATACAGGGAGATTAGTCCCACATGCACGGTGAGGAGACTACGTTAGTAGTTTAAAAGCATAGTCACTTGCATAATAGGTGTCGAGTGCTTTTGCCACGCTCGACACACACTCCTCCACCCAAATCCCATCGCCGAGATCAACACCATCGGCCAAGCCCACGAATCTCCTGCCGACCTCAATTGTCCTGCCGACCGCTACATTACAATCCCCTCCATCAGCCAGAGATGCACCATCGGGCCAACTCTCTAGATCTCCACCGATAGTATGAGTCTCTCTGATGACCAGCTCGCACCCCGTTAGCAGTTACCATCCTACCACCATCGGCCAGACCAATATCGTCGGCCAAGCAAAAAACCCCTCGGCCAACACAGCCAATCACACCGATGAACAACTCCTGAAAGCCTCCAACATCCCCATCGGCCAGAGAAGAACCATCGGCCTAGCCAAAAGCTCCTTCACCGATAGACCAACTCTCACCGATGACCACTCCAAATCCTCATCGGCCTGACACTACCCCATCGGCAGACCCTCCAACTGCTAACCCGATAAGCAACCTTACTCCGATGGTATTCCCCATCGGGGTGACTTCCTTCCATCAGCAAACCATAAAAGACTGTTTCCGATAGAACAACTCCCGCCGATAACATATCGGCTTCCCCCTTCATTGGTCAGACCCTCCACTGTCAGCCCAACGCAATCCATCATCACCGACAACACAAGTCACGCCAAAGACCACCTCCGTCGGTGTGACTTACACTGTCGGAGCAACCAAAATCTCCCCAGCTGATCACAATAGTCTTGCCGATGCACCAACGAGCTACACTCTGCTCCTCCATCGGCCAAACACACACCGATGAATCCTCATCGGCCAAACCTCCCGTCGTCGGCACAACCCAAAACACTCAGGCCGACAATACAGCTCTCGCCGATAGACATCCATTGGCCAAACATTGTATATCGGTGAATCCCCCAACAGTTAGCCCCATAGAACATGTCACACCGAAACTAACCTTGCAAACCGCTAACCTTCCATCGGCCAGAGGCAAACTGTCAGGCCAACACTCCACCGTCCACCCGATGATGAACGTTACGCCGATAAGACCAAAATCATAAGGCTTTGAACCATTGAACCCTGAACCAGTTCATCCCGATGGTTCAAAAGAGAAGTTCAACTGAGAAGTTCAACACCGATAACACAGATGAACAAAGAATTCACTGACGGGAAAAGATGAAGCCTAAGCCCATGAACCGTTGAACCTTGAACCAAAAGGGTTCAACGCGATGGTTCAAAACGATGGTTCAAGCAAAATCTGAGTACCCAAAAAGAAGTTTTGCCGATATAGAAAATCACAGCGATGAACAAGGAAACTTAGGGCCCAAAAAGGAAAAAACCCTCCAACATCCTGCGCTTAGATCCAGACCAAAATTAGTGCTAACACAACACACCTATAACGTCAATCTAGAGAGCCGATAAGGTCGAATCTTGTGAAAATCAAGGTTTTTCAAGCCCTAGGTTTTAGATCTTAATGCAAAATGCTATATGAGTGTTTGGAAATCTAATTTATGATGAAAATTAGTTCCACTCAGATCTGAAAATGATTTCCAAGTCCTAAGATGCAAAATGCAAGTGCAAATCTTAATGAAAAATCAATGAAAAATGCTAGTTTTTGTTGAAATTTTCTATATAAAAATACAATTTTTTGAGATCTAAATGCAAATTGACACTAAAATGCAACACTACAACCAAATGAAAATTTTAATGAGTGTCTAAGATCAGTAGAAAATTTTGAAGCAAGATTTTACCTACAAACCCTAGTTTTTGGAATTACTAGGTTATATGAAAAATTCAAAATTTCTAACAAACCCTAGCAATTTTATGATGAAAATGCAATGCAAGATATTGAATTTTTATAATTTTCTGCAATTTATCTTAGATTTAATGCAAAAATTAGAAATTTGATAAAATTCAAATTAATTAATGCAACATGCAAACCCTAGAATGCAATTTTTTTTCAAAATTTTCAACTTTTTTGTAATTTTTCCAATGCAATAAGATGAATGATGATATGAATGAATTAAATCAGTGCAAATCTGAAGCAAAACACTTAGAAAGGTGCAAACAAGTCCAACAACATGGGTTCACCAAAATGTTTCAGGTAAAATTGGGATAGTTGGTTTTTGATTAGTTTGTGTGTATCCTCCTTTCACCTGAATACATTCAAGGACTTTGGGTCAAGTGGCAATGCACTATCAGACCCTAGGTCACTTAGGAATGTTGGGAAGATTGGATCTGTGTGATTTGATTGACAATTATGTTCAATTATACATCAAAACTCTAATTATGCAAATATGGAAGCAAACAAACAAGTTACTGAAAATGCTGCTATAGGAAGATGTAAAATGACAGATAAATGTGCACCTATTTTCAAAATTTGGGAAGCAAAATAGTCAGGGACTAAAGAGTGGGTGCCCTAGTCCAGTGCCATGATTTTTTTTGGGATCTGGAAACTTGATCTGCAACCTGTTCCTACTGTCTCAGAGATTTCTTCATTGTGGAATCTAGAGGATTAATGAGCGGGTGCCCAAGTCCAGGGCCCTATTTTCAACTCTGATCTACAAATCTGACACTCTGCAACACTCTCCTACAACTCCACTTTTCCTGCTTCTTCAACTTGTGACCTACAATTACAGAAAAATGGGGAAGGGGTTGTGGTGTTTAGAGGCTTGCCTCAATCAAGCCTCAGAGAGACATTCAAGTCTTTTGAACACCGTTGTCAGAGAGAGTGCATGCCCTTGTGAGGCAGAGGCAAAAACCAATTGATAAATGCTTGAAAACACAAATTATATCACTTTCTATTGAAGATCTCATGGAAGGAAGAAGCTCTTCATGCCATGAGGAGATGGATGCTTAAATCTGCAAATACAAACACATAAACAACACAAAATCTACTCTTGCTACACAATGAATGCCATGAATCACCTTTTGAATGCATAAAAATCACAATAGCTTGCTAGTAATCATCTAGTTTACAAATGAATGCCTAAACATGATTATATATGCAACTACAAACACTCCTAGCAAGAATTTCATAATTCAAACTTACTGTGTCGGCATAGGACCTAAATAATAGTCACAAGATGACACTTAAAATTTGGGCCTGACCCAAAATAGGGCAGGACTAGGGCGCGGACACCCAAGTCCTCCCCCTATTTTGAGTAGGGCTTAGCTCAAGGGATCCCCCTAGGTTACATTTGCCATGAAACTTAGTGTTCATGTCATCAGGATGTCAAAATATGATGCAAGATGTCCTAAATGCAGATAAAAGACCTAGGACCTAAACCTTATGAGGGAAAAGCCCCCAAGGGGACATTTTTTGACATTAGACTTTCTAGCCCTAGAAATGATCAACACCACTCAACCATGTGGTAGCCTAAGTCCCACCCCTTTGTATTGAGAGACAATCAATCAAGCATACAAGCTCATGAAATACAATATGGGGACAACACAAGATCAAGCCATCACAATACCATATACATGTAATTTTATCAATACTAGTGTATAAGGGTTACATCATCATAACCAATAACACATAAGAGAATGGTGAGAGCCACCAACATAATTTAATGTGTGTGACTTGTTAGAACACACTGATATACTAAGAGGGGGGTGAATTAGTATGTCCCAAAACTTAATCCAATTCAACTTTATTAAACCAAAAGATTTTACTACCTTAAACAAAAGATAAAGCAAATTAAGCAGATCAAAGCACAACACATGAGCACAATACCATAACACCAGATTTATGTGGAAAACCCTAGAAGGGAAAAACCATGGTGAGCAAGTTGCCTCGATCTATTGTCCAAATCCAGCCTTACAAATAATGATAAAACAGATTACAAGTTTTAGGGCTACAACCCATGGGAGGACACACTCTTTGAAATACAATGCAACAACACTTACAGAATAAGGCTACAACCTCTAAACATCTCACTGAATAGATCTCACTAATCAACCTCCTACATAACATCAACACACTTAACTCTGACTCAAATCTTCACTTCCTTTGCACAATGGTCACCAGTGTCTTTAACACATCTTTGCATACTCACTCACTCACTATCACACTCACTCACACAACCTCACACACTCTCACTCAATCACCCAATACACAACAAACAAGTTCTTTTATTTATACCTTCTGCAAACAACAAAATCTTTCTCTTTCATTGGCCAAGATGAAACATGCAACAACCACACCAAGCTGGCATCCAAACGATGTAGAAATCCAATGCAGTTCAAGCCAAGTGAAAACCAAGATCTATTCTTCATTAACACATTATTCAGACTTGGCACACACTTCCAAGCATCCAACAAGATCATCAAAGCACATCAAGTCAGCCAAGAAAACCCTTATCCTTCCACAAAATAGCTCCAGACCTGAAGCGATACTAGAGGGACCAATTAGCATCATGCAGATCACTTCACAAGAAACATAAGACTTGCATACACCTTCTCAAACAATCCTTCCTCTAAAATATAAGTTTTCTTTTTGTCGCAAACAAATAGAAACTGAACCTAGTAACACATACAAATACTAAATACCTAGACTTGAGATAAAGCATTGAAAAACTAACTTGCGGTGCACTTCAGCACCTAAAACCTAAAATGAAAAAACATATAGACCAACTAAACTTATCCTTCAAACATAATGGTCAAAAGATGGACTACAGTGAAATGCGGTGGCTTTTGCTTTCTCCTCTAGACAACCCTAATCAACAACATGATATATCTTTATTTTGCCGACTCTGAAGGACCTCTGCGGTACAAATTATCAACTAAAACTTTAATATAACAATCTTCTCAATTACATCTGACCATCTTTCAAACCATAGGACCTCATCTTCAAACATGGAGAAATGCAGAGCAGTTCTCTAACTTCTCTTATTGTATCAACACAGGAACATTGTCTTCACTTTGCGAACTAGAATATTCTATGGTAACTTTCAAGCTCTAAAATTAGGAACATACAACCTTCACACTTGTCTCTGTCTAATTCCCAAACCATAAGATCATACCTTCAAATGTGGAGGAATGCAAAGCATTCTCTCGAGCTTCTTTAGTGCAACTTCTAGTGCCTTAGACTTCTTGAATCTTTCTCTCAAGATTTAAGCAATGCTTTTCATCAGGAAATAATGAATACAAAATTCACCATACTAGATAATCCATTCACAACAACATAAAACAACAATCACAATTTGTTTCATCAAACAAGAATCATCATGTTAGCACAACCTTTGTCAATGAACTTCAGAAGATAGGGTGCAACTGTGTACAAATGATAATAATCCAATCAGTATACATAGTACATGACATTCATCAACTTACCCTTTACTTCACAACTTATTTGATCCATCTCTTTATTACTCCTTTTCCTCTTCTCTAATCACCTCAGCATATACTCGTCACTTTGCATTACTATCCTTTGGCATCTCTGATCATCAAGTGATCATCTCTTCCACTTCCAACCTTCAACACTATTGACATCAGTGACAACACATATGCAACAATCTCCCCCTTTGGCATTGATGGCAACACTTAACCCGATATGCAAATTTCTCCCCCTTTGACATCAAGGACAAAGGGTCAGTGGTCTTTCTCTGAACTAATCTTCCATTAGCTCCCCCTATTTGTATTAACCTTGAACTTCCTTAACTTCTTCTTATCTGTTAGCTCCCGCTGACTGATCAATCCTTGTCAACTTCTTAACTACCTTCTCCCCCTGAGAGGTAGCCTCCATCAATCCAGGGATAAAGATATGTCTTGAACTACTCCCCCCTGATAGATGCACCATCTATGCATGTAGTTAGAAGGAGGGGCAATCACCCCTAACTTATATCTAAGATACTCAAATGTGTCCTTAGAAAGTGCCTTTGTAAAGATGTATACAACTTGAGCTTTTGTAGGCACATACTCCAATCTAACTTCTTGATTTACAACCTTTTCTCTAAAAAATTGGTACCTGATAGATATGTGCTTGGTTCTAGAATGCATCACTAGATTCTTTGAAATATTTGTGGCACTTGTATTGTCACAAAGAATAGGAATGGACTCATCATATTCTACCTTGATATCTTTCAATGTTTGCTTCATCTATAGTACTTGAGTGCAGCAGGTTGTAGTAGCTATATACTTTACCTTTGCTATTGATAAGGACATCGTATCTTGCTTCTTACTAATCCATGAGACTAACCTGTCTCCCAAAAAGAAAGCTCCTCTGCTGGTACATCTTCTGTCATCAACACTGCCAGCCCAATCTGCATCAGTATAAGCACTTAGGGAAAAATCATCACACTTTTGATACCACAACCCATGTTACAGAGTGCTCTTCAAATATCTGAATATTCTCTTGAGTACCTTGACATGTGTTTCCTTAGGATGTGCTTGAAACCTTGAAACCAAACACACAACTTACATGATGTTGGGCCTTGATGCTGTTAGGTAAAGTAGATCCCCAATCATAGACCTATATAGAGTCTGATCAACTTCAGGTGACTCATCATCTTTACTCAAATGGAAAGTAGTTACCATAGGAGTACTCATTGGTTTGGAGTATTCCATGCTAAACTTCTTTAGCATCTCCCTAACATACTTTACTTGAGAAATAAAGATGCCATCATTTGATTGAGTAATTTGGAGTCCAAGGAAGAGTGATAGCTCACCTAACATATTCTACCTTGATATCGTTCAATTTTTGCTTCATCTATAGTACTTGAGTGTAGTAGGTTACAACAACTATATACTCTACCTTTACTATTGATAAGGACACTGAATCCTACTTCTTAATAATCCATGAGACTAACTTGTCTCCCAAAAAGAAATCTCCTTTGCTAGTACTTCTTCTGTCATCAATAATGCCAGCCCAATTTACATCAGTATAAGCACTCAGGAAAAAATCATCACCCTTTTGATACGACAACCCATGTTACAAAGTGCTCTTCAAATATATGAATATTATCTTGAGTTCCTTCACATGTGTTTCCTTGGGATGTGCTTGAAACCTTGAAACCAAACACACAACTTGCATGATGTCAGGCCTTAATGCTGTTAGGTAAAGTAGGCCCCCAATCATAGACCTATATAGAGTTTGATTAGCTTCAGGTGACTCATCATCTTTACTCAAATGGAAACCAGTTACCATAGGAGTACTCATTGGTTTGGAGTATTCCATGCCAAACTTATTTAGCATCTCTCTAACATACTTTACTTGAGAAATAAAAATGCCATCATTTGATTGAGTAATTTGGAGTCCAAGGCAGAATGATAGCTCATCTGACATAGACATTTCAAATTCTTTCTGCATCTCTCTTGCAAACTTCTTACACATCTTATCATAACCACAAAATACTATATCATCAACATACACAACAACAATTATAATTTGTTCACCTTCAATTTTGATGTAAAGATTACTATCTGTGGTACCTTTCTTGAAACCCTTCTAGAGTAAGTATTTATACAACCTTGCATACCAATCCCAAGGGGTTTGTTTGACACCATATAGAGCCTTCTTAATTCTACATACCATGTTTGGGTCTTCTGATAACTGAAATCCATTAGGCCGCTCTATGTAGACCTCTTCTTCTAAGTCACCATTTAGGAAGGTAGATTTGACATCCATTTGATATACCTTGAATCCCTTATGAATTACAAATGCAAGAACCATTCTGATCACTTCCATTCTTGCCATTGGAGAAAATGTCTCTTCATAGTCAACACCCTCAACTTGTGAATAACCTTTGTAGACCAACCTTGCTTTGTTCCTAACCACCTCTCCATCTCCATTCAGTTTGTTCCTGAATACCCATTTTTTACCTATCACATTCTTGTCTATAGGCCTTGGCACCAACTCCCAAGTCTAATTCTTCTCTATCTAATTTAGTTCTTCTTCCATAGCTTGTATCCATCCTTCCTCCTTGATAGCTTCATAAAAAATTTTAGGCTCCACTCTTGATAAGAAAGGAAAACTTATTTGTTCATTTGTTCTTGCAAATCTTCTTCTTGTCTACACTCCTTCATTCTTGTCTCCAATGATCTGACCTTCTAAATGATTCTTTTGAACATACTTGGCAAGAGTCTTGGTAGTCTTCTCTTGAGTTTATTCCTGTTCTTCAACCTTTTCTTCTTCTTCTTCTATGTAGACATGTACATCTAGCCAAAAGTCCTCTTTCTCATCTGTGATTTGGTGTGACTCTTCATCCACTTTAACATTCACACTCTCAACTATCTTCCTCATCCTTTTGTTGTAGCATTTGTAGGCTTTGCTCCTAGTTGAGTATCCAAGAAAGATTCCCTCATCAGCTCTTGAGTCAAACTTTCCCAGACCTTGTTCATTCCTTTTGATGTAGCATTTGCTTCCAAAAACTCTGAAATACTTGACTGATGCTGGTCTTCTATACCATAGCTCATAAGGTGTCTTGGTATTGTGCACTCTTAATTGTCCTCTGTTAAGAATATAGACAACAATATGGACTGCCTCTTTCCAATATGTATCTATCAGCTTGGCTTCACTCAACATTATTCTAGCCATCTCTTGAATTGTTCTATTCTTACTTTCCACTACTCTATTTTGTTGAGGAGTTCTTGCAGAAGAATAGTGCCTTTTTATTCCATGTTCTTCACAAAACTCCTCAAACTCACTTGAGGTGAACTCACCACCTCTATCAGACCTTAGACACTTAATTGTAACATTCATTTCATCTTCGACCACGGACTTGAAAATATTAAACCTACTGAAAGCTTCTAATTTTTCTTTCAAGAAGGTAACCCATGCCATTCTAGAGAAATCATCAATAAGAAACATGAAATACCTCTCACCTTAAATACTCTTTGTCCTGGTAGGTCCGCACAGATTAGTATGAACCAGTTCTAAAGGCCTTGTAAATGAATACTCCTTGGACTTGAATCTTATAATTGTCTGCTTCCCCATCTGACATTCCTTGCATAAGGTGCTTGCAGGCTTGATGATCTTTGGCATGTCTCATACTACTTGCATGGAGCTGATCTTCACAAGATTATCAAAGTTGATGTGCCCCATTCTTTTGTGCCACAACCAAAATTTGAAATTTGATTGTCCTAGAAGACAAGTCCTTTCATTAATTACCTTTAGATTATACAAGTTGCCTTCTATTTTAGATCCTTCTGCCACCAATTTTCTAAGCTTTGATCTTCTAATTTCGCACCCTAGATCATGAAGTGTGAGACTGTATCCTTTTCTAGACATTTGACTTACATTGAGAAGATTATGTTTGAGAGCATCTACATAAAGAACATCATGTGTCTAAGACTTTCCATCAATACTTATGGTACATTTTCCAATGATTTTTACAGAAGAGTTATCTCCAAACCTGACCAGTCCACCATTCCACTTACCAAGATTGATGAATTTGCTCTTGTCACCTGTCGTATGATTTGTGCATCCACTTTCTATCACCCAGAGATTTGTTTTCTCTTGAGCATGAAATGTTGTTTGGACAATCATTGAATCTTCAACTCCATTATCTATCTCCTACTTTTTGGAAGAATCACTTTCATCTGCTTGCTCAGTAACATCTATCAACTAAGATTTTGTTTTGTCTAGATCACTCCTGCAATATCTTACTACATGTCCAAACTTGTTGCAAATTTGACATACCACATTGACATCCACTAGTGAAGCAAGAGGATTCCTACTTACAAGATTTATTCTATTCATTTTAGACTTGCAATCCATAGCCTTATAAACAAATTTGTTGTAGATAAAACAATAACCAAAGAAAACATGTTTGAACCTGTTCCTGGAGAATTGCCTTGCATTGAGAGATATTCCTTGAGGCATGATGAGATCTATACATTCAGTATCATTTAGTCTTCCAAGCTTTGCCTTCTCTAACTCCCTTTTAAGTGACTAAATTTCTTTCTCAACACTTCTACATTCTTTTGTCTTAGCTTCAATCAAAGCACTTTGTTCTTGATTCTTTTTCCTTGCACATCCAAGTCTTCAAGAGAAGAAACAAGTTCACCCTCAAAATCAAATTCATATTCTTCTTCATCTGTAGTCTTATCTGAACCATTTGAGATCACCCTGGCCATGAATATAGATTCTCCTTTTTCCTCATCTGAAAGATAGTGATCTACTTCTTCTCTGGAATTGTAGTCTTCTTTTGAAAGAAGATTCCTCTTGAAATTGTTTCTCTTGAAACCCTTGTTGCTATTTTCATTTTCTCCAAAAGGACATTTAGAGGCATAATGACCAATTCTACCACAATTAAAACATTTGAAAGGTAACTTACCTTTATACTTTCCTGATCCCCTTTTTAGTTTCCTTAAAAAGTTTTCCTCTTCTTCCTTAGCTTCATTGCATACATTAGACGTTCCTTCATTCTTCACAGTATTGAAAGCAACTTCTCTTTGGAATGGTCCTATGACTTCATTTCTCATCTTATAGGTAGTGAGGGACCCAAACATCTATACCATTGTAAGTTTCTTCAAATCTTTGGCTTCTTCAATTATAGAAACTTTTAAATCAAACTTGCGAGGGAGAGTTCTCAACATTTTCTTCACAACTAATGAGTCAGCTATATCTTCACACATACTCCTGATTCCATTGACTGCTTCATCTACTCAGTGAAAATATCTAGTAATGTTATCCTCTTCTTTCATCCTTAGACTCTCAAACATTGTTTTGTAAGATTGTAATTTTGCTTCCTTTATGGTGTCATTTCCTTCATAAAGATATTTGAGCTTCTTCCATATATCCTTTGTTGTCTTGCACCTCACAACTTTGACTAACTCTGAACTACTCAAACTACTTAAGATGGTATTCTTATCTTTAGCATTGTTTTCATGAGCCCTTTTTTCATCTGGATCTATAGTAGGATGTTTAGGTTTAACATTATCACTCATGATCTAGCACTCCAAACATCATACCCTAGCGAGGTCAGATAGGCTTCCATCCTAACACTCTAGAAACCAAAGTTACTTCCATCAAATATCAGAGATTTAGATGAGGACTCCTTCTGAGCCATGTGTTCTATTCCAAGATCTACCTTCAACTATTAGGCTGCACTAAGGAACTCAACTCTGATACCAATTGTTAGAACACATTGACATACTAAGAGGGGGTGAATCAGTATATCCCAAAACTTAATCCAATTCAACTTTATTAACCAAAACCTTTTACTTCCTTAAAAAAAAGATAAAGCAAATTAAGCAGATCAAAACACAACACATGAACACACTGAAGATAGGGAAAACAAATAAAATAAAAAAACACAAACTAAGTGCATGAAAACACAAGCTTATACCTTCAAATGATCTTCCTTCTCCTTCGATAAGGTGGAGGAGCATGCACCCAAGAGCTCTCCTAACTTTACCCACTTGAAGATATGTAGATGTGGATTGCTCTTTGAGATTCAACACAATGTAGATGAGGATAGGAGAGCGATTTGATAAGATGAGGATTGGATTTGGCTATGGATGAATGAGATAGGAGGCTAGAGGGATTTTGGCATTATGCTGATAGGATGAAGAAATTATGAAAATGGCTTGGGTGTGGGTTCCATATATAGATTTTTGATAAAAGGATGGAGGGTGAGGATTGAAAGTTTTTATCAATGGCTAGGAGTGCTTGAGGATTAGGGTTTGGATTGGAGTCGTAGTCTTGTGACAAGTGTCACAAGAGGGTTGGATGAGAGAGATCAAGGGTTAAGATTAGGTCAATGAGATTGGATGGCTCTCATTATTTGTGAATTTTAAATTCACATGGGGAAGGGTGATGAGGATTAAAATGAATTAAAAATTCATTTTTGGGAAGAGTGGATATGAAAAGTGAATTAAAAATTCATCTTTATGTGGAAGTGTGAAGGTCAAGGACATATGTACACTTACATGTGTAAGAGGGTGATAAATGAGTTGGTGGGTCATGTAAGGAAGATGTGACCTTTTGAATAAAAGATTGATTTTTATTCAAAGTGTGTGGGAGGATGGGTTAATCAAGGTTTAATAGTGTTTAGCTTAATTAATTTAGGTCTAGGGGATAGGTAGGCTAGAGTAGCTAATTAAATAATTGTTATTTAATCAATTAGGCTAGGTTTAGGTTGATTAGTAGGGTAGATTAATTAAATAAGTATGGTTTATTTAATTAATAAGGATTAGGATGATGAACAAATTAACTAAATAAATATTGAGAATATTTATTTAATTAATGATGGATAGTGTTGTAAGGTATAGCGATAAATTAAATGAATTAATTGATCACAAAGGATGGATAAATGGTTAAGGGTAGATGATTAGGGATAAATTAATTAAATAAAATGAATTTATTTAATTAATAGGAGGGATAATTGGTGGTGTAGAGATATGGGAAATTGGTTTGCAGAACAAGGCAATTTCAGGTGTCTACACACACACTACCATAACACCATATTTATGTGGAAAACCCTAGAAGGGAAAAACCACAGTGAACAAGTTGCTTGGATCTACTGTCCAAATCTAGCCTCACAAATAATGATAAAACATATTACAACAAGTTTTAGGGATACGACCCAAGGGAGGACACACTCCCTAAAATACAATGCAACAACACTTATAGAATGAGGCTACAACCTCTAAACATCTCACTCAATAGATCTCACTGATCAACCTCCTCCGTAACATCAACACACTTAACTCTAACTCAAATCTTCACTTCTTTTGCACAGTGGTCATTGCTGTCTTCAACTCATCTTCACATACTTACTCACTCACTTTCACAGTCACTTAACTAACCTCACACACTCTCACTCAATCACCCAATCCACAACAAACAAGTTCTTTTATTTATACCTTCCATAAACAACAAAATCTTTCTCCTTCATTGGCCAAGATGAAACATGTAGAATGAAATGTACAATGGCCACAGCAAGTCAACATCCAAATGATGTAGAAATCCAATGCGATTCAAGCCAAGTGATAACCAAGACCTATTCTTCATTAACACATTCTTCCAAGCTGATGCACACTTCCAAGCATCTGGTGGGATCATCAAAGCACATCAAGTCAGCCCAGCATGTAACGCCCCACCATTAAACTTTAGAGAACAACACATTTATGCTATATGCAACAGGATAATTTTTTTTTTTAAAAGATAGAAATAACAAAGTAATATTAACACATCATTTAAACTAATGACTTGTCCTCTAAGATAAAATAGTTGCATTACTTGACAAAACAATTAACATAATCTAACACACATCATGAATTAACATTAGTAACTCATTGTAAACCTAATGCACTAAATCAATAAACATTTACATTTACATAACATCATATAAGTATTCATCAGGATCTAGTACACAGTCACAATTTCTCCCGACATACGAATACAACATTACATTGTTACATTATCATCTTCTGAATACATATGAATACATACATTATGAAGAATCTGATACATAGGATAGCACATGAGCATAATAACTGTCTCCATAAATAGGTACACGATCTGAATCTGCTACAGGAGTTACCACCTTCTTGCACATGAACAAAGGCAAGGAGAAACCAATGGAGATAAAGCACAGACCATGTGGAACCCTAAGGTCCACCCCCCGTGCTAGGAGATAACATAAGGTCCCAAAACATCAAACAACTAGGTAGACAATTGCCTAATAGGAACAAGGACTAAACATGACTCCATCACAACACATGACAACACCACAAGCAACTCAGTAACACGTCCAGAGGCAACACATGACGAATGGGGAGAGTACAACTAGGGAATGCTAGGCTGCAGTAGGAAGAGTGTCATCGCATGGTCTTGACATGGGTTATCCTGACAGCCTCTCACTAGGCGCCAACCCCCATCTATGGTTATCCTGACAGCCTCTCACTAGGCGCTGGCCCCATAGGGTGACACATGCGGAATCAACCTTCCTTTCGTGAGGACAAGGAAGTTGATCTTGCCAACCAGGCCTTCTCTACCCATCCTTAGTCTAAACGAGCAGTACAGGCATGGGAGAGGAAATCCAATTATCTTGTTAATGTGTAATTTACCCTTTTCCCCCTTGTTCATTTTTAGGTTTTCACTTAGTTAACAACTTTCAATGGGTTATTCTGACAGCCACTTTGGGTGCCGGCCCTACACTGAAAGCCACTCCCCTACCTGCATCTAGAAACCCCAACCATCAAGCAAGATAATCACTATCATACTGATAAGTATACATAACAATGCAATACATTATCTTCTTGCTTACAAAACATAATCACAATGACCAACCTGTACATCATTGTCCCAAAACTTTCAGTTAATCAATCGCAATAACCATAATAACACATATCCAGAGCAAGGTATGGGTCATCTTGCTCCCAAATATCAACCATGAACAAAATAGTTTCTCATTACGATTTCCAAGGTCTCCCCATTACAATACTACACACAATCTCGATATCAACACATACGTGAAGGAGATTTAAATCCATCATAATATATTCACAACACAGTATGTACAACATCTCACATTATTGTTTACCAAGACCCACATACGTAGACAAGAAAAATCATGTTCTTACAACATCTTCATCTCAAGACAACTATGAACAGAATACATACAACCAAATCATATTACCTTATGCCTCTGGAACCTAAACTTGACAATTTACACATAGACCAACTCACATGAAAATTTTGCTTGCAATAAGCAATTTCAACTAATCAATTTATTGACAGCATCAATTCTTCTTACTAGAGCAATTCTATTTAATCAAATTAGCAACTGGATTCAAGTTATATCTCCACCAAGAATTTCATAAAACCTAGGTCTAGTCTAATTAATATTAATTCTATCTATTATATTAATCACTCATCAATTACATATAACCGTCAAGCTAAACAATGCATAGATAATATTAATTACAAATACTTATAACTTAAATGCTAATTACAACATTTATAATCCAAACCCATATATCATATTTCTACTAACAAAACCATTATAATAGAATCAATGCCATATTACAGTAAATATGCGATCATATTGATTAGTTTAATAAACATGCGTATTAAACTATAACAACTACGTTTCTTTTGTTTCATAAGTTAATATCTATATCATATATATATACTCCAACAAACTCATCTACTAAATCGTGTATCTTAACTATGCATGGATTCATATTTAATTTATAATTAATAATTGATACCTATACAAATATCCATATGACATAAATGTTTATGTTCATGCACTTGTGTAGGTTATTCCTATCCTCAAGGTAAGATTTGGTCAATCAACCTTCAAATTTTGGACAGTTTATAAACAACACCACTCTGCCTTTGAGTAGCAGCCACACCATTTCCATTTCTTCAAGCGACGACTTCATAGACCACCACACCCAATTTGAAACACCTTTGTTATACATGGCTAGAGTCTCACCTAGAGGATGGAGTTTGACAGACTTAAGGAGTATGCACACCCTATTAAATGGGTTATCTAGATTTGGATTATGGTTGATCAAGAATACTGTGAAGATTTGAACAACCAAAGAACAAGACACCCAAAATATAAATTAACCAAATGAAGAGCTAATAAGATGTTTAATACAATCTACTATAAGAATTGGATCCTAAAGAATCTATGCAAAAGTGGGCAGTTTTATATGATCCAAAGTCCATATTTATTTGAGACCTTAATGCACATAAGAAAAACATTTCCATCTAGATCTAATAGAAGGCAGAAGTAAGGAATACTCTAATGGAAAAGGTACTTGAACTGTTACGTACACAAAGAACATCATCAGTTTATCTATTAGAGGATATGAACAAACTAACAGATCCTTAGCAAGATGACTTCGTAACCCCTTTTAAAAATAGATAAAAACCATCGTTTCTAAGATCCAACACCAACATTTAGCAATTATAAGATTATATAGAAATCTTAATACTAATATATAGATAACATATGATTGTATGCAAACCTTAATGCCAATATATATGGTGATTACTATCTTATCATTATAGGAAGATCTAATGTAAAAATCAAAAATATAATTCATGCTATGATGATCTAGGTTTATGACATGCAAATAAGGCAACAAATATGCTTCTTTCAAGATTTACATTGAAATGTTTGCTTTTCCAATTTCACAAGCAACAACCCTTAGAAAAACAACCTTTACATTTAATAAATAAAGGATACATATAATATTTAGAACATACAATATTTACATTTAACCAATAAAGAAAAACATATAATATTTATATTTAATCAATAAAGAAGAACATATAAAATTTACATTTAATCAATAAAGAAAAACATATAATATTTATATTTAATTAATAAAGAAAACATAATACCTCAATTGCAATATCCCACTAATGGTAGAATCCTTGAATGAAAATCATAAAAATGAGCAAGTCACCCCCACTCCATGAAGAGTTTTTAAAGAGAAGGAAAGAGTAACTTCCTACTCAAAACTAACTCAACCACCCAACTAACTCAACCACCCAACTAATTCAACCAACCACCTTCCCATTTTCGTCACTTTTGTAAGTGGGGTTTAAAGGAGGGTCTAAAAACCTTTTAAAATATTATAAATGACAAAAATAAACTTCTTACCTATGTACCTTGGACATAAGACAATTTTTCAAACATAAAATACAACTTAGACCTCTTAAAAACACTTAAAAATTATTTTAAAAGTTACAAGGTTAAATCCCACACAAGAACATAATCATTTTATCACATAAAACTAAAGATAATATTTCTTAACATCATGGCCAATAGACCTTAGGGCCCCATGCCTAGGTCAGACATCACACAGAAAGACATAAAGTGGCTAAATGACCACCATCATCCATTGACATAATAATTCTACATGTACACTCAACAAGAAGTGTTAGTACAATATATAGCCAAAATATATCCATCATAAATAACATATTATCACAAATCCATTAGTAACCATAGTGTAACGCTGAATCAATACACTCTTGATCCAATTGTTAGGCTTCGTCAATTGGATGATAGGACTGTCTCCTCTCTACTCTAGGGTCTGGTTAGTGCATTTACTAGTGTTCAGGGACCTTCCTTAATAGTAGTAATAAAATAATTCATATTCAAACAACTTTAAATAAATATTTGAACTAGGTAATTATCAATTACCAATTTAATCTTATTAAATATTAATAATAATAATAAGAATATTATATGACCTTATTAAATATTAAAGTGGGTCAAATATTAGTATGACTATATAATGAAATATAGGCATACAACATAACCCACTGAGTAGGATAGCCGTTAAAAGCCAAATCAAACATGTTCACAAGCCAGAGCCAAACACACACTTAACCAACAGGCTCCATCAAATATCAATCAGTTGCAAGACCTGACATACTGACAGAACTGACAGGTTGAACTAGACATGTCATGCATCCTGATTGAGGATGATGACTTGAGATGTGGGACCTTAAGTTATCTCCGGAACAACTTATCCATTGGGTTTAGGGCACGCTCAGACCTGTTAATTTAGGTGGAGTCGATGCCAGATACCTGCATCCTCAACAAATGACACAGTCAAGCATATATAGACACACAAAAGCTGACACTAGGTGAAAAAGGAATCACAATATCGCAGGGCACTCGCAAGCGAGTGATATGACATCGTCCTTTCCACATCATATCAATATAGATTAGATAACACATAACCGTAACCAAATCAAATCTACCTCATTATCTGAACAGAACATACATTAAACATATAGGTGCATGAAATTGAATAAGTCTCAGAAGTACCATCATAATAAATAAATCTAACAGAATCAGTCCATGAGATCCATTCTAACATATAGCAATTGTAGTAAGATCGACATCTTAATCATAGGAATGCAAAACAATGTCAAAGCCTTACCTTAATTATTCCTATTATTTTACCTTCATATTCATGCACCTTGATCAGTTCACTTATACATCCAAGGTGGGAACGGAGGGGCACTACACAGCACACCCTTATCCTTCCACAAAATAGCTCTAGACCTAAAGCGGTATCGAAGAGACCAATTAGCATCATGCAGATCACTTCACAAGCAACATAAGACTTGCATACACCTTCTCAAACAATCCTTCCTCTAAAATATATGTTTTCTTTTTGGCGCAAATAAATAGACATTAAACCTGGTATCACATTTACCCAGTCTTGAGATAAAGCATTGAAAAACTAACTTGCAATGTACTTCAACACCTAAAACCTGAAATGAACAAACATACAGACTAATTGAACTCATCCTTCAAACATAATGGTCAAAAGATGAACTACGATGAAAGGCAGTGGCTTTTTCTTTCTCTTCCTAGACAACCCTAATCAGCAACATGATATATCTTTGTTCTACTGACTCCAGAGGACCTCTGCGGTATAATGTATCAAATGAAACTTTAATATAACAATCTTCTCAATTACATCTAACCATCCTTCAAACCGTAGGACCTTATCTTCAAAAGTGAAGAAATGCAGAGCAATTCTCTGACTTCTCTAACTGTATCAACATAGGAAAACTATCTTCACTCTGTGAGCTCTAGAATCTTTTGTGGTAACTTTCAAGCTCAAATTAGGAACATACAACCTTCACACTTGTCTCTGTCTAACTTCCAAACCACAAGATCATACCTTCAAATGTGGAGGAATGCAGAGCATTCTCCTGAGCTTCTTCAGTGTAACTTCTAGTGCCTTAGACTTCCTAAATCTTTCTCTCAAGATTTAAGCAATGCTTTTCATTAGGAAATAATGAATATAACATTCACCATACCAGAGACTCCATTCACGACATCATACAACAATAATCACAGTTCTTTTCATCAAATAAGAATCTTCATGTTAGCACAACCTTTGTTAATGAACTTTGGAAGATAGGGTCCAACTATGTACAGATGATACTGATCCAATCAATATACATAGTACATGGCATTCATCAACTTATCCTTTACTTCACAACTTCTCTGATCCATCTCTTTATTTTGTCCTCTTCTTTGATCACCTCAGTATATACTCATCACTTTGCATTACTATCCTTTGGCATCTCTGATCATCAACTGGTCATCACTTCCACTTCCAACCTTCAACACTGTTTCAACTTCAATGACAACACATATGCAACATGATGGCCCAACAACAATCATACAAAGAGAATCACATACACATTCCAAGTACCAATGACCTAAAACTTAGTAGGAGAAGACTATTTGATACAAGACATAATGTGTCATCATGACACTTTTTAAACTTGCATGGATGTTGAGAAGTATGGAACCATCTCAAATGGGGTTTATTAATAATAATTATTCAATCCCAACTAGATTGGAATGATGTCCCTTCACAACATGAATGGACCCTCTCCAATGTGCTTGATACTAGAAATGACTTATCTCTTGATTAGGTGTATTTTAATGTTTGATTCACAATCAATTTATCTTATTAAAATGTATCCCTTTCATGCTCTTCACATTGGCATAACCCAATTTCAAATCGAGAATAGGGGTCCAATCTAATCCTAGCTCTAGAGTTAAATCCTGGCACAAAATTATCAAAAATGAGTCCCAAAAGGATTGTGACATGAAAAATGAGCCAAGAAACATGACACCTACATAAAAAATATAGAAATTTAGATTTCCATAATGAGATATTTCATCCCACAAAATAGAATGGTTTCACATGCCTCAAAGTTCAAAATTCAAAATTTATCAATTTCAAGAATAATGTAAAAATCACATTCACCATTAATGGAATCTTCAAATTTTCAAGGTTTAAATTTTTTAAAGTTAAAAATTCCAAAAAGTGAGAATAGCCTCATGAGAATATGAAGCACTACAACACCCTTTTCATATGACATGATTTTGAAGAAATTTTGCTCTAGAGTAACAATGATAAATCAAAATTTCTAAAAATGAAAACATACAATAAAATAAATACACAACAAGATAAAATTTGACTTCCAGGCTAACTAAAGCATCCTTTTCAAATTTATAACAAAGAGTAACCCTCAACATAGGTTTCAACCTCATAAGATAAGAAATAAGGTCACATGATCCAAGACAAGTGGAGGGAAAGGCCAATACAAGCCTATAGCAAGATAAACATGAAACCAAACCAAACATTTCTTATATTCTATAGGTTGAAATCAACATGTATACAATTCACAAATTCTAATGATTCATTTTAAGCCAAAAGGATAATACTCATTTTCCTTCCATGTGATAGTTAACATAAATGATAGATCTTAACTCTTACAGAGTTGAATTAAAAATATAATCTAGAATGATTAAGACATAAATCATAATCACATTTTAATTTGAAAGAAAACTACATCTACACATGATTAATTAGGATTAGCACATCATAGGATTCCATTTCAATATGTAATTTACCATATCAAATGAAATGATGACAATTGAAAGAATAAACTATGTTATCTCCATCCCAAATGTGGATAATTTACAAATGATTACAAATTTCATTAAATATGGATCTAATACAAATTGAACTTTAGAGTGACAAAAGTTCTTAATTATACATTTCTCAACAATGTAAAAATGAAGATCATACTTGACATCATAATCATAAAATATCTCTACATGCTCTATAAAGAATAGCCATAGATCCCATTAGCCCCAATAGTGATCAACACTAGCTTACCATGTGGCACCCTAAGGTCCACCCCTTTGACTGAGAGATGATTGATCAAGTAATCATGCAAACTCGTGTAATACAGTATGGAGATGATACAATAATAAGCCATCATCTAACATCATACGTATTTTGAGAGATAAACTCTTCAATATGAAGAGAAATGAAAGAAAAGAAATCAAAGAGCAATTTTACCTTCCTTTGCACACAAATTCAACCTCATTGATTGAGCATATTGAAGTGCACTTGAACTCCAATGGATATCCTCCTTTGATATGCGGTTTGCTTAGCTCAATAGCATAAGTTTGATCTCTAAAAATGAATGAATTAAGTGTAGTAGTATAAGTTTACAAAAATGAGAGATGATTGTGAGAGCTAGAAGTTTTATTTATAGATTTTCATAAATGAAGATAAATGGTGGAAACTGATCAGAGAAATCAATGGCTAGAATTGGATGAGAGGATTTGAACAAATGATAGAGTGACAAGTGTCCTTGTCCTCTAATAAATTAGGGGAGCTAACATATTTGATTGATGAGTTGACTGAATTGATTGATTTGTTAACTAGATTGATTGGATTGTTAACAAAATTGATTGATTTGTTAACAAAATTGATTGAGGAGTCAACTAATTTGATTGATCCGTTAACTAATCTAATTAGAGGAAATTATGGTGAGAGGGAAAAATAGGGAAATTAAATAAATAAATTATTTAATATCATGTGCACATGGATAAATAAATAAAATATTAAATTTTATTTATTTGGAGGAAATGGAATATTTTAATAATTTGAATTTATTTAATTAAAATGTGGAGGGAAATTAGCTTAATTAAATAATTAGAATTATTTAATAAATATGGAGGAATATGATGGAGATAGATGAATTATTTAATTAATATGGAAGAACATAAATTGAATAATTAAGTGGGAAGTGATACAAATGTGATGTAGTGACATGAAGAATGCATCGACGAATATTAGGTGTCTATGCGTATTACAATTAAAATTGACACTGGTGTGTAAGGGTTATCACATCACATCTAATAACACTCAAGATAATGGTGAGAAGCACCAACCTTATTTAATGTGTGTGGTGGTCCAATAATCATCATGTGAAGAGAATCATATACACATATAAGGTACTAATGACATGGCACTCAATAAGAGAAGACAACATGACATAAGATGTAGGGTGTCATCATGATAAGTTTTTAAATCTACATGGATGTTGAAAAGTATGAAACCATCTGAAACATGGGGGTTCTTAATGCTAATTATTCAATCCCAACTAGATTGAAATGATGTCCCTTCACATCATCCATGAACCCTCTCTAAGGTGTTTGAGAATAGAAATGACTTATCTCTTGATTAGGTGTATTTTAATGTTTGATTCACAATCAATTTTATCTTATTAAATGTTATCCATTTCATGCTCTTCACATGGGCATATCCCAATTTCAAATGGATAGTAGGGGTCCACTCTACTCTTAGATCTAGAGTTCAATCATAGAACATAAATATCCAAAAAGACCAAAAGGATTGTGACATGGAAAATGAGGCCAAACAACATGACACCCACATCCAAAATATAGGAATTAACATTTCCACAATGAGATAGTTCATCCCACAAAATAGAATGGTTTCACATTGCTCAAAATTCACAATTTAACAATTTCACAATTTCAGGAATCATGCAAAAAATTACATTAACTATTAATGGAATTGTTGGGAGAAAACATAGCACATAGTAAAATCTATTACAACTCTCCGCAAATGGAGTGCGGAGCATAAGGCTAACATGGTTGCTAGAGTTAAGGATTTTTTGTAAATGACACATCCTTATAGAATCATATCAAGTATAAATATATGTAAGAGAATAAGCATAAGTAAGTGGATGTAAGGAGTATACTATACAGCTCGAAGAGACTTAGACCTACCTTTTGTATCTATTATTGAATATGAATATATAAGGAGATATAAGGATTATAAACTAATGAGTAAATGTCTATTGAAATGTTTGGCATGTTATATGTGATTAGATCCTACCACATTATGTTGTTTCCTACTGCAATTATCTATCATTCTATCATTATATCTTTTGGGGTAATAACAAACTACATAAGAGTATTCTAGGCTCAGGTCTTTAGAATGTGTCCTAATTTCTCTTGCCAACATGAATCTTCAAATTTATTAAACTTTTAAAAATTAAAAATTCTAAAAAGAAATAATAGCCTCATAAGCATATGAAACACAAAAATAAACTTTTTATATCACATAGGATTTTTGAAGATATTTTTCTAGAGTAATTCAATACTAAATTGAAATTTCTACAAATTAAAACATACAATAAAATAAATACACAATAAGATAAAAATTGACTTCTAGGCTTAGAACCAAAGCATCCTTTTCAAATTTATAACCAAGAGTAACCCTCAACACTAGGTTTCAACCTCACAAGATAAGAAATGAGGTCACATGATCCAAGACAAGTGGATGGCGAGGCCAATATAAGCCTATAGCAAGCTAATCATGAAACAAGATGTATCTATCTCGATCAAAGTGTTATTTATAAACACATTAAACTAAACATTTTTTATTTGTATAGGTTAACATCAACATGTATAAAAGTCACAAATTCTAATGACTCATTTTAAGACAAAAGGATACTACTCATTTTCCTTCCATGTGACAATTAGTAGAAATGAGGGGTCTTAACTCTTACAAAGAGTTGAATGCAAAATATAAACTAATGATTCTACTCAACAATAATAGAAATGTTTAATGCATAAGATATAAATCATAATCACATTTTAAGTTGAAAGAAAACTACATCTACACATGATTAATTAGGATTAGCACATCATAGGATTCCATTTTAATATGCAATTTACCCTATCAAATGAAATGATGACAATTGAAAGAATAAAATATGTTACCTCCATCTCAAATGTGGATAGTTTATAGGTGATTACAAAGTTCATTCATGGATCCAATACAAATTGAACTTTAGAGTGATAAAAGTTCTTAATTATACGTTTCTCAATAATGTAACAATGAAGATCTTACAACATCATAATCATAAAATAACTTTTCATGCTATGTAAAGCATAGTCATAGATCCCATTAGCCCCAATAGTGATATACACTAGCTAACCATGTGGCACCCTAAGGCCCACCCCTTTGTACTAAGAGATGATTGATCAAGCAATCATACAAACTCACATAATAAAATATGGGGATGATATGATATCAAGCCATCACAACACCATACACATTACAATAAAAATAAAAAATAGTGTATAAGGGTTATGACATCATAACCAATAACATAAAAGAGATGGTGACAATAACAAACATAATTTAATGAGTGTGATGATCAAACAATAATCATGTGAATATAATCACATACACATATCAAGTACCAGGTAAAAGAAAGAAGTTGGGTCCACATATAGGTGAAGTGTCAGAAAAAAATCCCGATAGGAACGGGTACCTATTTTTGAGCCTGGAATTAGAATAGGCACCTGTTATGCTTTGGGATCCTGGTCTAAATCTTGTTCCTAAATGGGTACTCATTTCATAAAAGTTTTAAAATGGGAAATAATGGACATATTAGGAATGGGTACCCATTTTAAAATGGGTACTCGTTCTATTTTTAGAACGGGTACCCATTTTAAAACGGGCACCCATTCTATTTTTTACAACGGGTACCCATTTTAGAATGGGTACCCATTCTTAAAAGTTTGAAACCACAACACATGTTTTTTGTTTGGTTTTAGGCTCAGGAAAGGCAAGGTAAGTTGACCCTTAGCCTTGGACCTGCAAGTAGAAGTCCATGTTCACAACAAGAGAAAATACTAGGCTTAGGAAAGGCAAGGTAAGTTGACCCTTAGCTTTGGACTTGCAAGTAGAAGTCCATGTTCACAACAAGAGAAAATACTAGATTTACCAATATGGTTGACGACGTTTTTTCTAAATTTTTTTTACGAAATTAAAACCCATTATAGATGACGATGTGTAGTTTTCAAATATGTATTTTTTATGATTCGACTTGCTTTTCTATTTATTAATTAATTTATGAACAAACTGGTCCATAAACTTGAAATGTTAGCTTTTAATATTTTTTTAATAACTTTTAATTTTGAAGTTTTACAAAATATATATATGACATCAATCTACACATCATTCTTTACACAATGAAAAAAAATCATTTTATGATTAGTTTATCTCAAATTATGTTGGTCGTACATGAGGGGTTTTCAAAAATAACAATTAGGGCCAATAAAAAATTAATTAAAAAAATATTTGGAAAAAAATTATAAACAAATATCCTCATCAAACTTCACTATAATACACATCTTTCTCCAAAAGGGTTTAGAAAAATACTTTTATTTAGGTCAAATTATGCTGGTTGTACATTTGCATGGTATGCTCCTAAAAAATGACTTTTAAAAAGTGGTTTTCGTACAAGCCTATGAAAAATTAATTTGTATCCTCTAGGTATTAGAATAAATTACATATTTGAAAACTAGACTTAAAATACTACATTTCATATTACTGGACTTTCTTAAGATTCTATGTGTAAGTGCTTCAAATTTTGACTCCAACTATGATAAATTTTGATTTTTTGGAAAAATGTACTTCCACTTCTTAGCCAAAACGTTGACCCAACTTCTTGTCCTTACCCTACCAATGTCTGAACACTCAATAGGAGAAGAGTACTTGACATAATATATAGAGTGTCATCATGACAGATTACGTCGATAACTATGAAAGCATGCATATCAAATGGGCTTCTTAATGATTATTATTCAATCCCAACTATGTTGGAATGATGTCCCTTCACATCATCCACAAACCCTCTCCAAGGTACTCAAAATTGGAAATGGCTTATCTCTTGATTAGATGTATTTTAATGTTTGATATTCACAATCAATTTTATCTTATTAAATGTTATCCCTTTCATGCTCTTCACATGGGCATATCCCAATTTCAAATGGAGAAGAGGGGTCCACTCTACTCCTAGCTCTAGAGTTCAATCCTAGCACAAAAATATCCAAAACGACGAAAAGGATTGTGACACAGAAAATGAGGCCAAAAAACATGGCACCCACATCCAAAATATAGGAATTCACATTTCCACACTAATATATTTCATCCAACAAAATAGAATGGTTTCACATGGCTCAAAATTAAAATTTCACAATTTCACAATTTCAAGAATCTTGCAAACATCACATCCACCATTAATGGAATCTTCAAAATTTCTTAAATTTCTCAAAAATAAAAATTTCAGAAAGAAAGAATACCCTCATGAGCATATGAAGCACAACAACATTCTTTTCATATTGTGTAGGATTTTGAAGAAATCTTGCTACAGTAATAATGCTAAATTGAAATTTCTAAAAAATGAAAACATACAATAAAATAAATACACAACAAGCTAGTGTAAGATTCTTTCTCAAATCACAACTAAATCAATACATAACATAAACATCCAATGTGATATAATATCAATAAACTACATTAACTAAAATCATCTAAAGACAACATGATCTAGATATCATAGATGTATAAAACAATAACCACAATAATCATAATGCTGAACAAGATAAAATAATCATAATCACACATAACAAATATGGTGAAACAGTGAAGTTGAAACATTGCTAATGTCCAAACATATCAAGTCACAACTTATACATCCCATAATACATAGTCTGACATTGCGATGTCAATACAAAACATCATTGATTAAGCACATTGATGGCAATACAAATAATCATTGATAAGTATGATATTAGTACCAAAAGAAAGTCAAATAGAAATACAAGGCACATACATCAAAGGCATTACACATTTTCAAATTATTTCTTTAATAATTCATAATATCACTTGACAAATACTTACACCAAACTATGTACAATAGCTAGTAGTAATATTCAGACAACCAAAAACTCATCATAAAATTATTTGTCCCTTATTTCTAACATATTATTTTAATACACATGATTAGGTAATCTTGGTGTGGGGATTGCATGCAATTCTACAGCCTTCTTCAATACTATTCCAAAGATGTCACTCATGTCTATGTTTTCAGCTTTAATCCTTATTGGAAGGGTCCAATTAAATGAATGGATTAAGGAAGCAATAGTAAAATGAACCATTTGATCAGACAAAGGAAGTCCTAAGCATATTCTTCTTCCAGCTCCAAATGGTAGCAACTGAAAATCTTGTCCCTTATAATTCATCTTACTATTCTCACCACTTAGAAACCTCTTTGGCATAAATTTTAAAGGCTCCTCCCAATTTGTAGGATCTCTTCCAATTGCCCACACGTTCGCGATCACCTCAGTGTGCTTGGGTATTAGATACCCTGCCACCTCACATGAGTTGTCTGTTCTGTGAGGCAATGCTAAAGGAAGGGGTGGGTGTAGTCGAAACACTTCTTTCACTATAGCATGGAGATAATGCACAGAGATAAGGTAGATGATCTATGTCAGATTCTTCCACTCTTCAATTGAGACCAATTATCTCGTCTAGTTCTTTTTGTGCTTGTTTCATTACATGAGGATTGACAATGAGTTCGACCATAGCCCATTCTACTGTTGCACTAGTAGTGTCACTACCAGCAGCCAATAGTTCCTGCATGATATAAATAAAGGACTTATTAATCATACAAATTTATATTTAAAACAAAAATGAAAATTATGAGTTAAAATAGGTGTTGAACAACTAACCAATTCATAGAATTGAAAAATTGGTCTATTGTTGTAGGTAATGCATTATAGATTTTCAAATTATTTCTTTAATAATTCATAATATCATGTGACAAATACTTACACCAAACTGTGTACAATAGCTAGTAAGTAATATTCAGACAACCAAAAACTCATCATAAAATTATTTGTCCCTTGTTTCTAACATATTGTTTTAATACACATGATTAGGTAATCTTGGTGTGGGGATTGCATGCAATTCTATAGCCTTCTTCAATACTATTCCAAAGATATCACTCATGTCTATTTTTTCAGCTTTCATCCCTATTGGAAGGGTCCAATTAAATGAATGGATTAAGGAAGCAATAGTAAAATGAACCATTTGATCAGCCAAAGGAAGTCCTAAGCATATTCTTCTTCCAGCTCCAAATGGTATCAATTGAAAATCTTGTCCCTTATAATTCATCCTACTATTCTCACCACTTAAAAACCTCTCTGGCATAAATTTTAAAGCCCCTCCCAATTTGTAGGATCTCTTCCAATTGCCCAAAATTTCACAATCACCTTGGTATGCTTGGGTATTAGATGTCCCTTCACATCATCCACAAACTCTCTCCAAGGTACTCAAGACTAGAAATGACTTATTTGTTGATTAGATGTATTTTAATGTTTGATATTCACAATCAATTTTATCTTATTAAATGTTATCCCTTTCTTGTTCTTCACATGAGCATATCCCAATTTCAAATGGAGAAGAGGGGTCCACTCTACTCTTAGCTCTAGAGTTCAATCCTAGCACGAAAATATCCAAAATGACCAAAAGGATTGTGACACAGAAAATGAGGCCAGAAAACATGGCACCCACATCCAAAATATAGGAATTCACTTTTCCACACTAATATATTTCATCCAAAAAAATAGAATGGTTTCACATGGCTCAAAATTAAAAATTCACAATTTCACAATTTCAAGAATCTTGTAAACATCACATTCACCATTAACGGAATCTTTAAAAAAATAAAAATTTCAAAAAGAAAGAATACCCTCATGAGCATATGAAGCACAACAACATTCTTTTCATATTGCATAGGATTTTGAAGAAATTTTACTAGAGTAATAATGCTAAATTGAAATTTCTAAAAATGAAAACATACAATAAAATAAATACACAACAAGCTAGTTTAAGATTCTTTCTCAAATCACAACTAAATCAATACATAACATAAACATCCAATGTGATATAATATCAATAAACTACATCAACTAAATCATCTAAAGATAACATGATTTAGATATCACAAATGTATAAAACAATAACCACAATAATCATAATATTGAACGAGATAACATAACCATAATCACACATAACAAATATAGTGAAATAGTGAAGTTGAAACACTGCTATAGTCCAAATATATCAAGTCACAACTTATACACCCATAATACATAGTCTGACATTGTGATGTCAATACAAAACATCATTGATAAAGTACATTGATGGCAACACAAATCATCATTGACAAGTATGATATTAGTACCAAAAGAAAGTCAAATAGAAATACAAGGCACATACACAGGTAAGGCATTATAGATTTTCATATTATTTCTTTAATCATTCATAATATCACTTGACAAATACTTACACCAAACTTGGTACAATAGCTAGTAAGTAATATTCACACAACCAAAAACTCATCATAAAATTATTTGTCCCTTGTTTCTAACATATTGTTTTAATACACATGATTAGGTAATCTTGGTGTGGGGATTGCATGCAATTCTATAGCCTTCTTCAATACTATTCCAAAGACATCACTCATGTCTATTTTTTCAGCTTTCATCCCTATTGGAAGGGTCCAATTAAATGAATGGATTAAGGAAGCAATAGTAAAATGAACCATTTGATCAGCCAAAGGAAGTCCTAAGCATATTCTTCTTCCAGCTCCAAATGGTATCAATTGAAAATCTTGTCCCTTATAATTCATCTTACTATTCTCACCACTTAAAAACCTCTCTGGCATAAATTTTAAAGGCTCCTCCCAATTTGTAGGATCTCTTCCAATTGCCCACAAGTTCACAATCACCTCGGTATGCTTGGGTATTAGATACCCTGCCACCTCACATGAGTTGTCTGCTCTATGAGGCAATGCTAAAGGAAGTGGTGGGTGTAGTCGAAACACTTCTTTCACTATAGCATGGATATAAGGTAGATGATCTATGTCAGATTCTTCCACCCTTCGATTGAGACCAATTATCTCGTCTAGTTCTTTTTGTGCTTGTTTCATTACATGAGGATTGACAATGAGTTCCACCATAGCCCATTCTACTGTTGCACTAGGAGTGTCACTACCAGCAGCCAACAGTTCCTGCATGATCATAAAGAAAGGACTTATTAATCATACAAATTTATATTTAAAACAAAAATGAAAATTATGAGTTGAAATAGGTGTTAAACAACTTACCAATTCATACTATTGAAAAATTGGTCTACTATTGTAGCTTATCTACCTTTTTTGTAATTCCAACAAATCAAAAACTTATATGAATTAGTTATATAAATATGGTTAAATACTAAATATTATTTCATTATGATCTAAGGATAGAGAAAAACCACACTAGAAACCACCAACAAATCAAAAACTTATAATTAATTTTATTTCATTATGATCTAAGGATAGATAAAAGCCACACTAGAAACCACCAACAAATCAAAAACTTATATTAAATACTTAATTTTATTTTATTATGACCTAAGGATAGAGAAAAGCCACATGGAAGACCAAGAGTCACAACTTAGAATTCCATATTAGATGTCCCTTTTTTGGATTTGAACATGGGTGTCCACATTGAGAACTCAATGTTTTAACCAGTCAAACTCAACCCCTTGGACTATGTTATGGTTGTTGAGATGCACTGTACTTAAATATTAAATGGTTTGAATCAAATAGTCAATAACAATTTTATACCTCATTTACTCACAAAAATAATAAATAACTATCTTATTTTTATTAACAAAAATTTGTCTTTAACTATTAAACCATTTAACAAATAGCCCTCATTTTTATCCTCCTCTTGATGATGGATCATAGAGTGTGATCTGAAACGTCTTGATGATAGATCATAGAGTGTGATCTGAAACATCTTGATGATGGATCATAAAGTGTGATCCGAAACATCGATGCAAAAAAACTTTACTGAGAAAACATTGTCTTCAAATAGCCCTGATTTACTCTAAAGAGTCAGACACTTACAAAAATTATAGCCCTGATATCAGCAAGAGTGAAATCATCAGCAGTCGAATCGAGCAGAATGTCCAGAAGGTCCTTCTCCTTGTGAAGATCGACGCCTTTTCTCCTCTCCTCCAGCCGATCTTGTATAATTCCATCTAAGTGCTTATGCACTCGCTTAAAATGGACAACCAGTTCACGTCTCACACTCTGAGGGTCGAGGAACCTGAGAAAGGGCAAAAAGTCGGCCAAGTTGGGTTTTCCGGCCAACCTCACTGATTCAGTGAAAGCTTTTTTGAATTCTACAGCGCCTGCATTGTTGGGATCGAATAAGTTCTTACTGAAGATATGATTGCTGGTGAGATTGAGACCCCCGTAGAATGCCATATGTGCAATATTCAAACTCTTTCCCCTCTTGTCGAAAACCCTTCGAATTGTCTCAGAGACTTGATCTCTTCTCAGATGTTGTAGAGCTTGCAGTCTGCTGGGAGTGAAGAGCTGTGTGGTGGCAATGCGCCTCAACTTCCGCCAGTAATCTCCATACTGAGCAAAAACCATTGAGGATTTGTGGTGAGAGAAAACCTTTCCTGCTTCTGTCAGAATCCGTCCTGAGAAATTTTGGTCGTGGGTTTTGAAGATCTCCTTTGCCATTTCAGAGGAGGAAACTATCACTGCAGTTTGCATGCCAAGAGAAAGAGTCATGAGTGGGCCGTATTGCTTAGAAAGAGCCCAAAGAGATTCATTGGGTTTTTTCCCCAATTGGTGAAGGTTTCCCAAAATAGGCCAGCCAGGAGGTCCAGGAGGAAGACATGCCCCATTTTTCTTCTTTCTTCTCCCCATTAAACCTAATAAGAAATAGGTCCACACAAGGCTTATCAGCGCAGAAAGCCAAATAACCCATTGCCCTTCCATTGAAGAAATTTCAGTTCTGCTTGGAAAGCTATAATTTCATCTCCTAAAATAGCTTGCAATCTGTCAAAAGACGCCATTGGGACAACTTGGGTATCTTCAACCGAAAGATACCCAGCACAGCGTTCATGTCTCCTCTGCTATAAGAATATACGGCTCTGAGCATTTCAACGCCCATTTGAAAATAAAATAGCTTGCAGTCACATTGAATCTGACGAAAAGATGTCGTCTTCCCCCGCAAGAAATGTGAAATCCATTTGTATATATAAAAAAATGCATTTGGTAATGACAGTAGTATCTTTGATCAAGCATAGCGTTCATGTATCTTTTGTTTGATAGCTTTTTATTTGTATGCCTTTCACTAAGGGCCTAAATTTGACAGTTGTATAGCTGTATTTAGACATTTTTGTTGTAAAATACAATCAAAATTTTAAAAAGACTGTATCATATGAAAGGAGAGATTTTGGATAAACTGTCAAAATTTATATAGGATTATGATGATATATATATTTGATTTTTATATGATTTAAATATACTAAAGCATGCCATAGTATTTGAAGGGCACCATTGAATAGATAACTGTCATTAAAAGAATTGCTTGACAAGCAAGGTTGACTCTCAAATTTAAGCCCTGCAAGTTTCACTTACTCAAATTTCTAATTATATGAAAATATATTATAAAATTTATACAATTTTTAAATTATGGTTTTTATTTGTATGCCTTTCACTTAAATTTTTAAGATATTATAAAATTTGTACAATTTTTTAAATTATGGTTTTTATTTGCATGTCTTTCACCTACTCAAATGTTTAATTATATGAAAGATATTATTAAATTTGTACAAATTTTTAAAACTATGATTTATAGGATAAGAATTAATGCAATATTGCAATAAAGTTATGAGAAACTTGTGTCTATTCTATATGTATAGTAAATTAATTAGATCCCTATTATTTTTATATAATCTTCTGTAGAAACAAATACAATCTTTATCAAATTGTTTAAATTATGGTTTTTATTTGTATGCCTTTCATTTACTCAAATTTTTAATTATATGAAAGATATTATAAAATTTGTACAATTTTTTAAATTATGGTTTTTATTTGCATGCCTTTCACCTACTCAAATGTTTAATTATATGAAAGATATTATAAAATTTGTACAAATTTTTAAAACTATGCTTTATAGGATAAGAATTAATGCAATATTGCAATAAAGTTATGAGAAACTTGTGTCTATTCTATATGCATAGTAAATTAATCAGATCCCTTATTCATTTTTATATAATCTCCTATAGAAACAAATACAATCTTTATCAAATTGTTTAAATTATGGTTTTTATTTGTATGCCTTTCACTTAAATTTTTAATTATATGAAAGATATTATAAAATTTGTACAATTTTTTAAATTATGGTTTTTATTTGCATGCCTTTCACCTACTCAAATGTTTAATTATATGAAAGATATTATAAAATTTGTACAATTTTTTAAAACTATGGTTTATAGGATAAGAATTAATGCAATATTGCAATAAAGTAATGAGAAACTTGTGTCTATTCTATATGTATAGTAAATTAATCAGATCCCTTATTCATTTTTATATAATCTTCTGTAGAAACAAATACAATCTTTATCAAATTGTTTAAATTATGGTTTTTATTTGTATGCCTTTCACTTACTCAAATTTTTAATTATATGAAAGATATTATAAAATTTGTACAATTTTTTAAATCTATGGTTTATGGGATAATAATTAATGCAATAATTATCTATTTTTTGCAATAAATTTATGAGAGACTTCTTTGTATTCTATATGTATAGTAAATTCAAATATAATCTTTATCGCAAAGAAGTAAAAAAATAATTGGAATGAAAATTCATGTAAAAACCACTCTACTTAAACATCATCCAATTCAATGGTCAAACAGTTAATAGCAATTTTACACCTCACCCATACTAAAAAGTGGTAAATATTTGTCATATTTTTACTAGCTAAAATTGACCTTTGACTATTAAATTGGATCTTTGATTGAGCACAACATTCAAGCCTCTTTTGTTTGATAGCTTTGTATTTGTATGCCTTTCACGTACTCAAATAAAATTTGTAAATTTATATAAATATATGGTTTATATGATTAAAGAATTAATACAATACTTTTTTTTTTGGAAATAAAGTTATGAGAAACTTGTGTGTATTCTATACCTAGAGTAAATTAATCAGATCCCTTATTCATCTTTATATAATCTCATGTAGAAACAAATACAATCTTTATCAAAAATTTTAAATTATGGTTTTCTTTTTTGATACATCAAAATGGCACTAGGGGGCCATACTTGGAACCAACATAAAAACCAAACTGAAGAACAATTGGTCAGATCAAAAAGACATCAAAATTGGCCTTAAGCCAAGCATGAGTAAACTATTAAGCATCAATTATCTGGCATCACTATCTCCATGCCTTCGATCCTACTGGCTTCTTTTTCCATTGCATACTCCATAGGTGCCTCTGGTAATGCTGAGAGAGGGTCCACCATCCTTCTATTGAAGCCATAGATTTCTTTTAACAGGGTTATAAAACCACTAACTTCCAGTATCCTCGTCTCCTTATCCTCACCCACACTCCACACCACAAAGGGGATCCATGGGCCATTATAGTACATGGTCAATGCTGGCCAAATCACACTAGTTGGACTTTGGCCTATCCCCAACACTGCCCTATCAAGCACCGCTTCCATTCCAACTCACCATCGAGATTTCACCATCTTCTACATCATCCATTTTATCATCAGCTTATCCTCTCATGCCTGCAGAAACCATGCCATGGCCATCGCTGCTATGTCACTATTGACATGGAATTTGTTGTTCACTAGCAAAAAGTGGGAGCCCAAATGCCCTTTAACTGCCTCCAGAGCTTCGTCGCCAGGGATGTTAAAGACCTTTATGAGGCATTGGTCAGAGACCTTGCCTCTAAAGGCCATTTGCCTCTCCTTAGCATCCAACCCAATTGTTGTCTCCATTCTTTCTTTCTATGCTTTGAAACTTACCTGAAAGATCTATAAAGATCCAGCACCGCCACTTCTCTCCACCATGAAGTCTCTACCATGCATTAATTCTGCTGGCTTATCACACTGCTAGCTTTGTCCTTCAAGTGTGCAAGGTGAGCAGAGCTCTCTGCTTAGACTCCCAAAGTAGATTCAAATCTTGTGTCAACAACTTGTTTTGACAGCCTATCTACCTCAATGTTGCCTTCCCTAAACAGATGGGAAATTTTAAAATCTTCTACGAAATTAATCTGTTCCCATATTTGCCTAATAATACCTTAAATTTTCTAGTTGGGAGTCTCTTTTTTTCTAATTGCATTGACTATGATGAGGGAGTCGCCTTCTAGGTAGTTTACGATATCCTTTTCGCCTACATAAATCCACCCCTAAACAAGCCGCTTGTGCCTCTGCTTCGTTATTAGTTGTTGAAGGAAGTGGACAAACAACCTCAGCTAGAATTGTGCCTGTGTGATCTCATATTAGGCAACCCACTCCCGAAGGCCCTGAATTTCCTTTTGTAGCCCCATCAAAATTTACCTTCACCTTTGCCTTCATCCGGAGGTCTCCACTTAACATCCTTCCTTTTATTAACTAAAGGCTCAACCCTAGGGCGCCCATAAATAGGGGAATTATGGTTTTTATTTGTATGCCTTTCACTTACTCAAATTTTTAAGTATATGAAAGATATTATAAAATTTGTATAATTTTTTAAATTATGGTTTTTTATTCGTATGCTTTTTACTTACTCAAATTTTTAATTATATGAAAGATATTATAAAATTTGCACCATTTTTTAAATCTATGGTTTATAGGATAAGAATTAATACAATAATTATCTTCTTCTTTTTTTGCAATAAAGTTATGCGAAACTTGTGTGTATTCTATATGTATAGTAAATTAATTAGACCCCCTATTCATTTTTATGTAATCTCTTGTAGAAACAAATACAATCTTTATCAAATTTTTTAAATTATGGTTTTTATTTGTATGCCTTTCACTTACTCAAAATTTTAATTATATGAAAGATATTATAAAATTTGCACCATTTTTTAAATCTATGGTTTATAGGATAAGAATTAATGTAATAATTATGTATTTTTTTGCAATAAAATTCTGAGAAATTTGTATGTATTCTATATGTATAGAAAATTTAATCGGATCCCCTATTCATTTTTATATAATCTCTTGTAGAAACAAATACAATCTTTATCAAATTTTTTAAATTATGGTTTTTATTTGTCTTCCTTTCACTTACTCAAATTTTTAATTATATGAAAGATATTATAAAATTTGCACTATTGTTTAAATCTATGGTTTATGGGATAAGAATTAATGCAATAATTATCTATTTTTTGTAATAAAATTATGAGAAACTTGTATGCATTCTACATGTATAGTAAATTAATTAGATCCCTTATTTATTTTTATATAATCTCTTGTAGAAACAAATACAATCTTTATCATAAAGTAGCAGAAAAATAATTGGAATTAAAATTCATGTAAAAACCACTCCACTTAAACATCATCTTATTCAATGGCCAAATAGTTAATAGCAATATTACACCTCATCCATACTAAAAGTGGTAAATATTTGTCATATTTTTACTAGCTAAAATTGACCTTTGACTATTAAACTAGATCATGTTTAAGAATAGCCTGCAAAAACTAAATATTTCACAATTGTAGCCCAACAAAGGAATATTCCACTAAAGCCCACTATGTGTGTGTGTGTGTGTGTGTGCGCGCATGCGCACGTGTACGTGTGCTCATCTAAAGATACACAACCAATTATTTTTCTCACTAAATATGTTCAACCACAAATCAAGCTTCACAACAATTACCAAACTTTGTAGAATCAATTCAACAATCATGTACTCTATTTACATTAATAGTGCATGGCTACATTATACAAAATAGATACACATGCCAACTGACCAACTACTAATGTTTCTTGAAGTTTTGGGATCTGGAACTATATGCAATTATCTTCTCTTTATAGGCCACATGTATTGCATAGATAGAGAGGAATAAACAATTTTAAACCACATCTCATACAAAGGCCATTCAAAAATATTTAGTAGCTCATAGTGGGTCCTTTCAACATGTCTTATTATTTCCTTTCATTGTATATGTGCATCAATTTTTTAAAATTCCCACATGTTATGTCCTATTAAATAAACATGAATCAAGAACACTATCATATATATGCCTTTAATTTTATATTTTACTTTTCATAATCCATATTATTTTAGCTCACCCATCTACTTTTATATCTTTATATAGTATCAACCAATGAACATTCATAGGTGATGGAGCATTTGTTACTTTCTTCTTTCTCTACTACTAGGCATACTTTGAGGCTGGTATTAAGAGCCACTTGATGATATGAAATCTATATATGATGCATAATCACATTGAGAGAGACAACAAGAACATCATATAATGAAAAAGAGATGCAACATATTATTGAGAATGGAATTCTCTAATAATTGTAGCCATTTTATATATAGACTACTTAAGTCTCTCCAATTATTACCCTCAAAATTATAACAAAAGTATAGCTGGTCATGATATATGGGGTCTATAAATCTCTAGTTGATGTGTTTTACTCCATAAAAATCCCACTAAAAAAAGACTATGAAAGAAAGAAATAACAATATTATTTGTGGGAAATATATGAAATTAAATTACCATTATCATTTGGGGTAATGACTAATGATGATAAAACTTATTTTAGAAAATTTCTCTAAGATCATTCTTTGTATCATATTCCATTTAATTAAAGATCTAACTATGGGAAAATCAACTATCCCTAAAAAAGATTTATTGTAATAAAAAAGTATTAGCCTACCCATTGAAAATAGTTTGCTAGAAGATTCTATTTCTTCTATAAGACACTTATCTCTTACAATTTCCATGGCATACTCAAAATTCCATCTAGATTCCTACCATACTCTTATGCCTAATCTATAGGATTTTCAATAAAATATGCAAGAATATAAGTTGTTCCTCATTGCATAATGTGTGAAAACTAATTTTAAGTAAGGGTAATTCCCATGTTTATAAGCTACCCTCCATCACAAGTAGTAAATCACCAAACCCTTTGTAGAATTTTCTACCATACCCATGTTCATTGAAGCATCTAGATGTTCCACATCATTACTATCTAGAACAATATGAAAGCTCAAGTTGCTGCTACTTCCTAAATAATTCTAGAGATAGCTAGTTCCTTCATCTACACTATGTAAGATAGGATGAACTTCAATAAAGAGATCTTTGAGGAGAATATTTTGTAGAGAATCTAATTTTCTTCTAATACAAGATTTTCTCACATCAAATAAAAAAGCATGCTTGAGTGTATTTTGAGTGATTTTTGTTGAGCAACTCTTTAGACAAAGTTGCTTTTCCTAATCCACCCATTCCATAAATGCCAATGATCTTAGTCTTCTCTTTCCCTTCTTTCCACAACTGACACCTCATTTCAAAATCTTCTATGATATCCTTAAGTCTTGCTAGATACTTGGTTGCATGTAGAGGTTCTATCCTCTGTACTTGGTTTTTCACTATTGACACTATGTCTCTATAGAATTTGATGAAAAAGAAAATGTGTTGCCTAAAATAAGTACCCAATTAGCTTTAATGGAATAAAAAAAGAAATTATAATTATTAATTTAACTTAAAACATAGGGAATTCTTACTCTGAATTGAGTTCATAGCTAGTGATAAATGAAATAGAATAAAGAGATTGCTTCCAATTACCAAGATGTTGCAAATGCCTACTAATCTATTGGTACTAAGATAATGCATCGTATTGTCATTTTTCTATGTGCCAAAGTTCTTAAGGCTTCTCATCATAAAATATAAGAATAATCATAGTTTTACTCTCTAACATGATAGCCAACTTAACTAGACACCAAGACGACTCTGCATATCCTTTAGAAAATAAGGTTATTTCAATTGTTAAGGAGAGGATGGCTATCTCAATGGTATAGGGAAATAAATCTCCAACTTCTTTCTTTCTCAAATCAAGAAATATCCCTGATCCTTCCACCAAAACAAAATACTAAAGCTTGAGAGCTAGAATTTGGTTAACATCAGACCCTCTATGGTTGATGAATACTAATACAACTATATGAATATTTAAGTTCTTACCTCCCTTCACCCTGATGTTCACTCCAAGAGAAAGCATTACCCTTTAACTTTTTGGCTAGATAAGGATAAAGTAGTGGGTGAGTTGAAATTGAGTGAAGTAAGCATATAAATAAATAAATAAATGGAGGGAAACTCAATCATAGATGTGTAAGATTCGTTTCTAAATTTTTATCCAAAACCTCATAAATTTCTGACTTCTAGTGTATTGACATTTCGTCAAACACTTTGCATTTTGAAGGATAAACTGGTTTTCTGAGTTAGTTTTATATGGCAGCTTGTTTGACACATTGAGGAATCTTTTGTTCACATAATATATCACAAGAAATAGAGAACATGAAAGACATTATGACAACACTTTGCTGATTTTATTAACACAGAAAATAACCATGCAAACAAAATAACCTGCTGCTGTAGCATCAGAAAATTTCTATATTAAATTAAATATGCTCGACACTCTCTGTACATACCACTTAAAGGTGTATAAGCTGCCCTAAGAGATACCCAGCTTGGGCGACCAGATTGGCAAGATTTCTATTGGTAATGTCTTGTAGATAAGAGCCCACGTCCCTTCAAACTTCACGTCCTAGCTAATACAAATGATGTGCTGACTGAAGTCCCATCAAAGATGCTTAGGCGTCTCCAATAGATACTCACGATTCTCTTGAAAAAGTCCACGCCTTGGACTAAGGAGAGCTAACTAGCAATTGGACCCATAGGTTCAATGGGTACGCTGATCATTTTTTCAACTAAACAACACATAAAGTTTTGGTGCACTTACAAGCACCTATAAGGGCAACATCATATACACCTCTTAGATAAAATAAAAAAGCACATACTAAACAATCAAAAGAGCACATAAAATACAAGAACAAAAATAAAAATTGAACATAACAAGATTTTTTGGAAGAAGTTTTACAAAATTAGGCAGAAGAAAAAAATAAAAATTATCACCCATTTAGTACTTAACGTAATGAGATTCTTTGGAAGGTAATTGGGTGAAATGGTCATTAAAAAATTATCAAAACTTTTGCCTACATTTACACACAAAATACAAGAACAAAAATAAAAATCACCTAAATATGTACCTAAAACCTCCATTGACAAGCACTTAAACTCTATAAAGGATTAAAACTTATTTTTGGAGTTGTATGTGAAGCTCACTCTTTAGCCCCATTGACTCAAAAGGACCCTTCTAGTTGGCAAATTCAAAGGCTCTTTTCAAGTAAAAAATTGACTTCAAGTTGTTTAAGATGCAGTGTCAATGTGGAGCAACAAACTCAACAGGGTGTCTAATGGGTATCTGTTCAATGAGAGTTAAAAATTTGAGCATGCATATGTTCAAGGTAGGATCTTAAGGAGGAGGATAGAAAAGTGTTAGTGATGCATTAAGTTATTCAAAGTTGAGTCTTGCTCACCATGTTATCTATTTTTTATTTTTTTTCTCTGTTTATTGGCATTAGTTTTGCTTGTCACAATTAATTGGATTACATGTGTTGGCAGGTATTAGTAGATTTTCTAGTTCATGCATACCCCCTTTAGATTTTATGCTAGGGTTTTAAATTTTTGGTTAAACAAAGACAATTATGGACAATATGGGATTTTAGTCTAGTGGTGCAACCTAAACATACTTTGACAAAAAGAATTGTTAGAAAACATACTAAATGTAACTAAATCATTATAGAGTGTCGTTGGAGAAACACAATACCTAGTATTTAGTGAACCGTCACCTAATGACACAAGTCTTCTTAGCAAAGTGTGAGACCATTGTTAAGGTTAATTTGCAAAATTGACAAGTTCTAGTAAAAAGTTTAGGTTAACAATAATGCTATGTAATACAAGGGCGCATGTAAAGGTTAGGAATTTCTTAATTGTTAATATACTTGAGTGGGTGTTGGTTCCTATCAACTAGGCTCACTAGACATTGTTGTGGCTTTTAGAGGAATGATTACGAAAGCCTCCCTTGGCCATAAATCTGCTTCTCAATCTCAACATCCTCACTAATGATCTCCACGCCACATGTCGCTTCCACACCACCTTCAATGTGGTTAATACAAATCTTCAAAAGTTTGACAACAAAAATTGTGGTGCAATGGTAGGGGAATTTGGGTGGTGAATAAAGGGTAAGCAGGTAGAGAAGACATGGCGAGAGAATTGAAGAAAAAAATTGGTAGATTGTGACACCTTTCCTTAGTTGAAGTTAAGACGTATAATTCTAATCAAATTAAGTTTTAAAGAATTTATGCTACATGACAATTACTAATAAAGTTAATAAATCAAGAAAAAATTAAGGCAAACTTTATCATTCAAGAACTTAATTGTTCATTTTAAAAATAATATCTTTGGCCATTGTACTAAGGAGTGAGAGAGTATGTCACATCATTCATTGTCATCCTATAAAATTTATCAAATTAAGGTTAGTCTTATCTTTTAGAGCAAGAATAAAATATTAAAGTATGCACATTAAATTACATTACTCTAAAGTAAAACTTAATTACTTGGTTTTATATGTAGCTAGTTGGTAAGCACAATTAATATGGTATAATAATATACTATAACAATAGTTTTTAATTAGAGGAACAAATTGCAGGAGAAAATTAAAAAATTCATTATATTTTGACCCTCAAAAGAAACAAAGAAAATGGATGATATATTTGTTTGAAGAAAAACTGTGTTCCATTTGGATCATGCTCATTCTTATTCATTTCTATACATCAGGATGAGAAATAATAAAACTTAATTACTTGGTTTTATATGTAGTGATATACACTATACTATTTCTTTCGTAAGCCCTATTAATGTGGTATAATAACTATACTATAATAGTAATAGTAATTTCTAATTAGATGAACAAATTACTTGTGAAAATAAAATTGATCATTTTATTTTGACCCTCAAAAAAATGAAAATAGAGGATATAACAAGAAAAATGGATGATATATTTGTTTGAAGAAATAAGTGTATTCCATTTGGGATGATATATTTGTTTGACTAAAAAAAGACAACCAAGCAGGCGCTCTTGCAACCCTCATCCAATTTCTCATTGTTTTAGATTAGGTTGAGAAACACAAGCAAAAGATAATGATATGTTAATGTAATGAATTATGATCATTGAAAAAGTAACACATTTTTTTTCCAAATACTATTTCAAACAAATAAAACTTTGATGTTTATTATGGATGCTACTTCAATAGTACTGATCGAAAACCTTGATGTTTATTATGAATGATACTTCAACAATATTGATCGGAATACAAATCCTAGAGAAAAGTACATTTGTATACACAATTGCTGCAACATTTCCTAAAATTTAATGGGAAAAGTACATCAGCTGCCAGTGATCCTTCATCAATTGTTAGATCTCCATCTACTTCAGAGAAATGCCATTGTTTTGGTTCATTAGGCTATCATGCAGAACTCTTTAAATTTATACTTGAAATTCATGTGGTAGCTCAGCATTAGTATGATGTTGGAGACTTTATTTTCTGCATGCAACTGTGGATTGAATGGGAACAATAAGTAGTTTGTCTTCAATCACTTGGTTGCAGGTTTGAAACTCAATACACGGAATCTCCTTTATCTATCCACTTTCCCAGGAAGCCATTTGCTTACTACCGACTCTCTTTAATTTGATTTGAACTGTTTTACTATTTATTGTGCAGTTTTGAAGATGTGCAAAAGGAATGAAACATGATGAAACAAGTGCCATGTAGTGGCTAGTACCTACCATTTGTTTTTGGTATATATATTGTTGTAAGACTAATTAGATTGAATTAAATATCTTTGAATAATTTTAAAGAGTCTATATATTCTAAAAATGTTTTTATTTTGACTTTGCTGAAGCAAATTGGATGGAAAGACCTTTATGTTGACTATAATTTTGTGAAAGACTAACTCCATAGGAGAAAGAGCAAAATGAAAAAGAGGCCTATATCAGGCACTTTTTAGAGATCCCCTAACAATCTCCTACTGGCGTAAACTGTTATCTTTGGCAGTTAGTTTTGCATAAAATGGTAAGGTTACATTAAGTTGTAGAAGTTAATGGTTACTACAAACACTAACTTTTTAACTACAATATTGTGTTATGAGATATAACAACTGATAACAAATGTAATTTGTTAACATATAATGCTAACTGTGATTACATATGGTACTGTAACTCAAACACCTACAACAAAAGTTAAACATTGACCAACTATGACCTCCAGGCATGAACAAGAGTCGAAGAAAAAGAATGACGACCAAAGGAGCCCCAAATTTGGGCTTCAAGACTTGTTTTAAGGCCTTTGAGACTATTGAGGCTGAAGCTGTGGGTAGATTTGTGTAGTGTGGCCGATTTGGAGCTAGATTGGAGGCCTGTAGTGGTAGCCGTGTAGGTTGAGAAATACACCAAACAACTTGCAAGACAAACAGATTACCATAAAGGAAGCTTGAGTTGGGCGGTGCAGGTGGAATGGTCATTGAATAGGGTCGTTGGAGTGAGGAATAGATGAAAGAGGTGGTCTAAGGATATGGAAGCTTGATCCAACCTTAAAAAATGAACTTGTGACTTGTGACATGCAAATCTTGAATAGAAGTAGTAGATGCCAAAAACAACAAGTGAAGCTTAAAGATTGGATAACGCCTGGTAGGGTCTGTAGAGTGCATAGAGGGTCAGCTTCGAAGGGGACCCAAATAGGGCATAGATCTGGGCCAAAGAGGTTGTCTAAGAGAAGAGACCCATGGACAAAGAAGCACCACAGATCTGAGATGTAGCAATGGTGACAAAAAATTGCTTCAATCCTCCTGTGACTTAGGTGTCATAGAGGTCGGCTGTGATAATAGCCATGATTCTAGCTTTTGCATAAGCAACTCCACAACTTGAGGTTTGAGGGCGAATCAACTGTAACGATATCACTATTCATTTGTTGGCCATGGCTGTGCTGAATTTGGTCTTTCAATAAATAATTCATTTAAAAAGTTTTGTATTCTCATTATTATTATGGGACCTTTGTAACAAATGTTGAATGGAATCTTAACAAACAAATAAAACCCTACCAGAGCTATGAAATCTGGATCCTTGCACCCCCTGTTCATTTTTAGTGAATAAATTATAAGGATGATAAAACCCAAAAGTAATGCTCAAGAAACCACTTACAATGCCCTACAAGTTATAGAATTGCTGCTGCGACTATGCCAACAACAGAACATGATGAGGGATCTAGACATCAAACAAATAGAAGAAAAATCATCACACTATTGTTCCTGAAACAATAGATATTTGCAGAGCTATCTACTGGAAGGCTTCAATTGAAAGAGGACGTATGATTGAAAATAGGATTAAAATCAATGTCAATATTAATTTCTTGATAAGACTTGGGACTGTTTCTCATAAATATTTGTTGACTTGTATTTCATTTCATTTAGTGTATGATGGCACCTTAATTTTATTATTCAATATTTTAGAGCCCTACACAAAAAATTGATTTATCAATATTGAATGAGTTTTCTGTTCATGACAAGGCTTGTAACTATTTGTTGTAAATATTTATTGATTTTTTCTATGGTGTTGTTGATTTTATTGGATTTTATTACTGACTAGGCCCCTTGAATTTTTATGGATTATTATATTTGATTTTGCCTGATCCAATATCAAATTGATTTGATATTTTATTATTGTCCAGGGCCATTCAAAATTATACAGATTATTTTATTGGATTTTGTTTGGTCCAATATCAAATTGATTTGATATTTCTCTATGAGGACATTCAATTGATTTCATTTTCGGTAGGGTTAAAGTCACCATTGCATTCATTGCTTGCCTTGATTCATGTGAAGGCAAGAATAAGAGGTGAAATCTCACAACCAATCATATTTTTTTGCAAAGACTACAAACTATAGTCACAAGAAAAATAAATGAATATGATTGGTCAACAGTGGAGAGAACTAATGCTACAATTGTTGCAAATCAAATGCATTAGTACCCATGCCAAGGCAGGTACTAATAAGACCCTCTTTTTAGTTATAAAATTCCACATTAAATGGATAATCTTGTATATCAAATCTACTATGCCATAAAATTAGATCTGATATTCACTGCTACAATTGACTAAAGTGGCTCAAATTTCCTAAAAAAAAAACATATTGTTTCACACCTTGAACATGCCCTACGACTCTGTCTAATGCACACCAATGATTCTGCACCTTACACGCTTTAACAATTTGAGCCACTCAAGCGAATGCCTTCCCGTGTACAACACATTTGAAAATTTGAACTACCTGAACAAACGCCATATCCCTGACCTTGTAGTACTTAACCTGAGTTCCAATCACCCACTATTGGAGGTGCACAACTTTCTTTGACTTCATATTCACTTCAAATCAAGCAAAAGCTACTGTTGATGCTTAAAATTACGCTGTTTCCAACACCAACATGGGAAGTTTCAAGAATTTGGGACTTGCGACCTAAAACGACCTCCAGATTTTAAAGAAGCTGGCTCTTCTTTACCTCAAATATGTTTTGGGAAAAAAGGATAGAAACTAAACAGAATCACAAATGCCATGAAAGGAAATTTAACTATGGCGATGCGCCTGAATGTGATTTGTTCGTTAGCACTAAGCACAGTGAAGCTATCTTTAGGATTCAGTTACATTAAAGAGCAAATCATGCATGATCAATGTAAAAGATGAAAACAAATAGAATCAAAGGCTCACAACTTAGAAGATTTTGCAATGACACAGAAAATATTAGCAAAGGCACAGAACTCAGTCTTCTTATTAATTTTTCAGTCATATAAAAGGCACTGATATATGCACAGTTATACAAACTTTCTGAATCAAGAAAATAGAACTAAGGCAAATGGTATTACTGGCCACAGCAAAAGACCTCCAAAAACTTGTAAATCTCTGATAACAATCTATATGCAGAAAATTCTCTATCTTTTTTATCTCTATCCCCTGAAACTGCAATTTGGACCCATATTTATAGCACGGCACTGGCTCAAGATTGCCCGCATGATCAAATCCCAATGGCCTAACTGAACTGGAACTTAACTACAAGTGTCTGACAGAAGATATCTTTCGGATCTGAAATGGTTAGCCCCTCTGCAAGTTCATTGGATGAAACAGATACACGTGGCACTCCTTTCTTTGAATCAGGTAGGGACACTTGGCAGTTTCTGGTAGTCTTTTGCGACTATAAACCCTTGGGACAGCTGGCACACATACAGGCCCTTTGCTTGAAACTCCTTCATCTTTCCAGAAAAAATAGGAAACTAGCATGTGGTAGCTTCCGTAGCATTGAGAATAAAACCCCCGAGACAGATGGTACTTTCCGCTTGCCTTACTTGAAAACTATTTCATTATTCAGGGGCACCAGAAAATGATACTTGGCAGCGTCCCCGGCACTTGCAAATAGATACGTGGCAGCTTCCACTTCTCCAAACTCTTTACTGTGTCTTTATATAGGGGGCGCTCCGCCCTTGACATCTGTCACAATCCGCCATCCGAAAACTTTTAACACTTACAACAAATGGGTCCCGCAATACCTCTCACCCAAGCAGCTTCAAAAGGAACAGGGATAGATAGTGCTTTCCGCGGGTCTTAATTAAGTGATACGTGGCGGCTTTCGCGAGTTCTAAAGAAACTTTAATACCTTTTGAGAGTCCTGCGAAAGATGACACATGGCAGTCTTCGCTTAAATTTAGAAACACAATAGAAACATTTGGGACTCATTGGATTCACGCGGACGGTGACACTTGGCACACTGCTTAAATTTAGAAACTTTACTGGGGCCCACCAATAGTCTTTACTTAACCATGAAACAAAACAAGAACCCGTGGATGCCGACACTTGGCGTGCTCCGCTAATATTATATGTGACACGCAGCACTTTCTGCGAAACTTAAAGAAACGTTAGAGAAACCTTCCGTAGCTGCCACTTGGTACCTTCCGCACACACTGAAAGAAACTTAAAATGGGGCCTGCCGGACTCACTTTGAAACATTAAAAGGGGCTTGAAACTGTAACGCGGAAACGACACTTGGCACATTTCACGTTACTTTGAGAAACTAAATACTGTGTCCCGGCTGATGACACTTGGCTTTATCCACGTGACTCTAAAACTTAGGCAAAAACCCGCGCTCGTGCTCTGTGTCGAAACCCTCACTGCCAAAACTTAAACGCGAAAACACACAAAGACAAAACTAGAACTCAAAATAAAATGTAGAGTAAATTACTCTACAGTTCTTGGCGACCCCGAGGACTTTTGAGCCTGCTAAAAAAGAGTCCAAAAATGTATATATACATAGCAAAAATTCACAAATTCTGTAAGGTCGTCTGATAAATAGACCATTTAGCATCAAAGAGTCCCTGTTTATTTTGCAAATCCTGGAAGGATAAATCCAGGTTGATGATATCCTTGTGCGAAAAACTCTGTAATACATGAACTATAACCTTTAATTGGAAGTCAAGCTGGGCCATGGGAATCAAAACAGCTTCCACTTTTGACACTGATGAGGCATCTATTAAACCCTGGAAGACTGACTGATCATTTTGTCTGGCCAACAGCAAAGGCTTAATCTCATCAACCATAAGCACAGTGTTGCTATTAGGAAAAGGGGAGGGAAGACCTAATTGCACCAAGTTTTCAATATGTTTCATGTCTTTCACTCCCTCTTTTACCACATCTAGGAGCTCTTGGCAAGTAATTGCAGCAGAGTTGCAACTGAGAACTTCATTCACCCATTTTGCAGCAATCATTCTGTCACTAATCCCTACTGCCGATAATGTCTCATCAGTGGTGTCATACAGCTTCTTCAGCAGTAGTTGAGAATTTGAAACTCTCAAGGAAACAGTGGAGAAAGTGGCCTGAACTGAAGTCTCTACTTTTTCACACAATTACTGTGCATGTAGCAAGAAAGTTAAAGAAGGTTTGAGCTGAATAATCTCCTCATAGATTCTTTTCCACACTGATGCATATAGCTTCTTAACCAGATTCAACACTCCTGCATTCTTTGGCCTATTTGCCAACTCAAGGGTCAACTATTTTTCTGTTTGTTGCTCGGCTTGAAGTTGGGCCTACTTGGCAGCAGCATTATTTTGTTCCCTCGGTAACTGCTGTTGAAACTGTGTGACTTGTTGAGAGGAATCCTGATGTCTCTTCTGTAGTGTGGCCTTTTCCTGCTTTAGGGTTGTCACTACAGACTTGACCTGGACTAGCTCTTCCTTCAAAGAAGCATTTTGGTTCTGTGTAACCTGATGAATCTAACAAGAAATAGTATTTTGCAACTGTTTATTGAGATTCTCTATTTCATCATTTTTTGATTTAAGCTCTGCAGCCAGGTTGCCACTATGTGCCTTTTCCTGAGTTAAATCAGCGTCCACCTTCTGCAACTTCCTTGATAGTTTCAAATATTCAGTAGCTATAGCAGAAGTGGTTTCATTCAGCAGCTCAACTCTATCTTGTGGTCTGAAAAGTGACATATCCATAGCCACTGCACTCATTGTATAATCTTGGGGTTGCATCTACTCATTTGGCCTGACTACATTGGGTGACAAATGAGTCATAGTTAGCTGTTGCTGGATTGGGTCAAAGAGTGACCTCATGTGTGGTACAGCCTAAGCTTTATTATCCTTCTTCCTCTTTTTATCCATTCGGGCTTCCCTAGCCTTCTTAGTAGTGTCTGCTTGAGCTTGGAAGGTAGGGGAGAGGCAATATACCTGCCTGCAAAAGGATGACCCTATGGCAAGCCATAGGGAATAGCCAAATGTTGGCTAGGTGGAAACTGGGAAGGTATTCTCTTTGGAACAGAGGGGGAAAAGGGAGCCAATGATGTGGCCTGTGATGACATGGCCTGAGTAGTAACAGGTGGGGAAAACTATGAAATTGGCACAGCAGAGGTGGCAGGGGAAAATATTTGGCTAGTTGGGATTGCCACCCCTATAGAAGAAAGAGACTAAGAAGGAGAAGGAGAAGGAGCACATACCTGAGGGGCAATAGATGTTCTTGGTGGTTGCTGCTGTGAAGGCTCTGCTTCCTCATTTGAATCAGGCTGAAGTTTCAGCTTCTTATGTTTCCTTGGCCTCTCCTCTTCTTGCTGTGCTTCCTTCTCTTCAACATTTACCACTGTTGCCAGTGGCAGTTGCACAAAATTGGAAACTCCAGTCATTGAAACTGATGGAGAAGCTCTGGGTGGTGACGATACCACACCCTTTTGTTTCTCTATGGCATTGAGAGATTGGGGCCATATAGATACAGCGGCTGTAGATGAAGCTTGTCCTGGTATCTGCACTGTGTGAGCGGACTCAGGCTCTCCCTCTGACTCTCCACCCTGCCTATGGGTTTTGCTTGTATTAGGGCTAGAAACCAGAGAAGGATGCCATTCGTCCCAAATGGACTCCCATTTCTCATTTGTATCAACCTTGCCAAAAGAGTGAGTTGTCTTAGAGATTTCTCGCCTATATTTCCAATAGGCTTCAATTTTATCTGGCTTCCATTCTCTGTCCCTTACTAAATTTTTCTTCAATCCAGTGCCCATTTTGAGCTTAGGGTCAAAAGCCCTTTTCTTATTATAGAATATTTCCCATGGCCTGGGACTGTCAAAGGGCAAATCTATCAGTTCTACATATAAATCAGGGATATCCTCCTTAGGGTTTCTTCTATCTTCCCAAAAGGGACGACCCTCATGCACAACTTTAGCATTGACCTTGTTGTCATTAAGCCATAAGGTTATGAAACTGTTTGGGTCATATCTCCATTTATCTTCTATGAGAAAGAAGCCCAGGACGACTAGTTTCCTTAGCAACAAGTGCTCAGCATCCCTGACCAGTAGGGCCATGTTTTTCCTTACCCATGGGATGTCATACATTTTATTTTTCTTCTTCCCAGTGCCATAATCATTATCAACCACAGACACTTGCCAAGTGACCTCTAAGAATGCCAACCTAGAAGTCAAAATCTTGGGTAGCAACACTGGTTCTCCATTAAAACCATGGACCCTAATAATGGTGTGATGGGACCCAAAGAAATAGTCACAGGGAATAGAGCAATTTGCCATAAGGCCTTTGATACCTGGAGTTAACCTATTTTCTACAGACTCAGGGCTTAGATGGCAAAAAGCAGGGGCGACAAAAAGTTCCCAAAATTCATAGGGGTCAGATGATTCGGATAAGACATGAGTCCATGCGGACACAGGAATTGTCCTATTGTGACCTAAACTTGGGTCATACATATTCAGATGCATATATTGGGAAAAGATGGCATGGTTTTGATATAACATGAGGTAAAACAAATAAGAGGAATACCTGAAAACTCCTATTGATTTGAAGTGTGTGAGTTGGTTTGCCATAGAATAGGCAATCTGATCAGAGAAATCCAGCCGAAACTCCTAAGACTTGTCCATAGTCTTCATTCTGAACAAAATGGCAATCTGCCAGTCATATACAGTAATGTCCTCCTTCATTCCAAAGATAAATGCCATCATGGACAATGCTTCCTGGCTAGCCTGAGCAAATTGTGCCCTTCCTGTTGGTAGCACTGGCATTTGGGTGTTTTCATCTCCCAGCTGCATCTCTAAATTGAGAAACCTCAATTGATGATTGATGTTGGCCCATGTTTTCTACAATTTGGTGATGGTGGGAAATGTGGTTGTCTTGTCATGGTGTAGGGCCAACATGTCCCTGATAGCCTTTGGTGTAATTTGCACCATGAAGGGTCCCTTTTGAATGGTGCTTGAGGGTGCGTGAAACAATTCTGTGCACATTTCAATCAAGTCGGGGCATAGATGCACACTTGGGACAATAAACTTTGCTAATTAAGAGGTCCATATCCTCATTCTGAATGTTTCAGATTGTCTGGCCTTGGCCTTCTGGATACATCTTTGATGTGCCCCTTCTCACAGAGCTTTGCCAGGCTTTTGAAGTGTTGGGTCCGCAATACCGTCTGCGAAATCTCTCACCTTAGCTGGGTCGACCGAATAACCAACCTCGGGGACCCTAGTCCTTGGATAAGTCCTTAAGGGTTGTGCAGGGGCCGAAGCGTATGATTTGCTGGCGAGAAGCTTGTCAATGGACTCGTAAATCTCAAGCCCCTACTGTGAAGACTGTGCCTCTTGCATATCTGTCTCTACTGGAACATAGTGAACTCGTGTAACAAGTATGGGAGCTTTACATCAGGGAAGACACGTCTGTGAAATAGGTTTTGCTAGAATTAAAAATGCTGATAACAGGGATTTCTTAGCAGACGTAGGAACAAATGAGACGTAGTTAAGCCTTAAATTCTTGTTCTTAGGGTATTTTAATGACACATCAAGTCTCATAAATGGCATTAAAACCTAAAAACCATTAGTAAATCTTACGAAATCTGCGTGAAACAGAGTGTCAGACTCGTTATAAAAGTGGCTATATACGGTGGTACCTTTTAGGGAATTTTAGGAATTGGAGAGAAACTTAGTAAATGCGAGAGTTTCAAAACTTTAAGAGACTTGAGCTGTGGCCACATGTTCACAGAACACTTATTTAAAAGAAAGAGCGGGAAAAACAAAGCAACAATGTAAAGGAAACTACCTAACTATAATACATATGAGACACTGCTTAATTGAAATGTTTTAGGTAGATCCCATTCATAGGAATCTCTTCGGGTTCGCCCTCCATTGTTTCAAGCTCAAATGAATTTTGCTATTTACATGAGTGGATCTTGTAGGGGCCAGTCCACAATGACTCAAACTTACTGTGTCGACCTGGCTTGGTAGCTCTTTCATCCCACTTCAAAACAACTGATCCTACTCCAAAATGGGGATTTGAAGTCTTCTTATCGAAATAGTCTTTGATTATTTTCTGATGTTTCATTAATGATTCATGTGCTGTATCCCTCTTTTCTTGAACTTCCAGGAGCTCAGCAAGTCTAACTTGCATGGGACCATTCTCTTCAATCTCAATCTATTTTAATAGCTGGAGAGTAGGAATTTCCAAGCTCAGGGGCATCACAGTAGGCTTGCCATAGACCAATTCATACGGGGACATCTTTCTCACTTGTTTAGGCATAATTCTATCAGCCCACAGTGCTATATTAAGCACTTTATGCCAGTCTTTGTGATGATCAGCCCCTATTCTCTTAATAAGTCTAATTAGATTCTTGTTAGTTGACTCTGCTAAACCATTACCCTGAGGGTAATAATTTGAGGAAGTTTTCAGATAGATTCCATATCTTAGTGCAAAGTTGGATATTTTTGCCCCTAAAAATGCCTTAGCATTATTTGAAATTATGGTACGAGGAGGCCCAAAGCGAGTAGTGATACCCTCCAAAAAGTCTAGGATCACCTTTTCTGTTGCTTCTTTGAGTGGCACTGCTTCGCTCCATCTGGTAAAATAATTTGTGGCAGTTAGAATCCATTTGTGTCCCATACTTGACACTGGATTGATCATTCCAATGAAATCTAGACCCCATTGAGAAAAGGGTTCATCAACAATTATAGGACTAAGGGGCAGTGCTGCATTTCTTCTCTTCCCTACATAATACTGACAAGATTGGCACTCTTTGACCAGTTGATAACAGTCAGTAAATAAAGTGGGCCAAAAGTAACCTGCCTGACTTATCTTTATAGCTGTGGTTCTTGTAGAAAAATATCCACCTGAGACTCCATGGTGCATTTCATGTAGTATTCTCTGAGCCTCATCTTTCTCTATACATCTTAGGAGTATACCATCAGTATTTCTTCTGAAAAGAACTTGGTCAATTAAAACAAAATGGGCACCTTACTGCCTATAGTATCTCCTCTTGTCCTGAGAGAGCTCTTTTGGGAAAATCCCATGTTTCATAAACTGGATCCTATTTGTGACCCAAGAATTCTGATCAATCTCCTGAATTCTCAACACATTCTCATTCTCTGCTTCAACAGTCACCATTCTTTCCATGTCTTGGGCCATGTATTGGCACAAACCCTTACCTCTGACAAGTTTAGTTGGTCTGACCTCCACATCATATTCAAGAATCTTCGTTATCCAGTTTGCTCTTTTCTCAGTGATTTCTCCTTCCATAATGTATTCTCTGACACTCGGATGAGCTACTAGTATCAGAATCTTATTACCTGTGACCATGTGTCTGAATTTCTTGAGGGCTTTTACCATAGCATATGCCTGTTTCTCTACAAAGTTATACCTAGCTTCATACTCTCTAAGAGTCCTTGAGAAAAAGGCTATTGGATGCTCCCCCTCTTATTGATCATCTTTCTGTGTTAGGACAGCAGCAACACTGAACTCTCCTCCATAGACATACATTATAAAAGACTTAGAGAAATCTGGGTTCCTCAACACTGGGGTTGTTGAAATTGCTTTCTTGACCTCTTCAAAAGCCTGTCTCCCTTTCGTAGTCCATTTGAAAACCAGATCTTTCTTCAGTAGCAGTGTAATTGGTCTTATTAGGCCTGCAAAGTTTGGTATGAACCGCTGACAAAATTAATCTTTCCCAAAAAGGACTAAATTGCTTTCTTATTGACTGGCAGAGATAGGTTCATTATGGCAGTGACTCTCTCTAGATCTATAGAGACTCCTTCTTTAGACACTATATGCCCTAATAGTTTACCTTGAGGTACTGTAAAAATGCATTTCTTAGGATTTAGGGATATTCCAAACTCTTGGCATTTCTTAAAAAATAACTTCTACATGGTCAAAATGATCTGCAACACTTTTAGATAAAACAGTAAGGTCATCTAGGTAAATTAGAATGATTTTATTGATAAGCTCTCCAAATGCTACATCCATTGCCCTCTGAAATGTAGCTCCAGCATTTGAAAGATCAAAAGGCATCTTTGCATAGGCAAATGTTCCCCATTTTGTGGTGAAAGCAGTCTTATGCTGATCTTCATCAGCCAACCAAATTTGGTTGTATCTAGAGAAACCATCCAATAAGGAAAATCTCTCTGATCCAGCCACAGTCTGTAAAATTTGTTCCATAGAGGGCAAGGGTTAGTGATCTTTCAGAGATGCCCTATTTAGGTCTCTGAAATCCACACAGAGCCTTATATCCCCATTCCTTATTTTGACTGGTACTAGATTGGATACCCAAATTAAGTGTTTAATTGGGAAAATGATCCTTGATTCTAATAGTTTCTGCAACTCATCCACCATCAGAGGTTCAATCCTAGGATTCACTGGCCTTTGCTTCTGTCTGACTAGTTTAGATACTTTAATCAGCTCTATAGTGTGTTGAATGATATTTCTATCATAACCATGGAGATCTTCATAGGTCTAGGCTATGACCCTATCATATTTCTCACATAAATCAATTAACCTTTTTCTTTCCTGTTGAGTGGCAGAATTCCCAACCTTCAATTTTCTCCCCTTCACTAACCTGAATCTCAGAGTAGTCCTCTTTGTTTGCTTGAAATATCTTCTTTTCTAGGCTGGCATCTTCTGGGTCAAACAAGTTTTCCAGGGTAATTAGTCCTTTAGGGAGCTTGTTTGACTTCAGTTGAATAATCTGATCACCATATGCCTCTTCAATTTTGGGTTGCAATTGATCAGCAAACTCCCTTGACTGTTGCAAAAATGAGAGTACCTGGAAATCATTTTCAAAGACTTGCCAATTTTCATCATTGTCTGGGATGGTTGGCCTTACTATAACTTTAACTGACTCATTGTTGACTAATAGATCAGTTGCTGGGTCAAACTGTCAGCCAATTTGTGCCATCCTATCAGCTTCAGAATTTTGGGTTCTAGGAACTATTTCAATATTGAAAGCTTCAAAATCATCTATTAAGTCCCAAATTCTGTGTCTATAGGATCTCATCCTTACATTTTTGGCTACTACCTTTTCTCTAATTTGTTTCACCACTAGTTCTCAATCTCCTTTGACTATCAGATTCTTTACTTCCCTTTTTTTGGCTAACATGAGCCCATGTACTAAGGATTCATACTCAGCATCATTATTAGTACAAGCAAATTGGAAACGAATAGCTCTTAAAATTTTCTCACCATTAGGGGCAGTAAGACAAATTCCTGCTCCAGCTCCATTTTTACTTCTAGCCCCATCAAAATTTAGGGTCCAGATTCCTGAATTATTTATGGATTCTTGGGTCTGAGAGGGCTCATTTCTTAAGACATTAGGGATCTCCTGGTCTTCAAATATAACATAAGTGCCTAGCCTTGTTGAGTCATAGTTTCCAAAGGGGTCACTCTACATCATAGTTAACAATTGGTTATCTTCTTCTTGCTAATCATGTTCAGTCCAATCCCCTATTTCTTCAACAAAAACTCTTTCCTCTTTATTTAGCATGGTATGGGCTACTTCTAACTTTGGGGTTGGTTCATTTGTGATATGGTCTTTTGACAATGGTTCAGACAGTACCTTCATTTTAATCCCATATTTGGTTCTCAAGATGAGGTGTGACCAATCAAGTGACATATATCCTCCTATATTGGTTCTAAAATCTCTGGATAAACATAAGCCAAATACGGGGGGAATATCTATGTGGGAGTTGTTTGATTTTCCCTATTGTTTGCACATACTTTCCATCTAACTGCATAACTCCTTTGGTAAGTGGCTCATATTTTATCTTCAAAGCATCTGCTATTTGCTTTGGCATCACTGTGGTACTAGCCCCAGAGTCTATCATTGCATTGTGTAACAGTTTCTTCCCAACTATTAAAGTTAAATAAAAGGGATTTGGCTTAGATCTACCTACCTCAGGTGTGTTATTCAAAAGAGTTGTTTACAGAGGAACAGTGTCCTTGAGCTTTTCTTTATCAGTAGGTCCTCCTTTGGTACCAGTATGTTTAGGCACTGCTTGGCCCTGTAGAGCTTCTTGCAACAGTGTCTTTTGCTCAGGAATAGCTAACATGTCCCATATTGACACATGGGATGGGGTCCTCTTTAGCTGATCCACCACATTCACAGGTCCTAGTGTTTGGGTTCTTGGATAATAAGGGTACCTTGTTTTTTCTTGAACTTGTCCAGAAACCACTTGGTTCTGCATTGGCTGAGGTATTTCTTGTCTAGCAGCTGTGTTTTGATGATCTTGAAATAGAGGAATCCCCATAATTTCATTATTTGTGACTCCAGGCTGTTCCATCATCCTTCTCTTGGCTCTAGTATAGTAATCTGATTGTACCAATGGCTTCTTAGAAGTAGAAGCTTCATTCAAGAATACTTACTCTTCATCTTCAATCCATGAAAACAAAGCGTGCTCAGGGGCTATTTCTTCTTCTTGCTGTAAGGACATCCCTTGCATTTGAGCCACTAGGACTGAATTTTGCATACCAGGGGATTAGTAGGGTTGAGTGTTAGAAGTATTTGCAAATTGTCCATCTACTCTTCTTTGCTCTGCTATCTTTTGCTGTAGATTACCCCTGGGACAATCTCTGGGCATATGAGCATTATTACAAGGGAAACACTAGGCATTGGTGCCATCTGCATAATTATTCTGCCCTAGGATGATCTCTCTGTTTGGATTAGGAGAAATAGTTTGCAAGGGTGTAGGAACTGTAACTAATTGGTTTGATGGCTGAGGGTTAGTTTGCCTTTGGGGACCCTGATACTAATTTGGCTATGGTGGAGGTCTATTCCCTTGGTATCCTTGATATTAGGGTCTAGGATAAGGATTCTGCTGTCTTTTTAGGTTAATTATCTCATTAGAAAATGTCCTTAAGATGTTCTTGACATCATCCATCTCAGAGGACTGGGCAGGGACAACAGCTTTAGCAGGTTGTTGGGGAAACGTATACATAGACACATGTGGGGTTATGGGATTAGGGGCTTCTTGAGGCAATGGTAAGGTAATCTCTAGAAACATGGGCATAGGGGGCCTTGGGGGCAACTTTCCAGCGTCTATCAAATTATTTTCATCTCTGATTGCATAGTCATAGGCTTCTAGCAGAGTCTGACCTCCAAGTGATTGAATCATTACTGCTATATCTGAATTTAGGGCTTTAAGATAAAATACTATAGCCATAGCTGGTAATGGTCTTGCTGTAGCAGGAATCCTTTTCCAAGTCTTCTGAAATCTTGAATTGAAGTCAGTCATTGCTTCTTGTGGTGCCCTTTTGATGGTAATCAATTGTTGCAACAAAGAAGATTTATCACCCTTCTCTTTGAACCTTGCAAAGAAAGCATCTCCAAGCTGATCCCATGTAGATATTGAATTTGGGGTCAAAGATCTATACCAGTTCAGAGCCTTCCTCTTAAAAGAAGCTGCTAACAGTCTTATAGCCACATTTTGCTGTGTGATCACATGTATTGCACAGACATCGGACACATCCTGTAGATGCTTTTCAGGTTTTTTGAAATCTTCCCCACTGAATTTAGGCAGAGCCTTCAGGGCATTTGCTGGAATAGGATCCCAAGCAGCTGGTGGTACTGGGAGAATCAAAGCACTACCAGTGTTCTAATTCGCATAATTCCTTGGGGCTATAGGTGCTCCCATGTTTGCACTTGGTGTTGCTGTAAACTGATTGACCCTTCTTCTTGGATTAGTTATCAATGGTGGTAAAAGAATACCTGGGTTCACATCAGATTGAGCTCTTGTTACAGGTCCACAGCTCTGACTCCTTGTAGCTCTGTAGTTCATACAGTCTTGAAAGAAACATCAAGAATGGTCCCACCAGGCATGCCAAAAACTGTTGATGCTTAAAATTGCACTATTTCCAACAGCAACATGGGAAGTTTCAGGAATGTGGGACTTGCGACCTGAAACGACCTCTAGATTTTAAAGAAGCTGGCTCTTCTTTACCTCAAATATGTTTCAGGAGAAAAGGATAGAAACTAAACAGAATCACAAATGCAATGAAAGGAAATTTAACTATGGCGATCCGCCTGAATGTGATTTGTTCATTAGCACTAAGCACAGTGAAGCTATCTTTAGGATTCAGTTACATTAAAGAGCAAATCATGCATGATCAATGTAAAAGATGAAAACAAAGAGAATCAAAGGCTCACAACTTAGAAGATTTTGCAATAACACATAAAATATCAGCAAAGGCACAAAACTCAGTCTTTTTATTAATTTTCTAGTCACATAAAAGGCACTGATATATGCACAGTTACACAAACTTTCTGAATCAAGAAAATAGAACTAAGGCAAATGATATTACTGGCCACAGCAAAAGACCTCCAAAAACTCGTAAATCTCTGATAACAATCTATATGCACAAAATTCTCTATCTTTTTTATCTCTATCCCCTGAAACTGCGATTTCTACCCATATTTATAGCACAACACTGGCTCAAGATTGCCTGCACGATCAAATCCCAACGACCTAACCAAACTGGAACTTAATTGGAAGTGTCTGACAGAAGATATCTTTCGGATCTAAAATGGTTAGCCCCTCTGCAAGTTCATTGGCAGAAACAGATACACGTGGCACTCCTTTCTTTGAATCAGGTAGGGACACCTAGCAGTTTCTGGTAGTCTTTTGCAACTATAAACCCTTGGGACAGCTAGCACACATACACACCCTTTGCTTGAAACTCCTTCATCTTTCCAAAAAAAATAGGAAACTAGCATGTGGTAGCTTCCGCAGCATTAAGAATAAAACCCCTGAGACAGATGGCACTTTCCACTTGCCTTACTTGAAAACTATTTCATTATTCAGGGGCACCAAAAAACAACACTTGGTAGTGTCCGTGGCACTTGCAAATAGATACGTGGTGGCTTCCGTTTCTCCAAACTCTTTACTGTGTCTTTATATAGGGGGTGCTCCGCCCTTGACATCTATCACAATCCACCGTCTGGAAACTTTTAACACTTACAACAAATGGGTCCCGCAATACCTCTCACCCAAGTAGCTTCAAAAAGGAACAGGGACAGATAGCGCTTTCAACGGGTCTTAACTAAGTGATACATGGCGGCTTCCACGAGTTCTAAAGAAACTTTAATACCTTTTGAGAGTCTTGCGGAAGATGACACATGGCAGTCTCCGCTTAACTTTAGAAACGCAATAGAAACATTTGGGACTCATTGGATTCACACGGACGGTGACACTTGGCACACTTCGCTTAACTTTAGAAACTTTACTGGGACCCACCAACAGTCTTTACTTAACCATGAAACAAAACAAGAACCCGCGGATGCTGACACTTGGTGTGCTCCACTAATATTATATGTGACACGCGGTACTTTCCGTGAAACTTTAAGAAATGTTAGAGAAACCTTCCGCGGCTGCCACTTGGCGCCTTCCGCACACACTGAAAGAAACTTAAAATGGGGCCCGCCGGACTCACTTTGAAACATTAAAAGGGGCTCAAAACTGCAACGCAGAAGACGACACTTGGCACGTTCCGCGTTACTTTGAGAAATTGAATACTGTGTCCCGGCTGATGACACTTGGCTTTATCTGTGTGACTCTGAAACTTAGGCAAAAACCCATGCCTGCGCTTTATGTTGAAACCCTCACTGCCAAAACTTAAACGTGAAAACACACAGAGACAAAACTGGAACTCAAAACAAAATGTAGAGTAAATTACTCTACAGCTACCAATCCTTAGCTCGCAACTGGTCAAACGCACTACTCAAATGGATCCAGAAATATTTATTCTCAAATTTCTACTCTTCAACAATGAATGAACACGTCGTGTATTTAGGACATTTTCTTGTCGATGCTCATGAGTTTGATCCTTGGAAATTCTTTACTATGGTCAGAAGCATTTGTAGGAAAACGTAAAATTAAATTAACAATTTTTTTGTCAAAGTAATAAATGTGAGGTGTTTTTTTTTAAATGACATTTTGTAGAAAAAATCAAGGGTCTAGATGTTTTTGATGGTAGTCCTTTTAATCTAGACCATTCATCTATATAATTCATCATGTACTACTCACATAGGGAACGCTTATCAGCATAACAAGTAAATGTTGTTGAGCAACCTTTGAAATATGCTATAGTTGCTAGATAAAAGTTGCACTTAGCTTGGAGGAATATAATTTCCTCTCTAAAGCTCCTCTAATTTAATATATTGATAGAAAATACTTAGGGTTTTAACCTCCAAAGTCCATAAAAGAAACCAAGTACAAATCTTCAACAATTCTTCATTTGGAAATATCACAAATTTTTATTTGATTTCAAATCTTACAATTTTGTCATTGAAACCTAAAATACAAAACTTGCCAATATAGATATGCATTTCCACATTCAAGAACTTCAAAATCTAAACTAAATAAGTGCACTTGTGAATTTTGAGTGAACCCACCAAGGATGGCTGAATGGGTTTTCATCCACACAACCAATTACCCAAGGGTTTTTGTCCTAGGGTTTGTTGAACTAGAAAACTCCATCCTTTAAATAAAACTCCCGTGAAAATAAAATGTCAAGAATGAATTGCTTTTTGGCTCCAAACACTTTATATTTTCCTTTGAGAGAATTGCTTTATTTTCTTTTAATTTATTTCATTTTCCTGCTCACATAAAGTCACTTTATTAAAATAACCAAGGTCCAACCAATAATTAATTAAATATAAATTATAATCTCGCAAAGCTTAGGACTATTTAAAATTTAATTAATTAATTATTCCCTTAAATCACTCAACTTAGCCTATGAGAATTAAATAGGCTAATGGTTTCTCACAATAAATCACTTGGAAGAAGGGGACATTACAGTCCTCCCTTCTCAAAATTGCTTTCCCACAAGCAATTGCAAATTCGGATGCTAAAGAATCTGTTATCCCACCCAAGTAGTATCCTTTATAGGCAAGTCCTTCCATCTGATGAGATACTCTTTGAGCACTTTGCTTCTCAACCTCATCTCTCTAACATCTAGGATAACATTAGGAAGTAAAATCAATTTGCCTTCCTCATCCAAAGGTGGAAGCACATGTGATGAAGTGATATGTTTCCCAATTGCCATTTTGAGGCAAGAAACATGGAACACATTATGGATTCTACTACTCTCAGGCAACTTCAACTCATATGCCACTTCACCAAACCTCTATATAATCCTGTAAGGACCATAGAAGTGAGGCTTAATCTTCTCAGCACAACTCTTCTTCAAAGAAGACTATCTATAAGGTTGTAGGCACAAGAAAACTAAGTCTCCAACCTTAAAACTCCTCTCAACTCTATGCATGTTAGCATTAATTTTCTATTGATTCTGTGCCCAATGAAGGTTATCCTTAAGTGACTTAAGGATGTCCTGATTCTCCTGAATCCAATCCTTTGCCTTAGGAGCTCTATTGTCCTCAAATGCCATGTCTATGAAAGATATAGCATCATATCCATACAATGCTCAAAAAGGAGTCATACCAATCAATATATGGTAGGTGGTATTGTAGCAATGTTCACCTAAATGTAACCACCTGATCTATGCCTTCTTCTGCCCCGCAACATAATTGTGCAAGTATCCATCCACCCATTTGTTAACAATCTCTATCTAGCCATCTATCTGAGGGTGGTAACTCGTTCTCAGGGTCAACGCCATGCTAGCCAGGCTGAATAGCTCCTACCAAAAGATACTGAGAAACCTTCTATCCCAATCGTTGACAATGTTCTTTGGTAATCCATGGAGTCTAAATGCCTTTCTAAAGAACAACTCCGTAACCTAAGGTGCCTTGTACTCAGATGATATGACAAAGAAATGTGCATATTTGGTCAACCTGTCAACCACCACAAAGATGCAATCCCTGCCTTGCACTCTAGGAAAACCAATGATAAAATCCATGGATATACACTCCCACCTCTGCTTTAGAATAGGCACAACATTCATGCCTGTTTTGTTTGATAGCTTTTAATTTGTATGCCTTTCACTTGCTTAAAATTTTAGTTATATGAAAAGATATTATAAAATTTATACAATTTTTTAAATTATGATTTTTATTTGTATGCCTTTCACCTACTCAAATTTTTAATTATATGAAAGATATTATAAAACTTGTACAATTTTTTAAATCTATGCTTTATGGGATAAGAATTAATGCAATAATTATCTTTTGCAATAAAATTATGAGAAACTTGTATGTATTCTATATGTATAGTAAATTAATTAGATCCCTTATTCATTTTTATATAATCTCCTATAGAAACAAATACAATCTTTATTGCAAAGGAGAAGAAAAATAATCGGAATTAAAATTCATGTAAAAACCACTCTACTTAAAGATTATCCAATTCAATGGTCAAACAGTTAATAGCAGTTTTATACCTCATCCATACTAAAAAGTGGTAAATATTTGTCATATTTTTATTGGCTAAAATTGAACTTTGACTATTAAATTGGATTATGATTAAGAATAGCCTATAAAAACTAAATACTTCACAATTGTAGCCCAACAAAGGAATATACATCTAAAGTCCACAAAGACACAATCTCCATGAAAATAGTTTGTTATAACCTATTATCATACTAACACTTTAAAGCTATCATCTTCCCAATCAAATCAATTGTAGAAGACTTATAGAACACAAATTTTCTACCAAAGTTTTGTTTGTACAACTACTCTCTCTCTCTCTCTCTCTCTCTCTCTCTCTCTCTCTCTCTCTCTCTCTCTCTCCGTGTGTGTGTGTGTGTATGTGTGTGTGTGTATTTGCATGCGTGCATGCATCCATCTAAAGATACCCAACCAATTATTTTCCTCACTAGACATGTTCAACAACATATCAAGTTTCACAACAATTACCAAACTTTGTAGAACTAATTCAACAATCATGTACTCTATTTACATTAATAGTGTATGGCTACATTATACAAAATAGATACACATTCCAATTGACAAACTACTAGTGTTTCTCAAAGTTTTGGGATCTGCAACTAGGGAATTATATTCTCTTTATAGATCACATGTATTACATAGATAAATAAAAATACAATTTTAAACCACATCTCATACAAAGGTCTCAAAATTATTTAGTAGCTCATAGTGGGCCCTTGCAACATGTCTTATTTGTTCCTTTCACTGCATATGTGCATCAATTTTTTTAAAATTCTCACATGTTATGTCCTTTTAAACAAACATGAACCAATAACATTATCATATATGCCTTTAATTTTATATTTTACTTTTCATAATTCCTATTATTTCTACTCACCCATCTACTTCTATAGCTTTAAATAGTATCAACCAATGAGCATTCATAGGTGGTGGAGCATGTGTTACTTTCTTCTTTCTCTACTACTACGCATACTTGAGGATGGTATTTAAGACCCACTTGATGACATGCACTCTATATATGATGCATAATCACATTAGGAGAGATAGCAAGAACATCATATAATGAAGAAGACATGCAATATATTGAGAGTGGACTACTCTAATAGTTGTAACCATTTTATGTGCAAACTACTTTAGTCTATCCAATTATTACACTCAAAATTCTAACAAAAGTATAGTTGGTCATAGGATGTGGTGTCTACAAACCTCTAATTGATGTTTTCTTCTCCATACAAGCCCCACTACAAAAATCTTATGAAAGAATAGAAATAACAATGTTATTTGTGGGAAATATATGAAATTAAATTGCCATTATCATTTGAGGTCATGATTAATGATGATAAAAACTTATTTTAGCAAATTTCTCTAAGATCATTCTTTTGTATCATCTTCGATTTAACTAAATATTTGACTATGGGAAAATCAACTATCCCTAACAAAGATTTATTGTAATAAAAAACTATTAGCCTTCCATTGAAAATAGTTTTCTAAAAGATTTTATTTCTTTTATAAGACACTTGTCTCTGACAATTCCATTGCATACTCAAAATTCCATCTATATTCCTAACATACTCTTATGCCTAATCTTATAGGGTTGTCATTAAAAATACAATATACAGTAATATATGTTGTTCCTAATTGTCTAATGTGTCAAAACTAATTTTAAGTAAGGGTAATTCCCATGTTTATAAGCATCCCTTCATCACAAGTAGTAAATCACCAAACCCTTCGTAGAATTTTCTCCATACCCATGATCACTAAATAATCTAGATGTTCTACATCATTAACATCTAGAACAATAAAAAAGCTCAAGTTGTTGCTCCTTCCTAGACAATTCTAGAGATAGCTAGTTCCTTCCTCTACACTATTTACGCTCAGATGAACTTCACCGAAGAGATCTTTAAGGAGAATATGTGTAGATAATCTAATTTGCTTCTAGTATAAGATTCTCTCACATCAAATAAAAAAGCATGCTTGAGTGTATTTTGAGTGATTTCAGTTGAACAACTCTTTCGACAAAGTTGTTTTTCCTAATCCACCAATTCCATAAATGCCAATGATCTTGGTCTTCTCTTTCCCTTCTTTCCTCAACTCACACCTCATTTAAAAATATTCTATGATATCCTTAAGTGCTACTAGATACTTGGCCACATGTAGAGGTTCTATCCTCTCTACTTGGTTTTTCACTACTGACACTATGTCTTTATAGAATTTGATGAAAATAAAATTTTCTCCCTAAAATAGGTACCCAATTAGCTTTAATGGAATAAAAAATAAAAAAAATTAGAATTATTAATTTAACGTAAAACATAGGGAATTATTACTCTAATTTGAGTTCACAACTAACTTGGTAAATGAAATAGAATAAAGAGCTTGTTTCCAATTATCAAGATGTTGCAAATGCCTACTGATATATTGGTATTAAGAGAATGCATCAACATATTGTCATTTTTCTATGTGTCAAAATTTTTAAGGCTTCTTATCATAAAATATAAGACTAATCTTATCTTTACTCTCTAACTTAGCTAGACACCAAGATGACTTTAAATATCCTTTAGAAAATACGGTGATTTGAATTGTTAAGGAAAAGATGGCTCTCTTAATGATACATGGAAATGATTCTCCAAGTTCTTTCTTTCTCAAATCGAGAAATGCCCCTAATGTTGGTGTGAACAGGGGTATTTCCTATCCAATTTTCCCTTTGTAGTGTGAACAAGGCACATTATCTAACTAGTCATTAGTTAGGACCTATTCACACATGTTCACATGTTAAGTTGACTAAGGGCTTTAAGAATCTTTCTAGATGTTTCTAGTTGTCATGTGATCTTATCCTATAGTTGTCTCCTTATCCTCTATTTGTCACATGTCATAGGATTAAGACACTTGTCATCATCCTAGTTAGTTGTACCTCTCAACCTTGTCTTTATAAGTACGGTCTCTCTTGTACATTATGTATGCAGTGTGTAATAATATCATTATTTATTGTTGCACCATAATATAACATTAGTCTCTTGTAAGTTTCTTGTGGAAGGTTAATCTTCATTTTGCATGTGATCCTAGGTTCTTGAGTCCATTGGGGAATCTTGTAACATGGTATTAGTGATTTAAATCTACAACCCCTTCTCAAATTTGGGAGTAATTCAAACTTGAGATTTTGTTGGGTGCATTTTTAGCCAAAAAAAGACCCTACCATTAAGTGTAGAAGGCCAAACAGACAAATTTTAATATAAAACATTTCATATTTTGGGCTCAAAAACTTTTTGGCCATTTTGGAGGGTTGACATATTTGAACCAAAGAATATTCCATACGGATCCATACAATTGTATGGCTCTGTGCAGGCAGGATCTTGCTGGCGTCGGTGAATCTTCCTCAATCACTCTATCTGTCAGGAAAAATTAGTATCTTCTAGGTTTTTTAATTGTCTATAGGTTTATACAATTATTCTATAGGTTTTCATTTTATCCTTTGGTCATAGGTACTTGGTCTGGCAGGGTACGCTACTTTTGTAGCACTTATAGGTACAACACCCACTATGGGCGTGCCATATGGCGCACCCCCCAAATCCTTCAACCAACAGTCCGTGGAACAAATAAAAATTGGCCAACATTGTTGATGAAAGATTTTGAGGAATATACCCCAGAAACTACCCAATGCAAAAAATAATCTATTAGTGAATTTGAGAAACTAGCCAGTGATAGCAAGACTAGTGGATCTATGACATATTCCTTTCTGCAAAACCATCAATCATCCTTGGTAAGTGGTTTCCCTGACCCATAGAAGAGCAACAGATGTCGAAAGCATATTCTAGGAGAATATTATTCCTTAACCATCAAATTTCCCATGAAACTATATCAACACACCAAAAAGTAGTATTGCATCGGTACAAATGTGGTTTTTTGTGGTCAAAACAATGGTTTCAAAACTTTAAGGTGGTTTAAGACTCTAGGGGAATATTCCAGCCATATCAAGGCATATTTTATTTTTGCCTTGATGATTTCATCATGACGTGTTGATGGTGATGTTAGTCACAAACAAACATGAAATAAAAGTTACACAACAACCTTTATTTATCTTGAAAGATACGATGAATTTAAAGAATTCATGATCCCAAGTCTTTGTTGATTAGTTCATAATCTACTGACATTACTCAGTGGTTGATGTGTGTTGTTGTTTTCCATTCAGGGGCCTTACGTTGATCAGTAGACTCTATTTCCTGCAACTATACTACACAGAAAGGTTACTCTACACAGTATATTTCTTCAAATAATGTGTCTACAGGTTGATATTTGCATGATTTCTATCATTATTTGTAATTCTTTGCATGATATTTTCAACACTACATGCATTTAGCTCAAAATATGCTAATGATATTCAGTTATCTACGAGATGTCGACATATTTTTCCGTTCTACTTATTATTTATCATGATTTGCAGTTATGGAAGTGATTTCTATGAAATTAAAATGAGAAAAAGGGTTTAAAGAAATGAGATTCCCAAAATTACTTGACTGGGATCATTGATCCACATACATGTTTCGATATAGCAATGAAGAGAAGAAAACTAGAATCATACTTCATCAGGACATTCCACAAATTCGCATGATCTAGTGCAAATCTTCAAAGGAAAAGTTGACAACAACATGCAATAAAATGAAAGCGCTTCTATTTGAACACAACATTCACCATTACATATCCATAAATCAACTTGAAGATTACATAAAGTTTACAATCAGGATGTAATCTGAAGCTTCATCTCCATTCAGTATGCTTTAGAACAAGTACATTTATAGTGATCTGAAGAAAGAACCTTGACATTTCAACAGTTCAGTCCTCATTAGTCTCAGTAATCCGATCTCCTATATTAAATTGTCTTGGTCAAATTTTTACAAAATGATTGACCTCTCTCCTTTTACAAAGTAAAGGGGCTGAATATATGGCTCTGATTATCCCCAATATAGTTTCAAAATCCTAGTTAATCGACTGCCTACATTTCAAGTGTAGCATCAAACGGTGGAAAGAAAATCCCACCAAAAAACTTTGAGCAACACCCATATTGAGCATAAGGATGCCCCTTAGAAACCCTAACAGTCACCAGAATAACTGTTGCTCCATTTAATAATGTTTCTTTCACCTGCATTCTTCTCTACATTGAAAGCCTTTATTCCTCCTGCTTCATTTATGATCTTTTGTGATCCGATTCGCCGCCTAGTCAGAATGTTAGATTAGCCTTAAATGTAGCAGTTAATGTGCCACCAACTCGGTCTTCAGTTGCAGTGTTGGCACCTTTAAACCCTTTGTATATCTTCATCATCGGTGCAACTTTCTTCGTCTTCCTTCTCCATTGTCGGCAAGACAACCACCGTCAGTGCAGCTCTTTCTCCCTTTACTGATGGCCAATGACTGCTTCGTAACCAATATACTTGCGTACCTGCGGTCAACATACATAAGTTAAACATCATAATTTAATAAACTAGCAGGAAGATTAAACATTACATTAAATCAGGCTGAAAGTGCAAACACAGGTATCAGGTTATGAAGCCATGAACATTCGCGCATCCAAATGCATATACAATGTCAAAAATGGTCAGGTCAACCATCGTTGACCAAAAACATGCCATCGGGCTCTAAAATGGATTCAAAATCCTCTTGCTTTGCTTTCCCGCCTTTTTCCTTGTATCTTGCGAATGCATATCGTTTCTTTGTATATCATCTTGTACATCGTAAACATACAAGCGCTAAATATACAAAGACTTTTCCATTTTTAATTTTCTCTTCACATCCGGCTTTGCATCTTGTATATGCATCTTTTCTTTGTATATTGGCTTGTATCTGGAGATATACATTGCAATTTATACAAGTCGATATATAAAAATTCCTTTGTATGTCCTTGTCGGACTTCAACTCTTCATTAACCGTAGTTTACTTACCCTCGGGTCTGCAATGTATAAAGCACAATGCATCCTTTGATATACATTCGGACGTGATGCATGCTTTATACCAAATTTTAATTCCATTTGAATTCCAGCTTGTATGTATTAAGCAATGTATGTTTTGAAACATACATACAAAGCACGAAAACATACAAGCATTTAAGTCCTTTTCATAACGAGTTTAGATCCGCGGCTTGTATATAACCAATGCATCTTTACCTTGTATGTTTCACAACATGCAAAGCCCAAAACATACAACCATTACATCTTATTTCATAACTTTTCAGTTCCGCGCTTGTATATAGCCTTGTATATTCACCTTGTATGTTTCACCCTTGCTAAACATACAAACATAAAATACATGCAACAGACTTGACCTAAATATTCAATCAAACTCTGAGCTCTATCAGGTCCACCTTTTATGTACTGAAATGAATGTTAGCCAAATGCATACAAGTAAAATGACAATGTATATAAACCTGACATACAAACAACTTTGTATACGCAACTTGATAACTTAGAAAACTCGACAACCCATTTTGTGACTAACACAAGGACCCGATATACAAAGGACTTTGTCTATGAGCGACCTTGTATGTTTTGACCTTGTATATGAAACCCAATATACAAAGGACCTTGCATATACAATGACCTGACATACAAAGGACCTTGCATATACAATGACCCGACATACAAAGGACCTTGTATATGCAACATACAAACTCGATTGTACATTTTACCAAAATACTCATAACTTGCAAAATACAGGGAATTTTAAAATGGTTGAAAAAACAAACTTTACTCATTTTTGACAAGGAATTCACCTATACTCTGGTCTGGTACTCAATGCAATTTTTAATTGTTTTCAACAAGGTTTGTAACTTTTCACTTCATTTTCCCTTTATCACCAAGCAGAACAACACACACACAAGCAAAAGCAAAAGCCACAACAGGGGTCCTCATTTTGCTAAGGAGTAAAATGGGGCGTGTTGTGAACATCACAACAACTAGCAACCAAACAAAACAATCAAATTAAAACCATTAAAGGAAACCAAATGAAATAAATTCATAACTTCTAGCTATCTTTTCTACAAATCATCATTTAACTTGAGACTCAATGTATTCAATAAGGTGCATGAATTTTCTAATTCAGTTTAAGTGGGTGCACATGATTAATAATCCTCATCTTGAAGATCAGTTAAACAAACCAGTGACTAATATTAGCCTACGTAGTTGAGGTCATTCCCTCATAGCCAACCAGATAGAGCCTTGCTGCCAGCAAGCCTCCATAGCCCCGATAAGGTTATCGTTACAATTCTCCTAAGTAGAGCCCCACTGCTAGGGAACGTCTATAGCCCCGGTAGAGTTACTTAGATCGCTTAATCTAGATTTTCAGTAAAATCCATTTTATTATTATTATTATTATTTTTATATTTGATAGAGATTTCATAAGATATTGTAGTTGTAACTTCATGATGCAAGAAATGGTCACTTGCTAAAATTAAGCTGAGAATTTTAATGGTAGCAAGGGTGACCTCTGATTTTTCACCTAATATCTACACTGGTATGTTCAACAAACCCAAGGATTTTAGGTATGTCATTGTGAGAAACCTTCCTTGATTACTCAACTCACAGTTATTGAATACAAAATTTCACAAGTTGAACAACTTTCTACATTAATGATAGTCACAACAAGTTATGCATAAATTTCAAATAATTAACCTGAATGATCTAAATTTTTAATTGTTTTTAGTAGTTTTTAGTCTGCTCCTGCATACTCTAAATTAAAATAAAGATCCCTGCTGAAGAAAAACAACAAAGCAACCAAAACAAACAGACTGTAAAAACAACTATACAAAAATGTACACTATGATACACATGGCTGTCATGGCACTACTTTAGGCTTAAAAATAGTGTTTGAGAAACTATCCATTAACTGGTAATGGAACGTCCTCACCAATTAAGGTCTTAAGCCTGTAGGTGTTGTCTCCTAAAATTTTAGAAATCTGAAAGGGACCTATCCAGAGTTTATCAAACTTACCATGATCACCTTTCCTTTCATGCACTTTGTCCCACATCAGGACTAGATCTAAGATTCTGAAAGCCTTAATTCTAGCTCTTTTGTCAAACCAGTGCTTGACAATAGCCTGATGTTTAGCAAATTGGTCAATTGCTTCACTTCTTTTTTCTTCTAGGTGCATCAACTGTAGCAACCTAACTTCTTGTTTATTATCTATGCCCAGGTATTCTTGTGCAAACCGTAGTGTGGGAATCTTCAAGTTAACAGGGAGGATAGGATCCACCCCATACACTAGATGAAAAGGAGAATTTCCTAATGCAGCCTTATTCCTAGTTCTATCTACCCACAAGGCATATTTCAATAAAGTGTTCCACTCCCTCAAGTTCTTTTCTATCAACTTCTTTATGATGTTTAATAGTTTCTTGTTTGTAGATTCTGCTAACCCATTCCCTTGGGGATAGTAATTTGAGAAAAATTTCAAGATGATCCCATAATCAAAAGCCCAACTTGATAGTTTAATTGAAGCAAAAGAAGATCCATTATCACATACCAAAGTGTAGGGAACTCCATACCTGGTTACTATATTGCTTTCCAAAAACCTGATGACATCCTCAACATTACATGTCTTATTGTTGACAACTTCAGTCCACCTGGTACAATAATCAGTAATAGTTAAAACATACCTGTGGCCTGAAGATGATGGAGGATTGATAGGTCCTATGAAGTCTATTCCCCATTGAGCAAATGGGCACATCTCCATCACTGGCTACAAAGGTTGAGCAACATATTTTTCTTTGTTTGCAGCAACCTGATGCATATGACAACATTTGATGTGTTTAGCAGTATCTTTAAAAATGGTGGGCCAGTAATACCCTGCCCTGAGGATAGCATGAGTGGTAGCTAAAGATGATCCATGTGCACTCCCAAATTTATCATGTAACTCTGCTAACACCTTGTCTACTTCTTTTCTTTCCAGGCATCTAAGGTATATCCCCTTGTAGTTTTTCTTGAAAAGGACTCCTCCTTTTATCATGTATTTCTGCGACCTTATCTTTAAGGCTCTCCTTTGTGAGGCCTGCAATCTTGAGGGACATCCTCTAGTGATCAGGATATGTCTGATGTCTGAGTACCATTCTCCATCATCCTTTGCATTTATAACATACTACTGGCTCATGATATTAGGATCAATTTTTGATATCATCTGGCTCAATGCCTGTCCTCTTACTAACCTCATGGGTGTTATGTCCATATCATACTCTTGGAGGACAGTGATCCATTTAGCTCTTTTCTCACCTAGTTCACTTTGCATTAAAAGCATCTTCATTGCTGCATTAGGTACTACAACAATCACCTTACTTCTCAGAATGTAATGCCTGAATTTTTTAACTGCTTGAACCAGAGAAAGTGCCTATCTTTCAATGTCCATGTACCTGAGTTCCACATCTCTGAAAGGGCACCTCATGAAGGCTATAGGCTTTTCCTCTTTTTCCTCATTTCTCTGTGTCAACACTGCTGCAGATGTATGCTCTGAAGCAAAGGAGTAAATGTAAAAATCCTTAGTATAATCTAGACTGATCAGAACTGGAGCATTAGATATGGCCTTTTTAATATCTTCAAAAGCTACTCTAGCTTCAGGTGTCCACTCAATTTTAGTGTCTTTCTTGAGCATGGCATTCAAGGGTCTGATAATCTCTGCAAAGCTAGTAATAAATTTCCTAACAAATTAATCTTACCAAAGTAAGATTTGAGCTCCTTCTTGCTTCCGGGAAGTTGTATCTTCATGATTGATTCCACCCTGTCAGGATCAATGATGATCCCATTTTCTGTTATCAGGTGGCCTAATAGTTTCCTTGTGGTTATCCCAAATATGCACTTCTTAGGGTTCAGGGATATCCCGTATTGCTCACACTTCTTCAGCACCTTTCTCAGGTCCTCTAGATGGTTTCCTCTATCTTTAGAGAAAACTGTTAAGTCATCCATGTATATGACTATGCATTTACCAATCAAGCCTCTAAAGGCTATGTCCATTACTCACTAAAATGTTGCCCCAACATTTATTAACCCAAATGGCATGCGCCTGTAGGCAAAGATCCCCCACTTTGTGGTGAATGCAGTTTTCAATCTATCAATTTTGTCTACCATCACTTGGTTATAACCAGAGAAACCATCCAGAAATGACATCATCTTAGCACCGTTCACAATCTGTAAGACCTCATCTAGAGAAGGCGAATGATAATTATCCTTTTCAGAAGCTCTGTTTAAGTTTCTGAAGTCCACATATAATCTAATGTCACCATTTTTCTTCCTTACTGGGACCAGGTTTGCCACCCATGTGGAATGTCTCACAAGAAACATGATCCTGGCGTTAAGTAGCCTTTTAACCTCTTCAAAAATAATGGGCTCCAGTAAAGCATTGATGGGTCTTTATTTCTGCCTAAAAGGCTTGGCGTTTGGCTTCAAAGATATTGTATGAGTGATGACTGATGTGTCGTAAGTTTTCAGCTCATCATAAGTCCAGGGAATGACATGGATATCATCCTTGAGAGCTTGGGTTATTCCTTCCAACTCCTCTTTTGTACAAACATTTCTGATCAAGACGTTTCTTTTTTCATCATCCCGTCCAATGTTGACCTGAGAGTACTGTCCTCCATCTGGTTTTGGGAGATCCTTTTGTTTCAACATGTTGTCTAGATCAAACGCTCTTTCCAACTCTATCATTCCCTTAGGAATCTTGTTACTAGGCAACTCTATGATTTCTTCCTCTTCCCAGACATGATCTTCTACATTTCTTTCATCTATGATCTATGCCTCAAAAATATCCCTGTTGGAAATAAAGTCTAGTATATGCTGATCATCATCAAATACTTGGAGATTAGTTACATTATCTGGTACAGAAGGCATTGATACTAATTCAACTAAGAATATTTTAAAACTGGATATGGACAGAGGTTCCAGAGTACTCGTAGCCTAGGCTAAGGCATCTGCCCCGTGATTTTGTTCTCTAGGTACATGTGTGATGTTGAATGCATCAAAATCTTCTATCAAGTCCCATACCCTATGTTTGTAATTGGAGTTGCAAGAGTATATACCTCTTACCTGTCTCACAACTAATTATGAGTCTCCATAGACATGCAGAATTTTCACTTTCTTTTTAAGTGCAAACAATATCCCATGAATTAGAGCTTCATACTCTATCACATTGTTTGTACATGAGAATTGCAATCTGTATGCTGCTAAGTAGGATTTTCCAGATGGATCAATAAGATTTGTTCCTACTCCAACTCCTTGTTTTGACTTGGATCCATCAAACCTAAGGATCCATGGCCTATCTTTAGCTAAAGGCTTGTCTGGGCCTTCTTTTTTTCTTTTACCTCTGGCAGCTGCACCATTTGATATCCACTTTAACTTTGAAATCTCAGCTTTTCTGTCTTATGTGAAGCTGATATTTCTTCTTTTCTCTTACCATCAGAAGGAAAAACTTCTGGACTAGTCAACGTCTGCCTTTTTAGAATATGCAAACACAATGAAAAAGCATTTTCTGAATGAGGTGCTTCATGTAACCTACACCATCCCTCAATCAAAACATCCTGTGGGGTTCTTTGCTGTTGTGTCATCTTTTGAATCTCTTTTAATAAAAACTCTTTGAACTTGGACAGATTACTACCCCTATCTTCATAAGATAACTCATAATTTGATTCTACCAAACAATGACTCCCTTGGGTGATTTTCTTCTTGCTTTTTGCATTACTCTTGTTGCATACCAATATCTCTTTTGTCATCTGAATAGAACTTTCACCTTGATATGTGCATTCTCCCATTCCTGCAAAAGACAAACAAAAATCAGTTTCATTGTCACTATTTGCTAAACTCACCATGGATGATGATGAAGATGCTTCACTATATGCTTGTTCCAGCTCCAACATGTTTAAACATGCATCATAAGTCCTTTCAGAATGTGCATCATTATGCAACCTGCACCATCCATCAATTAGGATATCATGAACAAGCATTTTTAACAATTGACATCTTTGCACCTCTTTAAACAAATGCGTCCCAAAACTCTTGAAATGATCTACCTCTACTTCATTTTTAGGGTTACAATCAGATTCTAAAGTCATTTTATCATCTTGAGGGTCATCATCGTGATTATGAATGTGAATCATCAGGATCTCCTCTATGCTGACGGTCTGGGGTCTGATGGAGTAAACTCTGGGTTCTACATCCACATACATGATTTCATTGGTTTTATTATATTCACTGATCATGTGTTTCATGCGAGGTTCAACATCTATCCTTATTTGATTTGGTATCCCTCTCCAGGGCAACCACATATGAATAAAATCAGTTGACATGTACCCATTAAGGGTTTTTGACCAGTCTCTGTTGAGTAACATTCCATATGTATCAGGTATATCAACTACCTGAATATCGATGTAGTACTGATTTCTGGGATCTAATGCTAACTGCATGTGAATGTGAGTTAGTTCTCCTACCACACTTACCTATGTTTTATCTAATTGTGTTACTTTCTTTAATGATTTAGTAGGATGTAACCCTAAAGCATTGCATATGGATAGGGGCATTACATTGGTAGATGCTCTCGAGTCTACTAAGCAGTTGTGCAAATTTTTACCAAACATCCTTATGGTAAGGAGGAAAGGAGGAGACTCACCCTTGTCTTTGTCTAGGGTCATGTGGGAAGTCTCTGCAGCTTGAACAATAGCTAGAGCTTTGAGTTTAGCATTAACATCCCTAGCAACATGATCTTTGTTTCCAAATTGACCTGAGGTGTGACTATCCTCTTTTTGAGCAGGATCATCTAATGACTTCATGAAAGCTTTCTTGATAGCAGGGGTTTTAAGCAGCTCTAACCTTTTTCATTTCATCTATCAGATATGTGACCAATTTGTCAGATTCAGGGGATAGATTACCAACTTTTGGTGCTGTATTCTGTGGTGCCAAGTATTGAGCATTGACTTTGGGAAATCCAGGGTTATTACTTGCCTTGGGATCAGGTGGAGTGTTGAAATTGTTTGGAGGTGAGGATGTGGTCAAAGGATCAACAGATCTGTTTGAGTTATTCCTCAAGTTGTAATTATGCCTACCCTGAGGTTGTTGTTGATAAACATTGACTTCCTCATGTTCAACTGATGGCTCATTCTCATCCTCAAAGGGAAAAACATAGTTAGATTCAAAAGCCATGGCTAATTCCTCATATGTTGAGGTGTAATCCTGATGAGATGAAACTGTCTACTGATAAGGATGATGCATAAAGCTTTCTAGCACTAAGGCAGAATCATATTCATAGGGGACAATTTCATTTCCTTCTACATGAGGTGGGTTACCTGAAGCATTAGACACTTCAGTTTGGAATATACTAGCAGCAATCCTGAACCGAGGACAATCTAGCTTTGTATGAGCATTGGTGTTATGTATCCTGCACCAGTTTGTAAGTGCTGCCTCTATAAGGTTTACTCTAGTGGTCTGCCTGGGTTCACTAGGAGGCTGATTGTCTAGGGCTGATGGCAAGGAACCATTATTTGGCCTAGTGTTCCACACTCTAGGCTGTTTAGGAGGATTATTGTTGCCATTATTGTTATTGTAATTATTGTTGTATCCTCTATCAGGATAATTAGGTCTGTCATTGGCATAACCTCTACTTTGATTAGGTTGAGAATAGAAGTTCTGACTCTTCAGATGAGTGATCTCAGTGGTAAGTTTTCTTAACTGTGCTGATATCTCCTTAATTTCTTCTTTCTCTTCCTGAACCTTGGCCACTACATTCTTTGTCTGAGGCTTGAAAAAGGAAGATCCATTGTTATTGTTGGATTGTTCCACAACCTAAAGTACTTGTGTTTGTCCTAGGTATTGTAACATCTGGCCATTCGCACTTGGTGGTGGCATGATACTGAGTGGAGGTATCTGCAGAGGGGCTGGCATCATAATTGGAGGTATCATGGATCCATTGGTCTGTTGGTGAATAGGATATGTAGGATAACTAGGGAATGTAGGGAAGGCAATATTTGGTGTGGGAGTAGGAGCCAATTACTGATTGACTTTGATAGCTTCCTCAAAAGCTCCTGCCAAAGTTGTTACACCAGGGTATGCTCTCCTGATAAACATGGCAGTCAAGGGATCTAAGGCTGAGTAATAAACACTCCTAGCAGCTTCATCTGTTACAACATAGGGAACAACTAGCTTAGATAGCACCTTTTGGAACCTTGCATTGAAATTGGCAATAGGTTATCCTTCAAATCTCTTGATTGTGGCAAACAAATGATAGTTTATTGAAGGATCTATAGGTATTTTGAACCTATCCTTAAAATCTTTTTCCAAGGCATCCCATGAACCGACTAAACCCTGACCAAGACTGATATACCAGTTATAGGCCTCTTCCCCTAAGGAAAATAGAAATAACCTGCATACCACATCTTCATGCTGAATTCTAACCCTATCACAAGCTTCTTTGAATGTTCTGATATGATCATTAGCATCCTGATATGGATGATACTTAGGACAAATTTTATTAGGATTCTTACGCAAAGCATGATATGCCAAGAGAGTTAGAGGTCACTCGACTACGAAAAATGACATTGCAACTGGTGGAGGTTGGACCTGAGGTATGACAGGTTGAGGTTGGGCCTGAGGTGTGACAGGTGATCCTGTAGGTGTTTGTAAGCCAATAGGAGTTACAGGAGCATGCTTTGGTGAAGCTCTGGATGCACTAGAACTAAGAGAGTGATGAGTGTCTAAAATCCCTTGATAGGTAATTCTTCAAAGAGTCCACTGGATTTGGACCTAGTATTTGGCTTGGGAGCCAGGATTTCTTAAATTTATGCTTAATTTTGAAAACTTCACAAATAATTAGCATGCACAAACTTAAAACAACAAATCTTTGCATATAACTTGAAATACAGAGATGCTTGAGTGTTACCTTTCTGTCTACATCATCAAATCAGACAAAAACTTACTGGTAAGTGAGGGCCCTCCTTCTAGCGCCAATTCAGTGTTGATGGTGATGTTAGTCACAAACAAACATGAAATAAAAGTTACACAACAACCTTTATTTATCTTGAAAGATACGATGAATTCAAAGAATTCATGATCCCAAGTCTTCGTTGATTAGTTCATAATCTACTGACGTTACTCAGTGGTTGATGTGTGTTGCTATTTTCCATTCAGGGGCCTTACATTGATCAGTAGACTTTGTTTCCTACAACTATGCTACATAGAAAGGTTACTCTACACAGTATATTTCTTCAAATAATGTGTCTATAGGTTGATATTTGCATGATTTCTATCATTATTTGTAATTCTTTACATGATATTTTCAACACTACATGCATTTAGCTCAAAATATGCTAATGATATTCAATTATCTACGAGATGTCCACATATTTTTCTGTTCTGCTTATTATTTATCATGATTTGCAGTTATGGAAGTGATTTATATGAAATTAAAATGAGAAAAAGGGTTTAAAGAAATGAGATTTCCAAAATTACTTGACTGAGATCATTGATCCACATACATGTTCTGATACAGCAATGAAGAGAAGAAAACTAGAATCATACTTCACCAGGACATTCCACAAATCCACATGATCCAGTTCAAATCTTCAAAGGAAAAGTTGACAACAACATGCAATAAAATGAAAGCACTTCTATTTGAACACAACATTCACCATTACATATCCAGAAATCAACTTGAAGATTACATAAAGTTTACAATCAGGATGTAATTTGAAGCTTCATCTCCATTCAGTATGCTTTAGAACAAGTACATTTACAGTGATCTAAAGAAAGAACCTTGACATTTCAACAATTCAGTCCTCATTAGTCTCAGTAATCTGATCTCCTATATTAAATTGTCTCAGTCATATTTTTACAAAATGATTGAACGCTCTCCTTTTACAAAGTAAAGGGGTTGAATATATGGCTCTGATTATCCCCAATACAATTTCAAAATCCTAGTTAATTGATGGCCTGCATTTCAAGTGTAGCATCAAATGGTGGAAAACAAATCCCACCAAAAACTCTGAGCAAAACCCATACTAACCGTAAGGATGCCCCTTGGAAACCCTAACAGTCACCAGAATAACTGTTGCTCCATTTAATAATGTTTCTTTCACCTGCATTCTTCCTCGCATGGAAAGCCTTTATTCCTCTTGCTTCATTTGTGATCTTTTCTGATCTAATCCGCTGCCTGGTTAGAATGTTAGATTGGCCTTAAATTTAGCAGTTAATGTGCCACCAAATCAGTCTTCAGTTGCAGTGTTGGAGCCTTTAAACCCTTTGTATATCTTCATCATTGGCGCGACTTGTCTTCGTCTTCCTTCTCCATTGTCGGCAAGACGACCACCATCGACGCAGCTCTTTCTCCCTTTACCGATGGCCGATGACTACTTCGTAACCAATATACCTGCGCACCTGCAGTCAACATACATAAGTTAAACATCATCATTTAATAAACTAGCAGGAAGATTAAACATTACATTAAATCAGGTTGAAAGTGCAAACACAGGTATTGGGTTATGAAGCCATGAACATTTGTGCATCCAAAAGCATATACAATGCCAAAAATGGTCAGGTCAACCATCATTGACCAAAACATGCCATCAAGCTCTAAAATGGATTCAAAATCCTCTCACTTTGCTTTCTCACCTTTTTCCTTGTATCTCGCGAATGCATATCATTTCTTTGTATATTAGCTTGTACATCGTAAACATACAAGGGCTAAATATACAAAGACTTTTTCATTTTTAATTTTATCTTCACATCCGGCTTTGCATCTTGTATATGCATCTTTTCTCTGTATATCAACTTGTATCCGGAGATATACATTGCAATTTATACAAGTCGATATATACAAATTCCTTTGTACGTCCCTGTCAGACTTCAACTCTTCATTAACTGTAGTTTACTTACCCTCGGTTCCGCGATTTATAAAGCACAATGCATCCTTTGATATACATTCAGACGTGATGTATGCTTTATACCAATATTTAATTCCCTTTGAATTCTGGCTTGTATGTATCAAGCAATGTATGTTTTGAAACATACATACAAAGCGCGGAAACATACAAGCATTTAACTCCTTTTCATAACGATTTCAGATCCGTGGCTTGTATATAACCAATGCATCTTTACCTTGTATGTTTTGTAACATGCAAAGCCCAAAACATACAACCATTACATCTTATTTCATAACTTTTCAGTTCCGTGCTTGTATATAGCCTTGTATATTTGCCTTGTATGTTTTGCCCTTGCTAAACATACAAACATAAAATACATGCAACGGACCTGACCAAAATATTCAATCAAACTCTGAGCTCTGTCGGGTCCACCTTGTATGTACTGAAATGAATGTTAGCCAAATGCATACAAGTAAAATGACAATGTATATAAACCTGACATACAAACAACTTTGTATATGCAACCCAATAACTTAGAAAACTCAACAACCCATTTTGCGACTAACACAAGGACCCGATATACAAAGGACTTTGTATATGAGCAACCTTGTATGTTTTGACCTTGTATATGTAACCTGATATACAAAGGACCTTGCATATACAACAACCCGACATACAAAGGACCTTGTATATGCAACATACAAACCTAATTGTACATTTTACCAAAATACTCATAACTTGCAAAATATAGGGAATTTTAAAGTGGTTGAAAGAGTAAACCTTACTCATTTTTGACAAGGAATTCACCTATACTCTAGTCTGGTACTCAATGCAATTTTTCATTGTTTTCAACAAGGTTTGTAACTTTTCACTTCTTTTTCCCTTTACAACCAAGTAGAACAACACACACACAAGCAAAAGTAAAAGCCACAACAGGGGTCCTCATTTTGCTAAGGAGTAAAATGGGGCGTGTTGTGAACATCACAACATGACATTAGCATGATGTCAATGGAATTTCACCCTAATCAACCCCCACCTCGCATTTGCATTTTTGTTCTAGTAGATGAACTTTGGAGGCCTATATCTTGGTCATTTTGGCTCTTTTTTTGAGCAATTTTTTTTAATCAGACCAAAATTTCACAAGTTTTGTAGTTGTGCAATCAGATTTTGATTTTTGTGCCTTGTTTTTTAGAAATTTCTGATTTTCATCGCTATTATTGAGCAGTTGTCATTTTGGGAACTTTCGAGGCTCTGTTTGGGCTCATACAATAACCTTTTTTGATGGATTTTTTTGAAGTGCATAATTTTTTGAGTACTTCTCAGATATATCATTAGTTTGATTCAATTTTTCATAGAAATTATACTTTAAATTTAAGGCCTCATTTGGCATTTGTATTATACCAAGATCAAAGACCACCTTGCTATTTTGGATTGTGGCCATTACAATTTCACTATGTATAAAGTTACATGATCATATTTTGTTGGGGGGTTGTTTTCATGATTGAGTGAAATTTTGAGATAATTTTGTGAGTTTTGATTTCTAATCATTTGAGGAGATATCATGGGTTTTTATATTCATCCTTCAATGATAAATCTGAAAAAGGATATTTATGAGTCTTGGAAAAACTTAGGCATCCTCACACATTGCAAGTGGCTCAATCTTTTACCTTATCTTTATGGACTCATACCTGAACCAGATACACCGTAGAAGAAAAATGCATGGGTAAATACTAGTGATCATCTTGTAGGATTGATTTGTCATCGTGTTGATTATGACACTATGTGGGCTATGTTAGACATTGAATATCCATGCATACTTTGGAATAATATTTAGGAGATCTATGGAGACCTTCATATCTCTCCATTTTCAGTTGATCCTGCAATGGATTGCCTCATACCCATTGATGATGCAGATAATATACCCTTTGATGATGATACATAAGAGGAGCTTGAATATCTAGTAGGTCTTGATTGTTCAGATTACATGGAGACTTCTCTTGCTTCTCTCTCTCTCTCTCCTCCTATTGAGATCACTATGCCACCATCACCTATTGCTACTTTAGAGTTTAGAGTTGCTTCCTTGAGAGCTTCCAATGATTCTTTGTAGCAGGATCATTTTAGTCTTCTTGATCCACCTCATTGGGATTCCTATTTATCAGACATTGCATCTTTGTTTGTGGAGTCTCACATTTTAGATTTGGAGGACACATTTGAGGGGTTATCTCTCCTCTTTGATGGGAATGATTTCATCACCTCTTTAATGTGTTCAAATGTAGTTTGAACTATACTTCCTCTCTTGGTTATACTTCCTTGATTGGGCATTTCATTCTTGATTTGGAGAAGACATTGTTTTACAACATGAGGACACTAGAGTTGTACTTTGAGGCACACATCTTGATTTGGATTCCCTTTTCATCTAGATTGTGGTAGTTTCTTCTACATCCACCATTGGATTTATTTCTTCCCAAGGGGAGAAATGTTGTTTACAAGCAATGGATTATTTTCTATCTTCGATAATTCATCAATACAAGAGCTACTTCTTTGTGGGGGGGATCTATCATATCATTCAATCTCTCATATGGAGGGTAATTGATTGTATATTGGTGATAGAAGTAGTCATTGGGGGGTCATGTCCAGTCCTCCTTCCTTCTTTCACTTTCTTATTTTCTCTCTTTTGGAGAGGGGTTTTTTTCTATGAATTTTTCTCCTTTACTCCATTTGTGAGAGATTGTTTATACATGGCATGGCCTTGTAGCCAGGACCCATCATCATCCATCAATGCATCATTTTCATGTTTCTCATTCTCCCTAAGTTTCACTTAAGGAGGTTGTTGGTGTGAATAGGGGTATTTCCTATTTGGTTTCCCCTTTGTAGTGTGACCTATTGGAATAGCCAAGGATATTCTGCAACACTTGAGTCACTCTCACTTGATATGGAAATCAAAAATAGGAGATAAAAAATTGATGATATTGATAAACCTAATTGAGCATAAACTTATATTGATCTCACTTGATAATTTACATAGGAATGCCTTATTATATAGGTGTGGATGAGGCAATCCACCTTGTATGTGGATTGACAAGTGTCCCGTGATGTCGTACAAACAAGTAGACAAGTGTCATATAAGGTGTCAACCTTTGGATCACTTAGAATGTGCAAACCAACAACCTTGTGGCAAGTGTTGGATGACTACAAAGTGTCTTTTGAGGTGAGATTCCAAAGTCTTCCAACCTCAAAAGGTATGCACATGAGGTTTACTAAACAACTAGGTAACCTCTAACCTCTAAAAGGTTGCACATTTAGTTAGACAAGATGTTGTCTAACCTCATCAACCTAAGTACACTTAAGCTATAGTGAATAGATAAATTATTCACTCTAACACCCCCTTAAGTGATACTTGGGGAGATCACAAAAGTGCAAGAGATACATAAATATGGGTCCCTTCTACTAGGCCATGTTAGGTACCCATATACAAAGTTTCTCATAAAGTCGAGTAAAAGAGTAAACCCTAAGGGAATAAAAATCCTCTCCAAAAAGAAACAAAATGCATGAAAATCAAATAAGTGAATAAGAAGGCAGACTTATATCATTACCCCCTAGGACAACTTCTATCACATGTGTACAATAAATTTCCCCAAAATAGGAGATACAAAGAGATACTTGGAAGTCCCCCCATAAGATATATTGTAGTGCGCATAGATTCTCGATGAAGTATATTGAAGAGAATCCATGAATGCTGAACCACATTTCTCCCCTTAGGAAGACATTGAACTACAGAAGTGTTCAAATGATCTTCTCATTCCTGAGAGGAACATACAGGAAGAAGTAGGAATGTCTCTAAATTCTGCACATGATTCAAAGACTCGGATGAGGCCCATGATGTCTTCAAAAAATGCTCAATAATCTCCAGGAAAATGTTGTCATGTGATGAATACTGATGGAATAAATCAGGTATCATAGAAGATTCTCTAACAGGAATCACATGAACCATAGATGTATGGTGATAACTAGAACCATAAGAATATGATACTGTCACTATAGAAGTTGATGTAGGCAAAGGAAGAGAAATCATATCTAAAGAAGACAAGGTTGATGCAACTTCATCGAAGTTGTCATCGAAAATAAGACTGATGTCCTTAATGTTTGCTTCCATGTTAGAAATGCAGGACTCTACAAATATACATTAAATCTCATGTAGATATACATCCCAATCAACAATGCTAGGAAGACAAATGCGATCCTATTGCAAAGAAGTACTCAAAGCTTGTGAAGAAGTGACAATGACATCTGATGAAGCAACAATAGGTAGTGGAGGAATGACGATTTCCTTTATGTCAACTAGGCACTCTGTATTTGAATCATGATGCAGGTTGTGAGTTGTGATCATTGAAGGATCATGTAGGAAGGGAGAAACATTGGAGTCTCCATATATGTCCCAAATTTTGATCCATAATGCATGTGGACATTCAATACCCATTATGGCATACAAAGCTTCATTTGGTATATGGAAGCTGAGTAATCCAACAATATGATTAGGATTATTAAACCACTTATTCTTCTTAGATTGGTTACCTTGTTCAGGGACAAGTCCATATAGATAGGGTATGAGATTGTGGAACCTGAGATTGGTTACCTTTGTAGTGTGAACAAGGCACATTATCTAACCGGTCAATAGTTAGGACCTATTCACACATGTTCACATGGTAAGTTGACTTAGGGCTCTAGGAATCTTTCTAGATGTTTCTAGTTGTCATGTGATCTTATCCTATAGTTGTCATCTTATCCTCTAGTTGTCACATGTCATAGGATTAAGACACTTGTCATCATCCTAGTTAGTCATGCCTCTCAACCTTGTATTTATAAGCAAGTTCTTTCTTGTACATTTTCTATGGAGTGTGTAATAATATCATTATTTATTATTGCACCATAATCTAGCATTACTCTCTTTTGGAAGGTTAATCTTCATTTTGCAGGTGATCCTGGGTTATTGAGTCCATTGGGGACTCTTACACCTAATCCTTCCACCTAAACATAATTGTAAAGATGGATATCTCTGAGATTTTGTTTAATATCAGACCCGCTATGGTTGATGAATACTAATATAACTATGAATAGTCAACTACTTACCTTATTTGACCCTGATGTTTAATCCCAAAGAAAGCATCAACTTTCAACTTGTTGGCTAGATAAGGATGAAGTATTAGGGTGAGTTGAAATTGAGTGAATTAAGCATATAAATAAATAAATGGAGGGAAACTCAATTATAGCTAGATGTAAAAATTCTAGATGACAAAATGAAATAGAACTTAGGTTGTTAGGGTGTGCAAAGCTAATTGTAAAGGAAGTTATAGAGTCATGATCATTACCTCCACCAAAATAATCATAAGAAGAGAGTTTTAATTATGATGTTTATTAAACTAAAATGGCTAAGAGTAAGTGCTTAATGAGAAGGTAAAGTTCTAAGTAGGAACTATTTATCTATAAATTATGTGACATTTTTACCATTACAATTATGTTGTGCAAAATTTTCCATGTGGTGTAGAAGGAAAGGGGCATGGATAATAATAAGCAAGTGATGTCTGAATAAAAATTCTTGCATTAGGCAAATGAATTACGTGTTCAAAATTGGGGTAGGTGCATGAATGAGTGTTGTAACCAAAATTTTATTAACATGGAACAATTGAATAAACAATAACCAAATTTATCCTATGAAATGTAATATGGAAATTAACTAGATGGTGTGTGTTTCCCAAGGCTAGTTGGGATATCTCAATCTTATAAACTCACACACCTTGGATCCTGGTGCAGGAGCACCCCTTCAACAAACCAATTATACATCTGAGGGAGAAGACTAAGGTCTTGATATGTTGTTATGTTTTATGCATTTCTATGTTTGTTCATGTTGTCATGTAGTTCTTGTTGTTGTGATTTCATGTTTGTAATAAAGACCCCACCATGTGAACCAGTGTCACAAATTTGGCATCTTGATAAGCCACTTTGGACATCATGGGCAATTGGGGTATGTGGATAATCAAATCAAGTGTGTGTATTGTTTTTTAGGTGTCTTTTTGATGTTCTACGGTGTTTAAATCATGTCATGTGATAAACACATGTCTTGTAATTAGTTAGTGCTTCAGCTTATAATCTTGGTTAAGCTAAAATCTGAAACATGGAAGTTGTAATGACTCCAACCTCTGGTATTCTGGTTGGAACTGAATGGGAAGAGATGAAAAACACCTTGAAAAATGAGATTCAAAAAAAAAGGGGGAGGAGATGATTGATGAAGTTTGGAGAGAATAGAAGTCTGAGGAAAAATAATACATTATGTGGAGACATCGAAGTTTAATTCATTTTGTGTTTGCAAGTTTTGTGTTCTGTGTATATTCTCTATATTTAACTATTTTAGTTTTATGTTGTCAAAGATGCAAGACCGAGACCATTCCACTAGTGGATTTCTTTGAAATCAGTGGAATGGACCTTGTACATAGTTTTCTATTTTGTTTGTTTTTTGTTCATGGTCATGGAAAAATGGAACAGAGGATCCGATCTGTGGGAGAGTTGTTGCAATAAAGAGCCTAGCATCTCTATGTGCTACGGTTTGACAGAATAGAGATTGCGAGATTTGTTGTAGAGGAGGTTATCGGCGTGAGATTCAAATATGCATTTTATGTGTATACTTTAATTGTATGATGAGAACATTGTGTGTGTATATCGCAATTGTTTCTGAGTATATTGTGTGTGTATCACACAGTCATATGTCGTGGTTGTATGTTAGAAACATACATTTCATATGATACAAAGGATGACCATCCGAGGTGGTAACATAGAATGCATATTGGTAGTTCACCTTTCTGTGGATACAATGAGTGACCGGTAGAAATGGTAGAAAGAATCAGAATAACAAGTCAAGTCTGGTATATGAAATTTAGTTGTATCGGCATAACGAGGAGACATACAAAATAGTTGTCGAAGACTCAAGTCACACTGAAGATAGGTGGTCCCCACCAAATGCATAACCCGAATGCATGTTGAGAATGCATCTTTGAAATGCACATTGAGAATAAACAATTGTCGGATACAAGGAGTGACTGGAAGGAGTGGTAAGGGGAACTAACGATAATAGGTCATGTCTTGCACATACAATAGTGAATGCATATTGGCATATCAGAACAATAGAGTTTGAACTGACTGATAGTATGTATCTTGCCGATAGAGAATAATGAATGTTTTTGGCATCGTTAGACCTCATGATGGGTTTTATTGTGGCTTGATGGGTATTTTCACCTTATTTTAAGTGTTTACCTTTGCGCTCTGCATCATAGTGGTATCAGAGTGAAGGAGTATCCTTTGGGTAGAAGAAGACAAGATGTCAGATGAAGAGGGGTCACAAGAGTACCTAGCAAAGATGACCAATGCTGAGTTGGCTATCCTAGTGAAGAAACAAATGGTAGAGAGCAAAGTAGTTAGAGCTCAGAATTAGGCCTTGAGAGATGAGTTAGAGATGTTGAGGGATAAAGTAGAGAAGGGAGAAGAAGATTCTGGTGAGCAAGAAGACTGGGATGAAGAGGAGATCCCTAGGCAGGAAGAGATGGAGGTTCCTGCATACTAGAAACCCTTACTCAATGCCCTCAAATCCATGGAGAGAAGGACCATGGATGTGAAACTAGACCTGCCTGTGTTTGCAGGAAAAATGGAACCTGATTCAATGATGGAGTGGATAGACTCCTTGAATAACTTCTTTGAGACCGAGGAGATACCAGACCACCAAAGGGTGAAGATGGCCCAATCCAAAATGAAAGGGGCTATACTAAATTGATGGACTTTCATCCAAGATGATAGGGTGAAAGAAGGAAAGAACATAGTTGCTACTTGGAAGAAGATGGCAGCTTTAGTGAAGGAAGCCTATGTTCCGTTGGATTACAACATCCAACTACATAAGAGGAGACAAAACTTGAAGCAGAAAGAGTTAGATGTTAGTTGATACACAGAAGAGTTCATGAAACTATGTGTCAAGACAAAGGTAAATGAGAGTGAGGAAGAGAAGGCGGCAAGGTACCTCAATGGATTGAGGTTTAACATCCAAGAAGACATAAATCTGCATAACCCAGAGACAGTCCAAAAGTGCTACCAATTGGCACTCAAAGTAGAAGAGAAATTAAAGAGAAGACAAGAGCAAAACAGTAGAGGAAGAGGGAGACATCAAAGAGGGGGAAGAACTCCTTTTAGAGGTAGAGGAAATGGATTTGGACACCAAGGTGAATCCAATCAAGAGAGCAACAAAGGAGACAACAGTCAAACTCAAGGGGGAAGTTACAATCAAAGAGGAAACTTTAGGGGCAGAAGACCACCATTTAGAGGGAGATCTCAGGGTAGAGGACCTCTCAAATGTTACAATTGCAATCAAGAAGGCCACATAGCCAGCAGATGTCTAGAAAAGGGAACAAGTTCAATAGGAGAAAGAAGGATAAATTTGATTCAAGAATCTGATTGTCAAAGTGTGACAAGCTCAAGCACTTGTCAAAGTGCAAATGCTCTTGATAGTTATGGATATCCTGAGAGTGGAGAATCTTTGATGATTAGGAGAGCAATGACCACCATGAAGGTGCCTGACAAAGAACCCCCACAAAGGAAGTCTCTCTTCAAAATTACTTACAGGGCAGGAGGAAAAGGTATGTAAAGTTCTGATTGACTCCGGATCCACTAAAAATTTTGTGTCCTTTGAAATGGTAGAAAAGCTTAAGCTTAGAAGGCTGCCCCATCCTTGCTCATACAAGGTCTCATGGCTCACCCAAGTTCAGTAAACAGTTGTGCAAGAACAGGCTTGGGTGGAGTTTCAAATTGGACCATGCAAGGACAGATTATTGTTTGACATTACCAAGATGGATGCTTGCCATCTCCTATTTGGAAGACCATGGCAATATGACTTGAAAGCACACCATGATGGAGTTAGAAATACATATTCAATCATCAAGGATGGTAAGGTGATAGAGTTTCTACCATTGATGGAGAATGAAGTGGAATCAAAGGGGAAAGAAGTTAAGGTGATGATGGTAGAAGGCAAACAATTCATGAAAGAGATAGTAGAAGAAGGTGCAGTTGCATATGCTCTAATTCCATGCCTAAAGGTGAACAAGGAGCAGCAGCAGGAAGTCAAGGGAGACAAGAGGCAAAGGTTCATAGATCCTACTGTCCAAGAGCTATTGGATAAGTACAAAGGCATCATCTCTGATGGAATGCCAAGGTCCCTACCACTTATAAGGGACATCATCCATTGCATAGATCTGATCCCAGGATCTACACTTCCAAACAAGGCAGCATACAAGCTTACCCCTAGAGTAGAATGCATAAGTAGCAAGGCAAATTAAGGAGTTTAAGCCCATGTGCAGTATCGGCTGTCCTAGGACCAAAGAAGGAAGGCACTTGGAGACTTTGTACTAATTCAAGGGATATCAACAAGATAACAATCAGGTATAGGTTCCCAATCCCTAGGATAGAAGATTTGCTTGATTGTTTGGGGGGTGCTAAATATTTCACAAAAATAGATCTAAAGAGTGGCTATCATCAGATTAGGATTAGGCCAGGAGATGAATGAAAAACTGCATTTAAGACCAATGAGGGGTTGTATGAGTGGAAGGTCATGCCTTTTGGTTTGTCCAATGCCCCGAGTACCTTTATGAGGTTGATGAATGAGGTCTTGAGGGAATTCATAGGCAAATTTGTCATAGTATATCTAGATGACATCTTGATTTTTAGTAATACAAGGGAAGAGCACCTCAAACATATAGACTTGGTCCTCAAAAGGTTACATGAAGAGCAGCTAATGGTCAACTTAGAGAAGTGTTTGTTCATGCAGGAGGAGATCATCTACTTGGGTTTTGTCATCTCACATGGCAAACTAATAAATGGATCAAGAGAAGGTAAGTGCCATATTGTCTTAGCCAACTCCTAAAACCTTGAATGATGTTAGAAGTTTCCATGGGTTAGCAACCTTCTATAGGAAGTTTATAAAGGGGTTTAGTCATGTTTGTGCACCCATGCTTGACACCATAAAAGGAGGACAGAAGTGCAGATTTACTTGGACAAAGGAGGCGGATGATTCATTTGAAACATTGAAGAAGAAGGTGGTAGAGCAGCCAGTCCTTGCACTTCTTGACTTCAACAAGATTTTCCAAGTAGAATGTGATGCAAGCCACATGGCAATTGGAGCAATACTCAGTCAAGAAGGTAGGCCTATTGCATTTTTCAGTGAGAAACTAAATGATGCAAAGAAGAGATACTCATCATATGACTTAGAGATGTATGCTCTAGTACAGTCACTTAAAAAGTGAAGGCATTACTTGATGCCAAAAGAATTCATGGTGTTCACAGATAATCAAGACCTTAGTTTCATAAATAGTCAAGAGAAGCTAAACCATAGGCACATGAAGTGGGTGGAAACCTTGCAAGCTTTCACCTTCACACTCAAGCACAAAAAAGGGGTCAAGAACAAGGTGGCAGATGCTTTGAGTAGGAGGGCCCTAACCGTCAATCAGATCCAATTGGAGAGTGTTGGCATTGACTCCTTGAAGACCATGTATGATGCTGATGAGGACTTTGGAGAAATCTATAAGGTATGTACTTCCTTTGTTGACAAATGTCATGTTGAGTTCTCTGAATTTTTGATCCAAGATGGATTACTTTTCAAGGGTGGACAGTTGTGTATTCCAAGGTGTTCTATGAGATTGAATATCATTAGGGAGAAACATTGTGGGGCCATGGAACGACATTTTGGTCTAGATAAGACTCTTGATCTTGTGAAGAGGCATTATTATTGGCCAAAGTTGCAGTCAGATGTGAGGAGATTTGTGGAGGCATGTGTGATATGTCAAAGGTCAAAAGGGAGATCCACTAATGCAAGGTTGTATCAGCCACTACCCATTCCTTCTAGGCCATGGGAGAGCATAAGTATGGACTTCATGTTGGGTTTGCTGAGAACAAGGAAGGGATATGATAATGTTTTTGTTGTAGTAGACAGGTTTAGTAAAATGGCACACTTCTTGCCATGCAAAACCACTTGTGATGCCTCATATGTTACAGATCTATTTTTCAAAGAGATAGTGAGGATACATGGCTTGCCAATGAGCATAGTATCAGATAGAGATGTGAGATTTATTGGCCACTTTTGGAGGACTCTTTAGAAGAAGCTTGGCACCAACTTATCCTTCTCATCAGCCTACCATCCTCAAATGGATGGATAGACTGAAGTAGTTAACCGTTCATTGGGAAATCTACTAAGGTGTTTGACAAGGCATCATGGAAAGAAGTGGGATAACATCCTACCACAAGAAGAATTCTCCTATAATGACACCATCAATAGGAGTATAGGGAAGTCACCTTTCCAAGTGGTATATGGTATTCATCCAAGGGGTATTTTGGAGTTGATAGATCTGCCTATAGGATAGTCTATTAGTACAGATGGAGAAGCCTTTGCATCAACCATTAAGGAGGTGCATGATCAAGTCAAGACCCAACTCCAACAAACTACATTGAAGTACAAAGCATATGCTGACAAGAAGAAGAGGGATGTACAATTTGATGTTGGAGATTTGGTGTGGGTTCATCTGAAGAAGGAGAGGCTCCCAATAGGTAAACATACCAAGCTAATGTAGAGGAAGATTGGACCATGTCAGATTTTGAAGAAGTGTGGGCAAAATGCTTATGAGATCCAACTTCCTCCTAACCTTGGATTTTCACCCATCTTCAATGTATGTGATTTAACTCCATACAAGCATAATGTAGATATAGGACATGAACCATTGCAGGATACAGTAGATGATGATATCCCTAAGCATGATCCACCAGAATTGAAGATCTTAGACTCAAGAGTGGCAAAGAAGACAAGGAACAAAGAGTACATGGAGTACTTGGTGGCTTGGCAGGGGAAACCTGATTCCGAAGCAGTTTGGATGACTGAAGATCAAATCACAAACCATAGTATAGGCCTTCAAACTCTCATCTCAATTGGGCTTGAGATTTCTTCTCTCGGGGAGTATGGTGTAGGAGCACCCCTTCAACAAACCAATTATACATCTAAGGGAGAAGACTAAGGTCTTGCTATGTTGTTATGTTTTATGCATTTCTATGTTTGTTCATGTTGTCATGTAGTTCTTGTTGTTGTGATTTCATGTTTGTAATAAAGACCCCACCATGTGAACTAGTGTCACAAATTTGGCATCCTGATAAGCCACTTTGGACATCTTGGGCAATTGGGGTATGTGGATAATCAAATCAAGTGTGTGTGTTGTTTTTTAGGTGCCTTGTTGATGTTTTAGGGTGTTTAAATCATGTTGTGTGATAAACACGTGTCTTGTAATTAGTTAGTGCTTTGGCTTATAATCTTGGTTAAGCTAAAATCTAAAACATGGAAGTTGTAACGACTCCAACCTTTGGTGTTCCGGTTGGAACTAAATGGGAAGAGACGAAAAACACCTTGAAGAATGAGATTCAAAAAAAAAGGGGGAGGAGATGATTGATGAAGTTTGGAGAGAATAGAAGTCTGAGGAAAAATAATACATTATGTGGAGACATCAAAGTTTAATTCATTTTGTGTTTGCAAGTTCTGTGTTCTATGTATATTCTCTATATTTAACTATTTTAGTTTTCTATTGTCAAAGATGCAAGACTAAGACCATTCCACTGGTGGATTTCTTTGAAATAAGTGGAATGGACCCTGTACATAGTTTTCTATTTTGTTTGTTTTTTGTTCGTGTTCATGGTAGAATGGAACAGAGGATCCGATCTGTGGGAGAGTTGTCACAGTAAAGAGCGTAGCATCTCTATGTGCTAGGGTTTGATAGAATAGAGACTGCAAGATTTGTTGTAGAGGAGGTTATCAGTGTGAGATTCAAATATGCATTTTATGTGTATACTACAATTGTATGACGAGAACATTGTGTATGTATATCGCAATTGTTTCTGAGTATATTATGTGTGTATCACATAGTCGTATGTCACGGTTGTATGTTAGAAACATACATTTCATATGATACAAAGGATGACCGGTCGGGGTGGTAACATAGAATGCATATTGGTAGTTCACCTTTCTATGGATACAATGAGTGACCAGTAGAAATGGTAGAAAGAACCGGAATAACAAGTCAAGTCTAGTATATGAAATTTAGTTGTATCGGCATAACGTGGAGACATACAAAATGGTTGCTGAAGAGTCAAGTCACATCGAAGATAGGTGGTCTCCACCAAATGCATAACCTGAATGCATATTGAGAATGCATCTTCGAAATGCACATTGAGAATGTACATTGAGAATAAACAATCGTCGGATACAAGGAGTGATTGGAAGGAGTGGTAAGCGGAACCGGCGATAACAAGTCATGTCTTGCACATACAACAGTGAATGCATATTGGCATATAGAAACAATAGAGTTTGAACTGACCAATAGTATGTATCTTGCCGATAGAGAATAATTAATGTTTTTGGCATCGTTAGACCTCGTGATGGGTTTTATTGTGGGTTGATGGGTATTTTCACCTTGTTTTAAGTGTTTACCTGTGCACTCTGCATCAGATCCCATTGACTAACTCAAGTATTGGTACATGATTCATTTAATCCTTGACTTATGCCCTCCATGTGACCAAGGTCCTAAATGTTGTTGACATTACTTAGGAAGTAAAGTTGTTGAAGTGAATTTGAGTCATTTTGTGTATCTATCAGAAGTTGTTTCCTACGTAATTTGAAAAGTAGTTAACTATAAAGAAACAATTAAAGAGTACCTGTATATTATTATGTGAGAAAAGAAAACATCCAGTCAAAAAACTCCTCAAGAAGTTGTTGAGTTAGTTCACACTTAACACAAATTGTGTTCATTAAAGGTGTTTAAATTTTAGATGCATAAGGTGGAGATTCATTGCAAAGAATTTTGAGTACATTCTAGAGAGCTCAAAGTGCATATACATTTTCACTTAAAAAAAAAAAAAAATTGAAGACAAATGGAAGGTCAATAGATTCTTTTGTTTCCTAGTATTTATGACATTGTTTGCAAAAACTTAGGGTCAAGATCTATTTGATGGTAATCCTTTCAATGTTTGCCATTGATATATGGAATTCATCTAGTGCTCCTCACTATAGGAATTCCTATCGATGTAATTATCGAAACCTACACGCTTGTATTGTGATAAGACTATAATTTGATATACTAAAAAAATACTTCTATTTGTTGTTGAATGAGTTAAAGGGATTCTCTAATAAATGGTTTATAAGGAAGAACATTTGTGAAAACTCTTTGCAAATGGGTTAGCAAGTTAACTGGGATTAATCTTAGGGGAAAATCTATTATGAAGTGTGTTTGAGTCAGAGTAGTACTAAAATTAAAGTTCATTTAGAGCAATTATATCTTCCCATTCCTCTTGAAAAGCTTTGAGTTGTTCGTCCATCATAGAAAGGTTGTCATTATCAATGTATTTCACCCCTATGCCTTGCTTCCTCTAGTTATTGAACTTGGACTAACCTATTTTTTAGTGCAATAGGATTTTAACTTGCTTTGTATCACATTGATTCTCTTGAGTAAGTTCCTGATATAGGTTTCAAGCTAAAATACAACACCTTCCTTAGGTTAGTTTTAAATTCTCCCATGCCCTTTTCAAGTGCTTTGATTCTTGCATCCCCTTTAGAGATTTCCAACCTTAATTTTCCAATCTCCTCCATAGCATCCCATTCAACTATAATAGATGTTTTCAATTTAGTTTTCTTGATTTCAATAAAAAACCATTTAAGACGTTTATGGTGAATGTTGACCTCCTTGCTTATATTATCTATCCAAGTTTGATGTTAAATGAGACCATTTTGAATTGTTCAATTATTGTATATATCTTATTTATAATGATTACATCTTGGCTAGGATGTTCCATCATAAACTCAAGGACCATGCACTTGAGTAGTTTTATTCTCTCCCACATGGTTCCATTAGAACCTTCAATGAATTGGAAGAAGTCTTTATTAGTCACCTCTAGCGCCATATTATCTTACAAGTAAAACTTACTAAGGTAATTCATTGCAAACAAGGCCCTAATGAGAGGGTAAGTGATTTTATGCTACACTTCCAATCTATATTAGCCAAGATGCATTACCACTTGTTGGATATTGAGATCAATGGGTTTTTATGGAGAATATGAAAGCACTTATTACAAGCAAGGTATCATTTCAACACTATACAAATTTCATTGACCTTTGTGCTAGCTTGTGAGATTAAGAAATTAAGTTAGAGAAAGTCAATTATTAATCTTATGAACTTGCTTCTTCTTCTACTCCTCCTAATTCTTCTGAGTTCTTTGATAAATCATATAAAAGGAATAATTTTAATAATAACTTCAATAAGATAGAGCTAAAAGAAAATGTAAACATAATTGAACAATCTCCATCTCCTTCTCCTTCCACTTCATCTAATGCTATCTCCATTAAACAAGAACCTTACTATTGCTTTACTAAGTTAGCTAACTTGTGCTTATCCATGATGCAACAGTTGATTGTGAATAACCTTCTCATGCTTCTCTTCCCATAATTGAAATATGCGATTTGTACAGCTCATGGAATTTTGTGTTTGCAAGTACTAAGATGGATAATTCATTACAAGGAGCATGCATAGATCTTTAACCATATATGCATCTTTTACATATGTGCCTATTATTTACTTTCATGTTGATTGCTTGTTTACTTTGACATGCACAATTCATTGTTCACATGCAAGTCAAAGTGGAGACAAAATGTTAGGGTAAAAAATGCATACCTAGCATATATTTCTTTTTTGTTTTGTTTACACTTTGACCCTTTTATCCCAAATGCAATAAGTAATGTACATGTGACATGTTTTTTGCATAAAAGTTGATAGTTGAGATGAGCCTTGACCGGACGTAATTCCACACCTTCCAAGAGTCTAGACTAGATCTTTAGGTTTCTATCCCTTATCTTAGGACAAACCTATATGTGTGAATTTGAACTTGGTTTAAATCAATAATGCATATTTCACACAATAACCTTCAAATCAAAATTTAATCTTAGGCCCAAGCTAACCATCTTCCTACTAGCCATTACTTATTGATTTGAGCATGAAAATTTCATTTTTTTGGTGCTAGGGTGTTGTATAAAAGGGCAAACACTAAATTTATTTTATGGGAATGTGGGAGAGAAGGGAATCATCATATGACATCATGATTTAGCACTACATTATCATTGCATTTACATCTAGGAGGACAAAAGAGACATTTACATGGTTCCTTAAAGTGTCTTCAAACTTGTTGAAATTATTGAATTGATTCCAAGAATTTAACCAAGACAAAAGGAGGGGAGCAAGTCACCTCCCACACTTAACATAGGAAAATCTACTAGAGTTTCTATTAGTACCAACTTGTTCAAATAACTAGCACTTGCAACTTTAGGGGTGCAAGGGATTTGCCGATAGGAAGTTCAAGGGAAAGTTAAGAAGATTGGGAGGAATTGAAGGAATAGGTGGAATCAATGTGATGAATGCCTAAAATACTTGTTTGTTAAAGACTTTTGCAGCGAGTTCATGTCTAGATGAGGAAATTTCTCTAATAATTATAAATTTATTTTTTAATTATATTGACGTTCACTAATTTATTTATAGAATTATTATTATTTTTTTGTTAAATCACTGTAATAACATTTCTTTTATAAAATAAAATTCCAACATAAATGATAGATGTAAAATAAAATTCCAACATAAATGATAGATGTAAGTTTTATTGTTAGTAGTTTTACCATAATCAAATGATATGCCGCACTCTTACCGCTTAGAAGGGATTTAAAATGGATGGAGCATAAAACCTTTACAATTTTTTCTTCATCTTATTAATCTAGCCATGAATAATACAAATTTAAATGGTATTTTAAATTTGTCTTTTAACTTGCATCTGATATGAAAGATGTAAACCTGAAAGTTAAGGCTGGATTCTGTAATTTGAACAGTTTGAATCAGAGAAAAGGTAAAACTCAAGTTTGCCTCTTCCCTTAATAATTGAAAGAGAAATGAAATTACAAATCATGATAATTTTTAAATGAAGCTTTTTCATCTTTGTCCTTAAAAAAAATGGGAAATAATAAGCATGAAGACAAGGGAGAAATAATAAGCATGAAGCATGGGATAGTGGCAAACATTGTCAATCAAGCTTTTTAATTTAATACAAACGTCTTTATCAAATCCATAAATGAAGGTAAAATCAAAATCTCCGAATACATAAAAAATGAAATTGTATAAAGGTAAAAAAAATCAGAGGTCGTTTTCTCACTTAGATTTTCTTTAAACTCTGTCATCGTTTCAGTTTTTAAGTATTTATTGATGGCGATGTGTAATGACTCGGTTCAAGAGCATGACACATTTCTTACAAATATATATTTTGTTTTTTTATATTGTTTATATTGAGTTAATAAAAAAATATAGGCTATAGTAGCTTGAAAGGAAGTATAGATATAAAATGTTTATCTTTCAAAACAGATATAAAGAAATAATAGAAGATAGTATAGTCAATAGAGTAAAACTAATTTAAAACTTCAAAACAGATATAAAGAAATAATAGAAGATAGTATAGTCAATAGAGTAAAACTAATTTAAAATTGTAACAACATCATAATTAAAGGAATATACCCACAATCAATGTTAAGATGTTTAAATTTGGGAATCACAATTTGTAAATTTGTTAGTAACAACATATATATTATTTATATCATAGAGATTAATTCTATTGATATTGTTTTCATTAGGCAGAATTTTAAAACTGGTAGATAGTAGTAGGACTCCTTGGTTGTCAGGGCTATCTTTGAGACCTATTATCATCTTGTTTACAAATCATGTCCTATAGCTGAAATTTCAGACTAGTGACCTAATTTGCAAGCTCCTTATTGGCCTTGAGCTGCTCCTTCAGAACCTTAGACAAATTTTCCCTCTGAAGGGATAAGTTATACCTAAGAATCTACATTTCAACCTCTTAAGTAAGGATAGAATATAAGAAAATAACCAAACAATAGAACTTACATATTTGTTTGATAATCACTTAATGACAAGTATTATCAATCACATTGAGAAACAAGGCTAAAGCAAGGATGGTAGACTTCTACGACTTGAAAATTTGGGAAAGTGTAGGCAAGGAGCATAAGAGGGTTGGCCAAAGCTTATGAGCATGATGGGAAAACCATAAATAATTCTTGATGGACTCTTTCTTAGCATAAAAGGGACAAGTGGGAGGTGAAAAAATAAAATTGAGGCTATCCCCAATAGGAAGCTTGACATTAAGGAATTTATATGCAATAATTTGAGACTGGGCATCTACTTTAGATTGCCATATTTACAAACCATGTTTATTCCATTTAGTCCAATTGAACTTACACTTCTATTTAGCATTAAGACCGAATTTTAAAGGAAGTGAGGGCAAAAGATGCTTATAAACCACTTTGATGGGGAAAAAGTGAATGCTACATTTGTTGGGCCATTTCTAGTCTTATAAAAAATCGGAATGATAGATTATGGATAGTAGGATAGAAATGTTAGGTGGAACAAACTTATGCAATTCAATAATAGGTTTCTTTCCAATACAATTGAGATTAAAGAAAGCCTTGAGTTATTACCAAGTTTTCCAATTGAATTTTAGACCATCCAATAAATCTTTGAACACTTGATTACCCTTTTTGAAGAGATATATATATCTTTAGACTCGGGAATGAGTCCCAAAGGTTTGTCAAATGTTGGTTTGTTGATCAATTGGTTCCACCAAATGGAAGAGGTGGGAAATCTTAGTCTTTGCCTTAGGGATTGATCAAATTAGGAAGTAGAACAGAGACCAATTGTCAAACCTTCCATAGCTATTGAAGGTGGTAGATCTATGAGTCAAAAGGACATTAACATACCAATGCATTGTAAACCAAGGATTATTGGTTGAAGTCAAGTGAATATGAAAGTGAACTAGCTACTTCGAAAGCACATACCCTTTTAGAGCCCTCACAATCTATCTTCCATAAGACAAATCCCCTAGGTGTATGGGTTGATGATCCTAAGTCCCCCTTTGCATTTTACAACAATGGAATGAATCTAAGAAATGTCCAAGGCATTCCCTTCTTGTTACCCCTTTTAGCCCATAGGAGGCTCTAGATAAGTTGGGTTAGCTCATTATAACATCTTTTAGAGGGTAGCTAGTAAGAGGAAATGTAGACATGGCTCACCAAGAGGATTTTATTAATGACCTAAATGTGACTAGACAAAATCTGGTTAGTTTGAAAAAAGAACTTTCCTTTGGCCTTGTCCAAATACTAATTCCATGTATGTCTTTTAGAGAAACAACAACCCCAAAAGGGATGCAAAGATATTTGGTAATGGTTCCATGCTTAACTTCTTTCCATTCCTCAAGAATCTAAGGTGGTTGAGTGTTGGGACAGGTTATCAAGAACTCATTCTTATGCATTGCTAATTAAGATCTTGAGATTGCATAATAGAGATCCAAAATATCTAGTGTATTAGACAACTCCTTAGTTAAGTTTTGAATAAAAAGCATATTGTCTTCAACAAAATGCAGGTTGAGGGCTTTAGAATTGCTAGGAAGGGACATGCCACAAATACAACTGATAGAAAGGGTATTCTAGAAGATGTAAAAGAGAGCATCAATAGTTAGAACATAGAGGAGTTGGGCAAGAAGATAGCCTTCAAAAATGGAATTTTGGAGGGGAAATTGTGGGGAGAGGGAGCCATTGGTTGGTGACCTAGTATTAGCATCCATAAACAATATTTTTGACTTGGTCATAGATTCTAGGATTGAATCATAACTATTATAGCATCTTAAGGATGAAGTGCCTATAAATGTAGTCATAAGCTTTCCCAAAATCTAGCTTAATTAAGAGAGCATCTTGATTAGTTTGGTGTACCCATTTAGTAGTCTCCAAAGCAAGCACCATGTTGTCTAGAATAAATTAACCACTTAGGGATAAAAATTGTTTAGGACTCATAAGTTCCTAGGTAATATGTTTTATTCTTTTAACAAAGGCTTTGACAATTGTCTTATAGGAAGTATTAAGCAATGTAATGGGTCACCAAATTGATTGTCTTCTTGTTCACCCTTAAGAATGAGTTTGATCAAGCCTTGGTTAATAATAGCCCCTAATGAGATAGTTTCAATTCTTTCCAAGTAGACAAATAAGAAGACTTCCTAGATGCGGGGCCAAATAGCCTAATAGAACTCAATTAAAAGGCCATCTAATTTGAGACTCTCTTCCATACCCATGCAATACATTGCCTCATCAATTTCTTCATTGAAAGGTGTTCAAGAAAATGATTATACTCAAGATCAATTTTGTGAGGGATGCAACCAATCATGTTCTTCTCTCAAATGGGGATGAGAGGATCTTTACCTAAATCACTATTGAATAACTTTTTGTAGTAACTTCATCAAAAGTTTTCTTTAAAATATTAGGGTTGGAATGAGAAGATCCATTAGTAGATCTAACGACTAAAATATGCTCTTGATGTTTATGTTGCAAAGATCGAAAGAAGAATTTCAATCCCTTTTCCCCATCTTCAATCTAGTGAAGATGATCCTACATTTAAGCTCCTTTATTATTGTAAGCAACTTGTTGGAAGGTCATTCTGCAACTCTATTTCTATGACCATGCTTCTCTATTGACTGTTAGGTTTAGGGTTTATGGAGGTCTTTGGCTACGTGAGGGGTTTAGGCCTTGCATTCACCCAAGTTTTATTTTAATTAGGCAATGACTTACTCACTAGGTTCCCTTGCTTAAGTATGACCACTTGATGCCTCCTTTGCATGTGTTTCTTACCAGCCTCATGTTTTATCCACTAGCTATGGCATGTCCCTCACATTGGTTTTATGGCCCTGGTCATTTGATTCTCCTAGCACTTTATTTATTAACCCTCGTGCTATGTGGAAAAACCTTATTGCATCGCATACCCCCTTCACATTGTAGTTTAGCGTGGCCCCCCACACCATTCCTACACTATGCAATTTCACGTCACATGTCCTTGCACCCTATGATGAGTAGTCTAAAGTGTCTCTTATTGTGTATGCTTTGGCATGATCCCATTGGTTCCTCATTGGTGCAAGAGCACCAAGGAGATCACCTATGTTTTGTTTTTATACTTGTCTTCATGTTTGAGGTTCATGTTATCTTTCTCCAATAAGGTCCTAGAAGACCATTCATGATTGTAATAAGGACTATGTCCAAATGTCTACATATTGCTGTCATAAAGCCATAAAAGGTAGTCATGTAAAACTTCATGTTTTAAGCCTTGCTAAGGCATGTCAAAGAGTTAGAAGGTATGTCAAAGTTGGCAAAGGCTTAATGAAATTGTCAAAGGTGTTGACAAGTCATAAACCAACCAATGTTATGATGCCAAACCTTGTAATTAGTTTCAATTCCAAAACAGGATAGTTGCTGTCCTAAAGATAGAGTAGTTGCAGAGAGGAAATTCGATGGTTATGCAGTTCCATTGACCTCAACTACCTCTAACTACTCCAAGGTATGGTAGAAGGCTTCTTTAATCCCTGCCAATGATCATTGTAGACAGAGAAGCACTTTTGTTTGAAAGAAATAACAACAAACTGTAATTTTCTGCCTTTTTTTGTGTTACTCGCTCCTACAGGCCGTACTCTGCCATTGTACGGAAGCGTCATAAGCCAACAGTCTGGGGAATGAGGGAGGTATGAGTTAACTTTGTATTACAAGTGGTTAGAGGTTTTGAAATCATTCTGTATTGGAGTTAGCTGCACTTCTCAGAAATCTGATTGCCATAACCTAGACTAGGGTTTTGATACAAATCATGTATTTTCTTACCATTCCATTGACTTGATTCACTTTTGATCAGTGGAATGGGTTGTAATAGGTCTGTATTAGTAGGATACAATGGTTTTTGGTAGGAAACTTGTAGAGGATAAGATTTCTTTGAGGAAACCTAACAAAACCATGTGTTAGGTGATGTTTAGAGCCCTATTGAGGAACCATAGAGGCATTTCTTGGAACAACAGACTGTAGGAGGATAAAACCCACAAAATCCATAGTTTTGGAATGTATCCTAAGTGCTCAAATCATTGGTTGAGTTCTGTGCTTGCATTTTATAGTAGTCTCTTTGTTATTTTGGCCTAATTGGGGCTCTAAGGCATGAGGAGGAGTTATAGGTTGAGCCATATCATCCAAAACAACCAATACCCCTTCTTGGATATGTGATTGGGAGTCCAAATGGGTATCTTCTAATTGTCCAAGTTCTGCATTTGAAGGTCTATGTCAAAAGTTATTAGGACTGTTATCTTTTTTCAGGGCTACAAGCCATTTCTTGGGTTTGTGAAGGAAGTGCTAACCCTTAGTGTGGTATGTCTTTGCCAATGGATGTGATGGGGTTCCAATACATGCCTAAAAACCTTTTCCATGAAGAATTTTGAGCCCCTAATTATTGTTCCCACTTTTGTATGAAGAACCTCAATTTTGGGCTTTTGGGTGTAGTAAGAACTTAGTCAACTTGTCTATCTTCCTCCTTTCCAAAGTGCCTCTACATCATAGTGGTATCAGAGCCATAAAAGGTTCTATCATTGGCCTAGTATATGTCAACAAAAGAGAGTGAAGGAGAGGCTAGCAATATGCCTCCAAAAGGGATAACCACTGAAGTGGTCAAGAAGTTCAAGGAGATGGAAGAGAAGATCAAAAGTGGAGTCAAGGAAGCACTCCAAGTAGAGTTGAAGGCATTGAGGATAGGGAAGAGGATAGATGAAGGTTCTAATGAAGAGGAAGAAAAAGAGGAGGAAGAAGAAGAGCAAGAAGAGGTAGAGGTACTGGCTGATCAAAGGCATTTCCTTGAAGCCATCAAGGCAATTGGCAAGGATTCCTTGCAGGCTCGGATGGAGATTCCCATGTTTAGTGGGAAGATGAATGCTGATGAAGTCATGGAGTGGATTGAGGCTCTAAACAACTACTTTGAATACAAAGAAGTTCCTGAAAATAAAAGGGTGAAGTTTGTAAAAACTAAACTCAAAGGTGCTGCCCTTACATAGTGGAATTACACCCAAGGTGAGAGGGTAAAGAATGGGAAGAGTATGATCTTTTCATGGAGCAGATTGTTGGAGAGGATCAAGTCCCAATTCCTTCCATCAGACTGTGAGGTACAAATCTACAAGAAGATGCAAAATCTCAAGCAAAGAGATTTGGATGTGGCTACTTACACCGAGGAGTTTCACAAATACACTCTTCATTGTGGGTACATGAAGGATGAAAAAGCTAAAGTGGCAAGGTATCTAAATGGTTTGAGGTTTAACATTCAATATCAGATAAGTTTATTAACCCCTGAAACTGTGAAAAAATGCTTTCAAGTGGCATTAAGGGCTGAAGAGAAGTTGAAGAGGAAAGGTGAGCAGCAAAATAGAGGAAGAGGTGGCAGAAATTTCAGAGGTAGAGGCAGTTTTGGGGGTAGAAATCAGTCCCAAAGAAGTCAAGGGGAATCTAGTTCCCAAGAGCAAAGTGGAGAATCAGGTTCTAGAGGAGGCTTTAGAGGAAGAAGGCCTAATGGAAGAGGTAGATTTGGTGGACCAGGGAGAGGTCCTAATGCCTTCACAACAAGGTGCTACAATTGCAACCAAGTGGGACATCTAGCCTTCAAGTGTCCTGAAAAGCAAGCCTCAAGCTCTCATGGAGGAGAGAGAAGGAACCAATTGATCCAAGAGGAAGATTCCCAAAGTGTCAACTCTCCAATTAGAAGTGCATCCCCAGTCCATGAAGGAGAAAGTTTGATGATGAGAAGAACCATGTTGAAGGTGCCTCAAACACAAGAACCCCCTCAAAGGAAGACATTGTTTTTAGGACAACATGCAAGGCCTATGGTAAGATTTGCAAGGTAATTGTTGATTCAGGCTCAACTGAAAATTTGGTTTCCATTGAAATGGTAGACAAGTTGAAATTGAAAACGCTTCCTCATGTTAGTCCTTATAAAGTATCATGGTTGAATAAGGGGCAACAAGTTTTGGTAGATGAACAATCATGGGTAGAATTTGAAATAGGAGAATATAAGGGCAAGATTTTGTGTGATATAATTCCCATGGATGCTTGTCATTTGCTATTAGGACATCCATGGCAATATGATGTTCAATCAAAACATGATGGTAAAACTAATTCTTTCATCATAACCAAGAATGGTAGAAAATATAGAATGGATCCATTGCCTGATGAACATGTAGAGAAGAATGTTGGGTCAAGTGTCATGATTGTGAGTGGTAAAGATTTTTTAGACACCCTTAAGGAGGAAGGAACCCAAGGGTATGCCTTGATTTTGAAGCCTAAAAATAGTCCTAGTTTGCATGATCCTAGTAAGGAAGAGGTTCCTAATGAGGTGCAACAATTGCTAGAGAAGTATAAGGAGATTATGGTAGAAGAAATGCCTAATGAGTTGCCACCTCTTAGGGACATAAGCCATCAAATTGACTTCATACCAGGATCTACTTTGCTAAACAAAGCAACCTACAAGATGACACCTTCACAAAATGAAGAGATTGCCAAGCAAGTGCAAGAATTGTTGGATAAGGGATTGGTAAGAAAGAGTCTTAGCCCATGTGCTGTCCCAACAGTCCTAGCCCCTAAAAAGGATGGTAAATGGAGGTTGTGCATGGATTCTAGAGCCATTAAGAAGATTACCATAAGATATAGGTTCCCTATGCCAAGGATTGAGGACCTAAGAGACTGCTTGGGAGGGGCTAGACACTTTTCTAAGATTGATCTTGAGAGTGGGTATCATCAAATTAGGATAAAGCAAGGGGATGAATGGAAGACATAATTCAAAACAAATGAGGGTCTTTATGAGTGGCTGGTGATGCCATTTGGTATATCTAATGCTCCAAGTACTTTTATGCATCTCATGGATGAAGTGTTGAAGGATTTCATTGGCAAATTTGTTGTGGTATACTTGGATGACATTCTTGTTTTCAGCAGGACTAAGGAAGAGCATTTGCAACATTTGGATCAGGTTTTGAAGAAGTTGCATGATGAATAATTGATGATAAACATGGAAAAGAGTGTCTTCATGAAGGAAGAACTCACCTATCTTGGTTTTGTGATTCGCAAGGTAGTTTGAAGATGGATCCAACAAAGGTAGAAGCCATTTTGTCATGGCCAACTCCAAAAACAGCAGGTGACGTGAAAAGTTTTCATGCTTTGGAAACATTTTATAGGAAATTCATAAAGGGGGGTAGAAATGTAAATTTTCATGGACAACGGCAGCCAATGATTCTTTTGAAATTTTGAAACAAAAAGTAGCACAACATCCCATACTTGTTTTGCCCAACTTTAACAAGTTGTTTGTAGTAGAATGTGATACTAGGAACCTTGCTATAGGGGCTGTCCTAAGTCAAGAAGGCAGGCCTATTGCTTTCTTTAGTGAAAAATTGAATGATTCTAAGAGAAAGTACTCTACTTATGACTTGGAATTGTATGCAATGGTACAAGCTTTGAAAAAATGGTGGCACTAGCTTTTGCCTAAATAATTTATTGTTTATACTGACAACCATGCAATTAGTTTTCTAAATTCACAGGAGAAACTCAATCATAGGCATATGAAATGGGTTGAGCAACTCCAAGCCTATACTTTTTCAATCAAACGCAAGAAGGAGCAGGCTAACAAAGTGGCAAATGCATTGAGTAGAAGGGTGTGTATGGTTCAAGAAATTTAGTTGCAAAGTGTAGGGGTTTATGCTCTCAAACATATGTATTAGGATGATGAAGATTTCAAGGAGGTATATGAAGTTTGTTCACAATATTTTAGACTCTTATCATTCTATTTTTTCTGAGTTTTTGTTGTAGTAGGGGTTGTTGTTTAAAGGCAGCCAACTATGTGTTCCTAGGTGTTCCATGAGGGAGAACATCATAAAGGAAAAACATTGTGGTGGACTAGGAGGTCACTTTGGGTTGGATAAAACATTGGATCAGGTGAAGAGGTTTTATTTTTGGCCTAAAATGCAATCAGATATCAGAAAATTTGTTGAATGTTGTAGTATTTGTCAAAGGGCAAAGGGCACTTCATCTAATGCTAGTCTATATCAGCCACTTCCTATTCCTAATAGGCCATGGGAAAGTATTAGCATGGATTTTGTTTTGGGTCTTCGTAGGACTCAAAGAGGCTTTGATAGTATATTTGTTGTGGTGGATAGATTCAGTAAGATGGCTCATTTCTTGCCATGTAAATGCACTAATGATGCTTCCCATATTGCTGGTTTGTTCTTCAAAGAAATTGTTAGAATCCATGGTTTGCCTCTTAACATTGTGATTGACATGGATCCAAAGTTTGTAGGCCATTTTTGGCACACTTTGTGGAAGAAGTTGGGTACTCAATTGTCATTTACTTCAGCCTATCACCCTCAAACTAATGGCCAAACTGAGGTGGTGAATAGGTCCTTGGGAAATCTTCTCAGGCGTCTTACCAAACAACATGGAGAGGCATGTGATATGATCATCCCTCAAGCTGAGTTTTCTTATAATGATTCCACCAATAGAAGCACATGAAGGAGTCCATTTGAGATTGTTCATGGTGTTCATCCAAGAGGTATTCTTGAACTGAGAGATCTCCATGGATTGGAGAGGAAAAGTGCTCAAGGTGAAGACTTTGCATTGGCCATGAAGGACATCCATGATAATGTAAGGGAAACTCTTCAAAGAAACAATGACAAGTACAAGGAGAAAGCTAATGAGAGAAGGATAGATGTACAATACAAGGTTGGGGATTTGGTCATGGCACATTTGAATAAGGAAAGACTTCCAAAGGGGCAGCCAACCAAACTCCTCATGAAGAAGATAGGACCATGCCAGATTGTGCACAAGTTTGGGCCCAATGCCTAGGAGATTGAACTTCCTCAAGGCTTGGCCATATCTCCTATCTTCAATGTTTTAGACTTGTTTCCTTTCAAAGGTGATTCTAATGCAGATCCAGAGGCAGATATGACAGCAACAGGAGATGAAGAATGGGTCAAGGGTCTTCCACCCAATCAACCATTGAAGTTGTAATGCATTCTTGACACCAATGTCTTAAAGAAGACAAGAAAGAAGACATACACATAGTTCCTTGTCAAATGGAGTGGCTTACCCATTGAATATGCCACTTGGATGAGTGAAGAAGACATCTTGAAGCATGGTGTCACAATTGCTGATCTACTTCCTCAAGAGACTTGAGTTCTCTTTCCACTCGGGGAGTATGGTGCAGGAGCACCAAGGAAACCACCTATGTTTTGTTTTTATACTTGTCTTCATGTTTGAGGTTCATGTTATCTTGCTCCAATAAGGTCCTAGAAGACCATTCATGATTGTAATAAGGACTATGTCCAAATGTCTACATATTGCTGTCATAAAGCCATAAAAGGCAGTCATGTAAAACTTCATGTTTTAAGACTTGCTAAGGCATGTCAAAGAGTTAGAAGGTATGCCAAAGTTGGCAAAGGATTAATGACATTGTCAAAGGTGTTGACAAATCATAAACCAACCGATGTTATGATGCCAAACCTTGTAATTAGTTTCAATTCCAAAATAGGACAGTTGATGTCCTAAAGATAGAGTAGTTGCAGAGAGGAAATTCGATGGTTATGCAGTTCCATCGACCTCAACTGCCTCTAACTACTCCAAGGTATGGTAGAAGGCTTCTTTAAGCACTGTCAATGATCATTGTAGATAGAGAGGACACTTTTGTTGAAAGAAATAACAGCAAACTATAAATTTCTGCCTTTTTTTGTGTTACTCGCTCCTACAAGCCGTACTCTGCCACTGTATGGAAGCGTCATAAGACAAAAGTCTGGGGAATGAGGGAGGTATGAGTTAAATTTACATTGCAAGTGGTTAGAGGTTTTGAAATCATTCTATATTGGACTTATCTACATTTCTCAGAAATCTGATTGCCATAACCTAGACTAGGGTTTTGATATAAATCATGCATTTTCTTACCATTCCACTGACTTGATTCACTTTTGATCAGTGGAATGGGTTGTAATAGGTTTGTATTAGTAGGATACAATGGTTTTTGTTAGGAAACTTGTAGAGGAGAAGATTTCTTTGAGGAAACCTAACAAAACCATGTGTTAGGTGATGTTTAGAGACCTATTGAGGAACCATAGAGGCATTTCTTGGAACAATAGACTGTAGGAGGATAAAACCCACAAAATCCATAGTTTTGGAATGTATCTTAAGTGTTTAGATCATTGGTTGAGTTCTGTGCTTGCATTTTATAGTAGTCTCTTTGTTATTTTGGCCTAATTGGGGCTCTAAGGCATGAGGAGGAGTTATAGGTTGAGCCATATCATCCAAAACAACCAATACCCCTTCTTGGATATGTGATTGGGAGTCCAAATGGGTATCTTCTAATTGTCCAAGTTCTGCATTTGAAGGTCTATGTCAAAAGTTATTAGGACTATTATCATTTTTTAGGGCTACAAGCCATTTCTTAGGTTTGTGAAGGAAGTGCAAACCCTGAGTGTGGTCTATCTTTTCCAATGGATGGGATGGCTTCCAATGCATTCCTAAACACATTTTCCATGAATAATTTTGAGCCCCTAACTGCTGTTCCCACTTGTGTATGAAGAACCTCAATTTTGGGCTTTTGGGTGTAGTAAGAACCTAGTCAACTTGTCTATCTTCCTCCTTTCCAAAGTGCCTCTACATCACTCATGTCCTACTTGTCCATTGAGTAATAAGTCCCATAGAGGAATCAAAAAGTGCTAAAATGATGCCACCCAATGGACAAGTGACAATGTTTCATTGCATCACGCCTGTTCTCTACATTGTGGTTTTAGGAGGTGGGCTCGATCACATCGCAAGAATCCTTTGCATCTATGTAGCATACAAAATGCACCAAATGCATTTTGTATTTCATACCAAGCTTTCAAAAATCTGAGGAAAATCTTGAACTACTAGCACGCCATGATAAGAAAAGACAACAAGACCACTTCAAAGAACTTTGTATGCTGACTCCCCAAATTTTCAACAAATTGGAATTTGAAATTCAAAATGCATTTGGTACATTTTGTATGTTGCATAGATGCTCCCGCAAATCATAGTATTGGAGATGGGTCCCAAAACTCAAATTGTGATGCACACTAGCCATTGATCCGAATCAATAAAGATCTGATGGTCATGATTTTCCTAAAGCCATAAAGACCCAGATGGTGAGACCTATGTTCCAAAATTCATTAATGTGGTACCACATGTACCACTGCTTTCTTTATTGCCTGAATCTCATTGGTTGATTGGATGGCGAGGAAATTTTCTTATTTCAAGAAGGTAGTGGTACAAGGCAATATAGGTGGTTGACTATCCTCGCATCACGTAAGCTCCCCTCATCGTAATTTCATAACGAAGTCTGAATGAATGCATCTATAACCATTGATAATAATCACGCTTGAATTTGATGGCCCTGATCAAGCCTGGATTGAAAATGTTTAACAACGGCCATGGAAGAGAACATTAATTATGTGAAAAGACATTTGAGGTAGAATCTGTGCAAAGAAAAATTCCATTTCAATTGATTTTTGAGAAACATTAAGAGTAATCTCTAGTCGAAGAGCTATAATGCCTTAAATAATTGAGAGTGTCGGGTGTGCTATAGAAAGCTTAGAAGAGGAATTAACAAAGATCTCATGGGATATTATGTTTTAGTTCTCTCAATTGATTAATGAATGGTGGTGAAATTTGAACAATGAGTACATGTCCATGCCTTTCTATGAGTTTTAATTGCAAATAGGGTTTCTTTTGTATTTCAAAAGTTAGAAAACATTACCAATGATAGTATCACCTGTAAGGTCATCCTAGGTATCTTAATTGTCAAATTGTTATTAACCATGACCAATAAAACCCTAGGAACCTTGTGTCTGCAAGGATGAGTTGAATATCATCCCAGTCTACTCGCTCGAAGAGGCCTTTTGACTAGGACCTAATTGAATAGTTACCTAGTTCCTTAAAGAGATTGAAGTATGCCTAGTGTACAAGGATTTTGTCCCAAAGGCTGATGGATAAGTTTTAAGATATCAAGGAAGCAATTTTCCTCACCATAAAGCCAAAAAGAGGATTCCTATGTGCAACATATGGAGGTTCAACCTAGGGAAGTTGGATGTCCTAAACTTCTTTGTAAGCCTCAAACTCCTATATGGAATTGTTGAAAGATATGACCCCACAACTAGCCAAGTGAGGAATGGTAGAAATGGGGTGTTGTGCACTATAAACTAAAACTTAATCAAAACTATTTTCCAACTTAGTTCAAGAAGAGCTAAGGAGATAAACTTGGATAAATTGGGTGAGGAATATAATAAAGATAGGCACAATTATAGGGTTAAGTGGATCCCCTCTCACAAGCCTCAATGTATAGATGGGAGACCAGTGGAAATTCTTGCAATAAAATTTGAACCCTTAGATGTTGAGACTTTTGAACACTATTTTCAAATGACATATCAAGAGCTCTATGTAAATTCTTTAGGAGAAAATATAAATCTCAGTTGCTAATTCCACTAATGATGCTAGAAGTAGATACTCAACATAGGTGTCTAAATAGGTCTTTTGATTATGCCTCTGCTTTGGCTGATAACATCCATAGAGGGCTGACTACCTTGAAGGAGAAGGATGGGCTATGGTACTCCCAATTATGTCATATAATGTTATATCTAGGAAAAGAACACTGGAGTCTTGATTTAAAGGTGACCTTCAGAAACGAACAAATGGAGCTTCTCCTAGTCCAAGAATGGACATACTTGTTTGACTCTCATTGCCCAAGGGCTAGTTATCACATGTTTGAAGATTATTTTGTGCATGGTTCTTTGACATAATTAGGGTTTAAGAGAACAAGATTCTCTTAGTGATTCATGATTTTCTTTAGGCCCAAAGAATTGAACCTACAAATTCAAATAGATCACAATTAGGGAGATTAGATCTTTTATAAGAATCATACTATTATCAGGGTGTACATGGAGCTGAAGTAGCTCCCCATATACTATCATTTTGGGTGCCTGATAGACTAGCATTCCTTGAAGCAATGTGGAAAATAGATCATTTTAATAGGGTGCATATAAAACAACAAAAGAAGGGGTCCTCCCTACCCCAGACATTAGTGTTCCCTAATTTTGTCATTTCAACTAGGGAGGGCCTTGACCTCTTAGGGATCAAGTTGGTAGAATATAAATTAGATATAGCCCCTTCTAGGAGGTCTGACCTTGAATGCTTTATTGAATTTGTAAGAAGATCAGTGGCAAGGTCAAGGTACAAACACCAATTTGATGAAAAGGATAATTTATACATTAATTGTATTTTTTATGAAGATAGGGAAGCTAGAAGGGAAAGGATGAGAGGCGCATATATTGTTGAAAGGGGGAGGAAGAAAATTATTGAAGGGTACCAGGGGGAAGTTTATCAGATAAAATATCCCATTGAGAAGTTGAGGCTAATGATGGCCCATGCAGATGAACTTAGTGTCATTCTTATAAGGCCCTCCCCGATGAAAAATGTTGAGAAGTGTCGTGAGTTGCTTGAATACTGAGCAACTTTAGAAGAAACAAAAGTGCCTATTGTCCCTTTATCCTCAAATTTGTCCTTTACACTAGCATTTAGTGAGCCTACATCTGTAAGAGCTCCAACATTAATTCATGCAGAACCCTTGGTGGATTATGCCCACATTGAGGATATAGGAGATTTTGACACAAGAAAGGAGGAAATTGAACAATTATTGGCCTTGCATGTAAGGGAGATAGTTCTAGTCATCTCACATGGTAGACCTTTTATGGATTGAGGATGAAGATCTAACTCTTTAGGATCATAGAGGCCTAGTCTATGATAGATTCCTTTTTTATGATGATTTTGTTAAATCTAAAGAATTTAAAATGTTGGTCCTTAAGATGAAGGCACATGAATATGTGTAAAGGAAGGAAGATATGGCAACAAGTGAAGCAGTGTCACATAAGCAAGATGAAGCTCAAAGCATTAGACCATGGATAGATATTGACATTGACAACATCACCCCTAAAGAGGGAAGAATATTGGTATAGGATAGTGGGTGTCTCTTATTGCTTGGGTGGGACATATCTTCAACTATTTCTTTAGATACAATCAAGAGATAAATCAGGGACTTTGAAGTCTTCGAAGGAGATGAACAAGCTAAAAGGTTTTACTTTGGCTCTAGTTTTACCCCCAAACATGTGAGACACTTGCAATTTGGGCAATTTCCCTTAAGGATAGTAAGCCCTCAGTTGTGCAAAGCATAAGTCAATTGGGTGGTAATCTATTTGTTAGGACATTGGGAGATACGTTTACTCCCCAGGTTGCATCTTTGGTGCTGAATATTGCTTTATTCAGTGAAGCCATAATAAAAAAAGCTATAATCAAATTATGATGACTTAGAAATGGAGTACACTAGTAAGTTGTTGTATGAATATAACAAATTGAAGTCTAATGAAGCACATGCTCTCTCAACCACTGATAAATCTATGCATGCATCTCCTCTTTTAGTAGAAGCATATGAGAAGGACTTGACTTTTCTTATGATACAAATTGATAGTTTCAAAGAAGAGCTTAGGAAAACTCAAGAATCTGAAAGTATGGCTAGAAAGGAAGCAAAGATGAATTTGGTTGAGCTAGTTAGCATTCTGTTTCAACATAAGATCTCCTACATTTTAAACAAAACAGATGATATAGGGGGATGTTTCAACAACCTACCGAGAGCTATAGGTCAAAAGGATTAGAAAGAGCTAGCTAAGGTTGAAATTATGAGAAGGTGGATCCCGAGGGTGTTGCAACATAGGCATTATCATTGTAATGCTAAGTATAACCCTCAAGCCTCTGCTTATATTTATAGTACTTATGAGGTGGCTAAATTGTTGAATGAAGCATCCTCATTTATAAATAGGTAGGGAATGTTGATGAGAGAAAAGAGAAGTAATTTTCAGGAACTAGAAGAGCTAGGTTTGCCTCAAAATTTAAATGAGGAAGGTCATGTTAAAGATTTGACTGCATGGAAGGAAGAATTCCAAAAAATTACATTGATAATTGTGAAGAAACTTATACAGGATGATAAGATTAAGTCAAGGGCTAGGATTATTTTGCATGGGTATGCATCCTAGCCTATTGACAAGTGATAAGAGGAGATGGAACATCCTCAATGGAGGGATGCGATTGCCTTAAAATGTATGGAAGAATAAGATGCAAGAAAGTGGAAGATGATGGAGGATGCAAGTGGATGGAGGAGATTGAATTTTGAAATGAAGGGATAGGGTTACTCCATGTTGCATGCTTACACATGTGTGAGCATGAGGTAGGGACAAGTGGATTGGGAAGAGATGTATAAAGGTGGATGGTCAAAATGATGTTGGGGTTTGAAATGAGTTGTGGGGATTGAAGAAAAAAGTCTTGGATTTTAGTGGAGTGGGGTCCAATTTTTAATTAGAGAAAATGGATGAAGGCTTAATTAATTAGCCTAATTAATTAAATAAGCAAGTGTTCTTTAATTAATTAGTTGAAGGAATGTTTGGGCTTAGGTTAATTAAAATAAATGGATTAATTTAATTAACCTAGTGATGAAAAGTAATTAATTAAATATAATTTATTTAATAATCCTAGAAGGCAAAAATTAGTGATGGATTAGTTAATTAAAAAAAAAATTTAAATTTATTTAATTAATGCAAAGGGGGATTTGTTGGTTAGTTAGTCAGGAGATGAGCAATGATAATTAGCCAAATTAATTAAATATTGATCTTTATTTTATTAATTTGTGGGAAAGTCATGCAGGGAAAATCTGGAGTGGATTTGGGGTGTTTACACATACTTTGGGAATGAAATCCCAATGCTAATTTGGTGATGGAGCCATCCTCATGCACTATCAAATCTTCAACACTAATAGTAATTGTTAGATTAATGAAATTTGAGGCCATTTAAATGATAACAATAAGACTCATAGGTATGGCAAGTGAAAAGGTCCCATAGTAAATGTAAAAAAATAATGTAGACTCCTACTTAGAAGAGTAGTATGATATCAGAAAGACACAAGGAAAGCCAAGATGTAAACCCTAGTAGAGCTCATCCTTTGTTGACATCGACTCAATACATTTTTAAATATGAAGTTGTTTTTAGAATTCCATTGATGATCAAAACTTACTTTGATTTGCCTCCTCTTTGATCATTCATGCAACTTAATAAATAAATAGTATTTGGTAATTAGTCATTCTTCTTTTACATTGTGTGAGTGACTAAAAATAAATAACTTAATAAATTTTTATTGTGCTCATTAATGTTCTCATTTCTTGCGTTAATTATGTAATTATCCATTTTTTTTTTTAATAAATAATTACAATAGTTTGACAATTATCTTTGTTTTAAACAAATAATTATATCAAGTTGGGTGTGAAAATAAAGGGATACAAATTAGAAGGAAAATGTAAGACTTTTTGGAATTAGAAATTTTAGTTTTTGAATGTTGGAGACTTATCATAAATGAGTGGTGTTAGGACTCATGATATTTGGGAAAACTCCATGATTAAACATGTTTTTGTTGGAGCAGAATTGGGATAGGTGACTTGTAAGCAAGTCTCAATGCTTCACCCTTGTGAATATTACCTGTATAGAATAAGTACTAAATTGACCATTCATACTCAAGAGAAATAGATTCTTATGAACCACTACTAATGAAATATGAATTGATAAAGATTGACCCAAAAAATACATAAATGAATCCCAATAAAACATGATATAATGATCAAATAGTTAAAACTAAAATGAAACTAAAATATTTAAACCTCTAAACTACCTTTTGTTAATTTATCAATTTTAATAAATAAAATTTAGGGAATAATAGGTTAACAATAGAATCTATATAGAATAAATACTAAATGGACCATTCATACTCATGAGAAATAGATTCTTGTGAACCACTACTAATAAAATATGAATCGATAAAGATTGACAAAAAAAATGCATGTAGTTGAATCCCAATAAAACATGATATAATGATCAAATAGTTAAAACTAAAATATTTAAACCTCTAAACTACATTTTTCTTTAATTTATGGATTTTGATAAATAAAATTTAAGGAATAACAAGTTAACACAATAGGATTCATATTAGTGAACCCAAACCCAAAATATAATTTTTTTTTTCTTTAAGGTAAATGCTTTTGACTGGAGCTATGAAACTAAAATATTTAAACCTCTAAACTATCTTTTTCTTTAATTTATCAATTTTGATAAATAAAATTGAAGGAATGACATGTTAATATAGTAGAATTCATATTAATACAGTAGAATTTGTATTAGTGAACCTAAACCCAAAATGTAGTGCTTTTTTTCTTTAAGTTAAATGCATTTGACTAGAGCTATGAAACTAAAATATTTAAACCTCTAAACTCTCTTTTTCTTTAATTTATCAATTTTGATCAATAAAACTTAAGGAATGGCCCGAGTTAACAAAATAGAATTCATATTAGTGAACCCAAACCTAAAATGTAGTGATTTTTTTCTTTAAGCTAAATGCTTTTGACTGAAACAGGTACACGAAACAACAATACTAAGATATACATTCAACAAGTTAACATAGTAGAATTCATATTAGTAAACCCAACCCCAAAATGTAGTGGTTTTTTTCTTTAAGGTAAATGCTTTTGAGTGGAGCTATGAACTAGATACATGAAACAATAATACTAAGATATACATTCAACAAGTTAACTAGAAATCGTATTAGTGAACCAAACCCGAAATGTAGTGTTTTTTTCTTAAGGTAAATGCTTTTGATTGGAACAATAATACTAAGATATACATTCAACAAGTTAACACAGTAGAATTCATATTAGTGAATCCAAATTCAAAATGTAGTGCTTTTTTTCTTTAAGGTAAATGCTTTTGACTGGAACTATAAACCAAGTACATGAAACAACAAAACTAAGATAAACATTCAATACTAATGTGTCCTTTTGGAGATTTAGTCTGCATTATAAGAACTAGATGACCCAGCCACTTGTGTACCTCACACCCAAAATAAAATGCTTATTCATTCAATTAAAAAATAAACTATCATAAATCAAACGGTAGATACCTATCCACTAACAATAGATGCATAGTCTTCAAATAGGCCTCACGTAAACAGCCTTCTCTGTAAAAGGATTCGACGGCTGACCTCCCCTTTTTGATTGAATCAATTTTACCGATTGCACGTGTAAATGTAAATGACTTCTAGTCGGTATTATTTCGACTATAGTCGAATTCACAACACACTGACTGGATAAGCTCTTCCTTTCAAATAAGCTCTTCCTTTCAAATAGTTTGTTTGCAGGACGCTTTCTCTTTGAGCAAAGAAGCAAAGTTGTGGATGTTCGATCGATATATTTGGCAGTCGTTGCTGGTCAAGACTCTACTAATCTCTTGAACATTAGATCTGATGTGTCTGCCATCCTCTTCCTCCATTAATCTACGAACAGCCCTAGTGACATCTTCCTTACAGAAAGAACCATCCTCCTCATTTCTCCTGATCTCCACCCCAAGCTTGAGTTCCTGGGCTATGAGCTTAGCATTTAAGCTCTGTTCATACTGCAATGGAAGAGTTACAAGTGGCACCCCAAACCTCAATCCTTCCGTCACTGAATTCCACCCACACTGAGTGAGAAACGCTCCCACAGAAGAATGGGTGAGAATGTGCAACTGAGGCGCCCACTCCGTCACCAAAAGGCCTCTTCCCTGGGTGCGCTCCACAAAGCCTTGGGGCAACTGTGCAGCCATCTGGTGGAGAAGAACACACAGAAATGGGATCTCACTCTCTTCTAAACCCACCACCAATGCAGCGAGCTCTTGGGCGGTGAGAATACATTCACTGCCAAAGGACACCACAACCACAGAACGGGGCTTCTGCAGATCCAGCCAGGCCAAAGAACGGTCTGCAGCCGGCAATGGTGGCAGATCGGGCATCAGTATTCCCACGGCAAGAACAGAACTTTCTTGGATTGTTTGCAAATATTCCAAGAATTTGCCTTCCAATTCTACGCAACTATTGAAGGCTATCACCCAACTGTTCTGTATACACATGATCCACCTTTCTGCCCTATTAATGTGCTCTTCCTTGTTTTTGTGCACTTGCAGGCTCTTCTGGGCTTCAAAGGGTGAAAATCTGATGTGCGCCGAGGGGAAACCAGGTGGCGGCACTGTCAGATCTGGGACTGTCATGACATTCTCCTTTAGGGCAAGATCATGGGCTTTCAGATATCCTGCACTGGCAGCCGACGTGATGTGGAAAAATATTGTGGGAATGCCCAGTTTGGCGGCGATTCCAGAAGCCCAGTACTGTGTCATATCGTGGATTAGAAAGTCTGGTGAAAGCTTTCTCAACAGGGCTTCGAATGGTTTCTCCCACTCGTCCATGGCTTTGAGAAGTAGGGCATACGTGCCTCCTCGCTTCAAATCTGCAGTCGATTCAACGCCTTCCGGGAGGCCATCTACGGAGGGCAGTGGAAGCTCCAGTAGATCGATTTCTGGGATGGGTTTTTGCTGCCTAATCCATCTGATGTTGAGGGGAGTGGAGAGGAGGGAAATTTTGAGACCGTGAGAGTCCAATCTCTTGGCCAGCTCTAAGAAGGGTCTTATGTGGCCGTATGCAAGCCAAGGTACCATCATAACATGAACTTTCTGCTTCTCTTCTTCCATACTCTGGGAGAACAAATTGCAGGTTTCTCTTTGTGGGAGGATTGGAAGATCACTGGTTTACAAGAATAGGGTCCGCACACCTTATTTGTTCTTGGTTCCCCATCCTGAATGAACTCCATAGGCCTATTCTATTTTAATAATGGGAAGTAACTTCGTCAAGCCATGTAACCCCACATGACGTACGTTGTCATGTCAACTACAGCTGATTTCTACTGTTTAATTTGACTTGTTTAATTCATTTGCTTCGATTCTTTGGACCTTCTGTTTGTCGTTCAGGTCGAGAGAAATTGATTCGTCGATCGTCAGCCGGGACGTTTTACAAGCTTCCTCTGGGTTATTCCTTCCATACTGAAAGCAACAAAATGAAATATATAACTATTTCTTGTCTTCCTCCTAGTGTTAGAGATACAGACTCTTCCTCTGGGGAATGATCTGAAGCACTGGCAAACTTATGAACACGAAAGGCAATGACTTCAAGAGAAATCTGTGCCACGTATATGAATACTCCATGTCGGTGTCAGTTTCTTAATAATATCTCTCCTTTCCAAACACAAGGACCTTATCTCAAAATGGAAACGTGTGGAACAAGATAGATCTTAATCATTGTATTTATGATTTTTTTAGTAACTGATGTCAGCATGGTGTGTTTCCTTCACAGCACATTCTTTCTTTGTGCACAGCCTTTCCGTCTTAGCGGATATTTATGCTTGTAAGTTGATGTAACTGCCTTTAATGTAATTCTCTTTATTATCGAAGGACAGGTGTATTTGTTTTTCAATTCCTTGAAGCTCAAGAGACTCACTCAACTGCTGTACATGCACTCCAAGCTGTGTGGAAGCCCCGTGGAGGGATTACTATCTTCTTCTTGGTTATCTCTATTTTTACCATGCTGAATTGTTCAAGATCTCCCTTCGCAACATAAAATCTTTCCCAGATGTAAAAATCAAACTTCTTGAAACAAAGTGGAAGGCATTGCCTTCATCCTATGAATCCATAGCCTCCTCAATAATAGGTTATAGCCAGTATCTTTATCAATGACATAAAATACTATGGGAACTATCTTGGATCCTGGGGAGATTGGGAGCGCGTAATTTTTCTGATTGTCACTGCTTTCAAATTGTCATAACCTCTTAATGTATCTGGACATATTGTTATGTTTGTGTTCCCATATCCCATCCTTTCTAGACGGAAAAATGGGACTATGTTCATAGCTACTTCATCATCGATTAGCACCCTCTTGATACAAGTGTCATAGATCCACACTTGTAAATACAGAGTTGGATCTCCTCTTTTAATTATTTCAACCTCTAAAGGCATCTACTTTAAATCGAAAAAGAACCTGAGATCTTGAAGTTATGTGTTAGGTGGGTTCATGTCAAGGTCAACTTGGTAAATTTGTTCATCAGATGAGTGATGATAGGATCCAAGTACTTCAATCCTATGGCTTGTAAGAGGGTAGATCGATTTGATGGTGAATTTTTTAGAAGATCTATGAAAGAAATTTTAGCATACGTCTTCTTGAGATCTTCTATTAAGTCATAAGGTCCAATTGGGGATGGTGGGAGTTCTACTACTGAGATTTATTTTCTATTAACTCAATTTATTGTTTTTTTTTTTTTACCAGAAAAAGGTGGCGGAGCACCTATAAAATTAATAAGATCAAATAAACAGAAGGAACAAGGGCTTCACGCCCAGAAGTCATGCCAAAATGATTACATGATAAGGTCTTGAGATGACCTGATATATCAATTTACTACAAAACAACACATCCCTTAAAAGACCTAGGAAAGCATAATTTAACCAGTATGGGAACAAACCGCCAACCCAGGTCTGAAAGCAAAACCCGAAAGATGAGACCCCAGCACCAACAAAAAAAACCAGGCAGACGTGCACAGAAGCCCTCCATCCTGACAAGCGCATCACCTCGCAGACACATCCCTAAACAGAGACCACCACCAAACCGACCGCTGCACCACCGAAGGAAAACCCCCGAGCAAACCAGACACCCATCCACGAAGAGCCCACGAGTAGAAACAGAAACAGGAAGACCGAAACCACGGGACCACCCACAGAGATCAAAACTGAAAAAGCACAGACCATCACCTACCTGTTCACAGGCCCTAGGATAAACAGTAGACCGCAGACGAAGCTTAGGCCGCTGGCGGAGCCTCCGGTAGATCCCTTGCCTCCATATCCACTGTGGCCGCTGACTGACCCCCGTCATCCAAATCCGCCAAGGCATAGTAAGGCATCCCCGGGGCCATGTCAGACGCATGAACTCTGAGGAAACGAATAGCCGTGAACACGTCCCTAATTCGCTCACATTTTTTCTTGGAAAAAAGAAAACAGTATGCTCGTAGGGCATCCTCTAAATCCTCACTACATAAGGATTTGATACTAGATTGCAGAGCTCTGTAAATTACCTGCTGTGGAGGAGAATTCCGTAAAGTTGTCAGATTAAAAAGCCCACCAATAAGGGCGTCGCCTTGCTCCATGCGATAGTTAGACACTGCCGCCTCCCAACGCTCCACTGTGTAAATATTCTTAAAGAATAATCCTGCCGCCAGGGAATGCACATAATCTCCATCCACTACCAGGTCCATTATGTTGGAAAGGAGTTGTGAGACTATATCTGAAAAGTTTAACACACGACCTTCAAATCCTCTGATCCAAGCATGGCCCACGATATTCTGAACTGCAAACTGGATAAGAGTGCAGTCAGAGTCGATAAGAGTCATGAGATCAATCGCCTTCACACGCCCCCGTATCTCTGGTTCCCAATCGAGGGCAGGGAAAAACAACCTCTGGTTCAATCGCGTATCCGCCATCATCAACTGAAGACAAAAACTAGCAAATGAAAGGAGGTAACAACACGGAGAGAAAAGTAGAGCGGCAGAGCAAGGAAACCACACAGGAGAGAACCCTTAGAAACACACATATGAAAGGAGCCTAAAAGAAGGCAAAAGGAAAAGAGAACTGGTGGAGAAATAAAAGCGCTCGCGTCAGCCGCACAGCTGATGAGAAAGGTATTCTGCCAGCCTATTTGAGAGCGAATATAGGTGACAACGTGTCCACTGCCGGTAGGAGGAGTCGGGAGAAATAAGCCGTTACGCTGTCAAAAGATATACAAGCAGTCCTAGCATGGCAATAACTATAAATGCACATAAGGCGAGAGCAGATATGCTATCTTCCCCTTGCAGGTGGGACATCTGACTAGCCTACATTCGTCTTAATACATTCATCCCAAAAAAAATTAGAAAAGCGCTCCTGGAGAATGTTAGAGATCCTTGAAGGAGTATAAATGAGGAAATAAATGCGACAGCTTCCTATCCCAAAGTGAGACTAGTGAGAGAACATCCGGTCGTACATCAGACGTGTCAACATCTTGGAACCAGTCAAGGAATAAACTTACTCATCTGCCATATCAACAGACAGGAGAGAGGTCAGTTGACATGGCAATTGGAGTTCGCCACGATAGAAGGAAACAGTGTCTTTATCACTATCAATTGCTACATTGGCTAGGAAGTCCGCCACCCTGTTACCTTCCCGTAGCGTGTGGGATATGAAAAAATTGTCCAGTCTGTTCAGAAGAGCTTTGGCCTGAGAGAGGATATAGGTCAATTTCCAGTTATCTAATCCTTTCCCCTTAATTGCATTTATTACTATCAAGGAATCGCCCTCAATCCACACGTTCCTTAGACCTTTTTCGAGTGCCAGGTTAAGTCCATGCACCAGAGCCCAAGCTTCTGCCTCATTGTTGGTGCCTGGGGGTAATTTGGATGACTTGGCTGCAATCAACTCTCCATGTATGTCCCTAATAACACATCCCATTCCAGAGAGGCCAGGGTTCCCTCGACATGTCCCGTCAATGTTGAGCTTACAAAAGGGAGAAGAGGGTGGAGTCCATTTAACTTTATCTCTGGTTGTGGAGACCTTAGGAGTTCCTGCATTGATACCAATCCCCAAAGATCTGACTGAGGGCCAGAGGGATATAACTTCCTCATCCCATTTAGTCCAAACCAGCTTAGAGGAATTAAAAGATCTAAGAAAAGCCACTGTCTGTTCCGCTATGGCAGCATCAAGTTTAGTACAGACCTGAAACACTGATCGAGCTTCCTTCCTGAAAATACGCAGATTCCTTTCCCACCAGAGGTTCCAAATAATCATGGAAGGACCCAACTCCCAAAGGCATGCTAATGTTGAGGAAGCAAATGGATGAGGCCAGTTTTTAAACATAAGAAATAATGATTTGGAGAAAGGGCTTGACCATTTTAACTTCCAGAAAAACCAGGTCTAGCATACTCTACTAAAGGGGCAGTGAAGCAAGATGTGATCTAAAGATTCTTCCTCCAATCCGCAGAGCACACAAAGGAAATTTGACCCCAAACCTAATCTTCTGAGTCGGTCACCTATAAGGATTTTATTATGAAGGGCACACCAAGCGAAAGCTCCAGCCCTAGGGAGAGTTGACGTGCCCCAGCACAGCTTCGAGGGCCAGTTTAACAGTGCTTTCTGCACGCCTAGTTTATATCCATCTTTAACTGAATAACGTCCTGAACTAGCCGCTATCCAGACCACTTCATCCTCTATGTTGGAGACAAACACTGCCCTCCTACCAAGGAGACGGCTGAGAAGTACTTTTTGGGAGAAAGGAAAATTGTAGTCTAGAAATCCTTTCCATGCAACTGTAACTAATTTCCCCTCCCTAACCACCTGCCAGTAATCTTTAACTTTATGCCCCCAATGTGATTGTAGAAAAGAACATGCCTCAGAGAGCTCAAAAAATGTAGACAGTGGCGCTTCCTCACCCCAAGAGTCAAACCAGAAGTCTGCCTTTTCACCATTATGTATGATCCAAGTGAGGTTGGGCTGAAGGAGGTCCCTACTTCTTATTAAGAAATTCCATATAGCGGAACCCTTGGGAGGGTTTTGCACTGTGAAGATTCTCTCATTATCCAATGAATCAAGATACTTAGGTTTCATTAGTTTTACCCACATGGCGTTAGGTTTGAAGTACATGTTCCACGCCAATTTGGCCCCGAGTGCCTGGTTTTGAGCTTGGATATTCAGAATTCCCGACCCTCCTTCCGCCTTGGGTTTGCACACTTTATCCCAAGCCAGTAAGTGTATTTTCTTCTCTTCAAGAGAGCCTTGCCAGAGAAATTTTCTGCAGAGACCATCAATTTTAGCTATAATTCCTTTAGGGACATGAAAGACCGACATCATGTATACTGGCACCGCAGCCAACACAGCTTTAATCAAAACTATTCGTCCAGCTAAGGATAGATGGCAACCTTTCCATTTAGCCAGCTTTGTGTTCAAATTCTGTAAAACCTTGCCCCATAAATTATTCTTGTATTTGCCCAGGAAAAGGGGTAGACCGAGATAGCTTCCTGGGAGAACTTGGGATTCGAGGTTGAGGGTAACTTGTATCAGCTTTTATAGAAGCAATGGAACATTTTGGAAAAACACCATAGATTTATTAAAATTCACTTCTTGCCCTGATACACAGCAATAAGACTTGACTGTATTCATCATTGCTTTGGCTTCCCGCAATGACGCTTGACCAAAAAGTATTGTATCATCAGCAAACAAAGCATGAGTAAAGGGCTCTTGAATACCTTTTAGTTTGATACCTTGCCAATCTGACCTTCTCTTTGCCTCCTTTATGGACCAAGTGAGTGCTTCCGTCATGATAATGAAGAGGTAAGGAGAAAGAGGGTCTCCTTGTTTTAAACCACGTGAAGGTTCAAAGAAGCCAGTCTCCTTTCCATTTATTAAAACTGAAGCTCAGAACCCTGAGATACATGAGTTAATCCATTTAACCACTTCTTTGGAGAACCCCATTTGGATCATAATATCAAATAGGAAGCTCCAATTCACTCTGTCATAAGCCTTAGACATATCAAGTTTCACAACCATAGCTTTCTTTTTTTCCTTGTTCACTAAATGCAAGATTTCATGAGTGAGGATGGCACCCTCCATGGTCTCTTTTCCTGGTACAAAACCCCCTTGCTCACTAGAGATCAACTCCTTCATCAAGGGTGACAATTTGAGCGCTATGGCCTTTGAAATTATCTTATAGATGAAGTTACACAGAGAGATAGGCCGGAAGTCTTCAAAAGTTTGGAGAAATTTTGACTTGGGAATAAGCATTAAACACATCGATTTAAGTTCCTTTAACACATTCTTAGCTTTTCTAGATTCTTCGACAACTAGGAAAACATCCCTCCCAACCGTGTCCCAGCACTTCTGAAAGAAAATTCCCGTCCATCCATCCGGGCCCGGCGCTTTCTCTCCCGCCAAAGAGAACACCGTAGACTTAACTTCTTCTAAGGAAAATGGTTTCAAAAGTTCCTTATTGTGATGATCATTGATTAACTTTGGAATGAAATTACACACCTCTAAAGCTTTATTCCGAGGGTAATGCGGGCTGGAAAGAAGATTTGCAAAGTAATTTTGTGCTGCATCCATGATATCTGACTGATCAGTGTAAGTCTGCCCATTTTCCAATTGAATGGATTTAATAGAATTAACCCCAGCTCTTAGCTTGACCGACAAATGAAAATAAGAGGTATTTTTGTCTCCTTCTTTCAACCATAATTCCTTGGATCGTTGCCTCCAATAAAGTTCTTCCCTTTTCAAGATTTCTTCCAGATCTGATGTCAACTGTTTCTCCTTCTGGAAGGAGGATAAATCCATGCCTCTAGCGATTATGAAATCAGCGAGTGCTTTTAGATCTTGTAATATTCTAGCTTTCTCAGCAAAAATATTTCGGAAATGGTTTTTGTTCCATTCCATTACCCTGTGCCTTAGCAATTTTAACTTGCTTTCTAATTGAAACATTCGTGATCCTTCCACAAAAGGAATGGAATTCCACCAGAGCTGAATATTATCCATAAAAGTCGTATCCTTGAACCACATAGACTGAAACCTGAAACGCTTCTTGCAGGGAAAATGTTGACCTCCTAAAGAGAGCCTGACTAGAAAGTGATATGAGCCTACCAAGGGCCGAATATCTGCTTCACAACTGAAAGGAAAATTAAAACATTTTGGAGACAGAAGGAATCTATCCAATCTTTCTGCTATTTGTAGAAATCCTTTTCTTCTGTTCGTCCAGGTAAAAGTACCGTTATTGGGAATGCAGTCTATTAAAGAATTGTTATTAACAAAAGCCTGGAAGTCCTTCTGAGATCTAGGTGGATGCGTGATACCCCCTGACTTTTCCTTGTCATCTAAGATGGAATTAAAATAACCCCCTAAAATGAAAGGTCTCCATTTCAGCTTCCTCAGCCAAATAGACAGATTATCCCAAACTAATTTCTTCTGTGATAAATCTACAGGCGCATATACATTCACAAGCCATAAGTCAGCTCCATTAAGAAGTTCAGGGAACTTACCAATTATAAAGTTGTCAGTCTTCTCCACTACTTCCAAGGCTTGAATATGATTCCTCCATCCTGTAACTAACCCTCCAGCAGCCCCACGAGCATCCACCTTTACAAAGCACCAATCCTTCCAACTCTTAGAGAAAGAAACAAAAGATTCTGAGGACAATTTAGTTTCTTGAAGCATGATTATTTCTGCTCGCTCCTCATCAATTTGGTATTTGATGAGGTTCCTTTTGTTAGGGGCGTTAATGCCCCTAACATTCCACGTGAGGATCCTCATACCTCCTGAGGAGAGTAGCTAACTCTCCTCCTGCTGTTTGGACTTTGGGAAGCTTGAGCATTTAGACCACTAGGCGCATCTTTGTTGTGCCGCAGCTGCTTCTGTCTGGAACTTTTCCTGAGGGGGGTAGGGGTGCTTTTAGTCAAAGGGTTGTTCATACTTGTTCGAAGAAGACCAAGTGGCCTATTCTCCTCCTTTTCAAGGTCTTCCTGAAGAACCTCATCTGCAATTTCCTCCATCACATTTAGAGCCACTTTGGACACCACCTGGTCTAGCAGTTCCTTCAACGTTTCATTGTCCTGAATCAAGTCCTTGGAGAAATCATTTTTGTCGGCTGCTATTTCCTTGGAGGCGTTCTGATCATTTAAGGTAGCTGGAATCATATCCCGCAGGGGGGTGTCCTCCTCCCTGTTTAAGAAATCCTCTTCCTCCCTTAGCGGAGAGAAGCAACTAGGGCCATGAGTAGAAGTCTCCTTGTTCGCATCTTCTAGACAGGTACCTTCCTGAGAAGCGAGGAACAAATCCTCAAGATCCTCTAAGTCCTCTGGCAAGGGTTGACGATCCTCAATATTATCTCCGAGGGGTAATACCGTATTTGCTGACTGATCTTTTCCCTCTGAAATCCCAAGCACCACCTGTAGATCTTGTGGAGGTACACTCATCCGAGCCGAGTCAGAAATATTTTCCACCTGGGAACCCAACATAACGGCATTACTGCTACTTAAGCCGTGCTCCTCTAAGAACACTTTTTCCAAAGATGTTGGATTGGAGGCTTCCTTCTCTTGTTCCAACCCTCTTCCTTGAATGGACAGGTTATCTACTGTCATAAGGAAATCTTGAAGCCTTTCCAGATCCTCTGAATTTACACCATCTTGAATTAAAATATCTTGTAGCCAGATTCCATGTATGGAGTCCAACTTGATTCTTTTGGGCAATAGCTCCTTAGCCTCTGTAAGAATTCTAAGTCTTATTGAAGAAGAGGTGAGATTTACTGCGGGGATGTCCACTTCTTGACACACCCCCATGGAGTTACCAAGACTTGTCAGGACTTCAACATCCCTGTACTCCATCGGCAAATAAGGAAAATGAACCCAAAGAGGGATCAAAGGGATTTGTTCTTTCCCAACATGAAAATTTGGGCACCATTTTTGGCACCAAATAACTGTTTGATTAAACTTCCATATTTTCTTCAAAAGAATATTGTTTCTATCCTCCTTATCCGGGAACACAAAACAAAAAAAACCGTTACCCAGTTCACAGAAGTCAACCAGATTTCCCCACCGAGCTTGTTGCCATTCTATAAGATCTTGAACTAAGAAATGAGGGGACATCACTTTACCTATAACGGTTGTCTCCGTCAGGATTTGGGCTCTATCACGGAGCTTTTTTTCCATCTGGTGGAGGGGAATTTCCTTGAACTCACTACGCCTTGTGACATTCTTAATGACGGGGATCCAAATCTTCTTATGCTTTGGGGCAGGTCTGATCTTATCCTGGTGTCTATTAAAATGAGAAAACCGGGGGCCTTTTCTCTGCTGGGAGTCCATCCCTCGGTGCCCTTTTGAGTAAGGGCTTGCCATCAACTGATCATCCTTTCGTCTAGCCCTGATTTCATCTTTCTTTACTTGATAATCCCTGAAAGCAACATGCTGAGACTCCAATGGTGCCCTAAAAGTGAAGGAGGCTTCTTTCCGTTGATAAGTCCGAGAGACTCCATTTTTTGAAAACCCATCTTGAAACCAAACCTTCCTACCTGGCGGCTGTCGTCCATGTTCCCGCTGACCTGGTTTTTTTAGAATAGAGTGAAAATCTCGCCTATGTCCTTGAAACCCTTCCATCCATCTTGAAGAAGTTCCAGGGAAACTCTAATGCAATAGCGCTGATCGATAAGCCATGAGAAGGGAGGACGTTGGCCCCGACGATCACACAGACATAGGTTCAACACTTAGTCATTGAAACTTTTATCATACACAGGTGTTGCTCCAGACTCTTTTCTTTGTGATTGACAATATATTTAATATTTCATCACCATGAATTCGAGAGGAGATTCAAGCTTTAGAGAGCGATATGTCATGTGTCTTGAATGGGCTATAAAGTATAACTAAATTAACCCCAAAACTTGTAAAGCTCCTCTAAAATATCAGATTACAATGAATAACAGTATCAAATATTTGGGTTAAAAAGAATGTTCCTCTTGTACATATGAGTTTCTTGAATCGATATTCGTGTCTTACAGATATGAACTGATACCTGAGATTTGCAACCAGACATAATCACCAATTGCTTCCTGGCTTGATTTTACGTCCAGTGAAGAAATTTAGAAAATGCTAGCAATCAGGGAAAATTCGATCAAGTTGATGCCAAAACTATCAGTCTTGTTCAGTTTGTGCCAAACCGTATAAATTCTAAAAAGAAATATTGTTCGTGTCAAAAAGGAAATCAGGTCCAAAAAACATTGCCTATGTTCAACCAATTATAGAAAATTTTTCATAATGTACTCTTTCAAAGCCATGCACTTCATCACTCTGGTGATTTTACAAGGCATTGTCAAAAAAGGGCATTGATCATAATTACATAATAACATTGTATGGTCAATTTCTAATAGTTTCTTTTTTTTGTCTATCTTGGTGTCTAACTTATTTAGCACCTCTGTTGCAGAATCCCAATAAATTTGTTGAAAATATAAATTGCTGCATATGGCTGTTCTGAGCCTGGACTTTTCCCGGCCCGGTCTAATACCTGTATGTAAAACCAAGCAACATTTAAGCACTCAACTCAATTTATTGTTCAACACTCAGTTTGGTGTTCTCCTCATCATGCACTATTTTTACTAATCCCATCATTCTTATTCCCCCTTTCAGTCCTAGTTAAGCGAGGATGTTTGATTCAAATGTTTTTGGGTTATTAGTTAATCCTAAAGTAGTTGTGTTTTAATTACACATTTCACCACTCCGATAGGGTGGGAAGGGATCATGGAACATCTTCATATTTGTATTCTATGGTGCAATAGGTACTTGCTTTAAAGCATTGTTATTTTTGTTCACCATTACCTCTTATGGATTAAGAAACATTTTGATGAACAAATTGGTGCAAGAGCACCTTGGGAGTTCATGCATCCATGAGGCAACTTTGGATTTTTTATTTAAGTTTGATGTTTTGTTCTTGTAATAAGGTCTTTAGACCATTTTAAACTTGTTTGAGTCTAGCTTAAGTCCTAGGAGTTCATTTTGGAATCATATTACAAATATTGTAAAAGTTGTCATGTTGTAAAATGCAAAAAAAATGCAACAAAAGGAATATGAAAGGTCAAGGACGTGAAAAGTCATTAGAATCAGTGGGTTTTTGATGAAAAGCATGTAAATATGCCAAAAGCAGTTCAAAAAATAAGGTGGAGAAGTCATTTTTGGAGAAAAGCAATAAAGGAAAACTTTGTTTTCTGTAATTTTTTTGTGTTTTATGTTGTTCCCGTGACTTGTACGGCCCAGTATAGTACGGTCACATTCCAAAACCAAGTGCATGTGGTAGAGTTGTGAATAAGATTTCATTTAATCTTTGTTTGGTCAATTTTCATTGGATTTTGAGTGAGTTAGAGCCCATTTTGTAAAAAATGTCTGTAAAAACCTAGTGAGCTAGGGTTTGAGCAAGAAAATGGTATAATTTTCATTTCCACCAGTGGAAACCGCTATAAATTGGTGGATGGAATATGTTAGGCTATATTTTGTGTTCTCCAAGTTGCAGGAGTCAAGAATAAGGTTTTGTGCAGGTATGGTGATGCCCTAGGCTAGAAAAAGCATGCTTTTGAGCAAGAATGATGCATAGAAGTAGGGTTTTGTAAAAAGACAACGTGGGTATTGTTTCAATTGACAAAATGGTAGATTTACACCCCATGTAATGTGTAGAGTTTTCTAAATTAGGGTTTTGTATTGTTTTTCATATACTTGCTTTGTAAAATAGGGCTAATTAGGCCATTGCCAAAATGGGATAGTCAATTTTAGGGGCTTGAGTTGCAAAACAATCCCACTTGTACTTGAGATATGTTGTGTAAGAGGGAAAAGGGTATCCATAACTATAGATAACTTCCATGTTTCAGGTCTTACCTAAAAGTTATGCTTGAAAAACCTCTTTTGATGTCCTAATTTGGCCTAGTTACAGCATAACAGGGAATTATTGAGGGTGTTGTTCCAAAATAACCACATCCCAAATCTAGTTATGTTGAAGAACAACCAAAAGGGTATCTATAATGATGTTTGGTTTTTGGGTTTGAAGTCTTGTTGGAAAGATATGATGAAAAAACCAAGTTTTGTGGGCTACAAGGCATAATGAAGGTTTGTGTGAGAAACCATCAAAGTTAAGTTTTTGAAACTTGCAAAGTTGGTTCATTTATCTTGTGTTGACATCTCCACTTGCTCTACATCACAAACATTGTTGATCTTCTAGTGGCCTTGCTATAAATCTATTGTAATCTTGACATGACTCTATGCTATATCCCCTTGTCCTATGGAAAGAACAAAACTAGTTATACTCATAGGGTGGACAATATGATTCATATCAGTTGTCATTCCAATTTCAGTTCCATGATTGTTGATTGTCTCTTTGATAATAATTATTGTTTCAGGGATGATCTATAGCATTAACATTCTAAGGGAAATAATCCATCCCATTATAGTCATCCCTTACTTTGTTCCTTATCAAGGGTTGATCTGTCACCCCATCTATGGTCACATTTTGATTTACTTTTAGAATTTTAACCATGGAAGGGTTGTTTCCATTGTTGTCACTCGAATTACTATTCGACCATTTTCGCTATAAGTTTTTCTCACACTATCAATCACAACTTGGTCAATTCTTAATGTGCTTTCCATAGCTTCCTCATAGGACCAATATGCTAGTTTTTGTACTTCCTCTCTGTATTCTTGTTAAATTCATGTAAGAAGAGGTAGCACGATTCTTTATGGTCCATGTTTGGGACACTTGTTGATGAGTACAATACCTGCCTCCATCATGTGACAAAATGTGCTATTCATTCATTTGTATCTTACTTCATGGTCAATAATTCTCGTATTCTTGTTCTGATTAACTTGTTCATGTCAAAAGTTGTAATTAACTCTCCTATGATTTGATAAAAGGAGTGAACTAAGGACTAAAGTAAGCAATAATACTAGTCTTAGGCAATCCCTTCAAGAATTTTAGGGAAAATTCTTGCTACAACTCCACCCAAGGAAGGAGTTCTCTTATGGCCATAGTGTAAGCTTTTATGTGTGAATTCCGATCTTCCTTCCCTTTGAATTTTGGTAGATTTCAGAGAGGATGTGGTAGCAACATATTGCATATGTTATGATCTAGAGGATCTTATAGATACTCAAGGTAATTCCATGAAAAAGTGCTTTGAGATGTTGGCATTGAGAGAACGAGTCTCGTAAATGGGACTTGTTGCTTTGGCCCATGATATCTAGGCACATTCATGTATAAATTATTTGAACTTGTGGATAAACCTGAGTGTGAAAGTTGTGGGTTTGATAGGCTCTACCTAATTGTGGAAGTTGTTGTATCATGTCATTACTTCCATTACATGAGTAAAGTTCAAGTAAGGGGGGTTTTGGGTTGACCCTGGTCTTGTTCAAGCCTAACATTATGTGAGTTCACTTGTGTTCTATTTCTTTGGTGATTTTTATCTTGAGGAGGTTGTTCAACTCTTGCAACCTCTAATGTGCTAATCCATTGGACCAATGTGGCTATGAGGTCAACAAGGGTTGTAGTTCTTGTTCTCTAAGCATCTCTAGTTTGTTGTAAACTTTCATGGTTTTCTCAACTCAGGTGCTCTCTCGAGGCATTTACTAGTTTCTCATCTTGATATGCGATATGTAAGGCCTCTTGAGCCTCTATAGCCTCTTGCAGGTGTTTTTCTAAATGTTTCACTTCATTATCTAATTATGTTGTTGTTCTTGTGTAGCTTGTTGAAGATTGATCTACTTGGTGGATTGATGATCAAACAAGCACTCAACATGCTCTACCTTTGCTAGAGTGAGTTGTTGAGCCATTGCTTCTTGTTCCCAAGTGAGATTGTCAAATGTAAGAGAATAACAAGTTTCTCACATGTCAGTCTCGTAATCTAAATCTTCATAGTCAAAGAAGTTTATGGTAGGTGCCAATGGATGAAGTGACATATACCTATCAAACACATGCATTTCAGGTTATCTTGAGGAGTATTCCTTCAGTTTCCTTTTGATTCCTTCACATTGAGGGTTGCTGTAGATACCATAGAATAAATAGAATAGGGAGCAAGGAGGATGAAGATGATGAGCAAGATGAAAAAGAGAATAGTGAATGGAGAAAGTGTTAATGGAAACATGGGAACACAAAAATATCACACTAGAAGGATTTTCCCTTCATGTAAGGTTTACCAAAATATGTGTTGTTTAGAATGTGACTCAGACAATTTACGAGTGCGTCAGACTCCAATGCAACACATGAACTATCTCCTTGCTAAGGGAGACCTTATAGTCAGTCATACTCTCATGGAAATAACATTGAACAGATAGTGATTATTCTATTCTTGAGGGAGAAAAACATCTCAAATGGTGGTTGGGTTGTTTTCTTAATGTGTGTAACTTTGACATGGTTGTTTTGATGAAAATGTTTGACTGCATGGTTGTTATGGTGATAATAGTATGACCCAAAGGGCCACTTGTCCTAAGTCTCCTAAGCCTATCAGAAATGTCATTATGTTCATTTATGATTCAAAGATGCTCTTATCTCCTTTCATTGTTTTGGATTATCTATTGTATCAGTTCTTGTTGGTCAATGATGTGTTGGTGATGTTCTTGTTCTTTAATGGTTTGTTCTACATTTTTTTGGTTGTGAAATGGATGCAATATGTTCTCCCCAATCTCATCAAGGATGGATTTTATCAAATATTCCCTGATGTTTGGGCACATTAAATGCTTAGCAAGAAGGGGAAAAGTTTGTATTAATTTTTATTGAAAATGTTGACAATTGACCTCGTGATGGTACCAAGGGTTTCCTAAATGCTTTGTTTTGACTTGTTTAATGCATTGACCTTATGATGACATCAAGTGTTTTATCACTTGTTTTATTTTTATGTTTTCCTAATATTTTTGTTTTTTTTATTAATGCAAGCTATATGAAATATAGTACAAATTTTAGTTCTTTCTCTCCAAATTTTGATGTGATCTAATCACCTATGAACTGAAAATGGATGCACTCTAAATGAATTTTTCAATGAAAACTAGTCTATATTTTTGTTGTTTTCATGAATCATTTTTCAAATTGTAATCTAAGAAGAGAAATTGAAAGTAATCTAAGAACAACAAAAATAAATTTAATCTAAGAATGCAAGGAAAATCTAAGTGAAGTAATTTGAATGTTGGGAATTAAGGTGTCTCAACCTTGGTAATTCCTTGTATTATTTCATTGTATTTATTTATTTATTGCCTATTATTGTAATTAGGATGCAAATCCTTATTGTCATCTTGTGGGAGTTGGCACGGTGATGTGTCATCCTACGAGGAAGGTGACCACATGTAAATTTGTCCTCACATAAGGAGATAGGTGTCCCACTTAGTGGTAGGAATATTTTGCCATGTGTCAGCATCTTGGATAGTGTGTAAGGGAATATTGACTGAAATGGTTATGACAGATTCCTATGACAAATCTATGATGCGTAAGAGTCAAATGAAAGATTCTATGACAGGTGAAGACATGTGTCACAAGGCATCTTGGAAGAAGGCATCTTTGGGTTCTACAAGGAGGGTTATGACATGTTGTAAGAGAATATGCTATTTTAACCTGTGTATGACAGATTCTCTTACAGCTGTAAGATATGACAGTTATGACAGATTCTATGACAGTCATAAGAGTATCTGTCATAGCCCAACTTAGGAATAGGTGACTTCTTTGGGATGGGATGATATGACAAGTGTCATGAACACCCTACAGTGTTGGACAAGTGTCCCTAGGCATGGTTTTTGGGCCATGAGGCTATGTTGGATGCCCATCTCAAGATAGGCTCATTTTTTCCTTGTATCTTCTATATAAACAGGTGCTTTTGAGAGGAGATGTATTATGTGATTGACAAGTACTATTATGCTACCAAATTGTCTCTAGATACAAGTGTCGAAGACTCCTCAGAGCTTGCACTGCAAGTGTATTGTAAACCATTATAGTTTTGATAATACATTGTGCAGGTTTTAGAGTGTTGGGTTTTTCACCCGATAAGGGTTTTCCCCACATTATATCTTGTCTCTCTCTTCTTTTGTCTTACATTCTTGTGTTGTGTATTACTACAATATCTCCATTGTTGTGTTAAAAATTCTGTAATTGTAAAGGTTAAAAATAATTTGCACTCATCTCTCCTCATTAGATTAGTGTAGGAAGTGATTTCCGCACACCTAGCTTCCTTTCAGTTGGTATTAGAGCTTGATCACCTTTGGTCCTAGTTGTTGGGTAGGGGTTTTTTGAGATGGTCTTAGATTGAGTGAGAGTCTGTGTAGAGTATTTTGTAATCCTGTTGCAGGAAAAGAGATGCAGGCACATCCAGAAGATTAGAGGTGGAGAAATTCAATGGCACAAATTTTGAGTTATGGAAACTTAAGATGGAAGACATGCTTGTTGATCGAGACCTATGGGAAATCGTATCCGGTGTAAAACCAACCGCAATGGCACAAGCTGATTGGGATCTCAAAGATCAGAAGGCTAAGGGTCTCATGAGACTTAGTCTAGCTGATTCTATCCTGTTAAATGTCCATGAGAAGAAGACCATGAAAGACGTTTCAAAGAAGCTTGGAGATGTTTATCAGGCCAAATCCCTAGTGAACAAGCTTTTTCTGAGAAAGAAGTTGTATTCTCTGAGGATGGAGGATGGAGGATCTATTGCAAATCACCTGAATGCTTTCAACATGTTAGTTGCACAATTGACATCCATTGGTGTGAAGATGGAGGACGAGGATCGTTGTATGACCTTGCTTTGTTCTTTGCCGGACTCGTGGGATCATCTTGTTATGGCTATTGGGAGCACCACATCCACTTTCAAAATGGATGAAGTGGTATCTTCATTGTTATCTGAAGAGATATGGAGAAAGTCTTCTGAGGCAGCCAAAGAGGCTCTAGCAGTTCGTGCAAGACCCAAGGAGAAAGGGAAAATTAAGGACACAAAAGATGAGAAGGGTAGATCCAAATCTCCTGGAAAGTCCAAGGATCTCTATTGGAATTGTGGCAAAACTGTGCATTTTCGAAAGGAATGCAAAGAGGGAAAGAAAAAGAAGAAGAAGAATGCCCCATATTTAGATTCTGACAAGTCACAAGATGATGGTGATGCCTTCATCGCAGCCCTGGCCACCCATGCATCATATGATGTGTGGTTGATAGAATCTGGTGCATCATTCCACATGACCTCGCATCGAAGTTGGTTCACAAAGTATGAAGAGTTTGATGGTGGAAGAGTGTACCTAAGTGACGTTCTCATCTGAAGATTGTTGGTCGTGGAAGAGTCTCAATCTGATTCCCTGATGGATGAGTGAAGGGGATCACTGGGGTTATGCACATCCTAGACTTGGCATAGAACCTGCTTTCTGTAAGTATGTTGAATGATACAGGTGTGTAGGTTGTCTTTTCGAAGGATGGATGCAAGATGACTAGAGGATCTATGGTGCTTGTGAAGGGTACTCAGAGAGGTACTCTATTTTAGCTAGAGGCATGCACTTCACAGTGTAATAGTTCTTCTGAATCGAAGAAAAGAGTTGCAGTCACTTCATCCCCACCATTTGAACAAGCAGTGAAGAAATTTGTTGTAACAAATTCTGATGGTAGTGCATCTTGTGTACCTAGGGGTGCTCATGCTTTGGAAGTTAAGCTTCTTGCTAAAAAGACTATGTTATGGCATATGAGATTTGACCACATTGGTGAGAAGGGTCTTAGAACCCTGAAAAAAAAATCTCATTGAGGGGTTAAATGATTGTAATCTTGAGTTCAACTTTTGCGAGCATTGTATTTATGGAAAGTAAAACCGTGTTCAGTTTTACTCTAGTTCTCACAAGTCTTCTGGTGTGTTGGACCTTATTCATTCTGATGTGTTTGGTCCTGTTAGTGTTCTTTCGATTTCCAAATCTGTATATTTTGTATCTTTTATAGATGATTATAGTAGAAGGACATGGATTTACTTTCTCAAAAGCAAGACTGAAGTCTTTAGTCAGTTCAAAGAGTTTAAAGCTTTTGTTGAGAATCAAACTAGTAAAAAGATTAAGTGTTTGAGAACTGATAACGGTGGTGAGTTTTGTTCGACAAAGTTCGATAAGTTCTGTAAAGAGCAAGGGATTGAGAGACATAAGACAACTCCATACACCCCGCAGCAAAATGGAGTTGCAGAGAGGATGGATAGGACATTGATGGAGAGGGCTAGGAATATGCTTAGTGGAGCAAGCCTCGAACAAAAGTTTTGGGTTGAAGCTTTAGCCATTGCTTGCTACCTAGTAAACAGGTCTCCTACATCAGTTCTAGTTGGTAAGACACCTATGGAGGTGTGGTTTGGTAAGAAGCCTTCAGTTAGACATCTTCGTATTTTTGGTTGTGAGGCATATGCACATGTGCCTAGGGAGAAAAAGTCTAAATTGGAGAACAAGGCTATTATGTGTATTTTCATTGGCTATGGTGTTAGTGTGAAAGGATACAAGCTTTGGGATCCTGTGGCTAAAAGAATGTTATATAGTAGAAGTGTTATTTTCAAAGAGCTAACACCTTCTCTCGTTGTTATATAGCTAGAAGAAATAGAAAAGAAAGAGGATGTGGTTCAGTTTCCTTCTACCCTTGAGAAGACTGAACCAACAAACCCTATGAGACCTGATGATGAGGAGAGCTCTAGCAACTCTAAAAGTTCAGAAGAAGAAGTAAAACCTCAACCTCGGCCTTTGAGGAGGTCTACATGAACAAGAAAGAAACCTAATAAGTTTGGTTATTCATTGCTTGATTCTATTTGTGCTTTTGCCTTGCTTACTAACACTGATGAGCCTAGAACTATGATAGAGGCTATGGGCATGAAAGATGTAGGTTCCTGGAAGGAGGCCATGGAAGATGAGATGGCTTCTTTGGAAAAGAATAAAACATGGGACTTTGTGCCTTTGCTTGAAGGACGGAAACCTGTTGGATGCAAATGGGTGTTCAAGAAGAAATTTAGTGTAGATGGCAGTGTTGAAAAGTACAAGGCCAGACTGGATGTGAAGGGGTATTCACAAGTGGAGGGAATTGATTATGGTGAAATTTTATTTCCCATTGCAAAGCTGACATCTATTCGGTTCATGTTATCTCTTACAACAGCTTATGAATTAGAGGTGGAGCAGATGGATGTGAAGACAACATTCCTTCATGGTGATTTGGATGAAGAGATTTACATGTCACAGATAGAGCATTACATAGAGAAAGGTAAAGAAAATTTGGTTTACAAGTTGAAAAAGCCTTTGTATATTTTAAAGCAGTCTCCTAGGATGTGGTACTTGAATTTTGATGCCTTTGTGTTGCCAATTAGATTTCTGATATTGAAATCAGATCATTGTGTGTATTATAAATTTGACAATGATTGCATTCTCATAATTGCATTGTATGTTGATGATATGCTGTTAATTGGGAATGGTAAGAATATGATTTCTGATTTGAAGTCTCATTTGTCAGCACAGTTTGAGATGAAAAATCTAGGGACAGCCAGGTACATTCTGGGAATGGAAATCAAAAGAAACAGAGCTAACAAAAAACTTTGGTTAAGCCAGAGTAAGTATGTGAAGACCATGTTGGATAGGTTCAGCATGGCAGGTTGTAGACCATTGTGTGTTCCTGTTTCTTTGGGGACAAAGTTGTCTATTAATGATTGTCCAAAATCTCCTAGTGAGGTGGAGGACATGAGTAAAGTACCTTATGCTAGTGTTGTTGGCAGTTTGATGTATGCTATGATCTGGACAAGACCAGACATTACCCAAGCAGTGGGAGTCCTTAGTTGATTTATGGCTAATCCTGGACGGGTACATTGGAATGCAGTTAAGAGAGTGTTCAGATATTCCAGGGGTACTTCCGAGTATTCCATATGTTATCATGGCAATTCTACAGGACCTCCACATTCTATTTGTATTCATGGATTTGTGGATTATGATTGGGCAAGTGGCATTGATAGCAGGAGATCCACTAGTGCTTATGTGTTCACTATGTTCAGTGGTGCAATTAGTTGGATGAGTAAGCGACGACCTGTGATTGCTTTGTCCACGATAGAAGTTGAGTATATGGCAGCAACTCATGCTTATAAGGAAGCCATTTGGCTTAATAGATTGCATTTAGATATTGGTGTTGATGCAGGATAGCTTACGATTTGTTGTGACAGTCAGAGTATGATTTGCCTAGCAAAGAATCCAACTTTCCATGCCAGTGTTTAGGGTGAAAAATGATAGTTTTGTTTACTAGGCTAAATGCTACCATTTCTCACCACTAAGCATTGGGGAGACAAGAATTGGGCTTGAAACAAGCTTCTATTCAGTTTGCCTCCCTTTGATGCTCGCATGGTTATGGAACCTAAGGCCCTAATCAAGATTTTTGCCAAGTGTTGTATTTTTAACCAAGTAAAAACCCTAATTATGTCTCAATTTAACAATATATAGAAACCGATGAAATATCTGGTAAAACTAATCACATAGGTGCAGAGGAGAGGTTCCAAAGACACAGTACCTAGATTTTGAGGGCTACCTAGACTAGGGCACCTGCTCCAATGTCCTGCAAACTTTTGAACAAAAAAACCTTCTGAATAGGGTGCCTAAGACTGTAAAATGGCTTCCAGATCTCAGAGGAAACACTTGGCTAGACTAGGGCACCCACTCCAATGTCCCGCAAGTCTTGGAATCTAAAAATCTGAAATTATGTCACAACTATACCCGTAATATTCTTCTTCCTATAGCTTCTTTTTGCCAGAACCTGTGAAACACGATCTGCACATACAAAAGAAGGAAATTGTTGTGGCTAGATAGGAGCTTGCCTCAGTCAAGCCCCGTCTTCGGTATTTCTACCTCAACAATAGCCAAAGGAAAATATTTACAGAAGTGTGTGCAAACTTAACAATGTGTGTATGCATAAAATCAAACCCTAGATGTCTCAATCAAGGGAAGATCAACAACTTGCTTTGGATCAATAAATACATACAACTTCACCTCAAGGAGATGAAACAAATGAAAACTTGCATGAACAAGAAGGCGAATCAGCATTGGTTGTAAATGAATGTTACTTTCTTGAAATATTATATGATGAGCTAGATCCCTATGAGATATTGTATTTAAGTCAACCCTTTGGTTGCAACACTAGTTATCCTGAACTACAATGCCTCTGCGCTATGTGTACATAGGTAAGGCCACCATGAGCCCCCGAGACATTAGGTCAGCCCCTTAGGGCCTTAGGCTAGCATGTTGCTATCTGATATGTTTATTGATGGACTTGTGGAAGTAATCTTTTCACTTAGTGTGCAGATAAACATGCAGGATATTAGAGCTAATTAAGCTATTGGAAGAAATTTTGGCAGATACTGTTAATGTGTATAAATTCATAAGGTTGTATACGAACCGTTTGTATCTTAAAATCTCAGTTATGAAGAATGATACTATACTTATGTTTATTTACAAGAATATTAAGTTACATTAAGAAAATTTTCTTCTATTATCTTATTATCTTTTCAGTATTTTTGTCTAAATAAATAATTTTATTGTGATTTATTGACATTTTCTTGAGTGAGAATTACAGTAACACTAAGGTTCTCAATATGAGGGAAAGGTCCAAGGAAAAAGGGCCAAAAGGAAAGAAAAAATTGAAGGACAAATCTAAGGGTCGGTCTAAGTCTCCTAGGAAGAAGAATAGAGTTAAGTGTTGGAACTATGGTAAAAGAGGGCATGTGAAGAAGGAAGTAGAAACAAAAGAAACTGTGGGATTCTACTAATGATAAGTCCTTGAATGTAGGTGAAGATATTTTACTTTCTACATGCAATGTTGTTACTAATGATCATTGGTTAGTTGACTTAGGATGCTTGTATCATATGACCTTGCAAAAAGAATGGTTTTCCACATACGAAGAGTATGATGGAGGTAAAGTGTACCTTAGGGACAACTCTACATATCTGATATTTGGGAAAGGCAAGGTAATGTTGTGTTTCAGTGATGGGAGAACTAAAACCCTCCTTGGTGTTTTACATGTTCTTGGATTTGCTAGAAATCTGAATTTAGTTATGAAGTTGAATGATTTGGGAACACATGTAATATTTGATAAGCATTGTTGCATATTGGTGAGAGGAAACTTGGTGGTAGTGAAGGAGAAAAGATTGGGTACCTTGTTTAGGCTATATGCCACTATAGTTTGTAATTCCTCTTTTATTTCTAAGGCTTCTGAAAACACTTGTATGTTGTGGCACTGTAGATTGGGTCACACAAGTAATAATATTTTTTAAAACAATTAAGAATACAGATTTGATGGACGGTTTCTCTTATTCTAATGAGTACTTTGATTTCTATGAGCATTGTGCACAGTTTGGTAAACAAAGAAGAACATCATTTCCATTAGGAAGTAATAAAGTGAAAGAGAAGTTAGAGATTAATCATTCACATGTGTTTAGACCTATGGATAATGACTCTATTAGAAAATCTCGTTATTTTGTCACCTTCATTGATGATGTATCCATATTTACATGGATTTATTTTATGAAACACAAATATGAAGTTTTCACTAAGTCTAAGGCTTTTAAAGTCTTAGTTGAAAACCAATCGGGATTAAAGATAAAAATATTAAGATCTTAAAATGGAGGGGAAGATTTCTCTAAGAAATTTGATGAGTTTTGTAAGCATTTAGGTATAATTAGACAAAAGACAACTCTGTATACACCACAATGGAATGGTGTTGCAGAAAGGATGAATCGAACAATCATGGAAAGAGCCAAAAGTATATTGAGTGATTCAAAGTTGGAGAAATGATTATGTGCATACCACTTGTTACTTGATTAATATAACTCCTTGTAAGGCTCTTAATTCGGCACCTTATGAAGTGTGGATAGGTAAGAAACATTTTGTTTCACATTTAAGGGTTATTGGTTGTGAGGCTTTTGTTCATGTGCCTTTAAGGAAAAGTGATCTAATTTGGATCCAAAAGCTCATAAATGCATCTTCATTGGATATGGTGTTGAACACACTAGGATACTGAGAGGGGGGTGAACCAGTATCTAAACAAACTTCAAATCCTCTGAAGAAGATTAAAACTTAAACATTATAGCATCAACATAAACATGAAAGATCAACCCAATGTACATCAACACATAACACCAGATATACCTGGAAAACCTAAGAAGGGAAAAACCATGGTGAGGATTAACTCATAATATATGAACTTTGTTTTAGGGCTACAACCCAAGAAAGCTACTACTCCTTGAAGACTTTGTTCTAGGGTCACTCCCAAGGAATCTACAACTCCCTGCTGACTTTGTTTTAGGTCTACAACCCAAGGAAGCAACTACTCCCTAAACTGAGAATGAACTCAATAAAGATTACAACATGATAGTCCTTCTACTGTCTAAAACTGACAATGAAGTTCACACCTTTGATGATTGCAATTCTACCTTTTCACTCTTCTTTTGAGGATTGGGTTAGTTAGGCACACTCTTCACTTCCCCCCTATCACAAATATGTCTTCAAGATTAATTAGGACAACCCTTATTACTTCTACTCTTTCTCCTTCAATCGCACATCATAATGCATATGATATTCATGTTCTTCTCTTCACAAACTCATATTCACAATCATACCTCACCTAGATCAACTAGGTTTATAATATATACATGAAATTACATTGATTTTTATTACAAATCAGCCAATACACCAAGAATATTACATTTTACAAGTCGGTCGGAGATTACACAACATGAAATATGTAGAGGGCAAGCTCTAATATGAACTACATGCTACTACAGGAAGAGACACACACTTTGCGGATCCCAACACATGCTTAGTCCAGTCCTAAGCATCCTTCACAGCAACATCCTTCAAGGAATGACATCCACACGCTTCTCAAATTTGAAATAGGTTACCCTTAAGCAAGAACACATGAAGCTTGTAGCCCATTGGTCTTCACACTCTTGGCAGTACTCATGAATGATTGAACAATGCTTGTTCTTCTTCCAGATGAGTCAACATGACCTACACAACATCTCCAAACACTCCTTGGACTCCACACAACAAAGAATTTGTGCCTCACACCTTCCATCATGTGACCTGGGAATAGTCAAGCATCCAGAACACACTTTCACGCTTATGTTATTTGAAACCTGAACTTGTGGACCTCCAAAACATTTGAAACTCATATGGATGCACTCATACACTCCTCTAAACATATCCTAAAAACTGTACAGCCATATCTATCACTGCGAAGGAATGCAAAGCATTCCAATAGGTCTTCAACATCACTTCACTCTACCAGAGCATAGACCAGAACCTTGTCACTTATAACTTTCACTGCAGAGGAGTAAATGATTTAAAACTTTGGATTTAGCATCTTTACAACATACTGAACCTAACTTTTGAACTGCATGACCATATCTTCAAATACGGAGGAATGCAGAAGAATTTTAGTGAGCAGTCTTCCAGGTAGTTTCCTACAACATCAACCTTCACCAACTTTCAGAGACCAAAACTTTCATGTAGCAACTCATACTTTCTTAGGATCACTAGGAAATAGCATACAATATGCTACAGGACATCAATGACATCTTCTCATCCTCAGCATAGCCTCTAATTCCCATCTTAATACATCACCATTCATTTTAATGCTTCTAATTCCCATCTTAATATTTCATCATGAAATCATCTTTGTTGACCGTAAGCATGCTCAAAACAAATTTACTTGACACTGATCAAGGCATGACATCAAACCATGAACATCAAGAACATCAGCAACATCACTACATCTTTGTTACTACATTGATATATCATCATCACAAACTGAGTGCTGACCTCACTCTAAGTGTTGACATCAATGAAAACACATATTTCCAACAATCTCTCCCTTTATCATTGATGGACACCTACTCATTCTCCCCCTTAGGTGCACATTTATCTCTCTCACCATTTGACATCAAGGACAAAGGGAAACTACTTCTCTCCCTTAGGGCACAAACTCTCTCCCTAAGGTACACATTTTCTTAATTTTCTCCTCCTTTGATGTTCATACACTTTTTCTTGAGGCAACTCATTGACTCCCCCTGTCAACAACAAACACTACCTGCTCCCTCTGAGAGGTAGCCACCATTAGTCTAGGAAGAAGGATACATCATGAACTCCCCTTGGAAAGATGCACCACTATGCATCTAGCAAGAATAAGGAGGGGCAATTACCCCTAACTTTTTCTGGAGATACTCAAAAGTATCCTTTGCAAGAGCCTTTGTTGAAATATCTTCAATCTGATCCTTCATTGGAACATATTCCAACTTCACTTCCTTATTTGCAACCTTCTCTCTCAAAAAGTGATACCTAATTGATATATGCTTGGTTTTAGAATGCATCACTGGATTCTTTGAAATATTGATAGCACTTGTATTATCATACAAAATAGGAATAGGTTAATCATATAACACCTTGACATCCTTTAAAGTTTGCTTCATCCATAACACTTGTGTACAACAAGATGCTACAACAATATACTGTCTTTGTAGTTGATAAATACATTGAATCTTGCTTCTTGATCTGCCATGAAAACAATCTGTTTCCTAAGAAGAATGCACCACCACTTGTACTTCTTCTATCATCAACACAACCATCCCAATCAGCATCAGTGTAAGCACTTAGATCAAAGTCATTACCTCTAGGATACCATAAGCCATAATCTAGAGTTCCCTTCAAGTATTTGAATATTCTTTTCACTTTCTTCTCACATGTTTTCTTAGGATTAGCTTGATATCTGGAAACCACACATACTGCATGCATAATATCAGGTCTAGAAGTAGTTAGGTACGATAATCCTCCAATCATAGATCTATAAAGAGTCTGATCAACCTCTGGAAACTCATAATTCTTGCTCAAGTGACAACCAATAACCATATGAGTACTTACTGGTTTGGAATCTTCCATACCAAACTTCTTCAACATATCTCTAACATACTTAGCCTGAGAAATAAAGATACCATCATCTAGCTGAGTAATTTGAAGTCCAGAGAAGAATGACATCTCACCATTCATAGACATCTCAAACTTTGTATGCATCTCCTTTGCAAACCTCTTACACATATCATCATCTCCACCAAAGATGATTTCATCAACATATACTGCAACTATTAATATCATATCTCCTTCTTCCTTGATGTAAAGATTACTATTTGTGGTACCTTTCTTGAATCCTTGCTGAAGTAAGTACTTATCCAACCTAGCATACTGAGCTCTAGGTGCTTGCTTGAGACCATACAAAGCTTTCTTGAGTCTTCACACCATGTCCAAATCTTCTAATATCTGGAACCCATCTGGTTGCTCAATATAGACACCATTCAAAAATACTAACTTAACATCCATGTGATAAACCTTGAAGTTCTTATGAGCAGTAAGGGCAAGAAACATCCTGATTGCCTCCATCCTGGCTACCAGAGAAAAAGTCTCCTCAAAATCAATGCCTTCAACTTGAGAATGGCCCTTACACACCAATCTTGCTTTGTTCCTCACAACTTCACCATCTTCATTCATCTTGTTCCAGAACACACACTTTGTTCCTATGGCATTCTTATTGGCTAGTCTGGGAACCAATTCTCATGTTTGATTCTTCTCTATATGATTCAATTCTTCTTCCATTGCCTTCAACCATCCATCATCTTTTCTAGCATCATCAAAAGTTTTGGGCTCTACCTTTGAAAATAAACACAAGTTCACTTGTCCACTTGCCTTTCCAAACCTTCTCAGGTGGTCTGCAAACCTTCATTCTTATCTCCAATGATCTGATCTACTGAATGGTTCCTCTGGACATACATTGCTAGAGTCTTAGGGATCTACTTTGGTTCTTGTTCCTTCTCTTATTTCTCTTCTTCTTCTTCTTTAATGCAAGGAAATATATTAGATCCGTAGTCTTTTGGTTCTTGTGAGATCTGGTACAAGTCTTCATCTACCTTGACATTTGTGCTTTCAATCATCTTTCCCAATCTCTTATTGCATCATCTATAGGCCTTACTTCTGGTTAAGTAACCAAGAAATATCCCTTCATCACTTCTTGAATCAAACTTTCCTAGGTCTTCTTCATCTCTTCTAATATAGCATTTGCTACCAAAGATCCTGAAGTATCTAACAGTGGGAAGTATTCCATACAATAGCTCATAAGGGGTCTTAGTGCTATTGACCCTTAGTTGTACTCTATTAGTTAGATAGAGAGAAGTGTGAAATTTTTCCTTCCAATACATGTCAGGTAGATTTGCATCTTTCAACATTTCCCTAGCCATCTCTTGCATAGTACTATTCTTCCTTTCTACTACCCCATTCTGCTGAGGGGTCCTAGGAGTAGACAGATGTCTCCTAAGGCCATGACCTTCACAAAACCTTTCAAATTCATTTGAAGTAAACTGACCTCCTCTATAAGACCTCAAACACTTGATCTTAGCATCCATTTCATTCTCAACTATTGGTTTGAAAATCTTAAACTTCTCAAAGGCTTTTGATTTTTCTCTTAAGAAAGTAACCCAAGTCATTCTAGAATAATCATCAATAAGCAACATGAAATACCTTTCACCTTGTTGACTCTTTATTCTTGTAGGGCCACATAGGTCAGTGTGGATTAGCTCCAATGGCATTGAAGAAGAATACTCCTTGCTCTTGAAATTTGTCTTTGTCTGCTTTCCCTCATGATCAGCTACATTAAATTTTTATTTGAGTCCACTTGTAAAGTTGTATGTAACATTGGTTAAATATTTTAAATGTGTGGGAAACAAAGGACAAATAGTTAATATTTGTGGTAAATATTTAATTTTGGGGTCGATGGTTTTGTGCTCTCATGGTAAATATTTAAATGTCATAGAATGTTGTAGAAAACACACAAAAAGCATGTACAAATAGAGTAGTGGGACCAAATCTTGGGTTTTATGCTTTTTCTACCTATTTGTCAAAAATTTTAAGCTTCTAAAAATGTGAGCACATTTTATCACATTACCAAAATGTGCTCACATTTTGTAACATGAGCATGCTATGTAATACACTTGCATTACTTTTTAAAATTTCTCTCCTACCCTTTTATCCTTGGCATGGGCTTGGATAATGACCCTAAAGGATTGGAGGTCTAATTTTCCTCCTACAAACCTATTTTTTAATCTTCAATGGAATTTTGAAACAATAGTGTCATTAGGTTTACTCATTTATAACAATATTTGACAAAATTACCACCAAAACATCGCTTTTCTTCTTATCTAAATCTAACAATATATATTTCTTCTATTTGGAATACATTAACATATTTATTTGTATTTCCTTTTATTAATGTTTTATATTCCTTAAATATATATGCATTGATTTTTCTTTATAAAATTTAATCTTCTTATCAATTTTTTTTTAAAAATATCTAGGATTATTCTACACTTCATTATTTACACATTAAAAAAATTAAATTTTTGATTATTTTTGTGCAAGTTATGTGGCACACATGCTCAGTGATATAATTTTTAGGATGCATCCAATTTGATAAATCATAAAAAAATATTTAGTAAAATTATTAAAAAATACACAACTTCTAGTACTCACTCTTAACCATACTTCTACCAACTGGTTTAAAAATATTGAATGCAACAAAAAATAGGGGGCACACCTTGAGCACTGTGTTATATTTTAGTTAGAAAAATATGAACAGATTGGTGTGTGCACAACTTTTCACCATGTTAATCCTAACCATTATTAAAAAAATTTAGTAGTTTAGGAATTAGATCAGAGTATCCAATTCTTGTTCTTGTCATATTTTTAAATTTTGAGTGGGTGCACTTCAAATTACTCATCTAAGTTCATGTTTAGCTAATTTTAGGAAAAAAGTGTCCATTTTTGACCCCCTTTTATCCCCCATCTCCATGTACTTACCCAAGTATTGTATAGAAATGAAACCCTTCAAATGTTATATCATTAATTACCTGTGAGTATGACAAGGTGATATATGCTGAAATTATTGTGACCAATCTAGGTATTACAAACACCTATTGATAGCAATAAACCAATTTACATTACATCCTTGTTGCATTCAAAATTTCCTCGAAGCTTTGCTTGAGTAACTATATGAAATGGTTTGAATTTTGTTTAAGGATAATTGTGTGCTTATTTTCATTCAATTGTATTTGGTATAGAAAGAGAGGATAATCATGTAGTCTAGAATGCATGATTGTCAACTTGAAATGTATTCTGAGTATGTAGATTATATGGTAGTCAATAATAGGTGACCACATAGTTTTGGATATGCATGTCATACATGAAGTAAGTGCTAAAACATAAAATAGAATGTGTTAAAGAAAATTAAAACATTTATATTAAAGCTAAGGGAGTACATAAATGACCAAATTGGAAAGTTAATTGTTAAGAGATATAACATATAAACTTGAATTACCTCCACAATTACATAAATACATAATGTTTTTTTTAATATGAGTTTCTTTAAAAGTACATCTGTCATTCTAATCATGTTATTAATTAGCAAAATATTTACATTAATTCTAATTAAACTAGAAAGTATTATCAAAAATATCTAGAAACATAAGAAAGAGGATTATAAACAAGTGAGGTTAAAATGGAATGGATTCACTATGTTATTGGCAATGTTGAATTCAACACTTGTTTGACTAATTATTTTTGTGAGCTATGGTGTAGATGTGTCTCATGTTGCTAAGGACAACAACTAATTCATAGGGGAGAAATTTTATGGGAAGTTTCCACATAAATATGATATTCATGAGAAGTATTTTGTAAATAATTTTTTAAAAAAGGAAAAAGAGTTAAAAAATAAAGGAGATGAAAAAATAAAATAATATTTAAGTTAAAAGGCATAAAAAGGTGAAATAAGACTTTAAACATTATAAATTCCTTTAACATTTAGGAAAACATGTAAAAAAGGTGTGTATAAATATAATTAAATATTTATTAAAGGGTGTGATGGTTGATTTCCACCCTTTAGGTTAACATATAAACCCATGGAATGAATGTAAAAGGATATATGTGTGTTTATGGAGTTCACTCAAAGGAGAAGGTGGTTTGGTGAGCTATGGGAATAGGAGTGGGCATTCAGAGTGCATCTAACTTGAGTATAGAGTACAACCTAGGAATGTCATGGCTAGGGATTGTGGTGCATAGGCATGGTGTATAAGCACATGCATTATTTTTACATGGGTACCTCCAAAAGTGTGTCATAGCTATGGGAGCCAATACACTAAAATCTTCCTTGGGCAAGAGTAGCCATTCTAGAAGTTTGATTCAAATAAGCATTTAATCAAATTGTATTTAAAGATATTTGGAAATATATATATATATATATATATATATATATATATATATATATATATATATATATATATATATATATATATATATATGAATCTAGATTGCTAATTGTTTCGTTGCTTTTGATCAAGTTATAATAAAAATTTATTTTAAAATACATTTGATTATAGTATAAGAAAATTGTAAACTATTAAAATTGATCATATTAAATCTGCTTGCAAATAATTAAATAACTTTGAGGGAAAATAATACTACATTATGTACCTATGGATATGATATTACAATGTATATAGGTTAATGGAGATGCCAACATGTGAAACACATCCCTTAAGTTAGTTTTATTGGGTCATATGGACAACTTGTATAATTAATTGCATTAGGTAATGGGTAGCTCTGCACGGGTTTACTAATTTATCTCTTCATTATATTATTTGGAGGAGGTCTATAAAGGAAGTGAATATCATTAAAAGGGTATGTGACAAGTACGATGCTATGTTTGGGATCCCTTGGGGATAAAGCATGAAGTGTCTTATTCCATATGGAGTGTTGTACCATGTTACTCTGCCTCAAGGGTTTATTCTATATATCTACATATTTTGGATGTTATGATACCTTGACCGACAAATGTATCTTGTGTTGTGTGTGATCTCTCTTATACATTATCTTATTTCCACTATTGTATATGCCAATCCTATCATAGATCGTGTAGGTTAGGTTCAATTCTACTTCTTGCAAGGACAAATTTGAACCATAACATGGTACAATCAATTTACATACTATGAGGCATCCATCTTGACAAGACCTATTTTTACACATTAGGGAATTAATTCTCAACATTTTCATTACTACATTCTTCCATCTAAATTTCAAACTTTAAATTACATTTAATTTATTTTAATTCCATAAATTCAATTCCATATTTATTGTTCTACTCCAAACTCTTATTCCTAAATTAAATTTGTTTATATTATAATTTGTTTAATTTTACATTATTTTTCCTAACACTTAAAGAAACTTTAAACATTTATTTTATTTTTGAAATTTATATCTATTGATAATAAAATCAAAACTAAAATACTAATAATTTTTTTAATGAATATTCCCATTATACTATTAATATTTTATATGAACTATGAAAATAATTAACATTTAAAATTAAATTATAGAAAATAGTATAACTCTAGCATTTCAAACATGAAAAACAAACCATAAAACAAACAATAACTAATTTAAATTCTGGTACAAACAAACAACTCCTTTACCAAAAGGAATTCAAACTAATAATATATAAGAAACCGAAAACAACTTAGAATAGAACAAAGGTAATGGTAGTTTTCTTAATTCTCACAAGAACTTGCAGGGCAGTCTTAATATTCATTTTGTAATCAAACAACCCAAACATTTAAATTAACTCCACTCTAATACATTCAAAGCTGTGAGAAGTTGAGAAAAATACCCCAGATTTGTAAAGGGGTGTATAATCCAGCTCAAATATAAACTAATACCCCAGGCTTGTAAGGGGTATAATCAAGCTCAAATATAAACTAATACCCCAGGCTTATAAGGAGTCTAATCCAGCTTATAAGGAGTCTAATCCAGCTCAAATATAAACTAATACCCCATGCTTGTAAGGGGTATATAACCCATCAAATATAGACTAAAACCCCAGGCTTGTAAGGGGTATAATCCAACATAAAAAATGAAAGAAAAACACAGGTTTGTAAGGGGTATAATCAAGCTTAAATATAAACTACTGACTTAAGTATCTGAAGTTCATCGAATAAACTACTGACTTAAACAAGTATCTGAATTCATCCTAGGGTTACCTAGAGAGAAAAACAAACAAAACTAGGGGGTGACAGGATATCCAATTCCATGGCGAGTTGTGGGAAACACAACAAAGAGCACGCTGGCAAAAAATCCAATCCCAATGGGAAGCGTACGCAGCACCTGCTTTGCATCCTCTCCCTGATGAGGCCAAAAACACCTCACCACATTCTCATTAAACAAAGCAACTGTAATAAATACCAGGACAGACATAACTGCATGAACAAAGTCCACAACACTAAGCTTATATTGGCCAGAATCAGGCACCGCCACAGTAACATACTGAAATGTCCACAAGCCTTTGGGAGTGGTCAAGCCATAGTAGATTTTTCCATCAGAGCCCTTAAAGCTATCTGTGAAAGACACCATGAAGCAGCAAAGGGCAAACCCAATTACCAGCCCTGCGGTCATGTAGCGTCTCATGTCATTGCAATCTCCATCGTTGGAAAATATGGGCACCAGAACTTGAAAGGCCAGGAGGGTTCCTGTGGGCAGAAGGTTTGCCAGATGGGCTGAGTATGAAAAGGCTTTCTGAGTTACTACTCTTTTTAGGGCATTCACAGGCTCTTTTAAGATCTCTGTGCTGCTGATACTTTCAGGGTGTGAGCTAGAACCCTGCTCGATGCTCGTTCCACTATCACCAATGTCTATTATTTTTGCCCCTGGTAGAAGCAGGGGGAAGCCAGATTGCTTTTGCTTTCCTTTCCCCACGGCTTCATCCATTCTGTTAGTTTTCTGATGGCCCCAAGCAAAAGTGTCCGATTTTCTTGAAATTTTCTGATGGCCTGGAGGAAAAGTGTCCGATTTCCTTCTGATGGCCCGGAGCAAAAGTGTCCAATTTCCTTCTGATGGCTTGGAGCAAAAGTGTCCGATTTCCTTCTAATGGCCTGGAGCAAAAGTGTCTGATTTCCTTCTGATGGTCCGGAGCAAAAGTGTCTGAGCAAAAGTGTCTGATTTCCTTCTGATGGCCCCGAGCAAAAGTGTCTGATTTCCTTCTGATGGTTCCAAGCAAAAGTGTCCGATATCTTATAGTTTTCTGATGGCTTGGAACAAAAGTGTCCGATTTCTTTATAATTTTCTGATGGCTCTGGGTAAAAGTGTCCGATTTTCTTAAAACTGTAAACACGCCATGATAGTTAAGATCAGCCTTCTTTAACACTGCAAACAACGTGCCGACTGTTTACTGTGGAGCCTACAAATGGACACAATAGTGAATGGCCAAACTACTTAATACTACAAACACAGGTGATAGTCAAGGCCAGCCTTCTTCTTCTTCTCCCAGCCGGTGCCCCCCCCAGCCTTTGTTTCAGGATTATGTTTCAGCTGTGGAGGTGTTGGCGACCTGTGATGGTGGTGGCGCCTCGCTTTATAATTGGGTTCATATTTGGAGTTTGTTCACGAGATCCATGAAATTCGAGGAGCTTGCTTTTTTGGCCACGGTAATCTCAATTAAATTTCACGAGGTTGTTAGAGTGTTTGTTTTGATGCAAGTATTGTCATTTCTGTTTCACTAACCGGACAATATTGTATACTGTACATTATTCATTCCAGAGAGCTTCGAGTGCATGCATGTACACCGTCCGTACACAAGATATTTGAGTCTCTTGAGAACTTTTTTCCGGTTTAGTTTTAATTGTGAGACAAAAAGAATTATTCCAGTCAGGAGGAAATGGCTGCTCACATGGATTGCTTTCGATCCACTTGTGATTCAGTGTGGCTGTTATTTACTGCCATCTGTTTATTGTAAATCGATCATTGTACTATTCTTAAATATCATCCACTTTTGAAGTTTAATTTTGGCACTTCTGAAGCTTAATTTTGACAAATAAAAATAGGACAAATATTTACTGCTTTTTGTTATGAATGAGATGTAAAATTACATTTCACCATTGAAGTGGATGATATTTAAGTAGAGTGATATATATATATATATATATATATATATATATATATATAGTGAATGTTAATATAAAATTAAGAGTATTTCTCATTTTAAACAACTATTTTAAAAACTCTTTCTTAGTATTTGTATTGGTAAAACTAGCATACCCATACCAATTCCTATTTAGTTTTGGATCAACTTTGATGGGAATGTCTTAATGTAATAACATATTGGCAAGTGGTATATTATGATGTTGGATTTGGCTTGTGCTTTGATCTCTATGCATCTTTATTTCGCCCTCATTTGCATTAATCCTCATACATTCACTACCTTTTCATTACTATTTCACTCCCATTTACACTAATTTCCAAACATCTAGATTCCTCACCTTGAAACAAAACACTTTATACCTTCAAACCATTTATGTAGGGCATGAGATCGATCCAATATTAATTTAAAATAAAAATAGTATTTCTCAATTTAAGTAATTATTTTCTACCTCTCGATAAACTATTTCTTGATACTTGTATTGGTAAAATTAGCATACCCATACAATTTCCCATTTAGTTTTGGATCCACTTTGATGGGAATATCTTAATGTAATAAGATATCGGCAAGTGGTATATTGTGATGCTAGATTTGACTAGTGCTTTGGTCTCTAGACATCTTTAATTGACCCTCATTTGCATTTATCTTCATACATTCACTACCTTTTCATTACTATTTCACTCTCATTTACACTAATTTCCAAACATCTAGATTCCCCACCTTGAAATAAAACACTTTATGCTTTCAAACCATTTATGAGTTGCATGAGATTGATCCAATATTAATTTAAAATAAAAATAGTATTTCTCATTTTAAGCAATTATTTTTTTGCCTCTCAGTAATCTATTCCTCGATACTTGTATTGGTAAAATTAGCATACCCATTCTAATTCCCATTTAGTTTTGGGCCCACTTTGATGGGAATGTCTTAATGTAATAACATATCGGCAAGTGGTATCTTATGATGCTAGGTTTGGCTTCTTCTCTAATCTCTATACATCTTCATTTTGCCCTCATTTGCATTAATCCTCATACATTCACTCCTAGGGTGTAAAACCAATCTTGCATCCATCAAAAATATTGTGCTTTCACATGTTTCTTTGTTTACAGGTTTCTGGTTATTAGTCAGTCACAAAGGATGTCACTACCATCACATTTGTATATCTGGCCTTGTAGTTTGGAAAATATGTTCTAAAAAGATACATCTACGTCATATTCATTTTTTTGATGATTTGGAGCACTGCAATTGTATGTATTGGTTTCTAAACCCTTACTAAGCTAATAGGCTTATGTAATCCACTATTCATCACTTACGCCAGCTTTCTGGAACTTTGTTCCAATAAAGGAATTTGTAAGAGATACATGGGAACTAGGGGGACTTATGATGAACTCAGTTTTGAGGCACTTAGAGGTATCTAAATGCCCCAAAAGTAGTTGTAACTACAAAGTAGGTTATAACTTGATAGATCTCTTCACGAGCTTTCTGACGCATCAAACGGTTTGTTAATTGGACACCTGGATCAAAAGTTATGGCCTCCGGAAGTTGGACTTCCTGTTTTTGGGAAATGTGAAAATGTGTTGGACACTTAAAAGAGTTGTAAAGGGGAGAGTTACATGTGTTGGTGTTTAATTTGGCAAATCATAAGGCATCTTTGGTTGGAGATAATTTGGGTGCCACTTTTGGGTGGTTTTGGCTCATGGTTTTGTAATTATCATTGACGGTTTACTGTATTGTATCTCCTATATATCAGGAGCTGGAGATGGAGGTTGTGTGTAAGAGTCTTATATATGCTGAGTTACCTCTAGATCTCTAGTTGGTTAATACATTGTGAAAGCTTAATCTACAAGTATATTATAATCTTCTTGATTCCTGAATAATATATCAGGTAGCTTTGGAGTGTGAGATTTTTTACTTGAAAGGGTTTTCCCCATGTATATCTTGTGAATTGTGAGTTTTGCATTTGAATATTGTAATTACCTTTCTGTTAATGTGCATCTTAATTTGTATCTGTAAAAGTTAAAATTTACATAAATCTTTCCTCAATAGATTAGTGTACGAAGCATTTTCTGCATACCTTGCTTCCTTTTATTTGGTATCAAAGCCTGATCACCTTTGGTTCTAGTTGTTGGGTAGAGTGTTTTTTGAGCTGATCTTCATTTGAGTGGGAGCTTGTGCATAGGATTTTGAAATATTTGTTGTAGGAAAGAGATGGCGAGCACATCTGGGAGGTTTGATATAGAGAAGTTTAATGGAGGCAACTTTGAGCTGTGGAAACTCAAGATGGAGGACTTATTGGTGGATAGAGATCTATGGATCGTAGTATCCGAATCCATGCCATTGGGCATGAAATAAAAAGATTGGGATCTGATGGATCGGAAGGCTAAGGGTTTAATAAGACTCTGTTTGGCTGACTCAGTGCTACTGAATAGCCATGAAGAGAAGACTGCAAAATATCTTTGGAAGAAGCTTGGAGATGTTTATTAGGCTAAATCCCTGGTGAACAAGTTATTCCTATGAAAGAAATTGTATTCTCTAGGGATGGAAGATGGAGGATCTATTGCTGATAACCTGAATACATTCAATGTGCTTGTTGCCCAATTGACCTCTATTGGTGTGAAGATGGAGGAGGAGGATCGATGTATGAAATTACTGTGTTCCTTACTAGATTCATGGGATCACCTTGTTATGGCCATTGGGAGTACCACTACCACCTTCAAGATGGATGAAGTGGTTTCTTCATTGTTGTCTGAAGAGATGTGGAGAAAGTCTTCTAAATCAGCTAAGGAGGCTCTTGTGGTTCATGGTAGATCTAAAGAGAAGGGAAAGAAAAAGGATAATAAGAAGGAAGAAAAAGGAAGTTCCAAATCCTATGAGAGATCTAAGTCTCTCAAAAAGTCCAAGGCTCTATGTTAGAACTATGGCAAACCTAGTCACTTCTGCAAGCAGTGCAAGGAGGAGAAAAAGAAAAATAAGAACTATGATTCAGATTCTGACAAGTCCTCTCAGGATGAAGGAGAAGAGTTTGTCACTGCCTTGGAAATGCATGCATCTGAGGATGTGTGGCTTATTGACTCTAGTGCATCTTTTCACATGACCTCGCATTGGGGTTGGTTTTCTAAGTATGAAGAATATGATGGTGGAAAGGTGTACTTGGGTGATGATTCTCACCTGAAGATTGTTGGCCATGGAAGAATCTTGATTTGGTTCTTTGATGGACAAGTGAAGGGAATCAATGATGTTTTGCATATCCCTAGTTTGGCACAGAACCTTCTTTCTGTAAGTAAGTTGAATGATGTGGGTGTGCAGGTTGTTTTCTCGAGTGGAGGATGCAAGATGACTAGAGGATCTATGGTGTTGGCTATGGGTATTCGGATTGGCACTCTGTTTCAGCTTGATACATGCGTGGTTCAGTGCAATAGTGTCTCTGTTTCAAAGAAGAGAGATTTAGAGTCTTCATCCTCACCATTGGAACTAGCAGCGAAGAGGATTGTTGCATCTACTTCTGATGGTCGTGCTTTCTGGGTACCTAAGGGTGCTCATTCTATGGAGATGAAACTTCTAGCTGAGAAAACAATGTTATGGCACCAAAGGCTTAGTCACATTGGTGAAAAGGGTTTGAGGACGGGTGTGTGCAAGAAGTTGTGTCCACTTATTGGCCAAAAAGTGGAAGTGTTTTCCCTGATTTTCATAATTTGTCACATTTGACCTAAAAATTTGAAGCACTTAAATGTGGAATCTTGGAAAAAGTCACTAAATATGAAATATAGTACTCAGATTCTAGTTTCCAAATATGTAATTTTTTTCAATACCCAGATGATAGAAATTGATTTTGAATAGGCGTTTCTAAAAACCACTATTTAAAAGTCACTTTTTTTTACTATACCATGTACGTGTACGTCATCCATATTTTGACCTAAATAATCATATTTTTTAAAATCCTTTTGAGAAAAGATTTGTAACTCACTGAAACACGTTTTCCATATTTTTTTGTAATTTTTTATTGAATATATATATTTTTTTATTAATTTTTTATTGGCTATTTTTGGTCTTTTAAAAAATCATCGTGTACATCATGCATAAGATGACCTAAACTTAAATTTTTTGAATTTTTTTTTTAAATTGAAAAGAATTGTCTAAAGTACCTTTTCCTACAATTTTTTTTACAAAAAAATATTTTAATAAAAAGTTATTAAAATACTAAAAAACCATGATAATTCAAGTTTATGGACCTATTTCATCAGAAATTGATTAAAAAATAGAAAAATTAATCCAATTGTAAAAAAAATTATATATTTGGAATCTACACTATCTCATCTATAATGGGTTTTAATTTCGTCAAAATATTCTGCAAAATAGACCTTCAGATATATGCCCAAAGTCACTATTTTGTTGTGACATTGACAGGACCTTCAAGGACCTTCAAGTTGTAGGTCAAACCAGGTCCAGAGGTCAGGTTCAGGTCCCCAAAGCATTTCCCAGACCAGGTTACAAAGCAAAACCTGAGCTTAAAATTTAAATTTTAAATAACGGGATCCCGTTTCATAAAAGGTCAATATTTTAACCTTTATGAAACGGGATCCCGCTTCATAAAGGTTAAAATATTAACCTTTTATGAAACTCAAAATGGGATCCCATTTCTAGAAAATGGGATCCTACTTTTGGCTCAGAATCCTGAAGCAAAACGGGATCCCGTTTCATAAAAAGTGGGATCCCATTTCATAAAAAGCGGGATCCCGTTTTGGTTAACCCAATTTCGGGTCTTTTTCTAACTCTGAAACTTTCACCTTAAGTGGACACAACTTCTTGCATTTACCTAGACCCTAAAGAATAAAAACCTCATTAAGGGTATGAATGATTGTAATCTTGAGTCTAATTTTTGCAAACATTGCATTTATGGTAAACAAAACCATGTTCAGTTTTATTCTAGTTCTCACTAATCTTCTAAGGTGTTGGACTTGATTTATTCTGATGTGTTTGGTCTAGTTAATGTTCCTTCGATTTCAAAATCTGTTTACTTTGTTTCATTCATTGATGATTACAGTAGAAGGACATGGGTGTATTTTCTTAGAAGTAAATATAAAGTCTTTAGTAGATTCAAAGAGTTCAAAGCTCTTGTAAGGAATTAGAAGTATAGAAAGATTAAGTGTTTAAGGACTGATAATAGTGGTGAGTATTGTTTAGCAGATTTCGACAAGTTTTGTAAAGAACATGGGATTGAGAGGTACAAGACAACTCTGTATACCCCTCAGCAGAATGGAGTTACAAAGAGGATGAATAGAATCTTGATAGAGAGGGCAAGGAGTATGCTAATTGGAGTTGGCCTTGAACAAAAGTTCTGGGCTGAAGCTATTTTTACCGCTTGTTACCTAGTTAACAGGTCTCCTACATCAACACTTGTTGATAAGCCACCTATGGAGGCGTGGTCTGGTAAAAAGCATTCATTGAGACATATTTGAGTACTTAGTTGTGAGGCATATGCACATGTGCCTAAGGAGAAAAGGTCTAAGTTGGAGAACAAGGTTGTGAAGTGTATCTTCATCAGTTATGGCATCAGTGTGAAAGGGTACAAGCTTTGGGATCCAGTGGTTGAGAGAGTTTAGTATAGCAGAAGTGTGATCTTCAGAGAGCTCAACCCTTCTTCTATTATTTTACAACCGGACAAATAAAAAGAGAAAGAGGATGTGGTTCAGCTTCCTTCCACCCCTGAGAAAGTTGAACCGAAGACATCTATTGGCCCTGATGATGAGGAGAACTCTAGTAGTTTTGAAAGTTTAGAAGAAGATGAAGAACCTCAACCTCAATCTTTGATGAGGCCCATGTGGATAAGGTGGCAACCTGATAGGTTTGGTTATTCATTTCATGATTCCAGTTGTATTTTGCTTTGATTTCTAACACTGATGAGCCTAGGACCGTAAGAGAGGCTATGGGTATGAGTGATGCAGATTCCTAGAAAGAGGCCATGGAAGAAGAGATGGCTTCCTTGGAGAAAAAATAATACTTTGGATCTAGTGCCCTTGCCTGATGGACATGAACTTGTTGGATGCAAATTTCAGATGGTAGTGTTGAGAAGTATAAGGCAAGGTTCGTTGCGAAGGGTTATTCCCAGGTTGAGGGAATAGATTATGATAAGATTTTCTCTCCTATTGCAAAGCTAACATCTATTAGATTCTTGTTATCTCTTGCAACAACGTATGATCTAGAAGTGGAACAGATGGATGTGAAGATAACATTCCTTTAGGGTGACTTGGAGGAGGAAATCTATATGTCACAGCTAGAGCACTATGTGGTGAAAGGTAAAGAAAATCTAGTTTGCAATTTGAAAAATTCTTTGTATGGTTTTAAATAGTCTCCTAGGATGTGGTACCAAAAGTTTGATGCCTTTATGTTGAGTATTGGATTTCTAAGATTGAAATCAGATCATTGTATTTATTACAAGTTTGACAATGATCACATTCTCATTATTACATTATATGTCGATGATATGTTACTCATTGGAAATGGTAAAAGTTTGATTTCTGATTTGAAGTCTCAATTTTCAGCACAGTTTGAGATGAAAAATCTAGGGGCAACTTGGTACATTCTAGGGATGGAGATCAAAAGAGATAGAGCGAACAAAAAACTTTGGTTAGGCCAAAGTAAGTATGTTAACACTGTGTTGGAGAGATTCAACATGGTAGATTGTAGACCTTTGATTGTTCCTGTTATGATGGGGACAAAGTTATTTGTTGTAAATTGTCCAAAGTCTCCTTTTGAGACGGAGGATATGAGTAGAGTTCCTTATGCTAGTGTGGTTGACAGTTTGATGTATGCGATGGTCTATACTAGACCAGACATTGCCCAAGCAATGGGAGTCCTTAGTCGATTTATGGCTAATCCTGGATGGGTACATTGGGATATAGTGAAGAGAGTCTTCAGATATTTATGGGGTACTTTCGAGTATTCCTTATGTTATCATGGTTATCCTATAGAACATCAACATTCACTTTGTATTCATGGATTTGTGGATTCAGATTGGGTAGGTGACATTGACAGTAGGAGATCCACCAGTGTTTATGTGTTCACTATGTTTGGTGGTGCTATTAGTTGGATGAGTAAGTGGCAACCTATGGTCGCATTGCCCACTACTGAAGCTGAGTACATGGCAACAACTCATGCTTGTAAAAAAGCCATTTAGCTTAAGATATTGTGTTATGATGTTGGGGTTTGATGCAGGGAAGATTACTGTTTGTTGTGACAGTTAGAGTGCCATATGTTTGGCGAAGAATCCTAATTTCCATGTGAGGACTAAGCATATTGATGTCCAGTACCATTTTGTTCATGCCATAGTAGAGGATGGGAAGGTAAACTTGGATAAATTTGACATTTTCACAAATGTTGCAGATTCCTTGACAAAACCCGTGAGCATAGAGAAGTTTAGTCGGTGTTCGGAGTCTATGGGCCTCTCGGCCCCTAGTAATTAAATCATGGTCTTGATACTCCTTTTGCTCTTGCAAGGTGTTTGATAAGTGGGATAATGTTAGGAAAAGTGTCTCAACCTTGCAACTATGAAAGGTTACTATGCTTCCCAGTTTTGGTCTTTTCGAATACCCTTTATCTTGAAGAATGGTCTAGAACTTTCAAAGTTTCCAAAAGCGCTAAAAATGGCAGGACTTACTATTTTTAGTAACTCTAATTTGACCTTAGATGGACCTAAAATTTTCCCAAAATGTGCAGAATGACTAAGTAAACATCTTAGGTGAGTTTTGACTCAAGATCATACTTGGATTGCGAGATATGAAAGTTTTTGTTTTTTGAAACTGTCAGAACAAGTTTCAAACTTAGTTTTGAGGAACTTAGAGGTCCCTAAATGCCTCAAAAATTGTTGTAACTAGTGAAGTGAGTTATATCTTGATAGATCTCTTCACGATCTTTCTAACACATCAAACGGTTCATCAATCAGACACCCGAATCAAAAGTTATGGCCTTCGGAAGTTGGACCTCCTATTTTTGGGAAATGTGAAAACATGTTGGACAATTAAAAGAGCTGTAAAGGGGAGAGTTACACGTGTTGGTGTTTGATTTGTCACGTCATAAGGCATATTTGGTTGGAAATAATTTGGGTGCCTCTTTTGGGTGGTTTTGGCTCATGGTTTTGTAATTACCGTTGACGGTTTATTGTATTGTATCTCCTATATATCAGGATCTAGAGATGGAGGACATTGTGTGTAAGAGTCTTATATATGTTGAGTTACCTCCAGATCTCTGGTTGATAAATAATCCTATGAAATCTTGCTCTGCAAGTATATTATAATCTTCTTGATTCCTGAATAATATATTGGGTGGCTTTAGAGTGTGAGGTTTTTTACCTGAAAGGGTTTTCCCCATGTATATCTTGTGTTGTGAGTTTTGCATTTGAATGCTGTTATTACCTTTCTGTTACTGTGCATCTTAAGCTATAACTATAAAAGTTAAAATTTGCATAAATGTTTCCTCAGTAGATCAGTGTAGGAAGTGTTTTCCAGATACCTTGCTTCCTTTCATCAACAATGGCAAAAAAACATATTCATAATAAGTCTTTTAAAGGAATACAAATATGATTCTAGAAGAAGCCTCTAGAAATCTCAATATAAAAAAATTATTATATTCTACTAAACTAATTCTAATCAAATATTAAGTCTAATGAAGAAACTATGAAGGGGCTAAGCATTATCAATTCCTCTTTATTTGGAGGAAAGTGTCCCAAATTTCTCCTTAGGATGGAGAAAATACTACTCAAAAGATGGCTATGAGATCCACTTTACTTGGGTTGAAAGGGTATTCTTACAACTAACCAAGTATGTAGTGGTAGTCCCTTTCCTAGTAGAGCATGTGTGAACCTCAAAAATGGTATCTGCATCCAAAAGAGTCTGAAAATTTAGAATATTATCCTTAGGATGAGAGAGAGAATCTTCTTCTTCTAAGTGAGGTGGACCATATCATTTCAGTGAATTAACATTAACCACATCATGGATTCCAACTAGGATGGGAGATCACATTTGAAGGTATTATCTCCTATTTGTTGGATAATGGTATAAGGCCCATATCTTATAGGCTTGAGCTCATGATATTGTTGAACTTTGAACCTTTTCTTATCCCCAACTATGAATTTATAAGGGATATGATGCTTATCATGAATTTGCTTATACTTAGATTGAGAAGTCTGAAGAGCTACCTACACTTGTGCATGGATCTTTGCTATGTTCCAAATAAATTGAGAAGCTTGGCCCTATTCCTTTTGTTGGTGTGATGAAAAAGATGGAGGAAGAGAAATTGGAATCTCATATGGAGCAAGAGATTGATATCCATAACATACCTCAAAAGGAGAATGGCTTGTGGAGACATGTATAGCCTGATTATAGCTATACTACAAAACATGAAGATAGGTATCCCACTTTTTATTATTGTTGTAATAGATCTTGAAAGATTGGACTAAATTCTAATTAACCACTTTAGTTTGACCATATATTTATGGATGGAAGGCTGTAGAATATCAAAGTTAACATCCCAATAGCTTCCAAACTGATTTCCAAAAGTGACTCAAAAATCTAGAATCATGATCATAAATAATAGAAAGAGGCAAACCAAACTAACACCATACATTACTAAAAAAATAATTCATCATCCTTAGGAGCATAAATAGTTTTCTTGTAAGGTATGAAGATGGCCATTTGTGAAAATTGACAAACCACCACAAAAATATAACCATGTTTCTTGAAAGTAGTAGGCAACCCACTAATAAAATCCATAGAGATAGACTCCCATGGCTGAGAGGGAATAGGAAGAGGTTGATACAAACCAATTTTATGATTAGTAGGCTTATCTTGGATACAACGAGAGAATTGTCAAATGAAATCTTCCACTTGTTTCCTCATGGAGGGCCAATAGAAGTATTGGTATAAATGTTGTATAGTTTTGGTGGTGTCAAAGTGTCCCCCATAAGAAGAAGAATGAGCCTCCTTAATTAGCATCAACTAGGCAGAACTAGTAGGAAAACACAATTGATTCAACTTTTATAACCAACCATATCTAATTGTGTATTCTAAGAAAGGGGTTTGGTTGGTGATAGTGGGATGTTGTAGAGTATGTATAATTGGTCCAAAAGATGCATCGGAAGAATACAAACATTTCCAATCCTCATATGTAGAAAATATAAAATCTAGGATGTGTAATGCTTTGGCTAGAGGGAAACTCAACAAGTCAACAACTTTATTGGTATTTCCATTTTAATATTTAATAACTATGTAAAACTATTTAATATATGAGGACCATTTCAAATGATATTGTTCTTGACTTTTAGACTATGAATTCAAAAACATAAGGGGTTGAAGATTAGTATCAAGAATTATTTCCTTACCCAGAATGTAGTGCCTCGATTATTTCAAGGCTTGGACCAAGGCATACAACTCATTATCATAGGTGTTGTAATTGAGCTTGGTTGTGGAGAGGCCTTTAGAATGATATGCTACAAAATGTCCTTCCTATTTAAGAATAGCTCCTATAGAATATATGGAGGCATCAGTCTCAATCTAAAATGGTTGCTAAAAATATAGAAGTATAAGTACTGGATCTAAGAAAAGTACCTCCTTAAGTTGTTGAAATGCTTGATCTATTGCTATAGACTATGAGAAATTCTTTTGGTTGGACAACTGGTGAACTAGTCAAGCAATATAGGAAAAATTTTGAATGAATTTTTTGTAGTAATTCATGCTTCCTAGGAAACTCTTTAGATTTTTTAGCACATTAAGGGATAGGCTAATATTTGAGAGCTTTCACTTTGTCAAGGTCTACATGCACTCCATTCTGATCAATAGAAAAACCTAGGTATATGATAGATCATTTACCAAAGAAATATTTCATCATCTTGCCTTCAAGGTGGTGTTGTCACAGATGTTCTAAAGTAGTGTGAGCATGTTTCATATCCTCTTCTAAAGACTTAATGAACAAAATAATGTCATAAATACACAATGATGAATTTTTTATGTGAGCTCTAAAAATATCATTAATGAGCAGCATAAATGTGGTAGGAGCATTACTTAGTCCATATGGCAAATTAAAAGCCATTCATAAAGCCCAAATTTAGTTTTGAATGTAGTTTTATAGCAATCAGTAGGATCCATTCATACTTGATGATAGCTTAAAGTGAGATCCATCTTGGTGAAATACTAAGCTCCCTTAAGATGATCCAGAAGGTCATCAATCCTAAGCAAAGGATATTTGTTCTTCATAGTAATTTTATTTAAAGGTCTATAGTTTGTGACCATTCTCCATTAATATTTCCCCCTTTTAGGAATAATAAAGGCTGGACAACCACAAGAAGAGGTGTTGGGCTATATTTTCCCTTCTTCCATAAGCTTTTTGATTTTCTTCTCTATTTCTACACTTTCAATTTGTGAGAGGTGGTATGTTGGAAAATTTGGCAAGGAAGACCCTAGAACCAAATATATAGAATGATTGATAGTTATGAATGGTGGTAAACCTTGTGTCTCTTCAAAAACATCAGAGTATCTCTCCACTAAACTTATCATAGTAGGGGGTACCATCTTATCCTAATTATCCTTAACATGGCGAATGATACATAGTGTTAAATATTTTAATAAGTTTACCTATTTAATAGCAAGCTTATGTAAAATGAAATGTGGTTTAGCATTGGAAGAAAAATTAAGCTTATACATCTTATCATCTTTTTTGATCTGGTAGGTGTTTAGTCATCCATCATAAATTGCGCTATGATCATACTATAATGGCTATCCAAGAAGGAGATATGAGCAATCCAATGGTGTTACATCACATTCAACTATATCTCAGAAAGGCTCAATAGCAAAGGCCATTACACAAACCATGTTGATTAAATTACAAGTCTCATGTTATTATACCCAACCCAAATGGTATGGCTAAAGATGATCATATGTGGGGAGTTGAAGAGTGGTTACAAACCTTTCAATAACTAGAGTACTCTTTTCACTTCCATTATCAATGATTAAAATAGCCATAATATTCTTGATTTGATAGAACTCTATGTGAAAATAGCCTTGCAAGAGGCCCTAGAGTGGTTTTTAATCATGATAACATGGGTAGGATCAAGCTCTATAGGGCACAGTCAGGATTTGTAGGATTATGAACCTCCACTATGGGTGAATCCTCCATCTTTTCCAAATTCCTTTTCCGGTCTTCTTTAGGGAGTGTTTTTCCTTCTTTCTTACTTTGTATTACCCTGCACTCCTTAGTGGAATGAGCCCAACACGTGATAGATACAAAATTGTTTCTTGCTACTAGTCATGGGAGAGGATGACATATTTGGAAATTGTGATTGTCCACTAGGCTTACTAGAGATTCTAGAGGTACCCTACAACATCCTTGTTTTATGACCTAACTTATTTTCTATAGTCATCACAAGCTTAAAATCCATATCCAAATATTCAACTCCAAACATAGCCAACTCTTTATAAAGGAAAGGAGATAGACCAAAAATAAATTTAATAACAAGTACCTATTCTATATCTGAAATATTGAGATTGACTTGAATCTTGCTAAAGGTATCAATATATTGTTGCACTGATTGACTATAAGCTTTCTTGAGTTGTAGCCATTTGCCTAAAATGTTCTATAGATACCTAGGAGGATAAAATCTTATCTTAAGAGTTGCTTCTAGACCTAACCACTCAGTGATCTCCTATCCTCTTGTTGTAAGATTTATCTAATAAATTTTCCATCAATCCAAGGCTACAAATCACATATGGACATTAGTTATTTGCACCTTCTAGGGGTTAGTTAGATCAGGGTGTGTTTTGAAATGTCCCTCAAGACTATGAATCCTAGAATCTATATTTTCACCATAAAAGCTTCCATCAAATTTGGGAATGGAAACCTTTATTTTAGGTTGGAATCTAGGGGTTTGAGTGGCTAGATGGTGCTAGAGTGCTATTTGAAAAGATGCAACTAGCTCTTGCATGGCATGGTTTTGGCTCTCCATTTATTTTTTAAAATTTGATAGAGAGTATTCATGTTAAATGACCTTTTATAAGTCTCTTGTCACTAGGTATCTTAGGATCCTAACAAGATGGTGAGGAGAAGAAAAATGAAATTTTGTATAAAGGGTTTTTTAGTAGATTACCTTATGAATGACATAACTTTTGATCCATAGCTCTGATTTTGATGTTTTTTCTTAAAATCAAAGATCTCAATGAGCTAGACATTTTAAATAATTAAAACCATCAAAATTGACTTAGGGGACCCTTAAAATGAGCTACAAAGTTTTGTAGTTCGATACCTAGAAGAAAAATAGAAAGTAGATGTAATAAGGGTTAAAGCTAGAAACTCTCAAGATGATTAGATCTTGGGTTGCAAATGAAGATCTAGAAGGGAATACCAAATGAAACCCTCAAGAAGTCTAGATCTATTGTATAATTTTCCCATAAATCTACCTAGGATCAAATTACTGAAGGAAATCAAGAGCAGAAATATAGAATTGAAAGAATAAATTGTATTCTATTCAATCAAAAATGTAAATCATACAAGATTTTAAGTGATTATAATGAAAGAAATAGTTGAGCATATTGTATGCAATCAAATGTGAACCATGCTAAACAAGCTAGATTAAATCTAACCTTTTCAATTCACAATTAACTACAACCTCAAGATTAGACTAAAGAGCTAAGCACATATAAACTACCATAATTTGCACCCTAATGACTATGCTAAGCTCTTGATATGTCCTAATTGACTATGCTAATATGCTAATTGCTATGATGTGTTAAGTGCTCAAAGAGGAAGAATTTCCATGTACATTCAAAAGTGTTGTGAAAATGAGGGGGTGAGCTCCAATTTATAGATTTTTGGAGGTCAGGATGGCTGGCTAGGATTTGATTGAAAGATCAAGGGCTCACAATGCTTGAGAGCTCTCAAGAAACGAGAGATGGACAAGTGTCAAGAGGAGATTACATGAGAGGAGAGCTCCAAGATTCAAGGGGAGATCAATGGTGGAAATTGTAAGTTTGAATGGATGGATGACTAGGATTGAGTAGGTGGATGAGGTGTAAGGACTCATTTATGAAAAGGTAAGGCTTGGATTTTGTGGAGAATTTAAACTTGGGATGAGAGGACAAATGGAATTTAAAATTAGAAGAATAGTTCCACATGTAATTTTAAATGAGGTGAATAGTGACACATGGAGTGAGTGAGAGGACAAATGGGACAAATGGAAGATTTTCCCATGCTTCCAAAGTACCACTTGTCATGTACATGTGTGTACATAGAATGACAAGTGGACTTCTAGAAACATGGGGGATGTAACCCTAGGGTAATTTTAATTAACCTATGTGCACATGTTTAAGAGGAAAATAATGATGATTATCAAAAGTAATCAAAAGTGGATAAAATGAGGAATTAAATAAAAAGGTAAATTTATTTAATTTTAGGGGATGGATAGGAACTATAGTCTTTAGGATAAATATTTGATTTTTAGACTATAGTAGAGGAAAATGGGGCGATCAATGATTTTTAATGATGAAAGAGGATGGGGAAGGTATTAATTAAATAATTTAAAAATTATTTAATTAACATATGTGACAGGTGGAATGGATAATTGTTCGATTTTGGTTGACCAATTATGCAAATGAGGTTGGAAAGTGGTGTGACCATTTTCAAACATCTACATTTTGCCCCTCTTTGATGTGGCATCATAACTGAGAGGGTTGGTGGCATATCAAAGAAAATTAGAATTTTTAAATTTTTGCCTTGGATGATTGATGGGAAGGAAAAGGATGGATAAGGTGATGCCCCCTCAAGAGATTGGTGGAAAAATTTTAAAAAAAATTTGAACGATGTCTCGAAAGAAGGGAAAGGGTATGAAAGAATGGTAGGGAGAAGGAAATAGGATGGGTGGAAGAAAAATGGAGGGAAACAAAAGAAAAATAGAGGTTGGGGAGGAAAACAGAAGGAGGGGGAAGAATTAGGGTTACATAGGCTGTAAATAGAGCTATGGGGGGCCCATAAGCCTCATTTGTGCATAGCCAATTATAGAAATTTGATTAGGAGAGAAGAAGGTGATTTAGAGGAGATAAGAGGAGATGGCACAAATTCTATGAGAGGAGCATCAAGTAGAGTAGGTCCAAGAGTTTCTTTAGCTGATGGTTGTTGGCGAGCTAGTAAGTGACCTATCCATACCTTATGATTTACGTTAGGGGTAAGTTAGGGGCAATAAATGAGGAGTCAAAGTAGGTGTTTATAGGCACTAAAGGAAGGTAGTAGAAACTGCTAGTCACAATTAGTGCCTGCATGGTTGGGTTTAGCGTTGGTGTCTACATTTTAGCGCCTAGTTTGGCGATTAGTGCCCATGTTTGGGAGTAGAGCTTAGGAAGGGTGGTTTAGCACATAGAAGGAAGCTTAGGAAGAGGGTGCTTTAGCACCCAAGTTAGGTAGATTAGCACCTATACGTCATTTAGCGTGTATGTTGGTAAATTTAACGCCTGTGTTGGTTAGTGTTGAGGGAAGGGGAAGTGGCGCCTATGCGTTGTTTAGAGAATAGAATGGGTCATTGGGTTAATGCTTAGGTAGCGAGGGTTAGTGCCTATAATGAATAGAGTAGCACCTATACAAAATTGATTGGTGCCTAGGTTGGTTGGTTTAGTGCCTAGGGGTTATGGATTAGTGCTTGAGTGGATTTTCAAAGAAAACTTAGTGATAGAGGGATAGAGGAACTAACCAAGTGGTTGTGGATGATTGTAGGATGACTTGGGTGTGCTGCAGTTGTGAGAGTGGTGTCCACCAACCTTTGCATTATGGGATCGACTGCAGGGCATAGATATGTCTTTCTTGAGCATGATGGGATTGTGGTGGGTAGCAGATATGCCTAATATTCAAGCTCACTGAGCTATGATGATAGCACTGGTGGAGCAGTGGCAGAGTGAGTGATGTGTGTTCTTGCCACCTCCAGGCGAGATGATGATCACCTTAGAGGACGTGTGGCAGTTACTCTGCATCTCGATCCATGGGGAGCAGGTGATTTATGATCATGGCTGGGGGCTACAGTATCTGAGATCAGTGTTTTCCCTGACAAATGTGCCATTAGATTAGTGATAGTCTGAGATGGTGTGGTTGATAGCCATGGGGAGATTGTATGTGTTGCCACTATTTGTGGAAGGGATTATATCAAGGATACTTATGCCGGATAGGTAGTCGCATGACTTTCATATTGGATAGAAGATTGTACTGTGAAAGATGATGCGCCGGGTTTTGGTATATGCATGGGGGTCATGTGTGTTAGGGCACCTTTATCATGACATGGATGCGATAGTGTACAGGCCAGGGGTGTCACTATGGTGTGGTGTGAGATTCCTCCACATATGCGCCTAGGAGCACATTACGGTGACTAGGTTGGTGATTGTGAGGGAGAGGAGGTTAGGGAGGCCTTATGTGTATTGGTATAGCGGCATACTGCGGCGTAATAGGCTAGGAGACTTGCCCTATTGGCGACGAGTCTTGGATGACATTCTAGTGGTTATCTAGAGGCCATGGTTAGGGTGTGAGGTATGGATGGATGATGCTCTACAATTGGGGTATGTGTGATAGCCTTGCTACCTGATTGGGAGGACAGAGATGATAATGGATAAATATATTCTAGAGCTGGTGTTGCACCAGTTTGGCATGATGTAGGGGGTGCCACATGAGGAGGTGATATTTCCTCAAGTGTAGAGGGAGTCATCGAGATGGGGAGTACGTATCGATCCTTAGTCAGTGATAGTGGCTTTTAGGAACTTAAGAGTTCCTATGGCTTGGGACTTGCGGCTAGATGTGGCTGAGGCAAGGACTACAAATGCATATGATGCATGGTGGGCTTAGTAGTGGCCGATTCAATTGATGATCCCACTAGGGAAGGATGGTGGAGTGGAGGATGAGGATGAGGAGGAGGATTTAAGATAGAGGAGATGGATGTAGAGGAGGGAGGTGAGGAGGAGGAGGATGGGCAAGGGGTTGTTTCTTTGTGATAATAGGTGGCATGCAGGGCTAGGTATTACAGCTGCAAGGCTAGGTAGCATAGCTATAGATGCAATTAGGCCAAGCACATGGATAGGTCACGTAGCTACAGGTGTGGCTGGCATAGGCAAGAGGATAGGGGGATCGGTAGTTGTAGGCACAGATTACACAGCTACAGGCTTAGGTTACATAGGGCCAAGGGTTAGTAACCCAACTATAGGCACAAATGGTCATATACCAGCAGGAGAGAGATGAGGTTTGATAGATGATCGGCTTAGGGATAGAAGATGTGTTTAAGGGACTACAAATTTGGCTAGAGTGGGTGAGCAAAGAGGCTCAACATTACAAGGTCCTCTATGAGAGGGAGGTGCCTATAGACATGAGAGAGAGAGCTTCCACCACCAGTTAGGGGCTTCAGCTTCTCAATAGATAAGGTGATCAGAAAGATCAGTTTCAGGGCCATTTTGACATCCTATGGGACCACCTCCTCCTCCAGTATAGCCAACAATAGGGGCGAGGCCTTCACAGCTAGTACAACCATCAAAGCCAGTCTAGGTAGTCTAGCCAACACAACCAACACCATCAGATGGTGGTATTTCAACCTAGAGGCTAGACTATAGTGATTAATATTTGATATGCCTTTGGGCTCATATTGTCTTTTGATAGCTATGTAGAGCCCTTATGTAGACATTGTATCATGACCAGTTTTTGATGATGTATTTATGAGATGACATGTTTTGGCGGCTATATATAGACATTATTATTATGCATTTATTTTATGGATGATGTTGTTATGGTTCAGATATGGTTATGTGATGTGTTATTTTATTCATGGTAATGTGATGGTATACATGATAATGTATGGGTGATTATGTGTATGTATGTTATGATTATGGTTTCATGTTTATATGATGTGATGATGTTATGATGATGTTACAGATAGAATAGTTAGATGATGATGTTCATGATGATGATTTTGATGTTTATCAATGCTATGATGATGGTCATATGATGGTTTATTTAGGTTATGACATGGCTTTTTTATGATGTTCATGGACTTTATGATGATATGTTATGATTATGATTATGTTGTTATGTTGATAGATTATGGATGTATTTTATTGTAATGGATGTATGGATATATATTATGGGTGGATGGTTTTATGGTATAAATGTTGACATGGATTATGATGTGGATGTTTGTATGCATTGTAATGTTATGGATGTGTATTTATGTAACATTTATTATTATGGATTATGGTAGCTATATATGACTATGGATGTGTTTGATGATTTATTGATCTTTAGGTGATAATGAAATGAGATGAAAATTAATATGAATGTATAAAAAGACGTGTAGATTAATAAACATATATTATGAATGGAAAATGGGATGATAAATTATATGAACACATGAAAATATATATTATGTATGGATGTGAAATGAGATGAAAAATGTTAATGCACAAAGATGTAACAAAACAGTTAACAAACTTACTTGCTAACTTTGTATGGTAATGAAAAGGATGTGAATTATGAAAAGATGCTTAGATTAATAAATATGTATAGGACATGAGATGAAAATGAAATGGATAGATGAAATGATATGAAAAATGATATAAATGGGTGAAAAGATGCTTAAATTAATAAATATATACTATGGATATAATGAGATGAAAAATGTTAATGCATAAATAAATTATGATAGTGTTATGGATGGAATGTAATGAATCTATGTGTTGGATTTAATGGATTATTGGATATGTGTAATGAAATGGACAATGTTAATTTATGGTTGGTCATGATACACAGTCATTGAAAATGATCATAGGGGGAGATGTGAATTAGGCGAGTTGGATAGATGGGCTAGGACATGAAAATGGTGAGAGGAAGTGGGGATAAAGCATGTGCATATAGGATAATTTAGATAGGTTGGGGGCAAATGAATGGAGGAGCTTGCCAAAACATCGGTGATAGGGGTATGGGTGTTCAATCCAAGCCCTTACGATGGAGTGGCAAGAAGGGTAGGAAGTATGATGACTTGAATCATGGAGATAGAAATGGATGGACGGAGTAGAAAAAATGATGAAATAATGGATGGGGGGATGTTTGAATGCATTAGAATACTGCATATGTCATGAACACTTATTTTGATATAGCATGACATGTTATGTACCAGGGTATAAGTAACCAAGGTGACCATGTATCCCATTCATAGGAATTGACTCTGCAAACAAAAGGATGACCTTATGCATGCCCAACATAATACAACCTTGTCTAGATGTGTGAGGAAGAAAACTTAGAGAATAAGTCCTTAGTGTACAAAAGGTCTTGAATGGCTTTAGATGCAAAAGGATAATTGGTATGCAAAAAACTATTCCAACACACACAAGACATGAATATTAGCTGGAGTAATAAGAACAAACAAACATGGCATACAAAATCAATGATCGTGCCCCATTCCATGCCCTTCATAACACACCAAGATATAGAAAGATCAAGGCAGTATTTGAAGGAATCATAGAATGAGACAAAAAAAGAAAAATCAACAAGAAAAAGACCAACTGATCAGAACATACAACAATTGAATATCTCTTGGGCTAAGATTTGTATGGATTTAGGATTCTTCCTATTGTAGGAAATTAGATTACTCGGTTTGTCTATTCATTTGAGTTGAACAATCCCTCTTCATCATACCACCAATCTGAACCCCTACTTTCATTATTGTCTCCTGTATTATCTGAAGTCATAATCAGGTCCTAGCTGGACTTGAGATAATGTATCATTTGAACTTATTTTTCATTATTCAAATCCAAATCCTATAAAGGCACTACTATCTCCTAAAATCCTAGGTCTAATCAGCTTGTAGACATCCTTAGGGATGCAATTTCATGCCAATCATTAATAACTTGTAAATAAAGATCCAGAACTTCAGTTAGCTTTGCAAGAGAGGTAGCATCTTTTTGAACATTATCCTTTTCTTTTAATGACAATAATGTAAGACTATTTAAGGCCCAAGTATCTCTAACTATAAAATCTGATAGAAATTACATTCTGGCACAAGATGTAGATATGTTGGCAAAAGATGAAAACTTGGCAATAAAAGGCTGATTGCATTGATCTCATTGTTATTGTGACTTTGCAAGTTCTCAATCTTTCCAAGCTCTCCAACATCATGAATGTACTAACAATAAAGATTTGTGCCTGTAGTGTTTCCCAATTATTGTAGCATCGTAAATTATCGCCACTTACAATTTCATGCTAGGTTTGGCACTCAGTTTAGCATGTATGTTTGTTTATGCTTAACATGTACCCATTTTACCACTTTTCTAAGAAATAGGTTTAAGTCCCTTGTTGACAACCCCTTCAAGGACAAATATCACTAGGACACTAGAGCCCAATGCTAGTGTCCCACTAGTTTGGTTCTGAAAGATTTTGAATCTCGAAGTGTCATCCTTTTTTATCTTGAGTGACACACCTTGTTGGCCTTGCCCTGAAAAGTACTTGGGATTCATATATAAACAACTCTCTCTTCCTCATTTTAATATATAGGATACATGGATAAGATATACACAATCAATCTAAAAAGCTCTCTACAACTAGGAAATGAATTCTCTCTAAAAGAATCTCTCTACTTGTGAATATTGTTATTTGCACTAACATTTGTAGGTATTTAAGGAAGCTTCATCTTTCCTCCATCAACTCCTTGTGGGCGATTTGTGTTACGACACCAATCCAACAAGGGTTTCATGCTTATGGTAAGGTCATTTCATTTGTCTTGTTTACTAAAATCTTTATCAGTTGTTTTGCATCTGTTCATCGTGAACACACACTTTATATCATCATTATCATTGCTTTTGTGGAGGTGGGAACACCAACATGGGGTTTGATGGAGGCAAGCCCCTATATAGCACAACCATTTTCCATCTTTTGTATGTCCAAATCCAAAAAGAGGGTTTTCAACATTGAAGAGCAATAGGAAGACAAAAAGATAGGTACAAAGATTGTCGCATAGAAGTTCAGACCCAAACCCTAAAGACACAAGCACCCAATGCTAGTATCCTACCAATTTTTATCCTACCATTGATGCCAGGTTCCATTTTGTCTATCCTTTTTTGTTCTCCTCCTATTTTCTAGAATTTGTGATAGTTGTCTGCACATTTCCTCAGTTAGTCTATTAAGTCTTCACATTGCTTAGTTTAATCAATACATTATTCATCAATCTTTCATCTTTGAAACAAAGGAACAGAGGCCCCACCAACCTAGCTTGTCTCTTCTCTAGGGACAACAACCAAGCCTCAAGTCGTTGATGACTTATGTTCCAATGTTATGTAGAGAGGGAAAAAGATTGATCTAGGCTAGTCCATCAATTAGTCTAGATATGCTTTCCCACATAACATTTTGGTGAACTCGACGTGCTTGCAACCTTTCTTTGTCTTTGTTGTGTTTGATTAGTTGATTAATTGATTAGACACTTCTATTGCATATCTTATTTTATCTTGTGTTTAGTTTAGAAAGAAAAACACTTAGACATAATTTGTCTTTTCTTTTAGATTAGAAAACAAAAACCAAACAAAAAATTCCTCTAACACATCATCAACATATCTATCTTGTCATGATTTTCTTCTCTCTATTGCTTCTTAGAAGCACATGATTGTCCTCAAAATTGTAATTACTTTATGAGTTTCATGACCTGGTGCTCTAAATACGAACATCATGTAAGAAGTTATCAAATTCTAATGGGTTCCCATGCTTTAAATAGCTCCAATGTCTCAACATCAGAACCTGAATTCCCTAACTTATTCATCCCAAGAAGTTCCAGAATGTGACCATCTCTAGATCACATTCCCACCTTTCTAATGATCTCTAAGACACAACCTTCTCATGACTCTCTTGAGATAGACAACTCTGTGGCCCATGTTCCTGAGGCCCGAATTCAGAAGCTAGATGGAGAGTTGGCTAGTTTCTAGCAATTCTTGGGCATGGAACATTTAGCTAGGGAGGCCATTCCCCTCATAGATAATCTCAAAAGATTGTTACTTGATGATCCAAAAGGTGTAGAATTTCTACGTAGCCTAGCTCACATAGTGGATAATAACATTATGACATCAACTAGCTGCATAGAAATCCTCAACAACACATCCTATTTAAACCAAATGGGGATGTAGGTGTCGATACCCATGTCAACATCTTCTATTTCAACATTCACTTCTTCCATTGTCACCACCACTATACAGTCTAGTAATAGTGCCAACACTAGTTCTAGGGTAGCAAGTGGGAACCTTATAAACTAATATAGCTTCATCTCACCTTCCTCTGGCCTCCAATTTACTTATCAGAATGTTAATCCAAATATTTCCTAACATGTTATTAGCCAGTCTCATCCACATTCACTTACCAAAATGCTAGCCACATTATTTCCCAACCTCTTGTTACTTCTGCTCCTTCATATTCTAGCCACTCACAAATCACTCCATCTTCCAAACCTATAATCTACCAACTCTTGTAAAATGTCAACTCCTTATGACAACAATTAGCAAACATGAATCAAAGCCAATCCCAACCTACCATTCTATCCTATTACACTTGAAGACCATTATCCATCACTATCCTAAAAAATCTAATGCCTGATAAATTCAAAGTGCCATGTTTTGAGAAGTGTACTGGAAAAGGAGACCCTAATAACCATGTGCCATCCTTTACTGCACTATGTAGTGACTTTCTTTTTGAAGATGCTCTCTTAGCTAAAATCTTTCCTCGATCACTAAAAGGTATGACCTTAGATTGGTTCTACTCATTACCTGACAACTCAATTCATTCTATTCAACAACTCGTTAATCAATTCCTCTAACATTTCCAAGACAACATTGGACCTCAAGTCACATTGACCGATTTGGTTCATTGCAAGAAAGGAGTGAAGGAGAAAGTGACTAACTTCATAGGGTGTTACCAAGCCCTCTTCTCTCAAATTTCATATTCTCTTTCGGAGGCTGATGTACAAAGGGTTTTCATTGGAAACCTTTAGCCACACATCTAAGACAAAATATTGTTGATTCACTATCCTTCACTTACACATCTTTGCGCAACTCTTTGTGATTATCAATTATCAGTTAGCTAGTATGAGGGATCTTCCTCATTATCTCCTATTGGATAGTCTAAGTCTGCCACCCCACAATACCACTCATTTAAGAAACAAAACAAAATTTTTATCAAGATTAACTCTCATTCTTCTAACAATATTCAATCACAAGTTACAGCCGCAACACCTTCTGCTGTGGACCCCTACAAATTTAGACCAAAGACTCAACATTTCTCCCAACTTTTTGAATCTCTCCATTCCATAATGATGTAACTTTTTAACAAAAACCTCATCCATCTTCCACCCATTCGCCCTATTGACACAACCAAACTGCTACCTCCTTCTTTCAACCCGGAGGCCTTCTGTTAATATCATCGAACACCTGAGCATGACACCAAGCAATGGATGCATCTTAAGCATGAAGTGAAAGACCTAATCAACTTTAATGTTATTTAGGTGGCTGGTGAAAATGAGAAAGAAAATAAATTCATAGCTCCATCAAATCAAAACTTGCAAATTTACACATATCCGTTGCCCCGCCATGCTGCTAACCTTGTAGAACCATCTATTGTCAGAGTGCCTACTATAGTGTCTTTGCTATGTCTAGTAAAATTGGTGATATTCACACAATTTAGAGGAGAAACCTAACTGAACAGTCCACTTGAACCCTTGAAAAGACCTTCATTGAATTATCGACTAGGGCTAGTAAGCTTGTGATGGAACTGGCACTGTATGTGCTTTCAAAGATCAAAACTACCTAACTTATCTAATACAGATTCATAATTCAAACTTCACAATGATAAAGAAAGTAATGCTAATATTGTTTCTATGGGTACTTGCAATGTAATATTGTAACTAACACCTTGTAAAGAAATGAAAACTACAACTAATGACTGTAAGGAAATGAACTCTAAGATTTAGCTTGGATTGATAACTTATCCTACCCTCTGGAGTATCACAAGTCAAGTGAACTAAAATAACTTTAAGAATCTAATTGATCTTGCATTCATGAAATAACTGCTACAACAATAATAACATGTAAGAAATAAAGTGAGGGACAGTTACCCTGAGTGGCCCTTGCTTAGGTGACTGCCTCACTGCTTTTAACTCAAATCTAGTTCTCTAGATTGACACAATCATATTGATTCTAACTCATTCATTCCACATTATTTTTCAAATCACATAAGATCTTGCTATATTGTATTATTCATAAACTCATCATCAATATAACAAAGATTGTCTACATATAACTAAAAATAGATCTAGATATCTATATCTGTGATAGAACAATCTATTTCAAACTTGAAACTTAACTAAAAAATTAACTACCTCGACCAATGAGCCATACATATAGGCATGGGGGAGTTTATTGAATTAAAGTCTCTTAACTGAAATCACAAACCACCACTTTGTACAAACTAGAGTGTGATAAATTCTAAACAACAACAACTGAAAAAGAAAGAAAGAAGAGTCCTAATAAAATTAGAACACCTTGTTGAAACAGGGGAACATGAACTGGTTGAATCAGTCACGTTGGTCTTCTAGTTGCAACAGGATCCTTCCTCTTTCAATCATCTTTACTTATTGCCATCGCAATGCATGATTATCTCTATCAAGTTTCTTCATGCCGTAGTTGCTGTACTTAGTTGAGTTTGGAACCTCCCCTGCTATATTGTCTAGAAATGCAGGCTGCACCTTATAGTTGTTACGGGCTATAGTGCTTCTTCAGCTACAAGAGTTAGTCCACAAAACATGTACATAATACTAACAACCATAATCAACACAAATATCCTTTACAATCCAGACATTCCCACACATAAACATATAATATTCATCATATTTAATCATATTTCCATATACTTAAGAACTAGGTTCAGGTTTGTATAACGAACATAAGAGATAGCATAATATAGAAATATGTGTAAGATAATGTCTGAGAATGTCTTTCAACTTGCATAAAACCACAAGAAAATTAGCTAATAACTAGGCTCATCATCACCCCCAACTACCCATTTGCTTGTCCCCAAGAAAATTAACTAAGTATGGAGGTTATAATGCAAGGTGATCTCCCTAAAATCTATAATAATACCCACTCCTGTAGTTTGTTCCAAATAAAAGTCATTATGATATGTCAACCTGTTCATCCTGGTAACCTCTACCTTTTCACACTCCACATTATTCTTCCCTGTCCAATGTGGCACCAGGTATAGAAGCATTGGGGTCTAGAAAGTAAGTGGTACACAGTCAAGTCCTTATCCTCTGGAAATGTCCATGTATTTCCATACCCTTTCAAACATAGCCATAAAATTATGAACAAAGTGGGGCTCTTTCCTTTGCAACTCAGGAGTCAAACTATTCCATCTGTCTTGCACATACTGATAAGAGTGGTGAATGAGCCCAACTGTTAAATGTTGCATCCTGTCATAATCTTGTAGTCTTAAATTCATAATTTTCCTTGCCACATCTTTATGTTCCAAGAGTTGTCTCCATTCTGCAATGATTAAGTCAGGGGTTTCAGATTATCTCCTTATTGGGAAAGCAATTGATTTTTCTCTTTCCATATATTCCTGCATGATTTCCCCTCTAAACTTTTCATTTCTGAAGTAGGATGCCAGTGCTCTCACTTGTAAATCTCCCACATAAATTAATGGATTCCATTCAGTATCCTTAGGCACAACATAGTTAGGTAAGTAATACTCACATAACTGGTCTTGTTCTTCAGGTGTGGCATTAAGAAAAACTTTTAGGAAAGTCATTTTTCCACTCATTGCAACTAGTTTATTATTGATCAATTTACTAAACTGATAACTCAAAAATTTCTCCTGCAAAAACAAGGCATAAGACCTAGCTGGGGGTCTACATCTGACAATTTGGGCATCTTTATTTGCTACCTCTTCCATCCTGACTGCTGCTCTCCTCAATTCAATGTCTTTCCTTTGTAATGCCTAGGTATTCTCTGCAATCATGGCTTCTTTTTCTTTCTTCCACTTCTCTTCTCATTTAGAAAAATCTTGAGTAACTTTCCATGGTTGATATCCTAGGGACACAACTGTATGACAAGTTGGGGTTTTAGTAATAGGAAGTCTTTTCTCTTCGGCCACTAATTCCTTATTTCCTGCAACAACTATTGCTAGCTCTGCAAGGATATCTAGTTTTGACCCATGATCATAAGTGTTTACTTTTTCTTCCAATTCCTATATCTTTACTTCTCTCTCCTTGTCCCTCTGCTCATAAGTTTTGCCCAATTCTTCCAGCTGCTTAATTCTCTCAAAGGCTTCTTGCAATTCTTTTCTGACATTTCTTTCTTCAATCAATAATTCCTCATCCTTTAAAGATTGTTCATCACCACCCCTTGTGGACTCATAACCCTCATTGTTAGGGTTATCTAGGGTTTTCTTTCTAGTCTTTCTAGCAACAAAAATATCCTATGATTCAGATTCAGAGGTACTAGAGATATATTACTTCCTTTTTGTGGGGACTTGCACATTCTCAGTCACATTGGCCTCTTGTTCATGGCTAGTTTCTATTGTCACAACATCCTCTTTTTCTTCTCTTGGCTTCTCAACAACACCCCTCATAACACCTTTCTTCTTTAGGTGGTGTGAACGCCTTAGTGGTGTGGGTTTCTCCTTTGGCCTTTTTGGAGTCTCAGAAGAAGAACTACCTTTCTTCCTTTTGGTTTTTGGTGTTTTACTAGAGGATGGGGTTTGATTTACCACTTCTACTATAGGTTGGTCAAATGCTACATGTGGTGAAATTGGCACATCTTGCTCCCCTGTTTCTCCCATGTTGCGGGTAGGTGAAACAAGTGTAACATGAGTTTCCCTCAAAGATGCAGTAGGTGACTCTACATTCCATGGTACTGTTGGCTCATTAAGAATGTCATTAATGTTTATACATTTCAAAAATCTTTTCCAGGGCACTTGTGGGTACTGAACCCTAAGGCTTCTTTTTACTAACAGAGTGATCAAACAATCATGTGATAGAGCTAACTTATTTGACTTTCGCTGGTATTCATATCCCATTCTCTTTAACAAATTATATAGAAAATTAGGCACATTTGCTATTCTGTTAAGGCAAAGGTGACTCAATAACTTAAGATGTATAGTATATAACATGGATTGCCTACCATCACAATCAATGTACTTAATAATATGAACAACACAAGAAGCCCATAACTGTGGAAGTGATAGTCTTTTAGTACCTTGTGATGTTGAGTCTAGATGCTCCCTTGCCTCACTGAATTCATCTCTTGCAGCTATTGCATCTACCTTGACAGGGAATTCTTCTCTATTTCTAGGTAGACCAGATACTTCAGCAATTGTAGCTTCTGAAGCATCCACTTTCAAATCCTTGATAGTGGCTTCATCATGTTATAGTGAGGCTATAAATTGCCTTGTCATGCCTTCATTGTATTATGTGAGCTTCAGAAAATAATCAAGCCATCCTGCTTGTGTAAAGATTGGCAAGGCTAACTAGTCTTCCAATATTATATTATGCACTGTAGGTTCCCATCTAACAAGGTCTCCTCCCATGTTGCCAATTAAACTCAAATTCAAATTCTTCACAACCCTTTTACTAACCCTATGTTATATCTGCGTGAACTTTTAATTTCAATTACCCTTTGCACATTCCTTTGTTATATTATACCCGTATGCACTAAACTCAAACCATCTTGAACTGAATCAGGATTGTAGGAATTAATAGACAAAAGGTTATAGATGTAAGAAGGCAAAGGAAAAAGATTGTATTGGTCTATGTTTTGTAGCTAATGGTGGCGAACAATCATTTTTAAACATACACTATCTCCCCCCCAACTAAAATCTTGAAGTGACCTCACTTCAAGGCATTGTACGGATGAAGGGAATAATGACAGAATATCCAGAAATAAGTTTAATAATGAGAATTATGCTGATTTAAATGTGAGACACATATAGAATGTATTGAAAATCTATGTTAATAATGGAAATTTAGTATGCGTACCTATTCAGGTGAAGTGAATTGAACTTCACATGAGTGTAGCCTTGCAAAATGTGATCGCAACATGAATGTATTGGACATGGAATCATTATTATGGAAGATGGTATGAATGACTATCTAGCACGTGTGAATGATTTGAATGAGCTTGCATGCGGTGAGATGACGGGCGGTGGCTGCATGCATTGGAAAAGTGGAGGAATCACGAAGGAAGTGTAATTAACTTGGCATGAAATTTGAATGTTTTGACAAATAGCTGTTGCATGTACCGTCATCAACAGGTCCCATAGTGAAGTGTGGCAGCGTTTAGTTGGCTTCTTGCTACAGGTCCCTACGACAAAGCGAAACAAGCTCCATGAAGATTGTGGCATCAGTGTTGTGTGTGCATGTGAAGAAGGTATAGAAATTATGCCTGAGTGACCCCAGGAGGTGAGCTGTGTAGCTCATCTGCTGAGTCATTTTGAGAACTAGTTGTGTCTGCTTCTAGGTGATTGTCAGGTCTAGGAATAGAGCATTGTTTTAGAAAATCTTCTCATGTTACTGGCCTGTTATAGAGGTTCAATCTATGGCCATTAACCAATAGTGAAAACCTTACTTCATCTATGGTCTACAATTTGACAGCTCCATTGGAAAAGACCTGTTGTTTTTCATAAGGTCCTAACCACCTTGATTGTAGCTTGCCTTTATAGTCCTTGTATTTGGAGTCATACAACAAAGCCCAGTCACCTACATGGAATTCTTTGGTCTTGATAAACTAGTCATGCCATTTAGTCCTCTATTTTTGAACTATCTCTGTGTGATGGATAGCCTCCATTCTAATTTCATCTAGCCCATTCAGAATATGTATCCTCTCCTTTTGTGCTTTTGTCAAGCCCATTTCTAGTTCTACTTCTATCCTTAATGTTTTATATTCAAATTCAATTGGCGGGAGTGTTGTTTTTCCATACACTAATTCATAAGGTGTAAAGCCTGTAGTTGTTTTACATGTTGTCCTATATGCCCACATTGCCTCTGACAATCTAGTTGCCCAGTCTTTCTTGTGAATTTGCACTGTTTTGGTTAGAATATTTTCAATCTCCTTGTTTGTAACCTCCACCTTCCCATTGGCTTGGGGGTGATAAGGTGTTGACTTCCTATGTTTTATTTCATATTCTTTAACTAATGCAGAAATGAGTTCATAAGTGAACTGGGGACCTTGATCAGTGAAAATTTTTCTTGGGGCTCCATACCTAGTGAAGATATCTTCATACAAAAACTTGGCTACATTTCCATCTCGTGCAAATTGAAATGCTTTGACTTCAACCTACTTTGTCAGATAATCAGTGCAAACTAAAATATACTCCTTGTTATTAGATGCAGGTGAAATTGGGCCAATGAAGTCTAGCCCCCATTTGTCAAATGGTGCTAGTACAATTTGTGGCTGCAAAGGCATCTCATTTGTCTTTGTTGGTCTGCCCATTCTCTAACATCTGTCACACCTCCTTGTATACTTTATTGAATCCTTATGAAGAGTTGGCCAATAATAGCATGTTGTTAAGACCTTAAATGCTATCCTTTTGGCTGCAAAGTGACCCCCACAGGGCTCATCATGGCAAGATTTTAGGATGTCAAAGACCTCATCCTCTCTTATACATCTCCTCATAATGTGATATGGACTAGTATGGAATAAATAACTAGCAACCCAAGAGTATGGAAAGCTTTTATGCACTAGCTACCTCTTCTCCCTAGGAGAGAAATGCGTTGGGATCTACCCTGCCACTAGGTAATTTGCAATGTCAGCAAACCATGGTGTTTGCATATTGAGATAAAACAAATGCTTATCTAGAAAAGAGTCATATACAAAACCTTCTTCTAATTATGTAGGCAATCTAGACAAAAAATCTGCCACCACATTAGCTTTTCCTGGATTATCCACTATTGTTATATCAAACTCCTGAAGTAAGAGCAACCATCTGACTAATCTACCTCCAACCACAGGTTTTTCATTAGGTACCTAATTTTTGTATGATCTATGTGAATAAATACTGGATAACCAGTGATATAATGCCTAAACTTGTTGATGAAATAAATAATTGCTAACATCTCTTTCTCTGTGACAGTGTAGTTAAGTTCTACTCCTTGTAAGTTCTTACTGATATAATAGATATCATACTCTTTATTACCTTCCTTTTGACCCAATACAACTCCTATAGAAAAATCAAAAGCATCAGTGTGTATGTGGAAAGGCAATGTTGGTGCAGTGCACCTAGGACATTTTATGTCATTTGTTTGACAATTTTTGGTTGGTTAAAATTAAATGAGTTTCCAAAATATTGTAATAAAGACTTCTAAAGGCATAAGTTAGGTAGTGGAGGTTGAGAATAGTCTTTCTCTTTAGTAGAGTCTGTAGTGTGACAGTTTATTTTTAGAAAAAATAGTTTTTTTATGAGAAAAACAGTCAGTTTGGCTATGTTTAGCTTTTTCCCCCATGTTGGAAATCTTTGTAAATGAGAGATAAGGTTATAAACATAAGTGAAATTCTTTGGAGGTGGTGTGGTTGAATGAAGGTGATTATTGATGAAGTTTTTATGAAGGAAATATATAGAAAACAAACTTTATTTCCTCTTTTTCACTGTCTTTTCTTATTTTTCTGCCCAAACGTATACTCTGTCATACTATCATGAGGTCCTACATGCTAATGGAATTGATCTATTCTATATTTTTCCTGTGCATGCATTTTTTAATCATTTTTTTGAGAAGTTTGTGGAGAAAATGGATGTTTTAACAGTCATTTTCTGAACTTTCACTGTATTCTTGAACTTTCTGCCCTTGTACTCATCCGTACAGTGCAGTCAAGGGTACAAACTTCTAAAATGTGTGTAGGCCATTGTATTAACTCTCATTTGAGTGTGTGTAAGAGGAATCTCATCAAAGTTTAGGGATTTGGTAAGCATTCTTCTCAAAACTACCCTAAAACCCTAGTATTGTGAGGGTTTGGAGAGAATGATGGATTTTGGACCCTTTTCACCTGCATTAGCTCACTAGACCAGGTGGAATGATGGAAAATAAGATGTGTTTAACTAGTTTTTGTGTTACAAAAGCAGGACATGGTTGGAGTGGGTCTATTTGTGCAATCTAAGCCCAATGTCTTTAATGTTTGGGTATTTGTAATCTTGGAGAGTGAGTGTTCAAGTGGGACAGTGGCTTGGGTTGAACCAAGAAGCCCAACATCTGTGTAAAAAATCCTATTCTAGCATGATCAATGCCCTGGAGTAGAGTGTAGGGGGGCTGAGGACAAGTTTGGAGTCTTTGTAGTGTGTGGAAGAGGCCCAATTAGGCTTGTTGCAGCAGGGGACAGTCAAGATTTGGGTATTGTGTTCCAAAACACTGTATGATGCATGTTGAGTATGTTAAAGAACAGGATAATGGGTATCCAAAACATCTATGACAGTCTGGCTAGGAGGTCTAAAACTCAAGTAGTATAAGAAGGTCCCTCTTGAGCATTGTGGGGGTTTTGTGAGCTTGGGACAGTCAAACCTAGAAGGTCTAGGATCCCTAGGAAGTTTGGCAATGAGCCTAGGTATATAAACCTAAAAATGGTGGTGTTGTAGTGTTGAAACCATGGGAAATGAGTGGACAGTCATGTCCTGTTTGATGTTAATTGTAGTAATTAGTTCCACTATGACCTAAAAAGATTAGTTTGCCCTGCCTTCCCCTATATCCTCTTCCTCTTGAGAAGTTTTATTGTGACCCCTTTGTGGTCTTTGTGTAGTTAGGTTTGCATCAAATTGGTATCAGAGCGCAGTTAGTGGGTCTGTGAAGTGTTAAGTTGAAGAGATGGTTTGCCAAGATGCCTCCAAGAGTGAGAAACATGGCTCAAGGGATGAATGAGTTGAAGGAGAAGCATGCTAGAGAGTTGAGGGAGCTGAAAGAAAGAATGGCTACCCTAGAGCAAAATCAGAGAAGAAGAATGGTTCTAGGTGAAGAGATTGAGTCTGAGGAAGAAGAAGAAGCTGAGTATGAAGATGTGGAAGAAGAGTTGGACCCTGAGGATCAGAGGATGGTCAAGTTGCTGAAGGCAGTAAAAGAAGACAAGCACAAGATAAAAATAGATGTGCCAAAGTTTGGAGGAAGCCTGAATGATGAAGAGTTGCTAGATTGGATTGCAACATTAGACAACCACTTTGAGTGTGAATAAATTCCTGAGGATCAGAAGGTGAAAATTACAAAGACCAAGCTGACAGGTCATGCTTTGTTATGGTGTGATTATCAGCAGATAGAGAGGAGAAAGCAAGGAAAGGTAAAAATTGTTTCATGGGACAAGATGGTAGTAAAAATCAAAGGTAAATTCTTGCCTAAAGATTATGAAGTTCAAATGTTTAAGAAGCTTCAAATCTTAAGACAAAAGGATATGGATGTTAAGACATACACTGAAGAGTTTTATAAGTTGAGTATAAGGTCTGGTCAAAATGAAAGTGAAGTACAAAAAGTTGCTAGATATATTAGTGGTTTGAGATTTAACATGCAGGATGAACTAGTGTTGGTAAATCCAAGAAGTGTTGAAGATTGTTATCAGATGGCAGTTAGAGTGGAAGAGAAGATGAAGAGGAGACAAGATAAGACAACTAGAGGTAGAGGCAACACCTCTAGAGGTAGAGGATCTTTTCAAAACACAAAACAAGTAAATGAGAGTCAAGAAGAGATGAATAAGGCACAAGGACAAAGTGTTGATTTCAGAGGCAGAGGTTCTAGAGGCAGGTTTGGTGGTGGAAGGAGTGTAAACATTTTTATGGGTAAGTGTTACAATTGTCAAGAGTTTGGGCACCCAGCATATAAGTGTCCTGAGAAGCAAAAATTTTCAAGTGATGGTGAAAGGAAGAATGAGAGGAGGACTCAGTTAGTCCAAGAAGAAGAATGTGGTGGTTCTACTCCCACCAGTTGTGCTGGTGAAGTTGGAGAAACATTGATGCTGAGAGAAAGAGCACTATTGAAGATCTCCAAGGAGAAGGCGCTGATTCAGAGGAAAGCACTATTTAGGACAACTTGCAAGTGCAAGGACAAGGTATGTAAAGTGATAGTGGATTCAGGATGTACTGACAATATGGTGTCTAGTGAGATGGTAGACAAACTAAGGTTGAAAAGAGTACCTAGGGACACACCTTACAAAGTCTTTTGGGTAAGTGATCATCAGTCCATTTTAGTGACTGATCAAGCATTAGTAGAGTTCAAGATTGGAGCATATGAGGATAGGGTACTTTGTGACATCCTACCCATGGATTGTTGTCATGTGATACTTGGAAGACCCTGGCAATTTGATAGGTCTATAATTTATAATGGCAAAGCTAACACCTACACCATTAGGAAGGATGAGAAGAATTTTGTGTTGATGCCAATGTAGGAAGAAGTCAAAGAGCAGTCAAGGACAACAAATATGGTTATTTTTGGCAAGGAGACAGTGATGTTTGAGGAGAGTGAAAACAAGGAGTGTGCAGCCTTTTCAAGGCACAAGTTGTTGAAACAACAAAGAACAAGTGTGGAGCTGATTTGCAGCCAGTTGTAAAGAGGAATGTCTTCATGTGGAAGAAAGAGGTGAGTGAAAATGAGAAGTGTAAGAGTGTAGAGCCTGTGGAAAGGCCAGAAGTGAGTGAAGTAATCATGGTTGGGACAGTCAAGTGTCTTATAAAGAGACAGTTAAGTGAAGTTGATACAGCAGTTCCTAGGATAGTGAACAAACTATTTGTAGATCTGACAGTGGATAGTGAAAGGAGTAGAAACAAGAGGAACATGAGATAGTGTGGTAAGAAAGAAGCTGAGAAGACAAGTATGGATGATGATGATGCTCAGGAGAGCATAACACCAAGGGATGAAGGTGACAAGGTTAGAGGACCAAGAGTGGGACAGTCTACAAAGAATGCATATGGTCAAGAAGCAAGTAATGTTGGCAAGCATTCCATAGACAGTGAAGGATCAAAAGCCAAAAGAACCTGATGAAGACAAACAAGGAGGACAAAGACAAACAATGAAGGACAATTTGCAAGATTGTTTCCAAGGGACTTGGAAAAGTTTCAAGTTAGGGTGTATGGTGCAATGCACCTAGGACATTTTATGTCATTTGTTTGACAATTTTTGGTTGGTTAAAACTAAATGAGTTTCCAAAATATTGTAATAAAGCCTTCTAAAGGCATAAGTCAGGTACTAGAGGTTGAGAATAGTCTTTCTCTTTAGTAGAGTCTGCAGTGTGATAGTCTATTTTTAGAAAAAATAGTTTTTTATGAGAAAAACAGTCAGTTTGGCTATGTTTAGCTTTTTCCCCCACGTTGGAAATCTTTGTAAATGAGAGATAAGGTTATAAACATATGTGAAATTCTTTGGAGGTGGTGTGGTTGAATGAAGGTGATTATTGATGAAGTTTTTATGAAGGAAATATATAGAAAACAGTCTTTATTTCTACTTTTTCACTGTCTTTTCTTATTTTTCTGCCCAAACTTATACACTGCCATACTATCATGAGGTCCTACATGCTAATGGAATTGGTCTCTACTTTATTTTTCTTGTGCATGCATTTTTGAATCATTTTTTTGAGAAGTTTGTGGAGAAAATGTATGTTTTACCAGTCATTTTCTAAATTTTCACTGTATTCTTTAACTTTCTGCCCTTGTATTCATTTGCACAGTGCAGTCAAGGGTACAAACTTATGAAATGTTGTAGGGCATTGTATTAACTCTCATTTGAGTGTGTGTAGGAGGAATCTCATCAGAGTTTAGAGATTTGGTAAGCATTCTTCTAAAACTTGCCCTAAAACCCTAGTATTGTGAGGGTTTGGAGAGAATGATGGATTTTGGACCCTTTTCACCTGCATTAGTTCACTAGACCAGGTGGAATGATGGAAAATAAGATGTGTTTAACTAGTTTTTGTGTTACAAAAGCAGGACATGGTTGGAGTGGGTCTATTTGTGCAATCTAAGCCCAATGTCTTTAATGTTTGGGTATTTGTAATCTTGGAGAGTGAGTGTTCAAGTGGGACAGTGGCTTGGGTTGAACCAAGAAGCCCAACATCTATGTAAAAAATCCTATTCTAGCATGATCAATGCCCTGGAGTAGAGTGTAGGGGGGCTGAGGACAAGTTTGGAGTCTTTGTGGTGTGTGGAAGAGGCCTAATTAGGCTTGTTGCAACAGGGGACAGTCAAGATTTCGGTATTGTGTTCCAAAACACCCTATGATGCATGTTGAGTATGTTAAAGAATAGGATAATGGGTATCCAAAACATCTATGACAGTCTGGCTAGGAGGTGTGAAACTCAAGTTATTGTCTAACAGTCCTTTCCTAAGGGCTACAAGGAAAGTAGGATAGTTGTGAAGGAAGTAGTATAAGAAGGTCCCTCCTAAGCATTGTGGGGGTTTTGTGAGCTTGGGATAGTCAAACCTAGAAGGTCTAGGGTCCCTAGGAAGTTTGGCAATGAGCCTAGGTATATAAACCCAAAAGTGGTGTTGTGTTGCAATGTTGAAACCATGGGAAATGAGTGGACAATCATGTCTTGTTTGATATCAATTGTGGTAATTAGGTCCACTAGGACCTAAAAATATTTGTTTGCCCTACCTTCCCTTGTATCCTCTTCCTCCTGAGAAGTTTGATTGTGACCCCTTTGTGGTCTTTGTGTAGTTATCTCTGCATCAAATGTCCAGTTGGGTCCTCTCAAGACAGGTTCTTGAGTCAAAGTTGTTTTAAGTGTCTCAAAAGAGTGCTAACATTCTATGGTCCAATTAAATTCTATATCTTTTGTGAGAAAAGTAAACAAAGGTGTTGCAAGTTTGCTGAAGTCCTGAATGAATCTCCTATAATAGCCTGCGTGGCCTAGAAATCTCTTGACATCTTTTTGTTTCTATGGTATAGGAAGTGTAGAAATTATCTCAATTTTATTTGGATCAACTTGAATTCCTTCATTTGATATAAAATGTCCTAGGACAACCCCTTGTGTCATCATCATAAAACATTTCTCATGACTCAATGATAGATTGTGTTCTTGACATCTTTTTAGAACCTTCTCTAGATTGTTGAGCGTTGTTTCATATGTTTCTCCATAGGTGGTGAAATCATCCATGTAGATCTCCATAGAATCATGGGCATAGTCTGAGAAGATGCTTAGCACTGCCCTCTGGAAAGTAGCTGGGCTATTACATAACCCAAAGGGAAGAATAGAAAAAGCATATGTACCCCAAGGGCATGTAAATGTGGTCTTATCCTGGTCCTCTGGAGCTATCTTTATCTGGTTATAGCCACTAAATCCATCTAAGAAGGACAAGTATTTTTTCTTGCTAACGAATCAAGTACTTGGTCAATGAAAGGTAGTGGAAAGTGACCCTTTCTAGTGGTTGTGTTTATCTCCCTATAGTCCACACATACCCTCCATTTGCCTCCTTTTTTAGGAACAATGACTAAAGGTGACACCCATTGGCTGTCAGAAATAGGGTAAATGAAGCCTACATCAAGTAGTTTTTGTAGATCAGTTTTAACTATTTCTCGCAAGGCAGGGTTCATTCTCCTTTGAGGCTGTCTAATTGGCTTGAAACCATCATTTATGTAGATCCTATGCATGCACAAGTCTGGATCATTTCCCTTCATGTCATTGTAATCCCATGCAAAAGTTGATGCATGTGTCTGCTGCACATTGTTTAGGGAAGTCTATTGTTCCTCAGTTAGGGTATTGTTAATATTTAGCATTTTTCTTGGCATGATTTCTAATGTTTTAGAAGATGATTGCATAGATGAAAGGTCACATCCACTAATGTTAGGAACACATTCCTGTGGTAGTAAAGAGTGGAAAAGTTGGGACAATTCCTCGAAGGAATATGCAGGTATGATGTTCTGTAGTGGATCTTGCAGACATGACAGATAGTCTTGTTGTTGCGGGATACTCCCATGAGTCTAATGCTATGACTGTCTTCAATGATCCCTTCAAGTTTAACTGTGGACCTATCTGCCATTTGTAAAATAGTTGGTGCGGGCCTGAGGTTAGTTAGCTGAAGTAACTGCATTGTTTCCTTTGTCATGACATTAATGGATGCCCCTAAGTCAATCAAGGTATTTTTGATGAGGGTCCCATTTATCTTAACATCCACTACTGGACTGCTAGGGTCTGTGTATTTAGGGACAGTTATATTCCCTAGCATGATATCAACAAGGTTCCCTAAGACATGGACTATCTGAGGATCCTTCCTTTTTCTCCCTGGCTTTTTAAGGCAAAGGTCCCTAATTGTTTTGGTATAAATTGGGATCTCCTTGATAGCTTGAATGAGGGGGATTTTGATATTTACATTCTTGAGTTGTCCTAATAGATCTGTCTCAGCTTCGGTATGATGTTTTGTAATGGCTAAACTCTCAGGGAAAGGAGGCTCTGGACTTGGGATAGTCTGATTTACCTAATTAGACTTAGGCTCCAGAGGTGAATTGTCTAAAGCTTCAACTATGGGTTCCTCATCTACCATCTCAGTGATTTGGGGAGATGAAGGCCTAGCTAATGTTTTCCTTGACCTGAGGTGGACATCACTCACCTCTACTCCATAAGTGGGGTATTGAATAACCTTGTTAGTGTATGCCTATTGGAAAGGCTTGTTATTGGGGTTAGGTGCAAGTTGGGTAGGTAGCTGTGGCTCTCTTGGTGGTTGAGATGATAGTTTTGATGGATTGGGCATAAGAGCTTGTTTTTGTGGTTGAGAAGGCAACAAAGGTTGTGAGTAATTCATATTTTGGTTTTTCCATTGTTGTCCCTTTTGCCATTGAGGGTTTTAATTAGGTCCTTGGAAATTTTTTTGTGGCTATACATTTGGTTGCTGTTGATTCCAGTTTTGCTAAGGGTTTTGCCATTGTTGAGGGTTTTACCATTGGTTTTGGGTATTTGGCCAAGGTTGAGGGTTCCAACCAGAGAAATTATGATTACCTACTAGAAATGATGCATTGAAAGTTAGAGGATCTTGTGGCATACCTTGTCTTTGTTGCCATGGTTTCCTTTGTGCAACATAGATTGGCTTTCCTTTGTTTGCAATTGGGATAGTATTTAGTGAGTATTGCATTAGCCTCCTTCTGCTTCTTCAAGTGTAGAGTATCCAACTGAGTAGCTAGGTGACTTATAATATCTTCTTTCATGCTAGTCAATAGGTTGCTCAATTCCACCCTTGAAACTAAATTAGATGTCTTGCCAATGGTAGATGTTCTTTCTCCCCTTATCTTCTTGGTAAAGGACCTTGATTAGTTTCTACAAACTCTGTAGACATCATCAAATGGTAATTGAGACACATCTCCTAACCCAATAAGATTAAGGGCATCCATGCAATCCTCGTTGACTCCTCTCAAAAATACAAGCTTCAAGGATTCTTCTGAGAGTTTATTCTATGGGTTTTTCTTTAGGCAGAATTGGAACCTTTCTACATAATCTTCCAATGGTTCATCCTCTTTTTGAGTCATCCTGAAAAATGTCATCTCTTTTCCTATCAATTCCCCTGCAATAATCTTGCTACTTCTCCAAGAATTTTGTTTTCATTGTGTCCCAATCTGGAATAGCATCCTTGCATAGTCCCATAAACCATCTCAAAGCAACATCCTTCAAAGTAGCAAGAAATAGCTTGAGCCTATGAGCATCAGTTGTGTAGTCATAGATTCTACACAAGACATCAAACTTGAACAAGAATGTATTTGGATCCTCAGTTACCAAACCATAGAAGACTGGTAATACTGAAGGAGGTATATTCTTCAGAGCAAGAACCCTCTCTTCATTGCTGATTAGAAATTCAAAAGTCACTTGTCCTGGTGGATCATCCACTACATCAGCCATGGTCAGGAAGGTCCTTTCTATGTTATCAGTAGATGTTGATGAGAGGGGAAATTTTTCTTCAGTAGTACCCTATCTCTGATCATTGTAGTCAACAATATCTTCTCTAGTTTGTTGGATTGATGGGAGAAACCTTCCCAAAGCGTCTCTCTTCCTTCACATACAATAGGTATGACTTTGTATAACAACAGCTCCTGCACAATGTTAGTGAAATGTTCTGGTATTTGGTGGGATGAAAACTAAGTGTCCTATTTTCTAAAAGCAAAATGTTTAAACTAGGAAAAATTGGAAATAACAAGACTGATCTCGGAAAGTAGCACCATCCTCAGTATCAATGCCAAAAATGTAGTGTCTTTGCTATGTCTAGTAAACTTAGTGATATTCACACAATTCAGAGGAGAAACCTAACTGAATAGTCCACTTGAACCCTTGAAAATACCTTCATTGAATTATCGACTAGGGCTAGTAAGCTTGTGATGTCACTGTCATTATATGTGCTTTCAAAGATCAAAACTACCTAACTTATGTAATACAAAGTCATAATTCAAACTTCACAATGATAAATAAATTAATGTTAATACTATTGCTATAGGTACTTGCAATGTAAGACTGTAACTAATGCCTTGTAAAGAAATGAAACTATAACTAATGACTATAAGGAAATGAACTCTAAGATTTAGCTTGGATTGATAACTTATCCTACCCTTCAGAGTATCACAAGTCAAATGAACTAAAATAACTTTAAGAATCTAATTGATCTTGCATTCATGAAATAATTTCTACAACAATAATTATAACATGCAAGAAATAAAGTGAGGGACAGTTACCCTGAGTGGCCCTTGCTCAGGTGACTGCCTCACTGCTTTTAACTCAAATCTAGTTCTTTAGATTGACACACTCATATTGATTCTAACTCATTCATTACATAGTCCTTTTCAAATCACATAAGATCTTGATGTACTTTATTATTCATAAACTCATCATCAACATAACAAATATTGTCTGCATATAACTAAAAATAGATCTAGATAGCTATATTTGTGATAGAACAATCTACTTCAAACTTGAAACTTAACTAACAACTTAACTAAAAATGTTGATGATGAGTTTATGAATAATACAGTACAACAAGATCTTATGTGATATTGTCTGCATATAACTAAACATAGATCTAGATAACTATATCTGCGATAGAACAATCTACTTCAAACTTGAAACTTAACTAACAACTTAACTACCTCGACCACCGCTCCATACATATAGGCACGGGGCAATTTATTGAATTAAAGTCTCTTAAATGAAATCATAAACCACCACTCCGTACAAACCAGAGTGATAAATGCTAAACAACAACAACTGAAAAAGAAAGAAAGAAGAGTCCTAATAAAATTAGAACTCCTTATTGAAACAGGGGAACGTGGACTGGTTGAATCAGTCATGTTGGTCTTCTAGTTGCAATAGGATCCTTCTTCTTTCAATCATCTTAATTGATTTCCATCACAATATGTGATTATCTCCATTAAGTGTCTTCATGCCGTAGTTGATATACTTAGTTGAGTTTGGAACCTCCCCTGCTATACTGTCTGGAAATGTTGTGGTTGCGGGCTATAACTTACAATTGCTGCGGACTATTGTCCTTGTTCTTCTTTAGATGCAAGAGTTAGTCTACAAAACATGTACATAATACTAACAACCATAATCAACACAAATATCCTTTACAATCCATACATTCCCACACATAAACATACAATATTCATCATATTTAATCATATTTCCATATACTTAATAACCAGGTTCAGGTTTGCATAATGAACATAAGAGATAGCATAATATAGAAATATGTGTAAGATAATGTCTGAGAATGTCTTTCAACTTGCATAAAACCACAAGAAAATTAGCTAATAACTAGGCTCATCACCTACTTCTATATCTTCTGATCTCAAAGACAAAAACCTAAACAACCTTGTTTCCAATGTAGATGCTTGCCCTTGCTGAGAGCCAGCATAATTTAAGCCAACCATCTCCTTCACCCACGTTGATACCTTTATTCATGTACATGATGGTCCTCTTTACATTACTACTAGGATTAATGACAAACCCACAAGGGGAGTATTCATTGATCCTATATGCCTGACAAATGCAGTTACAGAGGAGTTCCTCTATGTGCATGAATTGTACCAAAATAAGTACGAGCAATTAGAAATCTCAGTCAAAGCACCTGATGGTTCCACTCCACCTACTCTCAATGCCTTGACTCTTTCTATCTAGGTTGGACCAAAAGTCCTGGATGTGTCTTTTGCCATCATTCCAACTTTGGACCAATTTTTTGTGATGTTGGGTCATCCATGGTTCTCTTCCATGAAGGTGGTCCCATCTGTAATCCATAAGTGTCTAAAATTTCCATTCCAGAGACAGGTGCATACTATATGTCATAGTGGGTTCCAGCCCTTATCCCTCCTTGGAAAATTTTCACTTGATTACTTATGGCCATAGCCAGTTGAGCATGTTCAACCTCGCAATAATGTTTTTTTTCTCTCTTATCTAAAATTCAAAGCAAGATGAATTTCTCAATTGTTTGTTGGTGGTGTTGGTTCCCAAAATAACTACAACCTAAAACTCTCAAAATTTCCTAAATCACCGAGGCCAGGGAATGTCGTCAAGGTGAGAGGAAGAGGTTTATCAACAAATTTTAGGTGATTTTGGCCAACCTACAAGAGTGAGTATGCTCCTTTGTACTTCAGGCTTAGCTAGACCTAGGAGGGATACTCCTAGAGGCATGAAATAAAAAACAAATAAACTTACATAGCCATACCGATTGTACACTTGACCCCAAGAGTTGTCACTAGGTCAAGACAAACTGGCTGCACATACATCTCATTAAGTTGATTCAACTCATGTGCGAATGTACATGCATAGGAAAGATGGTTTTTCCCTGAACCATAGGTGAATGATTTGTTTGATTTTAAAGAGTGATTGGTCCCTCTCCAATATGGACTGGTGCTTATTCCATTGGGCAACAGAGTCATAGAATGCAAGGAGGAAAGGAAATACACAGTAAAGGATTAACAGAACTAGAGATATATTCACATATATGACTTCAGATAGAACTTAATATAATGGACATACTTAATAATCCAAAAGTGATCTGCAATGATTCCTATGCAACAAAAAGATGGAAAATATAAAGCATTGTATTAACTTAGATGTTGTCACACATATCCAAACATCTATTATAATCATACTAGCAAATGTAGCAAAGGGAAATACATAACTGCGATTATATATTTACCAAAATCATTACAAACTCCTATGGAGACATACCATTACATTCAAATCTACTTTACATAACCTTCCTATTCTATACTAGGCATACCCCTTGACTAACAGAGTAGACAAATCATGTGTTGATGCTAGAGAAACTCCTTAGGCACTCCCAGCTCAGACAATTGGCTTAGTGACCAAACCTCTTTACATCTTTCTAACATGCATATATAAAATTTCATCTTTACTGTAGCATCCATGGATGTTGAATGAGAATCCAACAAGAAGGAACCACTGCCCATGCTGCAATAACTTTGTTTCAGTGTCCTTGGAGCACACCCACATGGCTCTGCCCAAGAAATCCATTTAAATAGGAGGTTCACCCATGACATGGTTACAAGAAATTTAATGCAAATGAGGGACAGTGGCATGGGGAAATGAGAAATCCATTTACCACATGAAATCAGGCTCTAAAGATGCATTAATGGTGACCAAGAGGGTCGTTGAGCAGTCCCGTCACATTTTTGCATGGTGAAAAATGGCCCTGGAAGGCAAAAGGGTCGATCTCTGACATATGTGACTTCGGAGCTTGAGCCTTCCGCCTTATTGCCTATTGAATCTGGAAGAGGAAGGAGAGAAGCTTCGACCCCACTTTATAAAATCTTGAACACTGAAAATCATTAGAGTTCATAGTTTGGGCCTTTGACCTTCCTTCTTCCGAAGAAAGGAAGAGTGAAGACAAAAACCCAGAAGTCTGAAACTCTAAAACACTTAGAAACATTTCAAATAAAAAGGAATAGAACACGGGCCCCAAATCCTCCCCTCTAGATGACGTCACTGCCACCTGGCAACTTTCCGCAGTTTCACAGCTGCCTTTTGCCTTAATAAAATATCCTCTGCAGAATGGTGAAAAGCAACCAGAATGTGCCACGTGGCCTATCAAACTTTGGACTTTGGGCCTTCCACTTGACACCTGCCTTGTAGAAGACCAAAAACAAGAAGACCAAACTTTGAAACTCTAACAAAGATGAAGACACTTCAACACTTAGACAAATTTGAGCCCGATAGACAAGGCACGAAGGAAGGTAGGAGGCTGAAACTCTAAAACTCCGATAAGGTGAAAATATACAAGGGAACACACATAATTTTTTACTTAGTTATTTTTGGGATTCTTTCCTTGTATTTAGAAGGCACAAACAAATGGAATCCCATGGAAGATGTCTCTAATTCGTTATAACTGATGGGTTCAACAAAGAGGGCACAAAGTAGGATTTCAGATGGATTTTGGGGCAAAATGGGGCACTTAAGGAATTGGTAATTTTGGATGTCAAAAGGTGCCTCCTCTCATGTTATCTTGACTGATACCTTTGAGGCTCCTTGATCTTTTGCAACTATAACACTATTTCCCCTTGTTACATAGGTGGTGGATGAACCATATCCTGAATCAAGAGTCCCTCCTTAACCCTGAGCGCCTGGTGTATATGCTGAGGTTCCACCTCTACCATCCTACCCAGGAACATGGGGCAAATTCCCTACATAGCCCAAATCTCCCCATTCTTTGGGGATTGCTTTTGTTCCTTCCACCTCTTTGGATTCTAGAGGAAATAAATCTGCTACACAGGAGCTTTTTCCTATGGTTTCTCAATAGGATGTGGATGTATTAGTACCTCCACTTGCTCTATAGGCTGTAAGAGAATGATGGCCTGCCTTGAGAAACCCTCCTCCTAATGTTTCCCAACCTCTAGCAATTTTTGCCATTCCTCCTTTTTCTCCCTGAGCAAAGGAAGAATAGGAACCCATGTTGGGAAGCATCCTGGTTCCTCCTGCAAATGCTTTGAACTGTATAAGATGAAATCAAAATGTGAAACAACACAAGAGACGATGTCGCGCTATGGCACACTAGATTATTGCAGTGGTTGAACCCCTTCCTCCTCCTAAGCGATCACCACCTCCACCACCATCGAGTCCAAAAATTCTTCTATTCCTCCACTTGGAGCTTCTTCTTCTCATGTGAGTGATATTGCTCATGACCCTACAGTTAGCACTATCATGTCACCCATTGTGGTATATTCTGACAGTGATTCAGAAGACAACGTTGAACCATTTGAAAAAAATTTAGAGTTATCCTCAATTTTCACATAATCGATGGACTTGGCCTTTGGGGGCTTGTGTGAGGATCCTTACCCAATGGCTAATCCTACATGTGATGAACTAGGAACCACTCTTTGTACCATGCTTGTCATAGTCCCTCTAGGATCTTGTCCTCCATCCCTTTATGATGAGCAAGATTGGGATGCAAATGATTTGCTATAGTTTGACTTGCAGGCACAATACCTCCCTCTCATGTGTATTGTTTGGGATATGCTTATATGTATTGTTACCACCGTATGTGCTACTTGGCATGTATTTTGGTTTTTAGTTCTCTTTGGATGACCCTTGATGCTCTTGTTGGTGCAAGGATGCAAGGGGAATGAATTTGTCGTTACATTCCTCTTTATGTATCCTCATTCTTCTATTTATTGTAAATGCAATTTTATGCCTTTTGGGGACAATACAAAGCATTGGATGATTTAGCATCCTTCCATGTTGACCCAAAATTTTTATTTTGATATCATGTTATATTTCTTCCTCTATCTTTGTAGTTCTACCGACTGGAGGATGATGACAATTCCAAAAATGAGTGTCCCTTTATATAACCATTCATATACTAACTCCAATCAAGTAGATCCCTTTGTGCTATTGTATGATGTTGATTGATGTGGTATATGTTTCCAAAAAGATTTCATGCCTATTTTTCATATATCACTCTCTACCTTAAAGGTAGTTGCTCCTTGATGGCGTTAACAATTACTTTAAGGTGGGGGCATACAATCTACTATGCACTTCACTTTGTTCACATACCATGTGGTTGGTCTTGCTATCGCAACACACTTTGATCATCTTTGTAGCACTTTACCATAGTTGCCTAGCAAGCAAAGCATTTTTCTTGGCCTGTAATTTCTGATATTGTTGACATGAAGCTCACCTAGTAAATCTACAGATCTTACTAGCATGTGATGTTTTCATTTGCTACTTGTTGATATGAAGCTCACCTAGTAAATCTGTGGATCTTACTAGCCTGTGATGTTTTCATTTCCTAGGCATTCATGACCACCTAGTAAACAACATATTTTACTAGCCTATGACTCATGATGTGTGTTTTTACTCTAATTCCTAGCATAACGTAGCTTGCTAGCTCGAGAATCATACCTTGTATTCTTTTATTTTCTATGTATTCTTCATGTATGCTCCCTATATGCTTTGTGTATGTTCATATTTGACCATATTACTTTGCTAACCATAGTTGTTTTTCTTATAATATTCGGTCTCATCTTGTGTCTGATAGTTTTTAGATATAAGCATATATGTGATTTCTACCTTGTGTATTGTGTATGTGTAACCTCTTTATCCAAGCATTGTAGAATCATAGAATCATAAGCTTGGGGGCTATCACATCTCTCAACTTAGTGACATTCTACATCTTCAACATTCTGGTGAAGAGATTTGGCTTCTCCATACTTTAGTGTACGTATGAATGTAAGTCCATACCCCTGCTAAAGTGGGGGTAAATATAGCATCCTAAATTGTCGCCGCTTACAATTTCATGCTAGGTTTAGCACTTAGTTTAGCATGTATGTTTGTTTCTTCTTAACATGTACCCATTTTACCACTTTTCTAAGAAATAGTGTTAATTCCCTTGTTGATAGCCCCTTTGAGGACAAATATCACCAGGATGCTAGCACCCAATGCTAGTGTCTTGTAAGTTTGGCTCTGAAAGATTTTGAATCTCAAAGTGTTTGCCTTGTTGTCTTGAGCAACACACCTTATTGGCCTTACCTCGAAAAGTACTTGGGATTCATATATAAACAACTCTCTCTCCCTCATTTTGATATATAGCATACATGAATAAGATATACATGATCAATCTAAAAAGTTCTCTACAACTAGGACATGAATTCTCTCTAAAAGAATCTCTCTACTTGTGAAGATTATTTTTTATTTGTACTAACACTTGCAGGTATTTGAGGAAGCTTCTTCTTTCCTCCATCAACTCCTTGTGGGCAATTTATGTTGTGACACCAATCCAACAAGGGCATCATGCTTATGGTAAGATCATTTCATTTGGTTTGTTTACTACAATATTTATCAGTTGTTTTTCCTCTGTTCATCGTGAACACACACTCTATATCATCATCATCATTGTTGTTGTGGAGGTGGGAACACAAACACAGGGTTTGACCAAGGCAAGCCCCTATACAACAGAACCATTTTCCCTCTTTTGTGTGTGTAGATCTGAAAAGAGGGTTTCCAACATCAAAGAGTGATAGGAAGATGAAAAGATAGGTACAAATATCATCGCATAGAAGTTCAGACTCAAACCCTAAAGACATTAGTGTCTAGCACTAGTGTCCTACAAATTTTTCTCCTACCTCTGGTGCCAGGTTCCATTGTGTCTTTCTTTTTCTATTCTGCTCTAGTTTTCTAGAATCTGTGATAGTTGTCTACACATTTTCTTAGTTAGTCTATTAAGTCTTCACATTACTTAGTTTAATCAATACATTAGTCATCAATCTTTCATGTTTACAACAAAGGAATAGAGCCCCCACCAACCCAGTTTAGCTCTTCTCTAGGGACAACAACCAAGCCTCGAGCCATTGGTGGCTTGTGTTCCAATGTTATGTAGAGAGGAAAAAAGATTAATCTAGGTTAGTCCATCAATTAGTCTATATATCTTTTCCCACATAATAGTTTCTTTTCTATTTCTCTGAATTCAAAAATAATCTCAATCCCTTCAAGGCAAAGTATCACAATTGTTGGCTCTTTACATTCTAACAAGTCACAAAGTGGTTTAATGCATCCTTGCTTAACAAAACACTTGATTTGTTCATCTAGAGAAGATAAAGTGACATTGTAGATTATCAGTGTCAGCCCTTTCATGATGTCTAATGGAGAATTTTGGAGCAATTACACAAGAGGAGGAATAAAATTTTCTTCAATAACAACCTAGTTTTGGCTTCTATTGCCTTCTGTGATGTTTGAAATTGTAAAACTTATTTTTTCAAGCTACTTTTTAAGACAAAATATTTGAAATTGTGATTGCTTGTCATGAGTTTTGAAAGGTACTGGAGCAAATGACTATCGATCACAAAATTAGAAGCTCTATAAGTCTATGACAACACCAGCCTCTATCACAGTTTGAATACCCTCATTCATTTCATTTGATACTTGGAAATATAGGGCCCAACATACTTCTGTCAAGATTTCTTCATCTAAATAAATAAGGCTTTGAAGTATAGGAAGCGTTGGCATTATCTACTCCAATGGTGGTTGAGGCTCACCAGTGAAGAAAATAGACAGTGCAAAAGCAACAATTCTCAGCATCATATACCTATTGTTTTCATTCAGTTAGGCCACAAGTAGCCTAAGGGCCCCTTGATGAAAAACTAGATCTCTACATATGGGATTATTGAGAGCTATGATCCTTGTTGGCAAGAGGGATTGGGATACATTCCAGAGATCTATACCCAAGTTACTCTTATGTAGTCTCTTTATACCCCAGTAGTAACAATTATAGAAGAGTAAATACAAAAAAGAGACATTAATGTGCAATAGGATTCCATACAAGTAAACACATAAAACAAATTAACACATTCATTATCACAATCAATACTCCTTATATCTCCATATATATACTCATTATGTAATCATGTACAATAGGTAGGTCTTTGTCTCTACTCATATATCACTCTATTATCCTCTCAATGTTAGGATTAAGGTGCCATCAACCTTGTAAATCCTATGTAATTTATTATTCCTATTATTGTTTGTAAATCACCCATAAGGAATGAAAGGTTTCCCCAGTAGTGATCTTGTTTTAGCCGCATGTTTATATCCAATCCCCGGCGCTAATTTGTTTGGGATGAAACCCCCCTGTGAGGGGTATGGGGGGATCATCCCCTAGGTGGGGGGTTTGGGGACTATGCCCTTGGAGCCAAATTTTATCATTGTAAATCTGGACCATTCACCATTAGGTCACATATCTGATGGTCGATATTATGTCAGTTTTCTTGCCCTAGAAGGCAACCCCCTTTTATAAGGATATTTGTACTACGTTTTTATTAGAGTTGAGAGTAACAAGCGTCGTTGGATTGAAGAATGAAGAGGAAGAGGAAGTGCATGTATTATAATCTCATATTTGAAGATAATACAACTTGGGGCCTCTTTTCTTGGTGGAAGTTTTTACCTGAAAGGGTTTTCTCCACGTTACATACTATGTTATGTGTTCAGTTCTTAATGCATGTTATTTCTGTGTAGTGGGTTTTATTTCTATTGCAATATCCATTGATTCTACATTATTTAGAGGACATTATTAAGGTTTGAATCAGATTTCCATTGTGTGGTTTGTACCTTCATTTATAACACTCAACTCTCTTACTTTCTTACATTATTACATACATATCTATATACATCATATAGGGGTATCTCCTTTAAGTGACACCTTTCTATCTTCTTCCCCTGTCAGCCTTATGCTTCATATGTCCTTTGTGCCATGTTATGGTGACTACTCCTGATCCTACTGTGCTGCCAACATCATCCCCCTTTTGAAATTATATCTTGTCCTCAAGAAATGTGCTAGTTTGAGGGTATGCTATTCTTGTATATTACTTTCAGTTGCACCAGAGTCGTATCCCACTGCTTCTTTGGCCTCTGCAGCATCTGTATTTGACCTTCTAGTTCTATGTGGGTATTCTTTGCATCACCCAGAGTAGAAAAGTTCTATATGCCCTGTGTTTACTACTTGGCTTCTATTAGTATGCTAGTTAAGGAAGCTAGTCTTAATCTCACAACTTCTATTAACTGTTTCACTTGTGCTTTAATTTTTTCTCTTTGTTCTTACAATTGTTGGAGTTGAGCATGCATAGCCTCTATTTGGACCCTTATTTCTCCATTTGTATCCTTCATAGGATCATATTCTATGGCTATTTGGGCTATTTGGATCTCCAATCCATCCATTTGATCTTTCATGGTCTTAGTAGTGGTGGGCCATTGTAAACAAAATTGATACAAAACTGTGGCTTCTCCAATAGTTTGATGGATATTTCTTGTTTCTTCTTCCATCTATGTATGTGCCTTGGCACATTTATTAGAGACATCTACCATTCATTTCTTATTCAACTCCTCTATTACCTCTTGTTTAACCTTTATGTCCAAGTATTTTGTATGCGCTTGGAAACTTTGTACCAGTTGTTGTAATTGTTGTGTAAGAGGTAGGGTCATGTCCCTTTGGACCTTTTGGACCTTTGGTAACTGACCCTGTATCAAATCTACCTGTTGTAGTTGTTCACTGCTCTCTACATGTTATTGCAAAATCTCCTCCATTGCGGTGGAGTGAAATATATCACCAAGTTGTAAATTTGGTAGAGGCGATATCACAACCACATTTATTTGTCCACTAATCAAATGTAACTACATTAATTATGGTGTGGAAATAGGCTAGATTTGTTTTTGTTGTGCTAAAAAGTCCTTAATTTACTAGATAGGAGAAGCAGAGGAGGATGCATCTTGAGTACCAAAGTCTAGTTGTTCTTCTCCTGCTAGTTTCCATTGATATTGTGTGGAGGGGAGGGTTGTGGCTCTCCTTGTTGCATATGTGAAGGTGAATTAACTTCATCTATGTCTTTCCCCCTTAGTGTGTCATACATGCTTTTTTGTATCCTCCTATGTTTTCTTCTGTATCTTTTCCCTATCTTCTTGTGTCATGCTCATAAGAGTGTCAACCCTTTGCTTGGTTCTGAGCTCTATAGCTCACATTTGAGCCAATTTGTCTTTCTCTGCCTCAGAGATAGTAGGATCTATATTCTTGATAGCCTCCTACCTAATCTCTTCTTCTAATTCTAATACTTTTTCTCTTCTCTTCCTCAAATCATTAGCTAACTCCTTTGGGAACTTATCTACTAGCTCATCTAGTGTCTGGTTTGACCCCTGCATATAACTTATTACTTCTTTTTGGATTAAAATTTTATTTCTCTACGATACCTCAGGGTAGAAGTCCACTATAGTTTGCAATAGTCCATAATGCCTAATAGCATTTACTATGGCATTTAGGTCTAATAATTCTTCTTCTTGTTCTGGATGCTCTTTTTCTCCAGTTACTACAGGGGCAGTCTTTGCTTTCTTTTTCCTTTTCAACTTTTCTACTTCCTCCCCTTCTTCTTCTTCAACTTCCTTTGCAAACATTTGTACCACATTCCTTTTGGCACATTGTTTCTGCCTTGCTCCTTTCCTCTTTGCACTTAACTCCACTAGGGTTTCTGATGCCTCTTTCTACCCTATGGATATTGTTTTTCTCGATGACTCAGGTTGTGCTACTTTCTATGTACTAGTTGTTGCAGAGGGATTTCTCCCTGACCTCCTTGGGGTCTGTGTAGTAGTACTCACTTCTGGAGCTAATGTAGTTGGTTGTGGGGCTGCCACACTGGGTTGCGAAGCTGATGCGATGGGGTTTTGTGCAGATGTGCTTGTTTCCTGTGGTACTCCCCACTTCTCATGTAATTTCCCTTTGTTTTTCTCCAGTTATTCCTCTGCATTCTTCCTGCGTTGCTTCTCCATTACTTTTTGGTATGTCCCAAATCTCTCCACTATGGTATCCTTAGGCTTACTCAACATGTTTTTGACATAAGCCTCTATTTCTTGTGCAGTAACCTTGTACAACAACCTAGGAATCTAGAATGTTCTCGTCTCAACTGATTCCATGTAAGTGTAGTCTTTATCCACCATAAATGTGATGGTGTCTAAATATTTCTTAACTAGGGCATAAGGAATACATTCCCTAGCTTGCATATCTGTTTGTAGGGCTTTGAATAATCTGTAGTATGTTGTGGTGAAGGAGTTTTTATCTTTAAATTGTTTTACATGGTATTTAATTTGTGCAACTACTAGTATATTTTTTTTCCATACTTTTCTATTAAACCCCAATAGTTCCTTCAGAAAATAAAAGACTAGGCAAATAATGAGAGTTCCATACGAGAAATTGTAGTTGGAGTCTTTTGTTTTCTGCAAATTCTCCATCAGCTTCTCCTACAACACTTCATAGAGGTCAAAATCTTTCCTTTCCATCACCATTTGATAAGCTATGTTAATTGAGGTGGCGGTAGTGGACCCTTCTCTATTTGCATAATAAATTTTGTATGCGATACCCATTGAGGCATATCAAACCCCATGGTCTATAATTTATTTCATGCTTAAGTTGCATCCATCGGGTGTGGTCCCCTATGAACTCTGTCACTTTATCATTCTTTATTGCTTTCATTTTTGGTACCCCTCTGAATGAGCTAAGCCCTATTATGGCTTGAATTGCATCCTTTGTTATCTGGTAGGGTTTGTCTAAATTAATATATTTCATCATGAATTTTACTCAGGAGTATCCTCACCCACTCATATTGGTTACAAAAATTAGGGTAATCCTTTCAAATGTCTATCTTTTTGCTTTGAATATTCTAATATTGTGGTAGATACCTAGCTCCATCTAGTAATGTGTCTCGTAACTCCTCAAACTTCATGTGGTCAATCTCTGAAATTGGGGCATGAATATATTTGCATATATCTAGACCACATCTGCTAGTATGCCAAAAAATGCTCCATATTTGTCCACCTCCATAGCTTTGTATGGATACTTTTTATATTTTGGCATTGGCTTCTCTATGATATCAATCAATATAGGTATGGGCATTTTCTCTTCTTCTTAGCTCTGAACTTAGGGTTTACTAAAATTTCTTTTTTTTGCACATGGAGCTCAAATTCACTAAGTCTTGGATGCAATTGTGAGGAATGAGTGAAGTGTTAGCTTCAACGATGACTTTTTGCAGTTAATGTATCTACCCATTTCCCCTTGGTGGGCTTTTTGAGCCATTAAGTGCTAGTGATAAGTAGACTGTCAACGGTTAACTTTTCCTTGCTATGTTACATCTATGGTACATATAATACAATATGAATTTTTTTTGCGTTTCTTATTATTCACCAGATTGATGATAATGTTTTAGTCGCCTGCCATTTACAAACCCTATAATTCCACTTCCATCCATTTTCCTTAACCTAATTACTCCTCATTCCGCAATTTCTTGAATGTAATAGGGGTCTAGCCATCTTAGATTGAGTTTTCCTTATTTCTTGAATTTACTATCATATAATAGCACTAGGTCGCCAATGCAGAATGTTTTTAGGTGTAAATTTCTATCATTCCATGCTTTCTATTTTTTTCTTTCCAAACTTTGATTATATCTGGCTATTAAGCAGTTTTCATCCAATTTTTCCAATTCTTCTATTCTTTATGCTAGTGAGTCCTTCGCATCCAACCACAGAGTTAGTGTGGTACATAATGTTGGTGATAGGAAATTCATAGTTACAGTGGAATCTGTTCAATAGACCAATTGGAATGGTGTGAACTTAGTTGATCATATGTAAGTTGTGCGGTAGGCCCAGAGTACCACAGGTATCTTTAAATCCCAATCCTCCCTATTTCCATCACACATCTTTATTAATGCCATTCCAATTATCTTTTTCAAGGATTCACTTTCTCCATTGGCTTGTGGATGATATGGGGAACTTTTTTATGTGTTATCATGAAATTGTTTAGAAGTTTAGTAATCATGTTATTTATGAAATGTTTGCCTTGATCACTTGTTATACTGATTGGGCATCCGAATCTTCTAATAATATTTTCATAAAGGAATTTTGTAGTAGATTTTGTTGTGCAGTCTCTTGTTAGTACTGCTTCTGCCCATTTGGTCAAGTACTCCACCTCTGTTATTATAAACCTTACTTTTGAGAACTTTGGCAGAGGATTTATAGGTCCAATGAAATCTATGGCCCATTTTTCAAATGGCATTTGTGCTAGGACTATTCTCAAGGGCATCTCATCTCTTGCGGTAGGTTTTCCTATCCTTTTACATATGTCACAGTTCTTCACATAGTGTTTGGCATCCTTTTTTAATGTAGGCCACCACAATCCTGCTAGTTTTACTCTTTTCGCGGTAGTGTCTCTGCAATTGTGTACTCCAAATATTCCTTTGTGTGCCTCTCTTAGGATTTATTCTCTCTTTTTCATATACAACTCTTCTTAATATATCATCTCTCCCCAATATATGTAGTTCTCCATCAACCAATGTATATGGTTGTGTCTTTCACATAAGTGTTTGTTTATCTTGCAGTGAGAAATCCTATGGAAATTCTCCTATAGAGAGTAATATTTCTATGTCATGTAACTCCTCTGGTACCATAGTTAGTTTAAATAGATGTGCACTAGGTAAATATTCTTGTTGTTCATCTAGTTCTTCCCTTGTTTCTATCCAAGATAGATAACCAGGGCCTTGATTATGTTTTCCTAGGTTGACCATTATCTTAAAATCAAATTCTTGAAAGAGGAGTAGTCACCTACATATCCGGCCTTGGATCACCAATCTATTTAGGAGGTATTTTAGGGATTCATGGTTTGTAAAGAACATAAATGGAGTAGACAATACGTAATGTCTAAATTTATGTAGGGCATAGACCATAGCAAGGGCTTCTCGTTCTATTGTTGTGTAATTTCTTTTCGCTTTTGATAATTTCCTGCAAGCAAATGCTACAAGATGATCCTTATATCCCTTAGGTTGACCCAATACCACTCCTATTGCTATCTTTGATGCATCAACATGCACATGAAATGGTATACTCATATAAGGGAATATCAATATAGGTGCCTCCACTATCTTTTGCTTTAATGTGTCAAAAGAGTTCTGACATTCTTCATTCAATTCCACATTCTTACCACTTTTCTTCTTAATAATCTCTTCTAGGGGTACTGGTACTTCCATGTATCCCTTAATAAATTTACAGTGATAACCAGTATACCCCAAGAATGTTTTCACTTCGTATGCTATCTTTGGTGGGGAAAGTGTCATTATCAACGTAACTTTAAGGGGGTCCACCATTATCCCTTCTTTGTAGATAATATGGTCTAATAAGGTAACAAAGGGTACCACAAACATGCATCTCTTCAAATTCAAGAAAATTGGCATGCTCCTGCATCTGTTTAGCATTGTTCTTAGTGCTTGTATGTGGTCTTTTACTAACCCATACACTATCCAATCATCAAGATACACTTCTAGGAAGCCATGTATGAAGTCCTTAAAGGCATTCACCATTATCTTGCTAAATACTGTAGGTGCATTCTTCAATCCAAATGGCATTACTATATACATATAGGACCCAAATTTTGATGTAAATGTTTTTTTTGGTTGATCCTCTTCTCTGATCTTTACCTGATGGTATATTGAGAATTCATTAGTGAAGGAAAATATTTCTCTCCCAACTACTGACTCTAGTATTTCTTCAGTGAATGGGGTGGGGAAAGGTGATGCATGCATGCTTTATTCAGTTCTCTATAATCCATACATATCTTTATCTCTCCTATCTTCTTATTCTGTACTACCATAGGGTTTATCCACTTTGCATCTTCCATAGGTTTGATTATACCTACTACTAGCATTTTATCTAGTTCAGTTTTAACCTTATTTTTCATATTAGGATTAAGCCTGTATGGTCTTTTCCTTATAGGTTTTTCTCCTTCCTTTAACTGATTCTCATTATACCTACTTCTTCTTTGACCCCCATGATGTTTGTGAATGTTCTAGGAAACAAATCCTCAAATTCAATTAAAATTTCTGCTACTTGCGCTACAACCTTTTCACTTCAATAATCCCCTTTTTTAGCTAGTTTAGGGTCTCCTTCCTTTGCTACATTCTTTTCCTTAGTTTTATTGGTTGGTTGTAGTATTTTTCTTTAGGTTCAATAGGTAATTCCAACTCTCTTTCACCTTCCTGTACTTCTATTTCTAGGTTTTCTACACCTTCGTTATCTTCTTGGGTCACTTTATAACATGTATGTGTAGTAGGGTTTGTTCCTTTATCCAACCACTCAATGTATTTCCATATTCCTTTGCTCCGCGGTGGTGGAGAACTGACTTGTGGTATATTTTCCTCTATTTCTTTATTAGGTGTGAATATTATTTCCTTTATTTTCAGTAATGCAGTATGGATATGGTCATCTTCATCCCAAAAGGAGAATTTGTGATAGAAGTCTTCTTTTAGTTCATCCCAATGTTTTGTTTCTTCCCTTCTCTCCTGGTTAATTTACCAAGTTTGGACTACCGATATGAGTGTCCAATAGAATAATTGAATGTATAATGTATTATCGTATTCATTTCTAGCCTTCCATACCCATATGCATGTTTTTATATGTTCTTCCAAATGGATAATGCCACCATACTTAGGAATTTCTTCATATTCTCCTTCCTCTGCCATGTGACTTTTTGAATTAGAATTTTTGGTACCAGCCAGTGCTGGATATTGTGCTTATATATGTTCCACTAGCTGGTAGCATTGCATACCAGTGTGTGGTTTAGTACTTTTAGTCTTATCTCATCATTTTTGAAAGTTTTCTCCATTTGTGACAAGTATGCAAGAAATTTCCTACTCCTAAATATTTTAGTAACTTGATGTGAGATATGCCCTTTAAAATGTTGTCCATTTGGTCTAATTTTTGGCTTGTACTTTCTGTAATGTTTAGTTCTTTACATTCATTTTGCAGTGTATTTGGTTCTCTTGCGGTAAATTGTGGTAAGTTTTCTTCTGTTAGTCTCACCATATAAACCATTCTTCTAGTCCTGACTCTGCGGGTGTCAATTTCTGGTTCTTCTTGTAGCCAACTGCTTAAGACATCCTCACTATCTATGTTGTAGTGGCATGTGTCAAGTTCTATCTCCCCCTAAGAGTTAGGATCTTTTGTAAATTCATTTCTAGGAAGTTTATTGATTGAGTAAAGGTTTTTGATATCTTCCTCCATGTATTCTTCTGGACTAATCTCTTTTGTATATGTTTCATCATGATTCTCCCCAGAGGTATGTGGACTATCTTTTCATCATCTGCAAATGAAATTTCCTCCTTTCTAGAGGCTACAAAACCATTGGCATCTATAAACCATCTTAACTCTAATAGTGCATTGAAGGAGTCTAGTGTCTCTTTGATTGCTACCACTTCTAGGTCTATGATTAGTTTCACTCCCATCACACTAACTTCCATATTCTTCTATGTGCCTAGTGTTGTCATCCTAGAACCATCCGCCAGGCTAATGTTATAGGGTGTTTCATGTAGCTTAGGTTTTCCCATTTGTTCCCATATCCTTTTAGGGATCATGTTGATGTTTTATCCTAGATCAACCATTACATTTTTCAATTTCTTATGGCTAATGCTCACTGTGATCATTATGGGATGTTTCTTCCATGTTCTATCTATTCTCCCAATTTTCCTAATTTGTAGTTACAAGGTTTTCTATTTATTCTAATATTTATTGATTTGTTTGACTTTTTCCATGAGATTATCTTTCCTAGCCATCTATGTCAATTGTTTAAGTATTCTAACTTCATATTCTATAAATAAATCTTCCTGTTCTTTCTCTTTTTTTTGCACTTTCTTTATTTTTTCTCAACTTATTTTATGATTTGGTCATGTTTTTCTTTGCTAGGGAAGAGAACATCTTCTTCTCCCTGACTTTCTTCCACACTTGTGTTAGTATTTTTCTTTGCAATGTTTGTTACTTGCCTTGTCACTATTGTTTCCTTGTTTTTCTTTATTTTGTTTAGGTTTCTCTTTGTATATTTGGTATTCATCTTGTGATGAACTATCAGTGATGACATCTGATTCATACATCTCTACTTTTTGACATTTCCTTGAATTTTGCAGTAGGTCTTTTGGTATTCTCTGCATAAGGAGTTCTCTATTGAAACCTTGGAGTTCACCACTCTTAAATTTGTTGGTAATATGTGTTGTCATTGATGTCAACATTAAGAGTGATGTCAGAACTCAGTTTGTGGTTGATATGAATGTTCAGGTTAATGATATACTAGTTTAGTAATAGAGATGCAGTGATGATGTTGATGTTTAGTGATGTTTCTGATGTTGATGGGTGGTTACTGATGTTCATGGTTGGATGTCATGCCTTAATTAATGTCAAGTAAAGTTGTATTGAGCATGTTTGTGGTTAGCAGAGATGATTTCATGATGAAATATTAAGATGGGAATTAGAAGCATAAATATGAAAATGATATATTAAGATGGGAATTAGAAGCTATGCTAAGGATGAGAAGATGTTGTTGATGACCTGTATCATGTTTTATGCTCTTTCCTGATGATCCCAAGAAAGTATGAGTTGCTACATAAATGTTCTGAGCTCTGAATGTTGGTGAAGAATTGTTGTTGTAGGAAACTGTTTGGAAGATTGTCTGGTAAAATGGTTTGCATTCCTTCGCATTTGAAGATATGGTAATGTAGTGCAGAAGTTTAGTATGTTGTAAAGGTGCTAAATCCAAATTTTTAGATCATTTTCTCCTCCACAATGAAAGTTACAAGTGACTGAGTTCTGGCTTGTGCTCTGGTAGAGTAAAGTGTTGATGAAGGCTAATTGAAATACTGTGCATTCCTCCACAAATGAAGATTTGCTCATGCAGTTTTGAGGATATGTTAAGAGATGTGTATTAGTGCATCCATATGAGTTTCAGATGTTTTTCAAGGTCTGCAAGTTTAGTTTTCAAATGACAAAGGTGATATAGATGGTTTCAGATGCCTAGTTGTTCTCAGAATATATGCTAAGGATGTGCACCAACTTGTTGCTGCTTGAAATGGTAAATTGGTTGATGGAAGAAGATCATGATGATCTTATGTTGCTCTGCAAAATGTTTTTTTGCTCTCTTCAGAATTGATTTTGGTCTGAAATGATAGTGTTGTTGGGTTATTCTCTTTCCCAACTGACTAAGGAAGGTTGATGGTGTGTGCCACAAAGATCTTGTTGTACTGTGTACAAAGAGTGTTTGGAGATATTGTATAGGTCCTGCTGACTCATCTAGAAGATTAACAAGAAATAGTTAATCTTTCTTGAGTACCGCCAAGTTGAAATGACCGTTTTGCTACAAGCTTCATGTATTCTTGCTTAAGGGGACCTAATTCAAATTTGTGAAGTGTGTAGAGGCTACTCCTTGAAGAATGATGCTATGAAGGATGTTTAGGACCGGGAAAAGCATGTGTTAGGATCCGCAAGAAATGTTTTTTCTTCTGGAGTGGCGTGTAGTTCATGATAGGGCCTTCCCTATCCATGTTTCATGTTATGTGATCTCTGGTTGACTTATAAAATGTAATACTATTTTTGTATTGGTTGACTTGTAATGAAATCAATGTAATTTCATGTATATATTGTATACCTAGTTGATCTAGGTAAGGTATGATTGTGAAAATGAAAGGATGAGTGTGCAAAGAGTGGAATATGAACATGTTATGTATTATGATGTGCAACTGAAGGAGAAAGAGCAGAAACAATAAGAGATGTCCTAATTCATCTTGAATACATTTTTTTCACAAGAGGGAAGTAAAGAGTTTTCCTAATGATCCAATCATCAGAAGAATCAAAATTACAATCATCAAAGGTGTGAGCTTTGTTGTGACCTAAAATTTCATACCAATTTTTGCAAAATTTTAGGTTCCCATATGAAAAATTCAATTTCAACACTCATAGATACACTTGCACAATATGCTCAAGTGGCCTACTTTGAAGCATTATAATTCGGAGCCGGTTCGTCTTCATGCAAAATCATTTCACAAACATGTTTGTCTACCATATGTAAGTGAGCACACCTGATTTCAGCTTCTTACGATCAATTTTGACTAGGTGTTGAAGAACCAAGTTGGAGGGTTCTGGTAAGGTTTGTTACTTGCACAATGTGAAATCAGCCCGAGAAGCCAACTTTGGAGGTTGATATCTCGCAGCTAAATGATGATCCTGACAAAATAATTAGTTTTCTGTATTCCCCTCATGATAATGTACTTTCACGCTAGTTTTTGGGACCCCAACATCTTGTTTGCTATTTTTTCAAAATCAAATCCAAATGGGTTTTACACAGTTTCGTGACTGCATTCCCAGACAGCTTCAAAGAGGTTGACTTTGGCACCTAATATTTTCCAAGGGAAGAAGAGTGAATAAAAACCCTTTTGCCTACATGTTCACGTGACTTAAATGAACTAATCCCCAGGATGGTAGCTTCTCAATATTAGATTTGATATTTTTCCAAAGAGGCAAGATGACAGGTTTCAATTGAGTTTAAACAGGTGCAAAACATGTTGAGTGAGCTACTTTGATTGCGAGCAACTTTTAATCCTAATAACTTCATGCCAATCCATCTGACGACCATACTCTCCTATCATAACTCAACATGTTGGTACATTTTTGTGGCTCCGGGAGAAGTTTTGATCAGTTTCCCAGATTGATTCTGAAGGCTATTTGGCCTATTTTGCTCATTGTGCAAAGTATTAGAAGATGGATTCTAATGATGGCCCATTTCAAATCTTCACTCTAGAAGCATGTTAAGACAGTCCAAAGTCAAATCAAGACAAAAAACTTGTTTCAAAACGAAATTTTTTAAAGCCGGGCCCACAAGGGGATCCAGCATGCTTCACACAATTATGGAATCATAAGGGTTTTAGTACTACATCAGACGGTGGTAGAAAGTCTTGTTTCATATGTTCTTATCTTGGATGGACTTATAGCCTTGATGAAGTGCTTCATAAGGAAACAAGAATGGGAGGATTTAGAATTTCAATGTAAATGATTTTGGATTACTGCCAATAAATTTATCCATATGGGGACTATTTGTGTTAATCAATTTGGATAATAAGGATATAGCTTTAGAGGTGGAGGAATTTCATTAGAGTGAAGGAAGTTGGGTGACAAAACAATACTTGTTTGAAATACACATGAGTTTACAAGAATTGTTTTAAGCTTTTAGTGTGCAAGAGAATATTTTGGCAAATATATATGTGGTTGGTAATAGAGGACAGAACAAGATATATTTAGCAGAAGCTATTTCTAGTCGTTTGGAAGTGAAGCTCCTTTTCTAAGGTTGGAAATTGTACAAGAAAGATTTCACCAAAGATATGGAATTTAACCCAAATGTATTTGAGTTGCATTCTAAGTTTGTAAGCCTCTTGTTAGTGGGAAAATAAGTAGTTGTGAACATAGTTACTTAGGATGAGGAGGAGTCCCTAAACCATATTGCGAGATCAACAATTATGAAGTGCCTCACACCCCTATCTGCTTTGGATGGAGACTGCGAATTTCTGGCAGTAAATCTGCATGCAAAGAGTGTATTCAACAAAGATGCTCTTGTGAATGTTAGTATCGAGAATTAAATTGACAATAAACAATGATATGTTGATTCAATCATAGAAACAAGTAGTTTTTCCAAGTCACATGCTAAACAAATGCTGGTTCTAATACAAAAAATTAGAGATGATTGTTTACCTAATAAACCCACTACACGAGCATTCTGTAAAGCTTAATTCAGAATAGCTACTTCTTAAACGGCCCTGTTAAAAATAGTCCTATCTGTACAATAACAAACCTCATTCAACAAATTAAAGAGATCATTGGGGAGCAAAACGATGGGGCAATAAAAATTCATGAAAGTGCGATGCCAAATACATAAATCTGTAGTAGCCTCAAGAGAACAGATTCCTACTTTAGGAGGGTTTTTTGACAATTAATTTGACATTAAGTTTTTTAGATCTATATATGATTGCCCACATCCCACAAACATCACAAGATGTTCACAAAATGGATTTATTGAAAATGCACCAGAAAATTTCAATCAAATGCAAGTGGCAAGTGTAAAACTGGGCTCTGTAACCCTTGCCAAAATCCTTCCGCCAGAAAATACACAGTTGAAACACACAACAAAAAACCCTAAAAACTCATCGGTGAAAGAAAACTCATTGGACGAAAATTTTTAAATTACACTGACTTCAGGCATCTTGTCGATGGATGCTATTTTGGGGAGACATCAATGATCGAAATGATTTTTTTAGATCCTTTCGATTCCATGAGTTTCTCCGATAAGAAAGACATAAAAGTATCACAAAGCAGGTAAAAATAGAAATACAAAGCACTGGGAGAAATGTTATAAATATTTTAAATGTGAGAAACATTCCCAAGATATTGAAATACAAAGATAAGACAATTTCACTAAAGATGGGAAATATTTTCACAAAGCCGTTAATTAAACAAGATTTTGTGAAAATGTGTATAATGGCCCGTGAAAATATTTTCACCCAAAGAAATATGAGGTGGAACATTTTCACATACAAGAGATTAATATTTTGGTATAGTTGTTTCCCATGGAGAATCTTCTTTCAAAGGGAAAAATATTATTTGAGAAGGAAAACAAGTTTTCATTAATGGAAAAGTAAAATATTTTCATGGAAGGAGTTATTAAATTATTTTATCTAATAAAGATATACTTCATTGGGCAGAGAAAGAGTACACTGGTGAAACAAAATAATTAGCCCCCTGCGAAATCTCGAGAAGCATGAAATGATGTAAACAAATTTTGTATTAAAATAGATTGAACACTTTTAACCTATGGAATAAAGTATTTAAAGGTGAGTGATTATATTGAATCAACCAGCTGAGTGAAACATAACAATTATAGTCAATTATTTTCACTTGGGGATAAAATTTCTCGGGAAGAATTAACCAAGGCAGTTACCAATGAAACCCTTCTATGAGAAGTAAATATGAAAGTGAAAGTTGCCATCAAAAGGAAAATAATTATTATCACCATCACCAAGAAATAAAAATGAAGGATAAAATTAATATTTTACTCCTGCCAAAGAGAATTAATTAAATGGAAGGTTACATTGAATGGAAGCGAAGGGTCACAACCCTAAAAAATACACAGCGTGTATATAAAACATAAAATCAAAGGAATCGGGGGAAGCATAAGTAGATTAGGAAAAACATCCTCATTAGCAGTAGGACATAATACCTACAATTTACAATATTTTCAAAAGACCATGTTGCAAGCACATTATTGAAGGAGTGAATTAAAGTTCTCTGATTCTGTGGTTCTATTTTGGCATCAATTGTTTGTTAAGATTATTCAATTTGGTTGTCTCCATTTCTATATTTCCTTGTTATTCAGATTAACATATCAAGTATATATTTAATCTGTCGATACACATTTACTATAGTCGTGTGGTTTGATTAATTGGTTTCCATAAAAGGGACTAAAATCCTTCTGATCAGTCAGAGTAGCCTGGAAGTGTTAGTTTGGATTACTAAGAAGAAACATATAATTAGGATTTCCATTCTGTCTCCACATTGATATTATCTATCATCTCTTGTGTATTTCACTCAATTGGTTCCTTCAAGAAAGGATTAAATTGCCTTCTGGTGAATAACAAGAAATTGGATCATATTGGTTGGATCATTAAGAAGAGTTCGTCAATCATCTCCTTGCACGTTTATACAAGTTATAAACTAGAATTGTGCCAAACAATTAGAATTATTACCAACTATAAGCCACTAGTCTTAGTCCTTCATTTGACTCTATTTACCCAACAAGGCACCGGTCTTAGTTCAATTTATTATTTAAATCCTTTTATTTGCACAATCATAAAACTCACTTTGATATTTCTTATACCAACCATTCATTAGATAGTAGAATTAGTTAGAAAGATTTCATCTATCCTACACCATTTGCCACTATAGGTAGATCCATTTTCTTAATCAAAATAATTGCAATTCAATCTGCTTTAAATTCCAAGGTTCACCTACCTAGGTGTAGTAGGACCTAAAGTGTAGGAAATCATCAAACCCTAAAGGTTGATTTCGTTAAGTTAGTTCAAAAATGTTGCAAATCTAAGCATAGATCCTGACATCCTCTTAGGATTAGCAACCTACATTTTTGAGACCTAACAAGCTTCAATGTCAGTTTTCAGGCAGTAGAAGGACTGTCATACTGTAATCATTTCTGAGTTCATTCTAAATTTAGGGAGTTGTATCTTCCATGGGTTGTAGCCCTAAAAGAAAGTCTATTGGGAGTTGTAGCTTCCTTGGGAGTGACCCTAAAACAAATTCTTCAGGGAGTAGTAGCTTCCTTGGGTTGTAGCCCTAAAACAAAGTTGTACTTTTTATAGCAGTGAGCTTCATATATTGTGAGTTAATCCTCACCATGGTTTTTCCCCTTTTGAGGTTTTCCACATATATCTGGTGTTATGAGTTGATGTGCATTGTGTTGATCTTTCATGTTTAATATAATTTTTTTTAAGTTTTAATCTGCTCCAGAGGATTTGAAGTTTGTTTGGATACTGATTCACTCCCCCCTCTCAATATCCTGGTGTGTTCAACAATTGGTATCAGATCCCAAGTTACTCAAAAGAAGCTTAACTGCTTGAGAAAGGTTTGGGATGGCTAATAATGGATCTCTTAAGGTACCTATGTTTGATGGAACAAATTATTCCTTTTAGAAGCTAAGGATGGAAAACTATCTATCTTCTCTAGGGTATGGCATTTGCCAATCAGTCAAGAAGGGTTACACTACTCCTACTAGTGATCCTACAGATGCAGATGATATTAAGTTGTATGAGAACAATGCCAAGGAAAAGAGTGCTATCATGAGTGGGCTAGATGATTCAGAACTTGTGAAGATAATGGGTTGCAAATTTGCTAAGGATGCCTAGGTAAAACTTGAAAGTATTTATGAAGGAGCCAGTAAAGTGAAACAAGCCAAGATGCAAATCTTCAAGAGCAAATTTGAGACCTTGAGGATGTCAGAAGAAGAAGACATTGCCAGTTACATGTTCTAGGTGGATGAAATAGTTAATGGCACCATAGGTCTTGGTACATAAGTGAAAGAAGATGAGATTGTGAAGAAGGTTCTAAGACCTCTTCCTAAATTTTATAGTCATAAGGTTTCTTCTATTGAGGAAACTCAAGATTTGGATAATTATATAGTAGATCAAATGTTTGGCTCTCTCACATCCTTTGAAATGAGAGAATTTGACAAAGGTGCTCCAAAGAAGGAAGTAACATCCAAAGCAAGTAAGAAGACAGAAGATGAAGCAGCTGATCAAGATGATGACCTTGATGAGGTAGAAGAAAACTTTGTAAGAACATTGAAGAAAGGCACATGCAAATATAGAGGTAAGTTACCTTTCAAATGTTTCAATTGTGCAAAGATTGGTCATTTTGCTTCTAAATATCCATTTAAAGAATCAAAAGGTAATAGCAAAAGAGAGAATCCCAAAAGAAGTCTGTATTCCATAAAGAATAGTTGTTCATCTGAAGATGAGGATCATGATGATTCAAATGATGAAACACTTTTCATGGCCTTGAATGTTGGTGACAAAAAGGGTGATATTGAAAAATGTGAAAAGTTTGATACCTTGCAAGCTAACCAAAATAATGATAAATCAATGGTTGTATGGATTGCCTTTCATGCAAAAGAAGAAGTCAAGGCTAGGGTAATTGATAGTGGTTTCTCTAACCACATGATTAGTGTCATGCCCACATTTGCCATGTGGTCATGACATGATAAACACATGTCATGTCCACATTTATCATTTGATCATGACACGAAATATCAAAAAAATTTCCCACCTGACTCTAAAACCCCCTCGCACGCATCATGCATGCTCGATGATACACATACATAACATAGTTGTATCTGCAACCAACGTTAGGCACGTCGCACGAAGGTGAGGAAGTCAATCACAAAACGGGATAATGTGATTCTCCTTTCGCAATCCCTATGAGACAATAGCCACTAAGGGGGTGTGTGTTGTGAAAAGTATCGCTAAGAGGGGTGGTTCCCATTCCGGAACCAACCCTAGAGTTCCCTAGGTGAGGTGATATGGTTTTGATATAAGTCAAAACCAAACCCTATGTACATTCTACCAACTAAAAGCTAATATTAAAATAAAACAACTAAGCCATTAATTAAAGCACTTAACAAATAATTAAGGCGGAAAGGTTAATTCTAGAAATAAATTATTTAAAAAATCCCATCTTTAATCTAGGAAAAATTTGACAACATAATGGGGCTTAAGGAAACATTTCTCTAAATTTTTCAACAACATAATGTCATCTCATCAACTATGGAAGAAGAGGAAAATAAATTAAAATAATACTATTCGCTATAAACCTTTCCAAAATTTAAATGATATAAACAATTAATAAATTCAATAGTGGCCTCCTTAAAGAATTAAAACATTTACACTAAATTAATTAAATCATACACATTAACTAAAGCACTTAATAAATTAAATCATAAAGGTTTAAATACATTTCCCACATAGAGTTCAAATGATAAATTAAATAAACTGCATTAATTTAACACCCACACCAAAGTCAAAATAAAATAAGCCCATCCACTCATTAAGTGAGATTAAGAAACTAAACAAGGTTTAAGTTTCAACCATCACCCTAATGTTTAGGCATCACAAAACCCTAGACTAAAAGTTATAAAAGCAACTCTAATTCTTAGTTGCACTCACAAAACTAACTTTTGATCTCTTATTTGTTTGCAGGTTTCAAGGCAAGGAATGGAGAAAGTCCTTTCCCAAGTGGAAAGCATTTTCCCAAATAACTTTTCTAATAATATTTTTTTTTATTCCCCAAGATTTTTTTTTTTTCTACAGGTTGTTATATCTTCTATTCTAACATTTTATTATTTATCCACGGATTTCCATACCTCCATGTTTCTATAATATTTCTTTAAAGGTTTTCAAATAAAACTATTTGATTTAACTTTCCATTTTCTATGCTTAAGTTCAAGTTTGAGTTTAGAGCCAACAAGGGTTTATTTCCAAAAGAATGAAACTACTATTTTGGTAAAGAGAATAAAAATTTACTCTCTGGTTTCCTTAAATATACAGAGAAGAAAATTTATGAATGCAATGAAAATATGTATACAATAACCTCTATATATATTTATAATAAACATACTGATCTTTTTTTTAAGAACTCTGATGCAAGTCACAGAGAATATTATATATATGCATTATTAACTGTAATAGAAAACCATAATAGAGAACCCACAGAGGGTTTGAAATGTGCAAGGGTTGAATGAATATATGAAAATTTGACCATTGTTAAATTAGATAACACAGAGGTTTTTATTACACTACAGAGGCATCATTAAAAAGAATAGAGCCGAAATATATATTTTTTTGTATTACTTTGGGGGGCCAAACCCCTCCCAACACCCGCAGACGCCACAATGTGTAGGTTGTGGCCTACGGTTGTGGCAGCCACGAGGCCGAAAGGGGAGGGGTGGGGCTCCGCTGCATGTCCCCTCTTCTACCCCACACACAGGCGCAGGGGCCGAACCCCATGCGTGCCCTAAACTTAGTTTCATTTATTTTTTAAAAAACTTTTTAAAATTAAAACCCTAGCAACAACATATGATTTACCCTTTTTTTCTTTAATGCTTTTCTCATAAACAAAAAACTATAATAAAAAGAATGTATATATATATATATATATATACACTACACTAACTCTATATTTTTTTTCAAAAAAAAAGTGAACTTAAAAATTTTAAAACAACAAGCATAAAATAACCAAACCCTTATATATATATATATTCCATTTAAGAGGGGTTTATTTATTTCTTTTTCCTTTAACCATATATATATATATTCTATCACAATAAGCATAACTATTTTTCTCTTAACCATTCAACATAAAAGCAAGGTAGGTATATTTTGCTCTCTTTTATTTTACAAGTATACTCATAAAAACATGAAAATAAGGGAAGAGAGAAAGAGAGAGAAAGAGAGGGAGATTTATATTTCATACATTTATATACTACTACAAAAATCAAGATATACAAAACATTGCCATACTTTTATTGAAATAACAACTATTATTATAAGGAGAACATTTGCAACCTGTTGGTTATTTTCCCAGACTGGATGCTTACTCCCAGTTATCCCTACAAGGTAGCCATCAGTGATCAACAAGATTTCTGGGCCAGGGGCCAACAGTGTAGGAGATAGACTCTATTTTTATCTCCTCTTCTTCTTTAGGCTTTGCAGAACCAAGGGGGGTATTCCCTACTCAACATCTATGAAATCCATCTTTGTATTAGCTGGGATGTTGACATAAAGCAGATAAATCCTCTCTTATGCAGACCAAAACTGTGAGATAAGTGCAAAGGGGCTAGCTTTGGGCCTATATTCAGTTGTAGACAGAGGATTTCAGTCCTAAAACTACTTCTAAAGTCTTAATGGTTGTTTTGCAAATTTGAATTTGATTTTATATTTGGGTATATTTGGATGCAAACTTAGACCTGGTGTATAACCTCAACACAGAACTAGATCGGTGCCTATCCAGGGCTCGGAGTCAATAGACATACACCTGTGAATGATCAGCATGAACACAATAAAACTGGATTTCAAGGGGATTTGTGTGATATCTGCCTTACAGATACCTCCCAATACAGAGTGTTAAGTTATCTCTACGTATGGCATCCCTATTACAGTATATCTTTCCCAACACTTAATCTGAAAACACTTTAATCTACCCTTTGAGCAGAAGTTGAAAGATCAAGCATTCAATACAGGAATTCTATATTCTAGAATACTAGACACCCCTTAGATATCTAGATTCAGAAGAAGGACACATGCAATACTGGAGACAGAATTAACAAAACACATGCAAATACAGCATTACTCATATAGAACCAATCATGAAATCATTAGATTCATGCATGAGAAACACAACAGGAGCTACATAAACTCACAAGATTTTCTATATAGAGCAACCAAAACCAATTGTATCTTATTACAGAGCTAGATGTGTCCAGTTTTTCAACAACCAAATGAGTGACACAGTCTGCTTTTTATAGCAAAACTATGTACTGAACGAATTAATTACAAGGGAGGCCCAAAAATCCCGCCAGATACACAGTATCAGAAAAATGGCGCTCAAAATCATAAATGCAATAGGGGACAAAGAGAAGGGAACAGGTGAACTCGGGAGATGTGCCGCTGCTCAGGGACATTCCTCATCAATTCAGGTGGTTGAGCTACCAACACGACCCATGCCTCTGCAACAAACTACCATTAATATTTCACCAACCCGCAGCCTCTGGAAACGCAGCCACAGCAAGCCTTAGAAGTTTTCCCGCCCAAAAATAGCTGCAGAAACTCGAGAAAAAACCCTCGCTGCAGGTTCAAAATGAGGCCGTCGATAAAAAACCCAGCTGCGGAGATCAACAGCCCCAAAAACAATGAAAAGTTGCCCACCAACTATATCGTGCCATATAGACACTTCAAGTTTCCATCGTTGGGTCCGTTTTCCTATATTTTCCCCGCCGAGAGCCCTCTGCCAGAAACATGCACGGAAGCCGCCATGTGGCAAGCTCCACGGCATCCTTGGAATGCTAGGGACTCTCCATGAAACTTAGGTGGAAGCCAACACATGGCAGGTTCCACTTTAACCTTGAAACACAGAAACTTAAGAGAAACAGTCCTTAAGTTTCAGGATCCTCCGCCACGTGTCACTTTCTGACACATTTGATACTTATGCTAGGGCCCACTTAATGTTTCGCTTAACTTTAAAATACACAGAAACAGCTTGCGGAAGCTGACACTTGTCACGCTCCGCAGTAACTACGAGGGACACACGGCGCTTACGCATACTCATTGAAACATATATAGGAGTCCCTCGCATGGTGACACTTGGCGCCATCTACGCTCACAGAAACATTACAAAAGGGGCTATTTGAAACATTATGCGGAGGCAGCCACATGTCATCTTCCGTTGCAACTTAGAAACTTTTTGAAATGTCAGTGGACAGCACCACTTGGCAAGCTCCGCATCACTTGAGAAACACTTAGGGTCTTTCGGAAACTTGGCAGAGATTGACACTTGGCATCGTCCGCGAGGCTTTTGAGCTGCTTTCTTTGTGTCTCTCGGGTGCCTCCACATGGTGCCTTCCGCGGCACTCTTGAAACATTTAGAAATTGCATAGAAACTTTGGCAGAAGCTGACACGTGGTGCCTTCCATGCTCAAGTTGAAACTTTAAGGGGCTGCTTCCGCTGCTGACACGTGGCACGCTCCGCAGGAAGCATAAGCAACGGTGTGGTTCTAAACTGGGGCTCGACACTTAGCAGACCTGTGGCACTTGCACATTTTTGACCCTCTCAGCCACACTTAGAAACATTTAGAAACTGGAAACTGTGGCTCAAAATACATTCCTAAATGCGTGTAACTTATTTTTTAAAGGGTCGATAGGATCTCTCGACCCGCCACTGCCATTTTAACCTGCACACAACTGATTTCTTGCATTTTGATAAGGCCAAAATATTAGAACTTTTTGGATTTTTAGGGAAGAGACCTGACTTGAAACCCCAAACATAAATTATTACTAACACAACCAAGGCTTACAAGAGAGATTTTATCTCATGACAATCGACAAAATTTTTACAAGGCTAAATAGGCCAAGGCATCCATATTGCCCTAACTTTTACATTAAACATAAATCCATATTTTTCTTCATGACTCCCAAAACCTCATTTATTCCTCCAAGATCCAAAACATGTCAAAACACCAAGAAAGACTTTCCAAGGCCATGGGAGCTCACCTCCTAACCTTAAGCTTGCAAGCAAGCCACCCCCAAGCAAGGATGCCATCCAAATAACCAGTTTCACACACAAAACAAGGGATTCCAACACACATGAACACTCACAAAAAGCACATCAACACCCTCCCATGGAAACTCACAAAACAAATCCATTCAACATGGATTTTAGGGGTGAGAGAGTGGACAATTCTCTACTCAAGGGGAGAACCACAAGTAACTCAAACTAAAAATGTATTCCATCTCATGGCCTCTTGCCATTATAACTTATTATACCTAAAATAGTTCAAAGGCACTCTTGCCATAATCATAACATATAAACTTCAAAAAAAAGGCCCATGGCCATCAAATACCTCTACATGAAGAGGGTTATCCTCGAGGAGGTTCACACCCCTCTCACCCATTACAAGGTGAGCTCTCTCACATGGAGAGCTCACCAAAAACAACCCAAAACCCATACAACACTAAATAAAAACTCAAGAACATAAACATATATTTTCACATGCATATAATAAGGAAAAAATAAGATTAATGAAGGCTTGAAGCCTTGAGAGCTTACCTCTCAAGCTCCAAGTATTGAAAGGTGTTGGTGAAGAGCTCTAAGAGCCTATTCCCAAGTTCCTTGCAAGAATTTCCACTTCTCCAAGTCTAGCTCTCCTTCCCCAAAGTCAATAATAAAATCCAAAAAGAGAGAACCCTTCCCTTCTCACAAAGAGGGAGATAAATAGGCTTTTCCCACAAGCTTTGATGAATGAGAAGGTGACACTTGTCACCTTCTCCCTCATCCACACAACCCTCTCACAACCCCACAAGAATGAGGAGGTGACACTTGTCACCTTCCCATTCAACTATGCTACACACTCTCCCACAAATGCTCTCACACATGTGTGAGAGCATTGGGAGAGGGGATGACACATGTGAGACCCCACAAGAATGAGGAGGTGACACTTGTCACCTTCTCATTCAACTATGCTACACACTCTCCCACAAATGCTCTCATAGATGTGTGAGAGCATAGGGAAGAGGTCTCACACACGTGAAGGCTTTGGAAGCTTCCAAAGTACTCAAAGACAAGGGTAACCTTACCCTAGGTGAGTGGGGTTAGTTAAGGTGGGATGGTGACTTGCCACCCACCTTTCACATCTCCCAAACTCGTTACTTTACTCTAGGGGTAAGTAAAGGTGACCATACAAAGGTTACACCAAGAGTTAACATGCTAAAAATGGCCCTAGACGCTAGGGGTATGACCTAGGGTCATTAATTAACCATAATTAACACAAGGGGGCTCATAAATCCACTTTAAAAAGATCATAACTATTTAGCACAAAATTTGTGCAAACCAAAACAATACAACATTACAAACCTTCAAGGTGATCAAACAATAAGATGAACCCTTACAAAAATATCATCAATTAAAAATCCCTTTAAGTATAAGAATGAAAATGACACAAGAAGACAACTCACCAACCACATAATTGTTACCAGTTTTCATTCCTAGCTCAAATTGGTAGAGCTGATGTATTACAGTTCATTATTTTAGAAGTGAAAATTCATAGCATTTTGGTTGTATCAGTTGTATAGTTATCATTACAGATTGGTTCAGTTTTATCAGTTGTTGTTATGCAGAAGAAAGTACAAATCAGTTAACATTCATTGCTTATGTCAGTGTTTATCATTGATTGAAAGAGGTCTCATAATGTTGCAGTGTTTTATTCATATCATCAGATGAGATACATAAAATGGAATCACATTGCATTGAATATAGAACGAGAGAGAAATTAATTGTCCCACACAAGCCGTGGGAGTAGCTGGATCTAAATATCTAATACAATATGTTATGCAACTATAAAAGAACTGACAAAGCATATGAAGGAGAGGGTGCCAATTATTGCCTGAATTCAGAGTCAGTTGATCATATGGCAGCTGCTCCATTCGTTGTCGAGATCCAAAACTGTCATAACCTGCATTAGAGGAGAGAGAAGATGGGGGTTTAGCTCTCATGACATCATCTCATCCATACACTATATCAGTACAAACAGAATACATAACAGATTATATGAGATAGTCAAGATCAGAAAGCACAATATTCATCAGTTACAAAGAAGGAAATAACCATGGAACATCATTGTTTTATTCTAATCTATTTGTTTCATGTGCAGGTATAGGTGATAGTATGTTGCTTCTAAGAAGACAATTCAGCATGTGGTGCTAAATGGGCTCCTACAAGGGTTGAGCTTGACATGCTACCCCTGAGTCAAAGGGGATGAAATCAGAGTATTCATCCATACTGTGCAAAAGTGGAACATATCAAAGTAAATAATACATTGCATTAATTCGGCTTATTGGTCTTCAATTCAATGTCCATTTATGACAACTATTCAAGAGGAATTGAAGTAACAATCATCTATGAACAAGTGAATTTTGCACATGGCAGCCAATAAGTAAAAAAAAGAGCCATAGAATATCATTTATTGTTCATGACAAGTAAGTAAACATGGACAGATGAGATATATTTTCACATTAGGGAACTGTAATTGCTACTGTTTCATCGGTGACAGGAAATCAGATCTAGGCAATATGTTACCTGTTATGTCATATTACATTTATGTTTGCCTCTATTCATTATAATCATGAGTACATATGTGGGACAGTCAAGTGTCATGTCACATCAATGAAACAGGATGCAGATTTAACTATGCATTGTATAACAAAGAAAGAACAATTTTCCGTCTATAATGTATTCAGCCACATTGCACCTTATCACATATTGCTGAATTGAAGAGCATTGCCAAGAGATGTACAAACATTGATCACATCATATTACATTTGATGCAGTAAGACAAGGAACAGTTTGACTACATCATAAGGATGTCCATGCCTTTTGTATGTTACAAAGAACATCATCATTTCAATATGTTGTTGCAGAAAGAGGAGCTGTTACATTAATTATGCCAAATCACAGTTGCAAAAGGAACAATATTATGTCATGGTGTATGTTGCAGATATCATAATGAGTGGCAACTATGGTATAGATCAAGCCAACTGAAGCTTTCAAATGAACATATACAAGAGCTATGACAAAAGCTAAATCATTTTCTACAAGCAAGAGTTTTAAACCATTTCGATGTATACAAAAGAGAGTCACAAAAGAAGTCATTTTTGCTCATACCGATTTAAAGGTTTGGTTCTAAAGTTGCAGAGAATGGAGGAAGTTGAAACTCCATACCCTATCAATATAGAATGCTAGACTCAGATAATGCTCAAAATATCACATAGTAGGAGCCACGACCTGGAAAGGATAATGTTTTTGAGGTGCATTTGAACAGAAATAAACTTTTACCATCTAAAAGAGTATGAAGCTGCGGCTTGGGGTTCATGGCAGCTCTCAAATATATAATGTCAGGAATTTTCAACCCCAAACCAAAAGAGAGAATGCTCAGGTAAGCCATGAGGTCACGATCTTAGTGAGGAAGTATACAGGAAAAGAGGGTTTTGAGTTTTACCTCTCAAGGCATGCGATAAAATGGAGTAAAAATCATTTGTTTGATATCCAAACATAGTTGCAGAACATGATAAAAGATCTTTTGTATAGACCCCACTCTGGGTATCATATGATGCAGATACAAAGGGGAAAATGCATTTCACATACACAGAAAGAAAGCTCACCTTTCATTGAATACACAAGGCTGTGGGGTTTTACCCATCTTTCCTTCTTTATTGCTTCCAGAGAATTCTTTCTAGTCTAATCATGGTGGCCTCATGAAAAAGAGTAGCAGAGACACTGTTGCAAACAAAACAAATAGAAGCCAAATAATGCAAGAGACAAAAAACAAAAAATGCATTAGAGACAGCAAATAGGGCAGTGGTAATAAGACCAAAAACCAATAGAATGAAGGAAAAAATGGTTCAAAATTGCTATAGAGATCCTCACCTTTTGGTTACTGAAGGAAAGACTTAGAAAATTGACAGAGCTAACATGGAAATGGCCAAAGCTTCATTTCAAACTCTAGGGTTTGATGACAGTGTATACAGAGCCTATTTTCTGAAAGATGCAAAATGAAATGGCCCGAGAATATAGGGCAAAATGATAGTTTTGTTTTAGGGTTTCCACATACCCTAAGTGGATGTGATTTTTGCATTTTCAAAATCCTTCACTAATACCCATCATGGTATTTAGTGTTCTTGCATTATGTCTAGGTCTCAAGGTCTTTGAGAGGTTGAATACCATAGAAATCTCAAGGTCATTTTAGATATGTTAAACCCTTATGCCTTAGGGATATTGCAAATGCCTTAGTGCTTTAGACCTTTAGTCCTCAGTGAGAATAAAAAGTTTCCTTGATTTTCTTTGCAAAATAGCTTGAAGATATGCCATATGCCCTTAAGGAGGTTTTCTTTTGCAGATTACATAGAGAGCAAGCCTTCAAAAGGCTTTTTCTTTTTTGCAAAACTAATTATAGATGCCCTTTCATTTTTATGATTTTTATTGAAAAAATCAAAGATTGTAATGCAAAATAGCGAAATTATAAGCCATGAAGATTTGTTTTGTTTTAGAATCAAATAGGAGATAGGATTAAAATTGCCAGCATTATAAAGTTAGTTTTAAAGAAATCAATTATAAATTGCTTTTAAAACTTAACTATTTTTAGGCAGTGAGGCTAATAGGACAAATCAAATATTCTTTTGATTTTGTTTTATTTGAGGGCAGATATGAACAAAATAGGAGATCTCATGAGCAGGAAAAAACAATTTTATGGTGGGACCACATCAAAGGACAGTTTTGGCAGCTTTATTTCACAGATTGGTGGCAGATTCAGAGATTTTATTTTTTCTTTTATGGGGAGCTCGAGAATGGATACTTTTTCCTATTTTTAGGAGTTTTTTTGAGAGATATGTGGATAGACTATATATCACAATTTCTTTTCTAGAGAAGGGGCAGTCAGTTAGTTTCAGTATCTTCTCTCTTATTCACAGACAAAGTTGTATATAGATAGTTGGCTGATATTTCATTTTACATGCATTGTACTCCTTCCAGTTCTAATAGCAAATTTTCCTATTTCATCTACTTATGTGTTTTGCAGTCTCGATTTGATGTCTTATTGTGACAATTTCTTGTCCTTTATCATGTCTTGATGTTGTTAGATTGCATTTTTTCTACTAGTTGTAATCTGTGTTTGAATTAAACCTTATTACAAACTATTTAGGGATTAGAACTCATAGGTGAGGTTGTGAAAATTTTAAGTTTGAAGAACTGTTTTGTGAGTGAATAGATTCATTTAGATTAGATTCAAGATTTAGTTTGCATTTCAATTACCCTTATATCCCTTTTCCTCACAAGTTATTAGTTTAGGAATCATAAGAGAACCATCTCACTCTGGAGATTCATTCTCATAAAAGGAGACCCACATCCAAGAATGATTCCATGTTTCAACTGGTAGCTAAGTTTCTATGAATTTAGCAAGGGTGCATACTTGATTAACAACAATAACCTAAGTCAAACTTAGGTGACTCAAAAATTAAAGATCAATTCAAAGGCAACATGATACATCATACTCAATCACAAATAACCTTAGTCCACCTTAGGGACTAGGTTGGTTTTACATGGCTAATACTTAGGGTTTTTTGTTTGACCTTTGATTTTCCATGGGCCATGGAAAATACCAGCACACTACACAAACACATCAATAGTACAAGATATATATAGCCGAAGAAAATTGAATTACTCACACACACAAGGTCACATAAGTACATAAAATATCAGATATATCACAAGGTAAGCTTCACTTGATTCTCAATTCATTCACATTTCACATAATACAATCAGGTTCATCATCACATAGCATTTCATTAATTCAGTCATCTAACTACACCATTTCAATTGCATCAATTATAATATCGCATTAAACATCATAAACTCAAAATGTAATCTAACATGTAAAGCTATATCATCAGCATAATATAATCCATCTAACTAATCAAAGCGTAAGATATAGTCAATGAATGTCTAGATAATAGGATCAACAGTCCCCAAAATATCCACATGTCTAACATATAGTCTATACAATAAGTATCACAAGCAAAATGGAAGGTGTGATAAAAGTAAGCCTCACATCCCCCCCTATGACTAAACTTCCTCTTGAAAGTTAGCAAAGAGGTGAGGGTAGAGTACCCTCAAATGTATAGCATCCTCCTAAGTAGTTGAAACCTCATCATAGCGGTCCCACTAAACTCTGACTTGGTCCAGCTCTTGACCTCAAAGGCCCTATGTCTAATGAACCAAGATACAAATGGGCTCCAAAGCCAGCTGCCCATCTGACTCTACCTGTAAGGCATCCTAATCTAAAACATAAGCCACATCAGATACATAATGTCTCAACACAGATATATGAAACACATCGTGAATATGCAATAGGCTAGGTGGTAAAGAAATACAATAAGCTATATGTCCTATCTGCTCCAAAATCTCAAATGGTCCAACAAATCTAGGTGCAAGCTTAGAGTCCTTTCCATAACGGATTGGACTCTTATGAGGCTGCACTCTCAAGAACACATTGTCACCAACCGAGAAGCTCCAATCCAATCTCTTGGCATCATCATACTTCTTCTGACGATCTTGTGCCTCCTACAATCATTGCCTAATCAAGGTAATCTGCTGCTCCATGTCTTGTACCAACTCAAGTCCAATCATAACTTTGTCCTCAATGCGGTCCCAACTCAAAGGAGTCTTGTAAGGCCTGCCACACAAGGCCTGATAGGGATGCATACCTAATAAGCTATGATGCCCATTATTGTAGGAAAACTCAACTAGATATAGATAGTCCTCCCATCTAGACTGGTGATCCATCACATACATGAGAAGCATGTCCTCTAAAACTTGATTCACCCTCTTAGTCTACTCATCTGTCTCAGGGTGATATGCTGAAATGAAGTTGAACTGAGTGCCCAACACCTATTGTAATGCTCTCCAAAAATATGATGTAAACACTGAATCTCTATTTGATATGATGTGACGAGGAATTCCATGAAGTCTCACTATATCATTCAAGAAGACCCTCACCACTGTAGGTACATTATACGTCATGTGTACTGGTGAAATATGTGCTACCTTATTCAACTTGTCAATCGTCACCATGATGGCATCATGGTGGCGAGATGATAAAGGTAGACAAACTATGAAGTCCATGGAAATGGTATCCCACTTCCACTTCGATATCTCATGGGGATAAAGAAGTCATGTTGGATGTTGATGCTCGACCTTGACCCTCTAGCACTCAAGGCAACAAGATACAAACTCTACTATGTTGCATCTCATCCTTTCCTAATGATACAACTATCTCAAATCAACGTGCATCTTCTTCACCCTAGGATGTGCTGCATAAGGTACTCTATGAGCCTCTGGTAAAACCACTAAATGAAGATCACTTGCAAGGGGGACATAGATTTGAAGTCAATGTCATAGAAGTCCATCTGCCTCAAGGGAATATCCTGTAAACTTGCCCTTAAGGGCTCTCTATGACTAAATCTCCCGCTAAACCTCAAGGAACCACTTGTCCTCTAGTAGATGTTGCAAGATGCGCCCTCTCAAGTCCACACTCAAGGTCAAGGTCAGGATCTTGTGTCACCTCTGACTCAAGGCATCGAAAATCACGTTCTCCTTCCCTTTGATGTAATGCACATCAAATTGATACTTGCAAAATAACTCCATCCAACGTCATTGGTGGGCATTTAGATTTGGTTGTGTGAAGATGTACTAAAGACTGTGATGGTCTGAGTGTAACTCAAAATGACATCCTAAAAGGAAGTGTCTCCATCTAAAAAGAGCATGAACTACTATTGTAAGCTCCAAATCATGAGTAGGTTAGTTCATCTCGTGGGTCTTAGGCTTTTGCAACTCATACGTGATCACTCGACCATCCTGCATAAGGACTGCGCCTAGTCCCTCTAAATATGCATCAGTGCATACCATGAAATTTGCTGCTGGATTTGGTACTGCTAGAATAGGAGTGCTAGTGAGATGCTCTTTGAGGACCCCAAAGGCCCTCTCACACTTCTCTTTCCACAAGAAGTTCTTTCCTTTCCACTCAAGGGAAGTGATAGCATGAGCTATCCTAGAAAAGCCCTCAACAAACTGACGATAATAACCTGCTAATCCCATGAATCTCCTAACCTCTGTCACATTGGTAGGTGCTAGCCAATCCATGATCACTCTAATCTTAGATGGATCTACTAAGATACCATCGCCAGATAGAACGTGGCCCAAATACTAAACCTCTATACGAAAGAAGGCACACTTCACCAAGTTGCCATATAGTTGTTGATCATGCAAACACTATAAAACTTGGTGTAAGTGCTACTCATGCTCCTCCTCAGTCTATGAATATATCAATATGTCATCTAGGAAAACTAACACGAACCAATCTAGGTATGTACGAAACACCCCATTCCTGAGACTCATGAAGATGGCAGGGGCATTTGTCAAACCGAAGGGCACCACGGTGAACTCATAATGACCATAACGAGTCTGAAAGGTGGTCTTATGAATATTCGCCTCTGCCATGTGTAACTGATGGTATCCAGACTTTAGGTCAATCTTAGAGAACACTCTATCTCCCTACATCTGATCAAATAAATCATGAATCCTAGGCAAAGGATAACGGTTCTTCATCGTCACCTTATTCAGCTACTTGTAATCCATACATAGTTGAAGAGACCCATCCTTCTTCTTCACAAAGATGACCGGTGCACCCCAAGGTGAGACACTAGGTCAAATGTACCCCTTTGCTAGCAACTCCTCTAGCTGAAGTTTGAGCTCCATAATCTCATGAGTGGTCATCCTGTATGGTGCACGAGACACTGGCTTGGCACCTAGTACAAGATCTATGTGAAAATCTATGTCTCTGTGAGGTGGCATCTCTAGAATGTCATGTGGAAAAACATCTGTGAAATCCCTAAGGAAGGGATGGTCATCAAGTGAAGCCTCTCGGTCATCCTCTGATCTATCACTAACCGTGATTGCAAACATCTGACATCCCTGCTGCATACAACGCTTAAGTTGCTTAGCAAAAATCATATGTAATGCTATGGGAATGCCCACAATCTATGTTGTTGTGTCATGGTCGTCGAGGCAACCTATCACCTTTCAATGACAATCAAGTTTGGCTCTCTGAGCCGCAAGCCAATCCATGCCTAGCACCACTTCATAAGACCCTAAGGTCTACAATTGTAGTGAAGGCTCCAAGTGCTAGCTCACAATCTCAAACCATTGAATCTACGACCATCTTGGCTCCTATGGCTAACTCGCCCTCCCACCTAATGTACTGCCTAGAGGCCACTAGCCTACAATGTTCCACTAATGATGGAAAAATAAAGGAGTCTGAAGCTTTAGAATCAAACAAAATAGTAATAGGAACATCTCCAATAGTACCTGGTGTTTTAATAACAGAGACGTGAAAGTTAGCCTGGTGGTTATCAACCGCTACAAATACATGGTGGGATCTACCCACGTCTCCAACCAACTGCTAAGAACCTCCAGCTAGTTGTCCTCTTGCTGTAAAACCCTGTGGACACTCTCTAGCTAAGTGCCCAGTGCTGCCACAAACGTAGTAGGGTCCTCTAGTCTAAATGTGCACTGACTGAGTCCTATTGGATTGTTGAGCTCTTGATCATCCTGTGCTACTCTGTGTGCCTCTAAAAGACTACTGTGATTGAGTTGGTACTACAGCCTGTGCTTGACATCGTTGGTCTCTACGCAGACCCTGAGAGTACCATCCTTAATTGTGGCCACCCTGCGCTCTCTGTTGTGGTCTAGACCTCTGCTGGTGCTATGGAGGCCTAGGAGGCAAGGATGTAGATCTAAAACCACCCCTCTGATGTGGTGGGGGTCTAGAGAAACTTTGATCCTGATGTTGGTTATGGTTCTGAAACTGTGAATGCGATTCGTGGCTCCACCCATGGATCTCCTCAACAATATATGCCTTCTTGGCGGCCTCACTCATAGTCTGGGGGTCTGCCATGTGCACTGGTTCTACTATCCCAGGATTCAAGCCCCTGATAAAATTATTAACAAGAAGCTTCTCATCCTGAAAATACTCGGCATACTGAGACAACTCTACGAATCTGCTCTCATATTGAGCCACTGTGGATCCTCGCTAGTGCAAGTCGTGAAACTCATTGATGTGTTACTGTCAGTAATTCTTTGAAAGGTATTGCGCCTTATAGCACTCAATAAATGTACTCCAAGATAGAGTGTCTAAGGAGAGGTGGTGATTGCGCTCCTTAGTGTGCCACCATGTAGATGTGGCGTCACGCAAAAAATGAACCGTGACTCATGCCTTTGTGTTGCTCCCATAAGGATGCAACACAAAGCATCGATCTAAGCTAAGAATCCAAGCCTCAACCTTAGTTCCCTTGGTGGTCCCCACAAAGGTAGGAAGATTTAGCTGAAGCAAATCCTTGATGTGATCTCCTGGGTCGCAGTGTCCCCGATTTGGAAACTCTGCCTCATCCTGCTCACCAAATCCCAAAGGGTCATAATGAATTGAATCCACTATGACCTCCTCCTCACGATCCTCTCGATGCGGTGGTGGACTCCTGGTGTGCTCCCTCTGAGCTGATGCATGACCCTTAGTTGAGGTCTCAAGTATCTCTATACACTGGCCATCCACAACTAGTGGTAGCCTCTCCAATGTGGCCTGAAGTGCCTAAAGTATCTAAGGCCCAATGTCAGGAGGTGCTTCCTAAGTGCAGGCTTCAGAAGGTGATGTTAATTGAGTAGCTCATGAATTAACTCCTACAATCTCACTGGCATGTGAGCATCCTCTCCTGGATCTAGGTGGCATCCTACATGAACAAGGTGCCTAAAATTAAAACAAAATTATGGAATAAATAATGTGCCCTCAATGCCCAGTGTTTAAATTTGGGCTCTGATGCCAAATGTCATGCCCACATTTGCCATGTGGTCATGACACGATAAACACATGTCATGTCCACATTTTTCATGTGAACATGACATGAAATATCAAAAAAATTTCCCACCCAACTCTAAAACACCCTTGCGCGCATGATGACACATGCATGTAATGTAGTTGTATCTACAACCAACGTTAGGCACATTGCATGAAGACAAGGAAGTCAATCACAAAATGAGATAATGTGATTTTCCTTTCATAATCCCTATGAGATGATAGCCACTAAGGGAGTGTGTGTAGCGAAAAGTGTCGCTAAGAGGGGTGGTTCCCATTCTGGAACCAACCCTAGAGTTCCCTAGGTGAGGTGATACGGTTTCGATATAAGTCAAAACCAAACCCTAGGTACATTCTACCAACTAAAAGATAATATTAAAATAAAACAACTAAGCCATTAATTAAAGTACTTAACAAATAATTAAGGCGGAAAGGTAAATTCTAGAAATAAATTATTTAAAAAATCCTATCTTTAATCTAGGAAAATTCGACAGCATAACGGGGCTTAAGGAAAAAATTCTCTAAATTTTTCGACAGCATAATGCCATCTCATCAACTATGGAAAAAGAGGAAAATAAATTAAAATAATACTATTTGCTATAAACCTTTCCAAAATTTAAACGATATAAACAATTAATAAATTTAATAGTGTCCCCGTTAAAGAATTAAAACATTTACACTAAATTAATTAAATCATACACATTAACTAAAGCACTTAATAAATTAAATCATAAAGGTTTAAATACATTTCCCACATAGAGTTCAAATGATAAATTAAATAAACTGCATTAATTAAACACCCACACCAAAGTCAAAATAAAATAAGCCCATCCACTCACTAAGTGGAATTAAGAAACCAAATAAGGTTTAAGTTTTAACCATCACCCTAATGTTTAGGCATCACAAAACCCTAGACTAAAAGTTATAAAAGCAACTCCAATTCTTATTTGCGCTCACAAAACTAACTTTTGATCTCTTATTGGTTTGCAGGTTTCAAGGCAAGGAATGGGGAAAGTCCTTTCCCAAGTGGAAAGCATTTTCCCAAAGAAGTCTTCTAATAATTTTTTTATTATTCCCCAAGATTCTTTTTGTTTTCTACAGGTTGTTCTATCTTCTATTCTAACATTTTGTTATTTATGCATAGGCTTCCATACCTCCATGTTTCTATAATATTTCTTTAAAGGTTTTCAAATAAAACTATTTGATTTAACTTTCCATTTTCTATGCTTAAGTTCAAGTTTGAGTTTAGAGCCAACAAGGGTTTATTTCCAAAAGAATGAAAGTACTATTTTGGTAAAGAGAATAAAAATTTACTCTCTGGTTTGCTTAAATATATAGAGAAGAAAATTTATGAATGCAATGAAAATAAGTATACAATAACCTCTATATATATTTATAATAAACATACTGATCTTTTTTTTAAGAACTCTGATGCAAGTCACAGAGAATATTATATATATGCATTATTAACTGTAATAGAAAACCATAATAGAGAACCCACAGAGGGTTTGAAATGTGCAAGGGTTGAATGAATATATGGAAATTTGACCATTGTTAAATTAGATAACACAGAGGTTTTTATTACACTACAGAGTATATATATATATTCATTTAAGCAAGAGGGGTTTATTTATTTCTTTTTCCTTTAACCATAAATATATGTGTATATATATTTAAGCAAGAGGGGTTTATTAATTTCTTTTTCCTTTAACTATATATATTTTCTATTACAATAAGCATAAATATTTTTCTCTTAACCATTCAACATTAAAGCAAGGTAGGTAAATTTTTCTCTCTTTTCTTTTACAAGTGTACCCATAAAAACATGAAAATAAGGAAAGAGAGAAAGAGAGAGAAAGAGATGGAGATTTGTATTTCATACATTTATATACTCCTACTAAAATCAAGATATACAAAACATTGCCATACTTTTATTGAAATAACAACTATTATTATAAGGAGAACATTTGCAACCAAGGCTTACAAGAGAGATTTTCTCTCATGACAATCGATAAAACTTTTACAAGGCAAAATAGGCCAAGGCATTCATATTGCCTTAACTTTTACATTACACATAAATCCATATTTTTCTTCATGACTCCCAAAACCTCATTTATTCCTTCAAGATCCAAAACATGTCAAAACACCAAGAAAGACTTTCCAAGGCCATTGGAGCTCACCTCCCAACCTTAGACTTGCAAGCAAGCCACCCCTAAGCTAGGAGGCCATCCAAATAACCGGTTTCACACACAAAACAAGGGATTCCAATACACATGAACACTCACAAAAACCACATCGACACCCTCCCATGGAGACTCACAAAACAAATCCATTCAACATGGATTTTAGGGGTGAGAGAGTGGACAACTCTCTACTCAAGGGGAGAACCACAAGTAACTCAAACTAAAAATGTATTCCATCTCATGGCCTCTTTCTATTATAACTTATTATACCCAAACTAGTTCAAAGGCACTCTTGCCCTAATCATAACATATAAACTTCACAAAAAAGGCCCATGGCCATCAAACACCTCTACATGAAGAGGGTTATCCCTGACGATGTTCACACCTCTCTCACCCATTACAAGGTGAGCTCTCTCACATGGAGAGCTCACCAAAAACAACCCAAAACCCATACAACACTAAATAAAAACTCAAGAACATAAACATATATTTTCACGTGCATATAATAAGCAAAAAACAAGATTAATGAAGGCTTGAAGTCTTGAGAGCTTACCTCTCAAGCTCCAAGTGTTGAAAGGTTTTGGTGAAGAGCTCCAAGAGCTTATCCCCAAGTTCCTTCCAAGAATTTCCACTTCTTCAAGTCTAGCTCTCCTTCCCCAAAGTCAATAATAAAATCCACAAAGAGAGAACCCTTCCCTTCTCACAAAGAGGGAGATAAATAATCTTTTCCTAGAAGCCTTATTGAATGAGAAGGTGACACTTGTCACCTTCTCCCTCATCCACACAACCATCTCACAACCCCACAAGAATGAGGAGGTGACACTTGTCACCTTCCCATTCAACTATGCTACACACTCTCCCACAAATGGTCTCACACATGTGTGGGAGCATTGGGAGAGGGGATGACACATGTGAGACTCCACAAGAATGCAGAGGTGACACTTGTCACCTTCTCATTCAACTATGGACACACTCTCCCACAAATGCTCTCACAGATGTGTCAGAGGATAGGGAAGAGGTCTCACACACGTGAAGGCTTTGGAAGCTTCCAAAGCACTCAAATACAAGGTTAACCTTACCCTAGGTGAGTGGGGTTAGTTAATGTGGGATGTTGACTTGCCACCCACCTTTCACATCTCCCAAACTCGTCACTTTACTCTAGGGGTAAGTTAGGGTGACCATACAAGGGTTACACCAAGATTTAACATGATAAAAGTGGCCCTAGACCCTAGGGGTATGACCTAGGGTCATTAATTAACACAAGGGGACTCATAAATCCACTTAAAAAAGCTCAAATATTTAGCACAAAATTTGTACAAACCAAAACAATACAACATTACAAACCTTCAAGGTGATCAAACAATAAGGTGAAACCTTACAAAAATATCATCAATTAAAAATCCCTTAAAGTATAAGAATGGAAATGACACAAGAAGACAACTCACCAACCACATAGCCTAAGTCAAACATAGTTGCCTCCAAAATTAAAGATCAATTCAAAGGCAACACAATACATCATGCTCAATCACAAATAACCTTAGTCCACCTTAGGGACTAGGTTGGTTTTACATGGCTAATACTTAGTGTTATTTGTTTGACCTCCAATTTTCTATGGGCCGTGGAAAATACCTACACACTACACAAACACATCAATAGCACAAGATATATATAGCCGAAGCAAATTGAATTACTCGCACACACAAGGTCACATAAGTACATAAAATCTTAGATATATTACAAGGTAAGCTTCACTTGATTCTCAATTCATTCGCATTTCACATAATACAATCAGGTTCATCATCACATAGCGTTTCATTAATTCAATCATCTAACTACACCATTTCAATTGCATCAATCATAATATCGCATTAAACATCATAAACTCAAAATTTGTAATCTAACATGTAAAGCTATATCATCAGTATAATATATTCCATCTAACTAATCAAAGCATAAGATATAGTCAATGAATGTCTAGATAACGAGATCAACAGTCCCCAAAATGTCCACATGTCTAACATATAGTCCATACAATAAGTATCATAAGAAAAATGAAAGGTGTGATAAAAATAGGCCTCACAACTGGTGACAAGGAGAAGTTTATCAGCCTTAAGAAGTGGAATGGTGGAGCTGTTAAGTTTTGTGGTGATGAGTCAACACAAATCTGTGGAAAGGGTGCTATAACTATTGATGGGAAGAATAGGACTGAGCATGTACTCTATTTCAAAGGGCTAAAGTACAATCTTCTCAATGTCAGTCAAATGTGTAGTAAAGGATACAATCTGACCTTTCCAAAGGTTGTGAAATCAAGAAGGCAGAGTCTAGAAAACTTGTTGCAGAATGTATCAAGTCATATGGAGATATCTATCATCTAAAGGAGGTAAATGGAAGAACATGCTTATTGGATCAATCTAGTGAGTGTTGGCTATGGCACACGTGAATGAGACACATCAACTTTGATAATATGGTAAAGACTGGCTCTATTCATCATGTGGTGAGAGATATGCCTAAGATAACCAAGCCTACAAATACATTATGCAAGGAACGTCAAATGGGAAAGTAGACAAAGACAAATTTCAAGAGCAAGGAGTATTCTTCTTCAATGCCATTGGAGCTAACTCACACTGACCTATGTGGCCCTAGAAGAGAAAAAAGTCAACAAGGTGAAAGGTATTTCATTTTGCTTATTGATGATTATTCTAGAATGACTTGGGTTACTTTCTTAAGAGAAAAATCAGATGTCCTTGATAAGTTTAAGTTTTTTAAAGCAATGGTTGAGAATGAAATGGATGATAAGATCAAATTTTTAAGGTCTAATAGAGGAGGTGAGTTCACTTCAAATGAATTTGAAAAGTTTTGTGAAGATCATGGTATTAGGAGACATCTGTCATCTCCTAGGACCCCTCAGCAAAATGTGGTAGTGGAAAGGAAGAATAGGACTGTGCAAGAGATGGCTAGGGCAATGTTGAAAGATGTAGATCTTCCTGACATGTACTGGAAGAAAATAATTCACACTGCTATCTATCTTATTAAGAGAGTAAAATTGAGGGTCAATAGCACTAAGACCCCTTATGAGCTATGGTATGGAAGACCTCCCACTGTCAGATACTTAGGATCTTTGGCAGAAAATGATATATCAGAAGAGATGAAGAAGAATAAGAAATTTTGATTCAAGAAGTGATGAAGGGATCTTTCTTGGATACTCAACCAAAAGAAAGACCTATAGATCCTACAACAAGAGACTGGGAAAGATGATTGAAAGCACAAATGTCATTGTGGATGAAGACCTGTATCAAATCTCACAAGAATTGGAGGACTCTAGATCTGATGTATTTCCCTGCATTGAAGAAGAAGAAGAGGAGAAAGAAGAGAAGGAACAAGAACTAGATCATATCCCTAAGACTCTAGCAAAGTATGTTCAAAGGAACTACTTAGTAGATCAGATCATTGGAGATAAGAATGAAGGTGTGCAGACTAGGAGAAGGTTTACAAAGACATGTGAGCAACTGAATTTGTGTTTGTTATCAAAGGTAGAGCCCAAAACTTTTGCTGATGCTAGAAATGATGATGAATGGATGAAGGAAATAGAAGAAGAATTGAATCAGATAGAGAAGAATCAGACATGGGAACTAGTTCCTAGACTAGCCAATAAGAATGTTATAGGAACAAAGTGGGTGTTCCAGAACAAATTGAATGAAGATGGTGAAGTTGTGATGAATAAAGAAAGATTGGTGTGCAAGGAATACTCACAAGTTGAAGACATTGATTTTGAGGAGACTTATGCTCTAGTAGCTAGGATGGAGGCAATCAAGATGTTTCTTGCCCTTGCTACTCACAAGAACTTCAAAGTTTATTAGATGGATGTCAAGTCAACATTTTTGAATGGTGATCTTGTAGACACCTAAAAATGTCTTAACCCTTCAACCACCCTTCGACATCTTCACATCACTAACTATCCCTTCTAATTAATTAAATAAATCCAATTTATTTATTAATTTATCCCTAATCACCTACCCTTAGCCATTTATCCATCCTTGGTGATCAATTAATTCATTTAATTTATCACTATACCTTATAACTATATCCTCATTGATTAAATAAATATTCTCAATATTTATTTAGTTAATTTCTTCATCTCCTAATCATGATTAATTAGATAAATCATACTTATTTCATTAATCTACCCTACTAATCAACCTAAACCTATCCTAGTTGATTAAATAGCAATTATTTAATTAGCTACCCCAACCTACATGACCCCTAGACCTAAATTAATTAAATAAACCTTTATTCAATTAATTTTAACCCTCCATTAATCCATCTACTAATTTTCTCCAGCCATATTAATTCAGCTAATCCTCATGATTAGTTTGGTCAAACCTTACTTAACACACATTCCCACACCCCACAAATAAAAAATTAACCTTTATTCCACATAAGGTAATTTTTTATTCTAACTTGTCCTAGTCTCCATGAATGGAACTCTTCCCCATGTGAATTAAAAATTCACTTTTTAATCCCCTCCATCTAACTTGTCCTAGTCTCCATTAATGGAACTCTTCCCATGAATGGAACTCTTTCCCATGTGAATTAAAAATTCACTTTTATTCCCATTCTACACTCTCCCATGGAAAAGAATTTTTTATTCATTCCTCATCCTTCCCAATGTGAATTTAAAATTCACAAATAATGGGAGCCATCCAATCTTATTGACCAAATCTTAGCCTTTGATCTCTCTTATCCAACCCTCTTGTGCCACTTGTCACAAGACTACAACTCCAATCCAAACCCTAATCCTCAAGCATTCCTAGCCATTGATCTAAACTTTTAAGCCTCACCCTCCATCATTTTACCAAAAATCTATAAATAGAGCCCTCATCTAAGCCATTTTAATGACTTCTTCTTGCATCAAGACCATGCCAAAATTTCTATCAAATCTTCTCATCATGCCATCATAATACCAAAATCCCTCTAGCCTTCTATCTCATTCATCTATAGCCAAACTATCTCTCATCTTCATCTCTATCAAATCTTCATCCAATCTATCATCAAATCCTTTATCATATTATGTTGAATGTCAAAGAGAAATCCACATTTCAACTATCAACTTGGGTAAAGAAAGGATCTTTGGGTGCAAGCTCCTCCACCTTATCAAGGAGTGAAGGAGGTTTTTAAGATCATTGAAAGGTATAAATCACTTTGTTTGTGTTTCCTTTCATCTATTTCTTGTCTTCTTATTTCCCTCATCTTCAGATCTAGAGGAAGAGGTCTACATTGAGAAACTAGATGGGTTTCAGTTGTCAAAAGATTTGGACATGGTGTGTAGACTCAAAAAGGATTTATATGGTCTCAAGCAAGCACCTAGAGCTTGGTATGCTAGATTGGATAAGTACTTACTTCAGAAAGGCTTCAAGAAAGGTACCACAAATAGTAATCTTTACATTAAGGAAAAGGAAGACGTGATTCTAATAGTTGTAGTATATGTTGTTGATATCATCTTTGGTGGTGGTGATAGTATGTGTAAGTGGTTTGTAGAAGAGATGCAGAAAGAGTTTGAGATGTCTATGATTCATGAGATGTCCTTCTTCCTTGGGCTTTAAATTGTTCAGCTAGATGATGGTATCTTTATTTCTCAAGCTAAGTATGTTAGAGAGATGTCGAAGAAGTTTGGTATGGAGGACTCCAAACCAGTAAGTACTCTTATGGTTACTAGTTGTCACTTGAGCAAGAATGATGAGTCTCTGGAGGTTGGTCAGACTCTCCACATATCTATGATTGGAGGATTGTTGTACTTGACTACTTCTAGACCTAACATTATGCATGCGGTATGTGTGGTTGCCAGATATCAAGATAATCCTAAGAAAACACATGAGAAGGTAGTAAAAAGAATATTAAGATACTTGAAGTGAACTCCGGATTATAGCTTGTAGTATCTAAGTGGTAATGAATTTGATCTAAGTACTTACACTGATACTGATTGGGTAGGTTGTGTTGATGATAAAAGAAGTACAAGCAGTGGTGATTTCTTTTTAGGAAGCAGATTTGTTTCATGGTAGAGCAAGAAACAAGATTTAGTATCATTATCAATTGTAGAGGAAGAGTATATTGCAGCAGCATCCTATTGTACACAAGTATTGTGGATGAAGGAAACTTTGAAGGATATCAAGGTACTATATGATGAGCCTATTCCTATCTTGTGTGACAATACAAGTGCTATCAATATTTCCAAGAATCCGATGATGCATTCTAGAACCAAGCATATATCAATCAGGTATCACTTTTGGAGAGAGAGGGTTGCAGAGAAAGAAGTGAAGTTGAAATATGTTCCAACAAAAGATTAGATTGCAGACATTTACGAAGGCTCTTGCAAAGGACACTTTTGAGTATCTCCAGAAAAAGTTAGGGGTGATTACCCCTCATTCTTCTTGCTAGATGCATAGTTGGTGCATCTATCCAAGGGGAGTTCATACTATATCCTTTTTCATGGACTTATGGTGGCTCCCTCTCAGGGGGAGTAGGTAGTGGTTGTTGTTGATAGGGGGAGCCTTGAGTTGTTTCAAGAAGAAGTGCATGAACATAAAAAATGGGGAGAAAAAGAGAGTTTGTGCCCTAAGGGAGAGAAGCAATTTCCCTTTGTCCTTGATGTCAAAGGGGAGAGAGAGAAATATACATCTAAAGGGGAGTATGTGTTGCCATCAATGACAAAGGGGGAGATTGTTGGCAATATGTGTTGTCATTGATGTCAACATTCAGAGTGATGTTAGAACTTAGTTTGGGGTTGATGTGAATGCTCATATTGATGATATACCAGTGTAGTAACAGAGATGCAGTGATGATGTTGATGTTCATGGTTGTTGATGTTCAATAATGTTTCTGATGTTCATGGTTGATTGTTGATGTTCATGGTTGGATGCCATGCCCTAATTAATGCCAAGTAAAGTTGCATTGAGCATGTTTGTGGTCAGCAGAGATGATTTCATGATGAAATATTAAGATAGGAATTAGAAGCATAAAGATGAATAATGATATATTAATATGGAAGTTAGAAGCTATGATGAGGTTGAGAAGATGTTATTGTGACATGTAGCATGTTTTATGCTCTTTCCTGACGATCCCAAGAAAGTATAAGTTGCTACATGAATGTTCTGACCTCTGGATGTTGGTGAAGAATTGTTGTTGCAGGAAACTGCCTACAAGACTATCTGGTAAAATGCTCTGCATTCCTCAGCATTTGTAGATATGGTAATGCGGTTTAGAAGTTAAGTTCAGTATGTTGTAAAGGTTCTGCATCCAAAGTTTCAAATCATTTTCTCTTATGTAGTGAAAGTTACAAGTGATTGAGTTCTGATCTATTCTCTGGCAGAGTAAAGTGTTGATGAAGGCTAATTGAAATACTCTGCATTCCTCCACAAATGAAGATTTTCTCATGCAATTTTGAGGATATGTTCAGAGCTATGTATTAGTGCATCCATATGAGTTTCAGATGTTTTTGAGGTCCACAAGTTTAGTTTTCAAATGACAAAGGTGATATAGATGGTCCTAGATGCCTAGTTGTTCTCAGAATATATGTTGAGGATGTGCACCAACTTTTTGCTGCTTGAAATGGTAAATTGGCTAATGGAAGAAGATCATGATGATCTTATGTTTCTCTACAAGATGTTTTTCTTTTCTCTCCCAAACTGACTGTGGTTTGAAATGATAGTATTGTTGGGTTATGCTCTTTCTCAACCGAATGAGGAAGGTTGATGGTGTGCGCCACAAAGATCTTGTTGTGTGGAGTTCAAGGAGTGTTTAGAGATAGTGTATAGGTCCCACTGACTCATCTGGAAGAAGAACAAGCAATGGTTAATCTTTCTTGAGTACCGCCAAGTTGAAATGACTATTGTGCTACAAGCTTCATGTATTCTTGCTTAAGGGTGACCTAATTTAGACTTTTGAAGCATGCGTAGGCTACTCCTTAAAGAATGATGCTATGAAGGATGTTTAGGAATGGGCAAAGCATGTGTTGGGATCTACAAGGCATGTGTTTTCTTCTGGAGTGGTGTGTAGTTCATGATAGGGCCTGCCCTATGCATGATTCATGTTATGTTATCTCTGGCTGACTTGTAAAATGTAATATTCTTGTTGTATTGACCAACTTGTAAGGAAATCAATGTAATGTCATGCATATATTGTATACCTAGTTGGTCTAGGTAAGGTATGATTACGAAAATGAGAGGATGAGTGTGGAAAGAACAAAATATGAACATGTTATGCATTATGATGTATGACTGAAGGAGAAAGAGCAGAAGAAATAAGAGTGGTCTTGATTCATCTTGAAGACATTTTTGTAAGAGGGAAGTGAAGAGTGTGCCTAATTAATCCAATCATCAGAAGAAGTAGAATTGCAATCATCAAATGTGTGAGCTTCAATGTCAGTTTTCAGATAGTAGAAGGACTGTCATACTATAATCATTCATGAGTTCATTCTTAGTTCAGGGAGTTGTAGATTTTGTGGGTTGTAGCCCTAAAACAAAGTATGCAAGGACTTGTACTTCCATGGGAGTGACCCTAAAACAAAGTCTTCAGGGAGTAGTAGCTTCCTTGGGTTGTAGCCCTAAAACAAAGTCAACAGGGAGTAGTAGCTTCCTTGGGTTGTAACCCTAAAACAAAGATGTACTTTTTATGGCACTGAGATTCATATATTGTGAGTTAATCCTCACCATAATTTTTTACCTTTTGGGGTTTTCCACGTATATCTAGTGTTATGTGTTGATGTGGATTTTGTTGATCTTTCATGTTTAAGATAATGTTGTTATGTTTAAGTTTTAATCTGCTCTGGAGGATTTGAATTTTGTTTGGATACTGATGCACCCCCCCTCTCAATATCCTGGCATGTTCAACAAGATTGTGGTGTGGCGTTCTTGTAGTAGGTTTATGCTTTATCAAAATTGAATATATCATGCTCAATACTACCGTAGAATCTGCATAGTTTCTTCTTGTCTCCCTAGAATTCATTTACGTAGTGACCATGCTTACTGCACCTAAAGCAAGTCGCATCATTTCTCCTTCTCCTATCTCTTCCTCAGCCTCTTCCTCCTCTATAGATTTTATATTGTCCTCTTTCATCATTATTGTAATTGTTCATGTAAGGCAGAGGGTTCGTGTTTGCATTTTATAGAGTGTTAACATTTCTTTGGCTAGCCCTATTAAATTTTTTATACCCATGATATTGAATGTATAGGGGTTTTTCTACAAGCCCTTTCATGTATGTCATGTTTGCATTATCTTCCTTATTTTTTGCAGTGAGCATTGTACCATGGTTCATGTTCATCATTATTCTCTCTTAATCTGAAACACTGTGAAGGGCAATCCTTTATTTCATGATCATCCAAGTCTCTGCATATACCACAATATACTATGTTATTTCTTTTTGGGACTCTTTTAGGTCTATCTTCATTGTGGAAACCTTCTTCTCCCCTTTTATCATTGGGCATTCAATCCGTAAGTGAGCTTCCTTCATGCAATATGAACACCAGATGTTAGGTCTTTGTTTTTGTTGATTTTCTCTTTCTTTTGCTAATATTTCTTACCACAATTTTAGTTGTTCTAGTTCTAATCTCAAATTTTCCATCTCCATGTTCTCTTTAGTCTTGTCTTGTCTCCTCTAGGTTTTTTCTTCAATACGTCATACCAGGGTAACTACTTCAGATTATGTATTGAAGTCTTTCCCATCCAATGATGTTATGATGTCAAGGCTTAACCCTAAGATAAACCACTCATTTTTTTTCTTTTCAGAACTAGGGGTTCTAATTTCTGAGTGATATCCTTAAACCTTTTATCAAAATCTTTAATGGATTCCCCTTCCATCATCACCATATCCTGCATCTTGCTCACACCTTTAATCAGTACCTCCGGCGAGTCAAATTATCTAAGAATGTCTATTTTATCTCATCTCATGTTTTATCATGGTTGGGGTAGGCCTTTCTATACCATTTTAGGGCATCATTCTGGAGTGTTCCGACAAAGTCAAATAGCTTTGTTTGGTCCATTGTAATTATCTTTATGTTCCAAAAAGATTCTAAGACAAAAAAATGCTCTGCTGCTTCAGTGGTATCCTTTCCAAATACTGGTAATTTGATTGGTAAATCCATTGGTGGTTCTTTTTGTTTTCCTGGCACTTTTGGTTTTGTGCAGTGAGTTTCCTTTCTTTGCTCCTTAGGTTTTATTCATTTCACTAGGGTTTTATGTTCTCTACCCTTATCCCTTTGTAACTTTATATCAACATACTCTCTTCCCAAAACTTCCTCACAATCTCTTCAAAATTCATCTGTTATTTCCTCTTGCTTATTCACTTGATTGTTTTCTTCCTCTACCAAAATTCTTCTTGATTTATAGGGTACAGGGGATGACTCCTGGCCCGGGAGTTGTGTCTCCTCAAGGTGCCCTTTTGTCTTAGGGGATGTCTTTTTGTTTGTAAATGACATTTTATTAGTTAAAGGTTTTGTTTTTCTAAACTAACCTACCCTTCTGGAACTAGATTCATTGTATAGTGCATCTTCTTCACTTCCTCTAATCTTCATTATACTTTGATTAACTAATTAATCCAGATAGTCCGCATTCAATTCCAGGGGTTGGAGGGTTTTGATCAAGTCAAGTAGGTGTTCCCATTGTTCATCTATTCTAATCCAGACATTAGTAAAATTAGGTTTAACTTTAGGGTTTCTTCCTTTTACAGTAGGGTTAGAGCTTGATTATACTCTTCTTACCATACCCTTATTGATTGATCATAGGCATTGATACTCCCTCCTACACTTTTAAGAAGTTTTGTAGCCCTATCCAAATGTATGGTTAGCAGTCCTGGATTGTCCATATCTTTGTTTATTAATTCTACGGCAGCCCTTATGGTGTACTCATCCATTCTTCCTTCCTCTACTATATTCTTGTCTCTAGTAGCACCCACATTAGTGTGCTCAACATCACCCACATTGGCACACCCATCCACTTTTCCTTCCACAACTTTTCTAGTGCATTCCCTTTCTAACTCCTCTTCTTTCTCCATCCTTTTACAATATCTTTCCTGTCATTCCTGGGTTTGTCTTTGTCTTTCTTCCTAGCTCATTTCCATTCTTGTTTTAATGATTTCCTTAATTTCTTTTAGTTTCTTGTTATCCCCTTTTCCCATGGATGTTTTAGATTTGGTATTACATTAATCCTTATGTATTCCCTAGTCGACTCATCTTGAAGAGGTACATCTTTTCAAGGATATTTTCAAATCCTCCCCCATTCCATTTGTCATCCCTTAAGTGACTACCCCCTCTGTCAAGGGTAGGACTTAAGGGATTTCTATCGCAACTCTTTAAGAAAACAATTTCTCCCTACTTCATTATCCTTACCAAGGTCCCGGCAACGGAACCAAATGTTGGACAGAGGGATTGGGATATAGTCCAGAGATCTGTACCCAAGTTAGGGTAAGTGCAGGAAGATGGGGGGCCAAAAAGGGGTCTTAAGTGGCCACTTTTTTTCTGAAATCAGGAAATACTGGCCTTGGATGAGAAATTGAGCATAGTTACACTCAAAATTTGGAGATGCAACCAAAACAATGTTCGTAGTGCTCCGAGTCTACTTTCTAAACTACTATTTTGTTTTGAAAATGGCATAGATTAAGGGGTTCAAAAGAGGGAGCCACAGAAATTGGTCTTGTTTCTGTCAAAAAAACATAACATAGCATGTTTTGTGGCTCCCTCAAAAGGTCAACTTTTTTTGGTATTTTTAAAATCGCTTTGGTGAGAAATTAGCTAGTAGCATGTAGTTTATGCCTGATTTTTCTAATAATTTTTTGATGAATATTTGATTTTCTACTAATTTTTAAAGTGGACACATCCTAAAAAATAGAATTTTGGCCATGCTACCCCTATAAATTTTGAAAACTAATTCAAAATCATTTTTTTATTTTTTTAATATTTGTAGAATGGAGTCTAGTTTCTAAATATGTAATTTTTTTGAAATTTGAATGAATAGTTATTTTACAATGAAAAAAAGACCAAACAGTGGTTTTTGCCTAAAAACGGACACACAAACAAAAGAAATTAAAGATGAAAGGCTTAACATTGTTAAAATATGAAAAAAATCACATCGTCAAATAGCTAAGAGAAAGCCTAACATTACCCATGTGTTCGATTTGTTCAACCTTGAAACACGTGCAAATCTGAGGGTTAGCACGAACGAAATTATGTGAAATTTTGAAGAATATAGAAAAACACGTCTGTGACTGTTCATAAGGCACTCCAAGCCTTTGGGTTGAAAATCCAAAGCAAATCCCAAGCCCAAGGCTTGGGATTCCCAAAGCAAGAAATAACGCGAGCGCATTATAACGCGCTCGCGTTATGTTTTGCCTTGCATTTTTCTTTCCCGTAAGTGTGTCTTTTGCCATGTTTGACATAACGCGAGCGCGTTATAACGCACTCGCGTTATGTCCCACTCAAATTTTTTTACATTCAAGGCTATTAATCATGAGGGTTAAGGCATAAGGGATAGAGTTGGAGGGTTTACGGATAAGGGATTAGCGTTTAAGGTATAGTATCGAGTCCGTTGAGGGTCTAGGAATAGGGATAGCGTTTAAGGTTTAGGCATGAGGGATGATAGATTACGGTTGAGGGTCGAGGGATCAAAGTTAAGGGTTGAGGGTTGAGGTTCAAGGGTCAAGGGTTTAGGGATAGGGTTTAGGGTCAAGGGATTAGGTTTAAAGTAGAGTGTGGAGGGTGTAAGGATTAGGGACAGGGTTGGAGGGTTTAGGGATAAGGGATTAGGGTTTAAGGTATAGTATCGAGTCTGTTGAGAGTTTAGGAATAGGGATAGCATTTAGGGATTAGGGATGAGGGATTATAGTTGAGGGATGATGGATTAGGGTTGAGGGTTGAGGGATTAGGGTTTAGGGATAAGGTTTAGGGTTGAGGGTTGAGGGATTAGGGTTTAAGGTATAGTGTTGAGGGTTGAGGGTTGAGGGTTTAGGATTAGGGTTTAGGGTTGACAGATTAGCGTTTAATGTCGAGGTTAGGGTTAGAGTGTCGAGGGTAGAGGGATTAGGGATAGGGTTTAGGGTTGAAGGTTTAAGGATTGAGGGTTGAGGCTTTAGGGATGAGGGTTTAAGCCTTAAGATATAGTGTCAAGTGTTGAGGGTGTAGGGATAGGGTTTAAGTTTTAAGGGTTAAGGGTTGAGGGATATGGATTAGGGTATAAGGTATAGTGTTGAGGGTCGAGGGATCAGAGTTAAGGGTTGAGGGATTAGGGTTTGACGTTGAGGGTTGAGGGTTGAGGTTCGAGGGTCAAGGGTTTAGGGATAGGGTTGAGGGTCGAGGAATTAGGGTTAAAGTAGAGTGTGGAGGGTATAAGGATTAGGGATAGGGTTGGAGGGTTTAGGGATAAGGGATTAGGGTTTAAGGTATAGTATCGATTCTATTGAGGGTGTAGGAATAGGGATAGCATTTAGGGTTTAGGGATGAAGGATTAGAGTTGAGGGATGACAGATTAGGGTTGAGGGTTGAGGGATTAGGGTTTAGGGATAAGGTTTAGGGTTGAGGGCTGAGGGATTAGGGATTAAGGTATAGTGTTGAGGGTTTAGGGATAGGGTTTAGGGTTGAGAGATTAGGATTTGACATTGAGGGTTGAGGGTTTAGGGTTTAGGGTTAGGGTTGAGAGATGAGGGATAAGAGTTAAGGGTTGAGGGAATAGGTTTGACGTCAAGGGTTGAGGGTTGACGTTCGAGGGTCAAGGGTTTAGGGATAGGGTTGAGGTTGAAGGGATTAGGGTTAAAGTAGAGTGTGGAGGGTGTAAGGATTAGGGATAGGGTTGGAGGGTTTAGGGATAAGGGATTAGAGTTTAAGGTATAGTATCAAGTATGTTGAGGGTTTAGGAATAGGGATAGCATTTAGGGTTTAGGGATGAGGGATTAGAGTTGAGGGATGAGGGATTAGGGTTGAGGGTTGAGGGATTAGGGTTTAGGGATAAGGTTTAGGGTTGAGGGTTGAGGGATTAGGGTTTAAGGTATAGTGTTGAGGGTTGATGGTTTAGGGATAGGGTTTAGGTTTGAGGGATTAGGGTTTAGAGTTGATGAATTAGGGTTTAATGTTGAGAGTTGAGGGTTGAGGGTTGAGGGTTGAGGTTGAGGGATAGGGTTAATGGTCAAGGGATTAGGGTTAAATAAGAGTGTCGATGGTAGAGGGATTAGGGTTTAAGGTATAGTATTGAGCCTGTTGAGGGTCTAGGAATAGGGATAGTGTTTAGGGTTTAGGAATGAGGGATTAGAGCTGAGGGATGACGGATGACAGATTAGGGTTGAGGGTTGAGGGATTAGGGTTTAGGGACAAGGTTTAGGGTTAGGGTTGAGGGATTAGGGTTTAAGGTATAGTGTTGAGGGTTTAGGGATAGGGTTTAGGGTTGAGGGATTAGGATTTGACGTTGAGGGTTGAGGGTTTAGGGTTTAGGGTTAGGGTTGAGAGATGAGGGATCAGAGTTAAGGGTTGAGGGATTAGGGTTGTATGTTGAGGGTTGAGGGTTGAGGTTCGAGGGTCAAGGGTTTAGGGATAGGGTTGAGGGTCGAGGAATTAGGGTTAAAGTAGAGTGTGGAGGGTATAAGGATTAGGGATAGGGTTGGAGGGTTTAGGGATAAGGGATTAGAGTTTAAGGTATAGTATCAAGTCTGTTGAGGGTTTAGGAATAGGGATAGCATTTAGGGTTTAGGGATGAGGGATTAGAGTTGAGGGATGAGGGATTAGGGTTGAGGGTTGAGGGATTAGTGTTTAGGGATAAGGTTTAGGGTTGAGGGTTGAGGGATTAGGGTTTAAGGTATAGTGTTGAGGGTTGATGGTTTAGGGATAGGGTTTAGGTTTGAGGGATTAGGGTTTAGGGTTGATGAATTAGGGTTTAATGTTGAGAGTTGAGGGTTGAGGGTTGAGGGTTGAGGTTGAGGGATAGGGTTAATGGTCAAGGGATTAGGGTTAAATAAGAGTGTCGATGGTAGAGGGATTAGGGTTTAAGGTATAGTATTGAGCCTATTGAGGGTCTAGGAATAGGGATAGCGTTTAGGGTTTAGGAATGAGGGATTAGAGTTGAGGGATGACGGATGACAGATTAGGGTTGAGGGTTGAGGGATTAGGGTTTAGGGACAAGGTTTAGGGTTAGGGTTGAGGGATTAGGGTTTAAGGTATAGTGTTGAGGGTTTAGGGATAAGGTTTAGGGTTGAGGGATTAGGATTTGACGTTGAGGGTTGAGGGTTTAGGGTTTAGGGTTAGGGTTGAGAGATGAGGTATCAGAGTTAAGGGTTGAGGGATTAGGGTTGTATGTTGAGGGTTCAGGGTTGAGGTTCGAGCGTCAAGGGTTTAGGGATAGGGTTGAGGTTGAAGGGATTAGGGTTAAAGTAGAGTGTGGAGGGTGTAAGGATTAAGGATAGGGTTGGAGGGTTTAGGGATAAGGGATTAGAGTTTAAGGTATAGTATCGAGTCTGTTGAGGGTTTAGGAATAGGGATAGCATTTAGGGTTTAGGGATGAGGGATTAGAGTTGAGGGATGAGGGATTAGGGTTGAGGGTTGAGGGATTAGGGTTGAGGGATAAGGTTTAGGGTTGAGGGTTGAGGGATTAGGGTTTAGGGACAAGGTTTAGGGTTAGGGTTGAGGGATTAGGGTTTAAGGTATAGTGTTGAGGGTTTAGGGATAGGGTTTAGGGTTGAGGGATTAGGATTTGACGTTGAGGGTTGAGGTTTTAGGGTTTAGGGTTAGGGTTGAGAGATGAGGGATCAGAGTTAAGGGTTGAGGGATTAGGGTTGTATGTTGAGGGTTGAGGGTTGAGGTTCGAGGGTCAAGGGTTTAGGGATAGGGTTGAGGGTCGAGGAATTAGGGTTAAAGTAGAGTGTGGAGGGTATAAGGATTAGGGATAGGGTTGGAGGGTTTAGGGATAAGGGATTAGAGTTTAAGGTATAGTATCAAATCTGTTGAGGGTTTAGGAATAGGGATAGCATTTAGGGTTTAGGGATGAGGGATTAGAGTTGAGGGATGAGGGATTAGGGTTGAGGGTTGAGGGATTAGGGTTTAGGGATAAGGTTTAGGGTTGAGGGTTGAGGGATTAGGGTTTAAGGTATAGTGTTGAGGGTTGATGGTTTAGGGATAGGGTTTAGGTTTGAGGGATTAGGGTTTAGGGTTGATGAATTAGGGTTTAATGTTGAGAGTTGAGGGTTGAGGGTTGAGGGTTGAGGTTGAGGGATAGGGTTAATGGTCAAGCGATTAGGGTTAAATAAGAGTGTCGATGGTAGAGGGATTAGGGTTTAAGGTATAGTATCGAGCCTGTTGAGGGTCTAGGAATAGGGATAACATTTAGGGTTTAGGAATGAGGGATTAGAGTTGAGGGATGACGGATGACAGATTAGGGTTGAGGGTTGAGGGATTAGGGTTTAGGGACAAGGTTTAGGGTTAGGGTTGAGGGATTAGGGTTTAAGGTATAGTGTTGAGGGTTTAGGGATAGGGTTTAGGGTTGAGGGATTAGGATTTGATGTTGAGGGTTGAGGGTTTAGGGTTTAGGGTTAGGGTTGAGAGATGAGGGATCAGAGTTAAGGGTTGAGGGATTAGGGTTGTATGTTGAGGGTTGAGGGTTGAGGTTTGAGGGTCAAGGGTTTAGGGATAGGGTTGAGGGTCGAGGAATTAGGGTTAAAGTAGAGTGTGGAGGGTATAAGGATTAGGGATAGGGTTGGAGGGTTTAGGGATAAGGGATTAGAGTTTAAGGTATAGTATCGAGTCTGTTGAGGGTTTAGGAATAGGGATAGCATTAAGGGTTTAGGGATGAGGGATTAGAGTTGAGGGATGAGGGATTAGGGTTGAGGGTTGAGGGATTAGGGTTTATGGATAAGGTTTAGGGTTGAGGGTTGAGGGATTAGGGTTTAAGGTATAGTGTTGAGGGTTGATGGTTTAGGGATAGGGTTTAGGTTTGAGGGATTAGGGTTTAGGGTTGATGAATTAGGGTTTAATGTTGAGAGTTGAGGGTTGAGGGTTGAGGGTTGAGGTTGATGGATAGGGTTAATGGTTAAGGGATTAGGGTTAAATAAGAGTGTCGATGGTAGAGGGATTAGGGTTTAAGGTATAGTATTGAGCCTGTTGAGGGTCTAGGAATAGGGATAGCGTTTAGGGTTTAGGAATGAGGGATTAGAGTTGAGGGATGACGGATGACAGATTAGGGTTGAGCGTTGAGGGATTAGGGTTTAGGGACAAGGTTTATGGTTAGGGTTGAGGGATTAGGGTTTAAGGTATAGTTTTGAGGGTTTAGGGATAGGGTTTAGGGTTAAGGGTTTAGGGTTTAGGGTTAGGGTTGAGAGATGAGGGCTCAGAGTTAAGGGTTGAGGGATTAGGGTTGTATGTTGAGGGTTGAGGGTTGAGGTTCGAGGGTCAAGGGTTTAGGGATAGGGTTGAGGGTCGAGGAATTAGGGTTAAAGTAGAGTGTGGAGGGTATAAGGATTAGGGATAGGGTTGGAGGGTTTAGGGATAAGGGATTAGAGTTTAAGGTATAGTATCGAGTCTGTTGAGGGTTTAGGAATAGGGATAGCATTTAGGGTTTAGGGATGAGGGATTAGAGTTGAGGGATGAGGGATTAGGGTTGAGGGTTCAGGGATTAGGGTTTAGGGATAAGGTTTAGGGTTGAGGGTTGAGGGATTAGGGTTTAAGGTATAGTGTTGAGGGTTGATGGTTTAGGGATAGGGTTTAGGTTTGAGGGTTTAGGGTTTAGGGTTGATGAATTACGGTTTAATGTTGAGAGTTGAGGGTTGAGGGTTGAGGTTGAGGAATAGGGTTAATGGTCAAGGGATTAGGGTTAAATAAGAGTGTTGATGGTAGAGGGATTAGGGTTTAAGGTATAGTATCGAGCTTGTTGAGAGTCTAGGAATAGGTATAGCGTTTAGGGTTTAGGAATGAGGGATTAGAGTTGAGGGATGATGGATGACAGATTAGGGTTAAGGGTTGAGGGATTAGGGTTTAGGGACAAGGTTTAGGGTTAGGGTTGAGGGATTAGGGTTTAAGGTATAGTGTTGAGGGTTTAGGCATAGGGTTTAGTTTTGAGGGATTAGAGTGAAGGGTTGAGGGATTAGAATTTGGCGTTGAGGGTTTAGGGTTTAGGATCAGGGTTGAAGGTCGAGGGATCAGAGTTAAGGGTTGAGGGATTAGGGTTGTATGTTGAGGGTTGAGGGTTGAGGTTCGAGGGTCAAGGGTTTAGGGATAGGGTTGAGGGTCGTGGAATTAGGGTTAGAGTAGAGTGTGGAGGGTATAAGGATTAGGGATAGGGTTGGAGGGTTTAGGGATAAGGGATTAGGGTTTAAGGTATAGTATTGATTCTGTTCAGGGTGTAGGAATAGGGATAGCATTTAGGGTTCAGGGATGAAGGATTAGAGTTGAGGGATGACAGATTAGGGTTGAAGGTTGAGGGATTACGGTTTAGGGATAAGGTTTAGGGTTGAGGGCTGAGGGATTAGGGTTTAAGGTATAGTGTTGAGGGTTTAGGGATAGGGTTTAGGGTTGAGGGATTAGGATTTGACGTTGAGGGTCAAGGGTTTAGGGTTTAGGGTTAGGGTTGAGAGATGAGGGATCAGAGTTAAGGGTTGAGGGATTAGGGTTGTATGTTGAGGGTTGAGGGTTGAGGTTCGAGGGTCAAGGGTTTAGGGATAGGGTTGAGGGTCGAGGAATTAGGGTTAAAGTAGAGTGTGGAGGGTATAAGGATTAGGGATAGGGTTGGAGGGTTTAGGGATAAGGGATTAGGGTTTAAGGTATAGTATCGATTCTATTGAGGGTGTAGGAATAGGGATAGCATTTAGGGTTTAGGGATGAAGGATTAGAGTTGAGGGATGACAGATTAGGGTTGAGGGTTGAGGGATTAGGGTTTAGGGATAAGGTTTAGGGTTGAGGGCTGAGGGATTAGGGTTTAAGGTATAGTGTTGAGGGTTTAGGGATAGGGTTTAGGGTTGAGGGATTAGGATTTGACATTGAGGGTTGAGGGTTTAGGGTTTAGGGTTAGGGTTGAGAGATGAGGGATCAGAGTTAAGGGTTGAGGGATTAGGGTTGTATGTTGAGGGTTGAGGGTTGAGGTTCAAGGGTCAAGGGTTTAGGGATAGGGTTGAGGGTCAAGGAATTAGGGTTAAAGTAGAGTGTGGAGGGTATAAGGATTAGGGATAGGGTTGGAGGGTTTAGGGATAAGGGATTAGGGTTTAAGGTATAGTATCGATTATGTTGAGGGTGTAGGAATAGGGATAGCATTTAGGGTTTAGGGATGAAGGATTAGAGTTGAGGGATGACAGATTAGGGTTGAGGGTTGAGGGATTAGGGTTTAGGGATAAGGTTTAGGGTTGAGGGCTGAGGGATTAGGGTTTAAGGTATAGTGTTGAGGGTTTAGGGATAGGGTTTAGGGTTGAGGGATTAGGATTTGACGTTGAGGGTTGAGGGTTTAGGGTTTAGGGTTAGGGTTGAGAGATGAGGGATCAGAGTTAAGGGTTGAGGGATTAGGGTTGTATGTTGAGGGTTGAGGGTTGAGGTTCGAGGGTCAAGGGTTTAGGGATAGGGTTGAGGGTCGAGGAATTAGGGTTAAAGTAGAGTGTGGAGGGTATAAGGATTAGGGATAGGGTTGGAGGGTTTAGGGATAAGGGGTTAGAGTTTAAGGTATAGTATCGAGTCTGTTGAGGGTTTAGGAATACGGATAGCATTTAGGGTTTAGGGATGAGGGATTAGAGTTGAAGGATGAGGGATTAGGGTTGAGGGTTGAGGGATTAGGGTTTAGGGATAAGGTTTAGGGTTGAGGGTTGAGGGATTAGGGTTTAAGGTATAGTGTTGAGAGTTGATGGTTTAGGGATAGGGTTTAGGTTTGAGGGATTAGGGTTTAGGGTTGATGAATTAGGGTTTAATGTTGAGAGTTGAGGGTTAAGGGTTGAGGGTTGAGGTTGAGGGATAGGGTTAATGGTCAAGGGATTAGGGTTAAATAAGAGTGTCGATGGTAGAGGGATTAGGGTTTAAGGTATAGTATTGAGCCTGTTGAGGGTCTAGGAATAGGGATAGCGTTTAGGGTTTAGGAATGAGGGATTAGAGTTGAGGGATGATGGATGACAGATTAGGGTTGAGGGTTGAGGGATTAGGGTTTAGGGACAAGGTTTAGGGTTAGGGTTGAGGGATTAGGGTTTAAGGTATAGTGTTGAGGGTTTAGGGATAGGGTTTAGGGTTGAGGGATTAGAGTGAAGGGTTAAGGGATTAGAATTTGGCGTTGAGGGTTTAGGGTTTAGGATCAAGGTTGAAGGTCGAGGGATCAGAGTTAAGGGTTGAGGGATTAGGGTTGTATGTTGAGGGTTGACGGTTGAGGTTCGAGGGTCAAGGGTTTAGGGATAGGGTTGAGGGTCGAGGAATTAGGGTTAAAGTAGAGTGTGGAGGGTATAAGGATTAGGGATAGGGTTGGAGGGTTTAGGGATAAGGGATTAGAGTTTAAGGTATAGTATCGAGTCTGTTGAGGGTTTAGGAATAGGGATAGCATTTAGGGTTTAGGGATGAGGGATTAGAGTTGAGGGATGACAGATTAGGGTTGAGGGTTGAGGGATTAGGGTTTAGGGATAAGGTTTAGGGTTGAGGGTTGAGGGATTAGGGTTTAAGGTATAGTGTTGAGGGTTGATGGTTTAGGGATAGGGTTTAGGTTTGAGGGATTAGGATTTAGGGTTGATGAATTAGGGTTTAATGTTGAGAGTTGAGGGTTGAGGGTTGAGGGTTGAGGTTGAGGGATAGGGTTAATGGTCAAGGGATTAGGGTTAAATAAGAGTGTCGATGGTAGAGGGATTAGGGTTTAAGGTATAGTATCGAGCCTGTTGAGGGTCTAGGAATAGGGATAGCATTTAGGGTTTAGGAATGAGGGATTAGAGTTGAGGGATGATGGATGACAGATTAGGGTTGAGGGTTGAGGGATTAGGGTTTGAGGTTGAGGATTGAGGGTTTAGGCTTAGGGTTGAGAGATGAGGGATCAGAGTTAATGGTTGAGGGATTAGGGTTTGACGTCGAGGGCTGAGGTTCGAGGGTCAAGGGTTTAGGGATAGGGTTGAGGTTGAAGGGATTAGGGTTTAAGGTATAGTGTTGAGGGTTGATGGATCAGAGTTAAGGGTTGAGGGATTAGGGTTGAGGGTTGTAAGGATTAGGGATAGGGTTGGAGGGTTGATGGATTAGGGTTGAGGGATTAGGATTTGACATTGAGGGTTGAGGGTTGAGGGATCAGAGTTGAGGGTTTAGGGATTAGGGATCTATAGCAGGACAAAACGCGAGCGCGTTATAGCACGAGCACGTTATAATGCGCTCACATTTTTTATTTCTATTGAAACGGTAAAAAAGTGGTTACCCCCGTGATCCAGGCCCACATGCTCTATTTTCTTACTAATTTTGCACGTGCTTCGACAAAAAAGAAGTGCTTTCATGCTATTGGGAAGTTCACATGCACATTTGACACATTGTACCACCTTTGCATGATCTTTCCACCACCTTTTTTGCTTTGCCAACTGGAGAAGGAGGAAATAACATAGTTTTCAAACCAAGTTTGATATATATCTATTCAAGTTTCAATTTTTGTAGTATTGCAATGTTAATTGTGATTCAATTTTAAGAATTTAACATTGAAAAGGAAGCAAGTGGTGAAAAACTCAAATTGTTGAGGAGTTTGATGCAAGAAGATAAAAACACTACATAATTGGGTACTCTCTCCATTCAAATCTTCATTTTTTAGGTATGTCAAGTCTTTACATGCATGTTCTTTACATTTTCCTTATTTCGGATTGAATTACTTTATCATGCTTTATCATACATGTTTAAAATAGACACATTCCCAATCAAGAAAGCAACCTACAATCTCACATGATGCCATGTATATTTTCTACACTTGGGCTCTTTAATAATTATGTGTAATAAACAAACCTTAGTTCATACCATGATGTCAAACTATACAAGAATAAATCCTTACAACATAAAAAAAATACAATCCCACTATTATCATGTATTCATTTCTTAGGAACTAATATTGGTCTCTTTATCATGCTACAGACAAATTCTCTGTCATGCCGAGGAAACGATCAAGAATTAAACCAACACAGGAAGAGATAGAAGCTAAGAATGCAAAGAAAGCAATGGCTATGAGGGAACTTCGTGAGAAGAGGAAATTGGACACGATAAATGAAGACATACCAATTGAAGAGGAACCACAACCATCACAAAGAGATATGGTATTGGCGGCACAAAGAGAACGAATGCAAAAACTTTGTGGTACGAGAGATTTGAATACCATAGTTGGAGACACATCCTTTACCGCAAGTCAACATGTAGGGACACCATCTACCACATCTCAAGTTGAGAGTACATCATCACTCACATGTGATGAAGGAGGTACGCCATCGTTCCCACCTCAACCTCAAGGTATGTCATCTATTCCATCTTCGATTGAAGGTATGCCATCTAACCCATCTCATTTAAATATTGATGAAATTCCTAATGTTGAGATGAATTTACCTAACTTGACACCACCTAGAATTTTGCATAGAAAGCCAAAGTATTTGATTGATATTGATGAGAATATTTTGCAACCAATGGAAGGTAAGATTCTAAAACGCACTTGTAGAAGATATGCTAATAAGATTTGGAGATTGTTCTTTGAAAAGTTAAATGAGACTGCAAGATGTCAACTATTCGTTGAAATGATGCGAAGTATAAAGTATGGGTCTATCATGAAGATTCTTGGGTTGAGAACATCAGAGGCTTCAAGTGAAAAATCTATTGTCAAGAATCTAATGAGTGCGTATGAGAGTGTGGGTAACACCTCACGCACAAAAGATAGTAATGCAACACGGCGTGTGATTACATCGACTATAGTAAGTAGTCAAACGAGGAAAGCTCATCTCATTAGAAAGACAAGTCAAGAATTGAGAATTAATAGGAAAACTTTATCAAGAGCCATTGGAAGACGCCAAAGAATTGAGGACACTAATGCGAATGAATTATGGGCGTTCTCGGGGAGACTACCACGAAAAGATAAACCAATTGTTGAAGCATTGAGATCACTAATTGAAGACTTTTGGAAGAATTACACAAGGGTATCTCCGAATCAAAGGGATGTGGTAAGAAGGAGAATCGGTAGTCAGAACTGCGAGCCACATCGAAAGCATTTTTTGGATGAGACTCAAACACAGTTTTATGGTAAATTTCTAGAGAAGTATCCTCCAATTAAAATTTGTCAAAGATATTTTGAAATGCTAAAACCTTTCTATGTTAAGATAAATCACACACGCACTACTTGTTGTTGTAGATTACATATTGAATTTTCTAACCATTTTGATGCTTATAGGTCTATATGTTTAGATATGCATACTAACAATGATTTGCTGGGTTGTGCCATATGTGCCCCACCAACATCTTCAAGAGACTTCATATCAAGAATTTTATGTGAAAGAGAGGAAGGTCAAATATTCTACAAGAAATTATGCTTGGATGGCACATGTCATCATTGCGGTGGCTTGCAACATTTGCCAATATGTGAACATATGGAAATAACACATGCGGTTGGAAACGAACTAGTAGAGTTTGACAAGTATAAAACAGTGGCATACAATACAAAAGATGGTAAAGAAGCAAAGAGGTGTGAATTAGTTATTGAAAAGATTCCAGTGTATCAGTTTATGCCTATATTTCGTGACAGCATAGTGTATGAGTATGCAAGACATGCCCATAGAGCTCGATGGTTGGACTTGCAATTCAAGTTATGCAAGGACACATTTCCGGTTGGTAGCATTGTTTCAGTCGTCGACTTTGCAGAGAACTACAGTCTACAGCCACATCGTGAGGTGTAATCACAATATTACAACTCCACACAGGTTTCTATATTTGTGCACATCGCATTCATTCATGCGAATGACAGTACAGAGGATGACAGAAAGATCATAAGGGAGTATAATTTCTATATTAGTGATAATCTCACGCATTCTCTGGAGTTCGTGCAAGGTTGCTTTCAGGTGTTCTACAATGATTTGGCTAGAAGGGGCATATCGTTCAGTCAGCATATCATATGGTCAGATAATTGTGCGTCACAATTCAAGAACTCGCGAAATTTCTATTGGCTGAGTAGGAGGCATAATTTTACAGGTATTCAACATATGTGGAACTTTTGTGAGGCCGAGCATGGAAAGGGGGAGCATGATAGTGCAGGAGCATGTATCAAAAGAGCCATAGCATGAGAAGAGTTAAAGTATAAAGACAATGCAAAGTTGACAAATGCAAAATCAATTGTCGAGTGGTGTAATGCTTCCATGGGTCCAGGTAATGAAGGTAAGTCTTTAGTTCGTAGATTTTTTTGGTTGATAGATGATACTAACATTGCACCATATGAGGATTGTTGTACACTGACAGGATCAAATGAGATGCACTCTTTCAGAAGCTCAATTGCAGGTTCATGGAGTATCCATACACGAAAGATGTCATGCTTTTGTTCTTCCTGTACAATTCAAGTCTGGGATGAGTGCGAGTCAAAGGAGTGGGTTGACGAATGGCAGTTAAGTTATCTTAGCCCACTTGACACGTATCGACCCCCAACGGCACTGGAACTAACACAGATGGAATCGTCAGTTGACTTTGACCACATATCAGATTTAGTTGAAGCAGGTAATATAGGGCACGTATATGCATCTAATTTCATCTAGTTCAACCAAGTAATGTCATCTTACTTTGTAGTGTTTTTGTAATGTTGACTAATTTCATCTAATTTGCTACACATATCAATGTAGGGCACGTATATGCAGTTATTGCAGATGAAGATAATGAAGAGGGAACAGATTATTACTTATGTCGTTGTGTTGAGGCCAAAAAGAAATTGGAGGCCCCTGTTACAGATGGAGAAAACATCGAATACCCTACAGGATCAGTGGTTATTACTGGAACATGGCTTAGAAGGTACCCACATAAGAGTGTTAATATTTGGCTATTTCAGGACTTTGACATGCATCAGAAGATTCTTCATTACTCGAACCTTGTCGTGGCATCCAATGTTCATTTGATAAAGTATCGGGGTAGACCTTTGAACAAAATATTGTGGAAGGTGCGTAAGTCTGACCATGAAGCAATACTTGACACAATAAAGAGTAGAGCAGACCCAGATGGTTCATTGGATTAATTTGTAAGTATTCACATTGATTTTGTAAAGTTATGTTACATTGAGTTGTAAGTATGCACATTAATTTGTAAGGTTTGTCTTTTTTTATTTCCTCCTGCATTTTTACACATATGTACACATTTTTACATCATCATGTTATGCATTTTTGGTGTCCTGCTCCTGATGCGACCAAACTCATAACTCACCCTACTAGACACCATTTGATGATCTCTCCAACACTCTGGATCCAAGGCACCCAATCATGATGATGACCTATATACCATTCTCCCAAGGCGCTCATAATGAATGAAAAGAAGACCAAGGGCTCCCAAGCTTAATAGACTTATTTCTTTCAATTTTGATGATCCAAACTCTTGCAATATGACATCCACTTTCATGCCTTTAGATCTTCCTTCACATATAGGGCGCCAAATCAAGTTGAAAAATCTACATAAGGGCGCCAAACTGGATGAAAGGAGACATGAAATGTGCCTTAGGACTCCATGCTAAGGTTTGAGCCATTAAAGTCTCTTGATATTAGGCGCTCATGATGATGAAACTTAGAGATTTTTCCTTTCCTATGCGCTCATCTAAGATGTTTGAATGATAAGGAGCACCTCGACCTCTATAATGTACATTGGGCACGAAATCAAGGTGATTTTAAGTCACTTTGAGTCATTTGGGGTTAGTTTGAGTCTTTGAGTCATGTTGCAAAAAAGAGTCAATGTTGTCAAGTTGCACAAAGCATCTTTTGCATTTTTGGTGTCCTGCTCGTGATGTGACCAAACTGACTGTTCCAACGCGTCCGGATGGGTACATTTATGCTAGGCATGGTCCTATTTTTCACCCAAACATGTCGAAACAGTCGGAGCTACATTGTACCAACGATATCCCTGAAGAGTCCAAAGTGCAAAAAGGCTGCAATCTTTGACGAGATGTTACTCGAAAACTGTGTCACTTAGAAACATTCCATTTGAGGCAACGCGATCACGTAGAGTGCCTCTACAATAACTTCTCTCATTTTTTTATAGCTCTGAGGCATTTGCCCGTGGTGAAAGGTTTTCTACTGCCCCAAAAATCGTCAGAAGGAGGCAATGTAAAGTTGCAAAGGGGTGTAACTTTCATCCTGCTCCTGATGCGACCAAACTGACTATTCCAACACGTCTGAATGGGTACATTTACACTAGGCATGGTCCTATTTTTCACCTAAATATGTCGAAACAGTCAGAGCTACATTGTACCGACGATATCCCTGAAGAGTCCAAAGTGCAAAAAGGCTACAATCTTTGACGAGATGTTACTCGAAAACTGTGTCACTTAGAAACATTCTGTTTGAGGCAACGCGATCATGTAGAGTGCCTCTACAATAACCTCTCTCAATTTTTTATAGCTCTGAGGCATTTGCCCGTGGTGAAAGGTTTTCTGCTGCCCCAAAAATTGTCAGGAGGCAGTGTAAAGTTGCAAAGGGGTGTAACTTTCATCCTGCTCTTGATGCAACCAAACTGACTGTTCCAACGTGTCTGAATGGGTACATTTACGCTAGGCATGGTCCTATTTTTCACCCAAATGTGTCGAAACAGTCAGAGCTACATTGTACTGACGATATCCCTGAAGAGTCCAAAGTGCAAAAAGGCAACAATCTTTGACGAGATGTTACTCAAAAACCGTGTCACTTAGAAACATTCTGTCTGAGGCAACGCGATCATGTAGAGTGCCTCTACAATAATCTCTCTCAATTTTTTATAGCTCTGAGGCATTTGCCCGTGGTGAAAGGTTTTCTGCTGCCCCAAAAATCGTTAGAAGGAGGCAGTGTAAAGTTGCAAAGGGGTGTAACTTTCGTCCTGCTTCTGATGCGACCAAACTGACTGTTCCAACGCGTCTGAATGGGTACATTTACACTAGGCATGGTCCTATTTTTCACCCAAATGTGTTGAAACAGTCAGAGCTACATTGTACCGACGATATCCCTGAAGAGTCCAAAGTGCAAAAAGGCAGCAATCTTTGACGAGATGTTACTCGAAAACCGTGTCACTTAGAAACATTCCGTCTGAGGCAACGCTATCATGTAGAGTGCCTCTACAAACCTCTCAGTTTTTTATAGCTCTGAGGCATTTGCCCGTGGTGAAAGGTTTTCTGCTGCCCTAAAAATCATCAGAAGGAGGCAGTGTAAAGTTGCAAAGGGGTGTAACTTTCGTCCTGCTCCTGATGCGACCAAACTGACTGTTCTAACGCATCCGAATGGGTACATTTATGCTAGGTATGGTCCTATTTTTCACCCAAATGTGTCGAAACAGTCAGAGCTACATTGTATCGACGATATCCCTGAAGAGTCCAAAGTGCAAAAAAGTAGCAATCTTTGACGAGATGTTACTCAAAAAGTGTGTCACTTAGAAACATTCCGTCTGAGGCAACGCGATCATGTAGAGTGCCTCTACAATAACCTCTCATTTTTTTATAGCTCTGAGGCATTTACCCATGGTGAAAGGTTTTCTGCTGCCCCAAAAATCGTCAGAAGGAGGCAGTGTAAAGTTGCAAAGGGGTGTCGTCTTGCTCCTGATGCGACCAAACTGACTATTCCAATGCGTCTGAATGGGTACATTTATGCTAGGCATGGTCCTATTTTTCACCCAAATGTGTCGAAACAGTCGGAGCTACATTGTACTGACAATATCCTTGAAGAGTCCAAAGTGTAAAAAGATAGCAATCTTTGACGAGATGTTACTTGAAAACCATGTCACTTAGAAACATTCTGTCTGAGGCAACGCTATCATATAGAGTGCCTCTACAATAACCTCTCTCAGTTTTTTATAGCTCTGAGGCATTTGCCTGTGGTGAAAGGTTTTCTGCTGCCCCAAAAATTGTCAGACGGAGGCAGTGTAAAGTTGCAAAGGGGTGTAACTTTAGTCTTGCTCCTGATGTGACCAAACTGACTGTTCCAACGCGTCTGAATGGGTATATTTACGTTAGGCATGGTCCTATTTTTCACCCAAATGTGTTGAAACAGTCGGAGCTACATTGTACCGACGATATCCCTGAAGAGTCCAAAGTGCAAAAAGGCAGCAATCTTTGATGAGATGTTACTGGAAAATTGTGTCACTTAGAAATATTCTGTCTAAGGCAATGTGATCATGTAGAGTGTCTCTACAATAACCTCTCTCAGTTTTTTATAGCTCTGAGGCATTTGCCCGTGGTGAAAGGTTTTCTGCTGCCCCAAAAATCGTTAGGAGGCAGTGTAAAGTTGCAAAGGGGTGTAACTTTTGTCCTGCTCCTGATGCAACCAAACTGACTATTCCAACACATCCAAATGGGTACATTTACGCTAGACATGGTCCTATTTTTCACCCAAATGTGTCGAAACAGTCGGAGCTACATTGTACCGACGATATCCCTGAAGAGTCCAAAGTGTAAAAAGGCAGCAATCTTTGACGAGATGTTACTCGAAAATCGTGTCACTTAGAAACATTCCGTCTGAGGCAACGTGATCACGTAGAGTGCCTCTACAATAACCTCTCTCAATTTTTTATAACTCTGAGGCATTTGCCTGTGGTGAAAGGTTTTCTGCTGCCCCAAAAATCGTCAGAAGGAGGCAGTGTAAAGTCGCAAAGGGGTGTAACTTTCATCCTGCTCCTGATGCGACCAAACTGACTATTTGAACGCGTCTGAATGGGTACATTTACGTTAGGCATGGTCCTATTTTTCACCCAAATGTGTCGAAACAGTCAGAGCTACATTGTACCGACGATATCCCTGAAGAGTTCAAAGTGCAAAAAGGTAGCAATCTTTGACGAGATGTTACACAAAAACCGTGTCACTTAGAAATATTCCGTCTAAGGCAACGCTATCACATAGAGTGCCTTTACAATAACCTCTCTCAGTTTTTTATAGCTCTGAGGCATTTGCCCGTGGTGAAAGGTTTTCTGCTGCCCCAAAAATCATCAGAAGGAGGCAGTGTAAAGTTGCAAAGGGGTGTAACTTTCGTCCTGCTCCTGATGCGACCAAACTGACTATTCCAACACGTCCGAATGGGTACATTTACGCTAGGCATGGTCCTATTTTTCACCCAAATGTGTTGAAACAATAGGAGCTACATTGTACCGACGATATCCCTGAAGAGTCCAAAGTGCAAAAAGGCAGCAATCTTTGACGAGATGTTACTCAAAAACTGTGTCACTTAGAAACATTCTGTCTAAGGCAACACGATCATGTAGAGTGCCTCTACAATAACCTCTCTTGGTTTTTTATAGCTCTGAGGTATTTGCCCGTGGTGAAAGGTTTTCTGCTGCCCCAAAAATCATCAAAAGGAGGCAGTGTAAAGTTGCAAAGGGGTGTAACTTTCGTCCTGCTCCTGATGCGACCAAACTGACTATTCCAACGCGTCCGAATGGGTACATTTACACTAGGCATGGTCCTATTTTTCACCCAAATGTGTCGAAACAGTCGGAGCTACATTGTACCGACGATATCCCTGAAGAGTCCAAAGTGTAAAAAGGCAGCAATCTTTGACGAGATGTTACTCAAAAACCGTGTCACTTAGAAACATTCCGTCTAAGGCAACGCGATCACGTAGAGTGCTTCTACAATAACCTCTCTCAATTTTTTATAGCTCTGAGGCATTTGCCCGTGGTGAAAGGTTTTCTGCTGCCCCAAAAATCGTCAGAAGGAGGTAGTGTATTAAGTCAGGATGAAAGCCGATTCACTCTAGGTGCCTGTTTTTGACCAAATCACACATGCGCCTTGAACAACTCTGTCTTCAAGGCGCTTTTCTCTAATCTCTGTAACTCTCCAAATCTGCTAAGGCACAAATTTTACCTCTTGGGCTCAAGATATAGGTTCTTCATCCAAGGCGCCAGAATGGTCCAAAGGCGCATTTCACCTCTAACCTCACCTCTGACCTTACTTTGAGGCGCTAATCCTTTTGACATTTCAAGTAACTTCAAGAGAACTATTTTTCCTCAAGGTGGTTCACTCCTTACAATTGGATGTATGGTACTTGTAACTCATTTGATTGACTTTGTAATGTTTCTTCTTCTCGCAGAGTAGATAAGGATGATATAAGCTTACTTCATGAATCGGAGTAGAAATCTCTCTTGGACTTGCTAGGTGAAAGGACTTGAACTTGACGGACTTGAAGTTGATGAAGTGATCCTCATGATGGCCTTTGACATTACCTTCTCGGAGTGTAGATGATAACACCTTCCTTGGATAAAGTGGATAACCTCTGACCTAAACTTTGAAGCTTGATGAATCTTGAAGATTGGGTTTCCTCCTACTCCCCTTCTGGGCTCCACTCCATCAAAGGCGTATTTAGTTGTCCAAGGTGCCAACATTCACTCAGGGGCACCCAAAGAGAAAGTTTACAACTCTAAGGCGCTAAACTCTTATGCAAAAATGGTCATCATTAAAGGCACAAAAATGGGTCTCTGGGCGCCAATCTCTACAAGACATTCCATCTCATTGCTCTCCTCCATTACAAGCACTCACTTACCTCAATCTTGGGTGCATACCAACATCCCAACATCCAAATCACCTAGGCGCTCAAAACCTTCAAGACTCAAGGCGCATTTTATGATCAAACAAGGTATCTCCTGAACAAGGCGCTCATAGTCTCATCAGGGCATTAATCATCATCATGAGCGCTCATATTGTTCTAGGCGCACAGTTATCTCTGGAATGCTCAAGGCGCACATGGCCTTCTCTAGGCTAGTTTACACTTATTCAAGGTGCTCATTCCAAACTTACATGAACTCCTCATTACAAGATGCACAAACTAGATGATCCTAGGGCATAAGGGCGCTCAAACTAGATCTTTGTAAAAACTCCCCAAGCATTCAAACTTTTAAGGCGCCAAAAGTGGTCTTTTCTACAACTTCTCTAGCCATATGCCTTGGGTGCTCAAACCTTCCTTGAACTCCAATTATTCAATCCAGGGCGCTCAACTACCTCCTCAAGGTGCTCTATCTCAAGTATCATTACTCTTCTTAAAGACCTAGGCGCACATTGTGGGGTATTCTACTCAACAAGACCTAGGCGCTCATTATGAAGACTCCAATTATCAAGGTTCACTTCAACTTTCAAAGGCGCATTTTGGACTCCAAAGGCATTAGGTTAAAGCCACTAGGGCGCTAGATACCAAAGGGGGCAAGGTGTCAGAACCTCCTTTAAGATGTAAGAAAATCTCCTCAAGGCACAGCTAAAGGCGCTCCAAACCATACCAAGGCGCTAAAACACTTAATGCAAGTTCTTCAAGTACTTATCCAACTTGATTCCTCCAACACAGGGCGCATATCTTTCTTCATGTCTTCTTTGGGTGCATTTCAAGGTTTGATCTAGATGGTGCAATGTCTACTTGAGTTGGCCCCAGGGCGCTAAGTGAGTACTCTGAGCAAATCTTCTCCGGATGCCCAATCTTGTCCATGGCGCCAAAACAATACCTCCCACTATAGGCGCTAAATGACTTATCCAATTCCTTGAAAACATTTGAAGTGTTTTACCTTCCAAGGTGATCAATTTCTATCATCTGTGGCGCATATTACCCTTAGATATTCAACCTTACTCTCTTCATCAAGACCTCTCCCCATCAAGGCGCCCAAGTCGCTTCAACATGCCAAGAATACTCCTTAAATGCCATCCTCTTGATAGCACTAGATTGGTTAAGGTATTCATCTCTGGAGACTTTAATCATCAGGGCGCTCTCATTCCATTAGTAAGGTGCTTCTACTCTTAGGCTCAAATTTAACTCAACCAAACCTTTCCTGATGATGGCCTATGCTTCTAGGCACTCATTTACTCTGAAATGGACCAACCTCAACTCCAAGGCGCATTTCCACTTGATCTTCATCCATGTAATAAGACATTGCAAGTTGATTGAATCAAGTAACAAGACAAGTACCCAACTCTAATGTTGTTTCATTCAAATAGTTATCTTGATGTATATCTTTATGTTATTGAAGTAGTTGATGAATTGTTAGCAAGTAAAAGTGTTTAAGTAAGGAAAAATTTTCGTAGAACTAGTTGGGTATCTTACACTTACACCATGCCTATCCATTAAACATCACAATGCAATCAAAATCCTAACAACATGCCCATGATCCAAGATCAAGTGCAATCATGCAAAGATATTATCAATCACAAGCCTATTAAGAATGAACTAGAGTCTTCTAGTACCATACTTTTCCATCAAACACCATCATGTAATCCATGGCCTATCAAGCCTATCAAAGAAAATGCAAACATCCTATGTAATACAATCGGACTTTAAATATTTGAAGTAGCCATCTACAAATATCCATTCAAAAGTGGATTTATAATGCAAGTATGGACGCCATCAATAAAAAAGATTTGTATTAACCAAATATCCATATAGGTATACATCAATATCTGTCGATATAAGTATAACATATATACAAAATAGCCATATAAGCTTACAAGAATGCCATATAGGCATACAATGTCAACTATGTACAATACAAAATATATGTCCACAAATGCCATATAGGCATACAACAGAGGAACACAATAAAAAGTCATTCCCCTCTGGCTGGTGAAGAGAATAAATCATGAGCAGCCTTTGATCTTCTAGGGGATGGAGACATGCATGTGGGTGGTCTACTACGAACCCGAGGGCCACTCCTCCTATTTAGTTCTTCCTGCACCTTTACCTGTTACAAAAAAAAAGTATAGACATTAATATATAGAAATTACATGTTATAAAAAAAATGAAACATTTAACAAAATAATCACTTACCGCTAACATATAATCTGTCTCCTCGCTTGCCTCAGTAGCAGGAATAGGCCCTGGTGATGTCATGTCCTATAGAAACCATCCAGATAGAAATTAAACTTCAAATCAATAATCTTTTGATTTTTCAAAAATAGACAACTATAACAATGAATGTAAATTGAAATTTACTAATCTGCCTCATACCCCTGTCAATGCCATAGAGCTATGAATCGCAGAGGCCACACCCTGCTCCATTGCCCTATGAACATGGGGAGGTGTATCCGCACCCTGCATCATCTGGAAATAAAACAACATTATTCAATTACGAAAACTATAATAGTGATGCAAATCATGGCTCCCAACATACACACACATTCATCTAAACATGGAAGTACACACAATAAAACATACAAATCACATACAAAAATTTAGTAAGTACAATTCATTCATTAAACTATTTATTTTATTACCTCCGTAAAGCTTTGAAGTCCACCACCACTGGCAGGTGTTGCCATGAAATCTACAGTGTTAACCTATTCAACATCCAAAATCAGAAATTAGAATACCATTCATATAACGATGCTATTCACATGTAATATTTATAATTGTTTACTAGTTACATACCTCGATAGTAGATGATCTAGTGAAAAATGTAGGTGGAGAACCACTGAAAACTGCATCGACGCTATGACCCTGAAATTTCATTAAAATCATCAATTTAAATTAGTTAATCTTGTATTTCAAAAATAAAATTTAATAAATTAAATTCAATAAACTTGCTAATATTTACCTGAGTATCAAGGCCGAAAGTCTCACTCAGGAGGGTATCTATCATCACCATCTGCTCAGCTGCAGATGTAGCCTGTGTACCTACGTCCTGACTGTCCATGGGGTCATAACCACAGGCTGACCCGCAAGCCTGGCAAGTATGCGGTGGGACCCTACTCCTCGCACTATCTTCCAACCCACTCTGTGTTGCAGGATCGGCATGCTCTATGATGCTCTAGGTCAAGGCACTAATCGACCTCAGTGTATTGACCTCAACACTCTCTTTCACAATGGAAGGGATAGAAACATGCTCGTGGGCTGGTCTGCTGATTACTCGTCTCACTACCCGCTGTGGGTCAAGACGTGCCCCTAGTCTATCCTGTGCTGAGCCCCCACCTCTACCCTGGAAGTCCCGCATATCAAAATAGTTTGGCACTTTATTGAGGACAAACTCGCAGTAGAGTTTCCTCAAAAAGTATTGCGGGACCTCATTATTATTGCATGGAGGATGGTCAAAAACCATCCACCACCTCTGCCCAAAATTGTCCCTTATCGCTTGGTTGTTGCACCAATGGATAAGGAACCTCTTGCATGTAAGGGGTGGAGGTTGATTTGTTTGTAGGTTTGTGAAAATTGAACACAAGTCTAATTTTGTAATTTGTATTTTTTTGACATCTTGGTATGACAATTTATCTGCATAGTAATCTCTAAACTCTCTCTTTTTATCGGTCCAACTAGTTATTTGCTTGCTAATTGAATTTACACTTGATAACATAGACTCAAGAGATTCGGCAAGCGTGGACCTATGCAAGGTTGAAGTGGAAGGATCTTTCAACCTTGCAATTATATCTTCAATTTGTTTTTTGTTGTTTTCAATTTCCCCCATTATATTATCTTGTGTTCCAGGGGCATGTCGAGGAATGAATGGAGGAGGTTATTGTTCTGCAGGTATTTCCTCCTCAGGATTTTGTGGATTTTGAGGAGGAGGAGGAGGAGGAGGTGCATTAACATTTCCTACAATTAACGAAATATACATCAAAAATCAACAAAAACCTACCTATTTAGGAAGAAATTCAAACAAAAAAACAAAGATAACTCACCCCTTTGGCGTGCTCGACGTCGCGGCGGCATTTTGGCGATGAATCGACAAGCTTTTTGTGTTGATTGGCATTTTGTAGAACGCGAGCACGTTTTGGAGGGTTTTGAAGCCACGGGCAGAGGAGAAAAAAGACAGAAATGAAATGAAATGACGCTTTTTTTATTTATAGCACTTTATAATGCGAGCGCGTTATAACGCGCTCGTGTTATGACTTAAATTTTTTTGAAAATTTTTTGGCCACTTTTTGGCCCCCCACCTTTTTGCACTTACCCGTTACTCTTATGTAGCTTGTTTATACCCTAGCAGAACAGTGATAGAAGAGGATTGAATACAAAAAAGAGACATTAGTGTGCGGTAGGATTCCATACAATTAATCACATAAAACAATATAAAATATTCATTATCATAGTCAATATTCCTTATATCTCTATATATATAGGAGTATTATGTAATCATGTACAATAGGCGGGTCTATGTCTCTACTCATATATCACTCTATTATCCTTTCAACTCTCTCTTAATTTCTTACATTATTACATATATATCTATATATACATCATATAGGGGTATGTCATTTAAGTGACACCTTTCTATCTTCTTCCGCTGTCGGCCTTATACTCCACATGTCGTTTGCACCATGCTGTTGTGACTGCTCCTGATCCTACTGTGCTGCTAACAATCCCAAACCCCAAACAATAATTTCTTAGATATCATTAATTGTGGTGCTAAGAGGCTCCACAAGGTGTGGCACAACTCCATGATCAACTATAATTCTTGTTTTATTTGGGGTTCTTGATATAGTAATTGTCAAAGTCCATGTTGCCTCAAACTAAAGTCAAGGAAAGTCATGCCTTGTAAGGTACTCCACAAACTAAGGGACAACATTTGCATGAACAACTTCCTCGATAAGGGAGTAGGATTATATCACTTGAAAGAAGATTCTGGCATTGAGTAGTTGCTTCTAATTGCAAATTAGGATCATTTGAATAGATTCTTGTCACCATTGGAGTATCCAATAGCCCCATAATTGTAACAGATAGCTGGGTTGTTCTCTACATTCTACTTATCTTTGCTCTTGGTTCTTCATGATGAGATTTTTGAATATGTCTAATATTGTTCCTGAAATCTTTTGAAATATATTGTAGTAACATAATTTTTCTTCCTTGTGCCCATAGATGGCTTTGGATTTTTAGCATGTTTTACTATCTTGTCAAAAGGAACAATAGTAGCATGGTTAGAATGAGAAAAGTAGAAACCCAAGTTCAGATCTCAAGATAAATTTAATGGCTCTATCTCATTATATTCATCACTCTGAGCATCAAGCACCCCTAGTCCAAATGACTTGAGATAGGGAATCAAATTTTTGAACTAGTAAACATCCACATCTCTAAAGATTACATGGTAACCCAAGCATAGTTTTGCAAGATGATTTGTGATTTTACTTTTGTTACCCTTTGAGAGCATTTACTTCCAAAGTGATAGCTATTAAAGCTTATATTCATTGCATGAACATCCATAACCATATGTAACCCCTAGAGAACACAAAATTGATATATCTGATAATTAATTGCAAAGATGAGAAAATTGGAGATTTTGAGCCACCTTAAACAGCAAACCAAGCTCATTAGCATGTCTATGTAGTTATTCCCTAGAACTACAAGAATCATCGTTTTCTCAATATCAGTGACTTTCTGGAGTAGAGTTTCCAAGGAGAAAGGTATTAATAAGATTAATGCAGGATGTAAAACAACCATCTTTGATGTTGGGAAGTCTAGTTTTTCTTCTTTCTGAGTTGCTCCTATAGATAGAGTCAACTAATTATTGTCTCATTCTAGATCCCAAGATCTTATCCTTCCACATATCTAATTTTCCAATTCCCTGAAGCAATGATTGACCTAATATTATTGAAGGTTTTCTCTATCTTTTACCCAAGAAGAACCTATTAGTGCCTGCTGCAAGTTCGGGTTTTTAGTATTTAAATTCACAGGCACCTTCCTGAAAAATCCAAAAATTCTGTCTTTCAGCCTTCCCAATTGAAAAGTGCAAAAATTAGTTGTATGCATGTGTCTTTGTATATACAAGGTTGTTTGTATATACATGCAGGTTTGAATGTACATTCGGGCATACAAGGCGGTTTGTATGTCTATCGGCCTTCAAAAAATAGTAAAAAATTGGTTGTATGCTTTTCGCAATGCATATCGAGTTTGTATATGCATTGAGGAATCTATCAAAGATTTTGAGAATATTCTGTGCTTGTATATCGGGTTGCATGTATATTTTGTGTTGTATGTTCAGACATACAACGGAAAGATACATTGGAAATGTGCAAGGGAAATATACATTGCAAAGATGCAAGCCAACATACAAGAGGAAATGTACGTAGTCGGCATGCATTTGCTACAGTGAAAGGGGGGTTTGTATGTGCGAGATGCAAGTGCAATATACATTCACCACATACAATGGAAAGATGCATCGACCGATGCATATGCAAGAAGAAACATGTACATTTGCAAAGATACAAGGGGTCTTGTATATTCGGCAACATACAAAGCAGGAGATACATTTGGTGGGGTCCGCCTCACATACAATGGGCTTTGTATCTCGTATACAAAGCAAAATGTATATGCGATATGCATTCACCATATACAAAGGATTTGTGCAAAGGGGCTGATATACAAAGCATGGGGCCCACCAGATGCATATGCAGGTGCAATTGTATGTTCGCACATACAAGGGAACATGCATTCCAAAGATGCATTGGCCGGACCTGAAAAGGTTTGCAATGTAATTGATAAAGGCTCAATTCTGATGAATGTATGTTTTGGCTTGTATGTTTGCATTGTATATGCAATATACAAGGTGAACATACAATGGAGCAATATACAAGCCGGACCTAATTCAAAAGTTAGATTTGGTTAATTTAGCGCTGGCGTCCGCGACTTGCATGTATATGGCATTGTATATGCCAATATACAAGAAAATGAAGATACAAGGCCCGGATTTCAATTTTTTCAAAACCGATGGATAAAGTGGCTGGAGTCCGCATAATGTATATTGCATTTGTATATGCAATATACAAAGCAAAGATGCAAAGGTTAAGATACAAGCTGGATTTCAAAGCGATTGCAATTTGTTTTATAATAATTTGAGATCCGCATTGTATGTATATTGCATATTGTATATATGTATTATACAAGGAGTTATACAGGGAATCAAGATGCAAGCCGAACCCGATGGTGATTTTCACTATGCTTTATAAAATTTGGGTTCCACGCTTTGTATGCAGGAAATTGTTTGTATATGCATGTTCTTTTGCATATACATGGGCGAAAATGGCAAAAGATGAAAAGGGCAAAATAGATGGTGGAAAAGTCAGCGATGGAAGCACAGGGGCCTACGTGGCACAATTTTATTGTTAGGTGACTTTTCAAAGTGTTTTGAGGCCATTGATCTCAGTGATAGGAGGGAGATAAACGACCATCTTTTAATCTTTCAACAGGAGAAGAATTTGTATGCATTTGCAGCTGTTTTTAGGCAGGAAAACTTCAGAGACACACTGCTACAAATTTCAAGGGGAGACAGTGGGTTGCTGAGCCATTGATGGCGAAGTGCAGAGGCATGGGTCGATGATTGATAGGCTACCAACCAGATTTGTGAGGAAAATCTGCAAACGGCTGCACATTCCCTAATTCCACCTGCTCCTTCCTTTTTCTACATGGACATTAATTGATTTGGGTGCCATTCTTGGTGCATTGTATCTGGAAATTTTTTGAAGTGCCATGTAATTGTTGTTGAGTACACAGTTTTGTTATAAAGTGCAAATTGTGTTACTCATTGAGGTTGTTGAAGACTTGGGCTTTTTTGGGGGAAAAATAACGAAAGACAGAGCATTTTCTTGGCTGTTTTATCTCTGTTGGAGTTTATGAGTTGCATTTGAGTGCATCTTGTACATATGTTCAGTTTCATGTCATTTTATATGAAAAATGCATTATTGTATGTGTTTATCTGTCTGTCTCCATTTGTTGTATGCATTTTCTTCTTTTGAATCTAGTTGCTAAGCGTTTCTCAAATTCTAGGATATAGGTTTTCTGTATCACATGCTTAATCTCTAACTTCCATTCAAGGAGTGGATTAAAGTGTTTTAGACTAAGTATGGAGAAGATTGTATGTCAGCAAGGATATTTGTAAGTAGAGATAGTCAAATACTTATCCTTGGGTGGTGTTTGTAAGGCAGATACCAAAGCAGACCCCTTGAAACTCGAATGCCAGTTGTAATCCATTCTCTTGTATACATCTAGTTGATTCCTTGCTCTAAGATAAGCACCGGTCTATTTCTTGTGTAGTAGTTATGATCCAAAAACCCCTGTCTTGCATCCAAAACATAATTTCAAATCATTTCATTATTCCAACCTGTTAGTTTGTAGGAGTAGGATTAGGACCCCTTGCATACTCTCATCCTCAACCAGTTAGATATGTCCAAGAGTGTTGCCAAACTTGTGATCTATCATTCAAATCTTGGTCCATACATGAGAGTATTATGCCTGTTGTTGTAAAGATAAATCTTTCTGTCATTGGGTGAGTCAAATGTCAAATCTTTAGCTATAGGGATACCCCCCTTGGTGAGGCAGAACCAAAAGTGAAGGGGAGGTAGCTCATGCAACCTCCTGTATTAGTTGGTTGAATCTGCCTGTGCATTGGAACTGGCAAACCCTCTACTGATTCGGAAAGAAAACCAACATAACCTTCTAAATCTTGGCATAATCTTTCCATTCTTTATTTGGTGTTCTAATCCTTCCTTCTCATAACTGGTCTCAGGAGGAGACACTTGTAAATTTATAGTGTCCCTAGATTTCAATTGATCTGAAGGGTTTACAAAGTCATACATTCTATCACATTCAACAAGTCTCACTAGGCTATTTGAGAAATTAGTTGGTGAGAAATAAAATGAACCATATAGTGTTTCCAGATGTGTGAAACCTAGGCCTAATAATTTTGTCTATAAATATTTGTAGTAGCAGCATACGAGAGCAACAAATTGTGTGCAACAATGTAGGGTTCTATTGCAGATTTTGTTACATCCCAAATTTTGGCTTTGATTTTACTATTTACTTTTACGTGATTAGAAGTGAATTTTATGGATAAATGTTTAGACATTATAATATAATGTCAGAGTAAATCCTTGATTTTTTAAATATTAGATCATGTGATTAAGAATAATACATGTGATTGAATAATTCATAAATTTACATTATGAGATTTTGATTTGTTATTCATAGGATTTGTGAATGGACTAATGATGTACTAATCACGATTTGGTGATTGCAAGTTGTATTCAGGAAAATAGGTTTCAACCACTCTCCAAGAAAGAGAGTATCTTCTGAGGAGAGGAGAATAGACATTTGGCTTTGAACAGTTCATTTCCCGTATGAGTATAGTGTATCTTTAGTTATTGAACCCTTGTTGATTAAGGTAAGTCATGTTTAATCAAGTTGGTTTTAGTTTATTTCTTGACTTGACAAGTTGTCGATGTCGCTTAGAGTGTTTTTAATGTCAAATTAGTCATTTTGCGACTAAGGTGACTTTTTGTCAAAAATGTCATTCTTCGCATCATAAATGAGATTATGTTTGCATCTGCAATGACGTAGTTGGAGGAAATTAAAAGTGTGTTTCTTGTTAATAGTTTTAACGTCGAATTTTGTATTTGGTCTTATCGAAATCAACTTGATTTTCTTTTATACATGAAGGGGAGATTTTCTCAACCCAGTCACATATTGTGCGTAAGTTTACATCACATTATTTTAGAACCTATTGATATTAATATCTATGTTTTTTAGATTATTATACATAAATATTCTTGAGTAGAGAGTGTGGGGTTGATAGTGGGTTTTAATTGATAACAACCTTCTTTAATGAAGAAGCGTACTCTCATATTCTTTTCAACAACATAGGATACTTTATAGAGGGTCCTTGACTACATGAGGAAGTGGCTCTTTAATGACCACATTGTTGAACACAAAGAATACTGAGAGGGGGGGTGAATTAGTATTCTACAAAACCACTTCTTCTATTGTTCTTTAATCCAATTACCAAATTCAATAACATGAAAGTAGAATAAACACAAGAACAACAACCATAAAGACATAACACATAGACACCAAGATTTTTACGTGAAAAAACCAAAAAGGGAAAAACCATGGTGAGTGTTAGCTCACAATATATTATGATAACAATACCGAATTATATGAAGGCTCACTGCCTTAGGGATCACTGCCCAAGGACTCACTGTCCAAAGAAGTGTTCACTGCCAGGAAAATAGAAGAGAAGATAGAGGAAGGATTGGCTCACTGCCAGGAGATGACTGCTACAACTGCATCTATAGAATGCTAAGGTACAGTTCCATTTATAGCTCAGTATACAGACTCAAATGTCTTCATAATGTCTACCCTGCTTTTTCTGCTCTACTTCACATAGACTCTGCTCTTTTGCCCTTGTTATCATTTTCTGATCACCAAATTGCCTTAGATCACATACGCATTGAATTCACACACTTATCACACTTCTCTATTCTTACAACACCGAAGTCCATCGAGTATATATATTCGCTACAAGATTTATCTCACAATTAGGTCGGCAAGCCAGACATGAGACGTGTATACAAATGTTATACCTTGTCAGCTTGAACTTGTGCACAAACAGCAATGCGGACCCAAATAATCATACAATAGTTTTCATATAGGTCAGCACCAATCATTCAACCACTTAGATTGATTGTTCAAACAATATATCTTCTCTGCATAAAGATCTAACATGCTTGTTGGCTTGTCCCTTAAGAACACGCTTGACCAATTCATCTATTACATCATAACTCCCACTGTAGACCATACGAAACTCAGAGATTCATAACTAACATTCATCATTGACCTCTTAACACATCTTCAGAACTACAACATATAATAATATTTTATATCAAAATGTGGATCTTGGAACTGTTGCTCTGTCTCAGTGAAATACTATCAAGCTGGAAGCCGATACTGGAGAACTTACAGAATGTGATGCGGTAAACTTCAAGGCCTACAACTCTAGATTTAGGTAGTCATGATATGTATCTTTGCTGCTTTAGAACTGCAAGACAAAATATGTAACTATGGAGGAATGCGGACCCTTTTACTCTGGCACTGTGCACTATTCATGTCTTAACTATGTTCACCCAGACTTAGACACTTCATAGTATGACTTCCGGAGGAAATTAGGTCTTGAACACTGGAACATATCATCACCAAATAGTTATAATTAACACATCTGAACCGCATGTAATGATCTTCAACTATGGAGGGATACTGACCCAATCTCTGTCACTTACTCTGTATACTGCCCATACTTAGTCATTTTATGCTTCCAGAACATACTCTTTTTATGCCTTGTTGTCAAACCAAATTGGTCTACCAGAGTAAAGTCTCTTTGCCTTTTTGGTGGAACCTCTTTGCCTCATTTCCATCAATGACAACATTCAATCATTCATCAAAGCAGTGTCTCTTACCAACAATCTCCCCCTTTGGCATTGATGGCAACACTTAGTGAAAAATGCTTATCTACTCCCCCTTTCTATATACACACTATTTTTCTTCTCCCCCTTAGGTGTTTGCCCATTTTTCACTAGTCTTCTTCTCCCTCTTTGACATCAATGGCAAAGGTGTATGTACAAGAGTCAAAATTTTGTCAAGATAGGAAGAACTGCAAAAACTGGCATACTCTGCTGCATATGTACAAATGCAATCTTCAACTTAATTTGATGTGGGTTGTAGGATGTCATTGAAAATGTTCTTGATTTGAGCCAGCTCTCTATCCTAACTCTTCTTTGCATTGTCCAAAATTTGAATATGGCCATTTATGAGGAATACTAATTTCTCCACCTTTTGTATATCAGAGGGTGTGTCAATTAGTGTACTTACCTACAGGGCTTCTACTGCAAGATTTGACATTGAATCAAGCTTAGGACTTATTAGTCCTCTCAACTGACACATTCTATTTTTCCTTTGTTCCCTCCTATTTAGTATATTACTCAAGTCATTATGAATATTGATGACTTGTATCTCTTTGCTACTGACTAACTCAACTGTCAGATCAAATGACTTAGATATATTTATCAATTGCAGCTCCAGATCCTTAATCTTTTCTTCTAACTCCCTTGTAGCTTCTGGTCATGATAAACAAAATTTGTACAAGTCAAAAATTTCTTTGATGGCACTCTATATACCTTTTATTCCAATATCTAACAGAGTTTTGTCATTGACTAACATTATCTTTAACTCAACTTATCTCTTCTCATCAAACTCTTTCCTTACTTTTGTTTCTGTAGAATTTTCAAAGGATTCAAAGTGAGTACTTACAGATTTTATAAGTCCCTTGAATTGATTTTTTGAAGGCATTGAGGTATCCTTTTGATATGATGGTATCGGCTTCTCCAAAATGCTGGATGCTTCACTAATTAACTCACTATCTTAAATGTGTGACTTCAAAATTTCTTCCTATGCCTTTGCTTGCACAATAGATACTAGTTTAAATTTTTACACACGAGACATTGAGTCCAAGTTTATTGGACCTTGTTAAAACTCAGGCTTGTCCAACACTTGTCTTGCTCTTTCCAAGAATTCCTTGACAGACTCCACAGTGTCTCTTGCTATACTAGAGACTTCTTCTTCTTGGTTTTGTTCCAGAGGATCTAAATCCATGGCCTCATTTGTATCATCATTTTTTTCTGATACAAAGTTCTCATCTTGTTCCTCTTCTTGATCACCAGCTTTGTTTTTCTCCACAGTCTTCTCCTTGTCTTTTTGGTCATCAGTTTGTTGTTCCGGAGGAAGACTTGTCTTAGATTGATCCTTAATGAAAGTATCAGAACCAGTAGCAGGGAATGGCTGACCTTCTTTCTCCTTCAGCTCTTCATCATTTTTGTCTATTCCTTGATCCATGCTAACCTCTGGAATAGATGTATCATCTCCAATATAATTTGTTTCTTCAGTATCATATATGGTTGGGAGATGAAATTCCTTCAACACTCTCAAAGTGATTTCCTCAATCTCCACTACTTTCTCAATGTCATCTGACATGAAAGTATTCATCCTTTTCTTTGTTCTAAACTCCTTGCTGAGCACTTTAGAGATTTTTGTTTTGTCTTCAGCGGTGATCTTTGGACATAACGTTATCAATGTATGCTCTCTAAGTTCAATGTCTTTTGCCATAGCAGCTTCTTTTCTTGCAGAAATTATAGTGCCCAAGCTGTTTGGGAGATTAGCAATTATCTCAATAAGGGCTTTGTTGTAGATGTCCAGGTATCTGATGACAACAGTCTCAATGATCCTCTTGTCTGGATCATCATACTCATCATACAGTTGGGCTATGGGTTTCAAATTGCCATCAATTGTTATGGCCTTTAGGACATCTTCAAGACTTATAGTGGCTTCTCCTATTTGAGACTCATCTTGCCTTGGTTGTTTCTTAGTTCTACCCTTACTGGAGGGCTTCTCCTTGTTGCTCCTTGAGGCTTTTGTAGCCTCAGCTTTCATCTTCTTAACCTCTTCATCTGATTATGTTTCCTCATCATCTCCTTCAGTACTCACATACATTCTTTTACCTTTGGTTTTTGTTCTTTTGTGCCCCTTTTTAGTGAATTCTTTTGCAGGTGCTTCCATGGAAGGTGTGGGACCGGAGGATGCAGAAGCAACGTTTGTAGAGGTAGAACCTCTAGTTCTTCTTGTTGTCACTGTTGGGTTCTCTAGTTTGCTCTTAGGTTCTTTTGTAGCCTTCACCAGTTCACTTTCCTTGTTTTCTCTTGCTTCCCTATCTGCTTGAGCCTTTGCTCTTGTTTCTCTAATTTTTTCTTTGGTGAAACTCTTTTTCAAGGTATAATCCTCAGCCATCTTCTAGGCCTTCTTTGAAATTTCTAGTTTCCTCACCTCAACATGGATTTTTGTAGACAGTTCCTCATATGTCCCAAATCTTTCTTCTTTGGGGTCCCTTGGTTTACTTAGCATATGTTGTGCATAGTTGTCCAGTATTTTTTCATCAACTTAATATCCCATTGGTACGATCCAGACGGTTCTGGGCTCCACAGGCTCCATCATACATTGATCCTTATTTACAATAAAGTATATATCATCTTTGTACTTTTCCACAATGGTCTTAGGGATCCTTTCCCTAGATTGGATTACCTTTTGGAAGTGTTTGAAATAGCCCCATAGGGCTGAGTTTTGTGCATCAATATTTCTTATGTTGCTCAACTAGTTTCTAATCTATATTGCAACAATCTTATCTGCAGTCCAGAATTGATTCTTCATGCCTGGTAACTCTTGTATAAAGTAGAAGAACAAGCACATAATTAACATACTGAACTTGAAGGGATATTTGCTTTCTTTTGTCTTCTTCAGGTTCTCCATTAATTATTGTCGGAGTAGTTCACATAGGTCATACTCTGCATTTTCCTTAACCATTAGATATGTAGTGTAAATGGCAGTGCTGGAGATAGAGTTCTCCCGGTTTGTGAAATAGATCTTATAGTTGATTACTATGGATGCAAACCTAACTGCATGATCTTCTATGCCACTGATTGTCAATGCCCTTTTATCAAATTTTGCTCTGGTGGCTTTCATCACTATATCATTTTTCACAGCTTTCAATATAGGCACTATACTGGTGGAGTTTAATCATGTGACTGCCCTTATGGCATATTTGGTGATCTTGAATGTGGAGTTAAGCCACATAAACTCATCATGAACTTGGCTTAAGACATACCAGACCCACTCACCTTCTGCGAAAACTTGGAAATCTATATACTGAACAAGTTTCTTCTCTTCCAATACCTTTTACTCTTCCTTCAGATCAAGTTTATTTCCACTTAGATGTTTTAGATATAGATCTATGAGTTGAACACCTCCATTTTCTTCTAGGGAAACATGAATATAAGCCCTAACGTCTTCCGCATGCATAACACCAAACAAAATTTTTGAAAATGCACCATTTGGATCGACCTCTATTGATTTGAATGGATGCTTCTTGAATTTTGGTCAAGATCTCTCAGTTATATCAATCACTTGTGGTGTTTCCATTTTTGTAAAGACTCAAATAAATTCACAGTAGGGGTTCTAACTGAAAATACCTCTTTTACCAAATTAGGGTTTCTCTTGAGATCGATTTGGCTTGCTGTAATTTCTTGGAATTTCACTCTAGTTCTCCTTAGACACTTAATAGTTTGAGTGTAAAGTGATTAACCTTTTGAATTTGAGCCTTTTAACCTTTGATTGCCTTAACCTAATCACCATAAATTTAGTCTTTCAAAAAGATATCAAAAACTCTTTACTGTAGAATGTAGTCGATTAGGATTGCTCCACATTAGATCCTTTTCTTCCATAATTTCTTTCAAAAGATTTGTTATATAAAGCTTTTTATCTTATCTTTGTGTTGGTTTTCAGCACTGACTATCTGGCTAGGGGATTTGGATTTTCAATGCAGCTCCCCTTAAGCCAGAGCTCCCAGTTTACTTCCCTAAGGAAGTATCTGCACCAGAATCTGGTGTGGATCCATTCCTGACCTCATTTACATCCTTCTTAATCTAGACCTTGCTCATTTCCTTCTTGATTTCCACTGGATCAATCTTGTTCTTTCCCTTATCTTCTCTCTACTCTATTTTCCTCTTCTCTATAGGATAGTCTCTCTTCTCATTCTTGCTTCTGCAGAATCTTGCAACATGTCCAAATTTATTACAATTGTAGCATACCACATTCCTTTGTCCTTGATTCCTTCTATTGATTGGATTCGTTCTTGATCTGCATTGATTATCCATATGCCCAAATCTATTGCATGTAAAACACTTTGCATTGAAGGATTGAGTATTCCTTGTATTGTTAAAACCATTCCTTACCAGACTTCTACAATCACTTGATCTATGACCAATTTTCTTACAATTGTAACATTGACTAGAGAATGATTGAACATTCTGATTCATTCTACTCCTACACTGAGTAGCCTTATGACCAAACTTATTGCAATTAAAACAATGGCCATTGAAAGATGGGTACCTTTGAGCATTTGGTTGCCTAACTGGAGGCCTTATAGGTCTTCTTCTCTGATTCTAGAACTAGTTGCCTTTGTTTTACTTCATCTCAGTGTTTTCTTGACCTGATTTTGAACTCTCTCCTTTCTCAAATCCCAAGCTTTGCTTGTCATCTGGACTCTTCTAACTTTCAATCAACTCCTCAAGCTTTGTAGAGCTTATTTTGAATTTTTCTTTATAGTTGTTTGCTGCTTCCAAATCATATTTCAAAAGTAATACATCTTTTTCCAGCTTTTCACATTCCTCAGACTTATCCTTCACAACCCGATTTAGATGATCTTCAACCTTTATTTTTTCTTCAACTAGCAAAGATAGACTGTATGGATTCATTTGCTACTTTTAATTGTTCGCTTAGCTCTTTCCTTCTATCCTGAGACTTCTTGACTTACTCCTTTAGTTTCAGAATGTAACCATCAAATTCTTTGGTATTTTCCACCAAATCTTTGATATCTACCTCAGACTTGTCAAGATCTTCAAGAGCATATTGTACTTGTTCATTAACGCTACCTAAATAACTTGCTTATGAAGAAGTGAGATATCTTCTTGTTGCCATGTGTTCACCTTCCCAAATCTTCCTCAAGTTGTTAAACTTTTTCCAAGGAACCTTGCTCTAATACCAATTGTTGAACATAAAGAATACTGAGAGGAGGGGGGTGAATTAGTATTCTACAAAACCACTTCTTCTATTGTTCTTTAATCCAATTACCAAATTCAATAACATGAAAGCAGAATAAACATAATAATAACAACCATAAAGACATAACACATAGACACTAGGATTTTTACGTGGAAAACCCAAAAAGGGAAAAACCACGGTGAGTTTTATCTCACAATATATTATGATAACAATACTAAATTACATGAAGGCTCATTGCTTTAGGGCTCACTACCCAAGGACTCACTATCCAAAGAAGTGCTCACTTCAATAGGCTCACTGCTAGGAAAATATAAGAGAAGATAGAGGAAGGATTGGCTCACTGCTAGGAGATGACTGCTACAAATGTATCTATAGAATGCTAAGGTGCAATTCCATTTACAGATCAGTATACAAACTCAAATGTCTTCATAATGTTTGCTCTGCTTTTTCTGCTCTGCTTCACATAGACTCTGCTCTTTTTCCCTTGTTATCCTTTTCTGATCACCAAACTGCCTTACATCACATACGCAATGAATTCACACACTTATCACACTTCTATATTCTTACAACACCGAAGTCCATCGAGTATAGATATTCGCTACAAGATTTATCTCACAATTAGGTCGGTAAGCCAGACATGAGACGTGTATACAAATGTTATACCTTGTCGGCTTGAACTTGTGCACAAACAACAATGTGGACCCAAATAATCATACAATAGTTTTCATATAGGTCAGCACCAATCATTCAACCACTTAGATTGATTGTTCAAACAATATATCTTCTCCGCATAAAGATCTAACATGCCTGTCAGCTTGTCCCTTAAGAACACGCTTGACCAATTCATCTGTTACATCATAAATCTCATTGCGGACCATATGAAACTCAAAGATTCATAACTAACATTCATCATTGACCTCTTAACACATCTTTAGAACCGCAGAATATAAGAATCTTTTATATCAAAATGCAGATTTTTGAATTGTTGCTCTGTCTCAGTGAAATACTGTCAAGTTGGAAGCTTATACTGGAGAACTTACAGAATGTGATCTAGTAAACTTCAAGGGCTACAACTCTAGATTTAGGTAGTCATGATATGTATCTTTGCTACTTCAGAACCGCAAGACAAAATATGCAACTGTGGAGGAATACGAACCCTTTTACTCTGGCACTGTGCATTGTTCATGTCTTAACTCTGTTCACCCAGACTTAGACACTTCACAGTATGACTTCCAGGGAAGTCAAGTCTTGAACACTAGAACATATCATCACCAAATAGCTATAATTAACATATCTGAACCACATGTAATGATCTTCAATTATAGAGGGATACTGACCCAATCTCTGTCACTTACTCTGTATACTATCCATACTTAATCATTTTATGCTTCCAGACCAGACTCTTTTTATGCCTTGTTGTCAAACCAAATTGGTCTACCATAGTAAAGTCTCTTTGCCTTGTTGGTGGAATCTCTTTGCCTTCTTTCCATCAATGACAACATTTAATCATTCATCAAAGTAGTGTCTCTTGCCAACACACGTTCCCCTCTATTTGCATGCTCGACCTAAGAGCATTTGAAGGCTTATGTATAGGAGAATACCGTGGCATGGAGGAGTTTTAAAACAACTAGATACTTGAGCTGATAATGACTTAAGTGGAGTCTTAAATGGACTTAAGGCTGGATGTCGATAGAGAGAGTATACTGCATAGTTATTGTGGGAGTCATATAACAACTGTCTTCATGAGTCGATAGGAAAATAACAACATTGTATCGAAGGAGAATAACATTTTTATGGTGGAGAAGATAGTATTATTATCATGGAAAAAGGATGGCTTTGTTATGGAAGGGGATATAGCTATTGATAGCAGAGAATGACTTTAACATGAGCGGTAGGAGGATAGAAGTAGAGAGAGTGAATGTAGACTATAGGGTGAAAGATACTTAACACTACATAGAAGACAACAACATAGAGTTTAAGCGTAGGTCTAAGGAAAGCTAGCAGTACAGTTTAGAAGGAATATGTCTATCATTTTTTTCCTATTGCTACTTTAGTGTAACGCGCGTAGGTATGAGCCGAATCTTATTCTTAGTTTATATAGTATCATTTTAAAATCATGATTTAATGGAATTCTTCTTTATCAAAAGTTCTTCCTCCTACAAGAACGTAGGGAATAACTATAGTACTATATGCAATATCAGAGATATTAACAATGTACAAGTCATGAAGTTTCTTTGTATACAATGTGAATATATGCTTATACTGAATATATTTCATATAATATTGTGTAAATAGATTATATATGTCTTTATGTTCTTTACATGTCGTAGGTTCAGTGTAAAACAATACATACAAGACAATGTAGAATTTGCATGTCATAGGATACTATGAAAATAGTATTCTTATGCTTTTATAGAACCACGAGAAAATATGTCAGTTTTTTGATATAGAAATCACCTTGTTTTTACGTAAACATGGTATGGAAAACAATGTTCAGTGACAACATAGTCTATAAAAGAAAGAGCAACTTTGGACTTGAATTTATGTGGATAGCAATTTGATATAGTCTATCACCTTTTTGGAATAAAACTTAACTTAGTCAAAGTTTAAACATGATTAGAACCTTTGGTTTAGATATAACTGAGGATATACCCGTATAATATACTAGTTATGGTTTGAGAGATTAAAATGACCACGTAGTCAGAAGAAGACTAGAGGTTAATCTCTTACTTACGATATTATTACTTTTCACTTTCTTTTGAAAACAAGTTTGTTTGTTTTTCCATTGTGTTGGAATAGGGAAGATAAAACCCTAGATTTAACCCATAGGGGTTAAGAATAATTGATAACTCCTTTTGATTATAACTTTGATTAGCTATTTTTAAATGAGACAAGTCATAGACCTTGGATTGTGCAAGTATGCAAAGAGGTACTTTGAATGGATAGTCAATCCATAAAGTCATATAGTATGAAAGACAGGGTCTTAAGTGCTAACCTAAGTTAGGAAGACTAGATTTGAGTTAGACAAGACTCTATTGTTAAACCAAGTTGACCAAGTTAAAAACTACAGGGTGTGATAGTATCCAAGTCAAGTTAGAGGTGGGTGGATTTGAGGACTACATTTACTTTAAACATCTATTTATATAGAATCTTTGGCCAAAGTAATGCATACGTCTCTATATGCATTAGTCGGTTCAAAGTGTCTAGATTTCATAACCTGTCGGTATGATCATACTTAGCTAGAGGATTGTCTAGAGTTGTGTGATCGATAGCATTATGTAGGATACACCACCAGAACTTAGATGACAAATACTAGTTGATTACCTTATGTCTATACTCTTCGTGAAGGGTAGGGCCACTTCTAGTTGGAAGGTGAGCGGGGGACCGTCAATTTGTGGCTAGAGGTAAAGCACTCAGAAGATACTCTCTCTCTTCAGTAGAAGACTTGCCGAGACTTGCAATATGGATATCAAAATTCTAGATGCAGCATACATATTTGATATGTGACTTGTATTTCATAAACTATGTAAATTTTATCAAATGCATATTATTGTAATTGAAAGATGAAAAGTTGATTTTATAAATTATTACATGTTGTATATTCAAAAAAGATGGTTGGTTTATATGAAGTAATTTGGTTCCTTGAGAATATTTTAATTCAAAAAAAAAAAGTTCAATCTTTTTCACTTAATGTATTTTTATCTCTTGGTAAATATTTGTTTTAAGCCTTGTTTGAGATTTAGTATGTTACAGATTTTCTTTCAGTACAATTCCAAAATAAAGAAGAGCATATTGTAAGGGCAAAATAAATCAGGATGTTGCAACAACAACTATCATAGGTATCCTGAATTTATATGTTTCACTCCACCAAAGGCCAGGAAACCATTGTGGATTCACGTAACTTCTACATAGGACAATTATAAGCCGTCAATGAGGCATACGAGTGTATAAATCAATATCAATAGAGGGTATGTTTTGTCTCGATTGATACAACTAACATGGCAAGGCTTGTAAACTATAGTTCTCTGCTTCAATCTTCTTTTATAGAAACAAGCTTTGGTAAATGATAAGTGAGGGAATAGATATTTAACAGAGCATCCAAGTCAAAATAGAGCATTGGAAGCCACAAGAACAGGAAAAAGAGAGAAATGACCACAAAAACTACTGCATTTATTGGAAACACACACAAAACATAAAATAAACAAACAAACCAAATTTGAAAGCAACTATTTACAAGGAAATGAGGGAATCAATAAGCTACACATAACCATTAACGGGATGAGCAAAGTATGAGCCTTTTCCGGTTAATTTTGGTTCATATGAGGACAACTCACGCAAGGATATGAACAATAATAATAACATGATTTTGATTGCATCAAGGGGGAAGACATGAGGTATATAAGTGGGACAATAAATATAGATTCACATGATTTATCATGAATAAAGGGAACACAAAGGTTACTTTTTTCCATGACAAAATGTACATCACACATATTTCCTTGAAGATCAACAAGAATATGTTCCAATATAATATTTGGGATTTGAACAACATGAAGCATACCTTTGAAATCTTTATTTGGTAGTTATTCTTGTGGTTCTTCATCTATGGATTGCTGAACTGATTCTTCCTTAGATGCTTCTAAGGGCAAGCTTGATAGTTGAAACTCATTATGATGAAAATTGTTTGGATCTTTCCTTGTTGATTACTATGTGATTTGGTCTCAATATTTTCTTTAGGCTCATGTTCAATGCCATCAACTCCTTCTGTACGTGCATGTTCCTCTTTGTTTTGGTCTTCATTATGTAAATAATATGTTTTGGCATTCAATTCCATTAGATGGACAAAAGTGTTTATGATTGCTTGGCATTTATCTAGTAAGGGTTCATGATTACCAGCAAAGAAACTAATTTCTTTTCCCTCTTTTTATTCAATCCTTTGTAATGTTTGAAGCAAAGAGGGGTGTACCTTGTCAAGATCAAGTTTCTTTCCACCATAGAAGCTTTTCAAAAATTGAATTTTCTTAGGATCATCAATAATATCATTTTGTTGAGTAGGAGGTGCAAGTGAGGAATAATTTTCCTCATCATCACTATCACTATCAGTGACTGATTCAGGCAACTTTAAGTTATGCTAAGTAGAGTCCTCAACCTCCATTCTAGGGGAGGTACCTTCAAATTTTTGTGGAAATAGAAAATGCACCAGTACTTCGTTCCTTTCCCCAGTCGCCAAAAATCTGTTAGTGAATAGATTTGTCACCAAAATCTTGATATTATTTTGCCCACAAAATAGTGACAAACATCCTAACAGTTGAACAAATTGCACATAGATTTTTGTAGACATTCTCTACATTTAAAAAAGAGGCAGCTCCCTTTGTAAGATAAAATTTAATTTTTTGGGGTATGCTTTTAACTTCAAAGTGGGGAAAAGAAATTTTCCAATAATATAAAAATAAATAGATGCCTGCAAACACCCAATAAATTCAAAAGAAAATAAAATAAACTCTAGATATTTAGAATCACCACTATTCTACCTAGACACACTTGAATGAGGAGAAACTAGATGATAAACCACTTGATTATTGTAAATCCATCCAAATATCAGCCAAACACAAGAATGAAGATCTACCCAGATAACATATCTATATAAACTAAAACAATACAAAATTTCTTGTACTCGACTTGTCATAAAATCAACACAAGAAAAATCTATAACAACATAGGTAGAAAATTGACTCATGGCCACTGTTCTTTTGTATTAATGAGCAGAAATGGAGCACAATACTTCGCTCCCCTAGGAAAATATTACACAGTCCTTAGTATAATATATTTAAAACCCTCACAATGTTTTTATAAACATAATTTTTAAAAAACTATTTTTACTCCTATTCCCCTTTCCCAAAAAAATTACGAGAGAGAAGAACCCTCGTAAAATGGAATTATCTCCTTTTAAACATCTTTACCCCCACACAAGTAGTTTTGAAACTACTTGTAACTTATTTTCACCGAACTTCCAAATTATTTTCCTACCCTTTTTTAACATCTTGTTTTCATGGGCATTTTTACAAAATTGTGTGCAATTATCTATTGCACTTTACAATAGGAGTTAATTCTTAAAAAGAATTAATTTACTTTAAAATGTAAAATATTATATCCCCATAACTCAAGTTCTCCCAATTTACATTGACACCACTTGATATGTAATTATTTGGCACAATATAATTTATGAACCATACATCATATCACCTTTAAAATGATTAATTCACCTCATCATGTCTTAAAAATTAAATCAATTAATTCCAAAAAGAATTAATACAATTTAGTTAATATTTTTTTTAAAATTATTTTTCGAGTTTTACTTTCTATAATTGCTACATAAGGTGGATGATAATGTGATCAATCTTCAGATGAATGATAGCCTTTTTCTACTTGCCTTGATTGTTTAATCATGTTTCAACCCCCATTATCCTATCAATTCCTCGTAAAGTGCAACCAAAGAGTTATCTAGGATTCATCAAAATTGGGGATAACAAACCTCAACAACTTTCACTTCAAGGGAATTAATTAGTGTTTCTTATAAGCATCTCAATTAGAAAACTACAAAGAAAAAGCATCCACAAAGGGCATAGGCCACCCTAGGAAATGCTATGCATAAAATGAATTGAATCTCTATAGTTTAGTGTAATTATTAAATCTTTATAGGACATAGAAACACCAAAGCAATATATATAAATGTTGGCTAAAGTGAATATAATATAATTATGCCTCTCAAAAACTCTCTACTATTCTATAGAAACATTGTTGTTCACAAAAAATAGATTTCTAATTAATTGTTCAAGCAATGTACATAAATATACTAAAAAATTATAGATAATCAAATAGGTATGAGACTTCAATGATCACAAGTGTCATAAGAGTAGATTACAAAAGTAATGAAAAGAAATGGAATTTTTTTGTTAGAAATTATGATTTGAATTGTATTTCAATTTTTGACTAGTTATGATGAAGGAAGCACAAAATCATCAACCTACCTAGTCAAATATTTCTAGTGACATTAATATTGAATTGGTTTAGCAAATTGAAGTACAAAGAAGCAATCTTTTAATTGCACCTTTTCTTGGGAGCTTCTGAATTAGATCAAAGTTCACAGAATAATCCTTAACATACCACCATATCTAGATCTTATATCCTATCTATATTATTTGATGGAAAGTTTATAACTTACAAGATAGTGATGAGCACAACCTAGTTCACTAGTGACATTAAAGGGATAAGATATTTGGCAATGATTTCCTTGTTCATGAAAGAAGCATTTCTACAACATACAAAATGAAAGGTTCTCATGATGGATGGTTGTGTTGAATGTAGTTGGAAGCACCAAACTCCACAATGACACACAACAAAGCAATACCAATTTATTTAGAAAAATAGAATGTTGAAGCAAAGGCGGAAGGATGATTTGGCAAATCGACAAGAGATTGTTGCATGCAGAATATGGGATCATGGAAGAAGAGGGAGAATGGAAGAGATCTTTGTGGCTCCAGATTTTTATAAAGTAATCAACTAAATAAAATTGGTTTTGTAGGAATTCTATCAAAATTGTGTGAGTTGGTGAAAGAAATGTAAGACAAACCATGCACAATTACAAATTTTTTAGCTCCTACTATAAATTTGATTAATAATTCACCTCATAAATGTTATGATTTTTTATTTTGGCCAAAAGGTATGAAAAGGAATCAAATATTTTTATGTCATTGAGAATATTCTCTCACTAAATCAAATCAAATCTTCTAGCTATAATATTGTTTTAATTTTCTTCCATAGTTGTCACTTTCTAGTGCAAATCAATTCATAGTGGAAGATATTTCTAAAGACTTATAAAATAAAAGTGACATGATAATTTTTTGATGTGAACATGACCATTTTCCAACGTCTTAAAATTTACTTGGGGAGCCTACAAGCTAAAGCAATATAGTCTATCAACTAATAAAAATTGAGGTAGGGAAGGCATTTGGAAAAGGGGTTCAAATTTTTAAATGTGTATAACATATCAGACGACTAAAAAACCAACATGAAACAATTTTCCACACATGAATGCTCGCAAAAAAAGCCCTCATAAAGAAATGTAATTTTTTTTCCTTTATTAATTTCAATGCTTTATAACTATTCAATGCTTTATAACTAAACATATCTATATACTTTGCTTAGAGGTGAAGACATAACTAAACATATCTATATACTTTGCTTAGAGGTGAAAATATTTTATTCTCGGAATACAGTTGAAATGACAAATCATGATCATCTTTGCATTACATTCTCCTCAAAGCAAATGGGAGTTAATAGCGTGAAGACAACGGAGAAACATGTGCGTAGCGTTTGTCAATCAAGCTTTTTAATGGGGCTCATTGTTCCAATCTCCACTGACTTCGAATCTCCTCTAATTATTCTGTAATCAATCGTGTGAAAGAACATGGGAATTGAATGTGTTTGTGAATGCATTGGACGATTGAGTACTTGATTTATACAGAGGAAATCAAGGTCATTCAAAGTAGGTGGTCTGTAACTCGTTCAGGGCAGGAGATCATTGTTGTTATGGATCACGAAACTGTAAAGGTGAGGCCTAACCAGCTAAGGTTTACTCAGGATTCCATTGCAGATCATTTTAAACTTGGGGGTGGAAAGAAATCTCTCCTAAAGGACGCTTTAAGGGAGCTTCGCTCAAGTCGACTCCATGCGAGCAATTTTCCTCTGATAGAGGTGGCCAGAGATGAGAATGGTGTACTGTGGTCGAATGACAACAGACGACTGTGGCTCTTTAGAAAAGCCAACGTTCCCCAAATGGAAGTGAATCTCTATTGCAGGCCACTATCCAGGGCACCTCCCGAACCCCATTTAAGAGAGCGAATGGCCAGGGAAGATTACTTTCCAAGAGTAAGGCGGCGTAAGAAGGCGACGTCTTATCCCTCCGCGAGTGAGGAATGGTTCAAAGTTCCACAAGTTTTCTCATGCCGAGAAGAGGTGGGGTGGGGAGGAGAAGAGGTGCGGTGGGGGGTAGAAGATTTCTCACGCCGAGAAGAGGTGGGGTGGGGGCGAGAAGAGGTGTGGTGGGGTCCAGAAGAGGTGGGATGGGGGAGAGAAGATTTCTCACACCGAGAAGACGTGGGGTGGGGGCAAGAAGAGGTGGGGTGGGGGGGAGTGGATTTCTCACGCCGAGAAGACGTGGGGTGGGGGCAAGAAGAGGTGAGGTGGGGGGGAGAAGATTTCTCACGCCGAGAAGAGGAGGGGTGGGGGCAAGAAGAGGAGGGGTGGGGGCAAGAAGATTTCTCACACCGAGAAGAGGTGGGGTGGGGGCAAGAAGAGGAGGGGTGGGGGCAAGAAGAGGTGGGGTGGGGAGGAGAAGATTTCTCACGCCGAGAAGAGGTGGGGTGGGGAGGAGAAGATTTCTCATGCCGAGAAGAGGTGGGGTGGGGGCAAGAAGAGGTGGGGTGGGGGGGAGAAGATTTCTCACGCCGAGAAGAGGTGGGGTGGGGGTAAGAAGAGGTGGGGTGGGGGGGAGAAGATTTCTCACGTCGAGAAGAGGTGGGGTGGAGGCAAGAAGAGGTGCGATGGGGGGGAGAAGATTTTTCACACCAAGAAGAGGTGGGGTGGGGGGGAGAAGAGGTGGGATGGGAGCAAGGGCGACAACGTCCACGAGTTTTCTCATGTCAAGAGGAGGTGGGGTGGGAGCAAGGGACACACCATCCACAAGTTTTCTCATGTTGAGAGGAGGTGGGATGGGAGAGAAGGAGACAACATCCACAAGTTTTCTCATGCCGAGAGGAGGTGGGGTGGGAGACAGGGAGACAACATCCACAAGCTTTCTCACGCCGAGAGGAGGTGGAGTGGGAGCAAGGGACACAACATCCACAAGTTTTCTCATGCCAAGAGGAGGTGAATGAGGAACAGCACAAAGTTCCACTAATTTTGTCATGGCGAAAGGTGGGGTGGAAACAAGAAAGACAGACTCCACCAGTTTTCTCATATCGAGAGGAGGTGAGTGAGGAATGGCACAAAGTTCCACCAGTTCTCTCGTGCCAAGAGGTAGGGTGGGAGCAAGAAAGACAACCTCCACCAGTTTTCTCACGCAAAGAGGAGGTGAGGTCTCAGCAAGAAAGAGAACCTCCACCAATTTTCTTACACCAAGTGGAGGTGGGGTTGGAGCAAGAGAGACAACCTCCACCAATTTTCTTACACACAGAGGAGGTGCCGTCAGAGCAAAAGAGACAATGCCCACTAGTTTTCTCATGCCAAGACGAGGTGAGATCAGAGCAAGAAACACAACATCCACCAGTTCTCTCATGCCGAGAGGATGTTAAGTCAAAGCAAGAGAGAGAACCTCCACCAATTTTCTCATGTCAAAAGGAGGTGAGGTCAAAGCAAAAGAGACAACCTCCACCAGTTTTCTCATGCAAAGAGGAGGCAAGGCTAGAGCAAGAGAAGCAACCTCAACCATTGTTCTCATGTCGAAAGGAGGTGAGGCTAGATCAAGAGAGACAACCTCCTCCACTTTTCTCATCTCGAGAGGAGGCAAGGTCAGAGCAAGAGAGACATCCATTGATTTCCTCACACCAAGAAGAGGTGAGGTTGGAGCAAGAGAGACAACCTCCACCAGTGTTCTCATGCCAAGATGAGGTGAGATCAAAGAAAGATAGACAACCTCTACTAGTTTTCTCACACCAAGAGGAGGTGAGGTCAGAGCAAGACAGACAACCTCCAATTTTCTCACATCAAGAAGAGGTGAGGTTAGATCAAGAGAGACAACTTCCATCAATTTTCTCACGTCAAGAAGTGAGGTTGGAGCAAGAGATACAAGCTCCACCAAATTTCTCTACCAACACCTTGTTACTATCTGGGTTAGGAGAGATAGAGGAGGTGGGGTTAGAGCAAGAGATACAAGTTCCATCAGATTTCTCTACCAACTCCTCAGAAATGCCCAAGTTAGGAGAGACAGAGAAGATGAGGTCAAAGCAACAGAGACAGACTCCACCACCTTTTTCTACCAACTCCTCAGAAATGCCAGGGTTAGGAGAGATACTCATAAATGCATCCTTAGTTGTATTAGTATGGGGTGTGCGCAAAATGTTTGGGTTTTGAGGCAATTGAAGCAAAGTGATGGAAAGGATTTACTTTTCTTTTTATAGGTGACATAGGTATTAAGTGAGATGAATGTAGCTTTTGGAATTTATATAATTTTTAGTCATATGTTACCTAATTATAGACATTGATATTCTATATTCAAGAGGCATATAATTTTTCTTTTTATATTGAAGAAAACTATGATAGTTTACTATTCTTTACAACTTTAAGTAAGTCAATATTTTGTTGACTACTATTTTGATTTAATTATGTGATTGCAGAATTAACATTTGCACCTATAAATTTGAACCATATACATAGATTTAAACTTGGACTAAGGATCTAAATTCGTTGATGTTGATGTTAGGAAACTCTTTGCTTTGATGTCTATAACACATGTTTGAAGAGGAGTAGGGTTTCAATTAACATCTTTTTGTGTAAGTGTTGTTTGAGGTGAAAACACTTGCATGTAATGTTTTACTATAAGCTTTCTCAATCACAATATGGACAATGGAATATCATATCTATTATAAGATTAGGTTATTTACTAAATTCCACACAATAATACAATCTTTTGTACACTAGTCATCGCAATAAGAATATTCTTGTCAAAAATGGCCCAAAACAAAGGGGAAAAGTGTAGGGGTATGTATTTTCACCATTATAATTGTATATGTGGTAAAATTGGGATCCCCATTTGGGGTTCGTTGGAATGTGAGATAAATAAAATAAAATAGTTTTAATATATTTTTTAAGTTATTTTGAAGAAGAGATACTAATTTTATATATGAGATGGGTAAAAGTTCATAATTGTGTCACATTTTATAAAGGAAATGACCAATACAAATACAATTTTTCAACTTGAACCGCCTAAAAGTGACATTTATGTTTTAAATTTTAAAATGGCATTAACTAATGAATTGTATAACTCTTAATATAGTTTATGTTTATAATTTTTTCAATTTTTAAAAAATTAATTGGATATAATTATTTATAAATTTAAGAGAATTAATTTACTAGCTGAAAAAAAATGAAAAAAGTGAGGTCGATGGGACGTCGCAAAATTTTACAAAAATTTAATTTTAAATTGTTTTTCTCCTACTTAGGTAACTTGAAAATCTAGTGTATAGGGGAAAAAAATTATTTTTTGATGAATATTTATTTTTTAATAATTTTTTATGTCAAATTTACTCAAATTGTCACATATTTCATGGGATGTCATCTTTTGTCTAAATTTTTTATCATTAAAAAATTATACTCTCTTGGAGAGGATTCTCTCCTCCAATGCACTGTATATTTTTAAATAAAATTTAAATATATTTTAATATTTTTTTAGTTTTTACTCAACCTCATGTTTGATTAGAATAACCTACTTGCAACAAATTTTAAAAATTCATAATAAAACTAATCGAAAAGTATATAAAAATATATTTTTAAATTTTAGACTATGATCTCTACAAAAGGGTACTTTTAGACTTTTATGAAAATACCCTTTGGTTGGAAAATCTGGAGTAGGATTTGATGTTTTGTTGAATTTGTTGAAAAAGGAGGGTTGACTGCCACATAGGTAGTTTTGGGTGAAACTCTCTTGCTCAAAAATTTCTATGTGAATAAATGTCTTTTAAATTTGAAATTGAATTATATTAATTTAAAAAAATTGGGCAAAAAAGTTTTAGGAAAAACTATTTATGCCATGCAGGGCCATGTGGTTTTGGGCGAAACTATTTCACTCGAAACCTTTTGGGGAAAATTTGTTCCAACCGAAGCCATTTAGTTGGCCCAAGTGTGATGCAGGTTTGTGCTTTCACCCAGATGTTTTATTCAAACAATTTAAGGGCAAGTGTACCAAAATGAGGGATAAAAAATTGGCCAAATCATTAAATTTGGCATGAACATGATAGCATTATGTTGAAATAGACATAAGGCAAGCATATTATGGCTTGGCAATACCAAGCCATAATGTGAGTGCATTATATAATACATGTTCTTGATATATAATGTGCTTGTGTTATATCAGACCATAAAGAAAAATAATAATAACGACAACACTTGCATTGTTCACCTCTATGGCTGATAGGTAAACTTTAGTGCATTTTGGACATTTGAACCTCATCCTAATTTTTTTCCAATGCAATCTTAGAGGAGAGGTAAGTAGTAAAGATTTATATGTTTTTTAATCAAATTTTGTTTACATTTTCATAAATTTACATTTCTTATTTGTTATTTGTTGTGTGGTTACACGACACACCCCATTTTGCCCCAGTAAAATAGGGACCCAACTTTTTTTTGGCTTGCTTGTTTCCCTTGCTTTTGGGCAGTATGGTAAAATCGGTAACAGATATATGTCAAGATGTCATCCTGTGCATATAAGGATCCTAGGGTATAGGTCAAATTTTTAGATTTCAAATTTCTTATACAAATCATGCCAAGTGAAAGAGCATTAAAATCTAAGTAGGTTCACTTTTTGAAGCACCCTAAAATTTGTTAAAACAAAGAAGTTACACTTGGTCAAAGTTTGGTCAACAAGTCATCTAGATATTCACATAGCTATAACGTCTGGATCTTAACTTAATGTCCCGACCTTTGATAATGTCCAAACGTCAACTTTAATGTATTCAGTGCATCAAACCATCGCATGCATAGACATTAGCTAACATTCAGATGTTGACTTAACATCCGGACCTTAATACAATATCCTGACCAAGAATGTCCCTGTCCCGATGACATCATGTCATCCCAATCTTACGAAGAGCTCTGAACACACTGATGTCACCCAAATATTAAGACACGAGGATATTGATTTTTGATAATGTCGAGACCTTATTTTAACATCCTGATCTTGATGACGTCATAATCACTTGACGTGATATTAAGGATATATCTTTGCTTACATCATTAGGACATTAATCCATAGGTATATTTCACACTTCCATTGTCATGACATTATTTTAATATCTCTATCCTAATGACATCATTCTATTACACATCAATGAAGGACTTTCTCCTTGCTGACATCATCTAGACATTTTGACTGGATGGATATTTTACACTCGTAAGGTCTGGATCCTAACTTAGTGTCCATTCCCTTGCCTAACCAATGAAACAATGCCACATGTCCACATGAACACCTAGACATATTGAAAGTGAATTTGTGACCCAATGATGAATCTTTGGTCAACAAAGGTTGACCAGACCTTTGCTGATGTCATCTGGATATTCACATCCATATATCCACATGGATATTTATTGTTGGATATCCATCCCCATATCCTTACACTTTTTGCATTTAATGCTCTACAAAAGTTGTTGGCATTTAAATTTGAACTCATGCCAATGAACACCTATAGCAATCTCCTGTGATCTAGTCAAAGGAGGCTGTCAAATCTCCTCTACACCATTAATTAGCTCTAAAATTGCAATTCAGCTAGGTTAAAAGGGAATTTTATCGTCATAATCAACATAATTGCATTTGAGAACCCCTAATTTTACTGCAAAGAGCTTATTGCGAACTAGAGCTATAATAGAGAGCGAAATTGCAGAAGAGCGTCCAATCTAGTGCATCAATTTGATCATCACCACATAAATTAAAGGTTAAGGAAGCATTCGCAGGTACATATAAATCCTTATCCCTCTGGTTATTTTGTAAAGTTGTATCATAATTAGCTCTAGAGAAAGGGTAAATGGTGGTTTTTGGTAATGCTTATGCAATGTCTGGTAAAATTCATAAGATTCAAATGTCTTACCTCTTTCAAAATATGAATAGTTGATATGTGCTAACCCTAGATAGATATATACTATTATTTGAGACTAGTGTGTTTAATTTGAAGGACAAAATGTCTCAGTCTAGGATGGATAGACATGATGTAGAGTTTAAACATGATATGTTTCCAAAATCAAACAATGTCTGCAACAAACAAGGTTTCACAAAAGATATGCACTACGGTGCTAGAGACATAGAAGGATTCAAGGCAAAGATCAATGCCAGGGAGGATCATCCCATACTAAAGAACATAGTAAAGACATGGATGTATTATGTAACTGGGTTCTCTTATGTTGTCGAGGCTCTGGAGCTTCTAATAGCGTGTGTTCCAAACTATAATGTCGTCACCAGAAGAGTGGAGAAACAGGGAAGTGTTTATGCTGATTTATCCATGGATGGCATTGCCGAGGCATTTAATTTGCCTATATCCAGAGAGATCTATGTGCCGGACTTAGAGGCACTGGCTAAAGAATTTAATGCAAAACAAAAGGATTGCAATAAGGTCATCCTCCAAGGGTGGAGAGATCCGGTAAGAAAGACCAAGGCAGCTATAAAAATGTGCCAACATTTGTATAAATTTGATTTCAACCCAGAAGTTCAATACATGACATTCTTGCTCGGTAGGATGAACGGGATGGAAAAATGTGGGGATTTTGAGCCATGGAAGTTTGGATTAATCAAAATGGTTATCGAAAATGAAGATGGGAAGGTTCAATGGGCCAAGATCATAAGTGATGCCCTATACGACCAGATAGTCAAATGGAAGAAACTAAAAGATAGGGTATTCAATATGAATTCATATTTGGTGTATGCTTGTGCAGTCAAGGGAACATTCAATGGCTTGCAAATAGTAGGCAAGATGGGCAGATTGCCCTAAGAGAAGACTCCCTGGGAGCATTATCCCAAGTTGGAAAGAACACAATATGTGCAACATTACAAGATTGTGAATGATTACTTCTTAATGCACATTGTTAGACTCCTAGAGGGAGATAAAAACAAAAGATTTTCAGTGGGAGCCATGAAATTAATTGACCCATATGGTTCTTGGTTTATACAAGCCAAGACATATTCATATATTTGTATGGAAGGATTCAGTGGCCATCCCTTCGTGCTCCCAAGGCACCCATCATATAAGATAGTCCTTATGGAGATGGTCAGACAACAATTAACAATATTTGAGCTATCAAAGAAGGAAGGGAGACCTTATAGAAAATTTCCAATACAGAGTGACTGGTACTTGGTACCATCAAATAATGCCAAGGATGTAGAGGCAGATTTGAAGAACTTGAACTTACAAGTGTTTCCTTTGGCCATGGATTATGACCCATACCACAGGGTGGAGTAGAGATTTAACAAGAAGTACAAGCATAGTGTGCATCTTGAAGACTACTGGGCTGACTGTGATGATGAGAACTAGGTAAGGAAGAGAGAGTATCCGAGGTTAACCTTGGATCAAATGAGAACCATGGGGCAGCCCGAAGTGCCACCATAGATGAAGAAAGATGATGGAGACTTCATGGACCCAAAATATGAAGAAAAGAAGATATATAATGATACCATATCTTATCCAAACTTGATTCAGGGAGATGATACATCAATTGATGTCCTAACTACAAAGGTCATTAAAAGAACCAAAAAATGGGTGGCTCAAAAGGCAAATGAGTTGAAAGAAAAAGGTGTTGTAGTAACCTTTGATAAAAAGAGAAAGATGAAAGACAAAGAAGAGTCAGGATATGATGATTTCTTGGTACGAAAAAGGCAGGTCCTTGGGACCAAGTTAGCAAAGCCTAGCTCATCAAGAGCTACAAATGAGCCTATAGCAGAGGGGGTGTCATTAGTATATGCACCACCTTCACCTCCCAAGGGTGCACCTATGGCTTCTATTCTTGTATCTAAGTTTAAGGCGCCAATTATAGAAGAAGAGCTTGTGGAAGAAGATGGTCCCAGCCAGACAAGGGATGCCATGGAAGACATAAGTGATGAAGGTAGAGGTCAAATCCCAATTGAAGAATTGCTTAGGATAGAGAAGGATATGCTACAGGGAATCAAATTCCTGAGACATAGCAGATATCAAATCCCTCACATGAGGGGAGCCATTACACCACCCCCAGCAGCAACATCAGGACCAATCAATCCTGTTGACTTTTTCCCAGACTGGATGCTTATTCCCAGATTTCCCTACAAGGTAGCCATCAGTGATCAACAGGATCTCTGGGCCAGGGGGTCAACAGTGTAGGAGATAGACTCTATATTTTATCTCCTCTTCTTCTTCAGGCTCTGCAAGACCTAGGGGGGTATTCCCTATTCAACATCCATGAGGATATGCATGCAAGGCTGGGATGCTGACAGAAAGCAGATGAGTCCTCCTGTAAGTAGACCAAAACTGAATGATAAGAGCAAAGGGGCTAGCTTTGGGCCTATTAGCAGTTGTAGACAGAGGACTGAGGGTCCTAAACTAACTCTAATGTCCTAATGTTCGTTTTAGATTTTGCTTTGGAGTTTAAGTGTGGATGCAAAGCTGGATATGGTTATAACACAAAACAAAGCCTGATTGGTGCCTATCCAGGGCCTGGAGTCAATAGACATACACCTGTGAATGATCAGCATAAACAACTAAAACTGGATTTCAAGGGGATCTATGTGATACCTGCCTTACAGGCATCTCCCAATACAAAGTGTTAGGTTATCTCTACTTATGGTATCCCTACTGCAGTATATCCCTCCCAATGTTCAACCTGAAAACAGTTTAATCTACCCCTTGAATAGAAGTTAAAAGATCAGACATTCAACACAGGAATTCTATGCTCTAGAATCTAAACATTACCAAACATCCAGATTCAGAAGAAGGATACATGCAATACTGGAGACAGAATTAACACAACACATGCCAAACAACATTTCTCATATAAGTTTAATCATGAAATCAGTGGGTTCATGCCAAAAACAAACAACAAGAGATACATAAACTCACAGGTAAGCTGTACAGAGCAACCAGATCAGCTTGTTATGCATTACAGAGCCAAAATCATCAACTTTCAACAACCTCAAATGAACAACACAACCTACTTATAACAGCCAGGTAGGTGCTCAGCAATTAATTACAATGTTGACCAAAATTTCGCCAGATACACAGTATCATGAAAATGGCGCTCAAACACAACCAGATTGGCGCCCAAACTTGAATGCAGCAGGTAGGGGAGGAGACAGGAAGATTTCTCGAGCCCTGCGCTCCTGCCCGCTGATTGACACCTCCAGTCGGGTACAAGATCGACCCACGCCATCGCCCATACCTCTGCAACCTTCGCCATTAATGGCGCACCAACCCGCGGCCTCGGGAAGAACATCATACAGACTATCGCAAGCATTTCCCGCCGAGATTCATCATCATGATATTTGAAAATGAAGGATAACAATATCCCACATGCACCCCGCGATGACCTCAATAACACTTTATATACTAGGGCATGAGCATATATCACGTCGGTGCTTTTGCTCCTAACGACACTAGTATAAGACCTCATCATCATCATCCCTCAGCAGCATGATATCCTGTTGTTCGAAATATCACCCTGACGTCATCATGATATTTGAAATATAACCTTCATGATAATCGGCACAACCTGATCCTTCGGAGGAACATCCTCCTGCTGAGCTTATAACAAAAGTCTGGCCGATGAACATCCTGATGACGTCATCATCATATCCTGCTGACGTCATCATCATATCTGCCTACTGCGCACCTCCTCATATCCGGATGACGTCATCATCATGTTTGTAAATATCAGGAGGTCTCTTCAAGATGATCAGTGTTAGAAATATGACCCCTGCGGACCTTGATGACGTCATCATCATATTTACATCATCATGATATTCGGAAGACAACCGGATATTTGGAAATATCCTCCTGATGTTCAAATATCAGGTTGCACTGTAGCTCCTCTATAAGATCGGGGCGATAACTGAATATGATGATGCTGCTTGAAAAGATCACCCTCAATAGATAACACGCGAAACCAGCAGGCGGATATCTCCTTGATATCAACATCATCATGATGTTCGAACAAACATATATCCGGGTGATATGAAAATATCACCCCCTCCTTCGTGAATATCATGATGCAGATAGGCAGAAAGAAAAATATCACCCTGATATACGGATGACGTCAGCATCATCAGGATGAGAAACAAAGAATAGGAAGTGATACAACATCATCAGGATGATATTGACTAAGATCATCCTGACGTTCCAAAATATGATGACCCTAGTGAATATCGGGTCGCAATTACAACTCTTCAACAACATCATCAGGATGATGTTAACTAAGATCACCCGATGATAAAAATATCACCCCGGCGAAATATCATGAAGGCAGAAAATATGATGACCTCCACAAGCAGCAGGATGATAACTGGAAATATGATGATGATGAACACGACCCTTAGGAAAAAACAAGTTAGGTCGAGCAATTCAAAGAATAAACAACATCATCATCATGCTCGCGCAAGGTGATAAATGGAAGATCACCGGAGACTTTGAAACATCACCCTCGCAAGCAGATGGGGGCGCACTGTAGCTCGGCAGCATCATCATGATAAAAACCAAACATCACCCGATGACTGAATATGATGATGACGATGAAAAACCCAGTCGACGAAGAACATGATGATGCAGACCATCGAAGACAAGATGATGATGATGACCTCCTCCTCAGGAAAATATGATGCTGCAGTTGAAAAATGCTGAGGAGGTCCAACACTTAGAAAAAATGGGCAAGAAGATAAAGGCTTCAAATGAAGAAACCTCCTGATCATGACAAATCAACCCCTGGTCAAAATGAGTGTCAACAGTGGCTCCGAATGGGGACGTGCAGGTGAAAACCTGCAGCGAGAACCAGATCTCCGGGCAGACCTGACAAAAAGCCAAAAAACGCGAGCTGTACAAGGCATTTACACTACATACATATTTTACAAATGTGCACAGCAACCAGATATTCATGTAAAATAGAACTTAAGGAATTGGCCATGCACAGGCAATTCCAGAATTTCACCATCTAGGGCCTGGAGGAAATAAGAATCCTCCCCATGAGTATTGCAAACCTGATATGGGCCCATCCATAAGGGCTGAAATTTGCCATGTTTACCCTTTTCCTGATCTTTAGCATTCCAAATAAGCACCAGATCATTAACTTGAAACTTCCTTTTTGTAGTTCTCCTGTCAAACTGATATTTCATATCCTGTTGTCTTTTGAGATTGATCTGGTGGGCTCTCCTCCTGTCTTCATCCAATGCAACCAGCTGATTCACTCTTTCTGTCATGGGATCTTCAATCTCCTCATCATACTCTTGAATGAATCTGTAAACTGGTAGGAGATTGTTTATGGGCAGTCTAGCTGATGCACCATATACTAGCTCAAAAGGTGACTTCCCAATAGCCCTTTTCACAGTCACTCTGTCAGCCCATACTGCTAAATTCAACTTTGAGTCCCAAGCTCTCTTGTTCTTGTCCAGTATCCTCTTGACAATTTTCATGATGCTCCTATTGCTTGATTCTGCTTGACCATTTCCTTGTGGGTGATATGGTGATGTATATGACAGGCTTATCCCATACCTGTTGCAAAAATCAACAAACTCACCTGATCTGAAGCACATAGCATTATCAGTGATTATTTTAGATGGTACTCCAAACCTGATGATGATGTTCTCTAGTATGAAGTCTGTCACCACCTTACTTGTAGCTCTTTTAGTTGGAATGGCCTCAATCCATTTGGTAAAGTAGTCAGTTGCCACCAAAATCCAACTGTGTCCCCCACTTGATTTGTCTGCAATTTCCCCTATAAAATCAATTCCCCATTGCTGGAATGGAGCATCCACAGGTGCAGTTCTGAGGGGTAAAGCACCATGATATTTCAGCTTTCCTGAGAATCTCTGGCAAGGGTCACATTTTCTTACTAACCTCTGTGCATCTGAAAAGAGAGTGGGCCACCAATATCCTGCCCTGAGAATTTTATGAGCTGTTGTTTGGGCAGTATAATGGCCACCACACAATCCTTTATGCATGTCAATCAAAATATTGTTAGCCATATTCTTATCCACACATCTCAGCAGCACACCATCAGGATTTTTCCAGTACAGCTCACCTTGAACAACAACATACCTGATTGCATGTAGCTTCAGAGTCCTCTTTTGATTGTCACTGAAATGGGAAGGACAATTCAGATTTTGCAAATAATAGACAATATCCTTGTACCATTCAGATCCTGATACACTTACATTCTCATCTTCGACTGCATTAACTTGGCATGCTTCCAAGTTTGACTGTGCCATCATCTTGGCTAATCCTTGTCCCCTTATCAATTTAGTAACTTGTATGTCTATGTTGAATTCCTGCAGTTTGTTTATCCATCTGCACCTTCTTCCAGTCACCTCCTGCTGAGTGAATATGTCTTTGACTGCAGCATGAGGTACATATGCAATTATATGTGACCCTACCAAGTATGGTCTGAAACTTTTAATGGCTCTAACAAGTGCATATGCCTGCTTTTCCATAATATCATACTTCAATTCAGAGGCCTGCAGGGACATACTGAAGAAGGCGATGGGCTGTTCAAAACCATCTTCATTTTTCTGTAACAAACATGCAGCTACAGTATGAAAGGAAGCAAATGAGAACACCTGGAATGGCCTAGAAAAATCAGGAGATTTAAGAACAGGGGCCATCTTTATTGCCTCTTTAATATTCTGAAATGATTCTGTTGCTTCCCTTTCCCAGTTGACAGTTGCATCCTTCTTCATCATCTTGGAAATGTTTCTTGTGATCTCTACAAAGTTGGGAACAAATCTTCTGACAAAGTTTACCTGTCCAAAGAAGGACTGAACTCCTTTCACAGTTTTTGGCATTTGAATCCTGTCAATGGCTGCCACTCTCTCTGGATCTATCCTGACTCCATCCTTGGAAACAATGTGTCCCAGAAGTTTTCCTTCAACTACTCCAAAGGCACACTTCTTTGGGTTTAGAGAAATACCATATTCTAGTGCTCTTATAAAAATCTGCTCCAGATGCAAACAGTGCTGCTCTTCCTTCTTTGAGTAGGCAGTCAAGTCATCCTGATATACTGCCAGGATTGAATCAATCAGCCCTGCAAAAGCAACATCCATTGCTCTCTGAAATGTAGCACCTGCATTTGTTAGTCCAAATGGCATTCTAACATACACATATGTCCCCCATGGAGTGGTAAAGGCAGTCTTATACTGTTCTGATTCTTTTACCTTTACCTGATTATATCCTGAAAATCCATCCATCATGGATAGGAGTTCACAACCAGTCACTCTCTGCAACATAGCTTCCATATTAGGCAATGGATAGTTATCCTTCAAAGAGGATACATTCAAGTTCCTGAAATCCACACAAAGCCTAATATCACCATTCTTTTTCCTGACTGGGACAAGGTTAGACACCCAAGTTGAGTGTCTGATGGGCACAATTATTCCAGCATCCCTGAGCCTTTTGAGTTCTTCCTGCATCTTGGGAGCTAAGGTAGGATTTATAGGCCTTTGCCTCTGTCTAAATGGCTTAGCTTCAGGCTTCAGTGGGATCTCATGTTGGAATAAGTCTTCTCTATAAGCTTTTAGGTCCTCATATGACCAAGCAAAAACATGTTTATACCTTTTTAGCAATGCAATCAGCATACTTCTTATGTGTGGTTTGAGCTGTTTGCCAATATATACTTTCTGAGGGGCCTGAGATGTCCCCAAATTTATTTCTTCTAAATCCTCCTTATTTGTGGGGGATGTCTTTGTGACCATTTTGTCTCTACTGTCAAAGGCTCTTTCCAAAGCCACTAACCCTCTAGGGATCTTGTTAGTCTTCAACTGGATGATCTCCTTCCCTACAAGAGTCTCTTTTCCATCTACAGTTTCTACAAAAGCTTGGAAATCAATCTGTTGGTTCTCATACTCATCTATGCAGTGCAAAAATTTCAGCAAATCCCTATCATCATTAAAAACTTGCCAACTGCATATGTTTTCTGGTATGGCAGGCCTAATTTTAACTTCTACATCTGTGACACCTGACAGAGTGATGTCATCTGGCCTTATTGCAACATTGGCTAAGAAATCAGCCATAACATTTTTTGACCTTTCTACCCAGCCAATTGAAAATGCATCAAATAACTCAATAGTATCCCAAACAGCATGCTTGTATTGCTTCAGTCTTTTATTCTTTGCAGCATACTTATTTCTGATTTGGGATACAATCAGCTCAGAGTCTCCAAATACTCTTAACATTTTAATTCCATGTTTGAAAGCAATATTCAGGCCTAAAAGTAAAGCCTCATATTCTGCAATATTGTTTGTGCAATCAAACCTCAGCAAGAAAGAGGATTTGAGGAGCTTACCAGTTGGAGACAGGAAAACAACTCCAGCTCCAGAGCCTTCTTTTGCACAAGCTCCATCAAAAAACATGGTCCATAACCCTTGCTGATCCAGCTCTCCAACACAGGCATTTTTCTTTTTGTCTTCTGCATCATCTGAGACAACCTTGAAGTTATCACAGTCAGTGTCTACAAAGCACACCTGTTCATTTGCTTCTTGGTCTTCCACTGTCTCTGATGATCTTTGCTCTCTAATTAGCTTGACATCCCTGCCATTCATTGGAATCATGGCATATGATAGGTCCAGCTGCATACTTCCACCAATTAGTGCTGCCCATCTCCTTGACAGCAGCATACCATACTGTGGCTTGATGTCAACCACTGTTATATTCATTTTGTATCTTTTTTCAGGAAATGCTGCCAGCTTGAAATCTACATCCTTCATGATTCCAATAACTGGTACCTCTCTGGCATCCATAGCATAACATTTCCCACATGCCTTGTCAATCTTTAATCCAGTTTGTTGCATGATAGCCAAAGGCATGACATTTGTAGATGCTCCAGAGTCAAGCATACAATTTCTAATTATTTTACCATTTATGACCAGGGAAACATAAAATGGTTCCACCTGTGAAGGACACTTTGTCATGGTCATTCCTAAATAGACTTCAGGAGTCTCATCTTCTTCATTGCACATGACCTGTTTCTCACCCTGGGTCTGATCATTTTGCTTAGCTTGAAAAGGTACCCCTGAGATTAGGGATATTGTCCTATTCTTGATCTCTTCCACTTTCATGAGTTCCATAAGTGGAACAGAGACCTTTACCTGAGTGAGGATCTGGGCTATATCAAATGGAGCACAGTTTTGTACAGCAGTTGTAGCTTGCTCCACAATCTTGCTTTTATCCTGAGCTGACTTAGCTTTCATTCTCATAGTTCCCTGATCATCATTCCTGTCTTGGGAACTTCTACTTTGATCTTCAGCCTGAGGGGTTTTGTTTTCTGGTCCTTGGAAATTATGACCTGTTCTGTATCTAAAGTTCTGCTTGTTATTTACCCACTGCCTTTTTTGTGGTTCAGTTCCTTTATGACCATGCATCTGCTGACCTGCAGAAATATCTTCTGGCTGATGTGGGCTACCAACCTGATTTTTACCTCTGAGATTGTAGTTGCTCTTGACCTGAGCAACTGCTGCAGCTGTGAAGGCTCTGATTTCCTCATCAGAAGGTCGGTGTAAGCTACTCAGAAAATTGTGTGAGTTCTGAGCGTACACATAATTATCCTCATGATCTTCATCATATGGGGACTGTTGGCAGGCCTGAACCTGATCATCTGTCTTCTCATCAGCACCATAAAGAGTATATCCATTACCTATGGACATCATGTTAACATCATCATCCTGCACATGATGTGGCTCATTGCACTCATTACAAGATGTAGCATTATCATACAAAGATTGGGCAATCATGCACTGTGACTGTGAATGTGGCATCTGACAGATTATACACCACGGAGCATCATCAGCAATATTTATAGTTTTCTTCAGGGGATCAGGAGTTTCCTTGGCATGTTGAGCCCTCTGACTTGTGTTGTTACGTGGATATACAGGCTTACCATCATGCCAATTGGTGTTATAAGGCATATCATGTAATGATGGCCTCTTTTCCTGTCTTTGATAGACTTGCCTATCAGGACCCATCCCTTTTTCACTTCTAGCTAATCTATAGCTCAGGTCCTTAACAACATTTGCCAGTTTGTCTATCTTATCTTCAGGAGCAGATGTACTACCTTGAGTGTTCTGAGGCTTATTTGGATTCTGCAGAATTTTTACATCATCCCTTCTATTTGTCTTGCCTGATGCTTTCCTATTGTTTTCAATATTTACTGCAATCCTGAAAGCATCCCTGAGAGTGGCAGGACCTTTATCTCTCAGTCCATATGCAGTCTTTGCATCAAAGGCATTGATGTACAAAATTATGCACATTGGTTCATTTGGCCTCATATGATGTGGCAATTTGTTCAACACTTTAGTAAATCTTGCATTAAAGTCTGCAACCTGTTCATTTGACCCTTTGGTGATGCTGGTGAACTCATTTACAAAGAAGCTAGGGTCAGTTTTATCACCATATTGCTCCTTGAACATCCTCTTAAAATCATCCCATGATGATATACTCCGGTCAGGCAGATTCCTGTACCATTCTCTTGCCTCATCTATTAAGGATTGCATGAATGACTTCATGAAAACATCCTCATGCTCAACCTCAAAATTATCCATGACATTTTGGAAGGCCTTTAGGTGATCTTCTCCTGACACTGTATTGTTTCCTGAAAACTTAGGCACTTGCAGCCTCAGATGCTTATCAATAGGGTTAGGATACCCAGGAATACCATCAAACACCAGCTGTCTGAATCTGTCCAACTGCATGGGCTGCCTGTTTGGCTGATTAACATTAACATTTCTATTTGCATTTTGGTTTCCTGCATTGTTTAGTGGTATCCTAGCATCATTCACATTTTGTCTGTCATCATGATGCTGATGATGCACTTCATATCTTTGCTGATGTCTTTGCATATTTGCATTTTCTAAGGTAGGAACTGAATTATTTTGGGCAGTTCTCAAGGCCTGCACTTTCTGCTGTATATCATCTCTGATTTTCATGGCTTGTAGGTATTCTAGTTCTGCTCTTAGGCTTTTGATTTCTTCAGCTAGCTGTTCATCCTTAGGTCTGGAGGTAGATGGTCTCATGCCATTCTGGTCATCATCCTCATCATCCCTCAGAGACTCTGCCTCTTCAAACCTTTCACTTGGGTCTAGAAAGGGGCGTTCTTGGAACACCTCTGACCTCATTCTGATACTACCACCCTGTTGCCTCTCATATGCACCTTGGATATCAGCTTCTACACTTGAAAAATAAGGAGCATGCTGTCCTGATGGCCTAGGGTTATCTTGTACATCATCACTTTTTCTGGGGGAGCTCTCAAGACTAGCTGAGACAGTTCCCTTTCTTCTATACATCATTCTTTTTGTTAATGGTAACTCTTCAAATAGAGGATTTTGTTGGGATCTTCTCCCCTGCATATAAATTTACTTTGACCGGTTGGGAGATTACTTCGGAGTCGCCACCTATTTCTAGGAATTGTTTTCTTCTGAAAACTAGGGTTCTTTCACAAGGTTCCCCAGGGTGTTTTCTTCTGTTGCTGACTCAGATGGGTCACATATATATCACTGGAGATGATTAGATAGCACTTTCACTTCTCACTCCCCAGTAGAGTCGCCAATTTCTGTTGACTTTTTCCCAGACTGGATGCTTATTCCCAGATTTCCCTACAAGGTAGCCATCAGTGATCAACAGGATCTCTGGGCCAGGGGGTCAACAGTGTAGGAGATAGACTCTATATTTTATCTCCTCTTCTTCTTCAGGCTCTGCAAGACCTAGGGGGTATTCCCTATTCAACATCCATGAGGATATGCATGCAAGGCTGGGATGCTGACAGAAAGCAGATGAGTCCTCCTGTAAGTAGACCAAAACTGAATGATAAGAGCAAAGGGGCTAGCTTTGGGCCTATTAGCAGTTGTAGACAGAGGACTGAGGGTCCTAAACTAACTCTAATGTCCTAATGTTCGTTTTAGATTTTGCTTTGGAGTTTAAGTGTGGATGCAAAGCTGGATATGGTTATAACACAAAACAAAGCTTGATTGGTGCCTATCCAGGGCCTGGAGTCAATAGACATACACCTGTGAATGATCAGCATAAACAACTAAAACTGGATTTCAAGGGGATCTATGTGATACCTGCCTTACAGGCATCTCCCAATACAAAGTGTTAGGTTATCTCTACTTATGGTATCCCTACTGCAGTATATCCCTCCCAATGTTCAACCTGAAAACAGTTTAATCTACCCCTTGAATAGAAGTTAAAAGATCAGACATTCAACACAGGAATTCTATGCTCTAGAATCTAAACATTACCAAACATCCAGATTCAGAAGAAGGATACATGCAATACTGGAGACAGAATTAACACAACACATGCCAAACAGCATTTCTCATATAAGTTTAATCATGAAATCAGTGGGTTCATGCCAAAAACAAACAACAAGAGATACATAAACTCACAGGTAAGCTGTACAGAGCAACCAGATCAGCTTGTTATGCATTACAGAGCCAAAATCATCAACTTTCAACAACCTCAAATGAACAACACAACCTGCTTATAACAGCCAGGTAGGTGCTCAGCAATTAATTACAATGTTGACCAAAATTTCGCCAGATACACAGTATCATGAAAATGGCGCTCAAACACAACCAGATTGGCGCCCAAACTTGAATGCAGCAGGTAGGGGAGGAGACAGGAAGATTTCTCGAGCCCTGCGCTCCTGCCCGCTGATTGACACCTCCAGTCGGGTACAAGATCGACCCACGCCATCACCCATACCTCTGCAACCTTCGCCATTAATGGCGCACCAACCCGCGGCCTCGGGAAGAACATCATACAGACTATCGCAAGCATTTCCCGCCGAGATTCATCATCATGATATTTGAAAATGAAGGATAACAATATCCCACATGCACCCCGCGATGACCTCAATAACACTTTATATACTAGGGCATGAGCATATATCACGTCGGTGCTTTTGCTCCTGACGACACTAGTATAAGACCTCATCATCATCATCCCTCAGCAGCATGATATCCTGTTGTTCGAAATATCACCCTGACGTCATCATGATATTTGAAATATAACCTTCATGATAATCGGCACAACCTGATCCTTCGGAGGAACATCCTCCTGCTGAGCTTATAACAAAAGTCTGGCCGATGAACATCCTGATGACGTCATCATCATATCCTGCTGACGTCATCATCATATCTGCCTACTGCGCACCTCCTCATATCCGGATGACGTCATCATCATGTTTGTAAATATCAGGAGGTCTCTTCAAGATGATCAGTGTTAGAAATATGACCCCCGCGGACCTTGATGACGTCATCATCATATTTACATCATCATGATATTCGGAAGACAACCGGATATTTGGAAATATCCTCCTGATGTTCAAATATCAGGTTGCACTGTAGCTCCTCTATAAGATCGGGGCGATAACTGAATATGATGATGCTGCTTGAAAAGATCACCCTCAATAGATAACACGCGAAACCAGCAGGCGGATATCTCCTTGATATCAACATCATCATGATGTTCGAACAAACATATATCCGGGTGATATGAAAATATCACCCCCTCCTTCGCGAATATCATGATGCAGATAGGCAGAAAGAAAAATATCACCCTGATATACGGATGACGTCAGCATCATCAGGATGAGAAACAAAGAATAGGAAGTGATACAACATCATCAGGATGATATTGACTAAGATCATCCTGACGTTCCAAAATATGATGACCCTAGTGAATATCGGGTCGCAATTACAACTCTTCAACAACATCATCAGGATGATGTTAACCAAGATCACCCGATGATAAAAATATCACCCCGGCGAAATATCATGAAGGCAGAAAATATGATGACCTCCACAAGCAGCAGGATGATAACTGGAAATATGATGATGATGAACACGACCCTTAGGAAAAAACAAGTTAGGTCGAGCAATTCAAAGAATAAACAACATCATCATCATGCTCGCGCAAGGTGATAAATGGAAGATCACCGGAGACTTTGAAACATCACCCTCGCAAGCAGATGGGGGCGCACTGTAGCTCGGCAGCATCATCATGATAAAAACCAAACATCACCCGATGACTGAATATGATGATGACGATGAAAAACCCAGTCGACGAAGAACATGATGATGCAGACCATCGAAGACAAGATGATGATGATGACCTCCTCCTCAGGAAAATATGATGCTGCAGTTGAAAAATGCTGAGGAGGTCCAACACTTAGAAAAAATGGGCAAGAAGATAAAGGCTTCAAATGAAGAAACCTCCTGATCATGACAAATCAACCCCTGGTCAAAATGAGTGTCAACAAATCCATCCTTAAATGTAGTCAGGGAATTACAACATGATGTGCCAATAGAGAGCATAATTAAGGTAAAAACATAAATGGCACAAGAGGCTAAAATCAAAGCCCAAGAGGAAGAAGTTGCTAAGGATTTTCCATTAAGTGAGACCATTGATCTCACTGAGGATGAAGTAGTAAAGGATATCACTAATCATCCAATTGAGACCATGCTCCAACATACAGAGTCTGCAGATGGAGTTGTTGCAATGGAGTCACATAAGGAGAAAATGGAAATATCAAAGTCCCCTGAACTAGAGGTACAAATGGGACCTCTTAATACTTAATTGAGACAATAACTACCCTAGTAGTGGTAGATTTGACTTATTTTCCTGGGGGAGAAAAAATTGAAGAAGAGGCTATTAAAGATAGCTAAACATAGGATGAGTACATCCAAATGGAAGTTGATTATAGGAGTGATGATGCTCAAATAGAAGGAGCACATCGAGATATCCATGGAGATTAAAGTGAACAAGGACATCAGGATACTTAGATGAATGAATCTGAAGAGGAACTTGTGTTAGGATCAATCATGGATTCAAGAAATAAAACTGGCGAGGGTGATAATAGGCCACCAGAACAAAAGCCCCATCAAGATGATCAAGTACAAAAACCTAAGGATATCCAAATAGAGGCCCAAATGCATGAAGAACAAAATAAGGACATACCTCAGGATGGTACTAGTCAAGATAAGTAGGAAGGTATGGTACATGCAGATCAGCCACCTCCAGAACAAAGACAAGAGGATACAGAGCCTGAGAAAGAAGATGCACTCGATGTTGAAAAGGAGAAATAGGATCAAGGGATCATTGGGTCATCTAAATTATTATTGGTATCCTCAGAGGTAAGTCATTTGTAGGAATAGTCGGTACCTTTTGATTTCAAGTCATTATTTACTCTAGATCCATCAAAGTAAAAAAGGAGAGCTAGAGCAATCTCCACAATAAAGAGAGATTATGTGACTGGGAAAAGAATAGCCCAGGTAGTTGTCCCAATGGTAGAGAAGGCCAATGGAGAAATCAAGCCAGAGGAATTTTAGGTAACACATATTGATTTAGGTTATGTTACTATAGAACAAGAAGTGTAGGAACACATTGAAAGCACTGAGGCTATAGTATCTAGAATAAAGAAGTTAAAAGTTGGGAAGAAAGAATTGAAAGAGTAGAATGCTCAGTTGCAATAGTTTATCCAAGGTTTAGTGAATCTAGATAGCTTAGCTTCTACTGAACAGGCCATAGAGAATCCCATTGCTTTAACATTGATTAGTGAGGAAGAAATAATAGGTCTAGATGCTTAGAAGCATCAAGCTCATGACATGAACAAGTGGTTCATTTGGTTTATGACATATGGGGAGAAATTAATAAGGATTTCTAGGTCCAATTGGGACACATTGTCCAATTTAAAGGAAGGTATTGATTCTTTGAAGAGTGAATTCACTCAGAGAATAAAACAATGCAATTATGCATTGGATAGGATAAAGAGGCTAAAGGGATGAAAGATGAAGAGTTACTAAAAAATGAGATTGTCACAATATGACCCTTCCTCTGTTAGATACCTAGGTTACAGAGCTACAATTTGAGCTAGAGGTGTTAAAAGAAAGCATGAATAGAATAAGAGATATGCAGACCATGATACATGACCTACTAGAAGATGAAATGAAGGTGCTAGAAGAGCTCTTGGAGGAGCACTGTGGAAGATGAAGTTGTGCCAAAGATAGATGATGCTATCAAGATATTCAAGGATAAGCTTAGAGAAGTGGCAGAGGACCCAATGAAGTCCTTTACAGAAGATGTCATTGATGAAATGGAAAAGTTGAATGTCAAAGTAAAGGCATATGATAAGGAAGTAGAAAATAGAGCATCAATGATGAAATCCATAGATGAACAGATAAGAGCACTGAAATATGCTAAAGCACTTGAGCTCAAGTGATCAGTAAGTTTCAGGTGGATATTTTTGTACAAGCATATGATTATCATAAAAATTTTGACACTGAGATGGTTATTCATGAAGGATCAAATGTGTTTGAGTGAGTAGATACCGAGGGGGCACTCTGATAGAATGAGGGGTGAAGAGGTCATATTGACCAAATCCAAAATCAGGGGACATTTTCTCATACCTTGTAGATAGATGCCAACTGGCAACTTGTGCTACGTGTTTTGATTGTTGACTTAGTCAAAAGCTTTTGGATCGTTGATTATTATAGACAAATCTTGATTGTTGGATCTTTTGTAACTGATTCTCATCCTTGCTCTATAAAGGATGGAGACTCTTAATTGTACATTATTCGAAGCTTAATTGAGATTGGATTGTTGAATGTCATGGTTCATTCTCAAGGTCAATTGTAAATGTATATTCTTTTTGCATGCTTGAATGAAGATGAAGACTTTTTATTACAAATTATCATAAATCTTGCATAATCTGTGGATGATATCTGGAAATTCCTTTGATTTACTACATCCCTTGGAGTGCATTTCAATCTGTGAATGTTTTTGTTATCCTTTCCTTTGAAGATTAGCATCAATCATATGTAGCTATGGAATGTCCTGGTGAAATATGGTTTGATTTTCTTCTCTTTCATGAAAGTATCAAGGATATATGTGGATCAATGACCGAACTTCATTCATTTTAGTAAAGTTAGAATTTCATTTCAATTTATTTAAATTTCATAAAATCACCGTCATCACAATTGCAATACACTGAAAATGATAAGTAGAACATCATAAAATATGCAAACATCCATAAATACATGAATACCTTAGGCATATTTGAACAAAGGAAAATAAAATTGCAAATGTCATGCAATTAATCATAAATCATGATAAAGATCATAGAAATATCAACTTGTAGGCACATTATTCAGAGTAATTTGAAGTGCAGAAGAAAAATCAAGCACAAATTAGTTCAAATTCAAGTAAATTAGAGATAGTTCCAGAAGAACTAATCGAAATAATCATGAATAGTCTTAACCAGAGTGATAATCAGAAGAATTGATCAAACTTAACATAAATATCTGCTTGATTTGGTTAGAATTTAACATCACTTGTTGAGAATTTACAGAGAGCAGGAAAAACAGAGTAATATCTACATATCAGGATACAAACACTTGAGATTCATGCATAAGGCCCCAAAATGGAAAACAACCATTCACATCAAACCGACTGAGAAATTGTTAGGATATTATGAACTAATCAATGGAGACTTGGAATCATCAATTCATCCTGAATTGATTGTATTATTCAAGAAGATAAGGTTTGCTTTGTGAATTTTATCATTGTTGTTATGACTAACATTGTCATCAATAGTTTTTGGTGCTAGGAGGGCCATGAGTAACTCGATATAAAGGATTTGTCATCTAGATATCATTTCCTACACTTAAGTGAGAAGGTATTTACAAATTTTTGAACAATACATCATGTGTATATGGAAAATCGATCTATTCTGAACTAATAAAAACCAAAAATCCAGTAACATAAAGAAAACGAATTTAAATAAAAGCCATGACAAATAATCAATGCAATAAAGACTTTTACCGAAATTTGTGTTGTTTCCTTTGGATTGAATGTAGAATTGCTCAATGAAGTTGCGAAACCATAGCTGCAACAAGCAAGTAGTGTGCTCAAGAGATCAATGTCAAAAGATCGTGAGGTTGCTCAATCGACGCGTTGTGTATACTCGAAGCTCCGTTAAGTATGCCTGAAAATACAATTGAAGAGAGAGGCTCAATGAAGGAGATGAGGGGGGTTTATATAGATTTCAAGGAAGATCGATCAACGGTCCAGATAATTCAGAAGAATCAATGGAGGAGATAAGTTGAGGAATGTGCAACGAATGAGAAGAAGACATGTGTCTTGCTTTCTTTTGCATGAGAGGAGTTTATCAAGAATAGAAGAATGAGTTAACTGAAGAAATAAATCAATTAAAAGAATAAAGCAATCAGTTAAGTGATTTAAAACAAGAAGAAGAGATTTACATGAAAAAAGAAGATATTTTGCTTTATTAAATATAGAAATATTTAATTGATGAGCAAGAAAGCTTGAGTTATTTTAGAGATAACTCAAATTAGAAGAAAAAGAAATTTAAATAAATAATTGATTTACTTAAATTTAGAGAAGATATTTTGGAAGAAGTAATTAAATAATTGGAATTATTTAATTTAGAAGATTTGAAAAGTAAATTAAATAAATAAATTTATTTAATTGTTGTGCATGATTTTGGGAGAATGATTTTTGATTTAATTAAATAATTAAGAATTATTTAATTTTAGATAAGAGGGAATTTATTGAATTAATTAAATAATTGGATATATTTAATTAATGTGGATTTGATTTTTGGAAAGAGGATAATGATCTAATTAAATAATTAAAAATTATTTAATTGTAGAAGAATATAGAGGAATTTAATTTAATTAATTAAATAATGAGGATTTATTTAATTAATGTTGAATTTAGGAGATTTAGAAGAATTTGATGAAATTAATTAAATAATTAGATTATTTAATTAACGTCACAATTTTATGATTTAGAAGAATTTGATGAAATTAATTAAATAATTAGATTATTTAATTAACGTTTGCAATGCAGGTGATTAGACAGATTATGAAATACAAGTAGCATGACAAGTTGGTCATTTTAGGGTGTCTACATTTTGCCCCTCTTTGATGCAATGCATCTTGCAGTGTTGCGTCAAAGAAATTAATTGTCGAAGATGTGATACAATTTTTATGCCCCAGTGTAGGTAGTTGCCCCAGCATATGCCCCCTCGAGCGGGAAGACGGGGAAGCGGTAGAAGAACTGTGTTGATGCTCGACTAGAAGATTTGTTGGAGATAGGCGAGGTTGAATAGAAGAAAGTGGAGATAGAAAAGAACATAAGAGAAAGACTGTTGATTGATCTTTGCTGGAAAACTATATAAGGCCATGGAAAAATGGATGGTGTAAATGGATGAGCTTGTTGCAATGGTTTCACATTTGTTCATAAAGAGCAATCCTTATTTTTGATATAGCACGTGGATAGTTTGCCACCAAGGTATAAAAGACCAAGGTGCTATAATATCCGAGTGCGTGTACGTTGACTCTGCAAGCAAGCGGTTTGAACTTAGATCCCTTAGACATAATATGACCTTGTTGGAACATGTGAATAAGCCATAGTCTTGAACATAAAATAAACTTCAATACATGTCAATGCAAGAAGAGTATTAAATATGTAAGATGCTAGGACGTAACACACACAAGATAAACAGAATGCTAAGAAAGATGCTAGCAATCATTCCTCAAACACGGCACACGAAAACAATGACTATGCCCCAAATCCGTACTGCATCACAACATACCAAGATTATAGATAAATCAAGGTAGCCGTGAATAGGTAATGGAAAAGGAACAAAAGATAAACCAAAACACAAATTGACTGACTTACAAAGTAAACATACAGCCAACATATTCTCTTGCCAAAGAGGTTGCTCAGGATAGATTGGGGAGGAAAGATAATAGCCTTATCGTAGGAACTCTATGTCCATTAAAGGGGGCTATCTACCTAAAAAGACAATGTCTCACTTGCAGGAAATGCCACATGTTGCAGGAGACGCGTGTGTTGGTCTCGACAATGGAACACTTTGAAGAAGACAAGCTTGTTGATCTAGGGCTTAGTTAAGCGGTACTTAGCTAATGTTGGCAATCGGTATGCAGGACAGTAGATGACTCTGGAAGGAAGCTGCTTTGCTTCAAGTTTGTTAAGGACTTTTGCTTTGAAAGGATGCGCTAGCTTGCTGCTTGAGTTAGTCAAGTCGAGGCGAATGGATTTTGACAAATGGAAGACTAGAAGGGTGACAGTGCTAATGGATTGAAACGGGTGGAGAATGGTGGATCGTGTGTGCCTGAGTACTAGAAACATCCTTCATATTCCAGACTGCCTACATACCCTGTATCCACGGGATCAAGGCACACTTACGATGGAAGATGAATGTGATAAATATGTAGTTCTGGATAGAGTGATGAATGGGTCAAGGTGAAAGGAGGGGATCTTATGTACCTGAGTACTGGATACTTCCTTCGTATTCCAGACTGCCTACATACCCATATCCATGGGATCAAGGTACCTTAAGATTAAAAAGAGGATATGTAGTTCTGGTTAGTGTGATGATGTGGGAAAAGAGCGGAGAAGAGGTGATCTTATGTACCTGAGTACTGGAAACGTCCTTCGTATTCCAGACTGCCTACATACCCATATCCATGGGATCAAGGTACTTTAAGATTGCGAAGATGAAAGTATGTAGTTCTGGTGATTGTGATGATGTAGAAGAAGAGCGGAGAAGAGGTGATCTTATGTACCTGAGTACTAGAAATGTGCTTCGTATTCCAGACTGCCTACATACCCATATCCATGGGATCAAGGTACCTTAAGATTGAAAAGATGATATGTAGTTCTGGTTAGATGTGATGATGTAGGAAAAGTGTTGAGAAGATAACAGCCTTATCGTAGGAGCGATGTGTCCGTTAAAGGGTGTTACCTGTGGAAATGAGACAAGATTGAAGTATGTGCTGCGAACCACGAACTAGGAACCTATCCTAGACTGAAGCTAAGGAAAGAGTTGCCCCCATTCTGGTAGAGGAAACTGTAGGGGTGACCGCTGAAGAAGACACAGAAAGACTTGACCTAGGACAAGACAGTGTTAACTGTAGACACAGATCAAGACGTGGGATGATGACGAGGGACATTGACAAATTTCCAAGCTATACTAGATAGGGAAATGGAAATGCAAACAAGGTCAATGGTTTTATTATGGATGGATGGATGAAGCAGGTTGTGAACTGGACAAGGAGTGGACAGGACTCGATAGACGATGGATGCTGACTCTACGCATAGCGCCTGTTTGCCAGGTTTTCACTATGGTACTTATCCAAGGCGCCTGTTTGCCAGGTTTTCACCAGAGGATGGATGTTTTTGTATTTTTTATTTTTGTATTTTTTTTTTTTGGATTTTTTTGATTTTTTGATGTTTTTGATTTTTTTGTGGGAATACTCTGAGGATCAGGCATAGAACTTCTTGAGATGGACACTGTTAAGTGGCTCATCTAGAGGAATGCCGTCAGGTGTAGCTAAAGTATAAGCTCCCGATCCATATGCTGCTATGACAATGAAGGGACCTAACCAGTTAGGCTCAAACTTGCCCTTCTTCTCTCGATCTGCTTGATTTCTCTGATTCTCCTTAAGTACAAGATCACCAACTTGAAAACATCTTTCTTTGATCTTTTTGTTGTAATTACGCCGGAGGCAGTTTTGATAGACATGGAGATGATTAAGTGCGGCAAGACGCCTCTCATCTAGTAGTTCAAGCTCAGCTAATCTGGAAGTGCGATACTCATCTCTGCCAATCAGGTCCTGCATGGATACTCTGAGGGATGGGATCTCGACCTCTATAGGTAGGATGGCTTCAGAGCCAAAGACCAAGGCATATGGTGTGGCACTAGTTGGTGTTCTGATACTAGTGCGGTAGGCCCATAGGGCAGGATTGAGTTGCAAGTGCCAGTCACGACCAGCTTCATTGACCATTTTCTTTAGGATCTTGAGAATGGTTTTATTGGAAGCCTCAGCTTGGCCGTTACTCTGCGGATAGTAGGGAGTTGAAAAGCGATGTTGGATATTGTATTGTATGCATAAGGCACAGACATCTTGGTTCTTGAATGGTCTCCCATTATCAGTGACAATGGCTTGGGGAATACCATACCGGCATATGAGGTAGTTTAGGATAAACTTGGCTATTTGCTTACCGGTGATATAGGTCATAGGAATGGCTTCCACCCACTTCGTGAAATACTCAGTGGCGGTAATGATAAACTTGTGGCCATTGGAGGAGGAAGGGTGGATTTGTCCTACGAGGTCGAGACCCCATTGAGAAAAAGGCCATGGAGTTGTCATAGGTTGTAACTCATGAGCTGGTGCATGAATCAGATCTCCATGCTGCTGACATTGTAGACACTTCTTAGCAAACTGTGCGGCATCTTGCTCTATTGTAGGCCAATAATAACCTGTTCTGAGTATCTTCTTATCAAGATTAGGACCGGTAGAATGTGCGCCACAGATACCTTCGTGTATGTCTCGTAAGGTAGCTTCAGCTTCTTCCGCGTTAAGACATCGTAAGAGGATACCATCGAGACTCCGGTGATATAATGTATCACCCAGAATGATGTAACGAGAGGATCGACGGATAAAGGTTTTGCGTTGAGTGGATGATAGGTCAGGGGGAAAGGTTTTGTTCTTGAGGTATTCATAGATATCTTCGTACCATGGGGAATTGGGACCAACAAGTTCGCAGATGATTTCAGTAACAGGAACATCGACGGCTGGTATCAACAATTGCTCGATCAAGAATTCACATTTCTGTGTATTTGCAGGCATGTCAATCAGTGACCCTACAGAAGCCATAGAATCTGCAGCTTTGTTATGTTCTCTTGGAATTTGCTTGAATGTGATGCGAGAAAAGTGTGGTTTGTAGGCATCCACTAGTTGCTTGTAGGGGACCAACTTTTCATCCTTTGTTTGGTATTCATCTGTGACTTGGCGAATGACTAGCTGTGAGTCTCCATATACTTGTAATTCTGTGATGTCCCATTGGACTGCTGTATTGAGACCTATGAGGAGTGCTTCATACTCGGCTATGTTGTTGGTGCAAGGGAATGCGAGCTGATATGACTTTGGAATGTAGTCATTCTGAGGTGTAACAAATAAGATGCCAGCTCCTGAGCCATGCTGTGTGTAAGAACCGTCAAAGTACAACTTCCACATTATGGAGTTAGCAAGAGTGAATAGATTCTCATCAGGAAAGTCTGCGACCATAGGATGTGTATCTTTCATAGGTACTTCTGCCAGTTGATCCGCGAGGGCTTGTCCTTTGATTGCTTTACGATCTGTGTACTCAATGTCGAACTCGCTAAGGATCATGACCCATTTAGCTAGTCTGCCTGTGAGAGTTGCTTTTGCTAGTAGATACTTCAAGGGATCAATCTTAGCTATCAGATTTGTGTGTTGGTTCAGCATGTAATGCCGCAACTTTTGGGAGGCGAACACTACTGCTAAACAAGCCCTTTCCATTGGTGAATAATTGAGCTTGTATCCCACCAAGGTTCTACTGATGTAATAAATTGCATGCTCCTTTCCTGTGTCATCATTCTGTGCTAGCAGAGCCCCTAGGGCTGAATTTGTAGTGGAGATGTACAATATCAAGGGTTTGTCCGCAACTAGTGGAACCAATACAGGAGGTGTAGCCAGATACTCTTTAAGTTGATCAAACGCTGCCTGACACTTGTTGTCCCATCGAAATGAGACATCCTTTCGGAGCAAGTGTTAAAAGGGTTGACATTTATCTGCTAGCTGTGAGATGAAACGCCTGATGGACTGCAACCTTCCTTGTAGGCTCCTTAATGCTTTTAGGTTCTTCGGTGGAGGCATCTCCACTATAGCCTTTACTTTTGCGGGATCTACTTCGATGCCTCTATGAGATACAATGTATCCTAATAGCTTCCCTGATGTGACACCGAATACACACTTCTTTGGATTGAGTCTTACTTGGTATTTTTCCAGCCTGTCAAAGATCTGTCCTAGGACCTGTATGTGATCCGCTCTAGAAGATTTAGCCAATATATCATCAACATAGTCTTCCATAATGTGATGAAAGAGGTCGTGGAAGATTACTGTCATTGCTCGCTGATAGGTTGCTCCTGCATTCTTGAGACCAAACGGCATGACGCACCAACAATAATTGCCCCAAGGACAAGTAAAGGTTGTTTTATGTTGGTCTTCTTCAGCTATCCTTATCTGATTATAACCCGAGAATCTGTCCATAAGAGAAAGCATCTCATGACCTGCTGTCAAGTCCACTATAATGTCAATGTTTGGTAGTGGAAAGTCGTCTTTAGGACATGCCTTATTGAGATCTCTGAAATCATTACACATGCGGATGCGCCCATTAGGTTTAGACACAGGTACAATGTTTGAGACCCAATCTGAATAGTCGATAGGTCGTATGAACTTTGCGTCTAATAGCTTTTGTACTTCCACCTTCACCAAGAGAGCTATCTGTGGATGCATTTTTCTCAATTTTTGCTTGACTGGTTTCACCTTGGGATCAACTATGAGATAATGAACTACCAGCTTAGGGTCTAGCCCTGGCATATCTGCATAGGTCCATGCAAAGTTGATGGTTCGTTGCAAGAAGAAGTTGTTAAGGTTTCTGTGCTCTGTATCAGATAATGATGCTGCTAGAAATGTTGTCTTTGGATTCTGTTCTGTACCTAGGTTGATCTCTGTAGAATCTTCCACTAGTAGAGTTGATTTCTCTTGATACTTAGAAGGTAAGGGAAGGTCAAATCCTCCATCCTCAGGTGCCACAGTTGGGTTTTCACTTTTGGATACGTCCTTTATTTTTACTATTTTATGATCAGGAGGTGCCACAGTGTGGTTTTCACCTAGAGATCTTTCTTTATTTGCACTTTTGCGACTAGAGGATTTGGCATTCTCACCAAAATAAGCCGTGGGCTCTAGTTCCATTACAAAACCTGCCTTGTGATCGCTAAGAGGGATACCTTCTCGAAGTCCCATGAATTCAGCTAAAGCTTCGTCACTCTGAAAGACATCTATAACGGGGGCCCCTTGTTGGTCCCAATCGATAAGTTCAGGGTAGACAAGCGTGACATTCTGGGTGCTGGTGGTGGAAGTTAAGGATACAGAGGATAGTGTAAAAATGGAGGATTCTGCGAATAGATTGGTGATGTGGAGGGAAGAGTCATCGATGATATCCTCTGTAGATGTCGAATCGGCGGGAAACTTGTCAGCTACCTCGTCGAGGATATACTCGATGTCCGAGGCGCGTGGTACCTTCTTACCAAATCCTAATCCTTTCTTGTCTAGCTTCTTTGTTACCACAATGGGCTCCATAGTGCCTTGATTCTGTTTCCCAAGGCCACCTTTGCCTTTATAGCCCATGTTTTTCACTATCCTTAAGCCATTGCCATATTGCTTGACTGGTATCGTGACTGGTTCTTTCTCCTTGTAGAGCCAAGAAGAGATGTCCTCAATAGTTTCCTCTTCCAATAACCGTCCATGTTGGAATTGGGTTAGGAATGGTGGGGGAGGAATATTTGCTTTTTTGGTTACTTTAGCAATGGGTGGTTTGCCGTAAGACTTTGGAGATAAAGGCATCCGCCCTACACAACAAGATTCAGAGATATCATAAGTGCCAAAGCCGATATCCCGAAAGCGAGCTGTGATTTTGGGGAGGGGTGTAGGCTCACTTGTAGAGGCTTGCGTGAGAGTTTCAGGGTCAACATAGAGAGGGGACTCAAGGGCTTTGTCATTTTTAGGCACTTGGTTGCAATTCTTATAGCTTCCTTGCAAGACACGGAAAAATTCAAAAGGATTAGGATCTCCTAGGATGGTGATCTCTGTACCATTGTATGGGAACTTGAGGGACTGATGGTACGTGGAGGGAACAGCTTTCATTGCATGGATCCATGGGCGGCCCAGAATAATGTTGTAAGGCAGCTCAATATCAAGGACTTGACACCTGGTTTCAAGCATGACCGGGCCCAGTTGTATAGGCAAGTGAATAACACCCTCTGAACGGCGTTCTGCATCATCATACCCCTTGATTGTAATACTATGCTCAATGTTGACGTGATCCTCAGAGTATCCCAATTGCTTCAGTAACTTTAAAGAACAGATGTTGAGACCAGCACCACCATCTATGAGTATGCGTTTGATTTTGCGCTTATGGATGAGGACTTCAATATGCAAGGCATCATTGTGACATGGATCATGGGAGGGGAGGTCTTTCTCAGAGAAGACCACATTGTAAGGTGAAGCAATATTACCCACTATAGCTTGGAAATCTGCGACTGCTATGTTGTTAGGAACGAAGGACTCTTGGAGGGCCTTTTCTAACACCACTCTATGTGCCGGTGATGACCGTAGAAGGTCCAAAATAGAGATCTGTGCTGGTGTTTTCCCTAGATGTTCGACAAGATTATAATCAGACTGAACCAGAAGTCTAGGTGTAGGTGTACGAATGGTGACATGACCTCGACGAGTAGTAATAGTACAATCTGTAGATTTGCCTTTGATGGTGAGGGTAGACACTCGACTCTCTTCAAAACGACCTACAATGGAATCGAAAGACGTGGACGCGTGATTGATACCTTTACCTCTATCCTGAGGAGGAGGTGGACCGTGATGAGGGAATGGTTCCTTGTACATATCGAGATCCTTGTTCATGTGTTGCGGTGGTGATCATTCTCAAAAGTGATTTGATTACTGTCGATGAGGTTTTGGATGAGGTGCTTAAGCTTCATGCAAGATGCAGTTCTATGACCTTTGCTCCTATGGAACTCACAATACTCATTGTCTCTGTAACGTGCAGTTTTGTAGACAGGTTCTCCATATGGGGGAGCATCAGGTAAGGTTATGAGCCCTTTCAGCAAAGCTTGCTGTAATACCGATTCGATGGGCACTCCCAAAGGAGTAAATTGACGTCGCGGAGGGTAATCTTGTTGGGGCCGCTCTTGTTGTCGTTGTTGATTTTGATAAGGCTGCCTTTGTTGTTGTTGTTGTTGAGGTGGAGCTTGACTTGGTTTGGAGAGTTGCAGCAGTGTTTGCAACGTTTGGACATGCTTAGTATCGACCACCCCATCTTTGACCACGTTTTTGTTCTTGTTCCAATATTTGGGTTTATCGTTCGACTGTTGATGCGAATTGCTATCTTTCGTCTCTTTAAAGATTTTGACCACACCCTTAGCAATGAGGGCCTTCTCAATGTTGATACCCTTGTATGTGATTTCATCGAAGGTTGTAGCACTAAGGATTTGCAAATGGAAACCTAACTCTTGGTTGAGGTTCTGCACAAATATGCTAACAAGCTGTTTCTCTGGAATCTTGAAAGGGAATTTACTAGCCATTTGTCTCCATCGTTGAAGGAAAGAAATGAAAGTTTCACCATTTTTCTGTTTATTGTTGCATAGGTCCGTCATGGAAATCTCATGCTCTGCGTTGTAAGAAAAATGGGTCGCAAACTTTTCTGCTAGCTCGTTGAAAGACTTGATACCTGTCAGTAAGTGTGAGAACCATTCTATTGCTTGTCCTCCAAGACTGCGAGGAAAAAGACGCATAAGATACGTATCGTTGTGAGAGACCTCGAAGCAAGCAAGATAGAATTCCCTTAGATGGTCTTTTGGGTCACCTTTTCCTTTGTACTTATCGAACTTTGGAATAGTGAAATTTTGAGGAAAAGGGATCATTGGTAATGACCGATCAAAAGGATAAGGGCACACTTCCTCCAAGGAGAAGGTCTTTTTGGTGTGGCCAAACGTAAGATCAGATAGCTATTGTTGCACCTCCGCAATCTTTAGTTCCATAGTCGTGGGAGGGGTTGGTAACATCTCCTGTTGTCCAACAAGTGGTTGGTGTTGCCCATATGGAAGATTATAATGTAAGCCATGCACACTGGTATTGTAAGGGTCGTAAGATTGATTGGGATTGTATGGATTGTACGATTGGTTCAGATTGGGTTGGAATTGCAGGCCTTGATTAGGCAGAGGTGGAGGTGGCGCTAGGTAAGAATGTTGGCTTTGCGATGGTTGAAGGAACGTATTGGGGGGAGGAAAGCTAAAGTGCGTTTGATTAGGTTGTGATGGTGGCACATAGCTTTGGGAAACCTGATGTTGGGAATGTTGAGAGTGGCTAGGCAATGTATGAAAGAAATTGAGCGTGGATGAACGTTGCGGAGGAGGAACATAGGTAGAACTGAGTTGCGACGGTGGGGGTTTATTGTAGATGAGAGTAGAAGAATGTTGTGGTGGAGGAACATAGGTAGAAGTGATTTGCGACGGTTGGGGTTGCTTGAGGATGAGAGTAGAAGAATGTTGTGGTTGGGGCTGCATGACTCCAATTGGTTGAGAGACATGCATGTGTGATGATATAGGAGGTGGCATATGTTGAGACCCTTGTTGCGTGGCTACGTACGTGTTCCCCGGATTGTAATTGGGTGGGAAACCTACACGTGATGGGGTAACCAAGATTCCACTTGTGCTTGGGGTGGACACTTTGGAAGGTGGTTGCACATTGGATCGAGCTAAGGTGGCCTGCTTAGCTAACTCTGCTTGACGTTGGAGAGTTTCTTGTTGGTTTTGATATATCTCCATAGGAGTCAACAGTGGTGACACGGGCCTCTCCTCTGTTGGATTTTGAAAGAGGGGATTCCTATACTGTGAGCTTTGAGTAGGTAAGGGCGTAGTGACCGTGGACATGGTTTGCACCGCCTGTATGGTTTCTTGGGTGTTGTTGCTCTCCTTGAGAGTGGACATATCAAAATCGGGAGGTAACTTGGCACCTTGCTTTGCAAGCAAGCGAAAGAAATGATCCTGGTTCTCACTAAGGATTTTATCAAAGGCAGCTATAGCTCTAGGATCTTGTATAAATTCATCAAGATCTTGCCCATCTTCTTGAGAGGATTGACCTATTTCAAAGTGTCGCTCTTCTTGAGATGGGGTTTGATCTACGATATAACCTTGTGGGACAAAATCTGGAGGCAAGCCTGTGGTATACTGCGGTGCATTTAGCAAAGGGGTTCTATCCTCATGAGGATTGCTTGGTTCATCTATGTGCGGCATGTTTGGAGAGCTGATTGGTTTTTCCACGGGTGTACTAGGAGTCACTTTGGGAATAACGTTGAGACGACCTGATTGTGGTGTGCGAGGGGGTGACTTGTGCTTCTTAGGGACAACTTGCCTTGACTTCATGGTTTGCTGTAGCCTGGTGGTGACCATGGGATTCACTTAGACACAATGTAATGCTGGGAATCCGTGAGATGCTTTGAAGAAACGGACAAACTCTGATGCACAAAGTACTGGGCCAAAAGCGCTATACTGTTTGACCAGAGGCGCAGGACTGTGCTACCAAAAGCGTGCTACTGTGGGCCAGAGGTGAAGGACTGAGCTGCCAATAGTGAGTTACTGCTATGCCAAAGGCGAGCTACAGTGACCGAAAGCGAGCTACTGTTATACCAAGGGCGCTGAAGTAGAGTTTTGCCAGAGGCGAGGTACGGCTATACCAAAGGCGATCTACTGTATGACCAAAAGCGAGCTGCTGTAATACCAAGGGCGCTGAAGTAGTGTCTGATGTTTGTAAAGGCAATTTTGACAGATTTATGGTTGGATTTTGTCTTTGGCAAGAGAAAACACAGCAAACAAGTGGTCAAAAAAAGGCACAAGGACTGACACAACAGATAGTGTATGTTCAAGGCTCCAAACAAGCCCAATGTTTCCGCAGGTAAGAACAATTTGCAATCAATAACAAGCACTTTTTATCCCTAGAGACAAGGTTTCATTGCAGTAGATCAGCTCACAGCTTAATACTCCGTCGATAAAAATATCATTCCATAAAGGTGTCGGATATTTAGTATCTTTGCGAGAGACGATAGGTAGGGATATCTCACCCTCCCCTTGGAAAGCTCAAGTAGGTCACAAGAGCTTTATGTCCGAGGGAATACTATCTCTTCTCAAGGGGGCCAATGGTGAGTGTCTTAAGGGTTTAAATCAATTTCCCTTGCACTGATGATTACCGCAATGTTCGGAGGTAGGTCGGGTAGTCTCTATCTAAATTGGTTCTTAGTGACTTTGAGGGACCAACGCCTTACGAGCAATGTGACAAGCTACTAAAAGCTTTAACCAATCCTACTAAGAGTTTCAAACACTTCGCTCAATGTGAAAATCGTTTCCACAAAGGGCTAGTACACCTCTTTTCAGTTTGGCATCACAAGGTAAGGCTGACGTCGGTTATGACTTGGCTTTCACCTTATCCCTTTTATATAGTGGTTCAAAGGAAAACTCCGCTTAGGGTCATCCCTTTTGGATGAATCGCAATCCAAAAGCAGGCCCTTCTAAAGGAAGTACAAAAAAAGTAAAAGCAAGCACGTCAAACAAAGGTTCAATTGTCCCGTTATAAGAAAAATAAGGTGCAACTAAGCTATGCACACACACGATTGTAGTTGTAAATTGTCCCTTATGAAATGAAGTGTTTGGCATTCATGTCCATTGTCCTTTAGAAACTTGAGGTGTTTGTTCATACATGTCCATTGTCCCTTAAGAAATGCAGTATATTCCTAAGACTTAGATTGCAAGAAAAGATTTGTTCAATTACTCCTTTTAAGCATGCAATGTGTTTCTAAGACTTAGTAAGGTAAAACAAAAGGGTCTTCAATGCTCGTCCTGCAGGAACATGTTAAGAAAACACCTATTGGCTCTGTGTGAGTAGTAAGAAGCTGCAACAAGTGAGTTAGTTCCACCAAAATTTCACAAGTTAGCAAAATAAATCAACTTTGACCAAAAGCGTGTTACTGTCTTACCAGAAGTGACTTACTGCGAACCCAAAGCGCTTCACTGTGCTACCAGAAGTGATGTGTTGCAGACCAGAAGCGACTTACTGTCTTACTAGAAGCGTGGTACTGTGCTACCAAAAATGAGCTACTTTGACCAAAAGCGAGCTACTTTGCTACCAAAAGCGAGCTACTGTACTACCAAACGTGCGGCACTGTACTACCAAACGCACGGTGTAATAAAAGACCTGTAAAAAATAATATTTCGTCAAAAAGGCTGGATCAAAGCATGATTGGATGATTGAGTGATGATCCAGGATGTTGATAAGTGATAAGACACTGCACCAAGTGATATTAGCTCCAAAGAAAAGAACAAGATGTCAAAAATCAACTTTAAACCTTAAGAATAAGTTAGAAACCCTAGAAAACCAAAGTGAAATCCAGAAAATTAGTAACAAATATGATGAGATATAAGAGATTAGATATCACCAATGGATTCCTTACGATTTTCTATGCAATTTAAAAAAAAAAAACATCAAATTTCGTTAAATTTTGAGAAAGTTATGGGGTTTTGAAGTTTGCAAGCCTGTTATCTCAACCAAAAGCGCTTCACTATCATACAATAGTGCTTTTCTGCTATACCAGAAGCGCTTTACCTCTATACCAAAAACGCTTTTCTATTACCAATAGCGCTTTAATGCCATACCAATAGCGCTTCGATAATTTTCTCAATTGCGCTTCACTGTATGACCAAAAGCGTGATTTTGTGCCACCAAAGGCGCTGCGAGATGCACCAAAAGCGTAGTACTGCTCTACCAAAGGTGCCTTTCTGTGTCAAGATGCGCTATTCCGTACTGTACTTCAAAAAAATTAATTTCTCAAAGAAAAAGAGGGATTAGTGGGTCCCACCGGGCGTGCCAGAATGTGTATATGGAAAATCGATCTATTCTGAACTAATAAAAACCAAAAATCCAATAACATAAAGAAAACGAATTTAAATAAAAGCCATGACAAATAATCAATGCAATAAAGACTTTTACCGAAATTTGTGTTGTTTCCTTTGGATTGAATGTAGAATTGCTCAATGAAGTTGCGAAACCATAGCTGCAACAAGCAAGTAGTGTGCTCAAGAGATCAATGTCAAAAGATCGTGAGGTTGCTCAATCGACGCGTTGTGTATACTCGAAGCTCTGTTAAGTATGCCTGAAAATACAATTGAAGAGAGAGGCTCAATGAAGGAGATGAGGGGGGTTTATATAGATTTCAAGGAAGATCGATCAACGGTCCAGATAATTCAGAAGAATCAACGGAGGAGATAAGTTGAGGAATGTGCAACGAATGAGAAGAAGACATGTGTCTTGCTTTCTTTTGCATGAGAGGAGTTTATCAAGAATAGAAGAATGAGTTAACTGAAGAAATAAATCAATTAAAAGAATAAAGCAATCAGTTAAGTGATTTAAAACAAGAAGAAGAGATTTACATGAAAAAAGAAGATATTTTGCTTTATTAAATATAGAAATATTTAATTGATGAGCAAGAAAGCTTGAGTTATTTTAGAGATAACTCAAATTAGAAGAAAAAGAAATTTAAATAAATAATTGATTTATTTAAATTTAGAGAAGATATTTTGGAAGAAGTAATTAAATAATTAGAATTATTTAATTTAGAAGATTTGAAAAGCAAATTAAATAAATAAATTTATTTAATTGTTGTGCATGATTTTGGGAGAATGATTTTTGATTTAATTAAATAATTAAGAATTATTTAATTTTAGATAAGAGGGAATTTATTGAATTAATTAAATAATTGGATATATTTAATTAATGTGGATTTGATTTTTGGAAAGAGGATAATAATCTAATTAAATAATTAAAAATTATTTAATTGTAGAAGAATATAGAGGAATTTAATTTAATTAATTAAATAATGAGGATTTATTTAATTAATGTTGAATTTAAGAGATTTAGAAGAATTTGATGAAATTAATTAAATAATTAGATTATTTAATTAACGTCACAATTTTATGATTTAGAAGAATTTGATGAAATTAATTAAATAATTAGATTATTTAATTAACGTTTGCAATGCAGGTGATTAGACAGATTATGAAATGCAAGTAGCATGACAAGTTGGTCATTTTAGGGTGTCTACACATCAAAACCTGTTTGTTTGTGCAAAGGTTTCATTTATCTTTGATAATTTGAGGAATCCGATTGCAAATATCTTGTCCTTGTGGTCTTTTATCTTGATATTTACAAACATTTATCTAGAATTCTAAACTTTGAGTCAATATTTACATTTTTTTACAAATATCCTGCAAATATCTTGTTATCTAAGTCATCTAGTCATAAATATCCATTCAAGAGGAGTAATTACCTGCATATTTGTAGAGGTTGTGTCAAAAGATCAAAAGACTATCTTAAATTGTGAAGCACTAGATCATAGACCTAATACCAGGTTGAGATCCACTGGACCTTTGAGAATTGTCTATTTTTGGACTTAGACCTCATACAACAAATATTCATCACAATCCTACCGATACAAATTCGCTAGTATCTCCAGTGATACCTATTGTGATACCTCCATCACCACCTGTAATGTCATTCTTCACTATTGAATCACCTTTACTCTTTGTTGCTTATAATCCTTTGCCTAAAAATCTGGACAAGATTTGTCCAAAATATCATCCCTATCAAGATACGGATGATCACATCCGAACTTATAAGGAAACCTATTTTAGAGTTAAGATACTGTATGAGGATGTTGTATGTACGTTGTGTCCCTATTCGGTAGGAGAAAAAGCATATAGCTAGTATATCAACCTTCCCCAGTCTTCCATAGCTTCTTGGGAAGATTTGGAGAAAGATTTCAAGGGAAGATTTAAAATACTTGTAGATGCAGCCATGATGTACGATCTCTTTGCTACAATTAAAAGAGTTGAGGGAGAGTTGATCACCAACTTTAATGCTAGGTTCCAAAAGATGTAATCCAAACTAACTGCCCCTTACAATATAGGTGATGAAGTGGCCAAGTCATTTTACTACTTATCCTTAGAGCCTTTGACATCTATGTTCATTAGAAGACACACCTTGCCATCACATCTCTAGCATGTGCTTATGAAGAAGCTATCAAAGTTAATCAACAGTTAACACCAAGCCTAGCACCTAACTTAAGATATCCTACATATCCTCTCCAGATACCAACTATTGGAGCTCTGATTCCCCCTATTAATCCATTGCAAGTGCCTCCCCTTAGCATCATGCCTCCTCAGGGTAATGGTTAGATCATACCTCATCCTAGGCATACACCTCAGGATGCTGCACAAAACAATAATGGCAATTCATTCTTTCAACCATAGTAAGACACTGCAGTAGCCAAAGTGCAAGAAGAAAAAGATTATATTAAGGAAATATCAACTTAGTTAAGAAAGCTAACCATTGAAGTCACCCATCTAAGAAGTCAGAATTTTTACTCATAGTCAAACCAAAATAGAGGATATCATGTCAGAGGATATTTGAAAAATAATGATAGGTCTGGATATCCTAATAAGGGATACAATAATGAGAGAAATTTAAACAATAGTAATAACAATGCCCCTAGGCCACCTAGAGTTTGGAATACCTAGCCTAACAACAACTCATTACCTTCACAATTAGACAATCAACCTCCTACTGAGCCTAAGCAGACAACTAGAGTTAATTTGGTAGAAGCTACACTCACTAACTAGTGCAAAATGCATAACACAAATGCACATGCTTATTTGGATTGTCCAATGTTCAAAATAGCAGCTAGCACATTCCAAGATGAGGTGTCAAATATTGTAGGAGATCCACCTTTTCCTGAGGGTAATGAAATTATTCCCCTAGGGTATGAGTATGCCTTAGTACTTGAGAGTTCTAACAATTATTGGCATCATCAAATGATTGTAACACATGAAAGCTATACCCTAGCGTGTGAGGAGTCTGCCTTAGCCTTTGAGACAAACTATGTTTTTCCCTTTAAGGATGAAAATGATCTTGAACAAGAAGCTAAAGAGGTTCATGCATATCATCAACAATATTATGGAAGACATAACTACAACCTTAGGAGCAATGTAAATTGCCCTGCTAGTCCTTTGACCACATCCATCCCTCCTAACAATTTCAATACACCTCTAGATCTCAAGGCTAGCAATAATCCTAGACCCCCTAAGGTGAATACATAGTACTTTACACCATAGACTTTAGTAGCAAAAGCTATGAGACAATTACCTAAATTAGACAAACTTGTTACCTACCTGGCTGAAGAAATGAAGAAGATAAAGATCAGTCTATCTTTATCAAAATTATTGAAAACCCATGTCATCAAGAAAGCTTTCTTGAAGTCACTAGATGAATCTGCACCCAAGGAAGAAAGACCTAGTCATAATCCTAGTCATAGCCTGACTAGAGATCCTACACCTAGAGATAATACTTACAAACCAAAAGTGTAGGCCACTATTCATGTTGATGATGCATCATAGATGACCTTATACAAGGATAAATCTGAATCACCCCCTTTCTTACTCACATTGAGGATATTTGGTAAGAACCTACACAACTGTCTTGTAGATTTAGGTGCTTCAACTAATGTGATGCCTCTGTCCATATTTCAAACATTAGGTTTGCATCCAGCAAAATCCCTTAAGAAAGTGACTCAGCTAGACAAGTCAGAAGTAAGTGTGGTAGGAGAACTGACTCACATACATATGCATCAGATCTAAAAGTACAATACTACATAGATATTCAGGTAGTAGACATACCTGACACTTATGGTACGCTTCTTAGCAGAGATTTGTCAAAGATTTTAAATTCTTACATGGCTACCAATTTTAGTCATATGTGGTTTCCATGGAAAGGAGTTCCTAATCAACTTAGAATTGAAGCTGGACCATGTATGAAACACATGATCACCAAGTATAATCAAAACAATGAAATATTGTACGTGGACATTGATCTAGGAGTGTATGCACTAAGAGCTCATGGAGTTAGGATAGAGGAAGTCTTGATGATGTCATGTCATACACTTGATGGTAGTGACAAAGAGGAAATTAGGTCAGAGGAAACACTAATGACAAAATCAAAATATAGTTCGACTGATGAGGTAGATTAGTCTCATGAATTTGAGAAATATTTAGCCAAGGAAATTCAGAAATGCTAATTGATAGGGACATCCATAGAGGATATCTTGATATCCGGATGGTGTAGATTGCATGAAGATACACATTTAGAAAATACATGTGAAGCATGTCTGGACACGATTGAATTAGAGAGAGTATGCATAGAGGACGGATCATCATTGCCTGAGGTAAGTGAAATATATGATGATGATGATCATGACCATTTGTTGTTTTCTTCATATGCATAAGAACATGAGCAAGAGGTACATCAGGAAGATGTTCTAATGTCCAACTTAGGGGAGGTCTTATTATGTGATGATACACATTCTGATGATAAGAAAAATACTATCACTTCAAGGACTGACTGTCTCATTGAATTTGACTATGAGTTATCAGACAAGGATAGAGGGAACCATTTGACAAAATTTGAGGAATTCTTATCCAAACAAATTTAGAGACAAATTCTACAAGGGATTCCCCCACATCATGCACTGATTTAAGGATGGTGCAGGCTACATGAGGCACCACACTCAAAGATGACTTGTGCTCTATGTCTACATATACTAGAGAAGGAAGAACAGTTGTGCTCAAGTAATAAAGTGCATAAAGTCAGGGATATTCCTAAAGATACAAAAAAGAAGGTTGCAATAGCTGTTGATGATAAAGATGATGATATTAAGTTCATGAAAAGAGAAGATGCTCAACATGATGATGTTCAGAAGAAACATAACCTTTTTTCTCATCAAAATCAGTACCTTTTTTCTATGCTAATCCTTTTACAACTAATCTGGCTTTAAATCTTTTCTTACCTACATATTCCAGTTTTAGCCTATAAACCCATTTGTTTGGTAAAGCCTTTTTACCTGTAGGCAACTTACATAATTCCCAAGTCTAATTTTTCAACAAGGTGTCCATTTCTTCTTTCATTGCAAGATCCCACTGAACCTTTGTATCCACCTGCATAGCTTCATCAACCCTTCTGGTTCACCAGCATCTGTTAACAAAATAGAATACAAAGAGGGAGAAAACCTTTTAGGAGGTCTACTTAGCCTTGTTGACCATCTAACATTCACTGGAGTTTGTGGTATTTCTTGTTGTTGTCGCAAAGCATGAGGAACCACTAGAACATCACTATTTGGAGTATCATCTAGCACCACATAATCCTTTTCTTTCTTCTCATGATGCTGCAATTGATCTTTGTACAACACCTTCTCATTGAATACAACATCCCTGCTTCTCACAATTTTTTGATTTTCAACATCCCAAAGCCTATAACCAAATTCATCAATGCCATATCCAACGAAGATACATTTTTTTGATTTTGCATCCATCTTGGTTCTATTTTTAGAATCTACATGTGTAAATGCTTCACATTTGAAGGTTATGAGAAAAGAATAACTCACCTTCTTACCTATCCATGCTTCCTCTAGAATACCACATCCCAAAGGAACTGAAGGACCTCTATTAATTAAGTATACAGTGGTATTGAGAGCCTCTACCCACATGTTTAAAGGCATCCCAACATGCAATCTCATGCTCCTTGTATGCTCCATTATTGTCCTATTCATGCACTCAGCCACTCCATTTTCTTGTGGAGTCCCTGGAACCATTTTTTGCCTACGAATTCCATTAAAGGAACAATAATCCTCAAATTCTTTGCTGCAATACTCACCACCATTATCAGATCTGAGACATTTTAATCTTTTACCTGTCTCATTCTCAACCAAGCTTCTCCATTTCTTAAATGTTTCAAATACATCAGATTTCTGCCTAAGGAAATAAATCCAAACCTTCCTAGTTGCATCATCTATGAATGTAACATAATATCAAGAGCCACCGAGAGAAGATACCTGAGTCGGTCCCCATACATATGTATGCACAAACTCCAACTTTTCATCTTTCTTTTTCTTCCCATCCTTGAGAAAACTAACTCTCTTTTGTTTCCCATACACACAACTTTCACATAAATCCATATTAATATATTTCAAACCTAGTAAAACTTTCTTAGAATGAAATACCTTCATAGCTTTTTCATTCATATGCCCAAGTCTGTTATGCCACACTATTGTCTCAAAACTTGCAGCAATTGTTTCAGCCTCTTCCTATGAACCTGTAGCAATTGTTCCTGAACTTGCTTATTTTTTCTCTGCAACAACTAAAGTAGAAGGAATAGTATGACCTGTACAAAGATATAAGGTGCCTACTTTCACACCTTTTGCTACTATTAAGGCACCTCTTGAAATCTTCCAATTTTTATCATTAAAAGTAACTATGCAACCTTCATCATGTAGTTGCCCTGTTAAAATTAAATTCCTACTTAGCCCTTGAATGTGCCTTACCTCTTGTAGTAGCCAATGATTCCCATTTTGTAACTTAATCTTAATTCTTCCCTTTTCAACAATCTGACAGGGTTCATTATCTCCCAAATAAACCAGCCCAAAATCCCCTTGGACATAATCAAGAAAATAACTTCTATGGGGCGTAGCATGAAATGAGGCCCCCGAATCTAAAACCCATGAATCATCATCATTATCTAGGGAAAGAATCAAAGCATCATCTTCAGATTTATTACTTACCACATTTGCCTCCTTATTGCCTTCTTATTTGTCTCCTTCTTTATTCTTCTGAGACCAGCAATCTTTCTTCAAATGACTTGGTTTCCCATAGTACCAACAATCCTTCTATCCTCTAGATTGGGACCTCTTGTCCTTTGATTTTCCTTGTGACTTCCCATGACCTCTAGAACCTTTTCCTCTCTCCTTTGATCTACCCTTGCTTTCTGCATTCAAAACACTACCTGATGTGGACCTCCTGATCTTTTTTATCGCATTTCCTTGGTAAGGATAACACCAACAACATCATCAAATTTTAAAGTATTTGAACCAGAGACATAGTTACTTACAACCATTACCAAGATATTCTAGCTTTCTATTAAAGAACATAAAACCAAGAGAGCCCTCACCTCTTCATCAAATTTCACTTTTACAGAAGTTAACTAACTGGTAATCATATTAAACTCATTTAAATGATTTGTCACAGATCCACCTTCAATCATTTTCAGATTAAACAAACACTTCATGAGAAATGCCTTATTTGAGGCTGAAGATTTTTCATACAATTTAGCCAAATCTTTCATTAGTTCATTTGTTGTCTTCACTTCTGTTATATTGAATGCCATAGATGGTGCCAGGCACAACAGAATGGTTCCTAGTGCCTTTCTATCTAGAAGTTCTCAATCCTCATCAGTCATTGCTACCAATTTATTGGCTATTCCTTCCAATGGCCTCCATAAATCCTTCTAAAAGAGATATTCCTCCATCTGCAGTTTCCATAACTGATAGTTATGAGCATTGAATTTATCTACCATCAATTTACCCTCATTCGCCATTGCTCCCACTTAACTATGAGACTCCCACTCAACCATGAGACCTTCCTGCAGATGATAATCAAACACAACCCACTCTGATACCACTTGTTAGGAATTCCATGTAGAAGATATCAATTAAATGCAAATAAACATTAAACAGAGGAATGAAAAATACACATAAATAATAACAGTGAGAAATAATTTTTATCGTGGTTCACCCAAAATCGGGCTACATCCACCAACAGAGAGTCCAATATTATTATCTAGTAAATCAAACTGATTACAACCAGTAATCCCTACAACTCAATACCACTGCAAATGCTACAATACAATGTCAATGAAAACCCTAACCCTTGGTTGTTTTTATCAAGACTTATGTCGGTTACAAAATAGGTTTTTTTTTATGTTGGCTAATAGAAAAATAACTCCCGATGCCTTTATAAAATAGCTGCCCCTGGACCCTGCAAGGGGCACTGCCCCTTGACCCCATCTTGGGGGTACTACCCCCGAACCCCTGTTAAATAATTTGGGGGGAAACCATGCTGATAAAAGTGGGGAAAAATTAACCTCCAAGTCTGATTAGGTTCCATGTAACAACAACTAATGTAATCTGATCTATGTTTTTGTTAGATTTTCTAGATTTTTGGAACAATTACTCTAGTAAAATGAAATTGCTTTGAAATAAACTAATATAAGAACGTTTTAAAGAAAACTAATTTCTAACAATGCAAATCCTATTTAGCCTATCAAGGAAATGGTAACATGTATTTACTTTTCCCAAGAGCAAATTGAGATTTTCTATTTACTATAAAAAAAAACACTAAGGAACCTAGAATATGAGACACGTGAGCCTCCACTACCCTCAGAAATCCTTGTGTTAGTAACCTCTTTGTCCTCTTGTAGCAGCAGGGATATCCTCTTTGCAACAACAGGAAAGGGAATGCAAAAAATGAGCTTTTGAAAGCTTGAGCATGAGCTCAATGTGAGCTTGTGTGCACTGTGGCTTGTGATTTGGGTTGTGCATCAACATGATATGAATATTTTAGCAAAGATTAGATGAAATAACAATAAAATCAAAAGGCTCGAATGTCTTGTATGAGCATATGGATGCTAGTTGGAGAGTAAAAATCTATAAAAGACTGGATGCACAAATGAAATTGCCTCCCTTTGAGCTTGAGGGAGGGGGATATTTATAGGTTGAAAGAGGCTAAGGGAGATGGGAGAGAATGGAGAGTTAACTCCCTTGATTGGAGAGTTAACTCATGAGACCAAGGAGTGATTTGGGCTAATTAGAGACTGATCAAGCCAATATTTCTTATCATTGAAAAATAAATGGAGTTAACAAGAATGCATGAGTTGCCAAGTTGAGATAAAAGGAGTTAATTATGCATGCTTGGAGGCTTGGAAGAACTAACTCTATGTTAAGACCAAAAACTCATGCAAACAGGAAAAAAATGGGTCAAAATGAAGCTTTTTCAAGTAAAAAAGTCAAGTTCTTTCACGACTAGAAAAATGACAATCTCACCCATGGGTCACCTCTTTCACCAGTCCTAGTCACCTAGGGGCAACCCTAGGTCTCCCAAGGGGGACCCATGGGTGACCCATAGAGGGGAAGCCCTGGGTTGATAAATGGGGTTGGAGATTGTTAGTTAGGTGAAAAGGAGGTGAACTACATCCAAAAACTAGTCGAAAGGGGGTCAAAATCCAAATCTCCAATTAAAAAAATTAAATCTCCCAAGGGAGATCCTACAATAATAGGGGGCATTTGTATAGGTTGACCTGAACTAAAAATTAAAAGTGGGAGATGGCTCAGGAGGTCCTCTAGAGGGTTCCTAGGGGTGGGAATGGATGAAAAACATTAAGCAAAGGTTGAATCACAACAAATAGATGAATACAAGGCTTAGTGATGAAGTCGCAAGTACATGAAATGAGAATCGACAAGTGTCAAAAAGTGTTGAAAGTGGGGAGAAGATTAGCAAGACAAACGAGAAACAATAAGAGGAAAAATCCAAATGCTACCAAGAGAATCACTGCTGAGAGGGCATTATTTCACACTTACATGTACATGACAAGGATTATGAGTCATCATCAGGGTCCTCATGGAGGTTGTGCATGATTTTGGTGCTTACAGTGTCACTAAGGATCTTGCCTTAGTTAAGCCCTAGTTTTGGTCTTCCAACATGCATGAGTAGAGAATGATAGCAAGCGTGGAGAAATAAAGTATGCTCTTGTATCCTACTTACATCTAAAAATTAATAGAAATGACAATGGAAATAAAGCCAAGGTAGCTTCCCTGGTCTACAGGGAAGAATACCCTACAATATACAATAATGAAAAAGATATGGTGGTCTACACCATGCAACTAAACAAATAGATAAACTAAACTATATTGCAAACATATTTAAATATGAAACACCAACCAAAATAGAGCAATGTTACTATTGGTGAACAGATTTGTCCTTCCGAAATAAATACAGAAAATGACTCAAGACGCCTAGAAAGAAGGACAAACGGCAGTAACAGATGGAGAAGTTATCATTGGGTTGACAACTTTCCTTTGAATTTTAGAGGTACAACTCCCTCTTAAAATATTTGATGAATAAGGATAAAAGGGTATGCTTTTGACCAGAAAGTAGAAGAGGCGTTTTAACATCTACCCATCACCATGAAATAGATGTGCATGACCAACTTAAGAAAGAAATGAATGCAGATAAATGATACATAGCCCATCTACCCCACATTCATAAACAAAGGTAAATTGATTTGAAAATACAGCTATAATCCTTCTTAACACAAACCCACATACAAGAAGTAATATTGAAGAAAGATTACTAATCGACATAAGAACAATTGCAATCATAGAAGGTACTTAGAGACACAAAGTTCTGTAAATAATTCTTCATTTCCTCAACATAACAAAACTCAAAGTTTTTGCAAAACTTCCAGATACATAAGTTGTGCTAGAAAGAAAGTATAACTAAAAAGTAAACTAAACTTGCTCTCCTTCCCCTATTCATAGACAACACCGAAAAAAGCTACCTTTCTCTGAAATCCTTCCTCCTTATATAACTTCTCAAAAATTATAACTATTCAAAAATGGTCCTTTTTGAGTAACCGTAATCAAGAAAGTGACTTCTCAAAATGGAAACGGTTATAGCATATCAAAATTGTAGTAATCATCGCTAATTACAAAAGGCCTCAAATATGCAAGACAAGTGGCATTAATCTCCCCCCAATTCTAGGTGTATCTCCATAAAAAGATGATGTAGTTCAGCATGCTCTTCTTCTTCCTCCAGAACATCAATTGTCCTATGGTATTCAGCATAGCTAGTTTTTTCCTTCTAGATGATTGTGCGCAGCTGAGAGATGATATCGATCTGCTCCTCCTTAGGCCATTGTAAATCAAGTTGCAGAACAGGCATAGGTTCATCATCCCAAATTTCATTGTTTGCTAGAAGTCCCATTCTCAAAAACAACTTGGCTGGCAAGAAATTTGAACACAGAGAGCACCGAAACCTTTACTTAATTACGTTAGTGGATAATGATGTCTTTCAAACTTACTAATGTTGTGCCACCATCTTAATGAGCTTCATTACACTTGTCATTAATGCATCATTAATTTTATATCTTGGGAAATGAATCTCAAGATTTAAACTTGCATTTCACAGCTTCTGAAAAGACATTCTCACTGTATATCACACGAGAAAACTGATGGGTTGGTGATACCTCAGAAAAGGGGCACTGTGAAGATGTTGACAAGTCAGCGGTTGGAGCAGATTCGAAACTTTGAAGGAGTTCACAAGCAATGGAAATTTCTAATAATGAGTTGTGAACTTCCTCAACACAAAGGAGAAGTTTGGAAGTCGGTCATTTTAAGAACTCAAGAACATAAGTCAGGAAAGCAAAAGGTTCATGAAATTAAAAACCACCCAACAATAGAGACTTATAGAGAAGTTTCCAAGACTTTAGAGTTTTTAAACAGAAAATGACTAGACTAGAGCAAAGTGATGGTTGTATCAATCCTTAAGCGTGAAAATTTGAAAATTTTGGGTTTAAAATTTTATTTTTTGGGGTAACAATAGGCTCTGATTGGGGACGAGGACTATAGAGGACGAAGCAAGGAACCTAGAATCACAAGTATAGACTAGTGCCTTATCCATGGGGCAACAAAGTCAAAGAGCACAAGGAACCAAAGGGACCAGAAAAAGCCAAAAACAGGACAAACAGGAAAAGAAACTAGACTACCAGCACAACAAAAACTCCTAAGATGCAAATGGTCCTGAAGACCCTACCTCAAATGGCTCTGGAATGATCATGTAAATCCATTAACTGGCTGGGAGAAATAGCTGCATGTGCAAAATAATGTTAGATGAATGAATATCCCACAAGCAACCAACGACCAACTAATGACCAACATGATCAAACTGATAAAGATGACTTCACATAGGAATTCTTTGGATGTATCTTGATGCTCAAAAAGCTACCTTTCAGTGTATGTCTCTTCAATTGGATGACTCATACCAAAACTACCCAGCACGTAACTACCAGCACCTATCTTTATGACCTCATGTGAATTATCAGAAGGTATTTCGTTTAGTAGGCATGGAAATATCAGCCCCCGAATTGGACAACCCACATATAAATCATAATATGATAGCTCTTTTTTGGTTATCCCAATGCTTATGTGCTCATTTCCTTAATAAATAAACAAATATCCCGTTCTTGAAAACAACCATCAGCTATGCATGTATCTTGAAAATCTGAATTGCAAACAACATTTTCACAGGACTGAAAATCACCTACGACTGGAAACACTTCATCTTTTTCTACAAGGTTTGGCTCGACAACTTCATGACATACTTTATCATTTTCATGCAAATTGGACATTTCAACTTTCTCACCAGTCATATAAATAAAATCATTACTGAGAGCAAAAATAGATTGATAATGCAATTCATCCATACCTTCTCTAGGCTTGGCCACAGGTCTATCGAATTCTTTAGTTTTATCTTGACATGCATCTATTTTTTCTTCATTAATATCACCATTTTCATCCATGATTCCACACAAAAGGTCATCATCTGAGCCTTGCACACACCAACTAGGAATAACAACAATACTCAAACCTGATGAAAATACCTCTTCCTTAGGAGAAGTGAGGGTTTGTTCGCTTGTTTGCTCATACCTTAAAGGAGATTCTGATCTTCTACTTTTAGCCTGGCTTAAAATTTTTGCCCGCTGCTAATTAGAATTCCATGGCACTTCAGGTTCTTCTTTAGTTATGTAACCATCTTCTTGCAACTGCATCTTCGTGAAGCTTTCCCATTCAATTTGCATGCACATTGGAGAAGAGGTATTCAACACTTTTTCTTCATGTCATATAACTTCAAGTTCAATATTATCTTTCTCATAATGGAAATAGAAAGCGTCCACTCTTCTATCAACATGAGGCATTCTCTTTACATTTCTCACCTCTTTTCTAATAGGTTTTACCATAGGTTCACAAATCAGAGTATCTACAACTTGGTTCACTTTCCATAGGCTGCTCAGTATCAAGTCATCTTCTATTTTTATAGCCTCTTGTTGAGCCACTTTAATATCATTTATCCTACTTTGTTTCAACTTAAATTGAACATCAGGGTGCAAAGAGGAAATAAAAATGCAAAGCTGAAGTTGCTCACTTGGTTGAAGGAGGGTTGGGATCTTCTTGAGTGCCTAGTTAAATCTGTCCATGAAATCTCTGATAGACTCACCTTCTTGATTTTGAATGTTGAAAAATTGATACGACAAGGTAGCTTCATTGACCAAACCTTTATATCTTACCAAGAACTTCTTCTTCAATGAATCCCAATCTGTTATGCACTTTTCTTCTAGAAAGAAAAACCAGTCTGCTACAAGCCCAATAAGAGATTCAATAAATAACCTGACAAAAACATCTTCTTCACTTACCCCTAAAATGTTGCATGCAACTGTGAATGCCAGAATATATTCTTCATCATCTTGAGAACCTTCCCCATTAAACTTTGGAAAATATTTTCTTGACCCTTTAGGCAAAGGTGAAAACTGGGACAAAAAGAGGGGTCCAAAGTGATTTCCCCATGGATGGGAAGAAACCAATGTCATACTATAGATCTTAAAACTAGCATAGGTCTACATCGGAACAAAATTGTTTCTGAGTACACTTCATCAAACAGAGCTACCAGCCTCTATTCTCAGGGAGGCACCTTTAAATATCATGGGAAATAGTAGCACCAACCTTCAAGTTTTATTCTCCAGCAGAGTCACCAAAAATCTGTTGGTAAAAAAATTTGTCCTTCGGAAATATATACAGAAAATGACTCAAGATGCTCAGAAAGAAGGACAAACAACACTAACATTTGGAGAAGTTATCATTGGGTTGACAACTTTCCTCTAAATTTTAGAGGTACAGCTCCCTCTTAAAATATTCAATGAATAAGGATAAAGGGTTATGCTTTTGACCAAAAAGTAGAAAAAGTGTTTTAACATCTACACATCACCATGAAATAGATGTGCATGACCAACTTAAGAAAGAAATGAATGCAGATAAATGATACACGACCCATCTACCCCACATTCCTAAACAAAGGTAAATTGATTTGAAAACATAGCTATAATCCTTCTTAACACAAACCCACATACAAGAAGCAATATTGAAGAAAGATTACTAATCAACATAAGAACAATTGCAATCATAGAAGGTACTTAGAGACACAAAGTTCTATAAACAATTCTTCATTTCCTCAACATAACAAAACTCAAATTTTTTGCAGAACTTATAGATACATAAGTTGTGCTAGAAAGAAAGTATAACTGAAAAGTAAACTAAACTTGCTCTCCTTCCCCTATTCACAGACAACACCACAAAAATTTGCCTTTCTCTGAAATCATTCCTCCTTATATAACTTCTCAAAAATTATAACTATTCGAAAATGGTCCTTTTCAAGTAACCGTAATCAAGAAAGTGACTTCTCAAAATGGAAATGGTTATAGCATATCAAAATTGTAGTAATCATCGCTAATTACAAAAGGCCTCAAATATGCAAGACAAGTGGCATTAATCTCCCCCCAATTCTAGGTGTATCTCCATAAAAAGCTGACGCAGTTCATCATGCTCTTCTTCTTCCTCTAGAACATCAATTGTCCTATGGTATTCAACATAGCTGGTTTTTTCCTTCTAGGTGATTGTGCGCAACTAAGAGATGATATTGATCTGCTCTTCCTCAGGCCATTGTAAATAAGGTTGTAGAACAGGCATAGGTTCATCATCCCAAATTTCATTGTTTGTCAGAAGTCTCATTCAAAAAAATAGCTTGGCTGGCAAGAAATTTGAACATAGAGAGCACCAGAACCTTTACTTAATTACGTCAGTGGATAATGATGTCTTTCAAACTTACTAACGTTGTGCCACCATCTTAATGAGCTTCGTTACACTTGTCATTAATGCATCATTAATTTTGTATCTTGGGAAATGAATCTCAAGATTTGAACTTGCATTTCACAGCTTCTAAAAAGACATTCTCACCGTATATCACATGAGAAAACTGATGGGTTGGTGATACCTCAGAAAACGGGCACCGCAAAGATGTTGACAAGTCGGTGGTTAGAGCAGATTCAGAACTTTGAAGGAGTTCACAAGACATGGAAATTTATGACAATGAGTTGTGAACTTCCCCGACACAAAGGAGAAGTCAGGAAGTTAGTCATTTTAAGAACTCAAGAACATAAGTCAGGAAAGCAAAAGGTTCATGAAATTAAAAACCACCCGACGATAGAGACTTATAGAGAAGTTTCTGAGACTTCAGAGTTTTTGAACGGAAAATGACTAGACTAGGGCAAAGTGATGGTTGTATCAATCCTTAAGTGTGAAAATTTGAAAATTTTGGGTTTAAATTTTTTTTTTTGGGGTAATAGTTACCAACTAGAATGACAAGAAGAAGGTTTCAACTCCTTAAGGGTTGGATTCTACTGCAAACAACTTCAAAACCCCAAGGATGAACCTTCACAAATGATCAAGTTGCAACATATAAAATCCCCAAGAGATAATAGAGATGATGTCACCAATCAATAGAGCACAAGAAATCCTCAATAGTTGCTAATGGAGAGCCAAGAGAGCAATGCTTCAACCATACATTTAGAAATTTTTTCAAGAGATAGATTGAGAGCCAAAATTTTGAGAGAGAATACGAGAGAGGATTCAAAATCCAACACCTAAGAGGAATAAACCTAAAATAGTAAGCAAAGTGATGTTCTAAGCCATGTAAGGGTTTTACAAGAAAGTATCATCATTGTTGGAGGCATCTAGTAATGCCCAGAAATGGTCACCTAGCACCAAAAGGACATGGGATGCTAGTGCATCACATAGGCATCCATGTGTAGTGCTCACTTCCAGGCAACATCAGCTCTTGATCACATGGAATTTCTTAGGATGATGTGATAATAAAAGGATCAAAATGAAATTGCATGAAAATTAACATAAAACACACTTATAAACAATGCTAAGAAGGCAGACACTAAAGTGGTCACAAAACATAGTGTGAAATTGCAAGGGTATGTAATTCTTGATGTTACATTTAGCCCCCACTTTACCATGATTATGAAACTACGTGAATATGCAAGATAAAGTAAAATAAAGGAGATAACATAACTAGTTTTTCCTCAAAAGGATACTACGGAGGATGCATAGGATTCTTTGAGCAAAGGAATGAAGCCCCCATACTGAGAACCTGTAAAACCATAGTGTTAGACAATAAAACCTACATAAGAGGCAGTTTCAGAATAACATGTATATATAAAATCATACTAAGAGGATTATATTGGATATAATTTGCCCCAAACATCAAGGTTTAGAAAATCATATAATCTAGTACACATTCTACTACTATCTAAAACAGATACAACACACACAACACACACAAATGAATAGCTGAAAGGGCATTTATAGCACACTATGAGAGCTAGAAGGATGTCAAGTAAGGATCTAGGGCTAGCACACTATGAGAACTAGGAACCATACCAAACTCTTTTGGGCCACTAGGACTAACAAACTACATTGTTAGGTGACTCATAAAGAGTGCCAAAAAAGAGTAGATGAAAAGCATGGTCAGGCCAAGCAAGTGCACCTTCTTACGACCACAAATGATGCCAAAGCAAACACTACCAAGAGTGAATCACTATGTGGCATGTGTAAATGTTTGAAGCATAAAAGTATGCCCCCACCTTAAAATAATTACATAAAGCATCAAGATGCAATTAATTTTAAGGTAGAAAGGGGAAGAGAGATTGAGAAAAACATATATGAGCATGTATGTTCTCAAGACTACTTTTTGAAAAAGATAAGAGATGCCCCCAAGGAAGGACAACCAAAGCAATGATGCAGGCATAATACACAAAGGTTTGTGTAAGCATGGTATGACACAAAGCAACACTAACACGTGCCACATGAAGAAAAGAAACACCACCAAACACACTAATGGATCTACGTGCTTTGGGGTTAGTATGCATTGGGAAGGGTAATTCATAAATTCAATGAATTGTCAACATCCCCCAAGCACGTAGAACTACAAGTACAATGGAAGAACAACACAAGAAATCAAATAAAAACAAAAATATTGGGTCAACATGGAAGGAAGCTAAATCTTCCAATGCTTTGCATTGTCCTCAAAATGTCATAATAAACAAAGAGACAACAAATAGAAGAATATAGGTACAAATAGAAGAATGTCATAATATTATTGGTTCACCTATATCTATGTGTCTACAAGGGCATCATGGGTCCTTTGGGAAGAAATAACAAATGAAAAATACATTCACAAGGAAAACATCACAATCAAACAAGAAAATAGACAAACACACATGAAATGAAGGTACCATCCTCATGGATTAAGCATCATCAAATCATCCTAGTCCCAATCTTGATAAGCATAAGGGGATGGAGGAAGAGTTGACTATAGAACCACACTAAGAATGGTACACTTAGACTCTCTTGGAACCAAGTACAAAGGATTAATAGCAAGAGCAGGATCTTCTAGAGCACTAGGAACAATAATTGTCAATGATCGTGTGAAGATTGCAAACATTGAGGAGATGTTAGGGATGGACTCAATGATTCACTCTTTAGGAGAGTCACTGTTAGAATAATGTACAAACTATAGTTCATCAATGCTATCTACCGCAAGGTGAGCACTATGAGTTATAGGTGGAGGAACATCCTCCACTACTAGAAATGATGATGAAGAAGGGCTTAGAGGTGGTAGGGAAGGTGGCATGCACTTGGGATTGTAGAATTGTGGGGTGGGGTAATGCTCTGGTTTGTGATTTGGCAGAGGGTAGGGGATGTCAATATCAATGGTGGTAGGGTGGAGGATATCTAGGAAGATAGTGTGGTGGATACACTGTAAGGGAATAATAGTGGTGAGGGTGACACTAGGAATGAGGTTGATGTTAGGAATATTCATGTGCTTGGGAAAGGGCAACATGTTAGGGATAGATGGAAGGATGGGATCCTTCATAGAAGGACCCAAGACTACTTGCACCCTTAGAGGGTGGTGTTCATCTAAATATAACCATGGAGGGGAAGGAGGGGTTAGGGAAGGAAGGGACATGGGCTGAGAAGCAAAGGATTAAGGGATCAAAGAAGAAATGGGATCAAAGGATAGTTACATAGGAGAAGGATGCTCAACATGAGGCTACACATCAGTAGCACGCTCACAGGCCACAACATAACGGTGACACTTGTGATCTCTCACAAGTTGGTTATGTCTAGTGTGGGTTGAGGACTCTAATGATGGAGTTGGGGGTCTTCCAAGATGGGTTCTATGTCATCTACTACCATAGGGATACATGGAGAAATTGGAAGAACCTCCAAAGGTTGGGAAACAATGGGGGATGATGGAGGGTTCTATGATAAGGGATACTTTCCCCAAGCCACTGAAGAGGTAGGAGGAATAGAAGTATCCTCCAAAGGTTGGGGAGCCCTAGGAGGGGGAAGAGGAGAACTTATCATTGGCTAGTTTCCTCATGTCGTAGAAGAGGCAGGAGCAATAAAACCAACCAACAGAGGCTGAGGGACATTGAAAATGCACCATGCTCGAGGTTGTGCTCTAGGTGGACCTCATGGCAAAGAATAGGAAGCTAGAGGTGGTACCACAAAGTATAATATAGAAGCATGGGAACGGGGAGTTGTTCTCTATACGGGTTGCTGGTCTTGAACTATTGGAGGGGCAGTGGACGGCACTGAAGTAGCCTGCGAAGACACAGACACCAAAGGGGAGTCAGTTGCAAAAGATGAGGAGGAAAGGGCTAGAAGACAGCTGGAGTATTCAACTTGCTTTGAACTTTTGATACGAGAGAAATAAGAAGTCATTATGGGCTTAAAGTAGTCTAGAAGTAGTCCAAGGAGAAATTTCCTCACATGGCTAGAGGCATAAATCCTCTATGGTGGTGAATTTTTATACATAACTATGAACTACAAATGAGACCACTTGCATAGAAGTGAGTTGTGGTTGGCCCAAATTTAGATGAAAGTGATTAGAAATGGGAATGATAGAGCAAGAGACATCCATTGTTTTAGGTCCCACCTGGATAGGGAGGGTGATCTAACCCAAGGCAGGTCATAGCATCCCATCATGACATCAGATAAAGATGTTTGATTACTCATAAACATCTTTATACAATTCATAAACATATAGAAACTCCTCTGTAACTATATTTACCAGGCATGTGGCGTCAACCATGAAAACCTTAACAAGCTTACAGTTGACCTCGGTGGTAATATAGAGAGGACCATCATATGTGCCAATAGGGATATTGGAAGAAGGAAAAGAGATGGTGGGATCAGGAAAAGAATGCTCTTGAGTAGGGTGAAGACAAACATCCATCATACCCACCATCCCAGCATAGGAAGGAAAAGGAAGAATGTCAAATTTTGAATCTTGCACCATACAGGATGAAGCAAGATCAACAAAATTAGAGCTATGATGTGGCATATGATAGTGTAAATCTTCAAGTGTTGATTAGTGGGAACCATTGACTTATTACTTCTATCATTCATGCCATAGACCTAGATGATTTTTTTCAATGAGGTCCTACATTGTGTGCCTAACATGCAAGCATCATTCTGTATCATGGTTGGGTACTCTATGGAATTGGAATAAGGCCTTCAAGTCATACAAAGGTGGGAGGCTTACAGGTGTCAAGGGGACATATAGCAAGCAATTGTACCAAACCATTGTTTAGGAGCTTCTACATGATTCTATAAAGAGAGACTCTTTCAAAGGAGTGAACTTATGATTATTTGATGATTTTGAAGTAGAGAGGGCTAAAGTAGCCTAGGAAGGTGCTTCAGCCACTATAGTGTTGATTACAGTTGATGCATTATTTTTAAAGAAATTCTTATTTTTCTTATAATTGGATAAAGAAGAAGAAGCATCAGATTGAACAAGATCTAGTGAGACAGATATCTCAAATTGATTGAGTGACTATTATAATCATGAAGTACAATGCACAAGTGTGTGAAAGATGAATGTCTCATCAACATAATCCTATCATGGATTTGTGGCTATAGGTTTCCTATAAAAACCCATTGCACATCAAATTTGGGTAGGGCATAGGGTATCTATGAGAATAGAGACTGGTATTGGCATATGAAGTTAGTTACTTTTTCATTGGGTCCTTGTCAATAGTGGATAAGGTCAGTGAATGGACCTACAGGCCAATGTTATCTTGGAAATGTCAAAAAAATATACTCACAAGATGATCGAAAGATAAAATAGAATGGTCAGGAAGCAAGCAAAACCAATCAAATATTGTATCCTTTAAGGACTATGGGAATAATTCTGCTAACAGGGTGTCCTGAAAAAGAAAATCTCTATAGAGAGTAGTGAAGGCATATATGTGTGTATGTAAGTCTCCTTTGCTGGTATATTTCTTAAACTTAGGTGCCTCAAAGCCTTGTAGGAAAGGCACAATGAGAATAGTGAGTGACAGGAGGCTTCATTGATAGTAAGCAAGGACAAGGGGTTGTGTGGATGAAGTGGATAAGGAGGTGAGTTGTTGCTATAAAGAACCAACATTTTTCAAAAGTTGGTAATATAGGATCAAAAGTATGAGTGGGTGGAGGAAGAGAAGTGGACGCAATAGGTTGTGAAAGTAGATGGGAGACTCTGAGGTTACTAGGAGGAAAATTAAATGGAAAAGAGACCAAGGAAAAAACATTCCCATATTGATTTATGAGGTTCACTATACCTCCAAAAAAACCAATACATACACTACTAGATTGCAAAGCACTAGTAGCCATCTAAGAAGTTAAAATTTGAAGTCCTTGATGTAGGAAGAGGAACAAAAAGCTGACTTCCAGTAATGTTCTATTAAGATTCTTGAGGATCCATAATGTAGCTTGAAAATGGTGGCATATCACTATGTACTATAGGAGTGATGCCATGTTAACATAACCCAGAGAGCATCAACCAAGGGGACAACGGTACTAGATATGTTGTCATGACATAGAAAATCTCGGTAATTAGTCAAATGGTGATCTAAGTCACAATTTTTCTCTAAAGGGACATATCCAAAGGTTGCCTCATGATCAAAGGCTTCTTCCACATCATGGTAAGAGGTCATGGGAATAGTCCTAGAAATAGAAGTAAAAGAAATATTTGTGGTAGTTTGTTCAAAAGAATAATTTGTAAATTATAGAGCAGATCAAATAGGTGAGGTAGGATTCTTAGTAAAGGCAATGTAATGGCATCTTATACTCCTATGCAACATGTATTCAAAGACTAGGTTGTGAAGCTCATAAACAGAGTTTTAGCTTTACAACACAGTATGATGTGATGAAAGAAAGTTCTTGTTTTAAATATTTATGAATAGAAGGTTCACTAAGATGCACGAGGAACCATAGCAATGAAGAGAAGGTTTTAAAGTGTTAGAACATGTTAGGTTCACCAAAATGTAAAGTGAACCACATCAATAAAGAGAAGGATTTGAAGTGTTAGAACACATTGGGTTCACCAAAATATAAATTGAACCACAGTAATGAAGAAAAGGATTTAAAGTGTTAGAACACATTGGATTCACCAAAATGTAAATTATGAAAACCTACTCCTCAACTGAACATATCAATTAAGGGAGTCACTAACATTACACTCAGGTTTGTGTTTTGTTTGATGTTCTAAACCTACTCTAAGTTTTATAGAACCACTTTATGTTCTAATAGAAATGAAGAAACTAAACTAGGTGCTCACTAGAAAGAATGAAACTAACAAATACTGGAAAATAGACTATTGTATATAGAATTCTAGAAAATGAGTTAAAGGAGTAAAAAGAGGGATAGCAATGGAACCTTTCACCGAAAGGAGAATCTCACTTCCCTAGATGAAAGCATGTCATGGGGACATCTACACTAAGTGCTAGCATCCTATAAGTCATAAAAATAAAAATCTTCAAATCCGTACAACTTTAGGATGTCTACACAACACAATAGTAAATAATACAAGTACCCTATAGTCTCCAAGTAACACAGATTTGAAAATGAAACTAAATATGCAATTAAAAATTAAATAAAATGAAATGGAAGAGAAGCAAAGGAGGAGTGACAAATCCTCCATCCATTTGGAATGATTCACTAAAGAGCACCTACAAAGAACAGAAGGAATATGGTTGTGCTTCTAAGGAGGTTTCCTTAGTCAAGCCCCAGTTTCAGCCTTCCAACCTCCATGAGAAACGAATGATAGAGAGAATGGAGAAATAAAGTGTGTACCCCTATCCTACTTGCATCTAGGAACTAAGAGCAGTGACAATGGCAATAAAGCTAAGGTAACTTCCTTGGTCTACAGGGAAGAATACCCTACAACATACAACAATGAAAAAAGATGGTGCTCTACACCATGTAACTAAAAAATAGATAAACTAAACTATATTGCAAAAAAAAATTATTTATGAAACACCAACTAAAATAGAGAAATGTTACCAACTAGAATGACAAGAAGGCTAGAGCTCCTCAAGGGTTGGAATCTGGTCCAAATAGCTTCAAAACCCCAAGGAAGAACCTTCACAAATGATCAAACTGCAACATATAAAATACCCAAGAGATTATAAAGATGATGCTACCAATCAATAGAGCACAAAAAATCATCAATAGTTGTTGATGGAGAGCCAAGAGTGTAGTGCTTTAACCTTACTTTCAAAAAAATTACCATGAGATAGATTGAGAGCCAAAAAAATTGAGAGAGAATGAGAGATAGGATCTAAAATCCAACACCCAAGAGGAATAAACCTAAAATAGTAGGCAAGGAGACATTATGAGCCACAAAAGAGTGTTACAATAAAGTCTCATCATTGCTGGAGGCATTTGGCAATGCCTAGAAATGGTCACCTAGCACCAAATGGACACGGGACACTAGTGTGTCACATTGATGTTTGCACATAGCACTTGTGTCCAAGCAACTTTAGTTCTTGATCACAAAGAACACCTTAGGATTATGTGACAATCAAAACATTAAAACTAAATTGCACAAAAGTATCAAGATCAAAATCCAAAACCAAGAAATAGGATAAGCCATATATGCTTGGGGCCTTACACCTTCATATTTTTTCTCCACATATTCATGCTTCTATAGTGATTAGATTTTATAAATATTTATGAGTCTAGAAGTGACTTAGTCATTGGTCATGTTGGCACCTTCTATAGGAGTACTAGATTCTTATTAGTTAAGTTGTCTTACCTATGGTGAGAACCATACATCCATGGTTACTGCACCTAATTCTTGCATTAAACTTGATTAATTTTACTAGAATTTGTCACAATTTATCTTTTTTTGGAGAAGCTTGAACAATTTTTGGAGGCATCATCCACATCTTTGGTACCTACTCTAAATTAGTTTCCACATGGTTATAGATTGTTACTTTCTTCAATTATACATGAGACTCCTAATTTGATTGTGGCACCTTTCAACACTAGCATGGTGACATCTAAGTAATTTCTAGAAATCCACATTATACTTTTCCTTCCCTCATATTCCTTTTAGGAATTGGAAGATCATTTCCATACACCTTTGGATTTGTTTCTTCCTAAGGGGAGAAATATTGTTCAACAATCCTAGATCATCTTGAGTATTCACATTTGAGTATCCATCATTAGCATAGGAAACTACACATTAAGATGGGGTTGCATGGTCTCTTTTCTCTCTATTATAGGGGTTTTTTTCCCCACATGGGGTTATATCCTTCTTATTTATTTCAAGTAGGGTCACATAACCCTACTTTCTTTATCCTTTCTTGGGGGAGTTTTTCCCTATGATTTTTCTTTTCTCATTTTTTGAGGAGATCATTTTGTACATGGGTACCTAACATAGTTACACATTTTTTGAGCTCCACTCATCCATCTTTCCTACCCACCTAAGCTACACTTATGGGGGTTTTGCTGCATTATTTATCTTTTATTTAGTTAAGTACTTTATTTCATATTGTGCACCTAGGATAAGATAAGCTTGCTTAGGTAGATATCTACTTAGGTAGGTTGGACTTGCATTATGTGACTTGTACTTTCCTAGTTTCATGGAAATGTGCACACATAAGACTACATCTCCTTTAACCAACATTGTTTGTACATTCACATATTTCATTTATCCTATATATCCACTTGTATCTCATTGTTGAACATCTCTCTTTTATCTCTTTTACATATTGCATCCTTGAAAAAAATAGCATTATTCTATCATTTTGATCTTTTAATTTCTTTGTGCTTGCCTTTAGTTTTCTTCATTTTGGGTGCATATCTCCATAGATAAATCTTAAAATATTACACTTCTCTATTCTCCCACGATATTATCTATTAACAAAGTATTTTCCTTCCCCAACAACATTAGGGGTGCCTTGAATTTATTTTTACACATGATTCCATAGTCATAACTTATTATGTTACATCTTTATGACATGATTATGTATTCACATGCTCACATCTGCTTGTTTTTTTTACATGATCATATGTTTTTCTCATTTCCTCCAATTCTGTGCATCCCTTATATGCAACCAATTAGAGGGGGAATACAAAGTCTCTAATGTTCCTTCTTGCTGAGTACAATCATAGTGACCATCTCATCACCATGATGATTTTATTTCCATTCCAAAAGGAATCATGTTATTTCTACTCCAAGTAGACTCCTACTATTATTTTTCTCTAGGCATAGTCCTACTGTTGTTGTTGTCGTAGGTAGTCATTTTTCATTCCGAATTGAGTCATATTGTTTCTCTAGATGGAGTCCTATTATTTCTACTCTAAGCAAAGTCCTATTACTATTATTATTTCTATAGGAATGGTCCCATTTATGTTTCAAATAGAATCATGTGTGTATGTGTATGCTCTAGGTAGAGTCCTATTTGTCTTTTTCCTCTTGATAGATTCTTATTTTCACTCCACGTGAAATCACTTTATCCTTTCATGTAAGTGAATGGAAATTGGGTACAAAAAGGGTATCAAAAGTGGTCATTTCTTATCCTAAAATCAACTAAACCTAAACTTGGATGCATAATTCAAGATGCTTACACTAAAAATTTGAAGATATGATTAGAATAATAGTTGTAACTTAATTTGAGTCTAGTTTACCAACTATTAACACATTTTAAAAATGGTTAAGATTAAGAAAGTCAAACAACGAGTGCACACAAAAGTGTTCATGTTTCATCACTAAAATATAACATATGTCTAGTGTGCACCCCCTACTTTTTTTGTTGTGTTAAATATTTTTCAAAGTTAATTGGTGGAAAGATAGCTAAGAACTAGAACTACAAGTTGTATATTTTTATAGGATATTTTTCATGATTTTTCAAAGTGGATGCATCCTAAAAAATACATCACTAAGCATGGATGCCACATAACTTTCACCAAAATAATCAAAAATACAATTTTTTGGATGTATAAATGAAGTGTAGAACAATCATATATATATATTTTAAGTTTGGATAAGTGGATCAAAAAACATAAAGACAAAAAGTATATATATGTATTTAAGGAATATGAAGCCAATAGTAAAAGTACATCAAAATAAAGATATTAATATATTCAAAATAGAGAGAAAATTATATGGTTAGAAACTAAGAAGTAGATCAAAATTTTGGAAGTTTCATCAAATTAAAGTTGATGGGGATGAAGTTTTAAAATGATAATTAATATGAAAAACATAGTTTTGAGAGACAAAATGGGGGTCCAACCCTTAATCAATTGGATAACCAAGCCTATTCTAGGTCGAATAGGTGGGAATGAAATATAACATGATCATACTTAAGTAAAATTTGAAAAATAATAGGTATAAAATCATTTTGTTATAGTGTGCAAATGTGCATGCATTATAATTTGTGCATGTTATAATGTTATAATATGCTCATGTTATGCTTTTTAGAATGTGTGCATGTTATGTCTAATTTACCTCCAAAACATTTTTGGCCACATTTTTGTTTCTCAACCTAGTGCAACTACCCTTTCCACAAGCTCCTTTATAGTTATTTTACTTTTTTTTTCATAGATAGGTTTAGCAATTCTATTTGTGCATATTTTTAAAATTCTTCACAAATGATATTGTTTCAAACTTCTTCTATCCTTGTAGGTCTCTAGTTGGAGTGCTCATTGCAAGGAGAGTATGCATAATCAACTTTTTTAGATCCTTTCTATAAGTGTCTAGATATTACTTTCATGTTGAATGTTTGTCTTAATTTGACATTCATCTTCATAGCAGTTCACATGCAAGTCAAACTAGGGGCATAACGTAATGGTGAAAAATGCATACCTTTCTTTTTTCCATTCATTTTGGACTCAGTTTGACTTGTTTGTCCCTAATCCAATAACTAGTGTACAAAATGACATGTTTTTACTTTTATTTTAGAAAATAACCTAAACCTAACTTGATTCCATCATAATACATTCCAAGCGACTGTACTTGATTCTATGTGTTACCTAATGATTATCCCAAATCACTTGTGTGGGTTCAAAATTAACCTAGGCTAGATCAAAAGTTATAGAATTAACACCAAAATTTTCAAATTAAAGTGTAAAAATTTGGCCTATGACAGGTCTCCCTCCAACTAGTTGAGAGGCATCTAGGACTTAACATGATAACTCCATTACATATTGCATCATCATATGATCATGACATTAACATTAGATCAATACTTTAGACATATAGCAAGCCTATCTATTATATTCAATCAATGTTATAAATTGTTGACAAAATAATAGGGTTTGACCAAAGGGGAACAATCCTTGCTTAGTAAGCTCCTCAACAATGTCTATTGATATCACTCCTTTTTAGATGTAGGTTGTAGACATCAAGGTGAGCATATTTCTAAGATTCAACATAGTTTAGATCTATGAACAAGGTTCAAATTTGTGTAGTTCAATTCCATTGGAACAAATATTAGTTCTACAAGCATAAAAGTGAGCTAGAATAGCAAACATTAGTTTTATTAGTCCTCAGGTAGTTGTCCAACATGTTTTAGTTTTCTGGCACTTTGGTGAGTTAATTAGAGATGCATTATCATAATCAAATCTTCATTGAATGTAGAGTTGAGTACCATATTTATTTTTATTCTAATTTAAAGCAATTATTTTAGTAACTTAATTAGTCTCAACTCTTTAACCTATATGTATTTACTAATTTATCCCTTTATTTAATTATTTACCCTCTATTAATTAGATAAAAGTTATTTTTTTTTTTTTCAATCTTAAAATGATAAAAAGTAAATGCTAAAACAAAACCATTTAAATTACTTGCATAAAAAATATAATATATCAAATTATTATCTCTCCTTAAAAATACCTTCAAAAATATCAAAAAATATTTTATTTTTTTATCCCACATCCCAACAAACCCCAAATGGGGATCCCAATTTTACCACATATACAATTATAATGGTGAAAATGCATACTCTACACTTTTCCCCTTCATTTTAAATCATTTTTTACAATGTTATTTCTAATGCCATGCCTAATGTACAAAAAGGTGTATTGTTGTGTGGAAATTGACACACAACATAATCTTATAATAGACATAATGATTCTATTGTCTATATTGTGATTGTGAAAGATCCTGTAAAAAACTGCACAGGTTTTTTCACATAAAACAACACTTCCACAAAATGATGTTCATTGAAACCGTACCACTCTTCAAACATGTATTGTAGACATCGAGACAAAGAGGTTCCTAAAGCTCACTTAAAGCGTCCATTAGGACAAATTCCTTTCCACCGTCACGTTTAAAATGATCTGTAACGGATCTCCTGCGCCGAACAAGTTATAGACCACAGACTTTATCACAGCACTTCATTCGTCCAAGCTTATGTAATGCATTCACCATCACATTCAATTCCCAACTTCTTTCACACGATTGATTGCAGATTAATTAGTGGAGATTCCAAGTTAGTGGAGATGGGTACGATGAGCCCCCTTAAAAAAGCTTGAGACAAATGTTCGCCACGAGCTCTCTCAGCTTTTCTTAAATATTATCAACTTTAACAGTCTAAAGTAAAATTTGGCCAATAAAGATGGGATAAATATTTATCAAAATTTGGCCAATAAAGATAGAAGAATATTGACCCCTTTTTTTTTTGTGGGGATGATGTTTAAGTAAAGTGTTCGGAACATTTTTCATAGGCAACTATCTCTCATTTGGTTCAAGGACAAAGATTCAAAAAAAAACTTTATTTAAAAATGGCCATGATTTGTCATTTCAACTTTATTGTGAGAATAAAATATTTCCACCTTTAGGTAACTTAGAGTAGAAGCCATTTGCTTTAAGGACAAAGATGAAAAAGCTTTATTTAAAAATGATCATGATTTGTCATTTCAACTTTATTATAAGAATATTGTATTTTCACATTTAGGCAAGTAGCGTAGAATAGAAGTTATAAGACTCAAATAATTATAAAGATATGTTTAGTTATAAAGCTTTGAAATTAATAAAGAAAATATATTTACCTTTCGGGTTTGATGTTGTATATTTTGTAATATGTGTTTTTTTTATAAATTTGTCAATGTTAATGTACTAACTTTTGAAGATGGCACTTGTTAAACTAATAAATTGATTGTACTTTGCTTTAAGTCATTTCCACAATGTAAAAATGGTTTTTGTGTTTATATATTCATGCTAAGTACTTTTTATCTTATCAAACCTTGTTTTCCTTGACTATTTGAACATGGTGGTGCTAATAGACACTAGTAGATTTTCCTATATTAAGTGTGGGAGGTGACTTGCTCCCCTTCTTTTGTCTTATCGAAACCCTCGAAATCATTTCAACAATTTGTACAAATTTGAAGACACTTCAAGTAGCCATGCAAATACATATTTTGTCCTAGATGTGGATGTAATGATAATGCAATTCTAAATCACAATGTCATAAGATGATTCCCTTATCTCCCACAATATTCTAAAATAAATTTAGGGATTGCCCTTTATATAACACCCTAGCACATAAATTTGAAACTTTCATGCTCAAGTCAATAAGTAATGGCTAGTAGGAACACAATCAACTTGGACCTAGGATTGAATTTGGATTTGAAGGTTTGCATGTGAAATATGTATTATTGATTTAAACTAGGTGTAAATTAGCACCCACATGTTTAGCCTATGATAAGGCTTAGAAAACTAAAGATTGACTCTAGACTCTTCGTGTTGAAGTCACCAAAAGGGCTCATGGGAGAAAGAATCATCTAAAACAGAAAAATAACCTTCCACACAAGAGAGAAGTAATGAAAATGCTATAATAACAATACTCATAATATTATACAATGCAATGAAATAAAATATACATAGAGGACCCTTGTATATATAGGAAAGGGTGAGACATAGAATAACATAAAATTATGACAAGTGTCATGATCTCATGACTTGAAAAAAAAAGTAAATTCCATGAGTAAACATAAGTAACTAGGTGCAAAAAGAAGCTAGGAGGGAAACTGGTTAGGTAATATACCTTGTTCCCACCAACACCCCACTTAAGTACAACTTAGAGAATAGGAAAAAAGAACAAATAGACTCAAAGATGGGTCTCAAGAACAAGGCTCGATGAGGTACTCATGAACAAAATATTTCTCACAAATGAAGAAAATCCCATAGGAAGAGCTTATTCTCCCCAAAAGAGAGAAAACATGAAAAGAAACATATATAAATGAAGGACTCAAGGTGACCCTCCAAGGACAACTTCCTTCACCCTAAGCATTGATAACATGTAAAAATAATGATGTGATGTCAAAGGCTTAACGAAGATGTTTGTAAACTACTCCTTAGTAGGAAAATGTTAGAAATGAAGATAAACAACTATCAATGGAAAGCTAATTACAATTATAATATAGATATTTAACTGTGTTGAACCAAAAATGGAGACGGTATGAAACCAACACAAAAAAATAATGGAACAGAAGATCAAACACATAACACAGTGTTTGCATGGAGAAAGCTCTTTCGAGAAAAAAACTCCACACAAGAAGATATGCACTAGTCTGTATTAACTTCAATAGAGTTTAGAATACAACACTATCAATCTCATTTTTAGTCTTCAATCCAGCAGCACCTATAATAATCATTCATAGTTATAATACAATATCCTCATAAAGGGGTTGCCTTCTATGGAAATAAAATCCAACATAACCTCTACCATCAGATATGTGACCTAATGATGAACGGTCTAGATAGACAATGACAATATATATATAACATGTGGATTTCAGGGGTCCTGCCCGTGAACCTCCACTGAGGCATGTGACCCCTAGATCCCCCACCGAGGGGATGGTCTCCTCGAACCCCATAGAGGGTACCCCATGTAACCCCTAGATAAGCATCATCCATGAGGTACCAGGAACAAACATATGGCTGAAATAAGATTGCTACTTGATGAATACTTCTTCCCTTATGGAAATTTACAAACAACATTAAGAGTAATTAATTACATAGGATTTACAAGGTTGATGGAACCTTAATCCTAACATTCTCCCACTTGACATCATACATTGTAAGTTTATCCATAGGAAAACATAAAACAACTAAACACTAGAAACAAGGCCCATGGCCTTCCTACACCAAGCAAATTTTTCTATGCTCATAGGTTTAGTAAGTGAATCTACAATATTCTCCTGAGTGTCAACCTTCTTTAGCTCAATTTGACCATTAGAAATCATTTCATGAACAAAATGGTATTGAATATCCACATTCTTAGTTTGTGCATGATACATGGGGTTCTTGGCCAAACATATTGCACTCTGGCTATCACAACCAATCTAAATAATCCTGCAATCAAAACTAATACCTATACACAATATCTATAACCAAACTACCTCCTTAGAGACATGAATATCAGCTATATACTCTTCTTCGGTGGTGGATAAAACAAAAGTGGGCCGAGCCTTTTACTCATCGAACTCATAGTTCCTCCAAAAAAAGTAAACACTACCACTAGTGGACCTTTGACTATCCAAGTCACCTGCCCAATCTGCATCAACAAAACCCTATATGCCTAATGTATTATCAACATTGTTAGTACTAGAATAAACCTATAACATAGAAAATTGCATACCCTTGTAATTTCATGCTACCTTTAGCAACCATTTTAGCATTTCACACCTCCTCTCTAGATGATAGGCTAGGTTTGTGTGATTTTGGTCTACTTCTTTTATCAAAAAATTCATTATAGTGCTTTAATGTTGACATGGTCCTAAGGTGCCTTGTACGACTAGGAGTTGGTTTTACTTGGACCCGAGTGCTATGTGTCGATGTCGACACACCACGCTAGTGTCCTGCATCTATTTTCTAATAGCTATCCATTTATGGGTGTTACAACACGCTTTTGAGTGATCATGATGATTCTTGGTAATGCTCCTAGAGGTCACATAATGACTCCTTGCATGCATTTTTTAGATTCTTCCCTCTTGGAAGAGTATTGGAAGGATTTTGAATTCATTCAAAACATTCATTTGTACACACACTCTCTCTCTCTCTCACTTCGGACAATTTACCTTTTGAGACTGCTATTTTCTTGTGTGAACTGGACTTCTACAACAACCATTCATGATTTATACTGTTCTTGAGCATTGCAAGATCATTTTATTTGGATCTTGGGGGCTTTTCTCTCTTTAGTGCTCTTTGAGGAGGCTTTCTTCACTAGGGTTTTGAAGCTACAATTGTTCTTTGAGCTCTTGGGGAGTTTTTTGCCTCTTCTTGGTGAATTACATTGGTGAGTCATTCCTTTATTGTATTTAGGATAATTTCATTTACAAATATGTATGGTGTAGACCACCATTGATGTGTTTTCTTTCTTGGTATACACCACCCATTGTTACACTTTGTTAGGTGTAGACCACCTATTTATCTTTATTGCACAAACACATTTGACACCTCAAATAGTAGAACCCAAGTGTAGTCATAGTGGAGAGCTCAATCAATTGAAGCTAGTAGATTGAGAAGTAAATTTCCCATGCTACATTTTTGGTGAACCTTACATGTATAAACAAAAACCTTCATTCTAATTAGTTGTGGTTCACCCTACATTGTAGGTGAATCCACTGTACTAAACAAGCACTTCTTGAAAAAAAAAAAACAACATTCTCTCTTCAACACTTAGGACTGTGTGTTGTAAAGCATGAATGTAGTTTATGAGCTTTACAACCCAGTCTTCAAATTCACAGTATGTAGTGCATAGGAGTCGATGGAATTTAAGGAAGTTGACCTCAATAGCATTTTCTACTAATGCTTCCATGCCTATCCACTCGGCTCCTGACTTTACTAATCTATCTTCTGAACAACTTAATCTCTCTCATTCATCTCCATCTTCTCACTCTGTGCCAATGACTTTGTTCCATGATGTAGAGCAAGTTTTCGACCACGAGGTAGCACTTGAGTATGTCCCACCAGAACGAATTAATGCCTTAGATCACGAATTAGGTGATTTTTGCAATTTCTTGTCTCATGAGGACATATTTGGCTCTGTTGTTCCTTTGATCAATGCTCTCCGTATCATGCTAAACAATCATCTTAAGATTATTAAATTTCTTCAGAGCCTCTTCTCTCACATTGTGGATAGTGAAACCCCACCATTGGTTATTTGTATTCCAAGTGCTCAAAACTCCCAGTCTCACACCCCTGGTAATCAGCTCTCCATGGTTCTACCTACCATAGGCATTCATACTTACACTTCTATATAGATGACCACCAATTGTGTTAATACTGCTAGTGTTGGTTTTTCTTCGTCTATCGATGGAACGAATCCTATTAATCAATATAGATTTGTTTAGCCCTCGAGGCCTCTACAATTTAATTTTCCTCTTGGTAATCCTAGAACTTTTTAGTAGATTTCACAACCTCCTATTTCTTCTCCACTTCCTCCACTATCACATACAACTGATCCTATGATAAACCAACTATTGCAAAATGTTGGTACATTACATCAACAACTTGCTTCTTTGTTTACTTCATCAGCACAACCCCTTGTGCTTGCTTACTACCAACACAGTTTCTTTCTCTTACTATCCTTTCCACACCATTTCCAAAGGGCTTTAAAGACCCTATATTTGAAAATTATATAGGCAAGGGTGACTCGAACACTCATATTTATTCTTTCACTGCTCTTTGTAGTGACTTTCTATTTCAAGATGCTCTGTTAGCCAAACTATTCCCTCATTCCCTCAAGGATATGACATTATATTAGTTTTTCTTACTTCATGACCATTCTATTCTATCTTTTGATCAATTAGTAAATCAGTTATTACAATGTTTCTAGGGTAACATTGGACCTTAGGTTACTTTCACAAACATGGTCCATTATACGCAAGGAAATAATGAAAAAGTAACTAAATTTATCTGTCAATACCAATCTTTGTTCTCACAAATTCCATATGCCCTACTTGATTCTAATGTGCAGTGGTTTTTCATAGGAAACCTACAACCACGGATCTGGGACATGATTCTTTTGATGTGATATTCTTCTTTTGCACATCTTTGCACAACATTGCATGACTATCATCAATTGCTAAGCCAATTTGAGAGTTCTACCTCACCAGCTCCTACTGACTAGTCTGGTGGTTCCACATCATATAACTATAAGAAAAATATTTTTTATTACAAAAACAACTCATCAACAGTATTCAACAATCTATTGGATGAAGCAGCTCCACAAGCTGCTCTAGCCCTATCTACTCCAAAAACAAATAATAATAGAAAATCCACTTCTTTAAAGGAGTCTCTCTACAACATCATGACATGGCTCCTAAACAGTGGTTTGGTGTAGCTTCCTCTCATTTGTCCCCTTGATACCAACAAGCCATTTTCACCTTCCTATGATGCAAAATTATTTTGTCAATTCCACTGAGTCCCAGGTCATGATATTGAGCGATGTCTATGTCTTAAGCACACAGTGCAGGACCTCATCGACCAGGGTGTTATCCAAGTCTATAGAGGAAATAAGAAAAGTAATAAGTTAGTTTATCCTGCTAATCAACATTTGTAGATCTATACAAATCTGATGCCTGACCACAACTCTAATTTTGTTGACCTCGCTTCTCCCTCTGTGGCACTAGAGTCAATCCCTGATGTTTCTTCTTCCCACTCATATTTTGAGATGATAGCTATGGCAGATGTTTGTTCTATCCCTACTCGAGAACATTCTATTTCTAAACCTCTTTTCTCCTTTTCCCCTTCTGAGATTATGCCTAACACATCGAAAGGCCCTATCTACATTCCTACGGATATCAATGGGAAACCCATCAAGGGTGTCCTCATTGATCCCATTTACATGGTCAATATGGTTATAGAGGAATTCTTGTATATATACAAAATTTATAAAGAAACATATTAGTCATCTAATGTCTTTATAAGGTGTCATGATGGCATGTCTCGCCCCACCTTGGGTACGATCACCCTTTTTGTCCATGTTGGACCCAAATCCCTAGACGTTCCTATTACATCGTAAAATGTCCCCCTAGGACTTTTACCTCCTAAGTTTAGCTCCCAGGTCCCTTATTTTTCATCATGCATGTTAGAATTGAATCCTAAGACAAAATGCCCTGAAACCCATGTCAAAATGGACTTAAGGAGCACTATAGAACTTAGATCCTGACCCAAAATAGGCCCTAGGGCTTGGATGCTCATGCCCTTGCCCTGCCCTATTTTGGCGGGGTCCCAAATTTTAATGTCAGTAAAGTTACCATTAAAGGTGTTCCTTGCCGACATCTTAAGCTTGAATTATGAAATTTGTAGCAGGAATGCATATATAAGCATGTTTAGGACTTCATTTGAAAACTAGAAGATGATTATGATGTTTTGGTGAACTTATGATTTTAGAGCATTCAAGGCATTCATTGTGGCAAAGTAGATTTGTATTGTTGTTGTGTTTGTTATTGTAGATTTGACTTCATCTTCTCATGTTGTGAAAGATCTTCATCTACATACGTGCTACACCTATGAGGTGATATCTATTTGTGTTTGAATCAATCATTTATCAATTTGTTTTTGCCTCTATCTTGCAAGGATACACACTCTCTATCTAACAATAGTGTCGGAAGGCTTGAATGCCATTCCAGGGCTCGACCGAGGCAAGCTCCTAAACACCACAACCCCCAACCCCTCTTCTTGTGATTGTATGTGATAGGTGTCAGATCATGAAGAGTGGAGTTGCAGAGGAGTGTTACAGAGCATAAGGATCCTAGATCTGATGGAAAGAAGAAGAAAATAGCACTATCAAGGCTTGGGTGCTAGTCCCTTTGCTCTCCAGGTTTGCAGAGCCTGAAATCTCTAGAACATGGATAATCAATAGTGGAAAGGGTCTGGAAACCCCTGATAAAAATCCTACCTTGGTCTTGGGCACAAGTCCCTTTGCCCCTGACTGTTCAAGACTCTGAACTTTGAAATATGGTATGTATCTGATCTTGAATTAATATCTCTGTGTGCGAACATTTGTCAAAATTCATCTATTTGTTCATGATTTTGCATAATTAGGGTTTTGAGCATAATTGGACTTAAATTAACACATTAATCATCAATTTCCAAATTTCCCTATCATTACAAGTTACAACCAACTTGTAGGTGAATCCTCTTGTAGAAGTTGTGATTCAACTCAGTTAAATGTCCTTGAATGTCTATAGTGAAAGGAGGATCTAGTTAAACTATTTATCAATCCCATCTTCCTCCTTTTCCTACATAACAGTTCCCATGTCTATTATTCCTGCTTTTGACCATTTTTATGTGAAGTTGGGCCTACCCTGGCTCACTTACATGGGCACAGTCCCTTTAGTGGCTCATTGCTGCCTTAATTTTCCTCACGATGGTGTAGTGCACATGATCCATCACAGCATATTCATACCACTCACCATGCGAGGTAACTTCTTGTTGGACTACTTCTGGCCATCCCCCACTGAGCCACTTCAAACTCATAATGACTTTCTATTTATATCTTACCAGAAGTTTAAAGGAAGTAGGATTGCTCAGTTGTCCACTGGCCCCTTAGTTTCCTCTTCTTTGGCTTCTTCCCTTATGGTTCCTTTATCTTCAAATGATGCTTCTATTCCTTCTTCTGCTCCCCTTGAAGATCAAGGAAAGTAGCTTGTAATGAGTGTACCTCCCTGTTCTCATGCACCTAGTTTTTACTTTGTAGTACCTCCTCCCATCTCTTACATGAGAGCTTGGGATAGACCTATAGTACAACCTCGTGCATGGCATTATCGTGTTGTTTCTTAGCCTTTGTTTGTTGTTTTTATTCCTTCTACCTCCTCAGTGGCATCAAGAAACCCACCTCTCTTGAGTACTCCTCCACCCATAGTGGTTCCCTAACCTTCAGTGGTTGATTTGATTCCTCCTATCCCTCTTATGGAAAGAGGAAAGAAACCCATGTTGTGAGAAACTTCCCCTTCTCTTACTCCTATGGTCTCTCTACCATTAATGGTCACCTCTGTTGGCCCATGTATCCCTGTGAATGTGGATGATGTGGAGCCCATGATGGAAGACCCCCCGAATCCATCAATAGAAGCCTTGGTCTATGTGAGGCAGAACCAACTTGTAAGAGATCACAAGAATCACCATTGTGTTGCGGCCCAAGCACGTGCTATTGATGCACAAACTCCTTTTGAGGATCCCTCTTCCTTGTAGCCTTTCGTTGATCATGTTCTTCCTCTGGATCACTGCCTTCCTATTTCCCTTCCTCTGTCTCTCCCATTCCCAACCTCACTCTAGTCATCAGTGTCACTCCTAATGCCACCTCTACTACTATTGTACCCACCCAACTTGTGTTTTCTAAATGTAAGACTAATCACTATCCTACTCATCGTAGCTTCAACCTAAGTGCATTATGTAGTTTCCTTTACTGTCTACTCACCCTTCTTCTTCTTCTTCTTCTTCTTCCCTCTTTATGGAGAACATTACTCCATCCATGTCTCCTAGTGTTTACCATACAACTAATAGCACTCAGGATTTACCTCTGGTTTGCATTTCAAATAGTGACTCTCCTAATTCCTCCCCTATGAAAATTGTAGAGTCTATTCCAAACATTCCCACATTGTCCATGATCTTTTAAAACTCATTGACAATTGTGAAACCTAGTGCTCAAGAAGATCTAACCCCACTTGTTGATCCTTTGTACTTGGCTCCAAGAGAGTATCCTTCAACTACTCTGGTTGTGGTTCCATTATCAACAATCCCTCCATCTCATTATGAATATCAAGATTGGGATCAATATGACCTGTTTGTGGGTAACTCGTGAGAGATTTACATTTGTTTTATGTGTTTTCTTGTTAGTAATATTTCTCATGTGCTGTTCTTTTATGTTTGTTAGTTATGCCTAGAGGACCCACGATGCTCTTGTAGACACATGGATAGAGATGGAACTTATCTATTGTTATATTCTTCTATTTGTCCATACTTCCTTCTCTATGTTGTCCTTTTCTTTGTTGATGTGACATTTTGGGGATGATGCAAAGCTTTGGAAGATTTAGCTTCCTTCCATGTTGACCCAAAATTTTGAAAATTTTCATCTTTTTCATTTTAATACATATTTGTCTCTTAGTGACCTTCTTCCCTCGTACTCATAGTTCTACGTGTTTGGGGGATGATGATAATATAGAAAATGAGATTCTATGATTATTACATTCATATATATACATTATGTTGACCCTAAAACACACAGATCCCTTAGAGTTTCTGGTGCTTGTTGCTTGTTTGATATGGCATGTGTTAGCATTTTTGGTGTCATACCATGCTTACACAAGTTCTTTGTGTATCATGTATGCAACATCACCTTAGTTGTCCCTCTTTGGGGGAATTCCCTTTCTTTCACAAGATGGAGCTTTGAGAACATATCTATTGATATATGTCTCTTAAAGCTCTCTTCCTCATTTATCCATTAAAATCAATTGCATACGTGTAATTTATGAAATTATTTTAAGGTGGGGGCATATCTCTCCTACTTTACACCTATTCACATACACCATTTTGTTGAAATTCTCCCTAAGGTATTGTTTTTTGTTATGCTCCCTGAAGTGTGCACTCCCTATAGCATTTGTAGCTAGTGGTCCCAAGCAGATGCACTTGCTTGGCCTGTCCACACTTTTAGCTACTTTTTTTACACTCTTTGTGAGTCACCTAACAATGCAGTTTGTTAGTCCTAGTGGCCCACAAGAGTTGGTATGGTTCTTATCTCTCATAGTGTGCTATCCTTAGAACCATTCTTGGCATTCTTTCTAGCTCTCATAGTGTGTTAGAAATGTCTCTTTGTTGCTTTGGATTTATTCTTTCCTTGTGTGTGTTTTTGTAGATATCAGTAGATTAATTATATGATTTTCTAGATAGTGATGTTTGAGAAAATCATATTTAATCTAATCCTTTTAAGATGTTTTATGATATTGACATTGTGATTTTGCATTTGATTTTGGAATGGTCAAATGGATTGAAGTGACCAAAACTAAGAGAGGTTATTGTGGATAGACCTCACATGCACTTGTAGGTTGAAATGAAACATTCCCAGCTGCCACGAATTATAAGCACTGCTTTGTCAAAGTTTGGCATTTTTTGCTCTTAGGATACTAAGTGACTTTGTTGGTAGCCTATTGCCCTAAATGAATGGGACACTTGGCACATGAAATGAGACCTCCCCTAGCATTTACCCACCCACCCTGATGTGTTGGCATAGTCAGTTTTGCCCCACAAGCTGTGGAATGAAAAATGTCACTCCTAGCACCTTTCCACTGCATGAAACTAAAGCATTTTGCAAGAATGCATTTTGTTTTGGCATTGTCAAACGGATTGGAGTTGACCAAAACTAAGAGAGGTTATTATGGATGGACCCCATGTGCACATGTAAGTCAAAATAGAACATTCCTGACTGCCACAAATTCTGAGAACTACTCTGTCAAAGTTTGGCAGTTTTTTGCTCTTAGGGATCTTAAGTGACTTTGTTGGTAGCTTTCTTCTCAGAATGATTGAGATGCTTGGCACATGAAACAAGACCTCCCCTAGCATTTACCCACCCACCCTGACATGTTGGTGTAGTCAGTTCAGCCCCACGACGAGAAGAAGAAAAAATATGGCACCTGGCAAGGTTGTGCTATATGTTATTGAAGCATTTTACAAGAATGCATTTGATTTTGACACGGTCAAATAGATTAGAGTTGACCAAAACTGAGAGAGGTTGTTGAATTATTGTCATTGATGTCAAAGGAAATTATTTAAATGTTTTCATTGATGAGTCTAAAATAAAAAGATTAAACAGATTCAGTGACAAAGGGTGGATTCCTTGAGATTGTTAGAGCTCAGAGTTTCAACCTTACTCATTTCAGCCTTATTTATCTGTTCATCAGAGTTCAGAGTCACTCCTTGACTCGTTCCATAAAGGAATATGGAAGGAAGAATCCCCAATGCCCAAAGCCTGATAATATTGCCCAAGGGGCAAGGTTGTCCATGTGGCATCATTCTGTAGTTCCGCAAGAATGTTTTACCCTTTGTAATTTGCTTTCATGAAATGTCAGAAAATAATTATTTGACCATCAAATTTGTAGTGATAAGCTACAAAGTTGTTGTACATGTATCTTTACACATTTTGATGTGGATATTAAGTGAATAAGAGAATTAGAAAGTGGAGTTTCTCTTTGATTCATTCCAAAATGGAAGGCAAAAGAGAAGAAGTTTGAAGCTTAATAAAGAAGGTAAAAGACCAAAAGTCTGACGCCTGATAAAGAAGAGGAAAAACAAGAAGCCCGACGCCTGATAGAGTTACAAAGGAAGAATATAATGGGATTAGAGGTAAGCTTATAATGCTTCCATGAAGGAAGGTGATAGACTAGAAGCTTGATCTATGAAAGTCTGCCAATTCAGATTTTTTGTAAAAAGAGAATATTAGCAGCATATTGCATGGCAACGGTGAGTAAACAACAGAAAAGTAAATTCATCGCATGTGCAGAGATAAATGCAAAATTATATTTTCTAGTAGATACAGGTTGTTTTGTTGGACATGCAGAAGAGTGGAAGTGTAGAAAAGCGAGGGTTTTTGCATGCATAAAAGCTAGAGTGCACACATGCAAATGTGCAAGTGTATGCAGAATTAGCTGCATATAAATAAAAGTGATTGTACACATAATTATGTGACTGTGTTGTAGAAACAAATTGACTTAGGCATGAGTAGAATTGAAGTGTAGAGTGAGTCTAGGTGAGTAGAGTGAGAGGAGAAGAGTGTGTATGAATTGAAAAGGTGCAATTGAGGTTTATGAAGAGCCAAATGGTTGCATACATGAATATGTAATAATTCAGTGAGGTTGGTGCCTCCCGTGGACTGATTTGGTGCTTAGATTAGGGGATTGTAGTCTTCTTAGAGTTGGTGCTCTTAAATTAGGGGTTTGGTGACTCCTTAGAGTTGGTGCTCTTAAACATTGTAATCAATGGTTTCATTTGTGAGGCTGGATTAGGATGGTAGATCCTAGCAACATTTTCTCACCATGGTTTTTCCCATATTAGGTTTTCCATGTATATCTGGTGTTCATGTGTGCATGATTTCTTATTGTTGATGCTTATGTACTGAAAGTTAGTTTAATTTGCATTCTAGAGGTTTAAAGTTTTAAGGTTTATTGATCTACTAATTCACCCCCCTCTTAGTAGATTGCTTGTGTTCTAACAATTGGTATTAGAGCTAGGTTCCTTGGAGAAGCATAATAGCTAAAGTTTGATCTGGGAGATTGAACACATGGCCGGTCAAGAAGGATCTCACTCAAACAAAGCACCATTGTTTGATGGAATGAATTATGTGTTATGGAGTATATGGATGGAAGCCTACCTAACTTCAATAGGGTTTGATGTATGGCAATCTGTTAAGGATGTTTATACTACTATATCCCCTCTAATAAACCAGGAAGGTAAGAAGGAATGTGAGAATAATGCTAAGGCCAAGAATTCATTTCTATGTGGTTTAGCTAACTTTGAATTTGTGAAAGTAATGCAATGCAAGTCTGCCAAAGAAATTTGGGATAAGCTTCAGAGCATCTAAGAAGGAGATACAAAGGTGAAACAAGCCAAGCTGTAGACCTTTAAAGGAATCTATTTGAAAGCTTGAAGATGAGAGAGGAAGAAAAGATTGTTGATTATCTTCTCAAAGTTGATGAAGTTATGAATGCTATGAGAGGACTAGATGAAGAAGCAAAAGAGCCAATGATTGTTCAGAAGGTACTTAGATCTTTACCTTCCAGGTATGATTCTAAAGTCTCTGCTATAGAAGAAACAAAAGAGCTTGATAAGATAATTGTTGATGAGCTACATGGTATTTTTACTTCCTATGAAATGAGGACAAGTTTTACTAATACTTCAAATAAAGGAACTGCATTTAAGGCATCAAAGAAGTCAAATAATGTAGAGCTTGAATCTGAGATAGATGAAGAAGAGGCCAATTTTGTAAGAAGATTGAAGAGAGGATCTAGGATATATAAAGGTAAGTTACCCTTTAAGTGTTTTAATTGTGGAAAGGTTTTGTCACTTTGTTGCTAAATGTCCTTTTGAAGGAAAAGATAAAAGTGATGAATTTGATAGTAAGAAAAGTAACAAGTAGTTCTATCCAAAGAAGAAGAATTTTCAAAATAATTTTCAGAAGAACAAGAAGAGTCTTTACATAGAAGGTGACAATAATTCCTCTAAAGATAGCCCCATCTCATAAGACAACAATGAAGGCATTTTTTAGGCTGAAGAAAATGAATACCTGTACATGACAGTGGAGACTACTGATATAGATCAGAACAATATTGATCTAGAAGATCCTGAGAATGAAGAAGAAACAGAAGTAGATTTGGAAGGAGAGCTAGTCTTTTCTTTAGAAGAGATTGAGAAACTTAGGAAGAAAAATTCTAAACTAAAGCTACAACTTCAAGAAGACATGGTGTCTAAGAAGCTTGTTGAATTAGAAGAGATTATTGTTGATTTGAAGACACAAGTGGAAGAAGCCAAGAGAATAGAAGAAGTTACTAAATTATAATTGAAAGCTAAATCAGAAGAAGTTTTGAAACTAGAATCTGAAGTGGTATCTTTGAGAAAAGAATTAGAAAATGCTAAGGATAAGATTGACCTAAGTCTAAAATTTGAAAAGAACAGTGGCTTGCTTGATGAAATGATAGGCAGTCAGAGATTTCCAAAGAGCATGGATGGTTAGGATTTGAAGAAGATTAGCATTCAAAGTCTGGTGAAACTCCTTGAAAGACTAAAGAGAAGTAGAAGAAGGAAGATGATGGATTCACAAAAGTCAGAGATTTGAAGGAGAAAAGGTTCAAAGGTCCCCCTTTTGCAAGATATTCTAGTGTGATCGGGTTTCCTCAATCCTTTTATGGCTATTGTTATTCATGTAATCAATATGGTCATAGAGTTGTTAATTGTAGACTTGTTCCTAGGAGAAGAATTGATTTTATTAACAAAACTTCTTTTGTATCTCTAGGAGATTTTAGAGTAGTTTGTTATAAATGCAATAACTTTGGTCATATGGCAAAATTTTGTAAAACAAACTTTGTAAAAACTAACAAACAGGAAAGGAAGGAGAATGTTCCTCCTGAGGAGGATAATGTATCAGACTCTCTTGTGATTAAGGAGAAGAAAACTAAGAAAGTCTAGAAGAAGAAGAAGGATGATCAGAAGAAAGAAGCATCTCTGATAGTACATACAACATTTCATGCTAAGAGACAGAATCCATGGGTGATCTAGATAGTGGTTGTTCTAGTCACATGACAGGAGACAAAAGTAAGTTTATAAGTATACAAGAATTGAATGGAGGCTTAGTTAAGTTTGGTGACAACATATCTAAGAAGATCTATGGTAAAGGAACACTGGGTATTTATGGAAAAGCCAAGACTCACAATGTCTACTATGTGGAAGAAATAAAGCATAATTTGCTGAGTGTAAGTCAGATGTGTGACAATGAATACAATCTGACATTTAATGCAAAAGGCTATAAAATCAGAAAGGAAAGATCTTGTAAGTTGGTTGCTAAGGCAAGTAGAATAGAGAGTAATCTTTACAATCTCAAGGAGATTCAAGGAAGAAGTTGTTTGAGGAGGGAGATTGATGAAAGTTGGTTGTGGCACAAAAGATTGGGACATATCAATTTTGACAACCTTGTGAAGGTAAGTTCAAAAGGTGCAGTTAGGCACATGCCTAAAATTACCAAGCAAGCAAATACAATTTGTAAGGAATGTCAGTATGGGAAGTAGACAAGGTCAAGCTACAAAACAAAATAATACTCTATGTCAAGACTCTTGGAGTTAGTTCATACAGACCTATGTGGTCCAACCAAGACACAAGGACTAAGAGGTGAGATATATTTTATGTTATTAGTTGACGATTTCTCAAGAATGACATGGGTAACCTTTCTAAAGGATAAATCAGAAGCCTTTGAGACATTTAAGGATTTTATGTCTTTGGTTGAGAAGGAGAGTGGTCTGGCAATCAAATGCCTAAGATCAGATAGAGGTGGAGAATTCACCTCCAACAAGTTTGTGGAATACTGTGAAAAGCACGGCATAAAAAGATAATATTCTGCACCTAGAACACCACAACAGAATGGCATTGTGGAAAGGAAAAATAGAATGGTAAAAGAGATCACTAGAACTATGCTAAATGAGGTGAAGTTACCTAATGTTTACTAGAGAGATGCAATACACACAACAATGTATGTCTTAAATAGAGTGCAGTTAAGGGTAAACACTAATAAGACACCTTATGAATTATGGTTTGGCAGATCTACTTCTGTCAAATATTTCAAGGTGTTTGGTAGTAGAAGCTACATCAGAAGAGATGAAGATGGTCTTGGAAGCTTTGATTCAAGATGTGATGAAGGCATATTTCTAGGATATTCTAGCAAATCCAAAGCTTATAATTGTTACAATAAGAGATTGCATAGAATCATGGAAAGCTCTAATGTAAGGATAGATGAGGACCGGCCACATCTAACTAAGAATAAGATAGATGCTTAGATGGATCAGTGATACCAGAAGAAAAAAAAGATACTACTGATGAAGAAGAACCTAAAGAATCAACTAATAAAGCAATCGCAAGATATGTGTAGAAAAATTATCTAAAACAATAAATAATCGGTGATAAAAATGAAGGCATGGAAACAAGAAGGAAACTTGCTAGGGAAAATGAACAAGTAAATTTCTCTTTAGTCTCTAAGATTGAACCTAAAACATTTAATGATGCTAGTGAGGATGAAGGGTGGATCAATGCAATGGATGAGGAGCTCAATCAGATAGAGAAAAATTAGACTTGGGAATTATTTCCAAGACCTACAGATAAGAATGTGATAGGCACAAAATGGGTGTTTAAAAACAAGACGAATGAGGATGGAGAAGTCATGAGAAACAAAGCACATTTGGTTTGTAAAGGATATGCAAAGGTTGAGGGCATAGATTTTAAAGAAACATTTGCACCTATAGCAAGACTGGAAGCCATTAGGATGTTTTTGGCATTCTCTATTTATAAGAACTTCAAGATTTACCAAATGGATGTTAAATCTGCATTCTTAAATGGGAACCTTAATGAAGAGGTCTATATTGAGCAACTTGAAGGGTTTCAGTTGTCAGAGAAAGAAGATTATGTGCGCAGACTGAAAAAGGCTTTGTATGGTCTGAAACATGCCCCTAGGGCTTGGTACTCTAAGCTGGATAGTCACCTCCAGCAACAAGTATTCAAAAAAGGATGTGCAGATAGTAAATTATACTTCAAATCAGAAGGTGAGCACATGTTGATTATTGTTTTATATGTTGATGACATTATTTTTGGGGGTATTCATGACAGAATGAGCAAGAAATTTGCTGAACAGATGCAGAAAGAGTTTGAAATGTCCATGCTTGGAGAACTTTATTTCTTTCTTGGTTTACATCTATCACAATTAGTCTACCAAGGAATATTCATATCCCAAACCAAGTATGCATCAATATAAGACTGTAAACCTATGAGTACCCCCATGATGATAGGATGCAAGTTGAGCAAGAATGATGAATCACCCGATATAGATCAGATGATGTATAGATCTATGATAGGTAGCTTATTGTACCTAATTGCATCTAGACCAAATATCATGCAAGCAGTATGCATGGTGGCTAGATTTCAAGCTGCTCCTAAGGAATCTCATGTTCAAGTTGTAAAGAGAATCCTTAGATATCTTAAAGGTATTGTGGATTATGGATTATGGTACCCTAGAAATAATGATTTCACTTTGATAGCATATACAGATCTTGATTGGCTAGGAAGTATAGATGACAAGAGAAGCACTAGTGGTGGAGCTTTCTTTCTTGGTGATATGCTGGTATCATGGCTTAGCAAGAAGCAAGATTCAGTCACATTGTCCACTGCTAAGGTAGAATATGTTGCTATTGTTTCATGGTGCACACAAGTTTTATGGATGAAGCAGACACTCAAGGATATAAAGGTAGAGTTTAATGATCCTATTTCCATTCTTTGTGATAATACAAGTGTAATTAATATCTCAAAGAATCTTGTGATGCATTCAAGAACAAAGCACATTTCCATTAAATACCATTTCTTAAGGGAAAGAGTTGCAGATCAGGAAGTTAACTTGAAGTATGTCAGCACACAAGATCAGGTTGCAGATATTTTCACAAAGCCACTTGCCAAGGATACTTTTGAATATCTTAGGCAAAAGCTAGGAGTTATTTTTCCTTCTTCTCACAAGTAGAAGTGCAGCTGTGACAACTATCCAAGGAGAGTAGTGCAAGGCTTATCTTTCATCCCTGTGTGGATAGTGACTACCTTTCAGGGGGAGTGGGTAGTTAGATGGCAGTCGCAGTTTACTATTAGTAAGGAGGTTGATTACCTCCCTTTGCCATTGATGTCAAAGGGGGAGAATTAGAGTAAGGGGGAAAAAATGCAGAAGAGATTGAATAGGGGAGAAAATGTAGAAGAGATAGAGCAATGATAAAGATACATTATTCATAGGTTGCCATCAATAACAAAGGGGGAGATTGTTGAATTATTATCATTGATGTCAAAGGAAATTGTTCAAATGTTGTCATTGATGAGTCTGAAACCAAAAGATTAAACAGGCTCGGTGACAAAGGGTTGATTACTTGAGATTGTTAGAGTTCGTAGTTTCGGCCTTACTCATTTATCTATTCATCGAAGTTTGGAGTCGCTCCTTGACTCATTCCATAAAGGAAGATGGAAGGAAGAATGCCCGGTGCCTAAAGCCCGATAATATTTCCTGAGGGGCAAGTTTTCCCACGTGGCATCATTCCATAGTTCCACATGAATGTTTTTCCCTTTGTAATTTGCTTATGTAGAATGGCAAAAAATGGTTATTTGACTATCAAATTTGTAGAGATAAGCTACAAAGTTGTTGTATGGGTATCTTTGCACATTGTGACATGGATATTTAGTGAATCAAAGAATCAGAGAGCAAAGTTTCTCTTTGATTCATTCCAAAATGGAAGGCAAAAGAGAAGAAGTTGGAAGCCCGATAATGAAGGTGAAAGACCAAAATTCTGATGCCCGATAAAGAAGAGGAAAAACAAGAAGCTCAAAGCCTGATAGAGTTACAAAGGAAGAATATAATAGGATAAGAAGTGAGATTATAATGCTTCCATGAAGGAAGGTGGTAGAATGGAAACTTGATCTCAGAAAGTCTACCAATTCAAATTTTTTGTAAAAAGAGAAAATTAACAGCAGATTGCATGGCAACAGTGAGTAAACAATAGAAAAGCAAATTCAGTGCATGCGCAGAGCTACATGCAAAAGTAGATTTTTTGGTAGATACAGGTTGTTTTGCTAGACATGTAGAAGAGAAGAAGTGTAGAAAAGAAATGGTTTTTGCATGTAGAAAAACTAGAGTGTGCACATGTAAATGTGCAAGTGTATGCAGAATTAGTTGTATATAAATAAAAGCAAATATACACAAAATTATGTGACTATGTTGTAGAAATGAATTGATGCAGGCATGAGTAGAATTGAAGTGTAGAGTGAGTCTAGGTGAGTAGAGTGAGAGGAGAAGAGTGTGTATGAATTAAAAAGGTGCAATTGAGGTTTATGAAGAACCAAATGGATGCATACATGAATATGTAATGATTCAGTGAGGTTGGTGCCTCATATGGACTGATTTGTTGCTCATATTAGAGGATTGTAGTATCCTTAGAGTTGGTGCTCTTAAATTAGGGGTTTGGTGACTCCTTAGAGTTGGTGCTCTTAAACATTGTAATCAATGGTTTCATTTGTGAGGTTGGATTAGGACAGTAGATCCTAGCAACATTTTCTCACCATGTTTTTTCTCATATTGGGTTTTCCATGTATAAATGGTGTTCATGTGGGCATGTTTTTTTGTTGTTGATGCTTATGCACTGAACGTTAATTTAATTTGCATTCTAGAGGTTTAAAGTTTAAAGTTTTATAAATCTATTGATTCATGCCCCTCTCAGTAGATAGATTGTGTTCTAATAGAGGTTATTGTGGATAGACCCAACATGCACTTGTAGGTTTGAATGGAACATTCCCATTTATCACGAATTCTGAGAACTACTCTGTCAAAGTTTGGCATTTTTTGCTCTTAAGATCTTAAGTGACTTTGCTGGTAGTCTGTTACCCCAAATGACTGGGACACTTAGCACATGAAACAAGACCTCCCCTAGCATTTACCTACCCACCACAATGCATTGGCATAGTTAGTTTGGCCCCATAAGCTATGGAATGCAAAATGTCACTCATAGCACCTTTCCTCTGCATGAAACTGAAGCATTTTGCAAGAATACATTTCATTTCAGCACAGTCAAATGGATTGGAGTTGTCCGAAATTGAGAGAGGTTATTGTGGATGGAACCCATGTGCACCTATAGGTTTAAACAAAATATTACCAGTTACCACTCATTCTAAGAAATACTCTGTCAAAGTTTGGCATCTTTTTGCTCTTAGGGATCATAAGTGACTTTGCCAATAGCCTACTGCTCAGAATGACTGGGATGCTTGGAACATGAAACAAGACCCCCTATCATTTAACCAGCCACATCGATGTGTTGGCACAGTCAGTTTAGCCCCACGATGTGTGGAATGCAAAATGTCACTTCTAGCAACTTTCCATTGCATGAAATTGAAGCATTTTGTAAGAATGCATTTAGTTTTAGCACGATCAAACAGATTGGAGTTGACAAAATCTAAGATAGGTTATTGTGGATGGACCCCACATGCATCTGTAGGTCAAAATGGAAAATTTCCATCTACCATGAATTCTGAGAACTGCTCCATCAATGTTTGGCAATTTTTTACTTAGGGATCTTAAGTGACTTTGCTGGTAGCCTACTGCCCAGAACGAATGAGACACTTGGTGCACAAAATGAGACCTCCTAGAATTTACCCACCCACCTCGACACATTGGTGCAGTCAATTCAGCCCCACGAGTTGTGGAATGCAAAATGTCACTCCAAGAACCTTTCCATTGCATGAAACTAAAGCATTTTAGAACAATGCGTTCCTTACCACCATAGGCAAACAAAATTCATTTAAGAAAACCTAAGGTAGGTGTTTGTAGGTGGACCTAACATCCACATATACATGCAAAGAAGATGTTCCTAGGTGTCACAGTTTGAAGGAACAACTGGTCCAAAGTTTGACACCTTTTTGTCTTAGGGCTCTTGAGAGATTGTCTGTGTTCGATGTAGCCGAGAATGACCATGAGGCTTTGCCATCGAAAAGACATCTCCCCTAGCATTTACCCACCCACCTAGACATGTTGGCACTGTTCTTTTGGCCCCAAGAGATGTCGAATGTAAAAATTTAGTCCTAATACCATTCTAGTAGATGAAAATTCAGTACTATAAAGGTATTCTCGCTTGATCCCATGTCTTGTAGGGCATCAATTAAGGTTGTTCTTACTGCTGCTATCAATTGTTAGCACCAAATGTGAAGAATCAAATGAGGGTTTGTCATTAAAACTCATAGTAACATCATTAAAACTGAGAGTAACACCATTAAAATTCATTAAAACTCATTATGAAATAGTAACTAAAGGACATATCATCGTGAAATAATCATGAAGCTTACCTTAATTTCCTCCCAAAGGCAACTTCATAAGGATTATGCCTACCTCCATTATACTCAAATCCTGCATGCAAATACAATTGCACTATTTAGCTAAAATGAGTACACCAATGAACTCTACAATGAAATGAAACTAATCAACCAAGACCAAGGAGCAAATATAAGAAGGTAAGATAGGTTTCAAAAATATAGTAGGTGAAATGAGGATAGCAAAGAAAAATAACATACCTTTCTATCATTTCACTGATTCAATCCAATGAACCATCAGGGTCTGCTCTACTCTTTCTTGTGTCAAGTATTGCCTCATGGTCAGACTCACGAACCTTCCACAAGGTCTTGTTTAGTGGTCTACCCCCATATTTGACCAAATGAATGTTTGATGCCACAATAAGGTTAGAATAATAAATAATCTTCCTGTGTGTCAAAGTCCTCAAACAACCACACATCAGACTTCTTCACTAGGTACCTTCTAAGCCATGTTCCAGTAACAACCACTGATCTTGTAGGGTACTTGATGTTTTCTCCATCTAAAATAGGGGAATCTAATTTCTTTTGTGCCTCAACCCAATGACACAAATAATAATCCATTCCTTCTTCATTGTCTTTAGTTGCAATAACTACATAAACATGCCTTGCATTGATACATGCATTCAGTTCGATGAATATAGTCAACAATACAAAATAAACTACAAAATAAAATGAAATATTGTATTATTAAATTTGAATGTTGATAATACCTGGTTGAACGAGATTTGAAACATGGTCAAAATTAACTGATAATTCAATCTCTGTGAGTTGTAGTGTTGTCGGTAGTTGATACATGTTAATCGGGCTTAGGCTTCTTGTACACCAATCATCAACCCACTCCTTTGACTCACAATCATACCAAGCTTCATCTGTACATGAAGAATAAAAGCATATCATCCACCACATATGAATACTCCATGAACCTGCATTAGAGCTTCTAAAAGAGTGTAGCTCACTCGATCCTATCAATCTACAACAGTCTTCATATTTTGCAATGTTAGTATCATCAACCAACCAAAAATATCTATGAACTATAGACTTACCTTCATTACCTGGACCTATTGTAGTGTTACACCATTCTACAATCTCGCATCTGTCAATTTTGCATTGTTTTTGTACTTCAACTCTTCTCATGCTAATGCTCTTTTGATACATGCTCCCCTTTCCATGTCTGGCCTCACAAAAATTCCACATATGTTGAACACCATTCATCTTATGCAATCTTGCTCAACCAATAGAACATCCACGAATTCTTTAATTGTGATGCACAATTATCTGACCATATGATATTCTAACAAAATGATACACTCATGCTAGCCAAATCACAATAGAACATCTGAAAGCAACCTTGCACAAACTCCGTAGAATGTGTGTGATCATCACTGATATAAAACTGATATTCCCTCAAGATCTTTCTATCATCCTTTGTACTATCTTTGGCATGAATAGATTCTATGCACAAATATAGAAACATATGTAGAATTGTAATAGTGAGATTACACCTCATTCTGTGGCTGTAGTGTGTAGTTCTTTGCAAAGTCAACAACTAAAACGATGGTACCAAGTGGAACGTGTCCTTGCATAACTTGAATTGCAAGTCCAACCATTAAGCTCTATGGATATGCCTGACATACTCGTAAACTATATTATCTTAGAAAATAGAGATAAACTGATACACTGGAATCTTTTGAATGACCAATTCACACCTTTTTGCTTCTTTGCCATCTTTTAGACTATATGCCATTGTCTTATATTTGCTAAAACTTACTAGCTCATTTCCAATTGCCTGTGTGTTCTCCATATGTTCACAAATTGGCAAATGTTGCAACCCACCACAATGATCATATGTGACATCCAAGCATAAGCTATTATGGAATAATTGACCATCCACTCTTTGACATAAGATGCTCGATATGAAATCTCTTGAAGATCTAGGTGGACACTTTATATTACACTCATGCAAAACATCGTTAGTATGTAAATCTACACATATATATCTATAAACATCATAATGATTAGAAAACTCAATATGTACACTACAACAAGTTGTGCGTGTGTGATTTATTTTGACATAAAAAGAATTTACCATTTCAAAATACCTTTGACTAATTTTGACTTGAGGATACATCTCTTGAAATTTCTTGAAAAATTGTGTTTGAGTCACATCCAAAAACTACTTTGGATGTGGCTCATGGTTTTGACAACCAATTCTCCTTCTTACAACATCTCTTGCATTAGGATATATGCTTGTATTATTTTTCCAAAATTCTTCAATGAGGGATCTCAAGGCTTCAACAACAACTTTGTCTTTCCGTGGGAGTCTCCCTAAGAATGCCCACAATTCATTGGTATTTGGGTCCTCAACTCTTTCACATCTTCCAACGGCTCTCATTAGAGTTCTTCTACTTATTTTCAATGCTTGACTTGTAATTCTAATGAGGTGAGCTTTGTTTGTTTGTTGGCTTACTATTGTCGATGTAATGATACGTTGTGTGGCATTACTATCCTTGGTGCGTGAGGTGGAACCTACACTCTCATATGCACTCATTAGATTCTTTACAATTGATTTTTCACTTGAAGAATCTGATGTTCTTAGGCCAAGATTCTTCATAATGGCCTGAATTTCAGATTTCTCATCAATTCAACAAATAGTTGACATCTTCTGGTTTCATTTAAGTTCTCAAAGAATGATTTCCATATCTTATTGGCATACCTTTGGTAACTATGCTTGGGAATCTTATCCTGCATGGGCTTCAAAACATTCTCATAGATATCAATTAGAAATTTAGGCTTTGTATGAAAAATTCTAGGAAGCGTTTTCATTGGTAAAGTTGACTCAACATTAGGAATTTCTTCAATATTTACTTGAGATGAGATAGATGACGTACCTTCAATTGGAGATGGAAAAGATGAAAAGGCTTGAATTTGAGATGGAGAATATGGTGTGCCTTCAACTTGATGTGTGAATGATGGTGTGCCTCCAACTTGAGAAGAGAATAAAGATGTACCTTCAACTTCACCTTTGAAAGATGGAGTGCCTCCAATTTGAGAAGAGAATGATGGTGTTCCTACTTGACCTGTGAATGATGGAGTGTCTCCAATTTTGATATTCAATTTCCTCATTGAATGGAGGTTTTGCATTCGTTCCTTTGTGCCACCAATTCCATCTCTCTCTTAGATTTATTAGATGTGTCATGTTCCTCTTCAATTGCCAATGGTGGAATGTCTTCTTGTATGGTTGACAATTTCCTAATTTCATGAATTCATCTCATTCTTTCTCTTTTCCTCTCATTCTTAGCTTCATACTCTTATGATATTAGAGTCTTTTCTTGTTTCCTTGGCATGATGATGATTTCTATATGAATTATGAATAAGACAATGATGATGCTAGAAGCATGATGTTATAATATTTGCTCATTTCCTCTTAACTTTTTAGCTCTTTTGTGTAATCCTAACTATGGTGCAGTCTTCAAAAGTTAAGAGAATATCTTTGGTTTGACTAGAAATGATGTGAAAATTGGTCTAAATGGTAAAACACTTTAATCAAGACTCCTTGCCTTCAATATAAATATGTCTAAAGAAATGTTAAGGGGCAAAATACTAACTAATTATAAATCTAAAAATTTAAAGTTTCCTAGGGTGGTAGGCACAATCTCTAGGTTAATTTACAAATGGTGGTAGGCACTAAGGAGAGTTATGACAAGAAAATTGCAATGGACCAACCATTCCAAATGGAGACTCATAAGGTAAAACTAGACCTACTAGCATGTTAGGAAAGCCCAGATTCTTATATTCTAGGTGTTAAATTAGTTAGAGTAGCTCATGAAGACAAGTATGAAGTCATCTCAAATCAGCAATCTATTGTCAATAAATGTCATGGAAGTAATGATCACAAAGGTAATGAAGAAAAAACCAATGGATTTCATGACAAGGAACACAATGATGATGTTAGAAGCATAATGAATAATTAGCATGATGATTGTTATGACAAACAAGCTAAGTATATTACTGTTATAAGGACTGAAAGTGTTAAATTATCTTCAAAAGTTAGGAGAATATCCTTCGTTTGACTAGCATGATGTGACAATTGGTCTAAGTGGTAAGACACTAATCAAGACTCCTCACCTTCAATAGATATGTTTGAAATGTTAAGAGACAAAATACTAACCAACACTATAAACTAGATTTATGATGCAAGACTTGAAAAAAATCATGGTGAGCACAAAGAGCATCAATTATAGTTTAAATTAGCTATTCAAGATAGCCAAGGGGTGAAATCATCAAGAAACGAGTAATTCTAAGGCTAATTATGATGACAAAGTTATTGGTGATCTATTGACTGAGTTTTATGATGATAAAAGACTACAATATAGAGTTTATTACAGCCTAACCAGTCTGATTTCTTGGAGAAACCTAGAGATGGTAGTCCAAATAATTTAGAGGGTACTCAAACAACAAATAACTTATCTAGTATAGGTCCAACAAATGAAAATCAAACTAATTTTTTAGAGGTAAATGGCCAAAAGGATAATAACTTGACAACTCATTACTAAATGAGGACCAAATATATCAGATTTGTAGCATCAATCTTGCAAACTTTTATGTTGATACAACTAGTTACATTACAGAGAATGATGATAATACTTTTTTATAGGGTGGTATCAATGACATAGTTCAAATTGAGAGAGTACAAAAGAGTCTTGAATGTCATGATGTTGTTTCTAAAGGTCATGGTTCACTGAACCACATTAACAAGAAGAATCAAGGATGTGTACATACAATGACTTAGGCTACCTTATACTAATGTCTTAGGGTAGCTTAGTCTAGGATTTGATCATGACAATGACTTAGGTATCTTATACTAATTGTGGAAGGATTCTTAGCTTTGTGAAAACCATGAACTTGTTGTCCACTTTGATAGATTTAACATGCAATGTATAAGGGAACATGTGTAGATCATATGTATATTTCTGGACTGTCATAGTCTTGGATGACTTAAGATACTCATATTATCCTTCCTCCACCCTAAAACTTCATCACCCTCATAGAGATTTAGGTACATCACAAAGGACTAGTTATATTATCATGCAAGGAGGCTCTACTCAAGACTGTCCTGACGACATCATACCCTCCTTGACTATACTATAGTACATGCACCCACCAAATCAATACTCTATCTTCCTTAACTCTCTAATAACTCTTTGACAAGCCACTATGTATTCAAGACAACCTCATTGTGATTAGAATTTTCCTAATAACTATGTCAATGACATGTATGGTTATCTTTTAGTTCATGGCAATCTTCCCTATCATATATGAATATCCTTTCAAGACCACCTAGATATGTTTATATAGTATCATGGATATCTTTTTGCATGGATTTGAGATTAATTGACTTATGATTTAGTTTTGATTGTTTATTTTAAAGTATCCTTCTAATTGTTTAGGTTAGTGTTTGAATCAGGATAATAGCAGCATGTGATAATTTTCACTTTCTCATGATAATTTAACTTCTCAAAATGATAATCCTCCCACTTCCCTCATGACTATCCTATAACATGAGATTTCATGATTTAAAATAATCATAAAATGAAGTAAACGATTAAATTTAAAGAACATACCTTACATTTCGAGGTTCAAGTTGCCCAATCCTACAAAATTTAGCTTCAAAATCCTAAAAAATTTAGCTTCAAAGTCCTCAAAAATTTGAACTTTTTGGCAAGTTCCTTTGTATTCAATGTTGAATTCTATATAACTCTAATAGGATTAGTGAAAATTAAGAAAAAAAGAAGCATATATCATCAAATTCAATCTAAATACATTAAAATTAACATTGAAACAATATGAAACATGAAACTATTAGTTTAAACAATCAAATTCTATCCAAAAACATGCAATTTAGTTCTTCTACGTTGAAAAACCAAAAAAAGGTGGTGGATTAGGCAAAAAATGATTGTGAAAATATTAGTTACTAGTTAAAAAAGTGTTTTGTTGTCTAATTGTGCATGAAAAGCAGGGAATAACAAAGCATGTGGGACTGAAACACGAATCCCACATGTTTTTTGTCCTTTTTTTTTGGTTCACAAAACTGCACTCACGTCATTTTGTCAAGAATGAAAGTTTTAAGAGATTTCATGCATCGAAAGTCTTAAGTCTTGTCATGCCTTTAAACTTATAAGTGTTTTAAGTGCATGGAAAGTGGCGAGGGAGCTATAGAGGTGAGAGAGAGAGAGAGGGTAGGAGGTAAAGAGGGGAGAGAGAGATAGAGAGATATAGGAGATGATGTAAAGAGGGGAGGGAGAGAGATAAAGATAAAGAGACTTCTTTTGACATGCAACTCTAAACCCGAGCAACCCTAAACCCCTAAACCTGAGTAACCCTAAATCCCTAAACCCTAAACTCAAGCAACCTTAAACATCTAGACCCTAAATAATTCCCCTAAACACTAACCCCTAAACCCAAGCAACCCTAAACCTTTATATCTCTATCTATATCATCCCTCTACCTCTCAATCTCTCTCCCTATGTCTTTGGCCATGTCCCCCAATCTCTATCTTCATATCTCTCTACCTTTCTATCTCCCTATCTCCCTCTCTCAATCCCTAAAATCTAAATAATACCTCTAAACCCTAAACCCTAAACCTCTAGCTCCCTATTTCTCCCTCTCTAAACCCTAAACCTTAAACCTCTAGACCTTAACCCCTAACCCCTAAACCATAAACCCTAAACTCTAAATAATGCCCCTAAACCATAAATCCTAACCCCTAAACCCTAAACCCAAACCCTTAATGATGTAGGAGCATCCTAGGATCAAGAGCAATCTTGCATCAACCAAAACTATTTGCTTTCTTTTATTTTCTAGCATTTCAGTTGCAGTTCAGTCATTTGTAGTTCAAAATTTTCTACTGCATTTTACCGCATCTTCATATTAGAGCTTGTGGAGTAGGATTTATCTTCTATGCCATTTCATCTACATCATACTAATATTTTAGGAGATTCAAACTCATCTATAGAAAGTTATCGCAATCAGAAGTTCATCAGCTTTCACATAGCAGAGAATTCATGCAGTCAGTTGAGAATAGAAGGTTAGCAGAGCACTTTGATGACTTGCAAAGCCTAATGGATTATCCTAAAAGGCAATTAAAGACTAGATAGACCTCCCTTGAGGTCCACACCATGTTTCATTCATTTGCGGATCTCAATACCATGTGTTTTAGGCTGACCTACTTGTTTTATACACATTTCATCACTCATTGGAGTTTGAAATCTCTTAAGGCCGACGTGGAGGATTCTGTGAGCTTGAAGATGATATATATACATCTCTTAGATGCATTAGTTAGTTCATTAGTTGATATGATAAAATAGCTAGTTAGATTCTTTTCGGAAGGCACTTCAATGCCATATCTTTCATACTTGTAACCTGAAAAGCAGGCCTGTGAGCCCTTTGATTGTAGCCCGCATGTTGCCAGCAATTAAGCATTGTGATATTTGATATATTGAGCATTTGAATCTTCCATTGCATTCTATTATTGTGTTGTTTTTGTTGTGTTTATTCTAGCTTCATGGTTTGGACAGTCCCTTCTTAGGACCCTCCATCCATGAATGCACCAAGTGGTATCAGAGTGAAGTTTTGAATCCTTTGGGAGTAAAGGCATTCCAGAAGATCTTATGGTGAATAGATCACTGACCTAAGGTAGTCTACTTGTATTTGTCAACAGAGTATTGATTGTGAGGCAGTTGCATCCTTGTAGTCAGATCGCCGAATTGAGGTAGTTGCACCAGATCCTAGGAAGAGATGCTGCCAAGGAGGATGCCTTTTATGGCCAATGTTACTGGAAGAATGGAAGAGATGATAGAGATGATGAGGACAATGAAATTTAGCTTGGATGTTGTAGAAGAAGATAGAAGAAGAGGACTAAACCCTAGACATGAAGATGAAAGTGATGATGATGAATTTCAAGCTGTAGACCAAAATGAAGAAGCCCTAGAGGAAGAAGAAACAGATCAGGTAAAGATGTTGAAAACTATTTATAAGATGGGTAAGAGACCTAGAATAGAAGTATCAAATTATACCAGAAATTAAAACCCTGAGGAATTGATTGATTGGATAAATGACTTGGAGGAATACTTTGAATATGAGGAAATTGAAGATCTAGAGAGAGTGAGATTTGCAAAAACTAAGTTGAAAGGACATGCTGCTATTTGGTGGAAAAAAGTTCAATTGGATAGGAATAGGAGAGGAAAAGAGAAGATCATAAAATTGGATAGGATGGTGACAAAGTTGAAGAATCAGTTCATACCTGTTGACTATGAGTTGGAATTATTGAAGAGATTGCAAAACCTAAGGTAAAAGGAGAAATCTGTGAAGGACTACACTGAAGAATTTCATAAGATGATCATTAGGACTACATTGAAGCAAGCAAGGAGAAAGTGGCAAGGTACATAAATGGATTAAGGATGAACATTCAAGAAGGACTAAGTTTGGTGAGGATGACAACAATAGAAGAAGCATATCAATTTGCCCTGAAAGTTGAAGACAAGTTGAATAAGAGGCATGAGCAAAGACAGAGAAGTAGAGGAGGATAATTTCAAAGAGGTAGAACACATTCTAGAGGAGAGAGGCCTTATGCAGAGCAAAAGAAGGAAAGTAGCCCATACTAGAAGGAGGATAGAGACAACAATTCATACCAAAGAGATGACAAAAATTTCTACTGCAACAGTAGAGGAAATCATAATTCCTACTACAATGGAGGATACCAGAGAGATGAAAGAGGATTTGAAAAAAGTTCATTCAGAGGAACTTGTTTTAAGTGTGGAGGAGAAGGACACAAAGCATTTGATTGTCATCAAGGAAGTATTAGCAAGAGGACAGAGAATAGTGCAAGAGTAGCATATTCAAAGGAAGAACCTATTGGATCATCTAGTTCAGTGGGAAAGCCAAAGAAATGAAAATCATTAGTCATGAGGAGAGCCCTATTTCAAGCCAAGATAACTGACGAGCCATCGCAAAGGAAAAGTTTGTTTCGGACCAAATGCAAATCAAGAGGTAAATGTTGTAAAGTGATCATTGAAAGTGGAAGTACAAATAATCTGGTTTCAGAAGAGATGGTGATAAAGTTGAATATGGAGAGATTGAAACATCTAAAGTCCTATAAGATAGCATGGATTCAAGATTAACACAAGGTACTGGTGAGTGAACAATGTTTGGTAATTTTTTATATAGGATCTTATGTTGATGAGGTATTGTGTCACATTATGCCGATGGATGTGTGTCATATATTGTTGGGGAGACCATGGAAGTATGATAGAAAGGAAATACATGATGGGAGAAAGAATACTTATACTATAACATCAAATGGGAAGAAACATATCTTGATACCTTTGGAAGAGGAGGGGAAAAGTGAAGTATGTGGTAATGCTAAAATTTGTTTGGTAGATGGAAGAAAATTTTTAATGGATTGAGACATGAGAATATGTGTTTTTCTTTTATTCCAAAGAAATGTGGAGCCCTAAGTGCAGAAACCACTACCGCAAAAAGAGAAGAACCATCGCTAGAGGAGATAAATAAAGTGTTGACAGAGTACCAAGATATCATATTAGATAATGTGCTTGAAGGATTGCCTCCAATATGGAGTATCAATCATCATATGGACCTTATCCTTGGTGCTAGTTTGCCTAACAAAGTAGCACACTAGATGACACCAACATAAATTGTGGAGCTGAATAGATAGATACAAGAGTTGTTGAGAAAAGGATTGATCAGAGAAAGTTTAATCCCATGTGTGGTACCTACAGTGCTAGCACCGAAGAAAGATGGAGAATGGAGGATGTGTACAGACTCTAGAGAAATCAATAAAATCACTATTAAGTATAGATTCCCATTGCCAAGAATAGATGACATCATGAACTGTTTGAGTGAAACACAATATTTCACAAAAATAGACTTGAAGAGTGGATACCATCAGATTAGGATCAGAGAAGGAGATGAGTGGAATACTGCATTTAAGACAAATGAGGGATTGTATGAGTGGTTAGTGATGCCTTTTGGATTAACTAATGCACCAAGTACTTTCATGTGGTTGATGAATGAGGTTTTGAAGAAATTCTTGGGTAAGTTTGTTATTGTATACTTGGATGATATTCTAATTTTTAGTAAGACAAAGGAGGAACATTTGTGGCATATTAGACAAGTATTGCAGAGGTTGAGAGAAGATAAATTGTTGATAAACATCAAGAAATGTAGTTTCATGAAGGAAGAATTGGTATATTTTGGATTTGTGATTTCAGTGAAAGGATTGAAGATGGACCCTAAGAAAGTTAGAACAATTGTTGAGTGGCCAACACCTGTCAACATTGGAGAGGTAAGATAATTTCATGGATTAGCAAGTTTGTACCAGAAATATCAGTATTGTATGCACACCAATGATAGAGACAATGAGTGGTGATAGGAAGGATTTTAAGTGGACATCAGGAGCACATAAGAGTTTTGAATTATTGAAGCAAAAGGTAACAGAGCAACCAGTATTAGCCCTACCATATTTTGACAAAGTATTTCAAGTTGATTGTGATGCCTGTGGAAATGCAATAGGAGTAGTGTTAAGTCAGGAGGGGAGACCAGTAACATATTTTAGTGAGAAGTTGAATGATGCAAGGAGAAGATATTTAGTTTATGATCAGGAGTTCTATGCCATAATTCAAGCCTTGAAGAGGTGGAAACATTACTTGTTGCCTAAGGATTTTGTGTTGTATACTAATCGTCAAGCTTTGCAGTATTTGAACACTCAAGGAAAGTTGAATATGAGACATATGAGATGGGTAGAGTTCATGTAGAGTTACACCTTTGTAATGAAGCATAAGAGTGAGAAGTCAAACAAAGTTGTAGATGCATTGAGCAGAAGAAGGAATTTGCTGACAGAGATGAGGGTAGAAGTACTAGGATTTGAGGAACTTAAGCATATGTATGAAGAGGATCTTGATTTTGTAGAAGCATGGAAAGCATGTAAGGAACCTGTTATGACAAATAGAAGTAAGTGGTTGGACTATTTAATTCAAAAGGATATGGTATTCAAAGGAAATCAGTTGTGTATACCGAGGAGTTCAATGAGAGATAATTTGAGGCGAAGCATATTGGTGGATTGGCAGGACATGTTGGAATTGACAAGACAATATCTTTGGTAAGTGAACATTGTTTTTGGCCTTAGATATATAAGGATGTAAGGAAATTTGTTCAGAGTTACAAAGTTTGTCAAAGTGCAAAAGGAAGTAGTCAAAATACTAGATTGTACAAACCTTTGACAGTACCGGAGAGACCTTGAGAAGATATAAACATGGATTTCATATTGGATTTTCCAAGAACATAGAGGGGATATGATTCTATATTTGTAGTAGTGGATAGATTTCAAAGACGGCTCATTTCATTCCTTATAAGAAGACAAATGATGTTGTGCATGTTGTCGACCTATTTTTCAAGGAGATTGTGAGATTGCATGGATTACCTAATATTATAGTTTCAGAGAGGGATACAAGATTCATTGGATATTTTTGGAGGACATTATGGAAGAAGATGAAGACAGACCTAAAGTTTAGCTCAACATTTCACCCATAGACAGATGGACAAACAAAAGTTGTAAATAGGAGTTTGGGTAACTTATTGAGATGTTTAATGGGAGACAAAGCAGTAAATTGAGATCTAATTCTACCGTAAGAAAATTTTGCATACAATAAGTCAGTGAATAGAAGTATAGGGAAAACACCATTTGAAGTTGTGACAGGAGTACAAACCTAGAGGAGTTGTTGAACTAAGAGACATCAATATGGAGAAAAAGAGAAGTACAGAGGCAGAAGAATTTGCAGGATACATGGAGACACTACATAATCAAGTTAGGAAGTAATTGGAGGAGATGAATAGTAAGTATAAGGAACAAGAAGATGAGAAGAGGAGACATAAATAATTTTTAGTTGAAGATGAAGTTATGGTATATCTAAGGAAGGAGAGATTTCTAGTGGGGACATACAACAAGCTGAAAATGAAGTATGGACCATGTAAGGTTCTTAAGATGTTTGATTCATGGAATGCATATGAAGTGGAGCTACCAGAGACATTTGGTGTATCACCTATATTCAACATTGCAGATCTATATCAGTATCATGAGGGAGAATCCAGCGAAAACCTTGTAGATGGATTGTAAGACCAGTTACCACAACAAATGGAGCAAATAGAGCGGATCTTGGATAGCAAAGTTGGACGCAGCACTAGAGGCAAGCAATACAAAGAATATTTGGTTAAATGGAAAGGAAGAACGAAAGAAGATTCATCATGGATTTATCAAGCTGAGGTAGACCACCTTGGTTTTCCTCTAGCCCCAGCAAAGTGAGGGACTCACTTTTCAAACAACCCCAGGTGTCTGATGCAGGAGCATCAAAGGTTCAAGAGAAATCTTGCATCAACCAAAAATATTTGCTTTCTTTTCTTTTCTTGCATTTCAATTACAGTTCAGTCATTTGCAGTTGAGCATTTTCTATCGCATTTTATTGCATCATCATATCAGAGCTCACATAGCAAGATTTAGCTTCTATTCCATGTCAGCTACATCATACTAAGATTTTAGGAGATTTGGATTCATCTATAGAAAGTTATCACTATCAGAAGTTCATTAGCTTTCATAGAGCAAAGAATTCATGCAGTCAGTTGAGAACAGAAGGTTTGCGGAGCACTTCCATGACTTGTGGAGCCTAATGGATCATCCTACAAGGTAATTAAGGACTAGATAGACCTCCCTTGAGGTTGGCACCATGTTTCATTCATTTGTGAAGCAATACCATGTGTTTTAGGCTGACCTACTTGTTTCCTACACGTTTCATGACTCATTAGAGTTTAAAATCTCTTAAGACCGACGTGAAGGATTCTATGAGCTTGAAGATGATATATATACATCTCTTAGATGCATTAGTTAGTTTAGTAGTTTATATGATAAAATAGCTAGTTAGATTCTTTTGGGAAGGCACTTCAATGCCATATCTTTCATACTTGTTGTAACCCAGAAAGCAGGCCTATGAGCCCTTTGATTGTAGCCCACATGTTGCCGGTATATAAGCATTGTGATATCTAATATATTAAGCATTTGAATCTTCCATTACATTTTATTATTGTGTTGTTTCTATTGTGTTTACTCTAGCTGCATGGTTTAAACAATCCCTTCATAGGACACTCCATCCATGACTGCACCACCTAAACCATAAACCCTAAACCTAAGAAACCCTAAACCTCTATCTCCCTATCTCTCCCCTATCTCCCTATCTCTATCATCCATCTACCTCTCAATCTCTCTGCCTATGTGTCTGGCCATGTCCCTCACTCTCTATCTCCCTATCTCTTCCCTCGGTCTCCTCTATATCTCCCTAGCAGTCCTCTCTCTATAAACCCTAACCTAAACCTCTAAATCCTAAAACCTAAATCATAAACCCTAAACCCTAAATAATGCCCCTAAACCCTAACTCCTATCCCCTAAACCCTAAACCTGAGAAACCCTAAACCCCAAACCCCAAACCCCTAAACCCTAAACCCAAGCTACCCTAAACCTCTATCTCCCTATCTCTCCCCTATCTCCCTATCTCTATCTTCCCTCTACCTCTCAATCTCTTTCCCTATGTCTATGGACATGTCCCTCACTCTCTATCTCCCTATCTCTCCTCTCTGTCTCCTCTATCTCTCCCAATCTATATCGGTCCCCTCTCTATCTCTCTCTAAACCCTAAACCCTAAACCCTTAAAACCTAAACCTAAGCAACCCAAAACCCTTAACCCCTAATCCTGAGCAACCCTAAACCCCTAAACCCTAAATAATTCCCCTAAACCATAAACCCTAAACTCATAAAACCTAAATAATTCCACTAAACCCTGACCCCTAAACCGTAAACCTGAGCAACCCTAAACCCCTAAACCATAAATAATTCCCATAAATCCTAACCTCAAAACCCTAAACTTGAGAAACCCTAAAATCATAAGCCCTAAATAATGCCCCTAAACTCTAAACCCTAAACCCCCCTCTCTCTCTCTCCCAAAACCTCTAAACCCTAAATAATGCCCCTAACCCCTAAACTTGAGCAACTCTCTCTCTCTCTCTCTCTCTCTCTCTCTCTCTCTCTCTCTCTCTCTCTCTCTCTCTCTCTCTCTCTCTCTCTCTCTCTCTCTCTCTCTCTCTCTCTCTCTCTCTCTCTCTCTCTCTCTCCTCTCTCTCTCTCTCTCTCTCTCTCTCTCTCTCTCTCTCCTCTCTCTCTCTCTCTCTCTCTCTCTCTCTCTCTCTCTCTCTCTCTCTCTCTCTCTCTCTCTCTCTCTCTCTCTCTCTCTCTCTCTCTCTCTCTCTCTCTCTCTCTCTCTCTCTCTCTCTCTCTCTCTCTCTCTCTCTCTCTCTCTCTCTCTCTCTCTCTCTCTCTCTCTCTCTCTCTCTCTCTCTCTCTCTCTCTCTCCTAAATAATGCCCCTAAACCCTAACCCCTAAACCTGAGAAACCCTAAACCTCTATCTCCCTATCTCTCCATTATCTCTCTATATCTCTATCATCCCTCTACCTCTCAATCTCTAGACATCTCTCTCACTCTCTATCTCCCTATATCTCCCCTCTATCTCCTCTATCTCTCCCTATCTGTCTCCTCTTCTCTCTACCTATCTATCTCTCCCTATCTCCCTATCTCTTGCCTCTCTCCCTTATCGATAAAGAACATGGAAACAAGAAAAATAGGACATGCAAAGAGGGGTGAGGATATAAATTAGGAGGATGAAATGGAAACAAGATAAAATGAAAATTCATTGGATGGGAAGAATGATGAGGAGAGGTGGAAAATAGTAAAATAGGTAAAAAATGGTGGGATCTAAAGGGAAATTGGAAAGGAAAAGGAAAACTAGGAAAACTAGGTGGATAGGTCAGAGAGAGAGAGAGAGAGAAAGGTTTGAAGGTAGAAAGGGGAGGGAAGTAAAGAGTGAGAAAGAGGGTAGGAGGTAGAGAGTGGAGGGAAGAAGAGAGTGAGAGAGAGGGTAGGAGGTAGAGAGGGGAGGGAAGTAGAGAGTGAGAGAGAGGGTAGGAGGTAGAGAGGGGAGGGATGTAAAGAGTGAGAGAGAGGGTAGGAGGTAGATAGGGGAGAGAAGTAGAGAGTGAGAGAGAGGGTAGGAGGTAGAGAGGGGAGGGAAGTAGAGAGTGTGAGATAGGGTAGGAGGTAGAGAGGGGAGGGAAGTAGAGAGTAAGAGAGAGAGAGAGGAGGGAAATAGAGGTGAGAAAGAGAGAGGAGGGAAGGGAGAGACGTAGAGGGGAGGAGGGAGAGAATAATAGAGAGAGTGGTAAGGAGGGAGGGAGTGACATGTTTTATTTCACCATAATGCAAGTGCATTATAACGCGCTTGCATTATGGTTTTCCTTAGTAATTTCCAAGCCTTAGGCTTGGATTTGCCTTGGTCTTCCAACCCAAAGGCTTGGACTATTTTTAGGACATCTAAAGATGTGTTTTCCAGATTGTAACAAAAATCACATTATTTGGAGCATGCTCCCCATTAGGTTTGCACTTTTTTCAATGACAAGTTGAAAAAATACCACCATAATCTTAGGCTCTCTATTAGCTTTCTAACCATATAATTTTTTTCATGTTTTGAGTATGTTAAGGATTTCATCTTTAATTTCTTTTGTTAGTGTATTCGATTTTTGTCAAAAAACAATGTCTGGTATTTTTGACTTTTTTTAACCATTCATCAAAATTTCAAATAAATTACATTTTTAGAAACTAGACTCCATTATACACGTATTAAAAAAATTCAATTCTCTATTAGTTTTCAAAAATTTTAGGGGGGAACACACTCAATTTTCTGTTCTTCAGGATGTGTCCACTTTGAAAATTAGTTAAAAATCCATTATTTATTCATAAATTATTAGAAAAATCAAGGATGAACTACATGGTGTTAGCTAATTTCTCACCAAAGGGATTTTCGAAAAACTAAAAAAAGTTAACATTTTAGGGGGAGCACACTAGATGCTATGTTATTTTTTTTGAAAAAAACAAGACCAATTTGTGTTCTCCCCATTTATTAACCCCTTAATCTCAACCATTTTGAAAAAAAATAGTACCTTAGAAACTAAATTCAAAGCAATATGACTCTTGTTTTTGTTGCATCTTCAAATTTGGAGTGTAACTATCTTCAATTTCTCATCCAACATAAGTCTTTCCTGATTTTAGAAAAAAGGTGGCATCTTAAGACCCCCTTTTGGTCCCCATCTTTGTGCACACACTTAGAAGATAATTTAGCAATAGGAGAGAAAGTTTCACTAAAATCAACTCCCTCTCTCTAGGAGTAACCCTTGGCTACCAGTCTAACCTTGTACTTCTATAATGAACCATCTGCTCCAAACTTCTTCTTGAGGACCCACTTACATCCTATGGCCTTTCCTCCTTTGGACAAATGTACAATATGCCAGGCGTCACATGAGTCTAAAGTTGTCATCTCCTCCTACATGGCTAGCTGCCAAGACTCACTATCATCTATCAACTAGGTTCCATTGTCCCGTGGATCTTCTCAAGGGTGGAGTAAGAGATTCTTCCTCATGTTCTTCTATATGCTCAACTTCTTCTGTAACAACAAATTCTTCCTCATCTAAACTTTCACTTGAATCTTCTTCTTCTTCTCCATCCCCTAATCCATCATTTTGTTATTTCTAATGTGTATTTTCTTGTTGTAAATCAAAATGCACTATCATCTTACTTTATTTTTCTTCTAGTTGTAGAGGATCAGAAATAGCCCTAAGTTCCCTGAAAATCACAACTCTAGAAATAATAGCTTTTCTGGTTTGAAGATCCCAAAGATTATAACCTTTTACATTCTCACCATATCTATTTCAGATGCATTTATGTTCTTTTGGGTCTAACTTTGATTGCTTTTCCTTAGGCACATGAACAAAATGCTCACAACTAAAAACCCTTAAATTTGAAACATAAGGATTCTTACATGTCCACACTTCATAAGGTATTGAATCAAGAGCCTCACAAGGAGATCTATTTCACAACTAACAAGCGGTACTCACAGCTTCTATCCAAAAGCATTTAACATACTCCTAGATCTTTCCATTGTTGTTCAGTTCATCCTTTTTGTAGCACCATTTTGTTGTGGTGTATATGGAGTTGTATTTTGTCTTATGATACTTGCATGCTTAAATAACTCATCAATTTCCTTAGAGCAATATTCCCCTCCATTTGTCAGATCTTAAATTATTTATCTTAAGTATTGATCAGTTCTCTACTAAGACTTTGCACTCCTTAAAATTAGTGAAAACTTTAGATTTATTCTTCATAAAATAAATCCATGTCAATCTAGATATATCATTAATCAAGGTAATAAAATAATGAGATTTTCTAATAGAAATATTATCCACAGGTCTAAACATATCTGAATGAATAATTTCTAATTTATCTTTTACTCTATTGCTTCCTAAAGCAAGAATTTATGTTCTATTTACCAAAAACACAATGCTCATAGAAATCAAAGTGCTCATCACAGTAGGAGAAACCATCCATCAAATTTTTATTCATAATTATTTTTAAAATATTTTCACTTGTGTGGCCCAATTTGTAGTGGTCTCAAGCCTAAACAAAGTTCCCATGCTTGTTCCCCTTGCTACAACCATGCAATATTATTAAATGTTACATACATTCCTGAATCATTCAACTTCTAAACAAAGATTAGTTTTCTACTCAGTCTAGGAATATATGTAAAACACCAGAGAGAGTTTTAATCCTCCCATCACTAAAACACAATTGTACCTTTCCCTGGCCAACAATCACATATGTAGAGTTGTCCCCAAGGTAAACATTACCTTCATCATATTTCTCATATGTGGAGAACCATTCCTCATGAGGAGTCATATGGTATAAGAAACCTGAGTCAATCAACCACTGTTCATTAGACATAACATTACATGCAGAAAGTAAAACTTCATCACTTGCATTTGAGAACTTTTTGGTAGAGGTATCCCACTATTTCTTTAGGTTTCTGCAATTTTCTTCACATCCCCCCTCTTATCACAGTTCCAACACTTAACTATGTTCTTCTTCCCAGGAGTTTTAACCCAACCTTTTGATTCCTTAGGCCCCTTCTGATCTCCTTTTGGTCCTATTTCCTTAGACCTCCCCTAACATTAAGATCATCCACCGAGCTATCCATAGCCTTCTTCATAATTTCCTATTATAGTAGAGTTGCAACAAGGGCATCCATCCGTAAGAGTCATTAATGGACTCAAGATAGCCCAAGATCACCTACAACTAAAACAACCTTCTTCAAGAAGAGAGAAAAGTAATAAGAATGCTTTATACTACCAATAAAATAATGATGCATATAATATACAAGATGCAAAGCTTGACTTGATACACAATCTATATTACATGAAATTTACAATGACATACCTTCCTTATATAGGCAAGGTTGAGAGGTAGTACAATGGTGACATAGACACAAATATTTAAATGCCAACTAGAGGATAATAAGATTCCTTCTAGATTACACACATATTAAATTTCCTAACCACCTAAGTAAACTTAACATGTGAATAGGTCCTACTATAGAACTAGTTATGTGATATAGCCTAGTCACACCAACACCCCCCTTAAGAGTCATCAATGGATGAAAGACAGCCTAGGATCACCTACAACCAAAACAACCTTCCACAACAAGAAAGAAAAGTAATAACAATGCTTTATATTGCCAAGAAAATAATGATGCATACAATATACAAGATGCAAATTTTATCTTGACTTGATACATACTCTACATTGCATGAAATGTATAATGAGATACCTTCCTTATATAGGCAAGGTTGAGAGGTAGTGCAAGGATGACAAAGACACAAATATTTTAATGACAACTAGAGGATAATAAGATACCTTCTAGATGACACAAATATTAAATGTTCTAACCATCTAAGTAAACTTAACATGTAAATAGGTCCTAATATAGAACTAGTTAGGTAATATACCCCATTCACACGAACACCCCCCTTAAGTGCAACTTAGGGAGAAGTATACAAATTCAAAGATACAAGGATTGGTCTTTACTACAAGTCCATGTTAGGTACTGATGAACAAAATATCTCAAGTGGAGTAAAGGAAGAAACATCATGGGAAAAAAATTTCCCCAAAAGTGAGAATGCATACAATTAAGTATGGACAAATGATGGAGTGATGGAAGGATTCAACACAACCCCCAGAAAATAAAATACATTCTGAATATACAATCAATAACCCCCCCTCCCCGTAAGAGGGAAATAATGAGACAAGATGTCCCCCCATAATGAAGTATCTCCTATGCCAATGGTTCATGCACGAAGATAAAACATGATCCCATGCCTGTAAAAAAGTTTCTCCCCTTGAAAAGAAACAAATCCACTAGTATATGTAGAAGAAAATCCAAATCCAAAACGAGAGATGAGAGAAGAAGTCTCATGAAGTATGATGTCTCTTAAAAATGCTCAAGTGTCCACATGTCACAATCAAAAGATGCCACAAAATCAGGTGCTCCATGCCTAATCAAAGAATGTGACAATCCAAGACAATAGGAAAACTCAAGATCATAAAGCTCCAAAGACAAAGATTGTGTGACAAAAGTTGTGCCATAAGTGTCATCAAAGAGGAGAGATAGACCCTCAAATGTGTCCTCCAAATCAAAAATGTGAGACACCACAAAAAAGAATGATATGTCTACAAGATAAGAGCCCCAATGAGGTGGATCTAGAAAACAATAAATATCCTACTGCAATGAATCATTGGAAACACTCAAATAAGCATCATTGGACTTAGATGTAGAAAAAGGTGGTGAAGATGTGTCTACATGTATTAGATTAAAAGAATTGGGCAAACTAATGTTATTTACAATACACAACTATCTCAATTGATGAAGCTTAATTTGCAATCTTAAATCATCAATTTTCTTTTACATGCATTCATCAGCAATGTGCCTTTTCTCCCACAATAATTGAAAGGAAGCTAGGTGTGCAGAAATCATTTCCTACACTAATCTAATGAGGAGAGATGTATGCAAATTCAAATTAACCTTTCTAGTTACAACGTTATTAACACAATAACTGAGATATTGCAGCAATACACATACACAGAAAGTAGACAGAAGAGAGAGACAAGATATAAGTGGGGAAAACCCTTATGGGTCAAAAACCCCACACTCCAGCACATAGCTCAAATGTATTACAGTAAACAATAACATATTATAATATAGTTTTAGAGCCAATGCTCTTTTAGGAGTCTTCGAATGTCGAATCTGGAGATATTCTGGCAGCATAACAATACCTGTACAAAAACTATATATCTCCCATCCAAGCACCTATTTTTATAGAGTTTACAAGGCAAATATGGAACCTTCTAAAGATGGGCATCCATCTTGGACTCATGACCCAAAACCCACGCCTAAGGACACTTATCCAACATCCCATCCCAATGTGGGCGCCTTGTCCCAAGATAGGCTATGGCAGATGCTGTTATGCACCTTACAGCTATCATAGAATCCATCATAACTGACAACACTTATAGCTGTAAGAGAATATGTCATACATTGACTAAAAATATCATATTCCTCTTACAACATGTCATAACCTCCCTTGACTGCCCAAAGATGCCTTTCTCTCATGCAAAGATACTCACCAACACTTGTCATTAAATAAAAGTCATTTGAGGTTTCGGGGGCATTGCCCCCAAGCCCCCATGGGGGTGCTACCCTCGACCCTGCCTTGTACTGCGACAGGGGCATTGCCCCTGGACCCACAAGGGGCTCCGCCCCTTGACCCTGTCTTGGGGGCGCTGCCCCCAAACCCCTATTAATTATTCAATGGGGAAACTGTGGCTACCAAAGTCACCAAAATTTATCCTGCTGCATGTACACAAGGTGACGACTATGCCAATTCAACATGGGATAAATAAATACAAAATTAGGAATTTGTAAAGGTTGAGACACCTTAATTCCCAACAATAATCACATTTTAATTTCCACAAAGTAGGAGACATAATTACACCAGCAAACTAAACTGTAGAAATAATGAAGTTGATATCAAGCCCACAAAAAAAATAGAACTTCTCCAGGAGTCAAGATGTCCAAATTATCAATCAGAATGTGATTATGTGACAAACTAAATAAAATATATCTAGGTTTGAATCAAGAAAAAGTGAATTAATTGATATGAAGAAATCCTCAATACCTTTCCAACACTACAAAAATTGCAAAAATTAGAGATCGTGGCAAAAAGTTATGAGCTTAGAAGCTAAAAAATATGCCTAGACTTAAAAAAAAAAAACACATATAACGAAAAGAAAAATCAGGAAATGAGACCTATACCATTGGAAAGATTATTGAACCATATTTTGATGATATTTTGTTTGCAAAATTTGGACACCATATGCCCAAGTTACACTTGATTTCACAAAATTGTTCCAAATAGGCTTGTAGGCAAAACTAGACCCCCCTAGTTAAGGGCCTGCTTTCATGGGTGACCTGGGGCTATGAGAAGAAGGATTGGTGGCCTGGATTAAGAGCCTCTAGTCGCTAATATGACTAGGGGTTAATCAACAACGACTGGGTGATGGAGGATTGTTTTTAACCGTCGGATAAAAGGATGAACCCTAGGGATCATGCTTTAGACTGCTAGACAAAAGGCCAAACCTTGTCCATATGGATCCATATGGACCATACAAATTTTTTTGATGAAAATGCTTGAAACCCTAAAAATGGTTGAAAATTCAAACTTCTCAAAATATAGAGTGTTATATGTCAAAAAACTCAGAACGGTCCATCTAGATGCAACGACATGGTCCATTTTGTACCAAGATGCACCCAAAATAATTTATTGGCATAAACTCTTGAAAAAGAGGGAAGGAGATTGCAGATCTAAAGCTCTAATACCATGTAAGAGTCATCAATGAACTCAAGATAGCCCAGGATCAACTGCAACCAAAACAACCTTCCACAATAAGAGAGAAAAGTAATAAAAACACTAAATATATTACCAATAAAATAATGATGCATAAAATATACAATATGCAAAGATTGACTTGATACACACTTTACATTGCATGAATTTTACAATGAGATACCTTCCTTATATAGGTGAGGTTGAGAGGTAGTACAAGGTTGACATAGACACAAATATTTAAATGACAAATAGAGGATAATAATATGCCTTCTACATGACAAATATTAAATGTCCTAGCCAAATAGGTAAACTTAAGATGTGAATAGGTCCTAATATAGAACTAGTTAGGTAATATACCCCATTCACACCAACACCATCTTTGGATCTTCGAGGTTAGCAGTGATAGAAAGAATAAAATTCTCCCAAGACTTGGGCAAAGAGCAAAGAAGCATAATACACTTATCTTCCTCATCTATCTTAACATCCACAGAAAATAACTAACTCAAAATCAAAGTAAATGTATTCAAATGCCCAGCTATTGAATCACCCTCCTTCATTTTAAGGGAAAATAACTTTCTTTTGAGATACAGTTTATTTACCAAGCTCTTAGCTTGATAGATTTCACCCAAGCACTTCCATAAAGAATGTGTAATCTTCTCAAAAGAGACATTCAACATGACATAGTCTGCAAGGCATAACTGGATTGGTCCTTTTTCCTTTTTGTCTAATTTGTCCCACTCATCTTGACTGACATGATCAGATTTCTTTTATCTTGGTATGGAAAAACATTGTTCACTCTCTTCAAGGAGATCCTCCATTTTTATCTTCCATAGCTCATAACCTATTCCATTGAATTTGATGATGTCTAATCAAGATGAGGATGCAACCATGGATTCTACACAAATCTACAAGATAAGCTCAACTAGAACTCCCACTACAGCTCAAAAATGCCCTCACACTTCCACCCAAGACACATAAATGGTCAGGCACTGATACCAAATGTTAGAAATGAAGGTTAACAACTATCAATGGAAAATTGATTACAACTATAATATAGATATTTAACAATGCAAAACTAAAATGGAGATGGTATGAAATCAACACAAAGAAATAGGGGAATAGAAGATCAAACACATAACATGGTGTTTACATGGAGAAAACCTATTGGAAAAAAAACCCAACACAAGAAGAGATGCACCAATTTGTATTAACTTCAATAGAGTTTAAAATACAACACTATCAATCTCCTCTTTAGTCTTCAATCCAACAACACCTGTAATAATCATTCACAACCATAATACAATATCATCATAAATGGGTTGCCTTCTAGGGCAAGAAAAGCCAAGATAACATCTACCATCAGATCTATGACCTAATGATGAACGATCTAGATTTACAATGACAAAATATATATAAAATATTGCTTTCCCTCAAACCCATTCCAGGGCACATGGCCCCCATACCCCAAAACATTAGGAGTAATGTGGAAATTTACAAACAACATTAGGAGTAATTAATTACATAGGATTTACAAGATTGATGGCACCTTAATCCTAATACAAAATACTCCAAGATAAGAACACCATCTTGGGTGTTGTTGTAAAAATGAAGTGCATGTGGATTTTGATATGCGTATTCCATTGATGCTCTATTGGGTTGCATGAAATGTGTGACATTTTGATTATCACAACAAAGAGTAGTGGGGTGATACATAGGAACAAAACTCTATCATTGACTTGCAAGGCCAAAGAATCTCCTAAGAAGCAATAAGCACACCTTAATACCCAACCTCTGTAGATAATAATACAACAAAATATCTACTTCTTGCAAGACCATGTAATCAAACCAAAACCAAGGCAATAGAAAAAACTAGAAGTAGAATTTTGATCATCAACATCACCATCCCAAGTCATTGAAGCTCATAATTTGAGAAGCTCTTAATGTGTAGTGAATTCCAAAATGTTAAGTTCCCTAGATATATTGCAAGATACATTTGACTACCTTCTAGTGACTCTCATGAGGATCTTGAGAGAAATAGGAGACAAGACCAACTGCAAAGGAAATATTAGGATGACTATGAGTTAATTACAAAAGATTGTGAACCAACTACTAGTATAATGTAGCATACACTTTGGCTATAGTGCAGATGGTAGAAAATGTGATATCTGATTGAAATGGAGTTGGGGAAGGATTTCAATCAGCAATGATAGATTTGTAAAGAAAATCAAGAGAATATATCTATTGAAAAATAGAAATCCCCTTGAAATATTGAAGAACATTAAGACCAAGGAAGAAATATAGAAGACCAAGATCAATCATATCAAACTACTCCATCAATGCTCTCTAAACACTATGTCTCATGGAGGTGGATCTACCCAAGAGAATCAAGTCATCCACATAAAAAATAAGTATCAAAAGATGCTCCTTGTGTCTCTAAGTGTAAACTACCATATTAGAATAGCAAAAAAAGAAACTAGAAGGAATTGAGAAGTTATCCATCTTTTCATATTAAGATTGAGGGGCTTGTTTGAGACCATACAATGAACAACATAGCCAACAAACAAGTGAAAAATCTTGCATAAAAAACAAACAAGTGAAGGATTCTGCATAGAAAAAAAGTGATGAATCCTACATAAAACTTGGAGGCTACTCCATATAGAACTCCTCTTGAAGATCATAGTGTAAGAAGACACTCTTCACCTCTATCTAATAAACTAACCATCCTTGAGACGTAGCAAGAGAAAGTACAAGCTTAATAGAATCCATCTTGGAAATAGTAGCAAAGGTCTCAGAATAATCAATGCCCTCAACCTATGAAAACCCCTTAGCCACAAGACATGAGTTTTACTTATTAATGGATCTATCTGGTACATATTTGGTTTTGTACACCCATTTGTACTAAACTAACTTTCTTCCCCTAGGAAGAGGTACAAGATCCCATGTGTGATTCTTAATCAAAGTATAATACTCCTCAACCATAGCAAGATCCCACTTTGGAATCCTTGAAGCATCTACAAACCTCTAAGGATCATTTAAAAGTATATGACTCAAAAGATTGACATTTGCTATCTATGAGTGAGTTTAGTGAGTGAGAATCTATAGGATCACTAATGAAAAGTTTAGCCTCTTCAAGAGTAGTGTGGGCCCAATAGGGAAAAGATTGTGCACTAGGATGTAAAGGATTAGGAGCATCATCTTCATCATCTTCAAGAAGTAAAGTATCCTCAAGAGATGAATAAGGAGTAGGTAGCAAGGGAGAAGCAAGTGATGGTGTATCCACCTATGTGAAGTGCTAATCTAACTAGATAGCTCACAAAAAGAAGACATCTTAAGTGATAGGATAAAACAACCTATAAGCCTTCATATCCTCACAATATCAAACAAAGATCAAAGGTTCACTCTTCTTCTCCATAGCCGTACGTTGACCATCTAGAATGAATTCCCAAGCCTCACTACCAAATAGTCAAAAATAAGAAATATTAGGCTTAACACGATGTTGGTAAATATATTTGTTGTTGTGATGCTTCACTAAAATAAATGTAACTCACCCAATGGGTAGTGATTGAAATAGTTGGAGAAATTTCCATTGAATAGGTGATTTTACTTTACATTTCAGAGGGGCATCTCCCTTGTATAATAGGTGTTTTATTTTTTCATGCAATTTTAACTGAAAAGTACAAAAGAAAAGGAAATGGAAAGAGAATAAAAAGGAGAAGAGTAAAGACACCCTAAATAGATTAAACATGGAAAACTATCTAGAATTACTCAACATGAATGAGGAAGGACGGAAAGAAGAAGGGTATGTAGAATTGAATAGATAATAGATTCATTTCCACATATAGTATTAACCAAATATGGAAGAAAATATGCTTATTTATTTTAATTAGAATCTAGAGTTCAACAAATCTACACACCAATGATTTTTTTATTAAGATAACATTAGGAAGGGTTTGAAACCATACAAAGAAGCCATACAGGCAAATAGAGCAAGTTTCACAAGTAGTGAAACTAAAAGCAACCAAAACATAGATTAATGAAAGCTAAATAGAGAGAACCAAATAACTGTTGGAAATAAACAAACAAAATTTAATCAAATTTCCAAATTGTAAAGAAGGATCCTAAGAAATAATAACAACACAATCTAATATAAGAAAAGATAATGCTCAAATGATAGATTGGAAATTAGAGTCATTCCTGAAGTATTATTCCTCAAAATTTCATTAAAAAAAAAGTCTCTTGCCTCCCTATACAATTTGTTGTGTGGTTGGCCAAGAATGGTAAACAACAATAAACCTTGGTAACCCTTTATAGTGAATAGACTTTACATTTTATAGGGAATGTTTGTTCACTTTCCTATACAACTATTCTAGTGAGCCCTTTGGATATTACAAAACAAGTAAAATAATAATAAACAAAGCCTTGAAATGACTGTGTTTCCCTTAACTCATTCAAATAAATGTTTTCCAAACATGAATAAAACTAACTTCATAATAAAATATTAGTACTTCATTTTAATTTGGTAGGATTGTGGTTTTCATGGCATTATGTCAAATATTTCATGTATATTGGCTATAGGTGATGATTCCTAAAGTAGTTATTTACGTTTTTCATCTTAGCTTGACAAAAAAGTTATTTCATGACTTTGATTGAGTAGCAAAATCATATTTAAATGCCTTTATCCTTTGCTTTAACATTCATGGTACCATTAGAATTCACTTCAAAATTAATCTCAATTTGAGGAACTTCCCCTTGGAACTACAAAAATACCATTCAACTCAAGTATCTCAAGTAACGTGGGCCCATTGTTGCACCTATAAACAATGATGAACCTTGATATAAAATTGTGGCCTTATTTGTTAGATGATAAGTATAATTTCTCATGAGTTTATTTTGTTTTCTAACCATTATAAATTTACCATAATTCCTTAGCTAAATGCTTATTAGATGAAGTCTTTGAAACATATTCAAACTACATATTCCAAGTGCCCTCCTAAAGTAAAGTTTCCAATCAAATCTTACTTAGGTCAAGCATCTACTCAAATGTTCCAATGCCTTCATAATAAATTCATTTATGTTTAAAACTTGTAACTATGGTGTTTAAAACCTTTGCAATAGACTATGATGTTGATGAAATAGTCATGCACCTTTTCTATGCTTACAATTTTGTATTTGTGTCATTTAGGTCAGTTTCAACACTAAATTCAAACCTAAAAATTATATTTTATTAAAAAATTTGAAGATATTTCTGTTATGTCATAAAATGTCCCCCCTAGGACTTTTACCTCCTAAGTTTATCTCCTAGGTCTCGTTAGTTTAATCATGCATGTGTAAAACTTTCCCGGAGTAAATTCCTCCTAAACCCATGACAAATGGGGCTTAGGGGCCTATCTTAATGCTTAATCATGACCAAGAATAGGCCTTTGTACTTGGGCACCCGTACCCTAGTCTAGACCTATTTTGTCACCTGGGACCCAAATTTAAATTGTTGACATTGTGACTATTAAAAGGATTCTCTTTGTTAGTCTTTTCAATTTAATTTATGAATGTTAGTGAGAATGCATATATAAACATGTTTAGGACTTCATTTGTAACTAGAGATGGATAATGTGAACTTGTGATATTGAGCTAAAGATATTCCAGGCTTTCATTGTGTTGCAGAGTATTATTGTGTTGTGTTTATGTGTTTACTGCAGATTTGGCTTCATCAATCTATCTCCTCATGATTTGAAGGCATTTCATCTCCATGAGGGTTTTTGCCTCCAAGGTGATATCTATTTTGTGTTTCAATCAATCTATCTTATCATTTGATTTTTCCTTTGTCCACCAAGGACACACACTCTATCTAACAATGGTGTTGGAAGGCTTGAATGTCATTTTGAGGCTTGACTGAGGCAATCTCCTAAACACCACAACCCCCAACCTATCTCTTGTGCTTGCAGGTTACAGGTCTAGGATCTTGCGGAGAGGAGTTAGAAGAGATCAGAGCAGAGGATAAAGAGTCAAGATCTAAAGAAAATAGTGAAGAATATTTCCTCCTAGACAATGATTCCTGCCCCTATGTCCTCCCGATTGTCGTTGTTAGAAACTCTGAAGTAGGTTGCAATCTTCATCACCTAACAGTTCTAGATCCATAGAAAAAGTTGCATGTTGGACTAGGGAGCCCACCCCAGTTTCCCTAAATTTTCTACTTTCTAAAATTTGAATCCTAGTATATTTCTAATCTGCATTTAGTGCCTTCCTGTGTAATCATTTGTCGTGTTTTGTCCGTTTGTATACTCAAATTTGATATAATTAGGGTTTAAGGCTTAATTGAACTAGGGTTTGACATAACTATCATTCTATTATATCTTTCCTATCATTCATAAGTGACACAACCTGTAGATGAGTCCTCTTCATCTGTAGTGACTTAGCTCAATTGTTGTCCTTGAATGTATATGTGAAAGGAGGGTTTGATTGAATCTAATTAACCACACTTCAACCTCATTCCCACTTTTCATATATAACATTTTTGTGAACCCATGTTTTTACTGAACTTGCATCTTGCTAAGTGTCATAAATCAGTTTTGCATTTATTCATATCATATTCATCATAATACATTCAAAAATCTCGCATAAATTTGAAAAATCTAAAAAAAATAAGCATTTTTTACTTGCATTAAGGCATAGTTTTACATATTTTGTGTTGCATATCATAAAAGAATTTAATTTTCTTATATTTACATCAAATCTGAGATAAATTACAGCATTCCATCATTTCATAATCATTTACCTTGCATTTGCATATCTCATTTTCTAGGGTTTTGCTTGAAATTTTGCATTTTCATATAACCTAGTAATTTCAAAAGATAGGGTTTGTACTTAAAATCTTGTTTCATATTTTATTAATCATTTGAACACTCTTTAAAATCTAATTTTTGAATTTAGTGGGGCTGTATTGTGTGTTTTTGCATTTACATTTGCATTTTTAGCACATTTACATTGAAAAAAGTGAAAAATTTGAGCATTTTAGGTTCATAAACAAGCATAGTTTTGCTTTGTTTCATTGCATTTGTCATAAATAACTTTTATTTCAGATCTTGCATTTATTTTCAAGCATATATTCATCTATCATTTGAAAATTTGGCATCATTTAAGGCTTTACGTTTGAAAATTGACATATCTTCTAAATTACACATTGTGTATTTCAACATTTAAGGTTGTATACACTTTCTTCAAATTTCTTTAAGCAAAATTTCAAACCATTTACCTTTCCTTTTTGTGTAGCACTATTTCCATCTTATCCACTTTGTTTTTTGTGGACTATGTGTGTCTTTTAGTACCCGTTTCCCTCAAACAAGTGCTTGGGTGTGAAATAGTCTCACATCTGGGGTGTACCAATTATCATAAAACGTTGCATGAGTTGTTTTAATCCTCATCCTAATAATAATATTCTTATAAGGAGAAGTATTAGATTAATTTGTTCTAGTGCTCCCGATAGCAACAGTGTACCATTGGAAAATCCATTGATTACTTATTTTACAAAAGGAGAAACACAATCTTTGCAAGATATCATACCTCCTACAATTACAATGGAAGAACAAACATTTCATGATTTTGAAGATCCTATTGATGTGATAATACATTTACCTGATGATCAAATAAACAAACTTGATAAGGAACTAGCTGATTTTTAAGCATTTGTGGAAAAAGAAAGGATAACTGAAGAGGTTGTACCTGTTGTTCATAGTCTAAGGGAGTTATTGAAAGAAGGGCAAGATGATGTTAATACACTTCATGGACTAGCCTATATAGTGAATAACAACATTATGATAGTGACCGAATGTGAAAATACCAGTAATAATATGTCATCACAGACTCATACACAGGTATCAACACCTATACCGACTACCAAAATGACTACTTTCACATCATCAATCCTTACTACTAATGCACATGCTTGTAGTAATGCTACCACTAGTGTTGGAGTATCTAATGGCATTAATTCATAGAATTACAAGGCCGTGGGATTCAATTATCAAAATCTAGCACCTAGGGTGACTTCTTTTATGAATAATCACTATCAACCACCTTTCACTTACAATTGTTCTCAACCCCCTTTTATTACCACTCACAACCAACCACCTCAAAAATTTATGACCATAGATTCTAACTCTTCTCAACAAAAAATCACATCTCCTAATGATGCCCTCTTAAATCAACTCCTGCAAAGCATGACTTATTTACAACAGAAGGTGACAAACTTGACTAATTCTTCCCAACCTACTTTACCAACATATCATGCCTGTAGTCCTTGATTGTATGCAATCCTAAGGACTCCTATGCCTAAAAATTTTGAGACTCCTTGCTTTGAAAAATATGGTGGTAAAGGTGATCCTAATACTGATGTGGTAGCATTCACAATGATGTGTAGTGATTTCTTCTTTGAAGAGGACTTGTTAGTGAAACTCTTCCTGTGATCTCTCAAGGATACTACTTTGGAATGATTTTCCTCATTACCCCCTAATTCAATAAACTCTTTCTCACAACTAGTTGATCAATTCTTACAACACTTCCAAGAAAAATTGGACCTACGGTCTCTTTGATTGACTTGGTTCATTGTAAACAAGGTTTGAAAGAGAAGTTGACGAAATTCATTAGTCGATATCAAGGTCTCATTTTGCAAATACAATACCTGATTAAAGATGAAGATCTTCAGAACCTATATTCATTATGAATTTACAACCAAACATCTATGATAAAATCCTCTTGATGAAGTATGGCTCTTTTCAACATTTATGCACAGTCCTTCATGATTACCAGCTTTCATCTAGTCAGTATGAAAATCAAAACTCATTGGCTCAAGTTGGTCAATCCACAACTGGTCCTTCACACAACAAATCTAAGAGGAATAACAAGAGTTCATCAAGGTTAATGGACAACATTCAAATAATTTTTCACAAGTGTCCACTATTAGTAATGCTAAACGGGCATCATTTCAAATTAGACAATAAAAAAGACAATTTACTCCATTATCTGAATCTCTTCAATCAATAATGAATCAAGCAGTAAGAAACAAAATTTTGAAGCTTCCTCCTATGAAACCATTTGATAGTAACATGATACAAGGACCTAACTTTGATGCTAATGCTTTTTGTCAGTATCACCGATTAGTAGGACATGACACCGAACGATGCATGCATCTAAAACATGAAATTCAAGACCTCATCAATTCTAATATAATACAGGTAACTAGAGTGAATGATAATGGAAATAAGTTGGTTGCCCCTCCGAATTAGAATTTATAGATCTTTACAAATCCCTTTCCTAAGCATAGCGACAATAATATGGTTGAACAAAATACAATAAAGCAAGAAGATGATTATCTGGACTATGATAAAATAGTTTGCATGATAGAAATGGATAAGGAGAAGATTGAAGACTCATCTCATCCACAAGGAAAAGGTATCTACACTGAGGTTCCTTCACTGTTATCCATTCAAGGATTGGGAGTCAACCAAAATGCATCGGATACACAAATTGAACAATCGAGAAAAGACATTATGATACAAGAAAAGGTTACCACGGTTGAAAATATCCCATTCCACTGTGAAAGGCTTATTCATCAAAATAAGAAAGCAAAGGATCAGAAAAGAACAAGGTGACTATCATTAGTGGGAAATAAGAATGATTCCCCTCCTCACAAGCAACAAAAGATTTCAAATATACAGGGACTTGAGAAGCAAGTACCGCATGACTGTCTTAGAAACAAGAATCAATCAGGTATGAACTATTCACACTTTTTACGATACTTGATACATCACCTTTCTAAGATACTCACAAGTGTAAGCTCTTCTTAGATAAAATGAATATGTGTGTGTGTGTGTGTGTGTGTGTGTGTGTGTGTGTGTGTGTGTATTGTGTTGTGTTCCCCCGTGTTGTGTTATGTTTGGATGACCCTTGATACTATTGTAAGATCAAGGATTCTGGGAGACCACCTCTATTGTGACCATTCTTCTATCTTGCCTCTCCTCTATTTTATTGTTGTGTGTTGTGCCTTAGGGGCATAGCATTATGGAGGGTGTTTTGGGGGCATCCTCCTATGTGGTGTTCCTAAGGCACTTGTTCTCCTCTCTCATTTTTATTGTTTACCTTCTTCAGTGATTCTACCTAGTTGGTGGATGAAAAAACAAACAAATATTGATATAGACCATGTGTCCTTTCAACGACTAAGCAAAAATGGACTTAGCCCATATATGAAGATGGGGTTGATATATATATCTGACGCTTGACTAGTAGAATCACTCTGTGTGATGTATCATCTTATGGAATTTCTTATGACTAACATTTTGCAATCCACTCAATATGCTCTTGCACACTTTGATTGGTATCTCACCTTTTTTCTACACTTAGTTCTGAGGTGCCTGCAATATAGCCCAATGGTTATACTCAGCTCCGAACCTATGAGTATAGCCTTGGTCCTTGATGTGATTGTTTTCATGCTTTCATGATGTTATCTTCTTATCTTAGCAAATCTTATCAATGTGTTTGTGGGAACATTCGACGATCATAAGCACCTGTCACCTCCGGGGCATGGGTTTTGTGAGAGCTCTTGTTCCCTTGCGTGTTTTCTCCCTACCTTAATGTGATTGATATTAGTAAGCAACATTAACCACCTTAAGGTGGGGGCATATATAATGATATATGTCTGATGATTTTGGTACTAACGAAGCATGTTTGTAAGCCCTCTTTGCAAGGTGGGATGTTGTATCTCTTGAGCTAGTGCACATCCTTATATCAAATTGCAATGAAAAATCCCTCTCCGTGAGGTGGGATAACGTATCTCTTGAGCTAGTGCATATCCATTTATACAAAGCCCTTCTGCAGAAGGTGGGATGGTGTGTCTCTTGAGCTAGTGCACATCCTTTTATACAAAGTCTTCATAGGGAGGTGGGGATGGATCTTGATTTATCCTCCCTTAAGTGTTTCTTTGGCAGTTGTTGTGGCATAAGCCCAATGTGTGCCTGCAACATGTTTTAGATGGTGGGACTTAGCGATAAACTCCTTCCATCGCTTGTGTTTTCTGTGTTTAAGATCTGTATAGTATATCTATGGCATGCTATACGGTGCTCGTGTATTCCATGTGTCTTCTCTATGTGTTTTCCCTCGTGTGTGGTATCAAGGGTGTAGCGATGAGCTCCTCCCACACTCGGGTTTGTTTGGCGTGTCTTCCCTCATGTGTGGTATCAAGGGCATAGCAATGAGTCCCCCCCACACTTGGGTTTTGTTTGGTGTGTTTTCCCCCTGGTGTAGTATCAAGGGCATAGCGACGAGCTCCCCTACAATTTGGTTTTTGCATTGCATGCTTTTGGTGGTTTCAAGGGCATAGAGATGAGCTCCCCCCGCCCCTTAGATTAAAATTTTATTGCATATATGAAAATGTTATATCAATGTATTCATCGTGTTTTATGTGACTGCTCTCATGTCTTCTCCATGTTTTGCGTGCTTCTTACTATCTTCATCATGTCTTGTATGTCTTCAATGTGTTTTCTAGTGCTTACTTGAGACTGAGGGCTAGAAATAGTTCCTCAATATTTGTGTATGCCTTAGCTTCATGTGCCTGACATGTTTGATGTGTTTTCAACCGTACTTTAATGCATGTATGGATCGTAAGATCATACATACATTAAAGTTGGGGCTAAATGTTATGTTATAAAATGTCCCCCTAGGAATTTTACCTCCTAAGTTTAGCTCCTAGGTCCCCTTAGTTTAATCATGCATGTGCAAAACTTGTCTCAAAGCAAATTCATCCTAAACCCATGACAAATGGGGCTAAGGGGCCTATCTTAATGCTTAATCATGACCAAAAATAGGCCTCTGGACTTGGGCGCTTGTGCCCTAGTCTAGACCTATTTTGACAAAACCCAAATTTAAATTGTCAGCATTGTGATCGTTAAAAGGTTTCTCTTTGTCGGCCTTTTCAATTTAATTTACAAATGTTAGTGAGAATGTATATATAAACATGTTTAGGACTTCATTTGTAACTAAAGATGGATAATGCGAACTTGTGATATTGAGCTAAAGATATTCAAGGCTTTCTGGTGCAGGAGCACCCCTTCAACAAGCTAAATATACATATGAGGGAGAAGACTAAGGTTTAATATGTTTTATGCATTTTATGTTGTCATGTAGTATTTGTGTTGACATTTCATGTTTGTAAGAACCGACCCCACCATGAGAACCGACCCCACCATATGAACCGAGGTCACAAATTTGGCATCCTAATAAGCCAATTTGGACATCATTAGACATTTGGGGGTATGTGGAGGATTAAACCAATGTGTTGTATTATTAGGTGTTTTACTGTCTTGTGATAAACACGTGTTGTGTGATTAGTTAGGGTTTTTTTATTATAATCTTCGTTTAAGCAAAATCAGAACAGGGGAGTTGAATATAAAAATAGGTAGAGGTGGTTAAGGAAGGGTTGGCTTTTCACCTTCTAGAATTATCAAATGTATGAATCTCTGTAATCAGTTTGTGTTCCTTGAGACACAGAGAGACGAAGTTGAAATGAAGAAATAGAAATTTTGTCAGTTGTGTTTTACAAATTCTGAGGTTCTATGTAAATACTCTGTATATCAAATTGTTTTGTGTATATTATCTGTATAGAATTGTTTTGTATTTAATTTAGTCTTTCTGTTGTCGAGATGCATGATTAAAACCATTCCACTGGTGGATTTCTGTGAAATCAATGGAATGGACTTGTAAAATAGTTTTTTATTTTGTTTTCCTTGTGTTCATGGTCATGACAGAATAGAAACTATGAGATTTGTTATAGAGGAGGTTATCGGCATGAGATTTAGATATACATTTTATGTATATACGACAATTGCATACCGGGAACAGTTTGTGAGTATACCGCATTTGTATGCGAGTATCATCATGTGTATATCCTGTGAAGAAAGGTATGTATAAGAGTCCTTTTGGGTTAAGTTATGTTGTTTGCTGAATAAACAAGCAGTGTGTATATCACTAATGTACCTGAGTACATTTCATGTGTATATCGCATTTGTATGCGAATATACATTTCTTGTGTATCTTGCATCTGTGTATCAGGTTGAAGTATACCGGGGAAATTGATAGTAGATGGTTGTGGGTGGTTAAACGAATTCAAAGGTTCAACGGTTCAATGGATACAAAAAGTTCATTTGGTTTGCCAGTTCATCATAGTAAGTGTTGCCGACAGTTGAACCGGTTCAATGGTTCAACAGACACAGTGGGTTCGTTTGGTTCATCGACTCGACAAGGAGCATCAGGTTGAACAGTTTAGCGGGTTCAATGGGTTCATCGCTGATAATAGTAAGGGTTGTTGATAGTTGAACCAGTTCAATGATTCAATGGTTCAACGGTTCAATAGGTACAGCGGGTTCATCATCGATAGTATTAAGTGTTGCGATAGTTGAACCGACGGTTGAACCAGTTCAATGGTTCAATGGTTGAAAGAGTTTAGCGGGTTCAATGAGATACCAAGGATCGTTTGGTCCGCCGGTTCAAGAAAGCATAGATGGGTTGAATCGGTTCAACTGAGAGTTGTCGACAGTGTTAAGATTGTGCGATGGAAGTATATTGAGCCGATAGTTAAAGGTTCAACGGTTCAAAGGTATCAAGGGGTTCATTTGGTTCGACGGGTTCACGGGTTCAATGAACTTGGAGGTTTCAAGTGGTTCAAAGGTTCAACCACAAAGACAGTTCAATAATTCTGATCTACAAAACTGAATGTATCAGGTTGACTCAGATTGGGGAAGCCGATAGCTCATGTGTTGCTGATAGGCAACCAATGCAAAGCGCATACATCGGTATAAGGTGTGTGATCGGAGGAAGGTTGTTTTCCCCAACCGATAGTGTGATATCTGACTGATGGGTAAACAGACAACGGTAAATGTATGTGGGTGAGGGGTTAACACCTAATTTACACATTTCTGCTGGTTAGCTTTGCATCAGTTTCATTGTGTTGCAGAGTAGTATTGTGTTGTGTTTGTATGTGTTTGTTGCATATTTGGCTTCATCAATCCATCTCCTCATGATTTGAAGGCATTTCACCTCCGTGAGGGTTTTCACCTCCAAGGTGATATCTATTTTGTGTTTCAATCAATCTATCTTATCATTTGATTTTGCCTCTATCCATCAAGTACACACACTTTATCTAACAATGGTGTTGGAAGGCTTGAATGCCATTTCGGGGCTTGACTGAGGCAAGCTCCTAAACACCAAAACCCCCAACTCCTCTCTTTTGATTGCAAGTTACAGGTGCAGGATCTTATAGAGAGGAGTTGCAAGAGATCAGAGCAAAGGATAAAGAGTCATGATATGAAGAAAATGGTGAAGAATATTCCCTCCTAGACAAGGGCACCCACCCCTGTGTCCTCCTGATTGTCATTGTCAAAAACTCTGAAGCAGGTTGCAGTCTTCATCACCTCATAGTTCTAGAACCACAGAAAAAGTTGCATGTTGGACTAGGGCACCCTCTCTAGTGTCCACGAAGTTTCTGCTTTCCAAAATTTGAATCCTAGTATGTTTCTAATCTGCATTTAGTGCTATCCTGTGTGATCATTTGTCGTGTTTCATCCATCTGTATACAATTTGATATAATTAGGGTTCAAGGCTTAATCGAACTAGGGTTTGACATAACTATCAATCTATTATATCTTTCCTATCATTCCTAAGTGACACACAACCTATAGCTGAGTCCTCTTCATCTGTAGTGACTTAGCTTGATTGTTGTCATTGAATGTATATGTGAAAGGAGGGTTTGATTGCATCTAATTAACCACACTTCAACCTCATTCCCACTTTTCATAAATAACACTTTTAATGAATCCATTTTGTGGTGAGCCCTATAATGATGGCATCCAATTTTTGTTTAGGGAGAGGAGGATGTTAGAGATGGAATCAAACTCTAAAACCCACAAATGATATTTTCTTGGACATCTCTAAACCTTCATTCAATAGATCCTTTCTAAATCATGTCAACCATGGTGTATCACCAAGAATGTCTCATTTGAAGTGTTTGTGTTTTTTTTGTAGGAATGTGGATGTCATGGGGATAAAAAGAGCACATAGTCTTTGCTCCTTTTATTTTCTTTTTACTTTATAATCTTACAAAACTTTCACTTGCATAAGGAAAGGAGGGTCAAGGAGCTATTTGACACTTTTCCTTAGTTCCTCATGGGTTCTACAATTTTTCCCTTATAAGGGCTTTCAAAACACTTTTGCACTTTTAAAATTGCGTAGGTGTTTTCACATGAAACAACACTTACACAAAATGGTGTTAATTGAAACCATACCCCTCTTCAAACATGTGTAATAGACATCAAGGCAAAGAGGTTCCTAACATTATAATCAATGGAGTTCAAATCCTCAATCCAAATTCAAATCTATATATAACATTCAAATTTACATATGCAAGAGTTAATACTACAATCTCATAAATAAATCTAAAATAGTAAACAACAAAACATTGATTTAGTTATAATTCATTTCTTCATAATGGTGCTTTGATGCTAAGCCCCAAAGCTAGGGTAAAGCTTAACCAACCGGTGAGTTGTAAAACGGTTGGCTGGTCGAAATCCTGTCGACGGAAATGGTTTCGACAAATTGATTGACAAGCAAGGTCATTGAACAGGTTGAAAGAATTACAGTGAAGAGGTCGACGGCAAACAGAGTCAAAAAATCCATAAATAGTCGGCACGACAACGTGTCGACTGTTTATGGTGGGCACAAAGCTAATGAAGGTGGCAAAGAACAATAAACTATCATAACTTTCTTTAATATAAAAAGAAAAATGTCTTATGCTCTTGAAATGAAATGTGTCTCCTAATACACAATATCAAGGTTATAAGGTAAGTTATGACTAAAAATTATGTAAATTCCAACATTCCCTTCACTTAATACCTGTGTCAAAAAACCACACATAAAAAACGCAAAGGAAACCCTTTTATTGCTCTGTGTTTCAGTTGCCTCAACCTCTGAACAGTTTACGCACACCCCATATTAATAGTACAGTTGCCACTGCAGGTATGAGTATGAGTAACTCTCCAAACCCGGGCATTTCAGGAACTGGTGGAGGCTGTCTCTCTTGCTCGGATCTCGCCTCCTCTTGGCGTGAGAAGACTGGTGGAGGTTGTCTCTCTGGCGCCGATCTCACCTCTTCTCGACATGAGAAAACTGGCTCCCCTCCTTTTGTCTTAGCGAAACCCTCAAAATCATTTCAACAATTTGTAGAATTTTCAAGACACTTCAAGTAGCCATGCAAATACATATCTTGTCCTCCTAGGTGTGAATGGAATGATAATTTAATTCTAAATCATGATATCATAAGATGATTCTCTTCTCTCCCACAATCTTGTAAAATGAATTTAGGGATTGCCCTTTTATATAATACCCTAGCACACAAATTTGAACTTTTCATGCTCAAGTCAATAAGTAATGGCTAGTAGGAAAAATATCAACTTGGACCTAGGATTAAATTTGGATTTGAATGTTTTCATGTGAAATATGCATTACTAATTTAAACTAGGTGTAAATTAAAACCCACAAGTTCAGCCTATGATAAGGCATAGAAAACTAAAGATTGACTCTAGACTCTTTGTGTTGAAGTCACCAAAAGGACTCACAAGACCAAGAATCGTCTAAAACAACAAAATAACCTTCCACAAAATAGAGAAGTAATGAAAATTATATAATGCCAATATTCACCATAGTATACCATTCAATGAAATAAAATATACATAGAGGGCCCTTGTATATATAGGAAATGGTGAGACATAGAACAATATCAGATTATAACAAGTGTCATGATCTCATGACTTGAGATAAAAAGTAAATTCCATGAGTAAACTTAAGTAACTAGGTGCAAAAAGAAGATAGAAGGGATACTAGTTAGGTAATATATCATGTTACCACCAACACCCCACTTAAGTACAAATTAGAGGAGAAAAAAAGAACAAATAGACTCCAAGATGGGTCTAATGAGGTACCCATGAACAAAATATTTCTCACAAATGGAGAAAAGGATAAAAACCCATAGGAAAGAAATCCTCCCTCAAAGAGAGAAAACATGAAAAGAAACATGTATAAGTGAAGGAAGGAGGACTCAAGGTGACCCTCTAAGGATAAATTCCCTCACCCTAAGAATTGATCACAAGTAAAGATAATGATGTGATGTCAAAGGCTTAGTGAAGATGTTTGCAACCTACTTAGTAGGCAAATGTACTCTAAGATAATAACACCACCTTGGGTGAGTTGCCAAATGAAGTACATGTGGATTTTGATATGCTTATTCCATTGATGCTCTATTGGGATGCATGAAATGTGTATGGAACTCTGATTATCATACCAAAGAGCAGTGGGGTGATAAGTAGGAACCAAACTCTATCATCGACTTGCAAAGCCAAAGAACCTCCTAAGTAGCAATAACCACACCTTAATACCCAGCTTCTATAGATAATAATTCAACAACATAGCTACCTCTTGCAAGACCATGCAGTTAGACCAAAATAAAGGCAATATAAAAAAATTAGAAGTAGAATTATGATCATCAAGATCACCAGCCCAAGTTATTGAATCCCATAATTAAAGAAGCTCCTTATGTGTAGTGAATGCCAAAATGTTAAGTTCCCTAGATATACTACAATATAAATTTGACTGCCTTCCAGTGACTCTCATGAGGATCTTGGGATAAATAGGAGACAAGACCAATTGCAAAGGAAATATTAGGATGACTATGTGTTAATTACAAAAGATTGTGAACCAACTACTAGTATAATGTAGCATCAACTTTGGTTGTAATGAAACTAGTAGAAAATGTGATATCTAATTGAAATGGAGTTGGGAAAGGTTTGCAATCAGCCATGACAAATCTGTAAAGAAAATCAAGAGAATACGCCTATTGAAATATAGAAATCCCCTTGAAATATTGAAGAACCTTAAGACCAAGGAAGAAATACAAAAGACCAAGATCAGTCATATCAAACTACTCCATCAATGCTCTCTAAACACCATGGATCATGGAGATGGAGCTGCCCATAAGAATCAAGTCATCTACATACAAAACAAGTATCAAAAGATGCTCCTTGTGTCTCTAAGTGTAAACTAGTATATTGGAATAGTAGAAAAATTAACTAGAAGCAAGTGAGAAGTTATTCATCTTCTCATATTTAGACTGAGGAGCTTGTTTGAGACCATACAATATACAATGTGGCCAACAAAAAAGTGAAGAAAATTGCACAAAACATGGAGGCTGCTCCATATAGAACTCCTCATGAATATCATAGTGTAAGAAGACACTATTCACATCCATCTAATAAATTAACCATCCTTGAAATGCAACAAGAGAAAGTACAAGATGAATAGAATCATCTTGGGAATAGGATAAAAGGTCTCAAAATAATCAATTCCCTCAACTTGTGAAAACCCCTCAGCCACAAGACATGTGAATTTTACTTGTTAATGGATCTATTTTCTACATATTTGGTTTTGCACACCCATTTTCACTAAACTAACTTTCTTCCCATGGCAAGAGAGACAAGATTCCATGTGTGATTTTTTATCAAAGAATAATACTCCTCAATCATAGCACTATCCGACTTTAGAATTTTTGTTGCATCTATAAACTTCTAAGGATCATTTAAAAGTGTATGACTCAAAAGATTGACATCTTCTATCTATGAATGAGTTTAGTGAGTGAGAATACATAAGATCATGAACCAAATTTTTAGCCTCCTCAAAAGTAGTGTGGGCCCAATAGGGCAAAGATTGTGCACTAGGATGTGGTGGATTAGGAGCATCACCTTCATCATTCTCAAGAAGTAAAGTATCCTTAATAGATGAAAAAGGAGTAGATAGTGAGGGATAAGAAAGTGATGGTGTATCCACTTGTGTGAAGTGCTAATCAAACTAGATATCTCACAAAATGAAAACATCTTAAGTGATAGGATAAAACAACCTATAATCCTTCATGTCCTCACAATATCCAACAATGATTAGAGGTTGACTATTCTTCTCCGTAGCCTTACGTTTACCATCTAGAATGAATTCCCAATCCTCACTACCAAATACTCAAAAAGAAGAAACATTAGGCTTGTTATGGTGTTGGTAAATATATTTGTTGTTGTGATTCATCACTGAACTCAATGTAACTCACCTAATGGGTAACGATTGCAATAGTTGGAGAAATTGCCATTGAATAGATGATTTTTCTTTGCATTTGAGAGGGGTGTCTCCCTTCTATAATAGGGATTTCTATATTTTCATGAACTTTTAACCAAAAAGTACAAAAGAAAAAGAAATGGAAATAAAATAAAAAGGGGAAGAGTAAATACACCCTAGATAGATTAAACATAGACAACTATCTAGAACTACTCAACATGAATCAGGAAGGAAGGAAAGAAAAAGGGTATGTAAAATTGAATAGATAATAGATTCATTTCCACATATAGTATTAACCAAAGATGGGATAAAATATGCATATTTGTTAAATACAATCTAGAGTTCAACAAATCTAAACAACAATGATTATTTGAAATAAATAAACAAAATTGAATCAAATTTCCAAATTATAAAGAAGGATCCTAAGAAATAATAACAACACAATCTAATATAAGAAAAGATAATGCTCAAATGACATATTGAAAATTATAGTCCTTCCTGAAGTATTATTCCTTAAAATTTCATGAAAGAACAAAGTCCCTTGCCTTCTTATACAATATGTTGTGTGTTTGGCCAATAATGGTAAACAACAATAAACCTTGACAACACTTTATAGTGAATAGACTTTACATTTTATAGGGAAAGGTTGTTCAATTTCTTGTACAACTATTCTAGTTACCCCTTTGGATATTACAAAAACAAGTAAAATAATATTAGAAAGCCTTTAAATGAGTGTGTTTACCTTAACTCATTCAAATAAATATGTTCCAAACATAAATAAAACTAAGTTTATAATAAAATATTAATCCTTCATTTAAATTTGGCAGGCTTGTGGTTGTCATGGAATTATGTCAAACATTTCATGTACATTGTCTATAGGTGATGATTCCTAAATTAACTATTTATGTTTTCATCTTAGCTTGACAAAAAAGTTATTTTATGACTTTGATTGAGTAGAAAAATCATATCTAAATACCTTTATCCTCTACTTTCACATTCATGGTACCATTAGAATTCACTTCAAAAGTAATGTCAATTTGAGGAACTTCCCCTTGGAACTACACAAATATCATTCAACTAAAGTGTCGAAAGTAAGGTGGGCCCATTGTTGCACCTATAAACAATGATAAACCTTGATATCAAATTGTGGCCTTATATGTTAGATGATAAGTATAATTTCTCATGAGTTTATTTTGTTTTCTAACCATTATAAATTTACCATAATTCCTTAGCTAAATGCTTATTAGATGAAGTATTTGCAACATATTAAAACTACATATTTCTAAGTGCATTCCCTCCTAAAGTAAAGGTTCCAGTCAACTCTTACTCAGGTCAAGCATCTATTGAAATGTTCCAATGCCTTCATTAAATTTATTTTATGTTTAAAACTTGTAACTATGGTGTTTAAAACCCTTGCAATAGACCATGGTGTTGATGAAATAGTAATTAACCTTGTCTATGCCTAAAATTTTTGCATTTATGTCATTTGGGTAAACTTCAAGGTCAACTTCAAACCTACAAATTATATGTTATCATATATTTTTGTAGATCTTTCAACAAATCCATTTTGTGGTGAGCCCTACAAATGATGGCATCCATTTTTAGTGTAGGCAGAGGAGGATGTTGGAGATGGAATTTAACTAAAAAACTCACAAATAATATTTTCTTAGACATCTCTGAAGCTTCATTCAATAGATTCTTTCTAAATCATGTCAACCATGGTGTATAACTAAGAATGTTTCATTTGAAGTGTTTGTGTTGTTTGTAGGAATGTGGATGTCATGAGGAAGTTTGTTGAAATGTCTACATGGGGAGAAAAAGGTCACATAGCCTTTGCTCCTTTTGTTTTTATTTTACTTAAATATAATTTTAGAAAACTTTCACTTGCATACGTAAAGGAGGGTCAAGGAGCTATTTGACACTTTTTCATGGTGGATCAGATACCAATTAGGCTTGAGAAGATACTCACACACGTGCTTCCAAGTTGTTGAGATAGAGCTTATTGTGGGCAAGTCTTTTGCCTCCATGGTAAGGGAAGCACATGACCTTGTATTCCCTAGCTATCCTTTGCTTGGTAGATAACATTATCAGTGGGCCCATAGAAATTGACACTCCTTTCTTTATTAATTCTAGAATTGTTGTTGTGCCTTTTTGATTGGGTATTGTGAATACCAAGTGGTTGATTGTAAACTTTTCATAGCTAGTCAAAGTTTTGAATGTCTTTGTTGCTTGTTTGAAAACACTAGCCAATTGGTATCCTTGAAACAAAATTGAATCCAAGGTCATGTAACCCATAGTCCAACCTTCATGCGAAAATGAATTCATTTTGTGTTAGTCCAAATCATAAATCCACTTTTCCATCATCAAAACAAGTCCATCCCCTTTTCAATCCATACTCCATATCCACAACCTTTTAGCCCCTATCTCATTTTCTCAAACCTTAATCCTTTGTTCATTCAATTCTATAGTCCATATCACCCATCCATAGACCTTCACATATTATTCCCCATCCTATATCCTTACATTAATCTAAACCACACTTTTATCCTAATCACTCCATATTTTTTACACCTTAGTCCATCCCTTGTTCCATTTAAATAAATCCCTTATCTACACACCTTGTCCATAACAACTATTGTCATCCAAGTCCATTACCTATCTTAGAAATCCTTGGATAACATAAATCTCACTTTTGGATCCTTCTTTATTCAAAAATCATCCCATCCATCATTTATGACCCTTAATCATCCTAGGGCCTAAAATCTAATCCTTGGGAGCCTTAACTATCCTAGGGACCATAATTCATCCTTTGAAACTCTACAACTATCTATGGATTCCAACCAATCTTAATCAAAACCAAAACATCATTAGGATCTAAAACAAGTGTGATATAAACTCAATCCAAGTTAAGAAAACTCATCCATCTAAGTCATCTATTCCTAATCATCATATGATCCATCAAAATTATCCATTTAAATCATTTGTCCAAGCCATCCCAAAATCATTTATAAACTTACCTAAGGTCATCACCCTTTGTATTTAATATCCCTCTCTTACCATAATCATCCAAATCCAACCATAAAACTTTGGGTCCAATGTGGTCTCCTTTTTTCTACTCATTTGATCCAAATCCAATGTAATCAATTCATCTCAATATTATTGGCTCTCGTCACTTGAAAAACTACTAGAATAGAAATGAATGAAGAAAATACCTTCCTTAATCAATCTCTCATAGAGTGATTCCTCTTTTTAGGAGAATCATCCCAACCACCACATGATAGTAGTGAAACTAATGATGACCTTCCTAGTCAACTTGAGTATCCTAGTGATCCCTATACTACCCTTCATTCTAAACAAGGACATGACTTAATAGAGAGGTTCATTGAAATAAACAAAGATGTAATCCTTAAACAATTCATTGAATCAGGTGCTAAACTACATCATGTTATGACATCTCTTGTCTTGTTCACATAGTGTACCTCGATCCTCTAGCTCATAGGCATACCCATGAGGAAAATCCCATTACTTCTCATGACCAAACTAACCTCCATATATACCAAAAACATCACATCTCAAACCACATGATCCTTCACCATCAAAGGTAAAGACAACCTCCATCTTTTACATGACCACACAAAATCCCACTTAGACCATAATAATCCTTCTCAAGGCAAACAATCTCTTTCCATTAGGGGTAACCCCCACTATTAGGAATCGGTTCCACGTACAACACACATAGACCTTTACAATGAGTCCCAAAATTCTCCACTCACTAATTGAGTTACATCAACTATAGATACCCAACCTCAAGCTAACCACCATACTTCCCATGTGGAGTACATTTCTATTCCCATCCCAAACCAAAACACCTCCCACATTCACACTTCCAATATAACTATTCCTAATCTTGGGCTTCCATCTAAAACCAACATCAATTCTCTATGAAACATCAACCAATACCATTAATTCACCCCTCCTAAGAACTACAATCAATACACTTATCCACCACCACCTAACTCATCTTTCGATGAAGAATGGAAAGCCATGAATGAAAATTTCAAAGGAATTCAAGAAGGGACTCATAAAAAATCATATAATTTAAAATAATTATATCCCTATCCTTTTGATTGATCCATATCAGAACTCCCATTTCCTACCCCCTTTGAAATTCCAAATTATGATAAATACAAGGGAAAGGGGGATCCTAAGGAGCATATCAAATTATTCTTCATGGCAAGCCAAGAAGTGGTACATGAGGACATATACTTACTACAAGTTTTCCCCAGTGGTCTAGGTGGGCAAGCACTTGAGTGGTTCTTGCACCAACCTAAGGGGTCCATCACATCCTTTAGAGACCTAGTTGAAAAATCTATTAGACACTTGAACTCTTATAGTATGGACCATGAGTTAGCTATGATGGACCTTTGCAATACCAAATAAAATCAAGGGAGATATTTTCATCATTCCTTCAATGATGGAGAGCCTTGGCTTGTAGATTACCATGGTTGGTTCCAAAAAGAGCAACTTGTTTACATCTTTGTCACAAATCTCAACTTGGAATTGGCATTCCATTTACAAGTCCAATGTGTCACTTCTTTTGATGAGCTCATCAAAGGGGGAATCCAAATTGAAAAATCCCTCATAGCCAAAGGAGCAATAAAATTTTATTCAAAGGATCACAATCAAAATCAAAAATAAAAAATTTTCAATGATAAAACCAAATTCTTTAGCAAGAACAAGAATGTAGTTGGAGATGGTGTTACTGAGACAAAAAATTTCTAAAACATCCAACAACCTTCATCCATTACCATTCCATCCACATCTCTCAAGCCTAAAACAAAGAGGAGGCAATTCACACCATTAGGTGAACCTCTTGAAGGTATCTTCTACCAATTGATCAAATCCAACATGATCACCTTTCCTCTTACAAAATCCTTTGTTGAAATCCAACCTAAACCCTCTTGGTATAGGGAGGATGAATATTGTGACTATCACTGAGTTACAAGTCATGCCAAAAACAAATGTAAGAAATTAAAATGTTGTCCTATTTTTCTTCCCAGCCAAATAGCCCAAATCCATAAAATCTCTAAGTGTTTTCCTTATTTCCCCTTAAACCCTAAGTTTTATGGTCATATCTTACTTTATGTTATAATCCATCGTTGATTGTCTAGCCTAGGTTACCGGTCATTTAAGTTATAACCTTGAGTCCTATATGTCATGAAATGACCAGCCCCAAGTCCTAATGTTTACCTTTTATTGCCCATCAAAGTCATGTTCTTTATAAAGTTCTTAAGCCCTAAGTCTTTCTAGGGGCCTAAAGGTGCCACATGGTAGGATATCACAAGCCTACAGACCACCGAAGTTGACGTCATGTTCCCACCGCAGGGCTACAAAATGAGGATAGCTGTAAAGTTTATCGTGGCTTATGGCCATAGGATCAATGACTCAGTTGGATGAAGTAGATTGCGCCAGGTGTCGAAAGATAAAGTGAAGAGGTAGGGTCATTAAGGATCGAACGGTAGCGCAGTGTTGCAGGAGAATCTTGTCTGTAGGAAAGATTATATGCATGGTTGTGAGATGATGACACATAGCCTATTCCTTTGTTCTTCCTCCTTTTCAAAGGTTGCAGTGGGTAGCTTCCAAGTTGTACCATGTGTCGGTGTGGTGCAAGTTCTACACAAAGCAAAGGCAAGTTCCCCTCTAATTTGCAGTGGCCCGCCACGTGTCTAGGTTCGTAATTTCAGAATCAGCTAAGTGCTAAGTGTTTTTCAGGCTTCAGAGTTCCCTTATTCCACGTTCCTCTTTTGGCAGGTCTAATCTCTGTAGAGTTTCATTGTGCCACATGTTAGCCCCACACAAGTTCTAAACAAAACAAAGAAAAGAGGCTCCTCAAGTTTGCACGAATGATTCATGTGGTGGAGGATGGAACTTAAGTGCCGACGGAGCATTTCATCAAACACCATGGCATTTTCGCGAAGACTCTTACCTTCGTTGAGCCTCATCTAGATTCCTCGCAAAGTCACAAAAATTGCCACATAGGCAGAATCTTTCGGCCTCAACACAGATTCAAAAGGGAAAGTGATGGTTGTCGTTTCTAAAAAATAATTCTATCTATGACCATTATTCAAAAGAGACTCTCTAGCATCCCGAAGGCGGGAAAGATTGCCGATTAGGAAAGTATGCAGACTCTGCCAATCGGGGTATTGTAGGGGTTAAAATTTCAAAGGATTCAAAATCATGGAGACACAGATTTGAGGGCTTTAAGGATTTAAGTGTTGTAAAATCTTTTCTCAAGAAATATAGTCTCATATGCCATCAATGAAAATCCTATGCCTCTCAGATACCCTTTTCAGATATTTGTTGCATTTATGGTTGTAGGTCGATGCTCACCTTGAAGAGGGACAAAATATCTCTCAACCACCTATGGACTCCAGATATTTTCTGCACTAATTCTTGCAAATAGACATCTTTCAAGAAGAGATATTTTCTGACAAGGCCCATGGGGCAATTTATTGTAATCTAATTAGGTCATTTGGAATCAGATGCTATATATGCATGAATGTAAGATGTAATAAAGGTTGGAAAATAGTTTGATATTCTTGATGCCTGTATTTTCCAAATAGAACTTTCATCTGTCGTAATTGTGCCTCTTGATCAATACATATGGTGTTTTACTTTTTCATGCTTTTTAACTTTGTGTAGTCTTAGAATTGGCTATTGTTTGTGAATGTTTAATTCCTGGCAATCCATTCTTTACCTCTATTAAAATCTTCATGATCTATGTAAGTTTATCAGTTGTATTTCTTTATTTGTGCATCTTAGCTCTATGAATGTTATTTATTCAAACCTGATGTATCACCCCTTTCCATTTTCAGTTCATCCTTCTTTTCCTTTTCCTCAATGGTGGATAGATTAGGTTTAGTCTTAGGTTAGATGAATCTCTCATTCAACAAAGGAACTAGCCTCTCTCTGGAGATTTGACCTCCCTGCAGGGTCCCACACCTAGAGGTCATCTCAATGTTTCACTAGATTGTTGGAGCCCTAAAAGCCTTCAACATCGGGTGCAAATCTATATGACAATAGTTTTTGGCACACCCAGTGGGACTCTAAGCATAAGCAATCAAAGAATTAGGCTAAGAATTTGGTGTTCTTCTTAGTACTCTGTAGATTGGCAGATGTTTTATGCACCCGGTGACTCTACAAGCTCCAGGTCTTGATCAGTGTCATCTTTTATGCCTATGCAAACCAGGACATCTTCAAGAGGTAACTTTCAATTCGCTGAATTATCTATTGCTTCTTCAAGGAGAAGGTCTAGGTTATCTAGGTCTCCTGCAAGAATGAACAACAACCTTACCTTACCTCATTCAAGGGCCCAATCCACACCCCCTCTTATTAGGTTTCAATATAATAGAAGAAGCTTGCACATTCCTAGACTAAATTTGAATATCCCTAGGATGGAAAGGAATCTACCCTTTGTGACCTTTAATGGAGGAAGTCCATTAGATTTGGATGCATACAATGACATACCTATTGTATCCCTGAAAAGTGTTTCACCCTTCACGGGTAATGGTTCTATAACCCCTGGTGAGCATATCAAAGACATATCTAATGTATGCTTGGTCCATCATATACAACATGAAGATGTTGCAGTCTGACTCATGGTCTCATCTTTTAAAGGGAGAGCTCTTCAATGGTTTAGGAGCTTGACCCCTGCTTCAATACATACCTAGGATGAGCTAGGAGAAGCCCTCTACAAATAGTTTGGAGAGAGGGAAGATAATGTTTCATTGCTTGAGCAGTTAAAAACTATCAAAAGAACTCCAAGTGAGATGCTAGCAGACTTCAACTTCAAATTCCAGAGGACATGGGAGAGAATTCTAGGTACCCTCATGCCATCTACACAAGGTGCTTTCTTGTATTTTTTAAGAGATTTGAATCCCGACATTGTAGTGATGATGCAATCTATGGATGCTGAAACCCTACCCGCTGGCTATGAGACAGCTCTGAAAGATAAAAACTACCTAATACAAGCTGGGAAAATTACTCCCAGACCTATTGTTCCACTTTTTCTAGAGTTTCATTCATCATCCCACCAGCCCATTATTGCTCCCATCCCAGAGCCTAAAGCTTCAACATCCTCTCTTTCTCAGGAAGAGAGTGACCTTAAGACCCTAATGGCCAAGTTGACCAACAAGGTGAATAGTATAGCTATTCAAACTGCTCCCAATCCTCACCAAAATTATAGTAAGGGGTAGTCATCTAGCCAGAATTGGAACCAAGGGTATAATCCTAATAGAAATCATAACTAGAATCAAGGTTACCAACAAAATAGATACCAAAATCCTAACCTTGCACAACCTTTACAAACCATTAGACCTATATAAAAGATACCAGCTATGAACCCAGTTAGGGCTTTAGTCCCTAATCAAAATAATTTGGCCCAGGAGGCAGATTGGTGCTACTCCTGCAACCAAACTGATAACCAAGCCTCTTGCACTCTTGGAACACAAGAGAGAGCTTTAATGGTGCAGAACTTTAACACTCAGCAGGCATCATTATCAGAGCCATCCAATAAGAACCCTGAAGTACCAAATGATGCTACTTTTGATGCCAGCATGATGCTATGGACTGCAAAAGATTTTTGTGTTGTCAATCAACCTATGGACAATGTTGTTATGCCCATTGTAGACAATACCAGATCAAAAAAGAGGCAGTTGGAGGCTACCCCCATGCCTACTGTGTTACAAAAAGAGCCTATCCCAAAGGCAAAAGTGGCCAGTGCCATAATTCCAATTCAGAGTAGCAAATCTGCTACCATAAAAGAAATTCCATTAGGCTCAAAGGTTCTTGAACAAGTTGTAGACCCATCAAGGAAGGGAACATGGATTCCCTCAATGTATAAGGCAGCCATTGTTCCACTAAATATAGAGGAACAGGTGAAGAAAACAAATATCAATGTCTCCATGTGAGAAGTAATGTCCATCCCTTCCCAAATCAATTTGTTACAAGAAGCCTTAATGCACTTCCCATCAACTGAGTTAGTAGCAACAGATCCATCAACTAAACAAAAAGAAAAGGCTCTTGTCAGTCTTGTGCAACCGAGTGAAGGAGAAGTAAGTACAGTAAAAAAACCATCCCTTTTCTGCTTATCTTTGATCATTAGCAAGTTTTTAGTGCACAACTGTATGATTGACAGTGGAGCTAGTGTAGCAATCATGCCCAAGAAGATAGCAGATGCATTAGGCATCAAGTATACCCTTGTTTCATCATGAGTATTACAATTAGATGGCAACTCTATGAACACTATAGGAGTGATCAAGGGACTAGACTTGACTCTACATGCATATCCAAACCTGACTTTCAAATAGGACATTTCAGTCATTGATCTTCCTCCTTTCTTTTCCATATGCCTATCAAGGGACTTCACAACCAAGGTAGGTGGCTACCTTTCTTCTCACTAATCTCATATGCTTTTGAGGACCAAATATGGTACAAGGTTCACCATCAAGGCTGAACCAATTTCAAATTATCATGTGGAAAACTATGAGCATGGCCTGGTGAACCCACATGTTATGTTTCAAGGTGAGGAAATGCATGAACTAGAGTATATTGAAGCTGAACCTTCACCTCTTCCTATCCCTGATCTATTTCATAATGAGTGGGCAAGGGATCATGAAGATTTTGACCCTTGTGACACCACTGAGGTGACTGATTTGGGCAACTACACGATACAAAAAGGGGATTCTTTAGTCACTTCTATACTTAAGCTAGATGATGACTCCAATGGTCCATGGAATATATTTTTCAATAGTACAAAGAGCAGAAATGGAGCTGGTGCAGGGGTTTTATTAGTCTCTCTGACTGGTAGGAAGATGCATTTTGATCATAGGTTACACTTTTCTTGTACCAATAATGTAGCAGAATATGAGGCATTGGTTCATGGTTTGCTTATAATAGAAAAGGATAAAATCAAACATTTGGAGATCTTTGGTGATACTGAGTTGGTGGTCAACCAGGTTAGATAGAAATGTGCTAAAAAAAACTAGCTTCTAAGAGCTTACAGACATAGAGTTTGGGGCCTATTTGAGTGTTTTGATGCTCTCAATCTATAGGTAATCCCAAGAAAATTAAATTTAGAGGTTGATCAATTAGCAACAATGGGAGCTCAATTTTATCCACCTAAAGATTTGTTTTAGGGTCCCGATCAGCATGTGAAAATGCTCATCAGGCCCTCTGTTTCTGACAATGATATTCATTAGCAAATTTTTTATAGCGATGAGCAGATCGAATGCTTCATCCAAAATGAAGCTGAGTTCTCTTCAAGGGCGCAACCCAGGTTAGAAGAAAGCTATGGTGACCAAGTCATCCAGCTCAAAACTAACAAGCTACCCAAGGGTTTAGTCACTCTTGAGGCTATTTTTAGCCATGATGATGAGTTCAGAGGTGAAAGAAATAATATGACATTCCAAAAGGGAGATTACTAGAAGGCCACTATTGACCAAGACAAAGAGTTGCTGGTAGGTAAAGTTTTTGGTGATGCAGAGCAGCAAAAATTCATACATCTTGCCCAGAAATACAGTGACATCCAAGCATGGATGTATGAGGATCTTAAAGGGTTCAATACATATGTGGCTTAGCACACCATTGATCTGAATCCAAATTGCAAGTTGGTTCGCCAAAAGTAGTGGCCCATAAACCCAAAGATCAAGCCACTAATGAGAGAAGAGCTTGCTAAGCTCATACGGGCAAGGATCACTTTTCCCATTAAATATTCTACTTGGGTCGCTAATCTAGTGTCTGTGAGGAAGAAAATTGGTGAAATAAGTCTATGTATAGACTTTAGAGACCTGAACCGGGCTTCTTTAAAAGATCATTACCCTCTATCCTCTATGGATCAAATTTTACATACTATTGTAGGGGCAGATAGGTTTTCATTATAACCAGATCTTTATCAGAGAAGAAGATAGATTTAAGACAACATTTACAACTAAATGGGGAACCATGGCATATGCAAAGATGTCATTTGGTTTGTCTAATGCTGGTGCTACATTTCAAAGGGCAATGGACATTGCCTTTAAAGGTTTTATAAACAAGTTCATCTTGATTTATCTGAATGACATCACAGTCTTCTCCATGAAGGGAGAAAATCATATGGAGCATCTAGAGAAAGTGTTCAATAGATGCAGAGAGTTTGGGTTATATCTAAACCCTAAGAAATATATTTTTGTTGTTGCCCAAGGTAAGCTTTTGGGTGACATAGAATCTAAGGATGAAATTTCCATTGACCCTGAAAGGACATCTGCCCTCCTTTCGCTTCCCCTGCCTACCCATAAGAAGGCCTTACAATCATTTCTAGGATAGATTAATTTTGTGAGGAAGTTCATTCCTAACTGTGCTGGCTTGGTGAAGCCTCTAACCCTTATGCTCAAAAAATACATTGTCTTTAGGTGGACTAAAGAAGGGAAGGATGGTTTTGAGAAAATCAAAGAAGAAATTGCACAAGCTCCTACTCTCATGAACCCAAATTATAAGAAGGATTTTGTTCTTTATGCATATGGCTCAGAGAGAATAGTATTGTTTTTGTCCTGATGCAACAATCTAAGCAAGGAATGGAACTTCCCCTGGCCTTCTTCAGTCAGACCTTAAAGGACTATGAGGTCAGATATAGCCCCATGGATAAGCAGGTATTTGCCATTATTAGAGATTTAAAAAAATTCAACTATATGTTGGCAAATAATCATATTAAAGTTTTAGTTTCTCATCCTAGTGTGAGAGATTACATAATGGGGATTGAGATTAGTGAAAAGAGAGCCAGCTAGGTCACCAAGATCCTGGAATATGACATGATCATCAAGGCCACTAAGTTGATTAGAGGCAGAGGATTATGTGAACAACTAGCTCAAACTTCTAAAGATGAAATGAATTCATCTTACCACTTGGATGAAGAGGAACCAACAGCTGAGCAACCAATTGTGAGTTCTTGGACAACATATATGGTTAGTTTCCTATCCACTGGTGAATATCCCTATGGACTGGATAGAACCAAAAGAAGATATTTCAGACTGCACTCTATTCCTTATGCTTTGGTAGATGGTGTTCTCTCCAAAACAAACCTAGATGGAGTCTTACTGAGATGCATAGAAGAAGATTAGGTTGATAGACTCCTTGGTGAGTTTCATGCTAGCTCAGTTGGTGGCCATTTCTCTGCTAGAGCTATAGAAATGAAAATAATGAGGGTAGGTTACTTTTGGCCCACACTATTCAACAATGCCCATGTATGGGTAAGAAAATGCAAAGAGTGTGCTCTCTTTGCTGGAAATAAAAGATTGGCAACACTCCCACTCCACCTTATTCAGGCTGATCAACCCTTTTCACAATGGGGATTAGATTTCATTGGCATGATAAACCCCACATCTAGTGTTGGTCACAAATAGGTTTTGACTGCAATAGATTACTTCACCAGATGGGTTGAAGTAGTTCCACTAAAGGAGGCCACTGAGTCATCTATCATGGATTTCTTGGAATAAATCATGACAAGGTTTGGAGCTCCTCATACTATTATTTCTGATAATGCAAAAGCATTCACTAGTTTTAGGATTTTTGATTGGGCTCTTAAGTATAATGTTTTCTTAAAGACTTCATCCAATTATTACCCCCAAGGTAATGGACTAGCTGAATCCACCAATAAGAACCTGATCAGGATTCTGAAGAGGACCATGGAGATAAACTAGAGACAATGGCACAATGAGAACATATTAGCTCTTTGGGCTAATAGGATCACATACAAGAGGGCCATTGGGAATTCTCCTTTTGTTTTGGTGTATGGAAGAGAAGCTAGATTGCCTATATCCTTAGAGCTTCCTGCATTAGACTTGGCTCATCAATTGGAGCTGGAAGGAGAAGATGCAAGGTCTGTCAGGATGGCTGAATTGACTAAACTAGAGGAACAAAGAAATTGAGCCATGATCACATTAGAAGAACATTATATGCAGACCAAGAGATATTTTGATAAGAAGGCCAAGATCCAGATCTTCAGAGAGGGTGATCTTGTTCTGAAGTGAGATGTTGATAGAGCCAAACCTAGAAGCCACACCAAGTATGATGCACTTTGGAGTGGGCTATATATCATCAACAGCTGCAAGCAAGCAAATGCTTTCATTCTTTCAAAGATGGATGGTGAAGTTCTCCTGATCTTAATCAATGGGATCCATCTCAAACCTGACCATTAAGATTGGTCTAATATTTTGTACATATTCTTTTAGTTTATTTCTGCTTTAGGTTTCCTTTCCCTGAGTGCCTTACACAGGCTGCATTGTCATTAGGAGAATGCAAGCCTTGTTTCTTTTTGTGGTCTTGTTTTGAGGCAGGTTTTATTGTTATATGGAGCCTAATCAGACTTGGAGGTTAAATTTACCCCACTTTTATCAGTGCGGTTTCCCCCTAAATTCATACGGGGTCAAGGGGCAGCACCCCTGGCGCACTCCTTGTCATGATACAGGGTGGGGTTGAGGGGCAGTGCCCTTGTGGGGACTCGGGGGCAATGCCCACGAAACCTCACATGGTTTTTTATTATTTTATTAAGGCGTCAGGAGTTATTTTTCATGGGCCGACATAAAAAAACCCTATTTTTGTAACTGACAAAAGTCATGATAAAAATGGTTAAGGGTTAGGGTTTTGGTGGATATTTGTATTGTAGCATTTGCAATGGTATTGAGTTGCAGGGATTGTTGGTTGTAATCGGTTTGATTTACTAGATAATAATATTGGACTCTCTGTTGGTGGATGTAGCCCAAGCTTGGGTGAACCACATTAAAACTTGTCTCTCACTATTATTATTTCTATGTATTTCCATTCCTCTGTTTAATCTTTATTTGCATTTAATTGATATCTTCTGCTAGTTAACCCTAACAGGTTTCAGTTCTTCTAACATGTTTCAGACTTGACTCTATGCCCAATGAATGCTTAAGGCTACTGGTTTCCATTTGTCTAGTAGGTAAACACCCCTGAGAAGTCGCCAAAATGTTGTCCTATTTTGCTTCCCAACCAATAGACCAAATCCAAAAAATCTTTAAGTGTTTTTCTTATTTCCCGTTAAAACCCTAAGTTTTACGATCATATCTTACTTTATGTTATAATCCATCATTGACTGTCTAGCCTAGGTTACCAGTCATTTAAGTTATAACCTTGAGTCCTATATGTCATGAATTGACCAACCCAAGTCCTAATGTTTACCTTTTATTGCCCATCAAAGACATGTTTGTCCTAAGTCTTTCTGGGGGCCCAAAGGTGCCACATGGTAGGATATCACAAGCCCGCAAACTGCCGAAGATGACATCATGTTTCCACTATGGGGCTGTGAAATGAGGATAGCTGTAAAGTTTATCATGGCCTATGGCCAAAGGATCGATGAATCAGTTGGATGAAGCAGATTGTGTTAGGTGTCGAAGGATGAAGTGAAGAGGTGGGGTTGTTAAGGATCAGATGGTAGCGCAGTGTCACAGGAGAATCTTGTTTGCAGGAGAGATTCTATGCGCGGCTGCGAGATGATGACATGTAGCCTATTCCTTTGTTCTTCCTCCTTTTCAAAGGTTGTGACGGGCATCTTCCAAGGTGTGCCACTTGTCAGCGTGACACAAGTTCTACACAAAGCAAACTCAAGTTCCCCTCGGATTTGCACTGGCCCACCATGTGTCTAGGTTCGTAATTTCATAATCAGCTAAGTGCTAAGTTTTCATTGGGCTTCAGAGTTCCCTTCTTCCACATTCCTCTTTCGATAGGTCAAATCTTTGCAGAGTTTCATTGTGTCATGTGTCAGCCCTGCGTAAGTTCTAAACAAACCAAAGAAAAAAGGCTCCTCAAGTTTGCATGAATGATCCATGTGGCGGAGGATGAAACTTAAGTGTCGATAGAGCATTTCATCAAACACCATAGCATTTTCACTAAGACTCTTACCTTCATTGAGCCTCATCTAGACTCCTTGTGAAGTCACAAAAATTTTCACGTAGACAGAATCTTTGGGCCTCAACACATATTCAAAAGGGAAAACGATGGCTGTCGTTTCTAAAAAACAAATCTATCTATGGCCATTATTCAAAAGAGACTCTTAGGCATCTCGAAGGTAAGAAAGATTATTGATTAGGGAAATATGCAGACTCTACAAATCAGGGTATTGCAGGGGTCAAAATTTCAAAGGATTTAGAATCATGGAGACACAAATTTGAGTGATTTAAGGATTTAAGTGTTGTAAAATCTTTGCTCAAGAAATTTTGTCTCATATGCCATCAATGCAGATCCTATGCCTCTTACCTACCTCTTTTAAGATATTTGTTACATTTATGGTTGCAGGTCAATGAATTAGCTACTTGCCTTGAAGAGAGACAAAATATCTCTCAACCACCTATGGACTCTAGATATTTTCTGCATTAATTATTGCAGATAGACATCTTTCAGGCAAAGATATTTTCTGACAGAGCCCATGGGGAAATTTAATGTAACCTAATTAGGTCATTTGGAATCAGATGCTATATATGCATGAATGTAAGATGTAATAAAGGTTGGAAAATAATTGGATATTCTTGATGCCTCTGTATTCCAAACAGAACTTTCCTCTGTCATAACTATGCCTATTGATCAATACATATGGTGTTTTACTTTTTCATGCATTTTAACTTTGTGTAATCTTAGAATTGGCTATTGTTTGTGAATGTTTACTTCTTGGCAATCCATTCTTTACCTTCTGTTAAAATCTTCATGATCTATGTAAGTTTATCAATTATATTTCTTTATTTGTGCATCTTAGCTCGGTGAATGTTCTTTATTCAAACTTGGTGTATCACCACTTTATATTTTCAGTTCATCCTTCTTTCCATTTTCCTCAATGATGGATAGATTAGGTTTAGTCTTAGGTTAGTTGAATCTCTCATTTAGCAAAGGAACTAGCCTCTCTCTGGAGATTTGACCTCCCTATAGGGTCCCACACCTGGAGGTCATCTTAATGTTTCACTAGATTGTTGGAGCCCTAAAAGCCTTCAACACTGGGTGTAAATCTATGTGACAACATAAAACATTACATACAAGATCTTATAGGTAGAGACGAGGTTGAAGTTGAAGGACCATCCCACACCTCACCCAAACAAGACTTGAGGATCTATCAAAATCCATTCCCTAAACACGGTTAGCAATGCTCCTCTAAGAAAAATCAAGGACAACACTCCCACACAAAAATTGACAATTACCATAAAGTCCCTCGTACCTATCATTCTAATGTTGGTCATATTGACCAATCTAATTAATGAGTTCAAACTATAAAAATAAAAACATCTGACTGTGTTGTCACTAATCGACGTGTTAAAGTCACTATCCAAGGCCCCACTTTAGCCAGTCCTAATCCCAACAAATAATTTATGATCTCATCAACCATCTTGAGTAGACACATACCCAAATTTTCATCCTTAAACTCCTACAAACATCCTCTTCTCATAGGGATATCCTAAACTAAATCCTCCAAGAATTCCATGTGCCCAATAACATTGACCCTTTGCACTTCCAAGCCCTTGTTGGCCACCTTTCTATTAAGCATTTCCTCACCTTCACTCCAAATGACTTTCCTTCCCTTGATCCATCATACAACCATCCTCTTCATATCGAAGCTATCATAGCCTAGCATAAAATAAAATGTGTGCTCATAGACAATGGGTCTATCTTGAATATTTGTACACTTCAATTAGTGTAGTAGTTGGTCTATTCAAAAGAAGATTTGGGTTCTCAAACTATCATTATCAAATCTTATGATAATGTAGAGAGAAATAACTAGTACTATCTACCTTCCTATTGAGGTAGGACCCTCATTGCAGCAACCCTATGTCATGTCCTAGACTTGGACCTACCATACATTCTCCTTGTTGGTCGACCATGGCTCAATGTCATGCAAGCTATACCATGTACCAACCATCAATGTCTTAAGTTTCTCTAGAATGGTGTGGAAGTAACTATCCTTGCTAACCCTCACCCATTTCAATATTGTAAAATGTTAGAGGGTTAATTCAATAAATCTCAATATTACCCAATCTCTAATGCCATACCTAATCATGCTTCCACCAATTCCACATCTTATATTAACCTTGATGATTTCCCCTCTACTTCTACCAACCCAAACCCTAAACAAGCATATGTCAATTCATCATTTAAGATCATCGATAGAGGGTGTGGTGAGTACCAAATCCATGATGCCTTCCACATCACCAAGCTTCCCCTTTCTCCCCAATCTTATGGTCAACCTTGCATCACACAAAATAATTCTTCTTAAATGTTGCAATGTGGGCTAACTAATTTCATCCATAATGGTTCTTTGGAAAAATAAATTATTGAAGGTTCCAACAACACATGACTCTACAATGATGAAGAATATGCATCTTTTTTAAGGAGAACAAGTTTCCTATACCACTATGTATGTGCCACAACATGAAATAAAAATGCAAAGGTCTTGGGCTCCATGAGCAAGGCATCCTTGATCCTCAACAAGCAACACCTAGTAAGCAACATGCATAGGATGGGATATGTGCCTTGGGAAGAACAACCCAATGCCACCCCAAAGCATACAAATATGGTTGATGACACTTTTGCGGTTCCTGAGGAAGCTTCATTTGATGAAGACATTGAAACAATGTCCATCCATAGCCTTTATGATGATCTTTCTACCATAAACCTATTTAACAATACGTCTATACTCACTATTAACCTCAAACCTCCTCATCCTATGCCCCTTGATTGGGACCAACATGCTCATACATCATACAAAGAAAAGGATCGCAATGAAGCAAGTAATAAAAATAAAGCTTCAAATCAAACTCAAATGTAGAAACAAAAGAAAAGTTAATCCAAAAGGCAACATGAATCCAAAAATCATATGGAAAGCAAGAGAGTAATATGTAATTTCACAACACAATGATGCAATTAAGCACAATATGACACAAAATAAAAAGGTGCACATTGCATACAATAGGTCTTCACCACCTTCACAATACTTATGATCCAGTAAAGTTTTTTTCTCCTATTTTCCAATCCTTGATCCCCCAATTCATCATCACTATTAAATCCAAAACTTCTCTATCCCAATCTGAAAGTTCAAATCATAAATCCAAATTCCATGAACCTAAATTCACAATCCTACACCATCCTTCCCTATCATGACCTATATCCATGAACCCACACACCCAAGACCACCATATCCTAGCAACAAATATGATGGCACTTTGTTGAGATGGTCACACTCAAATAATGCTAATTCAGCTCCCCATGAGGATCACAACAACATTTGTAGGTGGTATATCAATCATAGGATCCCAACCCATCAATTGCTCAAAGTAGGGAACTCTTACCACAACAAGACATGACCATACCAAGTAGTTACAACATGTCTTCATACTTAAGCAACAAAAAAATCCAAAAAAAAATTAAAAAATAGAAAAATCCAAAAAAAATCAAAATAGTGAAGAGAAATAAATTTTTCCAATGGTGAAAACCACTTCTTGTGGTACCTTAGGCAAGTACCATAATGAAAATTTAGGAAATAGGCATCATGTGTAATAGGCAATCACTCATGTCTATGAGCATGCATCCTTCTATTCATCCATCAAATAAAAATCCCCCTCATTTACTCCATCACCCAAAACCCTCCACTTCCCCCTAACCCTTAAATCATTCACTCAAGCTCCCATACACCATTTCATGTTATAACTCTTCCATACTCCATCTCCCTATAATCAACCTTCACATTCCACTCCCCTCCCCCTATCCTCTATCATTCCATCCTCTCTCACTAGATTGCTCACCTAATAGTACTTCCCCTCATTTACTATTTCATCCCTTCCCACCTTCTCTTCACCACTTGCATTTCATATCCATCCTCCTTAAATTTGCATGCCACCCTGTCCTTGATTTTCAACTCAACTGGGGGCATCCCGTTCATAACATTTTTTATTGAATGATTATCACATATCCCCACTGGGGCATGGCCTACCCATCTTCACCTATCTTCACATCGCATCCCTCTAGGTACTCACACTATATTTACTCATTCTCTCCTTGTTCAAAATCTTCCCCCATCCCCCCATGCCCTCCCAACTGTCCCTCCTAGGATCCTATCCATACATCATTATTTCCATCCCTTCATCCACCTTGTTATAATTTCCCTCCCTACATCCACCTCATAATCATCCCCTTGGCTTCAACATATCACTAGATACCATCTCAAGTATTTTCTTGTATGATCTTTGATTGATTGTCAACATTTTTTTTATTTTTTACATTTCATCCTTTTGAGTGTCTATATATCTTTTCTATTTATGTTTGTGTTTATCATTTTTCTATTTATGTATCTGCATATATTTTATTTTATCATTTATATCTATTTTTGTTTATTCATTTTTTAATAGTTCTAGTGTTCCATACATCACATTGTCATAGTCACCATAATCATCATATTTATGGTGTGCTATGACAAAGTGCCCTTTGGATCACTATGCTCTTTGTGACTTGTCTTTTTTCGTGTTCACCTTTTTGTATATGGTGCACTATCATCATGGTCCATTATATCATGATGCATAATGCCAATTCTAGAAAAAATAATAGGTTGCTCTTTGCAAATGATGTTACTTTGACAACATTGATCCTTCATCTATTTTCCACTATCCACAATTCATCCATTTTCTAATAACCTTCTTCCCTTCATCCATTTTCCACTATCCACAAATCCTATGTCATCGTATCTATAATAAATCCTTGTGAGTCAACATCATCAATCATGTACAACCATGACATAAACAATCATCCAAATGACAACAATCTGCATGCCCAATCCTTTTCCATCATCAGATCTATATCAATGGAACATACATCACCACAATATGATTTCTCTCAAGTCACTCTTTTCTCCATAATGACACATTTTCTAATCTTTTCAAGAGACCCCTGGGCCCCAATACACTCGAAGGCTCTCTTGAGGGGGCATCACCTTCATCATTATCCCTATTCTTCTAAGCCACTAGGAGAACCTTCACTTCATCTTACTTTTTATTCTTCTTTGACATAATGCCACTTAGTCATGGAATTGTATCAAAGAGGGGAAAAATGTAGACACCTGAATTTGTCCTAACACAACCTTATTCTAAATTAACTAAAAGATTGCATTATTTAGTTAATTTATCCCTACCTAACGTATCCCACTTACTAATAAATAATAAACTTATTATTTAATTAACCATTTTCCCTATCACATACATGTAAATAATTTTATTACTTAATTATCCTCTTTTCCACCTCACATGGCCATGTCACATAACTGTACACTCAAAAACATGACTCAATGGCCTAGGGGTGGTCGAGTTATCTTTGGCACACACACAAACCCTCTCTCCTTGCCACGGGGCAAACCTCCGTGTCACTCTCACTCTCGTGGAAGTAGAAAGTCAAGAGGAGGTGAGACACAAGGGTGGTTTGGCTCGTTCGAGAGCTGGATTTCATGGAGAGTGGTCAGCCAATTCTAGCGCCTATGTTGTGTGTTTGTTTGAATGTGGTGTTCTGTGACCACTGTTGTGAAAATAACTATATGACCCGAAGGGTCACTAGTCACCGTTCTTCTATTTGGGTTTCTAATGTTCCAATGTTGTGTGGGTTGACTGTTGTTCTCATTGATGCTTTGTTCAAGTTGGCATTGTCATTCGTATTATTGGATGATTTCTTGTTGTTGTTGGATTACCAGTTGGTCTTGTTATTGTCCAGGGTGGATCTCCTCTATCTCATTGAGGATTGCCTTCACCCACTCACCTCTAAGTCCAGGGCACATTCATGAGCCTAAACAAGATAGAGATGGTTTAATCTAAGCTTGACTTGACTTAGGGTTTGTTTGACCTAAGGTTTGACTTTGTTGACTTTGCATTGATCTTGTGATGAAACCAAGGGTTTTGACTACTGTTGACTAAACTTGACCTTGTGATGGGACCAAGGGTTTGTAAACCTTCTACACTGCTAATGTTTTTGTTTTTTTATGTTTTTGTATGAATGCAAGTCTATATGAGTGCAAAACATTTTTTTGTGCTTTTTATGTTTATGGAAATGAAAGTGCTTCTTTCTATTCTAGGAATTAGAAAATGTATGCAAACTAGTATGAGATTACCTAATGCAATTGAATCTATGTATTTGGTTTGATTTTTTGAATAAGTGGATCAATTTAATCTATGAAAGGGAAATTGTTTTTAAATGAATCTAATCTATGAACTTTTGAAAGCAAACTAATTCCTATCAAGGAAAAAGCAACATGTATTCACTATTCCCAAGAGCAAAGTTTGATTATCTCATTACTATGAAATTAAAAAAAAAAACATGAAGTAACTTGGAATAAAAGAAGATACGTGAGCCTCCACTACCCTCAGAAATCCTTGTATGGCAACCTCTAATCCTCTTGCAGCAGTGGGGTGATCCTCTTGGCAACAATAAGAAAAGAGAAGCAAAAAGAAGCTTTTGAAATGTTGAAATGAGTTCAATGAGATCTTGATGAGCATTGTGGCTTGTGATGTGAGTAGTGTATCGATGCAAAATGAGATTTTAGGAAAGCTAGATGATACAAAAATAAAAGTAAAAGGCTCTAACATCTTGTGTGAGCATATGGATGCTTGATTGGAGAGAAATAAACTGTAAGAACTATGTGCATGAATGAAATTGCCTCCTAAAATTGGGAGCTTTGAAGCTATACTACAATGAAAGCTTTGAATCTTTGGAAAACTAAAGAAATGAAAAAAGAGGCTCAAAGGCCCATGAAGAAGCTTGAAAAAGCTTGCGAAGAAGGGAGGAGCATTCTCCAACTTTCCAACTTGTAAATAATGAAGAGGTGAGGGGTATTTATAGGTTTGAAGAAGGGATAAGAGGTGGAGTTGATGAAAAGTTCACTCCCTTTGATTGATGAGTTAACTTAGAAGACACAAGAGCGATCTAGGCTAAAATTAGAGTGATCTAACCAATATAACTTATCACTCAAGAAGAAATGGAGAAGGAGAATACATGGGAATGCATGGGTTGATAACTAAAGATGACAAAGAGCTAAATATGCATGCTTGGGTGAATGAAATAGTTTTTGATTAGTTTAGAAGGAAAAAAAGGGTCCTGAACCCTATACAAAGCAGCCCCTGGGGCAAAAAGGCCTCAAACGTGCAAAAAATAGTACATTAATAGCACATAAACAACAAACAAAAATGAGACTAATCCAAAACACAAAAACTAGCAGAAATGCTAAGGACTATTATCCATCCAATGCTTAGCCAAGAAATTGACCATAACCTTATGGTCGTCAAGTCTATCCACCCCCACATCTCTGACCTTGTCATCAAAGTCCTTAATAGCAGCAAACACCGAAGCCGTGCAGTGAAGAGCCTTGGCAATAAATTATGTCATAAACCTCCATTTCTTCTGCATGTTGTCCATCTTAGTCTTGAGAACCACCAACTCATTAGTAGTCTTGACACACAATGAGTAGCTTCAGTTCTTCTTCTAGCCCCGGGCTTCCTCAGCAGCCTCCTCCATCTCCTCCAAGCTAGGCTTGTTCAGTTCAACAAAGTGGCTCACTCCATCATCTTCATGCATGGATTCAGTAAGTGTTTCATCTTCTCCCTCCCCAATGGTATCCTCAACAAACTTAGAGTCTTCATAAATTTCCATGCCCTGGGGATTGGAGGATGGGATTTTAGCAATACAATTGGACCTGCGCACTCCTTGAACACCATACTTACAAGAACCACCCCCATCACCAATCCCTGCATGTTTAGGTCCTGAAATTAGATCTATGACTTTCATGGGCTCCTCCACCCTATTAGAGTCCTCTTTCCTAGTTTTAGCCAACTTAGATTGCATGTTGCCCTCATCCTCCACAGTTTTCTAGTCCCTTTTAGTAGACACCGCCATATCCTTCTCAATCTCCCAATTAGGGATCTCAAGTTTACCAATGGCTTTCTTAGGAGACTTAGTCTTAGAATTAGGAGTAGGGGTCCGAATAGGGGTACTATATTCTTCAATCCTAGGAATGCCCTTCAAGTTTTTAGGGGAGATTTTGGGGGTCCCAATGGTTTTCTTGGCTTTACCTTTAATAGCAGGAGACATGGACGATGGGGTACCCTCAATCAAGCTAACTTTAATTTGTTTTAGGGGCCATGAGGCCAAATGAAAGTGGTGCAGCCTCAAGATGAGGCCTTGGTGAATGGGAATGAGAGAGTAGTTAGGGTTTCTAGCACAAATTTCCTTGGCTGACTTAATAGAGTTCTCGAGAGAAGACAACAAAAAAAGGGGGAAACTCATCTCCATCCTATTCCTAAAAAGGTTAAGCAAAGCAAAGTTATAATGGCAGAATATCTTAAATCTTCCCTCCAAAGTGAACTACTTCATGATCATTAGGCAAATTTGCCCCCACGGCACTGATAACTTTTCCCTTTCAAAGCCCCCATGGAGTTTCACAGCAGCCTGCCCTTCTCTAAAAAAAATCCCCATATTTTCAGGGTCTGGTACCTTGCTATATCAGCTATGTTTTTTTTTCCTTTGATGGGGAGCCCCATGGCTTGCCCTATCACCTCCTCAAAGACCTTGAAACCAATGCCCCCCATGCAAACTTGCCTGGAATCCTCATCCCATGACTCCGCGAACTAGCGTGATAGATTCTCATCATGACCAATCATCGTGTTAAGGAATGCAGCCACATCCCCCTCCTATATAATATGCCAGACTGTAGGATCTTGTCAAAATTCCTCAGGAGAGGTCAGTTCAATCTTAACAATGTCGCCACCCATCTTCAAATCCAGTAAACCACACAGCCAAAGAGAAAAGAAATGTTTAAGGCAGAGAACATTGGAATGCTTAGCAGGAGACTCAAATAAGTAAATAATCCATTCCATGCACTTCTATTGATTTAAAGGCCATGGGAATCTTGAAATAATAACATCATAATAATTTTAGAGATTTACATTGCGTTTGCCACCCTGGTTTTTTCCCTTGGGAAAGACTTGCACCCGCCACCTCGTGCGAAAATGAAAATCATTGGAGACGGGGATTGAAGGGAAATTATTACTCCCGAGCCATCCTATCCTTTGATCGTCCTGTCCTCCCATCATATGCCACCTCAGCATTCTTTTGGGCTAGCCTATCATCTCATCAACCTGCCTGCTTATCACGTCCCTCCTTAGCGTCCTTTTGAGCCATCCTATCATCCAATCAGCCTACCACATAGTGACTTGCTACCTCAGTTTCCTGACAAGCCAACATGTCCTCCAAACCTTCCTCTCACCTTTTGTCTACCACATTGGCATCTTTATAAGTCTCCTAGTCAACTCCTTTCATTTCTTTTCCTTACATCCACTCTAAAAAGTTTGAAAAGTAATTCGGTGCATGAAATAGTTAACTCTATCTTTGGCATGAAATTCCATGCAAACAATAAGAAAAACGAGCGAGAATGGAGCTATTTTTGGAAAAATTCAAGTTATTTTATAGCTAGGAAAAATGGTAGGGTCAACCATGGGTCACCCCTTTCACCAGTTGGGGTCACCCAGGGGTGACCCATGGGCGACCCTCAGAGGAGGACACCTGGGTAAAAGTGTACGATGGGAGATGGAAGAGGAGGAGAAAAGAAGGGGACTTGCCTCTTGAAACAGGTCAAATAGGGGTCAAAAACCAAATCTCTACTTGCAAAAGTAGGATCCCAAGGGAGATCTAGAAATAATAGGGGGATATTTTGATTGGTTGAGTGAAACTAAATACTAAAAGTGGGAGATGGCTTGGGATGTCCTCTAGAGGGCTCCTAGGGGTGGGAATGGATGAAAAACATTGGGGAGAGGTGAAAACACAACAAATGGATGAATACAAGGCTTAGGGACAAAGTTGTAAGCACAAGAAATGTAGATCGACAGGTATCGAAAGCGAGAAGAGAGAGAGAGAAAATGATAAAGGGGAAACAACACAAGGAGAAAGAAAACATATGCTACCAAGAGAATTGATGCTAAGAGAATGTTATTTCCTGCTTACATGTACGTGACAAGGATTGTTAGTCATCATCGGGGTCCTTGTGGAGGTCGTGCGTGATTTTGGTGCTTACATATTTGCCCCCTCGGGGATGGTAGTCTACATGAAAGGTAGGTACCATTCTTGAACTAGGCCTTACCTATTGTCAATTTTCTGCAATAGTACCTACAATAACTAGTGTTAGTCTAATATTTGAATATATCAAAATGAGTAATGAAAAATGAAATGACCAACATACCATAGATCTTGTGAATTCGCCTAGTTGTTTGCCTTTGTCGAAGGGATTTGTAGGGATGAAAGCACGCAAAACGAGAGCATGAGAAATGCATAAAAGAAATAGAACACATGCTAAGCTAGAGAGGAGGAGAATAGTTTCTCCTTTTATTGCAAATTTTGATGAGCATATTTGATTTTTAGGGATTTTTTATGTTTTACAATTTTTTATGTTTTTCTAATTTTTCTAATTTTTATGGTTTTTATGGAGATTTTGTAAAGGTTTGTTTTGACACTGTAAGGTCCAAAAATAACACTTACTAAAGATAACCTTCGAAAAGAAAATCAATTCCAAAAATAATTAAATAAGATAATTATAAAATGGTGTGGAAAGGAAAATGATTAAATAACTATCATCATTATGCTCAAATAGAATTACATTGTATCAATAAACCAATAACATGATAAAATAAGACTAAGCCTTTATAATAATTAGCCTTGAAGGCTTGTACAACAATATATATAACCAATATCAATCTGTATCTGCCCTACTGAACCTGAGAGAGAGAGAGAGAGTATCATCATGGTGATATCCACCCTACCATGAAGCATTAAGCTTCCCCATGCTACCCTACTGGGAAGCCCGACCCATCACGAGGGTTCTAGCAAACTAAAGCTGTCATGCATGAAGGAATCTTGAACTCATCATAGACAATGCAGAAAAATAGGAAATGCATTCTCAACATAAGAACTCATCGATACATACAACATACATATGCAATAAGCATTCATTCATCAAAAAATGTTCATCACAAGTACACTCTTAAGTCATTAACAGATAAATAGATGGCCTAACTTGCCAAATAAAACACAAGATCATTTAGATCACCCAAACATAGTCTTATTCTAAAAATGACAACATTTATTATCTATTAAGGATAATCTAATACTCATATCATCTAATGTTAATCCCTTGCACAAGAAAATGGTAAGACACATCAACCATTATTGAAATCTATTTCCAAATACATTGTCAACTTACATATAATTTAGTGGGAAAGGAATAAAATACCTCTACTTAACTTTTTCTAAGATCATAAACAAAGCCATTTCAACACTAGGTTACAACATAAGACAAGATGTAGTTCCAAAACATGTCTATTCATAGAAAACACATCAATTCAGAGACCAAGTCGATGATAAGATGTAATTCATAAATTTAAACTAAGATATAACTTCCTTGAAGATAGAGATTCCTAATTTCATGAGAAACAAATACTCAAGTTATCAAAAATTAAGATTTCTCTAGGTTCTCCCAAATTAAATAGAAAGTCTAGTCAACCAATAGAATTCAAAAATCCCTTATAATTGTACCAAGCATAATAAACTTATCCACCAACTCAAGACGTGTTAATTATTTAGTTGTGAAACAAAATATATACTTCATCCCATGACTCTATACTCATATTTAGAAAGTAATAAGGGTATAGTAGGACTTAACAACCTTCATTGATTCATTCTACTATAATAATTCTAACCTACTTATATCACTCATAAACCACTATCCCACACAACTATCTATCCAATTCCTCCACAACCCCTAAACGTTAATAATTTTAATTACAATCATTAAACTTGTTCACTTAACCATATTCTTAAACAAACACTTATCTCACCCTTACGTTCTAACCAAAAAAATATATTCCTCACATATTCAACTAAACCTATGCTATATTACTTTCTTCAAACTCTTACTATCCACTACATATCACTCATCCCATATCATTTATTCTCTTAAACGCTGACCTCTCTAAGCTATACTAATACCCTATTTAATCATCTCATCCTTATAGATAAATTTACATTCATATATCACTTCCTATTCTCACCTCTACAAGTATATCATGTATATAACTTCATCATATAACTACTATCCGCATGCCTTCAGCATATAATATATATAACTACTTCATATAAATCCTACGGTCTCTGCCAAGATCCTATTTGTATGCACCAACAGGAGCCTTGGAATAGGTATGGATATCTATCGATGCATAGAGGAAGGTGGATATTTGCTAGATATCACCATTACAAGATCTTTGGTAGACATCTATGCCAAAAAGTGGAAGTACGAACTACTGGGAGCGTGCAAGGAAGAGAAGATACACGGACTGTGTGACGGAATGCCTCAAGGTGATGTCATTTCCTAGAACGCAATGATAGCAGGATATGCACAAAAAGGATTTGTTGAAAAATCTCTACTAAATGCCTCAATGTTGTGGGGACGCGAACTATTTGCACAAAATGGATGCCCTGAATAGGCTTAAGAAACATCAAGCAAATGTGTTTGGTAGGTATATAAGCAAGTCACAGAAGCTCAGTTAAGACACTTAAACCATTTGAAGAAAGATTCATATACATGGACTCGCACACTCAAGGATTCAAGATACTTACTAAATGCCATGCCAGAGAGGGAAAAGAATATTTTTTTATTACAAATGAATATAGGCTCACAAATATTTATATTCTTGGTGCCATAAGAATATAAGTATAGGAATGATTATATTCTTGGCATCGTTAATATACTCTTAAAAGGGATGATTTTCTAGGGGAGATTATTGGTGATGTTGATTGATGAAATCTACAGAAATGGGATTGTGCTTTAATAATGCACTACCTCAGATCTCCTATAATAATGAATGGACATCCATCAGAGTATAATGGGAGGGAAGTTCTGTCAGATATTGAAGTTGCGAGTGCCCAGGTAAACATGCATGCACATGGCCTATCTCTCAAAATGCCTAAAAGAAATGCACGGTGTCACGAGAAGCTTATGATTACTGGATATGTGCAAAAAGGATTTAAATATTGTCTTCATAAGAGGGATCTATCGATATCCTATGAGTGATAAGTTAAATACAACCCACCAATCATATAGATGCATACGGTTAAGGAGGGTACTCACAGGCAACGCAAAATTGATGGAGTAGTCATAGTTATGTTCAAGTAACATGAATACAAAACTATTGAAGAGAAAGCCAAACCTGAGTAAATAAGGGTGCAGAGATTTAATCTTGGCACAAAGCATCAAAATGATACTACAGGGAGTCGCCTCAAAGACAAGGTAAATAGCTTTTGCTTATCCCAAGTCATGGAGAAATGTCACCTCCAAAATCCAAGGATACAGTTGTAGGTCTAATTACTCAACAATGCAGAAATATAAATCCCAAATAGTTTCTACTTTATAAGACATTGTCGGATAGATGGCTCGAGTAGTAAAAACATTAGATTTTCATAAGCTTAAATTTTTTTGAAGACACACAGTGAGTTTGAGTAAACATGCAATACAAGACTTGTAGCACTCACATGAGTAGTCTTCCTGGCATATTTTCTTGGGTAGTATGGAAATTGGCAAGTTGTAGTCAACCTACTTCCTAGTACTCATGATGGCCTCCATGATCTTCTCCAATACCATCCACGTCTGCTTTCCAAGTAGTGGGTAGGTTATCACATATCTTCCCCATATTTACCTCAGATCTCCTATATATAAAAGATCTCGCTCCCAAAACAAAATAGAAAATGCATTAAATTCCAAATAGCTCCTCTTTTCCACTATCTCTCTCCTTTTCTAAAATTAGTCTCTTACTGAAAAGAAACAATTATTTCTAAGATTCCCTCTTGAGGTGCGTAACTGCCACTTCTTCCAAGTGGCCTAAATAATAGAATCCATTACTCTAGAAAATAATGACAAGCAAAAGGAATATTTTCAAGAGGTACTAAAAAAATTGCATATAATCTAATTTTGTAATTTGCACAAGTAAATTTATTTGGGACTAATATTTACTTATGTCTATCATTCAAATAATTATTTTAAAATATAATATATTTTTATGCAATTTATAAATCTATTGCAACTAATATAAAATAGTTAAAGAGATATTCTAATGCAATTAAATGCAAATGCAATTTGACTACATGGTGTGTTCAAAGATTCACTTCATCGTAGGCTGCCGTCAATCGACTAAACACCCTCTCCTCGATGATACTCTCTCTCTGTCGAGAGAGTGTCGTCCTGCAATTTAACATGAAATAATCAATTAAATTCCCAATAATATTATTTAATAGCATAATTAAATATTATAAAATAAAAGGGTTGTGACAGACACTTCTTGAGGTCTTTGGGAGACCTATATTTACTGAAGAGATTTATACCCTTGCCCCCTTACATGGGGAGACTTGTGCACTTGATTACACATTTTTTCTCTTTTGACTTGTTGGAGGAGTGACTTATGCTTAAACATTGTTTTCACTTGTTGTTACAAGACCCGATTGGATGAGATTTATACATAGCTTTAGTTGACATCTTGTACTTCACTTTCCCTCTTGTGCATATGGTTGGCTAGAGCTTTTATTTTACTTATAAGAATGCATACCTAAGATGATCACATATGGATGATGCAATTTGTTTATGATATGAATGACATGCAATATGTTTGGGTGTGATTCACAAATATGAAATTCAAAGTACTATGTTATAAGTGCTATGAACGCCATGATGTTATGACATGTTTTATTGCTTTTGATTTTTTATGATAGCATGTATGCAGGTGGAACAAACAATGTGACTACTCTTAAGTAGGATTTTTTACTTAGGGGATTGCGAGTTAACTTGGTATAAAGAGACTTATTGAACTTTGGGATGGTATTATGGACTCAAGTGGGAGTGGGAGTGAAATGAAGTGCTTCTGCATTTGGGCTTTGCTAAAGGCTAAACATTGATCCTTATCTAGATAAGATAATCTAACAAGCTTTAAACTTAGTCAAATAAAAAATTTTATTGATGTTTGCTAGACTTAGATCATAGATGGCAAGCAAGATAGACCTAGGGTAAAGGATAAAATGGGAAAGAACAAGGGTCCCTAGATAGAAACTTATCCTAAATATTACTAGACTCTTGGCTTTGCTCAACTAGTGTGTGTTTTTGCTTTGTACCTTTCTCTTTGATTTCCTCTGGTAGAATGTCACCCCTGAGGCTTTGAGCTTAGACTGATCTTCACCCAAGAGTACGAACATTCAACGATCTTCTCTCTATCACTCTTTTTTTTGTAACTCTCTTTTTTTCTCTTTTCTTGTATTTTATAGGATGCCTCACTTGATTTTTGTTACAAGGTATGTGCCCTTAGTTTCCTTGTGTTGTGCAGTGCAGTGCTTGGGTTCGTGACAAGGATTAACCGCCTCCTATGGATTCATTAACTCTAGAGGTTGTATCAGGCATTAATAGGTTGATATTTTGGTGCAACATCAACTGTCCTTCTAACAATTGGTATCAGAGCTTGGGTCATGGGTTTGAACCCCTCACTTGCGCTAGGGGGATTGTTGCAAGGTGTACGTCCTTGGTCTCCTTGTGTTGTGAAGTGCAACGCTTGGGTTCGTGACAAGGCTTAATCGCCTCCTATGGATTCATTAACTCTGGTGTTTGTATCAGGCATTAACAAGTCAATCTTTTGGTGCAACAACAACTATCTTTCTAACAATTTTCTCATTTTTTAGATTTTTGGATTTTATGAAAATGAATGCTTTTGGAACCTTCTAAGTATGCAATGATTTGATCTCTCAATTCTCACTTTTTGTCATCACTCTCATTTTTTTGATCACTCATTTTTTTATTCACTTGTATTTTAGATTGCTTCCTTCAGAGTTTTGATCCTCCTAATGTTTTTGGCCAAGGAAGATAAGGGGCTGAATGCCACCAAAAGTTTTCATTATCCAGTTGGACTTCTTTTCTACTAGGGAAGAATTGGGAAGGTCTACTTGCAAACTTCCTTTGAACACTATAGCTTTGAATACTGACTTCACTTAGACCTAACATCATGACTCATTAAGACTAGGATCATTGTAAAGCTAAGAGATAGGCTTTGATTAGAATCACTGGGAATGAAGGGGGAGAATGGCAATTGTGAAAATGGGGAATCTCGGGACCTAAAAGGATCACGTATACCTAGGCAACCTCAGACTGCTTACTGAAAAGAAAATAATACAAGAGTGAGTCATTCACTATAATGCAAGATGAACAAAATGATACTAAAATGCAAGAAAAAAATTATTTTTGACATTTTTTATTTTTGTAATTTTTTTGTATTTTTGGAATATTTGATTTTTTTTGTATTTTTATGTTTTATGATTTCTATGATTTTCAGACATAGTATTTCTTGAGGTTAAAGGCATTGATTGTTTCACCAAATTCCTCTCCCTCCATTGTGCACAAGAGATAGGAACCATTTTTGACATCTTCCTTAACCATATAAGGACCTTTCCAATCCTCTATGAATGTTCTCTTTCATCTTCTCTTTTTGTTTTTCATGCTACCTCTTCTTAGGATGAGTACTCCTATCCTATAGGGTTTTGTGATATTATTTGACTCTATCCTTTCTAATTCAATGGTTTCTCTTGGGAATGTGATATGGAGTAAATCCTGGAAAGCTTGTTGATGGGAGAGAGTCCAATACAAGACTCCATCAAACCTTAACAATTCCATCAGCATATTGAATTGATCTTGCATGTAAATCTTTACTTCCTGTCTACCTTGAATGTTTTGTAAAAATTGGAATAATTCAAAGGGAGTTTGAGGATCCCTTTGCTCATCAGGAGGAACAAAGCTTACACTTGTCCTTCTATTGGGCTCAGGTCTTAAATCCATAGAATATCCAATGTAACTTCCTGGCAACTCAAAGATGACAAGATCATCAGTTCTGATTGACACTCACATTTTCCATTCTTTACAAAACATTCCTTCACTTTTTTCATCTTCATCTGGGAGTCTCTCAACCATATAAATTTGCACTAAGGGTGCTTCCCATTCACCAAGCTCATTTGATTGCACTGAAGCAAAAGTAATGGGTTGCACCTAAGGTTGGGAGACTATGAGCATCTTTGGGAGAACTCCTACCACATTGGTTGATTCATTGTCCATAGAATTTACATCTTCCATTGGTTTCATTGGTCTATAGGATTCTTCTGATGGAGTGAGTGGCTCATAGGTCGGTTGCACATTGATCATGAGTATTTCCAAAGGAAATTGGAGAGGTCCATCCTTCTCTATCCATTCCTTGATTCTTATCACATTTTCTTTGGGGATAACCTCTTTTTGTTTCATTAGTGTCTCATTTTCCAAGGCCTTCATCTCTACATTGTTTATAGTATTTTCTAGAATTTATGTCCTTTTGATACATATCGATTGTGGAGTAGGACTAGGAACAAAAATCTTGTTTGTAGGACGTTCATAGTCTATGGGATGCCAATCTTTTTATTTGCTATATTAGATTTAATCATGCTAAAAGGCTCTAGATCCCCTTTCACAACATATACCTTCCCAAGATGTAAGAATTAAGCCTCCTGGAATAAGGTAGATGGCACAACTTTCATTCTATGTATCCAGGGTCTTCCAAGAAGTAGATTATATCATGTGTCTTTTATCAATGACATAGAATGTGGTTGGGATTGTCTTTGGTCCTAAATTCACAGGGAACAAGATCTTCCCTATCGAAGTAGCCTTCAAGTTGTTGTATCCACTTAGTGTGTCTCTAGAAGTGGTAATGTTGGTGTGGCCATAACCCATTCTTTCTAAAAGAGAAAATGGAACTATGTTCACCACTGCCCTATTGTTGATTAATGTTCTCTTAATGCAGGGATCATAAATCCACACTTGAAAGTATAGCACGGAATCCCCTTTCTTTGTTAGCTCAACCTTAGAGGGCATTGCTTTAAATTGAATAAGAATACTAGGTCTTCAAGTTTAGAGTTTGATGGGTTTATGTCAAAATCCACGTGATTGATTTGTTCACTAGGTAGAGGTGTGATTTGATTGAGGTACTTTAATCCTATCGTTTTCAATAATGCTGATTGATGTGAGGGAGAGTTCCTGAGGAGGTCAATGAATGAAATATGTGCATAAGTTTTCTTTAAATTTTCAATGAGTTCATAAGGTCCAATAGGGGTTGGTATCAGCTCAACCATTGAGACTATACTTTCATGTATTTCTTCTTGATCCTTTTCAAACTCTCCTTCTTCTTCATCATGTAATATTAAAACCAATCCCAATATCCTAGCTTCTCCTTTATGTCCTAATTGTGGCCAGATGTTTGCATTCTTACCTCAGGCTGTATTGTTTTGATAAGTCATTTCTATGTCTTTGTGTGTAGGAAATGGGTCTTGAGAGATTCTCATGTCTACATTTTGGGGAGCTATTGGGGCTTGATTTTGCCTTGCCCCCTTGTTATCTGGCATGACCTCTTGTGGATTTAAGAAAATCTCTATGAATAGCCGTTGTTGGTCTTCCGCCAATCTTTCTATGAATCTATTATACACTCTACAAGATTTTTTGATACGCCCCCTAGTCCTATGAAAAGAACACAATTGATTATATTCATAGGGGGGTCTTTCATATCTTCTGTCACTTCCATTTATGTTCTGATTCCAAGATTGATAATTATCTCATGGTTAATACACATTGTTTTTAGGATGATCAATTGCATTAACATTAGGAGGGTAGTAATCTCTTTCGTTATAGTCATCCCTCACTTTCCTAACTAGGGGTTGATCTATTACCCTATCTGTTGTTGCATTTTTTTTTTATAATCTTGATAACAATGCATGTTGTTTCCTGTATCCCGACTCATTAGTTTTCCATTTGACCCATAAGTCCTTCTACCACTATCAATGGCTGCTTGAGCAATCCTTAAAGCACTTTCTAGGGCTTCTTTGTAGGACTTGTAAGGTAACTTTTGAACTTATTATCTCATATCCATGTTCAAGGCATGCAAGAAAAGATCACATAATTCATGATGATCCATGTTCAGATTGCTTGTCAAAGAATATAGAGCTTGTCTCCATCGAGTGATGAAGTGAGCTATTGATTCATTTGGTTCTTGTTTCATGGTTAAGAATTATGGGATCCCTATCTTCATGAGTTTGTTCATGTTGAAAGCCATGACAAAATCTCTAATTAATTACCTGAATCAATGTATTGAGGCCTCTAGCAGGTGATAATACCAATCCAAGGCTATTCCTTCTAACATCTTTGGGAAGATTTTGGCAACAACCCAATCCAAAGGGAGGAACTCCCTTATCGCAGTTGTGTAAGCTTTAATGTGCGAGTTGGGATCTCCTTCTCCTTTGATCTTCGGGAGATTAGGTAACGATTGAGGTAGCAGAATGCTTCTTATGACCAGGTCAAGTGGCTCCTTTAAGTACTCCAAGTATGTGCCTAGAAAGGCAATCTGGGATTGTGGAGTTGAGAGCATTAACTCTAATGGTGAGTTTTGGTAACCCAATGCTATTGTCTAATTTGCTTGGTTTCCTAGCATTGCTTAATTTTTTTGAACAGGAGGGTTTCCATTTAGGAATGTGTCATTACTCCCATTTCTTGAGTAATAGTTGAGGTAAGGGGGATTTTGAGATCCCCCATGGTCCTGTCCATTTTTTATGTTTTCATACAATTTATGTCTTCTTTCTAGGACAGGTTGTTCTACCTCCAGAGTTTTGATTCTTTGTACTAGAGTTGCGATGAGGTCTGCAGGTGTCGGACCTCTAGGCACTTCCTCATTTCTTCAGTTTTCTTTGTGAATGTTGTCATGATTTTTTGTTTCTTCTCGTATAGCATTTTCTCATTGTTCTTCTCATAGAGAAACTCTCAGGGCTTCTTGAGCATCTTTTGCTTGTAAATTTAATTCTAGCCTTCTTACTTCATCCCCAAGATGAGTACTTGAGGTGCTTGTGGATGGTTGATCCATGTGGTGGATTTCTGACCTTATTTGTATTATTTTCACTTTGTGAGGTTTGTTTGGTATGGAAGGGTTATGTTCCCATGCCGGATTGTTGAAAGATAGAGAACGCTTGTTCATAATCAGAGTCTTCATAGTCATAGAAATTTGAGATTGGTGCATTTGTGTCAGGTGGCACATACTTGTCGAAAGAGGGAGTTTTTGGTTCCCTAGAGGGAATAATCCCTAAGTTTAAGTTTGGTTCCATCATATTCGAGGGTGCTGTAGACACCACAAAATAAATGGAATGAGCAAAGGCAAAGATGAAAAAGGAGGAAGCTGTTAAGGTAGTTATGAAGAAGAAATTGACAATGATTGAAGCCTTTTAAGTTGAAATGCCAAAGAGTGACAATGATTATGTTTAAATGGAATCTGAGTGACAAGAATGCAAAATGCATAACCAAGAGGCTTTGCATTTCACGTCGGGTTCACCAAAATATGTGGTGAAGCTGATAGTGTATGTGACAGTGATATTGAGATCCAAGTAATGGGAACACAAAAAGCATAACCAGACTTTACAATTCACGTCAGGTTCACCAAAATATGTACACTCAAAATAATGACTCTATAGCTTGGGGCAATTGAGTCAACTTTGGCAGACACATAGACCCTCTCTCCTAGCCATAGGGTAAATTGCCACGTCACTCTCACTCTCATGGAAGTAGCCAATCAAGAGGAGGCGAGACATGGGGGTGGTCTGGCTCGTTCGAGAGCTGGACTTCATGTAGAGTGGTCGGCTAGTCTTGGGGCCTTTGTTGTTGTGTGTTTGTTTCAATCTGATGTTTTGTGACTAATGTTGTGAAAATATCTATATGACCCAAAGGGTCACTAGTCACCGTTCTTTTATTTGGGTTTCTAATGTTCCAACATTGTGTGTGTTGATTGTTGCTCTTGTTGATGTTTTGTTCAAGTTGGCATTGTCATTCGTATTGTTGGATGATTGCTTATTGTATATGAAGTTGTCTTAACCTTTCTTTTTGTTGTTGGATTACCATTTGGTCTTGTTGTTGTCTAGGGTGGATCTCCTCTATCTTGTCGAGGATTGCCTTCACCCACTCACCTCTAAGTCCAAGGCACATTCGTGAGCCTAAATGATAGAGAGATGGTTTAAGATAACCTTGACTTGACCTAGGGTTTAGACTTAGGGTATGTTTGACCTAAGGTTTGACTTTGTTGACTTTGCGTTGACCTTATGATGAAACCAAGGGTTTTGGCTAACATTGACTAGACTTGACCTTGTGATCGGACCAAGGGTTTGTAAACCTTCTACATTGCTAATGTTTTTGTTCTTTTTTTGTTTTTGTATGCATGCAAGCCTATATGAGTGAAAAACATTTTTTTGTGCTTTTTAAGTTTATGGAAATGAAAGTGCTTTATTCTATTCTAGGAATTAGAAAATGTATGCAAACTAGTATGACATTACCTAATGCAATTGAATCTATGTTTTTGGTTTTATTTTCTGAATTGGTGGATCAATTTAATCTATGAAAGGGAATTTTCTTTTAAATGAATTTAATCTATGAACTTTGAAAGAAAACTACTTTAACAATGCAAATCTACTTAGCCTATCAAGGAAAAAGCAACATGTATTTACTATTCCCGAGAGAAAAGTTTAATTATCTAATTACTATGAAATGAAAAAAAAAGCATGAAGGAACCTGGAGTAAAAGAAGACATGTGAGCCTCCACTACCATTAGAAATCCCTGTATGGCAACCTCTAATCCTCTTGTAGCAGCGGGGTGATCCCCATGACAACAATAAGAAAAGAGAAGCAAAAAGAAGCTTTTGAAGCATTGAAATGAGTTCAATGAGATCTTGATGAGAATTTTGGCTTGTGATGTGAGCAGCATATTGATGCAAAATAAGATTTTAGGAAAGCTAGATGAGACAACAATAAAAGCAAAAGGCTCTGACATCCTGTGTGAGTATATGGATGCTTGATTGGAGAGCAATAACCTACAAGAACTATGTACACAAATGAAATTGCCTCCTAAAATGGGGACCTTTGATGCTATGCAACAATGAAAGCTTTGAAGCTTTAGAAAACTAAAGAAAGAAATGAAGAAAGAGGCTCAAAGTCCTGTGAAGAAGCTTGAAAAAGCTTGTGAAGAAGGGAGGAACATTGTCCAAATTTCCAACTTGTAAATAATGAAGAAGTGAAGGGTATTTATAGGTTTAAAGAAGGGATGAGAGGTGGAATTGATTAATAGTTAACTCCCTTTGATTGATGAGTTAACTTAGAATACACAAGAGTGAATTAGACTAAAATTGGAGCAATCTAACCAATATAGCTTATTACCCAAGAAGAAATGGAGAAGGAGAATGCATGGGAATGCATGGGTTGAAAACTAAAGATGAAAAAGAGATAAATATGCATGCTTGGGTGCATGAAATAGTTAACTCTATCTTTGGCATGAAATTCCATGCAAATAGGAAGAAAAATAGGTGAAAACATATCTATTTTTGGTGAAAAACTTGAGTTATTTTATAGCTAGAAAAAATGGTAGGGTCGCCCCTTTCACCAGTCAAGGTCACCTGGGGGCGACCCTAAGAGGAGGACACCTGGGTAAAGGTGTAGTATGGGAGATGGAAGAGGAGAAGAAAAGAAGGGGATCTGCCTCCGAAAATAGGTCAAACAAGGGTCAAAAACCAAATCTCCACTTGCAAAAGTAGGATCTCCCAAGGGAGATCTAGAAATAATAGGAGGATATTTGGATTGGTTGAGTGAAATTGAAAATTGAAAGTGGTAGATGGCTTGGGAGGTACTCTAGAGGGCTCCTAGTAGTTTGAATGGATACAAAACACTAGGGAGAGGTGAAAACACAACAAATGGATGAATACAAGGCTTAGGGACAAAGTCACAAGCAAAGGAAGTGCAGATTGACAAGTGTTGAAAAAGTGTCGAAAGCGAAGAGAGAGAGAGAGAGAGGGGGGGGAACAACACAAGGAGGAAGGAAACACATGCTACCAAGAGAATTGCTACTGAGAGGATGTTGTTTCATGCTTACATGTACATGACAAGGATTGTGAGTCATCATCGGGGTCCTCATGGAGGTTGTGCATGATTTTGGTGCTTACAGTAACAAATAGATATTTTTTTCTCCAACATGTTTCTACCTTTCTCTAAATCAAAAGGCACATGTTAGATAGTCATAACAAATGGCTATTTTATCTCCAACATGTTTCCACCTTTTTTTTTAAATCAACACATGTTACATAGTCATGACAAATGGCTATTTTCTCTCTACTTTAACTCCACCTTTCCTAAATCAAAGGGGACAAATGTTGCATGACTACAAAAAAAACTCCCCTTAATCCTAGGAAAATCCTCTCATGCATCTCCCACCACTGATCTTCTCATGCATCCTCCACCATTGATCTTCTTCCCTAAAAATCTATAAGTAAGAGCTTCATGCTCTCACTTCAAGATTCAATTTTATGCTATCCATATGTTGTCATTCTTTCATCCACATTTGTGCTAAATATATGCTATCAAAATAGTGACTACTCATGCAAAGAGCATCCAAATTTTCAAGACATTTTAGAGAAGATCCACTTGCAATGGATATTATTGGTAAAATTCCATTTACTTATTTTGTTTAATTTCTATTTTGCATGCTCTATCTTGAGATTTCCATGCAAATTTTTAGAATTAGCATTGTTGGTTTTCATTGAATGTTTTTTGCTAATGGCTTTCTAATTTTTTTGCACATGATCACATTTTTAATAAGGAAAATTAATATTTGTTTGTTGTGTCTTCTTTATATTAGTCATTTGTGTGTTCATGGGTCAAGGGTTGTGTATGCTCTCCTCTCACATCCCAAGGAAAAATTGAGGATCAAAATCACTCTTTTATGCTTGCATTACCCAAAGGGGAACTTGCGTATGCTCTCTCCTCATGCCTTAAGGTAACATTGGAGATAAAAAATAACACTTTTTATATTTATTTTTAGTGGGCCTAGCTTGGATTTTAATGCCAGGAGGTGGCCCGAACCCTTGTGTTATGATGGGGTGTAAAATTTTGGGAGAGAATTGAAAGACTCTCCCATTGAGGGAAATTTGTAATTTTTTACTAAGCTTTCAAGGAACTTTATACCTTGCAAAGTGAAGACAAAGAAAGGGCTACCCTCTCACACCAAGCCATTAGACATGCCCCTCATGTCATGAACTTGGGTCTCATGTACAGTCTTCAAGTATAAAGAAGAGACCCCTAGAAAGCCACACTAAGCTTAGTTATAGGACTTTGGTTGTATATTCTTGTGATGAAATGATAATAAATTATCCCTAAGAAGTTATTGACCATGTGTTGCTAGAAATACGATTGTAGGCCACATATGCTCTCCTCTCACATAACTTGCATGATCTTGAGGATCAAAAGTTGCTAGTGCCTCCTAATGGGACCTACTTTCCATTCCTAGACAAGGTATTTTTGGTGTGCTCACAAGTGCATACACACCCACTTGAATAATCTAGGTTGTTGGCATGCTTTCTTTGTTTGTAATTATTTTAAAATTTGTTCTTGTCTTTTAAGACTCAAAACCAACCAAACCTTTCAAAGTCACAACATCATCATGGAAACACATATTGCATCATAAATCAACTAGTCCAAAGCAAAAGTTTGAAGTCAAGGTTTCCTATCCAAATCCCAATAAAAATTAATCCTTTATAATCACCATCAAATCATTTTCCAAGTCCAAATAACCCCATCCTTAAAACCTTGACCTAAATCTAAAATCCAACCATCACATCCTTGGAACCTTCACCTTAATCCAAAACTCAAACTCCCTCATCCTTGATGGACCCTAGTAATAATACCCCTAATCCCACCATCTCAAATCATCCCCCAAATCCAAATTATCTTACCCCTAGGAGATCCTAAATGAAAAAACCTATCATCCTAAACCATCCTTATATTTTTTTTAAATTCATCTTTAGATCCATAAAATCAAAATCCAACCATCACAAATCTATCTATGGGGAACTTAAAACATTCCTAGGTTCCGAACCCAAACATTCTAAATCATCCTATGAATCCAAATTTTGACCATCCTATATTACAAGTACCTCAACATTGTCTAACCTAACTAACTATCCAAATCTCCAAGTCATCCAAGTCAAATCTAATTATCCCTAATTTGTCTTTGGAGCCTTAAACTAACCATCCAATCTTGATCATGTAATAGATCCAAATATTTTTATCCATCCTTAGGATTCATTAACCCATTATCCTAATCAAACCAAATCATCCTACAATCATGAAAGAATCATCTAAAATCCTCCAAGTTTGACCATCCAAAAAAAAAAATTTAGTCACCCTTGGGATTCACTACCCCATTATCCAAATCAATCCAATCATCAAACATTTCCAATCCCAGGGCTTGTGAACACCTTAAATCAAATCCAATCATCCTAGCAACCTGAATCCAAAGACCTACTTTTGGAAATATTAATCCAAATACAAGGTCCCTTATCCAAAGATCATCCTTAGTAAGCAAATCCAAGGATCTAATCAAATCAAGATCAACCTTCTATAAAATCCAAAGCCTAATCAAACCAAGCATCATGGGCTAGTTTGACAAGTCCATTGAGCAAGCTAGGACCTCATCCCAAACACAAACAAAAGACCTAACTATAATTCTAATATATTTTGATGTGTCCCATTATCACAGCCAACCTGAAAACCCCTTTAAAAATAATTCCCATTCAAGGCATCTATGACATGATCTCCTTTATCCAAATTATGATGATGAGATCTTTGTATATCACAAGGAGTATTTCAAATACAACCTATCAAAAAATTCCTTTGGGAATGATGATTATGAGAGCCCTGTAGATCAAGAGGAATATACTGATGATCCTTGTAGATATCCCTTAAGCACACATTACATATATATTAGATATCCCCATGGTAACTTTGACAAGGGAAACACCATTCTAGACAAAACCCTTAAAATAGATTTATGTTCAAATATTAAACCTTCCAGAATCAAGTTAAAGCCTCATCCTCCCATGTAAGTCCTTCATCATCCAAACCTTCACAAAGCCATCAACAATCCAATAAACAATCCTATCAATAATCTCCTACCCCTTCCAAATAATCTATGAAGGACTTTATCCAAGGACTAGTAGTGAAGGATCCCCATAGAAATAGAAAGAGAAAAGTTAAAGAGTCTTGCAACATATCTAATCCCATGCCACCCCTCTTTGACAAATATAAGAAGGCTATAGATGCAAGACCTATTTGGGTTGTCCAGAATCCTCCTGGCACCATCGACATCCAAAACTAAGTTTCATCATAAAAAAATATTAATCAATCGAAAGCTTGTAATTAAGCATGATCACGATCCCCCTAGAGCTATAATCCTTGCAAGCCAACCTATACATGGTAAGGAAAACATTGCCAATCCATAAGATCCATCAAACCCATAATCATCAAAGGCCTCTCACTAATCAATGTGCAATAATTAAGGAGTATATCCACGTGCTAATCACTGAAGGTGATATCCAAGAAAAATAATGTACATCCCTCTTGTCTGAGAAGAAATTAAGGCTATACCAAGAGCTTGTCCAAAAGCATGGTCAACCTTGCACATCCCTAAATCAGGACCACAATATCCAATCCAATTTCATACAACATGTAACAAGTCCCCAAGACCAATAAAATCATATTGATCCTATCTACCATCACACAACTCCCCCTCCCCATGAGGAGATTGTTGTCCTCATTGAACAAATAGACAAGTTAAATTATCATAATGAGCATATTCAAAACCAAGTTGTACATGATGTTGATCACACCAAGCATGAGGCCAAGCAACTCAAAATAGGTCACATTGAGCATACAATTAATCAAGATACCATCATAGTGAATGAGGAGAAATCTCAAAATCCCTATCGGCTTGGTCCAACCACCTTCATCAAACATGGTCTCCTTGTAGATGATCCAATTGAAGGCTCTAATGGCTCCTATAAATACACTAATGAGCTAGCATCATGCTTCAAAAGTAACAAATATCCTATTGCAAGCAAAATCTATCAAATCATGGGTTACAAAGGAAAGGGATTAGGCCTTCATGAGAAGAACATGTACGAGTTTAAATGCAAGTCAAAGATATTAATGCATTGGCTACAAACCTCCTACTAAGCCATCTAATTATGTTAGTGATCCTTTGGTGATTATTAGGGAAACTTAATCAAATGCAAACATTGAAATAGAGGTCATTCATAGACCCTTTAATAATCTTTATACCACTAATCCTTTCACCCCCACGCCCATCCATACCATCAACCTTCATCTCCCACATACTAAACCCATTGATTGGGACCAACAAGCTCATACATTATACAAATCTCACATAATTAGTGTAATGGAGCAAAAAGTCAAATTGAAGAAAACGATCAAAATGAAGCACCACATCAAAAATAAGTACAAAATCAAAATCACGAAAAAAATCAAATTGAATATAAAAGGTGCTACAAATCCATGAATCAATAGGAAAGAAAAAAATAAATATGAATCCCAAAACAAAGTGAAACAATAAATCTAATCAAAGAAAAATATCAAAAGGAAGAAATTAATAGAAAGTTGCACTTTGCATGCAATAGATGTGCATTAGATCTTCATAATTGTTATTGATATTGGCATACAAAGCTTCATGATCCAATAAGATTGTTCATCCTAATCCTAAACCTAATGCTAAACCCAAATCCACATCTCCCAAATCTAAGTCTACCTTCCAATTCAAACATCCCTCATCCCAATCTAGGTATCCAAATCTTAAGCCTAAATCCCAATCCAAACATCCTACATCAAAATTCCCAAATCTGCAATTTAATCCCAATACCTAATCCTAAATCCCAAATCTATCATATCCTGGAAACAATACATTACCATAAAGGCTATGATGTCATCCTATCGATATTTTCACATGTGTATAAAGCCAATCCATCTCTCAAAGAGCATCACAATACTTGTGTATTATATATTCGGGGCATGATTCTAGCAAAGCAATTATGTAAGGTAGGATATTATTGGCACATCATGACAAGAGCATCCAAATCAAATACATTCAATAGACAGGGGCTTGATACTTGAAGCAAAAAATATCAAAATTTATCTAGAAAATCCCCAAAAAAAAAGAAAATTTAAAATCCAAAAAATATCAAAATAAAAAATATTAAAAAAATTTAAAAATCAAAAGAGTAAAGAGAAAAAGTTTTTCCCAATGGTGAAAACCATTCTCATGGCACCTTGGGCAAGTACCATGGTGAAAACCCATTCACGATCATCATGTGTAAATTAGTTGTCTATGTAAACCTTGCAATTGGGGGCAACCTTCTTCCATCAAATCATCCCTATACCTTCCATCATGTCATCCCATCATAACAATCTACCATATCTCCATCACTATTCCATCATATCCAATCCATCCTCCCTTCCTACGTTTGACCTTGATAAGGATACGGGAAAACTGTTGAAAACATGCTTTGGACACTTGATAAATCTAATCTTCCATAGCAAATATACTACAACATATCAACACCTCCTTTAGTTAGCAGTGCAATGTAACAACATGCATGACATACATCAAGTGGGACATGCCATTCCTATGTGATGTAGCCCTTGGAGACCATATCATGTAACCCCCTCCATCAATCTATCCCCATCCATCGCATCATGAATCCCAATCCTTTGATCCGTCAAATTCTCACTTCATCCTTGTCCCTAGAATTGGTTTTCCCTTATCATTAGTTACACTATTTAGATAGCAATCCCATCTAGCAACAAAATAAAAGACTACATGTTATGTCATAAAATGTCCCCCTAGGACTTTACCTCCTAAGTTTAGCTCCTAGGTCCCCTTAATTTAATCGTGCATATGTAAAACTTGTCCCAAAGCAAAATCCCCTAAAACCCATGACAAATGGGGCTTCGAAGTCCACTTTAATGATAAATCATGACTAAAAATAGGCCTCTAGACTTGGGTGCCCATGCCCTAGTCCAGACCTATTTGGCCGAGACCTAAATTTAAATGTGTTGGTTTATGACCGTTAAAAGGTTTCCCTTTGTTGGCCTTTTCAATTTGAATTACGAATGTTAGCAGGAATGCATATATAAACATGTTTAAGACTTCATTTTAGTCCTAGTTGATGAAGGCGAACTTATGATCATCAAGCAAAGAGCATTCAAGGCAGTCATTGTGTTGCATAGTAGTATTGTGTTGTGTTTGTATGTGTTTGTTGTAGATTTGGCTCCATCAACTCATTTCCTCATGATTTGAAGGCACTTCATCTCCATGAGGGTTTCACCTCAAAGGTGATATCTATTTTGTGTTTCAATCAATCTATCTTATCATTTGATTTTGCCTCTGTCCACTAAGGACAGTCACTCTATCTAACAATGGTGTTGGAAGGCTTGAATTCCATTCCGATGCTTGATTGAGGTAAGCTCCTAAACACCACAACCCCCAACCCCTCTCTTTTGATTGTAGGTTACAGGTGCAGGATCTTGCAGAGAGAATGTTGCGAGAGATCAAGGTAGAGGATAAAAACTGGGGATCTAAAGAAAAGAGCAGAAAATATTCCTTTTGGACAAGGGCGCCCACCCCTGTGTCCTCCCAAGTGTCATTTTCAAAAACTCTGAATCAGGTTGCAGTCTTCATCATCTTATTGTTCCAAATTTACAAAATAATTGACCTGCTGAACTAGGGCGCCTGCCCAATGTCCCCAAAGTTTATGCTTTCTAGAATCCAAATCTTGGTATGTTTCTAATATGTATTTAGTGCCTTCATGTGTGATAAGTTGTCATATTTTGTCTATTTGCATATGGAATGATCATATAATTAGGTTTTAAGGCTTAATCGAATTAGGGTTTAACAAATTCATCAATACATCCTATCTTTCCTTATCATTTCATAGTGACACCAAACCCTGTAGCTGAGTCCTCTTCCAACAGTAGTGACTTAACTCAATTTATGTCCTTGAATGTTATATGTGAAAGGAAGGTTTGATTGAATCTATTTTAACAACACCTAAACTCATCATTCCCACTTTTACACCATAACACTACCAAAAAGTAATCCACATATATAGCCTAATCTAGCATAACAATCCTAATGATACAATCCAAACATAGCTACAAAGTAGAAAAATCCACACAAGTCATGCCAAGAAATCTAGCAAACCATCCAAAAGTTCCTAGCCTTACTACAAGCCTAGTTTAGTTCTAAACAAATCATTACATTGTCATTGAGATATATCGTTCCCAATCCTTGTGTTGTTCTTGAGATATATCGTTACCCAATCAACAATGCTATCACCGTCATGAAATCAATCTTCAACTTCTAGCTTGAACAAGATAAAAATTTTGTTTGTTTGTGCATGCATACTTGCGTGTGTGTGTTTTATCAAATTTGTTTGCATTTATAGAAAGGAAAAATAATAATTCATTATGGTCATCTAGAAACTCATTGAGAGCAATCTAGGACCTAACATGAGAACTCCATTACATATTGCATCATCATATGAGCATGGCATCAACATTAGATCAACACTTTATGCATATTACAATACTATCTATTATATTCAATCAATGTTCTATATTGTTGATAAAATAATAGGCATTGACCAAAGGAGAAAAATCCTTGTTTAGCAAGCTCCTCAACAATGTTTGTTGATATTGCTTCTTTTTAGATGTATGTTCTAGACATCAAGGTAAGCATATTTCTAAGATCAATCTCAACATAGTTTAGATCTATGAGCAAGGTTAAAATCTGTGTAGGGTTCCATTCTATTGGCATAATAATCAGTTCTACAAGTATAAAAGTGAGATAGAATAGCAAACCTTAGTTTTATTAGTACTCCAACAGTTGTCTAACATGTTTTAGTTTTATGGCACTTTGGTGAGTTAATTAGAGATGCATTGTCACAATCAAATCTTTATTGAGCCTAGAGTTGAGTACCATTATTATTTTTATTCAAATTTAGAGCAATTATTTTGGTAACTTAATTAGTCTCAACTCTTTAATCTATATGTATTTACTAATTTATCGCTTTATTCAAGTATTTACCCTCTATTGATTAGATAAAAGTTATTTATTTTGCTTTTCAATCTTAAGATGATAAAAAAGTAAATGCTAAAACAAAATGATTTAAATTGTTTGCATAAAAAATTGAAATATCAAATTAGTATCTCTCCTCAAAAATACGTTTAAAAATATCAAAAACTATTTTATTTTATTTATCTCACATCCAGGCAAACCCCAAATGGGGATCCCAATTTTACCACATATACAATTATAATGGTGAAAATGCATACCCTACACTTTTCCCCTTCATTTTGAACCATTTTTTACAAGGTTATTTTTAATGCAATGAGTAGTGTACAAAAGGGTGTATTGTTGTGTGTAAGTTGGAAAATAACCTAGTCTTGTAATAGACATGATTTTTCCATTGTCCATATAGTCTTTGAGAAAGCTTTTGGTAAAAAATTGTGCTGGTGCTTTCACATCAAACAACACTTACACAAAATAATGTCAATTGAAGCCATACCCCTCTTCAAATATGTATTATAGACATCAAGACAAAGAGGTTCCTAATATATCAAATTAGTGTCTATCCTTAAAAATAACTTTAAAAATATCAAAAACTATTTTATTTTATTTATCTCATGTCATCCCAGTAAACCCCAAATGGGGATCCCAATTTTATCACATATACAATTATAATGGTGAAAATACATACCCTACACTTTTCCCCTGCATTTGAACCATTTTTTACAAGGTTATTTCTAGTGCAATGACTAGTGTACAGAAGGATGTATTGTTGTGTGGAAGTTGGTTCAAAAGTTAATACTACAATCACATAAATAAATCAAAATAATAAACAACAAAACATTGATTTAGTTATAATTCATTTCTTCATAATGGTGCTTTGATCCCAAGCCCCAAAGCTACTGAAGGTGGCAAAGAACAAACTACTATCATAGCTTTCTTCAATATAAAAAGAAAATTAAATATCTTACAGAAATGTCTCATGCTCTTGAAATTAAATATGTCTCCTGAATACTGAATATCAAGGTCTATAATAAGGTAATTAAATGTGTCTCCTGAATACAGAATATGAAAGTCTATAATAAGTAATTAAATATGTCTCTTGAATACAGAATATCAACGTGTATAATAAGATAACTTACGACTAAAAAATATGTAAATTGCTACATTCCCTTCACTTAATACCTGTAAAAAACCCACACTCATAAAAAGCAAAGTAAACCCTTTTCATTGCTCAACCTCCGAACAGTTTACGCACACCCCATACTAATAAAGCTGCCGCTGCAGGCATGATTATCTCTCCATACCCGGGCATTTCAGGAGCTGGTGGAGGCTGTCTCTCTTGCTCTTCCATAGATGGTGAAGGTGAAGGTACGTTCCTTTGCGTTGTTACAGACTGCCTCTCTTGATATCTTACTCTTGGGAAGTAATCTTCCTTACCCATTTGCTCTCTTAAATGGGGTTCAGGAGGTGCTCTGTATAGTGGCCTGCGATAGAGTTTAACTTCTATTTTGGAAACGCCGGCGTTTCTAAAGAGCCACAGCCGTCTGTTGTCATTCGACCAGAGCACACCATCCTCATCTTTGGCCACCTCTATCAGTGGAAAATTGCTCGCATTGAGTCGACCTGAGCGAAACTCAGTTAAAGCGTCCGTTAGGAGAAATTCCTGTCCACCATCACGTTTAAAATGATCTGCAATGGAGTCCTGAGAGAACCTCAGCTGGTTAGGCCTCACCTTTACAGTTTCGTGATCCATAACAACAATGATCTCCTGCGCTGAACGAGTTACAGATTCATTCGTCCAAGCTTATGTAATGCATTCACCATCACATTCAATTCCCAGCTTCTTTCACAAGATTGATTGCAGATTAATTAATGGAGATTCCAAGTTAGTGGAGATGGGTACGATATGCCCCATTAAAAAAGCTTGATTGAAAATGTTTGTCAAGGCTTTATGCTTGATTGAAATGTTTGTCAGGCTGTATGCAGTTCAATAGTAAGAAATAAATTTTGGCCAATAAAGATAGGACAAATATTTATCATTTTATTCGGTGGGATGATGTTTAAGTAAAGTGATCCCAAAAGCTACCACTTCTGATTTACTTAAGGACAGATGAAGAAGCTTTATTTAAAAATGATCATGATCTGTCATTTCAACTTTACTATGAGAATACTATACTTTCAGCCTTAAGCAAGTAACTTAGAATAGAAGTTAAAGACTGAAATAATTATATAGATATGTTTGGTTATAAAACATTGAAATTAATAATAAAGAAAAAATATTTAGCTTTCGGGTTTGATGTTGTATATTTTGTAATAGATGATTTTTTTAAAAAAATTCTCAATGTTAATTTTTTTAATTTTGTAAGACGACACTTGTTAAACTAATAAATTGATTGAACTTTGTTTTAAGTTATTTTCACAATGCAAAAATGATTTTTGTGTTTATATATTCATCCTAAGTGTAGACACCTAAAATTGTCCTCTCCCTAATTCATCCCTAAACATCCTTAATTCATCCTTAATTTATCCCATCCCATGAATTAAATAAATATTTACATTTATTTAATTCCCTATTTTCTACACTTTTGATTAGGTTTTCTTAAACCTAATTAACTAACCTAATCACCCACTTGCACAAACTAAATCCTAATCTAATCTTGATCAAAATCCTCTCCATTTCTTCAAATGTACAAAGGCATGGGCTTCTTGTACATGTCCACATGACCTTTTTACAAAAGGCATGGTCAAGAACCCATGTAAAAAGCTCCTTTTGTCCTCCATCTTCTATGCTTCCAATTTTAAATTGGGCATGTGGGTAAGTGCACAAAGATGAGGGACCAAAATGGGGTCTTAAGTTGCCACTTTTTTTTTTTGAAATCAAGAAACATTGATGTTGGATGAGAAATTAAAGATATCTACACTCACAAAAACAAGAGTTGTAATGCTCCGAATCTAATTCTTAAACTATTATTTTTTTTCTAAAAATGGTTAAGATTAAGGGGTTCAAAAAGGGGGAGCACACAAATTGGTCTTGTTTTTCTCAAAAAAGCATAACATAGCGTCTGGTGTGCTCCCCCTAAAATGTTAACTTTTTTTTAGTATTTCAATAATCACTCCAATGAGAAATTAGCTAACACCATGTAGTTTATCCCTGATTTTTCTGATAATTTTTTAATGAATAATTATTTTTTAGTAATTTTTAAAGTGGACACATCTTGAAAAATATAAATTTGAGCGTGCTCCCCCCTAAAATGTTTGAAAACTAATCAAAAATCAATTTTTTTTGAATTCGTGTAGAATGGAGTCTAGTTTCTAAAAATGTAACTTATTTCAAATTTTGATCAACGAATAACAAAACTCAAAAATACTAGACACTGGTTTTTGACAAAAAATGCACACTAACAAAAGAAATTCAAGATGAAACACTAAACGTACTCAAAATGTGAAAAAAAAATTATATGGTTAGATAGCTAAAAGAGAGATTAAGATTATGGTGGTTTTTTTTTTTGAGTTTTCATTGAAAAAAGTGCCATCCTGATGGGGAGTACGCTCTAGATTATCTCTAGATTTTGCTAAAAATTGATAAAAACATATCAAAGAACCTCAAGCATAATGACGCGCTCGCATTATGTGAAATCAATAACATGAGCATGTTATAATGCGCTCGCGTTATGATGAGCATAACTGGCAATACACATGCCAATTGCATTTGCTTGAAAGTTTCTAAAGCCTTTTCAACAAATCTACTTTTTGCATATCTTGCAATCATTGTATTCCACTATAGAACATCTCTTTGAGGTGTTACGTCATACAATTGATATGCCTTGTCTATGCTTCCACACTTTACATACATGTCTACAAAGGCAGTTACACTTCCTATCATCTCTCTCACTCTCTACTTCCCTCCCCTCTCTACGTCCTACCCTTTCTCTGAGTCTCTACTTCCCTCCCCTCTCTACCTCCTACCTTCTCTCTCACTCTCTTCTTCACTCCCCTATCTACCTTCTATCCTCTCTCTCACTCTCTACTTCCCTCCCCTATCTACCTCCTACCCTCTTTCTGAGTCTTTGCTTCCCTCGTCTCTATACCTCCTACCTTCTCTCTCACTCTCTTCTCCCCCCTCCCTCTCTACCTCTTACCCTTTCTCTCACTTTCTACCCCCCTGTCTACCTCCTACCCTCTCTCTCAGTCTCTGCTTCCCTCCCCTGTCTACCTCCTACCCTCTCTCTCTTCTTCCTTCCCTTGTCTACCTCCTATGGTCCTCTCCCACTCTCTACTTCCCTCCTGTCTCTACCTTCTATCCTCTCTCTCACTCTCTATTTCCCTCCCCTCTCTACCTCTCATCATTCTTCCCATCCAATGAAATTTCATAAATTATCTTGTTTCCATTTCATCATCCCAATTTATATCCTCGTCCCTCTTTGCATGTCCTAGTTTTCTTGTTTCCATATTCTTTGTCAACATGTAAGAGGAGAGGGAGCAAGAGGGAGAGAGGATGGAGATGGATGGGAAAGAGAGGGTGATAAGGAGAGAGAGAGAGAGAGAGAGAGAGAGAGAGAGAGAGAGAGAGAGAGAGAGTGTCCTAGTTTTCTTATTTTGGAGAGAGAGAGAGAAGGTTGGTCATGTTTATGAGTTTAGGGTTGCTTAAGTTTAGGGTTTAGTGGAATTATTTAGGGTTTAGGGGTTTAGGGTTGCTTGGGTTTATGGTTTAGGGGTTAAATTTTAGGGGTATTATTTAGGGTTTAGGGGTTTTGGAAGAGAGAGAGAGGTTTAGGGTTGCTTAGGTTTAGGGGCATATTTAGGGTTTATGAGTTTAGGGTTGCTTAGACCTTTAGGGGTAAATTATTTAGGGTTTATGAGTTTCTAGGCTTGCTCAAGTTTAGGGTTTAGGGGTTAGGGTTAAAGGGGAATTATTTTATAATTTCCCTCCAATCCTTGTAATACTAATGCATTAGTCCACCCATCTCCTAATCCATCAATCCCTATCATCCATCCACCATATAACTCACTATCTAATCCACCATCAAACATTCTAAGCTCTAATCCATCAACCCATGAATGCTTGAAATTTTTTATCCAAAGAGTCTTTACAAAATCCAAAAATAAAAGCAAAGATATGGAGCCATCCAAATCCACTGATCCAATTTCATCCCCCTCTAACACTCCCAATCCTAATCCATTCATGCCTGCTATATCCATTCACTCGATCCTAATCCTAACCCCACAACATCTCCCATCATTATCCATCAACTATATGCATATCCTAGTCCATCAACCCATGAAGCCATGAAGGATGTGACCCAAGGACTATTAGAAAGGAATCTAAGAACATCATGTACTCAAATTCCTATCCTTGAGCCTAACAAAGAACCTCCTAATAACATGTATACCACTCCAATACCATCATTCACTCCTATGTCTATCCATTTCATTTAAGAGTCTCCTACCATAAGTCCAAGTCAAACCCCATCATGTAGCCATTTGTCAAACATCCAAAGATTATTCATCTTGGATCCAAGAACCAATCACATCCATCTAAGAAACCCAATAGCTATACATTAAGATCCTAGTCCAAAGAATGTGGAAACACCAACCACCCATCCTAATCTAAATCCAAACATCACATCTAATCCCATCTTGGTTCCCTTACCATCTCATGGTCAACCCCTCTATACACTGATCCCATCATTAATCCTCCAACATCTCCTAGTGAACCCCCATCACCACCTCTTGCTCCCCAATCCAATGAATATCAATGCATTCCCACTTACCCTATCCATATCTAATATTGCACTATCCATGCTTATCCTCCCTGTGATCAAGATATTATCTATGATCAAGATCTTATCCATAAGCAAGTAAGTTCCCACATCACTCCTATCCATCATCCCATTAGCCCTATCCATCATCCCTTGCTAGTCCTATTCATTATCCATCAATATCCCATGATGAGACACTTGGTCCCCCAAAAAATATAGACAATTAAACAAATATCTTAGATCCTAGATCTTGAATCATATCCCAATGAGTATAATGATTTAATCAAGATCCAAGAATTCTACATCCATTTCCCATTGATCCTCCATCATCCCAGGTCGAACTATATGTTTAGGTGTTTAGCCTGGTTGCTCAAGTTTAGGGTTTAGGGGTCAGGGGCATTATTTGAGGTTTACATGAGTTTAGGGTTGCTCAAGTAAATACGGTTTAGGGTTTAGGGTTAGGGTTTAGGGGAATTATTTAGGATTTAGGGGTTTAGGGATGCTCAAGTTTAGGGTTTCTAGACTTTAGGGGTTAGGGTTTAGGGTTTAGAGAGAGATAGAGAAAGGGGACTTATAGAGATTGGGAGAGATGGGGAGATAGAGGTTTAGGGTTGCTTCTAGGTTTTATGGTTTAGGGCTTAGGGGTTTAGGGTTGCTTGTTTTTAGGGTTTAGGGGCATTATTTAGGGTTTAGGGTTTAGGGTTTAGGGGTTAGGGGTTAAGGTTTAGAGGTTTAGGTTTATGGTTTAGGTAGAGAGGGGAATAGGGAGATATAGAGGAGACTGAGCCTGGGAGAGATATCATTGTCTCCTCTATCCCTCTCTCTAACTATACCTACCTCTCTATATCTCTCTCCATGTCTCTCTATCTTGCTCTCTCTTTCAATCCCCTCTCTCCAACTCTACCTTTCTATCTCTCCCTCCCTCACTATTTGAGGTTTACAGGAGTTTAGGGTTGCTCAAGTAAATAGGGTTTAGGGAACACCTTTAAGGTTAGGGTTTAGGGGAATTATTTAGGCTTTAGGGGTTTAGGGATGTTCAAGTTTAGGGTTTAGGGTTTAGGGGTTAGGGTTAAGGATTTAGGGGTTAGGGGTTTAGGGTTGCTTGAGTTTAGCAGTTAGGGTTTAGGGTTTAGAGAGAGATAGAGTGAGGGGACCAACAGAGATTGGGAGAGATAAGGGATAGAGGTTTAGGGTTGCTTCCAAGTTTTATGGTTTAGGGTTTAGGGGTTTAGGGTTGCTCATTTTTAGGGTTTCAAGGTTAGGAGTTAGGGTTTAGGGGCATTATTTAGGGTTTAGGGTTTAGGGTTTAGGGGTTAAGCTTTAGAGGTTTAGGTTTATGGTTTATGTAGAGAGGAGAATAGGGAGATATAGAGGAGACTGAGCCTGGGAGAGATATCTCTATCTCCTCTATCCCTCTCTCTAACTATACCTACCTCTCTATCTCTCTCTCCATGTCTCTCTATCTTGCTCTCTCTTTCGATCCCCTCTCTCTAACTCTACCTTTCTATCTCTCCCTCCCTCACTATTTGAGGTTTACATGAGTTTAAGATTGCTCAAGTAAATAGGGTTTAGGGTTTAGGGTTAGGGTTTAGGGGAATTATTTAGGCTTTAGGGCTTTAGGGATGCTTGAGTTTAGGGTTTAGGGGTTAGGGGTTAGGGGTTTAGGGCTACTCAAGTTTAGGGGTTAGGATTTAAGGTTTAGAGAGAGATAGAGCGAGGGGACCAATAGAGATTGGGAGAGATAGGGAGGTAGAGGTTTAGGGTTGCTTACAGGTTTTATGATTTAAGGTTAGGGGTTTAGGGGTTTAGGATTTCTCATTTTTAGGGTTTATGGGTTAAGGGTTAGGTTTTAAGGGCATTATTTAGGGTTTATGGTTTATGGTTTAGAGGTTAGGGGTTAAGGTTTAGAGGTTTGGGTTTATAGTTTAGGTAGAGAGGAGAATAGGGATCCCTATCCCTATCTCTCTAGACATATGGATCTTATCTCTTAATCTATCCCTCGCTACCTCTCTCTCTCCTCCTCTCTATCTCTCTCTCTCCATCCCTCTACCTCTTGAAATCTCTCTCCCTATGTCTCTAGACATCTCTCCATTTCTTTCCCTATCTCTTAATATATCCCTCTCTATCTCTCTCTATATATTTCCCTATTTATCTCTCCCTTGCTAGATCTATCTCCCTATATCTCCCCTCTCTCTATATATATGTATGTCTATCTTTCTCCCTCTATAGACCCCTTTATCTATCTCAATCCCCATCTCTCCCTCTCCCTGTCTCTATCTCCACCTATCCCTCTCTATCTCTCTATTTGCCCCTCTTTCTATATTTTTTCCTTTCTCTAACTCTATCTCTATCTCTCCTTCTCTTTCTAAATGTCCTCGAGCTCTCTCCCTATCCATGTCCATGTCCCTCTCTATCTCTCCATGTCTCCCGATCCCTTTCTATATATAGGATAGAGAAATGAAGAGAGAGAGAGAGAGAGAGAGAGAGAGAGACTCTCCCATGTAGATACAATGTTACATTAATGGTTATCATAATGAGCATGTATTGACAATCAATTTGTACATGATGTTGATCACACAAAGCATGAGGTGAAGTAAGTCAGAATATATCGCATTGAGCATACAACTAATCAAGATACCACCATAGTGAATGAGGAAAAATCTCAAAAGCCCTATCAGCTTGGTCCAACCACCATCATCAAATATCATGGTCTCCTTATAGATGATCCAATTGAAAGCTCTAATGGTTCCTATAAATACACCAATGGGCTAGGATCATGTTTCAAAAGCAATAAATATCCTATTGCAAGAAAAATCTATCAAATCATGGGTTACAAAGGAAAGGATTGGGCCTTCATGAGAAAGGAATCTTAGAACTCGTACAAGTTTGTGCAAGTTAAAGATATAAATGTATTGGCTACAAACCTCTTGCCAAGCCATCTAATGATGTTAGTGATTCTTTGGTGATCATTCGGGCAACTTAATCAAATGCAAACATTGAAATAGAGGTCATTCATAGCCCCTTTAATAATATTTCTACCATTAATCCTTTCACCACCACCCCCATCTATACCATCAACCTTCATCTCCCACATCCTAAACCCATTGATTGGGACCAACAAGCTCATACATTATACAAAGAGTTCATAATTACAATGGATAAAAAAGTCAAATTGAAGAAAAGGATCAAAATCAAGCACCACATAAGAAATAAGTATAAAATCAAAACCAAGAAAAAAATCAAATTGAATATAAAAGGTGCCACAAATCCAAAAATCAACAGGAAAGTGAAAAAGAAATAAAAATCCCCCAAAAAGTTAAGCAATAAACCTAATCAAAAAAATATATCGAAAGGAAGAAATTAATAAAAAGTCACACTTTGCATGCAATAGATGTGCACTAGGTCTTCATAATTGGTATCGATATTGGCATACAAAGCTTCACGATCCAATAAGATTTTTCATCCTAATCTAATCATAATTCTAAACCTAAATCCACATCTCCCAAATCCAACTCTACCTTCCAATCAAAACATCCCTCATCCCAATCTAGATATCCAAATCTTATACACAAATCCCAATCCAAATATCCTACATCAAAATTCCTAAATCTGAATCCCAAATCTATCATATCTTGGAAACAACACTTTACCATAAGGGCTATGATGTTACCCTATCAAGATGTTCACATGTGTATAAAACCAATCCATCTCTTAAAGAGCGCCACAATACTTATGTATTATATATTTGTGGAATGATTCTAGCAAAGCAATTATGCAAGGCAGGCTACTATTAGCACATCATGACAAGAGCATCCAAATAAACTACATTAGATAGACAAGAGTTTGATACTTGAAGCAACAAATATCAAAAGTTATTGGAAAATCCCAAAAAAATAGAAAATTCAAAAAATCTAAAAAATTAGAAAATTTAAAAATAAAAAAATCCAAAAATTAAAAATAAATAAATAAATAAAATCAAAAGAGTAAGAGAAAAGGTTTAGACCAATGGTGAAAACCATTCTCATGGCACCTTGTCAAAGTACCATGACGACAACCCATTCATGGGCAACATGTGTAAATTAGTTGTCTATGTGAACCTTGCACTTGGGGGCAACCCTCTTCCATCAAATCATCCCTATACCTTCCATCATGCCATCCCATCATAACTATCTACCATATCTCTATCACTATTCCATCGTCCCCAATCCATCCTCCCTTCCTACTTGTTGGGACTAAAATTTCCAGGTTGTTTTTAGAAAATATTAAGTTTCAATCATCCAAAGATCTCAGTATGTGAGCGTATATGGAAAGATCCACAGTTGTTTTCAAGCAAAGATTAACAATTGAGTTGATACAAATATTTGGATTTTATCTATTCTGATTCCTAAAGACTTGATATAACATGGTTGAAGTACTCACTAAAGATGAACTGTAAACACTTGACAACATTAACCCTTTGTCGGATAGACAAATTCCCAGTTATAACGATCAGTGTAAGATGACTTGATCGAGGTATGTTTCCCAGGTCTCTTCGACTATGTATGGTCACACCGATAATAAAAGTCATAAAGGATTTTGAATAAGGTCAAAGATAGTGTATCGGCAAAGATTATTTAACTTACACCGATCTTACATCTCTCACCGACGGAGCTCTGAGAGATGCAAAGGGAAATAAGTATCGACACAAGACTGATCATTGAGGAAAACATATAAAGAATCACCGATTGATAAATTCACACCGATGACCTTCGTTGATATGCTAAATTATTGTATATACAAAACATGACTTGTTATCACCGGTTCTCTTACCGTTTATGCCAGTCATCCTTTGCATCTGACGAGATATACATTCCTAAACATACGTTCTTGATATGCTATTGTGGTATATATATGCAATGAACATTCCTCATGCCGATACACAGTAATATACAATGCGGAGCTCAGGTGAAAATTAAATCAGGTTAAAGAAGTGCATCAAGATTTTATGTATATCGGGGGATGCATATACAAGCCAAACTTGAAAGGTTTATTAAATTTAAAACATTCGTTGTATATGTCTAACATACATTGCCGATATACAATGCATTTTGTGCAACCTGGATCTGAAAAAGTATGAAATAGAGTTAAGTTGTTTTATGTATCACGCTTTGTATATATATGTTTTCGGAGACATACATTCTCGTATACATACATTGCGATATGCATTGCATTTATACAAGTGACGGAACCGAAAGTGATATTAAAATTGGATTTATCCTTGTATGTATTGGGCATTGCATGTGAAGGATGCAAGTAGTGGCTCCCACCACACATACATTTGGGCTTGTATAATGTTAATGTATATCTTCGATATACAAACCCATATACAAGCGAAAATACATCCTAAAAAAAGCAAGCCAGATGTCAAGAAGAAATTAAATACGGAAAAATCTCTGCATGTCTGGGTGTTTGTATATACATTACTGATATACAATGTATTACATACAAGGGGCAGAACCGAAGGGGTTAGTCAAAAGAATTAAGCGCTTGTATATTCAATGCTTTGTATGTTTCGAATATACATTCTTTAGGATACAAGCTATATGTACAAAGATCGGACGTGAAGGAAAAGTTAAATGTTAAAAACTCTTTGTATGTTTTAGCGATTGTATGTTGCAATGAACATATCAAATATACAAATAAACAGAAATTGAAAAGGTGGAAAGTTTTTTCCCCAACTACGAGGTCACGCCGATGAAGGAAACCCTAAAAATGACATTTAATCTGAATGTTTACTATATTCTTCTGACATTTGAAATATGCATTTTTGCAGGATACACACAACAAGGATTAAACTATAAAACACCTGCGAGAGGATCTTAAGCAACTAATAAATTGTCGATGAGGGAAGTAATCAATTGAGTAACTATATATGAATAAATTTGTTTTAATCAATTGATCTGAGCCTAATGGATGTTTTATCTGGTATTTTTAGGAATAATGAAGAAACCCTCGAAGGATATTGGGCAAAACCACAGTTAAAGACTTTTCGACCCTAAAATGGTTATCCATTTGATGATTAGTGACCAACATTAAATTTAATAAATCTGTTTTATTAGAACTAATATTGTTGTTCGGTTATCAGCCATCACAACCGTTGTAACTAGTCTGAAGCTTGTATACCTCTCTTTATAAGAGATGACCAAGACTAGAGACAGGGGAATGGAGGAAAAGATACTATAGATTAGATTTGAACGGCAATACTAGTTCATTTTTAATATATTTTATTTATGGTAGATCATGTGCAAGGATTCTTTGATGAAGTCAAATCTGTAAGCATGAAGTAGTGACTACAAAATTTTGGTATCAATTATCTGTTAAATTTGTTCATTTATATGACTGTCTCCTTTCAAAGTTTTCTTTGTTATTCAATTTGAATTATCAAGTATAGCTTCAAGTTGTCTATGTACATTTACTGTTATAGTGTGATAAGATTAATTGGTTTCTATTTTAAGAATTAAATCCTTTAAATTTATCACAATAACTCATAAAACATTGTCATGGATCTGTAAGAAGAGTCATATAGTTAGGGTTTGTATTATGTCTCCAGTTTTTTGATAAATCTGTTACAATTGTAGTATCATTCTAATAGGTTCCTTCAAGCAAGGATTAAATCCTTTCAGATGAATGCAGGTAATATTTTGTCAATTGGATATATGTAAGTATGGAATACTAACTATTTCCTTGCAGGGTTGTACAAGTTACATACCTATTTTTTCATGCCAGATAGTTCAAGTTTTTTACCAAACAAACAGTCATTAATTTCGTGATTGCACTGACTCTATATTCAATAAGGCACTGGTCTATTTCTTTCATTTTCACTTATATAAATTCAATTTAGATTTACTTAGTTAGATTGCATGTTAGCATTACAATTTAGATCATTTAGAATTAACTTGTCTTTTGATTTGTTTTATAATTAGTGCCATTTATCAATAGTTAGATTAATTCTGATTATCTCTTTTCTGCTTTATTAATTAGAGGTTTACCCGCCTAGGTCTGGAAAACCTTGAAGTGAAGGGGGTTTGGCCATATCTACCCCATGTCAGTTAGGCAAAAACGTCAAGAGAGCCTGGCAACCTCTCAGGGTTAACGACCTGTGTTTTTGAGACCTGATAGAATTGGTGACTCTACTGGGAACAACACATAGAGAAACCTAGTAGTAGACCATGTTATTAGAGTCTGAGAATTAAAATGTATAACTCTGCTGGTGGAAGGAAAAACCTAGAAGATTGATTAGTCCTCTAAATAAAGGTGGCGACTAGACACTAAACATAAATTGCTTTTCTGATAAAAGTGTCATAATGGATGGTAGGAGATATAAAGCTGGTGGTAAAAAACTTCAATCATCCCCACCTTTAAAGGCTCCTACTAAGAAGACTGGGATATCAAGTCAGTCTCGTAATACTAATAACCAAATCTCTCTAGATGATACCTCAGAACAGACACTAATAATTCATAACAGCTTCACTCCCTTGCATGAATCAGATGAATTCCAATCCAACAATTAGTATACTCAATCTGATCATAACAAATCTGATGATGTCCTTGCACGGTACAGACCCTCCTTTCAGGAATAGCTTGACAATCAAACTCAAATTATGAGAGAGATAGACCAAAATCAAGCAAAACATGACTACCAAGCGTCACTACAATAGGGTGAAGAAGCTCAAGATGAATTCATAGATCAAGTAACATCCACGCAAATCCTTAATAGTTAGCCAGAAGACATGAGAACTGAGAATCAGGTGCATCAAGAGGTGCTTAAATTACAGAAAAAAATTAAGTTGGCTAGATTGAAAGAAGAGGAAGTAAATATGAAACAAGAAATACAACAAATAGAATCTAGAACTAATGTAACTAGTTCAAAGTATGTGCCTCCCCATAGGCAGGGTGGACATGTTCAAATAAGCAATCAAATAGGGTTACATCAAAATGCAAGTAGTTCACATACTTCGGCAACACCACATGTTAGCCATGCTCAACAAAATATTTCACCTCAAAATCTAAGACCATCCAATGCACACAACCCATCTCAGCATATAGCTAATCCTTATCCACCACCTAGTCATCACCATATTCCATCTCACCATCAAAATGTAAATATGGCATCTCACAATACATACAATAATCCTCCTCTACAAAATAGGCAAATACAAAGACCTCCACCTGTAAATACTGGGAATGTTCACCAACAGCATCCACCGCCAGGGCATAGACTTAACAATCAACAATCGCGACCTCCCCCACAACAGAATATGTATCATCAGCAATATGCCCAACCCAATATGTATCCTCAACCTCCATTTGAATACCAATATTATACGCCATACCCAAATATACCTCCTCCTAATTCTACAAGTATGGCCAAACAATTTGAATTGACTGGATATTAGTTATATCCTTATCCCATGGATAACAGTTGGAGGAACAATGTGCCTATGTTTACAAGAAGCAGTGAATTGACTGCTGAAGAACATATCAAACGATTCAATGCTTTTATACAGGACATTGGTAATAAATACGAAGATATAAAAATGAAACTGTTTATGATATCTCTTACTAATGAAGCAAGACATTGGGTAAATAGCTTACCAGGCGCTTCAATATATTCCTTGAGAGACTTCCATGATTAATTTTTAGAACAATTCAGAAATCAATGTGCCCCATAATTTGCTCTTCATGAACTAATAACTATTCAAAAGTATCAAAATGAACAGATATATGATTTTAATTTGAGATTCACCAAACTGTATAACAATGTCCCACAAGAATCCAAATTGGATAACCAAGCAGACCTTAGCATATACTTGAAAGCATTTGACCCGAAGACAGGTTATGAACTCAGGGGCAAAAATCCAAGAAACTTGGCAGAAGCACAAAAAATGGCTCTCACTATTGAAAACAATAAAAACACTGCTGGGATGATCAGAAAAAGAGACAATGTAAGAGTTCCTCAAGATCCTAATCCTCCTGCAAACAAACAAGAATACTCACATAAGAATGAAAGACCAAGACTCCATGATATGCCATATCGTACAAACTCGAAAGATGGAAAGCCCGTGGATACTAACAGGAGACATAACTATGGAAAAGACACCCCTGACCCTTTGAAGAAAAGTGGAATCCATGTGATAGAAAATAGTCCATGCTGTATGTCCTATAATTTACTACATTCCCTTGATTATTGTGTGGTAGCACAATCAACATAGAAAGATAAGATATCTTATAACCCTGAGATGGATCATCACACCATAAATATGTTGGGTATCACACCTTTCACGGTTGAAGAAGATTATTCGTCCGATGAGGAAGCAGGATATGAATATGATGTAGGAGCACAAAAATACAATGTGAACATAGGACAACAAGAAATATTTTTTGACCATGAAGAAGACTTAAGAAATTGTGGATATGACCTCAATGTAGCACAAAGTTACAATTGGCAAAAACCTTCTGAGGAATACAGAAGAGCCTTAACATTAGCTATCGTAGCACAAGCCAAAAATAGCTATAATCTACGAAATAGAACTGTAATTATTGAATAAGGAACTCCCATAAGTATATTTATAAAAAATTAGACTTCCGGTAAGAATGATAAAAGTAAAGATGAGAAAACACCTCATGACATACCTCTTGTTGATACACCAAACAAAAAGAAGGACAACACGAAAACTGAGGAAAAGGGAAAAACAAAATCTAATAGGACAGAATTAAATCCTTCATTTAATATTGCTCAAGCTATTTCTCAAATAAAAATATATGTGCCACTTCTAGAAATGATGAAGGTGGAAAAATATAAAAATGTAGTGGTGAAGATGATATCAAATGTATCAGACAAAAGTCCCGAACAACATAGTTCTAAAATAAATACGCAACAAGAATCTTTCAAAACACCTGGGTGAAACATTAATGAAAAACCTGTCTCAAGTAGATCCATTCTATATCACCTTGCTAAAAAACAACAAATTAGTTAGGAATTGCATGCTTGATTCAGAAGCAGCAGTAAACATAATGCCCTTGGCTGTTATGAAAAGGTTAGGGATGTGGGTAGATACTACATTCGGTAAATGTTATTAAATGGATAATAGATCTGTCCCTATTGTTGGAATCATGAAAGATGTTGAGATAAAATTAGCATCTCATCCTGAATCCTCTTATAGAATTGACATCACTGTGGTAGATATCCCACCTAACTATGGAATGTTGTTATCTAGACAATGGACTGCCATGGTAGGGGGAAGTGTGCAATTAGATTTATCTTATGCTACTATCCCATTGGGAACACAGGCAATTAAACTCTATAGGGAGCCAAGGTATGAAGACATTATAGAGAAAATTGATCCAAATCAAATGATTTGTTTCTGTTACACAGAATTTAGTACATTCAGGGTGGAAGAACAATCTAAATTGTATAATACAGACCTAATTCACCATGAAGCCCAACTTGATGAAAATGGTGTATGGACCATGTATTTTGATGGTGCATGCAGCAAGGCAGGAAATGGAGCCAGGGTGTTGTTTATATCACAATCAGGAAAAACATTCACATATTCTTTTTCTCTGAATTTTGAGTGCACAAATAATATAGCTGAATATGAAGCACTTCTAATTGGACTGAACATTGCTAGAAAACACAAAATCAAATTGTTAGCAGTATATGGAGATTCTGAACTAATTATTTCATAAGTCAAAGGTAAATATTCCTCAAAAAACAAAAGACTAAAACAATACAGAAATGCAGTTCTGGATGATATAGAGTTGTTTTATGCTTTTTCAATAAGTTGGATAGATACGTCAATAAATATAATGGTTGATTTCCTTGCAAACATAGCTCTGAAAAAAGATGACATTACCTTGACAGGGATTTGAGAAGTTGAGCTCAAAACTAGACCAACTATCCCAGACAACATATATAACTGGCAGGTTTTTGATAGTGATGCTGATTTACTCAAATTCTTGCACTGTATAGATCAATATGAGAATCAAGAGATTGATTTTAATGCTTTTGTTGAGAAGAATGATGGTAAAGAGACTTTATTTGGGAAAGAGATTGTCTAGCTTAAAACAAATAAAATTCCAAAGGGCTTAGTAGCATTAGAAAGAGTTTTTATGCAAATGATAGATCCATTACCAAAGAAGTAACAATAAAGGAGGATGATGTGGAAGAAATAAATTTAGGAACTAAATTATCACCTAAAAAGGTCTACATTGGAAAGAAAATAACCCCTGCAATCAGAAGCATGTTAGTTACATTATTGAGAAAATATAAAGATGTGTTTTCCTGGTCTTATGATGATCTTAAAGCATATAAGGAAGATTTGTTCCAACACGAAATTCCACTTAAATCTGACGCTAAACCCTATAGACAAAAGTAGAGACCCATCAACTCCGTGTTAGAAACTAAAATGCATGAAGAACTTATAAAACTTAGGGAAGCTGGCATAATTAAACCTATTAGGCATTCATCCTGGGTCTCTAATCTTGTTCCTATTAGGAAGAAGAATGGAGATATTAGACTTTGTGTCAACTTTAGGAATTTAAATATTTCTTCCTTAAAAGATAACTATCGGTTACCCAATATGGAAGCTTTACTGCAGAGAGTTACTAGTTGTGAGTTATTATCCATGATGGATGGGTTCTCCGGATACAACCAAGTAAAGGTTAGAGAGTCTGAACAATACAAAATAGCCTTTACAACCCCATGGGGAACTTATGTATACATGAGAATGCCATTTGGCCTTACAAATGCTGGAGCCACATTCCAGAGGGCAATGGACATTGCTTTTGTAGGTCTAATAAATGATATCACGGCTATATATCAGGATGACCTTACTGCATACTCAAAAAAGGCTGAGGACCATGTGAATCACCTTGAGAAGATATTTATTAGAGCATTAGAATATGATGTTTCCCTGAACCCCAAAAAATGCAAATTTGCAGTTACAGAAGGGAAATTGCTTGGGCATATAGTATCCAAAGATGGAGTCCGGATTGACCCCGAAAGAGTAGATGCAATAGATAAAGTTCCTATCCCAAAGACAGTCAAGGCCATACAATCATTCTTTGGACAAATAAACTTTGTGAGAAGGTTTATACCAAACTTTGTAGAAATAATTAACCCTATAGCTAGAATGTTGAAGAAAAATGCAAAGGTTAGTTGGACAAATGAATGCATAGAAGTTTTTGCATCCATAAAGAGAGCAATTAAAGAAGCTCCAGTGCTAAAATCTCCCAATTTTAATAAACCTTTCCAGATCTTTTCCTTTGCATCTTTTCATATAGTAGCGGCAGTTATGTTACAAAAGAATAATGAGGGTTATGAGCAGCCTGTTTCTTTTTTTAGTAAATCACTCCAACATGCAGAACTTAACTATGATATTATAGAAAAACAAGCTTATGCATTGGTAAAAGCTGTCAAGGCATTTAGACCTTACTTGGTTGGGACTAAGGTGATAGCTTATGTACCAAATGCAGCGGTCAAAGATGTGTTCATGTAGAACGAGGTAACTAGGTGGATAAATCGACTTCAGGAGTTTGATATAGAAATTCAAATCACAAAGCTAGTAAGGGGACAAGGGTTAGCAAAATTGATGACTCAAACAAATCATGAGGCTGCCCAGGTATGTAATATTGAAAATGAAGAGGACATGATAACAAGTATAGAGAAAACTCCATGGTACACTGACATAGTGTATTACCTCAAGCACATGAAATGCCCTGAAGGATTTGATGATAATAAGAAAAGAACTCTAAAATTGCATGCTTCTAAATATGTGCTTATAGAAGGAGATCTTTTTTGGAAAAATAATGATGGTATTTTATTGTTTTGCCTAGATTAAGAGCAAGCTAAATCTGCTTTGAAAGAAATGCATCAGGGAGTGTGTGGTGGCCATTTCTCAGCTAAAACCACATCACACCAGATATTAAGGGTTGGTTATTATTGGCCTAAAGTTTTCAATGATGCTTATAATTTTACTAGGAAATGTGAAGCTTATCAAAAATTCTCTGAAAAATTAAAATATCAAGGTGCATTGCCCCTGAGACCTATGCAAGTTGATGCCTCATTTCACCAATGGGGAATTGACTTTATAGGAGAAATTATGGAAAAATCAAGTGGTGGCTACAGATGGATATTGGTGGCCACCGACTATTTAACGAAATGGGTAGAAGCAATGCCCACTAAACAAGCAACCAGCAAGGTTGTGATCAACTTCCTATTGGAAAACATTTTAACTAGATTTGGGGTACCTTTGAGGCTTATAACTGACAATGGAATGTGTTTTAGATCGAATGAGTTTAAATTTTTTTGTAAATCTTATGGCATTATGATTTCATATTCTTCTCCTTACCACCCACAAGGTAATGGGCAAGCTGAGTCCAGCAATAAAAGTATCCTGAAAATTATAAAGAGAATGTTGGATAATAACAAGAAAGCCTGGGATTCCAAGTTGAGATTAGCACTATGGGCTAATAGGATCACAGTAAAGAAAGCAATTGGCAAATCACCAATTGAGATAGTGTCTGGAACTCATGCTAGACTCCCAATACACAACCTGCTACCAGTATGTAAGTTTATCCTCCAAGAGGATTGGGATGTCCCAGAACCGATGGAAGAAAGGCTAGAACAACTAATGGAATTAAATGAAATGAGGGAACAGGTGATACAACAGAATAAGAAAATGCAAATGTAGATGAAATACCTATATGATAAAAAGGCTAAGGTCAGAAATTTTGAGGTAGGTGATATAGTGCTTATCTAGAATGCCAAAAATCAAGAAAAAGGAAAGCATGGAAAATTTGATGCCCTATGGATTGGACCTTTTGTCATCAATGGTAAGGTAGGGGAAGATTCATATCATGTACAGAACATGTCTGGTGAGGAGCAAGAACTGCCAGTACATGGGCAGTTTTTGTAACATTTTTTCTCTTAAAAAGAACCCAAGAGAGAAGAATTGCCATTGCATGGACAATTCTGTTAAACTCTCTAAATGTTCTTTTCCATGCACAATAGTTTAGAAAAATCAAATAACTTTCTTAAGGAGAGCTCTCTTAGCAGGAAATAAAAGTTTTTCATAAAATAATAACCCAGGATTTTCACCACCCTTCATAGTTCACCCATTGTCAAATGAAGGCATTGGTCTGCTCCTTCAGAAATTTGGGATCTTGCTATGCCCACAAGGGGCATACATCCCCAAAAAGAGCCACTATTGGGACTGAAATTTCTAGGTTGTTTTTAGCAAATATTAAGTTTCAATCATCCAAAGATCTCAATATGTGACCGTATATGGAGAGATCCACAATTGTTTTCAAGTGGAGATTAACAATTGAGTTAATACAAATATTTGGATTTGATCTATTCTGATTCCTAAAGACTTGATATAACATGGTTGAAGTTCTCACTAAAGATGAACTGTAAACACTTGACACCATTAACCCTTCATCGGACAGATAAATTCCCAGTTATAATGATCGGTGTAAGATGACTTGATCGGGGTATGTTTCCCAAGTCTCTTCGACTATGTATGGTCACACCGATAATAAAAGTCGAAGGATTTCGGACAAGGTCGAAGATAGCGTATCGGCAAAGATTATTTAACTCACACCGATCTTACATCTCTCACCGATGAAGCTCCGAGAGATATGCAAAGGGAAATAAGTATTGGCATGAGATTGATCATCAGGGAGAAGATATAAAGAGTCACCGACTGATAAATTCACACTGATGACCTTTGCCGATATGCTAAATTATTGTATATACAAAACATGACTTGTTATCACCAGTTCTCTTACCATTTCTGCCAGTCATCCTTTGCATCTGACGAGATATACATTCCTAAACATACATTCGATATGCTATTGTGGTATATATATGTAATGAACATTCGGCAAAATAATATAAAACTCATGCCGATACACAGTAATATACAACGCGAAGCTCAGGCAAAAATTAAATCAGGTTAAAGAAATGCATCAAGATTTTATGTATATCGGGGGATGCATATACAAGCCAGACTCGAAAGGTTTATTAAATTTAAAACATTCGTTGTATATGTCTAACTTACATTGCCGATATACAATGCATTTTGTGTAACCCGGATCTGAAAAAGTACGAAATAGAGTAAAGTTGCTGTATGTATCACACTTTTTATATATATGTTTTTGGAAAAATACATTCTCGTATACATACATTGCAATATGCATTGCATTTATACAAGTGACGGAACTGAAAGCAATATTAAAATTGGTTTTATCCTTGTATGTATTGGGCATTGCATGTGAAGGATGCAAGTAGTGGGTCTCACCGCACGCACATTTGGGCTTGTATAATGTTAATGTATATCTTTGATATACAAACCCATATACAAGCGAAAATACATCCTAAAAAAAGCAAGCCAGATGTCAAGAAGAAATTAAATACGAAAAAATCTCTGCATGTCTGGGTGCTTGAATAAACATTACCGATATACAATGTATTACATACAAGGGGCCGAATCAAAAGGGTTATTCAAAAGAATTAAGCTCTTATATATTCAATGCTTTGTATGTTTCGAATATACATTCTTCAAGATACAAGCTATATGTACAAAGACCGAATGGGAAGGAAAAGTTAAATGTTAAAAACTCTTTGTATGTTTAGCAATTGTATGTTGCAATGAACATATCAAATATACAAAGAAATAGAAAGCAAAAAGGTGGGAAGTTTTTTCAACCCGACTGGGAGGTCACACTGACGAAGGAAACCCTAAAAATGACATTTAATCTGAATGTTTACTATATTCTTCTGACATTTGAAATATGGATTTTTGTAAGATATACACAGCACAGATTAAACTATAAAACACCCGCAAGAGGATCTTAAGCAACTGATAAATTGTCGATGAGGGATGTAATCAATTGAGTAACTATATATGAATAAATTTGTTTTAATCAATTGATCTGAGCCTAATGGATGTTTTATCTGGTCTTTTTAGGAATAATGAAGAAACCCTTGAAGGATATTGGGCAGAACCATAGTTAAAGACTTTTCAACTCTGAAATGGTTATCCATTTGATGATTAGTGACCAGTATTAGATTTCATAAATCTATTTTATTGGAACTAATATTGTTGTTTGGTTATCAACCGTCACAACCGTTGTAACTGGTCTGAAGCTTGTATGCATCTCTTTATAAGAGATAACCAAGACCAGAGACAGGGGAATGGAGGAAGAGATACTATAGATTAGATTTGAACGACAATACTAGTTCATTTTTAATATATTTTATTTCTAGTAGATCATGTGCAAGGATTCTCTGATGAAGTCAAATCTGTAAGCATGAAGTAGTGACTGCAAAATTTCGGTATCAATTATCTGTTAAATTTGTTTAATTATATGACTGTCTCCTTTCAAATTTTTCTTTGTTATTCAATTTGAATTATCAAGTATAGCTTCAAATTGTCTATGCACATTTGCTAGTATAGTATGATAAGATTAATTGGTTTCTATTTTCAAAATTAAATCCTTTAAATTTATCATAGTAACTCAAAAAACATTGTCATGGATCTGTAAGAAGAGTCATATAGTTAGGGTTTGTATTATGTCTCTAGTTTTTTGATAAATCTATTACAATTGTAGTATCATTCTGATAGGTTCCTTCAAGCAAGGATTAAATCCTTTCAGATGAATGCAGGTAATATTTTGTCAATTGGATATATGTAAGTATGGAATACTAACTATTTCCTTACAGGGTTGTACAAGTTACATACCTATTTTTTCATGCCAGATAGTTCAAGTTTTTTACCAAACAAACAGTCATTAATTTCATGATTGCACTGACTCTATATTCAATAAGGCACTGGTCTATTTCTTTCATTTTCACTCATATAAATTCACTTTAGATTTACTTAGTTAGATTGCATTAGCATTACAATTTAGATCATTTAGAATTAACTTGTTGTCTTTTCATTTTTTTTATAATTAGTGCCATTTATCAATAGTTAGATTAATTCTAATCATCTCTTTATCTGCTTTATTAATTAGAGGTTTGCCTACCTAGGTCCAGCAGAGCCTGAAGTGAAGGGGGTTTGGCCATATTTACCTCGTGTCAGTTAGCCAAAAACGTCAAGAGAGCCTGGAAACCTCTTAGGGTTAACGACCTATATTTTTGAGACCTTATAGAATTGGTGACTCTATTGGGAACAACACATAGAGAAACCTAGTAGTAGACCATGTTATTAGAGTCAGAGAATTAAAATGTATAACTTTGTTGGTGGAAGGAAAAACCCAAAAGATTGATTAGTCCTCTAAATAGAGGTGGTGACTCTACACTAAACTTAAATTGCTTTTCTGATAAAAGTGTCATAATGGATGGTAGGAGATCTAAAGCTGATAGTAAAAAACTTCAATCATCCCCACCTTTAAAGGCTCCTACTAAGAAGACTGGGATATCAAGTCAGTCTTGTAATACTAATAACCAAATCTCTCCAGATGATACCTCAAAATAGACACTAATAATTCATAATAGCTTCACTCCCTTGCATGAATTAGATGAATTTCAATCCAACAATCAGTCTACTCAATCTGATCATAACATATCTAGTGATGTCCTTGTATGGTACAAACCCTCCTTTCAGGAACAGCTTGACAATCAGAGTCAAATGATGAGAGAGATAGAGCAAAATCAAGCAGAACATGACTACCAAGCGTCACTACAACAAGCTGAAGAAGCTCAAGATGAATTCATAGATCAGGTAACATCCATGCAAATCCTTAATAGTCAGCCAGAAGACATGAGAACTGAGGATCAGGTGCAGCAGGAGGTGCTTAAAATACAAAAAAAAATTAAGTTGGCTAGATTGAAAGAATAGGAAGTAAAGACGAAACAAGAACTACAACAAATAGAATCTAGAACTAATGTAACTAGTTCAAAGTATGTGCCTCCCCATAGGCAGGGTGGACATGTTCAAATAAGCAATCAAATAGGGTTACATCAAAATGCAAGTAGTTCACATACTGCGGCAGCACCACATGTTAGCCATGCTCAACAAAATATTCCACCTCAAAATCTAAGACCATCCAATGCACACAACCCATCTCAGCATATAGCTAATCCTTATCCACCACCTAGTCATCACCATATTCCATCTCACCATCAAAATGTAAATATGGCATCTCACAATACATACAAAAATCCTCCTCTACAAAATAGGCAAATGCAAAGACCTCCACCTGTAAATACTGGGAATGTTCACCAACAGCATCCACCGCCAGGGCATAGACTTAACAATCAACAATCGTGACCTCCCCCACAACAGAATATGTATCATCAGCAATATGCCCAACCCAATATGTATCCTCCACCTCCATTTGGATACCAATATTATCTGCCATACCCAAATATACCTCTTCCTAATTCTACAAGTATGGCCAGACAATTTGAATTGACTGGATATCAGTTATATCCTTATCTCATGGATAACAGTTGGAGGAACAATGTGCCTAAGTTTACAGGAAGCAGTGAATTGACTACTAAAGAACATATCAAACGATTCAATGCTTTTATACAGGACATTGGTAATGAATACAAAGATATAAAAATGAAACTATTTATGATATCTCTTACTAATGAAGCAAGAGATTGGGTAAATAGCTTACCAGATGCTTCAATATATTCCTTGAGAGACTTCCACGATCAATTTTTAGAACAATTCAGAAATCAATGTGCCCCATAATTTTCTCTTCATGAACTAATAACTATTCAAAAGTATCAAAATGAACAGGTGTACAATTTTAATTTGAGATTTACTAAACTGTATAACAAGGTCCCACAAGAATCCAAATTGAATAACTAAGCAGCCCTTAGCATATACTTGAAAGCATTTGACCCGAAGACAGGTTATGAACTCAGGGGTAAAAATCCTAGAAACTTGGCAGAAGCACAAAAAATGGCTCTCACTATTGAAAACATTAAAAAGGCTACTGGGATGATCAGAAAAAGAGACAATATAAGAGTTCCTCAAGATCCTAATCCTCCTGCAAACAAACAAGAATACTCACATAAGAATGAAAGACCAAGACTCCATGATATGCCATATCGTACAAACTGGAAAGACAGAAAGCCCGTGGATACTAACAGGAGACATAACTATGGAAAAGAGACCCCTGACCCTTTGAAGAAAAGTGGAATCCATGTGATAGAAAATAGTCCATGGTGTATGTCCTATAATTTACCACATTCCCCTGATTATTGTGTGGTAGCACAATCAATATAGAAAGATAAGATATCTTATAACCCTGAGATGGATCATCACACCATAAATATGTTGGGTATAACACCTTTCACGGTTGAAGAAGATTATTCATCCGATGAGGAAGAAGGATATGAATATGATGTAGGAGCACAAAAATACAATGTGAACATAGGACAACAAGAAATATTTTTTGACCATGAAGAAGACTTAAGAAATTGTGGATATCACCTCAATGCAGCACAAAGTTACAATTGGTAAAAACCTTTTGAGGAAGACAAAAGAGCCTTAACATTAGCTGTGGTAGCACAAGCCAAAAATAGCTATAATCTAAGAAATAGAACTGTAAATACTAAACAAGGAACTCCTAGAAGTATATTTATAAAAAATCAGACTTCCAGTAAGAATGATAAAAGTAAAGCTGAGAAAACACCTCATGACAAACCTCCTGTTGATACACCAAACAAAAAGAAGGATAGCACGAAAACTAAGGAAAAGGGACAAACAAAAGCTGATAGGACAGAACTAAATCCTTCAATTAATATTGCTCAAGCTGTTTCTCAGATAAAAATATATGTGCCACTTCTAGAAATGATGAAGGTGGAAAAATATAAAAATGCAGTGGTGAAGATGATATCAAATGTATCAGACAAAAGACCTGAACAACATAGTTCTAAAATAAATACGCAACAAGAATCTTTCAAAACACCTGAAGTATACCTGGGTGAAACATTAATGAAAAACCCGGCTCAAGTAGATCCATTCTATATCACCTTGCTAATTAAGAACAAATTAGTTATGAAAAGGTTAGGGATGTGGGTGGATACTACATTCGGTAAATGTTATGCAATGGATAACAGATCTGTCCCTATTGTTCGAATCATGAAAGATGTTGAGATAAAATTAGCATCTCATCTTAAAGCCTCTTATAGAATTGACATCACTGTGGTAGATATCCCACCTAACTATGGAATGTTGTTATCTAGACAATGGACTGCCATGGTAGAGGGAAGTGTGCAATTAGATTTATCTTATGCTACTATCCCATTGGCAACACAAGCAATTAAACTCTATAGGGAGCCAAGGTATGAAGACATTATAGAGAAAATTGATCCAAATCAAATGATTTGTTTCTATGACACAGACTTTAGTACTTCAAGGTGGAAGAACAATCTAAATTGTATAATACAGACCCAATTCACCATGAAGCCCAACTTGATGAAAATGGTGTATGGACCATGTATTTTGATGGTGCATGCAGCAAGGCAAGAAGTGGAGTCGGGGTCTTGTTTATATCACCATCAAGAAAAACATTCACATATTCTTTTTCTCTAAATTTTGAGTGCACAAATAATAAAGCTAAATAAGAAGCACTTCTAATTGGACTGAACATTGCTAGAAAACACAAAATCAAATTGTTAGCAGTATATGGAGATTCTGAACTAATTATTTCATAAGTCAAAGGTAAATATTCCTCAAAAAACAAAAGACTAAAACAATACAAAAATGCAGTTCTAGATGATATAGAGTTGTTTGATGCTTTTTCAATAAGTTGGATAGATACGTCAAAAAATATAATGGTTGATTTCCTTGCAAACATAGCTCTGAAAAAAGATGACATTACCTTGATAGGTATTTCAGAAGTTGAGCTCAAAACTACACCAACTATCCCAGACAATATATATAACTGGCAGGTTTTTGACAGTGATGCTGATTTACTCAAATTCTTGCACTGTATAGATCAGTATGAGAATCAAGAGATTGATTTTAATGCTTTTGATGAGAAGAATGATGGTAAAGAGACTTTATTTGGGAAAGAGATTGTCCAGCTTAAAAAAAATAAAATTCCAAAGGGCTTAGTAGTATTAGAAAGAGTTTTTGATGCAAATGATAGATCCATTACCAAAGAAGTAACAATAAAGGAGGATGATGTGGAAGAAATAAATTTAGGAACTAAACTATCACCTAAAAAGGTCTACATTGGAAAGAAAGTAACCCCTGCAATCAAAAGCATGTTAGTTACATTATTGAGAAAATATAAACATGTATTTTCCTGGTCTTATGATGATCTTAAAGCATATAAGGAAGATTTGTTCCAACATGAAATTCCACTTATATCTGATGCTAAACTCTATAGACAGAAGTAGAGACCATCAACCGGGTGTTAGAAACTAAAATGCATGAAGAACTTATAAAACTCAGGGAAGCTGGTATAATTAAACCTATTAGGCATTCATCCTGGGTCTCGAATCTTGTTCTTGTTAGGAAGAAGAATGGAGATATTAGACTTTGTGTAGACTTTAGGAATTCAAATATTTCTTCCTTAAAAGATAACTATCCATTACCCAATATGGAAGCTTTACTGCAGAGAGTTACTGGTTATGAGTTATTATCCATGATGGATGGGTTCTCCGGATACAACCAAGTAAAGGTTAGAGAGTCTGAACAATACAAAATAGCCTTTACAACCCCATGGGGAACATATGTATACATGAGAATGCCGTTTGGCCTTACAAATGCTGGAGCCACATTCCAGAGGGCAATGGACATTGCTTTTGTAGGTCTAATAAATGTTATCATGGTTGTTTATCAGGATGACCTTACTGCATACTCAAAAAAGGCTGAGGATCATGTGAATCACCTTGAGAAGATATTTATCAGAGCATTACAATATGGTGTTTCCCTGAACCCCAAAAAATGCAAATTTGCAGTTACAGAAGGGAAATTGCTTGGGCATATAGTATCCAAAGATGGAGTTCGGATTGATCCCGAAAGAGTAGATGCAATAGATAAAGTTCCTATCCCAAAGACAGTCAAGGCCATACAATTATTCTTTGGACAAATAGACTTTGTGAGAAGGTTTATACCAAACTTTGTAGAAATAATTAACCCTATATCTAGAATGTTGAAGAAAAATGCAAAGGTTAGTTGGACAGATGAATGCATAGAAGTTTTTGCATCCATAAAGAGAGCAATTAAAGAAGCTCCAGTCCTAAAATCTCCCAATTTTAATAAACCTTTCGAGATCTTTTCCTTTGCATCTTTTCATACAGTAGCGGCAATTATGTTACAAAAGAATAATGAGGGTTATGAGCAGCCTGTTTCTTTTTTTAGTAAATCACTCCAACATGCAGAACTTAACTATGATATTACAGAAAAACAAGCTTATGCATTTTTAAAATTTGTCAAGGCATTTAGACCTTACTTGGTTGGGGCTAAGGTGATAGCTTATGTACCAAATGCAGCGGTCAAAGATGTGTTCATGCAGAACGAGGTAACTAGGTGGATAAATCAACTTCAGGAGTTTGATATAGAAATTCAAATCACAAAGCTAGTAAGGGGACAAGGGTTAGCAACACTGATGACTGAAACAAATCTTGAGGCTACCCAGGTATGTAATATTGAAAATGAAGAGGACATGATAACAAGTATTGAGAAAACTCCTTGGTACACTGACATAGTGTATTACCTCAAGCACATGAAATGCCCTGAAGGATTTGATGATAATAAGAAAAGAACTCTAAAATTGCATGCTTCTAAATATGTGCTTATAGAAGGAGATCTTTTTTGGAAAAATAATGATGGTATTTTATTATTTTGCCTAGATGAAGAGCAAGCTAAATCTGCTTTGAAAGAAATGCATCAGGGAGTGTGTGGTGGCCATTTCTTAGCTAAAACCACAGCACACCAGATATTAAGGGCTGGTTATTATTGGCCCAAAGTTTTCAATGATGCTTATAATTTTACTAGAAAATGTGAAGCTTGTCAAAAATTCTCTAAAAAATCAAAATATCAAGGTGCATTGCCCTTGAGACCTATGCAAGTTGATGCCCCATTTCACCAATGGGGAATTGACTTTATAGGAGAAATTATGGAAAAATCAAGTGGTGGCTACAGATGGATATTTCATCAAATGGGTAGAAGCATTGCCCACTAAACAAGCAACCAGCAAGGTTGTGATCAATTTCCTATTGGAAAACATTTTAACTAGATTTGGGGTACCTTTGAGGCTTATAACTGACAATGGAATGTGTTTTAGATCGGATGAGTTTAAAAAAATTTGTAAATCTTATGGCATTATGATTTCATATTCTTCTCCTTCCCACCCACAAGGTAATGGGCACATTGAGTCTAGCAATAAAAGTATCCTAAAAATTATAAAGAGAATTCTAGATAATAACAAGAAAGCCTGGGATTCTAAGTTGAGATTAGCACTATGGGCTGATAGGATCATAGTAAAGAAAGCAATTGGCAAATCACCATTTGAGATAGTATATGGAACTCATGCTAGACTCCTAATACACAACCTGTTGCCAGTACGTAAGTTTATCCTCCAAGAGGATTGGGATGTCCTAGAACTGATGGAAGAAAAGCTAGAATAACTAATGGAATTAAATGAAATGAGGGAACAAGCAATACAGCAGAATAAGAAAATTCAAATGTAGATGAAATACCTATATGATAAAAAGGCTAAGGTCAGAAAATTTAAGGTAGGTGATATAGTGCTTATCTGGAATGCCAGAAATCAAGAAAAAGGAAAGCATGGAAAATTCGATGCCCTATGGATTGGACCTTTTGTCATCAATGGTAAGGCAGGGGAAGATTCATATCATGTACAGAACATGTCTGGTGAGGAGCAAGAACTGCCAGTACATGGGCAGTTTTTGAAACATTTTTTCTCTTAAAAAGAACCCAAGAGAGAAGAATTGCCAGTGCATGGATAATTCTGGTTAAACTCTCTAAATGTTCTTTTCCATGCACAGTAGTTTAGAAAAATCAAATAACTTGCTTAAGGAGAGCTCTCTTAGCAGGAAATAAAAGTTTTTCATAAAATGATAACCTAGGATTTTCACCACCCTTCATAGTTCACCTGTCGTCAAATGAAGAAGGCGTTGGTCTAGTCCTTTAGAAATTTGGGATCTTGCTATGCCCACAAGGGGCATACATCCCCAGAAAGAGCCACTATTGGGACTGAAATTTCCAGGTTGTTTTTAGAAAATATTAAGTTTCAATCATCCAAAGATCTCAGTATGTGAGCGTATATGGAAAGATCCACAGTTGTTTTCAAGCAGAGATTAACAATTGAGTTGATAGAAATATTTGGATTTGATCTATTCTGATTCCTAAAGACTTGATATAACATGGTTGAAGTGCTCACTAAAGATGAACTGTAAACACTTGACGCCATTAACCCATCGTCGGAATTCCCAGTTATAATGATCGGTGTAAGATGACTTGATCGGGGTATGTTTCCCAGGTCTCTCTAACTTTGTATGGTCACACCGATAATAAAAGTCATAAAGGATTTTGGACAAGGTTGAAGATAGCATATCAGTAAAGATTATTTAACTCACACTGATCTTACATCTCTCACCGTCGAAGCTCCGAGAGATTTGCAAAGGGAAATAAGTATTAGCATGAGACTAATCATCAAGGAGAAGATATAAAGAATCATCGATATGCTAAATTATTGTATATACAAAACATGACTTGTTATCACCGGTTCTCTTACTATTTCTGCCAGTCATCCTTTGCATCTGATGAGATATACATTCCTAAACATACATTCTCGATATGCTATTGTGGTATAATAATGTAAAACTCATGCCGATACACAATAATATACAACACGGAGCTCAGGCGAAAATTAAATCAGGTTAAAGAAATGCATCGAGATTTTATGTATATCAGGGGATGCATATACAAGCTGGACTTGAAAGGTTTATTAAATTTAATACATTTGTTGTATATGTCTAACTTACATTGCCGATATACAATGCGTTTTGTGCAGCCCGGATTAAAAAAAGTATGAAATAGAGTTAAGTTGCTGTATGTATCACGCTTTGTATATATATGTTTTCGGAGACATACATTCTCGTATGCATACATTTCGACATACATTGCATTTATACAAGTGATGAAACTGAAAGCGATATTAAAATTGGTTTTATCCTTGTATGTATCGGGCATTGCATGTGAAGGATGCAAGTAGTGGGTCCCACCGCACGCACATTTGGGCTTGTATAATGTTAATGTATATCTTCAATATACAAACCCATATACAAGCGAAAATATATCCTAAAAAAAGCAAGCCGGATGTCAAGAAGAAATTAAATAATGAAAAATCTCTGCATGTTTGGGTGCTTGTATATACATTACCGATATACAATGTATTACATACAAGGGGCGGAACCGAAACGATTATTCAAAAGAATTAAGCACTTGTATATTCAATGCTTTGTATGTTTAGAATATACATTCTTTAGGATACAAGCTATATGTACAAAGACTGGACACGAATGAAAAGTTAAATGTTAAAAACTCTTTGTATGTTTTAGTGATTGTATGTTGCAATGAACATATCAAATATACAAAGAAACAGAAAGCGAAAAGGCAGGAAGTTTTTTCAACCTGACTGCGAGGTCACACCAACGAAGGAAACCCTAAAAATGACATTTAATCTGAATGTTTACTATATTCTTCTGACATTTGAACTATGGACTTTTGCAGGATAGACACAGCAGGGATTAAACTATAAAACACCCGCGAGAGGATCTTAAGCAACTGATAAATTGTCGATGAGGGAAGTAATTAATTAACTATATATGAATAAATTTCTTTTAATCAATTGATCTGAGCCTAATGCATGTTTTATCTGGTCTTTTTAGGAATAATGAAGAAACCCTCGAAGGATATTGGGCAGAACCACAGTTAAAGACTTTTCGACCATGAAATGGTTATCCATTTGATAATTAGTGACTGGTATTAAATTTCATAAATCTGTTTTATTAGAACTAATATTGTTGTTCGGTTATCAACCGTCACAACCATTGTAACTGGTCTGAAGCTTGTATACCTTTCTTTATAAGAGATGACCAAGACTAGAGACGGGGGAATGGAGGAAGAGATACTATAGATTAGATTTGAATGGCAATACTAGTTCATTTTTAATATATTTTATTTCTGGTAGATCATGTGCAAGGATTCTCTGATGAAGTCAAATCTGTAAGCATGAAGCAGTGACTGCAAAATTTTGGTATCAATTATTTGTTAAATTTGTTCAATTATATGACTGTCTCCTTTCAAAGTTTTCTTTGTTATTGAATTTAAATTATCAAGTATAGCTTCAAGTTGTCTATGCACATTTGTTGTTATAGTGTGATAAGATTAATTGGTTTCTGTTTTCAGAATTAAATCCTTTAAATTTATCACAGTAACTCAGAAAACATTGTCATGGATCTGTAAGAAGAGTCATATAGTTAGGGTTTGTATTCTGTCTCCAGTTTTTTGATAAATCTATTACAATTGTAGTATCATTCTAATAGGTTCCTTCAAGCAAGGATTGAATCCTTTCAGATGAATGCAGGTAATATTTTGTCAATTGCATATATGTAAGTATGGAATACTAACTATTTCCTTGCAGGGTTGTACAAGTTACATACCTATTTTTTCATGCCAGATTGTTCGAGTTTTTTACCAAACAAATAGTCATTAATTTCATGATTGCGTTGACTCTATATTCAATAGGGCACTGGTCTATTTCTTTCATTTTCACTTATATAAATTCACTTTAGATTTACTTAGTTAGATTGCATTAGCATTACAATTTAGATCATTTAGAATTAACTTGTTGTCTTTTCATTTTGTTTTATAATTAGTGTGGTGGGGAGAAATGTGGTTAGTCAAATTAATAAAAACATATAACCCAAACACCAATAGAAGTTGAAAGAAAAGAAGATTAAAACCAACATAAGTGAATATACTTACAATCTCTTTTACCTATCGTTTTCCATTGTTTGCCTATCTTTCTTTGATCTTGATTGTGAAGCCCTCAGAAGCTTTCCTTGCTTGCTTGCTTGTTGAAGATGACAAAGGAAGAATGGCTGTAGTACCTACTTGTGTTGAATGTGAGCTTCAAACACCTGATAATGGAGGACACTTGATAATGGGATGAGGAAGAGAATGAGAGAAATTTGGGTATAGTTATTATGCAAGATGAAGTCCTCTCCAATGGCTTAGAAGAGGGTTTTATTTATAGATTTTTTGAAAAGGGAATGGAAGGTGAGGATCAAAAGATGAGATCAATGGCTCTCATTTTTTGTGAATCTTTAATTCATAATGGATGAATTAAAAATTCTTTATTTGAGAATAGTGGATTATGACAATTGAATTAAATACTCAATTGGTGAAGGCTAGTGGGGAACATTGAATTAAATATTCAATAGTAGAGGATAGTGGGTTATGACAATTGAATTAAATATTCAATTGGTGAAGGCTAGTGGGGAACATTGAATTAAATATTCAATAGTGGAGAATAGTGGGTTATGACAATTGAATTAAATATTCAATTTGTGAAGGCTAGTGGGGAACATTGAATTAAGAATTCAATAGTTGATGATAGTGGGAAACAATTTGAATTAAAAATTCAATTGGTGAAGGCTAGTGGGGAACATTAAATTAAAAATTCAATTAGTGGAGGATAGTGGGGGACAATTGAATTAAAAATTCAATTGGTGGAGGATAATTGAATTAAAGATTTATTTTAGATAATAGAGGATATTAGCTAATTAAATATTAAGAATATTTAATTATATGTGCAACATGGTGAGGTGGAAGAGATGAGGTGGATTGATGAGGTGGATTTTGGACTTTTAGACATTAGAAGAATTGAGGGAATTTAATTAAATAAAATGAATTTATTTAATTATGGGATAATGAAACAATCAAATAAATTTTGAATATTTATTTAATTGACAGAAGAAAATAAGAATTAAGATAAATATTAAAATATTTACTTAATTGAACCTGAGCCAATTTTAGGTGTATACATTTTGCCCCTCTTTGAAGCAATGTGTTTTATCACGTTGTTTCAAAGAATAGGAATAGTCTGATGTTGATACATGCCCCAGTTTGCCCCTGGTACAGGTTATGGTGATAGGATGCCCCCTCAGGAGATTGGATGTGAAGAAGGTAGAAGGCGTGAGACAGACAATCTCACGAAGAGGAAGGTGAAGACGGGTTAGGCTAGAGAAAAATGGGCTATGGTTCGGAGAAACAGACATGGGAAGCCATCATAGGGTCATACAGTTGGATATGTGCCACTTACTATATATAGGAGCTGGGTCCACAAGTATGGGTCATTTGTACACTTGTCCATAGTTGATTTGTCCTCTGGAGAGCTTAGGAGAGCATGGCAGCCAGAGAGATGGATATTCTGCATGAGGAGCATCGGTTTGAGTGGATTCGATGGTTCGATCGGCTAGCAGAGGCAGGACCCCCGATATGTAGTTCTTCAAAACTTGTCAAAAGTTGATTTTTATGCGTATTAATGGCTAGGACAAATGCGCAACAACCCTAGTCTTGCGCATATGCGCACCAAAATGGCGCATATGTTGCGAAATTGTGCATTTACGTCACCAAATGGTGCATTTGATTCTTTTTCGCATTTGTGTCCTAAATGTGCACATTTGTTCATTTTGCGCATTTGAGCGTTGAAGTGGTGCATTCATCCCGAAGTTGCGCATATGTGCTATGAATGGGTGCATATTTTTTTGTTGCACATGCGATCTATGGAATGGCGCATATGTTGAGAAGTTGCACATTTGCTATAATAGGTTGCGCATGTGCCAGAATGGCGCATACGCATCAGGAAGTGGTGCATTCATGGTGAAGTTACACTTTTGGTATGAAACGGTGCATTTGCCACCTAGATTGGTGCATTTGCACTTTAAGCAAATCACTTGAATTAACAAAATTAACCCAATTGGTATCCTGATTGATGCATCAATTGATTAGCGATCTCTGAGATTGCCAAGAATCTAGTCGAGAGATGATATGCTGTTTTGATTAATTTGATATGTTGAGCCAATGATATGACAGCTTGATTGCTTGGAGTAGGTTTTCGATATGGATTTGGATTTCACTGATGGTATGTGTTTCTTAGTTGCAGGAGGATATTCAGGATGTTCTAACATCGCGAGAGTTGTTCCCGTTGCCATTGTTGCAGTGGTATATGCCGACCGAGATGGAGCAGGAGGCTCTAGGTGCTATGGGTTTATATCATGTGCTCTTCATGCTCGAGGTTTGCATGAACCAGGCGATGGTGACTGCAGTCATGGAGCGATTCAATAGTATGCCCCAATAGGAGAGTGCACGGCTTCCCCATTGGCTGGGGACGGGTGCTGAAGAGTATGATTATCGACGGGACCTGGTATACGTGGGGTGTGTGTGTGCTTGCACACCTATACAGAGACATGCATCAGGCAATGTACCACTGAGGCTCTGGTTTAGCAGCAGGCGCGTCTCTTTTACAGTTTTGGTTGTGGGAGCACATTACTATCACACGGCCGATCTGTGTATTTCATAGGCAGAGGGGTGAGCCCTATAGTTATGGCTATGCAGGTGTGATTTCCCAGCATAGGCTAGGGAGGCTTGAGTACTGGAGGCATGCCTTTGATGGAGTGGATGCAGTTGTCTGGTGGTCGTACCTTGACTGCGAGGTATGGGAGGACAAGGCAGATGAGCACCCTTATTGTTTCCAGATGAGGTGGCTGATTAGCTAGACTCGGTACATTTTGGAGCGACATATTGTCAGCCGAGTGCAGAGACAGTTTTGCCAGGTACAGGGTAGACCACAGGGCAAGGCATGCTTTGCCAGGACATACGCTGAGCGGTATAGGTGGGGTCCTGTGGCCTCTTATGAGGAGGCATTGGCCGATTTTTAGCAGATTCCTTATGCAGCCTAGCTAATGCGGAGAGATATAGTAGATGTCAGCATGATGCCAGACTATGAGGAGTGGTTTGCAACACATCTGTTTCCTTACTACTCAGGTCCTGGAAAGGTAGCTCCTCATATAGATGAGGGCGACTCAGACGGAGGGGGTGGAGCTGGTAGGGGGAGGGGTGGACGGCAAAGGAGGAGGAGAGATCAGGGAGATGATGGGGGACATAGACAGAGGCAGAGAGTCAGAGAGAGGCTCGTGGGGTAGTAGGCTATGGGATGGGCACAGGTCCAGGTGCCAGTGTAGCCAGGGATAGCACAGAGACATATGCCGCTGCCTCAGCAGGTGGCATAGTTGACACAGGGATAGGTGCCAGCATAGCAGGTGGCACAGGCCGAGCAGGCTCCACAAGCTAATGTGCAGCAGCAGGTTCTGGTTTCTTTACAGACCCAGATAGGTAGCTGAGGGCTCATCTAAGAACAGCGGAGTCACACAGAGAGTTAGATGTGACTCAGATATCAGAGTTGAGCCAGGAGAGAGATGCAACCTTAGCTAGTATGCGGGCTATGAGGTCAGAATGGGATGCAACCATGATGGCCATGGGTACCGATGGGACTTCCAGTTTCTTGGTGGCATAGGTACAGCAGTCATAGGCCCAAGTAGCGCAGTTACAGAGTGATCTTACTAGAGCTCAGGTACAGACGCAGTATTACCGGGGCTTATATCACGGTACTATGCCAGCGAGTCAGAGAGCCTCGAGCTTCTGAAGGTAGTCAGAGGCAGCGCAGAGAGCAGGTGGGTCTTGGTCTATGGGCTCAGTGAGGGGCCCACTACCATCAGGGGTGGATAGAGGAGAGGCTAGTGCCGGGAGCAGTGTTCCTTGACGGTAGAGTTAGTCAGAGCCAGACACCCGTATTTGACGTGTATTGTGGTACCTTTTTGATGATGGCTAAGATAGCCGATAGATATATTTTTATTCTGAGACATGTATCACCATTTTTTGTATACATTTATGACATGACTCTGGGATTGGACAGAGTTTGTGATATATTGTACATTTGGACATGTGTTGGATGTTTATTATGATGATCTACCTATTTGATGGTCTACATGTATGTGTTCTTACATTTTATATGCTATGGATGCAATTTGATTTTATGATGTGTTTGTATATGTTATGCATGCTAGATAGATGTTTAGAATGCTTTTGAGTTATGCAAATGCTAATGTGTATGGATATGGTTATGCAGTTTGATATGTATGTGACCTATGTTTTTTATTTTCTTTTGATATGATGTATGGATGCACAATGTATATGGATGATCTAAAATGTATGGAAATTGACTTTAAATGATGTAATCATGTGAATGACTATCTCATGTGATGTGATATGCAACTTATATGTTATGTGTTTGATATGTCCAGATGTACTCAATTGACACAGAGATGATATAGACGAGTGGAATAGAAGAAGACATGGAGAAATACAGACTTTCATTTGGATATACTGCAGGGTTTGCGTTATTGTGTGTATGATATGGAGTTGCTGGTATGAGACGGATGCGGATACAGATTTGTCATCTTTTGCAAGTCTTTTGCTTTCATCATCGGGCACTTTTTGGTATTTTTCACTTTTTTTTGAAATGTTGTAAGAAAATACAAGCATTTATGTATACTTAGACCGAGATGACCTGAGTATGTCTTACATGGATTTTGATATAGCAGGTTGATACAAGCATCTAGTCAAACTTGAATCTAGATGACCTGAGTACTTCTTGCATTTTAGCAGACAAGGATTGCCCCCTTTTCATGTTTAGACCTCGGAGTCCTCGATGATCTTTTGAAGATCATGTCATTAGACAAAAAGTCATCACATTACTAAAGTTTAATCCACAAGCAGCAGACAAAGAAAATAATCATGCCCCCATCATAGCATCTCTAGCTTTTGGCATCCTCGAGTAACATAGAAAGACATGATAGCATAAATCAAGACTTTTAATCTACCCAACACAAAACATTCTTGCATTTAGATGTGTCTTTTTGTCATAATTGATATGAGATTTAGCTTGAGTGTTTTAGTATGGTGCTCTGTTTTGCCTTGGACAGGTTGATGTTTTTTTTGTCAAGGTTTTTTTTTGGAAGTGGGCTTTGTTGATGTGTTTGTCTAGTGAAGGTATCGCAATCCTTTATTGGTATCCCCTTTTAGAATGGTGGCATTCAAGAATCCAAATCCGCAACTAGGTTGAGGAGTTGCCCCTAGTGTAGACCAGGATCAACTTATTATGGGTGAGATGACAACAGATGTGGAGAGACAGACCCTAAGGGACTGACCTAGTGCCTCAGGGCCTCATTGCTAAATGGCCTTGCCTACATGATGATGTAGAGGCAACGTAGTTCAGGGTGAATCCTGATGGACCTAAGACCTAGGTGATGGCGAATCGGTAGAAGTGGTATGAACTTGGATAGAAAGACCAGATATGGGACTGACAGGACAACAGAGCCTCGGGGGCACATGGATAATGGCCTTGCCTACGTGATAGCTCAGAGGCGACGTAGTTCAGGAATTGGGCCATGGATGGACTAGAGGATAGGTGACAAGATATGAGACGGACAGGGAAGCAAAGCCTCGGGGGTGCATTGATAATGGTCTTGCCTACGTGATAGCTCAGAGGTGACGTAGTTCAGGAATTGGACCATGGATGGACTAGTTCAAGATGAGTGATACAAAGGACACACGAGATATGAAGTTGGAACAGATGGAGGAAGTGGTTTGTTGCAGATAGCGCCTGTGGACTAGGTTTTCACCACTTGCTTTTTTATTTGCATGAGAAGCTAAAAGTATAGATGATGCCTATTTGCCAAGTTTTCACCGTAGGACAATTTTTTTGTTATTTTCTCAATTTGTTTGATTTTTTTGTTCTATTTTTTATCACTTTTTCAATTTTTTTTTTGGATTTTTTCAGGACTCCCTTACATTGGGGTTGTTAAGTATAGAACTTGCGAAGGTGCATGCTGTTGATAGGATCATTGAACAGTTCACCTTCAGATGTAGCCAATTGATATGCCCCCAATCCATAAGCTGTGATGACGACATAGGAACCCAACCAGAAAGGTTCAAACTTTCCTTTCTTTTCTCTATCTTGCTGATTTCTAGGATTTTCTCATAAGACTAGGTCACCAACTTGGAATATCCGAGGCTTTACTTTGTGATTGTAGCTTCTGGACATGCGTTGCTGATATGCTTTCAGGTGATTAAAGGCCTGTTGCCTTCACTCTTCGAGTAGCTCTAATTCTTGGAGTCTGGTTATTCTGTACTCTTCATCTGATATGAGGCCTTTTAATGAGACTCGCAATGATGGGATCTCAACTTCAATGGGCAAGATAGCTTCAGATCCATAGACTAGGGAGTATGGTGTTGCACCTGTGGGTGTGCGGATGCTTGTGTGGTAGGCCCATAACACGGGATTTAGTTCGACATGTCAGTCACGGCCAGCATCATTGACAGTCTTTTTTAGCATTTTTAGGATGGTTTTATTTGATGCCTCAGCTTGGCCGTTACCTTGTGGGTAGTAAGGAGTTGAGAAGCGGTGCTGGATATGGAATTTGTCGCATAGTTCCCTGACATCTTGGTTTTGGAAGGGTCGTCCATTATCCATGATAATAGACGAAGGGACACCATAATGACAAATGATATAGTTTAGAATAAACGAGGCAATCTGTTTGCCTATGATGTTAGCTAGAGGCATGGCTTCAATCCACTTCATGAAGTACTCTATGGCAGTGATAATGAATTTATGGCCGCTTGAGGAAGGAGGGTGGATCTTACCCACTAAGTCGAGTCCCCACTAACAGAAAGGCCAAGGGGTCATCAATGGCTGTAGCTCTTGCGCTGGCGCATGTATCAGGTTCCCATGGATTTGGCACTTTTTGCATTTCTTTACAAACTGATAGGAGTCTTGTTCCATTGTTGGCCAATAGTATCCCATGCATATGAGTTTCTTGGCTAGGGTATGGCCACTAGAGTGAGCTACACATATTCCATCGTGTATTTTGCTTAGAGCAGTTTGATATTCTGCTCTATCTAGACACCTAAGGAGAGTACCATCAAGACCTCGGCAATACAGGGTGTTAGCGACAATGGCATACTGGGATGCTTGCCAGATGAAGGTTCTTTTCTAGTTATGGGAGAGGTCAGGTGGGAGGGTATTCTCTTTTAGATAGGCAAATATTTTACCGTAGAGAGGGGAATCGGTTCCTACTATGTGGCATATGATATGGGAAGCTGGAGTGTCATAAGCAGGACAAGAGACTGGCTCTACTAAGAACTCATATCGTGTTTGATTGTCTGGAATGTCGAGGAGAGATGCGATTGTAGCCATTGCATCTGCAGCTTTATTCTCGATCCTTGGTATCTGTTCAAATGATATCTTGACGAAATACTCCTTGAATTCATCTACCATGCGTTTATAAGGAATCAGTTTCTCATCCTTCGTTTGGTAGTCGTCATTTACTTGGTTGATGACCAATTGTGAGTCACCATAGACTTGAAGTTCCTTGATGTTCCACTCAACTACTAGCTTGATACCAATGACCAGAGCCTCGTATTCTACTACATTGTTAGTGCAAGGGAACATTAATCTGTATGACTTTGGAATAGTGTCGCCATCAGGTTTGATTAATAAGATACCTGCCCCCAATCCATGTTGAGTGTAGGAGCCATCAAAGTACATTTTCCAATTTGCTATGTTGACGTGGAAGATAGACTCATCTGGAAATTCAAAGCTTAGGGGTTTATCATCTATTAAAGGTGGCTCTGCTAGTTGATCTGCAAGCACTTGTCCTTTTATCACTTTTCTATCCACATATTCTATGTCAAACTCACTGAGAAGCTTGACCTATTTTGATAATCTACCTATTAAGGCCACCTTGTTGAGTAAGTATTTCAGTGGGTCAATCTTTGCCACCAGTTTAACAGAGTATCACAACATGTAATGTCTCCATTTTTGCGAGGCAAATACAATAGCTAGACATGCTCTTTCTATTGGTGTGTATTGCAACTCGTATCTGACGAGTGTTCGACTAATGTAGTAGATAGCCTGTTCTTTTCCATCATAGTTCTATTGAGCAAGGAGAGCTCCCAGAGCAGTTGTTGTAGCTGAGATATATAGTAATAGAGGCCTGCCCTGAATTGGTGGCATTAATACTGGTGGCTTCATTAGGTATTCCTTTAGCTATTGAAAAGCCTGCTCGCATGACTCATTCCATTTGGAGGATACATTTTTGTGTAGCAGATGAAAGAATGGGTGGCACTTATCTGCCAGTTGGGAAATGAACCGTCTAATAGACAGTAGTTTGCCCTGTAGGGATCTCAATTGAGTCAAATTTTTAGGAGGTGGCATCTCCATTATGGCCTTCACCTTAGCGGGATCAACTTCGATACCATTTGCAGATACTATGTAGCCTAGTAGTTTTCCTGATGTAACCCCGAACACACACTTTTTTGGATTAAGTCGCACATTGAACTATTCCAGTCTGTTAAAGATTGTCTAGTACTGCTAGATGCCCTTCTCTTGTGAGAGACTTTGGTAGAATGTCATTGACGTAGTCTTCCATTATAGTATGCATCATATCATGGAAGATTGTTGTCATGGCTCTCTGATATTTTACCCCAGCATTTTTCAGACTGAATGGCATGATGCACCAATAGTAGGTGCCCCAAGGACATGTAAATGCAGTTTTGTGCTGGTCTTCTGGTGCAATCTTTATCTGGTTATATCCCGAGAAACCATCCATAAGTGAAAGCATGGTATGACCCACCGTGAGATCTACAATCATGTCGATGTTGGGCAAGGGGAAGTCATCCTTCAGACAAGCTTTCTTTAGGTCCCTGAAGTCACTACAGATTCTGACCCTGCCATCCGGTTTAGCCACTAGTACGATATTTGAAACCAATTCAGGATAATCTATGGGCTTGATAAACCCTACATCTAGCAGTTTCTTCACTTCTTCCTTCACCATGACAGCCACATGCGGATGCATCTTTCTGAGCTTTTGTTTAATAGGCTTAGCTCCTGGAGCTAAAGATAAATGATGCATGATGAGATTTGGATCAAGCCCTGGCATGTTAGCGTATGTCCAAGCGAAGCTGACTTGCTTTCTATTGAAGAAATCTGTAAATGCTGGTTTTTCATGTTTTGTTAGAGCTTTTGCCATGTGGAGCATTCTGGGATTATCACCTATGTTGACATTGATTTCTTCCACTGGTTCTATCAAGATCGATGATCTCTCCTGATGTGGAAGATTGGGGAGAGGGTCAAGCCTTCCATCCTTCAGCGCCTCAGAGAGGTTTTCACCATTGGATACGTCTTTATTTTTATTATTTTGATGATCTAACACTACCGCGGAGCGGTTTTCACTGTTAGATCATTCTTTTATTTTGATACTTTTATGACTGAAAGGCTTGGCTCTCTCTCCAAAATAGGCCTTCTCATTGAGTTCAATAGCATAGCCAGCTCTGTGGTCTCCTGCAGGTATGTGATCTCTAAGCTCAAGGTAATTGATGATTGTGTCATCGTTTTCAAAGGTGTCTAGTTCAGGGGTGGTACCTTCGAGGTCCCAGCCAATAAGTTCAGGGTGCACTAATGGTAAGAGATCAATAGGTTGGTCTGGTTCAATGGCATTGATGGTTAGGATAGAGTTATTGAAGGAGTGGACAAAATCTGCAATGGTACTCTCTATTAGTGGGTCTGTCAAGGGGGGAAACATTCCATCCTCATGATTTTCACTATTGTTGTTATGCGGGTCAAATTCTAATGGCCTAGCCCTTGGACCTTGTCTCTCGTTGGCATGGGTTGGGTCATACTCATGGATAATGTTAATATCCTTCTCGTCACAAGACATCTAAGAGAGGCTATCCCATTCATACTCGTTAGAATCAGTTTCGCTCCCCAGTTGCATTTGTTGAATTTGTTCAACCAGATTATTAGTAGAGGTTTCTGGTTGTTTGCCTTTTTTCTTGTTGGTTCTATTGTTTCTTGGTGCTCTAGTGTAGCCTAGCCCTATGGTGTCTCAGGCTGTTAAGGTATGAGGTTGGATGGGTTCAGTGATGCCATCCTTTCTTGACCCAAGTGGACCGTGTCCTTCATACCCCATTCTCTGTAGCATTTGGTAGCCTTGACCATGTTGCGTGGAGGAGCTACCTTCATCCTTGTATAGCCACTGTAGGATATCTTTTTCATCGCTTTCATCTTCTAGGTTTCCCCATTTCACAAATGGTCCGTTGGTTGGCCTCTCTGCTGTAGGTGTTTTTAAGATAGGTCTCCCATAGGATCGAGGAGATAGAGGTAGTTGTGCCAAGCAGAGGGACTGAGATATCATGTACTCACCCAGGCCTTTATCTTTGAGTTGGAGTTTAGGTGGAGGTGTCCCTAAAGAAGAAGCAAGTGTAGTTGGGTCAACATGAGAGGAGGAAGAAGCAGAGGCACGGTTATTGGGGATCACAACGTCTGGTTTGGGCTGAATGGAGTTGTAGTATTGATAGGGGTTAGGATCACCTTGGATGGTGATCTCTTGTCCTTCATGTGGGAACTTGATACATTGATGGTATGTAGAAGGTACTGCTTTCAAAGCATGGATCCATGGTTGCCCAAGAAGAATGTTGTACGCTAGCTCCATGTCAAGGACTTGACAAGCTACATCTTTCACTATGGGGCCCACCCTGATTGGTAGGGTAACAATTCCTTTAGACGTTCTTTCTTCCTCATCATAGGCTTTTATGGTGATTTTTCTTTTTAGATCTATAGCCTTCTCTGAAAACCCCAATGTAAGGATTAGTTTGAATGTGCAGATATTCAAACTAGCCCCTCCATCTATTAGGACTCTTTTGATCTTGTGCTTGTATATGAAAGCTTCAATGTGAAGGGAGGCATTATGGGGTTGAGTGATAGACATATCATCCTTCTCAGTGAATGATAGGGAGTGCGGTGAGGTGATGTGACCGACCGTAGTTTGGAATTGCTCTTCAACTAGGTTTGTGGGAACGGAGGCTTCTGCTAAGGCTTTGTCAAGTATAGACCTATGAGAAGGAGACATACGCAGAAGTTCCAACATGGAGATGTGTGCAGGTGTTTTGTGGAGTTGATCCATGATACTGTATTGACCAGATGGGGGAGCGGAAGCTCCTCTAAGGGTGACCTTGTTACTACGGGTAGTAACGTTGCAATCTGGATCCTTGTTGATAGTGATCACATTGATGTGTGAATCACCCTCTAAGATATGGTTAACAACATAGTCAAAGCTGACATTTGTGTAGTTTGCATTGTTAGAGCCACTGTTATTTTTGTTGGAAGGTCCTCCCTGCTCATAGTTAGGAAGAGGATCCTTGAATGCTCGATGATCACTGTTGGAGGTATGTCCGTGAGATTTTCCATTGATAGATATTTTGTTTTGCTCTATTAAGTCTTGGATTATATGCTTGAGTGCGATACAATCATTTGTCTTGTGCCCCCTGTTTCAGTGGTATTCGCAAAAATAATTGTCGTTCCACCAATGGGGTTTGACCTTTGGTTCGTACTCTTGTGTTGAGGGAAGCGTTATGAGATTGTTGGTGATTAGCTTCCGTAGGGCAGTTTCTAGTGACTCATCCAAAGGTGTGAACATTCTCCTAGGTCCAAAGTTGGTAAACCTAGATTTGGTATTTTGTGGTTTGTCTTGCGGGGGGTTACTTTGATGTGTTGATAGATTAAAAATTGGCTGCTTAGGTGCCGCATTTTTGGCATCGACTACCCCATCGTTCACAACATTCTTGTTTTTTGTCCAGAATCTAGGTTTGTCATTGTTGGTGTTGGTATTGGGAGAGTCTTTATAGAGCTTGATTTGACCTTTTGCGATTAGGGCTTTTTCTATGATGAGGCTTATCTCAATGACCTTGATTAAAGATGTAGGACATTGGATTTGGATTTCGTAACTTAGGTCTATTTGCAGATTGTGTACAAACATTTCTAGCATCCATTTCTCTGGTATTTGGTGTGGGCACTTGCTTTCCAGTTGTCTCCATCTCTGTAAGAAGGCAGTGAAAGATTCTCCTCCTTTCTGTTTGGTGTTACAGAGATCTAATATTGAGATGTCGTGCTCAATATTGTATGAGAAGTGGGTGACAAATTGGTTGACAAGTTCATTGAATGTTTTAATACTAGGTGGCAGTCTAGAGAACCAATCCATGGCTTGTCCTCCCAAGCTCCGTGGAAATAGTCGCATAAGGTAAGTGTCGTTATGTGCGACCTCTAGACAAGCAGCATTGAACTCTCTGATATGATCTCTTGGATCACCCTTCCCTCGATACTTATCGAATTTAGGCACCTCAAATCTTGAGGGGAAGGGAATCATGATTAAGGACCTATCAAAAGGATATGGTGAAATATCCTCTAGGGTGTAGTTTTTAGTCGATGTTCCCATTTTCATGTCTGAAATTTGTTGTTGGAGGGCTTCAACTTTTTGGTTCACTAGGCTTAAGGCATCCAAGGAGTCAATTGTTGTTTTGCTCTTATCCGCGGGTATTTCACCTTGTCTACTTCCTTCAGGGATTCTCTCTTCGTCAATTTCTTTGAGACCTTCCACATCATAATCCTTAGGGAGTTTGGCTCCTAGACTTACTAGATGTAAAAAGAATTTTGATGGGTTTTGGGCAAGCACCCCTTCAAGTAGGCCTAGAAATTTTGGGTAATACTGCGTGTGGAGGATCTCGTCCATGGAAGGTTCTTCGTCATTTTCATGACCGTCAAAAATACTTTTCTTTGCCATTTCTAGCTGCTTTTGTTTTTGTAATCTTGTCAAGACCATGCAAGGTAAAGAGATGGGATGGAGTGAGATTTGGAAGATTTTGAGCAAGGTGCTAGGATGAAACAAGGTTTTTAGCAAGGTTCCTCTTTAGATCTAAATGGTGTCAAACAAGGTGGGTATACAAAAGCGATAATCAAAAGCTAGGATGTTAGGAATCCATTACTTGATGTTGACTAGCCTTTGCACAATCCACTAGTGGAGTTCCGATAGAGAAGGATAAGTAATCCTTGATACTTGGAGGCTCACTAGGTCTTGTTTGAGATTTGATTTTGATCAAGAAAAAATTGACTATAACCTTGTTGGAAACTTGGAAAAAGATTTTGGTGAGATTTTGGATGGACAAACAGCTATGGTGTAGATAAGGGAGAAATGATTGATTTTGCAAGGTCTTTAACCAGATTTTGAAAACTAGAACAGGTTTGAACTAGTTTTTGAAAAGTATTGATAAATTTTTCTCTTTGGAAGCTACTGGATTTTTGCTCTTAGGTTTAAATGCGCAACAACATAAGATATATGCACAACAGGTCGATGCACATGCACAATACTGGTGAAATTTCAAATGCACAAAGCCATAGTCCAAATGCGCAATATTGGCAAATGCACAGAAAGTCTATTCAAATGCGCAATAAGTTGATGCAGATGCGCAATTCTGGCTATTTTTTGTGTTTTCTCAGAGTTTATGGAATTCTGGACCATTTTCAAGATTTTTAGTGTTTTTGGTTTTGAAAAACTTGGTGTTTCTGATGATGTTGATGTTCAATTATGGCAAAAGCACAGCAAACTCATAGAAGTTTTCCATGATTTTTATCTTTTTATATTTTTTTGTGTTTTTGGACTATTATAACTCAAAGACAAGTACAACCTAGGTTCGATGTGACAATATTCGTTGAATCCTCTAGCTGTGCCACTCAAAGCGTGTAGCTCCAGAATCTGGTAGTACCGGCTCCCCTCCATGGCACTCACTTCTCATGCATACCAGATTCGGGTTTCCTTAGGCTCGTCCCCACACCGAACCTTAGGATTGTCCCTGCTACCTCTACTAAGAGTCACTTGAATCAAGGCCGCTTCAAGAGCTCTGCCCTTTGCATCAACGAATAGGGGTTTTTGGTTTGCTACACAATTGGCTCTTAGATAGGGCAACCGTTCGAGTGGTTACATGTGTGGCGGCACTACTCTTTGTTATGGAGTCTCCCAGCCTCAAAGGGTTACACATATGAGGGTTTTGGGGGAGGTTGGCCGTCGGTGTAACACAGCAACACTCGTTGCTTGAGGTTTTCACCCCAAGCACAATTTATTTAAAGTGGCTTGGTAGGGCTTGGCTTTAGCCTGTTACCACTCAAGGTCACTCCCACTTGGACAAGCATGCATCCAAGGGCAAGCCCCCCTAAAGGTTTGACAAAAAGAATGACAAGTCTGGCACTTTGATCACCCAATTAAGGGGAGAGCATAAGCCTATTGTCATTCGCAAGCACAAAAAACACTTGTTCACCCAACCTAGTTAAAAATAGAAAAACTAAATGGGCTAAGCTAATTTGTGCACTCACACGATTGTTAACTTGAAAAGTGATTAATCATAGCATTGTTCATTCCTGTTTGTTAACTTTGAAAGTGATTAATCATAGCATTGTTTATTTCCTGTTTGTAGAAGATAGCAGTGATTAAACTAGAAAATAAATCCACAATGCAAGATAGCAATCGAGTTCAGTTACTTCCCTCTTAGTTAGAAAACTATGTGAAGTTTGTTATGAAATGCACTTTTGTTACTTTTACCCCTAGTTAGTCTAAGTGAACTAGTCAAATCATCTAGATGACCTAATCCAGCCACTACCCCTGCAAAACATGCAAGATCCACAAAAATTGTACAATAAAAGTAGAATACAGATATGCAACACTGCAGCCTGAATGCGCAGAAACAAGGAGTGTATGCGACTTCTAAACAAATGCTCAAATATAGACAGCAAATGTGCAAGAATCAGAGGTACTGGCACAATAAAAGCATATGCGTAGTTTGACAGAACATATGCACAAAATCAGGGGGTAAATGCGCAACTCAGACGAATGCGCAATTACATAGAGTATATGCACAAACTGGACTCAGGTACCGCAGTGACGATTGGATGTGCAACTTCAGAGGTTGTATGCGCAACTAAGAAGGTCAAATGTGTAACATTGGCATATGCGCAACTGAGGAGGTCAAATGCGCAACTATGGAGGTCAAATGCACAAAATTGTCATATGCGCAACTGAGGAAGTCAAATGTGTAACTATGGAAGTCAAATGTGCAAGACTACTGTCAGCGATCTGTTCTTCACCTGTATGGACCTGCAACTAAAAACACTCATTTTTTTATTAGTAAAGGGGCAAGAGCCCCACGGTGGGAGCCAAAATGTGGTGGGGAGAAATGTGGTTAGTCAAATTAATGAAAACATATAACCCAAACACCAATGGAAGTTGAAAGCAAAGAAGATTAAAACCAACACAAGTGAATATACTTACAATCTCTTTTACCTGTCATTTTCCATTGTTTGCCTATCTTTCTTTGATCTTGATTGTGAAGCCCTCAGAAGCTTTCCTTGCTTGCTTGCTTGTTGAAGATGGCAAAGGAAGAATGGCTGTAGTACCTGCTTGTGTTGAATGTGAGCTTCAAACACCTGATAATGGAGGACACTTGATAATGGGATGAGGAAGAGAATGAGAGAAATTTGGGTATAGTTATTGTGCAAGATGAAATCCTCTCCAATGGCTTAGAAGAGGGTTTTATTTATAGATTTTCTGAAAAGGGAATGGAGGGTAAGGATCAAAAAATGAGATCAATGGCTCTCATTTTTTGTGAATCTTTAATTCATAATGGATGAATTAAAAATTGTTTATTTGAGAATAGTGGATTATGACAATTGAATTAAATACTCAATTGGTGAAGGCTAGTGGGGAACATTGAATTAAATATTCAATAGTGGAGGATAGTGGGTTATGACAATTGAATTAAATATTCAATTGGTGAAGGCTAGTGGGGAACATTGAATTAAATATTCAATAGTGGAGGATAGTGGATTATGACAATTGAATTAAATATTCAATTGGTGAAGGCTAGTGGGGAACATTGAATTAAGAATTCAATAGTGGATGATAGTGGGGAACAATTTGAATTAAAAATTCAATTGGTGAAGGCTAGTGGGGAACATTGAATTAAAAATTCAATTAGTGGAGGATAGTGGGGGACAAATTCAATTGGTGGAGGATAATTGAATTAAAGATTTATTTTGGATAATAGAGGATATTAGCTAATTAAATATTAAGAATATTTAATTATATGTGCAGCATGGTGAGGTGGAAGAAATGAGGTGCATTGATGAGGTGGATTTTGGACTTTTAGACATTAGAAGAATTGAGGGAATTTAATTAAGTGCAATGACTTTATTTAATTATGGGATAATGAAACAATCAAATAAATTTTGAATATTTATTCAATTGACAGAAGAAAATAAGAATTAAGATAAATATTAAAATATTTACTTAATTTGACCTGAGCTAATTTTAGGTGTATACATTTTGTCCCTCTTTGAAGCAATGTGTTTTATCACGTTGTTTCAAAGAATAGGAATAGTTTGATGCTGATACATGCCCTAGTTTGCCCCTGGTACAGGTTATGGTGATAGGATGCCCCCTCGGGAGATTGGATGTGAAGAAGGTAGAAGGCGTGAGATGGACAATCTCACGAAGAGGAAGGTGAAGACGGGTTAGGCTGGAGAAAAATTGGCTATGGTTCAGAGAAACAGACATGGGAAGCCATCATAGGGTCATACAGTTGGATATGTGCCACTTACTATATATAGGAGCTGGGTCCACAAGTATGGGTCATTTGTACACTTGTCCATAGTTGATTTATCCTCTGGAGAGCTTAGGAGAGCATGGCAGCCAGAGAGATGGATATTCTACGCGAGGAGCATCGGTTTGAGCAGATTCGACAGTTCGATCGGCCAGCAGAGGCAGGACCCCCAGTATGTAGTTCTTCAAAACTTGTCGAAAGTCAATTTTTATGTGTATTAATGGCTAGGAAACTCATCTAGGACAAATGCACAACAACCCTAGTTTTGCGCATATGCGCGCCGAAATGGCGCATATGTTGCGAAATTACGCATTTACGCTGCCAAATGGCGCATTTGATTCTTTTGCACATTTGTGTCCTGAATGTGTGCATTTGTTCATTTTGCGCATTTGAGCATTGAAGTGGCGCATTCGTCCCGAAGTTGCACATATGTGCTATGAATGGGCGCATATGTTTGTGTTGCGCATGCGATCTATGGAATGACGCATATGTTGACAAGTTGCGCATTTGCTATAATAGGTTGCGCATGTGCCAGAATGGCGCATACGCGTCAGGAAGTGGTGCATTCATGGTGAAGTTGCGCTTTTGGTATGAAACGGCGCATTTGCCACCTAGATTGGTGCATTTGCACTTTAAGCAAATCACTTGACTTAACAAAATTAACCCAATTGGCATCCTGATCGATGCGTTAATTGATTAGTAATCTCCGAAATTGCTGAGAATCTAGTCGAGAGATGATATGTTGTTTTGATTAATTTGATATGTTGAGCCAATGATAAGATAGCTTGATTGCTTGGAGTAGGTTTTTGATATGGATTTGGATTTCACTAACGGTATGCGTTTCTTGGTTGCAGGAGGATATTCAGGACGTTCTGACATCACGATAGTTGTTCCTGTTGCTGTTGTTGCAGCGGTATATGCTGACCGAGATGGAGAAGGAGGCTCTAGGTGCTATGGGTTTGTATCATGTGCTCTGCATGCCCAAGGTTCGCATGAACCGGGCAATGGTGACTGCAGTCATGGAGTGATTCCATAGTGAGGATGGGACCTTCCATCTTTCGACAGGAGAGATGGCCATTACTCTGGAGGATGTGTATCAGATTCTGCACCTCCTTATTCAGGGAGAGTTGGTTGAGTACAAGTCACAGCGTGACGCTGGGCTGGAGGAGTGCAGGCGTGTTTTTGATGATCCCGAGTTGGCAGGGGAGATCTCGTGGCAGGACATGCATGACTGCTATGACTACTTCCCACGCATAGTGGCTAGACTGATCGGTGGCATAGTATGCCCTGATAGGAGAGTGCATGGTTTCCCCATTGGCTGGGGATGGGTGCTGGAGAGTATGATTACCGACGGGACCCGGTATGTGTGGGGTGTGTGCGTGCTTGCACACCTATATAGAGACATGCATCAAGTAGTGTACCACCGAGGCTCTGGTTTAGCAGCAGGTGCGTCTCTTTTATAGTTTTGGTTGTAGGATCACATTGCTATCACACGGCCAATCTGTGTATTTCATAGGCAGAGGGGTGAGCCCTATAGTTACGGCTATGCAGGTGTGATTTCCCAGCACAGGTTAGGGAGGCTTGAGTACTGGAGGCATGCCTTTGATGGAGTGGATGCAGTTGTCTAGCGGCTATACCTTGACTGCCAGGTATGGGAGGACGAGGCAGATGAGCTCCCTTATTATTTCCAGATGAGGTGGTTGATTGGCTAGACTCGGTACATTTTGGAGCGATAGATTGTTAGCCGAGTGAAGAGACAGTTTAGCTAGGTACAAGGTAGACCACAGGGTGAGGCACGCTTTGCCAGGACATACGCCAAGTGGTATAGGTGGGGTCCTGTGGCCTCTTATGTGGAGGCATTGGCTGATTTTTGGTAGATTCCTTATGCAGCTTGGCCGATGCAGAGAGATATAGTAGATGCTGGCATGACGCCAGACTATGAGGAGTGGTTTGCAGCACATTCGTTTCCTCACTACTCAGGTCCTGGAGAGGTAGCTCCTCATATAGATGAGGGTGACTCAGACAGAGGGGGTGGAGCTAGCAGGGGGAGGGGTGGACGGCGGAGGAGGAGAAGAGATCAGGGAGATGATGGGGGATAGAGATAGAGGCAAAGAGTCAGAGAGGGGCTTGTGGGGCAGCAGGCCGTGGGACAGGCACAGGTCCAAGTGCCAGTGTAGCCAGGGATAGCACATAGACAGATGCCGCCGCCTCTGTAGGTGGCACAGCTGACACAGGGACAGGTGCTAGCGCAGCAGGTGGCACAAGCCAAGCAGGCTCCATAGCCTGATGTGTAGCAGCAGGTTCTAGTTTCTGTACAGACCCAGATTAGGCAGCTGAGGGCTCATCTGAGAGCAGTGGAGTCACGTAGAGAGTCGGATGCGACTCGGATATCAGAGTTGAGCCGAGAGAGAGATGCAGCCTTAGCTAGTATGCGGGCTATGAGGTCAGAGTGGGATGCAGCCATGATGGCCATGGGTACCGATGGGACTTCGAGTTTCTTGGTGGCACAAGTATAACAGTCACATGCCCAGGTAGCGCAGTTACAGAGTGATCTTACTAGAGCTCAGGCACAGACATAGTATTATGAGGGCTTATATCACGGTGTTGTGCCAGTGAGTCAGAGAGCCTCTAGCTTCTAGAGCCATCCAAAGGCAGCGCATAGAGTAGGTAGGTCTCGGTCTGTGGGCTCAGTGAGGGGCCCACCACCGTCAGGGGTGGATAGAGGAGAGGCTAGTGCCAGGAGCTGTGTTCCCCGACAGCAGAGTTAGTCAAAGCCAGACACCCATATTTGACATGTATTGTGGCACCTTTTTGATGATGGCTGAGATACCTGATAGATGTATTTTTATTCTGAGACAAGTATCACCATTTTTTGTATACATTTATGACATGACTCTGGGATTGGATAGAGTTTGTGATATATTGTACATTTGGACATGTGTTGGATGTTTATATGGTGATCTACCTATTTGATGGTCTACATGTATGTGTTCTTACATTTTATATGCTATGGATGCAATTTGATTTTATGATGTGTTTGTATATGTTATGCATACTAGATGGATGTTTAGAATGCTTTTGAGTTATGCAAATGCTAATGTGTATGGATATGGTTATGCAGTTCGATATGTATGTGACCTATGTTTTTGATTTTCTTTTTATATGATGTATGGATGCACAATGTATATGGATGATCTAAAATGTATGGAAATTGACTTCAAATGATGTAATCATGTGAATGACTATCTCATGTGATGTGATATGCAACTTATATGTTATGTGTTTGATATGTCCAGATGTACTCAATTGACACAGAGATGATATAGATGAGTGGAATAGAAGAAGACATGGAGAAATATAGACTTTCGTTTGGATATACTGTAGGGTTTGCGTTATTGTGTGTATGATATGGAGTTGCTGGATATGAGACGGATGCGGATACAGATTTGTCATCTTTTGCAAGTCTTTTGCTTTCATCATTGGGCACTTTTTGGTATTTTTCGCTTTTTTTTGAAATGTTGTAAGAAAATACAAGCATCTAGGTATACTTAGACCGAGATGACTTGAGTATGTCTTACATGGATTTTGATATAGCAAGTTGATACAAGCATCTAGTCAAACTTGAATCTATATGACCTGAGTACTTCTTGCATTTTAATAGACAAGGATTGCCCCCTTTTCATGTTTAGACCTCGGAGTCCTCAATGATCTTTTGCTGATCATGTCATTAGACAAAAAGTTGTCACATTACTAAAGTTTGATCCACAAGCAGTAGAGAAAGAAAATAATCATGCCCCCATCATAGCATCTCTAGCTTTTGGCATCCTTGAGTAGCATAGAAAGGCATGATAGCATAAATCAAGACTTTTAATCTACCCAACACAAAACATTCTTGCATTTAGATGTGTCTTTTTGCCATAGATGATATGAGATTTAGCTTGAGTGTCTCAGTATGGTGCTCTATTTTGCCTTGGACAGGTTGATGTTTTTTCGTCAAGATTTTTGTTTGGAAGCGGGCTTTGTTGATGCATTTGTCTAGTGAAGGTATCGCAATCCTTTATTGGTATCCCCTTTTAGAATGGTGGCATTCAAGAATCCAAATCCGCAACTAGGTTGAGGAGTTGCCCCTAGTGTAGACCAGGATCAACTTATTATGGGTGAGATGACAACAGATGTGGAGAGACAAACCCTAAGGGACTGACCTAGTGCCTCGAGGGCTCATTGCTAAATGGAATTGCATACATGACGACGCAGAGGCAACGTAGTTCGGGGTGAACCCTAATGGACCTAAGACCTAGGTGATGGCGGATCGGCAGAAGTGGTATGAACTTGGATAGAAAGACTAGATATGGGATTGACGGGATGGACCATGGATGGACTAGAGGATAGGTGACAAGATATGAGATGGACAGGGAAGCGGAGCCTAGGGGGCGCATTAATAATGGCCTTGCCTACGTGATAGCTTAGAGGCGACGTAGTTCAGGAATTGGACCATGGATGGCCTAGTTCAAGATGAGTGATATGAAGTGTTGGTGCCTACATCATTTATTAGGTTCCAGGTTTTTAGCTTGTAGGCACCTTCCCAGGATTTCATGAAGTTTCTAAGTCTTGGACCCTAACAGTGTTTTGCAGCATCATCAGGATATTTTGAAGCAAGGGGGTCATCATCATCATCATCATCATGTTCCCAAACATCCCCCTGATGTTTCTTGCATGGGTCATTTATCATCATGTCCAGATATCCTGTGGGGGTCATCATATTCTGCTAACCTGACCTTTGCCGCGGGGTGATATTTTGACATCGGGTGATCTAGGTCAAGATCATCCTGATGTTGGCACTATGAAATTTCTAAGTATGACCCAATATTCTATAGGGTCATCATATTTGAATATCGAGTGATCTTTGTTAAGATCACCTTGATGTTATTTTGTCACCTTATGTTTATTCAACATCAGGATGCTGATGATGTCATGTTCCTACGGGGGTGATATCCGCTCGACCTTTGCCTTCATCTTTTTCTCTGTAGGATGATATTCTATCGACCAGATATTTCATCAGGGTCATCATGTTTCAATATCGGGTGATATTCAGATATCATCCCGATCCTGCATTAGAGCTACAATGCACCCTGATATTTCTACGGGGGGTGATATTCTAAAATATCAGGTCATCTTACGAATATCACCCCGACGCCGATTTATGCAGATGTGACGATGACGTCAGTAGGATATGATAGTGATGTCATTAGGATTTTTCATTGGCCAGACATTTGGTATGCAGATATGATGCTGACATCATCAGGATATATCAGGATGATATTTTATGTGAAGGCAGGGTTGGTCATCAGGAGGATATCCGATGGTCAGGACATTTGCGGATATGATGATGATGCTTATTATCAGGAAGATATCCACCTGTCAGCTTCATGCATTGTCTAGAGGGGGGTGATCTTTCCAAATATCAGTCATATTCAAACATCACCCTGATGTTTCATTAGAGCTATAGTGCAGCATGATATTTGTGCATGGGGGTGATATTTCCAAATATCTGGTTATCTTCCGAATATTACCCCAGTGCCCATATGACGATGACATCATTAGGATCCGGGGGGATCATATTTCTAACACTAGTCATTTTGTGGAGATCCCCCTATATGTGAAAATCTTGGTGACGTCATCTGGATATGAAGAGGTATGCAATAGGCAGATATGCTAATGACATCAGCAGGATATGACGATGACATCATCTAAATCTGACGGGATCATACTTCAAGTTTTCAATCTGACCCGATATTGTAATGTGATGATGACGTCATCAGGACATTTGCGGATATGACGATGTGGTTCAATTATCAGGGTGATATTTGCATGTCAGCATCATGATCTTTTCTAAGGGGGGTGATATTCTGAAATATTGGGTCATCTTACGAATATCACCTTGGTGCCGATTTATGCAAATGTGATAATGACGTCAGCAGGATATGACAGTGATGTCATCAGGATTTTTCATCAGCCAGACATTTGGTGTCGGCTAAGCAGGAGGATTTTCCTCCGATGCATTAGGTTGTGCCAATGAAGGCGATTATCATGCAGGCAATATTTCACATGAGGGCAAGGTTGGTCATCAGGCTGATATTTTTCGCGAGGTGATTTTTCATATCAGGGTGATCTCTTTTATTAGGTGGTACGAATTATCCGGATGAGCTTGGCGGGTGATGTTGACGTCAAGGTGATATTTTGAGCAACAGGATAACATGCTGAGGGAGGGTGATGATGAGGCTTATACTAGTGTCATCGGGAGCAAAAGCACCGACATCATATATGCTCACAACCTAGTATATAAAGTATTGAGAAGGTTGCCACAGGGTGCATGTGGGATAATCAGCTTCCTGCATATTTTCAAATATCAGGTGATATTTCTTGGCGGGAAAAGCTGCGAATGTGCTGTCTTCTGCATTTCCTGAGGCTGCAGGCCTGGCACACCGATCAATGGCAGTTGTTGCAGGGTATGGGCAATGGTACAAATGGTCAAACCACCAAACTGAAGATGTGGATCCCCAGGTGGCAGCACACGGCTTGGGAACCTCCCCTGTCCCCTCTTCCACCTACTACTTTGAATGTTGAGCACCATTTTCTTGATATACTGCATCTAGCGAATATTTTAATGTGCCATAGTACTGAGAGGTTGAGTGCACCCTCCTTCTATAAAAGGCAAACTGTGTTACTCATCTAAGGGTTGAAAAAACTAGATATATCTGACTCTGTAACAAGATAGAACTGGTTGTGCTTGCTCTGTGCAGGTGATCTTGTGAGTTTATGAGTCTCATGTTTTATGTATTGTGCATAGACTTACTGGTTTCATGCTGTTTTAGATGAATAATGCTATATTGCATGTGTTTTGGTATATGTCTCCTGTATTGAATATACTCTTCTTTTGAATCTAGATATCTAAGGGGTGTCTTAGGTTCTAGGATATAGGTTTACTATATTGAATGTTTGATCTCTTAACTTCTGCTCAAGGGGTAGATTAAAGTGTTTTCAGGTTAAGTGTTGAGGAGAATATATTGCAGTAAGGATATCATAAGTAGAGATAACTTGATACTCTATTCTGGGAGGTATCTGTAAGGCAGATATCACACAAATCCCCTTGAAATCCAGTCTTAGTATGTTTATGCTGAACATTTACATGTGTATGTCTACTGACTCCAAGCCCTAGATAGGCACCGATCTAGCTCTGTGTTGAGGTTATACACCAGGTCCAAGTTTGTATCCACACATAAATCAAACTCAAACTTCAACTCCAAACCATTAGGCTTGTAGAAGTAGTTTAGGACCAAGATCCTTTGAATCACAACTGAACATAAGCCCAAAGCTAGCCTCTTTGCACTTATCCCACAGTTTTGGTCTTCATACAAGAGGATTTATCTGCTTTGTATCAACATCCCAAGCCAACTGACAAGCATATTCTCATGGGTGTTGAATAGGGAATACCCCCTAGGTTTTGCAAAGCCTGAAGAAGAAGAGGAGATGAAAATAGAGTCTATCTCCTACACTGTCGGCCCCTGGCCCAGATATCCTATTGATCACTGATGGCTACCTTGTAAGGAAATCTGGGAATGAACATCCTGTCAGGGAAAAAACCAACAGATTTGGCGACTCCGCTGGGGAACTATGTAGTAAAGAAATTGTCTTTCATCCCTGGTAAAAATAATTCCTAGTTATAGGTGGTGACTCTGAACAATCTCCCAACCGGTTAAAGTAAAATTTATATGTAGGGGAGAAGATCCCAACGTAATCCTTTATTTGAAGAGTTACCAGTAGAAAGAAGGATGATGTATAGAAGAAAAGGAACCGTCTCAGCTAGTCATGAGGGTTCCCCCAGGAATAATGATGATACTAAGGATAACCCTAGGTTTTCAGGACAGCATGAACCTTATTTTTCAAATGCAGAAGCTGATATCCAAGTTGCATATGAGAGGTAACAGAGTGGTGCTCTGAGAATAAGGTCAGAAGTTTTTTAGGAACGTCCTTTCTTGGATCCCAGTGATAGATTTGAAGAGGTTGAATCTCCAAGAGATAATGATAATGATGATTAGGATGAAATGGGACCATCTACCTCCATGCCCAGAGAAGAACAACTAGCTGATGAAATTAAGAGTTTAAGGGCAGAAATAGAATATCTGCAGGTAGTGAAAATTAGAGATGATATGAGACAGAAAGTGCAAGCTCTGAGAGTTGCTCAGAATGATTCAGTTCCTACCCTTGGCAATGCAAATGTGTAGAGAAATCAACAAAGGAATGAGGTCCATGATCAACATAATGATCAAAGACAGAATGTAAATGATGCTAGAGCTTCATTGAATAATGTAAGAATTTAGAATGCAAATAGAAATGTTAATGCTAATCAGTTTGATAGACAACCCATGCAGTTGGATAGATTCAGACAACTAGTTTTTGATGGCATTCCTGGTTATCCAAATCCTATTGACAAGCATGTGAGGCTGCAAGTGCCTAAATTTTCAGGAAATAATACTGTGTCAGGTGAGGATCATTTAAAAGCTTTTCAAAATGTCATGGACAACTTTGAAGTTGAGCATGAGGATGTTTTTATGAAGTCATTTATGCAATCCCTTGTTGATGAAGCTAGAGAATGGTACAAGAATTTGCCTGACCGGAGTATTTCATCATGGGATGACTTCAAAAGGATGTTTAAGGAGCAATATGGTGACAAAACTGACCCTAGCTTTTTTGTAAATGAGTTCACTAGTATTACTAAAGGGTCAAATGAGCAAGTTGCAGACTTCAATGCTAGATTTACTAAAGTGTTGAACAAATTGCCACATCACATGAGGCCAAATGAACCTATGTGCATAATATTATATATAAATGCTTTTGATGCCAAAACAACATATGGGTTAAGAGTTAAAGGTCCTACTACTCTCAAGGATGCTTTCAAGATAGCAATAAATATTGAGAATAATAGGAAAGCATCAGGCAAGACAAACAGGAGGGATGATGTGAAAATTTTGCAAAATCCAAACAAACCTTAGAATATTCAAGGTAATACATCTGCCCCTGAAGACAAAATTGATAAACTGGCAAATGTTGTTAAGGACCTAAGCTATAGACTGGCTAGAAGTGAAAAAGGGATAGGTCCTGATAGGCAAGTTTACTAAAGACAGGAAAAGAGACCATCATTGCATGATATGCCATATAATACCAATTGGCATAGTGGTAAACCTATATTTCCGCATAACAACACAAATCAGAGAGCTCAACATATCAAGGAAACTCCTAATCCTTTGAAGAAAGCTGTAAATATTGCTAATGATACTCCATGGTGCATAATCTGTTAGATGGCACATTCACAGTCACAATGCATGATTGCTCAATCTTTTTATGACAATGTTGTTTCTTGTGATGAATGCAACGAGCCACATTATGTACATGATGATGATGTTAATATGCTATCCATAAGCAGGGAGCATCATCCTCATGATGCAGATGAGAGTACAGATGTTGGGACTCAGGCCTGCCAGCAAGTTTTTTATGATGAAGATAATGAAGATAACTATGTGTATGCTCAGGGCTCACACAACTTCCTAAATAACCTACAGAGACCTTCTGATGAAGAGATTAGAACTCTCACAGCTGCAGCAGTGGCCCAAGTCAAGAGCAATTATAACCTCAGAGGTAAAGCTGAGATAAGCAGCCCACATCAGCCATAAAGCATTTCTACAGGTTAGCCAGTGCATAGTCATAAAGGGATTGAATCACAAAAAAGGCAATGGGAGAATAACAAGCAAAATTTTAAGCAGAAAATAAGTCATGATTCTCAAAGACCAGAAAATGGAATCCCCCAAGTTGAGTATCAAAACAAAAGTTCCCGAGACAAGAATGATGATCAGGGAGCTGTGAAGATTAAAGTTGGATCATCTCAGGATAAAAACAAAGCCTTTTCACAAGCTACAACTGTGGTACAAAATTGTGCTCCTTTTGATATAGCTCAAGTCCTCTTCAGGTAAAGGTTTCTGTCCCATTGATGGAACTTATGAAGGTTGAAGAAATCAAGAATAGGGCAGTATCTTTAATCTCTGGAGTACTTTGTCAAGCTAAGCAAAATGATGAGACTCAAGGTAAGAGGCATGCTATATGCAATGAAGAAGATGAAGTCCCTGAGGTGTATTTAGGGGTGACCATGACAAAGTGCCCTTCACAAGTGGAGCCATTTTATGTATCCCTCATTATAAATGGAAAAGTGATCAGAAATTGTATGCTTGATTCTAGAGCATCCACAAATATCATGCCTTTAGCCATCATGCAGCAAGCTGGATTGAAAATAGACAAGGCATGTGGAAAATGTTATGCTATGGATGCCAGAGAAGTACCTGTCATTGGAATTATAAAAGATGTGAATTTCAGACTGGCAGCATTTCCTGAAAAGAACTATGAAATGAACATAACAGTGGTTGACATCAAGCCACAGTATGGTATGTTGCTGTCAAGAAGATGGGCAGCACTGATTGGTGGGAGTATGCAATTGGACCTGTCATATGCTATGATCCCTATGAATGGAAGAGATGTCAAACTGATCAGAGAAGAAACATCACCAGAGACAGTTGAGAATCAAGAATCAAAGGAGCATGTATGCTTTGTGAACACTGACTGTGATAATTTCAGAGTTGTCTTAGATGATAAAGAGGATAAAGAGGAAAGTATTTGAATTCAAGAGCTGGACAAGCAGGGTCTATGGACCATGTATTTTGATGGAGCTTGTGCAAAGGAAGGCTTTGGAGCTGGAGTTGTATTCCTGTCCCCAACTGGTAAGCTCCTAAAATTCTCCCCCTTGCTAAGATTTGCTTGCACAAACAACATTGCAGAGTATGAAGCCTTACTCTTAGGTTTGAATCTAGCTCTCAAACATGGAATTAAGATGCTGAGGGTATTTGGGGATTCTGAGTTAATTATGTCTCAAGTTAGAGAAAGGTATGCCTCAAAGAACAAGAGATTAAAACAATACAAGCATGCTATCTGGCATACAATTGAATTATTTGATGCATTTTCAATAGGCTGGGTAGAGAGATCAAAAAATGTCATGGCTGATTTCTTAGCCAATGTAGCAATAAGGCCAGATGATATCACTCTATCAGGTGTTACAAATGTTGAAGTTAAAATTAGACCTATAGTACCAGAAAACATATGCAGTTGGCAAGTGTTTAATGATGACAAGGACTTGTTAAGATTTTTGCACTGCATAGATGAATTTGAGAACCAAGAAATTGATTTTCAAAATTTTGTAGAAATTATGGATGGAAAAGAGACTCTTATGGGGAAAGAAGTAATTCAGTTGAAGACTAACAAAATCCCTAGAGGATTGGTAGCTTTAGAAAGAGCTTTTGACAATAGAGACCAATTGGTCACAAAGACGTCTCCCACAAATAAAGATGACTTAGAGGAGATAAATTTGGGGACATCTCAGGCCCCCAAGAAGGTATACATTGGCAAACAGCGCAAACCACACATTAGGAGCATGTTGATTGCATTACTGAAAAAATATAAGCATGTTTTTGCCTGGTCATATGAAGACCTCAAAGCTTACAGAGAAGACCTATTCCAGCATGACATCCCATTGAAGCCTGGAGCTAAGCCATTTAGACAAAAGCAAAGGCCTATTAATCCTACCTTAGCTCCAAAAATGCAAGAACTCAAGAAGCTTAGGGAGGTTGCAATAATTGTGCCAATTAGACATTCAACTTGGGTGTCTAACCTTGTCCCAGTCAGAAAAAAGAATGGTGATATTAGGCTTTGTGTTGACTTTAGAAACTTGAATATATCCTCCTTAAAGGATAATTACCCATTACCTACTATGGAAGCTATGTTGCAGAAAGTGACTAGTTGTGAACTCCTATCCATGATGGATGGATTCTCAGGTTACAATCAGGTGAAGGTAAAGGAATCAGAACAATATAAGACTACCTTCACCACTCCATGGGGAACTTATGTATATGTGAGAATGCCATTTGGACTAACAAATGCAGGTGCTACATTTCAAAGAGCAATGGATGTTGCTTTTGTAGGATTGATTGACTCAATCCTGGCTGTTTATCAGGATGATCTGACTGCCTATTCAAACAAGGAAGAGCAGCATTGCATGCATTTAGAGCAGATTTTCATTAGAGCACTAGAGTATGGCATTTCTCTAAATCCAAAGAAGTGTGCTTTTGGGGTAGTGGAAGGAAAGCTCCTGGGGCACATTGTTTCTAAGGATGGAGTTAAGATTGATCCTGAAAGAGTAGCTGCAATTGATAGGATCCAGATGCCAATGACAGTAAAAGGAATCTAGTCCTTCTTTGGACAAATAAATTTTGTCAGAAGATTTGTTCCTAACTTTGCAGAAACTACAAGGAACATTTCTAAAATGCTAAAGAAGGGTGAGACTGTCAGTTGGGAAGGTGAAGCAAGCAGATCTTTCCAAGACATCAAGGAAGAAATCAAGATGGCTCCTGTGCTGAGATCCCCTGATTTTTCTAAGCCATTTCAATTATTTTCATTTGCTTCTTTCCATACTATTGCTGCATGTTTACTATAGAAAAATGAAGATGGATTTGAGCAGCCCATAGCTTTCTTCAGTATGTCCTTGCAGGCTTCTAAGTTGAAGTATGACATCATGGAGAAACAAGCATATGCACTAGTCAGAGCAATCAAGAGTTTCAGGCCATATCTAGTAGGATCCCAGATAGTTGCATATGTGCCTCATGCAGCAATCAAGGACATCTTCACTCAGCAGGAGGTGATTGGAAGAAGGTGCAGATGGATAAATAAACTGCAAGAGTTCAACATAGAGATACAAATTACTAAGTTGGTAAGGGGACAAGGGTTAGCCAAGATGATGGCACAGTCAAACTTGGAAGCATGCCAAGTCAATGCAGTCCAGAATGAGAATGTCAATGTATCAAAATCTGAATGGTATGAGGACATCATATATTACTTGCAAAATCTAAATTGTTCTTCCCATTTTAGTGACAGTCAAAAGAGGACCTTAAAACTACATGCAATTAGGTATGTTATTGTTCAAGGTGAGCTGTATTAGAAGAACCCTGATGGTGTGCTACTAAAATGTGTGGATGAAGATGAAGCTAACATTATTTTGAATGACATGCATACAGGGGTGTGTGGTGCACATTATACTGCCCAAACAACAGCTCATAAGATCCTTAGGGCAGGATACTGGTGGCCCACTCTCTTTTTAGATGCACAAAGGCTGGTAAGGAAATGTGACCCTTGCCAAAGGTTCTCAGGAAAGTTAAGATATGAAGGTGCACTGCCCCTAAGAACTGTAACTGTGGATGCCCCATTTCAGCAATGGGGAATTGATTTTATAGGGGAAATTGTAGAAAAGTCAAGTGGGGGACATAGTTGGATTTTAGTGGTTACTGACTACTTCACCAAATGGATTGAGGCTATTCCAACTAAAAGAGCTACAAGTAAGGTAGTGATGGATTTTATCCTAGAGAATATCATCATCAGGTTTGGAGTACCATTCAAGATAGTCACAGATAATGCTATGTGCTTCAGATCTGGTGAATTTGTTGATTTTTGCAACAAGTATGGGATAAATTTATCATATGCATCACCATACCATCCACAAGGAAATGGTCAGGCAGAGTCAAGTAATAAGAGCCTCATGAAAATCATCAAGAGGATAGTGGATAAGAACAAGAGAGCTTGGGATTCAAAGTTAAAGTTGGCATTATGGGCTGACAGGGTGACAACAAAAAAGGCTATTGGAAGGTCACCTTTTGAGCTGGTATATGGTGCATTAGCCAGGCTACCTATAAACAACCTCCTGCCAGTTTACAAATTCATCCAAGAGAATGATGAGGAGACTGAAGACTCCATGACAGAAAGAATAAACTAGCTGGTTGCACTGGATGAAAGCAGAAGGGAGGCCTACCAAATCAATCTCAAGAAACAACAAAATGTGAAGTATCTGTTTGACAAGAGAGCTACAGAAAGGAAGTTCCAGATAAATGACTGGGTGCTCATCTAGAATGCAAGAAGTCAAGATAAGGGCAAACATGGTAAGTTTGAACCCTTATGGATGGGCCCATATCAGGTTTACAATACTCATGGGGAGGATTCTTATATCCTCCAGGCCCTAGATGGTGAGATGCTGGAATTGCCTGTGCATGGTCAATTCCTCAAGTTTTATTTTGCATAAGTGATCTGCCTCTATGCACATTTGTAAAAGTTTGTGTATATTGTAAATATCTTGTACAGTTGGTGGTTTTATTTTGCAGGAGCACCCCTACAAGACAGGATATAGTCCGCATGACAGGACATTAGTCTATTTTTAGTATGTTTGACTTCATAATGTAATAAGGTCCATTGGACCAATGCATATGTATTAGATCAGCCTAGGAGAGTGTGCAGGCAGTTAGAGTTCATGATCAGGTTGTCTGAGCTATCTTCTCCCCGCCGCTTGGAAGCTCCCAGCCGCTGGGAATCGAGTTGGTAGTACTCGTAGGATATTGCTATAAATAACTCAGATCAGTTAGGGTTTGAAATTATGATCAAGAGAGTAGTAGTTGTGTTATGATTGTACTAGTGATTGAGTGAAATCCAGAGATCAGTCCAGACATTGTGAAACAGTATTGTAGAAACAGGACATTTGTGTTTCATCTGAATAAGATCTCATCAATTGCATTATCTGGTTTATCAGCTGTTTATGTTTTGATTTCCGTTCTGATTACAAGTTGATGGATTCCTTCAACCCTTCCACCGGTTGATTCTGTGGATCGGTGGAATGGTCATGTATGATAGTTTAGTTTGCATTTTAGTTTTCTGCATTTCATTGTTTGAGAGATCAGTTGGTAGCATGCTATGAATCAACCTAGCATCCTCTGGACTTGGGCACTTGTGCCCTAGTCTAGACCTATTTTGACAAAACCCAAATTTAAATTGTCAACATTGTGATCGTTAAAAGGTTTCTCTTTGTCAGCCTTTCCAATTTAATTTACAAATGTTAGTGAGAATGTATATATAAACATGTTTAGGACTTCATTTGTAACTAAATATGGATAATGCAAACTTGTGATATTGAGCTAAAGATATTCAAGGCTTTTTGGTGTAGGAGCACCCCTTCAACAAGCTAAATATACATCTGAGGGAGAAGACTAAGGTTTAATATGTTTTATGCATTTTATGTTGTCATGTAGTATTTGTGTTGACATTTCATGTTTGTAAGAACCGACCCCACCATGAGAACCGACCCCACCATATGAACCGAGGTCACAAATTTGGCATCCTAATAAGCCAATTTGGACATCATTAAAAATTTGGGGGTATGTGGAGGATTAAACCAATGTGTTGTATTATTAGGTGTTTTGTTGTCTTATGATAAACATGTGTTGTGTGATTAGTTAGGGTTTTTTATTATAATCTTCATTTAAGCAAAATCAGAACAGGGGATTTGAATATAAAAATAAGCAGAGGTGGTTAAGGAAGGGTTGGCTTTTCATCTTCTGGAATTATCAAATGTATGAATCTCTGTAATCGGTTTGTGTTCCTTGAGACATAGAGAGACGAAGTTGAAATGAAGAAATAGAAATTCTGTCAGTTGTGTTTTACAAATTTTGAGGTTCTGTGTAAATACTCTGTATATCAAATTGTTCTATGTATATTATCTGTATAGAATTGTTTTGTATTTAATTTAGTCTTTCTATTGTCGAGATGCACGATTAAAACCATTCCACTGGTGGATTTTTGTGAAATCAGTGGAATGGACTTGTAAAATAGTTTTCTGTTTTGTTTTCCTTGTGTTCATGGTCATGGCAAAATAGAAACTATGAGATTTGTTATAGAGGAGGTTATTGGCGTGAGATTCAGATATACATTTTATGTATATATGGCAATTGCATACTGGGAACAGTTTGTGAGTATACCGCATTTGTATGCGAGTATCATCCTGTGTATATCCTGTGAAGAAAGGTATGTATAAGAGTCCTTTTGGGTTAAGTTCATGTTGTTCACTGAATATACAAGCAGTGTGTATATCACTAATGTACCTGAGTACATTTCATGTGTATATCGCATTTGTATGCGAATATACATTTCGTGTGTATCCTGCATCTGTGTATCAGGTTGAAGTATATCGGGGAAACCGATAGTAGATGGTTGCGGGTGGTTGAACCAATTCAAAGGTTCAATGGTTCAACGGATACAACAAGTTCATTTGGTTCACCGGTTCATCGTAGTAAGTGTTGCTGACAGTTGAACCGACGAATGAACCGGTTCAATGGTTCAATGGACACAGTGGGTTCATTTGGTTCATTGTCTCAACAAGGAGCATCAGGTTCAAGGGTTCCTTGGGTTCATCACCGATAATAGTAAGGGTTGTCAATAGTTGAACTGGTTGAACGATTCAATGGTTGAACAGTTCAACAAGTACAGCGGGTTCATCGCCGATAGTATTAAGTGTTGCGATAGTTGAACCAGTTCAACGGTTCAACGGTTCAAAGAGTTCAGTGGATTCAACGAGATACCAAGGATCGTTTGGTTTGTCAGTCCAACAAAGCATAGATGGGTTCAATCGGTTCAACCGAGAGTTGCCGACAATGTTAAGACTATGCGATGGAAGTATATTGAGCTGATAGTTGAAGGTTCAACGGTTCAAAGGTATCAAGGGGTTCATTTGGTTCGACGGGTTCACAGGTTCAATGAACTTGGAGGTTTCAAGTGGTTCAAAGGTTCAACCACAGAGACAGTTTAGCAATTCTGATCTACAAAATTGAATGTATCAGGTTGACTCAGATTAGGGAAGCTGATAGCTCATGTGTTACTGATAGGCAACCGATGCAAAGCGCATACATCGGTATAAGGTATGCGATCGGAGGAAGGTTGTTTTCCCCGGCCGATAGTGTGATATCTGACCAATGGGTAAACAGACAATGGTAAATGTATGTGGGTGAGGGGTTGACACCTAATTTACACATTTCTACTGGTTAGCTCTGCATCAAGTGGTATCAGAGCAAAGGAGTATCCTTTAGGTAGAAGAAGAAGACAAGATGTCAGACGAAGAGGGGTTACAAGAGTACCCAGCAAAGATGACCAACGCTGAGTTGGCAGCCTTAGTGCATAAGCAAATGGCATAGAGCAGAGCAACTCGGGCTCAGAATTAGGCCTTGAAAGAAGAGGTAGAGAAGTTGAGGGACAGAGTAGAGAAGGGAGAAGAAGATTCTGGTAAGCGAGAAGATGGGGATGAAGAGGAGATCCCTAAGAAGGAAGAGATAGAGGTTCCTGCAGACTAGAGACCCTTACTTAACACCCTCAAATACATGGAGAGAAGGACCATGGATATGAAAGTAGACCTGCCAGTGTTTGCAGGCAAAATGGAACCTGATTCAGTGATGGAGTGGATAGACTCCTTGAATAATTTCTTTGAGACCGAGGAAATACCAGAGCACCAAAGGGTGAAGATGGCTCAATCCAAAATGAAAGGGGCTGCACTAAATTGGTGGAATTTCATCCAAGATGACAGGGTGAAAGAAGGAAAGAACAGAGTTGCTACTTGGAAGAAGATGATGGCTTTAGTGAAGGAGGCCTATGTTCTATTGGATTACAACATCCAATTACATAAGAGGAAACAAAACTTGAAGCATAAGGAGTTAGATGTCAGCTCATACACAAAAGAGTTCATGAAACTATGTGTCAAGACAAAGGTAAAGGAGAATAAAGAAGAGAAGGTGGCAAGGTACCTCAATGGATTGAGGTTTACCATCCAAGAAGACATAAATTTGCATAACCCAGAGACAGTCCAAAAGAGCTACCAATTAGCACTCAAAGTGGAAGAGAAAATAAAGAGAAGACAAAAGAAGAACAATAGAGGAAGAGGGAGATAGCAAAGAGGGGGAAGAAGTCATTTTAGAGGCAGAGGAAATGGATTTGGATACCAAGGTGAATCAAACCAAGAGAGCAACAAAGGAGACAACAGTCAAACCCAAAGGGGAAGTTACAATCAAAGAGGAAACTTTAGGGGCAGAAGACCACCATTTAGAGGGAGATCTCAGGGCAGAGAACCTATCAGATGTTACAATTGCAATCAAGAAGGCCATATAGCTAGCAGATGTCTAGAAAAGGCAACAAGTTCAATGGGAGAAAGGAGGATAAGTCTGATCCAAGAATCTGATTGTCAAAGTGTGACCAGCTCAAACACTTTTCAAAGTGTGAATGCTCCTAATAGTTATGGACATCCTGAGAAAGGAGAATCTTTGATGATTAGGAGAGTAATGACCACCATGAAGGTTCCTAACAAAGAACCCCCACAAAGGAAGTCTCTCTTTAGAACTACTTGCAAGGCAGGAGGAAAGGTATGTAGAGTTCTGATTGACTCCGGATCCATTGAAAATTTTGTGTCAATTGAAATGGTAGAAAAGATTAAGCTTAGAAGACTGCCACATCCTTGCCCATACAAGATCTCATGGCTCACCCAAGGTTAGCAAACAGTTGTGGAAGAACAGGCTTGGGTGGAGTTTCAAATTGGACCATACAAGGATAGGTTATTGTTTGATATTGCCAAGATGGATGCTTGCCATCTCCTATTTGGAAGACCATGGCAGTATGAATTGAAAGCACACCATGATGGAGTTAGAAACACAAATTCAATCACCAAGGATGGTAAGGTGATAGATTTGCTACCATTAATGGAGAATGAGGTGGAATCAAAAGGGAAAGAAGTCAAGGCGATGATGGTAAAAGGCAAATAATTCATGAAAGAGATAGTAGAAGAAGGAGCAGTTGCATATGCTCTAATTCCATGCCTAAAGGTGAACAAGGAGTAGCAGCAAGAAGTCAAGGGAGAGAAGAGGCAAAGGTACATAGATCTGGCTGTCCAAGAGCTATTGGACAAATACAAAGGCATCATCTCAGATGGAATGCCAAGGTCCCTACCACCTATGAGGGACATCAGCCATTGCATAGATCTAATCCTAGGATCCACACTTCCAAACAAAGCAGCATACAAGCTTACCCCAGAACAAAATGCAGAGGTAGCAAGGCAGATTGAGGAATTGTTGGAGACAGGTCTAATTGGCAAGAGTTTAAGCCCATGTGCAGTACTGACTGTACTAGCACCAAAGAAGGAAGGCACTTGGAGACTTCGTACTGATTCAAGGGCTATAAACAAGATAACAATCAGGTATATATTCCCAATCCCTAGGATAGAAGATTTTCTTGATTGCTTGGGGGGTGCTAAATATTTCACAAAAATAGATTTAAAGAGTGGCTATCATCAGATTAGGATTAGGCCAGGTGATGAATGGAAAACTGCATTTAAGACCAATGAGGGGTTATATGAGTGGAAGGTCATGCCATTTGGTTTGTCCAATGCCCCTAGTACCTTTATGAGGTTGATGAATGAGGTCTTGAGGGAATTAACGGGAAAGTTTGTCATAGTATATCTAGATGACATCCTGATTTTCAGTAATATGAGGGAAGAGCACCTCAACCATATAGACTTGGTCCTCAAAAGGTTACATGAAGAGAAGCTAATGATCAACTTAGAAAAGTGTTTGTTCATGTAGGAAGAGATCATCTACTTGGGATTTCTCATCTCACATAACAAACTGAAAATGGATCAAGAGAAGGTAAGTGCCATATTGTCTTGGCCAACTCCTAAAACCTTGAATGATGTTACAAGTTTCCATGGGTTATCAACCTTTTATAGGAAGTTTATAAAGGGGTTTAGTCATGTTTGTGCACCCATGCTTGACACCATAAAAGGAGAACAGAAGTGCAGATTCACTTGGACAAAGGAGGCAGATGATTCATTTGAAACATTGAAGAAGAAGGTGGCAGAGCAACTAGTCCTTGCACTTCCTAACTTTAACAAGATTTTCCAGGTAGAATGTGATGCAAGCCACATGGCAATTGGGGCAGTAATCAGTCAAGAAGGTAGGCCTATTGCATTTTTCAGTGAGAAACTAAATGATGCAAAGAAGAGATACTCATCATATGATTTGGAGATGTACACTCTAGTACAGTCACTCAAAAAGTGGAGGCATTACTTGATGCAAAAAGAATTCATAGTGTTCACAGATAATCAGGCCCTTAGTTTCATAAACAGTCAAGAGAAGCTGAACCATAGACATATGGAGTGGGTGGAGACTTTGCAAGCTTTCACCTTCACACTCAAGCACAAGAAAGGGGTCAAGAACAAGGTAGCAGATGCTTTGAGCAGGAGGGATCTAACCATAAATCAGATCCAGTTGGAGAATGTTGGCATTGACTCTTTGAAGACCATGTATGATGCTGATAAAGACTTTGGAGAAATCTATAAGGTATGTATGTCCTTTGGTGAAAAATATTATGTTGAGTTCTCTGAATTTCTGATCCAAGATGGATTACTTTTCAAGGGTGGACAGTTGTGTATTCCAAGATGTTCTATGATACTGAATATAATTAGGGAGAAACATTGTGGCGCCATGGCAGGACATTTTGGTCTGGATAAGACACTTGATCTTGTGAAGAGGCATTACTATTGGCCCAAGTTACAGTCAGCTGTGAGGAGATTTGTGGAGGCATGTGTGATATGTCAGAAAGCAAAAGGGAGATCCACTAATGCAGGTTTGTATAAACCACTACCCATTCCTTCTAGGCTGTGGGAGAGCATAAGCATGGACTTTGTATTGGGTTTGCCTAGGACAAGGAAGGGATATGATAGTGTATTTGTTGTAGTAGACAAATTTAGTAAAATGGCACACTTCTTGCCATGCAAAACCACTTGTGATGCTTCATATGTTGCTGATCTATTTTTCAAAGAGATAGTGAGGATACATGATTTGCCATTGAGCATAGTGTCAGATAGAGATGTGAAATTTATTGGCCACTTTTGGAGGACTCTTTGGAAGAAGCTTGGAACAAATTTATCCTTCTCATCAGCCTACCATCCTCAAATAGATGGGCAAACTGAAGTTGTTAACCGTTCATTGGGAAATCTACTAAGGTGTTTGACAAAATAGTATGGAGAGAAGTGGGATAACATCCTACCGCAAGCAGAATTTTCCTATAATGACACCATTAATAGGAGTACAGGAAAGTCACCTTTTTAGGTGGTAAATGGTATTCATCCAAGGGGTATTTTGGAGCTGAGAGATCTACCTATAGGAGAGTCTATTAGTGCAGATGAAGAAGCTTTTGCATCAGCCATCAAGGAGGTGCATGATCAAGTCAAGACCCAAATCCAACAGACTACATTGAAGTACAAAGCATATGCTGACAAGAAAAAGAGGGATGTACAATTTGATGTTGGAGATTTGGTGTGGGTTAATCTGAAGAAGGAGAGGCTCCCAAAAGGTAAATATACCAAGCTAATGCAGAGGAAGATTGGACCATGTCAGATTTTGAAGAAGTGTGGGCAGAATGCTTATGAGATCCAACTTCCTCCTGATCTTGGATTGTCACCCATTTTCAATGTATGTGATTTAACTCCATACAAGCTGAATGCAGATGTAGAACAAGAACCATTGCAGGATGCAGCAGATGATGATATTCCTAAGCAAGATCCACCAAAATTGAAGAATATATTAGACTCAAGAGTGACAAAGAAGACAAGGAACAAAGAGTACATGGAGTACTTGGTGGCTTGGCACGAGAAACCTGATCTAGAGGTAGTTTGGATGACTGAAGATCAGATCACAAACCATGGTGCAGACCTTCAAACTCTGATCTCAAGTGGGCTTGAGATCTCTTCTCCCGGGGAGTATGGTGTAGGAGCAGCCCTTCAACAAGCTAAATATACATCTGAGGGAGAAGACTAAGGTTTAATATGTTTTATGCATTTTATGTTGTCATGTAGTATTTGTGGTGACATTTCATGTTTGTAAGTACCGACCCCACCATGAGAACCGACCCCACCATATGAACCAAGGTCACAAATTTGGCATCCTAATAAGCCAATTTGGACATCATTAGACATTTGGGGGTATGTGGAGGATTAAACCAATGTGTCATATTATTAGGTGTTTTGCTGTCTTGTGATAAACATGTGTTGTGTGATTAGTTAGGATTTTTTATTATAATCTTCGTTTAAGCAAAATCAGAACAGGGGAGTTGAATATAAAAATAGGCAGAGGTGGTTAAGGAAGGGTTGGCTTTTCACCTTCTAGAAAATTTATCAAATGTATGAATCTCTATAATCAGTTTGTGTTCCTTGAGACACAGAGAGATGAAGTTGAAATGAAGAAATAGAAATTTTGTCAGTTGTGTTTTACAAATTCTAAGGTTCTATGTAAATACTCTGTATATCAAATTGTTCTATGTATATTATCTGTATAGAATTGTTTTGTATTTAATTTAGTCTTTCTGTTGTCGAGATGCATGATTAAAACCATTCCACTGGTGGATTTCTATGAAATCAGTGGAATGGACTTGTAAAATAGTTTTTTGTTTTGTTTTCCTTGTGTTCGTGGTCATGACAGAATAGAAACTACGAGATTTGTTACAGAGGAGGTTATCGGCGTGAGATTTAGATATACATTTTATGTATATACAACAATTGCATACCGGGAACAGTTTGTGAGTATACCGCATTTGTATGCGAGTATCATCATGTGTATATCCTGTGAAGAAAGGTATGTATAAGATTCCTTTTGGGTTAAGTTCATGTTGTTCACTGAATAAACAAGCAGTGTGTATATCACTAATGTACCTGAGTACATTTCATGTGTATATCACATTTGTATGCAAATATACATTTCTTGTGTATCTTGCATCTATGTATCGGGTTGAAGTATATCGGGGAAAGTGATAGTAGATGGTTGTGGGTGGTTGAACCAATTCAAAGGTTCAACGGTTCAATGGATACAACAAGTTCATTTGGTTTGCCAGTTCATTGTAGTAAGTGTTGCCGGCAGTTGAACCGGTTCAATGGTTCAACAGACACAGCGGGTTCGTTTGGTTCATCGGCTCAACAAGGAGCATCAGGTTGAACAGTTCAATGGGTTCAGCAGGTTCATCACTGATAATAGTAAGGGTTGTTGATAGTTGAACTAGTTCAACGATTCAATGGTTCAACGGTTCAACGGGTACAATGGGTTCATCACTGATAGTATTAAGTGTTGCGATAGTTGAACTGACGGTTGAACCAGTTCAATGGTTGAAAGAGTTCAGTGGGTTCAATGAGATACCAAGGATCATTTGGTCCGCCGGTTCAACAAAGCATAGATGGGTTGAATCGGTTCAACCGAGAGTTGTCGACAGTGTTAAGACTGTGCGATGAAGGTATATTGAGTCGATAGTTGAAGGTTCAACGGTTCAAAGGTATCAAGGGGTTCATTTGGTTCGACGAGTTCACGAGTTCAATGAACTTGGAGGTTTCAAGTGGTTCAAAGGTTCAACCACAAAGACAGTTCAACAATTCTGATCTACAAAACTGAATGTATCAAGTTGACTCTGATTAGGGAAGCCGATAGCTCATGTGTTGCTGATAGGCAACCGATGCAAAGCGCAAACATCGGTATAAGGTGTGTGATTGGAGGAAGGTTGTTTTCCCCAGCCGATAGTGTGATATCTGATCGATGGGTAAACAGACAACGGTAAATGTATGTGGGTGAGGGGTTGACACCTAATTTACACATTTCTGCTGGTTAGCTCTGCATCAATTTCATTGTGTTGCAGAGTAGTATTGTGTTGTGTTTGTATGTGTTTGTTGCATATTTGGCTTCATCAATCCATCTCCTCATGATTTGAAGGCATTTCATCTCCGTGAGGGTTTTCGCCTCCAAGGTGATATCTATTTTGTGTTTCAATCAATCTATCTTATCATTTGATTTTGCCTCTATCCATCAAGGACACACACTTTATCTAACAATGGTGTTGGAAGGCTTGAATGCCATTCTGGGGCTTGACTGAGGCAAGCTCCTAAACACCAAAACTCCCAACTCCTCTCTTTTGATTGCAAGTTACAGGTGTATGATCTTATAGAGAGGAGTTGCAAGAGATCAGAGCAAAGGATAAAGAGTCACGATATGAAGAAAACGGTGAAGAATATTCCCTCCTGGACAAGGGCACCCGCCCCTGTGCCCTCCTAATTGTTGTTGTCAAAAACTCTGAAGCAGGTTGCAGTCTTCATCACCTCATAGTTCTAGAACCACAGAAAAAGTTGCATGTTGAACTAGGGCACCCTCTCTAGTGTCCACAAAGTTTTCACTTTCCAAAATTTGAATCCTAGTATGTTTCTAATCTGCATTTAGTGCTATCCTGTGTGATCATTTGTCGTGTTTCATCCATCTGTATACAATTTGATATAATTAGGGTTCAAGGCTTAATCGAACTAGGGTTTGACATAACTATCAATCTATTATATCTTTCCTATCATTCCTAAGTGACACACAACCTATAGCTGAGTCCTCTTCATCTGTAGTGACTTAGCTTGATTGTTGTCATTGAATGTATATGTGAAAGGAGGGTTTGATTGCATCTAATTAACCACACTTCAACCTCATTCCCACTTTTCATAAATAACACTTTCAATGAATCCATTTTGTGGTGAGCCCTATAATGATGGCATCCAATTTTTGTTTAGGGAGAGGAGGATGTTAGAGATGGAATCAATCTCTAAAACCCACAAATGATATTTTCTTGGACATCTCTAAACCTTCATTCAATAGATCCTTTCTAAATCATGTCAACCATGGTGTATCACCAAGAATGTCTCATTTGAAGTGTTTGTGTTTTTTTTGTAGGAATGTGGATGTCATGGGGAGAAAAAGAGCACATAGTCTTTGCTCCTTTTATTTTCTTTTTACTTTATAATCTTACAAAACTTTCACTTGCATAAGGAAAGGAGGGTCAAGGAGCTATTTGACACTTTTCCTTAGTTCCTCATGGGTTCTGCAATTTTTCCCTTATAAGGGCTTTCAAAACACTTTTGCACTTTTAAAATTGCGTAGGTGTTTTCACATGAAACAACACTTACACAAAATGGTGTTAATTGAAACCATACCCCTCTTCAAACATGTGTAATAGACATCAAGGCAAAGAGGTTCCTAACATTATAATCAATGGAGTTCAAATACTCAATCCAAATTCAAATCTATATATACCATTCAAATTTACATATGCAAGAGTTAATACTACAATCTCATAAATAAATCTAAAATAGTAAACAACAAAACATTGATTTAGTTATAATTCATTTCTTCATAATGGTGCTTTGATCCTAAGCCCCAAAGCTAGGGTAAAGCTTAACCAGTCGGTGCGTTGTAAAACGGTTGGCTGGTCGAAATCCTGTCGACGGAAATGGTTTCGACAAATTGATTGACAAGTAAGGTCATTGAACAGGTTGAAAGAATTACAGTGAAGAGGTCGACGGCAAACAGAGTCAAAAAATCCATAAATAGTCGGCACGACAACGTGTCGACTGTTTATGGTGGGCGCAAAGCTAATGAAGGTGGCAAAGAACAATAAACTATCATAACTTTCTTTAATATAAAAAGAAAAATGTCTTATGCTCTTGAAATGAAATGTGTCTCCTAATACACAATATCAAGGTTATAAGGTAAGGTTATAAGGTAAGGGATAAGGCGTCCTCTTTTCACTGGCTTGATCTGCCATAGATGGTGAAGGAGATGGTGGGTTCGTTTGCGTTCTTACAGGCCGCCTCTTTTGATATCTTACTCTTGGAAAGTAATCTTCCCTGCCCATTTGCTCTCTTAAATGGGCTTCGGGAGGTGCCCTGAATAGTGGCCTGCGATAGAGTTTCACTTTTATTTTCGAAACGCCGGCTTGTCTGAAGAGCCACAGTCGTCTGTTGTCATTCGACCACATTACACCATTCTCATTTTTGGCCACCTCTATCAGAGGAAAATTGCTCGCATTGAGTCGACCTGAGCGAAACTCAGTTAAAGCGTCCGTTAGGAGAAATTCCTGTCCAAGCGCTTCATTCGTCCAAGCTTAAGTAATGCATTCAACATCACATTCAATTCTCAACTTCTTTCACACGATTGACTGCAGATTAATCAGTGGAGATTCCAAGTTAGTGGAGATGGGTTCGATGAGCCCCATTAAAAAAGTTTGAGACAATGTTCGCCACAGATTAATCAGTGGAGATTCCAAGTTAGTGGAGATGGGTACGATGAGCCCCATTAAAAAATCTTGAGACAATGTTCGCTACCAGCTCTCTCAGTTATTCTTAAACATTATCTACTTTAACAGTCAAAAGTAAAATTTGGCCAATAAAGATAGGACAAATATTTATCAAAATTTGGCTAATAAAGATAGAACGAATATTAATTTTTTATTTTTTTTGGGGTGAGGATGATATTTAAGTAAAGTGTTAGCGACAGCAAATATCTCTCATTTGCTTTAAGGACAAAGATGAAAAAAATTATTTAAATTTGGTCATGATTTGTCATTTCAACTTTATTAAGAGAATACAATATTTTCACCTTTACATAGTAACTTAGAGTAGAAGTCATTTGCTTTAAGGACAAAGATGAAAAAGCTTTATTTAAAAATGATCATGATTTGTCATTTCAGCTTTATTATAAGAATATTGTATTTTCACCTTTAGGCAAGTAACGTAGAATAGAAGTTATAAGACTGAAATAATTATATAGATATGTTTAGTTATAAAGTACTGAAATTAATAAAGAAAATATATTTAGCTTTTGGGTTTGATGTTGTATGTTTTGTAATATATGTTTTTTTTTTAATTTGTCAATGTTAATGTACTAATTTTGTAAGATGGCATTTGTTAAACTAATAAATTGATTGTACTTTGCTTTAAGTCATTTCCACAATGTAAAAATGGTTTTTGTGTTTATATATTCATGCTAAGTACATTTTATCTTATCAAATCTTGTTTTCCTTGACTATTTGAACATGGTGGTGCTAGTAGACACTAGTAGATTTTCCTATATGAAGTGGAGGAGGTGACATGCTCCCCTCCTTTTGTCTTAGCGTAACCCTCAAAATCATTTCAACAATTTGTAGAAATTTTAAGACACTTCAAGTAGCCATGTAAATACATATTTTGTCCTCCTAGGTGTGAATACAATGATAATGCAATTCTAAATCATGATATCATAAGATGATTCTCTTCTCTCCCACAATCTTGTAAAATGAATTTAGGGATTGCCCTTTTATACAATACCCTAGCACACAAATTTGAACCTTTCATGCTCAAGTCAATAAGTAATGGTTGGTAGGAAGACAATCAACTTGGACATAGGATTAAATTTGGATTTGAAAGTTTTCATGTGAAATATGCATTACTAATTTAAACTAGGTGTAAATTAACACCAACAGGTTCAGCGTATGATAAGGCATAGAAAACTAAAGATTGACTCTAGACTCTTTGTGTTGAAGTCACCAAAAGGACTCACAAGACCAAGAATCATCTAAAACAAAAAAATAACCTTCCACAAAAGAGAGAAGTAATGAAAATTCTATAATGCCAATATTCACCATAGTATACCATTCAATGAAATAAAATATACATAGAGGGCCCTTGTATATATAGGAAATGGTGAGACATAAAACAATATCAGATTATAACAAGTGTCATGATCTCATGACTTGAGATAAAAAGTAAATTCCATGAGTAAACTTAAGTAACTAGGTGCAAAAAGAAGCTAGAAGGGATACTAGTTAGGTAATATATCATGTTACCACCAGCACCCCACTTAAGTACAAATTAGAGGAGAAAAAAAGAACAAATAGACTCCAAGATGGGTCTCAACAACAAGGCCTAATGAGATACCCATGAACAAAATATTTCTCACAAATGGAGAAAAGGATAAAAACCCATAGGAAGAAAATCCTCCCTCAAAGAGAGAAAACATGAAAAGAAACATGTATAAGTGAAGGAAGGAGGACTCAAGGTGACCCTCTAAGGATAAATTCCCTCACCCTAAGAATTGATCACAAGTAAAGATAATGATGTGATGTCAAAGGCTTAGTGAAGATATTTGCAACCTACTTAGTAGGAAAATGTACTCTAAGATAAGAAGACCACCTTGGGTGAGTTGCCAAATGAAGTACATGTGGATTTTGATATGCTTATTCCATTGATGCTCTATTGGGATGCATGAAATGTGTATGGAACTCTGATTATCATACCAAAGAGCAGTGGGGTGATAAGTAGGAACCAAACTCTATCATCAACTTGCAAAGCCAAAGAACCTCCTAAGTAGCAATAACCACACCTTAATACCCAACTTCTATAGATAATAATTCAACAACATAGCTACCTCTTGCAAGACCATGCAGTTAGACCAAAACAAAGGGAATATAAAAAAATTAGAAGTAGAATTATGATCATCAAGATCACCAGCCCAAGTCATTGAAGCCCATAATTAAAGAAGCTCCTTATGTGTAGTGACTGCCAAAATGTTAATTCCCCTAGATATACTACAATATAAATTTGACTGCCTTCTAGTGACTCTCATGAGGATCTTGAGATAAATAGGAGACAAGACCAATTGCAAAGGAAATATTAGGATGACTATGTGTTAATTACAAAAGATTGTGAACCAACTACTAGTATAATGTAGCATCAACTTTGGTTGTAGTGAAACTAGTAGAAAATGTGATATCTAATTGAAATGGAGTTGGGAAAGGTTTGCAATCAGCCAGGACAAATCTGTAAAGAAAATCAAGAGAATACGCCTATTGAATTATAGAAATCCCCTTGAAATATTGAAGAACCTTAAGACCAAGGAAGAAATACAAAAGACCAAGATCAATCATATCAAACTACTCCATCAATGCTCTCTAAACACCATGGATCATGAAGATGGAGCTGCCCATAAGAATCAAGTCATCTACATACAAAACAAGTATCAAAAGATGCTCCTTGTGTCTCTAAGTGTAAACTAGTATATTGGAATAGTAGAAAAATTAACTAGAAGTAAGTGAGAAGTTATCCATCTTCTCATATTTAGACTGGGGAGCTTGTTTGAGACCATGCAATATACAATGTGGCCAACAAAAAAGTGAAGAAAATTGCACAAAACATGGAGGCTGCTCCATATAGAACTCCTCGTGAATAGATCATAGTGTAAGAAGACACTATTCATATCCATCTAATAAATTAACCATCCTTGAAATGCAACAAGAGAAAGTACAAGATGAATAGAATCCATCTTGGCAATAGGATAAAAGGTCTCAAAATAATCAATTCCCTCAACTTGTGAAAACCCCTCAGCCACAAGACATGTAAATTTTACTTGTTAATGGATCTATTTTCTACATATTTGGTTTTGCACACCCATTTTCACTAAACTAACTTTCTTCCCTTGGCAAGAGAGACAAGATTCTATGTGTGATTTTTTATCAAAGAATAATACTCCTCAATCATAGCACTATCCCACTTTAGATTTTTTGTTGCATCTATAAACCTCTAAGGATCATTTAAAAGTGTATGACTCAAAAGATTGACATCTTCTATCTATAAATGAGTTTAGTGACTGAGAATACGTAAGATCATGAACCAAAGTTTTAGCCTCCTCAAGAGTAGTGTGGGCCCAATAGGGCAAAGATTGTGCACTAGGATGTGGTGGATTAGGAGCATCATCTTCATCATTCTCAAGAAGTAAAGTATCCTCAATAGATTAAAAAGGAGTAGATAGTGAGGGATACGAAAGTGATGGTGTATCCACCTGTGTGAAGTGCTAATCAAACTAGATATCTCACAAAATGAAAACATCTTAAGTGATAGGATAAAAAAACCTATAATCCTTCATGTCCTCACAATATCCAATAATGATCAGAGGTTGACTATTCTTCTCCGTAGCCTTATGTTTACCATCTAGAATGAATTCCCAATCCTCACTACCAAATACTCAAAAAGAAGAAACATTAGGCTTGATATGGTGTTGGTAAATATATTTGTTGTTGTGATTCATCACTGAACTCAATGTAACTCACCCAATGGGTAACGATTGCAATAGTTGGAGAAATTGCCATTGAATAGATGATTTTTCTTTGCATTTGAGAGGGGAGTCTCCCTTCTATAATAGGGATTTCTATATTTTCATGAACTTTTAACCAAAAAGTACAAAAGAAAAAGAAATGGAAATAAAATAAAAAGGGGAAGAGTAAATACACCCTAGATAGATTAAACATAGACAACTATCTAGAATTACTCAACATGAATCAGGAAGGAAGGAAAGAAAAAGGGTATGTAAAATTGAATAGATAATAGATTCATTTCCACATATAGTATTAACCAAAGATGGGATAAAATATGCATATTTGTTAAATACAATCTAGAGTTCAACAAATCTACACAACAATGATTGTTTGAAATAAATAAACAAAATTGAATCAAATTTCCAAATTATAAAGAAGGATCTTAAGAAATAATAACAACACAATCTAATATAAGAAAAGATAATGCTCAAATGACATATTGAAAATTATAGTCCTTCCTGAAGTATTATTCCTCAAAATTTCATGAAAGAACAAAGTCCCTTGCCTTCTTATACAATATGTTGTGTGTTTGGCCAATAATGGTAAGCAACAATAAACCTTGACAACACTTTATAGTGATTAGACTACATTTTATAGGGAAAGGTTGTTCACTTTCTTGTACAACTATTCTAGTTACCCCTTTGGATATTACAAAAACATGTAAAATAATATTAGAAAGCCTTTAAATGAGTGTGTTTACCTTAACTCATTCAAATAAATATGTTCCAAACATAAATAAAACTAAGTTTATAATAAAATATTAATCCTTCATTTGAATTTGGCAGGCTTGTGGTTGTCATGGAATTATGTCAAACATTTCATGTACATTGCCTATAGGTGATGATTCCTAAATTAACTATTTATGTTTTCATCTTAGCTTGACAAAAAAGTTATTTAATGACTTTGATTGAGTAGAAAAATCATATCTAAATACCTTTATCCTCTACTTTCACATTCATGGTACCATCAGAATTCACTTCAAAAGTAATGTCAATTTGAGGAACTTCCCCTTGGAACTACACAAATATCATTCAACTAAAGTGTCTAAAGTAAGGTGGGCCCATTGTTGCACCTATAAACAATGATAAACCTTGATATCAAATTGTGGCCTTATATGTTAGATGATGAGTATAATATCTCATGAGTTTATTTTGTTTTCTAACCATTATAAATTTACCATAATTCCTTAGCTAAATGCTTATTAGATGAAGTATTTGCAACATATTAAAACTACATATTTCTAAGTGCATTCCCTCCTAAAGTAAAGGTTCCAATCAACTCTTACTCAGGTCAAGCATCTACTGAAATGTTCCAATGCCTTCATTAAATTTATTTTATGTTTAAAACTTGTAACTATGGTGTTTAAAACCCTTGCAATAGACCATGGTGTTGATGAAATAGTAATTAACCTTGTCTATGCTTAAAAATTTTGCATTTATGTCATTTGGGTAAACTTCAAGGTCAACTTCAAACCTACAAATTATATGTTATCAAATATTTTTGTAGATCTTTCAACAAATCCATTTTGCGGTGAGCCCTACAAATGATGGCATCCATTTTTAGTGTAGGCAGAGGAGGATGTTGGATATGGAATTTAACTTAAAAACTCACAAATAATATTTTCTTAGACATCTCTGAAGATTCATTCAATAGATTCTTTCTAAATCATGTCAACCATGGTGTATAACTAAGAATGTTTCATTTGAAGTGTTTGCATTGTTTGTAGGAATGTGGATGTCATGAGGAAGTTTATTGAAATGTCTACATGGGGAGAAAAAGGTCACATAGCCTTTGCTCCTTTTATTTTTATTTTACTTAAATATAATCTTAGAAAACTTTCACTTGCATACGTAAAGGAGGGTCAAGGATCTATTTGACACTTTTTCATGGTGGATCAGATACCAATTAGGCTTGAGAAGATACTCACACACGTGCTTCCAAGTTGTTGAGATAAAGCTTATTGTGGGCAAGTCTTTTGCCTCCATGGTAAGGGAAGCACATGACCTTGTATTCCCTAGCTATCCTTTGCTTGGTAGATAACATTATCGGTGGGCCCATAGAAATTGACACTCCTTTCTTTATTAATTCAAGAATTGTTGTTGTGCCTTTTTGATTGGGTATTGTGAATACCAAGTGGTTGATTGTAACCTTTTCATAGCTAGTCAAATTTTTGAATGTCTTTGTTGCTTGTTTGAAAACACTAGCCAATTGGTATCCTTGAAACAAAATTGAATCCAAGGTCATGTAACCCATAGTCCAACCTTCATGCGAAAATCAATTCATTTTGTGTTAGTCCAAATCATAAATCCACTTTTCCATCATCAAAACAAGTCCATCCCCTTTTCAATCCATACTCCATATCCACAACCTTTTAGCCCCTATCTCATTTTCTCAAACCTTAATCCTTTGTTCATTCAATTCTATAGTCCATATCACCCATCCATAGATCTTCACATATTATTCCCCATCCTATATCCTTACATTAATCTAAACCACACTTTTATCCTAATCACTCCATCTTTTTTACACCTTAGTCCATCCCTTGTTCCATTTAAATAAATCCCTTATCTACACACCTTGGCCATAACAACTGTTGTCATCCAAGTCCATTACCTACCTTAGAAATCCTTGGATAACATAAATGTCACTTTTGGATCCTTCTTTATTCAAAAATCATCCCATCCATCATTTATGACCCTTAATCATCCTAGGGCCTAAAATCTAATCCTTGGGAGCCTTAACTATCCTAGGGACCATAATTCATCCTTTGAAACTCTATAACTATCTATGGATTCCAACCAATCTTAATCAAAATGAAAACATCATTAGGATCTAAAACAAGTGTGATATAAACTCAATCCAAGTTAAGAAAACTCATCCATCTAGGTCATCTATTCCTAATCATCATATGATCCATCAAAATTATCCATTTAAATCATTTGTCCAAGCCATCCCAAAATCATTTATAAACTTACCTAAGGTCATCACCCTTTGTATTTAATATCCCTCTCTTACCATAATCATCCAAATCCAACCATAAATCTTTGGGTTCAATGTGGTCTCCTTTTTTCTACTCATTTGATCCAAATTTAATGTAATCAATTCATCTCAATATTATTGGCTCTTGTCACTTGAAAAACTACTAGAATAGAAATGAATGAATAAAATACCTTCCTTAATCAATCTCTCATAGAGTGATTCCTCTTTTTAGGAGAATCATCCCAACCACCACATGATAGTAGTGAAACTAATGATGACCTTCCTGGTCAACTTGAGTATCCTAGTGATCCCTATACTATCCTTCATTCTAGACAAGGACATGACTTAATAGAGAGGTTCATTGAAATAAACAAAGATGTAATCCTTAAACAATTCACTGAATTAGGTGCTAAACTACCTCATGTTATGACATCTCTTGTCTTGATCACATAGTGTACCTCAATCCTCTAGCTCATAGGCATACCCATGAGGAAAATCCCATCACTTCTCATGACCAAACTAACCTCCATATATACCAAAAACATCACATCTCAAACCACATGATCCTTCACCATCAAAGGTAAAGACAACCTCCATCTTTTACATGACTAAACAAAATCCCACTTAGATCATAATAATCCTTCTCAAGGCAAACAATCTCTTTCCATTAGGGGTAACCCCCACTATTAGGAATCGGTTCCACCTACAACACACATAGACCTTCACAATGAGTCCCAAAATTCTCCACTCACTAATTGAGTTACATCAACTATAGACACCCAACCTCAAGCTAACCACCATACTTCCCATGTGGAGTACATTTCTATTCCCATCCCAAACCAAAACACCTCCCACATTCACACTTCCAATATAACTATTCCTAATCTTGGGCTTCCATCTAAAACCAACATCAATTCTCTATGAAACATCAACTGATACCAATAATTCACCTCTCCTAAGAACTACAATGAATACACTTATCCACCACCACCTAACTCATCTTTCAATGAAGAATGGAAAGCCATGAATGAAAATTTCAAAGGAATTCAAGAAGGGACTCATAAAAAATCATATAATTTAAAATAATTATATCCCTATCCTTTTGATTGATCCATATCACAACTCCCATTTCCTACCCCCTTTGAAATTCCAAATTATGATAAATACAAGGGAAAGGGGTATCCTAAGGAGCATATCAAATTATTCTTCATGGCAAGCCAAGAAGTGGTACATGAGGACATATACTTACTACACATTTTCCCCCATGGTCTAGGTGGGCAAGCACTTGAGTGGTTCTTGCACCAACCTAAGGGGCCCATCACATCCTTTAGAGACCTAGTTGAAAAATCTATTTGACACTTGAACTCTTATAATATGGACCATGAGCTAGCTATGATGGACCTTTGCAATACCAAACAAAATCAAGGGAGATATTTTCATCATTCCTTCAATGATGGAGAGCCTTGGCTTGTAGATTACCATGGTTGGTTCCAGAAAAAGCAATTTGTTTACATCTTTGTCACAAATCTCAACTTGGAATTGGCATTCCATTTACAAGTCCAATGTGTCACTTCTTTTGATGAGCTCATCAAAAGGGGAATCCAAATTGAAAAATCCCTCATAGCCAAAGGAGCAATAAAATTTTATTCAAAGGATCACAATCAAAATGAAAAATAAAAAAATTTCAATGATAAAACCAAATTCTTTAGCAAGAACAAGAATGTAGTTGGAGATGGTGTTACTGAGACAAAAATTTTCTAAAACATCCAACAACCTTCATCCATTACCATTCCATCCACATCTCTCAAGCCTAAAACAAAGAGGAGACAATTCACACCATTAGGTGAACCTATTGAAGGTATCTTCTACCAATTGATCAAATCCAACATGATCACCTTTCCTCTTACAAAACCCTTTGTTGAAATCCAACCTAAACCCTCTTGGTATAAGGAGGATGAATATTGTGACTATCACTGAGTTACAAGTCATGCCACAAACAAATGTAAGAAATTAAAATGTTGTCCTATTTTTCTCCCCCACCAAATAGCCCAAATCCATAAAATCTCTAAGTGTTTTCCTTATTTCCCCTTAAACCCTAAGTTTTACAGTCAAATCTTACTTTATGTTATAATCCATCGTTGATTGTCTAGCCTAGGTTACGGGTCATTTAAGTTATAACCTTGAGTCCTATATGTCATGAAGTGACCAGCCCCAAGTCCTAATGTTTACCTTTTATTGCCCATCAAAGTCATGTTCTTTATAAAGTTCTTAAGCCCTAACTCTTTCTAGGGGCCCGAAGGTGCCACATGGTAGGATATCGCAAGCCTACAGACCGCCGAAGTTGATGTCATGTTCCCACCGCAGGGCTGTGAAATGAGGATAGTTGTAAAGTTTATCGTGGCCTATGGCCATAGGATCAATGACTCAGTTGGATGAAGTAGATTGCGCTAGGTGTCGAAGGATAAAGTGAAGAGGTGGGATCATTAAGGATCGAACGGTAGCGCAGTGTTGCAGGAGAATCTTGTCTGCAAGAAAGATTATATGCATGGCTGTGAGATGATGACACATAGCCTATTCTTTTGTTCTTCCTCCTTTTCAAAGGCTGCAGTGGGTAGCTTCCAAGTTGTACCATGTGTCGGTGCGGTGCAAGTTCTACACAAAGCAAAGGCAAGTTCCCCTTTGATTTGCACCGGCCCGCCATGTGTCCAAGTTCGTAATTTCAGAATCAGCTAAGTGGTAAGTGTTTTTCAGGCTTCAGAGTTCCCTTCTTCCACGTTCCTCTTTTGGAAGGTCCGATCTCTGTAGAGTTTCATTGTGCCACATGTTAGCCCCACACAAGTTCTAAACAAAACAAAGAAAAGAGGCTCCTCAAGTTTGCATGAGTGATTCATGTGGTGGAGGATAGAACTTAAGTTCCGATGGAGCATTTCATCAAACACTGTGGCATTTTCGCTAAGACTCTTACCTTCGTTGAGCCTCATCTAGACTTCTCGTAAAGTCACAAAAATTGCCACATAGGAAGAATCTTTGGGCCTCAACATAGATTCAAAAGGGAAAGTGATGGTTGTCGTTTCTAAAAAATAATTCTATCTATGACCATTATTCAAAAGAGACTCTCTAGCATCTCGAAGGTGGGAAAGATTGCCGATTAGGAAAGTATGCAGACTCTGCCAATCGGGGTATTGTAGGGGTCAAAATTTCAAAGGATTCAAAATCATGGAGACACAGATTTGAGGCCTTTAAGGATTTAAGTGTTGTAAAAGATTTTCTCAAGAAATATAGTCTCATATGCCATTAATGCAAATCCTATGCCTCTCAGATACCCTTTTCAGATATTTGTTGCATTTATGGTTACAGGTCGATGAGTTAGTTGCTCACCTTGAAGAGGGACAAAATATCTCTCAACCACCTATGGACTCCAGATATTTTCTGCATTAATTCTTGCAAATAGACATCTTTCAGGCAGAGATATTTTTTGACAGGGCCCATGGGGCAATTTATTGTAATCTAATTAGGTCATTTGGAATCAGATGCTATATATGCATGAATGTAAGATGTAATAAAGGTTGGAAAATAGTTTGATATTCTTGATGCCTCTATTTTCCAAATAGAACTTTCCTCTGACGTAACTGTGCCTCTTGATCAATACATATGGTGTTTTACTTTTTCATGCTTTTTAACTTTGTGTAGTCTTAGAATTGGCTATTGTTTGTGAATGTTTAATTCCTGGCAATCCATTCTTTACCTCTATTAAAATCTTCATGATCTATGTAAGTTTATTAGTTGTATTTCTTTATTTGTGCATCTTAGCTTTGTGAATGTTATTTATTCAAACCTGATGTATCACCCCTTTCCATTTTTAGTTCATCCTTCTTTCACTTTTCCTCAATGGTGGATAGATTAGGTTTAGTCTTAGGTTAGATGAATCTCTCATTCAGCAAAGGAACCAGCCTCTCTCTGGAGATTTGACCTCCCTGCAGAGTCCCACACCTAGAGGTCATCTCAATGTTTCACTAGATTGTTGGAGCCCTAAAAGCCTTCAACATTGGGTGCAAATCTATATGAGAATAGTTTTTGGCACACCCCGTGGGACTCTAAGCATAAGCAATCAAAGAATTAGGCTAAGAATTTGGTGTTCTTCTTAGTACTCTATAGATTGGCAGATGTTTTATGCACCTGGTGACTCTACAAGCTCTGGGTCTTGATCAGTGCCATCTTTTATGCCTATGCAAACTAGGACATCTTTAAGAGGTAACTTTCAATTTGTTGAATTATCTATTGCTTCTTCAAGGAGAAGGTCTAGGTTATCTAGGTCTCCTGCAAGAATGAACAACAACCTTACCTTACCTCATTCAAGGGCCCAATCCACACCCCCTCCTATTAGGTTTCAATATAATAGAAGAAGCTTGCACATTCCTATACTGAATTTGAATATCCCTAGGATGGCAAGAAATCTACCCTTTGTGACCTTTAATGGAGGAAGTCCATTAGATTTGGATGCATACAATGGCATACCTATTGTATCCCTAAAAAGTGTTTCACCCTTCACGGGTGATGGTTCTATAACCCCTGGTGAGCATGTCAAAGGCATATCCAATGTATGCTTGGTCCATCATATACAACATGAAGATGTTGCAGTCTGACTCATGGTCTCATCTTTTAAAGGGAGAGCTCTTCAATGGTTTAGGAGCTTGACCCCTGCTTCAATACATACCTGGGATGAGCTAGGAGAAGCCCTCTACAAATAGTTTGGAGAGAGGACAGATAATGTTTCATTGCTTGAGCAGTTAAAAACTATCAAAAGAGCTCCAAGTGAGATGCTAGCAGACTTCAACTTCAAATTCCAGAGGACATGGGAGAGAATTCTAGGTATCCTCATGCCATCTCCACAAGGTGCTTTCTTGTATTTTTTAAGAGATTTGAATCCTGACATTGTAGTGATGATGCAATCTATGGATGATGAACCCCTACCCATTGGCTATGAGACAACTCTGAAAGTTGAAAACTACCTAATACAAGCTAGAAAAACTACTCCCAGACCTATTGTTCCACTTTTTCCAGAGTTTCCTTCATCATCCCACTAGCCCATTATTGCTCCCATCCCAGAGCCTAAAGCTTCAACATCCTCTCTTTCTCAGGAAGAGAGTGACCTTAAGACCCTAATGGCCAAGTTGACCAATAAGGTGAATAGTATAGCTATTCAAACTGCTCCCAATCCTCACCAAAATTATAGTAAGGGGTAGTCATCTAGCCAGAATTGGTACCAAGGGTATAATCCTAATAGAAATCATAACTAGAATCAGGGTTACCAACAAAATAGATACCAAAATCCTAACCTTGCACAACCTTTACAAACCATTAGACCTATATCAAAGATACCAGCTGTGAACCCAGCTAGGGCTTTAGTCCCTACTCAAAATAATTTGGCCCAGGAGGCAGATTGGTGCTACTCCTGCAACCAAACTCATAACCAAGCCTCTTGTGCTCTTGGAACACAAGAGAGAGCTTTAATGGTGCAAAACTTTAACACTCAGCAGGCATCATTATCAGAGCCAGCCAATAACAATCCCGAAGTACCAAATTATGCTACTTTTGATGCCAGCATGATGCTATGGACTGCAAAAGATTTTTGTGTTGTCAATCAACCTATGGACAATGTTGTTATGCCCATTGTAGACAATACCAGATCAAAAAAGAGGCAGTTGGAGGCTACACCCATGCCTACTATGTTACAAAAAGAGCCTGTCCCAAAGGCAAAAGTGGCCAGTGCCATAATTCCAACTCAGAGTAGCAAATCTGCTACCACAAAAGAAATTCCATCAGGCTCAAAGGTTCCTGAACAAGTTGTAGATCCATCAAGGAAGGGAACATGGATTCCCTCAATGTATAAGGCAGCCATTGTTCTACTAATTATAGAGGAACAAGTGGAGAAAACAAGTATCAATGTCTCCATGTGAGAAGTAATGTCCATCCCTTCCCAAAGCAATTTGTTACAAGAAGCCTTAAGGCACTTCCCATCAACTGAGTTAGTAGCAATAGATCCATCAACTAAACAAAAAGAAAAGGCTCTTGTCAGTCATGTGCAACCGAGTGAAGGAGAAGTAAGTACAGTAAAAAAACCATCCCCTTTCTGCTTGTCTTTGATCATTGGCAAGTTTTTAGTGCACAACAGTATGATTGACAATGGAGCTAGTGTTTCAATCATGCCCAAGAAGATAGTAGATGCATTAGCCATCAAGTATACCCTTGTTTCATCATGAGTATTACAATTAGATGTCACCTCTATGAACACTATAGGAGTGATCAAGGGACTAGACTTCACTCTACATGCATGTCCAAACCTGACTTTCAAATAGGACATTTCAGTCATTGATCTTCCTCCTTTCTTTGCCATATGCCTATCAAGGGACTTCACAACTAAGGTAGGTGGCTACCTTTCTTCTCACTAGTCTCATATGCTTTTAAGGACCAGATATGGTACAAGGTTCACCATCAAGGCTGAACCAATTTCAAATTATCATGTGGAAAACTATGAGCACGGCCTGGTGAACCCACATGTTATGTTTCAAGGTGAGGAAATGCATGAACCAGAGTAAATTGAAGCTGAACCTTCACCTCTTCCTATTCCTGATCTATTTCTTAATGAGTGGGCAAGGGGTCATGAATATTTTGACCCTTATGACACCACTGAAGTGACTGATTTGGGCAACTACATGATACATGAAGGGGATTCTTTAGTCACTTCTATACTTAAGCTAGATGATGACTCCAATGGTCCATGGAATATAGTTTTTGATAGTGCAAAGAGCAGAAATGGAGCTGGTGCAGGGGTTTTATTAGTCTCTCTGACTGGTAGGAAGATGCATTTTGATCATAGGTTACACTTTTCTTGTACCAATAATGTAGCAGAATATGAGGCATTGGTTCATGGTTTGCTTATAATAGAAAAGGATAAAATCAAACATTTGGAGATCTTTCGTGATACTAAGTTGGTGGTCAACCAAGTTAGACAGAAATGTGCTATAAAAAAACTAGCTTCCAAGAGCTTACAAACATAGAGTTTGGGGCCTATTTGAGAGTTTTGATGCTCCCAATCTATATGTAATCCCAAGAAAATTAAATTTAGAGGCTGATCAATTAGCAACAATGGGAGCTCAATTTTATCCACCTAAAGATTTGTTTCAGGGTCCCAATCAGCATGTGAAAATGCTCATCAGGCCCTCTGTTCCTGACAATGATATTCATTAGCAAATTTTTGATAGCGATGAGCAGATCGCATGTTTCATCCAAAACAAAGCTGAGTTCTCTTCAAGGCGCAACCCAGGTTAGAAGAAAGCTATGGTGACCAAGTCATCCAACTCAAAACTAACAAGCTACCCAAGGGTTTAGTCACTCTTGAGGCTATTTTTAGCCATGATGATGAGTTCAGAGGTGAAAGAAATAATATGACATTCCAAAAGGGAGATTACTAGAAGGCCACTATTGACCAAGACAAAGAGTTGCTGGTAGGTAAAGTTTGTGGTGATGCAGAGCAGCAAAAATTCATACATCTTGCCCAGAAATACAGTGACATCTTGGCATGGATGTATGAGGATCTTAAACGGTTCAATACATATGTGGCTCAGCACACCATTGATCTTAATCCAAATTACAAGTCGATTCACCAAAACTAGTGGCCCATAAACCCAAAGATCGAGCCACTAATGAGAGAAGAGCTTGCTAAGCTCATACGGGCAAGGATCACTTTTCCCATTAAATATTCTACTTGCGTCACTAATCTAGTGTCTGTGAGGAAGAAAAATGGTGAAATAAGGCTATGTGTAGACTTCAGAGACCTGAACCAGGCTTCTCTAAAAGATCATTACCCTCTATCCTCTATGGATCAAATTTTACATATTGTTGTAGGGGCGGAAAGGTTTTCATTATTAGATGTCTTCTCTGGCTATAACCAGAGCTTTATCAGAGAAGAAGATAGATTTAAGACAACATTTACAACTAAATGGGGAACCATGGCATATGCAAAGATGCCATTTGGTTTGTCTAATGTTGGTGCTACATTTCAAAGGGCAATGGATACTATCTTTAAAGGTTTTATAAACAAGTTCATCTTGATTTATCTAGATGACATCACAGTCTTCTCCATGAAGGGAGAAAATCATATGGAGCATCTAGAGAAAGTGTTCAATAGATGTAGAGAGTTTGGGGTATCTCTGAACCCTAAGAAATATATTTTTGTTGTTGCCTAAGGTAAGCTTTTGGGCCACATAGTATCTAAGGATGAAATTTCCATTGACCTTGAAAGGACATCTGCTCTCCTTTCACTTCCCCTACCTACCCATAAGAAGGCTTTACAATCATTTCTAGGATAGATTAATTTTGTGAGGAAGTTCATTCCTAACTGTGCTGGCTTGGTGAAGCCTCTAACCCTTATGCTCAAAAAATACACTGTCTTCAGGTGGACTAAAGAAGGGAAGGATGGTTTTGAGAAAATCAAAGAAGAAATTGCACAAGCTCCTACTCTCATGAACCCAAATTATAAGAAGGATTTTGTTCTTTATGCATATGGCTTAGAGAGAATAGTATTGTTTTTGTCCTGATGCAACAATCTGAGCAAGGAATGGAACTTCCCCTGGCCTTCTTCAGTCAGACCTTAAAGGACTATGAGGTCAGATACAGCCCCATGGATAAGCAGGTATTTGCCATTATTAGAGATTTTAAAAAATTCAGATATATGTTGGCAAATAATCATATTAAAGTTTTAGTTTCTCATCGTAGTGTGAGAGATTACATATTGGGGATTGAGATTAGTGAAAAGAGAGCCAGCTAGGTCACCAAGATCCTGGAATATGATGTGATTATCAAGGCCACTAAGTTGATTAGAGGCAGAGGATTATGTGAACAGCTAGCTCAAACTTCTAAAGATGAAATGAATTCATCTTACCACTTGAATGAAGAGGAACCAACAGCTGAGCAACTAGTTGTGAGTTCTTGGGCAACATATATGGTTAGTTTCCTATCCACTGGTGAATATCCCTATGGACTGGACAGAACCAAAAGAAGATATTTCAGACTGCACTCTATTCCTTATGCTTTGGTAGATGGTGTTCTCTCCAAAACAAACCTAGATGGAGTCTTACTGAGATGCATAGAAGAAGATTAGGTTGATAGACTCCTTGGTGAGTTTCATGTTGGCTTAGTTGGTGGCCATTTCTCTGCTAGAGCTATAGAAATGAAAATAATGAGGGCGGGTTACTTTTGGCCCACTCTATTCAACGATGCCCATGTATGGGTAAGAAAATGCAAAGAGTGTGCTCTCTTTGCTGGAAATAAAAGATTGGCAACACTCCCACTCCACCTTATTCAGGCTGATCAGCCCTTTTCACAATGGGGATTAGATTTCATTGGCATGATAAACCCCACATCTAGTGTTGGTCACAAATAGGTTTTGACTACAATAGATTACTTCACCGGATGGGTTGAAGTAGTTCCACTAAAGGAGGCCACTGAGTCATCTATCATGGATTTCTTGGAATAAATCATGACAAGGTTTGGAGCTCCTCATACTATTATTTATGATAATGCAAAAGCATTCACTGGTTTTAGGATTTTTGATTGGGCTTTTAAGTATAATGTTTTCTTAAAGACTTCATCCAATTATCACCCCCAAGGTAATGGACTAGCTGAATCCACCAATAAGAACCTGATCAAGATTCTGAAGAGGACCATGGAGATAAACTAGAGACAATGGCACAATAAGATCATATTAGCTCTTTGGGCTGATAGGATCACATACAAGAGGGCCATTGGGAATTCTCCTTTTGTTTTGGTGTATGGAAGAGAAGCTAGATTGCCTATATCCTTAGAGCTTCCTACATTAGACTTGGCTCATCAATTGGAGCTGGAAGGAGAAGATGCAAGGTCTGTTAGGACGGCTGAATTGACTGAACTAGAGGAACAAAGACATTGAGCCATGATCACATTAGAAGAACATCAGATGCAGACCAAGAGATATTTTGATAAGAAGGCCAAGATCCAGATCTTTAGAGAGGGTGATCTTGTTCTGAAGTGAGATGTTGACAGAGCCAAACCTAGAAGCCACACCAAGTATGATGCACTTTGGAGTGGGCTATATATCATCAACAGATGCAAGCAAGCAAATGCTTTCATTCTTTCAAGGATGGATGGTGAAATTCTCCTAATCTTAGTCAATGGGATCCATCTCAAACCTGACCATTAAGGTTGGTCTGATATTTTGTACATATTCTTTTAGTTTATTTCTGCTTTAGGTTTCCTTTCCCTAAGTGCCTTGCATAGGCTGCATTGTCGTTAGGAGAATGCAAGCCTTGTTTCTTTTTGTGGTCTTATTTTGAGGCAAGTTTTGTTGTTATATGGAGCCTAATCAGACTTAGAGGTTAAATTTACCCCACTTTTATCAATGCGGTTTCCCCCCAAATTCATACGGGGTCAAGGGGCAGCGCCCCTTGCGAGGTCCAGGGGCAGTGCCCCTGGCGCGCTCCCTGTCATGATACAGGTTGGGGTCGAGGGGCAGTGCCCCCATAGGGACTCAGGGGCAATGCCCCCGAAACCTCACATGGTTTTTTATTATTTTATTAAGGCGTCAGGAGTTATTTTTCATGGGCCGACATAAAAAAACCCTATTTTTGTAATTGACAAAAGTCATGATAAAAATGGCTAAGGGTTAGGGTTTTGGTGGATATTTGTATTGTAGCATTTGCAATGATATTGAGTTGCAGGGATTGCTAGTTGTAATCAAATTGATTTACTAGATAATAATATTGGACTCTCTGTTGGTGGATGTAGCCCGAGTTTGGGTGAACCACGTTAAAACTTGTCTCTCATTGTTATTATTTCTATGTATTTCCATTCCTCTGTTTAAACTTTATTTGCATTTAAATGATATCTTCTGTCGGCTAACCCTAACAGGTTTTAGTTCTTCTAACATGTTTCAGACTTGACTCTATGCCCATTGAATGCTTAAGGCTACTGATTTCCATTTGTGTAGTAGGTAAACACCCCTAAGAAGTCACCAAAATGTTGTCCTATTTTGTTTCCCAACCAAATAGACCAAATCCATAAAATCTTTAAGTGTTTTTCTTATTTCCCATTAAAACCCTAAGTTTTACGATCATATCTTACTTTATGTTATAATCCATCATTGACTGTCTAGCCTAGGTTACCGGTCATTTAAGTTATAACCTTGAGTCCTATATGTCATGAATTGACCAGCCCAAGTCCTAATGTTTGCCTTTTATTGCCCATCAAAGACATGTTCGTCCTAAGTCTTTCTGGGGGCCTGAAGGTGCCACATGGCAGGATATCACAAGCCCGCAAACCGCCGAAGCTGACATCATGTTCCCACCATGGGGCTGTGAAATGAGGACAACTGTAAAGTTTATCATGGCCTATGGCCATAGGATCGATGAATCAGTTGGATGAAGCAGATTGTGTTAGGTGTCAAAGGACAAACTGAAGAGGTGGGGTCGTTAAGGATCGGATGGTAGCGCAGTGTCACAGGAGAATCTTATTTGCAGGAGAGATTTTATGTGTGGCTGTGAGATGATGACATGTAGCCTATTCCTTTGTTCTTCCTCCTTTTCAAAGGCTACGACGGGCATCTTCCAAGGTGTGCCACTTGTTAGTGCGACACAAGTTCTACACAAAGCAAACTCAAGTTCCCCTCAGATTTGCACTGGCCAACCATGTGTCCTAGTTCGTAATTTTAGAATCAGCTAAGTGTTAAGTTTTCATCAGGCTTCGGAGTTCCCTTCTTCCACATTCCTCTTTTGATAGGTCCAATCTCTGCAGAGTTTCATTGTGTCATGTGTTAGCCCCGCGTAAGTTCTAAACAAACCAAAGAAAAGAGGCTCCTCAAGTTTGCACAAATGATCCACGTGGCGGAGGATGAAACTTAAGTGTCGATGGAGCATTTCATCAAACACCATAGCATTTTCACTAAGACTCTTACCTTCATTGAGCCTCATCTAGACTCCTCGCGAAGTCGCAAAAATTGCCACATAGACAAAATCTTTGGGCCTCAACACATATTCAAAAGGGAAAACGATGGCTGTCGTTTCTAAAAAACAAATCTATCTATGGCCATTATTCAAAAGAGACTCTTAGGCATCTCGAAGGTAAGAAAGATTATTGATTAGGGAAATATGCAGACTCTACCAATCAGGGTATTGTAGGTGTCAAATTTTCAAAGGATTTAGAATCACGGAGACACAGATTTGAGGGATTTAAGGATTTAAGTGTTGTAAAATCTTTGCTCAAGAAATTTTGTCTCATATGCCATCAATGCAAATCCTATGCCTCTCAGCTGCCTCTTTTCAGATATTTGTTACATTTATGGTTGCAGGTCAATGAATTAGCTACTCACCTTGAAGAGGGACAAAATATCTCTCAACCACCTATGGACTCTAAATATTTTTTGCATTAATTCTTGCAGATAGACATCTTTCGAGCAGAGATATTTTCTGACAGAGCCCATGGGGAAATTTAATGTAACCTAATTAGGTCATTTGGAATCAGATGCTATATATGCATGAATGTAAGATGTAATAAAGGTTGGAAAATAGTTGGATATTCTTGATGCCTTTGTATTCCAAATAGAACTTTCCTCTGTCATAACTATGCTTATTGATCAATACATATGGTGTTTTACTTTTTCATACATTTTAACTCTGTGTAATCTTAGAATTGGCTATTGTTTGTGAATGTTTACTTCTTGGCAATCCATTCTTTACCTCTGTTAAAATCTTCATGATCTATGTAAGTTTATCAGTTGTATTTCTTTATTTGTGCATCTTAGCTCTATGAATGTTCTTTATTCAAACTTGGTGTATCACCACTTCTTTTTTTAGTTCATCCTTCTTTCCATTTTCCTCAATGATGGATAGATTAGGTTTAGTCTTACATTAGTTGAATCTCTCATTTAGCAAAGGAACCAACCTCTCTCTAGAGATTTGACATCCCTGTAGGGTCCCACACCTGGAGGTCATCTTAATGTTTCACTAGATTGTTGGAGCCCTAAAAGCCTTCAACACTGGGTGTAAATCTATGTGACAACATAAAACATTACATACAAGATCTTATAGGTAGAGACAAGGTTGAATTCGAAGGACCATCCCACACCTCACCCAAACAAGACTTGAGGATCTATCAAAATCCATTCCCTAAACAGGGTTAGCAATGCTCCTCTAAGAAAAATCAAGGACAACACTCCCACACAAAAGCTAACAATTACCATAAAGTCCGTCGTACCTATCATTCTAATGTTGGTCATATTGACCAATCTAATGAATGAGTTCAAACTATAAAAATAAAAACATCTGACTGTGTTGTCACTAATCGACATGTTAAAGTCACTATCCAAGGCCTCACTTTAGCCAGTCTTAATCCCAACAAACAATTTATGATCTCATCAACCATCTTGAGTGGACACATACCCAAATTTTCATCCTTAAACTCCTACAAACATCCTCTTCTCATAGGGATATCCTAAACCAAATCCTCCAAGAATTCCATGTGCCCAATAACATTGAACCTTTACACTTCCAAGCCCTTGTTGGCCACCTTTCTATTAAGCATTTCCTCACCTTCACTCCAAATGACTTTCCTTCCCTTGATCCATCATACAAGCATCCTCTTCATATCGAAGCTATCATATCCTAGCATAAAATAAAATGTGTGCTCATAGAAAATGGGTCTATCTTGAATATTTGTACACTTCAATTAGTGTAGTAGTTGGGCTATTCAAAAGAAGATTTGGGTTCTCAAACTATCATTATCAAATCTTATGATAATTTAGAGAGAGAAATAACTAGTACCATCTACCTTCCTATTGAGGTAGGACCCTCATTGTAGCAACCCTATGTCATGTCCTAGACTTGGACCTACCATACATTCTCCTTGTTGGTCGACCATGGCTCAATGTCATGCAAGCTATACCATGTACCGACCATCAATGTCTTAAGTTTCTCTAGAATGGTGTGGAAGTAACTATCCTTGCTAACCCTCACCCATTTCAATATTGTAAAATGTTAGAGGGTTAATTCAATAAATCTCACTATTACCCAATCTCTAATGCCATACCTAATCATTCTTCCACCAATTCCACATCTTATATTAACCTTGATGAGCTCCCCTCTACTTCTACCAACCCAAACCCTAAACAAGCATATGTCAATTCATCATTTAAGATCATCGATAGAGGGTGTGGTGAGTACCAAATCCATGATGCCTTCCACATCACCAAGCTTCCCCTTTCTCCCCAATCTTATGGTCAACCTTGCATCACACAAAATAATCCTTCTTAAATGTTGCAATGTGGGCCTACTAATTTCATCCATAATGGTTCTTTGGAAAAATAAATTATTGAAGGTTCCAACAATACATGACTCTACAATGATGAAGAATATGCATCTTTTTTAAGGAGAACAAGTTTCCTATACCTCTATGTATGTGCCACAACATGAAATAAAAATGCAAAGGTCTTAGGCTCCATGAGCAAGGCATCCTTGATCCTCTACAAGCAACACCTAGTAACCAACATGCATAGGATGGGATATGTGCCTTGGGAAGAACAACCCAATGCCACCCCAAAGCATACAAATATGGTTGATGACACTTTTGTGGTTCCTGGGGAAGCTTCATTTGATGAAGACATTGAAACAATGTCCATCCATAGCCTTTATGATGATCTTTCTACCATAAACCTATTTAACAATACGTCCATACTCACTATTAACCTCAAACCTCCTCATCCTATGCCCCTTGATTGGGACCAACATGCTCATACATCATACAAAGAAAAGGATCGCAATGAAGCAAGTAATAAAAATAAAGCTTCAAATCAAACTCAAGTGTAGAAACAAAAGAAAAGTTAATCCAAAAGGCAACATGAATCCAAAAATCATATGGAAAGCAAGAAAGTAATATGTAATTTCACAACACAATGATGCAATTAAGCACAATATGACACAAAATAAAAAGATGCACGTTGCATACAATAGGTCTTCACCACCTTCACAATACTTATGATCCAATAAGGTTTTTTGCTCCTATTTTCCAATCCTTGATCCCCCAATTCATCATCACTATTAAATCCAAAACTTCTCTATTCCACTTTGAATGTTCAAATCATAAATCCAAATTCCATGAACCTAAATTCACAATCCTACACCATCCTTCCCTATCATGACCTATATCCATGAACCCACACACCCAAGACCACCATATCCTAGAAACAAATATGATGGCACTTTCTTGAGATGATCACACTCAAATAATGCTAATTCAGCTCCCCATGAGGATCACAACAACATTTGTAGGTGGTATATCAATCATAGCATCCCAACCCATCAATTTCTCAAAGTAGGGAACTCATAAAACAACAAGACATGACCATACCAAGTAGTTACAACATGTCTTCATACTTAAGCAACAAAAAAATCCAAAAAAAAATTAAAAAATAGAAAAATCCGAAAAAAAAAAATAGTGAAGAGAAATAAATTTTTCCAATGGTGAAAACCACTTCTTGTGGCACCTTAGGCAGGTACCATGATGAAAATTTAGAAAATAGGCATCATGTGTAATAGGCAATCACTCATGTCTATGAGCATGCATCCTTCTATTCATCCATCAAATAAAAATCCCCCCCATTTACTCCATCACCCAAAACCCTCCACTTCCCCCTAACCCTTAAATCATTCACTCAAGCTCCCATACACCATTTCATGTTATAACTCTTTCATACTCCATCTCCCTATAATCAACCTTCACATTCCGCTCCCCTCCCCCTATCCTCTATCATTCCATCCTCTCTCACTAGATTGCTCACCTAATAGTACTTCCCCTCATTTACTCTTTCATCCCTTCCCACCTTCTCTTCACCACTTGCATTTCATATCCATCCTCCTTAAATTTGCATGCCACCCTTTCCTTCATTTTCAACTCAACTGGGGGCATCCCGTTCATAACATTTTTTATTGAATGATTATCACATATCCCCACTGGGGCATGGCCTACCCATCTTCACCTATCTTCACATTGCATCCCTTTAGGTACTCACACTATATTTACTCATTCTCTCCTTGTTCAAAATCTTCCCCCATCCCCCCATGCCCTCCCAACTGTCCCTCCTAGGATCCTATCCATACATCATTATTTCCATCCCTTCATCCACCTTGTTATCATTTCCCTCCCTACATCCACCTCATAACCATCCCTTTGGCTTCAACATATCACTGGATACCATCTCAAGTATTTTCTTGTATGATCTTTGATTGATTGTCAACATTTTTTTTTATTTTTTATATTTCGTCCGTTTGAGTGTCTATATATCTTTTCTATTTATGTTTGTGTTTGTCATTTTTCTATTTATGTGTCTGCATATATTTTATTTTATCATTTATATCTATTTTGTTTATTCATTTTTTAATAGTTCTAGTGTTCCATACAACACATCGTCATAGTCACCATAATCATCATATTTATGGTGTGCTATGACAAAGTGCCCTTTTGTGACTTGTCTTTTTTTGTGTTCGCCTTTTTGTATATGGTGCACTATTATCATGGTCCATTATATCATGATGCATAATGCCAATGCTAGAAAAAAAATAGGTTACTCTTTGCAAATGATGTTACTTTGACAACATTGATCCTTCATCTATTTTCCACTATCCACAATCCATCCATTTTCTAGTAACCTTCTTCCCTTCATCCATTTTCCACTATCCACAAATCCTATGTCATCGTATCTATAATAAATCCTTGTGAGTCAACATCATCAATCATGTACAACCATGACATAAACAATCATCCAAACGACAACAATCTGCATGCCCAATCCTTTTCCATCATCAGATCTATATCAATGGCACATACATCACCACAATATGATTTCTTTCAAGTCACTTTTTTCTCCATAATGACACATTTTCTAATCTTTTCAAGAGACCCCTGGGCCCCAATACACTCGAAGGCTCTCTTGAGGGGGCATCACCTTCATCGTTATCCCTATTCTTCTAAGCCACTAGGAGAACCTTCACTTCATCTTACTTTTTATTCTTCTTTGACATAATGCCACTTAGTCATGGAATTGTATCAAAGAGGGGAAAAATGTAGACACCTAAATTTGTCCTAACACAACCTTATTCTAAATTAACTAAAAGATTGCATTATTTAGTTAATTTATCCCTACCTAACATATCCCACTTACTAATAAATAATAAACTTATTATTTAATTAACCATTTTCCCTATCACATACATGTAAATAATTTTATTACTTAATTATCCTCTTTTCCACCTCACATGGCCATGTCACATAACTGTACACTCAAAAACACGACTCAATGGCCTAGGGGTGATTGAGTTAGCTTTGGCACACACACAAACCCTCTCTCCTTGCCACAGGGAAAACCTCCGTGTCACTCTCACTCTCATGGAAGTAGCAAGTCAAGAGGAGGTGAGACACAAGGGTGGTTTGGCTTGTCCGAGAGCTAGACTTCACGGAGAGTGGTCAGCCAGTTCTGGTGCCTATGTTGTGTGTTTGTTTGAATGTGGTGTTCTGTGACCACTGTTGTGAAAATAACTATATGACCTGAAGGGTCACTAGTCACCGTTCTTCTATGTGGGTTTCTAATGTTCCAATGTTGTGTGGGTTGACCGTTGTTCTCCTTGATGCTTTGTTCAAGTTGGCATTGTCATTCGTATTATTGGATGATTTCTTGTTGTATTTGAGGTTGTCTTAACCTTTCTTGTTGTTGTTGGATAACCAGTTGGTCTTGTTATTGTCCAAGGTGGATCTCCTCTATCTTATTGAGGATTGCCTTCACCCACTCACCTCTAAGTCCAGGGCACATTCATGAGCTTAAACAAGAGAGAGATGGTTTAATCTAAGCTTGACTTGACTTAGGGTTTGTTTCACCTAAGGTTTGACTTTGTTGACTTTGCATTGATCTTGTGATGAAACCAAGGGTTTTGACTAACATTGACTAAACTTGACCTTGTGATGGGACCAAGGGTTTGTAAACCTTCTACACTGCTAATGTTTTTGTTTTTTTATGTTTTTGTATGAATGCAAGCCTATATGAGTGCAAAACATTTTTTTGTGCTTTTTATGTTTATGGAAATGAAAGTGCTTTTTTCTATTCTAGGAATTAGAAAATGTATGCAAACTAGTATGAGATTACCTAATGCAATTGAATCTATGTATTTGGTTTGATTTTTTGAATAAGTGGATCAATTTAATCTATGAAAGGGAAATTGCTTTTAAATGAATCTAATCTATGAACTTTTGAAAGCAAACTAATTCCTATCAAGGAAAAAGCAACATGTATTCACTATTCCCAAGAGCAAAGTTTGATTATCTCATTACTATGAAAAAAAAAAAAAACATGAAGTAACTTGGAATAAAAGAAGATACGTGAGCCTCCACTACCCTCATAAATCCTTGTATGGCAACCTCTAATCCTCTTGCAGTAGTGGAGTGATCCTCTTGGCAACAATAAGAAAAGAGAAGCAAAAAGAAGCTTTTGAAATGTTGAAATGAGTTTAATGAGATCTTGATGAGCACTGTGGCTTGTGATGTGAGTAGCATATCAATGCAAAATGAGATTTTAGGAAAGCTAGATGATACAAAAATAAAAGTAAAAGGCTCTAACGTCTTGTGTGAGCATATGGATGCTTGATTTGAGAGAAATAAACTATAAGAACTATGTGCACGAATGAAATTGCCTCCTAAAATTGGGAGCTTTGAAGCTATGCAACAATGAAAGCTTTGAATCTTTGGAAAACTAAAGAAATGAAAAAAGAGGCTCAAAGGCCCATGAAGAAGCTTGAAAAAGCTTGTGAAGAAGGGAGGAGCATTCTCCAACTTTCCAACTTGTAAATAATGAAGAGGTGAGGGATATTTATAGGTTTGAAGAAGGGATGAGAGGTGGAATTGATGAAAAGTTCACTTCCTTTGATTGATGAGTTAACTTAGAAGACACAAGAGTGATCTAGGCTAAAATTAGAGTGATCTAACCAATATAACTTATCACTCAAAAAGAAATGGAGAAGGAGAATGCATGGGAATGCATGGGTTGATAACTAAAGATGATAAAGAGCTAAATATGCATGCTTGGGTGAATGAAATAGTTTTTGATTAGTTTAGAAGGAAAAAAAGGGTCTTGAACCCTATACAAAGTAGCCCCCGGGGCAAAAGGGCCTCAAACGTGCCAAAAATAGTACATTAATAGCACATAAATAATAGACAAAAATGAGACTAATCAAAAACACAAAAACTAGTAGAAATGCTAAGGACTATTATCCATCCAATGCTTAGCCAAGAAATTGACCATAACCTTATGGTTGTCAAGTCTATCCACCCCCACATCTCTGACCTTGTCATCAAAGTCCTTAATAGCAGCAAACATCGAAGCCGCGCAGTGAAGAGCCTTGGCAATAAATTATGTCATAAACCTCCATTTCTTCTGCATGTTGTCCATCTTAGTCTTGAGAACCACCAACTCATTAGTAGTCTTGACACGCAATGAGTAGCTTCAGTTCTTCTTCTAGCCCCGGGCTTCCTCAGCAGCCTCCTCCATCTCCTCCAAGCTAGGCTTGTTCAGTTCGGTAAAGTGGCTCGCTCCGTCATCTTCATGCATGGATTCAATATGTGTTTCATCTTCTCCCTCCCCAATGGTATCCTCAACAAACTTAGAGTCTTCAGAAATTTCCATGCCCTGGGGATTGGAGGATGGGATTCTAGCAATACAATTGGACCTACGCACTCCTTGAACACCATACTTACCAGAACCACCCCCATCACCAATCCCTGCCGAAATCAGATCTATGACTTTCATGGGCTCCTCCACCCTATTAGAGTCCTCTTTCCTAGTTTTAGCCAATTTAGATTGCATGTTGCCCTCGTCCTCCATGATCTTCTAGTCCCTCTTAGCAGACACCACCATATCCTTCTCAATCTCCCAATTAGGGATCTCAAGTTTACCAATGGCTTTCTTAGGAGACTTAGTCTTAGAATTAGGAGTAGGGGTCTGAATAGGGGTACTACATTCTTCAATCCTAGGAATGCCCTTCAAGTTTTTAGGGGAGATATTGGGGGTCCCAATGGTTTTCTTGGCTTTACCTTTAATAGCAGGAGACATGGCCGATGGGGTACCCTCAATCAAGCTGATTTTAATTTGTTTTAGGGGGCACGAGGCCAAATGAAAGTGGTGCAGTCTCAAGATGAGGCCTTGGTGAATGGGAATGAGAGAGTAGTTAGGGTTTCTAGCACAAATTTCCTTGGCTGCCTTAATAGAGTTCTCGAGAGAAGACAACAAAAAAAGGGGAAACTCTTCTCCATCCTATTCCTAAAAAGGTTAAGCAAAGCAAAGTTATAATGGCAGAATACCTTAAATCTTCCCTCCAAAGTGAACTACTTCGTGATCATTAGGCAAATTTGCCCCCATGGCACTGACAACTTTTCCCTTTCAAAGCCCCCATGGAGTTTCACAGTAACCTCCCCTTCTCTGAAAAAAATCCCCATATTTTCAGGGTCTGGTACCTTGCTACATCAGCTATGTTTTTTTTTCCTTTGATGGGGAGCCCCAGGGTTGCCCTATCACCTCCTCAAAGACCTTGAAACCAATGCCCCCCATGCAGACTTGCCTAGAATCCTCATCCCATGACTCTGCGAAGTAGCGTGATAGATTCTCGTCATGACCAATCATTGTGTTAAGGAATGCAGTCACATCCCCTCCTGTATAATATGCCAAACTGTAGGATCTTGTCAAAATTCCTCAGGAGAGGTTAGCTCAATCTTAACAATGTTGCCACCCATCTTCAAATCCAGTAAACCACACAGCGAAAGAGAAAAGAAATGTTTAAGGTAGAGAACATTGGAATGCTTAGCAGGATACTCAAAGAAGTAAATAATCCATTCCATGCACTTCCATCAATTTAAAGGCCATGGGAATCTTGAAATAATAACATCATAATAATTTTAGAGATTTACATTGCCTTTGCCACCTTGGTTTTTTCCCTCGGGAAATACTTGCACCCGCCACCTTGTGCCAAAATGAAAATCATTGGAGATGGGGATTGAAGGGAAAATATTACTCCTGAGCCATTCTATCCTTTGATCATCCCGTCCTCCCATCACATGCCACCTCAACATTCTTTTGGGCTAGCCTGTCGTCTCATCAACCTGCTTGCCTGTCACGTCCTTCCTCAGCGTCCTTTTGAGCCATCCTGTCATCCAATCAGCCTGCCACCCAGTGACTTGCCACCTCAGTTTCCTAACAAGCCAACATGTCCTCCAGACCTTCCTCTCACCTTTCGTCTACCACATTGGCTTCTTTATAGGTCTCCTAGTCAACTCCTTTCATTTCTTTTCCTTACATCCACTCTGAAAAGTTTGAAAAGTAATTTGGTGCATGAAATAGTTAACTCTATCTTTGGCATGAAATTCCATGCAAGCAGGGAGGAAAATGAGTGAAAACGGAGCTATTTTTGGTAAAAATTCAAGTTATTTTATAGCTAGGAAAAATGGTAGGGTCAACCATGGGACACCCCTTTCACCACTTGGGGTCAACCCTCAGAGGAGGACACCTGGGTAAAAGTGTACGATGGGAGATGGAAGAGGAGGAGAAAAGAAGGGGACCTGCCTCTTGAAATAGGTCAAATAGGGGTCAAAAACCAAATCTCTACTTGCAACAGTAGGATCTCCCAAGGGAGATCTAGAAATAATAGGGGGGGATTTTGATTGGTTGAGTGAAACTAAATACTAAAAGTGGGAGATGGCTTGGGAGGTCCTCTAGAGGGCTCCTAGGGGTGGGAATGGATGAAAAACACTGTGGAGAGGTGAAAACACAACAAATGGATGAATACAAGGCTTAGGGACAAAGTTGTAAGCACAAGAAACATAGATCGACAAGTGTCGAAAGTGAAAAGAGAGAGAGAAAATGATAAAGGGGAAACAACACAAGGAGAAAGAAAACATATGCTACCAAGAGAATTGTTGCTAAGAGAATGTTATTTCCTACTTACATGTACATGACAAGGATTGTCAGTCATCATCGGGGTCCTTGTGGAGGTCATGCATGATTTTGGTGCTTACATATTTGCCCCCTAGGGGATGGTAGTCTACATGAAAGGTAGGTACCATTCTTGAACTAGGCCTTACCTATTGTCAATTTTCTGCAATAGTACCTACAATAACTAGTGTTAGTCTAACATTTGAATATATCAAAATGAGTAATGAAAAATGAAATGACCAACATACCATAGATCTTGTGAATTCGCCTAGTTGTTTGCCTTTGTCAAAGGGACTTGTAGGGATGAAAGCATGCAAAACGAGAGCATGAGAGATGCATAAAAGAAATCGAACACATGCTAAGCTAGAGAGGAGAATAGATTCTCCTTTTATTGCAAATTTTGATGAGCATATTTGATTTTTAGGGGATTTTTATGTTTTACAATTTTTTAGGTTTTTCTGATTTTTCTAATTTTTATGGTTTTTATGGAGATTTTGCAAAGGTTTGTTTTGACACTGTAAGGTCCGAAAATAACACTTACTAAAGATAACCTTCGAAAAGAAAGTCAATTCCAAAAATAATTAAATAAGATAATTATAAAATGGTGTGGAAAGGAAAATGATTAAATAACTATCATCATTATGCTCAAATAGAATTACATTGTATCAATAAACCAATAACATGATAAAATAAGACTAAGCCTTTACAATAATTATCCTTGAAGGTTTGTACAACAATATATATAACCAATATCAATCTGTATCTGCCCTACTGAACCTGAGAGAGAGAGAGAGAGTATCATTGTGGTGATATCCACCCTACCATGAAGCATTAAGCTTCCCTGTGCTACCCTACTGGGAAGCCCGACCCATCACGAGGGTTCTAGTAAACTAAAGCTGGCATGCGTGAAGGAATCTCGAACTCATCATAGACAATGTAGAAAAATAGGAAATGCATTCTCAACATAAGAACTCATCGATACATACAACATACATATGCAATAAGCATTCATTCATCAAAGAACATTCATCACATGTACACTCTTAAGTCATTAACAGACAAATAGATGGCCTAACTTGCCAAATAAAACACAAGATCATTCAGATCACCCAAACATGGTCTTATTCTAAAAATGACAACATTTATTATCTATTAAGGAAAATCTAATACTCATATCATCTAATGTTAATCCCTTGCACAAGAAAATGGTAAGACACATCAACCATTATTGAAATCTATTTCCAAATACATTGTCAACTTACATATAATTTAGTGGGAAAGGAATAAAATACCTCTACTTAACTTTTTCTAAGATCATAAACAAGGTCATTTCAACACTAGGTTACAATATAAGACAAGATGTAGTTCCAAAACATGTCTATTCATAGAAAACACATCAATTCAGAGATCAAGTCGATGATAAGATGTAATTCATAAATTTAAACTAAGATATAACTTCCATGAAGATAGAGATTCCTAATTTCACGAGAAACAAATACTCAAGTTATCACAAATTAAGATTTCTCTAGGTTCTCTCAAATTAAATAGAAAGTCTAGTCAACCAATAGAATTCAAAAATCTCGTATAATTGTACCCAGCATAATAAACTTATCCACCAACTCAAGACGTGTTAATTATTTAGTTGTGAAACAAAATATATACTTCATCCCATGACTCTATACTCATATTTAGAAAGTAATAAGCGTATAGTAGGACTTAACAACCTTCGTTGATTCATTCTACTAGAATAATTCTAACCTGCTTATATCACTCAGAAACCACTATCCCACACAACTATCTATCTAATTCCTCCACAACCCCTAAACGTTAATAATTTTAATTACAATCATTAAACTTATTCACTTAACCATATTGTTAAACAAACACTTATCTCACCCTTAAGTTCTAACCAAAAAAATATATTCCTCATGTATTCAACTAAACCTATGCTATATTACTTTCTTCAAACTCTTACTATCCAATACATATTACTCATCCCATATTATTTATTCTCTTAAACGCAGACCTCTCTAAGCTATACTAATACCCTATTTAATCATCTCATCCTTATAGATAAATTTACATTCATATATCACTTCCTATTCTCACCTCTACAAGCATATCATGTATATAACTTCATCATATAACTACTATCCGCATGCCTTCAGCATATAATATATATGACTACTTCATATAAATCCTACGGTCTCTGGCAAGATCCTATTTGTATGCACTAATAGGAGCCTTGGAATAGGTATGGATATCTATCGACGCATAGAGGAAGGTGGATATTTGCTACATATCACCTTTACAAGATCTTTGGTAGACATCTATGCCAAAAAGTGGAAGTACGAACTGCTGGGAGCGTGCAAGGAAGAGAAGATACGTGGACTGTGTGACAGAATGCCTCAAGGTGATGTCATTTCCTAGAACGCAATGATAGTAGGATATGCATAGAATGGATTTGTTGAAAAATCTCTACTAAATGCCTCAATGGTGTGGGGACGCGAATTATTTGCACAAAATGGATGCCCTAAATAGGCTTAAGAAACATCAAGCAAATGTGTTTGGTAGGTATATAAGCAAGTCATGGAAGCTCAGTCAAGACACTTAAACCATTTGAAGAAAGATTCATATACATGGACTTGGATACTCAAGGATTTAGGATACTTACTAAATGCCATGCTAGAGAGGGAAAAGAATAATTTTAGATTACAAATGAATATAGGCTCAAAAGTATTTATATTCTTGGTGCCATAAGAATATGAGTGTAGGAATGATTATATTCTTGGCATCATTAATATACTCTTAAAATGGATGATTTTCTAGTGGAGATTATTAGTGATGCTGATTGATGAAATCTATAGAAATGGGATTGTGCTTTAATAATACACTACCTCAGATATCCTATAATAATGAATCGACATCCATCAAAGTATAATGGAAGGGAAGTTTTGTCAGATATTGAAGTTGCGAGTGCCTAGGTAAACATGCATGCACATGACCTATCTCTCAAAATGCCTAAAAGAAATGCACGGTGTCACGAGAAGCTTATGATTACTGGATATGTGCAAAAAGGATTTAAATATTGTCTTCAGAAGAGGGATCTATCAATATCCTATGAGTGATAAGGAAAATACAACCCACCAATCATATAGATGCATACAGTTAAGGAGGGTACTCATAGGCAATGCAAAATTGATGGAGTAGTCATAGTTATGTTCAAGTAACATCAATACAAAATTATTGAAGAGAAAGCCAAACCCAAGTAAATAAGGGTGTAGAGATTTAATCCTGGCACAAAGCATCAAAATGATACTACGGGGAGTCACCTCGAAGACATGGTCGTACGCTAAAAGGATCAATAGTACAAGGTAAATAGCTTTTTCTTATCCCAAGTCATGGAGAAATGTCACCTCCAAAATCCAAGGATACAGTTGTAGCTTCTACTTTATAAGACATTATCAGATAGATGGATTGAGTAGTAAAAACATTAGATTTTCATAAGCTTAAATTTTTTTGAAGACACGATAGTGAGTTTGAGTAAACATGGCATACAGGACTTGTAGTACTCACATGAGTAGTCTTCCTAGCATATTTTCTTGGGTAGTATGGAAATTGGCAAGCTGTAGTCAACCTGCTTCCTAGTACTCATGATGGCCTCCATGATCTTCTCCAATACCATCCATGTCTTCTTTCCAAGTAGTGGGTAGGTTATCACATATCTTCCCCATATTTACCTCAGATCTCCTATATATAAAAGATCTCCCTTCCAAAACAAAATAGAAAATGCATTAAATTCCAAATAGCTCCTCTTTTCCACTATCTCTCTCCTTTTCTAAAATTAGTCTCTTACTGAAAAGAAACAATTATTTCTAAGATTCCCTCTTGAGGTGTGTAACTGCCACTTCTTCCAAGTGGCCTAAATAATAGAATCCATTATTCTAGCAAATAATGACAAGCAAAAGGAATATTTTCAAGAGGTACTAAAAAAAATGCATATAGTCTAATTTTGTAATTTGCACAAGTAAATTTATTTGCGACTAATATTTACTTATGTCTATCATTCAAATAATTATTTTAAAATATAATATATTTTTATGCAATTTATAAATCTATTGCAACTAATATAAAATAGTTAAAGAGATATTCTAATGCAATTTGACTACATGGCGTGTTCAAAGATTCACTTCATCGTAAGCTGTCGTCAGTCGGCTAAACACCCTCTCCTCAATGATACTCTCTCTCCATCGAGAGAGTGTCATCTTGCAATTTCACATGAAATAATCAATTAAATTCCCAATAATATTATTTAATATCGTAATTAAATATTGTAAAATAAAAGGGTTGTGACAGACACTTCTTGAGGTCTTTAGGAGACCTATATTTACTGAAGAGATTTATACCCTTGCCCCCTTGCATGGGGAGACTTGTGCACTTGATTACAAATTTTTTCTATTTTGACTTGTTGGAGGAGTGACTTATGCTCAAACATTGTTTTCACTTGTTACAAGACCTGATTGGATGAGATTTATACATAGCTTTAGTTGACATCTTGTACTTCACTTTCCCTCTTGTGCATATGGTTGGCTAGAGCTTTTATTTTACTTATGAGAATGCATGCCTAAGATGATCACATATGGATGATGCAATTTGTTTATGATATGAATGACATGCAATATGTTTGGGTGTGATTCACAAATATGAAATTCAAAGTACTATGTTATAAGTGCTATGAACGCCATGATGTTATGACATGTTTTATTGCTTTTGATTTTTCATGATAGCATGTATGCAGGTGGAACAAACAATGTGACTGCTCTTAAGTAGGATATTTTACTTAGGGGATTGCGAGTTAACTTGGTATAAATAGACTTAATGATCTTTGGGATGGTATTAAGGACTCAAGTGGGAGTGGGAGTGAAATGGAGTGCTTCTGCATTTGGGCTTTGCTAAAGGCTAAACATTGATCCTTATTTAGATAAGACAATCTGACAAGCTTTAAACTTAGACAAATAAAAAAATTTATTGATGTTTGCTAGACTTAGATCATAGATGGCAAGCAAGATAGACCTAGGGTAAAGGATAAAATGGGAAAGAACAAGGGTCCCTAGATAGAAACTGATCCTAAATATTACTAGACTCTTGGCTTTGCTCAACTAGTGTGTGTTTTTGCTTTGTACCTTTCTCTTTGATTTCCTCTGGTAGAATGTCACCCTTGAGGCTTCGAGCTTAGACTGATCTCCACCCAAGTGTACGAACATTCAGTGATCTTCTCTCTATCACTCTTTTTTTTGTAACTCTCTTTTTTTCTCTTTTCTTGTATTTTATAGGATGCCTCACTTGATTTTTGTTACAAGGTGTGTGCCCTTTGTTGCCTTGTGTTGTGCAGTGCAGCACTTGGGTTTGTGACAAGGATTAACCACCTCCTATGGATTCATTAACTCTGGAGGTTGTATCAAGCATTAAAAGGTTGATCTTTTGGTGCAACAAAAACTATCTTTCTAACAATTGGTATTAGAGCCTAGGTCATGGGTTTGAACCCCTCACTTGCGTTGGGGGATTGTTGCAAGGTGTGTGCCCTTGGTCTCCTTGTGTTGTGTAGTGCAACGCTTGGGTTCGTGACAAGGCTTAATCGCCTTCTGTGGATTCATTAACTTTGGTGTTTGTATCGGGCATTAACAAGTTGATCTTTTGGTGCAATGACAACTATCTTTCTAACAATTTTCTCATTTTTTAGATTTTTGGATTTTATGAAAATGAATGCTTTTGGAACCTTCTGAGTATGCAATGATTTGATCTCTCAATTCTCACTTTTTCTCATCACTCTCATTTTTTTGATCACTCATTTTTTTATTCACTTGTATTTTAGATTGCTTCCTTTAGAGTTTTGATCCTCCTAATGTTTTTGGCCAAGGAAGATAAGGGGCTGAGCACCACCAAAATTTTTCATTATCCAGTCAGACTTCTTTTCTACTAGGGAAGAATTGGGAAGGTCTACTTGCAAACTTCCTTTGAACACTGTAGGTTTGAATACCGACTTCACTTAGACCTAACATCATGAGTCATTAAGACTAGGATCATTGTAAAGCTAAGAGATAGGCTTTGATTAGAATCACTGGGAATGAAGGGGGAGAATGGCAATTGTGAAAATGGGGAATCTCGGGACCTAAAAGGATCATGTATACCTAGGCAACCTCAGACTCCTTACTAAAAAGAAAATAATACAAGAGTGAGTCATTCACTATAATGCAAGATGAACAAAATGATAATAAAATGCAAGAAAAAAATTATTTTTGACATTTTTTATTTTTATAATTTTTTTGTATTTTTGGAATATTTGGATTTTTTTTGTATTTTTATGTTTTATGATTTCTATGATTTTCAGACATAGTATTTCTTGAGGTTAAAGGCATTGATTGTTTCACCAAATTCCTCTCCCTCCATTGTGCACAAGAGATAGGAACCATTTCTGACATCGTCCTTAACCATATAAGGACCTTTTCAATCCTCTGTGAAGGTTCTCTTTCGTCTTCTCTTTTTGTTTTTCATGCTACGTCTTCTTAGGATGAGTACTCCTATCCTGTAGGGTTTTGTGATATTATTTGACTCTATCCTTTCTAATTCAGTGGTTTCTCTTGGGAATGTGAGATGGAGTAAATCCTGGAAAGCTTGTTGATGGGAGAGAGTCCAATACAAGACTCCATCAAACCTTAACAATTCCATCAGCATATTGAATTGATCTTGCATGTAAATCTTTACTTCCTGTCTACCTTGAATGTTTTGTAAAAAATGGAATAATTCAAAGGGAGTTTAAGGATCCCTTTGCTCATCAGGAGGAACAAAGCTTATACTTGTCCTTCCATTGGGCTCAGGTCTCAAATCCATAGAATATCCAATGTAACTTCCTGGCAACTCAAAGATGACAAGATCATCAGTTCCGACTGACACTCACATTTTCCATTCTTTATGAAACATTCCTTCACTTTTTTCATCTTTGTCTGGGAGTCTCTCAACCATTTAAATTTGTACTAAGGGTGCTTCCCATTCACCAAGCTCATTTGATTGCACTGAAGCAAAAGTAGTGGGTTGCACCTGAGGTTGGGAGACTATGAGCATCTTTGGGAGAACTCCTACCACATTGGTTGATTCATTGTCCATAGAATTTACATCTTCCATTGGTGTCATTGGTCTATAGGATTCTTCTGATGGAGTGAGTGACTCATATGACTCACTTTCTTCTGGTGTCTCAAGGACATGTGACTCACTTAGCGATGACAAAGGAGTGTAGCTTTCTGTCACATCTTCTTCTGGATCCGAGAAAGAGTGAGGGTCTACATTTCTCAAATCTAGTGTAATTATTTCAAACATTGGCCCTTCAGTTCTATGAGGCATATCCCCTATGCAAGGAAAGAGTTTGTAGGTCGGTTGCACATTGATCATGAGTATTTCCAAAGGAAATTGGAGAGGTCCATCATTCGCTATCCATTCCTTGATTCTTATCATGTTTTCTTTGGAGATAACCTCTTTTTGTTTCATTAGTGTCTCATTTTCCAAGGCCTTCATCTCTACATTGTTTATAGTATTTTCTAGAATTTCTATCCTTTTGATACATATCGATTGTGGAGTAGGACTAGGAACAAAAATCTTGTTTGTAGGACGTTCATAGTCTATGGGATGCCAATCTTTTTGTTTGTTGTATTAGATTTAATCATGCTAAAAGGCTCTAGATCCCCTTTTGCAACATATACCTTCCCAAGATGTAAGAATTGAGCCTCCTAGAATAAGGTAGATGGTACAACTTTCATTCTATGTATCCAGGGTCTTCCAAGAAATAGATTATATCATGTGTCTTTATCAATGACGCAGAACGTGGTTGGGATTGTCTTTGGTCCTAAATTCACAGGGAACAAGATCTTCCCTATCAAAGTAGCCTTCAAGTTGTTGTATCCACTTAGTGTGTCTCTAGAAGTGGTAATGTTGGTGTGGCCATAACCCATTCTTTCTAAAAGAGAAAATGGAACTATGCTCACTGGTGCCCTATTGTTGATTAATGTTCTCTTAATGTAGGTATCATAAATCCACACTTGCAAGTATAGCACTGAATCCCCTTTCTTTGTTAGCTTAGCCTTAGAGGGCATTTGCTTTAAATCGAAGAAGAATACTGGGTCTTCAACTTTAGAGTTTGATGGGTTTATGTCAAAATCCATGTGATTGATTTGTTCACTAGGTAGAGGTGTGATTTGATCGAGGTACTTTAATCCTATCACTTTCAATAATGCTAATTGATGTGAGGGAGAGTTCCTGAGGAGGTCAATGAATGAAATATGTGCATAAGTTTTCTTTAAATTTTCAATGAGTTCATAAGGTCCAATAGGGGATGGTATCAGCTCAACCATTGAGACTATACTTTCATGTATTTCTTCTTGATCCTTTCAAACTCTCCTTCTTCTTCATCATGTAATATTAAAACCAATCCCAACATCCTAGCTTCTCCTTTATGTCCTAATTGTGGCCAAATGTTTGCATTCTTACCTTGGGCTGTATTGTTTTGATAAGTCATTTATGAGTCTTTGTGTGCAGGAAATGGGTCTTGAGAGATTCTCATGTCTACATTTTGGGGAGCTATTGGCGCTTAAGTTTGCCTTGCCCCCTTGTTATTTGACATGACCTCTTGTGGATTTAAGAACATCTCCATGAATAGCCGTTGTTGGTCTTTTGCCAATCTTGCTATGAATCTATTATACTCTCTACAAGATTTTGTGATATGCCCCCTAGTCCTATGAAAAGAACACAATTGATTATATTCATAGGGGGGTCTTTCATATCTTCTGTCATTTCCATTTCTGTTCTGATTCCAAGATTGATAATTATCTCATGGTTAATACACATTGTTTTTAGGACGATCAATCACATTAACATTAGGAGGGTAGTAATCTCTTTCATTATAGTCATCCCTCACTTTCCTAACTGGGGGTTGATCTGTTACCCTGTCTGTTGTTGCATTTTTTTTTATAATCTTGATAACAGGCATGTTGTTCCCTATATCCTGACTCATTAGTTTTCCATTTGACCCATAAGTCCTTCTGCTACTATTAATGACTGCTTGATCAATCCTTAAAGCACTTTCCAGGGCTTCTTCGTAGGACTTGTAAGGTAATTTTTGAACTTATTATCTCATTTCCCTGTTCAAGGCATGCAAGAAAAGATCACATAATTCATGATGATCCATGTTTAGATTGCTTATTAAAGAATAGAGAACTTGTCTCCATCAAGTGATGAAGTGAGCTACTGATTCATTTGGTTCTTGTTTCATGGTTAAGAATTCTGGGATCCCTGTCTTCATGAGTTTGTTCATGTTGAAAGCCATGACAAACTCTCCAATTAATTACCTGAATCAATGTATTGAGGCCTCTAGCAGGTGATAATACCAATCCAGGGCTATTCCTTCTAACATCTTTGGGAAGATTTTGGCAACAACCCAATCCAAAGGGAGGATCTCCCTTATCGCAGTTGTGTAAGCTTTAATGTGCGAGTTGGGATCTCCTTCTCCTTTAATCTTCAGAAGATTAGGTAACAATTGAGGTAGTAGAATGCTTCTTATGACCAGGTCAAGTGGCTCCTTTAAGTACTCCAAGTATGTGCCTAGAAAGGCAATCTAGGATTGTGGAGTTGAGAGCATTAACTCCAATGGTGGGTTTTAGTAACCCAATGCTATTGTCTAATTTGCTTGGTTTCCTAGCATTGCTTAATTTTTTTGAATAGGAGGGTTTCCATTTAGGAATGTGTCATTACTCCCATTTCTTGAGTAGTAGTTGAGGTAAGGGGGATTTTGAGATGCCCCATGGTCCTGTCCAATTTTGATGTTTTCATACAATTTATGTCTTTTTCTAAGATAGGTTGTTCTACCTCTAGAGTTTTGATTCTTTGCACTAGAGTTGCGATGAGGTCTGCAGGTGTGGGACTTCTAGGCACTTCCTCATTTCTTGGGTTTTCTTTGTGAATGTTGTCATGATTTTTTGTTTCTTCTCGTATAGCATTTTCTCATTGTTCTTCTCAAAGAGCAACTCTCAGGGCTTCTTGAGCATCTTTTGCTTGTAAATTTAATTCTAGCCTTCTTACTTCATCCCCAAGATGAGTACTTGAGATGCTTCTGGATGGTTGATTCATGTGGTGGATTTCTAACCTTATTTGTTTTCTTTTCACTTTGTGAGGTGTGTTTGGTATGGAAGGGTTATGTTCCCATACAGGATTGTTGAAAGATAGAGAACGCATGGGTCCCCTTTGGTCTTGTTCATAGTCAGAGTCTTCATAGTCATAGCAATTTGAGATTGGTGCATTTGTGCCAGGTGGCACATACCTGTCGAAAGAGGGAGTTTTTGGTTCCCTAGAGGGAATAATCCCTAAGTTTAAGTTTGGTTCCATCATATTCGGGGGTGCTATAGACACCATAGAATAAATGGAATGAGTGAAGGCAAAGATGACAAAAGCAAAAGTTGTGAAGGTAGTTACGAAGAAGAAACTGACAATGATTGAAGCCTTTTAAGTTGAAATGCCAAAGAGTGACAATGATGATGTTTAAATGGAATCTGAGCGACAGGAATGCAAAAACCATAACCAAGAGGCTTTGCACTTTATGTCAGGTTCACCAAAATATGTGGTGAAGCTGATAGTGTATGTGACAGTGATATTGAGATCTAAGTAATGGGAACACAAAAAGCATAACCAGACTTTACAATTCATGTTAGGTTCACCAAAATATGTACACTCAAAATAATGACTATGTGGCTTGGGGTAGTTGAGTCAACTTTGGCGGACACATAGACCCTCTCTCCTTGCCACAGGGTGAATTGCCATGTCACTCTCTCTCTCTCGTGGAAGTAGCCAATTGAGAGGAGGTCAGACATGGGGGAGGTCTAGCTCATTTAAGAGCTAGACTTCATGCAGAGTGGTCAGCCAGTCTTGGGGCCTTTGTTGTTGTGTGTTTGTTTGAATCTGATGTTCTGTGACTAATGTTGTGAAAATAGCTATATGACCCAAAGGGTCACTACTCATCGTTCTTTTATTTGGGTTTCTAATGCTCCAACATTGTGTGTGTTGACTATTGCTCTTGTTGATGTTTTGTTCAAGTTGGCATTGTCATTCGTATTGTTGGATGATTGCTTATTGTATATGTAGTTGTCTTAACCTTTCTTTTTGTTGTTGGATTACCATTTGGTCTTGTTGTTGTCTAGGGTGGATCTCCTCTATCTTGTCGAGGATTGCCTTCACCCACTCACCTCTAAGTCCAAGGCACATTCGTGAGCATAAACAATAGAGAGATGGTTTAAGATAACCTTGACTTGACCTAGGGTTTAGACTTAGGGTATGTTTGACCTAAGGTTTGACTTTGTTGACTTTGCATTGACCTTGTGATGAAAACAAGGGTTTTGGCTAACGTTGACTAGACTTGACCTTGTGATCGGACCAAGGGTTTGTAAACCTTCTACGTTGCTAATATTTTTGTTCTTTTTTTGTTTTTGTATCCATGCAAGCCTATATGAATGGAAAACATTTTTTTGTGCTTTTTAAGTTTATGGAAATGAAAGTGCTTTTTTCTATTCTAGGAATAAGAAAATGTATGCAAACTAGTATGACATTACCTAATGCAATTGAATCTATGTTTTTGGTTTTATTTTCTGAATAGGTGGATCAATTTAATCTATGAAAGGGAATTTTCTTTTAAATGAATCTAATATATGAACTTTGAAAGAAAACTACTTTAACAATGCAAATCTACTTAGCCTATCAAGGAAAAAGCAACATGTATTTACTATTCCTGAGAGAAAAGTTTGATTATCTAATTACTATGAAATGATAAAAAAGCATGAAGGAACTTGGAATAAAAGAAGACACGTGAGCCTCCACTACCATTAGAAATCCCTATATGGCAACCTCTAATCCTCTTGTAGCAGTGGGGTGATCCTCATGCCAACAATAAGAAAAGAGAAGCAAAAAGAAGCTTTTGAAGCATTGAAATGAGTTCAATGAGATCTTGATGAGCACTATGGCTTGTGATGTGAGCAGCGTATTGATGCAAAATGAGATTTTAGGAAAGCTAGATGAGACAACAATAAAAGCAAAAGGCTCTGACGTCCCGTGTGAGTATATGGATGCTTGATTGGAGAGCAATAACCTGCAAGAAATGTGTACACAAATGAAATTGCCTCCTAAAATGGGGAGCTTTGATTCTATGCAACAATGAAAGCTTTGAAACTTTAGAAAAATAAATAAAGAAATGAAGAAAGAGGCTCAAAGGCCTATGAAGAAGCTTGAAAAAGCTTGTGAAGAAGGGAGGAACATTCTCCAACTTTCTAACTTGTAAATAATGAAGAAGTGAAGGGTATTTATAGGTTTGAAGAAGAGATGAGAGGTGGAATTGATGAATAGTTAACTCCCTTTGATTGATGAGTTAACTTAGAATACACAAGAGTGAACTGGACTAAAATTGGAGTGATCTAACCAATATACCTTATCACTCAAGAAGAAATGGAGAAGGAGAATGCATGGGAATGCATGGGTTGATAACTAAAGATGAAAAAGAGATAAATATGCATGCTTGGGTGTATGAAATAGTTAACTCTATCTTTGGCATGAAATTCCATGCAAACAGGAAGAAAAATAGGTGAAAACAAATCTATTTTTGGTGAAAAACTCAAATTATTTTGCAGCTAGAAAAAATGGTAGGGTCGCCCCTTTCACTAGTCAGGGTCACCCAGGGGCAACCCTAAGAGGAGGACACCTAGGTAAAGGTACAGTATGGGAGATGGAAGAGGAGGAGAAAAGAAGGGGATTTGCCTCTAAAAATAGGTCAAATAGGGGTCAAAAACTAAATCTCCACTTGCAAAAGTACGATCTCCCAAGGGAGATCTAGAAATAATAGGAGGATATTTGAATTGGTTGAGTGAAATTGAAAACTGAAAGTGGGAGATGGCTTGGGAGGTCCTCTAGAGGGCTCCTAGTAGTGTGAATGGATGAAAAACACTAGGGAGAGGTGAAAACACAATAAATGGATGAATACAAGGCTTAAGGACAAAGTCACAAGCAAAGGAAGTGCAGATCGACAGTGTTGAAAAAGTGTCGAAAGCAGAGAGAGAGAGAGGAACAACACAAGGAGGAAGGAAACACATGCTACCAAGAGAATTGCTATTGAGAGGATGTTATTTCATGCTTACATGTACATGACAAGGATTGTGAGTCATCATCAAGGTCCTCATGGAGGTTGTGCGTGATTTTGGTGCTTACAATAACAAATAGATGTTTTTTCTCCAGCATGTTTCTACCTTTCTCTAAATCAAAAGGCACATGTTAGATAGTCATAACAAATGGCTATTTTGTCTCCAACATGTTTCCACCTTTTTTTCTAAATCAAAAGACACATGTTACATAGTCATGACAAATGGCTATTTTCTCTCTACTTTAACTCCACCTTTCCTAAATCAAAGGGGACAAATGTTGCATGACTACAACAAACTCTCCTTAATCCTAGGAAAATCCTCTCATGCATCTCCCACCACTGATCTTCTCATGCATCCTCCACCATTTATCTTCTTCCCTAAAAATCTATAAGTAAGAGCTTCATGCTCTCACTTCAAGATTCACTTTTATGCTATCCATATGTTGTCATTCTTTCATCCACATTTGTGCTAAATATATGCTATCAAAATAGTGACTACTCATGCAAAGAGCATCCACATTTTAAAGACATTTTAGAGAAAATCCACTTGCAATGGATATTATTGGTAAAATTCCATTTACTTATTTTGTTTAATTTCTATTTTGCATGCTCTATCTTGAGATTTCCATGCAAATTTTCAGAATTAGCATTGTTGATTTTCATTGAATGTTTTTTGCTAATGGTTTTCTAATTTCTTGCACATGATCACATTTTTAATAAGGAAAATTAATATTTGTTTGTTGTGTCTTCTTTAGATTAGTCATTTGTGTGTTCATGGGTCATGGGTTGTGCATGCTCTCCTCTCACATCCCAAGGAAAAATTGAGGATCAAAATCACTCTTTTATGCTTGCATTACCCAAAGGGGAACTTACATATGCTCTCTCCTCATGCCTTAAGGTAATATTGGAGATAAAAAATAACACTTTTTATATTTATTTTTAGTGTGCCTAGCTTGGATTTTAATGCTAGGAGGTGGCTCGAACCCTTGTGTTCTAATGGGGTGTAAAATTTTGGGAGAGAATTGAAAGACTCTCCCATTGAGAGACATTTGTATTTTTTTTCTAAGCTTTCAAGGAACTTTATACCTTGCAAAGTGAATACAAAGAAAGGGCTACCCTCTCACACCAAGCCATTAGACATGCCCATCATGTCATGAACTTGGGCCTCATGTACAGTCTTCAAGTATAAAGAAGAGACCCCTAGAAAGCCACACTAAGCTTAGTTATAGGACTTTGGTTGTATATTCTTGTGATGAAATGATAATAAATTAGCCCTAAGAAGTTATTGACCATGTGTTGCTAGAAATAGGATTGTAGGCCACATATTCTCTCCTCTCACATAATTTGTGTGATCTTGAGGATCAAAAGTTGCTAGTGCCTCCTAATGGGACCTACTTTCCATTCCTAGACAAGGTATTTTTGGTGTGCTCACAAGTGCATACACACCCACTTGAATAATCTAGGTTGTTGGCATGCTTTCTTTGTTTGTAATTATGTTAAAATTTGTGCTTGTCTTTTAAGACTCAAAACCAACCAAACCTTTCAAAGTCACAACATCATCATGGAAACACATATTGCATCATAAATCAACTAGTCCAAAGAAAAAGTTTGAAGTCAAGGTTTCCTATCCAAATCCCAATAAAAATTAATCCTTTTTAATCACCATCAAATCATTTTCCAAAATCCAAATAATCCCATCCTTAAAACCTTGACCTAAACCTAAAATCCAACCATCACATCCTTGGAACCTTCACCTTGATCCAAAACTCAAACTCCCTCATCCTTGATGGACCCTAGTAACAATACCCCTAATCCCACCATCTCAAATCATCCCCCAAATCCAAATTATCTTACCCCTAGGGGATCCTAAATGAAAAAACCTATCATCCTAAACCATCATTATATTTTTTTTTAAATTCATCTTTAGATCCTTAAAATAAAAATCCAACCATCACAAATCTATCTATGGGAACTTAAAACATTCCTGGGGTTTCAAACCCAAACATTCTAAATCATCCTATGAATCCAAACTTTGACCATCCTATATTACAAGTCCCTCAACATTGTCTAACCTAACTAACTATCCAAATCTCCAAGTCATCCAAGTCAAATCCAATTATCCCTAATTTGTCTTTGGAGCCTTAAATGTAACCATCCAATCTTGATCATGTAATAGATCCAAAGATTTTTATCCATCCTTATGATTCATTATCCCATTATCCTAATCAAACCAAATCATCCTACAATCATCCAAGAATCATCTAAAATCCTCCAAGTTTGACCATCCAAAAAAAATTTTTTAGTCACCCTTGGGATTCACTACCCCATTATCCAAATCAATCCAATCATCAAACATTTCCAATCCTAGGGCTTGTGAACACCTTAAATCAAATCCAATCATCCTAGCAACTTGCATCCAAAGACCTACCTTTGGAAATATTAATCCAAATATAAGGTCCCTCATCCAAAGATCATCCTTAGCAAGCAAATCCAAGGATCTAATCAAATCAAGATCAACCTTCTAAAAAATCCAAAGCCTAATCAAACCAAGCATTATGGGCTAGTTTGACAAGTCCATTGAGTAAGCTAGGACCTCATCCCAAACACAAACAAAAGACCTAACTATAATTATAATATATTTTGATGTGTCCCATTGTCACAACCAACCTAAAAGCCCCTTTAAAAATAATGCCCATTCAAGGCATCTATGACATGATCTCCTTTATCCAAATTATGATGATGAGATCTTTGTATATCACAAGGAGTATTTCAAATACAATCTATCAAAAAATTCCTTTGGGAATGATGATTACGAGAGCCTTGTAGATCAAGAGGAATATACTGATGATCCTTGTAGGTATCCCTTAAGCACACATTACGTATATATTAGATATCCCCATGGTAACTTTGACAAGGGAAACACCATTCTAGACAAAACCCTTAAAATAGATTTATGTTCAAATATTAAACCTTCCAGAATCAAGTTAAAGCCTCATCCTCCCATGTAAGTCCATCATCCAAACCTTCACAAAGCCATCAACAATCCAATAAACAATCCTATCAATAATCTCCTACCCCTTCCAAATAATCTATGAAGGACTTTCCAAGGACTAGTAGTGAAGGATCCCCATAGAAATAGAAAGAGAAAAGTTAAAGAGTCTTCCAACATATCTAATCCCATGCCACCCCTCTTTAACAAATATAAGAAGGCTATAGATGCAAGACCTATTTGGGTTGTCTAGAATCCTCCTGGCACCATCCACATCCAAAACTAAGTTTCATCATACAAAAATATTAATCAATCGAAAGCTTGTAATTAAGCATGATCATGATCCCCCTAGAGCTACAATCCTTGCAAGCCAACCTATACATGGTAAGGAAAACATTGTCAATCCATAAGATCCATCAAACCCATAATCATCAAAGGCCTCTCACCAATCAATGTGCAATAATTAAGGAGTATATCCACGTGCTAATCACTGAAGGTGATATCCAAGAAAAATAATGTACATCCCTCTTGTTTGAGAAGAAGTTAAGGCTATGCCAAGAGCTTGTCCAAAAGCATGGTCAACCTTGCACATCCCTAAATCAGGACCACAATATCCAATCCAATTTCATACAACATGTAACAAGTCCTCAAGACCAATAAAATCATATTGATCCTCTCTACCATCACACAACTCCCCCTCCCCATGAGGAGATTGTTGTCCTCATCGAACAAATAGACAAGTTAAATTATCATAATGAGCATATTCAAAATCAAGTTGTACATGATGTTGATCTCACCAAGCATGAGGCCAAGCAACTCAAAATAGGTCACATTGAGCATGCAATTAATCAAGATACCATCATAGTGAATGAGGAGAAATCTCAAAATCCCTATCGGCTTGGTCCAACCACCTTCATCAAACACGGTCTCCTTGTAGATGATCCAATTGAAGGCTCTAATGGCTCCTATAAATACACTAATGGGCCAGCATCATGCTTCAAAAGCAACAAATATCCTATTGCAAGCAAAATCTATCAAATCATGGGTTACAAAGGAAAGGGATTAGGCCTTCATTAGAAGAACATGTACAATTTTAAATGCAAGTCAAAGATATTAATACATTGGCTACAAACCTCCTACCAATCCATCTAATTATGTTAGTGATCCTTTGGTGATTATTAGGGCAACTTAATCAAATGCAAACATTGAAATAGAGGTCATTCATAGACCCTTTAATAATCTTTCTACCACTAATCCTTTCACCCCCATGCCCATCCATACCATCAACCTTCATCTCCCACATACTAAACCCATTGATTGGGACCAACAAGCTCGTACATTATACAAATCTCACATAATTAGTGTAATGGAGCAACAAGTCAAATTAAAGAAAACGATCAAAATGAAGCACCACATCAAAAATAAGTACAAAATCAAAATCAAGAAAAAAATCAAATTGAATATAAAAGGTGCTACGAATCCAAGAATCAATAGGAAAGAAAAAAATAAATATGAATCCCAAAACAAAGTGAAACAATAAATCTAATCAAAGAAAAATATCAAAAGGAAGAAATTAATAGAAAGTTGCACTTTGCATGCAATAGATGTGCATTAGGTCTTCACAATCATTATTGATATTAGCATACAAAGCTTCATGATCCAATAAGATTGTTCATCCTAATCCTAATCCTAATGCTAAACCCAAATCCACATCTCCCAAATCTAAGTCTACCTTCCAATTCAAACATCCCTCATCCCAATCTAGGTGTCCAAATCTTAAGCCTAAATCCGAATCCAAACATCCTACATCAAAATTCCCAAATCTGAAATCTAAATCCCAATACCTAATCCTAAATCCCAAATCTATCATATCCTGGAAACAATACATTACCATAAAGGCTATGATGGCACCCTATCGATATTTTCACATGTGTATAAAGCCAATCCATCTCTCAAAGAGCATCACAATACTTGTGTATTATATATTCAGGGCATGATTCTAGCAAAGCAATTATGTAAGGTAGGATACTATTGGTACATCATGACAAGAGCATCCAAATCAAATACATTCAATAGACAGGGGCTTGATACTTGAAGCAAAAAATATCAAAATTTATCTAGAAAATCCCCAAAAAAAAAGAAAATTTAAAATCCAAAAAATATCAAAATAAAAAATATTAAAAAAATTTAAAAATCAAAAGAGTAAAGAGAAAAAGTTTTTCCCAATGGTGAAAACCATTCTCATGGCACCTTGGGCAAGTACCATGGTGAAAACCCATTCACGATCATCATGTGTAAATTAGTTGTCTATGTAAACCTTGCAATTGGGGGCAACCTTCTTCCATCAAATCATCCCTATACCTTCCATCATGTCATCCCATCATAACAATCTACCATATCTCCATCACTATTCCATCATATCCAATCCATCCTCCCTTCCTACGTTTGACCTTGATAAGGATACGGGAAAACTGTTGAAAACATGCTTTGGACACTTGATAAATCTAATCTTCCATAGCAAATATACTACAACATATCAACACCTCCTTTAGTTAGCAGTGCAATGTAACAACATGCATGACATACATCAAGTGGGACATGCCATTCCTATGTGATGTAGCCCTTGGAGACCATATCATGTAACCCCCTCCATCAATCTATCCCCATCCATCGCATCATGAATCCCAATCCTTTGATCCGTCAAATTCTCACTTCATCCTTGTCCCTAGAATTGGTTTTCCCTTATCATTAGTTACACTATTTAGATAGCAATCCCATCTAGCAACAAAATAAAAGACTACATGTTATGTCATAAAATGTCCCCCTAGGACTTTACCTCCTAAGTTTAGCTCCTAGGTCCCCTTAATTTAATCGTGCATATGTAAAACTTGTCCCAAAGCAAAATCCCCTAAAACCCATGACAAATGGGGCTTCGAAGTCCACTTTAATGATAAATCATGACTAAAAATAGGCCTCTAGACTTGGGTGCCCATGCCCTAGTCCAGACCTATTTGGCCGAGACCTAAATTTAAATGTGTTGGTTTATGACCGTTAAAAGGTTTCCCTTTGTTGGCCTTTTCAATTTGAATTACGAATGTTAGCAGGAATGCATATATAAACATGTTTAAGACTTCATTTTAGTCCTAGTTGATGAAGGCGAACTTATGATCATCAAGCAAAGAGCATTCAAGGCAGTCATTGTGTTGCATAGTAGTATTGTGTTGTGTTTGTATGTGTTTGTTGTAGATTTGGCTCCATCAACTCATTTCCTCATGATTTGAAGGCACTTCATCTCCATGAGGGTTTCACCTCAAAGGTGATATCTATTTTGTGTTTCAATCAATCTATCTTATCATTTGATTTTGCCTCTGTCCACTAAGGACAGTCACTCTATCTAACAATGGTGTTGGAAGGCTTGAATTCCATTCCGATGCTTGATTGAGGTAAGCTCCTAAACACCACAACCCCCAACCCCTCTCTTTTGATTGTAGGTTACAGGTGCAGGATCTTGCAGAGAGAATGTTGCGAGAGATCAAGGTAGAGGATAAAAACTGGGGATCTAAAGAAAAGAGCAGAAAATATTCCTTTTGGACAAGGGCGCCCACCCCTGTGTCCTCCCAAGTGTCATTTTCAAAAACTCTGAATCAGGTTGCAGTCTTCATCATCTTATTGTTCCAAATTTACAAAATAATTGACCTGCTGAACTAGGGCGCCTGCCCAATGTCCCCAAAGTTTATGCTTTCTAGAATCCAAATCTTGGTATGTTTCTAATATGTATTTAGTGCCTTCATGTGTGATAAGTTGTCATATTTTGTCTATTTGCATATGGAATGATCATATAATTAGGTTTTAAGGCTTAATCGAATTAGGGTTTAACAAATTCATCAATACATCCTATCTTTCCTTATCATTTCATAGTGACACCAAACCCTGTAGCTGAGTCCTCTTCCAACAGTAGTGACTTAACTCAATTTATGTCCTTGAATGTTATATGTGAAAGGAAGGTTTGATTGAATCTATTTTAACAACACCTAAACTCATCATTCCCACTTTTACACCATAACACTACCAAAAAGTAATCCACATATATAGCCTAATCTAGCATAACAATCCTAATGATACAATCCAAACATAGCTACAAAGTAGAAAAATCCACACAAGTCATGCCAAGAAATCTAGCAAACCATCCAAAAGTTCCTAGCCTTACTACAAGCCTAGTTTAGTTCTAAACAAATCATTACATTGTCATTGAGATATATCGTTCCCAATCCTTGTGTTGTTCTTGAGATATATCGTTACCCAATCAACAATGCTATCACCGTCATGAAATCAATCTTCAACTTCTAGCTTGAACAAGATAAAAATTTTGTTTGTTTGTGCATGCATACTTGCGTGTGTGTGTTTTATCAAATTTGTTTGCATTTATAGAAAGGAAAAATAATAATTCATTATGGTCATCTAGAAACTCATTGAGAGCAATCTAGGACCTAACATGAGAACTCCATTACATATTGCATCATCATATGAGCATGGCATCAACATTAGATCAACACTTTATGCATATTACAATACTATCTATTATATTCAATCAATGTTCTATATTGTTGATAAAATAATAGGCATTGACCAAAGGAGAAAAATCCTTGTTTAGCAAGCTCCTCAACAATGTTTGTTGATATTGCTTCTTTTTAGATGTATGTTCTAGACATCAAGGTAAGCATATTTCTAAGATCAATCTCAACATAGTTTAGATCTATGAGCAAGGTTAAAATCTGTGTAGGGTTCCATTCTATTGGCATAATAATCAGTTCTACAAGTATAAAAGTGAGATAGAATAGCAAACCTTAGTTTTATTAGTACTCCAACAGTTGTCTAACATGTTTTAGTTTTATGGCACTTTGGTGAGTTAATTAGAGATGCATTGTCACAATCAAATCTTTATTGAGCCTAGAGTTGAGTACCATTATTATTTTTATTCAAATTTAGAGCAATTATTTTGGTAACTTAATTAGTCTCAACTCTTTAATCTATATGTATTTACTAATTTATCGCTTTATTCAAGTATTTACCCTCTATTGATTAGATAAAAGTTATTTATTTTGCTTTTCAATCTTAAGATGATAAAAAAGTAAATGCTAAAACAAAATGATTTAAATTGTTTGCATAAAAAATTGAAATATCAAATTAGTATCTCTCCTCAAAAATACGTTTAAAAATATCAAAAACTATTTTATTTTATTTATCTCACATCCAGGCAAACCCCAAATGGGGATCCCAATTTTACCACATATACAATTATAATGGTGAAAATGCATACCCTACACTTTTCCCCTTCATTTTGAACCATTTTTTACAAGGTTATTTTTAATGCAATGAGTAGTGTACAAAAGGGTGTATTGTTGTGTGTAAGTTGGAAAATAACCTAGTCTTGTAATAGACATGATTTTTCCATTGTCCATATAGTCTTTGAGAAAGCTTTTGGTAAAAAATTGTGCTGGTGCTTTCACATCAAACAACACTTACACAAAATAATGTCAATTGAAGCCATACCCCTCTTCAAATATGTATTATAGACATCAAGACAAAGAGGTTCCTAATATATCAAATTAGTGTCTATCCTTAAAAATAACTTTAAAAATATCAAAAACTATTTTATTTTATTTATCTCATGTCATCCCAGTAAACCCCAAATGGGGATCCCAATTTTATCACATATACAATTATAATGGTGAAAATACATACCCTACACTTTTCCCCTGCATTTGAACCATTTTTTACAAGGTTATTTCTAGTGCAATGACTAGTGTACAGAAGGATGTATTGTTGTGTGGAAGTTGGTTCAAAAGTTAATACTACAATCACATAAATAAATCAAAATAATAAACAACAAAACATTGATTTAGTTATAATTCATTTCTTCATAATGGTGCTTTGATCCCAAGCCCCAAAGCTACTGAAGGTGGCAAAGAACAAACTACTATCATAGCTTTCTTCAATATAAAAAGAAAATTAAATATCTTACAGAAATGTCTCATGCTCTTGAAATTAAATATGTCTCCTGAATACTGAATATCAAGGTCTATAATAAGGTAATTAAATGTGTCTCCTGAATACAGAATATGAAAGTCTATAATAAGTAATTAAATATGTCTCTTGAATACAGAATATCAACGTGTATAATAAGATAACTTACGACTAAAAAATATGTAAATTGCTACATTCCCTTCACTTAATACCTGTAAAAAACCCACACTCATAAAAAGCAAAGTAAACCCTTTTCATTGCTCAACCTCCGAACAGTTTACGCACACCCCATACTAATAAAGCTGCCGCTGCAGGCATGATTATCTCTCCATACCCGGGCATTTCAGGAGCTGGTGGAGGCTGTCTCTCTTGCTCTTCCATAGATGGTGAAGGTGAAGGTACGTTCCTTTGCGTTGTTACAGACTGCCTCTCTTGATATCTTACTCTTGGGAAGTAATCTTCCTTACCCATTTGCTCTCTTAAATGGGGTTCAGGAGGTGCTCTGTATAGTGGCCTGCGATAGAGTTTAACTTCTATTTTGGAAACGCCGGCGTTTCTAAAGAGCCACAGCCGTCTGTTGTCATTCGACCAGAGCACACCATCCTCATCTTTGGCCACCTCTATCAGTGGAAAATTGCTCGCATTGAGTCGACCTGAGCGAAACTCAGTTAAAGCGTCCGTTAGGAGAAATTCCTGTCCACCATCACGTTTAAAATGATCTGCAATGGAGTCCTGAGAGAACCTCAGCTGGTTAGGCCTCACCTTTACAGTTTCGTGATCCATAACAACAATGATCTCCTGCGCTGAACGAGTTACAGATTCATTCGTCCAAGCTTATGTAATGCATTCACCATCACATTCAATTCCCAGCTTCTTTCACAAGATTGATTGCAGATTAATTAATGGAGATTCCAAGTTAGTGGAGATGGGTACGATATGCCCCATTAAAAAAGCTTGATTGAAAATGTTTGTCAAGGCTTTATGCTTGATTGAAATGTTTGTCAGGCTGTATGCAGTTCAATAGTAAGAAATAAATTTTGGCCAATAAAGATAGGACAAATATTTATCATTTTATTCGGTGGGATGATGTTTAAGTAAAGTGATCCCAAAAGCTACCACTTCTGATTTACTTAAGGACAGATGAAGAAGCTTTATTTAAAAATGATCATGATCTGTCATTTCAACTTTACTATGAGAATACTATACTTTCAGCCTTAAGCAAGTAACTTAGAATAGAAGTTAAAGACTGAAATAATTATATAGATATGTTTGGTTATAAAACATTGAAATTAATAATAAAGAAAAAATATTTAGCTTTCGGGTTTGATGTTGTATATTTTGTAATAGATGATTTTTTTAAAAAAATTCTCAATGTTAATTTTTTTAATTTTGTAAGACGACACTTGTTAAACTAATAAATTGATTGAACTTTGTTTTAAGTTATTTTCACAATGCAAAAATGATTTTTGTGTTTATATATTCATCCTAAGTGTAGACACCTAAAATTGTCCTCTCCCTAATTCATCCCTAAACATCCTTAATTCATCCTTAATTTATCCCATCCCATGAATTAAATAAATATTTACATTTATTTAATTCCCTATTTTCTACACTTTTGATTAGGTTTTCTTAAACCTAATTAACTAACCTAATCACCCACTTGCACAAACTAAATCCTAATCTAATCTTGATCAAAATCCTCTCCATTTCTTCAAATGTACAAAGGCATGGGCTTCTTGTACATGTCCACATGACCTTTTTACAAAAGGCATGGTCAAGAACCCATGTAAAAAGCTCCTTTTGTCCTCCATCTTCTATGCTTCCAATTTTAAATTGGGCATGTGGGTAAGTGCACAAAGATGAGGGACCAAAATGGGGTCTTAAGTTGCCACTTTTTTTTTTTGAAATCAAGAAACATTGATGTTGGATGAGAAATTAAAAATATCTACACTCACAAAAACAAGAGTTGTAATGCTCCGAATCTAATTCTTAAACTACTATTTTTTTTCTAAAAATGGTTAAGATTAAGGGGTTCAAAAAGGGGGAGCACACAAATTGGTCTTGTTTTTCTCAAAAAAGCATAACATAGCGTCTGGTGTGCTCCCCCTAAAATGTTAACTTTTTTTTAGTATTTCAATAATCACTCCAATGAGAAATTAGCTAACACCATGTAGTTTATCCCTGATTTTTCTGATAATTTTTTAATGAATAATTATTTTTTAGTAATTTTAAAAGTGGACACATCCTGAAAAATAGAAATTTGAGCGTGCTCCCCCCTAAAATGTTTGAAAACTAATCGAAAATCAATTTTTTTTGAATTCGTGTAGAATGGAGTCTAGTTTCTAAAAATGTAACTTATTTCAAATTTTGATCAACGAATAACAAAACTCAAAAATACTAGACACTGGTTTTTGACAAAAAATGCACACTAACAAAAGAAATTCAAGATGAAACACTAAACGTACTCAAAATGTGAAAAAAAAATTATATGGTTAGATAGCTAAAAGAGAGATTAAGATTATGGTGGTTTTTTTTTTGAGTTTTCATTGAAAAAAGTGCCATCCTGATGGGGAGTACGCTCTAGATTATCTCTAGATTTTGCTAAAAATTGATAAAAACATATCAAAGAACCTCAAGCATAATGACGCGCTCGCATTATGTGAAATCAATAACATGAGCATGTTATAATGCGCTCGCGTTATGATGAGCATAACTGGCAATACACATGCCAATTGCATTTGCTTGAAAGTTTCTAAAGCCTTTTCAACAAATCTACTTTTTGCATATCTTCCAATCATTGTATTCCACTATAGAACATCTCTTTGAGGTGTTACGTCATACAATTGATATGCCTTGTCTATGCTTCCACACTTTACATACATGTCTACAAGGGCAGTTACACTTCCTATCATCTCTCTCACTCTCTACTTCCCTCCCCTCTCTACGTCCTACCCTTTCTCTGAGTCTCTACTTCCCTCCCCTCTCTACCTCCTACCTTCTCTCTCACTCTCTTCTTCACTCCCCTATCTACCTTCTATCCTCTCTCTCACTCTCTACTTCCCTCCCCTATCTACCTCCTACCCTCTTTCTGAGTCTTTGCTTCCCTCGTCTCTATACCTCCTACCTTCTCTCTCACTCTCTTCTCCCCCCTCCCTCTCTACCTCTTACCCTTTCTCTCACTTTCTACCCCCCTGTCTACCTCCTACCCTCTCTCTCAGTCTCTGCTTCCCTCCCCTGTCTACCTCCTACCCTCTCTCTCTTCTTCCTTCCCTTGTCTACCTCCTATGGTCCTCTCCCACTCTCTACTTCCCTCCTGTCTCTACCTTCTATCCTCTCTCTCACTCTCTATTTCCCTCCCCTCTCTACCTCTCATCATTCTTCCCATCCAATGAAATTTCATAAATTATCTTGTTTCCATTTCATCATCCCAATTTATATCCTTGTCCCTCTTTGCATGTCCTAGTTTTCTTGTTTCCATATTCTTTGTCAACATGTAAGAGGAGAGGGAGCAAGAGGGAGAGAGGATGGAGATGGATGGGAAAGAGAGGGTGATAAGGAGAGAGAGAGAGAGAGAGAGAGAGAGAGAGAGTGTGTGTCCTAGTTTTCTTATTTTGGAGAGAGAGAGAGAAGGTTGGTCATGTTTATGAGTTTAGGGTTGCTTAAGTTTAGGGTTTAGTGGAATTATTTAGGGTTTAGGGGTTTAGGGTTTCTTGGGTTTATGGTTTAGGGGTTAAATTTTAGGGGTATTATTTAGGGTTTAGGGGTTTTGGAAGAGAGAGAGAGGTTTAGGGTTGCTTAGGTTTAGGGGCATATTTAGGGTTTATGAGTTTAGGGTTGCTTAGACCTTTAGGGGTAAATTATTTAGGGTTTATGAGTTTCTAGGCTTGCTCAAGTTTAGGGTTTAGGGGTTAGGGTTAAAGGGGAATTATTTTATAATTTCCCTCCAATCCTTGTAATACTAATGCATTAGTCCACCCATCTCCTAATCCATCAATCCCTATCATCCATCCACCATATAACTCACTATCTAATCCACCATCAAACATTCTAAGCTCTAATCCATCAACCCATGAATGCTTGAAATTTTTTATCCAAAGAGTCTTTACAAAATCCAAAAATAAAAGCAAAGATATGGAGCCATCCAAATCCACTGATCCAATTTCATCCCCCTCTAACACTCCCAATCCTAATCCATTCATGCCTGCTATATCCATTCACTCGATCCTAATCCTAACCCCACAACATCTCCCATCATTATCCATCAACTATATGCATATCCTAGTCCATCAACCCATGAAGCCATGAAGGATGTGACCCAAGGACTATTAGAAAGGAATCTAAGAACATCATGTACTCAAATTCCTATCCTTGAGCCTAACAAAGAACCTCCTAATAACATGTATACCACTCCAATACCATCATTCACTCCTATGTCTATCCATTTCATTTAAGAGTCTCCTACCATAAGTCCAAGTCAAACCCCATCATGTAGCCATTTGTCAAACATCCAAAGATTATTCATCTTGGATCCAAGAACCAATCACATCCATCTAAGAAACCCAATAGCTATACATTAAGATCCTAGTCCAAAGAATGTGGAAACACCAACCACCCATCCTAATCTAAATCCAAACATCACATCTAATCCCATCTTGGTTCCCTTACCATCTCATGGTCAACCCCTCTATACACTGATCCCATCATTAATCCTCCAACATCTCCTAGTGAACCCCCATCACCACCTCTTGCTCCCCAATCCAATGAATATCAATGCATTCCCACTTACCCTATCCATATCTAATATTGCACTATCCATGCTTATCCTCCCTGTGATCAAGATATTATCTATGATCAAGATCTTATCCATAAGCAAGTAAGTTCCCACATCACTCCTATCCATCATCCCATTAGCCCTATCCATCATCCCTTGCTAGTCCTATTCATTATCCATCAATATCCCATGATGAGACACTTGGTCCCCCAAAAAATATAGACAATTAAACAAATATCTTAGATCCTAGATCTTGAATCATATCCCAATGAGTATAATGATTTAATCAAGATCCAAGAATTCTACATCCATTTCCCATTGATCCTCCATCATCCCAGGTCGAACTATATGTTTAGGTGTTTAGCCTGGTTGCTCAAGTTTAGGGTTTAGGGGTCAGGGGCATTATTTGAGGTTTACATGAGTTTAGGGTTGCTCAAGTAAATACGGTTTAGGGTTTAGGGTTAGGGTTTAGGGGAATTATTTAGGATTTAGGGGTTTAGGGATGCTCAAGTTTAGGGTTTCTAGACTTTAGGGGTTAGGGTTTAGGGTTTAGAGAGAGATAGAGAAAGGGGACTTATAGAGATTGGGAGAGATGGGGAGATAGAGGTTTAGGGTTGCTTCTAGGTTTTATGGTTTAGGGGTTAGGGGTTTAGGGTTGCTTGTTTTTAGGGTTTAGGGGCATTATTTAGGGTTTAGGGTTTAGGGTTTAGGGGTTAGGGGTTAAGGTTTAGAGGTTTAGGTTTATGGTTTAGGTAGAGAGGGAAATAGGGAGATATAGAGGAGACTGAGCCTGGGAGAGATATCATTGTCTCCTCTATCCCTCTCTCTAACTATACCTACCTCTCTATATCTCTCTCCATGTCTCTCTATCTTGCTCTCTCTTTCAATCCCCTCTCTCCAACTCTACCTTTCTATCTCTCCCTCCCTCACTATTTGAGGTTTACAGGAGTTTAGGGTTGCTCAAGTAAATAGGGTTTAGGGAACACCTTTAAGGTTAGGGTTTAGGGGAATTATTTAGGCTTTAGGGGTTTAGGGATGTTCAAGTTTAGGGTTTAGGGTTTAGGGGTTAGGGTTAAGGATTTAGGGGTTAGGGGTTTAGGGTTGCTTGAGTTTAGCAGTTAGGGTTTAGGGTTTAGAGAGAGATAGAGTGAGGGGACCAACAGAGATTGGGAGAGATAGGGGATAGAGGTTTAGGGTTGCTTCCAAGTTTTATGGTTTAGGGTTTAGGGGTTTAGGGTTGCTCATTTTTAGGGTTTCAGGGTTAGGAGTTAGGGTTTAGGGGCATTATTTAGGGTTTAGGGTTTAGGGTTTAGGGGTTAAGCTTTAGAGGTTTAGGTTTATGGTTTATGTAGAGAGGAGAATAGGGAGATATAGAGGAGACTGAGCCTGGGAGAGATATCTCTATCTCCTCTATCCCTCTCTCTAACTATACCTACCTCTCTATCTCTCTCTCCATGTCTCTCTATCTTGCTCTCTCTTTCGATCCCCTCTCTCTAACTCTACCTTTCTATCTCTCCCTCCCTCACTATTTGAGGTTTACATGAGTTTAAGATTGCTCAAGTAAATAGGGTTTAGGGTTTAGGGTTAGGGTTTAGGGGAATTATTTAGGCTTTAGGGCTTTAGGGATGCTTGAGTTTAGGGTTTAGGGGTTAGGGGTTAGGGGTTTAGGGCTACTCAAGTTTAGGGGTTAGGATTTAAAGTTTAGAGAGAGATAGAGCGAGGGGACCAATAGAGATTGGGAGAGATAGGGAGGTAGAGGTTTAGGGTTGCTTACAGGTTTTATGATTTAAGGTTAGGGGTTTAGGGGTTTAGGATTGCTCATTTTTAGGGTTTATGGGTTAAGGGTTAGGTTTTAAGGGCATTATTTAGGGTTTATGGTTTATGGTTTAGAGGTTAGGGGTTAAGGTTTAGAGGTTTGGGTTTATAGTTTAGGTAGAGAGGAGAATAGGGATCCCTATCCCTATCTCTCTAGACATATGGATCTTATCTCTTAATCTATCCCTCGCTACCTCTCTCTCTCCTCCTCTCTATCTCTCTCTCCATCCCTCTACCTCTTGAAATCTCTCTCCCTATGTCTCTAGACATCTCTCCATTTCTTTCCCTATCTCTTAATATATCCCTCTCTATCTCTCTCTATATATTTCCCTATTTATCTCTCCCTTGCTAGATTTATCTCCCTATATCTCCCCTCTCTCTATATATATGTATGTCTATCTTTCTCCCTCTATAGACCCCTTTATCTATCTCAATCCCCATCTCTCCCTCTCCCTGTCTCTATCTCCACCTATCCCTCTCTATCTCTCTATTTGCCCCTCTTTCTATATTTTTTCCTTTCTCTAACTCTATCTCTATCTCTCCTTCTCTTTCTAAATGTCCTCGAGCTCTCTCCCTATCCATGTCCATGTCCCTCTCTATCTCTCCATGTCTCCCGATCCCTTTCTATATATAGGATAGAGAAATGAAGAGAGAGAGAGAGAGAGAGAGAGAGAGAGAGACTCTCCCATGTAGATACAATGTTGCATTAATGGTTATCATAATGAGCATGTATTGACAATCAATTTGTACATGATGTTGATCACACAAAGCATGAGGTGAAGTAAGTCAGAATATATCGCATTGAGCATACAACTAATCAAGATACCACCATAGTGAATGAGGAAAAATCTCAAAAGCCCTATCAGCTTGGTCCAACCACCATCATCAAATATCATGGTCTCCTTATAGATGATCCAATTGAAAGCTCTAATGGTTCCTATAAATACACCAATGGGCTAGGATCATGTTTCAAAAGCAATAAATATCCTATTGCAAGAAAAATCTATCAAATCATGGGTTACAAAGGAAAGGATTGGGCCTTCATGAGAAAGGAATCTTAGAACTCGTACAAGTTTGTGCAAGTTAAAGATATAAATGTATTGGCTACAAACCTCCTGCCAAGCCATCTAATGATGTTAGTGATTCTTTGGTGATCATTCGGGCAACTTAATCAAATGCAAACATTGAAATAGAGGTCATTCATAGCCCCTTTAATAATATTTCTACCATTAATCCTTTCACCACCACCCCCATCTATACCATCAACCTTCATCTCCCACATCCTAAACCCATTGATTGGGACCAACAAGCTCATACATTATACAAAGAGTTCATAATTACAATGGATAAAAAAGTCAAATTGAAGAAAAGGATCAAAATCAAGAACCACATAAGAAATAAGTATAAAATCAAAACCAAGAAAAAAATCAAATTGAATATAAAAGGTGCCACAAATCCAAAAATCAACAGGAAAGTGAAAAAGAAATAAAAATCCCCCAAAAAGTTAAGCAATAAACCTAATCAAAAAAATATATCGAAAGGAAGAAATTAATAAAAAGTCACACTTTGCATGCAATAGATGTGCACTAGGTCTTCATAATTGGTATCGATATTGGCATACAAAGCTTCACGATCCAATAAGATTTTTCATCCTAATCTAATCATAATTCTAAACCTAAATCCACATCTCCCAAATCCAACTCTACCTTCCAATCAAAACATCCCTCATCCCAATCTAGATATCCAAATCTTATACACAAATCCCAATCCAAATATCCTACATCAAAATTCCTAAATCTGAATCCCAAATCTATCATATCTTGGAAACAACACTTTACCATAAGGACTATGATGTTACCCTATCAAGATGTTCACATGTGTATAAAACCAATCCATCTCTTAAAGAGCGCCACAATACTTATGTATTATATATTTGTGGAATGATTCTAGCAAAGCAATTATGCAAGGCAGGCTACTATTAGCACATCATGACAAGAGCATCCAAATAAACTACATTAGATAGACAAGAGTTTGATACTTGAAGCAACAAATATCAAAAGTTATTGGAAAATCCCAAAAAAATAGAAAATTCAAAAAATCTAAAAAATTAGAAAATTTAAAAATAAAAAAATCCAAAAATTAAAAATAAATAAATAAATAAAATCAAAAGAGTAAGAGAAAAGGTTTAGACCAATGGTGAAAACCATTCTCATGGCACCTTGTCAAAGTACCATGACGACAACCCATTCATGGGCAACATGTGTAAATTAGTTGTCTATGTGAACCTTGCACTTGGGGGCAACCCTCTTCCATCAAATCATCCCTATACCTTCCATCATGCCATCCCATCATAACTATCTACCATATCTCTATCACTATTCCATCGTCCCCAATCCATCCTCCCTTCCTACTTGTTGGGACTAAAATTTCCAGGTTGTTTTTAGAAAATATTAAGTTTCAATCATCCAAAGATCTCAGTATGTGAGCGTATATGGAAAGATCCACAGTTGTTTTCAAGCAAAGATTAACAATTGAGTTGATACAAATATTTGGATTTTATCTATTCTGATTCCTAAAGACTTGATATAACATGGTTGAAGTACTCACTAAAGATGAACTGTAAACACTTGACAACATTAACCCTTTGTCGGATAGACAAATTCCCAGTTATAATGATCAGTGTAAGATGACTTGATCGAGGTATGTTTCCCAGGTCTCTTCGACTATGTATGGTCACACCGATAATAAAAGTCATAAAGGATTTTGAATAAGGTCAAAGATAGTGTATCGGCAAAGATTATTTAACTTACACCGATCTTACATCTCTCACCGACGGAGCTCTGAGAGATGCAAAGGGAAATAAGTATCGACACAAGACTGATCATTGAGGAAAACATATAAAGAATCACCGATTGATAAATTCACACCGATGACCTTCGTTGATATGCTAAATTATTGTATATACAAAACATGACTTGTTATCACCGGTTCTCTTACCGTTTATGCCAGTCATCCTTTGCATCTGACGAGATATACATTCCTAAACATACGTTCTTGATATGCTATTGTGGTATATATATGCATTTTTGATATGCTATTGTGGTATATATATGCAATGAACATTCCTCATGCCGATACACAGTAATATACAATGCGGAGCTCAGGTGAAAATTAAATCAGGTTAAAGAAGTGCATCAAGATTTTATGTATATCGGGGGATGCATATACAAGCCAAACTTGAAAGGTTTATTAAATTTAAAACATTTGTTGTATATGTCTAACATACATTGCCGATATACAATGCATTTTGTGCAACCTGGATCTGAAAAAGTATGAAATAGAGTTAAGTTGTTTTATGTATCACGCTTTGTATATATATGTTTTCGGAGACATACATTCTCGTATACATACATTGCGATATGCATTGCATTTATACAAGTGATGGAACCGAAAGTGATATTAAAATTGGATTTATCCTTGTATGTATTGGGCATTGCATGTGAAGGATGCAAGTAGTGGCTCCCACCACACATACATTTGGGCTTGTATAATGTTAATGTATATCTTCGATATACAAACCCATATACAAGCGAAAATACATCCTAAAAAAAGCAAGCCAGATGTCAAGAAGAAATTAAATACGGAAAAATCTCTGCATGTCTGGGTGTTTGTATATACATTACTGATATACAATGTATTACATACAAGGGGCAGAACCGAAGGGGTTAGTCAAAAGAATTAAGCGCTTGTATATTCAATGCTTTGTATGTTTCGAATATACATTCTTTAGGATACAAGCTATATGTACAAAGACCGGACGTGAAGGAAAAGTTAAATGTTAAAAACTCTTTGTATGTTTTAGCGATTGTATGTTGCAATGAACATATCAAATATACAAATAAACAGAAATCGAAAAGGTGGAAATTTTTTTCCCCAACTACGAGGTCACGCCGATGAAGGAAACCCTAAAAATGACATTTAATCTGAATGTTTACTATATTCTTCTGACATTTGAAATATGCATTTTTGCAGGATATACACAACAAGGATTAAACTATAAAACACCTGCGAGAGGATCTTAAGCAACTAATAAATTGTCGATGAGGGAAGTAATCAATTGAGTAACTATATATGAATAAATTTGTTTTAATCAATTGATCTGAGCCTAATGGATGTTTTATCTGGTATTTTTAGGAATAATGAAGAAACCCTCGAAGGATATTGGGCAAAACCACAGTTAAAGACTTTTCGACCCTAAAATGGTTATCCATTTGATGATTAGTGACCAACATTAAATTTAATAAATCTATTTTATTAGAACTAATATTGTTGTTCGGTTATCAACCATCACAACCGTTGTAACTAGTCTGAAGCTTGTATACCTCTCTTTATAAGAGATGACCAAGACTAGAGACAGGGGAATGGAGGAAAAGATACTATAGATTAGATTTGAACGGCAATACTAGTTCATTTTTAATATATTTTATTTATGGTAGATCATGTGCAAGGATTCTTTGATGAAGTCAAATCTGTAAGCATGAAGTAGTGACTACAAAATTTTGGTATCAATTATCTGTTAAATTTGTTCATTTATATGACTGTCTCCTTTCAAAGTTTTCTTTGTTATTCAATTTGAATTATCAAGTATAGCTTCAAGTTGTCTATGTACATTTACTGTTATAGTGTGATAAGATTAATTGGTTTCTGTTTTAAGAATTAAATCCTTTAAATTTATCACAATAACTCATAAAACATTGTCATGGATCTGTAAGAAGAGTCATATAGTTAGGGTTTGTATTATGTCTCCAGTTTTTTGATAAATCTGTTACAATTGTAGTATCATTCTAATAGGTTCCTTCAAGCAAGGATTAAATCCTTTCAGATGAATGCAGGTAATATTTTGTCAATTGGATATATGTAAGTATGGAATACTAACTATTTCCTTGCAGGGTTGTACAAGTTACATACCTATTTTTTCATGCCAGATAGTTCAAGTTTTTTACCAAACAAACAGTCATTAATTTCGTGATTGCACTGACTCTATATTCAATAAGGCACTGGTCTATTTCTTTCATTTTCACTTATATAAATTCAATTTAGATTTACTTAGTTAGATTGCATGTTAGCATTACAATTTAGATCATTTAGAATTAACTTGTCTTTTGATTTGTTTTATAATTAGTGCCATTTATCAATAGTTAGATTAATTCTGATTATCTCTTTTCTGCTTTATTAATTAGAGGTTTACCCGCCTAGGTCTGGAAAACCTTGAAGTGAAGGGGGTTTGGCCATATCTACCCCATGTCAGTTAGGCAAAAATGTCAAGAGAGCCTGGCAACCTCTCAGGGTTAACGACCTGTGTTTTTGAGACCTGATAGAATTGGTGACTCTACTGGGAACAACACATAGAGAAACCTGGTAGTAGACCATGTTATTAGAGTCTGAGAATTAAAATGTATAACTCTGCTGGTGGAAGGAAAAACCCAGAAGATTGATTAGTCCTCTAAATAAAGGTGGCGACTAGACACTAAACATAAATTGCTTTTCTGATAAAAGTGTCATAATGGATGGTAGGAGATATAAAGCTGGTGGTAAAAAACTTCAATCATCCCCACCTTTAAAGGCTCCTACTAAGAAGACTAGGATATCAAGTCAGTCTCGTAATACTAATAACCAAATCTCTCTAGATGATACCTCAGAACAGACACTAATAATTCATAACAGCTTCACTCCCTTGCATGAATCAGATGAATTCCAATCCAACAATTAGTATACTCAATCTGATCATAACAAATCTGATGATGTCCTTGCACGGTACAGACCCTCCTTTCAGGAATAGCTTGACAATCAAACTCAAATTATGAGAGAGATAGACCAAAATCAAGCAAAACATGACTACCAAGCGTCACTACAATAGGGTGAAGAAGCTCAAGATGAATTCATAGATCAAGTAACATCCACGCAAATCCTTAATAGTTAGCCAGAAGACATGAGAACTGAGAATCAGGTGCATCAAGAGGTGCTTAAATTACAGAAAAAAATTAAGTTGGCTAGATTGAAAGAAGAGGAAGTAAATATGAAACAAGAAATACAACAAATAGAATCTAGAACTAATGTAACTAGTTCAAAGTATGTGCCTCCCCATAGGCAGGGTGGACATGTTCAAATAAGCAATCAAATAGGGTTACATCAAAATGCAAGTAGTTCACATACTTCGGCAACACCACATGTTAGCCATGCTCAACAAAATATTCCACCTCAAAATCTAAGACCATCCAATGCACACAACCCATCTCAGCATATAGCTAATCCTTATCCACCACCTAGTCATCACCATATTCCATCTCACCATCAAAATGTAAATATGGCATCTCACAATACATACAATAATCCTCCTCTACAAAATAGGCAAATACAAAGACCTCCACCTGTAAATACTGGGAATGTTCACCAACAGCATCCACCACCAGGGCATAGACTTAACAATCAACAATCGCGAGCTCCCCCACAACAGAATATGTATCATCAGCAATATGCCCAACCCAATATGTATCCTCAACCTCCATTTGAATACCAATATTATACGCCATACCCAAATATACCTCCTCCTAATTCTACAAGTATGGCCAAACAATTTGAATTGACTGGATATTAGTTATATCCTTATCCCATGGATAACAGTTGGAGGAACAATGTGCCTATGTTTACAAGAAGCAGTGAATTGACTGCTGAAGAACATATCAAACGATTCAATGCTTTTATACAGGACATTGGTAATAAATACGAAGATATAAAAATGAAACTGTTTATGATATCTCTTACTAATGAAGCAAGACATTGGGTAAATAGCTTACCAGGCGCTTCAATATATTCCTTGAGAGACTTCCATGATTAATTTTTAGAACAATTCAGAAATCAATGTGCCCCATAATTTGCTCTTCATGAACTAATAACTATTCAAAAGTATCAAAATGAACAGATGTATGATTTTAATTTGAGATTCACCAAACTGTATAACAATGTCCCACAAGAATCCAAATTGGATAACCAAGCAGACCTTAGCATATACTTGAAAGCATTTGACCTGAAGACAGGTTATGAACTCAGGGGCAAAAATCCAAGAAACTTGGCAGAAGCACAAAAAATGGCTCTCACTATTGAAAACAATAAAAACACTGCTGGGATGATCAGAAAAAGAGACAATGTAAGAGTTCCTCAAGATCCTAATCCTCCTGCAAACAAACAAGAATACTCACATAAGAATGAAAGACCAAGACTCCATGATATGCCATATCGTACAAACTCGAAAGATGGAAAGCCCGTGGATACTAACAGGAGACATAACTATGGAAAAGACACCCCTGACCCTTTGAAGAAAAGTGGAATCCATGTGATAGAAAATAGTCCATGCTGTATGTCCTGTAATTTACTACATTCCCTTGATTATTGTGTGGTAGCACAATCAACATAGAAAGATAAGATATCTTATAACCCTGAGATGGATCATCACACCATAAATATGTTGGGTATCACACCTTTCACAGTTGAAGAAGATTATTCGTCCGATGAGGAAGCAGGATATGAATATGATGTAGGAGCACAAAAATACAATGTGAACATAGGACAACAAGAAATATTTTTTGACCATGAAGAAGACTTAAGAAATTGTGGATATGACCTCAATGTAGCACAAAGTTACAATTGGCAAAAACCTTCTGAGGAATACAGAAGAGCCTTAACATTAGCTATCGTAGCACAAGCCAAAAATAGCTATAATCTACGAAATAGAACTGTAATTATTGAATAAGGAACTCCCATAAGTATATTTATAAAAAATTAGACTTCCGGTAAGAATGATAAAAGTAAAGATGAGAAAACACCTCATGACATACCTCTTGTTGATACACCAAACAAAAAGAAGGACAACACGAAAACTGAGGAAAAGGGAAAAACAAAATCTAATAGGACATAATTAAATCCTTCATTTAATATTGCTCAAGCTATTTCTCAAATAAAAATATATGTGCCACTTCTAGAAATGATGAAGGTGGAAAAATATAAAAATGTAGTGGTGAAGATGATATCAAATGTATCAGACAAAAGTCCCGAACAACATAGTTCTAAAATAAATACGCAACAAGAATCTTTCAAAACACCTGAAGTATACCTGGGTGAAACATTAATGAAAAACCCGTCTCAAGTAGATCCATTCTATATCACCTTGCTAAAAAACAACAAATTAGTTAGGAATTGCATGCTTGATTCAGAAGCAGCAGTAAACATAATGCCCCTGGCTGTTATGAAAAGGTTAGGGATGTGGGTAGATACTACATTCGGTAAATGTTATTAAATGGATAATAGATCTGTCCCTATTGTTGGAATCATGAAAGATGTTGAGATAAAATTAGCATCTCATCCTGAATCCTCTTATAGAATTGACATCACTGTGGTAGATATCCCACCTAACTATGGAATGTTGTTATCTAGACAATGGACTGCCATGGTAGGGGGAAGTGTGCAATTAGATTTATCTTATGCTACTATCCCATTGGGAACACAGGCAATTAAACTCTATAGGGAGCCAAGGTATGAAGACATTATAGAGAAAATTGATCCAAATCAAATGATTTGTTTCTGTTACACAGAATTTAGTACATTCAGGGTGGAAGAACAATCTAAATTGTATAATACAGACCTAATTCACCATGAAGCCCAACTTGATGAAAATGGTGTATGGACCATGTATTTTGATGGTGCATGCAGCAAGGCAGGAAATGGAGCCAGGGTGTTGTTTATATCACAATCAGGAAAAACATTCACATATTCTTTTTCTCTGAATTTTGAGTGCACAAATAATATAGCTGAATATGAAGCACTTCTAATTGGACTGAACATTGCTAGAAAACACAAAATCAAATTGTTAGCAGTATATGGAGATTCTGAACTAATTATTTCATAAGTCAAAGGTAAATATTCCTCAAAAAACAAAAGACTAAAACAATACAGAAATGCAATTCTGGATGATATAGAGTTGTTTTATGCTTTTTCAATAAGTTGGATAGATACGTCAATAAATATAATGGTTGATTTCCTTGCAAACATAGCTCTGAAAAAAGATGACATTACCTTGACAGGGATTTGAGAAGTTGAGCTCAAAACTAGACCAACTATCCCAGACAACATATATAACTGGTAGGTTTTTGATAGTGATGCTGATTTACTGAAATTCTTGCACTGTATAGATCAATATGAGAATCAAGAGATTGATTTTAATGCTTTTGTTGAGAAGAATGATGGTAAAGAGACTTTATTTGGGAAAGAGATTGTCTAGCTTAAAACAAATAAAATTCCAAAGGGCTTAGTAGCATTAGAAAGAGTTTTTATGCAAATGATAGATCCATTACCAAAGAAGTAACAATAAAGGAGGATGATGTGGAAGAAATAAATTTAGGAACTAAATTATCACCTAAAAAGGTCTACATTGGAAAGAAAATAACCCCTGCAATCAGAAGCATGTTAGTTACATTATTGAGAAAATATAAAGATGTGTTTTCCTGGTCTTATGATGATCTTAAAGCATATAAGGAAGATTTGTTCCAACACAAAATTTCACTTAAATCTGACGCTAAACCCTATAGACAAAAGTAGAGACCCATCAACTCCGTGTTAGAAACTAAAATGCATGAAGAACTTATAAAACTTAGGGAAGCTGGCATAATTAAACCTATTAGGCATTCATCCTGGGTCTCTAATCTTGTTCCTATTAGGAAGAAGAATGGAGATATTAGACTTTGTGTCAACTTTAGGAATTTAAATATTTCTTCCTTAAAAGATAACTATCGGTTACCCAATATGGAAGCTTTACTGCAGAGAGTTACTAGTTGTGAGTTATTATCCATGATGGATGGGTTCTCCGGATACAACCAAGTAAAGGTTAGAGAGTCTGAACAATACAAAATAGGCTTTACAACCCCATGGGGAACTTATGTATACATGAGAATGCCATTTGGCCTTACAAATGCTGGAGCCACATTCCAGAGGGCAATGGACATTGCTTTTGTAGGTCTAATAAATGATATCACGGCTATATATCAGGATGACCTTACTGCATACTCAAAAAAGGCTGAGGATCATGTGAATCACCTTGAGAAGATATTTATTAGAGCATTAGAATATGATGTTTCCCTGAACCCTAAAAAATGCAAATTTGCAGTTACAGAAGGGAAATTGCTTGGGCATATAGTATCCAAAGATGGAGTCCGGATTGACCCCGAAAGAGTAGATGCAATAGATAAAGTTCCTATCCCAAAGACAGTCAAGGCCATACAATAATTCTTTGGACAAATAAACTTTGTGAGAAGGTTTATACCAAACTTTGTAGAAATAATTAACCCTATAGCTAGAATGTTGAAGAAAAATGCAAAGGTTAGTTGGACAAATGAATGCATAGAAGTTTTTGCATCCATAAAGAGAGCAATTAAAGAAGCTCCAGTGCTAAAATCTCCCAATTTTAATAAACCTTTCCAGATCTTTTCCTTTGCATCTTTTCATATAGTAGCGGCAGTTATGTTACAAAAGAATAATGAGGGTTATGAGCAGCCTGTTTCTTTTTTTAGTAAATCACTCCAACATGCAGAACTTAACTATGATATTACAGAAAAACAAGCTTATGCATTGGTAAAAGCTGTCAAGGCATTTAGACCTTACTTGGTTGGGACTAAGGTGATAGCTTATGTACCAAATGCAGCGGTCAAAGATGTGTTCATGTAGAACAAGGTAACTAGGTGGATAAATCGACTTCAGGAGTTTGATATAGAAATTCAAATCACAAAGCTAGTAAGGGGACAAGGGTTAGCAAAATTGATGACTCAAACAAATCATGAGGCTGCCTAGGTATGTAATATTGAAAATGAAGAGGACATGATAACAAGTATAGAGAAAACTCCATGGTACACTGACATAGTGTATTACCTCAAGCACATGAAATGCCCTGAAGGATTTGATGATAATAAGAAAAGAACTCTAAAATTGCATGCTTCTAAATATGTGCTTATAGAAGGAGATCTTTTTTGGAAAAATAATGATGGTATTTTATTGTTTTGCCTAGATGAAGAGCAAGCTAAATCTGCTTTGAAAGAAATGCATCAGGGAGTGTGTGGTGGCCATTTCTCAGCTAAAACCACATCACACCAAATATTAAGGGTTGGTTATTATTGGCCTAAAGTTTTCAATGATGCTTATAATTTTACTAGGAAATGTGAAGCTTATCAAAAATTCTCTGAAAAATTAAAATATCAAGGTGCATTGCCCCTGAGACCTATGCAAGTTGATGCCTCATTTCACCAATGGGGAATTGACTTTATAGGAGTAATTATGGAAAAATCAAGTGGTAGCTACAGATGGATATTGGTGGCCACCGACTATTTAACGAAATGGGTAGAAGCAGTGCCCACTAAACAAGCAACCAGCAAGGTTGTGATCAACTTCCTATTGGAAAACATTTTAACTAGATTTGGGGTACCTTTGAGGCTTATAACTGACAATGGAATGTGTTTTAGATCGAATGAGTTTAAATTTTTTTGTAAATCTTATGGCATTATGATTTCATATTCTTCTCCTTACCACCCACAAGGTAATGGGCAAGCTGAGTCCAGCAATAAAAGTATCCTGAAAATTATAAAGAGAATGTTGGATAATAACAAGAAAGCCTGGGATTCCAAGTTGAGATTAGCACTATGGGCTAATAGGATCACAGTAAAGAAAGCAATTGGCAAATCACCAATTGAGATAGTGTATGGAACTCATGCTAGACTCCCAATACACAACTTGCTACCAGTATGTAAGTTTATCCTCCAAGAGGATTGGGATGTCCCAGAACCGATGGAAGAAAGGCTAGAACAACTAATGGAATTAAATGAAATGAGGGAACAGGTGATACAACAGAATAAGAAAATGCAAATGTAGATGAAATACCTATATGATAAAAAGGCTAAGGTCAGAAATTTTGAGGTAGGTGATATAGTGCTTATCTAGAATGCCAAAAATCAAGAAAAAGGAAAGCATGGAAAATTTGATGCCCTATGGATTGGACCTTTTGTCATCAATGGTAAGGCAGGGGAAGATTCATATCATGTACAGAACATGTCTGGTGAGGAGCAAGAACTGCCAGTACATGGGCAGTTTTTGTAACATTTTTTCTCTTAAAAAGAACCCAAGAGAGAAGAATTGCCATTGCATGGACAATTCTGTTAAACTCTCTAAATGTTCTTTTCCATGCACAATAGTTTAGAAAAATCAAATAACTTTCTTAAGGAGAGCTCTCTTAGCAGGAAATAAAAGTTTTTCATAAAATAATAACCTAGGATTTTCACCACCCTTCATAGTTCACCCATTGTCAAATGAAGGCATTGGTCTGCTCCTTCAGAAATTTGGGATCTTGCTATGCCCACAAGGGGCATACATCCCCAAAAAGAGCCACTATTGGGACTGAAATTTCTAGGTTATTTTTAGCAAATATTAAGTTTCAATCATCCAAAGATCTCAATATGTGACCGTATATGGAGAGATCCACAATTGTTTTCAAGTGGAGATTAACAATTGAGTTAATACAAATATTTGGATTTGATCTATTCTGATTCCTAAAGACTTGATATAACATGGTTGAAGTTCTCACTAAAGATGAACTGTAAACACTTGACACCATTAACCCTTCATCGGACAGATAAATTCCCAGTTATAATGATCGGTGTAAGATGACTTGATCGGGGTATGTTTTCCAAGTCTCTTCGACTATGTATGGTCACACCGATAATAAAAGTCGAAGGATTTCGGACAAGGTCGAAGATAGCGTATCGGCAAAGATTATTTAACTCACACCGATCTTACATCTCTCACCGATGAAGCTCCGAGAGATATGCAAAGGGAAATAAGTATTGGCATGAGATTGATCATCAGGGAGAAGATATAAAGAGTCACCGACTGATAAATTCACACTGATGACCTTTGCCGATATGCTAAATTATTGTATATACAAAACATGACTTGTTATCACCAGTTCTCTTACCATTTCTTCCAGTCATCCTTTGCATCTGACGAGATATACATTCCTAAACATACATTCGATATGCTATTGTGGTATATATATGTAATGAACATTCGGCAAAATAATATAAAACTCATGCCGATACACAGTAATATACAACGCGAAGCTCAGGCAAAAATTAAATCAGGTTAAAGAAATGCATCAAGATTTTATGTATATCGGGGGATGCATATACAAGCCAGACTCGAAAGGTTTATTAAATTTAAAACATTCGTTGTATATGTCTAACTTACATTGCCGATATACAATGCGTTTTGTGTAACCCGGATCTGAAAAAGTACGAAATAGAGTAAAGTTGCTGTATGTATCACACTTTTTATATATATGTTTTTGGAAAAATACATTCTCGTATACATACATTGCAATATGCATTGCATTTATACAAGTGACGGAACTGAAAGCAATATTAAAATTGGTTTTATCCTTGTATGTATTGGGCATTGCATGTGAAGGATGCAAGTAGTGGGTCTCACCGCACGCACATTTGGGCTTGTATAATGTTAATGTATATCTTTGATATACAAACCCATATACAAGCGAAAATACATCCTAAAAAAAGCAAGCCAGATGTCAAGAAGAAATTAAATACGAAAAAATCTCTGCATGTCTGGGTGCTTGAATAAACATTACCAATATACAATGTATTACATACAAGGGGCCGAATCAAAAGGGTTATTCAAAAGAATTAAGCTCTTATATATTCAATGCTTTGTATGTTTCGAATATACATTCTTCAAGATACAAGCTATATGTACAAAGACCGAATGCGAAGGAAAAGTTAAATGTTAAAAACTCTTTGTATGTTTAGCAATTGTATGTTGCAATGAACATATCAAATATACAAAGAAATAGAAAGCAAAAAGGTGGGAAGTTTTTTCAACCCGACTGGGAGGTCACACTGACGAAGGAAACCCTAAAAATGACATTTAATCTGAATGTTTACTATATTCTTCTGACATTTGAAATATGGATTTTTGTAAGATATACACAGCACGGATTAAACTATAAAACACCCGCAAGAGGATCTTAAGCAACTGATAAATTGTCGATGAGGGATGTAATCAATTGAGTAACTATATATGAATAAATTTGTTTTAATCAATTGATCTGAGCCTAATGGATGTTTTATCTGGTCTTTTTAGGAATAATGAAGAAACCCTTGAAGGATATTGGGCAGAACCATAGTTAAAGACTTTTCAACTCTGAAATGGTTATCCATTTGATGATTAGTGACCAGTATTAGATTTCATAAATCTATTTTATTGGAACTAATATTGTTGTTTGGTTATCAACCGTCACAACCGTTGTAACTGGTCTGAAGCTTGTATGCATCTCTTTATAAGAGATAACCAAGACCAGAGACAGGGGAATGGAGGAAGAGATACTATAGATTAGATTTGAACGACAATACTAGTTCATTTTTAATATATTTTATTTCTAGTAGATCATGTGCAAGGATTCTCTGATGAAGTCAAATATGTAAGCATGAAGTAGTGACTGCAAAATTTCGGTATCAATTATCTGTTAAATTTGTTTAATTATATGACTGTCTCCTTTCAAATTTTTCTTTGTTATTCAATTTGAATTATCAAGTATAGCTTCAAATTGTCTATGCACATTTGCTAGTATAGTATGATAAGATTAATTGGTTTCTATTTTCAAAATTAAATCCTTTAAATTTATCATAGTAACTCAAAAAACATTGTCATGGATCTGTAAGAAGAGTCATATAGTTAGGGTTTGTATTATGTCTCTAGTTTTTTGATAAATCTATTACAATTGTAGTATCATTCTGATAGGTTCCTTCAAGCAAGGATTAAATCCTTTCAGATGAATGCAGGTAATATTTTGTCAATTGGATATATGTAAGTATGGAATACTAACTATTTCCTTACAGGGTTGTACAAGTTACATACCTATTTTTTCATGCCAGATAGTTCAAGTTTTTTACCAAACAAACAGTCATTAATTTCATGATTGCACTGACTCTATATTCAATAAGGCACTGGTCTATTTCTTTCATTTTCACTCATATAAATTCACTTTAGATTTACTTAGTTAGATTGCATTAGCATTACAATTTAGATCATTTAGAATTAACTTGTTGTCTTTTCATTTTTTTTATAATTAGTGCCATTTATCAATAGTTAGATTAATTCTAATCATCTCTTTATCTGCTTTATTAATTAGAGGTTTGCCTACCTAGGTCCAGCAGAGCCTGAAGTGAAGGGGGTTTGGCCATATTTACCTCGTGTCAGTTAGCCAAAAACGTCAAGAGAGCCTGGAAACCTCTTAGGGTTAACGACCTATATTTTTGAGACCTTATAGAATTGGTGACTCTATTGGGAACAACACATAGAGAAACCTAGTAGTAGACCATGTTATTAGAGTCAGAGAATTAAAATGTATAACTTTGCTGGTGGAAGGAAAAACCCAGAAGATTGATTAGTCCTCTAAATAGAGGTGGTGACTCTACACTAAACTTAAATTGCTTTTCTGATAAAAGTGTCATAATGGATGGTAGGAGATCTAAAGCTGATAGTAAAAAACTTCAATCATCCCCACCTTTAAAGGCTCCTACTAAGAAGACTGGGATATCAAGTCAGTCTTGTAATACTAATAACCAAATCTCTCCAGATGATACCTCAAAATAGACACTAATAATTCATAATAGCTTCACTCCCTTGCATGAATTAGATGAATTTCAATCCAACAATCAGTCTACTCAATCTGATCATAACATATCTAGTGATGTCCTTGTATGGTACAAACCCTCCTTTCAGGAACAGCTTGACAATCAGAGTCAAATGATGAGAGAGATAGAGCAAAATCAAGCAGAACATGACTACCAAGCGTCACTACAACAAGCTGAAGAAGCTCAAGATGAATTCATAGATCAGGTAACATCCATGCAAATCCTTAATAGTCAGCCAGAAGACATGAGAACTGAGGATCAGGTGCAGCAGGAGGTGCTTAAAATACAAAAAAAAATTAAGTTGGCTAGATTGAAAGAATAGGAAGTAAAGACGAAACAAGAACTACAACAAATAGAATCTAGAACTAATGTAACTAGTTCAAAGTATGTGCCTCCCCATAGGCAGGGTGGACATGTTCAAATAAGCAATCAAATAGGGTTACATCAAAATGCAAGTAGTTCACATACTGCGGCAGCACCACATGTTAGCCATGCTCAACAAAATATTCCACCTCAAAATCTAAGACCATCCAATGCACACAACCCATCTCAGCATATAGCTAATCCTTATCCACCACCTAGTCATCACCATATTCCATCTCACCATCAAAATGTAAATATGGCATCTCACAATACATACAAAAATCCTCCTCTACAAAATAGGCAAATGCAAAGACCTCCACCTGTAAATACTGGGAATGTTCACCAACAGCATCCACCGCCAGGGCATAGACTTAACAATCAACAATCGCGACCTCCCCCACAACAGAATATGTATCATCAGCAATATGCCCAACCCAATATGTATCCTCCACCTCCATTTGGATACCAATATTATCTGCCATACCCAAATATACCTCTTCCTAATTCTACAAGTATGGCCAGACAATTTGAATTGACTGGATATCAGTTATATCCTTATCTCATGGATAACAGTTGGAGGAACAATGTGCCTAAGTTTACAGGAAGCAGTGAATTGACTACTAAAGAACATATCAAACGATTCAATGCTTTTATACAGGACATTGGTAATGAATACAAAGATATAAAAATGAAACTGTTTATGATATCTCTTACTAATGAAGCAAGAGATTGGGTAAATAGCTTACGAGATGCTTCAATATATTCCTTGAGAGACTTCCACGATCAATTTTTAGAACAATTCAGAAATCAATGTGCCCCATAATTTTCTCTTCATGAACTAATAACTATTCAAAAGTATCAAAATGAACAGGTGTACGATTTTAATTTGAGATTTACTAAACTGTATAACAAGGTCCCACAAGAATCCAAATTGAATAACTAAGCAGCCCTTAGCATATACTTGAAAGCATTTGACCCGAAGACAGGTTATGAACTCAGGGGTAAAAATCCTAGAAACTTGGCAGAAGCACAAAAAATGGCTCTCACTATTGAAAACATTAAAAAGGCTACTGGGATGATCAGAAAAAGAGACAATATAAGAGTTCCTCAAGATCCTAATCCTCCTGCAAACAAACAAGAATACTCACATAAGAATGAAAGACCAAGACTCCATGATATGCCATATCGTACAAACTGGAAAGACAGAAAGCCCGTGGATACTAACAGGAGACATAACTATGGAAAAGAGACCCCTGACCCTTTGAAGAAAAGTGGAATCCATGTGATAGAAAATAGTCCATGGTGTATGTCCTATAATTTACCACATTCCCCTGATTATTGTGTGGTAGCACAATCAATATAGAAAGATAAGATATCTTATAACCCTGAGATGGATCATCACACCATAAATATGTTGGGTATAACACCTTTCACGGTTGAAGAAGATTATTCATCCGATGAGGAAGAAGGATATGAATATGATGTAGGAGTACAAAAATACAATGTGAACATAGGACAACAAGAAATATTTTTTGACCATGAAGAAGACTTAAGAAATTGTGGATATCACCTCAATGCAGCACAAAGTTACAATTGGTAAAAACCTTTTGAGGAAGACAAAAGAGCCTTAACATTAGCTGTGGTAGCACAAGCCAAAAATAGCTATAATCTAAGAAATAGAACTGTAAATACTAAACAAGGAACTCCTAGAAGTATATTTATAAAAAATCAGACTTCCAGTAAGAATGATAAAAGTAAAGCTGAGAAAACACCTCATGACAAACCTCCTGTTGATACACCAAACAAAAAGAAGGATAGCACGAAAACTAAGGAAAAGGGACAAACAAAAGCTGATAGGACAGAACTAAATCCTTCAATTAATATTGCTCAAGCTGTTTCTCAGATAAAAATATATGTGCCACTTCTAGAAATGATGAAGGTGGAAAAATATAAAAATGCAGTGGTGAAGATGATATCAAATGTATCAGACAAAAGACCTGAACAACATAGTTCTAAAATAAATACGCAACAAGAATCTTTCAAAACACCTGAAGTATACCTGGGTGAAACATTAATGAAAAACCCGGCTCAAGTAGATCCATTCTATATCACCTTGCTAAGTAAGAACAAATTAGTTATGAAAAGGTTAGGGATGTGGGTGGATACTACATTCGGTAAATCTTATGCAATGGATAACAGATCTGTCCCTATTGTTCGAATCATGAAAGATGTTGAGATAAAATTAGCATCTCATCTTAAAGCCTCTTATAGAATTGACATCACTGTGGTAGATATCCCACCTAACTATGGAATGTTGTTATCTAGACAATGGACTGCCATGGTAGAGGGAAGTGTGCAATTAGATTTATCTTATGCTACTATCCCATTGGCAACACAAGCAATTAAACTCTATAGGGAGCCAAGGTATGAAGACATTATAGAGAAAATTGATCCAAATCAAATGATTTGTTTCTATGACACAGACTTTAGTACTTCAAGGTGGAAGAACAATCTAAATTGTATAATACAGACCCAATTCACCATGAAGCCCAACTTGATGAAAATGGTGTATGGACCATGTATTTTGATGGTGCATGCAGCAAGGCAAGAAGTGGAGTCGGGGTCTTGTTTATATCACCATCAAGAAAAACATTCACATATTCTTTTTCTCTAAATTTTGAGTGCACAAATAATAAAGCTAAATAAGAAGCACTTCTAATTGGACTGAACATTGCTAGAAAACACAAAATCAAATTGTTAGCAGTATATGGAGATTCTGAACTAATTATTTCATAAGTCAAAGGTAAATATTCCTCAAAAAACAAAAGACTAAAACAATACAAAAATGCAGTTCTAGATGATATAGAGTTGTTTGATGCTTTTTTAATAAGTTGGATAGATACGTCAAAAAATATAATGGTTGATTTCCTTGCAAACATAGCTCTGAAAAAAGATGACATTACCTTGATAGGTATTTCAGAAGTTGAGCTCAAAACTACACCAACTATCCCAGACAATATATATAACTGGCAGGTTTTTGACAGTGATGCTGATTTACTCAAATTCTTGCACTGTATAGATCAGTATGAGAATCAAGAGATTGATTTTAATGCTTTTGTTGAGAAGAATGATGGTAAAGAGACTTTATTTGGGAAAGAGATTGTCCAGCTTAAAACAAATAAAATTCCAAAGGGCTTAGTAGTATTAGAAAGAGTTTTTGATGCAAATGATAGATCCATTACCAAAGAAGTAACAATAAAGGAGGATGATGTGGAAGAAATAAATTTAGGAACTAAACTATCACCTAAAAAGGTCTACATTGGAAAGAAAGTAACCCCTGCAATCAAAAGCATGTTAGTAACATTATTGAGAAAATATAAACATGTATTTTCCTGGTCTTATGATGATCTTAAAGCATATAAGGAAGATTTGTTCCAACATGAAATTCCACTTATATCTGATGCTAAACTCTATAGACAGAAGTAGAGACCATCAACCGGGTGTTAGAAACTAAAATGCATGAAGAACTTATAAAACTCAGGGAAGCTGGTATAATTAAACCTATTAGGCATTCATCCTGGGTCTCGAATCTTGTTCTTGTTAGGAAGAAGAATGGAGATATTAGACTTTGTGTAGACTTTAGGAATTCAAATATTTCTTCCTTAAAAGATAACTATCCATTACCCAATATGGAAGCTTTACTGCAGAGAGTTACTGGTTGTGAGTTATTATCCATGATGGATGGGTTCTCCGGATACAACCAAGTAAAGGTTAGAGAGTCTGAACAATACAAAATAGCCTTTACAACCCCATGGGGAACATATGTATACATGAGAATGCCGTTTGGCCTTACAAATGCTGGAGCCACATTCCAGAGGGCAATGGACATTGCTTTTGTAGGTCTAATAAATGATATCATGGTTGTTTATCAGGATGACCTTACTGCATACTCAAAAAAGGCTGAGGATCATGTGAATCACCTTGAGAAGATATTTATCAGAGCATTACAATATGGTGTTTCCCTGAACCCCAAAAAAATGCAAATTTGCAGTTACAGAAGGGAAATTGCTTGGGCATATAGTATCCAAAGATGGAGTTCGGATTGATCCCGAAAGAGTAGATGCAATAGATAAAGTTCCTATCCCAAAGACAGTCAAGGCCATACAATTATTCTTTGGACAAATAGACTTTGTGAGAAGGTTTATACCAAACTTTGTAGAAATAATTAACCCTATATCTAGAATGTTGAAGAAAAATGCAAAGGTTAGTTGGACAGATGAATGCATAGAAGTTTTTGCATCCATAAAGAGAGCAATTAAAGAAGCTCCAGTCCTAAAATCTCCCAATTTTAATAAACCTTTCGAGATCTTTTCCTTTGCATCTTTTCATACAGTAGCGGCAATTATGTTAGAAAAGAATAATGAGGGTTATGAGCAGCCTGTTTCTTTTTTTAGTAAATCACTCCAACATGCAGAACTTAACTATGATATTACAGAAAAACAAGCTTATGCATTGGTAAAATTTGTCAAGGCATTTAGACCTTACTTGGTTGGGGCTAAGGTGATAGCTTATGTACCAAATGCAGCGGTCAAAGATGTGTTCATGCAGAACGAGGTAACTAGGTGGATAAATCAACTTCAGGAGTTTGATATAGAAATTCAAATCACAAAGCTAGTAAGGGGACAAGGGTTAGCAACACTGATGACTGAAACAAATCTTGAGGCTACCCAGGTATGTACTATTGAAAATGAAGAGGACATGATAACAAGTATTGAGAAAACTCCTTGGTACACTGACATAGTGTATTACCTCAAGCACATGAAATGCCCTGAAGGATTTGATGATAATAAGAAAAGAACTCTAAAATTGCATGCTTCTAAATATGTGCTTATAGAAGGAGATCTTTTTTGGAAAAATAATGATGGTATTTTATTATTTTGCCTAGATGAAGAGCAAGCTAAATCTGCTTTGAAAGAAATGCATCAGGGAGTGTGTGGTGGCCATTTCTTAGCTAAAACCACAGCACACCAGATATTAAGGGCTGGTTATTATTGGCCCAAAGTTTTCAATGATGCTTATAATTTTACTAGAAAATGTGAAGCTTGTCAAAAATTCTCTAAAAAATCAAAATATCAAGGTGCATTGCCCTTGAGACCTATGCAAGTTGATGTCCCATTTCACCAATGGGGAATTGACTTTATAGGAGAAATTATGGAAAAATCAAGTGGTGGCTACAGATGGATATTTCATCAAATGGGTAGAAGCATTGCCCACTAAACAAGCAACCAGCAAGGTTGTGATCAATTTCCTATTGGAAAACATTTTAACTAGATTTGGGGTACCTTTGAGGCTTATAACTGACAATGGAATGTGTTTTAGATCGGATGAGTTTAAAAAAATTTGTAAATCTTATGGCATTATGATTTCATATTCTTCTCCTTCCCACCCACAAGGTAATGGGCACACTGAGTCTAGCAATAAAAGTATCCTAAAAATTATAAAGAGAATTCTAGATAATAACAAGAAAGCCTGGGATTCTAAGTTGAGATTAGCACTATGGGCTGATAGGATCATAGTAAAGAAAGCAATTGGCAAATCACCATTTGAGATAGTATATGGAACTCATGCTAGACTCCCAATACACAACCTGTTGCCAGTATGTAAGTTTATCCTCCAAGAGGATTGGGATGTCCTAGAACTGATGGAAGAAAAGCTAGAATAACTAATGGAATTAAATGAAATGAGGGAACAAGCAATACAGTAGAATAAGAAAATTCAAATGTAGATGAAATACCTATATGATAAAAAGGCTAAGGTCAGAAAATTTAAGGTAGGTGATATAGTGCTTATCTGGAATGCCAGAAATCAAGAAAAAGGAAAGCATGGAAAATTCGATGCCCTATGGATTGGACCTTTTGTCATCAATGGTAAGGCAGGGGAAGATTCATATCATGTACAGAACATGTCTGGTGAGGAGCAAGAACTGCCAGTACATGGGCAGTTTTTGAAACATTTTTTCTCTTAAAAAGAACCCAAGAGAGAAGAATTGCCAGTGCATGGATAATTCTGGTTAAACTCTCTAAATGTTCTTTTCCATGCACAGTAGTTTAGAAAAATCAAATAACTTGCTTAAGGAGAGCTCTCTTAGCAGGAAATAAAAGTTTTTCATAAAATGATAACCTAGGATTTTCACCACCCTTCATAGTTCACCTGTCGTCAAATGAAGAAGGCGTTGGTCTAGTCCTTTAGAAATTTAGGATCTTGCTATGCCCACAAGGGGCATACATCCCCAGAAAGAGCCACTATTGGGACTGAAATTTCCAGGTTGTTTTTAGAAAATATTAAGTTTCAATCATCCAAAGATCTCAGTATGTGAGCGTATATGGAAAGATCCACAGTTGTTTTCAAGCAGAGATTAACAATTGAGTTGATAGAAATATTTGGATTTGATCTATTCTGATTCCTAAAGACTTGATATAACATGGTTGAAGTGCTCACTAAAGATGAACTGTAAACACTTGACGCCATTAACCCATCGTCAGAATTCCCAGTTATAATGATCGGTGTAAGATGACTTGATCGAGGTATGTTTCCCAGGTCTCTCTAACTTTGTATGGTCACACCGATAATAAAAGTCATAAAGGATTTTGGACAAGGTTGAAGATAGCATATCAGCAATGATTATTTAACTCACACTGATCTTACATCTCTCACCGTCGAAGCTCCGAGAGATTTGCAAAGGGAAATAAGTATTAGCATGAGACTAATCATCAAGGAGAAGATATAAAGAATCATCGATATGCTAAATTATTGTATATACAAAACATGACTTGTTATCACCGGTTCTCTTACTATTTCTGCCAGTCATCCTTTGCATCTGATGAGATATACATTCCTAAACATACATTCTCGATATGCTATTGTGGTATATATATGCAATGTACATTCGGCGAAATAATGTAAAACTCATGCCGATACACAATAATATACAACACGGAGCTCAGGCGAAAATTAAATCAGGTTAAAGAAATGCATCGAGATTTTATGTATATCGGGGGATGCATATACAAGCTGGACTCGAAAGGTTTATTAAATTTAATACATTTGTTGTATATGTCTAACTTACATTGCCGATATACAATGCATTTTGTGCAGCCCGGATTAAAAAAAGTATGAAATAGAGTTAAGTTGCTGTATGTATCACGCTTTGTATATATATGTTTTCGGAGACATACATTCTCGTATGCATACATTTCGATATACATTGCATTTATACAAGTGATGAAACTGAAAGCGATATTAAAATTGGTTTTATCCTTGTATGTATCGGGCATTGCATGTGAAGGATGCAAGTAGTGGGTCCCACCGCACGCACATTTGGGCTTGTATAATGTTAATGTATATCTTCAATATACAAACCCATATACAAGCGAAAATATATCCTAAAAAAAGCAAGCCGGATGTCAAGAAGAAATTAAATAATGAAAAATCTCTGCATGTTTGGGTGCTTGTATATACATTACCGATATACAATGTATTACATACAAGGGGCGGAACCGAAACGATTATTCAAAAGAATTAAGCACTTGTATATTCAATGCTTTGTATGTTTAGAATATACATTCTTTAGGATACAAGCTATATGTACAAAGACTGGACACGAATGAAAAGTTAAATGTTAAAAACTCTTTGTATGTTTTAGCGATTGTATGTTGCAATGAACATATCAAATATACAAAGAAACAGAAAGCGAAAAGGCAGGAAGTTTTTTCAACCCGACTGCGAGGTCACGCCAACGAAGGAAACCGTAAAAATGACATTTAATCTGAATGTTTACTATATTCTTCTGACATTTGAACTATGGACTTTTGCAGGATATACACAGCAGGGATTAAACTATAAAACACCCGCGAGAGGATCTTAAGCAACTGATAAATTGTCGATGAGGGAAGTAATTAATAAACTATATATGAATAAATTTCTTTTAATCAATTGATCTGAGCCTAATGCATGTTTTATCTGGTCTTTTTAGGAATAATGAAGAAACCCTCGAAGGATATTGGGCAGAACCACAGTTAAAGACTTTTCGACCATGAAATGGTTATCCATTTGATAATTAGTGACCGGTATTAAATTTCATAAATCTGTTTTATTAGAACTAATATTGTTGTTCGGTTATCAACCGTCACAACCATTGTAACTGGTCTGAAGCTTGTATACCTTTCTTTATAAGAGATGACCAAGACTAGAGACGGGGGAATGGAGGAAGAGATACTATAGATTAGATTTGAATGGCAATACTAGTTGATTTTTAATATATTTTATTTCTGGTAGATCATGTGCAAGGATTCTCTGATGAAGTCAAATCTGTAAGCATGAAGCAGTGACTGCAAAATTTTGGTATCAATTATTTGTTAAATTTGTTCAATTATATGACTGTCTCCTTTCAAAGTTTTCTTTGTTATTGAATTTAAATTATCAAGTATAGCTTCAAGTTGTCTATGCACATTTGTTGTTATAGTGTGATAAGATTAATTGGTTTCTGTTTTCAGAATTAAATCCTTTAAATTTATCACAGTAACTCAGAAAACATTGTCATGGATCTGTAAGAAGAGTCATATAGTTAGGGCTTGTATTCTGTCTCCAGTTTTTTGATAAATCTATTACAATTGTAGTATCATTCTAATAGGTTCCTTCAAGCAAGGATTGAATCCTTTCAGATGAATGCAGGTAATATTTTGTCAATTGCATATATGTAAGTATGGAATACTAACTATTTCCTTGCAGGGTTGTACAAGTTACATACCTATTTTTTCATGCCAGATTGTTCGAGTTTTTTACCAAACAAATAGTCATTAATTTCATGATTGCACTGACTCTATATTCAATAGGGCACTGGTCTATTTCTTTCATTTTCACTTATATAAATTCACTTTAGATTTACTTAGTTAGATTGCATTAGCATTACAATTTAGATCATTTAGAATTAACTTGTTGTCTTTTCATTTTGTTTTATAATTAGTGTGGTGGGGAGAAATGTGGTTAGTCAAATTAATAAAAACATATAACCCAAACACCAATAGAAGTTGAAAGAAAAGAAGATTAAAACCAACATAAGTGAATATACTTACAATCTCTTTTACCTATCGTTTTCCATTGTTTGCCTATCTTTCTTTGATCTTGATTGTGAAGCCCTCAGAAGCTTTCCTTGCTTGCTTGCTTGTTGAAGATGACAAAGGAAGAATGGCTGTAGAACCTGCTTGTGTTGAATGTGAGCTTCAAACACCTGATAATGGAGGACACTTGATAATGGGATGAGGAAGAGAATGAGAGAAATTTGGGTATAGTTATTGTGCAAGATGAAGTCCTCTCCAATGGCTTAGAAGAGGGTTTTATTTATAGATTTTTTGAAAAGGGAATGGAAGGTGAGGATCAAAAGATGAGATCAATGGCTCTCATTTTTTGTGAATCTTTAATTCATAATGGATGAATTAAAAATTCTTTATTTGAGAATAGTGGATTATGACAATTGAATTAAATACTCAATTGGTGAAGGCTAGTGGGGAACATTGAATTAAATATTCAATAGTAGAGGATAGTGGGTTATGACAATTGAATTAAATATTCAATTGGTGAAGGCTAGTGGGGAACATTGAATTAAATATTCAATAGTGGAGAATAGTGGGTTATGACAATTGAATTAAATATTCAATTTGTGAAGGCTAGTGGGGAACATTGAATTAAGAATTCAATAGTTGATGATAGTGGGAAACAATTTGAATTAAAAATTCAATTGGTGAAGGCTAGTGGGGAACATTAAATTAAAAATTCAATTAGTGGAGGATAGTGGGGGACAATTGAATTAAAAATTCAATTGGTGGAGGATAATTGAATTAAAGATTTATTTTAGATAATAGAGGATATTAGCTAATTAAATATTAAGAATATTTAATTATATGTGCAACATGGTGAGGTGGAAGAGATGAGGTGGATTGATGAGGTGGATTTTGGACTTTTAGACATTAGAAGAATTGAGGGAATTTAATTAAATAAAATGAATTTATTTAATTATGGGATAATGAAACAATCAAATAAATTTTGAATATTTATTTAATTGACAGAAGAAAATAAGAATTAAGATAAATATTAAAATATTTACTTAATTGAACCTGAGCCAATTTTAGGTGTATACATTTTGCCCCTCTTTGAAGCAATGTGTTTTATCACGTTGTTTCAAAGAATAGGAATAGTCTGATGTTGATACATGCCCCAGTTTGCCCCTGGTACAGGTTATGGTGATAGGATGCCCCCTCAGGAGATTGGATGTGAAGAAGGTAGAAGGCGTGAGACAGACAATCTCACGAAGAGGAAGGTGAAGACGGGTTAGGCTAGAGAAAAATGGGCTATGGTTCGGAGAAACAGACATGGGAAGCCATCATAGGGTCATACAGTTGGATATGTGCCACTTACTATATATAGGAGCTGGGTCCACAAGTATGGGTCATTTGTACACTTGTCCATAGTTGATTTGTCCTCTGGAGAGCTTAGGAGAGCATGGCAGCCAGAGAGATGGATATTTTGCATGAGGAGCATCGGTTTGAGTGGATTCGATGGTTCGATCGGCTAGCAGAGGCAGGACCCCCGATATGTAGTTCTTCAAAACTTGTCAAAAGTTGATTTTTATGCGTATTAATGGCTAGGACAAATGCGCAACAACCCTAGTCTTGCGCATATGCGCACCAAAATGGCGCATATGTTGCGAAATTGTGCATTTACGTCACCAAATGGTGCATTTGATTCTTTTTCGCATTTGTGTCCTAAATGTGCACATTTGTTCATTTTGCGCATTTGAGCGTTGAAGTGGTGCATTCATCCCGAAGTTGCGCATATGTGCTATGAATGGGTGCATATTTTTTTGTTGCACATGCGATCTATGGAATGGCGCATATGTTGAGAAGTTGCACATTTGCTATAATAGGTTGCGCATGTGCCAGAATGGCGCATACGCATCAGGAAGTGGTGCATTCATGGTGAAGTTACACTTTTGGTATGAAACGGTGCATTTGCCACCTGGATTGGTGCATTTGCACTTTAAGCAAATCACTTGACTTAACAAAATTAACCCAATTGGTATCCTGATTGATGCATCAATTGATTAGCGATCTCTGAGATTGCCAAGAATCTAGTCGAGAGATGATATGCTGTTTTGATTAATTTGATATGTTGAGCCAATGATAGGACAGCTTGATTGCTTGGAGTAGGTTTTCGATATGGATTTGGATTTCACTGATGGTATGTGTTTCTTAGTTGCAGGAGGATATTCAGGATGTTCTGACATCGCGAGAGTTGTTCCCGTTGCCATTGTTGCAGTGGTATATGCTGACCGAGATGGAGCGGGAGGCTCTAGGTGCTATGGGTTTATATCATGTGCTCTTCATGCTCGAGGTTTGCATGAACCAGGCGATGGTGACTGCAGTAATGGAGCGATTCAATAGTATGCCCCAATAGGAGAGTGCACGGCTTCCCCATTGGCTGGGGACGGGTGCTGAAGAGTATGATTATCGACGGGACCTGGTATACGTGGGGTGTGTGTGTGCTTGCACACCTATACAGAGACATGCATCAGGCAATGTACCACTGAGGCTCTGGTTTAGCAGCAGGCGCGTCTCTTTTACAGTTTTGGTTGTGGGAGCACATTACTATCACACGGCCGATCTGTGTATTTCATAGGCAGAGGGGTGAGCCCTATAGTTATGGCTATGCAGGTGTGATTTCCCAGCATAGGCTAGGGAGGCTTGAGTACTGGAGGCATGCCTTTGATGGAGTGGATGCAGTTGTCTGGTGGTCGTACCTTGACTGCGAGGTATGGGAGGACAAGGCAGATGAGCACCCTTATTGTTTCCAGATGAGGTGGCTGATTAGCCAGACTCGGTACATTTTGGAGCGACAGATTGTCAGCCGAGTGCAGAGACAGTTTTGCCAGGTACAGGGTAGACCACAGGGCAAGGCATGCTTTGCCAGGACATACGCTGAGCGGTATAGGTGGGGTCCTGTGGCCTCTTATCAGGAGGCATTGGCCGATTTTTGGCAGATTCCTTATGCAGCCTAGCTAATGCGGAGAGATATAGTAGATGTCAGCATGATGCCAGACTATGAGGAGTGGTTTGCAACACATCTGTTTCCTTACTACTCAGGTCCTGGAAAGGTAGCTCCTCATATAGATGAGGGTGACTCAGACGGAGGGGGTGGAGCTGGTAGGGGGAGGGGTGGACGGAAAAGGAGGAGGAGAGATCAGGGAGATGATGGGGGACATAGACAGAGGCAGAGAGTCAGAGAGAGGCTCGTGGGGTAGTAGGCTATGGGATGGGCACAGGTCCAGGTGCCAGTGCAGCCAGGGATAGCACAGAGACATATGCCGCTGCCTCAGCAGGTGGCATAGTTGACACAGGGATAGGTGCCAGCATAGCAGGTGGCACAGGCCGAGCAGGCTCCACAAGCTAATGTGCAGCAGCAGGTTCTAGTTTCTTTACAGACCCAGATAGGTAGCTGAGGGCTCATCTGAGAGCAGCGGAGTCACACAGAGAGTTAGATGTGACTCAGATATCAGAGTTGAGCCAGGAGAGAGATGCAACCTTAGCTAGTATGCAGGCTATGAGGTCAGAATGGGATGCAACCATGATGGCCATGGGTACCGATGGGACTTCCAGTTTCTTGGTGGCATAGGTACAGCAGTCACAGGCCCAAGTAGCGCAGTTACAGAGTGATCTTACTAGAGCTCAGGTACAGACGCAGTATTACCGGGGCTTATATCACGGTACTATGCCAGCGAGTCAGAGAGCCTCGAGCTTCTGAAGGTAGTCAGAGGCAGCGCAGAGAGCAGGTGGGTCTTGGTCTATGGGCTCAGTGAGGGGCCCACTACCATCAGGGGTGGATAGAGGAGAGGCTAGTGCCGGGAGCAGTGTTCCTTGACGGTAGAGTTAGTCAGAGCCAGACACCCGTATTTGACGTGTATTGTGGTACCTTTTTGATGATGGCTAAGATAGCCGATAGATATATTTTTATTCTGAGACATGTATCACCATTTTTTGTATACATTTATGACATGACTCTGGGATTGGACAGAGTTTGTGATATATTGTACATTTGGACATGTGTTGGATGTTTATTATGATGATCTACCTATTCGATGGTCTACATGTATGTGTTCTTACATTTTATATGCTATGGATGCAATTTGATTTTATGATGTGTTTGTATATGTTATGCATGCTAGATAGATGTTTAGAATGCTTTTGAGTTATGCAAATGCTAATGTGTATGGATATGGTTATGCAGTTTGATATGTATGTGACCTATGTTTTTTATTTTCTTTTGATATGATGTATGGATGCACAATGTATATGGATGATCTAAAATGTATGGAAATTGACTTTAAATGATGTAATCATGTGAATGACTATCTCATGTGATGTGATATGCAACTTATATGTTATGTGTTTGATATGTCCAGATGTACTCAATTGACACAGAGATGATATAGACGAGTGGAATAGAAGAAGACATGGAGAAATACAGACTTTCATTTGGATATACTGCAGGGTTTGCGTTATTGTGTGTATGATATGGAGTTGCTGGTATGAGACGGATGCGGATACAGATTTGTCATCTTTTGCAAGTCTTTTGCTTTCATCATCGGGCACTTTTTGGTATTTTTCACATTTTTTTGAAATGTTGTAAGAAAATACAAGCATTTATGTATACTTAGACCGAGATGACCTGAGTATGTCTTACATGGATTTTGATATAGCAGGTTGATACAAGCATCTAGTCAAACTTGAATCTAGATGACCTGAGTACTTCTTGCATTTTAGCAGACAAGGATTGCCCCCTTTTCATGTTTAGACCTCGGAGTCCTCGATGATCTTTTGCCGATCATGTCATTAGACAAAAAGTCATCACATTACTAAAGTTTAATCCACAAGCAGCAGACAAAGAAAATAATCATGCCCCCATCATAGCATCTCTAGCTTTTGGCATCCTCGAGTAACATAGAAAGACATGATAGCATAAATCAAGACTTTTAATCTACCCAACACAAAACATTCTTGCATTTAGATGTGTCTTTTTGTCATAATTGATATGAGATTTAGCTTGAGTGTTTTAGTATGGTGCTCTGTTTTGCCTTGGACAGGTTGATGTTTTTTTTGTCAAGGTTTTTTTTTGGAAGTGGGCTTTGTTGATGTGTTTGTCTAGTGAAGGTATCGCAATCCTTTATTGGTATCCCCTTTTAGAATGGTGGCATTCAAGAATCCAAATCCGCAACTAGGTTGAGGAGTTGCCCCTAGTGTAGACCAGGATCAACTTATTATGGGTGAGATGACAACAGATGTGGAGAGACAGACCCTAAGGGACTGACCTAGTGCCTCAGGGCCTCATTGCTAAATGGCCTTGCCTACATGATGATGTAGAGGCAACGTAGTTCAGGGTGAATCCTGATGGACCTAAGACCTAGGTGATGGCGAATCGGTAGAAGTGGTATGAACTTGGATAGAAAGACCAGATATGGGACTGACAGGACAACAGAGCCTCGGGGGCACATGGATAATGGCCTTGCCTACGTGATAGCTCAGAGGCGACGTAGTTCAGGAATTGGGCCATGGATGGACTAGAGGATAGGTGACAAGATATGAGACGGACAGGGAAGCAAAGCCTCGGGGGTGCATTGATAATGGTCTTGCCTACGTGATAGCTCAGAGGTGACGTAGTTCGGGAATTGGACCATGGATGGACTAGTTCAAGATGAGTGATACAAAGGACACACGAGATATGAAGTTGGAACAGATGGAGGAAGTGGTTTGTTGCAGATAGCGCCTGTGGACTAGGTTTTCACCACTTGCTTTTTTATTTGCACGAGAAGCTAAAAGTATAGATGATGCCTATTTGCCAGGTTTTCACCGTAGGACAATTTTTTTGTTATTTTCTCAATTTTTTTGATTTTTTTGTTCTATTTTTTTATCACTTTTTCAATTTTTTTTTTGGATTTTTTCAGGACTCCCTTACATTGGGGTTGTTAAGTATAGAACTTGCGAAGGTGCATGCTGTTGATAGGATCATTGAACAGTTCACCTTCAGATGTAGCCAATTGATATGCCCCCAATCCATAAGCTGTGATGACGACATAGGAACCCAACCAGAAAGGTTCAAACTTTCCTTTCTTTTCTCTGTCTTGCTGATTTCTGGGATTTTCTCATAAGACTAGGTCACCAACTTGGAATATCCGGGGCTTTACTTTGTGATTGTAGCTTCTGGACATGCGTTGCTGATATGCTTTCAGGTGATTAAAGGCCTGTTGCCTTCACTCTTCGAGTAGCTCTAATTCTTGGAGTCTGGTTATTCTGTACTCTTCATCTGATATGAGGCCTTTTAATGAGACTCGCAATGATGGGATCTCAACTTCAATGGGCAAGATAGCTTCAGATCCATAGACTAGGGAGTATGGTGTTGCACCTGTGGGTGTGTGGATGCTTGTGTGGTAGGCCCATAACACGGGATTTAGTTTGACATGTCAGTCATGGCCAGCATCATTGACAGTCTTTTTTAGCATTTTTAGGATGGTTTTATTTGATGCCTCAGCTTGGCTGTTACCTTGTGGGTAGTAAGGAGTTGAGAAGCGGTGCTGGATATGGAATTTGTCGCATAGTTCCCTGACATCTTGGTTTTGGAAGGGTCGTCCATTATCCATGATAATAGACGAAGGGACACCATAATGACAAATGATATAGTTTAGAATAAACGAGGCAATCTGTTTGCCTATGATGTTAGCTAGAGGCATGGCTTCAATCCACTTCATGAAGTACTCTGTGGCAGTGATAATGAATTTATGGCCGCTTGAGGAAGGAGGGTGGATCTTACCCACTAAGTCGAGTCCCCACTAACAGAAAGGCCAAGGGGTCATCAATGGCTGTAGCTCTTGCGCTGGCGCATGTATCAGGTTCCCATGGATTTGGCACTTTTTGCATTTCTTTACAAACTGATAGGAGTCTTGTTCCATTCTTGGCCAATAGTATCCCATGCATATGAGTTTCTTGGCTAGGGTATGGCCACTAGAGTGAGCTACACATATTCCATCGTGTATTTTGCTTAGAGCAGTTTGATATTCTGCTCTATCTAGACACCTAAGGAGAGTACCATCAAGACCTCGGCAATACAGGGTGTTAGCGACAATGGCATACTGGGATGCTTGCCGGATGAAGGTTCTTTTCTAGTTATGGGAGAGGTCAGGTGGGAGGGTATTCTCTTTTAGATAGGCAAATATTTTACCGTAGAGAGGGGAATCGGTTCCTACTATGTGGCATATGATATGGGAAGCTGGAGTGTCATAAGCAGGACAAGAGACTGGCTCTACTAAGAACTCATATCGTGTTTGATTGTCTGGAATGTCGAGGAGAGATGCGATTGTAGCCATTGCATCTGCAGCTTTATTCTCGATCCTTGGTATCTGTTCAAATGATATCTTGACGAAATACTCCTTGAATTCATCTACCATGCGTTTATAAGGAATCAGTTTCTCATCCTTCGTTTGGTAGTCGTCATTTACTTGGTTGATGACCAGTTGTGAGTCACCATAGACTTGAAGTTCCTTGATGTTCCACTCAACTACTAGCTTGATACCAATGACCAGAGCCTCGTATTCTACTACATTGTTAGTGCAAGGGAACATTAATCTGTATGACTTTGGAATAGTGTCGCCATCAGGTTTGATTAATAAGATACCTGCCCCCAATCCATGTTGAGTGTAGGAGCCATCAAAGTACATTTTCCAATTTGCTATGTTGACGTGGAAGATAGACTCATCTGGAAATTCAAAGCTTAGGGGTTTATCATCTATTAAAGGTGGCTCTGCTAGTTGATCTGCAAGCACTTGTCCTTTTATCACTTTTCTATCCACATATTCTATGTCAAACTCACTGAGAAGCTTGACCTATTTTGATAATCTACCTATTAAGGCCACCTTGTTGAGTAAGTATTTCAGTGGGTCAATCTTTGCCACCAGTTTAACAGAGTATCACAACATGTAATGTCTCCATTTTTGCGAGGCAAATACAATAGCTAGACATGCTCTTTCTATTGGTGTGTATTGCAACTCGTATCTGACGAGTGTTCGACTAATGTAGTAGATAGCCTGTTCTTTTCCATCATAGTTCTATTGAGCAAGGAGAGCTCCCAGAGCAGTTGTTGTAGCTGAGATATATAGTAATAGAGGCCTGCCCTGAATTGGTGGCATTAATACTGGTGGCTTCATTAGGTATTCCTTTAGCTGTTGAAAAGCCTGCTCGCATGACTCATTCCATTTGGAGGATACATTTTTGTGTAGTAGATGAAAGAATGGGTGGCACTTATCTGCCAGTTGGGAAATGAACTGTCTAATAGACAGTAGTTTGCCCTGTAGGGATCTCAATTGAGTCAAATTTTTAGGAGGTGGCATCTCCATTATGGCCTTCACCTTAGCGGGATCAACTTCGATACCATTTGCAGATACTATGTAGCCTAGTAGTTTTCCTGATGTAACCCCGAACACACACTTTTTTGGATTAAGTCGCACATTGAACTATTCCAGTCTGTTAAAGATTGTCTAGTACTGCTAGATGCCCTTCTCTTGTGAGAGACTTTGGTAGAATGTCATTGACGTAGTCTTCCATTATAGTATGCATCATATCATGGAAGATCGTTGTCATGGCTCTCTGATATTTTACCCCAGCATTTTTCAGACTGAATGGCATGATGCACCAACAGTAGGTGCCCTAAGGACATGTAAATGTAGTTTTGTGCTGGTCTTCTGGTGCAATCTTTATCTGGTTATATCCCAAGAAACCATCCATAAGTGAAAGCATGGTATGACCCACCGTGAGATCTACAATCATGTCGATGTTGGGCAAGGGGAAGTCATCCTTCAGACAAGCTTTCTTTAGGTCCCTGAAGTCACTACAGATTCTGACCCTGCCATCCGGTTTAGCCACTAGTACGATATTTGAAACCAATTCAGGATAATCTATGGGCTTGATAAACCCTACATCTAGCAGTTTCTTCACTTCTTCCTTCACCATGACAGCCACATGCGGATGCATCTTTCTGAGCTTTTGTTTAATAGGCTTAGCTCCTGGAGCTAAAGATAAATGATGCATGATGAGATTTGGATCAAGCCCTGGCATGTCAGCGTATGTCCAAGCGAAGCTGACTTGCTTTCTATTGAAGAAATCTGTAAATGCTGGTTTTTCATGTTTTGTTAGAGCTTTTGCCATGTGGAGCATTCTGGGATTATCACCTATGTTGACATTGATTTCTTCCACTGGTTCTATCAAGATCGATGATCTCTCCTGATGTGTAAGATTGGGGAGAGGGTCAAGCCTTCCATCCTTCAGCGCCTCAGAGAGGTTTTCACCGTTGGATACATCTTTATTTTTATTATTTTGATGATCTAACACTACCGCGGAGCGGTTTTCACTGTTAGATCGTTCTTTTATTTTGATACTTTTATGACTGAAAGGCTTGGCTCTCTCTCCAAAATAGGCCTTCTCATTGAGTTCAATAGCATAGCCAGCTCTGTGGTCTCCTGCAGGTATGTGATCTCTAAGCTCAAGGTAATTGATGATTGTGTCATCATTTTCAAAGGTGTCTAGTTCAGGGGTGGTACCTTCGAGGTCCCAGCCAATAAGTTCAGGGTGCACTAATGGTAAGAGATCAGTAGGTTGGTCTGGTTCAATGGCATTGATGGTTAGGATAGAGTTATTGAAGGAGTGGACAAAATCTGCAATGGTACTCTCTATTAGTGGGTCTGTCAAGGGGGGAAACATTCCATCCTCATGATTTTCACTATTGTTGTTATGTGGGTCAAATTCTAATGGCCTAGCCCTTGGACCTTGTCTCTCGTTGGCATGGGTTGGGTCATACTCATGGATAATGTTAATATCCTTCTCGTCACAAGACATCTAAGCGAGGCTATCCCATTCATACTCGTTAGAATCAGTTTCGCTCCCCAGTTGCATTTGTTGAATTTGTTCAACCAGATTATTAGTAGAGGTTTCTGGTTGTTTGCCTTTTTTCTTGTTGGTTCTATTGTTTCTTGGTGCTCTAGTGTAGCCTAGCCCTATGGTGTCTCAGGCTGTTAAGGTATGAGGTTGGATGGGTTCAGTGATGCCATCCTTTCTTGACCCAAGTGGACCGTGTCCTTCATACCCCATTCTCTGTAGCATTTGGTAGCCTTGACCATGTTGCGTGGAGGAGCTACCTTCATCCTTGTATAGCCACTGTAGGATATCTTTTTCATCGCTTTCATCTTCTAGGTTTCCCCATTTCACAAATGGTCCTTTGGTTGGCCTCTCTGCTGTAGGTGTTTTTAAGATAGGTCTCCCATAGGATCGAGGAGATAGAGGTAGTTGTGCCAAGCAGAGGGACTGAGATATCATGTACTCACCCAAGCCTTTATCTTTGAGTTGGAGTTTAGGTGGAGGTGTCCCTAAAGAAGAAGCAAGTGTAGTTGGGTCAACATGAGAGGAGGAAGAAGCAGAGGCACGGTTATTGGGGATCACAACGTCTGGTTTGGGCTGAATGGAGTTGTAGTATTGATAGGGGTTAGGATCACCTTGGATGGTGATCTCTTGTCCTTCATGTGGGAACTTGATACATTGATGGTATGTAGAAGGTACTGCTTTCAAAGCATGGATCCATGGTTGCCCAAGAAGAATGTTGTACGCTAGCTCCATGTCAAGGACTTGACAAGCTACATCTTTCACTATGGGGCCCACCCTGATTGGTAGGGTAACAATTCCTTTAGACGTTCTTTCTTCCTCATCATAGGCTTTTATGGTGATTTTTCTTTTCAGATCTATAGCCTTCTCTGAAAACCCCAATGTAAGGATTAGTTTGAATGTGCAGATATTCAAACTAGCCTCTCCATCTATTAGGACTCTTTTGATCTTGTGCTTGTATATGAAAGCTTCAATGTGAAGGGAGGCATTATGGGGTTGAGTGATAGACATATCATCCTTCTCAGTGAATGATAGGGAGTGCGGTGAGGTGATGTGACCGACCGTAGTTTGGAATTGCTCTTCAACTAGGTTTGTGGGAACGGAGGCTTCTGCTAAGGCTTTGTCAAGTATAGACCTATGAGAAGGAGACATACGCAGAAGTTCCAACATGGAGATGTGTGCAGGTGTTTTGTGGAGTTGATCCATGATACTGTATTGACCGGATGGGGGAGCGGAAGCTCCTCTAAGGGTGACCTTGTTACTACGGGTAGTAACGTTGCAATCTGGATCCTTGTTGATAGTGATCACATTGATGTGTGAATCACCCTCTAAGATATGGTTAACAACATAGTCAAAGCTGACATTTGTGTAGTTTGCATTGTTAGAGCCACTGTTATTTTTGTTGGAAGGTCCTCCCTGCTCATAGTTAGGAAGAGGATCCTTGAATGCCCGATGATCACTGTTGGAGGTATGTCCGTGAGATTTTCCATTGATAGATATTTTTTTTTGCTCTATTAAGTCTTGGATTATATGCTTGAGTGCGATACAATCATTTGTCTTGTGCCCCCTGTTTCAGTGGTATTCGCAAAAATAATTGTCGTTCCACCAATGGGGTTTGACCTTTGGTTCGTACTCTTGTGTTGAGGGAAGCGTTATGAGATTGTTGGTGATTAGCTTCCGTAGGGCAGTTTCTAGTGACTCATCCAAAGGTGTGAACATTCTCCTAGGTCCAAAGTTGGTAAACCTAGATTTGGTATTTTGTGGTTTGTCTTGCGGGGGGTTACTTTGATGTGTTGATAGATTAAAAATTGGCTGCTTAGGTGCCGCATTTTTGGCATCGACTACCCCATCGTTCACAACATTCTTGTTTTTTGTCCAGAATCTAGGTTTGTCATTGTTGGTGTTGGTATTGGGAGAGTCTTTATAGAGCTTGATTTGACCTTTTGCGATTAGGGCTTTTTCTATGATGAGGCTTATCTCAATGACCTTGATTAAAGATGTAGGACATTGGATTTGGATTTCGTAACTTAGGTCTATTTGCAGATTGTGTACAAACATTTCTAGCATCCATTTCTCTAGTATTTGGTGTGGGCACTTGCTTTCCAGTTGTCTCCATCTCTGTAAGAAGGCAGTGAAAGATTCTCCTCCTTTCTGTTTGGTGTTACAGAGATCTAATATTGAGATGTCGTGCTCAATATTGTATGAGAAGTGGGTGACAAATTGGTTGACAAGTTCATTGAATGTTTTAATACTAGGTGGCAGTCTAGAGAACCAATCCATGGCTTGTCCTCCCAAGCTCTGTGGAAATAGTCGCATAAGGTAAGTGTCGTTATGTGCGACCTCTAGACAAGCAGCATTGAACTCTCTGATATGATCTCTTGGATCACCCTTCCCTTGATACTTATCGAATTTAGGCACCTCAAATCTTGAGGGGAAGGGAATCATGATTAAGGACCTATCAAAAGGATATGGTGAAATATCCTCTAGGGTGTAGTTTTTAGTCGATGTTCCCATTTTCATGTCTGAAATTTGTTGTTGGAGGGCTTCAACTTTTTGGTTCACTAGGCTTAAGGCATCCAAGGAGTCAATTGTTGTTTTGCTCTTATCCGCGGGTATTTCACCTTGTCTACTTCCTTCAGGGATTCTCTCTTCGTCAATTTCTTTGAGACCTTCCACATCATAATCCTTAGGGAGTTTGGCTCCTAGACTTACTAGATGTAAAAAGAATTTTGATGGGTTTTGGGCAAGCACCCCTTCAAGTAGGCCTAGAAATTTTGGGTAATACTGCGTGTGGAGGATCTCGTCCATGGAAGGTTCTTCGTCATTTTCATGACCATCAAAAATACTTTTCTTTGCCATTTCTAGCTGCTTTTGTTTTTGTAATCTTGTCAAGACCATGCAAGGTAAAGAGATGGGATGGAGTGAGATTTGGAAGATTTTGAGCAAGGTGCTAGGATGAAACAAGGTTTTTAGCAAGGTTCCTCTTTAGATCTAGATGGTGTCAAACAAGGTGGGTATACAAAAGCGATAATCAAAAGCTAGGATGTTAGGAATCCGTTACTTGATGTTGACTAGCCTTTGCACAATCCACTAGTGGAGTTCCGATAGAGAAGGATAAGTAATCCTTGATACTTGGAGGCTCACTAGGTCTTGTTTGAGATTTGATTTTGATCAAGAAAAATTTGACTATAACCTTGTTGGAAACTTGGAAAAAGATTTTGGTGAGATTTTGGATGGACAAACAGCTATGGTGTAGATAAGGGAGAAATGATTGATTTTGCAAGGTCTTTAACCAGATTTTGAAAACTAGAACAGGTTTGAACTAGTTTTTGAAAAGTATTGATAAATTTTTCTCTTTGGAAGCTACTGGATTTTTGCTCTTAGGTTTAAATGCGCAACAACATAAGATATATGCACAACAGGTCGATGCACATGCACAATACTGGTGAAATTTCAAATGCACAAAGCCATAGTCCAAATGCGCAATATTGGCAAATGCACAGAAAGTCTATTCAAATGCGCAATAAGTTGATGCAGATGCGCAATTCTGGCTATTTTTTGTGTTTTCTCAGAATTTATGGAATTCTGGACCATTTTCAAGATTTTTAGTGTTTTTGGTTTTGAAAAACTTGGTGTTTCTGATGATGTTGATGTTCAATTATGGAAAAAGCACAGCAAACTCATAGAAGTTTTCCATGATTTTTATCTTTTTATATTTTTTTGTGTTTTTGGACTATTATAACTCAAAGACAAGTACAACCTAGGTTCGATGTGACAATATTCGTTGAATCCTCTAGTTGTGCCACTCAAAGCGTGTAGCTCCATAATCTGGTAGTACCGGCTCCCCTCCACGGCACTCACTTCTCATGCATACCAGATTCAGGTTTCCTTAGGCTCGTCCCCACACCGAACCTTAGGATTGTCCCTGCTACCTCTACTAAGAGTCACTTGAATCAAGGCCGCTTCAAGAGCTCTGCCCTTTGCATCAACGAATAGGGGTTTTTGGTTTGCTACACAATTGGCTCTTAGATAGGGCAACTGTTCGAGTGGTTACATGTGTGGCGGCACTACTCTTTGTTATGGAGTCTCCCAGCCTCAAAGGGTTACACATATGAGGGTTTTGGGGGAGGTTGGCCGTCGGTGTAACACAGCAACACTCGTTGCTTGAGGTTTTCACCCCAAGCACAATTTATTTAAAGTGGCTTGGTAGGGCTTGGCTTTAGCCTATTACCACTCAAGGTCACTCCCACTTGGACAAGCATGCATCCAAGGGCAAGCCCCCCTAAAGGTTTGACAAAAAGAATGACAAGTCTGGCACTTTGATCACCCAATTAAGGGGAGAGCATAAGCCTATTGTCATTCGCAAGCACAAAAAACACTTGTTCACCCAACCTAGTTAAAAATAGAAAAACTAAATGGGCTAAGCTAATTTGTGCACTCACACGATTGTTAACTTGAAAAGTGATTAATCATAGCATTGTTCATTCCTGTTTGTTAACTTTGAAAGTGATTAATCATAGCATTGTTCATTTCCTGTTTGTAGAAGATAGCAGTGATTAAACTAGAAAATAAATCCACAATGCAAGATAGCAATCGAGTTCAGTTACTTCCCTCTTAGTTAGAAAACTATGTGAAGTTTGTTATGAAATGCACTTTTGTTACTTTTACCCCTAGTTAGTCTAAGTGAACTAGTCAAATCATCTAGATGACCTAATCCAGCCACTACCCCTGCAAAACATGCAAGATCCACAAAAATTGTACAATAAAAGCAGAATACAGATATGCAACACTGCAGCCTGAATGCGCAGAAACAAGGAGTGTATGCGACTTCTAAACAAATGCTCAAATATAGACAGCAAATGTGCAAGAATCAGAGGTACTGGCACAATAAAAGCATATGCGTAGTTTGACAGAACATATGCACAAAATCAGGGGGTAAATGCGCAACTCAGACGAATGCGCAATTACATAGAGTATATGCACAAACTGGACTCAGGTACCGCAGTGACGATTGGATGTGCAACTTCAGAGGTTGTATGCGCAACTAAGAAGGTCAAATGTGTAACATTGGCATATGCGCAACTGAGGAGGTCAAATGCGCAACTATGGAGGTCAAATGCGCAAAATTGTCATATGCGCAACTGAGGAAGTCAAATGTGTAACTATGGAAGTCAAATGTGCAAGACTACTGTCAGCGATCTGTTCTTCACCTGTATGGACCTGCAACTAAAAACACTCATTTTTTTATTAGTAAAGGGGCAAGAGCCCCACGGTGGGAGCCAAAATGTGGTGGGGAGAAATGTGGTTAGTCAAATTAATGAAAACATATAACCCAAACACCAATGGAAGTTGAAAGCAAAGAAGATTAAAACCAACACAAGTGAATATACTTACAATCTCTTTTACCTGTCATTTTCCATTGTTTGCCTATCTTTCTTTGATCTTGATTGTGAAGCCCTCAGAAGCTTTCCTTGCTTGCTTGCTTGTTGAAGATGGCAAAGGAAGAATGGCTGTAGTACCTGCTTGTGTTGAATGTGAGCTTCAAACACCTGATAATGGAGGACACTTGATAATGGGATGAGGAAGAGAATGAGAGAAATTTGGGTATAGTTATTGTGCAAGATGAAATCCTCTCCAATGGCTTAGAAGAGGGTTTTATTTATAGATTTTCTGAAAAGGGAATGGAGGGTAAGGATCAAAAAATGAGATCAATGGCTCTCAATTTTTGTGAATCTTTAATTCATAATGGATGAATTAAAAATTGTTTATTTGAGAATAGTGGATTATGACAATTGAATTAAATACTCAATTGGTGAAGGCTAGTGGGGAACATTGAATTAAATATTCAATAGTGGAGGATAGTGGGTTATGACAATTGAATTAAATATTCAATTGGTGAAGGCTAGTGGGGAACATTGAATTAAATATTCAATAGTGGAGGATAGTGGATTATGACAATTGAATTAAATATTCAATTGGTGAAGGCTAGTGGGGAACATTGAATTAAGAATTCAATAGTGGATGATAGTGGGGAACAATTTGAATTAAAAATTCAATTGGTGAAGGCTAGTGGGGAACATTGAATTAAAAATTCAATTAGTGGAGGATAGTGGGGGACAAATTCAATTGGTGGAGGATAATTGAATTAAAGATTTATTTTGGATAATAGAGGATATTAGCTAATTAAATATTAAGAATATTTAATTATATGTGCAGCATGGTGAGGTGGAAGAAATGAGGTGCATTGATGAGGTGGATTTTGGACTTTTAGACATTAGAAGAATTGAGGGAATTTAATTAAGTGCAATGACTTTATTTAATTATGGGATAATGAAACAATCAAATAAATTTTGAATATTTATTCAATTGACAGAAGAAAATAAGAATTAAGATAAATATTAAAATATTTACTTAATTTGACCTGAGCCAATTTTAGGTGTATACATTTTGTCCCTCTTTGAAGCAATGTGTTTTATCACGTTGTTTCAAAGAATAGGAATAGTTTGATGCTGATACATGCCCTAGTTTGCCCCTGGTACAGGTTATGGTGATAGGATGCCCCCTCGGGAGATTGGATGTGAAGAAGGTAGAAGGCGTGAGATGGACAATCTCACGAAGAGGAAGGTGAAGACGGGTTAGGCTGGAGAAAAATTGGCTATGGTTCAGAGAAACAGACATGGGAAGCCATCATAGGGTCATACAGTTGGATATGTGCCACTTACTATATATAGGAGCTGGGTCCACAAGTATGGGTCATTTGTACACTTGTCCATAGTTGATTTATCCTCTGGAGAGCTTAGGAGAGCATGGCAGCCAGAGAGATGGATATTCTACGCGAGGAGCATCGGTTTGAGCGGATTCGACAGTTCGATCGGCCAGCAGAGGCAGGACCCCCAGTATGTAGTTCTTCAAAACTTGTCGAAAGTCAATTTTTATGTGTATTAATGGCTAGGAAACTCATCTAGGACAAATGCACAACAACCCTAGTTTTGCGCATATGCGCGCCGAAATGGCGCATATGTTGCGAAATTGCGCATTTACGCTGCCAAATGGCGCATTTGATTCTTTTGCACATTTGTGTCCTGAATGTGTGCATTTGTTCATTTTGCGCATTTGAGCATTGAAGTGGCGCATTCGTCCTGAAGTTGCACATATGTGCTATGAATGGGCGCATATGTTTGTGTTGCGCATGCGATCTATGGAATGACGCATATGTTGACAAGTTGCGCATTTGCTATAATAGGTTGCGCATGTGCCAGAATGGCGCATACGCGTCAGGAAGTGGTGCATTCATGGTGAAGTTGCGCTTTTGGTATGAAACGGCGCATTTGCCACCTAGATTGGTGCATTTGCACTTTAAGCAAATCACTTGACTTAACAAAAGTAACCCAATTGGCATCCTGATCGATGCGTTAATTGATTAGTAATCTCCGAAATTGCTGAGAATCTAGTCGAGAGATGATATGTTGTTTTGATTAATTTGATATGTTGAGCCAATGATAAGATAGCTTGATTGCTTGGAGTAGGTTTTTGATATGGATTTGGATTTCACTAACGGTATGCGTTTCTTGGTTGCAGGAGGATATTCGGGACGTTCTGACATCACGATAGTTGTTCCTGTTGCTGTTGTTGCAACGGTATATGCTGACCGAGATGGAGAAGGAGGCTCTAGGTGCTATGGGTTTGTATCATGTGCTCTGCATGCCCAAGGTTCGCATGAACCGGGCAATGGTGACTGCAGTCATGGAGCGATTCCATAGTGAGGATGGGACCTTCCATCTTTCGACAGGAGAGATGGCCATTACTCTGGAGGATGTGTATCGGATTCTGCACCTCCTTATTCAGGGAGAGTTGGTTGAGTACAAGTCACAGCGTGACGCTGGCCTGGAGGAGTGCAGGCATGTTTTTGATGATCCCGAGTTGGCAGGGGAGATCTCGTGGCAGGACATGCATGACTGCTATGACTACTTCCCACGCATAGTGGCTAGACTGATCGGTGGCATAGTATGCCCCGATAGGAGAGTGCACGGTTTCCCCATTGGCTAGGGATGGGTGCTGGAGAGTATGATTACCGACGGGACCCGGTATGTGTGGGGTGTGTGCGTGCTTGCACACCTATATAGAGACATGCATCAAGCAGTGTACCACCGAGGCTCTGGTTTAGTAGCAGGTGCGTCTCTTTTACAGTTTTGGTTGTAGGATCACATTGCTATCACATGGCCAATCTGTGTATTTCATAGGCAGAGGGGTGAGCCCTATAGTTACGGCTATGCAGGTGTGATTTCCCAGCACAGGTTAGGGAGGCTTGAGTACTGGAGGCATGCCTTTGATGGAGTGGATGCAGTTGTCTAGCGGCTATACCTTGACTGCCAGGTATGGGAGGACGAGGCAGATGAGCTCCCTTATTATTTCCAGATGAGGTGGCTGATTGGCTAGACTCGGTACATTTTGGAGCGATAGATTGTTAGCCGAGTGAAGAGACAGTTTAGCTAGGTACAAGGTAGACCACAGGGTGAGGCACGCTTTGCCAGGACATATGCCAAGCGGTATAGGTGGGGTCCTGTGGCCTCTTATGTGGAGGCATTGGCTGATTTTCGGTAGATTCCTTATGCAGCTTGGCCGATGCAGAGAGATATAGTAGATGCTGGCATGACGCCAGACTATGAGGAGTGGTTTGCAGCACATTCGTTTCCTCACTACTCAGGTCCTGGAGAGGTAGCTCCTCATATAGATGAGGGTGACTCAGACAGAGGGGGTGGAGCTAGCAGGGGGAGGGGTGGACGGCGGAGGAGGAGAAGAGATCAAGGAGATGATGGGGGATAGAGATAGAGGCAAAGAGTCAGAGAGGGGCTTGTGGGGTAGCAGGCCGTGGGACAGGCACAGTTCCAAGTGCCAGTGTAGCCAGGGATAGCACATAGACAGATGCCGCCGCCTCTGTAGGTGGCACAGCTGACACAGGGACAGGTGCTAGCGCAGCAGGTGGCACAAGCCAAGCAGGCTCCATAGCCTGATGTGTAGCAGCAGGTTCTAGTTTCTGTACAGACCCAGATTAGGTAGCTGAGGGCTCATCTGAGAGCAGTGGAGTCACGTAGAGAGTCGGATGCGACTCGGATATCAGAGTTGAGCCGAGAGAGAGATGCAGCCTTAGCTAGTATGCGGGCTATGAGGTCAGAGTGGGATGCAGCCATGATGGCCATGGGTACCGATGGGACTTCCAGTTTCTTGGTGGCACAAGTATAACAGTCACATGCCCAGGTAGCGCAGTTATAGAGTGATCTTACTAGAGCTCAGGCACAGACGTAGTATTATGAGGGCTTATATCACGGTGTTGTGCCAGTGAGTCAGAGAGCCTCTAGCTTCTAGAGCCATCCAAAGGCAGCGCATAGAGTAGGTAGGTCTCGGTCTGTGGGCTCAGTGAGGGGCCCACCACCGTCAGGGGTGGATAGAGGAGAGGCTAGTGCCGGGAGCTGTGTTCCCCGACAGCAGAGTTAGTCAAAGCCAGACACCCATATTTGACATGTATTGTGGCACCTTTTTGATGATGGCTGAGATACCTGATAGATGTATTTTTATTCTGAGACAAGTATCACCATTTTTTGTATACATTTATGACATGACTCTGGGATTGGATAGAGTTTGTGATATATTGTACATTTGGACATGTGTTGGATGTTTATATGGTGATCTACCTATTTGATGGTCTACATGTGTGTGTTCTTACATTTTATATGCTATGGATGCAATTTGATTTTATGATGTGTTTGTATATGTTATGCATACTAGATGGATGTTTAGAATGCTTTTGAGTTATGCAAATGCTAATGTGTATGGATATGGTTATGCAGTTCGATATGTATGTGACCTATGTTTTTGATTTTCTTTTTATATGATGTATGGATGCACAATGTATATGGATGATCTAAAATGTATGGAAATTGACTTCAAATGATGTAATCATGTGAATGACTATCTCATGTGATGTGATATGCAACTTATATGTTATGTGTTTGATATGTCCAGATGTAATCAATTGACACAGAGATGATATAGATGAGTGGAATAGAAGAAGACATGGAGAAATATAGACTTTCGTTTGGATATACTGTAGGGTTTGCGTTATTGTGTGTATGATATGGAGTTGCTGGATATGAGACGGATGCAGATACAGATTTGTCATCTTTTGCAAGTCTTTTGCTTTCATCATTGGGCACTTTTTGGTATTTTTCGCTTTTTTTTGAAATGTTGTAAGAAAATACAAGCATCTAGGTATACTTAGACCGAGATGACTTGAGTATGTCTTACATGGATTTTGATATAGCAAGTTGATACAAGCATCTAGTCAAACTTGAATCTATATGACCTGAGTACTTCTTGCATTTTAATAGACAAGGATTGCCCCCTTTTCATGTTTAGACCTCGGAGTCCTCAATGATCTTTTGCTGATCATGTCATTAGACAAAAAGTTGTCACATTACTAAAGTTTGATCCACAAGCAGTAGAGAAAGAAAATAATCATGCCCCCATCATAGCATCTCTAGCTTTTGGCATCCTTGAGTAGCATAGAAAGGCATGATAGCATAAATCAAGACTTTTAATCTACCCAACACAAAACATTCTTGCATTTAGATGTGTCTTTTTGCCATAATTGATATGAGATTTAGCTTGAGTGTCTCAGTATGGTGCTCTGTTTTGCCTTGGACAGGTTGATGTTTTTTCGTCAAGATTTTTGTTTGGAAGCGGGCTTTGTTGATGCATTTGTCTAGTGAAGGTATCGCAATCCTTTATTGGTATCCCCTTTTAGAATGGTGGCATTCAAGAATCCAAATCCGCAACTAGGTTGAGGAGTTGCCCCTAGTGTAGACCAGGATCAACTTATTATGGGTGAGATGACAACAGATGTGGAGAGACAAACCCTAAGGGACTGACCTAGTGCCTCGAGGGCTCATTGCTAAATGGAATTGCATACATGACGACGCAGAGGCAACGTAGTTCGGGGTGAACCCTGATGGACCTAAGACCTAGGTGATGGCGGATCGGCAGAAGTGGTATGAACTTGGATAGAAAGACTAGATATGGGATTGACGGGATGGACCATGGATGGACTAGAGGATAGGTGACAAGATATGAGATGGACAGGGAAGCAGAGCCTAGGGGGCGCATTAATAATGGCCTTGCCTACGTGATAGCTTAGAGGTGACGTAGTTCAGGAATTGGACCATGGATGGCCTAGTTCAAGATTAGTGATATGAAGTGTTGGTGCCTACATCATTTATTGGGTTCCAGGTTTTTAGTTTGTAGGCACCTTCCCAGGATTTCATGAAGTTTCTAAGTCTTGGACCCTAACAGTGTTTTGCAGCATCATCAGGATATTTTGAAGCAAGGGGGTCATCATCATCATCATGTTCCCAAACATCCCCCTGATGTTTCTTGCATGGGTCATTTATCATCATGTCCAGATATCCTGTGGGGGTCATCATATTCTGCTAACCCGACCTTTGCCGCGGGGTGATATTTTGACATCGGGTGATCTAGGTCAAGATCATCCTGATGTTGGCACTATGAAATTTCTAAGTATGACCCAATATTCTATAGGGTCATCATATTTGAATATCGAGTGATCTTTGTTAAGATCACCTTGATGTTATTTTGTCACCTTATGTTTATTCAACATCAGGATGCTGATGATGTCATGTTCCTACGGGGGTGATATCCGCTCGACCTTTGCCTTCATCTTTTTCTCTGTAGGATGATATTCTATCGACCAGATATTTCATCAGGGTCATCATGTTTCAATATCGGGTGATATTCAGATATCATCCCGATCCTGCATTAGAGCTACAATGCACCCTGATATTTCTACGGGGGGTGATATTCTGAAATATCAGGTCATCTTACGAATATCACCCTGACGCCGATTTATGCAGATGTGACGATGACGTCAGTAGGATATGATAGTGATGTCATTAGGATTTTTCATTGGCCAGACATTTGGTATGCAGATATGATGCTGACATCATCAGGATATATCAGGATGATATTTTATGTGAAGGCAGGGTTGGTCATCAGGAGGATATCCGATGGTCAGGACATTTGCGGATATGATGATGATGCTTATTATCAGGAAGATATCCACCTGTCAGTTTCATGCATTGTCTAGAGGGGGGTGATCTTTCCAAATATCAGTCATATTCAAACATCACCCTGATGTTTCATTAGAGCTATAGTGCAGCATGATATTTGTGCATGGGGGTGATATTTCCAAATATCTGGTTATCTTCCGAATATTACCCCAGTGCCCATATGACGATGACATCATCAGGATCCGGGGGGATCATATTTCTAACACTAGTCATTTTGTGGAGATCCCCCTATATGTGAAAATCCTGGTGACGTCATCTGGATATGAAGAGGTATGCAATAGGCAGATATGCTAATGACATCAGCAGGATATGACGATGACATCATCTAAATCTGACGGGATCATACTTCAAGTTTTCAATCTGACCCAATATTGTAATGTGATGATGACGTCATCAGGACATTTGCGGATATGACGATGTGGTTCAATTATCAGGGTGATATTTGCCTGTCAGCATCATGATCTTTTCTAAGGGGGGTGATATTCTGAAATATTGGGTCATCTTACGAATATCACCTTGGTGCCGATTTATGCAAATGTGATAATGACGTCAGTAGGATATGACAGTGATGTCATCAGGATTTTTCATCAGCTAGACATTTGGTGTCGGCTAAGCAGGAGGATTTTCCTCCGATGCATTAGGTTGTGCCAATGAAGGCGATTATCATGCAGGCAATATTTCACATGAGGGCAAGGTTGGTCATCAGGCTGATATTTTTCGCGAGGTGATTTTTCATATCAGGGTGATCTCTTTTATTAGGTGGTGCGAATTATCCGGATGAGCTTGGCGGGTGATGTTGACGTCAAGGTGATATTTTGAGCAACAGGATATCATGCTGAGGGAGGGTGATGATGAGGCTTATACTAGTGTCATCGGGAGCAAAAGCACCGACATCATATATGCTCACGACCTAGTATATAAAGTATTGAGAAGGTTGCCACAGGGTGCATGTGGGATAATCAGCTTCCTGCATATTTTCAAATATCAGGTGATATTTCTTGGCGGGAAAAGCTGCGAATGTGTTGTCTTCTGCATTTCCTGAGGCTGCAGGCCTGGCACACCGATCAATGGCAGTTGTTGCAGGGTATGGGCAATGGTACGAATGGTCAAACCACCAAACTGAAGATGTGGATCCCCAGGTGGCAGCACACGGCTCGGGAACCTCCCCTGTCCCCTCTTCCACCTACTACTTTGAATGTTGAGCACCATTTTCTTGATATACTGCATCTAGCGAATATTTTAATGTGCCATAGTACTGAGAGGTTGAGTGCACCCTCCTTCTATAAAAGGCAAACTGTGTTACTCATCTAAGGGTTGAAAAAACTGGATATATCTGACTCTGTAACAAGATAGAACTGGTTGTGCTTGCTCTGTGCAGGTGATCTTGTGAGTTTATGAGTCTCATGTTTTATGTATTGTGCATAGACTTACTGGTTTCATGCTGTTTTAGATGAATAATGCTATATTGCATGTGTTTTGGTATATGTCTCCTGTATTGAATATACTCTTCTTTTGAATCTAGATATCTAAGGGGTGTCTTAGGTTCTAGGATATAGGTTTACTATATTGAATGTTTGATCTCTTAACTTCTGCTCAAGGGGTAGATTAAAGTGTTTTCAGGTTAAGTGTTGAGGAGAATATATTGCAGTAAGGATATCATAAGTAGAGATAACTTGATACTCTATTCTGGGAGGTATCTGTAAGGCAGATATCACACAACTCCCCTTGAAATCCAGTCTTAGTATGTTTATGCTGAACATTTACATGTGTATGTCTACTGACTCCAAGCCCTAGATAGGCACCGATCTAGCTCTGTGTTGAGGTTATACACCAGGTCCAAGTTTGTATCCACACATAAATCAAACTCAAACTTCAACTCCAAACCATTAGGCTTGTAGAAGTAGTTTAGGACCAAGATCCTTTGAATCACAACTAAACATAAGCCCAAAGCTAGCCTCTTTGCACTTATCCCACAGTTTTGGTCTTCATACAAGAGGATTTATCTGCTTTGTATCAACATCCCAAGCCAACTGACAAGCATATTCTCATGGGTGTTGAATAGGGAATACCCCCTAGGTTTTGCAAAGCCTGAAGAAGAAGAGGAGATGAAAATAGAGTCTATCTCCTACACTGTCAGCCCCTGGCCCAGATATCCTATTGATCACTGATGGCTACCTTGTAAGGAAATCTGGGAATGAACATCCTGTCAGGGAAAAAACCAACAGATTTGGCGAATCCGCTGGGGAACTATGTAGTAAAGAAATTGTCTTTCATCCCTGGTAAAAATAATTCCTAGTTATAGGTGGTGACTCTGAACAATCTCCCAACCGGTTAAAGTAAAATTTATATGTAGGGGAGAAGATTCCAACGTAATCCTTTATTTGAAGAGTTACCAGTAGAAAGAAGGATGATGTATAGAAGAAAAGGAACCATCTCAGCTAGTCATGAGGGTTCCCCCAGGAATAATGATGATACTAAGGATAACCCTAGGTTTTCAGGACAGCATGAACCTTATTTTTCAAATGCAGAAGTTGATATCCAAGTTGCATATGAGAGGTAACAGAGTGGTGCTCTGAGAATAAGGTCAGAAGTTTTTTAGGAACGTCCTTTCTTGGATCCCAGTGATAGATTTGAAGAGGTTGAATCTCCAAGAGATAATGATAATGATGATTAGGATGAAATGGGACCATCTACCTCCATGCCCAGAGAAGAACAACTAGCTGATGAAATTAAGAGTTTAAGGGCAGAAATAGAATATCTGCAGGTAGTGAAAATTAGAGATGATATGAGACAGAAAGTGCAAGCTCTGAGAGTTGCTCAGAATGATTCAGTTCCTACCCTTGGCAATGCAAATGTGTAGAGAAATCAACAAAGGAATGAGGTCCATGATCAACATAATGATCAAAGACAGAATGTAAATGATGCTAAAGCTTCATTGAATAATGTAAGAATTTAGAATGCAAATAGAAATGTTAATGCTAATCAGTTTGATAGACAACCCATGCAGTTGGATAGATTCAGACAACTAGTTTTTGATGGCATTCCTGGTTATCCAAATCCTATTGACAAGCATGTGAGGCTGCAAGTGCCTAAATTTTCAGGAAATAATACTGTGTCAGGTGAGGATCATTTAAAAGCTTTTCAAAATGTCATGGACAACTTTGAAGTTGAGCATGAGGATGTTTTTATGAAGTCATTTATGCAATCCCTTGTTGATGAAGCTAGAGAATGGTACAAGAATTTGCCTGACCGGAGTATTTCATCATGGGATGACTTCAAAAGGATGTTTAAGGAGCAATATGGTGACAAAACTGACCCTAGCTTTTTTGTAAATGAGTTCACTAGTATTACTAAAGGGTCAAATGAGCAAGTTGCAGACTTCAATGCTAGATTTACTAAAGTGTTGAACAAATTGCCACATCACATGAGGCCAAATGAACCTATGTGCATAATATTATATATAAATGCTTTTGATGCCAAAACAACATATGGGTTAAGAGATAAAGGTCCTACTACTCTCAAGGATGCTTTCAAGATAGCAATAAATATTGAGAATAATAGGAAAGCATCAGGCAGGACAAACAGGAGGGATGATGTGAAAATTTTGCAAAATCCAAACAAACCTTAGAATATTCAAGGTAATACATCTGCCCCTGAAGACAAAATTGATAAACTGGCAAATGTTGTTAAGGACCTAAGCTATAGACTGGCTAGAAGTGAAAAAGGGATAGGTCCTGATAGGCAAGTTTACCAAAGACAGGAAAAGAGACCATCATTGCATGATATGCCATATAATACCAATTGGCATAGTGGTAAACCTATATTTCCGCATAACAACACAAATCAGAGAGCTCAACATATCAAGGAAACTCCTAATCCTTTGAAGAAAGCTGTAAATATTGCTAATGATACTCCATGGTGCATAATCTGTTAGATGGCACATTCACAGTCACAATGCATGATTGCTCAATCTTTTTATGACAATGTTGTTTCTTGTGATGAATGCAACGAGCCACATTATGTACATGATGATGATGTTAATATGCTATCCATAAGCAGGGAGCATCATCCTCATGATGCAGATGAGAGTACAGATGTTGGGACTCAGGCCTGCCAGCAAGTTTTTTATGATGAAGATAATGAAGATAACTATGTGTATACTCAGGGCTCACACAACTTCCTAAATAACCTACAGAGACCTTCTGATGAAGAGATTAGAACTCTCACAGCTGCAGCAGTGGCCCAAGTCAAGAGCAATTATAACCTCAGAGGTAAAGCTGAGATAAGCAGCCCACATCAGCCAGAAAGCATTTCTACAGGTTAGCCAGTGCATAGTCATAAAGGGATTGAATCACAAAAAAGGCAATGGGAGAATAACAAGCAAAATTTTAAGCAGAAAATAAGTCATGATTCTCAAAGACCAGAAAATGGAATCCCCCAAGTTGAGTATCAAAACAAAAGTTCCCGAGATAAGAATGATGATCAGGGAGCTGTGAAGATTAAAGTTGGATCATCTCAGGATAAAAACAAAGCCTTTTCACAAGCTACAACTGTGGTACAAAATTGTGCTCCTTTTGATATAGCTCAAGTCCTCTTCAGGTAAAGGTTTCTGTCCCATTGATGGAACTTATGAAGGTTGAAGAAATCAAGAATAGGGCAGTATCTTTAATCTCTGGAGTACTTTGTCAAGCTAAGCAAAATGATGAGACTCAAGGTAAGAGGCATGCTATATGCAATGAAGAAGATGAAGTCCCTGAGGTGTATTTAGGGGTGACCATGACAAAGTGCCCTTCACAAGTGGAGCCATTTTATGTATCCCTCATTATAAATGGAAAAGTGATTAGAAATTGTATGCTTGATTCTAGAGCATCCACAAATATCATGCCTTTAGCCATCATGCAGCAAGCTGGATTGAAAATAGACAAGGCATGTGGAAAATGTTATGCTATGGATGCCAGAGAAGTACCTGTCATTGGAATTATAAAAGATGTGAATTTCAGACTGGCAGCATTTCCTGAAAAGAACTATGAAATGAACATAACAGTGGTTGACATCAAGCCACAGTATGGTATGTTGCTGTCAAGAAGATGGGCAGCACTGATTGGTGGGAGTATGCAATTGGACCTGTCATATGCTATGATCCCTATGAATGGAAGAGATGTCAAACTGATCAGAGAAGAAACATCACCAGAGACAGTTGAGAATCAAGAATCAAAGGAGCATGTATGCTTTGTGAACACTGACTGTGATAATTTTAGAGTTGTCTTAGATGATAAAGAGGATAAAGAGGAAAGTATTTGAATTCAAGAGCTGGACAAGCAGGGTCTATGGACCATGTATTTTGATGGAGCTTGTGCAAAGGAAGGCTTTGGAGCTGGAGTTGTATTCCTGTCCCCAACTGGTAAGCTCCTAAAATTCTCCCCCTTGCTAAGATTTGCTTGCACAAACAACATTGCAGAGTATGAAGCCTTACTCTTAGGTTTGAATCTAGCTCTCAAACATGGAATTAAGATGCTGAGGGTATTTGGGGATTCTGAGTTAATTATGTCTCAAGTTAGAGAAAGGTATGCCTCAAAGAACAAGAGATTAAAACAATACAAGCATGCTATCTGGCATACAATTGAATTATTTGATGCATTTTCAATAGGCTGGGTAGAGAGATCAAAAAATGTCATGGCTGATTTCTTAGCCAATGTAGCAATAAGGCCAGATGATATCACTCTATCAGGTGTTACAAATGTTGAAGTTAAAATTAGACCTATAGTACCAGAAAACATATGCAGTTGGCAAGTGTTTAATGATGACAAGGACTTGTTAAGATTTTTGCACTGCATAGATGAATTTGAGAACCAAGAAATTGATTTTCAAAATTTTGTAGAAATTATGGATGGAAAAGAGACACTTATGGGGAAAGAAGTAATTCAGTTGAAGACTAACAAAATCCCTAGAGGATTGGTAGCTTTAGAAAGAGCTTTTGACAATAGAGACCAATTGGTCACAAAGACGTCTCCCACAAATAAAGATGACTTAGAGGAGATAAATTTGGGGACATCTCAGGCCCCCAAGAAGGTATACATTGGCAAACAGCGCAAACCACACATTAGGAGCATGTTGATTGCATTACTGAAAAAATATAAGCATGTTTTTGCCTGGTCATATGAAGACCTCAAAGCTTACAAAGAAGACCTATTCCAGCATGAGATCCCATTGAAGCCTGGAGCTAAGCCATTTAGACAAAAGCAAAGGCCTATTAATCCTACCTTAGCTCCAAAAATGCAAGAAGAACTCAAGAAGCTTAGGGAGGTTGCAATAATTGTGCCAATTAGACATTCAACTTGGGTGTCTAACCTTGTCCCAGTTAGAAAAAAGAATGGTGATATTAGGCTTTGTGTTGACTTTAGAAACTTGAATATATCCTCCTTAAAGGATAATTACCCATTGCCTACTATGGAAGCTATGTTGCAGAAAGTGACTAGTTGTGAACTCCTATCCATGATGGATGGATTCTCAGGTTACAATCAGGTGAAGGTAAAGGAATCAGAACAATATAAGACTACCTTCACCACTCCATGGGGAACTTATGTATATGTGAGAATGCCATTTGGACTAACAAATGCAGGTGCTACATTTCAAAGAGCAATGGATGTTGCTTTTGCAGGATTGATTGACTCAATCCTGGCTGTTTATCAGGATGATCTGACTGCCTATTCAAACAAGGAAGAGCAGCATTGCATGCATTTAGAGCAGATTTTCATTAGAGCACTAGAGTATGGCATTTCTCTAAATCCAAAGAAGTGTGCTTTTGGGGTAGTGGAAGAAAAGCTCCTGGGGCACATTGTTTCTAAGGATGGAGTTAAGATTGATCCTGAAAGAGTAGCTGCAATTGATAGGATCCAGATGCCAATGACAGTAAAAGGAATCTAGTCCTTCTTTGGACAAATAAATTTTGTCAGAAGATTTGTTCCTAACTTTGCAGAAACTACAAGGAACATTTCTAAAATGCTAAAGAAGGGTGAGACTGTCAGTTGGGAAGGTGAAGCAAGCAGATCTTTCCAAGACATCAAGGAAGAAATCAAGATGGCTCCTGTGCTGAGATCCCCTGATTTTTCTAAGCCATTTCAATTATTTTCATTTGCTTCTTTCCATACTATTGCTGCATGTTTACTATAGAAAAATGAAGATGGATTTGAGCAGCCCATAGCTTTCTTCAGTATGTCCTTGCAGGCTTCTAAGTTGAAGTATGACATCATGGAGAAACAAGCATATGCACTAGTCAGAGCAGTCAAGAGTTTCAGGCCATATCTAGTAGGATCCCAGATAGTTGCATATGTGCCTCATGCAGCAATCAAGGACATCTTCACTCAGCAGGAGGTGATTGGAAGAAGGTGCAGATGGATAAATAAACTGCAAGAGTTCAACATAGAGATATAAATTACTAAGTTGGTAAGGGGACAAGGGTTAGCCAAGATGATGGCACAGTCAAACTTGGAAGCATGCCAAGTCAATGCAGTCCAGAATGAGAATGTCAATGTATCAAAATCTGAATGGTATGAGGACATCATATATTACTTGCAAAATCTAAATTGTTCTTCCCATTTTAGTGACAGTCAAAAGAGGACCTTAAAACTACATGCAATTAGGTATGTTATTGTTCAAGGTGAGCTGTATTAGAAGAACCCTGATGGTGTGCTACTAAAATGTGTGGATGAAGATGAAGCTAACATTATTTTGAATGACATGCATACAGGGGTGTGTGGTGGACATTATACTGCCCAAACAACAGCTCATAAGATCCTTAGGGCAGGATACTGGTGGCCCACTCTCTTTTTAGATGCACAAAGGCTGGTAAGGAAATGTGACCCTTGCCAAAGGTTCTCAGGAAAGTTAAGATATGAAGGTGCACTGCCCCTAAGAACTGTAACTGTGGATGCCCCATTTCAGCAATGGGGAATTGATTTTATAGGGGAAATTGCAGAAAAGTCAAGTTGGGGACATAGTTGGATTTTAGTGGCTACTGACTACTTCACCAAATGGATTGAGGCTATTCCAACTAAAAGAGCTACAAGTAAGGTAGTGATGGATTTTATCCTAGAGAATATCATCATCAGGTTTGGAGTACCATTCAAGATAGTCACAGATAATGCTATGTGCTTCAGATCTGGTGAATTTGTTGATTTTTGCAACAAGTATGGGATAAATTTATCATATGCATCACCATACCATCCACAAGGAAATGGTCAGGCAGAGTCAAGTAATAAGAGCCTCATGAAAATCATCAAGAGGATAGTGGATAAGAATAAGAGAGCTTGGGATTCAAAGTTAAAGTTGGCATTATGGGCTGACAGGGTGACAACAAAAAAGGCTATTGGAAGGTCACCTTTTGAGCTGGTATATGGTGCATTAGCCAGGCTGCCTATAAACAACCTCCTGCCAGTTTACAAATTCATCCAAGAGAATGATGAGGAGACTGAAGACTCCATGACAGAAAGAATAAACTAGCTGGTTGCACTAGATGAAAGCAGAAGGGAGGCCTACCAAATCAATCTCAAGAAACAACAAAATGTGAAGTATCTGTTTGACAAGAGAGCTACAGAAAGGAAGTTCCAGATAAATGACTGGGTGCTCATCTAGAATGCAAGAAGTCAAGATAAGGGCAAACATGGTAAGTTTGAACCCTTATGGATGGGCCCATATCAGGTTTACAATACTCATGGGGAGGATTCTTATATCCTCCAGGCCCTAGATGGTGAGATGCTGGAATTGCCTGTGCATGGTCAATTCCTCAAGTTTTATTTTGCATAAGTGATCTGCCTCTATGCACATTTGTAAAAGTTTGTGTATATTGTAAATATCTTGTACAGTTGGTGGTTTTATTTTGCAGGAGCACCCCTACAAGACAGGATATAGTCCGCATGACAGGACATTAGTCTATTTTTAGTATGTTTGACTTCATAATGTAACAAGGTCCATTGGACCAATGCATATGTATTAGATCAGCCTAGGAGAGTGTACAGGCAGTTAGAGTTCGTGATTAGGTTGTCTGAGCTATCTTCTCCCCGCCGCTTGGAAGCTCCCAGCCGCTGGGAATCGAGTTGGTAGTACTCGTAGGATATTGCTATAAATAACTCAGATCAGTTAGGGTTTGAAATTATGATCAAGAGAGTAGTAGTTGTGTTATGATTGTACTGGTGATTGAGTGAAATCCAGAGATCAGTCCAGACATTGTGAAACAGTATTGTAGAAACAGGACATTTGTGTTTCATCTAAATAAGATCTCATCAATTGCATTATCTGGTTTATCAGCTGTTTATGTTTTGATTTCTGTTCTGATTACAAGTTGATGGATTCCTTCAACCCTTCCACCGGTTGATTCTGTGGATCGGTGGAATGGTCATGTATGATAGTTTAGTTTGCATTTTAGTTTTCTGCATTTCATTGTTTGAGAGATCAGTTGGTAGCATGCTATGAATCAACCTAGCATCCTCTGGACTTGGGCACTTGTGCCCTAGTCTAGACCTATTTTGACAAAACCCAAATTTAAATTGTCAACATTGTGATCGTTAAAAGGTTTCTCTTTGTCAGCCTTTCCAATTTAATTTACAAATGTTAGTGAGAATGTATATATAAACATGTTTAGGACTTCATTTGTAACTAAAGATGGATAATGCGAACTTGTGATATTGAGCTAAACATATTCAAGGCTTTCTGGTGTAGGAGCACCCCTTCAACAAGCTAAATATACATCTGAGGGAGAAGACTAAGGTTTAATATGTTTTATGCATTTTATGTTGTCATGTAGTATTTGTGTTGACATTTCATGTTTGTAAGAACCGACCCCACCATGAGAACCGACCCCACCATATGAACCGAGGTCACAAATTTGGCATCCTAATAAGCCAATTTGGACATCATTAAAAATTTGGGGGTATGTGGAGGATTAAACCAATGTGTTGTATTATTAGGTGTTTTGTTGTCTTATGATAAACATGTGTTGTGTGATTAGTTAGGGTTTTTTATTATAATCTTCATTTAAGCAAAATCAGAACAGGGGATTTGAATATAAAAATAAGCAGAGGTGGTTAAGGAAGGGTTGGCTTTTCATCTTCTGGAATTATCAAATGTATGAATCTCTGTAATCGGTTTGTGTTCCTTGAGACATAGAGAGACGAAGTTGAAATGAAGAAATAGAAATTCTGTCAGTTGTGTTTTACAAATTTTGAGGTTCTGTGTAAATACTCTGTATATCAAATTGTTCTATGTATATTATCTGTATAGAATTGTTTTGTATTTAATTTAGTCTTTCTATTGTCGAGATGCACGATTAAAACCATTCCACTGGTGGATTTCTGTGAAATCAGTGGAATGGACTTGTAAAATAGTTTTCTGTTTTGTTTTCCTTGTGTTCATGGTCATGGCAAAATAGAAACTATGAGATTTGTTATAGAGGAGGTTATCGGCGTGAGATTCAAATATACATTTTATGTATATATGGCAATTGCATACTGGGAACAGTTTGTGAGTATACCGCATTTGTATGCGAGTATCATCCTGTGTATATCCTGTGAAGAAAGGTATGTATAAGAGTCCTTTTGGGTTAAGTTCATGTTGTTCACTGAATATACAAGCAGTGTGTATATCACTAATGTACCTGAGTACATTTCATGTGTATATCGCATTTGTATGCGAATATACATTTCGTGTGTATCCTGCATCTGTGTATCAGGTTGAAGTATATCGGGGAAACCGATAGTAGATGGTTGCGGGTGGTTGAACCAATTCAAAGGTTCAACGGTTCAACGGATACAACAAGTTCATTTGGTTCACCGGTTCATCGTAGTAAGTGTTGCTGACAGTTGAACCGACGAATGAACCGGTTCAATGGTTCAATGGACACAGTGGGTTCATTTGGTTCATTGTCTCAACAAGGAGCATCGGGTTCAAGGGTTCCTTGGGTTCATCGCCGATAATAGTAAGGGTTGTCAATAGTTGAACTGGTTGAACGATTCAATGGTTGAACAGTTCAACAAGTACAGCGGGTTCATCGCCGATAGTATTAAGTGTTGCGATAGTTGAACCAGTTCAACGGTTCAACGGTTCAAAGAGTTCAGTGGATTCAACGAGATACCAAGGATCGTTTGGTCTGTCAGTCCAACAAAGCATAGATGGGTTCAATCGGTTCAACCGAGAGTTGCCGACAATGTTAAGACTATGCGATGGAAGTATATTGAGCCGATAGTTGAAGGTTCAACGGTTCAAAGGTATCAAGGGGTTCATTTGGTTCGACGGGTTCACAGGTTCAATGAACTTGGAGGTTTCAAGTGGTTCAAAGGTTCAACCACAGAGACAGTTTAGCAATTCTGATCTACAAAATTGAATGTATCAGGTTGACTCAGATTAGGGAAGCTGATAGCTCATGTGTTACTGATAGGCAACCGATGCAAAGCACATACATCGGTATAAGGTATGCGATCGGAGGAAGGTTGTTTTCCCCGGCCGATAGTGTGATATCTGACCAATGGGTAAACAGACAATGGTAAATGTATGTGGGTGAGGGGTTGACACCTAATTTACACATTTCTGCTGGTTAGCTCTGCATCAAGTGGTATCAGAGCAAAGGAGTATCCTTTGGGTAGAAGAAGAAGACAAGATGTCAGACGAAGAGGGGTTACAAGAGTACCCAGCAAAGATGACCAACGCTGAGTTGGCAGCCTTAGTGCATAAGCAAATGGCAGAGAGCAGAGCAACTCGGGCTCAGAATTAGGCCTTGAAAGAAGAGGTAGAGAAGTTGAGGGACAGAGTAGAGAAGGGAGAAGAAGATTCTGGTAAGCGAGAAGATGGGGATGAAGAGGAGATCCCTAAGAAGGAAGAGATAGAGGTTCCTGCAGACTAGAGACCCTTACTTAACACCCTCAAATACATGGAGAGAAGGACCATGGATATGAAAGTAGACCTGCCAGTGTTTGCAGGCAAAATGGAACCTGATTCAGTGATGGAGTGGATAGACTCCTTGAATAATTTCTTTGAGACCGAGGAAATACCAGAGCACCAAAGGGTGAAGATGGCTCAATCCAAAATGAAAGGGGCTGCACTAAATTCGTGGAATTTCATCCAAGATGACAGGGTGAAAGAAGGAAAGAACAGAGTTGCTACTTGGAAGAAGATGATGGCTTTAGTGAAGGAGGCCTATGTTCCATTGGATTACAACATCCAATTACATAAGAGGAAACAAAACTTGAAGCATAAGGAGTTAGATGTCAGCTCATACACAAAAGAGTTCATGAAACTATGTGTCAAGACAAAGGTAAAGGAGAATGAAGAAGAGAAGGTGGCAAGGTACCTCAATGGATTGAGGTTTACCATCCAAGAAGACATAAATTTGCATAACCCAGAGACAGTCCAAAAGAGCTACCAATTAGCACTCAAAGTGGAAAAGAAAATAAAGAGAAGACAAAAGAAGAACAATAGAGGAAGAGGGAGATAGCAAAGAGGGGGAAAAAGTCATTTCAGAGGCAGAGGAAATGGATTTGGATACCAAGGTGAATCAAACCAAGAGAGCAACAAAGGAGACAACAGTCAAACCCAAAGGGGAAGTTACAATCAAAGAGGAAACTTTAGGGGCAGAAGACCACCATTTAGAGGGAGATCTCAGGGCAGAGAACCTATCAGATGTTACAATTGCAATCAAGAAGGCCATATAGCTAGCAGATGTCTAGAAAAGGCAACAAGTTCAATGGGAGAAAGGAGGATAAGTCTGATCCAAGAATCTGATTGTCAAAGTGTGACCAGCTCAAACACTTTTCAAAGTGTGAATGCTCCTAACAGTTATGGACATCCTGAGAAAGGAGAATCTTTGATGATTAGGAGAGTAATGACCACCATGAAGGTTCCTAACAAAGAACCCCCACAAAGGAAGTCTCTCTTTAGAACTACTTGCAAGGCAGGAGGAAAGGTATGTAGAGTTCTGATTGACTCCGGATCCATTGAAAATTTTGTGTCAATTGAAATGGTAGAAAAGATTAAGCTTAGAAGACTGCCACATCCTTGCCCATACAAGATCTCATGGCTCACCCAAGGTTAGCAAACAGTTGTGGAAGAACAGGCTTGGGTGGAGTTTCAAATTGGACCATACAAGGATAGGTAATTGTTTGATATTGCCAAGATGGATGCTTGCCATCTCCTATTTGGAAGACCATGGCAGTATGACTTGAAAGCACACCATGATGGAGTTAGAAACACAAATTCAATCACCAAGGATGCTAAGGTGATAGATTTGCTACCATTAATGGAGAATGAGGTGGAATCAAAAGGGAAAGAAGTCAAGGCGATGATGGTAAAAGGCAAATAATTCATGAAAGAGATAGTAGAAGAAGGAGCAGTTGCATATGCTCTAATTCCATGCCTAAAGGTGAACAAGGAGTAGCAGCAAGAAGTCAAGGGAGAGAAGAGGCAAAGGTACATAGATCTGGCTGTCCAAGAGCTATTGGACAAATACAAAGGCATCATCTCAGATGGAATGCCAAGGTCCCTACCACCTATGAGGGACATCAGCCATTGCATAGATCTAATCCTAGGATCCACACTTCCAAACAAAGCAGCATACAAGCTTACCCCAGAACAAAATGCAGAGGTAGCAAGGCAGATTGAGGAATTGTTGGAGACAGGTCTAATTGGCAAGAGTTTAAGCCCATGTGCAGTACTGACTGTACTAGCACCAAAGAAGGAAGGCACTTGGAGACTTTGTACTGATTCAAGGGCTATAAACAAGATAACAATCAGGTATAGATTCCCAATCCCTAGGATAGAAGATTTTCTTGATTGCTTGGGGGGTGCTAAATATTTCACAAAAATAGATTTAAAGAGTGGCTATCATCAGATTAGGATTAGGCCAGGTGATGAATGGAAAACTGCATTTAAGACCAATGAGGGGTTATATGAGTGGAAGGTCATGCCATTTGGTTTGTCCAATGCCCCTAGTACCTTTATGAGGTTGATGAATGAGGTCTTGAGGGAATTAACAGGAAAGTTTGTCATAGTATATCTAGATGACATCCTGATTTTCAGTAATATGAGGGAAGAGCACCTCAACCATATAGACTTGGTCCTCAAAAGGTTACATGAAGAGAAGCTAATGAACAACTTAGAAAAGTGTTTGTTCATGTAGGAAGAGATCATCTACTTGGGATTTCTCATCTCACATAACAAACTAAAAATGGATCAAGAGAAGGTAAGTGCCATATTGTCTTGGCCAACTCCTAAAACCTTGAATGATGTTACAAGTTTCCATGGGTTATCAACCTTTTATAGGATGTTTATAAAGGGGTTTAGTCATGTTTGTGCACCCATGCTTGACACCATAAAAGGAGAACAGAAGTGCAGATTCACTTGGACAAAGGAGGCAGATGATTCATTTGAAACATTGAAGAAGGTGGCAGAGCAACTAGTCCTTGCACTTCCTAACTTTAACAAGATTTTCCAGGTAGAATGTGATGCAAGCCACATGGCAATTGGGGCAGTAATCAGTCAAGAAGGTAGGCCTATTGCATTTTTCAGTGAGAAACTAAATGATGCAAAGAAGAGATACTCATCATATGATTTGGAGATGTACACTCTAGTACAGTCACTCAAAAAGTGGAGGCATTACTTGATGCAAAAAGAATTCATAGTGTTCACAGATAATCAGGCCCTTAGTTTCATAAACAGTCAAGAGAAGCTGAACCATAGACATATGGAGTGGGTGGAGACTTTGCAAGCTTTCACCTTCACACTCAAGCACAAGAAAGGGGTCAAGAACAAGGTAGCAGATGCTTTGAGCAGGAGGGATCTAACCATAAATCAGATCCAGTTGGAGAATGTTGGCATTGACTCTTTGAAGACCATGTATGATGCTGATAAAGACTTTGGAGAAATCTATAAGGTATGTATGTCCTTTGGTGAAAAATATTATGTTGAGTTCTCTGAATTTCTGATCCAAGATGGATTACTTTTCAAGGGTGGACAGTTGTGTATTCCAAGATGTTCTATGATACTGAATATAATTAGGGAGAAACATTGTGGCGCCATGGCAGGACATTTTGGTCTGGATAAGACACTTGATCTTGTGAAGAGGCATTACTATTGGCCCAAGTTACAGTCAGCTGTGAGGAGATTTGTGGAGGCATGTGTGATATGTCAGAAAGCAAAAGGGAGATCCACTAATGCAGGTTTGTATAAACCACTACCCATTCCTTCTAGGCTGTGGGAGAGCATAAGCATGGACTTTGTATTGGGTTTGCCTAGGACAAGGAAGGGATATGATAGTGTATTTGTTGTAGTAGACAAATTTAGTAAAATGGCACACTTCTTGCCATGCAAAACCACTTGTGATGCTTCATATGTTGCTGATCTATTTTTCAAAGAGATAGTGAGGATACATGATTTGCCATTGAGCATAGTGTCAGATAGAGATGTGAAATTTATTGGCCACTTTTGGAGGACTCTTTGGAAGAAGCTTGGAACAAATTTATCCTTCTCATTAGCCTACCATCCTCAAATAGATGGGCAAACTGAAGTTGTTAACCGTTCATTGGGAAATCTACTAAGGTGTTTGACAAAATAGTATGGAGAGAAGTGGGATAACATCCTACCGCAAGTAGAATTTTCCTATAATGACACCATTAATAGGAGTACAGGAAAGTCACCTTTTTAGGTGGTAAATGGTATTCATCCAAGGGGTATTTTGGAGCTGAGAGATCTACCTATAGGAGAGTCTATTAGTGCAGATGAAGAAGCTTTTGCATCAGCCATCAAGGAGGTGCATGATCAAGTCAAGACCCAAATCCAACAGACTACATTGAAGTACAAAGCATATGCTGACAAGAAAAAGAGGGATGTACAATTTGATGTTGGAGATTTGGTGTGGGTTAATCTGAAGAAGGAGAGGCTCCCAAAAGGTAAATATACCAAGCTAATGCAGAGGAAGATTGGACCATGTCAGATTTTGAAGAAGTGTGGGCAGAATGCTTATGAGATCCAACTTCCTCCTGATCTTGGATTGTCACCCATTTTCAATGTATGTGATTTAACTCCATACAAGCTGAATGCAGATGTAGAACAAGAACCATTGCAGGATGCAGCAGATAATGATATTCCTAAGCAAGATCCACCAAAATTGAAGAATATATTAGACTCAAGAGTGACAAAGAAGACAAGGAACAAAGAGTACATGGAGTACTTGGTGGCTTGGCACGAGAAACCTGATCTAGAGGTAGTTTGGATGACTGAAGATCAGATCACAAACCATGGTGCAGACCTTCAAACTCTGATCTCAAGTGGGCTTGAGATCTCTTCTCCCGGGGAGTATGGTGTAGGAGCAGCCCTTCAACAAGCTAAATATACATCTGAAGGAGAAGACTAAGGTTTAATATGTTTTATGCATTTTATGTTGTCATGTAGTATTTGTGGTGACATTTCATGTTTGTAAGTACCGACCCCACCATGAGAACCGACCCCACCATATGAACCGAGGTCACAAATTTGGCATCCTAATAAGCCAATTTGGACATCATTAGACATTTGGGGGTATGTGGAGGATTAAACCAATGTGTCATATTATTAGGTGTTTTGCTGTCTTGTGATAAACATGTGTTGTGTGATTAGTTAGGATTTTTTATTATAATCTTCGTTTAAGCAAAATCAGAATAGGGGAGTTGAATATAAAAATAGGCAGAGGTGGTTAAGGAAGGGTTGGCTTTTCACCTTCTAGAAAATTTATCAAATGTATGAATCTCTATAATCGGTTTGTGTTCCTTGAGACACAGAGAGATGAAGTTGAAATGAAGAAATAGAAATTTTGTCAGTTGTGTTTTACAAATTCTAAGGTTCTATGTAAATACTCTGTATATCAAATTGTTCTATGTATATTATCGGTATAGAATTGTTTTGTATTTAATTTAGTCTTTCTGTTGTCGAGATGCATGATTAAAACCATTCCACTGGTGGATTTCTATGAAATCAGTGGAATGGACTTGTAAAATAGGTTATAAGGTAAGGTTATAAGGTAAGGGATAAGGCGTCCTCTTTTCACTGGCTTGATCTGCCATAGATGGTGAAGGAGATGGTGGGTTCGTTTGCGTTCTTACAGGCCGCCTCTTTTGATATCTTACTCTTGGAAAGTAATCTTCCCTGCCCATTTGCTCTCTTAAATGGGCTTCGGGAGGTGCCCTGAATAGTGGCCTGCGATAGAGTTTCACTTTTATTTTCGAAACGCCGGCTTGTCTGAAGAGCCACAGTCGTCTGTTGTCATTCGACCACATTACACCATTCTCATTTTTGGCCACCTCTATCAGAGGAAAATTGCTCGCATTGAGTCGACCTGAGCGAAACTCAGTTAAAGCGTCCGTTAGGAGAAATTCCTGTCCAAGCGCTTCATTCGTCCAAGCTTAAGTAATGCATTCAACATCACATTCAATTCTCAACTTCTTTCACACGATTGACTGCAGATTAATCAGTGGAGATTCCAAGTTAGTGGAGATGGGTTTGATGAGCCCCATTAAAAAAGTTTGAGACAATGTTCGCCACAGATTAATCAGTGGAGATTCCAAGTTAGTGGAGATGGGTACGATGAGCCCTATTAAAAAATCTTGAGACAATGTTCGCCACCAGCTCTCTCAGTTATTCTTAAACATTATCTACTTTAACAGTCAAAAGTAAAATTTGGCCAATAAAGATAGGACGAATATTTATCAAAATTTGGCTAATAAAGATAGAACGAATATTAATTTTTTATTTTTTTTGGGGGTGAGGATGATATTTAAGTAAAGTGTTAGCGACAGCAAATATCTCTCATTTGCTTTAAGGACAAAGATGAAAAAAAATTATTTAAAAATGGTCATGATTTGTCATTTCAACTTTATTAAGAGAATACAATATTTTCACCTTTACGTAGTAACTTAGAGTAGAAGTCATTTGCTTTAAGGACAAAGATGAAAAAGCTTTATTTAAAAAAGATCATGATTTGTCATTTCAACTTTATTATAAGAATATTGTATTTTCACCTTTAGGCAAGTAACGTAGAATAGAAGTTATAAGACTGAAATAATTATATAGATATGTTTAGTTATAAAGTACTGAAATTAATAAAGAAAATATATTTAGCTTTTGGGTTTGATGTTGTATGTTTTGTAATATATGTTTTTTTTTAATTTGTCAATGTTAATGTACTAATTTTGTAAGATGGCATTTGTTAAACTAATAAATTGATTGTACTTTGCTTTAAGTCATTTCCACAATGTAAAAATGGTTTTTGTGTTTATATATTCATGCTAAGTACATTTTATCTTATCAAATCTTGTTTTCCTTGACTATTTGAACATGGTGGTGCTAGTAGACACTAGTAGATTTTCCTATATGAAGTGGAGGAGGTGACATGCTCCCCTCCTTTTGTCTTAGCGTAACCCTCAAAATCATTTCAACAATTTGTAGAAATTTCAAGACACTTCAAGTAGCCATGTAAATACATATTTTGTCCTCCCAGGTGTGAATACAATGATAATGCAATTCTAAATCATGATATCATAAGATGATTCTCTTCTCTCCCACAATCTTGTAAAATGAATTTAGGGATTGCCCTTTTATACAATACCCTAGCACACAAATTTGAACCTTTCATGCTCAAGTCAATAAGTAATGGCTGGTAGGAAGACAATCAACTTGGACATAGGATTAAATTTGGATTTGAAAGTTTTCATGTGAAATATGCATTACTAATTTAAACTAGGTGTAAATTAACACCCACAGGTTCAGCGTATGATAAGGCATAGAAAACTAAAGATTGACTCTAGACTCTTTGTGTTGAAGTCACCAAAAGGACTCACAAGACCAAGAATCGTCTAAAACAAAAAAATAACCTTCCACAAAAGAGAGAAGTAATGAAAATTCTATAATGCCAATATTCACCATAGTATACCATTCAATGAAATAAAATATACATAGAGGGCCCTTGTATATATAGGAAATGGTGAGACATAAAACAATATCAGATTATAACAAGTGTCATGATCTCATGACTTGAGATAAAAAGTAAATTCCATGAGTAAACTTAAGTAACTAGGTGCAAAAAGAAGCTAGAAGGGATACTAGTTAGGTAATATATCATGTTACCACCAGCACCCCACTTAAGTACAAATTAGAGGAGAAAAAAAGAACAAATAGACTCCAAGATGGGTCTCAACAACAAGGCCTAATGAGATACCCATGAACAAAATATTTCTCACAAATGGAGAAAAGGATAAAAACCCATAGGAAAAAAATCCTCCCTCAAAGAGAGAAAACATGAAAAGAAACATGTATAAGTGAAGGAAGAAGGACTCAAGGTGACCCTCTAAGGATAAATTCCCTCACCCTAAGAATTGATCACAAGTAAAGATAATGATGTGATGTCAAAGGCTTAGTGAAGATATTTGCAACCTACTTAGTAGGAAAATGTACTCTAAGATAAGAAGACCACCTTGGGTGAGTTGCCAAATGAAGTACATGTGGATTTTGATATGCTTATTCCATTGATGCTCTATTGGGATGCATGAAATGTGCATGGAACTCTGATTATCATACCAAAGAGTAGTGGGGTGATAAGTAGGAACCAAACTCTATCATCGACTTGCAAAGCCAAAGAACCTCCTAAGTAGCAATAACCACACATTAATACCCAGCTTCTATAGATAATAATTCAACAACATAGCTACCTCTTGCAAGACCATGCAGTTAGACCAAAACAAAGGGAATATAAAAAAATTAGAAGTAGAATTATGATCATCAAGATCACCAGCCCAAGTCATTGAAGCCCATAATTAAAGAAGCTCCTTATGTGTAGTGAATGCCAAAATGTTAATTCCCCTAGATATACTACAATATAAATTTGACTACCTTCCAGGGACTCTAATGAGGATCTTGAGATAAATAGGAGACAAGACCAATTGCAAAGGAAATATTAGGATGACTATGTGTTAATTACAAAAGATTGTGAACCAACTACTAGTATAATGTAGCATCAACTTTGGTTGTAGTGAAACTAGTAGAAAATGTGATATCTAATTGAAATGGAGTTGGGAAAGGTTTGCAATCAGCCATGACAAATCTATAAAGAAAATCAAGAGAATACGCCTGTTGAATTATAGAAATCCCCTTGAAATATTGAAGAACTTTAAGACCAAGGAAGAAATACAAAAGACCAAGATCAATCATATCAAATTACTCCATCAATGCTCTCTAAACACCATGGATCATGGAGATGGAGCTGCCCATAAGAATCAAGTCATCTACATACAAAACAAGTATCAAAAGATGCTCCTTGTGTCTCTAAGTGTAAACTAGTATATTGGAATAGTAGAAAAATTAACTAGAAGCAAGTGAGAAGTTATCCATCTTCTCATATTTAGACTGAGGAGCTTGTTTGAGACCATGCAATATACAATGTGGCCAACAAAAAAGTGAAGAAAATTGCACAAAACATGGAGGCTGCTCCATATAGAACTCCTCGTGAATATCATAGTGTAAGAAGACACTATTTACATCCATCTAATAAATTAACCATCCTTGAAATGCAACAAGAGAAAGTACAAGATGAATAGAATCCATCTTGGCAATAGGATAAAAGGTCTCAAAATAATCAATTCCCTCAACTTGTGAAAACCCCTCAGCCACAAGACATGTAAATTTTACTTGTTAATGGATCTATTTTCTACATATTTGGTTTTGCACACCCATTTTCACTAAACTAACTTTCTTCCCTTGGCAAGAGAGACAAGATTCTATGTGTGATTTTTTATCAAAGAATAATACTCCTCAATCATAGCACTATCCCACTTTAGATTTTTTGTTGCATCTATAAACCTCTAAGGATCATTTAAAAGTGTATGACTCAAAAGATTGACATCTTCTATCTATAAATGAGTTTAGTGACTGAGCATACGTAAGATCATGAACCAAAGTTTTAGCCTCCTCAAGAGTAGTGTGGGCCCAATAAGGCAAAGATTGTGCACTAGGATGTGGTGGATTAGGAGCATCACCTTCATCATTCTCAAGAAGTAAAGTATCCTCAATAGATGAAAAAGGAGTAGATAGTGAGGGATAAGAAAGTGATGGTGTATCCACCTGTGTAAAGTGCTAATCAAACTAGATATCTCACAAAATGAAAACATCTTAAGTGATAGGATAAAACAACCTATAATCCTTCATGTCCTCACAATATCCAACAATGATCAGAGGTTGACTATTCTTCTCCGTAGCCTTATGTTTACCATCTAGAATGAATTCCCAATTCTCACTACCAAATACTCAAAAAGAAGAAACATTAGGCTTGATATGGTGTTGGTAAATATATTTGTTGTTGTGATTCATCACTGAACTCAATGTAACTCACCCAATGGGTAACGATTGCAATAGTTGGAGAAATTGCCATTGAATAGATGATTTTTCTTTGCATTTGAGAGGGGTGTATCCCTTCTATAATAGGGATTTCTATATTTTCATGAACTTTTAACCAAAAAGTACAAAAGAAAAAGAAATGGAAATAAAATAAAAAGGGGAAGAGTAAATACACCCTAGATAGATTAAACATAGACAACTATCTAGAATTACTCAACATGAATCAAGAAGGAAGGAAAGAAAAAGGGTATGTAAAATTGAATAGATAATAGATTCATTTCCACATATAGTATTAACCAAAGATGGGATAAAATATGCATATTTGTTAAATACAATCTAGAGTTCAACAAATCTACACAACAATGATTGTTTGAAATAAATAAACAAAATTGAATCAAATTTCCAAATTATAAAGAAGGATCTTAAGAAATAATAACAACACAATCTAATATAAGAAAAGATAATGCTCAAATGACATATTGAAAATTATAGTCCTTCCTGAAGTATTATTCCTCAAAATTTCATGAAAGAACAAAGTCCCTTGCCTTCTTATACAATATGTTGTGTGTTTGGCCAATAATGGTAAGCAACAATAAACCTTGACAACACTTTATAGTGAATAGGCTTTACATTTTATAGGGAAAGGTTGTTCACTTTCTTGTACAACTATTCTAGTTACCCCTTTGGATATTACAAAAACAAGTAAAATAATATTAGAAAGCCTTTAAATGAGTGTGTTTACCTTAACTCATTCAAATAAATATGTTCCAAACATAAATAAAACTAATTTTATAATAAAATATTAATCCTTCATTTGAATTTGGCAGGCTTGTGGTTGTCATGGAATTATGTCGAACATTTCATGTACATTGCCTATAGGTGATGATTCCTAAATTAACTATTTATGTTTTCATCTTAGCTTGACAAAAAAGTTATTTTATGACTTTGATTGAGTAGAAAAATCATATCTAAATACCTTTATCCTCTACTTTCACATTCATGGTACCATTAGAATTCACTTCAAAAGTAATGTCAATTTGAGGAACTTCCCCTTGGAACTATAGAAATATCATTCAACTAAAGTGTCTAAAGTAAGGTGGGCCCATTGTTGCACCTATAAACAATGATAAACCTTGATATCAAATTGTGGCCTTATATGGTAGATGATGAATATAATTTCTCATGAGTTTATTTTGTTTTCTAACCATTATAAATTTACCATAATTCCTTAGCTAAATGCTTATTAGATGAAGTATTTGCAACATATTAAAACTACATATTTCTAAGTGCATTCCCTCCTAAAGTAAAGGTTCCAATCAACTCTTACTCAGGTCAAGCATCTACTGAAATGTTCCAATGCCTTCATTAAAATTATTTTATGTTTAAAACTTGTAACTATGGTGTTTAAAACCCTTGCAATAGACCATGGTGTTGATGAAATAGTAATTAACCTTGTCTATGCTTAAAAATTTTGCATTTATGTCATTTGGGTAAACTTCAAGGTCAACTTCAAACCTACAAATTATATGTTATCAAATATTTTTTTAGATCTTTCAACAAATCCATTTTGTGGTGAGCCCTACAAATGATGGCATCCATTTTTAGTGTAGGCAGAGGAGGATGTTGGATATGGAATTTAACTTAAAAACTCACAAATAATATTTTCTTAGACATCTCTGAAGCTTCATTCAATAGATTCTTTCTAAATCATGTCAACCATGGTGTATAACTAAGAATGTTTCATTTGAAGTGTTTGCATTGTTTGTAGGAATGTGGATGTCATGAGGAAGTTTATTGAAATGTCTACATGGGGAGAAAAAGGTCACATAGCCTTTGCTCCTTTTATTTTTATTTTACTTAAATATAATCTTAGAAAACTTTCACTTGCATACGTAAAGGAGGGTCAAGGATCTATTTGACACTTTTTCATGGTGGATCAGATACCAATTAGGCTTGAGAAGATACTCACACATGTGCTTCCAAGTTGTTGAGATAAAGCTTATTGTGGGCAAGTCTTTTGCCTCCATGGTAAGGGAAGCACATGACCTTGTATTCCCTGGCTATGCTTTGCTTGGTAGATAACATTATCGATGGGCCCATAGAAATTGACACTCCTTTCTTTATTAATTCTAGAATTGTTGTTGTGCCTTTTTGATTGGGTATTGTGAATACCAAGTGGTTGATTGTAAACTTTTCATAGCTAGTCAAATTTTTGAATGTCTTTGTTGCTTGTTTGAAAACACTAGCCAATTGGTCTCCTTGAAACAAAATTGAATCCAAGGTCATGTAACCCATAGTAAAACCTTCATGCGAAAATCAATTCATTTTGTGTTAGTCCAAATCATAAATCCACTTTTCCATCATCAAAACAAGTCCATCCCCTTTTCAATCCATACTCCATATCCACAACCTTTTAGCCCCTATCTCATTTTCTCAAACCTTAATCCTTTGTTCATTCAATTCTATAGTCCATATCACCCATCCATAGATCTTCACATATTATTCCCCATCCTATATCCTTACATTAATCTAAACCACACTTTTATCCTAATCACTCCATCTTTTTTACACCTTAGTCCATCCCTTGTTCCATTTAAATAAATCCCTTATCTACACACCTTGGCCATAACAACTGTTGTCATCCAAGTCCATTACCTATCTTAGAAATCCTTGGATAACATAAATGTCACTTTTTGATCCTTCTTTATTCAAAAATCATCCCATCCATCATTTATGACCCTTAATCATCCTAGGGCCTAAAATCTAATCCTTGGGAGCCTTAACTATCCTAGGGACCATAATTCATCCTTTGAAACTCTATAACTATCTATGGATTCCAACCAATCTTAATCAAAACCAAAACATCATTAGGATCTAAAACAAGTGTGATATAAACTCAATCCAAGTTAAGAAAACTCATCCATCTAGGTCATCTATTCCTAATCATCATATGATCCATCAAAATTATCCATTTAAATCATTTGTCCAAGCCATCCCAAAATCATTTATAAACTTACCTAAGGTCATCACCCTTTGTATTTAATATCCCTCTCTTACCATAATCATCCAAATCCAACCATAAATCTTTGGGTTCAATGTGGTCTCCTTTTTTCTACTCATTTGATCCAAATCCAATGTAATCAATTCATCTCAATATTATTGGCTCTTGTCACTTGAAAAACTACTAGAATAGAAATGAATGAATAAAATACCTTCCTTAATCAATCTCTCATAGAGTGATTCCTCTTTTTAGGAGAATCATCCCAACCACCACATGATAGTAGGGAAACTAATGATGACCTTCCTGGTCAACTTGAGTATCCTAGTAATCCCTATACTATCCTTGATTCTAAACAAGGACATGACTTAATAGAGAGGTTCATTGAAATAAACAAAGATGTAATCCTTAAACAATTCATTGAATTAGGTGCTAAACTACCTCATGTTATGACATCTCTTGTCTTGATCACATAGTGTACCTCAATCCTCTAGCTCATAGGCATACCCATGAGGAAAATCCCATCACTTCTCATGACCAAACTAACCTCCATATATACCAAAAACATCACATCTCAAACCACATGATCCTTCACCATCAAAGGTAAAGACAACCTCCATCTTTTACATGACTACACAAAATCCCACTTAGACCATAATAATCCTTCTCAAGGCAAACAATCTCTTTCCATTAGGGGTAACCCCCACTATTAGGAATCGGTTCCACCTACAACACACATAGACCTTCACAATGAGTCCCAAAATTCTCCACTCACTAATTGAGTTACATCAACTATAGATACCCAACCTCAAGCTAACCACCATACTTCCCATGTGGAGTACATTTCTATTCCCATCTCAAACCAAAACACCTCCCACATTCACACTTCCAATATAACTATTCCTAATCTTGGGCTTCCATCTAAAACCAACATCAATTCTCTATGAAACATCAACTGATACCAATAATTCACCACTCCTAAGAACTACAATCAATACACTTATCCACCACCACCTAACTCATCTTTCGATGAAGAATGGAAAGCCATGAATGAAAATTTCAAAGGAATTCAAGAAGGGACTCGTAAAAAATCATATAATTTAAAATAATTATATCCCTATCCTTTTGATTGATCCATATCACAACTCCCATTTCCTACCCCCTTTGAAATTCCAAATTATGATAAATACAAGGTAAAGGGGGATCCTAAGGAGCATATCAAATTATTCTTCATGGCAAGCCAAGAAGTGGTACATGAGGACATATACTTACTACACGTTTTCCCCCATGGTCTAGGTGGGCAAGCACTTGAGTGGTTCTTGCACCAACCTAAGGGGCCCATCACATCCTTTAGAGACCTAGTTGAAAAATCTATTAGACACTTGAACTCTTATAATATGGACCATGAGTTAGCTATGATGGACCTTTGCAATACCAAACAAAATCAAGGGAGATATTTTCATCATTCCTTCAATGATGGAGAGCCTTGGCTTGTAGATTACCATGGTTGGTTCCAGAAAAAGCAAATTGTTTACATCTTTGTCACAAATCTCAACTTGGAATTGGCATTCCATTTACAAGTCCAATGTGTCACTTCTTTTGATGAGCTCATCAAAAGGGGAATCCAAATTGAAAAATCCCTCATAGCCAAAGGAGAAATAAAATTTTATTCAAAGGATCACAATCAAAATGAAAAATAAAAAATTTTCAATGATAAAACCAAATTCTTTAGCAAGAACAAGAATGTAGTTGGAGATGGTGTTACTGAGACAAAAATTTTCTAAAACATCCAACAACCTTCATCCATTACCATTCCATCCACATCTCTCAAGCCTAAAACAAAGAGGAGACAATTCACACCATTAGGTGAACCTATTGAAGGTATCTTCTACCAATTGATCAAATCCAACATGATCACCTTTCCTCTTACAAAACCCTTTGTTGAAATCCAACCTAAACCCTCTTGGTATAAGGAGGATGAATATTGTGACTATCACTGATTTACAAGTCATGCCACAAACAAATGTAAGAAATTAAAATGTTGTCCTATTTTTCTTCCCCACCAAATAGCCCAAATCCATAAAATCTCTAAGTGTTTTCCTTATTTCCCCTTAAACCCTAAGTTTTACGGTCATATCTTACTTTATGTTATAATCCATCATTGATTGTCTAGCCTAGGTTACGGGTCGTTTAAGTTATAACCTTGAGTCCTATATGTCATGAAGTGACCAGCCCCAAGTCCTAATGTTTACCTTTTATTGCCCATCAAAGTCATGTTCTTTATAAAGTTCTTAAGCCCTAACTCTTTCTAGGGGCCCGAATGTGCCACATGGTAGGATATCGCAAGCCTATAGACCGCCGAAGTTGATGTCATGTTCCCACCACAGGGCTGTGAAATGAGGATAGTTGTAAAGTTTATCATGGCCTATGGCCATAGGATCAATGACTCAGTTGGATGAAGTAGATTGCGCCAGGTGTCGAAGGATAAAGTGAAGAGGTGGGGTCGTTAAGGATCGAACGGTAGCGCAATGTTGTAGGAGAATCTTGTCTGCAAGAAAGATTATATGCATGGCTGTGAGATGATGACACATAGCCTATTCCTTTGCTCTTCCTCCTTTTCAAAGGCTACAGTGGGTAGCTTCCAAGTTGTGCCATGTGTTGGTGCGGTGCAAGTTCTACACAAAGCAAAGGCAAGTTCCCCTTTGATTTGCACCGGCTTGCCATGTGTCCAAGTTTGTAATTTCAAAATCAGCTAAGTGCTAAGTGTTTTTCAGGCTTCAGAGTTCCCTTCTTCCATGTTCCTCTTTTGGAAGGTCTGATCTCTGTAGAGTTTCATTGTGCCACATGTTAGCCCCACACAAGTTCTAAACAAAACAAAGAAAAGAGGCTCCTCAAGTTTGCATGAATGATTCCTGTGGTGGAGGATGGAACTTAAGTGCTGATGGAGCATTTCATCAAACACTGTGGCATTTTCGCTAAGACTCTTACCTTCATTGAGCCTCATCTAGACTCCTCGCAAAGTCACAAAAATTGCCACATAGGAAGAATCTTTGGGCCTCAACACAGATTCAAAAGGGAAAGTGATGGTTGTCGTTTCTAAAAAATAATTCTATCTATGACCATTATTCAAAAGAGACTCTCTAGCATCTTGAAGGTGGGAAAGATTACCGATTAGGAAAGTATGCAGACTTTGCCAATCGGGGTATTGTAGGGGTCAAAATTTCAAAGGATTCAAAATCATGGAGACATAGATTTGAGGCCTTTAAGGATTTAAGTGTTGTAAAAGCTTTTCTCAAGAAATATAGTCTCATATGCCATTAATGCAAATCCTATGCCTCTCAGATACCCTTTTCAGATATTTGTTGCATTTATGGTTATAGGTCGATGAGTTAGTTGCTCACCTTGAAGAGGGACAAAATATTTCTCAACCACCTATGGACTCCAGATATTTTCTGCATTAATTCTTGCAAATAGACATCTTTCAGGCAGAGATATTTTCTAACAGGGCCCATGGGGCAATTTATTGTAATCTAATTAGGTCATTTGGAATCAGATGCTATATATGCATGAATGTAAGATGTAATAAAGGTTGGAAAATAGTTTGATATTCTTGATGCCTCTATTTTCCAAATAGAACTTTCCTCTGACGTAACTGTGCCTCTTGATCAATACATATGGTGTTTTACTTTTTCATGCTTTTTAACTTTGTGTAGTCTTAGAATTGGCTATTGTTTGTGAATGTTTAATTCCTGGCAATCCATTCTTTACCTCTATTAAAATCTTCATGATCTATGTAAGTTTATTAGTTGTATTTCTTTATTTGTGCATCTTAGCTCTGTGAATGTTATTTATTCAAACCTGATGTATCACCGCTTTCCATTTTCAGTTCATCCTTCTTTCACTTTTCCTCAATGGTGGATAGATTAGGTTTAGTCTTAGGTTAGATGAATCTCTCATTCAGCAAAGGAACCAGCGCCTCTCTGGAGATTTGACCTCCCTGCAGAGTCCCACACCTAGAGGTCATCTCAATGTTTCACTAGATTGTTGGAGCCCTAAAAGCCTTCAACATTGGGTGCAAATCTATATGAGAATAGTTTTTGGCACACCCCGTGGGACTCCAAGCATAAGCAATCAAAGAATTAGGCTAAGAATTTGGTGTTCTTCTCAGTACTCTATAGATTGGCAGATGTTTTATGCACCTGGTGACTCTACAAGCTCCGGGTCTTGATCAGTGCCATCTTTTATGCCTGTGCAAACCAGGACATCTTTAAGAGGTAACTTTCAATTTGTTGAATTATCTGTTGCTTCTTCAAGGAGAAGGTCTAGGTTATCTAGGTCTCCTGCAAGAATGAACAACAACCTTACCTTACCTCATTCAAGGGCCCAATCCACACCCCCTCCTATTAGGTTTCAATATAATAGAAGAAGCTTGCACATTCCTATACTAAATTTGAATATCCCTAGGATGGCAAGAAATCTACCCTTTGTGACCTTTAATGGAGGAAGTCCATTAGATTTGGATGCATACAATGGCATACCTATTGTATCCCTAAAAAGTGTTTCACCCTTCACGAGTGATGGTTCTATAACCCCTGGTGAGCATGTCAAAGGCATATCCAATGTATGCTTGGTCCATCATATACAACATGAAGATGTTGCAGTTTGACTCATGGTCTCATCTTTTAAAGGGAGAGCTCTTCAATGGTTTAGGAGCTTGACCCCTGCTTCAATACATACCTGGGATGAGCTAGGAGAAGCCCTCTACAAATAGTTTGGAGAGAGGACAGATAATGTTTCATTGCTTGAGCAGTTAAAAACTATCAAAAGAGCTCCAAGTGAGATGCTAGCAGACTTCAACTTCAAATTCTAGAGGACATGGGAGAGAATTCTAGGTATCCTCATGCCATCTCCACAAGGTGCTTTCTTGTATTTTTTAAGAGATTTGAATCCTGACATTGTAGTGATGATGCAATCTATGGATGATGAACCCCTACCCATTGGCTATGAGACAGCTCTGAAAGCTAAAAACTACCTAATACAAGCTGGGAAAATTACTCCCAGACCTATTGTTCCACTTTTTCCAGAGTTTCCTTCATCATCCCACCAGCCCATTATTGCTCCCATCCCAGAGCCTAAAGCTTCAACATCCTCTCTTTCTCAGGAAGAGAGTGACCTTAAGACCCTAATGGCCAAGTTGACCAATAAGGTGAATAGTATAGCTATTCAAACTGCTCCCAATCCTCACCAAAATTATAGTAAGGGGTAGTCATCTAGCCAGAATTGGTACCAAGGGTATAATCCTAATAGAAATCATAACTAGAATCAGGGTTACCAACAAAATGGATACCAAAATCCTAACCTTGCACAAACTTTACAAACCATTAGACCTATATCAAAGATACCAGCTGTGAACCCAGTTAGGGCTTTAGTCCCTACTCAAAATAATTTGGCCCAGGAGGCAGATTGGTGCTACTCCTGCAACCAAACTCATAACCAAGCCTCTTGTGCTCTTGGAACACAAGAGAGAGCTTTAATGGTGCAGAACTTTAACACTCAGCAGGCATCATTATCAGAGCCAGCCAATAACAATCCTGAAGTACCAAATTATGCTACTTTTGATGCCAGCATGATGCAAGTGACGGAACCGAAAGTGATATTAAAATTGGATTTATCCTTGTATGTATTGGGCATTGCATATGAAGGATGCAAGTAGTGGCTCCCACCACACATACATTTGGGCTTGTATAATGTTAATGTATATCTTCGATATACAAACCCATATACAAGCGAAAATACATCCTAAAAAAAGCAAGCCAGATGTCAAGAAGAAATTAAATACGGAAAAATCTCTGCATGTCTGGGTGTTTGTATATACATTACTGATATACAATGTATTACATACAAGGGGCAGAACCGAAGGGGTTAGTCAAAAGAATTAAGCGCTTGTATATTCAATGCTTTGTATGTTTCGAATATACATTCTTTAGGATACAAGCTATATGTACAAAGACCGGACGTGAAGGAAAAGTTAAATGTTAAAAACTCTTTGTATGTTTTAGCGATTGTATGTTGCAATGAACATATCAAATATACAAATAAACAGAAATTGAAAAGGTGGAAAGTTTTTTCCCCAACTACGAGGTCACGCCGATGAAGGAAACCCTAAAAATGACATTTAATCTGAATGTTTACTATATTCTTCTGACATTTGAAATATGCATTTTTGCAGGATATACACAACAAGGATTAAACTATAAAACACCTGCGAGAGGATCTTAAGCAACTAATAAATTGTCGATGAGGGAAGTAATCAATTGAGTAACTATATATGAATAAATTTGTTTTAATCAATTGATCTGAGCCTAATGGATGTTTTATCTGGTATTTTTAGGAATAATGAAGAAACCCTCGAAGGATATTGGGCAAAACCACAGTTAAAGACTTTTCGACCCTAAAATGGTTATCCATTTGATGATTAGTGACCAACATTAAATTTAATAAATCTATTTTATTAGAACTAATATTGTTGTTCGGTTATCAACCATCACAACCGTTGTAACTAGTCTGAAGCTTGTATACCTCTCTTTATAAGAGATGACCAAGACTAGAGACAGGGGAATGGAGGAAAAGATACTATAGATTAGATTTGAACGGCAATACTAGTTCATTTTTAATATATTTTATTTATGGTAGATCATGTGCAAGGATTCTTTGATGAAGTCAAATCTGTAAGCATGAAGTAGTGACTACAAAATTTTGGTATCAATTATCTGTTAAATTTGTTCATTTATATGACTGTCTCCTTTCAAAGTTTTCTTTGTTATTCAATTTGAATTATCAAGTATAGCTTCAAGTTGTCTATGTACATTTACTGTTATAGTGTGATAAGATTAATTGGTTTCTGTTTTAAGAATTAAATCCTTTAAATTTATCACAATAACTCATAAAACATTGTCATGGATCTGTAAGAAGAGTCATATAGTTAGGGTTTGTATTATGTCTCCAGTTTTTTGATAAATCTGTTACAATTGTAGTATCATTCTAATAGGTTCCTTCAAGCAAGGATTAAATCCTTTCAGATGAATGCAGGTAATATTTTGTCAATTGGATATATGTAAGTATGGAATACTAACTATTTCCTTGCAGGGTTGTACAAGTTACATACCTATTTTTTCATGCCAGATAGTTCAAGTTTTTTACCAAACAAACAGTCATTAATTTCGTGATTGCACTGACTCTATATTCAATAAGGCACTGGTCTATTTCTTTCATTTTCACTTATATAAATTCAATTTAGATTTACTTAGTTAGATTGCATGTTAGCATTACAATTTAGATCATTTAGAATTAACTTGTCTTTTGATTTGTTTTATAATTAGTGCCATTTATCAATAGTTAGATTAATTCTGATTATCTCTTTTCTGCTTTATTAATTAGAGGTTTACCCGCCTAGGTCTGGAAAACCATGAAGTGAAGGGGGTTTGGCCATATCTACCCCATGTCAGTTAGGCAAAAACGTCAAGAGAGCCTGGCAACCTCTCAGGGTTAACGACCTGTGTTTTTGAGACCTGATAGAATTGGTGACTCTACTGGGAACAACACATAGAGAAACCTGGTAGTAGACCATGTTATTAGAGTCTGAGAATTAAAATGTATAACTCTGCTGGTGGAAGGAAAAACCCAGAAGATTGATTAGTCCTCTAAATAAAGGTGGCGACTAGACACTAAACATAAATTGCTTTTCTGATAAAAGTGTCATAATGGATGGTAGGAGATATAAAGCTGGTGGTAAAAAACTTCAATCATCCCCACCTTTAAAGGCTCCTACTAAGAAGACTGGGATATCAAGTCAGTCTCGTAATACTAATAACCAAATCTCTCTAGATGATACCTCAGAACAGACACTAATAATTCATAACAGCTTCACTCCCTTGCATGAATCAGATGAATTCCAATCCAACAATTGGTATACTCAATCTGATCATAACAAATCTGATGATGTCCTTGCACGGTACAGACCCTCCTTTCAGGAATAGCTTGACAATCAAACTCAAATTATGAGAGAGATAGACCAAAATCAAGCAAAACATGACTACCAAGCGTCACTACAATAGGGTGAAGAAGCTCAAGATGAATTCATAGATCAAGTAACATCCATGCAAATCCTTAATAGTTAGCCAGAAGACATGAGAACTGAAAATCAGGTGCATCAAGAGGTGCTTAAATTACAGAAAAAAATTAAGTTGTCTAGATTGAAAGAAGAGGAAGTAAATATGAAACAAGAAATACAACAAATAGAATCTAGAACTAATGTAACTAGTTCAAAGTATGTGCCTCCCCATAGGCAGGGTGGACATGTTCAAATAAGAAATCAAATAGGGTTACATCAAAATGCAAGTAGTTCACATACTTCGGCAACACCACATGTTAGCCATGCTCAACAAAATATTCCACCTCAAAATCTAAGACCATCCAATGCACACAACCCATCTCAGCATATAGCTAATCCTTATCCACCACCTAGTCATCACCATATTCCATCTCACCATCAAAATGTAAATATGGCATCTCACAATACATACAATAATCCTCCTCTACAAAATAGGCAAATACAAAGACCTCCACCTGTAAATACTGGGAATGTTCACCAACAGCATCCACCGCCAGGGCATAGACTTAACAATCAACAATCGCGACCTCCCCCACAACAGAATATGTATCATCAGCAATATGCCCAACCCAATATGTATCCTCAACCTCCATTTGAATACCAATATTATACACCATACCCAAATATACCTCCTCCTAATTCTACAAGTATGGCCAAACAATTTGAATTGACTGGATATTAGTTATATCCTTATCCCATGGATAACAGTTGGAGGAACAATGTGCCTATGTTTACAAGAAGCAGTGAATTGACTGCTGAAGAACATATCAAACGATTCAATGCTTTTATACAGGACATTGGTAATAAATACGAAGATATAAAAATGAAGCTGTTTATGATATCTCTTACTAATGAAGCAAGACATTGGGTAAATAGCTTACCAGGCGCTTCAATATATTCCTTGAGAGACTTCCATGATTAATTTTTAGAACAATTCAGAAATCAATGTGCCCCATAATTTGCTCTTCATGAACTAATAACTATTCAAAAGTATCAAAATGAACAGATGTATGATTTTAATTTGAGATTCACCAAACTGTATAACAATGTCCCACAAGAATCCAAATTGGATAACCAAGCAGACCTTAGCATATACTTGAAAGCATTTGACCTGAAGACAGGTTATGAACTCAGGGGCAAAAATCCAAGAAACTTGGCAGAAGCACAAAAAATGGCTCTCACTATTGAAAACAATAAAAACACTGCTGGGATGATCAGAAAAAGAGACAATGTAAGAGTTCCTCAAGATCCTAATCCTCCTGCAAACAAACAAGAATACTCACATAAGAATGAAAGACCAAGACTCCATGATATGCCATATCGTACAAACTCGAAAGATGGAAAGCCCGTGGATACTAACAGGAGACATAACTATGGAAAAGACACCCCTGACCCTTTGAAGAAAAGTGGAATCCATGTGATAGAAAATAGTCCATGCTGTATGTCCTGTAATTTACTACATTCCCTTGATTATTGTGTGGTAGCACAATCAACATAGAAAGATAAGATATCTTATAACCCTGAGATGGATCATCACACCATAAATATGTTGGGTATCACACCTTTCACGGTTGAAGAAGATTATTCGTCCGATGAGGAAGCAGGATATGAATATGATGTAGGAGCACAAAAATACAATGTGAACATAGGACAACAAGAAATATTTTTTGACCATGAAGAAGACTTAAGAAATTGTGGATATGACCTCAATGTAGCACAAAGTTACAATTGGCAAAAACCTTCTGAGGAATACAGAAGAGCCTTAACATTAGCTATCGTAGCACAAGCCAAAAATAGCTATAATCTACGAAATAGAACTGTAATTATTGAATAAGGAACTCCCATAAGTATATTTATAAAAAATTAGACTTCCGGTAAGAATGATAAAAGTAAAGATGAGAAAACACCTCATGACATACCTCTTGTTGATACACCAAACAAAAAGAAGGACAACACGAAAACTGAGGAAAAGGGAAAAACAAAATCTAATAGGACAGAATTAAATCCTTCATTTAATATTGCTCAAGCTATTTCTCAAATAAAAATATATGTGCCACTTCTAGAAATGATGAAGGTGGAAAAATATAAAAATGTAATGGTGAAGATGATATCAAATGTATCAGACAAAAGTCCCGAACAACATAGTTCTAAAATAAATACGCAACAAGAATCTTTCAAAACACCTGAAGTATACCTGGGTGAAACATTAATGAAAAACCCGTCTCAAGTAGATCCATTCTATATCACCTTGCTAAAAAACAACAAATTAGTTAGGAATTGCATGCTTGATTCAGAAGCAGCAGTAAACATAATGCCCCTGGCTGTTATGAAAAGGTTAGGGATGTGGGTAGATACTACATTCGGTAAATGTTATTAAATGGATAATAGATCTGTCCCTATTGTTGGAATCATGAAAGATGTTGAGATAAAATTAGCATCTCATCCTGAATCCTCTTATAGAATTGACATCACTGTGGTAGATATCCCACCTAACTATGGAATGTTGTTATCTAGACAATGGACTGCCATGGTAGGGGGAAGTGTGCAATTAGATTTATCTTATGCTACTATCCCATTGGGAACACAGGCAATTAAACTCTATAGGGAGCCAAGGTATGAAGACATTATAGAGAAAATTGATCCAAATCAAATGATTTGTTTCTGTTACACAGAATTTAGTACATTCAGGGTGGAAGAACAATCTAAATTGTATAATACAGACCTAATTCACCATGAAGCCCAACTTGATGAAAATGGTGTATGGACCATGTATTTTGATGGTGCATGCAGCAAGGCAGGAAATGGAGCCAGGGTGTTGTTTATATCACAATCAGGAAAAACATTCACATATTCTTTTTCTCTAAATTTTGAGTGCACAAATAATATAGCTGAATATGAAGCACTTCTAATTGGACTGAACATTGCTAGAAAACACAAAATCAAATTGTTAGCAGTATATGGAGATTCTGAACTAATTATTTCATAAGTCAAAGGTAAATATTCCTCAAAAAACAAAAGACTAAAACAATACAAAAATGCAGTTCTGGATGATATAGAGTTGTTTTATGCGTTTTCAATAAGTTGGATAGATACGTCAATAAATATAATGGTTGATTTCCTTGCAAACATAGCTCTGAAAAAAGATGACATTACCTTGACAGGGATTTGAGAAGTTGAGCTCAAAACTAGACCAACTATCCCAGACAACATATATAACTGGCAGGTTTTTGATAGTGATGCTGATTTACTCAAATTCTTGCACTGTATAGATCAATATGAGAATCAAGAGATTGATTTTAATGCTTTTGTTGAGAAGAATGATGGTAAAGAGACTTTATTTGGGAAAGAGATTGTCTAGCTTAAAACAAATAAAATTCCAAAGGGCTTAGTAGCATTAGAAAGAGTTTTTATGCAAATGATAGATCCATTACCAAAGAAGTAACAATAAAGGAGGATGATGTGGAAGAAATAAATTTAGGAACTAAATTATCACCTAAAAAGGTCTACATTGGAAAGAAAATAACCCCTGCAATCAGAAGCATGTTAGTTACATTATTGAGAAAATATAAAGATGTGTTTTCCTGGTCTTATGATGATCTTAAAGCATATAAGGAAGATTTGTTCCAACACGAAATTCCACTTAAATCTGACGCTAAACCCTATAGACAAAAGTAGAGACCCATCAACTCCGTGTTAGAAACTAAAATGCATGAAGAACTTATAAAACTTAGGGAAGCTAGCATAATTAAACCTATTAGGCATTCATCCTGGGTCTCTAATCTTGTTCCTATTAGGAAGAAGAATGGAGATATTAGACTTTGTGTCAACTTTAGGAATTTAAATATTTCTTCCTTAAAAGATAACTATCGGTTACCCAATATGGAAGCTTTACTGTAGAGAGTTACTAGTTGTGAGTTATTATCCATGATGGATGGGTTCTCCGGATACAACCAAGTAAAGGTTAGAGAGTCTGAACAATACAAAATAGCCTTTACAACCCCATGGGGAACTTATGTATACATGAGAATGCCATTTGGCCTTACAAATGCTGGAGCCACATTCCAGAGGGCAATGGACATTGCTTTTGTAGGTCTAATAAATGATATCACGGCTATATATCAGGATGACCTTACTGCATACTCAAAAAAGGCTGAGGATCATGTGAATCACCTTGAGAAGATATTTATTAGAGCATTAGAATATGATGTTTCCCTGAACCCCAAAAAATGCAAATTTGCAGTTACAGAAGGGAAATTGCTTGGGCATATAGTATCCAAAGATGGAGTCCGAATTGACCCCGAAAGAGTAGATGCAATAGATAAAGTTCCTATCCCAAAGACAGTCAAGGCCATACAATCATTCTTTGGACAAATAAACTTTGTGAGAAGGTTTATACCAAACTTTGTAGAAATAATTAACCCTATAGCTAGAATGTTGAAGAAAAATGCAAAGGTTAGTTGGACAAATGAATGCATAGAAGTTTTTGCATCCATAAAGAGAGCAATTAAAGAAGCTCCAGTGCTAAAATCTCCCAATTTTAATAAACCTTTCCAGATCTTTTCCTTTGCATCTTTTCATATAGTAGCGGCAGTTATGTTACAAAAGAATAATGAGGGTTATGAGCAGCCTGTTTCTTTTTTTAGTAAATCACTCCAACATGCAGAACTTAACTATGATATTACAGAAAAACAAGCTTATGCATTGGTAAAAGCTGTCAAGGCATTTAGACCTTACTTGGTTGGGACTAAGGTGATAGCTTATGTACCAAATGCAGCGGTCAAAGATGTGTTCATGTAGAACGAGGTAACTAGGTGGATAAATCGACTTCAGGAGTTTGATATAGAAATTCAAATCACAAAGCTAGTAAGGGGACAAGGGTTAGCAAAATTGATGACTCAAACAAATCATGAGGCTGCCCAGGTATGTAATATTGAAAATGAAGAGGACATGATAACAAGTATAGAGAAAACTCCATGGTACACTGACATAGTGTATTACCTCAAGCACATGAAATGCCCTGAAGGATTTGATGATAATAAGAAAAGAACTCTAAAATTGCATGCTTCTAAATATGTGCTTATAGAAGGAGATCTTTTTTGGAAAAATAATGATGGTATTTTATTGTTTTGCCTAGATGAAGAGCAAGCTAAATCTGCTTTGAAAGAAATGCATCAGGGAGTGTGTGGTGGCCATTTCTCAGCTAAAACCACATCACACCAGATATTAAGGGTTGGTTATTATTGGCCTAAAGTTTTCAATGATGCTTATAATTTTACTAGGAAATGTGAAGCTTATCAAAAATTCTCTGAAAAATTAAAATATCAAGGTGCATTGCCCCTGAGACCTATGCAAGTTGATGCCTCATTTCACCAATGGGGAATTGACTTTATAGGAGAAATTATGGAAAAATCAAGTGGTGGCTACAGATGGATATTGGTGGCCACCGACTATTTAACGAAATGGGTAGAAGCAGTGCCCACTAAACAAGCAACCAGCAAGGTTGTGATCAACTTCCTATTGGAAAACATTTTAACTAGATTTGGGGTACCTTTGAGGCTTATAACTGACAATGGAATGTGTTTTAGATCGAATGAGTTTAAATTTTTTTGTAAATCTTATGGCATTATGATTTCATATTCTTCTCCTTACCACCCACAAGGTAATGGGCAAGCTGAGTCCAGCAATAAAAGTATCCTGAAAATTATAAAGAGAATGTTGGATAATAACAAGAAAGCCTGGGATTCCAAGTTGAGATTAGCACTATGGGCTAATAGGATCACAGTAAAGAAAGCAATTGGCAAATCACCAATTGAGATAGTGTATGGAACTCATGCTAGACTCCCAATACACAACCTGCTACCAGTATGTAAGTTTATCCTCCAAGAGGATTGGGATGTCCCAGAACCGATGGAAGAAAGGCTAGAACAACTAATGGAATTAAATGAAATGAGGGAACAGGTGATACAACAGAATAAGAAAATGCAAATGTAGATGAAATACCTATATGATAAAAAGGCTAAGGTCAGAAATTTTGAGGTAGGTGATATAGTGCTTATCTAGAATGCCAAAAATCAAGAAAAAGGAAAGCATGGAAAATTTGATGCCCTATGGATTGGACCTTTTGTCATCAATGGTAAGGTAGGGGAAGATTCATATCATGTACAGAACATGTCTGGTGAGGAGCAAGAACTGCCAGTACATGGACAGTTTTTGTAACATTTTTTCTCTTAAAAAGAACCCAAGAGAGAAGAATTGCCATTGCATGGACAATTCTGTTAAACTCTCTAAATGTTCTTTTCCATGCACAATAGTTTAGAAAAATCAAATAACTTTCTTAAGGAGAGCTCTCTTAGCAGGAAATAAAAGTTTTTCATAAAATAATAACCCAGGATTTTCACCACCCTTCATAGTTCACCCATTGTCAAATGAAGGCATTGGTCTGCTCCTTCAGAAATTTGGGATCTTGCTATGCCCACAAGGGGCATACATCCCCAAAAAGAGCCACTATTGGGACTGAAATTTCTAGGTTGTTTTTAGCAAATATTAAGTTTCAATCATCCAAAGATCTCAATATGTGACCGTATATGGAGAGATCCACAATTGTTTTCAAGTGGAGATTAACAATTGAGTTAATACAAATATTTGGATTTGATCTATTCTGATTCCTAAAGACTTGATATAACATGGTTGAAGTTCTCACTAAAGATGAACTGTAAACACTTGACACCATTAACCCTTCATCGGACAGATAAATTCCCAGTTATAATGATCGGTGTAAGATGACTTGATCGGGGTATGTTTCCCAAGTCTCTTCGACTATGTATGGTCACACCGATAATAAAAGTCGAAGGATTTCGGACAAGGTCGAAGATAGCGTATCGGCAAAGATTATTTAACTCACACCGATCTTACATCTCTCACCGATGAAGCTCTGAGAGATATGCAAAGGGAAATAAGTATTGGCATGAGATTGATCATCAGGGAGAAGATATAAAGAGTCACCGACTGATAAATTCACACTGATGACCTTTGCCGATATGCTAAATTATTGTATATACAAAACATGACTTGTTATCACCAGTTCTCTTACCATTTCTGCCAGTCATCCTTTGCATCTGACGAGATATACATTCCTAAACATACATTCGATATGCTATTGTGGTATATATATGTAATGAACATTCGGCAAAATAATATAAAACTCATGCCGATACACAGTAATATACAACGCGAAGCTCAGGCAAAAATTAAATCAGGTTAAAGAAATGCATCAAGATTTTATGTATATCGGGGGATGCATATACAAGCCAAACTCGAAAGGTTTATTAAATTTAAAACATTCGTTGTATATGTCTAACTTACATTGCCGATATACAATGCGTTTTGTGTAACCCGGATCTGAAAAAGTACGAAATAGAGTAAAGTTGCTGTATGTATCACACTTTTTATATATATGTTTTTGGAAAAATACATTCTCGTATACATACATTGCAATATGCATTGCATTTATACAAGTGACGGAACTGAAAGCAATATTAAAATTGGTTTTATCCTTGTATGTATTGGGCATTGCATGTGAAGGATGCAAGTAGTGGGTCTCACCGCACGCACATTTGGGCTTGTATAATGTTAATGTATATCTTTGATATACAAACCCATATACAAGCGAAAATACATCCTAAAAAAAGCAAGCCAGATGTCAAGAAGAAATTAAATACGAAAAAATCTCTGCATGTCTGGGTGCTTGAATAAACATTACCGATATACAATGTATTACATACAAGGGGCCGAATCAAAAGGGTTATTCAAAAGAATTAAGCTCTTATATATTCAATGCTTTGTATGTTTCGAATATACATTCTTCAAGATACAAGCTATATGTACAAAGACCGAATGCGAAGGAAAAGTTAAATGTTAAAAACTCTTTGTATGTTTAGCAATTGTATGTTGCAATGAACATATCAAATATACAAAGAAATAGAAAGCAAAAAGGTGGGAAGTTTTTTCAACCCGACTGGGAGGTCACACTGACGAAGGAAACCCTAAAAATGACATTTAATCTGAATGTTTACTATATTCTTCTGACATTTGAAATATGGATTTTTGTAAGATATACACAGCACGGATTAAACTATAAAACACCCGCAAGAGGATCTTAAGCAACTGATAAATTGTCGATGAGGGATGTAATCAATTGAGTAACTATATATGAATAAATTTGTTTTAATCAATTGATCTGAGCCTAATGGATGTTTTATCTGGTCTTTTTAGGAATAATGAAGAAACCCTTGAAGGATATTGGGCAGAACCATAGTTAAAGACTTTTCAACTCTGAAATGGTTATCCATTTGATGATTAGTGACCAGTATTAGATTTCATAAATCTATTTTATTGGAACTAATATTGTTGTTTGGTTATCAACCGTCACAACCGTTGTAACTGGTCTGAAGCTTGTATGCATCTCTTTATAAGAGATAACCAAGACCAGAGACAGGGGAATGGAGGAAGAGATACTATAGATTAGATTTGAACGACAATACTAGTTCATTTTTAATATATTTTATTTCTAGTAGATCATGTGCAAGGATTCTCTGATGAAGTCAAATCTGTAAGCATGAAGTAGTGACTGCAAAATTTCGGTATCAATTATCTGTTAAATTTGTTTAATTATATGACTGTCTCCTTTCAAATTTTTCTTTGTTATTCAATTTGAATTATCAAGTATAGCTTCAAATTGTCTATGCACATTTGCTAGTATAGTATGATAAGATTAATTGGTTTCTATTTTCAAAATTAAATCCTTTAAATTTATCATAGTAACTCAAAAAACATTGTCATGGATCTGTAAGAAGAGTCATATAGTTAGGGTTTGTATTATGTCTCTAGTTTTTTGATAAATCTATTACAATTGTAGTATCATTCTGATAGGTTCCTTCAAGCAAGGATTAAATCCTTTCAGATGAATGCAGGTAATATTTTGTCAATTGGATATATGTAAGTATGGAATACTAACTATTTCCTTACAGGGTTGTACAAGTTACATACCTATTTTTTCATGCCAGATAGTTCAAGTTTTTTACCAAACAAACAGTCATTAATTTCATGATTGCACTGACTCTATATTCAATAAGGCACTGGTCTATTTCTTTCATTTTCACTCATATAAATTCACTTTAGATTTACTTAGTTAGATTGCATTAGCATTACAATTTAGATCATTTAGAATTAACTTGTTGTCTTTTCATTTTTTTTATAATTAGTGCCATTTATCAATAGTTAGATTAATTCTAATCATCTCTTTATCTGCTTTATTAATTAGAGGTTTGCCTACCTAGGTCCAGCAGAGCCTGAAGTGAAGGGGGTTTGGCCATATTTACCTCGTGTCAGTTAGCCAAAAACGTCAAGAGAGCCTGGAAACCTCTTAGGGTTAACGACCTATATTTTTGAGACCTTATAGAATTGGTGACTCTATTGGGAACAACACATAGAGAAACCTAGTAGTAGACCATGTTATTAGAGTTAGAGAATTAAAATGTATAACTTTGCTGGTGGAAGGAAAAACCCAGAAGATTGATTAGTCCTCTAAATAGAGGTGGTGACTCTACACTAAACTTAAATTGCTTTTCTGATAAAAGTGTCATAATGGATGGTAGGAGATCTAAAGCTGATAGTAAAAAACTTCAATCATCCCCACCTTTAAAGGCTCCTACTAAGAAGACTGGGATATCAAGTCAGTCTTGTAATACTAATAACCAAATCTCTCCAGATGATACCTCAAAATAGACACTAATAATTCATAATAGCTTCACTCCCTTGCATGAATTAGATGAATTTCAATCCAACAATCAGTCTACTCAATCTGATCATAACATATCTAGTGATGTCCTTGTATGGTACAAACCCTCCTTTCAGGAACAGCTTGACAATCAGAGTCAAATGATGAGAGAGATAGAGCAAAATCAAGCAGAACATGACTACCAAGCGTCACTACAACAAGCTGAAGAAGCTCAAGATGAATTCATAGATCAGGTAACATCCATGCAAATCCTTAATAGTCAGCCAGAAGACATGAGAACTGAGGATCAGGTGCAGCAGGAGGTGCTTAAAATACAAAAAAAAATTAAGTTGGCTAGATTGAAAGAATAGGAAGTAAAGACGAAACAAGAACTACAACAAATAGAATCTAGAACTAATGTAACTAGTTCAAAGTATGTGCCTCCCCATAGGCAGGGTGGACATGTTCAAATAAGCAATCAAATAGGGTTACATCAAAATGCAAGTAGTTCACATACTGCGGCAGCACCACATGTTAGCCATGCTCAACAAAATATTCCACCTCAAAATCTAAGACCATCCAATGCACACAACCCATCTCAGCATATAGCTAATCCTTATCCACCACCTAGTCATCACCATATTCCATCTCACCATCAAAATGTAAATATGGCATCTCACAATACATACAAAAATCCTCCTCTACAAAATAGGCAAATGCAAAGACCTCCACCTGTAAATACTGGGAATGTTCACCAACAGCATCCACCGCCAGGGCATAGACTTAACAATCAACAATCGCGACCTCCCCCACAACAGAATATGTATCATCAGCAATATGCCCAACCCAATATGTATCCTCCACCTCCATTTGGATACCAATATTATCTGCCATACCCAAATATACCTCTTCCTAATTCTACAAGTATGGCCAGACAATTTGAATTGACTGGATATCAGTTATATCCTTATCTCATGGATAACAGTTGGAGGAACAATGTGCCTAAGTTTACAGGAAGCAGTGAATTGACTACTAAAGAACATATCAAACGATTCAATGCTTTTATACAGGACATTGGTAATGAATACAAAGATATAAAAATGAAACTGTTTATGATATCTCTTACTAATGAAGCAAGAGATTGGGTAAATAGCTTACCAGATGCTTCAATATATTCCTTGAGAGACTTCCACGATCAATTTTTAGAACAATTCAGAAATCAATGTGCCCCATAATTTTCTCTTCATGAACTAATAACTATTCAAAAGTATCAAAATGAACAGGTGTACGATTTTAATTTGAGATTTACTAAACTGTATAACAAGGTCCCACAAGAATCCAAATTGAATAACTAAGCAGCCCTTAGCATATACTTGAAAGCATTTGACCCGAAGACAGGTTATGAACTCAGGGGTAAAAATCCTAGAAACTTGGCAGAAGCACAAAAAATGGCTCTCACTATTGAAAACATTAAAAAGGCTACTGGGATGATCAGAAAAAGAGACAATATAAGAGTTCCTCAAGATCCTAATCCTCCTGCAAACAAACAAGAATACTCACATAAGAATGAAAGACCAAGACTCCATGATATGCCATATCGTACAAACTGGAAAGACAGAAAGCCCGTGGATACTAACAGGAGACATAACTATGGAAAAGAGACCCCTGACCCTTTGAAGAAAAGTGGAATCCATGTGATAGAAAATAGTCCATGGTGTATGTCCTATAATTTACCACATTCCCCTGATTATTGTGTGGTAGCACAATCAATATAGAAAGATAAGATATCTTATAACCCTGAGATGGATCATCACACCATAAATATGTTGGGTATAACACCTTTCACGGTTGAAGAAGATTATTCATCCGATGAGGAAGAAGGATATGAATATGATGTAGGAGCACAAAAATACAATGTGAACATAGGACAACAAGAAATATTTTTTGACCATGAAGAAGACTTAAGAAATTGTGGATATCACCTCAATGCAGCACAAAGTTACAATTGGTAAAAACCTTTTGAGGAAGACAAAAGAGCCTTAACATTAGCTGTGGTAGCACAAGCCAAAAATAGCTATAATCTAAGAAATAGAACTGTAAATACTAAACAAGGAACTCCTAGAAGTATATTTATAAAAAATCAGACTTCCAGTAAGAATGATAAAAGTAAAGCTGAGAAAACACCTCATGACAAACCTCCTGTTGATACACCAAACAAAAAGAAGGATAGCACGAAAACTAAGGAAAAGGGACAAACAAAAGCTGATAGGACAGAACTAAATCCTTCAATTAATATTGCTCAAGCTGTTTCTCAGATAAAAATATATGTGCCACTTCTAGAAATGATGAAGGTGGAAAAATATAAAAATGCAGTGGTGAAGATGATATCAAATGTATCAGACAAAAGACCTGAACAACATAGTTCTAAAATAAATACGCAACAAGAATCTTTCAAAACACCTGAAGTATACCTGGGTGAAACATTAATGAAAAACCCGGCTCAAGTAGATCCATTCTATATCACCTTGCTAATTAAGAACAAATTAGTTATGAAAAGGTTAGGGATGTGGGTGGATACTACATTCGGTAAATGTTATGCAATGGATAACAGATCTGTCCCTATTGTTCGAATCATGAAAGATGTTGAGATAAAATTAGCATCTCATCTTAAAGCCTCTTATAGAATTGACATCACTGTGGTAGATATCCCACCTAACTATGGAATGTTGTTATCTAGACAATGGACTGCCATGGTAGAGGGAAGTGTGCAATTAGATTTATCTTATGCTACTATCCCATTGGCAACACAAGCAATTAAACTCTTTAGGGAGCCAAGGTATGAAGACATTATAGAGAAAATTGATCCAAATCAAATGATTTGTTTCTATGACACAGACTTTAGTACTTCAAGGTGGAAGAACAATCTAAATTGTATAATACAGACCCAATTCACCATGAAGCCCAACTTGATGAAAATGGTGTATGGACCATGTATTTTGATGGTGCATGCAGCAAGGCAAGAAGTGGAGTCGGGGTCTTGTTTATATCACCATCAAGAAAAACATTCACATATTCTTTTTCTCTAAATTTTGAGTGCACAAATAATAAAGCTAAATAAGAAGCACTTCTAATTGGACTGAACATTGCTAGAAAACACAAAATCAAATTGTTAGCAGTATATGGAGATTCTGAACTAATTATTTCATAAGTCAAAGGTAAATATTCCTCAAAAAACAAAAGACTAAAACAATACAAAAATGCAGTTCTAGATGATATAGAGTTGTTTGATGCTTTTTCAATAAGTTGGATAGATACGTCAAAAAATATAATGGTTGATTTCCTTGCAAACATAGCTCTGAAAAAAGATGACATTACCTTGATAGGTATTTCAGAAGTTGAGCTCAAAACTACACCAACTATCCCAGACAATATATATAACTGGCAGGTTTTTGACAGTGATGCTGATTTACTCAAATTCTTGCACTGTATAGATCAGTATGAGAATCAAGAGATTGATTTTAATGCTTTTGTTGAGAAGAATGATGGTAAAGAGACTTTATTTGGGAAAGAGATTGTCCAGCTTAAAACAAATAAAATTCCAAAGGGCTTAGTAGTATTAGAAAGAGTTTTTGATGCAAATGATAGATCCATTACCAAAGAAGTAACAATAAAGGAGGCTGATGTGGAAGAAATAAATTTAGGAACTAAACTATCACCTAAAAAGGTCTACATTGGAAAGAAAGTAACCCCTGCAATCAAAAGCATGTTAGTTACATTATTGAGAAAATATAAACATGTATTTTCCTGGTCTTATGATGATCTTAAAGCATATAAGGAAGATTTGTTCCAACATGAAATTCCACTTATATCTGATGCTAAACTCTATAGACAGAAGTAGAGACCATCAACCAGGTGTTAGAAACTAAAATGCATGAAGAACTTATAAAACTCAGGGAAGCTGGTATAATTAAACCTATTAGGCATTCATCCTGGGTCTCGAATCTTGTTCTTGTTAGGAAGAAGAATGGAGATATTAGACTTTGTGTAGACTTTAGGAATTCAAATATTTCTTCCTTAAAAGATAACTATCCATTACCCAATATGGAAGCTTTACTGCAGAGAGTTACTGGTTGTGAGTTATTATCCATGATGGATGGGTTCTCCGGATACAACCAAGTAAAGGTTAGAGAGTCTGAACAATACAAAATAGCCTTTACAACCCCATGGGGAACATATGTATACATGAGAATGCCGTTTGGCCTTACAAATGCTGGAGCCACATTCCAGAGGGCAATGGACATTGCTTTTGTAGGTCTAATAAATGATATCCTGGTTGTTTATCAGGATGACCTTACTGCATACTCAAAAAAGGCTGAGGATCATGTGAATCACCTTGAGAAGATATTTATCAGAGCATTACAATATGGTGTTTCCCTGAACCCCAAAAAATACAAATTTGCAGTTACAGAAGGGAAATTGCTTGGGCATATAGTATCCAAAGATGGAGTTCGGATTGATCCCGAAAGAGTAGATGCAATAGATAAAGTTCCTATCCCAAAGACAGTCAAGGCCATACAATTATTCTTTGGACAAATAGACTTTGTGAGAAGGTTTATACCAAACTTTGTAGAAATAATTAACCCTATATCTAGAATGTTGAAGAAAAATGCAAAGGTTAGTTGGACAGATGAATGCATAGAAGTTTTTGCATCCATAAAGAGAGCAATTAAAGAAGCTCCAGTCCTAAAATCTCCCAATTTTAATAAACCTTTCGAGATCTTTTCCTTTGCATCTTTTCATACAGTAGCGGCAATTATGTTACAAAAGAATAATGAGGGTTATGAGCAGCCTGTTTCTTTTTTTAGTAAATCACTCCAACATGCAGAACTTAACTATGATATTACAGAAAAACAAGCTTATGCATTGGTAAAATTTGTCAAGGCATTTAGACCTTACTTGGTTGGGGCTAAGGTGATAGCTTATGTACCAAATGCAGCGGTCAAAGATGTGTTCATGCAGAACGAGGTAACTAGGTGGATAAATCAACTTCAGGAGTTTGATATAGAAATTCAAATCACAAAGCTAGTAAGGGGACAAGGGTTAGCAACACTGATGACTGAAACAAATCTTGAGGCTACCCAGGTATGTACTATTGAAAATGAAGAGGACATGATAACAAGTATTGAGAAAACTCCTTGGTACACTGACATAGTGTATTACCTCAAGCACATGAAATGCCCTGAAGGATTTGATGATAATAAGAAAAGAACTCTAAAATTGCATGCTTCTAAATATGTGCTTATAGAAGGAGATCTTTTTTGGAAAAATAATGATGGTATTTTATTATTTTGCCTAGATGAAGAGCAAGCTAAATCTGCTTTGAAAGAAATGCATCAGGGAGTGTGTGGTGGCCATTTCTTAGCTAAAACCACAGCACACCAGATATTAAGGGCTGGTTATTATTGGCCCAAAGTTTTCAATGATGCTTATAATTTTACTAGAAAATGTGAAGCTTGTCAAAAATTCTCTAAAAAATCAAAATATCAAGGTGCATTGCCCTTGAGACCTATGCAAGTTGATGCCCCATTTCACCAATGGGGAATTGACTTTATAGGAGAAATTATGGAAAAATCAAGTGGTGGCTACAGATGGATATTTCATCAAATGGGTAGAAGCATTGCCCACTAAACAAGCAACCAGCAAGGTTGTGATCAATTTCCTATTGGAAAACATTTTAACTAGATTTGGGGTACCTTTGAGGCTTATAACTGACAATGGAATGTGTTTTAGATCGGATGAGTTTAAAAAAATTTGTAAATCTTATGGCATTATTATTTCATATTCTTCTCCTTCACACCCACAAGGTAATGGGCACACTGAGTCTAGCAATAAAAGTATCCTAAAAATTATAAAGAGAATTCTAGATAATAACAAGAAAGCCTGGGATTCTAAGTTGAGATTAGCACTATGGGCTGATAGGATCATAGTAAAGAAAGCAATTGGCAAATCACCATTTGAGATAGTATATGGAACTCATGCTAGACTCCCAATACACAACCTGTTGCCAGTATGTAAGTTTATCCTCCAAGAGGATTGGGATGTCCTAGAACTGATGGAAGAAAAGCTAGAATAACTAATGGAATTAAATGAAATGAGGGAACAAGCAATACAGCAGAATAAGAAAATTCAAATGTAGATGAAATACCTATATGATAAAAAGGCTAAGGTTAGAAAATTTAAGGTAGGTGATATAGTGCTTATCTGGAATGCCAGAAATCAAGAAAAAGGAAAGCATGGAAAATTCGATGCCCTATGGATTGGACCTTTTGTCATCAATGGTAAGGCAGGGGAAGATTCATATCATGTACAGAACATGTCTGGTGAGGAGCAAGAACTGCCAGTAAATGGGCAGTTTTTGAAACATTTTTTCTCTTAAAAAGAACCCAAGAGAGAAGAATTGCCAGTGCATGGATAATTCTGGTTAAACTCTCTAAATGTTCTTTTCCATGCACAGTAGTTTAGAAAAATCAAATAACTTGCTTAAGGAGAGCTCTCTTAGCAGGAAATAAAAGTTTTTCATAAAATGACAACCTAGGATTTTCACCACCCTTCATAGTTCACCTGTCGTCAAATGAAGAAGGCGTTGGTCTAGTCCTTTAGAAATTTAGGATCTTGCTATGCCCACAAGGGGCATACATCCCCAGAAAGAGCCACTATTGGGACTGAAATTTCCAGGTTGTTTTTAGAAAATATTAAGTTTCAATCATCCAAAGATCTCAGTATGTGAGCGTATATGGAAAGATCCACAGTTGTTTTCAAGCAGAGATTAACAATTGAGTTGATAGAAATATTTGGATTTGATCTATTCTGATTCCTAAAGACTTGATATAACATGGTTGAAGTGCTCACTAAAGATGAACTGTAAACACTTGACGCCATTAACCCATCGTCGGAATTCCCAGTTATAATGATCGGTGTAAGATGACTTGATCGAGGTATGTTTCCCAGGTCTCTCTAACTTTGTATGGTCACACCGATAATAAAAGTCATAAAGGATTTTGGACAAGGTTGAAGATAGCATATCAGCAATGATTATTTATCTCACACTGATCTTACATCTCTCACCGTCGAAGCTCCGAGAGATTTGCAAAGGGAAATAAGTATTAGCATGAGACTAATCATCAAGGAGAAGATATAAAGAATCATCGATATGCTAAATTATTGTATATACAAAACATGACTTGTTATCACCGGTTCTCTTACTATTTCTGCCAGTCATCCTTTGCATCTGATGAGATATACATTCCTAAACATACATTCTCGATATGCTATTGTGGTATATATATGCAATGTACATTCGGCGAAATAATGTAAAACTCATGCCGATACACAATAATATACAACACGGAGCTCAGGCGAAAATTAAATCAGGTTAAAGAAATGCATCGAGATTTTATGTATATCGGGGGATGCATATACAAGCTGGACTCGAAAGGTTTATTAAATTTAATACATTTGTTGTATATGTCTAACTTACATTGCCGATATACAATGCATTTTGTGCAGCCCGGATTAAAAAAAGTATGAAATAGAGTTAAGTTGCTGTATGTATCACGCTTTGTATATATATGTTTTCGGAGACATACATTCTCGTATGCATACATTTCGATATACATTGCATTTATACAAGTGATGAAACTGAAAGCGATATTAAAATTGGTTTTATCCTTGTATGTATCGGGCATTGCATGTGAAGGATGCAAGCAGTGGGTCCCACCGCACGCACATTTGGGCTTGTATAATGTTAATGTATATCTTCAATATACAAACCCATATACAAGCGAAAATATATCCTAAAAAAAGCAAGCCGGATGTCAAGAAGAAATTAAATAATGAAAAATCTCTGCATGTTTGGGTGCTTGTATATACATTACCGATATACAATGTATTACATACAAGGGGCGGAACCGAAACGATTATTCAAAAGAATTAAGCACTTGTATATTCAATGCTTTGTATGTTTAGAATATACATTCTTTAGGATACAAGCTATATGTACAAAGACTGGACACGAATGAAAAGTTAAATGTTAAAAACTCTTTGTATGTTTTAGCGATTGTATGTTGCAATGAACATATCAAATATACAAAGAAACAGAAAGCGAAAAGGCAGGAAGTTTTTTCAACCCGACTGCGAGGTCACGCCAACGAAGGAAACCGTAAAAATGACATTTAATCTGAATGTTTACTATATTCTTCTGACATTTGAACTATGGACTTTTGCAGGATATACACAGCAGGGATTAAACTATAAAACACCCGCGAGAGGATCTTAAGCAACTGATAAATTGTCGATGAGGGAAGTAATTAATTAACTATATATGAATAAATTTCTTTTAATCAATTGATCTGAGCCTAATGCATGTTTTATCTGGTCTTTTTAGGAATAATGAAGAAACCCTCGAAGGATATTGGGCAGAACCACAGTTAAAGACTTTTCGACCATGAAATGGTTATCCATTTGATAATTAGTGACCGGTATTAAATTTCATAAATCTGTTTTATTAGAACTAATATTGTTGTTCGGTTATCAACCGTCACAACCATTGTAACTGGTCTGAAGCTTGTATACCTTTCTTTATAAGAGATGACCAAGACTAGAGACGGGGGAATGGAGGAAGAGATACTATAGATTAGATTTGAATGGCAATACTAGTTGATTTTTAATATATTTTATTTCTGGTAGATCATGTGCAAGGATTCTCTGATGAAGTCAAATCTGTAAGCATGAAGCAGTGACTGCAAAATTTTGGTATCAATTATTTGTTAAATTTGTTCAATTATATGACTGTCTCCTTTCAAAGTTTTCTTTGTTATTGAATTTAAATTATCAAGTATAGCTTCAAGTTGTCTATGCACATTTGTTGTTATAGTGTGATAAGATTAATTGGTTTCTGTTTTCAGAATTAAATCCTTTAAATTTATCACAGTAACTCAGAAAACATTGTCATGGATCTGTAAGAAGAGTCATATAGTTAGGGTTTGTATTCTGTCTCCAGTTTTTTGATAAATCTATTACAATTGTAGTATCATTCTAATAGGTTCCTTCAAGCAAGGATTGAATCCTTTCAGATGAATGCAGGTAATATTTTGTCAATTGCATATATGTAAGTATGGAATACTAACTATTTCCTTGCAGGGTTGTACAAGTTACATACCTATTTTTTCATGCCAGATTGTTCGAGTTTTTTACCAAACAAATAGTCATTAATTTCATGATTGCACTGACTCTATATTCAATAGGGCACTGGTCTATTTCTTTCATTTTCACTTATATAAATTCACTTTAGATTTACTTAGTTAGATTGCATTAGCATTACAATTTAGATCATTTAGAATTAACTTGTTGTCTTTTCATTTTGTTTTATAATTAGTGTGGTGGGGAGAAATGTGGTTAGTCAAATTAATAAAAACATATAACCCAAACACCAATAGAAGTTGAAAGAAAAGAAGATTAAAACCAACATAAGTGAATATACTTACAATCTCTTTTACCTATCGTTTTCCATTGTTTGCCTATCTTTCTTTGATCTTGATTGTGAAGCCCTCAGAAGCTTTCCTTGCTTGCTTGCTTGTTGAAGATGACAAAGGAAGAATGGCTGTAGTACCTGCTTGTGTTGAATGTGAGCTTCAAACACCTGATAATGGAGGACACTTGATAATGGGATGAGGAAGAGAATGAGAGAAATTTGGGTATAGTTATTGTGCAAGATGAAGTCCTCTCCAATGGCTTAGAAGAGGGTTTTATTTATAGATTTTTTGAAAAGGGAATGGAAGGTGAGGATCAAAAGATGAGATCAATGGCTCTCATTTTTTGTGAATCTTTAATTCATAATGGATGAATTAAAAATTCTTTATTTGAGAATAGTGGATTATGACAATTGAATTAAATACTCAATTGGTGAAGGCTAGTGGGGAACATTGAATTAAATATTCAATAGTAGAGGATAGTGGGTTATGACAATTGAATTAAATATTCAATTGGTGAAGGCTAGTGGGGAACATTGAATTAAATATTCAATAGTGGAGAATAGTGGGTTATGACAATTGAATTAAATATTCAATTTGTGAAGGCTAGTGGGGAACATTGAATTAAGAATTCAATAGTTGATGATAGTGGGAAACAATTTGAATTAAAAATTCAATTGGTGAAGGCTAGTGGGGAACATTAAATTAAAAATTCAATTAGTGGAGGATAGTGGGGGACAATTGAATTAAAAATTCAATTGGTGGAGGATAATTGAATTAAAGATTTATTTTAGATAATAGAGGATATTAGCTAATTAAATATTAAGAATATTTAATTATATGTGCAACATGGTGAGGTGGAAGAGATGAGGTGGATTGATGAGGTGGATTTTGGACTTTTAGACATTAGAAGAATTGAGGGAATTTAATTAAATAAAATGAATTTATTTAATTATGGGATAATGAAACAATCAAATAAATTTTGAATATTTATTTAATTGACAGAAGAAAATAAGAATTAAGATAAATATTAAAATATTTACTTAATTGAACCTGAGCCAATTTTAGGTGTATACATTTTGCCCCTCTTTGAAGCAATGTGTTTTATCACGTTGTTTCAAAGAATAGGAATAGTCTGATGTTGATACATGCCCCAGTTTGCCCCTGGTACAGGTTATGGTGATAGGATGCCCCCTCAGGAGATTGGATGTGAAGAAGGTAGAAGGCGTGAGACAGACAATCTCACGAAGAGGAAGGTGAAGACGGGTTAGGCTAGAGAAAAATGGGCTATGGTTCGGAGAAACAGACATGGGAAGCCATCAAAGGGTCATACAGTTGGATATGTGCCACTTACTATATATAGGAGCTGGGTCCACAAGTATGGGTCATTTGTACACTTGTCCATAGTTGATTTGTCCTCTGGAGAGCTTAGGAGAGCATGGCAGCCAGAGAGATGGATATTCTGCATGAGGAGCATCGGTTTGAGTGGATTCGATGGTTCGATCGGCTAGTAGAGGCAGGACCCCCGATATGTAGTTCTTCAAAACTTGTCAAAAGTTGATTTTTATGCGTATTAATGGCTAGGACAAATGCGCAACAACCCTAGTCTTGCGCATATGCGCACCAAAATGGCGCATATGTTGCGAAATTGTGCATTTACGTCACCAAATGGTGCATTTGATTCTTTTTCGCATTTGTGTCCTAAATGTGCACATTTGTTCATTTTGCGCATTTGAGCGTTGAAGTGGTGCATTCATCCCGAAGTTGCGCATATGTGCTATGAATGGGTGCATATTTTTTTGTTGCACATCCGATCTATGGAATGGCGCATATGTTGAGAAGTTGCACATTTGCTATAATAGGTTGCGCATGTGCCAGAATGGCGCATACGCATCAGGAAGTGGTGCATTCATGGTGAAGTTACACTTTTGGTATGAAACGGTGCATTTGCCACCTGGATTGGTGCATTTGCACTTTAAGCAAATCACTTGACTTAACAAAATTAACCCAATTGGTATCCTGATTGATGCATCAATTGATTAGCGATCTCTGAGATTGCCAAGAATTTAGTCGAGAGATGATATGCTGTTTTGATTAATTTGATATGTTGAGCCAATGATAGGACAGCTTGATTGCTTGGAGTAGGTTTTCGATATGGATTTGGATTTCACTGATGGTATGTGTTTCTTAGTTGCAGGAGGATATTCAGGATGTTCTGACATCGCGAGAGTTGTTCCCGTTGCCATTGTTGCAGTGGTATATGCTGACCGAGATGGAGCGGGAGGCTCTAGGTGCTATGGGTTTATATCATGTGCTCTTCATGCTCGAGGTTTGCATGAACCAGGCGATGGTGACTGCAGTCATGGAGCGATTCAATAGTATGCCCCAATAGGAGAGTGCACGGCTTCCCCATTGGCTGGGGACGGGTGCTGAAGAGTATGATTATCGACGGGACCTGGTATACGTGGGGTGTGTGTGTGCTTGCACACCTATACAGAGACATGCATCAGGCAATGTACCACTGAGGCTCTGGTTTAGCAGCAGGCGCGTCTCTTTTACAGTTTTGGTTGTGGGAGCACATTACTATCACACGGCCGATCTGTGTATTTCATAGGCAGAGGGGTGAGCCCTATAGTTATGGCTATGCAGGTGTGATTTCCCAGCATAGGCTAGGGAGGCTTGAGTACTGGAGGCATGCCTTTGATGGAGTGGATGCAGTTGTCTGGTGGTCGTACCTTGACTGCGAGGTATGGGAGGACAAGGCAGATGAGCACCCTTATTGTTTCCAGATGAGGTGGCTGATTAGCCAGACTCGGTACATTTTGGAGCGACAGATTGTCAGCCGAGTGCAGAGACAGTTTTTCCAGGTACAGGGTAGACCACAGGGCAAGGCATGCTTTGCCAGGACATACGCTGAGCGGTATAGGTGGGGTCCTGTGGCCTCTTATGAGGAGGCATTGGCCGATTTTTGGCAGATTCCTTATGCAGCCTAGCTAATGCGGAGAGATATAGTAGATGTCAACATGATGCCAGACTATGAGGAGTGGTTTGCAACACATCTGTTTCCTTACTACTCAGGTCCTGGAAAGGTAGCTCCTCATATAGATGAGGGCGACTCAGACGGAGGGGGTGGAGCTGGTAGGGGGAGGGGTGGACGGCAAAGGAGGAGGAGAGATCAGGGAGATGATGGGGGACATAGACAGAGGCAGAGAGTCAGAGAGAGGCTCGTGGGGTAGTAGGCTATGGGATGGGCACAGGTCCAGGTGCCAGTGCAGCCAGGGATAGCACAGAGACATATGTCGCTGCCTCAGCAAGTGGCATAGTTGACACAGGGATAGGTGCCAGCATAGCAGGTGGCACAGGCCGAGCAGGCTCCACAAGCTAATGTGCAGCAGCAGGTTCTGGTTTCTTTACAGACCCAGATAGGTAGCTAAGGGCTCATCTGAGAGCAGCGGAGTCACACAGAGAGTTAGATGTGACTCAGATATCAGAGTTGAGCCAGGAGAGAGATGCAACCTTAGCTAGTATGCGGGCTATGAGGTCAAAATGGGATGCAACCATGATGGCCATGGGTACCGATGGGACTTCCAGTTTCTTGGTGGCATAGGTATAGCAGTCACAGGCCCAAGTAGCGCAGTTACAGAGTGATCTTACTAGAGCTCAGGTACAGACGCAGTATTACCGGGGCTTATATCACGGTACTATGCCAGCGAGTCAGAGAGCCTCGAGCTTCTGAAGGTAGTCAGAGGCAGCGCAGAGAGCAGGTGGGTCTTGGTCTATGGGCTCAGTGAGGGGCCCACTACCATCAGGGGTGGATAGAGGAGAGGCTAGTGCCGGGAGCAGTGTTCCTTGACGGTAGAGTTAGTCAGAGCCAGACACCCGTATTTGACGTGTATTGTGGTACCTTTTTGATGATGGCTAAGATAGCCGATAGATATATTTTTATTCTGAGACATGTATCACCATTTTTTGTATACATTTATGACATGACTCTGGGATTGGACAGAGTTTGTGATATATTGTACATTTGGACATGTGTTGGATGTTTATTATGATGATCTACCTATTCGATGGTCTACATGTATGTGTTCTTACATTTTATATGCTATGGATGCAATTTGATTTTATGATGTGTTTGTATATGTTATGCATGCTAGATAGATGTTTAGAATGCTTTTGAGTTATGCAAATGCTAATGTGTATGGATATGGTTATGCAGTTTGATATGTATGTGACCTATGTTTTTTATTTTCTTTTGATATGATGTATGGATGCACAATGTATATGGATGATCTAAAATGTATGGAAATTGACTTTAAATGATGTAATCATGTGAATGACTATCTCATGTGATGTGATATGCAACTTATATGTTATGTGTTTGATATGTCCAGATGTACTCAATTGACACAGAGATGATATAGACGAGTGGAATAGAAGAAGACATGGAGAAATACAGACTTTCATTTGGATATACTGCAGGGTTTGCGTTATTGTGTGTATGATATGGAGTTGGTGGTATGAGACGGATGCGGATACAGATTTGTCATCTTTTGCAAGTCTTTTGCTTTCATCATCGGGCACTTTTTGGTATTTTTCACTTTTTTTTTGAAATGTTGTAAGAAAATACAAGCATTTATGTATACTTAGACCGAGATGACCTGAGTATGTCTTACATGGATTTTGATATAGTAGGTTGATACAAGCATCTAGTCAAACTTGAATCTAGATGACCTGAGTACTTCTTGCATTTTAGCAGACAAGGATTGCCCCCTTTTCATGTTTAGACCTCGGAGTCCTCGATGATCTTTTGCCGATCATGTCATTAGACAAAAAGTCATCACATTACTAAAGTTTAATCCACAAGCAGCAGACAAAGAAAATAATCATGCCCCCATCATAGCATCTCTAGCTTTTGGCATCCTCGAGTAACATAGAAAGACATGATAGCATAAATCAAGACTTTTAATCTACCCAACACAAAACATTCTTGCATTTAGATGTGTCTTTTTGTCATAATTGATATGAGATTTAGCTTGAGTGTTTTAGTATGGTGCTCTGTTTTGCCTTGGACAGGTTGATGTTTTTTTTGTCAAGGTTTTTTTTTGGAAGTGGGCTTTGTTGATGTGTTTGTCTAGTGAAGGTATCGCAATCCTTTATTGGTATCCCCTTTTAGAATGGTGGCATTCAAGAATCCAAATCCGCAACTAGGTTGAGGAGTTGCCCCTAGTGTAGACCAGGATCAACTTATTATGGGTGAGATGACAACAGATGTGGAGAGACAGACCCTAAGGGACTGACCTAGTGCCTCAGGGCCTCATTGCTAAATGGCCTTGCCTACATGATGATGTAGAGGCAACGTAGTTCAGGGTGAATCCTGATGGACCTAAGACCTAGGTGATGGCGAATCGGTAGAAGTGGTATGAACTTGGATAGAAAGACCAGATATGGGACTGACAGGACAACAGAGCCTCGGGGGCACATGGATAATGGCCTTGCCTACGTGATAGCTCAGAGGCGACGTAGTTCAGGAATTGGGCCATGGATGGACTAGAGGATAGGTGACAAGATATGAGACGGACAGGGAAGCAAAGCCTCGGGGGTGCATTGATAATGGTCTTGCCTACGTGATAGCTCAGAGGTGACGTAGTTCGGGAATTGGACCATGGATGGACTAGTTCAAGATGAGTGATACAAAGGACACACGAGATATGAAGTTGGAACAGATGGAGGAAGTGGTTTGTTGCAGATAGCGCCTGTGGACTAGGTTTTCACCACTTGCTTTTTTATTTGCACGAGAAGCTAAAAGTATAGATGATGCCTATTTGCCAGGTTTTCACCGTAGGACAATTTTTTTGTTATTTTCTCAATTTTTTTGATTTTTTTGTTCTATTTTTTATCACTTTTTCAATTTTTTTTTTGGATTTTTTCAGGACTCCCTTACATTGGGGTTGTTAAGTATAGAACTTGCGAAGGTGCATGCTGTTGATAGGATCATTGAACAGTTCACCTTCAGATGTAGCCAATTGATATGCCCCCAATCCATAAGCTGTGATGACGACATAGGAACCCAACCAGAAAGGTTCAAACTTTCCTTTCTTTTCTCTGTCTTGCTGATTTCTGGGATTTTCTCATAAGACTAGGTCACCAACTTGGAATATCCGGGGCTTTACTTTGTGATTGTAGCTTCTGGACATGCGTTGCTGATATGCTTTCAGGTGATTAAAGGCCTGTTGCCTTCACTCTTCGAGTAGCTCTAATTCTTGGAGTCTGGTTATTCTGTACTCTTCATCTGATATGAGGCCTTTTAATGAGACTCGCAATGATGGGATCTCAACTTCAATGGGCAAGATAGCTTCAGATCCATAGACTAGGGAGTATGGTGTTGCACCTGTGGGTGTGGGGATGCTTGTGTGGTAGGCCCATAACACAGGATTTAGTTCGACATGTCAGTCACGGCCAGCATCATTGACAGTCTTTTTTAGCATTTTTAGGATGGTTTTATTTGATGCCTCAGCTTGGCCGTTACCTTGTGGGTAGTAAGGAGTTGAGAAGCGGTGCTGGATATGGAATTTGTCGCATAGTTCCCTGACATCTTGGTTTTGGAAGGGTCGTCCATTATCCATGATAATAGACGAAGGGACACCATAATGACAAATGATATAGTTTAGAATAAACGAGGCAATCTGTTTGCCTATGATGTTAGCTAGAGGCATGGCTTCAATCCACTTCATGAAGTACTCTGTGGCAGTGATAATGAATTTATGGCCGCTTGAGGAAGGAGGGTGGATCTTACCCACTAAGTCGAGTCCCCACCAACAGAAAGGCCAAGGGGTCATCAATGGTTGTAGCTCTTGCGCTAGCGCATGTATCAGGTTCCCATGGATTTGGCACTTTTTGCATTTCTTTACAAACTGATAGGAGTCTTGTTCCATTGTTGGCCAATAGTATCCCATGCATATGAGTTTCTTGGCTAGGGTATGGCCACTAGAGTGAGCTACACATATTCCATCGTGTATTTTGCTTAGAGCAGTTTGATATTCTGCTCTATCTAGACTCCTAAGGAGAGTACCATCAAGACCTCGGCAATACAGGGTGTTAGCGACAATGGCATACTGGGATGCTTGCCGGATGAAGGTTCTTTTCTAGTTATGGGAGAGGTCAGGTGGGAGGGTATTCTCTTTTAGATAGGCAAATATTTTACCGTAGAGAGGGGAATCGGTTCCTACTATGTGGCATATGATATGGGAAGCTGGAGTGTCATAAGCAGGACAAGAGACTGGCTCTACTAAGAACTCATATCGTGTTTGATTGTCTGGAATGTCGAGGAGAGATGCGATTGTAGCCATTGCATCTGCAGCTTTATTCTCGATCCTTGGTATCTGTTCAAATGATATCTTGACGAAATACTCCTTGAATTCATCTACCATGCGTTTATAAGGAATCAGTTTCTCATCCTTCGTTTGGTAGTCGTCATTTACTTGGTTGATGACCAGTTGTGAGTCACCATAGACTTGAAGTTCCTTGATGTTCCACTCAACTACTAGCTTGATACCAATGACCAGAGCCTCGTATTCTACTACATTGTTAGTGCAAGGGAACATTAATCTGTATGACTTTGGAATAGTGTCGCCATCAGGTTTGATTAATAAGATACCTGCCCCCAATCCATGTTGAGTGTAGGAGCCATCAAAGTACATTTTCCAATTTGCTATGTTGACGTGGAAGATAGACTCATCTGGAAATTCAAAGCTTAGGGGTTTATCATCTATTAAAGGTGGCTCTGCTAGTTGATCTGCAAGCACTTGTCCTTTTATCACTTTTCTATCCACATATTCTATGTCAAACTCACTGAGAAGCTTGACCTATTTTGATAATCTACCTATTAAGGCCACCTTGTTGAGTAAGTATTTCAGTGGGTCAATCTTTGCCACCAGTTTAACAGAGTATCACATGTAATGTCTCCATTTTTGCGAGGCAAATACAATAGCTAGACATGCTCTTTCTATTGGTGTGTATTGCAACTCGTATCTGACGAGTGTTCGACTAATGTAGTAGATAGCCTGTTCTTTTCCATCATAGTTCTATTGAGCAAGGAGAGCTCCCAGAGCAGTTGTTGTAGCTGAGATATATAGTAATAGAGGCCTGCCCTGAATTGGTGGCATTAATACTGGTGGCTTCATTAGGTATTCCTTTAGCTGTTGAAAAGCCTGCTCGCATGACTCATTCCATTTGGAGGATACATTTTTGTGTAGCAGATGAAAGAATGGGTGGCACTTATCTGCCAGTTGGGAAATGAACCGTCTAATAGACAGTAGTTTGCCCTGTAGGGATCTCAATTGAGTCAAATTTTTAGGAGGTGGCATCTCCATTATGGCCTTCACCTTAGCGGGATCAACTTCGATACCATTTGCAGATACTATGTAGCCTAGTAGTTTTCCTGATGTAACCCCGAACACACACTTTTTTGGATTAAGTCGCACATTGAACTATTCCAGTCTGTTAAAGATTGTCTAGTACTGCTAGATGCCCTTCTCTTGTGAGAGACTTTGGTAGAATGTCATTGACGTAGTCTTCCATTATAGTATGCATCATATCATGGAAGATCGTTGTCATGGCTCTCTGATATTTTACCCCAGCATTTTTCAGACTGAATGGCATGATGCACCAACAGTAGGTGCCCCAAGGACATGTAAATGTAGTTTTGTGCTGGTCTTCTGGTGCAATCTTTATCTGGTTATATCCCGAGAAACCATCCATAAGTGAAAGCATGGTATGACCCACCGTGAGATCTACAATCATGTCGATGTTGGGCAAGGGGAAGTCATCCTTCAGACAAGCTTTCTTTAGGTCCCTGAAGTCACTACAGATTCTGACCCTGCCATCCGGTTTAGCCACTAGTACGATATTTGAAACCAATTCAGGATAATCTATGGGCTTGATAAACCCTACATCTAGCAGTTTCTTCACTTCTTCCTTCACCATGACAGCCACATGCGGATGCATCTTTCTGAGCTTTTGTTTAATAGGCTTAGCTCCTGGAGCTAAAGATAAATGATGCATGATGAGATTTGGATCAAGCCCTGGCATGTCAGCGTATATCCAAGCGAAGCTGACTTGCTTTCTATTGAAGAAATCTGTAAATGCTGGTTTTTCATGTTTTGTTAGAGCTTTTGCCATGTGGAGCATTCTGGGATTATCACCTATGTTGACATTGATTTCTTCCACTGGTTCTATCAAGATCGATGATCTCTCCTGATGTGTAAGATTGGGGAGAGGGTCAAGCCTTCCATCCTTCAGCGCCTCAGAGAGGTTTTCACCGTTGGATACATCTTTATTTTTATTATTTTGATGATCTAACACTACCGCGGAGCGGTTTTCACTGTTAGATCGTTCTTTTATTTTGATACTTTTATGACTGAAAGGCTTGGCTCTCTCTCCAAAATAGGCCTTCTCATTGAGTTCAATAGCATAGCCAGCTCTGTGGTCTCCTGCAGGTATGTGATCTCTAAGCTCAAGGTAATTGATGATTGTGTCATCGTTTTCAAAGGTGTCTAGTTCAGGGGTGGTACCTTCGAGGTCCCAGCCAATAAGTTCAGGGTGCACTAATGGTAAGAGATCAGTAGGTTGGTCTGGTTCAATGGCATTGATGGTTAGGATAGAGTTATTGAAGGAGTGGACAAAATCTGCAATGGTACTCTCTATTAGTGGGTCTGTCAAGGGGGGAAACATTCCATCCTCATGATTTTCACTATTGTTGTTATGCGGGTCAAATTCTAATGGCCTAGCCCTTGGACCTTGTCTCTCGTTGGCATGGGTTGGGTCATACTCATGGATAATGTTAATATCCTTCTCGTCACAAGACATCTAAGAGAGGCTATCCCATTCATACTCGTTAGAATCAGTTTCGCTCCCCAGTTGCATTTGTTGAATTTGTTCAACCAGATTATTAGTAGAGGTTTCTGGTTGTTTGCCTTTTTTCTTGTTGGTTCTATTGTTTCTTGGTGCTCTAGTGTAGCCTAGCCCTATGGTGTCTCAGGCTGTTAAGGTATGAGGTTGGATGGGTTCAGTGATGCCATCCTTTCTTGACCCAAGTGGACCGTGTCCTTCATACCCCATTCTCTGTAGCATTTGGTAGCCTTGACCATGTTGCGTGGAGGAGCTACCTTCATCCTTGTATAGCCACTGTAGGATATCTTTTTCATCGCTTTCATCTTCTAGGTTTCCCCATTTCACAAATGGTCCTTTGGTTGGCCTCTCTGCTGTAGGTGTTTTTAAGATAGGTCTCCCATAGGATCGAGGAGATAGAGGTAGTTGTGCCAAGCAGAGGGACTGAGATATCATGTACTCACCCAGGCCTTTATCTTTGAGTTGGAGTTTAGGTGGAGGTGTCCCTAAAGAAGAAGCAAGTGTAGTTGGGTCAACATGAGAGGAGGAAGAAGCAGAGGCACGGTTATTGGGGATCACAACGTCTGGTTTGGGCTGAATGGAGTTGTAGTATTGATAGGGGTTAGGATCACCTTGGATGGTGATCTCTTGTCCTTCATGTGGGAACTTGATACATTGATGGTATGTAGAAGGTACTGCTTTCAAAGCATGGATCCATGGTTGCCCAAGAAGAATGTTGTACGCTAGCTCCATGTCAAGGACTTGACAAGCTACATCTTTCACTATGGGGCCCACCCTGATTGGTAGGGTAACAATTCCTTTAGACGTTCTTTCTTCCTCATCATAGGCTTTTATGGTGATTTTTCTTTTCAGATCTATAGCCTTCTCTGAAAACCCCAATGTAAGGATTAGTTTGAATGTGCAGATATTCAAACTAGCCTCTCCATCTATTAGGACTCTTTTGATCTTGTGCTTGTATATGAAAGCTTCAATGTGAAGGGAGGCATTATGGGGTTGAGTGATAGACATATCATCCTTCTCAGTGAATGATAGGGAGTGTGGTGAGGTGATGTGACCGACCGTAGTTTGGAATTGCTCTTCAACTAGGTTTGTGGGAACGGAGGCTTCTGCTAAGGCTTTGTCAAGTATAGACCTATGAGAAGGAGACATACGCAGAAGTTCCAACATGGAGATGTGTGCAGGTGTTTTGTGGAGTTGATCCATGATACTGTATTGACCGGATGGGGGAGCGGAAGCTCCTCTAAGGGTGACCTTGTTACTACGGGTAGTAACGTTGCAATCTGGATCCTTGTTGATAGTGATCACATTGATGTGTGAATCACCCTCTAAGATATGGTTAACAACATAGTCAAAGCTGACATTTGTGTAGTTTGCATTGTTAGAGCCACTGTTATTTTTGTTGGAAGGTCCTCCCTGCTCATAGTTAGGAAGAGGATCCTTGAATGCCCGATGATCACTGTTGGAGGTATGTCCGTGAGATTTTCCATTGATAGATATTTTGTTTTGCTCTATTAAGTCTTGGATTATATGCTTGAGTGCGATACAATCATTTGTCTTGTGCCCCCTGTTTCAGTGGTATTCGCAAAAATAATTGTCGTTCCACCAATGGGGTTTGACCTTTGGTTCGTACTCTTGTGTTGAGGGAAGCATTATGAGATTGTTGGTGATTAGCTTCCGTAGGGCAGTTTCTAGTGACTCATCCAAAGGTGTGAACATTCTTCTAGGTCCAAAGTTGGTAAACCTAGATTTGGTATTTTGTGGTTTGTCTTGCGGGGGGTTACTTTGATGTGTTGATAGATTAAAAATTGGCTGCTTAGGTGCCGCATTTTTGGCATCGACTACCCCATCGTTCACAACATTCTTGTTTTTTGTCCAGAATCTAGGTTTGTCATTGTTGGTGTTGGTATTGGGAGAGTCTTTATAGAGCTTGATTTGACCTTTTGCGATTAGGGCTTTTTCTATGATGAGGCTTATCTCAATGACCTTGATTAAAGATGTAGGACATTGGATTTGGATTTCGTAACTTAGGTCTATTTGCAGATTGTGTACAAACATTTCTAGCATCCATTTCTCTAGTATTTGGTGTGGGCACTTGCTTTCCAGTTGTCTCCATCTCTGTAAGAAGGCAGTGAAAGATTCTCCTCCTTTCTGTTTGGTGTTACAGAGATCTAATATTGAGATGTCGTGCTCAATATTGTATGAGAAGTGGGTGACAAATTGGTTGACAAGTTCATTGAATGTTTTAATACTAGGTGGCAGTCTAGAGAACCAATCCATGGCTTGTCCTCCCAAGCTCCGTGGAAATAGTCGCATAAGGTAAGTGTCGTTATGTGCGACCTCTAGACAAGCAGCATTGAACTCTCTGATATGATCTCTTGGATCACCCTTCCCTCGATACTTATCGAATTTAGGCACCTCAAATCTTGAGGGGAAGGGAATCATGATTAAGGACCTATCAAAAGGATATGGTGAAATATCCTCTAGGGTGTAGTTTTTAGTCGATGTTCCCATTTTCATGTCTGAAATTTGTTGTTGGAGGGCTTCAACTTTTTGGTTCACTAGGCTTAAGGCATCCAAGGAGTCAATTGTTGTTTTGCTCTTATCCGCAGGTATTTCACCTTGTCTACTTCCTTCAGGGATTCTCTCTTCGTCAATTTCTTTGAGACCTTCCACATCATAATCCTTAGGGAGTTTGGCTCCTAGACTTACTAGATGTAAAAAGAATTTTGATGGGTTTTGGGCAAGCACCCCTTCAAGTAGGCCTAGAAATTTTGGGTAATACTGCGTGTGGAGGATCTCGTCCATGGAAGGTTCTTCATCATTTTCATGACCGTCAAAAATACTTTTCTTTGCCATTTCTAGCTGCTTTTGTTTTTGTAATCTTGTCAAGACCATGCAAGGTAAAGAGATGGGATGGAGTGAGATTTGGAAGATTTTGAGCAAGGTGCTAGGATGAAACAAGGTTTTTAGCAAGGTTCCTCTTTAGATCTAGATGGTGTCAAACAAGGTGGGTATACAAAAGCGATAATCAAAAGCTAGGATGTTAGGAATCCGTTACTTGATGTTGACTAGCCTTTGCACAATCCACTAGTGGAGTTCCGATAGAGAAGGATAAGTAATCCTTGATACTTGGAGGCTCACTAGGTCTTGTTTGAGATTTGATTTTGATCAAGAAAAATTTGACTATAACCTTGTTGGAAACTTGGAAAAAGATTTTGGTGAGATTTTGGATGGACAAACAGCTATGGTGTAGATAAGGGAGAAATGATTGATTTTGCAAGGTCTTTAACCAGATTTTGAAAACTAGAACAGGTTTGAACTAGTTTTTGAAAAGTATTGATAAATTTTTCTCTTTGGAAGCTACTAGATTTTTGCTCTTAGGTTTAAATGCGCAACAACATAAGATATATGCACAACAGGTCGATGCACATGCACAATACTGGTGAAATTTCAAATGCACAAAGCCATAGTCCAAATGCGCAATATTGGCAAATGCACAGAAAGTCTATTCAAATGCGCAATAAGTTGATGCAGATGCGCAATTCTGGCTATTTTTTGTGTTTTCTCAGAATTTATGGAATTCTGGACCATTTTCAAGATTTTTAGTGTTTTTAGTTTTGAAAAACTTGGTGTTTCTGATGATGTTGATGTTCAATTATGGAAAAAGCACAGCAAACTCATAGAAGTTTTCCATGATTTTTATCTTTTTATATTTTTTTGTGTTTTTGGACTATTATAACTCAAAGACAAGTACAACCTAGGTTCGATGTGACAATATTCGTTGAATCCTCTAGCTGTGCCACTCAAAGCGTGTAGCTCCAGAATCTGGTAGTACCGGCTCCCCTCCACGGCACTCACTTCTCATGCATACCAGATTCGGGTTTCCTTAGGCTCGTCCCCACACCGAACCTTAGGATTGTCCCTGCTACCTCTACTAAGAGTCACTTGAATCAAGGCCGCTTTAAGAGCTCTGCCCTTTGCATCAACGAATAGGGGTTTTTGGTTTGCTACACAATTGGCTCTTAGATAGGGCAACCGTTCGAGTGGTTACATGTGTGGCGGCACTACTCTTTGTTATGGAGTCTCCCAGCCTCAAAGGGTTACACATATGAGGGTTTTGGGGGAGGTTGGCCGTCGGTGTAACACAGCAACACTCGTTGCTTGAGGTTTTCACCCCAAGCACAATTTATTTAAAGTGGCTTGGTAGGGCTTGGCTTTAGCCTATTACCACTCAAGGTCACTCCCACTTGGACAAGCATGCATCCAAGGGCAAGCCCCCCTAAAGGTTTGACAAAAAGAATGACAAGTCTGGCACTTTGATCACCCAATTAAGGGGAGAGCATAAGCCTATTGTCATTCGCAAGCACAAAAAACACTTGTTCACCCAACCTAGTTAAAAATAGAAAAACTAAATGGGCTAAGCTAATTTGTGCACTCACACGATTGTTAACTTGAAAAGTGATTAATCATAGCATTGTTCATTCCTGTTTGTTAACTTTGAAAGTGATTAATCATAGCATTGTTCATTTCCTGTTTGTAGAAGATAGCAGTGATTAAACTAGAAAATAAATCCACAATGCAAGATAGCAATCGAGTTCAGTTACTTCCCTCTTAGTTAGAAAACTATGTGAAGTTTGTTATGAAATGCACTTTTGTTACTTTTACCCCTAGTTAGTCTAAGTGAACTAGTCAAATCATCTAGATGACCTAATCCAGCCACTACCCCTGCAAAACATGCAAGATCCACAAAAATTATACAATAAAAGCAGAATACAGATATGCAACACTGCAGCCTGAATGCGCAGAAACAAGGAGTGTATGCGACTTCTAAACAAATGCTCAAATATAGACAGCAAATGTGCAAGAATCAGAGGTACTGGCACAATAAAAGCATATGCGTAGTTTGACAGAACATATGCACAAAATCAGGGGGTAAATGCGCAACTCAGACGAATGCGCAATTACATAGAGTATATGCACAAACTGGACTCAGGTACCGCAGTGACGATTGGATGTGCAACTTCAGAGGTTGTATGCGCAACTAAGAAGGTCAAATGTGTAACATTGGCATATGCGCAACTGAGGAGGTCAAATGCGCAACTATGGAGGTCAAATGCGCAAAATTGTCATATGCGCAACTGAGGAAGTCAAATGTGTAACTATGGAAGTCAAATGTGCAAGACTACTGTCAGCGATCTGTTCTTCACCTGTATGGACCTGCAACTAAAAACACTCATTTTTTTATTAGTAAAGGGGCAAGAGCCCCACGGTGGGAGCCAAAATGTGGTGGGGAGAAATGTGGTTAGTCAAATTAATGAAAACATATAACCCAAACACCAATGGAAGTTGAAAGCAAAGAAGATTAAAACCAACACAAGTGAATATACTTACAATCTCTTTTACCTGTCATTTTCCATTGTTTGCCTATCTTTCTTTGATCTTGATTGTGAAGCCCTCAGAAGCTTTCCTTGCTTGCTTGCTTGTTGAAGATGGCAAAGGAAGAATGGCTGTAGTACCTTCTTGTGTTGAATGTGAGCTTCAAACACCTGATAATGGAGGACACTTGATAATGGGATGAGGAAGAGAATGAGAGAAATTTGGGTATAGTTATTGTGCAAGATGAAATCCTCTCCAATGGCTTAGAAGAGGGTTTTATTTATAGATTTTCTGAAAAGGGAATGGAGGGTAAGGATCAAAAAATGAGATCAATGGCTCTCATTTTTTGTGAATCTTTAATTCATAATGGATGAATTAAAAATTGTTTATTTGAGAATAGTGGATTATGACAATTGAATTAAATACTCAATTGGTGAAGGCTAGTGGGGAACATTGAATTAAATATTCAATAGTGGAGGATAGTGGGTTATGACAATTGAATTAAATATTCAATTGGTGAAGGCTAGTGGGGAACATTGAATTAAATATTCAATAGTGGAGGATAGTGGATTATGACAATTGAATTAAATATTCAATTGGTGAAGGCTAGTGGGGAACATTGAATTAAGAATTCAATAGTGGATGATAGTGGGGAACAATTTGAATTAAAAATTCAATTGGTGAAGGCTAGTGGGGAACATTGAATTAAAAATTCAATTAGTGGAGGATAGTGGGGGACAAATTCAATTGGTGGAGGATAATTGAATTAAAGATTTATTTTGGATAATAGAGGATATTAGCTAATTAAATATTAAGAATATTTAATTATATGTGCAGCATGGTGAGGTGGAAGAAATGAGGTGCATTGATGAGGTGGATTTTGGACTTTTAGACATTAGAAGAATTGAGGGAATTTAATTAAGTGCAATGACTTTATTTAATTATGGGATAATGAAACAATCAAATAAATTTTGAATATTTATTCAATTGACAGAAGAAAATAAGAATTAAGATAAATATTAAAATATTTACTTAATTTGACCTGAGCCAATTTTAGGTGTATACATTTTGTCCCTCTTTGAAGCAATGTGTTTTATCACGTTGTTTCAAAGAATAGGAATAGTTTGATGCTGATACATGCCCTAGTTTGCCCCTGGTACAGGTTATGGTGATAGGATGCCCCCTCGGGAGATTGGATGTGAAGAAGGTAGAAGGCGTGAGATGGACAATCTCACGAAGAGGAAGGTGAAGACGGGTTAGGCTGGAGAAAAATTGGCTATGGTTCAGAGAAACAGACATGGGAAGCCATCATAGGGTCATACAGTTGGATATGTGCCACTTACTATATATAGGAGCTGGGTCCACAAGTATGGGTCATTTGTACACTTGTCCATAGTTGATTTATCCTCTGGAGAGCTTAGGAGAGCATGGCAGCCAGAGAGATGGATATTCTACGCGAGGAGCATCGGTTTGAGCGGATTCGACAGTTCGATCGGCCAGCAGAGGCAGGACCCCTAGTATGTAGTTCTTCAAAACTTGTCGAAAGTCAATTTTTATGTGTATTAATGGCTAGGAAACTCATCTAGGACAAATGCACAACAACCCTAGTTTTGCGCATATGCGCGCCGAAATGGCGCATATGTTGCGAAATTGCGCATTTACGTTGCCAAATGGTGCATTTGATTCTTTTGCACATTTGTGTCCTGAATGTGTGCATTTGTTCATTTTGCGCATTTGAGCATTGAAGTGGCGCATTTGTCCCGAAGTTGCACATATGTGCTATGAATGGGCGCATATGTTTGTGTTGCGCATGCGATCTATGGAATGACGCATATGTTGACAAGTTGCGCATTTGCTATAATAGGTTGCGCATGTGCCAGAATGGCGCATACGCGTCAGGAAGTGGTGCATTCATGGTGAAGTTACGCTTTTGGTATGAAACGGCGCATTTGCCACCTAGATTGGTGCATTTGCACTTTAAGCAAATCACTTGACTTAACAAAATTAACCCAATTGGCATCCTGATCGATGCGTTAATTGATTAGTAATCTCCGAAATTGCTGAGAATCTAGTCGAGAGATGATATGTTGTTTTGATTAATTTGATATGTTGAGCCAATGATAAGATAGCTTGATTGCTTGGAGTAGGTTTTTGATATGGATTTGGATTTCACTAACGGTATGCGTTTCTTGGTTGCAGGAGGATATTCGGGACGTTCTGACATCACGATAGTTGTTCCTGTTGCTGTTGTTGCAGCGGTATATGCTGACCGAGATGGAGAAGGAGGCTCTAGGTGCTATGGGTTTGTATCATGTGCTCTGCATGCCCAAGGTTCGCATGAACCGGGCAATGGTGACTGCAGTCATGGAGCGATTCCATAGTGAGGATGGGACCTTCCATCTTTCGACAGGAGAGATGGCCATTACTCTGGAGGATGTGTATCGGATTCTGCACCTCCTTATTCAGGGAGAGTTGGTTGAGTACAAGTCACAGCGTGACGCTGGGCTGGAGGAGTGCAGGCATGTTTTTGATGATCCCGAGTTGGCAGGGGAGATCTCGTGGCAGGACATGCATGACTGCTATGACTACTTCCCACGCATAGTGGCTAGACTGATCGGTGGCATAGTATGCCCCGATAGGAGAGTGCACGGTTTCCCCATTGGCTGGGGATGGGTGCTGGAGAGTATAATTACCGACGGGACCCGGTATGTGTGGGGTGTGTGCGTGCTTGCACACCTATATAGAGACATGCATCAAGCAGTGTACCACCGAGGCTCTGGTTTAGCAGCAGGTGCGTCTCTTTTACAGTTTTGGTTGTAGGATCACATTGCTATCACACGGCCAATCTGTGTATTTCATAGGCAGAGGGGTGAGCCCTATAGTTACGGCTATGCAGGTGTGATTTCCCAGCACAGGTTAGGGAGGCTTGAGTACTGGAGGCATGCCTTTGATGGAGTGGATGCAGTTGTCTAGCGGCTATACCTTGACTGCCAGGTATGGGAGGACGAGGCAGATGAGCTCCCTTATTATTTCCAGATGAGGTGGCTGATTGGCTAGACTCGGTACATTTTGGAGCGATAGATTGTTAGCCGAGTGAAGAGATAGTTTAGCTAGGTACAAGGTAGACCACAGGGTGAGGCACGCTTTGCTAGGACATATGCCAAGCGGTATAGGTGGGGTCCTGTGGCCTCTTATGTGGAGGCATTGGCTGATTTTCGGTAGATTCCTTATGCAGCTTGGCCGATGCAGAGAGATATAGTAGATGCTGGCATGACGCCAGACTATGAGGAGTGGTTTGCAGCACATTCGTTTCCTCACTACTCAGGTCCTGGAGAGGTAGCTCCTCATATAGATGAGGGTGACTCAGACAGAGGGGGTGGAGCTAGCAGGGGGAGGGGTGGACGGCGGAGGAGGAGAAGAGATCAGGGAGATGATGGGGGATAGAGATAGAGGCAAAGAGTCAGAGAGGGGCTTGTGGGGTAGCAGGTCGTGGGACAGGCACAGGTCCAAGTGCCAGTGTAGCCAGGGATAGCACATAGACAGATGCCGCCGCCTCTGTAGGTGGCACAGCTGACACAGGGACAGGTGCTAGCGCAGTAGGTGGCACAAGCCAAGCAGGCTCCATAGCCTGATGTGTAGCAGCAGGTTCTAGTTTCTGTACAGACCCAGATTAGGCAGCTGAGGGCTCATCTGAGAGCAGTGGAGTCACGTAGAGAGTCGGATGCGACTCGGATATCAGAGTTGAGCCGAGAGAGAGATGCAGCCTTAGCTAGTATGCGGGCTATGAGGTCAGAGTGGGATGCAGCCATGATGGCCATGGGTACCGATGGGACTTCCAGTTTCTTGGTGGCACAAGTATAACAGTCACATGCCCAGGTAGCGCAGTTACAGAGTGATCTTACTAGAGCTCAGGCACAGACGTAGTATTATGAGGGCTTATATCACGGTGTTGTGCCAGTGAGTCAGAGAGCCTCTAGCTTCTAGAGCCATCCAAAGGCAGCGCATAGAGTAGGTAGGTCTCGGTCTGTGGGCTCAGTGAGGGGCCCACCACCGTCAGGGGTGGATAGAGGAGAGGCTAGTGCCGGGAGCTGTGTTCCCCGACAGCAGAGTTAGTCAAAGCCAGACACCCATATTTGACATGTATTGTGGCACCTTTTTGATGATGGCTGAGATACTTGATAGATGTATTTTTATTCTGAGACAAGTATCACCATTTTTTGTATACATTTATGACATGACTCTGGGATTGGATAGAGTTTGTGATATATTGTACATTTGGACATGTGTTGGATGTTTATATGGTGATCTACCTATTTGATGGTCTACATGTGTGTGTTCTTACATTTTATATGCTATGGATGCAATTTGATTTTATGATGTGTTTGTATATGTTATGCATACTAGATGGATGTTTAGAATGCTTTTGAGTTATGCAAATGCTAATGTGTATGGATATGGTTATGCAGTTCGATATGTATGTGACCTATGTTTTTGAATTTCTTTTTATATGATGTATGGATGCACAATGTATATGGATGATGTAAAATGTATGGAAATTGACTTCAAATGATGTAATCATGTGAATGACTATCTCATGTGATGTGATATGCAACTTATATGTTATGTGTTTGATATGTCCAGATGTACTCAATTGACACAGAGATGATATAGATGAGTGGAATAGAAGAAGACATGGAGAAATATAGACTTTCGTTTGGATATACTGTAGGGTTTGCGTTATTGTGTGTATGATATGGAGTTGCTGGATATGAGACGGATGCGGATACAGATTTGTCATCTTTTGCAAGTCTTTTGCTTTCATCATTGGGCACTTTTTGGTATTTTTCGCTTTTTTTTGAAATGTTGTAAGAAAATACAAGCATCTAGGTATACTTAGACCGAGATGACTTGAGTATGTCTTACATGGATTTTGATATAGCAAGTTGATACAAGCATCTAGTCAAACTTGAATCTATATGACCTGAGTACTTCTTGCATTTTAATAGACAAGGATTGCCCCCTTTTCATGTTTAGACCTCGGAGTCCTCAATGATCTTTTGCTGATCATGTCATTAGACAAAAAGTTGTCACATTACTAAAGTTTGATCCACAAGCAGTAGAGAAAGAAAATAATCATGCCCCCATCATAGCATCTCTAGCTTTTGGCATCCTTGAGTAGCATAGAAAGGCATGATAGCATAAATCAAGACTTTTAATCTACCCAACACAAAACATTCTTGCATTTAGATGTGTCTTTTTGCCATAATTGATATGAGATTTAGCTTGAGTGTCTCAGTATGGTGCTCTGTTTTGCCTTGGACAGGTTGATGTTTTTTCGTCAAGATTTTTGTTTGGAAGCGGGCTTTGTTGATGCATTTGTCTAGTGAAGGTATCGCAATCCTTTATTGGTATCCCCTTTTAGAATGGTGGCATTCAAGAATCCAAATCCGCAACTAGGTTGAGGAGTTGCCCCTAGTGTAGACCAGGATCAACTTATTATGGGTGAGATGACAACAGATGTGGAGAGACAAACCCTAAGGGACTGACCTAGTGCCTCGAGGGCTCATTGCTAAATGGAATTGCATACATGACGACGCAGAGGCAACGTAGTTCGGGGTGAACCCTGATGGACCTAAGACCTAGGTGATGGCGGATCGGCAGAAGTGGTATGAACTTGGATAGAAAGACTAGATATGGGATTGACGGGATGGACCATGGATGGACTAGAGGATAGGTGACAAGATATGAGATGGACAGGGAAGCGGAGCCTAGGGGGTGCATTAATAATGGCCTTGCCTACGTGATAGCTTAGAGGCGACGTAGTTCAGGAATTGGACCATGGATGGCCTAGTTCAAGATGAGTGATATGAAGTGTTGGTGCCTACATCATTTATTAGGTTCCAGGTTTTTAGCTTGTAGGCACCTTCCCAGGATTTCATGAAGTTTCTAAGTCTTGGACCCTAACAGTGTTTTGCAGCATCATCAGGATATTTTGAAGCAAGGGGGTCATCATCATCATCATCATCATGTTCCCAAACATCCCCCTGATGTTTCTTGCATGGGTCATTTATCATCATGTCCAGATATCCTGTGGGGGTCATCATATTCTGCTAACCCGACCTTTGCCGCGGGGTGATATTTTGACATCGGGTGATCTAGGTCAAGATCATCCTGATGTTGGCACTATAAAATTTCTAAGTATGACCCAATATTCTATAGGGTCATCATATTTGAATATCGAGTGATCTTTGTTAAGATCACCTTGATGTTATTTTGTCACCTTATGTTTATTCAACATCAGGATGCTGATGATGTCATGTTCCTACAGGGGTGATATCCGCTCGACCTTTGCCTTCATCTTTTTCTCTGTAGGATGATATTCTATTGACCAGATATTTCATCAGGGTCATCATGTTTCAATATCGGGTGATATTCAGATATCATCCCGATCCTGCATTAGAGCTACAATGCACCCTGATATTTCTACGGGGGGTGATATTCTGAAATATCAGGTCATCTTACAAATATCACCCCGACGCCGATTTATGCAGATGTGACGATGACGTCAGTAGGATATGATAGTGATGTCATTAGGATTTTTCATTGGCCAGACATTTGGTATGCAGATATGATGCTGACATCATCAGGATATATCAGGATGATATTTTATGTGAAGGCAGGGTTGGTCATCAGGAGGATATCTGATGGTCAGGACATTTGCGGATATGATGATGATGCTTATTATCAGGAAGATATCCACCTGTCAGCTTCATGCATTGTCTAGAGGGGGGTGATCTTTCCAAATATCAGTCATATTCAAACATCACCCTGATGTTTCATTAGAGCTATAGTGCAACATGATATTTGTGCATGGGGGTGATATTTCCAAATATCTGGTTATCTTCCGAATATTACCCCAGTGCCCATATGACGATGACATCATTAGGATCCGGGGGGATCATATTTCTAACACTAGTCATTTTGTGGAGATCCCCCTATATGTGAAAATCCTAGTGACGTCATCTGGATATGAAGAGGTATGCAATAGGCAGATATGCTAATGACATCAGTAGGATATGACGATGACATCATCTAAATCTGACGGGATCATACTTCAAGTTTTCAATCTGACCCGATATTGTAATGTGATGATGACGTCATCAGGACATTTGCGGATATGACGATGTGGTTCAATTATCAGGGTGATATTTGCCTGTCAGCATCATGATCTTTTCTAAGGGGGGTGATATTCTGAAATATTGGGTCATCTTACGAATATCACCTTGGTGCCGATTTATGAAAATGTGATAATGACGTCAGCAGGATATGACAGTGATGTTATCAGGATTTTTCATCAGCCAGACATTTGGTGTCGGCTAAGCAGGAGGATTTTCCTCCGATGCATTAGGTTATGCCAATGAAGGCGATTATCATGCAGGAAATATTTCACATGAGGGCAAGGTTGGTCATCAGGCTGATATTTTTCGCGAGGTGATTTTTCATATCAGGGTGATCTCTTTTATTAGGTGGTGCGAATTATCCGGATGAGCTTGGCGGGTGATGTTGACGTCAAGGTGATATTTTGAGCAACAGGATATCATGCTGAGGGAGGGTGATGATGAGGCTTATACTAGTGTCATCGGGAGCAAAAGCACCGACATCATATATGCTCACGACCTAGTATATAAAGTATTGAGAAGGTTGCCACAGGGTGCATGTGGGATAATCAGCTTCCTGCATATTTTCAAATATCAGGTGATATTTCTTGGAGGGAAAAGCTGCGAATGTGCTGTCTTCTGCATTTCCTGAGGCTACAGGCCTGGCACACCGATCAATGGCAATTGTTGCAGGGTATGGGCAATGGTACGAATGGTCAAACCACCAAACTGAAGATGTGGATCCCCAGGTGGCAGCACACGGCTCGGGAACCTCCCCTGTCCCCTCTTCCACCTACTACTTTGAATGTTGAGCACCATTTTCTTGATATACTGCATCTAGCGAATATTTTAATGTGCCATAGTACTGAGAGGTTGAGTGCACCCTCCTTCTATAAAAGGCAAACTGTGTTACTCATCTAAGGGTTGAAAAAACTGGATATATCTGACTCTGTAACAAGATAGAACTGGTTGTGCTTGCTCTGTGCAGGTGATCTTGTGAGTTTATGAGTCTCATGTTTTATGTATTGTGCATAGACTTACTGGTTTCATGCTGTTTTAGATGAATAATGCTATATTGCATGTGTTTTGGTATATGTCTCCTGTATTGAATATACTCTTCTTTTGAATCTAGATATCTAAGGGGTGTCTTAGGTTCTAGGATATAGGTTTACTATATTGAATGTTTGATCTCTTAACTTCTGCTCAAGGGGTAGATTAAAGTGTTTTCAGGTTAAGTGTTGAGGAGAATATATTGCAGTAAGGATATCATAAGTAGAGATAACTTGATACTCTATTCTGGGAGGTATCTGTAAGGCAGATATCACACAAATCCCCTTGAAATCCAGTCTTAGTATGTTTATGCTGAACATTTACATGTGTATGTCTACTGACTCCAAGCCCTAGATAGGCACCGATCTAGCTCTGTGTTGAGGTTATACACCAGGTCCAAGTTTGTATCCACACATAAATCAAACTCAAACTTCAACTCCAAACCATTAGGCTTGTAGAAGTAGTTTAGGACCAAGATCCTTTGAATCACAACTGAACATAAGCCCAAAGCTAGCCTCTTTGCACTTATCCCACAGTTTTGGTCTTCATACAAGAGGATTTATCTGCTTTGTATCAACATCCCAAGCCAACTGACAAGCATATTCTCATGGGTGTTGAATAGGGAATACCCCCTAGGTTTTGCAAAGCCTGAAGAAGAAGAGGAGATGAAAATAGAGTCTATCTCCTACACTGTCGGCCCCTAGCCCAGATATCCTATTGATCACTGATGGCTACCTTGTAAGGAAATCTGGGAATGAACATCCTGTCAGGGAAAAAACCAACAGATTTGGCGATTCCGCTGGGGAACTATGTAGTAAAGAAATTGTCTTTCATCCCTGGTAAAAATAATTCCTAGTTATAGGTGGTGACTCTGAACAATCTCCCAACCGGTTAAAGTAAAATTTATATGTAGGGGAGAAGATCCCAACGTAATCCTTTATTTGAAGAGTTACCAGTAGAAAGAAGGATGATGTATAGAAGAAAAGGAACCGTCTCAGCTAGTCATGAGGGTTCCCCCAGGAATAATGATGATACTAAGGATAACCCTAGGTTTTTCAGGACAGCATGAACCTTATTTTTCAAATGCAGAAGCTGATATCCAAGTTGCATATGAGAGGTAACAGAGTGGTGCTCTGAGAATAAGGTCAGAAGTTTTTTAGGAACGTCCTTTCTTGGATCCCAGTGATAGATTTGAAGAGGTTGAATCTCCAAGAGATAATGATAATGATGATTAGGATGAAATGGGACCATCTACCTCCATGCCCAGAGAAGAACAACTAGCTGATGAAATTAAGAGTTTAAGGGCAGAAATAGAATATCTGCAGGTAGTGAAAATTAGAGATGATATGAGACAGAAAGTGCAAGCTCTGAGAGTTGCTCAGAATGATTCAGTTCCTACCCTTGGCAATGCAAATGTGTAGAGAAATCAACAAAGGAATGAGGTCCATGATCAACATAATGATCAAAGACAGAATGTAAATGATGCTAGAGCTTCATTGAATAATGTAAGAATTTAGAATGCAAATAGAAATGTTAATGCTAATCAGTTTGATAGACAACCCATGCAGTTGGATAGATTTAGACAACTAGTTTTTGATGGCATTCCTGGTTATCCAAATCCTATTGACAAGCATGTGAGGCTGCAAGTGCCTAAATTTTTAGGAAATAATACTGTGTCAGGTGAGGATCATTTAAAAGCTTTTCAAAATGTCATGGACAACTTTGAAGTTGAGCATGAGGATGTTTTTATGAAGTCATTTATGCAATCCCTTGTTGATGAAGCTAAAGAATGGTACAAGAATTTGCCTGACCGGAGTATTTCATCATGGGATGACTTCAAAAGGATGTTTAAGGAGCAATATGGTGACAAAACTGACCCTAGCTTTTTTGTAAATGAGTTCACTAGTATTACTAAAGGGTCAAATGAGCAAGTTGCAGACTTCAATGCTAGATTTACTAAAGTGTTGAACAAATTGCCACATCACATGAGGCCAAATGAACCTATGTGCATAATATTATATATAAATGCTTTTGATGCCAAAACAACATATGGGTTAAGAGATAAAGGTCCTACTACTCTCAAGGATGCTTTCAAGATAGCAATAAATATTGAGAATAATAGGAAAGCATCAGGCAGGACAAACAGGAGGGATGATGTGAAAATTTTGCAAAATCCAAACAAACCTTAGAATATTCAAGGTAATACATCTGCCCCTGAAGACAAAATTGATAAACTGGCAAATGTTGTTAAGGACCTAAGCTATAGACTGGCTAGAAGTAAAAAAGGGATAGGTCCTGATAGGCAAGTTTACCAAAGACAGGAAAAGAGACCATCATTGCATGATATGCCATATAATACCAATTGGCATAGTGGTAAACCTATATTTCCGCATAACAACACAAATCAGAGAGCTCAACATATCAAGGAAACTCCTAATCCTTTGAAGAAAGCTGTAAATATTGCTAATGATACTCCATGGTGCATAATCTGTTAGATGGCACATTCACAGTCACAATGCATGATTGCTCAATCTTTTTATGACAATGTTGTTTCTTGTGATGAATGCAACGAGCCACATTATGTACATGATGATGATGTTAATATGCTATCCATAAGCAGGGAGCATCATCCTCATGATGCAGATGAGAGTACAGATGTTGGGACTCAGGCCTGCCAGCAAGTTTTTTATGATGAAGATAATGAAGATAACTATGTGTATGCTCAGGGCTCACACAACTTCCTAAATAACCTACAGAGACCTTCTGATGAAGAGATTAGAACTCTCACAGCTGCAGCAGTGGCCCAAGTCAAGAGCAATTATAACCTCAGAGGTAAAGCTGAGATAAGCAGCCCACATCAGCCAGAAAGCATTTCTACAGGTTAGCCAGTGCATAGTCATAAAGGGATTGAATCACAAAAAAGGCAATGGGAGAATAACAAGCAAAATTTTAAGCAGAAAATAAGTCATGATTCTCAAAGACCAGAAAATGGAATCCCCCAAGTTGAGTATCAAAACAAAAGTTCCCGAGACAAGAATGATGATCAGGGAGCTGTGAAGATTAAAGTTGGATCATCTCAGGATAAAAACAAAGCCTTTTCACAAGCTACAACTGTGGTACAAAATTGTGCTCCTTTTGATATAGCTCAAGTCCTCTTCAGGTAAAGGTTTCTGTCCCATTGATGGAACTTATGAAGGTTGAAGAAATCAAGAATAGGGCAGTATCTTTAATCTCTGGAGTACTTTGTCAAGCTAAGCAAAATGATGAGACTCAAGGTAAGAGGCATGCTATATGCAATGAAGAAGATGAAGTCCCTGAGGTGTATTTAGGGGTGACCATGACAAATTGCCCTTCACAAGTGGAGCCATTTTATGTATCCCTCATTATAAATGGAAAAGTGATCAGAAATTGTATGCTTGATTCTAGAGCATCCACAAATATCATGCCTTTAGCCATCATGCAGCAAGCTGGATTGAAAATAGACAAGGCATGTGGAAAATGTTATGCTATGGATGCCAGAGAAGTACCTGTCATTGGAATTATAAAAGATGTGAATTTCAGACTGGCAGCATTTCCTGAAAAGAACTATGAAATGAACATAACAGTGGTTGACATCAAGCCACAGTATGGTATGTTGCTGTCAAGAAGATGGGCAGCACTGATTGGTGGGAGTATGCAATTGGACCTGTCATATGCTATGATCCCTATGAATGGAAGAGATGTCAAACTGATCAGAGAAGAAACATCACCAGAGACAGTTGAGAATCAAGAATCAAAGGAGCATGTATGCTTTGTGAACACTGACTGTGATAATTTTAGAGTTGTCTTAGATGATAAAGAGGATAAAGAGGAAAGTATTTGAATTCAAGAGCTGGACAAGCAGGGTCTATGGACCATGTATTTTGATGGAGCTTGTGCAAAGGAAGGCTTTGGAGCTGGAGTTGTATTCCTGTCCCCAACTAGTAAGCTCCTAAAATTCTCCCCCTTGCTAAGATTTGCTTGCACAAACAACATTGCAGAGTATGAAGCCTTACTCTTAGGTTTGAATCTAGCTCTCAAACATGGAATTAAGATGCTGAGGGTATTTGGGGATTCTGAGTTAATTATGTCTCAAGTTAGAGAAAGGTATGCCTCAAAGAACAAGAGATTAAAACAATACAAGCATGCTATGTGGCATACAATTGAATTATTTGATGCATTTTCAATAGGCTGGGTAGAGAGATCAAAAAATGTCATGGCTGATTTCTTAGCCAATGTAGCAATAAGGCCAGATGATATCACTCTATCAGGTGTTACAAATGTTGAAGTTAAAATTAGACCTATAGTACCAGAAAACATATGCAGTTGGCAAGTGTTTAATGATGACAAGGACTTGTTAAGATTTTTGCACTGCATAGATGAATTTGAGAACCAAGAAATTGATTTTCAAAATTTTGTAGAAATTATGGATGGAAAAGAGACTCTTATGGGGAAAGAAGTAATTCAGTTGAAGACTAACAAAATCCCTAGAGGATTGGTAGCTTTAGAAAGAGCTTTTGACAATAGAGACCAATTGGTCACAAAGACGTCTCCCACAAATAAAGATGACTTAGAGGAGATAAATTTGGGGACATCTCAGGCCCCCAAGAAGGTATACATTGGCAAACAGCACAAACCACACATTAGGAGCATGTTGATTGCATTACTGAAAAAATATAAGCATGTTTTTGCCTGGTCATATGAAGACCTCAAAGCTTACAGAGAAGACCTATTCCAGCATGAGATCCCATTGAAGCCTGGAGCTAAGCCATTTAGACAAAAGCAAAGGCCTATTAATCCTACCTTAGCTCCAAAAATGCAAGAAGAACTCAAGAAGCTTAGGGAGGTTGCAATAATTGTGCCAATTAGACATTCAACTTGGGTGTCTAACCTTGTCCCAGTCAGAAAAAAGAATGGTGATATTAGGCTTTGTGTTGACTTTAGAAACTTGAATATATCCTCCTTAAAGGATAATTACCCATTGCCTACTATGGAAGCTATGTTGCAGAAAGTGACTAGTTGTGAACTCCTATCCATGATGGATGGATTCTCAGGTTACAATCAGGTGAAGGTAAAGGAATCAGAACAATATAAGACTACCTTCACCACTCCATGGGGAACTTATGTATATGTGAGAATGCCATTTGGACTAACAAATGCAGGTGCTACATTTCAAAGAGCAATGGATGTTGCTTTTGCAGGATTGATTGACTCAATCCTGGCTGTTTATCAGGATGATCTGACTGCCTATTCAAACAAGGAAGAGCAGCATTGCATGCATTTAGAGCAGATTTTCATTAGAGCACTAGAGTATGGCATTTCTCTAAATCCAAAGAAGTGTGCTTTTGGGGTAGTGGAAGGAAAGCTCCTGGGGCACATTGTTTCTAAGGATGGAGTTAAGATTGATCCTGAAAGAGTAGCTGCAATTGATAGGATCCAGATGCCAATGACAGTAAAAGGAATCTAGTCCTTCTTTGGACAAATAAATTTTGTCAGAAGATTTGTTCCTAACTTTGCAGAAACTACAAGGAACATTTCTAAAATGCTAAAGAAGGGTGAGACTGTCAGTTGGGAAGGTGAAGCAAGCAGATCTTTCCAAGACATCAAGGAAGAAATCAAGATGGCTCATGTGCTGAGATCCCCTGATTTTTCTAAGCCATTTCAATTATTTTCATTTGCTTCTTTCCATACTATTGCTGCATGTTTACTATAGAAAAATGAAGATGGATTTGAGCAGCCCATAGCTTTCTTCAGTATGTCCTTGCAGGCTTCTAAGTTGAAGTATGACATCATGGAGAAACAAGCATATGCACTAGTCAGAGCAGTCAAGAGTTTCAGGCCATATCTAGTAGGATCCCAGATAGTTGCATATGTGCCTCATGCAGCAATCAAGGACATCTTCACTCAGCAGGAGGTGATTGGAAGAAGGTGCAGATGGATAAATAAACTGCAAGAGTTCAACATAGAGATACAAATTACTAAGTTGGTAAGGGGACAAGGGTTAGCCAAGATGATGGCACAGTCAAACTTGGAAGCATGCCAAGTCAATGCAGTCCAGAATGAGAATGTCAATGTATCAAAATCTGAATGGTATGAGGACATCATATATTACTTGCAAAATCTAAATTGTTCTTCCCATTTTAGTGACAGTCAAAAGAGGACCTTAAAACTACATGCAATTAGGTATGTTATTGTTCAAGGTGAGCTGTATTAGAAGAACCCTGATGGTGTGCTACTAAAATGTGTGGATGAAGATGAAGCTAACATTATTTTGAATGACATGCATACAGGGGTGTGTGGTGGACATTATACTGCCCAAACAACAGCTCATAAGATCCTTAGGGCAGGATACTGGTGGCCCACTCTCTTTTTAGATGCACAAAGGCTGGTAAGGAAATGTGACCCTTGCCAAAGGTTCTCAGGAAAGTTAAGATATGAAGGTGCACTGCCCCTAAGAACTGTAACTGTGGATGCCCCATTTCAGCAATGGGGAATTGATTTTATAGGGGAAATTGCAGAAAAGTCAAGTGGGGGACATAGTTGGATTTTAGTGGCTACTGACTACTTCACCAAATGGATTGAGGCTATTCCAACTAAAAGAGCTACAAGTAAGGTAGTGATGGATTTTATCCTAGAGAATATCATCATCAGGTTTGGAGTACCATTCAAGATAGTCACAGATAATGCTATGTGCTTCAGATCTGGTGAATTTGTTGATTTTTGCAACAAGTATGGGATAAATTTATCATATGCATCACCATACCATCCACAAGGAAATGGTCAGGCAGAGTCAAGTAATAAGAGCCTCATGAAAATCATCAAGAGGATAGTGGATAAGAACAAGAGAGCTTGGGATTCAAAGTTAAAGTTGGCATTATGGGCTGACAGGGTGACAACAAAAAAGGCTATTGGAAGGTCACCTTTTGAGCTGGTATATGGTGCATTAGCCAGGCTGCCTATAAACAACCTCCTGCCAGTTTACAAATTCATCCAAGAGAATGATGAGGAGAATGAAGACTCCATGACAGAAAGAATAAACTAGCTGGTTGCACTGGATGAAAGCAGAAGGGAGGCCTACCAAATCAATCTCAAGAAACAACAAAATGTGAAGTATCTGTTTGACAAGAGAGCTACAGAAAGGAAGTTCCAGATAAATGACTGGGTGCTCATCTAGAATGCAAGAAGTCAAGATAAGGGCAAACATGGTAAGTTTGAACCCTTATGGATGGGCCCATATCAGGTTTACAATACTCATGGGGAGGATTCTTATATCCTCCAGGCCCTAGATGGTGAGATGTTGGAATTGCCTGTGCATGGTCAATTCCTCAAGTTTTATTTTGCATAAGTGATCTGCCTCTATGCACATTTGTAAAAGTTTGTGTATATTGTAAATATCTTGTACAGTTGGTGGTTTTATTTTGCAGGAGCACCCCTACAAGACAGGATATAGTCCGCATGACAGGACATTAGTCTATTTTTAGTATGTTTGACTTCATAATGTAATAAGGTCCATTGGACCAATGCATATGTATTAGATCAGCCTAGGAGAGTGTGCAGGCAGTTAGAGTTCGTGATCAGGTTGTCTGAGCTATCTTCTCCCCGCCGCTTGGAAGCTCCCAGCCGCTGGGAATCGAGTTGGTAGTACTCGTAGGATATTGCTATAAATAACTCAGATCAGTTAGGGTTTGAAATTATGATCAAGAGAGTAGTAGTTGTGTTATGATTGTACTGGTGATTGAGTGAAATCCAGAGATCAGTCCAGACATTGTGAAACAGTATTGTAGAAACAGGACATTTGTGTTTCATCTGAATAAGATCTCATCAATTGCATTATCTGGTTTATCATCTGTTTATGTTTTGATTTCCGTTCTGATTACAAGTTGATGGATTCCTTCAACCCTTCCACCGGCTGATTCTGTGGATCGGTGGAATGGTCATGTATGATAGTTTAGTTTGCATTTTAGTTTTCTGCATTTCATTGTTTGAGAGATCAGTTGGTAGCATGCTATGAATCAACCTAGCATCCTCTGGACTTGGGCACTTGTGCCCTAGTCTAGACCTATTTTGACAAAACCCAAATTTAAATTGTCAACATTGTGATCGTTAAAAGGTTTCTCTTTGTCAGCCTTTCCAATTTAATTTACAAATGTTAGTGAGAATGTATATATAAACATGTTTAGGACTTCATTTGTAACTAAAGATGGATAATGCGAACTTGTGATATTGAGCTAAAGATATTCAAGGCTTTCTAGTGTAGGAGCACCCCTTCAACAAGCTAAATATACATCTGAGGGAGAAGACTAAGGTTTAATATGTTTTATGCATTTTATGTTGTCATGTAGTATTTGTGTTGACATTTCATGTTTGTAAGAACCGACCCCACCATGAGAACCGACCCCACCATATGAACCGAGGTCACAAATTTGGCATCCTAATAAGCCAATGTGGACATCATTAAAAATTTGGGGGTATGTGGAGGATTAAACCAATGTGTTGTATTATTAGGTGTTTTGTTGTCTTATGATAAACATGTGTTGTGTGATTAGTTAGGGTTTTTTATTATAATCTTTATTTAAGCAAAATCAGAACAGGGGATTTGAATATAAAAATAAGCAGAGGTGGTTAAGGAAGGGTTGGCTTTTCATCTTCTGGAATTATCAAATGTATGAATCTCTGTAATCGGTTTGTGTTCCTTGAGACATAGAGAGACGAAGTTGAAATGAAGAAATAGAAATTCTGTCAGTTGTGTTTTACAAATTTTGAGGTTCTGTGTAAATACTCTGTATATCAAATTGTTCTATGTATATTATCTGTATAGAATTGTTTTGTATTTAATTTAGTCTTTCTATTGTCGAGATGCACGATTAAAACCATTCCACTGGTGGATTTCTGTAAAATCAGTGGAATGGACTTGTAAAATAGTTTTTTGTTTTGTTTTCCTTGTGTTCATGGTCATGGCAAAATAGAAACTATGAGATTTGTTATAGAGGAGGTTATCGGCATGAGATTCAGATATACATTTTATGTATATATGGCAATTGCATACTAGGAACAGTTTGTGAGTATACCGCATTTGTATGCGAGTATCATCCTGTGTATATCCTGTGAAGAAAGGTATGTATAAGAGTCCTTTTGGGTTAAGTTCATGTTGTTCACTGAATATACAAGCAGTGTGTATATCACTAATGTACCTGAGTACATTTCATGTGTATATCGCATTTGTATGCGAATATACATTTCGTGTGTATCCTGCATCTGTGTATCAGGTTGAAGTGTATCGGGGAAACCGATAGTAGATGGTTGCGGGTGGTTGAACCAATTCAAAGGTTCAACGGTTCAACGGATACAACAAGTTCATTTGGTTCACCGGTTCATCGTAGTAAGTGTTGCTGACAGTTGAACCGACGAATGAACCGGTTCAATGGTTCAATGGACACAGTGGGTTCATTTGGTTCATTGTCTCAACAAGGAGCATCGGGTTCAAGGGTTCCTTGGGTTCATCGCCGATAATAGTAAGGGTTGTCAATAGTTGAACTGGTTGAACGATTCAATGGTTGAACAGTTCAACAAGTACAGCGGGTTCATCGCTGATAGTATTAAGTGTTGCGATAGTTGAACCAGTTCAACGGTTCAACGGTTCAAAGAGTTCAGTGGATTCAACGAGATACCAAGGATCGTTTGGTCTGTCAGTCCAACAAAGCATAGATGGGTTCAATCGGTTCAACCGAGAGTTGCCAACAATGTTAAGACTATGCGATGGAAGTATATTGAGCCGATAGTTGAAGGTTCAACAGTTCAAAGGTATCAAGGGGTTCATTTGGTTCGACGGGTTCACAGGTTCAATGAACTTGGAGGTTTCAAGTGGTTCAAAGGTTCAACCACAGAGACAGTTTAGCAATTCTGATCTACAAAATTGAATGTATCAGGTTGACTCAGATTGGGGAAGCTGATAGCTCATGTGTTACTGATAGGCAACCGATGCAAAGCGCATACATCGGTATAAGGTATGCAATCGGAGGAAGGTTGTTTTCCCCGGCCGATAGTGTGATATCTGACCAATGGGTAAACAGACAATGGTAAATGTATGTGGGTGAGGGGTTGACACCTAATTTACACATTTCTGCTGGTTAGCTCTGCATCAAGTGGTATCAGAGCAAAGGAGTATCCTTTGGGTAGAAGAAGAAGACAAGATGTCAGACGAAGAGGGGTTACAAGAGTACCCAGCAAAGATGACCAACGCTAAGTTGGCAGCCTTAGTGCATAAGCAAATGGCAGAGAGCAGAGCAACTCGGGCTCAGAATTAGGCCTTGAAAGAAGAGGTAGAGAAGTTGAGGGACAGAGTAGAGAAGGGAGAAGAAGATTCTGGTAAGCGAGAAGATGGGGATGAAGAGGAGATCCCTAAGAAGGAAGAGATAGAGGTTCCTGCAGACTAGAGACCCTTACTTAACACCCTCAAATACATGGAGAGAAGGACCATGGATATGAAAGTAGACCTGCCAGTGTTTGCAGGCAAAATGGAACCTGATTCAGTGATGGAGTGGATAGACTCCTTGAATAATTTCTTTGAGACCGAGGAAATACCAGAGCACCAAAGGGTGAAGATGGCTCAATCCAAAATGAAAGGGGCTGCACTAAATTGGTGGAATTTCATCCAAGATGATAGGGTGAAAGAAGGAAAGAACAGAGTTGCTACTTGGAAGAAGATGATGGCTTTAGTGAAGGAGGCCTATGTTCCATTGGATTACAACATCCAATTACATAAGAGGAAACAAAACTTGAAGCATAAGGAGTTAGATGTCAGCTCATACACAAAAGAGTTCATGAAACTATGTGTCAAGACAAAGGTAAAGGAGAATGAAGAAGAGAAGGTGGCAAGGTACCTCAATGGATTGAGGTTTACCATCCAAGAAGACATAAATTTGCATAACCCAGAGACAGTCCAAAAGAGCTACCAATTAGCACTCAAAGTGGAAGAGAAAATAAAGAGAAGACAAAAGAAGAACAATAGAGGAAGAGGGAGATAGCAAAGAGGGGGAAGAAGTCATTTCAGAGGCAGAGGAAATGGATTTGGATACCAAGGTGAATCAAACCAAGAGAGCAATAAAGGAGACAACAGTCAAACCCAAAGGGGAAGTTACAATCAAAGAGGAAACTTTAGGGGCAGAAGACCACCATTTAGAGGGAGATCTCAGGGCAGAGAACCTATCAGATGTTACAATTGCAATCAAGAAGGCCATATAGCTAGCAGATGTCTAGAAAAGGCAACAAGTTCAATGGGAGAAAGGAGGATAAGTCTGATCCAAGAATCTGATTGTCAAAGTGTGACCAGCTCAAACACTTTTCAAAGTGTGAATGCTCCTAACAGTTATGGACATCCTGAGAAAGGAGAATCTTTGATGATTAGGAGAGTAATGACCACCATGAAGGTTCCTAACAAAGAACCCCCACAAAGGAAGTCTCTCTTTAGAACTACTTGCAAGGCAGGAGGAAAGGTATGTAGAGTTCTGATTGACTCCGGATCCATTGAAAATTTTGTGTCAATTGAAATGGTAGAAAAGATTAAGCTTAGAAGACTGCCACATCCTTGCCCATACAAGATCTCATGGCTCACCCAAGGTTAGCAAACAGTTGTGGAAGAACAGGCTTGGGTGGAGTTTCAAATTGGACCATACAAGGATAGGTTATTGTTTGATATTGCCAAGATGGATGCTTGCCATCTCCTATTTGGAAGACCATGGCAGTATGACTTGAAAGCACACCATGATGGAGTTAGAAACACAAATTCAATCACCAAGGATGGTAAGGTGATAGATTTGCTACCATTAATGGAGAATGAGGTGGAATCAAAAGGGAAAGAAGTCAAGGCGATGATGGTAAAAGGCAAATAATTCATGAAAGAGATAGTAGAAGAAGGAGCAGTTGCATATGCTCTAATTCCATGCCTAAAGGTGAACAAGGAGTAGCAGCAAGAAGTCAAGGGAGAGAAGAGGCAAAGGTACATAGATCTGGCTGTCCAAGAGCTATTGGACAAATACAAAGGCATCATCTCAGATGGAATGCCAAGGTCCCTACCACCTATGAGGGACATCAGCCATTGCATAGATCTAATCCTAGGATCCACACTTCCAAACAAAGCAGCATACAAGCTTACCCCAGAACAAAATGCAGAGGTAGCAAGGCAGATTGAGGAATTGTTGGAGACAGGTCTAATTGGCAAGAGTTTAAGCCCATGTGCAGTACTGACTGTACTAGCACCAAAGAAGGAAGGCACTTGGAGACTTTGTACTGATTCAAGGGCTATAAACAAGATAACAATCAGGTATAGATTCCCAATCCCTAGGATAGAAGATTTTCTTGATTGCTTGGGGGGTGCTAAATATTTCACAAAAATATATTTAAAGAGTGGCTATCATCAGATTAGGATTAGGCCAGGTGATAAATGGAAAACTGCATTTAAGACCAATGAGGGGTTATATGAGTGGAAGGTCATGCCATTTGGTTTGTCCAATGCCCCTAGTACCTTTATGAGGTTGATGAATGAGGTCTTGAGGGAATTAACGGGAAAGTTTGTCATAGTATATCTAGATGACATCCTGATTTTCAGTAATATGAGGGAAGAGCACCTCAACCATATAGACTTGGTCCTCAAAAGGTTACATGAAGAGAAGCTAATGATCAACTTAGAAAAGTGTTTGTTCATGTAGGAAGAGATCATCTACTTGGGATTTCTCATCTCACATAACAAACTGAAAATGGATCAAGAGAAGGTAAGTGCCATATTGTCTTGGCCAACTCCTAAAACCTTGAATGATGTTACAAGTTTCCATGGGTTATCAACCTTTTATAGGAAGTTTATAAAGGGGTTTAGTCATGTTTGTGCACCCATGCTTGACACCATAAAAGGAGAACAGAAGTGCAGATTCACTTGGACAAAGGAGGCAGATGATTCATTTGAAACATTGAAGAAGAAGGTGGCAGAGCAACTAGTCCTTGCACTTCCTAACTTTAACAAGATTTTCCAGGTAGAATGTGATGCAAGCCACATGGCAATTGGGGCAGTAATCAGTCAAGAAGGTAGGCCTATTGCATTTTTTAGTGAGAAACTAAATGATGCAAAGAAGAGATACTCATCATATGATTTGGAGATGTACACTCTAGTACAGTCACTCAAAAAGTGGAGGCATTACTTGATGCAAAAAGAATTCATAGTGTTCATAGATAATCAGGCCCTTAGTTTCATAAACAGTCAAGAGAAGCTGAACCATAGACATATGGAGTGGGTGGAGACTTTGCAAGCTTTCACCTTCACACTCAAGCACAAGAAAGGGGTCAAGAACAAGGTAGCAGATGCTTTGAGCAGGAGGGATCTAACCATAAATCAGATCCAGTTGGAGAATGTTGGCATTGACTCTTTGAAGACCATGTATGATGCTGATAAAGACTTTGGAGAAATCTATAAGGTATGTATGTCCTTTGGTGAAAAAAATTATGTTGAGTTCTCTGAATTTCTGATCCAAGATGGATTACTTTTCAAGGGTGGACAGTTGTGTATTCCAAGATGTTCTATGATACTGAATATAATTAGGGAGAAACATTGTGGCGCCATGGCAGGACATTTTGGTCTGGATAAGACACTTGATCTTGTGAAGAGGCATTACTATTGGCCCAAGTTACAGTCAGCTGTGAGGAGATTTGTGGAGGCATGTGTGATATGTCAGAAAGCAAAAGGGAGATCCACTAATGCAGGTTTGTATAAACCACTACCCATTCCTTCTAGGCTGTGGGAGAGCATAAGCATGGACTTTGTATTGGGTTTGCCTAGGACAAGGAAGGGATATGATAGTGTATTTGTTGTAGTAGACAAATTTAGTAAAATGGCACACTTCTTGCCATGCAAAACCACTTGTGATGCTTCATATGTTGCTGATCTATTTTTCAAAGAGATAGTGAGGATACATGATTTGCCATTGAGCATAGTGTCAGATAGAGATGTGAAATTTATTGGCCACTTTTGGAGGACTCTTTGGAAGAAGCTTGGAACAAATTTATCCTTCTCATCAGCCTACCATCCTCAAATAGATGGGCAAACTGAAGTTGTTAACCGTTCATTGGGAAATCTACTAAGGTGTTTGACAAAATAGTATGGAGAGAAGTGGGATAACATCGTACCGCAAGCAGAATTTTCCTATAATGACACCATTAATAGGAGTACAGGAAAGTCACCTTTTTAGGTGGTAAATGGTATTCATCCAAGGGGTATTTTGGAGCTGAGAGATCTACCTATAGGAGAGTCTATTAGTGCAGATGAAGAAGCTTTTGCATCAGCCATCAAGGAGGTGCATGATCAAGTCAAGACCCAAATCCAACAGACTACATTGAAGTACAAAGCATATGCTGACAAGAAAAAGAGGGATGTACAATTTGATGTTGGAGATTTGGTGTGGGTTAATCTGAAGAAGGAGAGGCTCCCAAAAGGTAAATATACCAAGCTAATGCAGAGGAAGATTGGACCATGTCAGATTTTGAAGAAGTGTGGGCAGAATGCTTATGAGATCCAACTTCCTCCTGATCTTGGATTGTCACCCATTTTCAATGTATGTGATTTAACTCCATACAAGCTGAATGCAGATGTAGAACAAGAACCATTGCAGGATGCAACAGATGATGATATTCCTAAGCAAGATCCACCAAAATTGAAGAATATATTAGACTCAAGAGTGACAAAGAAGACAAGGAACAAAGAGTACATGGAGTACTTGGTGGCTTGGCACGAGAAACCTGATCTAGAGGTAGTTTGGATGACTGAAGATCAGATCACAAACCATGGTGCAGACCTTCAAACTCTGATCTCAAGTGGGCTTGAGATCTCTTCTCCCGGGGAGTATGGTGTAGGAGCAGCCCTTCAACAAGCTAAATATACATCTGAGGGAGAAGACTAAGGTTTAATATGTTTTATGCATTTTATGTTGTCATGTAGTATTTGTGGTGACATTTCATGTTTGTAAGTACCGACCCCACCATGAGAACCGACCCCACCATATGAACCGAGGTCACAAATTTGGCATCCTAATAAGCCAATTTGGACATCATTAGACATTTGGGGGTATGTGGAGGATTAAACCAATGTGTCATATTATTAGGTGTTTTGCTGTCTTGTGATAAACATGTGTTGTGTGATTAGTTAGGATTTTTTATTATAATCTTCGTTTAAGCAAAATCAGAACAGGGGAGTTGAATATAAAAATAGGCAGAGGTGGTTAAGGAAGGGTTGGCTTTTCACCTTCTAGAAAATTTATCAAATGTATGAATCTCTATAATCGGTTTGTGTTCCTTGAGACACAGAGAGATGAAGTTGAAATGAAGAAATAGAAATTTTGTCAGTTGTGTTTTACAAATTCTAAGGTTCTATGTAAATACTCTGTATATCAAATTGTTCTATGTATATTATCTGTATAGAATTTTTTTATATTTAATTTAGTCTTTCTGTTGTCGAGATGCATGATTAAAACCATTCCACTGGTGGATTTCTATGAAATCAGTGGAATGGACTTGTAAAATAGTTTTTTATTTTGTTTTCCTTGTGTTCGTGGTCATGACAGAATAGAAACTACGAGATTTGTTACAGAGGAGGTTATCGGCGTGAGATTTAGATATACATTTTATGTATATACAACAATTGCATACCGGGAACAGTTTGTGAGTATACCGCATTTGTATGCGAGTATCATCATGTGTATATCCTGTGAAGAAAGGTATGTATAAGATTCCTTTTGGGTTAAGTTCATGTTGTTCACTGAATAAACAAGCAGTGTGTATATCACTAATGTACCTGAGTACATTTCATGTGTATATCACATTTGTATGCAAATATACATTTCTTGTGTATCTTGCATCTATGTATCGGGTTGAAGTATATCGGGGAAATTGATAGTAGATGGTTGTGGGTGGTTGAACCAATTCAAAGGTTCAACGGTTCAATGGATACAGCAAGTTCATTTGGTTTGCCAGTTCATTGTAGTAAGTGTTGCCGGCAGTTGAACCGGTTCAATGGTTCAACAGACATAGCGGGTTCGTTTGGTTCATCGGCTCAACAAGGAGCATCAGGTTGAACAGTTCAATGGGTTCAGCAGGTTCATCACTGATAATAGTAAGGGTTGTTGATAGTTGAACTAGTTCAACGATTCAATGGTTCAACGATTCAACGGGTACAATGGGTTCATCACTGATAGTATTAAGTGTTGCGATAGTTGAACTGACGGTTGAACCAGTTCAATGGTTGAAAGAGTTCAGCGGGTTCAATGAGATACCAAGGATCATTTGGTCCGCCGGTTCAACAAAGCATAGATGGGTTGAATCGGTTCAACCGAGAGTTGTCGACAGTGTTAAGACTGTGCGATGAAGGTATATTGAGCCGATAGTTGAAGGTTCAACGGTTCAAAGGTATCAAGGGGTTCATTTGGTTCGACGAGTTCACGAGTTCAATGAACTTGGAGGTTTCAAGTGGTTCAAAGGTTCAACCACAAAGACAGTTCAACAATTCTGATCTACAAAACTGAATGTATCAAGTTGACTCTGATTAGGGAAGCCGATAGCTCATGTGTTGCTGATAGGCAACCGATGCAAAGCGCAAACATCGGTATAAGGTGTGTGATTGGAGGAAGGTTGTTTTCCCCAGCCGATAGTGTGATATCTGATCGATGGGTAAACAGACAATGGTAAATGTATGTGGGTGAGGGGTTGACACGTAATTTACACATTTCTGCTGGTTAGCTTTGCATCAATTTCATTGTGTTGCAGAGTAGTATTGTGTTGTGTTTGTATGTGTTTGTTGCATATTTGGCTTCATCAATCCATCTCCTCATGATTTGAAGGCATTTCATCTTCGTGAGGGTTTTCGCCTCCAAGGTGATATCTATTTTGTGTTTCAATCAATCTATCTTATCATTTGATTTTGCCTCTATCCATCAAGGACACACACTTTATCTAACAATGGTGTTGGAAGGCTTGAATGCCATTCCGGGGCTTGACTGAGGCAAGCTCCTAAACACCAAAACCCCCAACTCCTCTCTTTTGATTGCAAGTTACAGGTGTATGATCTTATAGAGAGGAGTTGCAAGAGATCAGAGCAAAGGATAAAGAGCCACGATATGAAGAAAACGGTGAAGAATATTCCCTCCTGGACAAGGGCACCCGCCCCTGTGCCCTCCTAATTGTTGTTGTCAAAAACTCTGAAGCAGGTTGCAGTCTTCATCACCTCATAGTTCTAGAACCACAGAAAAAGTTGCATGTTGAACTAGGGCACCCTCTCTAGTGTCCACAAAGTTTTCACTTTCCAAAATTTGAATCCTAGTATGTTTCTAATCTGCATTTAGTGCTATCCTATGTGATCATTTGTCGTGTTTCATCCATCTGTATACAATTTGATATAATTAGGGTTCAAGGCTTAATCGAACTAGGGTTTGACATAACTATCAATCTATTATATCTTTCCTATCATTCCTAAGTGACACACAACCTATAGCTGAGTCCTCTTCATCTGTAGTGACTTAGCTTGATTGTTGTCATTGAATGTATATGTGAAAGGAGGGTTTGATTGCATCTAATTAACCACACTTCAACCTCATTCCCACTTTTCATAAATAACACTTTCAATGAATCCATTTTGTGGTGAGCCCTATAATGATGGCATCCAATTTTTGTTTAGGGAGAGGAGGATGTTAGAGATGGAATCAAACTCTAAAACCCACAAATGATATTTTCTTGGACATCTCTAAACCTTCATTCAATAGATCCTTTCTAAATCATGTCAACCATGGTGTATCACCAAGAATGTCTCATTTGAAGTGTTTGTGTTTTTTTTGTAGGAATGTGGATGTCATGGGGAGAAAAAGAGCACATAGTCTTTGCTCCTTTTATTTTCTTTTTACTTTATAATCTTACAAAACTTTCACTTGCATAAGGAAAGGAGGGTCAAGGAGCTATTTGACACTTTTCCTTAGTTCCTCATGGGTTCTGCAATTTTTCCCTTATAAGGGCTTTCAAAACACTTTTGCACTTTTAAAATTGCGTAGGTGTTTTCACATGAAACAACACTTACACAAAATGGTGTTAATTGAAACCATACCCCTCTTCAAACATGTGTAATAGACATCAAGGCAAAGAGGTTCCTAACATTATAATCAATGGAGTTCAAATACTCAATCCAAATTCAAATCTATATATACCATTCAAATTTACATATGCAAGAGTTAATACTACAATCTCATAAATAAATCTAAAATAGTAAACAACAAAACATTGATTTAGTTATAATTCATTTCTTCATAATGGTGCTTTGATCCTAAGCCCCAAAGCTAGGGTAAAGCTTAACCAGTCGGTGAGTTGTAAAACGGTTGGCTGGTCGAAATCCTGTCGACGGAAATGGTTTCGACAAATTGATTGACAAGTAAGGTCATTGAACAGGTTGAAAGAATTACAATGAAGAGGTCGACGGCAAACAGAGTCAAAAAATCCATAAATAGTCGGCACGACAACGTGTCGACTGTTTATGGTGGGCGCAAAGCTAATGAAGGTGGCAAAGAACAATAAACTATCATAACTTTCTTTAATATAAAAAGAAAAATGTCTTATGCTCTTGAAATGAAATGTGTCTCCTAATACACAATATCAAGGTTATAAGGTAAGGTTATAAGGTAAGGGATAAGGCGTCCTCTTTTCACTGGCTTGATCTGCCATAGATGGTGAAGGAGATGGTGGGTTCGTTTGCGTTCTTACAGGCCGCCTCTTTTGATATCTTACTCTTGGAAAGTAATCTTCCCTGCCCATTTGCTCTCTTAAATGGGCTTCGGGAGGTGCCCTGAATAGTGGCCTGCGATAGAGTTTCACTTTTATTTTCGAAACGCCGGCTTGTCTGAAGAGCCACAGTCGTCTGTTGTCATTCGACCACATTACACCATTCTCATTTTTGGCCACCTCTATCAGAGGAAAATTGCTCGCATTGAGTCGACCTGAGCGAAACTCAGTTAAAGCGTCCGTTAGGAGAAATTCCTGTCCAAGCGCTTCATTCGTCCAAGCTTAAGTAATGCATTCAACATCACATTCAATTCTCAACTTCTTTCACACGATTGACTGCAGATTAATCAGTGGAGATTCCAAGTTAGTGGAGATGGGTTTGATGAGCCCCATTAAAAAAGTTTGAGACAATGTTCGCCACAGATTAATCAGTGGAGATTCCAAGTTAGTGGAGATGGGTACGATGAGCCCTATTAAAAAATCTTGAGACAATGTTCGCCACCAGCTCTCTCAGTTATTCTTAAACATTATCTACTTTAACAGTCAAAAGTAAAATTTGGCCAATAAAGATAGGACTAATATTTATCAAAATTTGGCTAATAAAGATAGAACGAATATTAATTTTTTATTTTTTTTGGGGGTGAGGATGATATTTAAGTAAAGTGTTAGCGACAGCAAATATCTCTCATTTGCTTTAAGGACAAAGATGAAAAAAAATTATTTAAAAATGGTCATGATTTGTCATTTCAACTTTATTAAGAGAATACAATATTTTCACCTTTACGTAGTAACTTAGAGTAGAAGTCATTTGCTTTAAGGACAAAGATGAAAAAGCTTTATTTAAAAAAGATCATGATTTGTCATTTCAACTTTATTATAAGAATATTGTATTTTCACCTTTAGGCAAGTAACGTAGAATAGAAGTTATAAGACTGAAATAATTATATAGATATGTTTAGTTATAAAGTACTGAAATTAATAAAGAAAATATATTTAGCTTTTGGGTTTGATGTTGTATGTTTTGTAATATATGTTTTTTTTTAATTTGTCAATGTTAATGTACTAATTTTGTAAGATGGCATTTGTTAAACTAATAAATTGATTGTACTTTGCTTTAAGTCATTTCCACAATGTAAAAATGGTTTTTGTGTTTATATATTCATGCTAAGTACATTTTATCTTATCAAATCTTGTTTTCCTTGACTATTTGAACATGGTGGTGCTAGTAGACACTAGTAGATTTTCCTATATGAAGTGGAGGAGGTGACATGCTCCCCTCCTTTTGTCTTAGCGTAACCCTCAAAATCATTTCAACAATTTGTAGAAATTTCAAGACACTTCAAGTAGCCATGTAAATACATATTTTGTCCTCCTAGGTGTGAATACAATGATAATGCAATTCTAAATCATGATATCATAAGATGATTCTCTTCTCTCCCACAATCTTGTAAAATGAATTTAGGGATTGCCCTTTTATACAATACCCTAGCACACAAATTTGAACCTTTCATGCTCAAGTCAATAAGTAATGGCTGGTAGGAAGACAATCAACTTGGACATAGGATTAAATTTGGATTTGAAAGTTTTCATGTGAAATATGCATTACTAATTTAAACTAGGTGTAAATTAACACCCACAGGTTCAGCGTATTATAAGGCATAGAAAACTAAAGATTGACTCTAGACTCTTTGTGTTGAAGTCACCAAAAGGACTCACAAGACCAAGAATCATCTAAAACAAAAAAATAACCTTCCACAAAAGAGAGAAGTAATGAAAATTCTATAATGCCAATATTCACCATAGTATACCATTCAATGAAATAAAATATACATAGAGGGCCCTTGTATATATAGGAAATGGTGAGACATAAAACAATATCAGATTATAACAAGTGTCATGATCTCATGACTTGAGATAAAAAGTAAATTCCATGAGTAAACTTAAGTAACTAGGTGCAAAAAGAAGCTAGAAGGGATACTAGTTAGGTAATATATCATGTTACCACCAGCACCCCACTTAAGTACAAATTAGAGGAGAAAAAAAGAACAAATAGACTCCAAGATGGGTCTCAACAACAAGGCCTAATGAGATACCCATGAACAAAATATTTCTCACAAATGGAGAAAAGGATAAAAACCCATAGGAAGAAAATCCTCCCTCAAAGAGAGAAAACATGAAAAGAAACATGTATAAGTGAAGGAAGGAGGACTCAAGGTGACCCTCTAAGGATAAATTCCCTCACCCTAAGAATTGATCACAAGTAAAGATAATGATGTGATGTCAAAGGCTTAGTGAAGATATTTGCAACCTACTTAGTAGGAAAATGTACTCTAAGATAAGAACACCACCTTGGGTGAGTTGCCAAATGAAGTACATGTGGATTTTGATATGCTTATTCCATTGATGCTCTATTGGGATGCATGAAATGTGTATGGAACTCTGATTATCATACCAAAGAGCAGTGGGGTGATAAGTAGGAACCAAACTCTATCATCAACTTGCAAAGCCAAAGAACCTCCTAAGTAGCAATAACCACACCTTAATACCCAGCTTCTATAGATAATAATTCAACAACATAGCTACCTCTTGCAAGACCATGCAGTTAGACCAAAACAAAGGGAATATAAAAAAATTAGAAGTAGAATTATGATCATCAAGATCACTAGCCCAAGTCATTGAAGCCCATAATTAAAGAAGCTCCTTATGTGTAGTGACTGCCAAAATGTTAATTCCCCTAGATATACTACAATATAAATTTGACTGCCTTCCAGTGACTCTCATGAGGATCTTGAGATAAATAGGAGACAAGACCAATTGCAAAGGAAATATTAGGATGACTATGTGTTAATTACAAAAGATTGTGAACCAACTACTAGTATAATGTAGCATCAACTTTGGTTGTAGTGAAACTAGTAGAAAATGTGATATCTAATTGAAATGGAGTTGGGAAAGGTTTGCAATCAGCCAGGACAAATCTGTAAAGAAAATCAAGAGAATACGCCTATTGAATTATAGAAATCCCCTTGAAATATTGAAGAACCTTAAGACCAAGGAAGAAATACAAAAGACCAAGATCAATCATATCAAACTACTCCATCAATGCTCTCTAAACACCATGGATCATGAAGATGGAGCTGCCCATAAGAATCAAGTCATCTACATACAAAACAAGTATCAAAAGATGCTCCTTGTGTCTCTAAGTGTAAACTAGTATATTGGAATAGTAGAAAAATTAACTAGAAGTAAGTGAGAAGTTATCCATCTTCTCATATTTAGACTGGGGAGCTTGTTTGAGACCATGCAATATACAATGTGGCCAACAAAAAAGTGAAGAAAATTGCACAAAACATGGAGGCTGCTCCATATAGAACTCCTCGTGAATAGATCATAGTGTAAGAAGACACTATTCATATCCATCTAATAAATTAACCATCCTTGAAATGCAACAAGAGAAAGTACAAGATGAATAGAATCCATCTTGGCAATAGGATAAAAGGTCTCAAAATAATCAATTCCCTCAACTTGTGAAAACCCCTCAGCCACAAGACATGTAAATTTTACTTGTTAATGGATCTATTTTCTACATATTTGGTTTTGCACACCCATTTTCACTAAACTAACTTTCTTCCCTTGGCAAGAGAGACAAGATTCTATGTGTGATTTTTTATCAAAGAATAATACTCCTCAATCATAGCACTAGCCCACTTTAGATTTTTTGTTGCATCTATAAACCTCTAAGGATCATTTAAAAGTGTATGACTCAAAAGATTGACATCTTCTATCTATAAATGAGTTTAGTGACTGAGAATACGTAAGATCATGAACCAAAGTTTTAGCCTCCTCAAGAGTAGTGTGGGCCCAATAGGGCAAAGATTGTGCACTAGGATGTGGTGGATTAGGAGCATCATCTTCATCATTCTCAAGAAGTAAAGTATCCTCAATAGATGAAAAAGGAGTAGATAGTGAGGGATACGAAAGTGATGGTGTATCCACCTGTGTGAAGTGCTAATCAAACTAGATATCTCACAAAATGAAAACATCTTAAGTGATAGGATAAAAAAACCTATAATCCTTCATGTCCTCACAATATCCAATAATGATCAGAGGTTGACTATTCTTCTCCGTAGCCTTATGTTTACCATCTAGAATGAATTCCCAATCCTCACTACCAAATACTCAAAAAGAAGAAACATTAGGCTTGATATGGTGTTGGTAAATATATTTGTTGTTGTGATTCATCACTGAACTCAATGTAACTCACCCAATGGGTAACGATTGCAATAGTTGGAGAAATTGCCATTGAATAGATGATTTTTCTTTGCATTTGAGAGGGGAGTCTCCCTTCTATAATAGGGATTTCTATATTTTCATGAACTTTTAACCAAAAAGTACAAAAGAAAAAGAAATGGAAATAAAATAAAAAGGGGAAGAGTAAATACACCCTAGATAGATTAAACATAGACAACTATCTAGAATTACTCAACATGAATCATGAAGGAAGGAAAGAAAAAGGGTATGTAAAATTGAATAGATAATAGATTCATTTCCACATATAGTATTAACCAAAGATGGGATAAAATATGCATATTTGTTAAATACAATCTAGAGTTCAACAAATCTACACAACAATGATTGTTTGAAATAAATAAACAAAATTGAATCAAATTTCCAAATTATAAAGAAGGATCTTAAGAAATAATAACAACACAATCTAATATAAGAAAAGATAATGCTCAAATGACATATTGAAAATTATAGTCCTTCCTGAAGTATTATTCCTCAAAATTTCATGAAAGAACAAAGTCCCTTGCCTTCTTATACAATATGTTGTGTGTTTGGCCAATAATGGTAAGCAACAATAAACCTTGACAACACTTTATAGTGAATAGACTACATTTTATAGGGAAAGGTTGTTCACTTTCTTGTACAACTATTCTAGTTACCCCTTTGGATATTACAAAAACATGTAAAATAATATTAGAAAGCCTTTAAATGAGTGTGTTTACCTTAACTCATTCAAATAAATATGTTCCAAACATAAATAAAACTAAGTTTATAATAAAATATTAATCCTTCATTTGAATTTGGCAGGCTTGTGGTTGTCATGGAATTATGTCAAACATTTCATGTACATTGCCTATAGGTGATGATTCCTAAATTAACTATTTATGTTTTCATCTTAGCTTGACAAAAAAGTTATTTAATGACTTTGATTGAGTAGAAAAATCATATCTAAATACCTTTATCCTCTACTTTCACATTCATGGTACCATCAGAATTCACTTCAAAAGTAACGTCAATTTGAGGAACTTCCCCTTGGAACTACACAAATATCATTCAACTAAAGTGTCTAAAGTAAGGTGGGCCCATTGTTGCACCTATAAACAATGATAAACCTTGATATCAAATTGTGGCCTTATATGTTAGATGATGAGTATAATATCTCATGAGTTTATTTTGTTTTCTAACCATTATAAATTTACCATAATTCCTTAGCTAAATGCTTATTAGATGAAGTATTTGCAACATATTAAAACTACATATTTCTAAGTGCATTCCCTCCTAAAGTAAAGGTTCCAATCAACTCTTACTCAGGTCAAGCATCTACTGAAATGTTCCAATGCCTTCATTAAATTTATTTTATGTTTAAAACTTGTAACTATGGTGTTTAAAACCCTTGCAATAGACCATGGTGTTGATGAAATAGTAATTAACCTTGTCTATGCTTAAAAATTTTGCATTTATGTCATTTGGGTAAACTTCAAGGTCAACTTCAAACCTACAAATTATATGTTATCAAATATTTTTGTAGATCTTTCAACAAATCCATTTTGTGGTGAGCCCTACAAATGATGGCATCCATTTTTAGTGTAGGCAGAGGAGGATGTTGGATATGGAATTTAACTTAAAAACTCACAAATAATATTTTCTTAGACATCTCTGAAGATTCATTCAATAGATTCTTTCTAAATCATGTCAACCATGGTGTATAACTAAGAATGTTTCATTTGAAGTGTTTGCATTGTTTGTAGGAATGTGGATGTCATGAGGAAGTTTATTGAAATGTCTACATGGGGAGAAAAAGGTCACATAGCCTTTGCTCCTTTTATTTTTATTTTACTTAAATATAATCTTAGAAAACTTTCACTTGCATACGTAAAGGAGGGTCAAGGATCTATTTGACACTTTTTCATGGTGGATCAGATACCAATTAGGCTTGAGAAGATACTCACACACGTGCTTCCAAGTTGTTGAGATAAAGCTTATTGTGGGCAAGTCTTTTGCCTCCATGGTAAGGGAAGCACATGACCTTGTATTCCCTGGCTATCCTTTGCTTGGTAGATAACATTATCGGTGGGCCCATAGAAATTGACACTCCTTTCTTTATTAATTCTAGAATTGTTGTTGTGCCTTTTTGATTGGGTATTGTGAATACCAAGTGGTTGATTGTAACCTTTTCATAGCTAGTCAAATTTTTGAATGTCTTTGTTGCTTGTTTGAAAACACTAGCCAATTGGTATCCTTGAAACAAAATTGAATCCAAGGTCATGTAACCCATAGTCCAACCTTCATGCGAAAATCAATTCATTTTGTGTTAGTCCAAATCATAAATCCACTTTTCCATCATCAAAACAAGTCCATCCCCTTTTCAATCCATACTCCATATCCACAACCTTTTAGCCCCTATCTCATTTTCTCAAACCTTAATCCTTTGTTCATTCAATTCTATAGTCCATATCACCCATCCATAGATCTTCACATATTATTCCCCATCCTATATCCTTACATTAATCTAAACCACACTTTTATCCTAATCACTCCATCTTTTTTACACCTTAGTCCATCCCTTGTTCCATTTAAATAAATCCCTTATCTACACACCTTGGCCATAACAACTGTTGTCATCCAAGTCCATTACCTATCTTAGAAATCCTTGGATAACATAAATGTCACTTTTGGATCCTTCTTTATTCAAAAATCATCCCATCCATCATTTATGACCCTTAATCATCCTAGGGCCTAAAATCTAATCCTTGGGAGCCTTAACTATCCTAGGGACCATAATTCATCCTTTGAAACTCTATAACTATCTATGGATTCCAACCAATCTTAATCAAAATGAAAACATCATTAGGATCTAAAACAAGTGTGATATAAACTCAATCCAAGTTAAGAAAACTCATCCATCTAGGTCATCTATTCCTAATCATCATATGATCCATCAAAATTATCCATTTAAATCATTTGTCCAAGCCATCCCAAAATCATTTATAAACTTACCTAAGGTCATCACCCTTTGTATTTAATATCCCTCTCTTACCATAATCATCCAAATCCAACCATAAATCTTTGGGTTCAATGTGGTCTCCTTTTTTCTACTCATTTGATCCAAATCCAATGTAATCAATTCATCTCAATATTATTGGCTCTTGTCACTTGAAAAACTACTAGAATAGAAATGAATGAATAAAATACCTTCCTTAATCAATCTCTCATAGAGTGATTCCTCTTTTTAGGAGAATCATCCCAACCACCACATGATAGTAGTGAAACTAATGATGACCTTCCTGATCAACTTGAGTATCCTAGTGATCCCTATACTATCCTTCATTCTAGACAAGGACATGACTTAATAGAGAGGTTCATTGAAATAAACAAAGATGTAATCCTTAAACAATTCACTGAATTAGGTGCTAAACTACCTCATGTTATGACATCTCTTGTCTTGATCACATAGTGTACCTCAATCCTCTAGCTCATAGGCATACCCATGAGGAAAATCCCATCACTTCTCATGACCAAACTAACCTCCATATATACCAAAAACATCACATCTCAAACCACATGATCCTTCACCATCAAAGGTAAAGACAACCTCCATCTTTTACATGACTAAACAAAATCCCACTTAGATCATAATAATCCTTCTCAAGGCAAACAATCTCTTTCCATTAGGGGTAACCCCCACTATTAGGAATCGGTTCCACCTACAACACACATAGACCTTCACAATGAGTCCCAAAATTCTCCACTCACTAATTGAGTTACATCAACTATAGACACCCAACCTCAAGCTAACCACCATACTTCCCATGTGGAGTACATTTCTATTCCCATCCCAAACCAAAACACCTCCCACATTCACACTTCCAATATAACTATTCCTAATCTTGGGCTTCCATCTAAAACCAACATCAATTCTCTATGAAACATCAACTGATACCAATAATTCACCTCTCCTAAGAACTACAATCAATACACTTATCCACCACCACCTAACTCATCTTTCAATGAAGAATGGAAAGCCATGAATGAAAATTTCAAAGGAATTCAAGAAGGGACTCATAAAAAATCATATAATTTAAAATAATTATATCCCTATCCTTTTGATTGATCCATATCACAACTCCCATTTCCTACCCCCTTTGAAATTCCAAATTATGATAAATACAAGGGAAAGGGGTATCCTAAGGAGCATATCAAATTATTCTTCATGGCAAGCCAAGAAGTGGTACATGAGGACATATACTTACTACACATTTTCCCCCATGGTCTAGGTGGGCAAGCACTTGAGTGGTTCTTGCACCAACCTAAGGGGCCCATCACATCCTTTAGAGACCTAGTTGAAAAATCTATTCGACACTTGAACTCTTATAATATGGACCATGAGCTAGCTATGATGGACCTTTGCAATACCAAACAAAATCAAGGGAGATATTTTCATCATTCCTTCAATGATGGAGAGCCTTGGCTTGTAGATTACCATGGTTGGTTCCAAAAAAAGCAATTTGTTTACATCTTTGTCACAAATCTCAACTTGGAATTGGCATTCCATTTACAAGTCCAATGTGTCACTTCTTTTGATGAGTTCATTAAAAGGGGAATCCAAATTGAAAAATCCCTCATAGCCAAAGGAGCAATAAAATTTTATTCAAAGGATCACAATCAAAATGAAAAATAAAAAAATTTCAATGATAAAACCAAATTCTTTAGCAAGAACAAGAATGTAGTTGGAGATGGTGTTACTAAGACAAAAATTTTCTAAAACATCCAACAACCTTCATCCATTACCATTCCATCCACATCTCTCAAGCCTAAAACAAAGAGGGGACAATTCACACCATTAGGTGAACCTATTGAAGGTATCTTCTACCAATTGATCAAATCCAACATGATCACCTTTCCTCTTACAAAACCCTTTGTTGAAATCCAACCTAAACCCTCTTGGTATAAGGAGGATGAATATTGTGACTATCACTGAGTTACAAGTCATGCCACAAACAAATGTAAGAAATTAAAATGTTGTCCTATTTTTCTCCCCCACCAAATAGCCCAAATCCATAAAATCTCTAAGTGTTTTCCTTATTTCCCCTTAAACCCTAATTTTTACGGTCAAATCTTACTTTATGTTATAATCCATCGTTGATTGTCTAGCCTAGGTTACGGGTCATTTAAGTTATAACCTTGAGTCCTATATGTCATGAAGTGACCAGCCCCAAGTCCTAATGTTTACCTTTTATTGCCCATCAAAGTCATGTTCTTTATAAAGTTCTTAAGCCCTAACTCTTTCTAGGGGCCCGAAGGTGCCACATGGTAGGATATCGCAAGCCTACAGACCGCCGAAGTTGATGTCATGTTCCCACCGCAGGGCTGTGAAATGAGGATAGTTGTAAAGTTTATCATGGCCTATGGCCATAGGATCAATGACTCAGTTGGATGAAGTAGATTGCGCTAGGTGTCGAAGGATAAAGTGAAGAGGTGTGGTCGTTAAGGATCGAACGGTAGCGTAGTGTTGCAGGAGAATCTTGTCTGCAAGAAAGATTATATGCATGGCTGTGAGATGATGACACATAGCCTATTCCTTTGTTCTTCCTCCTTTTCAAAGGCTGCAGTGGGTAGCTTCCAAGTTGTACCATGTGTCGGTGCGGTGCAAGTTCTACACAAAGCAAAGGCAAGTTCCCCTTTGATTTGCACCGGCCCGCCATGTGTCCAGGTTCGTAATTTCAGAATCAGCTAAGTGGTAAGTGTTTTTCAGGCTTCAGAGTTCCCTTCTTCCACGTTCCTCTTTTGGAAGGTCCGATCTCTGTAGAGTTTCATTGTGCCACATGTTAGCCCCACACAAGTTCTAAACAAAACAAAGAAAAGAGGCTCCTCAAGTTTGCATGAGTGATTCATGTGGTGGAGGATAGAACTTAAGTTCCGATGGAGCATTTCATCAAACACTGTGGCATTTTCGCTAAGACTCTTACCTTCGTTGAGCCTCATCTAGACTCCTCGTAAAGTCACAAAAATTGCCACATAGGAAGAATCTTTGGGCCTCAACATAGATTCAAAAGGGAAAGTGATGGTTGTCGTTTCTAAAAAATAATTCTATCTATGACTATTATTCAAAAGAGACTCTCTAGCATCTCGAAGGTGGGAAAGATTGCCGATTAGGAAAGTATGCAGACTCTGCCAATCGGGGTATTGTAGGGGTCAAAATTTCAAAGGATTCAAAATCATGGAGACACAGATTTGAGGCCTTTAAGGATTTAAGTGTTGTAAAAGATTTTCTCAAGAAATATAGTCTCATATGCCATTAATGCAAATCCTATGCCTCTCAGATACCCTTTTCAGATATTTGTTGCATTTATGGTTACAGGTCGATGAGTTAGTTGCTCACCTTGAAGAGGGACAAAATATCTCTCAACCACCTATGGACTCCAGATATTTTCTGCATTAATTCTTGCAAATAGACATCTTTCAGGCAGAGATATTTTCTGACAGGGCCCATGGGGCAATTTATTGTAATCTAATTAGGTCATTTGGAATCAGATGCTATATATGCATGAATGTAAGATGTAATAAAGGTTGGAAAATAGTTTGATATTCTTGATGCCTCTATTTTCCAAATAGAACTTTCCTCTGACGTAACTGTGCCTCTTGATCAATACATATGGTGTTTTACTTTTTCATGCTTTTTAACTTTGTGTAGTCTTAGAATTGGCTATTGTTTGTGGATGTTTAATTCCTGGCAATCCATTCTTTACCTCTATTAAAATCTTCATGATCTATGTAAGTTTATTAGTTGTATTTCTTTATTTGTGCATCTTAGCTTTGTGAATGTTATTTATTCAAACCTGATGTATCACCCCTTTCCATTTTCAGTTCATCCTTCTTTCACTTTTCCTCAATGGTGGATAGATTAGGTTTAGTCTTAGGTTAGATGAATCTCTCATTCAGCAAAGGAACCAGCCTCTCTCTGGAGATTTGACCTCCCTGCAGAGTCCCACACCTAGAGGTCATCTCAATGTTTCACTAGATTGTTGGAGCCCTAAAAGCCTTCAACATTGGGTGCAAATCTATATGAGAATAGTTTTTGGCACACCCCGTGGGACTCTAAGCATAAGCAATCAAAGAATTAGGCTAAGAATTTGGTGTTCTTCTTAGTACTCTATAGATTGGCAGATGTTTTATGCACCTGGTGACTCTACAAGCTCTGGGTCTTGATCAGTGCCATCTTTTATGCCTATGCAAACTAGGACATCTTTAAGAGGTAACTTTCAATTTGTTGAATTATCTATTGCTTCTTCAAGGAGAAGGTCTAGGTTATCTAGGTCTCCTGCAAGAATGAACAACAACCTTACCTTACCTCATTCAAGGGCCCAATCCACACCCCCTCCTATTAGGTTTCAATATAATAGAAGAAGCTTGCACATTCCTATACTGAATTTGAATATCCCTAGGATGGCAAGAAATCTACCCTTTGTGACCTTTAATGGAGGAAGTCCATTAGATTTGGATGCATACAATGGCATACCTATTGTATCCCTAAAAAGTGTTTCACCCTTCACGAGTGATGGTTCTATAACCCCTGGTGAGCATGTCAAAGGCATATCCAATGTATGCTTGGTCCATCATATACAACATGAAGATGTTGCAGTCTGATTCATGGTCTCATCTTTTAAAGCGAGAGCTCTTCAATGGTTTAGGAGCTTGACCCCTGCTTCAATACATACCTGGGATGAGCTAGGAGAAGCCCTCTACAAATAGTTTGGAGAGAGGACAGATAATGTTTCATTGCTTGAGCAGTTAAAAACTATCAAAAGAGCTCCAAGTGAGATGCTAGCAGACTTCAACTTCAAATTCCAGAGGACATGGGAGAGAATTCTAGGTATCCTCATGCCATCTCCACAAGGTGCTTTCTTGTATTTTTTAAGAGATTTGAATCCTGACATTGTAGTGATGATGCAATCTATGGATGATGAACCCCTACCCATTGGCTATGAGACAGCTCTGAAAGTTGAAAACTACCTAATACAAGCTAGAAAAACTACTCCCAGACCTATTGTTCCACTTTTTCCAGAGTTTCCTTCATCATCCAACTAGCCCATTATTGCTCCCATCCCAGAGCCTAAAGCTTCAACATCCTCTCTTTCTCAGGAAGAGAGTGACCTTAAGACCCTAATGGCCAAGTTGACCAATAAGGTGAATAGTATAGCTATTCAAACTGCTCCCAATCCTCACCAAAATTATAGTAAGGGGTAGTCATCTAGCCAGAATTGGTACCAAGGGTATAATCCTAATAGAAATCATAACTAGAATCAGGGTTACCAACAAAATAGATACCAAAATCCTAACCTTGCACAACCTTTACAAACCATTAGACCTATATCAAAGATACCAGCTGTGAACACAGCTAGGGCTTTAGTCCCTACTCAAAATAATTTGGCCCAGGAGGCAGATTGGTGCTACTCCTGCAACCAAACTCATAACCAAGCCTCTTGTGCTCTTGGAACACAAGAGAGAGCTTTAATGGTGCAAAACTTTAACACTCAGCAGGCATCATTATCAGAGCCAGCCAATAACAATCCCGAAGTACCAAATTATGCTACTTTTGATGCTAGCATGATGCTATGGACTGCAAAAGATTTTTGTGTTGTCAATCAACCTATGGACAATGTTGTTATGCCCATTGTAGACAATACCAGATCAAAAAAGAGGCAGTTGGAGGCTACACCCATGCCTACTATGTTACAAAAAGAGCCTGTCCCAAAGGCAAAAGTGGCCAGTGCCATAATTCCAACTCAGAGTAGCAAATCTGCTACCACAAAAGAAATTCCATCAGGCTCAAAGGTTCCTGAACAAGTTGTAGATCCATCAAGGAAGGGAACATGGATTCCCTCAATGTATAAGGCAGCCATTGTTCTACTAATTATAGAGGAACAAGTGGAGAAAACAAGTATCAATGTCTCCATGTGAGAAGTAATGTCCATCCCTTCCCAAAGCAATTTGTTACAAGAAGCCTTAAGGCACTTCCCATCAACTGAGTTAGTAGCAATAGATCCATCAACTAAACAAAAAGAAAAGGCTCTTGTCAGTCTTGTGCAACCGAGTGAAGGAGAAGTAAGTACAGTAAAAAAACCATCCCCTTTCTGCTTGTCTTTGATCATTGGCAAGTTTTTAGTGCACAACAGTATGATTGACAATGGAGCTAGTGTTTCAATCATGCCCAAGAAGATAGTAGATGCATTAGCCATCAAGTATACCCTTGTTTCATCATGAGTATTACAATTAGATGTCACCTCTATGAACACTATAGGAGTGATCAAGGGACTAGACTTCACTCTACATGCATGTCCAAACCTGACTTTCAAATAGGACATTTCAGTCATTGATCTTCCTCCTTTCTTTGCCATATGCCTATCAAGGGACTTCACAACTAAGGTAGGTGGCTACCTTTCTTCTCACTAGTCTCATATGCTTTTGAGGACCAGATATGGTACAAGGTTCACCATCAAGGCTGAACCAATTTCAAATTATCATGTGGAAAACTATGAGCACGGCCTGGTGAACCCACATGTTATGTTTCAAGGTGAGGAAATGCATGAACCAGAGTAAATTGAAGCTGAACCTTCACCTCTTCCTATTCCTGATCTATTTCTTAATGAGTGGGCAAGGGGTCATGAATATTTTGACCCTTATGACACCACTGAAGTGACTGATTTGGGCAACTACATGATACATGAAGGGGATTCTTTAGTCACTTCTATACTTAAGCTAGATGATGACTCCAATGGTCCATGGAATATAGTTTTTGATAGTGCAAAGAGCAGAAATGGAGCTGGTGCAGGGGTTTTATTAGTCTCTCTGACTGGTAGGAAGATGCATTTTGATCATAGGTTACACTTTTCTTGTACCAATAATGTAGCAGAATATGAGGCATTGGTTCATGGTTTGCTTATAATAGAAAAGGATAAAATCAAACATTTGGAGATCTTTCGTGATACTAAGTTGGTGGTCAACCAAGTTAGACAGAAATGTGTTATAAAAAAACTAGCTTCCAAGAGCTTACAAACATAGAGTTTGGGGCCTATTTGAGAGTTTTGATGCTCCCAATCTATATGTAATCCCAAGAAAATTAAATTTAGAGGCTGATCAATTAGCAACAATGGGAGCTCAATTTTATCCACCTAAAGATTTGTTTCAGGGTCCCAATCAGCATGTGAAAATGCTCATCAGGCCCTCTGTTCCTGACAATGATATTCATTAGCAAATTTTTGATAGCGATGAGCAGATCGCATGTTTCATCCAAAACAAAGCTGAGTTCTCTTCAAGGCGCAACCCAGGTTAGAAGAAAGCTATGGTGACCAAGTCATCCAGCTCAAAACTAACAAGCTACCCAAGGGTTTAGTCACTCTTGAGGCTATTTTTAGCCATGATGATGAGTTCAGAGGTGAAAGAAATAATATGACATTCCAAAAGGGAGATTACTAGAAGGCCACTATTGACCAAGACAAAGAGTTGCTGGTAGGTAAAGTTTGTGGTGATGCAGAGCAGCAAAAATTCATACATCTTGCCCAGAAATACAGTGACATCTTGGCATGGATGTATGAGGATCTTAAACGGTTCAATACATATGTGGCTCAGCACACCATTGATCTTAATCCAAATTACAAGTCGATTCACCAAAACTAGTGGCCCATAAACCCAAAGATCGAGCCACTAATGAGAGAAGAGCTTGCTAAGCTCATACGGGCAAGGATCACTTTTCCCATTAAATATTCTACTTGCGTCACTAATCTAGTGTCTGTGAGGAAGAAAAATGGTGAAATAAGGCTATGTGTAGACTTCAGAGACCTGAACCAGGCTTCTCTAAAAGATCATTACCCTCTATCCTCTATGGATCAAATTTTACATATTGTTGTAGGGGCGGAAAGGTTTTCATTATTAGATGTCTTCTCTGGCTATAACCAGAGCTTTATCAGAGAAGAAGATAGATTTAAGACAACATTTACAACTAAATGGGGAACCATGGCATATGCAAAGATGCCATTTGGTTTGTCTAATGTTGGTGCTACATTTCAAAGGGCAATTGATACTATCTTTAAAGGTTTTATAAACAAGTTCATCTTGATTTATCTAGATGACATCACAGTCTTCTCCATGAAGGGAGAAAATCATATGGAGCATCTAGAGAAAGTGTTCAATAGATGTAGAGAGTTTGGGGTATCTCTGAACCCTAAGAAATATATTTTTGTTGTTGCCTAAGGTAAGCTTTTGGGCCACATAGTATCTAAGGATGAAATTTCCATTGACCTTGAAAGGACATCTGCTCTCCTTTCACTTCCCCTACCTACCCATAAGAAGGCTTTACAATCATTTCTAGGATAGATTAATTTTGTGAGGAAGTTCATTCCTAACTGTGCTGGCTTGGTGAAGCCTCTAACCCTTATGCTCAAAAAATACGCTGTCTTTAGGTGGACTAAAGAAGGGAAGGATGGTTTTGAGAAAATCAAAGAAGAAATTGCACAAGCTCCTACTCTCATGAACCCAAATTATAAGAAGGATTTTGTTCTTTATGCATATGGCTTAGAGAGAATAGTATTGTTTTTGTCCTGATGCAACAATCTGAGCAAGGAATGGAACTTCCCCTGGCCTTCTTCAGTCAGACCTTAAAGGACTATGAGGTCAGATACAGCCCCATGGATAAGCAGGTATTTGCCATTATTAGAGATTTAAAAAAATTCAGATATATGTTGGCAAATAATCATATTAAAGTTTTAGTTTCTCATCGTAGTGTGAGAGATTACATATTGGGGATTGAGATTAGTGAAAAGAGAGCCAGCTAGGTCACCAAGATCCTGGAATATGATGTGATTATCAAGGCCACTAAGTTGATTAGAGGCAGAGGATTATGTGAACAGCTAGCTCAAACTTCTAAAGATGAAATGAATTCATCTTACCACTTGAATGAAGAGGAACCAACAGCTGAGCAACTAGTTGTGAGTTCTTGGGCAACATATATGGTTAGTTTCCTATCCACTGGTGAATATCCCTATGGACTGGACAGAACCAAAAGAAGATATTTCAGACTACACTCTATTCCTTATGCTTTGGTAGATGGTGTTCTCTCCAAAACAAACCTAGATGGAGTCTTACTGAGATGCATAGAAGAAGATTAGGTTGATAGACTCCTTGGTGAGTTTCATGTTGGCTTAGTTGGTGGCCATTTCTCTGCTAGAGCTATAGAAATGAAAATAATGAGGGCGGGTTACTTTTGGCCCACTCTATTCAACGATGCCCATGTATGGGTAAGAAAATGCAAAGAGTGTGCTCTCTTTGCTGGAAATAAAAGATTGGAAACACTCCCACTCCACCTTATTCAGGCTGATCAGCCCTTTTCACAATGGGGATTAGATTTCATTGGCATGATAAACCCCACATCTAGTGTTGGTCACAAATAGGTTTTGACTACAATAGATTACTTCACCGGATGGGTTGAAGTAGTTCCACTAAAGGAGGCCACTGAGTCATCTATCATGGATTTCTTGGAATAAATCATGACAAGGTTTGGAGCTCCTCATACTATTATTTATGATAATGCAAAAGCATTCACTGGTTTTAGGATTTTTGATTGGGCTTTTAAGTATAATGTTTTCTTAAAGACTTCATCCAATTATTACCCCCAAGGTAATGGACTAGCTGAATCCACCAATAAGAACCTGATCAAGATTCTGAAGAGGACCATGGAGATAAACTAGAGACAATGGCACAATAAGATCATATTAGCTCTTTGGGCTGATAGGATCACATACAAGAGGGCCATTGGGAATTCTCCTTTTGTTTTGGTGTATGGAACAGAAGCTAGATTGCCTATATCCTTAGAGCTTCCTACATTAGACTTGGCTCATCAATTGGAGCTGGAAGGAGAAGATGCAAGGTCTGTTAGGACGGCTGAATTGACTGAACTAGAGGAACAAAGACATTGAGCCATGATCACATTAGAAGAACATCAGATGCAGACCAAGAGATATTTTGATAAGAAGGCCAAGATCCAGATCTTTAGAGAGGGTGATCTTGTTCTGAAGTGAGATGTTGACAGAGCCAAACCTAGAAGCCACACCAAGTATGATGCACTTTGGAGTGGGCTATATATCATCAACAGATGCAAGCAAGCAAATGCTTTCATTCTTTCAAGGATGGATGGTGAAATTCTCCTGATCTTAGTCGATGGGATCCATCTCAAACCTGACCATTAAGGTTGGTCTGATATTTTGTACATATTCTTTTAGTTTATTTCTGCTTTAGGTTTCCTTTCCCTAAGTGCCTTGCACAGGCTGCATTGTCGTTAGGAGAATGCAAGCCTTGTTTCTTTTTGTGGTCTTATTTTGAGGCAAGTTTTGTTGTTATATGGAGCCTAATCAGACTTGGAGGTTAAATTTACCCCACTTTTATCAATGCGGTTTCCCCCCAAATTCATACGGGGTCAAGGGGCAGCGCCCCTTGCGAGGTCCAGGGGCAGTGCCCCTGGCGCGCTCCCTGTCATGATACAGGTTGGGGTCGAGTGGAAGTGCCCCCATAGGGACTCAGGGGCAATGCCCCCGAAACCTCACATGGTTTTTTATTATTTTATTAAGGCGTCAGGAGTTATTTTTCATGGGCCGACATAAAAAAACCCTATTTTTGTAATTGACAAAAGTCATGATAAAAATGGCTAAGGGTTAGGGTTTTGGTGGATATTTGTATTGTAGCATTTGCAATGATATTGAGTTGCAGGGATTGCTAGTTGTAATCAGATTGATTTACTAGATAATAATATTGGACTCTCTGTTGGTGGATGTAGCCCGAGTTTGGGTGAACCACGTTAAAACTTGTCTCTCATTGTTATTATTTCTATGTATTTCCATTCCTCTGTTTAAACTTTATTTGCATTTAAATGATATCTTCTGTCGGCTAACCCTAACAGGTTTCAGTTCTTCTAACATGTTTCAGACTTGACTCTATGCCCATTGAATGCTTAAGGCTACTGATTTCCATTTGTGTAGTAGGTAAACACCCCTAAGAAGTCACCAAAATGTTGTCCTATTTTGTTTCCCAACCAAATAGACCAAATCCATAAAATCTTTAAGTGTTTTTCTTATTTCCCATTAAAACCCTAAGTTTTACGATCATATCTTACTTTATGTTATAATCCATCATTGACTGTCTAGCCTAGGTTACCGGTCATTTAAGTTATAACCTTGAGTCCTATATGTCATGAATTGACCAGCCCAAGTCCTAATGTTTGCCTTTTATTGCCCATCAAAGACATGTTCGTCCTAAGTCTTTCTGGGGGCCTGAAGGTGCCACATGGCAGGATATCACAAGCCCGCAAACCGCCGAAGCTGACATCATGTTCCCACATCATGTGCATCTTAGCTCTATGAATGTTCTTTATTCAAACTTGGTGTATCACCACTTCTTTTTTTAGTTCATCCTTCTTTCCATTTTCCTCAATGATGGATAGATTAGGTTTAGTCTTACATTAGTTGAATCTCTCATTTAGCAAAGGAACCAACCTCTCTCTAGAGATTTGACATCCCTGTAGGGTCCCACACCTGGAGGTCATCTTAATGTTTCACTAGATTGTTGGAGCCCTAAAAGCCTTCAACACTGGGTGTAAATCTATGTGACAACATAAAACATTACATACAAGATCTTATAGGTAGAGACAAGGTTGAATTCGAAGGACCATCCCACACCTCACCCAAACAAGACTTGAGGATCTATCAAAATCCATTCCCTAAACAGGGTTAGCAATGCTCCTCTAAGAAAAATCAAGGACAACACTCCCACACAAAAGCTAACAATTACCATAAAGTCCCTCGTACCTATCATTCTAATGTTGGTCATATTGACCAATCTAATGAATGAGTTCAAACTATAAAAATAAAAACATCTGACTGTGTTGTCACTAATCGACATGTTAAAGTCACTATCCAAGGCCTCACTTTAGCCAGTCCTAATCCCAACAAACAATTTATGATCTCATCAACCATCTTGAGTGGACACATACCCAAATTTTCATCCTTAAACTCCTACAAACATCCTCTTCTCATAGGGATATCCTAAACCAAATCCTCCAAGAATTCCATGTGCCCAATAACATTGAACCTTTACACTTCCAAGCCCTTGTTGGCCACCTTTCTATTAAGCATTTCCTCACCTTCACTCCAAATGACTTTCCTTACCTTGATCCATCATACAAGCATCCTCTTCATATCGAAGCTATCATATCCTAGCATAAAATAAAATGTGTGCTCATAGAAAATGGGTCTATCTTGAATATTTGTACACTTCAATTAGTGTAGTAGTTGGGCTATTCAAAAGAAGATTTGGGTTCTCAAACTATCATTATCAAATCTTATGATAATTTAGAGAGAGAAATAACTAGTACCATCTACCTTCCTATTGAGGTAGGACCCTCATTGTAGCAACCCTATGTCATGTCCTAGACTTGGACCTACCATACATTCTCCTTGTTGGTCGACCATGGCTCAATGTCATGCAAGCTATACCATGTACCGACCATCAATGTCTTAAGTTTCTCTAGAATGGTGTGGAAGTAACTATCCTTGCTAACCCTCACCTATTTCAATATTGTAAAATGTTAGAGGGTTAATTCAATAAATCTCACTATTACCCAATCTCTAATGCCATACCTAATCATTCTTCCACCAATTCCACATCTTATATTAACCTTGATGAGCTCCCCTCTACTTCTACCAACCCAAACCCTAAACAAGCATATGTCAATTCATCATTTAAGATCATCGATAGAGGGTGTGGTGAGTACCAAATCCATGATGCCTTCCACATCACCAAGCTTCCCCTTTCTCCCCAATCTTATGGTCAACCTTGCATCACACAAAATAATCCTTCTTAAATGTTGCAATGTGGGCCTACTAATTTCATCCATAATGGTTCTTTGGAAAAATAAATTATTGAAGGTTCCAACAATACATGACTCTACAATGATGAAGAATATGCATCTTTTTTAAGGAGAACAAGTTTCCTATACCTCTATGTATGTGCCACAACATGAAATAAAAATGCAAAGGTCTTAGGCTCCATGAGCAAGGCATCCTTGATCCTCTACAAGCAACACCTAGTAACCAACATGCATAGGATGGGATATGTGCCTTGGGAAGAACAACCCAATGCCACCCCAAAGCATACAAATATGGTTGATGACACTTTTGTGGTTCCTGGGGAAGCTTCATTTGATGAAGACATTGAAACAATGTCCATCCATAGCCTTTATGATGATCTTTCTACCATAAACCTATTTAACAATACGTCCATACTCACTATTAACCTCAAACCTCCTCATCCTATACCCCTTGATTGGGACCAACATGCTCATACATCATACAAAGAAAAGGATCGCAATGAAGCAAGTAATAAAAATAAAGCTTCAAATCAAACTCAAGTGTAGAAACAAAAGAAAAGTTAATCCAAAAGGCAACATGAATCCAAAAATCATATGGAAAGCAAGAAAGTAATATGTAATTTCACAACACAATGATGCAATTAAGCACAATATGACACAAAATAAAAAGATGCACGTTGCATACAATAGGTCTTCACCACCTTCACAATACTTATGATCCAATAAGGTTTTTTGCTCCTATTTTCCAATCCTTGATCCCCCAATTCATCATCACTATTAAATCCAAAACTTCTCTATTCCACTTTGAATGTTCAAATCATAAATCCAAATTCCATGAACCTAAATTCACAATCCTACACCATCCTTCCCTATCATGACCTATATCCATGAACCCACACACCCAAGACCACCATATCCTAGAAACAAATATGATGGCACTTTCTTGAGATGATCACACTCAAATAATGCTAATTCAGCTCCCCATGAGGATCACAACAACATTTGTAGGTGGTATATCAATAATAGGATCCCAACCCATCAATTGCTCAAAGTAGGGAACTCATAAAACAACAAGACATGACCATACCAAGTAGTTACAACATGTCTTCATACTTAAGCAACAAAAAAATCCAAAAAAAAATTAAAAAATAGAAAAATCTGAAAAAAATAAAAATAGTGAAGAGAAATAAATTTTTCCAATGGTGAAAACCACTTCTTGTGGCACCTTAAGCAAGTACCATGATGAAAATTTAGAAAATAGGCATCATGTGTAATAGGCAATCACTCATGTCTATGAGCATGCATCCTTCTATTCATCCATCAAATAAAAATCCCCCCCATTTACTTCATCACCCAAAACCCTCCACTTGCCCCTAACCCTTAAATCATTCACTCAAGCTCCCATACACCATTTCATGTTATAACTCTTTCATACTCGATCTCCCTATAATCAACCTTCACATTCCGCTCCCCTCCCCCTATCCTCTATCATTCCATCCTCTCTCACTAGATTGCTCACCTAATAGTACTTCCCCTCATTTACTCTTTCATCCCTTCCCACCTTCTCTTCACCACTTGCATTTCATATCCATCCTCCTTATATTTGCATGCCACCCTTTCCTTCATTTTCAACTCAACTGGGGGCATCCCGTTCATAACATTTTTTATTGAATGATTATCACATATCCCCACTGGGGCATGGCCTACCCATCTTCACCTATCTTCACATCGCATCCCTTTAGGTACTCACACTATATTTACTCATTCTCTCCTTGTTCAAAATCTTCCCCCATCCCCCCATGCCCTCCCAACTGTCCCTCCTAGGATCCTATCCATACATCATTATTTCCATCCCTTCATCCACCTTGTTATCATTTCCCTCCCTACATCCACCTCATAACCATCCCTTTGGCTTCAACATATCACTGGATACCATCTCAAGTATTTTCTTGTATGATCTTTGATTGATTGTCAACATTTTTTTTATTTTTTATATTTCGTCCGTTTGAGTGTCTATATATCTTTTCTATTTATGTTTGTGTTTATCATTTTTCTATTTATGTGTCTGCATATATTTTATTTTATCATTTATATCTATTTTTGTTTATTCATTTTTTAATAGTTCTAGTGTTCCATACAACACATCGTCATAGTCACCATAATCATCATATTTATGGTGTGCTATGACAAAGTGCCCTTTGGATCACTATGCTCTTTGTGACTTGTCTTTTTTTGTGTTCGCCTTTTTGTATATGGTGCACTATTATCATGGTCCATTATATCATGATGCATAATGCCAATGCCAATGCTAGAAAAAAAATAGGTTGCTCTTTGCAAATGATGTTACTTTGACAACATTGATCCTTCATCTATTTTCCACTATCCACAATCCATCCATTTTCTAGTAACCTTCTTCCCTTCATCCATTTTCCACTATCCACAAATCCTATGTCATCGTATCTATAATAAATCCTTGTGAGTCAACATCATCAATCATGTACAACCATGACATAAACAGTCATCCAAACGACAACAATCTGCATGCCCAATCCTTTTCCATCATCAGATCTATATCAATGTCACATACATCACCACAATATGATTTCTCTCAAGTCACTTTGTTCTCCATAATGACACATTTTCTAATCTTTTCAAGAGACCCCTGGGCTCCAATACACTCGAAGGCTCTCTTGAGGGGGCATCACCTTCATCGTTATCCCTATTCTTCTAAGCCACTAGGAGAACCTTCACTTCATCTTACTTTTTATTCTTCTTTGACATAATGCCACTTAGTCATGGAATTGTATCAAAGAGGGGAAAAATGTAGACACCTAAATTTGTCCTAACACAACCTTATTCTAAATTAACTAAAAGATTGCATTATTTAGTTAATTTATCCCTACCTAACATATCCCACTTACTAATAAATAATAAACATATTATTTAAATAACCATTTTCCCTATCACATACATGTAAATAATTTTATTACTTAATTATCCTCTTTTCCACCTCACATGGCCATGTCATGTAACTGTACACTCAAAAACATGACTCAATGGCCTGGGGGTGATTGAGTTAGCTTTGGCACACACACAAACCCTCTCTCCTTGCCACAGGGAAAACCTCCGTGTCACTCTCACTCTCATGGAAGTAGCAAGTCAAGAGGAGGTGAGACACAAGGGTGGTTTGGCTTGTCCGAGAGCTAGACTTCACGGAGAGTGGTCAGCCAGTTCTGGTGCCTATGTTGTGTGTTTGTTTGAATGTGGTGTTCTGTGACCACTGTTGTGAAAATAACTATATGACCTGAAGGGTCACTAGTCACCGTTCTTCTATGTCGGTTTCTATTGTTCCAATGTTGTGTGGGTTGACTGTTGTTCTCATTGATGCTTTGTTCAAGTTGGCATTGTCATTCGTATTATTGAATGATTTCTTGTTGTATTTGAGGTTGTCTTAACCTTTCTTGTTGTTGTTGGATTACCAGTTGGTCTTGTTATTGTCCAAGGTGGATCTCCTCTATCTTATTGAGGATTGCCTTCACCCACTCACCTCTAAGTCCAGGGCACATTCATGAGCCTAAACAAGAGAGAGATGGTTTAATCTAAGCTTGACTTGACTTAGGGTTTGTTTCACCTAAGGTTTGACTTTGTTGACTTTGCATTGATCTTGTGATGAAACCAAGGGTTTTGACTAACATTGACTAAACTTGACCTTGTGATGGGACCAAGGGTTTGTAAACCTTCTACACTGCTAATGTTTTTATTTTTTTTATGTTTTTGTATGAATGCAAGCCTATATGAGTGCAAAACATTTTTTTGTGCTTTTTATGTTTATGGAAATGAAAGTGCTTTTTTCTATTCTAGGAATTAGAAAATGTATGCAAACTAGTATGAGATTACTTAATGCAATTGAATCTATGTATTTGGTTTGATTTTTTGAATAAGTGGATCAATTTAATCTATGAAAGGGAAATTGCTTTTAAATGAATCTAATCTATGAACTTTTGAAAGCAAACTAATTCCTATCAAAGAAAAAGCAACATGTATTCACTATTCCCAAGAGCAAAGTTTGATTATCTCATTACTATGAAAAAAAAAAAAGGCATGAAGTAACTTGGAATAAAAGAAGATATGTGAGCCTCCACTACCCTCATAAATCCTTGTATGGCAACCTCTAATCCTCTTGCAGTAGTGGAGTGATCCTCTTGGCAACAATAAGAAAAGAGAAGCAAAAAGAAGCTTTTGAAATGTTGAAATGAGTTCAATGAGATCTTGATGAGCACTGTGGCTTGTGATGTGAGTAGCGTATCGATGCAAAATGAGATTTTAGGAAAGCTAGATGATACAAAAATAAAAGTAAAAGGCTCTAACGTCTTGTGTGAGCATATGGATGCTTGATTGGAGAGAAATAAACTATAAGAACTATGTGCACGAATGAAATTGCCTCCTAAAATTGGGAGCTTTGAAGCTATGCAACAATGAAAGCTTTGAATCTTTGGAAAACTAAAGAAATGAAAAAAGAGGCTCAAAAGCCCATGAAGAAGCTTGAAAAAGCTTGTGAAGAAGGGAGGAGCATTCTCCAACTTTCCAACTTGTAAATAATGAAGAGGTGAGGGGTATTTATAGGTTTGAAGAAGGGATGAGAGGTGGAATTGATGAAAAGTTCACTCCCTTTGATTGATGAGTTAACTTAGAAGACACAAGAGTGATCTAGGCTAAAATTAGAGTGATCTAACCAATATAACTTATCACTCAAAAAGAAATGGAGAAGGAGAATGCATGGGAATGCATGGGTTGATAACTAAAGATTATAAAGAGCTAAATATGCATGCTTGGGTGAATGAAATAGTTTTTGATTAGTTTAGAAGGAAAAAAAGGGTCTTGAACCCTATACAAAGTAGCCCCCGGGGCAAAAAGGCCTCAAACATGCCAAAAATAGTACATTAATAGCACATAAATAATAGACAAAAATGAGACTAATCAAAAACACAAAAACTAGCAGAAATGCTAAGGACTATTATCCATCCAATGCTTAGCCAAGAAATTGACCATAACCTTATGGTTGTCAAGTCTATCCACCCCCACATCTCTGACCTTGTCATCAAAGTCCTTAATAGCAGCAAACATCGAAGCCGCGCAGTGAAGAGCCTTGGCAATAAATTATGTCATAAACCTCCATTTCTTTTGCATGTCGTCCATCTTAGTCTTGAGAACCACCAACTCATTAGTAGTCTTGACACACAACGAGTAGCTTCAGTTCTTCTTCTAGCCCCGGGCTTCCTCAACAGCCTCCTCCATCTCCTCCAAGCTAGGCTTGTTCAGTTTGGCAAAGTGGCTCGCTCCGTCATCTTCATGCATGGATTCAATAGGTGTTTCATCTTCTCCCTCCCCAATGGTATCCTCAACAAACTTAGAGTCTTCAGAAATTTCCATGCCCTGGGGATTGGAGGATGGGATTCTAGCAATACAATTGGACCTGCGCACTCCTTGAACACCATACTTACCAGAACCACCCCCATCACCAATCCCTGCATGTTTAGGTCCCGAAATCAGATCTATGACTTTCATGGGCTCCTCCACCCTATTAGAGTCCTCTTTCCTAGTTTTAGCCAACTTAGATTGCATGTTGCCCTTGTCCTCCACGATCTTCTAGTCCCTTTTAGCAGACACCACCATATCCTTCTCAATCTCCCAATTAGGGATCTCAAGTTTACCAATGGCTTTCTTAGGAGACTTAGTCTTAGAATTAGGAGTAGGGGTCCGAATAGGGGTAATACATTCTTCAATCCTAGGAATGCCCTTCAAGTTTTTAGGGGAGATATTGGGGGTCCCAATGGTTTTCTTGGCTTTACCTTTAATATCAGGAGACATGGCCGATGGGGTACCCTCAATCAAGCTACTTTAATTTGTTTTAGGGGGCACGAGGCCAAATGAAAGTGGTGCAGTCTCAAGATGAGGCCTTGGTGAATGGGAATGAGAGAGTAGTTAGGGTTTCTAGCACAAATTTCCTTGGCTGACTTAATAGAGTTCTCGAGAGAAGACAACAAAAAAAGGGGAAACTCTTCTCCATCCTATTCCTAAAAAGGTTAAGCAAAGCAAAGTTATAATGGCAGAATACCTTAAATCTTCCCTCCAAAGTGAACTACTTCGTGATCATTAGGCAAATTTGCCCCCATGGCACCGACAACTTTTCCCTTTCAAAGCCCCCATGGAGTTTCACAGTAACCTCCCCTTCTCTAAAAAAAATCCCCATATTTTCAGGGTCTGGTACCTTGCTACATCAGCTATGTTTTTTTTTCCTTTGTGGGGAGCCCCAGGGTTGCCCTATCACCTCCTCAAAGACCTTGAAACCAATGCCCCCCATGCAGACTTGCCTAGAATCCTCATCCCATGACTCTGTGAAGTAGCGTGATAGATTCTCGTCATGACCAATCATTGTGTTAAGGAATGCAGCCATATCCCTCTCCTGTATAATATGCCAAATTGTAGGATCTTGTCAAAATTCCTCAGGAGAGGTTAGCTCAATCTTAACAATGTTGCCACCCATCTTCAAATCCAATAAACCACACAGCCAAAGAGAAAAGAAATGTTTAAGGCAGAGAACATTGGAATGCTTAACAGGATACTCAAAGAAGTAAATAATCCATTCCATGCACTTCCATCGATTTAAAGGCCATGGGAATCTTGAAATAATAACATCATAATAATTTTAGAGATTTACATTGCCTTTGCCACCCTGGTTTTTTCCCTCGGGAAAGACTTGCACCTGCCACCTCGTGCGAAAATGAAAATCATTGGAGATGGGGATTGAAGGGAAATTATTACTCCCGAGCCATTCTATCCTTTGATCATCCCGTCCTCCCATCACATGCCACCTCAACATTCTTTTGGGCTAGCCTGTCGTCTCATCAACCTGCCTGCCTGTCACGTCCTTCCTCAGCGTCCTTTTGAGCCATCCTATCATCCAATTAGCCTGCCACCCAGTGACTTGCCACCTCAGTTTCCTGACAAGCCAACATGTCCTCCAGACCTTCCTCTTAGCTTTCGTCTACCACATTGGCTTCTTTATAGGTCTCCTAGTCAACTCCTTTCATTTCTTTTCCTTACATCCACTCTGAAAAGTTTGAAAAGTAATTCGGTGCATGAAATAGTTAACTCTATCTTTGGCATGAAATTCCATGCAAGCAGGGAGGAAAACGAGTGAAAACAGAGCTATTTTTGGTAAAAATTCAAGTTATTTTATAGCTAGGAAAAATGGTAGGGTCAACCATGGGTCACCCCTTTCACCACTTGGGGTCGACCCTCAGAGGAGGACACCTAGGTAAAAGTGTACGATGGGAGATGGAAGAGGAGGAGAAAAGAAGGGGACCTGCCTCTTGAAATAGGTCAAATAGGGGTCAAAAACCAAATCTCTACTTGCAACAGTAGGATCTCCCAAGGGAGATCTAGAAATAATAGGGGGGATTTTGATTGGTTGAGTGAAACTAAATACTAAAAGTGGGAGATGGCTTGGGAGGTCCTCTAGAGGGCTCCTAGGGGTGGGAATGGATGAAAAACACTGTGGAGAGGTGAAAACACAACAAATGGATGAATACAAGGCTTAGGGACAAAGTTGTAAGCACAAGAAACGTAGATCGACAAGTGTCGAAAGTGAGAAGAGAGAGAAAATGATAAAGGGGAAACAACACAAGGAGAAAGAAAACATATGCTACCAAGAGAATTGTTGCTAAGAGAATGTTATTTCCTGCTTACATGTACATGACAAGGATTGTCAGTCATCATCGGGGTCCTTGTGGAGGTCATGGGTGATTTTGGTGCTTACATATTTGCCCCCTAGGGGATGGTAGTCTACATGAAAGGTAGGTACCATTCTTGAACTAGGCCTTACCTATTGTCAATTTTCTGCAATAGTACCTACAATAACTAGTGTTAGTCTAACATTTGAATATATCAAAATGAGTAATGAAAAATGAAATGACCAACATACCATAGATCTTGTGAATTTGCCTAGTTGTTTGCCTTTGTTGAAGGGACATGTAGGGATGAAAGCATGCAAAACGAGAGCATGAGAGATGCATAAAAGAAATAGAACACATGCTAAGCTAGAGAGGAGAATAGCCTTTTATTGCAAATTTTGATGAGCATATTTGATTTTTAGGGATTTTTTATGTTTTACAATTTTTTAGGTTTTTCTGATTTTTCTAATTTTTATGGTTTTTATGGAGATTTTGCAAAGGTTTGTTTTGACACTGTAAGGTCCGAAAATAACACTTACTAAAGATAACCTTCGAAAAGAAAATCAATTCCAAAAATAATTAAATAAGATAATTATAAAATGGTGTGGAAAGGAAAATGATTAAATAACTATCATCATTATGCTCAAATAGAATTACATTGTATCAATAAACCATTAACATGATAAAATAAGACTAAGCCTTTACAATAATTATCCTTGAAGGTTTGTACAACAATATATATAACCAATATCAATCTGTATCTGCCCTACTGAACCTGAGAGAGAGAGAGAGTATCATCGTGGTGATATCCACCCTACCATGAAGCATTAAGCTTCCCCATGCTACCCGACTGGGAAGTCCGACCCATCACGAGGGTTCTAGCAAACTAAAGCTGGCATGCGTGAAGGAATCTCGAACTCACCATAGACAATGCAGAAAAATAGGAAATGCATTCTCAACATAAGAACTCATCGATACATACAACATACATATGCAATAAGCATTCATTCATCGAAGAACATTCATCACATGTACACTCTTAAGTCATTAACAGACAAATAGATGGCCTAACTTGCCAAATAAAACACAAGATCATTCAGATCACCCAAACATAGTCTTATTCTAAAAATGACAACATTTATTATCTATTAAGGATAATCTAATACTCATATCATCTAATGTTAATCCCTTGCACAAGAAAATGGTAAGACACATCAACCATTATTGAAATCTATTTCCAAATACATTGTCAACTTACATATAATTTAGTGGGAAAGGAATAAAATACCTCTACTTAACTTTTTCTAAGATCATAAACAAAGTCATTTCAACACTAGGTTACAACATAAGACAAGATGTAGTTCCAAAACATGTCTATTCATAGAAAACACATCAATTCAGAGATCAAGTCGATGATAAGATGTAATTCATAAATTTAAACTAAGATATAACTTCCATGAAGATAGAGATTCCTAATTTCACGAGAAACAAATACTCAAGTTATCACAAATTAAGATTTCTCTAGGTTCTCTCAAATTAAATAGAAAGTCTAGTGAACCAATAGAATTCAAAAATCCCGTATAATTGTACCAAGCATAATAAACTTATCCACCAACTCAAGACGTGTTAATTATTTAGTTGTGAAACAAAATATATACTTCATCCCATGACTCTATACTCATATTTAGAAAGTAATAAGGGTATAGTAGGACTTAACAACCTTCGTTGATTCATTCTACTAGAATAATTCTAACCTGCTTATATCACTTAGAAACCACTATCCCACACAACTATCTATCCAATTCCTCCACAACCCCTAAACGTTAATAATTTTAATTACAATCATTAAACTTACTCACTTAACCATATTGTTAAACAAACACTTATCTCACCCTTAAGTTCTAACCAAAAAAATATATTCCTCACATATTCAACTAAACCTATGCTATATTACTTTCTTCAAACTCTTACTATCCAATACATATCGCTCATCCCATATTATTTATTCTCTTAAACGCCGACCTCTCTAAGCTATACTAATACCCTATTTAATCATCTCATCCTTATAGATAAATTTACATTCATATATCACTTCCTATTCTCACCTCTACAAGCATATCATGTATATAACTTCATCATATAACTACTATCCGCATGCCTTCAGCATATAATATATATGACTACTTCATATAAATCCTACGGTCTCTGGCAAGATCCTATTTGTATGCACCAATAGGAGCCTTGGAATAGGTATGGATATCTATCGACGCATAGAGGAAGGTGGATATTTGCTACATATCACCTTTACAAGATCTTTGGTAGACATCTATGCCAAAAAGTGGAAGTACAAACTGCTGGGAGCGTGCAAGGAAGAGAAGATACGCGGACTGTGTGACAGAATGCCTCAAGGTGATGTTATTTCCTAGAACGCAATGATAGCAGGATATGCATAGAATGGATTTGTTGAAAAATCTCTACGAAATGCCTCAATGGTGTGGGGACGTGAACTATTTGCACAAAATGGATGCCCTAAATAGGCTTAAGAAACATCAAGCAAATGTGTTTGGTAGGTATATAAGCAAGTCATGGAAGCTCAGTCAAGACACTTAAACCATTTGAAGAAAGATTCATATACATTGGATACTCAAGGATTTAGGATACTTACTAAATGCCATGCTAGAGAGGGAAAAGAATAATTTTAGATTACAAATGAATATAGGCTCAAAAGTATTTATATTCTTGGTGCCATAAGAATATGAGTGTAGGAATGATTATATTCTTGGCATCATTAATATACTCTTAAAGTGGATGATTTTCTAGTGGAGATTATTAGTGATGCTGATTGATGAAATCTACAGAAATGGGATTGTGCTTTAATAATGCACTACCTCAGATATCCTATAATAATGAATCGACATCCATCAAAGTATAATGGAAGGGAAGTTTTGTCAGACATTGAAGTTGCGAGTGCCTAGGTAAACATGCATGCACATGACCTATCTCTCAAAATGCCTAAAAGAAATGCACGGTGTCACGAGAAGCTTATGATTACTGGATGTGTGCAAAAAGGATTTAAATATTGTCTTCAAAAGAGGGATCTATCAATATCCTATGAGTGATAAGGAAAATACAACCCACCAATCATATAGATGCATACGGTTAAGGAGGGTACTCATGGGCAATGCAAAATTGATGGAGTAGTCATAGTTATGTTCAAGTAACATCAATACAAAACTATTGAAGAGAAAGCCAAACCCAAGTAAATAAGGGTGTAGAGATTTAATCCTAGCACAAAGCATCAAAATGATACTACGGGGAGTCACCTCGAAGACATGGTCGTACGCTAAAAGGATCAATAGTACAAGGTAAATAGCTTTTTCTTATCCCAAGTCATGGAGAAATGTCACCTCCAAAATCCAAGGATATAGTTGTAGCTTCTACTTTATAAGACATTATCAGATAGATGGATCGAGTAGTAAAAACATTAGATTTTCATAAGCTTAAATTTTTTTGAAGACACGACAGTGAGTTTGAGTAAACATGGCATACATGACTTGTAGTACTCACATGAGTAGTCTTCCTAGCATATTTTCTTGGGTAGTATGGAAATTGGCAAGCTGTAGTCAACTTGCTTCCTAGTACTCATGATGGCCTCCATGATCTTCTCCAATACCATCCATGTCTGCTTTCCAAGTAGTGGGTAGGTTATCACATATCTTCCCCATATTTACCTCAGATCTCCTATATATAAAAGATCTCCCTCCCAAAACAAAATAGAAAATGCATTAAATTCCAAATAGCTCCTCTTTTCCACTATCTCTCTCCTTTTCTAAAATTAGTCTCTTACTGAAAAGAAACAATTATTTCTAAGATTCCCTCTTGAGGTGTGTAACTGCCACTTCTTCCAAGTGGCCTAAATAATAGAATCCATTATTCTAGCAAATAATGACAAGCAAAAGGAATATTTTCAAGAGGTACTAAAAAAATGCATATAGTCTAATTTTGTAATTTGCACAAGTAAATTTATTTGCGACTAATATTTACTTATGTCTATCGTTCAAATAATTATTTTAAAATATAATATATTTTTATGCAATTTATAAATCTATTGCAACTAATATAAAATAGTTAAAGAGATATTCTAATGCAATTTGACTACATGGTGTGTTCAAAGATTCACTTCATCATAAGCTGTCGTCAGTCGGCTAAACACCCTCTCCTCAATGATACTCTCTCTCCATCGAGAGAGTGTCATCCTGCAATTTCACATGAAATAATCAATTAAATTCCCAATAATATTATTTAATATCGTAATTAAATATTGTAAAATAAAAGGGTTGTGACAGACACTTCTTGAGGTCTTTAGGAGACCTATATTTACTGAAGAGATTTATACCCTTGCCCCCTTGCATGGGGAGACTTGTGCACTTGATTACAAATTTTTTCTATTTTGACTTGTTGGAGGAGTGACTTATGCTCAAACATTGTTTTCACTTGTTACAAGACCTGATTGGATGAGATTTATACATAGCTTTAGTTGACATCTTGTACTTCACTTTCCCTCTTGTGCATATGGTTGGCTAGAGCTTTTATTTTACTTATGAGAATGCATACCTAAGATGATCACATATGGATGATGCAATTTGTTTATGATATGAATGACATGCAATATGTTTGGGTGTGATTCACAAATATGAAATTCAAAGTACTATGTTATAAGTGCTATGAACACCATGATGTTATGACATGTTTTATTGCTTTTGATTTTTCATGATAGCATGTATGCAGGTGGAACAAATAATGTGACTGCTCTTAAGTAGGATATTTTACTTAGGGGATTGCGAGTTAACTTGGTATAAATAGACTTAATGATCTTTGGGATGGTATTATGGACTCAAGTGGGAGTGGGAGTGAAATGGAGTGCTTCTACATTTGGGCTTTGCTAAAGGCTAAACATTGATCCTTATTTAGATAAGACAATCTGACAAGCTTTAAACTTAGACAAATAAAAATATTTATTGATGTTTGCTAGACTTAGATCATAGATGGCAAGCAAGATAGACCTAGGGTAAAGGATAAAATGGGAAAGAACAAGGGTCCCTAGATAGAAACTGATCCTAAATATTACTAGACTCTTGGCTTTGCTCAACTAGTGTGTGTTTTTGCTTTGTACCCTTCTCTTTGATTTCCTTTGGTAGAATGTCACCCTTGAGGCTTCAAGCTTAGACTGATCTCCACCCAAGTGTATGAACATTCAGTGATCTTCTCTCTATCACTTTTTTTTTTGTAACTCTCTTTTTTTCTCTTTTCTTGTATTTTATAGAATGCCTCACTTGATTTTTGTTACAAGGTGTGTGCCCTTTGTTGCCTTGTGTTGTGCAGTGCAGCGCTTGGGTTTGTGACAAGGATTAACCACATCCTATGGATTCATTAACTCTGGAGGTTGTATCAAGCATTAAAAGGTTGATCTTTTGGTGCAACAACAACTATCTTTCTAACAATTGGTATTAGAGCCTGGGTCATGGGTTTGAACCCCTCACTTGCGTTGGGGGGATTGTTGCAAGGTGTGTGCCCTTGGTCTCCTTGTGTTGTGTAGTGCAACGCTTGGGTTCGTGACAAGGCTTAATCACCTTCTGTGGATTCATTAACTTTGGTGTTTGTATCGGGCATTAACAAGTTGATCTTTTGGTGCAATGACAACTATCTTTCTAACAATTTTCTCATTTTTTAGATTTTTGGATTTTATGAAAATGAATGCTTTTGGAACCTTCTGAGTATGCAATGATTTGATCTCTCAATTCTCACTTTTTCTCATCACTCTCATTTTTTTGATCACTCATTTTTTTATTCACTTGTATTTTAGATTGCTTCCTTTAGAGTTTTGATCCTCCTAATGTTTTTGGCCAAGGAAGATAAGGGGCTGAGCGCCACCAAAATTTTTCATTATCCAGTCAGACTTCTTTTCTACTAGGGAAGAATTGGGAAGGTCTACTTGCAAACTTCCTTTGAACACTGTAGGTTTGAATACCGACTTCACTTAGACCTAACATCATGACTCATTAAGACTAGGATCATTGTAAAGCTAAGAGATAGGCTTTGATTAGAATCACTGGGAATGAAGGGGGAGAATGGCAATTGTGAAAATGGGGAATCTCGGGACCTAAAAGGATCACGTATACCTAGGCAACCTCAGACTCCTTACTGAAAAGAAAATAATACAAGAGTGAGTCATTCACTATAATGCAAGATGAAAAAAATGATAATAAAATGCAAGAAAAAAATTATTTTTGACATTTTTGATTTTTATAATTTTTTTGTATTTTTGGAATATTTGATTTTTTTTTGTATTTTTATGTTTTATGATTTCTATGATTTTCAGACATAGTATTTCTTGAGGTTAAAGGCATTGATTGTTTCACCAAATTCCTCTCCCTCCATTGTGTACAAGAGATAGGAACCATTTCTGACATCGTCCTTAACCATATAAGGACCTTTTCAATCCTCTGTGAATGTTCTCTTTCGTCTTCTCTTTTTGTTTTTCGTGCTACGTCTTCTTAGGATGAGTACTCCTATCCTGTAGGGTTTTGTGATATTATTTGACTCTATCCTTTCTAATTCAGTGGTTTCTCTTGGGAATGAGAGATGGAGTAAATCCTGGAAAGCTTGTTGATGGGAGAGAGTCCAATACAAGACTCCATCAAACCTTAACAATTCCATCAGCATATCGAATTGATCTTGCATGTAAATCTTTACTTCCTGTCTACCTTGAATGTTTTGTAAAAAATGGAATAATTCAAAGGGAGTTTGAGGATCCCTTTGCTCATCAGGAGGAACAAAGCTTATACTTGTCCTTCCATTGGGCTCAGGTCTCAAATCCATAGAATATCCAATGTAACTTCCTGGCAACTCAAAGATGACAAGATCATAAATTCTGACTGACACTCACATTTTCCATTCTTTATGAAACGTTCCTTCACTTTTTTCATCTTCATCTGGGAGTCTCTCAACCATTTAAATTTGTACTAAGGGTGCTTCCCATTCACCAAGCTCATTTGATTGCACTGAAGCAAAAGTAGTGGGTTGCACCTGAGGTTGGGAGACTATGAGCATCTTTGGGAGAACTCCTACCACATTGGTTGATTCATTATCCATAGAATTTACATCTTCCATCGGTGTCATTGGTCTATAGGATTCTTCTGATGGAGTGAGTGACTCATATGACTCACTTTCTTCTGGTGTCTCAAGGACATGTGACTCACTTAGCGATGACAAAGGAGTGTAGCTTTCTGTCATGTCTTCTTCTGGATCCGAGAAAGAGTGAGGGTCTACATTTCTCAAATCTAGTGTAATTGTTTCAAACATTGGCCCTTCAGTTCTATGAGGCATATCCCCTATGCAAGGAAAGAGTTTGTAGGTCGGTTGCACATTGATCATGAGTATTTCCAAAGGAAATTGGAGAGGTCCATCATTCGCTATCCATTCCTTGATTCTTATCATGTTTTCTTTGGGGATAACCTCTTTTTGTTTCATTAGTGTCTCATTTTCCAAGGCCTTCATCTCTACATTGTTTATAGTATTTTCTAGAATTTCTATCCTTTTGATACATATCAATTGTGGAGTAGGACTAGGAACAAAAATCTTGTTTGTAGGACATTCATAGTCTATGGGATGCCAATCTTTTTGTTTGTTGTATTAGATTAAATCATGCTAAAAGGCTCTAGATCCCCTTTCAGAACATATACCTTCCCAAGATGTAAGAATTGAGCCTCCTGGAATAAGGTAGATGGTACAACTTTCATTCTATGTATCCAGGGTCTTCCAAGAAATAGATTATATCATGTGTCTTTATCAATGACGTAGAACGTGGTTGGGATTGTCTTTGGTCCTAAATTCACAGGGAACAAGATCTTCCCTATCAAAGTAGCCTTCAAGTTGTTGTATCCACTTAGTGTGTCTCTAGAAGTGGTAATGTTGGTGTGGCCATAACCCATTCTTTCTAAAAGAGAAAATGGAACTATGCTCAATGGTGCCCTATTGTTGATTAATGTTCTCTTAATGTAGGTATCATAAATCCACACTTGCAAGTATAGCACGGAATCCCCTTTCTTTGTTAGCTCAACCTCAGAGGGCATTTGCTTTAAATCGAAGAAGAATACTGGGTCTTCAAGTTTAGAGTTTGATGGGTTTATGTCAAAATCCATGTGATTGATTTGTTAACTAGGTAGAGGTGTGATTTGATCGAGGTACTTTAATCCTATCGCTTTCAATAATGCTAATTGATGTGAGGGAGAGTTCCTGAGGAGGTCAATGAATGAAATATGTGCATAAGTTTTCTTTAAATTTTCAATGAGTTCATAAGGTCCAATAGGGGATGGTATCAGCTCAACCATTGAGACTATACTTTCATGTATTTCTTCTTGATCCTTTCAAACTCTCCTTGTTCTTCATCATGTAATATTAAAACCAATCCCAACATCCTAGCTTCTCCTTTATGTCCTAATTGTGGCCAAATGTTTGCATTCTTACCTTGGGCTGTATTGTTTTGATAAGTCATTTATGAGTCTTTGTGTGCAGGAAATGGGTCTTGAGAGATTTTCATGTCTACATTTTGGGGGGCTATTGGCGCTTAAGTTTGCCTTGCCCCCTTGTTATTTGACATGACCTCTTGTGGATTTAAGAACATCTCCATGAATAGCCGTTGTTGGTCTTTTACCAATCTTGCTATGAATCTATTATACTCTCTACAAGATTTTGTGATATGCCCCCTAGTCCTATGAAAAGAACACAATTGATTATATTCATAGGGGGGTCTTTCATATCTTCTGTCATTTCCATTTCTGTTCCGATTCCAAGATTGATAATTATCTCATGGTTAATACACATTGTTTTTAAGACGATCAATTACATTAACATTAGGAGGGTAGTAATCTCTTTCGTTATAGTCATCCCTCACTTTCCTAACTGGGGGTTGATCTATTACCCTGTCTGTTCTTGCATTTTTTTTTATAATCTTGATAACAGGCATGTTGTTTCCTATATCCTGACTCATTAGTTTTCCATTTGACCCATAAGTCCTTCTGCTACTATCAATGGCTGCTTGATCAATCCTTAAAGCACTTTCCAGGGCTTCTTCGTAGGACTTGTAAGGTAATTTTTGAACTTATTATCTCATTTCCCTATTCAAGGCATGCAAGAAAAGATCACATAATTCATGATGATCCATGTTTAGATTGCTTGTCAAAGAATAGAGAACTTGTCTCCATCAAGTGATGAAGTGAGCTACTGATTCATTTGGTTCTTGTTTCATGGTTAAGAATTATGGGATCCCTGTCTTCATGAGTTTGTTCATGTTGAAAGCCATGACAAACTCTCCAATTAATTACCTGAATCAATCTATTGAGGCCTCTAGCAGGCGATAATACCAATCCAGGGCTATTCCTTCTAACATCTTTGGGAAGATTTTGGCAATAACCCAATCCAAAGGGAGGATCTCCCTTATCGCAGTTGTGTAAGCTTTAATGTGCGAGTTGGGATCTCCTTCTCCTTTAATCTTCAGGAGATTAGGTAATAATTGAGGTAGTAGAATGCTTCTTATGACCAGGTCAAGTGGCTCCTTTAAGTACTCCAAGTATGTGCCTAGAAAGGCAATCTAGGATTGTGGAGTTGAGAGCATTAACTCCAATGGTGGGTTTTAGTAACCCAATGCTATTGTCTAATTTGCTTGGTTTCCTAGCATTGCTTAATTTTTTTGAATAGGAGGGTTTCCATTTAGGAATGTGTCATTACTCCCATTTCTTGAGTAGTAGTTGAGGTAAGGGGGATTTTGAGATGCCCCATGGTCCTGTCCAATTTTAATGTTTTCGTACAATTTATGTCTTTTTTCTGAGATAGGTTGTTCTACCTCCAGAGTTTTGATTCTTTGCACTAGAGTTGCGATGAGGTCTGTAGGTGTGGGACCTCTAGGCACTTCCTCATTTCTTGGGTTTTCTTTGTGAATGTTGTCATGATTTTTTGTTTCTTCTTGTATAGCATTTTCTCATTGTTCTTCTCAAAGAGCAACTCTCAGGGCTTCTTGAGCATCTTTTGCTTGTAAATTTAATTCTAGCCTTCTTACTTCATCCCCAAGATGAGTACTTGAGATGCTTCTGGATGGTTGATTCATGTGGTGGATTTCTGACCTTATTTGTATTCTTTTCACTTTGTGAGGTGTGTTTGGTATGGAAGAGTTATGTTCCCATACAGGATTGTTGAAAGATAGAGAATGCATGGGTCCCCTTTGGTCTTGTTCATAGTCAGAGTCTTCATAGTCATAGCAATTTGAGATTGGTGCATTTGTGCCAGGTGGCACATACCTGTCGAAAGAGGGAGTTTTTGGTTCCCTAGAGGGAATAATCCCTAAGTTTAAGTTTGGTTCCATCATATTCGGGGGTGCTATAGACACCATAGAATAAATGGAATGAGTGAAGGCAAAGATGACAAAAGCAGAAGTTGTGAAGGTAGTTACGAAGAAGAAACTGACAATGATTGAAGCCTTTTAAGTTGAAATGCCAAAGAGTGACAATGATGATGTTTAAATGGAATCTGAGCGACAGGAATGCAAAAACCATAACCAAGAGGCTTTGCACTTTACGTCGGGTTCACCAAAATATGTGGTGAAGCTGATAGTGTATGTGACAGTGATATTGAGATCTAAGTAATGGGAACACAAAAAGCATAACCAGACTTTAAAATTCACGTTAGGTTCACCAAAATATGTACACTCAAAATAATGACTATGTGGCTTGGGGTAGTTGAGTCAACTTTGGCGGACACATAGACCCTCTCTCCTTGCCACAGGGTGAATTGCCATGTCACTCTCTCTCTCTCGTGGAAGTAGCCAATCAAGAGGAGGCAAGACATGGGGGAGGTCTAGCTCATTCAAGAGCTAGACTTCATGTAGAGTGGTCAGCTAGTCTTGGGGCCTTTGTTGTTGTGTGTTTATTTGAATCTGATGTTCTGTGACTAATGTTGTGAAAATAGGTATATGACCCAAAGGTTCACTAGTCATCGTTCTTTTATTTGGGTTTCTAATGCTCCAACATTGTGTGTGTTGACTATTGCTCTTGTTGATGTTTTGTTCAAGTTGGCATTGTCATTCGTATTGTTGGATGATTGCTTATTGTATATGTAGTTGTCTTAACCTTTCTTTTTGTTGTTGGATTACCATTTGGTCTTGTTGTTGTCTAGGGTGGATCTCCTCTATCTTGTCAAGGATTGCCTTCACCCACTCACCTCTAAGTCCAAGGCACATTCGTGAGCATAAACAATAGAGAGATGGTTTAAGATAACCTTGACTTGACCTAGGGTTTAGACTTAGGGTATGTTTGACCTAAGGTTTGACTTTGTTGACTTTGCATTGACCTTGTGATGAAACCAAGGGTTTTGGCTAACGTTGACTAGACTTGACCTTGTGATCGGACCAAGGGTTTGTAAACCTTCTACGTTGCTAATGTTTTTGTTCTTTTTCTATTTTTGTATCCATGCAAGCCTATATGAATGGAAAACATTTTTTTGTGCTTTTTAAGTTTATGGAAATGAAAGCGCTTTTTTCTATTCTAGGAATAAGAAAATGTATGCAAACAAGTATGACATTACCTAATGCAATTGAATCTATGTTTTTGGTTTTATTTTCTGAATAGGTGGATCAATTTAATCTATGAAAGGGAATTTTCTTTTAAATGAATCTAATATATGAACTTTGAAAGAAAACTACTTTAACAATGCAAATCTACTTAGCCTATCAAGGAAAAAGCAACATGTATTTACTATTCCTGAGAGAAAAGTTTGATTATCTAATTACTATGAAATGAAAAAAAAACATGAAGGAACTTGGAATAAAAGAAGACACGTGAGCCTCCACTACCATTAGAAATCCCTATATGGCAACCTCTAATCCTCTTGTAGTAGTGGGGTGATCCTCATGACAACAATAAGAAAAGAGAAGCAAAAAGAAGCTTTTGAAGCATTGAAATGAGTTCAATGAGATCTTGATGAGCACTGTGGCTTGTGATGTGAGCAGCGTATTGATGCAAAATGAGATTTTAGGAAAGCTAGATGAGACAACAATAAAAGCAAAAGGCTCTGACGTCCCGTGTGAGTATATGGATGCTTGATTGGAGAGCAATAACCTGCAAGAAATGTGTACACAAATGAAATTGCCTCCTAAAATGGGGAGCTTTGATTCTATGCAACAATGAAAGCTTTGAAACTTTAGAAAAATAAAGAAAGAAATGAAGAAAGAGGCTCAAAGGCCTGTGAAGAAGATTGAAAAAGCTTGTGAAGAAGGGAGGAACATTCTCCAACTTTCTAACTTGTAAATAATGAAGAAGTGAAGGGTATTTATAGGTTTGAAGAAGAGATGAGAGGTGGAATTGATGAATAGTTAACTCCCTTTGATTGATGAGTTAACTTAGAATACACAAGAGTGAACTAGACTAAAATTAGAGTGATCTAACCAATATACCTTATCACTCAAGAAGAAATGGAGAAGGAGAATGCATGGGAATGCATGGGTTGATAACTAAAGATGAAAAAGAGATAAATATGCATGCTTGGGTGTATGAAATAGTTAACTCTATCTTTGGCATGAAATTCCATGCAAATAGGAAGAAAAACAGGTGAAAACAAATCTATTTTTGGTGAAAAACTCAAATTATTTTGCAGCTAGGAAAAATGGTAGGGTCGCCCCTTTCACTAGCCAGGGTCACCCAGGGGCGACCCTAAGAGGAGGACACCTGGGTAAAGGTACAGTATGGGAGATGGAAGAGGAGGAGAAAAGAAGGGGATTTGCCTCTAAAAATAGGTCAAACAGGGGTCAAAAACCAAATCTCCACTTGCAAAAGTACGATCTCCCAAGGGAGATCTAGAAATAATAGGAGGATATTTGAATTGGTTGAGTGAAATTGAAAACTGAAAGTGGGAGATGGCTTGGGAGGTCCTCTAGAGGGCTCCTAGTAGTGTGAATGGATGAAAAACACTAGGGAGAGGTGAAAACACAATAAATGGATGAATACAAGGCTTAAGGACAAAGTCACAAGCAAAGGAAGTGCAGATCGACAAGTGTTGAAAAAGTGTCGAAAGCAGATAGAGAGAGAGAGGAACAACACAAGGAGGAAGGAAACACATGCTACCAAGAGAATTGCTATTGAGAGGATGTTATTTCATGCTTACATGTACATGACAAGGATTGTGAGTCATCATCAGGGTCCTCATGGAGGCTGTGCGTGATTTTGGTGCTTACAATAACAAATAGATATTTTTTCTCCAGCATGTTTCTACCTTTCTCTAAATCAAAAGGCACATGTTAGATAATCATAACAAATGGCTATTTTGTCTCCAACATGTTTCCACCTTTTTTTCTAAATCAAAAGACACATGTTACATAGTCATGACAAATGGCTATTTTCTCTCTACTTTAACTCCACCTTTCCTAAATCAAAGGGGACAAATGTTGCATGACTACAACAAACTCTCCTTAATCCTAGGAAAATCCTCTCATGCATCTCCCACCACTGATCTTCTCATGCATCCTCCACCATTGATCTTCTTCCCTAAAAATCTATAAGTAAGAGCTTCATGCTCTCACTTCAAGATTCACTTTTATGCTATCCATATGTTGTCATTCTTTCATCCACATTTGTGCTAAATATATGCTATCAAAATAGTGACTGCTCATGCAAAGAGCATCCACATTTTAAAGACAGTTTAGAGAAAATCCACTTGCAATGGATATTATTGGTAAAATTCCATTTACTTATTTTGTTTAATTTCTATTTTGCATGCTCTATCTTGAGATTTCCATGCAAATTTTCAGAATTAGCATTGTTGATTTTCATTGAATGTTTTTTGCTAATGGTTTTCTAATTTCGTGCACATGATCACATTTTTAATAAGGAAAATTAATATTTGTTTGTAGTGTCTTCTTTAGATTAGTCATTTGTGTGTTCATGGGTCAAGGGTTGTGCATGCTCTCCTCTCACACCCCAAGGAAAAATTGAGGATCAAAATCATTCTTTTATGCTTGCATTACCCAAAGGGGAACTTGCGTATGCTCTCTCCTCATGCCTTAAGGTAATATTGGAGATAAAAAATAACACTTTTTATATTTATTTTTAGTGGGCCTAGCTTGGATTTTAATTCTAGGAGGTGGCTCGAACCCTTGTGTTCTGATGGGGTGTAAAATTTTGGGAGAGAATTGAAAGACTCTCCCATTGAGGGACATTTGTAATTTTTTTCTAAGCTTTCAAGGAACTTTATACCTTGCAAAGTGAATACAAAGAAAGGGCTACCCTCTCACACCAAGCCATTAGACATGCCCATCATGTCATGAACTTGGGCCTCATGTACAGTCTTCAAGTATAAAGAAGAGACCCCTAGAAAGCCACACTAAGCTTAGTTATAGGACTTTGGTTGTATATTCTTGTGATGAAATGATAATAAATTAGCCCTAAGAAGTTATTGACCATGTGTTGCTAGAAATAGGATTGTAGGCCACATATGCTCTCCTCTCACATAATTTGTGTGATCTTGAGGATCAAAAGTTGCTAGTGCCTCCTAATGGGACCTACTTTCCATTCCTAGACAAGGTATTTTTGGTGTGCTCACAAGTGCATACACACCCACTTGAATAATCTAGGTTGTTGGCATGCTTTCTTTGTTTGTAATTATGTTAAAATTTGTGCTTGTCTTTTAAGACTCAAAACCAACCAAACCTTTCAAAGTCACAACATCATCATGGAAACACATATTGCATCATAAATCAACTAGTCCAAAGCAAAAGTTTGAAGTCAAGGTTTCCTATCCAAATCCCAATAAAAATTAATCCTTTATAATCACCATCAAATCATTTTCCAAAATCCAAATAACCCCATCCTTAAAACCTTGACCTAAACCTAAAATCCAACCATCACATCCTTGGAACCTTCACCTTGATCCAAAACTCAAACTCCCTCATCCTTGATGGACCCTAGTAACAATACCTCTAATCCCACCATCTCAAATCATCCCCCAAATCCAAATTATCTTACCCCTACGGGATCCTAAATGAAAAAACCTATCATCCTAAACCATCCTTATATTTTTTTTAAAATTCATCTTTAGATCCTTAAAATAAAAATCCAACCATCACAAATCTATCTATGGGAACTTAAAACATTCCTAGGTTTCGAACCCAAACATTCTAAATCATCCTATGAATCCAAACTTTGACCATCCTATATTACAAGTCCCTCAACATTATCTAACCTAACTAACTATCCAAATCTCCAAGTCATCCAAGTCAAATCCAATTATCCCTAATTTGTCTTTGGAGCCTTAAATGTAACCATCCAATCTTGATCATGTAATAGATCCAAAGATTTTTATCCATCCTTATGATTCATTATCCCATTATCCTAATCAAACCAAATCATCCTACAATCATCCAAGAATCATCTAAAATCCTCCAAGTTTGACCATCCAAATTTTTTTTTTTAGTCACCCTTGGGATTCACTACCCCATTATCCAAATCAATCCAATCATCAAACATTTCCAATCCTAGGGCTTGTGAACACCTTAAATCAAATCCAATCATCCTAGCAACTTGCATCCAAAGACCTACCTTTGGAAATATTAATCCAAATATAAGGTCCCTCATCCAAAGATCATCCTTAGCAAGCAAATCCAAGGATCTAATCAAATCAAGATCAACCTTCTAAAAAATCCAAAGCCTAATCAAACCAAGCATCATGGGCTAGTTTGACAAGTCCATTGAGTAAGCTAGGACCTCATCCCAAACACAAACAAAAGACCTAACTATAATTCTAATATATATTGATGTGTCCCATTGTCACAACCAACCTAAAAACCCCTTTAAAAATAATGCCCATTCAAGGCATCTATGACATGATCTCCTTTATCCAAATTATGATGATGAGATCTTTGTATATCACAAGGAGTATTTCAAATACAATCTATCAAAAAATTCCTTTGGGAATGATGATTACGAGAGCCTTGTAGATATCCCTTAAGCACACATTACGTATATATTAGATATCCCCATGGTAACTTTGACAAGGGAAACACCATTCTAGACAAAACCCTTAAAATAGATTTATGTTCAAATATTAAACCTTCCAGAATCAAGTTAAAGCCTCATCCTCCCATGTAAGTCCATCATCCAAACCTTCACAAAGCCATCAACAATCCAATAAACAATCCTATCAATAATCTCCTACCCCTTCCAAATAATCTATGAAGGACTTTATCCAAGGACTAGTAGTGAAGTATCCCCATAGAAATAGAAAGAGAAAAGTTAAAGAGTCTTGCAACATATCTAATCCCATGCCACCCCTCTTTAACAAATATAAGAAGGCTATAGATGCAAGACCTATTTGGGTTGTCCAGAATCCTCCTGGCACCATCCACATCCAAAACTAAGTTTCATCATACAAAAATATTAATCAATCGAAAGCTTGTAATTAAGAATGATCATGATCACCCTAGAGCTACAATCCTTGCAAGCCAACCTATACATGGTAAGGAAAACATTGCCAATCCATAAGATCCATCAAACCCATAATCATCAAAGGCCTCTCACCAATCAATGTGCAATAATTAAGGAGTATATCCACGTGCTAATCATTGAAGGTGATATCCAAGAAAAATAATGTACATCCCTCTTGTTTGAGAAGAAGTTAAGGCTATGCCAAGAGCTTGTCCAAAAGCATGGTCAACCTTGCACATCCCTAAATCAGGACCACAATATCCAATCCAATTTCATACAACATGTAACAAGTCCCCAAGACCAATAAAATCATATTGATCCTCTCTACCATCACACAACTCCCCCTCCCCATGAGGAGATTGTTGTCCTCACCGAACAAATAGACAAGTTAAATTATCATAATGAGCATATTCAAAATCAAGTTGTACATGATGTTGATCACACCAAGCATGAGGCCAAGCAACTCAAAATAGGTCACATTGAGCATGCAATTAATCAAGATACCATCATAGTGAATGAGGAGAAATCTCAAAATCCCTATCGGCTTGGTCCAACCACCTTCATCAAACACAGTCTCCTTGTAGATGATCCAATTGAAGGCTCTAATGGCTCCTATAAATACACTAATGGGCTAGCATCATGCTTCAAAAACAACAAATATCCTATTGCAAGAAAAATCTATCAAATCATGGGTTACAAAGGAAAGGGATTAGGCCTTCATGAGAAGAACATGTACAATTTTAAATGCAAGTCAAAGATATTAATACATTGGCTACAAACCTCCTACCAAGCCATCTAATTATGTTAGTGATCCTTTGGTGATTATTAGGGCAACTTAATCAAATGCAAACATTGAAATAGAGGTCCTTCATAGACCCTTTAATAATCTTTCTACCACTAATCCTTTCACCCCCATGCCCATCCATACCATCAACCCTCATCTCCCACATACTAAACCCATTGATTGGGACCAACAAGCTCGTACATTATACAAATCTCACATAATTAGTGTAATGGAGCAACAAGTCAAATTGAAGAAAACAATCAAAATGAAGCACCACATCAAAAATAAGTACAAAATCAAAATCAAGAAAAAAATCAAATTGAATATAAAAGGTGCTACGAATCCAAGAATCAATAGGAAAGAAAAAAATAAATATGAATCCCAAAACAAAGTGAAACAATAAATCTAATCAAAGAAAAATATCAAAAGGAAGAAATTAATAGAAAGTTGCACTTTGCATGCAATAGATGTGCATTAGGTCTTCATAATTATTATTGATATTAGCATACAAAGCTTCATGATCCAATAATATTGTTCATCCTAATCCTAATCCTAATGCTAAACCCAAATCCACATCTCCCAAATCTAAGTCTACCTTCCAATTCAAACATCCCTCATCCCAATCTAGGTATCCAAATCTTAAGCCTAAATCCCAATCCAAACATCCTACATCAAAATTCCCAAATCTGAAATCTAAATCCCAATACCTAATCCTAAATCCCAAATCTATCATATCCTAGAAACAATACATTACCATAAAGGCTATGATGGCACCCTATCGATATTTTCACATGTGTATAAAGCCAATCCATCTCTCAAAGAGCATCACAATACTTGTGTATTATATATTCAGGGCATGATTCTAGCAAAGCAATTATGTAAGGTAGGATACTATTGGTACATCATGACAAGAGCATCCAAATCAAATGCATTCAATAGACAGGAGCTTGATACTTGAAGCAAAAAATATCAAAATTTATGTAGAAAATCCAAAAAAAATTAGAAAATTCAAAAAATCTAAAAAATTAGAAAATTTAAAAATCCAAAAAATATCAAAATTAAAAATATAAAAAAAATTAAAAAATCAAAAGAGTAAAGAGAAAAAGTGTTTCCCAATGGTGAAAACCATTCTCATGGCACCTTGGCCAAGTACCATGGTGAAAACCCATTCACGGTCATCATGTGTAAATTAGTTGTCTATGTAAACCTTGCACTTGGGGGAAACCTTCTTCCATCAAATCATCCCTATGCCTTCCATCATGTCATCCCATCATAATAATCTACCATATCTCCATCACTATTCCATCATACCCAATCCATCCTCCCTTCGTACTTTTGACCTTGATAAGGATAGGGGAAAATTGTTGAAAACATGCTTTGGACACTTGATAAATCTAATCTTCCATAGCAAATATACTACAACATATCAATACCTCCTTTATTTAGCAGTGCAATGTAACAACATGCATGACATACATCAAGTGGGACATGCCATTCCTATGTGATGTAGCCCTTGGAGACCATATCCGACAACCCCCTCCATCAATCTATCCCCATCCATCGCATCAATCCCTTGATCCATTAAATTCTCACTTCATCCTTGTCCCTAGAATTGGTTTTCCCTTATCATTGGTTACACTATTTAGATAGCAATCCCATCTAGCAACAAAATAAAAGACTACATGTTATGTTGTAAAATGTCCCCCTAGGACTTTACCTCCTAAGTTTAGCTCCTAGGTCCCCTTAATTTAATCATGCATATGTAAAACTTGTCCTGAAGCAAAATCCCCTAAAACCCATGACAAATGGGGCTTAGGAATCCACTTTAATGATAAATTATGACTAAAAATAGGCCTCTAGACTTGGGTGCCTGTGCCCTAGTCCAGACTTATTTGCCCGAGACCTAAATTTAAATGTGTCAGTTTATGACCATTAAAAGGTTTCCCTTTGTTGGCCTTTTCAATTTGAATTACGAATGTTAGTGGGAATGCATAAATAAACATGTTTAAGACTTCATTTTAGTCCTAGTTGATGAAGGCAAACTTATTATCATCAAGCAAAGAGCATTCAAGGCAGTCATTGTGTTGCATAGTAGTATTGTGTTGTGTTTGTATGTGTTTGTTGTAGATTTGGCTCCATCAACTCATTTCATCATGATTTGAAGGCACTTCATCTCTGTGAGGGTTTCACCTCAAAGGTGATATCTATTTTGTGTTTCAATCAATCTAGCTTATCATTTGATTTTGCCTCTATCCACTAAGGACATTCACTCTATCTAACAATGGTGTTGGAAGGCTTGAATTCCATTCTGAGGCTTGATCGAGGTAAGCTCCTAAACACCACAACCCCCAACCCCTCTCTTGTGATTGCAGGTTACATGTGTAGGATCTTGTGCAGAGAAGTTGTGAGAGATCAAGGTAGAGGATAAAGACTGGGGATCTAAAGAAAAGAGCAGATAATATTCCTTTTGGACAAGGGTGCCCACCCCTGTGTCCTCCCAAGTGTTGTTGTTAGAAACTCTGAAGCAGGTTGCAGTCTTCATCATCTTATTGTTCCAAATTTACAAAATAATTGACCTGCTGAACTAGGGTGCCTACCCAATGTCCCCAAAGTTTATGCTTTCTAGAATCCAAATCTTGGTATGTTTCTAATATGTATTTAGTGCCTTCATGTGTGATCAGTTGTCATATTTTGTCTATTCGCATATGGAATGATCATATAATTAGGTTTTAAGGCTTAATCGAATTAGGGTTTAACAAATTCATCAATACATCCTATCTTTCCTTATCATTTCATAGTGACACCAAACCCTGTAGTTGAGTCCTCTTCCAACAGTAGTGACTTAACTCAATTTATGTCCTTGAATGTTATATGTGAAAGGAGGGTTTGATTGAATCTATTTTAACAACACCTAAACTCATCATTCCCACTTTTACACCATAACACTACCAAAAAGTAATCCACATATATAGCCTAATCTAGCATAACAATCCTAATGATACAATCCAAACATAGCTACAAAGTAGAAAAATCCACACAAGTCATGCCAAGAAATCTAGCAAACCATCCAAAAGTTCCTAGCCTTACTACAAGCCTAGTTTAGTTCAAAACAAATCATTACATTGTCATTGAGATATATCGTTCCCAATCCTTGTGTTGTTCTTGAGATATATCGTTACCCAATCAACAATGCTATCACCGTCATGAAATCAATCTTCAACTTCTAGCTTGAACAAGATAAAAATTTTGTTTGTTTGTGCATGCATACTTGCGTGTGTGTGTTTTATCAAATTTGTTTGCATTTATAGAAAGGAAAAATAATAATTCATTATGGTCATCTAGAAACTCATTGAGAGCAATCTAGGACCTAACATGAGAACTCCATTACATATTGCATCATCATATGAGCATGGCATCAACATTAGATCAACACTATGCATATTACAATACTATCTATTATATTCAATCAATGTTCTATATTGTTGATAAAATAATAGGCTTTGACCAAAGGAGAAAAATCCTTGTTTAGCAAGCTCCTCAACAATGTCTGTTGATATTGCTCCTTTTTAGATGTATGTTCTAGACATCAAGGTGAGCATATTTCTAAGATCAATCTCAACATAGTTTAGATCTATGAGCAAGGTTAAAATCTGTGTAGGGTTCCATTCTATTGGCATAATAATCAGTTCTACAAGTATAAAAGTGAGATAGAATAGCAAACCTTAGTTTTATTAGTACTCCAACAGTTGTCTAACATGTTTTAGTTTTATGGCACTTTGGTGAGTTAATTAGAGATGCATTGTCACAATCAAATCTTTATTGAGCCTAGAGTTGAGTACCATTATTATTTTTATTCAAATTTAGAGCAATTATTTTGGTAACTTAATTAGTCTCAACTCTTTAATCTATATGTATTTACTAATTTATCGCTTTATTCAAGTATTTACCTTCTATTGATTAGATAAAAGTTATTTATTTTGCTTTTCAATCTTAAGATGATAAAAAAGTAAATGCTAAAACAAAATGATTTAAATTGTTTGCATAAAAAAATGATATATCAAATTAGTATCTCTCCTCAAAAATACGTTTAAAAATATCAAAAACTATTTTATTTTATTTATCTCACATCCAGGCAAACCCCAAATGGGGATCCCAATTTTACCACATATACAATTATAATGGTGAAAATGCATACCCTACACTTTTTCCCTTCATTTTGAACCATTTTTTACAAGGTTATTTTTAATGCAATGAGTAGTGTACAAAAGGGTGTATTGTTGTGTGTAAGTTGGAAAATAACCTAGTCTTGTAATAGACATGATTTTTCCATTGTCCATATAGTCTTTGAGAAAGCTTTTGGTAAAAAATTGTGCTAGTGCTTTCACATCAAACAACACTTACACAAAATAATGTCAATTGAAGCCATACCCCTCTTCAAATATGTATTATAGACATCAAGGCAAAGAGGTTCCTAATATATCAAATTAGTGTCTATCCTTAAAAATAACTTTAAAAATATCAAAAACTATTTTATTTTATTTATCTCATGTCATCCCAGTAAACCCCAAATGGGGATCCCAATTTTATCACATATACAATTATAATGGTGAAAATACATACCCTACACTTTGCCCCTGCATTTGAACCATTTTTTACAAGGTTATTTCTAGTGCAATGACTAGTGTACAGAAGGATGTATTGTTGTGTGGAAGTTGGTTCAAAAGTTAATACTACAATCACATAAATAAATCAAAATAATAAACAACAAAACATTGATTTAGTTATAATTCATTTCTTCATAATGGTGCTTTGATCCCAAGCCCCAAAGCTACCAAAGGTGGCAAAGAACAAACTACTATCATAGCTTTCTTCAATATAAAAAGAAAATTACATGTCTTAAAGAAATGTCTCATGCTCTTGAAATTAAATATGTCTAGTGAATACAGAATATCAAGGTCTATAATAAGGTAATTAAATGTGTCCCCTGAATACAGAATATGAAGGTCTATAATAAGTAATTAAATATGTCTCTTGAATACAGAATATCAAGGTGTATAATAAGATAACTTACGACTAAAAAATATGTAAATTCCTACATTCCTTTCACTTAATACCTATAAAAAGCCCACACTTATAAAAAGCAAACTAAACCCTTTTCATCGCTCAACCTCCGAACAGTTTACGCACACCCCATACTAATAAAGCTGCCGCTGCAGGCATGATTATCTCTCCATACCCGGGCATTTCAGGAGCTGGTGGAGGCTGTCTCTCTTGCTCTTCCATAGATGGTGATGGTGGAGGCTGTCTCTTTTGATATCTTACTCTTGGAAAGTAATCTTCCCTACCCATTTGCTCTCTTAAATGTTGTTCGGGGAGGTGCCCTGGATAGTCGTCTGTTGTCATTCGACCAGAGCACACCATCCTCATCTTTGGACACCTCTATCAGTGGAAAATTGCTCGCACTGAGTCGATCTGAGCGAAACTCAGTTAAAGCATCCGTTAGGAGAAATTCTTGTCCACCCTCACGTTTAAAATGATCTGCAATGGAGTCCTGAGAGAACCTCAGCTGGTTAGGCCTCACCTTTACAGTTTCGTGATCCATAACAACAATGATCTCCTGCACTGAACGAATTACAGATTCATTCGTCCAAGCTTATGTAATGCATTCACCATCACATTCAATTCCCAGCTTCTTTCACAAGATTGATTGCAGATTAATTAATGGAGATTCCAAGTTAGTGGAGATGGGTACGATATGCCCCATTAAAAAAGCTTGATTGATAATGTTTGTCAGGCTGTATGCAGTTCAATAGTAAGAAATAAATTTTGGCTAATAAAGATAGGACAAATATTTATCATTTTATTCGGTGGGATGATGTTTTGGGATGATGTTTAAGTAAAGTGGTCCCAAAAGCTACCACTTCTGATTTACTTAAGGACAGATGAAGAAGCTTTATTTAAAAATGATCATGATCTGTCATTTCAACTTTACTATGAGAATACTATACTTTCAGCTTTAAGCAAGTAACTTAGAATAGAAGTTAAAGACTGAAATAATTATACAGATATGTTTGGTTATAAAACATTGAAATTAATAATAAAGAAAAAATATTTAGCTTTCGGGTTTTATGTTGTATATTTTGTAATAGATGATTTTTTTTTTTAAATTCTCAATGTTAATTTTTTTAATTTTGTAAGATGGCACTTGTTAAACTAATAAATTGATTGAACTTTGTTTTAAGTTATTTTCACAATGCAAAAATGATTTTTGTGTTTATATATTCATCCTAAGTGTAGACCCCTAAAATTGTCCTCTTCCTAATTCATCCCTAAACATCAATTCATCCCTAATTTATTCCATCCCATGAATTAAATAAATATTTACATTTATTTAATTCTCTATTTTCTACACTTTTGATTAGGTTTTCCTAAACTTAATTAACTAACCTAATCCCCCACTTGCACAAACTAAATCCTAATATAATCTTGATCAAAATCCTCTCCATTTCCTCAAATGTACAAAGGCATGGGCCTCTTGTACATGTCCACATGGCCTTTTTACAAAAGGCATGGTCAAGAACCCATGTAAAGAGCTCCTTTTGTCCTCCATCTTCTATTCTTCCAATTTTAAATTGGGCATGTGGGTAAGTGCACAAAGATGAGGGACCAAAATGGGGTCTTAAGTTGCCACTTTTTTTTTTTTTTTTTCCTGAAATCAGGAAACATTGATGTTGGATGAAAAATTGAAGATATCTACACTCACAAAAACAAGAGTTGTAATGCTCCGAATCTAGTTTTTAAACTACTATTTTTTAAAAAAAAAATGGTTAAGATTAAGGGGTTCAAAAAGGGGGAGCACACAAATTGGTCTTGTTTTTCTCAAAAAAACATAACATAGCGTCTGGTGTGCTCCCCCTAAAATGTTAACTTTTTTTTAGGATTTCAATAATCGCTGCGATGAGAAATTAGCTAACACCATGTAGTTTATCCCTGATTTTTCTGATAATTTTTTAATGAATAATTATTTTTTAGTAATTTTTAAAGTGGACACATCCTGAAAAACAGAAATTTGAGCATGCTCCCCCCTAAAATGTTTGAAAACTAATCGAAAATCATTTTTTTTAATTTGTGTAGAATGGAGTCTAGTTTCTAAAAATATAACTTATTTCAAATTTCGATGAACGATTAACAAAACTCAAAAATACTAGACACTAGTTTTTAACAAAAAATGGACACACTAACAAAAGAAATTCAAGATGAAACACTAAACGTACTCAAAATGTGAAAAAAAAATTATATGGTTAGATAGCTAAAAGAGAGCTTAAGATTATGGTGGTATTTTTTTTCAGTTTTCATTGAAAAAAGTGCCATCCTAATGGGGAGCAAGCTCCAGATTATCTCCAGATTTTGCTAAAAACTGATAAAAATATATCAAAGAACCTCAAGCATAACGACGCGCTCGCGTTATGTGAAATCAATAACATGAGCGTGTTATAATGCACTCACGTTATGATGAGTATAACTGGCAATACATATGCCAATTGCATTTGCTTGAAAGTTTCTAAAGCCTTTTCAACAAATCCATTTTTTGCATATCTTGCAATCATTGCATTCCACTATAGAACATCTCTTTGAGGTGTTACGTCATACAATTGACATGCCTTGTCTATACTTCCACACTTTACATACATGTCTACAAGGGCAGTTGCACTTCCTATCATCTCTCTCACTCTCTACTTCCCTCCCCTCTCTACGTCCTACCCTTTCTCTGAGTCTCTGCTTCCCTCCCCTCTCTACCTCCTACCTTCTCTCTCACTCTCTTCTTCCCTCCCCTATCTACCTTCTATCCTCTCTCTCACTCTCTACTTCCCTCCCCTATCTACCTCCTACCCTCTTTCTGAGTCTTTGCTTCCCTCGTCTCTCTACCTCCTACCTTCTCTCTCACTCTCTTCTCCCCCCTCCCTCTCTACCTCTTACCCTTTCTCTCACTTTCTACTTCCCCCCTGTCTATCTTCTACCCTCTCTCTCAGTCTCTGCTTCCCTCCCCTGTCTACCTCCTAACCTCTCTCTCTTCTTCCTTCCCCTGTCTACCTCCTACAGTCCTCTCCCACTCTCTACTTCCCTCCTGTCTCTACCTTCTATCCTCTCTCTCACTCTCTATTTCCCTCCCCTCTCTACCTCTCCTCATCATTCTTCCCATCCAATGAAATTTCATAAATTATCTTGTTTCCATTTCATCATCCCAATTTATATCCTTGTTCCTCTTTGCATGTCTTAGTTTTCTTGTTTCCATATTCTTTGTCAACATGTGAGAGGAGAGGGAGGGAGAGGGAGAGAGGATGGAGATGGATGGGAGAGAGAGGGGAGAGATAGGGTGATAAGAAGAGAGAGAGAGAGTCCTAGTTTTCTTGTTTTGGAGAGAGAGAGAGAGAGGGTTGGTCAGGTTTATGAGTTTAAGGTTGCTTAAGTTTAGGGTTTAGTGGAATTATTTAAGGTTTAGGGGTTTAGGGTTGCTTGGGTTTATGGTTTAGGGGTTAAATTTTAGGGGTATTATTTAGGGTTTAGGGGTTTTGGAAGAGAGAGAGAGGTTTAGGGTTGCTTATGTTTAGGGGCATATTTAGGGTTTATGAGTTTAGGGTTGCTCAGACCTTTAGGGGTAAATTATTTAGGGTTTATGAGTTTCTAGGGTTGCTCAAGTTTAGGGTTTAGGGGTTAGGGTTAAAGGGGAATTATTTTTTAATTTCCCTCCAATCCTTGTAATACTAATGCATTAGTCCACCCATCTCCTAATCCATCAATCCCTATCATCCATCCACCATATAACTCACTATCTAATCCACCATCAAACATTCTAAGCTCTAATCCATCAACCCATGAACGCTTGAAATTTTTTATCCAAAGAGTCTTTACAAAATCCAAAAATAAAAGCAAAGATATGGAGCCATCCAAATCCACTGATCCAATTTCATCCCCCTCTAACACTCCCAATCCTAATCCATTCATGCCTGTTATATCTATTCACTCGATCCTAATCCTAACCCCACAACATCTCCCATCATTATCCATCAACTATATGCATATCCTAGTCCATCAACCCATGAAGCCATGAAGGATGTGACCCAAGGACTATTAGCAAGGAATCTAAGAACATCATGTACTCAAATTCATATCCTTGAGCCTAACAAAGAACCTCCTAATAACATGTATACCACTCCAATACCATCATCCACTCCTATGTCTATCCATTTCATTTAAGAGTCTCCTACCATAAGTCCAAGTCAAACCCCATCATGTAGCCATTTGTCAAACATCCAAAGATTATTCATCCTAGATCCAAGAACCCATCACATCCATCTAAGAAACCCAATAGCTATACATTAAGAGCCTAGTCTAAAGAATGTGGAAACACCAACCACCCATCCTAATCTAAATCCAAACATCACATCTAATCCCATCTCTGTTCCCTTACCATCTCATGGTCAACCCCTCTATACATTGATCCCATCATTAATCCTCTAACATCTCCTAGTGAACCCCCATCACCACCTCTTACTCCCCAATCCAATGAATATCAATGCGTCCCCACTTACCCTATCCATATCTAATATTATACTATCCATGCTTATCCTCCCTGTGATCAAGTTATTATCTATGATCAAGATCTTATCCATGAACAAGTAAGTTCCCACATCACTCCTATCTATCATCCCATCAACCCTATCCTTCATCCCTTGCTAGTCCTATTCATTATCCATAAATATCCCATTATGAGACAATTGGTCCCCCAAAAAACATAGACAATCAAACAAATATCTTAGATCCTAGATCTTGAATCACATCCCAATGAGTATAATGATTTAATCAAGATCCAAGAATTCTACATCCATTTCCCATTGATCCTCCATCATCCCAGGTCAAACTATATGTTTAGGTGTTTAGCCTGGTTGCTCAAGTTTAGGGTTTAGGGGTCAAGGACATTATTTGAGGTTTACATGAATTTAGGGTTGCTCAATTAAATAGGGTTTAGGATTTAGGTTTAGGGTTTAGGGGAATTATTTAGGATTTAGGGGTTTAGGGATGCTCGAGTTTAGGGTTTCTCAAGTTTAGGGGTTAGGGTTTAGGGTTTAGAGAGAGATAGAGTGAGGCGACCAATAGAGATTGGGAGAGATAGGGAGATAGAGGTTTATGGTTGCTCATTTTTAGGGGTTAGGGGTTAGGGGTTAGGGTTTAGGGGCATTATTTAGGGTTTAGGGTTTAGGGTTTATGGTTTAGGGGTTAGGGGTTAAGGTTTAGAGGTTTAGGTTTATGGTTTAGGTAGAGAGGAGAATAGGGAGATATAGAGGAGACTGAACCTGGGAGAGATATCACTGTCTCCTCTATCCCTCTCTCTAACTATACCTACCTCTTTATCTCTCTCTCCATGTCTCTCTATCTTGCTCTCTCTTTCAATCCCCTCTCTCTAACTCTACCTTTCTATCTCTCCCTCCCTCACTATTTGAGGCTTACATGAGTTTAGGGTTGCTCAAGTAAATAGGGTTTAGGGAACACCTTTAAAGTTAGGATTCAGGGGAATTATTTAGGCTTTAGGGGTTTAGGGATGCTCGAGTTTAGGGTTTAGGGTTTAGGGGTTAGGGTTAAGGATTTAGGGGTTAGGGGTTTAGGGTTGCTTGAGTTTAGCGGTTAGGGTTTAGGGTTTAGAGAGAGATAGAGCGAGGGGACCAACAGAGATTGGGAGAGATAGGGGGATAGAGGTTTAGGGTCGCTTCCAGGTTTTATGGTTTAGGGTTTAGGGGTTTAGGGTTTCTCATTTTTAGGGTTTCAGGGTTAGAAGATAGGGTTTAGGGGCATTATTTAGGGTTTAGGGTTTATGGTTTAGGGGTTAGGGGTTAAGGTTTAGAGGTTTAGGTTTATGGTTTATGTAGAGAGGAGAATAGGGAGATATAGAGGAGACCGAGCCTGGGAGAGATATCTCTGTCTCCTCTATCCCTCTCTCTAACTATACCTACCTCTCTCTATCTCTCTCTCCATGTCTCTCTATCTTGCTCTCTCTTTCAATCCCCTCTCTCTAACTCTACCTTTCTATCTCTCCCTCCCTCACTATTTGAGGTTTACATGAGTTTAGGGTTGCTCAAGTAAATAGGGTTTAGGGTTTAGGGTTAGGGTTTAGGGGAATTATTTAGGCTTTATGGGTTTAGGGATGCTTGAGTTTAGGGTTTAGGGGTTAGGGGTTAGGGGTTAGGGGTTTAGGGTTGCTCGAGTTTAGGGGTTAGGGTTTAGGGTTTAGAGAGAGATAGAGCGAGGGGACCAATAGAGATTGGGAGAGATAGGGAGGTAGAGGTTTAGGGTTGCTTCCAGGTTTTATGATTTAGGGGTTAGGGGTTTAGGGGTTTAGGATTGCTCATTTTTAGGGTTTATGGGTTAGGGGTTAGGGTTTAGGGGCATTATTTAGGGTTTATGGTTTAGGGGTTAGGGGTTAAGGTTTAGAGGTTTAGGTTTATGATTTAGGTAGAGAGGAGAATAGGGATCCCTATCTCTATCTCTCTAAACATATGGATCTTATCTCTTAATCTATCCCTCGCTACCTCTCTCTTCTCTTCTCTATCTCTCTCCCCATCCCTCTACCTCTTGAAATCTCTCTCCCTATGTCTCTAGACATCTCTCCATTTCTTTCCCTATCTCTATCTATCTGCATAACCCTATCTCTTAATATATCCCTCTCTATCTCTCTCTATATATTTCCCTATTTATCTCTCCCTTGCTAGATCTATCTCCCTATATCTCCCCTCTCTCTATATATATGTATGTCTATCTTTCTCCCTCTATAGACCCCTTTGTCTATCTCAAGCCCCATCTCTCCCTCTCCCTGTCTCTATCTCTACCTATCCCTCTCTATCTCTCTATTTGCCCCTCTTTCTATTATTTTTCCTTTCTCTAACTCTATCTCTATCTCTCCATCTCTTTCTGAATGTCCTTGAGCTCTCTCCCTAGCCATGTCCATGTCCCTCTCTATCTCTCCATGTCTCTTGATCCCTTTGTATATATAGGATAGAGAAATGAAGAGAGAGATAGAGACTCTCCCATGTAGATACAAGGTTACATTAATGGTTATCATAATGAGCATGTATTGACAATCAATTTGTACATGATGTTGATCACACAAAGCATGAGGTGAAGCAAGTCAGAATATATCGCATTGAGCATACAACTAATCAAGATACCACCATGGTGAATGAGGAAAAATCTCAAAAGCCCTATTGGCTTGGTCCAACCACCATCATCAAATATCATGGTCTCCTTGTAGATGATCCAATTGAAAGCTCTAATGGTTCCTATAAATACACCAATGGGCTAGGATCATGTTTCAAAAGCAACAAATATCCTATTGCAAGCAAAATCTATCAAATCATGGGTTACAAAGGAAAGGGATTGGCCCTTCATGAGAAAGGAATCTTAGAACTCGTACAAGTTTGTGCAAGTTAAAGATATCAATGTATTGGCTGCAAACCTCCTGCCAAGCCATCTAATGATGTTAGTGATTCTTTGGTGATGATTGGGGCAACTTAATCAAATGCAAACATTGAAATAGAGGTCATTCATAGCCCCTTTAATAATATTTCTACCATTAATCCTTTCACCACCACCCCCATCTATACCATCAACCTTCATCTCCCACATCCTAAACCCATTGATTGGGACCAACAAGCTCATACATTATACAAAGAGTTCATAATTACAATGGATAAAAAAGTCAAATTGAAGAAAAGGATCAAAATCAAGCACCACATAAAAAATAAGTATAAAATCAAAACCAAGAAAAAAATCAAATTGAATATAAAAGGTGCCACGAATCCAAAAATCAATAGGAAAGTGAAAAAGAAATAAAAATCCCCAAAAAAGTTAAGCAATAAACCTAATCAAAAAAATATATCAAAAGGAAGAAATTAATAAAAAGTCACACTTTGCATGCAATAGATGTGCACTAGGTCTTCATAATTGATATCGATATTGGCATACAAAGCTTCACGATCCAATAAGATTGTTCATCCTAATCTAATCATAATTCTAAACCTAAATCCACATCTCCCAAATCCAACTCTACCTTCCAATCAAAACATCCCTCATCCCAATCTAGATATCCAAATCTTATACCCAAATCCCAATCCAAATATCCTACATCAAAATCCCTATCTGAATCCCAAATCTATCATATCTTGGAAACAACACTTTACCATAAGGGCTATGATGTTACCCTATCAAGATGTTCACATGTGTATAAAGCCAATCCATCTCTCAAAGAGTGCCACAATACTTATGTATTATATATTTGTGGAATGATTCTAGCAAAGCAATTATGCAAGGCAGGCTACTATTGGCACATCATGACAAGAGCATCCAAATAAACTACATCAGATAGACAAGAGTTTGATACTTGAAGCAACAAATATCAAAAGTTATTGGAAAATCCCAAAAAATAGAAAATTCAAAAAATCTAAAAAATTAGAAAATTTAAAAATAAATAAATAAATAAAATCAAAAGAGTAGGAGAAAAGGTTTAGACCAATGGTGAAAACCATTCTCATGGCACCTTGTCCAAGTACCATGATGACAACCCATTCATGGGCAACATGTGTAAATTAGTTGTCTATGTGAACCCACTTGGGGGCAACCCTCTTCCATCAAATCATCCCTATACCTTCCATCATGCCATCCCATCATAACCATCTACCATATCTCTATCACTATTCCATCGTACCCAATCCATCCTCCCTTCCTACTTTTGACCTTGATAAGGATAGGGGAAAACTATTGAAAACATGCTTTGGACACTTGATAAATCCAATCTTCCATAGAGAATATACTACAACATATCATCACCTCCTTTAGTTAGCATTGCAATGTAACAACATGGATGGCATACATCAAGTGGGGCATGCCATTCCTATGTGATGTAGTCCTTGGAGACCACATCTTGTAACCCCCTCCAGGAATCTATCCCTCATCCATCCCATCAAGAATCCCAATCCCTTGATCCTTTGAATTCTCCCTTCATCCTTGTCCTTGGCATTGCTTTTCCCTTATCATTGGTTATACTATTTAGATAGCGATCCCATCTAGCAACAAAATAGAAGACTACCAAAAAGTAATCCACATATATAGCATGATCTAGCATAACGATCCCAACGATGCAATCCAAACATAGCTACAAAGTAGAAAAATTCACACAAATCTTACCAAGAAATCCAGCAAACCATCCAAAAGCATCCATTGCCTTTGTTCCTAGCCTTGCTACAAGCCTAGTTTAGTTCTAAATAAATCATTACATTATCATCGAGATATATCGTTCCCAATCCTTACGTTGTTCTTGGGATATATCGTTCCCCAATCAACAATGCTATTATCATCACGAAATCAATCTTCAGCTTCTAGCTTGACCAAGGGAAAAACCTTGTTTGTTTATGCATGCTTGCTTTCTTGCTTGTGTGTATTTTATCATTTGTTTGCATTTATAGAAAGGAAAAATAATAATTCATTATGGTCATCTATAAAATCATTGAGAGGCATCTAGGACCTAACATGAGAACTCTATTACATATTGCATCATCATATGAGCATGACATCAATATTAGATCAACACTTTATGCATATTGCAATACTATCTATTATATTCAATCAATGTTCTATATTGTTGATAAAATTATAGGGTTTGACCAAAGGAGAACAATCTATATTTAGCAAGCTCCTCAACAGTGTCTGTTGATATTTCTCCTTTTTAGATGTGTGTTCTAGACATCAAGGTGAGCATATTTCTAAGATCAATTTCAACATAGTTTAGATCTATGAGCAAGGTTCAAATTTGTGTAGGGTTCAATTCCATTGGCATAATAATCAGTTCTACAAGTATAAAAGTGAGGTAGAATAGTAAAAATTAATTTTATTAGTACTCCAATAGTTGTTTAACATGTTTTAGTTTTCTAGTACTTTGGTGAGTTAATTAGAGATGCATTGTCATAATCAAATCTTCATTAAACCTAGAGTTGAGTACCATTATTGAATTTATTCAAATTTAGAGCAATTATTTTAATAACCTAATTAGTCTCAACTCTTTAATCTATGTGTATTTACTAATTTATTGTTTTATTCAATTATTTACCCTCTATTAATTAGATCAAAGTTATTTATTTTTCTATTCAATCTTAAAATGATAAAAAAGTAAATGCTAAAACAAAACCATTTAAATTGTTTACATAAAAAATCTAATATATCAAATTAGTATCTATCCATAAAAATAACTTAAAAAATATCAAAAACTATGTTATTTTATTTATCTCACATTCTAGCAAACCCCAAATGGGGATCCCAATTTTAACAAATATACAATTATAATGGTGAAAATGCATACCCTACACTTTTCCCCTTCATTTTGAACCATTTTTTACAAGGTTATTTCTAATGCAATGACTAGTGTACAAAAGGGTGTATTGTTGTGTGGAAGTTGGCACACAACCTAATCTTACAATAGACATGATGTTTGTATTGTTTGTATTATAATTGAGAAAGCTTCTGGTAAAAAATTGTGCAAGTGTTTTCACATCAAACAACACTTACACAAAATGATGTTAATTGAAACCATACCCCTCTTCAAACATGTATTATAGACATCAAGACAAAAGGTTCCTAACATTATAATCAATGAAGTTTAAATCTTCAATCCAAATTAAAATCTATATATGGTAAAAATTGTGCAAGTATTTTCACATCAAACAACACTTACACAAAATAATGTCAATTGAAGCCATACCCCTCTTCAAACATGTATTATAGACATCAAGACAAAGAGGTTCCTAACATTATAATCAATGGAGTTCAAATCCACAAACCAAATTCAAATGTATATATGGTTCAAAAGTTAATATTACAATCATATAAATAAATCAAAATAGTAAACAACAAAACATTGATTTAGTTATAATTTATTTCTTTATAATAGTGCTTTGATCCCAAACCCCAAACCCAATGAAGGTTGCGAAGCCCAATAAATTATCATAGCTTTCTTCAATATAGAAAGAAAATTAAATGTCTTGAGTTCAATGTCTCATGCTCTTGAAATTAAACATGTCTCCTGAATACAGAATATCACAGTCTATAATAAGGTAATCAAATGTGTCTCCTGAATACAGGATATGAAGGTCTACAATAAGTAATTACACATGTCTCCTGAATACAGAATATCAAGGTCTATAGTAAGATAACTTACGACTAAAAATTATGTAAATTCCTACATTCCCTTCACTTAATACCTGTGTAAAAAAAACACTCTCATAAAAAGCAAAGTAAACCCTTTTCATCGCTCAAACTCCGAACAGTTTACGCACACCCCATATTAATACAGCTGCCGCTGCAGGTATCAGTATCTGTCCAAACCCGGGCATTTCAGGAGCTGGTGGAGGCTGTCTCTCTTGCGCCAATCTCACCTCCTCTCGGCGTAAGAAAACTGGTGGAGTCTGTCTTTCTTGCGCCGATCTCACCTCCTCTCGGCGTAAGAAAACTGGTGGAGTCTGTCTTTCTGGCGCCGATCTCACCTCCTCTCGAAATGAGAAAACTGGTGGAGCTTGCTCTGCCACAGATGGTGATGGTGATGGTGATGGTGAAGGTGATGGTGAAGGTGAAGGTGAAGGTGAAGGTGAAGGTATGTTCCTTTGCATTCTTACAGAACGCCTCCTACGATATCTTACTCTTGGAAAGTAATCTTCCCTGCCCATTTGCTCTCTTAAATGGGGTTCAGGAGGTGCTCTGTATAGTGGCCTGCCATAGAGTTTAACTTCAATTTTGGAAACGCCGGCTTTTCTAAAGAGCCACAGTCGTCTGTTGTCATTCGACCAGAGCACACCATCCTCATCTTTGGCCACCTCTATCAGTGGAAAATTGCTCGCATTGAGTCGACCTGAGCGAAACTCAGTTAAAGCGTCCGTTAGGAGAAATTCCTTTCCACCCTCACGTTTAAAATGATCTGCAATGGAGTCCTGAGAGAACCTCAGCTGGTTAGGCCTCACCTTTACAGTTTCGTGATCCATAACAACAATGATCTCCTGCGCTGAACGAATTACAGATTCATTCGTCCAAGCTTATGTAATGCATTCACCATCACATTCAATTCCCAGCTTCTTTCACAAGATTGATTGCAGATTAATTAATGGAGATTCCAAGTTAGTGGAGATGGGTACGATATGCCCCATTAAAAAAGCTTGATTGATAATGTTTGTCAAGGCTTTATGCTTGATTGAAATGTTTGTCAGGCTGTATGCAGTTTAATAGTAAGAAATAAATTTTGGCCAATAAAGATAGGACAAATATTTACCATTTTATTCGGTGGGATGATGTTTAAGTAAAGTGGTCCCAAAAGCTACCACTTCTGATTTACTTAAGGACAGATGAAGAAGCTTTATTTAAAAATGATCATGATCTGTCATTTCAACTTTACTATGAGAATACTATACTTTCAGCTTTAAGCAAGTAACTTAGAATAGAAGTTAAAGACTGAAATAATTATATAGATATGTTTGGTTATAAAACATTGAAATTAATAATAAAGAAAATATATTTAGCTTTTGGGTTTGATGTTGTATATTTTATTATAGATGATTTCTTTAAAAATTGTCAATATTAATTTATTAATTTTGTAAGATAGCATTTCTTATTAAACTAATAAATTGATTGTACATTGCTTTAAGTCATTTTCACAATGCAAAAATGATTTTTGTGTTTACATATTCATCATAATTGTAGACACCTAAAATTGTCCACTTTTCGTCTCATCCCTAAACATCCCTTATTCATCCATATTCATCCCTAATTCATCCCCAAACTCCTTTAAACATCCCTAAACGTCCCTAAACGTCCTTAAATCATTGTTCTTCTACATTAACTGAATAAATGCATGTTTAGACAATTAATTAACCAATTCCCCTTCAATCCATGATTTTACAATATTTTATTGTTAAAATCACTATTCACACACTATTCACTATTCATCTATACCCGTAACGGTACTTGCATTGGTACCTAGCCAAAATGATTTATTAATCATTTATTCATCCCTTCATATAATCCAAACATTAGATAAATTTAATTTATTTATTATCCATTTATCCCATCCCATGAATTAAGTAAATATTTACATTTATTTAATTCCCTATTTTCTACACTTTTGATTAGGTTTTCCTAAACCTAATCCCCCACTTGCACAAACTAAATCCTAATTTAATATTGGTCAAATCCTCTCCATTCCCCCAAATGTACAAAGGCATGGGCCTCTTGTACATGTCCACATGGCCTTCTTACAAAAGGCATGGTCAAGGACCCATGTACAAAGGTCCTTTTGTCCTCCATCTCCTATTCCTCCAATTTTAAATTAGGCATGTACATATGTTTCCAATTTAAAATTCAAATCTAAGCCAACTCATCATTTTTCCTCCAATTTTAAATTAGGCATGTACCAACGCTCCCCAATTTAAAATTCTAATCAAATCCAACCCATACCTCCCATCTACCAAGAGAATCTCATCCCTCCAATCTTCCCAAAGCCCAATCTTGACCATCCATTACTTTTTGATCCAAGGACATCTTATCTCATCCAATCTTATCATGACACTTGTCAAGCTCTCCTTGTTTGAGAGCTCTCAACAATCCTCCACCCTCGATCTCTCAATCAAATCCTAACCGTCTAATTGAGTCTCCAAAAATCTATAAATTGGAGCTCACCCCTTCATAAAACATAACTTTTCCATGCAACACAATGCTGCTATTTTCACTCCAAGACTCCATGAGAAGAAAGGTTATGATGCCCATTTGAGGAGTCATCCACATCAAATCATCAAAGGAGCACATCCAAGTATCAAGGTTTGCATTTGGGGTTAATAGCTTAGCTCTATTTCTTGTTTTGCATTCCTTTTGCTCAATCTGGGGCAGCTTAGATTTTGGGTGAAATAGGTTAGTCTTTTAACTTGTTTTCTCATGCTCATTTTCTTTGTTATACATTCTAGCATGCCCGATGGGACTCCCGCCTTTCTAGTCTAACCATTTTGTGAGTTTTCTTGTCAAGTGGTGTCGTGTAGGTTACAGTCACACCTACAACTGTGGATCGGCACCCATGAGCCTTTTGTCAACACTTGCACCTCATCTTGTGGTGCTTGTGTCTACTTATGCTCTCTTTTTGTAGGGTTTTCATGGTTTAGCGCCTACACCATAGGGATTAGTGCCTAGATTCTTTTTCTTCTTTTCAAGATTTCATGACTTGCATTTCACATCTAACAAGCTCTAATTCACTTGGTTGCCTTCCAAACACTCCCTAACAACCTATTTTGTAGATCTATCCCTCTATTTTGCAGGTTTTTCATCAATTTGTAGGTCCCCCATCCTCTTTAAGTTGTATCATTGCCTGCACCCCCAAATCAGCACATGCACCCCCATATCAGTGCATGTGTAATTAGGTTTAGCACCTTTGCAATCATGCATATTTTCCCTATGTTTTAGCACCTATATAAGACCTTTTAGCGCTTACATATCATGCTTTAGCACCCATGCCTTAGGTCTTAGCGCCGAAGTTTACATTTTATCACTTTCAAGAGCCTCAGACTGTTTTAGCACCCATGACCTTGGGATTAGCACCCATATCCTAGGGATTAGCACTCATACCCTAGGGATTAGCTCCCTTACCTACATCAGCACCCAGATCCATCTTTCTTGCATCCTACATATCTGTTAGTGCCTTTGACCTCTTTATTAGCGCCTGTGACCCCTCTATTAGCGCCTACACCTAGATTAGCACCTGTGTTGCTCCCTTTAGTGCCTAAGACTTCCTTTGGCACCTATGGATCTTCCTTTAGCATCTCTATTTGTTGGTTCAACACTTTTCCTATGAAACAACTCATGAAACTTAATATGCTCATAAATTTTACAAAACTTAATGAAATTTGATGATTTTTTAAAAAATGGCTTAAAATTTCACAAGGAATCTGAATACATTATCTAATATATTGTATCATTCCATATAAAATTTAGTTTTTTCATATTTTATCACTTCAATCTAACACACTTGTTTGTAGCACATCGTTGGTCAAATATCAAATCATCCAAACTACTAACAAGTTGTTGCAACCTCGCTTGTCGAAGGATCCATCTTTTTCCCACTAAATCTAGGCACATTTATTTTTGGGGTTAAAAGAACTTGTATGCTTTGTTTGGGGTCATTTCAAGGTGTATGCTCTCTCCTCGCACTGGTGTCAACTTGGCCATTTGGTGATCTTAGAGATCAAAAACCTTTATTTGATCCAATCTTTGTTATCTTTTTTATCCCAAGGTCCTTGGTGTGTATGCTCTCTCCTCACACCATTTGGCAATCTTGGAGATCAAAAACACCTTGGATTATTTCCTCTAGGGATCCTACCTTAGATTTCACCAACAAGGGGATGACCTCAACCCTCGTGTTCTGACAGGGTATATAAATTTGGAAGAGAATCGAAAGAATCTTCCATTGGGGGACATTTTTCATTTAGGTGAAGCTTGCAAGAGCTTTATGCCTTACAAAGTGAAAGAAAAGAGTGGGTTACCCTCTCACACCATTAGACATACCCCTCATTTCACGAACTTAGGCCTCACACACCTTGAGTGTATCAAGGATATCCCCTAGAAGCTCGTACATCCTAGCTTAAGACCCTTCAACCGTCGTATCTTGGGGTGCACCACTCTAGTAGGAGGGGAAAAAGATCACATGTATAATTATATGGTGGTATATGGTGGTACATGACCATATATTCTCTATCTATCCAAGCTATAGCACTATGGTATTAATGAGGGTGGGAATCGCTTCTCTATTTTGAGTTGGGATTGACCCACGACCATTTCGTGAGATCCAAAAGATGTCACACCTAATTGACTAATCTAGGATGTTGGTGTGTTTGATGTGTCTTCATCATTGAAACCTATGAATCCCGTCAATCCAAATCAAAATCAAAATCCTTTGCAAGAATTGTACATGAATGTGTGTTTATTTTATTGCAAAGTTGCCTAAGGTCAAGCACCTAAGCCATCCTTAATCACATCTTAATTCATCATCCATTTTCCTAATCCAAGTCTAAATAATTCATCTTCTTCCTAATCCACCTTATCTCAATCCATTTTCCTCCTAATCACTCATCCAATTATCCAATTTCATCCTAATCATTATCCCAGTCATCCAAATCATTCTCCCAATCCATCATCATTAGACCCTAATCCCAATTCAATTGCCTAATCTAATCAAGGTCCTAATCCTAATCCATTGTCCACCTCACACATTTCTTAAACACCATCACCATTCCTACTTAATCCCATCATTTGAGCTTAATCATATCCCCATCTTTGAGCTTAATCCCATCCTATCATTCTAATCACCTTCTACTACAATCATTTATCCATTATTCATTTTCCCTAATCATCCATAAATGCATATCCTAATCCATTTTCCATTATCTTAATCACATCACTTTCATCCTAATCCAAGTCTTCATCACCATATTTATCGCATATTAATAAATCCGTAATCCATTTTCCCAAAACACTTCATCCACTTATCATAGTCGAATCATCTCATATTATCCTTCCTAATCATCTCATCTATTAATCCCCACTAATCATAATCCCATAGTTGAGCTTAAATCCAATTCTATCCTAAACATCATCTAATCCAATCATCCCATCCTATCATTATCTTAATCCAATTATATCCCATCCCTAATCACCTCATCCACTAATCACTCCAAATTCAATCCCATCAATTATCCTTTAATCATCTCATCCACTAATCCCCCTAATCCTAATCCCATTATTGAGATTAATCCACTTTCATCCAAATCCCAACCTCATCCAATTATTCTTCATCGTCAATCAATCATCCATCATTCCTCTAATCATCCTTCATCATAATTCAATTCCAATCCTTAATCAAAACCATCATTTGCAAATTAAAATTAGGTTAAGGACTTAACCCCTCCAAAGCTCTCCAAATCTTAATCATACTCCATCTAATTTCAACCAAATCCTAATCATAATCCATCCAATCATCACCCAAATCACTATCCAAAGGGCCCTTAGCCTAATCCTTAATCAAATCAAATCCAATCCAAAGATCAAAGGGCCCTTGGCCTAATCCAAAATCAACCCAAATCAATCCAAATCTGGTCAAGTGTCATAAATCATTGACCTTGACTAATCAAATCAAATCAAATCAAATCAAATCCATCCTAGTATCAAGTGTCATATATCATTGACATTTATCAATCCAAATCCCAAATTGATCCAAAATCATCCAATCCCAATTAATCCATATCAATTGAAATCCCCCTCTAATACAAAATCAAAATCAAATTTCATCAAGTTATCCTACATCACGACATCCCAAATCCAGATCTAATCATGACTTCATACCCATTTAATGATGATGTTGTTGAACAAGCTAAACTTGAAATCCTTGACGAAATCATTGCAAGTAAGCTTTCTATAAATCACTCTCGCTCATCTATAAACATGCAAGCACCTTATGACCATGTATTGGCTAGCACAAGCTATGCCCCCACACCTCATTGCATATCCTATGGTCATCCTTATACTACCTTTGACAAGGGAAATCCATTCTATCCTCCATCCACATCCCAACATCCACTCTCGTATGAAATTCCTCCATTTCTTACCCACATCCTTCTTATCCTTATTCCTCTTATCCAAATCCATTCTCTCCATATCTAAATCCTTCATATCAAAATCCACCACCCCCTTATCCAAATCTATCTTATCCAAATCCACCATCTCCTTACCCATCAACCTCACCATCTACCCTGCTATCTAATCCACCATCTACTCCATCATCCAAATCCCCTACTAAATCTATATCATCCTTTCTCCAAGGACTCCTCTCTAAGAGTGTAGAGAAAAATCATAAAAATAAACTTGTGGAGTCATGTCACCCCTCTCCTACCCAATCACCTACATGTGTTGTTGATGACCCCGTCATCCACCTCACACCCATCAAAACCACATCACCATCCTCCTCAATTGTATCCAACGTCCTATCCAAAGTATCACCCTCTCCTCCTAGGGCACATGCTGTTTATCTATCATCTTTGCTATTTTGGAGGTGGAAACACCATTCACGGAGCTTGACTTAGGCAAGCTCCTAAGTAGCACCCAACTATTTTCCTTCTTGTGTGTGCACAAGACAAATCCAGAGGAATTTATAGAAATTAAGCTACAGGAGACTGGAGCACAAAAGGGCGAAGAAACAACAATCATCACAGTCTGCAAAACCATAATCAAGGTCTAGGGCACCCAAGCACCCTAGTCTTTGGTGTTTCTACTCCCAGATCTAGGTTTTGATCTGATCCCTGATCTCTGCTATCTATGTAGTTTTTGGGTTTCTTCTTTCGATAGTCTATTATGCTTTGATCTTGTTCAATTAGGGTTTCTTGTTTTTCCCTAGTTTGATTGATTGGATTTGGTTAATTCTTCTCTATACAACAAAGGGAAAAATCCCCTGTAGTTTAGCTCTCCTTTTTGGGTAGAAGCCAAGCTCAGCTTGTGTCCTAATGTTGGATAGAAGAGGGTTTGGCCTAGTTTGATCTATTGGGCTAGTGTCTCTTTTTTACCTAACATTCTTCATTAATGGTGTCCAACCATTACCACTCAACAATCATTTCTTTCCCATTTTGAAAATAAAAAAATGTCTTGTTGAGTAACTAGTTTGAACTTCAACAGTAATCAATAGTTCAAATTTGTCATCTTTTAGATCTATGGCTTTGGTAGATCTATATATATGGTAAGTAAATTTATTGATCTATGATAAGTCAACAAGTTTATGTCATTTGGTTGAGAAATCTATAGTCTACATTAACTTTGAAATACTCATTAGTTGCGAAGAAATAATGTTAAGTAGACATAAGGGGCTCGATGCTATTTTTTCCACTAGACTCCATGTGATGTTATTTTACACTGCTATAGAATAAACCCTATGGAGGTCCCACATAATTATCTTTGAACCAATAGGAAATAACCACATCATCCCATACACTATAAGTAATCCCTTGATTGCCACTTCTTTTGCATATGTGTTGTCATTGATATCAATAGAGCGGTAATCAGAAATGACAAAGTAAGTGATTAGAGGAATAGTTTAGAAGAGCAGACAAAGGAGTGATGATCAAAGGTGTTTTGAAGTGGAGGAGATGGTGATGAAAATCATGAGCATACTGTTGGATCAGTATCATCTATACATAGTTGTACCTTATCTACTGAAGTTCATGGGTAGGTGAAAGTTATGATAACATGAAGATTCTTATTTTTGATGAAAAGAGTTGTGATCGGTATCGTTCCCCAATCAACAATGCTATTATCATCATGAAATCAACCTTTAGCTTCTAGCTTGACCGAGGGAAAAATCTTTTTTGTTTATGCATGCTTGCTTTCTTGCTTGTGTGTATTTTATCATTTGTTTGCATTTATAGAAAGGAAAAATAATAATTCATTATGGTCATCTATAAAATCATTGAGAGGCATCTAGGACCTAACATGAGAACTCTATTACATATTGCATCATCATATGAGCATGACATCAATATTAGATCAACACTTTATGCATATTGCAATACTATCTATTATATTCAATCAATGTTCTATATTGTTGATAAAATAATAGGATTTGACCAAAGGAGAACAATCCCTATTTAGCAAGCTCCTCAATAGTGTTTGTTGATATTGCTCCTTTTTAGATGTATGTTCTAGACATCAAGGTGAGCATATTTCTAAGATTAATTTCAACATAGTTTAGATCTATGAGCAAGGTTCAAATTTGTGTAGGGTTCAATTCCATTGACATAATAATCAGTTATACAAGTATAAAAGTGAGATAGAATAGAAAACATTAGTTTTATTAGTATTCCAACAGTTGTCTAACATGTTTTAGTTTTCTAGCACTTTGGTGAGTTAATTAGAGATGCATTGTCACAATCAAATCTTCATTGAACCTAGAGTTGAGTACCATTATTATTTTTATTCAAATTTAGAGCAATTATTTTAATAACTTAATTAGTCTCGACTCTTTAATCTATATGTATTTACTAATTTATTGTTTTGATCAATTATTTACCCTCTATTAATTAGATAAAAGTTATTTATTTTTCTTTTCAATCTTAATATGATAAAAAGTAAATGCTAAAACAAAAACATTTAAATTGTTTGTATTAAAAATCTAATATATCAAATTAGTATCTATTCTTAAAAATAACTTTAATAATATCAAAAACTATTTTATTTTATTTATCTCATGTCATCCCAGCAAACCCCAAATGGGGATCCCAATTTTACCACTTATACAGTTATAATAGTGAAAATGCCTACCCTACACTTTTCCTCTTCATTTTGAACCATTTTTTACAAGGTTATTTCTAATGCAATGAGTAGTGTACAAAAGGGTGTATTGTTGTGTGGAAGTTGGAAAATAACCTAGTCTTATAGTAGACGTGAGAAAGCTTCTAGTAAAAAATTGCACTAGTGTTTTCACATCAAACAACACTTACACAAAATAATGTCAATTGAAGCCATACCCCTGTTCAAACATGTATTATAGACATCAAGACAAAAAGGTTCTTAACATTATAATCAATGGAGTTCAAATCCACAATCCAAATTCAAATGTATATATGATTCAAAAGTTAATACTACAATCACATAAATAAATCAAAAATAGTAAACAACAAAACATTGATTTAGTTATAATTTATTTGGCATAATGGTGCTTTGATCCCAAACCCCAAAGCTAGTCAAGGTGGGAAAGAACAATAAACTATCATAGCTTTCTTCAGTATTAAAAAAAAAAAAAAATGTCTTAAAAGAAATGTCTTATGTTCTTGAAATTAAATATGTCTACTTAATGCAGAATATCAAGGTCTATAATAAGGTAATTAAATGTGTCTCCTTGAATACATAATGTGAAAGTCTATAATAAGTAATTAATGTGTCTCCTGAATACAGAATGTTAAGGTCTATAATAAGGTAATTAAATATGTCTCCTCAATACAGATTATGAATGTCTGTAATAAGTAATTAAAAATGTCTCTTGAATACAGAATTTCAAGGTCTATAATAAGGTAATTAAAAATATCTCCTGAATACAAAATTTGAAGGTCTATAATAAGATAATTAAAAATGTCTCCTAAATACATAATTTCAAGGTCTATAATAAGGTAATTAAAAATGTCCCCTGAATGTACATGATTTCAAGGTCTATAATAAGGTAATTAAAAATGTCCCCTGAATATAGGATTTCAAGGTCTATAATAAGTAATTAAATATGTCCCCTGAATACAAAATATGAAAGTCTATAATAAGTAATTAAAAATGTCCCCTGAATACAGGATTTCAAAGTCTATAATAAGGTAATTAAAAATGTCTCCTGAATACAGAATATGAAGGTCTATAATAAGGTAATTACATGTCTCTCCTGAATACAGAATATGAAGGTCTACAATAAGTAATTAAAAATGTCTCCTGAATATAGAATATCAAGGTCTATAATAAGATAAGTTAGACTAAAAATTATGTAAATTCCAACATTCCCTGCACTTCATACCTGTGTAAAAAACCCACACTCATAAAAAGCAAACCCTTTTCATCGCTCAACCTCCGAACAGTTTACGCACACCCCATATTAATAGTACAGCTGCCACTGCAGGTATGAGTATGAGTAACTCTCCAAACCCGGGCATTTCAGGAGCTGGTGAAGGCTGTCTCTCTTGTGCCGATCTCACCTCCTCTCGGCGTAAGAAAACTGGTGGAGTCTGTCTTTCTTGCGCCGATCTCACCTGCTCTCGAAATGAGAAAACTGGTGGAGCTTTGTGCTGTTTCTCATCCACAGAGGGATAAGATGTCCTCTTTTCACTGGCTTGCTCTGTCACAGATGGTGAAGGTGAAGGGATGTTCCTTTGCGTTCTTACAGAACGTCTCCTACGGTATCTTACTCTTGGAAAGTAATCTTCTCTGCCCATTTGCTCTCTTAAATGGGGTTCGGGAGGTGCTCTGTATAGTGGCCTGCGATAGAGTTTAACTTCTATTTTGGAAACGCCGGCTTTTCTAAAGAGCCACAGTCGTCTGTTGTCATTCGACCACAGCATACCATCTTCATCTTTGGCCACCTCTATCAGTGGAAAATTGCTTGCATTGAGTCGACCTGAGCGAAACTCACTTAAAGCTTCCGTTAGGAGAAATTCCTTTCCACCCACACGTTTAAAATGATCTGCAATGGAGTCCTGAGAGAACCTTAGCTGGTTAGGCCTCACCTTTACAGTTTCGTGATCCATAACAACAATGGATCTCCTCCGCCGAACAAGTTACAGACCACCTACTTTGAATGGTCTTGTTTTCCTCTGTATAAATCAAGTACTTGATCGCAGAGAACCTTAGCTGGTTAGGCCTCACCTTTACAATGGATCTCCTGCGCCGAACAAGTTACAGAGCCCCTATTTGATCTCACCGCTTCATTCCTCCAAGCTTATGTAATGCATACCCCATGATATTCAATTCCCAACTTCTTTTACACGATTGATTGCAGATTAATTAGGGGAGATTCCTAGTAAGTGGAGACAGGTACGATGAGCCCCATTAAAAAAAGCTTGATTGATAATGTTTGTCAGGCTTTATGCTGATTGATAATGTTTGTCAGACTTTATGCAGCTCAATAGTAAGAAGAAAAATTTGGCCAATAAAGATAGGACAAATATTTACCATTTTGTCGGTGGGATGATGTTTAAGTAAAGTGGTCCCAAAAACTACCACCTATGATTTACTTTAGGACAGATGAAATAACTTTATTTATGAATCATCATGATGTGTCATTTCAACTTTACTATGAGAAGACTATATTTTCAATAACTTTATTTATGAATGATCATTTTGTGTAACTTCAACTTTATTGTGAAAATACTATATTTTCAATGACTTTATTTATGAATGATTATGATGTGTCATTTCAACTTTATTATGAGAATACTATATTTTCAGCGTGAAGCAAGTAACGTAGAATAGAAGTTAAACACTGAAATAATTATATAGATATGTTTGGTTATAAAACATTCAAATTAATAATAAAGAAAAATTATTTAGCTTTCGGGTTTGATGTTGAATAGATGATTTCTTTTTAGTTCCCGCCATAGGTAGGATTACTCATACATCTCTTATACATCTCTTGGATGCAATTATTTCAATTAATTCAACCAATCGTAGCAAAGAATTAAATTTTTTGCACAGAAATTCTATAGTTTAAATTTAATTTTTATTTTAGTTGATTATAAAAATGTTATTTTTTTTTTTTTTTTCTTCCTATTGATTTATATTATGAACAGTAAGGAGAAAAATCAATATTTTTTTTTCAAAATGACAGGCATAAATATTTAATTCCTCTCAAAACTGCATTAGCTATCCGTCAGTCCCATCAATTTTCTGCTTTCTGATGGCGCAATAAAATAAATGAATTAATTTGTGTCAAAACAAGTACAGTCTCATCAAAAACTTGGCGTCTAAGTCTCATAAACTTCGTTGAAAAGATTGTTTGTGGTAACAGCGTCTGCAAAAATATAACACACAAACTCTCAGATCAACACAGGCAATTTCTATCATATTTTTTCTATTTCAGAGCTGAAAATTGCGACTAAGATTTCTCGGATTTGACTCGGGCAGGATTTTTCTGATTAATTCTGAGGTGGGTGTTGCTTTTTATTCAATCTTTTAGTGGGTGTGTTGGTGAAATTCTGTAATGGCTATTTTGTCTGTGAATTGAAGTTATGAAGTTATCAATTCAAGTTTGTGAATTAAAGTTTGATAGCCTGAAGTGTCGAAGGTTTTAGGGTTTGTAATTGGGCGGCGATCGTGGAGGCGTTGGCTACCGTAGCTTGTCCTGTTTTTTACGCCTCCCGCGTCTCCAGTTGTATTATCAAAGGAAGAAAGAGAGAGCCTTCCAAACGCTAATCTGGTAGCTTTCACATCGGCCTTGGCATTTGTTGTTGGAGCAACGTTGCCTTTGATCTCTGCGGCTTTTACCTCTCAACTTACGTTGTTAGGGTTTCAATCCTTTCTGGGGTTTCGACCTTGGCTCTCATTCTTTTTGATGCGATTGGAGCTTATTTTGGGCGTTCTTCTGCGAGAATTTTAGGGCTTTCTGAAGAGCGGTATCAAATTTGTTCATTTGTTTTGTAAGTACTAGGAAATGTTTGACTTTTTCAGCAATCTTTTATAAAAACGATAGTTTTGGGTTGTGGAACCCTTTCTTTTCTATTCACAATCTTTTATTTTTGCCCTTTCAAATTTCAGTTATATATTTTTTGTCATATGCTCTGAAATCCTCTTTTTTGTTTTTGGTTCTCTGAAGCCCTAACAGATTAGGGTTGTAAATGAGCTTTGTCATTTGATGGGCATAAAAAACTATCTGGGTTACTTTCTTTTAAGGGAGAGAAGTTGGGGGAGCACAGTGAAGAATTTTAGACCATCATTACACAGTATTTAATTCTGGAAGCACTATCATTGGCTAGTTTGGCGAAGGTTCATCCCATTGTGAGGTCACATTTTTACTAGTTAGCGACTATTTTCATCCGAGCAATAAAAAGTTCCAATGGAAGAAGAATTATCATTGATTTCATTTTTCTGCAGTGCATAATTTTCTATTTAGTTTTCTGAAAAAATGCCTTAAATGTTTAATGAAGTTTGACACAAACCATAGTTATAGGAAAGTCAGGTTCAAGGTCAGGAACCCATACTAACCATGGAGACTCGGACTCAGCAGGTCCTAAAGAGTCGGCCACAACAAAGTTAGGAAAATTAAATAGGTCAAATGCATTCAAAATTACCAAAAACTACTAAATAATCAGTGCTCTAGGGTAAAAATCATGTTTTCTCCTTTGTTATGGTATATATTTTATTTTATGTGCGTTTGTTTTGCTTGGGCTTCCTCGGATAGCTTCTAATAGAAGAAAGATAATATTTTCTATAAGGAAGTTATGCTTGACCTGTCAAGCCCAAAATCTTAGGAATTTGCTAGAGTTTAGCTTTAATGAGGAACGATCTAAATTTAATGCCTACACATCCTTAGATTGGATTTCCTTATAGGTGCACATTAATGGTAGCATGGTGATAAATCTTAGAATTCAGTGCATATTAGACTTTTGCTCACGGCATTATATATGTATTTGTATATGTATATTACACACACACATGCTGAGGCAAGTTGTTTCGTTCTTGGAAGCTTGACTTCCTCAAGCAGAGAAGCATATCAATATGTTGTGCAGATGAAATGGCCAGAAATGGATGGAGGCTTTAATGGAAAAAATTGAAAAAGAGCGGAAGTACTGGAATACCCAGTTGCTTCAATGTCATATTCAATGTCGGTGCAAAATTCCATGTGTAGTTTTTTTATTTGCCTGGCAAATCTTGGACAAGGTTTATTTTTTTCACTAGGTGAATCTTGGATGTGATGTCTTTATTTTGTCTTAGTAAATCTTGGATGAGGTTATAGGCCACCTTTGACACAATGTGAGGTAAGCTTGTGTTACAGGCAGTGTTTGGTTAAGCTGTAGTTATTTTTGCTTGCCAAGACATGGATGAACTAATGTGTGGCCTTTTGCTGGTGCAGGGTAAGCTTGGACCACATTTTTGGGATTGAATACCTGGTATAGGCTCCATCTTATCCCATCAAACTTGGGTCAGGCGCAAATATAACCGTCTGGCACTCCATAATGTACTTCTATCAGTAAATGTAATTTAAAGAACTTTTATTGATGTGGCATTTTATAATGTACAAACAGTTAGACAACTGAATCATTTTGCAAAAGGAACTGATTTACTATTTGATCACGTCCATTTTTATCTAAATGCCTTTGGTGACGATGTAATTTCAAGTTGCAGATCTTGATTTGCTGACAAATTAATGGATTAATGCATCTTTAAAAAATTTCTGACAGCTCACTTTTAGACATTCAATTATATACCCTATGAAAGATACATGAAGACTTCTAGGTATAATGATAACTTTAATACAATACTGAAGTATACATCCTTGATTTTACCTTTAATGCATGTATGTTTATGGTTGAGAATTGTTGCAAATGTGTTGTGCAGAAGATGTGAAAATAGAAATGTTGATGGTTGCATCTTGCATAGAATAGGATAACTTTATGGTTAACTTTTTGTTGACATGAAGTAGTTTGAGGTTACAGATTTTGATGTTTGTCCAATGGCAAATAAATGGATCTATGCTTCTATAAGGAACTTTTTACAGCCCTATTTTTCAGACATCAAGTTTCACATCATGTGAATTGCAAGAAGAATTTTGTGTATGATTATAACTTCAATTTAATCTTGAAGGAAAACTATTCCTTGATTTCCCCTCAAATGCCACCATTTTCATGGTGGAGAATTGCTCCTTAAAGTGCAGTCTAGAAAATGTGAAAATTGAAAATTTAAGGGTTGCATCATGCACAGAAAAAGAAAACTTTAGGTTTAACTTTTTGTTTTATCATTTACATTTCATTATAATATTTCTTGTTACTTTTGTTGTGGGGGGTGATGTTGTTAGAACTCCTTTATTTGCTATTACTGCTAGATGTACTTTTAGGCCAGTTAGTCGACTCTAGAGACTCCTTGGGCATCAATATGATTACCTTTATTCTTTCTTTTATACTGTTGTAATGCTTGATTCAATACTTTATGATAGTTGTGTACGGCCTAAACAAGCTAGAAATTAAAACTTCTTATTGATACTTATAAGTTTTATGCAACTTGTATAGTTTTACCAAATCCTTATTAAATGATCTTCTTTGATACTCTATACTATTAATTGTTACAGTTTTATCAAGATCCCTCGATAGGGTTCTTGTTTCCTATAAGACTTTTACTCACAGGAAACAAGGAACAGATGGACAAGAGTGACTTTCCTGAATGAAATACGTTTTTATTAGCTTTTAGAGTGAAGCTTTCTCTGTTTTCAAGCATTTAATACTGCACTAGCAATGGTGAAAAAACAAGAGCTTGTGCTATTTTATATCAAGCTTTCCACCACCTACCTCGAATAGATGGTGCAACCAAACTTCTGGTTCATGTTGTGGGGAATATCAAGCCTGTACATGGATGCCATTGTGTAGATGTCATATGGATATGCATGTCAGTGATTTTGTAGAAGCATAATCTAGAGGACATGCCATTTGTTGCATTGGATTGTTTAGGTACTACAAGTATCAACAAATTAAAACTAGTCTTTACATTAATTAATTACAATATCATTAATTTTATTTGCCACTACAATGGCAGGAACCTGAAGCAATGCATCTCTCGTTTAAAATTGTCAATGTTAATTTATTAATTTTGTAAGATGGCACTTGTTAAACTAATAAATTGATTGTACTTTGCTTTAAGTCATTTTCACAAAGCAAAAATAGATTTTGTGTTTACATATTCATCCTAAGTGTAGACACTTAAAACTGTCCATTCTCTGTGTCATCCCTAATTCATCCCCAAACTCTTTTAAACATCCCTAAATCACTATTTCTTCTACATTAATTGAATAAATGCATGTTTAGATAGTTAGTTAACCAATTCCCCTTCAATCTGTGATTTCACAATATTTTATTGTTAAAATCACTATTCACGCACTATTCACTATTCATTTGTACCCGTATCGGTACCTAGCTCTAGCCAAAATGATGTATTAATCAGTTATTCGTCCCTTCCTATAGTCCAAACATTAGATAAATTTAATTTATCTATTTATATTTATTTAATTCCCTATTTTCTACGTTTTTGATTAGGTTTTCTAAACCTAATCAACTAACCTAGTCCCCCACTTGCACAAACTAAATCCTAATCTAATCTTGGTCAAATCCTTTCCATTCCCCCAAAATTTACAAAGGCATGAGCCTCTTGTACATGTCCACATGGCCTTCTTACAAAAGGCATGGTCAACGACCCATGTACAAAGGTCCTTTTGTTCTCTATCCCCTAATCCTCCAATTTTAAATTAAGGGCATGTATCTAGAGGCTCCCAATTTAAAATCCAAATCTAAGCCAACTCACCATTTTTTCTCTAATTTTAAATTGGGCATGTATCCATGCTCCCCAATTTAAAATTCTAATCAAATCCAACCCATACCTCCCATCTACCAACACAATCTTATCCCTCCAATCTTCCCAAAGCCCAATCTTGACCATCCATTCCTCCTTGATCCAAGGACATTTCATCTCATTCAATCATATCATGACACTTGTCAACCTCTCCTTACTTGAGAGCTCTCAACAATCTTCCACCCTTGATCTTTCAATCAAATCCTAACCATCCAATTGAGTCTCCAAAAATCTATAAATTGGAGCTCAACCCTTCACAAAACATAACTTCTCCATATAACACAATCCTTCTTTTTTCACTCCACTTGACTCCATGAGAAGCAAGGTTATACTACCCATTTGAGGAGCCATCCACATCAAATCATCAAAGGAGCACATCCAAGTATCAGGGTTTGCATTTGGGGTTAATAGCTTAGCTCCATTTCTTGTTTTGCATTCCTTTTTCTCAATCTGAGGTAGCTTAGATTTTGGGTGAAGTGGGTTAGTCTTTTAACTTGTTTTCTCATGCTCATTTTCTTTGTTATACATTCTGGGATGCTCGGTGGGACTCCCACCTTTCTAATATAACCATTTTGTGAGTTTTCTTGTCAAGTCATGTCGTGTAGGTTACAGTCACACCTATGACTATGGATCAGCACCCACGAGCCTTTTTCAGTGCCTGGACCTCATCTCATGGTGCCTGTGTCTGTTAATACTCTATTTTTGTAGGGTTTTCATGGTTTAACGCCTATAACTTAGGGATTAGTGCCTAGATTTTTTTTCTTCATTTTATGATTTTATGACTTGCAATTTCACATCTAACATGCTCTAATTCACTTGCTTGCCTTCTTAACACTCCCTAACAACCTATTTTATAGATCTATCCCTCTATTTTGTAGCTTTTTCATCAATTTGTAGGTCCCCCATCCTCCCAGTGTCGTATTAATGCCTGCAACCTGAATCAGCAATTGCACCCCTAGATCAGCACCTATTCAATCAGGTTCAACGCCCTTGCACTTAGGTATATTTTCCCTATGTTTTAGCACATATGTAAGACCTTTTAGCGCTTATATATCATGCTTTAGCACCCATACCTTAGGTCTTAGTGCCTAGGTCTACATATTCACTTTTAGGAGCCCTAGACTATTTTAGCACCCATGACTTTGGGATTAGCACCCATATCCCAGGGATTAGCGGCCATACCATAGGGATTAGAGCTCTTACCTACATCAACACCTAGATCTATCTTTCCTACATCCTGCATCTTTGTCAGTGCCTTTGACCTCTTTGTCAACGCTTGTGACCCCTCTATCAATGCCTGCACCTAGATTAGCGCCTGTGTTGCTCCCTTTAGTGCCTAGGACTTCCTTTAGTGCCTTTGGCTCTTCCTTTAGCGTCTATGTTTGCAAGTTCAGCGCTTTTCCTATGAAACAACTCATGAAACTTCAAATGCTCATAAATTTTGTAAAACTTAACAAAATTTGATGATTTTTTTTTAAATGGCTTAAAATTTCACAAGGAATTTGAATACCTTATCTAATATATTGTATTCAATTCCATCTAAAATTTGTATTTTTTTTATATTTTATCACTTCAATCTAACACACTTGTTTGTAGCACATCGTTGGTCAAATATCAAATCATCCAAACTACTAACAAGTTGTTGCATCCTCGCTTGTCCAAGCATCCATCCTTTTTCAACTAAATCTAGGTACGTTTCTTTTTAGGGTTAAAAATAACTTGTATGATTTGTTTGGGGTTATTTCAAGGTGTATGCTCTCTCCTTGCACCATTTGGTGATCTTGGAGATTAAAAACCTTGATTTGATCCAATCTTTGTTATCTTAGTTCATCCCAAGGTCCTTCGTGTGTATGTTTTGTCCTCGCACCATTTGATGATCTCGAGGATCAAAAACACCTTGGATTCTTTCCTCTAGGGGTCCTGCCTTGGATTTCAACACCAAGGGGATGCCCTCAACCCTCGTGTTCCGATGGGGTATACAAATTTGGAAGAGAATCGAATTAATCTTCCATTGGGGGACATTTTTTGTTTATGTGAAGCTTGCAAGAACTTTATACCTTGCAAAGTGAAGGAGAGTGGGTTACCCTCTCGCACCACACCATTAGACATACCCCTCATTTCATAGACATAGGCCTCATGCACCTTGAGTGTATCAAGGATATCCCCTAGAAGCCCCTACATCCTAGCCTAAGACCCTTACGTCGTCATATCTTGTGGTGCACCACTCTAGTAGGAGGGGAAAAAGCTCACGCATATAGTTATACTTGAGATAGGGTCTACTTTGGGCAAGACAAAAGTCTCCAAGGTAAGGGGTATATGGTGGTACATGACCATATATTCCCTATCTATCCAAGTTATAGCACTATGGTATTAATGGGGGTGGGAATTGCTTCTTTATTTTGAGTTGGGATTGACTCATGACCATTTCATGAGATCCACAAGATATTTCACACCTAATTGACTAATCTAGGATGTTGGTGTGTTTGGCGTGTCTTCATCATTGAAACTCATGAATCCCCTCAATCCAAATCAAATCCAAATCCTTTGCAATAATTGTGCATGTATGTGTGTTTATTTTATTGCAAAGTTGCCTAAGGTCAAGCACCTAAGCCATCCTTAATCATATCTTAGTCCATCATCCATTTTCCTAATCCAAGTCCAAATAATCCATCTTCTTCCTAATCCACCTTATCTCAATCCATTTTCCTCCTAATCACTCATCCAATTATCCAATTTCATCCTAATCATTATCCTAGTCATCCAAATCATTCTCCTAATTCATCATCATTGGACCCTAATCCCAATTCAACTACCTAATCTAATCAAGGTTCTAATCCTAATCCATTGTCCACCTCACCCATTTCTTAAACATCATCATCATTCCTACTTAATCCCATCATTTGAGCTTAATCATATCCCCATCTTTGAGCTTAATCCCATCCTATCATTCTTATCACCTTCTAATACAATCATTTATCCATTATTCATTTTCTCTAATCATCCCTAAATGCATATCCTAATCCATTTTCCATTATCTTAATCACATCACTTTCATCCTAATCCAAGTCTTCATCACCATATTTATCCAATCTTAATCAATCCCTAATCCATTTTCCCAAAACACTTCATCCACTTATCATAGTCTAATCATCTCATCTTATCCTTCCTAATTATCTCATCCATTAATCCCCACTAATCGTAATCCCATAGTTGAGCTTAAATCCAATTCCATCCTAATCATCATCTAATCCAATTATCCCATCCTATCATTATCTTAATCCAATTATATCCCATCCCTAATCACCTCATCCACTAATCACTCCTAATTCAATCCCATCAATTATCCTTTAATCATCGCATCCACTAATCCCCCTAATCCTAATCCCATTATTGAGATTAATCCACTTTCATTCGAATCCCAATCTCATCCAATTACCCTTCATCCTCAATCAATCATCCATCATTCCCTAATCATCCTGCATCATGATTCAATTCCAATCCTTAATCAAAACCATCATTTGCAAATCAAAAATTGGTTAAGGACTTAACCCCTCCAAACCTCTCCAAATCCTAATCATACTCCATCTAATTTCATCCAAATCATAATCATAATCCATCCACTCATCACCCAAATCACTATCCCTTAATCATATCCAATCCAATCCAAACATCAAAGGGCCCTTGGCCTAATCCAAAATCAACCCCAATCAATCCAAATCTGGTCAAGTGTCATATATTGTTGACCTTGACTAATCAAATCAAATAAAATTCATCCTAGTATCAAGTGTCATATATCGTTGACCTTGATCAATCCAAATCCCAAATTGATCCAAAATCATCCAATCCCAATTAATCCAAATCAATTGAAATGCCCCTCTAATCCAAAATCAAAATCAAATTTCATCAAGTTATCCTACATCACATCATTCCAAATCCAAATCTAATCATGGCTTCATATCCATTTAATGATGATGTTGTTGAACAAGCTAAACTTGAAATCCTTGATGAAACCATTGCAAGTAAGCTTTCTATAAATCACTCTTACCCATCTATAAACATGCAAGCACCTTATGACTATGCATTGGCTAGCACAAGCTATGCCCCCACACCTCGTTTAATATCCTATGGTCATCATTATACTACCCTTGACAAGGGAAATTCATTCTATCCTCCATCCACATCCCAACATCCACTCTAGTATGAAATCCCTGTCAACTCCATTTCTTACCCACATCCTTCTTATCCTTATTCTACTTGTCCAAATCCATCCTCTCCCTATCTAAATCCATCATATCCAAATCCACCATCCCCTAGTCCATCACACCCTTCTTATCCTTATTCTACTTTTCCAAATCCATCCTCTCCCTATCGAAATCCCTCATCAAAATCCACTACCCCCTTATCCAAATCCACCATCTCCTTACCCATCTACCTCACTATCTAATCCACCATCTAATCCATCATCCAAATCCCCTACTAAATCTATATCATCCTTTCTCAAAAGACTCCTCTCTAAGAGTGTAGAGAAAAATCATGAAAATAAACTTGTGGAGTCATGTCACCCCGCTCCTACCTAATCACCTACATGTGTTATTGATGGCCCTGTCATCCACCTCACACCCATCAAAACCACATCACCATCCTCCTCCATTTTATCCAATGTCCTATCCAAATTATCATCCTCTCCTCCTAGGGCATGTGCTCTTTATCTATCATCTTTGCTATTCTCGAGGTGGAAACACCATTCACGGAGCTTGACTAAGGAAAGATCCTAAATAGCACCCAACTATTTGTTGAAATTAAGGAACACTGAGAGGGAGCGGTGAATCAGTGTTCTACCAAATTTATTGTTATTTTCCTTTATTAGTTTACCATACACATTCAAAATAATAAGCATGAACTTAAGAACAAGAATAGTAAGATCATCACACATGAACACCAGGATTTTTACGCGGAAACCCGGTTAAGGGAAAACCACGGTGGATGTTAATCCACAAAAATTAATACCCTATTAAAAGTATTACAAATGGGGAAGGCACATGCCTTTGGGCCCACTGCCCAGAGCTCACTGCTCAAAGAGGCTCACTACCTACAGGAATGATTACAAGAAAATTACAGAATGTTTGAATTAATGAATAGCATCTGCCAATGCAAGAATTCAGTTTCGGTTAAGCACATAATACTGATCTTACACACTTCATCCTTACTCTGGCCTATTTATTGTTCTACCATAATCTGAGCTTAGATCTTCACCTTCACACTTCTTTCTGCCTTTTTCGCACTTACTCCATCACCACATCACACTCACACTTCAAAACACTCGAATCCATCAACTATATATATCCGCATCAAGAAATTCAATCAACTATAGTCGGCTTCAACAGAACTTAGAACATTTATTAAGAAACTCTGCTCTGTCGGTTGAATCCATGCACAATCAACAATGCGGACCAAAGACTTGTGTTCCAAATCATTGATCATGTATTCCAATACCACTGATTATCACAAACTGCTTGACTGGTCAACACTTCTTCTTCATCCGGACCAAGATCAAATACTAGGTCAGCATGTTCTTCTTCTGACTATACTAACTAACTGGAACCTGATACTCACATGCTTATAAATTTTGAGTCCTTCATCATCGGAGGCTAAGATTATGGATTTAGATAGTCCTGACAATCCTCATCACTCCCTTAGATCCGTAGCACACTGTGAATTACCACCGGAGAGATCCAAACCAAGATACCGAACCCTGTCACATGCTCTGTTTCTGACTACTCGGACTTAGACAAATCTTCACCCTGACTTCTGGTATGAATAAATTATGTCATGTGGATGTGTAGGATAGACTTAGTTGCCATCAATGACAACACTTGTCATGCATAATAGTGTCTCTTGCCAACAATCTCCCCCTTTGGCATTGATGGCAACACTTAGTGAAAAATGACTAAGTGTCAGAACAACTCCCCCTTACTAAGTACACTTATGCTTTTCACTATTCTCCAATGCTCCTCCTTTGTTGGATTCCTCATTTTTCACTCCTCTTCACTCCCCCTTTGACATCAATGGCAAAGGGTGGGATCCACAACCAAAATTTACACAAAAATTCTACATACCAGGATACATATGTACAAACAATCCTTAAGTTCTTATTTACATAAACTTAAGTATATCACCGAAAACATTCTTCAATTGTGCCAACTCAATAATCCAGCTCTTCTTTATAGTGTTCAAAATTGAGATGTGGCCACTGAAAATAAATGCTTGTGACTTTGTCGTCCGCAGATCAATGGGATCACTTGACTGAGATGTAGCTTGGGCTTCAGTCAAGGCATTGAACATTGCTTCCATTTTAGAGGAAATTAGTCCCATGGCTCACTCATCCTTTTCTCTATGTTCTCCTTTTCTTTTGTCAATTTCTTTATATCTTCAATCAAGCTGATTGCCTGACTCTCCTTGCTTGCCACTGATGTTGTCACAGGATCAAAAGATTTGGATACACTAGATAGTTTTTGCTTAGACACTTTAATTTTATCCTTAATATCCTCTATAACTTTAGGACAAGATAAGAAAAATTTATATACATTTTCTCCTTCTATAAGAGCATTTTGAATACTCTTTACACTGGCATCCAACACCATTCTATCTACTACAATCAACCCTTTTAGAGCATCAAATCTTTTATCATTGAATTCCTTTTGAACTTTGACCTCTGTAGACTTTTCAAGAGATTCAAAATGGGTACTTATAGAGTTTATCAAGTTCTTTAAATGTCCAGAGGGGATGTAGAATAGTCCTTCTTAAAAGTGGGTATGATCTTCTCCAGGATCCCTGATGCCAGACCAAGTAGCTCACTGTCTTCTATGTGAGACTTCAGTATATCTTCTCTTGCTTTAGCTTGAGCTATAGAAGCCAACTTTATCTTTTGCACTGGAGATAAGGTATCAAAATTTATTGGACCTTGAATTATGTCCTAATCTTCTTCAATTTGTTTGTCTCTTTCTAGAATTTCCTTCACTGCTTCTGCAATGTCTCTTGCCCAAAATGATGGTGTATCTATCGGATCCTTACTAGTACTGTCAATTGGATTGTCCTACTTGGGCTCTCCATCAACCTTTGCAATCTCTTCTTCATTTGTATTTTTCTCCTTGGCCTTTTCTACTTCTTGGTCCTCAACTTCTTCTAATTCATGCTCTTTATTCTTCAATGACTCATCTTCAATTTGATCATTTGCTTCAACATTCATCTTTGTATCTTCTTTGCAAGATTGATCCGGAGGATTTTGAATACCTCTTGTATCATCAGTTTCATCTGTCAGCTTTTCATCTTCCTTATTTATTGCTTCCTCTTCCAAAATAGAGGAGTCATCTAATCCAATTTGTTGCTCATTCTTCTGCTACTTTTCATCATCCAGAACTAGTGTGTCATCAGCAGGTTCATCTGAAACCACAAAGAACTTGTTCTTGTTCAATGCTTTCCTCAGAATTTGTTCAATTTCTTGGACAACTTCTTCTATCTCTCCAATCATCAGTTTGTTCATTCTTTTCTTACTCCTGAATTTATTTTTGACCTCTTTAAAGATTTTTTCTTATTCTCTACTAGAGATCATTGGACACAGAGTGGTTAACACATGTTCCCTCAGCTCCATATCTTTTGTCTTAGCAGCTTCTTTCCTAATTTCCAAAATATCTCTCAAACCTTTTGGAACTTCTGACAAAATTTCTACCAATGCTCGATTGAATACATTCAAGTATTTGATAGTGGCTTCTTCCAAAAGTCTTTTGTCAACATCATTGTAAAGATCATAAAACTCAGTTATTGGTTTGAGATTACCATCAACAGCGATTGTTTTGACAATGTCTTCCACAACAGGAGTTAGTTTTTCAACATCAACTTCTAATTTATGCTTCTTATTTGTCATCTTACTTCCAGAATGCTTCTCTTTAGACACTTTGATTACTTTGGTGCCTGCGGCCTTTAGCTCTTTAAGTTCATCATCTGAATCTGTCTTTTCTTCATCCTCCTTTACCAAACTACCATATGGCCTTTTTTCCATTACTTTTGTTCTTTTCTTTTCCTTACCAGATGTTTTGTCTTCTGGTTTCTTAGATTTGGCAGGGACAGGGGCAGCAACAGAGCTCCTAGTAGTCCTTGATGTGGAGGAGGATTCTACTGGAGCACTTGCTTGTTTCTTATCCTGCTTCTCCCTCTCAACCTTTTCAGTTCTTTCCCTAAATTGCCTCACAACTTCCTTGGTGAGGCCTAGATTCTTGGCCAACTGCTCAACTTATTTCCTTACTTTCCTATTGCTTTCAAGTTTTTCTGAGCTCAACATGCAGTTTCACACTTAGCTCCTCATATGTCCCAAATCTTTTAACTATTGTGTCCTTTGACTTGCTCAAAAGGTGTTGAGCATTCATATTCAAAATTTTCTCATCTACCTCATCCCCCATGGGCATGATCCAAACAGTTTTGGGTTCTACTGCTTCCACTAAGCACTGATCAGTGTCCACCATGAAACAGATTTCATTCTTGTACTTCTCAACAACTGATTTAGGGATTCTTTCCTTAGAATGCATCACATTCTAAAAATTATTGAAATATCCCTAGATTGCAGTTCTCTATGCTTTGTAGTCACCAATGCTGTGTAGATGATCTCTTATCTGAATAGCAACTGGATCGTCATTAGTCCAATGCACACCCTTTATTCCAGGTACCTCATTCATGAAGTAGAAAAATAGACATAGAACCAATGTGCCATATTTAAAGGTGTTTTTCTTGTCTTTCTTGATTTTGTTCAAGTTCTCAATTAGTTGGTTCTGTAATAACTCACACAGGTCATAATCTGCATTCTCTCTTAACATTTTGTATGTAGCATATATGGTCGTTCCAAAAATAGAGTTCTCCCTTCTGGAGTGCTAAATTTTGTAACTAATTACCATTGAAGCAAACTTAACATTCGGATCAATAATGTCATTGATTGTCATTGCCCTTTTGTCAAACCTTGAACCGGTAGCATTAGTTACTGTTTGATTCTTCACTGCTTTCAACATTGGTAGTCCATCGGATGAGTTTAACCCTGTCAAAGCCTTGATGGCATCTTTGGTGATCTTGAAGGGTTTCATTAGCCATATAAACTCATCATGCATTCGGCTTAAAACATGCCAGACCCATTCATCTTTATCGAAGGTTGCAAAGCCCATAATCTGAATGAAATGTTTATTGTGCAGTGCCTTATACTTAGATTTAAGACCATGAATTTCATCCCTTGGATGATTCTCAAACAAATCTACAAACCTTGAGTCCTCAAATTCATCTATGCTCGCATGAATATAGACCCTAATATCCTCAACATGCAATACACCATACGGAACACTTGAAAATACACCTAACGGGTCGACTTCTACTAATTTTTGTGGATGCTTCTTGAGTTTGGGTTGGGGCCTTTCAGTGATATCAACAATCAAAGATGTAGCCATTGCAAAAAATTACAAGTTTAAAGCTTTGTAGAAAAATACCTCTTTCACAAAATTAAGGTTAGCTGATGAATTCACCGGTTGCACTTCAAATCCTTGAAATCCTAGCTCAGGTGCTCTTTTGCTTGCTCTCTTTGAATGCAAAGTGATCCAAATGATGAAAGAATGACCTTTTATGCTCCTCAAAACCTAATTCTTCATTATAATAAATGCTTTGCCCTAACTTTATTCAGTTACTTTGTTTCTTGATCCAATTTCTCATGAATCGCTCCGCAAATCGCCATATCCACTTCTTTTCTTTCAAAAATCCTTTCAAATGATCTATAATAATCCAAATTATCTTCTCTCATCATGCCAGATTCAGGCACCCACTTACTGGCTAGGGGAATTTGATTTTCAATGTAGCTCCCCCTAAGTTAGAGCTCCTAATTCAATTCCTGGAGAAATTATCAACACCAGATTCCGGTGTGAACCCATTGTCAACATTCATTTCGCCTTTTTTTATCCATGTTTTGTTCATTTCATTTTGGACCTCATTCACATCAACCTTGCCCTTGCCTTTGTCTTGTCTCTGTTCATCCAATTTTCTGTTTACTGGACCTCTGCTTTCATTATTCCTGCTTCTGTAGAATCTTGCAATATGACCTAATCGGTTACAAATGAAGCACAAATTTTTTTTTTGTCCATTTAATTGATTTCCTCTTGATCTGTACTGATTAGCCATATGTCCAAATCTATTGCATGCAAAGAATTTTCCATTGAAAGAATTGTTATTTCCTCTATTGTTAGAGTTATTTATTATCATACTTTTGCATTCATTGGATCTATGACCATACCTTTTACACTTGAAGTATTGACTGGAGAAGGATTGACCACTTTGATTTACTCTGCTTCTGCATTGAGTAGCTCTATGACCAAATTTGTTGCAATTGAAACAATTTCCATTGAAAGATGGATACCTTTGAGCATTAGGCTATCTTACCAGAGGTCTTCTAGGATTCTTTCTTTGATTTCTTGCATTAGGATTTCTTTGACCGGATCCAGATCTTTCAACTTTCTCAAATCCCAGACCATGCTTATCATCTGCCTTCTTGACTCTCAAGAAGCACTTCAAGTTTAGCTGAGCTTATCTTGAACTTCTCCTTGTATTCATTTGCAATTTCTAGGTCATGTTTGAGAATAACAATTTGTCTTTCAAGTTCTTCCTCATTGTCTCTACTTTCATGTAGATCAAACTCTAGATGGTCAGCTATTCTGTTCAATCTACAACATTCTTCTGTACTTTCTTTCAGAGATTGATTCAGTTTTTCTTCAGTCTTCTTCCTTTCTTCAATTTCCTTAGTTAGCCTCATCACCCTAAATTCCATCTCATGTTTTAGGACAACTTCTTTAGCTAACTTCTCACATTCCTTTGTCTTCTCTTTCAAGGCCTCATCCATGTCATTGTCTTTATTATGATTTCCTAGTTGAAGAAGTAGCCCCTTCCTCTTTTCATTAGCTTTGCTCAATTTTTCTTTTAAGGTCTCAATGAAGTCTTCAGCATCTTTAAGGTTCTCTTGTAGTTCCTTGACTTCTACTCTGGACTGGTCCAGATCTTCTAAAGCAAGTTTAAGTTGTTCTTGGAGGTTGTATGAATCCATTTTAATACCTTCCCAGATCTTCCTCAAGCTGTTAAGCTTCTTCCAAGGAACCTTGCTCTAATACCAATTGTTGAAATTAAGGAACACTGAGAGGGGGATGAATCAGTGTTCTACCAAATTTATTGTTATTTTCCTTTATCAGTTTACCATACACATTCAAAATAAATAAGCATGAACATAAGAACAATAATAGCAAGATCATCACACATGAACACCATAATTTTTACGTGGAAACCCGGTTAAGAGAAAACCACAGTGGAGGTTAATCCACAAAAAATAATACCCTATTAAAAGTATTACAAATGGGGAAGGCACATGCCTTCAGGCTCACTGCCCAGAGCTCACTGCTCAAAGAGCCTCACTGCTTACAGGAATGATTACAAGAAAATTACCTGGAATGTTTGAACTAATGAATAGCATCTTCCAATGCAAGAATTTAGTTCCGGTTAAGCACAGAATACTGATCTTACACACTTCATCCTTACTCTTCCTTGTTTACTGTTCTGCCATAATCCAAGCTTAGATCTTCACCTTCACACTTCTTTCTGCCTTTTTCACACTTACTCCATCACCACATCACACTCACACTTCAAAACACTTGAATCCATCAGCTATATATATCCGCATCAAGAAATTCAATCAACTGTAGTCAGATTCAAAAGAACTTAGAACATTTATTAAGAAACTCTGCTCTGTTAGATGAATCCATGCACAAATAACAATGTAGACTAAATACTTGTGTTCCAAATCATCGATCATGTTTGCCAATACCACTAATTATCACAAATTGCTTGACCAACACTTTATCTTCATTCGAACCGAGATCAAATACTAGGTCGGCTTGTTCTTCTTTTGACTGTACTGACTAACTGGAACCTGATACTCAGATTCTTATAACTTTTGAGTCCATCACCAGAGGCTAAGATTATGGATTTAGATAGTCCTGACAATCCTTATCACTCCCTCAGATCTGCAACACACTGTGAATTACCACCGGAGAGATCTAGACCAAGATACTGGACCCTATCACATGCTCTATTTCTGACTACCCAGACTTAGACAAATCTTCACTCTAACTCCTGTATGAATAAAATATTTCGTGCAGATATGTAGGATAGACTTAGTTGCCATCAATGACAACATCTGTCCTGCGTAGTAGTGTCTCTTGCCAACACTATTTTGCTTCTTGTGTGTGTGCAGGAAAAACCTGGAGGAATTCGTAGAAATCAAGCTACAGGAGACAAGAGCACAGAAGGGCAAAGAAACAATAAGCATCATAGTTTGCAAAACCATAATTAGGTTCTAGGGACGCAAGCATGGTCTTTGGTGTTTCTGCTTCCAAATCCAGGTTCTAATCTAATCCCTAATCTCTGCTATCTATATAGTTTTTGGGTTTCTACTTTCGACAATCTGTTATGCTCTAATCAAGTGCTCAATTAGGGTTTCTTGTTTTGCCCTAATTTGATTGACTAGATTTAGTTAATTCATATCTATACAATAAAGGGACAAATCCCCTATAGTTTGGCTCTCCTTTTTGGGTAGAATCCAAGCTCAACTTGTGTCCTAATGTTGGATAGAAGAGGATTTGACTTAGTTTCATTTATTGGGATAATCTCTCTTTTTTATCTGACATTCTTCATTGATGACCTGTCGTATCATTTCCACTCAACAGTCATTACTTTCCCATTTTGAAAATAAACAATGTCTTGTTGAGTAACTAGTTTGAACCTCAACAGTAATCAATAGTTCAAATTTGTCATCTTTTAGATCTATGGATTTGGTAGATCTATATATATGGTAAGTAAAATTATTGATCTATGGTAAGTTGACAATTTTATGCCATTTGGTTGAGAAATCCATAGTCCACATTAACTTTGGAATACTCATTAGTTGCAAAGAAATAATTTTGATTAGACATAAGGGGCTCGATGCTATTTTTTCTACTGGACTCCATGTGATGCTATTTTACACACTGCTATAGAATAAACCCTATGGAGGTCCCATATAATTGTCTTTGAACCAATAGGAAATAACCACATCATCCCATACACTCTATAAGTAATCCCTTGATTGCCACTTCTATTGCATATGTGTTGTCATTGATGTCAACAAAGTGGTAATTAGAGATGACAAAGTAAGTGATCATAGGAATAGTTCAAAAGAGCAGACAAAGGAGCAGAAAAAGGAGTAATGACCAGAGGTGTTGTGAAGTGAAGGAGATGGTGATGAAAATCATGAGCATACTCTTGGATCGATATCATCTATATACAGTTATACCTTAGCTAATGATGTTCATGGGCAGGTGAAAGTTGTGCTAGCATGAAGAATCTTATTTTTGATGAAAAGAGTTGTGATTGTTATCTATAGTGTTGTGAATGTTGTAATCATTGTCTCCTGATGATAAGATCATTGCATAAGATATGAAAGAAAGTGTGTAAAGTGTTTCAAATAGTCAAAGGCACAAGATGTACTGAAGAAGCTTGGGAGAATGCTTTGCATTCCTCCGCATTTGAAGGTATGGCCTTGCAGTTTAGAAGTTAGACAAAGACAGGTGTGAAGAATGTATGTTCCTAATTTCAGAGCATAGAAGTTATTGTAGAAGATTCTAGAGCTACTAGAGTGAAGATAGTGGTTCATTGTTGTCCCAGTCAGAAAGAGTCAAAGGAATGTTCCACATTTCTCTGTATTTGAAGATGCGATCTTGTGGGTTGGAGGATAGATAGATACAACTGAGAGGTATGATATATTCAAGTTTCAAATGATAAGAAGTACTGCAAAGGTTCTCCAGAGTCAACAAAGTAAGGACAAATCATGTTGCTTATTAGGGCTATTAGAGGGAGAATGTAAAAGCCACCACATTTCACCGCATTACAATATTTGGATTTGCTATTTGGAAGTTATGTTTAAAATGTCTATATGTTCTCTCATTTCAAGTTTCAGGTGTTGAGGTATACCGTATGTCTGTTTCTCAATGTTCAATTTCAAGATTGTGTATTTAGAGTCTACAAGAGATGTTGGGTTTAGTCTCTAGTTGCTTGCGCCAGAAAGAAGATGCATAATTCAAAGAAAGGAATGTATGGGAATGTGTTTATAAGTCATATAATGTTTGTGAAATGATCCGCATGATGTTATTTGGTCTCTCTAGTACCGCTTTAGGTTTGGAGCTAATATGTGGAAGGATAAGTGTTTATGAAGCCAACTTGATATATCTAGGTGATTGTGCTATGTGTTTGGAAGTGTGTGCTATCTTTGAGATGTGTGCAAAGGTAAAAATAGGTCTTGTTTATCACTTGGTTTGAACTGCATTGGATTTCTACATGACTTTAGATTTTGACTTGTTGTGGATGTTGCATGTTTCATGTTATACGTTTCATCTTGGTTGACAAAAGAGAATGTTTTTAAGCTTGTGAAGGATATAAATGAAATATTAAAGTTTGTTGCAAAGGGATGAGTGTGTGAGAGTGTGTGAGGATGTATGTGCGAGTGTGAAGAAAGAGTATGTGTGTTGTGGAAGTAGCAAAGTGGTTTGACCAGAGGTGTTGAAGATATATGTCAGTGTCAAGGGTGTTGATGTTGTGGAGGTGATTGATCAATAGAATTCTTTCAAGTGTGTTGTACAGAGGTTGTAGCTTCTTTTTGTAAGTGTTGTAGCACTGTAGGGAGTTGTATCTTCCTTTGGTTGAATCCATAAAAACTATGATTCTGTAACCCATAAAACTTGTTGTAAATTTGTTTTATTATTATGAGGCTGGATTTGGATAGTAGATCCAAGTAGCTTGCTCATTGTGGTTTTTCCCTTCTAGGGTTTTTCGCATAAATCTGGTGTTATGGTTACGTGATTGTGTGTTGTTCTTTGAATTGCATAATTTGATTCTTTATCTGTTTAAAGCAGAAGAAAGATTTTATTGATAAAGTTAAATTGGATTAAGTTTTGGCATATACTGATTCAACCCCCCTCTTAGTATATTAGAGTGTTCTAACAATTGCTATTAGAGCTGAGTTCCTCAGTGCAGCCTAAAAGCTAAAGGTATATCTTGGAGTAGAACACATGGTTTAGAAAGAGTCCTCTTCTAAAGTACCAATATTTGATGGAAGAAACTATGCCTTTTGGAGTGTAAGGATGGAATCCTATCTTACCTCACTAGGGTATGATGTTTGGAGAGCTGCAATGGATGAATATACTGAACCTAAACATCCTATTACAGATTCAGATGCGAAGAAGGCTCATGAAAACAATTATAAAGCCAAGAATGTCATCTTAAGTGGTTTGACTAGTTCAGAGTTTGTCAAGGTAGTGCAGTGTAAGACAGCCAAGGAGATACATGGGAGAAGCTCAAAAATCTCTATGAAGGAAATGACACTATGAAGCAAGAAAAACTACAATCTTATAGAATAATGTTTGAGAATCTAAGGATGAAAGAAGAAGAAAAAATTGCTGGCTATTTTCTCCGAGTAGATGAATCAGTCAATGGAATCAAAGGACTAGGTGAAGAATTAACTGATTCAGTGGTTGTGAAGAATGTCTTGAGAACCCCCCCTCTCAAGTTTGATTCAAAAGTTTCTGCTATTGAATAAGCCAGAGATCTAAAAAAAACTTACCATGGAAGAGCTGTTTTGGTCCCTCACTGCCTATGAGATGAGAAATGAAGTTATAGGTACACCCAAGAGAGAAGTTGCCTTCAAAGTTGAGAGGAAAGAAGGAACATCCAGTTCATACACTGAATCTGAGGAAGAAGAAGTAAACTTTGTGAGAAAGATGAATAAAGGATCAAGCAAGTATAAAGGTAAGTTACCTTTCAAATGTTTTAACTATGGAAAAGTTGGTCATTATGCTTCTAAGTGTCCTTTTGGAGAAAATGAAAATAGCAGCAAGGGTTTCAAAAGGAACAACATCAAGAGGAACCTCCTTTTAAAAGAACACTACAAATCCTTAGAAGAAGCAGATCACTACTCATCAGATGATGAAAGAGGAGAATCCCTATTCATGGCCATGATGATCTCTGATGGTTTAGACAAGACTATAGAAGAAGAAGAATGTGAAGTTGATTTTGAAGGTGAACTCATTTCTACTCTTGAAGACTTGGAATGTGCAAGGAAAGAGGTCAAAGAATAAAATGCCCTAATTGAAGCTAAGACAAAAGAATGCACAAAAATTGAAAAATAAATCCTATCACTCAAAAGGGAATTGGAAAAAGCAAAATTTGGAAACCCGGATGACCTGGAAGAAGTAGATCTCATCATGCCTCAAGGAAGAGCTTTTCATGCAAGACAATTCTCCATAAATAGGTTCAATCATGCATTTTTTGGTTATTCTTTTATCTACAATAAATTTGGTCATAAGGCTATAGATTGCAAGTCTAAAATGAATACAAGAAATCTTGTAAGTAGGAATTCTCTTTCTTCACTAGTGGATATCAATGTGGTATGTCATATTTGCAACAATTTTGGACACATAGAAAGATATTACAAGAGTGGACTAGCAAAATTAGAATCTCAGATGATAGATGTTACTAAGCAAGACAAGGAGAGTGACTCTTCCAAAAGATAGGAGACAAACAATGAAGTTGAAAATTCAATGATTGTCCAAACAACATTTCATGTTCAAGGGCAAACAAATCTCTAGGTAATAGATAGTGGATGTACAAGCCACATGATAGGTGACAAGAGAAAATTCATCAATCTTGTTAAGTGGGATGGTGGATTAGTCAGGTTTGGAGAAAATTCATCTGCAAAGATATGTGGAAAAGGCACAATAAGTATTGATGGAAACTCTAGGACAAAAATGTTCTTTATGTAGAAGGTCTGAAGCACAATCTTCTTAGTGTAAGTCAGATGTGCAATAAAGGATACAATCTCATATTTCATGATCAAGGGTGTGAAATCAAAAGAGTAAAGTCTAGTAGATTGGTGGTAGAAGGTTCTAGGATAGAGAACAATGTGTATAACCTAAATGGTGTTAATGGAAGAAGTTGTCTTCTAGGACAAACAAATGAATGTTGGTTGTGGCACAAAAGGATGGGACATATCAACTTTGACAATCTTGTGAACTTTAGCTCCATACAAGCAGTTAGAGACATTCTAAAGATTATCAATCTTGCAAGCACATTATGCAAAGAATGTTAGATTGGGAAGCAGACTAGTATAAGATTCAAGACCAAGAAGTATTCTTCTACAAGGCCATTAGAACTAATTCATACTGACTTGTGTGGACCTACAAGGACAAAAGGTCTCCAAGGTGAAAGGTATTTTATGTTGCTTATTGATGACTACTCTAGGATGACATGGGTTACATTATTGAAAGAGAAATCAAAAGATTTCAGTAAGTTTAAGATTTTCAAGGCCATTGTTGAAAATGAAATGAATTCTAGAATCAAGTGTTTAAGATTTGATAGAGGTGGTGAGTTCACATCAAATGAATTTGAGGAATTTTGTGAAAAACATGGAATAAAGAGGCACCTATCTATTGCAAGAACTCCTCAGCAAAATGGAGTGGTGGAAAGAAAGAATAGAATAGTTCAAGAGATGGAAAGAATAATGTTTAGTAAAGCCAAGTTTCCTAATACATATTGGAAAGAATCAGTCCATACTATTGTCTATATTCTTAACAAAGAACAACTAAGAGTAAATAGCACCAAGACACCTTATGAGCTATGGTATGGAGGACCAACATTTGTCAAGCACTTTAGAGTTTTTAGAAGAAAATGCTACATCAAAAGAGATGAAGAAGGTTTGGGAAAATTTGACTCAAGATCTAATGAGGGAATCTTTCTTGGATACTCAACTAGGAGCAAAGCTTACAAGTGCTATAATAAAAGATTGAGGATGATAGTTGAGAGTACAAATATTAGGGTTGATGAAGAGTCGCATCAAATCACATATGAACAAAAAGACTGTTAGTCAGATGAACTTGCTTACACAGAAGAAGAAGAAGAAGTTGAAGAAAAAGAAGAGACACAAGAGAAGTTCACCAAGACTCCTTCCAAGTATGTTCAAAAGAATCATTCAGAAGATTAGATAATTGGAGACAAGAATAAAGGGGTGCAGACAAGAATAAGATTTGTAAGAGCAAATGAATAGGTAAACTTTTCTTTACTATCAAGAGTAGAACCTAAAACTTTTTCTAATGCTAGTAGGGATGAAGGAAGGAAACAAGCAATGGAAGAAGAACTAAATCAGGTAGAGAAGAATTAGATTTGGGAATTGGTGCCAAGGCCTGCAGACAAAAATGTGATAGGTACAAAGTGGGTATTCATAAATAAATTGAATGAAGATGAAGTGGTCAGAAATAAAGAAAGTTTGGTTTGAAAAGGCTATTCACAAGTAGTAGGAATTGATTTTGAGGAGACATTTGCTCCAATGGCAAGAATGGAAGAAATCAGGATGTTTTTTTCATTTGCAATTCATAAGGATTTCAAGGTATATCAAATGGATGTCAAATCTGCATTCTTGAATGGTGACTTAGAAGAAGTCTACATAGAGCAGCCTGATGGATTTCAATTATCAAAAAACATGGTATGCAAACTTAAGAAGGCTTTGTATGGTCTCAAACAAGCCCCTAGGGATTGGTATGCTATGTTGGACAAGTACTTACGTCTCCAGCAGAGCTTCCGGAAAGGTACTGAAGAAAGTAATCTTTACATAAAAAATGAGGATGAACAAATTCTAATAGTTATTGTGTATGTTGATGATATAATATTTGGTGGCAATGATGGGATGTGTAAGAAGTTTGCAGAAGAGATGCAAAATGAATTTGAGATGTCTATGATAGGTGAGCTATCATTCTTTCTTGGACTCCAAATTTCTCAATCAGATGAAGGTATATTTATCTCTCAAGAAAAGTATGTCAAGGAGATGTTGAAGAAGTTTGGTATGGAAGATTACAAACTAGTGAGTACTCCTATGAAAATAGGTTGTCATATGAGCAAAGATGATGAGTCACCTCAAGCTGATTAGACTCTGTATAGGTCTATGATTGGGGGTCTTCTGTACTTAATAGCATTAAGGTCTGACATTATGCAAGTTGTTTGTTTGGTTCCAATATTTCAAGTTGATCCAAGAGAAACACATGTGAAGGCATTCAAGATAATTTTCAAATATTTGAAGAACACTCATGATTATGGGTTGTGGTATAAAAAAGGTGATGACTTTTCCTTGAGTGCATACATTGATGCAGATTGGGCTGACAGTGTTGATGATATGAGAAGTACCAGTGGTGGATCTTTCTTTTTGGGAGATAGCTTGGTCTCATGGTCTAGTAAGAAGAAAGATTCAGTGTCCTTATCAACAATAGAAGCATAGTATATAGCTGCAGTATCCTGTTGCACTCAAGTGTTGTGGATGAAGCAAACATTGAAGGATATCAAGGTAGTATATGATGAGCCCATTCCTATCCTTTGTGACAACACAAGTGCCATCAACATTTCAAAGAATCAAGTGATGCATTCTATAACCAAGCACATATCCATCAAGCATCACTGTTTGAGAGAGAAGGTTACAAATCAAAAGGTAAAATTGGAATATGTACCTACAAAGGATCAGGTTGTAGACATCTTTACAAAGTCACTTTTTAAGGACAAATTTGAATATCTCAGGAAGAAGTTAGGGGTTGTTGCCTCTCCTTATTCTAACTAGATGCATAGATGGTGCATTTGTCCAGGGGCAGTAGTTCAAGATATATTTGTATCCTTGGATTGATGAAGGCTATCTCTCAAGCAGAGCATGTAGAAAGAGATTGAGGATGTTTTTGTAGGTACAAAGGAAGACCACTAGCTCTTTGTCCTTGATGTCAAATGGGGAGAAATGTGCATGTTAGGTCAAGTGTTGCCATCAATGCCAAAGGGGGATATTGTTGCATATGTGTTGTCATTGATGTCAACAGAGTGGTAATCAGAGATGAAAAAGTAAGTGATTAGAGGAATAGTTCAGAAGAATAGACAAAAGAGAAGACAAAGAAGTGATGATCAGAGGTGTTGTGAAGTGAAGGATATTGTGTTGAAAATCATGAGCATACTATTGGATCAGTATCATATGTACATAGTTGTACCTTATCTACTAAAGTTCATGGGTAGGTGAAAGCTGTGCTAACATGAAGATTCTTGTTTTTTATGAAAATAGTTGTGATTTTTATCTATAGTGTTGTGAATGTTGTAATCATTGTCTCCTGATGATAAGCATTGCATAAGATATTCAAAAGAAAGTGTGTAAAGTGTTTCAAAAAGTCAAAGGCATAAGAAGCTGCATTGAAGAAGCTTGGGAGAGTGCTCTACATTCCTCCACATTTGAAGGTATGGCCTTGTGGTTTAGATGTTAGATAGAGATAGGTGTGAAGAATGTATGTTCTTGATTTTCAGAGCACAAAAGTTACCACAAAAGATTCCAAAGCTAGTAGAGTGAAGACAATGGCTCATTGTTGTTGCAATAAGAGGAATGCTCTACATTTCTCCACATTTGAAGATGTTATCTTATGAGTTGGAGGATAGCTAGATACAACTAAGAGATATGATATATTCAAGTTTCAAATGATAAGAAGTACCGCAGAGGTTCTCTAAAGTTAGCAGAGTAAGGACAGATCATGTTACTAATTAGGGTTGTTAGAGGGAGAGTGTAAATGCCACCGCATTTCCCCGCATTTCCCCACATTATAATATTTGGATTTTCTATTTGGAATTTTTTTTTAGAATGTCTGTATGTTTTCTCATTTCAAGTTTTAGGTGTTGAGGTATATCGCATGTCTATTTCTCAATGTTTAATTTCAAGACTGTGTATTTAGAGTCTGCAAGAGATGTTGGGTTTAGTGTCTGGTTGTTTACGCCAGAAAGAAGATGCATAATTCAGAGAAAGGAATGTATGGGAATATGTTTACAAGTTATATAATCTTTGTGAAATGATCTGCATGATGTTATTTGGTCTCTCCAGTACTGCTTTAGGTCTGCATATAATACGTGGAAGGATAAGTGTTTATGAAGCCAACTTGATATATCTAGGTGATTGCACCATGTGTTTGGAAGTGTGTGCTAGCTTTGAGATGTCTGTAAAGATAAAATAGGTCTTGTTTATCACTTGGTTTGAACCACATTTGATTTCTACATGACTTTGGGTGTTGACTTGTTGTGGTTGTTGCATGTTTCATGTTACACGTTTCATCTTGGCTGACAAAGGAGAAAATTTTAAAGCTTGTGGAGGATATAAATGAAAGATAAAAGTTTTTTGCAAAGGGATGAGTGTGTGAGAGTGTGCAAGGATGCATATGCGAGTGTGAAGAAGGAGTATGTGTGTTGTGGAAGTAGTAGAGTGGTTTGACCAAAGGTGTTGAAGATATATGTCAGTGTGAAGGGTGTTGATGATGTTGAGGTGATTGATCACCAGAATTCTTTCAAGTGTGTTGTATAGAGGTTGTAGCCTCTTTCTGTAAGTTTTGTAGCACTATAGGGAGTTGTAGCTTCCTTTGGTTGAAGCCATAAAAACTGTGATTCAGGGAGTTATAGCTTCCTTTGGGTTGTAGCCCATAAAACTTGTAAATATATTTTATTATTTGTGAGGCTGGATTTGGATAGTAGATCTGGAAGTAGCTTGCTCACCATGGTTTTTCCCTTCTATGGTTTTCCACATAAATTTGGTGTTATGGTTGTGTGATTGTGTGTTGTGCTTTGAATTGCATAGTTTGATTCTTTATCTATTTAAGGTAGTAGAAATATTTGAGTGATAAAGTTAATTTGGATTAAGTTTTGGCATATACTAATTCACCCCCCTCGTAGTATATTAGAGTCTTATAACAACTTCTTGTTAAACACTGGCCACAATCAATGGTCTAGATTGATTTCCTTTGAGATCAGTGTCTTAGCTAATCTATGTGGTGTAGGGGCACCTAGTCAAATATTATAAATATGCTCTAATGTTGAGTTTTTGTGTTGTTGAGTCCAATTTTGTTGTAATAAGGTCTATTTAGACCATGTCAAATGTTTTAATCTCATAGGTCAGTTTATGAAAGCAAAACAAGTTGCAAAAGTGGCATTTTTGGTGTGCTCCAAGGAAGTTGAAGAGTCAAGTCATGAAGTGTCAATGGAAACTATTGGTGTTGGATGGAAAATGTGTAAATACACCTAAAGAAGGTCGAAACAATGTTCTAAAGTCATTTTTGAAGAAGAAGCAAATAAATAAACTTTGTTTTCTCCAGTTTTCAGTGCTTTTCTCCTATTCTCGTGACTTGTACGGCCCAGTACAGTACAGTCAAGGATCAAAATGAATTGCCTGTGGTAGGGTTGTGAATAAGATTTAATTTGATCTTTGTTTGGTCAATTTTCATTAGATTTTGAGTAAGTTAGAGCCTATTTAGTAAAAACTATATGTAAAACCTAGTTAGCTCAGGTTTGGTAGAAAAAGATGGATTTTTGAACCATTCCACTGGTGGAAAAATCTGAAAATCAGTGGAATGGAGGTATTTAGGGTACTTTCAATGTTTTTGGTGTTTGCAAGAGCAGGGGATGAAGTTAGAGTAGTTTTCCAAGAAGCCCTAGCCTAATATCTCTATGTATTAGGCTTGTTTGAGTAGATAGAAGGAGGGTTTTGTGGTTTGGTTAATGGGTGATGATTCCAGTTGATGAAATCCACATAATCAAACCTCATGTGATGTGAGGAAAGCCCCAGAGTAGAGTTTTGCAGTTTGGTGTTTGAAAATCATATAATTGCTTTGTAAAAGAGGCCTAATTAGACCTAGTTGCAGAGGAACAGTCAATTTCAAAGGTTGTTGTTCCAAAGTAACTCTATCCCAAATCTATATATGTTGTCAAATAGCCAAAAGGGTATCTTTAATGGTATTTGGTTTTTGGGTTTGAGTCCTCCTCAAAAAGTTAGGCTTGAAAAACCACTTTTGAAGGGCTACAAGGAGGATTGAGGACTTGTGAGAAAAGACCCATTAAATGATGTTCTAGGGTTTCAAAGTCTGATTGATTGAGGTTGTTTGTAATTGTATAAATCATCTCCACCCTTCTTTGCATCATATTGGTATTATAGAATAAGTTTTGATTCAGAAGTGGAAGAGAGGTTGAAGTTTGAATAAGCAAAATGCCTCCAAAGAGCAATCCAACAGCCAGAGAAGTTAGAAAGTTGAAAGAACAACATGCCAAGGAGTTGATACAGGTAAAGGAGTCTCAAGAGGCTATCCTTGCTAGACTTGTAGCATTGAAATCTAACCAAAGGAGAGGCGTGGTCAGTGGAGACCAAAGTGACCAAGAGGAAGAGGAAGAGGGTGAGAATAAGAACCCTCAAGAAGGACTCCAAGAGGAAGAGGACCCTGATGAATTGAGAATGATTAAGGTGCTGAAGGATGTCAAAGGAGATGGTCCTAAAGTGAAGATAGAATTGCCCATGTATGGTGGGAAAATGGATAGTGAAGAGGTGCTTGGTTGGATTGATGCCTTAGATAACTATTTTGATTTTGAGGAGGTGACAGAAAATCAAAAGGTGAAACTTGCTAAGACAAAGTTGAAAGGCCCTGCCTTAACTTGGTGGAATTATGTGTAGGAGGAGAAAGTGAAGAGGGGAAAAACAAAAATCAGTTCATGGGATAGAATGGTGGCTAAGGTGAAGAGTCAATTTCTACCTGTTGATTATGAAATTCAGACATTTAAAAAGTTGCAGAGCCTAAAGCAAAAGGAATTGGATGTTATGGCTTACACTGAGGAGTTCCATAAGTTGAGCATTAGAACATGACATGTTGAGGATGAAAGAGAAAAAGGTAGGAAGGTACCTAAATGGACTAAGGTTCAATCTACAAGATGAGATCGGTCTTGCCACACCTAGGACAATTGAAGAGTGTTTTCAGTTGGCTATCAAGGCAGAGGAAAAGATAAAAAGGAGACAAGAGCAGCAAGGTAGAGGCAGAGGGAAGAACTTTAGAGGTAGAGACAACTTTGGAGGAAGAGGATAGTCACAAAAACAACAAGGAGAGACAAGAAACCATCAAGAACAAGGGGTAGATTAGAGAGGTGGTTTTAGAGGTAGGAGATCAAATGATAAAGGCAGATTTGGAGGACAAGGTAGAGGTTTAAACACCTTTTTAGGGAGATGCTATCAATGTAATCAATTTGTCCACCAAGCATGGAAATGCCTGGAGAAACAATCCTCAACATCACATGGAAGTGAAAGGAGAACACAGTTGGTGCAAGAGGAAGATGGTAAGAGTGTAAAACCTCCATCTCAGTCTGCTATTCTAGAAATTGGAGAGACATTAATGATGAGAAGAACACTACTCAAAGTCCCTATGGTGAGGGAGCCTCCACAAAGAAAGTCCTTATTCAGAACAACTTGCAAATCATAAGGCAAGGTATGCAAGGTTGTTGTAGATTCTTGTTCAACTAATAATTTAGTTTCTTTGGAGATGGTTGAAAAACTAAATATGAAAATGATTCCATACCCCACACCTTATAAGGTTTCTTGGCTAAATAAGGGTCAACAAGTCTTGGTCAATGAAGAAACATGGGTTGAGTTTAATATTGGAGGGTATAAAGACAAGATATTGTGTGACATCATCCCAATGGATGTTTGTCATTTGTTGTTAGGAAGACCCTGGAAGTATGACATAAAGGTTAATCATGATGGGCAAAAGAACACTATTGTGATTGAAAAAGATGGGGTCTCATTTACTCTTATTCCATTGCAAGATGAAGGGGTAGATGAAGAAGTTGGGTTTAGTGTAATATTGGTTGAGGGAAAAGAGTTTCTGAAAACCATGAAAGAAGAGGGAGAAGAAGATATGCCATTATAATCATACCTAAACCTATCATGACAGTAGTAACAAAATTTGAGGATGTGCCCAAAGAAGTGCAAACTTTGTAGAACAACTATCAAGACATAGTTGTTGATGAGATTCCTAATTTTGTGCCACCTATAAGGAATGTGAGCCATCACATAGACTTAACACCAGGTGCAAACTTACCCAATAAGGCAAGATGACTCCTCAACAAAATGAAGAGATAAGGAAATAAATACAAGAATTGCTAGATAAGGGTCTCATAAGAGAAAGTTTAAGTCCATGTGTTGTCCCTACTGTGTTGGCACCTAAAAAAGGTGGAGATTGGAGAATGGGCACTGATTCAAGGGCAATCAACAAAATAACTATAAGGTATAGGTTTCCAATACCTAGAATGGAGGATTTCATGGACTGTTTAGGATGAGCTTGTTATTTTTCAAAGATTGACCTTAAAAGTGGCTATCATCAAATCAGAATTAGAGAGGGGGATGAGTGGAAAACTGCCTTTAAAGCCAATGAGGGGTTGTATGAATGGATGGTAATGCCATTTGGGATTTTAAATGCACCAAGCACTTTTATGAGACTAATGAATGAAGTTTTGAAGCCTTTCATAAGTAAGTTTGTAGTTGTGTATTTGGATGATATTCTTGTGTTTAGTAAGACTAAAGAGGAACACTTGCAGCATTTGGACATGGTGTTGAAGAGGCTGAATGAAGAAAAGTTGATGATCAATTTGAAAAAATGTAAATTCATGAAGGAAGAATTAGTTTTTCTTGGATTTGTGATATCCAAAGGCTCTTTGAAGATGGATCCTTCTAAGGTGGAAGCAATTCTCAATTGGCCCACTCCTACATTAGCAAGTGAGGTAAAAAGTTTTCATGGCTTAACTACTTTTTATTGGAAATTTATAAAGAATTTTAGTCATATCTGCTCTCCAATTATTGACACCATCAAAGGTGATAAAAGGAAGAGGTTTCAATGGATTGATGAGGTAGAGAGAAGCTTCCAATATCTTAAAAATAGGGTGGCACAACAACCCATCCTAGGATTGCCTGATTTCAACAAGATCTTCACTATAGAATGTGATGCAAGTGGGTATGCAATTGGGGTTGTCTTGAGCCAAGAAGGCAAACTGGTGGCTTTCTTTAGTGAGAAGCTTAATGAAGAAAAAAGAAAATACTCTTCTTATGACTTGGGGCTATATGCAATTGTGTAGTCCCTAAAGAAGTGGAGACACTATCTTTTACCCAAGGAGTTCATTGTTTTCACTGACAACCATGCTTTTTAGTTCCTTAACAGTCAAGATAAGTTGGCCCATAGACATATGAAGTGGGTGGAGTACATAAAAAGCTATACCTTCACAATGAAACACAAAAAGGGGCAGTCAAACAAGGTAGCAAATGCCTTAAGCAGAAGGTCAATGTTGGTGCAAGAAACTCAACTCCAAAGTGTGGGAATAGATGCCTTGAAAGGTATATATGAAGAAGATGATGACTTCAAAGAGGTATATGCTATTTGTGATCAATTTAAGGGTGCTTTTCATGATGAATATTCTAATTTTCTATTGCAAGATAGATTATTGTTCAAGGGTGCTCAGTTATGTATTCCCAAGTGTTCCATGAGAACTAACCTAATAAAAGAAAAACATTGTGGCAGCTTAGGAGGACATTTTGGTGTAGATAAAACATTGGAGTAGGTAAAAAGATATTACCATTGGCCAAAAATGCAAAGTGACATCAGAAAATTTGTTGAAAGTTGTGTAGTTTGCCATAAAAGCAAAGGGTTTAAGCACTAATGCTGGTCTTTATCAGCCTTTGCCAATTCCTAATAGGCCATGGGAATCCATCAGCATGGATTTTGTCTTGGGTTTGCCTAAAACTCAAAGGGGATTTGATAGTGTGTTTGTTGTTGTTGTTGATATATTTAGCAAAATGGCTCATTTCATACCATGCAAATCTACAAATGATGCTTCATATATTGCTGGGTTATTTTTCAAGGAAGTAGTGAGAATTCATGGATTACCATTGACCATTGTGTCTGACAGGGATAGCAAGTTTGTAGGCCACTTTTGGAGGACTCTTTGGAAGAAATTAGGAACTAATTTGACATTTAGCTCTACCTATCATCCACAAATAGATGGGCAGACTGAAGTGGTTAATATATCACTTGGAAACCTTTTGAGATGCCTCACAAAGGAGCATGGACAGCAATGGGATCTGATCCTTCCATAGGCTAAATATGCCTATAATGACTGTCAATAGAAGTATTAGGAAAAGCCCATTTGAAGTGGTCTATGGACTAAAACCTAGAGGTGTGTTTGAGCTTAGGGATCTGAGTGGAATGGAGAAAAGGAGTGCTGAAGGAGAGGAATTTGTAGTTGCAATAAAGGACATACATCAACAAGTTAAGGAAAATCTTCAAAAGATTATGGAAAAGTACAAGCAACATGCAGATTTGAAGAAGAGATATGTTCAATTCAAAGTAGGAGACTTGGTCCTAGCACATTTGAGGAAAGAAAGGCTACCAAAGGGGAAATACACAAAGCTACAAATGAAAAAGATTGGGCCATGCAGGGTGGTCCACAAATTTGGTGCAAATACCTATGAGATAAAACTCCCTCCTGGAGTTGTTATCTCTCCAATTTTGAATGTGTCTGATCTTTATCCTTTTAAAGGATCTATGATTGTAGGTGAAGAAGTAGGTATATCAAGAGTTCCAGATGAAGATTGGGTCAAGGACTTACCACCAAGTCATCTATTGAAGCTTGAAAGCATTTTGGACATAAAGGAAGCAAAAAATGACAAGGCATAAGGTGTATAATGAATACCTAGTAAAATGGCAAGGCCTTCCTAATGAATATGCAACATGGATGATAGAGGAAGACATAAAAAGCATGGTACAATAGTCCAAGATCTGATCTCAAGTGGAGCTTGAGATTTTGTTCTCCAAAGGTGTATGGTGCAGGGGCACCTAGTCAAATATTGTAAATATGGTCTAATATTGAGTTTTTGTGTTGTTGAGTCCAATTTTGTTGTAATAAGTTCTATTTAGACCATGTCACATGTTTTAATCTCATGGGGTCAATTTATGAAAGCTAAACAAGTTGCAAAAGTGACATTTTTGGTGTGCTCCAAGGAAGTTGAAGAGTCAAGTACATTAAGAGTCGATGGAAACTATTGGTGTTTGATGAAAAATGTGTAAATACACCTGAAGAAGGTCAAAACAATGTTCTAAAGTCATTTTTGAAGAAGAAGCAAATAAAACTACTGTTCTCGTGACTTGTATGGCCCAGTACAGTATGGTCAAGGCTCAAAATGAATTGTATGTGGTAGAGTTGTGAATAAGATTTCATTTGATCTTTGTTTGGTTGATTTTCATTGGATTTTGAGTAAGTTAGAGCCTATTTAGTAAAAACTGCCTATAAAACCTAGTTAGCTAGGGTTTGGTAGAAAAAGATAGATTTTTGAACCATTCCACTAGTGGAAAAATCTGAAAATTGGTGGAATGGAGCTATTTAGGGTACTTTCAATGTTTTGGTGTTTGTAAGAGCAGGGGATGGAGTTAGAGTAGTTTTCCAAGTAGCCCTAGCCTAATATCTCTATGTATTAGGCTTGTTTGAGTAGATAGAAGGAGGGTTTTGTGGTTTGGTTAATGGGTAATGATTCTAGTTGATGAAATCTTCATATTCAGACCTCATTTGATGTGAGGAAATCCCTGGAGTAGAGTTTTGTAGTTTGGTGTTTGAAAATCATATAGTTGCTTTGTAAAAGAGGCCTAATTAGACCTAGTTGTAGAGGAATAGTCAATTGCTTGAAGGTTGTTGTTCCAAAGTAACCCTATCCCAAATCTAGATATGTTGTCGAACAGCCAAAAGGGTATCTTTAATGGTATTTGTCTTTTGGGTTTGAGTCCTCCTCAGAAAGTTAGGCTTGAAAAACCACTTTTAAAGGGCTATAAGGAGGATTGAGGACTTGTGAGCAAAGACCCATTAAATGATGTTCTAGGGTTTCAAAGTCTGATTGATTGAGGTTGTTTGTAATTGTATAAATCATCTCCACCCTACTCTGCATCACTATGGATGCCTAATGTGCACAATAAACTAATCTATAGATATATAGATATTGATCATATTGTGCCATGTGCATCATCCAAATTTACATAAGGGGAATCCACTAACTCCCTAGGATCCAATCAAGACATAGAACATATATTTGATTATTGACACTTGAATTTATCACTTTTGGCTTATTAAAACTTAGTCTTAATCAATAGCTCACACTAATTTGCTTTTGAGATCAATGTATTCACATATTTGTAGATCACCAAAGTGTCAAATGGAACAATCCATAAATATATAAGTATTAACAAGATTAAGACACATGTCCATATAGAATCCACTTTATCATACTTTTTAATGCCTTCCAAGATTAACTTTGATCAATGGTCAACACTCATTTCAATAGATCTATAGATGTGAATAGAAAATAAGTGATACACAATGTGGATTCTTTATACTCCCCCAACCATATATACTTTGATCTATTAAGTACTCACCATGATTGACAACTAAGATTTATTTGTCTTCAAGATCTACTATATTAACAAATATATAGATGCCAAAGATGTCAAATGTTTCAATCTACCAATCCACATAATTTAATAAGATTATGCCACATAACCTCATTGAAATTGCTTGATCCTAGTACTAGAGAGACTCACTCAGCCATCTTCTAATATATTAAAATCAACCAAATGTAGTCATGTAGCCATGAATTAAACCTTTGAGAAATGAAATCATGCTACTCTACCGACCATAAACCTCATGCAGATCGATTGATTTAATGGCCCAATTAAACATACACATTATCAAACTTCTTGTAGATTTTTATGTTGGATAAACATGTTAATCACATGGAATTTGTGGTAGATATGTAGATGGATACATAACCAACCATATCTAGTCTATTGATCTACAAATATTGGCAACCAATCAACACACAAAAAGGAATAAATCTCTTAAATAATGGGGATTGCTAATAACAAGTTAGTGATGAAACGTAACATACAAAAAAGGGTAATGTAGAATTCATCAACCTCTATTCAAACTTTGATAGACTAGTCTACCATGAATGTATAACAAAATTTGACCAAGGAAAGAAATTGAAGATATACATCAAGTCAAGGTTCAATCTTACAAAGCATGACATAATGGTTAACATGGAAATATATAGACCCACTACAAAGTTATCTCAATCATTTATCATTGTTCATTGGATGAAGAAAAATGTAATATAATTCAAGTTGATAATTCCCTAAACAAAATAATTTATATGTTTTTCTGTGAGAATAATTTCATCACCAACTAATGTATTTTTTGAAATTAGTTGATAATTTACCTAGAATAAATTATTTTATAAATATTACTATCAAAGGATCTAACAATACTAAATAAATAGGCTTTGTGTAACTATTCTTCCTATTACAACTAAACCACTTATGATTGATTTATCTTTCCATATGATATCTTGAAAATCAATATATAGTTATAATATTAAGCCAAATGTGGCTACATGCTATTAATTCATTTTAATTTACCTAAGAATATTTGAAAATATTGATGTATGCATAATTTGTTTCTTTATATTGGTTATTTTTTCAATATAAAAGGAAAATTAAACATGTTCCAACATGTGAAGAATATTACACATGGTCATTGATAAATACTTAGAATTTAAAATGGCGAGAAGTTTCAACAAAGTAAGAAAACAACCTTTGATTTTTTTTACCTTTAATAACATACATTTGATAAATATGTCTAAAATAATTTTATCTTTTTATGGGTTCCAAGTTAGTGGAGATTTTAACTTTCAATGCATCAAATTAATTTTAAGTATGTTTAAATTAAATTACTTATCCTCTCTTTTCTTAAATCTAAAAGCTTGAATGACAATGTTTATCATGTGTCTCTTGTGTCTTCACACTATTATCCCCCATTTGCCTTAAGGAGAAGGATGAATGTTCTTTAGGAGTAAGATTTATTTAACTAGCACTTGCATCTTTAAGGGGTGTAAGGGTTTCATCAATAGGAAAATAATGATATAACTTAGATGTATTATATATATGGAGATGATATACAAAATTGTCACTTTGTTTAACTCATAAACAAACATGAGGTCAAATAATTTTCTCTTATGTACAAATTCAACCACAAAACATTTTTGAGATTGCAACAAAATCTTGAATTTTAAGAAACCCAAAAAAACTTCTTATCAATTAAAACAATCCACCCTTATGTACAGATTCAATCACAATACATTTTTGAGATCTCAACAAAATCATAAATACTAAACAACCAAAAAACCCTTTCATGTAAACCCTAGGAGGTCTAAGGGGCCTAGTTTATGGTCAAATAAGGTTCAAGTCTAGTATCATTTTAAAGAGAAAATTTGAGGGATCACCTCATGTTTTTATGTGACGTTTGAAGTGTGGCCAAAAGATTTAGAAGAATCAGACCCTTACTTTTGCTACTTTTATTCCATGGGTGAGCCAAACCAATTGAAACTACACTTAAATGCCTAACATTTGTAATTGACTGTCAGATTGTTCTAAATGGGTTTCACACATTAATGATGATTTGATAGTTTTACACCATGAAGATTTGATTTGTTGGAAGATTTAATTTTTCCCATTATTAATTTTTGGTGACAAAATTGTGTAATGGCGAGTTGGAATTTTTTTTCAGGGGTGAGACAAATTTTTAGGTCAAATGTGAACCCGTTCTCACACTAAATAAGCTATTAGCTAAACATATCAACGATTTGTCATTTCAACTTCATTATAATAAAATATTTTCACCCTTAACCAAGTAACCTTAAAATGACTAAAGTAATTATATGCACATTTTTAGTATAAAGAATTGAATCTAGTTTAAAAAAATGTATTTTGCTTTAAGGTTTGGCATTGTATATTTTGTAATCGATGATGTTTTATTATTTATCATTGTCTCATTTTCAATTTTGTTAGATGGCACTTGTTAAATTGATAAATTAATTGTATTTTGTTTTGAGTCATTTTTTTAATGTAGAAATGGTATTTATGTCTATGGATTAAAACTCATTATTTTTGTTCTATTAAAATTTTATTTTCTTCAACTACTTTAACATGATGGCGTTATATAGACATGAGTAGATTTTCCCATGTTAATTGTGAGAGGTAAATTGCTCCCCTCCATTTGTTAGTCAAACCCTTGGAACCAATTCAATGATTTGAACAAGTTTAAGCACATTTCAAGAAGCCATGCTAATGCCTATTTTCTCCTCATTAATGTAGATGTAATGACAATGCAATGCTAAATCATGATGCCATAACATGCTTGTCTTCTCTTCCATGATTCTCTAAAATGATTTTAGGATTTTTTCTTTTATACAACAACCTAGCACACAAATTTGAATTTTTTTTACTCAAATTGACAAGTAATGAATAGTAGGAAGAAGGTTGGCTTATGCCTAAAATTAAATATGAATTTGAAGGCTTTGGAGACAAATTTGCACTGTTGATCTAAACCAAATTCAAATTTGCACCCATAGGTTAGACCCAAGATAAGGGAAAAAAACTAAAGATCAAGTTCAGACTCTTTAGATGTGTGGAATGAAATTTGGTTAAGGTTCATCTCATCTATCAACTTTTGTGTAAAACATGTCACTCAAGTACATTGGGTCAAAGTGTGTCCAAAACAAAGAGGAAATATGGTAGGTAAGTTTTTTTTTACCCTAACATTTTGTCTTGATGTTTACTTGCATGAGAACAACTATTTAAAGCATGCATGTCAAAGTAAGCAAACAATCAACATGAAAGTAAATAATAGGTGCACATGTAAAGGATATATGTGTGGAAGAAGATATGTGCATGCTCCTTGTAATGAATGCTCCATCTTGATACTTGCATACATAAAATTCCATGACTACAAATCACATATTTGAATTGTGGGAACAAAAGCATAAGAATGTTATCCACTATCAATTATTGCATCATAGATAAATGTGAGTTGGCTAACCGAGTAATGTAATAGTTAGGCTATTGTTTAGTGGATATAGCTCTAGATGAAGTTAAAGGAGTAGGAGATAAAGTAGAAGGAGAAGGAGATGAAGATGAAGATTGTTTAATTGTGTTTAAATTTTATTTTGGCTTCATCTTATTGAAGTGATTATTAAAATTATTCTTTGTATTTGGTTTATCAAAGAATTTATAAGAAGAAGAGTTAGGAGAAGTACAAAGAGTAGAAGCAGAAGCCAAATCATAAGATAAACAATTGACTTTCCCCAACTTCACTTCATAGTCTCACAAGATAGCACAAATGTTGGCAAAATTTGTATATTTTGAAATGAAACCTTGCCCATAATAGGTGCCTATCGATTCCCTAAAAATACCACTAAATATCAATATCTTGGCAAGTGATAACTCATATTTGATAATAAGGGTTGGAAATGTAGCAAAAACTCACTTACCCTCTTATTAGGGCCTTGTTTACAATGTATTAGGTTTGTAAAATTTACTTGTAGGCCAATATGGACCTAGAAGTGACAAACACATGCTTGCACTAATTTATTGAAGGTCCTAATGGAACTATATGGGAGAGAAGAAAACTACTCAAATGGATGATCCTTTCTCGAGTGAATGATGGAACACGAGGATACAAACATCATAAATAAGATCCATACAATTAGTATTGAATGATTGAACATGGGTAGTAGGTTCCCCTTTACCATCATACCAGTTGGTAGAGTGAGGGTCCATAGAATCAAGTGGAAATGGATCAAAGAGAATGTTTGGATAATGAGTATTATAATAGAGGTCCATAGTGACCTCCTAAAAATGAGAAGGAAAAATATTGATTTTTTATTGTATTGTCCTCAAATGGTGGAGGATGTGAGGCTTATTAGGGTTAGATGAGTGGGGTAAGGGAGGAGGAGGTAATGGGGAAATTATGAATCATATGCAAGAAAGGAGGTGAGTGTCATGGAACAAATCAAAGGGTGGGGGGGTGGGATGGGAAGTCATCAAAACAAAAATGAGCTACTAAATGTAGGTGTTAGGAATGGATGATGTGGCTTGGAAGGGATCAATGTAAGAAAGCATATGACCATAATGTGAAATTAGCTTAAAAGAAATAGAGAGGAGTGAGGGTGATAGAGATGTGTGTGTAGAAAATGAAAGAAAAGGTAAATAAGGTTGGTCCTAAATCTATAAATGGATGGAGATATGAAAATACGGCTAGGAAGGTGGTAACATTTAGAACTTGAGATACAAAATGAGAAGAGGTCTAGATGTTGTTTAGGGGAAAATTGGATTTGTCAATGTTTTAGTGTTTTGATGTTTAAATCCTCCTTTCCACCTTACATTCAAGGATCTAGGGTCGAGTGATGAGCACTATCATACCCTAGGTCACTTGCAGATGTAGGGAAACTTGGATTAGGGAGTTTAATTATTAATTTTCCTTCTCTTATGCCCAATTAACTATTAAAACCCTAATTATGCATATACGACAACAAATTGACGAATGACAGAAAAATATCTTGTAGACAATAGTAAAATATCAAATTACAAAATACCAATTTTTGGGGTTCCGAAGCGGAACAGTCAGGGACACTGGAGCGGGCACCCAAGTCCAAGGTGCTGGTTTCTTCACAGGATCCAGACCTCCTCTCGACATTGATCAGTCCTGTAACTTCTATTTCCTGAAACTTGGATGTGGAGGACACTAAAGCAAGTGTCCAAGTCCTAGAAGTGCTCCTATGTCCTTCTTTTCTTTAGATCCTAAATCCTTGATGCCTACCAGTCCCTCCTGCAACTCCACTTTTCCCAAATGTGACACCTGTAACCAGTAATCACAAGACTTGGTTTGGGGGTTGTGGTATTTAGAGGCTTGCCTCAGTCAAGCCCTAGAGGACACTTAAGTCTTCAAACACTGTTGTCAGATAAAGAGTGTGTGCCCTTGTAAGGTAGAGGCAAAAACCAAAGGAATCAATGATGAAAACACAATATTATGTCACCTTGTAGTGAAGCTCTCATGGGAGGAAGATACTCTTCATGCCATGAGAAAATTGATGCTCAAATCTACAAATATCAACACACAAAACACACAAGTCTACTCTTGCAACATAATGAAAGCCTTGAATCACCTTAAGAACACTTGAACATCACAATTGCCACCTATTTTTTAAATGAATGCCTAAGCATGCTTATATATGCAACTACAAGCACTCCCGCTGAGATTTTAAAAATCAAAACTTACCGTGTCAGCAAAAGGACCAAATAACGGTCATAAACCTACACCTGGAAATTAAGGTTGCCCCAAAAAAGGGCAATACTAGGGCGTGGGTGTCCAAGTCCTCCCCCCTATTTTGGGTAGGGTACAACTCAAGAGGTCCACCTATGTCCAATTTGCCATGGAACCCAGGTCTCATTCCATCGGGATGCCAAGATATGAACTAAGATGTCCTAAATGCATACTAAAGACTCAGGAGCTAAACCTTATGAGGGAAAAGCCCCAAGGGGACATTTTTTGATGTTACATTTAGCTCCCACTTTAATGTATGTATAAATGCGAGGCCAATACATGCATTAAAGTAAGGTCATAAACACGGAAAACACGTCAAGCACGGAGAAGACATGCCAATCACATAGAAGACAGTAATAGGCACACAAAATGTGGACAAAATAGTTATAGTCACGTAGAACATGGAGAAGACAGTCAATGCATAGAAGACACATTAATGCATGGAAGACAGAAATGATATCTTTACTTTTCTTTTTCTCATATATATGAAATGAAAATGCAAGTACCAGAAAGTAAACAAACCTCCTATAATATAGGATGCACTCATCGAGAAAGTCTTTAGATTGTATATGGGGCAACACATATGCAAGACACGTAAAACCTCCCAAAATGTAGGATGCACTCATTGAGAAAGTCTTTAGACTGCATATGGGGCAACAAACATGCCACACAAGACAAGCACGCCAAAACACACACACTTGACGACACGGAGAAAACACAGAAGACAAGTGATGGAGTGTACCTATTTCTAGTTCCAACACCATCTCAGGCACATTACAGGCACACACTGACAATTGGACTTCACCACAACAATCGCTAAAAACAAGATTAAGGGTTGAGTTAGTCACAGAACCGCTCCCCGCCTCTGCAAAGGACTTTTTGAAAATGACAGGATGATGCAACTTGCTCTGAGAAATACACCATCCCCACCTCCGCAGAGGGCTTAAGATAAAAAGGATATAAATGATATCCTGCCTCTATGGAGGAATTACATGATTGATTGATTGATTGATTGCAAACAAACTTAGGATGCAGGATGCACTCATCGAGCAAGTCTTTAGACTGCACTTGAGGACAAGCACATAGCTAACATCTACAATAGACAACTTACTTTATATGCCCCCACCTTAAGGTTGTTGATATTAGGTATTGATATCATGCACGTTAAGGTAGGAAGAAAACACACAAGGGAACATCGACTTTCACAAAGCCCATGCCCCCCGGAGGTGACATGTACTTTACGATCACCAAATGTTCCCACAAACACATCCCTGCAGGAAACATGTTAGTGTCTACAAAATCATGATAAATAACAACATCAATATATATGATTTACCACACAAAGAGCCAAGGTTATACAATGAATTTGAAGTTTGAGGATAACCATAAGGCTATATCATGAAGCTCTCTGAATCGAGTATCGCCAAGGCTAGATTCAAAGACAAACAAAGGTGCATAGAGCAGCAATATTGTTAAGGTTTGTAAATGGAATAGAAACATCATGAAATTCACTATGCGGAAAGCATGAGTTCTTCCACTAGCTAAGCATCAGATAAGATATACAACCCAATCATCAGATTAGGAACTAAGTCCATTTTTTGATTGCTCTCGAAAGGGACACTAGGTCTGCATTAGTATAAATGTTTGTCATCATCCGACCGCTAGATGGAAACACTAGAGGAAGGGAAACAATAAATAAGAGAGGGGAAGCAAGTGTCTTAGGGACAGTCATGTAGGAGGGTGCCCCAGGTCACCAACCACGATGCTATGTTCGTAAGACACAACACACAACAATGAAATCAGAGAGAGGCAATTTTAGAAGAATGATGATACAAATAGAAGGTCACAACAGAGGTGGTCTCCTGGTATCTCAAACCTTATGGGAGAATTTGAGGTCATTCCAGGAGGCCTAAACAACACATAACACATCACGGCGGAAGCACATCACGAGGGAGATAAAGGGTTAGAGATACTTACCTGTAGGGTCTTCATATTATATGTTAGAGCTCGCAAACTTCTTGGAGAGGTATTCAATCATATTTAATGCAAAATTTGAGTGGTTTGTATGAAAGTTTTGTTGATTATCATGTGATGTTTGATTTGTTACTCCTTGTGTAAATATAACTTTTTGTTTCTTATGAGGAGGGGAACCACTATTTTCTCCAATTTTTGACAGTCGTCTAGCTCTTTTCTGATTTTTATCAAGTTTTTGTTGTTGGATCTTTCTAGGATGGGGACGGGAATCATCTTGTACCATCTTACTCATTTGTATTGGTTGTTGTTCTTGTTTTTCAGATGTATCTTGATTATCTCCTAATCCATATAAGGATAATGAAGGAGGAACCTCATCATAAATTCCATTTCTTTGAGGATGATGTGGATTGTTTATTTTTTTCTTATCCACTTCAATCATTCCTACAATGCTATCATAGTCTAAGTAATCATCCCTGTCTACTTCGACTAAACCTTGTTCCACCATATTATTTTCGGTATGCTTAGGGAAAGGATTAGTGAAGATTTGTAAATTCTAATTCGGTGGAGCAACTGACTTATTTCCATTGTCATTCACACCTGATACCTGGTTGACATTTGAATCAATAAAGTCCTATATTTCATGTTTAAGACACAGACATCATTCAGTGTCACGTCCTTGTGTCTGATGATAATGAAAAAAGGCATTAGCATCAAAGTAAGGTCCTTGTTTATTAGGATCAACAGGCCCAATCGGGGGAAGCTTCAGAATGTTATTACTCAGCTTGATTCATGATAGAATGATAGGACTTAGATATTGAAGTAAACCTTCTTGGTTGATACGATGCTTTCTTTGGATTATTTATAGCAGACACATTTGTATTTGGTCCATTAATCTTGATGAAACTCCTATTATTGTTCCTTTTAAAGTTGTTTTGTGATGATCCACCCATGGATTGACCAACTTGAGTCGATGAGTTTTGGTTTTCATACTGACTAGATGAAAGTTGATAATCACGAATGGCGGTGCATAAATGTTGGAAGGAGTTATATTTCATCAAGAGGATCTTATCATGAATATTAGGTTATAGATTTGTAATAAATATCTTCTGAACATCTTCATATTTCATCTGATATTGAATCTGTGCATAAAGTCCTTGATACCAACTAATGAATTCAGTCAACTTTTCTTTGGGACCTTGTTTGCATTAAACCAAGTCAATAAGAGTGACTTGGGGTTCGATGTTTGCTTGAAAATGTTGTAAAAATTGATCAATCAACTATGAAAAGGAGTGTATTGAATTTGGAGGCAATGACCAAAACCATTCTAAAGCAGTATCTTTGAGAGATCGTGGGAAACTTTTTGCTAACAAATCCTCTTCAAAATAAAAATCACTACACATAGCTGTAAATGCTGTCACATGGATATTGGGATCTCCTTTTCCACCATATTTTTCAAAGTGAGGAGTCTCAAACCTCTAAGGAATAGGGGTTCTCAAGATTGCATAGGATAACAGACTACGCACATGATATGTTGGAAGACTAGGCTATGAAGAATTTGTCAAATTTGTTACCTTTTGTTGCAAAGCAGTCATGCCCAGTAAAAGTTGGTTTAGGATGGCATCATTGGGAGATGCGGTTTGTTGTGAGGAATTAGAACCAAGGTGAGGGGGTGATTGACCTTGAGATATAATAGGTGGAGGCTGATAATATGTTAACGATGGTTGGTCATAATGATAGGTGGAAGATGGTTGTGAGTAAGTAATAGGTAGCTGGAACTAAGTGGAATAGATAGGAGGTTGAGAACAATTATTCATAGAAGAGGTCCCTTTGGGAACTGAATTCTGATAATTAAATCCCACAACTTTGTAATTAGTGCCATTAGATACTCCAATACCATTGGTAGCATTACTACAAGCGTTCGCGTTAATTGTTAAGATTGTTGACGTAAAAGTGGATATTCCTGTAGTCGGTATAGGTGTCGAAACTTGAGTATGAGATGGTGATAGAGTGTTATTTACCATTTGGGCACATTTGGTCACCGGCATGATATTGGTTTGTACAATATGTGCTAGACCACAAATTGCATTAACACCATCTTGTCCTTTTATCAATTCTCTTATTTTATGAATTGTAGGGACAACTTCTTCAGTTATTCTCTCATTTTCCATAAATGACTGATATTTAGCTAGCTCCTTATCCAATTTTTCTATTTGCTCATCAGATATATATCCTATTGCCTCAATAGTATTATCAGCATCATGAAAATTTTGTTCTTCCATTGTGGTTGGAGGATGTATAATATCTTGTACAATTTGAGTTTCTCCCTTTGTAAAGAAAGCGTCCAAAGTACCAACTTCTTCAAGAGCACTAGATCCCATTAATCTTTTAATTCTTCTCAAAGGGATATTGTTTTTAGGACATCGTGTCATAAAGCTTATAAAATCATACAACACACAACGCACAAACTAAGAGAACAAATCCTAGGAGAAGGATATGATTGACGGCAAAAAATGCTTGGAATTTTGTACTCTTTAATGCAAATGAATAAACCAAAGGGTAGTGTAAGGATTTTAGTCAAGGAAAGCAAGTTATATGTCTGAAATTAGTCCAAAACAGAAAAATTATCCTTCTCAACACACTCTTAATGCGATTTTAAGTTAATGCCAAGTTGAAATATAGTGAAAATATGTCAAAATAGACACTTTTTTCACCAAAACTCAATGCAAAAGAGCATAACAAAGGGTATTGTGAGGAAAATGATGATGGAAAACAAATAATATCAGTAATAACAGCCACTTTATGCAAAAATACCCAACACAACACACTTTTAGTGCCACTTAAGGTAAAACCCTAGTGAAAATATAGCAAAAATAGGCTATTTTTCACGGTTTTTTAATTCCAAGACCTAGAAAAGGAGGTGTTGTAATGAATTTCAGGAGGCACAGAAAATAATATAAATAATATCAGTCACCTCAATCCATAAAATTGATCACAACACGCTTGTAGTGCAAACTAGGTCAAACCCTAGGGCAAAAATAACGAAAAGGTGTAGTTTTTCACCGAATTTTCACTACAAGAGCCCGATAAAAGGGTGTTGTGAAGATTTTTATGAGGAGAAGAAAATTAATACCTTGATAAAAACAAATTAATTCAAAAATACCTTTCACAACACACATATGGTGCAAGTTTGGAGAGTCAATAAGTCCAAATTTAGTGAAAATCATTGTTTTTGAAGCCCTAGGTTTGAGATCTTGGGACAAAATACTATGTGAATGTTTTGAAGTTTGATTTATGATGAAAATGACTTAATATTAGATCTGAAAATGATTTTCAATCTTGAACATGCAAAATGCCCATGCAAATTTAATGAAAATGCATCAAAATTGCTAGTTTTTGTTGAAATTTTCTATGCAAAAATGCAAATATTTAAATCTAAATGCAAATTCACACTAAAATGCAAGACTACAGAAAAAATTTAATTTTAATGAGCCTCTAAAATTAGTAGAAAAATCTGAGAAAAGATTTTGCCTACGAACCCTAGATTTTGGAATTACTAGGTTATATTAAAATTGTCAAAATTTTCACAAAACCCTAGCAATTAAATGATGAAAATGCAATACAAATTTATGAATTTTTGGATTTTTTATGGTTTATATCAGATATGATGGAAAAATCATGAATTAGGAAAATTTAGAAAGAATTGATGCAATTTAGTAAGCCAAACAATGCAATTTTTTTGTATTTTCCAAAATTTTCAATTTTTTTTGAATTTTTCTCAATGCAATAAAATGAATGACTATATGAATGAATGAAATCAATCAAATCTGAAGATAAAATACTCAGAAAGTTGCAATTTAAGTCCAAAAACATGGGTTCACCAAAATGTTTAGTGGAAAATTAGATTTGTCAATGTTTTAGTATTTTGATGTTTAAATCCTCCTCTCCACTATACATTCAAGGATCTAGGGTTGAGTGATGAGCACTAACATACCATAGGTCACTTGAAGATGTAGAGAAACTTGGATTAGTGAATTTAATTATTAATTTTCCTTCTCTTATGCCCAATTAACCATTAAAACCCTAATTATGCAAATATGACAGCAAATTGATGAATGATGAAAAAGCTCTTGCAGACAGGAGTAAAATATCAAATTACAGAATACCTATTTTTGGGGTTCCGAAGTGGAATAGTCGGGGACATTGGAGCGGGTGCCCAAGTCCAAGGTACCAGTTTCTTTGTAGGATCCAGACCTCCTCCTGACACTAATCAGCCTTGCAACTTCTGTTTCCCAAAACTTAGATGTGGAGGACACTAGAGCGAGCATCCAAGTCCTAGAAGTACTCCTGTGTCCTTATTTTCTTCAGATCCTAAATCCTTGATGCTTGCCAGTCCTTCCTTCAACTCCACTTTTCCCAAATGTGACACCTGTAACCTATAATCACAAGACTTGGTTTTGGGGTTGTCGTGTTTAGAGGCTTGCCTTAGTCAAGCCCCAGAGGACACTTAAGTCTCCAAACACCGTTGTCAGATAAAGAGTGCATGCCCTTGTAAGGTAGAGGAAAAAACCAAATGAATCAATGATGAAAACACAATATTATGTCACCTTGTAGTGAAGGTCTCATGGGAGGAAGATGCTCTTCATGCCATGAGGAAATTGATGTTCAAATCTGCAAATATCAACACACAAAACACACAAGTCTACTCTTGCAACACAATGAAAGCCTTGAATCACCTTGAGAACACTTGAACATCACAATTGCCATCTAGTTTTTAAATGAATTCCTAAACATGCTTATATATGCAACTATAAGCACTCCCGCTAAGATTTTAAAAATTAAAACTTACTGTGTCAGCAAAAGGACCAAATAACGGTCATAAACTGACACTCAAAAATTAGGGCTGCCCCAAAATAAGGTAGGACTAGGGTACGAGCGTCCAAGTCCTCCCCCCTATTTTGGGTAGGGTACAGCTCAAGGAGTCCACCTAGGTCCAATTTGCCATGGAACCCAGGTCTCATTCCATTGGGATACCAAGATATGAATTAAGATGTCCTAAATGCATACTAAATACTCGGGAACTAAACCTTATGAGGGAAAACCCCCAAGGGGACATTTTCTGACGCTACAGATGTAGAAGTAGGAATAATGACCTATAGCTAAGATTGGGTGGGATGAGGATAGGAGGGTGGATCAATGGACTCAAAGAATCTGTAAGGACCAAAGTAGATGCGTCAAATGGGTTGGAGGAATGAGAGAGAAGATTACAATTCACATTCACATGCTCAATATGTCTAATACACTACAAAACCTCCAAACCTTAAGGTTGAGTGAGAAAAATGTTCCCTAAGGAATTCACAAGAGATAAAGTGTTGGTGCCATCAATAGCATGTTCAACTAAAGATTTTATGACCTAAAAGTGAGAGGCAATCAGGGAACATTTTTCATATTATGTTCGTAGAAGATGTGCATCATGATCAAATGTATCATCATAAAAGTTCCTAAGACTATTTATTTACCTCTTATGTTTATATGATTAGAGAAAAGGCCAAAAGTATGTTAAATGATGCCTAAATGCGACTAGAAGGATTGACACTAAAATTAATACAGAAACATAAGATGAAAGTTGCAAAGTAGACCATTTTTAACATTCAACCTTACACTAAAAAGGAAGGAAAATATTAGAATATTTCATAATAAAAATATATGAAGAGAATGAAAGGATGGGTTGAGAAAAAAAGTGAGGAAAAGAGAAGGTAACAAATATTTATAGCTATTCTCTGCTAATCATGGATTTGAAACAAGCTATTAATGCCCATTGTCATTTGTCAACAATGCACTGTGTATCCAATGTACTTAAATTTATGTTCCCAAAATGGACCCTCCAATAGACAAACTGGTAGGAGAGGGGAGTCGAAACGTGCACGGGGACCCTAACATGTGATAGGACTGATGCATGTTGGGGCCCACATGTACACACTAGTCCCCCATAACTTACACATTTTTTCTTTCATAAAAAAACACTTTAAGCTTAAACATAAATCAGATATGAAATGCACATTTTATGGTATAATATTGTCAACATAACATTAAAAATATAGCAGCGAAACACGTAATCTTCTTTTCAACTTGTATCTAACATATCAGCCTATGGTAGGAACTTTAAACTTAAACAACATTAACATAGAACTTTGCACCCTTCCCCATAAACATTATAAAGAGAACTGTTGCACCAATCTAGGTGTCACTTCTGAACTTACTCCCAACTACACAACTATAGAACAATGTCACCTCAGCACAATTCAAGCCCATTTGTCCCATATTTGACCAAAGTGCTAACCCATTACAATGATTTGTCCCATCATAGCATAACCTAAACCACATGCTAATGCATCAGTTTGTCTCATCAGACATGAGACCACCTATCATGACCACATTTTCCATGTGGTCACGACATGCAACACATGTGTCATGTCCACATTTGTCATGTGGTCATGACACAATATCAAAAACTTTTCCACATGTCCCTAGAAACCCCCTTGCACGCGTCAGCGTGCTCGGTGGCAATATGCATAAGGTGTAAATATGTCAATCGATACCTGAGGAAGTGCGTCTACTTACGCAATCCCCTGCGCGATGATGGCCGACTAGGGGATTATGCGACGCAATGAATGTCGCTACTAGGGTTAGAATCAATTTAATTCAAAACCCTAAGTTTCCTAGGTGAGTGAAATGATTTTGACTGAATCGAAATCAAACCCTAATTCTAATGCATAAATAAATCGAATAAAATAACGCTTCAATGATATAATGGTCACATGATGAAATGGAGTGATAAAATAAATGTCACAAAATTGCCATTAAAATAAAACCCTAAATCCCGAGAAAATTCGGCAGCATAATGCGTTTTCAACATTTGAAATAAACATTTTAAAAAGAATTTCCCCACGAAATAATTAAAGAAAAAATTAAATAAATGAAGCATAAGAATAAATTTAAATAAATCCAAGGGTCAAATATAAAATTTACCACTCACTAAAATATAAAATTCGAAATTAAATAAACGACCATAATAAAATTCAATAAATAAGTCCTTTAATACATATAGTTGCAACAATTATATTTATTAAATAACTCACGTTAAAAAGATTAAAAGAGGGAAAAATCAAAACATCCCTTCCCATAATAATGATCAAAATCGATTAACTTAAAATAATTTAATTACGAGGTTTCCCCAATAAAATTAATTTAAAACCCCACTAGAAATCTACTAAGGGTGTCCAAATTAAATAAAAGGCAAAGGGATAAAGAACCTCAATAAATCAAAAATCCCATTCCCATTAAAATAAATACCACATGGAAATAGATATACCAATCCCCAAAAAGATATTAAATTCAAAATAACTTAAACCCAAGGGAAGGCCAAATAAATCCAAAAACAACAAAAGCAAAAGAGAGGGAAAATTAGAATTCCTGTGCACATGGGAAAAATAAAAGAAATAGAATAAATTAACATTATTATTTTCCCTCTCATCCTCCATCTAAGCCCTATTCTAATATTTTATTTGTTTTCTACAAAGGAAGCCCTAACCCTAATATCTATCTTATTCTATTGCTTTGCTTTCTCATTTTGTCTCTCTTTCTTTTTCCATCTCCTTTCTTTCATCCATTTTGATTTTTTTTCTAAGTTTGCAGGTTGGGGTTTTGCTCATCCATGGCTGCCATGGGAATTCCTCTCACGAAGGTATATGTTTTGTGTATATACAGGATATATATATATATATATATATATATATATATATTTTGTAGATATATATATATATATATATTTCTATATATGTATATATGCATTTGTGTATATATATAAATATATATACTCATGGTTTAAATCTGGAAGTGTGTATATATATATATTTTGTTTGAAAACACAGAGCTTGTTGTATATATATATATTTTATTCACCAAAAATTATTGTCGAATGACGAAGGGATACTACAGGTTAAGGGGTGAACAAAAGGTGAATCAATGAGCAACGTCGTCGGCCCATAATTCCTCCCGCCACTGGTTTGGTTTGAAGTTTGCTTGGGGTGGGGGAGGCGGTCCTCCCACCCACCCCGCACTATATATTGGGAGGTGGGTGGGGGGATCATCCCCCCCACCATCTCCATTTTGAACACTGAGTGTCCCCCAAAATTGCTCTCTTTTTTTTATTTAAAACAAAACAACCTAAACCCCTTTCAGGGTTTGGCCATCCCACTTCTATTCAGGTCTTTCTATTTTATATCAGTAAGAAAATAAGAATTGCTATTTTGTATATACAGGTTTAATATATATATATATATTTTCACATTCAATCAATGGAATAATAAAACCATATTTGTGCCAAAAATGAACCAGTAGTAAATATTTTTTTTTAAAAAACTAACCCAGACATAATACTATTTCTTCTTTTCCTTTGACAGTAAATTAAACATAATAGATTCTTTACTTTTAAACAGCAAGATAATATGACAGTCCTATTTCTAATTTTCAGTTTGCATACAATATATTGTGAACAACATTATTTCTTTTTTTTTGTTTAAAATACAACATAACACTAAAACGGAAATAACATTGAACATAGAACGGCAAGAATAATTTATTTTGCCAACATTCCATAGCCATATAACACAAGCAACATCATAATGAACATTTTGTTAAAATCACTATAATAAGATTTTCACATTGAAATTTCTTTTTCTTCACAACAAGTACAATGGAGAGAACAATAAATTTGCAATCCAACAATAAGGCCTCCAAGGCCATGGCTCTCAAAAATCAGCCAACTCAAATAATGCAAATAAAACTAAAGTATACTTTTCTTCAAATCTCCAAGACTCCCAAAATGACCTGCAAAGACATAAACACAAAAGGGGAAACCAAGGCCACACAAATCACCCTCCTCCCTACCATAGACCTGCTAGTGGGTCACCCCTGAGCTAGGGAGGTAGTTCTCACACGAGATTCATTTCACACCATAATGAAATCACAAACAACACCAAAATTTTCCCCAAGGATTTGCACAAAACTAGACTCATTAAAATGAGTTTCAAGGGGTAGGGGAGTGGACCCCTCAACTCACGAGGTCACTCCAACTCAATAATCACAATACCACAAGGCCTCAAGCCAAAATAATACCTCCATAGAACTCAAAATCACCATGGCACTCTTGCCATCCAAAATACTCCCAAAATACCATAGAATGCCCTCAAGGCTATAAATAGAACAACACTAGGAGGTGACCTCAAGGAGGTTCACTCTCCCCCACCCCATACGAGTTGAGCCTTTTCTCCAATGGAGATGCTCTCACCAACACCCAAACCCACACAAAAATAAAAATAACACTCAACATAAATTATTAAGCACACAAACAAGAATAAACAAGCATAAGGAAATGGCTAATGCCATGGGGCTTACCTTAAGAGCCCAACAATGAATGCACTTTGAAGAAGAGCCCACAAGTTTTCTCCAAGTCTCCAAACCTCCAAGATTTCTCTAACTCTTCCCAAAACCTCCAAAGATAGAAAGAAATTTCAAAAAGTAAGAACCCCCAACTCCTCTCCAAGAGGAGATACAAAAGGCCTTCCAATTGAGGAATGAGAAGGTGACACTTGTCACCTTCTCCTTCATCATCCCATGCCATTTGCAAGGGAGAAGGAATGTGAGGGTGACAAGTGTCACCATCTAATCCACTCAAATCCTCACCTTATCCTTTTGTGCTCTCACACATGTGTGAGAGCCCAAGTGGTGAGGTGGCAACTCTCCTCAAGGCTCCATGAGGATAAGGGATGACACACGTCATCCTCTTATCCTCCAAGGGTGTGTGAGAGTCTCTTGGAGGAAGATCCCACACACTTGGGGGTCTTGAAGACCCCTCAAGTCTTCTTAGTGGAGGAATCCCCAAGCTTTGGGAAGTGAGATGGGTCTTTTCCAAGACATGACTCATCTCCCACCCTTAGCCATTTTGAAATTTCGTCACATTTACTAAACCCAAGTTTAGAGTGACTAGATGTGAGTTACCCTAGGGTTTAATAAGTCCAAATGGACCCTAGACCCTAGGGTTACCACCTAGGGTAAGTTTGGGACTCTAATAAACACTTAGGGAGGTGTAAAATCACTTTAAATGGCCCATAAATAAAATAATAGCAAATGGTGTAAACCAAAACATAAATTTTACAACACATAATTTAAATCAATTTAAAAGGGTGAACTAGGCCAAATTAATAAATCAAGCATGTACGAAAACATCATTCAGTCAAACGTGATCCTCATCCCTCTTGGGAATGGATCGGCTTAACAAGGAATTACATAAGTGTGAAAACTGTCTCTGATTTTTTGTGGCCTGGATAATCACCTGTGCAACTTGATTAAACTGTTAATCCAACATAGATATATCAAGCCAAAGCAACATAAACTAAATCATGTCATCACATAATTCATACACAACATTAATCAAGTCATATCATAATTAAGATTCACAATTGCATTTTCTATCTAATATCTCAGAATCAAAATCAATAACAAATCCATAAAATAAGCTCATAATCCACATCAATAATAATCATCAAATGTATCTCATATGTCTATCATCATAAGAGCATCAAAAGGGAATTTAATCAAATCACCACATCACTAATCATAACTAATCCAAATCAGGAGATATAGTCTAAATCTGCATAAAGGAAATCAATATTCTCTAAATGTCTAATAATGTCACCAATTATAATGTAAAACAATCAAAAAATGGGAGTGAAATAAATCGGCCTCACACCTACAACACGTATCAGCAGGAGTCTGTCCCATCTCACCAAGTAGGGTGTGCACATACTAGCTCCTACCTCTAAAAACCCACCTGCATAAAAAAATTTAAGGTGTAAGGCCGCCATTATTCATAAAAAATTATGGAAACAAATGCAAACAATACACCAAACCAATTAACTCAAGAATTAATGGCCCAAATCAAATCTACAATTCATATAACCCAGAATTCAAATTTGAAATAGGACAAGGATTTAATTCGCCACACCAAACAACCAATAATAAAATTCAAAAAATTCCCAATTCAAATAGCCACGAAATCCTTGATGTATTCACTTATTCTGCAATGAGCGACATAAGAAATAGAGGAGTGACAAGCACAGATTCCAGTTCAACAGCATCCATATTGTTCCAGGTATTTCCCTTAGTTTTTTCCATTCGTAAGCTTTATATTGTTCTTCATTACAACCATGAAAGTCATAGGTTAGCATTTGTCTTTCCCTATGTTTTATATTGAAACACAAATGCCAACCTATACACCAGCTTCCATATTGCAAATATTACAATCATAGTTTAGCATTTCTATTTCCCTAGGGTTTATCTTGCAAATATTACAGTCATAGTTTAGCATTTGTGTCTCCCTAACATTTCTGTTTCCCTAGGGTTTATCTTGCAAATATTACAGTCATAGTTTAGTATTTCTGTTTCCCTAGGGTTTATCTTGCAAATATTATAGTCATAGTTTAGCATTTGTGTTTCCCTAGCATTTTTATTTCCCTAGGGTTTATCTTGCAAAAATTATAGTCATAGTTTAGCATTTGTGTTTCATAGTTTTTGCATTATCATCCACTCTACTTATCTTATTCTCATAAGTTCTACATTATCATTAACTCTGGTTATCTTATTCTCCTAGGTTCTACATTATCATTCACTCTGGTTGTCTCATTTTCATAGGTTTTGCATTATCATTCACTCTGGTTATCTTATTCTCATAGGTTCTGCATTATCATTCACTCTGGTTAACTTATTCTCATAGGTTCTACATTGTCATTCACTCTGGTTATCTTATTCTCATAGGTTTTGTATTATCATTCAATTAGGTTTTCTTCAATCCCAGTAATAAATTTGGAGGTTTCTCTTTTTATTAGGTTTTGTTTCATCTTTTTCATAAGGTTATGCTTCATCAATTTAGTCATTCCAAATATTACATCATTTACACTCTTAAATACTAATAATTCCTATGAATGAATTTATTCCTATTTTTTTATTTGATCATGCACAAAAGATGTAAAATTTGTTAAACTCACTATTTTCATTCGTAAGCTTTATACTATGTGACCCTACTATTTATATTGCAACCATTATAGTCATAGTTAAATAGTTATGTTCCCCTATGGTTTATATTGTCAGTCATAGGTTATCATTTGTGTAATTTTGTGCTTGTCACTCCTCTTTTCCTTATGTCGCTCACTACAGAATAAATGTATGTCTATATTTAACAGTATTTCAGAATATTAAAGCAACAAATTAAAAAAAAAAAACACATATAGAAACTAATTAATCTTTTGTTCAAGCATTACTATCTTCATACATAAACATAATTGTCATTGAATATGAAAACATTTTTGTCACAACAAGTAAATATATGTTGTTTTCCCTTCTTTGTTTTGACTGTACTTATTCTATGCAGATGGCAAAGGGAAATGCAATGGTGACCCATAGAGGAATGAAAAGAAACAAAAGAGTCACAACAAGGTTGCTTTCCCACAAACGAGGTTGTTTTTTCCCCCAGAAGATGATCCTATTGCAGCAATAGATGAGATTTCTACTCCTCAAGTACCGTAGAATGAGGTTGCTACACCTTGAATACCACAGAATGAGGTTCCTACACCTCGAATACCACAGAAGGAAACAATGAAACAAAGTCTGTGGTCTTCAGAGGACATGAAAGGGGCACTATATGATGTGGAGGAAAATGACATGTTAATAAGGGGAGCTTCCAAAAAGTCAAAAATCCCAATAGCCACACTCTCTAAATGGCTTGGCAGTCTAACAACAACGTCCAAGAAAGGTCCACCAACAGTCCTCACTGCTGAGGAAGAACATCTGATTGTCAAATGGTGCAAGGAAATGGCTGAGGTTGGCCATGGTCTTGAGATAGTCAATCTTAAGGAATAGGTTGCTCAAAACTATCAAAATAGGCCAACCCCTTTCACCAATGGGTTCTTGGGGAAGTCATGAAGGACAAGTTTCAAGAATAGACATCCTGAGCTTGCATTACAGACTGCTGAAGGCCTAGACAAAGATAGGGCACTCAACCTTAGGCCTACTGTTGTAGCAACTTTCTATAATACTTTGTCTGTAGGAAATGAAGAATTTCCATATGGTCCTCATCGCATTTGGAATTGTGATGAAATGGGCATCCAGGCTGGAAGGAATGGGTCCATGAAAGTGCTGGCCATAAAAGGTAGCAGAAATGTGTCTTACATTATTCCAAAGAGTCATGAATGGATAACCATTCTATGTTGTGTTAATGCTTTCAGGCAGAGCATTCCAAGATTTTACTTGTTTAAGGGGAAACAAAACATAGATAACTACATTGTAGACTACGAACTAGGTGCTTGCATGGCAGCCCAACCCCATGCATGGATGACTAAATATTTGTTCATAGATTGGTTGACCCACTTCAAGAACTCAGTACCAGGCAGTGTGTCACCCACCAACATGCACTTGCTCATTTTTGACAGGCATGGAAGCCATGTAGCAGTTGAAACTATCCAAGAAGTAAGAGAGTTGGGTGTAGATTTACTCACATTGCCATCACACCTCACATAAGCTACAGTCGTTGGATGTGAGTATTTTTTCACCTTTCAAAACTTACTTCAAATCAGAATGTGCAACATTTATGGCAAAATTTCCCAACATTGAAGTGAGGAGGATAGAACTTGCAATGTTAGGTAGCAAAGCACTCATTAGAGCTTTGATAGTTGACAACATCAAGGCAAGATTTAAAAGGACTGGGATCTAGCCACTCAATCTAGATGCACTTGTGGAAGACACTCATCCTAGCGATACATTTCAGGTTGACGAGGATGCTTCTACAATGGAAAACATTCTAAGTCTTTCAGGACTTGCTGTGTCAAGAGAGGATGGTACACAATTGTAGTCCACTCTTCCAAATGAACAATTGTAGACTGTGATAGAATTGCAATAATCCCCTGATAGTTGTCATGCTAATTCAGTTGCAGAAGTGTTGGCAGACAGCCCCGTTGACCAATTCAATGATAGCTTAGCTCTTCCATTGGAAATAATTGCACCATCCTAGTTGGTGGAGGGGGCAATGAATCAAGGCATTGATTTGCATGTCCCAGAAATGTGGGGTACTTTTACTTTTTCATCACCACCACCTACAATCGAGCTATCTAAAGTTGTGCATTACTATGCTCCTTGCACTTCAGATTTAGGAGGCAGTCAAGATTTCACCGAGGACTCACAAGTAGCGGAGGAGAACATTTTGTCACAGTTGGATCGAACAAAACAAACTGAAACAGTTACACACATCAGCAAATTCTTCAAGCTTCCTGTGCACACTGTCTGTAAAAAAAATCAAAAGGTGGTGCAATTTGGTTGAGTAGATAGTCTCAACTCTTGATCACAGATGACTACATGAAGTTGTTAATGGAGCAAGAGCAAAGGAAGAAAGAGGTTGAGGAGCTAAAAGTCCAAAAGAAGCAAGAGAATAAGGAAAAAAAGGTAGCAAATGAAATGGTAAAGGAGTTGAAGGAGTAGGCCAAAATAGAAAAGGAGATACAACATAAAGAAAAAGAGCAGTAGAAAATACAACATAAGAAGGATAGAGATGCCAAAAAGATGCTAGAGATGCTTCAAAAGGAACAAGAATGAAAGGAAAAAGAGATTAAGGATGCATAGAGGGCTTTAAAAATAGAAAGGCGGTTAAGGGCCCCTGCTAATCCCTTGTCTCAAAGTAATGGAGTATTCCGTGATATTCTCAACATCAATATCCCTCAATTCTCCACGGCAATGGATTATTCAACCATCTCCCAATCTAAGTTTAGGTGCACTCAATTTTCAAATCATACTAGCACTCGTGATGTACAGATGTCTACACCACTGCCCCCAACACATGTCACTTGCACCCAGTTTTCCAGTCCATCTCCCAGTCACGTAAGCAACATTCCTCATTGAGTGGAAGGGGACGAGAACTTGGCCAGTGGCACCCTAAGAATCCAACCACCATTTCTCTATCATAGAAGCTAGATGTATCCTTAATTGGATTTCATATGCACTTGATGTTTTCGACAATTTTTTAGTTTTCATATCTACAATTGCACCCTTCTTGTTGACAGTTTGAAATTTTTGATAACTACAGATGCAACTTTATTGTATTGATTTGCAATGTTTTCTGATTAGATTGCAATGTGTGTTGTATATATGCTTCTTGTTCCACCTATGTTCAATTGATAGTCTGAAATTATCATTCACTTAGGTTATCTTATTCTCATAGGTTCTGCATTATCATTTAGTTAGGTTTGCATAGGTAATTTCATAGGTTATCACTGTTTATTTGTAATAAATCTATTTCATTGTTTAGTTGTCAAAAATGTGTTTCCCTAGGGTTTATATTGCAAATATTATAGTCATAGGTTACCATTTGTATTTCCCTACAGTTTATATTATAAATATTATAGTCACAATTTTAATTTTTTTATGTTTTGACACATGGGAGGATGGGATTCGTCGGTCGAGACTTTAAAAAAAGCAATTTTAGCCATGCAACCGAAACGTAGGCAATCAGACTACCAGTTGGTGCGTGGCATGGTGTGCAAAGTGGAAAGCCCTGCCATGTCGCCGCATGCCACTTCGCCACCATAACACTCCATTGCATCGCATTAATGTCTCACCACCCCTTCCAATTCAGTCCTTGACTCCACATTTACTGCACATCCCCTCTTTGTTCTTCCACGGTATCCCACATAAACTTCTATAGGACCTTCATTCAATGCTTGTAGAGCCTTTCAATCTACCATCTTCTCAAATTTTCCCAACTTTTCTAGCATAAGGTGCTTGGTTCAGGTCTCTGCAACTTTCATCCTGCCACCACAACATGCTATGCTCAGACTCTAGTGTCCCTCCAAGCTTCTTTTTATTGTGACATATACATATATGTATATGTTTATGCATGTGGTATATACATATTCATATACATAGACTTAGACAAATGTAAGTATATGTATATGTATATGTATATGTCTATGTATATACATATACATATGTCTATGTATATACATATTCATATATATAGACTTATACATATGTAAGTATATGTATATACATAGACATAGACATACACATATACATATATGTATATGTATACACATATAAGTATACATGTACATATATCTATTTTCTTGTTGTTCTTCAATTTAGTCCTGCAACTATTGTATCCTTTTTAGGTGCCATTGATTAATTTGGGGGTGTTGTCTTTTTCATAGGTTCTACTTCACCTATTCAGTCATGTAAATATGTATACACCTATATATACACATACATATATATGAATATGTATATATATGTTTACACATATTTATTTTGTTGTTAATATTTATTCAGACATATAAATAATGTTCGTTTGTCCAATGTAAACATAACAATGCAAGTAACCAATGTATGCATACCATAGATAAATCTAGGTTTGTTTTTATTTTCATTACAATAACAAATAATATTGTTGGTTGTTTCAGTGCCATAGATAAATCTAGGGTTGTAACATGGATGAATAGATTTTAGTAATTGTTCAATTAAGTAATTAAACAGGACTGTATAAAAGAAATGGCAGGGGTGGTGAGAGATTAATGTGAGGCAGTGGAGTGAAAGGATGGCCAACTTATACTCCATCAAAAACACTTTTAACTTCCAACCATACAAATATTAAAATCAATGTGTAATGATGAACACATGAATAGAAGTATTATTTGTTCAGGATATACATGATGTCCATGGATCAAAACATCCATGGTAGATCACATATATCTCGAACAGATATACATCTTTCAAGGTCTATTGCTATTTGACGAACAAACAATACTTGCATGAATGAATTGAAGAAGGCTAAGCTAAAAAAGATACAATGGTTACAGGATTGAATTGAAGAATGCTAAGCTATGAAAAAGAGAACAGCCCCAAATTAATCAACTGCACCTACGAAAGCTAGAATAGTTGCATGAGTGAATTGATGTAGCAGAACCTATAAAAAAGATAACACCCCCAAATCAATCAATGGCACCTAAGAAGCATACAATAGTTGCAGGACTAGATTGATGATAATGAACCTATGCAAAAGACAACACCCCCAAATTAATCAATGGGACCTAAGAAAGCTAGAATAGTTGCATGACTGAATTAATGTAGCATAACCTATAAAAAAAGGTAAGACCCCCAAATCAATGCAATGTCACCTACAAAGCATACAATAGTTATAGGACTTGATTGATGATAATGAAACTATGCAAAAGACAACACCCCCAAATTAGTCAATGGCACCTAAGAAAGCTAGAATAGTTGCATAAGTTAATTGATGTAGCAGAACCTATAAAAAAGATAACACCCCCAAATCAATCAATGGCATCTAAGAAGCATATAATAGTTGCAAGACTTGATTCATGATAATGAACCTATGCAAAAGACAACACCCCCAAATTAATCAATGGGACCTAAGAAAGCTAGAATAGCTACATGACTGAATTGATGTAGCAGAACCTATAAAAAAAGATAAGACCCCCAAATCAATGCAATGACACCTACAAAGCATACAATAGTTCTAGGACTTGATTGATGATAATGAAAGTATGCAAAAGACAACACCCCCAAATTAATCAATGGCACCTAAGAAAGCTAGAATAGTTGCATAAGTTAATTGATGTAGTAGAACCTATAAAAAAATAACACCCCCAAATCAATCAATGGCACCTAAGAAGCATACAATAGTTGCAAGACTTGATTCATGATAATGAACCTATGCAAAAGATAGCACCCCCAAATTAGTCAATGGGACCTAAGAAAGCTAGAATAGCTACATGACTGAAATGATGTAGCAGAACCTATACAAAAAGATAAGACCCCCAACTCAATCAATGGCACCTATAAAGCATACAATAGTTGTAGGACTTGATTGATGATAATGGAACTATGCAAAAGACAACACCCCCAAATTAATCAATGGCATTACTAAATTGATGTAGCAGAACCTATAAAAAATTTAACACCCCCAATTTAATCAGTGGCACCTAAAAACAATAAAATAGTTGAAGGACTAAATTGATGAAGTAGAACCTAAGCATAAGAGAACATCCCCAAACACATTCTACCATCAATGTGAATAATAATTGAGAACATGGTGTTGAAATTAAGGAACACTGAGAGGGGGGGTGAATCAGTGTTTTGTAAAACTTATTAATATGTTCCTTTATAAATTTACTACATACATTCAAATGAAAGAAGCATGAGCTTAATAAAAACAACAACAAGATCATCACACATGAACATCGGGATTTTTATGTGGAAACCTGGTTAAGGGAAAAACCATAGTGGGGGTTAACCCACAAGATTTTATACTTTGTTAAAAGTATTACAAAATGGGAAGGCACATGCCTTTGGGTGCGCTACCCAGAGCTCACTACTCAAAGGATGGTCACTGCCTACAAGATTAATTACAAGAGTTCACTGAAATACTTGAACTAAAGAATAGCATCTAACAATGCAAAATTATTGTTCTGGTTAGGCTCAATACACTGACTTCACACACTTCATCTCTCACTGTCCTGATTCACTATTCTGCCATGATCCGAGGCTCAGATCTCTACTTCGCACTTGATACTAGCACACTTCATACCTCTTACTTCATATTCACATAAACATGCATCAAAATGCTCTCACCCATCGATTATATATATCCGCAACATGAAATTATATCAACTGCAATCGGCCTCAAGAAAACTTAGAAACTTTTCAAGATCACTATTCTGTCGGCTGAATCCATGCACAAAAATCAATGCAAACCAAAACCTATGTGTTCAAGTCACCACACATGTCGGCCAATACCACTAGATCTCATAAATTATTCAACCAATCACTTCTCTCAATATGGACAAGGATCAAACACCAAGTCAACATGCTCTTTACTGGACTGAATTGTCTAACCAAAACTTGATACTCAAATGCTTGTAACTTTCAATCCCTTCATCACCAGAGGTTAAATCTTTGGATTTAGGTAGCCTTGACATACCATAACATTCTGTCATATCCACAACACAATATGATTACCTGAGGAGAAATGTGGACCAAATTGTTGAACCCTATCATATGCTCTGTTCTTGTCTATCCGGACTTAGACAAATCTACAATCTGACTTCTGGTATGATCAAATGATACAATATGAATGTGTAAGATAGATTCAATTGCCATCAATGACAACACCTAACATGCCTAGCAGTGTCTCTTACCAACAATCTCCCCCTTTGGCATTGATGGCAACACTTAGTGAAAAATGACTAAGTGTTAGAACAACTCCCCCTTACTATGTACACTTGTGATTTCCAATCTCCCCCTTAGATGAATTCCTCATTTTTCACTGCTTTCCACTCCCCCTTTAACATCAATGGAAAAGATCGAGGTCTGGATCCAAAAATTCAAACAAAAACTTTATATACATACTTTCGCATATGTAGAAACAATCCTTATGTCTTATCTACATAAACTTGAACACATCACCAAAAATGCTTTTCAATAGTGGCAATTCACTATCCCAACTTTTCTTGAAGCTCTTCAAGAGTGAAATATGACCACTGAATAAAAATGCATGTGACTCAACCTTCTGTAGATCAATGGGATCACTTGTTAGAGCAGCAACTTGAGCTTCTGTCAATGCATTGAACATTATTTCTAACTTAGGGGAAATCAATCCCCGAAGTTCACACATCCTTGCCACAATGCTTTCTTTTTCTTTCACCAATTTCTTTATTTCATCAATCAAACTAACTATTTGACATTCTTGAATTGCTACAGATACTGCCAATAGATCAAAGGATTGAGATACATTTGACAATTTTTGCTCAGACTCCTTTATTTTCTTCTCAATATCCTCTACAACTTTTGACCAAGATAAACAAAATTTGTACACATCTCCTCCTTTAGTGAGGGCATTTTGAATACTCTTTACACTAGTATCCAACACAATTCTATCATAACTAATCATTTTCTTTAATTCAGAAAGCCTCTTCTCATTAAATTCATTTCTGACTTTAACTTTTGCTGACTTCTCAAAAGATTCAAAATGAGTACTTACAGAGTTTATCAGACTCTTCAACTAACCAGAGGGGGATGCTGATGAATCCTTCTGAAATGTAGGCATGATTTTCTCCAAATGATTAGGCCAAGCAACTCACTGTCTTCTATATGGAACTTCAAGATTTCCTCTCTGCCCTTAGCTTGTGCAAAAGAGGCCAACTTCATCTTCTGTATCGGTGATATAGTATGAAAATTGATTAGACCTTGTATTATATCCAGATCTTTTGCAACTTGTTTGTCTTTCTCCAGAATTTCTTTCACTACTTCTGCAGTGTCTCTTGCCCAATATGATGTTTTTGTTTTATGGCTTGCATCTCTTCCCTTTTTGGAGTTGACTATATTGTCTTGTTTATCATTTTCATTATTTTTCTCTACTTCTGCTTTCTCTGCATCATTAGAAGAGGCATCCTTCCTTTTATCTTTGTCAGAAATGTCTTTTGCATTCTTTTCCAAAGGATTTTGTGTATCCTCAGCAGCAACATTATTATCATTTTTATCAGATTCCTCAACATCCGGAATGGAGGAATCAATTCCATCATTAGATTGGTCTGGAGGAATTTGAGTATCCTCTGCATAATCAACATTATCTTCCTTCACCATTTCTTCATCTCCTTTATTCAATATTTCCTCTTCCAGAACAGAGGAATCATCTACCTCAGCTTGTTGCTCATTTTTTAACTCTTCATCATTCGGAATGGATATGTTATCAACATCAATAGGTTCTTCAGTGACCACATAAAACTTATTTTTGTCCAGGGCTTTTCTTAGATTTTTCTCTGTTTCTTTGACCACTTCATCAATGTCTCCAATCATTAGCTTATTCATCCTTTTCTTGCTTCTAAATTGATCTTTAACTTCTGTAAAAATTTGATTTGCTTCCTTTCTAGAGATTACCAGACATAGACTTGACAACACATGTTCTCTTAGCTCCAAATCCTTTGCTTTAGCAACTTCTTTTCTCATCTCCAAAATGTCACTTAGACTCTTAAGGATTTCAGACAAAATTTCCTCAAGTGCCCTGTTGAATGTATTCAAGTACTTAACAGTAGTATCCAAAACTTTCTTGTTGACATTATCAAAGTTGTCATAATATTTTGTTATGGGCTTCAAATTCCCATGAACAGTTACTGCATTCACAATATCTTCAACTGACAGGGTGGATTTTTCAACATGAGTCTCAGTCTTTTGTCTTTTGCTCACCATTATGCTTCTAGAGGGATTGTCTCTGGAAACCCTTGATGCTTCTGCTCTTTCTAACTTTATGCTTCTAGAGGGCTTCTCCTTAGACACTTTAGCAACCTTAGTGCCTGAGGTCTTCAGCTCTTTAACCTCACCATCTGACTCAGTCTCTTCTTCATCCTCCTTCTCCACACTAACATATGATCTTTTGCCCTTTACTTTTGTCCTTTTTCCTTCCTTACTAGCAGGTTTTCCTTTGAATTTCTCTGCAATAGGAGAAGGTGATGCACCAGAGGTTAAACCAGAACTCCTAGTAGTCCTTGACTTAGAAGAGGATTCTACCGGAACACTTTCCTGTTCCCTGTCCTGCTTCTCCTTCTTAGATTTCTCTAGCCTTTCCCTATTTTGTTTCATAGCTTCTTTGGTTATTCCAATTCTTTCTGCATACATTTCAACTTGTCTTTGGATCTTTCTCTTAGATTCAGGTTTTCGAAGCTCAACATGCAGTTTCAAACTAAGTTCACCATATGTACCGAATCTCTCAACTGAGGTATCTTTTGGTTTGCTTAGAAGGTGTTGAGCATACATTTCCAGTATTTATTCATCAACTTCATACCCCATGGGAATGATCCATACAGTCCTTAGTTCAACTACTTCCATCAAGCATTGATCTTTTTCCACCATAAAACAAATTGTATCCTTGTACTTTTCCACCACAGACTTAGGGATTATTTCCCTTGATTGCATCATATTCTGAAAATTCTTGAAGTATCCCCAAAGAGCAGTCCTTTAGGCATTGGATTCACCAATATTTTGCAAGTGCTCTCTTATTTGTATGGCAACAAGATTACCACTGGTCCAATACAGGCTTTTCTTCCTGGGTAACTCATTCATGAAATAAACGAACAAGTAGAAGACCAACGTACCATACTTGAATGTATCCTTCTTATCCTTCTTGAGCTTGTTTAGATTCTCCATTAGTTAGTTTTGCAGCAGCTCACACAAGTCATAGTCAACATTTTCTCTTAACATCTAGTAAGTAGTATAAATGGTTGTACCAGATACTGAGTTTTCCCTGCTGGAGTGGTATATCTTATACCCAATCACCATAGATGCAAATTTGACATCTGGATCAGTTATATCATTTATTGTCATTGCCCTTTTATCAAACTTTGATCTAGTAGCTTCAGTCACAGTCTAATTCTTCACTACTTTTAACATCGACAGTCCACTGGATGAGTTCAATCATGTTATGACCTTGATGGCATCCTTTGTGATCTTAAAGGATTTCATCAACCACATAAATTCATCATGCATCTGACTCAATACATACCGGACCCACTCGTCCTCATCAAAGAATGGGAACTCAATAACTTGAATGAAATGTTTGTCTTGCAATGCCTTATACTTAGGTTTGAGATTATAAGTCTCATCCCTCGGGTGATTCTCAAACAAATCTACTAAATTCAAAGTTCCAAACTCATCTATGTTATTATGAATGTAAGCCCTAATATCTTCTATGTGTAATACACCATGTGGAACATCAAAAAATGCTCCCATTAAATCAACTTCAGTGGACTTAAAAGGATGCTTCTTAAACTTTGGCCTAGGTCGTTCAGTGATATTCACAACCAGAGGTGTAGCCATTTCAAAAGATAACAAGTTTAGAGCTTCGCAAAGGAATACCTTTTTTCTCTACGAGATTAGGGTTAACTATCGAATTCACTTTTCGTACTCTAAATATTTGAAGTCTCATCTCAGGCGCTCTTCTCCTTATTCTTTTCGAATGTAAAGTGATTCAAATTTTGAGTGAATGACCTTTTATACTTCTTCAAAACCTAATTCATCATTGTAATAAATGCTTTGCCCTAATTCATCCAATTACACTATTTCTGAATATAGTCAATCTTCAATTACTCTGCAATTAATCTCATTAGCTTCTTTCCTTCTGGAATTTGCTTCAACATATCTGTAATAGGCTTATTTATCTTCATTCATCGTACCAGATTCAGGCACCCACTTATTGGCAGGGGGAATTAGATTTTCAATGCAGCTCCCCCTAACCCAGAGCTCCTATTTCAATTCCCAGAGGAATTATTAGCACTAGATTCTGGTGCGGACCCATCACTATCATTCATTTTACCTTTCTTCACCCATGTTTTATTCATTTCATTATGGATCTCATTCACATCTATTTTACCTTTGCCTTTATCTTGTCTCTGCATATTTTGGTTTCTGTTTACCAGAACTTTTCTATCATCATTCCTTCTTCTGCAGAATCTTGCAATATGACCAGATCTATTGCAATTAAAGCACACAACATTCCTTTGCTCATTTACTTGATTTCCTCTTGATCTGCACTGATTAGCCATGTGTCCAAATCTATTGCATGTAAAACATTTCCCATTGAAGGAATTGACATTTCTTTTGTTGTTAGAGTTATTCATCATCATACTTTTGCATTAATTGGATCTATGACCATACCTTTGACAATTGAAGCATTGAATGGAGAAGGATGGACCACTTTGATTCACTCTACTTTTGCACTGAGTAGCTTTATGACTAAACTTATTGCAATAGAAACAATTTCCATTGAAATATGGATACCTTTGAGCATTAGGTTGTCTTACTGGAAGCCTTCTAGGATTCCTTCTTTGATTTCTTGCTTCAGGATTTCTTTGACCAGATCCAAAGATTTCACCTTTCTCAAATCCTAGACCATGCTTATCATCTACCTTCTTCTGACTATCAAGAAGCACCTCAAGTTTAGCTGAGCTTATCTTGAACTTCTCTTTATATTCATTTGCCACTTCTAGGTCATGTTTGAGAATAACAATCTGTCTTTCAAGTTGTTCCTCATTATCCCTGGTTTCTTGTAGATCAGACTCTAGATGGCCAATTATTCTATCCAATCTGCAACATTCTTATGTTCTTTCTTTTAGAGATTGATTCAGGTTTTCCTCAGTCTTCTTTGTTTCCTCAATTTCCTTGGTTAGCCTCATCACCTTGGATTCCATCTCATGTTTTAGTACAACTTCTTTTGCCAGTTTCTCACATTCCTTTGTCTTTTCCTTTAGATCCTCATCCATGCCATTGTCTTCATTTTGATTTGCTAACTGTCGAAGTAGCTCCTTCCTTTTTTCATTAGATTAGCTCAGTTGCCCTTGTAAAGTCTTAATGAAATCCTCAGCATCTTTAAGGATCTCTTGCAGTTCTTTGACTTCTACTCTAGACTGATTAAGATCTTCGAAGGCTACTTGAAGTTGTTTATTGATACCATAAAAATACCTGAATGAACCCATTGAAACTTCTTCCTAGATCTTCCTCAAGCTGTTAAACTTCTTCCAAGGAACTTGACTCTGACACCAATTGTTGAAATTAAGGAGTTCACTGAGAGGGGGGTGAATTAGTGTTCTGCAAAACTTATGAATATGTTCTTTTATAAATTTACCACATACATTCAAATGAAAGAAGCATGAACTTAAGAACAATAACAACAAGATCATCACACATGAACACTGAGATTTTTACATGGAAACCTGGTTAAGGGAAAAACCATGGTGGGGGTTAACCCACAAGATTTTATATTATGTTAAAAATATTACAAAATGGGAAGGTGCATGCCTTCAGGCACACTGCCCAGAGATCACTACTCAAAGGAGGCTCACTGCCTACAAGATTAATTACAAGAGTTCACTGAAATACTTAAACTAAAGAATAGCATCTAACAATGCAAAATTATAGTTCTAGTTAGGCTCAATACACTGACTTCACACACTTCATCTCTCACTGCCCTGTTTCACTATTCTACCAGGATCTGAGGCTCAGATCTCTGCTTCACACTTGATACTACCACACTTTGCACCTCTTACTTCATATTCACACAAGCATGCATCAAAATGCTTGCACCCATCGATTATATATATCCGCAACATGAAATTATATCAACTGCAATTGGCCTCAAGAAAACTTAGAAACTTTTCAAGATCACTGTTTTGTCAGCTGAATCCATGCACAAACATCAATGCAGACCAAAACCTATGTGTTCAAGTCACCACACATGTCGGCCAATACCACTGGATCTCATAAATTACTCAACCAATCACTTCTCTAAATCCGCACAAGGATCAAACACCAAGTCGGCCTGTTCTTTATTAGACTGAATTGTCTAACCAAAACCTGATACTCATATGCTTGTACCTTTCAATCCCTTCATCAGTGGAGGCTAAATATTTGGATTTAGGTAGCCCTGAAATCCCTTAACATTCCCTCAGATCCACATCACAATATGATTACTTGAGGAGAAATGCGGACCAAAATGTTGAACCCTATCATATGCTCTGTTCTTGTCTATCCGGACTTGGACAAATCTGCAATCTAACTTCTGGTATGATCAAATGATACAATGCGGATGTGTAAGATAGATTCAGTTGCCATCAATGACAACACCTAACATGTTTAGCAGTGTCTCTTGCCAACACATGGTAGATTGAAAGGCTCTAAAGTTGGCAAGATGTGCGAGGCACTGGGATCATTGAATGCAAGTTGGCTCAAAGTTTACGTGGGATGTTGTGGAAGTAGTATATGTATATGTATATGTTTATGTATATGTATATGTATATATACATATGTATATGTATATATACATATGTATATGTATATATACATATGTATATGTATATATACATATGTATATGTATTTCTCTATGTATGTGTCTATACATATGCATTTGTCTATGTATGTGTTTATACATATGCATAAACATATATATAAAGAAGCTGGAAGGGACACCGGAGCCTGAGTGTAACATGTAGTGGTGGCAGGATTAAATTTGTAGAGACCTTAAGCCAACACATTCTGGCATCAATGTGAAGAACACACCTCAAGGGCTATTTGAATTGGGTATTAGTTCAATTTGATTGATGCTTCTTTGGTGTGGCGAATTAAATCCCTATCCTGTTTTGAATTTGAATTCCGGGTGATATGAATTGTAGATTTGATTGATTTGGGCCATTAATTATATAGTTGATTAGTTTGGTGTATCATTTGCATTTGTTTCCATAAATTTTTATATGAATAATGGTGGCCTTCTAGCTTGTATTTTAAGATACAGGTGGGTTTTTAGAGGAAGGAGCCAATACATGCACACTCTACTTGGTGAGATGGAAGAGACTCCTGTTGATACGTGTTGTAGGTCTCATGTCTGATGAGACAGGTCGATACATTTCCGTGTTGTTTGGGTTATGCTATGGTGGGAAAAATCATTGTAATGGGTTAGCATTTTGGTCAAATATGGGACAGATGAGTTTGAATTGTGCTAAAGTGACATTGTTCTATAGTTGTGTAGTTGTGAGTAATGTGGAAGTGATGCCTAGATTGGTGTGACAATTCTCTTTATAATGTCAATGGGGAAGGGCGTAAAGTTCTATGTTAATGTTGTTTTAAGTTTAAAGTTCCTACCATAGGCTAATATGTTAGATACAAGTTGAAAACAAGATAAGGTTTTTGGTTGCTATATTTGTAATGTTATGTTGACAATATTATACTATAACATGTGCATTTGATGTCTGATTTATGTTTGAGCTTAAAGTGTTTTTTTATGAAAGAAAAAATATGTAACTTATGAATAAGTTGCAATTTTTTTACTGGTCCACATGGCATTGAATGTGGACCATCGAATATTGGGTGCGCACATTCTGGCTTCTCTCCCCTATGTCAGATACAATTTGAAAACACTTATAGTTGTTTGGCTAGCTAAGAAAGGTAGATTAGTTTGAGGACTAAATTGATGAACCACAACCTATGAAAAGGAGAACACCCCCAAATTAATCTATGGCACCAATGGAAAATTTATGTAAGACACCAAAAAAAGATACAATAATTGCATGACTGTATTGGTGAAGCAAAACCTATGAAAAAGAAGACACCCCCTAATTTATCTAAGGCACCACAAAAAACTATCTTGCATTACTGAATTAATGTAATTATTACACCAAAGAAACCAATATAAACCGTTAAACTATTACTAGTGATTGCAATATAAACCGTAGGGAAACACAACTGCTAACCTATGAGTATAATGGCTTAATGAAGAACATTATAAATCTTATGAATGCAAAACAGTAAGAGTTTAACAAATCTCACATAGAAAACCTAACTATTTGACAATGCAGAACCTATGAGAATACGATAACCAGAGTGAATGATAGCAAATTCAATAAAATAATAATAACTCAATGAGAAACTGTCAATTGAATATAGGTGGAAACAAGAAGCATAAATACAAAACAAAATACAATTTGATCAGAAAACATTACAAATCAAAACAGTAACATTGCATATGTAGTTATGATAAAGTTAAAACTAACAACAAATAAAAACCCTAGGGAAACAGGAATGCTAAACAATGACTGTAATATCTCCAATTTAAAGCCAAGGAAAACAAAAATGGTAAACTATTACTATAATATTTGCAATATAAACCATAGGGAACCACATAGATTCCTAATAAACAATGATAACTTATGAAATAACTTTTTAAAAAGATGAAACAAAAACCTAATAAAAAGGTAAAAAGAGAATTTATTACTGGAATTGAAGAAAACCTAACTAAATGATAATGCAGAACCTATGAGAATAAGATAACTAGAGTGAATGATATGCAGAACCTATGAAACACAAATGCTAAAATATGCCTATTCTAATTACAATATAAACCCTAGGGAAACACAAATGGTAACCTATGACTACAATATTTGCAATATATTGTTTATTAGATATAGACAATGAAAAAGATTTATGACAATTAAATAGTGATAACATATGAAATAACCTTTGAAAAAGATGAAAGAAAAACCTAATTAAAAAGAGAAAACCTAACCGAAAAACAAACAACCCAAGATTAATCTATGGCACCGAAACAAGCAACAATATTATTTGTTACTGTAATGAAAATTAAAACAACTATAGATTTATATATGTTTGAATGATAATGCAGAACCTATGAAACACAAATGCTAAAATATGAATCTAATATTTGCAATATAAACCCTAGGGAAACACAAATGCTAAACTATGACTAATATTTGGAATATAAACTCTAAGGAAACACAAATGCTAAACTATGACTGTAATATTTGCAATATAAACCCTAGGAAAATAAAAATGCTAAACTATGACTGTAATATTTGCAATATAAATCCTAGGGAAACACAAATGCTAACCTATGGTTGTAATATTTGCAATATATTGTTTATAAGATACAGAGAAAGAAAAAGATTTATGACAAATAAATAGTGATAACCTATGAAATAACCTTTGAAAAAGATGGAAAAAACCTAACTAAAAGAGAAAACCTAACTGAAAAAGAACAACCCAAGATTTATCTATGACATCGAAACAAGCAAGAAAAGCGTTTGTTACTATAATGAAAAGTAAACAACCATAGATTTATCTATGACACCGAAACAACCAACAATATTGTTTGTTACTGTAATGAAACTAAAAAAAAACCCCATATTTATCTATGGCACCAAAACAAGCAACAATATTATTTGTTGCTGTAATGAAAATAAAAACAACCCTAGATTTTTCTATGACATGGAAACAACAAACAATATTAGTTGTTACTATAATGAAAATAAAAACAACCCAGATTTTCACAGGACACAAAAATAACAAACAATATTATTTGTTACTGTAATGAAAATAAAAACAACCCTAGATTTTTGTATGTCACCAAATGACAACAAACAATAATATTTGTTACTGTAATGAAAATAAAAACAACCCCAGAATTTTTTTTGTCCTCAAATAAAAATAACAACAATTTTAAAGACACTGATGCTTGAACAGAAGAATAATTTCCATATAATTAGTGTGTTGACAAACATAGATTGCATAGTGTTCAAAAACACGAAACCTTGATATGAAGAAGGAAATCTGCAATGACCAAAGTCAAAAAAACAAACACAAAGACAGAGTAAAGAAAACAAAACTGAATAATGGCAACCTAATATATGTCATTCCTGGATAACATTGGGGTTAAGGTGGAATATAACTTTCGCCTCTATAGTAGCGTTAACTAAACGTATGATCTTCCTCACATACATCCATAAGATCTATCTCTAAGAATTGCACCAACCTTAAATAGTTAAAATAGAGTACACCATAATCCTTTTCATTTACCGTGCCTCATCATGAACAATTCCAGTTGGTTCTAATAACTAATGTCTACATGATACCTGCAAATCTAGATACATGATTAGTGTCTCCATCCAAATGAAATAATCAATAGTTAAAACTTCAAAGCGCTGGGCCTCCAAGGACGAGAGCTGGACCAGGATAAGGTCCAGTAGGACTTGTATGACGAGTTCACTGTAACATGGGAAGATGCAACGAGACTGAAGACCCTTTTACCCTCACCTCTTTGACGACTTCCAGGAGGAAGTACAGTTTTAGGGGGGGAGGATGTGAGGCCTACCTTTTTCACTTTGGTTCATGAGACTATTTACACTACTATTGCTATTACTTTTAGGGTGAAGGACTGTTGATCCTGGAATCTTGCTTATTAAACCTAATAGATTTTTAAGAAAACAATTATGCAATGATAGTTAGATGTTTCTTTTAAGAGAACGATGAATGGATAATATTAGAAAGGGAACTTTAATGAGAGTTCAGTATGTTTATATGGTAGAATGTTTAGGTATGCATGTATTTATACTGCTTCGGTTATGATATCCGTATGTGTTATTAACTTCAAGTTTGAGTGTGCAGGTATTACTAACGAAACCACAAATACAGGAGATCATTCCACATCATATGTTGTATCCCTTGTGAAGCCGATCTAGTTCCACGAGGAACTAAGATCAACCTCATGTTTGGTAAAATGTTGTAATGTGTAATGTTGAAATGTTGCATGAGGTCAAGGAAATTAGGGCTATCTTCTGATTTACTTTTATTATGATAAGTGTTGTAAGAAATGTTGTTTTGAATCTTGTTTAAACTTTATTTCTTTTAGACCCTTTTCTTGTGTTTTTATTTGACTCTGGGAGTTCTAACTAGGTAAAAATCAACCCTGGGTTATACCCCATGGGTCTAGGGACCCTTTTGACTAGGATAACCTTGGGATAACCTCCATATGGTCACTCTAACTTCACAGTGAAGTTAAGTGACGAATTTGGAAGCATGGGGATAATGGGATGAGTGGAATCCACACTCAGGCCCACTTCCAAGTCATGGAATAACTCCATGATCCCCTAATAATGGAGTGCTTGTCTCTTGTGCCTCTCTTTTGGTGGGGTTCCCCTGAATAAGGGTAGTGTGTCATCCACTTCTTTTTTTAATTTTTATTTTACTTATTGTATTTTATTTCTCCATGTGTTGTAAAAGGACTATAGTGGGGGACCTCTTGAGTGGGGTTAATTGTTTTAAGTCCACTAGGATAATGGATGAGGAGTGGGTTTAGTTGTTTAATGCCACTTGGGAAATAAGGAAAAATAGAGGGAATTAGTTTTAAAAGAGAGAGGAGGAGGAGAGTAAGGGGGGTTGGATTATGGTGGAAAGAAGGTGAACTTGGAGGAAGAGGCAAAGAGTGGAGCTCTTCTTCAAATTTCATCCATAATAGGGCTTGTGAAGGTTAGTGAATAAGACTACTCACCTTGTAGGATCTGTTACTTGTTATGTATGTTTTGTTCTTGTTTGATGAATGAGGTTTGTAAATGTTGTCTATGTGTTTTCTGTTATTTTGGGTTTGTGTTGGGTGTTGAAAGAGCTCCTTCCAATTGGAAGGCAATACTCATAATGTATGGGGAAGGGAAGGTGTGAACCCCCTTGGGAGCATTCTTGCTTTTGGAATAGGAAAGCCTTGAGGGCATGTTTGTGTATTTGAGCCAAATGACTATAAGGCTTGAGAGCCCATTTGGTGATATCCTTGGGAATTCCTACTCTCTTTAAAACTCTCCTAGAATGAGTTTTTGTGCTGTTAGTAAAGCCACAGGAGTTTGTGAGCTGTTTGCTTTGATTGTTGTGACCGCCTGTGAAATGTGGGCATGACATTTGGTATCAGAGCCCATGTTTCAACATTGGGATCTCTAGGTTTGCGTGTTGATTGGGCCGACATGGAGTGGGTTGTGGTTTGACCCTTGTCCTACTCCATGTAGCTGAGAGAGAGCGAGGTTGTGATTTGGCGACTAACCTTCACCTTGGACGATTACCATCCTCTTGTGTTGTCGTCATGATGGCTTGGTCACACAATTTTTGAAGTCTTCTGTTTATGTTTGGGGATGGTTGTGTTCCTCTTGTTGACCCTCCTATTGAGTAGGTTGGTCTAGTATGAGAAGGTTGTATTAGGCCCTTTCTCGCCCTTGTGTTCTTGTTGTAAAGTGTGGTGTTGTTCTCTAGTATGCACTATGTAAGATTGGGTTTAGAGGTTAGCTTCATGGGAACTTATAGTCTTGTGTTGCGCCTTGCTATATGTTATGAAATCGGATGTGAAAGAGATGATGGTACATTGTTATGCTTGGGTTCTTTGAATGAATAATGTAGTCTTAATGACCTTTTCGATTGTTTTTGCCTTGTGTACCTTGCGTATGTTTATCATGATGTTTGAATAGCAGGTCTTCTTGACTCTTAACCCTAGTTATCATGTGGGTCTTGACATGGTCTTCCTTGGGCTGGGTAACTAGAAATGCTTGCATGAAATGTATCTACTTTGAATCTCATGAGTGCAAGATATTGAGTGATGTTTACATCGCCTTTGAGTGTAAAAGGTTATGAAAGAAATAGGAGTAAACATGACTTATGCTTAGAATTGTTATGAAATAATCTATGTTCTCGAGAAGATACAAGGGTAAATGGTGTGCTGGTTGAACATTGAAAAGAACTTCCTTAATGTGAATTTTGCATTTTATAAATATTCCTTGTGTAAAATAGATATCCAGTTGCACATACCTTGTGTGGGGATAATGTTTGGCATCTTTTGGTAAAATACTAAATTAACGATTTAAGTTTTAATTAGACTCTCCTTATGATATACATTCTCTTTACAAGCTTGATTGTCATATAAGTACATGTATATGTAATATTTTATGTTTGTTTTAGAAAACCCCTTGATGCGTGAGGTGTTGTGAGACACCATCTCGTGAGTTGAAATAGTGTTGCTTTGATTCAATTATGACTTATTATGCAAATGCTAGTATGTGGTATACTTGATTTGGGGTGTATTGCCTTGTCTTTAAATGCAAAGTTATAGTTAGATTATTTTTAGACCTCATAAAGGTGAATTTTAAATGATGTTGGGTAGATTCCTTATTAATCATTATGGTAATAATTTTGTGACCTTGTGAATGAAAGTTGATTCTCGTCAATAAGTAATAGAGGAAAATTGTGTTATGTGTTACCTTGTGGATGTGAGTATCAGAAGAACGTGAATGCTATGTGTTGTGATTATCTCATACATGCCTAGTGTACTCATGAGCTTGTGATACTAGGTATCCATCCATGGGTTGAGTGTATAACTACAAGTATGATGGACTCATGCTTGTGTGGCTGTTTGTATGTATACCCTGTAAGGTCCAATCTTGGAGTTGGAGACCTTCCATGTGTGGAGTCAAGTAGTGGGGAGGAAGAACTTAGGAAGCTGTGGTGACGTGTTGTGGCATGGGTTGGGATTACCCAACCAACCATACCTTCCTATGCCAGAGTACCCCCTACTTCTCCTTAGTGAATGGACCTTTGAGAGGCCCATCGTGTTATCCTATTCTGCTATACTTCCTTGATGGTACTATTTGATATTTGACTTGGGATCTTGGTTATGGTTTGGTATGGGCATGTGAATTGCTTGAGGCCATGCTACTTGGTGCAGATATAATCTTACCCTTGGTATCTTATTTGAGTGGATGCATAGCATCCTAGAGACATTTACATTATGATGACATGTACCTTTGAGAAGGGTACGATGTTCTATACTAATGACATGCTACCTTTGAGAAGGGCACGATGTTCTATACTAATGACATGCTACCTTTGAGAAGGGCATGATGTTCTATAATAATGACGTGCTACCTTTGAGAAGGGCACGATTCCATGTAAGAGTACGTGAAGGTGCATTAATAATATTTACCTACATGATGTTATTGCATTGGTTGTGTTTGCATAACATGTGTAGTGACCGTGTTTCCCTCCTTCCTTATTGGTGACTTAATGTTAGTCACGTAGTGATGTGATGTGCACTTTCATGGATTACGATCATTTTCTTTTGGTTGTCTGATGACCTTTTTGTCTCTTGCCTGTGTGGACCAACCATGTTATTTAATCTTATCTGAAAGTAGCTTAGCCACAAATCTTTGATTTCTTCATTTTTCACGTAACCCTTGTGGTTATGGTTGTTTTATTGTTGGAATGACATGTATTTATTTATTTTATTGTTGAATTTTGAAACTCTTTTCTTTGGTATAATTGTTATTTGTGGTGGCTAAGCTAGATTATTTTTGTTTGCAATTGTTGGTCATGTGTTGTGTTGTTCTTCTCGCCATGTCGTTGGAGCAACCTCTGGTAGAGTGTATATAAGGAAGTAGACGCGGGAAACTTATGAGGATGGGGGTAGGTGTGGACTAGTATGGGCTGGTTATTATCCACTTACCTTCCTAGTGATCTTGTTCTTATGATTGGCTATCTCTTGGAGGTTAAACCCCTTATACAAACAAGAGGTAGGCCATTTTGGGAATTTATGGCGAGGCCCCCAGGCATGTGGCCCTGAGACCATCATTCTACTTGGTTCTTGGATCTTTGGTTACTTGGCACTAGTTATTGATTACTTGGTTCTATGATGAGACTATGACATCCCCCTAAACCTTTATGTGAGCCCTGTAAAGTTAATACCTGTAATGTGGGTGAATGAAATTATGTGTTTAGATGTAAGATCTGTAATTGATATATCGAGTTGATGTTCTATATAAACAGGTTGTACTATGTGTGAATTCCTTTTGTATGTGTGATAAATGAACATGAAATTCATTATGTTGATCAATACAGTGTGTTTTTGTGAATAGGATTATGTCTTGATAATACTGAGTTATCATACTTTACAATCTGACGAGTTTATTATTGTAAATGTAACTTTTGTACTTACTTTGTTTGGTGCAATAAAACTTACTAAAATATCAAAACCTGCCGTAGTATTTTACTGGCACCACATAAAGAACAACTGCTGTAAGAAAATTTGTTGATAAGCAAGTCAACTGTCAAATTTGATCCTGAGATTTGTTTTATTTTATTAAAGGTTGCATCATATTTAAAAGAGTGATTTACTGTTTTTAAAGGCTGTATCATATGGAGGGATGCTTTACTGTTTTAAAGGCTATAACATATGCAAGGGGAGATTTCAACATTTAGTAGTGGATTTCTGTGCATATTAGTGATTTCTTCTTGAGTAAAAGTTAGTCACTGATGGGGATATAGTTAGATATATAGTTTCTAAGAATTTGACTCGTTTAGAAAGAATGCATGTAGGAATACAAGAAAAAAAAAATTTATCCGCCTATAAAGATTTATTCACCTTGCTATGAGATAGAAATTCAAACAAATTTAGTAGGATAGAAGTTAAGCTTATTTCAAGTACTAATTTTCTTCTAGGTAAAGAAAAATTGTTATAACCTAAGAATAGAAAAGATGAATATTATTTCAGTATTAGATTCGGTTAGTGCTTCTGTTACATTTGAAAAGCTTCATTATCAAGCAATTTATAAATCAAGTAATTATTCCTTGTAAATGATGAACGATATAATCATAATGTGGGTTTCGTTGGTTACCTTGGGGTGTTGCAACGAGTAGCTTATCAGGCTTGGATTTGTCAGTCAACCTTGTTTGACAAGCACATTCATTTTTTGATAATTATCTAGTCATTGGAGTCTGTAAATACTGACATATCTTAGTATAAGTAAATCATAACCATATATAACTTTGGATAGTTTTCCCTAATCCTTCCTCTCATAGGTTAGGGCATATTTAAAATGTCGATTTGGAACACCTATCATGCAATATCTACTTTACCAAGAGAGAACGACTATGAATTTATTTAAACAACTTCACTCCAAGCACCGCAGCTGTTGATGCCTCGTCGCCGTGATTCCTGCGGTTCCCTCTACATCTCTGCACCCAGCTCTCCCGCATACTCCATGACCTCCCTCTGCACTACGCAGTGAGTGACACCATGATTCGGCCAATCTCGACCCCCGCTGTGCCTCCTCTACGCCCTCCGCCACCTATGGCCACCGCCTGACCTTCAACCTCCACTCCCTGTGGTATTTACACCACCGGCGCCCCTGCCTCTGCGGATCCATGGTTCCATCCTCTACGCGGCCTTTCACTATTGCATTTTCCTCTGCCCTAGCGCCGCCCTCTCCTTCATTCTGCCTTTCTCACAACAATCAAAAGGAAAGTTAGGTTAGGGTTTTCACAAAAGGAACCAATGAAAGAGTGAATGAATGGGAGTAAGGTCCATTCCAAGTTTTATAACAAAATATACGTGATAAAATATAAGTTTAATAAAGTTGATGATAGTTATATAAAGACGTTGTTAACATTTTGGTAAATACATTGAATAAACAAATATATATATATATATAAATTATCATATGAGTTAATATAATACCTTATTCTGAATTTGAAATGTCATTCACTATATATATATATTTATATAAATATATAAATATATATTATTCTTGAGATTTTTAAAATTTAAACCAACAAATAATATTTGAATAAAGATATTTAAGTATATAGATATTAACCTAATTCTGTTATTTTAATTAAGGAAATATAATTATATAGTTCTATCCATCGAAAGTTTAAGATTCGTGAATTAATACTAATAGGGTAAATGTAATTTACACTAAATTGTACTTTTATAATAGTTCGAATTATAAAAGGTATAGTGAATTCAGGGTTTAATAATTTCAAAATGATATATCAAGGTATTGAAATAAAATAAATAAATAATTAATTAAATGAGCAATTAAATAAGTCAATTTAATAGGGGAGAAAATATGAGTCAATATCAAAATGGATTAAGAGATCTAGCTAAGGAACAGAATATTATATTTAAATTACAATGTTGAAAATTAACTGAGCGTAAACTAGTGAACGTCCTCTAACAAAGACAACAAGTCTAACATAATGAATGCGCACGTGAGGATGTTATTCTAGAATCAACCGATTTGTTGACACTTTAAGTATACGCCACTGAGCACGCTTACTCGTGCGAGGGTGTTTACCGAGTAGTAAGGGGAAATTTTTGACAGTTTGAATCATGACACATGTCGCATGTGGACATGACACGCGTGTTTGCGTGTTGTGACCGCCTGTGAAATGTGGGCATGACAATGCTCACCTGGGTCAAATGAATTGCCCTTGCGAATGTTGACAAGCAAGCCATTATCAAGCTTCCTCACCTATGTTTAAACCAAGTTAAATGCTTTAGCAGAGGCCATAAATGGGCAAGCAATGAAAATAATGCAAACAGTTAAACATATTTTTGACCTGCATGGCACTGGCGAACTTGAAAGGAGGTATGGCAGAGTTCCTGCAGCATTTCCTATTTGATAACCGGAGCCAAGAAGAGCGTTCAATGGAGTCAGAGTGTAGCATGTTGTGGTGGTGGGATGAAAGTTGTAGAGAGCTTAATCGAGCACCTTCTAGTGGAAAAGTAAGGAAATTTTGAGAACTTGGTAGATTGAAAGGCTCTAAAGTTGGTGAGTTGTACGAGGCACTGCAAGCATTGAATGAAGGTCCTATCAAAATTTATGTGGGAGGCTGTGGAAGAATGAAGAGGGGACGAGAAGTAAATTTGGTATGACGGACAAAATTGGAAGGGGCGGCGAGACATTAATGCAATGTAGTGGAGTGTTAGGGTGGCGGAGTGGCATGCGGTGACGTGGCAGGGCTTTCCACTTTGGACATCATACCACGCACCAACTAGCACTCCAACTGCCTACGTTTCAGTCACATGACCAAAAATGCATTTTTTTATTCGAATCGATGAATCCCGTCCTCCCACATGTCAAAACATAAAAAAATTTAAAAAAATAGTTTTATATGGTTTATTAACAATTAATTTATGTAATTAGTTGTAAATTTTTTTACTGGTCCACTTGGACCATTGAAATTTGGGTGCGCATGTTCTAGCTCCTCTCCCCTACCGCAAATTGGTATTGGAGCAAACATCAAGATTTACAGTATGTTATCTGGAGACCAATGTGACACCAAATTAATTATAGCCTGAGACCACACCTCCGTCATAATCATCTCAAGTCAAAGCTCAATTAGGTAAGTACTAAAACATGGTACATATCATAAATATAGTGGCAAACTGATATATATACACCTAATCAATTTATTTTTAACAATTATTAATATATTTTTACTAAACTAGAACTTTTAGCGAGGCCAAGAATTCATAATTCTAGAACCAAGCATCTATCAATTTGTCTCCACATTAAAATATTAATTTGAGGTTTTTGGTAAAGAAGTCATTTTTGTAAGGATTTTGTCAAGAATTGTTGGAAGTATGTTGTATATTTTCTATGTTGTGTAATTGATTAAGATAAATTGTCTTGAAAAAATTCTTTTTTTTTATGTGTATGTAAGGATTTTCTATTTTTTCTCATGGTTTTAAAACATTCATTCAAATTGTAAAATTGTAAAAGTACTTTTTGATGTACCTATTAGTATCTTACATGCATATGATTTGAATAAGTCCTTACAAGAATTGTTGAAGGTATGTTGTATGTTTTCTATGTTGTGTAGTTGATTTAGGCAAATTGTCTAAAACAAATTCAATTTTTAGGGGTGTATGCATGGATTTTCTATTTTTTCTCATGGTTTTAAAACATTCATTCAAATTGTAAAACTATTTTTTCCACCTATTATCATATCAAAACCTCCAATTGAATTAATCATTTCATCAATTATTTCTTTTGTCAAATTCTGTACATCTTTCCCCTCAATCAATTTACCCTTTTCATGTGTTTTTTCTACCCAAATTTTGAGGATAAACTTGTTTTGTTTACAAATTTTTATAGATACAACATAATTGAGTGGTATACCCAAATGATGCAAAACAACTTATGCACCCCTAGTTCTAGAGAATAAAGAAAGGATATTGATCCCCAAGTTTAGATAGATACGGTTCAAAACAAAAAGATAGTATCCTATAATGAACAAATCAAAGTGATACATTTTTCTTCTTCTATTTTTACATCTATGGAAGCCAATTGACTCAATACTAGATGAAAAGCATTTAAATGTTTGGTTAGAAAGTCTCATTCATGTATTTTTATTTCAAGAGAGAGATAAAAAGAAATAGAGAGATAAAGAGAAATAGAGAGATCAAGAGAGAGATTGAGAGAGAGGATAGATAGAGGCAAATATAAAGAATAAAGCAATAGATGGTAGATCTACACCAAGACAAATTAGATAGAGAGAGAGAGAGATAGAAAGTTAAAGGTGAAGAGAAAGATATATATATATATATATATATATATATATAGAGAGAGAGAGAGAGAGAGAGATGTATATAAACAATTGAAAAAGGTGAGGTTACTCATGGGGACCTACATTGAATACAACATGTCATCTGATTAAGGATTTGACAATTGACCTTTAAGACATCTTTGGTTAACCCATTGCATATATTGAATTTCAAGAGCAAGTGTGTTGGCTCTTCTTTCCATTTCATAGATAGGGCCTCTTAGATGTGGCACCCATATGTAACTCTTTTGTTCTTGTACATGTAATATATGATGCATGAATTTTAAAAATAGTAAAACAAAGAAAAATAAAATGTGACATAAGCAGTAAAGATGCACCTTATTTTCAAAAGAACCAGTTGGATATACTTTCATGGGCACTGCTTGGTTGAGATTTACTTTTATATCAATAATTTGCAATCTATGCAAATCATGTATATCCTAAACAGATAATACTTCTTCCAATACAATTTGATGAGACACCAATACACTGGAATTAACCATGCTAAAAACTATGAACATTTCATCTTAGTACAGAGCAACACCTCATTTCTATCATCACAAAATCATATTAGTATCATGCTCAAACGTACATTGTGCTCCTATAGGGCTAGGACCTGGCATATTTGTTATACATTACAGTAGCTCTATATATCCATAACTTTTGCACACATAATTATTGTAGAGCAACAATAATATCCAGTTTTGAATTTTTTGGTTTGTGAAGTTAACTGTTGATATTTGTTGAAGTGAATTAAATTTGATCAGATATCAAATAATATTTCATTCAGGATATTACCATGAGAGATAAAGAGAAATGGATAAATAGAGAGTGATACAAAGAGATAGAGAGAGATAAAAAAGATATAAAGATGAAGAGAAAGAGATATAGATATACAGAGATATAGAGAGGGAGAGAGAAAAAAGGGAGATGATCAGAGAGAAATAGAGAAAGAAGAGAGAAAGAGAGAAGGAGAGATAGAGAGACATATTAAAAGTAAAAGTATGGTGGGCCTTTCTCAAACTATTTAAGCTTCCACTATCAACCCACAAGTTGATCTGGAACTCCCAATCCAACTAATCCTTTAACATAGCATGGTAAACAAAAAAATATATCTTTATTTTGTACTGACAAATCTTTGGAAGACATACTTTCTTTGAGATTTATCTTTTGAAATGGTTTCTTGTGATGAGTTTCATAGTAATCTTTTATAAATCTGAGTACTTTCTTTTATGAAATTTGATTTTTTGTGCATTCTCTAAGCTTTCATTCAATCCTTGCAAAAGGAAACCATGGTTAGCATGACTAATCAAACTAATAACCCTAGGATTATAATTGGAAGCATCCAAGCTTGCAATTAGTCTCATGTTGATTGTGCAAACAGATTTTTTCCATATAATAAAAATAATGTCCATAATTTTAATACTTGTTTTTGCTAACCTCTTCAATTTGGGGGAACATGACCATGAAAAAAGAAGAAAGTACTAAGATATTTAAGTGTAGACAAGTACAAAATAAATACAATTGGAAACATCCATACCTGCAATTAATGCCATGTTGATTGTGCAAACAAATTTGATACATAAAATTAAAAATATTAATAATGTCAGTCTTTCTCTTCTCAAATTCTACACATCTTCCACCTCAATCAATTTACCCTTTTCATCTTATTTTTCTACCCTAAATTTCAGGATACCCAAACAATGAAAAGAAACTTCTACACCCCAATTCTAGTGAACAAATAAAGGATATTGATCCCCTTTAGATAGATAGCCTTCAAAATAGAAAGATGGTATCCTTTAATGAGTAAATCAAAAAGTGATACATTTTTCCTCTTCTTCCATTTTTACATATTTGGAAGCCAATTGACTCACTACTAGAACAAAATAATTTAAATGTTAGGTTACAAAGTCTCCTTCATGTATCTTTAAAGAATATATATTTTTTAAAATAACTTATTTACAAAACACTTAGTTTGATATAATGCAATAATTTTATGTCATAAACTCTTAGCAATATTTTGTACTAAAACATTCATCAAGATTAAATTAGAAAGACAATCTATCTCTTCTATTAAACTTGTTCCATTCATCTTGATCCATTGCTAATGGTAGAGAATTGAGTGCAACAACTATTATGATCCACTGATCTATCTACAGTAAAATATCTTCAACCTTCAATTTCCACAACTCAATGTTTTATGTATTGAACTTCTCAATCTCAATTGTTAAGGTGTTGGCCATGACTTCTAATCTTCAAATGTTATTTTAAGTCCACATGAATTATCCTACAAAAAAATATTTGATACCAAACACTGGTTTTACAATGCTTATTTCTCAATTAGGAGTAATAGAAAGTAATAAAATTAGTTGACCTAAAACACATGTAACCTTAATCAAACATAGAAGAATAAGTGAAGGAGATAGACAAGATAAGATGACATACATACTTGGGAAAACACTTTTGAAAAGGAGACCCACCACCAAAAGTAAACCTTGATATATTACTGAAACACATCATTTACTTAAGGACCTGGTAATTCACCTTTAAGACCTCTTTAGTGTACCCATTGCACACTAAAGTGTAGCTATCTCTAACAATAGTAACATCCTATCTCCAAGCTTCATTTATTCATACATGACATGACCAATATAGTTAGAAACAATGCCTCTTATTGAAGTGTCTCAAAAATAGGCATTTGCAGTATCTTAGAAGTCCAACAAATGGAAAGAACACTTAATACCTTATACTATCTGATTCTCCCCTCATTTCACCACCATCCCAATAGTAGAGGATCAATGTTTTCAAGAATTTTGTTAAAGTGAACTATTGCTATACCAGCCATTTATAACATTCACAGTGATATTGGTTCATTACAACAAGATATTATAGCCCATTGGGAAAGAATTCCAAACAACTACCATCTATTGAATTTACACCATACATCTCCAAATCCATTGATAGACATTGATGATGAAAAATCTAGAACCATTGATGGTATATAGAGGAAGAGTAAGAGAGAGAAGGGGAGAGAGAAAGAGAGGGATAGAGACAAAGGTAGAGAGACAGAGGTAAAGAGATAGATAAAGAGATAAAGAGAAATAGAGAGATAGATTGGGAGACAAAAATATCTAGAGAGAGGTAGAGAGATAAAAATATATAGAGGGAGAGAGAGAGAGAGAGAGAGAGAGAGAGAGAGAGAGAGAGAGAGAGAGAGAGAGAGAGAGAGAGAGAGAGAGAGAGAGAGAGAGAGAGAGAGAGAGAGAGATAACAAATATAAAGGGAAATTCACTCTCTTTTCTTTATATCTCTATCTATTTTTGTAAAAGTGTCATTTCATACCAAGATCCACTTTTTACATTGTAAAAGTACCATAACCTAATCTTTAATGTAGGGTTTTCCATTACAATGCTTGACCATAGCCCCAAGTCTATCACACAATGTAACACTTTTTGCCACTATGTTTATACAATTAATCTTACTTTTGTAATCCCATGATGGCCAATGATTTTGTGTTTCTAGAAATGTCTCAACAACACATATCACTATATTCTTTCAATTCTACTGATAGATGGACAAAAACCATTCACCACTCAGCAAAATTGTATGCTATCTTCTCTACAAATTACTTACTACTTCTATCTACATGCTACCTTGGTGTACCAATTGCACACTAAGGTGAGATTTCTAGTTATGTTCTATTCATAGTGAAATGCTATTGAAATAGAATAAGGAAAATATATTTTTAGAATGTTATATATTTATGTATTGTTACATGTTGAGAATAGAAAGAAAATTATCACTGCAAAAAAAGGAGGGAAATGTATCTCTCTTACTATATTTCTAAATCCTTCTTGCATGGGTGAAGAAATATTATCCATAAAGATATGGCATTTGTAAAGAAAAATTCCCTTGTATTAAAGTGTTTGAAAGAAAAGAAGATAATATGTTGTTGAAAGGTCTACCTTGTTTTATTGTGTTTGCAAATATATTGAAAAGTGAACACGTATCCTTTTGGGAAACCAAGTAAATGAGTATTGTGTTTGACAATAGAAATTATAAGTAAATTTTGTCTACATATATGCATCTAAATATGTAAAGTATGCAATCCAAATAGTATAATCACGGAAGTAAAAACCAACTCATTCACATTAACTTATATGAAAATATAAATGTGCTATACAATAAGCAATAATGTCATAATATATCTTACAAAAGCACATGCTATATCCAGGTGTTAGCACAAATAATATACAATACAATGGTACATCCTTGGCTCTCATGACATCTAGTCAACTTAGTACAATGATAAAGTACAAATGTTAGAATTATGTACAAATATGATAAAGAAATAAAGTCACTATCTCTGGTCGCCACTAATCAATTGGACATCCACAAAGCCAAGAGACAAGAACATGGTTCAGGCACTTTTTCCACCCAACAACAAAGCATTACACTTCCCCAAAATTCTTCCTACATCAAAGAATACCTAATCCTACACGAAGCATCTAACAACCTAGAAAAAATAGGTAGGAGGGAATACCCAGTGCAAGCCTGATGCCTATATGCATTTCTAACTAGAATGTGCATAATCTCGCAAACAGGATGTGGCAGAGAAACATATTAATAACTAGGCAGAAATTTCATCTATTTCAATGAACACATAGCTTTGGCCAAATCACATATAAATAACTAGCAGATCCTGAAAAAGAAGATTAGCCTTCCATTTTAGTCCACATTCGACACCCTATCACGAAAGGTAAGACCAATCACATAGAAAAATATAACTATTTTATTTACAAAACAATTTAGGTAACACATGGATTTGCCTAATATAGTTACTAATTATTTTCTTGCAAAAACAATGTGAATACACTTTCAGCAAGTACAAGATCTATATGATGTATGCATATCATACTTCTAACAATGAGCTTCACGCATGATTTATTTCAAATATCCATACTATCTATACTTATATTTTTCTAACCATTTCTTGATTTATGCAACAAGGATAAGAGAATTCAGTTATATAATAATAGATGCCAGTATTTTTTTATGACAAAACTTATATAGATATCTATACGTTAAATATACATAATCCACTTTGCATGCAAATTTATTTCACAAATAAAGCTAGATTATATGAATTCATACCTGCAAGCAAGATCAAATTTATAATACCGTTATGATTAAATTTGTAATAAGGAATAAAGGAGAATCATCTTTTCTAACAATTTTAGATTCATGTTTGTCAAACAAGAACACCATTAAGTGAAGGCATAAATAGATAATAAAGTTAAATTAAACCTACAAGTGATTAAGAGGCTGCTATAGGAGACATAATGATAGGACAACAAAATTAAGCTTGGACATCAACACTACAGATGACTTTAAATGTGGTCTGAAACACTATAATTTTCCAACTCATGCTCACACCTTCATAAATAGTATCCACATAGAAATTTCAACATGCTTACAAAGTCACAAAACCATGTTGCAAGATCACACATAAACCAAACATGACTTTCATGTCAGCAACTTGGATTTACATTGCATAAAAAAAATTCACTAAAACATACATAACTTTCTCATAACACAACATTTTTCTAATTTTTAAAATGCATTAGAAAAAAAATACATAGATCTACATAACTCAATAAATATTTTCATAATAACTATCTTTTTTATAATTTTATAAATACAATATAAACACATATAAACATCATGCTAAAATAGTAGCAGAGATAGACAATCACTAATTAATACATATCTCAGAATTTACAAAATGGGTAAGGCTGATTTTTTTATATGATTTAAACAACTTAGTTACACACCTTGCATAAAACTTTAAAAGAAACCCAATTCATAAAACTAAAATTATTGATGCCTTGTTTTCTCATGACAGATTTACCAGTTCAAAAAAAATAGTCAACTTGTTTTAGTAATATAAAATAAAATATTAAATATTAAATTAAAAAAATAAGAGGTAAATTTTATCCCCTATTTTAAAACCATTTATCCAAAAATTAGAAATACCTAGATCACTGTCTAAAAGATATGTCTAAACTAAGATGAGTTATTATTTTTCTCCTTTCAGTCTCTTCCTATATAAGAAACTAATATTTTTAATATTCTAAAGACCATATTGAGATCAAATAACCTATCTAATATTCCCACAAATTTTCTTAATGGAATTCTCAACAAATACAATTCAACACAAATTCTTTTCTAATCTTTAAAATCAATGAAATTATAATTTGTCTAAATATTTACTTTTGCACAAGAAGCATATAAATCACAATTTCTTCACACAATCCTATATTAAATTATTAACCAAAGTAAATATTTGCTAAAGTCTTTCATGACAAGAACCCTACCTCAATCTTTGTAGTAATTTGGTAAAATTAATGGAGATAAACCAATCAATTCCAAGACCACAACAATCCTTCAACTCTTAAAAAAAGCACTTCCAAATCCTTCAACTTCAATAACCTATTTTCCTCTTCTAATTTTGCATAATAAAATTGATAACACGCAAAAAAGAATGAAATAAAATAATTATCTTCTTTTAATAATTCTTCCTATTTTTCCAAAACCTAAAAAGAAAAATATATTATTATATTCTTAATAAAAGAAAAATAATATTAAAATGCATTTATTCATATTCATGCACATCCTACTTGAAACTAATATTAGAAAATATAATTTCCTAATTCAAAAATATGATAAATTTAATAATTAATTCTCTAAATCTTTAAAATAGACATGCACATTAAATAATTAAATAAATTAACAAATTAGAATAATTCAACTTATTTATTTTTCCAAAAGAAATTAATCACCAAAATAAATAAATAAAAGAAATAATATAATGCTCACATAATTAACTGACACTATTTATTTATTAGAAAATATATAATTAATAATAAATCTATCTGAAATCAACGTAATAGTTTTATTAAATCATAAGACGAAAAAGAAAAGGATGATTACATGATGAACTCATGCGTACTTAGTAAACAAAATTACACAATTTAACTAATAATCACACATCAACCACATCCAATATCTAATGTAAAAGCACAATCAAGACTATGTAACCATGTAACTAATGCATAATAAAGCCATTAAATAATGCAATATAAATGATGCAATATGTATGAAACTAAGTGAGTGTGTGCATGCATTGGGTTTTCATCATGCCCATTCTTGTCGTGAAGCTAGGACGCTTCTACCTCAACCATGTTCTTGTCTTCAACATGTTACTGCATTCAGTCATACTCAAATTCTCTTCAATAGGTTAGTCCATAAAATCATAGCTGAAGCCTAAGAAAACATAAATCCATAATTGTAAACATATTAATCCATTATTATAATAACTCTCAAATATATGCGTTTATAAAAATAACAACAATTTACCTTTATGCACATGCCATTATCCAATAATCAAACAATTATAAGGTAATGTTTAGAATAGTCTCATCAAATATATTGAATTATAAATGAAATTAAAAATTTGAGATGTAACATCCTTCCTCACTAAGAAGAGACATCGTCTCAATGTCCTATCACACACACTAAATAGTAAAAGTATCTCTCTAAGCAAGTTACAAAGTATCATAATGTAGCAATTAAGTATCACACTAAGCAAAAAGTATCTCAACTAAGTCCTCAAATGAGGAAAAGAATGGTCTATGTCCTCTGCATCCTCCCACTGGACTTTATACTAAGCAATATATCTATTATGCACTTAACATTGTGTCTATCAAGAATTCGAGTGGGCTCCACCAGTACCACTCTAGGATCCATTAAAGCATACCAATCAATGCTCACAATACACCTGGCACAACTCCCAATATAATGCATATAAACAACACATGGTACAACTACTGTCTAGTTGCATTCAAGTAAGATATGGCACACTTGCCAAAGCATAAAAGAATGACATCACATCATCCAAGCATAAGGAAAATAACCACTCCTTCAATGCACACTGAACGAGGCCTAAATCATAGTCCATCATAAACACATACAAGTATGAATCAAGCATCACAACGCCCATGCAATCACATGATAAAAACAACATAATCTCAAAGATTAGTTCTCCTAACTAACACTAGGTTGATATATCAAAATAACAAAATAAATCTCCAAAGGTGCACCAACTAGGTCAAAACTAACCATCGTGCATACAAATCCTTTGATACTACACCAGTCCATCCTCTAACTACCACTGCAATGAGAAGAGGCTCTAGCCAAAAAGGTGCAACAGACCACAAGCAAGTCAAGTCCACAAAACTCGAGACCACAACTATGCTAGGATAACCTCTCAAGCTCTCAACTAAGTCTAAGGAAACTCACAAGGCTACCATATTCACACCCAAGGAGAATTACAAACAAAAGATTACTCTCTCAATAGTCCTTCCTCTGGCACTAGCTGCAAAAAAAGAACTCACGGATTAGGGAAAGATAACTCAAAAAGGTTATAGGAACCACTATTGTACGTTCATCCTAACCAAAAGCATACCTCAACTCTAGACATGGTTTCCCTACATGAGGTACTTCCTCATGTTCCACTCCTAAAAGAGAGGGTTTATCTAACACTCTAGCTCTATACTACCAAAACTAGGATCAACCAAACAGGTTCTTAGAGGGAATAATCTAACCACACCCCCTAACAATGTAAGCACTTCCATCAAGAAAGGCTTGGAAACTTGTTACTTACTAGGATGCTCACATCTAAGGTGGCCTCAACCCACCAACAAGGTGTAAGGATACACACAATACCACTTCAACTCTTAATTAAGCTAGACCAGAAGGTCAACAACACAACATGATCACGAGTTCATGATCGACTAGGCAACACAAGGCTTCCTCATGGCCTAGCACCAAGTATCCTTAAAATGGAATACATAGGGTAGAAACCAAACTCCCAAGGTTGAAAACTCACAAGAGTAATAATACCATATATTGTGTGTTTAGGTGCTATGTCTTAACATGAGTGTAGTTATGGAACTCACATCAAAAGGACGCAACATCATACACTCTACTATTGCCAAAACACTAGGGGCAAGGCATCACATCTAAGACTAATAGGAACGAGACAAACAAGAACAACCAAAAACCATTTCAAAACTTTCTCAACATTTCACACAATATTCACTTTCATCTAACAACAAACCAAGGAATTCAATATACCATAGTTATAGTAACACACACACCAAGAACTAGTATATTCTTCGCATTCTACTCCCTTATACAATCCATCAAAGGCCCATCATGGACATGATAGAGAACATAACATGGTATATGACCAATAGTTTAAAACATTCAAACATAGTCACCAATAATAAATAAAATACCAAAATGGAAGAAAAGTCAATTCCAATAATAAGGCATAAAATGAGCTCAATTTCAATAGTAAATCAAACACAACCATAAAGTTCACAAGATAACTAAATACCAACTTTGATGGCTATACTTATTCATCAATAAGAATACAAATTCAATGCTAACCCTCACAATGTTTAATGAATTCACCAAAGTCAAATAAATAAAGTATCAAAGTTCAAAAGTTCCACATTACATGAACTATGTGACTAATTCAAGCCACTAGAGAGGAAGTACAATGTTATACTACACCTGGATTCCAAGATCTGAGGTGAGTAAGAGAACATACTCAATCACACCAAACAACGAGTCTTCTAAGACTCCAATCACATCTATATCATGAGATCATCTCTACTTAACCACACAAACATCACTCAAGATGCCCAACAACAAAGGTTGCATCCTTTTCAAGGGAATCACAATCACCATGCAAAGACACACACAGTCATACACTAGCAACTGAGATTAAGCTAGGACAAAATTAGGTTCACAAACCAAGATAACTCAACACATCAATCTCTCCAACAAGCAACGATTAACACTTCTCACCATTCAAGGATTCACCAAGCATATGGATAATGCATTAATGAAACATTTGCATGAGACCAAATTTCTTCACAACATGACATCCTAAATGCACACTAAGCAATGAGGATATCACAAATCAAAGTCACAAGTTGTGGGGTTTCTAATTCACTCATGATTCTAACACTTCAACATCACAAGGACTATGTAAATGACCCTTTTTACAACCCATTTTTCCCTTTAACTTCTCAAATAATGCAATGCAATAATTACAACCAGGTTTCCACATGAATTCTAGGGGAAAATACAATCTGGGGACATAAGTTATTACCCAAATGATCTCTTCTAGCAATGTGATACAACACTATCTTTCAAGAAGATGATAAGCATTATGAGGATATTATTAATCCACACACATAAATATTCTCTCAAGAAGATGATGCAATATGCATTTCAAGCAAGCAGTACCAACCACCATACAAAGGCAATTATTAACAAATATGATAAGCATTATGAGGATATGCTACTCTTGCAACAAACATACACACAAGAAGGTGCACAATGCAAGGCTCAAACTAGCATTACCACAACAATATTCTTCACATATCAAGCATATGATCAAACATCCTCTTTCACATACTAATGCATAACTCTTACAAGATTAAACCAAGTTCAATCACACTCAAGAACATGATATTTTCTTTCACACAAAGGTTCCCATAACTCCACTATCAAAAATGGTCACACAAGCACGAACATGACCCTCCAAAGGTCACTCGAGCCCTCATACACACTGCAAGGGCTCATGCCAAGCATTCAGGACATCCAGAAGGAAAACACACAAGCAACTTCTTGGCAACCAACAGGGTCTATCTAACCCCAAAATCAATTTATTCCTCACCACACACATGCAAGGAAGACATATCAAAAGGAAGCACATGCTACTCACAACACGCAAACACACAAGGACCCACACATGCTCAAACAAACCGAGCAACACAACACCCTAGAGCTCCCAATGCTGCAACATGCACTCTGATACTAAATGTAAAGTGTGCAATCCAAATAGTATAATCACAGAAGTAAAAACCAACTCATTCACATTAACTTAAATGAAAAGATAAATCTGCTATACAATAAGCAATAATGTCATATTACATCTTACAAAAGCATGTGTTATATCTAAGTGTTAGCACAAATAATATTCAATACAATGGTACACCCTTGGATCTCATGTCATCTAGTCAACTCAGTACAATGATAAAATACAAATGCTAGAATTATACAAATATAATAAAGAAATAAAGTCAAAAATCTTCGGCCACCACTAACCAACTAGTCATTTGTAGAGCCAAGAGACAAGAACATGGTTCAAACACTTTTTCTGCCCAACCACGAAGCATTACACTTCCCCAAAATTCTTCCTACATCAAAGAATTCCTGACACTGCATGAAGCGTCTAGAAACCAAGAAATAATAGGCAGGAGGGAATACCCGATGCAAGCCTGATGCCTATATGCATTTCTAACTAGAATGTGCATAATCTCACAAACATGATGTGGCAAAGAAACATATCAATAACTAGGCAAAAATTTCATCTATTTCAATGAACACATAGCTTTGGCCAAAGAACATATAAATAAACTAAAAAATTCTAAAAAATATCAGCCTTCTCTATTAGTCCACATTTGATACCCTATCCTAGAAGGTAAGCCCAATCACCCATAGAAAAAGATAACTATTTTCTTTACAAAACAGTTCAAGTAACACATGCATTTGCCTAATATAGTTAATAATTACTTTCTTGCAAAAATAATGTGAATACACTTTCAAGAAAGTATAAGATATATATGATGTATGCATACCATACTTCTAACAATGAGCTTCATGCATGATTTATTTCAAATACCATACTATCTATACTCATATTTTTCTAACTATTTCTTAATTTATGCAACAAGGATAAGAGAATTCAGTTATATAATAATAGATGTCAATATTTGTTTATGACGTAACTTATATAGATGTCTATATGTTAAATATGCATAATCCAATTTGCATGCACAATTATTTCACAAATAAAGCTAGATTATATGAATTCATACCCACAAGCAAGATCGGATTTATAATATCGTTATGATTAATTTTGTAATAAGGAATAAAGGAGAATTATCTTTTCTAACAATTTCAAATTCATGTTTGTCAAACAAGAACACCATTTAAGTGAAGGCATAAATAGATAAATCGGTTAAATTAAACCTAGAAGTGATAAAGAGGTTGCTACAGGAGATAGAACGGTAGGACAACAAAATTAAGCATGGACATCAACACTACAGGTGACTTTAAATGTGGTCCAAAACACTATAAATTTTCAACTCATGCTCACACTCTCATAAATAGTATCCACATAGCAATTTCAACATGCTTACAAAGTCACAAAATCATGTTGGGAGATCACACATTTAAACCAAACATGACTTTCATGCCAACAACTTGGATTTATACAACATAAAAAAAAGTTTTCACTAAAATAGACATAACTTTCTCAAAACACAACATTTTTTCAATTTTAAAATGTGTTGGAAAGATAATACAGAGATATACAGAACCCAATAAATATTTTCATAATAAATATCTTTATTATAATTTTATAAATACAATATAATCAGATATAAACATCATGCTAAAAATAATAGCAGAGATAGATAGTCACTAATTAATACATATCACATAATTACAAACTGGGTAAGGTTGATTTGTTTATGTGATTTAAACAACTTAGTTGTAAACCGTCCATAATTTTTTTAGAGAAACCCGGTTCATAAAACTAAATTTATTGATGCCGCAACAAAATGTTTTTTTTTCTCATGATAGATTTACCAGTTAAAAAACAATTAGTCAACTTGTTTTAATAATATAAAATAAAAGATAAAAGATAAAATTAAAAAAATAAGAGGTAAAGTTTATCACTACTTTAAAACCATATATCCAAAAACTAGAAATACCCAAATCATTGTTTAAGAGATAGGTCTAAACTAAGATGGGTTACTATTTTTCTCCTTTCAGTCTCATCCTATTTAAGAAATTGATATTTCTGATATTCGAAAGACCATATTGAGATCAAATAACCTATCTAATATTCCCACAAATTTTCTTAATGGAATTCTCAACAAATACAATTCAACAAAAAATCTTTTCTAGTTTTTAAAATCAATGAAACTATAATTTGTATAAATATTCCTTTTTGCACAAGAAGCATATAAATCACAATTTCTTCACACAATTCTATATTCAATTGTTAAGCAAAGTAAATATTTGCTAAAGTCTTTCATGACAAGAATCCTACCTCAATCTTTGTAGTAATTTGGTAAAAATAATGGAGATAAACCAATCAATTTTGAGACCACAACAATCCTTCAATTATTAAAAAAAAAATGCTTCTAAATCCTTTAGCTTCAATAACCTATTTTCCTCTTCTAATTTTGCATAATAAAATTGATAATCCAAAAAAGAAAGAATGAAAAAAGATAATTATCTTCTTTTAGTAACTCTTCCTATTTTTCCAAAACCTAAAAAGAAAAATATATTATTATATTCTTAATAAAAGAAAAACAATATTGCCAATGACGGCATGGTTCGGTGGTTAAGTCGCTCAGTTGTAGTGGCGGCCACCAGAGTTCAAACCCCGCTGGGCCAACGAGCTCGCGGGTTTGAAGTGTTCCTTCTTGGGGATGAGGTCCCCCTTATTGTGGCCTCACCGGTTCATCGCTCTGGGCAAAAGCATTAGTGTGGAGCCGGAGGGCATGTCGCACCAGCGTCACTGGTCACGTTAAAAAGTTTACCAGGCGCATTATCTTTTAAAAAAAAATATATATATTAAAATGCATTTATTCATATTCATGCACATCCTACTTAAAACTAATATTAGAAAATATAATTTTCTAATTCACAAATATGATACATTTAATAATTGATTCTCCAAATCTTTAAAATAGACATGCACATTCAATAATTAAATAAATTAACAAATTAGAATAATTCAACTTATTTCTTTTTCCAAAAGAAATTAATTATCAAAATAAATAAATAAAAGAAACAATATAATGCTCACATAATTAACTAACACTATTTATTTATTAGAAAATATATAATTAATAATAAATCTCTTTGAAATCAACCTAATAGTTTGATTAAATCATAAGACAAAAAAAGCATGATTACATGACAAACTCATGCGTACTTAGTAAACGGAATTACATAATTTAACTAATAATCACACGTTAACCACACCCAATATCCAATGTAAAAGCACAATCAAGACTATGTAACCATGTAACAAATGCATAATAAAGCCATTCAATAATGCAATATGAATGATGTAATATGTATGAAACTAAGTGAGTGTGTGCTTGCATCAGGTTTCTGTCATGCCCATTCTTGTCAAACGGCTAGGACACTTCTACCTTAACCATGTTTTTGTCTTTGACATATTCCTGCACTCAATCACACTCAAATTCTCATCAATAGATTAGTCCATAAAATTATAGTTGAAGCTAAAGAAAACATTAATCCATAATCATAAACATATTAATCCATTATTATAACAACTTTCAAATTTATGTATTTATAAAAATAATGACAATTTACGTTTACGCACATGTCATTATCTAATAATCAAACAATTATAAGGTAATGTCTAATAGTCTCATCAAATATATTGATTTATGAATGAAATTAAAAAGTTGAGATGTGACAAAATATATAAATGCAAAATATCTCCCTTATATTAAAGGTTCTTAAGATATTTTATTTTTTAAATTTTCTTAGTGAATGAAATTATTTCCTTTCTATCATTGTATAAATTTCATCTTTATATATAGTTGTTTTTTTAAGTTTTATGTGGCACGCCCTATTTTTGGACAATATATATTTTAGATAAGTTTTTATTACTTTGATATTGGTTAAGTACGTTATGTGTTTTAAAGATATTTATTCCTCTTATGTTATGGATGGAAATAACTTAATTAGATGATAACTTATTTTTTAATTGTTTTAGAAATAATCATGTGATTGTTAAATGTAGGTATTTGCTTTATAAATGTACTTGATGTAAATATTAATCCTTATTTTGAAACATCTTTGAAGTAGTGGTTAATTTGATATTATGTTGATTTAATGTTATGGAAAGATTAATATGATGAATTGTTGAAATTCTACAATTAGCTTTATGTTGTTATGATTTCCTATATATAGATTATCAATTTGTTAAATAATCTTAGACTAACCACTCTTTCATTGGTAATGAGGTGGATGCAAGACAACTACATCACCTCTTGTTCGAGGAGGGAGAGCATCATTGGGGAGAGAATTGTAGATCAAGGAGAAATGACAAAATTATACCATGACCCTGTTGGCCATATGTTTTGTCATTGATATCAACATAGCAGCATACATTGATGTCAATATAGCATACATTGATGTCAACACTATCATAAGAGTAAGAGACCATTTATGGTTGGATGTCATATTCATAAGAAAGAGAAAGCTCATCATTAGAGGTCCTAAAAGTTACATTCATAATCAAAAGTAGAGTTGAGTTTGAAGCCTAATCAATATGAATTAGAAGAATTAGTTGTGTTACTGATGCCAAGGATGTGCTCCTGATAATTTTAAGCATGTTTTATGATCATTCCTACTAATCCTGAGTTGTATATGGTGATGCAAAGAAGACTTTGCCTCTGAAAGCAGTTTGAAGACAGTGTTGTTTCTGTGAAAATGTTTCTAGCATGGCAATGGAATGGTCCACATTCCTCTTATTTTGAAGCCATGTTCTTGTGGTTCAAGAGTTAAGTTGAGTATGATGTAACTGTGCTAAATCCTAAGTTTCAAAGTGTTTTCTCTTCCATAGTGAAAGATATAAGTGACTAATTTTTGGTTCAGGCTCTGACAGTATAATGTGATGATGAAGAATTAATATAATGCTCTGCATTCCTCTTTGTTTTTAGATATGGCTATGTGGTTCTGGATCTATATTCATAGGGTGGTAAAGGTGTTGTTTCCAAAGTTCCAGACCATTCTTTCCTTCACAGTGAAAGTTATGATTGATAAAGTACCGGTATGTGCTCTGGCAGAATGGTGCAGTGTTGAAGACCCACTAGAATGCTTTGCATTCCTCTAGAAGTAAATGATTGACCTTGTAGTTTTGTGGACATTTTCTTGAATGTGCATTTCATGCTTCTTTCCTCTTTCAAGCTTCTTGATGGTCCACAGCTCCGTTTTTCAATTGACAGCATGTTGCAATGTGCTCTGGATAACAGAGTGTTCTCAATGTTAGTGATTGAAGCTGTGTGGAATAATTATTTGATGTACAATGGAAAAGGAGTGTTTAGGGATGTTGTATGAGTCATGTGGACTCATCTAGAAGAGTTTCATGAAGATCTTTCTTGTTTCTAGTACCGCACAAGGTTTTCCAATTGATATGGCCATTACTATTCAAGTTTTCATGAGTTTTCCTTAAAGTTGTCCTATTTTCAAATGAGCGGAGTAGGTGGAGATAATCCCTTGATGTTAAAAGTTGTGAAGGATGTTTTGGATCTGGTTAAGAAAGTACTGGGGTCCACAAGGTTTGAATCTTCTGCTGGTGTAACGTGTTGTCCTAATTAGACCTACCTTCTACACGTTTCATATTGTGTGTTGTCTTGACGACTTGTAAATGTATTTTTCATGTTTAATCTAGTCGACAAGATATGTAATCAATGTAATATCATGTATAAATGGTAGATCAATTTGAGTGTGGAAGGTATGATTGCAAGATGATTAAAAAGGTCCATAAGCAGATAAAAGCAAAAAAATACATTTTAAGGTGTTACTATGGGAGAAAGAGCAGATGTTGTTGATGTTATCTAGATTCATCTTGAAGATTTATTTGAGACAGTGATCAAGTATAGAGTGTTCCTGACTGATTAGATATTTAGAAGAAAGTGTGAAGAGATAGAAGTGCAATCATCAAGTGTGAGCTTCAAAGACAATTTTTAGATAGTTGAAAGATTGTCATATTGTAATCATTTTTGAGTTTGTTCTTAGATCAGGGAGTAGTTGCTTCCTTGGGTTGTAGCCCTAAAAAAAATTCATTGGGGAGTAGAAGCTTCCTTGGGAGTGACCTTAAATCAAATTTACTTAGGGAGTAGCAGCTTCCTTAGGTTAAAGCCTCTAAAACAAAGCTATTATTTGAGCTTCATATATTGTGAATTAATCCTCACCATGGTTTTTCCCTTCTAGGGTTTTCCATGTATATCTGGTGTTATGTGTTGTTGTGCATTGTGTTAATCTTTCGTGTTCATGTTAATGTTATGATGCTTAAGTTCTGATCTGCTCTGGATAAGTTGAAGTTGTTAAGTTTGAAGATTATTTAGATATTGATTCACCCCCCTCTCAGTATCCTGGTGTGTCTAACAATTGGTATCAGAGCCAAGTTCCTCTGAAGGAAGCTTAACTGCTTACGGAAGGTCTAGGATGGCATCAGGAGGATCGAACAAGATTCCCAAGTTTGATGGAACAAATTATGCTTTTTGGAAAGTAAGGATGGAAGGCTACATCAATTCACTAGGCTGTGGAGTTTGGGATTCTGTCAGGAAAGGTTACACTGTCCCTACTTCCATTCCAACAGATGCAGATGAAATCAAGAAGTATGATAATAATGCCAAGGCCAAGTTTGCTATGATGAGTGGATTAACTGATTCAGAACTTTCAAAGGTGATAGGTTGTAGCATAGCCCAAGAAGTTTGGAATAAGCTTGAAACTATTTATAAAGGAGATAAGAAAGTAAAGCAAGCTAAGATGCAAATACTCAAGAGCAGATTTGAATCCCTAAAGATGTCAAAAGATGAAAATATTGATGGTTTCATGCTCCAGGTGAATGAAGTAATCAATGGTCTTCGTCGGGGGATAAAAGAAGATGATATTGTGAAAAAGGTTATGAGATCTCTTCTCAAATCTTACAGTTCCAAAGTATCTGCTATTGAGGAGATTGTTGACTTGGATAAATACTCTTTAGATGAAATGTGTGGGACTCTTACTACTTTTTAAATGAGAGAGTTTGACAGTGATGCTCCAAAGAAAGAAGTTGCTTTCAAAGTCAGTAAAAAGGAAAAAGAAAAAAATGTTGATGAAGATGAAAGCCCTGATGATGCTGAAGCAAATTTTGTAAGAACCCTAAACAAAGGCTCTAGCAAATACAAAGGTAAGTTACCCTTCAAATGTTTCAATTATGGAAAGGTTGGTCACTTTGCTTCCAAATGTTCTCTTAAAGAAATTACGAGAAGTAATAGAAATAGTAAATTCAAAAGAAGTTTGTTTTCCATAGAAGATAGTTGTTCTTTAGAAGATGAGGATCATGATGATTCAAATGATGAAATACTTTTCTTGGCCATGAGTGTTGGTGACAAAAAGGATGATGTTAGAAAATGTGAAAAAATCAATACCATGCCAATAGTTCAAAACAATGAGAAATCAATGGTTGTATGGACTGCCTTTCATGCAAAAGAAGAAACCAAATCTTGGGTTATTGACATTGGTTGTTCACACCTTATGACTGGTGACAAAGAAAAGTTTATCAATCTTAAGAAGTGGGATGGTGGAGCTGTTAAGTTTGGAGATGATGAGTCACGACAAATCTGTGGAAAAGGTGTCATATCTATTGATGGAAAGAACAAGACTGAGGATGTTCTCTATGTCAAAGAATTACAACACAATCTTCTCAGTATCAGTCAGATGTGTAGGAAAGGTTACAATCTTACTTTTTATGCTAATGGATGTGAAATCAGGAAGGTTTAAGATCTGGAAAGCTTGTGACAGAAGGTATCAAGACATGTAATATTTATCACTTGAAAGAAGAAAATGGAAGAACATGTCTGTTGACTCAATCCAATGAGTGTTGGTTGTGGCACAAAAGAATGGGGCATAACAACTTTGATAATATGGTATGAATCAACTCTACTCATGCAGTGAAAGATATGCCTAAGATAATCAAGCTTGCAAACTCTGTATGCAAGGAATGTTAGATGGGAAAGCAGACAAAGCCAAGTTTTAAAAGAAAGGAGTACTCTTCTTCAAAGCCATTGGAGCTAATTCACACAGACCTATGTGGACCTACAAGAGTAAAGAGTCAACAAGGTGAAAGGTACTTTATGTTTCTCATTGATGATTATTCTAGAATGACTTTGGTTACTTTCTTTAGAGAAAAATATGATGCTCTTGATAAGTTTAAAGTTTTCAAAGCCTTGGTTGAAAATGAAATGGATGCTAAGATCAAATGCTTGAGGTCAGATAGAGGAGGTGAGTTTACTTCAAATGAATTTGAAAATTTTTGTGATGATCATGGCATTAGGAGGCACTTGTCTACTCCTAGAACCCCTCAACAAAATGGGATAGTGGAAATGAAGAATGGGACTGTGTAAGAAATGTCTAGGACAATGTTGAAAGATGCAGATCTACCTGATGTATATTGGAAGGAAGCAATTCATACTGTTGTCTATATAACTAACAGATTATAGCTATGGGTCAATAGAACTAAGACCCCTTATGAATTGTGGTATGGAAGACATCCCTCTATCAGATACTTCAAGATCCTTGGTAGCAAATGTTATATTAGAAGAGATGAAGATCTAGGAAAGTTTGATTCAATATGTGATGAAGGAATCTTGCCTATAGATGCTACAACAAAAGGTTGGGAAAGATGATTGAAATCACAAATGTCAAAGTAGATGAGGACTTTGATCAATTCACACAGGATTCAGAGGATAAAAAATTTGATAAATTTCCTTGCATTGAAGATGAAGAAGTAGAATAAGTAAAAGAAGAAAAGGAACATGAACCTGAACATATACCTAAGACCCCAGCAAAGTATGTCTAGAAGAACCACTTAGTAGAATAGATCATTGGAGACAAAAATGAAGGTGTGCAGATAAGGAGAAGGTTTGGCAAGACACATGAGCAAGAAAACTTGTGTTTATTATCAAAGGTGGAACCTAAGACATTTACTAAAGCCAACAAGGATGATGAATGGATAAAAGCAATGGAAGAAGAACTGGATCAAATTGAGAAGAATCAGACATGAGAATTGGTTCCTAGACTAGCCAATAAGAATATTATAGGAACAAAGTGGGTATTCTGGAACAAACTAAATGAGGATGGTGAAGTTGTGAGGAACAAAGCAAGACTAGTATGCAAAGGATGCACTCAAGTAGAAGGCATTGATTTTGAGGAGACTTATGCTCCGGTAGCAAGGATGACGACAATTAGAATGTTCCTTGCTCTTGTTGCTCACAAGAATTTCAAGGTACATCAGATGGATGTCTAGTCATCATTTCTAAATGGTGATCTAGAAGAAAAGGTTTTACATTGAGAAACCAGATGGTTTTCAGATATCAGAAGATCTAAACATGGTATGCAGACTCAAGAAGGCTTTGTATGGGCTTAAGCAAGCTCCTAGAGCATGGTATGCTAGATTGGATAAGTACTTACTTCAGCAGGGATTCAAGAAAGGTACCACAGATAGCAATCTTTACATCAAGGAGGAAGGAGATATGATATTGATAGTTGTTGTTTATGTTGATGACATAATCTTTTGTGGAGATGATGACATGTGTAAGAAGTTTGCAAAGGAGATGCAAAAAGAATTTGAGATGTCTATGATTGGTGAGATGTCATTCGTCCTTGGTCTTCAAATTGCCTAGCTAAATGATGGCATCTTTATTTCTCAAGTTAAGTATGTCAAAGAATTATTGAAAAAATTTGGTATGGAGGATTCAAAACTAGTGAGTACTCCCATGGTCACTAGATGCCACTTAAGAAAAGATGATGAGTCTCCAGAGGTGGATCAAACTGTTTATAGGTATATGATTGGAGCATTGTTGTATTTGACTGAATCTAGACCTAACATCATGCACGCGGTATGTGTGGTTGCCAGATGTCAAGCCAATCCTAATCAAACACATGAGAAGGTATTGAAAAGGATATTTAGATACTTGAAAGGAACTCCAAACTATGGTCTATGGTATCCAAAAGGTAATGACTTTGATCTAAGTGCATACACTAATGCTGACTGGGCTAGTTGTGTTGATGATAGAAGAAGTACAAGTGATGGTGCTTTCTTTTTATGGAGAAGATTGGTTTCAAGGTAGAGCAAGAAGAAAGACTCAGTGTCCTTATCAACTGCAGATGTAGTATATATTGCAATAGCCTATTGATGCACTCAAGTATTGTAGATGAAGCAAACACTAAAGGATATCAAGGTATTGTATGATGAACCTATTCCTATTTTGTGTGATAATATAAGTGCTGTAAATATTTCCAATAATCTAGTGATGCATTCAATAACCAAGCATATAGCAATTAGGTATCACTTTTTGAGAGAGAAGGTTGCAGATAAGGAAGTGAAGTTAGAATATGGTCCAACTAAGGATCAGATTGCAGACATTTTCACAAAGGCTCTTGTAAAGGACACTTTTGAGAATCTTCGGCAGAGGTTAGGGGTAATTGCCCCTCCTTCCTACTAAGATGTAAAATGGTGCATCTATCAAGGGGGAGTTTATGCTATATCTTTATCCTGGACTGATGATGGCTACCTCTCAAGGGGAGCAGGTAATGGTGACTGATGATAGGGGGAGCTTGCAAGAAAAAGTTTACAGATATATGATTATTGACAAAAGGATGTGAGTGAGAAGGTATTAGATCCCTTTTTCCTTGATGTCAAAGGGGGAGAGAGTCTAAGGGGGATTACATGTTTCCATCAATGACAAGGGGGGAGATTGTTGGCTATATGTGTTGTCATTGATCTCAACATAGCAGCATACATTGATGCCAATAGAGCATACATTGATGTCAACACTATCATAAGTGTAAGAGACTATTCATGGTTGGATTTCATATTCCTAAGTAAGAGAAAGCTCATCATTGGAGGTCCTAAAAGTTACATTCTTAATCAAAAGCAGAGTTGAGTTTGAATCCTGATCAATATGATTTAGAAGAATTAGTTTTGTTGTTGATGCTGAGGATGTGCTCCTGATAATTTGAAGCATGTTGTATGATCATTCCTATTAATCCTTTTCAGTTGTATATGGTGATGCAAAGAAGACTTGGCCTTAAGAAGTAGTTTGAAGATAGTGTTGGTTCTATGAAGATGTTTCTAGCATGGAAATGGAATACTTTACATTCCTCTGATTTTGAATCCATGGTCTTGTGGTTCAAGAGTTAAGTTGAGTATGGTGTAAATGTGCTAAATCCTAAGTTTCATAGTGTTTTCTCTTTCACAGTGAAAGATATATGTGACTAATTTTTGGTTCAAGCTCTAACAGTATAATGTGATGTTGAAGAATGAATGGAATGATCCGCATTCCTCTACGTTTTCAGACATGGCTATGTGGTTTTGGTCAGTAAAGGTGTTGTTTCCAAAGTTCTAGAACATATGTTCCTTCATGATGAAAGTTATGACTTATAAAGTATCGGTATGTGCTACGGTAGAATGGTGCAGTGTTGAAGACCCACTGGAATGCTCCGCATCCTTGGGAAGTGAATGATTGACCTTGTGCTTTTGTGGACATGTTCTTGAATGTGCATTGCATGCCTCTTTCCTATTTCAAGCTTCTTGGTGGTTCGTGGCTCATTTTTTAAATTGATAGTAGGTTGTAGTGTGCTCTAGATAATAGAGTGTTCTCAGTGTTAATGATTGAAGTTATGTGGCACAATTCTTTGATGTACAGTGGAAAAGGAGTGTTTGGGGATGTTGTATGAGTCATGTAGACTCATCTAGAAGAGTTTCACGATGATCTTTCTTGTTTCTAGTACCGCACAAGGTTTTCCAGTTGATATGGCCATTACTCTTCAAGTTTTCATGAGTTTTCCTTAAACATGTCCTATTTTCAAATGAGTGGAGTATGTGAAGGTAATCCCTTGATGTTTAAAGTTGTGAAGGATGATCTGGACCTGGTTAATCAAGTGTTGGGGTCTGCAAGGCTTGAATCTTCTGCTGGTGTAACGTGTTGTCCTAATTAGACCTACCTTCTACACGTTTCATATTGTGTGTTGTCTGGTTGACTTGTAAATGTATTTTTCATGTTTAATCTGGCCAACAACCAATGTAATCAATGTAATATAATGTATAAATGGTAGATCAATTTGAGTGCTGAAGGTATGATTGCAAGATGATTAAAAAGGTTTGCAAGAACATAAAAATAGAATAAATACATTTTAATGTGCAACTGTGGGAGAAAGAGAAGATGTTGTTGATGTTGTCTAGATTCATCTTGAAGACTTATTTGAGACAGTGATAAAGTATAGAGTGTGCATGACTGATTAGATCTTCAAACGAAAGTGTGAAGAGATAGAAGTGCAATCATCAAGTGTGAGCTTCAAAGATAATTTTTAAATAGTTGAAAGATTGTCATACTGTAATCATTTTTGAGTTTGTTCTCATATTAGGGGGTAGTTGCTTCCTTGGGTTGTAGCCCTAAAATAGTCATCAGGGAGTAGAAGCTTCCTTGGGAGTGACCCTAAATCAAAGTTACTTAGGGAGTAGCAGCTTCTTTGGGTTAAAGCCCCCTAAAACAAAGTTATTATTTGAGCTTCATATATTGTGAGTTAATCCTCACTGTAGTTTTTCCCTTCTAGGGTTTTCCATGTATATCTGGTGTTATGTGTTGTGGTGCATTGTGATAATCTTTCATGTTCATGTTAATGTTGTGATGCTTAAGTTCTTATTTGCTTCTGATAAGTTGAAGTTGTTAAATTTGAATATTATTTAGATATTGATTCACCCCCCCCTCAATATCCTGGTGTGTCTAACAAACCCAAAGAACCAATCACAAACTCCAGTGTCTTGTACATATGTTAACTGGTGATGTTTTTTCAATTGTTGATTGAATCATGGATCGATGTCTAGTTTGGTGTGACTGCATTAGTCACTGCTTTAGTCATGTGTTGTCAAAGTTGTTTAACATCTTTTCTACATTTTTTTATGTCAAGTAAATTTGTTCTCCTTGGTTTAGTGGGGGTTTGAATTGATAATTTTCAAGTGTTTTAAATTAAAAGTTAGTGCATGTTTGGGTTTAATGGAGCAAAAGGTGTGCTAGTAACACTTCACTTCTCATTAATGCTTGGGAGTCATAGAAAATGTTAAGTTGAGATTCTTATGGGCATGAGAGAGTGGTAGGTTAAGATAATTGGCTTGATGGCCAACCCCTGCATGGAGGGAAAAACCATTCCTCCACAACCAAATGTGGAGTGGTGGGATTGTTTATTAAATGTATTTTTAGTGCTGGCGAGAATAGAAGTAAATTGTCCATGTTGGCTAGATGCATTTTTACAAAATAAAAACATGGATTTTGGGTGTTATTCGGTATTGTGAAAAGAGAAAAATATTATAGGGGCATCTTTCAAGGGAAGGAATCACTGCACCATATTCATTGGTGCATTGGGTATCAAATTATAGAGTTGCAAGCATGAATAGGTGAGTGTTTGTTGTTCATTGTTCTTCTTTTTGGAATGTCATTTCTACATTTTGGGAATAAAATGTAGGTGTAAAAGAAATTTCTTCTATGGATGAATCTTATCACTGGCTTAAAATATTTTCAAATCTTCTCGTACATAGTGGTGATTAGTGTTTTCTTTGGTGATTGTGGATTCTTGTTGTTATAACTCAATGATAGTTTTTTTCCAATGCTTAGGGTTAAAACCCATTGGGTGATGGTTAAGAGTTTAAACACTTTTTTTATTGTGCATATTGGCCTTGTATCTGAAAGGTTGAAATCATTAAAAAAATTAGAATTATTTTATCATTGTTCATTCAATATCCATATATATAAATTTATAGCTCTATACCTATAAATATACATATATGTATACACATATATACACATGTGTATATATATCTGTGTGTATATACATATATATTTGTGTGTGTGTATATATATATATTGGGTGATGGTTAAGAGTTTAAACACTTTTTTTATTGTGCATATTGGCTTTGTATCTGAAAGGTTGAAATCATTAAAAAAATTAGAATTATTTTGTCATTGTTCATTCAATATCCATATATATAAATTTATAGTTCTATACCTATAAATATATATATATATATATATATATATATATATATATATATATATATATATATATATATATATATGCACACACACACACACACATATATATATATACATCTATATATATGTATATATGTGTATATATATAGGTATATATAGGTATGTATACATATATATGTATATACACACACACATATCTGTGTGTATATACATATATATGTATACATACCTATATACACACACACACACATATATATATATGTGTGTGTGTGTGTGTATATAGGTATGTATACATATATATGTATATACACACAGATATATGTGTGTGTGTATATATATATGTATATGTATATATATGTAAATATATATATATATATGTATGTATATGTATATAGATATATATATGTATACATATATATATGTATATATATATATATATATCTATATACATATACATACATATATATATATATTTACATATATATACATATACATATATATATACATATATATATAGATACATACATACATATATATACATATATATATGTATATACATTAGGATATATATCTCTATATATATATATATATACATATATGTGTGTATGTGTTCACATATATATGTATAAATCTATAACATTTCAATAGGGAAATAGTAATGGTGTTACAGAGAATATCTTTAGGGTTATTTGCAGCTAGGATAGAATAATGTAGTTGTGTCTCCATGGCTTCAATGATGTTGACCTAGGGAATTCAATAGTCATAACACTGCTCTAGTTTAAATTCATGAGTAGGTCAAACTTAGAAATGAACATATTTTTTATGCCAATCAATGTGGCTCCTGTAGTGTGCTTTCAATCTAAAAGATCAAACTAAATTGGGTAATAGGAAAATAAATACTGTGTCATTTTGTAATAAATGAGAAAGATATTTAGAGTGTGATGCAGTGAGATCCCATTTTGGATTGCATTTTTTAAGTTTTGGTGTCTTGATGTTGTGCAACTCCTGCCGCCCTTATGGCAATTACTTGTTTGGCCATTTATGTCGACCATTGCTGAGTATTAAATTTCAATTATTATCTGAGGTCATGGCTGAAAATTAGAAAAGATTTGAAAAGCCTAAAATTGTGTATTAAATCGTAGAACAGTTGGCAATGCAAATATAAAAGATTTGATTTTCCTTCCTTCTTAGTGGATCGGCTAAAGATAGAAACAACAATAAATCATCTTAAAAATAATGGTAGTCATGTTGTGGGCATTCCATGGTGATCTATTTTTATCTGGTGACTCCATTTCCCTATTGGCGGCGACAGTTTCATTATGGCAGATTCTATAATGTTTATGGTGCGATGTTACATGGAGGAGCGACTTATTTATCTATGCGCCCTTAGTAGAAATGGGAGGAGGAATTTGATAATGTTGGAGTATTGTTGAGAAAAGAGTTCGATAGTGTTGAAGGAGAAGGTGGAATGGGGTTTGATGGTGCTGGAGGATGCCAGACCGGGGAACGAGTAGAAAGGAAGAAAGGACTCTTGTCTTAAGCTATAGAAACTTGTTTATATAAGAGCATGATAGGAAGAATTCAGAAAGAAGAATATGCAGTAGAGGATCGAATAAGGAGAAGTAGCAAAGAGTGGATTTAGAGTAGTGGACTTATGTTTATCTTTGTGGCCGCTGGTGGTGACCAATTTTGTATAAATTGTCTCTATTTTTGGTATAATGTTATGATCATGTGTTCTATGAATCGGATTTAATTCATACCTCCTGTCATATGTAATGGCTGTTAAAGAATCTGTGTTGATGATCTTTTCTTTCCTGTCTCTATTTCTGAATTATTACCTTGATTTTGATATCTGAAAAATGGGTTTTGGATTTGAATCTGTAATCTCTCCAATCAAATGGTATTAGAGCACAAGGTGGTCTTGAGTGCTAAGTAGATCACTGAAGAGAGGCAACTTAGCCAGGACTAGTGGGTATGGGGAAAGTGTCAAGTTGTTGTGTCTCAAGTAAACCCTAGGTTGCAGAGGGTAGAGGAGGAGGCACGGAAGATTGGTTGTAGAGTGCGAGTTGGCAAAGTATTGCAGCAGCAAAGGAGATGAAGATTGCAGTTAGAAGACCCATTGTTATACCATCATGGGATAGATATTTGGATGGTGTGGAGAAGAGAAAGTTCAATGAGAAATTGTAAAAGATTTCAGATGAGTGGATGCACTGGAAAAGTATTATTTTCCTAATACTGATGTGATTGTAGGAAATAAGAAGGCAGAAGAAAGCAAGCCAACAATAGATATAGAAGAAGTTGACAGCAAGAATGCAGAGGATGTTGATGAGGACTGCGAATAGTTTGGTAAGAAAGAAGATTATCATGTGATAAGTAATGACCAAAGTATAGATTCTCAGAGATTTGAAATTGTTCATTTTGACAATTAAAATAATTCTGAGTTTGATGCTGGGAAAATTATAGTTCATGCTTTTATTTCTGAAGATAATAAATGTAATGAAGATGAAAAGAAAATCATGTTTGCAAAAGAGGATGAGCACCTAGAAGTGTAGGACAGTTCGAAGACAAATTTTGAAGGTGAAAGTGTAAAGGTGATTACAGAAGAGAAAGAAAGTGTAGAAGGTTTGAGTGAGATTACAATGGAAGAACCAGAGGATGTAGAAGAGGTAGAAGACTTACTATTTCCAGATAACATTATAGAAATGAAGATTCTAGAGGTAATTTCTTTTACGCAAAGTAAGGATGAGTTTTTGTTTTCATTTGAGATGATGCCGGTAGATGATTGTGATGATGAGTCAGAATGGTGGAGATTTGGCGTTGATAAGGAGAATCAAAGGTGGAAGTATGCACAGAGAGTAAGAAGCCGACAAATGTAGACAGCGAAATTTTGAAGATGACAATGCAAGTATGGAAGTACAGAATTAAGGAATTGGAAAGAGAGGAAAAAGAAAAGAGGAATCATGGACCTCATGAGTAGGAGCTCATGAATTTTTCTGCTTGGGGAGTCTAATGCAGTGGCATCCCATTTTGGATTGCATTTTTCAATTTTGGTGTCTTGTTGTTGTGCAGCTCCTGTCACCCTTATGGCAGTTACTTGTTTGGCCATTTCTGTCGACCATTGCCGAGTATTAAATTTCAATTATTATCTGAGGTCATGGCTGAAAATTAGAAAAGATTTGAAAAGCCTAAAATCGTGTATTGAATCGTGGAACAACTGGCAGTGTAAATATTAAAGATTTGATTTTCCTTCCTTCTTAGTGGATCGGCTAAATATAGAAATAGTAATAAATCATCTTTAAAATAATGGTAATCATGTTGTGGGCATCTGTGGTGATCTATTTTTATCTGGCAACTCCATTTCCCTATTGGCAGTGATGGTTTCATTATGGCAGATTCCATAATGTTTATGGTGCGATGTTACATGGAGGAGTGACTTATTTATCTATGTGCCCTCAACAAAGATGGGAAGAGGAATTTGATAGTGTTGGAGTATTGCTGAGAAAAGGGCTCGATAGTGCTAAAGGAGAAGGTGGAATGGGCTTTGACGGTGCTAGAGGATGCCAGATCGGGGAACGATAGTAGAAAGGAAGAAAGGCCTCTTTTCTGAGGTCGTAGAAACTTGTTTATATAAGAACGCGACAGGAAGAATGCAGAAAGAAGAATATGCAGTAGAGGATCGAATAAGGAGAAGTAGCAAAGAGTGGATTTAGAGTCATGGACTTATGTTTATCTTTGTGGCTAACTAGTGGTGGCCAATTTTGTATAAATTGTCTCTGTTTTTGGTATAATGTTATGATCATGTGTTCTGTGAATCAGATTTGATTCATACCTCCTATCATATGTAATGGTTGTTAAAGAATCCGTGTTGATGATCTTTTTTTTCCTGTCTCTATTTCTAAATTATTGCCTTGATTTTGATATCTAAAAAATGGGTTTTGGATTTGAATCTGTAATCTCTTCTATTAGAGTGTATTTTTCAATGGTTAGAGAGTAAAATCAAGAGTGTCTTGTTTTCATTATATGAATGTCAGATCTATGAATATGTATTTTAGTTGAAACAAGATTACTGATTACTATTTACTAGAGTATCATACTCCTATAGGGACTAATAATTGTCCTTATTCGTATTCACTACTCAGAATTATCATGGGTTGGTCATAATGAATCCAATCTATATGTTAGTGCCTGAATTGACTGACAATTTTTGAGCAATTTTCATGCAGGCACTTTCCCTAAGAATCCAAAAAATGTTCTAAGTGTTGGACGTCCTCAGTATCTCTCAGCTACAGCATCATTTTTTCTTTGAGGAGGAGGTCATCATCATCATATTTTCTTCGATGGTGGTCAGCGTCATCATGTCCTCCGTCGACCGGCTTCTCTTCGTCATCATCATATTTCAATATCGGGTGATGTTTGGTTATTATCCTGATCCTGCTGATGAGCTACAGTGCGCCCCGATCTGCTTGCGAGGGTGATTTTTCAAAGTCTCCGGTGATCTTGCACTTATCACCTTGCCCAGACATGATGATGATGTTGCCCCGATATTCTGAAGGGGTTATTCTCTAAGTTGTTCGACCTTACTTGTTTTTTCTTAAGGGTCGTAGTCATCATCATCATATTTCCAGGATGATATCTATTTCTCTGCCTATCTGCATCATGATATTTCCGAAGGAGCCCGGGTGCGCGTTTGTTCCAGCGTCATGATGATGCTGATATCAAGGAGATATCCGCCTGCTGGCTTCGTGCATTATCTAGTGGGGGTGATCTTTTCAAGCATCATCATATTCATATTTCGCCCTGATCTTATAGCGGAGCTACAGTGCAGCATGATATTAGTGCATCAGGATGATATTTCCAAATATCCGGTTATCTTCCGAATATCATCCTGATGTCGATATGATGATGACGTCATCAAGGTCCGGGGGGGGTCATATTTCGAACACTGATCATCTTATGGAGATTCCCTGATATTTGCATACATGATGATGACGTCATCCGGATATGAGGAGGTGCGCAGCAGGCGGATATGATGATGACGTCAGCAGGATATGATGATGACGTCATCAGTATGTTCATCGGCTAGACTTTTGGTATAGGCTCAGCAGGAGGATGTTCCTCCGATGGATCAGGTTGTGCCGATGAAGGCGATTATCATGCAGGCTATATTGCGATATGATGATGGCGTCAGGGTGATATTTCAAGCGACAAGATATCATGCTGCTGGAGGATGATGATGATGAAGTCTTATACTAGTGTCGTCAGGAGCAAAAGCACCGACATCATATATGCTCATGACCTAGTATATAAAGTGTTAAAGAAGTCACCGCGGGGTGCATGTGGGATAATTGATATCCTGCATTTTCAAATATCATGATGATGAATCTCGGCGGGAAATGGTTGCGATGCAGAATTGATGTTCTTCCCGAGGCCGCGGGTTGGTGCGCCATTAATGGCGAAGGTTGCAGAGGTATGGGCGATGGCGTGGGTGGATCTGGTACCCGATTGAAGGTGTACATCAGCGGACAGTGGCGCAGGGCTCGAGATGTCTTCCTGTCTCCTCTCCTACCTGCTGCATTCATGTTTGGGCGCCAATCTGGTAATGTGTTTGAGCGCCATTTTTATGATACTGTGTATCTGGCGGGATTTTTGGTCAACCTGGTAGTTAATGCTGAATACACCCTCCTGCTATATAATGCAGACGGTGTTATTCATTCAAGGTTGTTGAAAGTTGAGGATTTTTGGCTCTGTAATCCAAAACCAGCTGATCTGGTTGCTCTGTACAGTCTAACTTGTGAGTTTATGTATCTCCTGTTGTACGATTTGGCATGAATCCACTGATTTCATGGTTGATCTTATATGAGTAATGCTATCTTAGCATGTGTTGTGTTAATTCTGTCTCCAGTATTGCATGTATTCTTCTTCTGAATCTGGATATTTGGGTAATGTTTAGATTCTAGAGCATAGAATTCCTATGTTGAATGTCTGATCTTTTAACTTCTGCTCAAGGAGTAGATTAAACTGTTTTCAGGTTGAACATTGGGAAGGGTATACTGCAATAGGGATGCCATAAGTAGAGATAACTTAACACTCTGTATTGGGAGATATCTGTAAGGCAGATATCATGTGTATCCCCCTGAAATCCAGTTTTAGCTATTTATGCTGATCATTCACAGGTGTATGTCTACCGACTCCAAGCCCTGGATAGGCACCAATCATGCTGTGTTCTTGTGTTATACACCATGTCCAGCTTTGCATCCAAATTCATATCAAAACATTTCATACTTCCACCTGTTAGTTGTAGGAGTAGGATTAGGAACCCCCTGCATGCTCTCATACCCAACCAGACATCATGTCCAAGAATGTTGCCAGCCTTGTGATCTATCATGTAGATCTTGGTCCATACATGAGAGTATTCTGCCTGTTGTTGTCAAGTTAGATCTTTCTATCTTTGAGCTAGTCAAGGTTACATCTTGAGTTATAGGGATACCCCCCTTGGTGCGGCAGAACCAGAAGTGAAGGGGAGGAGCTCACGCAACCTCCTGTATTCAGTTGGCTGAATCTGCCTGTGCATTAGAAGTGGCAAATCCTAATGCTGATTCAAAGAATGTCAACAGAATGGCGACTCTACTGGGGAGATCAATGTCATATCCATGAAAGTTTGAGTCTACAAGATTAAAAAATTAGACCTGGAAACTGTTTGTTGCAGCAGAGAAAAAAGGTTGTATATGTGACTCTGCTGGTGGATGACCCAGAAAGAAAGAAATCAATTTGCAGCTTCAGCTTGTTAGAAGCTCATTCCTCTTCAAGGAGGTGGCGACTCTGCATCAAAGAACCTGATAAAAGAACAAAATCAGTCAGAGAAGAATTTGCAGCTTCTGCAACATATCCAGGTATTTCATATTATTTGACAGATTCCCTATTTGGTGAGAAAGCACTGGTTAAAAGGGAACATTGGTGAAAACAGAGCTTGCATGCTTTTATTAGAACCTACCCTGTATTTCAAAGGGCATGCAATGTTGTTCAAAAGACTCATTTAAAGGACTTTAGGGAAGTTTGAAAAAACAGTTTGAATTTTGAGTGCCTAAAGTCATTGTTAGTATAAAATCTGAGTAGAGAGGAGGGTTGCAAAAACATAAAGGATGTATTATCTGCCTATGCACCCTTGTGAAGTGTCAAATGCAAAAATGTATAACAGTCAATCCCGACCATGTAATAAAAGAAGTTTCAACATAGATAGATATAAGCCCATAAATTTTAGTGGCATTTGTGGCTATCCAAATGCTTTTCCACCTAAAATCAGAAATTTTTTGCCTAAATTCAAGGGTATAAAGGATGAATCAGCTGAGAGACACTTGCAGCAGTTCATGAATGTGATAGATGACTTTGAGATTGACCATGAGGATGTGGTTATGAGATTATTTGTTCAATCTCTAGATGAAGATGCAAGGGACTGGTTTTCCTACCTTCCAGCTCACTCTGTCAACTCTTGGCATGGTTTTAAATCAGCATTTCTAGTACAGTATGGTGAAAGAGTTTCTGAATATGCAGCTATTAGTGACTTCATGTACATCCATATTAAAGAAGATGAGTTGATCCCAGCCTTTAACCTCAGATTTATGAGGGCATTGAATAGAATTCCAGAATGCATGAGACCTAATGATGCACTGTGCTTAGTTATCTATTTGGGAGCCTTTGATAAGAAAATGAGTTACAGATTAAGAGACAAGGAGCCCACCACATTGCATCAGGCACATCAGTTTGCAACTGATATTGAAAACAATTGGAGATATGGAATACAAAAGGGTTATTTCTCTGAAAATTTTTGTTGTCCTGCAGCCCCCAGTGTTAATGAAGGATTTAGTTCAGGTATTGACAATGAATGTCATAGCACTAACACCCCTGTTGTCCCAGTTTTTGCATCATTCCAAGTAGATGATGTTTCTATCATAGAGGAGGATGTCCTTTTTTGCCCAGCAGGTGAAGTTGAAAATAATAATTTTTCAAGTAATATTTGCATACCAGTCCTAAACAAAGAGCCTTCATGTTTAAATGATCCAGTTGTGCAGAGTTGTGATCATATGGATCAAGAATCAATATCAGTTTCATCAGGAAGTATTGGAGGGCTGGAAAATGATGCAGATTGTTCAACTTCAGAGTACATTGAGACAGCAAAAATCTTGTATGCGGGGCAATTAGATGATAAAAATGATATCCATGACCAATTCATGGATCAGGTTTGTTCTTCTTATGACTCTAGATCTGATGATAATGAAGAAGAATTGGAGTGTCATGAAGAAGAAGCAGAGGCCTTTGCAGTGAATGTTAATCCCCTTTATGATGAGCCTGCTGATGCATATGATGTTGTGAGTCATGACCTTCATTGGTGCAGGATTAACCCTTTGTTTGAAGATGATGATACTGATTTGCAAACTGTAAATAATGAATGTTCATCATCACCTGATTCAGACATGTGCAACATTGGGTGTGTGGATCAGGATTTGTTTTCAATATCAGTAGATATTAGGGGTCTCATATTTTCTGAGTATTTTGAATTTTTGGATCAGCTGGATGAGTGCCTGATAATGTGCAGCAGCCAGATAAATGATAAAGAATGCCAAGAGCAGTATGATGTACTGTCTGAGGGACATAACATACATGTGTTGCCTAATGTTGAAGAATATTATGTGTATGGTTATATGTCTAATTCTAAAATCCAAAATGACAAAGCTGAAAATGATGGTGGCAAGCTTTCAAAACTGGTGGAATATCTTTTTAAGCAGATGACATTATGGGCAGATTATGCCAATCTTTTCAGTTGGGATTGGGATCTTCCAGTTTGGAATCAGGCATTTGACAAGAAAAAATTATGGTTCTTCCTTTTTGGTTGCCCGGGGCCGCCAAAATGATGTTTAAAAATAATGAGTTTGGTGATGCAGATCAATATAACATCATGACTCTGTGCCCAATGGATAAGGGACTGGTCTGCATCCCAGAGATCTGGGGTTCTCGCTGCAGTCTTGCACCTGCACGTCCCCAGACAGAGCCACTGTTAGTGCCTGAATTGACTGACAATTTTTGAGCAATTTTCATGCAGGCACTTTCCCTAAGAATCCAAAAAATGTTCTAAGTGTTGGACGTCCTCAATATCTCTCAGCTACAGCATCATTTTTTCTTTGAGGAGGAGGTCATCATCATCATATTTTCTTCGATGGTGGTCAGCGTCATCATGTCCTCCGTCGACCGGCTTCTCTTCGTCATCATCATATTTCAATATCGGGTGATGTTTGGTTATTATCCTGATCCTGCTGATGAGCTACAGTGCACCCCGATCTGCTTGCGAGGGTGATTTTTCAAAGTCTCCGGTGATCTTGCACTTATCACCTTGCCCAGACATGATGATGATGTTGCCCCGATATTCTGAAGGGGTTATTCTCTAAGTTGTTCGACCTTACTTGTTTTTTCTTAAGGGTCGTAGTCATCATCATCATATTTCCAGGATGATATCTATTTCTCTGCCTATCTGCATCATGATATTTCTGAAGGAGCCCGGGTGCGCGTTTGTTCCAGCGTCATGATGATGCTGATATCAAGGAGATATCCGCCTGCTGGCTTCGTGCATTATCTAGTGGGGGGTGATCTTTTCAAGCATCATCATATTCATATTTCACCCTGATCTTATAGCGGAGCTACAGTGCAGCATGATATTAGTGCATCAGGATGATATTTCCAAATATCCGGTTATCTTCCGAATATCATCCTGATGTCGATATGATGATGACGTCATCAAGGTCCGGGGGGGTCATATTTCAAACACTGATCATCTTATGGAGATTCCCTGATATTTGCATACATGATGATGACGTCATCCGGATATGAGGAGGTGCGCAGCAGGCGGATATGATGATGACGTCAGCAGGATATGATGATGACGTCATCAGTATGTTCATCGGCCAGACTTTTGGTATAGGCTCAGCAGGAGGATGTTCCTCCGATGGATCAGGTTGTGCCGATGAAGGCAATTATCATGCATGCTATATTGCGATATGATGATGGCGTCAGGGTGATATTTCAAGTGACAGGATATCATGCTGCTGGAGGATGATGATGATGAAGTCTTATACTAGTGTCGTCAGGAGCAAAAGCACCGACATCATATATGCTCATGACCTAGTATATAAAGTGTTAAAGAAGTCGCCGCGGGGTGCATGTGGGATAATTGATATCCTGCATTTTCAAATATCATGATGATGAATCTCGGCGGGAAATGGTTGCGATGCAGAATTGATGTTCTTCCCGAGGCCGCGGGTTGGTGCGCCATTAATGGCGAAGGTTGCAGAGGTATGGGCGATGGCGTGGGTGGATCTGGTACCCGATTGAAGGTGTACATCAGCGGACAGTGGCGCAGGGCTCGAGATGTCTTCCTGTCTCCTCTCCTACCTGCTGCATTCATGTTTGGGCGCCAATCTGGTAATGTGTTTGAGCACCATTTTTATGATACTGTGTATCTGGCAGGATTTTTGGTCAACCTGGTAGTTAATGCTGAATACACCCTCCTGCTATATAATGCAGACGGTGTTATTCATTCAAGGTTGTTGAAAGTTGAGGATTTTTGGCTCTGTAATCCAAAACCAGCTGATCTGGTTGCTCTGTACAGTCTAACTTGTGAGTTTATGTATCTCCTGTTGTACAATTTGGCATGAATCCACTGATTTCATGGTTGATCTTATATGAGTAATGCTATCTTAGCATGTGTTGTGTTAATTCTGTCTCCAGTATTGCATGTATTCTTCTTCTGAATCTGGATATTTGGGTAATGTTTAGATTCTAGAGCATAGAATTCCTATGTTGAATGTCTGATCTTTTAACTTCTGCTCAAGGAGTAGATTAAACTATTTTCAGGTTGAACATTGGGAAGGGTATACTGCAGTAGGGATGCCATAAGTAGAGATAACTTAACACTCTGTATTGGGAGATATCTGTAAGGCAGATATCATGTGTATCCCCCTGAAATCCAGTTTTAGCTATTTATGCTGATCATTCACAGGTGTATGTCTACCGACTCCAAGCCCTGGATAGGCACCAATCATGCTGTGTTCTTGTGTTATACACCATGTCCAGCTTTGCATCCAAATTCATATCAAAACATTTCATACTTCCACCTGTTAGTTGTAGGAGTAGGATTAGGAACCCCCTGCATGCTCTCATACCCAACCAGACATCATGTCCAAGAATGTTGCCAGCCTTGTGATCTATCATGCAGATCTTGGTCCATACATGAGAGTATTCTGCCTGTTGTTGTCAAGTTAGATCTTTCTATCTTTGAGCTAGTCAAGGTTACATCTTGAGTTATAGGGATACCCCCCTTGGTGCGGCAGAACCAGAAGTGAAGGGGAGGAGCTCACGCAACCTCCTGTATTCAGTTGGCTGAATCTGCCTGTGCATTAGAAGTGGCAAATCCTAATGCTGATTCAAAGAATGTCAACACTATAAACTAAAAATATTTCATGACTTTAATACTATGTGAAACTAGTCAAATACAAATTATTTTTTATAGTTTACTAGGATATATGAATCATGTATTCTCCTATAGTGAGTGTCTACCATTGTGTCTGCCAACTTATCATCACTCTTGAGAAGTATGAATGAAAAAAATTAGAGATTGTCATTGCTTATGAACAACTTTACATATCAATATAACCCACTAATATTCTTTGGAAAACCAATGTGCATAGATATTTATTGCTTAGGGTATTTGTAAGAGAGTGGAAAAGATAGTGATAAACACTTATGTATAGAGTATAAAATATCATTGTTATGGTATGCATATATTGTACTTAGAAGATTCCCCCGATACCATTTACTAGATGGGATGAGAAATTAGGAAAAGGTGGTTGGACCTAATAATTCCAGGCCAATGTCACAACTTAGATAAGGCTGAAGAAAGAAAGAAAAAGTGTGCACTCACCAAATCGGTTGCTCCACCAACTGGGAGACTAAAACTAAACTTTGACAGCATGATGAAGGGCAACCCAGGTGCCTCTAGAGCTAGGGTCATCATCTAAAACTCCCATGGAAAGATAATTTGGGCCTTCTCAAACAAACTTCCTATCAGCACTAATAATGAAGCCAAATTCTCAGCTCTACTATATGGTCTTCAACTTCGCAGGGATCAAAAATTAATGTTGGCAAGAGACATTGCTAGGTATGATAAGTGTTGTCATTGATGGAAACTAAGTCTATACTACACATCTGCATTGCATAATTTGCCCATACCAGAAATCAAGTTGAAGATTTGTCTAGGTCCGGGAAGTCAAGAACAGAGTGTGTGACAAGGTCTGATATCTTGGTCTGGATCTCCCCGGGGATAGATTAGAGTTTTCTGCAGATCTGAGGGAGTCATAAGCATTATCAAGATAATCTAAACCTAGAGTTTTGGCCTTCAGTGATGAAGGATTCAATAGTTATTAGCATCTGAGTATTGGGTTAACAGTTTGACAGAGTAGATAGAAGAAGAATAGGCCGACCTTGTAATTGATCTTGGTTCTGGATGTATGGAAGTTGTTGGTTGGACAAGTTGTGATGATCAGTGATAGTAGCTAACTTGATTAATGATTTGTGAGTGCAAATTTTGGTTTGTGTTACAAGTGTACATGGATTTAACTGACAGAGCAGAATTTTCAATAAAGTTCTAAGTGTTCTTGAAGCTGACTAAAAAGTGGTTGAAGATCTGGATGCAGATATATATAGCCGATGGATTTGAATGATATGTTCGGTGTGTGTGATGTGACTATGTGGTAAGATAAAAAAAGGTAGAGATATAAGGTTCAAATAAAAGAAGAACAGTCATAAGGGCAAAGTAAAGATGAAGTGTATCAAATCAGTATTCTGTGCTTAACCAGAACTGAATCTTTGCATTGGTAGATGCTAATTATCAGTTCAAACACATTGTAATCTTCTTTCTGTATGCAGTGAACCTTCTTTTGAGCAGTGAGCCTAAATGCATGTGCATTCTCATTTGATACTTTTAACAGAGTATCAATCTTTGTGGGTTAACCCCCACTATGGTTTTTCCCTTAACCAGGTTTCCACGTTAAAAATCTTGGTGTCAAGTGTGTTATTATGTTACTGCTCATATGTTTGTGATTCATTTTTTCTTAGTTGAATTATTAATCTCTTGTTAATGGTAAAAAGAAGAATTAATTGTAGAAAGTTTTAAAGTTTTGTGACAACTGATTCACCCCCCTCTTAGTTGTCTGCCCTAATTCCAACAATTGGTATCAAAGTGATGTTCCTTTTAAAAAGTTTAACAACTTAAGGAAGATCTAGGAAGGCAGTAAAATGGATGAATATAATCTCCAAGGGCAACTTAATCTTGCTCTAGAAGATCTTGAGTAGTCCAGAGAAAAAGTCCAAGAGCTGCAAGAGAACCTTAAAAATGATGAAGACTTCATTGAGATTCTAAAAGAGAAATTGAGCAAATCCAAAAAGGAACAATCTCTTCAACTAGGAAATCATTATGAAAACAACAATGAGGATAAGGCTCTGAAAGAGAAGACAAAGGAATGTGAGAAGTTAGCCAAAGAAATTATTGTCCTGAAACATGAGATGGGATCCGGGGTGTTGAGGCTAACCAAAGAAATTGAAGATAGAAAGAAAATTGAAGAAGACCTGAATCAAAATCTAAAAGAAAGAACTAAAGAATGTTGTAGATTAGATGGAATAGATGGCCTCCTAGAGTCTAATCTATAGGAAAGAAGAAATAGTGAGAGAGAACTTGAAAGGCAAATTGTTATTCTCAGACATGACCTAGAAGTTGCAAATGAATACAAGGAGAAGTTCAAGGTAAGCTCAGCTAAACTTGAAGCACTGCCTGAAGGACAGAAAAAGGCTGATGACAAGCATGGTCTTGGATATGAGAAAGGTGAAAGTTCCAGATCTGAACAAAGAAATTTTTAACTAGGGAATGGGAAAAGTAGACCTAGAAGACCTCCAATAAGATAGCCTAATGCTCAAAGATATCCATCATTCAATGGAAATTGTTTTAATTGCAATAAATTTGGTCATAGAGCTACTTAGTGTAGAAGCAAAGTAAATCAAAATGGTCCATCCTTCTCTGATCAATGCTTCAAGTGTAAGAGGTATGGTCATAGATCAGATGAATGCAGAAGTATGATGAAGAATTACTCTAGAGAAAATGGCAACTCTTTCAATGGTTACTACTTTACTTGCAATGGATATGGTCACATGGCAAAATAGTGCAGATCGAGAGGAAATCAAGTATACAAGAAAAGAAATATTGTTTGCTTTAGTTGCAATAGAACTGGTCATATGGTAAGATTCTACAGAAGTAGGAATAATATAGGAGGTCTGGTAAACAAAAACTAGATGACCTAAAACAAGACAAAGGCAAAGACAAAGTTGATGTGAATGAAATCCAGAACAAAATGAACAAGAAATGGGTAAAGAAAGGTGTAATGAACAATTGTGATGGATCTGCACCAGAATTTGGTGCTGGTAATTCCTTTAGGAATTAAATCAGGAGATCTGGCTCATGGGGAGCTGCAAAGAAAATCTGATTCCCCCAGCCAGTATGTGAGTTCTTAAATCTGGCACAATAAGTAAACATGCTATGGGCTATTACAGATCTTTTGAAAAGATTTCTGAAAGAAAAGAACTAGATAAGAAGATTTGTGGAGTGACTCATGAGAAGCTGTCTCAAGAAATAGGGTAACCAGATGACTCAAAGTAGTGCATTTATTACAATAGCGAATTAGGTTTTGCAAAGGCATAAAAGGTTTTTCATTCATCATTTGAAATACTTTGCATTCAAGAATAAAGAAGAGGAGTGAACTGTGAGAAAGAATTTGTAGAGAACCAAAAAGTGAAGATCAAATTCAAGCAAGAATCCCATCCAACAATTCAAGACGAAACCCTAAACCATGAAAGAGGTATTTTTCTGTAAAGTTTTCCAAATTTTATTGTTGAAGATGGCTACTCCATTGGTTGTAAATTTTACTAAGAGGCCATGTCCAAAATTCAAGAAACATCCATACAAGTCTGTAGAAGTTGATCCGCTAGGTGCTTTTTCTGATGTTCCATACGGAGTTCTACATGTGGAAGATATTAGGGTTTACATACACACAAACATTGAGGAATTTGGGAACTCAAAATTGTTAGATATATTTGACAGCCATCTGAGGAATGAGAATTATGACATCAAACCTGAGTTTAAAACATTGGAAGATAAACATTTTGCACAAGTCATTCATTTTCCAACCTTTGAAGAGGATGAAGGGGTCCAGTATGTACTGAGCAGAATACATAATAACTTCATATGGCTAATGAAACCTTTTAAGATCACCAAGGATGCCATTAGGGCTGTGACTAGATTGCACTCAACTAGTGGACTCCCTACATTAAAGGCACTGAAGAATCAAACTGTAACTAAAGTCACTGGATCAAAGTATGACAAGAGAGCTATGACCATCAATGACATCACTGATCTAGATGTCAAGTTTGCTTCAATGGTAATTGATTATAAAATTTACCACTCCAACAAGGAGAATTCAGTCTCAACAACCATCTATGTGCATATCAGATGCTAAAGGAGAATGTGGATTATGATTTGAGTGAGCTATTACTGAACCGAAGAATCTGCAAAAGATCAAGAAAGACAAGAAGAACTCCTTCAAATATGGTACACTGGTCATATGCTTATTCTTCTATTTTATGAATGAATTACCAGAATCAAGAGGCTTAGTCTGGACAAATGATAAACATGTAGCACTACAAATTAGAGACTATTTATATAACCTTGGTGATGTAAAAGCCCAAAGCACTGCACTCTGGGGCTATTTTAAGAACTTTCAAGATATGATGCACTCTAGGGAAAGGATTCCCAAAACAATAGTTGAAAAATATAAGGATACAATATGTTTCATGGTAGACACGGATCAATGTTTGATGGAGGCAGTGGAACTAAGGACTATGTGGGTTATGCCCATGAGTTATGAGATTGAGGAAGATGTATTGGAGCTGTATACTCAACATTTCTTGAACCAACTTAAGGACACTGAGGTAGAAAGGTTTGGCACTTTTGAAGAACTGAACAGAAAGATCCATGTTGAGCTCTGGCAACTAGAAACAAAAAGAAAAGTGCATAACCAAGTCAAAGCATATGTGGAGAGCATAGGTATAACAAAAGAAGAAGTGAGGACAAATAGGGAGAGGTTAGAAAAAAATGAGAAAGAAAAGCAAGAAAATTTACAAGGAGGTGCTTCGGTAGAGACCTCTACCAAAACAAGAATAACTAGGAGTTTTGTTTCTGCCCCTGTTCCTCCTAAGACTGCAAAATTGGAAGAAAAATTATCCAAAAAAGGGGAGAAAAGGAAGAAAACAAAAGCATCCTAGACCTATGAAAGCACAAGAGAAGAAGAAAAAGATACATATTTTGACATTGAGATCAAAGAACTAAAGGCCACAGGCACAAAAGCAGCCAAGATATTCAAGGAGATGCCCTCCGAAAGCAAAAGGGAAAGAAAGAGGCAAAAGACAGAGGAATATGTAGAGAAGCCTACCCTTTCAGTAGATGACATCATTAAATCAGTTACTGTAGATGGAAACTTGGCTCCAATGACAGAATTCTATGATAACTATAGTGATGTTGACAAAAGAGTACTTGAGGAAGCAACGGTAAGATATTTGAATATCTACAACAAGGCTCTTATTGAGATATGTTCATTGATACCAAAAAGCCTTGAAAATATTTTGGAACTGAGAAAAGAGAATCCAAAAAGCAAGGTTCTTGAGATCCGAGAACAAATATTAATACAATTATGCCCCCAAATTACTCCAAAGAAAATGAATTTGATATTCAAAGAAGCCAAGGATGAGTTTCAAAGTAAAAAATAAATGAATAAGCTTATGCTTGGGGAGACATACAAGATTGCAAAGGAAACCAAAGAGATCCTCTAGAGTGCTTTGAAAAAGCACAATCTTCCTGTTGTAGAGGAGGTAAATGTAGAGATTGAGTCCTTAGACATGGATGTCAAAGGATTAAAGAAGAATAAGCAACAAACTAAAACTCTAGACTCATTTGCTCCAGAAGAGGAAGTATTGATAGAAGAAGTAAATGTTGGCCATGATCCTCCAGATCCTCCTGCTACTGATGACTCTGGAAAGGACCAAGAGAAAGAAGAAGAAAAAGAGAAAGAGAAGGAAGAGGAAGAGGCAAAGGGAAAAGAAGAACTAGCAGAAGGAGATGGTGCTAATGCACCAAAGCAAGACAGTCCGGTTGTTGCCGCTAACAAAGCACAAGGGAAGGAAACTGAAATAGCAAGTGTGGCAAGAGACACTATGGATGTAGTGCAAAGTTTTCTTGGCAAGGAGATGCTAGAGTTAGATGAGATGGAATTGATACAAGGACCAATCAATTTGGACACTCTCTCTAGACCAAATGCTAAAGATATCATCATTTACATAGGCCAAGGCAAGGGAGAAAATACTGAAGTCTCACATGGAAGACACTGAGTTGATAGGCCTAGCATCCAGAATACTGGAGAAAATCATGCCCACATATCAGAAAAATACATCTGATTCTCCTAATAATTTGAAAAATCTTGTGCATTCTGTAAATACAAATTTTGAGTCTTTTGAGAAGTTAGCCGAAGTAAAGGTCCAGAAAAAATTTTTGGATAAGAAGTTTAGTGAACTAAAAGACCTTATAGATAATGATAGAAAAACACTCAATATTGGTATAAAGAGTATTGAAAATGCTCTTAAGGATGGTGGTGATGTATATAAGTTTTGTTTATCGTGGCCCAAAATAGTAGAGGATATTGAGAAAAAGATAAAGGAGCAGGAGAAAAAGCTGTTAGACCTATTTTAAAGTTTTGATCCTTTAATAGTATCTCTGGTGAGCCAAGAATGTCAAGCAATTAGCTTGACAAATGAAATAAAGAACCTTATCAAAGAAAATAAGAACATTATGGAAAGAATGGGTGAGCTCTGGGGACTGATCACCCCTAAGTTGGAAACACTGTTTAATACTTTGTTAGAGGCCCAAAGTACTACTCGGGCAAGTGATCCCTTAGATCAAAGGAAAGCAGAAGCATATACATTTCTGCTGAGTGGACACATTTCAATTTTGGATGGTATGAAGAGAAGTTGGGCCACTGAATTTGTATAGTTAAAGAGTACTTTTGCAGATATCCTTAAATATATGTAAATACAACATATGGATTGTTTATACATATGCGGCCATATATACAGAATTTTTGCATAATTAGTGATTGCGGATCCCACCCTTTTCCATTGATGTCAAAGGGGGAGTGAAGAGCAGTGAACAATGAGGAATCTAGCAAAGGCAGAGCACCAGAAAGCAATGTGAATAACAGTATGGGGCTAAAGCAAAGGGGGAGTTATTCCAACACTTAGTCATTTTTCACTAAGTGTTGCCATTAATGCCAAAGGGGGAGATTGTTGACAAGAGACACTGGTAGGCATGATAAGTGTTGTCATTGATGGAAACTAAGTCTATACTACACATCCGCATTGCGTAATTTGCCCATACTAGAAATCAGGTTGAAGATTTGTCTAGGTCTGGGAAGTCAAGAATAGAGTGTGTGATAGGGTCTGGTATCTTGGTCCGGATCTCCCTGGGGGTATATCAGAGTTTGTTGTAGATCTAAGGGAGTCATAAGCATTGTCAGGACAATTTAAATCTAGAGTTTTAGCCTCCGATGATGAAGGATTCAATAGTTATTAGCATCTGAGTATCGGGTTAATAGTTTGACAGAGAAGACAAAAGAAGAACGGGCCGACCTTGTAATTGATCTTGGTTCTGGATGTATGGAAGTTGTTGGTTGGACAAGTTGTGATGATCAGTGATAGTAGCTGACCTGATTAATAATTTTTGAGTGCAAGTTTTGGTCTACGGTACAAGTGTACATGGATTTAGCTGACAAAGCAAAATTTTCAATAAAGTTCTAAGTGTTCTTGAAGCCAACTGAAAAGTGGTTGAAGATCTGGATGCGGATATATATAGCTGATGGATTTGAATGATTTGTTAGGTGTGTGTGATGTGACTATGTGGTAAGATCAAAAAGGCAGAGATATAAGGTTCAGAAGAAAGAAGAACAGTCATAAGGGCAGAGTAAAGATGAAGTGTATCAAATCAGTATTTTGTGCTTAACTGAAACTAAATCTTTGCATTGGTAGATGCTAATTATCAATTCAAACATATTGTAATCTTATTTTTGTAGGTAATGAGCCTTCTTTTGAGCAGTGAGCTCTAGGTAGTGACCCTGAATGCATGTGCATTCTCATTTGTAAAAATACTTTTAACAGAGTATCAATCTTTATGGGTTAACCCCCACTGTGGTTTATCCCTTAACCAGGTTTCCATGTTAAAAATCTTGGTGTCAAGTGCGTTATTATGTTGCTGCTCATATGTTTGTGATTCATGTTTTCTTAGTTGAATTATTGATCTATTGTTAATGGTAAAAAGAAGAATTAACTGTAGAAAGTTTTAAAGTTTTGGGACAACTAATTCACCCCCCCTCTCAGTTGTCTGCCCTAATTCCAACAATTAACTGACTTAGATATTGAAGGAGATTCACTAATATGTATAAATTCTATAATATTTAGAAGCATTACCAATTGGAAACTGAAATGTTTAGTGGAGGCAATTTCAAAATGTTTTGACGAATTAGGCAATGTGACATTTGCCCACACCTATCGAGAAGGAAACAAAGCGGTCAATTTCCTTGCTAACTAGGCCTATGTATTGTACACTCAAAATCGTGACTCTGGTTGCCTGGGGCTATCAGGTCAGATTTCTACATGCACACGAACCCTTCCCTCCTTGCCACAAGGTGATCCGCCACGTCACTCTCCTCACGTGAAAGTAGCCAGTTGAGAGGATGTGAGACATGGCAGGGGTCTAGCTCGTTGGAGAGTTGGACTTCGCTGAGAGGGGTCGGCAGGTATTGTGGCTTTTTTTGTTGTGTGCTAAGTTGAATGTTTCACTTGATTGTAGTTTTAGTTGAGATAACCCTATGACCCAAAGGGTCACTAATTTACCTTCTTCTATTGGGGTTTCTTAAATTCCAACTCTGTGTGGGTAAATAGTTTTGTTCGTTTATATCCTCTTATCTTTGTATGTGTTGAATGAGTTCTTGTTGTATCTAGTGTTGTCTAGTTTCTTCTAATAACAAGAGGACAAATGGGTCTCCTTGTGATAGAGTAAATACTTCTTGTTGCTGTCATAGATTGATCTCCTCGATCTCATCACGGATAGCCCTCACCCACTCTCCTCTCACTCCTAAGCACATTTGTGAATCAAGATAGACGTAAATGTGTGATTACTAACCTTAACTATATTTAGGGTTTTGACCTAGGGTTTAACTTTGCGTTTTGACCTATTTTTACCTCATGATGATATCGAGGGGTTAATTGGATCATTTAACTATGGTTACCTCGTGATGGTATCAAGGGTTTGCTATTTTGTCTATTCTAGGTTTTCTATATGCATGCAAACTAAATGATATGCAAAACATTTTTTCGTGCTTTTTTAGTATTTTGGAAATGAAAAGTGCTTTTAATCTATGAAAGGGAAATATGTATGCAATTTACTATGATTTTTCTAATGCAAAGTTCATCTATTTTTTTTTGTGTTTTTGATGATTTAGAAGTAATCTAATCTAAAGAAAAGGAAAATGCTTCTTCTAATAATCTAGATCTAGAAATATGAAAGCAATTAATCAGGCATGTAAGATCTAATTATCAAGGAAAAATCAATGTTTTACTGTTCCCAGGAGCAAATTTGGTTTTCTAATTACTATTAATTGAACAAAACAATGAAGGAACTTGAGAGAAACAAAGATTTGTGTGACTCCACTACCCTCAGAAATCCTTGATATTGGCAATCTCAAGTCCTTTTGTAGCAACGAGAGATCCTCTTGACGACAAAAAGACACAAAGAAGCAAAAAGAAGATTTGATGAAGCTTGTATGAGCTCAATGAGAGCTTTGGTTGAGCACAATAGCATAGAATGAAGTAGCATAATGTTACTTGGTTAAACAAATAAAGCAAAAGGCACCTTCATCCTATAAGAGCATTTGAATCCTAAGTTGGAGAACAAAAACTGGCAAGAGTTGTGTGCACAATGAATTTTCCTCTCTTTGTGCTTGAGGGAGGGGTGCATTTATAGGTTTAAGGAATGGGATTGATTGAGAAGTTAACTCATTTGATTGATGAGTTAACGGGGATGATTGGGGAGTTAACAAGGTTGATTACCAAGTGAACTCGGCTAACTGTAGAGTCATAAATTAATTATAGCTTATCAATGAAGAGGAAATGGAGGTGAGCGAATACATGAGATTGATTGAAGAGTTAATTTAAGATCAAATAGACCTAATTATGAATGTGTGGGTGCATGAAATAGTTAACTCTATATTAGGCATCAAAAACCATGCAAAGTGGAAGAAAAATAGGTGAAAATAGAGCAAAAACGAGTGAGAAACTTGAGTTTTTCCACAGTTGGAAAAGTGATAGGGTCACCCCTTTCACCAGTAGGGTTTCCCCTGGGTGACCATGGGTCATCCAGGGGATATCCGGGCTTGACAGAGTCATTTTCAGAAAAACAAGTTGGGAGATGAAAGAAGAGAAGAAAAGGAGGGGTTCTGCCTCTAGAAACTAGTCAGTCATGTGCAAGAATCCAAATCTCCACCTACACCTGCAGGATCTCCTGAGGGAGATTTGGAAATAATAGGGGGAGATTTGGATTGGTTAAGTGGGACTAAAAACTGAAAGTGGGAGATGGGTAGGGAGACCTCTAGAAGGCTTCTAGGAGGTGCACATGATGAAAAACATAGGGGAAAGGTGAAAACTCACCTACAAGACACTCACAAGGCTTAGGAGCAAGGTCAAAAGCTCAGAAAACACAAGTCGACAAGTGTCACAACAAGTGTTGAAAAGCATCGCAAACAGGGAGAGAGAGAGAGAGATCGACAAAGAAGAAAATAACACAAGACAAGAAAGAGGACACATCATCAAGAGGTTTGCTACATAAAGGACATTATTTCACGCTTACATGTACGTGACAAGGATTTGAATCATCATAGGGGTCCTTGTTGAGGCTGTGCATGAATTTTGTGCTTACATATTTGCCCCCTTAGGGACTGTAGTCTACATGAAAGGTAGGTATTGTTCCCAAACTAGTCCTTACCTATTGTTGATTTTCCCACAATTTGTACCTGCAATAACTAGTATTAGTCTGGCATTTAAATATATCAAAACAAATAATGAAAATTGAAATGACCAACTTACCATGAATCGTTCGAGTTCGACTAGCTATTTGCTTTTGTTGATTTTGACCTATAGGGATGAGAGCATGCAAAATGATGCACGAAAGAGATGCATAAAAGCAAAGAACTAATCTAAAAATGCATAAATGAAACTAAGCTAAGGGCAAACAAAGCAAGCCAAATTGTGACATCGTAGCAAAACAGCGACAGAGTCATTCGTGTGAGTAGTCTTTAGAAAGGTATTGCCAAGGAGATCACAAAGATGGCCTCTTCTTCTTCAGCTGTAGATAATCAGGTATGCAATCAGTGAAAAACCCTTCTCTAAACCCTAGTTTGAATTTTGTGAAAAATCTCTTAAAATTGTCTGTTTTTGATGATTTTCTCTGTTGTATTGTGTTTGTCTTGTCGTTTAGAGCAAGATTATTTTTCAATTTTCTAAAATTGGCTGAGAAATGAAGTTTTTAGAGTATTTTTTGGTTAAGGGATCCTCCTCTAGGGTCACCCCTTTTGTCAGGTAGGGTCACTTGGGGGTGACCTTGTTGGGCTAATTTTGACAGAATTTACATGTTGTTTAATGCTTGTTTCACTCTGATCTGACATGTTTTTATTACTATTTATCATGGATGTCATATGAATACAGAGTTGAAGACCCAGGTTGACACCCTTCAGGGTGAGAATTAGGTACTCCGAGAGATGGCTCACCTTAATTTTGGACATCGTGATGCTAGCATGGTGGGGCCTTCACAGTCACATGCTCACAACAGAGCACCTCACTCTCATAGGTCTCATGGAGTGACGAGTGGTATTCATAGATGGAGGACTCGAAGTCCTAAGGGTTCTGTTGGAGGGAATCTCCCTTGACTTCCTTTCTTGAAATCGTGCCCCCTTGCATGGGGAGCCTCTACTTCTCCTGAGAGCATTTTGTCCTAGCTCTTTTAAACCCTTGTATATGTAAACTTCGAAAGTATCTATGAAAGTTTATCCTTTTATGGTTTTAGCCTATCGGATTTGTACTCATCTCTTGTGCATGTTTGGAGGTTTGGGAACTTTTGATTATGTTTGACCTTTTCAACTCTTTTAATGATGCAAGTATATAACAATGACATATTTTTGTAATTTTTTGTGACATATATATGAGATGCAGTTCACGATATGATAATCCAAGAACACAAGAAATGCTAAAATGAAACATTTACCTACTGAATGTCATGAGATATGACATTGGACTTTATTTCTTTAAGACTCTTTTTTTAATTTTTGGCATGGATGCAATGTGGGACAATGTGACTGCTCTTAAATATGATTTTCAATTCAGGGGATTGCGAGTTGTCCTGATGTAAGAAACCTATTCAAGGCTGTGAGATAGGATTTAGGGAAACTTAAGTGGGGAGTGGGTATGAAAATGGAGTGCTTCTAATTTTGGGCTTTGCTAAAGGCTAAACACTAATCCTTATCTAGATGAGACAATCTGGCAAGCTTTCAACTCAGACAAGTAGCAAATTTTATTGATGTTTTCTAGACTTAGATCATAGATGGCAAGAAAGATAGACCTGGGGTAAAGGATAAATGGGAAAGAACAAGGGTCCCTAGATAGAAGATGATCCTAAAGACTACTAGACTCTTGGCTTTGTTCAGCTAGTGTGTGTGTGCTTTGTACCTTTCTTTCTCTATTAGAATGTCACCCTTGAGGCTTTGACCTTAGACTGATCTCCACCCAAGAGTACGGACATTCAACAATCTTCTCTCTTTCACTCTTCTTTTTTCTTTTTTTCACTTTTTTTGTATTTTCCTCACTTGATTTTTTTCTCATTTTTTTTAGATTTTTGACTTTTCAAGAAATGAATGTTTTTTGGAACTTTGATATGCAATGCTTTGATCTCTCAATTCTCACTTTTAGACACTCTTATTTTGATCACCCATTTTTTTTATTGACTTGAATTTTAGATTGCTTCCTTCAAAGTTTTAATCTTCCTGACATTTTTGGCCAAGAAAGATAAGGGGTTGAGCACCACCTAAAGTTTTTGTAATCTAGTTGGACTTCTCTAATACTAGGGAAGAATTGGGAAGGTCTACTTGCAAGCTTCCTTTGAACACTATAGTTTTGAATATTGACTTTGTTGAGACCTAACATCTTGACTCATGAGACTAGGATTAGTGTAAAGCTAAGAGCTAGGCTTTGATTAGAATCACTGGGAATGAAGGGGATAATGGTGATTGTGAAAATGGGGATTCTCTAGGTCCTGAAAGGATGACGTATATCTAGACAACATTAGACTCCTCACTAAAAGGAAAATAGTACAAGAGCAAGTCACTAATAGTAATGCAAGAAACAAATTGTTTTTGACATTTTTTTTTTTTTTTATAATTTTTTTGTATTTTTATGTTTTTATACTTTTTTTGGTGTTTTTGGACAGTATTTATTGAGGTGAAAGGCATTGATTGTTTCGCCAAATTCCTCTCCCTCCATTGTGCACAAGAGATAGGCACCATTTTCGACATCTTCTTTGACCATGTAAGGACCTATCCAATTGGGTCTAAATTTTCATCCTTCACCAGCTCTCTTATTGATCATATTGTCTATTCTGAGCACTAGATCTCCCACTTGAAAGGGTCTTGGGATAAGCTTTTTGTTATATTGCTTTTTCATTCTTGCTAGATAAGAATCATGTCTTTGAACAACTCTCAATCATGTTTCGTCCATCATTTCTAATTTGACCAACCTTACTGCTCTATACTCTTCATTGTCTAGAAATCCTTGTAATGATACTCTTATGATGGGAAATTCTAATTCCAATCGTAATACCACTTCTGACTAAAAAGTGAGGTCATAAGGGGTAGTTTTAATTAGAGTCCTAACACTTGTTCTGTATGCCCACAGAGCTGGGTATAACTGTAAATGCCAATCTCTCTTAGAGTCTTTCACAATTTTGACCAGTATTGCTTTTAGAGTCTTATTGGTAGCTTCTGCTTGTCTGTTTCCTTGGGGATAGTAGACTAAGGGAGAGTTGTGATTGATGTGAAATCTCTCACACAACTCTCTTACTTGTGGATTTTTTAATGACAAGGCATTATCTGTTACTATCACTTGGGGAATTCTGAACCAGCAAATGATTTGGTTTAGTATCAATTTAGTGATTATAGCACCTGACACTGTGGTGACAGGCATGGCCTCCACCCACTTTGTGAAATATTCTGTCACAGTAATGATGAATAGATGTCCATCAGTCGAAGGGGGAGATATATTCCCCACCAGATCTAACCCCCAATTAGAAAAGGGCCAAGGGGTAATGATCAGTTGTAGATCTCTTATTGGTGTGTGGTGGACATGAGCGTAGGCCTGACATTTCAAACACCTTTTTATAAACTTAATCGCATCCCCTTGTAAACAGGGCTAGAAGTATCCCATTCTGTGTATTTTTCTTTCCGTGGCGTGACCACCAAAATGTCCTCCATAGATTCCACTATGACATTCTTCTAATATCTTGTGTGCTTCTTCTTTATCAATGCACTGAAGCAACATTCCATCTAAGGCTCCTTGATAGATCACCTCGTCTATCAAAACATATCTTGTGGTGAAGATGCGTAATCATCTTTTTCCCAAAGGGGTCATTTTTTCTGAGTAAGTCTTATTTGTGAGATAGTTCACAATATCTCTATACCAATATGAGGTTGCATACCTCTCAAGATCAACCACACAAATATCTTCATCAAGGAAATCTTCATTTATAGGTTCCTCTTGGGGAACCGGGTTATCTACTATTATTTGTCCCTTGACTACTTTTTGGTTGAAGTAGGTTAGCTCAAATTCACTCAACAAGGTTATGAATTAGCCAACTCTTCTTGAGAGCATGGGCTAATTTAAGAAAGTTCTCAATTGTTTGAATCATATCATAACCTTAGTTTCTTGATTCAACATGTAATGTCGCAGCCTTCAGGTTGTAAAGACTATGGCAAGACATTCTTTTCATCTTGGGTATAGTTCTTCTCATACTCCAACAAAGTTCAACTTATGAAATAGATGGCTCTTTCTCTTCCACCTTCATCTTCTTGAGCTAGCATGCATGCTACAGAGATATCGATTTCTCTGAAGTATAAGATGAAGAGTTTGTAATGTTTCGGTGGCATCAATGTGGGTGGGGTTAATAGGAACTTCTTCACCTACTCAAATGCGTTTTGACAGTCTACGGTCCAGGTAATGCTAACTTGTTTTTTCAATAACTGATTGATTGGATGAATATTGAAAATCATGTCTTGTATGAATCATCGGATTGCACCTAACTGTCCTAAGAAGGCTCTTACTACTCTCCCATTTGTTGGTGGGGTTGCATTTAAGACTGCTTTGACCTTAGCTGGGTCGACATCTATGCCTCTTTGTGAGATAATAAATCCCAACGATTTTCCTGTTGTGACTCTGAAAACATATTTTTCAGGGTTTAGCCTTACTTTATACTCTCGAAGCCTATTGAAGATTTTGCAAAGGTCCTCCACATGTTTTGACCTTTGTTTTGATTTAGCCAGAAGGTTGTCAACATATGTTTTGACTATCTTGTGGATGTAATCATGAAAGATGTGTGTCATTGCCCTCTGGTAGGTGGCTCCTGTGTTCTTCAATCCAAATGGCATGACTACGTAGCAGAAATTCCCCCAGGGGGTGGTAAATGTCATTTTGTTTTGGTCAACTTCTATGATTTTGATCTAGTTGTATCTTGAAAATCCATCCATGAGGGAAAGGGCCTCGTATCCTGCCGTTAAATCAACAATTTGATCAATGGATGGTAAAGGAAAATCATCCTTGGGGCAAGCTTGATTGATGTCTCTAAAATCGAGACATATCTAAATTTTTCCATTTTTCTTTAGAATTGGGACAATATTTGACGCCTAATTTGAATAATCCACTGATTTGATGAAACTGACATTTAACAATTTTTTTAGTTCTTCCTTCACCATTTCAGCTACTTGTGGCTTTATGGGCCTTGGTTTTTGTTTCACGGGTTTTGCATTTGGCTTTGTCACTAAATTGTGCACCACCACTTTTGGATCTAACCCTGGCATGTTCGAATATGCCCATGTGAATATATCAAAATATTTAATGAGGAACTCTACATACTCCTCCAATTCTTCATCATTTAGCTCTCCTAATTTTAACATCCTAGGTTTTTTGGGTGTTCCAACATTGATGTCGATTGTATCTTCAGTTAGGGATGGGTGTCCTTCCTCAAACTTTTGAGGGGCAGGAGGTAAATCTGAGTTTGCTTTAATCTAAAGGATTTCTTTCTCATTCCCAAAATAGTCCTCTGGATGAGGGAGGAGCATGTATCTTTTTTTGTGGTGCACTCTTGGAAGTCCATCATAAGCATGTAGATATTTCAAGATGGCTTCATCGTTCTCAGCATAATCTCAGGTTGGTCTCTCTTCTTGAACCATGCCATAATTCAGGATATTTGGTAATTCTTCACTTTCCAATGATGGCTCTCCACGTACTGAGACAATATATTCTAAATTTTGCAATTGTGCGTGTGGCAAAAATAATGTGGTTGACGTGGCCATTGAGTCTGCCACTTGATTTTCTTCCTTGGGTATGGCTTTGATGGAGAAGAAATCAAAGAACTGAACCAACTTCCTGATGGTTTCTTTATGAGGTCACAATCGTTCTGAATTTGGTTTGTAATTTTCTATAACTTGATTGGTTATCAACTGAGAATCTCTGAAGGCAGAGATTGTTTTGACCCACATTCTCATGGCTAACATGATTTCTATGGATAGGGCTTCATACTCAGCAATGTTCTTGGTCCAAAAGAAATCTAGTCTGAAGGCAAAGGGGAGGACCTTTCCTTCGAGAGATGTCAAGATTATCCCTATTCCTGCCCCTGTTTTGCAACTAGCTCTGTCAAAATGTAGGGTCCACAAGCTTTCATGGTTTTGTGAATGAGATGCTTCTCCAAACTCATAAGTGGAAGTTCATTTTTCTTCTTTTGCATCTCCTTTGATGATTTCAATTGTTCCAACCAAGAGGTTTTTGATATCCCATTCGTTGATACATGGAATGGCTGCTAAGCCGAACAGTGCATGGGATTTAGTGGTATGTAAATCAAAGGGGAATTCCCTAAGATCATCCATTCTTTGATAGGATATATTGTGAGCAATTGTATTCATTTGAACATCTTGAGTTTCCTCTTTCTATTTTTCTTGCATTTTCAACTTCTTGTCTTTTTCTTCCTGTTCCTTCCTATAGATACTGAAAGGATCAGTGTCTGCTTTGACAACGGTGACCTTTCCCAGATGATGGAAATGTATTTCTTGGAATAGAGTGGAGGTAATGGGCTTCATGGCATGAATCTAAGGCCTCCCAAGGATCATATTGTAATTGGTTACTTAGTTGATAACATAGAAATCCATAGAGATGGTTTTACCCATCAGAGTGAGTGGTAGGCTAATTTTTTTGACTGTTTGGATGTCATGACTATCGTAAATCCTTAATGTGGCAATTTTCTGCTTGATTCATATTTTCTTGTATCCCATCCTTTGTAGAAAGGACATTGGCAAAAGGTTGACTATCGATCCTTCATCCACCACTACCCTTTTTATAGTGACCTCTTTGACTTGCATTTGTATGTATAGAGGTGAATCCTTTTTCCTACTTCCTTCACTTTGGGGTAGTTTGGAAATGTCGAATGTAATAGGAGGTGATTCCTCCTATGTGGAACATCCTACTTCCAACACTTCTAGAAATGTCTTACGATGTGAGGGGGAGGCTCTCAACAAGTTTATTACTTATGAGAAGATGTTTTCTTTTTGATCTGTTTGTTCTTCCCCATGGATCACAAACACTTCTTGATTTAATTCTATGTGATTGGAATTGTTTTGATTTGCCTTCCCTTTCTCAATTTGAGGTTCCTTCTCCTTTCTCTGGGATTGGAGAAGTTTAAGGAAGTTCCTTTGTTGATCTAGAGTAAGTTTGGAGATAGCTTTATTGTATCCATAACAAGTCTTTGTTTCATGACCCTTTGTCTCGTGGAATCAACAATAAGAATTGGGGTCGTATGAAGGTCAGTTTGATACTTGATTTCCCTTTTGTCACCATTTGTCATTACCAGGATTTCTTTTTATGACATTGACATCCTTCTCTTGGGACACATTGGATGTAGTCTTTTTTGTTCCTTTGGATGTTCGAAGTTTTCCATTGGTGGTGTAAGTCTTCCGACCACTATCGATGGCAGCTTGGTCAATCCTCAAAGCACTTGAACTAGTGCCTCTTCATAGGATTTGTATGGTAATTTTTGAACATCTTCCCTCATGTCCTTGTTAAAGGCATGCAAGAAGAGGTCACACAGTTCTTGGTGCTCCATGTTTGGAGCACGAGTCAAAGAATAGAGGACTTTCCTCCATCAAGTGACAAAGCGGGCTACAGATTCGTTTGTCTCTTATTTCATTGTGAGGAACTCTCTAATCCCTGTTTTAATGAGTTTATTCATGTCGAACACCATGACAAACTCTCTGATTAGCTGTCTGAACGAATGGGTTGAATCTTCTAATAGATGATAATACCAATCCAAAGTGATGCCTTCAAGAGTTTTTGGAAAGATTTTTGCTACAACCCCATCCCAAGGAAGGAGTTCTCTTATAGCTGTGGTGTAAGCTTTAATGTGGGAATTTGGATCTCCTTCTTTGAACTTCAGGAGATCTGGCAATGGCCGAGGTAATTGCATGCTTCTTATGTTTTGGTCCAAAAGTTCTTTCCAATATTCGAGATATGTTCATAGAAAAGCACTTTGAGACTGTGGGGTTGATAGTAATAACCCTGTAGGTGGGTTTTGATAACCCATTGTTAGATTTGTTGGATTGTTCTAAACAAGAGGATTCCCATTCAGACATGTGTCATTGCTAGCATTTTGTGAATGGTAATTGAGGTAGGGGGATTTTGTGATGCCTCCTAGTCCTATTCATGGGATTTTTGTCTTCTTTCTAGAGAATCTTACTCTGCTTCCAAGATTATAATTTTCTATACTGGAGTTGTGATTAGATCTGTAGGAGCAGCAGCTCTAGGTGTTTCTTCATTTCTAGGATGTTCTCATCGAGTATTTTCATGGTGATATACTTCTTCGCGTGCAGCGTTTTCCCTTTGTTCTTCTCGCAAGGCGATCCTCAATGCCTCTTGAGCATCTTTAGCTTCTTGCAGATGTTTTTCCCATTGTTTAACTTCCTCATCAAGATGAGTACTTGATGTACTTGTGGAAGGTTGTTTGGGTTGGTGTATTTTTTACCTTATCCTTCTTGCTTTATGTGGTGCATTTGGTATGGCTGGGTTTTTTTCCCATGCTGGGTTGTTGAAAGATAGAGAACGCCTAGATTCTCTTTATTCTGGTTCATAATCAGGATCTTCATAGTCATACAGTTGGTGATTGGTGCATCAGGATGCGGTGTCACATACCTATTGAATGAGGGAGTTTCTGGTTCTCTTAATGGAATGTTCCCTTGGTTTAAGTCAGGTTCTGTCATATTTGGGGGTGCCATAGACACCATAGAATAAATGGAACGGATGACAACATAAGTGACAGAAGATGAAGTGGCTAAAGTGGCTATGAAGAATGGTGTGAAAATGTTTCCAAGTTTTTGTTAAATTTTTTTGAAGTGTTTTTGAAATGGGAACATAAAAAACATAACCAAGAGGCTTTGCTCTTCACGTTGGGTTCACCAAAATATGTATGCTCAAAATCATGACTCTGGTTGATTGGGGTTGTTGGGTTAGATTTTGGCATGCACACAGACCCTTCCCTCCTTTCCACAGGGTGATCCTCCATGTCACTCTCCCTCTCATGGAAGTAGCCAGTCGAGAGGAGGTGAGACACAATGGGGGTCTGGCTCGTTGGAGAGTTGGACTTCGTAGAGAGGGGATGGCAAGTACTGCGGCCTTTGTTGTTGTGTGCTAAGTTGAATGTTTCGCTTGATTGTGGTTGTTGTTGAGATAACCCTATGACCCAAAGGGTCACTGATTTATCTTCTTCTATTGGGGTTTCTTAGATTCCACCTCTGTGTGGGTAAATGGTTTTGTTCATTTATATCCTCTTGCTTTGTCTATGTTAAACGATTTCCTGTTGTATCTAGTGTTTCTAGTTTCTTCTAATAACAAGAGGACAAACGGGTCTCCTTATGGTAGACTAAAGACTTCTTGTTGCTATCATGGATTGATCTCCTCTATCTCATCATGGATAGCCCTCACCTACTCTCCTCTCACTCGTAAGCCCATTCGTGAATTAGGATAGAGGTAAATGTGTGATTACTAACCTTAACTAGATTTAGGGTTTTGACCTAGGGTTTGACTTTTCATTTTGACTTATTTTTACCTCATGATGATATCGATGGTTTAATTGGATTGTTTAGCTATGGTTACCTCATGATGGTATCAAGGGTTTTCTATTTTGTCTATTCTAGGGTTTCTATATGCATGCAAACTAAATGATATGCAAAAAAAAAATTTGTGCTTTTTTAGTATTTTGGAAAGTGCTTTTAAATTATCTAAGGGAAATATGTATGCAATCTAATATGATTTTTCTAATGCAAATTTAATCTATATTTTTTTGTGTTTTCGATGATTTAGAAGTAATCTAATCTAAAGAAAAGGAAAATGCTTCTCGTAATAATCTAGATCTAGAAATATGAAAACAACTAATCTAACATGCAAGATCTAATTATCAAGGAAAAGGCAATGTTTTACTGTTCCCAAGAGCAAATTTGGTTTTCTAATTACTATTAATTAAATAAAATAGTGAAGGAACATAAGAGAAATGAAAATTTGTGCAACTCCACTACCCTTAGAAATCCTTGATATTGGCAACCTCAAGTCCTTTTGTAGCAGCGGGAGATCCTCTTGACAACAAAACGACACAAAGAAGTAAAAAGAAGCTTTGATGAAGCTTGTATGAGCTCAATGAGAGATTTGGTTGAGCATAATGGCATAGAATGAAGTAGCATAATGTTGCTTGGTTGAACAAATAAAGAAAAAACCACCTTCATCCTGTAAGAGCATTTGAATGCTAAGTTGGAGAGCAAAAACTGGCAAGAGTTGTGTGCACAATGAATTTGCCTCCCTTTGTAATTGAGGGAGGGGTGCATTTATAGGTTTGAGAAATGGGATTGATTGAGAAATTAACTCATTTGATTGATGAGTTAACAGGGATGATTAGGGAGTTAACAAGGTTGATTACCTAGTGAACTCGGCTAACTATGGAGTGATAAATCAATTATAGCTTATCACTGAAGAGGAAATGGAGGTGAGGGAATGCATGAGATTGATTGTAAAGTTAATTGGAGATCAAATAGATCTAATTATGCATGTGTGGGTGCATGAAATAGTTAACTCTATATTAGGCATTAAAAACCATACAAACTGGAAGAAAAATAGGTGAAAACGGAGCAAAATAAGTGAGAAACTCGAGTTTTTCCATGGCTGGAAAAATGGCAGGGTCACCCCTTTCACCAGTAGGATCGCCCCTAGGCAACCATGGGTCACCCGGGGGTGACCCTGGGTCGCCTAGGGGAGATCTGAGCTGGACAGAGTCATTTGCAAAAAAATAGGTTGGGAGATGAAATAAGAGAAGAAAAGGAGGGGTTCTACCTCTGGAAACAAGTCAGTCATGTGCAAGAATCTAAATCTCCACTTGCACCTATAGAATCTCCCAGGGGAGATCTATAAATAATAGGGGGAGATTTGGATTGGTTGAGCAGAACTAAAAACTGAAAGTGGGAGATGGATAGGGAGACCTCTAGAAGGCTTCTAGGAGGTGCACATGATGAAAAACATAGGGGAAAGGTGAAAAATCACCTCCAAGACACTCACAAGGATTAGGAGCAAGGTCTAAAGATTAGAAAATGCAAGGTGACAAGTGTCAAAAAGCATCGCAAACGGGGAGAGAGAGATCGACAAAGAAGAAAATAACACAAGACAAGAAAGAGGACACATCATCAAGAGGTTTGCTTCTTAAAAGACATTATTTCATACTTACATGTACGTGACAAGGATTTGAATCATCATAGGGGTCCTCATGGATGTTGTGCATGATTTTTTTGCTTACATGTACAGGAAGAGGAAACTAATATGGCAGAGACATGTGATCCATGGTCAGACTTGCCACTGCAGTGACAGTTGAAGGAATGGACATAATATCTTTAGGGTTGTTTACAGCTAGGATAGAATAATGTAGTTGTATCTCCATGGCTTCAATGATACTGACCTAGGAAATTTAATAGTCATAACACTGCTCTAGTTTAAATTCATGAGCAGGTCAAACTTAGATATGAACATATTTTTTATGCCAATCAATGTGGCTCCTATAGTGTGCTTTCAATCTAAAAGATCAAACTAAATTAAGTAATAGAAAAAGAAATACTATGTCATTTTGTAATAAATGAGAAAGATATTTAGAGTGTATTTTTCAATGGTTAGAGAGTAAAATCAAGAGTGTCTTGTTTTCATTATATGAATGTAGGATCTATGAATAGGTATTTTAGTTGAAACAAGATTACTGATTACTATTTACTCAAGTATCATACTCCTATAGGGACTGAGAATTGTCATTATTATTCACTACTCATAATTATCACAGGTTGGTCATAATGAAATTAATCTGTAAACTAAAAATATTTCACGACTTTAATATTGTGTGAAACTTGTTAAATACAGATTATGTTTTATAGTTTACTAGGATACATGAATCATGTATTCTTCTATAGTGAGTGTCTACCATTGTGTTTGCCAACTTATCATCACTCTTGAGAAGTATGAATGAAAAAATTAGAGATTGCCACTGCTTATGAACAACTTTACATATCATTATAACCAACTAATATTCTTTGGAAAACCAATGTGCATAGATATTTATTACTCAGGGTATTTGTAGGAGAGTGAAAAAGATAGTGATAAACACTTTTGTATAGAATATAAAATATCATTGTTATGGTATGCATATATTGTACTTAGAAGATTCTGAAAGGAAGCTAGGTGTGCGGAAAATGCTTCCTACACTAATCTAATGAGGAGAGGGCTATGCAAATTCAACTTTATCCTAACTATTACGGCAATGTTAAACCATTAACATGAGATATTGCAGCAAAACACAAGAACCAGAAAGAAGACAGAGAGAGAGAGACAAGATATACTGGGGAAAACCCTTACGGGTGAAAACCCCACACTCCAAAACACAGCTCAAATGTATTACAGTAAACAATAACAGATTACAATACAGTTTCAGAGCCAATGCTCTTTCAGGAGTCTTTAAATGTCAAATCTAGAGATATTCTCGTAGCATAACAGTACTTGTACCAAAGTTATCTATCTCCCATCCAAGCACCTATTTATATAGAGTTTACAAGACAAATATGTCCAACCTTTTAGAGATGGGCATCCATCTTGGACTCATGCCCCAAAACCCATGCCTAAGGACACTTGTCCAACATCCCATCCCAAAGTGGGTGCCTGGTCCCAAGATAGGTTACGACAGATGCTCTTACGCACCTTACAGCTGTCAGAGAATCTGTCATACACTAACTAAAAATATCATATTCCTCTTACATGTCATAACCTCCCTTGACCACCCAAAGATGCCTTTCTCTCATGCAGAGATACTCACCGACACTTGTCATTAATTAAAAATCATTTGAGGTTTCAGGGGCATTGCCCCCGAGCCCCCACGAGGGCGCTGCCCCTCGACCCCACCCTGTACTACGACAGGGAGCATGCTAAGGGCACTGCCCCTGGACCCCGCAAGGGGCTATGCCCCTTGACCCCGTCTTGGGGGCGCTGCCCCCAAACCCCCGTTAATTATTCAAGGGGGAAACCGTGGCTGCCAAAGTCACCAAAATTTATCCTCCTACATATACACAAGGTGTTGACTATGCCAACTCAACATGGGATAAATAAATACAACATTAGGAATTTGCAAAGGTTGAGACACCTTAATTCCCAACATTCTCCCACTTGTCGAACACCTTGCAAGGGCCAAAAGCAATGACAAGATTTAACTGCTAGGGGCCAAGAGGCCCATAGATTCTGAACACCATTTGAACTTCTTTGTGCCCACTGGTTTCTTTAATGCATCTGCAACATTCTTCAAGGTATCTACCTTCTCCAAATTTACCTTTCCATCCTCAACCATGTCTCGCATGAAGTGAAACTAAACATCAATGTGCATTTTTCTAGCATGGAAAGTTGGATTCTTTGCAAGGAAAATTGCACTCTGACTGTCACAATTGATCATGATCTGACCTACATCAACACCAATATCAGAACACAATCTCTTAAGCCAAATGGCTTCCTTACAAGCATGAGTTGCTGCCATATACTCAACTTCTGTCATGGACAAAGCAACAATAGGTTGTCGCTTACTCATCCAACTAATAGCACCACCAAACAATGTAAAAACATAAGCACTAGTGGATCTCCTACTGTCAATGTCACCTGCCCAATCTGAATCCACAAATCCACGAATATCAACAGAATGTGGAGGTCCTGAAACATTACCATGATAAAAAATGGAATACTTGGAAGTACCCCTTAGTTAATCGAACACTCTCTTAACTGCATCCTAATGAACCCGTCCAGGATTAGCCATAAATTGACTAAGGACTCCCACTGCTTAGGCAATGTCTAGTCTTGTGTAGACCATAGCATACATCAAACTGCCAACAACACTAGCATAAGGTACTCTGCTCATGTCCTCCACCTCACTAGGAGATTTTGGACAATCCTCAATAGACAACTTTGTCCCCAAGGAAATGGGAACACACAATGGTCTACAATCTCCCATGCTGAATCTGTCCAACACGGTCTTAACATACTTACTCTGACTTAACAAAATTTTTCTGTTGGTTCTGTCTCTTCTGATTTCCTTTCCTAGAATGTACCTGGTTGCCCCTAAATCTTTCATTTCAAACTGAGCTGACAACTGAGATTTAAAATCAGAAATCATATTCTTGCCCTTCCCAATGAGCAACATATCATCAACATACAGTGCAACAATGAGAATACGATCACCATCAAACTTATAATAAACACAGTGATCCGATTTTGATCTCACAAATCTAATTGACAACACAAAGGCATCAAACTTCAAGTACCATCTCCTAGGGGATTGCTTCAAACCATACAAAGACTTCTTAATTTTGCAAACTAAATTTTCTTTAGCTTTTACCATGTAATGCTCTGGTTGTGACATGTAGATTTCCTCCTCCAAGTCACCATGAAGGAAATCTATCTTCACATCCATCTGTTCTACCTCCAAGTCATAAGCTGTTGTGAGAGACAACAAGAATCGAATCAATGTCAGCTTTGCAATAGGAGAGAAGATCTCACCATAATCTATACCCTCCACTTGTGAATACCCCTTCACAACCAATCTGGCCTTATACTTTTCAATACTACCATCTGCACCAAGCTTCTTCTTGAACACCTATTTACATCCAATGGGTTTCCGTCCAGGAGGCAAAGGCACCAAGTCCCAAGTTTGATTCTTTTCCAAAGAAGCCATTTCTTCCTCCATGGCCTCCTTCCAGGAACCTTTCAGGTTGCTTCCTTATCCGTGTAGACCTCCTCAAGAGTTGAGGTTGAGGTTCAACTTCTTCTTCTAAGATTTCAGAGCTGCTAGAGCTCTCCTCATCATCAAGTCCAACATTGTCTTTCTGTTCAGTCTTCTCAGGGGTGAGAGGAAACTGAACAACATCCTCTTTCTTTTCTTTTTCTTCTGGCTGCAAAATAGTGGAAGAAGGTGTAAGCTCTCTAAAGATGACACTTCTTCTATACACCACTTTTTCAGCCACGGGATCCCAAAGCTTGTATCCTTTCACACCAATAGAATAGCTGATGAATATACACTTAACAGCTTTGTTCTCCAACTTTGACCGCTTCTCCTTAGGCACATGTGCATATGCCTCACAACCAAAAACATGAAGATGCCTTACTGAAGGCTTTCTACTAGACCACACCTCCATGGGTGTCTTTCCAACAAGAGCTGATGTAGGAGATCTGTTTACCAGATAGCAAGCAGTGGCAACAGCTTCAGCCCAAAACTTTTGTTCTAAACTAGCTCCACTAAGCATACTCCTAGCCTTCTCCATTAGTATCCTATTCATCCTCTCTGTAACTCCATTTTGCTACGATGTGTATGGAGTTGTCTTATGTCTTTCAATTCCAAGTTTCTTGCAATACTTATCAAATTTTGTAGAACAGAACTCACCACCATTGTCAGTTCTCAAACATTTAATCTTTTTACCAGTCTAATTTTCAGTAAAGGCTTTAAACTCCTTAAACTTGCTATAGACTTCAAATTTGCTTTTGAGAAAATAAATCCATGTCCTTCTACTGTAATCATCTATAAAAGATACAAAGTATACAGATTTTGATAACGAAGGAACATTAACAGGACCAAACACATCAGAATGAATGAGGTCCAACACACCAGAAGACTTATGAGAACTCGAGTAAAACTGAACACGGTTTTGTTTTCCATAAATGTAATGTTCACAAAAGTCAAACTCAAGATTACAATCATCTAACCCCTCAACAAGGTTCTCATTTTTCAGGGTACGCAGACCCTTCTCACCAATGTGGCCAAATCTCTTATGCCATAACATTGTCTTTTCTGCAGGAAGTTTAACTTCCAATGCACAATTACAACCATCAAGATTAGAAACTACAGATTTCTTCCCTGCTCGTTCAGATGGTGGGGATGAAGTGACTATTGCCCTCTTCCTTGAGTTAGAAGAACTATTGCATTGTGCAATGTATGCTTCCAGCTGAAACAGAGTACCTCTCCAAGTACCCTTAGCAAGCACCATAGATCTTCTAGTAATCTTGCATCCATCTTTCGAAAAGACAACCTGCACACCTGCATCATTCAACATACTTACAGAAAGTAGGTTCTGTGCTAAGCCTGGGATGTGCATAACCCCAGTGATCCCCTTCACTCGACCATTAGGGAATCGGATAGAGACACTTCCACGACCAACGATCTTTAGATGAGAGTCATCACCTAGATACACCTTTCCACCATCAAACTCCTCATACTTAGTGAACTAGTCTCGATGCGAGGTCATGTGGAATGATGCACCAGAGTCAATTAGCCACACATCATCAGATGCATGAGTTGCCAGGGCTACGATGAAGGCATCACCGTCATCTTGTGATTTGTCAGAATCTGAATCAGGAGCTTTCTTCTTTTTCTTCTTCTCCTCTTTGCATTCCTTTCAGAAATACCTGGTCTTGCCATAGTTCAAACAAAGAGCCTTGGACTTTCTAGGAGATTTGGATCTCCCACGGGATTTGGATCTACCCTTCTCAGCTTTCTTGTCCTTCTTCTTCCCTTTCTCCTTGGGTCTTCCACGAACTGCAGGGGCTTCTTTGGCTACCTCAGAAGACTTTCTCCGCATCTCTTCAGATAACAGTGAAGAGACCACCTCTTCCATTTTGAATGTGGATGTGGTGCTTCCGATTGCCATGAAAAGATGATCCCATGAGTCCAGCAAAGAACAAAGAAGGGTCATACACCGATCCTCCTCCTCCATCTTTACACCGATAGATGTCAATTATGCAACTAGCATGTTAAAGGCATTCATATGCTCAGCCATGGATCCTCCGTCCTCCATTCGAAGAGAGTACAACTTCTTTCTCAGGAAAAGTTTATTGACAAGGGATTTGGCTTGATACACATCCCCCAACTTCTTCCAAAGGAGTGTTGCAGTAGCCTTCTCATGGACATTTAACAACACAAAATCGACAAGACTAAGTCTTATGAGACCCTTAGCCTTCCGATCCTTGAGATCCCAGTCAGCTTGTGACATTGCAGTTGGTTTAGTTTCGTTCACACTTTCCCAAAGGTCTCAGTCAACTAACATGTCTTCCATCTTGAGCTTCCATAGCTTGAAATTACTGCTGTTGAACTTCTCTACTTCAAACCTTCCTGATGTGCTTGCCATCTCCTTACTGCAATAAGATACAGAATGCTCTACACAGACTCCCACTCAACCTAAGATTAGCTCAAAAAACCCCTACCCTACAACTAGGACCAAAGGTGATCAAGCTCTGATACCAACTGAAGGGAAGCTAGGTGTACAGAAAATACTTCCTACACTAATCTAATGAGGAGAGAGCTATGCAAATTTAACTTTATCCTAACTATTACAGCAATGTTAAACCATTAACATGAGATATTGTAGTGAAACACAAGAACCAGAAAGAAGATAGAGAGAGAGAGAGAGAGACAAGATATACGTTGGGAATGTTGCAAGTATGAGGTTAGCCAGTGTTGTCATTGATGTCAATATACTCATATTGCATTGGCAAGAAGGATTGGATGAGCTATGTGCTGAGGATATTGAGAAAATTAGTCTCAATCAGGAATAGTGAAGAACAGTGTTGTTAAGAAGGCAAAAGTACTCAATAGGTTGAGATTCAGAGGTTGCGGATTAAAGGGTTTGTAGATATGAGTCTTGAGATGATCCAGTTAAGATTTCAGAGGTCTGTATGAAGATTTGAAGGAGTTGTGATCGATCAAGTAGAACCGGTTCCGGGAGATGCTCCGGAGTGACAGAGTGTTACAAAAACGTCCGGTGAGATCCAGAAGTTTATTGTCCTATTCTGCGGATTGGAAAAAGTGTTTGGGATGTCCTGGTGATGTGTCATCTTGATTGGTATGTGGTTTGGAGGTCCAGAAGCACCTGTTGCAGTATGACAGTGGCGATAGATTATGTTCTTGAAGTTCCGGATGAGGAAGAGAAAAGATTCCAGTGAGCAGAGGAAGTGCGGATGTACCTGGTCATTCAAGAAAGCTTGTGAAGGTTCTTAGATCATGTTGAGGTTGTGTTGTCGGTCCGCATTGATTGTAGAGCCCAGAATTGAAGATATGCCTCCGGATGAAGTTCTTGTTCTGACTAGCCGATCGGATGAGTTGTTCATCCTGCGAATGTTCTTGTGGTGGTCGACCGGATGTGTTACTCATCTTGCGGATGTTCTTATGGTTGATTGCCGACTTAGATGATTGTTCCTAAGTCGATGTCTTATATAAATAAAGGTTTGTGAGTTCATTTTGATGTGTGGATGGGGAACGGATGAGTGTGGTGTAGCGAAAGAGCAAAAGGCAGAGCAGAAGTGTTTCGGGCTTAAATGGAACTGATCCAGACATGGTGAAGATGTCATTCTCCAGTTCAAGGTTATGATTCTTATTATCTTGTAGACAGTGTGTCTCTTTGTAGGCAGTGTGCCTCTTTGTGAGCAGTGTGCTCAGGCAGTGAGCCCTGACTGGCATGTGCCATGCATTTTTCTTATTCTTCTAATAGAGAATAATCCTTGGGTTAATCACCCCGTGGTTTTTCCCTTAACTGGGTTTTCCATGTCAAAAATCTTGGTGTCTAATGTGTTGATGTTTATCTGCTCTGGTGTTTATGATTTCTGCTTTGATGAATGATTAATTGATATGCTGCTAACTAACCAAGAAGAATCAAGTGTTTAAAATAATAGTAAGGTTTTCGCACAACTGATTCACCCCCCCTCTCAGTTGTGTGCCCTAGATCTAACAATTGGTATCAGAGCCAAGTTCCTCTAAAAGGAGCTTAACCGCTTGAGGAGATCCAGGATGTCGTCATACAAGAAGGATAGTCCGAAGTTTGATGGATCCAATTTCACTCTCTGGAAAGGTCACATGAAATGTCACTTGGAGTGTATGGGAAAAGCATACTTGGCCATGGTTTCAAAACCATATGTACCTCCATAGGGTGGTCCGTCAACTCTGAATGAAATCACAGATACTGAAAATAATTTGCGGACCAAAGAAGCTCTTCTAAGCGCATTGAATGACTCAGATCTCTCAAATGTTATTGACCTACCAACTGCATATGAGATCTTGACTAAACTGGAACTTCTGTATGAAGGTGATGAGTTTGTCAAGAGTGCAAGGTTGCAAAGTCTGAAAGGGAAATTTGAAAGATTGAAGATGAGAGATGATGAAAACATCTCTACCTTTATGCCAAGGGTAAATGAGCTGGTGTGTGGAATCAGGAATGCTGGTGGTGTTCTGGATGAAAATGAAATTGTTTGCAAAATTCTCAGATCCCTTCCTGCTGCCTACAAAATCAAGGTTGCTGCCATTGATGAATTCAGAGCCCATGCAACTGTCACAAGAGAGCAGTTGGATGGCAAACTGGTTGCATTTGAAATGACTGAGTTTGGAGATGATCATCCCAAGACTGAATCTGCATTCAAGGCCAGTGCCTATGTGAAAGGCAAACAGAGATTTGATCCGGGAGAGAATTCTTCAAGGAAGTTGTCATGGTATGATCAAGCAAGGAAAGACATGGAAGAGGAAGAAGCAGAAATAGCTCAACTTGAACCCCTCATTGCAAAGAGACTACCAAGAGGATCCGGTAAGTATGAAGGAAAACTACCCTTTAAGTGCTTCAATTGCAATAAGATAGGTCATTTTGCTTCAAGATGTCTGGAAAGATCTGCAAGGTCAAATGCTAACAGACAAAGGTTTCAAAAGAACTACTATTATGTTCATGAAGAAGATGATAATGAAGGAGTAACAGATGATGAATCAGAAATGGGAAGCAAATCCAGAAATGAATGGGTGTTTATTGCCATCAAGGAAGAAGGTTCAATATCCTCTGAATTTGTCAATCATAAGGTTGTAGAAAGAGCTTTGGCTGCCCAAGTTAAAGAAAAGGATGATTGGGTTATTGACAGTGGTTGTTCTCACCATATGACAGGTGACAAGAACAAGTTCTTAGATTTGGAAAGGTATGAAGGAGGAATGGTAAGGTTTAGAGACAATTCTGCTGGGAGAATCAGAGGTAGAGGAACCATTTCCTTTGATGGAAAAAGAAAAACCGGTAATGTACTATATGTTGAAGGGTTGAAGCACAATCTTCTTAGTGTTGGTCAGTTGGTGGACAAAGGTTATGACCTCCGGTTCAAGAATGGAAGATGCAAGATCTTTGAAAGCTCCGAAACTGAGATTGCATCCGGTACTCAAACAAAAGGTAATATCTTCCATCTAGTTGGCTCTAATAAAAGTTGTCTGTTTGTTCAAGTTGATCAGAGTTGGTTATGGCATAGAAGGATATGTCATGTGAATTTTGACAACATCATCAAGATAAGCAATACTCAGGCTGTAAGAGATCTTCCTAATTTGGTGAAACCTACAAATAGTTTGTGCAAAGAATGTCAGCTAGGTAAACAGAGGAGAGTCTCTTTCAAAAGCAAGGATCAGTCCACTACCGGATTACTGGAATTAGTTCATACTGATCTATGTGGTCTGACAAGAATCAAGAGTATGCAAGGTGATAGATATTTCATGTTATTAATTGATGATCATTCCTGGATGATGTGGGTTACCTTCCTAAAAGAGAAATCAGAAGCCCTTGAGAAGTTCAAAATCTTCAAAGCTATGGTAGAGAATCAAACTAGATTGAAACTGAAATGTTTGAGGTCTGATAGAGGTGGTGAATTCACTTCAGGTGAATTCATAGACTTTTGTGAGAAGCATGGCATAAGGAGACAATTGTCTGCCCCTAGGACTCCGCAGCAGAATGGAGTTGTTGAGAGAAAGAACTAGACCATCCAAGAAGCTTCCAGGACAATGATGATGGAAGCAAATGTTCCCCAAATGTTTTGGAGAGAAGCTGTCAGCACTGCAGTCTACACTCTTAATCGAGTTCAAATCAGAAGCAATACCGATAAGACTCCTAATGAACTCTGGTTTGGTGTAACTCCCACTGTGAGATATTTCAGAGTATTTGGTAGCAAGTGTTATATCAAAAGAGATGAAGATCTAGGAAAGTTTGATGCTAGAAGTGATGAAGGAATTTTCTTAGGTTACTCCACTCAAAGCAAAGCATACCGGTGTTACAATAAGAGATTGAGAAAGATGATAGAAAGTACAAATGTGAAGGTTGATGAAGGAATTGAGAAGCCCTCAATATTCTATGAATGTGATGAAGATGATCAGAATGATTCTCTAGTGGAAAGAGCTCAATCCTCCTCTAAAATTCAGATTTAGACTAATCCGGTAAATCAGGAAGAAGAGGTGTGTCTAAATGAGCCTGATCAAGAAACAATAGTGCAAGAAACTCCCAAAATTCTAAGGTATGTAACTCTAAATCATTCTGAAGATCAGATCATAGGTGACAAAAGCAAAGGGGTACAAACAAGGAGAAGAATTGCTCAAGAATCAAATGAATGTTGTCTGATTTCAAAGATTGAACCTAAGACAATTGATGAAGCCTGCAATGATGAAAACTGGACAAAAGTAATGGAGGAAGAGTTGATACAAATTGAGAAAAATCATACTTGGGATCTTGTTCCTAGACCTAGAAACAAGAATGTGATTGGAACCAAATGGGTCTTCCGGAACAAACTAAATGAAGTTGGTGAAGTGATCAGAAACAAAGCTAGATTGGTCTGCAAAGGCTACTCTCAAATAGAAGGAATTGATTTTGAAGAAACTTTTGCTCCAGTGGCAAGAATTGAAGCAGTCAGATTATTTCTTGCATTTGCTGCCTTCAAAGATTTCAAAGTATATCAGATGGATGTCAAGTCTGCCTTCCTAAATGGTGATTTGGAAGAAGAAGTTTACATTGAACAACCGGATGGATTTCAGTTGTCTGATAATGATGATATGGTCTGCAAGTTGAAGAAAGCATTGTATGGATTAAAGCAAGCCCCAAGAGCATGGTATGAAAGGTTGGATAAGCATCTTGTGTAGATTGGATTCAACAAAGGTACTGCTGACAGTAACTTATATTTCAAAATTGATCATGAAAATATTTTGATTGTTGAAGTATTTGTGGATGATATCATTTTTGGAGGAAGAGATAGTATGTGCAAAACTTTTGCAAATTAGATGAAAAGTGAGTTTGAAATGTCTATGCTTGGTGAAATGAATTTCTTCTTGGGTCTGCAAATTGCTCAAACAAAGAAAGGGATCTTCATTTCTCAGACCAAATATGTGAAAGAATTGTTGAGAAAATTTGTTATGGAAGATTCAAAGCCAATGAACACTCCTATGGCAACCGAATGTAAGTTGAGCAAAGATGATGACTCTCCTAAGGCAGATCAGACAAAGTATAGATCAATGATTGGTGGATTGTTGTATCTCACTCAGACTAGACCAGATATAATGCAGGCTGTTGGTCTTGTGGCAAGATTTTAGGCTGATCCTAGAGAATCTCATGTCATGGCAATCAAGAGAATCTTTAGATATCTAAAGGGGACCATTGAGTATGGTTTGTGGTATCCTAGAGATCATGATTCCTCTCTCCATGCATATACACATGCAGATTAGGCAAGAGATATGGATGACCGGAAGAGTACCAGTGGTGGAACATTCTTTTTGGGAAAGAGATTGGTTTCTTGGTTAAGCAAGAAACAAGATGCAATATCTCTGTCTACAACTGAAGTAGAATACATTGCAGCAGCAGGTAGTTGCACTCAAATCTTATGGATGAAGCAGATGCTAAAAGACATTAAAGTAGAATATGAGGAGCCTGTCACAATTTTTTGTGATAATTCAAGTGCAATAAATATTTCTAAGAATCCGGTGTTGCATTCTAAGACCAAGCACATATCTATCAAGTTTCACTTTCTGAGAGAACAAGTGAACAAGGATGAAGTCAGATTAGAGTATGTATCCTCCAAGGATCAGATTGCAGATATCTTTACTAAACCTCTTCCCAAGGACTCTTTTGAGTATCTCAGGGAGAAGTTAGGGGTCATGGCCCCTCCGGAGATGAACTAGGATGCACTGATGTGCATCAGTCTGGTGCATATCACAGTCATATCTTGTGATCCGGATTGATGATGGGGAGCTGCTACTAAGGGGGAGTAGCTGATATAATGCTGATGTGTTAATATTGCAAGTATGAGCCCTTTGCCATTGATGTCAAAGGGGGAGAGAAGACATGTGAAAAACAAGTGATTGATGATCAAAGGGGGAGCAATAAAGGAAGAGAAGACATGTGAAGAGTTACTGTTGATAGGGGGAGCTGTGACAGAAAGGAGAAGTTCTTGTCTTGATGGTTTTTCACATCATATGTTGCCATCAATGACAAAGGGGGAGATTGTTGCAAGTATGAGGTTAGCCAGTGTTGTCATTGATGTCAACATACTCATATTGCATTGGCAAGAAGGATTGGATGAGCTGTGTGCTGAGGATATTGAGAAAATTAGTCTCAATTAGGAACAGTGAAGAACAGTGTTGTTAAGAAGGCAAAACTACTCAATAGGTTGAGATTCAGAGGTTGCAGATTAAAGGGTTTGTAGATATGAGTCTTGAGATGATCTAGTTAAGATTTCAAAGGTTTGCATGAAGATTTGAAGGAGTTGTGATCGATCAAGTAGAACCAGTTCCGGGAGATGCTCTGTAGTGACAGAGTGTTACAAAAAGGTCTGGTGAGATACGGAAGTGCATTGTCCTATTCTGTGGATTGGACAGAGTGTTTGGGATGTCCTGGTGATATGTCATCTCGATTAGTATGTGGTTTGGAGGTCTGGAAGCACCTCTTGTAGTATGACAGTGGCGATAGACTGTGTTCTTGAAGTTTCGGATGAGGAAGAGAAAAGATTCCAGTGAGCAGAGGAGTGCAGATGTACCTGGTCATTCAGGAAAGCTTGTGAAGGTTCGTGGATCATGTTGAGGTTATGTTGTTGGTCCGCATTGATTGTAGAGCCCAGAATTGAAGATATGCCTCCGAATGAAGTTCTTGTTCTGACTAGCCAACCGAATGAGTTGTTCATCCTGCGAATGTTCTTGTGGTGGCCGACCGGATGTGTTACTCATCTTGCGGATGTTCTTATGGTTGATTGCCGACTTAGATGATTGTTCCTAAGTCGATGTCTTATATAAATAAAGGTTTGTGAGTTCATTTTGATGTGTGGATGGGGAACGGATGAGTGTGGTGTAGCGAAAGAGCAAAAGGCAAAGCAGAAGTGTTTCCGGCTTAAATGGAACTGATCCAGACATGGTGAAGATGTCATTCTCTAGTTCAAGGTTATGATTCTTATTATCTTGTAGACAATGTGTCTCTTTGTAGGTAGTGTGCCTCTTTCTGAGCAGTGTGCTCAGGCAGTGAGCCTTGACTGGCATGTGCCATGCATTTTTCTTATTCTTCTAATAGAGAATAATCCTTGGGTTAATCACCCCATGGTTTTTCCCTTAACCGGGTTTTCCACGTCAAAAATCTTGGTGTCTAATGTGTTGATGTTTATCTGCTTCGGTTTTTATGATTTCTGCTTTAATGAATGATTAATTGATATGCTGCTAACTAACCAAGAAGAATCAAGTGTTTAAAATAATAGTAAGGTTTTCACACAGCTGATTCACCCCCCCTCTCAGTTGTGTGCCCTAGATCTAACAGGGAAAACCCTTACAGGTGAAAAACCCCACACTCCAAAACACAGCTCAAATGTATTACAGTAAACAATAACAAATTACAATACAGTTTTAGAGCCAATGCTCTTTCAGGAGTCTTTAAATGTCGAATCTGGAGATATTCTGGCAGCATAACAGTACTTGTACCAAAGTTATCTATCTCCCATCCAAGAACCTATTTATATAGAGTTTACAAGGCAAATATGGAACCTTCTAGAGATGGGCGTCCATCTTGGACTCATGCCCCAAAACCCATGCCTAAGGACACTTGTCCAACATCCCATCCTAAAGTGGGCGCCTGGTCCCAAGATAGGTTACGACAAATGCTCTTATGCACCTTACAGTTATCAGAGAATCCATCATACACTGACTAAAAATATCACATTCCTCTTACATGTCATAAACTCCCTTGACCGCCCAAAGATGCCTTTCTCTCATGCAGAGATACTCACTGACACTTGTCATTAATTAAAAATCATTTGAGCTTTCGAGGGCATTGCCCCCGAGCCCCCATGAGGGTGCTGTCCCTTGACCCCGCCCTATACTGCGATAGGGATCGCACCAGGGGCACTGTCTCTGGACCCCACAAGGGGCTACGCCCCTTGACCCTGTCTTGGGGGTGCTACCCCCAAACCCCCGTTAATTATTCAAGGGGGAAACCGCGGCTGCCAAAGTCACCAAAATTTATCCTCCTGCATATACACAAGGTACTGACTATGCCAACTCAACATGGGATAAATAAATACAACATTAGAAATTTGCAAAGGTTGAGACACCTTAATTCCCAACATATTCTCCTGATACCATTTTCCAGATGGGACGGGGAAATCAAGAAAAGGTAGCTGGACCTAATAATTCCAGGCCAATGTCGCAACTTAGATAAGGTTGAAGAAAGAAAGAAAAAGTGTGTACTCACCAAATGGGTTGCTCCACCAACTGGGAGACTAAAACTAAACTTTGACGGCATGACAAAGGGCAACTTAGGTGTCTCTAGAGTCAGGGTCATCATCTGAAACTCCCATGGAAAGACAATTTGGGCCTTCTCAAAGAAACTGCCTATCGACACTAATAATGAATGCAAATTCTTAGCTCTAGTCGATGGTCTTCAACTTTGAAAGGATCAACAATTAACTGACTTAGATATTGAAGGAGATTCACTGATATGTATAAATTCCATAATATCCAAAAGCATTACCAATTAGAAACTAAATTATTTGGCAGAGGCAATTTGGGAATGTTTAGATGAATTAGGCAATGTGACATTTGCCCACACCTATTGAGAAGGAAACAAAGCAGCTAATTTCCTTGCTAACTAGGACTATGTACAGGAAGAGGAAACTATTATGGCAGAGACATGTGATCCATGGCTGGACTTGCCACTGCAGTGACAGTTGAAGGAATACATGGAATAGATCCCCTAAGAATTGCAGAGATTTGGTTGGTCTCCAAAGCTGTATTGATAGTACACTTAACTAACATTCCTGGTTGGATTACCTTATATGGGGGCCGAAAGAAGATCTCTTCACCATTGTGCATCATGGAGATTGAGTGTGACTGCATATGCTAGAGGAGAGTGGTGTCAAGCTCAGAGAGTTCTGTGGACTCTAAGAATGAGGAAGAGTGAGAGGGGGAAGAACCAGATGATCAAAGAGATTAGGTTGAGCCACTGGAGGAAACCAAGATAGAACAAATCAAGCAGTTGTTCAACGTTGATCTAGATTATGTAGCAGAGGAAATACTAAAAGTAATAGGCGAAAGCAATCTCCTAGAAGACCATGTCCACAACAAATTCCTCTATGAGGAATTCCTATCAAACTGCGTCCTCATCATGGTAAGGAAGGCTTGTCGAAAGATAATGGCAAATGTGTTTATGCGGGAGGAAATGAAGGAGGCTACCAATGCAGCAACCTCTGCTTTCAACAAATGCCCAACCCAAGGATGGATTGGAGAAGTCTTTGTTGTTGTAGTCATGAACAAAAAGAAAAAGACTCTGATTGTATCTGCCCAATCACTGGTACTCTTTTGGGAAGGTATTGAACGTGATAATATGGAGACCTTCTCCTATTTCATAAGTCACTATGGTGACCTCCTTTCACCATCTTAAGTGGAGCAGGTAGCGCAGCTGGCGGTAGGCCTTTGTGTGCTCTAGCATGCTTAGGACTACTAGATTAGTTATCTATATGTATGCTCATATTGCTACTTAATAGTATGTTTTTGTATAATTTTTGGATATAATATAAAGGGAGCTACCCCCACTGGTAGCACTTATTTACCAAAAAAAAAAATATATTGTACTTAGAAGATGGTTGATATTGGACTATATGCACTTGTATATCCATTCATTTTAATTATATAGATGGTGAAGTTATAAACTAGGATTTTTTATGTTGTTAACCTATCAATATGATACTTATCTTTAACTTGTGATGCCAATACTATGTGTATACACCTAAAAAAGGCTTGAGTCAAATTAAATAAATATTTTAATATTTATTTTATTCTTATTCTTCTATCAATTAAATAAATATCCTAATTTATTTAAATGGTTCACATTTCTCTTATTCCTCTAATAATTAAATAAAATCAATTTATTTAATTAAATACCCTAATTCCTCTAATGTCTCATCTAATTAAATAATCCTAAATTATTTAATTAAATCACAAATTCCTCTATTCCAAAGTCCTAAATTCTATAATTCCACATCATCTCATCCATGTCATTCTTCCACCTCACCTTTCCACCTCACCACGTTGCACACATAATTAAATATTTTAATATTTAATTAGCTAATTATCCTCACTCACATGTGTCCTAATATTTCTCAATCACCTTTATGCTCAAAGACACTTGTCTTTTTTATTCTAGTTCATCTCTCACATTCCATCAGATCAAGAGTCCTTCTTCCACAATCTACTCATAGTCTTCCACTTTTAACTCACAGGCCATTTGTGAGCACATTGACATGTGGCTCATGGATCCACATATTCCTCTACCTTGTAAACATAGTAGAAACATTTCCCATAATTATCTCCCCCAACTCCATCTCAATTGTACATATCACAGATAATTCCTCCAGTCGTGGATCTTATGACACTTGGAATTGGTCCATCCTTAGCTTATAAAAGCAAGGTTCTCACACCCATTTTGCATACACTCAAGCTTTTAGTAATCTTATTCTACAGAAATTCCACCGTAGCTCCCAAGTGTGCCTTTGGCTCCATTGCATTTGCATCTAGTTTTCATTATCCTCATCTCATTATCATCAACCATGGCTACATATCATTATCCCCATCCTTCATCTTAGTTATTGCATTGTAGTTCCATTGCATAAATCCTCCACATAACCATTCTATCTTTGTCATCTTAACAGCAAGGAAGTATGACTTTTGAGAGCTCTACAATCATACAAGATCAAAGAAAGATAGGCAACAATGGAAGGTATGAGGTAAATCTATTTGCAAAGGTATTATCTTTTGTTTGTTGGAATTTGTCTGATTTCTATTGAAGTTATTGAATATTTAGCTAGTTCCTATGCTAGTTCAGAAATTCAATCACACTATGCATGCTTGATTGAATGATACCTAGAATATTGTCTTGAGAGTAGTATATCTATTCTTAGATTAAGAAATTCTCATGTTTGACAACAACAGAGCATAACTGTATACATAGTGAAGAGCAATTCCATTTCCCACTAAACCTAATACAGCTAAGGCATGCATGTAACCCAGCAGATGATCCCATCCTACATCAAGAAGTTCAAAGGGTGAAGATATGCTACATTTAATTATCAATCTAGGGACATGTTTCTTGAAATGATGTTCGTACTATATGTACAGCTAAAGAAATGTTAGGTACTCAATTGTGTATAGCTTAAGAAAACAAAATCAAAGCAATGTTGGAATGGAATCAAAGTAATGCTGAAAGGAAATTGCAAGTTCAAAAAGTAAACTATATCATTGTTTAAATACAATAGAATGATAACTGCAATTGAACCATAATCTAGGTAATAATATCTAAAACCAAATCATAATCTAAGTCTGAGATCTCAAAATCTACTTACATAAGAGTGAAACTAACAGGTGGTAGCCTAACTGCAAGTGGGCCCTTGCTTGGGTTGTACTAAATCAATACATTCATTTCTAATATGAGATAGAGCATGGGAGAAGGATAGGCAATTGAAATGAATAATAATAACCACTGGTCCACTCCCCTTCATCAAAGGGAAGGATTCTTTATTCCTACAGAGTTACAATACTACTAGGAAACAAGAGCTTTAATCAACTTGGAAAGAGAATCCTAATTAGAACACTTAGAATGGAACCAACTCATCCCAAAAACATGGAAGCAGTTATTATTCAGCCTCAACATGTCTTCTCTTTGAGAGTAAATATTCTACCATGATGTTCCCTACATCTTATCTTGGTCTTCATAGAGGAAACAAGTTGTTGCAAGACATCTGCCAATAACTGTGTGCTTCACTGTAGGAACTAGCCATTGGCTACAGGAACTTCTATAGGTGTGACTGTGGAAACTCTACGCTTTGGCTACAGGATGGCTATGGCATGGCTGCAAGAATTATGTAGCTTGGTTGCATGTTAGTAATCTTGGATGCTACAAGAAGGGTTAGTCCCATAAAAGTCTCTAACCATAAAGATCATTGTAAACATACTTATTCACACCATATTGCATATGAAAATAACCATTTTAACTATACAATATTCATTAAAACATTATGTAATTAGTATAGTACTTAATCCATATATGATATAAAGTCTTGGCCATAATAGGATAAAAGTGTCTGCAAAAAGGTACTTAGAAATAGGAGAAGTAAAGATTAACCAAACAATTATGAGGCTCATCATACCACCCAAATTAAGGTTGTGTTTGTCTTCAAGTAAATAAGAAACTTAAGCAACTAAGGAACTAAACAGCTAAGGCATTGAATTAAACATGAGGGTAGTGCTTCTAAAATAATAAGGATCCACATATCCTTCTTTCTCCTTCAAGAAGAATCCCTTCTGACCCTCTATGCACTCCCATCTATTGTTTTCATCCTCTGCCTTGTAAGGTTTTTTGCCAGTACAATGAGGAATTGGATACCAAAGAAGAGGTGGATGAAAATAAAGTGGTAACCATACTAATTTGTGTGCTCTGGCCATATTGACATACATATGCCCTCTACTCACTGCTGCATGAAAATTGTACAACGAGTGTGGCTCTTTCTTTCTTAATTCTATTGTGAGTTCCTACCATCTGGATTTACACCCCTCAAATGCATCCTTTCCTATTTCTCTCTGCACTTTCTAATAGGTTATATAGACTACTTGTTGATTTCATAGGAGTTTTGTAGCCACATTTGAATTCTTTTGTAAATCAAGCCATTCTTCAACAACTTCATTGGGATCCTTCACCTCTGATCTAATCATTAAAGACATGGATTTTTCTTTCTCCTGGAGGTTCCTTATCTGCACTCCCTTGTCATATTTATTTCTGATAAAAGAAATGAGTGCCCTTACTTGTATGTTCCACACATAAAGAATGGGGATCCAATATAGATCATAAGGGATCGCCATATTGTGTAGATAAAATTTCCAAAGATAATCTTGTAACTCTACTGAGGATGTCCTAAAAATCTTGAAAAATCTTTGAGCTATATCTACTAAGAATGGAAGATTACATACAAGCTGCATGAACTATAAAATCAAAAACTTCTCTTTCAAAAATAATGTGTAGACCCTAGCAGGTGGTCTGCATTGTATGATCTGACTAGTTAGCTCTACCATATTTCCCATCCTCTATTCCATTTCACTAATTTCCTTCTCCTTTTCTTTTATCTTTTTATTAAATGTCTCCTCCATCTCCTTTTTCTCTTCTTCACATTTCTTCCTCATCAACCTGATCTCCTTATCCCTCCTCCACAACAGATAATCAATGGATGGCCCATCCATTTGTATGGCTGCAGGATGTCCAATGGGACCAGCCGAAGTAGAAGATATGTCCTATTCCATGGGTCTGTAGAAAACAATGCTTACTTCCCATCCATCTCTGTCTCTTCATTTATCTCTTCTATGACCACTTGGTCCAACCTGTCCAACTCACTATTTTTCTATTCCTTTGCCCTCAATTTTTCCTATAGCTATTGATTGGCATTCACTTGTTCAGGCCAAATTCTTACTTATCATAGTTATCTTTCTTAGGGTAACCTAAAGTTCTCCCTCATCCTCTGTTTCTATGTCAACGGGAACCATTCCCTTATTTATATTTTGACCAGTAAATTCAGAAGAGGATGGGGTAGAGTCCCTTGTGGTATCAAATTCTGGGGTACTTGACCCATTGGACTGATCCATGTAGACAAACATGTCTTCTCTCTCAGAGTCTATGTTGATTTCCAAAAGCACCACTTTAGGTTTTGAGGATGCAGGCTTGGATTATGCCCCTTTAGTTTTAAGGTGATGAGAACTCCTAGGCTTTTGAGCTAGTGGAGGTTTGGTTGTCCTTGGATTTTTCTTGCTTGTTTCTAGCACAGAGGGAGATAACTTTCATTTCCACTTGGATTTAGAAGTAGAAGAAGGTGAATTTTTATCTTGCATAGGTGCAATACTTTCAGACAAAGATACTCATTTTTCATGCACAAGTGAAGTGGTTTCTAGTAGGGTTTTAGACATAGGAGGTAAAACTTTAGTTGCAACATATGAAATTTTAGGTGCAGAGAATGAAGTCTCATATACAAGGGTCTTTGCAGACTCATGCATAGATGTTGCAAGACTCCCTGAGGGTGCTATAGGGTCAAATGTTGGCACTGCATGCCCTTCAAAAGAGGCTACATGTTCAGCCGAAGATGCTATAGGTTCTTCTCCTAGATTTTCTACCTCTTCTTCATGTATATTCTCTATTTGTTACACATTACTCCATCTCATTCTAAGCCTATGACCATGTGGCCCTACATCAAGCATCTTCCTAATGTGGCGCAGACCAAAAAATACTTCCCATGATGCATGGGGAAACAATTCGTTAGGGAACTTGTTATTCAAACCTTTTCTTACCAACAACTAAATGAGCCCATGTTGAGATAATGCAGTTGTGGTTCCTTTTTTATACTCTTTTACCATTTAAAAAAAATGAAACATGAAATTGGGAACATTTATAATTCTCCCAGGAAAGTCACCTAGACATTAGTGCAACATGTTAGACATGTAGACATCTATGGAATGCACTAGCATCCCATGACCATCTATCACCCAGTGACCATTTTGAGAATTTTTTTACCATCTTCTTTACATGCATGAATTATTGTAATGCTTTTGTCACATTCAAGTGGCTCATTTTGACCTACCTTTCCTCTTCTTCCCTCCCATCCTTCTATTTCAAATCTTCTTGGAAAATCTTGGAAACTTCTTACATTCCCCATTATGGTTTCTCTCACACTCTAGGCATTCTACAACACTCTTTATGATTTTCCTCTGCATTCTTCAATGGAAAATGACAATGTTGTGATTCTCCTTTTCAAAACATTTGATATCTGTGTGGGGTTTTGGAACCATTACCTTCAGCTGGTCCTTTGCTTGGATCTTATTTTTTCCTATGTAGCATTCATCTCACTTATTGGAGGTGCTTAAGTTCCTTTTTCCTCTCTCTTCATTAGAGATTTAGTGTAAAACCCCTCTTTATACAGAAGGCACTTTTTGGGTTTCTCATTTCCTTCATTTCTATAATATGCATGGTGCAAGGGCACCATAGTAAAATCTACTATGTTGAAATAAGGCCTATTTGGCCATGTCATCTTGTTCATGTTTTGTTTTCTAACAACCTAGAAGTCTTTGTATTCCATTTGGCAAATAATAGACACATTTTGTATCTAATAGAATTCAGAGAAATCAACAGGAGTCAGTTGGGATTCAGGGCAGTTGGCCTTCCCTAACCATTGAGCAACCGTTGATTTTCCAACTCTGGCTTAATAAAAGCACAGAGGAGCAACCAAGAGGGTAGACTATAGATTTGAAGATTGTGATTCAGAAATCAGCTAAGCAAAAAAATAACTTCTATCCATCATCTTTTGTGTTTGATCTGTGTATTTCCTAACTGTTCATAATAGCTCTCTATTCTCTACAATTGAAATAGTTTAGTCTAAATTATCGAAGATGAGTCGATAACCATTCCACTCGTGGATTTCCAAAGAAATCAGTGGAATGGCATCGGCCTGTACATATTTCTATTTGTTTTTCTTTTCATTTACCTGTTTGGTGGGGCAGATGTTCCGGACTGAGGAGTGTGCACAGTAGCATGCCCTAGCATCTCTATGTGCTAGGCGTAGAGTGTAGTTTAGACTATGTGTGAGTGACAACCCTATCGGTGTATCGGCAACTCTGGGGTAAGTCCCACTGACAGGTCAAGTCTCACCGAGGGGGTTTGTCTATCGGCACATCAGCTAGAGGTTGTAAGTGCTCACCGATGAGAAGAGTCTCACTGAAGATAAAAGTCATCGGCATATCGGCGAAGTAAAGTATAACGTGGCCGATAGTAATTGTCTGGATGATAGCAAAGGGAGGATGTTATCGAAGTATCGGGGGGATATTATTTGGTTCCACCGATAGGTGTATATCTTGCCGAAACCGTGACTAAAAATGTTAATTGGTCTTAGTCACATCGGGGTGGAAAGAAGTCAAGCCACGCCGATAAGAGGTATCGAACAAACTTGGTGTTCAGCAAAACAGTTCCAAAGGTCGCCGATAGTCTATTTTGTTGCCAATGGCAATAAGAAGGAAGTTCTAACAGAACCATATGAAAGACATAAAAATATTTACCCATCCTTTCCTAAGTTGAAAGAGTAAGAATATTTTTTCTTTTGGCTCCTCATCATATTGGTATCAGAGCCATAAAAGGTTCTATGGTTGATCTGGTATATGTTAGCAGAGGAGAGCGAAGGAGAGGCTAGCAATATGCCTCCAAAGGGGATGACCACTGAAGTGGTCAAAAAATTTAAGGAGATGGAAGAGAAGATCAAAACTGGAGTCAGGGAAGCACTCCAGGATGAGTTGAAGGCACTGAAGATAGGAAAGAAATCAGATGATAAATCTAATGGAGAAGAAGAAGAAGGAGAAGAAGGAGAGGAACAAGAAGAGGCAGAGATACTGGCTGATCAAAAACATTTCCTGGAAGCCATTAAATCTATTGGCAAGGACTCTTCGGAGGCTTAGATGGAGATACCCATGTTCAGTGGGAAGATGAATGCTAATGAAGTCATGGAGTGGACTGAGGCTCTAAACAATTACTTTGAGTACAAAGAAGTTCCTGAAAGTAAGAGAGTTAAGTTTGCAAAAACTAAACTCAAAGGTGCTGCCCTTACAGGGTGGAATTACACCCAAGGAGAGAGGGTAAAGAATGGGAAGAGTATGATCTCTTCGTGGAACAGAATGCTGGAGAAGATCAAGTCCCAGTTCCTTCCATCTGACTACGAGGTGTAGATTTACAGGAAAATGTAGAACCTTAAGCAAAAAGATATGGATGTAGCTACTTACACCGAGGAGTTTCACAAATACACTCTTTGTTGTGGGTACATGGAGGATGAAAAAGCCAAGCTAGCAAGGTATCTAAATGGTCTAAGGTTCAATATTCAAGATGAGATTAGTTTATTGACCCTTGAAACTGTGGAAAAATGCTTTCAAGTAGCATTAAGAGATGAAGAGAAGCTACAAAGGAAAGGTGAGCAGCAAGGTAGAGGAAGAGGTGGCAGAAATTTTAGAGGCAGAGGCAATTTTGGAGGAAGAAGTCCTAACCAGAGGCCTAGTGGTGAGTCTAGCCAAGAAGAGCAAGTTGGAGACACAATTAACAGAGAAGGCTACCAAGGAAGAAGGCCTAATGGAAGAGGTGGGACAAATGGATCAGGTAGAGGATCCAAGTTCTCCAATATGAGATGTTATAACTGTAGTCAGATAGGGCACCTGGCATACAAGTGTCCAGAGAAGGCCTCAACTTCTCATGGTGGTGAGAAGAGAACCACTTTGATTCAAGAGGATGCAAGGAGTGTGACATCCCCTAAAGTGAATCTAGCATCAAAAATGGGAGAAAATCTGATGATCAAGAGGACGCTGCTCAAGGAACCAGTGCAGACTGAACCATCTCAAAGAAGGGCTTTGTTTAGGATCAACTACAAGATCCAAGGTAAGGTTTGTAAGGTTATTATTGATTATGGTTCTACTGATAATATTATATCTTTGGAAGTAATGAATAAGTTGAATCTAGAAAAGATACCCCATAGCAGTCCATATAAAGTTAGTTGGTTAAACAAGGGACAACATATAGTCACCAATGAACAAGCATGGGTAGAATTCAGTATTGGGGGGTATAGAGACAAAATTTTGTGTGACATCCTTCCAATGGATGCTTGCCATCTTCTGTTGGGCAAACCATGGCAGTTTGACAGAAAGGCTCATCGTGATGGGGAAAAGAATGCTTACTCATTCCAAAAGGATGGTGTAACTTATAGGATACAGTTATTGGTAGAAAGGGATTCACAGCCTGTAGGATCTCGTGTAATGCTGGTAGGAGAAAAAGAATTCATGGATACACTAAAGGAAGGTGGTGGAGTAGGTTTTGCTTTGATTGTGAAGCCTAAAGGGGAAAATAGGAAAATGTGAGAGACGTAGGGCCTAAGGAGGTCAGAGATTTGCTTGAGAGTTACAAAGGAGTAATTGCAGCAGATATACCAGACTCACTACCACCTATTAGAGATATCAGCCATCGGATTGATCTCATGCCGGGAGCTGTACTTCCCAATATGGCAGCCTATAAGATGACCCCTCAGCAGAATGAGGAGATAACCAGGTAGGTTCAAGAACTTTTAGACAAGGGGTTAATAAGAAAGAGTTTGAGTCCATGTGTAGTCCCCATTGTTTTGGCACCAAAGAAAGATGGGAAATGGAGAATGTGTACTGATTCCAGGGCAATAAATAGGATAACCATCAGATATAGGTTTCCTATTCCTAGAATTTAAGACCTAATGGAATATTTGCGGGGTGCTACCTATTTCTCTAAGATAGACTTGAAGAGTGGGTACCATTAGATAAGGATAAGAGAAGGTGATGAATGGAAAACAACATTCAAAACCAATGAAGGGTTATATGAATGGCTTGTACTGCCTTTTGGTTTGTCTAATGCTCCTAGCACTTTCATGAGGCTAATGAATGAAGTATTGTAGGATTTCATAGGTAAATTTGTGGTAGTATACCTAGATGACATTTTGATATTCAATAAAAGTAAAGAAGAGCATTTGAAACATATAGAGATAGTCTTGAAGAGGTTGAAAGACTAGAAGATGTTGATAAACTTGGACAAGTGTGATTTCATGAAACAAGAGTTGATCTACTTGGGTTTTGTCATTTCCAAAGGTGATCTAAAGATGGATCCTTCAAAGGTGGAGGCTATTCTGAATTGGCCCACACCTAAGACAACAGGGGAGGTAAGGAGTTTCCATGGTTTGGCCACATTCTATAGGAAATTCATTAAGAACTACAGTGACATCTGTGCACCTATGTTGGAAACCATCAAGGGTGGTTGCAAGGTGAAGTTTGTGTGGACGAGAGAAGTAGATAGGAGTTTTGAGAGTCTGAAACAGAAAGTTGCTAAATTCCCTATCTTAGTGTTACCTGATTTCAATAAGGTTTTCACAATTGAATGTGATGCAAGTTGGCTGGCCATTGGAGCAGTGTTGAGCCAAGAAGGGAGACCAGTGGCCTTCTTCAGTGAAAAGTTAAATGAAGCGAAGAAGAAATACTCCTCTTATGACTTAGAGTTGTATGCTATGGTACAAGCTCTGAAAAAGTGGAGACATTACCTGCTTCCCAAGGAATTTATTGTGTATACAGATAACCATGCTCTCAGTTTTCTGAATGGGCAGGACAAACTCAGTCACAAACATATGAAATGGGTGGAAAGTCTGCAAGCATACACTTTCACCATTAAGCATAAGAAAGGAGTCACAAACAAGGTGGCAGATGCTCTCAGCAGGAGGGTGTTGACAGTCCAAGAAGTGCAACTGAAAAGCATGGGTGTTGAGTCACTCAAGGAATTATATGAAGAAGATCAGGATTTCAGAGAAATCTATAAGGTATGCAATGAATTTGCTAATACTTTTCATAGTGAGTTTTCAGATTTTACATTGCAGAATGCACTATTGTTCAAAGGATGTCAGTTGTGTATCCCTAAATGCTCAATGAGAGATAATATTGTGAAGGAAAAACATAGTGGTGGTTTGGGTGGACATTTTGGGTTGAATAAGACTTTAGATCTAGTAAGGAGATTTTATTTCTGGCCAAGAATGCAATCTGACATCAGAAAATTTGTTGAAAGTTGCATAGTATGCCAAAGAGCAAAAGGAGTCTCGACCAACGCAGGATTGTATCAACCTTTGCCCATACCCAACATGCCTTGGGAATGTTTGAGTATGGATTTTGTGATGGGGTTACCCAAAACAAGGGTAGGTTGTGACAATGTGTTTGTAGTGGTAGACCGATTCAGCAAGATGGCTCATTTCATTCCTTGCAGGACCACTAATGATGCTAGCTACATTGCAGGTTTGTTCTTTAAAGAAATCGTCAGGATTCATGGGCTACCCTTGAGCATTGTGTTTGATAGGGATAGCAAATTTGTAGGACATTTTTGGAGGACTTTGTGGAAAAGATTGGGAACAAATTTGTCTTTCAGTTCAGCCTATCATCCTCAGACTGATGGGCAAACTGAGGTGGTCAATAGATCTCTGGGAAATCTGCTTAGATGCTTAACAAAAGAACATGGCAGTAGTTGGGATGTGATACTCCCACAAGCAGAATATGCTTATAATGACTCGACAAACAAGAGCACAGGTCTGAGTCCTTTTGAAATTGTATATGGTAGTCACCCCAAGGGTATTTTTGAATTGAGAGACGTCCAGGGGTTGGGCAAAAGGAGTGGTCATGCTAATGCATTTGTAGAAGCCATGAAAGAAATACACCAACAGGTCAGAGATGCTTTACACCACAATAATTAGAAGATGAAGGCTTGAATGGATCAAAGGAGGAGGGATGTGCAGTATTGGGTAGGCGACTTGGTCATGGTTCATCTGAACAAAAATAGGTTGCCAAAAGGAGGCCACAACAAATTGATGATGAGGAAGATTGGACCCTGTCAGATTCTGGAGAAGTACGGTCCAAATGCTTACAAGATTGAGCTTCCTGATGATATTGCCATTTCACCCATATTCAACATTGCTGATTTGACAGTGTACAGAAGTCCTAATACAGGGGAGAATACAGAAGACCCTGTCTAGGAAAATGAAGACTGGCTGAAGCACTTACCTTCTAGGGAGCCACCAAAAATGGAGTACATTTTGGAAAGCAGAGAAGCCAGGAAGACAAGGCACAAAACATACTTTGAACAACTGGTTAAGTGGCAAGGGCTTCCAGATTCAGAAGCTACATGGATGCTGGAGGACAACATTCTAAAGCAAGGTGGAGATGTACAAGAATTGGTCTCTAAGAGGACTTGAGACATTTTTTTTTTCTGGGGAGTATGGTGCAGGGGCACCATAGTAAAATCTACTATGTTGAAATAAGGCCTATTTGGCCATGTCATCTTGTTCATGTTTTGTTTTCTAACAACCTAGAAGTCTTTGTATTCCATTTGACAAATAATGGACACATTTTGTATCTAATAGAATCTGGAGAAATCAATAGGAGTCGGTTGGGATTCAGGGCAGTTGGCCTTCCCTAACCGTTGAGCAACTGTTGATTTTCCAACTCTGGCTTAATAAAAGCACAGAGGAGCAACCGAGAGGGGAGACTATAGATTTGAAGATTTTGATTCGGAAATCAACTTAGCAAAAAAATAACTTCTGTCCATCATCTTCTGTGTTTGATCTGTGTATTTCCTAACTGTTCATAATAGCTCTCTGTTCTCTGCAATTGAAATAGTTTAGTCTAAATTGTCGAAGATGAGTCGATAACCATTCCACTGGTGGATTTCCAAAGAAATCAGTGGAATGGCATCAGCCTGTACATATTTCTGTTTGTTTTTCTTTTCATTTACCTGTTTGGCAGGGCAGATGTTTCGGACTGAGGAGTGTGCACAGTAGGATGCCCTAGCATCTCTATGTGCTAGGCGTAGAGTGTAGTTCAGACTATGTACGAGTGACAACCCTATCGGTGTATCAGCAACTCTGGGGTAAGTCCCACCGATAGGTCAAGTCTCGTCGAGGGGGTTGGTCTATCGGCGCATCGGCCAGAGGTTGTAAGTGCTCGCCGATGAGAAGAGTCTCACCGAAGATAAAAGTCATTAGCGTATCGGCGAAGTAAAGTATAACGTGGCCGATAGTAATTGTCTGGCCAATAGCAAAGGGAAGATGTTATCGAAGCATCGGGGGGATATTATCTGGTTCCACCGATAGGCATATATATTGCCAAAATCGTGATGGCAAATGTTAATTGGTCTTAGTCACATCAGGGTGAAAAGAAGTCAAGCCTCGCCGATAGGAGGTATCGGACAGACTTGGTGTTTGGCAAAACAGTTCCAAAGGTTGCCGATAGTCTATTCTATTGTCGATGGCAATAAGAAGGAAGTTCTAACAGAACCATATGAAAGACATAAAAATATTTACCCATCCTCTCCTAAGTTGAAAGAGTAAGAATATTAAAGTCATTGGCGTATCGGCGAAGTAAAGTATAACGTGGCCGATAGTAATTGTCTGGCTAATAGCAAAGGGAGGATGTTATCGGAGCATCGGGGGGATATTATCTGGTTCCACCGATAGGCATATATCTTGCCAAAACCATGATGGCAAATGTTAATTGGTCTTAGTCACATCAGGGTGAAAAGAAGTCAAGCCTCGCCGATAGGAGGTATCGGACAGACTTGGTGTTTGGCAAAACAGTTCCAAAGGTTGCCGATAGTCTATTCTGTTGCCGATGGCAATAAGAAGGAAGTTCTAACAGAACCATATGAAAGACATAAAAATATTTACCCTTCCTCTCCTCATCAATGCACTAGTTAACTCTTCATGTAATGACTCATATATCAAAATCACCAACCTAGATTTGAACCGATAAATTGAGGATTGGAAGAGTTAGTTCTCAAGTAATGACTCGTGTTGCTTCTATTCTTTCAATGGAACGACCCCCAATCTCAATGGATTCACATGACCATTCAAAAAAGCCTTCTAATCTTCTTTCATATTCCAATTACAAACCAGATGGGTGTTGCTCTCATACCAAACAGAGTTCACACAAGTTGAGCACTACACTCACCTTCAATGTGTACCAACTTTAGTTGTTTTGTGCAGGTGGTGTTTTTGTTGTTTAGAAAAAATAGTAGGTGAGAGGGGCCAGTTGTCGCCCACGCCCCAATAACCATTATGTTTTTAATCACTTGACCCAGGCCAATTAAATTTTTAAAAAGAACCAATACATGTAAAATACCAACCTAATAAATTAACACAAATGCACCAATACATGTTCACAACTCCAATAAATTAACCAATGAAATTAAGACAAGTGCACAAATGTGATGGCGAGCAGTTTCTGGCACATCGTTGCGCATGTATGGGGCGACATGTTGAAATGACACTTTTTCGACCCATGTGCACATAACGCCTTGTACATAGTAGCTTTAAACTCTTTGGTCGCATATGGAGAAACCCAAAAAAAAATTGCCGAAATCTAATATGTCTAGCTATGAGCTTGACATGCACAAAGTTAGGGAGGACGGCTACTGGCCCCTCTCCCCTTGTTGATTGTTCTCATGTTAGTGTGATGAGCCTTCTCTAAGTAGAAGAAGCATCCAAACATGGGCAACACACGGTATTCTTTAGTAAAAAGCAATTAGACATTTAGCTGTGTTGAGCAAGCAGCTTACCACCGTATGATGAATACATGGTCGATTATAAATATCGTTTCGATTAATTTCCCAACGAATGTGGGAATAAAACTCAAACTAAAATTGCAGTGCAAAGAGCAAATGGCATTTGTGAAACGTTGGAGATAGACAAGTAGTGAAATATAAGAGAGCTTGATCGACATCCGATATAATCTCATCAGAAATGTTTGTCTGCGTTTGAGTTTTCTTCTCTTATACAACGCTTATCTCTATTTATGTTGTAGATCCAGTCAAACTCTTCAAAATGAGTAGATGTATCATGTATTATGCGGGGATAGCTCAGTTGGGACAGCGTCAGACTGAAGATCTGAAGGTCGCGTGTTCGATCCACGCTCACCGCATCGCAGTAATTTCTCGGCGTCGTTGGTATTGAAAAATTGTTCATGCGATTGCTAATGTTAGGATTTTTTTGATATTGTAACACCACAAATGACGATTTTGATTCTTAAAGAGGTTATTTGCATAGATTTGTAACCTACAATTTAATATCTTTTTGATGACATCGAATGTTATATGTTCAGAATTTTTTGACGTTGTAACACCACAAATGACGATTTTGATTCTTAAAGAGGTTATTTGCATAGATTTGTAACCTACAATTTAATATCTTTTTGGTGACATCGAATGTTATCATGCTACTTGGTGGAGCACATCCATGAGAGGACTCGTTTGGTGCATTCCACAATGGGGAAAGTATGGATAAATTTTAGCATGTGCATCAATATTAGGATGCCTCTATCTTCCAAATGCCTCGATTTTGGCATGCTGAATAGTTGGTTCCTCACCAAGAAGAATTGATACACTCACATATCTATAGGTATGTCACTACCAAAGACACATGACATTATGAAGCTTGATTTTGATGAGGAGGAGACAGGGGATGTCAAGGAGTATGTTGTGGCATCGAGGCTCTATGGCCCGAGGAGACAGGTGATGTCAAGGAGTATGTTGTGGCATCGAGGCTCTATGGCCCGCTCCACCGTAAACAGTTGGCACGTTGTCGTGTCGACTGTTTACTCATTTTCGACCCTGGTTTGCTGTCGACTTTTGTTGTCGACCTGTTCAACCACATTCCTTCGACCTATTCAAAGACATTGTTTGTCGATCAGTTTGTCGAATATAGTTTTGTCGAAAGGATTTCGACCAGCCGATCGTTTTATAACGTGCTGACTGGTTATGCTTTACCCTATGGCCCCACCTGCTTTAGCAACTAAACCCTTCTTTGTTCTATGGACTGTTTGACCTCAATGTCGAGGAAAATGATGGCTATGTAGTGGCATATACAATTTAAAGTAATGGAGAGTACTTCATGGTTATGGAAGCACGCTCTCCAACACTGGGAATTGTGACCTCTATCAATGTCCATGTCAGAGTTATCATGCTACTTGGTGGAGCACATCCATGAGAGGACTCGTTTGGTGCATTCCACAATGGGGAAAGTATGGATAAATTTTAGCATGTGCATCAATATTAGGATGCCTCTATCTTTTTGGTGACATCGAATGTTATCATGCTACTTGGTGGAGCACATCCATGAGAGGACTCGTTTGGTGCATTCCACAATGGGGAAAGTATGGATAAATTTTAGCATGTGCATCAATATTAGGATGCCTCTATCTTCCAAATGCCTCGATTTTGGCATGCTGAATAGTTGGTTCCTCACCAAGAAGAATTGATACACTCACATATCTATAGGTATGTCACTACCAAAGACACATGACATTATGAAGCTTGATTTTGATGAGGAGGAGACAGGGGATGTCAAGGAGTATGTTGTGGCATCGAGGCTCTATGGCCCGAGGAGACAGGTGATGTCAAGGAGTATGTTGTGGCATCGAGGCTCTATGGCCCGCTCCACCGTAAACAGTTGGCACGTTGTCGTGTCGACTGTTTACTCATTTTCGACCCTGGTTTGCTGTCGACTTTTGTTGTCGACCTGTTCAACCACATTCCTTCGACCTATTCAAAGACATTGTTTGTCGATCAGTTTGTCGAATATAGTTTTGTCGAAAGGATTTCGACCAGCCGATCGTTTTATAACGTGCTGACTGGTTATGCTTTACCCTATGGCCCCACCTGCTTTAGCAACTAAACCCTTCTTTGTTCTATGGACTGTTTGACCTCAATGTCGAGGAAAATGATGGCTATGTAGTGGCATATACAATTTAAAGTAATGGAGAGTACTTCATGGTTATGGAAGCACGCTCTCCAACACTGGGAATTGTGACCTCTATCAATGTCCATGTCAGAGTTCATTACGGGAATCCACCAAACTTCTGCATTTGACATATTTGTAAACCACTCTACTTAAATATCATCCACTTCAATGGTCAAACAGTCAATAGCAATTTTACACCTCATCCACAACAAAAAGTGGTAAATATTTGTCCTATTTTTACTGGCCAAAATTCACCTTTGACTATTGAAGTGGATGATGTTTAAGAATAGCCCTTGTAAATAAGCTTATCATGGAAAGTTGTACATGTAACAAAAGCAATTAGCTTGTGAGCGATGAAAGAATGGATATTTTCCTTGTGAAAAAATACTTTGAGTTTTTACTAATATTTGTTTTAATTATAGCCATTGTAGTAAGCAACATCTTATACTTTGGAGCAAATGTTTTGAAAAATAGTGCAAGCCATAGGAATATGCAACAATGGACCGAAACATTGGGCAGCCACCAATGTTTCACCTTGGGAAAAATCCAACATGGTAATCCAAAGGTATTGTACAGAAACATTGAAGTATTGCACTAGCATATGAGAAGTCACCATAGCATTAATATAACCTAGCAATACAATGTGTAAAGAGAGCATGGCATTCAATAGGAATAATAATGAATATTAAAAGATATCAACCCATCTAAAGACACAAGTCACAAATAAAGACCATCTATGAAATATAAAGAATAACATATTTAACCAGTACATATATCTTAAATACATCTATCTAAAAAATGCCAAGATATCAATCTAGAGTTATTTTATCTATTTAAAGTTATTTTATTTCACTTTAGAATTATTTTGTTTTATTACTTTTGATTAAATAATAGGTCAGATCATGAAACTTGGTTGAAGTGATTAAGATCTAGTTGGATATAATCGTAAGGATTTCTAGCACTTCATATCCATCTTATTAGATTAAGATCTAGTTGGATATATTTGTGAGGATTTAGAACACTTCATATCAATAATAATAATAAGATGGAGGATATGTATAGAGTAGAAAAAATTGGGTTTGTTCGTCCAAGTAGCAATTGATCCAGGTGACAAAGTCTTGGTAGGGAAGCTTACATCAAATGGATTCATGTTAGCTACATAAGCATTGAGAATTATTTTTGGCTTCTGCTTCTTTCACAAAAGCAATATGGATGTCCACATAGATGGCTATTACAAACAATGGTGTAGGGAATCAACTTGGTTGTGACATTACCCTCGATGTTGATATTTAATTTGATCAAGTCAATGGCAAACAATTATTTCACCCACATGGATGGATTTTATAGTAACAAAGTATTGATTTAGATGTTCCAAATTGTTTACTAGAGGAGTGTACTTAGAAATGAAATATACTCTCTTATATCTAGTGTTAAGGATATAACTAAATTAGTAAATAAAAAAGGATAAGTTAAAAATACATTAGTATTATTCAAGTTTGGCTCTTATACTTACAATTAAATGTTGTTCATCTTGCATTATAGCCACAAGAAATTTCAAAAGATCTAAACTAACAAATTTGAAGATAGTTTTGGTGTATTCATAAAATAAAGGATAACCATTTTTTGGTGTTATTAAAACACAATATATAATTTTTTTTTGATAATGAGGTTACCCTTGAAGTGAAGGAAAATCCATTCCTCATGATGTGGGAATGATAAGTATTTTTTATCTTTCTTATGTTGATATTCTATATCATTGTATTGTATGAGTTACTATTTGTTTTTGATATTATACTGCAAACCTGGGTGCAGATCCCGATAACAAAATCCAAAAGACAGTAAAACATGCACGAAGCCTCAAATAGATCAAAACCAGCAAATTAACAACAGTTTAACAGCATAACCAAAAAATAGAGTTCGAGTGAATAAAACATAAACCAAGGAAATAACTAACTAAGAAGTTCCTTCCAATCATCATTGAGCAAGTTAAACATGTTCTCCTTATTCTTCAACAGAGAATCCATGCCATTGAACTAGTTGTCCTGCAGAACTGAGAAAGCAACAACAGCCTTGTGAGAAGACTTCAGCACTAGATTGATCAGCATCTTAACTTTAGACTCCATCACAGCCAGACAAGTCTTAACCTCAATCAAATACTTCTCTAGTCTCTTATTGTCCATCTCCATCCTGGCGCTCATAACCTCCTTGTCCGGGGTTTCCAGAATCACTGTGTCTTCATTGTTGGTGTCACAGAAGGAATTATTCATGGATTCAAAATGGCTGGTTCCCTCCTGATCCTGGACCAGGGCGGTCTTCACATTTTTAACTTCCACCTTCTTCCCAAAGTCCTCCTGATCAGAGGCAGAAGAGTAGTCGACAATCTTCAGAACTTGGGGCTTATCCCCCACCAGTCTGGAGGATCTTCTGGTACTAGGTCTTCTGACATCACCTTGTTTTCCCTTGGCCCTTTCCTTCACCATCTCAACTTCCTCTTCCAACTAATTTTCCTGTTCATCCATCATTCCCTGAGTCTGTTGATCGACCTTCCCACCCTTCTCAGCATTTTTACTGTAGCTTTTCCCATCACCTTTGCTCTATGCAGGAGTCCCTCTTTTACATTTTTTTCTACCTTGTATAAGAGTGTTGCTTTTTAAGTTGCAAAGGCCCACAGCTGCTTGCACCCAAGACCCCCCATGGGAACCCTCCAAACCAATCTGAATAGGGGCCCGCGGGATACGACTTCCAGAACGGGATTTAGAAGGAGAATTGGCCTTGGAAATCGAAGGACTAGAAACAGGGGCCAAAGAACTCAAAGGCAAGTTAGTGGGAGAATTAGGCATCGAAGGCACAAAGGTTTTCCACTTGGCAGGATTTCCAATCCTCACACTAAGGGGGACTTTGTCTTCAGGGTCATTAGTGGAACTATCATCAACCAGCTGGGCAGTAGGGGGTTTGGAAGGGCACAGGGCAAGGTGGTACTAGTAGAGACAGAAAATGAGCCCCTAAAGCAGAAGCAATGCAGAAACCTCAGGGTTGCCCTCGCATATTTTTTTGGATTGAATCACAGAAGCCTCCAGATTAGAGAGCAGGAAGGAGGGAAAGTTGACCTCAATTTTGTGCCAAAAATGGTTAAGAAAAGCAAAATGGTAGTGGTAGAACACTTTGTATCTCCCTTCTAAAGTAAAATAATTCATGACTAAAAAATAAACCTAGTTCCAAGGGCTTACCAGGCTTTCCCTTTTGAAGCCACCTTGCAGTCTTATTTGTTTTTCTCCTTCCTTGAAGAATAGTTTCATTCCCTCGATGTCCTGGACCCATGTCTACTTCTTGAGCCCATTCCCAGAGCAGGGTAGACTTGTAGCTTTGGCAATGGCATCCTCTAAAACCTCAAACTGGACACCTTGCACCTTCACCATCCTATTACCATCCCACGAGCCAGCAAACTGGGCCAATAAAATCTCGTCAAAACCATTCAGGTTTTCAAGGTAGGGGGTGACCCCTCCCTCATATGCTATACTCCAAACCTGTGCATCATCTTTGAATTCGCCAAAGTTCATGGGCTCAGTTCTCACCTTCTCTCCACCCATCTTTCTTACCCAACAAAACTCAACATTGAAAATGTAGTTGCAGAGCAATTCGAAGAGTCAGACGAACAATCTAGAAGGCAGAATAAAAAAACTTTAATTCCAAATCCTTGCTCACATTCCATGCATGTCCTTCTCATCTACACACGTGCTCGAATCATTATTGCCTTTAGAGGTTCACTTGTGTGAGCCTTTCATATCTAGCACACCAGAGGGTGGCCGAAAAGACTTTCCAAATCTGCTAAGACTCCAGTCATGCTTATTGCTGAGTATGTTCACATCCACGTGGGTCTTCATCATCCACGTCACCACATAGGGATTAGTGGGGCTCTCAAAGATACCATAGAGGTCACGTCTCCCCTCAAAGTGAGAGAAGACCGAAATAATACAACACCAAGCATTACAAAAAATCATTATAGTCATGATGAATTAGTGAGGCACTTCCTTTTGTATGCTAGCAATAATGTGTAAAGGTAGATTGTCTATATTTTTCCAACATCTTAGGGGATTAATATTAATCCCAAGGTTAGCTAAAAGGCTGGTAGTTTTGTTGCCCTCCCTATATATATGTCTCACTTCCCTTCCTTCAAAGTTTAATAGGAGGGCTTTTATATCCTGCACAATATCCTTCATCTTCTAGCCAACTTTAACACATCCTTTGATAGCTTCGATCATAATTTTAGAATCCCCTTCAACAATGATATTTTTTATGCCTTGAGCCAGGGAAAATTTAATTCCCCATAGGCAAGCTTCCAACAAAAGCAGCACAGAGGGAACCATTCTCTGATCTTATTAATCCCCCACCACTAGCTAACCCAAGATTACCTTTCACAGCACCATCAAAATTGAGCAAAAACCAACCCTCGGGAGGAGGGGACCATTTAGTGCTAGCCCTAGCTTTTTTCTTGCTATCATCCACCTTGCATACACTCAATGGGATAACCCACTAATTGATCAGATATGATTCAATAGCATTTGGGGGAGTTTCTGCAACTCTTATGGAGCTGTTGATGATGTTGTCTTGCAGGAGTTTGACAGCCAATTCAAACACTTCTCTTGGCTCTCTAAACTTTTCTTTGAATAGTCTATTATTCCTTTCTTTCCATAAACACCAGGAGATGATAGGGGGAACTGGGGCCCAGATTTCTCTGCACACAAGATTGGAGAAAGGGGGGGATTAAGCTCTAATGCAATCCACTAAACCCCCATTCTAGCACCAAGGCACATCTAACATAAACAGGGTGGTGCACCAAACCTCCCAAGCAAAGTCACAATGTAAGAGAATATGTGGGACATTCTCCTCTTCTTTCATACAAAGGATACATCTATTAGGGATTTAGAAACCTTTGATCTGTAGGTTATCCAACGTAAGAATTTTATTTTGCACTGCCAACCACTAGAAGTGGTTAATTTTTGGTATTAGATTGTTGTTCCATATTTTCTTCTAGAGGGGATCAACAATTTGAGGAAGGAAAAGATTATAAGAATATTTGACTGTAAAACACCCCGAGTTCTCTTAAGCCCAGAGAATTTTATCTTTCTAAGGAAATAGAGGAATTCTACACCCTTTTAGTGAGAGTTGGATCTCATCAGCAACCCTAATAAGATTGGCCCTATCTTGACAGTAGACGGACAACTACATCCACCCCCTTTTGTTAGGAAGGAAATAGTCACGAACCAATCCACCAAAATGATGCACAACAATATTAGCCAATCTCATGAAATTCTATAGTTTCTTTAGCAGCCCTCCTTTAATCCAACTGTCTTCCCAAAACCTTATAGTTTCTCCATCTTCCAATTTCCATTTAAGACCCCTTAAAATAATTGATCTACATTTCAAGATGTTATTCCATATCATCGAGTCATTGGGGAAGTTAGCAGTGAGTAAAAAGTCCTCAAGGACCAGATTTCCAAAGTATTTTGCATGCATAATTTTTCCCAAGTCTTTGTCACCTGTTAAGAGATTCCATCTCACCTTGGAGATCAAAGCTCTATTAAGCAAATTCAGCTTCCTTAGACCTAAACCCCCTTGGAGTTTCAGTTTGCAGACTTTATCCCATCCAAAAAGGGCTAGTCTTTTCTTGCTTTCCACTCCCGTCCATAAAAATTTCTTTGTATTTTCTCTAATCTCTCAACTATATAATTAGGAATTTTAAAAAGAGACATAAAATAAACAGGAATCCCTTGAAGAGAGGCCTTATGTAATTGGAACTTACGCGCTTGACTCAAGAGTTTCCCTTTCCACCCTGCCAACTTCCTTTGCGTCCTTTCAATAATGGAGTTCCAGTACTCAAGAGGGGCATCTTTCACCGAGAAGGGGAGCCCAAGATAAATACCAGGTAACTTACCCACCGAACAACCAAGGATCCCCATAACCTTTTCTTGTAGAACAAATGGGGTGTTAAAAAATTAAACCTAACTTTTGTCATAATTGATGCATTGGCCTATTGAGGTAGCATAAGTTTGAATAACCATTTTCCACTTTTTGGCCTCAACCACCAAAGCCGAGCCAAACAAAATGGTGTCATCCACAAATTTTTGATTCACTGTAGGGGTTGTTTTTGAAGCTAGTTTAATGCCTTTAATTTCTTTGGAATGTAGCAGATTAAGAAAACTTCTGCTAAGGGATTCAACCAACAAGATGAAGAGGTAGGGAGACAAGGGGTCACCTTGCTTGAGGCCCCTTCTAGCATTGAAAAACCCCTTGGGAATTCTATTAACAAGAACATAATATCTGACCAAAGTGACACATACCTCAATAAGTTGCATAAATTTACCTTGAAAGCCTAACTTCCTCAAAATAGTGAAAAGGAACTCCTAGTTGACTCTGTCATAGGCTTTAGAGATGTCCAGTTTGAAATCCATTCCCCAGTTTTTTCTTCTTGCCATAGAGTGGATGATTTCATGAGTGGTAATGGCAGCATCTGTTATCTGTCTACCTAGTACAAATCCTTTTTGGCAGCTGCTTATGAGTTTATCAAGAACCAGTTGCAATCTGAACACCAAGATTTTGGAGAAAATCTTGTAAACAATATTACAAAGGCTAATGGGTCTAAAATTCCCCATACAGACTGGGTCTTGTTTTTTTGGGAATAAGAGCAATGAAGGTATGATTTAGTTGTTTCATAATCTTACCCCCCCTGAAAAAGTCCCTGGCAGCTTCAGTGACATCCTTTCCCATAATGTCCCAATATTCCTGAAAGAAAGCAGGGGGGAAACCATCAGGTCCAGGGGCTTTAAAAGCACCCATGGAAAAAAGACTAGCCTGAACCTCTTCATCAGAAATCAACCTGCTAAGCTAAGCATTATCATCTTCATTCAGTAAGGTAGGAATGATGTCAATGAGATTTTGATTGATGCAATTGTCTTAAGCTTCAAGGAAATTCTAGAAGTAAGAAGCAGCAACCTGCCCAATCTAAGAGTCAATTTCAACCATGATGCCTCTGTCATCCATCAACTTGGATATGCTATTTCTTTTCCTATGCTTCATTGTTTATTGATGAAAAAAGGAGGTATTCCTATCCCCCTCCTTAAGCCATTACACTCTTGATTTCTGTTTCCAGTAGATCTCCTCCTTTAGAAGCAACTCCTTCCATTCCTTCCTCAAGGACTCTTCTTCTTTAGCCATGTCATCTGAGGTATCCCCCTCCTCCATCCTCCTTTGTAGCTCCCCAAGTTTGGAGTTGATTCTCCTTTTTTCATCAAAAATGTTGCCAAAGCTGAACCTATTCCATCCCGTAACCTTTTTTTAACTCTCAACAACTTCTGTGCAAGTTTGTACATTGGCGTTCCTTGGACATCTTCTCTCCACCAACTCATCAATTTGTCTCTAAAATTTGGGTGGTTGGTCCACATAATCTCAAACCTGAAGGAGAAGGGACCTTTTCCATTCTCTTCCCTCCAAGATAGAAGCAAAGGGTTGTGATCAGAAGTTGTTTAGGGCAAAGCTTCTAGAGAGTAGGAGCTTAAGAATTTCCAATTGGTTGAGACTAGGACTCTGTCTAGCTTGACCTGTATTAAGTTCCTCCCTTTTCTCTAATTAGTCCAGGTGAATCTATTACCTTGGATATCTTGATTCTTCAGCCCTTGTTTAAAAATCATTTAAATCCATCATGTTGTCGATTAATATAATCCATGATTCCTCAACTCTTCTTAGAGGGGAAGAGTGGAGTGTTGAAATCCCTAGCTAGAGGGTTCACTAGCAATCAAGGAAGAGAGAAGGTCCCACACCTCCCTTCTTAGGCTTCTCTGATTAGGAGCATATATATTAATCAGGTTCCGGGCATTGCTGTTAGACTCCATTATGACTGCTAGAAAGTTTTTTTTCCTTTCTATGATCCTTCCCTTAAGCTTATTGTTGTTCCACATGGTCACAATTCCCCCAGAAGCCCCATAGGCATCATAGCTTAGGTTCTCTGCATTAGGCCATATATTCCTAGCAACAGGTTGGAAACCTTCACTTTTCATCTTAACCTCTTGTAGAAGTAGAATATCAATTTTATTGTCAAAGATACAGTTCTTGAATAAGAACTGTTTGTGGGGATTATTAAACCCCTTGAATATTCCACGATAGGATTCTCATTTGATTGGGGGTTTCTTGGAGCCTAGCTTCAAGGTCCTCTATCTGCCCATTGCAATATCTTTGTTGATTTCTTTCTACTGAGTCTCTCTTTAAGACGGTCTTCCCTGCTTAGAATCAACTCCCACATCTAGAATCTTCTTCCCTGGTCCTTTACCTTTCCTCTTAGTAGTAGTCCACCCCTCTAGACTGCACCCCTTACCTAGAGGGCTACACATTCTAGGAGGCACCACCTTCTCCATAGGATCTTCCATTTCTAGAGTCCCTTCTTGGTGAATCTCCCCATCTTCTAGATGTTGGATTCAGGACAAACAACTGAGAGGGGGGGTGAATTAGTTGTCCAAAACTTGCTTCTAATTCAAACACTTAAATCCTCTTTGTTATTTAATAGCATATCAATTTATCATTCATGAAAGCATAAAGCATAAACACCAGAGAAGATACACATCAACACATGAGACACCAAGATTTTGACGCGAAAAACCCGGTTAAGGGAAAAACCACGGGGTGATTAACCCAAGGATTATTCTCTGTTAGAAGAATAAGAAAAATAGATGGTACATGCCATTTAGGGCTCACTGCCCGAGCACACTACTCACAAGAGGCACACTGCCTACAAGAGACACTGTCTACAAAGTAACAAGTATTAAAAACTTGAACTGGAGATTGACATCTTTACCATGCCTAGATCAGTTCCATTTAAGCCCAAAAACTCATGCACTGCCTTTCACACTTCTCTTCGCTATACCACACTCATCCGCTCCAAGACACACTACAAAATGAATTCACAATCCCTTATTTATACAAGGCATCGACTTAGGAACAATCATCTAAGTCGGCAAACACCTATAAGATCATTCGCAAGACGTGTAATACATCCGGTTGGCCAGTCTCAGGAAGAACACCAACAACTGGTGGTCTTTACATCAAATCCAAACTCTAACTTCAATGCAGACCGCCAATAAGAATTGTACACGATCCAAGGATCACCAAAACCTTTCCTAAGTCATCAAGAACATCCGCACTTTATCAGCTTACTGGAATTCTTCTCTTCTTCATCCGAAACTTCAAGAACACAGTCTGTCGCCACTATCACAATGAGAAAGGTGCTTCCAGACCTCCAAACCATGAACAAATCTAGTTGTCACTTCACACTGACTTCTTCAACACTCCCTCCAATCTACAGAATGAGATAATGCAATTCCGGAGCTCACCAGACCAATCTGTGACACTCTGTCACCACTAAACATCTGCTGGAACCGGTTCTACTAGAGTGACCATAACTTCTTCATATCTTTATGCAGACCTCTGAAATCTTGATTGGAGCATCTCAAGACTCATATCTGAAAACCCTTTAAACCGCATCCTCTGATCTTCATCTTATCTTAGCCTTTTACCTTAAAGTCATCATTGTTCTTCACTGTTCCTGATTGAGACTAATTTTCTCAATATCCTCAGCATAGCTCATCCAATCCTTCTCATTAATGCAATATGAGTATGTTGACATCAATGACAACACTGGTTATCCTCATACTTGCAACAATCTCCCCCTTTGTCATTGATAGCAACATATGATGTGAAAAACCATCAAGACAAGAACGTCTCCTTTCTGTCACAGCTCCCTCTATCAGCAACAACTCTTCACATGTCTTCTCTTTCTTTACTACTCCCCCTTTGATCAAGAACTTGTTTTTCACATGTCTTCTCTCCCCCTTTGACATCAATGGCAAAAGGCTCATACTTGCAATTTTAACATATCAGAATCATACCAGCTACTCCCCCTGAGTAGCAGCTCCCCAACACCAATCTAGATCACAAGATATGATTGTGATCTCCACCGGACTGATGCACATCAATGCATCCTAGTTCATCACCGGAGGGGCAATGACCCCTAACTTCTCCCTGAGATACTCAAAAGAGTCCTTGGGAAGAGGTTTAGTAAAAATATCTACAATCTGATCCTTGGAGGGCACATACTCCAATCTGACTTCATCCTTGTTCACTTGCTCTCTTAGAAAGTGAAACTTGATAGATATGTGCTTGGTCTTAGAATGCAACACCGGATTCTTAGAAATATTTATTGCACTTGAATTATCATAGAAAATTTTGATAGGCTCCTCATATTCTATGTTAATGTCTCTTAACATCTACTTCATCCATAAGATTTGAGTGCAGCTACCTACTGCTGCAATGTATTCTGCTTCAGTTGTAGACAGAGATATTGCCTTTTGTTTCTTGCTTAGCCAAGAAACTAATCTTTTTCCCAAAAAGAAAGCTCCACCACTGGTGCTCTTCCGGTCATCCACATCTCCTGCCTAATCTGCATCTGTATATGCAAGAAGAGAGAAATCATGATCTCTAGGGTACCATAGACTATACTCAACTGTCCCCTTTAGATATCTAAAAATCCTCTTGATTGCCATAACATGAGATTCTCTAGGATCATCTTGGAATCTAGCAACAAGACCAACAGCCTGCATAATATCTGGTCTAGTTTGAGTGAGATACAACAGTCCTCCAATCATTGACCTATATTTTGTCTGATCCACCTTGGGAGAGTCATCATCTTTGCTCAACTTGCATCCGGTTGCCATGGGAGTATTCATTGGTTTTGAATCTTCCATCCCAAATTTCCTCAACAATTCTTTCACATATTTGGTCTAAGAAATGAAGATCCCTTTCTTTGTTTGAGTAATTTACAGACCCAAGAAGAAATTCATTTCACCAATCATGGACATCTCAAACTCACTTTTCATTTGATTTGAAAAAGTTTTACACATGCTATATTTTCCTCCAAAGATGATATCATCAACAAATACTTCAACAATTAAGATGTTTTCATGATCAATTTTAAAATATAAGTTACTGTCAGCAGTACCTTTGTTGAAACCAATCTGCACAAGATGCTTATCCAACCTTTCATACCAAGCTCTTGGGGCTTGCTTCAATCCATATAGTGCTTTCTTCAACTTGCAGACCATATCACCATGATCAGACAATTGAAATCCATCTGGTTGTTCAATGTATACCTCTTCTTCTAAATCACCATTCAGGAAAGCAAATTTGACATTCATCTGATATACTTTGAAATATTTGAAGGCAGCAAATGCAAGAAATAGTCTGACTGCTTCAATTCTTGCCACTGGAGCAAAGGTTTCCTTAAAATCAATCCCTTCTATTTGAGAGTAGCCTTTACAAACTAATCTAGCTTTGTTTCTGATTACTTCACCAACTTCATTTAGTTTGTTCCAGAAGACCCATTTGGTTCCAATCACATTCTTGTTTCTAGGTCTAGAAACAAGATCCCAAGTGTGATTTTTCTCAATTTGCATCAACTCTTCCTCCATTGCTTTGGTCCAATTTTCATCATTGCAGGCTTCATTTATTGACTTAGGTTCAATCTTTGAAATCAGACAACATTCATCTGAATTTAGAGCAATTTTCCTTCTAGTTTGCACACCTTTGCTTTTGTCACCTATGATCTAATCTTCAGAGTGGTTCAATCTTACATACCTTGGAACTTTGGGAGTTTCTTGCACTTCTATTTCTTGATCAGGCTCATTCAGACCAACCTCTTCTTCCTGATTTACTGGACCAGTCTGAATCTAACTTTCAGAGGACGATTGAGCTCCTTGAAACAGAGAACCATTCTGGTCATCTTCATCATATTCATAAAACCTTAAGGGCTTCTCAATTCCTTCATCAACCTTCACATTTGTACTTTCTATCATCTTTCTCAGTCTCTTATTGTAACACCGGTATGCTTTGCTTTGAGTGGAGTAACCCAAGAAAATTCCTTCATCACTTCTAGCATCAAACTTTCCTAGATCTTCATCTCTTTTAATGTAACATTTGCTACCAAATACTTTGAAATATCTCACAGTAGGAGTTATACCAAACCAAAGTTCATAAGGAGTCTTACCGGTATTGCTTCTGATTTGAACTCGATTGAGAGTATAGACTGCAGTGCTGACAGCTTCTCTCCAAAACATCTGGGGAACATTTGCTTCCATCATCATTGTCCTGGATGCTTCCTGGATGGTCCAGTTCTTTCTCTCAACTACTCCATTCTGCTGTGGAGTCCTAGGAGCAGATAACTGTCTCTTTATACCATGCTTCTCACAAAAATCTATGAATTCACCGGATGTGAATTCTCCACCTCTATCAGACCTCAGACATTTCAGTTTCAATCCGGTTTGATTTTCTATCATAGCTTTGAAGATTTTAAACTTCTCAAAGCTTCTGATTTCTCTTTCAGAAAGGTAACCCACATCATCTGGGAATGGTCATCAATCAGTAACATGAAATATCTATCACCTTGCATACTCTTGATTCTTGTTGGACCACATAGATCAGTATGAATTAATTCCAATAATCTGGTAGAGGACTGATCCTTGCTTTTGAATGAGACTCTACTCTGTTTACCTAGCTGACATTCTTTGCACAAACTATTTGTAGGTTTCACCAATTTTGGAAGATCTCTTACAGCCTAAGTATTGCTTAACTTGATGATGTTATCAAAATTTACATGACACAACCTTCTATGCCATAACCAACTCTGATCATCTTGAACAAACGGACAACTTTTATTAGAACCAACTAGATGGAAGATATTACCTTTTGTTTGAGTCCCGAATGCAATCTCAGTTCCGGAGCTTTCAAAGATCCTGCATCTTCCATTTTTGAACCAGAGATCATAACCTTTGTCTACCAACTATCCAACACTAAGAAGATTGTGCTTCAATCCTTCAACATATAATACATTACTAGTTTTGCTCTTTCCATCAAAAGAAATAGTTCCCCTACCTCTGATTCTAGCAGCAGAATTATCACCAAATTTTACCATTCCTCCTTCATACCTTTCCAAGTCTAGAAACTTGTTTTTGTCACCTGTCATATGGTGAGAGCATCCACTGTCAATAACCCAATCATCCTTTTCTTCAACTTGGGCAGCCAAAGCTCTTTCTACAACCTTATGATTGATAGATTCGGAGGATATTTGATCTTCTTCCTTGATGGCAATAAACACCCATTCATTTCTGGATTTGTTTCCTATTTCTGATTCATCATCTGTTACTCCTTCATTATCATCTTCTTCATGAACATAATAACAGTTCTTTTGGAACCTTTGTCTATTAGAATTTGACCTTGCAGATCTTTCCGAACATCTTGAAGCAAAATGACCAATCTTATTGCAGTTGAAACATTTAAAGGGTAATTTTCCTTCATACTTACTAGATCCTCTTGGCAGTCTCTTTGCAATGAGGGTTTCAAGTTGAGCTGTTTCTGCTTCTTCCTCTTCCATGTCTCTTCTTTCTTGATCATACCATGACAGCTTCATTGAAGAGTTTTCTCCGGGATCAAATCTTTGTTTGCCTTTCATAGAGGCACTGGCTTTGAATGTAGATTCAGTCTTGGGGGGATCATCTCCAAACTCGGTCATTTCAAATGCAGCCAGTTTGCCAGCCAATTGGTCTCTTGTGATAGTTGTATGGGCTCTGAATTCATCAATGGTAGCAACCTTGATTTTGTAGACAACAGGAAGGGATTTGAGAATTTTGCCAACAATCTCATTTTCATCCAAAACTCCACCAGCATTCCTAATTCCACACACCAGCTCATTTACTCTTGGCATAAAGGTAGTAATATTTTCATCATCTCTCATCTTGAGTCTTTCAAATTTCCCTTTGAGACTTTACAACCTTGCACTCTTAACATACTCATCTCCTTCATGCAGAAGTTCCAGTTTAAAGCAGATTTCATAGGCAGTTGGTAGGTCAATAATATTTGAGAGTTCTAAGTCAATCAATGCGCTTAGAAGAGCCTCTTTGGTTCGCAGATTATTTTCAGCATCTGTGATTTCATTTAGAGTTGCCAGACCACCCTGTGGAGGTACATATGCTTTTGTGACCATGGACAAGTACGCCTTTCCCATACACTCCAAGTGACATTTCATGTGACCTTTCCAAAGAGAGAAGTTGGTTCCATCAAACTTTGGACTATCCTTCTTTTATGACGACAACCTGGATCACCTCAAGCGGTTAAGCTCCTTCAGAGGAACTTGGCTTTGATACCAATTATTGGATTTAGGATAGACAACTGAGAGGGGGGTGAATTAGTTGTCCAAAACTTGCTTCTAATTCAAACACTTAAATCCTCTTTGTTATTTAATAGCATATCAATTTATCATTCATGAAAGCATAAAGCATAAACACCAGAGTAAATACACATCAACACATGAGACACCAAGATTTTGACGTGGAAAACCCAATTAAGGGAAAAACCGCGGGGTGATTAACCCAAGGATTATTCTCTGTTAGAAGAATAAGAAAAATATATGGTACATGCCATTTAGGGCTCACTGCTTGAGCACACTGCTCATAAGAGGCACACTGCCTACAAGAGACACACTGTCTACAAAGTAACAAGTATTACAAACTTGAACTAGAGATTGACATCTTTACCATGCCTGGATCAGTTCCATTTAAGCCCAAAAACTCATGCACTGCCTTTCACACTTCTCTTCGTTATACCACACTCATCCGCTTCAAGACACACTACAAAATGAATTCACAATCCCTTATTTATACAAGGCATCGACTTAGGAACAATCATCTAAGTCGGCAAACACCTATAAGATCATTCGCAAGACGTGTAATACATCCGGTCGGCCACTCTCAGGAAGAACACCAACAACCGGTGGTCTTTACATCAAATCCAAACTCTAACTCCAATGCAGACCACCAATAAGAATTGTGCATGATCCAAGGATCACCAAAACCTTTCCTGAGTCATCAAGAACATCCACACTTTATCAGCTTACTGGAATTCTTCTCTTCTTCATCCAGAACTTCAAGAACACAGTCTGTCACCACTTTCACAATGATAAAGGTGCTTTCGGACCTCCAAACCATGAACAAATCTAGTTTTCACTTCACACTGACTTCTTTAACACTCCCTCCAATCCGCAGAATGAGATAATACAATTCCGGAGCTCACCAGACCAATCTATGACACTCTGTCACCATTGAACATCTGCCGGAACCAGTTCTACTAGAGCGACCATAACTTCTTCATATCTTCATGCGGACCTCTAAAATCTTGACTGAAGCTTCTCAAGACTCATATCTAAAAACCCTTTAAACTGCATCCTTTGATCTTCATCTTATCTTGGCCTTTTACCTTAAAGTCATCACTGTTCTTCACTGTTCCTGATTGAGACTAATTTTCTCAATATCCTCAACACACAGCTCATCCAATCCTTCTCATTAATGCAATATAAGTATGTTGACATCAATGACAACACTGGTTATCCTCATACTTGCAACACTAGACTCACAGGCTACGAAGTGGGAACACCCTCCCCCTCAGCAGGGGAAATAGTCTACTTCTCCACAAGGACAGAGTTAGCAGGGGCAATAGGAGCTTCCTGAGGAAGGGTATCAGCCTTGTCCTTTTCAGTACTAGCCTTTGTTGATAACTGAGAGTGGGGGGGGTGAATCAGTTATCCTAATTATTTCTACTTTCTAAACTTTATTAATAATCAATGTAACATTAATTCAAATAAGCAAACATAACCATGAAATGGAAATACACATGACACAATATTTTTGACGTGGAAACCCTGTTAAGGGAGAAAACCACGGGGTGATTAACCCAAGATTTTATTCTCTGTTAGAAGAATGGAAATACAAAATGACACTTGCCAATTAGGGCTCACTGCCTGAGCACACTGCTCACAAGAGGTACACTGCCTACAAGAGACTCACTGTCTACAAAAAGAGTGTTATACAATACTTGAACTGATTGGGAGCATCTACACATGCTGGAGTTCAGTTTCGGTTAGGCTCAGTACACTGATTTGCTGCACTTCATCTTTCCTCTTCTTTTATGCTGCTTTCCTTTCACATACCGGACCTTCCTTACTGCTTTCGCTCTGCTCTTCTACTTTTATTTGCACATCACCAACAACCACAACACTTCTCACAACTAAGTCCATCTTGTATATATATCCACACAAGTGATTTCATCACCTTTCAAGTTGGCATCCGGAATAGTCAATCTAAAACAAACTCTAATCTGTCGGCTGAATCCTTGCACATCAAGTAATGCGGATCAAGCATATACTTGTAGAAGTCATCAATCACGTCGGCCAAACATAACTTATGCCTTAAAAACCTTTTCCATCATCAGTAACACATCCGGAATAAAGTCTGATGTTCAGCCAGTCAGTTCTTCCTCTGTTCACACTATCACTTGGGAACCCGACACTCAAGCATTCATATCTCTTTATCCTTTCCACACCGGAGGCTCAACCCCTAGAATCTATCAATCAAGATACTCCTCTTGACTTCCCCAGATCCGCACTTCACCAAGATATTTCCTCTGAGAGATCCAGACCTGATTGTCGGCCCTCACCACATGCTCTGTTCTTGTTTACCGGACCACAACATTCTTCACTTTGACTTCCAGTAGAGACACACCATGTCCTGCGGATGTGTGGGATGAACTTTGTTGCCATCAATGACAACAATCATGAATCCATATAGTGTCTCTTGCCAACAATCTCCCCCTTTGGGATTGATGGCAACACTTGGTGAAAAATGACTAAGTGTTTACACTATGCTCCCCCTTGGTTGATGCTCTGTTATTATATACATTTTTCGGAGCTCCCCCTTAGTTGGATTCCTCTATTTTCACTGCTCCTCACTCCCCCTTTGACATCAATGGCAAAGGGTAGGGTCCGCATACCAAAATTTTCAAAACCTTGTCCACATAAGTATATACATATGGAATACTTACATATACTGAAGTATGTCTGCAAAAGTTGTTTTCAATTGAATGAATTATGTAGCCTAACTTTGCTTCATTATGTCCAAAATTGATATATGACCGCTCAATAGAAATGCAAATGCATCTGCCCTTTTTAGATCTGTTGGATCATTTGTCTGGGCTATGATTTGAGCTTCTTTTATGTCCTCATGCATGGCCTCTAGCTTAGGGACAATTATCCCTCTGAGGTCACTCAACCTACTAATTCTATTTTTCTTCTCTTTTTCAAGCTTTTTAATCTCATTCAAAACTACAACTGTTTGACATTCTTGATTTATTATGGATGTAGTAAGTGGATCAAAATTTTGAGAAAATTTTATCAGTTTATCCTCCTATTCTTTCATTTTCTTCTCAATCTCCACTGTTGTTTTGGACCATGATAAACAAAATTTGTACATTTCTCTGCCATCTTTAAGAGCATTTTCTAGGCTCTTTATCCCAATATTCATATTTCTTCTATCATTAATTATCAACCCTTGTACCTTTGATAATCTTTTTGCAAGAAATTCCTTCCGGACCTTATTTTCTGCTGACTTCTCTAGGGAATCAAAATGTGTGCTAACACTATTGACTAGAGTTTTGAGATTACCAGATGAGGAGGTTGTGGGATCCTTCTGAAACGATGGCATAATCTTTTCTAGCACTCTGGAAGTAGCTTCTATCAACTCACAGTCTTCCATGTGAGACTTTAGGAGTTTTTCTTTAGCCTTTGCATTAGCAAATGAAGCTATCTTCATTGTTTGTACCGGAGAAAGAGAATCAAAATTAAATGGTCCCTGTAGAAGCTCCGGTTCATCAATCTCCATTGTTTCTTTGTTCAAGAATTCTTGGATAGTTTTTGTAGTGTCTCTTGCCAAAGACAAATGTTTCTTCTCTTCTGCATTATTAGAGCTGTCTCTTGGAGCTTTCTCTCCTACATTCTTACCACTAGCAGTTGTGGTCTTCTCTATTGAGGTCTTCTCTCCTGCAACCTTGGTACTGTCATCTTCTTTTTCCTTCACCTCTGCTTCTTTCTCCTACACCTCTACTTCTTTCTCCTATGTTCTTTCTTCTCCTTTAGATCTAGAGACTGTAGGGGAAACCAGAGGAGAGATATTTGTTTGTTCATGAGCCACTTCTTCTGAAGTAGAAGATTCCAAGTCCTTATCCTTTTTTGCACCGGTGTCCATGACTTGCTTAGAGGATTCTTTTTCAACACTTGTGGTCGAGGGGTCAGTACCCAAGTCCTCTATAATTGGAATGTTAAATTTCTTAAAAGCATTTCGAAGGATCTCTTCGATCTCTCTTGCCACTTTGTCAGTTTCACCAAGCATTAGTTGATTCATCCTGGCTTTGCTTCGGAACTCATCCTTGCAATCTTTAAAGATCGTGTTCATTTGTTATGGAGTGATTGAAGGAAAGAGCTGAATGGTGACCTATTCCCGGATCTTGAGATCTTTTGCTCGAGCATTATTCTTCCTCATTTCAAGCCTCTTTTCTAAGCTTTTGGGAATTAGATAGATAATTTCAATAAAAGCTTTATTGTAAGTGTTCAAAAACTTAATTGTGGCTTCCTCCAGAATCTTTTTATCTGCTTCGTTATATGCATCATAGAATTCTATTAAGGGTTGCAGGTTCCCATCCACAGTGACTTCTTTCACTATAACATCTAAGGATAGAGTGGGTTTTTCAACAAATTCCTCTTCCTTCTCTTCTTCTCCTTGACCGGTAGAGTGTTCACCGGATGATTTCTTCTTCTTCTTCAATTTCTTTATCTCCTCATCTGATTCAATTTCCTCATCAACCTTTAGGCTAATATAGGACCTTGTTGCCTTTTTCTTTGTTCTCTTTTCTCCTTTTTTGGATGCCTGGACTTCCAGTTTTGAGCTTCTTGAGCTTTTGGCTATGACAGGTGCTGATCTCTTTGATGATTTTGTCCGGGTGGAAGATTCTACCGGAGCACTTTCCTTACTTCCCTTTTCTGCCTCTTTCTCCTCTTTCTCTGCCCTTTCTACCTTTTCTCTTTTGGCATCAAGAGCCTCCTTTGAGATGCCTAAGCCTTTGGCAATTTCTTCAACTTCTTTTCTCACTTTCCTCTTTATTTCTGGTTGTCTGAGTTCCACATGAGCTTTTACACTTAGTTATTCAAAGGTTCCAAACCTTTTTGCCTTTGGATCCTTTGGCTGACTTAGCATGTGTTGAACATGCAGCTCCACAATTTGTTCATCAACTTCATACCCCATAGGCATGATCCACACAGTTCTTGGTTCTACTATCTCCATTAGGCACTGAACAGTCTCTACCATAAAGCATACTGTGTCTTTGTATTTCTCAACAAGAGTGGGGAATTCTCTCTCTTGCTTGGATCATGTTCTAAAATTTTTTGAAATATCCCCACAGGGTTGTATTTCTTGCTTTGGCATCCCCAAGCCCATGCAAATAGTCTTTGATTTGGATGGCAACCGGTCTGTCATTCTGCCATACCCATCCATTGGATCTGGGAAGCTCATTCATGAAATAAAAGAATAGGTAGAGTATCAAGCCACCATACTTGAAGGAGTTCTCCTTGTTGGCAAGAGACACTATATGGATTCATGGTTGTTGTCATTGATGGCAACAAAGGTCATCCCACATATCCGCAAGTCATAATGTGTCTCTACCGGAAGTCAGAATAAAGATTGTTGTGGTCCGGTGAACAAGAACAGAGCATGTGGCAAGGTCTGACAGATTGATCCAGATCTCTCAGAGGAAGTGTCTTGGTGCAGTACGGATTTGGGGAAGTCAAGAGGACTACCTTGAGTAGTATATTCCAAGGATTTAGCCTCCAGTGATGGACAAGGAAAAAGATATGAATAGTTGAGTACCGGATTCCTGAGAGACAGTGAAAACAGAGGAAGAACTGACTGACAGAGTATCAGACTACTTTCCGGATATGTTACTGTTGATGATAGAGGTTGTGAAGGCATGAATCATGTTTGGCCGACATGATTAATGATATCTACAAGTATATGCTTGATCCGCATTGCTTGGTGAGGAAGGATTCAGCCGACAGAACAAAAGTTTGTAAGAAACTAGACTGTTCTGGATGCCGACTAGAAAGGTGATTAAATTACTTGTGCGGATATATATAGAGGATGGATTTAGTTGTGAAGGGAGTGATGGTGTGAAGACATATGCGAATAAGTCTAGAATAGAGCAGAAGTAACAAAAAGGATCCGGTATGTGAAAGATAGCATAATAAAGAACAGAGGAAAGATGAAGTGCAGCAGATCAGTGTACTGAGCCTAACCGGAACTGAACTCCAGCATATGCAGATGCTTCCAATCAGTTCAAGACTGTGATTCTTATCACTTTGTAGACAGTGTGTCTTCTTGTAGGCAGTGGGCCTCTTGTGAGCAGTGTGCTCGGGCAGTGAGCCCTAATTGGCAAGTGCCATTTTTTGTAATCTCCTATTCTTCTAACAGAGAATAATTTTGGGTTAATCACCCCGTGGTTTTCTCCCTTAACAGGGTTTCCACGTCAAAAATACTGTGTTATGTGTTTCTTATTTCATGTTAATGTTTTAGTGTTTGATTCAATGCTGCATTAATTAATAGGAAAGTTCAGAAAGGGAAATAATTAGGATAACTGATTCACCCCCCCCCCTCTCAGTTATCAACACTCCTTATCCTTCTTAATCTTTTGTAGATTTTCCAAAAGTTGGCTTAGAAGAAGTTCACACAAATCATAGTCAGCATTTTCTTTTAGCATTTGATAGGCTGTGTAAACTACAGTTCCCGGTACTGAATTTTCCCTACTGGAGTGATAAATCTTGTAACCAATTACCATGGATGAAAATTTGACATCCGGTTCAGTGATGTCTTCAATTGTCATAGCTCTCTTGTCAAATTTTGATCCGGTTGCATCACTTACTATCTGATTCTTGACAGACTTGAGAACAGGCATTCCACCAGATGAGTGTAGACCGGTTACTGCCCTAATTGCATCTTTGGTGATCTTAAATGGTTTATTCAACCATAAGAAATTGTCATGCACTCTACTCAACACATACCGAACCCATTCATCTTCTTCAAAACAGGGGAAATGAATGCACTGAGCAAAATGCTTATCTTGGATGGCTTTATACTGAGGTTTAATCTCAAAAGATTCATTTATTAACTATTTGTGATAGATATCCACTAACTTTGATTCCCCAAATTCTTCAATATTCACGTGTATGTAAACCCTAATGTCTTCTGTATGCAACACACCATGCAGAACACTAGAAAATGCCCCTAGGGGATCTACTTCCAAAGATTTGTATGGATGTTTCTTGAATTTGGGGTGAGGTCTATCAGAGATTTTTATAATGTTTGGAGTACCCATCATTCAAGGATTTAGAGAGAGATATTTGATAATGGAGAATACCTTTTGCACCTTTTAGTTTCACGGAGTTAGCCAAATCAATTTCTAGATGAATTGACTTCTGCAAATGATCTTTGATGAGCTTGAGGAGTTTTGTTGCAAAGCTTCACTTTTCGTTTCTTCTTGAATGTAGAATGAACAAATGCTTAATGAGAAAACCCTTATATTTCTCTGCAAACCCTAATGTCAGGTTGCAATAAATGCTCGACCTAAGTTATTTCAGTTTGCCTTATTCAGATGACTTGAAGAACCAGATCAATCCTGATCTTTAAACATCTTGCGGATCTTCCAAATCTTAACCATAGTTTATTTGGATGTTTCCCTTATGAACCCTTTAATCCGCAACTCTTCTTGTGCTGGTTCTGGCACCAATTGATTGGCTAGGGAACAAGGTTTTCTTTGTGTCTCCCCCTGAGCTAGAGCTCACTCTTTAATTTTCAGAAGGAATATCAACACCAGAGTCTGGTGCAGATTCATCCTCTATATTCTCTGTACTTTTCTTCACTCAAATCTTGTTCATCTCACTTTAAACTTCATCCGCATTCACTTTTTGTTTTCCCTTATCTTGATTCTGATTATGATATACCAGACCTCTTTTGTCCTAATTCTTGCTTCTACAAAATTTTGTAATATGACTGGATCTATTGCAAATTTGGCAAACAATATTTCTTTGCATATTTGATTGATATCCTCTTGATCTACATTGATTAGCCATATGACCTATTCTATTGCATGCAAAGCATCTACCATTGAATGATTTGTTCATTTGCATATTTCTGCATTCATGAGATTTGTGACCATACCTTTTGCAGTTAAAACACTGTCCGGAGAAGGATGAATTAGTCTGATTCATTCTCTTTCTACACTGATTTGCTTTATGACCAAAGTTATTACAGTTGTGGCAGTATCCATTGAAGGATTGATATCTTTGAGCATTAGGTTGTCTTACCGGAGGTCTTCTAGGCCTGTTCCTTGGATTTTCTGATCCAAAATTCTTCTGACCAGATCCAGAGCTTTCTCCTTTCTCATATCCCAAACCACATTTGTCATCTACCCTCTTTTGACTTCCAAGAAGAACTTCAATTTGAGCAGAACTTATCTTGAATTTCTCTTTATATTCATTTGCTGTTTAAAGATCCCTTTTGAGAGAGACAATTTGATCCTCAAGTTTTTCTTCATTATCTTTAGCATCTTCAAGATCAGATTCAAGATGTCTAATAATTCTATCCATCTTGTGGCAATCTTCTAATTTCTCTTTGAGAGATTGTCTTAGATTATCTTCAATTTTTCTTTTCTCTTCAACTTCTTGGGTAAACTTCATAACTCCTAATTCCATTTCATGTCTTACCATAATGATTTCTTTTGATAACTTTTCACATAACTTGGTTTTCTCCTTCAGCTCTTCATTTGCATCATTTGTTTCACCTTGACTTGCCAATTGCTGAAGCAGCTCCTTTCTCTTTTTCATAGGGAGACTTAATTTGTCTTTTAGTTCTCTCATGAAATCATCAGCCTGTTTGAGTCTTTCCTTTAATTCATTGACTTTAGAGTTTGACTGTTCAAGATCATCAAGGGCAGTCTTGAGTTGCTCCCTTCCATATGCATCCATTTGAATTCCCAGATCTTCCTCAAGCTGTTAGACTCTGTTAGGAGGAACTTGGCTCTGATACCAATTGTTGATAACTGAGAGGGGGGGTGAATTAGTTATCCTAATTATTTTTGCTTTTTGAACTTTATTAATAATCAATGGAACATTAATTCAAATAAGCAAACATAACCATGAAATGGAAATACACATGACACAATATTTTTGACGTGGAAACCCTGTTAAGGGAGAATACCACGGGGTGATTAACCCAAGATTGTATTCTTTGTTAGAAGAATGGAAATACGAAATGACACTTGCCAATTAGGGCTCACTGCCCGAGCACACTGCTCACAAGAGGCACATTGCCTACAAGAGACTCACTGTCTACAAAAAGAGTGTTATACAATACTTGAACTGATTGGGAGCATCTACACATGTTGGAGTTCAGTTCCAGTTAGGCTCAGTACACTGATCTACTGCACTTCATCTTTCCTCTTCTTTTATGCTGCTTTCCTTTCACATACTAGACCTTCCTTACTGCTTTTGCTCTACTCTTCTCCTTTTATTCACACATCACCAACAACCACAACACTTCTCACAACTAAATCCATCTTGTATATATATCTGCACAAGTGATTTCATCACCTTTCAAGTCGGCATCCAGAATAGTCAATCTAAAACAAACTCTGATCTGTCGGCTGAATCCTTGCACATCAAGTAATGCGGATCAAGCATATACTTGTAGAAGTCATCAATCACGTTGGCCAAACATAACTTATGCCTTAAGAACCTTTTCCATCATCAGTAACACATCCGGAATAAAGTCTGATGTTCAGCCAGTCAGTTCTTCCTCTGTTCACACTGTCACTTGGGAACCCAACACTCAAGCATTCATATCTCTTTATCCTTTCCACACCGGAGGCTCAACCCCTGGAATCTATCAGTCAAGATACTCCTCTTGACTTCCCCAAATCCGCACTTCACCAAGATACTTCCTCTGAGAGATCCGGACCTGACTGTCGGCCCTCACCACATGCTCTGTTCTTGTTTACCGGACCACAACATTCTTCACTCTGACTTCCGGTAAAGACACACCATGTCCTACAGATGTGTGGGATGAACTTTGTTGCCATCAATGACAACAATCATGAATCCATATAGTGTCTCTTGCCAACAGCCTTTACATGAGAATCAATAATGTTTAGCAAATCCTCCCTGAAAGGTTAATCATCATCATTAACCGCAGTCTGGTTATCTGGGGCTGGGGAGGGCTTTCTAGCCCTACAATGAGATGCTAAGTGACCCTTTTTGTTACAAATTTGGTAGAAGGTTTTTGAGGTTTCATATAAAATAGGTTGGATCCATTGGCCAAATTTAGATTCTAGCGTGATATTATTAGGGAAAACCATGTTGATATCAACATTTACTTAGAATCTAGCAAAGACTAACCTTGATTTGTTCCTAGTTGTGCTGTCAAGGTCTATGAAATGGCTAAACAAGTTGGCGATCCATCTAAAAATCTCTTCATCCATGTATTCTAGTAGGAGACTCGAGAGTCTAACCCATACGGAAGTTATTTTGTTGAGGTCTACCGCATTGTCGAATCCTAGTTTCCATTTACACAGGGACAAATTATGTTTCCCATACATCCATGGCCCCCTGTTAGAACTGAGGAAAGATCCTCTCTAGCCATAAAATTAAAGAGAAACATCCCTCTAGCCATAGCATTCACTAAAGCTCTTCCCTTCACTTTCTATTATGTAATCACTCATTTCCTAACAGCATCAATGTTAGGTTTGAAAGAAAAAAACTTTCCTACCAGAGTGTTGTCCATGGTTGAGACCACTCTGCCCATCATGACATCTAGAAGCACAATTGTTGCCCCATCATCCATCTCTTAGAAACTTGGAGTAGCATGATTGCCCTCCGAATCATCCCCTAAAAGGGCATTCTTCTAGGCCCTAGGACCCAACTCCTTTTTATGTAGTGCGTGAGCAGAGGACTCATAGTCCTTGTCACCAAGCACGTGACCGTCCACATAGCTGTCCGTCATGCTAGGAATGGTTGCCATCCCCAAACACCCCATAACCGGCAGGTCCAAGGGGTCACTCGGATTGCCTGTGGCCATTGAAATTCAAAACGAAGCAGCAAGCAGAAGAAATTTTTTTTTGCATCTTTACTATTTGTTGAATTCTTGAATAGGAAATGTTTAAAGCATTAGTAGTCATATGATTATATTCAATTATATGGTCTTTAATTTCATAGATATAACATGTACTTACTTATAATGGGCGATTGTCATCCTAAGAATTTGTTCTGGAAGCAAACCTAGAAAGGATAGATCACCCATATTACTAAATGTTTAATAGGATGGCTATTTTTTCCCTTCAAGAAACATGGAAAATTATACATACTTACGGAATACCATATGATTTCATTGATAAAGATCATCTTCATTTTAAGTCAATTTCATCATTTAAAGTGACTATATTCCAAGATCAATTACAAGCATCTCAAAACAAAATATGCATTTAAGAATTTTAATTTGATGAAACTAGTTTTGATTAAGGCTGGTATTTAATTAAATCCTAAATCTATCATATAAAATACTAATCTTACCTTGTAATAAGTTTGATTTACCTTACCATATTTAGATTGGATATTACGTATAGAATAGGTATTACATCTAGATTTTTGTGGAATACTATATGATTATTGGAAATTAAAAAATCTATTAAAATATTATTAAAGGTATAGTTAATTATGGTCTTTATTTTTCACACACCAAGAATAAAATTTATTTGATTATTGTGTTACTAACTATGATGGTGATCCTATTTATATGAAATCTACCTTAGGTTATCTTCAAAATATGGTGCAAGTGCTATCACATGGATGGAGTAATTTTTAAAAATAGCAAACTTCTATAGATAATTAATTTATATAGGTTGATTACAAAATAACTACAAAAGAATCAATGTGGCTTAGGAGATTATTGGAAGAGTTTCATTTGGGTACTAGTAAAAGTCCCACTTTATTATAAGATAACTAAAGCTATTTACTCTTACCAAAAACTCCTATTCAAACATCTAGAAAAAAAGTGCATTGAAGTTCATGGGAATTTCATTCAAGGGAAAAGTTTCCATCATAAAATTACTCTTCACTTCTATTAGTCTAATTATTAGGTGACATATATATTATGATCAAGAATAGCTAGTCTAGAATCTCATCAATCACATATCAAGCCTCTATGTAGTACCCAATTCTCCAAATTTAGATTAATGCTTGGTCTTAAGGAGTTGTTGTTGAGGGGGAATGTGCATGACAATGACACCTCCTAGTGGCTAACTCTGCATGTAAGACCTAAGGGAACTTTTACAACCTATGGGCATCAGATAAGACCTAAGGGAATGTAGAAGATCTATGGGAATTATATGTAAGACCAATAGTCATTTTACATGCTTTATTAGATAAGTCCTTTGGTATATTGCAATTCTTCTCTTTGTAATTCTTCCACTTGTAAAATCATTATATTATATAAGACCTATGGGCACTATGTAATGAACCTAGAGAAGGCTAATGTTACATCCCCAAACTTTGACTATGCTTTACTTCTACATTCATTTGATTAAATGGATAATTAATCATAGATTAATGATTTGACGTTTAGGGAAAATGTTAGGATAAATCATTAAGATTATGAATTATGATTAATGCATATAATTATCACATGAGATTAAATGTTATTGAGATTATTTAAGCATGATGTATAATGATTTATTGATGATACACTGATCATAGTTTGTATGACTGTGAGTGTAACCAAGAAAATATTTCCACTCTAAGAATAGAAGGAGAGTATCACAGGAGAGAAGGGAATAGATGTTTTGAAAAAGTTAGGTTTTCCATTTATGTTCCAAATGTATATCTTGTGAACCTACTTAGACGGGATATGTAGTAAATAAGTCTCCTGGTTGTTTGTGATTATTTTTCTGATTTTGTATTCGCCAATGCAAAGTTACGAGAGGAAGAGAAAGTCTCAACCCCATACTCACACTTTGATGCAAGATAAATTCTTTTCTATATCCTACCAATGATATTGCTATCATTGTAGTACTATAAGATACAATTATTTAAATATTAAAATAATAATATACATATAAGTATATGTGTTATGTGCAAGTAAGTTTTATGCTTATGTCATGGAATCCTATCATAATATGATAAGGATCAGCCTTTTTGCACTCCATCTCACCACATAGTGGACCGACTCCATACCCCATGAAAGGTGGAGGGAGTGGTAAACTATTAGTTGTTTGAAGGAGTGGGCTGTAATAGGGAGCCTAATTTTTAATGCATGCTCCCTGTGGGAGCTTTAGCAGGTTTTGGATAATCAATCCAAGAAAAGAAAGGTGGTGTAGGGAATTCATAGATGGGAGTCGAAGGAGAAGGATAGCATACACTAAGTCTAGGAAGAAAATAAAAAGTTGCAAGAAGTGATAGGAAGGGCTGTGATAAGCCACTACACGTATTTCTAATAATTCGAAGACTTTGTGTGATATAGAAATATCTTCATTGTTGTCGATTCTTTACTATCATGTATTGCTGTTCAAAGGCTGAGACTAATATAATGATAGGTAAACCTATACATTAATACTATTGATGCTTATTCCATCGTAGTATAATCTATGATATGTAGATATCATTATGATAAATGGATACATCTATCTTTAGTTGTCGTTGATGCATATCATTCTTGTGACTGTTAACCTTATAGGAGGCCAACATTATTACGATGTAAGGAATGCTTTACATTATAATGAATGATGACATGAGATTATTTCAACTCAGTCATATCTTTACTATAGAGTTAAGCCATGTTCAGTTCTATTATTGCTTTCCTACTTTCATTAAAACTTGTTATGTTTTGGTAGTCGAATGCATACGACAAAAAGAGTTATACATTATAATTATTATATATATGTATCTTGTACCTTCTTATCACAAACCCACCACTGAGACTTGAGAAAATGTCTATAATGACATATATCATGCCCACGAACAGGATAGACAAATCTTTCTTTATTGTTATAGCACTTGGGTACCCAAGACTTAAGAAAATTCTCTCTCAGATTCTTATCATTTTCATTATTTTACAAATCTTCTAACTGAAGGTTGTAGAACCTTAAGCTAGTATTTTATTTATGAAAACCATCTTGTGGCAGTAGGCAAGAAGTTATATGGACAGGTTGCTAAGGTCCAGATATAGACTCATGAGCCACATTGAGATGGAAAAACCCTTGAGCCATATTATGAGATGGAAAACCTTTGAATTCATAACTATAAGATAGATTTCTAAGAATATCTCGTACATGCCCAATAAGCCTATAAATATTTCCACAAGCATGTGGTCAACCATCATTAGACATTCTATTGTCAACATGGGTTAGATGAAAACCCTCGAACCAAGTGAATAGCCTTGGACAAACTTATAATGTTATAAATAAAACTATTCTTATGTCAAGATGAGACATCATGACCAAGCACATATAAACTTTTGAAACATAGAATATAATGCTAGGGAGTCATAGATTCCATGTTGCAGTTGCAACAAGAAACTTCTTTGTAAGATCAAGACTTCAATTTGAATCATCTTGGTAGTGTACACTAGAGATCAGAGTTAATAATCTGAGTCGGGGAGACTATGGGTGAGATTATTTAAGACACCCTATGACTAGAATTGATTAAAATAAATTCACTATAGGATGAGATAGCTTCTAAATTGAGTAAGAAGTGGGTGAATAATCGACTACCCTCATTATGAAACATCTATATATATTAAATCTTTGGCCAAAGTAATGCATCCATCTCTGCATGATTTAGTTGGTTCACTGTGTTCCAGATTGCATAACCATCCAATAGTGTCATACTTAGTTAGAGGGTGTCTATAGTTGTATGACCATGATGGGTTATGTAGGACACAACAATAGAAACTCATATGGAAAAACATGTTGGTTCTTTATATCTATTCCCTTCGTGAAGGGTAGGGCCACTTCCACAAAGGAAGGTATGTGGGGGACCACTATTTTGTGGTTGGAAGAAAACACTTAGGTGATGCTCTCCTTCCCAAGAAGATGACAAGCCAAGACTTATGAAGACAGATATCAAAACTCTAGATGTAGTATATTCATTTATGTGACTTAACAGTCAAAATTTGTAAATTTATCTTTACTGCCATGAGCAAGACATGGTGATTGTAAAGTGAAGGATTTCACTAACATGCTATCTTTGAATATGTTGTAAATTTTAGTTTGAAAATATTCAAAAAATATATGCTTTTTATGTAAAGATTATGCAAATGATTAATGTATTAATAAAACAATTGTTTATGATGATCATGATTATTTACTTCTTAGTAAACCAGGAATGTAAATCTGGGTAATATGTGATGACATGTTACATATGGTATTAGAGCTACTAGGTTCAATACATGGACCTATGAGCTCACTACATGAAATCTTCCTCAGACATTAACAGTTGCTAATATTTGGATGTTCTTTTGCTAGAATGGTAAGAACAGGAATAATCCCAAGGAAGAAGGTAATGGGAAATGGACGTTACCTAAAGGCTATGTGGGAGTTAGCCTCAAGAATGAAAAGACTAGTCCAAACTGGTTACCTGGAAGGTGCATGATTAACTGATACTAAAACCTTCGTTGATGCTATTAAGCGTATCAAGTAGGAGAAGGAAAAGAATGACAAAATAGTTACAACTATTATTCCTATCTCTAAGAGTGAATCAGTTAAACCCTCTGTGCATAAGGACTTACCATTTGGATGTGGACCTAATACTCCTGTTATCAGTCAGGAAGTCATGGATGAGTACCTACAAGTACATCCACCTCCCAAGTTTGATTTGGTAAACCTCAAGGATGAGGATGGACCTGGGAAGATCTCCCTTTCTGATAGTGACTTGCAGTTGCAAGATGTAAAAATTTGTAATAAATGATGGATATTATGTGATCCAAGGATATTATAATACAATTTTGAAAATTTGGCAAATTTTTTCCTTTCTTGTTTAAGATTGCATAAATAAGAATGAATTTATGTTTATGAATGGATTCAATAGTATGAAAAAGTAATTGAATGCTTAACATGAAAACTTTAGGAGAAGTAGAGTTGCAACATGGTTCGGACATGAACCAACCTTGGGGGTAGCCAAGAGGAAGAGCAACCTTCTGGCAACTCTAATACAAAACTTGACTAGATTCTTGCCATGCTCCGTGAAACAAGGGAAAGGATTGGAAATTTAGAGCAAGAGGTTAGGGGTCAAAGTAGACCAAGACATGAAGCCTTCCACTAGGGTGAAGACGAGAGACATCATGAACATACCACCTAGAGTGGACATGGAGAGAATAACTCATAATTGAGACAAGATAAGGTTAAGAAGAGCCATTGGGCCCTCAAACTATCCAAAGATATGAAAAAGGTTTCACCTCCCAAATTTGATGGGACTGTGAGCAGAGATGCTGCGGAGGCATGGTTCACATAAATGGAGAAATATTTTGAAATAACCAAAGCGGTATAGGGAGCATACAAATTGGCTGGAGAAGCATCCACCTAGTGGATGAACAAGAAGATGGAGTTGCGATTGAGCTCCTTGAGTCCAACATGGGAAAGGTTTGTGGAACTTTGAATAGGCAAAGATGGTTGCCATAGTTGTATTTTGATCACAAACTCATAGACTTCCAAAACTTGAGACAAGGTGACCCATTTGTGAATGAGTACTGGGAGAAGTTCACTCATCTCCTTAAATATGTCCCTTAATACCAGCATGGTGAGAGGTTTCACATCTAAAAGTTTATCATGGGCTAGAATGCCCAAATTGGATGTGAAGTAGATGTGCATGGTCCCTCAACAATGGACCAAGTTTATGAGAAAGATATTAAATAGGAACAAAAATTGAAATCCATATCTGCATACTGGGAAAAGAACTGTAAAAAGTTAATTGGTAACAATCCTCCCAGTCATTCAAGAAAAAGGGCAATAAATAGAATTCCAAAAGGAAAGGTGATAAAGGATTCAGGGATAACTAGAATGTATCCAAGGGAGATAAGAAAAATAATAATAACTCTAAGAAAAATGGAGATAATTCAAGAAAGCCTTATGAAAGGCGAGGACCCACATGAGGGTGTCATATGGCGATGACCATTGTGCCAATCAGTGTCCCAATAAGACACAAGGGAATCAACCACGAGGAAATAATTTACCCTCGTAACAAGCAGCCTTCCAAAAGTGAATACATGCAACTTTGGATAACCGACATGCAGAGTATCAAATTACTCCAATTGAAACCACAAGTACTTTATGTGGTATTCCAATTTTAGTTTTAATAGATACTGGTGCTATAGAATGTTTTATTTCTCCAAAGGTTTTAAATAAGATATCTAGAAAAGATGGTTACATGGCAAATTCATTGTCAGTAGAATATGCTAACCAAACAAGAGCTCAGGTAGAGCAATGTTTGTTTGAAGCCAAGGTTGAACTCCCAAGATTTTCCACTGAAGTGAACCTTTATGTAGCCCCATTAGGATCATATGATGTCATCCTTGGAATAAATTGGTTATGGAGGCATAGGGCTAAGGTGGATTGTTTTGCAAAAATAGTAGAATGCCTAGATGACCTTGGGAATAGAATTTTTCTACAAGGAACTGTTAGAGAGGTCAAACTAAGGCAAATATCTTCCTTACAGATGAAGAGAGCCCAACAAAAAGGGTGTCAACTCTTTGCTATTAAAATGGAGAAAATAGATAATCATAAAGAATTTGTTTTCCAAGATGATTTGATGTATTATGAATCTCAAAAACTCCAAGGAGTTGAAGAAAGAGAATCCATAGATCAAGAGAGATCAGATATGGATAAGTATCCCTTTCTTCTAGATTTTGAGGATGTATTTCTAGATGAATTACTCGGATTACCTCCTAAGAGAGATTGTGACTTTTCAATAGATATAATTCTAGGGTCAGAACCTATATCTAAAGCTCCTTATTGGATGACCACAACAGAGTTAATGGAGCTAAAGGCTCAGGTATAGGAATTACTAGAAAAAGGATTAATAAGACCTAGTGTTTCACCCTGGGGAGCACCAATGATTTTTGTTTTGAAGAAAAATGGCTCATTGCACCTATGTATAGATTATTGTATTCTAAATATGACAACAATAAATAACAAGTACTCATTGCCCTGTATTGATGATCTCTTTGATCAAATGTGAGGGGTAGCTATATTTTCAAAGACTGGTCTTCGATCAGGATACCATCAATTAAGGCTAAAAGATGAAGATATTCATAAGAAAACCTTTAGAACAAGGTATGGGCACTATGAGTTCACTTTCCTACCCTTTGGATTGACAAAGCAACATTCATGAACTTAATGAACAGTGTGTTCAGAGATTGTTTGGATAAGTTTGTCCTTGTTTTCCTTGATGATATTTTGATTTATTCCAAGAATGAGGAAGAACATTTCTAGCATTTACGAATTGTTCTTCAGAAATTGAGAGAGCATAAACTTTATGGAAATCTCTCAAAGTGTGCTTTCTTTCAAAAATAAGTACAATACTTGGGTCATGTAATTTCAGCTAAGGGAATTGCAATGGATCCAACAAAGATCAAAGCCATTTTGGAGTGGCCTACACCAAAAAATGTGCATGAAGTCTGTAGTTTTATGGGCCTAGCAAGGTATTACAAAAAAATTATGGCTAACTTTTCAAAAATTGCCTATACCATTACTTCTCTACAAAGGAAAGACAAAAGATTTGATTGGTCAGAGAAATGTCAGGAGGCATTTGATCAACTAAAAGAAAAGTTGACAACACCAATTTTAAAGGTACCAGACCCAGAAGGTCATTTTGTAGTCATCACTAATGCCTCAAGAGAAGGATTAGGTGGTGTTCTTGTCTAGGGTGGGCAAGTTATTGCATATGAGTCCAGAAAGTTGAAATCATATGAACATAATTATACTCCTCACAATATTGAGTTAGCCGCAGTTGTTTATGCACTACAAATGTGGAGACATTATTTACTTTGGAAACCTTTTGAATTAAAAATAGACCATCAAGGACTCAAATATTTGTTTACCCAACCACATCTTAATGCTCACCAGAGAAGGTGGTTAGAGCTAATATCTGATTATGATTTTAAGATTAAATACATTTAGGGAAAAGAAAACAGAGTGGCTGATGCCCTAAGTAGGAGAAGACATATCTCCTCGATGATCTCCATACATTTAGATTTTAAAAATTAGGTGTTACAAAAGTCCAAGGGAGATGAATACTATGAGAACGTGAAACAAGCTCTCGTGGACAATCCTCATGATTTTAGGTATGATGGATTCCACTTTGAACTAGATGGACTATTAAGGTTTAAAGGAATAATGTACATTTCAAACTCTGAAGAGTTAAGGCATATTGTGTGGAAGGAGGTTCATTTTGCACCTTATTCAAGACATCTTTGAGTGATGAAATTGCTAGCTGATGTGAAACCATTATATTTCTAGAAAGGAATGAAGAGGGATGCTGCAAGATTTGTAGCTGGATGTCTAGAATGCTAGAGGGTGAAAGAAAAACATCACCACCTGGCAGAACTTCTATACCCTCATGAGATTCCATAATGGGAATGGTAGATCATTAGCATGGATTTTGTACAAAGACTTTCCTATGTCTAGAAACATACATAATGCTATTCTGGTAGTGGTAGATAGACTCACTAAGGTAGTACATTTCATACCTAGGAATATGATAGATGAAGCACCAGTGATAGCCCACAAATTTGTGCAAGAAGTATTTAGATTTCATGGTATTCCTAAGAAGATTATCTTAGATAGGGATGCTCGCATGACATCAAGGTTTTGGAAAACCTTATTTTCCTCACTTGGAACTTAGTTAAACATAAGCTCAACTTATCATCCCAAGATAGATGGTTAAATAGAAAGAGTGAACCAAGTGTTGGAAGATTTATTGAGAATGTATTGCATGGACCAATAATACAAGTGGGAAGATTATCTTCCTCTTGTGGAATTTGCTTATAATAATTCCTATCATTCTGGTATCAAGATGGCTCCATTTGAAGCATTATATGGAAGAAAGTGCTGAACTCCTATAAGCTAGGATAATCTAGAAGATAGGATTAGCCTTAGTCTAGAAATGTTATAAAAAATGGAAGAACAGTTTCGTCTGATTAAGAAAAGGTTAGTGAAAATGAATGATAGACAAAAAAGCTATGCAAATAGTAAATGCATCGCAAGACATTTCTCAGTAGGAGAGAAAGTCCTATTAAGAGTTGAACCACAAAAGATTTCCATTAAGTTTGGAAAGTCATTTAAACTAGCTCTTAGATATGTGGGTCCCTTCGAAGTTCTCGAGGAGGTCAACCCAGTTGCATACAGGATTGCTCTACCACCAGGTCTTGCCATCATGCATAATTTTTTCCATGTTTCTTATTTTAGAATGTATGTTGCAAGAGATAATCACATTCCTATTCTTGATTGGAATGCCATACAGGTGAAGGACCCAGGGATGGTAATGATCGAGCCCATCAAAGTGGTCAAAATACATAAGCTATGCTTGTGTAATAAAGAAATTACTCAATGCAAGGTCCAGTGGGACTAGTATGCAAAAGAGAATGCCACCTGAGAGAATTATGATGATATTTATCAAAGATTCCCTCATCTATTTTAAGCTTTTTACTATGATGAATAAAACTTTTACATGTTATAAACTCTAGATACATTAGATCATTAGGGATGATGATTCTTATGGGGGGAGATATGTTACATCCCCAAACTTTGACTATGCTTTACTTTTAATTTCATTTGATTAAATGGATAATTAATCATAGATTAATGATTTGATTTTTAGGGAAAATTTTAGGATAAATCATTGAGTTTATGAATTATGATTAATGCATAGAATTAGACCTGAGATTACATGTTATTGAGATTATTTAAGCATGATGTATAATCATTTATTGATGATACACTAATCATAGTTTTTATGACTGTGAGTTTAACCAGGAAAAGATTTCCACCTCCAAGAATGGAAGGAGAATATCACCTGAGATAAGGGAATAGATGTTTTTAAGAAGTAAGGTTTTCCATTTAAGTTCCAAAATGTATATCTCATGAACCTACTTAAATATGGGATATGTAGTAGATAAGTCTCCTAGTTGTCTGTGATTATTTTTCTAATTTTGTAGTCGCCAACGCAAGGTTGTGAGAGGGGGAGAAAGTCTCAACCCCGTACTTGCATTTTGACACAAGATAAATTCTTTTATATATCCTACCAATGATGTTGCTATCATTGTAGTAGTATAAGATAAGATTATTTAAATATTTGAATAATAATATACATATAAGTATATATGTTTTATGCTTGAGAAGGTTTTATGCTTATTTCATGGGATCCTATTATAATATGATAAGAATCAACCTTTTTCCACTCCATCTCACCACATAGTGGACCGAATCCATGCCCCACAAAAGGTGGAGGGAGTGGTAAACTATCAGTTGTGCGATGGAGTGGGCTGTAATAGGGAGCCCAATTTTTAATGCATGCTCCCTATGGGAGCTTTAGTAGGTTTTGGATAATTAATCCTGTTGGGTTTTTTCCCAAACTGGATGCTTCCTAGTTATCCCTACAAGGTAGTCATCATTGATCAATAGGATTCCCGGACCAAGGGCCAACAGTATAGGAGATAGACCCTATAAATATCTCCTCTCCTTCTTTAGGCCCTGTAGAACCAAGGGGGTAATTACCTATTCAACACCCGTATAATATGCATGTGAACTTACTGGGATGTTGACACAAAACAGATAAATCCTCTCTTATGCAGACCAAAACTATGAAATAAGTACAAAGGGGCTAGCTTTGGGCCTATGCTCAGTTGTGAGATGGAGGATTTTGGTCCTAAAACTACTTCTAACGTTCCAAAGGTTTAAATTTGAAGTTTGAATTTGTATTTTGTATTTGGATGCAAGACTAGGACCTTGGGTTGTAACCTCAATACAAGACCAAACTGGTGCCTATCTAGGGGCTTGGAGTCAATATACGTACATATGTGAATGATTACCATAAACTTGAATCAATAACTAGGTTTCAAGGAGAAATTTTTAGTGTCTACCTTATAGATACTTCCCAAGACTAAGTATTTAGTCATTCATACTTAAATATCCCTATTGCAACATACCTTTCCCAATGCTTAACCTAAAATATTTAATTTGTTCCTTGAACAAAGATAAGAGATTAAACATTCAATAGATAAAATCTATGTTCTTGAATCCCAAATAACCCTTAGCTATTTAGATTCAAAAGAAAAGATGCCCACAACTTGGAGACAAATAACGAAACACTTGCAACAAAGCATTCTTCATATAAAAACAACATGAAACCAGTAAAACTATGCATAAAACATACAACATATGATTCATAAACTCACAAGGCACCAAAACAGAGCCACCGGCAAAATTATATCTTATTACTCCACCAAAATTTTGTTGAGTCTTCAACAACCAGAAAAAATGAGTAACACAGTCCTGATATACCCAGAACTATGACTCAGCAATCAAGTACAGGGTCATTTTAAAATGCTACTAGATACAATGCACCATGAGAATGGCGCCTAAAATATTCAATGTCCAGGCAGAAGAAGAAGAAGGGAGTGGTTGAATTCGGGAAGTGTGCTGCCACTTGAAGATTTTCCTTTAAAAATGGTAGCTGGCCTATCAATTCAGACCCATACTTCCACAAATTTGCCATTAATGACCAACCTACCAATTTTGGGATGCAGCAATGGTTTGCATATTCATGAAGTTTCTTCCTGCTTATATCTGATGTAGTGAAAACACAGAAAAAATACTCCTGCTCTGAAGATTTGAAATAGGCCATCGATTTCCTTTTTCCCACTGAGATCTATGGCATCAGATCACTTTGAAAAGTCACCAACCAATGCAATCACTCCACACAGGTGGCTTTTCCTTTTTGACTTTTTGCAGCACAAGCATACATTTTACCTTTTTCACCCATTTTGCCTTTTTCGCCTTTAAATCCTTGCATATGCAGTTGTATATACATACAACTGACTTGGACACGTGTCAGTACCTGCTTGGATCACTATCACTGAGCAATTGCATCTCTCTCGATGATCCATTGTATCTCCTTTTGCATCTGAAATTGTATGTGCAATTGTATATACATACAATCGCCACATAGAAGCGCGGAGCCCAATTCTTTATGAAACAAATCAAAATCGCAATCAGGTCTAGGTTGCATCTTACTTCCTTGTATATCACCTTGTATATTGCATTGTACAAATGCAATATACATACAATGCAGATTTCAACACACTTATGAGGCAGATTGAAACAATTTTCAAATCTGGCATTGTATCTTCACCTTTGCATCTTTCTTTGTATATCGCACATACAATGTGCAACATACAACCCATGGACCCCAACCACTTATCTACCATAACAAACTTTCTTTCACGTCTGGGTTGTATCTGCGCCTTTGTACATTGCATTGTATATTGCACAAACATACAACCCACGAAACATACAACTATGTAGGCCCCACCAGGTTTTTTGAAGACTGTTGACTTTGACCATACCCACTTTGCATATTTCTTTGTATCTTCACTTGTATGTTCGATTGTATATTGGGTACATACAACCCCAATATACAACAGCGGACCTCACCTTTTTCACAAATGCAACTAACTTTCTGGCCACGTCTGCCCCTTCCACATGCCTACTTGTACATTTGCTTGTATATTTCCTCTTTGCATCATCAGCCATCAGAAAGACTATTAGTGAGCTGCCGATGCATATTGTTTCGCTGATGATCCCTTGTACATCCCCCTTGTATGTTGACCTTGTATGTGCATCGGGCTATCAGTGAGACTGTTGCATGAATCGCCGATACACATTGTTTCACCAATAATCCCTTGTACATTGACTTTGCATATTGCCTTTGTTTCTTACCTGTTGTATATCAAATATACAACATATACATGCAAAGCATTACATAGAAGCATAGAATATTCTAGGAATCTGTGATATATAACCCCTTTTTTATCTCTAGAAATGCATTTAAATGCCACATACAAACCTGATATGCATACAACGATGCATACAACTGCCTTCTCACTTTTAGAAGCTGATTTAACTCTTTTTTTGGGTCCGCCAATGCACATTGGATACAATGGCCATATACAAAGCAATATACATGCAATTGTGAAGGCCGAAGGACTTAGAAATTTTTGGATTTAAATGAAAGGGCCTACAGATGAATGTTTGAAACCTAAAATCTAGGTGGGCACCACCAAATCCAAGAAAGGAAAGGTGGCGTAGGGAGTTAGTAGAGGGAAGGCAAAGGAGAAGGATAGAATACACTAAGTCTGGGAAGAAAATAGAAAGTTGTAGGAAGTGATAGGAAGGGTTGTGATAAGCCACTGTACCAGTATTTCTCATAATTTAAAGCCTTTGTGTGATATAGCAATATCTTCATTATTATCGATTCTTTACTATCTTGTATTTCCTTTGAAAGGCTGAGAATAATATAATGGCTCATAAACCCATACATTAATACTATCGATGCTTATTCCATCATAAGTATAATCTACGATAAGTAGATATCATTATGATAAAATAGATACATCTATCTTTAGTTTTTGTCCATCCATATCATTGTTGTGAATGTTAACATTACAGGAGGCCAACATTATTACAACATAAAGAATGCTTTAACATAGAATGAATGATGACATGAGATTATTTTCACTCAGTCATATCTTTATTGAAGAGTTCAACCATGTTTAGCTATATTATTGCTTTCCTGTTTTCATTAAAACTTGTTATGTTTTGGTAGCCGAATACATACGACAAAAAGAGTTATACATTATAATTAGCATTAATATGTATCTTTTGCCTTCTTATGATGAAGCCACCAACTGAGCCTTGAGAAAACATCTATAATGACGTATATCATGCCCATGAATGGGATAGACAAATCTTTCTTTATTGTTATGGCACTCAGGTAGCCGAGACTTAAGAAAATTCTCTCTTAGATTCTTATCTTTTTCATTATTTTACAAATCTACTAACTGAAGGTTGCGGAGCCTTAAGCCAATATTTTATTTATGGAAACCCTCTTGTGGCAGTAGGCAAGAAGTTATATGGATAGGTTGCTAAGGTCCAGATATAGACTCATGAGCCATATTGAGATGGAAAAACCCTCGAGCCATATTATGTGATGGCAAACCTTTGAATTCATAACTATAAAATACCATTATTAGTTTGATAGAAGAATGGTGACTATCTTGCAAATGTATTTTGTATAGAATCTTTTTGTATCTATTATTGTATCAATACGACTAACTTCTTGATAGTGGGTAAAAACAAGAAGTTGGGTCCACGAAGAGGGGAAGTTTCGACCAAAACAAAATCTTACAGGAAACGCGTTTGCATTATTAAAAAATGTGTATGTGCTTAGCTATGGGTACCCAAGCCTAATCCAAATGCGTATGTGTTATGCTTGAGGTATGCACTAAGGAATGCATAAGCGTTATATAATAAGTACATGTTTTATAATGCGTATACATTTCTTAAAGGTAATTAATTTTTTAATTAAATGACTGTCATTTTCATTTCTTCCTACAAATTTGGCTGAGAGGAACAACAATATAGGCTTATGCATATGCATTTTTGAGGACCGATACTAGCCCATTTCTAGTTGCCACCTCCTCCCATCGACACAAGCGACCTCAGTGACCTCTAGGTTGGTTATGTTAGAGTTGGCTATGATTGGAGCCACCCAAGATCTAGGACTTCATGAAATCACAAGACAGATCAAATGAGAGAATAATGCTATTCTATCAATGAATGCAAAAGATTGTTATTACAATGTACATGATATGCCTTGCTTATAAAGACAAGGTGAGAGATAGAAAGGTGGAGTGAAAGGTGGAGTGGAAAGTGGAGATATTCCTACAACATGTGTCAATTAGAGGATGATAACTAATTGGGCACATGGAGGATAAGACAACTCACTCCAACTATCAATAACTCAACACACAACTAGACTCAACTAGACATCTAGAAGACTCACTAAGTCAACTTAACATGTGTGAATTATGTGTGATGTGTGAATATTATTTAACTAGTAAATAGTTAAATAATGTAAATTATCCACACAAGGGTAAACTAGTTAGGTGATAACCCTGTTCACACCAACACCCCCCCTTAAGTGCAACTTCGGGAGTAGCTGACTAAAGAAAGATGGAATGATGGATGGGTCCCAGCTACTAGGCCATGTTAGGTACCCATGTACAAACAAATCTCAAGTGGAGAAAAGGAGAAAACCTCATGGGAAAAAACTCCTCTCCAAAAGTGAGAATGCATGAAACATGAAAGTGAATGAAGAAGTGATAGTAGGAGGACTCAACATGACCCCCAAGGACAACTTCTATCACATATGTACAATTAAATACCCCCATAGGAGAGCAAGTGTGAGACTATAGCCCCCCCCACAATGAAGTAGCTCTTGTGCCGATGGTGAATGCCTGAAGATGAAGGCTGAAAAGTGTCCTGTACCTGCAAACAACATTCCTCCCCTTAGGAAGAAACAAATCCAAAGGCTAATGTCGAAGAAACTCCATCTCAAGGTATGAGGGAAAAAGCCTCATGATGTATGATGTCTCTGAAAACTATTGAAATTTTCACATGTCAAAATCAAAGAATGGCACAATGTAATGAGGTGTGACCAATCCAAAATCCTGGGTAGACTCATGAAGAACAATCTCCAAAGATGAAGTAGATGGGATAACAGTTGTGTTGTAACTGTCATCAAAGAGGAGAGATATCCCCTCAAGTTTATCCTCCAAATCTGCAATATGAGACTCACAAAATAGGTTTGATATACCTACCAAGAAAGTATCCCACAAAGCTATGTTTGAAAGACTTGAAGTATCTTGCTCAACCAAAGAAACCATGTCGGTGTCAATCTCTGAAGAAGCAAGAGGTTGAGGTGATGGAAGCTCAACACTAGTCTCATGAACCAATGTGGATGAAAGAACACCAAGGTTCAAGTGACCAAACTTTTCCTCAAAAACATGATTCACACTTGATGCATGAGTGTGAATGTCAATAAATGGATCTACATCATCAGAAGAAACAAAATGGGAGAAGGTATACAAGTGAGATGCATGATCAGCCATCCCAACAACAATGATATCTCTGTTCTCCAAGTCTCGTATGATCACTGAATCGGGAGTGAACTCAACTGTCTTGCTTGCACCACAATGAGTAATCTGGTAGATGGAAAGGAGATTGGTTGACAAGGAAGGTATACACAACACATTGTTGAATGTATTCTCTCCAATATCAATAGTCCCTTTACCAATTGCATGCATGTATGTGTTGTTACCCATCAAGATAAGTGGTGAAGTACATGACTCAAATGAAGAGAACATCCCCTGTGAAGATGCCATCTAATGAGAAGCTCTTGAATCAAGAAGCCATCTCTCTGACTGAAGACTTGTTGAAGCAAATAGTGCTTCTCATTTTCCTTTGATTGTCCCATTGGTAATGCCTGCTATCCTTGTATGTGTAGATGATGATGGTGTCAAAGAAGAGGATGGACTAGGTGATGATGATGGCATTTGGATATTGTGCTTTTGAATAATGTGAGTCAACTCATCAATTTTCTTCTCATAACATGTATGCTCATCATGTCCTAGTTTCTTGCAATATGCACACTTTGGTCTCTCCTTCTTAGATGATTCCTCCTTGGGAGAGGATGAGGACTTAGGTGATTTGGTTGATTCCTTTGCTTGCTCATTTTTCTTGAGATCCTTGTTTTTCTATTTCTTGCCTTTGCTAGATGAAGCCTTTTGATCTTTTGAACCTTGACTAACAAGAAGTGGTTAAGGTCTAGAAGACTTCAATGTGCCCATGTGTACTAACTTAGCTTGCTCCCTTGTGAGTGATGCAACAAACTCATCAAGTGAAGGCATTGTGAAAGCTTTCCCAAGTGCATCCATAGTAGCATAAAAGGTAGAAACAAAAACTGAATAGTCAGGACCAAGCTTGGCAAGGATTGAAAGAATCAATTGAGTGTCCTCTTTCTCAATTCCACATTGTTTGAGCTGTAATCTAAGTGATTTTAGTTTTGTGAAGAAGTCTTGGATGCTTGCAAAATTAGTTGGATTTAAACCAATTAGTTCATTCTCCAATTTGAAACCTCTCATTGTATCTTGTTTACCAAAGAGATTTTCTAAGGTAGTCCACACTTCATTAGGTGTTGTATAAGATTCAATATGAAAAAGAAGATTAGGAGAGATAAACAAGCATAGTGTTCCATAGGCTTGATCACATCTATTGTACCACTTTCTCTTTTCTGCAGCTGTTGTTGGTTCAATTTCTGTACCCATTGTTACTCTATGAATTTTCAAACTTCTTAAATGAATCTCCATTTTAGTTTTCTACTCATGTTAGTTATATGGTGTGAGTAGAGGAAATTTGTATGGATCCATGATGCAAGAGTACAAAAAATGACACAAGTACAACCCCCCTGTTACTCAATCAAAGAGATCACCCCCCAAAAAATGATTGTGGCACTTTATACTTAGTGTGATTTACAATCATCCTCAAGGAACCAAATTTAGGAAAGCATGAAAAACTCTTAAAATTGAGATTCAAGAGTGATTACAATTACTCACAATGATTAACCATAGCAAATAGATCCCTTCAAAACAAGTTTCACTTCCTCAAGTGTCAAATGCCCAAGTTATCACTCAAAAGCCAGAAAACTGACAAATGAAATAAAATGAACTTGGAGCAAAATCTGAGGAAATTGCATAGATGGATTTGAAGAGCTCTTGAATACCTTTTTGATGCCACAAGAATCATGAAAATCAGAGATCATGGCAGAAAGTTGTGAGCTCGGAAGCAAAAAATAAAGATCTATCTTCAAACTGTTGTAGCAGTCACATGCAATAGAATATTAGAAAACTACTGACGCCACTACGAAGTGCTCTCTGTTAACTTTCCAACAATATCTCATTTACCTGATTTTGCCTTGATGGACAAAAGTTATACAAAAAAGAAAAAAAACCCCCTTTTAGGGCTTTGAGGGGCAAAAAATGGCCCCCTGGGGCTGATGTCAGCGGAATATTCCTAAAATATTCCCTTTCCCCGAAAAAAATCTCCTCCCCAGAAAAGCAAAAAAAACTGCCGATCTACCTCAAAATCGCCGAGGAAAAGATTGAAACCACCGAATAATCTAGGGAACTACCTATGGGGGCGTAAAACCACCTATATTAGGTGAAACCTTGTCTGTTAGCGAAAACACTGATGTACGACCACCAGTGATAAGGCCAAATCTGCCAGGATTTCACTGGAAAACCATTGATTAGTGAACGGGTTTTGAGAGCAGGCAATGTGGATCTCAAGTAGTTTTGTGGTGTATGCACATCAATGATTCAAGGAAGACACCGATAGAAACAACCGAGTTTGAAGATTTCCTGGCATGGTTTTATGGTGTGAGACAACCGTTTCCAAATTGCTGAGATCTTAGATGCTGGTCGATGGAGATTTTACCATCACTGGAAATAAGTTTGCAGACCGCAGTTTGCAGAGTTTAACCACCAGTTTAGAAAAATTTTGGCATGAATTTTTCTATGGCCTGAGATGATCCAGAGATAGTGGCTACCGAGAAACAAACTGTTGGGTGATAGTAACCGATGTGGTTTTAACTTGACTGCCAATGAAATTTAAATTGACCACCGAAGTCTATAGATTTCTGACTACTGTGAAAAATGTAGGGAGATACTCCCGCTGGGACCGCCAGATCTTGGAGTCTGCAGATGGGAACAACGACGAGTTTAGAAAATTTCTGGTGAAGACTGAAATCAAACGCAGAGACCGCCGATTTGAAATGTCTGCAGGCAATGTGGCTGAAATTTCTGTCACCGATAAAGACTTTAGATCTGCCGAAATCGAATGCGGATTGTTTGATGAATGCTGGTGAGGAGTCGATCCTTAAACTTTGATGGCCGCTGTTTGAAAGATTCAACTCTACAGACCACCTTTGTTGGCCCACGAAGACCACTGTGTATTGGGTTTGAAATCACCAGATTGTGGAATCCGCTGATGCTTTGCTTACATGCTGCCAAATGATACAGGTGCTGGAGTCTGCGCTAATGGTGCCTAGCACCACATGGCAGCTAGAGATTGCCTTGTGGGTACAGAGTAGCCTAGAGTACCCTGCACGATCTGATTCAACTTCGCAGAAGATAAAAAATCCTCAAATTAATAAAATGAACCCGCAGATATGATATTTAACCAGAGAATATTGATATTACATGCTAGTCAAAGAGCCTAGATTCACTGACAGAGTTAGTACCAAGATTCTGTCGAATATGCCGTTTGTGCAGGAATATTCTCTACAGATTCTGTACAGCAAAGGGCTAAATTTTTTTTGTCTTTTTTTTAGAGTAACAGATTTTAGCATTTGGACAGTCGATCCTTACTGATTTGGCCACTCCGGATGCAATGGTGATGTCTGATTTGGGCTAAACTACTCTGAAATTGTTGGTACCTCCCAGATCACACCAAAGAGCCCCAAATTGAAACCCTCATCAATTTTGTCTCTGATGTCTGATTTAGACGAAATGAAAGGTGATCTCGACTATTTCGGCTGCCCCGAACGCAATGGTGAAGTCTGATTTGCAACAACATGCACTGAAATGCACCTGCAATACAAGAGCAAGAAGGGGAAACCCTCACAAAACTGGTATTTCTATCAAGTCTTTCTGATTCTCCAGGTCATCGTTCGATACAAGAGAAGAGCATAGTCAACTATCAAGATCCACCATGAATTGCACTCAAGATCTCTCAAAAAATGACTAACACAAAGTGATTCTTCCTAGAGTTCTGATACCATGTTAGAGTTGGCTATGATTGGAGCCACCCAGGATCTAGGACTTCATGAAAGCACAAGAGAGATCAAATGAGAGAATAATGCTATTCTATCATTGAATGCAAAAGATTGTTATTACAATGTACATGATATGCCTTGCTTATAAAGACAAGGTGAGAGCTAGAAAGGTGGAGATATTCCTACAACATATGTCAATTAGAGGATGATAACTAATTGCACATGTGGAGGATAAGACAACTCACTCCAACTATCAATAATTCAACACACAACTAGACTCAACTAGACATCTAGAAGACTCACTAAGTCAACTTAACATGCATGAATTATGTATGATGTGTGAATATTATTTAACTAGTAAATAGTTAAATAATGTAAATTATCCACACAATTGTAAACCTGTTAGGTGATAACCCTGTTCACACCAACAGGTTAAATTCTACATTTTTTGGCTTTATATCTTACATTTTTTGTTTGTAATTGTAGTTTAGTGTTTGTTTATTTTCTTTTTAATTATCTTGTTTAATTTATAGTTTTTAAATTATATTTGGAAACAAAATCATCAACACAAATGAGAAACCTTAAATTCTAAATTGAAAACCACAAAATTTATACATAATTTAACTAATTTAACCCTAAACCACACAAAATCTAGACTTAGAAATTAAAACCCTAAACCCTAGGTTCCAAAAAACTTAGACCTAAAAACTAAAACCCTTAACCCTAAGAACTAAACTCTAAAGCCTAAATCTAAAACCCTTAACCCTTAATCCTAGGACCTAAACCCTAAAACCTAAACCTAAAACCCTAAAACCTAAACCTTAAACCACAAAACCTAAACCTAAAACCCTAAACCCTAAACCACAAAACCCCTCTTAGGACCTATAATTAAGTATGTATATAATTAATAATTATCACAATTCTTAAATACATGTCACATAATTCTTGAACAAGTTATCGAACTATGTATAGTAAAATGTCATTGGGGTACATGATTTTATTTACCTAACTATTTGGTTAGATTAAATTATATTTCTTGGACCTCTATCTTTTCCGTTCTTAACTCTATGATTTTAGGCATTTACATAATGGTATATCCCTTCTTTCATTTCCCCTCACTTCCATTTTTCCCACTTCTTGTCAACTTTATATTACTTGGACCAAACCTTTGAACATTCACTAAACCTTATATACTACAAGTAGTAATCCCAATCCATAATTCCTCTTCTCCTTCCCTAACATAACTGGTATCAAATCTCTCTAAGCCCCAATTTCATTTATTTTCCCATCAATATTAGGTATTCATGTTCCTTACTACTTAGCTCATGTATTCCTCCCATAGACCTTTAAGATTTTTAATAACTTCCTATCCCTTGTATTTGAAGATCTTGAATTTTGATTCCATACTCCCCTCTACATCTCTTGCACCTCCAAAATCCTCATATAAGAATTCTTGAGATCCCAACCATTAAGCCGAGCTAAGATGTATTTTTACCATTTGAGCATTATTTAGGCATGAATTTTTATGGATCATCATTATTTAAATGCAATACTCCACCTACCTCCCCCACCTTTTCAAATATGAAATTAATGATTAGATTGACACTAATGGGTGTGTTGAATCATCTATATCCTATCAAAATGATATTGAGCTCAACAAAGGCATATATGTACATGCAATGCCGAAGGAATTTGAAAATGGGTATAAGAATATAAATTCTAGAAATGAAGTTGTAGATACATCAATTATATAAATAGGTATAAATATATTCTCTAAATGTGGGAAGGATGTTATAACTACACCAAGTTTCCTAGTACTATACATCTAAGCATAATTTCACCCTAGGAGGTTATGCTAGTGCATTAAATTCCTTGATTGGAAGAAAGAAGAATTATATGACCCTAATGGCTTTCTAGAATAGAATACATAAATGTAATGTTCAAGGATTGGTTATTGAGACAAATGCTTAGCTATAAGTATCTTACTTTGGTTCTAAGACATCAAATGATATAACTTTAGTCTCTAAAGGGAAATTATTTATTTTTTAATCATAGGAATAATATTTAAGAACCACAATACATTTAAATAAATTTCTCCTTGAAAATTGTAATGATTCAATGGATAATCAAAATTATTTGTAGATTCTCTATATCCACATTTGTTGGTGTGAATGTAACAAGATTTTGATGAATATTTTAAAATTTCTAATGTGTTGCAAATACTTTGTGATGTATCTCCATTATTTTATGTTGGCATTTGTAGTACTAACATGGATTAATTATTAAGTATTTATAGTGTATGAAGTCTTATTTAAATGATAGATCTATGCTTTTAAATATCTAGCTCCATTTATGCTCTATAGATGTATCCCCCTTTTCAGGTTGTAGATTGTAACTTTGTTGCCTAATAGAGAAGGTACTAGTATAGCTAGTGCTAGGCCAAAATTATTCTATTTAGTCATCTCTCAATTATTTTTTAGATTATGATTTAACAAATTATGATGATTCAATATCATAACTCAAGGAATATTCTAAGAGAACATAAATATATAATATTTTTTAGAGAATCATGTATGTACATTCCTACAACTTGCACTTGGACCGTATGAAATGTTAAGTGGAGTCCTTATAGGGATGTTGTACTAATTTAGACACCTTTAAATTCATTTATAAGGATTTTTTATAAACTTGATAAAATGTTTACTTGACATTCAATATCTAGGTTCCAGTTCTAACGAGCTTTGGATTGATATAAATGCTCGATAGAAAAATGTGTGTTTTAATTTTTGTCCATGACCTTTTGAAAGTGATTAGCAAAAATATGGGATGAAGGGGGGAGATTAATTTAGTATTAGCTCAAGAAGGGAAGTTAGGATGAACATATGTTTTTAAATTATTTCATTGAGTGTTGAATGTATCAAAGGTACATGACTTTAATTACATATAATTTAATGTACATGTTGTAGGGGATGCTCAAATTTTTTTTTTTTATGAAAAAGTGGCATAGCCACTAAAATTTATTAATTAAAAAGGAAACTACAAAAAATCCTGATTCAAAGAGGCGTACCAGTAGGAAAGAATCAGGCGAAGAAAACCTCTGGTTGTAGCCTTTTAAAATTTAACTAAAAACAAAGACAACTCAAGAGGATGAGTTTGCCAGGGAAAAGTCTATGACTGCAATACAAAATTGACTTCTGTGTCACATGGGAACTATTACAAAATTTTCTCCTAATACATTACAAAATTTATAAAAATCCAAAAAAAAACCTCTCAATAAAGAACCTAACCATTAGTTAACATCTTTCCAACCATCAGCAATTAAACCCTACTGTCGACGATCCTCCTCTTCAGCCAGCTGAGGGGGCGGCGGTGGAGGAGGAGGATTATAATGCAAAAAGAAAGTTAGAGCATTAAAAACCCTTGTAGCATCATCTATCACCAGCCTGCACAACTCTTTCCTATGACAGTGAATAGAATTATGAAAGTATAGTACATAATTATTTTGAAGACCATGCAGCATAGCATTGTAAAGGCAATGAAGCGCAGGTCGACGGAAGAGATCCCTGTGAACAAACAAGCCACCCACAAGAGCAGTACCCTCATACAAATCATATTCCTCTATACTTTCATTAAAAACATCCACAGAAAAATGATCATCATGGACAAACAGAAAGCCCAAATTCCTTACCAAGTTGAAATTTTGCAATAAGTCCATAGCATTAGAAAGAAAATGCGATACAACTTGGGAAGGATATAGAGAACTAGGAAAATGTAAAACATCCCGACCACAAACCTGTATAATCACTCTCTCTACATCTTCCTCATAAATCTTGAAAACTTCATGCATAGAACTTAGATTGAGAAGGCCTAAAGAAGGTCGTTCCCAATTTCGGATGGGCAAACAAATTCTTCTGTTTTGCTAGGCAGAGGCCATACTAAAAACTTATCACATACAAACACTAGATTAGAAGATGGAAACAGAGCAAATAAGGCCAAAGAAGGAGATGACAAAAGAGAAGTGAAGAACAAGAATATAATAACTAATTCCCCCAAAATACAATGAATGAAATCATTACTGAAAAGATATACCGTTATGCAAGAGTTGCCACCCTGTGTGCAACATTAAAATAGAAGGACTGCTCACCATATGCAAACTGCCCATAGGACTAAGAACAATGTCAGCTGTCAGAATGGAGCCACCTCAAATAGAGGACTCTTAATTTAGCGGTTAAAACTAAACACTTTGCCTTTTTTTAAGATACCTTCTACTAAGTTCTTCAAAATTAGCCTCCAAAATCAATTAGTACTTTCTTTATCTAAAATGTAGTTAATCCCTAGAATCAACAAGATGGAGGTGGAATCCCACTTAGTGTAAGAATCATTTTTACAAAAAGCATAATTCACTAAAAAATTCGCTAAAGAATTTCCTTCCCTGTAAGTATGAACTATAGTAAAAGATTGAAAAAGATCAAGCAAATTCCTTCCAGATTGTAAAATATAATCAATTTTCTAATTTGGCGAAGATTTAGAGGAAAATGCCCTAACAATATTCAAAGAATCCCCTTCCACAATAATATTAGGAATCTCACTTTTTATTGCAAGATTAAGGCCTTCTAATAAAGCTAAGGCCTCTGCCTTATTATTTGAACACAAATCAAGTTTAACTAATAGAGCTCTTAGAACTAAGCCATTATGATCTCTCAAAACACAACCAACACTAGATTCACCAGGATTCCCCTTACTTGCACCATCAAAATTTAGTTTAACAAAAGAAACAGGCGGAGGGATCCACTCAATGGAAGATCTCTCCAATTTACTATCCAAAATGAAGCAATTTGAATTAGGTAAAAGTAAAAATTTCCAACTCTTAAGCATAAGATCATCCCAAGAAGTAAAAACTAGGGAACCTGATTTTCTTAAATGAAGAGAGGCCGAGACTAGCTCTGAAATCAACTTCTCAAGTTTTACAATAATTACATCAAAAGGATTGTGAATGTTTCTAAAAATTCTACTATTTCTTTCAAGCCACAAAATCCAAATAACAATACTCGGAGAGACCACCCACAAATCAGAGAATGTGGAATTTGAGAACAAGATAGGCTAGCTTTGAAACACTTGAAGGAGAGAGAAAGGAAGGGGGCCCTGCCAACACAACTTTGAGAATAACCAATACCAGACTTTTGAAGACAATTGACAATTTAGCAGCAAATGATCCACAGTTTCCTCCACTTCAGAGCAAAAAGGACAAAAGAAGGGATTAGCAATCCCAAGCCTGACTAACCTATCACTAGTAAGGATTCTATAATTCAAGGCTAACCAAGCAAAAGCCCCTGCTTTAGGCAGGCAAGGACCACTCCAACAAAGTTTATAAGGCCAATCAATTGGAGAAATAGAATCCTTACTAATGATACTTAGATAACCTTGCTTGACTGAATATCAACCAGACTTTGAAGGAACCCAAATGAGTTTATCTCTACCTCCTGATAAAAAATTCTTCTTCCCTTCAAGATATTCCTAAGCAAGGCCTTCTGCTTTAAAGGAATCAGAAAATCATCAAAATTTTTCCACTTAACTTGACTAGTTGCCATATCAGAATCTACTTCAATATAATCTTTAACTTTAGTTCCCCAAACTTGATATAAAAATAACTTAATTTCCTAGAGACCTTCTATATTTTTTAACGACTGATAACTGTTCCAAGAATCATCCCAAAAAAGAGCTGAGTTTCCATCCTGAATAACCCAAGATAGAAAAGGAGAGATCACCTCTCTACATTTTAAAAGAAAATTCTAGATCTGAGAGCCCATCTTTGGATTTAGAATAGTAAAAATTCTTTCAGGCGAAGAAGAATCTAGATATTTATCTTGCATAATTTTTCCCCATTTAGAGTCTAATTTTTCATATAAATTCCAAACCAACTTGGCACCAAGAGCCTTGTTATGAGCTTCAATGTTATGAATCCTAGTTCCTCCCCGCTGCTTTGGAGAACAAATTTTATCCCAATAAATTAAAGGGATCTTTTATCCATTTAGATTGGATCCATTCCACAAGAATTTCCTCAAGATATTAACAAGGCAGGAAAGAATGGCCTTGGGCATCATAAGCACTGAAAGCATATACACAGGCACTGCCGACAAGACTGATTTTATCATTAGAATTTTACCTACCAAAGTTAACCATTTACCTTTCCAAGAAGAAATTTTAGACTTAATACTCTGAATAAGTTTTTCCCAAAACATGTTTTTAACTAATCCCGAGAAGAGAGGGATCCCCAAATATCTTGAAGGAAGGACATCCACTTTAAAACCCAAATACTTGGCAACTCTTTCTTGAACAAAAGAGGAAGTAAAAAAGAAAAAAAAAAGATTTCTCCTGATTAATTTTCTGGCCTGATACTAAACAATACTTTGAAATTACTTCCTTAATACATTTAGCTTCTGATAACATAGGTTGGCCAAACAACAAAGTGTCATTTGCAAATAAAGCATGAGTGATGGAAAAAGGAACTCAAGGAATTTTAATCCCTTTCCAATTCCCCAAGGAAATTTGTCGTAAAATCAATCTACTTAAACCTTCAGCCATTATGATAAAAAGAGAAGGGGACAAGGGATCACCTTGTCTTATCCCTTGTGAGGATTTGAAAAATTTAGACTGGGAACCATTAATCAATATTGAAAAACTTAAACCAGAAATGCAAGATGAAATCCACTTACACCATTTCAGAGAGAAACCAAACTTAAGGAGAACTTGAAACAAAAATTCCCAAGACACTCTATTGTAAGCTTTTAACATATCTAGTTTAATCAACATAGCAAAAAGTTTATGATCATAAATTGAATGTAGAACCTCATGAGCCACCAGAGCACCTTCAGATGTTTCCTTACCTAGAACAAAACCACCTTGTTCCTCTGAAATAATTTTTGGGATAAAACTAGCAAGTCTTAAAGTAATAGCTTTTGAAATGATTTTATATAGAGTATTACAAAGGGAAATGGGTCCAAAGTCAGCAAAGGAAGAAGAAGTTGCTATTTTAGGAATCAAAGCAATGAAGGTAGAATTAATTTCCTTCAAAACAGTACGATTTCTACGAGCTTCTTCTACTGCCAACCATACATCTTTGCCTATAAAATCCTAGCATTTTTGGAAGAAAAGTGGAGTAAAACCATTTGGCCCGGGAGATTTGTCTGGATCTAGAGAAAAAACTACTGTCTTAATTTCTTCTAGAGAAAACTGTTTCATCAGTTCTAAATTATCTTCTTGCGAAATCAGAGGAGGAATGTGATCTATAACTTCAAGCAAATACGAGTGTGAAACATTAATACTTTCCTTTGAAAGAAGATTTTGAAAAAAATTAACTCCTTCATTCTGAATAAGAATATCATCTTGTAAAATATTCCCCATAGAGTCTTTTATTGCATGAATAGAATTCTTATGTCTTCTTACCAGAGCCGAAACGTGAAAAAATTTTGTATTTCAGTCTCCTTCTCTTAGCCAAATCTCCCTCAATTTCTGTCTCCAAAAAATCTCTTCTCAAGCTAGAACTTCCTCCAATTGATATTGAAGAGATTTTACACATTCAAAAGAAGCAGAGTCCATGCCATTTTTAATAATGACTTCATTTATCTGTTCTAATTGGGATTGCAAAACAGCTTTTTGAGAAAAGATATTACCAAAAGAAAGTTTATTCCACTCCTTGATTTTATTTCTTATAAATTTCAACTTCTCATTAAGACAAAACATGCGAGAACCTTTCACAAAAGGGGCATTCTTCCACCAAGACTCCAATAGAGGTAAAAAAATTACAATCTCTAAACCACATAGCTTGAAACTTGAAAGAAGACCTATATTTCTTTTTAGTCGTGTTCAAATCCAAATGAGTAGAAATAGGAAAGTGGTTTGAAGTAGTGAAGGGAAGAACAGAGGTACCCAAAATTTTAGAGTCAAGACACCAAGCAGAAGAGAACAAAAATCTATCCAATCTTTCTGCTATATTTAAAAAATCCTTTCTCCGATGGGACTAGGTGAAATTCCCATTTAATAAAAGGTTATCCAGCAATGCATTATCTAAAATAAAGTCATTAAAGTCCTCAATTACCCTCTGGGGAGGTCAAATGCCTCCTGATTTTTTAGACAAACAAGTAATAGCATTAAAATCTCCTCCTAGTATTACTTTTTCTCTAGATAAATTTTCCAAAAGTGCTGACAAAATATCCTAGCACCTTTTTTTATCATTAGTCGAAATTGGTCCATAGACATTAAATAACCAAAAATTTGAAGTTGGGGAATTTATTTTAACCAATAAAAAATTTGGGGTAGAAAAAATCAGTTCTACATCGCAAGTTTTATTATCCCAAAGAATAACCAAACCCCCTGACGCCCTCTAGGCTGGAGAATGAAGAAGCTTCCATTTAAACCAATTTGAAAAAATATTGTCAGCTTGAGTTTGAGACAATTTAGACTCCTGAAGCAGAATAATATCCATACCTGCTGAATCGATCTGACGCTTTACCAAGCATCTTTTGTTAGGGGCATTAATGCCCCTAACATTCCAGGATAGGATATTCATTGTTCCCAGGGAGAGTTTCACTCTCCCTGATCTCAAACAGGTTTCAAGGGTAGCCTGCAACCCAGCCTTAATTTCTTCCTGAGTTTTAAAAGTCTTTGGTTTCCAACCTCTCTTGGAAGGGGAAATAGACCTAGAATTTGTAGGAGAATCCTGACTGGAAGTTTGGGAGATGGATAATTTTGTGGCAAAATCAAAAACCTTAGTAGCATTAGAAGGAGACACTAATTAAGGAAATGAAATTTTTTGAACTGGATTAAAAATCTCATTACCAATTCCATCTCCCACCAAATCCTTCTAGTCCTTATTCTCTGTGTCTAATTGGTCATTTCTTACCAAATTTGATACAGGAGTGTTATTAATAGGAGAAATATTCTCAGCTGCAGCTTCATGTGAATCTTCTGCAATTACCTCTTCCGTGATTTGATCAATAAGAGTAGAAGCAACTTTATTTATAGTCTTATCAACATAGGCTTTCACTTCCTCCTTAGACAAACAAAAATTAACTAAGTTGGAAAAATCATGTAAACCATCATTTGAAATGCAAAGATCTTCTTCTTTGTCAAAAGATGGAAATAGATTCTTTTTTACTTGCTCTTTATGAAAAAAATTAGGAGTATCTGACTCTTCCCCCTTTCCAATATCAAATTCAAAAGAAAAATCCTCTGCTGGTCCATTAACAAAATCTTGCCCCTCATTCCTACCCGAAGAATTAATTAAATGATTTAAAAAGGCTTCCCCAAGATTTACAGAATCAAGATCTTCCCATGAAATGTTATCTTTTTCTGAGTCCTCACAAGCCCAATTAGATTCATGAATTTCTAACTTTTCCATAGACATAGGATTTTCAAAAACAACAACTTGTTTCCAAGACCCAAATTTAGAATTAAATTCCATAAATTTAGGAAATGGAAATGAGGTGTTTAAAATTAATGAAAACCTTACTGGCAAATCAGGTTTCTGAAAGTTAGACATATCATGCTTGACAAAGAAACCCATTTTCTTAGCACAGAATTCAATAAATTTAAGATCTCTATATTCAATAGGTAGGTTTGGCAGTGAAATCCAAAACGGAACAAAATTCATATTTGCTTTAATGGGATCAAAATTTGGTTCCCATTTCTATATGCAGATCCCTTTACTTGAAGAGAACTTGTGTCTCAATTTTACTGCTTGAACCTCATGTTTCAAAGTTGTTCTTCGTTGAACCTTTCATGAGTTTATTGGGTTCAATGGTTCGATGAACTGTTCAAGTTTTGAGTGTTTGATGAACTATTCAAGAGTTGAGTTTAATGGTTCATTGAACCATTCATGAGTTCAATAGGTTCAAGGTTCAACGGTTTCAAGGTTCATCGCTATGACTCAGCTCTATCAGCAGGATTTCAAAGACGTTGAATCATCCGTGAGTTTAATGGGTTCAATGTTCAATGGGTTCAAGGTTCATCGCTAACTGTATCAGCAAGAAATTGTTCATCGAAACAATGGAAAGCTTTTGGACCGATGGAAAAGATCTTTCCGATGAAGAATGGAGGATTTGGGCATCGCAGAGACATTGAATGATCGGTGTAGAAAGTGAAGTGCTCATCGATGGAGCAGGTTAGGCCGATGAGTTTTTTGGCTTGGCATCATCGGCAACAAAATTGCCAATGATAGTATGACCGAGTGTTTTTAAACTATAGAGTTGTCTGTGACCCGATACATGTGGGATTAAACATCTCACGGGAATGTGAACAGTCGTGACTGTTGAACAGAAGCGATGGTGGGAAGTTAGATCTATCAGTTAGGGCAACAATTGAGTAACTGTCTTTGCTCTTACAGACTGGAGATATAAAACCAATCTTCTGGCATCGTTATAAGATGGATGAAATAATTTGATTTGTACTGTTTTATTTTCTGTAGAATGTGTAGATGATATAAACTACTTTTTACAATTGTAAATAGAATCGATACCTGAACATTAGAGCTGGGAATCTTTATTGTAATCTTTTAGTTTGCTGTAATAAAGATAGCTTCTATTGTGGTGGTGGGTTTTTTACCCGAAAGGGTTTTCCCACGTAAAACTGGTGTCATTTTGTGTTGTTTAATTTGTTTATTTTGTTTTTCTGCTGTATTCATCTGTGGTATTTTGAATTGAAAGCTACTTGTCTGCATTGTCTCTCTGAATTAACATTAGGGAAGCTGTATTCCACACCTCTGCTTTCCTTACAAGTGGTATCAGAGCTTGGCCAGTTGTGTTATCCTTGATGGTAGGTTGGGTTTTTTGTGTTAGTTCTGTGAGTGGGAGTTTTGTAGAGGTCTATTTTATTAAATCAGATGGCAAGTACATCAGGAAAAATAGACATTGATAAGTTCAATGGTATAAACTTTGAGTTGTGGAAACTTAAGGTTGAAGATGTGCTGGTTGATAGAGATCTTTGGGTTACTGTGTCTAGGGTTAAACCTTCAGGCATGAAGCAAGAAGATTGGGATTTGGCAGATAGGAAAGCCAGAGGACTGATAAGATTGAGTCTAGCGGATTCTGTTCTATTGAACGTTCATGAAGAGAAGACTGCAAAGGATCTGTGGAAGAAGTTAGGAGATATTTATCAGGGCAAGTCCTTGGTAAATAAACTGTTCCTCAGAAAGAAGTTGTACTCTTTGAAGATGGATGAAGGAGCATCTATAGCAGATCATCTGAACACATTTAATACAATTGTTGCATAGTTGACTTCTGTAGGTGTAAAAATAGAAGAAGAGGACCGTTGTATGCTTTTGTTATGTTCCTTACCTAACTCATGGGATCATCTTGTGATGGCTATTGGAAGTACAACAACCACGTTTTCAACTGAAGCGGTTGTTGCCTCCCTGTTATCTGAAGAGATGCGGAGGAAATCTTTTGAGACGACCAAAGAGGCCCTGTCTGTTCGAGGTAGATCAAAGGAAAGAGGCAAGAAGAAGGACAAGAAGTCTAAGTCCAAATTAGAGGGGAGATCTAAATCTCCTAGCACAAAGTCCAAGGTGAAGTGTTGGAATTGTGGGAAAAAAGGACACATCAGGAAAGACTGCAAAGAGGAGAAGAAGAAGAAGAAGAAGAAGAACTTCTCTGACACTGATTCTTCTCAAAGTGATGCTAATGCCTTCATTGCTACCTTGGCAATGTCTGCATCTGAAGATGTATGGCTGGTGGATTCAGGAGTGTCTTTTCATATGACATCTCATAGAGAGTGATTCACAAAGTATGAACCATATGCTAGTTGGAAGGTGTTCCTGGCAAGTGATTCAACACTGGAAATAGTTGGCCGAGGAAGAGTCATAATCCAGTTCCCAGATGGCAGGATAAAGGGAATGAATGGAGTTCTTCACATACCAAGTCTGGCTTGAAATTTACTTTTTGTTAGTAAGCTTAATGATGTTGGAGTGCAAGTTACTTTTGTGAATGGTGGCTATAAGATGACTAGAGGTTCTATTGTTCTGGCTAAGGGTGAACACATTGGAACTTTGTATAGATTAGATGCTAAACCAATGTGCTATAATAATGTCTTAGTAAAATCTGAAAAAGATACTATTGTAACACATGATGCAAACTCTATGGAAGTTAAACTTCCCACAGAGAAAATAATGCTCTAGCATCATAGACTTGGTCACATAGGTGAAAAAGGTATAAAAACCTTGAAGAACAAAAACCTGGTAGATGGGCTGATTGATTGTAATCTGGAATTTGATTTCTACGAACATTGCATATATGGAAAACATAACCGTGTTTCATTTTACTCTAGTTCTCATAAATCTTCTAGAGTTCTGGACTATGTACATTCTAATGTTTTTGGTCCAGTTGATGTTCCTTCTCTATCTAAATCAAGATACTATGTGTCGTTTATTGATGATTATTCAAGGAGGGCATTTGTATATTTAAAAAAAAATAAATCAGACGTGTTCAGTCGGTTTAAAGAATTTAAAAATCTTGTGGAAAATCAGACTGGTAGAAAAATAAAATGTTTGAGAATAGATAATGGTGGTGAATATTGCAATGCAGATTTTGAAAAAAATTGTCTTGATCATGGAATAAAAAGGCATAAGACTACACCTGATACTCCACAGCAAAATGGAGTTGCTAAAAGGTTGAATCGATTGTTGATGGAGAAAGCAATAAGTATGTTGAGTTATGCTAGTCTTGAACAAAGGTTCTGGGCTGAGGTAGTTGCTACAGCCTGTTACCTGCTGAATCATTCTCCTACTTTAGCATTGGTTGATAAGACGCCTATGGAAGCATGGTCTGGTAAGAAGCCCTCTCTAAGACATATTCTTGTCTTTGGCTGTGAGGCATATGCTCATATTCCTAAGGTAAAAAGATCTAAGTTGGATAACAAGGTAGTCAAATGTATCTTTATTGGAAATGGAGTCGATATTAAAGGGTAAAAGCTTTGGAATCCTGAAACTGAAAAGGTAATTTACAGCAGGAATGTAATTTTCAGAGAGCTGAAACCTTTGGTTATTAACCCTCAGCCGGAGAAGACAAAAGAGAATAAAGAAAAGAGTGTTGTGAATATTCCTCTGACCCCTTTAAAAGAGGAACAACAAGCACCAAGTGTAGATGGTTCATATGAGAGTTCAAGTAGCTCTGAAGATTCAGATCTAGAGCAAGAACCTGAACCTACACCTCATCCATTGAGGAGATCTACACGTGAAAGAAGACAACTAGATAGGTATGGATTTTAAGTACTTGATTCAAGTTGTGTCTATGCTTTGCTTACTAATACTGATGAACCTAGGACTATGAAAGAAGCTATTAGTTTACCTGATTTAGATTCTTGGTTGGAAGCCATGGATAGTGAAATGTCATCGTTGGAGAAAAATGGAACCTGGGATCTGGTGCCCTTGCCTGAAGGTAGAAAACCTGTGGGCTGTAAATGGGTATTTAAAAAGAAATATGGTCCAGATGGTAGTGTTGATAAGTACAAGGTAAGACTGGTTGCTAAGGGGTATTCCCAAAAGGAAGGTATTGATTATGGAGAAATCATTTCTCCTGTAGCTAAGCTGACATCCATTAGATTTCTTTTGTCACCTGCAGCAGCGTATGATTTTGAAATTGAGTAGATGGATGTGACAACAACATTTCTTCATGGGGACCTTGAAGAAGAAATTTATATGTCTCAACCAGAGCATTTTGTGGTAAAAGGTAAAGAACATCTGGTATGTAAACTTAAAAAGTCTCTTTATGGTTTGAAATAGTCTCCCAGAATGTGGTATCAGAAATTCGATACGTATGTTTTATCTTTGGGATATGTGATCTAAATCTGATCATTGTGTCTATTATAAAACTGATGGTGATCAAATTCTTATAATTGCATTGTATGTGGATGACATGTTGTTCATTGGCAATGGTAAGGGGATGATCTCAGAATTAAAATCTCAGTTGTCCTTGAAATTTGAAATGAAGAATTTGGGGGCAGCGAAGTACATTCTGGGAATGGAAATCAAAAGGGATAGATCTAAGAGAAAGCTTTGGCTCAGCCAGAGCAAATATGTTACCAATGTTCTTGATAAGTTTAACATGTCTGATTCTAAACAGTTAGTTGTTCCAGTTTTGCAGGGAACAAAACTGTCTATTGAAGATTGTCTAGACTCTTCAAATGAAATTGACGACACGGAAAAAGTGCCTTATGCAAGTGTTGTTGGCAGTTTGATGTATGCAATGGTCTATACCAGACCAGACATTGCCCAAGCAGTGGGAGTTTTGAGCCGGTTTATGGTGAACCCAGGTAGGTCACATTGGGATGCTATGAAAAGAGTTATGAGGTATTTGAAGGGAACTTCTGACTATGCTATTTGCTATCATGGAAACTCAGTTGGATCTCAGAGATCTATCAGCATTCAGGGATATGTTGATTCTGATTGGGCAGGGGATATTGACAGTAGAAGATCCACCAATGGATATGTCTTCACGTTAAATGGTGGTGCTATCAGTTGGATGAACAAGTGGTAGCTTGTAGTCGCTTTGTCCACAACAGAGGCAAGGTACATGGAAGCTACTCATGCATGTCAAGAAGCTATTTGGTTGAAGAGGTTATGTTCTGATGTTGGTTTTAATGCAGGGCAGATACAAATTCATTGTGACAGTCAAAGTGCTATATGTTTGGTGAAGAACCCTACTTTCCATGCTAGGACAAAACATATTGATGTCCAATATCACTTTGTTCATGATATGGTGGAAGACAAGAAGGTGAAGCTAGAAAAAGTTGACACTTTGAAAAATGTTGCTGATGCCTTAACTAAACCAGTAAGCATGGCCAAGTTCAAATGGTGTTCAGATGAAATGGGTCTACAGGCTCATAGTTCTCAATAATCAAAAGAAGACTAAGAGGTAGCAGTAATATCTTCAACAAGTGGAAGATTGAAGAGAACTTGTGTCTCAATTTTACTGCTTGAACCTCATGTTTCAAAGTTGTTCTTCATTGAACCTTTCATGAGTTTATTAGGTTCAATGGTTTGATGAACTATTCAAGTTTTGAGTGTTCGATGAACTGTTCAAGAGTTGAGTTCAATGGTTCATTGAACCATTTGTGAGTTCAATAGGTTCAAGGTTCAATGGGTTCAAGGTTCATCACTATGACTCAGCTCTATCGGCGGGATTTCAAAGACGTTGAACCATCCGTGAGTTCAATGGGTTCAAGGTTTAATGGGTTCAATGTTCATCGCCCACTGTATCGGCAAGAAATTGTTCATCAGAATAATGGAAAGCTTTTGGACCGATGGCGAAGATCTTTTTGATGAAGAATGGAGGATTTGGGCATCGCAGAGACATTGAACGATCGGTGTAGAAAGTGAAGCGCTCACAATGGAGCAGGTTAGGCCGATGATTTTTTTGGTTTGGCATCGTCGGCAACAAAATTGCTAACGATAGTATGATCGAGTGTTTGGAAATATAAACTATAGAGCTATCTGCAACTCGATACATGTGGGATTAAACATCTCACAGGAATGTGAACAGTCACAACTGTTGAACAGAAGCGATGGTGGGAAGTTAGATCGATCAGTTAGGGCAACAGTTGAGTAATTGTCTTTGCTCTTGCAGACTAGAGATATAAAATCAATCTTCTGGCATCGTTATAAGATGGATGAAACAATTTGATTTGTACTATTTTATTTTTTGTAGAATGTGCAGATGATATAAACTACTTTGTACAATTGTAAATAGAATCGATACTTGAACATTAGAGCTGGGAATCTTTATTGTAATCTTTCAGTTTGCTGTAATAAAGATAGCTTCTATTGTGGTGGTGGGTTTTTTACCCGAAAGGGTTTTCCCACGTAAAACTGGTGTCATTCTATGTTGTTTAATTTGTTTATTTTGTTTTTCTGCTATATTCATCTGTGGTATTTTGAATTGAAAGCTACTTGTCTGCATTGTCCTCTCTAAATTAACATTAGGGAAGTTGTATTCCACACCTCTGCTTTCCTTACGTTACCTTGATAAAACCATAATTTTTGTTTTAGGGTTTCGTCACATAAAATGCCATTCTCAAAAATAACCATAAAAATACATAGCTCCTTATGAAGAAAGAAAACATTAGAAACCCCTTTCCAGGAAACCCTAACCCAACTAAGAAAGATTTCAGAATTAAGTTTCAAATTCTAAACCTTACCAATAAGTGCCCTTGTTGTTAAATCTTGAATATAGGGATTTACCAAATCTTTAGGGATTTGAACATTAACAATTTCCGCTGAAACCCTAGCATCAAAATTTGAGGCAACTTCTTGAGGAGATGCTTTTGAAGAAACTACTTTTACCCTCCAAACCTGATGCTGTCCACTACCATTCTCTGCCCTTTCAAAAACCCCAGCTCGAGGATTTGGAAAAGAAGAATGTTGCACAAAAAACCTTCTATTGTTTCAAAAATTAAAAGAACCACCATTACCATATCGGGGCGGAGCAGAATAGTGACCTGCATTTTGATAAAATCTACGAAACCCTAATCCTGAGGAGAAGCACCTTCCACCCCTAAAATATTTAGCAAATAAACTTTGTTGAGAACGCAAAGGTCTTCTTTCAAAGACCTTTTCATTTTGTCGCATTTTCAAATACTAACCCTTGAAAAGGAAATGTTACAGGGGAGGCTCAAATTGTTTGTATTTTCTACAACATAAATTAGTCTAAATTTTCCTGCTATGAATTTTTTAATGTTTTAAATTGAACGTGTCTTCAAATGACATGTATTTTGAATTTGTGCATGCTCAATGTGATTTTTAGTTCAAATTGTGTACATTATTTAATTAGTTTGTTGATATATATGTTTTAATTATTTAACATGTAGTTACCCTTTCATCACATGGAGCAAAATTTACCTGTAGTCGATGAGTTTTCTATAAAGGATTCCATACCTGCTGACCATCCTAAAAACCCCTTACATCCATCATCTCCATATAATATCCCACCACCACAAAACCCCACGTCTCCACCCTCTCCACCTCCTAACCCCCCATGTCCTCCAATTGATCAAAATCAGTTACGAGAGAACATAAATACAAACCTAAATATCATTCAAGAAAATATAAATTTGATAAAAAATGATACTAACCTTCCCCCCATGTAGCATGACTTACATCTTCAACGCAAATTGTTGTCGACTCTGTTCGATCCATCGATGTGCACTTAGATAGTTTCCATCAATGGAGAGAAGAGATAAGATAATTTTATGTAAATGGATTGTCTTATAAAGAAATCCATGACCTTCATATTAGCAAACAAGCCATTTTCCAACATTTCATTAACCCCAATACAAATGAACCAATTCCACCCAATAAAAAATGAATTTCAATTAAATGGTGTAGGCACCCACAGATAGATGCACATTTTTGGGAGAGATGGTGGATGGTCTTTGATACTCCACCACATGGCAATTGTGAGGTGCCCCTTTATTTTTTGAGAAAGTTATGGGCTAAGTTTGAGTTGAGTAAAAAACCCAACTATTTTGATATGAGGTCATTTCAAGGAGTTGGGTGTGGCATGCCCCAAAATAGATTAGGGGCACATGTCAATCCTCAATGATGTGCTCCGATTCCACCGATTGTTGCTCATCTATCTCCTAGTATTCCCACTGCATATCAGCAGCATACAATATTATCGACATTAGGAGCATTGAATTCTCTCTCAGGAGATCTCATTCATCAGACTACCCACGTGGCAGCTGAAGTGGGCGATAGAGATCATGGAGGCTCAGGCTATGGGCATACTCAGGTATCCACTTTAGGTCCACTTGTATCTACGACAGAATCATTTATGGATTTACTATATTCTGACGATCATCCTACGTAGGTATGTACATCATTTGAAAGGTACATTTTAATTTGTTTGAAATGTGAAAAATTCATGTAAATAATAACATTAAATTATATATAATATAATATTAATTCAAGAAGTGTTCGATGTAGATGCATGATCAGAGGAGGCCAGTTTCTCGATATGATCGTGTTTATTTTTCAAGAGTTGTAGAAATGGGCACACCTTACGGTCAGGTAAACCAATATATATTTTATTTTATGTCCATATCTAATTTAATTTGAATTTGTACACGTGTGAAATGATATATTGTATCTATGCAAGGAGGTCATGCGATACCCATGACCGATCGACCACAAGGTGTAGCAAGTGCTCCTGAGCCATCATCAACTTTTATGCATGGGCCATCTCAGGTGCATGCTTTCAAAAGTTATTTAAGTTTGAAATTTACACATGATTTAAAAACTCACTACATGTACTATGATTATTTTATGCAGGATGCTAGCAGTATCCTTATAGGTGGTAGGCAGACTCTTGATCACAGTCATGACCATGAGGCCATGTCATTCGAGGTCTTAAACTTTACTAAATCTCCTATACAATTTTTAGGTCTTTTAAATATATATATTCAATCAAAATCACTTTTTTATCACTAATATTTTCTAACCTATTATTTTCTTTATTTGAATATCCAGGAATTAGCAGCTCAATCATTTGGTCCTTAATTGATAGTTATACCACCCATTCAACAAAATGTGCCAGTATATTCACATGATCAGATGGTAATTTATGCATACTTCAAATCATTTTTATCTAGTTAATATTTTCTAACCTAGATTGTTTGCTTTATTTAAATATCATTTATGTTAAATTAAATCAAAATTTCTTTAACTTTATCTAATTTCAAGTTTCTTGTACTCTTCTACAACATGATATAGGTCCATCTAGTCCACGTGGAACAAAGAGGAGACTTGATTTGACCGATCGTCCTAATAGTTAGATAGTTTTATTTTATATTGGACTATAGATAGTTTTATTTATATATGTGCCACTTGACATATACATTTTGAACATGTAATTCCATGGACCATTTCACATACATTATATACATTATGATCATGTTTGTGTTTATGAATGTGTTCACGTACATGTTATGTTCATTATGATGATTATATGCACACACACACACACACACACACATATATAATCTAATTTTCAAGTAATATGCACTATAAATTCTTATCTAGAATCAAATTGCATATATATTTACATGCCATTGTTGAATCAAGTTTAGATGTCTTAAAATGATTAACTTTCAAATTTCAATAAAATCACATGGCTAGGTAACAAATTAATACATTCCTTATAGTTTAGATCATATTTATAATAAAGTAAGGGTAGGTAATTTTAACTATTTCCCAATTCTAACAAATATTCATCACTAAACAAAAATCTATACTTGACATGTATAAAATGTATAAGATACAATTGAACAATTATATAAAATATGGTTTATAAGACACAATTTTAATAATATAAAATTGGAACAAGATATAAAAGGTGATTTATAAGTTCATTGAAGTTCATACATCAAACAAACATATATAATGTATATTGATGTTTAATACAACTATATAACATGATGAAACATATGTGCATATAAATACAATTAAAGCTTATCCACTTTTAGCTCAAGAACACAAATTGATATTTACATAATTTATATGATAAAATTTTTTTACAATGACAATCATGGCAGATCAACTTGATGAGAACCTGCAAAAATAATTAATGTAAGTAAAGTAACTATATTTTTTATGAGTCATTTAACTAGATAATTCATGCGAGAAAAGAACAATACATACTAAAAGTTAGAAAATTGGATCTTATAAATTCCTTACAAATTCAAGTGATGTCTGCCCTAGGATAGATTAAGGGGACCTAAGAGGATATGGATTAAGAGGTCCTAAGAGAATGGCTTAAGGGGAGTTAAGAGAATGACTTAAAGGTATGCAAGAGGGTGGATTAAGCGGCTGTAAGAGGATATGACTTAAGGGGTACTAAGAGGATGGCTTAAGGGGAGTTAAGAGATTGTTCCCTAAACCCTTAACCCATAATAGATTTGCTATTCTAACCATCTTGTGAACCCTATAAACCCTTAACCCTTAACCCTAGGACCTAAAGCCTAGGATATGAACCCTTAACCCTTAACCCAAAATAGATTTGTTATTCTAAGCATCTCATGAACCCTAGAAATCCTAAACCCTTAACCATAGGACCTAAAGCCTAGGATATGAATTCTAAACCCTTAACCCATATAGATTTGTTATTCTAAGCATCTCATGAACCCTATAAATCCTAGAAATCCTATATAGATTTGTTATTCTAAGAGGAAGGCTTAAGGGGAGTTAAGAGATGAACCCTAAACCATTAACCCATATACATTTGTTATTCTTTACATCTCATGAACCCCGGGATATGAATCCTAAAACCTTAACCATAGGACCTAAAGCCTAGGAGATGAACCCTAAATCCTTAACCCATATAGATTTGTTATTTTAACCATCACATGAACGTTAGAAATCCTAAACCCTTAACCCTAGGACCTAAAGCCTAGGAGATGAACCCTAAACCCTTGACCCATATAGATTTGTTATTCTAACCATCTAATGAACCCTAGAAATCCTAAACCATTAACCCTAGGGCCTAAAGCCTAGGAGATGAACCCTAAACCTTTAACCTATATAAATTTGTTATTCTAAGAATCTCATGAACCATAAACCCTTAACCCATATAGATTTGTTATTCTAAGCATCTCATGAACCCTGGAAATCCTAAACCCTTAACCATAGGACCTAAAGCATAGGAGACAAACCCTAAACCCTTAAACCCATATAGATTTGTTATTCTAACCATCTCATGAACCCTATATATCCTAAACCCTTAACCCTAGGACCTAAATCCTAGGGGATGCAATACAATGGATTAAGGGTAGACAAAAGGATATGGCTTAAGGGGTCCTAAGATAATGGCTTAAGGGGATTTAAGAGAGTGACTTAAGGAGATGTAAGAGGATGGATTAGGGGTACATAAGAGTATATCACTTAAGGGGTGCTAAGAGGATGGCTTAAGGGTAGTTAAGAGTGACTTAAGGGGATGCGAGAGGATGGATTAAGGGTAGATACTAGGATATGGATTAAAGGGTCCTAAGAGGATGGATTAAGGGAAGTTAAGAGAGTGACTTAAGGGAATGCAAGAGGATGGATTAAGGGTAGATAAAAGGATATGTCTTAATGGGTCCTAAGAGGATGGATTAAGGGGAGTTAAGAGAGTGACTTAAGGGGATGTAAGAGGATGGATTAAGGGTAGATAAGAGGATGTGGCTTAAGGGGTCCTAAGAGGATGGCTTAAGCAGAATTAAGAGAGTGACTTAAGGGGATGCAAGAGGATGGATTAAGGGTAGATAGGAGGATATGGCTTAAGGGGTCCTAAGAGGATGACTTAAGGGGTCCTAAGAGAATGGGTTAAGGGGATATGAAATCAATTATAAACTTTTTCTAAAATGACAATGAATTGTTTAGTTTTATATTTTGACTATCAATTAAATGTATCTAGAACTATATATAGTTACCTGTATCTAGATTCAAATTCCATTGTAATATATATGCATGTCCTCTCTTTTTTGTAATGCATCTAGTTTTGGGAGACCTGAAACAAAAAATGATTTAAAACTATAATTAGGAAATGACTAAAGACTAACATATATATAGACATGTATATGTGATAAATTTTTAACTATATATATACCATATGTGATACATCCATCCTTACATAAGTCCTCCATATTCTACATCATAATCCACTATCGTACCCTTCCATAATCCAATATCTGCCATTCTCCATCTCACTTTCATGCAATCCCCTACCAACATCTGTGGGAACACTTGACATTGTCCATGCGACAACATCCATCTAGCGGGACTATCACCTTTCAAGGAACTAGATACTTGAGTCTCTCCTTTCCATGTCCACCTTCTCCCATCCAAATGTTTCAAAAAAAAAGAAAAAAAAAAGAAGAAAAATTGAAAAAAAAAGTAAGAAAAATCCTTTCGTCTAATGGTGAAAACTTGGCAAACAGGTGCCTTGGATAAGTACCATGATGAAAACCTGGCAAACAAGTGTCATGTGTAAGTTGATCTTCTATGTCACCTACACTTGGGGGCACTTTTTCTCATTAGCATATCACTCTTCTCCTATCAGTTTCCTTCCGATACCATTTCCTAACATATCCTTCTATCCATTACATACCTATACTGTCCAGTCTATCCATCCTAGTATTCCATTCCTCTATTTTTTGATCTTGATAAAGATTGGGGGCACAATGTTGACAAATATTTTAAATGTCTCTTGACATACCTTATCCCTCCAAACCACGCAAATCCTTCATTATCATGTCATCATCCTCCTGTCATCATAAGCATTGTCATGAAAATCCTAAGTGCTCTACCAACAAAAGGGGCATGTTATTCCTATGTGACTTAGTCCTTGGCAATCACATCCTTGACCTCTTCCATGTGCATTTCATTCCTTATCACCCATGCATCTACCTATCCGTGGTGTTTCCTTGTCATCAATATCATCCAATCTATGTCTGGTCCATATATGTTCCATACTTGATCCATATCTGTTCCCTATCGTGTCTCATCCGGTCCATATCTCAGTATCACAGGGTTCACCCCAAACTACGTTGCCTCTGCATCATCACGTAGGTAAGGCCATTATCAATGCGCCCTCAAGGCTATGCTATCCATCCATTACCTACCTTATCGTCTGTCCTCCGGTCCGTCCACGTCCGCACCTTTCACTAGACGCAAGCACGTGCAGCAAAACACACTTCCAAACAAAAATTTTGACACAAAAACATCAACCTATCCAAAGCAAAACAAACAAAGACCAAAACCATCAAAATTATTTTATCAATACTATGGCAAGAAAGCACATCTAATGCAAGAATGTTTTGCGAAAAGGTTAACTTAAAGGGTCTTGATTTTCATTATTATGTCTTTCTATGCTACTCGAGGATGCCAAAAGCTAGAGATGCTATGATGGGGGCATAATCATTTTTCTTTATCTGCTATTTGTGGATTAATCTTTAGTAATGTGATGACTTTTGTCTAAAGACATGATTAGTAAAAGATCATCGAGGACTTCAGAGGTCTAAACATGAAAAGGGGCAATCCTTGTCTATTGAAACGCAAGAAATACTCAAGTCATCTAGATTCAATTTTGACTAGATGCTTGTATTAACTTGCTATATCAAAATCCATGTAAGTAATACTTAGGTCATCTCGGTTTAATTATACCTAGATGCTTGTATTTTCTTACAACATAATAAATTCCCGATGATGAAATAAGCACTTCAAAATATTGCAATATCAAGATGGAAAATATCCATATCCATAATGTATCCAATTGCATCGCATATCCATATCCATATCCCATGTAATAAAAATTATATGCAGAGTATCAATGTTTACAAATAAAAGATTTTGATTTCTTTTGTCGAGTCATTCTTCTATCAATCAACTTTCTATCTATCATTGTGGTCCATTCTTCCCAATCCAGTCAGTCTGAGCAATGATCCACATGCAAGTCCATACTTAATCCATACCAATCAAGTCATGTCAATCTTGTCAAATGATCCAATCACAATCAGTGGTCTTGATCCTTGTCTGGTCATAAACCAACTTGATCAGTTATAATCAAACATTTGTCTTATATAGGATGTAGCATTTTCAAAATCAGACCAATACACACGTCTTACACAACATGCTTCATTTCCTGAAACTAGACACTGTCCTTTGTGTTGCTCTAGGGATCTATCGTTCCCTGCCATGACAACACTGTTGTATATCGTTATCAGTATATCGTTGGTTTACCGCTTGACAGGGGAAATACCTTGTTTGTTCTTGTATCATTTGTGCATACTTGCTTACTTGCTTGTGTGTGTTATCATTTTATCTTGCATTGTGTATCATTCAGCTCTTTCTTCAAACCATTTTTTTTTTCATCCTAGCCAATCTTCCACCTTCTTCTTCATGAGATTGTCCATCTCATGCCTTCTGCCTTCTTCCCATCCAATCTCTCGAGGGGGCATCCTATTGTTGTTAAACTTGTACCAAGGGCAAACTGGGGCTTGTATCAATTTTAGACAATCTTATTCTTTGAAACAACGTGATAAAACACATTGCATCAAAGAGGGGCAAAATGTATACACCTAAAAATGACACGACTCTGTCTAAATAAATATTTTTAATATTTATTTAAGTCTATCTTCCTCTATCAATAAATAAATAATTAAATTTATTTATTCGATTCATATTCCTCTAAGTTAATTAAATATTAAAATATTTAATTATCTCTTCTAAAGTCAAAATTAAATATAATCCTTTATTTAATTAAATTCTTCCAAGCAATTAAATAATTCTAAATTATTTAATTAAATCAAGTCTATTCCTCCAAATTAAATAAATCATTTAAATTTATTTAAATCCTCTCACTTTCCAAAAATAAAATATAATTAAATATTTTATTTATTCTTCCAAATCATGTGCAAGTAATTAAATAAATTTATTTATTTAATTCACTTTCTTATCTTCCAAATCTTTTAAAAATAAACCCTCCTTGTCATGCAAAAGCAAAAGTTGAGTTATTGATTTAAAATAGCCTTATTTTTATCAACAAACTCTTAAATTAGAATAAAACATTCTAATTTTGTAAAAACAAATCTTATCTTTGTCATGAAAGAAGTTAACTCAAAGAGAATAGCTTTTTCTATGACACATGTCCTTCTATTCGTGCATGTTCCCTCAAACATCCTCTACCATTGATCTTCTTACTTCTTCTACACCGTTGATCTTCTCTCTCACAACTCTATAAATACAACCCTCTTCTTCCATTTCATAGATCCAAGCTTTCCATATTGTTACTCTACAGAATTATCAGTGCACCATATCATTCCATATCAATCTATAGCTTGTGATCATCCTCCTTTGTATTTGAAGTTCATTTTCACTGCAAGAAGTATCCTAGCCATTTCTCCATTGCCATCTTGAAGAACAAAGCAAGGAAGTGCGCTTCATGAGGGCCACAATCTTCACAACAAAAAGATCGATCGAGAATAGGCGAGCAATGGAAGCCACGGGGTAATAGAGGTTGTATGATTCATTCTTATTTTAAAGCTTTTGTTATCTACATGTTCTATTGTGTTTTTGGGTTTGATATTAATTTATGATATTATCCACTTTTACCCATAACACCTACAATGCAAAATTGACAAAAACATGCAAGCTCCCTTGTCCATAGTGTCCATATGTTTGGATTAGAACTCTTAAACAAATGACATTTTACAGATCCATTAATTGTTTCACAATCTTGTCGAGTAAGAATATCATTTTCTTCACCTAATCAAAAGAAGCATTGAATTATTGATCTCTCACTTGTTCTTGTAGATAATTTTGTATTGCACCAATCTACAATTGCACGTGCATCTCTAAATTTCACTGCATCCTAAAATTTTAGTTGCTCTCTAGCAAGAACTCTTTTCACACATGCATCTGCTCCATCATGTTCTCCTTTACCATTTCCGACTTCAAAAAAACTCCACATGTATTGGATATCATTTTCCTTATGAACTCTACATAACCCATAAAATATTCTAGCATTCTTGAATTGACCCGTGTAATTATCCGACCATATGAGATGTTCTCTCATTTGAATTCCTCTCTTTTAAATTTTTATAAAATATATCAAAACAATATTGAACAAACCCAAATGAATGTAATCAATTATCACTCACATAAAAATGGTACTCTCTCAAAAAATTTCTATTATCTTCTCTACTATCATCTCCATGCCTATATACAATATGAACAAATATGGCTACTTGCATTGAATTATAATATTGTGATTGAATTTCTTCTTATGGAGTAAGAGTATAGTTTTCAACAAAATCAATAACTGACAATATAGTTCCAATTGGGAATGTGTTTTTACATGTACAAAATTGACCATCAAGCCAATGAGCATATTGAGAGTGTTATACATATTTAAGTACAATCTTATCTTTAAATTATTTAATAAATACATGCACACTAAATTTTTCCACAATTAGGTCACAACATTTTCTAATTTTTCCATCTTTTAAAGAATATTAAACATTTAAAAAAAATTTAACATCCACTAATTGTTGTCCAAATTCATGTAAACTACTTTCATGCATACATTCTCCTAACAATGAAAAGTTACCACATCTATCGCATTTTCTAGAAATACATGCATTTAAATAAAATAAGTTTCCATTAGAGGGTTCATAAAACAAACCTGCTATAAAATCTTTGATTGTTTCAGGTGGCATATTAATACAACAAATGTCCTACATAATTTGGTTAGCATGCAAAGTACAACATATATATTGAAAAATATCATAATAATAACAAAATTGTACATGAGTTTTACAACAACAAGAGATTTGTTGTTTATTAATTCTAACATACCAAGGTTTACATTTTTCGAATGATCTTTGACTTATGCTAATATTTGGTAAGATTGAATCATCTAAATTTTTTATATAATTTAGTTTGAGTCATATCTAATAGATGCTTTGGATGAGGGTCACAGATTTTTGATCCCACCCTTAACTTTAAAACATCTCTAATATTAGGTGATGCTCTTGTATTATCATGCCAATATTTTTCAATTAAAGATTTGATTTCATTAGTTAATTTCATGTCTGACCTTAGGAGTCTACCACTAAAACTCCAACATTGATTAATTGGATCTTTTTCAATACTTTCTCTTCTTTTAGCTACTCTTATCAAAATTTTAGGATTTACTTTTATATATTTACTAATCTTACTTAACATTCTTTTATTTGAAGTTGATTTATTAACTAGAGTAGTTGTTATTGCACAACAAGTTGCATTCTTATCTTTAGATCGACTTTTCTTTCCTATAGAATCAATAGCATTGGCAACACTAGATATGACTTGTTCTACTGAATCATCTTTCTTTTTTGGTTTTACAAAAATGCCTAATTTTTTCTATCACTTTTCGCATTTTCCACATTTTCATCAATTGCATCATGGGTTGACATTGAAATCCTAATTTTTTTCTAAAAAAAACATTTTATATAATCTATTTCCATGAATTCTCATTTTTCTCTAAGAAACTTTACTAGGAAGGTTATTTAACACATCTCTTTCAATTGTAAAAAAACATTTTCATTTTCATTCATACAAGTAGTTTCATTTTCATTCATGCAAGGGGATTCATTTTCATTTTCAAACATACAAGGGATTTCATTCTCATTTTCATCAATATGAGGGATTTCATCATTATTTTGTTTTTGCATTGTTTCAAAACTAGAATTATTGATACCATCAATGGTGTATCCAGCTTCAGCTAAATAACTAAGATCAATATTATCAAGACATGGGTTTGAAGACACACCTGGATAAATTGTTTGAATAGGTGCATTTTCCTTATCATTGGGAGGTGGATTTGAAGACATACCTGAAATTGTTTGCATAGGTGCTATTTCCATATCATTCAAAGTTGAAGTTGAAAGCATAGTTGGGTTTGTCTCCATAATTGCATTTTCTTCCATATTCAGCGTCTCCACATTTGCATCATCTACATTCATCTCACCCTTCATGGTTTCTTGTTCAACATTCATGAAACTAGATGCTTCCAATTTTTTCATTTGACAAATCCTTTCTCTTCTATCGGGCTTTATCTTTTTGCCTCTATTTCTCTATTTACTTCAATTTCTTCGGGTGTCATTAACTTTCTACATTTTTTTCTTTGTCTTTGCTTTAATCCCATGATTACCAAACCCTCTTGATAAAAAAACAAATGATTCTTAACCCATTTTCCAATTGCTACCTCCTTCAAATATTTAAATAAAACTATATAATATGGAGATCCTTTCTTCTATAAACTTTGAAGTACAAAAGCATCATGACTATATCCAAAATTTCTCTTTTTCCAAATCTTCTTGTAAAAAGTCTTTGTACTTGATTCCACTTCAAAAAATTTAACTTGTAGTTGCCTCTTCCAAAAATTTGAATAGAATATGACCTGTTAAGAGATTGTACAAGACAAGATTGAAATAAAAATGCAGAAAATGGCACTTTCAGTCCGTACTACAGAAAAGGAATGTTGTAGAAAAAATGTGCTTAGTTGGTTTTTTCCAAATTGGGGAAAAATAGACATATAAGAAATGCGTACATGTTATAAAACACGTACACGTTCTATTTCAGGAATGCATATGCGTTATATAATGTGTACATGTTTCCTTCTTCAAACAGGCAAATAGATAACGCGTACATGTTATATAACGCATACACATTTAGTTTTAAGAATACATATGCATTTTATAACACGTATACATTTTTAAACTTTTGAATCCCCAACCCACATGCTGCCTCAATTTTAGACTTGGGAAAGGCTTGGCAACCTGACCCTTAGCCTTTGACCTACAACTAAAAAACTAAGGCAGGTTCAAGAGAAATGTCTAACTTTGGCAATATAGCTGATGGATCTTTTTTCTGAATTAATCTATGAAATTAAAACCCATTATAGAACACGATGTCTAGTTTCCAAATATATAATTTTTGTTAAGATTGGATTATGTTTTTTATTTTTTAATTAATTTCTAAGCAAACTGGTCCATAAACTTGAAATATCAGTTTTTTTTGTTTTTCAATAACTTTTTTTGGTTAATTTTTTTGTAAAAAATTATATGACATCAATCTTCAGACAATTGTCTACACAATGAAAAAAAAATAAAAAAATGTTTAGTTTAGGTCCAATTATGTTGTTCGTACATGTTGATTTTTAAAAACAACAATTAGGGCCAATAAAAATTCAAGGAAACAAATATTCAGAAAAAAATTAAAAAAAATATCCTCATCAATATTCATGTTGTTAGATATCTTTTCCCAAAATGAATTAGAAAAATACTTTTATTTAGGTCAAAAAGTGGTGTCCATACACGTGCATGGCGTGGTAAAAAAAATGACTTTTAAAAAGTGGTTTTTATACATGCCAATCAAAATTTAATTTCTATCATATGGTATTTGAATAAATTACATATTTAGAAACTTGATTCAAAATACTAAATTTCACATTACTGACTTTTTTTAAGATTCATTGCGTAAGTGCTTCAAATTTTCAATCCAAGTGTGACAAATTCTAAAAAACAACAAAAACACTTCCACTTTTTGAGCTTTTTGTGGACCCGACTTCTTGCATCAACCCTAGTCAAGAAGGGATTTGTTGTCAATAAGGATTATGTCCTGTGATGACACCTAGTAGCCATTAACTAGTAAGTATTCTCAATGAATATTGTGTATTGGAATTTTTTTTATGATGCATGTCAAGCTATTCTTCTATATGATAAGAGTTCATACATAGTCATTTTGCATGAAAGGATAAGAAAAGATAGATTTCTAAGAATATCCCATACATGCTCAATAATCCTATAAATCTTTCCACAAGCATGTGGTCAACCATTATTAGACATTCTATTGTCAACATGGGTTAGATGAAAATCCTTGAACCAAGTGAATAGCCTTGGACAAACTTATAATGTTATAAACAAAACCATTCTTATGTGGAGATGAGACATCATGACCAAGCACATATATAAACTTTTGAAACTAGGAATATAATGATAGGGAGTCATAGATTCCATGTTGCAGTTGCAACAAGAAACTTCTTTGCAAGATCAAGACTTCAATTTGAATCTTCTTGGTATTGTATTCTAGAGATCGGAGTTAATAATCTGAGTCAAGGAGACTATGGGTGAGATCTATTTAAGACACCCTATGACTAGAATTGGTTAAAATAAATTAATTGTAGGATGAGATAGCTTCTAAGTCAAGTTAGAAGTGGGTGAACAATAGATTACGTTCATTGTGAAATGTCTATATATATTAAATCTTTGGCCAAAGTAATGCATCGATCATTGTATGCATTAATCAGTTCACTGTGTTCTAGATAGCATAACCATCCAATAGTGTCATACTTAGTTAGGGGGGATCTATAGTTGTATGACTGTGATGGGTTATGTAGGACAAAACACTAGAAACTTAGATGGCAAAACATGTTGTTTCTTTATATATATTCCCTTCATGAAGGGTAGGGCCACTTCCAGGAAGGAAGGTGTGTGGGGAACTGGCAATCCGTGGTTGGAGGAAAAGAACTTGGGTGATGCTCTCCTTCCCAAGTAGATGAAAAGCCAAGACTTATGAAGATAGATATCAAAACTCTAGATGCAATATATTATTTTATATGACTTGACAGTCAAAATTTATGTAAATTTATCTTTACTGCCATCAGAAACAAATGGTGAAATTGTAAAGTGAAGGATTTCACTAACATGCTATCTTTGAATATGTTGTAAATTTTCAATTTGAAAATATTAAGAAAAGATATGCTTTTTATGTAATGATTATGCAAATGATAAATGTGTTATTAAAACAATTGTTTATGATGATCATGATTATTTACTTGTTAGTAAATTGGGAGACCTAGTTACAGCTAGTTTGAGGAGACCTAGGATCTAATAAAAACTTCATAAGACCTCATTATTTAAAACAATGAGATTATAAATTATGACAAGATAACTTTTATGAAGTCCATAATGGATGATCTTCCTTCTAGCATATATTTGTGTCATTGTTTATCTCTATCAAAAGAGATCTACATTACTTGGGTACTTTAAAATTGATAGGTTATGCCCCCTAATAACATTAAGGGGGAGTATTAGAACATAATTTTATTAGGGGTCATGCCCTTATAACATTTATATATTGTTCTAATATAAGGTTATAAAACCTTATTCTTATTATATGCTTTATAAAGCATATACCATTTAATAATAATTAATAATCTAATGAACTAGACTATTAATTATTATTAAATGATAATTTTGCATAGGTGTGGAAAATACCTCTTTAGGTATTTTTCCATCCCTTCTCCTATATTTAAAGAAATTCTCTTTCATTAACTAGTAATTCAATTTTATGGAGATTTGGTAAGATAGTGAACTTTATCACTCCTCACAAAAGATTTATTATTGGCCATGTGGAAGTGAGGAGAAGTGATTTCCCCATGTCTTGTCTATAATTTTATAGACAATATTGTTAGTGTTTTATAATTGAATTATATTTTATGGGGTTTTCTACCCAGAAAGGTTTTCCCTAAGTATATATTGTGTAATGCATTAAATTCATGTATCTTGTAATTCTAATTTCATTTATTTTATATTTTGTTTGTAATGATTAGTAATGTAAGATCTGAATTTCTAACAATCATAGCCCAAAAAATGGGTCATCAAGATGGTGGTTTGGGCCACATACGAGAATGTGGCACTTAGCTGGTAATAGAGGTAGACCCTAGAAAACCTCATGATGTGCAAGGCATTGAAGTTGATAATCAATACTAAGGGAATGCAATTACAAGTAGTACAATTAAATTTGTTCTAGCTTCAAATCCTTAGTTTGAGATACAATCACAACTAGTACCATGATGACCTTTAGATCTTCAAGATTCAATTGCTATAGGATATGGTTGAGAATCTAGTGCTACTACAATAGTGGTATAGGTAGTAGTAGTGGTCATCAAGTGCTACAACAAAAGAATATTCATAAGAGGTCAATATAAACAAATACTAGAATATCTCCATGAAGGAGGGCATGAGAAGAGACAAAAGACTATGATAGTTCCAAATATTCTCCACCTCAAAGGAATTATTTCTACTAGGCACCCTTATCATTGTTATTGTGATTGAGACAAGAATGGATCATCCTCAACATCAAATAATTAAAAATACCCCAACTCTACAACTACTACACCTTTTAAGAATTGGATTGTGTCGATAATCCTAGGTTTTGATTACAAAGTGTTAGAAATGAAAGCAACACTACTTCAATGGAAATCTGATTCAATATAAATTTTTGTAATCTTTAACTGTGTGTTATTAATAGAGATTGTAACATAGAAACAAAACTATGCTTCACAGAAATGCAAAATCAGAAATATGAACACATAACACAATGTTTAATGTGGAGAAAACCCTTTCGGGTAAAAAAATCCACACAGGAAAGAGGCCCAATGTTTGTATTAATCTGAAAATGATTTACAATACAACAACACTTTAACTGTCTCCACTAGTCTTCAATCTGACAGCATTCCGGTAGCACCCAAGTACCTAAAATCTGTATTGCAGTAACTAATACATGGAAAATACTTATAGAAACATTTTCTAACTCATCTTAGGTGTTCACCTTCTCTCTCCTAAGATTCTCCAACCTGTAAACATTAATTACCATCTTACAAGCATCTTACACTTGTCCAAAAATAGCCATGCAAAGGTTGGGTGCCCAAGACTAAATCTTGCCTCTTACAACATCTTATGACGCATCATAACCATCATAGATTCCAGAAAAAAAGTATCTTTCCAAGATAGGAACCTTGGGCTAAATATAGCAAATATACAACATATCCGTCATATGCGTCATAGAATCTCAGAATCTTATAACAACTTGCAGCTGTCATAGATTCACTCACCAAACTTTATGACAGTTGTCATACATGCCGAAAATAGTATATTCCTCAAGGGAAAATGCCTATCCTCATTTATCATGAGTTTTTACATTTTCCAATAGTAAAAGTCACTCCATAACTATTGTTGATAACTTTGAAATTACAACTGTCAATGAGACTACCTCATTCCCTTATGGGTAATTACAAATAACAATAATAAATGGAATAAAATATAATATTGGAATTTACAAGGTTAATGGAACCTTATTCCAACATTCTCCCACTTGACATTATACATTGTAAATCAACCCATAGGAAAACAAATGAAAATAATCAAGCACTAGAAACAAGGCCCATGGCCTCTCTGCACCACATGAACTTCTCTGTGCTCACAGGCTTAGTCAATGAATCTGCAGCATTCTCCTGAGTGTCTATCTTCTTTAGCTCAATCTCTCCATTTGCAACCAACTCTCGAATAAAGTGATACTAAACATCAACATGCTTAGTCTGAGCATGATACATGGGATTCTTGGCCAAATAGATAGCACTCTGGCTATCACAACCAATCTGAATGATCTTGTAATCAAAACCAATACCTGTACACAGTCTCCTCAACCAAACCACCTCTTTAGAGACATGAGTAGTAGCCATATACTCTACTTCTATGGTGGATAAAGCAATTGTGGCCTACCTCTTACTCATCCAACTCACTGCACTTCCAAATAGAGTAAACACATAGCCACTAGTGAACCTTTGACTATCCAAGTCACCTACCCAATCTGCATCAACAAGACCCTGAATGTCCAAAGATTTATTAGCACTATCAGTACCAGAATAAACCAAATAATTATTAGGAGTACTTGCAAGATATTTAAACACCCTCTTCACATAGTTCCAATGCTGCCTACCAGGGTTAGACATAAATCTGCTCACAACTCCCATTGCTTGGGTAATATCTGGTCTAGTGCAAACAATTGCATACATCAAACTCCCTACAACACTAGCATATGGCACATTAGACATATCCTCAAGATCATCCTCAGTCTTTGGACACATATCTAATGAAATCTTAGTACCAATGGGTAAAGGAACTCTAACTGGGTTACAGTTCTACAAACTAAACCTCTGCACAATAGTATTCACATACTTACTTTGTGACAACCAAAGCTTTCTATTAACTCTGTCCCTCCTGATCTCCATTCCTAGAATATACCTTGCAGCACCAAGATCCTTCATCTCAAATGCACCTAAAAGTTGGTCTTTAAGCTCACTGAACATACCCTTAGTATTGCTGAAAAACAACATGTCATCAACATACAAAGCATTAACCAGTATAGAATCATCAACACAATGAATGTAAACACAATGGTCCTCCTCGCTTCTAACAAAACCCAATTTCAAAAGAAATGAATCAAACTTTTGATACCACATTCTGAGGGACCGTTTCAATCCATAGAGAGACCTCTTTAACCTGTAAACCCAATGTTCTTTTCCTTTTATCTCAAAACCTGTAGGCTGTTGCATATAAATTTTTTCTTCAAGATCTCCATGCAAGAACACAATCTTAACATCCATTTTCTCAATCTCCCAATCATAAGCTATAGTAATGGATAAGAGAAATCTAATAGAAGTCAATTTAGCAACAGGAGAGAATATCTCACCAAAGTCAACTCCCTCTCTCTAGGAGTAACCCTTGGCTACCAGTCTAGCCTTGTACTTCTCCAATGACCCGTCTGCTCCAAACTTCTTCTTGAAGACCCACTTACAACCTATGGCCTTTCTTCCTTTGGGCAAACAAACAAGATCCCAGGTGTTACAAGAGTCTAAAGCCATCATCTCCTCTTGCATGGCTAACTGCCAAGACTCACTATCATCTGCAGAAATAGCTTCCCTGTAGGATCTAGGTTCATCGTTAGTACTCAATAAAGCATATACACAACAGAAATCTGGTGGGCTATACCTGTCAACTAGATTCTGTTGTCTTGTGGATCTCCTCAAGGGTGGAGTAAGAGACTCTACTCATTATTCTGTATGATCATCTGTACCAACTTCTTCTATCACAACAGATTCATCTTCATTAGAACTACTTGAATCTTCTTCTTCTTCTTCACCCCCTAATCCATCATTTTGTTCTTCTTGAGGTGCATCTTGTTTCTCTAACTCAAAGTGCACTCTCTTTACCTTTTCATCTTTTTCTTTTAGCTACTCAGGTTCAGAAATAACTCTAAGTTCCCTGAAAATAACATCTCTAGAAAAGATAATCTTGCAAGTTAGTGGATTCCAAAGCTTATAACCTTTGACATTATCACAATATCCAATGAATGTACACTTTTTAACCTTTAGATCCAACTTAGATCACTTTTCCTTAGGCACATGAACAAAAGCCTCATAGCTAAAAACCCTTAAATGTGAAACAAAAGGTTTCTTACTTGTCCACACTTCATAAGGTGTCAAATCAAGAGCCTTACAAGGAAATTTATTTATCAAGTAAAAAGTAGTACACATAGCCTCTACCCAAAAGTATTTATCCAACTGTGCATCACTAAGCATACTACTGGCCCTTTCCATAATTGTTCGGTTCATCCTTTTTGCAACACCATTTTGCTATGGTGTATACAGAGTTGTCTTTTGTCTGATTATACCTGCATGCTTGTAAAACTCATCAAATTCCTTAGAGAAATATTCCCCTCCATTGTCAAATCTTAATATTTTTATCTTTAAACTTGACTGGTTCTCTACTAAGACTTTGAATTCCTTAAACTTAGTGAAAACTTCAGATTTATGCTTCATAAAATAAATCAATGTAAATATGGATACATCATCAATGAAGGTTACAAAATAATGAGATTTTCTGATAGATTCATTATCCACATGTCCAAACACATCCGTATGAATAATTTCTAACTTCTCTTTTGCTCTATTACTTCCTGAAGGAAATAATTTTTTGTTTTGTTTACCAAACACACAATGCTCACATAAATCAAAGTGCTCATCAGAATAGGAGAAACCATCCAACAAATTTTTATTCTTAATAGTTTTTAATACATTATTGCTTGTGTGGCCCAATCTACGGTGCCACAACATACATGTATTTTTAGTAGTGGCCTTAGATACATAGGAGGCATTACAAATTGTAGTGGCTTCAAGCTTAAACAAGTTCCCGAATCTCTTCCCTTTCGCTACCACCAAGTTCTCTCTCACCAATCTGTAGCCATGCTTGTCAAATGTCACATGCATTCCCAAATCATTCAACTTTGAAACTGAAATCAGATTTCTAGCTAATCCAGGAACATGCAAAACACCAGGGAGGGTTTTAATCCTCCCATCACTGAAACACAACAATACCTTTCCTTTCCTGACAATCAGATATGTAGAGTTGTCACCAAGGTAGATATTACCTCCATCATATTCTTCATATGAGGTGAACCATTCCTTATCCAGAGTCAAATGAAATGAGCATCCTAAGTCAACCAACTAGTGATCATTAGAAACAAGATTACATGTAGAATGTAAAACTTCTTCACCTGCATTCGAGGACTTATCTGAAGCACTCTCCCACTGTTTCTTGGGGTTTCTACACTCCTTCACATGTCCCCTTTTACCACAGTTCCAACACTTAACTCTGCTCTTTTTACCAGGAGTCTTAGACCAGCCCTTGGACTTGTCCTTAGCCCCTTTCTTATCTCCTTTAGGTCCCCTTTCCTTAGACCTTCCCCTAACATTGAGAGCATCCCCTGAACTATCTGAACTTTCCTTCCTCAATTCCTGTGACAGTAGCACTAAAACAAGAGCATCCAACTTCGGATCTGCAAGGTTAGCAGTGATAGCAAGGATAACATTCTCCCAAGACTTAGGTAAAGAACAAAGAAGTAAGATACATTTGTTTTCCTCACTAACCTCAACATCTACTGAATCAAGCTGACTCACTAACAAATTAAAAGAATTTAAATGCTTTGCAACTAATTCATCTTCTCACATTTTCATGGAAAACAATTTTCTTTTTAAATAACATTTATTTACCATACTCTTGGCTTGATAGATCTCACCCAACTGTTTCCACAACTTGTATGCAGTCTCTTCCTTTGTGACATTCAACATGACAGAGTTTGAAAGACACAACTAGATAGTTCCTTGTGCCTTCTTATCCAGTCTATCCCACTCATTTTGAGAGACATCATCAGGTTTCTTCTCTTTTTGAATAGCCAACCATTGATTTCTTTCTTCCAACAAATCTTCCATTTTTAGCTTCCACAACTCATACCCCATTCTGTTGAACTTATCAATGTCCATTCGAGTGGTTGATGCAACGATGGATGCAACCATAATAACAACACAAGATCTACAAAATAAACACAACCAAATCTCCCACTACAGCTACAGCTTCCACACTACCACCCAAGAGTCAAAGCTAGCCAGGCTCTGATACCAAATGTTAGAAATGAAAGCAACACTACTTCAATGGAAATCTAATTCAATATAAATTGATAGATCTCACCCAACTGTTTCCACAAATTATATGCAGTCTTTTCCTTTGTGACATTCAACATGACAGAGTTTGAAAGACACAACTAGATAGTTCCTTGTGCCTTCTTATCCAGTCTATCCCACTCATCTTGAGAGACATCATTGGGTTTCTTCTCTTTTTGAATAGCCAACCATTGATTTCTTTCTTCCAACAAATCTTCCATTTTTAGCTTCCACAACTCATACCCTGTTATGTTGAACTTATCAATGTCCATTCAAGTGGTTGATGCAACGATGGATGCAACCATAATAACAACACAAGATCTGCAAAATAAACACAACCAAATCTCCCACTACAGCTATAGCTTCCACACTACCACCCAAGAGTCAAAGCTAGCTAGGCTTTGATACCAAATGTTAGAAATGAAAGCAACACTACTTCAATGGAAATCTGATTCAATATAAATTTTTGCAATCTTCAACTGTGTGTTATTAATGGAGATTATAACATAGAAACAAAGCTATGCTTCACAGAAATGCAAAATAAAAAATGTGAACACATAACACAATGTTTAACATGGAGAAAACCCTTTCAGGTAAAAAACTCCACATAGGAAAGAGGCCCAATATTTGTATTAATCTAAAAATAATTTACAATACAACAACACTTTAACTCTCTCCACCAGTCTTCAATCTAACAGCATTCCGGCAGCACCCAAGTACCTAAAATCTATATTGCAGCAACTAATACATGAAAAATACTTATAGAAACATTTTCTAACTCATCTTAGGTGTTCACCTTCTCTCTCCTAAGATTCTCCAACCTATAAACATTAATTACCATCTTACAAGCATCTTACACTTGTCCAAAAATAACCATGCAAAGGTTGGGTGCCCAAGACTAAATCTGTCCTCTTACAATATCTTGTGACATGTCATAACAGTCATAGATTCCAGCAAAAGAGTATCTTTCCAAGATAGGAACCTTGGGCTAAATATAACAAATATACAACTAACATATCCGTCATATGCGTCATAGAATCTCAAAATATTATGACAGCTTGCAGCTGTCATAGATTCACTCACCAAACTTTATGACAGTTGTCATACATACCAAAAATATTATATTCCTCAAGGGAGCACGCCTATCCTCATTTTCCATGAGTTTTTACATTTGCCAATAGTAAAAGTCACTCTGTAACTATCGCCGGTAACTCTGAAATTACAACTGTCAATGAGACTACCTCATTCCCTTATGGGTAATTACAAATAACAAATAATAAATGGAATAAAATACAATATTGGAATTTACAAGGTTTATTGGCACCTTATTCCAACACAAAGGTGAGTTTACCAAGTAATCAAAGAGATCTAAAAGAAACAATAAGCAAATGCTAGAGACTATTATAACTTTAGACCCTACAATAATGAGGTTATTGCCTACATATGATCTAGATACAAATACCATGGAGCACATGTAGGTTGCTCCCAAAGTTAACAAACTAGAGGACTAGATGCATCTCTCCGACTATGAAGTAATCACCCTTTCATCAAATTTTAGTGGAATGAAAAGTTGTTAGAAAATAAATGTAAAGAATGATGTGGTATACACATCATTGCCAATGGTAGAGAGAGAGAAATATGTTAAGAATCAAATAGAAAATTCACAAGTAGACCTAGCAAATGAGAAATTAAGGAGGCAAGTGACAAATAACAAGAGAAATGAATTAGAGAAAAGGATAAAAACATCTACCTCTAGACATCTACAATAAATGTGAATGAATAGATACAGGTGGAACTAAATGAACTAAAGTAAAATTTAGAGGAAAGTACAAAGAAATATAATAATGAAAGAGCCAAGTTAGAAAAATGACAATAAACACTGATAGAAGTTAAAATGTAAGAGAACTTGAAGGAATAGAAATAAAAAGTAGAAATGTGGGAACATGAAGGGGAGGAAGAGAGAAAACATAGTGACAAATTATAGCTAGAGATAAATAAAGTAAAAAGTAAAATAAAGTCTTCCTAAAGTACAATATCTAAATTTTATAAAAAGACAATAATTCATATAAAACATAATGTTTGGGAGGAAATAATGCAAAAGACTAATAATTTGAATGAAATATTTGAATTCATGGATGGTCTATGCGAAAGGTTTTGAAAGCTCAATCAATACGTTATTGAAAGTAGAAAAGTGGTGACGTCAAGAGAGAATGTAGCAAACAAAATTTTGAAAATAGTTTACAAAATCAATGACAATGAATTTGCATCCAAAGGAATTCACAACCAGAGTAATGCCTCACTAAAGTCATCATCTATCATTCAAAAGTGAATGAAGATAGGTGAAGCTTTTGAATCAATATGGAATAATGTTATGAAAGTTGCATGGAAAAGTAGAAGACCTCAAGAATCTTGGTTTGCCAATGGCTTTTGACACATCAGATAGATTCATTACAAAGGATGCTTTCAAAATAAATATGGAGGATAGAATGAAGTAGGATAAGGACATGTTTCTTAAGAAGCTATATGTTGGAAATATGCAACCATATATACTAATTCCAGGTCAAAACCCAATAAGAGATTTATGTACAACAATAAACAAAAATCCTCATGCAAAAGAAATAAACAATCATACCATCAATGGTGATATAAGATATACCTTGTGAAAAACTTTCATGAGGGAAAAAACCAACCTCCAAAAGAATCCATCTCTCATGTATTATTCAACAATGAAATCACAATACATATGCAGAGATCACCTCTGAAGCATCAACCTCTCTACCTGCACTCCATGTGAACAAGCATGTAACCATACATCAAATGACATGCTTCAAAAACTCACAAATGCAACCTAAAAGAGATGCTCAAACAAGCTAAACCAAGCCAAAGCTCAAACAACCAAACATCCCAACCTCTCCAACTACCCATGTGTTTGCTTTTATAAAGATAAGCTCACACAAATACAACATGTGGTATGGTAAAACCATCTTCCCTAAAACTATGAGTCTACAAAACCATTGACCCCACATTTAATTATTGGTACTAGGTTTTCCCAATAATTAAATAATTACAAATAAATAATTAATTACTCTATGTGTCCCACACACATAAAACAATTGCCCAATGTTACATACAATGATTACAAGTGGCACCAAATAAATATTTAATGTGGATAAACAGATCACATGGATGCACCACAAATAAATATTTATTTTACATAATAAAATAATACCAATGTTATGCAAGGTGTACAACACACCTACTCCAACATTCTCCCACTTGTTGTATACAATGCATAAGGGATCAATATCAAGGAAAACATCAAGGGAAACCATACATATTCCCAACATGTACCATATAACCATCAATGTGGTCCATGTGCTCCAAGATTCCTGCAACAATAATCTAGGTGTCCACCATCTCAAACAAGAATCTCCCCATCTTCCATCATGCAACCATGAAGGATAAGATCCTCCAAAGAGATGCCACACTAAACTATCACATAGAAGCAATAAACCTACATCAACTGATATATAAACACAAGTACCAAATCCAATGGTAACAAATACGCTTGAGTAGCTAACAAGAATCAATCGCCATAGCTGAAACAGGAACCACAACTAGTTGCTAATGCATCAACTAACTATTGATGATGATGTTACTCACAAGTAAACATGAAATAAAAGTTACACAACAACCTTTATTTATCTTGAAAGATATGATGAATTCAAAGAATTCATGATCCCAAATCTCCATTGATCAGTTCATAATCTACTGACGTTACTCAATGGTTGATGTGTGTTGCTGTTTTCCATTTCAAAGGGCCTTACATTTGTTTGAATGATCAGTAGATTCTGCTTTCTATAAATGTAATCCATAGAGAGGTTATTTCTATTCTATATCCCAAAGATAACTGATATATTTGCAATTTTGATCAATTTCTGTGATTATTGATCATCATGAACTTGCTCCTTCTTCTACACAGTATATTTACTCAAATGATGTGTCTGTAAGTAGATATATGCATGAATTTCATGGATTTATGTGTGAATTTGCATGATATGTGTCAATTTAACATGCTTTAACTCCAAATATGCTATGTATTTCCAATTATCTATCATATTTCAGCATATTTCATGTTATTTGCTTCTGATTATCTATTATTTGTAATTATGAAGGTGAATTGTTATGAAATTTAAAGAAAATTAAACAAAATGCTTCAAATTTTGGTGAATCTTTAGCTATTGAACCACATGCATACCAGATACATTCATTAGGAGAAGAAATCAAACCATATTTTTACCAAGATGTTCCACAACTAGATATAGATGATGCTAACTTCAATGGATAAGGAATGAAAACAACACATACGGACTGATAAGCACTCCAAGGGATGCAGATGATCAAAGCATGTATCAAGATTTCAAACACAGATTACTCAGGATTTATGATAATTTGTAATCAAATTGTCTTCTCTTTCATTCAGTATGTAAAACATGTATGTTTACAACAACTTTGAAATAAGTCCTGATGTTTCAGCAATCAAATTTCAATTAAGCTTCTGAATCCCTAAAATATGGCACACCTGCACCTTTTATAGAATAAGGTGAGGGAACGGCTACAAATAACCTACGGTTAGGATTTATCTATTAAGATCAACAGTAGATAATCGTTCATTGACTTAGTCAACAATTTCCTTCATGGCACAGGTTGCCAGCTGGCAACCATCTGGATGACTCATTATCTTATGAGTACCTGATGCATATATTTTCATTATGCTGCATCTTCATTTCATTTTTCACGTTCCTCCTCTTTATCTTCTTCTTTAGGACCTTCTCCTTCTGACGGCTTTGTTCTTGGTCCTCCTCTCTGTTTTCACCACGCTGCTTGTATATTTTGTAAATCTTACCTTTTCCCATGCAAACTTCACCTTCTGAGATGCCATCACCACTTTGTTGCTTTCCATATACCTGCGCACCTGATAACAGACATAAGTTTATAAAACAGATTTTAAAACTTCACTTTTCAGTCCTGAACATACAAGCATTCAAATATATAAAGAATTTTCTATATTTAATTTTCTCTTGACCTCTAGCTTGTAAATTTCACCTTGCATATTGCCCTTGTATATCGCAAACATACAAGCGCATATGCAACAAACTTATGCGAACTTGCTCTTTACCTTTATTTCATCCGATGCCTTTAATTTGTTTTTATATTGGACATGTACATCGTAAACATACAAGCGTACCAATATACAATAATTTCCTTTCGCATCTAGTTTGCATCTTTTATTTGCATCCATCGCTTTGCATATGGGCTTGTACCTTTCACTTGTATACATTATTATTCATACAAGTCTGATATGCAAAGGGTGGAACCCACATCGCCCTTTTCACTTATATCCCCACGATGCACATAGCACTTGTATCAAACCTTTAGATACAAGGTGGGATACATACAAACCCTTTGTATCTTCCTCTTGGACTTCAACTTTTCATAAACCATAGCTTATTCACTTCCTTAGATCCGCGATGTATATAAAGACTTTGCATCTTTTAATATACATTAAGTAGTGATGCATCATGTTTATCGGATTGTAACTTTTTTTGAGATCTGCCTTGTATGTATCACAATTTATGTATAACCCGAAACATACACATATACAAAGCATGAAATATACAACCATAAAACCAACTTTAATAAACCTTTTGGTTCTGTGACATGTACATGGCTTTGTATATCCACTTTGCATGTTCCTTTTTATTCAAACATACAAACCCCAATATACAATTGGCGGACCTGACCAATTTATCCACTTAAACTCTGACCCCCGTCAGGTCCAACTTGCATGTGAGAATAAAATGTTAGTGACATGCATACAAGTACAACAAGGAATATAAACCCGGTGACCCGATATACAAACAAATTTGTATATGTATCATACAATGACACAACATACAAATGACTTTGTATCTGCAACATACAAACCTTCCTACAGTGCATTTACCAAAAAACACACATAATTTGCAAAATATTAGGAATTTTAAAATGGTTCAAAAAGCAACCCTCACTCATTTTTGACAAGGAATTCACCCATATTATGCTTTGGCACTTAATGCTATTTTTCTTTATTTTCAACAAGGTTTGTACCATTTCACTTCCTTTTTCCCTTTACCACCAAGCAGAACACACACACAAGCAAAAAGCAACAGCCACAGCAGGGGTCCTAATTTTGCCAAGGAGTAAAATGGGGCATGTTGTGAACATTACAACAACTAGCAACCAAACAAAACAATCAAATTAAAACTATTAAAGGAAATTAAATGAAATAAATTCATAACTTCCAACTATCTTTTCTGCAAATCATCATTTAACTTGAGACCTAATGTATTCAATAAGGTGCATGAATTTTCCCTTTAGTTTAAGTGGGTGCACGTGATTAATAATCCTCATCTTGAAAATTAGTTGAACAAACCAATGACTAATATTAGACTACCTAGTTGATGTCATTCCCTCATAGCCAACCGGATAGAGCCTTGCTGCCAACAGGCGTCCTTAGCCCTGACAAGGTTATCGTTACAATTCTCCTAAGTAGAGCCCCACTGCTAGCAAGCGTCTATAGCCCTGGTAGAGTTACTTAGATGGCTTAATTTGGCTTTTTACAAAAAAATCTATTTTATTATTTTATTTTATATTTTGTTTTTGATAGAGATTTCATAAGATATTACAGTTGTAACTTCATGATGCAAGGAGTGGTCACTTGCTGAAATTAAGTTGAGAATTGCAATGGTAGCAAGGGTGACATTTGATTTTTCACCTAATATCTACACTGGTAAGTTCAACAAATCACACGATTTTAGGTGTGTCATTGTGAGAAACTTTCTTTGAATACTCAACCCACAGTTATTGAATACAAAATTTCACAAGTCAACTAACTTTCTGCATTCATGACAGTCACAACAAGTTATGCATAAATTTCAAATAATTAACCTGAATGTTCTAAATTTTTCATTATTTTTAGTGGTTGTTAGTCTGCTCCTACATACTCTAAAACAAAATAAAGACCCCATCACATAGGAAAACAACAAAGAAAACAAAACAAACAGACTGTACAAACAACTATACAAATATGCACACTATGATACACATGACTTTTATGGCACCACTTCAGGCATGGAAATAATGTCTGAGAAACTATCCATTAACAGGTAATGGAACATCCTCACTAGTTAAGGTCTTAAACCTGTAAGTACTGTCTCCTAAAATTTTAGAAATTTGAAAGGGACCTATCCAAAGTTTATCAAACTTACCATGATCTCCTTTCCTTTCATGTGCTTTGTCCCACATCAGGACTAAATCTAAGATTCTGAAAGCCTTAATTCTGGCTCTTTTGTCAAACCAACGCTTGACAACAACCTGATGTTTAGCAAATTGGTCAATTGCTTTACTTCTTTTTTCTTCTAGGTGCATCAGCTGAAGCAACCTGACTTCTTGTTTATTATCTATGCCTAGGTATTCTTGTGCAAACTACAATGTAGGGATCCTTAGGTTAACAGGGAGGATAGGATCCACCCCATACACTAGATGAAAAGGAGAATTTCCTAATGCAGCCTTATTCCTAGTTCTATCTACCCACAAGGCATATTTCAATAGGGTATTCCATTCCCTTGGGTTCTTTTCTATCAATTTCTTTATGATGTTAAATAGGTTCTTGTTTGTGGATTCTGCTAATCCATTCCCTTGGGGATAGTAATTTGAGGAAAATTTCAAGATGATCCCATAGTCAAAAGCCCAACTTGATAATTTAATTGAAGCAAAGGCAGACCCATTATCACATACCAAAGCATAAGGAACTCCATACTTGGTCACTATATTGCTTTCCAAAAACTTGATTACATCATTAGCAGTACATGTCTTACTGCTGACAGCTTCAGTCCACCTGGTATAGTAATTAGTAATAGTCAAAAAATACATGTGGCCAGAAGATGATAGAGGATTGATTGGTCCTATGAAATCCATTCCCCATTGAGCAAATGGGCGCATCTCCATCACTGGCTGCAAAGGTTGAGCAACATATCTTTCTCTATTTGCAGCAACCTGACACATATGACAACATTTGATGTGTTCAGCAGTATCCTTAAAAATATTGGGCTAGTAATACCCTACCCTGAGGATGGCATGAGTGGTAGCTAAGGATGATCCATGTGTAGTTCTAAACTTGTCATGCAACTCTGCTAGCACCTTGTCTGCTTGTTGTCTTTCCAGGCATCTAAGATATATTCCATCATAGTTCTTCTTGAAAAGGACTCCTCCTTTTATCATGTATTTATGTGATCTTATTTTTAAGGCTCTCCTTTGTGAGACTTGCAATTTTGAAGGACATCTTCTAGTGATTAGGATGTGCCTGATGTCTGAATACCATTCTCCATCTTCTCTTGCATTTGTGACATACTGCTGGCTCATGATATTAGGATCAATTTCTGATATCATCTAGCTCAATGCTTGTCCTCTTACTAACTTCAAGGGTGTTATGTCCATATCATACTCTTAGAGGACAGTGATCCATTTAGCTCTCTTCTCACCTGGTTCACTTTGCATTAAGAGCATCTTTACTACTGTATCAGGTACTACAGCTATCACTTTACTTCTCAGGATGTAGTGTCTGAATTTCTTGGTTGCTTGAACCAGAGCAAGTGCCTGTCTTTCAACATCCATGTATCTAAGTTCTACATCTCTGAAAGGACAACTCATGAAGGCTATAGGATTTTCTTCTTTAGCCTCATTTCTTTGTGTTAACATTGTTGTAGATGTATGCTTTGAAGCAAATGAGTAAATGTAAAAATCCTTGGTATAATCTAGACTGATCAGAATTGGATATGGCTTTCTTAATATCTTCAAAAGCTGCTCTAGCTTCAGGTGTCCACTCAATTTTGGCGTCCTTTTTTAGCATGGCATTCAAGGGTCTGACAATTTCTGCAAAGCCAGTAATAAACTTCCTAACAAAATTAATCTTACCAAAGTAAGATTTGAGCTCTTTCTTGCTTCCAAGAAGCTGTATCTTCATGATTGATTCCACCCTATCAGGGTCAATGATGATCCCATTTTCTGTTATTAGGTGGCCTAATAACTTCCCTGTGGTTACCCCAAATATGCACTTCTTAGGGTTTAGGGATATTCCATATTGTTCACATTTCTTTAGCACCTTCCTGAGGTCTTCTATATGATTTCCTCTATCCTTAGAGAAAACTGTCAAGTCATCCATGTATATGACTATGCATTTACCAATTAAGCCTCTAAAGGCTATATCCGTCGCTCGCTGAAATGTAGCTCCAACATTTATTAACCCAAAAGACATGCGCCTGTAGGCGAATATTCCCCACTTTGTGGTGAATGCAGTTTTCAATTTGTCTATTTTGTGTACCATCACCTAGTTGTAACAAGAGAAACTGTCCAGAAATGACATCATCTTTGCGCCATTTACAATTTGCAAAACCTCATCCAGAGAAGGTAAAGGATAGTTATCCTTCTCAGAAGCTCTGTTTAAGTTTCTGAAGTCTACACATAATCTGATGTCGCCATTCTTCTTCCTTACTGAGACCAAGTTTGCCACCCATGTGGAATGTCTCACAGGAAATATGATCCTGGCATTGAGCAATTTCTTAACTTCTTCAAAGATGATGGGTTCCAGCAAAGCATTGACAGGTCTTTGTTTCTGTCTGAAAGGCTTGACATTTGGCTACAAAGGTATAGTATGAGTGATGATTGATGTATCATAAGTTTTCAACTCGTCATATGTCCAGGCAATGACATGAATGTAATCTTTGAGTTCTTGAGTTATCCCTTCTAGCTCTTCTTCTGTACATACTTTTCCAATCAAGACATTTCTTTTTTCATCATCCTGTCCAATGTTGACCTATGAATATTCTCCCCCATCTGCTTTTGGGAGATCTTTTTGTTTCAGCATGTTGTCTAGATCAAATGCTCTTTCCAACTCTATCATTCCCTTAGGAATCTTGTTACTAGGCAACTCTAGGATTTCTTCTTCTTCCTAGATATAGTCTTCCACATTTCTTTCATCTATGATCTGTGCATCAAAAATATCCCTGTTGGAAATAAAGTCCAATATATGTTGATCATCATCAAATACTTGAAGGTTAGTTACATTATCTGGTACAGAAGGTACTGATACTAATTCAACTGAGAATCTTTTTAAACTAGATATGGACAGAGGTTTCAGAGTGTTGGTGGCTTGGGCTAAGGCATTTGCCCTGTGATTTTGTTCTCTGGGTACATGGGTGATGTTGAATTCATCAAAATCTTCTATTAAGTCCCATACCCTATGTCTGTAATTGGACAACTTCTTGTAATTGCAAGAGTATATACCTCTTACCTGTCTCACAACCAATTCTGAGTCTCCATAGACATGCAGAATCTTCACTCTCTTTCTAAGTGCAAGCAATATCCCATGAATTAAGGCTTCATATTCTATCACATTATTCGTGCATGGAAATGTTGCAAGTATGAGGTAAACCAGTGTTGTCATTGATGTCAACATACTCATATTGCATTGACAAGAAGGATTGGATGAGCTGTGTGCTGAGGATATTGAGAAAATTAGCCTCAGTCAGAAACAGTGAAGAACAGTGATAAGAAGAAGGCAAATATAGTGTATAGGTTGAGAATCGGAGGATGCGGATTAAAGGGTTTGTAGATATGAGTCTTGAGATGCTTCAGTTAAGATTTTAGAGGTCCGCATGAAGATCTGAAGAAGTTGTGGCTGTCTGTGTGGAATCGGTTCAGGCAAGTGTTCAGAGGTGACAGAGGATCACAGAAAGGTCCGGTGAGGTCTGGAATTGTATTATCCTAATCTGCGGATTGGAAGGAGTATTTGGGATGTCCTTGTGATGTGTCATCTCAAGTTGTACATGATTTGGAGGTCTGAAAGTACCTTTTACATTATGACAGTGGCGACAGTCTGTGTTCTTGAAGTTCCGGATGAGGAAGACAAGAGATTCCAGTAAGTAGAGGAAGTGCGGATGTATCCGGTCATTCAGGCAGGCTTGTGAAGGTTTTTGGATTGTGTTGAGGTTGTGTTGTTGATCCGTATTGGTAGTAGAGCCCAGAATTGAAGATATTCTTCCGGATGAAGTTCTTGTTCAGACTAGCCGACTGGATGAGTTGATCATCCTGTGAATGTTCTTGTGGTGGCCGACCGGATGTGTTATTCATCTTGCGGATATTCTTATGGTTGATTGCCAACTTAGATGATTGTTCCTAAGTTGATGTCTTGTATAAATAAAGGTTTGTGAGTTCATTTCGAGTGTGGATTGAGTGGATGAGTGTGGCATAGCGAAGAGAGGTGCGAAAGATAGAGCAGAAGTTTCTGGACTTAAATGGAACTGATCCGGACATGGTAGAGATGTCATTCTCCAGTTCAAGATTGTGATTCTTATCACTTTGTAGACAGTGTGTCTCCTTGTAGGCAGTGGGCCTCTTTGTGAGCAGTGTGCTCAGGCAGTGAGCCCTAATTGGCATGTGCCATTCATTCTTCTTTATTCTTCTAACAGAGAATAATTCTTGGGTTAATCACCCCGTGGTTTTTCCCTTAACCGGGTTTTCCACGTCAAAATCTTGGTGTTCAATGTGTTGATGTTCATCTGCTCTGAGTTTATGCATTATGCTTTCATAGATGGTTAATTGATATGCTGTTAACTAACAAAGAATAATCAAGTGTTTAAAGTAAGAGTAAGTTTTATACAACTGATTCACCCCCCCCTCTCAGTTGTATGCCCTAGATCCAACAATTGGTATCAGAGCCACGTTCCTCTGAAAGGAGCTTAACCGCTTGAGGAGATCCAGGATGTCGTCATACAAGAAGGATAGTCTGAAGTTCGATGGAACCAACTTCACTCTCTGGAAAGGTCGCATGAAGTGTCACTTGGAATGTATGGGAAAAGCATACTTGGCTATGGTCTCAAAACCATATGTACCTCCACAAGGTGGTCCGACAACTCTGAATGAAATCACAGATGCTAAAAATAATCTGCGGACCAAGGAAGCCCTACTAAGCTCATTGAATGATTCAGATCTCTCAAATGTTATTGACCTACCAACTGCATATGAGATCCTGACTAAACTGGAACTTCTATATGAAGGAGATGAGTTTGTCAAAAGTGCAAGGTTGCAAAGTCTGAAAGGGAAATTTGAAAGATTGAAGATGAGAGATGATGAAAACATCACTACCTTTATGCCAAGAGTGAATGAGCTGGTATGTGGAATTAGAAATGCTGGTGGAACTCTAGATGAAAATGAGATTGTCTGCAAAATCCTAAGATCCCTTCCTGCTGCCTACAAAATCAAGTTTGCTGCCATTGATGAATTCGGAGCCCACACAACTGTCACAAGAGAACAACTGGCTGGCAAACTAGCTTCATTTGAAATGACCGAGTTTGGAGATGATCCTCCCAAGACTAAATCTGCTTTCAAAGCCAGTGCCTATGTGAAAGGCAAACAGAGATTTGATCCGGAAGAAAACTCATCAAGGAAGATGTCATGGTATGATCAAGCAAGAAGAGACATGGAAGAAGAAGCAGCAGAAACAGCTCAACTTGAAGCCCTCATTGCGAAGAGACTACCAAGAGGATCCGGTAAGTATGAAGGAAAACTACCCTTTAAGTGTTTCAACTGCAATAAGATTGGTCATTTTGCTTCAAGATGTCTGGAAAGATCTGCAAAGTCTAATACTAACAGACAAAGGTTTCAAAAGAACTGCTATTATGTTCATGAAGAAGATGACAATGAAGGAGTAACAGATGATGAATCAGAACTAGGAAGCAAATCTGGAAATGAATGGGTGTTTATTGCCATCAAGGAAGAAGATTCAATATCCTCTGAATCTGTCAATCACAAGGTTGTGGAAAGAGCTTTGGCTGCTCAAGTGGAAGAAAAGGATGATTGGGTTATTGATAGTGGATGTTCTCACCATATGACTGGTGACAAGAATAAGTTCTTAGATTTGGAAAGGTATGAAGGAGGAATGGTAAAGTTTGGTGACAATTCTACTGGCAGAATCAGAGGTAGGGGAACTATTTCCTTTGATGGAAAGAGCAAAACAGGTAATGTACTATATGTTGAAGGATTGAAGCACAATCTTCTCAGTGTTGGTCAGTTAGTAGACAAAGGCTATGATCTCCGATTCAAGAATGGAAAATGCAGAATCTTTACAAGCTCCGGAACTGAAATTGCATCCGGTGCTCAAACAAAAGGTAATATCTTTCATCTGGTTGGTTCAAACAAAAGTTGTCTGTTTGCTCAAATTGATCAGAGTTGCTTATGGCATAGAAGAATGTGTCATGTGAATTTTGATAACATCATCAAGATAAGCAATATTCAAGCTGTAAGAGACCTTCCAAAATTGGTGAAACCTACAAATAGTTTGTGCAAAGAATGTCAGCTAGGTAAACAGAGCAGAGTCTCTTTCAAAAGCAAAGATCAGTCCTCTACCAGATTGTTGGAATTAGTACATACTGATCTCTGTGGTCCGACAAGAATCAAGAGTCTGCAAGGTGATAGATATTTCATGTTGTTAATTGATGACCATTCCCGGATGATGTGGGTTACCTTCCTAAAAGAGAAATCAGAAGCCCTTGAAAAGTTCAAAATCTTCAAAGCTATGGTAGAGAATCAAACCGGATTGAAACTTAAATGTCTAAGGTCTAATAGAGGTGGTGAATTTACATCTAGTGAGTTCATTGACTTCTGTGAGAAGAAAGGTATAAGAAGATAGTTGTCTGCTCCTAGGACTCCATAGCAGAATGGAGTAGTTGAGAGAAAGAACCGGACCATCCAGGAAGCTACCAGGACAATGATGTTGGAAGCAAATATTCCTCAAATGTTTTGGAAAGAAGCTATCAGCACTGCAGTCTACACTCTCAATCGAGTTCAAATCAGAAACAACACCGGTAAGACCCCCTATGAACTCTGGTTTGGCATCACTCCTACTGTGAAATATTTCAGAGTATTTGGTAGCAAGTGTTATATTAAAAGAGATGAAGATCTAGGAAAGTTTGATGCTAGAAGTGATGAAGGAATTTTCTTGGGTTACTCCACTCAAAGCAAAGCATACCGGTGTTACAATAAAAGATTGAGGAAGATGATAGAAAGCACCAATGTGAAAGTTGATGAAGGAATTGAGAAGGCTTCAAGATTTTATGAGTTTGATGAAGATGATCAAGATGGTGTTCAGGTTCAAGGGACTCAATCCCCTCTGGTAAGTCAGAATCAACTTGATCCAGTAAATCAGGAAGAAGAAATAGGTCAGAATGAACCTGATCAAGAAGCAGCAGTGCAGGATACTCCCAAAATTCCAAGGTATGTAAGACAGAACCACTCAGAAGATCAGATCATAGGTGATAGAAACAAAGGTGTGCAAACTAGAAGGAATGTTGCTCAAAATCAGGATGAATGTTGTCTGATTTCAAATATTGAACCTAAAACAATAAATGAGGCTCGCAATGATGAAAACTGGACCAAAGCAATGGAAGATGAATTAATGCAAATTGAGAAAAATCATACTTGGGATCTTGTTCCTAGACCTAGAGACAGGAATGTGATTGGAACCAAATGGGTCTTTCGGAACAAACTGAATGAAGCTGGTGAAGTAATCAGAAACAAAGCTAGATTGGTCTGCAAAGGTTACTCTCAAATAGAAGGAATTGATTTTGAAGAGACCTTTGCTCCGGTGGCAAGAATTGAAGCAGTCAGATTATTTCTTGCATTTGCAGCCTTCAAAGACTTCAAGGTATATCAGATGGATGTCAAGTCTGCTTTCCTAAATGGTGATCTGGAAGAAGAAGTTTACATTGAACAACCGGATGGATTTCAACTGTCTGATAATGATGATATGGTCTGCAAGTTGAAGAAAGCATTGTATGGATTAAAGCAAGCCCCAAGAGCATGGTATGAAAGGTTGGAGAAGCATCTTGAGCAGATTGGATTTAACAAAGGTACTGCTGACAGTAACTTATACTTCAAAATTGATCATGAAAACATTTTGATTGTTGAAGTATTTGTGGATGATATCATTTTTGGAGGAAGAGATAGTATGTGCAAAACTTTTACAAATCAGATGAAAAGTGAGTTTGAAATGTCTATGCTTGGTGAAATGAATTTCTTCTTGGGTCTGCAAATTACTCAAACAAAGAAAGGAATCTTCATTTCTCAGACCAAATATGTGAAGGAATTGTTGAGGAAATTTGGTATGGAAGATTCAAAGCCAATGAACACTCCCATGGCAACCGGATGTAAGTTGAGCAAAGATGATGACTCCCCAAAGGTAGATCAGACAAAGTATAGATCAATGATTGGTGGATTGTTGTATCTCACTCAGACTAGACCAGATATAATGCAGGCTGTTGGTCTTGTGGCAAGATTCCAGGCTGATCCTAGAGAATCTCATGTTATGGCAATCAAAAGAATTTTTAGGTACTTGAAAGGAACAGTTGAGTATGGTCTATGGTACCCTAGAGATCCGGATTTCTCTCTTCATGCTTACACAGATGCAGATTGGGTAGGAGATGTGGATGACTGGAAGAGCACCAGTGGTGGAGCATTCTTTTTGGGGAAGAGATTGGTTTCTTGGCTAAGCAAGAAACAAGATGCAATATCTCTGTCTACAACTAAAGCAGAATACATTGCAGCAGCAGGTAGTTGCACTCAAATCTTATGGATGAAGCAGATGCTAAGAGACATTAAAGTTGGATATGAGGAGCCTATCACAATTTTCTGTGATAATTCAAGTGCAATTAATGTTTCTAAGAATTCGGTATTGCATTCTAAGACTAAACACATATCTATCAAGTTTCACTTTTTGAGAGAACAAGTGAACAAGGAAGAAGTCAGATTGGAGTATGTTCCCTCCAAGGATCAGATTGCAGATATCTTTACTAAACCTCTTCCCAAGGACTCTTTTGAATATCTCCGGGAGAAGTTAGGGGTTATGGCCCCTCCGGTGATGAACTAGGATGCACTGATGTGCATAAGTCCGGTGGATATCACAGTCATATCTTGTGATCCAGATTGATGATGGGGAGCTGCAACTAAGGGGGAGCAGCTGGTATGATTTTGATGTATGAGAATTGCAAGTATGAGCCCTTTGCCATTAATGTCAAAGGGGGAGAGAAGACGTGTGAAAAACAAGTGGCTGATGATCAAAGGGGGAGCAGTAAATGAGGAGAAGACATGTTGCTGATAGGGGGAGCTGTGACAGAAAGGAGAAGTTCTTGTCTTGATGGTTTTTCACATCATATGTTGCCATCAATGACAAAGGGGGAGATTGTTGCAAGTATGAGGTAAACCAGTGTTATCATTGATGTCAACATACTCATATTGCATTGACAAGAAGGATTGGATGAGCTATGTGCTGAGGATATTGAGAAAATTAGCCTCAGTCAGAAACAGTGAAGAACAGTGATAAGAAGAAGGAAAATATAGTGTATAGGTTGAGAACCGGAGGATGCAGATTAAAGGGTTTGTAGATATGAGTCTTGAGATGCTTCAGTTAAGATTTCAGAGGTCCGCATGAAGATCTGAAGAAGTTGTGGCTGTCTGTGTGGAACCGGTTCAGGCAAGTGTTCAGAGGTGACAGAGGATCACAGAAAGGTCCGGTGAGGTCCGGAATTGTATTATCCTAATCTGCAGATTGGAAGGAGTATTTGGGATGTCGTTGTGATGTGTCATCTCGAGTTGTACATGATTTGGAGGTCTGGAAGTACCTTTTGCATTATGACAGTGGCGACAGTCTGTGTTCTTGAAGTTCCGGATGAGGAAGACAAGAGATTCCAGTAAGTAGAGGAAGTGCGGATGTATCCAGTCGTTCAGGCAGGCTTGTGAAGGTTTTTGGATCGTGTTGAGGTTTTGTTGTTGATCCGCATTGGTAGTAGAGCCCAGAATTGAAGATATTCTTCCGGATGAAGTTCTTGTTCAGACTAGCTGACCAGATGAGTTGATCATCCTGTGAATGTTCTTGTGGTGGCCGACCGGATGTGTTATTCATCTTGCGGATATTCTTATGGTTGATTACCGACTTAGATGATTGTTCCTAAGTCGATGTCTTGTATAAATAAAGGTTTGTGAGTTCATTTCAAGTGTGGATTGAGTGGATGAGTGTGGCATAGCAAAGAGAGGTGCGAAAGACAGAGCAGAAGTTTCTGGGCTCAAATGGAACTGATCCGGACATGGTAGAGATGTCATTCTCTAGTTCAAGATTGTGATTCTTATCACTTTGTAGACAGTGTGTCTCCTTGTAGGCAGTGGGCCTCTTTGTGAGCAGTGTGCTTGGGCAGTGAGCCCTAATTGGCATGTGCCATTCATTCTTCTTTATTCTTCTAATAGAGAATAATTCTCGGGTTAATCACCCCGTGGTGTTTCCCTTAACCGGGTTTTCCACGTCAAAATCTTGGTGTTCAATGTGTTGATCTTCATCTGCTTTGAGTTTATGCATTATGCTTTCATAGATGGTTAATTGATATGCTGTTAACTAACAAAGAACAATCAAGTGTTTAAAGTAAGAGCAAGTTTTATACAACTGATTCACCCCCCCCTCTCAGTTGTATGCCCTAGATCCAACAGGAAATTACAATCTGTATGCTACCAAGTAGGATTTTCCAGATGGATCAACAAGATCTATTCCTACTCCAGCCCCTTGTTTTGACTTGGATCCATCAAACCTGAGGATCCATGGCTTATCTTCAGTTAAAGGCTTGTTTGGGCCTTCTTTCTTCTTTTTAGCTCTGGCAGCTACACCGTTTGATATCCATTTTAACTTTGATGTTTCAATTTTCTTAGAATTCACCTTATCTAGCTTATCTGAAGCTAATATTTCTTCTTCCCTTTTATTATCAGAAGAAAAAACTTCTGGACTAGGCAACGCCTACCTTTTTAGAATATGCAGACACAATGAACAAGAAGTTTCTGAATGTGGTGCTTCATGTAACCTGTACCATCCCTCAATTAGGGTATCCTGTGGAGATCTTTGTTGCTGTGCCATATTTTGGATCTCTTTTGATAAAAACTCTTCAAACTTGGATAGGTTACTACCCCTATCTTCATCAGATAACTCATAATCTGATTCTACCAAACAATCACTTCTTGGGGTGATCTTCTTGTTTCTTTCAACATTACTCTTGTTACATACCAGTATCTCCTTTTTCATCTGAATAGAACTCTCATCATAATATGTGCATTCTCCTGTTCCTGCAGATGATAAACAAAAGTCAGTGTCACTATCACTATCTACAAAACTTACCGCAGATGATGATGATGATGCCTCACTGCACACTTGTTCCATCTCCATCATGCCTAAGCATGCATCAAAAGTCTTTTTAGAATGCACCTCATCATGCAACCTACACCATCCATCAATTAGAATATCATGAACATACATTTTTAACAACTGACATCGTTGCAGCTCTTTAAACAAGTGCATCTCAAAATTCTTGAAATGATCCACCTCTACTTCATTTTCAGGGTTACAATTAGATTCTAAAATTATTTTATCATCCTGAAGGTTATCATCGTGATTATGAACATCATACATCAAGATCTCCTCTATGCTGACTGTCTAGGGTCTGATGGAGTAAATTCTGGGTTCTACATCCACATACATGATCTCATTGGTTTTATTATATTCAGTGATCATGTGTTTCATATGAGGCTCAGCATCTATCCTTATTTGATTTGGTATCTCTTTCCAAGGCAATCACATATGACTGAAATCAGTTGACATGTATCCATTAAGGGTTTTTGACCAGTCTCTGCTAAGTAACATCCCATATGTATTAGGTATATCAACTACCTGAATATCAATGTAATACTGGTTTCTGGGATCTGATGCTAACTGCATATGAATGTGAGTTAATTCTCCCACCACACTCACCTCTATTTTGTCCAATTGTGTTACTTTCTTTAATGATTTAGCAGGATGCAACCCTAAAGCATTGCATATGGATAGGGGCATTACATTGGTAGATGCTCCTAAATCTACTAAGCAGTTGTGCAAATTTTTACCAAACATCCTTATGGTAAGGAGGAAAGGAGGTGACTCAGTCTTGTCTCTGTATAGGGTCATGTGTGAAGTCTCTGCAGCTTGAACAGTAGCTGGCACTTTGTGTTTAACATTGACATCCCTAGCAACATGATCTTTATTTCTAGACTGACCTGAAATATGATGATCCTCTCTTGGAGCAAGTTCATCCAAGGATTTCATGAAGGCTTTCTTGATAGCAGGAGTTTTAAGCAGTTCTGACAATGACAGGCTGATTTTAATCCTTTTCATTTCATCTGCCAGATATGTAACCAATTTATTAGATTCAGGAAGTAGATTACCAGCTTTTGGTGTTGTATTCTATGGTACTAAGTACTGAGCATTGACTTTGGGAAATCTAGGATTGTTACTTGCCTTGGGATCAAGTGGAGTGTTGAAATTGTTTAGAGGCAAGGATGTGGTCAAAGGACCATCAGGTCTGTTTGAATTACTCCTTAGGTTATAGTTATGCCTACCCTGATATTGTTGTTGATAAGCATGTATCTCCTCATGTTCAATTGAGGGCTCATTTTCATCTTCAAATGGAAAAACATAGTTAGTCTCAAAAGCCATGGCTGACTCTTCACATGCTAAGGTGTAATCCTGATGAGATGAAATTGTCTGCTGATAAGGATGATGCATGAAGCTTTCTAGCACTAAAGAAGAATCATATCCACAAGGGACAATTTCATTTCCTTCTACATGAGGTGGATTTCTTGAAGTATTGGACACTTCAGTTTGGAAAATACTGGCAGCAATCCTGAATTGAGGACAATCTAGCTCTGCATGAGCATTGGTGTTGTGTATTCTGCACCAATTTGTAAGGGCTGCCTCTGCAAGGTTGACTCTAGTGGTCCGCTTAGGTTCACTAGGAGGCTGATTATCTAGGGGTGATGGTAGAGAACCATTGTTTGGCCTAGTGTTCCACACTCTAGGTTGTCTAGGAGGGTTATTGTTACCATTGTTATTGTAATTATTGTTGTATCCCCTATCAGGATAATTAGGTCTATCATTGGCATAACCTCTATTCTAATTTGGCTGAGAATAGAAGTTTTGCTTCCTCAAGTGAGTAATCTAGTAGTGAGTTTCCTCAACTATACTGATATCTCTTTAATTTCTTCCTTCTCTTCCTGAACCTTGGCCACTACATTCTCTGTTTGAGGTTTGAAAAAAGAAGATCCATTGTTATTGTTGCTGGACTGTTCTACACCCTGAGGTACTTGTGTTTGTCCTGGATATTGTAACATTTGGTCATTTCCATTTGGAGGAGGCATGATACTGAGTGGAGGTATTTGTAAAGGACTTGGCATTAAAGCTAGAGGTATCATAGCTCCATTGGTCTGTTGTTGGGTAGGATATGTAGGATAATCAGGAAGTGTAGGAAATGCAATATTTGGTGTTGGAGCAGGAACTAGTTGCTGACTGACTTTGACAGCTTCTTCAAAAGCTCCTATCAAGGTTGTTACACTAGGATGTGCTCTCCTGATAAACATGGAAGTCAAAGGGTCTAAAGCTAAGTAATATATGCTCCTAGTAGCTTCATCTTCTACAACATAAGGTGCTACTAACTTCGAGAGCATCTTTTGAAATCTTGCATTGAAATTAGCAATAGGTTCTCCTTCAAATCTCTTGATGGTGGTAAATAGATGATAATTCATTGAAGGATCTATAGGTATTTTGAATCTTTCCTTAAAACCTTTTTCCAAGGCAGCCTATGAACTGACTGAACCTTGACCAAGACTGATATACCAGTTATATGCCTCTTCCCCTAAGGAAAATGGAAATAACCTGCATACTACATCTTGATGCTCAATTCTAGCCCTACAATAAACTTCCTTGAACGTTCTGATGTGATCATCAGCATCCTGATATGGATGATATTTAGGACAAATTTTATCAGGATTCTTAGGCAGAGCATGATATGCTGTGAAAGTCAAAGGTGACTCTACTGTAAAGAATGACATAGCAACTGGTGGAGGTTGGACCTGAGGTGTGACAGGTGGTCCTGTAGGTGTTTGTAATCTGATAGGAGTTATAGGAGTAGGTTCTGGTGAAGCTCCTAAAGAACTAGAACCAGGAGAGTGATGAATGTCTACTGTTCTAGGTCTAAATCCCCTGATAGGCAATTCTTCAAAGAGTCCACTGGATCTAGACCTGGTATTTGGCCTGAGAGCCAGGATTTCTTAAGTTTAAGGAAAATTGGATGGTTTACTATAAAGATCAATTGAAACTCCCTAGCAAAGGCTATATTTATGGTCATAATTTGAAACTGACTGGATACCTAAGCAATATTTGCAGAAATGATGCAAATATGAGGTGATATTGAAGCTTGATGACATACTCAACCGAATATCAAGTTTCTTAAGCAGGTTACCTCAAAGCTTTAGCAAATTTACCTGAAATAGAGCTTTATCTTTGAAAATTCATGGTGATCAACCAAAAAGCTTGCAATATTTATGCTTAATTTTGAAATCAAAGGATTAGCATGCACAGACTTAAAACAACAAATCTTTGCATATGACTTGAAAATACAGAGATGTTTGAGTATTACCTTTCTGTCTGCATCATCAAACTAGACAAAACCTACTGATGAATTAGCTGGCCCTCCTTCTAGCACCAATTTATGTTGATGATGATGTTACTCACAAGCAAACATGAAATAAAAGTTACACAACAACCTTTATTTATCTTGAAAGATACGATGAATTCAAAGAATTCATGATCCCAAGTCTTCATTGATTAGTTCATAATCTACTGACGTTACTCAGTGGTTGATGTGTGTTGCTATTTTCCATTTCAAGGGGCCTTACATTTGTTTGAATGATCAGTAGATTCTGCTTTCTATAAATGTAATCCATAGAGAGGCTATTTCTATTCTATATCCCAAAGATAACTGATATATTTGCAATTTTGATCAATTCTTGTGATTATTGATCATCATGATCTTCCTCCTTCTTCTACACAGTATATTTACTCAAATGATGTGTCTGTAAGGAGATATATGCATGAATTTCATGGATTTATGTGTGAATTTGCATGATATCTATCAATTTAACATGCTTTAACTCTAAATATGCTATGTATTTCTAATTATCTACGATATTTTAGCATATTTCATGTTATTTTCTTTTGATTATCTATTATTTGCAATTATGAAGGCAAATTGTTATGAAATTAAAAGAAAATTACACAAAATGCTTCAAATTTTGGTGAATCTTTAGCTATTGAACCACATACATACTAGATACATTCATTAGGAGAAGAAATCAAACCATATTTTCACCAGGATGTTCCACAGCTAGATATAGATGATGCTAACTTCAATGGATAAGGAATGAAAACAACACATACAGACTGATAAGCACTCTAAGGGATGCAGCTGATCAAAGCATGTATCAAGATTTCAAAGACAGATTACTCAAGATTTATGATAATTTGTAATCAAATTGTCTTCTCTTTCATTCAGTATGTAAAACATGTATGTGTACAACAACTTTGAAATAAGTCCTGATGTTTCAGCAATCAAATTTCAATTAAGCTTCTAAATCCCTAAAATATGGCACCCCTGCACCTTTTATAGAATAAAGTGAGGGAACGGCTACAAATGACCTACAGTCAGGATTTATCTATTAAGATCAACAGTAGCTAATCTTTCTTTGACTTAGTCAATAATTTCCTTCATGGTACAGGTTGCTAGCTGGCAACCATCTGGATGACTCATTATCTTATGAGTACCCGATGCATATATTTTCATTGCGCTGCATCTTCATTTCATTTTTCACATTCCTCCTCTTTATCTTCTTCTTCAGGACCTTCTCCTTCTGACGGCTCTATTCTTGATGCTCCTCTCTGTTTTCACCTCGCCACTTGTATATTTGTAAATCTTGCCTTTTCCCACGCAAACTTCACCTTCTGAGATGCCATCACCACTTTGTTGCTTTCCATATACCTACGCACCTGATAACATACATAAGTTTATAAAATAGATTTTAAAACTTCACTTTTCAGTCCTGAACATACAAGCATTCAAATATACAAAGAATTTTCTATATTTAATTTTCTCTTGACCTCCGGCTTGTATATTTCGCCTTGCTTATCACCCTTGTATATCGCAAACATACAAGCGCATATACAACAAACTTATGCAAACCTGCTCTTTACCTTTATTTCATCTGATGCCTTTAATTTGTTTCTATATCGGACATGAACATCGTAAACATACAAGCATACCAATATACAAAGAGTTTTCTGTATTTAATTTCCCTTCGCATCTGGTTTGCATCTTTTATTTGCATCTGTCGCTTTGCATATGGGCTTGTACCTTTCGCTTGTATACATTATTATTCATACAAGCCTGATATGAAAAGGGTGGAACCCACATCACCCTTTTCACTTGTATCCTCGCGATGCACATAACACTTGTATCAAACCTTTAGATACAAGGTGGGATACATACAAACCCTTTGTATCTTCCTCTCGGACTTCAACTTTTCATAAACCACAGCTTATTCACTTCCTCAGATCTGCGATGTATATAAAGAATTTGCATCTTTTAATATACATTAAGTAGTGATGCATCATGTTTATCGGATTGTAACTTTTTTTGAGATCTGCCTTGTATGTATCGCAATGTCTATATAACCTAAAACATACACATATACAAAGCGCGAAATATACAACCATAAAACCAACTTTAATAAACCTTTTAGTTCCACGACAAGTACATGGCTTTATATATCCACTTTGCATGTTCCTTTGTATTCAAATGTACAAACCCCAATATACAACCGGCGGACCTAACCAATTTATTCACTTAAACTTTGACCCCTATGGGGTCTGACTTGCATGTGAGAATAAAACGTTAGCGACATGCATACAAGTATAACAAGGAATATAAACCCGATGACCCGATATACAAACAACTTTGTATATGTATCATACAGTGACACAATATACAAATGACTTTGTATCTGCAACATACAAACCTTCCTACAGTGCATTTACCAAAAAACACACATAACTTGCAAAATATTGGGAATTTTAAAATGGTTCAAAAAGCAACCCTCACTCATTTTTGACAAGGAATTCACCCATATTATGCTCTAGCACTTAATGCTATTTTTCTTTATTTTCAACAAGGTTTGTACCATTTCACTTTCCTTTTCCCTTTACCACCAAGCAAAACACACACACAAGCAAAAAGCAACAGCCACAGTAGGGGTCCTTATTTTGTTAAGGAGTAAAATGGGGCGTGTAGTGAACATCACAACACTAACCATAGCTCCAAACCAAGGTATACAAAATATAACAAGTAGACCTTATGCCATCAACATATCCAACTCAAATCACAATGATAACAAGTCCCTATATATACTCAATCTTGCATAAAGAATTCCTCCAAGTTAACAACACAAAGCATGTGATAAAAAACCTCAAGACTCTCAATATTGTAGCATAATGAGAACATCCAACAAAGGAATCATATACATCCTAGAACTCCCACTGCATGATTAAATCTCAAATCTAAAAATAGATCAAGGCATCCAAAGATCCACTAATAGTATGCACATAGAAGATGTGGCTAAATCCTCTAGCACATAGTGTCAAAGAACATGTTGGTGCCTGCATAAACATTCAGATTTCAACCATTTAAATTTGTAGGCACTTTCCAAGAAATTCCTAAGTCTGTCGGCCTTCACATTTTTATGCACATATCTTTGTATATGAATTGATGTTTGTATGTACAAGTGTAGATGTACATTGGCGGGCCCAAAAAATAAGTCAAATCAGCTTCAAAAAGTGCAAAAATTAGTTGTATGCATCTTTGTATGCATATCTGGCTTGTATGTGCAATTTCGGGTGTGAAAAGTGGATGTACATTGTAGATTTTGTCGCAGATTCCTGGAATATTCCATGCTTGTATGTAAGGGATTACATGTATATTTTGCATGTATGTTTGATATACAATGGGTAGATACAATGGCGATATGCAAAGGAAACATACATCGTCAAGATACAAAGGTAGAATGTACATCGCAAAGATACAATGAGGCCGATATACAAAGGGTCATCGGCGGGATAGGTCTCATTGGCAGTTAAGTCCAAGGTTTCTCCGATCGGTCAATGAATATGCAAAGGAAAATATGCAAGGGACCATATACAAAGTAGAATATGCAAAGGAGTGTGGGGTCCGCTTTCATACAAAGGTGATTGTATCTCATATACAAGTCGCACATGCAAGGAAACATGCCAGAAGAGATACAAAACCTCGTGCCCACCAGTTGTATGATATGCAATTGTATCTTTGCACATACAATCGCATATGCAAGGGGCATATACATTTCTTAGATGCAAGGCCCAGACCTGAAGTGAATATGTAGTTTAGTTGATAAAGGCATGAGTGTTTGTTTGCATATTTGTTTGTATGTCCACATTGTATGTTTGCACATACAAGGGTCCTATGCAAAGGGGAGGCATACAACCTGAACCCGACTAGAGAATCAAATGCAGCGAATAATCTTTTTGGGGTCTGCGGCTTGTATAATGAAATGCTTATATATGCCAAAATACAAGGAAGAAGAGATACAACCTGGACATGAAGGAGGAATTAATTGTGGCGGATAAGTGGCTGGGGTCCGCGGGTTGTATGTTGCACATTGTATGTGCGATATACAATGTGACATGCAATGGATGAGATACAACGCTAGATTTGAAAATTGTTCCAATCTGGCTGATATATGCAGTGTATCCGGTGGTTGTATGTATATTGCATTTGTATATGCAATATACAAAGCGATGTACAAAGGAAGGAGATACAAGACCGAACCCGACTGCCATTTCAAATTGATTCATAAAAATTTGGGGTCCATGCCTTGTATGTGTTGTGATTGTATGTATATGCATTTGCATATACAAGGATTTGAATGTGCAAAGGGCAAAAAGGTAAAATGTATGTCACGATGTGAAAAGTCAGAAGAAAAAGCCACCTGCATGGGGTGATCTCATTGGCCGACGACTTTTTAGCTTGTTTTGAAGCCGTTGATCTTGGCGATGAGGATGGAATCGACGGCCCTGTTTTGAATGCTCGCTAAAGGAAGGATTTTCTTTGTATTTGTAGTCATGTTTCAAGAAGGAAGAACTACAAAGCACATAACCATTGTATTTTCTACAGTTGCTACATCTCATGGGTAGGTTGGCTTTAATGATGGAGTTACAGAGGTATGGTCAATTGATTGACAGGCCAGCTACCCTGTTAAAGGCAAAAATCTTCAGGCGGCGGCACACTTCCCAAATTCAACCACTCCCTTCTTCTCCTTCTGCCTAGACATTGAATGTTTTAGGCACCATTTTGATGGTGCAGTGTATCTGGCAGCATTTTGAGATGACCTTGTACGTGATTGCTGAGTGCACATTATTGCTATAAAAAGCAAACTATGTTACTCATTTTAGGTTGTTGAAGACTTGGGCAATTTTTTGGAGAAAATAACGAAGAAAAGAGCATTTCTTGGCTGTTCTATCTCTTTTGGAGTTTATGAGTTGCATTTGAATGCACCTTGCACATATGTTCAGTTTCTTGTTATGTTTATATGAAGAATGCTTTATTGCATGTGTTTAGCTAATTGTCTCCATTTGTTGTATGCATCCCTTCTTTTGAATCTGGTTGCTAAGGGTTCCTTAGATTCTAGAATATAGATTTTCTGTATTGCATGTTTGATCTCTGACTTCCATTCAAGGAGTGGATTAAATTGTTTTAGGTTAAGTATGAAGAAGGTTGTATGGCAGCAGGGATATTTGTAAGTAGAGACTGCTAAATACTCATTCTTGGGTGGTGTTTGTAAGGCAAGCACCAATCTGACCCCTTGAAACTTGAATGCCACTACAAATCATTCTCTTGTATACGTCTAGTTGACTCCTTGCCCTAAGATAGGCACCAGTCTGCTTCTTGTGTAGTAGTTATGATCCAAAACCCCTTGTCTTGCATCCAAAACTTAAAAACAAATCATGTCATATTTCCAACCTATTAGTTGTAGGAGTAGGAATAGGACCCCTACATACTCTCATTCTTAACTAGTTAGATATATCCAAGAACACTGCCAACCTTGTGATTTATCACACAAATCTTGGTCCAAACATGAGAGTATTCTGCCTGTTGTTGTAAAGCTAAATCTTTCTATTGGGCGAGTCAAAGTCAAATCTTTAGCTATAGGGATACCCCCCTTGGTGTGGCAAAATTAGAAGTGAAGGGGAGGCAGCTCACGCAACCTCTTGTATTTGTTGGCCGATTCTGCCTGTGCATTGAAACTGGCAAACCCTCTGCTGATTCGAAGAGAAAGAACCAACAAACTGGTGACTCTGTTGGGGAGAGAGTCGAATAGTGTGAAATCATTGCTACATATCGGGATCTTTCATGTGAATAATGGTTCTCTGTTGGCGGAATGAACTCAAAAAAATATTTGTTATATGATGAGATTTCAGTTGTTTAAAATTTAATCCTCTTTGGAGAGGTGGCGACTCTGCAAAAAAGTTCTCAGTGCACATGAATGGCCGATGTATGTTGTTGTGATCTAAGAATATTTTGTTCAAGACTTCAGCATCTGGATGAGAAAAGGTACATGGCTTCTCCCCACTTGTATTTGTTGTTTTATTGCATAATTTAAATGCCAAGGGGAAGCCTTAGGTCCTAGGTAGACATATGATGTCTAAGAATGAAGTTAGCATGAATCCAAATAAGTATTCACCCATACTCAACCAAGAGGGGAATGAAATGTTGTGCAAAAAGATTGAAGAGATAAAGAAAAGGTTGATATCCTTAGAGGCTTAGCAGGCTCAGTTAAATAGTAATAATGTTGTGTCTTCCAGTTAGAATGCTAAACCTCTTGTCAGCCTTTTAATCCTTTGTATGACCAACTAGATTTGTCATGGGTTGACTATGAAGTTGAAAGTATGCCTACTCAGATTTACAATTAGATGCCTAGATTTAGTGGACACAGTGTGTGTGATGGGGGTGCACATATCCAAAATTTTCATAACTTTATGGAGAAAAACTCATTTAGAGATGAGGATATTTGGATGAGGTTTTTTGTTAGATCCTTTGGTACTAGAGCTAGAGATTGGTATTTGAGCTTTCCAAAGAGATCCTTTGCCTGTTTGGATGAACTTGTTGACTATTTTAGAAAGGAATTTGCAAGAGAACCTATTGATCTTGTTGCAAGATTAATGGAAATTAGAAGACAAGATAAAGAGCCCAGTATTGATTTCAGTCATAGATTTGTAGTAGCCCTTTCACAAATCCCTGAAGACTTCAGACCTGATACTCCAGCCTGCATTGGCATATACTTTGAAGCTTTTGAGAAGGGCTCTAGTGCAATATTGAGGGGATTCAAGATAACAAGTGTGCAGATGGCATACAAGTTTTTAGAAAATATAGAAAAAATGAGGGATGTGCATATGCAAAACTCCATGTCCACAGGCTTTGGTATGAATAGCGGTTGTGTAGTTGCAAATGACCAAGTGATCATGGCATCATTTGAAGATAAATGTGAAAATGAAAATATAGAAGTTGACAATGCTGCCATGTTTGAACACAATGCTGTTGTGTCTGAACATATTGCTGATAACAATGCTCAACTAGATTGTTCACCAGTGAAGAATGCCAACAAGAGGATCAATGGTGACTCTCATTTCAAGGTTGAGGTATCTGGTTCTGAAAACAATGATGAGGTTATGGACATCAATGAATACTTGTTTGAATGGGTTTGTGGAGATGATTGTGAGTATTGTGCACAAGATAGAGAAGAAATAAGCAAACAAAAGAGTAGTTCCATGTTTGAATCATTACCTTTTATTCAGACACATGGAGATGATGAAGAGCAATCAAGGATTGAAACAAGCAGTAGTGCTAAGCATGATTATTCTCTATTTGATTATAGTTTTGTTTATGACACACAAGCTGATACTCCTCCACACAAGGAATTCATCGGTAATAAAAATGCATATTTGGCTGCCTATGAACCAGTGGCATACTATAACGAAGCTGAAACACTTGGATCAACCCTCTTCCATGCAAATGATACATATGCTGAGGAGGATCTGTTTGAGTATGGTGAAAATCTAAGCACTGTTATTGATAAGGATTCTAAATTTCATCCTGATGAAAGAGGGACCAACATATATCATGAAGGTCATTACAAAGAGGTGCCAGAGTCTGAGCTATTCCTATTTGGTGTAGTTGATGATTGTTTGCATGATGTGCACAAATATGAATGTGAAAGCTTCTTCTTTGATATGCTAGCTTATGATAAAATGGGGCCTGATGATCCTAGCTATTTGGTGGAGTATGAGTGCTTTCAGTTTTTAGTCCAGCTGGGAGATCATTTTACAATGAATATTACTGATACAAATGATAATATGTGTTATATTTCATATGAGAGTGCATTGTTTGATGAATATGGCATTCACATGATGCTTGATGATGAGGGTTGTTTGCATAAGGTTGACAAAGGCAGTGCTGGCAGGAGCAAGCTCAATGAGATGTTTGAATATGCAAATGACAAGGTTTGTTTGTGGGCAAACAATGGCAATATCTTCAGGCTTGATCTAGTGAAATCAGATGAAAATAGGGTATTTGACAAAGGAAAATTCTGGTTTTTCCTTTTTGGTGGCCCTGGGCCACCAAGTAAATTTAAAAAAAAAAGTGTGATTTGTGATGCAGGTTGGTGCAGTGTTTGACTCTGTGCCCAATGGATAAGGGACTAGTCTGCACCCCAGAGATCTACAGTTCTCGCCATGCCTACAAGAGCCATGCATCCCAAGACAGAGCCACTGTTGGTGCCTACATAAACATTCAGATTTTAAGCATTTAAATTCGCAGGCACTTTCCAAGAAATTCCTAAGTTTGTCAGCCTTCACATTTTTATGCATGTATCTTTGTATATGCATTGCTATTTGTATGTACATTTGTATGTACAAGTGTAGATGTACATTGGCGGGCCCGAAAAATAAGTCAAATCGGCTTCAAAAAGTGTAAAAATTGGTTGTATGCATCTTTGTATGCATATCGGGCTTGTATGTGCAATTCTGGGTGTGAAAAGTGGATGTACATTGTAGATTCGATCGCAGATTCCTAGAATATTCCATGCTTGTATGTAAGGGTTTGCATGTATATTTTGTGTGTATGCTTGATATACAACAGGTAGATACAATGGTGATATGCAAAGGAAACATACATCGCCAAGATACAAAGGTAGAATGTACATCGCAAAGATACAATGAGGCCGATATACAAAGGGTCATCGGCGGGACAGATCTCATCGGCAGCTAAGTCCAAGGTTTCTCCAATCGGCCGATGAATATGCAAAGGAAAATATGCAAGGGACCATATACAAAGCAGAATATGCAAAGGAGTGTGGGGTACGCTTTCATACAAAGGCAATTGTATCTCATATACAAGTCGTACATGCAAGGAAACATGTCAGAAGAGATACAAAACCTCAGGCCCACCAGTTGTATGATATGTGATTTTATATTTGCACATACAATTGCATATGCAAGGGGCATATACATTTCTTAGATGCAAGGCCCGGACCTGAAGTGAATATGCAGTTTAGTTGATAAAGGCACGAGTTTTTGTTTGCATCTTTGTTTGTATGTCCACGTTGTATGTTTGCACATACAAGGGTCATATGCAAAGGGGAGGCATACAACCCGGACCCAACTGGAGAATCAAATGCAGCGAATAATCTTTTTGGGGTCCATGACTTGTATAATGAAATGCTTGTATATGCCAAAATATAAGGAAGAAGAGAGACAACCCAGACGTGAAGGAGGAATTAATTGTGGCGGATAAGTGGTTGGGGTCCGTGGGTTGTATGTTGCACATTGTATGTGTGATATACAATGTGACATGCAATGGATGAGATACAACGCCGGATTTGAAAATTGTTCCAATATGGCTGATAAATGTAGTGTATCCGGTGGTTGTATGTATATTGCATTTGTATATGCAATATACAAAGTGATGTACAAAGGAAGGAGATACAAGGCCGGACTCGACTGTGATTTCAAATTGATTCATAAAAATTTGGGGTCCATGCCTTGTATGTGTTGTGATTGTATGTTTATGCATTTGCATATACAAGGATTTGAATGTGCAAAGGGAGAAAAGGCAAAATGTATGTCGCAATGTGAAAAGTCAAAGAAGCAAAAGCCGCCTGCGTGGGGTGATCTCATTGGCCGATGACTTTTCAGCTTGTTTTGAAGCCGTTGATCTTGGTGATGAGGATGGAATCGACGACCCTATTTTGAATGCCCGCTGAAGGAAGGATTTTCTTTGTATTTGCAGTCACGTTTCAGGTGGGAAGAATTGCAAAACACACAACCATCATATTTTCTATAGTTGCTACATCCCGCAGGTAGGTTGGCTTTATTGATGGAGTAACAGAGGTATGGTCGACTGATTGACAGGCCAGCTACCCTGTTAAAGGCAAAAATCTTCAGGCGGTGACACACTTCCTGAATTCAACCACTCCCTTCTTCTCCTTCTACCTAGACATTGAATGTTTTAGGTGCCATTTTGATGGTGCAGTGTATCTGGCAGCATTTTGAGATGACCTTGTACGTGATTGCTCAGTGCACATTCTTGCTATAAAAAGGAAACTCTGTTACTCATTTTAGGTTGTTGAAGACTTGGGCAATTTTTTGGAGAAAATAATGAAGAACAGAGCATTTCTTGGCTATTCTGTCTCTTTTGGAGTTTATGAGTTGCATTTGAATGCACCTTGCACATATGTTCAGTTTCTTATTATGTTTATATGAAGAATGCTTTATTGCATGTGTTTAGCTATTTGTCTCCATTTGTTGTATGCATCCCTTCTTTTGAATCTGGTTGTTAAGGGTTCCTCAGATTCTAGAATATAGATTTTATGTATTGCATGTTTGATCTCTGACTTCCATTCAAGGAGTGGATTAAATTGTTTTAGGTTAAGTATGAAGAAGATTGTATGGCAACAGGGATATTTGTAAGTAGAGACTGCTAAATACTCATTCTTGGGTGGTGTTTGTAAGGCAAGCACCAATTTGACCCCTTGAAACTTGAATGCCAGTACAAATCATTCTCTTATATATGTCTAGTTGACTCCTTGCCCTGAGATAGGCACCAGTCTGCTTCTTGTGTAGTAGTTATGATCCAAAACCCCCTGTCTTGCATCCAAAACTTAAAAACAAATCATGTCATATTTCCAACCTATTAGTTGTAGGAGTAGGAATAGGACCCCTGCATACTCTCATTCCTAACCAGTTAGATATGTCCAAGAACACTGCCAACCTTGTGATTTATCACACAAATCTTGGCCCAAACATGAGAGTATTCTGCCTATTGTTGTAAAGCTAAATCTTTCTATTGGGTGAGTCAAAGTCAAATCTTTAGCTATAGGGATACCCCCCTGTTAGGGTTAGCCGGTAGAAGATATCAATTAAATGCAAATAAAGATTAAACAGAGAAATGGAAATACACAGAAATAATAATAGCGAGAGACAATTTTTAACGTGCTGCCCCTGGACCCTGCAAGGGGCGCTGCCCCTTGACCCCGTAGGAATTTGGGGGGAAACTGCGCTGATAAAAGTGGGGTAAATATAACCTCTGAGTCTGATTAGGCTCCATATAACAACAATCTCCCACTTGGAGACTGATCAGACTCCACACCATATCATCTCCCACTTGGAGACTGATCATAACACCACTGACCCTGTAGCTCCCACTGGAAATAAGCACCCTGGACTCTGCTGTTCTATTTTTGTTGTGTCCAGTCTAGAAGACCAACCGAAGCTGAAGAGGAGCTCAGCTTCTCCCTTGTCACTACCTTTGTAAACATATCTGCTAGATTATCATCTGTATGTATCTTTGCCAGCTATAACTGTCCATCATCCAACACCGACCGAATGAAGTGATACCTCAACTGTATATGTTTGGTCTTTGAATGCAAGGCAGAATTCTTTGCAAGATGTATGGCACTCTGGCTATCCGTAAACAAAGAACTGTTAACCTGTTATGTGCCCAATTCATTCATAAAAGATTGCAGCCATATCATCTCCTTGCTTGCCTCTGTTGCAGCTACATATTCTGCCTCTGTGGTGGATAAAGCAACCGCCTTTTGCAACCTGGAAATCCAACTCACTGCTGTTCCACCTACAGTAAAGACATAACCTGTAGTACTCCGCCTGGTATCAATATCTCCTGCCAAATCTGATTCTACATAACCTGCTAAATCAGTATTAGAGCCCCCAAAACATAAGTGTTTATTGGATGTACCTCTCAAATACCTGAGAATCCATTTTACCGCATTCCAATGCTCTAATCCGGGATGACTCATATACCTGCTAACGACTCCTATAGCATGTGCAATATCCGGTCTCGTGCATACCATGGCATACATTAAACTGCCTACAGCTGAAGCATATGGTACCTTGAACATTTTCTCTTCCTCCTCTTGTGTCTTAGGACACATGTCCTTAGTCAATTTCAAATGACTAGGCAAAGGTGTGCTGACAGCTTTTGCATTCTCCATGTGGAATCTCTGCAACACCTTTTCAACATAAGCAGCCTGAGATAGAGTCAATTTTCTATTCGGCCTATCTCTGCAAATTTTCATACCAAGGATTTGTTTTGCTGCCCCCAAATCCTTCATATCAAATGATTGTGCCAACTGCTGTTTTAACTCTCTTATGTGATCCATGTTAGACCCAGCTACAAGCATGTCATCAACATATAAACATAAAATAATGTAGCTGTCATTATCAAACCTCTTAAAATAAACACAATGGTCAGAATTACACCTGCTGTAGCCTTGCTCAGCCATAAAACTGTCAAATTTCAAATACCATTGCCGAGGTGCTTGTTTCAGGCCATACAAACTCTTCTTCAATCTGCACACTAGTTTCTCCTTACCTTTGACCTCAAATCCTTGGGGCTGTTCCATATAGATCTCCTCCTCCAAATCACCATGGAGAAAGGCAGTTTTAACATCTAGCCGTTCCAAATGTAAATCTTCAGCAGCCACAATACTTAAAATAGTACGAATAGAAGTCATCTTGACAACCGGAGAAAATATCTCATCAAAATCGATGCCCTTTTTCTGTGCAAATCCTTTTACAACTAACCTGGCCTTAAATCTTTTCTTACCTCCATCTTCCTCTTTCAGCCTGTAAACCCATTTATTTGGTAAAGCCTTTTTACCTGTAGGTAACGTACATAATTCCCAAGTCTGATTTTTCAGCAAGGAGTCCATTTCTTCTTTCATTGCAAGCTCCCACTGAACCTATATATCCACCTGCATAGCTTCATCATACCCTTCGGGTTCACCAGCATCTGTTAACAAAATAGAATACAAAGAGGGAGAAAACCTTTCAGGAGGTCTGCTGATCCTTGTTGACCGTCGAACATTCACTGGAGTTTGTGGTATTTCTGGTTGCTGTTGCGGAGCATGAGGAACCACTGGAACATCACTATTTAGAGTATCGTCTAGCACCACATAATCCTTTTCTTTCTTCTCATGCTGCTGCAACTGATCTTTGTACAACACCTTCTCATTGAATATAACATCCCTACTTCTCACAATTTTCTGATTTTTAAAATCCCAAAGCCTATAACCAAATTCATCAATGCCATATCCAACGAAGGTACATTTTTTTGATTTCGCATCCAACTTGGTTCTATTTTCAGAATCTATATGTGCAAATGCTTCACAGCCGAAGGTTTTCAGAAAAGAATAACTCACCTTCTTGCTTGTCCATGCTTCCTCTGGAATACCACAGCCCAAAGGAACTGAAGGACCTCTGTTAATTAAATATACAGCAGTGTTGACAGCCCTCTACCACTGAGCTACTGGCCCCTCTTGGACCAGTCCATCGTCGGTCCAGGTGTGGCTTACACCAACAGCCCCCCTTAAGCCACACCTCTCGTGTGCTTGGGGCTCCTAGCCTGGCCTGGCTCTGATACCATGTTTAAAGGTAGCCCAGCATGCAATCTCATGGTCCTTGCACGCTCCATTATTGTCCTATTCATGCGTTCAGCCACTCCATTTTCCTATGGAGTCCCTGGAACCATTTTCTGCCTGCGAATTCCATTAAGGGAACAATAATCTTCAAATTCTTTGCTGCAATACTCACCGCCATTATCAGATCTAAGACATTTTAATCTTTTACCCGTCTCATTCTCAACCAAGCTTCTCCATTTCTTAAATGTTTCAAATACATCAGATTTCTGTCTAAGAAAATAAATCTAGACCTTCCTAGTTGCATCATCTATGAATGTAACATAATACCGAGAGCCACCGAGAGAAGATACCTGAGCTGGTCCCCATACATCTGTATGCACAAGCTCTAATTTTTCATTTTTCTTTTGCTTCCCATCCTTGAGAAAACTGACTCTCTTTTGTTTTCCATACACACAACTTTCACAGAAATCCATATTAATACATTTCAGACCTGGTAAAACTTTCTTAGAATGAAGTACCTTCATACCTTTTTCACTCATATGCCCAAGTCTGTTATGCCACAGTGTTGTCTCAGAACCTGCAGCAACTTTTCCAGTCTCTTCCTGCAAACCTGCAGCAACTGTTCCTGAACCTGTTTATTTTTTCTCTGTAATAGCTAAAGTAGAAGAAATAGTATGACTTGTACAAAGATATAAGGTGCCTACTTTCACACCTTTTGCTACTACTAAGGCACCTTCTGAAACCTTCCAATTTTTATCAGTAAATGTAACAGTGCAACCTTGTTCAGTTAGCTGCCCTGCTGAAATTAAATTCCTATTGAGCCTTGGAACATGCCTTACCTCTTGTAGTAGCCAATGATTCCCATTCTGCAACTTAATCTTGATTCTTCCCTTTCCAACAATCTGACAGGGTTTGTTATCTCCCAAATAAACTAGCCCAAAATCCCCTTGGACATAATCAAGGAAATAACTTCTATGGGGCGTAGCATGAAATGAGGCCCCTGAATCTAAAACCCATGAATCATCAGCATTATCTAGGGAAAGAATCAAAGCATCATCTTCAGACTTATTGCTTACCACATTTGCTTCCTTATTACCTTCATGTTTGTCTCCTTCTTTGTTCTTCTGAGACCAGCAATCTTTCTTCAGATGACCTGGTTTTCCACAGTACCAGCAATCCTTCTGTCCTCTGGTTTGGGATCTTTTGTCCTTTGATTTTCCTCGTGACTTCCCATGACCTCCAGAACCTTTTCCTCTCTCCTTTGATCTGCCCCTACTTTCTGCACTCAAAACACTGCCTGATTTGGATTCACCTGAGTTTTTCTTACGAATTTCCTCACTCAGAATAACACCAACAACATCATCAAATTTTAGGGTATTTGAACCAGAAACAAAGTTACTAACCGCCATTACCAAACTATCCCAGCTTTCAGGCAATGAACATAATATCAAGAGAGCTCTAACTTCTTCATCAAATTTTACATTTACAGAAGTCAATTGACTGACAATCGTATTAAATTCATTTAAATGACCTGTCACAGATCCACCTTCAACCATTTTCAAATTAAACAACTGCTTCATGAGAAATACCTTATTTGAGGCTAAGGGTTTTTCATACAATTTTGCCAAAGCTTTCATCAGACCATCTGTTGTCTTCGCTTCTGTTATATTGAATGCCACCGACGGTGCCAGGCACAACCAAATGGTTCCTAGTGCCTTTCTGTCAAGAAGATTCCAATTCTCATCAGACATTGTTGCTGGTTTCTTGGCTACTCCTTCCAACGGCCTCCATAAATCCTTTTGATAGAGGTAATCCTCCATCTGCATCTTCCATAACTGATAGTTCTGCCCATTGAATTTATCAACCTTCATTTTACCCTTGTCCGCCATTGCTCCCACTCAACCTAAGACTTTCCTGCAGACGATAATCGAACACAACCCGCTCTGATACCACTTGTTAGGGTTAGCCGGCGGAAGATATCAATTAAATGCAAATAAAGATTAAACAGAGAAATGGAAATACATAGAAATAATAATAGCGAGAGACAATTTTTAACGTGGTTCACCCAAACTCGGGCTACATCCACCAAAGAGAGTCTAATATTATTATCCAGTAAATCAAACCGATTACAATCAGCAATCCCTGCAACTCAATACCGCTGCAAAATGCTACAATACAATATCAAAACCCTAACCCTTAGCCACTTTTTATCAAGCTTTTTGTCAGTTACAAAATAGGGTTTTCTTATGTCGGTCAATGAAAAAATTAACTCTCGGTCTTGGGGGCGCTACCCCCAAACCCCCGCCAGGGGCGCTGCCCCTTGACCCCGTAGGAATTTGGGGGGAAACCGCGCCAATAAAAGTGGGGTAAATATAACCTCCGAGTCTGATTAGGCTCCATATAACAATACCCCCTTGGTGCGGTAGAACCAGAAGTAAAGGGGAGGCAGCTCACGTAACCTCCTATATTTGTTGGCCAAATCTGCCTGTACATTGGAACTGGCAAACCCTCTGTCAATTCAGAGAGAAAGAACCAACAGAACACACACATAGATATGCAATATCTGTAAACTAAATCACCACAACATAACTCACACTTCAAGTCCATATCTCTCCCAAATCTTCCACATAATAAGAGAAGAAGTCAAAGAGACTCAAAAGCTCCATACACATCTCAACTCTAATGTTATGTGAACACAAATATCTGGGAAGAAGAACAAGACCAATCAAGAGGAACCTACAAATCATAACCATGTCCTTCTATCCACACTAATGTGCTATAGTCGTGAAAAAAATGATCTCCTTTACAACCCAAAATACAAGAAGTCTCCTCAAAATCCAACAAATCAAGATGCAAGCTTCTCAAACCAAAAGGTAGATCAAACTCATAACCATCCAAAAATAGGAATAAGCCCAAAGCCACTAACCATCTCCATTACACTCAATGATCTCATAAAAACTCAAGATAAAACATAATGAGATAACTAATCATAAACATGCATTTACTCCTCAAGCAAGTCCTCTTAACCGTAATCCATAGCTCAAGACTCAAGCATGAGAAGATAAAATACAAAGAAAAGGATGCATTTGAATAACAGGTGGGCATACCTATCAAATCTTTCACTGTCAAGTGGACCAAGAGTGGAATGAGTTTTCTCCTCCAAGATGCACCAAGCCCCAAAGACTCTATCCAAGAACAATATCCTCAACTGGTCCATGTTGAACTCATGTCCAACCAAGGTGTAGGCTCATCGGTCTTCCTGCTGATATCGTCATCAAAGAATAACCATCTCAACACATGTCTCTAATCCCAAGAGAACTCAAGCCCCACGTAAGTCTCCAAGTATCCATGAGTACCTCCATGATCAATCCATGCTAAACTCCAAATGCAAAACCACACTACCATGAAGCTCCCAAGCACATGACCAATGTACTCAATACCAATATAACCAATAAGGTCATAGTCAAAGCTCTCTCTCTCTCTCTCTCTCTCTCTCTCTCTCTCACACACACACACACACACACACACATATATATATAACTAAGGAACATATCATGACATCATGATCTAATCATCTCCTCAAAGGAAGATCACATGCACTATTGCACACATCCTATATCAAGAGAACCTATATCATGCCAACACTCTCGTATGGAATCAAGAGTAAACTAGGACACAATACCAACATCTCTGAACTAAGGATCAATATCTCCAAATCACATGAAGATAACCATATCCTGCCAAAGCTCCCATTGAACCATGATATAGAGCTATACATGGAAACAACATAAACATCAAACCATCACTGTCAAAAGCTCCCACTAAAACATGTAACCAAGCTATCCATGACATTGTGATAACCATCTCCTAAATAAAGATCATCCATGGCCCCAACACAATCAAAGAATCCCACTATAATGACAACATCCCCTAAAAGGTCAAGTAAACCATAATCTCCAAACCAAAAAGATAAACAAAACCTGTAAACCAAACATCGATCCAACACCACCAAAATGCACCTATAAAACAATCATGTCATGTCAAAGTCCCAAACAAATAAGGAACATCCATGACACCATGATCACCACCCAATGTACCTACACCAAACTCCCATCAAACCTCACATAACTATACCATATAGTCAACAAACATAGGTCCCATATCATGACTGTATCAGGTTGTTGGTTTTTTGTTAGTTTGGATGCTTATTCCCAAATTTCCCTACAAGGTAGCCATCAATGATCAACAGGATCTCTGGGCCAGGGGCCAACAGTGTAGGAGATAGACTCTATATTTTTTCTCCTCTTCTTCTTCAGGCTCTGCAAAACCTAGGGGGGTATTCCCTACTCAACATCCATGAGGATATGCATACAAAGGCTAGGATGCTGACAGAAAGCAGATAAGTCCTCCTGTAAGTAGACCAAAACTGAAAGATAAGAGCAAAGGGGCTAGCTTTGGGCCTATTTGCAGTTGTAGACAGAGGACTGAGGATCCTAAAACTAATTCTAATGTCCTAATGGTTGTTTTAGAGTTTAATTTTGATTTTAAGTTTGGATGCAAAGCTGGACATGGTTGTAACACAAACACAAAGCAAGATTGGTGCCTATCCAGGGCCTGGAGTCAGTAGACATACACCTGTGAATGATATGCATGAACAACTAAGACTAGATTTCAGGGGGATACATATGATACCTGTCTTACAGATATCTCCCAATACAGAGTGTTAAGCTACCTATACTTATGGCATCCCTATTACAGTATACCCTTCCCAATGTTCAATCTGAAAATAGTTTAATCTACCCCTTGAGCAGAAGTTAAAAGATCAGACATTCAACACAGGAATTCTATGTTCTAGAGTCTCAAACATTCCTTAAATATCTAGACTCAGAAGAAAGATACATGCAATACTGGAGACAGAATTAACAAAACACATGCTAACATAGCATTTCTCATATAAAATTAACCATGAAATCAGTGGATTCATGCAAAAACATACAACAAGAGATACATAAACTCACAGGTTTAGCTATACAGAGCAACCAAATCAGCTGTATTGTATTACAGAGCCAAATGTTCAACTTTCAACAACAACAAAAATGGTAACACAGTCTGCCTATATTGGCCAGAAAGTGTACCTACAACAATTAATTACATGATTATCACAAAAAACTGCCAGATACAGCCCATGAGAAATGGCACCCATAAGTTATCAATGCAGTAGGCAGGAGAGTCGACAGGGGTGGCCTCGAGCCCTGTGCCACCATCCGAGAGTCTTCATGCCAAAAAATTGGGTACATGACTGTTCAACAACTCGCCCACGCCTCAGCACAATCGCCATTGATGGCTCAACCACCCGCAACCACTGAGCAAACTGTCGCAGCATTCAAAATGGAGCTTCCCGCCAAAACGTGCTTCACCGTAGGTTCAAAATATGTAGGAAAATAATCCCACATGCACGGTGCAGAGATAACATTATCACCTTATAAACATAGCCGCACACACATCTAAGCGTCGAGCGCTTTTGCCGCGCTCGACCTACGATCCTTCGCCCAAAGCTTATCGCCTAGACATACACCATCGGCCAGGCTCAAATCTCCTTCGCCGATCTCATCAGTCACACTGATAACACCTCCGTAAACCTCTGTCGGCCAGACATAGACCATCAGGCTAGCCCTCCAGACCTCCACCGATAGTATGAGTCTCCCTGATGACCAGCTCGCACCCCGTTAGCAGTTACCACCCTACCACCATCGGCCAGATCAATATCATCGGCCAAGCAAAAAACCCCTCAGCTGACACAGCCAATCACGCCGATGAACAACTCCTGAAAGCCTCCAACATCCCCATCGGCTAGAGAAGAACCATCGACCTAGCCAAAAGCTCCTTCACCGACAAACCAACTCTCACCGATGACCAAATGAAACACACTTGTCACCAAGACAAAGACCATCGGCCAAGCATTCCACTGCTCACCCGACAAAATAACTCACACCAACAGACCTTGGCTTCCCCCTTGTCGGCCTAACTAACCCCATCGGCCAACCTGAAAATCCCTTGGCCGATCCCAATAGTCTCGCCGATGAACTGACGAGCTACACTCTGCTCCTCCATCAGCCAGACACACACCGACGACTCCCCATTGGCCAAACATCCACTGTCGGCCGAACAAGAAACCACTTCGTTGATAACAAACACTATGCTGATGACACCATCAGCGAGACCAAACACACGGTTCACCCGACGGCCAAACTCCTCACTCCCAACGGTAAGACCAATGCTATCGGCCAAACCACAAACCTCCCAGCCGATGAAGAGTGTTACGCCGATGCCTTCGGATAACCTTGCATCCTGCATCGGTGAGACCTAAGTCATCGGAGCAAGAAAAAGATCCCTTGCCGATAGACCATACTCTCACCAATAGACATCCATCGGCCAAACAAATGCCATCGGCCCAACACCTGCCCGCTCACCCGATAGTCTATGTCGTGCTGATGGCACATCAACCCAAACTCCATCGGGAACACCCAATGCATCGGTGAATCACCTATCTGCCTGGCCGATATGCAAACTCTTGCCAATGAACACCTAAAAAACCCTCATCGGCCTATCCATCTCCTTCGGTGGGACAAAAATTACCTCTGTCGATATCATAAAGTCTCAGCGACATACAAAGAACACACCACATTCCCCATCGGTGAGATCAAAACTGTCGGAATAACAATAAGCTCCCCTCCTGATAGGCAAAGTCTCAGCGATGACACCATCTCTACCATCAACCTGATCGCCAAAATGCCTGCGAGGTCATGCCGATGGGCAAGAAAATATAGGGTTTAAATGAAGAAACCCTCTAAACATGAAAAATCAACCTCCAGGTCAAAATGAGTACCAACACTGGCTCCGAATGGGAACGTGCAGGTACAAAACCTGCAGCGATAACCAGATCTCCAGGCAGACCAGGTAAAAACCAAAAAGGCACGAACATGTACAAGACATTTACAATATATACATATTTTTACACATGTGCACAGAGACAAGTCATCTATGCAAAATAGAACTTAAGGAATTGGCCATGACAGGCAATTCCAGAATTTCACCATCTAGGGCCTGGAGGAAATAAGAGTCCTCCCCATGAGTACTGCAAATCTGATATGAGCCCATCCATAAGGGTTCAAACTTACCATGTCTACCCTTGTCCTGATTTTTTGCATTCCATATGAGCACCAGATCATTGACCTGAAATTTCCTTTTAGTAGCTCTCCTGTCAAACAGATATTTCACATCTTGTTGTCTCTTGAGATTGATCTGGTGGGCTTTCCTTCTGTTCTCATCCAGTGCAACCAGCTAGTTCACTCTTTCTATCATAGAGTCTTCAATCTCCTCATCATTTTCCTGGATGAATCTGCAAACTGGTAGGAGATTGTTTATGGGCAATCTGGCTGATGCACCATATACTAGCTCAAAGGGTGACATTCCAATAGCCTTTTTTACTGTCACTCTGTCAGCCCATATTGCTAACTTTAATTTTAAGTCCCAAGCTCTCTTGTTCTTGTTTAGTATCCTCTTGATAATTTTCATGATGCTTTTATTGCTTGATTCTGCTTGACCATTTCCTTGTGGGTGGTATGGTGATGCATATGATAGATTTATCCCATACCTGCTGCAAAAATCAACAAATTCACCTGATCTGAAGCACATAGCATTATCAGTGACTATCTTGAATGGTACTCCAAACCTGATGATAACATTTTCCAGTATGAAATCCATCACCACCTTACTTGTAGCTCTCTTAGTTGGAATGGCCTCAATCCATTTGGTAAAGTAATCAGTTGCCACCAAAATCCAACTGTGTCCCCCACTTGACTTGTCTGCAATTTCCCCTATGAAGTCAATTCCCCATTGCTGAAATGGAGCATCCACAGTTACAGTTTTGAGGGGTAAAGCACCATCATATCTCAATTTTCTTGAGAATCTTTGGCAAGGGTCACACTTCCTTACTAACCTTTATGCATCTAAAAAGAGAGTGGGCCACCAATATCCTGCTCTGAGAACTTTATGAGCTGTTGTTTGGGCAGTATAATGTCCACCACACAATCCCTTATGCATGTCAATCAAAACATTGTTAGCCACATCTTCATCCACACATCTCAGCAGCACACCATCAGGGTTTTTCCAGTATAGCTCACCTTGAACAATAACATACCTAATTGCATGTAACTTTAAAGTCCTCTTTTGACTGTCACTGAAATGGGAAGGACAATTCAGATTTTGCAAGTAGTAGATAATATCCTTGTACCATTTAGATCTTGATACATTTACACTCTCATTTTGGACTGCATTAACTTGGCATGCTTCCAAGTTTGACTGTGCCATCATCTTGGCTAATCCTTGTCCTCTTACCAACTTGGTAATTTGTATCTCTATGTTGAACTCCTGCAGTTTGTTTATCCATCTGCACCTTCTTCCAGTCACCTCCTGTTGAGTGAATATGTCTTTGACTGCTGCATGGGGTACATATGCAATTATATGTGATCCTACCAGGTATGGTCTGAAACTTTTGATGGCTCTGACTAGTGCATATGCCTGTTTTTCCATAATATCATACTTCAACTCAGAAGCCTGCAAGGACATACTGAAGAAAGCTATGGGCTGTTCAAAACCATCTTCATTTTTCTGTAGCAAACATGCAGCAACAGTGTGAAAGGAAGCAAATGAAAACAACTAGAATGGCCTAGAAAAATTAGGAGATTTAAGAACAGGGGCCATCTTGATTGCCTCTTTGATACTCTGAAATGATTCAATTGCTTCACTTTCCCAGTTGATAGTTGCATCCTTCTTCATCATCTTGGAAATGTTCCTTGTGGTTTCTGCAAAGTTGGGAACAAATCTCCTAACAAAATTTATCTACCCAAAGAAGGACTGAACTCCTTTTATAGTTTTTGGCATTTGAATTCTGTCAATAGCAGCCACTCTCTCTGGATCTATCCTAACTCCATCCTTGGAAACAATGTGCCCTAGGAGTTTTCCTTCAACTACCCCAAAAGCACACTTCTTTAGATTTAAAGAAATACCATACTCTAGTGCTCTTATGAAAATCTGCTCTAGATGCAAACAATGTTGCTCTTCCTTCTTTGAATATGCAATCAAGTCATCCTGATATACAGCCAGGATTGAATCAATCAACCCTGCAAAAGCAACATCCATTGCTCTTTGAAATGTAGCACCTGCATTTGTTAGTCCGAAGGGCATTCTAACATACACATAAGTTCCCCATGGAGTGGTAAAGGCAGTCTTATACTGTTCTGATTCCTTTACCTTCACCTGATTATAACCTGAAAATCCATCCATCATGGATAAGAGTTCACAACCAGTCACTCTCTGCAACATAGCTTCCATATTAGGCAGTGGATAGTTATCTTTAAAGAGGATACATTCAAGTTCCTGAAATCAACACAAAACCTAATATCACCATTCTTTTTTCTGACTGGGACAAGGTTAGACACCCAAGTTGAATGTCTGATTGGCACAATTATTCCAGCCTCCCTAAGCTTTTTGAGTTCTTCTTGCATCTTTAAAGCTAAGGTAGGATTAATAGGTCTTTGCCTTTGTCTAAATGGCTTAGCTCCAGGCTTCAATGGGATCTCATGCTAGAATAAATCTTCCCTATAGGCTTTTAGGTCCTCATATGACCAAGCAAAAACATGTTTATACCTTTTCAGTAATGCAATCAGCATACTCCTGATGTGTGGTTTGAGCTGTTTACCAATGTATACCTTCTTAGGGGCCTGAGATGTCCCCACATTTATCTCTTCTAAATCTTCTTTGCTTGTGGGAGATGTCTTTGTGACCAATCGGTCTATACTGTCAAAAGATCTTTCCAAAGCTACTAACCCTCTTGGGATTTTATTAGTCTTCAATTGAATTATCTCTTGTCCCAAAAGAGTTTCTTTTCCATCTATAGTCTCTACAAAAGCTTGGAAATCAATTTCTTGATTCTCATATTCATCTATGCAGTGCAAAAATTTTAATAAGTCCCTATCATCATTAAAGACTTGCCAACTGCATATGTTCTCTGGTACTGCAGGCCTGATTTTAACTTCTACATTTGTAATATCTGACAGAGTGATGTCATCTAGCCTTATTGCAACATTAGCTAAGAAATCAGCCATAACATTCTTTGATCTCTCTACCCAGCCTATTGAAAATGCATCAAATAGTTCAATGGTATCCCAAATAGCATGCTTGTATTGTTTCAACCTTTTATTTTTTGAAGCATACCTATCTCTAATTTGGGATACAATCAGCTCAAAATCCCCCAATACCCTTAGCATTGTGATTCCATGTTTGAGAGCTATATTTAGGCCTAAAAGTAAAGCCTCATATTCTGCAATGTTGTTTGTGCAAACAAACCTCAGCAAGAAAGAGAATTTGAGGAGCTTACCATTTGGAGACAGGAAAACAACTCCAGCTCCAGAGCCTTCTTTTGCACAAGCTCCATCAAAATACATGGTCCATAAACCTTGCTGGTCCAATTCTTCAATACAGACATTTTTCTCTTTATCTTCTCTATCATCTGAGACAACCTTGAAGTTATCACAGTCAGTGTTTACAAAGCATATCTGTTCCTCTGCTTCTTGGTCTTCCACTGTCTCTGATGATCTTTGTTCTCTGATTAGCTTAACATCCCTGCTATTCATTGGAATCATGGCATATGACAGGTCCAGCTGCATACTTCCACCAATTGGTGCTGCCCATCTTCTTGACAGCAACATACCATACTGTGGCTTGATGTCAACCACTGTTATATTCATTTTATATCTCTTTTCAGGAAATGCTACCAGTTTGAAATCTACATCCTTTATGATTCTAATAACTGGTACCTCTCTGGCATCCATAGCATAACATTTTCCACATGCCTTGTCAGTTTTCAATCCAGCTTGTTGCATGACGGCTAAAGGCATGACATTTGTAGATGCTCCAGAGTCAAGCATACAATTTCTGATTATTTTTCCATTTATAACTAGGGATACATAAAATGGTTCCACTTGTGAAGGACACTTTGTCATAGTCACTCCTAGATAGACTTCAGGAGCCTCATCTTCTTCATTACATGTGACATGTTTCTCACCCTGGATCTGAACATTTTGTTTAGCTTGAAAAGGCACCCCTGAAATTAGGGATACTGTCCTATTCTTGATTTCTTCCACTTTCATCAGTTCCATAAGTGGAACAGAGACTTTTACCTGGGAGAGGACTTGAGCTATATCAAATGGAGCATAATTTTGTATAACAGTTGTAGCTTGCTCCACAATCTTGTTTTTATCCTGAGCTGATTTAGCTTTTACTATCATAGTTCCCTGATCATCATTCTTGTCTTGGGAACCTTTACTTTGATCTTCAGCCTGGGGGATTCTATTTTCTGGTCCTTGAGATTCATGACCTATTCTATGTCTAAAATTCTATTTATTATTAACCCACTGACTTTTTTGTGGTTCAATCCCTTTATGACCATGCACTAGCTGACCTGCAGAAATATCTTCTGGTTGATGTGGGCTGCTTATTTGAGCTTTACCTCTGAGATTATAGTTACTCTTGACTTGGGCCACTACTGCAGCTGTGAAGGCCCTAATTTCCTCATCAGAAGGTCATTGTAAGTTACTCAGAAAATTATGCGAGCTCTGAGCATACACATAGCTTTCTCCATTATCTTCATCATAAGAGTCCTGTTGACAGGCCCGAACTCCATCATCTGTACTCTCATCAGCATCATAAAGAGGGTATCCACTGCTCATGGACATCATATTAACATCATCATCTTGCACATAATGTGGCTCATTGCATTCATTACAAGATGTAGCATTATCATACAAGGACTGAGCAATCATACACTATGACTGTGAATGTGGCATCTGACAAATTATACACCATGGAGTATCATCAACAATATTTACAGCTTTCTTTAGAAGATCAGGAGTTTCTTTGACATGTTGAGCTCTCTGATTTGTGTTGTTATGTGGGAATATAGGCTTACCATTATGCCAATTGGTATTATAAGGCATATCATGCAATGATGGCCTCTTTTCCTGCCTTTGATAGACTTGCCTATCAAGACCTATCCCTTTTTCACTTCTAGCTAGTCTATAGCTTAGGTCCTTAACAACATTTGCCAATTTGTCTATCTTATCTTCAGGGGCAGATGTATTACCTTGAGTGTTCTGAGGCTTGTTTGGATTCTGTAGAATTTTCACATCATCCCTTCTGTTTGTCTTTCCTGATGCTTTCTTGTTGTTCTCAATATTTACTGCAATTCTGAAAGCATCTCTGATAGTAGCAGGACTTTTATCTCTTAATCCATATGCAGTTTTTGCATCAAAAGAATTGATATACAATATATGCACATTGGTTCATTTGGCCTCATGTGATGTGGCAATTTGTTTAACACTTTAGTAAATCTTGCATTAAAATCTGCAACCTGCTCATTTGACCCTTTAGTGATACTGGTAAACTCATTTACAAAAAAGCTAGGGTCAGTTTTGTCACCATATTGCTCCTTGAACATCCTTTTAAAATCATCCCATGATGAAATACTCCGGTCAGGCAGATTCTTGTACCATTCTCTTGCTTCATCTACTAAAGATTGCATGAATGATTTCATGAAAACATCCTCATGTTCAACCTCAAAGTTATCCATGACATTTTGAAAAGCTTTTAGATGATCTTCTCCTAACACAGTGTTGTTTCCTGAAAAATTAGGCACTTGCAGCCTCAGATGATTGTCAATGGGGTTAGGATACCTAGGAATACCATCAAATACCAGCTGTCTGAATCTATCTAACTGCATGGGCTGTCTAGCAAACTGATTAATATTAATATTTCTGTTTGCATTCTGGTTCTTACATTGTTCAGTGGTATCCTAGCATCATTCACATTTTGTCTCTCATCATTATGCTGATGCTGCACTTCATTTCTCTGTTGATGTCTCTGCACATTTGTGTTCTCAAGGGTAGGAATTGAATCATTTTGGGCAGTCCTTAAAGCTTGTACTTTCTGCCTCATGTCATCTCTGATTTTCATGGCTTGTAGATATTCTAGTTCTGCTCTTAGATTTCTGATTTCTTCAGCTAACTGTTCTTCCTTAGGCATGGAGGTAGATGGTCTCATACCATTCTGGTCGTCATCTTCATCATCCCTCTGAGACTCTGCCTCTTCAAATCTTTCACTAGGGTCAAGAAATGGGCGTTCTTGGAACACCTCTGACCTCATTCTCACGCTACCACCCTGCTGCCTCTCATATGCACCCTGAATATCAGCTTCTGCATTTGAAAAGTAAGGCACATGCTGTCCTGATGGCCTAGGGTTATCTTGCATATCATCAATTTTTCTGGGGGAACCCTCATGACTAACTGAGACAGCTCCCTTTCTTCTGTACATCATTCTTCTTGTTACTGGTAACTCTTCAAATAAAGGATTTTGTTGGGATCTTCTCCCCTGCATATAAATTTTACTTTGACCGGTTAGGAGATTACTTCGGAGTCACCACCTATTACTAGGAACTATTTTCTTTTGAAAATTAGGGTTCTTTCACAAAGTCCCCAGCGGAGTCGCCAATTTTTGTTGGTGACTCGGATGGGCACACAGATATTTCACCAGGGAGGACAAAAATAACAATTTTCAAATCACCATCCCCAGCAGAGTCACCAATTTCTGTTGGTTTTTTGTTGGTTTGGATGCTTATTCCCAGATTTCCCTACAAGGTAGCCATCAATGATCAACAGGGTCTCTGGGCTAGGGGCCAATAGTGTAGGAGATAGACTCTATATTTTATCTCCTCTTCTTCTTCAGGCTCTGCAAAACCTAGGGGGGTATTCCCTACTCAACATCCATGAGGATATGCATACAAAGGCTGGGATGCTGACAGAAAGCAGATAAGTCCTCCTGTAAGTAGACCAAAACTGAAAGATAAGAGAAAAGGGGCTAGCTTTGGGCCTATTTGCAGTTGTAGACAGAGGACTGAGGATCCTAAAACTAATTCTAATGTCCTAATGGTTGTTTTAGAGTTTAATTTTGATTTTAAGTTTGGATGCAAAGCTGGACATGGTTGTAACACAAACACAAAGCAAGATTGGTGCCTATCCAGGGCTTGGAGTCAGTAGACATACACCTGTGAATGATATGCATGAACAACTAAGACTAGATTTCAGGGGGATACATATGATACCTGCCTTACAGATATCTCCCAATACAGAGTGTTAAGCTACCTATACTTATGGCATCCATATTACAGTATACCCTTCCCAATGTTCAATCTGAAAACAGTTTAATCTACCCCTTGAGCAGAAGTTAAAAGATCAGACATTCAACACAGGAATTCTATGTTCTAGAGTCTCAAACATTCCTTAAATATCCAGACTCAGAAGAAAGATACATGCAATACTAGAGATAGAATTAACAAAACACATGCTAACATAGCATTTCTCATATAAAATTAACCATGAAATCAGTGGATTCATGCAAAAACATACAACAAGAGATACATAAACTCACAAGTTTAGCTATACAGAGCAACCAAATTAGCTGTATTGTATTACAGAGCCAAATGTTCAACTTTCAACAACAACAAAAATGGTAACACAGTCTGCCTATATTGGCCATAAAGTGTACCTACAGCAATTAATTACATGATTATCACAAAAAACTGCCAGATACAGCCCATGAGAAATGGCGCCCATAAGTTATCAATGCAGTAGGCAGGAGAGTCGACAGGGGTGGCCTCGAGCCCTGTGCCACCATCCGAGAGTCTTCATGCCAAAAAATTGGGTACATGACTATTCAACAACTCGCCCACGCCTCAGTACAATCGCCATTGATGGCTCAACCACCCGCAGCCACTGAGCAAACTGTCGTAGCATTCAAAATGGAGCTTCTCGCCAAAACATGCTTCACCGTAGGTTCAAAATATGTAGGAAAATAATCCCACATGCGCGGCGCAGAGATAACATTATCACCTTATAAACATAGTCGCACACACATCTAAGTGTCAAGCACTTTTGCCACGCTTGACCTACGATCCTTCGCCCAAAGCTTATCGCCTAGACATCCACCATCAGCCAGGCTCAAATCTCCTTCGCCGATCTCATCAGTCACACCGATAACACCTCCGCAAACCTCTGTCAGCCAGACATAGACCATCGGGCTAGCCCTCTAGACCTCCACCGATAGTATGAGTCTCCCCGATGACTAGCTCGCACCCCGTTAGTAGTTACCACCCTACCACCATCGGCCAGATCAATATCATCGGCCAAGCAAAAAACCCCTCAGCTGACACAGCCAATCACGCCGATGAACAACTCCTGAAAGCCTCCAACATCCCCATCGGCTAGAGAAGAACCATCGGCCTAGCCAAAAGCTCCTTCACTGACAGACCAACTCTCACCGATGACCAAATGAAACACACTTGTCGCCAAGACAAAGACCATCGGCCAAGCATTCCACTGCTCACCCGACAAAATAACTCACACCGACAGACCTTGGCTTCCCCCTTGTCGGCCTAACTAACCCCATCGGCCAACCTGAAAATCCCTTGGCCAATCCCAATAGTCTCGCCGATGAACTGACGAGCTACACTCTGCTCCTCCATCAGCCAGACACACACCGACGACTCCCCATTGGCCAAACATCCACTGTCGGCCGAACAAGAAACTACTTCGCCGATAACAAACACTATGCCGATGACACCATCGGCGAGACCAAACACACGGTTCACCCGACGGCCAAACTCCTCACTCCCAACGGTAAGACCAACGCTATCGGCCAAACCACAAACCTCCCAGCCGATGAAGAGTGTTACACCGATGCCTTCGAATAACCTTGCATCCTACATCGGCGAGACCTAAGTCATCGGAGCAAGAAAAAGATCACTCGCCGATAAACCATACTCTCACTGATAGACATCCATCGGCCAAACAAATGCCATTGGCCCAACACCTGCCCGCTCACCTGATAGTCTATGTCGTGCCGATGGCACATCAACCCAAACTCCATCGGGAACACCCAATGCATCGGTGAATCACCTATCTGCCTGGCCGATATGCAAACTCTTGCCGATGAACACCTAAAAAACCCTCATCGGCCTAACCATCTCCTTTAGTGGGACAAAAATTACCTCCGTCGATATCATAAAGTCTCAGTGACATACAAAGAACACACCACATTCCCCATCGGTGAGATCAAAACTGTCAGAATAACAATAAGCTCCCCTCCTGATAGGCAAAGTCTCAGCGATGACACCATCTCTACCATCAACCTGATCGCCAAAACGCCTACAAGGTCATGCCGATGGGCAAGAAAATATAGGGTTTAAATGAAGAAACCCTCTAAACATGAAAAATCAACCTCCAGGTCAAAATGAGTACCAACACAGGTAATACCATATCTCTTTATATCTCATAATGACAGGGAAAATAATATAACTTGTGACTAACCCAAGCCACAAATAAGAATCTGCATCAACACTAAAATATCTATGGGCATAGACAACCCACATCCAAGTCATATATGCAACCTATAATCATAAACAACCTACAACATTGCACAACCTATAGATCTCACAATACAACATGCAAACTCAACAATACATGTATAATTCTATCAACAAAGGATAATCAGAGATACACATGTAAGTCTATAATGACTCAAACACCAAATCATCCTAGATTCGATTTGCCATCAACTCACCCTAGTTTCGATTTGCCATCAACTCACAAACATACCAAAAGTAAAAGGAATAAAAATGAACTCAAACTAAACAAACCTCACAATATCATCTCTAAACCTACTCCACTGCGTAGTTCTTAGAAATATCTTTCCAACACCTATAAGAAGTCTAAAATCTGACTTCGTATGCACAAGTTATGCCCAGTCAAAGCTCAAACAGTACATCTATCTTCCAACTAGAGAAACATTATTAAAATGGAAAAATTCACCAAAATATCTAACACCACTATGTAGAATGTAGAAAGAGCTTTCCGTCGACTATAAAAAGTTGAAATTTTGACATCTTGGGTGAAAGTTATGCCCCCTGGAAAAAATCTCCCTAATTAGACTATATTAGTGACCCTCTGGTGGCAATTGGGTGGTTGGCTGGTGACTCATTAGTGGCCCATTGGCAGTGGTGGTACCCTGGTGGCAGTTCAATGATGGATGCAGAAAAGGTTAAAATAGGGTTTAATTTTGAATTTTTGAATTTTTGATAAAAAGCTTAGGGGGGAATGTTGTTGGGCCCCACCCTCACCTAGCTTCGGCTATGCTCTGCCCTATCAAACTGGTCAGGCTTCCTTGGATTGGAGACTAGACTAAGCTCTAAGCTCGCTAACCTGTTATCCAATAGGGGCCAAGCCCCTATGGCCCAGCCAAGCCTTATCAGTCAAGGCCGACCACCTAGTACAGGGGTCTGCGACTTCATACCAGGGGGTCAATCAAATTTTTTTTTAATTAAAAATTTCTACAGAAATAGGAATTTTTTTAATAAAAATTTGTACAAACCGTACCTACACCTATCCAGGTCACAGTGTTGATGCCTACAACACCATACGACCATACCACTAGATTCCCTGCAAGATTCCATCTAGGGCAGAATATGGGAAAAAAAATTCTGACTCCAAAATATGTCAAATTTTATATGGATCCATAGGTTTTCATGCCTTCTGGACTCAACTGTGAACTCTGTTTAAGCCTAAGAGGCCTCCAAAAATATATCACCCCCTAAAACCCTCATATAAAGAGCCTAGAATGGAAACCCACCAACCAAATTTCCATCAAACCCTAGATCTGCACAACCCAAGTCTACAAACAACCTTGTAACCCTAAAAATGTCTTTATTTCTTCCTACAAAGCCATGGTTTCCACTATACACAAAAAAATCCACTCATAGCTAAGGTTATCAAATAGGGATTTCCTCCCACAACCAAGAAACAAAGCTCTGATACCAAATGTTGGAAATATACAGCCATATAGACTAATTCCTCATAACTTGGATAAGAGATTAATGTGCAACAAGAACTAGAAATCCACATGCAAAAGAAATAGACAATCATACCTTCAATAGTGACACAAGATATACCTTGGAAAAACCCTCCATGAGGGAAAAACCTATCCTCTAAAACCATCCATCTCTCATGTATTATTCAACAATAAAATCACAATGCACATGCAGAGATCACCTCTGAAACATCAATCTCTCTAACTATAACCCATGTGAACAAGAATGTAACCATACATCAAATGCCATTCTTCAAACCGTCACAAATGAAACCTACAAGAGATGCTCAAACAACCAAACAACCCAACCTCTCCAACTACATGTGTGTTTGCTTTTATAAAGATAAGCTCACACAAATAAAACATGTGGTATGGTAAAAACATCTTCCCCAAAACCATGAGTCTACAAAACCATTGACCCCACATTTAATTTTTGGTACTAAGTTTTTCCAATAATTAAATAATTATAAATAAATAAATAATTAATCTATGTGTTGCACACACATAAAATAATTAACCCAATGTTACATACAATGATTACAAGTGACACCAAATAAATATTTAATGTAGATAAACACATCACATGGATGCACCACAAATAAATATTTATTTTACATAATAAAATAATACCAATGTTATGTAGGGTTTACAACACACCTACTCCACCAAGCTAGACAAGGCAAAATTTTTAGGTTTCATCAAATCATTGATAAACTTGAAAGTAAGTTTGGATGATTTATTAAAGTAAACCTCTACTCTTAGTTATGAAATGTGAACAAATTTACAAGTCAATTACTATGAGTTACAACAAATTGTACTTCCAACAAATGAAGAGTGGAACATGGTACATAAGATGATAATCATGATTTGATAATATGAGATTCCAGCTAAGAAATATGAAAAGTTATTTTGTAGCAAGATATTGTAATAATTTTATGTATTCCTTCTTCTAAAAACCAATATAAAACTCAAATCCATTTATGTGTTCAAATGATCTCTATTATTTAATTTCTTACTTTAGGAAATATCTAGTTTCTAGATATGCCTTTGTTATATATGCTACTACTATTAATTAGTATGAATTTAGTTGAATGGACATCTATAAAACTTTTCCCATAGTATATGAGGTATTAAATATAAGGAAGGGATTCATAATAATGACTTGTTCTACAAAGGATGATCATGGGATGACATTTGATGGTTAAGTATAATGTTTAAAATCAAATTTAAAAATAATGTTTAAAATTTAGATTCTAAACTAAAATAGTGAAAAATAATAATATGTTAAATTATTTTTGGTTAGTTCAGCTGGAAATGAGGGTCCAGATCCCTTTAACAGAATAGCCCCCAGGGCATTAGGCCTTTAACATGCCAGAAACAACAGATTGACAACACATAAACAACTAATCAAAACAACTAATCAAAAACCAACAAGATGATGGAAACAATAGAAAATAGAAGAAACAGGAAACTATGGGCTATCAGTCACCCCAAACTTGGCCAAGAACTCCACTATCTCCTTGTAGTTGCCCAAGCTATCAATGCCAACTTGTTTGACCTTGTCATCTAGATCCTTCACCGCAATGAAGATGGAAGCAACCTGATGCAAAGCTTTGGCCACAAATTTTGCCATAACCTTCCATTTCTTTTGCATAGATTCCATTCTTTTCTGGAGGTTCTAGATATCCTCGCCATGTTTGACACATAGAGCACAATTCCCCTTACTGACTTGATCAACGGCCTCCCCCATAGTGTCCTTTCCAACAGTAGCCTTAGCAAGATCCTCCTGGCCTTTAGAGCTGCTTTCATTCATCAAGGCAAAGTGACTAGTGCCCTCGACCTCATGCATAGAATCTATAGGGGTTTCCTCCCCACCTTCTTCCACCATCTTTTCCACAAACTCAAACTCCTTAGAACTCTCCACCCCCATAGAATTAACCAGTGGTTTCCCAACAATCCTTTTGGACCGCTGAATGCTCAGAAGAGCAGTCTCTCTGCCTTTGCTATTACTCGTAGTTCCCAGAACAGTATCCAGCTCCACAATTTTCACAGGAGTATCCTCCATGGCAGCACCCTTCCCTTCTACTTTTTCTTCAGGGTACCCTCCATTTTCTCCACCCTGTCTCTTTTGCCAATCTTCCTTTCCTGCGCCAGGGTGATGTGTTTCTGTTTCTTATTTTTAATAGAAATAGGGGCCTTGACAGGATTCCCTTCCACCTCATTGGGGCCACCTTTAATTAAAGGGGTCCCTATGCTAATTTTCACTTTGCCCTTACCCCCGTGACAAGTACCCGATTGTGGGTCCTCAAGGATCTTGACTTGAATTTGTTTAGGTGGACATAAGGCAAGATGAAAGTGATACAACCTCAAAATAAGGCCTTGATGAATCAAAATGAGAGGATGATTGGCATTCCTATCCCTAAGCTCCCTGACAGACTTATAGAATTATGCAACGAAGAAAGTAAAAAGAAGGGGAAGCTAATCTCAACCTTATTCCTGAAATAATTTAACAGGGAAAAATGATAGTGATAATATAACTGAAACCTTCCTTCCAGCGTGAAAAAAATCATTATCATGAGATAGATTTGCCCCCATGGCTCTGGCAATTCCTCCCTCTCGAACCCTCCATCACGTTTCACAGGAGCTTCGCCCTCTCGGAAGAAGAGATTCATGTACTCAGGGTCGGCAACTCTACTTCTCCTCGAATGCTTTTTGCCTCTCGTGGGTAAACCAGTGGCTTGTCCAATGACCTCTTCGGACACTTGGAATCCAATCTTCCCAATTCTAACCTCCCTAGTTTCCTCATCCCAAGTCTCCACAAACTGTCGTGACAAGTTTTCATCATGACCCGCCATTCCTTCAAGAAAAGAGACCACCTCTCCCTCTTGGATTATATGCCAAATGAGAGGATCTTGCTTAAATTCCTTAGTCGAGATTGGTTTAATTTTCACTATGTCTCCTCCCATCTTACTAGTATGTGAGTAGCTAAAGCAACTGGACTGGATTAGTTCAAAATGGAAATGATTGCAAGCGGCAGACTTGAAATTAGGAAAAAAACCCTTAAAATGGCAATATTGCTAAGTAGTAGTAATGATGGCAGTGTAATTATTATTTTGAAATGCCTTAAGATCACCACATAGATACAACTCATCGGGAAGAGTATTTATCTGCCACCTCATGTGAAGATAGGTGACGCTAGCCACCGTCTTAACCCAACCATAAAGAACCATGAGAATAGTCATCACATCCATCCTCTGAATCCTAGACACCTGTCCACGCATCATCCTTTTTGAGCTGTAAGATCTAAAACCTAGATCTCTACCAATACCAATGTCCTTGCACCTCTTAGCATGCCAACCGAGCTTTCCCATCAATCTCTTCTTCGTACTATCATCAATGTCATTTCCTATATCCACGTGGACCCCTCTTCTCTGACTCCTATTGATTAGACACCGTTGACTCACCCATGACCCAGCCACCTCATCCTTCAGTAAATTCCTGGCAATCCCACCAAAACTAATTTGAAAATTTGAAATGTTATCTTGGCCACCTCTGAGGTTTTCATTGCTATTCAAACTGTTCAAGGAAAGGACTCTGTCCATCTCTCACCCTGGTGACACCAGAGGACAACCATTGCCACGTACCACTTATATTTCATAGCCCCTTCCATCTTGCTCAATTAGGTTGCGAATCTCTTGGGACAAACTTGAAATGTTTCTCTAGCACTGACATCCATCACTGTTGCTACCCGCGTTAGCCAGGGCATCAGCCACAGCGTTTCCTTCTCTGTAGATATGAGTGATCTTATAATCCTCCAATCCATTAAGAAGGATCTTGATATCTCCCATGATATCCTCTAGATTCCACCCTATTTGAGAAAGACCAAGGGCAGCATTAACAATTAGCTAAGAGTCTCCTTCAATATGCAACCTTGATTCCCCATAACATAGCCATGGCTTCAGCCTTGTTATTGATTTTAATACCAATTCCCCCAGCATAAGTAGCAACACACACCCCAGTTTCAGTTCTTAAGATGCCTCTACCACTAGCAGCACCCAAGTTTCCTTTGGCCACACTATCAAAGTTTAGCTTAAACCACCCTTGATGTGGTGGAGTCCACTTGGTTCTAGCCTAGGCTAACTTTTTAGTAGTGTCCACCTGGTATGAGTTCAAATTCTAGTTCCTTATCATGCTTTTTTCTTCTCTCCCTAGGGAGTTATCCACAACTTTAAACTTATAGGAGTTGATGCTTTTAGTCTATAGTTTGACAAAACATTGAAAAACCTCCAGAGGTGTTCTACTTTTCTCCCTGAAGATTCTATTATTGTGTTCCTTCCACAGGCTCCATACTAAATGGGGGGGATATCTGGTTCTAGAGTTCTTTCAAGATTGGTAACACCAGATTATAGGGGTGCTTCCATTCCCAAACCAACATTTCAAGGCTAGCATTCAAGGACCAATTTAAATTCAGCTTTCGGAGAGTTAACCCCTAGACCTCCTAGGTAAAACTATAATGTAGAAAGAGATGAGCTAACAACTCCTCCTCAAATCCACACAGAATACATCTAGTTGGCATTAGGAGTCCTCTCTTTTTCAGATTGTCTAGAGTTAGGACTTCATTGTGCATTAAAGTCCACCAAAAGAAATTAATCTTTGGAAGGAGTTTAGGAATCCAAATTTTTCTCCAGACTCCCACCTCACCAGGGTCTAACAGCAGATTATATGCACTTTTGACAATAAACAAACCCTTCTTATCCTTATCTTAGACCATCTTGTCTCTCTTGGAAAAAAGTGGTAATCTGTAATCTTCCAAATCTTTTTGTAGTTGCTGAGCCAACTTTATCCCCTCACTACCATCATGAGTATAGTTAGAAATCTCCTTCCAGCTCTGGAGACCCCCATGGGTCCTTATGTAGTTAGCCACTTTGTGGCCAAACACCTCACTAACCCTACCCACTATCCTACCATATTCCATTTCTATCAGAGGTTTGTCCTGCATCCATCGGTCCTTCCATAAATCGACCTCCTTACCATCCCCAATCCTCCATCTCAAGCCTTGTCGTATGAGACCTCTAGTTTTGATAGTCCCATTCCATATAACTGAGCCTTTTGGTAGACTCACCTCTGCCAAAAATCTGCTTCCTTGGTCCCCATTGAGATATTTGGCCCTCATGATGTCCCCCCAATCAGTACTATCCTGGATAAGGTTCCACCCAATCTTGGCTAGAAGCGCCCTATTCATCAAATGGATTCTTGTAAGGCCCAATCCTCCTTGTCCTCTAGGTGTGCACACTTTCTCCTAGCTCACAAGAGAAATTATTTTTTTCTCTTCCACCCCAATCCAAAGGAACTTCTTTTCAATCTGTTCAATCTTATCAGCCACATTCTTAGGGATTTTGACGAGACATAGCGCATAATTGGGCATCCCCTGAAGGGAAGATTTGAGAAGCTGAAACTTCCCTGCTTGACTTAGGAGGGTACCCTTCCACCCCACCAATTTCCTCTAAATTCTTTCCACTAGCCCCTTCCAGAAATCCATAGAAATTTTGGTAATGGCAAGAGGGAGGCCGTAGTAAGTGGCCTGGAGACTTTCACTTGAGCAACCCAAAATTCTTATAATTTTTTGTTGAAGGTATTGTTGGGTATTTAAGAAATAGATATGAATTTTTCAAAGTTGATGCTCTGACCTGAGACTTCCTCATAACTCCTTAAGAGCTCCTTCCACCTTCTAGCTTCCACCACCGAGGCCGACCTGAATAGAATAGTGTCATCCATAAATTGTTGAATCACCAAATTTTGGATTGTTGAAGTGGGTTTAATCCCATGAAGAGTCCCCTGTATTAACAAATTACAAGCATTTCTCCCCAAAACCTCAGCAATCAGAATGAACAAGTAGGGTGATAAAGGGCCACCTTGCCTAATGCCTCTCCCAGAAGGGAAGAAACCTTTGAGGGATCCATTAACTAACACAGAGAATCTGACTATAGATATACATTCTTTGATAATGCTAATGATTTTTTCATTGAATCCAAATTTCTAGAGAACTCTTAAAAGAATGTCTTAGTTGACTCTATCATAGGATTTTGAGATGTCAAGTTTGAAAATCATACCTGGGGTGTTGCTCTTATGAATAGAATTAATTATTTCATGAGTGGTGATTGCTGCATCCAAGATCTGCCTCCCTGGGACAAAGCCTTTCTGGTTTGGAGAAATGAGTTTATCTAGCAGGGACTGCAACCTGAAGACCAAAAGTTTAGTGAAGACCTTGTAAATTATGTTATAGAGACTAATCGGTCTAAAATCAGCCATAGTCTTGACTTCATTCTTCTTTGGGATAAGGGTGATAAAGGTGTTGTTCAGCTACCATAGAAGTCTCCCTGTCCTGAAGAAATCCTATGCAGCCAGAAAGACACCATTTCCAACAATCTCCTAGAAAGTCTGAAAGAAGGCCGGGGGGAACCCATCAGGGCCTGGGGCTTTGAAGGCGCCCATGGAGAAAATGACCTCTCTAACCTCCTCTAGAGTAATAGGTTTGATCAGTAAGTAGTTATCCTCCTCAGAGAGAATGGAGGAATTACCTCCAGGAGAGAAGTCATGTCCTCCTCAGGCACATTTGAATGTTGTCCTGTCAGCAAGATTTCAAAGAACTTCATTGCCAAGTTACCCAACTCTTCCTCCTCAATTAGTCTCCCTTGACCATCTCTAAGTGATCTGATGGTATTTCTCTTCCTGTGTCTTAGAGTAAATTGATGAAAAAAGGAGGTATTCTTGTCCCCCTCTCTAAGCCATTGAACCCTGGACTTCTGTTTCTAGTAAACCTCCTCTTCCTTAATAATTTGGGTCCATTCCTTGAAGAGATTCTTCTCCAACAATTACAGATCCTCAGATATGTCTCCCTGTTCAATTTTTCTTTAAACTTCTTTCAGCTTCTCCATAATACTTTTCTTCCTACTCAAAACATTGCCAAAAGTAAGTTTATTCTAGCCTTTCACCTTGTTTCTCACATTGGCCAATTTCTTAGACAGCTTGAACATTGTCGGCCGAACCGGGATCTTCCACCAATTTGACAAACAATCTCTGAACTCTGGATGCAGGGCCCACATCATTTCAAATCTTAAATGGAAAATAAAAAATCTATGTTAGTATTCCCATTTTTACCAAATAAACACTACAAGTACAAATAAGATTCAATTTGAAAACAAATTTTAAAATTTAGATTCTAAAATGGAACATTGAAAAATAATAGTATGTTAATTTGTTAATTCTTAAATAGAAATAGAAAAATGTGTATCACTATTATAGAAATAGAATATCATCAATAATAAATTATAATATGAAATACAATATAAATATTTACTAAGTACTAAATCTCTTCCAAATGCCAAATCATTGACTCACTCTAACCATAAGAGGTATCTTGATTTTGGTCTTTATTTTCTTTTGTCTGCATACTTCCACTTAACCACATCTCATTTGTGCCACTAAATGTGTTTTTAATTATGCAAGATGTGTTAGTATTGTTTTAAGTGTTATGCAAGCCCTTTCTTTCACATATGGACCTCCAAATTCCTACTTTCCTTTCAAAACAAAAACTTAGGATATCATATCTAGTTGTATGCATCTTCAAGTAATTTTCTAAATTCTTGTCAAGTTTGTTTCTTATCTTTGATTTTAAGAATCTCAATGCACTAAAAAATATCTCTCATCCTCCACCAACGCCAATATCATGGTTTGTCATATATTCACAAGTTTGAAATATTTTGATATTGAATCACATAATATTTCACTCTAACTTTAGGTTTCTAAAAGCTTTATTATCAATCCATGTTGGAAGGTTTTGTCCATGAGTTTAAATGGTTCCATCATTGATGTTGCAAATGGGTTTCTTTCTCTATAAGCTTAGATTTATTTATAATTCCTTCTATATGTTTTCTATGATTGAATTTTAAACTTTTAGAAAAATAATTAGCCAAGGTATTTATCTTGTTATGAAAATTAAATGGTTGATAGTTGATCCAATATTGATGATACCCAACAAACATGGCTTCAAAAAATTCATCTCAAGGTAATTGATCTCTAATCTCTAAGGGAAGAGGTCTTGCAATATCCTTTAAAGTATTACTTATAGATTTAATAATATTATCAAAATCTTCAGTTGTAATAAGTTCCTCTTTGGGTGCACCTGACCCTGGAAAAATAGTGCATTGGTATCTCATATCCTTGTACAAAGATGCATAACTCCCTACTTACATTAAACTATAAAAAATTAGTAGTATTGTCCACATTTTTCATCAAGTGTTTTCCAACTATTAAATTTTTGACTTATGAATGATTTCTCTAATAGATATAGACTATCAAGGGTCATGCATATCATTTTATGTAACTTTGTATATTTTCAAATATACATAGTTTTGTCTTAGGATTTTTCACAAGAATGTGCATTTAGACACCTAAATAAGAGGTTACGAGCTTTGTCTAGTATGAGGCAATGTCCAAACATTACTCCGATCAAGGATTGATATTTTATAAAAACTCTTTGCACTAGCCCATGCAAGGAGATCCATCTAGTATCAACATCCTTAAGAAGCTTGTTTCCTATGGTTATTCCCTTAACAAAACGTTGAAATTTCAAACATTATTTAGGACTTCAACAAAAGTATGAGTGGAGCTTGTGAACTAGATTTTCAACTTTTGATACTACAGACAACTTCCTCATAAATGTAAATGCTAAATTCATTTTGTAGGTCTTGTAAAACAGAAATCACGTATTTTGAACAAGAAGTTTCTAGCTTTACATAAATATTGATCTTATGAGCTCACATTATTGAAGCTCCATCTGCCCCTACACACCAAATTTTTGGCAATTATGTAGTCATCCATACCTCCAATTTCATTCAAATATTTCTTAACTAGTTCACATAGATAATGAGATGTTGCATTCTCTTTCATATTATGAACAAAGAGTAGATGAGGTTGGTAGACATGATTTTCTATATATACACGTTCATACATACTCAAGAAATATTATCTACTACTATGAATTCATCTAAAGGTAATGCAACACAAGTTGAGTATTTTACTTTTTCATGTACATCCTCTTTTTCCACCTCAACAAGTTAACTTTCCCATTCCCATCCACTGATTATTGACTAATGTGTGTTACAAAAGTTAGGAATGCCTATGAAAGACAATAAATTATTATATTCTAGGTAATTTGTCATAGGATGCCCTATAGTCAAAATATGAAAAGTAACAATGAACTAAACAATTTTGTCATTTGTGTTTATCCCATCATCATTCCAAAGTGAACTTCATTTGTACCTCCACATGAAACAAACTTCACCTTTTTATGAATATACACATCATATTCCATGGCATGCTTAAAATGAATACATACTTCCTTTATTTTACATCTTATCACTAACTTTTACTTTCTATCTATGATTTGTTTTTCATAAACTTTACAAACATTTTTTTCTATGGCGTCAGCTTTTAGCTGTAACTTCTTGTCCCTACCATATTTCCAACTACAAATATTACACCCACATTCTATGGGAAATTCAGCTTTGTTTTTATTCTCCACCAGTTCAATGAATAGGTACTTTGACATCTAATAAATTTAAAAATTCATTAATAGATCCCACTCATGCCTCATTTTTATTTATCTTTTATTTTCCCCTTCCATGCAATATCTACATTTTCATCATCACTTGTTGAGGTAGGTTTATTGATATTATCATTCCTACTACCCTAGGACTCCTCTAGAACATCATACATGGCATTTCCACATGCAACTCGTTACAATCTTCCTGTGAGGTATTCCCTTTTTTGTTAATAAATGGTACAAATCTCACTAATCAATGTCATCTGCAACAATGAAACCAAATTGGAAAATATATAAATAAACACAAGGAATCTTATATTATAAAATAATAAATGAATTATAACTTACCTTGTGCTAACTCACTAATACCTATAGTTGTCTATGGTACATTACAAATAGAATTCCAAGTAGCATGCATGCATTGGACATAGAAGAAATCAAAGAAAAAATTCTGAAACAGAATTCTCCCAAGGATGAAAAGATCTAAGAATTGAGTCAATCTGAATCGAGAGAAATAAAAATATGTAGAAGATTAATTTAGATTTTTAATTGTATTTATATGAATTCAACTTTGGTGAAACCCAAAAAATTATAAAATACTGGAGTAAAAATGTGTCAAATCTTGTGTGATTGTAAAATGATCGATATAAATGTTGGGTAATTCAGACAAAATCTAAACCATATGTTGTGATTTTCAAGGTGATTATGTCCCTATCATCAACATGGCATTATAATAGTATTGGAAAAATTGGTTCTCATACATGGTAAAATTTTAGAGGTATTTGTGAATATGTTGGTCAATTAAAGCATGCCTCTAAAAATCTAGGTGGTTCCCCATTATAAACACATAGTTTATTGTGGTGAAAATATTACTTATATAAATTCCTCATAAATAAATTGGTGATGATTTAACATGAATTTAACAAATAAATTATAAAATACAAATGATTTGGGCCTCTGACATATTTCAGTATATTTTCCAAAATCTAAATGCCTTATACGAACTATTTGCCACTAAAAAATTTGCTGATTGGGATGGACTTGATTCAATCGCTTCTAAACTCCCTTAACCTTGTTGAACCTAGCTTTGAATGTAATCAATGAAACCACTACCTTGATAAACCTAATACATGTTTTTACTATCATAAGGAAGGTCACCTTATTTAAGAGTGCCGTATTCATAAGTAGTGTTTATCACCTACCTCCTCTCATTCCAACTTTACCAATTCTAGTCCTATTAGAGATGTGTTAAAATATTTCAAGGTTACCCAACTCTTACAATCTTCCACTTTTGGATGGGCACTCCCAACACTCATCCTCTTCCTACTAATCCTTCTCTTTCCCATCAATGCCCCTCTTAACTTAGCCCTTTGTCTTATTATCATGTTGTTTTAGAGGAAGGTTGAAGAGCCCCTAAGAAGTGGAAGGATCTCATTCTCCCTTTAAAGGGACTTTCTCATTTGGCCCTTCGTAACCAAATAACCCAGTGAGAACAAGATCTCATTCTTCTTCTAGGGAATAGACACTACATGGATTGCTTTTGGATCCCCCATTTCACTACTTTCCAAAAAAATAATCCAATGATCTTCTTGCTAGTGAGAACACCATTATTGATTCTTTCCAATGAAGTGCTACATTCAATCTTGGAATGTAAGGGGTCTAACTGTTCCCTCCTAAAAATATAATATCAAGCAAGACATTTAGTGTAATCACATAAATGTCATTATTCTTCAAGAAATGAAAGTTAGTATGGTTTATTCAAAGGCTACCCTTGATTCTATATTAAAAGAGGTTCACTTCTTTCATAGGGTTCATAAAGAGGGTAGAGTGTTAAGAAACTCACATAAAATAATAGAAATAACCCAATAATAGAAGAGAGATGTCACAACTCAATAATAGAAATACTCAAATTTTTTGTGAAAATTGATCAAATCCTTACTAAAGTTCAATACCGTGTCACCCTTTATAATGAAAATGGGCAACACAAGTCTACCCCTTTAAGTTGAAACACCTATGACTGATATATATGTTTTAAATTTTGAAATGATGTAAACTAATGAAATGTAAATATTTTAATGTACCTTAAGATTATATATGTTATAAATTAAATACTTATTTTCATATAGTTTTTTCGAAAAACTGACATTAGTATCTAATTGTTGAAAATAGATGATAAAGTGAGTTTGATGGGACATCACATTATTTGTAACAATTTTTATTTTTCTTTTACCACTTCTCCCCCTCCCTTGATATTGTGAACTTGGTCCTTTAGTGTTGTTAGATGCACAAGACAACTAAGAGGGGGGGTGAAACAATTGTATAAATACTTCAAACTCTCATAAACATAATCATATATACATTAGTTCACTTAAACCCTTAATCTGTTATGAAGATTAAACATGAAATGCATATAACAAAAACTTAAACACATCAACATCATGCACAAGAGAACACCAGGTTTTTACGTGGAAAACCCTAAAAGGGAAAAGCCACGGTGAGGATTAGCTCACAATATAATGTAGTAGCAATACCGAATTACAAAGGCTCACTGCCCTAAGGAAAGAAAGGCTCACTACTGGTGGACTCACTATCCAAGTGGACTCACTGTCCAAGTGGATTCACTGTCCACTAAAAAAGAAAGAGAAAGAAAAATGGCTCACTGCCATGAATGGAACTGATATAGTTGCATCTGACCTATGCATGGAATTCAGTTCCAATGAAGCACAACATCGCCTTTGCACCTGCACTCACATCCCAACCATCATATCCCCAAATGCGCTTAATTCATGAATCCTGTGATGCTAATTTATACCACCATTAACCTAGAAATAATTTTCAAGGTTGGTAACACAATCTTCAATCCTTGAAATAATCTCCAAGGTCGGCAAACATACAAAATTCAAATTAGGTCTAGACCTAAACAAACTTGTAAAGAAAATGAATGAAAGAAGAACACTTCATAGCTTAGCTTGGACCCAAATGCATCTTCACATGCTTTAACACGATTCTACAATCAACAAAACACATCTGCAAAGAGTGTTAGCACCCAAATCAGCCAAACTTGTGCATACACCTAGAATACTTAGGCACACACTTCCAGGAACTCAATCATAGCTTGTGGATCAAGAAAATGCCTTCAACACAATCTGGAGACATCTGTGAACAACATAAAATCACCTGGGAGCTGACAAATCCAACCGCAACAGATCTCACTTGAAGACAACAAATATTACTAGATTACAAACTACTCACAACAAACACTATCTAACTCTACTAATCAATAACTTACTTTTTGGAGCACCAAATCACAAATCCTTTGGAAAGAAGATAGCCAAGGACCTTATAAACATATGTCCAAAACCATAAGACCAAAAACCAAACTACAGAGAAATGCGGAGCAAAATACTTTCTCCCTATCACACTGCAAATGTTGTCAGGCACAATCTTCGAACTGGTGAATATAACTTCTACTAAACAGCGATCTAGACCACCAAATTCTAGATTTAGCACCTTCAGACACTTCTCTAAAAAATATCCAAATCTCACACTCTGGTCTTTAACATAGAAGAAATGTGGAACAAAAACTCAGGCAGTATCTTACAAGCTAGAATACTCTGCAACACACTATTTCCACTTGGAGAACAAATTTTCTCAAAAGCACTTGGAAACTCAATATCAGGAACATATTCTTGTCATCTTCAGTAGCTATACAATACAAAGCAACTAACTCATCATAATCAATTAACAAATCAAGAGCATGATTGACACTAATGTCAACACAAACATGTTGACATCAATGACAACACCGATTAGCACATACTTGCAACAATCTTCCCCTTTGTCATTGATGGCAACATATGATGTGAAAAATTGAACAACATGTTCCACCATCAAGACACAACTCTACATCAAACTCCCCCTTTCTTTTTACATATTTGAACTATCTCTGATTACTAAATGTTTTCTTTTTCTCTGAGTTTTTCACATGAACTCTCTCCCCCTTTGACATCAATGGCAAAGGACAACACATCTCTTTCCACTGAACATACTTGCACTTGTTCTCAATTGTCCTGAATGCTTTCTTCAAATTACAACATTTTCCAGTATCACTACCTGCTCCCCCTGAGAGGTAGCCTCCATCATCAGTCCAGAAAAGAATAAATCTTGAAGCACACTGAACTGATGCATCTCCTTATGCATCTTCAAAGAAAGAGGGGCAATTGCCTCATTACCTCCAAGGATAATGTTATCAACAAATACTACCATAATCAAGGTCTAATCTCTAAAAAAAGAGAATGCTATCCATGGTACCTTTAATGAAACCTAGCTACAACAATTATTTATCCAATCTTGCATACTAAGATCTAGGAGCTTGCTTTAATCCATAGAGGGCCTTCTTTAATCTTCATACCATATCTGGTTTGTCTGATAACTAAAATCCATCTAGTTTCTCTATATATACTTCCTCTTCCAACTCACCATTCAGAAAAGTAGACTTCACATCCATTTGATATACTTTGAAATCCCTATGTGTTGCAAAACCTAGAAACATTCTGATAGCCTCAATTTTTGCCACAAGAACATAAGTCTCCTAAAATTTATATCTTCAACTTGTAAGTAGCCTTTGCATACAAGTCTAGCTTTGTTTCTTACCACTTCTCCATTCTTATTCAACCTATTTCTAAAAACCCACTTTGTTCCACTCACATTCTTATCTGCAGGCCTGGGGACAAGTTCCCAAGTCTTGTTTTGTTCAATTTTGCATCAATTCTTCTTCCATTACCTGTTCTCCTACAACACTTCTTCTTGTCAAAACTCCTTTGCTCTTATCACCAATGATCTAGTCTTTAGTGTGACGCTTTTGCACAAACCTAGTAGTCTTTAGGAATCCTTTCCAGATCTTCTTCAACCTGCACTTTTCTTTTATTTATCTTTTTCTTCTTTACTGCAAGAAGATTTATCTGATTCATATCCACTAATCTCTGATTTCATCTGTAATTCTCAACCATCTCCAATGGAGAACTGCTCTGAACTAGAAACTACTATGTTCTATCAACCTGAACTTCTGTTACTCATTATTCTTAGGAAAATTATCAAAATCAAACAAACTTCTGGATATAGATGTCACCAATGATCAATAACCATATGCCAGAACTGCAAAGTAAAATCTTTAATAGCGAGCTAATGTAGACCAAATTATCAGAACATTATAACTTGATTTTACCAGATAGATACATAGCCAAGATTCATAACATGTCTTCTTTCCCGATCAAATCTTCTTGCATAGCAGACTTCTTAATCTACACAATTCTTCCTTTATCCTTTATAATTACATTTTATGTCCTGACTTAAACCTTTGTTTCTAATTCTTAGCCTTGTCTCTTCGTGCTGAGGCATCAGAACCAATCCTTTGGTAGGGGAGAAAAGATTTCCATTAATCTCCCCCTGAGCCAAAGCTCTCATATCAGTTCCCAGAGGCAACATCTACACAGAATGTTGGTACAGGTTCATCGTTCACCTCTATTACTTCCTTCTTTATCCAGATCTTATTCATCTCCTTCTTAGTCTCTGGTGGATCAACTCTTTGTATATGTTCATTCTTTTCTACTGGATTATCCTTCTTCATGCGTCTTCTTCTGCATAACTTTGAAATGTGTCCAAGCTATTGCATTTGTAACATACAACATTCCTCTGACAAGTATTCATTTCATTCATTCTAGATCTGCATTGGTTATCTTTGTGCCCAAATATATTACATGTATAATAGTAGCCATTGAAGGATTGATTCATTCTACCATAGTTATAACCATTCATTATTTGATTCCTGCACTCATTTTCTTTATGTCCCATTTTGTTGCATGCAAAACACCTAATAGAGTTCTGACTCACTTTACTTCTGCATATAGCAACTCTATGACCAATTTTATTACATGTGAAGCATTGACTAGAGAAGGATGGAATATTTTGATTGCTTCTACTTCTACATTTTATTGCTTTGTGTCCATATTTATTGCATAAATGACAAAAACCATTGAAAGATGTATACCTTTGAGCATTTGGTTTTCTGACTAGATGTCGTCTCACCTTAATCTTTTGATTCCTGATCTTCTTGCCTTTGTCATTCTTGTTCTCAGCATTCACTGCTTGACCTAATTTAGAATTTTCACCTTTCTCAAATCCCAAGCCTTCTTTGTCATCAGGACTCTTCTAATTGATAATCATCTCATCAAGTTTTGTAAAACTTCAACTTTTCTTCATAGCTTTTTGCCTTCTCCAAATCTAACTTCAGGTTCACAACTTCTTTTTCAAGCTTTGTACATTCTACAGATTTGTCTTTCACCATTAAATTTAGATATTCTTCTTCTTTTGCCTTTTCTTCAACTTGTACTCTCAGATCATCCAAGATTTCATTTGTTGATCTCAGTTGTTCACTAATCTCCTTATTCTTTCCTTTGAACTTCTTGACTTGCTCTCTTAATTTTCTGATACATTCATATACTTCTTTAACATTCTCCTTCAGATCTCTGACTTCTTCTTCAGTTCTTTCTAGGTCTTCAAGAGAAACCTTGAGTTCTTTACTACTGACAAAAGTTCATTCATCTTCTAAAGATTTGTCAAACAGGGAGACATTCTTCTTGTGCACCATCCCAGATCTACCTTAAGCTGTTAGGCTTTCTTCCAAGGAACCCTTGCTCTAATACCAATTGTTGGATGTACAAGACAACTAAGAGGGGGTGGGGTGAATCAGTTGTTTAAAAAAATTCAAACCGTCATAAAAATAATCATATCTACATTAGTTCACTTAAACCCTTAATTTGTTATGAAGATTAAACAAGAAATGCATATAATAAAACCTTAAACACATCAACATCATGCGCAAGAGAACACCAATTTTTTATATGGAAAATCCTAAAAGGGTGTTTAGTGTGAAAAATGTTTAGGTTTTTGTTTTAGATGTTTAAAGAGGGTTTGTGTTGATCCTCTTTTCACCACTAAACTTTCAAGGATATTCAATCGAGTAGGAAGTCTACTACAGATCTCTTGTCACTTGGAACATAGGAGAAGATTGAAATTGTATGATTTAGTTCAATTAAGCCCAATTATTCTCAAAACACTAATTTCTCAAATTCGTAAACAAACACACAAATTATGAGAAATGATTGCACACGGAGATATCAAATGACAATCAAATGTGTACCAAATTTTGAAGTTCGGGAAATGGAAAAGTCGGGGACTAATGAGCAGGTGCCCTAGTCCAGTGCCATAGTTTTTGTCAGGACCTAGGAATCTTGTCTACAACCTATTCCTGTTGTTCTAGAGATTTTTCTGTTGTGGGATTCAGAGGACTAATGAGCGGAACCCGAGTCCAAGTCCCTGTTTTCTTCTTTGATCTACAATTCTGACAGTTTGCACTACTCTCCTGCAACTCCACTTCTTCTGCTTTCACAACCTATAACATGCAATCACAGAAAAATGGGTTGGGGGTTGTGGTGTTTAGAGGTTTGCCTCAGTCAAGCCCCAAAGAGACATTCAAGTCTTCCAAACACTATTGTCAGATAAAGAGTGTGTATCCCTACGGGATAGAGGTGAAATCTAAATGATAAATGATAGAAAACATAATTGATATCACCTTGTAGTGCAGATCTCATGGAAGGAAGATGCTATTCATGCCATGGGGAGATGGATGCCAAATATGCAAATACAAACACAAGAACAACACAAATTCTGCTTTGCAACATAGTGAATACCTTTGAATCACTTTCACACAAGCCACAAGTTTGTAATATCCATCTAGTTTACAAATGATAACATAATCATGCTTATATATCCAACTACAAACATTCCCGCTAAGAATTTCGTAATTCAAACTTATTGTGTCAGCATAGGACCTAAATAGCGGTCATAAAATGACACTTTGAAATTGGTCCCGACCTAAAATAGGGTAGGACTAGGGCACGGGTGCCCAAGTCCTCCCCCTATTTTAGGAAAGATATATGTTAAATGCTTCCCCTGAGTCCCAATTGCCATGAAACTTCAAGGTAAGTACAAGAAGATGGGGGGCCAAAAAGGGGTCTTAAGTGGCCACTTTTTTTTTTTGAAATTAGGAAATATTGGCCTTGGATGAGAAATTGAGCATAGTTACACTCAAAATTTGGAGATGCAACCAAAACAATGTTCATAGTGCTCCGAGTCTACTTTCTAAACTACTATTTTTTTTTGAAAATGGCATAGATTAAGGGGTTCAAAAGAGGGAGCCACAGAAATTGGTGTTGTTTCTGTCAAAAAAACATAACATAGCATGTTTTGTGGCTCCCTCAAAAGGTCAACTTTTTTTTGGTATTTTTAAAATCACTTCAGTGAGAAATTAGCTAATAGCATGTAGTTTATGCCCAATTTTTTTGATAATTTTTTTATGAATATTTGATTTTTTACTAATTTTCAAAGTAGACACATCCTAAAAAATAGAATTTTGGCCGTGCTACCCCTATAAATTTTGAAAACTAATTGAAAATCATTTTTTTATTTTTTTAATATTTGTAGAATGGAGTCTAGTTTCTAAACATGTAAATTTTTTGAAATTTAAATGAATAGTTAATTTACAATGAAAAAAAGACCAAACAGTGGTTTTTACCCAAAAACAGACACAAACAAAAGAAATTAAAGATGAAAGGCTGAACATTGTTAAAATGTGAAAAAAATCACATCATCAAATAGCTAAGAGAAAGCCTAACATTACCCAAGTGATTGATTTGTTTGACCTTGAAACACATGCAAATCTGAGGGTTAGCACAAATGAAATGATGTGAAATCTTGAAGAATATGGAAAAACATGTCTATGGTTGTTCAAAAGGCACTCCAAGCCTTTGGGTTGGAAATCCAAAGCAAATCCCAAGCCCAAGGCTTGGGATTCCCAAAGAAAAACATAATGCACTCGCGTTATGTTTTTCTTTGCATTTTTCCTTTTCCGCAAAAGTTTGTGTTGTTTGTCATGTTTGAAATAACGCGAGCACGTTATAACACGCTCGCGTTATGTTCCCCTTAAATTTTTTTATATTCAAGGCTATTAATCATGTATGTATGTATGTATGTATGTATGTATGTATGCCTATATGTATGTATGTATAGTGTCGAGGGTAGAGGAGGGTAGAGATGGGAGTGAGCCAGATAGGGGAGGAGAGTGGTGGATAAGGATTGAGTGATTAAGGTTTAAGGTTGAGGGTTGAGCATTTATGGATAGGATTTAGAGTTTAGGGATAAGGGATTAGAGTTTAGGACCTTAAGGGATTAGGGTTTAGGGTTGAGGCTTTAGGGATAGCGTTTAGGGTTAAGGGTTGAGGGATTAGGGTTAAGGTAGAGTGTTGAGGGTAGAGGGATTAGGGATAGGGTTTAGGGTTGAAAGTTTAGGGTTGAGGGATTAGGGTTTAAGGTATAGTTTAGTAGTTCTTGTGGATAGAGCTAGTAAACAATGGGAGATTATTTGCCTGTTTCATAACAATATACCTCCCCTAAGTGCGGGGTGGACAACAAGAAACATAGATGTACTCCAATGCAAATTTTTTTCTCATAATGATCATCCTTCTAGTTTCAACTGTTAATTACTCACTGTGGATGTACCATACGCAAAGCTTTTCTCATAGTGTGTACACCTATTGGCATAATGAACCCCAGATGGGCCAGAAAAACATGCCATATAGCATTACTAACATTAAAAAAGTTCATAGCCATTTTTCTGACATATTCTTGCAACTCAAATATCTTTAAGAGAAGAGTGTCAAAAATGATGGGTTTAAAAACCTAACATAAGGCAATGCAGTTTTGTTGGGTTTAGGGATAGGGTTTAGGGTTTAGGGTTGAGGGATTAGGGTTTAGGGGTGAGGGATTATGGTTTAAGGTATAGTGTTGAGGGTTTAGGGATAGGGTTTAGGGTTTAGGGTTGACAGATTAGGGTTTAGGGTTGACAGATTAGGGTTTAGGGTTGACGGATTAGGGTTTAATGTTGAGAGTTGAGGGTTGAGGGTTGAGGGTTTAGGGATAGGGTTGATGGTCAAGGGATTAGGGTTAAAGTAGAGTGTTGAGGGTAGAGGGATTAGGGATAGGGTTTAGGGTTGAAGGTTTAATGATTAAGGGTTGAGGCTTTAGGGCTGAGGGTTAAGGGATTAGGGTTTAAAATATAGTGTTGAGCATCGAGGGTTTATGGATAGGTTTCAGGGTTAAATTTTTAAGGGTTAAGGGTTGAGGGGTAGGGTTTAGGGTTTACGGATAAGGGATTAGGGTTTAAGGTATAGTGTCAAGGGTTGAGGGTTTAGGAATAGGGATAGCATTTAGGGTTTAGGGATGAGGGATTAGGGTTGAGGGTTGAGGGATTAGGTTTTAGGGTTGATGGATTAGGGTTTATGGTATAGTGTTGAGGGTTGAGGGTTTAGGGTTGATGGATTAGCATTTAATGTCAAGGTTAGGGTTAGAGTGTCAAGGGTAGAGGGATTAGGGATAGTGTTTAGGGTTGAAGGTTTAAGGATTGAGGGTTGAGGCTTTAGGAATGAGGGTTTAAGGCTTAAGATATAGTGTCAAGTGTTGAGGATGTAGGGATAGGGTTTAAGTTTTAAGGGTTGAGGGTTGAGGGATAGGGATTAGGGTTTAAGGTATAGTGTTGAGGGTTGATGGTTTAGGGATAGGGTTTAGGTTTGAGGGATAAGGGTTTAGGGTTGATGAATTAGGGTTTAATGTTGAGAGTTGAGGGTTGAGGGTTGAGGTTGAGGGATAGGGTTAATGGTCAAGGGATTAGGGTTAAATAAGAGTGTTGAGGGTAGAGGGATTAGGGATAGGGTTTAGGGTTGAAGGTTTAAGGATTTAGGGTTGAGGCTTTAGGGATGAGGGTTAAGGGATTAGGGTTTAAGATATAGTGTCGAGTGTCGAGTGTGTAGGGATAGGTTTTAGGGTTCAAGTTTTAAGGGTTAAGGGTCGAGGGATCAGTGTTAAGGGTTGAGGGATTAGGGTTTGACATTGAGGGTTGAGTACATTGAGGTTCGATGGTTAAGGGTTTCGGGATAGGGTTCAGGGTCGAGGGATAAGGGTTAAAGAAGAGTGTCAAGGGTATAAGGATTAGGGATAGGGTTGGAGGGTTTAGGGATAACGGATTAGGGTTTAAGGTATAGTATTGAGCTTGTTGAGGGTCTAGGAATAGGGATAGCATTTAGGGTTTAGGGATGAGGGATTAGAGTTGAGGGATGATGGATTCGGGTTGAGGGTTTAGGGATTATGGTTTAAGGTATAGTGTTGAGGGTTTAGGGATATGGTTTAGGGTTGAGGGATTAGAGTGAAGGGTTGAGGGATTGGGATTTGACGTTGAGGGTTGAGGCTTTAGGGTTTAGGGTTTAGGGATAGGGTTGAGGGTCAAGGGATCAGAGTTAAGGGTTGAGGGATTAGGGTTTGACGTTGAGGGTTGAGGGTTGAGGTTCGACGATTAAGGGTTTAGGGATAGGGTTGAGGGTTGAGGGATTAGGGTTAAAGTAGAGTGTGGAGGGTATAATGATTAGGGATAGGGTTGGAGGGTTTAGGATAAGGGATTAGGGTTTAAGGTATAGTATCAAGTATGTTGAGGGTTTAGGAATAGGGATAGTATTTAGGGTTTAGGGATGAGGGATTAGAGTTGAGGGATGACATATTAGGGTTGAGGGTTGAGGGATTAGGGTTTAGGGTTGAGGGTTGAGGCATTAGGGTTTAAGGTATAGTGTTGAGGGTTTAGGGATAGGGTTTAGGGTTGAGGGATTAGAGTGAAGGGTCGAGGGATTAGGATTTGACATTGAGGGTTGAGGGTTGAGGCTTTAGCGTTTAGGGATAGGGTTGAGGGTCCAGGGATCAAAGTTAAGGGTTGAGGGATTAGGGTTTGACATTGAGGGTTGAGGGTTGAGGTTCGAGGGTCAAGGGTTTAGGGATAGGGTTGAGGGTTGAGGGATTATGGTTAAAGTAGAGTGTAGAGAGTATAAGGATTAGGGATAGGGTTGGAGGGTTTAGGGATAAGGGATTAGGGTTTAAGGTATAGTATCAAGTCTATTGAGGGTTTAGGAATAGGGATAGCATTTAGGGTTTAGGGATGAGGGATTAGAGTTGAGGGATGATGGATTAGGGTTAAGGGTTTAGGGATTAGGGTTTAGGGATAAGGTTTAGGGTTGAGGGTTGAGGGATTAGGTTTTAAGGTATAGTGTTGAGGGTTTAGGGATAGGGTTTAGGGTTGATAGATTAGAGTTAAGGGTCAAAGGATTAGGATTTGACGTTGAGGGTTGAGGGTTGAGGCTTTAGGGTTTAGGGTTTAGGGATAGGGTTGAGGGTCGAGGGATTAGAGTTAAGGGTTGATGGATTAGGGTTTGATGTTGAGGGTTAAGGGTTGAGGTTCGAGGGTCAAGGGTTTAGGGATAGGGTTGAGGGTCAAGGGATTAGGGTTAAAGTAGAGTGTGGAGGGTATAAGGATTAGGGATAGGGTTGGAGGGTTTAGGGATAAGGGATTAGGGTTTAAGGTATAGTATCGAGTCTGTTGAGGGTTTAAGAATAGGGATAGCATTTAGGGTTTAGGGATGAGGGATTAGAGTTGAGGGATGATGGATTAGGGATGAGGGTTGAGAGATTAGGGTTTAGGGATAAGGTTTAGGGTTGAGGGTTGAGGGATTAGGGTTTAAGGTATAGTGTTGAGGGTTTAGGGATAGGGTTTAGGGTTGAGGGATTAGAGTGAAGGGTCGAGGGATTAGGATTTGACATTGAGGGTTGAGGGTTGAGGCTTTAGGGTTTAGGGTTTAGGGATGGGGTTGAGGGTCGAGGGATCAGAGTTAAGGGTTGAGGGATTAGGGGTTGACATTGAGGGTTAAGGGTTGAGGTTTGAGGGTCAAGGGTTTAGGGATGGGGTTGAGGGTCGAGGGATTAGGGTTAAAGTAGAGTGTGGAGGGTATAAGGATTAGGGATAGGGTTGGAGGGTTTATGGATAAGGGATTAGGGTTTAAGGTATAGTATCGAGTATGTTGAGGGTTTAGGAATAGGGATAGCATTTAGGGTTTAGGGATGAGGGATTAGAGTTGAGGGATGATGGATTAGGGTTGAGGGTTGAGGGATTAGGGTTTACAGATAAGGTTTAGGGTTGAGGGTTGATGGATTAGGGTTTAAGGTATAGTGTTGAGGGTTTAGGGTTGATGGATTAGAGTGAAGGGTCGAGGGATTAGGATTTGACGTTGAGGGTTGAGGGTTGAAGCTTTAGGGTTTAAGTTTTAGGGATAGGGTTGAGGGTTGAGGGATCATAGTTAAGGGTTGAGGGATTAGGGTTTGACATTGAGGGTTGAGTTCTAAAGATAGGAAAACAGAGATTTTGTATTCAAGTTATTTAGATGTTGATGGGTTTAGACTTGAGTTGAAATGTTGGACTCTTAATCTAGCCTGAAGAGAGTTTCTATTGTCAAATGCAGATTTCTGGGTTCGATTATATTGATTGCCTCTCTAGTTTTGGGGTGTGGATGTTTCGGAATCAATCAGGAAGTCTTCAGGAGACTTTGTGGAAGTGGATTGGCAATCGCTTGATAGAACCCTTGCTATTTATGCTTGGATAAGGATTTGTCACAAACTAGAACTTTTGCTTCCAAAGAAGATCTGTCTTTCTTCCTTGATGGGCATTTTCTATCAAGAATTTGATTATGAGGGCTTGCCCCTTCATTGTTATGCCTATCATATGGCAAAGCATCTAGTGAGCTCTTGTAGGAAACAAGAAAAGTTCAAACCTTGTGGTCATTCAAGTCTGAAGGGGAAGGTTTGGAAAGAGAAATGGATCACCAAAGAGATGAAGAATTTCTTATTTCTCAGACACCATCAGTGGTTTTTCTTTGATGCAGAGGACCTACCAAGATGGAAAGAATTTAAAGATTATATGATCTCCAAAGGAAAATCTCCTAATTCTCCCAAAATGTCATCCTTCAGCAAGGTGGGACCAAGTGGCTTGGCTCTTCCAGTCATGGATCCTCCCATATTTAAGAGGAATTGTAAGGCTTGGAAGTATCAGTTGATGAAGCACATGATGTGGTCATCCCTGCTTGTGTTAAGGAAGATAATGCACATGATGTGATCAATCTATAGTAGGACAAAATGGGAGCGCGTTATAATGCGAGCGCATTATAACGCGAGCACGTTATAACACCCTTGCATTTTGTCCTGCTATAGAAATGGTAAAAAAGTGTTGATCCCCGTGATCCAAGCCCACATGCTCTATTTTCATACTGATTCTATGCGTGCTCTGACAAAAAAGAAGTGCTTTCATGTTGTTGGGAAGTTCACATGCACATTTGACACATTGTACCACCTTTGCATGATCTTTCCACCACCTTTTCTTCTTTGCCAACTTAAGGAGGAAATAACATAGTTTTCACACCAAGTTTGATAAATATCTATTCAAGCTTCAATTTTTGTAGTGTTGCAATGTTAATTGTGATTCAATTTTAGGAATTTAACATTATAGATTGGTTAATAGTATTGTTGTTAGTAATTATATTTGAGTGTTATTCAATTTAACATTGAAAAGGAAGCAAGTGGTGAAAAACTCATATTGTTGAGGAGTTTGATGCAAGAAGAAAAAAAAACTACATAATTGGCTACTCTCTCCATTCGAATATTTATTTTTTAGGTATGTCAAGTCTTTACATGCCTGTTCTTTACATTTTCCTTAATTCAGATTGAATTAATTTATCATGCTTTATCATACATGTTTAAAATAGACACATTCCCAATCAAGAAAGCATCCTACAATCTCACATGATGCCATGTATATTTTCTACACTTGGGCTCTTTAATAATTATGTGTAATAAACAGACCTTAACATACCATGATGTCAAACTATACAAGAATAAATCCTTACAACATAATAAAAATACAATCCCACTATTATCTTGTATTCATTTCTTAGGAAGTAATATTCATCTCTTTATCATGCTACATACAAATTCTCTGTCATGCCGAGGAAACGATCAAGAATTAAACCAACACAGGAAGAGATAGAAGCTAAGAATGCAAAGAAAGCAGTGGCTATGAGGGAACTTTGTGAGAAGAGGAAATTGGACACGATAAATGAAGACATACCAATTGAAGAGGAACCACAACAATCACAAAGAGATATGGTATTGGCGGCACAAAGAGAATGAATGCAAAAACTTCATGCTATGAGAGATTTGAATACCATAGTTGGAGACACGTCCTCTACCGCAAGTCAACATGTAGGGACACCATCTACCACATCTCAAGTTGAGAGTACATCATCACTCACATGTGATGAAGGAGGTACACCATCGTTCCCACCTCAACCTCAAGGTATGTCATCTATTCCATCTTCAATCGAAGGTATGCCATCTAGCCCATCTCATTTAAATATTGATGAAATTCCTAATGTTGAGATGAATTTACCTAACTTAACACCACCTAGAATTTTGCATAGAAAGCCAAAGTATTTGATTGAAATTGATGAGAATATTTTGCAGCCAATGGAAGGTAAGATTCCAAAATACACTTGTAGAAGATATGCTCATAAGATTTGAAGATTGTTCTTTGAAAAGTTAAATGAGACTGCAAGATGTCAACTATTCATTGAAATGATGCGAAGTATAAAGTATAGGTCCATCATGAAGACTCTTGGGTTGAGAACATCAGAGGCTTCAAGTGAAAAATCTATTGTCAAGAATCTAATGAGTGCATATGAGAGTGTGAGTAACACCTCACGCACAAAAGATAGTAATGCAACACGGCATGTGATTACATCGACTATAGTAAGTAGTCAAACAAGGAAAGCTCGTCTCATTAGAAAGACGAGTCAAGAATTGAGAATTAATAGGAAAAATTTATCAAGAGCCATTGGAAGACACCAAAGAATTGAGGACACTAATGCCAATGAATTATGGGCGTTCTCGGGGAGACTACCACGAAAAGATAAACCAATTTTTGAAGCATTGAGATCACTAATGGAAGACTTTTGGAATAATTACACAAGGGTATCTCCGAATCAAAGGGATGTGGTAAGAAGGAGAATCAGTAGTCAGAACCGTGAGCCACATCCAAAGCATTTTTTGGATGAGACTCAAACACAGTTTTATGGTAAATTTCTAGAGAAGTATCCTCAAATTAAAATTTGTCAAAGAAATTTTGAAATGCTAAAACCTTTCTATGTCAAGATAAATCACATACGCACTACTTGTTGTTGTAGATTACATATTGAATTTTCTAACCATTTTGATGCTTATAGGTCTATATGTTTAGATATGCATACTAACAATGTTTTGCAGGGTTGTGCCATATGTGCCCCACCAACATCTTCAAGAGACTTCATATCAAGAATTTTATGTGAAAGAGAGGAAGGTCAAATATTATACAAGAAATTATGCTTGGATGGCACATGTAATCGTTGCGGTGGCTCGCAACATTTGCCAATATGTGAACATATGGAAAGAACGCATACAGTTGGAAACGAACTAGTAGAGTTTGGCAAGTATAAAACAGTGGCATACAATACAAAAGATGGTAAAGAAGCAAAGAGGTGTGAATTGGTTATTGAAAAGATTCCAGTGGATTAGTTTATGCCTATATTTCATGACAACATAGTGTATGAGTATGCAAGACATGCCCATAGAGCTCGATGGTTGGACTTGCAATTTAAGTTATGCAAGGACACATTTCTGGTTGGTAGCATTGTTTCAGTCGTTGACTTTGTAGAGAACTATAGTCTACAGCCATAGTGTGAGGTGCAATCACAATATTACAACTCCACATAGGTTTCTATATTTGTGCACATCGCATTCATTCATGTGAATGATATTATAGAGGATGACATAAAGATCATAAGGGAGTATAATTTCTATATTAGTGATGATCACACACATTCTACAGAGTTCGTGCAAGGTTGCTTTCAGGTGTTCTACAATGATTTGGCTAAAAGGGGCATATCATTCAGTCAGCATATCATATGGTTAGATAACTGTGTATCACAATTCAAGAACTTGCAAAATTTCTATTGGCTGAGTAGGAGGCATAATTTTACAGGTATTCAGTATATGTGGAACTTTTGTGAGGCCAGGCATGGAAAGGGGGAGCATGATGGTATAGGAGCATGTATCAAAAGAGCCATAACATGAGAAGAGTTAAAGTATAAAGACAATGCAAAGTTGACAGATGCAAAATTGATGGTCAAGTGGTGTAATGCTTCCATGGTTCCATGTAATGAAGGTAAGTCTTCAGGTCATAGATTTTTTTGGTTGAAAGATGATACTAACATTGCACCATATGAGGACTATTGTACATTGACAGGATCAAATGAGATGCACTCTTTCAGAAGCTCAATTGTAGGTTCATGGAGTATCCATATGCAAAAGATGTCATGCTTTTGTTCTTCCTGTATAATTCAAGTTTGGGATGAGTGTGATTCAAAGGAGTGGGTTGACGAATGGCAGTTAAGTTATCTTAGCCCACTTGACACGTATCAACCCCCGACGGCACTGGAACTAACATAGATGGAATCATTAGTTGACTTTGACCACGTATCAGATTTAGTTCAACTAGGTAATATAGGGCACGTATATGCATCTAATTTCATCTAGTTCAACTAGGTAATGTCATCTTACTTTGTAGCATTTTTGTAATGTTGACTAATTTCATCTAATTTTCTACACATATCAATGTAGGGCACATATATGCAGTTATTGCAGATGAAGATAATAAAGAGGTAACAGATTATTACTTATGTCATTGTGTTGAGGCCAAAAAGAAATTGGAGGCCCTTGTTACAGATGGAGAAAACATCAAATACCCTACAGGCTCAGTGGTTATTACTAGAACATGGCTTAGAAGGTACCCACATAAGAGTGTTAATGTTTGGCTATTTTAGGACTTTGACATTCATCAGAAGATTCTTCATTACTCAAACCTTGTCGTGGCATCCAATGTTCATTTGATAAAGTATCAGGGTAGACCTTTGAACAAAATCTTGTGGAAGGTGCGTGAGTCTGACCATGAAGCAATACTTGACACAATAAAGAGTAGAGCAGACCCGGATAGTTCATTGGATTAATTTATAAGTATTCACATTGATTTTGTAAAGTCATGTTACATTGAGTTGTAAGTATGCACATTAATTTGTAAGGTTTGTCTTTTTTTAATTTCCTACTACATTTTTACACATATACACATTTTTACATCATGTTATGCATTTTTGGTGTCCTACTCCTGATGCGACCAAACTGATAGTTCCAATGCATCTTGATGGGTATGTTTAGGCTAGGCATTATTCTATTTTTTACCCAAACATGTCGAAACAGTCTGAGCTACATTGTACTGACGATATCCTTGAAGAGTCCAAAGTGCAAAAAGACAACAATCTTTGACGAGATGTTACTCAAAAATTGTGTCACTTATAAACATTATGTCTAAGGAAACACAATCATGTAGAGTGCCTCTACAATAACCTCTCTCAGTTTTTTATATCTCTGAGGCATTTGCCCGTGGTGAAAGGTTTTCTGCTGCCCCAAAAATCGTTAGAGGGAGGCAGTGTAAAATTGCAAAGGGGTGTAACTTTCATCTTGCTCCTGATGCGACTAAACTAACTATTCCAACGTGCCCAGATGGGTACATTTATGCTAGGTATAGTCCTTTTTTTCACCCAAACATGTCGAAACAGTCCGAGCTACATTGTACTGACGATATCCCTGAAGAGTCCAAAGTGCATAAAGGCAGCAATCTTTGACGAGATGTTACTCAAAAACTGTGTCACTTAGAAACCTTTCATCTAAGGAAATGTGATCACATAGAGTGCCTCTACAATAACCTCTCTCAGTTTTTTATATCTCTGAGGCATTTTCCCGTGGTGAAAGGTTTTCTGCTGCCCCAAAAATTGTCAGAAGGAGGCAGTGTAAAGTTGCAAAGGGGTGTAACTTTCATCCTGCTCCTGATGTGACCAAACTGACTATTCCAACACATCTAGATAGGTACATTTATGCTAGGCATGGTCTTGTTTTCACCCAAACATGTCGAAACAATCCAAGCTACATTGTACCGACGATATCCCTAAAGAGTCCAAAGTGCAAAAGGCATCAATCTTTGATGAGATGTTACACAAAAACCGTGTCACTTAGAAACATTTCATCTGAGGCAACGCGATCATGTAGAGCATCTCTACAATAACCTCTCTCAATTTTTTATATCTCTGAGACATTTGCCCATGGTGAAAGGTTTTCTACTGCCCCAAAAATTGTCAAAAGGAGGCAGTGTAAAGTTGCAAAGGGGTGTAACTTTCGTCCTGCTCCTGATGCGACCAAACTGACTATTCCAATGTGTCCAGATGGGTACATTTACGCTAGGCATGGTCCTTTTTTTCACCCAAACATGTCGAAACAATCCGAGCTACATTGTACCGATGATATCCCTGAAGAGTCCAAAGTGCAAAAAGGTAGCAATCTTTGACGAGATGTTACTTGAAAAATGTGTCACTTAGAAACATTTTGTCTAAGGCAACGTGATCATGTAGAGTGCCTCTACAATAACCTCTCTTGGTTTTTTATATCTCTGAGGTGTTTGCCCGTGGTGAAAGGTTTTCTGCTGCCCCAAAAATCATCAGAAGGAGGTAGTGTAAAGTTGCAAAACATTGCTAAGAAATCCTCAATACTCAAACACTCCAATGAACTGAAGCAACTTCTTCTTAGGCGCAAATGTAAGGGTACACAAGGGGAAAATGGTGCGTAGATGATATGTGCATTTCTATGACATCATTCACATGTTTAAATGTTTGAGAAACTCTCCTTTACTAAGCGCTTGTCCTCATGTCAATGTTAAGCTTTATACCTCCTAGGCACTCAATTAGGTGATGTCATTAGATACAACTTACCCTTAGGTGCCAATGTAGCTTCTTCAATCCATCACACTTTTAGGCACTTAAATTTGAGGTCTTGTACTTGTATCTTATTCCTAGGCGTAATTGGATGATCTTCCTAGATCTAGGCGCTCATGATGGTGGGAAATTACATGAAGGGGCGCCTAAGTCCAATTTGACTTTGTATTTGATATTTTATGACTCCAATTAACTAGGAATGGCTCAATTTCTAAAGTGCTGACTCAATAATATAAGTTTAAGGTCTTTTCCTCCTAGGTGCCAATTAATGAGTTCACTAGATGTAATTTCTCCTAGGCTTGAAGATTGTGAAAGAACTTGAAGCTTGGATGGATGTCTTCGAATGTTCGATGAAGTGTTCCAACTTGAAAGGTCCTTTGAAGTGTAGATATTGATGATAAAACTTTCCCTTATATGTGAAGTAGATGACTTCTCAAGGAGGCTTGAATGTATCAGAGGGACTTGAAATTGAATGGATGTCTTTGGAATGCTTGATGATGATGAGAAGTTCCTTTGGAGTGGCTACATGCTGATCTTGAAGTGATGATTGATGAAGAATCTAGTTGATACTTGAAGATGAATGGTACTTGAAGTGATAGATGGAAGTCTTCGAACATGATGCAACTGGTGATGTCGTTGATGAAGAAGACTTGAAATATATCTTGTTGTGACCTCTTGGAGCAGCTACCTCTTGAAGTGGTGTTTCCTTGGCAGTGATTACTTCCATCTTAACTCTTTGGCATGAATGAATGTGAAAGGCTCCTTTGGAGTAGCTACATGATGACTCTAGGCGACTCCAAGCTCTTTCTCCTACCTTTTCCTTCAATCTTCCTACAATACAAACCAAGAAACACATCAATCCTCATGATAAACATTTTATAACACAAAGGAATCCTCTTTAAACATGGAATAATCTAACTACAAATCTAGGCACATATATAGGTAAAAAGAAGAGCAAAGGGCACCTAACACAAGTTGGTCCATATTTATCACTTTAAATGATATCAAACAATTGTAATGGCTTAAAGAGGTCAATCTCCCTTAAGAGATTCATTCAAAAGGTGTCTTTCAATGCAATTTCTCCCTTAGGTCCCAAAATGGGTTTGTACTGATGGAGAGTGTACCTAGATTTAAATGTCTTTATACTTGTAATTTTGTAATTCTAAATGATGAGACATGTCTTAGAATGAATTCTATCTTTCAAGTGCTCACTCCAAAAGGTCATCTCATGTAATTTCACCCAAGGTGCTCATTGAGGTGTCCTCAGAGGCTAAAGTGTGCCTAACTCAATTGCCTTTATCTTTATCATTTTTGTGCTTTCAACAGTTAAAAATGACCTAGAGTGATCCTTTCTCTCAAGGCACTCACCTATTGATATGAAATCAAGTTATTTCCCTTAGGCACAATTTTAGGCTTGTATGGGTGAAAAGTGTGCCTTACATCCTTAGGTGGTTCTTTCTAATTCTTAATGATTTCAATCAAATGCCAAGTGTCTAAGGAAGCTTTTTTCTTGAGATGATTGAATTTTGAGGTTCAAATCCCTTCCTCAATCAAGGCACAATCTGAAGGTTGTATAGATGAAAGTTGACTTCAACTTGGGCGCTCATTTGAGTTGGGAGGAGCTAGAATTTGTGCCTAGATTGGAGATAGATATTTTGGCTTATTTGATGATGGTCTCAAGTCTCTCTACCAAGGCACATTTTGATGATGTTCTTATTTAAACTCTTATGAAGACTATCTCATCCCTAAGCACTCATCCTCATGATTTTCATGCACTTAGACTTCAAGGCACCAAAACTAGTAGGAAAATTCACAATGAGCACCTTTGCTTTGGAAGAATTTCTTATTGATCATTAGGCACACTTTGGAGTTGATATGTACTTCCTTTACTTCCATGTACTCAATTCATTATAATTATTGTCAAAGACTTCTCCAAGTTGATTGATAACATGCTTCTTGATGTTAAGATCCTTCATTCACTCCTTCTTCTTAGACCTAGGCGCTCATGATGGTGAGAAATTACATGAAGGGCGCCTAAGGTTCAAGATAGGTTCTTTCCACTCATCTTAACTTTCAATCATTGTAGTTAATCTCAAAATACATCATCCAAAATGAGAAACCTCCAAGACTTGTCATGGTAAGTTGATTTCCTCCAATGCGCCAATACAAGGTTCTTTTGAAGGCAAAGCGAGCCTAGGCTTATGGGGCTCAATTTGATGTATTTATTGAAAGCTCAAGGTGAATTGATGCTTATTGAAAATGCCACTTAGTCCTTCATTTGCATTATAGGTGCCATTTCCTATTGACTTATATACTCCTCCTCATGCTAGGGTGCCATAATGAAGTGGTTTAGACAATAGGTGCACTTCACTTACTAGAGGCTTGTTCTCCTTCCACCTTAGGTGCAATTTTATGGTGGAACAGGTGTCAATGCGTGCCTTGTCTTAAATGAATGCTCTCTCCAAGTTAGGCACGCTTTTGAGGCTTTATGAGTTGCAAATTGTGCCTTAACCCTTCATGCTTGTTGCTCAATGTTTGAATGTTTAAGAAAGTCTCCTTTAGGTGCTCATCTTAATGACTTTTCTCAAGGCACAATCATCCTAATGACTTGGATATTCATCCTAGTGTTTCAGGATATCAGGCTACCAGACTTAGTCATTTTCAGGATCTCAAACATAAAGAATAACATGATGATTCATTTTTTTGTATTGCATATAGTTGACATTGTATGCTACTCATAAAGAATATTAATATTTTTTGTTCAACATGATGATTTTTTTTTTAAAATACAACTTTTATCTTTTAGTTCCAAAATGAGGTTTAGGTGATACTTGAATAACAATAGCTAGCTTATTGGATCAACCAACATCCTATGTAATACAATTGGACTTTAAATATTTGAAGTAGCCATTTACAAATATCCATTCAAACGTAGATTTATAATGCAAGTATGGATGCCATCAATAAAAAAGATTTGTATTAACCAAATATCCATATAGGCATACATCAATATCTGTCGATATAAGTATAACATATATACAAAATAGCCATATAGGCTTACAAGAATGCCATATAGGCATACAACAAAGGAACACAATAAAAAGTCATCCCCCTCTGGCTGGTGAAGAGAATAGATCACGAGTAGCCTTTGATCTTCTAGGGGATGGAAACGCGCATGTGGGTGGTCTACTACGAACCCGAGGGCTGCTCCTCCTATTTAGTTCTTCTTGCATCTTTAGTTGTTACAATAAAAAGTATAGACATTAATATATAGAAATTACATGTTATAAAAAATGAAACATTTAACAAAATAATCACTTACCACTACCATATAATCTGTCTCCTCACTTGCCTCAGTATCAGGAATAAGCTGTGGTGATGTCATGTCCTATAGAAACTATCCAAATAGAAATTAAACTTCAAATCAATAATCTTTTGATTTTTCAAAAATAGACAACTATAACAATGAATGTAAATTAAAATTTACTAATCTGCCTCATACCCCTGTCAATGCCATGGAGCTATGAATCGCAGAGGCCACACCATGCTCCATTGCCCTATGAACATGGGGAGGTGTCTCCGTAGCCTGCATCATCTAGAAATAAAATAACATTATTCAATTACAAAAACTATAATAGTGATGCAAATCATGGCTTCTAACATACACACACGTTCATCTAAACATGGAAGTACACATAGTAAAGCACACAAGTCACATACAAAAATCTAGTAAGTACAATTCATTCATTAAACTATTTATTTTATTATCTCCGTAAAGCTTGAAGTCCACCACTGGCAGGTGTTGCCATGAAATCTACAATATTAACCTATTCAACATCCAAAATCAGATATTAGAATACCATTCATATAACGATGCTATTCACATGTAATATTTATAATTGTTTACTAGTTACATTACCCGACAGTAGATGATCTAGTGTAAAATGTAGGTGGAGAACCACTGAAAACTGCATCGACGCTATGACCCTGAAATTTCATTAAAATCATCAATTTAAATTAGTTAATTTTGTATTTTAAAAATAAAATGTAATAAATTAAATTCAATAAACTTGCTAATATTTACTTGAGTATCAAGGCCAAAAGTCTCACTCAGGAGGGTATCTATCATCACCATCTACTCAGCTGCAGATGTAGCTTGTGCACCTGCATCCTAACAAGCATGGGGTGGGACCCTACTCTTCGCACTATCTCCCAACCCACTCTGTGCTACAGGACTGGCATGTTCTATGATGCTCTGGGTCAAGGCACTAATGGACTGAAGTGTATCGACCTCAACACTCTCCTTCACGATGGAAGGGATAGAAACATGCTCATGGGCTGGTCTACTGATTACTTGTCTCACTACCCATTGTGGGTCAACACGTGCCCCTAGTCTATCTTGTACTGACCCCCCACCTCTACCTTGGAAGTCCTGCATATCAAAATAGTTTGGCACTTTATTGAGGACAAACTTGCCGTAGAGTTTCCTCAAAAAGTATTGTGGGACCTCATTATTATTGCATGGAGGATGGTCAAAAACCATCCACCACCTCTGCCCAAAATTTTCCCTTATTGCTTGGTTGTTGCACCAATGGATAGGGAACCTCTTGCATGTAATGGGTGGAGGTTGATTTGTTTGTGGGTTTGTGAAAATCGAACACAAGTCTAATTTTGTGATTTGTAATTTTTTCACATCTTGGTATGACAGCTTGTCTGCATAATAATCTCTAAACTCTCTCCTATTATCCATCCAACTAGTTTTTTGCTTGCTAATTGAATCTACATTTGATAACATAGATTCAAGAGATTCAGTAAGCGTGGACCTATGCAAGGTTGAAGTGGAAGGATCTTTCAACCTTACAATTATATCTTCAATTTCTTTTTTGTTGTTTTTAATTTGCCCCATTATATTTTCTTGTGTTCTAGGGGCATGTCGAGGAATGGATGGAGGAGGTTGTTGTTCTGCAGGATTTTTGGATTTTGAGGAGGAGGAGGAGGTGCATTAACATTTCTTGACAATTACTAAAATATACATCAAAAAACAACTCAAACCTACCTATTTAGAAGCAAATTAAAATAAAAAGATAAATAAACTCACTCCTTTGGCATGCTCGACGTCATGGCGGCATTTTGGCGACGAATTGATAAGACTTTTGTGTTGAATTGAGGAATCCAAAATGTGAGAGCGCTTCCTAGGGTTTCCAGACTATGGGAATAGTGGAGAAAAAAGAAATGAAATGAAATGAGATGAGTTTTTTTTTAATTTATAATAGGTCATAACGAGCTCGTGTTATAACGCGAGCACATTATGGTTTGGTTTTGATGAGCCTTAGGCTCGTCATTACCAAACCATAACGCGAGTGTGTTAGAACATGCTTGTGTTTTGCATTGTTTTTTTTTAAAACAATTTGGCCAATTTTTGGCCCCCCATCTTGCGTTATAATGCGCTTGCGTTTTGCATTATTTTTTTTTAAAAACAATTTGGCCACTTTTTGGCCCCCCATCTTTTTGCACTTACCCTTCAGGGTTTTCTCATTAGGAGTCATCAAAATCATGCAAGATGCTCTAAATACATTCTAAAGGACTCAGGAGCTAAACCTTAAGAGGAAAAGCCCCCAATGTTACTTTTTCTGACATAAAATTTAGCCCCCACTTTAATGTATGTGTAGAGTATAAGACTCTACATTTTGTTTTAGCTGCAGTGCTCCATGGGTTATAGTTTTGTGTCTGTGAATGTTTCTAAGTGTGGCCATGAGGGTTTCTAATTGCCAGAGCTGTGGAACTCACCAAGTGTCAAGCTCCAGTTTAAGCCGCATTTTGTTTCTAAGTTACAACTTTGGAGCAGAGCGTGCCACATAGCAGAAATGTTTCAATTCTGTTTAAAGTTACAACCCTATGGAAGGTGCCATGTGTCATCAGCGGAGGCACTTCCTTAAAGTTTCAGTTTGAGTGTGGAAGAAGCCATGTGTCTTTTGTGGTAGCCATGGAATCTGCCAAGTGTCAACTTCTGCATGTTTGTTTCTATATCTTTTAATGCTAAGTGAAGAATGGAGGTGGGCCACAATTTGTAGTTTCAAGTGATACAGAGAGCGCCATGTGGTAGATGCAGCACCAAAGTTAAAAGATTTCTATCTCTTTCCCTGGTGATATTTAATGTTTCTTAAAGGATGAGAAACCTGACATGTGTTAACTTTTGCTAAAGTTTCAAAGAGTTTCAAATAAAGTTTAAAGTGTTGTGGAAAGCGCCACATATCAGCTATTGTGCGTGCGGAGTTCGCCACCTATCCCTATTTCCTCCTTTTGAAAGTTAGTAAGAGAGAAGTTGTGGGCCCCATTTCTAATGTGTCTTAAAGTTTTAAAGCTATGGATCGTGACAATTGTCACCTACGGAGTTCTCCCGAGCATAAAGACACAGTTAAGTAAACTATTGCAGATAAAGACATGTATATGTTTCTAGTTGTTGTGGAGAGTGCCAAGTGTCAGTTTCCTTTTTCTTCCTGAGAGATGAATGATTTTCAAGTTATGCGCGCGGACGTTGCCATCTGTCATAGAGTTTATTGTTTCAAAAGCTGCAGAAGCCACCAAGTGTATGTTCCTTATAGGAGGAGGTATGCCACATATGTTTTGTCACAGCCAATGGGCTTGCAGGAAGGAGTAACTGTCGTAGATTCTAAAGATCTTTAACTGTCAAAGACTTCCAGTTACCTCTAGTTCGGTTGGGCCGTTGGGATTCAATTGTTGCAGACAATCTAGAGTCGATCTTGGGCTATAAATATGTAACATTTGTAATGAATCGAGAGTTTTTAAGTTAGAGTTTTTGGAGAAATTCATACAGTTTATAGAGATCCAGAGATAGTTTTCTGTCAGAGATTTAAGAGAGAAGTTTGAGACTTTTGTTGTGACCAGTGAATATCATTTGCCTTTATTTTGTTATTCTTGATTTAGAAAGTGAATGTAACTATGCATGTATCTGTGCCTCTTATGTTGCTAGAAAATTAATGAGAAAGACTGAGTTCTATGCCTTGGTTGATATTTCTTGTGTCATTGCAAATTATCTAGTTGTGAGCCTTTGATTTTATTCATTTCATCTGTTTATGTTAATCATGCAGTATCTTCTCTTTAATGTGATTGAATCTTAAGGATAGCTTCACTGTGCTTAGTTGAGAGAAACACTTTATTTAGGCGTATCACCATAGATAGATTTGATTTAATTGTATCTGTAATTCTGTTAGTTTCTATCCTTTTCCCCAAAACCCATTTAAGATAGAGAAGAGCTAGCATCTTTAAAATCTGGAGGTTGTTTCAGGTAGCAAGTCTCACATTTCTGAAACTTCCCATGTTGGTGTTGGAACCTGCGCAATTTTATACATCAACAATTTTTGGCATGCTCAGTGGGACCATTCTTGAAGTTTCTATCAAGATTGTATGAGCCAGAAAGCCATAGGGAGTCAAAGCTATGGACCTATAAGAAGAGCTTAATCTGCTGCTAATCCAGGCATTCTTTTGCCACCACTGATAGTTAATCCAAGGAGAAGAGTGAATCAATTTGCAGCAGCACCAAGAATAAAAATGGGAGCACCTGTAGCCCCAAGGAACTATGCAAATTGGAACACTGGCAGTCCTCTGATTCTCCAAATACTACCAGCCACTTGGGATGCTATTACAGCTAATGCTCTGAAAGCTCTTCCCAAGTTCAGTGGGGAAGATTTCAAGACACCTGAAGAGCATCTACAAGATGTATATGATGTATGTGCAGTACATGTTATCACTCAACAGAATGTGGCTATAAGACTGTTGGCAGCTTCTTTCAAAAGGAAGGCCCTAGACTGGTATAGATCTTTAACTCCAAACACAATATCTACATGGGATCAGCTTGGTGATGCTTTCTTTGAAAGATTTAAAGAAAAGGGTCATAAATCTTCCTTGCTGCAACAATTGATCACTATCAAAAGGGCACCACAAGAATCAATGACTGATTTTAATTCAAGATTTCAAAAGACTTGGGAGAGAATTCCTACTACAGCAAGGCCATTACTAGGTATGGCTATTGTGTTTTACCTTAAAGCTTTAAACTCAGATATATCAGTGATGATTCAGTCTCTTAGAGGTCAGACACTACCAAAAGCTTATGAGTTGGCAGTCAAGGCTGAAAATAACTTAATAGATGCTAGAAAACTGCCCCCAAGGCCTCCTATGCCCATGTTCCCAGAAATTACCTTACCATTGCCTCAAGAAGCTCCTAATCCTACAACCCCACCTGTGTCTATGTATTTATTTCCTCAGCAACCTTCTAAAGTGACTGCCCCTGGTCAATCATCTGAAATGGATGATGTCAAGAACATTTTAAGGACCTTCTCAAATGAGATAATTAACCTAAAGAGACAACAAAATCCTTATCCAAAACCCCCTTATCAAAGTTACCAAAAAAATAGACCTCCCTTTCAGTCAAATCAATATCAAGGTCCTCAAAGGCAAGCTAATCCCAGCCTTCAAACCAATTGGTTACAGTCCCTACACCCTTACAAACTGTTCCTCCTAATCCCAACAGGGAAATCATTCGAAGACAATAATTTTATAGATGGCACAAATGCTTGGTGCTTTCCTTGCAACAATGTCCATATGCTTAGAGACTACCTCGGAGGAAATTTACAACAGAAGATAGTAGAATAGAGAGGATTAGAAGGACAATTTGCAACTTCTAACACTCCACCATATCATTCTCCTGGTGTACAAAATGCAGTCCTGGTGGCCCAGATGCAAGGGATGTCCTTACAACAGGAAGAAGAAATAGCCCTTGAGCATGCTTTATTTTCATAGATTGAAGAAGAAGATTTAGTTTTCTTGAATGAAGCATTTACTTCCAAGAAGCCATCGGTGCAATCAGATTACTATACCAGAGCAAAGAGGAGAATGATAGAACAACCTGAAGTCACTAATAATGAGATCATGGGAGCTCCTCCATTTCAGAGTCATCAGAGCACAGTCTCTAGACAAGAAATGCCCTAGCCTGTGCAGAATCAAGTAGCCTCAAGACAAGTTCTAGAAAAGTCAAGGTACCCTTATTATCCAAAGACCCAGGCATTAGGACCTATGAATGTGGTGGATTAGCTAAAAAGAACTCCAGTGCATGTATCAATCTAGGACATGTTAGCTATTCCTGAGCAAAAGACACCATTGCAAGAGGCTCTGCAAGGCTAAGAAGTTCCTAAACAGACTGGTACTAAAGGAGGATCTGCTGATAAAGAAAGGTTGCAGCTCAAAGATACTGTACCTTTGCAAACAATAGCGCTATTGAATAATGCACCTGAGGTAGGTAAACCTAAACCAGATCCCTTTTATTTAACTCTAATAGTTGGGAAGAAATTATTGCATAATGCAATGATAGACTCTGGGGCCAGTACTACAGTAATGCCAAAGCAAATAGTAGATGCTTTGAAGATAAAATATGAGCCACTTACAAGAGGAGTTATGCAGTTGGATGGGAAATCTGTGCAAACAATAGGGAAAATTAAACAACTCCCATTGCAATTATATACTTGCCCCAATATAATTGTAAATCAGGATGTGGTAGCCATAGATATTCCCCCTGTATTTGGTCTATGCTTATCTAGAGATTTCATAGCTAAGATAGGAGGTTACATGTCACTAGATTGGTCACACCTCATCCTAAGAACCAAATATGGGACAAAGATGAAAATACTGTCCGAGACATTATCAAAAGACCATATCACAAATGAACCAACCCCAAAATTAGAAGCAACCCATGCTATGCTGAATAAAGAAGAGAGAATCTTTGTTGAAGAGTTAGGTGACTGGACTGAACATGATCAACAGGAGGAAAAGAATAATCAATTGTTGACTATGATGCAAAGTGATCCCTATGGAAATTATGACTCTACAAGTCTAGGAACTTATGTCATATTTGAAGAAGACCAGGAGATCCCTAATGTTTTAAGGAAGGAACCTAATCAGACTCAAGAATCTGAAAAAGACTCAGAAATCTGGACCCTAAATTTTGATGGGGCTAGAAGTAAGAATGGAGCTGGAGCAGGAGTTTGCCTTACTACCCCAAATGGTGAGAAAATTTTAAGAGCCATTCGCTTTCAGTTTGCCTGTACCAATAATGATGTTGAGTACGAATCCTTGGTGCATGGACTCATGTTGGCAAAGAAAAAAGGAGTAAAGAATCTAATAGTAAGAGGAGATTCAGAACTAGTGGTGAAACAAATCAGAGAAAAGGCAGTAGCCAAAAATGTAAGAATGAGATCCTATACGCATAGAATTTGGGACCTAATGGATGGTTTTGAAGCTTTCAATATTGAAGTAGTTCCTAGATCCCAAAATTCTGAGGTAGATAGAATGGCACAGATTGGTTCACAGTTTGATCCAGCAACTAATCTACTAGTCAACAATGAGTTAGTCAAAGTTAAAGTGAGGCCAACTATCCCAGACAATGACCAAAATTGGCAAGTTTTTGAAAATGATTTCTAAGTCCTCTCATTTTTGCAAAAGTTAGGAGAATTTGTTGATCAGTTGCAACCTAAAATTGAAGAAGCATATGGTGACCAAATTATTCAATTGAAGTCAAATAAGCTCCCTAAAAGACTGATTACCTTAGAAAACTTATTTGACCTAGAAGATGTAAGCCTGGAGAAGAAGAGGTTTCAAGCAAATAAAGAAGATTATTCTGAAATCCAAGTTAGTGAAGGAAGAAAATTGAAGAATGGCAATTCTACAACCCAGCAAGAAAGGGAAAGGTTGATTGATTTGTGTGAGATATGATAGGGTGATTGCCTGGACCTATGAAGACCTCCATGGCTACAATAGAGATATCATTTAGCACACCATAGAGCTAACTGAAGGATCTAAACTAGTCAAACAAAAGCAAAGGCTAGTGAATCCTAGAATTGAACCTCTAATTGTGGATAAGTTGCAAAAGCTCTTAGAATCAAAGATTATTTTTCTAATTAAGCATTCAACCTGGGTATCAAACCTAGTGCCAGTAAGAAAAAAGAATGGTGACATAAGACTCTGTGTAGATTTCAGGGATCTGAATAGAGCATCTTTGAAAGATCATTATCCCCTGCCCTCTATGGAACAAATTTTACAGACTGTGGCTGGATCAGAGAGATTTTCCTTGCTGGATGGCTTCTCTGGATACAATCAGATTTGGTTGGCTGATGAAGACCAGCATAATACTACATTCACTACAAAATGGGGAACATTTGCATATGCTAAGATGCCCTTTGGCCTTTCAAATGCTGGAGCTACTTTTCATAGAGCAATGGATGTAGCATTTGGGGATCTTATAAACAAAATCATCCTGATTTATCTAGATGACCTCACTATTTTCTCTAAAAATGTTGTAGATCATTTTGACCATTTAGAGGTTGTTTTTAAGAAATGCCAAGAGTTTGGAATATCCCTAAATCCCAAGAAGTGTATCTTTATAGTACCTCAGGGTAAACTGTTAGGGCATATAGTGTCAAAAGGAGGAGTCTCTATCAATCCAGAAAGAGTCACTGCCATAATGAATATATCTCTGCCAGTCAATAAGAAAGTAGTTCAATCCTTTCTGGGGAAGATCAACTTTGTTAGTTGGTTCATATCTGACTTTACGAGTCTAATTAGACCAATGACACTGTTGCTAAAGAAGGATCTGGTTTTCAAATGGACTGCAAAGGGGAGGCAGGCTTTTGAAGAGATCAAAAGAGCCATTTCAACAGCCCCAGTACTCAGAAACCTAGACTTTTCTAAGTCTTTCATAATGTATGTGTATGGAGGAGAATTCAGTGTTACTGTTGTTTTAACTCAGAAAGATGATCCGCAAGAAGGAGAGCACCCAATAGCCTTTTTCTCCAGAACTCTCAGAGAATATGAGGCTAGATATAATTTTGTGGAGAAGCAAGCATATGCCATGGTAAAAGCCCTTAAAAAATTTAGACACATGGTAACAGGGAATAAGATTCTGATATTAGTGGCTCATCCTAGTGTAAGAGAATATATTATGGAGGGTGAAATCACTAAGAAAAGAGCTAATTGGATAACAAAGATCCTTGAATATGATGTGGAGGTCAGACCCACTAAGTTAGTCAGAGGCAAAGGATTGTGCCAATATATGGCTCAAGACATGGAGAGAATGATGACTGAAGAAATAGAAAGGGAAAATGTATTGAAAATCCAAGAGGTTGATCAAGATTCTTGGGTCACAAACAGAATACAATTTATGAAGCATGGGATTTTCCCAAATGAGCTCTCCTATGACAAGAAAAGATATTATAGGCAGCAAGGGGCCCACTTTGTACTTATTGACCATATTCTATTTAGAAGAAATGTTGATAGCATACTTCTGAGATGTATAGAGAAAGATGAAGCTCAAAGAATACCACATGAGTTACACCATGGAGCCTCAGGGGGACACTTTTCAATAAGGACCACAGCAATCAAAGTGACTCAAGTAGGATACTTCTAGCCCACTCTATTCACAGATTGCTATTAGTTGGTTAAAGAATGCCAGGCATGTTAGTTTTATATAGGAAAAAGAAAAAATGCAGCAATGCCTCTAAGCCCCATAATTGTAGATGAACCCTTTGCCCAATGGGGTCTAGATTTTATTGGTATGATCAATCCAGTGTCAAGTATGGGACACAAATGGATCCTCACAGCCACAGATTACTTTACCAGATGGAGTGAAGCAGTACCACTCAAGGAAGCAACAGGAAAGGTAATATTAGACTTTCTAGAAGGTATTACTGCTCGGTTTGGTCCCCCTCGTACCATCATATCAGATAATGCTAAGGCATTTTTGGGAACAAAAATATCTGAGTTTGCATTAAGGAATGGGATTTACTTGAAGACTTCTTCAAACTATTACCCTCAGGGTAATGGTCTGGCAAAGTCTACTAATAAGAACCTAATCAGACTCATCAAAAGGATAGGGACAAATCATCATAGAGAGTGGCACAAACTACTTAATATGGCACTGTGGGCTGACAGGATCACACCTAAGCAAGTGAAAAAGATGTCCCCATATGAATTAGTTTATGGTAAACCAACAGTAATGCCACTAAGCTTAGAGATCCCTGCTTTGCAATTACTGAAACAAATAGAGATTGAAGAGAATGGCCCCACGCAAGTTAGACTTGTTGAACTACTGGAAGTACAGGAGAAAAGAGAAAAAGCACATGAGTCACTAATGAAACACCAGAAAATAGTCAAGGACTGTTTTGATAAGAAGACTTCAAATCCTTTTTTTGAAGTTGGCTCAATAGTGTTGAAATGGGATGAGAGAGTTGTCAATCCAGATCGACACAGTAAATTTGAATCACTGTGGACTGGTCCTTACAAGATTCATTCCTGTAAGCAACAAAATTCTTTCGAACTAGAGACTATGGATGGTGAACCTGAAGAGATTCCTATTAATGGGATCTATTTGAAACATTTCAATTAAGCAGGGGCTCTCATGTACCATAGTTAGTTAGTTTCCCTTTCTTGCTTTCCTATTTTTTTGCTTTCTTTTTCCCTCTTTCCTTTTTAATAAATATTCTGTGAACATGTGTCATCAATGCAAGCCCCTTCTCTTTTTGAAAATCTCGCATTCATTAAGGTTGTCTGCAATCCCCAAAATCCCTGAAAGTACACACTTTTGTAGCCACTCTCGTAATGTTTCTGACACTCCTTTCCATGTGGATTTGGAAAGATACACTAATGGTTTCTTGGCGTAAATGCCATTTATAAGACATGATGTGTCATTAAAGCCCCATTTAATTAGAGTTAAATCCTAAGTGTGGCTTTCATTCATTTCTATCTCTTTGTTGTGAATCACTGTTGCCTCCAATTTCCAATCTCTAGCAAGCGCTTCCTAGCTGAGTGTCACTTTTGTTACACAGTTTCTATCTTTCTTGTGTCAAAGTTTCCCACATTCTCCCCGTAGATACAGATATGGCTGAAGCATAGTCTTCTTAGGAGGGACTCGGGATCTATGAGTCAATTGACAGGCTTTTGAACAACAAATCATACGCCTCAGGGCCCGCACAACCCAAGAGAACCTATCCAAGAATGAGGGTCCCTGAGGTAGGGTATTTTGTTGACCCAGCGAAGGTAAAGGATTTTGCAGATGGCATCTTTGACCCAGCCCTTCAAAAATCTACCAGGACTCTCCGTGAAGGGGCACACCAGAGATGCATTCAAAAGGCAAAGAGTGGACAGTTTGAAACTTTTGGAATGAGGATTTGGACCTCACAGTTTGCACAGTTCATGGTTCCGAGTGTGAACCTATGTCCTGACCTAATTGATATATGCACGGAGCTGTTTCACGCGCCCTCAAACACCATACAACAGGGTCCCTTTATAGTGCAAATCACACCCAAAGCCATAAGAGACATGTTGTCCCTGCAACATAATCGAACGACCACATTTCCCACTATTGCTAAAATGCAAAAGACATGGGCTAATGTCAACAACCAGATTAGGTTCCCCAACTTAGAAATACAGTTGAGGGATGAGAACACCTAGATGCTCATACTAACTACAGAGAGGGTACAATTCAGCCAAGCTAGTCAAGAGGCACTCTCAATGATATCTTTCATTTTTGGGATGAAGGAAGATAATACAGTCTACGACTGGCAGATTGCTATCATTTTTAGATTGAAGACTGTTGACAAGTCACAGGAATACCAGTTGGATTTCTCAAAACAAATTGCTTACTCCATTGTGGATCAGCTCACCAATTTCAAAACCAAGGGAGTTTTCAGGTATTCTGCTTATCTGTTCCATTTAATGTTATATCAGAACCACAGTCTTTTTGCACAAAATATGCAATTGAACACGTATGACCTAGATTTTGGTCATAATAGAACCATTCCTGTGTCTGCATGGACACATGTGCTATCTGAGGCATCAGACCCTTATGAATTTTGGGAACTCTTTGTTGCCCCTGCCTTTTGCCATTTGAGCCCTGACCCTGTAGAACATAGGTTGGAGCAAAGCATTAGGGGTCTCATGACCAATTGCCCAATCCCATGTGATTATTTCTTTGGGGTGCAAAATACTATCATTAGGGTCCATGGTTTCAATGGGGAGCCCATGCTGCTACCTAAAATTTTGACCCCTAGGGTAGCATTTCTAGAAGTGACTCGGCAAGTGTTAGTGGTTGATAATGAGTTTGGCACAAAGAAGAAGAAGATGTATGACATCCCATGGGTAAAAAGGAACATGGCCCTAGAAGTTAGAGATGTTGAACACCTGTTGCTACGAAAGCTAGCTATCTTGGGATTCTTCATCATTGAAGATAAGTGGAGGTATGACCCAGACAGTTTTATAGCCTCTTGGGTTAAAAACAACAAGGTTCAGGCTAAAATAGCACATGAGGGTTGGCCTTTCTGGGAAGATAGGAGAAACCCTAAGGAAGATAACCCTAACCTATATGTGGAGCTAGCAGACTTGCCCTTTGAGGGGCCCAGGCCATGGGAGACCTTTTATGTTAAACAAAAGGCCTATGACCCTAAGATCATAATGGGTACTGGTTTAAAGAAATCTTTGAAGGCCCAAGAATGGAAACCAAAGAAAATTGAGGCCTATTGGAAATATTGGCAGGAAATTTTAGAGTTGACACATTCTTTTGAAAAGATTGACACATATGAGAAATGGGAGTTGATCTGGGATGAGTGGCATCCATCCCCAGTCTCTAGCCCTGAGACAAGTAGAATCCAAAAGAAAGGGGAAGAGTCAGAAGAGGAAGATGAGTCAACCCATACAATGCAAGAAACATGACAGGCCTCATCTGTTGTTCCTATATCTTCCTAGCCCCAATCTCTCATTATTTTAGAGAAACAAAAGGGTGTGGTGTCATCACCAACCAGAGGGACTCCGTCAGTTTCAGCTACTAGGGCTTCCAGTTTTGTACCCTTGCCACCCTCAGTAGTGGTAAATGTTGTAGAGAAGGAATCAGAGGAGCAAGAAGGAGAATGACCAAGGAAGCATAGGAGACTTCACCTGCAGGAAGAGTCAGAAGAAGAAACAAAACCACTGCTACAGCAACTACCAGACACATCCGCTGTAGCTCAGGTAAGTGTTTCTTCTCCTTTTTCCCCTCTGTCTCTTTCTTCTACCTTAGGGGTGGCAATCCCAACTGGCCAAACATTTGTATCCCCTGCCACTTTTGTTGTGCCTACATCACTACTTGCCCCAATTGCCAGTCCTCAGGCCATGTCTTCACAGGCCACCTTATTGCCACTCTTTTCCCCCTCTATTCCAAAAAGAGCCCCTCCCCAAATTTCCCCTAGCCAATAATCATTGGCTATTCCTTATGGCCTACCTTAAGGTCATCCCTTTGTTGGGGGATACATTGCTTCTCCTCCCACTTTCCAAGCGCAGGCAGATACAACAAAAAGGGCTAGAGAAGCCAAGATGGACAAGAAAACAAAGAAAGAAAATAAAAGCCTGGCTGTACCACACATGAGGTTACTTTTTGACCCTATTCAATAGTAGTTGACAATCACACATTTGTCCCCAAATGTGGTGAAGCCTAATGAGCAGATGCAGCCTCAGGACTTTTCAATGAATGCTGTAGCCATGGACATGTCTCTTTTTAGACCACAAGATAGGGTCGAGATACTCAATGAGACCACTTCTACTGTTGCAACTGACTACTTGAAAGTGTCTAGGAAGTTACAAAAAGTTGAAAATGACTTAGCTGAAGAGAAGAAAAATAGTAGCAACCTTACTGGAGAGTTGCAATATAAGAAGGATGAAATAGAGACTCTGAATAAACAGTTGCAAAATATTATTTCCTGTCAGATCCATCAAGCAACTCAGGCCCAAAATGCTTCTCTAAAAGTGGAGCTAGCTCAGGAGAAGGCTGCAATAAATGTTTTGAGGCAAGAGAAGGCCACCTTGGAGAAGAAATATCAGGAAACGTTGCAACAAGCCACACAGTGTCAGCAAAAGTTGTTGAGTGAGTAGAATGCTGCTGCTGCAATATAGGCACAAATCCTAGTAGAGCAATAGACAACAAAATAGCTAACACTTGAGTTAGCTAACAGGCCACAGAATGCTGGAGTTCTGAATATGGTCAAAGAGCTATATGTTTCAATTTGGAAATGAATCTCTGAGGAGATTATCCAGCTAAGGCCATCATTAACATTTCTGTTAAATGCATAGGAGTTGTGCGAGAAAGTGGAAGCTTCAGTTCAGGCCACTCTGTCTACTGTTTCTTTGAGAGTTTCTGACTCTCAACTATTGCTAAAGAAACTATATGACACAACAGATGAAATTTTGTTAGCAGCAGGGATCAGTGACAGAATGATAGCTACTAAGAAGGTAAAAGAAGTTCTAAGTTGCAACTCAGCTGCCACAAACTACCAGGAGCTCCTAGACACTGTCAAGGAAGGAGTCAAAGATATGAAGAGACACATAGAGGATTTCATGCAGTTGGGTCTTCCCTCACCATTTCTAGATAATAATACTGTACTGATGATTGATGATATCAAGGCCCTGCTTTTAACAAGGCAAAATGATCAAACTATTTTTCAAGGTTTAAGTGATTCTTCATCAGTACAAGAGGTGGAAGCTATCTTGATACCAATGGCCTAGTTGGAGTTTCAATTAAAGGCCATAGTTCAAATTTTGCAGACATTCTCCCACAAGGATATAATAAATCTTGATTTTGCCTTTCAAGATTTACAGAGTAAATAGAGACTCTCTGGTTCGGAATGGTCTATTTACTAGACAGCTTTATAGAATTTGTGACCCTATGTTGTATTTTAAAATACATATATTTTTGCCAAATTTTGGGTTCTTTTTTAGCAGGCTCAAAAGTCCTAGGGGTCACCAAGAATTGTAGAGTATAAGACTACATTTTGTTTCAGTTGCAGTGCTCCACAGGTTACAGTTTTGTGTCTGTGAATGTTTCTAAGTGTGGCCATGAGGGTTTCTAATTTCCAGAGCCGCGGAACTCACCAAGTGTTGAGCCCTAGTTTAAGCCACATTTTGTTTCTAAGTTACAACTTTGGAGAGGAGCGTGCCACGTAGCAGAAATGTTTCAATTTTGTTTAAAGTTACAACCCTGCGGAAGGCACCACATGTCATCAGTGGAGGCACTCCCTTAAAGTTTCAGTTTGAGCACGGAAGAAGCCACATGTCTTTTGTGGTAGCCGCGAAATCCGCCAAGTGTCAGCTTCTGCATGTTTGTCTCTATATCTTTCGATGCTAAGTGAAGGATGGAGGTGGGCCACAGTTTGTAGTTTCAAGTGATGCAGAGAGTGCCACGTGGTAGATGTGGCACCAAAGTTAAAAGCTTTCTATCTCTTTCTCTGGTGATATTTAATGTTTCTTAAAGGATGCGGAACCTGACATGTGTCAACTTCCGCTTAAGTTTCAAATAGTTTCAAATAAAGTTTTAAGTGTTGCGGACAGCACCACGTATCAGTTGTTGTGCGTACGGAGTTTGCCACCTGTCCCTGTTTCCTCCTTTTGAAAGTTAGTAAGAGAGAAGTTGTGGGCCCCATTTCTAATGTGTCTTAAATCTTTAAAGCTATGGATTGCGACAGTTGTCACCTGTGGAGTTCTCCCAAGCATAAAATACATAGTTAAGTGAACTATTGTGGATAAAGACACGTATATGTTTCTAGTTGCTGCGAAGCGTGCCAAGTGTCAGTTTCCTTTTTCTTCCTGAGAGATGAAGGAGTTTCAAGTTATGTGCACGGATGCTGCCATCTGTCATAGAGTTTATTGTTTCAAAAGCTATGGAAGCTGCCAAGTGTCTATTCCTTATAGGAGGAGGTACGCCACATATGTTTTGTCACAGCCAATGGGCTTGCAGGAAGGAGTAACTGTCGCAGATTCTAAAGATCTTTAACTGTCAGAGACTTCCAGTTACCTCCAGTTCGATTGGGCCATTGGGATTCGATTGTTGCAGACAATCTAGAGTCGATCTTGGGCTATAAATATGTAACATTTGTAATGAATCGAGAGTTGTTAAGTTAGAGTTTTTGGAGAAATTCATATAGTTTGTAGAGATCCAGAGATAGTTTTCTGTCAGAGATTTAAGAGAGAAGTTTGAGACTTTTGCTGTGACCAGTGAATATCATTTGCCTTTATTTTGTTATTCTTGATTTAGAAAGTGAATGTAACTATGCATGTATCTGTGCCTCTTATGTTGCTAGAAAATTAATGAGAAAGACTGAGTTTTGTGCCTTGGTTGATATTTCCTGTGTCATTGCAAATTGTCTGGTTGTGAGCCTTTGATTTTATTCATTTCATTTGTTTATGTTAATCATGCAGTATCTTCTCTTTAATGTGACTGAATCTTAAGGATAGCTTCACTGTGCTTAGTTGAGAGAAACACTTTATTTAGGCGTATCACCATAGATAGATTTGCTTTAATTGTATTTGTAATTCTGTTAGTTTCTATCCTTTTCCCCAAAACCCATTTAAGATAGAGAAGAGCCAGCTTCTTTAAAATTTGTAGGTTGTTTCAGGTAGCAAATCCCACATTCCTGAAACTTCCCATGTTGGTGTTGGAACCTGCACAATTTTATACATCAACAGTATGTATAAACATAAGGCCAATACATGCATTAAAGTACAGTCAACAAGCACAGCAAACACGCCAAGCACGGAGAAGACAGGCCAGTCACAGAGAAGATAGTAATAAAAATGCAAAACACAGAGAAGATAATTACAGTCACGCAAAACATAGAGAAGACAACATTAAAGACACGCAAAACACAATGAATGTAGTGAAGACAGTGATGGCTTTCTTTTTCTTTTTTTTTCATATATAAAATGCAAATGCAAGTACAAGGAAAGTAAACACACCACCCATAATGTAGGAGGGACTCATCACCACCGGTCTTTAAATTGCATATGGGGCAATAGAAACATAATATAAATCAAGTATGCCATACAAATCAAGCATGCCATACAAATCCCAAAGCATAGGAGGGACTCATCACCACCGGTCCTTAGACTATGCGTGGGAACAAACATGCAATACACACACACTTGGGAGACACGGAGAAAACATGACAGGCAAGCGATGGAGTGTTCCTATTTCTAGGTTCATCACCATGTCAGGCACATTATAGACACACACTGACGATCGGGCTTTGCCACAACAATCACCGAAGACACGCCTAAGGGTTGAGTTAGTCACATAACCACTCCCTGCCTCTGTAGAGGACTTTTTAGAAAATGATAGGATGTGCACTCTCCATGAGAAATACACCATCCCCACCTCTGTAGAGGGCTTAAGATAAAAAGGATATATGCGATATCCCACCTCTGCAGAGGGCTTAAATGATGACAAGTTAATTTCAAACAAATCTCAGAGTGCAGGAGGGATTCATCGCCACAAGTCTTTAAGACTGCACCTAAGAACAAACACACTTCACTAGCATCTAAATCAGATAGCTTACCTTATATATGCCCCCACCTTAAGAAGGTTGATATCATGTACCAATATCAAGCACATTAAGGTAGGAAGAAAACACACAAGGGAACATAAGCTCTCGCAAAGCCCATGCCCCCCGGAGGTGACATGTACTTTACAATTGCCAAATGTTCCCACAAACACATTCCTACAAGAAAAGTGTTAGCATCCATATAATCATGATAAACAACAATGCATATGATCATTCACACAAAGAGCCAAGGTTATACTACGGATTCAGAGACTGGGTATAACCGTGGGGCTATACCATAGAAATCTCAAAACCAAGTGTAACCAAGATAAGATTCAAAGATAAACAACGTACACATAGCAGAAGTATTGATATGGTTTGTAAGTGCGATAAGACAACATCAAGATCACATAGAGTGATTCTACTAGCCAAGCATCAAATAATATATATCAACCCCATCATCATGAATGGACTTGGTCCATTTATTAATTTCTCGCTGAAGGGACACTAGGTCCATATCAGTATAATATGTTTTTCGTCATCCGCCTGCTAGATAGAAACACTAGAGGAAGGGAAACAATGAATCAAGAGAGGAGAAACAAGTGCCTTAGGGATAATCACGTAGGAGGGTGCCCCCAAGTCACCAACCACAACGCTATGTCCATAAGACACAACACACAATAATGAAAATAGACGAGAAGCAATATAGAAGAATGATGATACAAATAGAAGAATGTCACAACAGAGGCAGTCTCCCAGTATCCTGGACCTTACAAGAGTCAAGGGTCATCCCAGGAGACTTGAACAACACATAACACATCACGAGGGAAACACAACACGAGAGGTAATGGGTTAGAAATAATTACCTGTAGGGCCAACCAAACTAAGGGTTGTCATCGAACAAATCATCATCATCTTCCCACTCCTGAATGTTAGAGGAAAGTGGGACATAAGCTACCATATCCCAACTCTTATTCTTTTCTTCAAGTTGTCCATTCTTAAGATCTTCTTTGTTTAATTCAATGTTAGGTGAGATGTTTTATTGTTGAATTGCAATTCATTGGGCATAAGCTTGTTGTCTCCTCCTCCTTTCTCTTGCTTGTCTATTTCTTTTTGTTTTACCACTTATCTCTTGTAAGATAGTGTTTTTCTCTTCCATAGGTTTTTGTGTTTTAGTGGAGGAAACACCCGGATCAAATCTCATTTGTCTAGGTGGAATGTTTTGTTGTCAACGACTACCTCCCGGTCCTTGTAAGGATGGTGGGGGAGGAACCTCAGCATAGGGTCTTTTCCTTTTGGTCTAGGATTCTCTTCAAATGCGGGTTGTTCGTCTCTTGTTGTTTCTTGAATAGAAGGACCGACCATTTGATGTAATAGTTTTGTTTTGTAGTTTCTATAGCTCAAGGAGTTAAAATCTGTCCATGGCTTTGGTTCCATTTCAGATCTTTCCCAAAAGTAATCAAGGGTAAAGTGTTGTCTTGTAACCAAAGGTTTGTACTTATTGGGAGGAATAGTATGCACTTGTCCATTCAAAGGAAATTTTACACAGTTATAAATTGTTGAAGGGACAACTTTAATAGCCTTTAACCATGGATGTCCTAATTTTATGTGAAAGAGGTTAGAAATGGGAACAACATCAAATAATTGTTCTAAGTATTTCTCAAATATAGTGACCAATAAAGATATCTTCCCAGAAGTGTTTATAAAGGTTCCCTTATGTGTCTTAATCATCATATCCGAAGGGTCATAAAAGCCTTGCATCAACCCATGTGAATAGAGAAACTCTTCTGTTGCCACATTAGTCATGCAATTAGGATCAATAAGAGTTTCATCCACAGGATTTCCCATTATCTTCATAGTGATATAAAGAGGTCCTTCACTGTTTCCAATTATTCTATCATGAGGTTTAAACACAATTTCAGGTTCAGGGACCTTTCTTTTTAATTAATGCCAAGGAGGTAACCTAGTGTTATTGTTGCGATTAGAAGTCATGTGTATATGTTTTTAAATCAATGTGAAATTAGATTTAGTAAGCTTTTCCAAAAGTTATGCAAAAGACAAGTGCAAAACTATGTATGAAAATGACCTAAAATGCTTATTTTTCAACTTTTTTCAATGCAAATAAGTGAAAGAAAAGGTGTTGTAAGGAAATTGATCAGGGGAAACAAATAATGTGTCTGATGCAAGTCCAATAAAGCAATAATATCCTTCAAAACATCCTTTTGATGTAAATCTAGAGTGATGACAAGTCAAAACCTAGTGAAAATACACTAAAATATGTAATTTTTCACAAATTTTCAATGCAAAGACCCAATAGAAAGGGTGTTGTAAAGAATTTTAGAAGGTACAATAGATTATAGTAGTAATATAAGTCACATAAATCCATAAAATCCATCACAACATGCTTGGAGTGCAAATCTAAGTTAAACCCTAAGGGAAAAAATAGTCAAAATATGCAAATTTTCACCAAATTTCAATGTAAAAAGCCAATAGAAAGGGTGTTGTAAAGAATTTTAGGAGGGGAAGTAGATAATAACCCTGATAAAAACCAACTAGTGCAGAAAAATCCTTTACAACACACCTATGGTGCAAATCTAGAGAGACGATAAGGGCAAAATCTAGTGAAAATCAAGGTTTTCAAACCCTAGGTATGAAATTTTGCAAGAAAACTACTATGATGCAACATTAATGTTATAAATCAGTCCTAATGAGTGTTTTAGAATGGTAGTAAAATATGAAACAATATTTTGACTACAAACCCTAGCTAATGCAAAACTAGGTTATATGGAAAAATGCCCAATTTCAAGCAATTTTCATCAATTTGATCATGAAAATGCAATCTAAATGAATGATGAATAAAAATTTTCTGTATTTTAAATCAGATCTGATGATAATGATAGAAATTTATTGAAATTAAATGCCAATTAATCTAAATTATTTGAAAATGCAAGTTTTTTTATTCAACATGGGTAAACGCTTTTGACTGGAGCTATGAATTGGCTACAATATTAGGTGGATAGGGGGGAGACTGGACCTCGTGACCTCATGCCTACCACAGGAAGTGCTTGCCAATCGAGCCAGGCCCCCTGTCCATTTGAAAATGCAAGTTAAAAATGCTAATTTTTTTCAAAATTTTCAATTTTTTTGTAATTTTTCAAATGCAATAGGATGAACAATGAAATGAATGAATGAAATGAATATAAATCTGAAGCACAAAACTCAGAAAGGTGCAAAATTCAAAAGAACACAGGTTCACCAAAATATTTAGGTTTTTATTTTAGATGTTTAAAGAGGGTTTGTGTTGATGATCCTCCTTTCACCACTAAACATTCAAGGACATTCAATCGAGTAGGAAGTCTACTACACATCTCATGTCACTTGGAACATAGGGGAAGATTAGAATTATATGATTTAGTTGTTCAATTAAGTCCAATTATGCTCAAAACCCTAATTTCATAAATTTGTAAACAAATAGACAAATTAAGGGAAATGATTGCACATAGAGATATCAAATGACAATCAAATGCATACCAGATTTCAAAGTTCAGGAAACAAAAAAGTCGGGGACTAATGAGAGGGCACCCTAGTCCAGTGACATAGTTTTTGTCGGGATCTAGGAATCTTGTCTGCAACCTATTCCTGTTGTTCTGGATATTTTTCTGTTGCAAGATCCTGAGGACTAATGAGTGGGTGCCCAAGTCCAGGCCCCTATTTTCTTCTTTGATCTACAATTTTGACAGTCTGCACTACTCTCCTGCAACTTCACTTCTTCTAGTTTCACAACCTGTAACCTGTAATCATAGAAAAATGGGTTGAGGGTTGTGGTGTTTAGAGGCTTGCCTCAGTCAAGCCCTGGAGAGACATTCAAGTCTTTCAAACACTATTGTCAGATAAAGAGTGTGTATCCCTACGGGATAGAGGTGAAATCTAAATGATAAATGATAGAAAACACAATTGATATCACCTTGTAGTGAAGCTCTCATGGAAGGAAGATGCTCTTCATGCCATGAGGAGATGGATGCCAAATCTACAAATACAAACACAAGAACAACACAAATTCTACTTTGCAACACAATGAATGCCTTTGAATCACTTTCACACAAGCCACAAGTTTGCAATATCCATCTAGTTTACAAATGATAACCTAATCATGCTTATATATGCAACTACAAACATTCCCACTAAGAATTTTGTAATTCAAATTTATCGTGTCAGCACAAGACCTAAATAACGGTCATAAACTAACACTTTGAAATTGGTCCCAACCTAAAATAGGGAAAGACTAGGGTGTGGGTGCCCAATTTCTCCCTCCTATTTCAGGCAAGATTTATGTTAAGTGTATCCCTTGAGTCCCAATTGCCATGAAACTTCAGGGTTTTCTCATCGAGAGTCATCAAAATCATGCAAGATACTCTAAATGCATTATAAAGGACCCGGGATCTAAACCTTAAGAGGAAAAAGCCTCAAAGGTTACTTTTTCTGACATAACAAAGGGAAAAACCATAGTGAGGATTAGCTTGCAATATAATGTAGTAGCAATATCGAATTACAATAGCTCACTTCCAAAGGGCTCACTGCCCTAAGGAAAGAAAGGCTCACTGCTGGTGGACTCACTATCCACTAAAAAAGAAAGAGAAAGAAGAATGGCTCACTGCCATGAATTGAACTGATACAGTTGCATCTAACATATACATGGAATTTAGTTCCAATGAAGCACAACATTGCCTTCGCACTTGCACTCACATCACAACCATCATATCCCCCAAGTGCACTCAATTCATGAATCCTTTAACACTTATTTATACCACCATCAACCTAGAAATAATCTTCAAGGTTGGCAACACAATCTTTAATCCTTGAAACAATCTCCAAGGTCGGAAAACATACAAAATTCAAATTAGGTTTGGACCTAAACAAACTTGCGAATCAAATGAATGAAAGAACACTTCACAGCTTAGCTTAGACCCAAATACATCTTCACACACTTCAACATGCTTCTACAATCCATGAAACACATCCGCAAAGAGTGTTAGCACCCAAGTCAGCCAAACTTGTGCAAACACCAAGAATACTTAGGTACATGTTTCCAAGAACTCAATCATAGCTTGCAGATCAAAAACATGCCTTCAACACAATTTGGAGACATCCACAAACAACATAAAATCACCTAGGAGCCAACAAATCGAGCCACAATAGATCTCACTTGAAGACAACAAATATCACTAGATTACAGACAACTCACAACAAACATTGTCAAACTCTGCTAATCAATAACTTGCTTTCTGGGAGCACCAAATCATAAATCCTTTGGAATGAAGATAGCTAAGGACTTTATAAACATATGTCCAAAACTGCAAGACCAAAAACCAAACTGCAGAGAAGTGCAGAGCAAAATACTTTCTCCCTGTCACATTGCAAATGTTGTCAGGCATAGTCTTCAAACTGGTGAATATAACTTCTACTGCATGGTGATCCAGACCACCAAATTCTGGATTTATCACCTTCAAACACTTCTCTAAGACATATCCAAATCTCACACTCTAGTCTTCAACATAGAAAAAATGCGGAGCAATAATTCAGGTAGTATCCTGCAAGCCAAAATACTCTGCAACATATTGTTTCCACTTGGAGAACAAATTTTCTCAAAAGCAAGTTTGGAAACTCAATATCAGGAACATATTTTTATCATCTTCAGCACTTATACAATACAAAGCAACTAACTCATCATAATCAAGTAACAAAGCAAGAGCACAGTTGACACTAATGACAACACAAACATGTTGACATCAATGACAACATCGATTAGCACATACTCGCAACAAGTGTAGTGTAATGCAATGAAGTAATTTTGATAACTATATAGATTTTTAAATAAGTTTCTAAAGTCACATCCTATAAATGTGCACTCACTTTGATGGGACATCAAAAAAATTCCCTTTTCTATGTAGTGAAGCTTTTCAAAAAAATTAACTAAATTTTACTTTTTTTGGTGAATGGAATTGACCTCAATTTTAAGGGATGATGACCTACTCGTCATGAAAATTTAAAAAAAATAGTAGTTATAATTAAAATATAATAAAATATATGTTTTTAGAATCTACACATTGAGATCTACAAAATGGTATTTTTGAGTTTCGAAAAATGTTATGTACGCAATTGAAAGTTGTAGGAACATTAAGTTTATTTCAATATTTTTAAAAAATTTGTAATTTGTACCAAAGTGATGCCACACATGCATCTAATACACACTTTCAACTAGAATTTTTTTCCAGAACATATCGAGTTAGAATACATTTTTGGCTAAAAATGTATTTTTAATTGAAAATGTTTAAAGTTGTGTGTTCCAAAAATTTTCCCAAAAGGGTAACATAATTTTGAACTTTCACCCTTGAATAATATACATTGAGATTATCATCATTTTCAAGATTATTAATTATATTCAACATGTTCACTATAAGAATTTGCAATATTTTTCAAAAAGTGATTTCATTTTTCTCTAGCAAGTATACTCTATCGTGTTTCATAGCCATAATAGTGTTTTTAGTTTTTCATAGTATTTTTGAAAAAAAAAACTCATATGTTATGTCTTGACTAATCAAACTAATGATATATAGTTATACAAGATCCATATTTAATAAAGACGATCTCTTAATTTTTTAAGGTTCCCATATTTTGCTAGACTAGGAATATTTTAATATGGATCTCCTTGTATGAGAAGTTGTACATGTTAATTTATGATGATAACAAAATTTGAATTTTATGAGCAACAAAATTCAATGTAGAAAATTATATAGGAAGTGTTAATAATAATACATTTTATTTTAGTTAGTTAAAAGATATATACTAAAGTTACACACAAAAATAATCTTTTATAAATTTATAGATAATGTTTTTAAAAACCCTACCTATTCTAAAAGGAGAGGAAGTGATGGTGAGTTGGATCTATCAAATGATGCTAATGTTGATGTTTTTGTGTCTTTGGATACTAGGGAAGTTGAGGAAGATGACTAGTGTTGTAGAAAAATTATTACAATTTCATTATTAGAAAGTTTTTAAATAAAAATAAATTGTGGTCCCAAAGATGATTGAGGGTGAATGTCTATGAACAAAAAAGGAAAGGGAGGAGATTTATAATCATAACAACTTTCCTATTGATAAGTTTCTTCCTAAAGAGGATTCTAAGGATTTGACAAGGGGAGATATTGTTGAGGTGAAGGAAATGGTTGTAGAAGAAGATTTCTTTTAGCACAAGAGTTATGAAATGGATTGGGTTGTTCCTCTCCTTTGATTCAAAAAAATCTTATCACTCCTTCAACTAAGAAGCGTAGAGGGAGGAAACCAAAAGGAAAATATTGCATTTGAAAGCCAAGGATTCTATCAATGTTGGCACTTAGTAGACTATAGAGATTATCCTTTCTTAAAATTAAAGGGGGATGATTTTATCTCACTCTTGATTTTGATTTCCTCACCCTCTAGGGAAAAGTAGAGGGTTTTGAGAGGATGACTCTTGTTTATCTTATTTTATTATTAGTGTTGTTTGGTTAGGAGTCTTGTATGAATTTGAATAGTTTTGTTATCCAAGTAGCTTTTTCAAGTAAGCTCATATAAATTGTTTTGAGGTTTCACCTCATATTCCTTTTGGTTGTTACAAATTTACTTTGAATATGGGTGAGGTCTACAATCAATTCCCTCACTTTATCTAAAAATAAATCTTTTATACATGAAAATATATTCATCATGAAATGAACATAAAATTTAAATAACATAATTTAGTATAAAAATTATATCATGTTCAATGAAAACATTATGGAGTGAAATATTTTTGTCAGTATAGAACAAGAGGCAATTATTTGTACTTTAAAAAATAAAAAATATACAAGTATGGAAGGTAAATTTATAGGGAAGTTATTGAATACTATACCAAAAATATATTTATATTTTGAGAAACCTTACAAGTTGATATAAATTATGCAAGAAAAAATTACAACTTTTATTCTATAAAATTACTAATTAGGATATATATTTTTTATCCAATTAGTGACATATAGCTAATACAAATAATCTTGATGGAGGTAGGATCCTCCATTACATCATCATTGTACTCTTATACATATATATAATCTAATTAAAAAGTCACATTAGCACTGGTTCAATCATGATTTTGATGATAAGATTCTTTGTCTCAATGCTAGAGACAGTAAATCCATCTCTTTCTTTATAGAGAAGTTGTAGACCTTTTGATAAAGTATATGCATTGTCTTTACTAATTACTGGAACATTATCGGGTTTTAAATATTCCCAATTTAATTCTTTGAGTCTTTCATCAATTAAAGAATTGAGATACTTCAATGCATCTTCCTCATTAGATCCAAGATGATCTTTCATATAACATGTTATACATGATGCTACTTCTCCACGATCTGCCTCAACCTTCATGAACAACATTAAATTTTTTTGTAAGATGTCAAATATAGTTAACCTTAAATCTATGTCAATTGATCATATTCTAAGAAGCATGAGACTATGAAATTTGAAATTTCCAAATTTATTGCATACCTTAAAAGTCCTTGTGTCACCTCTTAATCTAAGTGTTAAGCATAATAGCTCATCAAATCTTGATGGATAATCAATTTCTTTGAGAATGACATCAGAAAGAGGCACATCTAATGATAATACAGGTTGTAAGGTCACAACACGAGACCCAGAACTCACTTTCCCATTCTCCAAATATTCCTCCAAAGATGGTATATAACCCTCAGCAAGCCACTTTGCTTCTTGCATGTAAGAATCTATGTAAACTTCCCACTACATTCAAAGAACATTCTAGGTTAATATTAATACCTAATGATAATCAAAGTAATAAGAAAAATCTAACAAAACCAAGCCCAAAAAAATATTAAGTCAAATATCCATATAACTTTAAAAAAAGAAAAAGTTCAAATTACTTCATGATGTTAAGAGAAACTAACATAATAATATTATTATGGGGGACTAGATATTAATTATATATAGTAGAATATAAAAACTAGAATATCTAATATACATTAAAAGTAAAAATGAATACATTGGTTAAGTTTTTAGCATTTCATTCTTGTTAGTATTACAAGTAAAATCACTATATCGAAGTGTAACTTGAAAACTAAAACATGATATAATATGTGGATTAAGTGTTTCACCTTACATACTAGGTCTCCTATGGATGTAGGACAAACAATAACCTAAAATATATTGAAATATTTATTAACCAAATAATGATTATAACTCTTGAAACATGTGTCTACACCTTGTTTTAGTAAAAATTGAATAGAAAATTTGATAGATTTTTGTACAAAGTGCATAGAAATCATGTTAGAAAAGCATTGAAATTAATTTTTTAGTTTGGTTGTAAGATTGAAAGAAGAACTTCAACATTGCATCTAATAATTACAAATTGAGCCTTCTTTATAGAGTGTTAGTCTTTTTTTCCTCTATCCTTTGTAAGTCTAATTTGTGATAGGGATTAAATTTCTCCTTGTGCACTTGGGCTTGTAGAATAAAGATTTTGCTAATCTGGACTTTAGCTGAATATTCCTCATCTTCTTTGGTTTCTAGTCCAATCAGGGCTTCTACTTGGTGAAAAAATTATGTGCATTTGTTTGGTTCATCCTAAATGCCCATCATACCAAATATTGGAGTCTTTCAAACATGACTTTGGGACTTGTCGTAATTTCCAAAATTCTTGGAAGTGGATCAACAATCTTTTTCCTTACTTTAATCCAAGATATTTTGCCTATTAGATTGTTCTATTTTGAGATACAACCTCACAACCTAGTTACATTGTTAAAATTTTATATTTCCTCAAATCTTGTATTTTATTTTAGCTTTAGAAGGCTAGAAATTGTGTTATTTTTTAATGGAAAAGCTATAGATTTTTTTTTCACAATGGGAAAGTTTATGTGTGTACCTATGTTTATTTTTATATTTAGTAATAGATGATGAAGTTGGAACTAGGATTCTTGTGTGCTTGCAATACCTCCTCAACCACCCAAGGAGTGTTCTTTGTACTCTGAGCAAATTTCTACTCAAAAAATGTTTTCATCGACTTCTCAATGATGAAATCACTCTTGTAGTTGGAGTTGCTTCTTGCCACCTCATTCTCAATGGATGGGGTGGACTCCTCCCTCATGGGGGAAAGTTTCTCGGTAAATATAGGGTGATATCAAGGTGTCTTTTATGCATCTATAATCTATCTAGGGAGTGTTGGTGCCATTTTCAAACCAAGACCATTAGCATGGATAATAGGTTCATAATACTCCTTTCAAATAATTGTCCCCTTGGCTAGGTTGTTAATAGGAGGATCATCCCCCCTCTTCCTAGTGCATCATCCTATGCTTAGTGGTAGCATGTGTGTTGTGTTTCTTGTTTTGGTTGGTTTCCTTTAGTTGTATCTTTTAGTCACATATTTTGGTAGGTCATGCATACTTACCAATCCTCTCATTATAATCTTTCTATTATATAGTTCTAAAATTTTATGATTAATTTTAGATAATCATAGAAGATCATTGTTCATAAAAGATCACTACTCTACTACAAGGAAATATAAGGTAAAGAATTTCCAAATAAAGTGGAAAATTTGTGTATCTTTAATTTAAAAAAATAAAGGTAAGTTTGATCAAAATAATATGAAAATAAGGCCTCTTAATCGATACATAACATGATTTACAATAAGGTTTTACTGATATTAAATAATTAAATAACAAAAAAAATTCTAGATTAATATCATTCTCATTACCAATAATATTTAATAAGCACAAGAAAGAATAAGAAAAGTATCATCTTCCTATACAAGAAAAAAATAAATAGGTCAACAAATCAATTGAATTGAGAAAAAAATAAATAGGTCAACAAATCAATTGAATTGAGAAAACTAAGTCTAAAATATAGCTAATGTTGTAACATATAGCTAATGCATGCAAATCAGTTCATTTTTTAAATAATTAAGGTTCATATTTTCCAATGAATTATAAATTAGATGTAAATAGTAATGAGGTTGGGTTTAAGTTTTAAAAATTAGTGAAATGAATATCTTAGTCAAGTAAATTTGATTATCTATACATTATATACTATAGAACACTAATTATATTGATTAAAACATAGTAATATTTAGGAATTCATACAGCTTTACGTGCGTAGTCAAGTGTGTCTCTGCCTTGAGTTTTTTTGGCTTCTTGAGCCATGTCCCTCACAGCCTCATCAAAAGCCTTGAATGCCACTTTCATAAATTCTGGAAGTCCTTCCATGGCTAATAAATCCCACCTTACATGAAGCACAACATAATATGTTACTACATTTTCAATATATAAATGAAATATTTATTAAACAAAATATTCATTGTATATTAATGTCTAGAGAAGTGTGTTTGAGTAAGTACATAAGAAAATAGAAAACTAAACCCATTTATGTTTGTTCACCATAAACCACAAAAAATGATACTTAACATGTCATTTTTTAACATGGAGAGCAAGGCCCCCACATAAATAACTAGCTTGTTGACAATGCCTATTGTTTAAGATTTTCCTTTATATCACCCCAATTGACCACTAAAAATAAATAAATACCTTTTAATGGCTTTTGTGAAGATCTCGAGCTCATCTAGAATTCCATAGGTGTCATAAATATCATCCAAATATGTGACAAGTGCTGACATCTTTGCAAACCCAATTCTAAAAGTAGAATATTTTGGCTCAATACACCCTGCAGCTGCCCAAAAGTAATATTCCACATGGCGATGTCGAGCAAACTCTAGTTTAGCTAAACCAGACTCTTCCCACCATCTAAAATGCACACACATTACTCAATAAACTTGAGTTTCTAAATTGCCAGCTATACATTATATTCTAAATAATTTAAGGCTCAAAAAGTATAGAATATCTTCCATAACATGAATTTCTCACCTTGAGAGTATCTGAAGCTCTTGTTGTTGCAGTGACTGGATCATATTAAAGTCCAACTTTGCTAGTTCTAAAAGTTTTGAGTAGAGAATACTGTAACAATTCAAACATTTTAATGTTAAATTTTTTTAGAGATCTTCAAGGAGACTTAAAATGTTAATATTAAAATATTCAAATTTATGTTCTATTAAAAATTCTAAAATCTTTAATGTTAATTTTTAATTTTTTTTCTCTAAGGTTTCAAATAAGTAGGAGATGAGGATGTTACAAGGTATTGAAATTACTTGTTGATGCTCATGTTAGCCCATGAACTATCTTCTCCATATATGTCAATATATGTCCTTGCTTCCAACCTGGGAACATTGGTGTGCCAACCATACTCTAGATTGAATTCAATCTGTTACATCACATAAATTAGAATACCATTTAATAAATGAATTCATAGACTTCATATAAAAAATATTAATAGGTAGATACCTCTCTTGAAAGATTTGTATTGTCAATCCTTTGTAGAGCTTGCTTTAAATATGTAGTAGTAAAGGATTTCACATCTTCCATAGCTTGCTCCCCAGGAAATGCAATGAGTGAAGCTCGAAATAAATTTAAAATGACTTTTATCTCCTCTTCATTTGATTGACTATTTGAGTACAACAATTGTCCATCTTTACGTATGAAGTGTTCCAACATTTCTGACAAGATATCAAGTAAGAAGGAATTTCATGTTTTATCAATAGTCTAAAACAAATTTACAATATCAAGGTTTAGTACTTTTAGAGGAAAGAAAAAAAATCAATTATTAAAACTAAAAAAAATTAATATAGTTCAAAAATAATTGTGACTTGATGTTCAAATTTGAAACTACAATACAAAGAGAGCACTATTCTATAGTCTATAGTTTAGTTACAATGGTAAACCTCTACCATTTCTAAGAAAGTATATCCAACCAAACCTTTAACAAAATTTAAGGAATCTAAAAAAAATTATTATTAATAAATATAACTGTATTTGTTACCTATTAAAGTGAAGCCTTATTCTTCCTATAATATATTTAGAACTAACAATTATAATCGAGTCATGCACTATATATCAATTAATCATGTTGAACTTTTATAGAATGAAAAAAGTTTGTGGTTGCATAATCAACTTAAATATTTATTAGCCAACTTCATTTAATGGTTTGAAGGGTTTATTGATCACATACTAGTTTTTCAAATTCAAAAAACTTCAAGGCTCTTTAGTTAATTAGAAAGGATCTTGATTAAAAAAATGCTTTATGTGGTTTGAATCTACAACTTCATGATTTATAAACTTTACAAACTTACCTAAATATGTACATACAAATCTATTAAATTGCTAGTTGGTTGTTTATTAAATTGTTTGTTGGTTTCTAAATTTATAAAATTAAACAACAATTATAACATATTTATTATTAAACTCTTTCAAAAAAATCTTAGAAGTTTAGTTTTTTATTTAAAAAAATTATATCTATATAAATTATTATGTAATACATTATTTTATCAAGACAATCCAAAATCAAATACTTAAATGATAATCTTTTAAACAATCAAAATTTATACATAAAAATATTTAACTAATATTTCTTTATATTAAAAAATTTTAACTCTTTTTTAAATAATTATAAAATCAATAAAAAATAGAAAATTTCCTATATAAAATTAGATAATTTAAATAAATATAAAATCAATAATTTATTTGAAAAATTCCTATATAAAATTAGACAATTTAAATAATCTTAAAAATAATATATTTTTAAGATAAAAAATTCTTGTAAGATAAAGTAATCTCAAACATTATAAAAGTCAATAACATATATTTACAGCTAAGATGCAATTTTTTTTTTTAATATAAACAATTATAATAACTAATTCTTTTCTGATTCTATAATATAATAGATTATACTATCACATCCCTAAATTCCTTTAACCCTTCTGTATTGTCTTAGATTTGATACCTTATGGATAAGGTCATTATTGCAGAACACACTTTTGCTACCATAATCTCTTGGATCTAAATAAGGTTTAAAGTTATCTTGTCTATTTTCCATAGATTCCAAATGGGTCTTTAACTTAAACTTTAAAAAAAAAAAAAATCTGATTCAATGACTGCAGATGTCACCTGAAGAGACGCCATATCTGTGTAGGCGAAGAATTCGAAAACCCAAGGCTGTGGTGTTTAGATCTGCACAATGACTCTCTCTACCAGATCCAAGGCCTTCGTCATCCCAATATCTGCTATTCAAATAATTTCTAGACATGAGAATTAGCCTAAGGAATACAGTCTATAATGTATATAGATCGATCATAGTCATAAACAGCTATGCATTTTGATCAGAATACTGACTGTTTACTTGAAGACTCAGATTCCAACATAAACAGTCTGTGCTGATCAATACAAAAACATGATAATATTAATCCTGAAGCTTGAAAAACAACAAACCTGTAAACATAGTCCAGAGCTGTTTTTATTTCATTTTGAAAATGACGGTCAATTCCAAGGCGTTCTACGTTGTCTACCATTGACAGATGTTGAAACAGATCGTCTGCAGGTGAAGACTGTACAGGAAGGGCATTGAACATGTTCTTGATATCCTTAATGAGCTTCTCAGCACGTTCACCATAAGAGGGAGCCTGTGAGGCATCACAGATCGAAAGAAGTAAGACAAAAGAAATGAGAATTTCTATCACACTGGTGATATTAATTTTTACGATTTTCATGAAATATGGATCATATGTTTGACTTAAAAACTACGCAGTTAAATCCTGAAATAAAAATATCATAATTTGATATGCTGAGAAGAATACCTCCTACTTGTCAACTATGTACCCATTAAACTCAGCTCAGAATAAATAGTAAATTAGCTTACCTCATAAGATTTTGGGAGAGATTGTATGAAATCATCGTTCCACAAGTTAGGGTGATGATTGCCAATGCGTCGTGTTATGCCTTCATCAGTGGTAATCAATGCACAATTGATGGGAATTTGAGCAACTCTTCGGCGTGCAGGGATTTTGATTGTAGGGTATGCTGTATTGAAAAGCTTATGATGAAAAAGAGGCTTAAGTGGTGGCTTCTGTAACTTGTGTCCAACCATAGTGGAAGCCAATGGTGTAATGCAACCTAGAGACATTTTGGCTCTAATATTATCCTTCTTGGCGAGGAGGATCCTTTTCTTTATTAATGTGAAGCTTGTCTTCCACTCCAATTTATAGGAGCTTCTATCACATTCTAATTGGCTGATACGAAGCTAGGCTACTGCAGAGTTTATTTTTCTAGTGGACTAAACACGGAGACACCTAATTCAAAACACTATAAGGTGGGTTAGGTGAATGTCTCCATCCCAACATTCAACCTCGTGCGAAATAGATGGTTAAACAATTGCATGATTTCTTTTGGAGCTAGCTGGCTACTGCAGAGTTCATTTTAATATCATTTTTCTACATGATTAAACACGGAGACACCTATTTCAAAACACTATAAGGTGGGTTGGTGAAAGCCTCCATCCCAACATTAAACCTCGTGCCAAATAGATGGTAAAATAATTGCATGATTCCTTTTGAAGCAGACAGATAATGCCATTGTAAAAAGTGTGATGGCAGACAGATAATGACCGGAATTATTTGGTTGTCTGATTTCCCATGTAATATCCTAAATATTGAGAGTTTAGGGACTGCTTTCAAATATGCAGTAAAGATTGAAGAAAATTTGAAGGAATATTTTGCAAACAACAAATAGAAGAGAGAAAGTAGTAGCAAGTTCATGGGAAAGCAGACAACTAAATAATTCTCCTCACGAGCATTAGTAACGAAGAAAGGCACAAAAGAAAATAGAAAAGGACAGGTATGTGATGTGAAGTTCATAAGAGCCTCTATTGTAACACCAAAAATTATTGAGCCACCAAGACCCTAAGGACATGAACATATGAAGTGGAGAATGAACCTAAATTGTTGCCTATAGATTCTTTTGAGCAGAAGGACAGTGATCAAAACATTGAGGCTGATCCATATGTAACAGTTACCACAGCCAAAGTCTTGCAATGAGAAGATGAGGAACACCTATTTCATTCACAAATGTGGGTAAATGGAAAGGCCCTACATCTTATTATTGATAGCAAAAGTCAGAAGAATTTGATCTTTATTGAGATTGTCAACAAATTGAACCCAAAAACAACACCTCATCCACAACCATACTCAATAGGGAAACACTGGATACAATAGTCACTTCAAGGGGGCCAACCTCCCAATGCCACTTTGAGGGGCCAATCCTCCCAATAGAGCATAAATTCCAATAACAATCTTTAAGATGCATTCCACTTGGGAAGTCATTACGGTATATAGAGTCTTCCTAAAGACAATTACTACTATTCCATGCATGTGGGATAAATATTTTATTCTAACTAACTAGTGGGATGACTTACAAAGTATATGCAAATCAATACATTATTTATTACTACGTAATACACTATATAATACTATGTGCCCTTAGGTACATTACATTCCATCCCCCTTAGATATGTTTCATCTTTGAAACATAAAACACAATATTCAAGTACATAGCATATCACAAAATATGAGCTTGAAATAACTACATTACATAATAAAAATATGTTCTCCTCGAAGCTTGACAACCAAATTGAAGCCTATCCATGCATCTTCTTATTCTTCCTCTTCTTCCTTTTTTGCTTGGATATGAGCATATACAACTGTGTTATTTAAAATGTGACCTAGAGACGACATGAGTGAGTTAGACTCCAACATGACACATGAACCGTATCCTTGCTATGAACAACTACCTAGTCACTCCCACTCTCATGGAAAGATCCAGTCGAGTGGAGGTACAACCACAACCGTGGGTTTCTATGATCACGAGAGAGAAAAACATCATGAATCGTGGCTAGGTTGATCGTATGATGTATGGATGTGTATGTTTGTCATAAATTGCTATGAATGTTGTGATGTTGATGAAAATGTTCAATGGCTATTGTGGTTGTGATTATAATATGAATCAAAGGGTCACTTGTTCTAAGCCTAGATTGAAGACTATTTTGCTCATTTATGATGCAGAGGCAATCTAGCCTCTTTTGATCATCTTGAATGTATTGGTTGTATGAGCCCTTGTTGATAAATAATACTTTGTTGATGTTCTTTGGGTTCTCTTCTTTGTTTTGTGTTGTTTTGAATGAGATGTGGTTGAGGTATGTTCTTTCTAATCTCGTCTAAGAGGGATTTTACCCAATCTTCCGTAATGCCTAGGCACATCAAATTCTAGACAAAATGGGGGAAAACTTGATTTGTTTTGTTGAATGTTTGACTTTTTTGACCTCGTAATGAAAATGAGGGTTTTCTTGATCTCTTGATTTTAATCATGTAAAAAGTAATCTGACATTATAACATTCTCAAATTAACTCAAGACTTAAATGTAAAATGATATAGCATAAACTTTGTGAAAATGAAATAGAATAGCACTATGCAACACACAAATTTGTAATTTCAAATTCTTTTAATGAAAGGGTAAAGAAAATCACTCAAGTTTCAATGCATACACTTTCATAAAAGAGGGTTTGCAATCTAAATGTGATTTAGGACATAAAACTAATTTAGATATGATGTTATAAAGGATGCAAATTCCTTTAAAGCACAGGTTCACCAAAATGTTTCAAGTGAAAAAGTAGGGTTCCTTAAAAATAAATTAAGTCCTATTCTTTCACAAACCAAACATTAGGAAGATAAGAACTGAACTTGGGGTTAAGCTACATATTTCTTATACTTTCCTTTATGCTAACTAGGTCTGATCAAGTGTTTAGATTAAGATTTCACAAGTTTGTTTCACTCACTAATCATAAAACTCTAATTACACAATGTGATTGTAACTGACTGAATTCAAAGACAAATATGAACAAACAGATCACAGAAATGCAGAGAATAAGGTATAGAGAGTGAGCACCCAAAAAATGAGGACCAACTAGACTAGGGCGCCCACTCCAAAGCCCTAAAGCTTTTCATCTGTAAAAATCTTTTGTACCAGGTATCTGACAACCTCCGATAGCTCCCAGATCCTGAAGAATATTCCCAAGAGAGATAGGGCACCCGCTCTTTAGTCCCAAAAGTATCGTGATCTGGAAATCTGAAACTCTGTGATGACTATGTCCGCAATATCCATCTTCTTGTCACTCATTTTCACCATATCTTGTCAAACATGATCTGCACCTACAAAAGGAGGAGAAAGATGGTTGTGGCTATTTAGGATCTTGCCTCAGTCAAGCCCCATTTTTTATATTCCTACCTCAACAATAGCCAATGATAAAGATTTGCAGAAGTGTGTACTCATCTAACAAATGTGTATATAGAAACATAAAACCCTAGATGACTCAAGCATCAAGGAAAAGATCAACAATTTGCAGAAACATAAAACCTTAAGGAGATGAAAGAAATGAATACTTGCATGAAAAAGAAGGTGAGGTAGCTATATCTATGGAGGATTCCCAAGCTTGATGTTGGAGGCTTCAACCCTTCTCCCGATCATGCAAAAGGTGTACAAACCTTAGGAAGAGTAATATAGTCTTAAGATCTTGATTCCTAATCTCCATCCATGGTCTCCATGATAGAAAATTCAAATAATTTCAAGAGCTTCAACAAATCACTGATCTTCAATGGCGATTTTGGCAGATTTTTGGCATAAATCTTGCATGTAGATTATGTGTGATAAAGTGATTTTTAAATGTCTTTAAGTATCTAACCTTAGGAATTTTAAATTTTGAAATAACGTCTCAACATCGCGTGAAAAACAAAAAAATTGAAAATGGAATCCTGAGGTGTACAGCAGGAGTCGACACCCCACCAAGATTCAAAATCCCAAAAGATGGGATGAGACTAGGGCACAGGCGCACAAGTCTAGTCCCTCATTTTTCTATCAGATCTGCATCTAGGAGGTTCCAGGGACCCAAAATCTAAATTCCCTTTTTAGGTTTAGTCGATAGTTATTGTAGAGTAAAAGACTCTACATTTTGTATCAGTCGCAGCGCGTCCGCGGGTTTACAATTTGTGTCTGTTAATGTTTCTGAGAGTGGCTGCGAGGGTTTCATTTTGCCAAAGCCGCGGGAGTCACCAAGTGTCGAGCCCCAGTTTGAGCCGCACTTTTGTTTCTAAGTTATAATCGTAATGCGGAGTGTGCCACGTAGCGGAGGATGTGTTTCAACCCTGCGGAAGGCGCCACGTGTCATCAGCGGAGGGACTCGCTAAATGTTTCAGCGTAAGTGCGGAAGGCGCCATGTGTCTTTAGTGGTAGCCGCAGAGCTTGCCAAGTGTCAATTTTTGTGTGCTTGTTTCTATATGTTTCAATGCTAAGTGAAGAAAAGAGGTGGGCCACAGTGTAAAGTATCAAATGAAGCGGAATGCGCCACGTGGTGGATGCAGCTCCAAAGATAAAGGTTTTTGTCCCTTTCTCTGGTATTAATAAATGTTTCTCAAATAATGCGAAGCCCCACATGTGTCAACCTCCGTGTGAGTCTCAAAGGGTTTCTAATGTTTCAAGAAATGTAGCGGAAGCTGACACGTATTATTTCTTGTTGCTACGAAAGCTGCCACCTACCCCTTTTGAAAGCTAATGAGCGGAGGGTTTTGGGTCCCATTCCTAACAGTGTCTTAAAGCTTTAATGTTGCGGATTACGATAGTTGTCATAGGCGGAGTTCTCCCGAATACAAAGACACAATTAAGTATCAAAGCTGCGGATAAAGACACATATTATTTCTAGTTGCTGCAGAAGTCGCCAAGTGTCGCTTTCCTATTTCTTCCCGAGAGATGAAAGAGTTTCAAGTTGTGTGCACGGACACTGCCATCTGTCGTGGAGTTTATTGTTTCTAAAGAGCGCGGAAGCTAACAAGTGTCAGTTCCTTATAAGAGGAGGTATGCCACATGTGCTTTGTCATAGCCAATGGACTTGCAGAAGGAGTAACTGTCGTAGATTCGAAAGATCTTTTAATTGTTAGAGACTTCCAGTTACCTCCAGTTCAATTGAGTTGTTGGGATTCGATTGTTGCAGACAATCTAGAGTCGATCTTGTGCTATAAATATATAACAATTGTAATGATCAAGAGTTTCTTTTTCAAGTTAGAGTTCTAGTTTCCAGAGATAGTTTTCTATCAGACATTTAAGAGAGATTTGAGACTTCTGCTGTGACCATTGAATATCATTTGTCTTTATTTTGTTATTCTTGATTCAGAAAGTAAATGTAACTGTGCATGTATCTGTGCCTCTTATGTTGCTGGAAAATTAATGAGAAAGACGGAGTTCTGTGCCTTGGTTGATATTTTCTGTGTCATTGCAAATTGTCTGGTTGTGAGCCTTTGATTTTATTCATTTCATCTGTTTATGTTAATCATGCAGCATCTACTCTTTAATGTGACTGAATCTTAAGGATAGTTTCACTGTGCTTAGTTGAGAGAAACACTTTATTCAGGCACATTGCCATAGATAGATTTGTTTTCATTGTATCTGTAATTCTGTTTACTTCTTACCCTTTTTCCTAAACTTGTTTAAGATAGAGAAGAGCTAGCTTCTTTAAAATCTGGAGGTTGTTTTAGGTAGTAAGTCCCACATTCCTAAAACTTCCCATGTTGGTGTTGGAACCTATGCAATTTTACACATCAACAATTTTTGGCATGCTGGGTGGGACCATTTCTTGAAGTTTCTGTCAAGATTGTATGAGCCACAAAGTCACAGGAAGTCAAAGCTGTGGACCTATAACTAGAGCTCAATCTGCTACTAATCCAGACATTCTTTTGCCACCATTGATAGTGAATCCAAGGAGGAGAGTGAATCAGTTTGTAGCAGCACCAAGAGCAAATATGGGAGCACATGTAGCCCCAAGGAATTATGCAAGTTGAAACACTGGTAGTCCTCTAATTCTCCCAATACCACCAACCACTTGGGATGCTATTCTAGCCAATGCTCTGAAGGCTCTGCCCAAGTTCAGTGGGGAAAATTTCAAGACACCTGAAGAGCATCTGCAAGATGTATCTGATGTCTGTGCAGTGCATGTGATCACTCAACAGAATGTGGCTATAAGACTGTTAGCAGCTTCTTTCAAAGGGAAGGCTCTAGACTGGTATAGATCTTTAACCCCAAATACAATATCTACATGGGATCAGCTTGGTGATGCTTTCTTTGAAGGACTTAAAGAAAAGGGGGATAAATCTTCTTTGCTGCAACAATTGATCACCATCAAAAGGGCACCACAAGAAGCTATGATTGATTTCAATTCAAGATTTCAAAAGACTTGGGAGAGGATCCCTGCCACAGCAAGACCATTACCAGGTATGGCTATTGTGTTTTACCTTAAAGCTTTAAACTCAGATATATCAGTGATGATCTAGTCTCTTGGAGGTCAGACACTACTAGAAGCTTATGAGTTGGTAGTCAAGGCTGAAAATAACCTAATAGATGCTGGAAAACTGCCCCCAAGGCCTCCTATGCCCATGTTCCTAGAAATTACCTTGTCATTGCCTCAAGAAGCACCTAACCCTTCAACCCCGCCTGTGTCTATGTATTCATTTCCTCAACAACCTGCTAAAGTAATTGCCCCTGCTCAATCATCTGAAATGGATGATGTCAAGAACATCTTAAGAACCTTCTCAAATGAGATAATTAACCTAAAGAGACAACAAAATCCTTATCCAAAAACTCCTTATCAAGGTTATCAAGGAAATAGACCTCCCTTTCAGCCAAATCAATATTAGGGCCCTCAAAGGCAAGCTAATCCTTAGCCATCAAACCAATTAGTCACAATCCCTACACCTCTACAGACTGTTCCTCCTAATCCCAACAGGGAAATTGTTTCAAGGAAAAATAATTTTGCAGATGCTACAAATGCTTGGTGTTTTCCTTGCAATAATGCCCATATGCCCAGAGACTGCCCCAGAGGAAATTTATAGAAGAAGATAGCAGAACAGAGAGGATTAGAAGGACAATTTGTAACTTCTAACACTTCACAATATCAGTCTCCTGGTGTACAAAATGCAGTCCTAGTGGCCCAGATGCAAGGAATGTCCTTACAATAGGAAGAAGAAATAGCCCCTGAGCATGCTTTATTTTCATGGATTGAAGATGAAGAGTCAATGTTTTTGAATGAAGCATCTACTTTCAAGAAGCCATTGGTACAATTAGATTACTATACTAGAGCAAATAGGAGAATGATGGAACAGCCTGAAGTCACTAATAATGAGATCATGGGAGCTTCCCCCTTTCAAGGTCATCAAAACACAGTTGCTAGACAAGAAATGCCCTAGCTTGTGTAGAATCAAGTAGCCTCAGGTCAAGTTCAAGAAAAGGCAAGGTACCCTTATTACTCAAAGGCCCAAGCATTAGGACCTGTGAATGTGGTGGATCAATTAAAAAGAACTCCAGCACATGTATCAATCTAGGACATGTTAACTATTCCCGAATAGAAGACACTGTTACAAGAGGCTCTGCAAGACCAATAAGTCCCCAAACATACTAGTGCTAAAGGAGGATTTGCTGATAAAGAAAAGTTGAAGCTCAAAGATACTATACCTCTGTAAACAACAGCCCTGTTGAATAATGCATCTGAGGTAGGTAATTCTAAACCAGATCCCTTTTATTTGACTCTAATAGTTGGGAAGAAACTGTTGCATAATGCAATGATAGACTCTGGGGCTAGTACTACAGTAATGCCAAAACAAATAGCAGATGCTTTGAAAATAAAATATGAGCCACTTACAAGGGGCGTTATGCAGTTAGATGGGAAATTTGTGCAAACAATAGGGAAAATTAAACAACTCCCATTGCAATTATATACTTGCCCCAATATAATTGTAAACCAGGATGTGGTAGTCATAGATATTCCCCCTGTATTTGGTCTATGCTTATCCAGAGATTTCACAGCCAAGATAGGAGGTTATATGTCACTAGATTGGTCACACCTCATTCTGAGAACCAAATATGGGACAAAGATAAAAATAATGTCTAAGCCATTATCAAAGGACCATATCACAAATGAACCAACCCCAAAATTAGAGGTAGCCCATGCTATGTTGAATAAAGAAGAGAGAATCTTTGTTGAAGAGTTAGGTGACTGGACTGAACATGACCAACAGAAAGAAGAGAATAATCAGTTGTTGACTATGATGCAAAGTGATCCCTTTGGAAATTATGACTCCATAGGTCTAGGCACTTATGTCATTTTTTATGAAGCCCAAGAGATCCCTAATGTTTTAAGGGAAGAGCCCAATCAGACTCAAGAATCTGAAAAAGACTCAGAAATCTGGACTCTAAATTTTGATGGGGCTAGAAGTAAGAATGGAGCTGGAGCAAGAGTTTGTCTTACTGCCCCAAATGGTGAGAAAATTTTAAGAGCCATTCACTTTCAGTTTGCCTCAGTAGCCAAAAATGTAAGATCTTATAGGCACAGAATTTGGGACCTAATAGATGGCTTTGAGGCTTTCAATATTGAAGTAGTTCCTAGAGCCCAAAATTCTGAGGCAGATAGAATGGCACAGATTGGTTCACAGTTTGACCCAACAACTGATTTACTAGTCAATAATGAGTCAGTCAAAGTGATAGTAAGACCAACTATGCCAGACAATAACCAAAATTGGCAAGTTTTTGAAAATGATTTCCAAGTACTTTCATTTTTACAATAGTTAGGAGAATTTGCTGATCAGTTGCATCCTAAAATTGAAGAGGCTTATGGTGACCAAATTATTCAACTGAAGTCAAATAAGCTCCCTAAAGGACTGATTACATTAGAAAACTTATTTGACCCAGAAGATGTAAGCCTGGAGAAGAAGAGGTTTCAAGCAAATAAAGAAGATTATTCTGAAATCCAAGTTAGTGAAGGAAGAAAATTGAAGATTGGCAATTCTACAACCCAGCAAGAAAGAGAAAGGTTGATTGATTTGTGTGAAAGATATGATAGGGTGATTGCCTGGACTATAAAGACCTCCATGGCTATAATAGAGACATCATTCAACACACCATAGAGCTTACTGAAGGATCTAAACTAGTCAGATAGAAGAAAAGGCCAGTGAATCCTAGAATTGAGCCTCTAATGGTGGATGAATTGCAAAATCTCTTAGAGTCAAAGATAATTTTTCCAATTAAACATTCAACCTAGGTATCAAACCTAGTGCCAGTAAGGAAAAAGAATGACGACATAAGACTCTATGTGGATTTCAGGGATTTAAATAGAGCATCTTTGAAATATCATTATCCCCTGCCCTCTATGGAACAAATTTTACAGACTGTGGCTGGATCAGAGAGATTTTCCCTGCTGGACGGTTTCTCTGGATACAATCAGATTTGGTTGGCTGATGAAGACTAGCATAAGACTGCATTTACTACTAAATGGGGAACATTTGCATATGCTAAGATGCCTTTTGGCCTATCAAATGCTGGAGCTACTTTTCAAACAACCATGGATGTAGCATTTGGGGAGCTTATAAACAAGATCATCCTAATTTATCTAGATGACCTCACTATTTTCTCTAAAAATGTTGTGGATCATTTTGACCATTTAGAAGTTGTTTTTAAGAAATGCCAAGAGTTTGGAATATCCTTGAATCCCAAGAAGTGTATCTTTATAGTACCTCAGGGTAAATTGTTAGGGCACATAGTGTCAAAGGAAGGAGTCTCTATTGATCCAGAAAGAGTCACTGCCATAATGAATCTATCTCTGTTAGTCAATAAGAAAGCAGTTCAATCTTTTCTAGGAAAGATCAATTTTGTCAGCCGTTTCATATCTGACTTTGCAAGTCTAATAAGACCAATGACACTATTGCTAAAGAAGGACCTAGCTTTCAAATGGACTGCAGAAGGGAGACATACTTTTGAAGAGATCAAAACAACAATTTCAACAGCCCCAGTACTCAGAAGCCCAGACTTCTCTAAGTCTTTTATCATGTATGTGTATGGAGGAGAATTCAGTGTTACTGTTGTCTTAACTCAGAAAGATGAATAGCAAGGAGAGCATCCAATAGCCTTTTTCTCTAGGACTCTTAGGGAATATGAGGCTAGGTACAATTTTGTAGAGAAGCAGGCATATGCCATGGTCAAAGCCCTTAAGAAATTCAGACATATGGTCACAGGGAATAAGATTTTGATATTAGTGGCTCATCCTAGTGTAAGAGAATAAATTATGGAGGGTGAGATCACTGAGAAAAGAGCAAACTGGATAACAAAGATCCTCAAATATGATGTGGAGGTCAGACCCACTAAGTTAGTAAGGGGCAAAGGATTGTGCTAATATATGGCTCAGGACATGGAGAAAATGATGACACAAGAAACAAAAAGAGAAAATGTATTGAAAATACAAGAGGTTGATCAAGATTCTTGGGTCACAAACAGAATACAATTCATGAAGCATGGGATTTTCCCAAATGAGCTCTCCCATGACAAGAGAAGGTATTACAGGAAACAAGGGGCCCACTTTGTATTAATTGACCATATTCTATTCAGAAGAAATGTTGATGGCATACTTCTGAGATGTATAGAGAAAGATGAAGCTCAAAGAATACTACATGAGTTACACCATGGAGCCTCAGGAGGACACTTTTCAGTAAGGACCACAGCAATCAAAGTGACCCAAGCAGGATACTTCTGGCCCACTCTATTCACAAATTGCTATCAGCTGGTTAAAGAATGCCAGGCCTATCAGTTTTATACAGGGAAAAGAAGAAATGTTGCAATGCCTCTAAGCCCCATAATTGTAGATGTACCCTTTTCCCAATGGGGTCTATATTTCATTGGTATGATCAATCCAGTGTCAAGTATGGGACACAAATGGATCCTTACAGCCACAGATTACTTTACTAAATGGAGTGAAGCAGTACCACTTAAGGAAGCAACAGAAAAGGTAATATTAGACTTTCTAGAGGGTATTACTGCTCAGTTTGGTCCTCATTGTACCATAATATCGGATAATGCTAAGGCATTTTTGGGAACAAAAATATCTGGGTTTACACTAAGGAATGGAATTTATTTGAAGACTTCTTCGAACTATTACCCTCAGCATAATGGTCTGGTAGAATCTACAAATAAGAACCTGATCAGACTCATTAAAAGGATAGGGACTAATCATCACAAAGAGTGGCACAAACTACTCAATATAGCACTGTGGACTGACAGGATCACACCTAAGCAAGTGACAAAGATGTCTCCATATGAACTAGTTTATGGTAAACCAGCAATAATGCCACTGAGCTTAGAGATCCTGGCTTTGCAGTTATTGAAATAGATAGAGATCGAAGAGAATGGCCCCATGCAAGTTAGACTTGCTGAGCTCCTGGAAGTACAAGAGAAAAGGGAAAAAGCACATGAGTCACTAATGAAACACCAGAAAATAATCAAGGATTGTTTTGACAAGAAGGCTCCAAATCCCCATTTTGAAGTTGGCTCAATAGTTTTGAAGTGGGATGAAAGAGCTGCCAAGCCCCGTAGACACAGCAAATTTGAATCACTGTGGACTAGTCCTTACAAGATTTATTCCTGTAAATAGCAAAATTTGTTTGAACTGGAAACTATGAATGGTGAGCCTAAAGAGATTCCTATTAATGGGATCTATTTGAAACATTTCAACTAAGCAGAGACTCTTATGTACTATAGTTAGTTAGTTTCCCTTTCTTGTTTTATGTTTTCCTGCTTTCCTTTCAATAAGTGTTCAGTGAACACATGTCATCAACGCAAGCCTCTTCTCTTTTTGAAAGTCTTGCATTCATTAAGGTTATCTGCAATCCCCAAAATCCCTGAAAGTACCACTTTCGTGGTCACTCCCATAACATGTCTGACACTCTGTCCCATGCCGATTTAGAAAGATACACTAATAGTTTTTCAGCATTAATGCCATTTATACGACCAGATGTGTCATTAAAAGCCCCATTAATAAGAGTTAAACCTTAAGTGTGGCTCTCATCTGCTCCGTCTCTCTATTTTGAATCCCTAGCAGTCCCCTACAAATTCCCATCCCTAGCAAGCGCTTTCAGCCATGTGTTTTTCCAATGGCAATTCCATCCGTTACTTTGTCAAAGCTTCTTACATTCTTCTCGCAGACACAGATATGGCTGAAGCACAGTCTTCTCAGGAGGGTCTCAAGATTTACGCCTCAATTGACAGGCTTTTAAGTAGCAAATCATATGCCTCAGTGCCTGCGCAACCTAAGAGAACCTATCCAAGGACAAGGGTTCCCAAGGTAGGGTTTTCTGTCGACCCAAAGAAGGTTAAGGATTTTGCAGATGGTATCTTTGACCCAGCCCTTCAAAAATCTACCAAGACTCTCTGTGAAGGGACACACCAGAGATGCATTCAAAAGGCAAAGAGTGGACAATCTGAGACTTTTGGAATGAGGATTTGGACCTCACAGTTGGCACAGTTCATGGTTCCAAATGTGCACCTATGTCCTGACCTAATTGATATATGCGTGGAGCAGTTTCATGCACCCTTAAGCACCATACAATAGAGTCCCTTTATAGTGCAGATAACACCCAAAGCCGTAAGAGACATGCTGGCCCTATATCATGATCAAACAGCCACATTTCCCACTATTGCTAAAATGCAAAAGACATGGTCCAATGTCAATAATCAAATTAGATTCCTCAACTCAGAAATGCAGTTGCCAAAGGAGAACACCCAGATGCCCACACTACCTATAGGAAGGGCACATTTCACTCAAGCTAGTCAGGAGGCACTGTCAATGATGGCTTTCATTTTTGGCATGAAGGAAGATAACATAGTCTATGATTGGCAAATTGCCATCCTCTTCAGATTGAAGACTGTTGACAAGACATAGGAATACCAGCTAGACTTTTTAGAACAAATTGCCTATTCCATGGTTGAGTAACTTGTTAAACTCAAATCCAAAGGAATTTTCAAGTATTCTGCTTACCTATTTCATTTGATGTTATATCAGAATCATGGTATTTTTGCATAAAATATGCAATTGAACATGTATGACCCAAATTTTGGGCAAAATAGAACCATCCCTGTGTCTGCATGAACACATGTGCTATCTGAGGCATCAGACCCTTATGAGTTCTAGGGAATCCTTGTTGCCCCTGCCTTTTGCCATTTAAGCCCTAAGCCTGTAGAACATAGGTTGACACAGAGCATTAAGGGTTTCATGAATAATTGCCCAATCCCATGTGACTATTTCTTTGGGTCCCAAAACACTATCATTAGGGTCCATGGCTTCAATGAGGAACCAATGCTGCTACCTAAAATTTTGACCCCCAGGGTAGCGTTTCTAGAAGTAACCCAGCAAGTATTTGTGGTTGACAATGAGTTCGGCAACAAGAAGAAGAAGAAGAAAATGTATGATATTCCCTAGGTCAGAAGGAACATGGCCCTAGAAGTCAAAGATGTTGAGCACCTATTGCTACGAAAATTAGTTGTCTTGGGATTATTCATCATTGAAGACAAGTGGAGGTATGACCCAAACAATTTTATAGCCTCCTGGGTTAGAAGCAACAAGGTTGGGGCTAAAATAGTACATGAGGGTCGGCCCTTTTGGGAGGATAGAAGAAACCCTAAGGAAGATACCCCAGATTTATATGTGGAACTGGCAGACTTGCCCTTTGAGAGGCCCAGGCCATGGGAGACCTTTTATGTTAAACAGAAGGCCTTTGACCCTAAGTTAAGAATGACCACCAGACTGAGAAGGGCATTAAAAAATAAAGAATGGAAGCCAGAGAAGATTGAGGCCTATTGGAAGTATAGGCAGAAGATCTCAAAGATCACCCATTCATTCAAGAATGTTGATACTGATGAAAAATGGAAATCTATCTGGGATGAGTGGCATCCCTCTCCAGTTTCTAGCCCTGATACAAGCAGAATCCACAAAAAGGGTGAAGAGTCTGAAGAGGAGGCTGAGTCAACTCATACAATGCAAGCAACAGGACAAGCCTCATCTACTGCCCCTGTATCTTCTTGGCCCCAATCTCTCAGTACTCTAGAGAAACAAAAGGGTGTGGTGTCATCACCACCTAAAGGGACTCCATCAGTTTCACCTACTGGGGCTTCTAGTTTTGTACCCTTGCCACCTTCAGTAGTGGTAAATATAGAAGAAAAGGAATCAGAAGAGGAGATAGGAGAAAGGCCAAGGAAGCATAGAAAACTGAACCTACCGCCAGAGTCAGATGAAGAAGTCGAACCACTACTACAGCAAATACTAGTCACATCTGCTGCTCCTCAGGTAAGTATTTCTTCTCCTTTTTTCTCTCTGTCTCTTTCTTCTACCATAAGGGTGGCAATCCTGACTGGCCAAACATTAGTATCCCCTACCACCTCTGTTGTGCCTATATCTACACATGCCCGAATTGCTAGTCCTCAGGCCATGTCTTCACAGGCCACCTCATTGCCATTCTTTTCCCCCTTTGTTCCAAGAAGAGCCCCTCCCCAAATTTCCCCTAGCCAACAATCATTGGCTATACCTTATGGTTTACCTCAGGGTCATCCCTTTGCTGGGGGATAAATTGCCTCTCCTCCCACTTTCTAGGCTCAAGCAGATACTGTTAAGAAGGCTAGAGAAGCCAGGATGGATAAGAAAAGAAAGAAAGAAAATAAAAGGTTGGCTGTGCAACACTTGAGGTCTCTCTTTGACCCTATTCAACAGCAGCTGACTGTCACACATTTAGCTCCAAATGTGGTGAAGCCAAATGAACAGATGTAGCCTCAGGACTTTGCAATGAATGCAGTAGCTATGGACATGTCTCTATTCAGACCACAGGATAGGGTCAAACTACTCAATGAAACAACTTCTGCTATTGCGAATGACTACTTGAAAGTGTCCAGGAAGTTGCAGAAAGTTGAAGTTGACTTGTCTCAGGAGAAGACAAATAGTGGCAACCTTGCTGGAGAGCTGAAGTCAAAGAAAGATGAAATAGAGAATCTGACTACACAGTTGCAAAATACTGTTTCCTATCAAATTCATCAAGCCACTCAGGCCCAAAATGCTTCTCTAAAAGTGGAGTTAGCCCAAGAAAAAGCTGCAGTAAATGTCTTGAAGCAGGAGAAAGCTACCTTAGAGAAGAAATATCAGGATAAGTTGCAACAAGCTACATAGTTTCAGCAAAAGTTGTTGAGTGAGCAGAATGTTGCTGCTGCAATACAGGCACAACTCCTAGCTGAGCAACAAATGACAAAACAGCTAACACTGGAGTTAGCTAATAGGCCTCAGAATGTTGGAGTTCTAAATTTGGTCAAAGAGCTATATGTTTTAGTTTGGAAACAAATCTCTGAGGAGATTATCCAGCTAAGGCCCTCATTAACCTTCCTATTAAATGCACATCAGTTATGTGAAAAAGTGGAAACTTCAGTTCAAGCCACTCTGTCTACTATTTCCTCGAGGGTTTCTGACTCTCAACTGTTGCTAAAGAAGCTATATGACACGACAGATGAAATATTGTCAGCAGCAGGGATCAATGATAGAATGATAGCTGCAAAGAAGGTCAATGAAGTTCTAAGTTGCAACTCAGCTACCAGGAGCTCTTTGATATTGTTAAAGAAGGAGTCAAAGACATGAAGAGACACATAGAGGATTTGGTGCAACTGGGTCTTCCCTCGCCATTTCTAGATAATAACATTGTACTGATGATTGATGATATCAAGGCCCTGCTTCTAACCAGGCAAAATAATCAAACTATTTTTCAAGGTTTAAGTGATTCCTCATTAGTACAGGAGGTGGAGGCTGTCTTAATGCCAATGGCCCAATTGGAGTTTCAATTAAAGGCCACAGTTCAAATTTTGCAAACTTTCTCCCACAAGGATATTATAAACCTTGATTTTGCATTCCAAGATTTGCAGAGTAAGTAGGGACTCTCTAATTCAGAATGGTCCATTTACCAGACAGCTTTACAGAATTTGTGACCCTGTTTTATATTTTAAATACATATTTTTGCCAAATTTTGGGTTCTTTTTGAGCAGGCTCAAAAGTCCTAGGGGTCGCCAAGAACTGTAGAGTAAAAGACTACATTTTGTATCAGTTGCAGTGCATCCGCGGGTTTACAGTTTGTGTCTATTAATGTTTTTGAGAGTGGCTGTGAGGGTTTCATTTTGCCAAAGCCACATGAGTCACCAAGTGTCGAGCCCCAGTTTGAGCTGCACTTTTGTTTCTAAGTTATAACTTTAACGCGGAGCGTGCCACGTAGTGGAGGATGTGTTTCAACCCTACGAAAGGTGCCACATGTCATCAGCAGAGGGACTCGCTAAATGTTTGAGTGTAAGTATGGAAGGTGCCATGTGTCTTTAGTGGTAGCCGCGGAGCTTGCCAAGTGTCAGTTTCCATGTGCTTGTTTCTATATGTTTCAATGCTAAGTGAAGAAAAGAGGTGGGCCACAGTGTAAAGTATCAAATGAAGCGGAATGCGCCACGTGGTGGACGCAGCTCCAAAGATAAAGGTTTTTGTCCCTTTCTTTGGTATTAATAAATGTTTTTCAAATAATGTGGAGCCCGACATGTGTCAACCTCCGTGTGAGTCTTAAAGGGTTTCTAATGTTTCAAGAAGTGTAGCGGAACCCGACATGTATTGTTTCTTGTTGCTGCGGAAGCTGCCACCTGCCCCTTTTGAAAGCTAATGAGCAGAGGGTTGTGGGTCCCATTCCTAATAGTGTCTTAAAGCTTTAATGTTGTGGATTGCGACAGTTGTCATAGGCGGAGTTCTCCCGAATACAAAGACACAATTAAGTATCAAAGCTACGGATAAAGACATGTATTATTTCTAGTTACTGTGAAAGTTGCCAATTGTCGCTTTCATGTTTCTTCCTAAGAGATGAAAGAGTTTCAAGTTGTACACACAGACGCTGCCATCTATCGCGGAGTTTATTGTTTCTAAAGAGAGCAGAAGCCGACAAGTGTCAGTTCCTTATAAGAGGAGGTATGCCACATATGCTTTGTCATAGCCAATGGACTTGCAAAAGGAGTAACTATCGTAGATTCGAAAGATCTTTTAATTGTCAGAGACTTCCAATTACCTCTAGTTCGGTTGAGCCGTTGGGATTCAATTGTTGCAGACAATCTAGAGTCAATCTTGTGCTATAAATATATAACATTTGTAATGATCAAGAGTTCTTTTTCAAGTTAGAGTTCTAGTTTCCAAAGATAGTTTTCTATTAGAGATTTAAGAGAGATTTGAGACTTCAGCTGTGACCATTGAATATCATTTGTCTTTATTTTGTTATTCTTGATTCAAAAAGTAAATGTAACTGTGCATGTATCTGTGCCTCTTATGTTACTAGAAAATTAATGAGAAAGATGGAGTTATGTGCCTTGGTTGATATTTTTTGTGTCATTGCAAATTGTCTGGTTGTGAGCCTTTAATTTTATTCATTTCATCTGTTTATGTTAATCATGCAGCATCTTCTCTTTAATGTGACTGAATCTTAAGGATAGTTTCACTGTGCTTAGTTGAGAGAAACACTTTATTCAGGTGCATCGCCATAGATAGATTTGTTTTCATTGTATCTATAATTCTATTTACTTCTTACCCTTTTCCCCAAACCCATTTAAGATAGAGAAGAGCCAGCTTCTTTAAAATCTGGAGGTTGTTTCAGGTAGCAAGTCCCACATTCCTAAAACTTCCCATGTTGGTGTTGGAACTTGCATAATTTTACACATCAACAGTTATCTCAGAATATGACATTCTTTTCAACTAGACATAGGTCAGTCAAGGTTTGGGAAGGCTAAAAACAAATAGGTTAAAATGACACCAAAGGAGAGGAGCTAAACTGAGGGAAATTGTATCATTCCATACAGAAGGACAATTTTTGATGCAACAAATGCAAAACAACTTTTGATTCATTTTTCTAAATCTTAAATGATTTAATTACTAAGAACATGAAAATGTATGCAAACTATATGATTTTTGTATGCAATCTAAACTATGTTTTTGTATGTTCTCATGGGTCAGTTTTGAAATGTAATCTAATGAAATGAAAATTTCAATTAAATATAAGAACAATGAAAATAAAATTAATCTAGGAAAATAAGTAAAGATAATCTTTAAGAAATTAAAAATAAAATCTAATCTATGGAAGAAATATAAAACTACCTATCATTAGTGTTGGATCTAGGGCATACAACTGAGAGGGGGGGGGGGTGAATCAGTTGTATAAAACTTCTTCCTTTTCAAACACTTGATTCTTCGTTGTTAGTTAGCAGCATATCAATTAATCATTCATGAAAGCATAATACATAAACACAAGAGCAGATAAACATCAACACATTGAACACCAAGATTTTGACGTGGAAAACCCGGTTAAGGGAAAAACCACGGGGTGATTAACCCAAGAATTATTCTCTGTTAGAAGAATAAAGAAGAATGAATGGCACATGCCAATTAGGGCTCACTGCCCGAGCACACTGCTCACAAAGAGGCCCACTGCCTACAAGGAGACACACTGTCTACAAAGTGATAAAAATCACAGTCTTGAACTGGAGAATGACATCTCTACCATGTCCGGATCAGTTCCATTTAAGCCCAAAAACCTCTACTCTACCTTTCGCACTTCTCTTCCCTATGCCACACTTATCCACACACACCACGCCTCGAAATGAACTCACAGACCGTTATTTATACAAGACATCAACTTAGGAACAAACATCTAAGTTGGCAAACAATCATAAGAGTATCCGCAAGATGAATAACACATCCGGTCGGCCACCACAAGAACATTCACAGGATGAACAACTCATCCGGTCGGCTAAACAGAGCAAGAACTTCATCCGGAAGAATAACTTCAATTCCGGGCTCTATTATCAATGCGGATCAACAACACAACCTAAACACGATCCAGAAAACTTCACAAGCCTGCCTGAATGACCGGATACATCCGCACTTCCTTTACTTGCTGGAATCTCTTGTCTTCCTCATCCGGAACTTCAAGAACACAGTCTGTCGCCACTGTAGAAGGTACTTCCGGACCTTCAAATCATACATTATCAATGCGGACCAACAACACAACCTCAACATGGTCTAAGAACCTTCACAAGCCTGCCTGAATGACCAGGTACGTCCGCATTTCCTTTACTTACTGAAATCTCTTATCCTCCTTATCCGGAACTTCAAGAACACAGTCTGTCACCACTGTCATAATGCAAGAGGTACTTCCGAACCTCCAAATCATATACAACTCAAGATGGCACATCACAAGGACATCCCAAACACTGTTTCCAATCCGTAGATTAGGATTGTACAATTCCAGACCTCACCGGACCTTTCTGTGATCCTCTGTCACCTCTAAGCACTTGCCGGAACCGGTTCTGCACCGACAGCCACAACTCCTTCAGATCTTTATGCGGACCTCTGAAATCTTAACTGAAGCATCTCAAGACTCATATCTACAAACCCTTTAATCTGCATCCTCCGGTTCTCAACCTGTACAATACATTTGCCTTCTTCTCATCACTGTTCTTCACTGTTCCTGACTAAGGCTAATTTTCTCAATATCCTCAACACACAGCTCATCCAATCCTTCTTGTCAATGTAATATGAGTATGTTGACATCAATGACAACACTGGTTCACCTCATACTTGCAACAATCTCCCCCTTTGTCATTGATGGCAACATATGATGTGAAAAACCATCAAGACAAGAACTTCTCCTTTCTGTCACAGCTCCCCCTATCAACAACAACTTTTCACATGTCTTCTCTTCCTTTACTGCTCCCCCTTTGATCATTAACCACTTGTTTTTCACATGTCTTCTCTCCCCCTTTGACATCAATGGCAAAGGGCTCATACTTGCAATTCTAATACATCAGAATCATACCAGCTGCTCCCCCTTAGTAGCAGCTCCCCATCATCAATCCGGATCACAAGATATAACTGTGATATCCACCGGACTGATGCACATCAGTGCATCCTAGTTCATCACCGGAGGGGCCATGACCCCTAACTTCTCCCGGAGATATTCAAAAGAGTCCTTGGGAAGAGGTTTTGTAAAGATATCTGCAATCTGATCCTTGGAGGGAACATACTCCAATCTGACTTCTTCCTTGTTTACTTGTTCTCTCAAAAAGTGAAACTTGATAGATATGTGCTTAGTCTTAGAATGCAATACCGGATTCTTAGAAATATTAATTGCAATTGAATTATCACAGAAAATTGTGATAGGCTCCTCATATTCAACTTTAATGTCTCTTAGCATCTGCTTCATCCATAAAATTTGAGTGCAACTACCTGCTGCTGCACTGTATTCTGCTTCAGTTGTAGATAGAGATATTGCATCTTGTTTCTTGCTTAACCAAGAAACCAATCTCTTCCCCAAAAAGAATGCTCCACCACTAGTGCTCTTCCAGTCATCCACATCTCCTGCCCAATCTGCATCTGTGTAAGCATGAAGAGAGAAATCCAGATCTCTAGGGTACCATAGACCATACTCAACTGTTCCTTTCAAGTACCTAAAAATTCTTTTGATTGCCATAACATGAGATTCTCTAGGATCAGCCTGGAATCTTGCCACAAGACCAACAGCCTGCATTATATCTGGTCTAGTTTGAGTGAGATACAACAATCCACCAATCATTGATCTATACTTTGTCTGATCTGCCTTTGGAGAATCATCATCTTTGCTTAACTTACATCCGGTTGCCATAGGAGTGTTCATAGGCTTTGAGTCTTCCATACCAAATTTCCTTAACAATTCTTTCACATATTTGGTCTTAGAAATGAAGATCCCTTCTTTTGTTTGAGTAATTTGCAGACCCAAGAAGAAATTCATTTCACCAAGCATAGACATTTCAAAATCACTTTTCATCTGATTTGCAAAAGTTTTGCACATACTATCTCTTCCTCCAAAAATGATATCATCCACAAACACTTCAATAATCAAAATGTTTTCATGATCAATTTTGAAATATAAGTTACTGTCAGCAGTACCTTTGTTGAATCCAATCTGCACAAGATGCTTATCCAACCTTTCATACCATGCTCTTGGGGCTTGCTTCAATCCATACAAAGCTTTCTTCAACTTGTAGACCATATCATCATTATCAGACAATTGAAATCCATCCGGTTGTTCAATGTAGACTTCTTCTTCCAGATCACCATTTAGGAAGGCAGACTTGACATCCATCTGATATACCTTGAAGTCTTTGAAGGCAGCATATGCAAGAAGTAATCTGATTGCTTCAATTCTTTCCACCGGAGCAAAAGTTTCTTCAAAGTCAATTCCTTCTATTTGAGAGTACCCTTTGCAGACCAATCTAGCTTTGTTTCTGATTACTTCACCAGCTTCATTTAGTTTGTTCCGAAAGACCCACTTGGTTCCAATTACATTCCTGTCTCTAGGTCTGGGAACAAGATCCCAAGTATGATTTTTCTCAATTTGCATCAATTCATCTTCCATTGCTTTGGTCCAGTTTTCATCATTGCAGGCTTCATTTATTGTTTTAGGTTCAATCTTTGAAATCAGACAACATTCATCCTGATTTTGAGCAACATTCCTTCTAGTTTGTACACCTTTGCTTTTGTCACCTATGATCTGATCTTCAGAGTGGTTCAGTCTTACATACCTTGGAATTTTGGGAGTATCCTGCACTGCTGCTTCTTGATCAGGCTCATTCAAACCTATCTCTTCTCCCTGATTTACCGGATCAGGCTGACTCTGTCTCACCAGAGAGGATTGAGGTCCTTGAACACTGTCTTGGTCATCTTCATCAAACTCATAAAATCTTGAAGGCTTCTCAATTCCTTCATCAACTTTCACATTGGTGCTTTCTATCATCTTCCTCAATCTCTTATTGTAACACCGGTATGCTTTGCTTTGAGTGGAGTAACCCAAGAAAATTCCTTCATCACTTCTAGCATCAAACTTTCCTAGATCTTCATCTCTTTTAATATAACACTTGCTACCAAATACTCTGAAATATTTCACAGTAGGAGTGATGCCAAACCAGAGTTCATAGGGGGTCTTACCGGTGTTGTTTCTGATTTGAACTTGATTGAGAGTGTAGACTGCAGTGCTGATAGCTTCCTTCCAAAACATTTGAGGAACATTTGCTTCCAACATCATTGTCCTGGCAGCTTCCTGGATGGTCCGGTTCTTTCTCTCAACTACTCCATTCTGCTGTGGAGTCCTAGGAGCAGACAACTGTCTCCTTATACCCTGCTTCTCACAAAAGTCAATGAACTCACCAGATGTAAATTCACCACCTCTATCAGACCTTAGACACTTTAGTTTCAATCCGGTTTGATTCTCTACCATAGCTTTGAAGATCTTGAACTTCTCAAATGCTTCTGATTTTTCTTTTAGAAAGGTAACCCACATCATCCGGGAATGATCATCAATTAACAACATGAAATATCTATCACCTTGCAGACTCTTGATTCTTGTCGGACCACAGAGATCGGTATGTACTAATTCCAACAATCCGGTAGAAGACCGATCTTTGCTTTTGAAAGAGACTCTGCTTTGTTTACCTAGCTGACATTCTTTGCACAAACTATTTGTAGGTTTCATCAATTTTGGAAGATCTCTTACGGCCTGAGTATTGCTTATCTTGATGATGTTATCAAAATTTACATGACACATTCTTCTATGCCATAACCAACTCTAATCAATTTGAGCAAACAAACAACTGTTATTTGAACCAACCAGATGAAAGATATTACCTTTTGTCTGAGTACCGGATGCAATTTCAGTTCCGGAGCTTGTAAAGATTCTGCATTTTCCATTCTTGAACCGGAGATCATAGCCTTTGTCCACTAACTGACCAACACTGAGAAGATTGTGCTTCAATCCTTCAACATATAGTACGTTACCTGTTTTGCTCTTTCCATCAAAGGAAATAGTTCCCCTACCTCTGATTCTGCCAGCAGAATTGTCACCAAACTTTACCATTCCTCCTTCATACCTTTCCAAATTCAAGAACTTATTCTTGTCACCAGTCATATGGTGAGAACATCCACTGTCAATAACCCAATCATCCTTTTCTTCCACTTGAGCAGCCAAAGCTTTTTCAACAACTTTGTGATTGACATATTCAGAGAGTATTGAATCTTCTTCCTTGATGGCAATAAACACCCACTCATTTCCGGATTTGCTTCCTAGTTCTGATTCATCATCTGTTGCTCCTTCATTGTCATCTTCTTCATGAACATAATAGCAATTCTTTTGAAACCTTTGTCTGTTAGTATTAGACCTTGCAGATCTTTCCGGACATCTTGAAGCAAAATGACCAATCTTATTGCAGTTGAAACACTTAAAGGGTAGTTTTCCTTCATACTTACCGGATCCTCTTGGCAGTCTCTTTGCAATGAGGGCTTCAAGTTGAGTTGTTTCTGCTTCTTCTTCTTCCATGTCTCTTCTTGCTTGATCATACCATGACATTTTCCTTGATGAGTTTTCTCCTGGATCAAATCTCTGTTTGCCTTTCACATAGGCACTGGCTTTGAAAGCAGATTCAGTCTTGGGAGGATCATCTCCAAACTCGGTCATTTCAAATGCAGCTAGTTTGCCAGCCAGTTGTTCTCTTGTGACAGTTGTGTGGGCTCTGAATTCATCAATGGCAGCAACCTTGATTTTGTAGGCAGCAGGAAGGGATCTTAGGATTTTGCAGACAATCTCATTTTCATCTAGAGTTCCACCAGCATTTCTGATTCCACATACCAGCTCATTCACTCTTGGCATAAAGGTAGTGATGTTTTCATCATCTCTCATCTTCAATCTTTCAAATTTCCCTTTCAGACTTTGCAACCTTGCACTTTTGACAAACTCATCTCCTTCATACAGAAGTTCCAGTTTAGTTAGGATCTCATATGCAGTTGGTAGGTCAATAACATTTGAGAGATCTGAGTCATTCAATGCGCTTAGAAGAGCTTCCTTGGTCCGCAGATTGTTTTCTGCTTCTGTGATTTCATTCAGAGTTGTCGGGCCACCTTGTGGAGGTACATATGGTTTTGAGACCATAGCCAAGTATGCTTTTCCCATACATTCCAAGTGACACTTCATGCGACCTTTCCAGAGAGTGAAGTTGGTTCCATCAAACTTCGGACTATCCTTCTTGTATGACGACATCCTGGATCTCCTCAAGCGGTTAAGCTCCTTTCAGAGGAACCTGCTCTGATACCAATTGTTGGATCTAGGGCATACAACTGAGAGGGGGGGGTGAATCAGTTGTATAAAACTTCTTCCTTTTCAAACACTTGATTCTTCGTTGTTAGTTAGCAGCATATCAATTAATCATTCATGAAAGCATAATACATAAACACAAGAGCAGATAAACATCAACACATTGAACACCAAGATTTTGACGTGGAAAACCCGGTTAAGGGAAAAACCATGGGGTGATTAACCCAAGAATTATTCTCTGTTAGAAGAATAAAGAAGAATGAATGGCACATGCCAATTAGGGCTCACTGCCCGAGCACACTGCTCACAAAGAGGCCCACTGCCTACAAGGAGACACACTGTCTACAAAGTGATAAAAATCACAGTCTTGAACTGAAGAATGACATCTCTACCATGTCTGGATCAGTTCCATTTAAGCCCAAAAACCTCTGCTCTACCTTTCGCACTTCTCTTCCCTATGCCACACTTATCCACACACACCACGCCTCGAAATGAACTCACAGACCGTTATTTATACAAGACATCGACTTAGGAACAAACATCTAAGTCGGCAAACAATCATAAGAGTATCTGCAAGATGAATAACACATCCAGTCGGCCACCACAAGAACATTCGCAGGATGAACAACTCATCCGGTCGGCTAAACAGAGCAAGAACTTCATCTGGAAGAATAACTTCAATTCCGGGCTCTATTATCAATGCGGATCAACAACACAACCTAAACACGATCCAGAAAACTTCACAAGCCTGCCTGAATGACCGGATACATCCGTACTTCCTTTATTTGCTGGAATCTCTTGTCTTCCTCATCCGGAACTTCAAGAACACAGTCTGTCGCCACTGTAGAAGGTACTTCCGGACCTTCAAATCATACATTATCAATGCGGACCAACAACACAACCTCAACATGGTCCAAGAACCTTCACAAGCCTACCTGAATGACCAGGTACGTCCGCATTTCCTTTACTTACTGAAATCTCTTATCCTCCTTATCCGGAACTTCAAGAACACAGTCTGTCGCCACTGTCATAATGCAAGAGGTACTTCCGGACCTCCAAATCATATACAACTCGAGATGGCACATCACAAGGACATCCCAAACACTGTTTCCAATCCGCAGATTAGGATTGTACAATTCCAGACCTCACCGAACCTTTCTGTGATCCTCTGTCACCTCTAAGCACTTGCCAGAACCAGTTCTGCACCGACAGCCACAACTCCTTCAGATCTTTATGCGGACCTCTGAAATCTTAACTGAAGCATCTCAAGACTCATATCTACAAACCCTTTAATCCGCATCCTTCGGTTCTCAACCTATACAATACATTTGCCTTCTTCTCATCACTGTTCTTCACTGTTCCTGACTGAGGCTAATTTTCTCAATATCCTCAACACACAGCTCATCCAATCCTTCTTGTCAATGTAATATGAGTATGTTGACATCAATGACAACACTGGTTCACCTCATACTTGCAACAATTAGAAATAAAAATGAAGTTTTTTCTCAAGAGTGAGATTTGATTTTCTAATTACTATAGATGCTTGAAAAAACTAGTTGAATTAGGTGATAGTGCCTGGTATGAGTCCTCATAGGTCCTTTTTGACATCTATCTCTTCCTCTATAGCAGTGGGGTCTGTCTCTTGGTAACATGGAAAAAAACAAAGATATGAAAAGGAAATGGCTATGAGCTTTGAAGCCATGGAAATTGAAAAATTAATTGAACTAAGCATATGTATGCTATGGGAAAATAATGGCTTGAGCATTGAAGCTATGGCTGAAAATAAAAGACACACAAGATCTTGTTTTAGGACTCCCACTTCCCTAAATCTAAGGTAATCCCAAGGCATTTTTGGAGGTAATCCATATTTGAGCTAGAAATATTAAAAATTTTCCCATCCAAATTTAAATATAATTCTAAATGTTAACTTTTTCATCCAACAAGATTTTTTTGTCATTGCCACTATTTGGCTCATCATGATCTCACACTTACCCATGAATAATCTACAAAAGATCAGGAGGATAAATGAGAAGAGGTGCAAGGGGAAAGGGGGAAACATGATAAGTTTGTCAATTATCAAGATAATCAACAAGCATACATGAATAACTTTGAAAGCAGTAAGGAGAAAGATCTCTAGAATAATGATCAATCATGTGAGCTAAGTAATAAGGACTAAGATGTCTAGGCTTCAGCCCAACAACAACAAGAAATAAAGGATGCTCAACCATCTTCTTAGGATAAACAAGTCACTAAATATCTAACTAAACAAGGGCTTGCTGAAGGTGATACACAACTAGATAAAATAGAAAAGGAGTTGGAATGTAACAACAAGACCAAAAAAATTCCATTGCACAATAGCAACAACACTTATTTCCTTCATCTCCTTCACAACAACAAGTATTGGATACTTCTACTTCATTGGTTCATATTTGGCTTGATGCAAATATTCAACATAGACAACCTATTGTTAAGCTAACATCTAAAGGCCTCTCTAGTATCAAATCAATGATTGAAGTGCCCAAAGCAAAGAAGAAACCCATATCCCTATCTTCTATAATAATTGATGCATTAGGAGTGAGAGTAGATGAAATAGCTACCCCTATAAAGAGTAAAGATGATAAAGATTTGTTAACAAGGGATTATTAGGTTACAAAGTTGTCAATCTTGGAAAGTAGACTAGAGATCAAGATATTTGAGGAATGCAATCTATTATATCCACTATTGTCTCAAGGATGGATAAGGATCAGAAATTAAGAGAAAGTTGAAAGAGAAAATTTAGAAAAGCTAAACGTATATCTCAAACAATTCGCTACTCTACTTCAAGTCATTAATGGATCTATTCCTCCTTAGATGTCATCCTATCTTAGAAAGAAGATTCTAATTTGGAAAAGATGAAATGTATGGTAAGAATAATTGAATACTAGATGGAAGAACTTTATGAAATGGATGCAAGATTATAGAAGAAGCACTGGATTTAGGGGTTCAATTTAATGATTTAAGAGATAAAATCTGCAAGTTGGTAAATCAATGCCAAGAGGAATTGGCTACAAATTCCCAAAATCTTCCTAGAATTGATATCTTATGCAAATTGAACCCATAATTGCTTATCAAGGAGATGATTTTGGACCAAAAGGTTATCAATTTTCCACCTCTATGGGCAAAGATTCTTAGGTTCATAAATGAATTAATTAACAAGTGCCTTGTAGAGATGCATAAGGTTAGAAATAAATTAATTGATGTGCAATATAATGTTCTGAGGGTATTAGGAGAGTTGATAGGGTAGTTTTTAGATAGTGATATAGAGCTAGATGTTGATTCCTTAAATAACCATCTAAATTAGATCCTTACCTTTGGTTCAGGAGAGCCCCCTTATACCTTAAATTTAGCCACTATGGGCAAAATGATGGAGATGAAGTCAATTCTCAAGGTATTTGAGGACACTTCCAAGAGAAAGGCAAAATACAACACCTCTCTCTCTACCTATGAAACTCAAAGATTTAGATACATATTTATGGATGAGATAGATATGGATGTGCTCAATCATGTTCTCATCATTCTTATGGAATACAAAATGAGAGAAGCTAAGAAGGATAAAATAATCATAGAAGAAATTTTTTATGGAGAGGAAGGGAAGTGAAGTCATGTATTTTGAATGTTGCTTTTGTATATTAAGAGACCTTTTCAAATTAGGCATTGGATGCCTTAGAACATGATGAAGGGGGTAAATCATAAAACACACAACAACAAAAATGGAACATAGAAAATAAGATATTTCTTTATTGATTTGGACAACTTATTACATTACAGAAGCTTAATTACAATGAGAGGAATCAATCCTCTACAGGCTGCAACACACTACAGCTTCCCTATCTCAAAACTCTAGAATCATCTACCTTCTGTAACCCCAAATTAGATAGGGTTTCTATTTTCCCACCTATTATTGACACTACACTTTCCCCCTTAACTCTACTACTGCCTAGGGTTCCCAAAATAGTCATAAATAGTACTTTTTGGCGGCCTCCAGCTAAATTTCAAAATTTGCAACTCCCTCCAAAAGTAGGTCAACTTTCAGGAAGCATAACTTTTGATCTGGGTGTCCGATTGACAAACCATTTTTGTAATGTCAGAAAATGTCCCCTTGGGGGATTTTCCCTCAAAAGGTTTAGCTCCTGGGTCTTTAGTGTGCATTCAGGACATCTTACATCATAATTCAACATCCTGATGGAATGAACCCTAGGTCTTATGACAAATGGGGCCTAGGGGGACCCCTTGAGCTTAACCCTGCCCAAAATAGGGGGACTTGGGCACCCGTGCCCTAGTCCTACCATATTTTGTGTTAGGCCCAAATTTGAAGTGTCAGTTTATGACTGTTATTTGGTCCCTAGGCCGACACGATAAGTTTGAATTTACGAAATCTTTCCGGGAATGTTTGTAGTTACATATAAAAGCATGTTTAGGCATTCATTTGTAAACTAGATTGTCATTGTGAACTCCATGCATCCTAAAGGTGATTCAAGGCTTTCATTGTGGTGCAAGAACAGATTTGTGTTGTCTATGTGTTTGTGTTTGCAGATTTGAGCATCCATCTCCTCATGGAATGAAGAGCTTCTTCCTCCCATGAGATCTTCACTACAAGGTGATATCTATTGTGATCATTCAACATTTATCATTTGGTTTTTGCCTCTACCTCCCTAGGCACACACTCTCTATCTGACAATGGTGTTTGGAAGACTTGAATGTCTCTCCGGGGCTTGACTGAGGCAAGCCTCTAAACACCACAACCCCCTCCCAAAGTTTTCATGATTGCAGGTTATAAGTTGATGATGTAGACAAAATGAAGTTATCGGAGGGCATATTGGAGTGTTAGAATTGTAGATCAGTGAAAGAAATAGCTACCTGGACTTGGGTGCCCGCTCATTAGTCCTCAAAGTTCTGCAACGAGAAAATCTCTGATACAACAGATACAAGTTGCAGATCTTGTTTCTGGATCTTGACAAAAAGTAGGGCACTAGACTCTGTTGCCCACTCCTTAGTCCTTGACTTTTCCATCTCTGAACCCTGAAAATAGGTACACAGTGATTTGTTATGTTACATCTGAACATGTAGCAGCATTTTCTATTATTCATCTATTTGTTGTTGTATTTGCATAATTAGGGTTTTAAGGTACAATTGAGCATAAGAGAAAGAAATTGACAATCTAATCATAAAAATCCAAGTTTCCCTACATCTCAATAGTGACCTAAGGTATGATAGTACATTGCAACTCGACCCTAGGTCCTTGAATGTAAGAGTGAAAGGAGGATATGTACCAAAACTACCAAAAATCAAACTATCCAAAAATTACCCTTTACATTTTGGTGAACCCATGTTATTGGACTTGTTGGCACCTTGATAAGTGTTTTGCTTCATATTTTCATTGATTTCATTCATTCATAGTGTCATTCATATTATTGCATTAGAAAATTTTTAGAAAATTGAAAAATTGGGAAAATTGAAAAAAATTGCATGCTAGGGTTTGCATGTTGCATAAATTAATTTGAATTTTATCAAATTTATTATTTTGGCATTAGATCTTATTTAAATTATAGAAAATTACAAAAATTCAATATCTTGCATTGCATTTTCATCATAAAATTGCTAGGGTTTTATTAAAAAATTGTCAATTTTACATATAACCTAGTAATTCCAAAATCTAGGGTTTGTAGGTAAAATCTTGTTTCATATTTTTCTACTGATTTTAGAGACTCATTCAAATTTTCATTTGGCTGTATTCTTGCATTTTGGAACAAATTTGCATTTAGATCTTAAAGATTTGCATTTTTGCATAGAAAAAGTAAACAAAAAACTAGCATTTTCATTGATTTTTCATTAGATTTGCACTTGCATTTTGCATGTTAGAACATAAAAATAATTTTCAGATCTAAGAGCATGTAATTTTCATCATATTTCAGCTTGAAAAACATTCATATAGCATTTTGTGTCAAGATCTCAAACCTAGGGCTTCAAAAACTTGATTTTCACTAGATTTGGCTTTATCAACTCTAAATTTACACCATAGGCGTGTTGTTAAGGGTATTTTTACACTAATTGGTTTTTATTAGGGTAATAATTTTCTTCCCCTCCTAAAAATATTCACAACACCTTTTTAACGGGCTCTTGTATTGAAAAATTGGTGAAAAACTACACATTTTGGCTATTTTTGCCCTAGGGTTTGGCCTAGTTTGCACTCCAAGTGTGTTGTATAAAATTTTATGGATTGAGGTGATTAATATAATCAATATTATTTTCTACACCTCCTAAAATTCTTTACAACACCCCTTTTTCTAAGTCTTGGAATTGAAAAACCGTGAAAATTTGCCTATTTTTTCTACATTTTCACTAGGGTTTGACCTTGAGTGGCACTAAAACCATGTTGTGACATCAAGTGGATATTATTACTAATATAATTTTCTATCCATAATCATTTTCCTCACAACACCCTTTGTCATGCTCTTTGGCATTGAGATTTGGTGAAAAATCGCATATTTTAGTGTATTTTCACTATATTTTGACTTGTCATCATCCTAGATTTGCATGAGTTTAATAACTCACTGCTCTAAGAGAAAAATTCCTTTAAGAAGAAGCATAAGATACATGGGATTTAGTTCTCTTGAATAAGTTGGAACATTAAATACCTTCTTTACAAAAGGAGAGACACAAATGTTACAAGATATCACACCTATCACAAGTACAATGGAAGAGCAAACTTTTCACGATGTTGATGTTACTATTGAGATGATAGGATATGTATCTAATGAGCAAATAAATAAACTTGACAAAGACCTAGCTGAATTCCAAGACTATGTGCAAATTGAGAGGATGGCTGAAGAAGTTGTACCTGTGATTCACCATGTAAGAGAATTGATAAAAGGACAAGATTGTGTTAATGCAATATGTGGTTTAGCACACATTGTACAAACCAATATCATGCCAGTGACTGAATGCATAAAAGTGATAAATAACACTTTGTCACCATCTCATACACAAGTATCGACACCTATACTGACTATGGGAATATCCACTTTTACATCCACAATCTTAACAACTGATGTGAATGCTTGTAGTAATGCTACCACTGGTATTGGAGTATCTAATGGTACTAATTACAAAGCTGTGGGATTTGATTATCAGAATTTGGTTTCTAAGGGGACGTCTTCTATGCATAATTATTCTCAACCACCTATCTATTCCACTCATTTATAGCCACCTATTACCTACTCGCAACCATCTTCCACCTACCATTATGTCCAACCACCATTGACATATTCTCAACCTCCACCCATCATATCTCAAGCTCATTCACCTCCTCACTTTGGTTCCAACTCCTCACAGCAAACCGCATCTCCCAACGATGCCATCTTAAACCAACTTTTACAGGGAATGAATTCTTTACAACAAAAGGTAACAAATTTGACAAATTCCTCACAGCCCAATACACCAACATATCATGCCCGTAATCCCCTTTCCTATGCAATCTTGAGAACTCCTATGCCCGAGAGGTTTGAGACTCCTCGCTTTGAAAAATATGGTGGAAAAGGTGATCTTAATACTCATGTGGCAGCATTCACAGCTATGTGTAGTGATTTCTATTTTGAAGAGGATTTATTAGCAAAACTTTTCCCATGATCTCTCAAAGACACTGCCTTAGAATGGTTTTTCTCTTTACCTCCGAATTCAATACACTCATTTTTGCAGTTGATTGATCAATTTCTACAACATTTTCAAGCAAACATTAGACCCCAAGTCTCCTTAATTGACTTGGTTCACTATAAGCAAGGTCTGAAAGAGAAGTTAACTAAGTTTATTAGTCAGTATCAAGCTTTGTATACACAAATTCAATATTAGATGAAAGATGATGATGTTCAGAAGGTATTTATTATAAATTTACAACCTAATATCTGTGATAAGATCCTCTTGATGAAGTACAACTCTTTTCAACATTTGTGCACTGCCCTTCATGATTGCCAACTTTCATCTAGTCAATATGAAAACCAAAACTAATTAGCTCAAGTTAGTCAATCCATGGGTGGATCATCACAAAACAACTTTAAGAGGAATAACAATAATAGGAGTTTCATCAAGATTAATGGAGTGAATACAAACAACTTTTCTAATGTGTCTGCTATCACAAATCTGAAGAAGACATCATATCAACCAAGAAAGTTTACTCTGATATTTGAGTCTTATCATTCTATCATGAATCAAGATGTGAGAAATAACATTCTAAAGCTTCCCCTGATTAAGCCTATTGATCCTAGTAAAGCACAAGGACCTTACTTCGATGGTAATGCCTTTTGTCATTTTCATCGGACACAAGGACATGATACTGAATGATGTATGCGTCTTAAACATGAGATGCAAGACCTTGTTGATTCGAATATCATCTAGGTATCAGGTGTGAATGATAACAGAAAAAAATTAGTTGCTCTGTCAAATAAGAACTTACAAATCTTTACTAATCCATTCCCTAGACATACTGATACCAATATGTTGGAACAAGGTTTAGTGAAAATAGATGACAATGATTATTTAGAATATGATAATATCATGGGTATGATTGAAGTGGATAAGAAGCAAGTGGATAATCCACCTCGTCCATAAAGAAAAGGAATTTATGCTGAGGTTCCTCCTCTGTTATCCTTATATGGATCAGGAGATAACCAAAATGCACCAAAAAAATAAGTAGAACAACTAATACAGATGAGTGAGAAGGTAAAGGATAATTCCTGTTACTGTGTTAGAAGGATTCAACAACGAAAACTCACTAAAAATCACAAAAGAGTAAGATGATTGTTAGCAGTTGGGAATAATAGTAGTTCTTCCCCTCATAAGAAACAAAAAGTCTCACTTCAACAAGGAATTACAAAACAAGCATCATATAACAATAAACAAGACTTTCATAAGAACCACTCAAACTTCACACTCAACATGATTGAGTACCTCTCCAAGAGGTTCACGAGTTCCAACATCTGATAGAAAGATCCTACACGTAAGTATCTCTAAACCTTTATCTCTCTCATGATGTGCTTCCCCTATGATGTGTTATGTGTTGTCTAGGCCTCCTAGGATGACCCTTGATTCTCTTGTAAGGTCGGGGATACCAGGATACCACCTCTATTGTGACCTTCTTCTATTTGTATCATCATTCTTCTATATTGCCTCTCTCTAATTTCATTGTTGTGTGTTGTGTCTTGTAGACATAGCGTTGCAGTTGGTGACATTGGGGGTACCCTCCTATGTGATTGTCCCTAAGACACTTGTTTCTCCTCTCTTATTTATTGTTTCCCTTCCTCTAGTGTTTCTATCTAGCGGGCGGATGATGAAAAACATTTATATTGATGCGGACCTAGTGTCCCTTTCGTGAGAAATAAAAAAAATGGACTTAGTTCCTAATATGACGATGGGGTTGTATATTTTATCCGATGCTTGGCTAGTGGAAGCACTCATACTTTCCATGTAGTGATTTTGATGGTGTTCTATCTCATTTACAAATCATAACAATACAACTGCTCCATGCACTTTGTCTATCTTGAATCTTGCATGCCTCAGATTTTATATGCATTGATGTTATTGTTTATCATGATTATGGACACTAACATGTTTCTTGCAGGGATGTGTTTGTGGGAACATTTGGTGATCGTAAAGTACATGTCACCTCCAAGGGGCATGGGCTTTGCGAAAGTCTGTTCCCTTGTGTTTTTTCTTCCTACCTTAATGTGCTTGATATCGATGCATGATATCAACCACCTTAAGATGGGAGCATATAAGGTAAGCTGTCTATTGTAGATGTTAGCAATGTGCTTGTCCTCAAGTGCAGTTTAAAGACTCGTGCGATGAGTATATCCTACACTCTGAGTTTGTTTGCAATCAATCAATCAATCATTTAAGCCCTCTGCGGAGGCGGGATATCATGCGCATATCCTTTTTATCTTAAGCCCTCTACAGAGGTGGGGATGGTGTACTTCTCATGCACAGATTGCATCACCCTGTCATTTTTAAAAGTCCTCTATAGAGGCGGGGAGCGGTTCTGTGACTAACTCAACCCTTAAGTGTCTTCGGTGATTATTGTGGCAAAGCGCAATCGTCAGTGTGTGCCTGTAATGTGCTTGAGATGGTACTGAACCTAGCAATAGGGACACTCCATCGCTTGTCTGCCATGTTTTCTCCGTGTCTTCAAAGTGTGTGTGCTGGTGTCCTTGCTTTGTTTGGCATGTTTGTTGCCCCATATGCAATCTAAAGACCTGTGTGATGAGTGCATCCTGCATTTTGGGAGGTTTTGCGTGTCTTGCGTATGTGTTGCCGGGTGCTACCACAATAATGGGTTACACTTTCTAGGACATCCTGATTTTTGCTAAAATCACATATTCTTAGAAAAAATAATGATTTAATCCTTGAAAGGTTCCATTTAAAGGATTTTAATTGAAGAGGGTTTGATCAAACCCCCTTAGATTCAAACCCCCTTGGATAGAACCCTGCTAGTTTTAAACCATACCTATAATGGAGTCTCCTCTACACCTATCAAAATGCTAATAAAAAACCACTTTTGATTTATCTTTTGGGGGATCAAATGAATTCATTTAAAATTTATGTTTTGTAAGTATGTAGTCCTTATTATAAGCTTCCTAAAAAGTATAATTTTAAATATATTTAATTTGATTATTATATTTATTTTTTATTTCTTGTGAATGTAAGTTTTTCACCAAACATCAAGTTCTTTGTTCTACACACATGGAAAATTAGTAAATTAGTGAAAAAAAAATTTGAAAAATATATATGCCCTAGGTATTGATGTCCTTGTTTCAACAAAAAAAAAATTGAATTTCGATACATACAGAAAAAGTTATATTTTACGAAATACGCCTATGTCTAAATTATAATTGGTTAGACTTCAAAACTTAATTAAAAAAAATATTCAACAAAACATTATGAAGCCAAATGCATGCCCTATATATTGGTGTTACCAATCTAAATTCAAAAGAATCAAAATTTTATCCTTTGTAGAAAAAAGTTATGTGCTACATAATACACATCACTTTAAAAAAATGTTGTTTACTATTAAAAACAAGTTATCAAAGGAGATGCAAAAAAAAATTACAATTTAACTCTAAATTTTTTTCAAAAAAGATATTTAGAATCTACAAACAAAATCTCACAAATCACTAGTTTGCATCATCTTCAAATTCCTAATAGTTTAGCGGCTATAGGTGTCAGAAAGTGAAGATCTAGCTCAAAATGTTGATTTCAATGTCAAGTTTGGCTAAAAAGTGTAACCCATTATTGTGGGATGACCCTGCTAGCACCCCATATGCAGTTTAAAGACCTATGCGATGAGTACATCTTGCATTATGGGAGGTTTATTTACTTTCATGTACTTGCATCTACATTTCATATATATGAGAAAAAGAAAAGAAAAGAAATCATTCTTGTTTTCCATGCATTAATGTGTCTTCTATGCATTTACTATATTCTCCATGTTTTGCGTGACTATAACTGTCTTCTCTATGTTTTTGCATGTCTGCAATGTGATTGGCGTGTCTTCTCCATGCTTGGCATGTTTTCTATGTTGACCGTACTTTAATGCATGTATTGGCCTCGTCTTTATACATACATTAAAGTGAGGGCTAAATGTAATGTCAGAAAACATCCCCTTGGGGGCTTTTCCCTCAAAAGGTTTAGCTCCTGGGTCTTTAGTGTGCATTTAGGACATCTTACATCATAATTCAACATCTTAATAGAATGAACCCTAGGTCTTATGACAAATGGGGCCTAGGGGGACCCCTTGAGCTTAACTCTACCCAAAATAGGGGGAGAGGACTTGGGCGCCCACGCCCTAGTCCTGCCCTATTTTGGGTCAGGCCCAAATTTGAAGTGTTGGTTTATGACCATTATTTGGTCCCTAGGCTGACATGGTAAGTTTGAATTTATGAAATCTTGGTGGGAATGCTTGTAGTTGTATATAAAATTATGTTTAGGTATTCATTTGTAAACTAGATTGTCATTGTGAACTTCATGCATCCTAAAGGTGATTCAAGGATTTCATTGTATTGCAAGAGAAGATTTTGTTGTTTATGTGTTTGTGTTTGCAGATTTGAGCATCCATCTCCTCATGGAATGAAGAGCTTCTTCCTCCATGAGATATTCACTACAAGGTGACATCTATTGTGATCATTGAGCATTTATCATTTGGTTTTTACCTCTGCCTCCCTAGGCACACACTCTCTATCTGACAACGGTGTTCGGAAGACTTGAATGTCTCTCTAGGGCTTGACTGAGGCAAGCCTCTAAACACCACAACCCCCTCACAAAGTTTTCATGATTGCGGGTTACAAGTTGATGATGCAGACAAAGTGAAGTTGTAGGAGGGCATATTGGAGTGTCAGAATTGTAGATCAGTGAAAGAAATAGCTACCTAGACTTGGGCGTCCACTCATTAGTCCTCAAAGTTCTGCAACGTAAAAATCTCTGATACATCATATACATGTTGCAGATCTTGTTTCTGGATCTCGACAAAAAGTAGGGCATTGGACTTGGGCACCCATTCCTTAGTCCCTGACTTTTCTGTCTCTGAACCCCGAAAATAGGTACACAGTGATTTGTTATGTTACATCTTCCTGTAGCAGCATTTTTCTTATTCATCTATTTGCTGTCATATTTGCATAATTAGGGTTTTAAGGTACAATTGAGCATAAGAGAAAGAAATTGACAATCAAATCATAAAATTCCAAGTTTCCCTACATCTCAGTAGTGACCTAGGGTATGATAGTACATTACAACTCGACCCTAGGTCCTTGAATGTAAGGGTGAAAGGATGATATGCACCGAAACTACCAAAAATCACCCTTTACAGCTTTAAGCACCAGAAAGCTCGCGATGCGAACTATCATGCTGGAAATCCGTAAACAGATTTCCGTCAACTTTTTGGGACATTATGGGACATTTTAGTGCCTCATATCTTGTTTCAAAAATTTTCAGGGGCTTTTCAGAAAATAAAAACTTTAATATCTTTCAGCTCACAAATGATCTTTGCTTGATTCATTCACTAAAGGTCTTATATTTCAGTTATGAAGCTTTTTGTAAGTTTTCACTTCAATCCATGCCCAAATGCAAACTTTCTTGAAATGGCAGTTAAACTTTCCAAAACTAGCAGTTTGCTATTTTTAGTAGTTTGGAAAAACTGGAAGTCCTACATCATTATTCAAGATATTATGGAACCAAAAACACTAATTATGGAAAGAAATGAAAACAATTGCAATGATTTTGAATCAACTTATTTTTGGGTGATGCAAGATTGCCCTTACACCACTAGATGCTCCTACATCAGACACCAAAGGTAATTTGAGAAGTGACCCTGTCATGTCTCAGGTGTTTGTTTGAGGAAACCCCAAACAGTCAACCTCTGCCTTAAACAACCAAGAAGAATCTTCAACAGGCCTTCCTTTCCATTTCACCATATATTCTTCATATTGTCTGTTCTGAGTACTTCTTCCCACATGGCTATCCAAGATCTCTTTTATCTCCTCCGCTAAAGTAGATGCCAAAATACTCCACTGTTATTCTGTTGGTCCATTCTCTATGTCACCTTCATGACATTTGGTTAAATCAGCAATGTTGAACACAGGGGAAATATTGATCCCACTCGGCAACTCTACCTCATATACATTTCCTGAATCATGCTTCTTTAGGATTCTGTATAGTCCAAATTTCTTCATTTTCAACTTATTATATGTTCCAATTGGGAACCTTTATTTTCTCAAGTGAGCCATGACTCCATCTCCTACCTGGAACTCCTTATATCTCCTCTTCTGATTTGCCTTAGCCTTGTATTGAATATTCATCTTATTGATGTGCTTTCTCACCTCTTCATGCAAATTGTTCAGATGTTCTACAAAGTCTTCAGCTTCAGCACTTGTCTTTTCTCCTTTGTCCAGCTTCCTTAACTCAGAAGCATTTATTGGGCTATTGCCATATACAATCTGGAATGGTGATTTACTAGTACTCCTATTGACAAAATTGTTGTAAGCAAATTTTCTGCCTATGGTAAAATCAAATCCCATCCCTTGGGCTTATCTCCTACTAAGCATCATAGTAGGTTACGCAAACTCCTATTCACCACTTCCGTCTGACCATCAGTCTGTGGATGGTGTGCAGAACTGAACTTCAAATCTGTCTTCAACTTCTTCCACAATGTCCTCTAGAAATAACCAACAAACTTGGTATCTCAGTCTGAAACTATGCTCTTTGGTAGACCGTGTAATCTCGCCACCTCTCTGAAAAATAATTCAGTAATATGAATAGCATCATTAGTCTTCTTGCAAGGAATGAAATGTGTCATCTTCAAGAATATGTCCACCACCACAAAAATGGAATCATGTCTTCTCTATGTCCTTGGTAAACCAAGAACAAAATACATACTAATATCATCCCATGGCTTCTCTGGTATAGGTAGTGGCTGATATAGACCTGTATTCTGACTTGCTCCTTTCGCCATCTGACATACTTTACAACTCTACACAAATTTCCTCACATCCTACTACAACTGTGGCCAATAATAATTTTCACCAACAATTGCAATGGTCTTATCTCAACCAAAGTGTTCGGCCAATCCTCCACTATGCTTCTCCAAGTAATCAGGTTCTCTCTCATGGAACTCCTCAGAATGGACAACTGGCTTCCTTTAAACAACATGCCATCTTAGATTATGACATCCAACCATTTTGTTCTATCCAAACTAACAGGTTCCAGACAAGCTTTCCAAGCCTCTACAAAATCTAGATCTTCGGGATACAAACTTTTGAGCTCATCGAACCCAACAACCGCTATCTTCATTTATGTCAACAAATTTTGCCTTATGCTCAAGGCATTCGCAACTCTATTGGACTTCCCACTCCTATGCTTCAAAACAAAAGTATAACTCTACAAAAACTTAACCCATTTTAAGTGCCTCTGGTTCAACTTTCCTTGACTATTAAGATATTGCAAAGCCTGATGATTAGTATATAAAATAAACTCTTTTGGCAACAAATGATGTCTCCATTAATTCAAAGCCTGAACTATTGCATAATATTCCTGATCATAAATAGATTAATTTTTCTTTGCATCATTAAGCTTCTCACTAAAATAGGCAATGGGCTTACCTTCTTGACTCAAAACAACTCCTATAGCACTACCACTAGCATCACAATCTACCTGAAATACCTTATTGAAATCTGGAAGTGCCAAAATAGGTTGCTCTGTGACTTTCTACTTCAATGTATCAAAGCTTTTGTCTGCTCCTTTAGTCCATCTAAATTCTTTTCTATCTGCTCTCATTGTCTCAGTTAGGGATGCACAAATGCTACTAAAATTTCTAATAAACTTTCTGTAAAAACTTGCCAAACCATGAAAAGATCTTACCTCTGTAGCACTCCTCGATGTAGGCCATTCAATGATAGCCCTTACTTTTTCTAGATCCATCTTAAGACCTTCCTTTGAGACAACAAATCCCAGGTATACCAACTCCTTCTTTGCAAAACTACATTTCTTCAAATTAATCAACAATTTCTCCTCCCTCAGCTTCTCTAGAACTCTTCTAATATGCATCAGATGCTCATCCCAAGTCTTATTGAAAATTAAAATATCATCCAAATAAACAATAACAAAACTTCCCAAAAATTCTTTCAGTACCTCATTCATGAGCTGCATGAATGTGCTCGGTGCATTGGTTAGCCCAAATGGCATGACTAACCACTCATACAAACCCTTCTTTGTCTTGAAGGTTGTCTTCCATTCATCTCCTTCTCTGATTCAAATCTAGTGATACCCACTCTTTAGGTCAATCTTCATGAAGTACTTGGCTCCACTCAAACAATCCATTATGTCATCCATTCTTAGCAATGGAAACATGTACTTGATCATGATCTTATTTATGGCTCAAGAATATGGACACATTCTCCACTCTCCATCTTTCTTTGGTGCTAGTACTACAGGTATCGCACATGGACTCAAGATCTCCCTTATTAGTCCCTTCCATAACAACTCATGAATTTGTCTGTTCAACTCTTCATTCTCTACCGGAGTCATTCTATGGGCTGCCTTATTTGGCTAACTAGCTCCTGGTATCAAATCCATTTGATGACTTATCTTCCTCACTGGTGGTAAACATTCTGGTACATTATCAGAGATAATGTCCTAAAATTCTTCCAACATATCTAAAACTTTTGCTGGTACATCTTCACATTTCTCTTGACTAATCTTAGGAATCAATGCAAAGCAATGACGTTCATGCTTCATACCCTCCAAAAATTTCCTACCATCTACCAAGCAAATTCTAGCAGTACTACATACCTTTTCTTCCACCTCTTTCAAGGGCTTCAACTTATGATGAACTCCATCCTTTATTAGGGAATATGTGTTTGCACGGCCATCATGGACAACGCTCCTATCATACTACCACAGCCTCCCCAACAACATATGACATGCATCCATCGGTATGATATCACACAACACCTCATCATGGTAGTCCCCAATCTTGAACTTCACTAAACACTGCTCATTGACTAAAGCTCTATGGTCCTTCTGCAACCATGCAATTTGATATGGATGTGGATGCTTTCTTCTTGTCAACCATCTTCTCTGAAACAAGATTGTTAGCACTTCCACTGTTAATAATAATATCACAACACTTACCTTCACATTTGCACATTGTGCAGAATAAACTCTTCCTCTGATTGGGTTCTTTCTCCTCATTCAACAAAGTTCTTCTGACAACTAGGGTTTCTCCCCTTTCAACATCTTCAGAACGCTCAGACTACACATCTTCATCTACATGTGCAACTTGTGCATTACCTTCAGGTCTTCTATTTGTCCTTCCTTGATGTTGCAGACATTCGTATGCTTGATGCCCTTCTTCTCCACATTAGAAACTGGTTCCTCTGAAACCTCCTCTTCTGGGTCCTTGCCCAGGTCGGCCTCTTCCTCTTTGCTCACCATTGTTCTGGTCCCAAGGGCAGTAGGCATTATCCCCTCTCTAATTTCAACTGGTGCTAACTTCTTCACTTTTCTTTTGATCTTCATTACGGCCTCCATAGGGTCTTCCACCAGTCCTTCCGCTTTGACCTCTTCCCCTTTGCTTGCTATCGAATCTTTTATTCAGCTTCTCTTCCACCTTCAGGGAAAATTAGTATGCATCTTCTATGGTGGTCATTCTGACCAGGCTCAACTCCTCTTGAATACTTGGCCTCGACCCATTAATGTAATGGGCTATCTTCTCCTTGTTGGCCTTTGCATGGCCTGTCATACTAGTAATCTTATAAAACTCTTCTATATACACCTTAACAAACTTGTTACCTTGCTTCAGTCCTTGCAACTTCTTCAACAACTCCATCTCATAGTCCACAGGAATGAACTGTTTCTTCAGTTTCTCCACCATCTGATCCCATTTGGTGATCTTTCCTTTTCCTCTTTTGTTCCTCTCTAATTAGACCTCCTTCCACCAAATACTAGCATGGCCCTTCAACATTTTTTTTGCAAACTTGACCTGATCTAGGTCCTCCACATCTTCATACTCGAAATACTCCTCCATGTCATTGATCCAATCAATAAGTTCTTCCAAATTCAAATCTCTAGAATATGTAGAAACTTTGATCCTGGGCCTCTTTCCGATCTTCGAAATGACCCTCAACAACCTAACTTCTACAGGATCTCCTGCAGCTTCTTGTTCTTCCTTAGATAGCTCTTCTTCAGCTTTATCTTCACTTTCTTCTCTTGTTCTCGGCTCAAAACCTCTTTGTATCTCCTCTTGCAATGCATAGATTGGCCTTTGCAACATGCTCTAAAACCCTCTTCCGTCAAAACATTCCTCCCAATACGATTTCTTCATGGAGGAATCTTGATCTCCACAGCAAACCCACAACCTTAGGTCCTAGTGCAAACTGCCTCACGGTCGGCGATCTATCTACACACTCAGGAACCCTTGTTCTGATACCACTTGATGAAGGGGGTAAATCATAAAACACACAACAACAGAAATAGAGCACATAAAATATAATATTTCTTTATTGATTTGGAAAACTCATTACATTACAGAAGCTTAATTACAATCAGAGGAATCAATCCTCTACAGGCTGCAACACACTACAGCTTCCCTATCTCTAGACTCTAGAATCATCTACCTTTTGTAACCCCAAATCAGCTAGGGTTTCTGTTTTCCTGCCTATTCTTGACACTACACTTTCCCCCTTTACTCTATTACTGCCCAAGGTTCCCAAAATAGTCATAAATAATACTATTTGGTAGCCTCCAGCTAAATTTCAAAATTTGCAACTCCCTCCAAAAGTAGGTCAACTTCTGGGAAGCATAACTTTTGATCCAGGTGTCTGAATGACAAACCATTTTAAGGAAAGCTCATGATGTGAACTATCATGCCAGAAATCCATAAATAGATTTTTGTCAACTTTTCAGGATGTTATGGGACATTTTAGTGCCTCATATCTCATTTCAGAAATTTTTTAGAGGCTTTTCGAAAAACAAAAACTTTAATATCTTTCAGCTCACAAATGATCATTGCCTAATTCCTTTGCCAAAGGTCTTATATTTCAGTTATGAAGCTTTCTGTAAGTTTTCACTTCAATCCATGCCCAAATGCAAACTTTCCTGAAATGGCAGTTAAACTTTCCAAAACTGGGAGTTTGTTATTTTTAGCAGTTTGGAAAAACTGAAAGTCCTACATCATTATTTAAGAGATTGTGGAACTAAAAACACTAATTATGGAAAGAAATAAAAACAACTGCAATGATTTTGAATCAACTTCTTTTTGGCTGATGCAAGATTGCCCTTACACCACTAGATGCTCCTGCATCAGAACATGTGCAAATTTGTAATTTATTTTTTTATAAAAGCTACTACATGAGATTGACCTACCTAGAAACTTGTGCTTTTGTATCTAGCATAGGATTTCAAGGTTGTTCTAGATGAATGAAGGAGAGTTTCTTGCTCCAAAAATTTAATGCTTTATAAATCTAGACCTTTGATTGTAAATTAATCCTAGCCATCAAAATTTGCACTAAGTGTGTTGCTCTCCTCTATAAAAGGTTGTTCATTTCTCTTTGTAAAGGGTTGGAAATTGTTGATATTCATGGAGCTTTTGAGTAAAGGAATTTATGCAGTGTTTCCTTCATGGTTTCCAAAGAGTTAGTTGAATTTTCTATTGTGTATGCATGAATGGAACGAATATTTGATGGATCTTATGTTCATACCACTGATGATTTGTTGATTGTAAGTTACTTTGTGTTGTTAACCTAAGCACTTTACTTATTTCATGTTGTGGAGAATCTTATTAATACTATGCTAGTAGTTGGGTGTTTAATAAAGATTTCTTTCATGATTTGAAAACCTTCCTTTGAAGATTGCATTATTCTTGTCGCATTATGACTTATCTATTTAAGCAAGGATTAGTTTATTTTAGATTTGTTTGCTCATACTTCATGGCATTGCAATTTGCATTAGAACTTCAAATTTAGGTTCTTCTAGAAACCCTTTTCTTTCTCCCCTATCGTTTGATAATTTTTATACCATTGGTTAGTTTAAGTTAAATTTAGGTAAAAGCATCATAAAATTTTAAATATCTAATGATGAGATATTGTTTCTAGCATTAAGTATTTTTAGATTTACAGATTAGGAAACATTCAAGGTTTAGAGTTTGAACAAATTTTAATATCTTTCATATCTAACCCCTCTTATAAGATTCTAGTAGAGCTACATTTTGTAGGCCCCTTGTTGAAACAATAAAAGACAATGCACAGTTGAGTTATCTTGCAAGGCCAAGAATTGGCAATAAAGACCTTGGGGTAGTCAATTTCTATTTGAGGCGCTCGACACCCAGTATGCCATCTAAGTTAAGAAGTGTGTCAAAACACCCATCAACACTTTGCTTGGTTTCTACTCTATCTAGTCACCAAATTCTACTTTTGATAGGATGCTTCTATGGGAATGGTTACATCTCCATCTCTCAAGTATAGATTAGGTACTTGGGGGTGACACCAACATGGTGGAACACCCCATTGACCATAGTTGTGATAGCTCTTTGCACTTATCTCATCAAGAATTAAAATCTTGGTCATTGTCCTACAACTCCTTAGGTGTTTTTGATCCTTTCTTGGGTAAAATAGATTCACATAAGCCTCAATAATATACTTGGAGCAATTATTGTGAAGGTTTCATGACAAAAATGAGTCATTTGGATAAATTTTACCTTTCCCCTAACCTTAACATTTCCCTTCCCCTTAGGACACGATGTTAATATTGATATGGCATCTACCCTACTTTTGCCACCTTATCTCTCTCATCTTTTTCTATATCTCTTAATGTCCTTCCCTTTAAGCTATATATTTCCCATCTGCAAAACCAATATTGCATTAATGGTCTTTTAGCTTCCTATAAAATCAAGTCTAAACCTTAGAAAGGAAAATGGATTCTAGCTGACCATGGGAGAGAACCATCGACCTTTGTACCTTATTTCTTTAGCTCTATTGTAGAACATCTATAGTAAAATGTTGAAGGCTAGAACAATCCCTCATTGAAGGACAAATTGTTCGTGACCAAATTCTCCTAGATAGAAACCTCTTTAGCATTCTCTCCAGTAGTTAGTCACTCATATGAAACATTTGCTTCAGGAGTTGGTTGCTTACAAGAGTAAAGGAGCTCAATGTTGTTCATCTTCACTAGATTAAAGATGGGGATAATGGACTAGAATTATTCTTTCAATTTTTGCTACATAAACATCAAAAAATGTATATTTCAATAATTAAATCTACTAATGGATCTTCTAATTCCAACCCTAATATGTTCAAGAAAACCTTCCATGACTACTATAAATAGTTATTCAATTATGATTTAACTAAATATCCCCACATCCCCATTTTAGAGGAGAACATTACTGGTTGCATCCCTCACAAAATTGATCATGAGATAGTCATTTTCTTGATCAACACATTTCAACAGAAGAAATTGATGAAGAAATGTATTGCATGGGTATGGAAGAGAGTCTCAAATTAAGTTGCCCTACAATTGAGTTATATTGTGGTATCTGGCTGCACGTCCAAGAAGTCTTCTTCTTTTTCTACTTGGAGGCATTGAAACTAGCTCATTAGGGGCTATTATTAACCAAGGCTTGATCAAGATCATTCCTAAGGCAAATAAGAAGATACAGTGAATGGAACTGGTAGCCCATTACTCTTCTTAATAATTTGTATAAGATAATTTTCAAAGCCTTGGCTAAAAGAATAAAGCATAGTACCTAAGGAATTATGAGTCCTAAATAATTTGGATCCCTCAGTTGTCAATTTATTCTAGACAACATGGTGCTTTTTAAGAGAGTATGGAATGAGCACAACAAACTAATCAAGATATTCTCTTAATTAAGATAGATTTTGGGAAAGCTTATGATTGCATTTGTAGGCCCTTCATCCTTAAGATGCTACAATAGTTAAGATCTAGTCCCAAAAGCTATGACCATGTCAAAATTTTGTTTATGGATGCTAATACTAGGTTACCCATAAATTGCTCGCTCTTCCCCAATTTCCCCTCCAAAATCTCATTTGCCAAGGCTATCTTCTTGCCCCACTCCTTCATGTTCTTACTATTGATGCTCACGAGCAACCTTTCTAACATGTTAGTTTTATCAATCTTATTTGTGGCATCTCCCTTCCTAGAAATACTAAAGCCCTCAACTTGCATTTTGTTGATGACAATATGCTTTTTATTCAAAACTCAATTAAAGAGTTGTTCAATATGCTAGATATTTTGGATCTCTATTGTGTTGTTCTAGGATCTCAATTAACAATACATAAGATTGAATTCATGATAACGTGTCCCGACCCTCACCCACCTTAAATTCCTTAGGAATAGAAAGAAGTTCAATCACGGAACCATTACAAAATATCTTTGCATCCCTTTTGAAATTGTTTCTCTTAAAGACATGTGGAATTGGTATTTGAACAAGGTCAAAGTAAAGCTCTTATTTCGAGCTAAGCAAATTTTGTCTCGGCACATTTCCTTTCGAGCTTTCTCCTTATATCTATGGTATTTCAAAAGCTACTATAAGCTATAATTTTTGACTTAATTCAATAAAAAGAAAATTATATATGTGTAAGAAATGTGTAATGCTCTTAAACCGTGTCATTACACATCGCCATCGATAAATACATAAACGACAAGGTTTTCAAGAAAATCCAAGTGAGAAAACGACCTTTGATTTTTTTCACTTTTATAACGTAAATTTGATAAAAGACCTTTGTACAATTTCAATCTTTTATAGATTCGGAGATTTGAACTTTCCACGTTTGCCACGCTCCCCACATGGTTCTCATGATTGTCGCTTTATTTAAAAATATCATGATTTGTCATTTCAACTTTATTATGAGAATAAAATATTTTTACCAAATTTAGAATAGAAGATTGAAACATTGTCTAATTTAGAAAAGAAGATTAAAAAGCATTGAAATTAATAAAGAAAAATTTAAGGTTTTATGCTGTATATTTTATAATTGATGATGTTTTGATATTTGTCACTATCTTGTGTTAAATTTTGTAAGATGATGTTTCTTAATCTCATAAGTTGATTGTACTTTGTTCTAAGTCATTTCTACAATGTAGAGATGATCTTTGTACTTTTATATTTATCTTAAGTATTTTTAATCTTTTCAAATCTTGTTTGCCTTAATTATTTGAACAAGGTGGTACTAATAGAGACTCTAGTAGATTTTCCTATGTTAAGTGTGGGAGGTGACTTGCTCCCCTCCTTTTGTCTTAGTTAAATGCTTGGAATCAATTTAACAATTTCAACAACTTTGAAGACACTTTAAGCAACCATGCAAATGACTATTTTGTCCTCCTAGATATATATTTAATGATAATACAATGCTAAATCACAATTTCATATGACGATTCCATTCCCTCCCACGATCTTATAAAAAGAATTTCGGGTTTGTCTTTTTATACAACACCCTAGCACAAAAAAATGAAATTTCCAAGCTCAAGTCAATTAGTAATGGCTAGTATGAAGATGGTTAGCTTGCGCCTTTAGAAGATTAAATTTGGACTTGAAGGTTTTTGCATAAAATATGCATTATTGGTTTAAACCAAGTTCAAATTCATGCACACAAGTTTGACCTAAGATAAGGGATAGAAAACTAAAGATCTAGTCTAGACTCTTGGAAGGTGTGGAATTAGGTTTAGTCAATGCTCATCTCAACTATCAACTTTTACACAAAAAACATGTCACTGTTGCACGTATGTTACCTAAGGTTGTCACAATTATGGTTATCATTGATGCCAACACTCAGCTGGGACACTCAGCTTGGCCTGTCATTGATGCTTATATTGATGGTGTGCTAACAGTGATGTTGTTGATGTTCATGGTTGGATGTCATGCCTTATTTAATGTCAATGTTGTATTGAGTACGTTTGTTATCAGCAGAGATGATATCATGATGATATATTAAGATGGGAATTAGAAGCATTAACACAAGGATTAGAAGTAATGTTGATGTTGAGAAGATGTTGCTGATGGTCTGTAGCATGTTGTATGCTCTCTCCTATTGTTTCTAAGGAAGTATGTGTTGCTATAAGAAGGCTCCGGTCTTCGGATGTTAGTGAAGGTCTCTGCTGTAGGAAGTTGCCTTGAAGACTATTTGGGAGAAGGCTCTGCATTCCTCTGCATTTGAAGATTGGTCATGCAGTTCAGAAGTTAAGTTCAGTATGTTGTAAAGCACCACTAAATTCAAAGTTTCAAATCATTAGCCCCTCCGCAAAGAAAGTTGTAAGTGACAAAGTGCATAACTATATTGTCTGGTGGCTAGTTTCAATCTATGTTGGCTTGCGCCAACTTGTTGCATGAAAGGGTAAAAATTGGCTGATGAAGAATGACCCTGATGATCTTATGATGTTTCATGTTGCTCTGCAAGGTGTTTTTTGGTCTTTCTGAAATAGGTTGTGGTCCAGAATGAAGGTGTTTCTGGGTTATGCCTTTGCCTGGCTGACTGAGGTATGTTGGAGGTGTGCGCCACAAAGTTGTTGTTGTGCAGAGTTCAAGGAGTGTTGTGGGTCACGCTGACTCATCTGGGAGAAGAAGAAGTAATGTTTAATCATCCATGAATACCACCAAGTTGTAATGACCAATGTGTTACAAGCTACATGTTTTCTTGCTTAAGGGTGACTTAATTCAATTGTCTAAAGCGTGCGGATATTATTATATGAAGGATGATACTGTGAAGGATGTTTAGGACCGGGTTAAGCATGTGTTGGAATCTGCAAGGCATGTTCCTCTTCTTGGTGTTAAGTGTAATTCATTTTAGGGCTTTCCCTCTACACATTTCATGTTGTTTGATCTCTGGTCGACTTGTAATTGTAATATTCTTGTTGTCTTTGGCTGACATACAACGTAATCAATGTAATATCATGTATATATTGTAAACCTACTTGATCTAGGTGAGGTATGATTGTGAGAATGTATGTGTGAAGTGGAATATGGACGTGTAATGCATTATGATGTGTGACTAAAGGAGAAAGAGTTGAAGTAATAGGGCCTATCTTGATTCATCTTGAAGACATTTTTGAGACAGAAAGGAAGTGAAGAGTGTGCCTAACTATTTTCTGGAGGCAGTGAGCCAAAGGCAAAGCTTCTTGAAGGTTAAAAGTAATGAGTTGGTAAGCTACAAAGAAGACATCTGAAGAAGTTGCAGAAGTTGTCAAAGCAGAAGAGCAATCATCATAAGAGAAGTAAAAAGGCAGAATTGCAATCATCACAATTGAGCCTCATTATCAGTTTTAGATAGTAGAAGGATTGTCATGTTGTAGTCATTTATGAGTTTGTTCTCAGTTCAGGGAGTAATTGCTTCCTTGGGTTGTAGCCCTAAAACAAAGTTTGCAGGAGTTGTAGCTTCCTTGGGAGTGACCCTAAAACGTTTCTTTAGGGAGTAGTAGCTTCCTTGGGTTGAAGCCCTAAAACTAAGTCTGTAGGGAGTAGTACAGCTTCCTTGGGTTGTATCCCTAAAAACAAAGTTGTAATTTTTATAGCAGTGAGCTTCATATATTGTGAATTAATCCTCACCGTGGTTTTTACCCTTTGGGGTTTTCCATGTACATCTAGTGTTATGTGGTGTTATGCATTGTGTTGATCTTTTATGTTTCTGTTAATGCTGCAAAGTTTAAGCTGTAATTTTCTCTAGAGGGTTTGAGATTTATTTGATACTGATTCACCCCCCCTCGCAGTATCAGGTGTGTTCAATAATTGGTATCAGAGCCAAGTTTCTTAGAAGAAGCTTAACTTCTTAAGGAAGGTCCAAGATGGCTCATAATGGATCTCACAAGGCACCTATGTTTCATGGAACAAATTTCTCCTTTTGGAAGCTAAGGATGGAAAACTATCTATCTTCTCTAGGGTTTGGTATTTGGCAATCTATCAAGGATGGTTACATTGTTCCAACTCTTGATCCTACAGATCCAAATGAGGTTAAGTTGTATGATAACAATGCCAAGGCAAAAGAATGCTATCATGAGTGGGCTAGCTAATTCAAAACTTCTAGAGGTAATGAGTTGCAGTTCTGTTAAGGATGTCTGGGTAAAACTTAGTAGCATTTATGAAGGAAATAGTAAAGTAAAGCAAGCCAAGATGCAAATCTTTAAGAGCAAATTTGAGACCCTGAGGATGACAGAAGATGAAGACATTGCTAGTTATATGCTTCAGGTGGATGAAATAGTTAATGGCATCAGAGGTATTGGTGGAATAGTGAAAGAAGATGAGATTGTGAAGAAGGTGTTGAGATCTCTCACTAAATCTTACAATCATAAGATATCTGCTATAGTAGATCAATTGTTTGGCTCTCTCACATCTTTTGAAATGAGAGAATTTGACAAAGAGGCCCCAAAGAAGGAAGCAACATTCAAATTCAGTAAGAAGATAGAAGATTAAACAACTGATCAAGATGGTGACCTTGATGAGGTAGAGGCAAAATTTGTGAGAAGATTGAAGATGGGCACCGACAAATACAAAGGTAAGTTACCTTTAAAATGCTTCAATTGTGAGAAAGTGTTGGCAAGAGACACATTGTAGCTTCATAAGTGTTGTCATTGATGGCAACAAAATTCATCCCACCCATCCGCAGGACATGGTGTGTCTATACCGGAAGTCAGATTGTAGAGTAACTTGGTCTGGTGACCAAGAACAAAGTATGTAGCAAGGTCTGACAATCAGGTCCGGATCTCTCAAAGGAAGTATCTATGTAAAGTACAGACTTGAGGAAGTCAAGAGGAGTACCTTGACTATTAGATTCTAGGAATTGAACCTTCGGTGATGGAAGAGTGAAGAGATGTGAGCACCTAAGTATTGGGTTCCTATTTGGCAAAGTTGACAGAGGAAGAACTGACCGGCAGAGCATCAGACCTTAATCCAGATCAGTTATTGATGGTAATCAAGTTTCTTAAGGTATCATTCATGATTGGCCGACATGATAGATGACTTCTATAAGCATCTCTTTGATATGCATCACTTGATAAGTAAGGATTCAGCTGACAGATCAGAGTTTGGGAAAATATTGACTATTCTAGATTCTGACTAGAAAGGTGTTGAAATCATTGGTGCGGATATATATACCAGATGGATTTAGATGTGAAGTGTGAAGAAAAGTAGAAGAGTAGTGTGAAGGCAGTAAGACAGGTCCGAAATGTGACAGGACAACAGCACTAAAGAAGAGGAAGAATGAAGTGTGGCAGATCAGTATACTGAGCCTAACTGGAACTGAACTCCAGCATATGTGGATGCTTCTTATCAGTTCAAGTATCTTGTTACTCTCTTTATAACTTGTAGACAATGAGTCTCTTGTAGGCAGTGAGCCTCTTCTGAGCAGTGTGCTCGGGCAGTGAGCCCTAATTGGCAAGTGTGATGCAGAGGGTAAAGGTAGTGTTTGTTGAAGTTCACTCAATGAACTTAGATCCTATACTTCCTCCAAGAGGTATACAAAGATGTTTACTATCATAAGCCTACACAAGGCTTCTCAAGGAACTGACATAACCTTGGACCACCCATTGGTGTCCACCCACATAGGTTATTCAACTTCCTACTGGTGAGTTACTGCTCTAACCAGACCTTATATACAGTCCACCTCCAAGGACAACAATCTACCTTCATTAGTTCTTATCTACTACCAATCCACTCTACCAACATGGACCACAACATCAATGAACACACACTTATCTATGACATGCATGGAACTAGGTCACTGACCAAGAAACTATCATTCCACTCCTAACAAAACAGTGGACAGCAAATCTCTATTTGACTATCTTTTAACAGTGCCAAGAAAGCTTATCCCTTGTAATTGTTATGAACAACTAAACTAGCATTAACTCCCCTCTAATGGATCTTCAAACAACATACACTTACCAAGGTAGGATCAACATGAAATCATAGACCAACACTTCACTTCTGTTTTTTCTCTGACAGAGAACAGCAATTGTCATATGACTGTCTTAAGGAAACAGTATTTAATGAGGACTAAACCTTGTAGCTAAAAGAATGTTTAACAACACACTAAATGCTCATGACTCCATATGATCACCACTTCTCAATGTATGATCCAAATACTCAACATGAATATGTAATCTAACCCACACATGCAGAACCGTACTGGGCTGTTGGAGTTCAATTGTCTTTTTCCTAAGAACAAAGCCTAAATGGAGAGCAATGTGAAGGAAAATGCATACAATATGCATGTATAAGGTCCACCAATGTCCTGCACTAGTTAATTTCCACCTGCAAACATAAATTCCACCATATATTTGTTAAAAACAAACTGACTGTCTTTACTGTCCTAATACAGTCCACCATCAATTTCTTAACTAGTCACTAGTGAGACTAGCTAAATGCATGCCAAGAGACCTAGAGATTAGAGTGCAGACCTAATCAACAACAAAAACATGAAATGAAAGCCTTCTCCTTCCATCCTACTGAAGAATAATGGTATCTTTCAGAGGACAGAGGAGAAACTATACATTTTTCCTCAAAACCTAGCTTTTGGAGGGTTTAGAGTAGTTTTTCCAAATCGATTGGATACTCCCTCTACAAAAAATGTCAAGAAAGCCAACTAGACTCCAAAGAAAGGTTATTCAATGCATAAACAGATTTCACAACCTTCAAACCCTGTACTAACCGTACCATGCTGTACCAAATGATTGTCTTCCTTAAAAAGCAGAAAAACACTGTTTGCACTCCAAAAAAAACTATCTTTTTTCATTCTTCTCAGCATGTTTATACAAACAAAAGTTTTTGGAAAGTTTTCTGACCTTTCCACTTCCCATTATGTCTATACAACTACCATGAGAGGAGTGAAACGATGGGAAAAGCTTATTTTCTTAAAAAACTCCAAGTTTCTAAAAGAGAAATCCTAGAAAATAGGTCTTATCAAATACTCTAGTGGACTAGTCAAATAAAATGGACTAAGTCCTTATTATGAAAATGGCTTTCAAAGCCTTAGGGATAACCAAAATAACATGAAGACAATTAAATAGCCAACAAAATGACTAAACTGGGGAGCTCCTGCACCATACTTCCCCTGTAGGAAGAACTCAAGTCCCTTGAGTTGCCAATTGTTGAAGTGTCATGCCATGCTTCAAGATATCTACTTCAGTCATCCAGGTGGCCTCTGAGTCAGGGAGATCCTTCCATTTCACCAAGTAGTCCTTATAGACACCTCTTCGAGTCTTCTTGATAACTTTGGAATCCAGAATGCACTCCAACTGTAAAGGTCTGCTTGGAGGTAAATCCTTGATCCAATCAACATCTTCAGCCACCACATGTAATCCACTTTCACCAGGTAATGGAGGTCTGAAAGGAAAAAGATCACAAACATTGAAAATTGGAGAGATACCAAGGCCATCTGGTAGCTCAATCTCATATGCATTTGGACCGAATTTGTGCACTATTTTGCATGGCCCAATCTTCTTCATCAGGAGTTTAGTTGGATGACCCTTTAGCAACCTTTCTTTCCTTAGATATGCCATGACTAAGTCACCAGCTTTGAACTGTACTTCTCTTTTCTTCAAATCTGCCTTTTCCTTGTACTTTGTGACTGATTTTTCTAGTTGCAACTTGACTTGATCATGGACTATTTTCATGGATCTAGCAAACTCTTCACCAAGTGCACTCCTTCTATCCCAACCTTGGAGATCCTTCAGCTCAAGTGGCCCTCTTGGATGAAAGCCATAAACTATCTCAAAAGGACTTTTACTAGTGCTCCTATTCCTTGAATCATTGTAGGCATATTCAGCCTGACTGATAACCAAGTCCCATGCCAAACCATGCTGCTTTGTAAGGCACCTTAGAAGGTTTCCAAGTGATATATTAACCACCTCAGTCTAACCATCAGTTTGTGGATGGTAGGTTGATGAAAAGGACAACTGTGTGCCCAACTTCTTCCACAAGGTCCTCCAGAAGTGACCTACAAACTTAGAATCTCTGTCAGTTACAATGGACAATGGTAAACCATGTATCCTTACTACCTCTCTGAAAAACAAACCTGCAACATGAGATGCATCATTTGTGCATTTACATGGCACAAAATGAGCCATCTTGCTGAACCTATCAACAATGACAAACACACTATCCACCCCTCTGGCTGTCCTGGGTAACCCAAGCACAAAATCCATGCTGATACTTTCCTAAGGTCTATTGGGAATGGGAAGGGGCTGGTATAGACCTGCATTTGAAGACACACCTTTGGCTCTTTGACAGATTGCACAACTAGCTTCATATTTTCTCACGTCTGATTGCACCTTTGGCCAAAAATAGAACCTTGTGACTTGTTCTATTGTCTTGTCTAAGCCAAAATGTCCTCCTAAAGAACCATTATGCTTCTCCTTGATGATGTTGTCCCACATGGAGCACTTAGGGACACACAGCAAATTGCCCTTAAACAAGAGGCCTTCCTACAAAACAAAATCTGCATACTCTCCATGGAATGTGTTAGCCAAGTTCACACAAACATCATAAGCCTCTTTGAAATCAGAATCTTCTTTATACAGCTCCTTTAAATAGTCAATACCCATGCTTTCTAACTGAATTTCATGAATAAGAAGCAACCTCCTACTCAATGCATCAACCACCTTATTAGAGACACTTCTTTTGTGCTTAATTGTGAAGGTATAAACTTGTAGCTGTTCCATCCATTTAACATGTCTATGGTTCAATTTTTCTTGACTGTTAAGAAAGCTTAAACCATGATTATCAGTAAACACAATAAATTCTTTGGGCAGCAAATAATGTCTCCATTTCTTAAGAGCTTGCACCATTGCATAGAGTTCTAAGTCATAGGTAGAATACCTTTGCTTGGCTTCATTCAACTTTTCTGAAAAGAATGCCACTGGATGTCCTTCTTGGCTGAGAACAACACCAATAGCTTGCTGACTTGCATCACACTCAACAACAAATACCTTATCAAAATCAGGGAGTACTAAGGTAGGTAACTCAGCCACCTTTGTTTTCAACAACTCAAAACTATCATCAGCTTCCTTTGTCCACTGGAATCTACAGTTGACTCCACCCTTGATGGTGTTGAGGATGGGAGCACTAATGTGACTGAAACCTCTGATAAACTTCCTATAGAAAGTTACCAATCCATGGAAACTTCTCACATCTCCCACTATTTTTGGGGTAGGCCAACTGAGAATAGCCTCAACCTTAGAGGGATCCATCTTCAAACAGCCATTAGAGATGACAAATCCTAGGTATACAAGTTCAGTTTTCATGAACTCACATTTGTCTAAGTTGATCATCAACTTGTGCTCATGCAGCTTCTCCAATACCTGACCAACATGCTTCACATGGTCTTCCCTTGTCCTGCTGAAGATTAGTATGTCATCAAGATAAACAATAACAAATTTACCAATGAATTCAACTAATACCTCATTCATCAAGTGCATAAATGTACTTAGCGCATTGCTAAGACCAAATGGCATAACAAGCCATTCATAAAGACCTTCATTGGTCTTGAAAGTAGTCTTCCATTCATCTCCCTGTCTGATTCAGATTTGATGATATCCAGATTACAAATCAATCTTTGAGTAATAGCATGATCCTCCCAGGTAATCCAAGAGATCTTCAATCCTTGGCATTGGGAATCTGTACCTTATGGTGATCTTGTTTATGGCCCTTGAATCTGTGCATAGCCTCCACTTTCCATCCTTCTTAGGAGCAAGTACACTTGGAACTGCACAAGGACTTAGACTCTTCCTAATCAGCCCTTTCTCCAAGAGATCTTGAATTTGCCTTGCCACCTCTTCATTTTGCTATGGAGTCAGCTTGTATGTAGCCTTGTTAGGCAATGTAGCACCAGGTATTAAGTCAATTTGATGACTAATATCCCTCATGGGTGGTAAGGAGTTGGGAACTTCCTCTACCACAAGGTCTTGATACTTATCTAGAAGTTGTTGTACTTCCAATGGAATCTCCTTCTATTTTTGGTCTTACTGATCTGATCCACTCTTGGGCTTCATGACCAAGGCATACCCCAGATTGTCATTCTCCTTCAAAATGTTTAGGAACTCACTGCCATTCACCAACATGACACTACTGTTATTTTCCTTTCCCCTGGGCTGCTCCAACATAGGATCCATCTTGAATGGTCTTCCATTCTTGGTGATGATATAAGTATTCTTCTCACCATCATGCTGAGCTTTAACATCATACTGCCATGGGTAGCCAAGAAGCAGGTGACATGCATCCATAGGGATGATTTCACATAGCACTTTGTCCTTGTAGTTACTAATAGCAAATTCAACCCAAGTTTGTTCCTCCACCATGAAACTTTGGTTCTTGTTCAACCAGGAGATCTTGTGAGGACTGATATGAGGCAGCCTCTTCAACTTGCACTTCTCAACCATCTCAATGGATACCACATTCTTAGTAGACCCTGAATCCACTATGATTTTGTAAAGTTTCCCATAGGCTAGGCCTTGGGTTCTGAAAAGATTCTTTCTCTGAGGGGGCTCTTGCTTCAATGGCATCTTCAACATAGACCTTTTTATCATCATACTCTCTCCATCTAAAATAGGTGCAACACTTCCCATTGGTGAATTCACACTTTCATAGTCATCATCTTTCACTAACTGATTTCTCTTCCCACTGTCATGAGAGCTGTTGGCTTTCCCTAGACATTTGTTCATTGTATGGCCAACTTGGTTGCAACCATAACATCTTCTAGTGAAGACTCCTGGTCCTCTACCTCCTCCACCATTTCTACCTCTGCCATTATGACTTCTCTGTCCTCTGAAGCCTCCTCTATGCTCTGTTACTGATTGTGTTTCTTGCTAACTGTTATTTTTCAGTTTTGTTAAACTGTCCATGGCCAAAATTGCCTCTTCCTCTTCGGTTTCTGGCACCTCTACCTCTAGCACTTTGTTCACCCTTCCTTCTCAGCTTTTCCTCTGCTCTGGAGGCCAATAAGAAACATTCATCCACTGTCTTTGGTAACACCAAACTTATTTCATCTTGCAGATTGTATTTCAGTCCATTCAGGTGCCTAGCCACCATCCCTTTTTCATCTTCATTATGATTGGCCCTCATACTGAGTCTATGAAATTCTTCTGTGTAGGCAGCCACATCCATGTCTTTTTGTCTCAGGTTCTAAAATCTCCTTATGATTTGAATCTCATAGTTAGGTGGCATGAACTTGCTTCTGAGCATAGCCACCATTCTGTTCCATTTAGTGATGGGACTCTTCCCAATCTTCTCCCTCTCACTCTGCATATAGTTCCACCATACAAGTGCAGAACCTCTTAGCCTTGTCTTGGCAAACTTAACCTTTTTGTTGTCATTGAACTCCTTGTAATCAAAGAATTTGCACATAGCTTCTATCCAGTCGGTGAGAACATCTCCATCCAACTTACCATGAAAAGTAGGCACTTCCATCTTGGGATCACCACTGTCTCCATGAGCACCTTTAAGTGCTTTCAATAAGGCTTTCTGATCTGCAGACATATCTTGCTCCAGAGGATCCTCTTCTGCCTCTATTTCTTCATTTGTGTTTGAAGAACTTCCCTCTTCTTTGGTCTTGCCCTTAGACTTCTTCTCTTCTTGCAATTTTGCTTCTTGCAATCTTGCTTCAACCATCTCTTCCACCAACTTCTTGATGGCATCTTGACTCATTGTCTTGGGAGGCATTGTACTAGCCTCTATTTCAATTTCCTCTTCTGACATACACTTGTGGCCAATCAGAATATTGGCTCTGATACCAATATGATGCAGAGGGTAAAGGTAGTTTTTGTTGAAGTTCACTCAATGAACTCAGATCCTATACTTCCTCCAAGAGGTATACAAAGATGTTTACTATCATAAGCCTACACAAGGCTTCTCAAGGAACTGACATAACCTTGGACCACCCATTGATGTCCACCCACATAGGTTATTCAACTTCCTACTGGTGAGTTACTGCTCTAACCAGACCTTATATACAGTCCACCTCCAAGGACAACAATCTACCTTCATTAGTTCTTATCTACTACCAATCCACTCTACCAACATGGACCACAACATCAATGAACACACACTTATCTATGACATGCATGGAACTAGGTCATTGACCAAGAAACTATCATTCCACTCCTAACAAAACAGTGGACAGTAAATCTCTATTTGACTGTCTTTTGACAGTGCCAAGAAAGCTTATCCCTTGTAATTGTTATGAACAACTAAACTAGCATTAACTCCCCTCTATAAGCATGGATCTTCAAACAACATACACTTGCCAAGGCAGGATCAACATGAAATCACAGACCAACACTTTTATTTTTGCTCTGACAGAGAACAACAATTGTCATATGACTGTCTTAAGGAAACAGTATTTAATGAGGACTAAACCTTGTAGCTAAAAGAATGTTTAACAACACACTAAATGCTCATGACTCCATATGATCACCACTTCTCAATGTATGATCCAAATACTCAACATGAATATGTAATCCAACCCACACATGTAGAACCGTACTGGGCTGTTGGAGTTCAATTGTCTTTTTCCTAAGAACAAAGCCTAAATGGAGAGCAATGTGAAGGAAAATGCATACAATATGCATGTATAAGGTCCACCAATGTCCTGCACTAGTTAATTTCCACTTGCAAACATAAACTCCACCATATATTTGTTAAAAACAAACTGACTATCTTTACTGTCCTAATACAGTCCACCATCAATTTCTTAACTAGTCACTAGTGAGACTAGCTAAATGCATGGCAAGAGACCTAGAGATTGGAGTACAGACCTAATCAACAACAAAAACATGAAATGAAAGCCTTCTCCTTCCATCCTACCAAAGAATAATGGTATCTTTCAGAGGACAGAGGAGAAACTATACATTTTTCCTCAAAACCTAGCTTTTGGAGGGTTTAGAGTAGTTTTTCCAAATCGATTGGATACTCCCTCTACAAAAAATGTCAAGAAGGCCAACTAGACTCCAAAGAAAGGTTATTCAATGCATAAATAGATTTCACAACCTTCAAACCCTGTACTGACCGTACCACACCGTACCAGATGACTGTCTTCCTCAAAAAGCAGAAAAACACTGTTTGCACTCCAAAAAAAAACTATCTTTTTTTATTCTTCTCGGCATGTTTATACAAACAAAAGTTTTTGGAAAGTTTTCTGACCTTTCCACTTCCCATTCTGTTCATACAACTGCCATGAGAGGCAGTGAAACGATGGGAAAAGCTTATTTTCTTAAAAAACTCCAAGTTTCTAAAAGAGAAATCCTAGAAAATAGGTCTTATCAAATACTCTAGTGGACTAGTCAAAAATGGACTAAGTCCTTATTACAAAGTATGAAAATGGCTTTCAAAGCCTTAGGGATAACCAAAATAACATGAAGACAATTAAATGGCCAACAAAATGACTAAACTGGGGAGCTCCTGCACCAAAGTGCCATTTTGTATTTCTATTCTTCTAACAGAGAATACATTCTTGGGTTAGTCACCCCGTGGTTTTTCCCTTAACAGGGTTTTCCACATCAAAATCATTGTGTTATGTGTGTTGACTTTGTTTCTGCTTTCATGGATGCTTATTTGCTTTGATGCTGCACTAGTTGTTAAAGAAGAACAGAAAGTTAAATTAATCAGGATAACTGATTCACCCCCCCCCCCTCTCAGTTATCAACAGAAAGTTGGTCGTTTCGGCTCCAAATGTCCTTTTAAAGAATCAGGGGGTAGTAACAAGAGAGACAAGTTCAAAAAAGGTCTTTATTCCATAGAGAACAAATGTTCTTCAGAAGAAGAGGATCATGATGATTCAAATGATGAAACACTTTTCATGGATTTGAAATTTGGTGACAAAAAGGGTGATATTGGAGAATATAAAAAGTATGACACCTTGCAGGTTGACAAAGATAATGATAAATCAATGGTTGTGTGGACTACCTTTCATGCAAAAGAAGAAGAAAATTCTTGGGTAATTGATAGTGGTTTCTCTAACCACATGACTGGTGACAAGGAGAAGTTCATCAGCCTTAAGAAGTGGAATGGTGTAGCGTTTGGTGGTGATGAACTTCAACACAAATTTGTGGAAAGGGTGCTATAACCATTGATGGAAAGAACAAGACTAAGGATGACCTCTATGTCAAAGGGCTGAAGCACAATCTCCTCAGTGTCAGTCAAATGTGCAGTAAAGGTTACAATCTTACATTTCATGCCAAGGGTTGTGAGATTAGGAAGGTAAGGTCTAGAAAATTAGTTGTAGAAGGTATTAAGACATATGGAGATATCTATCATCTAAAGGAGGTAAATGTAAGAACATGTTTATTGGCTCAATCTGGTGAGTGTTGGTTGTGGCATAAGTAAATGGGACATATCAACTTTGATAATATGGTAAAGATTAGCTCTATTCATGCGGTGAGAGATATGCCTCAAATAACCAAGCCTGTAAACAATTTATGCAAGGAATGTCAAATGGGAAAGCAGACAAAGACAAATTTGAAGAGCAAGGAGCATTATTCTAAAATGCCATTGGAGCTAATTCACACTGACCTATGTGGTCCTACAAGAACAAAAAGTCAACAAGGTGAAAGGTATTTCATGTTGCTTATTGATGATTACTCTAGAATGACTTGGGTTACTTTTTTAAGAGAAAAATCAAAAGCCTTTGACAAGTTTAAAATTTTCAAAGCAATAGTTGAGAATGAAATGGATGCTAAGATCAAATAATTAAGATCTGATAGAGGAGGTGAATTTACTTCAAATTAATTTGAAAAGTTTTGTGAAGATCATGGTATGAGGAGACATCTGTCTGCTCCTAGGACCCCTCAGTAGAATGGGGTAATGGAGAAGAAGAATTGGACTATGCAAGAGATGGCTAGGGCAATGTTGAAAGATGCAGATTAGCCTAATATGTATTGGAAGGAAGCAGTTAGCAATGTTGTCTATCTGCTTAACAAAGTACAATTGAGGGTCAATAGCACTAAGAACCATTATGAGCTATTGTATGGAAGACGTCCTACTGGCAGATAATTTGGGATCTTTGGCAGCAAATGCTACATCAGGAGAGATGAAGAAGACCTTGGAAAGTTTGATTCAAGATGTGATGAAGGGATCTTTCTTGGTTACTCAACCAGAAGCAAGGCCTATAAATGCTACAATAAGAGATCAAGAAAAATGATTGAAAGCACAAATGTTAAGGTAGATGAAGATTTGTATCAAATCTCACAAGAACCAGAGGATTGCGGATATGATATACCTCCATGCATTGAAGAAGAAGAAGAAGAGGAGAAAGAAGAGGAGAAAGAATCATAATAGATCCAAAAGACTCCAACAAAGTATGTTCAGAGTAATCATTTAGTAGATCAGATCATTGGGGAGAAGAATGAAGGTGTGTAGACCATAGAAGGCTTGCAAAAGCAAGTGAGCAAGTGAATTTGTGCCTACTGTCAAATGTAGAGCCCATAACCTTTGCTGATGCAAACAAAGATGATGGATGATTGAAGGCAATGGAAGAAGAATTGAATCAGATAGAAAAGAATTAGACATGTGAACTAGTTCCTAGACCAGCTAATAAGAATGTTATAGGAACAAAGTGGGTGTTCTGAAACAAGCTAAATGAGGATGGTGAATTTGTAAGGAACAAAGCAAGATTGGTGTGTAAGATTTATTCACAAGTTGAAGTTATTGATTTTGAGGAGACTTTTGCTCTAGTAGCCAGAATGGAGGCAATCAGGATGTTTCTTGCCTTTGTTGCTCACAAGAACTTCAAGGTCTATCAGATGTATGTCAAGTAAACATTCTTAAATGGTGATTTAGAGGAAGAGGTCTACATTGAGCAACCGGATGATTTCCAACTATTAGAAGATCCAAACATGGTGTGCAGACTCAAGAAAGATTTGTATGTACTCAAGCAAGCTCCTAGAGCTTGGTATGCTTGGTTGGATAAGTACTTACTTCAACAAGGTTTCAAGAAAGGTACTAAAAATATCAATCTTTACATTAAGGAAGAGGGAGACAAGATTTTGATAGTTGTTGTATATGTTGATGACATCATCTTTGGTAGAGATGCTGAAAGAGCTTGAGATGTCTATGATTGGTGAGATGTCTTTCCTCCTTAGGCTTCAAATTGTTCATCTAGATGTTGGTATCTTTGTCTCTCAGGTTAAGCATGTTAAAGAGATGTTGACAAAAATTGGTATGGATGACTCTAAACCAGTAAGTACTCCCATGGTTACTGGTTGTCACTTGAGCAAGGAAGATGAGTCACCTGAGGTTGATCAGACTCTTTATAGATCTATGATTGGAGGATTATTGTACTTGACAACTTCTAGACCTGATATTATGCATGCAGTATGTTTGTTTTCTAGATATCAAGCTAATCCTAAGCAAACTCATGAGAAGGTAGTAAAAAGAATATTCAGATATTTGAAGGAAACTTTGGATTGTGGCTTATGGTATCCAAGAGGTAATGACTTTGATCTGAGTGCTTACACTAATGCTGATTGGGTTGGTTGTGTTGATGATAGAAGAGGTACAAGTGGTGGTGCTTTCTTTTTAGGAAGCAGATTGGTTTCATGGCATAGTAAGAAACAAGATTCAGTATCTTTATCAACTACAGAGAAAGAGTATATTGCAACAACATCTTGCTATACACAAGTGTAGTCGATGAAGCAAACATTGGAGGATATCAAGATACAGTATGATGAGCCTATTCCTATTTTGTGTGATAATAGTAGTGCTATCAATATTTCCAAGAATCTATTGATGCATTCTAGAACCAAGCATATATCAATTAGGTATCACGTTTTGAGAGAGAAGGTTGCAGAGAAAGAAGTGAAGCTGGAATATGTTCCAACAAAGGATCAGATTGCAGATATTTTCACAAAAGGTTCTAGCAAAGGATACTTTTGAGTATCTCCAATCAAAGTTAGGGGTTATTCCCCTTCCTTCTTCTTTCTAGATGCATAGTTGGTGCATCTGTCTAGGGAGAGTAATTCATGCTATATCTTTTTCCTAGACTGATGGTGGCTACCTCTCAGGGGGAGCAGGTAGTGGTTGTTGCTAATAGGGAGAGAAGGTTGAAAAGGATAGTTTATGCCCTAAGAGGGAGAAGTAGTTGTCCTTTTTCCTTGATGTCAATGGGGGAGAATGAGTAGGTGTGTGTTGCCATCAATGCCAAAGGGGGAGATTGTTGCACATACGTTACCTAAGTTTGTCACTGTTGTGGTTGTCATTGATGTCAACACTTAGTTTGGACACTCAGTTTGGGCTATCATTGATGCTTATATTGATGGTGTGCTAACAGTGATGTTGCTGATGTTCATGGTTGGATGTCATGCCTTATTTAATGTCAAAGTTGTATTGAGTATGTTTGTTATCAACAGAGATGATATCATGATGATATATTAAGATGGGAAATAGAAGCATTAAGATGAGGATTAGAAGTAATGCTGATGTTGAGATGTTGTTGATGGTTTGTAGCATGTTGTATGCTCTCTCCTATTGTTTCTAAGGAAGTATGTGTTTCTATAAGAAGGCTCTAGTCTCCAAATGTTAGTGAAGGTCACTGCTGCAGGAAGTTGCCTTGAAGACTATTTGGGAGAAGGCTTTGCATTACTCTGCATTTGAAGATATGGTCATGTGGTTCAAAAGTTAAGTTCCTGGTATGTTGTAAAGGTGATAAATTCAATTTTTTACATCATTAGCCCCTCCGCAGAGAATGTTGTAAGTGACATAGTGTGGAATTGTATTGTTCGGTGGCTAGTTTTAGTGTTTGTTGTCTTGCACCAACTTGGTGCTGTATGAAAGGGTGAATTGGCTGATGAAGGATGATCTTGATGATCTTATGATGTTTCCTATTGCTTTGCAAGGTGTTTTATGGTCTTTCTAGAATAGGTTGTGGTATGGAATGAAGGTGTTGCTAGGTTATGCCTTTGCATGGTTGATTGAGGTATGTTGGAGGTGTGCACCACAAAGTTGTTGTTGTGCAGAGTTCAAGGAGTGTTTGGAGATATTGTGTGGGTCATGTCAACTAATCTAGGAGAAGAACAAGTAATGATTAATCATCCATGATTACCTCCAAGTTGTAATGATCGATGTGCTACAAGCTACAAGTTTTCTTTCTTAAGGGCAACCTAATTCAATTGTGTGAAGCGTGCGGATATTATTCTATGAAGGATGATACTATGAAGGATGTTTAGGACTAGGTTAAGCATGTGTTGGAATCCACAAGGCATGTTCCTCTTCCTAGTGTTAAGTGTAATTCATTTAAGGGCTTGTCCTCTACACGTTTCATGTTGTTTGATCTTTGGCTGACTTGTAATTGTAATATTCTTGTTGTCTTTGGTCTACATACAATGTAATTAATGTAATATCATGTATATATTGTAACCCTAGTTGATCTATGGGAGGTATGATTGTGAGAATGTATGTGTGAAGTGGAATATGAATGTGTAATGCATTATGATGTGCAACTAAAGGAGAAAGAACAAATGTAATAGGGCCTACCTTGATTCATCTTGAAGACATTTTTGAGATAGAAAGGAAGTGAAAAGTGTCCCTAACTAATTGCTAGAGGCAATGAGCCAAAGGCAAAGCTTCTTGAAGGCTGAAAGTAGTGAGTCATTAAGCTACAAAGAAGACATCTAAAGAAGTTGCAGAAGTTGTCAAAGTAGAAGAGCAATCATTATAAAAGAAGTGAAAAAGCATAATTGCAATCATCAAAAGAAGTGATCCTCATTGTCAGTTTCAGATAGTAGAAGGATTGTCATGCTATAGTCATTTGTGAGTTTGTTCTTAGTTCAGGGAGTAGTTGCTTCCTTGGGTTGTAGCCCTAAAACAAAATCTATAGGGAGTTGTACCTTCCTTGGGAGTGAACCTAAAACCTTTCTTTAGGGAGTAGTAGCTTCCTTGGGTTGAAGCCCTAAAACAAAGTCTACAGGGAGTAGTAGCTTCCTTAGGTTGTAGCCCTAAAAACAAAGTTATAATTTTTACAACAGTGAGCTTCATATATTGTGAGTTAATCCTCATCGTGGTTTGTCCCCTTTGGGGTTTTCCAAGTACATCTAGTGTTATGTGGTGATGTGCATTATGTTGATCTTTTATGTTTCTGTTAATGCTGCAAAGTTTAAGTTTTAATTTTCTTCACTAGAGGGTTTGAGATTTGTTTGATATTGATTCCCCCCTATCAGTATCAGGTGTGTTCAATAGTCACATGTATATTACTTATTGCATTTGGGACAAAAGAGGAAGTGTAAACAAAAAAAGGAGGAAATATGCTAGGTATGCATATTTTACCCTAACATGTTATCTCCACTTTGACTTGCATGTGAACAATGAATTGTGCATGTCAAAGTAAATAAGCAATCAAGATGAAAGTAAATAATAGGTGCATATGTAAAGGATATAGATATGGTTAAAGATCTATGCATGCTTCTTGTAATGAATGCTCCATCTTAGTAATTGCAAACACAAATTTCCATGAACTATACAAATCCCATACTTGAATTATGGGAAGAGAAGCATGGGAAGGTTATCCATTAGCAACTATTACATCATGGATAAGTACGAGTTGGCTAACGTAGTAAAGCAATAGTGAGGTTCTTTTTTAATGGAGATAGTATTAGATTAAGTGAAAGGAGAAGGAGATGGAGATTGTTCAATTGCATTTACATTTTCTTTTAGCTCTGTCTTATTGAAGTTATTATTAAAATTATTCCTTTTATATATTTATCAAAGAACTTAGAAGAATTAGGAGAAGTAGAAGAAGAAGCGAAATCATTAGATAAATAATGAACTTTCTCTAACTTATTTTCATAATCTCACAAGATAGCACAAAGGTCAATTAAATTTTTATAGTGTTGAAATGAGACATTCTACATAAAAAACCATTGAATCTCAATATCGAACAAGTGACAATGCATCTTGTCTAATATAGATTGGAAGTGTAGCACAAAATCACTTACCATCTCATTAGGGCCTTGTTTGTAACGAATTAGGTTAGTAAAATTTACTTGCAAGCCAATATGGAACTCTGTTGATAACTAAGAGGGGGGGGGGGTGAATCAGTTATCCTAATTATTTCTTCTTTTGAACCTTCTTATCAATCAAAGCAGTACTGAATCAAATAAACAAACATTATCATGAAATGAGAAACACATGACACAGTATTTTGACGTGGAAACCCGGTTAAGGGAGAAAACCACGGGGTGATTAACCCAAAGATTATTCTCTGTTAGAAGAATAAGGAGTTACAAAAATGGCACTTGCCAATTAGGGCTCACTGCCCGAGCACACTGCTCACAAGAGGCCCACTGCCTACAAGGAGACACACTGTCTACAAAGTGATAAGAATCACAGTCTTGAACTAGAGAATGACATCTTTACCATGTCCAGATCAGTTCCATTTAAGCCCAGAAACATCTGCTCTGCCTTCTGTACTTCTCTTCGCTACTCCACTTATATCCGTACAAATCACACTTCAAAATGAACTCACAAACCTTTATTTATACAAGACGTTGACTTAGGAACAATCATCTAAGTCGGCAATCAATCATAAGAATATCCGCAAGATGAATAACACATCCGGTCGGCCACCATAAGAACATTCGCAAGATGAACAACTCATCCGGTCGGCTAAACAGAGCAAGAACTTCATCCGGAAGAATATCTTCAATTCTGGGCTCTACTATCAATGTAGACCAACAACACAACCTCAACATGATCCAAGAACCTTCACAAGCCTTCCTGAATGACCAGGTACGTCCGCATTTCCTTTACTTACTGAAATCTCTTATCCTCCTTATCTGGAACTTCAAGAACACTGTCTGTCGCCACTGTCATAATGCAAGAGGTACTTCCGGACCTCCAAATCATACACAACTCGAGATGGCACATCACAAGGACATCCCAAAGACTCCTTCCAATCTACAGATTAGGATTATACAGTTCCGGACCTCACCGGACCTTTTTGTGATCCTCTGTCACCTCTGAATACTTGCCGGAACCGGTTCTGCACCGACAGCCACAACTCCTTTAGATCTTCATGCGGACCTCTGAAATCTTAACTGAAGCATCTCAAGACTCATATCTACAAACCCTTTAATCCGCATCCTCCGGTTCGCATCCTATATAGTACATTTGCCTTCTTCTCATCACTGTTCTTTACTGTTCCTGACTGAGGCTAATTTTCTCAATATCCTCAGCACACTGCTCATTGAATCCTTCTTGTCAAAGCAATATGAGTATGTTGACATCAATGACAACACTGGTTTACCTCATACTTGCAACAATCTCCCCCTTTGTCATTGATGGCAACATATGATGTGAAAAACCATCAAGACAAGAAACTTCTCCTTTCTGTCACTTCTCCCCCTATCAGCAACATGTCTTCTCCTCATTTACTGCTCCCCTTTTGATCATCAGCTACTTGTTTTTCACATGTCTTCTCTCCCCCTTTGACATCAATGGCAAAGGGCTCATACTTGCAATTTTAACACATCAGAATCATACCAGCTGCTCCCCCTTAGTAGCAGCTCCCCATCATCAATCCGGATCACAAGATATGACTGTGATATCCATCAGACTGATGCACATCAGTGCATCCTAGTTCATCACCGGAGGGGCCATGACCCCTAACTTCTCCTGGAGATATTCAAAAGAGTCCTTGGGAAGAGTTTTAGTAAAGATATCTGCAATCTGATCCTTGGAGGGAACATACTCCAACCTGACTTCTTCCTTGTTCACTTGTTCTCTCAAGAAGTGAAACTTGATAGATATGTGCTTAGTCTTAGAGTGTAATATCAGATTCTTGGAAATATTAATTGCACTTGAATTATCACAGAAAATTGTGATAGGCTCCGCATATTCAATTTTAATATCTCTTAGCATCTGCTTCATCCATAGGATTTGAGTGCAACTACTTGCTGCTGCAATGTATTCTGCTTCAGTTGTAGACAGAGATATTGCATCTTGTTTCTTGCTTAGCCAAGAAACCAATCTCTTCCCCAAAAAGAATGCTCCACCACTGGTGCTCTTTCGATCATCTACATCTCCTGCCCAATCTGCATCTATGTAAGCATGAAGAGAGAAGTCCGGATCTCTAGGGTACCATAGACCATACTCAACTGTTCCTTTCATGTACCTAAAAATTCTTTTGATTGCCATAACATGAGATTCTCTAGGATCAGCCTGGAATCTTGCCACAAGACCAACAGCCTGTATTATATCTGGTCTGGTCTGAGTGAGATACAACAGTCCACCAATCATTGATCTATACATTGTCTGATCTGCCTTTGGGGAGTCATCATCTTTGCTCAACTTACATCCGGTTGCCATGGGAGTGTTCATTGGTTTTGAATCTTCCATACCAAATTTCCTTAACAATTCTTTCACATATTTGGTCTGAGAAATGAAGATCCCTTTCTTTGTTTGAGTAATTTACAGACCCAAGAAGAAATTCATTTCACCAAGCATAGACATTTCAAACTCACATTTCATCTGATTTGCAAAAGTTTTGCACATACTATCTCTTCCTCCAAAAATGATATCATCCACAAATACTTCAACAATCAAAATGTTTTCATGATCAATTTTGAAATATAAGTTACTGTCAGTAGTACCTTTGCTGAATCCAATCTGCATAAGATGCTTATCCAACCTTTCATACCATGCTCTTGGAGCTTGTTTTAATCCATACAATGCTTTCTTCAACTTACAGACCATATCATCATTGTCAGATAATTGAAATCCATCTGGTTGTTCAATGTAAACTTCTTCTTCTAGATCACCATTTAGGAAGGTAGACTTGACATCCATCTGATATACCTTGAAGTCTTTGAAGGCAGTAAATGCAAGAAATAATCTGACTGCTTCAATTCTTGCCACGGGAGCAAAGGTCTCTTCAAAATCAATTCCTTCTATTTGGGAGTAGCCTTTGCAGACCAATCTAGCTTTGTTTCTGATTACTTTACCAGCTTCATTTAATTTGTTCCGGAAGACCCATTTGATTCCAATCACATTCCTATCTCTAGGTCTGGGAACAAGATCCCAAGTATGATTTTTCTCAATTTGCATTAATTCATCTTTCATTGCTTTAGTCCAGTTTTCATCATTGCAGGCTTCATTTACTGTTTTAGGTTCAGTCTTTGAAATCAGACAACATTCATCCTGATTTTGAGCAACATTCCTTCTAGTTTGCACACCTTTGCTTCTGTCACCTATGATCTGATCTTCAGAGTGGTTTAGTGTTACATACCTTGGAATTTTGGGAGTATCCTGCACTGCTGCTTCTTGATCAGGCTCATTCAAACCTATCTCTTCTTCCTGATTTACCAGATCAGGCTGACTCTGTCTTACCGGAGAGGATTGAGTTCCTTGAATCTGAACACCGTCTTGGTCATCTTCATCAAATTCATAAAATCTTGAGGGCTTCTCAATTCCTTCATCAACTTTCACATTAGTGCTTTCTATCATCTTCCTCAGTCTCTTATTGTAACACCGGTATGCTTTGCTTTGAGTGGAGTAACCCAAGAAAATTCCTTCATCACTTCTAGCATCAAACTTTCCTAGATCTTCATCTCTTTTGATATAACACTTGCTACCAAATACTCTGAAATATTTCACAGTAGGAGTGATGCCAAACCAGAGTTCGTAGGGGGTCTTACCGGTATTGTTTCTGATTTGAACTCGATTTAGAGTGTAGACTGCAGTGCCGATAGCTTCTTTCCAGAACATCTGAGGAACATTTGCTTCCAACATCATTGTCCTGGCAGCTTCCTGGATGGTCCGGTTCTTTCTTTCAACTACTCCATTCTGCTGTGGAGTCCTAGGAGCAGACAATTGTCTCCTTATAACCTGCTTCTCACAAAAGTCAATGAACTCACCAGATGTAAATTCACCACCTCTATCAGACCTTAGACACTTTAGTTTCAATCCGGTTTGATTCTCTACCATAGCTTTGAAGATTTTGAACTTCTCAAATGCTTCTGATTTTTCTTTTAGAAAGGTAACCCACATCATCCGGGAATGGTCATCAATTAACAACATGAAATATCTATCACCTTGCAGACTCTTGATTCTTGTCGGACCACAGAGATCAGTATGTACTAATTCCAACAATCCGGTAGAGGACTGATCTTTGCTTTTGAAAGAGACTCTGCTCTATTTACCTAGCTGACATTCTTTGCACAAACTATTTGTAGGTTTCATCAATTTTGGAAGATCTCTTACAGCCTGAGTATTGCTTATCTTGATGATGTTATCAAAATTTACATGACACATTCTTCTATGCCATAACCAACTCTGATCAATTTGAACAAACAAATAACTTTTATTTGAACCAATCAGATGAAAGATATTACCTTTTGTCTGAGTACCGGATGCAATTTCAGTTCCAGAGCTTGTAAAGATTCTGCATTTTCCATTCTTAAACCGGAGATCATAGCCTTTGTCTACTAACTGACCAACACTGAGAAGATTGTGCTTCAATCCTTCAACATATAGTACATTACCTGTTTTGCTCTTTCCATCAAAGGAAATAGTTCCCCTACCTCTGATTCTGCCAGCAGAATTGTCACCAAACTTTACCATTCCTCCTTCATACCTTTCCAAATTCAAGAACTTATTCTTGTCACCAGTCATATGGTGAGAACATCCACTGTCAATAACCCAATCATCCTTTTCTTCCACTTGAGCAGCCAAAGCTTTTTCCACAACTTTGTGATTGACAGATTCAGAGAGTATTGAATCTTCTTCCTTGATGGCAATAAACACCCACTCATTTCTAGATTTGCTTCCTAGTTCTGATTCATCATCTGTTACTCCTTCATTGTCATCTTCTTCATGAACATAATAGCAGTTCTTTTGAAACCTTTGTCTGTTAGTATTAGACCTTGCAGATCTTTCCGGACATCTTGAAGCAAAATGACCAATCTTATTGCAGTTGAAGCACTTAAAGGGTAGTTTTCCTTCATACTTACCGGATCCTCTTGGTAGTCTTTTTGCAATGAGGGCTTCAAGTTGAGCTGTTTCTGCTTCTTCTTCTTCCATGTCTCTTCTTGCTTGATCATACCATGTCATCTTCCTTGAAGAGTTTTCTCCCGAATCAACTCTCTGTTTGCCTTTCACATAGGCACTGGCTTTGAAAGCAGATTCAGTCTTGGGAGGATCATCTCCAAACTCGGTCATTTCAAATGCAGCTAGCTTGCCAGCCAATTGTTCTCTTGTGACAGTTGTGTGGGCTCTGAATTCATCAATTGCAGCAACCTTGATTTTGTAGGCAGCAGGAAGGGATCTAAGGATTTTGCAAACAATCTCATTTTCATCCAGAGTTCCACCAGCATTTCTAATTCCACACACTAGTTCATTCACTCTTGGCATAAAAGTAGTGATGTTTTCATCATCCCTCATCTTCAATCTTTCGAATTTCCCTTTTAGACTTTGCAACCTTACACTCTTGACAAACTCATCTCCTTCATACAAAAATTCCAGTTTAGTCAGGATCTCATATGCAGTTGGTAGGTCAATAACATTTGAGAGATCTGAGTCATTCAATGTGCTTAGAAGAGCTTCCTTGGTCCGTAGATTGTTTTCAGCTTCTGTGATTTCATTCAGAGTTGTCGGACCACCTTGTGGAGGTACATATGGTTTTGAAACCATAGCCAAGTATGCTTTTCCCATACATTCCAGGTGACATTTCATGCGACCCTTCCAGAGAGTGAAATTGGTTCCATCGAACTTCGGACTATCCTTTTTGTATGACGACATCCTAGATCTCCTCAAGCGGTTAAGCTTCTTTTAGAGGAACTTGGCTCTGATACCAATTGTTGATAACTGAGAGGGGGGGTGAATCAGTTATCCTAATTATTTCTTCTTTTGAACCTTCTTATCAATCAAAGCAGTATTGAATCAAACAAACAAACATTATCATGAAATGAGAAACACATGACACAATATTTTGACGTGGAAACCCGGTTAAGGGAGAAAACCACGGGGTGATTAACCCAAAGATTATTCTCTGTTAGAAGAATAAGGAGTTACAAAAATGGCACTTGCCAATTAGGGCTCACTGCCCGAGCACACTGCTCACAAGAGGCCCACTGCCTACAAGGAGACACACTGTCTACAAAGTGATAAGAATCACTGTCTTGAACTGGAGAATGACATCTTTACCATGTCTGAATCAGTTCCATTTAAGCCCAGAAACATCTGCTTTGCCTTCTGTACTTCTCTTCGCTACTCCACTTATATCCGTACAAATCACACTTCAAAATGAACTCACAAACCTTTATTTATACAAGACATTGACTTAGGAACAATCATCTAAGTCAGCAATCAATCATAAGAATATCTGCAAGATGAATAACACATCCGGTCGGCCACCATAAGAACATTCGCAGGATGAACAACTCATCCGGTCGGCTAAACAGAGCAAGAACTTCATCCGGAAGAATATCTTCAATTTCGGGCTCTACTATCAATGCGGACCAACAACACAACCTTAACATGATCCAAGAACCTTCACAAGCCTGCCTGAATGACCAAGTACATCTGCCTTTCCTTTACTTACTGAAATCTCTTATCCTCCTTATCCGGAACTTCAAGAACACTGTCTGTCGCCACTGTCATAATGCAAGAGGTACTTCCGGACCTCCAAATCATACACAACTTGAGATGGCACATCACAAGGACATCCCAAAGACTCCTTCCAATCCACAGATTAGGATTATACAGTTCCGGACCTCACCGGACCTTTTTGTGATCCTCTATCACCTCTGAATACTTGCCGGAACCGGTTCTGCACCGACAGCCACAACTCCTTCAGATCTTCATGCGGACCTCTGAAATCTTAACTGAAGCATCTCAAGACTCATATCTACAAACCCTTTAATCCGCATCCTCCGGTTCGCATCCTATACTGTACATTTGCCTTCTTCTCATCACTGTTCTTTACTGTTCCTGACTGAGGCTAATTTTCTCAATATCCTCAGCACACTGCTCATTGAATCCTTCTTGTCAAAGCAATATGAGTATGTTGACATCAATGACAACACTGGTTTACCTCATACTTGCAACAAACTCAAGGTGACTAATAAAGGCTTCTTCCAATTCATTGAAGGTTGTAATGGAACCATGTGGGAGAGAATAAAAATAGTCAGGTGCATGGTCCTTGAGTGTATCATGGAACATCCTAGACATGATGTAATCGTCATAAATCAGATACACACAATTAGCATTGAACAATTGAAAATGGTCTCATTTAACATAAAACTTGGATAATTATTATAGGCAAGGAGGTCAACATTCACCATAAACTTCTTAATTGGTTTATTTTTGTTCAGTGAATTGCTTCCAAAGGGGGAATGCTCCCATATAAAAGTTGTTATTAAACTAATAAGTAGTAAAATATTGAACTATTGTAGAGAGATACATAGTATCCAGGGATAGAAAAAATCCCAGAAGAAACATATTATCTAAGGGTAAACAAAAGCCTAGAGATACATACATTGAAAATATGTAAATATACTATAGTATCTATCCTATATATTCATTTGCATATCCATTTCATCTATTAGGCTTCTTCCATAGGGTTAGAGTTGAAACATTCGGTGAGGTTTTTGATATCATTCATCTTCATCAAGTTGTGAACAATCTTCAAGAATCTGACCTCAAGCCTAGATTTTTTCTGCCACTTACTCTCCAAATTGGCCCTTTGAGTGGAAATAAAGGCTAGCTATTTCACCACTACACCCAGTGTAGATAGTTTGTGGAAGTCCCCAGGTAGGGGAATGCCAATCCCATTCTTAGCCACCTGTAACACCTTATCCAACCCTCCTAGGAACTAGCTATAAATCATTGCATTAGATAGCACCAAAATATCCTCTTTGGACTCACTTAAATCAAGAAAGATTGCAATGAACATGGAGGAGAGATCAAAATTTACCCTATGCCGGTGATCGAATGCAAGAAACTCCTCCCTAAGAATCCATTGTATTACAAATTCCATTAGCTTATTGTAATCTTTGAAAATGCTCGTTAGGCTTTTCTCCATGATTTGGCCGAGGAACACCATCTGCCTAAGATCACTATGCAGTCAGACAAGGGTATCTATTGTAAGATTTAGTTGGTCTTGGAATGAAAATAGAATGAATTCTATGAAGTAGAGAGAACAATTAAATACCGGCGTGGAGTAGGAGGCATTGATCTGTTTGCATGCCCGAGATGTCAAACCAACCCATTTCCAATTTTTGGCCTGCTTTTCCATAATGCATATGTCCTCGTAATCATGGTGGAATTGCTAAGCTTCCCTCAACACTTCAATTAATAATATGTTCTCCCTTTTAATAGCTAAATTGGCCAGCTCATTGTCTTCACGATTTGCTTCCCTATATGTATGATTTAGGGTGTGTTCATCAAGCTTGCATATAAGATCGATGTCCTTATTCAAAAGAGGTGCTAATTTCCAACTTTGTGATCTTCTTTACCTAAGCATGTTGATGATTATAAGGGAGTCCCCTTCTATTTCTACCTTTTTGAGTCCAAGCTTAAGGAAAACTTGTGCTCCTAAGATGAGTGCTTGCATTTCAACCTCATTATTGGTCTCGTCGCAAATTTTATTTGAGGCCCTGCATATAATCTTCCCTATGTGATCCCTAATTAGACAACCTATACCAGAAGGTCCTGGGTTCCCCCTAGATTCCCTGTCAAAATTCATTTTTTCCCATCCTTCTTTTGGAGCCATCCATTTCGCTTCTTTCCTTTTCAGACTGGAGTCAACTCCACAATTCCCCTAAATGGGAGGGATCCTCAGCCCATTCCAAAGTCTTCTAATATTATTGTCCCAATCAATGAACCTGCAATCTCTAGGACTATTTGTTAAATGATTATTGATAACATCCAAAATAGCAACTTCCATCTTGTTCAAGAAAGATTTGAGCTACATCTCTTTTTCCTAAAATATCCTTCTGTTTCTTTCTTTCCATAGTTCCCACACCAAAATAAAGGGAGATACAATCTAGAGGCCAGCATATGTGATGTTCCTATTAATAATAGGCCAAAATTTGAATAGGTACATGATGTCATTTGGGAGAGCACTAACCCACCCCAGTTTAGCGCAGAGCCATCTCTAACATTCTTACATGAAAGGGTAGCCCAGAAGCAAGTGGTTTGGACCATTTGTAGATATTAATTTATAAGAATATTTAATAAAAAAATTATATAATTTATGTAAACACTTCAATTTCATGACTTCTTAACATCATACTTAAACATTATATTTTTATATTATACCACATTGACATTTTCTCCTTTTCATGTTAATTTAGCTACCACCACTAATTAATTAATTAATATTATTTAGTTAATTGGACTAATGTTCACTCATTTATTCCAAAGTAAATAAACAAAATCCACTCGTATCCTATCATATCTCTTCCATGATTTATTTCTATTTTAAATCCATGTGTAACTAATTAATTAAAATAGATAAATAAAAACTAGTTATCTACATGAATCCCATTGTATCTCATTCATGATTTATTTATATTTTAACTCATGTACAACTAGTTAATTAGAAACAAATCAAGCTAATTATCCTCATCTTTTCTTTATCAAATACACAAAATATTATCCTTACCTTGAATCTATCTACAATCATCACCTATAAATCTACCCTCATCTATTCTCAAATCATCAATGAATAAATTGAATACATGAGCACACACTATTGAAATCTTGCACAACTTCATGAACAATCACATCAACTTCATCCAAGAGCTCATCTATTCAACAGGAAGGTACATAGCATTTAGTTTTATTTATGTATTTATTGTGCTCTACCTTTGTAGCTCTATCTGAGGTATCCTAGGTTTTAGAATAGGAATTATTTGATTTACATTTTAGATTCCTCTTATTTCCTTCTAAATTCCTTGCATAAAATTTACATTACATACCAATCCTTACATATCAAGTAATTACTCATGAGGTTTTCTTGTAGGTCTTGAAAGAGGTTTTCCTAAGGCTATCTCTATTGCACATGTCATACAAATTCCGTAGAGTCAATATAATTCATATGGATTGTACATCATGTGCATGTATTATCATCATTTTTCCTCTGTCATGGGTTAAAGTGTTTTCTCTATAAAAAAAAATTAAATAAAATTTTGGCATAAAAAATATTACTAGGATTTAAAAAATCATACAATATGCACTTAAATTTCTATTTATATCCCCCACCTATGCTAAAATTTTGTGTTAGATCTATGTTCAAATTTCCTTATGTAGCATTTGAATTTTTCTACTCAGGTTTATACCCACTAAGTTTTCATCTGCAAGGCCCTTGGTCATATTAGAAACTAGGAGCAACTATGAAATTTGATTCCCCACTACTAGCTCCCATCCAACAATCCCATGGGCCATCAGCCCATAGTTTTCTCCAGATTGTGGGGTTGAATGCTAATTAGGTTTCCACCACCACACTGCACCACTCTCCTAGTGACGCCACCTCCCTCTACCACTCAAGCACCACACAACCTGGTGGCATCACCTCACCTAGCCTAGGGTCTCCTCTTCTCTTTCCATAACCAAAGTGTGTTTTTCCAAAATCTCATAATTTTTGCCTAGGTTATCAAATTTTCTCATTTTTATAGGTGTTGGAAAGATAGTTTAGGTCACTTCATTGTGGCCAAGGTAATTTTCATAGATTCTACCTTGAATGTCAGGTATATCAATTTAAAGCCCTCTCTTTGCATTCAATCTTGTGATAAGCCTAACTTTCACATATGAACACAAAATTTAACAATTTTTTTGAAATTTGTCATAAAATTGTAACTAATTTGTTGATGATGTATATTTTTTGTTTGACCAACTTATTTTCTGATATTGCAGGGATTATGTTTGTTTTATTTCTAACTCTCTTTGAATGTAGTGTTTTTCATTTGTCAAAAACTTGTTAGCATAAACTATTAACACTTGTGTGCATGTTCACATTTCAAAGATTAAAATATAAAACATCTTTGACACATGATCTTTCTCTTTTCTAAGGGAAATTAATCTTTTTGTGTGCATCTTGTGTGTCATGTTTTCATGACTTAAACCATGCATACTCTATTATCACACCTTTGGATGACCTTGAAGATCAAAATTGGTTTATTTCACTTGTGTATCCTAAAGATTAAGTGTGTATGTTCTTCCCTCATGTAATTTTGTGATCTTGGGAATTTGAAACACTCATTTCTTCTTTTTTAATTTGTAGTAGGCCTAGATTGGATTTCATCACCAAGTGGTGACTCAAACCCATGTGTTTTAATGGGGTATATAAATTTGGGAGAGAATTCTAAGACTTTTCCATTTAGGTACATTTTTTGTTAAGGGCTAATCTTACAAGAAATATTATAGCTTGGGAAGTGAAGGTGAAGAGTGGTTTACCCTCTTGCACCAGACCATTAGACATATACCTTATTTTCATGGAATTGGACCTCATCTACCTTCAAGTATAGACTTGGACCTTTAGTTGAGCCTTATTAAGTCTAGATTATTGAACCTTTCAATCATTTGGTACTTATGATGCATTGGTAAGTGGTTAGCCCCAAGAAGTTACTAACCACATACCTCTAGAAATTGGATAGTAGACCACATATGCTCTTCTCTCATGCCTTAAGGTCATTTTGAGGATCAACAGTGGTTAGTTCCCTAAGAAAATGAGTGTATTATCTATGACCAAGTCTACATAGTATTAATGGGATTGCAAGTCAAACACTCCTACATGAATAAATTAGGTCATTGTTATGTTTGATTTGTCCTCCCTTTTGTGTAATATGAGTGTTTGAAACCTTCAAAATCTATAAAAACACTATCCATTTGAATTCAAAAAAAATTTAGAATCCTAACCTAGTGTAAACCTTACATGCCATTGATTGTAACTTGCAAACAAGAAAAACAAGATCAAACCAAATCCAACATCAATCTTGAAGAACAAAATCCATTTCCTAATCCAAGACTTCTCATTGGGGACACCTCTCACAAACATCATAAGACCCAAAATGATTCTAACAGTGATAATAAAAGACAAAACTACCAAAGTGAGTATACCTATGATCATGTTAATGTTTTCCATACCAAGCAAGGACAAAGCATGCTAGACCAATATCTACAACAAAATAGAGATAAAATCTTTAGAGATCTCAGATTATAGAGCTAGGTTACCTCCCAATCTCAACCTTAATTAAATTATGGGTCAACACCCCCCACATCAACTTCGACTAAGGAAACCTAAATGAAGAAATCTAAAATAACATTAACCACAGAAATGTAGGGAAAAATAGAGAGGCCAATATCTCTCACCTCAAAATAAAAGACCCACATAGAAATCCCCAAAAGGACAACCAAACATATCAACCTTTCCAATGTAGAAGTAATCACAACACTATCTCGTTGCCTCCTATTGGCACACTGTTTGATTTAGAATGGAAAGATATGAAAAACACCATAAAGGCTCTACAAGTTGGGACCCAAAACCAACAAAAGGGATACACATTTGATGAATTGTGCACTTATCCCTTTGACCAGTCCTTAGCCCAAACACCTTTCCCCTTGCATTTTGAAATACCTAAATTTGATAAATATAACATCTTCACCTTTTCCCTATGAGCCTAGGTGGCCAAGCCCTTGATTGGTTCCTGTATTTTCCTAAAGGAACTATTGTGACATTTGCTGAATTAGTGGAATTATTTGTGAAGTATTTTTCTTATAATGTGCAGCATGAGATCACTATGTTGGATTTGTGCAACACTAAACAAAATAATGGAGAGAACTTCTCTTCTTTCTTAAAATAGTGGAGGAGCCTAGAAAGTAGGTTCCCATGGCCTATACTTGAAAAATAATTGGGTCATATTTTTGTCACCAACCTCACCCCCAAAATGGTCTTTCATTTACAAGTCCAATGTTTTTATACCTTTGATGAAGTCATTAAGAAATGGGTCTAAATTAAGAGGGACCTAATCTCTAAAGGACTTATCAAGATATACACTAAAGACCAAAATAACTATGACAACCCCAAATTCTTTAGAAAAAACAAACATGTGGTTGGTGACAAGATTAGTGATTCTAAAAATATTTATGTTGTACAAACTCTATCCCATCAGGATGCCCAAAACAAGAACATAAGACAAGACATTGTACATCCTTGGGAGAAACACTAGAGATAGGGTATGAAAACTACTCAAGGCCAACTTGATTACCCTCCCTTTCACAAAAAACTTTTGATGAGAGTAAACCTAAGCCTTCATGGTACCATAAAAATAATACTGTGATTTCCATAAAATTAAAGGCCACACTAATAATTTGTGTATGAAACCAAAAAATCTTGTCCAAGACCTAATTTATAGGGGAGATATTGAAGTAGTAGGATAAACCTCATATTTTCTAAACACTCAAATGGGGATTTACCAAGACCCCTTCCCAAACCATGCTCAATCATGCCCTTCTGAACAAAATCAAAATCAAAATAATTCTACAATCATATTCATTATAATAAGACCCCACATAGCTATGAATTTATTATTTGACATATCAACCATACAAATCACCAAACAAATACCATCAAAATTAAAACCCTTGGTTGTGATATTACCATGAGGCATAGTAGGGTTGCTATCTAAGGGACTCCTTTGCCTACTCTCAAAGACTGATATAACCTTATTGAACAATTTGAGAAGACTCCCACTAAAATATCAATTATGGATATTCTCAAAACATCTAAAATTCATAATAAAATATTGGAAAAAGCCTTAGAAGAGTCAAGGGTACCAAATAATATTGACCCATCATTATTTTAGGCATTAGTTAGATATTTGTCATTCAATCATCATATCACATTTAGCTAACATGACATTCCATCCCTAGATCCATCCAATAAATGCCCTTTGCATAGTGAAGTCATCATACACAAACACAAAATTAAGAGGGTGCTCATAGACAATAGCTCTGGATAAAATATTTATACCTTAAAACAAGTACAACTCCTTCGACATTCAAAAAAGGCGTTGGGCCTACAATTGATCATAATTAAGGCCTGTGACAATGTGGAGATAGAGTTGGAAGAGAGAATATTTTTTTCTAAATGAAGTTGGGCTAGTCATTGATGCAGAGTGGGACGCAACGGAGGCAACCTAACAGGAAGGAGTAGCCAATAATACAAACAACCTGATAAAAATGTCTATCGGCTGAACATCATCATCATATTTCCTAACACCAACAGCATCATCACATTTCAACAGCATCATCATATTTCAGATGATCGCAAATATCCTCCCGTCGACTACTATTTACCTCCTCTGCCTATCATCATCATCATGATAATCAACGGGCGCGAACATCCTCCGGTTACACTGTTCATCAGGTGCCAAATACAAACGGCATCATCATGATATTCAATATCACCTTCGTCAGCAGGATATCCAAATATCTGGTTGCTCCAAATATCCTGATGACGTTGCACTTCAACAACTTGCCTTCGACGCTCCACTGCCCGACGATACAAGCAACAGCATCATGATATTGGTCATCCGGTTCCTCGAAACCTCCTGATGATGCTTAACAACTTTCTGCCTTCGCCGATACCTTACCACTTAGCGACAACAGTATAAACACGCATAGAGGGATTTCTTAATATCCTGATGACGATGACGTCATATCCTGATGATGATGACGTCACACATCATCCTGATGAACTCTTCAACACTTAGCCAAAAAACTTAACTTTCACACCCGCATCCGTTAGCGATATGCAGATGATGACCTTCCCCGAGAGATGATCCTGACTGCGATATATACACTGAGTATATATCCAACTCAAAACATCATGATGCACCTGCAACATGCAAACTTCAACAACTTCATGACCCGATCCTGATGGCGATGGATTCGCAGATGATGATGTGGCTCGTTCCGACTGGAAATGCACATGCAGACTCCTGTGTATCCTTCCACTGCATGAAAACACTCACAACCGCATAATTTCACAGAGATCATGTGACGACCGGGCCGGATCACCTTCAAACCGAAATCTAACAACTTATCTTCTAGACCTAGCACATGAGGATGCTAGGCTGCTTTACAGCATGCTCCTAACAGATCTCCTGGACAATGCAATGCATAAACAGAAAACACAAATGCAATCTAAGCTATGATACAGGACCATTCCACCGATTTGCAGGATCAACCGGTGGAAGGGTTGAAAGTGCCCATTAACTTGCAAAACGGAAAGGAAATCAACACAGATGCAAACAGATAATGCAAAAGACGAGATCTTATTCAATTGAAATTCAATGTCCTGAATACAGCTTCACAATGTCTGAACTGCTCTCCTGAATATCAATTCAACACAACACCAGTACATCTAGCAACATCAATATCAAACTATATGTCTAAACCCTACAGATCGAAGGTATATATAACAAATCCTTCGAGTACTACTAACATCACTTCCCAGCGGCTGGGAGCTTCCAAGCGGCTGGGAGAGAGGACAGCTCAGACTCTCTTATCCCGATCTCTAACTGCCTACACATACTCCTATGCTGAACTATTACATAGCATCGGTCACAGTGGACCTTATTACATGATAAGTCAAACATACTAAAAATAGCCTACTGCCCTGTCATCATGCGGATAACTATCCGATATCCTGATCATGTATGTCATCATGCGGACCTATATCCTGATCATGTGCGGGTGCTCCTGCACCAGTCATCCATAAAACCTTGTTCCACATCATTAATCTTGATCTACCATATAATATTCTTTTAGGATGCTCTTGGATCAATGCCATGTAAGTAGTTCCTTTCAGTTTCAATCAATGTATCAAATTCTTCCACAAAGGCATTGAAGTCACTATCCCTATCGATCCACACCCCTTCCAATATTCCAAAATATTGGAAGGAGCTTATAAAAAACTCACCATTGGCCCATCACCAAAGTGGTCATCAATTCTAGTACAAATCCATCGTCATCTTGCATTGACCCTAGTGATCTTCCATCTTCATCCACTCATCCAAATCCCAAAAATAAGGTTAAGATCATTGATAAGGGCCTTGGGGAATATGTGATACAAGAGTCCTTTAACATAAGAAAATTACCTCTCTCCCCATGTTCTTATGGCCAACCTAACATCAAACAACAAAAAAAAGGTCACATTATAGCTTGGTCTGACTAGCTTTGTAAGACATGGTTTGTTGGCTAATAAGAAAATTAAGAGCTAAAATGGTTCCTAGATTTATTCTAAAGAATAATATTCATCTTATTTCCAAAATAATGAGTATACCATTGTTACATCGTAAAATGTGTACATTAGCATTTTACACTTAGTTTAGCACCTGGGTGGACCTAAAATGTTTACACTTGTTAATCGGGACCTATTTTAACACATTTCTAAACATTAATTGATCAATTCTTGATCCTAATGATAAAAATTGACAAAATAACAATGAGATTGACCTAAGAACACCTAAAGAGACTTATGCTGGGATTTTTGGGGCTAAAGGACAAGGGCACCCTTGAAGCACTCTGGTCCCTCATTTAGCCCTGACCTAAATTGGTGGTATGTCGGCTTAAGACATCTTAAGTGGTTCCACATGTTGGCCCCATTTGGTTTTATTCATCATTTGTGAGTGGGAATGCATATAAAATAAATTTAGTTTATTCATTTGAACATCTTTAAGTTCTTTATGCAATCTAGGCACGCTTTCACTCTCTCTTCTTCTCTCTCATGTTCTCTACTCTCCTCTAAAGCTCTCTATGGTGGATTATTGTTGCAAAACTAACTTATTACAGGTCTTGTGAAGATATTTCTACTTCTTTGGGCTACACCAACTTCTTGAGTCAAGTTGTGATGCCACATCAAGCATGTTAGGGTTTTCATGCTCATGGTGACTTCTTTCCTTCATGCTTTGTTCTAGCATTCCATTCTACTTCAAATTTGCCTCTGCCCTCCTAGGGCACATGCTCATTATATATCATCTTTTCTATTGTGGAGGTGGAAACACCATTCACAGAGCTTGACTTAGTTAAGCTCCTAAATAGCACCCAACCATTTTCATTCTTGTGTGTGTGCAAGTTAGATCTAGAAGAATGTGTAGAAATCAAGTTATAGGGAGAAGGAACATAGAAAGGCGAAGACACAAGAGGTTTGACATTATGTAAAACCCTAATTAGGGTCTAGGGTGCCCAAGCACCCTAGTCCTTTGGCCTCTTGACTCTAGATCCAGGTTCTCCTCTATTAGCTAGTCTTTGTTGTGTTTTTGGATTGTCCATATTTATTTTCGATTGTTTGTTATGCTCCAGTCTTGCTTAACTAGGGTTTCTACTTTGCCCTAGCTTGATTGGTTGGATTTGGTTGATTCTCCTCTATACAAAAAATGGACAAAGCCCCTATAGTTTGGCTCATGTCCTAATGTTGGATAGAAGAGGGTTTGACCTAGTTTGATCTTTTGAGCTAGTCTCTCTTTTCTATCTAACATCTTGGTGAACCTGACGTGAACCCATCATTTATTGCACTTTGGCATCCTTATTGCTTTAGATCCTAGTTATTTTCTACCCTAGATCTGATTAGATTACATTCATTCATCATTTGCAATACTTTCATAGATTAATTTTGCATTATTTCATTGTTAGGGTTTACAAAAACCTTGCATTTCTAGGAAATCTAGCTAATCTTCAACCTAGGGTTTGTAGATTAGTGTGTTGTTTCAGATCTTGTTGCATTGTGAGGTTGATTAAAGTGAACTCATTTTATGTACCTTATCATCCTTTCTATTTTATAACATTCTTGCATCCTTGCATGTGAAATTGGAAAAATAAGCATTTCAAAATTAGATCTTGAAAAGAGCATATTTGTTGCCTTGTTTATATGTCATAAACTTAGATCATCATAGCATGAATTAAATTCTTGATTTTTTAATTAGATATAATTGGTATAACAACATTTAATCATTTCATAGTGTTTTATCTTGCATTTAAACCTCTTGTTTGCTAGGGTTTTGTCAAAAAAGTTGCATTTTTTGAAAACCTAGTCAAATTCAAAACCTAGGATTTGTAATTTAAATTTTGTTTCAGATTTTTCTGATATCATTTACATTTAAAATATGATCTTTCATTGTTGCAACATGTAATAAATATCGTTTGTGTTCAAAAATAGTTCTTGCATCAAATTTTTTTTATTTAAGGAGTAAGCACTAAAAATCTAGGGTTTTGATAATAAACCCTGGCTAGTCTTCATTTAGTGCATCTTCATCAAAACAAAGTTCTCTAAATATTTGTTGAATTTAAGTGGATAAATTATTTAGGAACTTATTTTTCACATACTACACGTCTTACATTTGCAAGACTTAGTTGTTGTGGTTAACGAGAATATCACATTTTTGGAAGACCCTGCTTCTCTTGCAATTGTAGGTCTTTGATTACAATCTTATTTCCATACTGGTGGTACTTAATTAATGAATATATATTATTGTAAATTTATGTTCCATATCATATTTGCATATAGTAGAAAATACATTTCATTATGGCCTCTTCTTGTTATTCCTCTTTGGAATCTTTGAACACATATATCATAGATTTTGACATTTTTTCTAAGTTCATTAATATGCATCCTTATGTTTTAGATAATATAGCATCCATGTATGATATTGATGTGTCTATATGTTCTATATATGATATACTTTGTCATACATTTGATTTTTCTAGCTTCATGACTCGCATGGGTGTATATCCTTTGATATTACAAGATCTTACTAAAATCATCTCCATGAATTGTCATGAGAAAGATGATGATGATAGATGTTATTCTACTATAGCTCATGATAATACCATTGACATAATCTCTAAGGAATGTAATGATAACCTAGCTTTGTCTGCTTCACCCTGTGATTTGGATCCCTCTCCCAAAAATGTTCTCACTTGTGAGGGTATTTTAGCGCAAGAGGATGAAATCATTGACACATTCCTTAACATTACTTTACCTTCTCTTCATTTGGATGACCTCTCTTCTAGAGATGTGACAGTAGAAGATGTTAAGCATACTACTTCTATTTCTACCATAGTATATGAGGTTTGTATGGCTCATCCTATGGATCTTCCACCTTTGGTTGAATGTTCAAGTACTGTGGATATCACTAAGGACGTGAAGACCCTTGATCTTCCTCCTTTGATTGAATGTTCACCCTTGATATTTCTCCTTTGGTTGCATGTTCAAATCACTTGGACATCACTAAGGACACAATCATCAACAATTACCTTAACAACACTTTACCCTCCCTTCATCTCAATGCTCTCCCTTCAAAAGATGAAGCATTAGTGGATGAAGAGTGGTCTCTCACATTAAATCCCTCAGGGATGGATGTTGAGCTTACTCAAAAAGGAAAAAAATTCAATTCAATCATCATTAATAGACTTATTCTACCCACTTAAAGGATAGTGAATAAGTGCAATTTACCTCTTTTTGAGCTAAACCAGTGATTACAGTTCAAGGTGATCTAACACCACCTCGACCCTAGGGTTACTTTCTTAATTATGCAAAATAAATTACTCAAAGGAATCAAAGTGTTCAAAATGTGTCGCAGCAATCTCATTATGATGTGATTACTCAAACATACAACACCCACAATAACAAACATAGTAAGCAAGCACCAAGTGTGCCCATTTCTCTTCCACCTTCTCAACCTACCCTACCTCAAGCACCTTGTCTTCCTCCACATATTAGAAAAGAATATGATCTTGTCAAGCAACTTTGTGCTTCTCCAACTAAGAACTCTCTATGGGATTTAATACAAACATTGCCTACATACCACAAAATGCTCCATGAGGCTCTACAAAAGGTTTCCACCTTATGTTAGACCAAATGATGTAGAATCTTTGTTTAGTTGTATTCATGCGAAAACATCATATATATCATTTCAATAACATGAATTACCTCCCATAGGGTTGTAAAACCAATATGAGCCTCTTATGATATTTGTTATCATTGGTAGTATGAGGGTAAGATGCACTCTGATTGATGGTGGATCAGGTCTTAATGTTTGTGGCATAGACTTGTTACATAAACTCAATGTTGATACATCTCTCATCAAACTAGATAAACTCAACATTTGTGGCTTTGATAATGTTGCTAAGCAATCACTAGGTATAATCACCTTAGATATTAAGGTTGGACCTGTGACATTGCCTACCCTTATCCATATCATGCCTAGTTCTCTTTCATACAATCTTCTTCTTGGTAGACCGTGGATCCATGTCATGGGGGCATTCCCGTCTACCCTTCATCATTCGATAAAGTTCGTCTTTGAAAACAAACTACATACAATTGAAGCTAATCCAATTCCATAAAATTTCTTACAAATGGAAGTGAGACATCAAACTCCTTTAAGTAGTTTGATCCCTTATTTAACAAAAGAAAAACCACTATCCTCCATTGCTAACAATAGTATTGGTCAGGATAGTGTCAGTCCTTCGAATGCATTTTTCAGTGATGATTGGGGTCCGTTAGATTTTACACCCTCATTTTAGGGTGAATATAAAGTCTCACCCTCACACCCAAATATCTCGAAGGTAAATGAAATTTATTCAACACAATTTTATACTCCTACAAAGTTTAAACTCAAGATTAATGAGGGAACTTTTCATATTGATGAAGATCTGCCTTCTTCTACAGAAATGACAGCCATTTGTGATTAAGTATCATCTAATTCTAATACATGTCTTGTTAGTGACGAGGTCTCTTTAGATTTCAACTCCTATGGGATGGTTGAAACAAAGATTGACCCTCCTCTACTTATTCTTTCAAAAAAGATAGTCATATGACCTCTCCTCTTCCTTTGGATTTGGAGAAGCATTATGGGCGTGGATTCAAAATTCTTTCTAAAAAAGGATACAATGGAAATGGGTTAGGATGCAAAGAACAAGGAATTAAGGAACCAACACTACACTTGTCAAAAGTAAGTTTAGGTTTCCGGTCTTCTCCTACGTTCTCTCCACCATATTCGCAACAAAGAGGATTGTTTCCTACTCCCATTAAATCTTCACTTCTATCTCAACAAGAGTGTGTCCTTTCAAGTCTACTCAAAGACTACATAATCACTCTTCCTCCTCCAAAACACAAAATGAGTTAACAAAATAATCATTCAACACCTCATTATTGTGCATGTCATCGAGTGCTTAGCCATTCCACTAAGGAATGTTGAGTCTTGGGTGACAAAATTCAACAACTTTGAGCAAGGTATGGCTTTATCACTCTTCACCATGCTTTATGTAGTCCCTAGAGTAGCTTTTCCTTCATCCATTTTAAAATAATCAAGTTGGGGGAGGATAATTTTTTATAGGCTGACTCGAAAGTGTGGTCCCTCCTTATCATTTTTTGTTATGCTTATATGTGATGTTATACCTATATGGTGATGTCTTGTTAGTTATCCCTTGACACCCTTGTTAGCACAAAGGTACAAGGTAGAAGAATGTGTTGTGTCATTCCTCTATGTGTATCTTCATTCTTCTATATGTCATGATGTGTAATTTTATTATTTTTATTGGATGATATAGCATCCTTTCATGTTGATTCAATTGATGTGTACTCTACTTTCATGTGATCTCTCCTCTGTCATCTTCGTAAGCTATGATTTTTTATGTATGTGGCACCTTGTTGCAATGCTCCATGTCATACCATGACTACACAAGCCATTGTGTATCATGCCTGTAAGCATCACCTTGGTTTTCTCATCTAGGGGGAAATCCTTTGTCATGATGTAGCTTTTGAAAACACATATCATTTGGGCATATGTTTCTAGAAAGGTCTCATGCTTGTTTTGTATTTCTTCCTTGCTCTACCTTAAAGGCAATTGCTCCCTGATGGAATTAGCAATTACTTTAAGGTGGAGGCATATATCATGTTGTGAGACTTATTCTCATCTTCCTAACAAAACACTTGTTGATTATCTTTGTTACTATACTCTCTTGGAAAGGATTATGGAAAGCTTGGAAACAAGATCTTGAGTCTATCTTGTTCTCCTAGGTTGAAGCTCCTTGTATGTTTGGGAGAAGGGTTGCGCCACCAACTAGAGTTTGGTAGTAAGGTCACCTCACCTTCTTATTCTACAAGGCTTCATGTAAATCCTCTTGCGGGAGGTAGTTTGGGTATTCTCTTGAGTGGAAACACTTTTCTTAATGTGGATTATGTGTATGATGTATTTGCACCCCTCTTGTTCTTCTTATTTCTAACTAACCCCTTAGCATTCTTCTTTGTTGCATATTGGGGAATAATGCATGATGATTGAGACAACATTTAGATTGAGGTCCCTTTTGTCATGATGACTCAAGGTCTTCCGTTATGTGTTTCTTGTGATTGATATATGATGAGTGTATTCTCCTCATATATTCCTATTCTCTTAATATTCTTCATGCCTCTCATGTGCCTCACATGTATTCTCTCTATGTGTTCCTTATGTATTCTCCTTGAGATTTTTTGCATGTATTCCATGTGTATTTTGTGTGTATTCTATGTATACTTTATTTATTATGTGTACGCTTCATATCAAGCATGTATACTTGGTGTATAGCATGTATGCATTATGATTTCTCAAGTGCATGCCTTGTGTATGTCTTGTCTTATCTCATGTTTTCTAAGTGCTTCATATATGAGTTAATTATGTCATGTGTCTTATGTGTATGCCAATCATCATAGACTCCTAGAATCTTGATCTTGGGGGCTTGATCACCCCTCAACTTTTAGCGACATTTTATGGTTTCTATGTGTGTTGTGTTTGAAATTTGTCATCTCCATCCTTTAGTGTGAGTTCAAACGTAAGTTCATACCCATGCTAAAGTGGGGGCTAAATGTTACATCATAAAATGTGTACACTAGTATTTTACACTTAGTTTAGCACTTGGGTGGACCTAAAATGTTTATACTTGTTAATTAGGACCTATTTAAACACCTTTTTGAACATTAAATGATCAATTCTTGATCACGATGATAAAACCTAACAAAATAACCATGAGACTGACCTAAGAACACCTAAAGAGACTTATGTTGGTATTTTTAGGGCTAAAGGACAAGGGTGCCCAAGTTCCCCAGTCCCTCATTTAGCCCTGACATAAACTGGTGGTATGTCAGCTTAAGACATCTTAAGTGGTTCCTCATGTCAACCCCATTTGGTTTTATTCATCATTTGTGAGTGGGAATGCATATAAAAGAAAGTTTATTCATTTGAACATCTCTAAGTTGTTTATGCAATCTAGACACACTTGCACTCTCTCTTCTTCCCTCTCATGCTCTCTACTCTTCTCTAAAGCTCTCTATGGTAGATTATTGTTGTGGCACTAGCTTATTTTAGGTCTTGTGAACATCTTTCTATTTCTTTGGTCTACACCAACTTCTTGAGTTAAGTTGTGATACCGCATCAAGCATGTTAGGGTTTTCATGCTCATGGCGACTTCTTTCCTTCATGCTTTGTTCTAGCATTCCATTCTACTTCAAATTTGCCTCTACCCTCCTAGGGCACATGCTCATTATCTATCATATTTTCTATTGTGGAGGTGGAAACACCATTCACGAAGCTTGACTTAGGAAAGCTCATAATAACACCCAACCATTTTCCTTCTTTTGTTTATGTTTAGGTTAGATCCAAAAGAATCTGCAGAAATCAAGTTAAAGGGAGAAGGAACACAGAATGGTGAAGACATAGGAGGTTTGACATTATGTAAAACAATAATTAGGGTCCAGGGTGTCCAAGAGCCTTGGTCCTTTGGCCTCCCAACTCTAGATCCAAGTTCTCCTCTATTCAAAGGTCTGTATTGTGCTTTCAGATTGTCTGTATCTATTTTAGATTGTTTGTTATGCTCCAATCTTGCCTAACTAGGGTTTCTACTTTTCCCTAGATTGATTGGTTGGATTTGCTTGATTCTCATCTATACAACAAAGGGACAAAGCCCTTGTAGTTTGGCTCTCCTTCTTGTGTAGAATCCAAGCTCGACTTGAGTCCTAATGTTGGATAGAATAGGGTTTGACCTAGTTTTCAATCTTTTGGGCTAGTCTCTCTTTTCTATCTAACAACCATAACCATCAAGATGTGTAGAGCCATTACGTATAAAATAAAAGGTCTTGGACTTCATGAGCATGGGATCCTTAAGCTCATCTAGATACATACAAATACTTTGACTTGGGAACTAAGATATATGTCACCTAATGAATAATCTAACCTATTTGATGGCTCTTTTACGGTCTTTGAAGAAACTTCATCTAATGAAGCTATTGAGACTAAGTATCTTAATAACCTTTATGATGATCGCCTTTCCACAAATCTATATGCTGGTACCACTATCCTTACTACCAAATTTAAACTCCATTATTACAACATCCTTGATGAGGACCAATAGGATCATACATCATGGGATTTATTACAAAATAATGAAGTAATCACCAAAATCACGAGATTCCATGACATTATACTACTAAAGGATCATGACAAAGAGGTCAAGATTCATTATGATGCACTCACATAGGAGACAAAGGCACCAAACCCAAATTGAGAAAAAAATCATAGTGGATTCCATAAGCCCAAAAATGAAAAACAAGATGACAAAAGAAAATAGATTCTGAAGCCAAAATAACTATGGATCTAAACAAAGTCATGAAGAAAAATCAAACAAATGCTCTAAAAGAAGCACAATATCAGACTGCAGCAAAAATCCCTATAAAGATCCATATGCAACAAATAAATCAAAATCTCTAAACACAAGGTGTGCACCAGCATTGCAGTCTTCATTGGTCCCAACATAGGTGGTTACAAGATCCAACATGATGCATGTGAATATTAGTCCTAACCTCATTCCCAATCTCAAGTGCAAACATCCACAATCTCAACCCCACTACCTAAATCCTACATCCAAAACCAAATCCAAAATCCCACGACTTAAATCTAAGGATCCAGAATTCTAAGTTCATCATATCTTGGCTATAAAATTCTACCATAAGTTTTATAATAGTACTTTATCAAGATATTTACATCAAGATGATGCAATCTCAGTTATAAAAAGGAACACATCAATGCTCACCAATTGCACCTCAATGGAAAGGTCCTAGAAAAGTAATTACTTAGAGAAAGATACCATTAGCATATCATGATTGAAGCATATAGGTTGGATTCTCCCAATAGTCAAGAATTTGAGGAACCTATGAGTATTATACATGTCAAGAAACATCAACAATTCCAAAAATAAAAAATAAAAAAATAATAAAAAAATTGAAAAATTGAAAAATTGAAAAAAATAAAAAATTGAAAGATTAAAAAAATTCAAAAATGTAAAATGGTGAAAAGTAAAAAGAAAATCTAGTAAAGAGAAAAATTGTCCTCAAGTGAAAACCATTCTATGGTGCCTTGGGCAAGCACCATGATGTAAACCTACTTGTAGGCATCATGTGTGAGAATTAGGTACCCTTTGTCTATGAGGATTCTTCATGCCTAGGGGAACTATCCATCCATCCATCTCACACCCTTCTTTTACTTTGGTTTTGGACTAGGGGAAACATATCGATCTATAATTTGGGAAAACTCTTAGACCATTTCCTTTGAAAATTTAGCATTATGAGCTAACACTCTTCTATGAAATGATTCCTTAGATGAGACAGTTAGATTTAACATCATGCAAACCAAGTTACACCTAGGATCAATGCCCCTAAAATGAAGTCAAAACATTCTTTCTTAGACTAATTAGGTTTCATTATCACTATCAGGAGAACACGATATTTGGGTCCCTTTTCTTGTCAAGAGGAAAAGTACTTTCACCATGTGCACATCTTTTGTCGTATCATCCCTCCAACATACTCCATTGAGGCCACCATGGTCCATTATACCATGTTGTGTTTTATGTATATGATTGGAAGGATAACTTTTATTTTTCTTTTTCTCACTCATTTTCTTTGCTTTTTTCATTGATATGTTAGTGTCATTATTATTTTTACTCTTGGTATGAGTCAATCCTTCATGCAAGAAACACAAGGTCACCTTGATCTTTATATCCTACTACATCGTATTTTATCCTATCACAAACATCAAGTTGCTCAAAATAGCTAGCACCTTTGTTATGGAGTAAAATGTGTACAGTAGCACTTTACACCTAGTTTAGCACTTGGGTGGACCTAAAACAATTAATTCTTGATCTCGATGCACAAAACCTAGAAATTGACTATAAGGCAGGGCTATAAACACTCAAAGTGGCTTATCTCAAAAATTGTGGGGTTAAAGGACCAGGGTGCCCAAGCACCTTGGGCCCTCCTTTAGATCAGACCTAAATTGATGGTATGTCACATTTAAGCATCTCAAATGGTTTCTCATGTCAGCCTCATTTGGTTTAATTCTCTAAAAATCAATGGGAAGGCATATATAAGAAAGTTAAGCTATTCATTTGAACATTTAAGCAATCTAGGCACTCTTACACTCTCTTTTCTTCTCTCTCATGCTCTCTATTCTTCTCTAAAGCTCTCTATGGTGGATTATTATTGTTGCACTAACTTCTTGTAGGTCTTGTGAAGATATTTCTACTTTTTTGGGCTACACCAACTTCTTGAGTCAAGTTATGATGCCACATCAAGCATGCTAGGGTGTCCATACTCATGGTGACTTATTTCCTTCATGCTTTGTTCTAGCATTCCATTTTACTTCATATTTGCCTTTGCCCTCCTATTGCACACACTGTTTGAGATCTCATCATTGCTATTGTGAAGGTGGAAACAACATTCATAGAGCTTGAATTAGGAAAGCTCCTAAATAGCACCCAACCATTTTCCTTCTTGTGTGTTTGCAAGAAGCATCTAGAAGAATCTGTAGAAAACAAGCTACATGAGATAGGAACATAGAAAGGTGAAGACACATAAAACATCACATTCTGCCAAACCCTAATCATGGTCTAGGGTGCCCAAGTGCCCTGGTTCTTTGGGATCTTGAATCTAGATCTAGGTTCTACTCTTCCCTCTGATCCTCACTATTGTGTTAGATTTTTTATATCTATTTTTGACTGTCTATTATGAGTAGATATTTGTCAACTAGGGTTTGATATTTTGCCCTAGTTTGCTTTGTTAGAATTGGTTGGATTTGGATGACACTCCTCTATACAACAAAGGGGAAAAAACACTTGTAGTTTGTATCTCCTTCTTGAGTAGAATCCAAGCTCGGTTTGTGTTCCAATGTTAATAGAAGAGGGTTTGAACTAGTTAACCTTGTTAGGCTAAGTCACTCTTTTCTATCAAACATTTTGATGAGCCCGTCATTTCTTGCACTTTGGCATCCTTCTTGCTTCAGATCTGAGTCATTTTATGCACTAGACCTAATTAGGTTACATTCATTCATCATTTTAGATAGTTATATAGCTTAATTTTGCATTATTTCATTGTTAGGGTTTGAGAAAACCTTACATTTCTAGGAAATCTATCTAATCTTCAACCTAGGGTTTGTAGATTACTATGTTGTTTTATATCTTGGTGCATCTTTAGGTTGGTATAAGTGATCTCATTTTCTATACCTTATCATTCTTGCATCCTTGCATTTGCAATTTGGAAAATAGACATTTCATTTTAGATCTTGAAAAGAGCATATTGTTTACCTTGTTTGCATTTCATAAGGTTAGATCATCATAGCATGAATTAAATTTCTAATTTTCTCATTAGATCTTATTGATATTATAGAATTTAATCATTTTATAGTGATTTATCTTGCATTTAAACCTCTTGTTTTCTAGGGTTTTGTCAAAAAAGAGTTGCTTTTTTGGAAAACCTAGTCAAATTCAAAACCTAGGGTTTATAATTCATATCTTGTTTCAGATTTTGTTGTCATCATCTACATTGCAAATCTGATTTTCCATTTTTGTAGCATTTAATAAATATCATTTGTGTTCAAAAGGAATTCTTGCATCGAAAAATTGTGATTTAGGGAGGAAGTATTCAAAATCTAGGGTTTTGACAGTAAACCCTAGCTAACTGTCTTGCATTTAGTGCACCTTCATCAAAGAAAATTTCTCTCAATATTTGTTGCATTTAAGTGGATAAATTATTTATGCACTTTTTTTTCACATACCACACACCCTACATTTACAAGACTTAGTTGTTGTGGTTACCAAGAATATCACATTTTTGGAAGACCCCGCTTCTCTTGCAATTGTAGGTCTTTGATTACAATATTATTTTTATATTGGTGGTGCTTGATTAATGAATAAATATGATTGTACATTTATGTTCCATATCATATTTACATATATTAATCAAGACATTTCATTATGGATGCTTCTTGTTGTTCATCTTTGGAATCTTTGTATGCATACATTATAGATTTTGAAACTTTTTCTAAATTCACTAATATGCATCCTTAAGTATTAAATCACATAGCATACATGTTTGATATTGACATTTATAAATGTTCTATTTATGAAATCCTTTGTTATATATCTTATTTTTATAGCTTCACGACTCTCATGGGTGTGTATCCTTCGATACTAGAAGACCTTATTGAATTCATCTCCATGAATTTTCATGAGAAAGATGATCATGATGGTTCTTCTTCTACTAAAATTCATGATAATACCATTGACATCATCTATAAAGAATATGATGGTGACTTAACTTTGCCTGCTTCACCCTATTCTTTGGATCCCTCTCCCAAAAATGAAGACATTTTAGTGCAAGACGATGAGATCATTGACACATTCTTTAACATTAATTTACCTTCACTTCATTTTAATCTCTCTTCTAGAGATGTAGAATTACATGATGTTGAGCATACTACTTCTACCATAGTACATGAGGTTTCTATGGCTTATCCTATGGATCTTTTGCTTTTGGTTGAATGTTCAAGTACCATGGATATCACTAAGGACATGAAGACCCTTGATCTTCCTCCTTTGATTGAATGTTCAAGTACCTTGGATATCACTAAGGATGTGAAGACCCTTGAGATTTCTCATTTGGTTGCATGTCCAAACCCCTTGGACATCACTAAAGGCACAATCATCAACAATTCTCTTAAAAACACTTTACCCTCTCTTCATTCCAATGCTCTCCCTTCAAAAGATGAAACATTAGTGGATGAAGAGTAGTCTCTCACATTAAATCCCTTGGGGATGGATGTTGAGCTTGCTCAAAATTAAAACAATGTCAATTCAATCATCATTAATAGACTTATTCCACCCACTAAAATAATAGTGAATAAGTGCAATTCGCCTCTTTTTAAAATTTGCCTCTTTTCTCTAAACCGATGGTTATGGTTCAAGATGATCCAACACCACCTCGACCCCTGGGTTGCATTCTCAATTATGCAAAAAAAATTACTCAAAGAAATCAAGGTGTTCAAAATGTGTTGCAACAATCTCATAATAATGTGGTTTCTCACACATACAACACCCACAATAACATGCAAAGTAAGTAGGCACCGAGTGTACCCATTTCTCTTCCACCTTCTCAACCTATCCTACCTCAAGCACCTTGTCTTCTTCCACATATTGGTAAATAATACAATCTTGTTGAGCAACTCCACGCTACTTTGGCTAAGATCTCTCTATGCAATTTAATAAAAACATCACCTACATACCATGAGATTCTCCAAGAGGCTCTACAAAAGCTAGTTGTTCCACCTTATGTTAGACCGAATGATGTAGCATCCCTGTTTTGTTGTATGCATGCGACAACATCCGATATTTCAATTCAACAACATGAATTACCTTAGGTAGATGTGGAAGTGATGCAGGAGCATCCAGCGGTGTAAGGGCAATCTTACATCAGCTAAAAAAAAGATGTATTTCAAAATTGTTGATATTCTTTCCATTTCTTTTCAAAATTTATGGTTCTATTTCCATAATCGCTTGAATAATGATGTAGAACTTTCACTTTTTCCAAACTACTAAAAATAGCAACCTGCTATTTTTAGAAAGTTTGCATTTAGGCACATAATGAAGTCAAAATTTACAGGAAGCTTCATAACTAAAAAATAAGACCTTTGGCGAAGGAATCACGCCAAGATCATTTCTGAGCTGAAAGATATTAAAGTTTCTGTTTCCTCAAAAACACCTAAAAATTATTCAAACTAAGGTTTGAGGCACTAAATGGCCCCATACTGGTGCAAAAATGGCTAGAACCAGCAAATCTAGTTATTAGCGCATAGAGAACTCCATGATATTTTTGACGCATAAAACAGTTCATCAATCGGACGCCTGGATCAAAAGTTATGGCTCCCAGAAGTTGACCTATTTTTGGAAGGAGATGCAAATTTTGAAATTAGGTTGTTGGCCACCAAAAAGGCTATTAATAACCATTTTTGGGAACCCTAGGTAGTAGTAAAGAGAGTTAAGGGGGAAGTGTAGAGTCAAGAATAGGGGGAAAATAGAAACCCTAGTTGATTTGGGGTTACAGAAGGTAGATGATTCTAGAGTCTTGGGATAGGAAGCTGTAATGTGTTGCAGCCTGTGGCGGGTTGATTCCTCTAATTGTATTTGAGCTTCTATAATGTAATAAGTTGTCTAAATCAATAAAGAAAGTTCTATTTTGTGTGTGCAATTTCTATTTTTATGAGTTTTATAATTTACCCCCTTCATCAAGTGGTATCAGAGTAAGGCTTCCTCAGTGTGTAGACAGATCACCAACCATGAGGCAGTTTGCACTAGGACCTAAGGTTGTGGGTTTTCTACGGAGATCAAGATGCCTCCACAAAGAAATTGTATTGGGAGGAATGCTTTAATAGAAGAGGGTTTTAGAGCCCTGCAAAGGCAAATTGATGCATTGCAAGAGGAGCTATGAAGAGGGTTTGAGCCGAGAACAAGAGAAGAAAGCGAAGATGAAGTTGAAGAAGAGCTATCTGAGGAAGAATAGAAAGCTGCAAGAGATCCTGCAGAAGTTAGGTTGTTGAGAGCCATTTCTAAGATTGGAAAGAGGCCCAGGATCAAAGTTTCTACATATTCTAGAGATTTGAATCCAGAACAACTCATTCATTGGATCAATGACATGGAGGAGTATTTTGAGTATGAAGACGTGGAGGACCCAGATTGGATAAAGTTTGCAAAAACAAAGTTGAAGGGCCATGCAAATATTTGGAGGAAGGAGGTCCAATTAGAGAGGAATAGAAGAGGAAAAGGAAAGATCACCAGATGGGATCGGATGGTGGAGAAACTAAAGAAATAGTTCATTCCTGTGGACTATGAGATGAAGTTGCTGAAGAAGCTGCAAGGACTGAAGCAAGGTAACAAGTCTATTAAGGAGTATACAGAAGAGTTTTATAAAATTACTATTAGGATAGGCCATACAGAGCCTAACAAGGAGAAGGTAGCCTATTACATTAATGGGTTGAGACCGAGTATTCAAGAGAAGCTAAGCCTGGTCAGAATGACCACTATAGAAGATGCGTACCAGTTTTCCCTAAAGGTGGAAGAGAAGCTAAATAAAAGATTTGATAGCAAGCAAAGGGGAAGAGGTCAAGGTGGAAGGATTGGTGGAAGACCCTATGGAGTCCGTAATGAAGATCAAAAGAAAAGTGAAGAAGCTAGCACCATTTGAAATCAGAGAGGGGATAATGCCTACTGCCCTCGTGACCAGAACAATGGTGAGCAAAGAGGAAGAGGAAGAGGCAGACCTAGGCAAGGACCCAAAAGAGGAGGTTTCAGAGGAACCTATTTCCAATGTGGAGAAGAAGGGCATCGAGCATACGAGTGTCCACAACATCAAGGAAGGACAAATAGAAGACCTGAAGGTAATCCATGAGTTGCACATGTAGATGAAGATGCAATCTAAGTGTTCTGAAGATGCTAAAAGGGGAGAAACACTAGTTGTCAGAAGAACTTTTCTGAATGAGGAGAAAGAACCCAATCAGAGGAAGAGTTTATTCCGCACAAGGTACAAATATGAAGGTAAATGTTGTGATATTATTATTGACAGTGGAAGTACTGAAAATCTTGTTTTGAAGGAGATGGTTGACAAGTTGAAGTTGAAAAAAAGAAAGCATCCACATCCATATCGGATTGTATGGTTGCAGAAGGACCATAGAGCTTTGGTCAATGAGCAGTGTTTAGTGAAGTTCAAGATTGGGGACTACCATGATGAAGTGTTGTGTGATATCATACCAATGGATGCATGTCATATGCTATTGGGGAGGCCGTGGCAATATGATAGGAGTGCTATCCATGATGGCCGTGCAAACACATATTCCCTAACAAAGGATGGAGTTTGTCATAAGTTGAAGCCCTTGAAGGAGGTGGAAGAAAAGGTATGTAGTACTGCCAGAATTTGCTTGGTAGATGGTAGAAAATTTTTGGAGGGTATGAAGCATGAGTGACATTGCTTTGCATTGATTCCTAAGATTAGTCCAAAGAAATGTGAAGACGTACCAACAGAAGTCTCAGATATGTTGGAAGAATTTTAGGATATTATCTCTGATAATGTACCAAAAGGTTTACCACCGGTGAGGAAGATAAGTCACCAAATTGATTTGATACCAGGAGCTAGTTTGCCAAATAAGGCAGCCCACAGAATGACTCTTACAGAGAGTGAAGAGCTGAACAGACAAGTTCAAGAGCTGTTAAGGAAAGGACTGATTAGGGAGAGCCTAAGTCCATGTGTGGTACCTGTAGTACTAGCACCAAAGAAAGATGGAGAATGGAGAATGTGTACAGATTCTCAGGCCATCAATAAGATCACGATCAAGTACAGGTTTCCATTGCCAAGAATGGATGACATAATTGACTATTTGAGTGGATCCAAGTACTTCACGAAAATTGACCTGAAGAGTGGGTATCACCAGATCTGAATCAGAGAAGGAGATGAATGGAAGACATCCTTCAAGACAAAGGAGGGTTTGTATGAGTGATTAGTCATGCCATTTAGGTTAACCAATGCACCGAGCACATTCATGCGGCTCATGAACAAGGTACTGAAAGAATTTTTGGGACGTTTTGTTATTGTTTATTTAGATATTTTTTATTTTCAGTAAGACTTGGGATGAGCATATGATGCATATCAGAAGAGTTTTAGAGAAGCTGAGAGAGGAGAAGTTGTTGATCAATCTGAAGAATTGTGGTTTTGCAAAGAAGGAGTTGGTATACCTGAGATTTGTTGTCTCAGAGGAAGGTCTTAAGATGGACCTAGAAAAAGTAAGGGCTATCATTAAATGGCCTACACCAAGGAGTACTACAGAGGTAAGATTTTTTCATGGTTTGGCCAGTTTTTACATAAAGTTTATATGAAATTTTAGTAGCATTTGTGCACCCTTGACTGAGACAATGAGAGGGGATAGAAAAGAGTTTAGATGGACTAAAGGAGTAGACAAAAGTTTTGACACATTGAAGTAGAAAGTCATAAAACAACCTGTTTTGGCACTTCCAGATTTCAATAAGGTGTTTCAGGTAGATTGTGATGCTAATGGTAGTGGTATAGGAGTTGTTTTGAGCCAAGAAGGTAAGCCCATTACCTATTTTAGTGAGAAGCAAGCAATGATGCCAAGAAAAAGTATTTTGTTTATGATGAGGAGTTTTATGTAATAGTTCAGGCTTTGAAGAAATTGAGACATTATTTGTTGCCAAAGGAGGTTGTTTTATATACTGACCATCAGACTTTGCAGTATCTTAATAGTCAAGGAAAGTTAAATCAGAGGCACTTAAAATAGGATGAGTTTTTGCAGAGCTATACTTTTGTTTTGAAGCACAGGAGTGGGAATTTCAATAGAGTTGCAGATGCCTTGAGCAGAAGGCAAAACTTGTTGACAGAAATGAAGATAGAGGTTGTTGGGTTCAATGAGCTCAAAAGTTTGTATCCTGAAGATCCAGATTTTGCAGAGGCTTGGAAAGCTTGTCTGGAGCCTGTTACTTTGGATAGGACAAAATGGTTGGATTTCATAATCCAAGATGGCATGTTGTTTAGAGGAAGCTAGTTGTGCATTCCAAGGAATTCCATTAGAGAGAACCTGATTAAGGAGAAGCATAGTGGAGGATTGACCAGATGATTTGGTCGAGATAAGACCATTGCTATTGTTGGTAAAAATTATTATTGGCCACAATTGTAGCAGGATGTGAGGAAATTTGTGTAGAGTTGCAGACTATGTCAGATGGTGAAAGGAACAAGTCAGAATACAGGTCTATATCAACCATTACCTATACCGGAGAAGCCATGGGATGATACTAGTATGGATTTTGTTCTTGGTTTACCAAGGACACAGAGAGGACATGATTCCATTTTTGTAGTGGTGGATGGATTCTTGAAGATGGCACATTTAATTCCTTGCAAGAAGACTAATGATGTTGTTGATATTGTTGAATTATTTTTTAGGGAGGTGGTGAGATTACATGGTCTACCAAAGAGCATTGTTCTAGATCGAGATACCAAGTTTGTTGGTTATTTTTGGAGGACATTGTGGAAGAAGTTGAAAACAAATTTGAAGTTCAGTTTTGCACACCATCCACAGACTGATGGATAGATAGAAGTGGTGAATAGGAGTTTGGGTAACCTGCTACGATGCTTAGTAGGAGATAAGCCCAAGGGATGGGATTTAATTTTACCACAGGCAGAATTTGCTTACAACAATTCTGTCAATAGGAGTACTGGTAAATCACCATTCCAGATTGTATATGGGAATAGTCCAAGAAATGCTTTAGAGTTAAGGAATCTAGACAAAGGAGAAAAGACAAGTGTCGAGGCTGAAGACTCTGTAGAACACATGAAGAATTTGCATGAAGAAGTGAAAAAGCACATTAATAAGATGAATATTTAGTACAAGGCTAAGGCAGATTAGAAGAGAAGATATAAGGAATTCCAAGTAGGAGATGAAGTCATGGTTCACTTGAGAAAATAAAGGTTCCCAATTGGAACATACAATAAGCTGAAAATGAAGAAATTTGGACCATGAAGAATTTTAAAGAAACATGATTCAGGAAATGCATATGAGGTAGAGCTGCCAAGTGGGATCAACATTTCCCTTGTTTTCAATATTGTTGATTTATCAGAATATCATGAAGGTGGAACAGAGGATGGACCAACAGAAGAACAATGGAGTATTCCAGCATCTACTTCAATAGAGGAGATAGAAGAGATCTTGGATAACTGTGTAGGAAGAAGTACTTGAAACAAGCAATATGAAGAATACTTGGTGAAATGGAAATGAAGGCCTGTTGAAGATTCTTCTTGGTTGTCTAAGGAAGAGGTTGACTATTTGGGTTTTCCTCACACAAACACCTGAGATGTGAAAAGGTCACTTCTCAAATTAACCTGGGTGTCTGATGCAGGAGCATCTAGTAGTGTAAGGGCAATCTTGCATCACCCAAAAAAAAGATGTATTTCAAAATTGTTGATGTTCTTTCCATTTATTTTTAAAATTTGTGGTTCTGTTTCCATAATTGCTTGAATAATGATGTAGAACTTTCAGTTTTTCCAAACTGCTAAAAATAACAACCTGCTATTTTTAGAAAGTTTACATTTGGGCACGGAATGAAGTGAAAATTTACAGGAAGCTTCATAACTGAAAAATAAGACCTTTGGCAAAGGAATCACACCAAGATCATTTGCGAGCTGAAATATATTAAAGTTTTCGTTTCCTGAAAAATGCTTGAAAATTATTCAAACTCAGGTTTGACCCACTAAATGGCCCCGTACGGGCCCGAAAATGGTCAGGACTAGCAGAGCGGGTTCTTAGTACGTAGAGCACTCCAAAAGATTTTCGACGCATAAAATGGTTTATCATCGGACGCTCGGATCAAAAGTTATGGCTCCTGAAAGCTAACCTATTTTTGGTAGGAGATGCAAATTTCGAAAGTAGGTTGTTGGCCGCCAAAAAGGCTATTAATAACCATTTTTGGGAACCTTAAGTAGTAGTAGAGAGAGTTAATGGGGAAGTGTAGAGTCAAGAATAGGGGAAAAATAGAAACCCTAGCTGATTTGGGGTTACAGAAGGCAGATGATTCCAGAATCTTGGGATAGGAATCTGTAATGTGTTGCAGCCTGTGGAGGGTTGATTCCTCTGATTGTATTTGAGCTTCTGTAATGTAATAAGTTGTCCAAATCAATAAAGAAAGTTCTATTTTTTGTGTGCAATTTCTATTGTTGTGGGTTTTATGATTTACCCCCTTCATCAGGAAGACCAATATGAACCTCTTAAGATATTTGTCATCATTAATAAAATGAGTGTAAGACACTTTATGTTTGATGGTGGATCAAGTCTTAATGTTTGTGGCATAGACTTGTTATATATTGGGTGAATATTTTGTTATCAACTAACTGATAACAAAATGGTTATATCAACCACAGTGTGATGAGATAAATCTCTCCTCTCAGAAAGGGGAGGCTCCCTTCTTATTGCCAACTACAATCAACACGTACTTAACTATGTTTATTTACACTAAAACTAACCTGTGGATGTTTCCATGTCATCTATTTCTCTTATTTCAAAAAATATGTTCACTTACAAATAATAAACTCTTGATTCTTACAAAGTGTAATAAACTAAAAACTACTTGTTGGAACAATAATAACCGATATTCAAATTGAATAAATGTAAGAATAATCAAGGTGATACCAGGATGTGTTAATACCAAGAAATCCATAAAAGTACAAAGTCTGTTGTTGCTTCTTATGCTAACTTGAAGTTGAAAGAGTATAGAATAAGGTGCAGCCCAAAGTCTTCACCATATGCTACAATGAGATCAAATCAATATAGAAGAAAACCAACAGCTCAAAGTCTTTCAAGTATCTTCCCAATCATGAACATAAACACAATCCCAAAGACAATATTGTAGCTCAAAGTCTACAAAATAAGATTTGGAGCACCTTCTAAAAAGTTGATTCCATACTACAATTCAACCACGTACAGAAGATAATGTAATAGAATAGACGTAAGAACAATTCTAAAACATCACAAACTTGATCTAGGACAAAGATTGGATGGCAACTTGATTTCTTTGTATTGACTGAAAAATAATTTAAAATATGAACTTATAGTTTCAATTTTCTCTTCAAAATGGCAGCGCTTCACTTCTATAGATAAAAGATACTAATTATAAAAGAGTCCCTCTTTATTTATAGGGAGAGGCTATGAGCAAAAATAGGGAATTTACAACTAATTTGACTTATTCAAAATCAGAGTTCTAATTGACTTGGGACTCTGTCTCACAACTTCATGTAATCTAATTTTACAAAAAGACATGGAGTTTGTCATCTACAAATTACAAAATACATAACTAAAGCATAGGAAAATAAACTAAGTGTCTGAAGACACATCTTCTTCTTCTTATTTCTCTTCTATTTCTCTAGAAATTCTTCATATCTTTTTACATTCACTTGAACTTCAATGTCATTTGGCCTTGGTGTGTAACTAGAGATGCTTAGAACTTGTATGATAGAGTCGCCTATGTTCACATGTACTTTTTTGTCTTTTTCCAAGATTGTCTACAGTTTGTCCAAGATCACTTGAAAGTCCACTAGTTTGTCAATGGAATCCAATGAGAAAGCTTATGATTCTACCACAACATGAATTAGTGTGTGAACTCCTGAACAACTATATCCATAGGAAGAGTTTTCTAATTGTCATCAAGTATTTGGCATGGAAGTTCCCTTATCTTATCAATGATATCTAATCCTTTGTCAATGCTTTTATCCTATGTCTCCTATAGATCTTTAATCAGTTCCATGAGGACATATCTTTTATTCTTCATTACTTCCCAGTATTCAATGTACATCTTCCTTGTGAGGGTCACCCCATTCTCAACTAACACTTCTAACTTGAAATCTTTCAACCTTGTCCAAGTTTCAAGATCGATTTCAACCAACTATAGATTTTGTGGTAGCAAATCAAGTGTATGACTTAGCTCCAACTTGACATCAATCATGTTGTTAAACAATTGAATAGAAGACTCTAAGAGCTGAGATCCTTGTGCAATGATTCTTTCTATCCAAGCACTTACAACTCGGCCTTGTGCTCCAATCCTTTCAACTTTCTGAATTGCTTCATCATCAACACATGTTGTTATAGGTTGTACTTTTTTTGAGGATTGAACTATTCTCAACAACATAGAAGTAAGTTGTTCAACCTTGAGCTTAGGTTAGTCCTTGATCACTTTATTCTTGTCATACCTCTCAATCAACACAGTACATGATGCTTGCATATCTTCCTTGGCACCTTCATGAGTTTGTTTACCAAGTTCTATCCTTGAGACAGTATAGTCTGAAGCCTGAACTTCTATGTACTTTTATCCGGTGGAGGTATATCTATTCTAGCATATTTGTGTCCTGATGGGTCAACAAGTACTCTGGACCAAGTTTTAGCCTTCTTAGTTGCTTTGGGCTTGGATGGGACAAGTTGATTGAAATCAAACTCATCATGAGAAATTTCTTGCTTCTTTCTCTTTGGGTTTTGTGAAAACAACCATGGGGGAAGAACAAAAGAATCACCTCTAGTTTCTATTACTAGATCTTGGGATGATGGGGTAAAATCTATGGGTCCTTGTGAAATAGGTAGGGTTGAAATATCTTATCTAGATGTAGACACAAATGGGGTAAGGTAACAATAGGTGGAGTTTGAGTTTGCATTGCAGTGGGATTAATCTCAATAGACACTTTTGATGAGGTAGAAGACAAAAACTTATCAAAATCTGATTGTGCAATTGAGTCAATCATAGACATGGGTACATTTGATAAACTTGGAAAGGAGGAAAGGGTACCAAACACGTCTTCCATGTTACCTTGAGGGATACCAAACAAGGGTTCATTGACAGGTGTAGAGGGGGATGAATGGATAGAATGTATGGACATAGTGGGTGTAGCAGGAGTAGTAGAAATAGTTGGCAATTGTTGAACACTTGAAGACATAGGTGGAACAAGAGTTTGAACATTTGAAACTATAGGAGGATAAGTGGGAGGTGTTACCTGTATTGATTTAGATTGATAAATAATAGGAGGCTCTTGTGATTCTTTAGTAGGTATTTCCTCTTGTTCAACATCTGGATGAGTAGATGTTCCCTCTTTTTCATTCCTCTTCTCTTTATCTCCCTTTGCCCTAAAGATAATCCTCGGCTTCCTACTGGTGCTGGGAGCGTCCTCTTTGTTCTTTGTCCTCAATTCTCCCTTCTTACTAGAAGGTCCTTCTGTATGTCCCTCTTTTAAGCCTGTTTTGAAAATTTTTAGCTTTATTCCTTTCCTCTCCAACTAGATATTGGTATTTGCGAGAATAGGTTGAAACCTTTCTCTTATTGAGGTCATCTCCTTTTGAGACCACTAAATTCTAGGAAGAGAAGTATCGCCAATCTTGTAACCTACATATACAACTTTGGCTATATCACCTTCTTCTTGCATATCCCCTAGGATATCAACCAATTGAAAGTTCCTGATTTGATCCAAAGAAAGTCAACTATAGTCCAGTCTCCTCACATCTTCCACATTTCTGCATTTAGCCCATATGTCTTTGACCTTATGAACATGAGTATAATTACCTTTCAGCTTATCCTTCATTCCCCGATAATCAAAATCAAGTCTTTTCTTGTACCTCTTCATTGTGATCGATTGCATTTCTATTTCCATTGCTTTTGCCTTGGTAGTTGTGGAGATATAATACCTACCAATTTGAAACTTAAACTTAAATCCACCTCTATGTGACCTGCCTACTTGTTATGAACATCCACAATTTGTCTGTACAACTCGGTCAAAACTAGCTTATCACCTAGGTACCTTGGAAGCATATATGGTTGCTCACTAAAACAACTAGCTCTGATATAGGTGAAAGTAGGAAATTGTAGAAAGACACACCCAAACTATTTCACCTGTTACCAAGCCTCATTAGAGACTCTTTTCTTTTCAAGCTCCTTTTCAAGCATGCAGATGTAGTTATAGAAGAATGCATCATTCACCCTCCTGAAGTATTTGATGCTTTCCTTCAAGGTCAATTGGGTGTAGTACTCATATACTAGAATATTTCTCCTATCACCTTCTGAAGTGAGTCTTGGACAATGCTTCATGGAAGAAAAAGCATACACCAAATACGAAGTCATGTAGAACTTCAATGATGTTGTCACCTTAGACAATTGATCACAGATGGAGTCACTGATTTGTTGCCCCCACCATATCTTCTGATTACCCTTTTTGATAACAAGAATATACTGGTACATCCATTTCTAAAAAATGTTAGATGTAGAAAGATCTTTTACCCTATTGAGAAGGGTTATGAGATCACCTACATCATCTATAAACTCACTCTAGAAAATGTTCTTAGGCCACCTTTAAATTGTAGGCCTAGGGTCTTGAGCCACCCGATGTTGATGATCTTCTTGCACTTCTCTAAATGTGTATCATAGTAATCTTGTGCATCTTTAATTGTGAGGTTGGCATAATCAACAATATCTAGACACATGAAGACCTTGTCAAAGAACTCTTCATTCAACTTTATGATGACTTTACCTTCTGCATTAGATATGCTTCTGGTGTTCTTGTCAAATTTCCTCGCCATTACTAATATGAAATCAAGATTCTAAGTAAATACTGGAAAGGTGGAAACCAAATGGATATCACTATTGAGAATGCATTGCATGTGTGTTGGCATAGGTTGTTGGTTTATCCTTTCAAAGAAATCTAACATGTCCACATGCCCAATCTCTGTATGTTTGATGTCATTAATATTTGATTCCATGGAGTTTTTTGGGATGACTCCTTGGTATTTGTACTTCATTTTTTTCTTCTTTGGAGAAGGATTAGACATTTGGCAATCAACTATAAAAATTCAATTTTTAGAAATTTTCCTAGAGAGAAGAATTTCATGCATTCATTCTTGTGCAGTTGCATAAAAATTTTGCACTTCTGCACTAAAAAAGCCTGGACAACACCCTAAGGATGGGTGTTGCAAAAAATGATGAACCTGTTGTTTGGATTTTAACTTTCAAACAACACATGATATTAAGATCATGTTGTTTGGAAGTTAAAATCTAAACATGATGTTCTCAAGAGACAATCTATAGTTAGCAAGAAAAGGAAAACAAAAAGAAGACTAGGGCACAACGAAAAGGTAGGGAGAACAAAACTCAAAACTACAGAGACATAGAAATGAAAACTTAAACTTAGCATATAGATTAACCTAGGGTTTTTGAGAACATAGAAACAAACATTACAAAGCGTGCATATAATGAAATCATAGAGAGATGAAGAGCAATAACATACTCGGAAATGATTCTAAGGCAGAAAACTGAGGAACATAATGGCTCGATCACACAACAGAGACGGATGACTCAACTCACACATGGCATGGAAAAAGAGTCCAACGACGTAGAAGGGAAAAAGTAAATGAGGAAATAATAAAAAAACAAAAGAAATAAGGGCCGAAAGATTTTTAAAAGATCTCCATTAATGGCCATTAAAGACCATACATGCCATAATAGGAGTGTAGTTCTAGAGAAAATATTCGTAATTACACATCTCATGCAGTTGCGCATTTTTTTAGCACATTTACATGAGATTTAGAAAAAGACTAACACTGAAATGCAAACATTCACAAAAAACAAAAAATGAACAGAGGGATCAAACCACGCCCGAGACGACCTAGAATCATCTCGATTTGCATGCTTAGAGGACGTGGGCTATGAAACTGACAAGTTTCATAGGGGTTATCCCATGAATTGAGTGAGGTAAATTCGAGGATAATAGTTGGCTCTAACTGGGGAGCTTCTTTTAATCATCCTTTGAAATGTTCAAAAGGAGAAGAATCCTAGAGCTCTAAGTGCCTTCATCCAACCATAACAAACACAAAACAAAACAACAAAAACAAAAGACCACAAAAATATACAAAATATACAAACTTACCTATTGCTTCACTTAGTGAAAAGCTTCAGATGTTGTCCACTGTGAGGCAACAGAAAAGGTGTCCTACCTTAATATTCTAGAAGAAATCTTTTTTCACCATAGAGTTAATGGATCATGAAAGGACCTCTCCATAAAGAATCAAACTTTCCATGTGGTGGTGTTCACATAGGGTTAGGGTTTTGAGTTTGAGTTTGTAAGTTCCTGTGTGTATTCCTTCGAACCCTTAGTGCCTTGGTTTAAATTGTTCCTCCCTCTACATGCAAAGTTTTACTATTTTTTCCTGTCACACCTAAGAGAAATGTTAAGTCTTATATGTGCAAGTGCAAATTGTATATTAGCGGGCTTGAAAATCTCAATCGGTTTCCAAAAATGGTGAAAAAACTGAGTTATATGCATTTTAGATGCATATCGGGCTCAAAAGGAAAATGTACAAGGGCGGAATATACATTGAAGATTCTAGGACTATTCGCTGCTTGCATGTATATTTGGTTTGTATGTTCAGACATACAACGGTTAGATACAAAGAAAAGATACATTGTAGGTATATTCTGTGGAAGATTCCCACTTGTATATTCAACACTCAAAGGAAATGTACATTGAAAAATATACAAAGGCTGGTGCACATACATTTGCTACAGTGCAGCAGAGATATAATTGTTGGGGCCCGCGGGTATGTACAAGTGAGTTTGTATATGGTCGATATACAAAGGAGATATGCATTCACAAATATACAAGCCAGATTCCAAAATGTTTCAGATATGCTTTTTAATTGTGGCAAAGTCTGACTTGTACATTGTATTTGTATATGCGATGTGCAATGAAATGTGCAAAGGAGAGAGAAAGTGGGTCGGGCCCACTAGTTGTATATAATGGCAGTTGTATGTGTGCCGATATACATTCAAATATACAAAGAAAGACATGCAACCCAGACACGATGGAGAAATGAGATGTAGTGAATGAAATTTGAGATCCATGGGATGTATAATGCACTTGTATATGCTGATATGCAAGCCAATGTGTAATGAAAGGGATACAAACCGGACCTGAGCAAGTTTTTAATCTGCCTCATGAACATTTGGGGTCCGCTTTGTATGATAAACAATTGTATGCATGTGCAAAGGCCTATATGCAAAGAGATTATTGCCAAGACCATATGTTTCAGCCGACCTTCCTTGGGTCATTATAATCACCGACGACGATCAAATGCATAGCGATAGAGGATGAATCACAAGCTGCCACGTGCCCAAGAACTGTTGCATGTATATGCATTTTGCATATACAAGGGATTTTTGAAGGGTGAATAGTGGCAATTGTATATGCACTCGTTCATGCATATACAAAGGCAAAAAAGGGAAAAATAAGGATTGGAAAGGTCAGCGATAGAGGAGCGAAGTGCCCACGTGGCACATTTTCATGGGTTCTTGACTTTTCAATGTATTTTGGGCCGCAGATCTCAGCGATGGAATCAAGATTGATGGCCATGTTTTGAACCCGCAGCGAAGGTTTTTTTCTATGTATTTGCAATCGTTTTTGAGTGGGAAGATAGCAGATGCATCTGCTACTACATTTCAAGGAGGCCTGCAGGTAGGTGAGACAATAATGGTAGATTTGCAGAGGATGGATGATGGAAAGGATGGGTCAACCACCTGATTGAAGATGAATGTCCTTGAATGGTGGTGCGCATCCTGATTCCACCTGCTCATTCCTCTTTGTCTCTCCATAGCATTGAATATTTATGAGCGCCATTCCTCATGCATTGTATCTGGCAAAAATTTTGATTTTGCCTTGTAATTAATTTTTGCTAGGTACACAGTCTTGGTATAAAGGCCAAACTGTGTTACTCATTGTGGTGGTTGAAAACTGAACAGCTTTTTGGTGCTGTAATAAGATACAACTTCATTGGTGGCTCTGTCTTGGCTATCTCGTGAGTTTATGAGTCTCATGTTGTATGTTTCTCTACATAAATTTACTGATGTCATGCTAATTTAAATGAGTAATGCTATATTGTATGTGTTATGTTATCTATCTCCATATTGAATGTGTTCTTCTGAATCTGAATATCTAAGGGGTGTTTATGATTCTAGAATATAAGTTTGTTGTGTTGAATGCTTGATTTCTTACTTCTACTCAAGGAGTAGATTAAATGTTTCAGATCAAGTGTTGGGAAGAAGACATTGCAATAGGGATATCAGTAAGTAGAGATAATAGGATACTCTATTTTGGGAAGTATCTGTAAGGCAGGCACCTAGCAATCCCCTTGACATCTAGTCTTTGTTATAAGTTTATGTCGATCATTCACATGCATATGTCTATTGACTCCGAGCCCCGGATAGGCACCGATCCAGTCCTGTATTGAGGTTGCAACCCAAAGTCTCAGTTTTGCATCCAAACATAAAATTGAAATTAAACTCTAAATCAAACCATTAGGACTTTAGAAGTAGTTTTAGGAACTGAAATCCTCTGTCTACAACTGAATATAGGCCCAAAGTTAGCCCCTTTGCACTTATTCCATAGTTTTGGTCTACATAAAAGAGGATTTATCTACTTTGTGTCAACATCCCAGCTAATATATAGATGCATTTCATAGATGTTGAATAGGGAATACCCCCCTTGGTTCTGCAGAGCCTAAAGAAGAAGAGGAGATATTTATAGAGTCTATCTCCTATACTGTTGGCCCCTGGCTTGGGAATCCTATTGATCAATGATGGCTACCTTGTAGGGATAATTGGGAATAAGCATCCAGTCTAGGAAAATAACCAACAAAAATTGGTGACTCTGCTGGGGACTTGAAGTAAAAGAACCCTAATTTTAAAAGAAAATAATTCCTAGTTATAGGTGGCGACTCTGAACCAATCTCCCAATCGATAAAGAACAAATTTGTATGCAAGGGAGAAGATCCCAGCGTAATACTCTGTTTGAAGAGTTACCCATAAAAATGATGTATAGGAAAAAAGGGACTATTTGAGCTAGTCAAGATGGATCTCCTAGCCCCAGAAGTAATGATCATATTCAGGACAATCTGGGATCTTCAGAGAGGACAATACCTTATTTTTCAAACATTGAGGCTGAAATCCAAAATGTATATGAGAAACAGCAGGGTGGCGCTCTGAGAATAAGGTCAGAAGTGTTCCAGGAATGTCCTTTCTTGGATCCCAGTGATAGATTTGAAGAGGTTGAATCTCCAAAGGATGAGGATAATGATGATCAGAATGGAATGGGACCATCCTCTTCTATGCCCAAAGAGGAACAATTAGCTGAAGAAATTAAAAACCTAAGAGCAAAATTAGAATATTTACAAGCTATGAAGATTAGAGATGACATGAGACAGAAAGTGCAAGCTCTGAGAACTGCTAAGAATGATTCAGTTCCCACCCTTGAAAATGCAGATGTGATGAGAAATCAGCACAGAAATGAAGTCCAGGATCAGCATGATAATCAGAGATAGAACGCAAATAATGCTAGAATACCATTAAATAATGTACGAAATTAGAATGCAAATAGAAATGCCAATGCTAATCAATTTGGTAGACAACCGATGCAGCTGGATAGATTCAAACAACTTGTTTTTGATGGCATTCCTGGTTACCCAAATCCTATTGACAAACATGTGAGGCTGCAAGTGCCTAGATTTTCAGGAAACAATATTGTGTCAACAAAAGACCATTTAAAAGCTTTTTAGAATATCATGGACAAATTTGAGGTTGAGCATGAAGATGTTTTCATGAAATTATTTATGCAATCTTTAGTTGATGAAGCCAGGGAATGGTACAAGGGTCTGCCTGATAGAAGCATTTCATCATGGGATGACTTCAGGAGAATATTTAAAGAACAGTATGGTGACAAAACTGATCCTAGTTTTTTCATTAATGAATTCACTGGCATTACCAAAGGATCAAATGAACAGGTTGCTGATTTTAATGCAAGATTTACAAAAGTATCAAACAAATTGCCACATCACCTGAGGCGTAATGAACCAATGTGCATGGTGCTATACATAAATGCTTTTGATGCCAAAAATGCTTATGGATTAAGAGATAAGGGTCCTCACAGTCTCAGAGATGCCTTCAAAATAGCAACAAATATTGAAAATAACATAAAAGCGTCTGGTAAGACAAACAGAAGAGATGATGTAAAAATTCTGCAAAATCCAAACACTAAATCTCAAAGTGTTCAAGGTAGTGCATCTACTTCTGAGGATACATTAGATAAATTGACAACTATTATCAAGGACCTAAGCTATAGAATGGCTAAAAATGAAAAGGGAATAGGTCTTATAGACAGGTTTACCAAAGGCAAGAAAGAAGACCATCATTACATGATATGCCTTATCATACCAATTGGCATAATGGTAAACCCATTCTCCCAAATGGCAATCCAAATAAAAGAGCTCAGAATGCAAAGGAAACACCTGACCCTTTGAAGAAAACTGTTAATATGGTTGATAACACCCCATGGTGTATAATCTACCAAATGCCTCACTCACAGTCACAATGTATGATTGCTCAGTCTTTATATGCTAATGTTGTTGCCTGTGATGAATGCAATGAGCCGCATTGCATGGAGGATGACAATGTCAATATGCTAGCTACAAACAGGGGGTATCCTTCTCATGATGTTGATGCAAGCATGAATAATGAAGTTCAGGTCCACCAGCAGTTTCCCTATGATGAACATGATGAAGACAACTATGCTTATGCTCAGGATTCGCACAATTTTTTGAATAACTTGAGGAGGCCATTTGATGAAGAAATTAGAGCCCTCATAGCTGCCACAGTGGCTCAAGTCAAAAGCAATTACAATCTCAGAGGCAAAGCCCAGGTAAGTAACTCACACCAACCAGAGAATACTTTTATAAACCAACCGGTGCATAGTCATAAAGGGACTGAACCACAAAAGAAACAATGGAGTAGTAATAAGCAAAATTTTAAGAAAAAAATAGGTTGTGATCCTCAAGGACCAGAAAATAGAATTCCCTGGGCTGAGGATCAAAACAAAAATTTTCAGATCAAGAATGATAGTCAAGGAGCCATGAAAGTTAAAGCTGGATCTTCTCAGGATAAAAATAAAACTGTGGAACAAGCTATAACTATTATACAAAATTATGCTCCATTCGACATAACTCAGGTCTTGTCCTAGATAAAAGTTTCCATCCCACTGATGGAGCTGATGAAAGTTGAAGAGTTCAAAAATAAAACATTGTCCTTGATTTCAGGGGTACCCTATCAAGCTAATCAGAGTGTTGAGACTCAGGGTAAGAAACAAGCCCTATGCATTGATGAAGATGATATTCCTGAAGTATATCTGGGGGTGACCATGACAAAATGTCCTTCACAGGTTGAACCATTTTATGTATCCCTTGTCATAAATGGAAAAGTGATTAAGAATTGTATGCTTGACTCAGGAGCATCAATGAATATCATGCCCTTGGCTATCATGCAACAAGCTGGATTAAAAATAGACAAAGCATGTGGGAAATGCTATGCCATGGATGCTAGGGAAGTTCCTATCATTGGAATCATGAAAGATGTTGATTTTAGACTGATAGCATATCCAGAAAGGACCTACAAAATGAATATAACAGTTGTTGTCAAGAAGGTGGGCAGCATTGATTGGTGGGAGTATGCAATTAGATCTGTCATATGCTATGATCCCTATGAATGGCAAGGATGTCAAATTGATTAGAGAAGAAAGATCATCATAAACAGTTGAGGACCAAGAGTCAAAGGAGTATATATGTTTTGTGGACACTGACTGTGAAAATTTCAGGGTTGTCTCAGATGATAAAGAAAGTAAAGGGAGAGATGTGTGCATTCAAGAGCCTGACCAACAGGGTCTTTGGACCATGTACTTTGATGGAGCTTGTTTGAAGGAAGGCTCTGGTGTTGGAATTGTATTTTTGTCTCCATCTGGTAAGCTTCTAAAATTTTCATTCTTGCTGAAGTTTGCCTGTACAAATAATATTGTAGAGCATGAGGCTCTGTTATTAGGATTGAATGTAGCTTTGAAGCATGGAATCAAGATGCTCAAAGTTTTTGGGGATTCAGAGTTAATTGTTTCCCAAATTAGAGATAAGTATGCAACAAAAAATAAAAGGTTAAAGCAATATAAGCATGTTGTTTGGGATACAATTGAATTGTTTGATGCATTTTCAATAAATTGGATAGAGAGATCAAAGAATGTCAAGGAAGATTTTTTAGCTAATGTATCTATAAGGCCAGATGATGTTACTCTATCAGATGTTACAAATGTTGAGGTCAAACTTAGACCTACAGTGCCAGATAACATATGCAGCTGGCAGGTGTTTGATGATGACAAGGATTTACTGAGATTTCTACATTGTATTGATGAGTATGAGAACCAGGAAATGGATTTTCATAACTTTGTAGAGGTTGTAGATGGGAAAGAGATAATTCAACTACAGACAAATAAAATCCCTAGAGGGCTAGTCGCTCTAGAGAGAGCTTTTGACAATAGGGACCAATTTGTTACAAAGACATCTCCCACAAACAAGGATGATCTAGAGGAGATAAACTTGGGAACATCTCATGCTCCCAAAAAGGTATATATTGGCAAATGGCTCAAACCATGCATCAAAACTATGATGATTGCATTACTGAGAAAGTATAAGCATGTTTTTGCCTGGTCATATGAGGACCTAAAAGCTTATAGAGAGGATTTATTTCAGCATGAAATCCCTTTGAAGCCTGGAGCTAAACCATTCAGACAAAAACAAAGGCCTATCAACCCAACCTTAGCTCCAAAGATGCAGGAAGAGCTTGTGAAGCTTCGAGAGGCTGGAATAATTATGCCTATCAGACACTCAACTTGGGTGTCAAACCTTGTCCCAGTTAGAAAGAAGAATGGTGACATAAGACTGTGTGTAGACTTTAGAAATCTAAATGTGTCGTCTTTGAAGGAAAATTATCCATTGTCGAACATGGAAGCTATGTTGCAGAAGGTAACTAGCTGTGAGCTTTTATCCATGATGGATGGATTTTTAGGGTAAAATCAAGTGAAAGTGAAGGAATCTGAATAGTTCAAAACTACCTTCACTACCCCATGGGGAACCTATGTTTATGTGAGAATGCCATTTGGGTTGACAAATGTAGGTGCTACATTTCAGAGGGCCATGGATGTTGCCTTCACAGGATTAATTGACTCAATCTTAACTGTGTATTAGGATGATTTGACTGCTTATTCAAAAAAGGAGGAGCAGCATTGCATGCATTTAGAACAAATCTTTATCAGAGCGTTGGAATATGGCATCTCACTCAACCCAAAGAAGTGTGCCTTTGGGGTAATGGAAGGAAAATTGCTTGGTCACATTGTTTCCATGGATGGAGTCAGGATTGATCCTGAAAGGGTGGCTACAATTGACAAGATCTAGATCCCTAGAATAGTGAGAGGTGTCCAGTCCTTCTTTGGACAAATTAACTTTGTTAGAAGATTCATGCCTAACTTTGCAGAGACTACCAAAGATATCTCCAAGATGTTGAAGAAAGGCGCAATTGTCACATGGGAAGAGGAAGCAACTAAATCATTTCAGAACATAAAAGAGGCTATAAAGATGGCTCCTGTGCTAAAGTCTCCTGATTTTTCTAAGCCATTTCAACTGTTCTCATTTGCTTCTTTCCATACTATTGCTACATGTTTATTGCAGAAAAATGCAAAAGGTTTTGAACAACCTATAGCTTTCTTTAACAGGTCATTGTAGGCTGCCGAGTTGAAGTATGACATCATGGAGAAGCAGGCATATGCACTGGTTAGAGCATTCAAAAGTTTTAGGCCATATTTGGTGGGCTCCCGAACAGTTGCATATGTGCCTCATGCAACAATCAAAGATATTTTTACTCAACAAGAGGTGACTGGAAGAAGATGCAGATGGATAAATAAATTGCAAGAGTTCAACATTGAAATACAGATCACAAAATTGGTAAGAGGACAAGGTTTGGAAAATCTGATGACACAGTCAAATCTAGAGGCATGCCAAGTGAATGTAGTGCATAATGGAATTATAAATATGTCAGAATCTGAGTGGTATAAAGACATAGTACATTATTTACAGAATTTGAACTGTCCTTCCCATCTCAGTGACAATCAGATGAGAACCTTGAAGCTACATGCTATTAAATACATCATTGTTCAAGGAGAGTTGTATTGAAAAAGTTCTGATGGCATGCTACTCAGATGTGTAGATGAAAATCAGGCTAGAGATATGTGTGTGGTGGACACTATGCTGCCCATACAACAACCCACAAAATTCTCAAAGCTGGCTATTGGTGGCCAACTCTCTTCTCAGATGCACATAGAATGATAAGAAAATGTGATCCTTGCCAAAGATTCTTAGGAAAGCTAAAATATGAAGGTGCATTGCCCCTTAGGACTATAACTGTAGAATCTCCATTTCAGCAATGGGGGATTGATTTATAGGGGAAATCTTAGAAAAATCAAGTGGAGGACATAGTTGGATTTTGGTTACTACTGATTACTTCACTAAATGGATTGAGGCCATTCCAACTAAAAAAGCTACAAGCAAAGTGGTGATGGATTTCATTCTAGAAAATATTGTTATCAGATTTGGAGTACCAGCCAAATTGGTCACAGACAATGCAATGTGCTTCAGGTCTGGTGAGTTTATTGGTTTTTGCAAAAATTATGGAATAAATTTGTTACATGCATCACCATACCATCCACATGGAAATGGTCAAGCAGAGTCAAGCAATAAAAGCCTTATGAAAATCGTTAAGAGGATGGTAGGTAAAAACAAAAGAGCTTGGGATTCAAAGCTTAAGATGACATTATGGGCTGATAGAGTAATAGTGAAGAAAGCAATTGGAAAGTCATCTTTTGAATTAGTATATGGTACAATAGCTAGATTGCCTGTCAACAACCTCCTACCAGTTTATAAATTCATACAAGAAAATGAGGAGGAGATTGAAAACCCAATGACTAAAAGAATAAATCAGTTGCTTGTACTGGATGAAATGAGAAGGGAGGCACATAAAACAAACATCAAGAGGCAACAAAAGGTAAACTATCTATTTGATAAAAGGGCTACAGAGAGAAAGTTTCACATAGGTGATTTGGTCCTTGTTTGGAATGCAAGGAACCAGGACAAGGGCAAGCACGGTAAATTTGAGCCCTTATGGATAGGCCTATACCAAATCAGCGACACTCATGGAGAAGATTCCTATTTTCTCCAGGCCCTGAGTGGTGAATTGTTGGAATTACCTGTGCATGGTCAGTTCCTGAAGCTCTACTTCACATAAATGAGTACCTTTTGTGCACACTGTAAACTAGATGTAAATATTTGTACGTGCCTTGTATAGTCGGTCGTATTTTGAGTTTTGTGTTTTGTCTGGTTTGCCCTAGAGTTGCTTGGTTCTCGCTGCAGTCTTGCATCTGCACGTCCCCAGTTGGAGCCACTGGTGGTGTTCACCTAGGGTTAGGGTTTTGAGTTCAAGTTTGCAAGTTCCTGTGTGTATTCCTTCGAACCCTTAGTGCCTTGGTTTAAATTGTTCCTCCTTCTACATGCAATGTTTTACCATTTTTTCCTATCGTGCCTAAGAGAAATGTTAAGTCTTGTTGCAAGTGAAAATTGTATATTGGCAGGCTTGAAAATCTCAATCAGTTTCCAAAAATGGGGAAAAAATTGAGTTATATATATTTTAGATGCATATCAGGCTCAAAAGGAAAATGTACAAGGGCGGAATATACATTGAAGATTCCAGGAATATTCGCTGCTTGCATATTGGGTTGCATGTATATTTGGTTTGTATGTTCAAACATACAATGGTTAGATACAAAGAAAAGATACATTGCAGGTATATTCTGTGGAGGATTCCCGCTTGTATATTCGACACTCAAACGAAATGTACACTAAAAAATATACAAAGGCTGGCGCACATACATTTGCTACAGTGCAACAGAGATATAATTGGTGGGGCCTGCGGGTATGTACAAGTGAGTTTGTATATGGTCGATATACAAAGGAGATATGCATTCGCGGATATACAAGCCGGATTCCAAAATGTTTCAGATGTGCTTTTTAATTGTGGCGAAGTCTGACTTGTACATTGCATTTGTATATGCGATGTGCAATGATATGTGCAAAGGAGAGAGAAAGTGGGTCGGGCCCACCAGTTGTATATAATGGCAGTTGTATGTGTGTTGATATACATTCAAATATACAAAGAAAGACATGCAACTCAGACGTGATGGAGAAATGAGATGTAGTGAATGAAATTTGAGATCCGTGGGATGTATAATGCGCTTGTATATGTTGATATACAAGCCAATGTGCAATGAAAGGGATACAAACTGGACCCGAGCAAGTTTTTAATCTACCTCATGAACATTTGGGGTCCGCCTTGTATGATAAGCACTTGTATGCATGTGTAAAGGCCTATATGCAAAGAGATTATCGCCAAGACCATATGCTTCGGCCAACCTTCCCTGGGTCATTCTGATGGCCGATGGCGATCAAATGCATAGCGACGGAGGATGAATCACAAGCTACCACGTGCCCAAGAACTGTTGCATGTATATGCATTTTGCATATACAAGGGATTTTTGAAGGGTGAACAATGGCGATTGTATATGCACTCGTTCATGCATATACAAAGGCAAAAAAGGGAAAAATAAGGATTGGAAAGGTCAGCAATAGAGGAGTGAAGTGCCCACGTGGCACATTTTCATGGGTTCTTGACTTTTTAGCTTATTTTGTGCCACAGATCTCAGCGATGGAATCAAGATCGATGGCCATGTTTTGAACCCGCAGCGAAGGTTTTTTTCCTGTGTATTTGCAATTGTTTTTGAGCGGGAATACAACAGATGCATCCGCTGCTACATTTCAAGGGGGCCTGTGGGTAGGTGAGACAATAATGGTGGATTTGCAGAGGATGGACAACGGAAAGGATGGGTTAACCACCCGATTGAAGATGAATGTCCTTGAACGGCGGTGCGGATCCTGATTCCACCTGCTCATTCCTCTTTGTCTCTCCGCAGCATTGAATATTTATGAGCGCCATTCCTCATGCATTGTATCTGGCAGAAATTTTGATTTTGCCTTGTAATTAATTTTTTCTAGGTACACAGTCTTGGTATAAAGGCCAAACTGTGTTACTAATTGTGGTGGTTGAAAACTGGACAACTTTTTGGTGCTGTAATAAGATACAACTTCATTGGTGGCTCTGTCTTGGCTATCTCATGAGTTTATGAGTCTCATATTGTATGTTTTTCTGCATAAATTTACTGATGTCATGCTAATTTAAATGAGTAATGCTATATTGCATGTGTTCTGTTATCTGTCTCCATATTAAATGTGTTCTTCTTCTGAATCTGAATATCTAAGGGGTGTTTATGATTCTAGAATATAAGTTTGCTGTGTTGAATGCTTGATTTCTCATGTCTACTCAAGGAGTAGATTAAACGTTTCAGATCAAGTGTTGGGAAAAAGACATTGCAATAGGGATATCAGTAAGTAGAGATAACAAGATACTCTGTTTTGGGAAGTATCTGTAAGGCAGGTACCTAGCAATCCCCTTGACATCTAGTCTTTGTTATAAGTTTATGCCGATCATTCACATGTGTATGTCTATTGACTCCGAGCCTCAGATAGGCACCAATCCAGTCTTGTATCGAGGTTGCAACCCAAAGTCTCAGTTTTGCATCCAAACATAAAATCAAACTTAAACTCTAAATCAAACCATTAGGACTTTAGAAGTAGTTTTAGGAACTGAAATCCTCTGTCTACAACTGAATATAGGCCCAAAGTTAGCCCCTTTACACTTATTCCATAGTTTTGGTCTACATAAAAGAGGATTTATCTACTTTGTGTCAACATCCCAGCTAATATATAGATGCATTTCATAGATGTTGAATAAGGAATACCCCCCTTGGTTCTGCAGAGCCTAAAGAAGAAGAGGAGATATTTATAGAGTCTATCTCCTATACTGTTGGCCCCTGGCCTAGGAATCCTGTTGATTAATGATGGCTACCTTGTAGGGATAACTGGGAATAAGCATCCAGTCTGGGAAAATAACCAACACCATGCATCCCTTTCCACTCTCTTCTGTTGTCCCATAACAGAACTTGATCTCCAATTTGGAAACTCCAGGATTTTGCCTTCTTGTCAAAGAGATTCTTTACTTGACTTTGGTGTTCTGCAATGCGATCCACCACCTTCACGCATTGTTCCTCAAGTTTAGCAAGAAACATAATATGCTTGTCAATGGAACTATCAAAAGTTTCATCTTCAATTGCCTTAGCCAACTTCAGAGCGAGAAACACCAATGTGATAAGTATTTCAGCATTCAAACCATACAAAAGCTAAAATGGAGACATGCTAATTATTTGTTTGGGGGTGATATGATATGCCCACAACACATCATATAATGCCTTATGCCAGGCTTTCTGATTCTCATCAACCAACTTCTTGATTACGGTAACCAGATTCTTATTGCTTGATTCAGCCTGACCATTTCCTTGGGGATAATAGTTCAAAGAATGAGGAAGAATAATTCCATACTCAAAACAAAAGTTAGTTATCTCATGAGACAAAAAACAAGTAGCATTATCTACTACTATCTTGTTAGGCACTCCAAATATTGAGATAATATTTTCGTTGACAAAGTTACAAACTACTTCTGAGGTAGCATGCTTCATAGGAATGGCTTCAACCAACTTGGTGAAGTAATTAGTAGCCGTGAGAACATAACTATGCCTTGCACTTGATTGTGTATTCACTGCTCCAATGAAATCAATACCCCATTGTTGAAAGGGTTCCCCAATCACCACCAACTTGAGGGGTAGAGCTGCCAACTTGGGTTTCCCCACGAACTGCTGACACAATTCACACTTACGCACCCAGTTGTATGCATCTTGAAAGAGTGTGGGCTAGTAATACCCTACTCTCAAAATTTTGTGAGTAGTAACTAGGCTGAAAAATGTCCTTCATATGCTAAACTATGGAAATATTCCAAAAGCTTATCTTGTTGTGCTTTGTCAACACATCGTAGAAAGATTCCATCAATACTCCTCTTGTACAAACCATTGTGCCATAGGACAAAGTTTGAAGCCTTTAGTTTGATTGTCCTTTTCTCCTTATATGACAAATGCTCAGGACACTCATTATAGGACTGTGGGAAGTACCTCGGTATTTACTTCCTCTTTATCAGATATCTCTTTGGGTATGTTGTCAGTAATCAACTGACACAAACCTTTCCTATGAACAAGCTTGGTGGGCCTAATATCCATGTCGTACTCTTGGATCTTAGCAATCCAATTACCTCTTTTACTCCCAAACTCCTACTAAGTCAAGATAGACTTGACTGTTGAATCAAGCACCAATGCAATAGTATGAGAGTTATGAATATAGTACCTAAAATGCTTAACTACTTTTACCATGACATAAGCATGCTTCTCCATTGGTGAGTACTTAAGCTCATGAGTCTTCAAAGGACAACTCATGAATGCTATTGGAGATTTAATTCCTTCCTTGTTTTGTTGCACCAGGATGGCAGCTAGGCTATGCTCAGAAGCATAGATGTACACGATAAAATATTTGGTGTAATCTGGACAGACTAAGACCGGAGCATGTGCAATTACCTCTTTTATATCATTGAAAGCCTCTTTACCTTCTGCATTCCAACATAAAGTAGACTTTCCCTTCATCATATCCATGTTGAACACCCATAATACTAAGAGAGGGGGTGAATCAATATTCTATTAAACCATCTACATATCAAACATTTAATCCATTTAACATATTTAATTCCAATAAGGGAAATTAAGCATAAAGCAAACAACCACAGCTCATAAAACATAAACACCATATTTACGTGGAAAACCAAAGAAGGGAAAAACCATGGCGAGGATTAGCTCACAATATAAAGTAGTATCAACACCAAATTACAAAAGGCTCACTACCGAAGGGCTCACTTCCTAGAGGGCTCATTGACCAGAGGGCTCACTACCCAGAGGGATCACTGTCTAGAGGGCTCACTACCTAGAAGAAAGGCTCACTGCCAGAGGGCTCACTACCCAAGGACTCACTAGCCTGAAAGGAGATAGCAGAGGTGGCTCATTTCTAGAAATGAACTATTATAATTGCATCTAACATATGCATGGAGTACAGTTCCAATGAAGTTCAAACTATTGAAACAACATTCGTCACACTATTCTAAAATACTAGACTCTACTACTCTGCATTCATTAAATTTGATTCCACAAACACTTATCACATTGCACCTTCATTCATACTATTATTCACATCACATTCATAGAATACACACACAATCACGATCCCTTGACACTTATTTATACTATCTTCAACCTTGAGAACATTCTTCAAGGTCGGCATTACACCTTAACACAAAAGATTTAAATTAGGTTTGGACCTAAACACTCCCGTAGTGGAAAGGAATGAAGGCGGACCATAACACATCTTAGCTTGGACCTAAATTCATCCAACCACACTACTCCACACTTTCACAAACACCAAAGCAACTCCTCAATTAGTGCAAAAACCCAAGGTCAGCCAAACCTATGTTAACCAAATGAACTTTTAAGTAAACGCTTCCTCAAACCCAAAAATGACTTGCGGACCACATGCAAGGCTTCACCACAATCTAGAGTATTCCACGAATATCCTGAAACATCCTAAAATCCAACAACTTCCTCTACAACAACTTTCACCTGCCGCACGCCTTTATATTGTTTATCTAACATGCTCAACTGTCAGTGTTATACATTGTACCTCTAGAAATCAACTTCTGGAGCACCAAACCATGAACAACTTCAACAAAAGAAATATACAAACCTTATAAGCACAATTCCAGAACCGCAAGATATAAAATTTCTTTACGGAGAAATGTGGAGCAAAGACATTTCTCCTAGACACCTTTGCACAACTTAGAAACATAGTCCACACACTGGTGAACACAATTTTCTTTGCACAACGAACTAGAGAACCAAATTTGGAATCTAACAAATCTTAACACCTTTGAACAACATATCCAAACTGCAATTTAGGCAGATCTTCAACATAGAGGAAATGTGGAGCAAAAGAATAACACTACTCTGTAAGCCAAAATTCTACTTCAACACATTATTTCCTTTATTAATCAAATTTTCTCAAAAGAACTTGGAAGATAACCAACAGGAACATATTCCTAACAACTTCAACATCTCTTCAAGGAAACCACATTATCTTTAGCAAAGCAACTCGACCAAATAGCTCACACCATTGTAACAACCTCATCTAAGAGATAGTATCCACTCAACACTAACTACTCATATTCTTGCACCATAAGCAACTCAGACAAATGACATAGTTGACACCAATGACAACACAAGCTTGTTGACATCAATGACAACACCAATTACACATACTTGCAACAATCTCCCCCTTTGTCATTGATGGCAAGACATAATGTGAAAAACCATCAAGACACAACTCTACACCAAACTTCTTTTCTTTCTTACTATCCCCCTTTCTTTCTTTATTTTACAACTCATACTCTCTTCTCTAACCACTGACTCTTTTCTTTCTCACATTTCTCTCTCTCTCCTCTTTTTACATCAATGGCAAAGGACGACACACCTTTTCTTTCACTTTTACTAGGTTTCAGCACCTTTTCTTTCACTGCACTAAATTCTCCCCCTTAGGAGTACACACCAAATTGTATCAACTCTTACTCTCATTTCAAAGGATTTCAGGACCTGAAACTTTGGATTTAGACTTTTTGAATATTTGCTAGCAACACCTTACAACCACAAAGAAAAATATTTTATGCCAGAGAAATTCAGAGCGATCATCCAGACAGTCTTCAAAAGAGTGGTCATCTTGAAACATGGACAATCATCAACTTCCAAGGTAACATATCTTGTCTTCCCAAGACTTCAAACTTGACTTTGCACTGATTAGGGCATGACATCCACCATGAACTTTCCTTCTTCTTTAGGAACATAACATCTCATCTCTTGTCAACCTTTATGACAGGGTATGACATCAATACATAGTATGACAACACATATGGCCAATAATCTCTCCCTTTGATCAACACTCATCTGTCTGCAACTTTTCTCTTACAATCTCCCCCTATCATTAGTCACTACTACATGCTCCCTCTGAGAGGTAGCCATCATCAATCCAGGTAAAATAGTGTCTACTAGAGCCACTATCACTATCACTTTCATTATCAGAGTCTGAATCTGATGAACCTAATGAACTGGAAGAATCATCATTAGAGGTCGATTCATCTGACTTAGGGATCTAGACTTTTATTACTGCATTATAAACCTTGGCATATTCTTCAAATACTCACATACACTTTCAGTGATTTCACCAAGATCAATGGAAGTGAAGGAATTGATACCAAACCATAAAATTTTGGGAAAATTAAAGGACTCTTGCATTTTCGGATCATTTAACCTCCCATTAGGAAACAATATGCCTAATTGCTCTGCCAGTTCCTAGAAGAGAACCTTTATAAATGTCTGGGAAGAAGTAGTATCTTCCTAGAATCTTTGCCCAAAAAGACAATAACTAAGGTATATTTTCTCTTGACTGCAACATTCTGATAGCATGATACATAACTCTATCTCTTGACCAAGTTCAAGCTTGAACTTTAGTAGCTTATGCCCAACTTCCTCAAATTCAACACTTGACATGATTGTCAAGTAAATTGTGTTCCTTAAATTGACCAGGTTTGTCTCTATCTCATCCTATATTCTTAGTGCTTCCTAGTCTTCCTCTTTTTTCATCATAATCATCATCATCATCATTTGTATCATTACCTAAAACATTATCCCCTTGTGCTTTATCGGAAGAAGCATCTCCAAGGATATCTTTCTTCAAATTTTCATAGACCATCCCATGCTCTAGGAACTCAGGATCTGGCTTAAAAACATCTAAAACTTCATGTGTTAATTGATCTCCTTTCTCTACAAGATCTAATTTGGTACGTACAGCCGGATGACCCTTAAACTTAGCTTTACGAATTGCAAAAAGATCTTTAATCAAGAACTATACTCATTTGTCAGTTTCCCCTTCCTAAAACTGTTTCCTAGAAGATTGCCTTCCACCATGTCTTTCACTAGTTCTCATACTTCAAGTTTCAATTTGAATGGTTGTGTCAGAAAAGCCTGAATCAGACACTTGAAGAACAACTTGCTTTGAAACCCCTACTGCACAAATTACTTAGTCTGGTGTGAGCCCTCCATGTTTGAGAAAGGGATTCACTACAAATAGCTCTGGAAAGATGTTCTTGATGTTGGATGCATTTACCTTGTTTACTAATCCATTGATATTCTCTTCATGCACTGATATTCCACACTACTCTTGTCATGCACATTGACACCCTCATTTTTTCAACGCCCTTCTCTATCCCTCTTACAACACCTTCATCATTCCAGAAAAATTCACTTCCACTACTTCTCAGTCCCTCTTGTTTCCAAAAACTCCTTTTTCACTCATTTCATAGTTATGTCTATTACCCAGCTCCTTGTGAGATTAGATTTCTCAGATCCTTAATTCATCATAAATGCCTCATCTGACAGAGCTATTAAGCCTTTCACTATACACACAATCATTTTCAAGTTCTCTGTAAACTTCCGCATTATAAGATTTTCTACTACATACTTCACCAAAGCATGTCAACCTTCATCTCGTATCTTCGTGCTAACGCATCAGCACCATTCCTTTGGCAGGGGAGAAAAGATTTTCAATGAGACTCCCCCTGAGCCAAATTTCTAATCTTAGTTCCTGGAGGGAACATCTACATTAGATGTCAGTGCAGGCTCATCCTTAACCTCTGTTACACCCTTCTTCATCCAGAACTTATTCATTTCCTTCTTTTGTGGAGCAACATCAATGGGTTGCTTATACCTTTGAGGGTATCTAGCTTCATTGCACTTAGGATAGTTGCACATGTCTTCTTGAGCATTTCCACTTATTCTTACCTTTGATCTGCAGTTGGGTGCTTTATGGCCAAACTTATTACATGTATAACAGTATCCATAAAATGGTTGTGCATTATTCCTATTATACCTTGGTATTTTGCTTCTACACTCATTTGCTCTATGTCCCACCATATTGCATGCATAACTCCTGTATACACCTAAAAATGACATGACTCTGTCCAAATAAATATTTTTAATATTTATTTAAGTCTATTTCCTCTATCAATAAATAAATAATTAAATTTATTTATTCAATTCATATTTCTCTAAGTTAATTAAATATCAAAAATATTTAATCACTTCTTCTAAAGTCAAAATTAAATAAAATCCTTTATTTAATTTATTTCTTCCAAACAATTAAATAATTTCTAATTATTTAATTAAGTCATGCATTATTCCAAATTTAAATAAATCATTTAAATTTATTTAAATCCTCTTAGTCTCTAAAATAAAATATAATTAAATATTTTATTTTATTCTTCTATATTGCAAAAGATAAATTAAATAAATTTATTTATTTAATTTGCTTTCTTCTAAAAATATCTTCTTGCTTTCCTTCTAAAAATTGCAACTCATGCATATCTAATTAATTTATTTAATTAGATATTTCATCTATTATTCCTCTCATCTTTTTAGGATTTATTTCCTTCAAAGAAAAAAATCAAATCAAATCTTCTTCCTTCTCCATAATCAATTAAATAAATTCTATTTATTTAATTAATTTACTTATTCTTCTATTTTCCATCAAATGATTAAATAATTTTAAATTATTTAATTATTGCATCCTTCTTCTAAAAATAAATTAAATTAAATATTTTATTTATGTATTCATGATGCACATAAATTAAATAAATTTTATTTATTTAATTTGTATTTCATCCACTCTTATCTGTATCATTTTCTTCTAAAAATAAACTCTTCTTGTCATACAAAAGCAAAAGCTAAGTTAACTAATTTAAAGCTATCAACAAAGCTCTTAAATTAGAAAAATATATTCTAATTTAAGAAATGAAAAATCATCCTCATCAAGAAAGAAGTTAACTCAACAAAGCTTCTTTTTGAATGACACATGTCCTTCTTCTATTCGTGCACGTTCTCTCGAACATCCTCCTCCGTTGATCTTCTCATTTCTTCTCCACCATTGATCTTCTCTCACACAACTCTATAAATACAATCCTCTTCTTCATTTGATATCCATCATTCGAGTAAACTTATGCTGCAGGAAATATAGCATGCCATTGGCACCCATACCACCACTTCATCATATCTATCAATCATATTGTGTTGAAGCTCATCTTCAACACAATCAAGTATCACAGCCATTTCTCCTTGCCATATTGAGTAATCGAAGCGAGGAAGCAAGCTTCCTGAGGGCCAATCTTCATCACATCAAGGTCAAGAAAGAATAGGCGAGCAATGGAAGTTGAAAGGTAAAGGTTGTAAGTTATCTCTTTGTTATTTTAAATCCCTTTTCCTTCATATTTCATTGATGTATTGGCTTTTGTTATTGATTTGATTAATCCCACATTTCACCCATCACAACACCTAATAGAGTTCTGACTTACTTTGCTTCTGCACTTAGCAGCTCTATGACTAGCTTTATTGCATGTGAAGCATTGACCAGAGAAAGATGGAACATTTTGATTCCTTCCACTTCTACATTCTATTGCTTTGTGTCCATACTTATTGCAAAAATGATAAAACCATTGAAAGATGGGTACCTTTGAGCATTTGGTTTCGGTGGTCTTCTAGCCTTATTCCTTTGATTCCGGACCTGCTTGTCATTGTTCTTCTTGTTTTCAGCTTTTGAGGTTTGACCTAATTTTGAGCTTTTACACTTTTCAAATCCTAAGCCTTATTTGTCATTTGGACCTTTTTGAATTGCAATCATTTCCTCAAGCCTTGCAGTGTTCAGCTTGAAGTTTTCTTCATGAATCCTTGCCTTCTCCAGATCTAATTTTAGTGTCACAACTTCTTCTTCAAGCCTTGTACATTCTTTAGATTTTCTTTTCACAATTGCATTAAGACATTCCTCAATTTTTCTCTTTTCTTCAACTTGTACCTTTAGACCAGTGATGGTTCTATTTACTTGCTCCAATCGTTCACTGACTTCCTTATGCTTGTCTCTAAGTTTCTTGACTTGCTCTTTCAATTTCCTGACATTTTCTTTCAGATCTCTATTTTCTCCTTCAATTCTTTCAAGATCTTCAAGAGTTGCATTGAGTTCTATATTGTTAAGAATATAGCCTTGTTCAATGAGATTAACAGCATGAATCTCTTCTAGAGGAATATGTAATCTTCTATCACCCATGTGTTCAATTTCTGAGATCTTCCTTGAGCAGTTAAGCTTCTTCCAAAGGACTTGGCTCTGATACCAATTGTTGAACACCCAGAATACTGAGAGGGGGGGTGAATCAATATTCTATTAAACCATTTACATATAAAATATTTAATTCATCTAACATATTTAATTCCAATAAGGGAAATTAATCATAAAGTAAATAGCCACAACTCATAACACATAAACACCAAATTTACATGGAAAACCCAAGAAGAGAAAAACCATGGCGAGGATTAGATCACAATATAAAGTAGTATCAACACTAAATTACAAAAGGCTCACTATTGGAGGGCTCACTGCCCATAAAAAAGGCTCAATGCCAGAGGGCTCACTGCCCAATGACTCACTGTCCTAAAAGGAGATAGAAGAGGTGGCTCACTACCAAAATTGAATTGTTATAATTGTATCTAACATATGGATGGACTATAGTTTCAATGAAGTTCAAAGTACTGAAACAACATTCGTCACATTGTTCTGAAATAAATTCATTCAATTCCCTTCCACAGACACTTGTTGCATTACACCTTCATTCACATTATTATTCACATCATAATCATAGCGTACACACACAATCATGATCCCTTGACACTTATTTATATTGTCTTCAACCTTGAGAACATTCTCCAAGGTCAGCATTACACCTTAACACAAAAGATTCAAATTAGGTTTAGACCTAAACACTCCTGTAGTGGAAAGGAATGAAGGAGGACCACAACAGATATTTGCTTAGACCTAAATTCATCCAACCATGCTACTCCACACTTTCACAAACACCAAAAATACTCTGCAATTAGTGTAAACACCCAAGGTCACCCAAACCTGTGTTAACACAATGAACTTTTAAGTACATGCTTCCTCAAACCCAAAAATGACTTGTAGACCACATGTAAGGTTTCACCACAATCTAGAGTATTCCACAAATATCCTGAAACATCCTAAAATCCAACAAATTCCTCCCCAACAACTTTCACTTGCCACACACCTTTATCTTGTTTATCGAGCATGCTCAACTATCTATGTCATACACTGTACCTCCAGATATCGACTTCCAAAGCACCAAACCATGAACAACTTCAATACAAGAAATATATAAACCTTATAAGTACAATTCCAAAACCACAAGATCTAAAACTTCTTTATGGAGAAATGCGAAGCAAAGACATTTCTCCCAGACACCTCTGCACAACTCAAAAACATAGTCCACACATTGGTGAACACAATTTTCTTTGCATAATGAATTGGAGCACCAAATTTGGAATCTAACAACTCTTAACACCTCTCAACAACATATCCAAACTGCAAATATAGATCTTCAACATAGAGGAAATTTAGAGCAAAAGAATAACACTACTCTATAAGCCAAAATGCTACTTCAACACATTGTTTCCTTTATTAATCAAATTTTCTCAAAAGCACTTGGAATATAACCAATAGAAACATATTACTAACAACTTCATCATCTCTTCAAGGCAACCACATCATCTTCAACAAAGCAACTCGACCAAATAGCTCACACCATTGCAACAACCTCATCTGAGAGACAATATCCACTCAACACTAACTAATATTCTTGCACCATAAGCAACTCACACAAATGACACAGTTGAGACCAATGACAACACAATCTTGTTGACATCAATGAAAACACCAATCACACATACTTGTAACAATCCACAATATGACGAGTCTTCTCTACAAAATTTGGTATAAACCTTTGCAGGAAATTCACCTTCCCAAAGAAGGAATGTATTGTTGTCTTACTTGAAGGCAAAGTAAGACTCTGGATGGATTTGACCCATTTAGGATCAATCTTGGTACCTTCCTTAGAAATGATGTGTCCAAGAAGCTTACCTTCTATAACCCAAAAGATAGATTTTTTAGGATTTAGTGAAATACCATGCTGGTGGCACCTTTCGAAAATTTGTTGTAAGTGATGAGAATGATCTTGATGGTTCTAGAAAAATTAGTCAAATCATCCAAGTAGAAAATAATGAACTTACCCACTTCATCATGAAAAGCTAGGTCCATTACTCTTTGAAAAGTAGCACCGACATTGATTAATCCAAAATGCATTCTATGATATGCAAAAGTACCCCATGGCATGGTGAAAGTAGTCTTATGCTGATCTTCTTCACTAACTTCCACCTGATTGTATCCTGAGAAATTGTCTAACATAGACAACATTTCTGAACCTGTCACTATTTATAGAACTTAATCCATTATTGGTTAAGGGTGATTATCTTTCAATGATGACTAATTCAGATTATGAAAATCCACACAAATGCGCATGCTCCATTCTTATTTCTTACCAGAACACTATTAGCTATCCATGTGGAATGATGAATAGGAAAGATAATTCTAAAATTTAACTTTTTTTGAATCTCAACAAGAATGGTACCTAAGATCCTAACTTGACAGGAATCTCATGTTGAACTTCCTTTGGACGGAAAGACTTCAAGTCATCATATGAATAAGTCAGCACATCAATGTATTCTCGCAAAAGTGTTACAAACTTGTTCTTTCCTCCAACGTGTAGCATTTCCCAATATTCACCATTTTGGGATCACTTTACTTAGATTAACTTGTTTAACCTTGGTTGATGAATCTAATCCAAACTGTTGTTACCATTTGATATAGTGATTATGCTAATCAAAAAATATTTCTAGAGAGACCAACCCTTTAGGAATCTTATTCTGTTTCATCTGTAGTACTTCTTCACCAGTTTCTTGATTCACTTCAGAGATGGATTCCTGAGGAGAATCACTCCCTTCAAAGTACAACTCATTGAAATTCTCTATCTTATCCAAAAAGGCGATAATTTGGTTATCATCATTGAAGATTTTCTAATGATTAGAATTGTTAGGGACACTTGGTCAGAAAACCAACTCAATGGTATACTTACTCCCCTTGAAATCGTTATGTGGAACCATGAGAGTAGCTGATACAACCAAAGAATCTACCCTGTCATTGTATTCCCTTGGAACCACAGAGATGTTAAAGGCATCAAAATCTTCTATGCAATCCTAGACACGATTGCGATAATGCCTCAATCTTTCATTCTTTGTCTAGTATATATTTTTTACCTAACAAACAATTAGTTCACCATCACCTCATGCATGAAGATTCTTTATTCCTTTCTTGTGCATGACATCCATTCCTAACAACAAAGCTTCATACTCAATGGTGTTGTTAGTGTTGTCAAACTGCAACTTGAAACAAAAGGGAATGATATTTCCTTTAGGGGAGATGAGAACTATCCCTACTCCAGATCTAGTGGAAGAACAACTGCCATCAAATTCCAAAGTCCAAACATCACTTGAACTTCCTACCTTGGTAGTTTTGAAGTTTGGAATCTCTTCACTTGAAGAGGATGAATCTTCAATTACCTGGCCTTCACTCGAATCATCATCCAATGACTCTGAAACCTCATCGGTAGACAATAAATAAGTACCCATACTTGAAGACTCAAAAAGAATCTAAGCTTTTGGATCTTTAGAGTTTGTCACGATGCACTTAGCCTCTCTTTCTAGAAGAAGCTTTTTCATAATACCTTTGATAGGTATTCTGGCTTTTGACCAATCCACGTTGATCTCACCGCCAATATCTTTGCAAAAGTTCCGCCCCAACAATATGCCATATGAAGCTAGAACATCAACTACTAGAACCGTTTTCTTGATCCTTTTCTCAGGGAAAGTAGCAAATGCAAACTGGGCATCTTTGATTTGCCCTATGAGGGGCACTTTCTTGGTTTCCATAGAGAAACAATGACCAAAAGTCTTTGTCAAATTCAATCCCAAAACATTCGCTACTTTAGCGAGCATCACATTATCAAAAGCACTCGAATCAATGATGTAGTTACTCAGTTTATGATCATTGACAAGTAAAGAAATATAGAAGGGCTCTATTTTCCCAGGAGTAGATGAAGGAGTTACAATGAGATTGCTTTGTGTATACCTTAGCTTAGGAGCAATGGGTACATTTTTGGAAGGATCTTAACTAGCATGAGCTCCTTTACTTTTGACAAACTTGGCTAGTCTTTAAAATTATTTAGGGTTAGCTTGGAGATATTCTACCTCTGACATTTGAATTTTAGTCTTCTTTGCATGATCTATAATATCAAAATCTTGGTACGAATTTGCTAAAGAAGATGAGGGGTTTTTAACTTAGGGATTTGGATTAGATGAACTAGGTCTAGATGTAGAAAAAGAAACATGAGGATTTGGTGTACTTACTTGCTTGTTTCTCACCAAGTCTTTTGGTTGAATTGGTACAGGAGTCCCCCTTTTGGCAATTGTGATTACCAGCCATGGATCATCCTTTGACTTAGTTCTATTAACCTTGTGAGGATGGTTGAGATGATTTTGAGAATGGGTGAAAACAACATTAGACTCACCATATGCATTTTCTTCTTGTTCAGCCTCTTCTTCATAATTTAGAAACCTGATATTAGAGTTTCCATCTATCTATTCTTCCTCCTAATTGAAAATGCTAGCACCATCTTCTTGAGTATAGTCTAGTTGTGGAAGATCATCATGTTCGGATTCATAAAAACCTTCTTCTGGATTTATAGGTGGTGCCTCTAGTGCAAGCCTTCCTTGTGGTGGTGGAAGTCTATTCTATTTTTTATTCCTTGTAGCATTGTTTGGATAATTAGAAGCATTTGGGTAGGTTCTCCTCAGAATGTCCTTGTAGGAAGGAATAGACAAACTCTGAGACATCTGCTTCTTAAGAGCTAGCAACTCATTGGCTAGCTTTTGCACCATGGGATCCGTGGTACTAGTAGAGGATGAGGTCGAAGAGGGTTGTCCTCTAAACCTATTTGGATCTTTTTCTCAACTTTCTAGCAAGGATTAAATCATCCTCTATTTTGGTAGCCAGACTTTGAGCAGCTACAAGATCAACTTGGTCTACCCTTCATAGAATAAAACTCACCTCTGGCAACTAAGTGTTGATAAAGAAACACTTCAAGTTTTCAGTTGTGGGTTTAGCGACAGTTGGAATTCTATCCTCTAGCTTATTAAACTTTGTCATGAACTCATGCATGGGCTCGTGTGGTTCCTTTTTCATTTTTGTAAGTTAAGCCAACAAACCATGATCATCATTTGTTGATTTGAACCTCTCTTCAAATTTGTTTCGAAGAGTAGCCCAACTAGTGATACTTCCTGCTGAGAGATGATAAAACCAATTAGTAGCCACTCCTCAGAGTGTCTCTAAAAACAACCTCACAGACACATCTTCATGCTCTACTCCAATGACACCGCATGAAATGTAAAATGTGGCAATGTGCTTGGTTGGATGTTGTTTCCCATCACCATAGAACTTGGGAAAGTTTTTTTGTGATCCCTAAGGTAGAACACATGCCAGAGGTGCTAAATTCAATGGCCCAAAAGCATTTCCCCATGGACCCTGAGCAACCATTCTACTGGCATTGAAAGGTGGAATAGAAAGCCTTTGAAGTGGTGTGACCAATAGGACCCTACGAGCGCTTTAAGCCTTGTGTGGTATAGGAGACCTTGCATTGGCAGGAGGAAAGCTCCTTGTACATTGAAGAGGTGTCCTTGGCCATGTAGGCAAAAAATCAAAGTTATGTTTTTGCAACAACTCAAAAGTAGGGTCTATGATTCCCTAAGCTCTTTTTCCACATGTATAACTTTGTTCTACTAGATTGCAAACTTGACATAAAAATTAGAAACTACAACAAAATAATTACATACAATTCAAGGTACTAGTGTACTTCAACCAAATGCGTGAGGCTCTTGGTTGCATGTCCAGTGATCCCTAGTAGAGTAGCCAAAAACTGTTGGATGAATATTTTGTTATCAACTAACTGATAACAAAATGATATATCAACCATAATATGATGAGATAAATCTCTCCTCTTAGAAAGGGGAGGCTCCCTTCTTATTGCCCACTATAATCAACATGTAATTAACTATGTTTATTTACACTAAAACTAACCTATAGATGTTTCCATATCATTTATTTCTCTTATTTTAGAAAATATGTTCACTTACAAAAAACAAACTCTCGATTCTTACAAAGTGTGATAAACTAAAAACTACTTGTTGGAACAATAATAACCAATATCCAAATTGAATAAATGTAAGAATAATCAAGGTGATACCAGGATGTGTTAATACCAATAAACCCACAAAAGAATAAAGGCTTTTGTTGCTTCTTATGCTAACTTAAAGTTGAAAGAGTATAGAATAAGGTGCAGCCCAAACTCTTCACCATATGCTACAATGAGATCAAATAAACATAGAAGAAAACCAACAGCTCAAAGTCTTTCAAGTATCTTCCCAATCACGAACATAAACACAATCCCAGAGACAATATTACAGCTCAAAGTCTACAAAATCAGATTTGGAGCACCTTCTAAACACTTGATTCCACGCTACAATTCAACCACATATAGAAGATAATGTAATAGAATAGACATAAAAATAATTCTAAAATATCACAAACTTGATACAAGACAAAATTGGATGCCAACTTGCTTTCTTTGCATTAATTAAAAAATGATTTACAATATGAACTCAAAGTTTGAATTTACTCTTCAAAATGGCAGCACTTTGCTTCAATAGATAAAAGATACTAATTACAAAAGAGCCCCACTTTATTTATAGGGAGAGGCTATGAGCAAAATAGGGAATTTACAACTAATTTGACTTATTCAAAACCAGACTTCTAATTGGCTTGGGACTTTGTCTCACAACTTCATGTAATCTGATTTTTCAAAAAGACATGGAATTTGTCATCTACAAATTACAAAATACATAACTAAAGCATAGGAAAATAAACTAAGTGTCTTCTTCTTCTTCTTCTTTCTCTTTCTCTTTCTCCAGAAAGTCTTCATATCTTTTTACAACTTCTTGAACTTCAATGTCATTTGGCCCTAGTGTGTAACTGAAGATGGCTAGAACTTGTGTGATAGAGTCACCTATGTTCACATGCACTTTTCTATGTTTATCTAAGATTGTCTGCAGTTTGTCTAGGATCACTTGAAAGACCTCTAGTTTGTCAATGGAAGCTAATGAGAAAGCTTCTGATTCTACCTCAACATGAATTAGTGTGGTGAACTCTTGAACAACTATATCCATGGGAAGAGATTTTTGATTGTCATCAAGTATTTAGCATGGAAGTTCCCTTATCTTATCCGTGATATCTAATCCTTTGTCAATGCTTTCATCCTGGGTCTCCTGCAGATCTTTAATTAGTTCCTTGAGGACATCTCTTTTATGTTTCATTGCTTCTTGGTATTCAATGTACATATTCCTTGTGGGGATCACCCCATTCTCAACTAACACTTCTAACTTGAAATATTTCAACCTTGTCCAAGTTTCAAGATCCTTTTCAACCAGCTGTAGATTTTGTGTTAGCAAATCAAGTGTATGACTTAGCTCCAACTTGACATCAATCATGTTGTTAAACAATTCAATAGAAAACTCTAAGAGTTGAGATCCTTGTGTAATGAGTCTTTCCATCCAAGCACTTACAACTCGACCTTGTGCTCCAATCCTTTCAGCTTTCTGAATTGCTTCATCATCAACACATGTTACAGGTTGTACATGTTCTGAGGATTGAGCTATTCTTAGCAACACAGAAGTAAGTTGTTCCAGCTTGAGCTTAAGTTGATCCTTGATCAACTTATCCTTGTCATACCTCTCAATCAATGCAACACATGATGCTTGCATATCTTCCTTGGCACCTTCATGAGTTTGTTTTCCAAGTTCTATCCTTGAGACAATATAGTCTAAAGCCTGAACTTCTGTGATACTTTTATCCGGTGGAGGTATAGCTATTTCAGCATATTTATGTCTTGATAGGTCAACAAGTACTTTGGACTAGGTTTTAGCCTTCTTAGTTGCTGTAGGCTTGGGTAGGACAAGTTGACTGAAATCAAACTTATCAAGGGAAATTGCTTGCTTCTTTCTCTTCAGGTTTTGTGATAACAACCAAGGGGGAAGAACAAAAGAATCACCTCTAGTTTATGTTACTAGAGCTTGGTATAATGGGGTAGAATCTATGGGTCCTTGTGAAATAGGTAGGGTGGAAATGTCTTTTCCAGATGTAGACACAAATGGGGTAAAGGTAACAATAGGTGGAGTTTGAGTTTACACTGCAGTGGGATTAATCTCAATAGACACTTTTGATGAGGTAGAAGAAAAAAGCTTATCAAAATCTGATTATGCAATTTATTCAATCATAGACGTGGTTACATCTGATAAACTTAGAAAGGAAGAAAGGGTATGAAACATGTCTTCCATGTTACCCTGTGGGATATCAAACACTGGTTCATTGACAGGTGTAGAGGGGGATGAATGGATAGAATGTATGGACATAGTGGGTGTAGCAGGAGTAGTAGAAATAGTTGGCAATTGTTGAACACTTGAAGACACAGGAGGAACATGAGGTTGAACATTTGAAACTATAGGAGAAGAAGGCGGAGGTGTCACCTGTGTTGATTCAGGTTGATAATTAATAGGAGGTTCTTGTGATTCTTCAGTAGGCATTTCCTCTTGTTTAACATCTAGATGAGCAGTTGTTCCCTCTTTTTCATTCCTCTTCCCTTTATCTCCCTTTGTCCTAAAGATAATCCTCGGCTACCTATTGGTGTTGGGAGTGTCCTCTTTGTTCTTTGTCCTCAATTCTCCCTTCTTACTAGAAGGAACTTCTATCCATTCCTCTTCTAAGCCTATTTTGAAAAATTTCAGCTTTATTCCTTTCTTCTCTAACCAGATATTGATATTTGTGAGAATAGGTTGAAACCTTTCTCTTATTGAGGTCATCTCCTTTTGATACCACTAAATTGAAAGAAGAGGAGTATCAGCAATCTTGTTACCTACATATATAGCTTCGCCTATGTCACCTTCTTCTTGCATATCTCCTGGAATATCATCCAATTGAAAGTTCCTAATTTGATCCAAAAAAGTCAACTATAGTCCAGTCTCCTCACATCTTCCTCATTTCTGCATTCAACCCAAAAGTATTTGACCTTATGAACATGAGTATAATTACCTTTTAGCTTATCCTTCATTCCCAGTAATCAAAATCAAGTCTTTTCTTGTACCCCTTCATTGTGACCAATTGCATTTCTGTTTCCATTACTTTTGCCTTGGGAATTGTGGAGATAGAATACCTACCAATTTGAAACTAAAACTTAAATCCACCTCTGTGTGACCCTAACTGCTTGTTATGAACATCCACAATTTATCTGCACAACTCCATCAAAACTAGCTTATCATCTGGGTACCTTGGAAGCATATATGGCTGCCCATTGAAACAACCAGCTCTGATATAGGTGAAAGTAGGAAATTATAGAAATATGCACCCAAACTATTTCACTTGTTCCCAAGCCTCATCAGAGACTCTTTTCTTTTCAAGCTCCTTTTTAAGCATGCAGATGTAGTTATAGAAGAATGCATTATTCACCCTCCTGAAGTGTTTGATGCTTTGCTTCAAGCTCAACTGGGGGTAGTACTCATATACTGGAAGATTTCTCCTATCACCTTTTGAAGTGAGTCTTGGAAAATGCTTCATGGAAGCAGCAGCATACACCAAATACAAAGTCATGCAGAACTTCAATGATGTAGTCACCTTAGATAATTGATCACAGATGGAGTCACTGATCTGTTGCCCCCACCATATCTTATGATTACCCTTTTTGATGACAAGAATATACTGGTACATCCATTCCTAAAAAGTGTTGGATGTAGAAAGACCTTTTACCCTGCTGAGAAGGGTTATGAGATCACCTACGTCATCTATAAAATCACTATAGAAAATTTTCTTAGGCCACCTTGAAATTGTAGGCCCAGGAGTCTTGAACCACCTAGTGTTGATCTTCTTGCACTTCTTTGAACGTGTATCATAGTAATCTTGTGCATCTTTACTTGCAAGGTTGGCATAATCATGATGCAGGAGCATCCAGTGGTGTAAGGGCAATCTTGCATCACCCAAAAAAAGATATGTTTCAAAATTGTTGATGGTCTTTCCATTTCTTTTCAAAATTTGTGGTTCTGGTTCCATAATCGCTTGAATAATGATGTAGAACTTTCAGTTTTTCCAAACTGCTAAAAATAGCAACCTGCTATTTTAGGAAAGTTTGCATTTGGGCATGGATTGAAGTGAAAATTTACAAGAATCTTCCTAACTGAAAATTAAGACCTTTGGCGAAGGAATCACATAAAAATTATTTGCGAGCTGAAAGATATTAAAGTTTTTGTTTCTTGAAAAATGCTTGAAAATTATTCAAACTCAGGTTTGAGGCATTAAATGGCCCCATACAGGCCCGAAAATGGATGGAACTAGCCAAGCTAGTTATTAATGCGTAGAGCACTCCACGAGCTTTCTGGCGCATAAAATGGTTCATCAATCGGACACCTAGATCAAAAGTTATGGCTCCCAGAAGTTGACCTATTTTTGAAGGGAGATGCCAATTTTGAAATTAGGTTGTTGGCCACCAAAAAGTCTATTAATAACCATTTTTGGGAACCTTGGGAAGTAGTAAAGTTAAGGGGGGAAGTGTAGAGTCAAGAATAGGTAGGAAAACAAAAACCCTAGCTGATTTGGGGTTACAAAAGGCAGAAGATCCTAGAGCCTGGTGATGTGTAGCTATAGTGTGTTGTAACCTGTGGAGGATTGATTCCTCTGATTGTAATTGAGCTTCTATAATGTAATAAGTTGTCCAAACAAATAAAGAAATGTCCTATTTTCTATGTGCCATTTCTATTGTTGTGTGTTTTATGATTTACCCCCTTCATCAAGTGGTATCAGAGCAAGGGTTCTTGAGTGTGTAGACAGATCGCCGACCATGAGGCAGTTTGCACCAGGACCTGAGGTTGTGGGTTTGCCGCGGAGATCAAGATGCTTCCACGAATAAATCTTATTGGGAGGAATGCTTTGATGGAAGAGGGTTTTAGAGCCCTGCAAAGGAAAATTGATGCATTGCAAGAGGAGCTACGAAGAGGGTTTGAGCCAAGAACAAGAGAAGAAAGCGAAGATGAAGCTGAAGAAAAGCTATCTGAGGGAGAACAAGAAGCTGCAGGAGATCTTGCAGAAGCCAGGTTGTTGAGGGCCATTTCTAAGATTGGAAAGAGGCCCAGGATCAAAGTTTCTACATATTCTGGAGATTTAAACCTAGAACAGCTTATTGATTGGATCAATGATATGGAAGAATATTTTGAGTATGAAGATGTGGAAGACCCAGATCGGGTCAAGTTTGCAGAAACAAAGTTGAAGGGCCACGCTAGTATTTGGTGGAAGGAGGTCCAATTAGAGAGGAACAGAAGAGGAAAAGGGAAGATCACCAGATGGGATCAGATGGTGGAGAAATTGAAGAAGCAGTTCATTCCTGTGGACTATGAGATGAAGTTACTAAAGAAGTTGCAAGGACTGAAGCAAGGTAACAAGTCTGTTAAGGAGTATACAAAAGAGTTTTATAAGATTACTATCAGGACATGCCATGTAGATCCCAACAAGGAGAAGGTAGCCCATTACATTAATGGGTTAAGACCAAGTATTCAAGAGAAGCTGAGCCTGGTCAGAATGACCACCATAGAAGATGCATACCAATTTTCCCTGAAGGTGGAAGAGAAGCTAAATAAAAGATTTGACAACAAGCAAAGGGGAAGAGGTCAAGGTGGAAGGACTGGTGCAAGACCCTAATGAGGCCATAACGAAGATTCAAAGAAAAATGAAGAAGCTGGTACCAGTCAAAATCAAAGGGGATATAATACCTATCAACCTCATGACCAGAATAATGGTGAACAAAGAGGAAGGGGAAGAGAAAGACCTGGGCAAGGACCTAGAAGAGGAGGTTTCAGAGGAACCTGTTTCCAATGTGGAGAAGAAGGGCATTGAACATACGAGTATCCATAACATCAAGGAAGGATAAATAGAAGACCTAAAGGTAATGCATGAGTTGCACATGTAGATGAAGCTACACAATCTGAGCATTCTGAAGATGCTAAAATGGGAGAAACCCTAGTTATCAGAAGAACCTTGTTCAATGAGGATAAAGAACCAAATCAGAGGAAGAGTTTATTCCGCACAAGGTGCAAATGTGAAGGTAAGTGTTGTGATATTATTATTGAGAGTGGAAGCACTGATAATCTTGTTTCAGAGGAGATGGTTGACAAGTTGAAGTTGACAAGAAGAAAGCATTCACATCCATATCGGATTGCATGGTTGCAGAAGGACCATAGAGCTTTGGTCAATGAGCAGTGTTTAGTGAAGTTCAAGATTGGGGACTACCATGATGAGGTGCTGTGTGATATCATACCGATGGATGCACGTCATATGTTGTTGGGGAGGCCATGGCAGTATCATAGAAGCGATGTCCATGATGGTCGTGCAAACACATATTCCCTAACAAAGGATGGAGTTCATCATAAGTTGAAGCCCTTGAAGGAGGTGGAAGAAAAGGTATGGAGTATTGCCAGAATTTGCTTGACAGATGGTAGGAAATTTTTGGAGGGTATGAAGCATGAGTGTCATTGCTTTGCATTGATTCCTAAGATTAGTCAAAAGAAATGTGAAGATGTACCAGCAGAAGTCTCAGAAATGTTGGAAGAATTTCAGGATATTGTCTCTAATAATGTACCAGAAGGTTTACCACCAGTGAGGAAGATAAGTCATCAAATGGATTTGATACCAGGAGCTAGTTTTCCAAATAAGGCAGCCCATAGAATGACCCCTGCAGAGAGCGAAGAGTTGAACCGACAAGTTCAAGAGATGTTAAGGAAAGGGTTGATAAGAGAGAGCCTAAGTCCATGTACGGTACCTGCAGTACTAGCACCAAAGAAAGATGGAGAGTAGAGAATGTGTACAGACTCTCGAGCCATCAACAAGATCATGATCAACTACAGATTTCCATTACCTAGAATGGATGGTATAATGGATTGTTTGAGTGGAGTGAAGTACTTAACGAAGATTGACTTGAAGAGTGGGTATCACCAGATCCATATCACGGAAGGAGATGAGTGGAAGACAACCTTCAAGACAAAGGAAGGTTTGTATGAGTGGTTAGTCATGCCATTTGGGCTAACCAATGCACTAAGCACATTCATGTAGCTCATGAACAAGGTACTAAAAGAATTTTTGGGAAGTTTTGTTATTGTTTATTTAGATGATATTTTGAATTTTAGTAAGACTTGGGCTGAGCATATGATGCATATCAGAAGAGTTTTGGAGAAGCTTAGGGAGGAGAAGTTGTTGATCAATTTGAAGATATGTATTTTGCTAAGGAGTTGGTATACTTGGGATTTGTTGTCTCAGAGGAAGGTTTTAAGATGGACCTAGAGAAGGTGAGGGCTATCATTAAATGGCCTATGCCAAGAAGTGCCACAAAGGTACGATCTTTTCATGGTTTGGCAAGTTTTTATAGAAAGTTTATCAAGAATTTTAGTAGCATTTGTGCACCCTTAATAGAGACAATGAGGCAGGATAGAAAAGAGTTTAGATGGACTAAAGGAGCAGACAAGAGTTTTGATACATTGAAGCAAAAAGTCACAGAGCAACCTATTTTGGCACTTCCAGACTTCAATAATATATTTTAGGTATATTGTGATGCTAGTTGTAGTACTATAGGAGCTATTTTGAGCCAAGAAGGTAAGCCCATTGCCTATTTTAGTGAGAAACTTAATGATGCCAAGAAAAAGTATTATGTTTATGATCAGGAATTTTATGCAATAGTTCAAGCTTTAAAGAAATGGAGACATTATCTATTGCCAAAAGAGTTTGTTTTATATACTGATCATCAGGCTTTACAGTATCTTAATAGTCAAGGAAAGTTGAATCAAAGGCACTTAAAATGGGTTGAGTTTTTGCAGAGTTATACCTTTGTTTTGAAGCACAGGAGTGGCAATTCCAACAGAGTTACAGATGCCTTGAGCATAAGGAAAAATTTGTTGACAGAAATGAAGATAGAGGTTGTTGGGTTTGATGACCTCAAGAGTTTGTATCCAGAAGATCCATATTTTGTAAACGCCTGGAAAGCTTGGTTGGAACCTGTTACTTTGGACATGATAAAATGGTTGGATTTCATAATCCAAGATGGCATGTTGTTTAGGGGAAGCCAGTTGTGCATCCTGAGGAGCTCCATGAGAGAGAACCTGATTAAGGATAAGCATAGTGGGGGATTGGCTGGACACTTTGGTCGAGATAAGACCATTGCTATTGTTGGTGAAAATTATTATTGGCCACAGTTGCAGCAATATGTGAGGAAATTTGTGCAAAGTTGCAGAGTGTGTCAAATGGCAAAAGGAACAAGTTAGAATACAAGGTTGTATCAGCCACTACCTATACCAGAGAAGCCATGGGATGATGTTAGTATGGATTTTGTTCTTGGTTTACCAAGGACATAGAGAGGGCATGATTCCATTTTTGTGGTGGCAGATAGATTCTCGAAGATGGCACATTTTATTCCTTGCATGAAGACTAATGATGCTATTCATATTGCAAAATTATTTTTCAGGGAGGTGGTGAGATTACACGATCTAGACCAAAGAGCATAGTTTCATATCGAGATACCAAGTTTGTTGGTTATTTTTGGAGGACATTGTGGAAGAAGTTGAAGACAGATTTGAAGTTCAGTTCTATACACCATCCACAAACTGATGGATAGACCGAAGTGGTGAATAGGAGTTTGGGTAACCTACTACGATGCTTAGTAGGAGATAAGCCCAAGGGATGGGATTTGATTTTACCACAGGTAGAAGTTGCTTACAACAATTCTGTCAATAGGAGTACTGGTAAATCACCATTCCAGATTGTATATGGGAATAGTCCAAGAAATGCTTTAGAGTTAAGGAATCTGAACAAAGGAGAAAAGACAAGTGTCGAGGCTAAAGACTTTGCAGAACACATGAAGAATTTGCATGAAGAGGTGAGAAAGCACATTAATAAGATGAATATTCAGTACAAGGCTAAGGCAAATCAGAAGAGGAGATATAAGGAATTCTAGGTAGGAGATTAAGTCATGGTTCACTTGAGAAAAGAAAAGTTCCCAATTGGAACATACAATAAGCTGAAAATGAAGAAATCTGGACCATGCAGAATTTTGAAGAAACATGATTCAAGAAATGCATATGAGGTAGAGCTATCGAGTGGGATCAACATTTCCCCTATTTTCAACATTGCTGATTTATCAAAATATCATGAAGGTGGAACAGAGGATGAACCAACAGAAGAACAGTGGAGTATTCCAGTATCTATTCCACAGAGGAGATAGAAGAGATCTTGGATAGCCGTGTGGGAAGAAGTACTCAGAACAGGCAATATGAAGAATATCTGGTGAAATAGAAAGGAAGGCCTATTGAAGATTCTTCTTGGTTGTCTAAGGCAGAGGTTGACCATTTGGGTTTTCCTCACACAAACACCTGAGACGTGATAGGGTCACTTCTCAAATTACCCTAGGTGTCTGATGCAGGAGCATCTAGTGGTGTAAGGGCAAACTTGTATCACCCAAAAAAATATGTGTTTCAAAATTGTTGATGTCCTTTCCATTTCTTTTCAAAAATTTTGGTTCTAGTTCCATAATCGCTTGAATAATGATGTAGAACTTTCAGTTTTTCCAAACTGCTAAAAATAGCAACCTGCTATTTTAGGAAAGTTTGTATTTGGGCATGGATTGAAGTAAAAATTTACAGGAAGCTTCGCAACTAAAAAATAAGACCTTTGGCAAAGGAATCATGCAAAGATCATTTGTGAGCTAATAGATATTAAAGTTTCTGTTTCCTAAAAAACACCTAAAAATTATTCAAACTCAGGTTTGAGGCACTAAATGGCCCCGTACAGGCCTGAAAATGGCCAAAACTGGTAGAGCAAGTTCTTAGCGCGTAGAGCACTCTGTGAGCTTTCCAACACATAAAACAGTTCATCAATCGGACACCCGAATCAAAAGTTATGGCTCCTGAAAGTTGACCTATTTTTGGAGGGAGATGCCAATTTTGAAATTAAGTTGTTGGCCACCAAAAAGGATATTAATAACCATTTTTGGGAACCCTGGGCAGTAGTAAAGTTAAGGGGGAAAGTGTAGAGTCAGGAATAGGTGGGAAAATAGAAACCCTAGCTGATTTGGGGTTACATAAGGCAAAAGATTGTGGAGCCTGGTGATGTGTAGCTATAGTGTGTTGCAGCCTGTGGAGGATTGATTCCTCTGATTGTAATTGAGCTTCTATAATGTAATAAGTTGTCCAAATCAATAAAGAAATATCCTATTTTCTGTGTGCCATTTTTGTTCTGTATTTTATGATTTTCCCCTTCATCAAATCAACAATATCTAGATACATGAAGACCTTGTCAAATAACTCTTCATTCAACTTTATGATGACTTTACCTTCGACATCTTATATGCTTCTGGTGTCCTTGTCAAATTTCCCTGCCATTACCAATATGAAATCAAGATTCTAAGCATACACTGGAAAGGTGGAAACCAAATGGATATCACTGTTGAAAATGCATTGCATGTGTGTTGGCACAAGTTGTTGGTTTATCCTATCCAAGAACTCTAACATGTCCACATGCTCAATCTCTGTATCTTTGATGTCATCAATATTTGATTCCACAGAGGTCATTGGGATGACTCCTTGATATTTGTACTTCATTATTTTCTTCTTTGGAGAAGGATTAGACATTTGGCAATCAACTGCAAAAATTTGATTTTTAGAAATTTTCCTAGAGTTAGAAAAATTTCATGGATTCATCCTCGTGTAGTTGCAGAAAAATTATGCACTTCTACATTGTAAAATCCTTCATGTGTAATGTGGAAGAAAATCTTCCCTTAGGCATTTTGTGTTATTTTCCAAGATGCAATTCAGAGAAAAATCTCTGCAATGCATGTATTTGATAGTTCAAACAAAGGAGATGCAGTTCAGAGAAAATTCTCTGAAGTACATCCTTTGTAAAAAACTTTTTGTCTTGACTTAGCATTTCAAAGGGTGGAGGTTGAACATGTACGGGTTTTAAACTTTGCACAACATATTAGTAATAGTGTTGTTCAGAGTTTAAAACACATACAACACATAGAGGTGTTGACTTCTAAAAGGGCAGTGTTAGGTATGTCATGCGGGTTTTAAACTCCACATGGCATGGATAACACTAGGTGTCATGCAGAGTTTAAAACCTGCACGACATACTTGAGAAAGGATATCATAGATGAATGACGTTAGGGGTGTTGTGTAGACTTTAAACTCTATACAACACCTAACACCAGGTGTTGTGCAAAGTTTAAAGCCTGCACAAACCCTAGGGATGGGTATTACAAAAAATAATGAACATGTTGTTCAGATTTTAACTTTCAAACAACACATAATGTTAAGATCATGTTGTTTGGAAGTTAAAATCTAAACACATGATCTTAAGATCATGTTGTTCAGAAGTTAAAATCCAAAAAACATGTTCTCAAGAGATAAGCCACAGTCGACAAGATTATGAAAACAAAAAGAAGACTAGGGCATGATGAAAAGGTAGGGAGAAAAAAACTCAGAACCACAGAGACATAGAAATGAAAACAAAAACCTAGCTTATAGATTAACCTAGGGTTTTTTAAAACACAGAAACAAACATTACAAAGCATGCATATAATGAAATCATAGAGAGACGAAGAGCAATAACATACTTGGAAATGATTCTGAGCTGTAAAACTGAGGAACACTATGGCTCGATCATACAACAAAGACGAATGACTCAACTCACACAAGGCACGAGAAAAGAGTCCAATGATGTAGCAGGGTAAAAGAAAATGAGGAAATAATAGCAAAAAATGAAAGAAATAAGGGTCGAAAGATTTTTAAAAGATCTCCAAATTAATGGCCATTAAAGACCATATGTGCCACAATAGGAGTGTAGTTGCAGAAATTTTCTCCACAACTACATGACATGTATAGTTGTGGAGAAAATCTCCATAATTACACATCTCATGTAGTTGCGCATTTCTTAGCACATTTACATGAAATTCTATAAAAATAGTAACACTGAAATGCAAACATTCATAAAAAACTAAAAAAGAACGCCTCAAATTGATGAGATACTCTGAGGGATCGAACCACGCTGGAGATGACCTAGAATCATCTCAATTTACATTCTTAGAGGATGTGGGCTACGAAACAGACAAGTTTCTAGGGGTTATCCTAGGAATTGAGTGAGCTAAATTTGAGGTTAGCATTACCTAAAATCAATATTCATACATCTCCCATCAAACCAAATAAACTCAACATTTGTGGCATTGATAATGTTGGTAAACAATCACTAAGTACAATCACCTTAGATGCTAAGACTGGACCTGTGACATTGCCTACCTTTATCCATGTCATGGCTAATTCTCTTTCATACAATCTTCTTCTTGGTAGACTATGGATTCTGTTGCAAATATGTGCCTGATGTGTTGTCATTGATGCCAACATATCTCTCTGTCAAAAATAGTGAAGATAGTGCAGAGGAGTGATCAGTAATTCTAGTAAGGTGAAGATCAAAGTATGTGGATTAAAGGGTTTGTATAGGATTGTCTGTTGTTGCTCTAGTTGAGATTTGAGAGGTCCACATGAAGATTTGGCGAAGTTATGGCCTTCTGAGTAGAACAGGTTTCTGTAGTTGTTCAGTGATGACAGAGTGGCAAGTAGTTGGTCTGGTATGAGCATATTGTGATCTACGGATCTAGAGGAATGTCTAGGATGTTGGTGTGTTCCCTCAACTCAAGTGGTTCATGGTTTGGAGGTCCAAAAGCAATCTTTCTAGTGTGACAGTCATGGCAGTATGTGTTCTTGAGGTTCAGTGTGAAGATACAAGTGATTCTGGTAATACGAAGTGGTGTGGTTGTTCCTGTTAACTTAAATGTGCTTGTGGAGATCTATGGATTGTGTGACTACTATGTTGGAGGTCTGCATTGAAGTTTGAGCTTGTTGGTGAAGATTTCCTTTTTGGTGTTGTTGTTCTTTACTAGTCTTGGCCGACCGGATGATTCAAGAGTGTTGTGGATCATCTAAGAGCAATTTGATGGAGTGTGGCATGTTGATCAAGGAAGATTTGAGTTCTAGTTATGTTTGGCTGACAACTTAGTGATTGTATTAAGTCAAAAACTTGTAGTGTCGACCTTGATGTTTATTCCAAGGTTGATGAAGCATATAAAGGTATGTTGTTTAGTTGTTGAAAATCATCCTTGTGCGAATTAATCAATTCCCAAGAAAGGATCAGAGGCAGAGCAGAGAAGAGGAGGAGCAGAGGAGCAAGAATAGTAAAGGATTAAGTGATAGTGAAGAACTATTTGGGAGAAGAATAGAAGTTTTATGAGTACTCAATGAGACTAAACCAGGCATGAAGAAGATGCTATTCCTCAATTAATTCCTTCTGTACTAAACGTAAATTTTGTAGGCAGTGAGCCTCTCTTTGAGTAGTGAGCTCTAGGCAGTGAGCTCAAAGGCAAGTGCCTTCCTCTTTTTAAGTACTTTTAATAGGGTATGAATCTTGTGGCTTAACCCCCACCATGGTTTTTCCCTTAACCAAGTTTCCACATCAAAAATCTTGGTGTCAAGTGTCTTAATTGTGTTTCTGCTCATGTGTTATTGTTCCATGCTTTAATGTTTGCATCATTAATCTATTTATAAGTTCTGAAAGAAGTTTAAAAGGAAGATAAAGTTAATATTGTGGGACAACTGATTCACCCCCCTCCTCTGAGTTGTCTAACCTAATTCCTGTTTATAATTGAGAAGGGGGGGTGAATCAATTATCTTAATTAATTTAACTTTATGTTCTTCTTTAATAACTAGTACAGCATCAAAACAAATAAGAATCCATAACCATGAAAGCAAAAACAAAATCAATACACATAACACAATGATTTTGACGTGGAAAACCTTGTTAAGGGAAAAACCATGGGGTGACTAACCTAAGATTGTATTCTCTGTTAAAAGAATATAAGTACAAAATGGCACTTGCCAATTAGGGATAACTACCTGAGCACACTGCTCACAAGAGGCTCACTGCCTACAAGAGACTCACTGTCTACAAGGTACAAGAAAGTAACAAGATACTTGAACTGATGAGAACCATCCACATATGCTGAGGTTCAGTTTCAGTTAGGCTCAATACATTGATCTACTGCACTTCATTCTTCCTCTTCTTTGGTGCTATTGTCCTGTCACATATCGGACATGTATTACTGCTTCCACACTGCTCTCTACTTTTCTTCACACTACACAACACACCACACACACCTTCTCATCAAAATACATCTTGTATATATATATCCGCACAAAGGATTTCAACATCTTTCTAGTTGGCATCCAGAATACTCAATATTTTTCCAAACTCTAGTCTGTCGGCTGAATCCTTGCTTACCAAGTGATGCATATCAAAGAGATGCTTATAGAATTCATCAATCATGTCGGCCAATCATGAATGATCCCTTAAGAAACTTTATTACCATCAATATCTCATCCGGATTAAGGTCTGAAACTCTGTCGGTCAGTTCTTCCTCAATCTACTCTGTCAAACAGGAACCCAACACTTAGGTGTTCATATCTTTTCACTCTTACATCACCAGAGGCTCAATCTCTAGAATATATTAGTCAAGGTACTCCTCTTAACTTCCCCAAGTCTGCACTTTACTAAGATACTTCCTCTGAGAGGTCCAGACCTAATTGTCAGACCTTACTGCATGCTCTGTTCTTGGTCACCAGACCAAAATACTCTTCAATCTAACTTCCGGTATAGACATACCATGTCCTGCAGATGTGTGGGATGGACTTTATTGCCATTAATGACAACACTCATGAAGCCACACAGTGTCTCTTGCCAACAATCTCCCCCTTTGGCATTGATGGCAACACTTAGTGAAAAATGACTAAGTGTCACATTACACTCCCCCTTGGCTGATGCTCTGTTCTAATGTACACTTTTCCAGAGCTCCCCCTTAGCTAGATTCCACATTTTTCCCTACTACTCACTCCCCCTTTGACATCAATGGCAAAGGGTAGAATCCACACACCAAAAATCCCCAAAAATCCAACTATACTTAGCCGCATAAGTATATATACATGTTATACTTACATATATTGAAGTATACCTACAAAAGTTGTCTTTAACTGGACAAATTATGTTGCCCAACTCTGCTTCATCCTGTCCAAAATTGAGATGTGACCACTCAATAGGAATACAAAAGCTTCTGCCCTCTTTAGATCGATTAGATCACTGGTCCGGGCTGTGATCTGAGCATTAGTTAGGGCCTCATGCATGGCCTCTAATTCCCTCTAAGTTCACCCATCCTACTTATTATATTCTTCCTCTCCTTCTCATGCTTCTTTATCTCATTTATGAATGCAATAGTCTGACATTCCTGGTTTATTATGGATGTGGTGAGAGGATCAAAATTTTGAGAGAAGCTTGATAGTTTATCTTCTTGTTCTTTCACTTTCTTCTCAATATCCTTTGTCACTTTAGACTAGGATAAACAAAATTTATATACTTCTCCACCATCTTTAAGAGCATTTTCTAAGCTCTTTATCCCAGTATCCATATTTCTCCTATCATTGGTTATAAACCCTTGTACTTTAGAGAATCTCTTACCCAAAAATTCTTTCTGGACTTTCTCTTCTGTTGCTTTCTCTAAAGAGTCAAAATGTGTATTAACAGAGTTAACAAGGGATTTTAGGTTACCAGATGTGGAGGCTGAAGGATCCTTTTGGAAGGATGGCATGATTTTCTCTAGCACACTGGATGCAATCTCTATTAGCTCATAATCTTCCATGTGAGACTTCAAATTATTTTCTTTTACTTTGGCTTGAGCAAAAGATGCTACCTTCATTGTCTGGACTAGAGAGAGGGAATTGAGTGGTCCTTGAAGTAGCTCCGGTTCATCTAATTCCATCATTTCTTTTGTCAGGAAGTCTTTGACTGCTTCTGCTGTGTCTCTTGCCAGAGACATAGTTTTCTTCCCTTCTGCAGCCTCAGCACTATCACTTGTGGTCTTCTCTATTTGACCTTCTTCTCTTCCCTTTACTTCTTCTTGATTGATTCTCTTCTTTTCTTTCTTTTCTTTCAATTCCAGAGTCTGCTAGCGGATCCAAAAGAGAGGTGTTTACTTCTCCATGGACTTCCTCTTCTGGAATAGAGGAATCTAAGTCCTTAGTCTTCTCTTTATCCATCTCTTTTGAATCTTCTGCATTTTTCTCTGTAGGATCTTCCTTTGATGTACTGAGTCCTTCATCATCCATGACAGAGGGTTCATCACCTAAGTCCTCTATAACAGGAATATTAAATCTTTTATAGGCATTCCGAAGGATGTCTTCAGTCTCTTTAGCCACCTAATCAGTCTCTCTGAGCATAAGCTTATTCATTCTGGCTTTGCTCTGAAACTCATCCTTGCAATCTTTGAAGATCATGCTCATTTGCTTTGGAGTGATGGAGGGATAGAGTTGGATAGCAATATGTTCTCTGATCTCTAAGTCCTTTTCCTTGGCATTCTCCTTTCTCATTTCAAGTTCCTTCTCTAAAATTTTGGGAATTAGTGAGATGATTTCAATAAATGCCTTATTATATATGTTTAAGTACTTGACTATGGCTTCTTCCAAGATCCTTTTATCTGTGTCATTATACTCATCATAGAATTATGTCATTGGTTGCATATTCCCATCCATAGTAACTACCTTGACTACATCAATGGACAAAGTCAGCCTTTCAATAAACTCTTCTACTTCTTCTTCCTTGCTATGACTGGTAGAGGGTTCACCAGATGTTTTCTTCTTCTTCTTCATTTTCTTGATTTCTTCATCATCCTTCTGACTCGTATAGGACCTTGTGGCCTTTTTATTTGTTCTCTTCTCTCCCTTTTTGGATGTCTGGGCTTCCGGTTTTGATGCTTTTTGGCTCTTAGAGGTGGCAAGTGTAGATCTTCTAGAGGATTTGGTCTGGGAGGGAGCTTGCACTGGAGCACTTTCTTTTTTAGTTTCTTGCCTTTCTTTCTCTGCCCTTTCCATCTTCTCTCTGTTGGCATCAACTGCCCCCTTTGATATTCCATGCCTCTTGGCGAATTCTTCTACTTCCCTTCTCACTTTTCTTTTGATCTCAGGTTGTCTTAGTTCAACATGAACTTTTACACTCAGCTCTTGGTAGGTTCCAAACCTTTCTGCCTTAGGATCCTCAAGCTGATTCAACAGATGTTGGATATGTAGTTCTAGAATTTTCTCATCAACCTCATACCCCATTGGCATGATCCATACTATTCTTGGTTCCACTGCCTCCATTAGGCATTGATCAGTGTCTACCATAAAGCACATTGTATCCTTGTATTTCTCAACCAAAGATTTGGGGATTCTTTCTCTAGCCTGCATCATGCTTTGGAAGTTTTTGAAGTAACCCCACAGAGCTATATTTTGTGTCTTGGCATCACCAAGCCCATACAAATAATCCCTGATTTGTATGGCAACAAGTCTGTCATTTTGCCATATCTAGCCACTAGTTCTGGGTAGCTCATTCATATAGTAGAAGAATAGGCAAAGTATTAAGCCACCATACTTGAATGAATTCTTTTTATCTTTCTTTATTTTCTGCAAATTCTCCAATTGTTGGTTTAGAAGAAGCTCACAAAGATCATAGTCAGCATTTTCTCTTAGCATATAATAAGCAGTGTAAATTGCAGTTCCAGGTACTAAATTTTCCCTGCTAGAGTGATATATCTTGTAACCAATTATCATGGAGGCAAACTTGATATCCGGAACAGTGATATCTTCTATTGTCATTGCTCTCTTGTCAAATCTTGATCCGGTAGCCTCATTCACAGTTTGGTTTTTGATCGATTTGAGAATAGGTAACCCACCAGATGAGTGCAACCCGGTTACCGCCCTAATAGCATCTTTTGTGATCTTGAATGGTCTATTCAACCACATGAAATTGTCATGCACTCTGCTTAAAACATATCAGACCCACTCATCTTCTACAAAACAGGGGAAATGGATGCACTATCCAAAATGTTTATCCCGGATGGCCTTGTATTGAGGTTTAAGTTCAAGTGACTCATCTATCAGTTCCTTGTGATAGATGTCCATCAACTTGGATTCACCAAATTCTTCAATGTTTGTGTGTATGTAAACCCTAACATCTTTTACATGTAGAACTCCATGCGGAATGCTAGAGAATGCACATAGGGGATCAACTTCTAGAGATTTGTAGGGATGTTTCTTGAAATTAGGGCATGACCTATTAGAGATCTTCACAACATTCAGAGTAGCCATCTTTCAAAAGATTCAGAGAGAGTTAATCAAGAGTGGAAAATACCTCTTACGCTTCTAGGGTTCACGATATGAACTGGATCGAATTGTTGGATGAATCGACTTCTATGGTTGATCTTTGAGAGGTTTGAGATAACTTTGTTGCAGATCTCCTTCTCTCTTCTTCTCGAATGTAAATGTGCAAATGTTCAATAAGAGAACCCTTATATTTCTGCACAAGCCCTAATTCCACATTGCAATAAATGCACAACTTAAGTCATTCTGGTTGCCTTGTTCTCCTTGTTCTGACAAAGATCTTTTCTAGATCACTAAGATGCACTTAGAGTTATTCTCGCTGATTATTGACAATCTATCTTCCTTTCTTCAATCATTTCATCTATCCGCAGATCAAGATTCCTCAATTTTGAATCATACCGGATCTAACTGTGAAAATCCTACTTCTTACCAGATGACTGATAAACCGGATCAATCTTGGAAGATTAACCTCTTCTAAACTTCTTGCGGATCTTCCATATCTTTACCAAGGCTTATTTAGATGTTTCCTGAGAGCCCTTTAATTTGCAACTTTCCATGTGCCAATTTTAGGCACCAATTAACTGGCTGAGGGAATTTGTTTTCCTTTTTGACTCCCCCTGAGCCAGAGCTCATCTATTTAGTTTCCAGAAGCAATATCAGCACCAAATTCTGGTGCAGATCCATCCTCAACATTTTCTGTACTCCTCTTCATCCAAATCTTGTTCATCTCCCTTTGAATTTCATCTGCATTCACTTTTCCTTTTCCTTTGTCTTGGTTTTGATTATGATGCACCGGACCCTTTTTGTCCTAATTCTTACTTCTGCAGAATTTGGCAATATGACTGGATCTATTGCAATTGTAGAAAACAACATTTCTTTGCATATTTGACTGATATCCTCTTGATCTAGACTGATTAGCCATATGTCCCATTCTATTGCATGCAAAGCATCTACCATTGAATGAATTGTTCATTTGCATATTTCTACACTTATGAGATTTGTGACCATACCTTTTGCAATTAAAACATTGTCCAGAGAAGGATGAATTAGTCTGATTCATTCTTCTTCTGCACTAATTTGCTTTATGACCAAAGTTATTGCAATTGTGGTAGTATCCATTGAAGGATGGATATCTTTGAGCATTTGGTTGCCTTACCGGAGGTCTTCTAGGCCTATTCCTTGGATTTCCTCATCCAGAGTTCTTCTGACCAGATCCAGAGCTTTCACCTTTCTCATACCCCAAGCCTTACTTGTCATCTACCCTCTTTTGGCTTTCAAGAAGAACTTCAAGCTGAGCAGAGCTTATCTTGAATTTCTCTTTGTATTCATTTGTTGTTTGAAGATCCCTTTTTAGAGTGACAATTTGATTCTCAAGTTGTTCTTCATTATCTCTAGCTTCTTCAAGATCAGATTCCAAATGTCTGATTATTCTATCCATTTTGTGGCAATCTTCTGACTTCTCCTTGAGAGATTGTTTTAGATTATCTTCAGTCTTTCCTTTCTCTTCAATTTCTTGGGTGAATTTCATAACTCCTGATTCCATTTCATGTCTTACCATAATGACCTCTTTTGATAGCTTCTAACATAATTTCTTCTTCTCATTCAGATCTTCATTAGTATCATTGGCTTCACTTTGACTTGCTAATTGCTGAAGAAGTTCCTTTCTCCTTTTCATAGAGATACTCAGTTTCTCCTTTAGTTCATTTATGAAATCATCAGCTTGTTTGAGTCTTTCTCTCAAGTTATTGACCTCAAAGTGAGATTGCTCAAGATCATCAAGGGCAAACTGAAGTTGTTCCCTCATACCATACATATCCATTTGAATTCCTATATCTTCCTCAAGCTGTTAGGCTCTGTTTGGAGGAACTTAGCTCTGATACCAATTGTTGATAACTGAGAGGGGGGGTGAATCAGTTATCTTAATTAATTTAACTTTCTATTCTTCTTTAATAACTAGTGCCACATCAAAACAAATAAACATCCATAACCATGAAAGCAAAAACAAAATCAATACGCATAACACAATGATTTTGACGTGGAAAACCCTATTAAGGGAAAAATCACAGGGTGACTAACCCAAGATTGTATTCTCTGTTAAAAGAATAGAAGTACAAAATGGCACTTGCCAATTAGGGCTCACTGCCCGAGCACACTGCTCACAAGAGGCTCACTGCCTACAAGAGACTCACTATCTATAAGGTACAAGAAAGTAACAAGATACTTGAACTGATGAGAAACATCCACATATGCTAAGGTTTAGTTCCGGTTAGGCTCAATACATTGATCTACTATACTTCATTCTTCCTCTTCTTTAGTGTTGCTGTCTTGTCACATGCCAGACTTGTATTACTACTTCCACACTACTCTCTACTTTTCTTCACACTACACAACACACCACACACACCTTCTCATCAAAATCCATTTGGTATATATATATCCGCACAAAGGATTTTAACATCTTTCTAGTTGGCATCTAGAATACTCAATATTTTCCTAAACTCTGGTTTGTCGGCTGAATCCTTGCTTACCAAGTGATGCGTATCAAAGGGATGCTTATATAAGTCATCAATCATGTCAACCAATCATGAATGATCCCTTAAGAAACTTTATTACCATCAATATCTCATCCGGATTAAGGTCTGAAACTTTGCCAATTAGTTCTTCCTCAGTCTACTCTGTTAAACAGGAACCCAACACTTAGGTGTTCATATCTTTTCACTCTTACATCACCAGAGGCTCAATCTCTGGAATATATTAGTCAAGGTACTCCTCTTGACTTCCCCAAGTCCATACTTTACTGAGATACTTTCTCTAAGAGATCCGGACCTGATTGTCAGACCTTGCTGCATGCTCTGCTCTTGGTCACCGGACCAAAATACTCTTCAATCTGACTTCCAGTATAGACATACCATGTCCTGCGGATGTGTGGGATGGACTTTGTTTCCATCAATGACAACACTCATGAAGCCACACAGTGTCTCTTGCCAACAATTCCAACAATTGGTATCAGAGCGAGGTTCCTTTGAGAAGCCTAACAACTTAAGGAAAGATCTTGGAAGGAGTTTTAATGGGTTCACTCAAAGATCAACTTTAGTTGGCCCTAGAAGATCTTGTTTAGTCTAAAGCAGAAATTAGTAATCTGAGAGGTGAACTTTGTTGCTAACTGAGAGGGGGGGTGAATCAGTTATCCTAATTATTTCTTCTTTCTGAACTTTCTTATTAATCAATGCAATATTAATTCAAATATACAAACATAACCATGAAATGGAAATACACATGACGCAATATTTTGACATGGAAACCCTATTAAGGGAGAAAACCATGGGGTGATTAACCCAAGATTTTATTCTCTGTTAGAAGAATGGAAATACAAAATGGCACTTGCCAATTAGGGCTCACTGCCCGAGCACACTGCTCACAAGAGGCACACTGCCTACAAGAGACACACTTTCTACAATTTATAAAGAGTGTAATACAATACTTGAACTGGTAAGGAGCATCTACATATACTGGAGTTCAGTTCCGGTTAGGCTCAGTACATTGATCTGCTGCACTTCATCTTTCTTCTTCTTTTGTGTTGCTCTTCTTTCACATACCGGACCTTTCTTACTACTTTCACTCTACTCTGTTGCTTTACTTCACACTCACTCACGACAACAACACCTCTCACAACTAAATCCATCTTGTATATATATCCGCACAAGTGATTTCATCACCTTCCTAGTCAACATCCAAAATAGTCAATCTTTTCCACAAACTCTGATCTATCGGCTGAATCCTTGCATACCAAGCAATGCGGATCAAGGATATACTTGTAGAAGTCATCAATCATGTTGACCAATCATAACTTATGCCTTAATAACCTTTACCATCATCAGTAACACATCCGGAATGATGTCTGATGTTCTGCCAGTCAGTTCTTCCTCTATTCACACTGTCAATTAGGAACCTGATACTCAAGTATTCATATCTTTTTCTTTATCTACCACCGGAGGCTAAATCCTTGGAATCTATCAGTCAAGGTAGTCCTCTTGACTTCCCCAAATCTGCACTTCACCAAGATACTTCCTCTAAGAGATTCGGACCTGACTATCGGACCTCGCCACATGCTCTGTTCTTGCTTACCAGACCACAACATTCTTCACTCTGACTTCCAGTAGAGACACACCATGTCCTGCGGATGTGTGGGATGAACTTTGTTGCCATCAATGACAACAATCATGAATCCATATAGTGTCTCTTGCCAAAAATCTCCCCCTTTGGCATTGATGGCAACACTTAGTGAAAAATGACTAAGTGTTTACACTATGCTCCCCCTTGGCTGATGCTCTATTTTTATATACATTTTTTAGAGCTCCCCCTTAGTTGAATTCCTCATTTTTCATTGCTCTTCACTCCCCCTTTGACATCAATGGCAAAGGGTAGGGTCCGCATACCAAAATTTTATCCACATAAGTATATAAATATGGAATACTTATATATACTGAAGTATGTTTGCAAAAGTTGTTTTCAATTGAATGAATTCTGTAGCCCAACTTTGCTTCATTCTGTCCAAAATTGATATATGACCGCTTAATAGGAATGCAAACGCATCTGCCCTTTTTAGATATGTCGGATCATTGGTCTGGGCTGTGATCTAGGCTTCTTTTATGACCTCATGCATGGCCTCTAACTTGGGGATAATTATCCCTCTGAGTGCACCCAACCTACTTATTCTATTTTTCTTTTCCTTCTCCAGCTTCTTGATATCATTCAAGATTGCAATAGTCTGACATTCTTGATTTATTATGGAGGATGAGAGAGGATCAAAATTCTTTGATAGATTTGTCAGTTTATCCTCTTGTTCTTTTACTTTCTTCTCAATGTCCAATGTTGCTTTGGACCATGATAAACAAAATTTGTACATTTCTCCGCCATCTTCAAGAGCATTTTTAAGCTCTTTATCCCAATATTCATATTTCTCCTATCATTAATTATCAACCCTTGTACCTCTGATAATCTTTTTGCAAGAAACTCCTTCCAAACCTTATCTTCTGCTGACCTCTCTAGGGAATCAAAATGTGTGCTAACACTATTGACTAGAGTTTTGAGATTACCAGATGAGGAGGCTGTGAGATCCTTCTGAAATGATGGCATAATCTTTTCTAGCACTTCGGAAGCAGCTTCTATCAACTCACAGTCTTCCATGTGAGATTTTAGGAGTTTTTCTTTAGCCTTTGCATTAGCAAATGAAGCTATCTTCATTGTCTGTACCGGAGAAAGGGAATCAAAATTAAATGGTCCTTGTAGAAGCTCCGGTTCATCAATCTCCATTGTTTCTTTTTTCAGGAATTCTTGGACAGTTTTTGCAGTGTCTCTTGCTAGAGATAGATTTTTCTTTTCTTCTGCATTCTTAGAGTTGTCTCTTGGAGCTTTCTCTCCTTCTACATTCTTATCACTAGTAGTTGTGGTCTTCTCTGTTGAAGTCTTCTCTCCTTCTGCAACCTTGGTATTGTCACCTTCTTTTTCCTTCACCTCTGGTTCTTTCTCCTATATTCTTTCTTCTCCTTTAGATCTAGAGATTGTAGGGGAATCCGAAGGAGAAATGTTAGTTTGTTCATAGGCCACCTCTTCCAAAGCAGAGGATTCCAAGTCCTTAGCTATTTCTGCACCAATATTCATTACCTCTTCTGTCATTTTCTCAGTAGACTCTTCAGCAACACTTATGGTCGATGGGTCGGTACCCAAGTCCTCTATAATTGGAATGTTGAATCTTTTGAATGCATTTCAGAGGATCTCTTCTGTCTCTTTTGTAACTTTGTCAGTCTCTCCAAGCATAAATTGATTCATCCTTGCTTTGCTTCTGAACTCATCCTTACAATCTTTGAATATCATATTCATTTTCTTGGGATCGATTGAAGGATGTAGCTGAATTGCTATCTGTTCCTGGATTTCTAGGTCTTTGGCTTGGACATTGTTCTTTCTTATTTCTAGTTCCTTCTCCAAGCTTTTGGGGATCAGAGATATAATTTCAATAAATGTGTTGTAGATATTTAGGTACCTGACTATGGCATCTTGCAATATCTTTTGATCTGCTTCACCATAATCATCATAGAACTCAATCATTGGCTGAAGATTTCCATCCACTGTAACTGATTTGATTATGTCATCAATGTGAAGAGTGGGTTTTTCAACATATGCCTCTATCTTTTCTTCTTCCTCTTGTCCGGTAGAGGTTTCACTGGATGTTTTCTTCTGTTTCTTCACTTTCCTGATTTCTTCATCAGATTCAGTCTCCTCTTCATCCCTTTGACTGGCATAAGCCCTTGTGGCTTTTGTCTTTATTCTTTTCTCTCCTTTGCCAGATAATTTTGCTTCTGGTTTTGATGGCCTTGAGTTTTTGGTAGTGGTAGGTGCAGATCTCTTTGATGATCTGGTCTGGGTGGAGGATTTTACTAGAACACTTTCCTCACTTTTCTCTTCTATCTTTTTCTTCTCTTCCTCAGCCCTTTCCACCTTTTCCCTGTTGGCATCAAGTGCCTCCTTTGATATGCCAAAGCCTTTTGCAACATCTTCAACTTATTTTCTTACCTTCCTCTTGATCTGTGGTTGTCTAAGTTCCACATGAATCTTTACACTCAGCTCCTCAAAGGTTCCAAACCTTTCTGCCTTTAGATCCTTTGGCTGACTTACCATGTGTTGAACATGCAACTCCACAATTTGTTCATCAACTTCATACTCCATAGGCATGATCCATACAGTTCTTGGTTCTACTGCCTCCATTAGGCACTGATCAGTCTCTACCATAAAGCATACCGTGTCTTTGTATTTCTCAACAAGAGACTGGGGAATTCTTTCTCTTGCTTGCATCAAGTTATGAAAATTCTTGAAATATCCCCACAGGGCTATATTTCTTGCTTTAGCATCCCCAAGCCCATGCAAATAGTCTCTGATTTGGATGGCAACCGGTCTGTCATTCTGCCATACCCAGCCATTGGATCTAGGAAGCTCATTCATGTAATAAAAGAATAGGTAGAGTATTAAGCCACTATACTTGAAGGAGTTCTTCTTATCCTTCTTAATCTTTTGCAGATTTTCCAAAAGTTGACTTAGAAGAAGATCACACAAATCATAGTCAGCATTTTCTTTTAGCATTTGATAGGCTGTGTAAACTGCAGTTCTCGGTACTAAATTTTCCCTACTGGAGTGATAAATCTTCTAACCAATTATCATGGATGCAAAATTGACATCTGGTTCAGTGATGTCTTCAATTATCATAGCTCTCTTGTCAAATTTGATCTGGTTGCATCACTTACTGTCTGATTCTTGACAGATTTGAGAACAGGTATTCCACCGGATGAGTGTAGACTGGTTACTACCCTAATTGCATCTTTGGTGATCTTAAATGGTTTATTCAACCATAAGAAATTGTCATGCACTCTACTCAACACATACCAAACCCATTCATCTTCTTCAAAATAGGGGAAATGAATGCACTGAGCAAAATGCTTATCCCAGATGGCTTTATACTAAGGTTTAATCTCAAAAGAATCATCTATTAACTGTTTGTGATAGATATCCACTAACTTTGATTCACCAAATTCTTCAATATTCGCGTGTATGTAAACCCTAATGTCCTCTGTATGCAACACACTATGCAGAACACTGGAAAATGCTCCTAGGGGATCTACTTCCAAAGATTTGTATGGATGTTTCTTAAATTTGGGGTGAGGCTTATTAGAGATTTTTACAATATTTGGAGTACCCATCATTCAAGGATTTATAGAGAGATATTTGATAATAGAGAATACCTTTTGCACCTTTTGGTTTCACGGAGTTAGCCAGATCGATTTCTGGATGAATTAACTTCTACAAAGGATCTTTGATGAGCTTGAGGAATTTTTTTGTAGAGCTTCACTTTTCGTTTCTTCTTGAATGCAGAATGAACAAATGCTTAATGAGAAAGCCCTTATATTGCTCCGTAAACCCTAATGTCAGGTTGCAATAAATGCTCAACCTAAGTTATTCCAGTTTGCCTTATTCTGATGACTTGAAGAACTAGATCAATCCTGATCTTTTAAACATCTTGTGGATCTTCCAAATCTTAACCATAGTTTATTTGGATGTTTCCCTTATGAACCCTTTAATCCACAACTCTTCTTGTGTCAGTTCCAGCACCAATTGACTGGCTGGGGGAACAAGGTTTTCTTTGTGTCTCCCCCTGAGCCAGAGCTCACCTTTTTAATTTTTAGAAGGAATATTAGCACCAGAGCCTAGTGCAGATCCATCCACTTCATTCTCTATACTTTTCTTCACCCAAATCTTCTTCATCTCCCTTTGAACTTCATCTGCATTCACTTTTTGTTTTCCCTTATCTTGATTCTAATTATGATGTACCAGACCTCTTTTGTCCTGATTCTTGCTTCTACAGAATTTTGCAATATGACCGGATCTATTGCAAATTTGGCAAACAACATTTCTTTGCATATTTGATTGATATCCTTTTGATCTGCATTGATTAGCCATATGACCTATTCTATTGCATGCAAAGCATCTACCATTGAATGACTTATTTATTTGCATATTTCTGCATTCATGAGATTTGTGGTCATACCTTTTGTAGTTGAAACACTGTCCGGAGAAGGATGAATTAGTCTGAATCATTCTCTTTCTACACTGATTAGCTTTATGACCAAAGTTATTGCAGTTGTGGTAGTATCCATTGAAGAATGGATATCTTTGAGCATTAGGCTGCCTTATCAGAGGTCTTCTAGGCCTGTTCCTTGGATTATCTGATCCAAAATTCTTTTGACCAGATCCGGAGCTTTGTCCTTTCTCATATCCCAAACCACACTTGTCATCTACCCTCTTTTGACTTTCAAGAACTTCAAGTTGGGCAGAACTTATCTTGAATTTTTCTTTATATTCATTTGCTGTTTGAAGATCCCTTTTAAGAGAGACAATTTGATCCTCAAGTTTTTCTTCATTATCTTTAGCATCTTCAAGATCAGATTCAAGGTGTCTAATTATTCTATCCATCTTGTGGTAGTCTTCTGATTTCTCCTTGAGAGATTGTCTTAGATCATCTTCAGTCTTTCTTTTCTCTTCAATTTCCTGGGTAAACTTCATAACTCCTGATTCCATCTCATGTCTTACCATGATGATCTCTTTTGATAACTTTTCACACAACTTGGTTTTCTCCTTCAGATCTCCACTTGTATCATTGGCTTCACTTTGATTTGCCAATTGCTGAAGGTGCTCTTTTCTCTTTTTCATAGAGAGACTTAGTTTCCCTTTTAGTTCATTTATGAAATCATCAACCTGTTTGAGTCTTTCCTTCAATTCATTGACTTCAAAATTTGACTGCTCAAGATCATCTAGGGCAGACTTAAGTTGCTCTCTCATACCATACACATCCATTTGAATTCCCAGATCTTCCTCAAGCTATTAGGCTCTGTTGGGAGGAACTTGGCTCTGATACCAATTGTTGATAACTGAGAGGGGGGGTGAATCAGTTATCCTAATTATTTCTACTTTTTAAACTTTCTTATTAATCAATGCAGTATTAATTCAAATATGCAAACATAACCATGAAATGGAAATACACATGACACAATATTTTGACGTGGAAACCCTGTTAAGGGAGAAAACCATGGGGTGATTAACCCAAGATTGTATTCTTTGTTAGAAGAATGGAAATACAAAATGACACTTGCCAATTAGGGCTCACTGCCCAAGCACACTGCTCACAAGAGGCACACTGCCTACAAGAGACACACTGTCTACAATTTATAAAGAGTGTAATACAATACTTGAACTGGTAAGGAGCATCTACATATGCTGGAGTTCAGTTCCGATTAGGCTTAATACACTGATCTGCTACACTTCATCTTTCTTCTTCTTTTGTGCTGCTCTTCTTTCACATACCAGACCTTTCTTACTGCTTTCACTCTACTCTGCTGCTTTACTTCACACTCACTCACAACAACAACACCTCTCACAACTAAATCCATCTTGTATATATATCCATACAAGTGATTTCATCACCTTCCTAGTCGGCATCTGGAATAGTCAATCTTTTCCACAAACTCTGATCTGTCGACTAAATCCTTACATACCAAGTAATGTGGATCAAGGATATACTTGTAGAAGTCATCAATAATGTCAACCAATCATAACTTATGCCTTAATAACCTTTATCATCATTAGTAACATGTCCAGAATGATGTCTGATGTTCTGCCAGTCAGTTCTTCCTCTGTCCACACTATCAATCAGGAACCTGATACTCAAGTATTCATATATTTTTCTTTATCTACCATCAGAGGCTAAATCCTTGGAATCTATTAGTCAAGGTAGTCCTCTTAACTTCCCCAAACCCGCACTTCACCAAGATACTTCCTCTGAGAGATCCGGACCTGAGTTTCAGACCTCGCCACATGCTCTGTTCTTGCTTATCAGACCACAACATTCTTCACTCTGACTTCCAGTAGAGACACACCATGTCCTGTGGATGTGTGGGATGAACTTTGTTTCCATCAATGACAACAATCATGAATCCATATAGTGTCTCTTGCCAACAATAAAGATACTGATGATACAATTGATATTTTAAAAGATAAATTAAAAAAATCCATGGAAAGGAAAAAGGAACTACTTCTACAGTTATCCAGTTTAACTAAAGAAAATGGCATGAATGAAGCTTTGGAAGAAAAGAGAAGGGAATGTGAGAAGCTGTCAAAAGAAGTTGTTGTTTTGAAAATTGAGATGGAATCTGGGGCAATGAGGCTAACCAAAGAAATTGAGCAAAGGAAGAAGATTGAAGAAGACTTGAATGAAACTCTAAAAGAAAGAATTGATGAATGTTACAGATTAGACAGTATAGTTGGCCATCTAAAGTCTAATCTACAAGAAAGCAGAGACAATGAAAGAGATCTTGAAAGACAAATTGTCATTCTCAGACATGACCTAGAAGTTGCAAATGAATATAAGGAGAAGTTCAAGATAAGTTTAGCTAAACTTGAAGCAATACTTGAGGGTCAAAAAAAGGCTGATGACAAGCATGGTCTTAGATATGAGAAAGGGGAAAGCTCCAGATCTGGACAAAGAAACTCTCAACCAAGGATTGAGAGAAACAAGCCTAGAAGATCTCTGATAAGACAACCTAATGCTCAAAGATATCCATTATTCAATGGAAACTATTTCAATTGCAATAAATTTGGTCATAGAGCTACTCAGTGCAGAAGTAGAGTAAATCAAAATGGTCCATCCTTCTCCAGATAATGCTTCAATTGTAAAAGGCATGGTCACAAATCCAATGAGTGTAGAAGTATGATGAAGAATAACTCTAACTACAGAGGTAATGTCAATTCTTTCAATGGAAAATTTTTTGCATGCAAAAAATTTGGACACATGGCTAATCCATGCAGATCAAAAGGAAGTCAAGTAAATGGGCAAGGAAATGTTAAGTGCTTTAACTGCAATAGATTCGGTCATATTGCAAGATTCTAGAAAAGCAGGAATAATGATAGGAAAGGTCTGGTAAATAGAAACTAGAATGAGTAGAGATAAGATAAAGGCAAGGGAAAAATAGATAAAATCCATAATGAAATGAACAAGACTAGGGTGAAGAAAGGTGACATGAATAATGGTGGTGGGTTCGTACCAGAATCAGGTGCTGATAATTCCTCCAGGAATTGAATTAGGAGCTCTGGCTCAGGGGGAGCTGCATTAAAAATCTAATCTCCCCTACCAGTAAGTGGATGCCTGGATCCAACATGTGAAAGAATACAAAATGGCTTGTTACATTTCATTTGAAATAAGTTCTGGAAAGAAGTTAGTGTGGCAATTTGTGAAGCAATCTATGAGAAACTATTTTAAGAAACTGAGTATCCAAAAGAGTTAGGGAAAATGCAATTTTCACATCAAAAGTAGGTGTGCTAATGGGAATTTGGAAGAATCAGATATTGTTGCCAAAGTGCTCAGATCCTTACCTGCTGCATATAAGCATAAGGTTGCTGCTACTAAGGAATTCAAGACTATGATACCTATTTCAAGGGATCTGTTGGTTGGTGAATGAGTTTGGTGTTTCTCTTCCTAAATTAGAAATTTGTATTTAAGGCCAGTGGTTCTAGAAAGGGTAAGCAAAGATTTGTTTCAAGTGAATGCTCTCCAAGAAGACTAAGCAGATATGAGAAGGCAAGGAATGAAATTAAAGAAGATGAATCAGAGCTTAAGGAACTTGAAGCTATGTTTACCAAAGGTTACCAAAAGGATCTGGTAAGTATGAAGGAAAGTTTCCTTTCAAATGCTTTGCTTGCAATAAGATTGGTCATTTTGCCTCAAGATGTCCAGAGAGGTTTTCAAAACCAAACCCTAATAGATATAAAGGTCAGCAGAAATGCTACTATGTCCAAGAAGCTAGAGAAGAAGGAGTCACAGATGATGAATTTGATCATGGAGGTTCCACTGAAGATGATTGGATGTTCATTGCTATCAAAGAAGAAGATCTAATGTCTACTGAATCTACTAGCTGTGGAAATGTGGAAAGTACCTTGGCTGCTCAGGTTGTTGAAAAGGATGAATGGGTGATTGATAGTGGATGTTCTCATCATATGACTAGTGATAAAAGTAAGTTTGTAAGCTTTGAAAAATATGAAGGTGGGCTTGTGAAATTTGGAGACAATTTAGCTAGTAGAATCTATGGCAAAAGATCCATCTCTTTTGATGGTAAGAATAATACCAATGAAGTTTTGTATGTGGAAGTACTAAAGCATAATCTTCTCAGTGTTGGACAGTTGGTTGATAAGGGTTATGACCTCAGATTCAAGGATGGAAAATGTAGAATCTTGGAAAGCTCTGGAACTGAAATTGCATTCGGTACTCAGACTAGAGGTAACATCTTTCATTTAAGTAGTTCAGGTAAAAATTGATTGATTGCTCATGTGGATCAGAGTTGGCTCTGGCATAGGAGAATGTGTCATGTAAATTTTGACAACATTGTTAAGATAAGTTCCACTCAGGCTGTAAGAGATCTCCCAAGACTTGTGAAACCTACTGATAGCATGTGCAGAGAATGTCAATTGGGTAAACAGAACAAAATTTCATTCAAGAATAAAGAAAAATCATCAAGTGGGTTGTTGGAACCTATGGACACTAATTTGTGTGGTCCTGCTAAAGTTAGGAGTTTGCAAAGAGAGTAATACTTGATGCTATTGATTGAGTACTATCGGATGGTGTGGGTCACTTTCTTGTGAAAGGAGTCAGAGGCTCTTGACATTTTCAAGGCTAAGGTGGAGAATGAGATTGGTGTGAAGTTAAAGTATCTAAGATCTGACAATGGTGGAGAGGTTACCCCTGATGAGTTTAATGCATTTTGTGAAAAGCATGGAATAAGAAGATAGTTATCTGCTCCTAGAATGATTTAGATCTTTCAAGAAGGATACTAGAACCATGATGATGGAGGCAAATGTTTCATATTCCTATTAGAGAGAGACTATGGGTACTACTGTCTACACTCTTAATCAGGTGCAGATCTAAGATGTTGATTGGGCAGAAGGTGTCAATAACAAGAAGAGTACTAGTGGTTGTGCATTTCTCTTGGGAAAGAGTTTGGTTTCTTGGTTGAGAAAAAAATAGAGGCAATATCTCTATCTACTGCTAAAGTAGAGTATACAGCAACATCAAGTATTTGTACTCCAAATTTTGTGGAATTCACAGTCACATCTTGTGATCCGGATTGGTATTGAGATGCTACTCAGAGGGAGTAGTCAATATGCGATTTCTAAAATTTAGTTTGGGGAAAGATGATTGCAAATATGCACCCTTTACCATTGATGTCAAAGGGGGAGAGAAGTCATGTGAAAAACTTGGAAGTAAGTAGTTGCTGGTGAAAGGGAGAGTAGTGAAGAAAGTGGTTGTAGGTGTGACAAGAGAAAGGGGGATAAGTTCTTGTCTTGATGGTTGAATTAGTTTTTCACATCATATGTTGCCATCAATGACAAAGGGGGAGATTCTTGGAAATATGTGCCTGATGTGTTGTCATTGATGTCAACATATCTCTCTGTCAGAAATAGTGAAGACAGTGCAGAGGAGTGATTAGTAATTCAAGGTGAAGATTAGAGTATACAGATTAAAGCGTTTGTATAGGATTGTCTGTTGTTGCTCCAGTTGTGATTTGAGAGGTCAGCATGAAGATTTGGTGAAGTTATAGCCTTCTGAGTAGAACAGGTTTCTACAGTTCTTCAGTGATGACAGAGTGGCAAGAAGTTGGTCCGGATTGGTCTGGTATGAGCATATTGTCATTTGCGGATCTAGAGGAATGTCTGGGATGTTGGTGTGTTCCCTCAACTCAAGTGGTTCATGGTTTGGAGGTCTAAAAGCAATCTTTCTAGTGTGACAGTCATTGCAGTATGTGTTCTTGAGGTTCAGTGTGAAGATACAAGTGATTCTGGTGATGCGAAGTGGTGTGGTTGTTCTTATTAACTTAAATGTGCTTGTGGAGATCTATGGATCATGTGACTACTATGTTGGAGGTCTGCATTGAATTTTGAGCTTGATGGTGAAGATTTCCTTTTTGGTGTTGTTGTTTTTTCCCAGTCTTGGTTGACCAGATGATTCAAGAGTGTTGCGGATGATCTAAGAGCAATTTGGTGGAGCATGGCATGTTGATCAAGGAAGATTTGAGTTCCATTTATGTTTGGCCAATAGCTTAGTGATTCACATTAAGTCAAAAACTTGTAGTGCCGACCTTGATGTTTATTCCAAGGTTGATGAAGCATATAAAGGCATGTAGTTGAGTTCTTGAAAATCATCCTTGTGTGAATTAATCAAATCCCAAGAAAGGATCAGAGGTAGAGTAGAGAAGAGGAGGAGTAGAGGAGCAAGAATAGTAAAGGATGAAGTGATAGTGAAGAAGTATTTGGGAGAAGAACTGAAGTTTTATGAGCACTCAATGAGACTGAACCAAGCATGAAGAAGATGCTATTCCTCAGTTAATTCCTTTTGTACTAAACATAAATTATGTAGGCGGTGAGCCTCTCTTTGAGCAGTGAGCTCTGGACAGTGAGCTTGAAGGCAAGTGCCTTCCCCTTTTTAAGTACTTTTAATAGGGTATGAATCTTGTGGGTTAGCACCCACTGTGGTTTTTCCCTGAATCAGGTTTCCACATCAAAAATCTTGGTGTCAAGTGTGTTAATTATGTTTCTATTCATGTGTTATTGTTCCATGCTTTAATGTTTGCATCATTAATCTGTTTATAAGTTCTGAAAGAAGTTTAAAAGGAAGATAAAGTTAATATTGTGGGACAACTTATTCACCCCCCTCCTCTCAGTTGTCTGGCCTAATTCTAACAGATTCATGCCATGGGGACAGTCCCATCTACCCTTCATCGTTTAATAAAACTCATTTTCAAAAACAAATCTTATACAATTAAAGCTTATTCGGCTCAAAAAATTGCTTGCAAATGGAAGTGAGACATCAAACTCATTTAAGTAGTTTGATCCTTTCTTTAACACTACCCTCTGCTGCTAACTATAGTATTGGTTAGGATATTGTTGGCCCTTCGAATGCATTTTTTGGTGATAATTGGGGTTCATTAGATTTTACTTGCTCATTTGCGAGTGAATATAAAGTCTCACCCTCACACCCAAAAACCTCGAAGGTAAATGAAATTTCTTCAACACAATCTCCTACTCCTAAAAAACTTAAATTTAAAAGTAATGAAGATGGAACTTTTCATATTGATGAAGATCCACCTTCTTCTATAGAAATGGTAGCCATTTGTGATAAACTATCATCCCAATCTAATGAATCATCTTCTTCTAATGCATGTCTTTGTAATGACAAGGTCCCTTTAGATTTCAACCCCCATGGGATGGTTGAAACAAAGTAGACCCTCCTCACCATGACAAAAAAGAATGATCCATCTTCTTCAACATATGATGACAATTCTCATTTCAATAAAGCTAGCCATATGACCTCTCCTCTTCCTTTGGACTTGGAGATGCGTTATGGGTGTGGATTCAAATTTTTTTCAAAACAAGGATACAATGGAAATGGGTTAGGATGCAAAGAAAAAGGAATTAAGGAACCTATGGAACCAACACCGCACTTGTCTAAAGTAGGTTTAGGTTTTCATCCTTCTCCTATGCTCTCTACACCATGTTCACAACAAAAAGGATTGCTCCCTACTCCACCTACATCTTCTCTTCTATCTCAACAAGAGTGTATGTTGCTGAGTCTACTTAAAGACCACTTAATCACTCTTCCTCCTCCAACACACAAAAGGATTCAACACAATAATCATTCAACACCTCATTATAGTGCATATCATCGAGCACTTGGCCATTCCACTAAGGAATGTCAAGTCTTGGGTGACAAAATTCAACAACTTTGAACAAGGTATGGCTCTAGCACTCTTCACCATGCTTGATGTAGTCTCTAAAGCAACTTGTCCTCAATCCATTTTATAATTAGCAATTTGGAGGAGGATGATTTTTTATAGACTGACTTGCAAGTGTGGTCCCTCCCTCTCATTTGTGTTATATGTATTGTTATCTTCATATTGTGATGTTTTATTCATAGATAGTTCTCCCTTGGCACCCTTGCTTAACACAAAGCTACAAGGAGTAAGAATGTATTGTGTCGTTCCTCTATATGTATCTTCATTATTATATATGTTCTAATGTATAATTTTGTTATTTTCTTGGATGATTGAGCATCCTTCATGATTCAATTTATATGTACTCTCATGTGATCTTTCTTCTGTCATCTTCATATTTATGTGGCTCCTTGTTGCAATGCTCAACGTCATACCATGACTACACAAGCCATTGTGTATCATGCTTGTAAGCATTGCCTTGGTTTTCTCATCTTGGGGGAAACCCCTTGTTGCGATGTAGCTTTTGAAAACACATATCATTTGGGCATGTGCTCTTAGAAAGATCTCATGCCTTTTTTATATTTCTTCCTCACTCTACCTCAAAGGCAATTTCTCCCTGATGGAGTTAGTAATCACTTTAAGGTGGGGGCATATATCATGCTATGAGCCTTACTCTCATTTTTCTATCAAAACACTTGTTGATTAATTTTTGGAAAGGATTGTGGTACACTTAGAAACAAGATCTTTAGTCTATCTTGTTGAACATCCTTGCATGGTTGGGAGAAGGGTTACACCACCAACTAGAGTTTGGTAGTAAGGTCGCTTCACCTCAACTTATTCTGCAAGGCTTCGTGTAAATCCTCTTGTGGGAGGTGGATTGTGTATTCCCTTTGTGGGAAACAATTCTCTTTAGATAGATTATGTACATGATGTGTTTGTATCCTCTTGTGCTTCTCATTTCTAACTAACCCCTTAGCATTCTTCTTATTGCATCTTTGGGAATGATGCATGTTGATTGAGACAACCTTTTAGATTAAGGTCTCTTTTGTCATGCTAACTCAAGGTCTTCTGTTATGTGCTTTTTGTATAATGTGTGTATTCTCTTCATATATTCTTATTCTCTATATGTTCATCATGCCTTGCACATGCTTTGCATGTATTATCTCTATGTGTTCCTTATGTATGTCTCTTGAGTGCTTTGTGTGTATCCCATGTGCGTTTCATGTGTATTCTATGTATACTTTATGCCTTATGTGTATGCTTCATGTCAAGGGTGTATACTTCGTGTATTGCGTGTATGCATTGTGATTTCTTAAGTGTATACCTTGTGTATGTCTTGTCCTATCTCATGTTTTCTAAGTGCTTCATATATGAGTTATTATGTCATGTATCTTATGTGTATGGCAATCATCATAGACTCCTAGAATCCTAAACTTGGGGGCTTGATCATCCCTCAATTTTGGTGCATTCTATGGTTTCTATGTTGTGATTGAAATTTGTCTTCTTCATACTTTAGTGTGAGTTCAAATGTAATCTCGTACCTGCGCTAAAGTTGGGGCTAAATGTTATGGAGTAAAATGTGTACACTAGCATTTTACACCTAGTTTAGTACCTAGGTAGACCTAAACCAATTAATTCTTGATCCCAATACACAAAACCTGGAAATTAACTATAAGGTGTCGCTATAAACACTCAAAGTGGCTTATCCTAAAAGTTGTGGGGCTAAAGGACTAGGGTACCCAAGCGCCCTAGGCCCTCCTTTATCCCAGACCTAAATTGATGGTGTCATCTTTAAGCATCTCAAATGGTTTCTCATGTCGGCCTCATTTGGTTTAATTCTCCAAAAATCAATGGGAATGCATATATAAGAAAGTTAAGTCATTCATTTAAACATCTAAGAAATCTAGGCATTCTTTCACTCTCTTTTCTTCTCTCTCATGCTCTCTATTCTTCTCTAAATCTCTCTATGGTGGATTATTGTTGTTGCACTAACTTTCTGTATGTCTTGTGAAGATCTTTCTCCTTCTTTGGGCTACACAAACTTACTGAGTCACGTTATGATGCTGCATCAAGCATGCTAGGGTTTCCATGCTCATGGTGACTTATTTCCTTCATGCACCCAACCATTTTCCTTCTTGCATGTGTGCAGGTAGAATCTGGAACAATCTATAGAAAGCAAGCTACAAGAGATAGGAACACATAAGGGTGAAGACACATAAAACACACATTCTACAAAACCCTAATCAGGTTCTAGGGTACCCAAGTGCCTTAGTCCTTTGGGCTCTTGAATCTGGATCTAGGTTTTACTCTGTCCTCTGATCCTTGTTGTGGTGTTAGATTTTTGAAATATGTTTTCGACAATCTGTTATGAGTAGATCTTTGTCAACTAGATTTTGATAAATTTTCCCTAGTTTTCTTGGTTAGATTTGGTTGGATTTGGTTGACACTCCTCTATACAACAAAGGGACAAAACCCCTATAGTTTCACTCTCCTTCTCGAGTAGAAGCCAAGCTCAGTTTATGTTCCAATGTTAATAGAAGAGGGTTTGACCTAGTAAACATTGTTGGGATAAGTCACTCTTGTTGCAAGTATGTGCTAATTGGTGTTGCCATTGATGTCAACATATCTATTTTGTCATTTGTGTCAACTATATCTTCTAGCATTGTTGTTTGTTAATGGATTGAAGAACATCGTCTGAGTATTTTGCTCTGCATATTTCCTACGTTGATGACTAGAGTATGAGCTTTGGATATGATTTAGAGAAGCATTTGAAGAAGCTATATCTAGAATTTGGTGGTCCAGATCGTTGTGCAAAAAAAATTCTATTCACCAGTATGAAGACCATGCCTGGTAAGGTTTGCAGGCTGACTAGGAGAAAGTGTTTTGCTCTGCATTTCTCTACATATTGGAGTTTTATCTTACGGTTCTTGACTTAAGCTTATAAGGTCCTTAGTCATCTTCAATCCAAAGGATAAGTGATTTGAAGCTCTAGAAAACAAGTTTTTAATTAGTAGAGTTTGACAGTGTCTGATTGAGAATAGTCTGTGATCCATCTTCAAGTGAAACAAGTTGAGATCTACTACAGTTAGATTTACTAGTCTCCAAATGAGTCTATGATGTTCATATGTCCCCTGAATGCATTGAAGGTGTGAGATTAATCTGCAAGCTGCAATGAAGATCTTGGAAGCATGTGTTCAAGTGTTCTTGGTGATTGCACTTGTCTAGCTAACCTGGATGATTAACACTCTTTGCGGATGAATCTCTTGAATTGTATAAGCATGTGGTAGCATGTGAAGATGTAATTGAGTCCATGTTAAGGCATGAAGTGTTCCTCCTTTTTTCACTTAGTCTACAAGATTGTTTAGGTCTAGTCCTAATTTGATGTATGTATGTATGCTGACCTTGGAGATTGTTCCAATGGTTGATTGTAATGTCAACCTTGATGTATATTCCAAGGTTAATGAATTGTATAAATACATGCAATGAATTCATGTTTAAGGTGTGTGTACGATGATGCAAAGATAAGGTGTGAGTTGTAAAAGTAGAGCAGAGCAGAGGAGATATACTACACTTCAATGGAACTAAACTCAAGCATGGTGTAGATGCTACTATATCAGTTCAATCCTTGGCAGTGAGCCACATCTGATAGTGAGCCACCCCTGATAGTAAGCCACCCTCAACAATGAGTCATCCTTTTGGCTAGTGAGCCCTTTGGTAGTAATCCACCATTTGATATTTGGTATTGTTACTACATTTATATTGTGAGCTAACACTCACCGTGGTTTTTCCCTATTTAGGGTTTTCCACATAAAAATTATGGTGTTCATGTGCATGTGATGTTTATGTGTTCAATTTTTTGATTCTGCTATTCATGTTTATTGCTAATAATAGAATAAGGAAATAAGTTAAGTGATTAAGAAATTTATTGTGGTTTATAGAAGTTAGAATTTTGATACAACTAATTCACCCCCACCTCTCAGTTGTCTTGTTCCATTCAACAATTGGTATCAGAGCACATTCCTTTGAACAAAGCCTAACAGTTTAAGGAAGATCTGAGATGGCACACAAAAAGGACACACCCCAGTTTGATGGAACTAACTACGCATACTGGAAGGTACGAATGGAAAGTTATCTTATTTCCATAAGTTACAGTGCCTGGATGATAGTCAAAACAAAATATGAAATACCTGAAAGTGGTCCAAAGACTGAAGAAGAAATCCAGGAGTTTGAATTGAATCACAAAGCTAAAAATGCTCTATTGAATGCTTTACCAAATGTTGAAATGGCTAAAGTGGCAAACCTTACAATTGCTCATGAAATTTGGGAGAAACTAAAGAATTTTTATGAAGGTGATGCATCTGTCAAGAAAGCTAAGTTGCAAAATTTAAAGACCACATATGAAACCATGTGAATGTTTGAAGATGATAACATAACAAATTATATACAGAAAATTGATGAAGTTGTCAACAACATCAAGGCCCTTGGTGGAAAGTTAGAAGATGAAGATGTTATTGATAAAATACTCAAAACTCTTCCAAAGTCCTATAGTCACAAGGTATCTTCCATTGAATAATTTCTTGAGTCAGGTAAACTTACAAAAGATCAATTGCTTGGTAAACTAACTACCTTTGAAATAAGGGAATTTGGTACTACTGATGGTCCTGTGAAAACTGAGATTGCTTTCAAGGCCAAGGAAGAAAAGACTTCTAGATCAGAGAAGTATACTGTGGAATCAAAGGAAGAAGATTTTGTAGAACTTGAGGCTAAGTTTGCAAGCAGAATAAAAAGAGGTAGCAAAGGAAAATTGAAATGAAAGTTACCCTTCAAATGTTTCAATTGTGGAAACATTGGTCAATATGCCTCATGATGTCCTGACAGAGCCTTAAAATTCAATGAAAATAAGGGAAAGATGGTAAGAAAGAGTTACTATGTTAGAGATGATGATGGTGTAACTGATGATGATAGTTATGATGATGATAATAGTAGTGAATGCTTGTTTATTGCACTTAGAGAAGAACCTATTTTTGCTAACCTTGCTAGCTGTGTGAAGGATAGAAGTCAAGGAGAGTTGTCTGCATTTCATGCTAAAAAGGAAGATGAATGGATCATTGACAGTGGATGCTCAAATCATATGACAAGAGACAAAAGTAATTTTGTCAAGTTTGAAAAGTATCATGGAGGACTGGTAAGATTTGTGGAAAAGGATCAATTACTTTTGATGGCAAGCATAATACAGATGATGTTCTTTATGTCAAGGGTTTGAAGCATAACCTTCTAAGTGTTGGACAAATGTGCAACAAAGGATATAATCTTGTGTTCAAGGACAAAGGATGTGAGATAAGAAAAATCTCCAGAACCATAATTGTTGCTGGTAAGAAGACTCATGGTAATGTTTATCACTTGAAAGGCTCTAACAACTATTGTTTGCTAGCTAAGACAGATGAAAGTTAGCTATGGCATAGAAGAATGGGTCACATCAACTTTGATAATCTGGTGAAAATAAGTATTGCTCAGATTGTAAGAGATCTACCTAAGATTGTGAAGCCTGCCAATGTTACATGTAAAGATTGTCAATTGGGGAAGATGGAAAAGACCACCTTCAAAAGCAAAGAACAATTCTCTATCGGTCTGTTGGAGTTGGTGCATACAGACCTTTGTGGTCCTACAAGAGTAAGAAGTCTGCAAGGTGACAGGTATTTCATGCTTCTTATTGATTATTATTCAAGAATGACTTGGGTTACTTTCCTTAGAGAAAAATTAGAAGCCCTAGACAAGTTCAAAACTTTCAAAGCTATGGTTAAAAATGAATTAGATCTAAAAATCAAGTTCTTAAGGTTTGATAGAGGAGGTGAATGTAATTCAAATGAGTTCAATGATTTCTGTGAAGAACATGGAATAAAGAGGCATTTGTTTTCCCCCCGGACTCCTCAGCAAAATGGAGTGGTTGAAAGAAAGAATAGAACTGTTCAAGAAGATGCTAGAACAAGGATCAAGGAAGCAAACCTATTGGACATATACTGGAAAGAAGCAATACACACTACTGTTTATATTTAGAACAGAGTGCAGGTCAAAGCAAAAGAGACCAAGACACCTTATGAACTGTGGTATGGTAAGACTCCTATAGTCAAATATTTCAAAGTGCTTGGAAGCAAATGCTATATCAGAAGAGATGAATAATTAGGGAAGTTTGATGCTAGATGTGATGAAGGCATATTCCTAGGTTACTCAACCATAAGAAAAGCTTACCAGTGCTATAATAAAAGATTGAAAAAGATCATTGAAAGTGCAAATGCAAATGTAGATGAAGATCTTCAATTGGATGGGTATGAATTAGATGAACCTGTTGCCACAAAGAAGGTGGAAAAAGGCAAAGAAAAGGAAGTTCAGACTGAAGTACAAGTTGCTCCTAAAGAAGAAGAAATTCAAGAAGATGCTCCTGAAAGAATTCCAAAGACTCCCAAGTATGTGCAAAGAGATCGTTCTGAAGATCATATTATAGGTGATAAAAAAAAAGGTGTATTGACAAGAAGGAGAGCTACAGAAGAACAAGTAAATCTTTGTTTGGTTTCAAAGGTGGAACCTAAGATAGTAAATGAATCTTGCAATGATGAACATTGGGTCAAGGTAATGGAAGAAGAATTAATGCAGATTGAGAAGAACAAGACTTGGGAACTTGTTCCTAGACCTGCAAACAAGAATGTGATTGGAACAAAGTGGGTTTTCCAAAACAAACTAAATGAGGTTGGAGAAGTTGTGAGAAAAAAACCAAGACTTGTGTGCAAAGGCTACTCATGAGTGGAAGGGATAGACTATGAGGAGACTTTTTCTCTGGTGGCTAGACTAGAAGTAATCAGACTATTTTTGGCTTTTACTACACAAAGATTTCAAGGTGTATCAAATGGATGTGAAATATGCCTTTCTGAATGGTGAGTTAGAAGAAGAGGTATACATAGAACAACTAGATGGATTCCAATTATCAGACCAACTAGATATGGTGTACAAGTTGAAGAAGGCTCCATATGGATTGTAGCAAGCTCCTAGAGCTTAGTATGCAAGATTGGATAAGTATCTACTGTGGCAGGGTTTCAGTAAAGGGTCCACAGATAGCAATTTGTATATAAAGGCAAGAAAAGATCAAATCTTGATTGTTGAAGTCTATGTGGATGATATTATATTTGGTGGAAATGAAGGAACGTGTAAGAATTTTGTAGATGAGATGTAGAAGGAGTTTGAGATGTCCATGTGTGGTGAGATGAATTTCTTCCTTGGATTGCAAATCAATCAGACACATAAAAGTATCTTCATTTCTCAGTCAAACTACCTCAGAGAGTTATTAAAGAAGTTTGGAATGGAAGACTCTAAACTGGTAAGCACTCCTATGATTACTGGATGTAAGCTGAGAAAAAATGATGAATCTCCTAAGGCTGATCAAAGCAAGTACAAGTCAATGATTGGAGGATTGCTTTATCTAACTTCCACCAGACTGGATATCATGCATGCAATTTGTCTTGTGGCTAGATTTCAATTAGATCCCAGAGAATCGCATGTTGTGACAGTGAAAAGGATTTTTAGGTACTTGAAAGGTACTCCAGATCATGGTCTATGGTATCCAAATAATAATGACTTCTCCCTAAGTGCCTATACAGATACAGATTGGGCTGGTTGTGTTGATGAAAGGAAAAGAACAAGTGGAGGTGTATTCTTCCTTGGAGATAGGGCAGTGTCCTGGCATAGCAAGAAACATGAATCAATCTTCTTATCTATTGCAAAGGCAATATATATGGTTGCAGTAACATGTTGCACTCAGGTGTTGTGGATGAAATAAACCTTGAAAGATACCAAAGTTGAGTATGAGGAGTCAATCCCTATTCTTTGTGATAACACAAGTTCCATAAACATTTCAAAGAATCCAGTGATGCATTCAAACACAAAACATATTTCAATCAAATATCACTTTTTGAGAGAGAAAGTTGCAGAGAATGTTGTGAAGCTTGAGTTGAGAGGGGGAAAATAGGTTAATCCAAAAGATTATAAAACCTAAACATCTATAGAATCTGAAGATAAAAGGAGATTGAAACAAATAAACAACAATACTTACACCCTTACCTTGCGTCTTCCGTAGTTCACCTATCTCTCTTTGATCTTGGTGATGAAGCCCTCAGAAGCTTTTGCTCCCTTGCTTGTTAAAGATGACAAAGATGGAATGGCTATGATACTTGTGTGATTGAAGATGAGCTTCAACACACTTAAAATGGATACTATGAAGTGCTTTAGGAAGTGGGGGTGCCAAAGGCACGCTTGTATTCCTGTAGCGTAAGTTTGCACAAAATGAGAGATGATTGAAATGAAGAAGGTTGTATTTATAGAAAAAGGTGAGGGAAGATCAATGGTTGAGAAGAAAAGGAAAGATCAACGGAGGAGGCTTGTTGAGGAATGTGCAACAAATGGAAGGACACATGTCATTTGAAAAGTAGCTTTGTTGAGTTAACTCTTCTCTTGATGAGGATGAGTTTTGATTTTATTAAATTAGAATTTATTTTTCTAATTTTAGAGAAGATTTGCTTTAAAGGTGCTTTAAAACTGATTTTGCTTTTGTAACTTAGTTTTTGCTTTTATGTGACGAGAAAAGTATTTTTGGAAGATAAGAATGATTTTTGAAGATAAGGATGCATAATTAAATAAAAGATTTATTTAATTATCTTGTAGATAAATGAGAGGAATAAAATATAAGAATATATTTTATTTTTGTGAAGATATTTGAAGAATAAAATAAAATATAAAAATATATTTTATATTTTATTTAGTGGAGGATTTAGATTTTATTTAAATAAAATTTGTATTTTATTTAAATTTGGAAGAATAAAAGGTTTTAATTAAATAATTAAAATTATTTAATTATTTAGCAGAATGAAGGTGATGTATATGAATTTAATTAATTAAATAAATGTGTTTATTTAATTAAATGAGAGGAAATGAATCAGATAAATAAATGAATTTATTTATTTATTGATAGAAGAATGTGAAATGATGAAATAAATATTTAAAATATTTATTTAAGTAGAGTCATATCAATTTTAGGTGTATACATTTTGCCCCTCTTTGATGCAATGTGTTTTATCACATTGTTTCAAAGAAAAAGAATTTTCGACAGTGATACATGCCCCAGTTTTTGCCCCTGGTACAAGTTTTAACGACAGGATGCCCCCTTGGGAGATTGGATGGGAAGAAGGTAGACGGCGTGAGATGGACAATCTTACGAAGAAGAGGATGAAGAATAGGATATGGTGCAGAGAAAACGACATGGGAAGTAGCCACAGTTGTCATGCAGTCAGGTATGGGTCATTTGTTATATAAAGGAATTAGGTCCACACATTCTAAGCATTTGTACCCTTGGCCATAGTTGATTAGTCCTCTAGAGAGCTTAAGAGAGTATGGCAGCCAGACAGATGGATATTGCTCGCGAGGAGCACCGGTTTGAGTGGATTTGATAGTTCGATCAACCAGTGGAGGCAAGACCCCTGGTACGTAGTTCTTCAAAACTTGTCAAAAGTCAATTTTTATGCGCATTATGGGCTAGGAAAACCAACTAGGACAGATGCGCCGAAACAACCTTTTTGCACATATGACCTCCGAAGTGGCGCATCTGTCGCGTTATGGCACATTTGAGTCATGAATTAGCGCATTTGATAAGATTGCGCATTTGATTCCGGAAGTGGCGCTTTTGATATTTTTACGCATTTGAGCTATGAACTAGCGCATATATTAGGAAATTGCGCATTTGAGTCTTGAATGGGTGCATTTGCTAGTATTTGCGCGTTTGACATGAGAACTAGTGCATCTATTGCGTTATGGCGCATTTGAGCTGTGAGGCGGCGCATTTATCAGGAAATGGCACATGTGACCTAAGGATTTGTGCATGTGCTAGAACAGCGCATACAAGCTATGGATCGGAGCATTCACGGGGAAGTGGCACATGTGACAAGGATTGGCGCATGTGACAAGGATTGGTGCATCTGCCACCTGGATTGGTGCATTTGCACTAAAACTCAAATGACTTAATGAAATTAACCCAATTGGCACCTTAATCGATGCGTCAATTGATAAGCGATCTCTGAGATTGCTGAGAATCTAGTCGAGAGATGATATGCTGTTTTGATTAATTTGAAATGTCAAGTCATTGATAGGATAATTTGATTGTTATGAGTAGGCTTGCTTGGATATGGATTTTGTTGATGATATGCTATGCTTGGATATGGACCTTCTTTGACGGTATTTGTTGTTTGGTTGTAGGAGGATATTCGGACTGTCCTGACATCACGAGAGCAGTTCCCGTTGCCGTTGTTGCAACGGTATATGTTGATCGAGGTAGATCGCAATGCTCTAGGTGCTATGGGTCTGCACTATGTTTGCTTTATGCTTGAGGTTCACATGAACCGGGCTATGTTGATGGCAGTAGTGGAGCGATTCCACAGCGAGGATGGTACATTCCATCTACCGACAAGGGAGATGGCAGTTACTCTCAAGGATGTGTACCAGATTCTGCATTTCCTGATTTAGGGAGAGCTGGTTGAGTATGAGTTGCAGCGGGACGATGGCTTAGAGGAATGTAGACGCGTATTTGATGATCCAGAGTTGGTGGGGGAGGAGATTTCATGCCAGGACATGCATTACTGTTATGACTACTTCCTGGGCATAGTGGTTGGACTGATCAGTGGCGTGATATGCCCCGATAAGGGAGCGCACGGCTTCCCGATCGGCTAGGGGCGGGTGTTGGAGAGTATGATCATAGACGAGACCCGGTATGCGTGGGGGATGTGTGTGCTTGCACACTTATATAGAGATATGCACCAAGTGGTTTATCATAGAGGATCTAGTTTATCTGCGGGTACATCACTGTTGCAATTTTGGTTGTGGGAGCACATTGCTATCACATGGCCAATATGCGTATTTCACAGGCAGAGGGGTGAGCCCTATAGTTACGGCTATGTAGGTGTGATTTCCCAGCACAGGTTGGGGAAGTTGGAGTACTGGAGGCATGCTTTTGATGGCTTAGATGTAGTTGTCTGGCGTCCCTACATAGACTGCGAGGTATGGGATGATGAGGCAGATGAGCTTCCATATTGCTTCCAGACGCAGTGGCTTATTGGCAGGACTAGGTACATTCTGGAGAGGTAGATTATGAGTAGAGTGTAGCGACAGTTTGGCTGAGTCTAAGGCAGACCACAGGGGGAGGTACGCTTTGCCAGGACTCATGTAGAGAGGTACAGGTGGGGTCCTGTGGCATCATACGAGGAGGCCCTGACAGACTTTCAGTAGATTCCTCACGCAGCTTGGCCCATGAGGAGGGAGATAGTGGATGCTGGCATGACGCCAGACTATGAGGAGTGGTTCGCGCACACCCATTCCTGAGATATTCAGGGCCAAGAGAGTTAGCTCCTCATATAGATGAGGGCGATTCAGACGGGGAGGGTGCAGCTGGTAGGAGGAGGGGAGGACGGAGGAGGAGGAGGAGAGATCAGGGAGATGATGGGAGACTGAGACAGAGGCAGAGGGTCAGAGAGGGGCTTATGGGTTAGTAGACAGTTGGACAGGCACAAGTCTAGGTGCTAGTGCAGCCAGAGGTAGCATAGAGACAGATGCCATTGCCACAGCAGGTGGCACAACCGATACAGGGGTAGGTGGCACAGGCCGAGCAGTCTCCAAAGCCTGATGTGCAGCAGTAGGTTATGGTTTCACTACAGAGCCAGATTAGGTAGCTGAGGGCTCATCTAAGAGAAGCAGAGTCACAGAGAGAGTCAGATGCGACTCAGTTATCAGAGTTGACCAGAGAGAGACGCAGCCTTAGCCAGTATGCGGGCTATGAGGGCAGAGAGAGATGCAGCCATGATGGCCATGGGCACAGATGGGACATCCAATTTTTTGATTTCACAGGTGTAGCAGGCACAGGCACAGGTGGTCCAGGTGTAGAGTGAGCTTACTAGAGCCCAGGCACAGGCTCAGTACTACAAAGGGTTATATCACGAAGCTGTGTCAGTAGAGCATCGTGCCCCTAGCTTCAAGAACCAGTCAGAGGCATTACAGAGGGTAGGTGGGTCTTGGTCTATAGGCTCAGTGAGGGGTCCTCAACAGTCAGGGGAGGCAGAGGAGAGGCCAGTGCAGGGAGCAGCATGCCCCAATAGCAGGGTTAGACAGACCTAGATACTTGTACCAGTTTTATTTGAATCGTAGCACATTTATGATAGAGGGCTGAGATAGCCGATATATGTACTTTTATTCTGAGACATGTATCACCATTTGTTGTATACATTTATGACATGACTCTGAGATTGGACAAAGATTGTGATATATTGTACATTTGGACATGTGTTTGATGTTTATGTGATGATGTTGTTGTTTCTTGATCTATATGCATGGGCTATATATGTGATGCATACTAAATGAATGGTTTTTATTTATGCAAATGCTAATGTGGATGGATATGATTTATGCAGTTCTATATGTATGTGACCTATGTTTTTGATTTTCTTTGGATATGATATATGGATGCACATGTATGTGGATGACCTAAAAAATGTATGGAAATTGATCTAATGCACTTATGTATGCAGGTGATGTAATCATATGAATGACTATCTCATGTGATATGATATGTAACTTATATGCTATGTTTTTGATATGTCCAAATGTACTCAATCAACACAGAGATGATACAGATGAGTGGAAGAGGAGAAGATGAAAAAATATTGGTTTTCTTTTGATATTGTAGGACTTCTTTATTGCATGGATGATATGGATTTGCTAGATATGAGATGGATACAGATGCGGATTTGTCATCTTTGCAAGGCTTTTTACTTTCATCATTGGGCACTTTTTGGTATTTTTCACGTTTTGAAATGTGGTAAGAAAATACAAGCATCTAGGTATAATTAGACTGAGATGACCTGAGTATCGCTTACCTGGATTGTGATTTAGCAAGTTGATACAAGCATCTAGTCAAACTTGAATCTAGATGACCTGAGTACTTCTTGCGTTTCAACAGACAAGGATTGCCCCTTTTCATGTTTAGACCTCGGAGTCCTCAATGATCTTTTGTTGATCACGTCGTTAGATAGAAATTGTCACATTTCTAAAGTTTAATCCACAAGCAGAAGACAAAGAAAAATTATGCCCCCATCATAGCATCTCTAGCTTTTGGCATCCTTGAGTAGCATAGGAAGACATAATGACAAAAATTCAAGATCTTGTAAGTTAACCTATTGACAAAACATTCTTGCATTAGATGTGTCTTTTGCCATAATTGATATAGAATTGTTTGAGTGTTATGGTATGGTGCTCTGCTTTTGTTTAGGACAGGTTGATGGTTTGAGTCAAGAACTTTGTTGTTGGGTAGCTTGCTTTGTTGCTCTTGCTTGCCGAGTGAAAGGTATCACAATCCTTTATTAGCATCCTCTTAGGATAGTGGCATTCAAGAATCCAAATCCATAACCAGGTCGAGGAGTTGCCCCCAGTTTTAGATAAAGATCAACTTATTATGGGTGATAGGACAAAATAGATATCGAAAGACAGACCCTAAGCGACTGACCTCGTGCCTCAGAGGCTCATTGCTAAATGGCCTTGCCTACGTGACGGCGCAGAAGCAACGTAGTTCGGGGTGAACCCTGATGGACCTAAGACCTAGGCGATCAAAAAGTGGTGTGGACTTAGAGAGATAGACAGACTAGACACGGAAGGATGGGATAGTGGAGCCTCGAGGGCGCATTTGAGAATGGCCTTGCCTACGTGATAACTCAGAGGTGACGTAATTTGACAATGGTCCAAAAGACTGGCTCAAGATGAACGATATGATGGACACAAGAGACATGAAGTCAAAATGGATGGAGGAAGTGGTTTGTCACAGATAGCACCTGTTTACCAAGTTTTCACTACTTGCTTTTATGTGCACAAGAAGCTAAAAGTACACATGATGCTTGTTTGCCAGGTTTTCACCATGGTACCTATCCTAGGCACCTGTTTGCCAGGTTTTCACCATAGGACGATTTTTTTGCTATTTTCTCTTTTTTTTTTAATTTTTTTTTGTTCTATTTTTTTATCACTTTTTTAATTTTTTTGTATTTTTCTAGGACTACCTTACATTGGGGTTTTCAGGTATAGAACTTGCAAAGGTGCATGCTGTTGAAAGGATCATTGAACAATTCACCTTCAGATGTAGCCAATTGATATGCCCCCGATCCATAAGCTATGATGACGACATAGGGACCAAGCCAATTAGGTTCAAACTTTCCTTTCTTTTCTCGATCTTGCTGATTTCTGGGATTTTCTCTTAGGACTAAGTCACCGAATTGGAATATCCAGGGTTTTACTCTGTGATTGTAGCTTCTGGACATGCATTGTTGATATGCTTTCAGGTGGTTAAAGGCATGTTGCCTTCGTTCTTCAAGTAGCTCTAATTCTTGGAGTCTGGTTACTCTGTACTCTTCATTTGATATGAGGCCTTTTAATGAGACTCGCAAGGATGGGATCTCGACTTCAATGGGCAAGATAGCTTCAGATCCATAGACTAGGGAGTATAGTGTTGCACCTGTGGGTGTGCGGATGCTTGTGCAGTAGGCCCACAGTGCGGGATTCAATTGGATATGCCAATCACGACCAACATCATTAACAGTCTTCTTTAGGATTTTTAGAATGGTTTTATTTGATGCCTCAGCTTGGTCATTACCTTGTGGGTAGTAGGGGGTTGAAAAGCGGTGTTGGATATGGAATTTGTCACATAGTTCCCTAGCATCTTGGTTTTTGAAGGGTCATCCGTTATTCGTGATAATGGACGAAGGGACACCATAACGACAAATGATATAGTTCAGGATAAAAAAGGCAATCTGCTTGCCTGTAATGTTGGCTAAGGGCACGACTTCAATCCACTTCATGAAATACTCTGTGGTAGTGATAATGAATGTGTGGCCACTTGAGGAAGGAGGGTGGATCTTGCCCACTAAGTCGAGTCCCCACTGACAGAAAGGCCAAGGAGTTGTTAATGGATGTAGCTCATGTGCTGGTACATGTATCAGGTTCCTGTGGATTTGGCATTTCTTGCACTTCTTCATAAAATGATAGGAATCTTGTTCCATTGTTGGCCAGTAGTATCCCATGCGTATGAGTTTCTTGGCTAGGGTAGAGCCACTAGAGTGGGTCCCGCATATCCTGTTGTGTATTTCACTTAGAGCAGTTTGATATTCCTCTTTATCTAGACACCTAAGGAGAGTACCATCGAGACCTCGGTGATATAGGGTGTTGGCGACAATGGCATATCGGGATGCCTGCCGGATGAAGGTTCTTTTTTGGTTACTGGAGAGGTCAGGTGGGAGGGTATTCTCTTTTAGATAGGCAAATATTTTACCATAGAGAGGGGAATCGACTCCTATGATGTGGCATGTGATATGGGATTCTGGGGTATCGTATGCAGGACAGGAGACTGGCTCTACCAAGAACTCGTATCGTGATTGATTATCTGGGATGTCGAGGAGAGATGCAATCATGGCCATTGTGTCTACAACTTTATTCTCGATCCTTGGTATCTGTTCAAAAGATATCTTGATGAAATATTCCTTGAAGTCATCTACCATTCGTTTGTAAGGAATCAGTTTCTCATCCTTTGTTTGGTAGTCGTCATTCACTTGATTGATGACTAGTTGTGAGTCACCATAGACTTGAAGTTCCTTGATGTTCCACTCAACTGCCAGCTTGATACTGATGACTAGGGCTTCATATTCCACCACGTTGTTAGTGCAGGGGAACATTAACCTGTACGACTTTGGAATGGTGTCACCATTAGGTGTGATTAATAAGATACCTGCCCCCAATCCATGCTGAGTGTATGAGCCATCGAAGTACATTTTCCAGTTTTCTATGTTGACATGGAAGATAGATTCATCTGGAAATTCAAAGTTTAGGGGGTTGTCATTCGTTAAAGGTGCTTCTACCAGTTGATCTGCAAGCACTTGTCCTTTTATCACTTTTCTGTCCACATATTCGATATCGAACTCACTGAGAAGCATGACCCATTTTGATAATCTACCTGTTAAGGCTACCTTGTTGAGCAAGTATTTCAGTGGATCAATCTTTGCTATCAGTTTGATAGAATGAGACAGCATGTAATGTCTCCATTTCTATGAGGCGAAGACTACAACTAGACATGCTCTTTTGATTGGTGTATATTGCAATTCGTATCCAACGAGTGTTCGACTGATATAGTAGATTGCCTATTCTTTCTCATCATAGTTCTGTTGTGCAAGGAGAGCTCCCAAAGCTATTGGTGTAGCTAAGATATACAGTAATAGAGGATTGCCCTGAATTGGTGGCATTAATACTGGTGGTTTCATGAGATATTCTTTTAGTTGTTGGAATGCATGTTCACATGACTTGTTCCATTTGATAGGTACATTCTTGTGTAGAAGGTGAGAGAATGGGTGGCACTTGTCTGCCAGTTGGGAAATGAACCTTCTAATAGACTGTAGTTTGCCTTGTAGGGATCTTAGCTGAGTCAGGTTCTTAGGAGGTGGCATCTCCATTATGGCCTTCACCTTAGCTGGATCAACTTCAATACCATTTGCAGACACTATGTAGCCCAGTAATTTACCTGATGTAACCCCGAACACACACTTCTTTGGATTAAGGCACACATTGAACTATTCCAACCTATTGAAGCTCTTGTCTAATACTGCTAGATGTCTTTCTCTTGTAAGTGATTTCGCTAGAATGTCGTCGACGTAGTCTTCCATTATAGCGTGCATCTTGTCGTGGAAGATTGTAGTCATGGCTCTTTGATATGTTGCCCAAGCATTTTTCAGACCAAATGGCATGACACCAATAGTAGGTGCCCCAAGGACATGTAAATGCTATTTTGTGCTGATCTTCAAGTGCAATCTTTATTTCATTATATCCAGAAAAACCGTCCATGAGTGACAACATAGTGTGCCCTACTGTAAGATCTACAATCATGTCTATGTTGGGTAGGGGGAAGTCATCTTTGGGACAAGATTTGTTCAGGTCCCTAAAATCATTGCATATTCTGACCTTGCCATCTGGTTTAGCCACCGTACTATATTTGAAACCCATTCAGGATAGTCTATAGGCTTGATAAATCTGAAATTTAAGAGTTTCTTTAGCTCTTCTTTCACCATGAGGGCCACATGCGGATGCATCTTTCTAAGTTTTTGTTTGACCGGTTTAGCTCCTGAAGCTAGAGATAAATGATGCATGATAAGATTTGGATCTAGCCCTGGCATGTCAGCGTATGTTCATGCAAAATTGATCTATTTTCTTTTGAAGAAATCTATAAATGCTAGTTTTTCACATTCCGTTAGAGCTTTTGCCATGTGCACCATTCTGGGATTATCACCTGTGTTGACATTAATTGCTTTTGCCGGTTCTATCAAGATTGGCGATCTCTCCTGATGTGTAAGATTGGGGAGAGGGTCAAGCCTTCCATCCTTCGGTGCCTCAGAGAGATTTTCACCATTAGATATGTCTTTATTTTTACTATTTTGATGATCTAACACTGCCACGGAGTGGTTTTCACTCTTAGATTGTTCTTGTATTTTGATATTTTTATGACTGAAAGGCTTGGCACTCTCTCCAAAATAGGCCTTCTCATTGAGTTCAATAGCATAGCCAGCTCTATGGTCTCCTGCAGGTATGTGATCTCTCAGTTCAAGATAATCGATGATGGCATCATTGTTTTCGAAGGTGTTAAGCTTAAGGGTGGTGCCTTCTAGGTCCCAGTATATGAGTTCAGGGTGTACCAAAGGTAAGGAATCATTAGGTTAGTCCAGTTCAATGGCGTTAATGGTTAGGACAGAGTTATTAAAGGAGTAGACAAAGTCTATGATGGTACTCTCTATTAGTGGGTCTATCAAGGGGGGAAACATTCCTTCCTCATGATTTTCACCATTGTTGCTATGTGGGTCGGACTCTAATGGCCTAGCCCTTGGACCTTGTCCCTCGTTGTCATGGGTTGGGTCGTACTCATGGACAACGTCAATATCCTTTTCGTCACAAGACATCTTAGAGAGGCTATCCCATTCATACTCGTTAGAATTAGTTTCGCTCCCCATTTGCATTCTCTGAATTTGTTTAACTAGATTGCTAGTAAAGGTTTCTAGTTGTTTGTCCTTATTCTTGTTTGCTCAGTTGTTTCTTGGTGCTCCAGTGTAGCCTAGCCCTATAGTGTCTCGGGCTGTCAAGGTATAAGGTTGGATGGGTTCAGTGATGCCATCCTTTCTTGAACTGAGTGGACCGTGTCCTTCGTACCCCATTCTCTGTAACATTTGAAAGCCTTGACCATACTATTCTGTTGGTATAGTGGGATGGCTATGTTACGTTGAGGAACTAGCTTCATCTTTGTATAGCCACTGTAAGATATCTTTTTCGTCACTTTCGTCTTCTAGGTTTCCTCATTTCACAAATGTTCCTTTGGTAGGCTTCTCTACTGTGGGTGTTTTTAAGATAGGTCTCCCATAGGATCTAGGAGATAGAGGCAGTTGTGCCAAACAGAGGGACTAAGATACTGTGTACTCACCCAAGCCCTTGTCCTTGAGTTGGAGTTTAGGTTGAGGTGCCCCTGAAGAGGAAGCAAGTGTAGCTGGGTCAACATGAGAGGAGGATGAAGTAGAGGCACAGTTGTTGGGGATTAAAACTTCTGGTTTGGGCTGAATGGAGTTGTAGTATTGATAGGGGTTAGGATCACCTTGGATGGTAATCTCTTGTCCTTCATGTGGGAACTTGATACATTGATGGTATGTAGAAGGTACTTCTTTCAAAGCGTGGATCCATGGTCGCCCAAGAAGAATGTTGTATGCTAGCTCCATGTCAAGGACTTGACAAGCTACATCTTTCACTACAGGGCCCACCCTGATTAGTAGGGTAACGATTCCTTTAGACGTTATTTCTTCCTCATCATAGGCTTTTATGGTGATTTTTCTTTTCGAATCGATAGCCTTCTCTGAAAACCCCAATGTAAGGATTAGCTTCAATGTGCAGATATTCAAACCAGCCCCTCCATCGATTAGGACTCTTTTGATTTTGCGCTTGTGTATGAAAGCTTCGATGTGAAGGGAGGCGTTATGGGGTTGAGTGATAGACATATCATCCTTCTCAGTGAATGATAGGGAGTGTGGTGAGGTGATGTGACCGACCATAGTTTGGAATTGCTCTTCAGCTAGGTTCATGGGGATGGAGTCTTCTGCTAAGGCTTTGTCAAGTATGGACCTATGAGAAGGGGATAGACGTAGAAGTTCTAACATGGAGATGTGTGCTTGTGTTTTGTGGAGTTGATCCACGATATTGTATTGACTAGACGGAGGAGCGGAAGCTCCTCTAAGGGTGACCCTATTACTGTGGGTAGTAACATTGCAACCTAGATCTTTGTTGATAGTGATCACATTGATGTGTGAATCACCTTCTGAGATATGGTTAACAACATAGTCGAAGCCGACATTAGTGTAGTTTACGTTGTTAGAGCCATTGTTGTTTCTGTTGGAAGGTCCTCCCTGCTCGTAGCTAGGAAGAGGATCCTTGAATGCCTAATGATCGCTGTTGGAGCTATGTCTATGAGCTTGTCCATTAACAGATATTTTGTTTTTCTCTATTAAGTCTTGGATTATATGCTTGAGTGCAATACAATCATTTATCTTGTGCCCCCTATTTTTGTGGTATTCACAGAAGTCATTGTCATTCCACCAATGGGGTTTGACCTTTGGTTCGTACTCTCGTGCTGAGGGAAGTGTTATGAGATTGTTGGCGATTAGCTTCTGTAAGGCAGTTTCTAGTGACTCATCCAAAGGTGTGAACTTTCTCTTAGGTCAAAAGTTGGTAAACCTAGATTCGGTATTTCTTGGTTTGTTTTGCAAGGGGTTATTTTGCGGTGTCGATAGGTTGAAAATTGGTTGTTTAGGTGCCGCATTTTTGACATCCACCACCCCGTCATTCACAACGTTCTTGTTTTTCGTCCAGAATCTAGGTTTGTCATTGTTGGTGTTGGTACTGGGAGAGTCTTTATAGAGCTTGATTTGACCTTTTGCGATTAGGGCTTTTTCTATGATGAGGCCCATCTCAATGACCTTGCTAAAAGAAGTAGGACATTGGATTTGGATTTGGTAGCTTAGGTCCGTTTGCAAGTTGTGGACGAACATCTCTAGCATCTGTTTCTCCGGCATTTGGTGTGGGCACTTGCTTGCTAGTTGTCTCCATCTCTGTAAGAAGGCGGTGAAAGATTCTCCACCTTTCTGTTTGGTGTTACAAAGATCCACTATTGAGGTGTCATGCTCAATATTGTAAGAGAAGCGGGTGACAAACTTGTCTACAATCTCATTGAAATTTTTAATACCGGGTGGTAGTCTAGAAAACCATTCCATGGCTTGCCCACCTAAGCTTTGTGGGAAGAGTCGCATAAGGTAGGTGTCGTTATGTGCGACCTCGAGACAAGCAACGTTGAATTCTCTTATGTGATCCCTTGGGTCACCCTTTCCTTGATATTTGTCAAACTTAGGCACCTCAAATTTTGAGGGGAAAGGTATATGACCAAGACCCTATCAAAAGGATATGGTGAAATATCCTCTAGGGTGTAATGTTTAGTTGGTGCTCCCATTTTCATGTCTGAAATTTGTTGTTGGAGAGCTTCATATTTTTGGTTCATTAGACTTATGGCATCCAAGGAGTCAATTGTTGCTTTTCTCTTATCCGTGGGTATTTCATCTTATCTACTTCCTTCAGGGATTCTCTCTTCTTCAGTTTCTCTCAGAGCCTCTACATCATAACCTTTAGGAAGTTTTAGTCCTAAACTTGCTAGGTGTAAGAAGAATTTTGTAGGGTCTTGTGCAAGTACTCCTAATAGGCATTAAAATTTTGGGTCATGTTGCATTTAAAGGATCTCTTCTCTAGAAATTTCTTCATCACTTTCGTGACCGTTGGGAACACTTTTCTCTGCCATTTCTACCTGTTTTTGTTTTTGTAATCTTGTTAAGACCATACAAGGTAGTAAAGAGATGGGATGAGGCGAGATTATAAGATTTGAGCAAGGTGCTAGAACGAGACAAGGTTTTAGCACGGTTGTTCTTAGATCTAGATGGTGTCAAACAAAGTGGGATATACAAAAGTGATAGTCTAAGCTAGGATGTTAGAAATCTGTATACTTGATGTTGACTAGTCTTGTATAGCCCCCTAGTGGATTTCTGAGAGAAAAGGATAAGTAACCCTTGATATTGGAGACTCACTAGGTTTTGCTTGAGGTTTGATTTTGATCAAGAATAATTTGGCTATGACCTTGTTGGAAATTTGGAAGAAATTGGTGAGATTTTGGATGAGCTAGTAGCTATGGTGTGAAAAAGGAGAAATGGTTGATTTGCAAGGTCTCAATCATATTTTGAAAGACTGAAACAGGTTTTGAAGATGGTTTTTGAAAGGTTTTCGACAGTTTTGCTCTTTGGAAGATACTAAATTTTTGTTCTCAGGTTTAAATGTGCAGCAGTTTAAATGCACAACAACAAAGGTTAAATGCGCTAGGAGTTGGAGTGAATGCGCAAGAAGTCAGTTCAAATGCGCAACACTGGCATAAGTTTAAATGTGCCACAGCAAATGTTAAATGCATAGAAAGTCAGGTCAAATGCGCACTATGGGCAAATGCGCCACAATAAAGAGCAGATGCGCTGGAAGTCGAATCAGATGCACAACTCTGGTTTTTCTGTCTTGTTTTCTTAGGAATTTTGTAGAACTTGGAACATTTTCAGGATTTTTTAGTTTTTTTGTTTGAACAACTTGGTGTTTCTGAATGTTGTGACGTTTAATTATGGCAAAAGCACAACAAACACATAGAAGTTTTTCATGATTTTATCTTTTTATAATTTTTTTGTGTTTTTGGACTATTTTGACTCAAAGACAAGTACAACCTAGGCTGGATGGGACAATATTCATTGAATCCTCTAGCTGTGCCACTTAAAGCGTGTAGCTCCAGGATCTAGTAGCACCGGCTCCCCTCCATGGTACTCACTTCTCACGAATACCAGATCCAGGTTTCCTTAGGCTCCTACCCACACCAAACCTTAGGATTGTCCCTACTACATCTACTAAGAGTCACTTGAATCGAGGCCGCTTCAAGAGCTCTGCCCTTTGCATCAACGAATAGGGGTTTTTGTCTTGCTACACAATTGGTTCTTAGTTAGGGCAACCGTTCGAGTGGTTACACGTGCAGTGGCGCTACTCTCCTTTATGGAGTCTCCTAGCCTCAAAGGGTTACACCTATAAGGGTTTTGGGGGAGGTTGGCCGTCGGTGTAACACAGCAGCACTCATTGCTTGAGGTTTTCACCCCAAGCACAATTTATTTTAAGTGGCTTGGTAGGGCTTGGCTTTAGCCTGTTACCACTCAGGGTCATTCCCACTTGGACAAGCGTACATCCAAGGGTAGGCCCCCCTAAAGGTTTGACAAAAAGAATGACAAATCTGGCACTTTGATCACCCAGTTAAGGGGAGAGCATAAGCATATTGTCATTTGCAAGCATAGAGAACACTTGTTTATCCAACCTAGTTAAAAATAGAAAAACTAAATGCATTAATCTACTTGTACACTCACACGATTGTTAACTTGGAAGTGTTTTAGATCATAGAATTGTTCATTTTCCCATTTGTTAACTTTGAAAGTGATTAAGACATAGCATTGTTCATTTTCTGTTTGTAAAGATAGCAGTGGCCTAATTTAAGAAAATAGATCAACAATGCAGAGATAGCAATTGGGTTTAGTTACTTCCTTCCTAGTTATGAGCTATGTGAAGTTTGTATGAAATGCACTTGTTACTTTACCCCTAATTAGTCTAAGTGAACTAGACAAATCATCTAAATGACCTAATCCAACAACTCCTCCTACAAAACAGACGTTAGCTCAACATGCAAAAATCAGAAATCGTAAAACAAAAAGTAGAAGACAGATGCACAACACTACAACTTGAATGCACAGAAACAGGGAGTGTATGTAGCTTTTGTACAAAAGTGCAAGAACAAAAAGAAAATGCACAAAAACACGAGGTATATGTGCAATAACAACAGATGCGCCATTTGACAGAATAGATGCGCCGAAAAATGAGGTAAAAGTGCAACTATTACAGATGCGTAGTTAGACAAAGTATATGCGCATGTAGAACTCAAATGCCGAAGCCAAGTTTGGATGTGCAACTGCAGTGGTTGGATGCGCAACTACGGAGGTCAGATGCGCCAGACTATCGCATGCACCAATTCGCAAGGTAAATGTGTCACTTAGGAGGTCAAATGCGCCGGAAAACTAGATGCACCAACTCGCAAGGTAAATGCGTCGTTTGGGAAGTTGTATGCACAAGATGACTCTGTCAGAAACTTGTTCATCACCTGTACGGACCTGTCACTTAAACACTCAATTTTTGATTAGTAAAGGGGCAAGGGTCCCACGGTGGGTGCCAAAATGTGAGGGGGAAAATAGGTTAATCCAAAAGATTATAAAACCCAAACATCTATAGAATCTGAAGATAAAAGGAGATTGAAACAAATAAACAACAATACTTACACCCTTACCTTGCGTCTTCCGTAGTTCGCCTATCTCTCTTTAATCTTGGTGATGAAGCCCTCAGAAGCTTTTGCTCCCTTGCTTGTTAAAGATGACAAAGATGGAATGGCTATGATACTTGTGTGATTGAAGATGAGCTTCAACACACTTAAAATGGATATTATGAAGTGCTTTAGGAAGTGGGGGGTGCCAAAGGTGTGCTTGTATTCCTGCAACATAAGTTTGCACAAAATGAGAGATGATTGAAATGAAGAAGGAAGGTTGTATTTATAGAAAAAGGTGAGGGAAGATCAATGGTTGAGAAGAAAAGGAAAGATCAACGGAGGAGGCTTGTTGAGGAACGTGCAACAAATGGAAGGACAGATGTCATTTGAAAAGTAGCTTTGTTGAGTTAACTCTTCTCTTGATGAGGATGAGATTTTATTTTATTAAATTAGAATTTATTTTTCTAATTTTAGAGAAGATTTGCTTTAAAGGTGCTTTAAAACTGATTTTGCTTTTGTAACTCAGTTTTTGCTTTTATGTGACAAGAGGAAAGTATTTTTGGAAGATAAGAATGATTTTTGAAGATAAGGATGCATAATTAAATAAAATATTTATTTAATTATCTTGTAGATAAATGAGAGGAATAAAATATAAGAATATATTTTATTTTTGTGAAGATATTTGAAGAATAAAATAAAATATAAAAATATATTTTATATTTTATTTAGTGGAGGATTTAGATTTTATTTAAATAAAATTTGTATTTTATTTAAATTTGGAAGAATAAAAGGTTTTAATTAAATAATTAAAATTATTTAATTATTTAGCAGAATGAAGGTGATGTATATGAATTTAATTAATTAAATAAATGTGTTTATTTAATTAAATGAGAGGAAATGAATTAGATAAATAAATGAATTTATTTATTTATTGATAGAAGAATGTGAAATGATGAAATAAATATTTAAAATATTTATTTAAGTAGAGTCATGTCAATTTTAGGTGTATACATGAGTATGTGCCTACAAAGGATCAAGTTGCTAATATATTCACTAAGGCCCTTCCAAAGGACACATTTGATTATCTCCAGGAAAGATCAGGGGTTATTGCACCTCCTTCATTAAACTAGGTGCATAAGGAGATGCATCAGTCCAATGTACCTCAAATAATATTTTCTTCTGGACTGATTTAGGGGGGCTACCCTTTAGGGGGAGCAGGTAGTGATCTAAGATGATTGTTGCAGTCAAGGGGAGTAAAGAATGATTCCAATATGATTAGACAAAAAGTGTGCAAGTATGTGCAGTGGAGAAGATGTGAAGCCCTTTTCCATTGATGTCAAAAGGGGAGAGAAATCATGTGAAAAACTTAGGGGGAGTAAGAGTGTAGAAGTATGAAAACAAAGGGGGAGTTCTGAAGCAGAATTGTGTCTTGATGGTGGAACATCTTTTTCACATCATATGTTGCAATCAATGACAAAGGGGGATATTGTTGCAAGTATGGGCTAATTTGTATTGTCATTGATGTCAACATATTTGTGTTGTCATTTGTGTCAACTATATCTTTTGGCATTGATGTTTGTTGATGGATTGAAGAACATTGTATGAGTATTTTTCTCCGCATATTTCCTACATTGAAGACCAGAGTATGAGATTTGGATATGATTTAGAGAAGTGTTTGAAGAAGCTAAATCTAGAATTTGGTGGTCTGGATCATTGTGTAGAAAAATATCTAATTCACCAGTATGAAGATTGTGCATGGCAAGGTTTGCAGGGTGACTAGGAGAAAGTGTTTTGCTCTGCATTTCTCTGCAGATTGGAGTTTTCTCTTGCAATTCTCAACTTAAGCTTATAAGGTCCTTAGTCATCTTCATTTCAAAGGATAAGTGATTTGAAGATCTGGAAAACAAGTTTCTAATTAGCAAAGTTTGACAATATCTGATTGAGAATAGTCTTTGATCCATCTTCAAGTGAAACAAGTTAAGATCTATTGTGGTTGGATTTACTGGTCTCCAAATGATTCTATGATGTTCATAGATGTCCCCTGAATGCATTGAAGTTGTGTGATTAATCCACAAGTTGCAATGAAGATCTTGGAAGCGTGTGTTCAATTGTTCTTGGTGATTGCACCTGTCTGGCTGACCTGGATGATTAACACTCTTTGCGGATGAATCTCTTGAATTGTAGAAGTGTGTGGTAGCATGTGAATATGTAATTGAGTATGAAGTGTTCCTCATTTATTCACTTAGTCCACGAGATTGTTTAGGTCTAGTCCTAATTTGATGTCTGTATATATGCCGACCTTGGAGATTGTTCCAATGGTTGATGATTGTAATGCTGACCTTGATATACATTCCAAGGTTGATGAATTGTATAAATACATGTAATGAATTCATGTTTAAGGTGTGTGTGTGTGAAGATGCGAAGATAAGGTGTGAGTTGTAAAAGCAGAGCAGAGCAAAGGAGATATAATGCACTTCAATGGAACTGAACTCGAGCATGGTGTAGATGCTACTATATCAGTTCAATCCTTAGCAATGAGCCACATCCGGTAGTGAACAACCCCTAACAATGAGCCACCCTTGGCAGTGAGCCATCCTTTTGGGTAGTGAGCCCTCAACAGTGAGCCCTTTAGTAGTGAGCCACCATTTGATATTTGGTATTGTTACTACATTTAAATTGTGAGCTAACACTCACCGTGGTTTTTCCCTATTCAGGGTTTTCCACGTAAAAATTCTGATGTTCATGTGCATGTGATGTTGATGTGTTCAAGTTTTTGATTCTTATATTCATATTTATTGTTGATAATAGAATAAGGAATAAGTTAAGTGATTGAGAAATTGATTGTGGTGTATAGCAGTTAGAATTTTGATACAACTGATTCACCCCCCCTCTCAGTTGTCTTGTGCCATTCAAAAACTCTTTTCTATCAAACAACCTTGTGCAAGATTCATAGCATGTACCTTAACAATCAAAATCCTTCACACCCCATAATATCCATTACACCTAGTCTTTCATCATTCACATTCCTAAAAATGAACAAAAAAATAAAATATACATTTCGTCCTCCATCCTATATTAGCATGCATGCATCTATCATCCTCTATTCACATATTATTAACATTCATCATTCATCTCTAATTTTCATATCTCTTTCCATTCCTCTACTAATATTTTAATCCTTAAAATGCATCCTTTAACTAACTCAATCCATTATCATAAATCCTTTTCATTCATCATTAACTATATTTCATTCATTTGGAGAGCAGACCTATTTTCTTCAAACTCACCTATCCTCTAAAGGGGGAATCTCTAAGACAAATAATCCAAATCATCAAAAATCAAGGTTAAAATTTTTAATCCAAAATCCCTCCGAGTATTGAAGTATGGAAACCAATCATCGACCATCATTCCATCGACCCAATCAATCAACTTCAATCAATCAAATCAATATTAATCAATCATCTTCATTCTAATTTGCCTACCACATCTAATTAAATACTTTTTATTATTTAGTCAATTTGGCTATTTTTCACTCATTTATTCCAAAATAAATAAATAAATAAAATCCACTCATATTCTATCATATCTCTTCCATGATTCATTTCTATTTTTAATCCATTTGCAACGAAATAATTAAAAATAAAAATAAAAATAGTATATGCATGAGTCCCATCTCATGTCATTCATGATTTCTTTCTATTTTAAGTCATGTACAACTATTTAATTAGAAACAAATCAAGCTAGTTATCCTTATCGTCTCTTTCTAAAATCTACAAAATCTTTCTATTGCTAAAACATATTTATTCATACTAATTCTTTATAGTTTAAATGGTGCTCTTACTCTAATGACTCATGAGGCTCCCAGAATGGTGTTCCAATGGCTCCATCAACTGCCACAATGGCTCTAGCTTCTCTCCCTTGCTCTTTCTTAAAGAGGATTAGCATGCTCTCCTACTCAAAAATCTTCATTGCAATCGGTCCCTATGGTTTCTGATGGTAAGGGATTGAGCATAGGAAAAAAAGGATTTTCCTCCAGAAAAGGTTCAGTTGGTTCTGAAACCCACTTGCTCCAACAACACCCCAAAGGCTCCGATGACCCTAATCCTTTTGGCTTCCTTTCGTTAAATCACTCCTCCATATCAAATGATAATGGTGCAAACAAGGGAAAAAAGGGTTTTATTTTGAGTTCGATAGATAATAGCTTAGTTGGTCTATCTTATGACCACTTCCTCGACCTCTCTAGTGCAACTTTGACTCCTCAAACATCATCCTTTTCTATAGGTGGTGGTACTATAGATATCTCTTTTACATACAAAGCCAAAGTTTTGGTAGTTGTGGGGTAAAAATCACCCAGTCCCTCTCCAAAAATTGCCTAATCCTTGCACTTTAATGATGCATGTATTAAAAAGAAAAAAGGCTTGGCTGGTCACACCCACTTCCCTGGGCCCTCTAAAGTGGCTTCAATTCCTCAAAGATTTTCAACTATAGAAAGTGGAGGTAATGCAGAGCTCCCCTTCGTAAGCACAAAGAGCTTTGGCAGACCTATATCGGTTGTCCATAAGGTATGTGAACAAACCTCTTCAAATTTTTAGGTTTTTCCTCTTCTACAATAGATTTACATGTCCTTGTTTCTAAGAGTAGAACTGAACTAGGTGGTAAGAAGTTGTTTCCAATAGAAATCCAACCCCTCACATGTGCCAAGCATTCCCCTATTATAGAATTTAGGGAAGAGGTGATTGAAGAAGAGAGATTTTTTGTTGCACATGGTTTGAATGGTTGTTTCAATCATTTTTGGCCAAGCTTAATAGATTTAAGAAAATTGGCAACCCCACCTCAAATAAAATATGGAAATTTTATCCATGTGCACAGGGGTTTTTTATTGCAATTTTTTATTCTATCAAAGATCGGGATGCTATCCTCTTTGACCATTTCTAGATCTAGGGTAAAATTTCTCTAATGCTTAAACATTGGCATCCCACATCTAATCCCTCTATTGAATCATTCAATGTCTTGTTAGTTTGGGTTCGTCTACCAAATCTTCTACTCCATTTTTGGATTGATTCCTGCTTTTGAGCCATAGGCAATTCCTTGGGAGAATTTTTGATTGTTGACAATACAACTACAAATTTTACTCACACAACTTATGGTCAGATCTTAGTTGACCTAGATATCTCCAAAGATCTATCTACAAAAATTTCCCTCAAAGTGGTAGGCCGCACTTGGACCCAACCTCTCGACTAAGAAGGGCTTCCATTTCATTATAGGTAATGTTACAATATACATCATGTTGTTGTTGCTTGCCCAATCATGCATAAATTGATAAGATGAACCTCATGATGGAAAGGTTCTCATCTAGATCATGTTATAGTTAAAGTTGCAAATTCACATACTTGTCCTTTTAAATATTCTAAATATTCAATGCAAGAGAAAACTACATCTCATCAAGAGAAGGAGGATTCCTCTATGGCCAAATCTTAGGACAAGACTAAGGATCAACGAAAAAAAAATGAGGATCAAGAGAAAATTACTACCTCTTTAGGAGAAGAAGGAATCCTTCTTGGCCATACCACTTGACAGGACTACGGAGCAAGAGGAAAATGAGGATCAAGAGAAAACAGGGCATCGGTTATCAAATGAGATAGGCATTGAGGATGGTTTATGGACCCTTGTTCAAAAGTGAAAGAGAGTTAGATTCCAGGCCCCCACTAATTGCTCCTTCATTTCCAAACACCATTAAGGAGGGGGAACAAAATGTATCTTTTTGGCATTCTTGTCACTTTGCTACCAATTGCTTATGCCTGACTTCTTTCTCTATATTTGTTTTTCTTTTTATTAATAAATTGTTTAGGTGGTTTTCCACCTTTTATCGATAAAAAAATATACAAAATCTTATCCTTATCTTGAATCTATCTACATTCATTGCCTATAAATCTACCCTCATCTATTCCTAAATCATCAACAAAGAATGTGAATACACATGTACATGCTACATAAATCTTAAGTAACTTCATGAACAACCACATCAAATACATCCAAGAGCTCATATATTCAATAGGAAGGTATATAATTTTTTTTTTATTTAATTATTATGTTTTGCCTTTCAAGCTCTATTTGAGGTATGCTAGGTTTTGGAATAGTAGTTATTTGATTTTCATAATAGAACCATCTTATTTAATTCTAAATTCCTTGCACATAATTCACATTTATATATATTATATAAGGTAATATATAAGATATTTAACTATAAGGTCCAAGGGGTTGAGCTTAACTGGTTGAAACATTGGGTTCTTGTTGAGGAGACCCAAGTTCAAATCCCCATAGGGACATCTAAGTGACTCTTGGTCTTCTATAGTTAGTGGAATTCTAAGTTGTGACTCTTGGCTTCTAATGTGGATGTGTTCTAATTTCTAAATGTTCATGCTTGGGGATGAGGACCCCCATGTTGTGGCCTCACTGGTTCATAGCTCCGGTCAAAGGCATTCAACAATAAAAAAAGAAAAAGAAAAAGAAAAAAGGTATTTAACTATAAGATAAAAAATTTAGGTAACTCATGATAATTGATAAGCAATTGTACATTCTATATTAATGTTTGGTATAGAAAAGTTTGTTACAATAGCAACTTTAATATAATAAAAACATTAAAAAATTAAATTAAATGTAACAAAGTACAAACTATATTTACATAAATAATTAAAATTTATTTCACGTGAAAAATTAACCTTAAGATTTCATAGTCTATATTATGAAGTTAAAAAAATTATATATAAAATATTCTATATATAGTTAAGATAAATTCAATTTCACTTATTTATATTTTTTAAATTAATTTGTATGCAAATACAAATATAATTTTAAAATATTATACATTTATACATGTAAATTACACTTAAAAAATAAAATTATAATACTGGATATGTAATTACTAATTATATATTAAAAATAATAATAATTGACCTCGATATTATTATTAAGATAAAATTTGTCTTAGTTTTATGGCAAGTATAGGAATTTATAATTTATTTGTCATCTTATTCTAGCCTTCATGTTATTCATTTTTTATAATTATCTTTATATATTTTAGATATTAATTGAGCTCTCCATTAATGAAACATATTTCAATTTGATGGCTCCTCAAACTTTCCATCATTTGATGAATGATGATGGATGGTTATAGTTTAATTCTAGAAGGTAAATCTTGAAAGCTACATATTAGGAACACAAACCTCTAGAATCAATTGGGATCCATTAGATTCATTTAGATCAATGATTGAGAACTTGAAAATTGCTTAATAATAATTAATTTCCCACTCAAAATGTTAATATTCTAGTATAGCATCAGTAGGGTGAATTTACTAAAGTTGCAAGGCATCATTCAATTTTATTTGTACTTAAAGTACAAATTTGTGGTATGTATACTTGGCACTTGTCTCAAAATCACACATTGTGAAAAATAAGAAATCTATAAAATAAGAAACTTAGGTTGTAGTATTACCAAAATGCAATTTGATTGCTAAGTGGTACTAGTTGGAAGCAAGAGTGAGGTTGCATTCAAAATTCCAATATTAGTTGTGGTTGTGGAAGAGTCACCTAGTCATTATATTCATTTTTCTTGGTACATGAAACACTAAAATCTTACATTCTTTCAAACCTTCTATTACTATAAGCATTCAGTTTTAATTTTTTCATTCTTGGGGTTTAGGATCAAGGGTTTACAAGCATGTCTATTGCCACAGTAATCAAAGGAAAAGAAAAAATTAAATTAAATATGTTGAACTACTTAAAACCCTTTCTTTTATTGATGAATACAATGATATTTATTGTCCCATAATCACTAGTAGGTACACCTCAAATCTTAGATACACATGTGAGAATAAGGAAAATAATCAAAAGTTTATTAACAAAAAAGTGTCACTACACCATGAGTGGTTGCATTGGGATGAATGATCTTCCATGAGGTTTTCCCTTGCCAAAAATTTGTCATGGTTTTTTACCAGAATTATGATGAAAATAGAAAAGAAATTATTAACAAATACACACAAAAGATCTTGTACAATACCACACAAAATGTTGGTGTCGGGTTGGATTTTCAATGTAAAGAATTAAGAACCATCTCCATTAACCTAGAAATAGTTTCTAGTGATTATGAAGCAACTAGTCAAAATCCCAAAGAACATTTTCTTTAAAAAATAACAAATGACATCTAATAAGGTACCCTAACAGAAGCCTCCTCATGAAATTACAATTTTAAACAATGGGTTAAGGATACTATTTCTATACTAGGCTTTTACCTTGGATTGGATAGTGATAAGAAAGCGAATGTAACCTTCCTTGAAATGGTATACAATATCTATTATGGTCAACCACTTGTTGGATATAGATTTGTTGAACACATTGTAGAATCCATGCATAAACAATTTTTAATGAGTAAAGGAGATTGCAACACTAAGACCTTTAGGTTCACAACCTACTTGTGATGTTTAATTCTATGGTAGTTTTGGTGGATTATTTATGGCCAACAAGCTTCAAATTTAGGCCTATTTTGATGGTTAGGGCTAAAACAAAGGTTGGTTCCAATAACTGAGTGGATCTATAATATAATTGATTACAAATACTCTAATACCTACATTGCCTACAGCTTGTAGAGATTCCATTCAAGTACAATTAGGAATAAAATTCATTGACTAGTACTTCATGGAGAAAAATATTGTGTTAAGATTTTATGGATTAGGAGTAGAGCCCCACAAATTTCTAACATATGTGATGGACAGGGTTTTTGCATTGGACTATATATGGTAGATGGATATTACAAATCAATTATACTTTTGTAGTTAGCAAAAGAGGAATGACTTGGGGGTTGCTATGTTCATATTGGGGATGGAGACTAGAAGACATAAAGCTAATAGAAATATTTGGTTGGGCAAAGAAAGTATGTGAACCAAATATTGAAGAGACTCAACGCATACCATTGTGTGTTCCTATTTTGACAGGTACTAAGTTATTAGTTGAGTAGTGTTTGAATTCTCCAAGTGAGATGGAGGATATGGCTAGAGTACCTTATGCTAGTGCTATTAGGAGCTTAATGTATTCTATTGTCTGTACTAGACTATACATTTCCTAACAGTGGGATTCCTTAGCTATTTCATGGCTAATCCTAGATGAGTACATTGGGATGCAGTGAAGAGGCTCTTCAAATATTTATAGGGTACCTCTGAGTACTCTATTTGTTATAATAGCTTTTATACAAAAGACCAGAACTTAGTGACTACTCATGGATTTATAGATTCAAATTGGGGTGGTGATGTTGGCAGTAGGAGATCCACTAGTGGATATGTCTTCACTATGTTTGTCCTATTAGTTGGAAGAGTAAGTAGTGGGTTGTGGTCGCTTTGTCCACTATATAAATATAGTACATGGTAGCTACTTATGCTTGTAAGGAAGCCATCTACCTTAATTGATTGTTTTTAGATGTGATGTTGAGTCTAGGAGCTATTATAGTTCTATGTGACAATCAAAGTGTCACATGTCTAGCAAATAACACAACCTTTCATGCAAGGACAACGAATATTGATGTCTAATACCATTTTGTTCATGATATGGAAGAGGATGGGAGGATAAAGCTAGAAAATGTTACTACTTTGACAAATGTTACAGATTCTTTGATGAATCCCATGACCACAAAGAAGTTCAGGTGGTGTGATGAGTCTATGGGACTCATAGCCCCTAGAAATTAGATTTCAGTGTTGGATGTTTCCCTTTTATTCTTGAAAGGTATTTGACAAGTGGGAGATTGTTATGAAAAGGTGTCCCAACATTGCATTCTTTATGTTCATATTTGATAATTCATTTGTATTTTTCTATTTCATCTTTAGTGTTTTTGACCTCAAATGGGGAAGTTAGCATCCCGTTTTGAGGTGGAACTGTTGATTGTCTTTAGTGATTTTTCCCTCACATGAGGAAGTAGGTGTCCCACATTGAGGTGGCCCTCTTGGCCATGTGTCAAGATATTGGAAGGTGTGTAAGAGCATCTTGACTACTCATGATATGATTTACTATAATAGATTCTTATAATGCGTAAGAGCATGTAAGAGGGAGGTTACATTGGAATCTTGAACAACATTATGACAAGTGTGGACACTTTTCATTGAGCAAATTTATGCATTGAGAATGAAGAAAAAATTGAGTGCCCAAGTTTGGGTTGTCAAATATGACAATTTATAACATATGACATGTCAAGAATATGCTAAAAATAGCTTAAAGAACCTCTTACAAAGGAGAAGTTGGGATTTGGGCCCTTGCACTTGGGTTCCATACTTCCTTTGGACTTGCTCTTGGTTTTTAAAAACCATGTGATGGTGTATAGTTTGTTCACCTCCTATATATTGGTGGTTGGGATGGAGTAGATGTATATTTTTGTTGAGTCTATTTGTAGGCATCATTATGGTGTCAGAATTAGTCTAGATTTACATGTTGGTGATACTCTTGGAAGAAGCATAACCTTTTCATTATATTGTAACAATGATTATTACTAATCAATAAAAGTGGTTGGACTTTTTAGTGTGGGGTTTTTCTCCTCAAAAGGTTTTCCCCATGTAAACCCTTGTGTTGTGGGATATTTCTTTATATGTTTTATAAGTGTTTCTATTTCTTGTAATTGTAAAGATCTATATCTGGACAATACTTTCATCCAAGATTAGTGTAGGAAGTGTTTGAGTATACCTTGCTTCCTTTCAGAGTTATCGAATATGCTAGATATTTTGGATTTCTATTGTGCGGTCTCTAGATCTCAATTAGCAATGCATAAGAGTGAGTGCTTGATGACCTGTCCCAACCCTCACCCACCATGGATTCTTAAGGAATGGAAAGAAGTTAATTATGCAACCATTACCAAATACCTTTGCATCTCTTTTGGGATTGTTGTTTCTCTAAAAGACACATGGAATTAGTGTTTGAACAAGGTCAAAGGAAGGCTCTTATTTCAAACTAAGCAATTTTTTTCTGGGCACATTTAGGTCACTAATAAAATTCTCTTAGTGAGCCATGTCTACATTTCCTCTTAATGGCTACCCTCTGAAAGCTATTATAATGAGCTAACTCAACATATTTGCATCCTCTTAATGGCTAACAAGGGTAACAAGAAGGGAACGTTTACCAGTTCTTAGATCCATTTGATTGTTCTAAAACACAAAGGGGGACTTGGGATCATCAACCCATACGCCCAAGGGATTTTCCTTATGGAAAATAGATTGTGAGGGATCCAAAAAGGAATGTGTCTTGGAAGTAGTTGGGTTACTTTCATATTCAGTTCATTTCAGCTAGTAATCCTTAGGTCACAATGCATTAGTATGTTTAAGTCCTTTTGAATCCTTATTTTTGACCCATAGATCCACTACCTTTAAATGCATATGGAAGGTTTGAGAGTTAGTCTCAAGCTATGACTTTTTGAGTTTGATCAATCCCTCAGGCATAGACTAAGATTTTCCACCTTTTCCATTTGGTGGAACCAATTGACCAAACCAACATTTGACAAACATTTGGAACTGATTCCTAGGTCTAAAGAAATACACCTCTTCAAAAAGGGTACTCAAGTGTTTAAAGATTTGTGGGATGGTCTAAACTTCAATTGGAAAACTTGGTAATAACTCGAGACTTTCTTTAATCTCAATTGTATTGGCAAGCAACCTATGCTTGCATAAGCTTATTCGTCCTAACCTTTCTATCCTACTATCCATAATCTATAATTCCAATTTCTTAAAAGACTAGAAATGACCCAATAGATGTGGTATTCACTTTTTCCGCATCAAAGTGGTTTATAAGCATCTTTTCCACTCACTTCCATTTAAATTTGGTCTTAATGCTAAATGGAAGTGAAAGTTCAATTAGACTAAATGAAATAAACTTGGCTTACAAATCTAGAAATATAAAGCAGATGCTCGGTCTTAACTCATTGCATGGAAACTCCTTAATGTCAAGCTTCTTGTTGGCGATAGCCTCAATTTCATTTTTTTGCCTCCCACTTGTGCCTTTTGTGTTAAAAAAAGGTGTCTGTCAAGAATTATTTTTAGTTTTGCCATCATACTCATAAGCTTTGGCCAACCCTCTTATACTCCTTGCTTGCCCTTTCTTAAATTTTCAAGTCATAGAAGTTTATCATCCTTACTTTAACCATATCTCTTAGTGTGAATATAATTGATAATACTTATTATTAAGTGATTATCAAACAAAAATGGAAGTTGTTTTCTTATATTATATCCTTAAAAGGTTGAAATAGATTCACTATACTATCTTCTATTAATTCTTTATATCTCTTTTAGAAGATAAACATGATATATCTATATTTCCTTTCAAGCTTTCTCCATATATCTATGGTATCTCAAAAGCTACTATACCCTATAATTTTTTACTTAATTCAATATAAAAAGAAAATTATGTGTGTAAGAAATGTGTAATGCTCTTCAACCGAGTCCCACAAACCCTTCATTACACATCGCCACCGATAAATACTTAAACGACAAGAGGTTTTCAAGAAAATCCAAGTGAGAAAACGACCTTTGATTTGTTTTTCACTTCTATAACATAAATTTGATAAAGACGTTTGTATAATTTCATCTTTTATAGATTCCGAGATTTTTACTTTCAGCCACGCTCCCCACATGTTTCTCCTTGTCTTCATGCTTATGATCTCTCATCGTCGCTTTATTTAAAAAAATCATGATTTGTCATTTCAACTTTATTAGGAGAAGAAATTTTTTTTACCCAATTAGAACAAAAGATTGAAATAATTATATAAAGCATTGAAATTAAGAAAGAAGAATGTAGGGTTTTATGTTGTATATTTTATAATAGATGATGTTTTGATATTTGTCACCATTTTGTGTTGAATGTTGTAAGATGATATTTCTTAATCTTATAAGTTTGATTGTACTTTGTTCTAAGTTATTTCTACGATGTAAAGATGATCTTTGTACTTGTATATTCATCTTGGGTGTTTTTAATCTTTTCAAGTTTTGTTTTCCTTAATTATTTGAATAAGGTGGTACTAATAGATACACTAATAGATTTTCCTATCTTAAGTGCGGGAGTGACTTGCTCCCCTCCTTTTGTCTTAGTTAAATGTTTGGAATCAATTCAACAATTTGAACAAGTTTGAAGACACTTTAAGCAACCATGCAAATGACTATTTTGTCCTCCTAGATGTAGATGTAATGATAATGATGTCATATAATGATTCCCTTCCCTCCCATGATCATGTAAAATGAATTTAGGGTTTGTCCTTTTATACAACACCCTGGCACAAAAATTTGAAATTTTCATGCTTAAGTTAGTAAGTAATGGCTAGTAGGAAGATGGTTATCTTGGGCCTAAGATTAAATTTGGATTTGAAGGTTTTTGTGTGAAATATGTATTATTGATTTAAACCAAGTTCAAATTCACACACATAGGTTTGACCTAAGATAAGGGATAGAAAACTAAAGATCTAGTCTAGATTCTTGGAAGGTGTGGAATTAGGTTTGTCAAGGCTCATCTTAACTATCAACTTTTATGCAAAAAACATGTCATATGTACATTACTTATTGCATTTGGGACAAAAGGGTCAAAGTGTTACAAACAAAAAAAAAGTGGAAATATGCTAGGTATGCATTTTTTACCCTAACATTTTGTCTCCACTTTGACTTGCCTGTGAACAATGAATTCTGCATATCAAAGTAAACATGCAATCAACATGAAAATAAATAATAGGCACATGTGTAAAGGAAATAGGTATGGAGCTAAAGATCTATGCATACTCCTTGTAATGAATGCTCCATCTTAGTACTTGTAAACACAAAATTCCATGAACTATACAAATGTCATATTTGAATTATGGGAAGACAAGCACGAGAAGGTTATCCACAATCAGTTGTTGCATCATGGATAAGCATGGGTTGAGTAACTTAAAGTAAAGCAATAATGAGGTTCTTATTTAATGGAGATAGCATTAGATGAAGTGGAAGGAGGAGATGGAGATTGTTCAATTGTGTTTGCATTTTCTTTTAGATTTGTCTTATTGAAGTTATTATTAAAATTATTCCTTTTATATGATTTATCAAAGAACTTAGAAGAATTAGGAGGAGTGGAAGAAGAAGCAAGATCATAAGATAAATAATTGACTTTCTCTAACTTAATTTCATAATCTCACAAGATAGCACAAGGGTCAATGAAATTTGTGTAGTGTTTAAATGAGAGCTTGTCCATAATAGGTGCTTGCATATTCTCCATAGAAACCCATTGACTCTCAATATCCAACAAGTGAGAATGCATCTTGGCTAATATAGATTGGAATTGTATAACAAAATCACTTACGCTCTCATTAGGGCCTTGTTTGCAATTAATTATGTTAGTAAAATTTACTTGCAAGCCAATATGGCCCTAGAGGTGACTAATAAAGGCTTCTTCCAATTCATTGAAGGTTCTAATGGAACCATGTGAGAGAATAAAACTACTCAAGTGCATGGTCCTTGAGTGTATGATGGAACATCCTAGTTAAGATGTGATAATCATAAATAAGATACACACAATTAACATTAAACAATTGAAAATGGTCCCATTTAACATCAAACTTGGATTGATAGTATAGGCAAGGAGGTCAACATTCACCATAAACTTATTTAATGATTTTTTATTGAAATCAACAAAACTAAATTGAAAACCTCTATTATGGTTGAATGGGATGCTATGGAGGAGATTGGAAAATTGAGGTTGGAAATATCTAAAGGTGATGCAAGAGTCAAAGCACTTGAAAAGGGCATGGGAGACTTTGAAACTAACCTAAGGAAGGTGGTGTATTTTAGAAAAGCCTCTATTAGGAACTTACTCAAGAGCATCAAAGTGATACAAGACAAGTAATAATCCTATTGCACTAAAAAATAGGTTAGTCCAAGTTCAAGAACTAGAGGGAGAAGACATAGGGGTGAAAGGCATTGACAATGACAACCTTTCTATGATAGATGAACACCTCAAAGCTTTGCAAGAAGAATGGGAAGCTATAATTTCTCTAAATGAGCTTCAATTTTATAGGTTCTTTGTTTTTCTCATGTTTTGGTTCTATTACTATTTTATGTGGCTCTTTTAATATTTATTGTTACTACGTTATGGCTATAGTTTTTTTGTAGTCTAGTTGCAGTTACACCATTTTGTTATTTTTCTTTTAGTCTCTTTCATACAAGGGTTGAGTTTCAAAAACTCCTTGTTTCCCTTCATTAAAGAAACATCGAACTTGGCAAAGTGATAGGCCATAAAATTAGGTAGAAATGGATGAGAGAGAATGTTATGATAAACAATATTATGATGGAGGTCTATAGTGACCTCCTAAGAATGAGAAGTAAAAGCATTGAGTTTTTGGTACATTGTCCTCAAATGGTGGAGGGTGTGAGGTGTATCAAGATCAGATGAGTGGGGTAAGGGAGGAGAAGGTAATGAAGGAAATTAAGAACCATGTACAAGAAAGGAGGATAATGTCATAGAAGGAATTAAAGGGTAGCAAGAGGTGGGATGGGAAGTCATAGGAATGAAATAGGCTAATAAATAGAGGTGCTGGGAATGGATGATATGTCTAGAAAGGGATTAGTGCAAGAGGGTATGAGACCATAATGTGAAATTAGATTAAAAGAAAAACATAAGGGGAGTGAGGATGATAGAGAAGTGTGTTTATAAAATGAAGGAAAAAGTAAAGAAGGTGGGACCTACATCTATAATGGAATGGGGATATGGATATGTGGTTGGGAAGTTGGCTGCATTTAGAACTTGGTCTATAAATGAGAAGAGGTGTAGATGTAGAAGTAGGACCAATGTCATTTAGCTAAGATGATGTAGGATAAGGGTGGGTCGATGGGTTAATGATAGACTCAAAGGATATGGAAGGACTAGATGTGAACACAACCAAAGTAGATTCTTCAAATAGGTTGGAGGAATGAGGGAGATGATTAGAAGGTGCATTCACATGCACAATGTGCTTGATACATTACAAAACCTCCAAATTGAAGAGTGAGCGAGAAAAAGATTCCCTAAGGAATTAACAAGAGAGAAGTGTTGGTGCAATCAAGATCAAGGTCAATTGAGATTTAAACACCTAAAGGTGAGAGGCAATCAAGCAATGTTTATCACATTTTGTTTTCACAAGATGTGCATCATGATCAAATGTATCATCAAAGGGGTTCCTAAGGCTAGTTATTTGTGCCTCCTATTTATGATGTTAGGGAAGATGCCAAAATTAGGTCAAATGATGCCTAAACATTTATAGAGGGATGGACTCTAAACTTAGTGTAGAAATGGAAGGCAAAAGTTTTAAAATGGGCAACATTAACCTTATAGTATAAATGAAGGGAAATGTAAGAAGATTTGGTAATATGTTAAGAGTATGAAAGGGTGGATTGGGAAGAAAAGAGAAGGTAACTAATAGATCAAAATAGATAAATAGTAGATTGTGTATAAGAGAACTAGAGGTTTTTTTGTTTATTTTGGAACATTGAGCTGGCCCTATTTTAATTTTTTTCCTTATTGTTTTATATGTCACAAAGGTTGGATAGAATGAAGGTTGGGTTCACCAAAATGTAAATTAAAATAAACTACCTCCTAAATGTTCAAGATGTTCCTTAATTTCAATTTACTTATGGTGTCTAATATACTTTTGAAATCTAAAATCAATTAAAGATAGAAATGAACTAAAAAAATTAGATCTAAGTATACTAAAATAAAACAAATAGATATGGGAATTGAATATGTTGTTTCTTTAGTTAGTTCCTTGTATGTCTAGAAGATAAACTTATGAAACCTTTTATACCCTATGATATAGAGTCAATATAAATGATTAAGGTGATGCTCTATAATCAAAATATAGGTAGGTTAGGCCAATAAACAAGAGTAGGTACCATTAGGGGAAGTATTAACATAAAAAGGTCCAATAAAAAAACCTTAAAATATGTAATCTGTTCCTTTTGCTAGATGTAATTAGTTTAAAATGATGACATCATCCTATTTAGATATGTGTTTTATTTTAGTGTTTTTATTCATATAATATTGATTATTCCTAACCTTAATCACTTTAATTAACACTTAACTGTGCATTTTCAACAAACTTCTCCATTACATATGGTAAATTAAGGATTTTGTGGAAAATTGTTTGATATTTACTATGACATTTATTGAAGAAAAGGAAGAGCAAAAGTATTTTAAAAAATCTCCTAAAGATCACATGTTTCTTCTATGAAATTATGATGCTATAAATGGTTGATATCATAATGTATTCAAAGATTATTTGCTACATGGTATAATTTAGTAAGGATTTCCTACAGGGTAGATTGATCATTATTCATAAACCTTTAGGGTTCAAGATGATAAATAATCCACCAAAGAAACACTTGACTTGATGCTAAAAGCCCTAACATTAAGTTCTCAAAATAGTACCTCTAAGCCTGGTGAGTACTTAAGTCCTTGAGTCCTTGATATTATAAATGATTCCACCATTTGTTGGCAAGAGACACTATATGGATTCATGAATGTTGTCATTGATGGCAACAAAGTTCATCCCACACATCCGCAGGACATGGTATGTCTCTACCGGAAGTCAGAGTGAAGAATGTTGTGGTCCGGTAAACAAGAACAGAGCATGTGGCGAGGTCCGACAGACAGGTCCGGATCTCTCAGAGGAAGCATCTTGGTGAAGTGCAGATTTGGGGAAGTCAAGAGGAGTATCTCGACTGATAGGTTCCAAGGTTTGAGCCTCCGGTGTGAAAAGAATAAAGAGATATGAATGTTTGAGTGTCAGGTTCTCATGTGATAGTGTGAACAGAGGAAGAACTAACTGGCAGAACATCAAACATTATTCCAGATGTGTTACTGATGTTGGTGAAGGTTATGAAGGCATGAATTATGTTTAGCCGACATGATTAATGATTTCCATAAGTATATCATTGATTCGCATTACTTGGTGTGCAAGGATTCAGCTGACAGATCAAAGTTTGTGAAAAGATTGACTATTCCAGGTGCTGACTAGAAAGGTGATGAAATCGCTTGTGCGGATATATATACACGATGGATTTAGTTGTGAGAAGTGTGTGTGTGGTGTTATTGATGTGCGAATAAAAGCAGAGCAGAGGAGAAGCAGTAAGGAAGGTCTGGTATGTGAAAAGAAAGTAGCATAAGAGAAGAAGAAAGATGAAGTGCAGCAGATCAGTGTACTGAGCCTAACTGGAACTGAACCCCAGCATATGTGGATGCTACCAATCAGTTCAAGTATTGTATAACACTCTTTTTGTAGACAGTGTGTCTCTTGTAGGTAGTATGCCTCCTTGTGAGCAGTGTGCTCAAGTAGTGAGCCCTAATTGGCAAGTGCCATTTTGTATTTCCATTCTTCTAACAGAGAATACAATCTTGGGTTAATCACCCCGTGGTTTTTTCCCTTAACAGGGTTTCCGCGTCAAAAATATTGTGTCATGTGTATTTCCATTTCATGATTATGTTTGCTTATTTGGATTAATGTTGCATTGATTATTAAGTAAGTTAAGAAAGAAGACAATAGTAAGATGATTGATTCACCCCCCCCTCTCAGTTATCAACACCATTATAGGCATTTCCCTTGATGGAAATGATGTCTTAGAAACCTCAATTTCAAACATCAAGTGCTACTCATCCCTAGAATCTATGTAGACACCTAGAATAGGAGATGAACTACTGTGCTAATAATTGAAATCACATGTACAAAAGGTTGATAAATCTATTCCAATCCAACAAATGTTATCACATCTAAAAGGACTTCTTGCCTCTCCAAATAGACTCTTAGCCACCATACCTGAAAGTACTCATAATTTCATTATTTCATTTGCCAACATAACTCACATTTAGAAGGATCTAATAGCACCATTGTACCTTATTTATACTTGTGCATGCATTCTATTGGATCTAAGTCTATGATGGAGTTTTTAGTTAATGTTTTTAGCATTCCACTTCAAAAGGTAGGTAACATAGCTTATTTTGGGATGAATGCTTTAATTAGTAATGTTAAAGGTAATTTTAATATCAATTTTTTTAACTTATTATTTTAATTTTAATATTTAAGGATTTGGGCATGAATTTCTTATGTTTGGATAATTCTATCATCAATTTTTTATATTATAATATTATCCTTCCAACAAACATTAACATAAATTTTCTAGAAATGATAGTTTAGGACTACTTATATTTGATATATTTTTAGGTTATCAATCTAATGGAGTTACCCCAAGATACCTCACTTGAAAAACCAATAACACAAGCACTACTATTTGATTCTATGGGGAAATAAATTAAAGCCTCAATCTTCTCACCAAGGTAAGTCATCTCATCTAATGATAGCCAAAAGATAAGAAATGTGCAAGATGATGATACCTTTGAATGGTTTTCCTAGGTAAACATCAATTCACCAGGTCCAAACCAAATTGATGATTATGTTCAAATAGAGAATGAGTTGGAGGAACAAGTTGATGACTATACTAAAATTGTGAATAATGAAGATGGTGAGGAAGATGATGAGAAGAAAGATGGTGAAGTCCTTGATGATAAACAACGTGAGTAACCTTGTCAAGGATTGAACAAGGTTTAAGTCCATGATAATGGTAGAATTCCTACTTTCACAAGGAAGCATACTCACTATGTAAAATAGTGATGATGAAATGGAAAGAGAAGTAGTAGTTTCTAATTTGTATCTATCAACAAGTAAGGTTCATCTAAAGTTAATTTCCACTCCCAAGAGAAAACACAATTATTTCTCATCATTAAAATTTTATGGATTCCCATCATGGATATAAATATAAAAGGAATTTGATGGAATGAGAATGGTGTTCTTGAGATAACTGAGATAGACTAATATAATGGACATAGAGGTCTTTGATATTTACCTCAAAATATTAAGATATGGTTAAAATACGGTAAACATAAAAATAAGGAACATTTTCTATCTATGATTTATACAAATATGAGTTTTATTGGTAATCTTTTTCATATATAAATACAAATACTACAAATTTTGTAATTAGTACTTTAGTTACAATTGGTTCTGGGATTTATTCTTGTGCTTTTATTAGTTCACCTTATGACATTGATTTGATTATGACTTACAATGTTCATTAATTTATTAATATATGTGTGGATTTCTTTTTCTTAAAGCTATATCATTTGCATGTACACATGAACAGATAGAAAAGTAACAAGCATGTCCCTTTTTAATGCATCCTTGTACCCATTTTTTTTCTAATTGATTATGCTAGACATGGAAAATTACTATTTACCATGGTCTACCTCATTATCCATAACATAACATTTACATATTTTTTAGTGACATTTTTCCATGTGCACCTTTATTAAAAAGTTTGTTTTTGAGATAATGTATAGGTGGACCATGTTGTTACAAAGGGATTATTTTGGATCATGAATTCATAGTTGAACTTCACATGGGGTATTTTACACCTATATTCATTTCTGTACACATATTTTCAGATAACAAATATTGGATCACCCAATTATACCACTAAAGTGATACTTTTTATAGATTCATTAGACACTTGATTATTATTTTTAGGCATTGCTCCAAGGTACAAATTTTGAGATGATGTATTTTGTGGGTTTCCATCATGGATATTTTTCAAAATTTTATTTTCACTACCATGTAATTACACATAAATAATTCAAAGGTTGTTAGATTTTTCAAGTTATTCAAATTTTCAATTTCAACAATTTATAGCTCTATGAGGAGTATTTTCATATCATTATAGATCCTCCTAACCCATTCATTCTTCTCCTGTTTGGCTTTCACTTATGTTCCATTATAGTTATATCTTTGTCTCTAGGAGGTCCAATTGATATATATGTTGTTATTTCATGTTAAGATCTTTTTAGATGTGCTTACATTCTCACATCCTCTATGACATTATTTCTTGTGTAGTTTATTTACACATGGTTATTGATGTTGTTGTCCTCACCATTTGAGGGTAGTTATATCTTTAGGAAACATTTGCATGCATGTGTTACCCTTAGAGATGCACTTGAAACTACCCCTTGTCCCATAGTCCTAGCCACTTATTTATATTACTCATAGAATTTTGGCTCAAACTTGAAATGCCCAACTGGGTTACTTGTCCAGGAAATGCCCAACTAGTTTAAATGTCAAGCCACCAGTCCACATATTAGGGTACCTACTCCCCCCTTCCACAGTTTTTTCATGATATATATTACACTTCCCTATGATTCCATGATATTATATAGTGGCACCTATTTTTTTCCTTCCTTTGGTGAAACATTATGGGGCACCTTGCTTTCTTTTTCACACATGATTTCAAAATTACAACATCCTATGTTTTTGCATGTTTATCACATGGTGATATCTTTACATTCTTACATGTTTATTTTTTTTTATAGGATCATGTATGGTACTTATTTCCCCCAATTCCTTGCATCCCTCATATGCAACCAACTAGAAGGGGCATATAAAGTCACTAATGTTCTTTCTTGTTGAGAAAAATTGTAGTTACCATCTCATCACCATGATGATTTTATTTCCATTCCTAGAGGAATACTGTTATTTTTGTCTAGAAAGAGTACTAATCTTATTTTTTTTGCAAGTAAATTCTAATTTTAGTTTTAGATGGAGTCATATTTTTTCTCCAGTTACAGTCCTATTATTTCTACTCTAAGAAGAGTCTTATACTATTATTTCTTCTCAAGGAAGAGTCATATTTATGTTTCAAAATAAGTCATATTGATGCTCTAGGAAGAGTCCTATTATTATTTTTTCTCCTAGTAGATTTATTTTCATTCTTGGTGAAACCACTTTACCCTTTCTACAAGCTCCTTTACAGCTATTTTATTATTATTTGTTGTTTGTAGATAGTTTTAATAGTTATATTTATTACTATTTTCAAAAATACTTGAAAAATGAAACTCATTGGAACTATTTATTCTATGCTTATATGTTTCTAGATGGAGTGTTCATTATAAGGAGAGTACCCATAGTCAAAATCCTTATTCATATTATTTTTTTGAGTGTCTAGGTGTTTACTTTCATGTTGAATTATATTTTTCTCTTTTACATGCATCTTCATAGAAATTCATATGCAAGTCAAAGTAGGAGCATAATATATTCGTAAAAAAATCACACCTTTTACTTTTCCCCTTTGTTTTTGACTCACTTTGTCCCATTTGTCCTTGATCTAATATCTAGTGTGCAAAATGACATGTATTTTAATGGAAGATGGTAAATAAACTAAATTTAATTTGACTCCATTGTAATACATCCCAAGGTACCATGCTTGATTCTCTATGTTAACCATTAACTATCCCAAGTCATTTGTCTAAGTTTATAATTAACCTAGATAAAACTTACATGTACATAATTGACCCCCAAAATTTTAATTTTAATTTAAAATTGGGTCCATTACCTCCCTCCATCTAGCCATTATGATCTACCTAAATCGTAAAAGATTAAAAATTGCATGCTAAGGTGTTGTATAAATAGAAAAAATCCTATTTCCTTATGATCATCTATAGAAAAACATTGAGGGACATGTAAGACCTAACATAAGAAATCATGCAACAACATTAAATCAACACTTTAGGAATATTAGATGAATATCTATTTTATTTGATCATTGTTCTATAATGTTGACTCAATTATAAGGTTTGACCGAAGGAGAAAAATCCTATCTTAGCATGTTCCTCAATGGTGACCATTGACAATGCTCCATTTTAGTTAGGTTCTAGACATTAAGGTGAGTAGATTTCTCACATCAATTTAAGCATAATGTACTAACCCCAGAATATGCAACAATTATTATTTTTAAATCATAACTTACTATAGATCACATACAATGACTGCACCAAAATAGGTTTGAAGATGATTGAAATACATTCATGCTCATTAGGCCTTCACAAGAAGGTTTGAATTTAAACACTTACAACCCTGTTGATAATTTGCAAGAATACATGACATAAATTCATAACGGCCATAAGAGAACATGGCAGAAATTTATAACAGTAGTAGGGAATTTCCAATAATTCATTTGTTCTTCATACAACTAGTAAGAGGAGGTATGATTATTTCATCAATTATGCAGCAGTATTAAGGAAATTCAAATAATGAAATGCAAATAATGAACAATACTCACATGGGTGTCTCCTTGATTAAGAGAGCTGTAAGAAAGTGGTTGTTCACCTCGTACGATCAGACACCCTCCAGCATCTAGAGTGCATGGTGAATCCCACCTTAAGGATAAGAATTCCCTATCCCAACCCACCAATGGACTCTGGGATCCATAAAGAGATGATTATTCATGCCAAAGATTTTAGAAACCACGTAACCACTGACCCACAGTATCAAGCTTCCAAAAAGGTTTCCTATTACTATATTAGCATAACTAGACCAACAGCCATAGAGAGTAAGAAAAACTAGAAACTAGATCTTGAAACAAACTGGTCCTTTGTTTAAATTTCAACTTTGCTAAAATGACTTTCTACTAATCTTAAAAGCTACAAAATAGTAAACAATTGCATCCTTCACCTGCATGCCATTGGCTCTAGAACCTACATGCTATTGGTGATAGCCATTCAAACCTGAGAAGTCCCTAGCATTCTTCACCGGTATACCTAGGTGATAGCCTACTATTTCTAGATACAACCATATCACTCTACTCGCAGAGCATGCTCCCTAACTACTATCAAGCTAGAGCATCGATAAGGTTATCTTAATGTGGGTTACATGATTTCCAAGTTGGTGATCACCACGAAAGAAGCAGAACTACTACGTTATAGGAGTAATGCAATCCTCCTACCTATGCCCTTGTAGAGCCCATACTCCAATCGTTGTGTTGCCATAGAGGTTGGCATCTGTATCCGGCTTGGTTTTGTAACTGGACTAAGTCATCCTAGAGTTAGATAAACAAGACAAGCCATATAGTTTACCTACCTATGGTCTTGACCAATGACTTATGGTGTCTATCTTAATATTAGGAGATAACCATTTTCTTTTCATAAATTACATAAGCTTGGAAAAGGGTTCATTATTGGCTAGCTAAAAAGGTATATACTTTTCATGATTTAGAGGCTACATAATTCAACTAGCTGTAGTGCCCCTCACCTTGTCGTCTGTTAGATTAATGATTGCCTAGTAGGATTCAACATTGTGATAGTATCTTGGATCATTCGATGATGGATTCTTTGTTATCTTAACAGTTGTTGATGTTGAATTATGTTATTTTATACTTTACAACTTGATAAATGCTTTGATGTTATTTGTTATATTTGATTGTGAGATAATTGTTTGTTCTATGTTGTTGATTAGAAATTAGAAATCTTGGTCAATATAGTTAATTGCTTACGCATGAACGTGAATGGAACAGTGTCGTATTACTCGCTCTCGAGTACCCTACCCCACTACGATTTTCGTTCACTACATGACTGCATCTGGATATATATATCTTGTTTAACCGTGTGGTTGTTGCAGGATGCAGGTACTTGGCACCGACTCCACCTGATTTACCAGGTCTGAGCATGCCTTCACCAATGGAATAGTTGTTTGGAGTTAACGTGAGGTCCCCTGTCATTGTTGTCTAGTTGTCAGATTACCTTTGTGGTCATTGACTGTCATTTGATCATGACTTGCGAGCAGGAATGTTACACCCTGTAGTCTATCTAAGTCAGAAGATGTTTTTGTGTGTACGAAAAGATTGTGCATTACATAGAATTATATTACGGAAAAGGTTGCTAATTAAATATATTGTTTAATGTTGATAATCGTTAATAATTGTGGTAAATAAATTATAGTTTGTGGGAAATAAAATTATGGATTAATAGTTATAAGAAACTATGTATTATTGAATTTAATATTATTTGCAATAAATATGAATATGTTATTTAATTATGTATTGGATTTAGATCAGTTACTGATGTTAGTAATGTATGTTAAATTATGTTAGTTAATTTGTAAGTAATGCAGCCTTGAAACCTTATAGAACCTGTTGTAAGTTAAATGGTATAATCAGTTATGTTAACATTGCTTTGATATTTTATCCACTTAAAAAAAAAAATTCCCTGTATCATATAGTGTAAATGTAAATTTCTCTAAGCTATTCAGGGCCGGGCATTACATCTGGTATCAGAGCCAGGTTTCTAACACTAGGCACTCTAGGTTTATATGAGCCCATTAAGCTATACTAGTTGCTTAATCTTTGAAAGATATTTTCATTAGTAGTCCTCGCCTAGCAACTTGAAGTTGTTCTTGGATGTACAATCAGGAAGATGCCTAGGGGTCAAGGTCGAGGACGTGGGTGAGGTAGGGGACATGGGAGAGGGGGTGCTAATAACCCTCTTCCTAGTTCCCCTTATGGAAGTACACAACTAGGTGGGGGTGAGAATCAGGAGAATGAGGAGAATCAAGGTCAGCCAGAGGGTGCTCAGCTATGCCAGCTTCTTGAAGAGGTCCTTGCTCGTCTAGGTCCTAGGCAGGAGATGGATCAATCAGAAGTGAGAGATAGAGAACGATCTCCTAGAAGGAGAGAAACCATGGCTGAACAAGAAGCTATTCTTGCAGGCCACATGCGAGATCTTATGAGAGCCCATCCTCCTACTTTCGATGGGTCTGGTAGTGGTATGGAAGTAGAGACATGGCTAATTGATTTAGAGAGGTGTTTTTCTATGCATCCATATGGTAGCAACACTAAGGGAAGATGTGCCATCATGCATCTTAGAGGTTTCGCCTCTACATGGTGGCGACTAGAGGAACAGAAGTTACATCTAGATATTGGCACAGTATCTTGGGAACTATTCCTAGAAAGGTTCAGAGCTTGATTTTTGTCAGACCACTGGAGGCAATGTCGAGCGGACGAGTTCCATGGATTGAGACAGAGGGCCATGATAGTGGAACAATACGAGCGTAGATTTTATGAACTCAAGCAGTATGCAGGCATTGGAAATGATGAGGCCATGTTGGTTCAACATTTTATTAGAGGTCTGAATGCACGCATCAGTGGAGTTCGAGTTTTCAATCCGAAGACCATGGAGGTGGCAGTTGAGAAGGCTCGACTGGTGGAGGAGAATTTGACCATGGCTTTAGGGGGTCACATAGGTGTGCAGATTGGTAGTGATTCTCGAGCAGGTTCTGGGTTCTAAGGTGGCCAGTTCCATACAACGGGTAACTCAAGGAGTCATTATGTACCTTCTAAGAGTGGACAACAGCATCAGTTTTCCTAGACAAAACCAAAGCACCCTCAGTCTCTACAGAGTAATAGGTTCCAGTCTAAGAAAGATCAGAGTTGGCTAAGAAATAAACGTCATCGTCCTGATCAGCCAACTCAGAGCACACAGTCGACAGCAAGTAGAGGAAGTTTTCAGTAGTCGAGTGCTACTGCAGGCAGTAGAGGTTTTGGTAGGGGAACGGGATGTTTCTCTTGCGGCCAGCAGGGCCATATTGCCAGACTATGTCCGCATAAAAATACTACAGGATTTGGTCAGAGGCCCACAACTTCAGAGCCAACTGTGGGAGATGCAGGCAGGTCACATAGGGTGTTTGCGGCGGTAGATAATCACCAAGTAGAGCATCAAGGCACCGTTGTGGAGACTACAGGTGTCTTGCAAGGTATTACAGTTTCTATTCTTTTTGACTCTGGTGCTTCAGATTCTTTCATTTCCCCTTCTATAGTGGAGCGTTGCAAGTTGGTGGCAACAAAGCAAGATGTTAAGTGGCAAGTGGAATTGGCCTCTAGATCTAGGGTCATAGTAGACTCTCTAGTGTATGGTTGTGAGTTGAGGATAGGTCCTTTACCTACCACGGTGGATCTCTGCATTATACCCCTAGGATCCTATGACATAGTGTTGGGTATGGATTGGTTGGATGCTCATCAAGTAGTGATAGATTGTCGCCACAAGTTAGTGAGGTGTGTTGATGAATCTGGCAGTCAGGTAGAAGTGGTTGGTATTCAGAGACCCATCTCTTTACGTATGATTTCTGCCATGCAGTTGAAGAGATGTATGCATCAAGGATGCAAGTTGTTCACCGTAACGGTTAACGACTTAGATTTTGAAGAGAATAGGGAGACATCCCTCGATGATCATCCTATTCTCAAAGAGTATGCAGATGTCTTTCCTAGTGAGATTCTGGGAATGCCACCTAAGCGTGATATTGATTTTAAGATAGACCTTGTTCCCAGAGCAGAACCTATTTCACGAGCTCCATATCAGATGACTACCTAGGAGCTTAAGGAGCTTCGGTTGCAGCTAGAGGAGTTGTTAGCAAAGGGGTTCATTCGCCCTAGTGTCTCTCCATGGGGAGCACCAGTTATCTTTGTGAAGAAAAAGGATGGATCACTTCGGTTGTGCATCGACTATCGACAGCTTAATAAAGTGACTATGAAGAACAGATACCCCTTGCCACGAATTGATGACCTCTTTGATCAGATCAAGGGGGCTAAGGTTTTTTCAAAGATAGACCTAAAGTCAAGATATCATCAGTTGCACATCTTTGAGGCTGACATCTACAAGACAGCGTTTCGCACCCGTTACAGGCATTATGAGTTCACTGTTGTACCTTTTGGGTTGACGAATGCACCATCTGTGTTTACGAGTCTGATGAATGGTGTATTTCGCACCTATCTCGATAAATTTGTTCTTGTATTCTTGGATGATATATTGATTTACTCAAGGTCTATAAAGGAGCATGAGGAACATTTACAACAGGTTCTGCAGTGTTTAAGAGAAAATCAGTTATATGCAAATTTGGCTAAGTGTGATTTCTTTCAAACAGAAGTGAAATATTTGGGACATGTTATTTCTGACAAGGGTATTGCGGTGGATCCTTCAAAGATTCAAGCCATCATGGATTGGCCTGCTCCCACCAATGTTTCAGAGGTTCGTAGCTTCATGGGTTTAGCAGGCTATTATCGATGATTTGTGTAGGGATTTTCAAAGATAGCTCACCCTATAACTTCTCTTCAGAGAAAAGGAAAGAAGTTCATTTGGTCAGAACAGTGTCAAGCAGCCTTTCAGACTCTTAAGGAGCAGTTGACTAGTGCACCCATTTTAGCAGTGCCTGATCCTGCCGGAGACTTTGTGGTGTGTATTGATGCATCCTTGGAAGGGTTAGGAGCAGTTCTAATGCATGAGGGTTGTGTGATAACTTATGAGTCCCGCAAACTCAAAGATCACGAGTTGAATTATCCTACACATGACCTAGAGTTAGCTGCTATTGTGCATGCATTAGTGAGATGGAGACAGTTTTTATTGGGGCATCAGTTTGAGCTACATAGTGATCACTGAAGTTTACAGTACATATTTACACAACCAAACCTGAATGCAAGACAGAGGCGGTGGATGGAGTTTCTTTGTGAGTACGATTTTGAGGTAAAATATATCCAAGGTAAGGAAAATGTGGTGGCAGATGCTCTCAGCCGGCGGAAACATGAACTTTCATCAATCACTCTTGGAGTGGATTTGAGAGGATAGATTCTTGTAGCACTCCCTACAGATAGATGGTATCAGGAAGTGAAAGCAGAAGTTGAGTCTGGTAGAACCTTGGAGGGCAGATATGTCAGATATTCTATCGAGTCAGATGGTCTCTTGCGGCATTTAGGTCGCATTTATGTTCCTTCTACAGAGGGTCTCCATACCTTAATCATGACTGAGGCACATCAGGCACCTTATGCAGCTCATCCAGGTGTCAAGAAGATGGATGCAGACCTCCGTCTGATATATTTTTGGGCCGGAATGAAGAGGGATATTGCTGATTTTGTTTCAAGATGTCTGGAATGTCAGAGGGTTAAGGCAAAACATCAGCATCCCGCAGGTCTCCTCCAGCCACATCTGATTCCGGAATGGAAATGGGACATCATTTCAATAGACTTTATAGTTGGCTTACCCATGTCATCTCATCGTCATGATGCAATAATGGTCACTGTAGATAGGCTTACAAAAGTAGCACACTTTTCTCTTGTCCAATCTTCGTATAATGCTTCTTCTGTGGCTAGAATTTTTATGGAGGACATTGTCAGATTGCATGGGATTCCTTGCAAGATTATCTCTGATCGTGATCTAGTGTTCACTTCAACTCTTTGGACATCCCTTCAGCATGCATTAGGGACTCAGTTAAACTTCAGTTCAGCGTATCATCTAGAGACTAATGGGAAAACTGAGAGGGTCAATCAGGTCCTCAAAGATATGCTCAGAATGTATGTCATGGATCAGCAAAACCGTTGGGAAGATTATTTGCATTTGGTGGAGTTTGCGTACAATAATGAGTACCATATTTCTATTGGCATGTCTCCTTTTTAGGCTCTATATGGTCGTCCTTGTCGTACCCCACTGAGTTGGGATCGTCTTGAGGATAGAGTTCTCCTTGGACCTCAGATGCTCCAAGAGATGGAGTAGCAGGTTGATCGCATTAGAGAGCATCTGGTGGCAGCACAAGATAGACAGAAAAAATATGAAGATGCTCATAGACTTGATCATCAATTTTTAGTTGGTGATCGGGTGTTCTTGCGGGTGCATCCGTGAAAGAGTCTGATCCATTACGGAAAGGGCTCTAAGCTTGCATCGTGCTTTGTAGGGCCATTAAAGGTTTTGGAGAGAATTGGTCCTGTTGCATACCATCTTGCTTTGCCGCCTAGCTTGTCGCGCATCCATGATGTATTTCATGTTTCTATTCTTAGACCCTACCATCCAGATATTTCTCATGTCCTTGATTGGAATGCCTTACAGGTAGAGGACGGGCAGCTAGCTTTGGAGCCCGTAGGCATTTTGGAGCATAAGAGACTCGCTCTCAGGGGCAGAGTCATAGAGTAGGTAAGGGTCCAATGGGATCCTAGTGATGAGACTTCAGCTACCTGGGAGGATTCATCCCGAATACGAGAGCTATATCCATATCTATTTGCAGGCTTCCAGGAGTAAGCCTGATCCTGGGGGGGAGGATGTAGTGCCCCTCACCTTGTCGTCTATTAGATTGATGATTGCCTAGTAGGATTCAACATTGTGATAGTATCTTGGATCATTCGATGATGGATTCTTTGTTATCTTAACAGTTGTTGATGTTGAATTCTGTTATTTTATACTTTACAACTTGATAAATGCTTTGATGTTATTTGTTATATTTGATTGTGAGATAATTGTTTGTTCTATGTTGTTGATTAGAAATCAGAAATCTTGGTCAATATAGTTAATTGCTTACACATGAACGTGAATGGAACAGTGTCGTATTACTCACTCTCGAGTACCCTACCCCACTGCGATTTCCGTTCACTACATGACTGCATCTAGATATATATATCTTGTTTAACCATGCAGTTGTTGCAGGATGCAGGTACTTGGCACCGACTCCACTTGATTTACCAGGTCTGAGTGTGCCTTCACCAATGGAATAGTTGTTTGGAGTTAACGTGAGGTCCCCTGTCATTGTTGTCTAGTTGCCAGATTACCTTTGTGGTCATTAACTGTCGTTTGATCATGACTTGCGAGCAGGAATGTTACACCCTAAAGTCTATCTAAGTCAGAAGGTGTTTTTGTGTGTAAGGAAAGATTGTGCATTAAATAGAATTATATTACGGAAAAGGTTGCTAATTAAATATATTGTTTAATGTTGATAATCATTAATAATTGTGGTAAATAATTTATAGTTTGTGGGAAATAAAATTATGGATTAATAGTTATAAGAAACTATGTATTATTGAATTTAATATTATTTGCTTTGAGCATTTAAATAAATAAATTATTGATAATTTAAACTGTAAGATTTAAATAAATAAAATAAAATTATTTCTTTTTGAGTTGTATAGTTTGGGTAGTTGCAAGGAATTAGTTTAATTAATTAATATAAACCCTCATTGTGGAATAACAGATTATTACCAGAACGGAGAAGAGGAGGGTTTAAAGAAAGAGGGTGGATGGGTGTGTCGGGGGAGGAAAAATACAAAAAATTTCTGGTTGTAGGATTTTGGAGCACCTTTTTTGAGAAAATCTGAGGGGAAAACCTTCTGGTTTAAGATTTCAAGCCGGCGATTCGTAGCTTAGTGAACTTTAAATATTGCATATTGGTCAGGAAGCAAACCGAATCTCTCATCTGCCTCTTCTACATTCCGAGGTACCGTACATCCATTTCAATCTACAATACGTTTTAATACAGTTAATTTGCAATACATTTTACATTAATCTGTAACACGTTGGGATATGTCACGAATTCCATTTTTGATTCATACATTTTGATATATCAAGAGTCTATTTTGATTTTCCCTTCATCTAATTATAATAGGGTTCATTAGCCTGTGTCTTTGATGCATCTCAGAAGTGGCTCTTTTATTCTACTCTCTTGTAGTTAGATGAGTAATAACAATGGGTATGTCTTCCCTAAGATAGTCTACCATCATCTCTCTCACTGCCTTCATGAAAACATAGGCCTTGTGCCATCCTAGCTGGTGCAGGAGCACCCCTACAAGACAGGATATAGTCCGCATGACAGGACATTAGTCTATTTTTAGCATGTTTGACTTCATAATGTAATAAGGTCCATTTGACCAATGCATATGTATTAGATCAGCCTAGGAGAGTGTGCAGGCAGTTAGAGTTCGTTATCAGGTAGTATGAGCTGTCTTCTCCCAGCCGCTTGGAAGCTCCCAGCCGCTGGGAATCGAGTTGGTAGTACTCGTAGGATATTGCTATAAATAACTCAGATCAGTTAGGGTTTGAGATCATGATCAAGGAGAGAGTAGTAGTTGTGTTATGTTGTACTGGTGATTGAGTGAAATCCAGAGATCAGTCCAGACATTGTGAAACATTGTAGAAACAGGACATTTGTGTTTCATCTGAATAAGATCTCATCAATTGCATTATCTGGTTTATCATCTGTTTATGTTTTGATTTCTATTCTGATTACAGGTTAATGGATTCTTTCAACCCTTCCACCGGTTGATTCTGTGAATCGGTGGAATGGTCATGTATGATAGTTTAGTTTGCATTTTAGTTTTCTGCATTTCATTGTTTGAGAGATCAGTTGGTAGCATGCTGTGAATCAACCTAGCATCCTCATGTGCTAGGTTTAGGAAGATAAACTGTTAAGTTTTGATCTGAAGGTGATCCGACCCGATCATCATATTTTCTTTGTGAAATTGTGCGGTTCTGTGAGTTTGCATGTAGCTGACGGATATACAGGGATCTGCATGTGCTTTTCCAGATGAAGTGAATCGCATCGGCATCTGTGAGTATATCGCTATCTGGATCAGGTTATGAAGCTGACGAAGATTGTATGTTTCAAGTGCATCAGGATGATATAGGTTGGATATATACTCAGTGTGTATATCATCGTCAGGATCATCTCTCGTGTGTATCCATCATCCGCATATCGCTATCGCATACAGGAGTGAAAGTTCATTTTTTGGCTAAGGATCGGAAAGGTCATCATCAGGATATTGAAAAGATCACCCGATATTTCATTATCATGCTGCGGAGGATATAAGAGTCTTATATCCGGGTGACATCATCATCAAGTGCATGTGACGTCATCGTCATCAGGATATTGCAAATATCACCCTATGCAAGTTTATCCTGCTGTCGCTAAGTGTTTTGGCATCGGCGTAAGTCATCGGCATAAAGTTTGGTTAACATCATCAGGATGTTTCAATATGACCGGATAAGTCATATCCTGATGCTGTTGCTTGAATAGTCAGATATCGGGGTGACGTAAGCATCAAAGGAAAGGTGCTTGAAGTTGTCGTCATCAGGATATATTGGAGGAACCGGATATTTTATATCCTGCTGATGAAGATGATGCTGAACATCATGACGATGAAGATAGAGCTTGGCGGTGAGATGAACAGTGAACATCAGGAGGATGTTTGCGCTTGCCGAATGTGATGATGCTGCTAACAGGCGAAAGGCGAAAGGCGATAAGGAAGTGAACAGTAGTCAGCAGGAGGATATTTCATGCCTCTTCGAAATATGATGATGCTGTCTGTGTTAGCAAGAAATATGATGATGATGATAAGCCGATAGGTATTATAACATGTTGGTTGTGTTAATGACTCCTCCTTCCCATTTGTAAGCTCCCGTTGCGTTTACCTCTGCATCATAGTGGTATCAGAGAAAAGGAAGGATCTTCTGGAAAAGATAAGGATATAGCAAGATGTCAGATGAAGAAGGAACATCGGAGATTCCGGCAAGGATGACCAACGTTGAGTTGGCAGTTCTGGTAAAGAAACAGATTGCAGAGAGCAAGGCCGTGAAGGCTCAGAATAAGGAATTGAAGGATGAGTTAGAGAAGTTGAGGAACAGAGTAGGTTTTGGTAGAGAAGAAGATAGGGAAGAAGAAGAGATCCCTAGTTGGAACGAGGAGGTCGTTCCTGCAGACCAGAGACCACTGCTGAACGCCCTCAAGGCCATGGAGAGGAGAACCATGGATGTGAAACTGGATTTGCCAGTGTTTACAGGAAGGATGGAACCTGATTCAGTGATGGAGTGGATAGACTCCTTGAACAATTTCTTTGAAACAGAGGAGATACCAGAACAATAGAGGGTGAAAATAGCCCAGTCAAAAATGAAAGAAGCTACCTTGACATGGTGGAATTTTGTCCAAGATGATAGAGTACAGGAAGGAAAGCGTAGAGTCACTACATGGAAGAAAATGATGGCATTAGTAAAGGAAGCTTATGTCCCATTGGATTACAGTATCCAATTACACAAGAGGAAGCAAAACCTGAAGCAGAAGGAGCTAGATGTCAGCTCATATACAGAAGAATTCATGAAACTTTGTATGAAAACAAAGGTAAAGGAAAGTGAAGAAGAGAAAGTAGCCAGATACCTTAATGGATTGAGGTTCAACATTCAGGAAGATTTAAGTCTGCATAATCCAGATACAGTTCAGAAATGCTTTCAGTTGGCATTGAAAGTGGAAGAGAAGTTAAAGAGAAAACAAGAACAACACAATAGAGGAAGAGGAAGACAACAAAGGGGTGGAAGAGGTCCTTTTAGAGGTAGAGGACATGGACATGGATATCAAGGAGAATCCAGTCATGACAATAGTAAGGGAAACAATAGTCAGAACCAGAGGGAAAATTATAGTCAGCAAGGAAACTTCAGAGGTAGAAGACCTTTTAGAGGAAGATCCCAGGGCAGAGGATCCATCAGATGTTATAACTGTAACAAAGAAGGCCATATAGCCAGCAGATGTCCAGAAAAGGCCACAAGCTCAATAGGAGAAAGGAGAACAAATCTGATCCAAGAACCTGATAATCAAAGTATGACAGGCTCTACTTCTTTTCAGAGTGTGAACACTCCTGATAATTATGGATACCCAGAAAGTGGAGAGTCTCTAATGATGAGGAGAACGGTGACTACCATGAAGGTACCTGACAAAGAATCCCCTCAAAGAAAGTCTCTTTTCAGGACTATTTGCAAAGCAGGAGGTAAGGCATGTAAAGTTTTGATTGATTCTGGTTCTACTGAAAATTTTGTGTCTGAAGAAATGGTGACAAAGCTTAAGCTTAGGAGATTGCCTCACCCATCCCCATATAAAGTCTCATGGCTTACCCAAGGTCAGCAGACAACTGTAGAAGAGTAGGCTTGGGTAGAATTTCAGATTGGAGCATATAAGGATAAGTTGTTGTTTGATATTACCATGATGGATGCTTGCAATCTTTTATTTGGTAGACCATGGCAGTATGATTTGAAGGCACAACATGATGGTATTAGAAATACCTATACAATCAATAAAGATGGTAAGGTTATAACGTTACTACCATTAACAGAGAAGGAGGAGAAATCTAAAGGAAAAGAGGTGAAGGTAATGCTGATGGAAGGTAAACAGTTCATGAAAGAAGTAGTAGCAGAAGGTGCAGTTGCATATGCCCTAATCCCATGTATGAGGGTGAATAAAGAACAACAGCAAGAAGTCAAGGAAGAGAAAAAGCAAAGGTTCATAGACCCAGCTATCCAAGAGCTATTAGATAAGTACAAAGGTATCATCTCAGAAGGAATGCCAAGATCCCTACCACCTGTCAGGGATATTAGTCACTGCATAGACTTAATTCCAGGGTCAACACTTCCAAACAAAGCAGCCTATAAGCTAACTCCAGAACAGAATGCAGAAGTAGCCAGACAAATTGAAGAATTATTGGATTCAGGTCTGATTGGGAAAAGTTTAAGTCCATGTGCAGTACCAACTGTACTAGCACCAAAGAAGGAAGGTACTTGGAGGTTTTGCACAGATTCCAGAGCTATTAACAAGATCACAATCAGGTATAGGTTTCCAATCCCTAGAATAGAGGATTTACTTGACTGTTTGGGAGGTGCTAAGTATTTTACAAAAATAGATTTGAAGAGTGGATATCATCAGATCAGGATTAGGCCAGGAGATGAATGGAAAACAGCATTCAAAACTAATGAAGGGTTATATGAGTGGAAGGTTATGCCTTTTGGTTTATCTAATGCACCTAGTACTTTTATGAGGTTGATGAATGAGGTTTTGAAAGAGTTCATTGGTAAGTTTGTCATAGTATATCTAGATGACATTCTGATTTTCAGCAACACAAAAGAAGAACATCTCAGACATATAGATTTGGTTCTTAAGAGGTTACATGAAGAGCAGCTGATGATAAATTTAGACAAGTGTTTGTTCATGCAAGAAGAGATCACATATTTGGGTTTTGTCATTTCACAAGGAAAGTTACAAATGGATAAGGAGAAGGTAAGTGCCATATTGTCTTGGCCAACCCCAAAGACTATGAATGATGTCAGAAGTTTCCATGGGTTAGCAACCTTCTACAGGAAGTTTATAAGAGGGTTTAGTCATATTTGTGCACCCATGCTTGATACCATCAAAGGAGGACAGAAGTGCAGATTTGTTTGGACTCAAAGAGCAGATGATTCTTTTGAAACATTGAAGAAGAAGGTGGCACAGCAGCCAGTCCTTGCACTTACAGACTTTAACAAAATCTTTCAGGTGGAATGTGATGCCAGTCACATGGCCATTGGAGCAGTACTCAGCCAAGAAGGTAGACCTATTGCATTTTTCAGTGAGAAGCTCAATGATGCTAAAAAGAGGTATTCCTCATATGATTTGGAAATGTATGCTTTAGTCCAGTCACTCAAGAAATGGAGGCATTACTTGATGCCAAAGGAATTCATAGTATTCACAGATAACCAGGCTCTGAGTTTCATAAACAGCCAGGAAAAGCTGAACCACAGACACATGAAATGGGTAGAAACCTTACAAGCTTTTACTTTTACATTGAAGCATAAGAAAGGAGTCAAGAATAAAGTTGCAGATGCTTTAAGCAGGAGAGTTCTAACAGTCAACCAGATTCAGTTAGAAAGTGTTGGCATTGATTCACTAAAGACCATGTATGAGACTGATGAAGATTTTGGGGAGATATATCATGTATGTACTTCTTTTGGAGAGAAATATCATGCTGAATTCTCTGAATTTTTGATTCAGGATGGATTGTTGTTCAAAGGTGGACAGTTATGTATTCCAAGGTGTTCTATGAGGTTAAACATCATTAAGGAGAAACATTGTGGAGCTATGGCAGGTCATTTTGGTCTAGATAAGACTCTTGATCTTGTCCGAAGACATTACTTTTGGCCTAAGTTACAATCAGATGTCAGAAAGTTTGTAGAGACATGTGTGATATGTCAGAAAGCTAAAGGCAGGTCGACTAATGCAGGTTTATATTAGCCCTTACCCATTCCTTCCAGACCATGGGAAAGCATAAGTATGGATTTTGTCTTGGGTTTACCAAGGACAAGAAAAGGATTTGACAGTGTTTTTGTTGTAGTGGATAGATTCAGCAAAATGGCACATTTCTTGCCATGCAAAACCACTACTGATGCTTCATACATTGCAGATTTGTTTTTCAGGGAGATTGTCAGAATCCATGGATTGCCAGTGAGCATAGTGTCAGATAGGGATGTGAAGTTTATTGGTCACTTCTGGAGAACTCTTTGGAGGAAACTTGGAATAAATTTGTCTTTTTCCTCTGCATATCATCCTCAAACGGATGGACAGACTGAAGTAGTGAACCGTTCCTTAGGAAATTTGCTTAGATGTTTGACAAAACAACATGGAGAAAAGTGGGATAATATTCTATCTCAAGCTGAATTTTCCTATAATGATACTGTCAATAGGAGCACAGGGAAATCACCTTTTCAGATAGTTTATGGTATGCATCTAAGAGGAATTTTGGAATTGAGAGATCTACCTACAGTAGACCCTGTTAGTGCAGAAGGTGAAGCTTTTGCAGAAGCCATCAAAGAGGTTCATGATCAAGTCAAGACCCAACTGCAGCAAACCACCTTGAAGTATAAGGAATATGCTGATAAAAAGAAGAAGGATGTACAGTTTGATGTTGGAGATTTGGTATGGGTTCATTTGAAGAAGGAAAGACTTCCTAAGGGAAAGTATACTAAACTCATGCAGAGAAAAGTTGGACCATGTCAGGTCTTGCACAAGCATGGACAGAATGCTTATGAGATACAACTCCCACCTGATCTTGGTTTGTCCCCTATATTCAATGTCTGTGATTTAACTCCATACAAGTCTTATCCAGATGCAGATCAGGATCTCCTACAGGATACAGTCTATGATAACATTCCCAAGCATGATCCTCCACAGTTGCAGAAGGTTTTGGACACCAGAGTGGTCAAACAGACCCGGAACAAACAGTACTTGGAGTATCTAGTATCTTGGAAGGGAAAACCTAATTCTGAAGCAGTATGGATGACTGAAGAGCAGATCCAGAAACATGGTGCAGATCTTCATACTCTCATCTCAAGTGGACTTGAGATTTCTTCTTCTGGGGAGTATGGTGCAGGAGCACCCCTACAAGATAGGATATAGTCCGCATGACAGGACATTAGTCTATTTTTAGCATGTTTGACTTCATAATGTAATAAGGTCCATTTGACCAATGCATATGTATTAGATCAGCCTAGGAGAGTGTGCAGGCAGTTAGAGTTCGTTATCAGGTAGTATGAGCTGTCTTCTCCCAGCCGCTTGGAAGCTCCCAGCCGCTGGGAATCGAGTTGGTAGTACTCGTAGGATATTGCTATAAATAACTCAGATCAGTTAGGGTTTGAGATCATGATCAAGGAGAGAGTAGTAGTTGTGTTATGTTGTACTGGTGATTGAGTGAAATCCAGAGATCAGTCCAGACATTGTGAAACATTGTAGAAACAGGACATTTGTGTTTCATCTGAATAAGATCTCATCAATTGCATTATCTGGTTTATCATCTGTTTATGTTTTGATTTCTATTCTGATTACAGGTTAATGGATTCTTTCAACCCTTCCACCGGTTGATTCTGTGAATCGGTGGAATGGTCATGTATGATAGTTTAGTTTGCATTTTAGTTTTCTGCATTTCATTGTTTGAGAGATCAGTTGGTAGCATGCTGTGAATCAACCTAGCATCCTCATGTGCTAGGTTTAGGAAGATAAACTGTTAAGTTTTGATCTGAAGGTGATCCGGCCCGATCATCATATTTTCTTTGTGAAATTGTGCGGTTCTGTGAGTTTGCATGCAGCTGACGGATATACAGGGATCTACATGTGCTTTTCCAGACGAAGTGAATCGCATTGGCATCTGTGAGTATATCGCTATCCAGATCGAGTTATGAAGCTGACGAAGATTGTATGTTTCAAGTGCATCAGGATGATATAGGTTGGATATATACTCAGTGTGTATATCATCGTCAGGGTCATCTCTCGTGTGTATCCATCATCCGCATATCGCTATCGCATACAGGAGTGAAAGTTCATTTTTTGGCTAAGGACCGGAAAGGTCATCATCAGGATATTGAAAAGATCACCCGATATTTCATTATCATGCTGCGGAGGATATAAGAGTCTTATATCCGGGTGACATCATCATCAGGTGCATGTGACGTCATCGTCATCAGGATATTGCGAATATCACCCTATGCAAGTTTATCCTGCTGTCGCTAAGTGTTTTGGCATCGGCGTAAGTCATCGGCATAAAGTTTGGTTAACATCATCAGGATGTTTCAATATGACCGGATAAGTCATATCCTGATGCTGTTGCTTGAATAGTTGGATATCGGGGTGACGTAAGCATCAAAGGAAAGGTGCTTGAAGTTGTCGTCATCAGGATATATTGGAGGAACCGGATATTTTATATCCTGCTGATGAAGATGATGCTGAACATCATGACGATGAAGATAGAGCTTGGCGGTGAGATGAACAGTGAACATCAGGAGGATGTTTGCGCTTGCCGAATGTGATGATGCTGCTAACAGGCGAAAGGCGAAAGGCGATAAGGAAGTGAACAGTAGTCAGCAGGAGGATATTTCATGCCTCTTCGAAATATGATGATGCTGTCTGTGTTAGCAAGAAATATGATGATGATGATAAGCCGATAGGTATTATAACATGTTGGTTGTGTTAATGACTCCTCCTTCCCATTTGTAAGCTCCCGTTGCGTTTACCTCTGCATCATAGTGGTATCAGAGAAAAGGAAGGATCTTCTGGAAAAGATAAGGATATAGCAAGATGTCAGATGAAGAAGGAACATCGGAGATTCCGGCAAGGATGACCAACGTTGAGTTGGCAGTTCTGGTAAAGAAACAGATTGCAGAGAGCAAGGCCGTGAAGGCTCAGAATAAGGAATTGAAGGATGAGTTAGAGAAGTTGAGGAACAGAGTAGGTTTTGGTAGAGAAGAAGATAGGGAAGAAGAAGAGATCCCTAGTTGGAACGAGGAGGTCGTTCCTGCAGACCAGAGACCACTGCTGAACGCCCTCAAGGCCATGGAGAGGAGAACCATGGATGTGAAACTGGATTTGCCAGTGTTTACAGGAAGGATGGAACCTGATTCAGTGATGGAGTGGATAGACTCCTTGAACAATTTCTTTGAAACAGAGGAGATACCAGAACAATAGAGGGTGAAAATAGCCCAGTCAAAAATGAAAGAAGCTACCTTGACATGGTGGAATTTTGTCCAAGATGATAGAGTACAGGAAGGAAAGCGTAGAGTCACTACATGGAAGAAAATGATGGCATTAGTAAAGGAAGCTTATGTCCCATTGGATTACAGTATCCAATTACACAAGAGGAAGCAAAACCTGAAGCAGAAGGAGCTAGATGTCAGCTCATATACAGAAGAATTCATGAAACTTTGTATGAAAACAAAGGTAAAGGAAAGTGAAGAAGAGAAAGTAGCCAGATACCTTAATGGATTGAGGTTCAACATTCAGGAAGATTTAAGTCTGCATAATCCAGATACAGTTCAGAAATGCTTTCAGTTGGCATTGAAAGTGGAAGAGAAGTTAAAGAGAAAACAAGAACAACACAATAGAGGAAGAGGAAGACAACAAAGGGGTGGAAGAGGTCCTTTTAGAGGTAGAGGACATGGACATGGATATCAAGGAGAATCCAGTCATGACAATAGTAAGGGAAACAATAGTCAGAACCAGAGGGAAAATTATAGTCAGCAAGGAAACTTCAGAGGTAGAAGACCTTTTAGAGGAAGATCCCAGGGCAGAGGATCCATCAGATGTTATAACTGTAACAAAGAAGGCCATATAGCCAGCAGATGTCCAGAAAAGGCCACAAGCTCAATAGGAGAAAGGAGAACAAATCTGATCCAAGAACCTGATAATCAAAGTATGACAGGCTCTACTTCTTTTCAGAGTGTGAACACTCCTGATAATTATGGATACCCAGAAAGTGGAGAGTCTCTAATGATGAGGAGAACGGTGACTACCATGAAGGTACCTGACAAAGAATCCCCTCAAAGAAAGTCTCTTTTCAGGACTATTTGCAAAGCAGGAGGTAAGGCATGTAAAGTTTTGATTGATTCTGGTTCTACTGAAAATTTTGTGTCTGAAGAAATGGTGACAAAGCTTAAGCTTAGGAGATTGCCTCACCCATCCCCATATAAAGTCTCATGGCTTACCCAAGGTCAGCAGACAACTGTAGAAGAGTAGGCTTGGGTAGAATTTCAGATTGGAGCATATAAGGATAAGTTGTTGTTTGATATTACCATGATGGATGCTTGCAATCTTTTATTTGGTAGACCATGGCAGTATGATTTGAAGGCACAACATGATGGTATTAGAAATACCTATACAATCAATAAAGATGGTAAGGTTATAACGTTACTACCATTAACAGAGAAGGAGGAGAAATCTAAAGGAAAAGAGGTGAAGGTAATGCTGATGGAAGGTAAACAGTTCATGAAAGAAGTAGTAGCAGAAGGTGCAGTTGCATATGCCCTAATCCCATGTATGAGGGTGAATAAAGAACAACAGCAAGAAGTCAAGGAAGAGAAAAAGCAAAGGTTCATAGACCCAGCTATCCAAGAGCTATTAGATAAGTACAAAGGTATCATCTCAGAAGGAATGCCAAGATCCCTACCACCTGTCAGGGATATTAGTCACTGCATAGACTTAATTCCAGGGTCAACACTTCCAAACAAAGCAGCCTATAAGCTAACTCCAGAACAGAATGCAGAAGTAGCCAGACAAATTGAAGAATTATTGGATTCAGGTCTGATTGGGAAAAGTTTAAGTCCATGTGCAGTACCAACTGTACTAGCACCAAAGAAGGAAGGTACTTGGAGGTTTTGCACAGATTCCAGAGCTATTAACAAGATCACAATCAGGTATAGGTTTCCAATCCCTAGAATAGAGGATTTACTTGACTGTTTGGGAGGTGCTAAGTATTTTACAAAAATAGATTTGAAGAGTGGATATCATCAGATCAGGATTAGGCCAGGAGATGAATGGAAAACAGCATTCAAAACTAATGAAGGGTTATATGAGTGGAAGGTTATGCCTTTTGGTTTATCTAATGCACCTAGTACTTTTATGAGGTTGATGAATGAGGTTTTGAAAGAGTTCATTGGTAAGTTTGTCATAGTATATCTAGATGACATTCTGATTTTCAGCAACACAAAAGAAGAACATCTCAGACATATAGATTTGGTTCTTAAGAGGTTACATGAAGAGCAGCTGATGATAAATTTAGACAAGTGTTTGTTCATGCAAGAAGAGATCACATATTTGGGTTTTGTCATTTCACAAGGAAAGTTACAAATGGATAAGGAGAAGGTAAGTGCCATATTGTCTTGGCCAACCCCAAAGACTATGAATGATGTCAGAAGTTTCCATGGGTTAGCAACCTTCTACAGGAAGTTTATAAGAGGGTTTAGTCATATTTGTGCACCCATGCTTGATACCATCAAAGGAGGACAGAAGTGCAGATTTGTTTGGACTCAAAGAGCAGATGATTCTTTTGAAACATTGAAGAAGAAGGTGGCACAGCAGCCAGTCCTTGCACTTACAGACTTTAACAAAATCTTTCAGGTGGAATGTGATGCCAGTCACATGGCCATTGGAGCAGTACTCAGCCAAGAAGGTAGACCTATTGCATTTTTCAGTGAGAAGCTCAATGATGCTAAAAAGAGGTATTCCTCATATGATTTGGAAATGTATGCTTTAGTCCAGTCACTCAAGAAATGGAGGCATTACTTGATGCCAAAGGAATTCATAGTATTCACAGATAACCAGGCTCTGAGTTTCATAAACAGCCAGGAAAAGCTGAACCACAGACACATGAAATGGGTAGAAACCTTACAAGCTTTTACTTTTACATTGAAGCATAAGAAAGGAGTCAAGAATAAAGTTGCAGATGCTTTAAGCAGGAGAGTTCTAACAGTCAACCAGATTCAGTTAGAAAGTGTTGGCATTGATTCACTAAAGACCATGTATGAGACTGATGAAGATTTTGGGGAGATATATCATGTATGTACTTCTTTTGGAGAGAAATATCATGCTGAATTCTCTGAATTTTTGATTCAGGATGGATTGTTGTTCAAAGGTGGACAGTTATGTATTCCAAGGTGTTCTATGAGGTTAAACATCATTAAGGAGAAACATTGTGGAGCTATGGCAGGTCATTTTGGTCTAGATAAGACTCTTGATCTTGTCCGAAGACATTACTTTTGGCCTAAGTTACAATCAGATGTCAGAAAGTTTGTAGAGACATGTGTGATATGTCAGAAAGCTAAAGGCAGGTCGACTAATGCAGGTTTATATTAGCCCTTACCCATTCCTTCCAGACCATGGGAAAGCATAAGTATGGATTTTGTCTTGGGTTTACCAAGGACAAGAAAAGGATTTGACAGTGTTTTTGTTGTAGTGGATAGATTCAGCAAAATGGCACATTTCTTGCCATGCAAAACCACTACTGATGCTTCATACATTGCAGATTTGTTTTTCAGGGAGATTGTCAGAATCCATGGATTGCCAGTGAGCATAGTGTCAGATAGGGATGTGAAGTTTATTGGTCACTTCTGGAGAACTCTTTGGAGGAAACTTGGAATAAATTTGTCTTTTTCCTCTGCATATCATCCTCAAACGGATGGACAGACTGAAGTAGTGAACCGTTCCTTAGGAAATTTGCTTAGATGTTTGACAAAACAACATGGAGAAAAGTGGGATAATATTCTATCTCAAGCTGAATTTTCCTATAATGATACTGTCAATAGGAGCACAGGGAAATCACCTTTTCAGATAGTTTATGGTATGCATCTAAGAGGAATTTTGGAATTGAGAGATCTACCTACAGTAGACCCTGTTAGTGCAGAAGGTGAAGCTTTTGCAGAAGCCATCAAAGAGGTTCATGATCAAGTCAAGACCCAACTGCAGCAAACCACCTTGAAGTATAAGGAATATGCTGATAAAAAGAAGAAGGATGTACAGTTTGATGTTGGAGATTTGGTATGGGTTCATTTGAAGAAGGAAAGACTTCCTAAGGGAAAGTATACTAAACTCATGCAGAGAAAAGTTGGACCATGTCAGGTCTTGCACAAGCATGGACAGAATGCTTATGAGATACAACTCCCACCTGATCTTGGTTTGTCCCCTATATTCAATGTCTGTGATTTAACTCCATACAAGTCTTATCCAGATGCAGATCAGGATCTCCTACAGGATACAGTCTATGATAACATTCCCAAGCATGATCCTCCACAGTTGCAGAAGGTTTTGGACACCAGAGTGGTCAAACAGACCCGGAACAAACAGTACTTGGAGTATCTAGTATCTTGGAAGGGAAAACCTAATTCTGAAGCAGTATGGATGACTGAAGAGCAGATCCAGAAACATGGTGCAGATCTTCATACTCTCATCTCAAGTGGACTTGAGATTTCTTCTTCTGGGGAGTATGGTGCAGGAGCACCCCTACAAGATAGGATATAGTCCGCATGACAGGACATTAGTCTATTTTTAGCATGTTTGACTTCATAATGTAATAAGGTCCATTTGACCAATGCATATGTATTAGATCAGCCTAGGAGAGTGTGCAGGCAGTTAGAGTTCGTTATCAGGTAGTATGAGCTGTCTTCTCCCAGCCGCTTGGAAGCTCCCAGCCGCTGGGAATCGAGTTGGTAGTACTCGTAGGATATTGCTATAAATAACTCAGATCAGTTAGGGTTTGAGATCATGATCAAGGAGAGAGTAGTAGTTGTGTTATGTTGTACTGGTGATTGAGTGAAATCCAGAGATCAGTCCAGACATTGTGAAACATTGTAGAAACAGGACATTTGTGTTTCATCTGAATAAGATCTCATCAATTGCATTATCTGGTTTATCATCTGTTTATGTTTTGATTTCTATTCTGATTACAGGTTAATGGATTCTTTCAACCCTTCCACCGGTTGATTCTGTGAATCGGTGGAATGGTCATGTATGATAGTTTAGTTTGCATTTTAGTTTTCTGCATTTCATTGTTTGAGAGATCAGTTGGTAGCATGCTGTGAATCAACCTAGCATCCTCATGTGCTAGGTTTAGGAAGATAAACTGTTAAGTTTTGATCTGAAGGTGATCCGGCCCGATCATCATATTTTCTTTGTGAAATTGTGCGGTTCTGTGAGTTTGCATGCAGCTGACGGATATACAGGGATCTACATGTGCTTTTCCAGACGAAGTGAATCGCATTGGCATCTGTGAGTATATCGCTATCCAGATCGAGTTATGAAGCTGACGAAGATTGTATGTTTCAAGTGCATCAGGATGATATAGGTTGGATATATACTCAGTGTGTATATCATCGTCAGGGTCATCTCTCGTGTGTATCCATCATCCGCATATCGCTATCGCATACAGGAGTGAAAGTTCATTTTTTGGCTAAGGACCGGAAAGGTCATCATCAGGATATTGAAAAGATCACCCGATATTTCATTATCATGCTGCGGAGGATATAAGAGTCTTATATCCGGGTGACATCATCATCAGGTGCATGTGACGTCATCGTCATCAGGATATTGCGAATATCACCCTATGCAAGTTTATCCTGCTGTCGCTAAGTGTTTTGGCATCGGCGTAAGTCATCGGCATAAAGTTTGGTTAACATCATCAGGATGTTTCAATATGACCGGATAAGTCATATCCTGATGCTGTTGCTTGAATAGTTGGATATCGGGGTGACGTAAGCATCAAAGGAAAGGTGCTTGAAGTTGTCGTCATCAGGATATATTGGAGGAACCGGATATTTTATATCCTGCTGATGAAGATGATGCTGAACATCATGACGATGAAGATAGAGCTTGGCGGTGAGATGAACAGTGAACATCAGGAGGATGTTTGCGCTTGCCGAATGTGATGATGCTACTGACAGGCGAAAGGCAAAAGGCGATAAGGAAGTGAACAGTAGTCAGCAGGAGGATATTTCATGCCTCTTCGAAATATGATGATGCTGTCTGTGTTAGCAAGAAATATGATGATGATGATAAGCCGATAGGTATTATAACATGTTGGTTGTGTTAATGACTCCTCCTTCCCATTTGTAAGCTCCCGTTGCGTTTACCTCTGCATCACTAGCCCACCTCCCTTGGCGTCCCAAAATTCTTCTTTTTTTAGCATCTTTAGACATAACACCTCACAATCCATATCTCATTTTCTAGATGCAGCATAGATGTTGGATAGAAGTATTCTATAAGCAAGCTTCTAAAGCCCTTCCTACAAATTTATTTCATTCTTCTTCCGACTGTCATGGCACGCCAAGGAGCCACATTTTTATGAGGTGTAGCCAGCAAATCTTGTGCCTTGTTTATGCTACTCAATCTTGCAGAGTATTATCACTATTACTTTTTGACCCAACCGGCCTCCTTCACACTATGAGAAACATCTTTGCCACTTTCCTGAACTCCCTTTAGTCACGTGTAGGGAGGATACTGGCAAACATAGGTGTAATCAATTTTAGGTTACAATTCCCAACAATACTATTTAGTGAAACCTACAATTAATGCATCCTCGATACCTAACATTATTATTTCCTAATGCCGAGTAGAGCAAAGTGGCGATCAATTTGTTAAACATGGCAGAGATCCATTCTGAGACAAACCGCCGATCACATCTCACGCCTTCCCCATGCGTCCACATTTTGCATGTTTGTATACTAAGCCAACGAATCTATTTCATATGAGTTCTGCAAATACTCCTGAGCCTATTTTCCTATGTGATCAACCAAACCATCAATGTAGCCACTATAGTTTTTACGGGCATTCCAATGACAAGCTTGGGGCATCCTCATATCACCTGGTATAGGCCAAGAAGGTCAACCATGCACACTTATGATCGATGCAGTTGTAATGCGATTAGTTTTCTTTAAATGTGATTCAAAGCACGCACAACTCTCATACACTGAATCTATATGGCACGAAGCAAAGGTTGTGGGATCTGTATCTATAAATTGCTAAATTATTTGTACATAGTCAGACCTTAAGAAGTTACCAATCGATATTTAGGTGGCAATTCTAAAATTTAGCTATTTTAGTACTTTCAGCGAAATGGCAGTCTGATATCGAGGCAACTCTCTCTTTGTGAAATGGATATCCACTAGGCAACATCATTGAAGCATGCCATAAGAATCAAAGCCGCAACTTAAAGAACTTGACGTATTCACTATCAAAGCTCTAGTGAAGTATTAGAGAAGAAGCGCAACCCTTTCAATTAAGCTCCAGCCTCTACAATGAAACACAAGTAACATTTAGTGAAGCCTTGACTTATATAATATTAGTTGCAGATAAAAGAAAGAGTGCGTAGCCATAGAAAGTGGAGTGGGTATATAAATTATGGTGCTGTATGTAAATGTAGCATCAAGTTTGGTGCAACCCATAATAAAGGAATGAAAGGATTGGATTATATAAGGAAATCGTTAATCTACACAAATATAATCCATTTCAATGGTAAATAGTCAATAACAGTATCACACCTCCCCTGCGATGTATATTTTCAATTTAATAGGTTATTACATTTGAACAGCTATAGTAAAAGCACCTACATGAAAATCGGAACGCCATGGAAACAAAACATAGAATATACATCTATCAAGTGATGACGGCATGAGAATGACCATCCCGATCTTCTGTTTAGACAGAGTTAATCATTTTTGATTAAATCATTTCAGAGACATCGTTATGACAAAGAAACTCAAACATATTAATTGTCTTCAGATCGAGGTCAAAAGAAACATCGGAAGGTCCGTAATTAGGCAGAACCTAGAGGAAAACGAAAACATTGATGATCATCATTGACAGGTTGGACCTTTCCTTGTAGTATTGTCGTATTAACTTAGTGTTCTTATTCATTAGATTAATCAGTCAAATTTAAGGGAGAGATGATATAGATAGGGTTGCTAGGATAATGAGAGTGTCATAATGATAAGTAGGATTGTATTAAGTGATTCTGTTACGAATGAAATGTTGTTAATTATTTAGTAATTTATCGTTTGAAACAAAATGAAGAATATTTAATAAGTAGTTGTAATGTATTAATTTGATTGTTGCATTTAATTAGTTGTTTAAAGAGTTAATGTTTTACATAGTTGTTTTTATTACAAAGTTGTTTACATTGAACTGAGTAGGAATTGTAGTTTTAACTCTGGAACTTAATCATACTGCACGAGTTAAGAGGTTCTGTCGTCGTTAAGTGTCGAATTGTGAATGATCATTCCAGAGGCTTAGTATGTCGTAGTTGAGTACATGTGACATGTGGATAGGTGTTTTAACATTGTGGTGTTATAACGATCATGTGGTTTTAGTTAGTATGAAGTTTAATGAAGTATGGGTTAAGTTGTTAATGTGTTTTGTAAAGTAATATTCTCCAAATGAGATATCTTACCACTTGTGATTATATTGTACCTGTTTTGTCGTAATTGTCGCATGGAGAGACCTGGAATCTGTAAAAAGAGTAAAGTGTTGTAATGCTATAGGCATTGTTTAACAATTGGTGTTATGATTCTATTTGGAGTGCAAGAGGGTCTATGCCTTGCAGTGATCATGTTTGTGTACTGTATAATGTCTTGTATGATGGTTAAGGTTTACTAGGTGTTAGGAAGGAGGGTGGCTTTCAACGTGGGGCTGGCACCCAAAGTGGCCGCCTAGGTAACCTGTTGAAAGTAGATTAATCAAGTGATAACATAAAATGAATTAGGGGGAAAGGGTAGATTTTACACTAACAAGATTAATGAATTTCCTCACCCAGGCCTCTAGTGCTTGTTTAGACTAAGGATGGGTTGAGAAGGCCTGGTCGGCATGATTGACTTCCTTGTCCTCACGAAAGGAAGGTCGATTCCGCATGTGTCACCCTATGGGGCCAGCACCTAGTGAGAGGCTGCCAGGGTAACCATAGATGGGGACCAGTGTCTAGTGAGAGACTGCCACGGTAACCCATGCTAGGACCATGCGATGACACTCTCCCTACTACAACCTAGCATTCCTTGTATGGTCTCTCCACATATGTTATGTGTTGCCTCTGGAAGTTGTGTTGTTTATGTTATTGTCATGTGTTGTATTGGGGTTTGGTCATCCTTCGTACATGTTAGTCTTTTGTCTACCTGACTGATGTCATTTGGGACCTCATGTTGACTCCTAGCTCGGGGGGTGGACCTTAGGGTTCCACATGGTCAGGTGGAAGAGCTTTCTTATCCATTGGTTATCCCTTGTCAGAGTTCATGTGCAGAAAAGAATTCTCTCAGTTTCAGACCATTGTTCGTGTACCAATTGAGGAAGATGTATATGTAATTTTGATGTAGTCAGAAGATGCCATTGTAAATAATGTAATGACATACTTATGTGTAACAAAAACATTACAGTTATGTATTTGATCATGAAGATTATATTATTTGATGACATGCAATAAATATGAATATGTTATTTAATTATGTATTGGATTTAGATCAGTTACTGATGTTAGTAATGTATGTTAAATTATGTTAGTTAATTTGTAAGTAATGCAGCCTTGAAACCTTATAGAACCTGTTGTAAGTTAAATGGTATAATCAGTTATGTTAACATTGCTTTGATATTTTATTCACTTAAAAAAAAAAAAATTCCCTGTATCATATAGTGTAAATGTAAATTTCTCTAAGGTATTCAGGGCCGGGCGTTACACTAGCTCTTACTTCACAAGTGTCCAACTGAATTCTCTTTGCATCACAAGGGGATTGGCATGTTTTTAGCCTACTGGTATTCATGTTAATGAGTTTAATCATTAATTATAACCTAGCTATCCCAATTTCTACCAGCATTCCTTACACAAACAAGAAGTTTAGACAAGTATGGCTAGAATGCCTAACCCTTCAACCATTTACCAACAAAAGTCTCTTATTTAATGAGGACAACCTATAGCCAAAAGGTCTAATATGTAAATAGGGAAGAATCTTGAAGAGTAAAACTATACTTTTAGGGACAATCAATAAGAAAATTAAACAAGTATTAATAGCCTAAGTCTTGACAATCTATATATGCAGTCCCATCAAATACTTAGTTGAATTTAAACAATTCCAAAGCATATGACAGTAGATGTATAGCTGCACAAGCCACAAACTAGAAATAGGGTACTACATGTGCTAAGATAACCAAGAAAAAGAACCACACCATCTATAATCTTGACAACGGAATTAAAGAATCTCTTTTCCTATGTTCATACATAATACATAATACCCAATCAAAGTAGAAATAGTTGAGTATATAACTTTTATTATTGTTGTCCTATTTGTAAAGAAGTCCAAAGGAAACATAGAGCCAAAATCTAAGAGATGTGGCTGCACATTGACCTTTATAATTGTTGTCCACTTGTAAAACAAGACCAAGAACAGACTGCTAACCTTTGTTTATAAAATTTAGTCCTTGGTAGGCTACCAACAATTCATAGAATGCTACCCATAATTTTTAAGAAGATTATAAAATCAATCATAGGAATTACAACTACAAGTTTGAAATGAGAGGTGCCAATACCCTCTTTCTACACACAAATTTAAACCCTAGTAGGAAAGAGATTAATTTATATATTTTTAGAAGTTTCATATAACCTATGGCAGCTCATTATGACCTAGCATGGTATTATATAATCTCTTTTTCTTGAGACATTTTGTCAAACAGTTCTTAGGCATTGTCTAATCTTCTATTTATTTATTTTGTCATACTAGCAGTAAATATTGGTACCATTTTCTCTACTCACCCTTACAACTAACTTTAAAATGAAATGCTAAGCTTGATAGAGGTTATTAGATTGAATGAACAGTAGTATATACACATATAAATATCATTATTCCCTCTTACCCCTACTACAACTGTGTGATATAGAAGGAAACAAAACTTGTAAGAAGGAGCAACATGAGTAAATGGGAAAAACTACTAGAAAGACATCTATAAAAGTTGCATTAGTTGCCATGGACTAAAAAGAAGTTTCCCTACACTCATTTACCTTCCCCGACTCATTTTTGGTTGAAACTACTATGATGGTTAGGGTTTTTAAGAAAGAAAATGAACCACAAATGATTAAATACATTATTTAAATTTTTTTGTTCAAGCTAGACAAGAGAAACCTATGAGTTTATGGAAGGAATAAAAATCAAATACTACAATTAAAATTATATTCCATAATACTAGCATTTGTAATCCCCTAAGGCTATCATACCAGCAAACATATAAATTTATTTTAAAGACAACAAGTAAAAGGAATAAACCTGTCCTCAAGCAAGAGAATTCACTCTAGGTAGCTATAAAATGATGTTGGGCAGCTCACCCTTAGCCAAAGGACCTCCAAACTCTAGCTTTTTTCCTAAATGCCCATCTAATCTCCCAAAATGAAAGAAAAACTGATCAAAAATGCCATCCCCATGCCTCTTTATTTCCACTTCCTGTCCTTACCAGTCTTGTCCGTCAATTCTTTTTTTCTATTTGCAAGGCGTGCTGGGTGTAGGATTTAATGTTGAAGCATGGCCTCCCATTTCCATTCATGAGGGTCAACCAAGCATTCAATTTTGGTCACCCTTCTCTCCTTCCATGGCCATAGTATGCTATAAAAACCCTACACCTAAACCAATAATCTCTAAAAAAAATTTACTTCTGCGATTTCATTTTATTTGCCTTATTCTTTCATTTTTTTTCTTTTCGTTTCAATGGATTATCTATTTGGGTTTTATCATGATTTAAATCTAAACTATAGGTAATAATAATATTACTTATAAACATACTATTACTAATAATAATTTATTTCTTTAATCATTTAATATTCAATGTATTAGAATGGACATCAATAATAATTATTATTATTACACTATAATTATAGTTATTATAATACTTCCTTCAAAGTTATATATATATAATCTATTTCACAATTACAAATGTTATTACCACTATTACGAAGTATCACCCCATTAGCCGAAACTCACAATGTGATCCCATATTGGTATTATGGAAAGACATATTGAATGAAAAGTGTTTAGAAACTAATATGCATGAAATAACAGTTACCTAGCAAGTGGACTCAAACTAGGACCTTTAACTCCACAAGCAACAGACGAGACTGACTAGGGATTGGACAAGTCTCGGGATTAACCAGTGTTTCAGCAAGGTTGGCATTAAAGTCATTTTCAATTTATGGGTCTGCAAAGTCCACTCCAGCATGCACCCCGTCACCTGCACACAAAACATTGTTCCTCGCAACATTCACAATTTAGTTAGTCTAGGTTAGATGAAATATGGTCAAATATATCTATATAGAAATTAAATAAGAAACATAACTAGATTTTCATATGCATAGATCACTATCAACCATTAAAAGTTCATTCACTTAAGTATACACACTCACAGAGGCACTTACACTCACACAGACACACACATATAGAGTTAATATTAAGTTTCAAGCCCCCACCCCTAGTCCAAATTACATCGGGACTATGGGGCCTTAGAATGGGTTCATAGAGGATGTAACATCCTCCGCCCCTAGGATTAAGCCAACTCATCTTAGCTAAAATAAGTTTGGATATTCTAGTCTAATTACATTTTCATCTTCCCAAGTAGCTCTTTGCTCCCCATACTAGTCCCAAAGGACCTTAACCTATGGTATTGTTTTACTGCATAGTTGTATGTTGTGTGTATCTATGATTGCAATTGGTTCGAGGTGGATATCTCCAGCCTCTTCTACTTGTAGTGCCTGCCAATCAATTACATGTGTGGGATCAACAATATATTTCTTAAGCAATGATACATGAAACACATTATGAATGTGAGAGAGAGATGGTGGAAGAGCTAGTCTGTAATCCACACGGCTAATCTTTTCAAGTATCTCAAATGGTCCAATATATCATGGGGATAATTTGGTAGCCTTGCAAATTTTTATTGAACTTTTTTGAGGTTTGACGTGAAGAAACACTCTATTTCCAACTGTAAATTCTCTCAGTGTTTGCTTAGCATATGCATAACTCTTTTGTTGATCTATCACTTCCTTCAACCTCTCCCTAATGATCTTTATCTACCTATCGTATTCCTAAAGTACTTTGGGTCCAATGGTTACACGGTTCTCCAAACCATCCCATCCTATTGGGGTTTTGCACTTCCTGTTGTAAAGTGCCTCAAAAGGGTCCATTTGAATGGAGGAATGGTAGGAGTTATTGTAAGTAAACTCAATTAGGTGTAAATACTCTTCCCATTTCTTGGGTTGATCCATTACATACATTCTAAGCATATCCTCTATAACCTGATTAACTCTTTTTGTTTGGCCATTTGTTTTAGGGTGGTAGGCAGTACTAAAATTGAGTTTAGTACCAAGAGTAGTCATGAGGGCTGTCCAAAATCTAGAAGTAAATAGTTTATCCCTATCATATATAATCACTTCTAGCATCCCATGCAACTTGACTACCTATTTTATGAATCTTTTTGCTAAAGTTGGAGCGGCATCCTTAACATTACTAGGTATGAAGTGTGCTACCTTGGTTAATTTATCAATTATCACTAAGATGCTATCATGTTGGTGCCAAGTTTTAGGCAATCCTGTCACAAAATCCATTGAAATCACTGACCATTTGTGCCAAGGAAACTCATGGGGGTATAATGTTCCTACTGGATGGCAATGTTTAGCCTTGAGTCACTAACATTCTAGACACTTTGCAACAAAATTTGCTACTTTCTTTTTCATTCCTAGCCAAAAATAATGAGTTTTCAAATTTGCATACATCTTAGTTACTCCTAGATGTGCTTGGTAGGGTACACTGTGGTTTCATCAAGGAATTTTGTTCTAAATTGTCCTTTTTCAGGTACATATATTCATTGTTGATAATGTAAGATACCATCATCTCCCAAATGATACTCTGCTACACCAATCCCTTGCTGAAGTTCTAGCCTTGTTTGTTGGCAAAATGAATCCTTTTCTTGCATCTGCTTAATACCTTCAGGCATGTTGAACTTTAATTGAGTGATTGTGGCTAGTCTTTCCCTATGACTTAAGGCATTAGTAACCTGATTCTCCTTACCCTTAAAATATGAAATGTCTATCTCATAGTTACTTAAGAATTCTAGCCACCTTCTTTGTCTAGCATTTAAGTTAGGTTGTGTGAATAAGTACTAGAGCCCCTTGTGATCAATATTCAATTTAAATGGTCTCCCCACTAGATAATGCCTCCAGACCTTCAAAGCATGCACATATGCTATGAGTTCTAGATCATGAGTAGGATAATTAAGTTCATGATCCTTCAATTTTTAGGATTCAAAAGTGATCACCTGCCCATCTTGCATCAAAACTCCCCCTAACCCATCTAATGAGGCATTTGTCCATACTACAAATTCCTTTTCTAGATCAGGTACTTGCAGGATTGGAGCGGTGGTAAGTGCTTCCTTAAACTATTGGAAGGCATTTCAACACTTTTTAGTCCACTCAAACCTCTTTCCTTTTCGTTGAAGAGATGTTATGGGCCGGGGTTAGCTAACTTAGAAAAATTCTCCACAAACCTTCTATAGTATCCAACCAATCCCATAAATCTCCTTACCTCTGATACATTCTTAGGAGTAGGCCAATCTACAATTGCCTAAATTTTGGCTGGATCTACTGATATTCCTACAGCTGAGATAATGTGCTCGAGGTAATGTATCTTAGGTTGGAAAAAGAACACTTGGTCAATTTCCCATACAATTTATGCTCCCTCAACCTCTGTAGTACAATTCTTAGATGCTCCTCATGCTCCTGGGGATTCTTGGAGTAGATGAGAATGTCATCTAAAAATACCAACACAAATTTATCCAGGTAGTCATGAAAGACATGGTTCATGAGGCTCATAAACGTAGATGGAGCATTTGTTAAGCCAAAAGATACCACTAAAAACTCATAGTGGCCATACCTAGTTTGGAAAGTTGTCTTTGGAATATCCTCTTCCTTGATTCGGAGCTGATGGTATCCAAACCTTAGGTTTATTTTTGAAAAGGTTCTGGCTCCCTCCATTTGATCAAACAAATCATCAATTCGAGGAAGGGGGTATATATTTCTGATGGTCACCTTGTTCAACATTCAATAATCAATGCACAATCTTAGAGTCCCATCCTTCTTCTTGATAAACAACACTTGGGCTCCCCAAGGTGACACACTAGGCTGTATTAACCCTTTCTCCATTAGATCCTATAGTTACATTTTAAGCTCCTATAATTCAATAGTATTCATGCTATAAGGAGCCCTTGAAATAGGCTTCACCCCTGGAACTAGATCAATTGAAAAGTCAAATTGCTGCTTAGGGGGTAAGCTTGGCAATTCTTCAAGAAAGACGTCATGAAATTCTTGAAGAATAGGATGATCCTCAATATTAGGAACTAGGTCTTCACTGCCTTCTTCAATCTTTACAATATATAGTTTGCTTCCCTTCCTTACAGATCTCTTGGCTTGCATGGCTGTAATCATTCTCACAACTAATGGCCTTTGAATTCCTTGGAGTACTATCAGTCTTCCTTGGTCATCTAAGTATTCAATTGTTTTGTTATAGTAGTTTAGTTTAGCTTGGTGTGTCTTGAACCAATCCATTCCTAGGATCAAGTCATAAGACCCTAAATTTGTGACCAATAGATTAACCTTAGTTTTTGTGTTGCCTAATTCAATTTTTGCTCCTCTCAGGATGAAATTTACCTATTGAGTCTTACCAAACCCAAACTGTACCTCCATCTCCTCTCGACTAAGATTTTTAAAACCAATATTACATTTTCTTAACACCTCAAGTGAAATAAAGCTATCAGTTGCCCCTAAGTCTGCTAGAATAAAGATGGATTGTCCATGAAAAGTACCTTACAACTCTATGAGTGAAGCTTGGTTACTGGCTTGGCGCCTATCCATAGCTACGTAAATTCTAGCTAGAGGCTTGGTGGATTTATCTTGATTCCTTGGACACTTAATTTTGTAGTGGTCACCCCCACAATTCCAACATCCTCCCAATGGGCCAATCTTCTTTACTTCCCTATCCTTAGAAAAGCTAGTTTGTGCTACCTACTTAGATGGTCTCTGTCATTTTCCTTCACCACCCCTACTTTCTACTGATTCATAACTTATTTTGAAGCCTTGATTCCTTTTACACTTATCCCATGCCTTCTTTTCTAGTGTAGTTTTCTTAAATTCCTTCCTTCTATTTTCAGAGTGCTAAAAGAAATAAGACTTTTGTTTCCACTCTTACTTGCTCTTCTGCTTCTCTTCAACAACTAGGGCTACCTCCACTACTTGATTTAGGCTCTTAGGTCATGATAACTAAGTTGCATACATGAGGTTTTTATTCAAGCCCAGGATAAACTTGTTTATATAGTCCTCCTCTTCCTTCATGTAATGAATGTGATGGAGTAAACCCATGAAATTAGCCTTATACTCAGAAACTATCATCCCTCCTTGGTGTAGTGAATGGAATTTAGTCAATTTTTTATCTCGATGGTGGACTGAAAGGTATTCCTCGTGGAATCATTTTATGAACTTATCCCAAGTCAAGTGATGTAATTCATATTTTTAATTTCCAGTAGATGATCCCACCATAAAGATGCTTCCCCTTCTAGCTGATAGATGGCAACTCAGGCTTTAGTGTTGGAAGTCAAATCTAATAACCCAAAATACTTGTTCATTCCAATTAACCAAGCTTCTGCAGCGTCTCTGTCACCTATTCAGTTAAACATGGGAGCTTGTATTTTCTTTAGCTCCCTAATAAAAGGGTCCTTTCCCACCTTTCGTTGTGGCTCTCCTAATGAGAAACTATGGGTAGTAGCTCTGGAACTGTGTTCGTGATCTTGGTCCTTATCAGTTCCTAGGCCAGTGTTATGATTCATTCCTTGCTCCTTCTGTCTCATTAATTCTTCAATCTGTTGCTCTTGCAAAGCTATTTTTGCTCGAAGGGCATTCAGCTCAACCTGCAATTCCTCAGGTACCATTGGTTGTGAGGAGGTTGCACCTTTGTTGGCTCTAAGTATTTCATCCAAACTTGAACTAGATCTTCTCCTAGTTGTCCTCTTCATTTTCTATATGTATATCTCAACTGCGAGACAAGTATAACAAATTTAGCATTTATTTACAACCTTAATTTAATTGTTTTAAACTCACATAATGTAGAAATCTAAAATTAACTCTTCATTTTGAAATATTTCAAGCATCCAAGAGTCAAACTAAAGTTCTCATTTTAACAATGATAGGACATAATTACTTCGATAGTTCTTCATTAACAGAGACTAATTACATAGATGCCATTACATAGAGGCATCATTAGATGCTATTGCATAGATGCCATTACATAGAGGCAATGATAGTTGTGATTACATAGATGCCATTACATAGAGGCGATAGATAATTAATACTATATCATTACTACATATAAGTTCTTACACAATAGGAAGTTCCTCTTCCTCAGGCTCTTCCTCCTCAAAAGTTTCCATGATTGCAGGTGGTTTGGGGTGCACACACTCGAATTTGGAAATCACTTCTTTTGAAAGTGTCAGTGCATTACATCTGCAACCAAAAGGGAAATCCCTTTTCACAGATGGTTTGGGCTTGTTTACTGAGGGAGGGTTCAATTTTAGTGGTTTTGCATTCTTAGAAGGTCCAGTGACTTCCTTGCCCTTCTAAAGTTTTAGATGCTTAATGGTTATCTCTAGGGTCTTACAATCAGATATCGTTTCAAGTTCTATGTTAGGTAATGTCACAGCAAGTTCTATAAAACCCGTTGTGGTCTTAGGTTGGGGATGTGGTTTTCTGAAGGCTCCCTTCTTTCCTTTCTTCTTGTGACCCATGGCTACATAATCAAAAGAAACAATTCAGCACATGCAAAAAAAAGTGAGCTCCATGGTCATAGAGTTGGAAACTAGGCTCTGATACCAATGTAATAACCCTAGAATATGCAACAGTTTTTTTTTAAATCATAACTTACTACAGATCAAATACAATGATTGCACCAAAATAGGTTTGAAAATGATTGAAATACATTCATGGTCATTAGGCCTTCACAAGGAGGTTGAATTTAAACACTTACAACCTAGTTGATAATTTGCAGCAAGAATACATGACATAAATTCATAACAACTATAAGAGAACATGGCAGAAATTTATAGCAACAATAGGGAATTTCTAATAATTCATTTGTTCTTCATACAAATAGTAAGAAGAGGTATGATTATTTCATCAATTATGCAGTAGTATTAAGGAAATGTGAATAATGAAATGCAAATAATGAACAATACTCACATGGGTGTTACCTTGATTAAGATAGCTGCAAGCAAGTGCTTGTTCACCTCATACGATCAGTCACCCTCCAACATCTAGAGTGCATGGTGAATCCCACCTTAAGAATAAGAATTCCCTATCCCAACCCACCAATGGACTCCGAGATCCATAAAGAGAGATGATTATTCATGCCAGAGCTTTTAGAAACCACATAACCACTGACCCACTGTATCAAGCTTCTAAAAAGGCTTTCTTTTACTATATTAGCACAACTAGACCAACAAACACAGAGAGTAAGAAAAACTAGAAATTGGCTCTTGAAACAAACTGGCCCTTTGTTTAAACTTCAACTTCACTAGAATGACTTTCCACTAATCTTAAAAGCTACAAAATAGTGAATAATGACATCCTTCACCCACATGCCACTAGCTCTAGAACATGCATGTTGCTAGTGATAGCCATTCAAGCCTAAGAAGCCCCTGGCATTCTTCACCCATATACCTGGGTGATAGCCTATTATCTCTAGATACAACCATATCACTCTACTCAGAGAGCACGCTCCCTTACTACTGTCAAGTTGGAGCATCGATAAGCTTATATTGATGTGGTTCATAGGATTTCCAAGTTGGTGATCACCATGGAAGAAGCAGAACTACTATGGTATATGAGTAATGCAATCCTCCTACCTATACCCTCATAGAGCCCATATTCCAACTATTATGTGTTGCCATAGAGGTCAACATATGTATCTGGCTTGGTTATGTAAGTGGACTAAGTCATCCTAGAGTTAGATAAACAAGACAAGCCATATAGTTTACCTACCTATAGTCTGGACCTATGACTTATGGTGTCTAGCTTAATATTAGAAGGAGATAACCATTTTCTTTTCATAAATGACATCTTTCTACTGGTACATAACCTTAGAAAAGGATTCATTTTTGGCTAGCTAAAAAGGTATATACTTTTCATGATTTAGAGGCTATGTAATTCGACCAGCTCTTACTTCACAAGTATCTAACTGAATTCTCTTTGCATCACAAGGGGATTGGCATGTTTTTAGCCTACTAGTATTCATGTTAATGAGTTTAATCATTAATTATAACCTGGTTGTCCCAATTTCTACCAGCATTCCTTAAACAAACAAGAAGTTTAGACAAGTATGTCTAGAATGCCTAACCCTTCAACCATTTACCAACAAAAGTCTCTTATTTAATGAGGACAACCTATAGCCAAAAGGTCTAGTACGTAAAAAGGGAAGAATCTTGAAGAGTAAAACTGTACTTTTAGGGACAATCAATATGCAAATTAATCAAGTATTAACAACCTAAGTCTTGATAATCTATATATCTAGTCCCATCAAGTACTTAGTTGAATTTAAACAATTCCAAAGCATGTGATAGTAGGTGTACAGCTGCACAAGCCGCAAACTAGAAATAGGGTACTACATGTGCTAAAATAACCAAGAAAAAGAACCACACCATCTATAATCTTGACAACAGAATTAAACAATCTCTTTTCCTATGTTCATAAATACTACATAACACCCAATCAAAGTAGAAATAACTGAGTATATAACTTTTATTACTGCTGTCTTATTTGTAAAGATGTCCAAAGGAAACATAGAGCCAAAATCTAAGAAATGTGGCTACACATTGACATTTATTATTGCTGTCCACTTGTAAAATAGTGACCAAGAATAGAGTGCTAACCTTTGTTTATAAAATTTAGTCCTTGATAGGCTACCAACAATTCATAGAATGCTACCCATAATTTTTAAGAGGGCTATTAAATCAATAATAGGAATTACAGCTGCAAGTCTGAAATGAGAGGTGCCATTACCCTCTTTCTACACACAAATTTAAACCCTAGTAGGAAAGAGATTAATTTATATATTGTTAGAAGTTTCATATAACCTATGACAACTCATTATGACCTAGCATGGCATTTTATAATCTATTTTCCTTGAGACATTTTGTCAAACAGTTCTTAGGCATTGTCTAAGCTTCTATTTATTTATTTTGTCATACTAACAGTAAATATTGGTACCATTTTCTCTACTCACCCTTACAACTAACTTTGAAATGAAATAATGAGCTTGATAGAGGTTATTAGATTGAAGGAACAATAGTATATACATACATAAATATCATTATTCCCTCTTACCCCTACTGCAACTGTGTGATATAGAAGGAAACACAACTTCTAAGAAGGAGTAGTAGGAGTAAATGGGAAAAACTACTAGAAAGGCATCTATAAAAGTTGCAGCAGTTGCCATGGACTAAAAAGAAGTTTCCCTACACTCATTTAGCTTCCCCAACTCATTTTTGGTTGAAACTACTATGCTGGTTAGGGTTTTTAAGAAAGAAAATGAACCATAAATGATTAAATACATTATTTAAATTTTTTTGTTCAAGCCAGACAAGCTGAAACCTATGAGTTTATGGAAGGAATAACAATCAAATACAACAATTAAAATTATATTCCATAATACCAGCATTTGTAATCCCCTAAGGCAAGATCATACCAGTAAACATATAAATTTATTTTAAAGACAAGTAAAAGGAATAAACTTGTCCTCAAGCAAGAGAATTCACTACAGGGAGCTATAAAATGTTGTTGGGCAACTCACCCTCAGCCAAAGGACCTCCAAACTCTGGCTTTTTTTCCTAAATCCCCTCTGTTCTCCCAAACTAAAAGAAAAATTGATCAAAAAGGCCATCCCCATGCCTCTTTATTTCCACTTCCCGTCCTTCTTACCAGTCTTGTCTGTCAATTCTTTTTTCTATTTGCAAGGCGTGCTGGGTGTAGGATTTAATGTTGAAGCATGGCCTCCCATTTCCATTCATGAGGGTTGACCAAGCATTCAATTTTGGTCACCCTCCTCTCTTTCCATGGCTGTAGCATGCTACAAAAACCCTATGCCTAAACCAATAATCTCTAATTTTTTCTTTTACTTATGTGATTTCATTTTATTCGCCTTATTCTTTCATTTTGTTTTCTTTTCATTTTAATGGATTATCTATTTGGGTTTTATCATGATTTAAATCCAAACTATAGGTAATAATAATATTACTTATAAACATACTATTACTAATAATAATTTATTTCTTTAATCTTTTAATATTCAATGTATTAGAATGGACATCAATAATAATTATTATTATTACACTATAATTATAGTTATTATAATACTTCCTTCAAAGTTATATATATATATATTTTTCGCAATTACAAATGTTATTACCACTATTACGAGGTATCACCCCATAAGCTGAAACTCACAATGTGATCCTAGATTGGTATTACAAAAAGACTTATTGAATGAAAAGTGTTTAGAAACTAATATACATGAAATAAAAGTTACCTAGCAAGTGGACTCAAACTAGGACCTTTAACTCCACAAGCAGTGGACGAGACTGACTAGGGATTGGATGAGTGTCAAGATTAACTAGTGTTTTGACAAGGTTGGCATTAAAGTCATTTTCAATTTATGGATCCGTAGAGTCCACTCCACCATGCACCCCGTCACCTACACACAAAATATTGTTCCTCACAACATTCACAATTTAGTTAGTCCAGGTTAGATGAAATTTGGTCAAATATATCTATAGAGAAATTAAATGAGAAGCATAGCTAGATTTTCATATGCATACATCACTATCAACCATTAAAAGTTCATTCACTTAAGTATACACACTCACACAGGCACTTACACTCGCACACACACATAGAGTTAATATTAAGTTTCAAGTCTCCACCCCTAGTCCACATTACATCAGGACTACGGGGCCTTAGAATGGGTTCATACAGGATGTGACACATAATTAAAATGCATCATGAGCAATGTTCAAGTCTACGTAGGGTTTAATTTTGTAATAATGAACGTAAGTTAGATAGCAACAAAAGTGAACCATAATAGTAAACATCAGTTTTATTAGTCCTTGAGTGGCTATCCAACATACATTCTATTTTTTTGACAATTTGGTGATCTAATTAGTGGCATATTACTATTATAAAATCTTCATTAAACCTTGAGATTAGTATTATTATTTTATTTATTTAAATTTAAGGCAATTATTTTAGTAACTTAGTTAGTCTCAACTCTTTAACCTATGTGTATTTACTAGTTTATTTCTTTGACCAATTATTTACCCTATATTAATTAGATATGATAAATTTAATTTTATGTTAAATCTTAATACAATAAAAACTAAATTCTAAAAAACCCATAAGAATCTCATATATCAAATTATTATCTCTTGTCAAAATAACTTTTAAATTATATCAAAAACTATTTTATTTATTTATCTTGTGTCTAAACAAAACCCAAATGGGGATCCCACTTTTACCACATATATGGTTGTAATGGTGAAAATGCATACCCTACACTTTTCCACTTAATTTTTCTCCCATTTTCACAAGGTTGTTCCTAATACAATTGTTAATGTTTAAAGGGTGTAGTGTTGTGTGGAAGTTGCAAAAATAACCTTATCCTCTAATATACATGATATTTTCATAGTTCATATATAGTGATTGAGAAAGTTTATAGTTAAAAACTATGTAAGTGTTTTTTGCATCAAACAACACTTAAATGGTTGTTTACTAGAATCTTTCTCAATAACTTAATGATGGGTCACAAATTGTGGTCCAAAATATTGATGCAAAAAAACTTACATATTTATTAACCAAGGGCTTTCTCAATAACTTAATCCTAACTTGACTTCATCTTCATACATTAATTTTGGGATTAGTTATGCTCCTTATGTTATCCATCCATTTTCCTAGTTCAAATAAATAGAATAGAAAAATAACCCAAGTTATTTTTGTAGACTATGAAAATGACCCCAGAAATTATAAATTTGAAATTTGAAAATTGGGCACATTTCCCTCCTTTTTAATCATTCAATATCGGTTGAATAAAGCATGAAATATTATAAATTGCATGCTAGGGTGTTGTATAAAGGAAGAAAACCTCATTCATTTTGTGGATGTAAGAAATGATAAGAAAGATCTATTAGTCTAGGCAAATTGCATAACTACATGTTGTCTTCAATAGATGTTCCATATAATTAACTCGGTGATAGAGGTTTGAGGCCAAAGGAAAATAATCCTAGATAAGAAAACTCCTAAATGATGTTTATCGACACAACACCCCTATTTAGACATGGGTTAATAATATCAAGGCACAAAGGTTCCTAATGTTAGAATTACCAAAGTTTAAATCCTTGATCCAAGTTCAAATATGTGTGTAGGGTTTAGATATACATGTGTGGAATTTATTTTTACAATCACAAAAGTGAACTAGATAAATAGACAATGAAGTTCTTATTCATGAGGTAGTCACATAAAGATCCTACGTTTATAACACATTAGCAATTTAGGTAGTGACATCTATTATAGTGAAAATGACATCAAACTTAGAGATAAGTAGCATTATTTTATTTATTTAAATTTTATACATTTATTTTAGTAGAATTATCAATCTCAACTCTCTATCCTCAATTAAATTATTAATTCATTACAATTGAATTAATTGTAATTTATTTCTTTATAATTCTGATTTTGATCCCAACCCTCAAAGTCAATAAATGTGATAATGAACATTAAACTATCATACCTTTCTTCAATATTATAAGAAAAATCTCAATATTTCTAAGAAAGACTTAGGAATATCAATTCCAAAGGGAAAAAGGTGAGTAGAAAAAATAAATAACAAACCCTAACTTCCACAGTTACATAATCCAAGGAAGAATAGGCTTCCAAGTCTATTGCAATTGGGTCCCAACACCCTCTAAATACAAAAGAAACAATGTGTTGGAGCAACAATATGAATGCAACATCAAATAACACTTCCACAAATAAATATGAGGAAAATAACAAAGACAATAAGTATCAACAAAAAGCATAAAAAATGTACATAGAAGCATTTATTATAAAGGCATTTAAGAGGAAGTAAGAAGGTAGGAGTCATCGACTGAATACCCCTCCAAAGATGTGATACTTGTGAGCTAAATGACAAGTGCTCATGAAAGTGGCAAGAAAACATGCAATAGGTGTTCTCAAATAATGAGGACACATGTCTCCACCACATGAGGTGAGATAAAGTCTAAAATAGCCTAAGTAAACGTAAGCTAAGTGTGAATAAGTCTACTAGTCAAAAGAGAACTAGTTACCTAATGTACCTTTTCACAATAACACCCCCCTTAAGTGATACTTAGGGAAAACACAAAAGATGGGTCCCGACAACAAGGCCTGATGAGGTACCCATGTACAATAAAGTCTCTAAAAAATGGAGAAAAGGAGAAAATCCAATGGGAAAAAACTCCTCTTAAAAAAAGAGAACAAAGGAAGGACTCAAGATAACCCCCAAGGATGTCTTACTTCAACCCAATCATATGTCACAATTCAAGATAGCGAGGCAATGCCAAAGGTTTAGTGAAGATGTATGTAATAAGCTCCTAAGTAGACAAATACTCTAAAGAGAGAACACCATCATAGACAAGCTATCAAATGAAATGCATGTGTATCTCAATGTGCTTCATCCTCTGATACTCAACTGGATTGTGAGAAATATGAAGGTACTTTGGTTATCACACCAAAGAATAGTAGAAAACCAAACTCTTTCATAACCTATCAAATCCATAGAACCTCCTAGATCACAAGTATTGCACCTCGATACTCAGCCTCAGTGGATGATAATGCAATAGCAAATTGCTTCTTGCAAGACCTTTTAATAGGACCAAAACCAAGGCAAAAAAAACCCAGAAGTGGACTTGTGAGTCAACATCACCAGCCCAATCTGAGTCAATGAAGCCAGCTATGTGTGAAGCTCCTAGTGTGTACTAAATGCCAAAATATGTAGTACCCTAAATGTACCACAAAATATTCTTGGCTACCTACCAATGACTCTCATGAGGGTTGTGTGAAAAGAAGGAGACAAGAACAATTCTGAAGTTGATATCAGGATGAGTGTGTGTCAAATACAAAAGACTACTGACTAACTGTATGTACAAAGTAGCATCAACACTAGGTGAAGTGTAAGTGGCAGTCAAGACTACACCAGACTGAAATGGTGTAGATGTAGGCTTACAATCAGCCATACAAAAATGATCAAGCAAGTCAATGGAATACTTATGCTAATAAATGAAGATCTCCTTCATAGACTGAAGAATTTGAAGACCAAGAAAGTAATGTAGAAGCCCAAGATCTATCAGGTCAAAGTGCTCCATCAAAGAATGTTGAATATCTTGAATCATGGATGATGAACTACTAGTGATGAACAAATCATCTACATACATGACTAGTATCAAAAGATCATCTCCATGATGTTGATTATATACAGTGTGATCCAAGTGACAATGAGTGAAACTAGATAAAGCAAGAAGCCATCAATCTTCTCATACCAAGCCCAAGGGGCTTGTTTGAGACCATATAATAATGTTAAAGCCTGCATACAAGTGAAGAGTCCTGCACAAATCTTGGAGGTTTCTCCATGTAGATCTCCTCATGAAGATCACTATACAAGAAGGAACTCTTCACACCCATATGAATTACCTACCATCTCTAAGATGCAGTAATAGAAAGAACAAGGTGAACATAATCCATCTTGGCTATAGGGGCAAAATTTTGAGAGTAATCAATACCCTCAACCTGTGAAAAACCCTTAGAAATAAGACATGCCTTGTATCTTTCAATAGAACCATTGGCTGCACTTGGTGCAGTACACCCACTTGCACTAAACCAACTCTCTTCCCTTAGGAAGAGAAACCAAATCCCAAGTATTATTCTTCCTCAAAGATGAATATTCATCCTCCATAGAACTATCCCACTCTGGAATACCTGAAGCCTCTAAAAAACTCTGGGGATCAGTGGATATAGCATGATCCAAAATACTAGTGCCAAAAGTCTTTGAGCAAGTGTGGTAAGAACACATAGGATCACCAACTAGAGATCTAGCCTCCTGATTATTAGTGTGGGCCCATCTAGGAGAACATGAGTAGGAGGAGGTGGTGGTGGTGGTGGTGAAGGCAGTGGTGGAATATCAGGATCATCATCTCAAGTATCCTCAAGTGCTATGGTATCATCATGTGATGAAGGGGGATGAGTAGGTAGTGATGAAGAACTAGATGGAGGATCAATATGGAAGAATTCATCAAATTAAACATCTCATCTAAAGTAGACATCTTGAGTGGTTGGATCAAACAACCGATAAGCCTTCATATCCTCACAATAGCCAACAAAGATGAATTATTAACTTTTCTTCTCCATTGTTTTATGCTAACCATTTGGTATGAATGTCCAAGCCTCACTACCAAATACCCTAAAGAAGGAAACATCTGGCTTGATTCTAGACCAAGCCTCCTCTGAAGTAATATTATGAACCTCTATGGGGTGTGCAGTTCTAAATATAATTAGTACAATTGATAGCTTTGTTGGCAGGATACAAGGCAACAAGTAGAACTTACCACAAGTCACTACAAGTGGAGTGGAGAGGGAAAGGCTGACATGGAGGATAGTAATTAGGATGTTTTCTAAGGAACACATCCCTATTACATCATACGGTATAAATATATGTAATGATATAATAATAAGAAAGTAAGGAAGAGAGATATGCAAGAGAAAATATATGTACAGAGCAGAGACTTAGACCTACCAATTTTCTATCTAATATTATAATGAATGGACAAGGAGATATAAGGATTAGACCTAATGGATGTGTGTATATGATTGTATATGATATGTTGTGTATGATGTATTCTTACCGCATTATATGATTCCTAACTATTATCTATGTTTCTCTCACTATCATGTCTGGGGTATAAACTGGCTTTAGAGACTTGACAAGGCTCAGATCTCTAAACTGTGTCCTCCCCATTTCTTGTCAACATTTGGTTCTATTTCTAGGACCCTAGATAGAACAATGAAGAATAAGTAGGACGAATTAGTAAAAGGAAAAAAAGAGCGGAATAGAAAGAAGAGGTAAAAGAATACAAAGGGAAGTAACAGGAATATTTTTTTTTATGATTTGTAATGAATTCTCTTAGGACCTACCCTTGTGAGAGGGGGTAGGCACCTAAGGGGATGAAAAATAAAAAGGCAGACAATCTGAAAATATTCTTGAATATGTAACTCTTCATACTAAGCCAACCATGAGATACATAAGGATTAATTTAATACCAAACCCAAAATACCCATGGCAAAAGGGGATAATAAGAAATTAAGAGAAGTTAGTTAAATTGTACAAACTGGAATGGAAATGTGCATCGAAGAAAGAAGAAAATAAACTTAGGAAAGATAGGAAAGCTACCGCAGAAGAATGGAGAAGGAAAAAAATTAGGGAGAGAACGCACGTGGAATGTTGTGGAGGAAAAAGAATAAGAAATGGAGCGTGCCAATGAGGGTGCTATTGAGCACGCCACCGTGGGTGCAACTGAATAAGGGAATACGGTAGATGAAGAAAGAATGAATGAGGATTCCATAGGGACTTCTACAAACATGACAGACAAGGAGATAAACAACTTGGGACCAATCACAATACATATTGATAAAGCTACAAAAATCCTTAAAAGTTTAGAAGGAATCCTCACAGCTTATGATAATTCTAGGAGGACATGGGAGAATGAATATAACAAAGCCCTAACCCTATCACAATTGGGTAAAGAACCATATATTCAACTTGATCTTAATAATGTCCAAATCAAGTTTGATGAACAATGGGAACCAATACTAAACCCCATGAAAATTTTCCAACCTCTAAATTTTGATGAGGAATTATTAGATCATCTAGTAAACTAAAGTGTGATGAAAATTAGAGGAAGAGAAGAAGATGTGGTATATGATAACATCAATTCTGGGAGTATAAGGCAATTAAGAGAAGCATCACCAATAAATAATGAGATGTCATTAACAAATTAAAAATTATCCCCCAAAATGAAACAACAATTTGAAGAGATGCAACCCCCTAACCAAGAGTCACCCCATGTGCCTTATAAGAAAAGGAGAATTTTGGTGGAAGATAACAATAAGTAGACAAAAAAAGGAGATCGAAGAAGGAATTAGAAAGGGTTGTGAAGAGATATTGGGGAAAGAATACTTTGATATTAAGTTACAAAGAGATAAAGGAAGGGATAATAAAACCCTAATACAAAGAAAGAAACCTAAGAAGAAAGACCAAAATACAACACATCGCAAAGTAGCACAAGCACCAAAAAAATAGAAGAAAACAATAATGGACTCTCCCATCAAGCTACCAGTGTTTGAAAAAGACACCTCAAAAGCAATGGAACATGTATTTGTCCTAGAATCAATCTAGAATAGAAAGAATGTAACCAAAGACCAGACAAAACTATTTGATTTCATGGGCACACTGAGAAATGAAGCTTTAAAATGGTATAGAAAAACTTGCCCCAACATGATAAGACATGGGAAGAGGTAAAGAAAGAATTCCTATATAATTTTGAGTCTCTAGAAATCCCCACTGAAGGGGTAAGAAAGATGAGAGATCTAGTTCAAAAAGAAGGAGAATCCATAAAAGATTTTAACAAATGATTCAAAGAGATATCTTGAAAATTAGAAGAACCTTTATTAGAAAAATAGAGAATTGAATGGTTTGTGTTGGGACTAATCCATGACATTAGGACATCATTGGATGGGAAAATTTTTTACTCTCATTTGGAAGCAATAATTATGGTCTGCCACATTGAAGCACAAAATTAGCAAAAAAATGATAAGACCAAGGAAAATATGGAGATGGAGAAACTTAAACTTGAATTACAACAACTCAAATTAATAAAATAAATCTTGGCAAGAAAGGAGGATAGTCCATAAAAGCAGAGACCAAACATATGGTGCTCTTATTGTACAAAAGAAGGACATCTGCAGAATGAGTGCCCAATGATAAAAGGAGAACATAAGGCCACAACAATGAAAATAGACCTTAAAACAATACCAAAAAGGAACAACATAGTATATTGTAGTATTTGCAGTGATTGGGACGATCATGAAATTGAAGATTGCCCATCACAACTTTTTAGGCTAAGAGAAGAAGATGATGATCATGAACCATGGTGTAATGCACACCGCAATAATAGAGTAGACAATCAAACAAGGTATATGTCAAAGGACTATCCAAGAGACCCTTATACATCTAGGGCCATGGATATACAACTACTAATTGGGCTAATTAGAGAAATATTAATACCCTACAAAACATAAACCCTAATCCAGTACCATATATGAATAATTACAATAAAAAAGATAGGGATCAATATAATGGATATAGAGGAGGTAGAGGCCATGGTAAAGGAAGAAGGAGAGAAGATGCAACATGTTATAAATGCAGTAAACTAGGCCATTTTGCTAATGAATGTTGGGGTGAGAGAAGGAAACAATGCATACTCTATGATAGCACAAATCATGATCTATTTTCTTGTGACAAAGCTCAACAATATCTTAGAAACACACAACAATCTAAAAAAATACCAAAAGAAGCACCTCAGGCAGGTAGAAGTTGTCAGAAGGAAGCTAGTTATGAGACTGATACTTCCTACAGTGAAACTTTGGATGCAGAAGACTATTCTACCAAAATAAAGTATAAACAAATAAAAGAGAAGGGAAAAAAAGGCTATGGTACTTACAAGACAAGGTACTAATACTGCAAACATTTAAAACAATGATAGTGAAGAAGAAAAAAGTGAGGAAGAGGAAACTTTCTTCCCTAACAAAGCTCAACATAGTGAAATTGTAGAAAAATCAAAACAAATCATAACCAAAGAACATAATAAACAAAAACAACACATGTAGATCTTTACCAAAGGGGAAGTTGAGGCACTAAAACAACTCACAAATCTAACATAACAACACAACATAAAAGATAAGTTGAAGCAATTCTGTAAATATTGGAATAAGGAAAATGCCTACAGACCACAAATAAGGAAAGTGGTTAAAAAAGATAGACAATGGAAGACCAAACCACTAATGATAGATGCATATAGAAATCGTAGTAAAATTAAGCAAGTCACAGTTGATCTAGGTGTTGATGTCAACATGCTACCTAAAAGAATCTAGGAACAATTAGGGAGACTGAGACTGAATGAGACTCCTTGCAACTTTAGTTTGGTAGATGGATCAAACATGGGCACATTGGGAACTGAGAAACAAGCAAAGTTCAACATAATGGGGATAAAACAAACAATAGACTTTGAAATTGTGGCAATGAAAAAACCATTTGATCCATTCAATGCACTATTAGGGTTGCAATGGTTCGTATTTATGCAAATGGGATTATAGATTCCTAGAAGGAAGGGATATCTTTTGTTGATAACACTAGAATTGTACATATACCATTGGGAGCAAACATGGAAGAGGCCTATGTTGAAGAAACTAATCACACAGAGCAGAGTGATGAAGATTCTAAAATTCTCTATTTAATATCTAGACTACCCAAAGATGACACAATAGAAGAACCAAACTTAGAAGGAGAAATAGAGATAGAAGATGATAATTATAGCACAAATAGTGAGGAAGTACTAGAGGCGTGGTTAAATAATAAACCAAAATTAAAACTTAGAGAATGATAGGGTTATGCAGAGTATTCATGGTGTAGATCAGAGAAGAAAACTTACCACAATGTACCGCATTGGATAAAGAACCACCGCAAAACACATGCGGCAACTCACCAGACTAAAATAAATATAGAACCATGAAGTCATGACAAGTAAACCACATCACAAAGGGGATGTCACACATCAAATTACCAAAAAATTTTGGTGTAAAAGACCTACATACATACCTAATAGAAGTGGAAATAATTTTCACAAATGAGCAAATAAGATTAGATACCATACATCACACACTGATATGCAATTGCGCAGGCTGGTGGAATACCCACAAAGCAATAATACAACATTGGCTAGTATTCAAAATTCTCATAAAAACTAGATACTTATCAGAAGAAGGAGAATATGAGATGATACCAAAATACCAATGCCAAATCCTACCACAAGAACATCTAAACATATGCACAATAGTGTGGAATGGAACAAATGAGTATGACACCAGAATATATGTTCAATTATTCTATTGGACACTATCATCGGTAGCCCAAACCTGGTGTATAAACTAGGAAAGAAGAAAAGAAACAAAAGACTAGGATGAAATCCAAAAAGACTTTCTACACACATTCTCATTTTACAGTGCAGATAGACACATTCATATCGCACTATTGAAAATGAAAGAAATATTTTTCAAACCAACCTCAGAAAATAAAAAAGGAACACTAGAAGAAAGTCTCCCTCCACCAAAGATAGATGGAATAGGGAAATTAATAGAATGGATGGACCAAGAAACAAAACACACTGAACATAGATGTTATAAAACTACCCAAGGAAATGATGAAGACACAAATAACTTAGACATAGAAGTTTAGGAAGGAGAAAGAGAATTAGAACTACCCACAGAGTCCAAAGAGAAATACTACAACAAACCCATAAAACTCAAAGAGGAAAACATAACAACATAAGGAGACCCTAAAATGGAAAAAAAATAGGTGACTATTGGGATGATAGAGTTGTAGCACAAGTGACTAAGATATTTATTTGAATTTAAAGGCATATTTCCTAGAACAATTACAAGTCCCTAAAGGGTATAAAAGAAGAGGTCGATGGAATGAGGATTCAAATAAAAGAAGGCATTAAACCTATAAAGAAAAGACCCTACAAATTAAATACATATATGAATAAAAAGGTAAAAGTTGAATTAGATAAAATGATAATGGCAGGTATAGTTAAGACTATGGAAGATGTAGAGTGGATAAGTCCAATGGTTGTACAAAACAAGAAGACTGGAGAAGTAAGAATATGTGTTGAATTTAGGGAACTGAATAAAGCATGCATACATGACCCATTCCCTACTCCATTCACTGAAGAAATACTAGAATTGGTAGCCAAAAGAGAGATTTATTCATTTACTGATGGGTTCTCCAGATATCATCAGGGGAAAATAAGAGAAGAAGATCAACCTAAAAACACTTTCACATCAGAATTTGGGTCATTCATGTACACAGTAATGCCATTTGCTCTAAAGAATGCACCTATGGTATTCAATAGAATAATGGTAAATGCATTCAAATAGTTTATACATGATTTCTTGGAAGTATACTTAGATGACTAGACAATATTTGGCTTGGTGAAAGACCATGTTCAAACTTAAGAATGATATTGAACAGATGTAGAAGCTTAAAAATATCACTATACTTGAAGAAATGCATGTTTGTGGTACCCTTTGGGACCTTACTAGGACATATTATTTGCAAAGACGGATTAATGGTAGATCATCTCAAAGTTACATTAATACTCACACTACCACCACCAAAGATAACACCAAAAGTAAAAACCCTCTTTGGATACACCGGATTCCATTGCAAATTTATTAGAGGATATGTGGCAATGGAAACACCTCTAGAAGAACTATTAAAGAAGAAATATGGTAGAAATATTGAGTGGACAAAACAATGCCAAACTTCTTTTGATACTTTGAAATAAAAGATTGTGGAAGCACCAATACTGATATTCCATTACTGGAATATAGCATTTCATGTACACGTAGATGCATTAGGAATATTAATAGGAGTAGTGATAGCACAACTAAAAGGGACTAAAGACCACCCTATAGCATTTTCTAGTAGAAAATTATCAAAGGTAGAGAAAAACTATACCACAATAGAAAGAGAAGCTCTAACAATAGTCTATGCACTACAAACATTTAGGAACTACTTACTATCAACACCATTTATCTTTTATATAGACCATAAGCCATTAAAATACCTACTAAATAAACTAGTCACTTAAGGAAGAATCTACCACTGGCTACTTTTATTCAAGGAATTTAACTTTAAAATAATGGTGAAACTAGGGAAATATAATTAGGGACCAAATTATTTATCTAGAATTAAAACAAGGGAAGAACCTGCCAGTCAGGAGGAATACCTCCCCAGTGCAAACTTGTTTAGAGTAACTACAGTACCAGAAGAATTACATGATATATCAAGTTTATTTTCTACAGGTGAATTTCCAAAAGCTATGAAACCGCATGATAAACAAGCCCTAATACAAAGAGTGTTACCCTATACATTGATAGAAGGAGAATTACATATTTTAGGAAAGGATGATATCATAAGAAGAGTGGCCTATGAACATGAAACATAATCTATACTAAGTGAAGCTCATGAAGGGATAGCATTAAAATTTCTGGTATGGCACACTCATCATATGTTTAGTATTCTAGTTTATGAATGAATTACCCAATTTTCTTGGTAAAGCATGGAAAACTCATATTTTAGTAGTTGCACAAATTAAGTATCACATCAGTCAGTTTAAGGACCCATAGAGCTACACAGCTACATATTGGGGGTTTTTCAAAGCCCTACAACATCAAATGTGGGGAAGAGAGATGATACCATATGAATCCATCAAATAGTATATAAATAATATACCATTCTTAGTTGATAAAGATTATACATATATGGAGGCTGTAGAACCTAGGACATCATGGATACCTAGGTTACCCTATGAGATAACAACACAAGAGGTAGATACATATGTAAAAACTCTACTAAGAAAGCCTAAGGACACAAATGAGGAGATATTTAGGACATATAGAGAGTTCATGGACAAACAACATAAGAAGGATGTGGAAGAACATGTAGAGAAACATAATGGAAAGCTACATACATAGTGGGGAATACCTAAACAAACAACACAAACCAATTCCTCAGCTCTGCAACCTAGTGCAACAGCTCCACAACCTACCACATTAGCCTCATAGGTGAGTACAACAACACAAACCCCAATACCAAGGAGATTAGGGAGAAGACACTCCATAGAATCCAACACACAAGTTGTGATAGAGATAGATTCATCTACACAAACGGTGTCAACACCATAACACAAAGAAAATGAACTAGCAATGCAAGAAGTATAGGAAATACTTCTACAAATGAGCACAGAGAAAAGACCACAAGAAAGAAACAAGGGGTAAAGAGAACTTTAATACATGCATCTGAAGAAGAAGAAACTAGGGAAAAAGAAGCAGTAGAAGTAAGCAAACCACTACCAAAGAAGAAAACCAAATCATCAACAGTGTTGATAGGATAAAAAGAGAAACCATAACAACCACAAGAAGATGAGTCGATAATGAATTTAGACACATTAGTCAATGCAATTCAATACCATGGCTTGCTCAAATCAATAGCTGACATGTATAATGATGTTTGTCAAGAAATCCAAGAAATTATACAAAGGGCACTCATCATTTATATGTGGAGAAGTGATCAAACACTAGAAGATATCATGGAGGGTTTTCCTCAAGAGTTAACAGAGGTAATGAGGAAAAGAAGGGAAAAATCCATAGAAATAGAGGAGGAAATGAGGCAAAAAGCAATGGATGAAATAGACCCATCCATCTCTAGTACACAAAAAGAGAAATCAATAGAGATGCAAGTAAACAAGCTAAGAACAAAATAGAGGATCGATACCCTAATGGGCCTAATAGAGGAAGAAAAGAAAAAAGTACAGAAGGAGACAAAAGAGATAACCAAAAGAGCATATGATGCGATCAGGGAAGAGGAGATAGGAGAACAAGAATAAGGAAGGGAATCTTCTCTGCATTATACATAGGATAGCCAACAAGGAGAAGGACCTCAGCAGCCAGATACCAAGGAAGCATCTACCCTTGCATCTTCCATCCAATCTATCAAAGACTTCTTAGCTCAACATAAGAAAATACAACTAGTAGTGACTTTGCAACTACTACAACTCCCATTGCTTGGATCCAAAGTAAATCTATCTAGAATTTTGCCAATCTAGAAGCTACAATTGGGAGATATATTCCATGCCACAGTAAGAGAGGAGATTTTACAACAACATTTCAACAATACTGATTAGTTATAGGAAGAAATAGATATAATTTAGAATTAGCTACCAAAGGCACAAAGAGATACATCACTGTCGCTATAACAATAGCTTAAAAAATTGGTAAATATCTTGCACACACACATGAACTATCAGGAGAAAAAGGTGAAATTACAAGTGAAGGAGGAGATGACTAAGAATAGGCTAACAGATGCCACAAAGAAATGTGTGGCAGTGCACACTCAATTGGAAACCCAAATCAAGAACCTGTAGTAGGCTATAGGGAGGCAAATATATTGTATCAATTTTGCTTACAGTGGCTAACAACTACAAAAAGCATAAAAGATAAAATTGACAACCTGGAGGCACAGGTAGTACAAAATGTGACAACCTATGACACATTAAAGGATATGAATGGAGCAGATAGGGCACAAGTTGAGATGATCCACACATAGTTGCAACAACTATAATACTAGAGGGATTAGATAAAAAGGGTAGATTAAGTAATTAAGGGAAGTAGTCAGCTTGAGGTTGGCTCACTTAATGGGAAAATTAGGAGAAGCTAATCAGATGGCCCAAAATATTTAGATTCCTTCTACTCTTGGAGATGCATAGACAACACACATACATATGGAAGGATATATACAGGTACTATAGCAAGCCAAAAATTAGTGGGACACCACTCTTACATAGATAAAGGTTATATACAAGAGCATCCTCGCAAGGAATTATCATTGCATGTCTTGAGGAAAAGACATAGTTTCAAAAAGAGGGGATGCTGTTTGCAGGATACATGGCAGCAAGTAGAACTTACCATAAGTCACCACAAGTGGAGTGCAGCGGGCAAGGCTGACATGGAGGATAGTAATTAGGATGTTTTGTAAGGGACATGTCCCTATTACATTATAGGGTATAAAGATATGTGATGATATGATAATAAGAAAGTAAGGGAGAGAGATATGTAAGAGAATATATATGTATAGAGCAAAGACTTAGAACTGCCAATTTTGTATCTGATATTATAATAAATGGATAAGGAGATATAAGGATTAGACCTAATGGATGTGTGTATATTATTATATATGATATCTTGTGTATGATGTATTCTTACCGCAATAAATGATTCCTAACTATTATCCACATTTCTCTCATTGTCATGTCTAGGGTATAAATTGACTTTAGAGACTTGACTAGACTTATATCTTCGAACTGTGTCCTCCCCATTTATTACCAACAAGCTTCAAACCAAAATGAAGTGGCCATAGATTGAGACTAAAGCATATACAAGGAGAGAATTTATTTAGTGTCTGAATCAAAGTTGAAAGAGCAAATTTTCAAATCTTTTCATTACACTCCTATGGCTGGTCATCTGGGGTTTTATAAGACATATAGGCATATCCATGAGATATTCTCATGGAAGGGGATGAAGACATTACCAGGTATGTACGTGAGTGTCTAGTGTGCCAACAAAACAAAAAAGAGCACACATACCCTGCTGGTCTGCTACAACCTTTGCCCATTCCTACTCAAAAAGTGGGAGAGTATTTTAGTGGATTTCATCACAGGGCTTCCCAAGGTGCAAGGGAAGGATTGTATTTTTGTTGTAGTGGACCATTTGACCAAATTTGCCCATTTTTTTGCCATATTAGCAGGATATACAACACTACAAGTGGCAAATTTGTTCTTTAAGGAGGTGTTTAGACTTCATGGGGCACCAAAGAACATCATAAGTGACAGGGACAACAAGTTTATGAGCTTGTTTTGGCAGGAGTTGTTTAATTTATGTGGTGCTGAGTTGACTCCCAGCACTAGTTACCATCCCCAAATAGATGGTCAAACTAAAATAGTTAACAAATAGGTGGAAGGCTACCTTCAGAACTATGTTTCAGGACAGCAAAAGGCATGGATTAAATGGTTGCACTTGGGGGATTTTTGCTACAACTCCACATTTCACATGTCCATTAAAATGTCACCTTTCATGGCTTTGTATGGTTACGAAGCACCTAGCTTCATTGATTTGCTATTTAGTGATTGCAGAGTGCCCAGGGCTAAGGATTTCTTCCAGGAGAGTCAAGACATAATGAGATCTTTGAGAGAAAATATCCAACATGCCCAAAATCAATAGAAGTTATACATTGATTAGTACCATATAGAGTGAGAGTTTGAGGTGGGTGACATGGTTTATATGAGATTGTAGCCATACAGATAGTCCACTCTCAAGAAGAGTGGAGTGGAGAAGTTGAAACCTCATTTTTATGGCCCATTTAGAGTCACCAGGAGAGTTGAAGAGGTAGCCTATGAGCTAGAGTTACCTGAGGGGAGTAGAGTACACAATGTGTTTCATGTATCTCGCCTCAAGAAGGCACTTGGACATAATGTGACTCCTTCAGTAGTGTTGCCCCCACTAGATGAGGAGGGTAAGTTGGTACTTGTTCCAAAGGTAGTGATTGATTTTAGGGAGAGGACCATTAGGCAAAGAGTGATCACAGAGTACTTGGTGAAGTGGTGGGACTTACCAGATGATGATGCTACTTGGGAAAGTGAATAGATACTACAACATCTAGCACTGCAATTGCTTGAGGGCAAGCAATTTTGGGAAGGGCGGACTGTAATGTCCCCTTCTTATCCCATGCAGAGAGATGGAGTGATTAGCCTATTCCTGGGTTCCTGTAGGCTAATAGATGTGGTTAGGGAACCTTTTGGGGTCATTATTCCAAGACTTACTGTTAATAGTAAGTCAGGCAGGACAGATCAGGTGGCATTGGCCTACTTTTTATTTATAGTCTGCTAGTTGGAGCACCTAGCACTTTGTAGTTGGGTTTCAAGATGGCCAGGGGATTACTAGTTGAAGTATAAGTTAAATTAAATATTTAACTTATAACATTTAGATGGCTATAGTTACTTTATTTTATTAAAGTAACTTTATTTTATGAATTTAAGTTACAACTTAAAGTTGTGTGCTAGGGAAGATGGGTGCTCCATAAGGAGGTCAGGGGATCAAAATCAAATAATAAAAATAATTATCTTTTCCCTCCTTGGGTGTTGGGAGCCAAGGGATTATAAAAGGCATTTGTGAATGCATTTTGGCTCTCTCTCTTTGGAAAAATATTTTGTTGAGCAATTTTGAAGCTTGGCTTTGGGGTTTGGACAAGATTTTGCAGAGATGTACACCTCTATAAGAACACTCTTCTCATGGTTGAGAGACAACATCAGGAGGGTTGCTAGGAGCTTCATACAAAAGCTTCACTTGTGCTCCAATCTATGCATTTTGGTGATAGTTTACGATGATAATATGTAGATTTGTGAGAACAACTATTGATAATTGATTAAGGGTAGATCTTATGTTTTTGGAGGGTTTTATCAACATATTGGAGACATTCATGGTTGGTCATACATCTCATGACAGGTCGTAACATTAGCTAGGTTATTGGAAGGTTTTGTGAGTAGAAAAGGCATGTTTTTAAGAGCAATTTAGAAGAGAATCTTGCTGCAGACACACAGATTATAGAAAGCACAGAAAAATAGGGATCTTCATTAGTGTTTGCTAATGGTGTTCTTTCCAACCAGGGCCATACAAACCATACTAGGGGCATGGAGAGTTTGGAAGTGAATTGCCTCTTTCTTGTGGCTTCAAAGGCACTCACCAAGGGTGCCTAGGGTTAGGAAACTTAGTGCAACAACTTGATTAAAGGAGAGCATTCAATTGATAGTGTTTTTGGAATGATTTATGAGCTTGTATTGCTGGTCTAGCTACAACGAACATATCAAGTCAAAGATTTACATATGGGTATGCATCTGTAATTCATTGTGAATGATTTTATGAACTGGGTCTTTGATATTATGGTCACATCTGTGATAGTTTTTCTGGGTTATCGTTCAATGTCTCTTATTTCATTGTTATCTACAAAAAACAATTACATGTAAAACAAAACCCCTTCTACAACTTCTATCTAGTTCTGAAAGACCACAACATAATAATAACATAACACATATAAATTTTTTTTAAAAATATTTCAAACAGGGGTAGCCCATTACAGAGCCACGGCTCCCATATATTAATAGTGGCCAACTGTGGTTAGCTTATGGCCGACATAGGCCGAAGCGACTACACGACCACTAAAGATTTGCACACTATTTTCTTTATTCTCTATGTTGCACATTACTTTCGTAATAGTCATTTATTATCCTAAGTTTTAATTACTATCTTTGTTGTTAATCAATAATATTGATATATGTATGTATAATTATATATACATATATATGTATATGATGTATATGCAGAATATGGGTTAGTATAAATATGTTAAGAAGGAGATGAAATCGTTGTAAGATAAACTCTTGATTCATGTTGTAGCAATATCGATGAATGTGTGTGTGTATGTATTCATGTATATTCTTGTGCTCATTATAGAATTTTACATATATGTATATATATTCTTTGTCAATTTTAATATACAGTTGTTTTGAATAAGAAATAGTAATGTTAAATCAATTAATCTTGTTTTAATTAATCTATGTTGAGAGCATACATTCTTTTCATCATTATGATAAAAGATATCTTCGTAGCATTAGCAAGAGCATAGTTATTTTCTCTAATGATTAGTATTTCTTTTATTAAATTAATCTCTCTTGAAAATTTTATTTAAAGTTTGAAATATCTAACCTTCAATGAAATCTATTCATCAGTTGCAATCAGCAAGTCTTCATCCGTATTGTTATATTCATTTCATAAAGAAAACTAAAAATTTAGTGTAAGTAGTTTATCTTTAAATACTTTTGTTCAATGACTAAAAAAAAAATATATATTGCTTTATTTTTCATAATTTTAATGTATTTTATTAGTTAGTTTTGGGGAGGGCATTACATATGTATTAGAGCACCAGGTTGTAACACTTTAGGAGCTTTGGGGAAAATGTAGTAATTATGTAATCTTGTTTCTCATGTGTAGTATGCCTCCTCGACGAAGGCACAGTCATTTCATGCTGTCTGGGTTAGAACATTCCAAGGAGCATGTAGATCATGGGCCCCAAATACTTTAGGCCTTGCATCATTTGGTGGATGTCATATAGGATAGACCTCCTCCACCCAATAATCAGGGATAACACCATTCAAATTAGTATCATTCTTTTCCCCAAGAGCATAGTAGAAGTCCTATTAGGGAGGGAGCGGAGCATTCAAAGGAAGGAGTGGGTGAATCAAGGCATTATATACCCCCTCCTCGTAACACTCGAGCAGAAAAGGATCCTTCCATCGACATAGATAAACTAATCTAAGATTTCCTTCATCTTCAACCTCAACACTTTTCTGGTTCTACTGATGGTTTGGAGGTGGAGTCTTGATTGATTAGCCTTGAAAAATGTTTTGTACTCAAAACTTATGGAAGTAACCTCAAAGCTAGACTAGCAATTCATTTATTCAAGGATAATGCAGATACTCAGTGGCGATAGGAGGAGAGGAAGGGGCATTTGACTACAGATAATACTATTTGGGAAATTTTATTGGACATATTTAAGAAAAGATATATCTCTGAATATTTTTGGCAACGGAAAATTGATGAGTTTCATGATCTCCAACAAAGGGGACTTACAGTAGCTCAGTATGAGAATAAATTTTTTGAGTTGTTGTAGTATGTTGATTATATTCAGGATGAAAAGTTGATGGTAAACCATTTTATCAGAGGTCTTCATCATGGTATTACATGACCTATACAGTTTTCTAAACCAACAACTTTTAGATAGGCAATGGATAAAGCTCTTATTGTTGAGGAGATCCAGCTGAAGCATCATGATCATCATCAGAATCCACCTCAAAAAAATTATAATTATTCCCATCCTTTTGTACCTCCTAAGGGTGGATTTAGGGCCAATTCTTTTCCTACTAGGTGAGTACCACAGCAACAACATCAAGGTCAAAAAGCAAATTCATTTCAAGGAGGATCGGTTAGGTCATGGCAAATTCCATCGCAAAGAGGAGATCAGAAACCTCAGACATAGTTTGTTGGGCCAGCTCATTCTTAGCAGAGTTCTCGTGGCAATCAGGTTAGTTCTAGTAAACCAGTTTTTCAGACTCCAGCACCACCTAAGGGTCCCTATTATAATTGTGGAGGTATGGGACATATTGCTCAGGAATGTTTTCAGAATAATGTAGCAACAAGGGGTCAACATGCGGCAATTTTGGAACCTATAGATGGAGATGTGGGTAGATCACATCTATTCTTTGTAGCAATTGATAATTGTCAAGAAAATCATTAGGCATCAGTCATTGAGGTTACTGGTAATATTGGTAAGGTTGTTGTCTCTGTACTTTTTGATTGGAGCTATAGATTCTTTTATATCCCCACCCATAGTGGAGAAGTGCAGGTTGGTAGTTGCTAAGCAAGATGTTAATTGGGATGTGGAGCTATCTTCAAGAGCTATGATGTCTGTCAATTCCTTGGTTAGGGAATGTCGATTAGGGCTTAGTAATTTCTCTACTAAAGCATATTTTAGGGTGATACCATTAGGATCATATGATGTAATTTTGATTATGGACTGGATGAATGCTCATGAGGCCAAGTTAGATTGTCGTAACAAGTCTATTAAGTGTTTAGATGATATGGGTAAAAAGGTGGTAGTCTTAGGGATTAAGAGACCAATGTTGCTTAGGATGATTTCAGCCATGTAGCTTAAGCATTGTATGAGAAAAGGATGCCAATTCTTTGCTATCTCCATTAGTGATGGATCAGAGGACAAGACAGATACTTCCTTGGATGATCATCTTGTTCTTCGATAGTTTGCCAATGTTTTTCCCTCTCATCTTTTTGAGATGCCACCACAAAGAAAGATTGACTTCCATATTGACTTGGTTTCAGGAGCACAACCTATTTCTAAGGCCCCTTATAGAATGACAACACAAGAACTTCAGGAGCTTAAGCTACAATTGGAAGTGCTTTTAGAGAAAGGTCATATTCATCCTAACGTATCTCCTTGGGGTGCTAAAGAAGAAGGATGGAATTCTCTATCTATGCATAGATTATAGGCAATTAAATAAGCTCACAATAAAGAATCGTTATCCTTTTCTAAGGATAGATGATTTATTTGATCAAATTTAGGGAGCAAAGATTTTCTCAAAAATAGATCTCAAATCAGGTTATCATCAGTTAAGGATTACAAAAGCTGACATCCATAAAACAATGTTTCGCATGTGATATGGTCATTATGAATTTACCATTGTTCCTTTTGGATGACTAATGCTCTAGCAGTCTTTATGAGCTTGATGAATGGAGTTTTCAGCACTTTCTTGGATCAGTTTGTGGTTATCTTTCTAGATGATATTCTAATTTATTCTTGCATGGTGTAGGAGCATAAGGAGCATTTGTGGCAAGTGTTATAGTGCCTAATAGAGAATCAATTGTATGCCAATCTCTTTAAGTGTGAATTCTTTCAAACAAAAATCTAGTATTTAGGGCATATTATATCAGGAGATGGAATTTTAGTAGATCCCTCTAAGATACATGCTATTTTGGAATGGCCCATTCCCACTAATGTAGCAGAGGTAAGGATTTTCATGGGACTAGCTGGTTACTACAGAAGGTTTGTGGAAGGCTTTTCTAGGATTTCTCATCTGATTAATTCTCTCTAGAGGCAAGACAAGAGATTTTCTTGGTCTAGACAATGTGAAAGAGATTTTCAAATATTAAAAGAGAAACTCACTAGTGCACCTATTTTAGCAATTCCAGATCCTGCAGGTGACTTTGTTGTTTGCACAGATGCATTAATCAAGGGCATTGGAGTTGTTCTCATGTAGGAGGGTTATGTGATAGCCTTCGAGTCTTTCAAGTTGAGGAATCATGAGGTTAACTACCTGACATATGATTTGGAGTTGGCTACAGTAGTTCATACTTTAACAAAATGGCAACATTTTCGTCTTGGGCATAGATTTGAGTTGCATTTAGATCATTAGAGCTTACAGTATATCTTCTCTCAGCCTAATTTGAATGCTCAATAGTGTAAATGGATGGATTTCCTTTGTGAATATGATTTTGAGATTCATTGTATTAAGGAGAAGGAGAAGGTTGTAGCTGATATCCTTAGTAGGAAAAGACATGAATTGCTAGCTTTGATAGTTAAGACAGATCTTAGAGGGCATATTTTAGATTTATTACCTCAGGATGCATTGTATAGCGAGATTATCTAGTTCCATGGTCCTTTGAAGGACAAGTATGAGGGATATTTTGTTGATGTTGATGGTTTTCTTTGACATCATGGGTGTATTTATGTTCCTCCTTTTGACAACCTTAGAGGGTTGATTCTAGTTGGGGCTCACAAAGCACCCTATGCGGCTCCTCCTGGTGTTAAGAAAATGCATGCAAACCTTCAAAAATTGTATTTCTAGGTAGGGGTGTGGAAGGATGTTGCAGAGTTGTTGCTCATTGTCTCGAGTGTCAAAGAGTAAAAGCAAAACATCAACATCCAACTAGCATATTGTACCCTCATGCAATCCCAGAATGGAAGTGGGATGTGATATCTATGGATTTTATTGTGGGTTTACCTTTGACTACACGTTGACATGATGCGATTATGGTGATTGTGGAAAAATTAACTAAGGTGGCACATTTTTATCCAATGAGTTCTTCCTATAATGTTGCTTCAATAGCCAGAGTTTTTTTGCATGATATTATTCGACTTCATGGAGTTCCAAGGAGGATTATTTTAGATAGGGATCCTATTTTCACTTCATCTTTTTGGACTGCTCTACAACAAGCTTTAGGCACTCACCTTAATTTCAACACCGCTTATCATCCAGAGACAAATGGACAAACAAAGCAAGTGAATCAGGTTCTAGAGGATATGCTCATAATGTATGTTATGGATTAGCAATCTTGTTGGGAGGATTACTTGTACCTAGTAGAGTTTGCGTATAAAAATGGGCATCACAGTTCACTCGGGATGGCACCTTGTGAGGCTCTTTATGGTAGACCCTGTAGGACTCCTTTGAGTTGGGACCATCTAGAAGATTAGGTTACATTAGGACCTGAGCTTATTCGAGAGATGGAGCAGTAGGTGACCTAGATTCATGAACAGTTGCAGATAGCTCAAGATCGATAGAAGTAGTATGCCAATACCAGGAGAGTAGATCGTGAGTTCCAAAATGGAGAGAGAGTTTTCTTGCATGTGTGACCTCATAAGAGTTCTATCCCTTATGGAAAGGGCTCTAAGTTGGCACTAAGATTTGTTGGTCCTTTTAAGATCTTGGAGAAGATTGGCCCAGTTGCATATCCCTTAGCATTGCCACCCAACCCATCTCGTATCCATAATGTTTTTCATGTATTGCTGGTTAAGAAATATGTACCAGATTTATCTCATGTTCTGGAGTGGGATGCATTATAGGTGGCACAGGATGGATAGATAATCTTGGAACCCATTCACATCTTGGATCAACAAACTATGGCCTTGTGAGGACAACAGTTGGACCAGGTCAGGGTCCAATGGGATCTTTACGATGAGTCTTCTGCAACATGGGAGGACACAGCCAGGATGAAATCTTTATTTCCTTATCTCTTTGATAGCTTTTAGGAGGAAGCCTGATTCTAGAGGGGGAGAATGTGAGGCCTAGCTAGTATTATTCTAGAGACCTTGATTTGATACTATATATTTTGGTGTGTGTGATTGGACATGGTTGATGTTGAGTTATGAATATATATATATATATATATATATATATGTTTTTATATGCATGCTTAGACATTTCTTTGGTTACAAATGAAATTCTATGTTCATTTAATAGAATGATATGATCATGAAGTAATAATAATTATATGTTTGATTTTCTGCAATATATATATATATATATATATATATATATATATATTTAAGACAATGCGCCTGGTAAAATTTTTAACGTGACCGGTGATGCTGGTACAACATGCCCTCCGGCTCCATGATAACGCTTTTGCCTGGAGCTATCAACTGGTGAGGCCACAACACAAGGGACCTGATCCCCTAGCAAGAACACTTCAAACCCATGAGCATGTTGGCTGAGTGAAGGCATAAATCTTGCGAGCTTGTTGGCCCAGTGGAAGTTTGAACTCTGGTGGCTGCCACTACAACTGAGTGACTAAACCACAAAACCACGCCTTTATCAGCCCAAAATAAATATTTTAAATATTATTATAAATTTCATATTTTGATGTTAGAGATTTTAATGTTTAATATTTATTGCTTTGGCTATAATTTCAAAAATGTACTTATGGTTCAAGTGAGATTTTGAAAGGTGGGTAGTTCAGGTTCCTTAAAAAAAATTAGAGACATAATCCAAATGCTTAATGTTATTTATTTATCTTATATAATTTTGTTAAGGGGGTTTTATGTTAAAGAGTATGTTGATTTTATGTCTATGAAGGGAAATATGTTTTATTGAGTAAAAAGAAGTCAATTTAATATTATTGTCTTTTTGGATTTTATATTGAGGAGAAATTGAAACCTTGGGAGTAATTTTTCATTTTAAGGAGGAATTAGAATCATTCCTCATGCTGGAGGTGTAAGTGTTGTAACTTGGTTTCTTTCTTTCTTCTCTTTTCTTTCTTAGGATTTTGTGTGGTAAGGATTGGAGATTATGGAGATGGCTGAAAAGAAATGGTTGTAGGTTGATATTGGCTGGAAAAGATTCGAAGTTGATCAGGGTGCTAGATTTAGACCTCATTTATTAGGTTGATCCTAACTTGGACAGGCAAGGTATGACTTGGGTTTTATTTGAATTTTTAGTGTATTTGTTAAAATTGTTGATTAATTGTGTTATTGGTATTGTTAAAATTTGTTGGTTGCATGTATCTATTTTGTATTGAGTCATGCATGAATGTTAGGGGGATTGGGTTTGAAAGAGGATTTGATCTCACCTGTGGGTTGAGAGCCTCCTTTGTTTGGGGTTAAGAAGGGTGTGGAGCCTCTCTTGGGTTTTTGTTAAGATATACATAATGGAGATGTAGTATGGATTGTGGTTGTGTATTGAAGGGTTGTATTGGAGTTGTGGTGTGGATTATGGCTGGATGCTAGAGGGTTTTAAATGTAATGGATGATCTTGGATGTATGGTGATGGTTGTGTGCTGAAGGGTAATTTATGGATGTAGTTGGATGTTTATTTGTCTTTGATGGAAGAAGATGGTTGTGCCCCAAGAGGGAAGGGAATCTCCCTTCTCCCCCTTTACAAGAAATCTGAGAGCAGATTCTTTGTGTGTGAGTTAGTGTTTATATTTTCATTTATTTAATATGATTTAAGAATTTGGACTTATTGTCTCCCACTCAGGGGTGGACTTGATTTCTTCAGTCCTATGGCTAAGAGAAGAGTGGAGCTGAGCTGTTCTATTTTGGTGTATGTAGGTTTATGGAGAGTGATCTGGACAATGTATATTTGTTGAAGAAAATTGGATGTATGAGAATCGTATTGCATTAAATCTTCATTTCGCTAATCAAATATGATTGTTTGAATAATTCATAGCTATAGATTTAAAATATTTTCTAGTTGAAAACGAAGGAATACAGTGATCAAATTTCAATTCAAGTAATTTGCTTATTCCATTTCATTATTAAATGTAATATTTTGTAACTGGTTGTATAGTTTATTTACATTGAAATATGTAAACTCAAAAGGATGTGAATGATTTTATATGACATTTTATTACTTAAGAAGTCATTTGTTGTTGTAATTATTATTTTTATATATATCTCAAAGGTGTCTCCAGCTCAGAGACCATGACCCTGTTGCCGAGTCAGTCCAAACGAGCTGAAACTAACCCTTTGGGCCAACGCGATATCCCATCGCCTACCCCATGACATGTGCGGCTAGGTGATTCAAGATTTGAACTCAGGTGGGCAAACTACCACGCACTTAGAGCAGGCAGGCGCACCACTCAAGCTAAACCTCGGGGGCTTGTTGTAATTATTTTTAGATATCAATTATAATTTTGAATTTATTTTGATATTAGTTAAGATCGTGCTTCTGTAGATTGTGATATTCTTTCTGTATAATGAATCATGGATTGTAGAGAATAAATGATAATTAGGATGTACAATGAAGTAGAAATAAGGAATAATGACTGTATAAATTTATGTTAAAAACTTTAGATTTAATTATGGGTAGTCGTGACTGCCATGGCTACCACAATAGAGTTGTGGGAGCCATGGGATCCATGGCGCCCATATATTAATAATGGCTGGCTGTGGTTGGCTTATGGCCACCACAAGCCAAAGCCACTACACGACCACTAAAGATTTGAAGACCTTTTTCTTTATTCTCTATGCTACACATTACTTTCATAACAACCGTTTATTATCCTAAGTTTTATTTACTATCTCTATTGTTAATCGATAATATTGATATATGTATATATAATTATATATATATACATATATATAATGTATATGCAGAATATGGGTTAGCATAAATATGTTAAGAAGGAGATGAAATCGTTGTAAGATAAAATCTTGATTCATGTTGTAGCAATATAGATGAATGTATATATATATATATGTATATATATATATATATATATATATATATATATATATATATATATATATATATATATATATATATATATATTCATGTATATTCTTGTGCTTATTATAAAGTTTACATATATGTATATATATTCTTTGTTAATTTTAATATACAATTGTTTTGAATAAGAAATAGTAATGTTAAATCAATTATATATATATATATATATATATATATTCATGTATATTCTTGTGCTTATTATAAAGTTTACATATATGTATATATATTCTTTGTTAATTTTAATATACAGTTGTTTTGAATAAGAAATAGTAATGTTAAATCAATTAATCTTGTTTTTATTAATCTATGTTGAGAGCATACATTCTTTTCATCATTATGATAAAAGATATCTTCATAGCATCAGCAAGAGCATAGTTATTTTCTTTAATGATTATTATTTCTTTTATTAAATTAATCTCTCTTGAAATTTTTATTTAAAGTTTGAAATATCTAAATTTCAATGAAATCTATTGATCAGTTGCAACAGGCAAGTCTTCATCCGTATTGTTATATTCATTTCATAAAGAAAACTTAAAATTTAGTGTAAGTAGTTTATCTTTAAATACTTTTGTTCAATGATTAAAAAATATATATATATTGCTCTATTTTTGATAGTTTTAATGTATTTTCAAGGGTGTAGCGATGAGCTCCCCCTACACTTGGGTTGTGTTTGGTGTGTCTTCCCCCTGGTGTAGCATCATGGGTGTAGTGATGATCTCCCCCTACATTTTGGGTTTTGTATTGTGTGCTTTTGGTGGTTTCAAGGGCATAGCGATGAGTTCCCCCGCCCCTTAGCTAGGGTTTTACTTCATTTATGAAAATGTTATATCAATGTGTTCATCGTGTATTGCATGACTACTCTCATGTAGTCATCATGTATTGCGTGCTTCCACTGTATTCTCCATGTTTTGCCTACTTCCTATTGTCTTCATTGTGTCTTATGTGTCTTCAATGTGTCTTATGGTCCTTACCTGAGATTAGGGGCTAGAAATAGTCCTCTAGTCTTTGTGTATGCCTTGGCTTAATGTGCTTGGTGTGTTTGATGTGTTTTTGACCATACTTTAATGCATGTATGGATCATAAGATCATACATACATTAAAGTGGGGGCTAAATCTTATGTTGTAAAATGTCCCCCTAGGACTTTTTACTACCTAGTTTAGCTCCTAGGTCCCCTTAATATAATCATGCATGTTTAAAACTTATCCCAGAGCAAATTTCCTTGAAACCCATGTCAAATGGGGCTTAGGGGTCCACTTTAATGATAATTAAGACTCAAAAAGCACCCCTAGACTTGGGCGCCCGTGCCCTAGTCCAAGCCTATTTTGCCAAGACCTAAATTTAATGTGTCGATTTATGACCATTAAAAAGGTCCCCTTGTCGGCCTTTTCAATTTGAATTATGGAAGTTTAGCAAGAATACATATATAAACATGTTTAAGACTTCATTTTACTCCTTGTTGATTACTTAGGTGAACTTATGATTATCAAGCAAAGAGCATTCAAGGAATTCATTGTGTTGCAGAGTAGTATTGTGTTGTTGTTGTATGTGTTTGTTGCATATTTGGCATCATCAATCCATCTCCTCATGATTTGAAATCTCTTCATCTCTATGAGGGTTTTCACCTCTAAGGTGACATCTTATTTTGCTTTAATCAATTTATTTCATCATTGGATTTTGCCTCTGTCCACCAAGGACATGCACTCTATCTATAACAAGGGTGTTGGAAGGCTTCAATGTCATTCCATGGATTGACTAAGGCATGCTCCTAAACACCACAACCCCCAATCCCTCTCTTTGTGATTGTAAGTTACAGTTGCGGGAGTTGGCGAAGTGGAGTTGCAAAGAAGCTGAGCAGAAGATATAGATTTGGGATCTAAGCAGAAAGTGTCAAAAATCAAACCTACTAGACTATGGCACCTGCCCCATAGTCCTCCTAAATGACATCTCTAGAAACTCTAAAGTAGATTACAGTCCTAATCACCTCACTATTTCAGATCTACAGAAAAGGTGGCATGTTGGACTAGGGTGCCTGCCCCAATGTCCCCGAAGTTTTTGCCTTTAGAAATTTGAATCTTGGTATGTTTCTAATCTATATTTAGTGTCTTCCTATGTGATCATTTGTCATATCTTGTTCATCTGTATCCAAAATCATAAAATTAAGGTTTAAGGTTTAATTAAACTAGGGTTTGACAAATCTATCAATTTAATCTATCTTTCCATATCATTCCTATGTGACATCAACCTATAGCTGAGTCCTCTTTATCTGCAGTGACTCAACTTGATTATTTTCCTTGAGTGTTATTATGAAAGGAGGGTTTGATTGAATCTAATTAACCACACTTCAACTCCTATCCTCTTTTCACATATAACACATGTATAAGATCTTTGAATGCATTAACCATGATTCTACTAAATACTACAGGTGCATTTTTCAACCCAAATGACATAACATTATACATGAAAGATCCTAGTTCAGATGCAACTATTCTTAGGTTGATCCTCTTCTCTAATTTTTACCTGGTGGTATCTGGAGAATCCATCATGTGAAGGAGTAGATTTCCTTTGTGAATGATGTAGAGAAAGGGTCATGAATACAAGCCTTATTCAATTCTCTATAGTCTCTGCAAATCTTGATTTTTCCTGTTTTCTTATTCTATACTAGCATTGGACTGATCCACTCTGCTTCCTCCACCAGTTTTATGATCCCTGCTTCTAGCATCTTGTCAAGTTCTACTTTAACTTTTTTCTTCATGTTTGGATTCATCCTATAAGGCCTTTTCTTGATTGGTTTACAACCTTCTTTCAATTGAATTTTCATTGTTCTAGCTTCCTCTTTGATTCCCTTCATCTGTGTGAACTTTCTAGGAAACAAATTCTCATACTCAGACAAAATTTCTACTACTTGTGCCACTTCCTTCTCATCCCAATAGTCTCCTATTTTGGCTAGGTTAGGGTCTCCTTCTTTGGAAATGTTTTCTTCCCTAAGCCAAATGGGATTGTTATAGTATTTTTCATTGATATATGTTGATTCTGCCAGCTCTCTTTCACCTTTTTCTATATTTATTTATGGTTCTTTATTTTCTATATCTTCCTGTTGTGATGTTTTGTAGAATTTACATTTCTCTAGATATGATTCTTTGTCCATCCATTCTATGATTTTTCATATGCCTTCTATTTTTCCTGGTGGTGAACTCTGTTCCGATTTTTCTTCCTCTTCTTCCACATCTTGAAAGATGATCTCCAAGATTTTGATGAGTGTTGTGTGTATGTTCTTGTTTGAATCAAAGAATGAGAAAGTTTGAATGAAGTCCTTTTGCAACTCCTCCCAATATCTAGTTTCTTTCCTTCGTTCCTAATTTATATACCATGTCTATGTAATTGGTGATAGTGTCTAATAAAAGAAATGGGTATATAGTACCTCATTATATTCATTTCTTCCTCTCCATACCATTGTACACATGGACAAATGTTCTTGTGGTGAAATCTGACCTAAGAATTTGGGTATTATGTCATATTATCCTTCCTCTGGAAAATATCTTGTCTTGATGAATATTTTGAATGCTGGCCACTGGTTTATTGTGTCCTTGTGTGTGTTCCACTAGTTCACAGTATTACATACCAATGTGTGTTATGCAGCTTGTAATCTTATGTCTTCATCAGAAAACACTACCTCCATTTCTGTGAGATATGTATGTAGATTATGTACTCCTGAAAACCTAGGCAACTTGATATGTGAAATTCCTTTCAACATGTAACTTACTCAGTGAGATCTTTGGTCCATATCTTCCTTATCTTCTCTTCACCAATTCTGATCATGAATATGCTCTGGTAACCAAGCATTTTCATTGTTTTTAGTTTTGATTCTTCTTTCATCCAAGCTTCTAAAGTCTCCTCACTATCTATACTGTAGTGATCATCTTCTATCTCCACTTCTCCCTTAGAATTGGGCTCTTATGTTGTCTCCTCTACATCCAACCTTGAAATTGTGTAAAGATTCTTTGCATCCTTATCACTATCTTTAGTCTTATTGGCTTCTTCTATGTATGCTTCCTCCATTGATAATCCCAAAGTAATGTTGATAGTCTTGTTATCATTAGCAAATGATATCTCTTCTTTCTGAGAGTCTATGATAGCATTTTCATCCACAAACCATCTCAACCTTAAAAGTGCATTAAAAGCTTCTCCCTAATCCTTCATAGCTACAACTATGAAATCTAAGACTTTTTTAACCCCCATTAGGTTAACTTCCACTTTGTTCCATGTTCCCATTGTCTTCATGTTAGATCCATCTGCGAAAATTATATTGTAAGTTGTCTCTATCAGCTTAGGTCATCCTAACTACTCCCACAACTTCTTTGTGATCATGTTGACATTTGGTCCAAGATCTATCATGACATTCTAGACTTTTCTATTGTTGATGTGAACATTCACCATAAGTGGTTTTCTCTTCCATTCTCTATTTGTTCTTCCCATCCTCCGGAGTTGACTCTTCTGACCTTTCTCCTTATTCCAGTATTTAGAAAATTTCTTTAGTTTCTCAATAAGTCTGTGTTGTTGTGTCAATTAGGCTAATTGCTTAAGAGCTTCTACTTCTTTGGTGAAAAACTGCTTGTATTGGTTTTCCTTTTCTTGTTCCTTCCTTATTGTTTGTTTGGCTTCCTTCACAACTTCCTCATGTTGTTTCCTAGAGGGAACAAATTCTTCTTCCTCCTCACTGTCTTCCTCCTCTGTCACAGTGATATAGTGCCTTCTGGTGTTTGTTCCTTGTCTTATCAGTACCACATATTTCTCCTTCTTCTTCTATCTTTTCCAGTATGATTTGGCTTACTTATTTGGTAGTAATCTTCTTCTTTTGTAGATTCAGTTGAAGATATGTATGTTTCCTCCCTGCTATTCTTCCAACAAGTTCTTGCTCCTTGGAACTTTGGTTCCCTTCTTATAATCCAGGTTCTGTAACTCAACACTCTTAGATTGTGGTTGTGCATTTTGGAAGTATTGTTGTGCTCTATCACAAGAAAATAAATCATGCTCTATACTACTATAAAATGAACATTGTGTTTTCCTTTCAGCCCAACATTCATTAGCAAAGTGTCCTAGCTTACTGCAATTGAAACAAGTTGCATCGTCCCTCCTTTCACTTCTTCTATGGTCTCTACCTCCTCTGTAACCTCTAAACTGCTCTTTGTCATCATTATTATAGTTATTTCCATAGGATGGACGACTAGAATTTGAATTTTGTATTGCATTGATAGTCCTTTGATTTCTCCAATTTGGTTGTTCATAGCCTTGATCATGTGAGTTTATTTCTACATATGATGTGTTGTTGCTTACCGTCGAGTTTGTGTACCATGTTTCATCTTCTTCATTAGCAAATTCTCTTTTCCTTCAAAAGTTCTGTGAAGGACAATCTGGTGTTTCATGGTCATCCCATTCTCTGCATAATCCACAATATACTGAATTGATTCTTTTTGTTGTTGTCTTGATGTTTGCTTTTATCGTGGCAGCTTGTCTTTCACCTTTCATCCTAGGGCATTCATTTTTCAAATGACCTTCTCTTGTACAATATGAGCACCAAATATTAGGTCTTTACTTCTATGTATTCTCCTCATGCTTGTCCAAGATCTCCTACCTCAGCTTCAACTACTCTAATTCCAATTTTAGCTTTTCCAATTCTAGGTTTTCTTTCATCTTATCCTTTCTGCATCAAGATTGAGACTCTATCCAGCAAGCTAATGTCAGTGATTTTGCATATGTTTCAAATATTCTTCCATCTATGGCTGACCTTATTTCAAGGCTTATTCTAGAAATAAACCATTCTATCTTTTGCTTTTCAGTTAGTGGTTCCTCTAATTTTCTAGTTGTCTCCTTGAACCTTCTATCAAAATCCTTTATTGATTCTTTATCCAATTGCATCAAATCTCTCATCTTACTTACCCCTTCTATCAGAACATCTGAAACTCCAAAATTCTCCAAAAATAGCTTCTTGATATCCTCCCATTCTTTGTCACTATTTGGACATGTCTTCCTATACCACTTCAATGCTTCATTCCGCAAGGTGCCTATGAAGTCAAAAATCTTAATTTCATCTCTTGTTACTCCCTATTGGTTCCAAATAGACTCCAAGAGAAAAATGTGTTTTGTTTCTTCAGTAGTATCCTTCTCAAAGATTGGTAATTTGATAGGAATATCCATGATTGATCTTCTCAATGTCTTCAGTGTTTTGCAGTAGTTTTCCTCCAATCTGCTCCTTCAATTAGGCTATTTTCTATAAAGTTGTTTTCCTTCTCTTCTCTTGTCTCTCTATAGTCAGGTATCAAAGTACTCCTCTCCTAAAACCTCTGCAAAATAGTTCTAGATCTCTTCTATTATCTCTGCTTCCTTATTTTCTTGAATATCCTCCTTCTCAACTAAAACTATTTTGACTTTATATGGCACTCAATGTGACTCATGGTCTAGGGGTTGTGTCTCTTCATAGTGTATCTTCAAATTAGGGGATTCTCTTCTCTTTGTGAATGACATCATGTCGACATCCAATGATGATTGAAATAACCTTCCAAAACCCTCAAAACTCCTCTCAATGTTTACCACATCTTCTCCTCTTATCTCCTTTATGCTTCAGCAAATTAGCTCCTCTATATATTCCTCATCCATCTTCAAAAATTTTGGTGTTAATTCATGTTTTCCAGCAGTCTACGGCATAAACCCTAATTTGCCTCTTTCTTCTTTTTCTCTTCCGCATTATTCTCTGATAGCACCCACAATGGCATGCTCTACAACATCCTCCATAATACGCTCTATCTCTTCTCCTTCTAATCTCCTTTCTCTAGCAACACCCACATTAGCGCACTTGTCTTCTTCTTCCCTTCCAGAAACACTGTCCATGGCCCGCTCTTCGAATTATTCCTCCTTTTCTTCCGCAACTTTTTTGTCCTCCCTTTTTCCATCTCTTATGCCCTTTCCATCCTTTTACGATAATTTTCTTGTCATTCCTGAGTCTGCTTCAATATCTCTTCCCTGATTATCTCCATTTTGGTTTTAATTTCTTCACCAATCTCTCTTTATCTCTGCTTCTCCCCTTTCACCATGGGTTTTCTTGGTTTGGTGTTCCATTAGTCCTCTTATATCCCATGGAATATTTTTTTGAAGAGTCACATCATTTGAAAGGTCCTTGCAGACCCTACTCCCTTTCCACTTTCCATCCCCTTAAGTGCTTTCCCCCCTCTCACAGAGGTAGGAACTTAAGGTGATTTAAATTCCTCCACAAATTGAAAATTTTCTCTACCAACCTTGCCTTCTTTTCTCTCTGAAACTCTATACTACTGGGTAAAAGCACAAAGTTGTCTCACACTTTTATAAAGGAAACGGCCAACGCTGATCCAACTTTTAAACTTGAATCACTAAAAAGTGACATATATGTTTTGAATATTGAAATGATGTAAACTAATAAAATATTTATTTTTTAGTATATTTTATGTTTGTATTTTTTGAAAAAAATTAAAAAATTATTTAAATATAGTTTTTAATAAAGTGACACTATAATTTAGTTGCTGATAAAATGCTGAAAAATGAAGTTACATGAGACGTCAATCTTTATATAGTAAATTTTTTTTTTTTCTTCAATTTTTTTAAGTGAATTTATAACTTGAAACTTTAGTGCATGGATTTTTTTTCTAATTTTGATAAATATATATTTTTAAATAAATAATAAAATGTGTGTATTAAAACGTAATTGTTTCCATTCGACGTCAACTTTCATATTAACTATTTATCTAAAATAGAAAAAAAAATATACCACATTGATATAGATTCTTTTATCTAGTGCATCATATTTTTTTTAATTTTTTTAATAAGTTTTACTATTTTTCCTTGACATGGTAATCAACCTAATGTTTTGTGTTGATAACCTACTTTTGATAAAAATAGAAAGGAAAATATGAATAATAATTAAACTATTAATAAATAAATATATATATATATATATATATATATATATATATTTGAAAACTAAACTTATAGATCTACAAAAAGGTATTTTTATATTTTTTTAAAAATATTATTTACACAACTAGAAATTGTTGGAATATCAAGTTTTCAAATAATTTTATTTTTTTGGTAAATTGGCCTCATCGTGGTGCTACATATGCATTTAGCCAACAATTTTAGTTGAAAAAATTGTGGACATATCTAACTTAGCTAGAATGAATCTTACAAGATCATATGTTTGACCAAAATTGATATTTAGTTAGAAACACTTAAATTCACTTGTGCTGATAAGTCGGCTGAAAGTGGACACAGCTTTGTACTTTTACCCTACTCCCTTGGATGTTTTGCCCTTTCAATTTTTAACTACCTTCTTCCAGGGTCCCAACAGTGGAACCAAATGTTAGAAAGAAATATAGAGGGAATATAAGTCTGGAGATTCGGTCCTCAGTCAAGTCTCTGTAGTTAGTTTATACCCCGTTCAAGTAGCTAGAGATTGATAGCAAAACATAAAGAATAATAGAAACAAGAGTATCACATACACATCATAATAACAAGACAACATAGAATTAGCTAGTACTACCAAATCTCCATATATAACAACATCAATCAAATGTTATACATCATCCATCCATCTTTCAACAGGTCTGAGTCTCTGCCTCACCAATTACATACATGACTTCTATGTCATTCTTTACATCAAAATTTATCTCATATCATATTGTTATGTTGTAAAATGTCCCCCTATGACTTTTTACCTCCTAGTTTAGCTCTTAGGTCATCTTAGTTTAATCATGTGTGTGTAAAACTTGTCCCGGAGCAAATTCCTCCTAAACCCATGTCAAATGGGGCTTAGGCACCTATCTTAATGCTTAATCATGACCAAAAATAGGCCTCTAGACTTGGGTGCCCACACCCTAGTCCAAACCTATTTTGTCAAGACCCAAATTTTAAAGTGTTGGTTTATGACCGTTAAAAGGTTTCTCTTTGTTGGCCTTTTCAATTTAATTTATGAATGTTAACAAGAATGCATAAATAAACATGTTTAGGACTTCATTTTAACTAGAGTTGATTAATGCAAACTTATGATCATCAATCAAAGAGCATTTAAGGCATTCATTGTGTTGCAGAGAAGTCTTATGTTGTGTTTGTATGTGTTTGTTGTAGATTTGGCGTCATCAACTCATCTCCTCATGATTTGAAGGCTCTTCATCTCCGTGAGGGTTTTCACCTCTAAGGTGACATCTTGTTGTGCTTCAATCAATTTATTTCATCATTAGATTTTGCCTCTATCCACCAAGGACACACACTCTATCTAACAATGGTGTTGGAAGGCTTGAATGCCATTCCAGGGCTTGACTAAGGCAAGCTCCTAAACACCACAACCCCCAACCCCTCTCTTGTGATTACAGGTTACAAGGTGTAGGATCTTGTGGAGAGGAGTTGCAAGAGATCATTGCAGAATATAAAGATTCAAGATCTCAAGAAAATAATAGAGAACATTCCCTCATGGACAAGGGTGCCTGCCCTTCTGTCCTCCCGATTGTCAATGCCAAAAACTCTAAAGTAGATTAAAGTCTTCATCATCTCACAGGTCTAGATCTACAAAAATTATGGCCTGTTGGACTAGGGTGCCCACCCTAGTTTCCCTGAAATTTCCACTTTTCATAATCTGAATACTGGTAAGTTTCCAATCTGCATTTAGTGTCTTCCTGTGCAATCATTTGTCATATCTTATTCGTCTGTATTTGGGATCATATAATTAGGGTTTTAAGCTTAATTAGACTAGGGTTTGACATATCTATCAATCTATTCTATCTTTTCTATCATTCCTAAGTGACACACAACCTATAGCTGAGTCCTCTTCATCTGTAGTGACTCGGTTCAATTGTTGCCCTTCAATGTATATGTGAAAGGAGGGTTTGATTGCATCTAATTAACCCCACTTCAACCTCATTCCCACTTTTCATTGAAAACATTTTGGTGAAACTATGTTTTTACTAAACTTGCATCTTGTTGAGTGTTGTAAATCAGTTTTGCATTCATCTATATCATATTCATCATCATACATTCAAAAATCTTGCATAAATTTGAAAAATTTGGAAAAAATAAGCATTTTTTGCTTGCATTAAGGCATAGTTTGCATTATTTTCCTTGCATATCATTAAAAACATTTAAATTTCTGATATTTATGTCAGATGTTAGATAAATTACAGCATTTCATCATTTCATAATCATTTACCTTGCATTTGCATATCTCATTTGCTAGGGTTTTTGCTTGAAATTTTGCATTTTTTCATATAACCTAGTAATTTCAAAAACTAGGGTTGGTAATTAAAATCTTGTTTCAGATTTTATTACTCATTTAAACATTCTTTAAAATCTGATTTTTTACTGTAGTGTGGCTGCATTGTGTGTTTTTGCATTTACATTTGCATTTTTAGCACGTTTCCATTGAAAAAGGCAAAAAAAATCAGCATTTTAGGTTCATAAACAAGCATAGTTTTGTTTTGCTTCATTGAATTTGTCATAAATATATTTCATATCAGATCTTACATTCATTTTCAAGCATATGTTCATTGGTCATTTTAAAATTTGGCATCATTTAATGCTTTACATTGAAAATTGGCATATCTTCTAATTACACATTGTGTATTTCAACATTAAGGTTGTGTACACTTTCTTCAAATTTATTTAAGCAAAATTTCAAACCATTCATCTTGTCTTGTTGTGTAGCACTATTTCCATCTTATTCACTTTGTTTGTTGTGAACTTCATGTGTCTTTTAGAAACATTTTCCTCAAACAAGTGCTTGGGTGAGAAATAATATCACATACATGGATTCTCATCACAAAAACACTATGCTTCCTCCTAGAATTGATATGCAGAGGAAGACTCTTGAACCTGAATTAGTCTTTACACCACATGATAGAACAATCGAAAACATTGAAGGACCTCTTTACATCACAGTGAAAGTAATGGAGATCCATGTCAGAGGAACGCTTATTGATCCTAACTGCATGACTAATGTGGTTATGGAAGAATTCCTTTGTGCACATGATTTGATACAAGAATCTTGTGAACCAACCAACATGATGATTAAAACACATACTGGAGCTTTCCTACTAGCCCTAGCAAAGATTACTTTATTGATCATAGTATTTGATAAAGCTTTAGAACAAACATTCAATATCATACCTACATCTGACCTCTTCCGTATAAAATTGGGCCATCCATGGCTTAAGGCCATGAAAGCTGTCCCCTCAAACATTCATAAATGCCTAACATTTCCTCACAAAGGAAGCATGCATACTATTCACCATAGTCTATGGCAACCTATGGTTATGAGTGGAAAAATTTTAATCTTGATTACTTTTGGCCACAACCCACTGAACCCCCTAAACCACGACAAGATCAAATGTTCTTGGGATATAAACAATACAAAGAAAAATTACAACCAAAAGTGGTCAGACCTCCTATTCAATAGACCACAAGTGAAGAACAACCTACATTACAAGAACCTCCTAGACCGAAAGGTAAGGGAGTCTATGCCAAGGTTCCTCCTACGTCATCCCTACAAGGATTGGGAGGCACCCGTAATGAACAAAGCACTTCATCACAACAAATCAAATTTGTATTGGCTTTCTCCTTTGAGATGTTGAAGACTATAGAAAATCATGACACTACCTTTACAAACATCACCAATAAAATAATAAGGAATAGGAAAGCAAGAGGAAGAAGGAAGAGAAGACAAGATTTAGCTTGACAAAATGTACCTCAACAAGAAAACATTCAACCAACGGATATTGGATCAAACAAGGAAGAACTTAAGAATGAAGAGCCTAAGGTTGAAGAAGAATTTAAAGTCGATGATGAAAGTGTTGGGAATTAAGGTGTCTCAACCTTTGCAATTTCCTAGCATTGGTAATTTAATTGTATATTTAATTATTGCCTAATATTGTATTTACTTGCACATTCCGTTTGGTCACATAGTTGAGGTGGCAAGGTGACATGTCATCTTACTTGGAATGTGACTTGGATGGTCAAGTCAAAACTACATGGATTTGGGCATCCCATATTGAGGTGGCATTAATTGCCATGTGTCAGCATCTTGTGGTATGTGGAAGAGGATATTCCATATGACAGAATCTATGACGCGTAAGAGCCAAGTTTGGAGATTCGTATGACAAGTGATGTCAAGTGTCAGTTGGCATCTTTGCATGAGGGAAAGGCATCTTTGGGCACCCAAGTTGGGCTATGACATGTTGTAAGTGGTATTTAATATATTTAGTCATGTATGATGGATTCTCTTACAACATTTAAGGTTGTTATGTTGGGAAAATCTATGACAACTGTAAGATGCATGAGAGCATCTGTCATAGTCTATTTTTAGCATGGAGCGCTCCAACTTTGGAAAAGTCAAATCTACCATGTATGATAGATGTAAGAGGTGTTATTGCAGCAAGGACAAGTGTCCTTTGATGTTGAATATGGCCATGTGGCCAAGGTGAACGCCTATCCCAAGATGCTTCCAAGATATGCCTTGAAATCCCTATATATTGCATAGTTTGGAGTTGTAGTTGAATAGTGTTTTTACAGGTACTGTTATGCTACCGAATTAACTCCAGAATCGACATTCGTAGACTCTTAGAAGACTTGCATTTCAAGTGTATTGTAAACTATTGTTGTTTTGATAATACATTGTGCAGGTTTAGAGTGTGGGGTTTTTTACCTGAAAAGGTTTTCCCCAAGGTATATCTTGTGTCACCTTGTTTCTGTGTTGTGTTGCTACTGTAATCTTTATGTTATTAGTTTAATGTTGCTGCAATTGTAAGGCTTTAAATGAATTTTCACTCCATTCCCCTCATTAGATTGGTGTAGGAAGTGTGTTCCATGTACCTTGCTTCCTTTCAGTTGGTATCAGAGCTTGACCACCTATGATCCTAGTTGTTGGGTAGGGTTTTTTGAGCTAATATTTGATTGAATGGGAGTCTATGTAGAGTATTATGTGATCTTGTTGTAGTGAGAAGATGGCAAGCACATCCAGAACAATAGAGGTGGAGAAGTTTAATGGCAGCAATTTCAAGTTGTGGAAACTCAAAATGGAAGACATGCTTGTTGACAGAGATTTATGGGAAACCATTAATGGCACAAGCTGATTGGGATCTCAAAGATTGGAAGGCTAAGGGTCTCATAAGACTTAGTATTGTTGATTCTTTCCTATTGAATTTCCATGAGGAGAAGACTACAAATGATCTATGGAAGAAGTTAGGTGATATTTATCAGGCCAAATCCCTGGTGAACAAACTTTTTCTACGAAAGAAGTCGTATTCTCTGAGGATGGAGGATGGAGGATCTATTGCAGATCACCTGAATACTTTCAACATGTTGGTTGTACAGTTAACATCTATTGGTGTGAAGATGGAGGAGGAGGATCGGTGTATGACCCTGCTTTGTTCTCTACCCGATTCATGGGATCATCTTGTTATGGTTGTCAGAAGCACCACATCCACTTTCAAAATTGATGAAGTGGTATCTTTGTGTTATCTGAAGAGATGCAAAGAAAGTCTTATGAGGCAGCCAAAGAGGCTCTTGTGGTTCATGGAAAACCTAAGGAGAAAGGGAAGAAGAAGGAAAAGAAAGCTGAGAAGGGTAATCCAAATCCCATGGGAGATCTAAATCTCCTAGAAAGTCCAAGGCTCTTTGTTGGAACTATGGTAAATCTAGGCATTTCTGAAAGGAATGCAAAGAGGAAAAGAAAAATAAAAAGAAGAATGCCCCAGATTTAGATTCTGACAAGTCACAAGATGATGGTGATGCCTTATTGCAGCCATGGACACGCATGCATCTAATGTTGTGTGGTTGATAGATTATGGTGCATCATTCCACATGACCTCGCATCCAAGCTGGTTCACGAAGGATGCAGAGTTCGATGGTGGAAGAGTGTACCTAGGTTACGATTCTCATCTGAAGATTGTTGGTCATCAAAGAGTCTCAATCCGATTCCCTAATGGACGAGTGAAGGAGATCACTAGAGTTATACACATCCTAGGCCTTGCACGGAATCTTCTTTTTGTAAGTATGTTGAATGATGTAGGTGTGCAAGTTGTCTTTTCGAAGGATGGATGCAAGATGACTAGAGGATCTATGGTGCTTATGAAGGGTACTCAAAGAGGTACTTTGTTTTAGCTAGAAGCATGCACTTCACAGTGCAATAGTTCTTCTTACTCGAAGAAAAGAGCTGCAGTCACTCCATCCCCACCATCTGAATGAGCAGTGAAGAAATCTATTGTAACACATTCTGATGGTAGTGCACATGCTTTGGAAGTTAAACTTCCTGCTGAAAAGACTATGTTATGGCATTTGAGATATGGCCACATTGGTGAGAAGGGTCTGCAAACCTTGAAAAATAAAAACCTCATTGAGGGGTTAAATGATTGTAATCTTGAGTTCAACTTTTGTGAATATTGTATATATGGAAAGCAAAACCATGTTCAGTTTTACTCTAGTTCTCACAAGTCTTATGGTGTATTGGACCTTGTTCATTCTGATGTGTTTGATCTTGTTAGTGTTCCTTCAATTTCTAAATTTGTATATTTTTCTTTCATAGATGATTATAGTAGAAGGACATGGATTCATTTTCTTAGAAGCAAATCTAAAGTCTTTAGTCGGTTTAAAGATTTTAAATCTTTTGCTAAAAATTAGACTAGTAAAAAGATTAAGTGTTTAAGAATTGATAACGGCGGTGAGTTTTGTTTGGCAGAGTTTGATAAGTTCTGTAAAGAGCAAGGGATTCAAAGACATAAGACAACTCCATACACCCCGCAGCAAAATGAAGTTGTAGAGAGAATGAACAGGACACTGATGAAGAGGGCTAGGAGTATGCTTAGTGCAGCAAGCCTCAAACAAAAGTTTTGGGCTGAAGCTATTGCCACTGCTTGCTATCTGGTAAACATATCTCCTACATTAGCTCTTGTTGGTAAGACACCTATGGAGGTGTGGTCTGGTAAGAAGCCTTCAGTTAGACATCTTCGTGTTTTTGGTTGTGAGGCATATGCACATGTTCCTAGGGAGAAACAATCTAAATTGGAGAACAAGGTTGGTAAGTGTATTTTCATTGGCTATGGTGTCAGTGTGAAAGGATACAAGCTTTGGGATCTTGTGGCTAAAAAAGTGTTGTATAGTAGAAGTGTTATCTTTAGAGAGCTAACACCTTCTCTCGTTGTGTTACAGCTGGAAGAAACAGAAAAGAAAGAGGATGTGGTTCAATTTCCTTCTACCCCTGAGAAGATTGAACAGAAAGACCCTGTTGGACATGAAAATGAGGAGAGCTCTAGCAGCTCTGAAAGTTTAGAAGATGAAGTAGAACCTCCACCTCAGCCTTTGAGGAGGTCCACACAAACAAGGAAGCAATTTGATAGGTTTGGTTTTCCATTGCTTGATTCTAGTTGTGCTTTTGCTTTGCTTACTAACACTAATGAGCCTAGAACTGTATCAGAGGCTATGGACATGAAAGATGTAAGTTCCTAGAAGGAGGCCATGGAGGATGAGATGGCTTCTTTGGAAAAGAATAAAACTTGGGACTTGGTGCCTTTGCCTAATGGACGAAAACTTGTTGGATGCAAATGGGTGTTCAAGAAAAAATTTGGTGTAGATGGCAGTGTTGAGAAGTATAAGGCCATATTGGTTGCGAAGGGGTATTCACAAGTGGAGGGAATTGATTATGGTGAAATTTTCTCTCCCGTTGCAAAGCTGACATCTATTTGGTTCATGTTATCTCTTGCAGCAACTTATGACTTAGAGGTGGAGCAGATGGATTTGAAGACAACTTTCCTTCATGGTGACTTGGAGGAAGAGATTTACATGTCACAGTCAGAGCACTACATAGTGAAAGGTAAAGAAAATTTGGTTTGCAAGTTAAAGAAGTCTTTGTATGGATTGAAACAATCTCCTAGGATGTGGTACTTGAAGTTTGATGCCTTTGTGTTGTCGATTAGATATCTGAGATTGAAATCAGATTATTGTGTGTATTACAATTTTGACAATGATCGTATTCTCATAATTGCAATGTATGTTGATGATATGTTGCTGATTGGGAATGGTAAAAATGTGATTTCTGATTTGAAGTCTCAGTTTCAGCACAGTTTGAAATGAAAAACTTAGGGGTAGCCTGGTACATTCTTGGGATGGAGATCCGAAGAGACAGAGCAAACAGAAAACTTTGGCTAGGCTAGAGTAAGTATGTTAACACTATGTTGGAGAGATTCAATATGGTGGATTGCAGACCATTGACTATTCCTATTATGATGGGGACAAATTTATCTATTGATGATTGTCCAAAGTCTCCTTCTGAGACAAAGGATATGAGTAAAGTACCTTATGCTAGTGTAGTTAGCAGCTTGATGTATGTTATGGTCTATACAAGACCAGACATTATCCAAGTAGTGGGAGTCCTTAGTCAGTTTATGGCTAATCTTGGACGGGTACATTGGGATGCAGTGAGGAGAGTGTTCAGATATTTGAGGGGTACTTTCAAGTATTCCTTATGTTATCATGGTTATCCTACTAGACCTCAGCATTCTATGAGTATTCAAGGGTTTGTGGATTCTAATTGGGCAGGTGACATTGACAGTAGGAGATCCACCAGTGCATATGTGTTTACCATGTTTGGTGGTGCTATTAGTTGGATGAGTAAGTGACAACCTGTGGTTTCTTTGTCCACGATAGAAGCAGAGTATATGGCAGAAACTCATGCTTGTAAGGAATCCATTTGGCTTAAGAGGTTGTGTTCAGATGTTGGTTTTGATGTAGGATAGATTACTATCCATTGTGACAATCAGAGTGTGATTTGCTTAGCAAAGAATCCTACCTTCCATGCTAGAACAAAGCACATTGATGTTTAGTTTCATTTTCTCTGAGATATGGTAGAAGATGGGAAGGTGTTGTTGGAAAAAGTGGACACTTTGAAGAATGTTACAGATGCATTGACTAAACATGTGGGCACAGATAAGTTCAAATGGTGTTCGGAGTCTATGGGCCTCTTGGCCCCTAGCAGCTAAAATCTTGTCATTTCTTTTGGCTCTTGTAAGGTGTTTGACAAGTGGGAGAATGTTGGGAATTAAGGTGTCTCAACCTTTGCAATTTCCTAGCATTGGTAATTTAATTGTATATTTAATTATTGCCTAATATTGTATTTACTTGCACATTCAATTTGGTCACATAATTGAGGTGGCATGGTGACATGTCAGCTTACTTGGAATGTGACTTGGATGGTCAAGTCAAACCTATATGGATTTGGGCATCCCATATTGAGGTGGCATCAATTACCATGTGTCGACATCTTGTGATATGTGGAAGAGGATATTCCATATGACAAAATCTATGATGCGTAAGAGCCAAGTTTGGAGATTCCTATGACAAGTGATGTCAAGTGTCAGTTGGCATCTTTGGATGAGGGAAAGGCATCTTTGGGCACCCAAGTTGGGCTATGACATGTTGTAAGTGGTATTTACTATATTTAGTCATGTATGACAGATTCTCTTACAACATTTAAGGTTGTTATGTTGGGAAAATCTATGACAGTTGTAAGATGCGTAAGAGCATCTGTCATAGTCTATTTTTAGCATGGAGCGCTCCAACTTTGGAAAAGTCAAATCTGCCATGTATGATAGATGTAAGAGGTGTTATTGCAGCAAGGACAAGTGTCCTTTGATGCTGAATATGGCCATGTGGCCAAGGTGAATGCCTATCCCAAGATGCTTCCAAGATATGCCTTGAAATCCCTATATATTGCATAGTTCAGAGTTGTAGTTGAATAGTGTTTTTATAGGTTCTATTATGCTGCCAGATTAACTCCAGAATTGACATTCGTAGACTCTTGGAAGACTTGCATTGCAAGTGTATTGTAAACTATTGTTGTTTTGATAATACATTGTGCAGGTTTAGAGTGTGGGGTTTTTTTACCTGAAAAGGTTTTCCCCATGGTATATCTTGTGTCACCTTCTTTTTGTGTTGTGTTGCTGTTGTAATCTTTATGTTGTTAGTTTAATATTTCTGCAATTGTAAGGGTTTAAATGAATTTGCACTCCATTCCCCTCATTTGATTGGTGTAAGAAGTGTGTTTTGTGTACCTTGCTTCCTTTCAAAAAGTTGGGCAATTGTGCCTTATGTTAGGACTGTCCAAAATTTTCTTTGTCCCATTTAGTTGCATAGTTTTCATCTCCATAAATTCATTCTAGGGGTCTATATTTGGTTGCATTCATACCAAAAAATTACTCAAGTATTCTTCATGTGTGTGTAAAAATCCTTGTATTCCTATCTGCATAGGTATTTTTGCATGTTACCACAATCTCACGGCATGCCCTAATTGCCCTTGTGGGTGTGTGGGAGCCAAAGGAGTCAGATATGTGTTTATCGCATCCCCACGGCACAAGAAAAGATCACTTGTGGCATCATGGTGAAAGCAAAGGCATTTCCAAGTATCCCGCAGTCCTGCAACCATTCTAAAACAGACTTGTGGTAATGCAGCATGAAATTTGAAGTAAAAGGTAATGTGCACCATAGTCCCACAACAGTTCCAAGTGGGTCTTGTGGGCCAGTGGTAGAAGTTCAAAGCAACATATGTTATGAACCGTGGTCTTGTGACGGTGATGATGATGACTTGCGGTATTGCGGGGGTAAAATATAAGTGAAATACTATTCACCATGGTCTCATGACGGTTCCAGGGCAGATCAGTGGGCTTGCAATATGAGGATTAGAGAAATATATATTGTTTTCCCATGATAGCTAAAGCATTAGCTTGCAAGAACATGGTGAAGGCTAAGTCAATGATAGAAAAGATACCGCAATCCCGCAGTGGTCAAGTCAAAGGCTTGCGGTGGTACAGTAAATGATGAAGATAATGTCAAAGGATCTTGTGATCCTGCAGTGATGAATTTCTGGACCTACAGTAGAGTGGTAAGGGTTTAAATAATAAGAATGGCAATGTTGTCCCGTGGCAACAACCTATACGATTTGCGGGATACCGGTAAACGTAAAACTCAACTCTTATATGATCCCATGGTCCCGCGATCAAATCAAGCAAGGCTTGTAGTAGTGCGGTAAAGGTGTAAAAGATAGGGTTTTAAACCCTGCTACCCCACAAAGTTAATTAACCACCTAAGTAGGATTGCGAGATAGTTGGCCTTTACATTTAATGTAGAACATATTGGCTATCAGATCATCTTCATCAATGGTGCATATTCAAAATTAGATCATACTGAACGAAGCATGTCACTCGGCACGAAGGAAACTTAATGGTAGAGTGGTCTAGTATGGGGGCTAAATAAATTTCTATTTGTCGCCTCATTTTTTCCATTCATAACAATTCAAAGCAATTTGGTGAGCAACTTGGAGCGTCTGGAAGTGACAAAGCTATAGTCTTGGTGTGTAGTGTGTGGAAAATTCATAGGTGAGTCTCTCAAGTCCATCCCTACAAAATTAAGTAATTTCTCATTGCTATCATATAATTATGTGGAATATATAAGTAGCATTCAAAACCCTAGGACAATCTTAAATTCAATATGGGCCCTAAAAAGACTGAGCCTAGTAAAATAGTTGAATCCTCTACTCCAAAAGACAAGAAAAGACCTTTGCAATAGTCTATTTTAGATATGCTAACATAGTCAGTAGACAAGGGATTTAAAAAGGTTTTCAAAGATGAATTTCAAGGGTGTAGAGATGCAATAATCCATGTCTTAGGATGGAGTTTGTTTTAGTATTTCTATGAAAAGAAGGATCAACAAGCTCCTGTGTGTAATTTGTGGATTTTAGACATGGCAAAGCTGATTGTGCCTAATGCTTTTTTGGATATTGAGCTCATTAAAATCATGGCACATTGTTATCATGGAGATACAAAAACAATGAGGTTGCCTAATGGTTCGCCACTAGTAACAATATCAAGGAATGCTATAATCAATTATTTCATGCTAAACAAGCAACCCTTGGTTGTTGTAGATGTTCAAAAGAGTGAGGAAGACTACAAGAAAATAAGGAAAACATACAGAAGTGATGAACTCCTCATGTACATGAGAAAGGGGGCCAACAATAGAAGAATGCCCATTCCTACTACTTCTTTTGAGCCATTCCCTATGGACAATTTCATAGTATATTTCAACAAAACATACTTTGTACTATGTCAAATTCTTGGGGTAGATGCACAAGAGAAAATCAATTGGAATAATGATGATGGCTATGAGAATATAGAACTATGAGCTCAATAATGAGTATGACTTTGCTTCATATATGAAAAAAAAAATTGCATGAAGGATTCCTCCAAATACTTGAGAACAAGGGACCAATGAAGTTTAGGCACAATTCTCTGTCGTGTCATTTGATTTTGTTTGAAAACAAAAAGAGGTGGAGTCCAAGGATGGGTTTGGTTATGGTTGATAACCAGGGATATAGATTGCATGTGCAGTGCTATTGTTACCTATGGGATAGGAATTGTAACAAAGGTGACCATGTTTCTTTTCATGATGTTTTTCTATCAGAATCATGGCTTCTCTTGGGCATGTTGTGCCAAGACTAACATCTAAGGTAAGGGAATTGTTGAGACCCCATACAATGAAACCAAAGAAGGGGTACACACACAATTTTGGTGTTTTTTTCTTCTTTCCAGACTATACATTGATAAGAGTTTATGGATGCACACAAGCCCCACATATTCTGCCCAAATTATGTCCTTCCAGGCTAGCATTCCTTGAATTCATGTGGCAGATGCTATGGATAGAGAGGGACTTGCTGAAGAAACAGAAAAAAGGAACATTTTTGCCAGATTTGGTTGTGTTTGAAGAATTATCTATTGGTGCTAACACTCTTGAGGAATTGCAAGAGTACTTGAAAAGCAAATATTATTTGAAATGTGCTATTGAAAGAGTTTTTGACCTAGAGGGTCATGTGAATTTTGTTAGACAAGTAATCCTTGCCAAATCAAGGATTACTCATCAAATGAACTATGAGGAAGATGTCATCAGAAATTGCCTCACTCCAGATCAAGTGTATGATAGAAGAAGAAAATGGGAAATTTTAATGGAGATTGAGGTTACAAAAAAGAAAGCTAATCTTAATTTTATCAAATTTTTCATTGAGTAAAATGATCCTCTAAAAAGAATAAATATGATCATTGACAATTTGAGAGGATTTATGGAAAAGCAGTTGAGAGCCAGCCTCCCAAGGCTACTAAGCTCCCTATGAAGAGGTCAACCAGAGTTTTGATTCAAGAACCTACTCTTGATGCTATGTCAATGCAAGATCCTGCAATTCCTGATCAACCACCTTCAAAAAAGAAAAAAGTTTATGATGTTGTTCCATTGGTGCCCTATGAAATGACTGAGGGTATGGGAGATATAGGGGAGGTGGCCAATATATTGTAGCACATGAATGAGTAAGAAAAGGTTGACCATCCCCCCAAACTAGATGCAGAAGCTCATATGCCAAAGATAAGAAAGGAAGATCAAGAGCAAGGGGATAAAGAAATTGATGAGGATGAGAGGATTGTTGATTCTTTGAGATTCATTGAAGATGATCAGTTCATTCACACTCCTAAATTTAGGGATTTTTGGATGAAACTGAATATAAAAGAATTTGAAGAAAGGGTAGAAATCAATAAAATGGGAAGTGATGAATTCCAGCATGAGCAAATTGTTGCTCAAACTTTCAAAGATATGAAAATTGATGAGATAAATGTCACCCCTGAGGAAGCCAGACAAATTCTTCTGAAAAGCAATATGCTTATCATTCCAGGGATGGATTTGAAGACAATGTTTTTTCTAGATCAAGTGAGAATCCAAGATGATCCAATGTTGATATCTGAATTTGATATTGAAAATGGTATGAGTGGTGTAGGATATAATCCCAAAATTGAAACTTTGGCCATATGGAGTATGCAAAAGAGTACACAAAAACTAAGATTGCTTGATTTTGTTCAAGAGATGAGGGGTATAGCCATGGTTAAAACATTGAAGGATACATCAGCCTTGGAAGCGGCCAACATCACCATGCACTCTGCCATATTCACCAGAGCTGCTATGAAAAAAATGGAACAAAAATTGCTTGAATATGAAAATACTCAAATTAAGATAAATGAGGAAGTCAATAGACTATATTTGGAGAATGTCAGATTAAAAAACAAACTCAAAGGAGTTGGTGAGTCTCAAGGTAAATAAAGTGTTCCCTATCAGCCTCCACAATTTGTAGAAGTTGGTGACATCGTGCCTATTGATCATTTGAATGCTTTGAAGTTAAAGTTTGAAAAGGAAATTGAAGAATTGAAAAAGCAAAATGAGAAAACAAAGGATGAAGCAAGACTGAAAATTTTTATGTGTTTGAGAAAATTTTGGAGTATAGAGTGAAATTGGTTGTTGACAAGTTGGGAGATGTGCATGAATGCTACACTTCTTTGTCTCAGGCCATTGAGCAGTTGAAAGTTAGTCTTTCTATTTTGGATCTAGTATACAAGAGATGGCAGCTAGCACACCATACCTTCATGACCTTGTGCAAAGTTTTGCAAAGGAATCCAAGTGCTCTTGTTGCTCTAAAACCAACAGAGAAAATGGTAAAGATGATTTTGGATGAATTTCAGTATGTGAATGGAGAAAGTCAAAAAATGCAAGCAAAGATTGATTCTTTTGCTATCTTCAAACATCAATTCATTCCTGCAATTTTGACAGAGGATAAACAAATCAAAGGTTTTCAAGAATGGAATAATGAGTTTGGTCAAATAGTTTCTCATGTAACTGAAAACTTGAAGAAGATTGAAGATATAAATATTCTTAGTTTAAATTTGATTCTGGATAGAGTGATTGCTCTGGATGTTGGGTATGCAAAGTTCATCATTGAAATCAAAGTGTTGCTGGATAAGAGATGGAAAGATCACCAGGCCAATTTGCTCCAGATCCTTGAATATAAATGGCCTAGTGATTATGTTGTGTACCAATGGGAGCAACAATATTTGTTGATTGAAGAATGAACATGCCAAGTATGCAGTGGAGTAAAGAGCATCAAGCTGGCATCAACATGGCACCAAATCTTCAAGCAAATTTTGGATGTCCTCCTGCTTTGTCTCTTTCTTGTTTTATGCTTTTCAATATGTATTCAAAATATATTTGACGGTCTTTTTAAGACTTGTCAAAAGTAAATATTGTAATAGGTCATATAAATGGGTGGGCATATGAAAATTCATTTTTGGAATGTGAAAGGTCTGAAGCTCGTAGCTTCCTTCACCCCTATAAGAAGGAAACCAAGACCTTGGGAAAAGCTCTCTCGGAAAGTGATTTTGGAAAGAGACATTGTAAGGCATGTTCTTCAAAGCATATCAATAAAAGCAAACTGCATTTCTCTAGTGCCACATATCTAGTTCTCAATTGCTTGTTGAATGTTCTTATTACATTTTATCTGGTTGTCTCCATTTTTGTTTCTCCTTGTTATTTGAATTAGTGTATCAAGTATATGTCTAGTTTTTCAAAGCATATTTCATGTTTTGAGTGATTTATCTGATAGGGTTTCCTCAAGTAGGAATTCAATTCCATTGAATAGATCACTGTAATTTGGAGGATCCAATTTGGATAACTAAGTAGAGCCAAATAAAAACTACGTTGCATGTTTATGCCAATCATAGACAATTCTATGCCAAGTAATTCGAGTTGTGACTAGATAGAAAGCACAAATCCTTTTGTAAATAGACTCCATTGCCCATTTGAGAAGAATGCACCAATCAATTCTTTTCTAGAATCATTTCCTTGTATTATATTTCAAAATTCCAAATTTTAATTTTCTATCTGTAGGAGTAGGAGTAGTGGTAGAACAAAAAAATAACCTATTCAAATCACATACCAAATCTAAATTAGTTAAATTGGATGATTTAATTGATAAAATTTCATATAATCCATAATCTACTTACAAATCACCAACCAATTCAAGGATTAATTATTCATTGGTCAATGTAAGGTAACACCCACCTAGGTGAAGTAGAGCCTAAAGTGTAGAGAATCCTAACCACCTAGGTTGATTATGTAAGTTGGCCAAATTGGTTGCATAACCTAATCATAAAGCTTGGCATCTTTTAGGGTTTTGCATACTGTAAATTTGAGAACCAGCAAATTGACGACTCTACTAGGGAGTTGCAAAGAAATTTAATTTCATCCTAGAGCTTTGGAAGACCAAGAGATAATTTCAATATTTTCCTTTTTTCTGAAAAGGAGGTGGTTTCTCTAGATATAAATCTCTGAAGATTTCAATTGCAAAAGTAAAGCAATATAATATCATAGCTCTCCTACATGGACGGCAGAAGGTCCTAACAGAATCTAAATAATAAAAATTAGAAGTTCGTGGAAAAGAACGAAGAGGATTCAAAACCCTTACCTACTACGAATGCTTCCACTGGTGATGGGATAAATCCAGTAAATGAACCTATTGTTTCACAAATTCGTGAGGATTTGCAAGGTAATCAAATGAATGTTTCAGAACAATCTTATACTATATGCAATAGCCCTATGAATGAAACACAAGTGGGTAAAAGTGAATGATTTCAACCTAGGGATCTTTTCAATATCCATGAGTCTCAAAAAGAATTTGAAGATTGCCTGGAAGTAGGTATGAGATATAATGAGGCAAAAAGAGACTATGAGCAAAGAATGGCACAACAATATGCTGAGAGCTCACAACAAGGGTTTGTGGAACAAACTCGTAAGACAGTAAGGTTTATAGATGCCAATGTTGTTTCAACTTCCAAAGCAAGATTCACTAACTGAGAGTTAAAAGAAAAAGTGGATTAGTTGCAAGCATAAGTTTAAAGGATTAAATTGATGAGAAGACAGGAAGAGCTGGAACAAGAGTTACTTCAATTGAATTCTTAGCCTATTACAAATGCCTTGCAACATAGACCTATAAATAATCAAGCTACATCTGGAAATACAACTGGTCTTTTGGTCTCACATGCAACACATAATGTAATTGGAAGACATGGCAATGTAGGTAATGTTCCACATGTACAACCTAATGTTCATACAAGGCCAGTTTCAAACCTTGCAAATATTTGAATGGTATCTCAGGGTAATGCTTACCCTGTTCCTCCTGGCCAAAGTCAAGGATACAATCCATATGCAGGACAATACCAGTACCAGTATCAAGCTCCACATCATAATATGCATGGCAACATGTATCATCCTGGAGGGATGCACCACAATGTGCAAGGTAATGTCAATCCTAATGCAGGGATTAATTATAATGTGCATCCAAGAGTGCACCAACAGCCTCAACAACAAGGACCTCAGAAAAATCAATATTAGCCTCATCAGAGGCAAAATCCATTTGCAAGAGGCCCAATGAATGTGGATAGATTCAAACAACTTGACTTTTTTGGTATCCAAGGATATCCAAATGACATTGATAACAAGGTAAGGAAAGCAATTTCTAAATTTTCTGGTAATAATGCTATCTCTGGAGAAGACTGTATAAGAGCATTTAAAAATGTCATGGATAATTTTGAAGTTGAACATGAAGATGTGTATATGAAATGGTATAGTCATGGTATGAGGGTTCATAGAATGAACTGTCTAGACCATGCAGCAAGAGTAAACACAATGAAAACAACACAAGAAAATAGAACATATGCAGATTTAGTCATTCAGTAGATCATAGAATTCAAAATAGAGATTCGTCAGCAACATGCGGGCTTACAAATTCAGCTCACAAGCCTAATTACATACATGCGCAAGATAAAGCTTTGAAGTTCCCTTCGTACAAAATCTAAACTATCAAAGATCTTTCTTATGTGAATATCTATGAGAATTACTTTCCTAAGGATCTATTACATCAATATATATCATTTCTAGACCAATAGATTCCTCCACGTCAGCCAAGGAAGGTCACAAACTCTAATGAAGAGATGTAACGTGTTCACAGATAGGTCAGACCTAAATGCATAGAACAATTCCTCAAATGAATGGAACAATGTGCGGACCTCCAAGGAAGGTCAGCCACAAACCAAGGATCATTGAATGATGTGTCATTAGGATCCACAAGTCAAGGAATGATCCGCAAGCCTTCTCCTTTAGCTGATTATTCAGAACTATTAGAATGCTCTGCTCTGAGAAAATAGTTGATCTTCTGATAGCGATATCTTTCCAGTAATTTATCCAAATGCTCTGAATTCTTGACATGATGTAGATGAATGAATGTAGATGCTAAGTCCAGATCCGCAAGATGTGAAATGCCAAAACTGGACCATAAGCTGAAACTGCTTCTGACCGTACTGCCTAGACTAACTGGAAAATGAAAGAACTGAAATGCAAACAAACTAAAATGCAAATGTTTTGGTTGATGCAAGATTACTCTTGAACCAGGGATGCTCCTGCATCATGAAATTATTCATGCAATCACTAATTGATGATGCAAAGGATTGGTATAGAAATTTGCCTGATGCTTCAATTAGCTCTTGGGCTGAATTTAAGAGGATATTCAAGGAACAATATGGTGATCATTCTGATCCTAAATTTTCCTTGCATGAACTAACAAACATTCAAAAAAACTATAATGAGTCTCTAACAGATTTCAATACTAGGTTCATGAAGGTGTTTAATAAATATCCACATCATCTGAAACCAATAGATCCAATGCTCTTGGTCTTCTATTTGAATGCTTTTGATCCTAAAATAGGATATGAGCTCAGAACAAGAAATCCATTAGTTCTTACCGAAGCATTCAAAGTTTCTTTGATTATAGAAAACAATAGAAGAGCTTCAGGGAAAATTGGAAGAAGAGATGAGGTCAGAATATTGCAAAACCCTAAGGCTCATCCAAATAGGTAGCCAAAAGAAGAAGACAAGTTGGAAAAGGTTTGGAATGCTATCAAGGGTTTATCATATAAGGTGGCAAGAAATGAAAAAGGAATACCTTATGATAAATCAAATTATCCCAGAAATAAAAGACCAAGGTTGCAGGATATGCCATACAAAACAAATTGGAAAGATGGAAGGCCTATGGTTGAAGGTCAAAAGTAGAATATCAGTAGAGACGCACCTAATCCACGGAGGAGACATGGGGCAAATATGGTAGATGATACTCCATAGTGCATGCCTTGTAATTTGCCTCACTCTCCTGATTTTTGTGTGGTTGTATAGTCCATCCATGAAAATGAGATGTCATATGATCAAGAGAGAGATGAACATACAATAAATATGTTGGCAGTTACGCCATATGAGGTAGAAAGAGATTATTCTTCTTTCGAAGAGGATGGATCAAAGTATGATGTGAATCATCAAAGGTACAACAGTCATGTTGGCCAACAAGAGGTATTCTTTGATCAAGAGGATAATAGCATAATAGATACTTAGGTCTACTCTGCAAAGTCTTAATCAAACCAAACTCAATTGAGGAGGCCTGCTGAAGAGGAAATGAAGGCACTAATAGTTACTACTATAGCCAACCTTAGAAATAGAACTGTTAATGCTGATCAAGGTGTGCTAGGAAGTTTGTTCATGAAAAACCCACAAGCTGATAGGAAGATTGCCCCAAAACCTCAAAGGGATGGTGAAAACAAAAATATCCACAAGGCAACTCAAAAATATGTCCCAAGAGATGCAACTAAGGATGATAAAAACAAGAAAAGGAGTGATCCCAAGCAGCAGATAATGGAGGCAAAGAAATTTGCCAAAGCATAAGTAAGCAAAACAGAACCTCTGATAGGTATGCCCTCTTTGACATAACTCGGGCTTTGTCTCAAGTCAAATTATCAGCCCCATTATTGGAAATGATGAAAATTGATGAGTATAGGGATAGTGCTATGAAATTGATTTCAAACATGCCAATTAAAACTGAAGTTCATGGCAAGGGCCTCAATGACTCAAGAAAGAATAAGAAACAAGTGAACAATGTCAAAGGAGAAGCCATGAAGACTCCTAAGATTAACTTGGGGACTACTTTGACAAAGAGTCCATCCCAAGTTGATCCCTTTTATATCACATTGTTGATCAACAATAAGTTGGTGAAAAATTGCATGATAGACTCAAGAGCTACAATTAATATCATGCCAATGGCAGTTATGAAAGAACTAGGCATGTGGGTTGATTCCACATATGGAAAATGCTATGAAATGGATAACAGATCAATTCATATCATTGGTATCATGAGAGATGTGGAGATAAAGCTTGATGCATATCCTGAAGCTACATACAAGACTGATATAACTATAGTTGACATTCCACCATATTATAGTATGTTATTATCAAGACAATGGACTGCTGCAGTTGGTGGAAATGTTCAACTGGATCTCTCATATGCAACCATACTTGTAAATGGGAAAGAAGTTAAGTTATGCAGAGAACCAAGGTTTGAGAAAGTAATAGAAAAAATTGATCCTAATCAAATGAACTGCTTTTGTGATGTTGACTTGGGAAATTTTAGGGTGGAACATTCACAGCCTCAGCTACAAAATAGTGATCCAATTGGCAATGTTGTTCAATTGGATAAAGATGGTATCTAGTAAATGTATTTTGATGGAGCCTACAACAAAGAGGGGAATGGAGTTGGTGTAGTTTTTATTGCACCTAGTGGTAAGACCTTCAAATATTCATTTTTGCTATCATTTGAATGCACAAATAATATAGCAAAATATGAAGCACCATTATTGGGTCTAAATTTTGCTTTCAAGAATGGGATCAAAATGTTGACTGTATATGGAGACTCTAAGTTGGTGGTATCACAGGTAAGATCTAAATATGCCACTAAAAATAAAAGGCTCAAATAATACAAGCATGTTGTATGGGACACAATTAAACTCTTTGATGCATTTTCAATTGATTGGGTGGATAGGTCAAAGAATTTGATGGCCGACTTTCTTGCTAATATTGCTCTAAGAAGAAATGATATCACATTGACTGGTGTCTCAGAAGTAGAGTTTAAGTGTAGACCTTACATGCCTGACAACATATATAGTTGGCAAGTTTTCAATGATGATAAGGATCTGCTGAATTTCTTACAGTGTGTCAATAAGTATGAATCTCAAGAAATAGACTTCAATGTTCTTGTTGAAAAGGTTGATGCAAGGACACTGTATTTGGTCAGGAAGTAGTACAATTGAAGATAAATAAAATTCCAAAAGGTCTAGTAGCTTTGGAGCGTGTTTTTGATGGAAATGATGGGTCAACTATGAAGCAGACACCAATCCATCAAGATGATCTTCAAGAGGTGAACCTTAGCACTAATAGTGCTGCAAAGAAAGTGTATATTGGCAAGAAAATAAGTCCAAAAAGTAGGGACATGCTCATAAGCCTGCTAAGGAAATACAAACATGTATTTGCATGGTCCTATGAAGATTTGAAGGCCTATAAAGAAGACCTATTTCAGCATGAAATCCCATTGAAGTTGGATGCTAAACCTTTCAGGGAGAGACATAGACCTATCAATCTTGTTTTGGAGCCAAAAATGCAAGAGGAATTGATGAAGCTCAGGGATGCTGGTATAATTAAGCCTATTAGGCACTCTTCTTGGGTATCAAACTTGGTACCAGTCAGAAAGAAGAATGGTGATATAAGATTGTGTGTTGATTTTTAAAATCTGAACATCTCATCACTGAAGGTTAATTATCCGCTCCCAAATATGGAGGCTATGTTACAAAGAGTAACAGGTTGCAAACTGCTTTCCATGATGGATGGGTTCTTTGGATATAACCAAGTCAAGGTTAAGGAGTCCAAGTAATACAAAACTACCTTCACTACACCATGGGGCACATATGTGTATGTCAGGATGCCTTTTGGTCTCACAAATGTTCCAGTGCCACTTTTCAAAGAGCCATGGATGTTGCATTTGCAAACCTAATTAATATTATAATGGTTGTATATCAAGATGACTTGACATCATATTTAAAGTAGAGGATCACTACTTACAGAAGATATTTATGAAGGCTCTAGAATATGGCATATCATTAAACCCTAAAAAGCGTCAATTTTCTATCACTGAGGGAAAATTGCTAGGGCACATTGTTTCCAAAGATGGTGTAAGGACAGATGTAGAAAGGGTTGCTACAATTGATAAAATTCCCATCCCAAAAATAGTAAACACAATCCATTCATTTTTTGGGCAAATAAATTTTGTAAGAAAATGTATTTCTAATTTTGTTGAGATTGTCAAGCCCATTGCTAAGATGTTGAAGAAAGGATCAAAGATTGACTGGATGTCATAGGTAGTTGAGGCATTTGCATCAATCAAGAGGGTGATCAAAGAGGCTCCAGTCCTAAAATCCACTAATTTCGGTATGTCGTTTCAATTTTTTTCTTTTGCTTCTTTTCATACCAATATCATTTTTTAGAAAATCACTTCAAGGAGCTGAGCTAAAGTATGATGCCACTAAGAAGCAAGCTTACGCTCATGTAAAGGCAGTTAAAGCATTTAGACCCTATTTGGTAGGGGCACAGGTGACTGCCTATGTACCAAATGCAGTAGTCAAGGATGTCCTTGTACAAATGGAAGTCACTGGAAGAAGGTGTAGATGGATAAACAAAATTCAAGAATTCAATATTGATATCCAGATCACCAAACTTGTAAGAGGACAAGGTTTAGCAAAGTTAATGGTTGAATCCAATCTGGAGGCTACACAAGTTTGTGAACTTGAACAAGAAGAAGGTATGGTGTCAAGTATTGAACATACACCTTGGTACACAAATATAGTTCACTACCTCAGACACATGAAGTGTCCAGACGTTTGATTGAGAATCAGAAAAGAACACTAAAACTACAAGCATCTAGGTATGTGTTCATGAAAGGTGATTTGTTTTGGAAGGATAAAGATGGTGTTCTCCTTTTTTGTCTAGATCAGGGACAGGCAGAGAAAGTTCTGAAAGAGATGCATGATGGTGTCTGTGGAGGACATTTTTCAGCTAAGACCATTGCACACAAGATTCTAAGAGCAGACTATTATTGGCCAACAGTGTTCACTGATGCTCAGAGATATGTCAAAAAATGTGAATCATGCCAGAAATTTTCTAGTAAATTGAAATATCAAGGTGCTTTACCTTTAAGGCCCATGCAAATTGATGCACCCTTTCATCAATGGGGTATTGATTTTATTGGAGAGATAGCTGACAAGTTGAGTGGTGGACATAGATGGATTCTTACTGCCACTGACTACTTTACTAAATGGATTGAAGCAATTCCAATTAAGCAAGCTACTAGTAAAGTAGTCATAAACTTCTTACTGGAAAATATCATCACCAAATTTGGGGTTCCTGTAAGAATTATCATAGATAATGGTATGTGTTTCAGATCATATGAATTTCAGAAATTCTGTGATTCTTATGGAATAGTCATATCATATGCCTCTCCATATCATCCCTAGGCTAATGGTAAAGCAGAACCAAGTAACAAGAGTATCATAAATATAATTAAGAGGATGCTTGATAATACTAAAGGGGCATGGGATTCAAAGCTAAAGCTTGCATTATGGGTAGACAGAATCATGGTGAAAAAGGCAATTGGCAAGTCACCTTTTGAGTTGGTCTATGGAGCTCAAGCAGGAATGCCAATACACAATCTTTTGCCTGTGTATAAATTCATATTGCAAGAGGATATTGATGTGGCTAAGCCAATGGAAGAGAGAATGGAGCAATTGGCAGAACTACATGAAATCAAGAGCCAAGCACAAAAGAAAAATGAAAAGATGCAAGTACAGATTTTTGACAAAATGACCAAGGACCAGAAGTTCCAGGTTGATGATATGGTCCTTATGTGGAATGCTCAAAGCCAAGACAAGGGAAAGCATGGAAAGTTTTAAGCTCTGTGGTTGGGACCATTTGCCATTATTGGCAAGATTCTTACTACCTGCAAAACATGGTGGGTGAAAGTCAGGAATTGCTAGTGCATGGACAATTTTTGAAGCACTTCTTTGCTTAAAGAAGATAAATTCCATGCACATTAGTTTAGGTTTTCCCTTTTCCCAAAATTTTGGTTTTATTTATTCTTTACAGTTTTGTGTTTTTGGTCTGCACCCTAGAGAAATATTTTGGATCCTTACAATGTCTAGTTAGCCATTCATCTCCAACAGAAACCATTGTTAGGACTGTCCAAAATTTTCTCTGTCCCATTTAGTTGCATAGTATTCATCTCCATAAATCCATCTAGGGGTCTATATTCTCTTTCATTCATTCTAAAAAATTACTCAAGTATTCTTCATGTGTGTGTAAAAATCCTTGTATTCATGTCCACATAGGTGTTTTTGTCTGTTACCACAATCCTACAACATGCCCTAATTGACCTTGTGAGTGTGCGGGAGCCAAAGGAGTCAAATATGTGTTTACCGCATCCCCGTGGCATAAGAAAAGCTCACCTACGGCATCATGGTGAAAGAAAAGGCATTTCCAAGTATCTCGTGGTCCCGCAACCATTCCAAAACAAACCTGTGGTAATGCAGCATGAAATTCCAAGAAAAAGGTAATGTGCACCGCAGTCCCACAGCAATTCCAAGTGGGTTTTGCAGGCCAACAGTAGAAGTTCCAAGCAGCATATGTTATGAACCACGGTCTTGTAACGGTGATGATGATGACTTGCTGTATTGTGGGGGCAAAATATAAGTGAAATACTATTCACTGTAGTCCTGTGACAGTTCCAGGGTAGACCGGCGGGCTTGTGGTATGAGGATCAGAGCAATATGTACCATGGTCCCATGACATCTAAAGTATTGGCTTGCGAGAATGCGGTGAAGGCTAAGTCGATGATAGAAAAGATACCATTATCCCACTGCAGTCAAGTCAAAGGCTTACGATACTGTGGTAAATGGTGAAGATAATGTCAAAGGATCTTGCAATCCCGCAGTGGTGAATTTGTGGACCTACGGTAGAGCGATAAGGGTTTAAATGATAAGATTAGAAATGATGTCATGTAGCAGCAACCTATATGAATAGTGGTAAACATAAAAATCAATTCTTATCTGATCCCACAGTCCTGTGATCAAATCAAGCAAGGCTTGTGGTAGTGTGGTAAACCTGTAAAAGATAGGGTTTTTAACCCCACTACCCCGCGGAGTTAATTAAGCACCTAAGTGGGATTGTGAGATAGCTAGCCTTTACATTTAATGCAAAACATATTGGCCATCAGATCATCTTCATGAATGGTGCATATTCAAAATTAGATCACAGTGAACGAAGCTTGTCACTCAGCACGAAGCAAATTTAATGGAGAAGCGGTCTTGTATGGGGGCTCGATAAATTTCTATTTGTCGTCTCATTTTCACCATTCATGACAATTCAAAGCAATTTGTTGAGTGGCTTGGAGCATCTATAAGTGATAAAGCTATAGCCTTGGTGTGCAGTGTGTGGCAAATTCATAGGTGAGTCTCTCAAGTCCATCCCTACAAAATTAAGTAATTTCTCATTGCTATCATATGACTCTATGGAATATATAAGTAGCATTCAAAACCCTAGGATAGTCTTAAATTCAATATGGCCCTAAAAATACTGAGCCTAGTAAAAAAGCTGAATCCTCTACTCCAAAACACAAGAAAAGACCTCTGCAACAATCTATTTTAGATGTGCTACCACAATCAGTAGACAAGGGATTTAAAAAGGTTTTCAAAGATGAATTTCAAGGGTGTAGAGATGTAATAATCCTTGTCTCAGGCTGGAGTTTATTTTGGTATTTCTATGAAAAGAAGGATCAAAAAGCTCTTGTGTGTAATCCGTGGATTTTAGACATGGCAAAGTTGATTGTGCCTAATGTTTTTGTGGACATTGAGCTCATTATAATCATGGCACATTGTTATCATGGAGCTACAAAAATAATGAGGTTGCCTGATGGTTCAGCACTAGTAACAATATCAAGGAATGCTACAATCAATTGTTTCATGCTAAACAAGCAAGCCTTGGTTGTTGTAGATGTTCAAAAGAGTGAGGAAGAATTAACAAGAAAATGAGGAAAATGTACAGAAGTGATGAACTCCCCATGTACATGAGAAAGGGGGCAAACAATAGAAGAATGCCCATTCCTACTACTTAGGTTGAGCCATTCCCTGTGGACAGTTTCACAGTATATTTCAAGAAAACATACTTTGCACTATGTCAAATTCTTGGGGTAGACGCACAAAAGAAAATGCCAATGGGAATAATGATGATGGCTATGAGAATACAGAACTATGAGCTCAATAATGAGTATGATTTTGCTTCTTATATGGAAAAACAATTGCATGAAGGATTCCTCCAAATACTTGAGAACAGGGGACCAATGAAGTTTAGGCACTTTTCTCTGATGTTTCATTTGATTTTGTTTCAAAACAAAAAGAGGTGGATTCCAAGGATGGGTTTAGTTATGGCTGATAACCAGGGATACATATTGCCTGTGCAGTGCTGGTGTTGCCTGTGGGACAGGAATTGTAACAAAGGTGACTATGTTTCTTTTCAGGATGATTTTTCTGTCAGAATCATGGCTTCTCTTGTGCATGTTGTGCCAAGACTCACATTTGAGGTAAGGCAATTATTGAGACCCCATGCAATGAAATGAGAGAAGGGGTACACACACAATTTTTTTTATTTTTCTTCTTGCCAGACTATACATTGATAAGAGTTTATGGATGCACACAAGCCCCACATATTCTGCCCAATTTTTTTCCTTCCAGGCTAGCATTCCTTGAATTCATGTGGCAAATGCTATGGATGGAGAGGGACTTGATGAAGAAATAGAAAAAAGCAACATTTTTGCCAGATTTGGTTGTGTTTGAAGGATTATCTGTTGGTGTTGACACTCTTGATGAATTGCAAGAGTACTTGAAAAGTAAATATTCTTTGAAATGTGCTACTAAAAGAGTTTTTGACCCAAAGGGTCATGTGAATTTTTTTAGACAATTAATCCTTACCAAATCAAGGATTACTCATCAAATGAACTATGAGGAAGATGTCATCAGAAATTGCCTCACTCTAGATCAAGTGTATGATAGAAGAAGAAAATGGGAAATTTTAAGGGAGATTGAGGATGCAAAAAAGAAAGCTAATCCTAATTTTCTTGGATTTTTCATTGAGGAAAATGATCCTCTAAAAAGAATAAATATGATCATTGATAATTTTGAGAGGATTTATGGCAAAGTAGTTGAGATCCACCCTACCAAGGTTGCTAAGATCCCTATGAAGAGGTCAACTAGAGTTGTGATTGAAGAACCTGCTCCTAATACTATGTCAATACAAGATCCTGCAATTCCTGATCAACCACCTTCAAAAAAGTAAAAAGTTGATGATGTTGTTCCATTGGTGCCCTGTGAAATGACTAAGGGTATGGGACATACAAAGGAGGTGGCCAATATATTGTAGCGTATGAATGAACAAGAAGAGGTTGACCAGCCCCCCAAACTAGATGTAGAAGCTCATATGTTAGAGATAAGAAAGGAAGATCAAGAGCAAGGGGATAAAGAAATGCATGAGGATGAGAGTATTGTTGATTCTTTGAGATTCATTGAAGATGACCAGTTCATTCACACTCTTGAATTCAAGGATTTTTGGATGAAATTGAAGATGAATCTCAGAATCAACAAAATGGGAAGTGATGAATCCTAGCATGAGTAAATTATTGCTCAAACTTTCAAAGATATGAAAATTGATGAGATAAATGTCACCCTTGAGGAAGCTAGACAAATTGTTCTAAAAAGCAATATGCTTATCATTCCAGGGATGGATTTGAAGACAATGTTTTTGCTAGATCAAGTGAGAAGCCAAGATGATAAAATGTTGATGTCTAAATTTGATTTTGAGAATGCTAATGAGTGGTGTGGGATATAATCCCAAAATTGAAACTCTGGCCATATGGAGTATGCAAAAGAGTACACAAAAACCAAGATTGCTTGATGTTGTTCAAGAGATGAGGGGTATAGCCATGGTTAAAACATTCAAGGATACATCAGCCTTGGAAGTGGCCAACATCACCATGCACTCTGCCATGTTTACCAAAGCTGCTGTGAAAAACATGGAACAAAAATTGCTTGAATATGAAAAGACTCTAATTGAGATGCATGAAGAAGTCAATAGACTATATTTGTAGAATGTCAAATTAAAAAAGAAACTCAAAGGAGTTGGTGAGTCTCAAGGCAAAGAAATTGTTCCCTATTAGCCTCCACAATTTGAATAAGTTGGTGACACCGTGCCTATTGATCATTTGAATGCTTTGAAGTTAAAGTTTGAAAAGGGAATTGAAGAATTGAAAAAGCAGAATGAGAAAACAAAGGATGAAGCAAAAATGAAATTTTTTGATGTGTTTGAGAAAATTTTGGAGTATAGAGTGAAATTGGTCATTGACAAGTTGGGAGATGTGCATGAATGCTACACTTCTTTGTCTCGGACCATTGAGCAGTTGAAAGTTAATCTTTCTATTTTGGATCCAGTATACAAGAGATGGCAGCGAGCACACCATACCTTGATGACCTTGTGCAAAGTTTTACAAAGGAATCCAAGTGCTCCTGCTGCTCTAAAACCAATAGAGAAAATGGTAAAGATGATTTTGGATGAATTTCAATATGTGAATGGAGAAAGTCAGAAAATGCAAGAAAAGATTGATTCTTTTTCTACCTTCAAACATCAATTTGTTTCTACAATATTGACAGAGGATAAACAAATCAAACATTTTGAAGAATGGAAAAATGAGTTTGGTCAAACAGTTTCTCATGTAATTGATCACTTGAAGAAGGATTAAGATATAAATATTCTCAGTTCTAATTTGATTCTGGATAGAGTGATTTCTCTGGATGCTAGTATGCAAAGTTCATCATTGAAGTCAAAGTGTTGTTGGATAAGATATGGAAAGATCACCAGGCTAATTTTCTCCAAATCCAAGAATATAAATGGCCTAGTGGTTATGCTATGTACCAATGGGAGCAACAATTTTTGTCGACTGAAGAATGAGTAGGCCAAGTATGCAGTGGAGAAAAGAGAATCAAGCTAGCGTCAACATGGCACCAAATCTTCATCAAGCAAATTCTGGACATCCGAGTCCTATTTTGTCTCTTTCTTGTTTTATTTTTTTCAATATGTATTCAAAATATATTTGACGGTCTTTTTAAGACTTGTTAAAAGAAATATTGTAATAGGTCATATAAAGGGGTGGGCATATGAAAAGTCATTTTTGGAATGTGAAAGGTCTAAAGCTTGTAGCTTCCTTCACGCCTATAAGAAGGAAACCAAGACCTTGGGAAAATCTCTCTGGGAAATTGATTTTGGAAAGAGACATTGTAAGGCATGTTCTTCAAAGCATATCAATAAAAGCAAACTGCATTTCTCTGGTGCCATATATCTAGTTCTCAATTGCTTGTTGAATGTTCTTGTTACATTTTATCTGGTTGTCTCCATTTTTGTTTCTCCTTGTTATTTGAATTAGTATATCAAGTATATGTCTAGTTTTTCAAAGCAAATTTCATGTTTTGAGTGATTTATCTAATAGGGTTTCCTCAAGTTAGAATTAAATTCCATTGAATATATCATTGTAATTTGGAGGATCCAATTTAGATAACTAAGTAGAGCCAGATAAAAACTATCTTGCATGTTTATGCCAATCATAGACAATTCTATGTCAGGTAATTCGAGTTGTGACTAGATAGAAAGCTCAAATCCTTCTGTAAATAGACTCCATTACGCATTTGAAAAGAAGCCACTGATCAATTATTTTCTAGAATCATTTCCTTGTATTATATTTCAAAATTCCAAATTTTAATTTTCTATTTGTAGGAGTAGGAGTAGTGGTAACCTATTCAAATCACATGCCAAATCTGAATTAGGTTAAATTGGATGATTTAATTGATAAAATTTCATATAATCCATAATCTTATTACAAGTCACCAACCAATTCAAGGATTAATTATTCATTGGTGAATATAAGGTAACACCCACCTAGGTGAAGCAAAGCCTAAAGTGTAGAGAATCCTAACCACCTGGGTTGATTCTGTCAATTGGCCAAATTGGTTGCATAACCTAATCATAATGCTTGGCATCTTTTAGGGTTTTGCATACTACAAATTTGAGAACCAACACCTTATGTACCTCTCTCCTCTTGCATTCGAGATTATGAAGAAGGTGATTTTCTTAACAACAACCACTAACTCGATTGAGTAACAAGTAAGTATTTCTAACCATTGGTGGCCACCTTTTTCGTAGCACATCTTTGCTCACTTACGTTGACTCCTCTCTGTGTTGTGTTCCCCTATGATGTGTTATATGTTTTTTAGGTCTCCTTGGATGACCCTTGATACTCTTGTTAGGTTAAGGATACTAGGAGACCACCTCTGTTGTGACCATTCTTCTATTTGTTTCATCATTCTTCTATCTTTCCTCTCCTCTATTTTATTGTTGTGTGTCAAGCCTTAGGGGCATAGCATTGTGGATGGTGTTTTGAGGGCATCCTCCTATGTGGTGTTCCTAAGGCACTTGTTCTCCTCTCTCATTTTTATTGTTTACCTTCTTCATTGATTCTACCTAGTTGTCGGATGATGAAAACAAATAAATATTGATAAGGACCGTACGTCCCTTCAGCAAGAAAAGAAAAAATGGACCTAATCCATATATGAAGATGGGGTTATATATATATATATATATATATATATATATCTATATCTGATGCTTGATTATTAGAATCACTCCATGTGTTGTATCATCTTAAGGCATTTCTTGTGACTAACATTTTACAATCCACTCAATCTGCTCTTGCACACTTTGATTGGTATCTCACCTTGTTGCTACACTTAGTTATGAGGTACCTGCAGTATAGCCCAATAGTTATACTCGGTTTCAAACTTGTGAGTATAGCCTTGGTCTTTAATGTGACTATTTTCATGCATAGCTTTAATTAATTTCTTTGGTTATTATCTTAGTGTAAGATTTATAACCTTTCTTGTTATCTTATCTTAGCATATTATATCAATGTGTTTGTGGGAACATTTGGCGATCGTAAGCGCATGTCATCTCAGGGGCATGGGCTTTGCAAGAGCTCTTGTTCCCTTGTGTGTTTTATCTCTACCCTAATGTACTTGATATCATTAAGAGACATCAACCACCTTAAGGTGGCAGCATATATAATGATATCTATCTGATTATTTTGGTACTAATGAAGCATGTTTGTAAGCCTTCTCTACGAGGTGGGATGTTGTATCTCTTGATCTAGTACACATCCTTATATCAATTGCAATAAAAAATCCCTCTTCGCAAGGTGGGATAACATATCTCTTGAGCTAGTGCATATCCTTTTATACAAAGCCCTTTTGCAGAAGGCGGGATGGTGTATCTCTTGAGCTAGTACACATCCTTTTATACAAAGTCCTCATCAAGAGGTGGGGTTGGATCTTGAGCTATCCTCCCTTAAGCATGTCTTTGGTAGTTGTTGTGGCATAATCCCAACCGTCAGGTGTGTTTGGCATGTTTTAGATGGTGGGACTTAGAAACAGGCTCCTTCCATCACTCGTGTTTGTTGTGTTTAAGACATATAGTATGTCTAAGGCATGCTATACAATGCTCGTGTATTCTGTGTGTCTTCTCTATGTGTATTCCCCCATGTGTGGTATCAAGGGTGTAGTGATGAGCTCCCCCCACACTCAGGTTTTGTTTGGCATGTCTTTCCCCTTGTGTGGTATCAAGGGCATAGCGATGAGCTCCCACCACACTCAGGTTTTGTATGGTGTGTTTTCCCCCTAATGTAGTATCAAGAGGGTAGCAATGAGATCCCCCTCCATTTTGGGTTTTGTATTGCATACTTTTGGTAGTTTCAAGGGCATAGTGATGAGCTCCCCTACCCCTTAGATTAGAATTTTATTGCATATATGAAAATATTATATAAATGCTATATCAATGTATTCATCGTGTTTTGTGTGACTGCTCTCATGTCTTCTCTATGTTTTGTGTGCTTTCACTGTCTTCTCTATGTTTTGTGTGCTTCTTACTATCTTCATTGTGTCTTGCATGTCTTCAATGTGTTTTATAGTGCTTAAGTGAGACTGGGGGCTAGAAATAGTTCCTCAATCTTTGTGCATGCCTTAGATTCATGTGCTTGGCATGTTTGATGTGTTTTCGACCATACTTTAATGCATGTATGGGTCATAAGATCCTACATACATTAAAGTAGGGGTTAAATTTTATGTCATAAAATGTCCCCATAGGACTTTTTACCTCCTAGTTTAGCTCGTAGGTCCCCTTAGTTTAATCATGCATGTGTAAAACTTGTCCTGGAGAAAATTCCTCCTAAACCCATGTCGAATGGGGCTTAGAGGCCTATCTTAATGCTTAATCATGACCAAAAATAGGCCTCTGGACTTGGGCACCCGTGCCCTGGTCTAGACCTATTTTGCTAAGACCCAAATTTTAAAGTGTCAGTTTATGACCATTAAAAGGTTTCTCTTTGTCGACCTTTTCAATTTAATTTACAAATGTTAGCGAGAATGCATATATAAACATGTTTAGGACTTCATTTTAACTAGAGTTGCTTAATGTGAACTTATGATCATCAAGTAAAGAGCATTCAAGGCATCCATTGTGTTACAGAGTAGTATTGTGTAGTGTTTGTATGTGTTTGTTGTAGATTTGGCATCATCAACTCATCTCCTCATGATTTAAAGGATCTTCATCTCCTTGAGGGTTTTCACCTCTAAGGTGACATCTTGTTGTGCTTCAATCAATTTATTTCATCATTGGATTTTGCCTTTGTCCACCAAGGACACACACTCTATCTATCAATGGTGTTGGAAGGCTTGAATGTCATTCTGTGGCTTGACTAAGGCAAGATCTTAAACACCAAAACCCCTAACCCCTCTCTTGTGATTGCAAGTTACAGGTGCAAGATCTTGTAGAGAGGAGTTGTAGAAGATAAGAGCAGAGGATAAAGTTTCAGGATCTGAAGTAATTCTTCTACATAAGAGAGCAACACACAATGGTTGAAATCCAAAGGAAAAGATTGCAATCACTACATTCATGTACATTAATTTACCAAATGAGTAATTATAATGATAACTACATATGCATTTTTCTAGAATAGACAAAATGAAAAATTATAAAGGTAATCTTTTCCTAAGTGATAATATTGACAACTAATAAAGGAAAGTACATTCCTAATTAACTCCCTAATTAACTTATGATAATGTGAATAGAATTTCACACTAACACCCCCATAAGTGCAACTTAGGGAGCTTACACACAAGTTAAAAATAAAGATGAAGATGGGTCTAGGAAACAAGGCCTAATCAAGTACCCATTTACAAAAGAGAATCTCTCATAACCAAAGAAAAAGATAAAAACTTAGTGGGAAAATAATCTTCTCCAAAAGAAAGAAAACAACATATATGTATAAGTGATGGATTACAAATACCAAGTCCATCATAAATACATAATGAGTACCCCCCATAGGAGAGAGTAAATGAATGAGATGATATGTCCCCTCCATGAAGTACCTCCTACACCAATGATGAATACCTGAAGACAATACAATCTGTTGCCTACAAATAATATTTCTCTCCTTTGGAAGAAATAAATCCAATGGTGGATGTAGAAGTAACTCACATAATATACATGAATAGGGAATCCAAATCTAAATGTACACCTCTAAATATAACTTTAGTATCCTCATGATGGGAATAGATGTCTTTTCCAAAATAGAAATTGTCTTTAGAATTAGAGAAGTGGAACTAGGAGAGGGATGATTATGAACTGCATCTAGAAACACTAAAGATTGGATGACAACACTGCCATCAAAGATGAACTAAATGCCCTCCAATGTATCTCCCAAATTTGTAATGTGAGATTCCATAAACAAGGATGATATATTTACAAGAAAAAAGTCCTAGTGATGTGGATTAGGAAGACTAAAATGGTCACGCTATAAAGAATTACTAGAATCTATCAAAGAAGCAACACTAAACTCTAAAGTAGTAATAGGTGATTGAGATGTGATCTCAATAGGAAGAGAAGGATTAGTAGAATAATCTCCTCTAAAGTATCATAATTAAAGGGCATGTTATCTACATTGTCAATGGGTATGAGGCAATCCATAGTAGGATCATCTGGGAATGGCGAAACACAACAATCTCCATACATCTCCCAAATTTTGGTCTAAAGTGTGTGTGGGCACAGAAGGTCTAAAATAACACACATAGTGTCATAATCAACACTAGAACATATTAATCCTACAAGATGATCAATATTATTTCCCCATTTATATTTTCTCCCAAGTGTATCTGGCTCAAGTATGAGTCCATAAAGATAAGGGGCAAAAGATTAAGCCACCTAAGATGTGTCAAGATGCCTTTTTTCCAAGACTCATTATTATCTTTATTCAGGGCTACCATAGAAGGATGAATAGAAAACCCATGATAGCTCCTCAAATGATAAAATTAGAGATCAATACATCCATACATATCAATAAGTTGATAAATGAAGCCCACCCAAGAAAACAAAACATTTCCAGGTGCCAAAGTGTCTAGGATATCAACCAGAATGTAAATAGGTGACAAACTAAAAATATATACCTAGGGATGAATCTATAAAATATACATAGATGGCTAAGAAGATATCATAAATATCTTTCCAACACCTATAAGAACTCTAAAAATGAAGAAATTATGTGAAATTTATGAGCTTGGGAGCTAAAAATGCTAATATGGACTTCAAACAACAATAAAATTCACCACCAATAAAATCTAGAAAAATAATGAGCACCACTAGAAAGTGCTCAAAACCAACTCTCCAACACCTAGAATTTTGTCAAATTTCATCATCGTATGTGCAAGAAATTCATGTTTCCATAAAACTGCTCCTTTTGGCAATGAATGAGGAACTGCAAAAGGTGTTGGTCACCCATGTGACTAGGGGATGAGTCTCTTAGGACTGGAAACAAGCAATAAGGTGTTGGTCACCCACACAACTAAGGGCTAGTCCCTACCTTATGGCTGGTGGTCACCCACATGACTAGGGGCAAAGACCATGGGGGCTAGTACCCAAATAAAAGTCCTCTTTTTTAAGATTAAAAAATTAATAAAATATTTAGCTATACTTTCTATGCATAGAAACTGAGATGACACAGAAATTGAGGTTACTCAAAAATCAAGATAGGTTCAAAAAATGATGGCATAGATCCATACAACTATATAGATCTATATGGTTGTATAGATTTTTGAAAACCATAAAGATTCAAACCCTAAAAATTGCCCAAAAATTTTCCATCTCCAAACCTTATCAAGTTTATAGTCTATCCTAAGGTTTTTGGGCCTTCTAAGTGTAATTGTGAGGTTCATTTCACACTAGGATGCACTGATTACAACCTCATGGCCAAAACCCTAAAAATTTGGAGAAGAGACTTACAGATTCAGAGCTCTGATACCATATTAGAGTAGAGACATAATCGCTAATACCATGTTATAGTCACTCAAGGACTCACAAGAGTCAGAATCATCTACAATAATTCTTCTACATAAGAGAGAAACACATAATAGCTGAAAGCCAAAGGAAAAGATTGTAATCAACACATTTATGTGCATTAAATTACCAAATGAGTAATTACAATGATAAATGCATTTACATTTGTCAAGAATAGACAAAGTGAAAAATTTAGAAAGGCAATCTTATCCTAAGTGATAAGAATGACAACTAATAAAGGAAAATACATTCCTAATTAACTTATGATATTGTGAATATAATTTCACACTAACACCTTTAAGTTAGTGGTTCTCAAATTCTATGGATCCTCCTTCTTGCATTAATATTGCTTCTATGATATGTCCTAAAGCATCACATTCCATAATGAATGTTTTAGAAAAATATGGGGTATCTATAACTAGAGTTGTGCACATGGCTTCCCTTAGCTACTCAAATTCCTTGGTAGCTACCTCATTCCACTAGGAGTCCCTCATCAACAAAGTTGTAAGAGTTTATGCTATGCTTCTATAATTATTTACAAATTGGCAATAGTAACCAGTAAACCCTAAGAAATCCTATAGATTCATGAGTATCTTATGAACTTTCTATTCTACTATGGCCTTGATCTTCTGATGGTCCACCTTAACTCCTTCACGTGAAACAATATGACTTAGGTACTCCACTTTTTTTACTATAAAAACACACTTAGATGTCTTAGTATAAAGTTGATACTATTCGAGAATGACCATTACTTGATTCACATATTTCAAGTGTTCTTCCCAGGTTTTGGTATATATTAAGATGTCAGGAAAAGCTACCAAAATAAATTTGCTCATAAATGGCCTAAAGGTAGAATTCATCAAACTTTGAAATGTAGATGGTGCATTTGTGAGGCAAAAAGGCCTCACCCAAAACTCATAGTGGCCCTCATGGGCTCAAAAATCTATCGTATGTGCATCTTCATCTCCAATTCTAATTTGATGATAACCAAAATGAAGATCAAGCTTAGTAAAATAAATAGAATCATTAAGCTCATCTAGCAAATCATTAATTACTAGAATGGGAAACTTATCTGTTATGGTGTACTAGTTGAACTCTCTATAATCAAGACACATCCACTAAGTATCATCTTTCTTGTCCACCATTACCACTGGAAATGAGTAAGCACTTTGACTATGCTAAATAATACCTACCTCTAGTATCTCCTAAACCATCTTATCAATCTCACTTTTATCTACATAAGGTATCTGTAAGGCCTAATGTTGGGTGGTTGGCTTCATGGTACTAATTGAATGGCATGATCATTATCTCTTTTAGGAGGTAATCCTTTTAGTATAGCTCCAAAAACTACTCAGTGACTATCTAGAACTACTTGTAGATCTAGTTTTGTAGGAACACTTGATTGAGAGGTAGCTAATGAGAATAATTGGGCCACAAACCCATCAACCCCTTTGTTAAACATCTTTTGCATTTAATGAGATATCACCGTCTATGGATACTTTGCATGCAATCCTCTTAATTCAAATTTCCTACCATCCAAGTGAAAACACATGAGTAAATCCTAGAATTTCATCTCAACAATCTCCTATGTAGTAAGCCATTATACTCCCACACACAATATTTGCTACATCCACGGAGATATAAAACATTTGTCAATCAATTTGATAATCTCTCATGGACAAATTAATGTTATGGCATTTACCTGATAACTAATAGTACCCCCATCTACAATTAGGACTTGAAATTTTGGAGATGGCTATATAACAAAATTTATACAAGTGGCTTACTTCTTGTTGATAAAGTTGAGTGGTTCTTGAGTCAATCAACATTGTTACTATCTCTTTATTCATGAAACCCACTACCTTGAGATTTTATGGGTTGCTAATGCCAAAAAGTGCATGACAATAAATCGTTGGTTGGGTATCACCTAATTCCTCATCTATCTCATTGTTTCTTTCTAATATTGCTTCTTCCTTACTCGACCCTTCAATGTAGAACAATTTATTTCCATAACATCTAATATCCTCAACCCTATTTGCTATCACAACTAAAACATAACCCATTTTCTCTCTTCTCTTTAACTATTGTGGAGTCAGTCTTGTAGTCTAAGGAAATGATTGTGTAGGAGTGCTTCTATCTCTTATGTTTACAAAACCCTGGCATTTATTGGAAAAAAACATATCCTATGTATGCCTTACCACAATCATTTCTTGGGACAAAGAATATGGATAGAAAATGTGTATCTCATATTTGATGCAATCTTTTAAACCCCATAGAAATAATTCCTTCATATTTCCCTTTCTAACATGCTCCACTCTTAAAGACAAAGTTTGAAATTGTTGAGTATATTACTTGCTCATACCTTCTTTCCTCAATTTGTTAAGTTTGATGAAGTAATTCTCCATAAGATTGCTACCATAATGTGTATTGAGTTCCTCTTGGAGAACAAACCATGTGACAACACATGATCTCTTATTTTTCATCTCTTCACATAGCCAACAATACCAAATGAATTGGTTGGGTTTTAAGTATAAGGATGCCATCGCAACATTATGTTGACATGGAACATGATGAAGATCAAAGAATTTCTCCATTTGGTAGAGTTAATTGGTCAAATCCTTACCATCAAACTTTCACATATCCATCTTTGATGTGAAGTGCCTAGCCATAGAATTATTTGGGTGATGATCCATCTTTAGATCTGATCCAAACCCAAAAGTGATGAGTGTCAGGTAGCACCCATGAAATACACCTTTTTACCCCTCTTTTTTTCCCTTCTTATTCCATTGTCCTGATGACTGCACCAAAATAAACTAACAAGATTATTCTAATGATGATTAATAAGAGATGAATTACTTAGAATCATGACTTCTGATTAAAGGAATAATGTGCATTGAATTGATGGAAATATGCAGAAATCTTCTCTTTTTGAATCAACAGGTGCAGGTGTTTGGATAGACAATTTTGTGCATCTCCGAAGGTAGTCCTAGTGATCTCCGGAGCCGACATCAGAATTCCATGACTGGTCTCCAATTTTTCCAATTTGAATGGAGAGATTTTGGGATAAGGAGGTGAACCATCTCTGGAGCTAGACTAAAGTCACAAGCATCTCCGGAGCTGAACGAGAAGGTCACAAACATATCTCTGGAGCTACAGACAGAACATACATCTCCGGTGCCTCTTTAGAACAATGCAGATTTCCAGCACAGCTATCGGTTAGACACTTCCAGTGGTGATCGGGATGCTCCTGATGTTACTCAAATCATCACTTGAGTAATTAAAGGCAGTCTATAGTTAACTGCTGGAAGTTTTTATCTCTTTTTGATTTTGCATGAGTTATTGATAAACTGATTTAAATGCCTATATTTCAGGGCCTCGCTGCCCAAGTGTATTTAAAACCTAAGACTCAGATTTAGTATGGACTACTATTCCACTAAATCTATTTTAATTGCATGGATATTCATTCTATAATTAGACTGTTAGTAGAATAAAGAGATTGATGTTATCTCTTAGATGAACTAGTAGAATAGGGTGAGTGATCTCTCATCATAGATTTAGATATAAACTTACAGAAGCAGCAGCAGAAAAAACATCGATTATTTTCTAATTTCTATAACCTTATTTTGGTATAGACATTTTCTGAATATAAAGCGAGTGGAATTGGACTAAATTGAGTTGTGATATTATTCTCTTATGTTAATTCTTTACTTTGGTCTTTGGCCCCAAGGGTGTGGAGCAAGGGCCCACTCTCACCACTAAGGTAGAAGGCTAGTACTGTCGTTTTCGTTATTTTAGATTCTGTTTAAAGAGATAGTTACTATTTTCATAGATAAATGCATGTTTACATTGGAAGGAGTAATATAGATTTACTTTACACAATTCATTGTTCAGTTTTGTTTTCAATATTCTTAGAATTCATTTCATAGCAAATAGATTAGTAATATTAAGTTTCTTTAATCAGTAAAGATCATTAAAATTAGTTAGATAAAACTAGGCAACTTTAAGATTCCTAATTATAGATAGCCATGGACATAGCCCTAGATTTGACACTTGAAATATGATTAAATGATAAGGTACAACCCTTGTCATTTTTGGTGTCATTGCCGAGGATATTGTGTTAATTAGGAAAACTTAGCTAAACAATTTTAGGATAGATCTATATGGTTAGAGCTAGGGATTCAAAAGAAGATACATAAAATAAACACCCCATCAAACTATAGGAGAAAGCAGTGGGGTGGTACAAGATCTTGTTGAAGAGAGACATCTAGAACCTACCTTGGAAGCAGCACCTAAAATTAATAATCCTTTCAATCCTCCAAATCTTCCACTTGCTGACTATATCCAAGAATTACAAACAAAAATTCTAGGTAGATCCTTTGATGGCACCTAATTTCCTAGAACCTCAAGGAGAAGAACCAGTATTAGACATGGATGATAATCATGATAATCATGAAGAGGAGGAAAATCAAGCTCCAAGAACCTTCTCATATCCCATTGTTCTGGCTGCTGGAGATAATGCCCCTATGAAAAATATTTCACCTACACACTTGCCAAATTTTAGGGGTCTTGCTTCTGAGGATCCAAATTAGTTTTTGTTTGAATTCAAGGTGGTATGCCAGACTTATGATTATGGATTAGATAATCAAAAACTCAAACTATTTCCCTCAACCCTAAAGGATTATGCAATGAGATGGTTTATGGGCTTGCCCCAAAACTCCATCCATTCTTGGGATCAGATGGAGACAGAATTCTTGGGAAAATACCAGGACTACTGTAGAGTCAGTGATAAGAATGAGGAATTATTCAAAATTAAATAGAGAGAGGAAGAGACATTAGAGGATTATGTGGATAGGTTCAACTTTGCTTTAAGAAGATATGGCAACCCTATAAATCATTCTTTGGCCAGAACCCTATTTGTAAAAGGATTAGACAAAGAATCAAAATAGGCATTGGATCTGATGGGAAAAGGGAATATCAACAAAATGGATATGCGTGCTATAGAAGAACTCTGCAGGAACTATTCCAGAACCCAAGATGGAGTGAGAACACCCAAACCTTTCAAAGGGAAGAATGAAATAGGACAGTTAATGGAGGAAATTGTAAATTTTAAAATAGATATTATAATCCAACTGAATACCACATTAGATGGGATTCAGGCAAAAACTAGAACAAATGATCAAGACAAAACAACTAAACCACTCTCCATCTATTGTCCTAGGTGTAGAAATAAACAACTGTTGAGAGAATGCCCTTTAGATAAAGCAGAGATCTGTCAGATTTGTGACAGGGAACATCCTACCAATCAATGCAGTCAACTTCCAGCCTTAAAAAGGCTAAGTAAAAAGAATGCCATTATAGAGGAGGAGGTGAAACAAGATAGAAATTTACCTTATAATCAGTATCCAAACTAGGCTTCTTACAGGGGTCCTAATTGGAGAAATAATCAATGGAATCCAACTTGTCATGGGCCTCAGAATAATCCTCCTTGGGGACCGAAGGATTGGCCAAATCAACAATGGCAAAACCAACATTGGCAAAATCATCCTTGGGGAAATCAACAATGGCCACCACAATTTGGATCACAAAGCATGCAGCCTCATTAGGGTCCTCAACAGGGATATAATCAACAATATCAGGGACAACCTAGACGTTTCCAACCTCAACAACAAGCATTGCTAACTGGACCCCCCAACACACAAGGTCAGTCACAAAATGAACCAGTTAGCCAACCACCCTTACCAGCTCAACCTATACCAAACCCATGGAATAAGCAGGGAGCAGCTGTTTACATGACAGAACAAGAAAACATGGTTGGAATTAATGCTATATATTCCAATAATCTCCAACTGCATTCTAAGAAAGCACTTCCAAGACCATCTCCTCCAACTATAGTTGAAGTAACCAATGATGAGGAACCTGAAAATCCATCCACTCAGCTTCCAGAGGAGATTACTACCAAAATAGTGCTAAAAGAATCATCCTTGGATAACTCTGGAGATCCTCCTAAAAGAATGACTCTGGAGAACATCCTTGGAAACATTTCTAATAAAAGCTCCAGAGATGGAAAAACTAGCACCATACCTAGAATGACTTAAACAACATATTCCTTAGAAAAAAATCTTACAAAAGCAAGTCCAATCTACCCTGGAATCAGAACTGTTACAAGAAATTAGACAACTGAACATTGAAATTCCACTCCTCCAAGCAATCAGAGATGTACCTAAACTTAACCAATTCATCAAACAACATTGTGTCAAGATCCAGGGAGGAAAGAAGAACTTTCCCTCAACTATCCAAGTGGAAGGAAAGCTATTAGACATCCTAATGGGACAAGTGCTCCTCCCAAAATATGGAGACCCTGGAAATCCTATCATGACTAATTACATCTCAGGGGTAGAAATTTCAAATGTTTTGGTTAATCTGAGAGCAGAAATAAATGTAATGACAGTTCATACAATGGACAAATTAGCCTTAACAAGTATCCAATCCACATCTACAATCCTTCAACTTGTTGACCAGTCAATAGCTATTCCAAAAGGGGTGATTACTGATGTTCCAATTGTGATAGAATCATGGGAATTCCCAGTAGACTTCCTGATATTAGAGCCAAGAAATCAGAGAAATACTTATCCATTAATATTAGGAAGACCATGGCTAGCTACAGTAGTAGTATCTATTGATTGTCGAACTGGGGATATGGTCATTTCTAATGGGATAGACTTGAAGAAAATATCTTTGTATCCTCCAGCTAAACCATCAATACATTATACAGGAAAGGTGTGGGTGGATGAATCGGATAACATGGAAAACAATGCCTTAATAGCTATGGTTACCATCAAAGAACATTTGTGTGAGTTAGAAGAAGAAATTCACTATGATACAACTAAAGATATCACCCACATTCTTATTAATGAGGATATAATGGAGCTAGCCCAAGATTCAAGGAGAGAACTTCTTACTTCTGCTCATTGTACCTTAGCAAATATCATTCCTTGTGGAGAAACCTTTTACAAAGACTTAGGCACATTCCACATGCTGCTTCCACATTCTTGCCCCCTCAATACCATGACTCCAATATATGGATTAACTACATCTATGGATCAAATCACAAAACAGGTTATGATTCTACCTAGGAAAACATTGAATATCAACACCGAGTTAGCAAAAAAATAGGAGGAAGAACTTATCAAACTCCTAATTTCCCATTCAGCAACTTTTGCTTAGGAATACCAAGATATGAAGGGCAGCCCTCCTGAGATCTGTACTCATCGTATATACACTAAAGATGTCAAACCTGTCAGACAACCCCAGAGAAGACTGAATCCTACTTTGAAAGACATGTTTAAGATTGAGATAGAAAAATTGCTGCAAGCAGGGTTTATATATCCAATCTTAGATAGTCAACGGGTCTCACCCTTAGTCATAGTGCCTAAAAAGAATGGGAAATGGAGAGTGTGTATTGAATATAGGGAGCTAAACAAAGCTAGAAAAAAGGACTAATTTCCCTTACCATTCATTGACTAAGTGTTGGACAACCTTGTAGGGAGAAAGTATTTATCTTTCCTAGATGGGTTCAGTGGATACAATCAAATCCAAGTAGCACTTAGAGATCAGGATAAAACCACTTTCACTTGTTCTTGGGGAACTTTTGCCTACAAAGTTCTTCCATTTGGACTATGTAATGCTCTAGCTACATTTCAAAGGCTTGTTTTAGCCATCTTTGCTGAACTAGCTAATGAGTGCATGGAGGTCTATATGGATAAATTTACTGTGTATGGGGACAACTTTGAAGAAGCTCTCATAAACTTGGTAAAGGTACTAAAATGTTGTGAAAAGAATCAATTATCCCTGAGCCATGAAAAGTGCTTCATGATGGTAGAGGAAGGAATTGTATTGAGACACCACATTTCAGTAAATAGGATCAAAGTAGATCAAAACAAAATAGAAGTGATAAAATAGTTGCCTTCACCTAAAAATCAGACAGATGTTAGAAGTTTTCTGGGTCATGCAGGCTACTATAGAAGATTCATAGAAAATTTCAGCAAGATAGCTACTCCTCTGTTTACCCTGCTTAACAAAGACACAGAATTCTTATGGACAAAGGATTGTTAATTATCATTTGAAACCCTAAAAGAGAAGCTTACTGTCACACCTATTTTGAGAGGACCTAATTGGACTCTACCATTTCACATACAAACTAATGCTTCTAATGAGTCCATTGGGGCAATCTTAGGACAAAAGGAGGAAGGAAAAAATATGCATGCCATCTATTACATCAGCAAAAACTTTACCTCTGCAAAAAGAAACTATACCACAACTAAAAAAGAATTCTTGGCAGTCATCTATGCTATAAACAAATTCAGGCATTATATCACTAGATACAAAATATTTGTACATACTAATCATGCAGCCATAAAATACTTAATGAATAAGCTAGTAGTGGGTGCAAGGATAATTAGGTGGTTATTGTTGTTGCAAGAATTTGACATTACCATAGTTGATAATCCAGGAAAATTTAATTTGGTTGCTGATTTTTTGTCAAGATTGCATACAGGTGAAGAGAACCAGTCAGTGGAGGACAGATTTCCAGATGAACACCTTTTTGCTATCTCCTCTATTGCACCTTGGTTTGCTGACATAGCTAATCTCTTAGCTACAGGCTTGCATCCATCCCATTTCACCTCAAAACAAAAGAAACGCTTACTTAAGGCAAGCTTATCTTACAAACGGTTAAATGGGTTGCTATTTAAATGTGGTCTTGACTTCATTTTACGTAGGTGTTTAAAAGCTGATGAAAGTTTTGATGTCTTAAGGGCATGTCATGGTGAACCATCTGGTGGGCACTATTCATCACATAGAACCATCCACAAGATTTTGGGAACTGGTTACTACTGGCCCTCTATTCATAAGGATACCAAGAAGTATGTGCAACAGTGTGACCAATGCCAAAGGATGGGACAGCCAACCTTCACCCAGGAGATGTTACTGCATCCCCAAATAATGATGGAGCCATTTGAATAGTGGGGTCTAGACTTTGTGGGACCAATTTCTCCACCATCACCAGGCAAAGAGTACATCCTTGTATGCACGGACTATGTCACTAAATGGGCTGAAGTGCAGGCACTACAATTTGCAAGAGAAGAGAAAGTTGCTGATTTTCTTTATAATAAGATTTTCTTGAGGTTTGGAGCCCCAAGATCCATAGTTTCAGACAGAGGACCTCAATTTACTTCACACGTAATCAGAGCATTCATAGATTTATATCAATTCAAGCACAAGAAATCTTCACCTTACCATCCTCAAGCCAATGGGCAGATAGAGGTGACTAATAGGGAACTTGAGAACATTCTGAAAAGGACACTGGCAATGAATAGAAAAGATTGGGCTAAAAGATTACCCGAAGCAGTTTGGGCTTACAATACCACTTGGAAGTCCACAACAAAATTCTCACCATATGAATTAGTTTATGGAAAGAAACCCATTATGTCTATAGAATTTGAGCTCCAGACACTTAAAATTGCATTAGATATTGGTCTACCATTGTCTATAGCCCAACAAAACATAATTCTTCAACTCAATGAGTTAGATGAAATCCGGACAGAAGCCATTCAACAAACAGAACTAGTTCAGTATCAGAGGAAGCAATGGCATGACCAGCACATCAAGAGGACATTTCAGCAAGGTGATTGGGTTCTCCTATATGATTCTAAGTTCAAGAGTTCAAGGGAAAGCTACAAACTCATTGGATGGGTCCCTACCAGATAAAGGAAGTTTTTGAGAATGGAACAGTGCTGCTGAAACCCATTAATGGAAGCACAGACACATTCTTAGTAAATGGTCATAGAATTAGACTCTATAAAAGGCCATCCACCAAGGAAGAGTTCATCAAAGATTTGTGCTTGGTTATAGGGGACACATCCTCTGTCACAGATTTAGACTGAAAAAAAAAAAGAAAGTTGAAAACCAGCAAATGGCAGCCTTCTTAAAAAAAAGAGAGAGAAGGTTGAAAACTAGCAAATGGCGGCCTTCTTAAAAAAAACGAGGAAGATAGAAGACTAGTAAATGGTTGTCTTTCTCAACCAAGGGGATTGAAAACCAGTAAATGGTGGTTCTCTTCTTCATGCCAGATGAGAATAATCAAGCTACAGAGGTGATAGGTGCCGGAAGTTACTCAAACACACCTCTGGTGCTCGCAAATAAGGAGCACCTTCGGCGCTCCGCCAATAAAGAGCTATTCATGAATATAATAAATTGGGAGGGGACCCACCTCTTCAGGCAATAAAGTAGAGATGACATTTGATGAGGTCATCATGACTCATCCACCACTTTATGACAAGGACAAACATGATGTCAGCATGCATATCATCGACAATTGAGAAAAAGGTCATTACTCTCATCCGCAGGTACTCACAAATGACTGCGCTGACGTCACCTAAAATGATGGCATTCTCAAACCACTCAATGAAAATGATTACACGGAATGTGACAACAGGGATGCTGACGCCATTTCAAAGCCATACAGAAGCTATTCACGTGCCAAGTCACATCCAGTCTCATCAAAGTCGCGACATTGCAGCCAGGTACATCAGGCCGTCATCATTAAGATTGGTTCAGGTACTTCTCTTTAATTAAGCATTAGTTAGTAAATGTCTTGTTATTTCTATTTTTGGGTGCCATCATTATGACACGTCCTCATGCCATTATTTCCTTTCTCCTCATGCATGCCGCCATCTTTGCTACACTATCACCATGTCTACAAAGTGTCCAATCACTCTGCTGCAATTATGACCGCATAGGCACTCTAACTGATTTTAAATTCTTTTTCCATAGTCCAAGCTAGTAAATGACTTGACATAATAACCCTCATTCAAAACTGCAAAATACCCTGAAGAATCAGTTGATACAGTCCTCCAGAGCCTACGGAGTTAAAGGAGGAAGAACAAACTACACAAAAAAGTGAGGGAGAATTTTAGCACAGAAGGTGGAAAATGGACTTAGAAATGGGGATTAAGAAGAAATCAGAGCTAGAAAGTATAACAAGTCTTTTGCAAGATGATGTTGTGGAAAACATTCTTAGAAATGCAGGATGGCTGGAGTTTCTAGAAAAGTTTGAAGGGTTTCAAGAGGATATTGTTGATGGCTTCTTAAGAAATCTGAGGGACAATCAGACAGTTGTAAGGGGAGTTCAAGTCAATCTCTCTACAACCACTATCAGTCATATTTCTAGGTTGCCTAAACAAGGTGAGAGGTTCTACCATCTAAAAAATTTATATGCTGATTTGATTAGAAATTTCTCTGTAGAAGGTGAACCTATAATATAGTTGCATTTGAACAAGAATGAGGTTAAAGGAATTCTTAGGTCATCACTTCCAAACCCATGGCAATCTATAGCTCTATGGTTGATGAAATATTTCACATGTGATGGTCAATTTTCCTTAGTTCTAGGACCAATAATAAAAATGTTGATTTTTCTAAGGCATGGAAATGCACATCCAAAATTTAGCATACATCTTCCAAACTTCCTGTACTCTTCCATTAGGGCAACTGCAGACAAGTACCAACAAGGAAAAGGTCCTATAAAACACCATGGCCTTATTTTTCTGGTAGTAAAACATCACTTTCTGTCCCAAGCTGATGGGGAAACATTATGGTAGACATTTTTAGATAACAAACCCCAAGACGGAGAACCAGAGAGGGTTCAGGAAGTGGGTGAGGCTTCCTCTACCCAGCAAGAAGAGGAGGCAAAGCCTTCAACTTCCTTTGCAACTATTGAGAAAGGTAAAAAGTCCTCACTAGAGGTAACTTCATCGACTACCCCTATTTATAACAAGAAGAGGAAAGGAAAAGAAATTAGAGAACCTGTTGTTGAGCATACACCATATATGACTCGCTCATCAAGGAGAAAAATGACCTTGGCTGAGGAATCTACTCCAACAAGACCAACAAGGGAAAGCTAGGGTTAGAAAACAAAGAGAATTTCAAAGAAAATTGACTCTGACAGACATTACTAGGCTGAAGAACCATCCTATGACTCAGATGACATTCCTCTAATAAGAAAGAAGAAACAAAGAGAGGTTTCTCCCGAGCCATCTAGTCATCTAAGTCCAACTTCACAACATTCTCCTGCTCTGGAGTCAGAACTAAAAGAAACTTATACTATTTCCTCTGATTCTGAGGATGATATACCTGCTCCGGAAATGCCTGCTCCACCGGTGCTATGGAGAAACAAAAGGAAAAGGCAGCTTACCCAAGCTGAAAAAGATACTGCTCTCCTAGCTGAAGTTCTTTTGGGTTTCAGAACTTCTGAGGAAAAAGCTAGGCCTTCATCAGTACCGGCAATTGCAGAAGAGACTCAAGAAGGAACTCAGGATAGGGAGGTTGTAGGGGAAGTTGAAGTAGAGCAAATGGATGCAGCTAGTAGTGAAGAGCCAATAGCCATGGAAAACCCTGATGTAGAGCAAACAGGAGAAGAAACAGGAACTTATTCTCACCCCTCTGACCAAGAGGGTAAGAAATTTCAAAAGAATAATAGATGTTAGAAGAGATTGATAATCTGAAAAGATTATTATGGGGGAAGAACCAGATTATTACTGACCTCAAGAAGGTCATGAAAGAGAAAGAAATGGAACAAAATCAGGTGATTGAAGGGCTACAACTAGAGCTCCAGAGTAAACAACAAATAATTCAAGAGAAGTAGAATTGGAAACCCAAGAGACTGAGATAGCTAAAATCCTTAAGGAAAAGGAGGCAGAGACAGTACAAAACATTTATGATCTTACCAAGGCTAGAGATAATAGTCTCATAATAATTGTAGCACTGATTGAGAAAGTACAGAGCCAAGATAAATAATTGACTTGGGCCAACAATAAAATAGATTATTAGGAGGAATATATTCATGAGTTAGTTGGCCCAGGGGCAACCATTGAATAGTAGGTACAAATAGATCCATATGTGGGCCCAATCCCAATTGATATTCCTAAGGCTATGTTCCATTAGGAAAGGAGATATAGAGAATATGAGGCTTCTAAGCCTATGCTGTAATTACAGAGGGCAGTTACTGCCATGTCAAAAAGAGTAGAAACCCTGGAAGAAAAATTCATTCAGGTGGCTTCCATTTCATCTAAAATCCTATCTTGTAGGCCCCCAAGTGGAAGTTATGCTCTGTTCTTACAAGAGAGAGTTCTGCAGAGAAAATTGTCTTTGGTCCTGTCTAATCTTATTGAGAACACAGAAATAGGGGAGGGGTTCAGGGAAGCATATATGAAAAGTTCTGATAAAGACAAAAAAAAATTGTGTGAATTGTATTTACATGGTTTATGTGTAGATGATATGACCTTCATTACCAACTATTTTGTAGGGGAATGTCAACTTAAGGCATTTATGTCACTGATGAGAAATCATCAGATTTGGAATGAGAGAATGGAGGCTTATCTCAAGAAGGATATAGAAACAAGTCTTTTCATTAGAAAAGAATGTCCAAACCCTCATGCTTTTAAGGTCCAATTTAGGGCATATGTCTACCACCTAGAAAGTAAGACCAAGCTTTTGCCATTGTATCTGAAACATCTTCAGGAGTGTACCATTGATTTTTGTCTTTTTATGAATAGTTCAGCTAATCAAGTGCTTGCAATGGCAAAGAAAAGGTGGAACATTTTAACTTCAGAGAAGAAAATGAGAGAAGTGGTTTCCCCTGCCAATCTAAGGTTGTTTATGAGGAAGGCTAGGTTAATATCCAAAATGATGGATAAATACCAACAAGAATGGATAGGTGGCCAGTTCAGACCCCCTCTCATCATTGAGCCACTATCTGTCTAGGCTGAGAAAATGGAAGATGATAAATTGTAGGAGTGGATGAAGCAGGTTGATCAGTACAGGGGAAATGGTAATACAGACTGCACCACTTGGACTACCTATGCATAGGACTACAGCTTGACTGATAGGATATTCCACTAGAATAAGTCAGATTGTGAGAAGCAGGAGGACCTACTAATCCTTAAGTATGGGGGGATGATGAGTGCCAGGTAGCACCCATGAAATACACCTTTTTACCCCTCTTTTTCTCCCTTCTTATTCCATTGTCCTAATGACTGCACCAAAATAAGCTAACAAGATTGTTCTAATGATGATTAATAAGAGATGAATTACTTAGAATCATGATTTCTGATTGAAGGACTAATGTGCATTGAATTGATGGAAATATGCAAAAATCTTCTCTTTTTGAATCAACAGGTGCAAGTGTTTGGGTAGACAATTTTGTGCATCTTCAGAGGTAGTCCTAGTGATCTCTGGAGCTGACATCAGAATGTCATGACTGGTCTCCAATGTTTCCAATTTGAATGGAGAGATTTTAGGATAAGGAGGTGAACCATCTCTGGAGCTAGACTAAAGTTACAAGCATCTCCAGAGCTAAACGAGAAGGTCACAAACATATCTCCGGAGCTACAGATAGAAACATACATCTCTGGTACCTCTTTACAATAGTGCAGATTTCTAGCACAGCTATCGGTCAGACACTTCCAGTTGAGTAATTAAGGGTAGTCTATAGTTAACTGCTAGAAATTTTTATCTCTTTTTGATTTTACATGAGTTATTGATAAATTGATTTAAATACCTATATTTCAGGGCCTTGTTGCCCAAGTGTATTTAAAAACTAAGACTCAAATTTAGTATGGACTGTTTTTCCACTAAATCTATTTTAATTGCATGGATATTCATTCTATAGTTAGACTATTAGTAGAATAAAGCTATTGATGTTATCTCTTAGATGAACCAGTAGAATAGGGTGACTGATCTCTCATCACAGATTTAGATATAAACTTACAAAAGTGGCAGCAAAAAGAACAACGATTATTTTTCTAATTTCTGTAACCTTATTTTGGTATAGACATTTTCTGAATATAAAAGCGGATGGAATTGGACTGAATTGAGTTGTGATATTATTCTCTTGTGCTGATTCTTTACTTTAGTCTTCAGCCCCAAGGGTGTGGAGCAAGGGCCCACTCTCACCACTAAGGCAGAAGGCTAGTACTGTCATTTTCGTTATTTTAGATTCTGTTTAAAGAGATAGTTACTAATTTCATAGATAAATGCATGTTTACATTGGAAGGAGTAATATAGATTTACTTTACGTAATTCATTGTTCAGTTTTGTTTTCAATATTCTTACAATTCATTTCACAGCAGATAGATCAGTAATATTAAGTTTCTTTAATTAGTAAAGATCATTAGAGTTAGTTCGATAAAACTGGGCAACTTTAGGATTCCTAATTGTAGATAGCCATGGACACAGCCCTAGATTTGACACTTGAAATATGATTAAATGATAAGGTACAACAACCCTTGTCAAAAAGCATCATGTCCCATAGAAGCATCATCTTCTTCCCAATTCTTATTATGTGAATCTACTTCCTTAGATTCCACACAACTCATAAGGGACTCAATTCTCCTCCATAATACAATGATCTTTCCTCTCATGGTTGTCATCTCTACTTTAAATGATTAAATATCATCCTTAACCTTAGTGTTTTATTCCCTTATAGATTCAATATATATGGGACCCACCTCCTCACTTACTGTATCATCCTTGTTAGGAATCTTTCTAGAAGTGACTAGATTCCTTCCCTTGCCTCTTGTTAAAGCCCTCACCATGATGCCACCTAAATAGTTTTCTTAATAAATTGCTCAAAATAAATGAGAATAATTTAAAAATTTTACTATAACTTACCAAGTCCTTGATCTCACTTCTCAAAATAAAATCTCCTAGACTTTCACTGACTTGTAGCCTTGAGAGTGAATTTGGTGGAAACCATAAATTCACAATAACTCCTTCCATTCTACTCCAAATGACCTCAAATATGGGCTATAGTAGCTTCAATGTGTTTTAGATAAATACTTCAAAAATTATAAAAAAAAAATCATCTAATATTAGAAAAAAAATCATTGATTTACAACCTTGGGAGCAAATTTGGTAGAAATACTATTTTTATAATATCTCATTTAAATTTTCTCCAAATAACCTCAAATCTAGATTGTAGAAGCTTCAATATGTCCTTGAAAAACCCTCTAAAAATAAGGATAAAAATTGTAAAATTGCAAGAGATATGCACTTAACAATTTGACCTCTTGAGTAAAAAAACTTAGCTTCATTCTTACTCTATGAATGCCAAGATCATGCTTTGATACCACTTGTAATGAAATAACTTTCACAAGAGAATAATACAATAGGAATATGATGCAAATAATTGATAATACTTGAGAATAATAAACCACTTTGAGGGGGCAAACCTCCAAATACCTTCAATAAGAACACAATTTGCAATATGATGATCATAAACTAACCACTAGCTCCTATATATGCCATACTTAGGCCTTGGATGTCACCAAAACCAACTTAACTACCTATATAAGACTATATTAATGATCATAGAACTTAGTTAAGATTTAAGGTAGTCACAAGCCCACTACTCATGTAACCTTATGTACACTATAAGATTAAGGACATAATGTCTACATGAGCTTCTAGTTAGGTACACATATTATGGGAAAGTGTGATAGATGAAGTCAAACTAATAGATGCAAATGTGACCTATTTCAAGTGCTTGTGACATGTTTAGAGTGTTAATGACCTACTTCAAGCATTAGTAACCTTAACTAGGCACTCATAACTTCATCTAACTACTCATGTTTGACTGGGCATTGGTGACCTAGTATAGACACTAATGTCCTTTCTTCCCATGACTCTAAAATTTACTAGAGCTACCAAAAAAAATTTGGGATTTATAGTAGTGCATCCAAAATCCAAAAGCATGTCAACAACAATAAGAAACACTTGTTGAAATTTGTATGGGGGGGTTAGAATGGTTATTATCTTGGGGAGTCTATCTTAATCAAACCCATATTTATCATGTTTAGCTCAAAGTGTGGAAAATTTGGTAAGTGTGTGATGCTTATTGTGCAATGGTGAAAATGGTGTATCAAAAATAATGATCGATCAATAGGGTTTGACTAAATACAAGCTTGTACAAAATGATTATTAAATACAAGCTTGATCAATTTAAGGACAAAGCTTGTATTTAATAATCATTGAATTAATCAAATAGGGTTTGATTAAGGCACAAAGGAAAAATAAAGTTGACTTCCCTTCCCTAGCATAGCAAGTGCCAATGGTGATTTTTAGCACCACCAAGTCTTCCATTTGCAAGTACGGGTATAGGTGAACATTTATTGTAGGTCCTAAAATTTTTAAGGATCTAGGATTAGGGTTGCACTAAAAGTTCAAGGTCACACTCTTTAGGTCAAAATTGCAAATATTGGGATCAAGGCGATAGGTGCAAGATTGATCCAATTTCACACAAAGTTCTAGATTTCAAAAAACACAGTTGTCTTAGTCTATTCATTCTAGATCTAGTTTCATATTTCAAGTACCAATCCTTTGTCATAGTCAAATGAACATCCTCTCCTCCAACATCAAATTACACCTTTAATTTTTATTTCAGTTCTAGTATCATACACATATCTAAACTCAACGAATTTATCTAATTTAATTGTGTGTTATTTTTTAATTAATTTATTAACCTAAATATTTGAAAAGGGGTGTTATATTTATTTACATCTATATTTTATGAGGTTGCTTCATTAGGAAAATTGATGTAACTCGTCCTTGATGAGTAAAATTAGTCGTTATTCAACATTACTATCTTAATCCATTTACACACATGATATAACAACAATGATTTAAACACTTTACCATTACATGTTGAAAGAAAAAATAATCCAAAGAAAAGAAGAGATAACAAATGGGAGGAAAGGGGAATGACAACTATTGTGAGGGTATTTCCAAGGTTTGTATCCATCCCTCAACATCAATCAGATAAATGGGTTGATTTTTGTTGGTCTGAGTTGTTACTTTATAAGCCATTTCATCATATAGAAAGAGATATTGGTCTTCAGAATGATGCAATAATATCAAATTGGAAGTCATTCAATTATAATCCTTGGCATGTGCAAAGAAGAACTACTCCAGAAGATGTTGACAATGGTAGTGATTCTAAATTTGAAGATAATCAACCTCTTCAGGGAAACACAACAAAGCATGAATGGGAAATCATATCAAGGCTACATCATAATTAGATTATGGAAGTTTCTGAAATAGATATGTTGGAAAGAAGAGATATTGATAGACAAGCACCATGGTCTAATGAATATCAAGGTGAAGACTACATAGATCAAGCAATAAAATTCATAAGCACCATGAAAGATAATGGATTTATCATGTGGGATGATATAGCACAAAATATCAATTATGCATCATTGGGTCCCAAACATAATAAAGCACTTGATATAATTATGACACATTATCATGGGTCTCAAAATGCATTGTCATTATTCATGATAATTCAAGGAATGACGGGAATTGGACAATCATATCTAATTAGTGCTATCAGTCAAGCTCTTCAAAAGGCAACATTCCCAGGGCATACTCCACTTCTATTATTTGTACCAATAGGAGTTGCAGCATTCAATATTGGAGCCTCAACAATCCATTCAATACTTCAAATCCCAATCACATATTTTGGTCAATTAGAAGGGGCAAGAATCACAAATTTCTAGGAGCAGTTACAACACATAAAATACATTTTGATTGATGAAATGAGCTTCACTGGACAAAATTTGTTGGAGAAGGTGGACTATCGACTTCGTCAGGAATTCCTTGAAAATGTAGACATGAGTTTTGGAGGTATACATATATTTTTTGATGAAGATATGCATTTTTCCCCTATTTTAAAACATATACTTGATTATTATTAAATATAACAATTAATAGTAGACACTAATGAAGGCCATCATTTTCCAATATTTTACAGGTGTATCTATTATTCCGGTTGGAGATTTAGGTCAATTACCTCCTGTTAATGATAGACCACCATATGATAGTAACAGACGTGGTAAACTATTATGGGAAGAATTCAAAACCATTGTTACTTTGGATAAAATATTTAGATAGGAAGGGGAAAGCATTGAACAACAAAGATTTCATCAACTTCTAACAAATCTAAGAGATGCAAAACCAACTATTGATGACTGGAAGTTGCTCATGAAAAGAACCAATGTTTGCATAGATGCACCAACTAATGAATAATTTGATAGTACTATTCATTTGTTTGCCACAAATGATAATGTGCATAGTCATAATAAAAAAAATATTCTCATTGAGGCATCCAATTGCATGTAGCATTGCAACAAGAGTGGGTAGTATTAATGCACCAAAAGCAGGTGAGATTGATGAAATTGATATGGAGTTATTACTTGCTAAGTATGCAAGAGTCATGTTAACTTATAATCTTTGGATAGAAGAAGGCCTTGAAAATGGATCTCTAGGGTATGTTCAAAAATATATATACAAACCTGGAAGTGCACCACCTAAACCACTGACATATGTTATGGTGGAGTTTGATAATTACATAGAGATACCATTTGAAGATTAGTCTCCGTGTACAGTTCCAATTACACCAATACAAAGGGGCTGAACAATCCAAATACACTTAAGATTGGCTTGGGCATTAACAATACACAAATCACAAGGTTTGACTCTTTCAAAAGCCACAATTGACATAGGGCAAAAAGAAAGAACATGATTAACATTTGTGGCTATATCCCGTGTAAAGTCATTACAAGGTCTCAAAATAATTCTACCATTTGCATATGATCATTATGAAAAAATGAAAAAGGGAAAATAATTTGGTAAGAGAAAAGATGAAGAAGAAAGTCTAAAATTATTAGAACACAATAGAGTATAACAGAGTGGAGTAGAGTAGAGTAGAGGAGAGCAGAGTAGAGCAGAGTAGAATAAAGTAGAGTATAGTAGAATAGAGCATAGTAGAGAAGAACAGAGTAGAGGAGAGCAAAGAAGAGCATAAAAGAGTAGAACAAAGCAGAGTATGGTAGAACATAGTAGAGTAGAGTAGAGTAGAGCATAACAAAGTAGAACAGAGTAGAAGTATAGTAGAAAAGAGCAGAGTAGAGTAGAACAGAGCAGAGTAAAGTAGAGCAGAACAAAGCAGAGTAGAGTAGAGTAGAGCAGAGTGGAGTAGAATAGAGTAGAGTAGAGCAAAGTGGAGTAGAATAGAGTAAAGTATAGCAGAGTAGATCAAACTAAACAGAGCAGAGTAGAGAAAAGCAGAGCAAACTGAATAAAGTAGAGCATAGTAGAGGAAAGCAAAGCAAAGAAATAGAGTAAAGCATAGTAGAGAAAAACAAACTCAACAGAGCACAATAGAGCAAAGCAGAGAAAACAAAGCAAAGAAAAGCAGATCAAACATAGTAGACCAAATCATAGTACAATAGAACATAGAAAGAATATCTTGTAATTCTCAAATGTTATTTATACAAATGAATATATACTTGGTACTCTTTGCTGGTGTTATTTTTCCCCAAAAGATTTCTCAACGCATAGGTTTTGTTACTAAACTTTGTTGATTTTATTTGTTATTTGTGCAAAGATAATTTCACACTTACCATAACCCTAGGTTACCATAACACTAAGTTACTCAAATCAAACAACCATTATATGAATGATTTATGTGGATAAATATTATTCTTATGTGTACAAGTACTAGGGTGGCAATGTACATGCATTGGAATACTTCATATTATATGTTTGTCTTATGATGTATTGATTTATGCATATTCCAAGAAATTAACTTCATTAAACTAATAATAAACGATGAAACTATGCTTCACTAAACTAAATAATTATAAAGTAAAATAAATTAAATCTTAATTCTAAAATAGAAAAATTTATTTAAATTAATTCCACAACACATAATTATTATGATAATTAATATGAATCCAAGCACTACAATATTCTATATTTAATGAATTTCCAAAAATTATGAATTATAAAATAGTATTTTTCACAACTATAACTCTAAATAGATTAAAACCTTATTGTAACCCTAATTTTAAGCATTACCCTAATTCTCACTCTAACCCTCAATCTAACCCTAATTCTAAAGCTTACCTTCATTCAAATCCTAACACTAAACCTAACCCTAACCTTAACCATAATTTGGTACATGAACAAAACATTAAATGTAACTAGAATTATAAACATAACCATAACTCTAATTAGATTAAAACTTTATTCTAACCCTAATTTTAATCATAACCCTAATTCTGACCCAAACCCTAATACTAACCATGATCAAAACCCTAATTGTAATAAAATAATTTTGATTGATGAAATAGGGTTAGATTTAGAAATAGAGATTGGGTTAAGCTTAGAACTAAGGTTACATTAGAATTAGAGTTAGATTGAGGGTTAGGGTGAGAATTAGGATCATGATTAAAAATAGGGTTACAATAAGGTTTTAATCTATTTAGAGTTATAATTGTGAAAAACATCATTTTTTAATTTATAATTTTTGGAAATTCATTAAATATAGAATATTGTAGTGCTTGGATTTGTATTAATTATCATAATAATTATGTGTTGTGGAATTAATTTAAATAAATTTTTCTATTTATAATAATAACCCTTAATTCTAATCCTAATTTTAAGCATAGGTATAATTATGACCTACACTCAAATTTCAATCATAACCCTCAATCTAACCCTAATTATAATCTAACCTTGGTTCTTAACTTAACTGAAACCCTATTTCTAAATCTAACCCTAATTCTAACCATAACCGTAAGATCACACTTACCATTCTTTTATAAGACTAATGTTATATCTAACCCTATTTATAAGCCTAATCCTAACTCAATCCCTAAACAAAACCCTAATTCTAAACCTTACCTTCATTCAAATCCTAACTCTAAACCTAACCCTATTTCTAAATCTAACCCAAATTTTAGATTAAAACTTTATTCTAACCCTAATTTTAAGCCTAACCCTAATTCTAACCCTAACCCTAATTCTAACCATGATCCAAACCTTGTTTCTAATCGTAATTACAACCTTAATTCTAGCCCTAACTCTAATACTAATCGTAACCCTAATTTTAACTTGAACACTAACCCTAACCCTAATTATAATATAATATAATATATATTTTTAATTATTATATATTATAATTATCATAATATATTATATAATAATTATTAATTATTATAATATTATATTATATAATTATATAATATAGTTATAATTAGGTTTGCCCTTGCGGATGCTACTAACATACCTATATTTAAAAAATATATCTAAAGTATGTCAGAGATATATCATTCTCTACACTACCTCACATAAGTGGAATAGGCTCCTTGAGAAGGATATCTCTGAACATACTTTAAATATATTTTTTAAATATAAATATGCTAGTATTTATTTACATCTATCTGTTATGAGGCTTGTTCAACATTACTATCTTAATCCATATAAACACATGATATAACAACAATGATTTAAACACTTCACCATTACATGTTGAAAGAGAAAATAAGATCCTCATTTGTGACCTGGATTAACCTAAGGAGCTTTCATCAATCACCAGAACCAAAAAAGAAAAAGAAAAAGAGAAAGAGAAAAGAGAGAAAGAAGTAAAGGTGCACATTTTAAAAGTTAATTTCAACTTTACTGATGGATCTGGTAGTGTTTTTGGTTGCTGCTGTTTTTTCGTGCTTTGAATGTACAGCAGCTCCTGTTGTAATTCTTTTTTTCTGTAGCTTTTTCCAATTAAAAAGTAAAAATTCAAACTTCAAGGAGTTTTGATCAATTACCCAATTTTTTTTTTTTCACATTTTAAAAGTTAATTTCGACCTTTCATTTCGCATTGATTAGAAGTTTTGGTTGCCCTTCTAAGTTTTTCTAAGCTCCATAGAGAGTACACAACTTGCATATAAATGAACAGCAGTCCAAAAGGGGCACAGGGTGCTAAACCATAAAAAATCACAACCTACCTATTGCAGTCTGCTATAAAGAGAAGATCAGCACAGCCTACAACAGTCTGCTGTTTTTAAGTTTGAATTCCCCTAGTTTCTATTCATTCAATTTCAATTGGCAATGGACGCACATTCCTTCGAAATAGGCGATGGGAAGAATGGCGATGTTCAATTAAAATTTAAGGACTCTCATGGTCGACATTACTTTTGGGCTGATTCTAGGTACCATTCTCATGTTTTGAACAAATCCAAGCATTTTCAGGCGAAGCCTCGCCACACTCCATACGAGTTGACATTGCTTCCCAATACCGGTTTTGAGAATTACAGTAAGTGTATCCGTCTAATGTATTCATCCTACAATGGAACAGGCCTGTACTTCTCTGGCGTAGATGAAGCCCTAGATATTTTACCCGTTGCCTCTCAATTACTGTTTGAAGAAGGCATTCAGGCATGCACGCAATATCTGGAAGCAGTTCCATGGACTCCCCAACAAACATTCAAACTCAAGTCTCTGCTATCATCTCCACAAGTAAGTGTTTCTGCTGATTTATATGCCAGGCTTGGAATCTCCAACTCATCGTTTAGTGGAGAATTAGAGCTCTTAAAACAGAAACTGCCAGAAATGTTTTCTATTATATCGAGAAATGAATCATGGCGGATGATACCTCTGAGTCGTATGCGGCTTACAGTCGAGCAACACCTGACTGGAATCTTCCAAGGCAATGAATCTCTCGCTATGCAAGAGGTATGTAGAGACGCAATTTTAAATGAATGTAAGCTCAAAATTGAGGGTATTAAGAATGGATACCCTATTGAATTTAGGGATTCTGCTTGTGAGACTCTGTTGTGGCTATTAGACGTCACCAAGCTTTGTAATAGGGGAATGTTTGAAACTGCATTGAAAATGTTTGTTGAAGATTCAGAACTAGCTGAGAAATTATTCAACACCTATACTGGCCGATCATTTTCATGTCATCTACTAGAAATTCTAGTGGACAGGTATATGAAGGGTTTTGCAAATGGGGATATAATTATTCCCAAGTCTTGCCGCATTTCTTTTCTGAGAAATTGGTCACCAGTTATGGCATATCTTATTTTTCAGACGGCTAGCTCCGACGATCAGATATTGTGTGATTTGTCTCTGGAATACTCTGAAAGATTTGTAGAAGGTGTTACTAAAATGGTAAGTACCATTCCTCTTGATGACCAGAAAGCAATAATAAAGTTTTGTACAGACTCTTCTCAGAGATTTCAAAACCGGGAGAAGAAAGCTTTTCTGTGGTTTATTGATGTGATATGGTTGGCAGTAACAAGAGCAAATAGCAGCTGTCTCGGGACCAAGTGATGGACAATGAAGAATTTACCCTGACTTTAAATTTTGGTATTTGATTTCTAGGTAGAATGTTGCAGGGTTTGTTAGAAATATAATCTTGCTGGTCATATTTTTGTACAGCAGTATTAATGATGGTGGATAGTTTATAATAAGTGAGTTTTGTAGGTCATATTATGTCAGAATCTTGTAGTTCAAGTTTTGTTTATAACTGAACTAAATCTATGGTTTATTCTTGTAGTACATAGTTCCTTTGGTAGTTGGACTGTATGTAAAGTTCCATATAGCTGAACTAAATCTATGGTTTATTCTCAGTCCATCTACTTAGGATAAGATTGTATGAGTTTTGAACTGGAAGTTTTTATGATACTTCTTACTTTTGTCACATTGATTTGTGTTTATAATATATTTCTGTAATAAGAGGTGTGACTGCTGAAACCATAAAGGCCCTTAGAGTATGATATCATCCTTATGTCAGAGATACTGGAAAATCCAGTTGGGTTACTTACATAAGTATGTAAGTGATCAATATTTGGGCCCTTTCTCCTAACAAGTATGCCTTATAGGAAGTTTGTTGCAAATGATATTATTTAGCGTAGAGAATAAGGGCAATGGTGAAGCTTGTTAATGCTCTATGGGGTTCATGATATGTATTGGGAGTCAGGGGACAATAAACTGCCTCTTTACATTTTTGACAACAAAGAAGAATATTTTTTTCATATTTAATCGTAAAATTTGATTGGACCTCTAAATACCTTTTGATTTTCAGTCACTTGTTTGAGTTTGCAAAACTTCAGTGAATCTCTTGCTTAGAAGGCTGTAGTTTGGTATGGTTTTCTAATGTATAATAGACATTAGATGGTGTTATTTGTTACTACCAAAAGTTAAACTTAGCTTTTTTTTTCTTGAGGTTTGATCTGTTAAAGTTTACTCTTACTATTCATTATGTGTAAAGTTTTTTTTTTTTTTTTTGGTTTTACTTACATAAGTATGTAAGTGATCAATATTTGGGCCCTTTCTCCTAACAAGTATGCCTTACAGGAAGTTTGTTGCAAATGATATTATTTAGCGTAGAGAATAAGGGCAATGGTGAAGCTTGTTAATGCTCTATGGGGTTCATGATATGTATTGGGAGTCAGGGGACAATAAACTGCCTCTTTACATTTTTGACAACAAAGAAGAATATTTTTTTCATATTTGATCGTAAAATTTGATTGGACCTCTAAATACCTTTTGATTTTCAGTCACTTGTTTGAGTTTGCAAAACTTCAGTGAATCTCTTGCTTAGAAGGCTATAGTTTGGTATGGTTTTCTAATGTATAATAGACATTAGATGGTGTTATTTGTTACTACCAAAAGTTAAACTTAGCTTTTTTTTTCTTGAGGTTTGATCTGTTAAAGTTTACTCTTACTATTCATTATGTGTAAATTTTGTTTTTTTTTTTTTGGTTGGATATATAGAAAAATCCTTTACAAGCTTTCACTATTTTCATCTCGGTCAGGGTTCCACTCTAGGGTAAAGTCCAGCCAAAATGAGGAGTTCTGATTAAATCATTTATACCGGTCATCTATGTCATTTATACACATATGCACTTTTAGTAAAACTTTATTTCAAGGTTATAGATTTGGAGCATATTTGGAGTTAGGTGAAGAAAACAAACATTACATGAATTATATATTCGAGGGCACTCATTTTTTAGTGAATACTTGATCCATTCTTATTTGGTTAGGATTTAATTATTGTTTTATAGTCTCAATGCCCACATTTTTTTAAGAGTTTGGAGTTTAATTAAAAGTGATAAAATTATGAAAATGGCATGTATCATGAAAGATCTCTATGGCCATGAAAACCTTTATTTAGGCTTGGTGGTAGGGCCTCTACCCCTTGACCCCACCCTATCTTGCGATAAAGATTGCTCGAGGGGCCGCTCCCCCTAGACCCTTCTCTAGTTTTAAAAAGTGAGAAAAAAAGTGTTTAGGGTTGTTGTAATACTCATTGTTTCTTAATTTTGTTTGAACTAGTGATAGGATAAAAATCTCGAAGAATTTGTGAATTATGGCCGAAATGGCATGGACAATATTGCTTCGATTTATAAGATTGATGAACTATAGTGATATTTAACTACACAACTTTTGATAAGGAATGACAATGCCTTATTGCGGGAATCTTGAATTAGGTATGATCTTGATTAAGAAATTAAATTCTTGATTTTGAATTTTTCTTTTATAAGACTCAAATGGCATGTTTATTTTACAATCTAGTGTAACCTATATGTAATTCAATGTGTATTCATGATAATAAACTTAAGCCCATGATAAGTTAGGACAACGACTTGGATTAAAGTTTTAGACTAGATTAGATCTAGAATAATATTTTTAGACTAATATTCTATTTACTCTTGAGTTTTGAAGTCTTACAAATTATCTTTTAACAAACATGATGCTTTAACAAAAAAAATTTAGGAGAAGTAATTGTTGACATGGAACAGACCAACCAAGTGGGAGGGATACACAACTTCATGAGATTTTGATGTAAGATTGGTAATAATGCATGAGCAACCAAATAGAAGAAAGACAAAGCATTCCAAGTGTCAATTAAGAGGCCAAGTGTCATAAGTTGGTGACAACATGAATGATCTAATTGCTTGATGTCGTCGACAAGAACAAAGATTGATAATAATGTGTTGGAATAAGTAAACCTAGATTAAACAAAATATCTATATGAATAAAAAGGGAAATAAAATCCATTACTTAGATGCATGACCAAAGGATAGATCAATCATCTAATGAAAACAATGATTGCATGGATTGAACAACCCAAGGGACGAAATAATTTTAGGACTAGGAGAAGATCTTAGGTGAATTTTGAAGGATATAATGAGACACCAAACCAACCAATGAGATTCAAGGAGAAGAAGACATAGAGATTGTGTAAGTATTAAGAGAGGCTAAAAATTGAAGAATGTTAATCTTATGGCATTAGAGCATAAGAAGGTTGTTAATAGGTAGAAGAGTTAGGCATATCACAGAATGGAGAATGAAGGAGTTGGAGAAGGTCCTACTAAGGTACATGCCCGGGTAGTAGCGTAGAAGAGAAATCATAATAGTCATGTCCTAAATGTGTAACCTTGTGTATCATGTAATGTTACATCAATAATATTAGTCCTTATATAATTCATGTACCTTATGTGTTGCACTAAAGGGTGTGATTTAGTGACAAGGATGTCTTTGTAAATAAGTACCCTAATTCATAGGCAATATGGGAAATAACTTTAAAGAGATGATCAATCATGAGGTGTTAGTGTGTTGTATAACCAATCACTAATTGAGAGGGAAGCTCCACATAGTCGTTCCTATTGCAAATAATGGCCATCTTGGTAAATTTTGGAGGCTAGATGATATGTAAGGTGTAGAATGATGGCTATGCTAGTTTGTAGTTGGATATTGTTGCCTTGCTTGTAAAGGTGTTCTCTTATTCACTTGTACTTGGGTCTAATGGAGTAGTTGTAGTCCTCCTTGTAAATGAATTTGAGTCTATTAAGTTAAGATGCTAGGTCTTGTGGGATTGTATGGAATGGTATGTCTAGTAAGTATTGTGTGCATTACTCAAGAGTGTGAATAATTGTTGAACAAGTAAGGCACAAACATAAGAGAGGACATGGAAAGAATTGATTTTGAGAAGATTATATGGCCGAAGCATTACTCTAGTCAAAATCATGACGATTCATGAATAGCTATGCCTTACCATTACCCTTGTGAAGTTGTATACTCGATTGTGAATGTGGCTAGGTGGAATAACATGCCTAATACTTGGGTTGGTCTTTGAGGTCAAGAAAATGTATTCTAGCAATCAATTTCAATGATATCTAATCCCTCACCCTTAGTTATACTTCTAAATACATGTATCTAGGTCTATTTATACCCATGGAAATGAATTATGCTTAGGGTGTGAATTGAGTTGCCATAACTAGGATTGAGCATCTAGAATAATTATGGATTGACCTTATCTTATTATGACTGCAAGTATTAGGGATAAATGAAATTTGAAACCAACCCAGATCCTCCAGAGAGAGGTAATAGGATGAGTAGCATCTAGAAGAGGGATGAATGATCTTTCTATTCTTGTCTAAGGATCGAGAGAGCACTATAAGTAAATTGTCTTGAGGAAAGGAGTTTATAACCTTAGAGCACTAAATAAGATATGTCACTAGTAGAAGCTTATAATGCCCTGGTATAATTATTTGTGTAAATTATTATATCAATTCCTTAGATCCTTGCAACATATAAGAATTATAATTAGCCTATTTATTACTTCATTTGTCAATTGGTATGTAAATCGCTTTAGGATCATGTAAACTTCTTGGGATGGCTTAATGAGTTTATGTACTAGATTTGTAGAAAGAACTCATAGTGTCTTGTTGTAATCCTTTAATTCAAAGTTAATATTTTGTAAATTTCCTTGGCTAAGGTGTTCTTGTCATTCTTGTTTTAGTTAAGCATATAATACAATTGGCATGACTCTATAATGTTCTAGCAAAGGAAGATGATAGACTAAGTGTGAACAACTTAGCGTAAATGAATCAAATGATCGAGAGCTAAGGACTATGATGAAGACTCAAGTTTAATGGTTGTGTAATTTGGAATCCTTGACTTAGCAATTCACTTGGTCTAGAAACTCACTTAGTATAGAGGGCCTCACCTATTCTTTAACAATAATTAGGTCATTTGAATTGTTAAGCTATGATAAGAGTTAATTGTGCATACATTTGAATAAATATTTGGGGAATCCTTGATAATACTCCTAGGAGTAATTTATTGATGTATTATTCTATTAGTCTTCTTGTAGCTCTTGTAGACATTATTGTCCTTGTCTTAATTTCCAAAGTCTAGGTTTAATGATTCAAGGACGCTATGGTTTTGAATGGTCCTATTAATCCCTTAGTAATTCTTGTATGGGGATTAAGCATGTTTTCCATTAAAGTTGAAAATCAACCAAGTAAGCTCATGTAGATTCCCCAATCATTGATCTATCAAGAAAAAATGATTTGTTTATCAACCAGTTCCAAACAATCCTCCACAAATTCGCTAATGATTGGCTATGTTAGATCAACATTGCTTGGCCAATGGCATAATTGCCCATTGACATCTTTTAGAATGTCTCATTTGGAGTGTATAAGCTATTGGATGAAAAATTATTGGATGGTTTGCATAATCCTAATAGCTTGATGGTCTATGAAAAGATTAGGATTATGCACATGAAATTTGATGGTCAATGCAACCTCAAAAGATTATAAGTTATACCATTTTCATAAGGGTTTGTGGTCTAGACACATCACCTTGAACTGATATCATAATATACATAGAGCTCATAAATTAATAATTTAAGAGGAGTGGCCAACCAATGATGATATGGTCTCTATTGATCATCAATGGTGTAACAATAGAATAATAACTCTAGGGAACCCTTAAGGAGATTACATAATCCATAGGTTGATCCCTGATTTGATGGTTAGTGCAATCCCATAATCTAGAAGGTTTTGACAACTCCTTGGGACTATAGAAGCTTACCACATAGCACCTCACTAACATCATACCATAGTGAGCAACTTGTTGATTAGTGAACACACGACCAATCATGCAACTCCATCCCTAACATAAATTTGTGTTGATGCCTTAAGATTGTGAGAGCCTAAATCTTCTATCTCACTTAAAGATCATATGGTTCTCATAGATGTCAACAAGTACATTATGTGTCTTTATAGTTGGACCAAAATGATTAGTATAAGTTTATTGGGGACACAACATATTGAATTGGAAAGCACCAAGTTTCATGGCTTAAGTGGCCTAATGGCCCAACAACTAAACAAAGATTGTGCAACTAAGTTAAGCCCATTTTTCCCCACCACATGATCTTGAGTGTTTTAATTATAACCATCCATCCTTGTGGATGTTTAGCAACTAGTATGGGGACCTAAACCAACATGAACTAGCTACATATTTGTGATCTTGAAGCCACCTTCATCTTTAAGAAACTGAGTGACGATTAAGTAAGAAATCTAGATCTTGACTAACCCAAGGAAATTATTATGGTTAAAAGGTCACATTATTCTACTCATAATGGACATAGAAAAATGATCTCATGGGTCCAAATAAGCCTATGTTGAATTCTAGAGTCGACATGATAACTCTGTTGAGTATTTAGGAAATTAACCTAAATGTTAAATAAAAAAATTCAATCTAATTTTTTGTCAATCCCGTTGGGGTGTTACATATGGTATCAGAGAATGGTTCAATACTAAGGGCCTAATGGACTAGAATTATGAAGTTTTAAATTACAATATTGATATTAATGTTTATCATGTGATTGTTGAGTAATGCAAGCCAAATGAATGTTGAAACTCAAGGACCAAATCAAGGATATCAAGAACCAAAATGGTAGGAAGAATGCATGGACATTTGGAAGTTGAAATACTACTTATTGAGGAAGAGGAAGAAGAGAAATCAAAATTATAAAGATAAGGTTGAGATGGGATGGAGGATGAGTTATGAAGGTCATTTGGGGAAGAGATCCTCCCCATGCTCAAGGAATTAAGAGATTAATTGTCTCCTAGGAAAGACCACTTGGAAGAGACAAAATGAAGTCTAGAGCAAACTGAGAATGCAACCAAAGTCCAAGACAACACTAATATATGATTGAATGAAATCTAGAAAGGATAAAACATGCAACCCACCATCTTAAGAAGACAATGCACCACCAAAATTAATAGATGAATGTTTGGGATGGAAGTAGAATCTTATTTAATTAGGATGAAGAGATCCTTTGACCTTTGAAAAAGGACTAGAAATGAGAAATCCCATCTTTCTATCTATCAATTTACCAATATTAGTGTGTTATGGTGGGACTGTTAAGAGAGCATATTGAGCATCAATAGTGATATTGTGACTTGGGAATTATTTGAGTAATAGTTTCATAACTATTACTTAACACACACATACTATATGGCCCAAATGAATTAGTTTCACTCCCTTGAGTAGTAAAGTGTGCCACTAATAGAGCATAATTCAAAAAAATGCACTTTCTAAGATATGATGGCTACATCTAGGATGAATGAACAAAGGGAAACATGTAAATAAGTGGTTTCTCTCAAGAAATCAAGGGGAAGGTTTCAACCATGGAACCAACCTTGTTGATGCAACTTGCAAGGCTCAAATATCTAAATAAGAGGTGACTAGGAGATCTCACTTCAAAGGCAAGTAGAAGGAAAGGCTAGAATCATCTCAAGGGATGCCAGGAGGATGATCTAAATTAAGGTGACCAACTAAATTTAGACACTAATGACACCAATATGGGAAAAGGAGAAATCATGAATCTGGATGAAGAAAATGATTTCAAATAAGGGACATTCCAAATTTCCACAGAAAACTATTGAGAATGGCTTAGCCTTTAAAGGTTCCAAGTAGCCTAAGTCAATGTGAGAATGTGGTAGGACCAAGCAAGAAGATGAACATGATGACTTGTTTTAAATGTGGAGGATCTCATTATGCCTAGTATTGTTTACTAATGACACATCATCTAAGAATATACCAAGGTCCTTAGAAGGAAATGCATGACCAAATTGTACTATATTCATGGAACAATCATGTAATGATTATCTGAATGCCAATCCACATTGATTAATGTTACATGTATGATTGGAAATAAAACCATGACTATGTTGATTAACCCTAGTGCTACTTGTAGATATACTTCATCTTCTTGTGTGTAGAAATGTAATTTATCTATAGCAATTCTTGAGTTAGGAATGGTAGAATTGGCCTCATAGCTGCAATAACTTATTCTTAGTAAGACTAAAAATTGTATTCTTAAGGTGGGAACATTAGAAATCCAAATCACTCCACTCATCACCCAATTAGGACAATATGACCTAATAATTGGTATGGATTTGTTGGAAAAGTATAAATTTGGCATGGATTGTTGTAGGAAGTCTATCACATGCTTAAATGACCAAGGTTTCATCCAAGAATTCCAAGGTCTATAGTGGCCCATATTTCTACAATGTGTGTCTATGTCCAAGGTAAGGAAGATAGCTAGATGTTGAAGTTAAATTTATGTAATTTGGCTATTGTGAATTAAATTGAGAAATAACACGAAGTGACCGCCGCCTATTGTAAGCATATACGGATATATTTCTAAAAGAGTTGACAGGACTACAACCAAAAAGAGAAGTTGAATTCACCATTGATTTGAAGCCAAGAATTGAGATAGTGTATGTTACACCCTATCAGATGAGTGTTTCAAAACTAAATGAATTAAGGATGTAGGTGTAGGATTTGATTGAAGAGGGGTATGTTTGATCAAGTGTGTCTCCATGGAGAGCACCAATGTTTTTTTGTCAAAAAAAGGATGGTACAATGAGACTGTGTGGATTATAGGCAATTAAACAAAGCTATGATCATGAATAAATTTACATTACCCTAAATAGATGACCTATTCAATTAGATGAAGGGTGCAAGTGTCTTCTCGTGGATAGATTTGAGATCAGGTTACTGCTAAATGCAAGTGAGGGAAGATGTCTTTAAGACTGCTTTCCAAACTAGATATGATCACTATGAGTTTGTAGTGGTACCATTTGGGTTGAATAATGCCCCATTAGTATTTTTGAGTCTCATGAATCATGTGTTTATAAAATATCTAAATAAGTTTGTTATATTATTTATAAATGATATCTTGGTTTACTCCTATAACATGAAGGAACACAAAGAATATCTTTGGATAGTGTTGTAGTGCCTTAGAGAAAAACAAGTTATATAAAAAATTATTTGTGTTCTTTTTTACAAAAAGAGATTTAGTACTTTGGTCATATTATCTTTGGTAAATTAATTTTAGTGGACCTTGCCAAGATTTAGGCAATACTTAATTGGCATGTGCCCAAAAATATTGTAGAAGCTTGAAGTTTTATGGGATTTGTAAGGTACTATAGGAGATTTGTAGAAAATTTATCATGAGTAATGGCTAAAATCTATGTTAAGTTTCATGTGTCTTCACCCTTCTGTGTTCCTGCTTCACGTAACTTATTTTTTGTAGATTCTTCTAGAAGCTACCTGCACACACACAAGAAGGAAAATAGTTGAGTGATATTTAGGATCTTGCCTAAGTCAAGCTCAGTGAATGGTTTTTCCACCTCCATAATAGTAATGATGAGATGTCAAAGAATGTGTGCCCTAGAAGGGCAGAGACAAATCTGAAGTAGAATGGAATGCTAGAACAAATCATGAGGAAAAGAAGTCACCATGAGCATGGAAACCCTAGCATCCTTGGTGTGGTGTTAAATAACTTGACTCAAGAATTTGTTGTATCTCAAATAAGTAGAAAGATCTTCACAAGACATGCAAGAAGGTAGTGCCACAACAATAATCTACCATAGAGAGCTTTATAAAAGAATATAGAGCTTGAGAGAGAAGAAGAGAGAGTGCAAGTATGTCTAGATTGCTTAGAGAACTTAGAGATTACAGAGAGATATTCAAATGAATAAACTACCTTGCTTTTATATGCATCCCCGCTCACAAACAATGAATAAAACCAAATGGGGCCGACATGTACAAGCTAAGGAGGTGTTCTAAGCCGACACCACAAGAGAGGGGCTAAAGGACCCATCTAGGACCAGGGTGCTTAGGCGCCCTAGTACTTTAGCCCCACAAACTCTGGGGAGTGTCCCTTTAAGTGGGATTAGACCAATCCTAACTTTATTTTGTCAAGTTTATTCATCGAGATTGAGATTTAATCATTTAATGTTCAAAAAGGTGTTAAAATAGGTTTTGATTAACAAGGGTAAACATTATACTCTATAACATTTAGCCCCCACTTTAGCATGGGTATTAGCTTACATTCGAACTCACGCTAGAGTAAGGAGATGACAGAATTCAATCACAAAAAACATAGAAACCATGGAATGTCACCAAAATTGAGGAATGATCAAGCCCCCAAGTTTAGGATTCTAGGAGTCTATGATGATTAGTATACACGTAAGACATAATTTCTGCATACATGAAGCACTTACAAAACATGAGATAAGACAAGGCATACACTTGAGAAATCACAATGTATACACACTAAACACACAATATACATAGAATACACATGAACATTCATGGAATACACATGAAGCACTCAAGAGACATACATAATGAACACATAGAGAGAATACATGTGAGGCACACGCGAGGCGTGATGAACATATAGAGAATAAGAATACATGAGGAGAGTACACACATCAAAAAGCACATAACAGAAGACCTTGAGTCAACATGACAAAAGAGACCTCAATTTCTAAAAGGTTGTCTCAATCACCATGCACCATTCCCCTTGAGATGTGCAATAAGAAGAATGCTAAGGGGTTAGTTATAAATGAGAAGCACAAGAGGATACAAATACATCATACACATAATCTATCTAAAGAGAGGTGTTTCCACTAAAGGGAATACACAATCCACCTCCCACAAAAGGAATTACACGAAGCCTTGCAGAATAAGAAGATGAAGTGACCTTACTACCAAACTCTAGTTGGTGGCATAACCCTTCTTCAAAACATGTAAGGATCTTCAACAAGATAGACTCAAGATCTTGTTTCTAAGTGTACCACAATCTTTTCAGAAAAGTGATCAACAAGTGCTTTGATAGAAAAATGAGAGTAAGGCTCATAGCACGATGTATGCCCCCACCTTAAAGTGATTGCTAACTCCATTAGGGAGCAATTGCCTTTAAGATAGAATATGGAAGACATATAAAACACGCACGAGAGCTCTCTAAAAGCACATGCCCAAATTATATGTGTTTTCAAAAAGCTACATCGCGACAAGGGGTTGCCCAGGTAGGATGGGAAAACCAATATGATGCTTACATGCATGATACACAATGGCTCAAGTGTAGTCATGGTATGACACGGAGCATTGCAACAAGGTGCCACATACATAAAACATCATAGTTCTTATGAAGATGACAGAGGAAAGATCACATGAAAGTAGAGTACACATAAATTGAATCATGAAAGGATGCTAGATCATCTAAGAAAAATAACACAATAAGTTATTATAATGGATAGAGAGATGTGAAGGAACCATTGAGGAAATAAAATGCAAACTAACCTCATCCCTAGTCTTTGTAGTTCCCAAGATATAAAAGAATTTAATAGTGTGCACAGGTGCATTGAAGGAAGGACTAGGTAGAATGTTAATGTAATATGGATAGGGCATTGCTTAGGAGTCTTGAAAGTTCAAAGAAAATGAGATAAAATATTTTACCCATGATTTGGATTTGGAAATATGGGTACATGCCCTAGAAATGTGGTGATATTACTTGATTGGATGCTAATTTGAGATTAGAATGGATCACAAGAGTTTAAAATATCTATTCACACAACCCACATTAAAAACTAGATAGTGCAAGTGGATGGAATTATTAAGTGAATGGCATAGAGATCGCTTACATTCAAGCAAAAGAAAATGAGTTTTCAAATGCCTTAAGTAGGAGACCATAGATTAATACCATGATTAGTATGCAAAATGACATAGTCAAAAGGATATATGCTAAATAAGAAAAATATGTGAGTTTGAGGTAAGTTGTGGTAGAAATCAATAATGTCAAGCCCAACAAAATTATTCAGGATGACCCTTATTAAATCAAGGACAAAGTTCTATGATATAAACAAGGAAATCTACTGCCAATAGAATTAGAATTGAAGGATTCATTCTTCAACAAGTAAATGGGATGTTGCATACAACATGCCTAGGAGATAATAAAATGTAGGTAGACCTGAAAGGAGAGTATTGTTAGTTGAGGATGAAGAAGATTACAAAATTTGTGGCACAATGTCTAGGATGTTAGCATGTAAAGGTAGAACATGGACACCCAATAGACTTACTATAACCCCATGACATTCTAGAGTGGAGGTTTGACATAATATTCATAGACCTTGTCATTAGTTTACAAAGAACATGTTGCAGAAATGATGCAATCTTAGTTTTGGTGGATAATATTATGAAGGTTGTACACTTTTTGCTATACCTGAGATACAACTAATGCTAAGGAAATTGCCCAATTATATGTGGACACGATAGAACATTAGGCTCCTTGGGGTGTTGAAGAAGATTATTTTAGATTATGACTCATTGTTCACTTTAAGATTTTGGAGTACATTTTAGGTTGCTCTTGGCATGAAGTTAAATCTCAACATTGTAATGCCCTTCATGATACATAATTAACTAACCAATTGATCAATAATTAATCCATTGATGCTTTGATGATAAACTAATTCCAATGGGCATATTTATTGTTAGGATGATATTTATTGTTAGGATGATATATTGGTTTATTTATGATATTTATTGTTAGGATGATATATTGGTTTATTTATATTTTATACTAAAAGATAACAATATTGCAAGATAGTACAAGTAATATCATTATTCGGTTAAAACTGCCTATAGAGGATCAAATAACCCCCATTTTTTATGGTGTTCATTCATCTTCGATACCCCATGAACACACTCCAAGTTATTCAAAATTGAACTCTATTGGTAAGTGTCATAAATATGATTATCAATGTGAATATTGTGAAATTTAATATATATAATTAGAGAATGTCAATATCATTGAAACTAATTAAGTGGTTAAAATTTTATATATTCAAAATAATTTTGATATCCATGAAGATTGTTTGCACTATAAATTAATATTATAAATAATTTCAAAAAATGTATTGTCAAATATTGAAATATTGCTTAAAGTGTATTCAATAATTTTATCAATTTAGAAAGTAAGAAAATAAAAAATAACTTAAATATTTCAATAAAATATTTATTAGAATATTAAGTTAATATTAATCAAGAATTAAATAATAATCATATATTTAATTGAAGTTGAACTTAAAAGAAGGGACACTTGTGTGGAAGAAAAAGTAATTTAATTAAAAAAATTGACGTGTTAAAAAACATGCATTTTTATATATTCCTTTTAAGGAAAATAGAGAACTACAAAAAGAGAAGATTAAACAATCTTAAGAAAAGGAGGTAAGGATAGTAGGAAAGGAAGAAAGGCGATTAAGAAGAAAGAAGAAGGCTAAAGGAAGGTAGTTGGTAGGTTCCATGTACATAAAATTTAATCTATGTATTTTATAGCAAAAAAACATAAATGAGAAATTTTTTTATCTTTTTTTGGAAGAAAATTGTTATAACTATTCTTGGAAACAATGTCCTTTGTTTGTTTTATGTATAGAATTTTATGTAAAATTTATTGAAGAATCAAAAAATGGAGGTTTAAACTCAATTTGATCCATCCCTAAAAATTTTGTTATGAAACTCATTTAAAAATTTAAGGAATATTCTAAATTCTTTATAACATATTAAATCTAGAAAAAAACAAACTTATTTGTTGTTTTACTTGTATTCATGGCATTCCATGAGACAATATTTCTTGAGGCATTTTGCCAAAATAGTTCATTGCCTTGCCTAAGATTCTACATATACATGCATGAAGATTACACCCCTTTTAGTATAGGAAAGTAAAAGTTTGATCTAAAAGACTACAATATACCCCCACTTTATATTGATCCATTTATATGTGGTCCACTACCATCTTTAAAGAAAAGTAATATTAATGAGACAAGATTAATTTGTATCTATGACAAAGGATTTAAATGATAGTATATTTATTGATGTTTCTTTTATTTCTTCTATAACATATGATTAGTTATATAATTTTGAATTTTAAATTATCTAAAAATTTAGATTTAAAGATAAATAACTTAGAAAATAATTAATATAATCACATTAAATATATTTGAATATAAAGATATTTAAAAGGGGTTAAAAGAATGTACAAAATAAATAAAGAAAATGTTATTAATAATATTTTTCGTACATACATTTAAATACCACTACAAATTTACAATTAATAATTCAATTGTAGTTGGTTTTGTCACAATATGAAGATATTACACATAGCCATCAATAAATACTAAGTCATGCCGAAAGTTTCGAAGAAAATATAAGGAGAAAACGACCCTTTTTGTTTGTTTGACCTTTATATAACACATTTGATAAAGTCGTTTCTATAATTTTATCTTTTATAGATTCCAAGTTAGTGGAAATTACTTTAATTTTTTTATTAATTAAATCATGCAACACCACTTATCCTCTCTTTTTCTTGATGGAAATAATGAGGTTGATAAATTAAAAGGGGCCCATTAAAAAGCTTGATTGACAATGTTTGTGTACACGCCACTATCTCCCATATGCTTTAAGAAAAGCTTTATTCATTTAAAAATGATCATGATTTGTCATTTGAACTTCATTATGAAAACAAAATATTTTCACCTTTAAGCAACTTTAGAATATAAGTTGAGACTAAAATAATTATATATATATGTTTAGTTATAAAGCATTTAAATTAAATAAACTAAAAACTTAGTTTAAGGGTTTGATGTAGTATATTTTGTAATAGATGATGCTCTACTATTTATTATTGTTGTGTTCTCAATTTTGTTAGATGATACTTATTAAATTAATATTAGTAGGATATTGTGTTCAATTTTGTTAGATGATACTTATTAAATTAATATTAGTAGGATATAAGTATATGATATGTTGAGAGTGTGTTGGTTCTAAAAGTTGATGGAAATACGATTTGAGTAGTTTTGTGTTGAAAATGGGATATAGATCTAAGTAGTGTGGTATGTCAAGAACAAAGGCATTCTCACCAGCTATGTGTAGAATGATGTTAAGACCATAATGTAGTGGTTTGATATACTGTTGATGTTGTTTTTGAAGATGCAACCAAACTTTGTCATCAACTTGAAAGGTGTGTAGCACATGCTGGGCATTGTGGCACTCTTTGTACTTCTATTGTTGGCACTGAAAGATATATTGGACCTATTGATGAAGGTGGGCAAGTGCATGGAAATGGGGCACACAAAGGGGGATCAAAGAGTTGCCACCTTTTTTCCTAAAATTAGCTAAACTTGAACTTGGACGAATAATTCAAGATCATTCAAAATTTGAAGACGTGATAAGAACAAGGGTTGTAGAACTCTGAATCTAGTTTCTAAATTACTAAGGTTTTTTAAAAATGGTTAAGATTAAGAGGATCAAATGATGAGAGTTGTCACTGCCCTTCTATTGTTGTCACTAGCCTTCTCTTCTTCCTTGAGCCCTCATGGCTCTCCCCTCCTATAAGGTCAAGGTCTCTCAACCTCATCTTGTTGTTGACTGAGTTGTTTTTTAAAGAAAGTCATTTATGGTGCTTTGGCAAATACCAAACTATTGAAGGACACAACCAAACTTAGGATTGTCAAAAGATGGGAGGAAGTCTCAACTGTGGAAATCCGTAGTAGAAATATTACAGAAAAACCCATTGATTTGGCTAAGTATGCATTGATGGGAAAAAAATTTGGTGCATGGCTCTCACCTAGATCATTGGATCATTGGATTGATAAGGAATAGAGGTCTAAATTTGTAGGTGGCATTGAAGTCTCATTGTGTGATAGGGCTTATTTATCTCCTCCTCCTCTAAAAAGGAAGATAAAGAGTTGATATTTAGAAGTATCCCGTGGTTTATTAGACTATGTTGGCTTTATCTGAATAATTAGAATCCCAACTTCAATCCCATTGAATAAAAACCTTCTAAGATTCATGTCTAAGTCAAACTCTCTTTCCTTCATCTACACCTTTCGCATGAAGATGCCTTCTAGGTCATAGGAAATGCAATCATCATTTATAAAATGTGGTCAAGGTCCTTGAAGAATTTTTTTTGGTAGCTAGAATCTATGTGAAAATCAATTCATCAAAGGACTCCTAAAAGAAATAAATTTATAAATGGGAGAACTAGCCTTGTCCCAAAAGATGGATTGTGAGAAAATCTCATTTAATTGAAACCTCTATCACAAGTACAACCATTTTCTTAGAGATCATCTAAAAATCTTAAAGGATCTGAAATCTCAAGAGGGATCTAATGAGAAATTATAGAATGTGCACTAAAGAACTAACAAAACCCCTCTAAAGTATGATAGCAGTAAGGAAATCCTCCCTTCTAACCCCTTTTTAGCCCTAGAATTTGTAGATGAAGAAGAACCAATTTTGGGGAATGATGAAGAAATGCTACAACCAAAAATGTGAAGGAAGATTACAAGCGTCATTCTCCCATTCAACTAGAGGTCAATGTAATTCCTTTGCAAAGTAGCGATCAAGCCATGGATGAAATAGAAACACTCAAAATCCCCTCTTTTGGCTAGAAAACTACCAAAGGTAGGAAACAAATCATGGAAGTGTGCACAAAAGAAGTAGAAGAGAACATCACAACCAACATGTAGGCAACAACGGACTTGATCTTCAAGGCCAAAAAAAGATTGGGTAAGAGATGTTAGTCATTTATTGGAATATTAGAAGCATGGGTGAGACCCATAAAAAAGTCCTACCTTAAACATTTACTCATAACAAAAAGCTTGATATCCTTTTCATTTAGGAAACTAAGTTCAAAAATCTAGAAGCTTCTAAAATCATAAAAATAATATGGCACTCTTGTGAATGTTTAGTTGTTTCATCCTCCAGTGCTTCTAGAGGAATCTTAACAAGGGTATGTGCACAAAGATGGGCGACCAAAAATTTGCCAAAAAATTTTTTTGGTTGAAATAAGTCATAACATGACCATGTTAGAAAAACTATAATGTGATCACATTATGGTTTGGTAGTGAAAATCCTAAGGCTCGGTCACTACCAAGCTATAACATGAGTGTGTTACAATATGCTCATGTTTTAAACTAGTTAAAATAACAAAAAAAAGTTGTGGCCTCATTCTGTCATTTTCCCCAAAACATGAGTGTGCTTCTCTAATCGAGCTGCCACAATGTGTGAGAGGTAAGTTCATTGATTTTTTTAGCAATTTCAATTAAAATGATTCATTTTTATTTTTCATTTGTGTTGATTCATTTTTTAAATTTTCAACAAATTAAAACCCCTCAACACCTCCAAACCTTAATCCACCTAATGAGATGTGTGAGGAAATTATTACTAAAGAGAAGATACAAACTAATCCCCATCAAACTCCTACACATGGATGAAATCAGAATAATCACATTATAAATGATCTCTATTCAAAGTTTTTTATGAATGTAACTTAAAGTGTATTATGCAATATTTAACAAGTAATTAGTTAAAAGATAGCATAATTTAACTATCCAAAAATGAGGTGTGACACAAACCATGCAATATCCAATATGATATTAAAAGACTTCTTTTGACCCTTCATACATATAAATAACTTTGAAGTCAACTTTAGTTTTTGTTTCCATAAAATTGGACATTTATCTATGTGCCAATTGGACAAATTGGTGTTCCATCTGCTAGAGATATATCATATGTGTTTGATGGAGTTGTAGTTTACCAAATGCCTCCCCAATTTATCTAGGCATAATATTTATATCTACTACTAAGTCTAATAAACCTCTCTTAACCATCCTATCATTTAGTTTGATATCTAGTAGTACTGGTTGGTTTTTCCATCTCTTTTGAGTTTTGATAGATCTAATTTGTGGCTTCTTGTTTTCTTTAATTTTTTTATTTCAATGTTTTGAAAATTATTTAAATTTTTGTATTAAATTGTCTTCATCTATCAAATTAGTCGTTTCTTTTAGATTTTGAGCTATCTTCTTGTTGTTGTAGTCTTTCTATTATATTTTTAGATTTTCTAACCACTAGGTCATGATCATTTTTATTAGGATGGTCATCTTGTTCTTCATTCTCATCATCCCCTTCTATTATCTATTTATTCTTATTTGTATCTTTCCCTCCATCCATTATAACTATTGTTATGTTTTCTTTTTTCTAATATTTTCAATAACCTATTGCTTTAATTGTCTTTTCTTTTCTTGATACTCTTTTTCTAAAACTTCTTCTATTGTAGAAGGTTTTCCCACGTCACTTCTCAGTTCTATGTATTTTTTCTAATATCTCGACATTCTGTCCTTATTATTTTAGGATTTTCATTATGAGTTTAACACCGCATGGTGCATTAGGACCCAATAATTTGTCACTTCTAGTCCCTTGTACTAATTCATTCTTGTAAAACTATGCAACTTTGGGGCAACTAAATGCATCATATGAATTTTCACTACAAAATCCACAACCTAATTTCTCTTCTCTTTTTCTACTCCTATCCTCATTAGCATAATGACTTGGCTTACTACAATAGTAGCAAGTTGGCTTTTGTCCTCTTCATCTACCTTGGCCACCTCTACAACTATTATTGCAGTAGTCACCTCTATCATAACCCTAAAAATAATCATTGTTGTATATTGTAGAGGGTTCCTCAATTTGTATTTGGGGTACTACATGGTTGACATTATTGATTTGTCTTTGATTTCTCTTCCATGCTAGTTCCCAGTAACCATGAGTTGTGTATCCATTTAGTGTTGTTGTGGCCAATCCTTTTGCACTCTAGCCATGCCTTTCTCCATCTATGATTCTTCTCCATTCATTCTTCTGACTAGTGGCTCTTTTTCTTCAACTAGCACAAGGCAATCATCATCTATATGCATATCCTATTATTTGCATATACCACAATAGCAACTTATTGTCCTTCTCAAAACTTTTTCAAAATCGGCCCTCAATGCAGTTGCTCTTTTTGTACCTTCTATCATTGAGCATTCATTTCTCAAGTGTCCTTCTCTGCTACAATAGGTGCACCAGATGTCATTCCATCTTGGTGAGGAGGAAGTATCTTTTCACCTTCCTTTTACTATGATCTCTTGTTTTATTTTTAATATTTCCAATTCTAGTTTTAATTTTTCAACTTCTTCACTTCCACCAAATTGTTTCCTCTAAGGTTGGGCTTTTATTTTGGTCACTAGCTGCACTACTTCATTATAGGTAGAAAATTATTTTCCATCTATCATGGCTCTGATTTGTAGCTTCAAATAGGATGTAAACCATTTTATGTTCTATTTTTAGTTAGCGGTTCTTCCAATTTGCATACTACAATTTTAAATATTTGATCAAATTGTGTCATCGATTTATTCTTGTCTTGTACCATCTCCCACATTTTGCGTACATTTTTTCAGTTGGGGTATGAGATGAATAGAAGTTTTTCAAGAATAATTTACATATGTCCTCCCATTTTTTATCATGTTTGGGGCATACCTTGATAGACCATTTCAAGGCTTCATCTCTTAGTGTCTCCACAAATTCATACAATCTAGTCTTATCATCATCAGCACTCTCTTTTCTCCAAGGGGATTCCAAAATGAATAGATGCTCAATTGCATCCTTAGTATCTTTTCCAAACACAAGAAGCTTTGTCCCATTTGTAGCCATCCTTGAAGGTGTTTTTACTTTGTCCTTTTTGTGGATTGGGGTTTGTCCTTCCTTTTGATGTGTCTTCTACCTTTGGTCCTCTTCCTTTATTTTCCTTAGGTCTTCTTTTCTTGGTTTTACTTTGTTGTTTCACTAACCTTTCTCTTCTACCTTTATCTCTAGGCGGTTGAATTTCAAAGTACTCACTACCCAATATGTCCTCAAAATTCTTAATACAATCTCTTTTTGCTCTCACTCTTTCTAACCTCAACAATGATTCAATACCTATCTCTTCTTCATAAACTCTTCTTGACTTATTTGGCACAGGTGGTAACTCTTGGTCTGGGGTTTCACCTTTTCAAGGTGTCTTTTCATTTTTGGAGATGCAACTTTTGGTAAATTTTTATTTGTTAATGGAATTTCATTAAATAATGTGGGTTTCTCCCACTCTTCTTCAATTGTTTCAATTGTATCCATGGCTAATTCAATGCACATTTCCTTGATATCGTTTTTTTTTGTATTCCTTTCCTAAAATTTTAATTTATTTTATCATTTTCTCCTTTTGTAAGTATATACTTTTGCTTACTACCGTATCTAAGTAGTCTTCGCCCAATTCTAGAGGTTTAAGTCTTGAGATTGGGGCTAATAAGCCTTCAAAATTTTCACTAATTATGACCATGATATCAGATAGAATTTTTTGTTAAGAGTTCAATTTGTAAAGCATCTTTGCTTCTACGTTGTTGTGTCACAAATCCATGTTGTGGGGCACTTTTGCTTCAATGCTTTTTTTCTAATTAATCCTTAAATTCTTCATATTTTTTTATTGTATTTGCTAATCTCATCAAATTTTCTTCTTCTCTTATGTGGTAGTTAATTGTTTAGATGTTTCATTGTTATTGGGTAGTATAGTAACCATCTGTTCCCCTATTGGTGGAATCAAATCATCTTTTGCAGTAGCCTTCTTGGCACGCTTGAGGCTTCTCCAGCCTTCTCCATTTTTCTATGGTATATTCCCTGTCTTTTTTAGGTTTGTTTCAATCTTCTTTCTTCTTCCATGTGCATCTTGTAAAACCATTTTAATTTCTTCAAAATTTTCTCTCAATTTTTTGTTGTCTCCTTTTTTCCATAGGTGTGTTTAATTTGGATTTCCATTAGTCCTTTTATCCATTCATCACCCTTTAGGTGTTTAACCCCCTCTCTAGAACCTAGTGAGTGCTACCACACTTTTTGTTTACTGCGTGAATATCATTAATATCATTAATACCCCTTTCTAGTAGTATTCTTAATCGAAAAACAATTTTTTTGTTTCTATAATTTCTCTTCTCATACACCACAAACTAATGTTGACAATAAAATGCAAGCCTAAAGTCTATACTACTTGTGTCAGATAAATTAACCCCAGGTGATATAATAAGGAGGAAATCAAAATAGTGCAATCGATACCATATGCATAGCATAAATATTCATATTCTTTTATAGATTCCTTTACATCATAAAATAGGTTACTCATATATTAATATGATTTATTCTTCATACAATATACAGTCTTTATCGCAAGCATAGATATGCACATCTCATATACTTGGGTGGCATCTATTATGTACTCTATTTCTTCTTTTTTTGGTCTCTTCTCCTATCTCACACCCTCCTCCTTTACGGCAAGGCTAGATGCTTTTGTAGCCTTCTCCTGATGTGGGGACATGTCTTATGTATTCTTATGTCTTCTTTGTTCTCCAATTGGTGCTGCATGATGGTTTTTTCCTACCGCATTGGTCTTCCAATGACTGTTGATTGGTTTTGTCTGCAGTTCCTATCCTGCCAACATCATTCATTAGTCCATCTTAAAGAGCAAGTCTAATAATGTAAATAGGAGATTTTATTAATGTCATACTACCTGTCTTTTATAATTAAATCCACTGAGTGATGTGAGATAGGAGATGCATTCATATAAAACCCCAACATGGCACGCCCAACTCCATGCATCGTCATTAAGAAAATGACATTCATTTCCAAACCAATTTTTTTGGGTCTGGATCTTAAATTCCAAGAACCCTTGGGACTCTATTGTAATACTAGCAAGAGATCATTGTTTTAAATTATCAATGTAGCCATTCCAACCCCTATTGCCTTAGACATTACGATCTGAGTTTTTTTTTCTACTCTCCAAAGTATCTTTATGCCTTATTGATACATATTGCCTATAGCACCGACAACAGTATACCCTATTCATATCAAGCAAACTGGTCAAGAAAAGAGAAAACTAGTTTTTTTTTGGTACAAACCATTATATCTAAGCTGCAAGAGCCTTGAAGTTCGTAGAGGATAAGCCATCTTCACCTAGAGGCATATCTACACCTACCCTTTTAGCACTTGAATATGTAGACTGCTAGCATGCAATCCACATGTACATGCACCAGTCGAGACCTATGATGAGCACTAGAAAAGCCTAATTGAAATCCAAAAATCAAGTTCGTCCGATGTATCCATTCCAAAATTACATATAAAAACATTTGTTAGTCCTTCCCTTTGAGAGGAGACTAGAACTTTTACTCTTCAAACCAATTCAACCTCACTATTGAGAAATTTATCTTAGGTCATTGTAGAATTTTCGACAAGAAACAAATTTTTGCCATTTTGTCAGCGGCATGCCTCGTAAGTGGAAGTTGGAATTCATATATAACTAGATTCGATTCCATAAGAAGCACATAAAATGTATCACAACAGTTAAAATGTTGAAAAATCCCAAATGTGATTAAAGAAGAGAAATAAAACCTCTGGATTTTGAATCCACTCTGTTTGTAGAATTAATAACTGAAGCAGAACAATTCGAGTGATACACATGTTTTTGAAGGTTATTTGAAGAACCGAATGATGTTTGCTAATTAAAGATAATGGCATTGGTTGAACTTCTTCCAGAGTTTCGTTGATGCGTTGCAGGTGCCCTTAGCTGCTATTTTCCTTTAATTTTACAAATGAAAAATGAGCTAATTCACCTGGGAATTCTTCTTAGGTAATGGGAAAATTAGAAACTAAGAATTAACCACCCTGCAAATATAACTAAATTCACGAACTTTAGAGAAACACTTTAATTTTTCCTTTTACATGGTTCCCAATTAAAAAAAAAAAAAAGAGAAAGCTGAACACAAGGGACTTAAACAGAGAATTATGATAAGATTTTTAAATTAATGAACCCCTTTACTTTTTCTTTTTTAATAATGAAAGGTAATGTATTAAAAAGTGTTGAAAATTTTTACAGTTTATATTAGATAAGATTATGAAAGGCATTCAAATTACATTTCAACTTCGAAATTGATAAAATAAAATAAAAATCTTGCAGAATCAAGAAACATTTAACCCCACCAGATTTCAATTTAGTTTCAACCTGCATTGTGTATTTGTTTTCAAATCATCATTGATAGTGATCATTCAAGAGATTTCAATAAAGCACTCCTCAAAGATAAGCACGAGTTTTTCTTCTGAATTCATGCTCACCAATCTGAGGTCGGTCTTCTCTGACCTTACTATGCTAGGATTTGTTTGAAAACCTTTGGTATTGATTTCCATTTTTCAATAGAGTGCTTGGGTTGGAAAAACAAGGTTTCAAACTGCTCCTCAAGGATGTCAGACTAATATCAGTCAAAGAACACTTTATGAGACATGGGAAGGAACTAGAATTGGTGAGGTATAAAAGGCAAGTCACCAAATAAAAATTTCATAGAATTTTAATAAGTTTCAAAATTGAATTATCGCTCTTCAAACTTTCTAGCTACTGCATACTGAAATCTCGTAGCAATGTTTAAGCTTCATCCCACAATCAAGGTCATTGTTAGCACACAGCCCTACCCCCAAGCAAATGAGGACATTTTTGGGCCATTCGTTTAAGGAGATTATGTTCAAAAGAGTGGAATGTTGGCTTGGAACAATTGGCTGCAAGAGTAATCATACATCTAGGAATAGCTAGTACAGCAGAGCAGTAATCATACATCTAGGAATAGCTCGTACAGCAGAGCAGCAATCATAACATTCTAGGCTTCTAATACATATCACAGCATTCTAAATATATCTGTGAATGGCTTGGAGTATAGGTTGTATTATGGCGTACATCAGGTTTCCTGCAATTACAAAAGAGCTGTGGCCTTTTAGGATGCGTCTGCCAAAATTCAATCAAGATGGGCCTATGTTGTATCCTAAGTGGCAATGCAGTCCAAATGTCTCCTACAGTTAATAGCAATTTCCAGCACTATGATAGGTTTCGCTGATGTGCAATGAATGAATATTAAGTTTTATTAACTAACTTGAAAGATCATTAAACCTCTGTTTTTCCATGGTATACATATATATTCATGTTTCCTTAGGGGGGGAAAAAAAAGAACCATATTACTCAACTCCACACATTGCTTGAAAATTCTATGGAAGGAATAAATTTGTGCATACCCTGTAAATACTGCAGTATTCTCGATCAAAGGCTCAGTAAAACAAAAAAAAAACTGCGGCAAGGAAATTGGTACATATCATGTAAATGCTATGTATATGGATCCCAAGCTCATTAAGTTATTGCATGATGGAATATATTTGTAAATCTCTAAAACAAGTAATTGTTCAAAGCAGAAGACACAGTACATGAATGAGATTATAGCAATCAGTCTGTATTCATTTCAATAATTAAATAAAAGCACTTAGCAGAACTTTAGAACAACAAAGAAAGATTATCAAAGTATATAACATGGTCAGGGGCAAAAACCCTTACTATCAAGAAAGAATTTCATAAAACAAGTTTCTATCTATTGATGCATAAAATAATACATTCATTTGGATTTCAGGATCACCTTGTTGTTTAATGTGCAAATTCAAACCATTAACAAATAGAAATACCGATAAATAAGCAAGTGTATTAGGCCTACTAAAAACAATTAGTTGTCTTTCACAAAGAACATCCTTTTCTCCTTACATGAAAATAATATTGTGTTATTACCATGAAATGCGGAGATGGAAGCAGAAAACTATATTATTTGTTACCACATATGTGTATCAATGATGCACTTCACAGATAGCCTTTGCATACGAAGAGTAATTATATAGAGCATGCCAAGACTAATTATTTTATATATGTGAAAACTAATACCCTGCATACTGTTTGCAGCATGCTTTATGATGTGAATGCTAAATTTACTGATATAGTGGTAATCGAGACAAAAGACATTAGGCCAAAATAGAAGTGCGCAGAGGAAAAAGGAATTTTGTATTTTGTTTTGCAAAGGTTAGTAAAGAACTTAATATAAACATGGAAAAAAACCAAGAACATTGAATTATAAATGCTATAGTGCCACAAATCTTTCAATGTACAGGTAAGAGTATCCAATAATCGCCTTCCATATCTTTCTTCACTTAACTTGTGTAATGAATATTCTTGCTTTTCCAGAAGATCTTTGTAAACCCAACAGTTTATTCACAAAGATGAAATCAAGGCTACTTTTTGTTAGGTGGGATGGGGGAGAAAGTGTCACTGTTTCCAACAAGGGACAATTCTGCAAAATGTAACCAAGCAAATACAATTCCATCTCACCAAATTCTGAAGTGGTGCAGGGCACCTAGGAGCACCTTGGTTCCTCAAGTCATTTTGATTGTATTTTTTTTTGAAAGGTTGTGGTTTTTGTTTAATGTGATCTGTAATAAGGCTGTAGCCATGGATGTAAGGTCCTCTTGTGTGGTCAAGATGATTGGGGTAATCATATAAACCTCAATCATGCTTAGTCCACTTGGATCCTTGTTGTACCAATCCGGCCTAGAAGGTCTAAGGATTGGTTTTTGAGTTTTTTTTTATTGTTTTTGTGTTTTGTCATGTTTTAGGGAGTATGTTGGTCATTTGAGATCCATTACACAAGTTAAACCAATCGGTTTCTTTGTGTTAAGGCCAAAAATGCCATAGTGTCAAGTGTTGTCAATGGTGTCAATGACACATTGACCGGTTGCAACTTCATTTTGGTTATTAAAACTGTTTGTAGAAGTTGTATACCGACCTGGATAGGTTGATATGGAGGACATCTTGCTCCAGTACGGAGGAGAAAGTTTTTGTACGGAATTTGGGCACAAAAACTAAGAAAACTGACTGTTTTTCCCTATTTTTCTTGCTGTGTACAGCCTGTACGGATTTTCCAAGTGAGCAAATGTACTTTTTCTGAAACTAGACTGAGTCAAGATTCGAATGCAACTGGTTTGAGGTTCTAAAGTGGTCGTAGTGAAAAGTTATTGCATTTTTAATCCATACTGGTCTAGAAACCCTGTTTTCTAGGGCTGTCCCACAAATTTGACCCTAGAATGCATTCCCAACAATGAAATTTCATGCTACTCGGTGAAATGCAGGCTAGGGGTGTATACTACTTGATTCCAAAAGCTTTTTGTTGGGAAATGCAGTCTTCTAGTTTTAAAGTGATGCTCTAGGTCAAATATCTCTATGTATTTGACTGAAATTATGCAATTTGGTGATGTAAATGACAAAAGTCTGATAGAGTGAGCAAATGAATGGTGGATTTGAGTTGTTTGGGTATGATAGAGTCATTCCAAGTTCCTGCCCCTGATCTATGCACCCAATTTTGAGCACTTGCTTTGTAACCTAGCCTAAATTGATCAATTAGGCCTAGAAGACCAAATGAGTGTTCTGAATCGCTGGAGTAGAGTTGGAACAGGAGACTTAGGAGTTTGATAGGGTTCCATAGAGGGTATCTAAAACCATCATTTGTTTGGCTAGTCATTTGGGGTTTTGTCAAGTTGTGTGAAGAAAATCTAGTTTGGAGGGCTAGTAGCCTTACTAGTCAAGGTATAGGTTGGAGAGTTTTGGGAAGTTGGTGATCAAACCAAGCGTTGGTAAGGTGTTTTCAGACCTGCATGAAGATGTAGACATAGCCTTGAGAGTTGGACAATAGCCTAAGTAACAAATCCTTCATTTACCCTTGAATGTGCCTTTGATTGTGTTGGATTGAAGAAGTGAAGTGGGTGAGTGGGCTAAGGAGAACAAACTTTCTTTGTGTTGTGCTTCCCTTGTGCCGCTCTGCATCATGAAGTAATCACCTGCACTCTCCTCAGTTTTTCTTCTAGACGTGCTGGAGCTTGTATGCTCTCAAACATCTTTTGTGGCCAAAAAGAACGTCCAAAAAAAAAAATCTGAAAATCCTGTACAACAAAAGTAGTGCATATATGATCTGAATAATAATAGAATAAATAGAAAGCAAAGACAATACACAGTATTTTTACCTAGGAAAACCCTTTGGGTTAAAAAGACAGCACAGTAAAATTCTTCATTATTGCATAAAAATCAACCATTCTCCTATATAATAATGAATCTCTTACTTCACTCTTAAGCAGTTTTACACATCATGAATCATACCCCAAATTTAATTTTGGATCAATGGAGTTAACCCCATCCCTACTATTAAACATGGAAAATATACAACACTTATCCAACATCCTTGTGCCCTGCCATGCATAAATGTGGATTCAACTATACATAATATAAAGATGCCCTCAAAGAAAAAACTTCTCTGCCATGCATAAATGTGGATTCAACTGTACATAATGTATAAAATGAAGATGCCCACAAAGAAAAAACATTGAACTTTTGAGACATGCTAAAAGATTACTTACCAGAAAGCATTGGGCATCCATGGAGAGGTCTTCCAAATTGGGGAAGCTATCCAGAATGTCTTTTACACAAACTAGGTTTGTAGACAGGCCCCTACAAGCAGGCAAATTAATCTCCACGACCATCTTCTCTGACAACTTCAACTTGTCCTCCCAGGAGGGACTTCTTTCCAGTTTGAGGTTGACCAATTGTGGGCAATTCAGTTTCACAATGTTTGGCACATAAACAAGATCTTTTGAACGGAAAATGTCGTATTCTTTCCTGCCAATTTCAATGCTGAGATCATTGAGAAAGGGGCACTGAACTGTTAAATTAATAAGTCCCACACAACAAGACACTGTCAAACTCTGAAGATGCGGACTTCCGGCTAACAGGTGCTCAAGAATGGCATCACACAGTTCAATACTTGTAAAGGAGCAGGTTTTAAGACGTGGAAACCCACCAAAATTGGTGGGATTGCATTTTGTGTCGAGATTGTTGAGAATTAGAGACGTGAGACAGTGGCAGCTATAAACAGAACTTGGCAGTTGCAAACAGAAACTTCTTGAGTTTAAGCTGATAAGAGTAAGTTGTTTAACCTTTCTTAAAGCTGCATAGCTAATGCATCCATACATTTTACGAAAGAAGACAAGGCCCCCATTATCAGCATGCGTGAAAAGGCCCCTATTGTCAGAATGCATGCGAAAACCCCTAGGGACAGGATGTGTGCCAAAGACCCTATTGTCAGCCTGCGCGTAATAGTCAGGAATGTAAAGCTCAAAGCTTTCCAGTTCTCCAGGATTAATGAGGACGAGCTTTTTCATAATGGAATTTATCTTGGCTTTATTTCGGAGGGATATGTAAAATTCATGAGAAAAGTTTAGGCGGGGCAGACGAACCCAGAGCCACCTCCACCTGGAAGAGAGCAGAGAGGAGGCAATTGCATCTTTCAGAGGAAGTCTTGTGAGAATGTGATGGCACAGAATATCATTGTACAGTGCACTCAATCTGTCTTTGCCCTCTGCCATTAAAGCCATAGGAAGATCTTTGCAAAAGATTTGGGGTTTCAGCTTTTAATACCCTTTCCTGGGGTCTCAACTGAATTACATTAAGACTTAAATCCTTAGTTATCATAAATTAACAGTGCAGTTAATATTTGTAATGGTGAAATTGCACACCCATGTCATTTTCCATTTACTTTTGCACCCATTTTGAGGAGAGTGTTATAGTACATTTAATTAATAAATGGTATAATTATGTGCAAAGTTAGGTTCTTTCATATCATTTACTTATTCACTTACACATATTTTAATAGGCCTATTCCTCACCCCATTCATATGTACGCATATCTCAATATATTAATTTTTTTGTCACATTTTTCATTGTAGGCAAAATAAAATATCAAATATTTAGTACAAATTAACTTTACCTATAATCTAACCCACCAACATTCCCACGATAGGGATATGATAATGAATAAAATGAAATAAAGAGTACTTAAGGAGAATAAAGGAGGCAATTAGGAGAGAGAAACATTTATGGCACAACTACAAGTGCCATGGCAAAGAGAGAGGGGTCCCTTGCTATGCCATTGAAGAGGGTACGCTGTCACAAGGTAGTAGTTTGACGAGCATAGGGTATGGACGTCGATTAAAGCATAAATAATAGTAAGTGTTCCTATTATTAGGAGGCAAATATGTCCCCAAACAAGGATATTCGATATGCAATCAAAGCCCATGGTTTTAGTGGCTAAGAAATTGGGAGAATTAAGGCTGGAGTTGCTTCAAAGCATGGCCAATGTGGCCAACTCGTATAACTTATTCCTGAAGGAGTTGTGCATAAAAATATTACTGTGTGATGCATTGACTATAAGGAGCAAAATGGAAATAACACAAGATGTCTTCAAGAGTTTGAATGGAAGGCTCAAAGTGGTGGGGTGTATAGGGCTGCCTTTCACCTTTATACTTTTGTTATCCTCCATCTTGTTGTCTCATGGTTTCCATTGTCCATAAGTCTTGTGTTTTGTAATCCCCCTTATGTGCTTTATTATGTGTTTGAGCCACATCCCACTATTAAAAGTTGGAGAATGATGATAAACTATTTAGTTACTATTATACATGCCTCTATTAGGAACTCTAACTAAGATCGTGAAACAAGGTTCATTCTTTGTTGTGGTTTGTTCATTTTCCCACTTTTCCATATTTTAAGTGCTCTTTTGCATCCTTGACCATATTTTGTGAGCATACTTCCTATGGTTCTTGTGGCATCTACCTTGGACCCCATCTTACCTATCATTCAAGTCTTAAACATTTGGTCTTGTTAGCTTTGCCCACCTTGCCTATTCTAGACCTTCATCAACCATGGTTCCCTCTCCTATTGACATCATCACCTTATCTCTTTTATCACTTAATGGTTTATCCTTGAACCACCCCTTGGAAGAATGACCAAAAATCCCCCTTGTGTGTCACACCCCATTTTTAAACTAATGTATATTTATTTTCATTATTTTCAAGAGACAGATAGTTAGTAAGAGAAAATATTATGATTATACTAATGATGTGAAATGCATTTGATTTATATTAATTTGTATGCAAGAAATAATTGCTCATGATGTCATTATTAAACATGTATTAAAATGATGAATGGACTAACTACCATCCTGAAATTGAGGTGGATGCAGCAACAATGTTGCTTTCCCTCCAATAAGAGGAGAGAGTGTGTCACCATGGAGAGGATGCTAGATCGCGTGAATGCAATGATCATTATGCCATCTGGAAACACACACACATACACTTAGTAGAGTGAGACCGTGTTCATTCTTGTCAAGTTGTGTCGATGTTACAGACCTTAGTCAATTTTTGAAGATTCTTGTCAATAATTGTGCTTCAAATGAACACAATTAGTGTTCGAGAATACACAATATCGATGTCTTTGAGTTGAGTATGTTTTGTCATTTTTATAAAGCTACTATTATTTTATTATTATATTATCATATACCTACCTTCCCAGTACTATTGCAATGAATTTTTTATTTAATGATTAATCTATTTAGAGTAAACCAATGAAAACATAGTATTATTTTCATGTTAAACAATTTTAATTTTTCCTAAGTCTACATGAGAAAATTTTAACAAAAAATATTCAGAAAACCATTTTGTGAGTGGCTCAAAATTTGAGCTGGAAATAATATTTTGATTAAAACAAACACGAGAAAAATAGGTGGGAGGGAAGTAACTAGAAATACTAATAGATTGACATGTTTAATTATATTCTTGTGGTTATTAAACAAATAATTATTTTTAATGTTAAACAAATAATATTCTCTATGCAAATATTATAACAAATATTGTAATATATATTAATATAATATTCATATTGATGTGATTATTTAATTTTGATTCTCTCTCTCTATATATAATTTAAAATATATATATATATATAAAGATAATGCACCTGTAAACTTTTTTAAAATTTGATATTTTAAATATTAATGAAACCATATAATTAATATTGATATAAATTTTAATATACTATATCGTGTAATATTCATATTATTAGTAACTAGTGATTAATCTATGTAAAGTAAACCAATCAAAACAGAGTATTATTTTTCATGTTTAACAAATTTTAATTTTTCTTAAGTCTAACAAAAATTATTCAAAAAATTATTTATCTGTGTTATGATTGGTTCAAAATTTGATCTCTTAAGGACTTGTGGCAGAGAAGTATGGAATGAAGTGAAAAGGTGGCAATACTAACAAATTAAATTCTAAGTAATTATTATTGCCAAAATTTGGTTATTAAACAAATAATTTTTTAAGTGTATTCAAATATTATAACAAAAATTGTAATATTTATATTAATATAATATTCATATTAATGTGATTATTTAATTTTTATATATTAATTATAGAATGTATATTAAATTATTGATTATACAAATTACTAGAATTATATTATAAAATATTTATATTTATCTATAAAATGAAATATTAATATATATTTGTACATAAATAGTAAATATTGAAATATTATACTGATCTAAATATTAATATATTATATTGTTTTGATAAAAGTAACCGGGAAGGGCCCGAACCCATATACAGAGGCCTAAAAGGCAAAAAAGAATGAGTTTTACATGTGGTAAAACTAGAAAGCAACGAAAAGACAGCAAAAAAAGGACTGGCCAGCAGGACCAGCCAAAATAGAAAGGACCAAAAATTGACCAGCTTATTGCCTGGCCATAGTCTTAAGTCGCTTATAGCTTGCCATTCACTGCTTAAAAACTCTAGCTTCTCTAAGAAAGTGTTATCATCCTCCTCACGGCCCTGCCTGGCGTGGATCTCCTACTTGTCCTTCCCCTTGACCTCTGTATCGTGGCTTTGAAAACTCACCTATTTGCCTCTATTGTTGTCGTCATTGGCCTTGTAGTTGTAAGTATGCCCAGCCTTCCCCTATTTCTGATTGTGCTTCTTATCATTGCCATCAGTCCCTTGAATCACAACTTTCCTTTTTTCCAACTCTTCCTTCAACACATAGAGTGTCATGGCAGAGTTCTTGACCATTTCACTGCTATAATTGACTAGATCAGAAACTTTCTTATCCAGCTTGGCTTGAGTCTCTTTAATCTGTCCCAATTCTTCCTCCATCCTCTCCCATTTCTCAAACTTGGTAGCCATCTTTTCCACCTCTGCCCACAGGTCATCATTACTTTCTTTAGGCCACTCCTCCGTTTCTAGCTGGGTAATACCTTCAAGCTGCTGAATTTTTTTCTTAGCATGATGAAGCTGGGCAAGTTGCCACTTGAGCACTTGATTTTGAAGGTCCTAATCCTAAAACAGAGTGGCAACCCTATCCATAAGTTTGGTGCAAGTGTTATAGTCTTTGTTTGAGTCCTCCTAGGTTTTCTCCTTAGACATCTTGTGCTTCTTAAGGGGGGGTCATCATGTATGTCAGAGGTATTACATTTAGGACCCTTCAGAATGCCTTTAACCTTATCCAAATGCCTAGAACCCTTCAGCATGCCTTTGTCTTTCTCCTCAACATCATGGTCAATATCATCAGTATCACTGTCCAGAATTAAAGCACCTTTCTGAGTTCTATCATCCCCAAAACCCTTCCCTTTGCTGCTAGTTGGTTGAAAAATCATAGGCCCAGTATGATGAGAAGCCCCCACACCTATTGACTCCTTATGGCTCCTGAGATAGGGTTTTCTAACCTGTACATCCCCTGTAGGTTTATCAGTTGGGGCAAATTGAGGAATATTCATGCTACACAGAACAATCTTTCCTAGTTTCACAGTAACAGTTTGGGTAGTATTATCCTTCAGGGTCTTGGAGGCTTCCATCTGGATCTTGGTGTGTTCAGGTTCAACAAATTTAGAAGAGGAACCCACTTCTATCCCCTTCCCCTACTTCCCCTACCCCATAGATTCATGGGCCCTAAACCCTTGTCTAATTTTTTCTTACCCTAAGAACCCTCTTCTAATTTTTCCTTGCCCTAAGAACCCTCACCCCTAACAAGGGTTTTACCTTCCTTATTCTTACCAAGAGTCTTATGTAAATTTTCAATGAGCTGAGAGTTGTAGATTATGGGTCTAAAACCAAAAGCAGGGGTTAAAGCCAGCTCAAATTTATACAGGGCATAGATAAGGCTTTGATGCAGGGGAAGAACTTTCTCCCCCAGCAAAACTTTCTAAACCAAATCTTCCAGGGAAGTATATAACTAGTAGGGGAAATTGATTTTGACATTATGGAAAAAATGATTTAATAGAGGAAAGAGATAGGCATGGAATCTTTTGTACCTACCTTCCAAAGTCACATATCTCATGAGCACTTCAGCCACCTCCCTCCATATGCCCAACAGGTCCTCTCTATTGAAACCGTTCTACAATCTAGTGACGCTCTCGCCCTCCTACAAGAATTTCAACATGTCCTCTTTATAATTCCCCTTGACTCTTTTGGAAATATGAGCCCCATCCAAATTTAGCCCAATGGCTTTAGCAATGAGCTCTTTGGAGACACGAAAAGTGATGCCTTTGATGTAAACCTGGCCAACCTTCCATGTGTCTGCAAACTCCCTAGACAGGATGGTGTCATAACCATTCATAGACTCGATATAAGTGGTAAAGTTGCCTCTTTGTAGTATCTCCCACAGATCCCTATTCTCTCTGATTTTGCCATGCTGGGTTGGCTCCGTCTGCATGAGGTCTCCACCCATCCTGCTGAGCTCGCTAAGTTGGTCTCTGCAACTCTTACAACAAATGAAAAAATGAGGAAGAGTTGAGAACAAAATGACATTAGCCAACACGGTAGTGATAATGAAGCATAACTTCAAATGATTGTGGTTATTCATTTGTGTAATCTGGTTTGTACGAGAAGTCCCTCACTCGTCCAAAGCATGTATAACATTAATGTTGCGGGCTTTAGTCATTATGAGTGAATTCAATAATATTCCTTGGGATGTCCTCTCCCCTTCTCCATTTAATAAAATCTATGATGGTGCAACCTATGTTAGCAATCCCATCAGCTTTCAAATTGTCCTCTCTAAAAATGTGTTGCACTTTCACTTTATCCACATGTCTAAGTTCCTCCTTACTAAGATTTATTAAGTCCTTGATATTCTAGTTAGGATTGGCCTTGTTCTTAATCATGTCTAAAACATTTTTGGAATCTCCTTCAACGCAGATTCATGATACCTAGGTCTCTGGCCAAGCATATTCCTTGATAAGCCGCAAAGGCTTCATCAAAGTTGTTAGTTTGAATTCCTAGGTTCTCAGCATAGATGCCCAAGACATTGCCCTTACTATCACTCACCACTGCTCCCCCTCCCACCTGACTCGGGTTACCCTTAGAAATATCATTAATTAAAAAATTATTATTTTAAATATCAATAAAATATTATAATAAATAATATATTTGTGATTTTATAATTTTTATACAAAATGTTACTAAATATATTTATTGTTTTTAGAAAAAAATCATATTAATATGCAGTTTTTTAATTAAAAATTAATAATGTTGTTCATATACAATTTTGTTTTACATATTTATATAATATAGAAGTCTTTACTGAGGGTCATTTTATCTTTTTAACTTTAAGGGTTTTTTTAAAATACATCAGAAGATTAAATATTTAAAAATGAGATATAATATTAATTTTTATAGTATTAAGTATTATTTTAAGTAGATTTCAAATATTTACAATAAATTATTTTCTTTATTATATTACTTGTCTAAATATTTTATAAATAAAATTAAAAATTATGTTAAGAATACTTCATATCAAAAATAGATAATGTTAAAAGAGAACAACCTCACCCATAAACTACTCACCTTTAATATTGATATTTGAAGCTAGGTGATGCAGTCAATGTGTTTAAATTTAAGAGCATTTATTTGCTATTGAAACCCTCTAAATTAATATTATAATAAACTGCTTTCTTTCATTTCCATCTAGATAAAAACTCCTCTCATTTTTTACTCAATTTTGATAATGCAACAATATTTCATCACCCAACATATAGTGATATAATTTTATTTATTTACGTGCTATTTTCCCTTTAGAATTACATTTCTTTTTTCTATATTTTTTTGCATCGTGGCATGGCATGGCTAAACCCATGGGGAAGTGGAAAGGAAGGAACTAAGATCACTTGTCCAAGTATAGCATTTATGTGATCCAATAATTTCTTTCAACATGGCAAATTTCAAATCAAATCAAATTTAATGCATGGGGTGGTGCTATGGGAGATTAAATAAAATAAAATAAAATACAAAAGGAGCAATTTACTAACATAGGTGAAAATAGGTGCATCTATATCTCTCGGCGTACTATTTTTTAAATATAGGTATACTAGTTTATATATGACCTTCATTAGGATGAAACAAAACATGTTCCCCACACATTAATGTAAATTTGGAAAATATCACAAGCAATGGAGTTTGCATTAAGTATTAAAAGCTTCATTTTATTATTATTTTTAAATTGGCTTTTTAATTTGTTATTAAACTTCATTTTTTTCCTTACTAATTTTCAAAATTAATTCTATGTAAAAATATATGACTTTTTGAATTTGTATTTTCCTTTTTACCCTGACTAATCTTTCTTACATATTAAAAAACCACACTCTCTTTTGTTAAGGTTGATTCATAAGTTGGCTTTTATTTTTACTTGATTTACATTATTTTATAAATTTTTGGTTATTGTAAAATTACTTAAACATATTTATATGCTTTAGTGACATTCATTAAAAGCCACAACATAGCCTTGTTATTGGATTTGCCATCTTTGTGCTCTAGTAGCTAATTATAGCTACTTGACTAACAGTTAACTCGACCTCAACTATGCCATCAAGCCTCAACTTGGAGGTCAAGTGTCACCCTAACAATTAAAATCTTCTTTGGCCTAGTTAAATTGCCATACATTCAACTTCTAACAATTTCATGTTAAGCCACCTTATATCTTCAATCTCTAGATGTTGTCAAGCCCACTCAAAAATCACTTTGTGATAGCTCATCCATTGATAACTAAACAATTGACATTATTACAATAGTACAAAGGTAGGTACTAGGCACTACATGGCACTTGTTATTATTATTATAGTTGCAAGATAAATCTGTTAGAATATTTCCCTTTTATTCTACTCGGCACACTCCCTAGATGCTAGGGGAGTGGGAGAGGGAGAATTTAGGGGTAATGTAATTATTATTCCCCATAATCATTGTCGAGTGAGATAAGAAGGAAGTAAGGTCTTGTGAGGGAGAAAGAAGGAAAAGCAGGAAGAGAGCCCGAGAGCAATAAAAGAACAATAGAGATTACAACAAGGAGACTGCAAATAAAGACTTGAACTACCTATCTTACAACTAAGTCTATTATACTTTATCAACTGTGATAAATCTTGCCTTTGAATAGTTTAGTTAATGTAGAAAGAAGAATTGTTTGTACATGATCTGTTTACTGTCGATCCTTATCAGATAGTCCGTACTAGAAATAATTAAATAGATTAATGTTTCTGATTTGGAAGACCTTTCAGCCATAACTTAGATGTTCATATATCTCTTTTTGATAGAGAAGCAAAATAGCTTCGTAGATAAACATATAAGGTCGTGTCTTCAATATTCAATGTAGATACTTGAATTCCAACTTTGCCTATGTAATTATTGATCTCACGATGTATATATAGAGCTCATTGTATAATAGAGCCCATCGTATTACATATGGAAGCTCACATATATATATTGGAGTTCATCGTATAATGTATTATACTATGGTCCATATGTATTTGTATACTAGGATGACTAAGGGTCATCTGTAACCTGTTTATTAGGTCGACAATGGCCAATTGTTCTATTTGCAATGGCCAACTATTATATTTCATTATAGTTGAGTGTTATATTTTGTAATGGTTGATTGTTATATTTTGCAATGGCCGACTGTTATATTTTGCAATGGCCAACTGTTATATCTTACTTTGGCCAACTGTTATATTTTGCAAAGGTCGACTAGTATATCCTACTATGGCCGACCAATTATACTTATGCTTAGGCCAATGGTATTATCTTTATCTTGGCCAACTAATATACTTTACTATGGCCGACTGCTATATCTACTCTTAGCTGACTGTATAGTCTTTTATTTGGCCGAATGGGTTATATATTATACCTAGAGTATTAATTGGTTTAAGTTGTGTTCCTTAAGGGTGGCCAATTGTGCCAAGGAAATTAAGAGTTTGGTTATGTAAGGAATAAAGTTGACAGGAAGAGTTTGACTATTAGCTAAAAACCAAGTTTGGTCATAGAAGTTTTATTATGGGCCAAATGTGTACTTATAGAGACCTAAGTGAAGGTCATTTATGTGAAACAAAATACTCATCCCATAGCAGTAGCTAATCAGGAAGATAGAGAGTGCTTGAAAAATATTAAAAGAAGCTAGTTTGGAGTCTAAGACATTGTGTAGAAATATTTGTCATTAGATCATTGTCTTCAAGTATATGAAGAAGAATGTGTTGTTACTAGAAGCCATTCTAGAGTTAATTTAGACTATGTATATTCTAGCCTTTTATAGAGGAATAAACTTTAATCATATCTTAGGCTAAGATTATCCACCAAGAATATGAGGGATATACTCACTATGATAGTGGTAAGTTATAATATGAATTACTTTATTATTATGGTATCTTTTGGCATACTTGAGGAAGTGTATTCAATCTGATGGTATTCAAAACCATAGTTATCTTTGACAGATTATGAGTCGAATGACTATATTCTTGACTAAAATAGAAAGTCTTTAACCTTAAAAACTCTATGTTTTAAATGTTAGAATTTTGCTTGTATAGAGAATACAATGAGTAGGAGAATAGGTTGACATGGTATTGAGTAGATGACAGGATGTCATAGACCCATGATTGCAAGAATGCAAAGAGGGACTCAATATATGTTATATAGTCACCCACTTTCTCACCTTAAGACTTGTCAAAATGACTAGTAGATAAGGATTATGATATATCTTTATGACCAGAATGGTATAAGAAAGTCAAAAGAATCATTTATTTATATGATAGAGTAATAAGAATGTTGTCTCCAAGTCAAGAAAAGAGTGAGTGAACATATGACTATATAAATGAAACTTTGGCCAAAGTAATGTAAAAGTCATTGCTTGTGCAATTGTCAATTCATGGTGTACCAGATAAGCTAAACAATTAGAATGGGTCATACATAGCTAGAGCTAGACTAGAGTTGTAACCCGATTGTCTTTAGTTAGGACACATCACTAGTTCTTAGATGGCATATGGAATCAGTTGATTCTCATTATCTATTACCCTCGTGAAGGGAAGGGCCACTTCTAGGAAGGAACGTGAGTAGGGGACCATTGGTCTGTGTTCGGAGGAAAAGCACCAGGGTGATGCTCTCTTTCTCCTACAATTGACTACCTAAGACTTGTGAACAAGAATGCATTGCTGATTTTGTAAATGATATTGATAAAAATTGAAAGTCATGAGAAATATGACCTTTTGCCGTATGTACAATTTGTAATTTACATGTGAAGCGACCTTCTTTTGAAATATGTATATTGTACTTGGATATTGTCAATCTAATATATTGATTTGGATAAATTCCTTTTTAAAAAAAGTTTAGTGTGATTATTTGCTTAATTATGATATGAGTTTTCTAATATTTCAGTTGGGATGTTACACATGGTATCAGAGCTATTGAGTTCAATACTTGGACCTTGGAGCTCATTGCAAGGTTTCACAAAATTGGCAAGATATGATAATGTTGAAACATTTGTTCTTGTGCCAGAATGGTAGGAAATAGAAAGACCAGAAAATGAGCCAAGAAAACAAAACTTAGTGAAATGCCTAAGATCACTATTAAGAAAGAGCCAACTCCTAAACCAAAGATTGAAGATATATTGATTTATGTAAAGGAATCTTGGCTCACTAATTTTGAGACACTATCTAATGTACTCAAATGTATCTACCTAGAAAAAAGGAAACACCTTGACGAGGCAAAAAGTTTGTCAACCCCTATTAATGTTAAGACTAGTAAACCATCCGCACATCATGACTGTTGAAATAAGGGTAGACAACTGAGAGGGGGGCTGAATCAGTTGTCACAAAAACCTTTTATCCTTTGCTTCAATTAAACTTTTTTACCACTTATTAACAGATGAATGATATAACCATGAATGCATGAATCAACAACACATGAGCAGAAACAAAATCAACACACATAACACCAGGATTTTTACGTGGAAACCTGGTTAAGGGAAAAACCATGGTGGGGGTTAACCTACAAGATTTATTCTCTATTAAAAGAATAGCAAATGTGAAGGCACTTGCCTTCGGGCGCACTACCCAGAGATCACTACTCAAAAGAGGCTCACTGCCTACAGAAATATTTATAAGTTTATCACAGAGAGATTGAACTGGAAAACAACATCTTCTGCATGCCAAGGTCAGTTCCATTAAAGTGCACAACACTTTTGCTCTGCCCCCAAAGACTTCTTTTCTATCTCCTCATCCTTTACTGCTCTTCCTCGTCTCTATTCTACCTTTCTTCCTTTCTTATGATCTTGTCATTTTCGCACAAGGATACATTTCCACAACTCAACCACACATATTTATATGCTTCATCAACCTCAGAATAAACATCAAGGTCGGCACTTAATGCAAATCACTATACTATCCGCCAAACATAGTTGGGACTTAAATCTTCCTCGAACAACATGCCACACTTCATAGCACCTCTCTTAGATATTCCGCAACAAGCACAAAGCATCCGGTCGGGCAAGACTGGAAAGATCAGCAACACCCAAGGACAAATTTTCAATCACAAGCTCAATCCTCAATGCGGACCACCAACACAGTAGGCACATGATCTAGACACCACTACAAGCACAATGAAATCAACAGGAACAACTTCACCACCTCAAATCACCAGAATCACTTGCACCTTTATCTGGGAACTCAAGAACACCGACTGTCATGACTGCCATATTGGAAAGATTGCTTGTGAAGCTCCAAACCACGAACCACTTGAGTGGAGGATACACACTGACATCCCAAACACACCTCTAGATCCGCAGATCATAATATTTCAATGTGGATCAATCCAGACCAAATTCCTGTCACTCTATCACCTCTGAACACCTGTAAAACCCGGTTCTACCCAGATGGCCATAACTTCTCTAATTCTTCATGTGGATCCCTCAAATCTTAACTAGAGCAACTTAAGACAATCCTTTACAACACCCTTTGGTCTGAAGACTCTGATCTTCATCTTAGTGGGAATACAGAGCAATCTACTTCACTGAACTACACTGTCTCTTACACAGAGATATGTAACACACTTGTTTCTTCTAGAGAGGCTAATTTTCTCAATATCCTCAACATACAAGTCTCCTAGAATGGGATACAGTTGACACCAATGACAACAAGGATATGTTGACATCAATGACAACACCGATTAGGCACATATTTGCAATAATATCCCCCTTTGTCATTGGGTAAGTGCAGGAAGATGGGGGGCCAAAAAGGGGTCTTAAGTGGCCACTTTTTTTCTGAAATCAGGAAATACTAGCCTTGGATGAGAAATTGAGCATAGTTACACTCAAAATTTGGAGATGCAACCAAAACAATGTTCGTAGTGCTCCAAGTCTACTTTCTAAACTACTATTTTGTTTTGAAAATGGCATAGATTAAGGGGTTCAAAAGAGGGAGCCACAGAAATTGGTGTTGTTTCTGTCAAAAAAACATAACATAGCATGTTTTGTGGCTCCCTCAAAAGGTCAACTTTTTTTTGGTATTTTTAAAATCGCTTCAATGAGAAATTAGCTAATAGCATGTAGTTTATGTCTGATTTTTCTGATAATTTTTTGATGAATATTTGATTTTTTACTAATTTTCAAAGTGGCCACATCCTAAAAAATAGAATTTTGGCCGTGCTACCCCTATAAATTTTGAAAACTAATTGAAAATCATTTTTTTATTTTTTTAATATTTGTAGAATGGAGTCTAGTTTCTAAATATGTAATTTTTTTTGAAATTTGAATGAATAGTTATTTTATAATGAAAAAAAGACCAAATAGTGGTTTTTGCCTAAAAACGGACACACAAACAAAAGAAATTAAAGATGAAAGGCTTAACATTGTTAAAATGTGAAAAAAATCACATCGTCAAATAGCTAAGAGAAAGCCTAACATTACCCATGTGTTAGATTTGTTCGACCTTGAAACACGTGCAAATCTGAGGGTTAGCACAAACGAAATTATTTGAAATTTTGAAGAATATAGAAAAACACGTCTGTGACTGTTCATAAGGCACTCCAAGCCTTTGGGTTGGAAATCCAAAGCAAATCCCAAGCCCAAGGCTTGGGATTCCCAAAGCAAGACATAACGCGCTCGCGTTATGTTTTGCCTTGCATTTTTCATTTCCCGCAAGTCTATTGTTTGTCATGTTTGACATAACGCGAGCGCGTTATAACGTGCTCGCGTTATGTTCCCCTCAAATTTTTTTACGTTCAAGGCTATTAATCATGAGGGTTAAGGGATAAGGGATAGAGTTGGAGGGTTTAGGGATAAGGGATTAGCGTTTAAGGTATAGTATCGAGCCCGTTGAGGGTCTAGGAATAGGGATAGCATTTAGGGTTTAGGGATGAGGGATGACAGATTAGGGTTAAGGGTTTAGGGTTTAGGGATAGGGTTGAGGGTCGAGGGATCAGAGTTAAGGGTTGAGGGATTAGGGTTTGACATTGAGGGTTGAGGGTTGAGGTTCAAGGGTCAAGGGTTTAGGGATAGGGTTTAGGGTCGAGGGATTAGGGTTAAAGTAGAGTGTGGAAGGTGTAAGGATTAGGGATAGGGTTGGAGGGTTTAGGGTTGGAGGGTTTAGGGATAAGGGATTAGGGTTTAAGGTATAGTATCGAGTCTGTTGAGGGTTTAGGAATAGGGATAGCATTTGGGGTTTAGGGATGAGGGATTAGAGTTGAGGGATGATGGATTAGGGTTGAGGGTTGAGGGATTAGGGTTTAGGGATAAGGTTTAGGGTTGAGGGTTGAGGGATTAGGGTTTAAGGTATAGTGTTGAGGGTTGAGGGTTGAGGGTTTAGGATTAGGGTTTAGGGTTGATGGATTAGCATTTAATGTCGAGGTTAGGGTTAGAGTGTCGAGGGTAGAGGGATTAGGGATAGGGTTTAGGGTTGAAGGTTTAAGGATTGAGGGTTGAGGCTTTAGGGATGAGGGTTTAAGGCTTAAGATATAGTGTCAAGTGTTGAGGGTGTAGGGATAGGGTTTAAGTTTTAAGGGTTAAGGGTTGAGGGTTAGGGATTAGGGTTTAAGGTATAGTGTTGAGGGTCAAGGGATCAGAGTTAAGGGTTAAGGGATTAGCGTTTGACGTCGAGGGTTGAGGGTTGAGGGTTGAGGTTCTAGGGTCAAGGGTTTAGGGATAGGGTTGAGGGTCGAGGAATTAGGGTTAAAGTAGAGTGTGGAGGGTATAAGGATTAGGGATAGGGTTGGAGGGTTTAGGGCTAAGGGATTAGGGTTTAAGGTATAGTATCGATTCTGTTGAGGCTGTAGGAATAGGGATAGCATTTAGGGTTTAGGGATGAGGGATTAGAGTTGAGGGATGACAGATTAGGGTTGAGGGTTGAAGGATTAGGGTTTAGGGATAAGGTTTAGGGTTAAGGGCTGAGGGATTAGGGTTTAAGGTATAGTGTTGAGAGTTTAGGGATAGGGTTTAGGGTTGAGGGATTAGAGTAAAGGGTTGAGGGATTAGGATTTGATGTTGAGGGTTGAGGGTTTAGGGTTCAGGGTTTAGGGTTAGGGTTGAGAGATGAGGGATTAGAGTTAAGAGTTGAGGGATTAGGGTTTGACGTCGAGGGTTGAGGGTTGAGGTTCGAGGGTCAAGGGTTTAGGGATAGGGTTGAGGTTGAAGGGATTAGGGTTAAAGTAGAGTGTGGAGGGGGTAAGGATTAGGGATAGGGTTGGAGGGTTTAGGGATAAGGGATTAGAGTTTAAGGTATAGTATCGAGTCTGTTGAGGGTTTAGGAATAGGGATAGCATTTAGGGTTTAGGGATGAGGGATTAGAGTTGAGGGATGAGGGATTAGAGTTGAGGGATGAGGGATTAGGGTTGAGGGATTAGGGTTTAGGGATAAGGTTTAGGGTTGAGGGTTGAGGGATTAGGGTTTAACGTATAGTGTTGAGGGTTGATGGTTTAGGGATAGGGTTTAGGTTTGAGGGATTAGGGTTTAGGGTTGATGAATTAGGGTTTAATGTTGAGAGTTGAGGGTTGAGGGTTGAGGGTTGAGGTTGAGGGATAGGGTTAATGGTCAAGGGATTAGGGTTAAATAAGAGTGTCGAGGGTAGAGGGATTAGGGTTTAAGGTATAGTATCGAGCCTGTTGAGGGTCTAGGAATAAGGATAGCATTTAGGGTTTAGGAATGAGGGATTAGAGTTGAGGGATGACAGATGACAGATTAGGGTTGAGGGTTGAGGGATTAGGGTTTAGGGACAAGGTTTAGGGTTAGGGTTGAGGGATTAGGGTTTAAGGTATAGTGTTGAGGGTTTAGGGATAAGGTTTAGAGTTGAGGGATTAGAGTGAAGGGTTGAGGGATTAGAATTTGATGTTGAGGGTTGAGGGTTTAGGGATAGGGTTGAAGGTCGAGGGATCAGAGTTAAGGGTTGAGGGATTAGGGTTTGATGTTGAGGGTTGAGGGTTGAGGTTCGAGGGTCAAGGGTTTAGGGATAGGGTTGAGGGTCAAGGAATTAGGGTTAGATTGTGGAGGGTATAAGGATTAGGGATAGGGTTGGAGGGTTTAGGGATAAGGGATTAGAGTTTAAGGTATAGTATCGAGTTTGTTGAGGGTTTAGGAATAGGGATAGCATTTAGGGTTTAGGGATGAGGGATTAGAGTTGAGGGATGATGGATTAGGGTTGAGGGTTGAGGGATTAGGGTTTAGGGATAAGGTTTAAGGTTGAGGGTTGAGGGATTAGGGTTTAAGGTATAGTGTCGAGGGTTGAGGGTTTAGGGTTGATGGATTAGCATTTAATGTCGAGGTTAGGGTTAGAGTGTCGAGGGTAGAGGGATTAGGGATAGGGTTTAGGGTTGAAGGTTTAAGAATTGAGGGTTGAGGCTTTAGGGATGAGGGTTTAAGGCTTAAGATATAGTGTCAAGTGTTGAGGGTGTAGGGATAAGGTTTAAATTTTAAGGGTTAAGGGTTGAGGGATAGGGATTAGGGTTTAAGGTATAGTGTTTTTGGTTGATGGTTTAGGGATAGGGTTTAGGTTTGAGGGATTAGGGTTTAGGGTTGATGAATTAGGGTTTAATGTTGAGAGTTGAGGGTTGAGGGTTGAGGGTTGAGGTTGAGGGATAGGGTTAATGGTCAAGGGATTAGGGTTAAATAAGAGTGTCGAGCATAGAGGGATTAGGGTTTAAGGTATAGTATCGAGCCTGTTGAGGGTCTAGGAATAGGGATAGCATTTAGGGTTTAGGGATGAGGGATTAGAGTTGAGGGATGACGGATGACAGATTAGGGTTGAGGGTTGAGGGATTAGGGTTTAGGGACAAGGTTTAGGGTTAGGGTTGAGGGATTAGGGTTTAAGGTATAGTGTTGAGGGTTTAGGGTTGAGGGATTAGAGTGAAGGGTTGAGGGATTAGAATTTGATGTTGAGGGTTGAGGGTTTAGGGATAGGGTTGAGGGTCAAGGGATCAAAGTTAAGGGTTGAGGGATTAGGGTTTGACGTTGAGGGTTGAGGGTTGAGGTTCGAGGGTCAAGGGTTTAGGGATAGGGTTGAGGGTCAAGGAATTAGGGTTAAAGTAGAGTGTGGAGGGTATAAGGATTAGGGATAGGGTTGGAGGGTTTAGGGATAAGGGATTAGAGTTTAAGGTATAGTATCAAGTTTGTTGAGGGTTTAGGAATAGGGATAACATTTAGGGTTTAGGGATGAGGGATTAGAGTTTAGGGATGATGGATTAGGGTTGAGGGTTGAGGGATTAGGGTTCAGGGATAAGGTTTAGGGTTGAGGGTTGAGGGATTAGGGTTTAAGGTATAAGATTGAGGGTTGAGGCTTTAGGGATGAGGGTTTAAGGCTTAAGATATAGTGTCAAGTGTTGATGGTGTAGGGATAGGGTTTAAATTTTAAGGGTTAAGGGTTGAGGGATAGGGATTAGGGTTTAAGGTATAGTGTTGAGGGTTGATGGATCAGAGTTAAGGGTTTGACGTTGAGGGTTGAGGGTTGAGGTTTGAGGGTCAAGGGTTTAGGGATAGGGTTGAGGTTCAAGGGATTAGGGTTAAAGTAGAGTGTGGAGGGTGTAAGGATTAGGGATAGGGTTGGAGGGTTTAGGGATAAGGGATTAGAGTTTAAGGTATAGTATCGAGTCTGTTGAGGGTTTAGGAATAGGGATAGCATTTAGGGTTTAGGGATGAGGCATTAGAGTTGAGGGATGATGGATTAGGGTTGAGGGTTGAGGGATTAGGGTTTAGGGATAAGGTTTAGGGTTGAGGGTTGAGGGATTAGGGTTTAAGGTATAGTGTTGAGGGTTGAGGGTTGAGGGTTTAGGATTAGGGTTTAAGGTTGACAGATTAGCATTTAATGTCGAGGTTAGGGTTAGAGTGTCGAGGGTAGAGGGATTAGGGATAGGGTTTAGGGTTGAAGGTTTAAGGATTGAGGGTTGAGGCTTTAGGGATGAGGGTTTAAGGCTTAAGATATAGTGTCAAGTGTTGAGGGTGTAGGGATAGGGTTTAAGTTTTAAGGGTTAAGGGTTGAGGGATAGGGATTAGGGTTTAAGGTAGTGTTGAGGGTCGAGGGATCAGAGTTAAGGGTTGAGGGATTAGGGTTTGATGTTGAGGGTCGAGGGTTGAGGTTCGTAGATTTTTTTGGTTGATAGATGATACTAACATTGCACCATATGAGGATTGTTGTACACTGATAGGATCAAATGAGATGCACTCTTTCAGAAGCTCAATTGTAGGTTCATGGAGTATCCATACATGAAAGATGTCATGCTTTTGTTCTTCCTGTACAATTCAAGTCTGTGATGAGTGTGAGTCAAAGGAGTGGGTTGACGAATGGCAGTTAAGTTATCTTAGCCCACTTGACACGTATCGACCCCTGACGACACTGGAACTAACACAAATGGAATCGTCAGTTGACTTTGACCACATATCAGATTTAGTTCAACCAGGTAATATAGGGCACGTATATGCATCTAATTTCATCTAGTTCAACCAGGTAATGTCATCTTACTTTGTAGTCTTTTTGTAATGTTGACTAATTTTATCTAATTTGCTACACATATCAATGTAGGGCACGTATATGCAGTTATTGCAAATGAAGATAATGAAGAGGGAACATATTATTACTTATGTCGTTGTGTTGAGGCCAAAAAGAAATTGGAGGCCCCTGTTACAGATGGAGAAAACATCGAATACCCTACAGGATCAGTTGTTATTACTAGAACATGGCTTAGAAGGTACCCACATAAGAGTGTTAATATTTGGCTATTTCAGGACTTTGACATGCATTGGAAGATTCTTCATTACTCAAACCTTGTCATGGCATCCAATGTTCATTTGATAAAGTATCGGGGTAGACCTTTGAACAAAATATTGTGGAAGGTGCGTGAGTCTGACCATGAAGCAATACTTGACACAATAAAGAGTAGAGCAAACCCGGATGGTTCATTGGATTAATTTGTAAGTATTCACATTGATTTTGTAAAGTTATGTTACATTGAGTTGTAAGTATGCACATTAATTTGTAAGGTTTGTCTTTTTTTATTTCCTCCTGCATTTTTACACATATGTACACATTTTTACATCATCATGTTATGCATTTTTGGTGTCCTACTCCTGATGCGACCAAACTCATAACTCACCCTACTTCCTCTAGACACCATTTGATGATCTCTCCAACACTCTGGATCCAGGGTGCCCAATCATGATTATGACCTATATACCATTCTCCCAAGGTGCTCATAATGAATGAAAAGAAGACCAAGGGCACCCAAGCTTAATAGACTTATTTCTTTCAATTTTGATGATCCAAACTCTTGCAATATGACATCCACTTTCATGCCTTTAGATCTTCCTTCACATATAGGGCGCCAAATCAAGTTGAAAAATCTACATAAGGGTGCCAAACTGGATGAAAGGAGACATGAAATGTGCCTTAGGACTCCATGCTAAGGTTTGAGCCATTAAAGTCTCTTGATATTAGGCTCTCATGATGATGAAACTTAGAGCTTTTTCCTTTCCTATGCGCTCATCTAAGATGTTTGAATGATAAGGAGCACCTCGACCTCTATAATGCACATTGGGCACCAAAATCAAGGTGATTTTAAGTCACTTTGAGTCATTTGGGGTCAGTTTGAGTCTTTGAGTCATGTTGCAAAAAAGTGTCAATGTTGTCAAGTTGCACAAAGCAACTTTTGCATTTTTGGTATCCTGCTCGTGATGTGACCAAACTGACTATTCCAACACATCTGGATGGGTACATTTACGCTAGGCATGGTCCTTTTTTTCACCCAAACATTTCAAAATAGTCTAAGCTACATTATACCGATGATATCCCTGAAGAGTCCAAAGTGCAAAAAGGCAGCAATCTTTGATGAGATGTTACTCAAAAATCATGTCACTTAGAAATATTCCATATGAGGCAACGTGATCACATAAAGTGCCTCTACAATAACCTCTCAGTTTTTTATATCTCTGAGGCATTTGCCAGTGGTGAAAGGTTTTCTGCTGCCCCAAAAATCGTCAGAAGGAGGCAGTGTAAAGTTGCAAAGGGGTGTAACTTTCATCCTGCTCCTGATACAACCAAACTGACTAGTCCAGTGCATCCAAATGGGTACATTTACGCTAGGCATGGTCCTATTTTTCACCCAAACATGTTGAAATAGTCTGAGCTACATTGTACCGACGATATCCCTGAAGAGTCCAAAGTGCAAAAAGGCAACAATCTTTGACGAGATGTTACTCAAAAACTATGTCACTTAGAAACATTCTGTCTAAGGCAACATGATCACGTAGAGTGCCTCTACAATAACCTCTCTCAGTTTTTATATCTCTGAGGCATTTGCCCGTGGTGAAAGGTTTTCTGCTGGCCCAAAAATCGTCAGAAGGAGGCAGTGTAAAGTTGCAAAGGGGTGTAACTTTCATCCTGCTCGTGATGTGACCAAACTGACTGTTCCAACGCATCTGGATGGGTACATTTACGCTAGGCATGGTCCTTTTTTCACCCAAACATGTCGAAACAGTCTGAGCTACATTGTACCGATGATATCCCTAAAGAGTCTAAAGTGCAAAAAGGTAGCAATCTTTGACGAGATGTTACTCAAAAACTGTGTCACTTAGAAACATTCTGTCTGAGGCAACGTGATCATGTAGAGTGCCTCTACAATAACCTCTCTCAATTTTTTATATCTCTGAGGCATTTGCCCATGGTGAAAGGTTTTCTGCTGCCCCAAAAATCGTCAGAAGGAGGCAGTGTAAAGTTGCAAAGGGTTGTAATTTTTGTCCTGCTCCTGATGCAACTAAACTGACTATTCCAACGCGTCTGAATGGGTACATTTACGCTAGGCATGGTCTTGTTTTTCACCCAAACATGTCGAAACAGTCTGAGCTACATTGTACCGACGATATCCCTGAAGAGTCCAAAGTGCAAAAAGGTAGCAATCTTTGACGAGATGTTACTCAAAAACTGTGTCACTTAGAAACATTCTATCTAAGGTAACGCGATCACGTAGAGTGCCTCTACAATAACCTCTCTCATTTTTTTATATCTCTGAGGCATTTGCCCATGGTGAAAGGTTTTCTACTGCCCCAAAAATCGTCAGAAGGAGGCAGTGTAAAGTTGCAAAGGGGTGTAACTTTTGTCCTGCTCCTAATGCAACCAAACTGATTGTTCCAATGCATCCGGATGGGTACATTTACGCTAGGAATTGTCTTTTTTTCACCCAAACATGTCGAAACAGTCCGAGCTACATTGTACCCACGATATCCCTAAAGAGTCTAGAGTGCAAAAAGGTAGCAATCTTTGACAAGATGTTACTTGAAAATCGTGTCACTTAGAAACATTCTGTCTAAGGCAATGCGATCACGTAGAGTGCCTCTACAATAACCTCTCTTAGTTTTTTATATCTCTGAGGCATTTGCTCGTGGTGAAAGGTTTTCTGCTGCCCCAAAAATCATCAGAAGGAGGCAGTGTAAAGTTGCAAAGGGGTGTAACTTTTGTCCTGCTCCTGATGCAACCAAACTGACTATTCCAACATGTCCAAATGGGTACATTTATGCTAGAAATTGTCCTTTTTTTCACCCAAACATGTCGAAATAGTCCGAGCTACATTGTACCCACGATATCCCTAAAGAGTCTAGAGTGCAAAAAGGAAGCAATCTTTGACGAGATGTTACTCAAAAACTGTGTCACTTAGAAACATTCTGTCTAAGGCAACATGATCATGTAGAGTGCCTCTACAATAACCTCTCTCAGTTTTTTATATCTCTGAGGCATTTGCCTGTGGTGAAAGGTTTTCTGCTGCCCCAAAAATCATCAGAAGGAGGCAGTGTAAAGTTGCAAAGGGGTGTAACTTTCATCCTGCTCCTGATGTGACCAAACTGACTATTCCAATGCGTCTGAATGGGTACATTTACGCTAGGCATGGTCCTGTTTTTCACCCAAACATGTCGAAATAGTCTGAGCTACATTATACCGACGATATCCCTAAAGAGTCCAAAGTGCAAAAAGGTAGCAATCTTTGACGAGATGTTACTCGAAAATTGTGTCACTTAGAAACATTTCGTCTAAGGCAACGCGATCATGTAGAGTGCCTCTACAATAACCTCTCTCAGTTTTTTATATCTCTGAGACATTTGCCCGTGGTGAAAGGTTTTCTGCTGCCCCAAAAATCGTTAGAAGGAGGCAGTGTATTAAGTCAAGATGAAAGCCTATTCACTCTAGGCACCTGTTGTGACCAAATAACACATCGCGCTAGAGAATCCCAAACATGCACCTTGAACAAGTGATGCTACAAGTGGTGAACAAAATGGGCGCCTTGAAGAATTGAGCCCTCCAAGACATCTTGCAATTGCCCAAAAGTCCAAAATTTACATAAGTGAGTTAAGGCACCATTTTCCATCTCCAGAGCTTCCTTTGAGCGCCTTAACATGGAGTGAATGTTTTAGTCTATGAAAGATTGCGCCTAAAGAATATAACAACCCCTTGAGTCACTAGGATGAATTAAGTTAACAAAATGAACTTTATTGAGGGAGGCGCACTTGTGCATCTAGACAACTCCAGTTTAGCACCTGAGAAAAAGCATGTTTAGAGACACCCCTCAAATGAACCCTCTAGAAACAATAACCATAGCTCAAGATCCATAACCATGAGAAGATAAAGCATTAAAAAAATTCATCTACAGGATGGGAAATACCTCTTAGATGATAGTCTGCCGAGTAGACCAAGAGTGGGGAATGAGAATGCTCCTCGAAGATACACCAAGCCACAATGACTCTCTCCAATAAGAATCTTCTCTAGGTCCATAATTAACTCACGCCCATATCCAAGTGAAAGCCTCCTTGGTCTTCCTGCTAAAACCTCTAAAGGGTAACCATCTCAACAAGTGTCTCTAATCCCAAGAGAACTCTAGCCTCACCCAAGTCTCAAAGTATGTATGAGAACCTACAACCAATCAATCCATGTTAAGCTCCAAATGCAACACCACATTATCATGAAGCTCCCAAGCACATGACCAATGTACTCAATACCAAGAGAACCAACAAGACCACTGTCAAAACTCCAACTACAAAATTAGGTATCCAAACATGACATCATGATCTAACATCTCCTCCTAGAAGATCACATGCACCAATACAAAGAATTCTAGGGTATTATCTGACCAAAAACATTGATGGGTTCATGGAATGTGTATCATTGATATTTTGCACTCATATTTATTATTAATCCATGAAACTTATATGGGTATCCCTCAATCACAATCATGTCATCATAAACACAAACACAAAGATTTTTTGGAGGATACTTTAATTTTATTAACATAGTAGTAGAAAGCCTTAATACATTACAGAATATCAATTACATGACACACTTCCAACAGATTTCCATTGTCTAGGGTCTCTAGGGGTTCCAAGTCCTCCAAATATTGCTCCAATAGATCTACATGTTAAAAATAGCCCCTCTCCTACACAATCTTCTTCTAGCAAATTCCCTAAATCTTTTCCATTAGTGTAGAAAAAGAAAAGGATGGGAAACTATAGAGCAAAGTGTGGGAGGACAAGGTTATGATGAAGGCCTTGTGAGCAACTTTAACAACCTCATTAACTTCTCTAGTAGCTTCTGCTACACTTTTTATCACATAGCCATCACATTGTAAAATTGTAACCCCTTCTATATGATAAGACTACAAATATTTAAAATCGTTATTTACCACCAAACTTGTTGTTGAACTATAAGCCTTTCTATATAATAAGACTACATAAACTTAAAATTGTAATATACCACCACACTTGTTGGAGGATTCTAGGTGTAAAGGGAAAATAACAATATTTGTAAAAACTATAAAATACCACCACACTTGTTGAAATTTAAATTTCCTTCAATATGCTAAGGATAGAGATATCAATTGAAAAGTTACCATGCTGCAAAATTAGAACTCCTAAAAGCTAAGACTACATAAATTTAAAATTTTTGTTTAGCACCACACTTGCCATGGAATTACAATCCCTTTTATATGCTAAGACTACAATGAATTAAAGATGTAATAATCGTTACAATTTTTTATGTTCAACAAACCTACCCAAGACCAAATGCCTACAAGCTAATCACAAACCCAAATGAACAGAATAATTGCTATTCTATTTTCAATATTATGAGGCAAAGTTACAATCAGAAACATACATATATATAGGCCTCTTGGATGAATGAATCAAGGAGATGACATGCACAAGAGGTATGGGTTAACTCTCAATCACTGTCAATCAAGAGGTGAGTTAACTCAACCTAACTGAGAAGTTAAGAGTTGAACTGCTAATCAATGGATTAGTTCACTCAACTTGACTAAGAAAGAAGTGGCCTTGACTGAATATAGGTGGCACCTAAATATCATCAATCAAGAGTTGATGAGGTAGTGGTGGCACTTGTGTACCTCAAGTCAAAGTGTACCCATGCATTTATTATCTACTTAGGTGAGAATAATTAAAAGTTCATATTATCCTAAGTAAACTTATTAAATAGGTGTAATATCACACTTAGGATATATAATATATCCAAGGTGAATAAAATATTACACCATCACCCCCCATAAGTGCAACTTAGGAGAAATGAGAAATGATAAATGGGTTTTGGCTACTAGGCCATGTTGATGCTGAGATATGCCACAATCGAATCAAGAGTCCTAGGCCTAACTGAAGAATGTGACTATCCAAAACCTAGGGGAAATGGATGTAGAACATGATCCAAAGACAAAGATGATACAACAATAGTGATGGAACTATCATAAAAGAGGATATGATGTCCTCAATGACATCCTCCAAGTATAAAAGATGGGACTCACAAAACAAACATGCAATGTCTATCAAGTACTCATCCCAAGTAGCTGTATCTAGAAGATGATGAAGGTCCTACTACACTGAATCACTAGAAGCTCCATTCAAAACAACACTAAACTCTAAAGAAGCAATAGGATATGGAGGAGATGGAATGTCAACACATGTATCTAGAACCCCATTTGATAAAAGAATACCAAGATTCAAATGACTATACTGTATCTCCTCAAAGGTGTCCACACTAGATGCTTGAGTGTGAACATCAACCAAAGGAACATCAATAGAAAAATGTGAGAAGGTGTACAATCTAGATCAATCATTTACCTCCCCAGCTGCAACAATAATATCTCCACTTTGCAAATCTTGAATGAGCACAACATCTAGTGTGAACTCAACACTCTTCCTTGTCCCACTATGTGTGAATTGATAGATAAAAAAGAGATTAGTTGACAATGAAGGTATGAAAAGGACATCATTGAAGGATCTCTTAGTCATGTCAATAGACCCTCACCCATGAAAATGCATATATGTGTTATTACCCATCAAGATATGTGGTGTTAAACAAGTCTCAAATGAAGAAAACATACTCTGTAATGAAGCCATATGATGTGAGGCTCCAAAATCAAGGATCCATCATTTGATGTAGAATTTGCAATTACAACAAGTGCTTGCCCCTTTTATTTCTCTAACTTTGAATGAGAAGAAGATGATGAATTTGTTGAAGGTAAATTTGTCTTTTTTAGAATATCCTTTTTAGATTTCCTCCAAGGACTTCTAGTGGAGGAAAAATCTCAAACTAGAAATCATAAATTCAATTAGTGTACCTCTCCCAAGCCTATCCAAAAGTCACATAGTACCATGCCTATCCATCAAACACCACAATGCAATCAAAATCCTAACAACATGCCCATGATCCAAGATCAAGTGCAATCATGCAAAGATATTATCAATCACAAGCCTATTAAGAATGAACTAGAGTCTTTTAGTACCATACTTTTCCATCAAACACCATCATTTAATCCATGGCCTATCAAGCCTATCAAAGAAAATGCAAACATCCTATGTAATACAATCAGACTTTAAATATTTGAAGTAGCCATCTACAAATATCCATTCAAACGTGGATTTATAATGCAAGTATGGATGCCATCAATAAAAAAGATTTGTATTAACCAAATATCCATATAGACATACATCAATATCTGTCGATATAAGTATAACATATATACAAAATAGCCATATAGGCTTACAAGAATGCCATATAGGCATACAATGTCAACTATGTACAACACAAAATATATGTCCACGAATGCCATATAGGCATACAACAAAGAAACACAATAAAAAGTCATTCCCCTCTAACTGGTGAAGAGAATAAATCACGAGCAGCCTTTGATCTTCTAGGGGATGGAGACGCGCATGTGGGTGGTCTACTACGAATCTGAGGGCTACTCCTCCTATTTAGGTCTTCCTGCATCTTTACCTGTTACAATAAAAAGTATAGACATTAATATATAGAAATTACATGTTATAAAAAATAAAATATTTAACAAAATAATCACTTACCGCTAACATATAATCTGTCTCCTCACTTGCCAGTAGGAATAGGCCCTAGTGATGTCATGTCCTATAGAAACCATCCAGATAGAAATTAAACTTCAAATCAATAATCTTTTGATTTTTCAAAAATAGACAACTATAACAATGAATGTAAATTAAAATTTACTAATCTGCCTCATACCCCTGTCAATGCCATGGAGCTATGAATCGCAGAGGCCACACCTTGCTCCATTGCCCTATGAACATGGGGAGGTGTCTCTGCAGCCTGCATCATCTAGAAATAAAACATTATTCAATTACGAAAATTATAATAGTGATGCAAATCATGGCTCCTAACATACACACACGTTCATCTAAACGTGGAAGTACACACAATAAAGCACACAAATCACATACAAAAATTTAGTAAGTACAATTCATTCATTAAACTATTTATTTTATTACCTCCGTAAAGCTTTGAAGTCCACCACCGTTGGCAGGTGTTGCCATGAAATCTATAGTATTAACCTATTCAACATCCAAAATCAGAAATTAGAATACCATTCATATAATGATGCTAGTCACATGTAATATTTATAATTGTTTACTAGTTACATACCTCGACAGTAAATGATCTAGTGAAAAATACAGGTGGAGAACCACTGAAAACTGCATCGACGCTATGACCCTGAAATTTCATTAAAATCATCAATTTAAATTAGTTAATCTTGTATTTCAAAAATAAAATTTAATAAATTAAATTCAATAAACTTGCTAATATTTACCTGAGTATCAAGGCCGAAAGTCTCACTCAGGAGGGTATCTGTCATCACCATCTGCTCAGCTGCAGATGTAGCCTGTGCACCTATGTCCTGACTGTCCATGGGGTCATAACCACAGGCTGACCTGCAAGCCTGGCAAGTATGTGGTGGGACCCTACTCCTCGCACTATCTCCCAACCCACTCTGTGTTGTAGGACCAGCATGCTCTATGATGCTCTGGGTCAAGGCACTAATTGACTGAAGCGTATCGACCTCAACACTCTCCTTCACAATGGAAGGGATAGAAACATGCTCGTGGGCTGGTCTACCGATTACTCGTCTCACTACCCGCTGTGGGTCAAGACGTGCCCCTGGTCTATCTTGTGCTGACCCCCCACCTCTACCTTAGAAGTCCCGCATATCAAAATAGTTTGGCACTTTATTGAGAACAAACTCGCAGTAGAGTTTCCTCAAAAAGTATTGCAGGACCTCATAGTTATTGCATGGAGGATGGTCAAAAACCATCCACCGCCTCTGCTCAAAATTGTCCCTTATCGCTTGGTTGCTGCACCAATGGATAGGGAACCTCTTGCATGTAATGGGTGGAGGTTGATTTGTTTGTGGGTTTGTGAAAATTGAACACAAGTCTAATTTTGTAATTTGTAATTTTTTGACATCTTGGTATGACAACTTGTCTGCATAGTAATCTCTAAACTCTCTCTTTTTATCTGTCCAACTAGTTATTTGCTTGCTAATTGAATCTACATTTGATAACATAGACTCAAGAGATTCGGCAAGCGTGGACCTATGCAAGGTTGAAGTGGAAGGATCTTTCAACCTTGCAATTATATCTTCAATTTCTTTTTTGTTGTTTTCAATTTGCCCCATTATATTATCTTGTGTTCCAGGGGCATGTCGAGGAATGAATGGAGGAGGTTGTTGTTCTATAGGTATTTCCTCCTCAGGATTTTGTGCATTTTGAGGAGGAGGAGGAGGTGCATTAACATTTCTTGACAAATAACGAAATATATATCAAAAATCAACAAAAACCTACCTATTTAGAAACAAATTCAAACAAAAAAAAAGATAACTCACCCCTTTGGCATGCTCGACATTGCGGCGGCATTTTGGCGACGAATTGATAACTTTTTTGTGTTGATTGGTGTTTTGCAAAACGCGAGCGCACTTTTGAGGGTTTGGAAGCCGCGGGCAGAGAAGAAAACAGCAAGAAATGAAATTGGACTGCGTTTTTTTTTATTTATAGTAAGTCATAACGCGATCGCGTTATGGCTTGGTAATGACGAGCCTAAGGCTTGTCATTACCAAGCCATAACGTGAGCGCGTTATAACGCGCTCGCATTATGAATTAATTTTTTTTGAAATTAATTTGGCCACTTTTTGGCCCCCCATCTTCTTGCACTTACCCCATTGATGGCAACATATGATGTGAAAAATTGATTCAACCATCAAGACAAGAACTTCTCCCCCTTTCTCTTATCACACCTGTAACCATATTCTTTACTGCTCCCCCTTTCACCATCAACTGCTTACTTCCAAGTTTTTCACATGACTTCTCTCCCCCTTTGACATCAATGGCAAAGGGCACATATTTGCAATCATTTCTTCCTCCTTTTGTTTCTTAATCCAGAATCAACATACTGACTACTCCCCTTGAGTAGCAACTCCTTAACACCAATCTAGATCACAAGATATGACTGTGAATTCCACCAGACTAATGCACCTTAGTGGACCTTAGTTCAGAACAGGAGGGGTAATAACCCCTAGCATCACTCTGAGATACTCAAAAGTGCCCTTAGGTAGAGGCTTAGTGAAGATATCTGCAATCTGATCCTTTGAAGAAACAAACTCCAATCTGACTTCATTCTCATTTACCTTCTCTCTCAAAAAGTGAAACTTGATGGATATGTGCTTTGTCTTTGAATGTAACACCAAATTCTTTGAAATGTTTATTGCACTTGAATTATCACAGAGGATTGTAACAGGTTCTTCAAACACAACTCTGATATCCTTCAACATTTGCTTCATCCACAAAACTTGGGTACAATTACTTGCTGCTGCTATGTACTCTACCTCTGCAGTAGATAGAGATATTGCCTCTTGCTTTTTTCTCAACCAAGACAGTAATCTCTTTCCCAAGAAAAATGCACCTCCACTAGTACTCTTCCTGTCGTCCACATCTCCTGCCCAATCAGCATCTATATATGCATGAAGAGTGAAATCATCACCCTTAGGATACCATAAGCCATAGTCAGAGGTTCCCTTCATATATCTAAAAATTCTTTTGACTACTACAACATGAGATTCTCTAGGATCAATTTGAAATCTAGCAACAAGGCCAACTGCATTCATAATATCAGGCCTAGTATGAGTCAGATAAAGCAGTCCTCCGATCATTGATCTATACCTTTTTTGATCTGCTTTAGGGGAATCATCATCTTTACTCAACTTGCATCTGGTTACCATAAGAGTACCCACTAGTTTTGAATCCTCCATTCCAAACTTTTTCAACAAATCTTTCACATACTTAGACTGAGATATGAAGATGCCTTTTTCTAACTGAATGATTTACAGACCTAAGAAGAAATTCATTTCACCAAGCATGGACATCTCAAACTCACTTTCCATCTAATCAGCAATTTTTTTACACATACTCTCATTTCCAACAAAGATGATGTCATCAATAAATACCTCAACAATCAAGATGTGTTCATGATCAATTTTGAAATAAAGATTACTATCAACAGTACCTTTGTTAAAGCCTAACTTTAGTAGATACTTATCTAATCTTGTATACCAAGCTCTTGGGGCTTGTTTAAGTCGATATAATGCTTTCTTTAGTCTGCAAACCTTATCTTCTTGATCAGGCAACTGGAATCCTTTCGGTTGTTCAATGTAGACTTCTTCTTCCAACTCTCCATTCAGGAATGCTGACTTGACATCCATCTGGTAGACTTTGAAATCTTTGTAAGTAGCAAAGGCAAGAAATAATCTGACTACTTCAATTCTTGCCACCAAAGCAAAAGTTTCTTCAAAATCAATTCCCTCTACCTAAGAGTAACCTTTGCACACCAATCTTGCTTTGTTTCTCACAATTTCACCATCTTCATTCAATTTATTCCGGAAGACCCATTTAGTTCCAATTACATTTTTGTTTTTCAAGTTTAGGAACAGGATCCCAAGTATGATTCTTTTCAATTTGCATTAATTCTTCTTCCATTGCTTTTACCCAACTTTCATCATTACAAGCTTCATTCACTGATTTTAGTTCAATCTTTGAAATCAGACAATACTCCTCTTGTTCTTTAGCAATTCTTCTTCTAGTTTGAACACCTTTATTTTTATCTCCTATGACCTGATTTTCAGAATGATTCAATCTTACATACCTGGGAGTTTTGGGATTTTCTTCAACTTCTGATTCTTGAACTTGTTTCTCAACATCTGCATTAACTTCTTGAGTCACTAGTTTCTCCTAAGTAAATTTAAATTGCTTTCCTTCATTTGGACTTTCATTTTGATCATCTGATTCATATCCAAAAAACCTTGAAGGTCTCTCCTTGCTTTCATCAACCTTGACATTAGCACTTTCAACAATCTTTTTCAATCTCTTGTTAAAGCACTAGTATGTCTTGCTTTGATTAGAATAACCCAGAAATATTCCTTCATCACATCTTGCATCAAACTTGCCTAGATCTTCATCTCTTTTGATATAGCATTTACTATCAAAAACTCTAAAATATTTCACAGAAGGAGAATTAACAAACCACAGTTCATAAGGTGTTTTACTAGAATTACCTTTGATCTGCACCTGATTAAGAGTGTAGATAGCAGTACTCATAGCCTCTCTCCAATAGACATTTGGAATATTTCCTTCCATCATCATGGTTCTAGCAGCCTCTTGAATAGTCTAGTTCTTTCTTTCTACAACTCCATTCTGCTAAGGAGTCATAAGAGTAGACAACTATCTTCTTATTCCATGCTTTTCACAAAATGCATTAAACTCACCGGAGGTAAACTCTCCACCTCTGTCAAATCTCAGACACTTTATCTTCACACCAATCTCATTCTCCACCCTAGCCTTAAATACTTTCAATTTGTCAAGAGCCTTTGATTTTTCTATCAAGAAAGTGACCCACATCATCCGAGAGTGATCATCAATCAGCAACATAAAGTATCTGTCTCCTTGTAGACTCCTAACCCTGGGAGGACCACACAAATCAGTGTGCACAAGTTCCAACAATCTTCTTGAAGATTGTTCTTTACTCTTGAATGTAGTTCTTCTCTGCTTTCCCAATTGACATTCCTTACCCATGCTACTGGTAGGTTTCACAAGCTTTGGAAGATCTCTTATAGCTTGAGTAGCACTTATCTTGACAATGTTGTCAAAGTTTACATGACACATTCTCCTATGCCATAGCCAACTCTGATCAATCTGAGAAATCAAACAACTTTTACCAGTACCACTTAAATGAAAGATGTTACCTCTAGTCTGTATACCAGATGCAATCTCAGTTCTAGAACTTTCCAAAATTCTACATTTTTCATCCTTGAATCGGAGATCATATCCCTTATCAACCAGCTGTCCAACACTGAGAAGATTATGCTTCAACCCTTCTACATAGAAAACATCATTAGTGTTATTCTTACCATCAAGAGAGATGGATCCTCTGCCACAAATTCTACTAGCTGAATTGCCTCCAAACTTCACAATTCCACCTTCATGCCTTTCCATACTTACAAATTTACTCTTATCACCTGTCATATGATGAGAGTATCCACTGTCAATTACCCATTCATCCTTTTCTTCAACCTGAGTAGCCAAGGCTCTTTCCACATTCATACAACTAGCAGATTCAATAGGCACCGGATCTTCTTCTTTGATGGCAATGAACACCCATTCATTTCCTGAGGTACTTCCCTTATCAGATTCATCATCAGTGACTCCTTCTTCAGTAACTTCTTCGACATAATATCATTTCTTTGAAACCCAAGGTATGTTAGGGTTTTGTTTTGAAACCCTCTCTAGACATCTTGAGGCAAAATGACCAATCTTATTGCAAGCAAAACATTTGAAAGGCAACTTTCCTTCATACTTACTAGATCCTCTTGGTAGTCTTTTGGCAAAAAGAGCTCCAAGTTCTTCAAGCTCCAATTCATCTTCTTCAAAATCCTTCCTTTCCTTCTCAAATATGGTTAGTCTTCTTGAAGAGCTTTCACCTGGATCAAATCTTTGCTTTTCAAAAACACTAGCCTTAAATGCAGATTCAAATTTAGGAAGAGAATCACCAAACTCACTCATTTCAAATACTAAGAGCTTCCCAACCAATTGATCCCTTGTAACAGTTGTCACAATCCTAATTTCCTCAATAGTAGAAACTCTATGCTTGTATGAAGCAAGTAAGGATCTGAGCACCTTGCCAACTATTTCTAATTCTTCCAGAGTTCCACCAGCACACCCGATACTGCACACAAGTTCATTCACCTTCTACATGTAGGAGGTAATGTTTTAATCTTCACTCATCCTCAAATTTTCATATCTACCCTTCAAGCTCTGCAACTTAGCACGTTTGACATATTCATCACCTTCATATAGAGTTTCTAGCTTCTTCTAGATTCCATGAGTAGTTTTCAATTCCAGGACATTTGTCATTTCTGTATCAGTCAGGGCACTCAATAAGGCTTCTTTGGCTTGAATGTTGTTTTCAGCATCTTTGAGTTCATTTGGAGTTGAAGGACCTTTCTCCGGGGGCTCATACTCATCCTTTGTTATCAACCAATAAGCTTCACCCATGCATCCATCAAATCTCAGACTATCCTTCTTGTAAGTCGACATCTTGGATCTCCTCAAGCAGTCAAGCTTCTTTTAGAGAAACCGGCTCTGATACCAATTGTTGAAATAAGGGCAGACAACTGAGAGGGGGGGTGAATCAGTTGTCACAAAAACTTCTTATCCTTTGCTGCAATTAAACTTCTTTACCACTTATTAACAGATGAATGATATAACCATGAATGCATGAATCAACAACACATGAGCAGAAACAAAATCAACACACATAACACTAGGATTTTTACGTGGAAACTCGGTTAAGGGAAAAACCATGATGGGGGTTAACCCACAAGATTTATTCTCTGTTAAAAGAATAGAAAATTGGAAGGCAGTTGCCTTCAGGTGCACTGCCCAGAGCTCAGTGCTCCAAAGAGGCTCACTACCTACAAAAATATTTATAAGTTTATCACACAGAGATTGAACTGGAAAACAACATCTTCTTCATGCCAAGGTCAGTTCCATTAAAGCGCACAACACTTCTGCTCTGTCCCCAAACACTTCTTTGCTATCTCCTCATCCTTTACTACTCTTCCTCTTCTACTTTTCCTCTTCTCTATTTTGTCTTTCTTCCTTTCTTAAGATCTTGTCATTTTCGCACAAGGATACATTTCCACAACTTAACCACACATATTTATATGCTTCATCAACCTAGGAATAAACATCAAGGTTGACACTTAATGTGAATCACTATACTGTTAGCCAAACATAGCTGGGACCCAAATCTTCTTCGAACAACATGCCACACTTCATAGCACCTCTCTTAGATCTTCCGGAACAAGAACAAAGTATCCAGTCGGCTAAGACTAGAAAGAACAATAACACCCAATGACAAATCTTCAATCACAAGCTCAATCCTTAATGCGGACCACCAACATAGTAGGCACATGATCCAGAGACCACCACAAGAACAATGAAATCAATAGGAACAACCGCACCACCTCAAATCACCAGAATCGCTTACACCTTTATCTAAGAACTCAAGAACACCAACTGTCATGACTATCATACTAGAAAGATTGCTTGCAGACCTCTAAACCATGAACCACTTTAGTGGAGGATATACATTGACATCCCAAACACACCTCTGGATCCATAGATCATAATATTTCAATGCAGATCAATCCGGACCAAATTCATGTCACTATGTCACCTCTGAACACCTGCAAAATCCAGTTCTACTCAGATGGCCATAACTTCCCCAATTCTTCATGCAGATCCCTCAAATCTTAACTGGAGCAACTTCAGACAATCCTTTACAACACCCTTTGGTCTGTAGACTCTGATCTTCATCTCAGTGGGAATGCAGAGCAATCTACCTCACTGAACTGCACTGTCTTCACTGTCTCTTATAGAGAGATATGTAACACACTTATTTCTTCCGGAGAGGGTAATTTTCTCAATATCCTCAACATACAAGTCTCCTAGAATGGGATACAATTGACACCAATGATAACAAGGATATGTTGACATCAATGACATCACCGATTAGGCACATATTTGTAACAATGACGTGCCTTTCGAGTGTGGTCAGGATGCACTTGTTATGAGTCTAGAGGTGTTGAAAGAGTAATCACAAGTACATACACCTACTAAATTTGTGTTACTCGATTCTGACGGAGAGGAGGAACCAAAGGAATTTCCTTGTCAAAAAATGATATGTAGACTTTTCCTATCACAAAAAGTTTTGTATTTGGATAAGAATGTAAAGATCTAGAAAGTGAATAAAGTAAAAGTTTTGGCTTTTTGAGTAAACAAATGTTTGTATGATGAATTTTTGAGTTTCTACATTTATGAACTTGTACTTTTATGATAGTGTATCAAAATTTACATGTGTTTGATAAATTTATATGCAATGATTAGGTGTGGTATTGTTATGGAACATTCTGAAAACCAACCAGGAGGGAACCTAGATGGCCCAAATCCTGAGAAAACCCCCATGGCAAAATTAGATCAAATTTTGTTAGTTTTAAATGAAACAAAAGGATGATTGGAAGCCTTGGAATAGGAAGTTAGAGGGGGAAAAACCAATCAAGAACATCACTCTGAAGGAAGAGAAGAATCTGGTTTTCATGGTGAGCCTAGAATAAATAATCAGGACTCACAAATTTATAACGAGGCAAAAACTCATCTTACTAGTGAGTTAGCCCGAGATATGAAGAAAGTGATACCTCATAAGTTAGATGGCACAATGAGTGGAGATGCAACCAAGGCTTGGCTGATAAAAATAGAAAAATATTTTGACATAAGAAATTATTCTGAGATGACCAAGGCTATATGGGGAGCATACCAGTTAGCTGGAGAAGCATCCACATGTTGGATGAATAAGAATATGGAATTAGGATTGAGGTCCTTGACCCTAACTTGGGATCAATTTGTGGTCATATTAAAGAAAAGGTGGTTGACCCAACTTTACTTTGACCATTAATTGACAGATTTTCAAAATTTGCATCAAGGAGACATGACTATTATTGAATATTGGGAAAAATTTACCAGGTTATTGACGTATGTGCGACAATATCATAAGGACAAGAGATTTAGGATAAGAAAGTTCATCATGGGCTTGAATGCTTAGATTTGTGGAGAAGTTGATGTTCATGGATAGTAGAGTTTACAAATCGGTTAAGAGCTAAATTAGAGCAATGTTGTTTGAAGCCAGATTAACCCTACCTACTTTTTCCACAGAGGTAAGCTTATATGTTGCACCTCTAGGATCCTATGATGTTTTCTTAGGAATGAAATGGTTATCTCAGCATAAGGCAAAAGTTGATTTTCTTTCCAAACTAGTAGAATGCATTGATGATGATGGAAATGTTGTCCTTATCCAAGGTTTTTAGAGAGAAATGAAAATTAGGAAAATTTCCACAATGCAATTGAAAAGGGAAAAATGGAAAGGATGAATGTTTGTAGTTAAAATGGAGGAGGTAAAATATGAAGAGGATGAGGAATTAAAAGACAATACTTTTGAAGAGTACCCTTTTCTTCAAGATTTTTAGGATATGTTTCTGGAAGACCTTCTAGGTCTACCCCCAAAGAGAGTTTTTGATTTTGCAATTGATATTATTCCTGGATCCGAACTAGTGTCTAAAGCACCTTATCAAATGGCTACTACTTAGTTGATGGAGTTTAAAGCTCAACTTAAGGAATTGTTGCAAAAAGGATTGATTAGACTTAGTGAGTCACCTTGGGGAGCACCAGTGATATTTGTTAAGAATAAGGATGGCACTCTGCATCTTTATGTAGATTATCGTATGCTTAACAAAGCAATTATTAAGAATAAGTATCCTCTCCCGCGCATAGATGATCTTTTTGATCAAATGTGTGATGCTGCAGTATTTTCCAAAATCGACCTTAGATCAGGGTATCATCAGTTGAGATTGAAGGATGGATATATTCATAAGACAAATTTTCAAATAAGGTATGGGCATTATGAGTTCATAGTCTTACCTTTCAGTTTGACCAATGCTCTTGCAACATTTATGAATTTAATGAACAATGTTTTTAGAGACTATCTAGACAAGTATGTTCTGGTGTTTTTAGATGATATTTTAATCTACTCTCGTAATGAGGAGGAACACCATCAACACTTGCAAATAGTTCTGCAATGACCCAAGGAGCATAAACTTTACAAAAAATTATCCAAATGTACTTTCTTTTAGAAAGAGTTGTAGTATTTGGGTCATATCATATCATCTAAAGGAATTTTTGTAGATCCATTGAAGATAAAAGCTATTTTGGAATGGCCTACTCCTAAAAATGTGCATGAAGTGCGTACTTTTATGGGATTAGCAGGGTATTATAGGAAGTTCATTTTGAAATTTTTTAGAATTGCACATCCTATCACTTCCTTGCAAAGAAAAGGAAAGAGATTTGAGTGCTCTGACAAGTGTGAAGAAGCTTTTAATATTCTTGAAAGGAAATTGACTTTGGCACCAATTCTTAAAATGCCAGACCGAAAGGGTTGTTTTGTTGTTGTGACTGACACTTCAAGAGAAGGGTTAGGAGGAGTGCTTATGCAAGATGATCAAGTTGTAGCCTATGAGTCCAGGGAGTTGGGACCTTATGAGAAAAATTATGCCCCTCATGATTTTGAATTAGCAACAATTGTGCATGCTCTCCAAGTGTGGAGGCATTATTTGTTATGGAAGCAATTTGAATTAAAATCTAATAATCAAGGTTTGAAGTATATTTTCCCACAACCTAACCTTAATGCCCGACAAAGAAGATGGCTAGAGCTCATCTTTCACTATGAGTTTGAGGTTAATTACATTAATGGTAAGGAAAATAGAGTGGATGATGCCTTGAGTTGAAGAAGGCACATATCAACAATAATATCAAGGCACTCTGATTTCAAAGATCAGATATTGAAAATTTTGACCAGAGATGAATATTATGTGTAAACTTTGAAATCTTTAACAGAAAATCCTCAAGATACAAGGTATGATGGATTCTATTTTGAGCCTGATGTGTTATTGAGATTCAATAATAGAATATATGTTCTGAATTAGGGAGATTTAAGAACTGTGTGGAAAGAAGTGCATTCTGCACCATATTTAGGTCACCAGGGGGGACAAAGTTGTTAGTTGATGTGAAACCCTTATGTTTTTGGAAGGGAATGAAAATGATGCTACAAGATTTGTAGCAGGATGCCTAGAGTGTCAATGAGTTAACGCTGAACACCAGCACCTGGCAGGACTTTTGTATCCTCATGACATACCTAAATGGAAGTGATAAGTTATTAGTATGGATTTTGTCCAAAGATTACCTATGTCTCGCTATAAGCATGATGCTATTCTCATAGTAGTGGATAAACTTACTAAGGTAGCTCATTTTATACCTGGTAATCTTATAGATGGATTTCCCATCTTAGCCAAGAAGTTCATGCAAGAAATTTTTAGGTTACTTGGGATTCTAGAAACGATCATTTCGGATAGAAATGCTTGAATATCATCAAGGTTTTGGAAAACTTTGTTCTCAACTTTGGGAACACAACTGAATATGAGCTCATCTTATCATCTAGAAATAGATGGACAAACTGGGAGAGTAAATCAAATACTAGAGAATTTTTTGAGGATGTATTGCATGGATTAGTAATATAAGTGGGAAGAGTATCTTCCACTAGCTGAATTTGCATATAATAACTCTTATCATTCTTCAATTAAGATGGATCCATTCAAAGCACTGTATGGCAGAAAGTGTCGAACTCCAATAAGCTAGGATAAGCTAGAAGATAGGATTAGCCTTGGGATAGAAATGCTTTCATAAATGGAAGAGCAAGTAAAGATGATTAGATAGAGATTGGTAGAAGCAAATGATAGACATAAAAGCTATGCTGAAGCCAAGCAAATACCCCGACAATTTTTAGTAGGAGATAAAGTTCTATTAAGAGTCAAACCACATAAGAGCCCAATTAAGTTTGGAAAGTCTTCCAAACTAGCACCTAGATATGTTGGACCTTTTGAAGTCCTAGAAGTGGTTAATCCAGTTTCTTATAGAATAGCTCTACCACTAGCCCTTGCTAGAGTGCATGATGTTTTCCATGTGTCATATTTGAAGAAATATATATCTAGATCTAATCACATACTTGATTGGAATTCTCTACAAGTACAGGACCTAGGGGTGGTCATGATAGAACCTCTTAAAGTGCTTGAAGTACGCAAGCTCTACCTATGTAAGAGAGAAGTTACCCAGTGTAAGCTCCAATGGGACAAGTATTCAAAGGAAAATGCTACCTAGGAAGATTATAATGATATTTATAAAAAAATTCTGTCACATCTTTTTAAATAACATGATGTATTAGAACATGTTTGAAGTATTTATTTTGGCTTGGACATAATCATTGAGGACAATGATCCTTAAGGGGGGAGATATGTCACACCCCATTTTTAAACTAATGTATTTATTTCATTGTTTTCAAGAGACATATAGTTAGTCAGAGAAAAATATTATGATTACACTAATGATGTGAATGCATTTGATTTATATTAATTTCTATGCAAGAAATAATTGCTTATGACATCATTATTCAACATGTGATTTGTTGGTAATTATTTGTGTCTAGGCTTTTAAACTTGAATGTTTGCTACTTATCTCCTTCAAACCCTGAAATTTCTGAGTTGCGGGATCTTGTTCTGTTGTTGGAATTACTATCGGCCCCTGAAAATGTTAAAAATTTGAGTTTCATGCATTTAGGAATGCATTTCAAGCCACAGTTTCCAAACCCTAAATGTTTCTACGTGTGGCTAGAGGGGTCTAATTGTGCCAGTGTTGCGGAATGCTCCACGTGGAGGCCCCTGAAAGACTCTCAATGTTTCGCATCTCCGCCAAGTTTCCAAGGGACCCTTTAAGTTTCTTTTATGTTTCAGGTGTGCGCGGAAGGCGCCACGTGGAGGCTTCTGAGGGACACAAAAGAAAGCAACTCAAAAGCCTTGTGTACGATGCCAAGTGGCAGCATCCGCCAAAGTTTCTGATAGACCCTTAATGTTTCTCATAGGTAGCGCAGATGATGACATGTGTCAGCTTCCGCATAAGTTTCAGAGTGGGGCCTTAAAGTTTCTGAGGAGTGCGGGGCTCGACACCGCGTAATGTTTCATTTTCTTTTTTGGTGCTAAGTGTTGACGCGGTGGTGGGTCCTAGTAAGGTTTCTAGGCTGCAGCAGATCTTGCCAGGTGTCATTCTTCGCGAGAGTCCCAAAATGTTTCAAATGTTCCTCAAGAGCCCCGCGGAAGGTGCCACGTATCACTCCCCGTTAAAGTTTCTAAAAAGTTTTCGAGCAGGGGCGGAGCGTGCCACGTGTCTTTTGTAGCTGCTATGGAAGCCGACACGTGTCGGACTCTGCATTGTTTCTATTTGTTTCTAAGTGTGGCGAAACACTGAGGTGGGCCCCAACATATGTATCAAATGTGTCGGAGTGCGACACGTGGCGGAGGCTCCCGGGACTTCAACCTGTTTCTCTCAAATTTCTACATGTTTCAATATTCAACGAAGCGTTGAAGTGGGTCCCAGTGAGTATCTCAAGTGTCGCAGGTGATGACAAATGTCATCTTCCGCATAAGTTTCAAAGCAGCCCATTAAGGTTTTTGAGCAGCACGAGAGGTGCCAAGTGTTGCAGTCCGCTATGTTTCAAAGAAGACTCTTTTGTGTTTCAAGAGGGCGTGGAGCCCGCCATGTGTCTGCCTCTGCCAAGCTTCCAAGGGAGTTTCTTTAGGTTTCAAGGGTGCCGTGGGGATTGCCACGTGGTGGCTTCCGCGTGAGGGTCCGACAGTAGACTCTTAGCAAGAGAAAATTAGGGAAAAGCAATGCGATGGCCCAGCAATAGAAACTGCAAGTGTTTACGTGGCACAATATCACTGGCCAGTGACTTTTCAACAGTTTTTGAGGCCATTTGATCTCGGCGACTAGAGGATATATCGACGGCCAAGTTTTAAAGTTGCATCGTGGGTTTTTTCCTGAGTATCTGCGACCATTTTTAGCGGGAGAAACTTGCTGCAGGTGCATTTCCAGGGGCTGCGGGTTGGTGAAGCAGTAATGGTGATTTTGCAGGGGCGCAATGGGACTGTTAGCACTTATTTTGACCTGGGGTGATTTGTCATGATCAGGAGGTTTCTTCATCTCAAGCCTTCATCTTCTTGCCCAATTTTTCTAAGTGTTGGACCTCCTCAGCATTTTTCAGCTGCAGCATCATTTTTTTCTTGAGGAGGTCGTCATCATCATCTTGTCTTCGATGATGATCTTCATCAGCATGTTCTTCGTCGACTTGTTTTTCTCATCGTCATCATCATATTTCAACTGTCGGGTGATGTTTGCTTATTATCCTGATGATACTGGTGAGCTACAGTGCGCCCTCAGTTGCTTGCGGGGGTGATTTTTCAAGAATCCAGTGATCTTCCGAATATCACCTAGCTCAAACATGATGACGATGTTGCCCTGATATCTTGATGGGATTATTCTTTAAGTGTTCGACCTAACTCATTTTTTCCTAAGGGTCGTCATCATCATGATATTTCCAGTTATCATCCTGCTGCTTGTGGAGGTCATCATATTTTCTGCCTTCATGATATTTCGCCGGGGTGATATTTTTATCATCGGGTGATCTTGGTTATGATCATCCTGATGATGTTGTTGAAGAGTTCTAAGTGCGACCCGATATTCACTAGGGTCATCATATTTTGGAATGTCAGGATGATCTTAGTCAATATCATCCTGATGATGTTGTATTACTTCTTGTTCGTTGTTTTGACATCCTGATGATGCTGATGTCATCCGTATATCGGGGTGATGTTTTTCTTTCTGCCTATCTACATCATGATATTCCGAAGGAAGGGGTGATATTTTCATATCACCCGGATATATGTTTGCTTGAGCATCATGATGATGCTGATATCAAGGAGATATCCGCCTGCCGGCTTCGCGCATTATCTCCTGGGGGTGATCTTTTCAAGTAGCATCATCATATTCAGTTCTCGCCCCGATCTTATAGTGGAGCTACAGTGCAACCTGATGTTTGAACGTCAGGAGGATATTTCCAAATATCCGGTTGTCTTCCGAATATCATGATGATGTTAATATGATGATGACGTCATCAAGGTCCGCGGGGGTCATATTTCTAGCAACTGATCATCTTGAAGAGACCCCCTGATATTTGTAAGCATGATGATGATGTCATCCGGATATGAGGAGGTGCGCAGTAGGCAGATATGATGATGACGTCAGCAGTATATGATGATGACGTCATCAGGATGTTCATCGGCCAGACTTTTGTTATAAGCTCAGCAGGAGGATGTTCCTCCGACGGATCAGGTTGTGCCGATTATCATGAAGGGTATATTTCAAATATCATGATGACGTCAGGGTGATATTTCGAACAACAGGATACCATGCTGCTGGAAGATGATGATGATGAGGTTATATACTAGTGTCGTCAAGAGCAAAAGCACCGACATGATATATGCTCATGACCTAGTATATAAAGTGTTATTGAGGTCATCGCGGGGTGCATGTGGGATATTGTTATCCTGCACTTTCAAACATCATGATGATGAATCTCGGCGGGAAATGCTTGCGATAGTCTGTATGATGTTCTTCCCAAGGCTGCGGGTTGGTGCGCCATTAATGGCGATTGTTGCAGAGGTATGGGCGATGGCGTGGGTGGATCCTGTACCCGACTGGAGGTGTCAATCAGCGGATGATGGCGCAGGGCTCGAGAAATCTTCCTGTCTCCTCCCCTACCTGCTGCATTCAAGTTTGGGCGCCAATCCGGTTGTGTTTGAGTGCCATTTTCATGATACTGTGTATCTGGCGAAATTTTGGTCAACCATGTAATTAATTGCTGAGCACCTACCTGGCTGTTATAAGTAGGTGATGTTGCTCATTTGAGAGGTTGTTGAAAGTTGAAGATTTTGGCTTTGTAATGCATGACAAGCTGATTTGGTTGCTCTGTACAGCTTACCTGTGAGTTTATGTATCTCTTGTTGTTTGTTTTTGGCATGAACCTACTGATTTCATGATTAAACTTATATGAGAAATGCTGTTTGGCATGTGTTGTGTTAATTCTGTCTCCAGTATTGCATGTATTCTTCTTTTGAATCTGGATGTTTGGTAATGTTTGGATTCTAGAGCATAGAATTCCTATGCTGTCTGTCTGATCTTTTAACTTCTACTCAAGGGGTAGATTAAACTGTTTTCAGGTTGAACATTGGGAAGGGTATACTGCAGTAGGGATACCATAAGTAGAGATAACCTAACACTTTGTATTGGGAGATGCCTGTAAGGCAGGTATCACACATATCCCCTTGAAATCCAGTTTTAGTTGTTTATGCTGATCATTCACAGGTGTATGTCTACTGACTCCAGGCCCTGGATAGGCACCAATCATGCTTTGTTTTGTGTTATAACCATATCCAGCTTTGCATCCACACTTAAACTCCAAAGCAAAATCTAAAACCAACATTAGGACATTAGAGTTAGTTTTAGGAACCTCAGTCCTCTGTCTACAACTGCAAATAGGCCCAAAGCTAGCCCCTTTGCCCTCATCTTTCAGTTTTGGTCTACTTACAGGAGGACTCATCTGCTTTCTGTCAACATCCCAGCCTTGCATGCATATCCTCATGGATGTTGAGTAGGGAATACCCCCTAGGTCTTGCAGAGCCTGAAGAAGAAGAGGAGATAAAATATAGAGTCTATCTCCTATACTGTTGACCCCCTGGCCCAGAGATCCTGTTGATCACTGATGGCTACCTTGTAGGGAAATCTGGGAATAAGCATCCAGTCTGGGAAAAAGTCAACAGAAATTGGCGACTCTACTGGGGAGTGAGAAGTAAAAGTGCTATCTAATCATCTCCAGTGATATATATGTGACCCATCTGAGTCAGCAACAGTAATCTACTCCGCTGGGGAACCTTGTGAAAGAACCCTGGTTTTTAGAAGAAAACAGTTCCTAGAAATAGGTGGCGACTCCGAAGTAATCTCCCAACCGGTCAAGGTAAATTTATATGCAGGGGAGAAGGTCCCAACAAAATCCTCTATTCGAAGAGTTACCATTAACAAAAAGAATGATGTATAGAAGAAAGGGAACTGTCTCAGCTAGTCATGAGAGCTTCCCCAGAAAAAGTGATGAGGTACAAGATAACCCTAGGCCATCAGGACAGCATGCTCCTTATTTTTCAAGTGCAGAAGCTGATATCCAAGGTGCATATGAGAGGCAACAGGGTGGTAGTATGAGAATGAGGTCAGAGGTGTTCCAAGAACGCCCTTTTCTAGACCCAAGTGAAAGGTTTGAAGAGGCAGAGTCTCTAAGGGATGATGAGGATGATGACCAAAATGGCATGAGACCATCTACCTCCAGACCTAAGGATGAACAACTGGCTGAAGAAATCAAAAGCCTAAGAGCAGAACTAGAATACCTACAAGCCATGAAAATCAGAGATGATATACAGCAGAAAGTGCAAGCCTTGAGAACTGCCCAAAATAATTCAGTTCCTACCTTAGAGAATGCAAATGTGCAAAGACATCAGCAAAGATATGAAATGCAACATCAGCATCGTGATGACAGACAATATGTGAATGATGCTAGGATACCACTGAACCATGCAGGAAACCAGAATGCAAACAGAAATGTTAATGTTAATCAGCCAAACAGACAGCCCATGCAGTTAGATAGATTCAGGCAGCTGGTGTTTGATGGTATTCCTGGGTATCCTAACCCCATTGACAAGCATCTGAGGCTGCAAGTGCCTAAATTTTCAGGAAACAATACAGTGTCAGGAGAAGATCATCTAAAGGCCTTCCAAAATGTCATGGATAATTTTGAGGTTGAGCATGAGGATGTTTTCATGAAGTCATTCATGCAATCCTTAATAGATGAGGCAAGAGAATGGTACAGGAATCTGCCTGACCGGAGCATATCATCATGGGATGATTTTAAGAGGATGTTCAAGGAGCAATATGGTGATAAAACTGACCCTAGCTTCTTTGTAAATGAGTTCACCAGTATCACAAAAGGGTCAAATGAGCAGGTTGCAGACTTTAATGCAAGATTTACTAAAGTGTTGAACAAACTGCCACATCACATGAGGCCAAATGAACCAATGTGCATAATTTTGTACATCAATGCCTTTGATGCAAAGACTGCATATGGACTGAGAGATAAAGGCCCTGCCACTCTCAGGGATGCTTTCAGAATTGCAGTAAATATTGAAAACAATAGGAAAGCATCAGGCAAGACAAATAGAAGGGATGATGTAAAAATTCTGCAGAATCCAAACAAGCCTCAGAACACACAAGGTAGTACATCTGCTCCTGAAGATAAGATAGACAAACTGGCAAATGTTGTTAAGGACCTGAGCTATAGATTAGCTAGAAGTGAAAAAGGGATGGGTCCTGATAGGCAAGTCTATCAAAGGCAGGAAAAGAGGCCATCATTACACGATATGCCTTATAACACTAATTGGCATGATGGTAAGCCTGTATATCCACGTAACAACACAAATCAGAGGGCTCAACATGCCAAGGAAACTCCTGATCCCCTGAAGAAAACTATAAATATTGCTGATGATGCTCCGTGGTGTATAATCTGTCAGATGCCACATTCACAGTCACAGTGCATGATTGCTCAATCTTTGTATGATAATGCTACATCCTGTAATGAGTGCAATGAGCCACATCATGTGCAGGATGATGATGTTAACATGATGTCCATAGGCAATGGATATACTCTGTATGATGCTGATGAGAAAACAGATCATCAAGTTCAGGTCTGCCAACAGTCCCCATATGATGAAGATGATGAAGATAACTATGTGTATGCTCAGAATTCACACAATTTTCTGAGTAGCTTACAACGACCTTCTGATGAGGAAATTAGAGCCTTCACAGCTGCAGCAGTTGCTCAGGTCAAGAGCAACTACAACCTCAGAGGTAGAAATCAGGTTGGCAGCCCACATCAGCCAGAGGATATTTCTGCAGGTCAGCTGGTGCATGGTCATAAAGGAACTGAACCACAAAAAAGGCAGTGGGTGAATAATAAACAGAACTTTAGATACAGAACAGGTCCTGAATCTCAAGGACCAGAAAACAAAACCCCTCAGGCTGAAGATCAAAGTAGAGGTTCCCAAGACAGGAATGATGATCAAGGAACTATGGAAATGAAAACTAAGCCAGCTCAGGATAAAAGCAAGAATGTGGAGCAAGCCACAACTGTTGTACAAAACTGTGCTCCATTTGATATAGCCCAGATCCTCTCTCAGGTAAAGGTCTCTGTTCCACTTATGGAACTCATGAAAGTGGAAGAGATCAAGAATAGGACAATATCCCTAATCTCAAGGGTACCTTTTCAAGCTAAACAAAATGATCAGACCCAGGGTGAGAAACAGGTCATGTGCAATGAAGAAGATGAGACTCCTGAAGTCTATTTAGGAATGACCATGACAAAGTGTCCTTCACAGGTGGAACCATTTTATGTTTCCCTGGTTATAAATGGTAAAATAATTAGAAATTGTATGCTTGACTCTGGAGCATCCACAAATGTCATGCCTTTGGCTATCATGCAGCAAACTGGATTGAAAATTGACAAGGCATGTGGGAAGTGTTATGCTATGGATGCCAGAGAGGTACCAGTTATTGGAATCATGAAGGATGTAGATTTCAAACTGGCAGCATTTCCTGAAAAAAGATACACAATGAATATAACAGTGGTTGACATCAAGCCACAGTATGGTATGCTGCTGTCAAGAAGATGGGCAGCACTAATAGGTGGAAGTATGCAGCTGGACCTGTCATATGCCATGATTCCAATGAATGGCAGGGATGTCAAGCTAAGCAGAGAGCAAAGATCATCAGAGACAGTGGAAGACCAAGAAGCAAATGAACAGATATGCTTTGTGGACACTGACTGTGATAACTTCAAGGTTGTCTCAGATGATGCAGAAGACAAAAGGAAAAATGTCTGCATTGAAGAGCTGGATCAGCAGGGCTTATGGACCATGTTTTTTGATGGAGCTTGTGCAAAAGAAGGCTCTGGAGCTGGAGTTGTTTTCCTGTCTCCAACTGGTAAGCTCCTCAAATCCTCTTTCTTGCTGAGGTTTGATTGCACAAATAATATTGCAGAATATGAGGCTTTACTCTTAGGCCTGAACATTGCTCTCAAACATGGGATTAAGATGTTAAGAGTATTTGGAGACTCTGAGCTGATTGTATCCCAAGTCAGAAATAAGTATGCTGCAAAGAATAAAAGACTGAAACAATACAAGCATGCTGTTTGGGATACTATTGAACTTTTTGATGCATTTTCAATTGGCTGGGTAGAAAGGTCAAAAAATGTTATGGCTGATTTCTTAGCCAATGTTGCAATAAGGCCAGATGACATCACTCTGTCAGGTGTCACAGATATAGAAGTTAAAATTAGGCCTGCCATACCAGAAAACATATGCAGTTGGCAAGTTTTTAATGATGATAGGGATTTGCTGAAATTTTTGCACTGCATAGATGAGTATGAGAACCAACAGATTGATTTCCAAGCTTTTGTAGAGACTGTAAATGGAAAAGAGACTCTTGTAGGAAAAGAGATCATTCAGTTGAAGACTAACAAGATCCCTAGAGGGTTAGTGGCTTTGGAAAGAGCCTTTGACAGTAGAGACAAAATGGTCACAAAGACATCCCCCACAAATAAGGAGGATTTAGAAGAAGTAAATTTGGGGACATCTCAGGCCCCTCAGAAGGTATATATTGGCAAACAGCTCAAGCCACACATAAGAAGTATGCTGATTGCATTACTAAAAAGGTATAAACATGTTTTTGCTTGGTCATATGAGGACCTAAAAGCCTATAGAGAAGACTTATTCCAGCATGAGATCCCACTGAAGCTTGAAGCTAAGCCATTTAGACAGAGGCAAAGGCCTATAAATCCTACCTTAGCTCCTAAGATGCAAGAAGAACTCAGAAGGCTCAGGGAGGCTGGAATAATTGTGCCAATCAGACATTCAACTTGGGTGTCTAACCTTGTCCCAGTCAGGAAAAAGAATGGTGATATTAGGCTGTGTGTTGATTTCAGGAACTTGAATGTATCCTCTTTGAAGGATAACTATCCACTGCCTAATATGGAGGCTATGTTGCAGAGAGTGACTGGTTGTGAACTCCTATCCATGATGGATGGATTTTCAGGATATAACCAGGTGAAGGTAAAAGAATCAGAACAGTATAAGACTGCCTTTACCACTCCATGGGGGACATATGTGTATGTTAGAATGCCATTTGGACTAACAAATGCAGGTGCTACATTTCAAAGAGCAATGGATGTTGCTTTTGCAGGGCTGATTGATTCAATCCTGGCAGTATATCAGGATGACCTGACTGCCTACTCAAAGAAAGAAGAGCAGCATTGTATGCATCTGGAGCAGATCTTCATAAGAGCACTAGAATATGGTATTTCTTTAAACCCAAAGAAGTGTGCCTTTGGAGTAGTTGAAGGAAAACTTCTGGGACACATTGTTTCCAAGGATGGAGTCAGGATAGATCCAGAGAGAGTGGCAGCTATTGACAGGATTCAAATGCCAAAAACTGTGAAAGGAGTTCAGTCCTTCTTTGGACAGATAAACTTTGTTAGAAGATTTGTTCCCAACTTTGCAGAGATCACAAGGAACATCTCCAAGATGATGAAGAAGGATGCAACTGTCAACTGGGAAAGGGAAGCAACAGAATCATTTCAGAATATCAAAGAGGCAATTAAGATGGCCCCTGTTCTTAAATCTCCTGATTTTTCTAGGCCATTCCAAGTGTTCTCATTTGCTTCCTTTCATACTGTAGCTGCATGTTTGTTACAGAAAAATGAAGATGGTTTTGAACAGCCCATTGCTTTCTTCAGTATGTCCCTGCAGGCCTCTGAGTTGAAATATGACATTATGGAAAAGCAGGCATATGCACTAGTTAGAGCCATCAAAAGTTTCAGACCATACTTGGTAGGGTCATATATCATTGCATATGTACCTCATGCTGCAGTCAAAGACATATTCACTCAGCAGGAGGTGACTGGAAGAAGGTGCAGATGGATAAACAAACTGCAGGAATTTAACATAGACATACAAGTTACTAAGTTGATAAGGGGACAAGGATTAGCCAAGATGATGGCACAATCAAACTTGGAAGCATGCCAAGTTAATGCAGTCCAAGATGAGAATGTAAGTGTATCAGGATCTGAATGGTACAAGGACATTGTCTATTATTTGCAAAATCTGAATTGTCCTTCCCATTTCAGTGACAATCAAAAGAGGACTCTGAAGCTACATGCAATCAGGTATGTCATTGTTCAAGGTGAGCTGTACTGGAAAAATCCTGATGGTGTGCTGCTGAGATGTGTGGATAAGAACATGGCTAACAATATTTTGATTGACATGCATAAAGGATTGTGTGGTGGCCATTATACTGCCCAAACAACAGCTCATAAAATTCTCAGGGCAGGATACTGGTGGCCCACTCTCTTTTCAGATGCACAGAGGTTAGTAAGAAAATGTGACCCTTGCCAGAGATTCTCAGGAAAGCTGAAGTATAATGGTGCTTTGCCCCTCAGAACTGTACCTGTGGATGCTCCATTCCAGCAGTGGGGAATTGACTTCATAGGGGAGATTGCAGACAAATCAAGTGGGGGACACAGTTGGATTTTGGTGGCAACTGACTACTTTACCAAATGGATTGAGGCCATTCCAACTAAAAGAGCTACAAGTAAGGTGGTGACAGACTTCATACTAGAGAACATCATCATCAGGTTTGGAGTACCATTTAAGATTATCACTGATAATGCTATGTGCTTCAGATCAGGTGAGTTTGTTGATTTTTGCAACAGGTATGGGATAAATCTGTCATATACATCACCATATCACCCACAAGGAAATGGTCAAGCAGAATCAAGCAATAAGAGCATCATGAAAATTGTCAAGAGGATACTGGACAAGAACAAGAGAGCTTGGGACTCAAAGTTGAACTTAGCAGTATGGGCTGACAGAGTGACTGTGAAAAGGGCTATTGGGAAGTCACCTTTTGAGCTGGTATATGGTGCATCAGCTAGACTGCCCATAAACAATCTCCTACCAGTTTACAGATTCATTCAAGAAAATGATAAGGACATTGAAGATCCCATGACAGAAAGAGTGAATCAGCTGGTTGCTTTGGATGAAGACAGAAGGAGAGCCCACCAGATCAATCTCAAGAGACAACACGATATGAAATATCAGTTTGACAGGAGAACTACAAAAAGGAAGTTTCAAGTTAATGATCTGGTGCTTATTTGGAATGCTAAAGATCAGGAAAAGGGTAAACATGGTAAATTCCAGCCCTTATGGATGGGCCCATATCAGGTTTGCAATACTCATGGGGAGGATTCTTATTTCCTCCAGGCCCTAGATGGTGAAATTTTGGAATTGCCTGTGCATGGCCAATTCCTTAAGTCCTATTTTACATGAATATCTGGTTGCTGTGCACATTTGTAAAATATGTATGTAGTGTAAATGCCTTGTATAGCTCGCGTTTTTTGGCTTTTTGTCAGGTCTGCCCGGAGATCTGGTTCTCGCTGCAGGTTTTCACCTGCACGTCCCCATTCGGAGCCACTGTTAGCACTTATTTTGACCTGGGGTGATTTGTCATGATCAGGAGGTTTCTTCATCTCAAGCCTTCATCTTCTTGCCCAATTTTTCTAAGTGTTGGACCTCCTCAGCATTTTTCAGCTGCAGCATCATTTTTTTCTTGAGGAGGTCGTCATCATCATCTTGTCTTCGATGATGATCTTCATCAGCATGTTCTTCGTCGACTTGTTTTTCTCATCGTCATCATCATATTTCAACTGTCGGGTGATGTTTGCTTATTATCCTGATGATACTGGTGAGCTACAGTGCGCCCTCAGTTGCTTGCGGGGGTGATTTTTCAAGAATCCAGTGATCTTCCGAATATCACCTAGCTCAAACATGATGACGATGTTGCCCCGATATCTTGATGGGATTATTCTTTAAGTGTTCGACCTAACTCGTTTTTTCCTAAGGGTCGTCATCATCATGATATTTCCAGTTATCATCCTGCTGCTTGTGGAGGTCATCATATTTTCTGCCTTCATGATATTTCGCCGGGGTGATATTTTTATCATCGGGTGATCTTGGTTATGATCATCCTGATGATGTTGTTGAAGAGTTCTAAGTGCGACCCGATATTCACTAGGGTCATCATATTTTGGAATGTCAGGATGATCTTAGTCAATATCATCCTGATGATGTTGTATTACTTCTTGTTCGTTGTTTTGACATCCTGATGATGCTGACGTCATCCGTATATCGGGGTGATGTTTTTCTTTCTGCCTATCTGCATCATGATATTCTGAAGGAAGGGGTGATATTTTCATATCACCCAGATATATGTTTGCTTGAGCATCATGATGATGCTGATATCAAGGAGATATCCGCCTGCCGGCTTCGCGCATTATCTCCTGGGGGTGATCTTTTCAAGCAGCATCATCATATTCAGTTCTCGCCCCGATCTTATAGTGGAGCTACAGTGCAACCTGATGTTTGAACGTCAGGAGGATATTTCCAAATATCTGGTTGTCTTCCGAATATCATGATGATGTTAATATGATGATGACGTCATCAAGGTCTGCGGGGGTCATATTTCTAGCAACTGATCATCTTGAAGAGACCCCCTGATATTTGTAAGCATGATGATGATGTCATCCGGATATGAGGAGGTGCGCAGTAGGCAGATATGATGATGATGTCAGCAGTATATGATGATGACGTCATCAGGATGTTCATCGGCCAGACTTTTGTTATAAGCTCAGCAGGAGGATGTTCCTCCGACGGATCAGGTTGTGCCGATTATCATGAAGGGTATATTTCAAATATCATGATGACGTCAGGGTGATATTTCGAACAACAGGATACCATGCTGCTGGAAGATGATGATGATGAGGTTATATACTAGTGTCGTCAGGAGCAAAAGCACCGACATGATATATGCTCATGACCTAGTATATAAAGTGTTATTGAGGTCATCGCGGGGTGCATGTGGGATATTGTTATCCTGCACTTTCAAACATCATGATGATGAATCTCGGCGGGAAATGCTTGCGATAGTCTGTATGATGTTCTTCCCAAGGCCGCGGGTTGGTGCGCCATTAATGGCGATTGTTGCAGAGGTATGGGCGATGGCGTGGGTGGATCCTGTACCTGACTGGAGGTGTCAATCAGCGGATGATGGCGCAGGGCTCGAGAAATCTTCCTGTCTCCTCCCCTACCTGCTGCATTCAAGTTTGGGCGCCAATCCGGTTGTGTTTGAGCGCCATTTTCATGATACTGTGTATCTGGCGAAATTTTGGTCAACCATGTAATTAATTGCTGAGCACCTACCTGGCTGTTATAAGCAGGTGATGTTGCTCATTTGAGAGGTTGTTGAAAGTTGAAGATTTTGGCTCTGTAATGCATGACAAGCTGATTTGGTTGCTCTGTACAGCTTACCTGTGAGTTTATGTATCTCTTGTTGTTTGTTTTTGGCATGAACCTACTGATTTCATGATTAAACTTATATGAGAAATGCTGTTTGGCATGTGTTGTGTTAATTCTGTCTCCAGTATTGCATGTATTCTTCTTTTGAATCTGGATGTTTGGTAATGTTTGGATTCTAGAGCATAGAATTCCTATGCTGTCTGTCTGATCTTTTAACTTCTACTCAAGGGGTAGATTAAACTGTTTTCAGGTTGAACATTGGGAAGGGTATACTGCAGTAGGGATACCATAAGTAGAGATAACCTAACACTTTGTATTGGGAGATGCCTGTAAGGCAGGTATCACACATATCCCCTTGAAATCCAGTTTTAGTTGTTTATGCTGATCATTCACAGGTGTATGTCTACTGACTCCAGGCCCTGGATAGGCACCAATCATGCTTTGTTTTGTGTTATAACCATATCCAGCTTTGCATCCACACTTAAACTCCAAAGCAAAATCTAAAACCAACATTAGGACATTAGAGTTAGTTTTAGGAACCTCAGTCCTCTGTCTACAACTACAAATAGGCCCAAAGCTAGCCCCTTTGCCCTCATCTTTCAGTTTTGGTCTACTTACAGGAGGACTCATCTGCTTTCTGTCAACATCCCAGCCTTGCATGCATATCCTCATGGATGTTGAGTAGGGAATACCCCCCTAGGTCTTGCAGAGCCTGAAGAAGAAGAGGAGATAAAATATAGAGTCTATCTCCTATACTGTTGACCCCCTGGCCCAGAGATCCTGTTGATCACTGATGGCTACCTTGTAGGGAAATCTGGGAATAAGCATCCAGTCTGGGAAAAAGTCAACAGGGACGATGATGGATAGGTCAACTACCAGATTTAAGCGAAAATGTCCCTAAGCAGCGGCTCGGATCTCGATCTCACTTGCTTTGTTCTCTGTTTCTGGCTGTTGCATTCAATTTTGAGTGCCACTTTTCAGTACTGTGTATCTGGCAGGATTACTGGCCTCCCATGTAATTAATGCTGAGTACACAGTTTTGCTATAAAAGGCAGACTATGTCACTCATTTAAGGTTGTTGAAGGCCTAGGGCATTTTTGTATAAATAATGAAGAACAGGGCATGAACTTGGTTGTTCCATCCCATTTTGGAGTTTATGTGTTGCAGCATGTATGTATTTTACACATATGTTTAGTTTCAGTGTTGATTTATATGAAAAATGCTTATTGCATGTGTCTATCTACTTGTCTCCATTTGCTGCATGTTATTCTCCTTCTTTTGAATCTGGTTGCTAAGGGTTTCGCAGATTCTAGGGTATAGATATCTATACTGCATGTTTGATCTCTAACTTCCATTCAAGGAGTGGATTAAATCGTTTTAGGTTGAGCATGGGGAAGGTTGCATGTCAGCAGGGATATCTGTAAGTAGAGGTAGTTAGATACCCATTCTTGGGTGATGTTTGTAAGGCAAGCATCAAGTTCAAACCCCCTGAAACTTGAGTGAAAGTTGCAAACCATCTGTTGTATATGTCTAGTTGACTCCTTGCCCAATGGATAGGTACCAGTCTACTCCTGGGTTAGTAGTTATGAGCCAAAACCCCTTGTCTTGCATCCAGGACATTATGTCCACCCATTTCATCTCTTCCACCTGTTAGTTGTAGGAGTAGGATTAGGATCCCTGCATACTCTCATACCCAACTAGACATATATGTCCAAGAGTGTTGTCAACCTTGTGATCTATCATACAGATCTTGGTCCACACATGAGAGTATTCTGCCTGCTATTGTAAAGCTAAATCATTGAGTTATTGGTCTAATCAAGGTTATATCTTTAGTTATAGGGATACCCCCCTTGGTACGACAGAACCAAAAGTGAAGGGGAGGCAGCTCACGTAACCTCCCGTAATCTGTTGGCTGAATCCGCCCATGCATTGGAACTGGCAAACCCTCTGCAGATTTGGAAACCAACAGATTTTGGTGACTTTGCTGGGGAATGAACAGAAAAGGTGATATCTTACAGCCTTTGGTGAAGTTTTGCCTGGCTCTGCTGGTGGGATGAACCTGGAAAAGTAGCTTTCAGCTATTGAAAATTTTGTCCTCTCTGGAGAGGTGGCGACTCTGCAAAAAAGATCTTAATGCACATGAAAGGTAGATGTATGTTATTTGATGACATATGTTCAGATTTCTGCATCTGGATGAGAAAAGGTACCTAGCTTCCTCCCCTTTATATGTGTTGTTTACTGCATAAGTTAGATGCCAAGGGAAACCTTAGGTCTTAGGCAATCATAGGATGTCTAAGATGGAAAATTTTATGAATCCAAATATGTATTATCCCATACTCAGTCAAAAGGGGGATGATATATTGACAAAAAGAATAGAAGAGATAAAAAATAGGTTGATATTTTTAGAGGCTAGGCAGGCCCAGTTAAATAGTGAGAACCCTGTTGTGTCTACCAGTCAGAAGGCTAAACCTCTTCTCAGCTCTTTTGATCCTCAATATGACCTTGAGATCATGGCATCTTGTGAAGTTAAAAGTGAAAATGAAAAGATATCAGTTGAGGATGCCAGTGAAAGAACTAATGAGGACTCCCATTGCAATGTTGAGGCATCTGGCCATAAAAATAATGATGTGGTTGTGGACAGCAATGAGCAACTTTTTGAATGGATTTGTGGAGATAATTGTGAGTATTGTACTCAAGACAGAGAAGATATAAGAAAATAGAGAAATAGTTTCATATGTGAACCATTGCCTTCTTTTCAAACACATGGGGATGATGAAGAGTAATCAAAGATTGAAACAAGTGCTAGTGCAGAGCATGATTGTTCTTTATTTGATGGCTATTTTGCTTATGACACACAGGCTGATACTCCTCCACAAAGTGAATCCATGGATGATGAAGATGCATGTTCTGCTGCCCATGAACCTGCAGCACACTTTGATGAAACTGAGACACCTGGGTCACCCATTTATGACACATATGGTGGTGAGGATCCATTTGAGTATGGTGAAGGTTTGAGCACTGTTTTTGACTTGGATTCTGTTTCTCATCCTGATGAAAGAGAAACCAACATACATCAGGTAAGTGATTGTAAAAATGTACCTGATTGTAAAGAGGTGTCAGAGCCTGATCTTTTCCAGCCTGGTGTACCAGATGATTGTGTGCAAGATGTGCACAACTATGATTTTGAAAGCTTTTCTTTTGATGTGCCAGCATATGAAATGAGCCCTGATTTTCCTAGTTGTGTGGTGGACTCTGAATGTTTCCTGTTTTCAGTCTAGCTAGGAGATCATTTCACAATGCATATTGCTGATGTAGATGATGATAAGTGTTACATACCATTTGAATATGCATTTCTTGATAAATTTGACACCCACATGTCACATAATGTTGAGGGTTGTCTGCATAGGGGTGACAGTGACAAGCTAGATCAGAGGGTTGAATATGCAGATGGCAAGGTTTATTTGTGGGTAAGTCATGACGGTGTCTCTAGGCTTGACCCAGTACATGCAGATGAAAACAAGACATTTGACAAGGGGAGATATAGGTTTTTCTTTTCTTGGTGGCTTTAGGCCATCAAGTGTGTTTGGTGTTGCAGGTCAGTGCAGTATTTGACTCTGTGCCCAATGGATAAGGGACTGGTCTACATCCCAGAGATCTGAAGTTCTCAGTGCAGTCTTGCACCTGCACATCCCCAATCAGAGCCTATGTTGGTAATTATTTGTGTCTAGGGCTTTAAACTTGAATGTTTGCTAATTTTCTCCTTCAAACCCTAAAATTTATGAGTTGCGGGATCTTGTTCTGTTGCTGGAATTACTATCGGCCCCTGAAAATGTTAAAAATTTGAGTTTCATGCATTTAGGAATGCATTTCGAGCCATAGTTTCTAGACCCTAAATGTTTCTAAGTGTGGCTAGAGGGGTTTAATTGTGCCAGTGCTGCGAAATACTCCACGTGGAGGCACCTGAAAGACTCAATGTTTCGCATCTCTGCCAAGTTTCCAAGGGACCCTTTAAGTTTCTTTTATGTTTCAGGTGTGCGCGGAAGGCACCACGTGGAGGCTTCCGAGGGACACAAAAGAAAGCAACTCAAAAGCCTCGTGGATGATGCCAAGTGGCAGCATCCGCCAAAGTTTCTGATAGACCCTTAATGTTTCTCATAGGTAGCGCGGATGATGACATGTGTCAGCTTCCGCATAAGTTTCAGAGTGGGGCCTTAAAGTTTCTGAGGAGCGCGGGGCCTGACAAGTGTCGGCCCCTGCATAATGTTTCATTTCATTTTTTGGTGCTAAGTGTTGACGCGGTGGTGGGTCCCAGTAAGGTTTCTAGGCTGCAGCGGATCTTGCCAGGTGTCATTCTCCGCGGGAGTCCCAAAATGTTTCAAATGTTCCTCAAGAGCCCTGCGGAAGGTGCCATGTATCACTCCCCATTAAAGTTTCTAAAACGTTTCTGAGCAGGGGCAGAGCGTGCCACGTGTCTTTTGTAGCTACTACGGAAGCTGACACATGTCAGACTCCGCGTTGTTTCTATTTGTTTCTAAGTGTGGCGAAACACTGAGGTGGGCCCCAGCATATGTATCAAATGTGTCGGAGTGCGACACGTGGCGGAGGCTCCCGGGACTTCAACCTGTTTCTCTCAAGTTTCTACATGTTTCAATATTCAACAAAGCATTGAAGTGGGTCCTAGTGAGTATCTCAAGTGTCGCGGGTGATGACAAATGTCATCTTTCATATAAGTTTCAAAGCGGCCCCTTAAAGTTTCTGAGTAGCACGAGAGGTGCCAAGTGTTGCAGTCCGCTATGTTTCAAAGAAGACTCTTTTGTGTTTCAAGAGGGCGCGGAGCCCGCCATGTGTCTGCCTCCGCCAAGCTTCCGATGGAGTTTCTTTGGGTTTCAAGGGTGCTACGGGGCTTGCCACGTGGTGGCTTGCACGTGAGGGTCCGGCAGTAGACTCTTGGCGAGAAAAAATTAGGGAAAAGCAATGCGATGGCCCAATGATAGAAACTACAAGTGTCTACATGGCACAATATCACTGGGCAGCGACTTTTCAGTAGTTTTTGAGGCCATTTGATCTCGACGACTAGAGGATATATCGACGGCTAGGTTTTAAAGTTGCATCGTGGGTTTTTTCCTGAGTATCTGTGACCATTTTTGGCAGGAGAAACTTGTTGTGGTTGCATTTCTAGGGGCTGCGGGTTGGTGAAGCAGTAATGGCGATTTTGCAGGGGCGCGATGGGACGATGATGGACAGGTCAACTACCAGATTTAAGCGAAAATGTCCCTGAGTGGCGGCTTGGATCCTGATCTCACCTGCTCTGTTCTCTATTTCTGGCTGTTGCATTCAATTTTGAGTGCCACTTTTCAGTACTGTGTATCTGGTGAGATTTTTGGCCTCCCATGTAATTAATGCTAAGTACACAGTTTTGCTATAAAAGGCAGACTATGTCACTCATTTAAGGTTGTTGAAGGCCTAGGGCATTTTTGTATAAATAATGAAGAACAGGGCATGAACTTGGTTGTTCCATCCCATTTTGGAGTTTATGTGTTGCAGCATGTATGTATTTTGCACATATGTTTAGTTTCAGTGTTGATTTATATGAAAAATGCTTATTGCATGTGTCTATCTACTTGTCTCCATTTGCTGCATGTTATTCTCCTTCTTTTGAATCTGGTTGATAAGGGTTTCGCAGATTCTAGGGTATAGATATCTATACTGCATGTTTGATCTCTAACTTCCATTCAAGGAGTGGATTAAATCATTTTAGGTTGAGCATGGGGAAGGTTGCATGTCAGCAGGGATATCTGTAAGTAGAGGTAGTTAGATACCCATTCTTGGGTGATGTTTGTAAGGCAAGCATCAAGTTCAAACCCCCTGAAACTTGAGTGAAAGTTGCAAACCATCTGTTGTATATGTCTAGTTGACTCCTTGCCCAATGGATAGGCACCAGTCTGCTTTTGGGTTAGTAGTTATGAGCAAAAACCCCTTGTCTTGCATCCAGGACATTATGTCCACCCATTTCATCTCTTCCACCTGTTAGTTGTAGGAGTAGGATTAGGATCCCTGCATACTCTCATACCCAACTAGACATATATATGTCCAAGAGTGTTGCCAACCTTGTGATCTATCATGTAGATCTTGGTCCACACATGAGAGTATTCTGCCTGTTCTTGTAAAGCTAAATCATTGAGTTATTGGTCTAATCAAGGTTATATCTCTAGTTATAGGGATACCCCCCTTGGTACAACAGAACCAAAAGTGAAGGGGAGGCATCTCATGCAACCTCCCGTAATCTGTTGGCCGAATTCGCCCGTGCATTGGAACTGGCAAACCCTCTGTAGATTTGGAAACCAACATGATTAAATTGATGAATGGACTAACTACCATACTGCAATTAAGGTTGATGCGGGAACAGTGTTGTTTTCCCTCTGATAAGAGGAGAGAGAGTATCACCATGGAGAGGATACTAGATCACATGAATGCAACAATCCTTATGCCATTTTGAAACACACACACATACACTTAGTAGAGTGAGACCATGTTCATTCTTGTCAAGTTCTGTCGATGTTAAAGACCTTAGTCGATTTGTGAAGATTCTTGTCAATAATTATGCTTCAGATGAACACAACTAGTGTTCGAGAATATGCAATATTGACCTTTGTCATTTTTATAAAGCTAATATTATTTTATTTCTATATTATCATAGCTATTATTGTTATTATAGTTGCAAGATAAATCAGTTAGAATATTTCCCTTTTATTCTACTCGGCACACTCCCTAGATGCTAGGGGAGTGGGAGAGGGAGATGTCGTTTCATACTCTCCACTATCCCTACATGCCAATTCTGCATGAGTGGAGAGAGAATCTAGGGGTAATGTAATTATTATTCCCCATAATCATTCTGAGTGAGATAAGAAGAAGGAAGTAAGGTCTTGTGAGGGAGAAGGAAGGAAAAGCAAGGAAGAGAGCCCAAGAGAATTGAAAGAACAATGGTGATTGTAGCAAGGAGATTGTAGATAAAGACTTGAACTACATGTATTACAGGTAACTCTATTATACTTTATCAACTATGATAAATCTTGCCTTCAAATAGTTCAGTTAACATAGAAACAAGAATTGTTTGTATGATCTGTTAACTGTCGATCCAATTAGATAGTCCATACTAGAAAGAATTAAATAGATTGATGTTTCTAAGTTGGAAGGCCTTTCAACCATAACTTAGATGTTTATATATCTCTTTTTGATAGAGAAGCAAAATAGATTTGTAGGTAAATAGATAAGGTCGTGTCTTCAATATTCAAGGTAGATACTTGAATTCCAACTTTGCCTATGTAATTATTGAGTTCACAATGTATATATAGAGCTCATTGTATAACAGAGCTCACCATATTACATATGGAAGCTCACATATATATTGGAGTTTATCGTATAATGTATTATACTATGGGCCGGCTGTATTTATATACTAGGTTGATTATGGGTCATCTATATTTGTATACTAGGCTGACTAAGGGTCATTTGTAACCTTCTTATTAGGTCGACAACGGCCAACTATTATATTTGCAATGGCCAACTGTTATATTTTGCAATGGTTGATTGTTATATCTTACTTTGGTTAGTTGTTATATTTTGCAAAGGCTGACTATTATATCCTACTATGGCCAATTGATTATACTTATGCTTAGGTTGATGGTATTATCTCTACCTTGGCCGACTAATATACTTTACTATAGCCGACTACTATATATATTCTTAGCCGATTGTATAGTCTTTTATTTGGCCAAATGGATTATATATTATAGACATAGTATTAATTGTTTTAAGTTGTGTGCCTTAAGTGTGGCCAAGTGTGCCGAGGAAATTAAGAGCCTGACTATGTAAGGAATAAAGTCACCAGGAAGAGTTTGACTATTAGCTAAAAACCAAGTCTGGTCGTAGAAGTTTTATTATGGCCCAAATGTGTACTTATAGAGACCTAAGTGAAGGTCATTTAAGTGAAACAAAATACTCATCCCATAGCAATAGCTAATCAGGAAGATAAAGAGTGTTTGAAAAAGCTTAAAAGAAGCTAATTTGGAGTCTAAGACATTGTGTAGAAACATTTATCATTAAATCATTGTCTTCAAGTATATGAAGAAGAATGTGTTGTTACTAGAAGCCATTCTTGAGTTAATTTAGACTATGTATATTCTAGCCTTTTATAGAGGAATAGCCTTTAATTATATCTTTGGATTAGATTAGCCACCAGGAAGATGAGGGATATACTCACAACGATAGTGGTAAGTCGTAATATGAATTACTTTATTATTATGGTATCTTTTGATATACTTGAGGAAGTGTATTCAATCCTATGGTATTCAAAACCATAGTTATCTTTGACAGATTATGAGTTGAACGACTATATTCTTGACTAAAATAGAAAGAGTCTTTAACCTTAAAAAATCTATGGTTTAAATGTTAGAATTTTTCTTGTATAGAGAATACACTGAGTAGGAGAATAGGTTGATAGGGTATTGAGTAGGTGACAAGATGTCATAGGCCCATGATTGCAAGAATGCAAAGAGGGACTCAATATATGTTATATAGTCAACTAATTTCTCACCTTAAGACTTGTCAAAATGACTAGTAGATAAGGATTATGATATATCTTTATAACCAAAATGGTATAAGAAAGTTGAAAGAATTATTTATTTATATGATAGAGTAATAAGAGTGTTGTCTCTAGGTCAAGAAAAGAGTGAGTGAACATATGACTATATCTATATATATATGAAACTTTGGCCAAATTAATACAAAAGTCACTAATTGCATTGTCAATTCAAAGTGTACCAGATAAGGTAAACAATCAGAATGGGTCATACATAGATAGAGCTAGACTAGAGTTGTAACCCGATTGTCTTTATCTAGGACACATCATTAGTTCTCAGATGGCATATGGAATCAGTTCATTCTCATTATCTATTACCCTTGTGAAGGGAAGGGCCACTTCCAGGAAGGAAGATGAGTGAGGGACCGTTGTTCTATGGATGGAGGAAAATCACTAGGGTGATGCTCTCTCTCTCTCTCTCTCTCTCTCTCTCTCTCTCTCTCCTGTAGTTGACTACCGAAGACTTGTGAACAAGAATACATTGCTTATTTTGTAAATGATATTGATAAAAGTTAAAAGTCATGAGAAATATGACCTTTTGCTATATGTACAATTTGTAAGTCGCATGTGAAGTGATATTCTTTTGAAATATGTATATTGCACTTGGATATTGTCAATCTAATATATTGATTTGGATAATCCCTTTTTTTTTTAAATGTTTAGCATGATTATTTGCTTAATTATGATTTGAGTTTTGTAATATTCCAATTGTGATGTTACATTGTGCTTCATCCTTGACATATCTACTAATCTTTAACAAGCATTCATCTTCTTCTCTTGAGACTGACCATTTCCATATCCATCAATTAGTATCCATTTCTTCTCTTCTCTCTTGAGCTTGACCATTGCCTTTGATCTTTACCCTCCATCTTTTGAGCTTCATTGTAAAATCTATTTCATCCTTGTCGACAAATTTTCCTAATGTTCCTTCATCATTTTGTTCATCATTCATATTTTGACCACTCTTGGGAGCATAACCCATGGTGTTTCCCTTACTCATTCATTCGTCATGCCATCACTTAGGGGAATGAGACTAAGATTTCCTTGTGATCCTTCTTTTGATCTTTATCTAAAACTACACCTTAAACAAATCATTTTCACCTTTAGCAACCAATCACTAAAAAACCAAACAATCAAACCTAAAACAACATAATCATTAATCAAAACATGCAACGTAATCAAATAAATCTTGATGCAATAAACTAAAATGAAATCGTTAAATCAACTTAGTCACTATCCTTATCTTGAATGTCTCTCTTTGTTCATCTCTATCACCAACCAACCTAAGGGGGCATATATTTCCCTTTTTAGCTTACTATTACTCACCACTTTTGACTGCAACCATTTCAAGCAAGCAACCAATTTCTAAATCATAACCAATCTAGGCCTATCCTATCAAATCAGTAATTGATGACATTAATCTAGTTTCTAATTGGGTTGACTAACATCTTTAGCCATAGGGTGGATCCCACCAAAATGCCACATCAATCCAACCAATTTCCAAAATGGGGTGGCTCCCACCAAAAAATGTTGCATCAAATCAAACCAACCAACTAACCAAAGCCAAGATCTCTTTGGGTTGGCTTCCATCTTTAGCCACAGGAGGCTCCTACCAAAATGCCATATCAACCAAATGAGTTCTAGTCATCATTTAGTACTTTTCCTGTTACCCTAGCCTAGCCCCTTCCTTCTTATCATCATTGCTATCCAGAGCTTTCAATCAACCATGTTTCCAAGGTATCAATTTCTAATTGCCATTAGCAAGTCACTTCTACATTTTTCCTCAACTTTTTAGGGAGCAAATCTTCATAGATCCCTCCCACAAAAAATAAAGGGTTAGAAATTTTCAAACAATCTGCATATCTATTTGTTTGTATCTATCTAGAAAATTAAGTTTGTTGCACTTTGCATATACCATTGTAGTCTTCTTTTCATGCATCATCCTTTCCTAGTTGTTTTTGTTGAACACAATGAGATGTTAAGAGGGGGTGAATTAGCATACACTAAAATTTAACTAGTTGTTTACCAAAACAAATTGAATAACATAGAGAACAAAAAAGAAATCATGCAACACACATAACACCAAAATTTTTACATGGAAAACCCTAAAATAGGGAAAAACCAAGATGAGGATTAGCTCACAATATATTATGCTCATTGCCAGAGTGTTACAACTTTGTTTTAGGGCTACAACCCAAGGAAGCTACAACTCCCTATATTTGTGCTTACAATAATTACAACTTTGATTTAGGGCTACAACCCAAGGAAGCTACTACTCCCTAAGTATTATTCTCACTACAATAGGATTTGCAAAGAAAGTAACTAGATGGACTGCTATAAAGAAAACATCTGGCTTATGTTGGTAATGTAGTCTTCTATTTTTGCTCAACACCTGACCTCAAACTGATTCTACACACTTCACATATTTCATTATGCTCTGCTTATCTTCTCTCTATATATCCTCACTCTCACAATGAACTTGATCTTCTATAAATATCCTCTGCAACACTTCAAAACATTGATTAGGGCGTCATCATAATCAACATTGGATGAAACGTGTAACTCTTCACAAGTCGACATCAATACATACAATAACTTTTTGCAGACCTTAGGAATTCATGAAGGGGATCAAGACACATCTTTTCATACCTTCTAGAGTTAAGGAAACTAATCAAGATCCTCTGCACATATTAGATACTTAACCAGTTGGCTCAAAACTGCTCAGGACTGCTAACTATCTATCTTCATACTGCCAGGGAGAAGACAAAAATTCTATGCGGACCAAAAATTCTATGCGGACCAAGAATTCAATCATGCATGATCTCAACATCATTCATACACCTTACTGAAGAAGTGTCATATGAAACTATACATTTGCAAAATAGGAAACATGACTGTTTGTAAGAAATAGAGCATTGCGGACCACATGTGATACTTCACATCTCAAGCTATGACATTGCAGTGTAATACAAGACCTGAAACCTTTTTGGGAATGAGCTTCAACATCATTATATGTTCCTTATTAGATCTGCACACTTGTATCTAACAATGCTAGAGGAATTCAAGAGTCTGACATGGATAACTAGGAGTCTGGAGGATAGTTATACTCAAATATTTACTTGCAAACATAATTGTTTGATGTGGTATCAGAAAATGGAATTTGTCTGTATGTGGATCATGCTTGATATACCTTGGACCATATAATACCTCCGCATAGGCTCTAATGGCTGATCTATACACATTTCTTCCTACACAAAACTCAAACCTGGGCAAATGGGCTTCGAAACAGTCCGTATTGCCTTTGTCAAAGTGATGGTCGATACTCTGTTCCTTGTACCTTTTTATGCTGATGATGTGAGGACTTGAAAAATTGGATTTGTCATTTCAATACCTAAATAAATCTATCTTCAAAACCACAAGATTGAATCTTTCTCTGTGGAGGAATGTAGACCAGAACAAGATGACTCTGCCTTAGGATGTGCACTATGAATGCCTTAGTCAGATTCCTACTTCTTATCATTAAGTTTGGTACACCCAACTGATTAGATATACATGTGGGGATACTGGAACCATGCAAGAACATAAGTTTTTACCTCCATACCATGCTCACACACCCAAATAATCACCTTACCATACTTAGACTATTTTCTCTTCTCTCAAACCGGTTTGCCTTGACCATACTAACTCTTCCTCTATAAAAATTTGTTGATACATTTATATATACTATGTTGACATCAATGACAACACATATTACTAGGAATCTCCCCCTTTGTCATTGATGCAACATATACTCCCCCTTAGACATGTATTCATCTCTCCCCTTTGGCATCAAGGACAAAGGGAATGTTATCCTTTGCATGTATCAATTCAAAAAAAAGACTATATAGACTCGTCCTTACAAAAGATTTCTAAACTATACTCCCCCTAACTATGATTTCTAGTTACAAAATTGTACCTTTGAAAACCAAAATGGTACTTCCATTGTACTCAATACCTCCACATATATACATTGTTGCAAAATTTGTCTATACATCATACTACTTACTTGGTAGGATCTCCTTATGGGTTATCTTCAATTGGGTACAAGTTGTGTCCCAATGGCCTTTTACTGAAGAAAGAGAGTTGTTGTGACACTCAAATTAAATATACAAATTTTCATATTTTTCCACAATGCTGGGCATTGTAAACTTCTGTGCTACCTTTTCTGCTTCAGTCACAACTTTTGTCATAGAGGTAAGTGTTAGGCTTATAATTTCTTCAGGTAAACTGTACTCTCTTATAATTTGATCTTTTTGTTGTTGCAGTAGATAAAACTGAGAGTGCAAATTTTCAATAATTGCTCTAGTTGCCCCATCACTATCCTTTAAGGGATCATACAAACCAGATACATGTGAAATCTATGATTCTATGGAGTCCATATGATCCTTTATGTTCCTTGTAGACACATGCCATTTCAGACAAAATTGATACAACAAAGTGGCCTCTTCTATACACTTCTAAAAATCTTTTATCTTATCTTGCAATTCACATTGTGTGAATTTACACACATATCATAAACATTTTTCAATCTCTTATCATTTATTTTCTTTAAGGCATCCTTTTTTGCCTTTTCTTCCATTTGAGATGAATGATCTTTAAAAGAATCGAGTAAGAATTTTAACTATTGTACAGTAGCCAAGGATGTATCAATTTTTACCTCAAGCATATAGTCTTGGATGACTTTTACTACTTCATCCAATAATTCTGTATTCTGCTGGTGTTGATGTAGAATTTCGTTTCTAGCATATGAATGTAGAATGTTACCAAGATGTAACTTATGCAAGGGGTTAATATTAGTCAAATCTACCTTCCCTTCTTGCATAGGAACTTGTAATAACTATGGAGATACCACAGGTTGGAACTACATTTCTAAACTTATTAGGTCTATGAATGAATCATTTGATTCTTAACTAATCTCTTTTGCTCCACCTTGATTCATCTCCAAAGCCTTTTTTTATCAGCGGTAATCATATCTTTGTTTGGTCCTTCATGTTGCTCTATGTTCACAAAGACATTTTGTTTACCTTGCAAACTTATCTAATCATCCATATGAGTAGTGTCTTCTAAAAAATTATGCATGTCTTGCATACTTATCTAATTATCCATTTGTTTAGAGTTCTTCGGAATACTTTGTTCATCTTTCTTTTTATCTTTCTCAGCAGTATCCTGAGGACTAGGATCAACATTTACATTTTCTTGCAACTTTTCATTATCTTTCTCTTTTTCAATCTGTTCTTCTTTTTCTAGAAAGGATGCATTAGCATGATTAGGTGATTGTGGTGGTGAAATATGTGGTCGTTCCACATCCTCTGGTTTTCTTACCTCACCAAGTATCCTCTAAGTGATTTCTTTAGTTTCTTTTGTAATTTGCTCAATGTCCTCCTTTCTGTTTTGCATAAAATTGTCTACTTTGTACTTTGTTCTGAGCTCTTGAGCTTGTCTTTGAATCAATTTTTCTTTTTATTCCTTAGATAGAGAAGCACTAGCTTTATCCAAAGCATCTTGTCTAAATTTCTCTTCTAGTGCCATAGTGTCATCTCTATCCCTTCTGTAACAACCATATCCATTTTGACTAGAAAAACTAGGTTTTAACAAAGGTAATTTTTTTTTTTACTAGGTAATCAAATACTACAGAACCTTTCTACTACCAAGTATAACATTTTTCACTTTAACTTAAACATGATTTCATTTTTCATAAAACTGAAAGAAATGATATACAATAAACATTTTGTTCTCTAACAATTTGAAATTTTCTTGAAACAAATAAAATATTGGAAACATACCATTAACATGCATCTTGATTGTCGACCCATCACATTCAAGACTCAGCAATCCTTAGTATTTGGAAGAGAAAGTATCTTCAAGGAGCTTAACGTCCAACCACAGACCGTCGGTCTCCCACACTCCTTCCTAACCGGAAGTGGCCCTACCCTACTCAAGAGGATAGACTTAGGATAACCATCGGTGTTTGCCATCTGAGCTCTGGTGTTGTAACTTACGTGTCTTGTTATCGTGTAGATCCCTAGATACCCTCTAGTCATGCATGACTCTCCACAAGAAACGCCATCCAATCACAGTGAACATTCGATGCACTTGAGGATCGTGCACCACCTTGGCCAAAGGATTTGTTTTTAAATAGCGTTCTAAGAACGCATGAACTTAGTTCACCCACCCTACTCGATTTGAACTGATCAAAATCCTACAGTTTCCTATTTGTAAGGTTTAAACAAATGTCGACCTCGATGACCTCAAAGTTTTAGGATTTTCTCCTGCAATAGCTCATGGCACAACGTTTACTCTAATCCTAAGTTTATGGTTTCATAATCCCATATTCCTGTAAAAACATCGTTTAATAACGCCACTCCTAAGTGGTTTCAAACTTGGCTATTCAGTTCCCATGTTTATACAACAACTCAAGTATCTAAAACAATATCCAGTTATCCCGGAGTTAAGGTTTTGGACTCATAAAGATCTACAAGATATAGCGACACTAGAATCATCGCATGCAATGTAATCTAGACTCAAAATGCGGGTTTTCCCACCCTACTTGTTCATTACAAAAACATGACGGTTTTCGACCAATACTAATACTTTAACTTCCTACTCCCCTTTCCAAGTCAAATAGTTTCACATGATTCATAGAGATAAGAGTCATATATAAGATAATAAAGGGTTTGGAATCTTTCTTACGACATTAGAGATGACCAACCACATGGTCGACCTCTAACTAAAAAAATATAAGACGAATAAGACACTAGCTGGTTACAACTACGTCTCCGGTTGTCAAACACACTAAAGTTTACGTCAAACATGCTTTAAATCTAAGGTTTTAAACTCCTATACAACATGCACGTGGAGCAATGTGTTTTCTCTCTATGGAGCTATCGTTTCAAGTGCACCAAGGGCAGTTTTACGTTGATAATACAGTCTTAAAGGAAACTTTCTAATCATAAGTCATTGCCAATCGTTTGAAGAATGTAGTTTACATTTTGCATCATGTAGTGTTCATTCCTAGATGTGTGTACATTAGAGAACTGTGTTCTATCATCATACAGTGTCGTTCATGACAAGCAATGATACAGTTTCTAAGTTCACATATTCTAATAAACAGCATGTTACTATTTCTGAGGTTTCGAATATCAAAACATAGCAATGATACCACTTTATGGATAAACCTCACATAGAAATCGCAATAGAAGACATTGTCATCATATTATATTCATTGTAAACGTATTACTTTATCTTTGCAATCAAGAGACACAAAAACTGACTTAGACCATGAAGAAAGAGGATAGAAGAACCTATCGACAGGGTTTATTGACTGTAGTTTCAAGCTCCCGATGATCTTTGCAGACTCTCTACTCTCTGCACACATATCCACGTCCTCCTCCGACAAGGCGTGCTTCCTCAGGTTGTCAAAACACTATCTGGTCTGCTAGTTGAGCACAGCGAATTCCAAAAGACTCTAATCCCCCTCCACTCTGTCATCTTTTCTTGTTTCTAAACAACGACCGTCTCCAACTAACTCCCCTCCCTCTGCGTCGATGGAGTATATATCACATTTAACTCCCACTTTCAATTTCTAACTCCACCTCTCTACTCTCCTCCCGCACCCACGATGAAGGAGTAAACAACATTCAACTGCCGTTCCACTAAATTCTCCATGGCATAACTCCTCCACAGCTCTACGAAGAAGGAGACTCCACTCTATCTGTGGTTTCCTTTTGTTTCTCAACAACCACAGCCCCCACAACGATGACGGAGCATCCACATTTATGTCAACAGTTACACTTTTATCACAACTGCATAACCTCCTCCCTCACGCGCCCACGGAGAAGTAGAATCTCTGCATTGAATTCACAGCCGTCACATGCCTAAACACAAGGGTCAACATAACTGCAGCCACCCGACTCCACTTTTGCAGCGGCCACAGCAAGATGGAGGTTGTAAATGACGACGTGGCAAAGCAACTTCGTCATTCATCCACATGGAGACTTCTAACCTTTGACGAATGCAACCTAACATCACTAGAGGAGTGAAACTCTCACAAGGTGATATCTAATAAATGCAAAAGGTGACTCCAAGGTCGAAAAGAGGTAAAGAATCAAAACCGACTAAAATAATAGAGTATGGGTTTGATCCAAGACAACTCAAGTCATAAACTTGAAAAGAAAAAGACGTATTCGCAAAGGATGACGTCCCAACTGGCAGAGCTTGGGCGAAAACCACTTGACTCGACGAGAAGCTGACATCAAGCAAACTGATGAAAAATACCTCCTGCTAACTCAGTTATGACTTAAACGATTTTGGAATATCCTTCCAAATGATGACAAAACAGATATAGCATAAATTGACTTCACATTCGACTTCCGTCGATTTTACAAAAAAGGGAATAAATTCACAACACATGATTAACGCGGTTTGACGACAATCACGACGGATTGGTCATAACGCATCACTAGGTTTCTAAATCGTTTGACACACAAAATGACTTCTCGCATCCTTCAACTACGAGACATGATCCACAATCCGCCACAAATGGGTTCATCTATTTACCTACAAATGACATAATAATCATCTATATAAGACGACTCCTTTTGGTGGACTTGCGACAACCAAGTCGATTCCAAAATTCTCTATGACGACTTACAAAAAGGGTGCTACACCTTATCTTCAGACGTCGACATCTAGTCTTCAACTATCCCAGTCGAAAAACAAGACTAAATTGATGGCTTCAAGGTTTATCTACTTGTTTGGCGTTCTCAGTAACAAACACCCATGGTTAATTTCCAAAGTCTATACTCTCTCTCAAAGATACTTTCTCTTCCTATCGAACATGGTCCACCTGTTCCTGGAACGACAGTCTCACATACAATTTTGTGGTCAAAGCACCTATGTTCCAAATCGAAGCATACTATATCCAAACAGCATTTCTCTTAACAAAAAGAACATTTAGTCTACAACATCACATTGATCATAATCAATAGATTCTAAAATTTCATATAACTAACTTTGTATAATAAATCATTAGTTTCCATGTCATCCACAACACATTATATACTAAAATTTGCAAGAAAGTAAATAGCATATTCGATTCCAAAAAGAGGGATGTAACATATCCTTCCCCTTTAAAAATCATCGTCCCCGATGATTAAGTTTATCAAGCAAAATTTAACTTAAATTTTTATAGTGCAACATTAATGTCTTTGAAAAGTTTGGAAATCTTTGGTAAATGTCTTTATAATCTTCCCAAGTGGCGTTATCCTCGCCATATTGGTCCCACTAAATTTTGCATTACAAAACTTCTCGATTACGTAAATGAAGTTTACGCATTTCGAGCACCTTGAGTGGCTCGATCACAACCACCCTGGGTTCTTGCATTTGTAAGGAATTCCAGTTAAGGATGTGGTTATTACCTACAAAATATTTCTTTAAATACGAAACATGAAAAACATTATACATCTTGGACAAGGCTGGAGGTAGAGCAACTTTGTAGGCAACTGGATTGATAATCTCAAGAACTTCGAAAGGTCCGACATAACGAGGAGCCAATTTCGAAGATTTACCAAATTTTATTGAACTCTTTTGGGGTTTCACTCGCAAAAGCACTTTCTCGCCAACAGAGAAGTGTCTAGGCACTCGTTTGCGATCTGCATAACTCTTTTGCCTGTCATTGGCTTCTGCCAACCTCTTCCTAATCATTATTACTTTTTCTTCCATATCAGCAAGCATTGCAGGTCCAATGCTTATCCTATCTTCCAGCTTATCCCAGCTTATAGGAGTTCTGCATTTCCTTCCATATAATGCTTCAAATGGCACCATCTTAATGGCAGAATGATAGGAATTGTTATAAGCAAATTTGACAAGAGGTAGATATTCCTCCCATCTGTATTGCTGATCCATGCAATATATTCTCAAAAGGTCTTCTAATACCTGATTCACTCTTTTTGTTTGTCATTCAGTTTCGGGGTGATAAGCAGTACTCACATTAAGTTTAGTCCCTAATGCAGAAAATAAGGTTTGCCAAAATCGTGAAGTTATCCGAGCATCTCTATCAGATATAATCTTTTCAGGTAAACCATGCAATCTAAAAATTTCTTGCACAAATTTCTGAGCCAAAAGATGAGCTCCATCCATCGAATTTCCCGGTATGAAATGTGCGACCTTGGTTAGTTTATCCACAACAACCAATATTGCATCATGCCTATTCTTAGACATTGGTAACCCCTGGACAAAATCCATACTAACAACTTGCCATTTCCATTCCAGAATATCATGCGGGTATAACAATCCAACAGGATGTTGGTGTTCTGCCTTAACTCTCTGACACTCCAAACAGCTAGCTACAAATTTTGCAGCATCGCTTTTCATTCCCTTCCAGAAATATAGTGGCTTGACATCCGCTAACAGCTTTGTTACACTAGGGTGTCCAGAGTAAGGAGCATAGTGAACTTCCTTCCACACAAGGTTTCTAAGTTCTACTGAATCAGGAACGTAGATTCTTCCCTTGAATCTCATCAATCCATTGGATTCAAAACTGAATCTGCCATATCTTGGGTCCTTAGGGTTTAAGTGCAGAGCCTGTTTCACTTGATCATAATACTCATCTCCAGATAAGTTTTGCATTACTAAGTCTTTAAAGTTAGCATGTATGGAGATTATAGAGGCTATGTGCCTTCTTCTACTTAAGGCATCAGCTACTCGGTTTTCCTTGCCTTTGATATAAGAAATTTCAAAGTCATAATCTGATATTAATTCCAACCATCTCCTTTGCCCTGCATTGAGATTAGGTTGTGTAAATATGTAGCGAAGGCTTTGATGATCAGATTTTAGAATAAAAGTCCTTCCCAACAAATAATGTTGCCACATCTGAAGGGCGTGAACCACTGCTGCCATCTCTAGGTCATGAGGAGTGTAGTTCTACTCATAGTTTTTTAGCTTCCTTGACTCATAGGCTACTACCCTGCCCTCTTGCATAAGCACACCTCCCAATCCTTCCCCCGAGGCATCAGTGATAACCTCAAACTCTCCCTCAAGATCAGGAACTTTCAGAATTGGAGCAGTTGTTAATTTTTCTTTTAACAAGTCAAAAGCCTTTTGACATTCATCCGTCCAAACAAACCTTTTTCCTTTTCTCTGCAAGGAGGTAATTGGGCTAGCAATGCTTGAGAAATTTAATACAAGTTTCTTGTAATACCCTGCCAATCCCATGAAACTTCGTACCTCTGACACATTGGTAGGTTCAGGCCATTCCATAATAGCTTTTATTTTGGCCGGATTAGCTGATATCCCATCAGCTGATATTATGTGCCCCAAATACTATACTTCTTTCTGAAAGAAGGTGCACTTTGAGAGTTTCCCATACAATTTGTGTTCTCTTAATCGTTGCAAGACTATTTGAAGATGTCGTGCATGCTCCTCTTCATTTTTGGAATAAATCAGAATATCATCGATGAAAACTAGCACAAACTTATCAAGACAATCTCTGAAAACACTATTCATGAGATTCAGGAAAGCAGCCGGTGCATTGGTCAATCCAAACGGCAACACTGTGAACTCATAGTGACCATACCTCGTTCTAAATGCTGTCTTGGGAATATCTTCATCTTTCAGCATTAACTGATGGTATCCAAATCTCAGATCTCTCTTAGAAAAGACTGATGCACCACGCATTTGGTCAAATAGATCATCAATACGTGGCAAGGGATACTTGTTCTTTATTGTCGCCTTGTTAAGCATCCTGTAATCTATGCACAACCTTAGAGTTCCATATTTCTTTTTGACAAATATAACCAGGGCTCCCCATGGTGATACACTTGGCCTAATTAGATTCTTAGACAATAGCTCCTGCAACTGAGCTTTTAATTCCATAAGTTCAGTGGTAGTCATACGATACGGAGCTTTAGAGATTGGCTCCGATCCTGGTTTAATATCTATGCCAAAGTCAAATGTTCTCTTCGGAGGCAAGCCTGGTAACTCCTCGGGAAATACATCCCTGAAGTTGCATAGATATGGATATCTTTCTTCAAATGTTTGTTTCTCCAAGGTTTCCTCTACTAGGTCCATTTTGACTGCAAAAAGTTGACATCCCTTTCGCCTAGCCCATTTTAGTTGTTTTGAAGAAATGGATCTAATCATTATTTCTCTTTGAATTCCTTGAAGATTTATTGTTTTGCCCGTCTCATCCAGACACTCAATGGTTTTATGAAAATAATCTACCTTGGCTCGATGTTTCCACAACCAATTCATTCCTAAGATGACATCATAGGACCCTAAAGGCGCTACGTATAAATTTGCTTCAGTGGTGAAGTTAGAAACATCAATCTTAGCTTCAAACAAACATTACTCTACCTGAGCCTTAGAGTTACTTGCATACTCAACTATCCATGGTTTCGACATAAAACTAGCTTTTCTAGAAAATTTACTTAAGACTCTAGGTGACACAAATTTTTTTGTTGCACCAGTATCAATTAGAATAGAAACAGGGACTCCAAATAAGGTACCTGTCATCTCAATAGGGGTGATCTGATACTCCGCTTGTCAATTGTCAAGAGCGGCATGAATCCTTTGCTAAAATGCTTCCTGTTGCGAAGGAAGTTCCGTGTTCCTAGGCTTCCCATTCTGCTTCTTGTTAGGGCAACGGTTGGCATAATGATCTCCTCCACAAGAAAAGCATCCTCCTATAGGTCCTTGCTTCTCAGATGGCCTACTTGCAGAATCATCATTCTTCTTAAAATTAACATTTCTCTTATAATCTTCACCTCTTTGCTCATTACCAAATCCCCCTTGATTCTTTCGATTTCCCTTATCAAACCTCCTGTTTCCATATCCCTTGTCATTTTTCCTTTTATAAGACTAATCATTGTAGTTCTTATCAAACTTCTTGCGTTTCTTATCAGGGTAAGCAGAGATAGATTTGATCTTCTGCTCCTGTTTAATTTCCTTTTCATAAACTTGATCCATTGTGCTTGGACCATGCACCTCCACCTCACCGCCGATCTGAGGATTGAGTCCCATGATGAATTTTCTAATTCAAAATCTTTCATCCTTTTGGTATTGAGGAACATACTTCAGTAGTCTAGTGAATTTTTCTACGTACTCGACCACAGATAGTTCACCTTGCCTGAGGTTTTGGAAATCTGTTAATTTTTGATCAAAATATAACTGACGTAACCACCGTTTTCAAAATAGTTCCACGAACTCATTCCATGTCACCTTCAAAGGACTTAATTCCAGCTCTGATGTCTTATTCATCCACCAAGTGGATGCTTCCCCAGATAGCTGATATGCTCCCCACATGGCTTTAGTAACCTCAGAGTAATTTCTGATCTCAAAATATTTCTCCATCTCCGTTAACCATGCTTCTGCTGCATCTCTGGTTTTCGTTCCATCGAACTTTGGAGGGTTAACCTTCTTCATATTCTTAGATAACTCTAATGCAAGTTTATCTTTGGTTTTTCTTTGGACTTCACTGTCGTCAAGATTTTCACTTGACGTGCCATTTTCCCAATGTTTACTCTTGCTTGTATAATGTGAGTTCTCATTTTCACCCTCTATGTTGCCAGTTTCATCCATTTTCTTTTCCAATTTGTTCAACCTTTCCCTGGTTTCAGTAAGCATGTTTAGAATCCTATCCAACTTGTCAGTGGAGTTTTCTTGAGAGTTATGACCTTCCTGATCCTCCCCCTCATTAAACTCTGATTGGTCCATGATAGTTTAGTTTCTCACCTAATTAAACATATACTAATCAGTTTTATGCTTATCATATTATATAACATCAAAAGAAAACAACAATTGATCATAATCATAATTGTTCTCAAACCAAAATTTTGTCTTTATTCAATTTGCAAAATTGTTTCAACATCATTAGAGATAGACATATCTCATGTTTTTACTCAGTATTATCTAGTGGAGTGTAACCTTCGGATTCATTGTCCGACACATAATCACGAGGTGTATATCCCTCAGACTCACTATCAGAAGATAGCTCAATGATCTCAGCTCTAGGTACTACACGAGGATCCCTAGTGATCATGGGTATACTAATAGGTACACTCTCAGGTACACTAACAGGTACACTATTAGGTACAATACTGGGGCAGCAGTTGATCATGATTCGAGCTACCGTCGCTGCTCCCTCTAGGAGTTCTCTCCTCACTCGCTTGAGTCATGACATTGCACTGGCTAAGGTTTCCACATCATCAAGCCAAATGTCATTTTCGTCATTAGTTTTCTCAATGGTCTTGATCATCGCAATCCATTTCTACTTAGCTTGCAGATAACGCTTCTTACCCGTGAAGGATTTTCTTGCGGTTTTCTTGATGTATACCATCCTGGCACAATAAATCAAAGCATTAGCTACCTACATAATGTTGATTTCCTAATCAGGTTAGTGGACTCATCAGCCCTAGTGTTGAACCTGGTTATCTCTGATACCATATGTAACAACCATATCCGTTTTGACTAGAAAAACTAGGTTTTAACAAAGGTAATTTTTTTTTACTAGGTAATCAAATACTACAGAACCTTTCTACTACCAAGTATAACATTTTTCACTTTAATTAAACATGATTTCATTTTTCATAAAACTAAAAGAAATGATATACAATAAACATTTTGTTCTCTAACAATTTGAAATTTTCTTGAAACAAATAAAATATTGGAAACATACCATTAACATGCATCTCGATTGTCGACCCATCACATTCAAGACTTGGCAATCCTTAGTATTTGGAAGAGAAAGTATCTTCAAGGAGCTTAACCTCCAACCACAGACCGTCGGTCTCCTACACTCCTTCCTAACCAGAAGTGGCCCTACCCTACTCAAGAGGATAGACTTAGGATAACCATTGGTGTTTGCCATCTAAGCTCTGGTGTTGTAACTTACGTGTCTTGTTATCGTGCAGATCCCTAGATACCCTCTAGTCATGCACGACTCTCCACAAGAAACGCCATCCTGTCACAGTGAACATTCGATGCACTTGAGGATCGTGCACCACCTTGGCTAAAGGATTTGTTTTTAAATAGCATTCTAAGAATGCACGAACTTAGTTCACCCACCCTACTCAACTTGAACTGATTGAAATCCTACAGTTTCCTATTTGTAAGGTTTAAACAAATGTCGACCTCGATGACCTCAAGGTTTTAGGATTTTCTCCTGCAATAGCACATGGCGCAACATTTACTCTAATCCTGAGTTTATGGTTTCATAATCCCATATTCCTGTAAAAACATCGTTTAATAACGCCACTCCTAAGTGGTTTCAAACTTCGCTATTCAGTTCCCATGTTTATACAACTCAAGTATCTAAAACAATTTCCAATTATTCCAGAGTTAAGGTTTTGGACTCATAAAGGTCTACAAGATATAGCGACACTAGAATCATCGCATGCAACGTAATCTAGACTCAAAATGCGGGTTTTCCCACCCTACTTGTTCATTACAAAAACATGACGGTTTTCGACCAATACTAATACTTTAACTTCCTACTCCCCTTTCCAAGTCAAATAGTTTCACATGATTCATAGAGATAAGAGTCGTAAATAAGATAATAAAGGGTTTGGAATCTTTCTTACGACATTAGAGATGACCAACCACATGGTCGACCTCTAACTAAAAAAATATAAGACGAATAAGACACTAGCTGGTTACAACTACGTCTCCGGTTGTCAAACACACTAAAGTTTACGTCAAACATGCTTTAAATATGAGGTTTTAAACTCCTATACAACATGCACGTGGAGCAATGTGTTTTCTCTCTATGGAGCTATCGTTTCAAGTGCACCAAGGGTAGTTTTAAGTTGATAATACAGTCTTAAAGGAAACTTTCTAATCATACATCATTGCCAATCGTTTGAAGAATGTAATTTACATTTTACATCATGTAGTGTTCATTCCTAGATGTGTGTACATTAGAGAACTGTGTTCTATCATCATACGGTGTCGTTCATGACAAACAATGATACAATTTCTGAGTTCACGTATTCTAATAAACAACATGTTACTATTTCTGAGGTTTCGAATATCAAAACACAACAATGATACCACTTTATGGATAAACCTCACACAGAAATTGCAATAGAAGACATATCATATTATATTCGTTGTAAACATATTACTTTATCTTTGCAATCAAGAGACAAAAACTGACTTAGACCGCGAAGAAAGAGGATAGAAGAACCTGTCGACGGGGTTTATTGACTGTAGTTTCAAGCTCCCAGTGATCTCTGCAGACTCTCTACTCTCTACACACCTATCCACATCCTCCTCCGATAAGGCGTGCTTCCTCAGGTTGTCAAAACACTATCTGGTCTGCTAGTTGAGCACAGCGAATGCCAAAAGACTCTAATCCCCCTCCTCTCTGCCGTCTTTTCTTGTTTCTAAATAGCGACCATCTCCAACTAACTCCCCTCCCTCTGTGTCGATGGAGTATATATCACATTTAACTCCTGCTTTCAATTTCTAACTCCACTGCTCTACTCTCCTCCCGCGCCCACGATGAAGGAGTAAACAGAATTCAACTGCCATTCCACTAAATTCTCCACAGCATAACTCCTCCACAACTCTGTGAAGAAGGAGACTCCACTCTATCTGTGGTTTCCTTTTGTTTCTCAACAACCACAGCCCCCACAACGATGACGGAGCATCCACATTTATGTCAACGGTTACACTTTTATCACAACTGCATAACCTCCTCCCTCACGCGCCCACGGAGAAGTAGAATCTTTGCATTGAATTCATGGCCGTCACATGCCTAAACACAAGGGTCAACATAACTGCAGCCACCTGACTCCACTTTTGCAGCGGCCACAACAAGATGGAGGTTCTAAATGACGACATGGCAAAGAAACTTCGTCATTCATCCACATGGAGACTTCTAACCTTCAACGAATACAACCTAACATCACTAGAGGAGTGAAACTCTCACAAGGTGATATCTAATAAATGCAAAAGGTGACTCCAAGGTCGAAAAGAGGTAAAGAATCAAAACGACTAAAATAATAGAGTATGGGTTTGATCCAAGACAACTCAAGTCATAAACTCGAAAAGAAAAAGACGTATTCGCAAAGGATGACGTCCCAACCGGCAGAGCTTGGGTGAAAACCACTTGACTCAACGAGAAGCCGACATCAAGCAAACTGACGAAAAATACCTCCCGCTAACTCAGTTATGACTTAAACGATTTCAGAATATCCTTCCAAATGATGACAAAATAGATATAGCATAAATCAACTTCACATTCGACTTCCGTCAATTTTACAAAAAAGGGAATAAATTCACAACACATGATTAACGCAGTTTGACGACAATCATGACGAATTGGTCGTAACACATCACTAGGTTTCTGAATCATTTGACGCACAAAATGACTTCTCGCATCCTTCGACTACGAGACGTGATCCACAATCCACCACAAATGGGTTCATCTATTTACCTACAAACGACATAATAATCATCTATATAAGATGATTCGTTTTGGTGGACTTGCGACAACCAAGTCGATTCCAAAATTCTCTATGATGACTTACAAAAAGGGTGCTACACCTTATCTTCAGACGTCGACATCTAGTCTTAAACCATCCCAGTCGAAAAACAAGACTAAATTGATGGCTTCAAGGTTTATCTACCTATTTGGCATTCTCAGTAACAAACACCCATGGTTAATTTCCAGAGTCTATACTCTCTCTCAAAGGTACTTTCTCTTCCTGTCGAACATGGTCCACCTGTTCCTGCAACGACAATCTCACATACAATTTTGTGGTCAAAGCACCTATGTTCCAAATCGAAGCATACTATATCCAAACATCATTTCTCTTAACAAAAAGAACATTTAGTCTACAACATCACATTGATCATAATTAATAGATTCTAAAATTTCATATAACTAACTTTGTATAATAAATCATCAGTTTCCATGTCATCCACAACACATTATATACTGAAATTTGCAAGAAAGTAAATAACATATTCGATTCCAAAAAGAGGGATGTAACACCTTCTTAGGGATTTTTATAAGATTTCTGGTACTTTAGGCAAGATTTCATCAAGAGACTTGTTATATCTCATCATGTACATTGCACCTACCTTTTCAAGGATGGCTTGATCCTCAAGGGAAGACTTTGGATGAAGCACGACAGTTTCATCAAACAAATTGAAGAAGACAATGGCATTATAAACATCTAGAGAAATAGGGCCTCTAAGATGAGGTGTTGGTTCCTGAGTGACATTTTTCTTTTTCTTCTTTAATGGGGAGTTCGCTCCTCTTCCTCTTCTTCTTCTTCACTTTCTTCAATACCTTGATTCTTCTTCCTTTTGGCCTTCTCCTTAACTCTTGGTTGAATTTTTTGTTTTCCTTTCTCCTGTTTCTTTGACATTACTTCTTCTTCTTCTTTATCACTCTCAATCTCCTCCACAATGGTTTCTTCCTTCTTCTTTGATTGTTTACCCTTGAATTTTATCTATGTTCTTCAGAAACTTGTGTCTGTTTGGTAGAGGTTGTCTTTATAGAGAAAGTAGGTTGTGGAATACTAGTAGTAGATTGAGAAGTAGATCTACTTAATCTTCTCAATGTTGGATGCTCAATAGTGAGTGGCACAAGATATTTTGTAGTGTTCTAAGTAGTGAAACCTCTAGGTGGGATGCCAACCCTATTGAATAGCTTCACTTTATTCTTCTCTACCTCGTCTTCAGCCCTTTTCTTGCATATTTTGTCTTGAATTTGTTCACAAGTTCCAAATCTTTCACCTTTAGGATCTTTAGGCTAACTTAACAAAATCCCAGCATAGGCCTTAACTTCCTCATCAGGTACTTCATATGGAAACTTGGGAATCCATGAAGTCCTTAGTTCAACTGCTACCATGTAACAACAATCATTGTCCACAAGAAATGTAATGTCATCTTTGTATTTCCTAACCAAATCAGAAGAGATTCTATCCCTTTTATGCATTTTAGTTTGGAAATTCTTGAAGAAACCCCAAAGGACAATATTACAACTTTGTGATTCAAAGTTTCTTATGTATTCTTTGATTTGTGCTGCTACTGGCTTATCTTGTTGCCATATCTTTCCTTTATATCTTAGTAACTCATTCATGAAATAGAATGCCAGACAAATGATTAGTGAACCATACTTGAAGTTGTATCATGTCTCCTTTGTTCTTTTCAGATTCTCTAACAATTGATCTTTCATAACTCCACAAATCAAAATCCTTACCCTCTTTAGCCATATGATAGGTAGTGTATATGGCTATAGCAATTGTAGATCCCTCTCTATTGGAGTAGTACACTTTGTATGCAATTCCCATTGCCGCATATCTCACACTAGGGTCAATAATATCATCAATTGTTAAAGCCCTCTTGTTAAATTTGGCACCAGTTAATTCAATGACCTTTTCATTCTTGATTGATTTCAACTATGGTACAGGTCCAGTGGAACATAGCCCCGTTACAACCCTAATAGCTTCTTTTGTTATTCGATGAGGTTTGTCAAGGTTTATAAATTATGTTGCAAGTATGTGCCTAATCGGTGTTGTCATTGATGTCAACATATCTTTGTTATCATTAGTGTCAATTGTATCATATCTTTCTATTAGTCTAGAAGCTATACATGTTGAGGATATTGAAAAAATTTGCTCCTCCGAAAGAAACTGAGAGTTGTAGTGAATTACAGTGAAGACAATGTATTGCAGAATAGTCCAGAGGATTGCTCCGCATTTCTTGTATATTGGAGATCTTTGTCTGTGGATTGGAATTTATTTAGAGACATGTCTGAAGATGCTAAATCCAGAGTTTGAGCCTCTGGTATGAAGAATTGAGTGAGTTACTATCACTAGAGTAAAACTTGTTTTTTCTAATTAATCACTGGTGACAGGGAGAAAGTATTTTGCTCCACATTCCTCCGCATTGAAATATTTTGCTCTGCGGTTCTATAGGGAAGTCTGGGATGATGATAAGTGTGTACAACTCCAATGGTTTGTGATTTGGTGGTCCACAAGCTATCTTTCTTTTATGACAGTTGAAGACAGTAAAGTTCATATGCTCCAGTGTGAAGAATCTCATGGATAAAGTGGTTAGAGTTTGTGTGTTTGCTCCTGGTGATTACAATGTGCTCATGGATACCTTATGATCATGTTCCTACCTTTGCATTGGTCTGCAAGGAGTATTTTAGATCAAAGTTGAAGATTGTTCCCATATAAGGTAGCGTGTAACCAGTCTTACTCGACATGGTTAATGCTAGTAATTGTGGAGATCTCTTGATGATTGCAAAAGCATGTTGTGGCATGGAAGATCATGTTTGAGTCCTAGCTAAAGCATGGCGTGATCCACATACATCCTTTCTATACTTCCTTAGCTTAATTTGTGTATTAGGTCAAGACCTATTTTGTAAATGTTTGTAATGTCAACCTTGGAGATTGTTCCAATGGTTGATGAATGTAATGCTGACCTTGATGTACATTCCAAGGTTGAAGAATGATATATATACTTGTAATTTGGTTGTGGAAAATATGTCCTTGAGTGAAGATGCAAAGTTAAGGAAAGAAGGGTAAAAGGCAGAGCAGAGCAGAGGAAGAATTTTGCGCTTCAATGGAATTGAATTTAGGCATGAAGTAGATGCTATCATAACAGTTCAAACCCCCTGGCAGTGAGCCATCCCTTGGCAGTGAACCACCCCTCAGGGGCTAAATATTCAAAAAGGTGTTAAAATAGGTCCTGGTTAAAAAGGGTAAACATTATACTCTATAACATTTAGCCCCCACTTTAGCATGGGTATGAGCTTACATTCAAACTCACGCTAAAGGAGATGACATAATTCAATCACAACAAACATAGAAACCATGGAATGTCACCAAATTTGAGGTATGATCAAGCCCCAAAGTTTAGGATTCTAGGAGTCTATGATGATTGGTATACACATAAGACATAATTTTTGCATAGATGAAGCACTTAGAAAACATGAGATAAGACAAGGCATACACTTGAGAAATCACAATGTATACATGCCATACACAGTATACACTCTATACACAAAGTATACATAGAATACACATGAACATTCATGGAATACACATGAAGCACTCAAGAGACATACATAAGGAAGACATAGAGAGAATACATGTGAGGCACACGCGAGGCGTGAAGAACATATAGAGAATAAGAATATATGAGGAGAGTACACACATAAAAAAGCACATAACAGAAGACCTTGAGTCAGCATGACAAAAGAGACCTCAATTTCTAAAAGGTTGTCTCAATCACCATGCATCATTCCCCTTGAGATGCAATAAGAAGAATGCTAAGGGGTTAGTTATAAATGAGAAGCACAAGTGGATACAAATACATCATACATTTAATCTATCTAAAGAGAGGTGTTTCCACTAAAGGGAATACACAATCCACCTCCCACAGGAGGAATTACACGAAGCCTTGCAGAATAAGAAGATGAAGTGACCTTACTACCAAACTCTAGTTGGTGGCACAACCCTTCTTCAAAACATGTAAGGATCTTCAACAAGATAGACTCAATATCTTGTTTCTAAGTGTACCACAATCTTTTCCAAAAAGAGATCAACAAGTGCTTTGATAGAAAAATGAGAGTAAGGCTCATAGCACGATGTATGCCCCCACCTTAAAGTAATTGCTAACTCCATTAGGGAGCAATTACCTTTAAGGTAGAATATGGAAGACATATAAAATAGGCACGAGAGCTCTCTAAAAGCACATGCCCAAATTATATGTGTTTTCAAAAAGCTACATCGCGACAAGGGATTGCCCAGGTAGGATGGGCAAACCAATATGATGCTTACAGGCATGATACACAATGGCTCAAGTGTAGTCATGGTATGACATAGAGCATTGCAACAAGGTGCCACATACATAAAACATCATAGTTCTTATGAAGATGACGGAGGAAAGATCACATGAAAGTAGAGTACACATAAATTGAATCATGAAAGGATGCTAGATCATCTAAGAAAAATAGCACAATAAGTCATTCTAATGGATAGAGAGATGTGAAGGAACCATTTAGGAAATAAAATGCAAACTAACCTCATCCCTAGTGTTTGTAGTTCCCAATATATAGAAGAATTTAATGGTGTGCACAGGTGCATCGAAGGAAGGACTAGGTAGAATGTTAATGTAATATGGATAGGGCATTGTTTAGGAGTCTTGAAAGTTAAAATAAAATGAGATAAAATATTTTACCCATGATTTGGATTTGGAAATATGGGTACATGCCCTAAAAATGTGGTGATATTACTTGATTGGATGCTAATTTGAGATTAGAATGGATCACAAGAGTTTAAAATATCTATTCACACAACCCACATTAAAAACTAGATAGTGCAAGTGGATGGAATTATTAAGTGAATGGCATAGAGATTGCTTACATTCAAGCAAAAGAAAATAAGTTTTCAAATGCCTTAAGTAGGAGACCATAGATTAATACCATGATTAGTATGCAAAATGACCTAGTCAAAAGGATATATGCTAAATAAGAAAAATATGTGAGTTTGAGGTAAGTTGTGGTAGAAATCAATAATGTCAAGCCCAACAAAATTATTCAGGATGACACTTATTAAATCAAGGACAAAGTTTTATGATATAAACTATTGGTAATTTTCTCTGAATCGGTAGAGGGTTTGCCAGTTCCAATGCACAGGTAGATTCGGCCAACAGAATACGGGAGGTTGCGTGAGCTGCCTCCCCTTCACTTCTGGTTCTACCGCACCAAGGGGGTGTCCCTATTTGATAAAGATGTAACATTTACTCTGCAAATGACAGAAAGATTTAACTTTGTAATAACAGGCAGAATACTCTCATGTGTGGACCAAGATTTGTGTGATAAATCACAAGGTTGGCAACGTTCTTGGACATATTTGTCTGGTCAAGTATGAGAGTATGTAGGGGGTTCCTAATCCTACTCCTACAACTAATAGGTTCAAATTATGGAATGGTTTGAATTTGATGGTTTGGGTGCAAGACAGGGGTTTTGGATCATAACTACTTCACAAGGGTAGACCGGTGCCTATCTCAGGGCAAGGAGTCAACTAGACGTATACATAAGAATGACTTGCAACTGGCATTCAAGTTTCAAAGGGTTAGACTGATGCTTGCCTTACAAACATCACCCAAGGATGGGTACTTAACTATTCATGCTTACAAACATCCCAGCTGAGATACATTCTTCTCCATACCTTAACCTAAAACAATTTAATCCACTCCTTGAATGGAAGTAGGAGATCAAGCATGTGATACAGAAGCCTATATCCCTGAATCTATGGAACCCTTAGCAACCAAATTCAGAAGAAGAAATGCATGCAACAAGTGGAGAGGGACAACTAGACACATGCCATAAGCATTTTTCATATAAAACAACACTGAAACTGAAAATGTATGCAATGTACATTCAAGGTGCAACTCATAAACTCCACAGAGATACAACAGCCAGGAAATGCTCTGTATTTCGTTATTTACACCAAAATGCCTAAATCTTCAACCACACAGCATGAGTAACACAGTCTGCTTAATACAACAAGAAAGTGTACTCCGCATTAATTACATGGCACATCAAAAATCCACCAAATATAATGCATGAGAAATGGCACTCAAAATTGAATGTGGCAGAGGGACAAAGAGGAAGGAGCAGGTAGGCTCGGGATCTGGGCCGCTACCTGAAGGTTTTCTTCGCAAGCCTGGTAGTTCACTTGTCACCTCACCCATCGGTGCCTCTGCACGACCGCCATTACTGCTTCAGCTACCTGCAACCTTCTTTGAAACCTGTAGTAGCGTGCCCATGGAGTTTCCCACTAAAAAAATGCGGTCGCATACAAAGAAACCCATCGCTGCACAAAATTGAAAGATAGCCGTCGATTTTGATTCCATCGCTGAGATAAACGGCTCAAAACACCCTTGAAAAGTCATGAACCAATAATACTGTGCCACATAGGCACTCCATGTTCCTATCGCCGACTTTTCCTTTTCCTTGTTTTGCCATTTTCGCCCTTGTATATGCATATACAAATTCACTTTTAAATCTTTGTACATATATGATGCATATACATACAACTCATACATACAAGGCGCGGATTTCAAATTATCATGAAGCATGTTGAAGTTGCTTTGAAACCCGACTTGTATCTAACTCCTCTTGTATATCAACACACATACAAGCACTCAAACATACGAGCCGCGGATGCCAACCCTAAATTTGCTGAATTTGATCTTCACATCAGAACCGACTTGCATATTTACCTTTGTATATTTGCTTGTATGTCATATATACAATGCGAACATACAAGCCAAATATACAAACAACGGACCCCAAATTTTATACACTGCATTTAATTTCTTCTTCGGGTCTGAAATGTATGTCTTCTTTTGTATATCAGCTTGTATGTGCAAACATACAAGCAAATGCATTTACAACTGGTGGGCCCCATTTCTGACATAGACCACTGCTGACCTGTTTGCATGTTTTACCTTGTACATTTCCTTTGCATGCCGAATATACAAACTTGTTTGTATATACCTACAGGCCCCACCAAATGCATCTCTGTTGCACTGTAGCAAATGTATGTGCGCCAGCCTTTGTATATTTTTCAATGTACATTTCCATTGTATTCCGAACATACAAACAGGAATCTTCCACAGAATATACCTGCAATGTATCTTTTATTTGTATCTAACCGTTGTATGTCTAAACATACAAACCAAATATACATGCAACCCAATATGCAAGCAGCGAATGTTCCTAGAATCTTCAATGTATATTCTGCCCTTGTACATCCTCCTTTTGAACCCGATATGCATTTGGAAATGCATACAATTGCAGAATATCCCTGGGAATCTTGCGAAAGATTCTCCCTTGTACATGCGACCTGATATGCATTAAAATATGCATATAACTCAAATTTTCAACATTTTCAAAGGCCGAATGAGATTTCACTAGCCCGCTAACAGATTTGATTACTTGCACACACAGAAACCTGACACTTTCTCATGCGCGACAGGAAAAGTGGTAAAATATTACACGCGGGCCGATTAACCTAAGAACACTAAAGCACAAGAATGAAACCTGGTAACCAGGAACCCACCACAGAAGGTCATCATCAGGATAGAAGAAGCAATGCAAGACCCTATGATTCAAAAATTTTAGGGTTTGAATGGGAAAAATCTGTAAATGTTCAAGCTTAAAACCCTAAACATAAATGATCACCAACATAAACAAGGAATTCTACTGCCAAAAGAATTAGAATTGAAGGATTCATTCTTCAACAAGTACATGGGATGTTGCATACAACATGCCTAGGAGCTAATAAAATATAGGTAGACCTGAAAGGAGAGTATTGTTAGTTGAGGATGAAGAAGAAGATTACAAAATTTGTGGCATAATGTCTAGAATGTTAGCATGTAAAGGTAGAACATGGACACCCAATAGACTTACTATAACCCCATGACATTCTAGAGTGGAGGTTTGACACAATATTCATAGACCTTGTCATTAGTTTACAAAGAACATGTTGCAAAAATGATGCAATCTTAGTTTTGGTGGATAATATTATGAAGGTTGTACACTTTTTGCCATACCTGAGATACAACTAATGCCAAGGAAATTGCCCAATTATATGTGGACACGATTAAACATTAGACTCATTGGGGTGTTGAAGAAGATTATTTTAGATTATGACTCAGTGTTCACTTTAAGATTTTGGAGTACATTTTAGGTTGCTCTGAGCATGAAGTTAAATCTCAACATTGTAATGCCCTTCATGATAAATAATTAACTAACCAATTCATCAATAAATAATCCATAGATGCATTGATGATAAACTAATTCCAATGGGCATATCTATTGTTAGGATGATATATTGGTTTATTTATGATATTTATTGTTAGATGCATTGATGATATTTATTGTTAGGATGATATATTGGTTTATTTATATTTTATACTAAAAGATAACAATATTGCAAGATAGTACAAGTAATATCATTATTTGGTTAGAATTGCCTATAAAGGATCAAATAACCCCCATTTTTTATGGTGTTCATTCATCTTCGATACCCCATGAACACACTCCAAGTTATTTAAAATTGAACTCCATTGGTAAGTGTCATAAATATGATTATCAATGTGAATATTGTGAAATTTAATATATATAATTAGAGAATGTCAATATCATTGAAACTAATTAAGTGGTTAAAATTTTATATATTCAAAATAATTTTGATATCCATGAAGATTGTTTGCACTATAAATTAATATTATAAAAAATTTCAAAAATGTATTGTCAAATATTGAAATATTGCTTAAAGTTTATTCAATAATTTTATCAATTTAGAAAGTGAGAAAATAAAAAATGACTTAAATATTTCAATAAAATATTTATTAGAATATTAAGTTAATATTAATCAAGAATTAAATAATAATCATATATTTAATTGAAGTTGAACTTAAAAGAAGGGACACTTGTGTGGAAGAAAAAGTAATTTAATTAAAAAAATTGATGTGTTAAAAAACATGCATTTTTATATATTCCTTTTAAGGAAAATAGAGACAACTACAAAAAGAGAAGATTAAACAATCTTTAAAAAAGGAGGTAAGGATAGTAGGAAAGGAAGAAAGGCTATTAAGAAGAAAGAAGAAGGCTAAATGAAGGTAGTTGGTAGGTTCCATGTACATAAAATTTAATCTATGTATTTTATAGCAAAAAAATATAAATGAGAAATTTTTTTATCATTTTTTGGATTAAAATTGTTATAACTATTCTTGGAAACAATGTCCTTTGTTTATTTTATTTATAGAATTTTATGTAAAATTTATTGAAGAATCAAAAAATGGGGGTTTAAACTCAATTTGATCCATCCCTAAAAATTTTGTTATGAAACTCATTTGAAAATTTAAGGAATATTCTAAATTCTTTATAACATATTAAATCTAGAAAAAAAAAACTTATTTGTTGTTTTTCTTGTATTCATAACATTCCATGAGACAATATTTCTTGAGGCATTTTACCAAAATAGTTCATTGCCTTGCCTAAGATTCTACATATACATGCATGAAGATTACACCGCTTCTAGTATAGGAAAGTTAAAGTTTGATCTAAAAGACTACAATATGCCCTCACTTTATATTGATCCATTTATATGTGGTCCACTACCATCTTTAAAGAAAAGTAATATTAATGAGACAAGATTAATTTGTATTTATGACAAAGGATTTAAATGATTGTATATTTATTGATGTTTCTTTTATTTCTTTTATAACATATGATTAGTTATATGATTTTGAATTTTAAATTATCTAAAAATTTAGATTTAAAGAAAATAAACTTAGAAAATAATTAATACAATCACATTAAATATATCTGAATATAAAGATATTTAAAAAGGGTTAAAAGATTGTATAAAATAAATAAAGAAAATGTTATTAATAATATTTTTCATACATACATCTAAATACCACTACAAATTTACAATTAATAATTCAATTGCAGCTAGTTTTGTCACAATATGAAGAATATTACACATAGCCATCGATAAATACTAAGTCATGTCGAGAAGTTTCAAAGAAAATATAAGTGAGAAAACGACCTTTTTTGTCTGTTTGACCTTTATATAACACATTTGATAAAGTCGTTTCTATACTTTCATCTTTTATAGATTCCAAGTTAGTGGAAATTTTTTTTATTAATTAAATCATGCAACACCACTTATCCTCTCTTTTTCTTGATGGAAATAATGAGGTTGATAAATTAAAAGGGACCCATTAAAAAGCTTGATTGACAATGTTTGTCTACACGCTACTATCTCCCATATGCTTTAAGAAAAGCTTTATTCATTTAAAAACGATCATGATTTGTCATTTGAACTTCATTATGAAAACAAAATATTTTCACCTTTAAGCAACTTTACAATATAAGTTGAGATTAAAATAATTATATATACATGTTTAGTTATAAAGCATTTAAATTAAATAAACTAAAAACTTAGTTTAAGGGTTTGATGTAGTATATTTTGTAATAGATGATGCTCTATTATTTATTATTGTTGTGTGTTCGATTTTATTAGATGATACTTATTAAATTAATATTAGTAGGATATAAGTATATGATATGTTGAGAGTGTGTCGGTTCTAAAAGTTGATGGAAATATGATTTGAGTAGTTGTGTTGAAAATGGGATATAGATCTAAGTAGTGTGGTATGTCAAGAACAAAGGCATTCTCACCAGCTATGTGTAGAATGATGTTAAGACCATAATGTAGTGGTTTGATATAGTGTTGAGGATCACATATAAATATTGTTTTTGAAGATGCAACCAAATTTTGTCATCAACTTGAAAGGTGTGTAGCACATGCTGGGCATTGTGGCACTCTTTGTACTTCTATTGTTGGCATCGAAAGATATATTGGACCTATTGATGAAGGTGGGCAAGTGCATGGAAATGGGGCACACAAAGGGGGATCAAAGAGTTGCCACTTTTTTTCCTAAAATTAGCTAAACTTGAACTTGGATGAATAATTCAAGATCATTCAAAATTTGAAGATGTGATAAGAACAAGAATTGTAGAACTATGAATCTAGTTTCTAAATTACTAAGGTTTTTTTAAAATGGTTAAGATTAAGAGGGTCAAATGATGAGGGTTGTCACCGTCCTTCTATTGTTGTCACTACCCTTCTCTTCTTCCTTGAGCCCTCATGGCTCTCCCCTCCTATAAGGGAAAGGTCTCTCAACCTCATCTTGTTGTTGACCGAGTTGTTTCTTAAAGAAAGTCATTTATGGTGCTTTGGCAAATACTTAACTATTGAAGGACACAACTGATCTTAGGATTGTCAAAAGATGGGAGGAAGTCTCAACTGTGGAAATTCGTAGCAGAAATATTATAGAAAAACTCATTGGTTTGGCTAAATATGCATTGGTGGGAAAAAAATTTGGTGCATGGCTCTCACCTAGATCATTGGATCATTGGATTGATAAGGAATAGAGGTCTAAATTTGTAGGTGGCATTGACTTGTCTCATTGTGTGATAGGGCTTATTTATCTCCTCCTTCTCTAAAATGGAAGATAAAGAGTTGATATTTAGAAGTATCCGATGGTTTATTAGACTATGTGGGCTTTATCTGAATAATTAGAATCCCAACTTCAATCCCATTGAATAAAACCATTCTAAGATTCATGTCTAAGTCAAACTCCCTTTCCTTCATCTACACCTTTGGTATAAGATGCCTTCTAGGTCATAAGAAATGTGATCCTCATTTATAAAATGTGGTCAAGGTCCAAAGATTTTTTTTTTGGTAGCTAGAATCTATGTGAAAGTCAATTTCATCAAAGGACTCCTAAAAGAAATAAATTTATAAATGGGAGAACTAGCCTTCTCCCAAAAGCTAGAGTGTGAGAAAATCTCATTTAATTGAAACCTCTACTATGAGTACAACCATTTTCTTAGAGATCATCTAAAAATCTTAAAGGATCTAAAATCTCAAGAGGGATCTAATGAGAAATTATAGAATGTGCACTAAAGAACTAACAAAACCCCCCTAAAGTATGATAGTAGTAAGGAAATCCTCCCTTCTAACCCCTTTTTAGCCCTAGAATTTGTAGATGAAGAAGAACCAATTTTGGGGAATGATGAAGAAATGCTACAACCAAAAATGTGGAGGAAGATTAGAAGTGTCCTTCTCCCATTCAACTAGAGGTCAATGTAATTCCTTTGCAAAGTAGCGATCAAGCCATGGATGAAATAGAAACACTCAAAATCCCCTTTTTGGCTAGAAAGCTGCCAAAGGTAGGAAACAAATCATGGAAGTGTGCACAAAAGAAGCAGAAGAGAACATCACAACCAACATGTAGGCAACAATGGACTTGATCTTCAAGGCCAAAAATAAATTAGGTAAGAGATGTTAGTCATTTATTGGAATATTAGAAGCATGGGTGAGACCCATAAAAAAGTCCTACCTTAAACATTTACTCCATAACAAAAAGCTTGATATCCTTTTCATTTAGGAAACTAAGTTCAAAAATCTAGACGCTTCTAAAATCATAAAAATAATCTGGCACTCTTGTGAATGTTTAGTTGTTTCATCCTCCAGTGCTTCTAGAGGAATCTTAATAAGGGTATGTGCACAAAGATGGGTGACCAAAAATTTGCCAAAAAATATTTTTGGTTGAAATAAGTCATAAGATGACCCTGTTACAAAAACCATAATGTGATCACATTATGGTTTGGTAGTGAAAATCCTAAGGCTTGGTCACTACCAAGCTATAACATGAGTGTGTCACAACATGCTCATGTTTTAAACTAGTTAAAATAACAAAAAAAAGTTGTGGCCTCATTCTATCATTTTCCCCAAAACATGAGTGTGCTTCTCTGTGAGTGTGTTTTCAGCCTCTTGGAGCTATATGGATGAAGGAATCATGCTACCACAATGTGTGAGAGGTAAGTTCATTGATTTTTTTAGCAATTTCAATTAAAATGATTCATTTTTATTTTTCATTTGTGTTGATTCATTTTTTAAATTTTCAACAAATTAAAACCCCTCAACACCTCCAAACCCTAATCCACCTAATGAGATGTGTGAAGAAATTATTACTAAAGAGAAGATACAAAGTAATCCCCATCAAACTCCTACACATGGATGAAATCAGACTAATCACATTTCACATACATATGGATGAAATCAGAATAATCACATTATAAATGATCTCTATTCAAAGTTTTTATGAATGTAACTTTAAAGTGTATTATGCAATATTCAACAAGTAATTAGTTAAAAGATAGCATAACTTAACTATCCAAAAACGAGGTGTGACACAAACCATGCAATATCCAATATGATATTAAAAGACTTCTTTTGACCTTTCATACATATAAATAACTTTGAATTCAACTTTAGTCTTTGTTTCCATAAAATTGGACATTTCTCTATGTGCCAATTGGACAAATTGGTGTTCCATCTGCTAGAGATATATCATATGTGTTTGATGGAGTTGTAGTTTACCAAATGCCTCCCAAATTTATTTAGGCATAATATTTATATCTTCTCCTAAGTCTAATAAAGCTTTCTTAACCATCCTATCATTTAGTTTGATATCTAGTAGTACTAGTTGGTTTTTCCATCTCTTTTGAGTTTTGATAGATCTAATTTGTGGCTTCTTGTTTTCTCTAATTTTTTTATTTCAATGTTTTGAAAATTATTTAATTTTTTGTAATAAATTGTCTTCATCTATCAAATTAGTCGTTTCTTTTAGATTTTGAGCTTCTCCTTTTGAAAAATGGGCTTTATTATTATCTTCTTGTTGTTGTAGTCTTTATATTATATTTTTAGATTTTCTAACAACTAGGTCATGATCATTTTTATTAGGATGGTCATTTTCTTCTTCATTCTCATCATCCCCTTCTATTATCCATTTATTCTTATTTGTATCTTTCCCTCCATGCGTTATAACTATTGTTATGTTTTCTTTTTTCTAATATTTTCAATAACCTATTTCCTTTATTGTCTTTTCTTTTCTTGATACTCTTTTTCTAAAACTTCTTCTATTGTAGAAGGTTCTCCCATGTCACTTCTCAGTTCTATGTATTTTTTCTAACATCTCGATGTTTTGTCCTTATTGTTTTAGGATTTTCATTATGAGTTTAACATCACATGGTGCATTAGGACCCAATAATTTGTCACTTCTAGTCCCTTGTACTAATTCATTCTTATAAAACTATGCAGCTTTGGGGCAACTAAATGCATCATGTGAATTGTCACTACAAAATCCACAACCTAATTTCTCTTCTCTTTTTCTACTCTTGTCCTCATTAGCATAATGACTTGGCTTACTACAATAGTAGTAAGTTGGCTTTTGTCCTCTTCATCTACCTTGGCCACCTCTATAACTATTGTTGCAGTAGTCACCTCTACCATAACCCTAAAAATAATCATTGTTGTATCTTGTAGAGGATTCCTCAATTTGTATTTGGGGTACTGCATGGTTGACATTATTGATTTGTCATTGATTTCTCTTCCATGCTATTTCCCGATAACCATGAGTTGTGTATCCATTTAGTGTTGTTGTGGCCAATCCTTTTGCTCTAGCCATGCCTTTGTCCATCTGTGATTCTTCTCCATTCATTCTTCTGACTAGTAGCTCTTTTTGTTCAACTAGCACAAGGCAATCATCATTTATATGCCTATCCTATTATTTGCATATACTACAATAGCAACTTATTGTCCTTCTCAAACCTTTTTCAAAATCAGCCCTCAATGCAGTTGCTCTTTTTGTACCTTCTATAATTGAGCATTCATTTCTCAAGTGTCCTTCTCTACTACAATAGGTGCACTAGATGTCGTTCCATCTTGGTGAGTAGGAAGTATCTTTTCACCTTCCTTTTACTATGATCTCTTGTTTTATTTTTAATATTTCCAATTCTAGTTTTAATTTTTCAACTTCTTCACTTCCACCAAATTGTTTCCTCTAAGGCTAGGCTTCTATTTTGGTCACTAGCTACACTACTTCATTATAGGTAGAAAATTATTTTCCATCTATCATGGCTCTGATTTGTAGCTTCAAATAGGTTATAAACCATTCTATGTTCTATTTTTAGTTAGCGGTTCTTCTAATTTGCAGACTACAATTTTAAATCTTTGATCAAAATGTGTCATCGATTTATTCTTGTCTTGTACCATCTCCCACATTTTGCTTACATTTTTTCAGTTGGGGCATGAGATGAATAGAAGTTTTTCAAGAATAATTTACATATGTCCTTCCATTTTTTATCATGTTTGGGGCATACCTTGATATACCATTTCAAGGCTTCATCTCTTAGTGTCTCCACAAATTCATACAATTTAGTCTTATCATCATCAACACTCTCTTTTCTCCAAGGGGATTCCAAAATGAATAGACGCTCAATTGCATCCTTAGTATCTTTTCCAAACACGAGAAGCTTTGTCCCGTTTGTAGTCATCCTTGAAGGTGTTTTTTCTTTGTCCTTTTTGTGGATTGGGGTTTGTCCTTCCTTTTGATGTGTCTTCTACCTTTGGTTCTCTTCCTTTATTTTCCTTAGGTCTTCTTTTCTTGGTTTTACTTTGTTGTTTCACTAACCTTTCTCTTCTATCTTTATCTCTAGGTGGTTGAATTTCGAAGTACTCACTACCCAATATCTCCTCAAAATTCTTAATACAATCTCTTCTTGCTCTCACTCTTTCTAACCTCAGCAACGATTCAATACCTATCTCTTCTTCATAAAGTCTTCTTGACTTATTTGGCACAGGGGGTGACTCTTGGTCTAGGGTTTCACCTTTTCAAGGTATCTTTTCATCTTTGTAGATGCAACTTTTGGTAAATTTTCATTTGTTAATGGAATTTCATTAAATAATGTGGGTTTCTCCCATTCTTCTTCAATTGTTTCAATTGTATCCATGGCTAATTCAATGCACATTTCCTTGCTATCATTTTTTCCTATATTCCTTTCCTAAAATTTTAATTTATTTTATCATTTTCTCCTTTTGTAAGTATACACTTTTACTTACTACCTTATCTAAGTAGTCTTCGCCCAATTCTAGAGGTTTAAGTTTTGAGATTGGGGTTAATAAGCCTTCCAAATTTTCACTAATTATGACCATGATATCAAATAGATCTAGTTCAGAATATGGATTTTTTGTTAAAACTTTAATTTGTAAAGCATCCTTGCTTCTACATTGTGGTGTCACAAATCCATCTTGTGGGGCACTATTGCTTTTATGATCTTTTTCTAATGATTCCTTAAATTCATCATATTTTTTTATAGTGTTTGCTAATCTCGCCAAATTTTCTTCTTCTCTTATGTGGTAGTTAATTGTTCATATGTTTCATTGTTATTGGGTAGTATAGTAACTATCTGTTCCCCTATTGGTGGAATCAAATCATCTTTTGCAGTAGCCTTCTTGGCACGCTTAACTAAGGCTTCTCTAGCCTTCTCCATTTTTTTGTGGTATATTTCTTGTCTTTTTTAGGTTTGTTTCAACCTTCTTTCTTCTTCCATGTGCATCTTGTAAAACCATTTTAATTTCTTCAAAATTTCTCTCAATTTTTTGTTGTCTCCTTTTTTCCATAAGTGTGTTTAATTTGGATTTCCATTAATCATTTTATCCATTCATCACCCTTTAGGTGTCTAACCCCCTCTCTAGAACGTAGTGAGTGCTACCACACTTCTTGTTTACTGCAATGAATATCATTAATACCCTTTTCTAGTAGTATTCTTTATAAAAAAACATTTTTTTTGTTTCTATAATTTCTCTTCTCATACACCACAAACTAATGTTGACAATAAAATGCAAGCCTAAAGTCTATACTACTTATGTCAGATAAGTTGACCCCAAGTGATATAATAAGGAGGAAATCAAAATAGTGCAATCGATACTAGATGCATAGCATAAATATTCATATACTTTTATACATTCCTTTACATCACAAAATAGGTCTACTCATATATTAATATGATATACTCTTCATACAATAAACGGTCTTTATCGCAAGCATCGATATGCACATCTCATATACTTGGGTGGCATCTATTATGTACTCTATTTCTTCTTCTTTTTTTTTGGGTCTCTTCTCCGATCTCACACCCTCCTTTATGGCAAGGCTAGATGCTTATGTAGCCTTCTCCTAATGTGGGGACATGTCTTATGTATTCTTATGTCTTCTTTGTTCTCCAATTGGTGTTGCATGATGGTTTTTTCCTACCTCATGTAGGATATGAAACCCAACGGTCACCTCGTCCTTTTGTGGTGACTCTTCATTGTTCAGCTCTTTCACTTCACGGATATTGTAATCTATATAAGCATAAGTATATGCTGTTGTAAACACATCTGAGAACACATAAATATAAGAGTTTTCCCCTGCTTTGTGGACGTAGCCATACATATGGTGAACCACGTTAAATATCTTTGCACTGTGTGATTGTTTACTGTTCTTTTCGCTGTTCCATTGTTTTAACACCTCATTGGTCTTCCAATGACTGTTGATTGGTTTTGTCTGCAGTTCCTATCTTGCCAACATCATTCATTAGTCCATCTTAAAGAGCAAGTCTAATAATGTAAATAGGAGATTTTATTAATGTCATACTTCATGTCTTTTATAATTAAATCCCCTTAGTGATGTGAGCTAGGAAATGCATTCATATAAAACCCCAACATGACATGCCCAACTCCATGCATCGTCATTAAGAAAATGACATTCATTTCCAAACCAATTTTTTTTTGGGTATGGATCTTAAATTCCAAGAACCCATGGGACTTTATTGTAATACTAGCAAGAGATCATTGTTTTAAATTATCAATGTAGCCATTCCAACCCCTATTGCCTTAGACATTACGATCTGAGTTTCTTTTTCTACTCTCCAAAGTATCTTTATGCCTTATTGATAAATATTGCCTATAGCACCGACAACAGTATACCCTATTCATATCAAGCAAACTGGTCAAGAAAAGAGAAAACTAGCTTTTGTTTTTTTTTTGGGACAAACCATTATATCTAAGCTGCAAGAGCCTTGAAGTTCGTAAAGGATAAGTAATCTTCACCTTAAGAGGCATATCTACACCTACCCTTATAGCACTTGGATATGTATTCTGCTAACATGCACCAGTGGAGACCTATGATGAGCCTAATTGAAATCCAAAAATTAAGTCCGTCCGATGTATCCATTCCAAAATTATATATAAAAACATTTGTTAGTCCTTTCCTTTGAGAGGAGACTAGATCTTTTACTCTTCAAACCAATTCAACCTCACTTTTGAGAAATTTATCTTGCGTCATTGTAGAATTTTCGACGAGAAATAAATTTTTGCCATTTTGTCAGCGGCATGCCTCTCTTAAGTGGAAGTTGGAATTCATATATAACTAAATTCGATTCCATAAGAAGCACATAAAATGTATCACAACAGTTAAAATGTTGAAAAATCACAAATGTGATTCACGAACAGAAATAAAACCTCCGGATTTTGAATCCACTGTGTTTGTACTTTGTAGAATTAATAACTGAAGCAGAACAATTCAAGTGATAGACATGTTATTGAAGGTTATTTGAAAAACCGAATGATGTTTGCTAATGAAAGATAATGGCATTGGTTGAACTTCTTCCAGAGTTTGGTTGATGCGTTGCAGGTGCCCTTAGCTGCTATTTTCCTTTAATTTTACAAATGAAAAATAAGCTAATTCACCTGGGAATTCTTCTTAGGTAATAGGAAAATTAGAAACTAAGAATTAACCACCCTGCAAATAGAACTAAATTGACGAACTTTAGAGAAACACTTTAATTTTTCCTTTTACATGGTTCCCAATGAAAAAAAAAAAGGGAAAGCTGAACACAAGTAAGGGACTTAAACAGAGAATTATGATAAGATTTTTAAATTAATTAACCCCTTTACTTTTTTTTTAAATAATTAAAGGTAATGTATTAAAAAGTGTGAAATTTTTTACAGTTTATATTAGATAAGATTATGAGAGGCATTCAAATTACATTTCAACTTCGAAATTGATAAAATAAAAAAAATAAAAAATCTTGCAGAATCAAGAAACATTTAACCCCGCCAGATTTCAATTTAGTATCAACCTGCATTGTGTATTTATTTTCAAATCATCATTGATAGTGATCATTCAAGAGATTTCAACAAGCGACTCCTCAAAGATAAGCACAAGTTTTTCTTCTGAATTCATGCTCACCAATCTGGGGTTGGCCTTCTCTGACCTTACCATGCTAGTATTTGTTTGAAAACCTTTGGTGTTGACTTCCATTTTTCAATAGGGTGCTTGGGTTGAAAAATAAGGTTTCAAACCACTCCTCAAGGATGTCAGACTAATATCAGTCAGAGAACACTTTATGAGACATGGAAAGGAACTAGAATTGATGAGGTATAAAAGGCAAGTCAGCAAATAAAAATTTCATAGAATTTTAATAAGTTTCAAAATTGAGTTATCGCTCTTCAAACTTCCTAGCCACTGCATGCTGAAATCTCGTAGCAATGTTTAAGCTCCATCCCACAATCAAGGTCATAGTTAGCACCCAGCCCTAACCCCAAATAAATGAGGACATTATTGTGCCATTGTTTAAGGAGATTATGTTCAAAAGAGTGGAATGTTGGCTTGGAATAATTGGCTGCGAGAGTAATCATACATCTAGGAATCGCTAGTACAGCAGAGCAGTAATCATAACATTCTAGGCTTCAAATACATATCACAGCATTCTAAATATATCTGTGAATGGCTTGGAGTATAGGTTATATTATGACGTACATCAGGTTTCCTGCAATTACAAAAGACCTGTGGCCTTTTAGGATCCGTGTGCCAAAATTCAATCAACATGGGCCCATGTTGTATCCTAAGTGGCAATGCAGTTCAAATGTCTCCTACTGTCCTACAGTTAATAGCAACTTCCAGCACTATGATAGGTTTCGCTGATGTGCAATGAAGGAATATTAACTAACTTGAAAGATCATTAAACCTCTGTTTTTCCATGGTATACATATATATTCACGTTTCCTTAGGGGAAAAAAAAAACCATATTACTCAACTCCACACATTGCTTGAAAATTCTATGGAAGGAATAAATTTGTGCATACCCTGTAAATACTGCAGTATTCTCGATCAAAGGCTCAGTAAAACAAAAAAAATTGCTCATAAAATGGCAAGGAAACTGGTACATATCATGTAAATGCTATGTATATGTATCCCAAGCTCATTAAGTTATTGCATGATGGAATATATTTGTAAATCTCTAAACCAAGTAATTGTTCAAAGGAGAAGACACTAGTACATGAATGAGATTATAGCAATCAGTCTGTATTCATTTCAATAATTAAATAAAAGCACTTAGCAGAACTTTAGAACAAAAAAGAAAGATTATCAAAGTACATAACATGGTCAGGGGTAAAAACCCTTACTATCAAGAAAGAATTTCATAAAACAAGTTTCTATCTATTGATGCATAAAATAATACTGGATTTCAGGCTCACCTTCTTGTTTAATGTGCAAATTCAAACCATTAACAAATAGAAATACCGATAAATAAGCAAGTGTAAGAGGCCTTCAAAAAACAATTAGCTGTCTTTCACAAAGAACAGCCTTTTCTCCTTACATGAAAATGATATTGTGTTATTACCATGAAATGCGGGGATGGAAGCAGAAAACTATATTATTTGTTACCACAGACGTGTATCAATTATGCACTTCATAGATAGCCTTTGCATACGAAGAGTAATTATATAAAGCATGCCAAGACTAATTATTTTATATATGTGAAAACTAATACCCTGCATACTGTTTGCAGCATGCTTTATGATGTGAATGCTAAATTTACTGATATGGTGGTAGTCGAGACAAAACACATTAGGCCAAAATAGAAGTGCGCAGAGGAAAAAGGAATTTTGTATTTTGTTTTGCAAATGTTTGTTAAAAACTTAATATAAACATGGGAAAAAACCAAGAACATTGAATTATAAATGCTAAAGTGCCACAAATCTTTCAATGTACAGGTAAGAGTATCCAATAATCGCCTTCCATATCTTTCTTCACTTGACTTGTGTAATGAATATTCTTGCTTTTCCAGAAGATCTTTGTAAACCCAACAGTTTATTCACAAAGATGAGATCAAGGCTACTTTTTGTTAGGTGGGATGGGGGAGAAAGTGTCACTGTTTCTAACAAGGGACAATTCTGCAAAATGTAACCAAGCAAATTCAATTCCTTCTCACCAAATTCTGACGTAATCACCTGCACTCTCCTCAGTTTTTCTTCTAGAAGTGCTGGAGCTTGTATGCTCTCAAACATCTTTTGTGGCAAAAAAGAACGTCGAAAAAAAGAATTCTGAAAATCCTGTACAACAGAAGTAGTGTATATATCATCTGAATAATAATAAAATGAATAGAAAGCAAAGACAATACACAGTATTTTTACCTAGGAAAATCCTTTGGGTTAAAAAAACAGCACAGTAAAATTCTTCATTATTGCATAAAAATCAACCATTCTCCAATATAATTATGAATCTCTTACTTCACTTTTAAGCAGTATGATCCAAAACGTTGATCTAAAAAAGCATAACACAGTGATTCCAGAACCCTGAATGCTACTTAATCATGGATTGTAGAAATATCATGTCTACAGTTTTACACATCATGAATCATGCAAAAGATAAACATGAATGCTTTAAAACACGGGCAAAAATAGAAAAAACCTAAAATAGCACCCCAAACTTAATTTCCAATCAACTGGGTTAACCCCATCCCTACTATTAAACATGGAAAATATACAACACTTATCCAACATCCTTGTGCCCTGCCATGCATAAATGTAAATCAACTATACATAATATAAAGATGCTCTCAAAGAAAAAACTTATCTGCCATGCATAAATGTGGATTCAACTGTACATAATGTATAAAATGAAGATACCCACAGAGAAAAAAAATTGAACTTTTGAGACACGCTAAAAGATTACTTACCAGAAAGCATTGGGCATCCATGGAGAGGTCTTCCAAATTGGGGAACCTATCCAGAATGTCTTTTACACAAACTAGGTTTGTAGACAGGCCCCTACAAGCAGGCAAATTAATCCCCACGACCATCATCCCTAACAATTTCAACTTGTCCTCCCAGGAGGGACTTCTTTCCAGTTTGAGGTTGACCAATTGTGGGCAATTCAGTTTCACAATATTTGGCACATAAACAAGATCTTTTGAACGGAAAATGTCGTAATCTTTCCTGCCAATTTCAATGCTGAGATCATTGAGAAAGGGGCACTGAACTGTTAAATTAATAAGTCCCACACAACAAGACACTGTCAAACTCTGAAGATGCGGACTTCCGGCTAACAGGTGCTCAAGAATGGCATCACACAGTTCAATACTTGTAAAAGAGCAGGTTTTAAGACATGGAAACCCACCAAAATTGGTGGGATTGCATTTTGCGTCGAGATTGTTGAGAATTAGAGACGTGAGACAGTGGCAGCTAAAAACAGAACTTGGCACACAGCCACTTCTTGAGTTTAAGCTAATAAGAGTAAGTCGTTTAACCTTTCTTAAAGCTGCATAGCTAATGCATCCATACATTTTACGAAAGAAAACAAGGCCCCCATTATCAGCCTGCGTGAAAAGGCCCCTATTGTCAGAATGCATGCGAAAGCCCCTAGGGCCAGGATGTGTGCCCACTGCCCAAGACCCTATTGTCAGCCTGCGTGTAATGGTCAGGAATGTGAAGCTCAAAGCTTTCCAGTTCTCCAGGATTAATGAGGACGAGCTTTATCAGAATGGAATTTATCTTGGCTTTATTTCGCAGGGCTATGTAAAATTCATGAGAAAAGTTTAGGCGGGGCAGATGAATCCAGAGCCACCTCCACCTGGAAGAGAGCAGAGAGGAGGCAATTGCATCTTTCAGAGGAAGTCTGGTGAAAATGTGATGGGACAGAATATCATCGGACAGTGCACTCAATCTGTCTTTGCCTCTGCCATTAAAGCCATACGAAGAGCTTTGCAAAAGAATTGGGGTTGCAGCTTTGAATAGCCTTGTCTCAAGTGAATTCCATTAAGACTTAAATTCTTAAACGTGTATTTAATGTTAATAGTTATGATAAATTAAAAGTGCAGTTAATATTTGTAATGGTGAAATTGTACACCCATGTCATTTTCCATTTACTTTTGCACCTATTTTGAGGAGAGTGCTCTACTATATTTAATTAATAAATGGTATAATTTTGTGTAAAGTGAGGTCCCTTCCTTCATATCATTTATCTATTCACTACTACACATTTTAATAAGCCTATTCCTTACTTCATCCATATGTACACATATACCAATATAGTAATTTTTTTGTCACATCTTTCATTGTAGGCAAAATATAAATATAAAATATTTAATACAAATTAACTTTACCTATAATCTAATCCAGCAAATAAAATGAAATAAAGAGGTCTTAAGGAGAAGAAAGGAGGCAATTAGGAGAGAGAAATGTTTATGGCACAACTACGGGTGCCATGGCAAAGAGAGAGGGGTCACCTGCAATGCCATTGAAGAGGGTATGGTGTCACAAGGTAGCAGTTTGACGAGCATAGGGTATGAATGTCGATTAAAGTATAAATAATAGTAAGTGTTCCTATTATTAGGAGGCAAATATGTCCCCAAACAAGGATATTCGATGTGCAATCAAAGCCCACGGTTTTAGTGGTTAAGAAATTGGGAGAATTAAGGCTAGAGTTGCTTCAAAGCATGGCCAATGTGGCCAGCTCGTATAACTTTTTCCTGAAGGAGTTGTGCATAAAAATATTACTGTGTGATGCATTGACTATAAGGAGCAAAATGGAAATAACACAAGATGTCTTCAAGAGTTTGAATGGAAGGCTCAAAGTGGTTGGTGTATAGGGCTACCTTTCACCTTTATACTTTTGTTATCCTCCATCTTGTTGTCTCATGGTTTCCATTGTCCATAAGTCTTGTGTTTTGTAATCCTCCTTATGTGCTTTATTGTGTGTTTGAGCCACATCCCACTATTAAAAGTTAGAGAATGATGATAAACTATTTAGTTACTATTATACATACCTCTAACTAAGATCGTGAAACAAGGTTCATTCTTTGTTGTGGTTTGTTTGTTTTCCCACTTTTCCATATTTTAAGTGCTCTTTTGCATCCTTGACCATATTTTGTGAGCATACTTCCTATGGTTCTTGTGGCATCTACCTTGGACCTCATCTTACCTATCATTCAAGTCTTTAACAATTGTTCTTGTTAGCTTTGCCCACCTTGCCTATTCTAGACCTTCATCAACCATGGTTCCCTCTCCTATTGACATCATCACCTTATCTCTTTTATCACTTAATGGTTTATCCTTGAACCACCCCTTGGAAGCATGACCAAAAATCCCCCTTGTGTGTCACACCCCATTTTTAAACTAATGTATATTTATTTTCATTATTTTCAAGAGACAGAGAGTTAGTAAGAGAAAATATTATGATTATACTAATAATGTGAAATGCATTTGATTTATATTAATTTGTATGCAAGAAATAATTGCTTATGACGTCATTATTAAACATGTATTTAAATGATGAATGGACTAACTACCATCCTGAAATTGAGGTGGATGCAGCAACAATGTTGCTTTCCCTCCAATAAGAGGAGAGAGTGTGTCACCATGGAGAGGATGCTAGATCGCGTGAATGCAATGATCATTATGCCATCTAGAAACACACACACATACACTTAGTAGAGTGAGACCGTGTTTGTTCTTGTCAAGTTGTGTCGATGTTACAGACCTTAGTCGATTTGTGAAGATTCTTGTCAATAATTGTGCTTCAACTGAACACAATTAGTGTTCGAGAATACACAATATCGACGTCTTTGAGTTGAGTATGTTTTGTCATTTTTATAAAGCTACTATTATTTTATTATTATATTATCATATACCTCCTTCCCAGTACTGTTGCAATGAATTTTTTATTTAATGATTAATCTATTTAGAGTAAATCAATCAAAACAAAGTATTATTTTCATGTTAAACAAATTTTAATTTTTCCTAAGTCTACATGAGAAAATTTTAACAACAAATATTCAGAAAACCATTTTGTGAGTGGCTCAAAATTTGAGCTGGAAATACTATTTTGATTAAAACAAACACGAGGTGGGAGGGAAGTAACTAGAAATACTAATAGATTAACTTGTTTAATTATATTCTTGTGGTTATTAAACAAATAATTATTTTTAATGTTAAACAAATAATATTCTCTATGCAAATATTATAACAAATATTGTAATATATAGTAATATAATATTCATATTGATGTGATTATTTAATTTTGATTTTATATATATATATATAATTTAAAAATTTGATATTATATATATATATATAATGCGCTTGGTAAACTTTTTTTAAATTTGATATTTTAAATATTAATGAAACCATATAATTAATTATATATTAATAATAAAATATATATTAAATTATTGATTATACAAAATAGTAGAATTATCATTATATTTATATTTATGTTATATTATAGTAAAATGAAATATTAATGTATATTTGTGTATAAGTATTAAATATCGAAATATAATATTATATTGATATAAATTTTAATATACTATATTGTGTAATATTCATATTATTAGTAACTAGTGATTAATCTATGTAGAGTAAACCAATCAAAACAGAGTATTATTTTTCATGTTTAACAAATTTTAATTTTTCTTAAGTCTAACAAAAATTATTTATCTATGTTATGATTGGTTCAAAATTTGATCTCTTTAAGGACTTGTGCCAGAGAAGTATGGAATGAAGCGAAAAGGTGGCAATACTAACAAATTAAATTCTAAGTAATTATTATTGCAAAAATTTGGTTATTAAACAAATAATTTTTAAGTGTATTCAAATATTATACCAAAAATTGTAATATTTATATTAATATAATATTCGTATTAATGTGATTATTTAATTTTTATATATTAATTATAGAATGTATATTAAATTATTGATTATACAAATTACTAGAATTATATTATAAAATATTTATATTTATCTGTAAAATGAAATATTAATATGTATTTGTGTATAAATAGTAAATATTGAAATATTATACTGATCTAAATATTAATATATTATATTGTTTTGATAAAAGTAACCAGGAAGGGCCCGAACCCATATACAGAGGCCAAAAAGGCAAAAAAAATAAGTTTTACATGCGGTAAACCAGAGAGCAATGAAAAGACAGCAAAAAAAGGACTAGCCAGTAGGACCAGCCAAAATAGAAAGGACCAGAAACTGACCAACTTATTGTCTGGCCATAGTCTTGAGGCTGCTTATAGCTTGCCATTCACTGCTTAAAAACTCCAGCTTATCTAAGAAAGCGTTATCATCCTCCTCACGGCCCTGCGTGGCCTGGATCTCTTGCTTGTCCTTCCCCTTGACCTCTGTGTCGTGGCTTTGAAATCTTGCCTATTTGCCTTTGTTGTTGTCGTCATTGGCCTTGTAGTTGCAAGTATGCCCAACCTTCCCCTATTTCTGATTGTGCTTCTTATCCTTGCCATTAGTCCCTTGAATCACAACTTTCCTTTTTTCCAACTCTTCCTTTAGCACATAGAGTGTCACGACAGAGTTCTTGACCATTTCCCTGCTATAATTGACTAGATCAGAAATTTTCTTATCCAGCTTGGCCTAAGTCTCTTTAATCTGCCCCAATTCTTCCTCCATCCTCTCCCATTTCTCAAACTTGGTAGCCATCTTTTCCACCTCTGCCCACAGGTCATCATTACTTTCTTTAGGCCACTCCTCCATTTCTAGCTGGGTAATACCTTCAAGCTGCTAAATTTTCTTCTTAGCATGATGAAGCTGGCCAAGTTGCCACTTGAGCACTTGATTTTGAAGGTCCAGAGCCTGAAACAGAGTGGCAACCCTATCCATAAGTTTGGTGCAAGTGTTATAGTCTTTGTTTGAGTCCTCCTGGGTTTTCTCCTTAGACATCTTGTGCTTCTTGAGGGGGGATCATCATGTATGTCAAAGGTATTACGTTTAGGACCCTTCAGAATGCCTTTAACCTTATCCAAATGCCTAGAACCCTTCAGCATGCCTTTGTCTTTCTCCTCAACATCATGGTTAATATCATCAGTATCACTGTCTAGAATTAAAGCACCTTTCTGAGTTCTATCATCCCCAAAACCCTTCCCTTTGCTCCTAGTTGGTTGAAAAATCATAGGCTCAGTATGATGAGAAGCCCCCACACCTATTGACTCCTTATGGCTCTTGAGATAGGGTTTTCTAACATGTACATCCCCTATAGGTTTATCAGTTGGGACGAGTTGAGGAATATTCATGCTACGCAGAACTATCTTTCCCAGTTTCACAGTAATAGTTTGGGTAGTATTATCCTTCAGGGTCTTGGAGGCTTCCATCTGGGTCTTGGTGTGTTCAGGTTCAACAAATTTATAAGAGGAACCCACTTCTATCCCCTTCCCCTACTTCCCTTGCCCCATAGATTCATGGGCCCTAAACCCTTGTCTAATTTTTTCTTACCCTGAGAACCCTCTTCTAATTTTTCCTTGCCCTAAGAACCCTCACCCTTGACAAGGGTTTTACCTTCTTTATTCTTACCAGGAGTCTTATGTAAATTTTCAATGAGCTGAGGGTTGTAGATTCTGGGTCTAAAACCAAAGGCAGGGGTTAAAGCTAGCTCAAATTTATACAGGGCATAGATAAGGCTTTGATGCAGGTGAAGAAATTTCTCCCCCAGCAAAACTTTCTGAACTGAATCTTCCAGGGAAGGATATAACCAGTAGGGGAAATTGATTTTGACATTATGGCAAAAATTATTTAATAGAGGAAAGAGATAGGCATGGAATCTTTTGTACCTACCTTCCAAAGTCACATATCTCATGAGCACTTCAGCGACCTCCCTCCATATGGCCGGCAGGTCCTCTTTATTGAAACCGTTCTACAATCTAGTGAGGCTCTCGCCCTCCTACAGGAATTTCAGCATGTCCTCTTTATAATTCCCCTTGACTCTTTTGGAAATATGAGCCCCATCCAAATTTAGCCCAATGGCTTTAGCAATGAGCTCTTCAGAGACACGAAAAGTGATGCCTCTAATGTAAACCTGGCCAGCCTTCCATGTGTCTGAAAACTCCCTAGACAGGATGGTGTAATAACCATTCATAGACTTGATATAAGTGGTAAAGTTGCCTCTTTGTAGTATCTCCCATAGATCCCTATTCTCTCTGATTCTGTCATGCTGGGTTGGCTCTGTCTGTGTGAGGTCTCCACCCATCCTACTGAGCTCGCTAACTTGGTCTCTGCAACTCTTACAGCAAATGAAAAAATGAGGAAGAGTCGAGAACAAAATGACATTAGCCAACACGGTAGTGATAATGAAGCATAACTTCAAATGATTGTGGTTATTCATCTGTGTAATCTAGTTTGTACGAGAAGTCCCTCGCTCATCCAAAGCATGTATAACATTAATGTTGTGGGCTTTAGTCATTATGAGTGAATTTAGTAATATTCCTTGGGATGTCCTCTCCCCTTCTCCATTTAATAAAATCTATGATGGTGCAACCTATGTTAGCAATCCCATTAGCTTTCGAATTGCCCTCTCTAAAAATGTGTTGCACTTTCACTGTATCCATGTGTCTAAGTTCCTCCTTACTAAGATTTATTAAGTCCTTGATATTCTAGTTAGGATTGGCCTTGTTCTTAATCATGTCTAAAACATTTTTGGAATCTCCTTCAACGATCAGATTCCTGATACCTAGGTCTTTGGCCAGGCATATTCCTTGATAAGCCGCAAAGGCTTCAACAAAGTTTTTAGGTTGAATTCCTAGGTTCTTAGCATAGATGCCCAAGACATTGCCCTTACTGTCTCTCACCACTGCTCCCCCTCCCACCTGACCCGGGTTACCCTTAGAAATAACATTAATTAAAAAATTATTATTTTAAATATCAATAAAATATTATAATAAATAATATATTAGTGATTTTATAATTTTTATACAAAATGATACTAAATATATTTATTGTTTTTAGAAAAAAAATCATATTAATATGCAGTTTTTTAATTAAAAATTAATAATGTTGTTCATATACAATTTTGTTTTACATATTTATATAATATAGAAGTCTTTACTAGGGTCTTTTTATCTTTTTAACTTTAAGGGTTTTTTTAAAATATATAGAAGATTAAATATTTAAAAATGAGATATAATATTAATTTTTATAGTATTAAGTACTATTTTAAGTAGATTTCAAATATTTACAATAAATTATTTTCTTTATTATATTACTTGTCTAAATATTTTATAAATAAAATTAAAAATTATGTTAAGAATAATTCATATAAAAAATAGATAATGTTAAAAGAGAACAACCTCACCCATAAACTACTCACCTTTAATATTGATATTTGAAGCTAGGTGATGCAGTCAATGTGTTTAAATTTAAAAGCATTTATTTGCTATTGAAACCCTCTTAATTAATATTATAATAAACTGCTTTCTTTCATTCCCATCTAGATAAAAACTCCTCATTTTTTACTCAATTTTGATACTGCAACAATATTTCATCACCCAACATATAGTGAAATAATTTTATTTATTTACATGCTAATTTCCCTTTAGAATTATATTTCTTTTTTCTATATTTTTTGTTTCATGGCATGGCATGGCTAAACCCATGGGGAAGTGGAAAGGAAGGAACTAAGATCACTTGTCCAAGTATAGCATTTATGTGATCCAATAATTTCTTTCAACATGACAAATTTCAAATCAAATCAACTTCAATGCATGGGGTGGTGCTATGGGAGAATAAATAAAATAAAATAAAATACAAAAGGTTTCGCTATTTTTTTAATCAATTTACTAACATAGGTGAAAATAGGTGCATCTATATCTCTAGGCGTACTATTTTTTAAATATAGGTATACTAGTTTATATATGACTTTCATTAGGATGAAACAAAACATGATCCCCTCACATTAATGTAAATTTGGAAAATATCACAAGCAATGGAGTTTGCATTAAGTATTAAAAGCTTCATTTTATTATTATTTTTAAATTGGTTTTTTAATTTATTATTAAACTTCATTTTTTTCCTTACTAATTTTCAAAATTAATTCTATGTAAAAATATATGACTTTTTGAATTTGTATTTTCTTATTTACCCTGACTAATCTTTCTTACATATTATAAAACCACACTCTCTTTTGTTAAGCTTGATTCATAAGTTGGCTTTTATTTTTATTTGATTTACATTATTTTATAAATTTTTGGTTATTTTAAAATTACTTAAACATATTTATATACTTTAGTGACATTCATTAAAAGCCACAACATAGCCTTGTTACTAGATTTGCCATCTTTATGCTCTAGTAGCTAATTATAGCTACTTGACTAACAATTAACTCGACCTCAACTATGCCACCAAGCCTCAACTTGGAGGTCAAGTGTCACCCTAACAATTAAAATCTTCTTTGGCCTAGTTAAATTGCCATACATTCAACTTCTAACAATTTCATGTTAAGCCACCTTATATCTTCAATCTCTAGATGTTGTCAAGCCCACTCTAAAATCACTTTGTGATAGCTCATCCATTGATAACTAAACAATTGATATTATTACAATAGTACAAAGGTAGGTACTAGGCACTACCTGGCACTTATTATTATTATAGTTACAAGATAAATCTGTTAGAATATTTCCCTTTTATTCTACTCAGCACACTCCCTAGATGCTAGGGGAGTGGGAGAGGGAGAATTTAGGGGTAATGTAATTATTATTCCCCATAATCATTGTCAAGTGAGATAAGAAGGAAGTAAGGTCTTTTGAGGGAGAAAGAAGGAAAAGCATGAAGAGAGCCCGAGAGCAATGAAAGAACAATAGAGATTGCAGCAAGGAGACTACAAATAAAGACTTGAACTACCTATCTTACAACTAAATCTATTATACTTTATCGACTGTGATAAATATTACCTTTGAATAGTTTAGTTAACGTAGAAAGAAGAATTGTTTGTACATGATCTATTAACTATCCATCCTTATCAGATAGTCCGTACTAGAAATAATTAAATAGATTAATGTTTCTGATTTGGAAGACCTTTCAGCCATAACTTAGATGTTCATATATCTCTTTTTGATAGAGAAGCAAAATAGCTTCGTAGATAAACATATAAGGTCGTGTCTTCAATATTCAATGTAGATACTTGAATTCCAACTTTGCCTACGTAATTATTGATCTCACGATATATATATAGAGCTCATTGTATAATAGAGCCCATCTTATTACATATGGAAGCTCACATATATATATTGGTGTTCATCATATAATGTATTATACTATGGTCCATATGTATTTGTATACTAGGATGACTAAGGGTCATTTGTAACCTATTTATTAGGTCGACAATGGCCAATTGTTCTATTTGCAATGGCCAACTGTTATATTTCATTATAGTTGAGTGTTATATTTTGTAATATTATATTTTGTATTATATTATCTTTATCTTGGCCAACTAATATACTTTACTATGGATGACTGCTATATCTACTCTTAGCTGACTGTATAGTCTTTTATTTGGCCGAATGAGTTATATATTATACCTAGAGTATTAATTAGTTTAAGTTGTGTTCCTTAAGGGTGGCCAATTGTGCCAAGGAAATTAAGAGTCTTGTTATGTAAGGAATAAAGTTGACAGGAAGAGTTTGACTATTAGCTAAAAACCAAGTTTGGTCATAGAAGTTTTATTATGGGCCAAATGTGTACTTATAGAGACCTAAGTGAAGGTTGTTTATGTGAAACAAAATACTCATCCCATAGCAGTAGCTAATCAAGAAGATAGAGAGTGTTTGAAAAAGCTTAAAAGAAGCTAATTTAGAGTCTAAGACATTGTGTAGGAATCTTTGTCATTAGATCATTGTCTTCAAGTATATGAAGAAGAATGTGTTGTTACTAGAAGCCATTCTGGAGATAATTTAGACTATGTATATTCTAGCCTTTTATAGAGGAATAAACTTTAATCATATCTTAGGCTAAGATTATCCACCAATAATATGAGGGATATACTCACTATGATAGTTGTAAGTTATAATATGAATTACTTCATTATTATGGTATCTTTTGGCATACTTGAGGAAGTGTATTCAATATGATCATATTCAAAACCATAGTTATCTTTGACAGATTATGAGTCGAATGACTATATTCTTGACTAAAATAGAAAGTCTTTAACCTTAAAAACTCTATGTTTTAAATGTTAGAATTTTTCTTGTATAGAGAATACAATGAGTAGGAGAATAGGTTGACATGGTATTGAGTAGATGACAGGCTGTCACAAACCCATGATTGCAAGAATGCAAAGAGGGACTCAATATATGTATATAGTCACCTACTTTCTCACCTTAAGACTTGTCAAAATGACTAGTAGATAAGGATTATGATATATCTTTACGACTAGAATGGTATAAGAAAGTCAAAAGAATTATTTATTTATATGAGAGTAATAAGAATGTTGTCACCAAGTTGAGAAAAGAGTGAGTGAACATACGACTATATATATGAAACTTTGGCCAAAGTAATGTAAAAGTCATTGCTTGTGCAATTGTCAGTTCATGGTGTACCAGATAAGCTAAACAATTAGAATGGGTCATACATAGCTAGAGCTAGACTAGAGTTGTAACCCAATTGTCTTTAGATAGGACACATCACTAATTCTTAGATTGCATATGGAATCAGTTGATTTTCATTATCTATTACCCTCGTGAAGGGAAGGGCCACTTCTAGGAAGGAACGTGAGCAGGGGACCACTGGTCTGTGTTTGGAGGAAAAGCACCAAAGTGATGCTCTCTTTCTCCTACAATTGACTACCGAAGACTTGTGAACAAGAATGCATTGCTTATTTTGTAAATGATATTGATAAAACTTGAAAGTCATGAGAAATACAACCTTTTGTTGTATGTACAATTTGTAATTCGCATGTGAAGTGACCTTCTTTTGAAATGTGTATATTGTACTTGGATATTGTCAATCTAATATATTGATTTGGATAAATTCCTTTTTTTAAAAAGTTTAGTGTGATTATTTGCTTAATTATGATTTGAGTTTTCTAATATTTCAGTTGGGATGTTACACATAGTATCAGAGCTTCGAGTTCAATACTTAGACCTTAGAGCTCATTGCAAGGTTTCACAAATTTGGCAAGATATGTTAATGTTAAAACATTTGTTCTTGTGCCAAAATGGCAGGAAATAGAAAGACCAGAAAGCGAGCCAAGAAAACAAAACTTAGTGAAATGCCTAAGATCACTATTAAGAAAGAGCCAACTCCTAAACCAAAGATTGAATATATATTGATTTATGTAAAGGAATCTTGGCTCATTAATTTCGAGACACTATCTAATGCACTCAAAGGTATCTACCTGGAAAAAAGGAAACACCTTGAAGAGGCAAAAAAGTTTGTCAACCCCTTTTAATGTTAAGACTAGTAAACCATCCGCACATCATGACTGTTGAAATAAGGGTAGACAACTGAGAGGGGGGTGAATTAGTTGTCACAAAAACTTTTTATCCTTTGCATCAATTAAACTTCTTTACCACTTATTAACAGATGAATGATATAACCATGAATTCATGAATCAACAACACATGAGCAGAAACAAAATCAACACACATAACACCAGGATTTTTACGTGGAAACCTAGTCAAGGGAAAAACCACGGTGGGGGTTAACCCACAAGATTTATTCGCTATTAAAAGAATAGAAAATGGGAAGGCACTTGCCTTCAGGTGCACTGCCTAGAGCTCACTACTCAAAAGAGGCTCACTACCTACATAAATATTTATAAGTTTATCACAGAGAGATTGAACTAGAAAACAACATCTTCTGCATGCCAAGGTTAGTTCCATTAAAGCGCACAACACTTCTACTTTGCCCCCAAACACTTATTTACTATCTCCTCATCCTTTGCTGCTCTTCCTCTTCTTTGTTCTGCCTTTCTTCCTTTCTTATGATCTTGTCATTTTCACAAAAGGATACATTTCCACAACTCAACCACACATATTTATATGCTTCATCAACCTTGGAATAAACATCAAGGTCAGAACTTAATGCGAATCACTATACTGTCGGCCAAACATAGCTGGGACCCAAATCTTCCTCGAACAACATGCCACACTTCATAGCACCTCTCTTAGATCTTCCGCAACAAGCACAAAGCATCCGGTCGGCCAAGACTGGAAAGAATAACAACACACAAGGACAAATCTTCAATCGTGAGCTCAATCGTCAATGCAGACCACCAGTACAGTAGGCACATGATCTAGACACCACCACAAGAATAATGAAATCAACAGGAACAACTGCACCACCTCAAATCACCAGAATCACTTGCACATTTATTTGGGAACTCAAGAACACCAACTGTCATGACTGCCATACTAGAAAGATTGCTTGCGAACCTCCAAACCATGAACCACTTGAGTGGAGGATACACACTGATATCCCAAACACACCTCTAGATCCGCAGATCATAATATCTCAATGTGGATCAATCCAGACCAAATTCCTATCACTCTGCCACCTCTGAACACCTGCAAAACCCAGTCTACTCAGATGGCCATAACTTCCCCAAATCTTCATGCGGATCCCTCAAATCTTAACTGGAGCAACTTAAGACAATCCTTCACAACACCTTTTGGTCTGCAGACTTTGGTCTTCATCTCACTTGGAATGTAGAGCAATCTACTTCACTGAACTACACTGTCTTCACTGTCTCTTACAGAGAGATATGTAACACACTTGTTTCTTCTGGAGAGGCTAATTTTCTCAATATCCTCAACATACAAGTCTCCTAGAATGGGATACAGTTGACACCAATGACAACAAGGATATGTTGACATCAATGACAACACCGATTAGGCACATATTTGCAATAATCTCCCCCTTTGTCATTGATGGCAACATATGATGTGAAAAAATGTTTCAACCATCAAGACAAGAACTTCTCCCCCTTTCTCTTATCACACATGCAACCATTTTCTTTATTGCTCCCCCTTTCACCATCAACTACTTACTTCCAAGTTTTTCACATGACTTCTCTCCCCCTTTGACATCAATGGCAAAAGGCACATATTTGCAATCATCTCTTCCTCCTTTTGTTTCTTAATCTAGAATCAACATACTGACTACTCCCCCTGAGTAGCAACTCCTTAACACCAATTCGGATCATAAGATATGACTGTGAATTCCACCATACTAATGCACCTTAGTGCACCTTAGTTCAGAATAGGAGGGGTAATAATCCCTAGCATCACTCTGAGATACTCAAAAGTGTCCTTAGGTAGAGGCTTAGTGAGGATATCTGCAATCTGATCCTTTGAATAAACAAACTCTAATCTGACTTCATTCTCATTTACCTTCTCTCTCAAAAAGTGAAAATTGATGGATATGTGCTTTGTCTTTAAATGCAACGCCGAATTCTTTGAAATGTTCATTGCACTTGAATTATCATAGAGGATTGTAACAGGTTCTTCAAACACAACTCTGATATCCTTCAACATTTGCTTCATCCACAAAACATGAGTACAATTACTTGCTACTGCTATGTACTCTACCTCTGCAGTAGACAGACATATTACCTCCTGCTTTTTGCTCAACCAAGACACTAATCTCTTTCCCAAGAAAAATGCACCTCCACTAGTACTCTTCCTGTCGTCCACATCACCTGCCCAATCAGCATATGTATATGCATGAAGAGTGAAATCATCACCCTTAGGATACCATAAGCCATAGTCAGATGTTCCCTTCAAATATCTAAAAATTCTTTTGACTGCTACAACATGAGATTCTCTAGGATCATCTTGAAATCTAGCAACAAGGCCAACTGCATTCATAATATCAGGTCTAGTATGAGTCAGATAAAGTAGTCCTCCAATCATTGATCTACACCTTTTTTGATCTACCTTAGGGGAAACATCATCTTTACTCAACTTGCATCCGGTTACCATAGGAGTACCCACTGGTTTTGAATCCTCCATTCCAAACTTTTTCAACAAATCTTTCACATACTTAGACTAAGATATGAAGATGCCTTTTTCTGACTGAATTATTTACAGAAGTAAGAAGAAATTGATTTCACCAAGCATGGACATCTCAAACTCACTTTGCATCTGATCAGCAAATTTTTTACATATACTCTCATTTCCACCAAAGATGATGTCATCAACAAATACCTCAACAATCAAGATGTGTTCATGATCAATTTTGAAATAAAGATTGCTGTCAATAGTACCTTTGTTAAAGCCTAACTTAAGCAGATACTTATCTAATCTTGCATACCAGGCTTTTGGGGCTTGTTTAAGTCCATATAATGCTTTCTTTAGTCTGCAGACCTTATCTTCTTGATCAGACAATTGGAATCCTTCTGGGTGTTCAATATAGACTTCTTCTTCCAACTCTCCATTCAGGAATGCTGACTTGACATCCATCTGGTAGACTTTGAAATCTTTGTAAGCAACAAAGGCAAGAAATAATTTGACTACTTCAATTCTTGTCACCGAAGCAAAAGTTTCTTCAAAATCAATTCCCTCTACCTGAGAGTAACCTTTGAACACCAATCTTTCTTTGTTTCTCACAACTTCACTATCTTCATTCAATTTATTTTGGATGACCCATTTAGTTCCAATTACATTTTTGTTTTTCAGGTCTAGGAACAAGATCCCAAGTATGATTCTTTTCAATTTGCATTAATTCTTCTTCCATTGCTTTTACCCAACTTTCATCATTACAAGCTTCATTCACTGATTTTGGTTCAATCTTTGAAATCAGACAATACTCCTCTTATTCTTTAGTAATTCTTCTTCTAGTTTGAACACCTTTATTTTTATCTCCTATGATCTGATTTTCAGAATGATTCGATCTTACATACCTAGGAGTTTTGGGATTTTCTTCAACTTCTGATTCTTGAACTTGTTTCTCAACATCTGCATTGACTTCTTGAGTCACTAGATTCTCTTGAGTAAACTGAAATTGCTTTCCTTCATTTGGACTTTCATTTTGATCATCTGATTCATATCCACAAAACCTTGAAGGTCTCTCTTTGCTTTCATCAACCTTGACATTAGCACTTTCAACAATCTTTTTCAATCTCTTGTTAAAGCACTGGTATGCCTTACTTTGATTAGAATAACCAAAAAATATTCCTTCATCACATCTTGCATCAAACTTTCCTAGATCTTCATCTCTTTTGATATAGCATTTACTACCAAAAACTCTAAAATATTTCACAGAAGGAGCATTACCAAACCACAGTTCATAAGGTGTTTTATTAGAATTACCTTTGATCTGCACCTGATTAAGAGTGTAGACATCAATACTCAGAGCCTCTCTCCAATAGACATTTGGAATATTTCCTTCCATCATCATGGTTGTAGTAGCCTCTTGAATAGTTCGGTTCTTTCTTTCCACAACTCCATTCTGCTGAGGAGTCATAGGAGCAGACAACTGTCTTCTTATTCCATGCTTTTCACAAAATATATTAAACTCACCGGAGGTAAACTCTCCACCTCTGTCAGATCTCAGACACTTTATCTTCACACCAATCTCATTCTCCACCCTAGCCTTAAATACTTTCAATTTGTCAAGAGCCTCTGATTTTTCTCTCAAGAAAGTGACCCACATCATCCGGGAGTGATCATCAATCAGCAACATAAAGTATTTGTCTCCTTGTAGACTCCTAACCCTGGCAGGACCACACAAATCAGTGTGCACAAGTTCCAACAATCTGCTTGAAGATTGTTCTTTACTCTTGAATGTAGTTCTGCTCTGCTTGCCCAATTGACATTCCTTACACATGCTATTGGTATGTTTCACAAGCTTTGGAAGATCTCTTACAACTTGAGTAGTACTTATCTTGACAATGTTGTCAAAGTTTACATGACACATTCTCCTATGCCATAGCTAACTCTGATCAATCTGAGAAATCAAGCTACTTTTACTAGTAACACTTAAATGAAAGATGTTACCTCTAGTCTGTATACTAGATGCAATCTTAGTTCCAGAACTTTCCAAAATTTTGCATTTTCCATCCTTGAATCAGAGATCATATCCCTTATCAACCAACTATCTAACACTAAAAAGATTATGCTTCAACCCTTCTACATACAAAACATCATTAGTGTTATTCTTACCATCAAGAGAGATGGATCCTCTACCACAGATTCTACCAGCTAAATTGTCTCCAAACTTCACAATTCCACCTTCATGCATTTCCATACTTACAAATTTACTCTTATCACCTGTCATATGATGAGAGCATCCATTGTCAATTACCCATTCATCCTTTTCTTCAACCTGAGCAGCCAAGGCTCTTTCCACATTCATACAACTAGCAGATTCAATAGGCACCGGATCTTCTTCTTTGATGGCAATGAACACCCATTCATGTCCTGAGGTACTTCCCTTATCAAATTCATCATTAGTGACTCCTTCTTTAGCAGCTTCTTGGACATAATAGAATTTCTTCTAAACCCTAGGTCTATTAGGGTTTTGTTTCAAAACCCTCTTCGGACATCTTGAGGTAAAATGACCAATCTTATTGCAAGCAAAACATTTGAAAGGCAACTTTCCTTCATACTTACCGAATCCTCTTGGTAGTCTTTTGGCAAAAAGAGATTCAAGTTCTTCAAGCTCCAATTCATCTTCTTCAAAATCCTTCCTTTTCTTCTCAAATATGGTTAGTCTTCTTGAAGAGCTTTTGCCTGGATCAAATCTTTGCTTTCCAAAAACACTATCCTTAAATGCAGATTCAGATTTAGGAAGAGAATCACCAAACTCACTCATTTCAAATACTAAGAGCTTGCCAACCAACTGATCCCTTGTAATAGTTGTCATAGTCCTAATTTCCTCAATAGTAGAAACTCTATGCTTATATGAAGCAGGTAAGGATCTGAGCACCTTGCCAACTATTTCTAATTCTTCTAGAGTTCCACCAGCACACCTGATACTGCACACAAGTTCATTCACCTTCTGCATGTAGGAGGTAATGTTTTCATCTTCACTCATCCTCAAATTTTCATAACTACCCTTCAGGCTCTGCAACTTAGCACGTTTGACATATTCATCACCTTCATATAGAGTTTCCAACTTCTTCTAGATTCCATAAGCAGTTTTCAATTCCAGGACATTTGTCATTTATGTATCAGTCAGGGCACTCAATAAGGCTTCTTTGGCTTGAATGTTGTTTTCAACATCTTTGAGTTCATCTAGAGTTGAAGGACCTTTCTCCGGGGGCTCATACTGATCCTTTGTTATCAACCAATAATCTACACCCATGCATTCCAAATGGCACTCCATGTGACTCTTCCAAAAAGAGTAATTTGTTCCATCAAATCTCAGACTATCCTTCTTGTAAGTCGACATCCTGGATCTCCTCAAGCAGTCAAGCTTCTTTTAGAGGAACTGGCTTTGATACCAATTGTTGAAATAAGGGCAAACAACTGAGAGGAGGGGGTGAATCAGTTGTCACAAAAACTTTTTACCCTTTGCTTCAATTAAACTTCTTTACCACTTATTAACAGATGAATGATATAACCATGAATGCATGAATCAACAACACATGAGCAGAAACAAAATCAACACACATAACACTAGGATTTTTACATGGAAACCCAGTTAAGGGAAAAACCACGGTGGGGGTTAACCCACAAGATTTAGTCTCTGTTAAAAGAATAGAAAATGGGAAGGCACTTGCCTTCGGGTGCACTACCCAGAGCTCACTGCTCCAAAGAGGCTCACTACCTACAGAAATATTTATAAGTTTATCACAGAGAGATTGAACTAGAAAATAACATCTTCTTCATGCCAAGGTCAGTTCCATTAAAGCACACAACACTTCTGCTCTGCCCCCAAACACTTGTTTCCTATCTCCTCATCCTTTACTACTCTTCCTCTTCTACTTTTCCTCTTCTCTATTTTGCCTTTCTTCCTTTCTTAAGGTCTTGTCATTTTTGCACAAGGATACATTTCCACAACTCAACCGCACATATTTATATGCTTCATCAACCTTGGAATAAACATCAAGGTCGGCACTTAATGTGAATCACTATACTATTGGCCAAACATAGCTGGGACCCAAATCTTCCTCAAACAACACGCCACACTTCATAGCACCTCTCTTAGATCTTCCACAACAAGCACAAAGCATCTGGTCAGCTAAGACTGGATAGAACAACACCCAATGACAAATCTTCAATCACAAGCTCAATCCTCAATGAGGACCACCAACACAGTAGGCACATGATCCAGAGACCACGACAAGCACAATGAAATCAACAGGAACAACTGCACCACCTCAAATCACCAAAATCACTTACACCTTTATCTAGGAACTCAAGAACACCAACTATCATGACTGTCATACTGGAAAGATTGCTTGCAGACCTCCAAACCATGAACCACTTGAGTGGAGGATACACATTGACATCCCAAACACACCTCTAGATTCATAGATCATAATATTTCAATGCAGATCAATCCAGACCAAATTCATGTCACTCTGTCACCTCTGAACACCTACAAAACCCGGTTCTACTCAGATGGCCATAACTTCCCCAATTCTTCATATGGATCCCTCAAATCTTAACTCTAGAAACTTCAAACAATCCTTTACAAGACCCTTTGGTCTATAGACTCTGATCTTCATCTTACTAGGAATGCAGAGCAATCTACCTCACTGAACTGCACTGTCTACTTGTTTCTTCTGGAGAGGCTAATTTTCTCAATATCCTCAACATACAAGTCTCCTAGAATGGGATATAATTGACACCAATGATAACAAGGATATGTTGACATCAATGACAACACTGATTAGGCACATATTTGTAACAATGACGTGCCTTTCGAGTGTGGTCAGGATGCACTTGTTATGAGTCTAGAGGTGTTGAAAGAGTACTCACAAGTACATCCACCTGCTAAGTTTGTGTTACTCGATTCTGACGGAGAGGAGGAACCAAAGGAATTTCCTTGTTAGAAAATGATATGTAGACTTTTCCTGTCACAAAAAGTTTTGTATTTGAATAAGAATGTAAAGATCCAGAAAGTGAATAAAGTAAAAGTTTTGGTTTTTTGAGTAAGCAAATGTTTGTATGATGAATTTCTAAGTTTCTACATTTATGAACTTGTACTTTGATGATAGTGTATCAAAATTTACATCTTTTTGATAAATTTATATGCAATGATTAGGTGTGGTATTATTATGGAACATTCTGAAAACCAACCAGGAGGGAACCTGGATGGCCCAAATCCTGAGAAAACCCCCATGGCAAAATTAGATCAAATTTTGTTAGTTTTAAATGAAACAAAACGATGATTGGAAGCCCTGGAATAGGATGTTAGAGGGGGGAAAACCAATCAAGAACATCACTCTGAAGGAAGAGAAGAATCTGGTTTTCATGGTGAACTTAGAATAAATAATCAGGGCTCACAAATTTATAACAAGGCAAAAACTCATCTTACTAGTGAGTTAGCCCAAGATATGAAGAAAGTGATACCTCCTAAATTAGATGGAACAATGAGTGGAGATGCAGCCAAGGCTTGGCTGATAAAAATAGAAAAATATTTTGAGATAAGAAATTATTCTGAGATCACCAAGGCTATATGGGGAGCATACCAGTTAGCTGGAGAAGCATCCATGTGTTGGATGAATAAGAATATGGAATTAGGATTGAGGTCCTTGACCCTAACTTGGGATCAATTTGTGGTCATATTAAAGAAAAGGTGGTTGCCCCCACTTTAATTTGACCATTAATTGATGGATTTTCAAAATTTGCGTCAAGGAGACATGACTATTATTGAATATTGGGAAAAAATTCACCAGGTTATTGACGTATGTGCGACAATATCATAAGGATGAGAGATTTAGGATAAGAAAGTTCATCATGGGCTTGAATGCTTAGATTTGTGGAGAAGTAGATGTTCATGGATAGTAGAGTTTGCAAACCAGTTAAGAGCTCAAGTAGAGCAATGTTGTTTGAAGCCAGATTAACCCTACCTACTTTTTCCACAGAGGTAAGATTATATGTTGCGCCTCTAGGATCCTATGATGTTATCTTAGGAATGAAATGGCTATCTCAGCATAAGGCAAAAGTTAATTATCTTTCCAAACCAATAGAATGCATTGATGATGATGGAAATGTTGTCCTTATCCAAGGTTTTTAGAGAGAAATGAAAATTAGGAAAATTTCCATGATGCAATTGAAAAGGGAAAAATGGAAAGGATGAATGTTTGTAGTTAAAATGGAGGAGGTAAAATATGAAGAGGAGGAGGAATTAAAAGAAAATACTTTTGAAGAGTACCCTTTTCTTCAAGATTTTCAGGATATGTTTCTGGAAGACCTTCTAGGTCTACCCCCAAAGAGAGTTTTTGATTTTGCAATTGATATTATTCCTAGATCTGAACCAGTGTCTAAAGCACCTTATCAAATGGCTACTACTTAGTTGATGGAGTTTAAAGCTCAACTTAAGGAATTGTTGCAAAAAGGATTGATTAGACTTAGTGTGTTGCCTTGGGGAGCACTAGTGATCTTTGTTAAGAATAAAAATGGCACTCTGCATCTTTATGTAGATTATCGTATGCTTAACAAAGCAATTATTAAGAATAAGTATCCTTTCCTACGCATAGATGATCTTTTTGATCAAATGTGTGATGCCGCAGTATTTTCCAAAATCGACCTTAGATTAGGGTATCATCAATTGAGATTGAAGGATGAAGATATTCATAAGACAAATTTTCAAATAAGGTATGGGCATTATGAGTTCATAGTCTTACCTTTCAACTTGACCAATGCTCCTGCAGTATTTATGAATTTAATGAACAGTGTTTTTAGAGACTGTCTAGACAAGTATGTTCTGGTGTTTTTAGATGATATTTTAATCTACTCTCGTAATGAGGAGGAACACCATCAACACTTGCGAATAGTTCTGCAATGACCCAAGGAGCATAAACTTTACGAAAATTTATCCAAATGTACTTTCTTTCAAAAATGAGGTGTAGCATTTGGTTCATATCATATCATCTAAAGGAAATTTTGTAGATCCATTGAAGATAAAAGCTATTTTGGAATGGCCTACTCCTAAAGATGTACATGAAGTGCGTACTTTTATGGAATTAGCAGAGTATTATAGGAAGTTCATTTTGAAATTTTCTAGAATTGCACATCCTATCACTTCCTTGCAAAGAAAAGGAAAGAGATTTGAGTGCTCTGACAAGTGTGAAGAAGCTTTTAATATTCTTAAAATGAAATTGACTTTGACACCAATTCTTAAAATGCCAAACCGAAAGGGTCGTTTTGTTGTTGTGACTGACACTTCAAGAGAAGGGTTAGGAGGAGTGCTTATGTAAGAAGATCAAGTTGTAGCCTATGAGTCTAGGAAGTTGAGACCTTATGAGAAAAATTATGCCCCTCATGATTTTGAATTAGCAACAATTGTGCATGCTCTCCAATTGTGGATGCATTATTTGTTTGGGAAGCAATTTGAATTAAAATCTAATAATCAAGGTTTGAAGTATATTTTCACACAACCTAACCTTAATGCCCGACAAAGAAGATGGCTAGAGCTCATCTTTCACTATGAGTTTGAGGTTAATTACATTAATGGTAAGGAAAATAGAGTGGCTAATGCCTTGAGTTGAAGAAGGCACATATCAGCAATAATATCAGTGCACTCTAATTTCAAAGCTCAGATATTGAAAATTTTGACCAGAGATGACTATTATGTGTAAACTTTGAAATCTTTAACAAAAAATCCTCAAGATACAAGGTATGATGGATTTTATTTTGAGCTTGATGGGTTATTGAGATTCAATAATAGAATATATGTTCCGAATTAGGGAGATTTAAGAACTGTGTGGAAAGAAGTGCATTCTGCACCATATTTAGGTCACCGGGGGGGACAAAGTTGTTAGTTGATGTGAAACCCTTATATTTTTGGAAGGGAATGAAAAATGATGCTACAAGATTTGTAGCAAGATGCTTAGAGTGTCAATGAGTTAACACTGAACACCAGCACTTGGTAGGACTTTTGTATCCTCATGACATACCTAAATGGAAGTGATAAGTTATTAGTATGGACTTTGTCCAAGGATTACCTTGGTCTCACTATAAGCATGATGCTATTCTCATAGTAGTGGATAAACTTACTAAGGTAGCTCATTTTATACCTGGTAATCTTACAGATGGAGTTCCCATCTTAGCCAAGAAGTTCATGCAAGAAATTTTTAGGTTGTATGGGATTCCAAAAAAGATCATTTCAGACATAGATGCTTGAATATCATCAAGGTTTTGGAAAACTTTGTTCTCAACTTTGGGAACACAACTGAATACAAGCTGATCTTATCATCTAGAAACAGATGGACAAATTGGGAGAGTAAATCAAATACTATAGGATTTTTTGAGGATATATTGCATGGATCGGTAATATAAGTGGGAAGAGTATCTTCCACTAGTTGAATTTAAATATAATAAATCTTATCATTCTACAATTAAGATGGCTCCATTCAAAGCATTGTATGGCAGAAAGTGTCAAACTCCTATAAGATGGGATAAGCTAGAATATATGATTAGCCTTGGGATAGAAATGCTTTCAGAAATGGAAGAGCAAGTAAAGATGATTAGATAGAGATTGGTAGAAGTAAATGATAGACACAAAAGCTATGCTGAAGCCAATCAAATACCCTGACAATTTTTAGTAGGAGATAAAGTTCTATTAAGAGTCAAACCACATAAGAGCCCAATTAAGTTTGGAAAGTCTTCCAAACTAGCACCTAGATATGTTGGACCTTTTGAAGTCCTAAAAGTGGTTAATCTAGTTTCTTATAGAATATCTCTACCACTAGCCCTTGCTAGAATGCAGGATGTTTTCCATGTGTCATATTTGAAGAAATATATATCTAGATCTAATCACATACTTGATTGGAATTCTCTATAGGTACAGGACCTAGGGGTGGTCATGATAGAACCTCTCAAAGTGCTCGAAGTATGCAAGTTGTACCTATGTAAGAGAGAAGTTACCCAGTGTAAGCTCCAATGGGACAAGTATTCAAAAGAAAATGCTACCTGGGAAGATTATAATGATATTTATAAAAAAATTCCGTGACATCTTTTTAAATAACATGATGTACTAGAACATGTTTAAAGTATTTATTTTGGCTTGGACATAATCATCAAGGACGATGATCCTTAAGGGGGGAGATATGTCACACCCCATTTTTAAAATAATGTATTTATTTTCATTGTTTTCAAGAGACGTATAGTTAGTCAGAGAAAAATATTATGATTATACTAATGATGTGAAATGCATTTGATTTATATTAATTTGTATACAAGAAATAATTGCTTATGATGTCATTATTGAACATGTGATTAAAATGATGAATGGACTAACTACCATCCTGTAATTGAGGTTGATGCGGGAACAATGTTGTTTTCCCTCTGATAAGAGGAGAGAGAGTATCACCATGGAGAGGATGCTAGATCACATGAATGCAACAATCCTTATGCCATTTGGAAACACACAAACATACACTTAGTGGAGTGAGACCATGTTCATTCTTGTCAAGTTGTGTCGATGTTAAAGACCTTAGTCAATTTGTGAAGATTCTTGTCGATAATTATGCTTGAGATGAACATAACTAGTGTTCGAGAATATGCAATATTGCCATCTTTGAGTTGGGTATGTTTTTTCATTTTTATAAAGATACTATTATTTTATTTTTATATTATCATAGCTATTATTGTTATTATAGTTGCAAGATAAATCAATTAGAATATTTCCCTTTTATTCTACTTGGCACACTCCCTAGATGCTAGGGGAGTGGGAGATGTCACTTCATACTCTCCACTATCCCTACATGCCACTTCTGCATGAGTGGAGAGAGAATCTAGGGGTAATGTAATTATTATTCCCCATAATCATTGGTGAGTGAGATAAGAAGAAGGAAGTAAGGTCTTGTGAGGGAGAAGGAAGGAAAAGCAAGGAAGAGAGTCCTAGAGAAGTGAAAGAACAATAGTGATTGTAGCAAGGAGACTGTAGACAAAGACTTGAACTACATGTCTTACAGATAAGTCTATTATACTTTATCAACTATGATAAATCTTGCCTTCAAATAGTTTAGTTAACATAGAAAGAAGAATTGTTTGTATGATCTGTTAACTGTCGATCTAATTAGATAGTCCATACTAGAAAGAATTAAATAGATTGATGTTTCTGAGTTGGAAGGCCTTTCATCCATAACTTAGATGTTTATATATCTCTTTTTGATAGAGAAGCAAAATAGATTTGTAGGTAAATAGATAAGGCCGTGTCTTCAATATTCAACGTAGATACTTGAATTCCAACTTTGCCTATGTAATTATTGAGCTCACAATGTATATATAGAGCTCATTGTATAATAGAGCCCACCATATTACATATGGAAGCTCACATATATATTGGAGTTCATCGTATAATGTATTATACTATGGGCCGTCTATATTTAAATACTAGGTTGATTATGGGTCATCTATATTTGTATACTAGGCTGACTAAGGGTCCTCTGTAACCTTCTTATTAAGTCGATGGTATTATCTCTACCTTGGCCGACTGATATAATTTACTATAGCTGACTACTATATCTATTCTTATCTGATTGTATAGTCCTTTATTTGGCCAAATGGATTATATATTATAGACATAGTATTAATTGTTTTAAGTTGTGTGCCTTAAGTGTGGCCAAGTGTGCTGAGGAAATTAAGAGCCCGACTATGTAAGGAATAAAGTCGCCAGGAAGAGTTTGACTATTAGCTAAAAACCAAGTCTAGTCATAGAAGTTTTATTATGTTTCAAATGTGTACTTATAGAGACCTAAGTGAAGGTCGTTTAAGTGAAACAAAATACTCATCCCATAGCAATAGCTAATCAAGAAGATAGAGAGTGTTTGAAAAAGCTTAAAAGAAGCTAATTTGGAGTCTAAGACATTGTGTAGAAACATTTATCATTAGATCATTGTCTTCAAGTATATGAAGAAGAATGTGTTGTTACTAGAAGCCATTCTTGAGTTAATTTAGACTATGTATATTCTAGCCTTTTATAGAGGAATAGCCTTTAATTGTATCTTTGGATTAGATTAGCCACCAGGAAGATCAGGAATATACTCACAACGATAGTGGTAAGTCGTAACATGAATTACTTTATTATTATGGTATCTTTTGATATACTTGAGCAAGTGTATTCAATCCGATGGTATTCGAAACCATAGTTATCTTCAACAGATTATGAGTTGAACGACTATATTCTTGACTAAAATAGAAAGAGTCTTTAACCTTAAAAAATATATGGTTTAAATGTTAGAATTTTTCTTGTATAGAGAATACATTGAGTAGGAGAATAGGTTGATAGGGTATTGAGTAGGTGACAAGATGTCATAGGCCCATGATTGCAAGAATGCAAAGAGGGACTCAATATATGTTATATAGTCAACTACTTTCTCACCTTAAGACTTGTCAAAATGACTAGTAGATAAGGATTGTGATATATCTTTATGACCAAAATGGTATAAGAAAGTTGAAAGAATTATTTATTTATATGATAGAGTAATAAGAGTGTTGTCTCCAAGTCAAGAAAAGAGTGAGTGAACATACGACTATATATATATATGAAACTTTGGCCAAAGTAATACAAAAGTCACTACTTGCATTATCAATTCAAAGTGTATCAGATAAGCTAAAGAATCAGAATGGGTCATACATAGATAGAGCTAGACTAGAGTTGTAACCCGATTGTCTTTATCTAGGACACATCACTATTTCTCAGATGGCATATGGAATCAGTTCATTCTCATTATCTATTACCCCTGTGAATGGAAGGGCCACTTCCAGGAAGGAAGATGAGTGAGGGACCGTTGTTCTATGGTTGGAGGAAAAGCACTAGGGTGATGCTCTCTCTCTCTCTCCTATAGTTGACTGCAGAAGACTTGTGAACAAGAATACATTGCTTATTTTGTAAATGACATTGATAAAAATTAAAAGTCATGAGAAATATGACCTTTTGCTATATGTACAATTTGTAAGTCGCATGTGAAGTGATATTCTTTTGAAATATGTATATTGTACTTGGATATTGTCAATCTAATATATTGATTTGGATAATCCCTTTTTAAAAAAAAAGTTTAGCATGATTATTTGCTTAATTATGATTTGAGTTTTCTAATATTCCAAATGGGATGTTACCTTGTGCTTCATCCTTGACATACCCACTAATCTTTAACAAGCATTCATCTTCTTCTCTTCAGACCGACCATTTCTATATCCATCAATTAGTATCCATTTCTTCTCTTCTCTCTTGAGCTTGACCATTGCCTTTGATCTTTACCCTCCATCTTTTGAGCCTCATTGTAAAATCTATTTCATCCTTGTCAACAAATTTTCCTAATGTTCCTTCATCATTTTGTTCATCATTCATCTTTTGACCACTCTATGGAGCATAACCCATGGTGTTTCCATTACTCATTCCTTTGTCATGCCATCACTTGGGGGAATGAGACCAAGATTTCCTTGTGATCCTTCTTTTGATCTTGATCTAAAACTGCACCTTGAACAAATCATTTTCACCTTTGGCAACCAATCACTAAAAAACCAAACAATCAAACCTAAAACAACGTAATCATTAATCAAAACATGTAATGTAATCAAATAAATCTTGATGCAATAAACTAAAATGAAATCAATAAATCAACTCGGTCACCATCCTTATGTTGAATGTCTCTCTTTGTTCATCTCTTTCACCAACCAACCTAAGGGGGCATATATTTCCTTTTTTAGCTCACTATTACTCACCACTTTTGACTACAACCATTTCAAGCAAGCAACCAATTTACAAATCATAACCAATCTAGGCCTATCCTATCAAATCAATAATTGATGGCATTAATCCAATTTCTAATTGGGTTGACTAACACCTTTAGCCATAGGGTGGATCCCACCAAAATGCCACATCAATCCAACCAATTTCCAAAATGGGGTGGCTCCCACCAAAAAATGTTGCATCAAATCAAACCAACCAACTAACCAAAGCCAAGATCTCTTTGGGTTGGCTACCATCTTTAGCCACAGGAGGCTTCTACCAAAATGCCATATCAACCAAATGAGTTCTAGTCATCATTTAGTACTTTTCCTGTTACCCTAGCCTAGCCCCTTCCTTCTTATCACCATTGCTATCCAGAGCTTTTAATCGACCATGTTTCCAAGGTATCAATTTCTAATTGCCATTAGCAAGTCACTTCTACATTTTTCCTCAACTTTTTAGGGAGCAAATCTCCATAGATCCCTCCCACCAAAAATAAAGGGTTAGAAATTTTCAAACAATCTACATATCTATTTGTTTATATCTATCTAGAAAATTAAGTTTGTTGCACTTTGCATATACCATTGTAGTCTTCTTTTCATGCATCATCCTTTCCTAGTTGTTTTTGTTGAACACAATGAGATGTTAAGAGGGGGTGAATTAGCATACACTAAAATTTAACTAGTTGTTTACCAAAACAAATTGAATAACATAGAGAACAAAAAAGAAATCATGTAACACACATAACACCAAAATTTTTACATGGAAAACCCTAAAATAGGGAAAAACCACGGTAAGGATTAGCTCACAATATATTATGCTCACTGCAAGAGTGTTACAACATTGTTTTAGGGCTACAACCCAAGGAAGCTACAACTCCCTGTATTTGTGCTTAAAACAATTACAACTTTGATTTAGGGCTACAACCCAAGGAAGCTACTACTCCCTAAGTATTTTGCTCACTACAATAGGATTTGCAAAGAATGTAACTATATGGACTGCTATAAAGAAAACATCTGACTTATGTTGGTAATGTAGTCTTCTATTTTTTCTCAACACCTGCCCTCAAATTGACTCTACACACTTCATATATTTCACTTTGCTCTACTTATCTTCTTGTTATAAATCCTCACTCTCACAAATGAACTTGATCTTCTATAAATATCCTTTGCAACACTTCAAAACATTGATTAGGTCGGCATCATAATCAACATTGGATGAAACGTGTAACTCTTCACAAGTCGGCATCAATACATACAATAACTTGTTGCAGACCTTAGGAATTCATGAAGGGGATCAAGACACATCTTTTCATACCTTCCAGAGTTAAGGAAACTAATTAGGATCCTCTACACATATTAGATACTTAACCAGTCAGCTCAAAATTGCTCAGGACTGCTAACTATCTATCTTCATACTGCTAGGGAGAAGCCAAAAACTCTATGCGGACCAAGAATTCAATCATACATGATCTCAACATCATTCATACACCTTACTGAAGAAGTGTCATATGAAACTATACATCTGCAAAATAGGAAACATGACTATAGGTAAGAAACAGAGCATTTCGGACCACATGTGATACTTCACATCTCAAGCTATGATGTTGCGGTGTAATACAAGACCTCAAACCTTTTTGGGAATGAGCTTCAACATCATTATCTTTTCCTTTTTAGATCTGCACACCTGTATCTAACAATTCCAGAGGAATTCAAGAGTTTGACATGGATAACCAAGAGTCTGGAGGATAGTTATACTCAAATATTTACTTGTAGACATAACTATTTGATGTGATACCAGAAAATGGAATTTGTCTGCATACGAATCATGCCTGATATACCTTGGACCATATAATACCTCCGCATAGGCTCTAATGATTGATTTATACATGTTTCATCCTACGCAAAACTCAAACCTAGGAAAATGGGCTTTGAAACAGTCTGTATTGTCTCTGTCTAAGTGATGGTCGATACTCTGTCCCTTGTACCTTTGTATGCTGATGATGTGAAGAATTGAAAACTTGGATTTGTCATTTCAATACCTAAATAAAGCTATCTTAAAAACCACAAGATTGAATCTTTCTCTATGGAGGAATGCAAACCAGAACAAGATGACTCTACCTTAGGATGTGCACTATGAATGCCTTAGTCAGATTCCTACTTCTTATCATTAAGTTCAGTACACCCAACTAATTAGATATACATGTGGGGATACTGGAACCATGCAAGAACATAAGTTTTTTCCTCCGCATCATGCTCACACACCAAACTAATCACCTTACCATACTTAGACTATTTTCTCTTCTCTTGGACCGGTTTGCCTTGACCATACTGAATCTTCCTCTATACAAGTCTGTTGATACATTTATATATACTATGTTGACATCAATGACAACACATATTACCAGGGATCTCCCCCTTTGTCATTGATGGCAACATATACTCCCCCTTAGACATGTATTCATCTCTCCCCTTTGGCATCAAGGACAAAGGGAATGTTATCCTTTGCATGTATCAATTAAAAAAAAAGACTATATAGACTCCTCCTTACAAAAGATTTCTAAACTATACTCCCCCTAACTATGATTTCTAGTTACAAAATTGTACCTTTGAAAACCAAAATGGTACTGCCATTGTACTCAATACCTCCACATATATACATTGTTGCAAAATTCATTTATACATCATACTACTTACTTGGTAGGATCTCCTTAGGGGTTATCTTCAATTGGGTACAAGTTGTGTCCCAATGGCCTTTTGCTGAAGAAAGAGAGTTGTTGTGACACTCAAATTGAATATACAGATTTTTATATTTTTTCACAATGCTGGGCACTGTCGACTTCTGTGCTACCTTTTCTGCTTCAGTCACAACTTTTGTTATAGAGGTAAGTCTCAGGCTTATAATTTCTCTAAGAAAACTATACTCTCTTATAATTTGATCTTTTTGTTGTTGCAATAGATAAAACTGAGAGTGCAAATTTTCAATAATTGCTCTAGTTGCCCCATCACTATCCTTTAAGGGATCATACAAACCAGATACATGTGAAATCTATGATTCTATGGAGTCCATATGATCCTTTATGTTCCTTGTAGACACATGCCATTTCAGACAAAATTGATACAACAAAGTGGCCTCTTCTATACACTTCTCAAAATCTTTTATCTTATCTTGCAGTTCACATTGTGTACATTTACACACATATCATAAACATCTTTCAATCTCTTATCATTTATTTTCTTTAAGGCATCCTTTTTTGCCTTTTCTTCCATTTGAGATGAATGATCTTTAAAAGAATTGAGTAAGAATTTTAATTATTGTACAGTAGCCAAGGATGTATCAATTTTTACCTCAATCATAAAGTCTTGGATGACTTTTACTACTTCATCCAATAATTTTGTATTCTGCTGGTGTTGATGTAGAATTTCCTTTCTAGCATATGAATGTAGAATGTCACCAAGATGTAACTTATGCAAGGGGTTAATATTAGTCAAATCTACCTTCCCTTCTTGCATAGGAACTTGTAATAACTATGCAGATACCATAGGTTGGAACTACATTTCTACACTTAGTAGGTCTATGAATGAATCGGTTGCTTCTTAACTAATCTCTTTTGCTCCACCTTGACTCATCTCTAGAGCCTTTTTTTAATCAGCGGTAATCATATCTTTGTCTGGTCCTTCATGTTGCTCTATGTTCACAAAGACATTTTGTTTACCTTGCAAACTTATCTAATCATCCATATGAGTAGTGTCTTCTGAAACATTATGCATGTCTTACATACTTAGCTAATTATCCATTTGTTTAGAGTTCTTCAAAATACTTTGTTCATCTTTCTTTTTATCTTTCTCAGCATTATCCTAAGGACTAGGATCAACATTTACATTTTCTTGCAAGTTTTCATTATCTTTCTCTTTTTCAATCTGTTCTTCTTTTTCCAGAAAGGATGCATTAGCATGATGAGGTGATTGTGGTGGTGAAATATGTGGTTGTTCCACATCCTTTGGTTTTCTTACCTCACAAAGTATCCTCTGAGTGATTTCTTTAGTTTCTTTTGTAATTTGCTCAATGTCCTCCTTTCTGTTTTGCATAAAAGTGTCTACTTTGTACTTTGTTCTGAGCTCTTGAGCTTGTCTTTGAATCAATTTTTCTTTTTCTTCCTCAGACAGAGAAGCACCAACTTTATCCAAAGCATCTTGTCTAAATTTATCTTCTAGTGCCACAGCTTCATCTCTATCCCTTCTTAGGGATTTTTATAAGATTTCTGGTACTTTAGGCAAGATTTCATCAAGAGACTTGTTATATCTCATCATGTACATTGCACCTGCCTTTTCAAGGATGGCTTGATCCTCAAGGGAAGACTTTGGATGAAGCACCACAATTTCATCAAACAAATTGAAGCAGACAATGGCATTATAAACAACATCTAGAGAAATAGGGCCTCTAGGATGAGGTGTTGGTTCCTGAGTGACATTTTTCTTTTTCTTCTTTAATGGGGAGTTTGCTCCTCTTCCTCTTCTTCTTTTTCACTTTCTTCAATACCTTGATTCTTCTTCCTTTTGGCCTTCGCCTTAACTCTTGGTTGCATTTTTTGTTTTCCTTTCTCCTATTTCTTTGACATTACTTCTTCTTCTTTATCACTCTCAATCTCCTCCGCAATGGTTTCTTTCTTCTTCTTTGATTGTTTACCCTTGAATTTTATCTATGTTTGTCCTTAAGAAACCTAGGTCTATTTGGTAGAGGTTGTCTTTACACAGAAAGTAGGTTGTGGAATACTAGTAGTAGATTGAGAAGTAGATCTACCTAATCTTCTCAATGTTGGATGCTCAATAGTGAGTGGCACAACATATTTTGTAGTGTTCTAAGTAGTGAAACCTCTAGGTATGATACTAACCCTATTGAATAGCTTCACTTTATTCTTCTCTACCTCTTCTTCAGCCCTTTTCTTGCATATTTTGTCTTGAATTTGTTTACAAGTTCCAAATCTTTCACCTTTAGGATCTTTAGGCTAACTTAACAAAATCCCGGCATAGGCCTTAACTTCCTCATCAGGTACTTCATATGGAAGCTTGGGAATCCATGAAGTCCTTAGTTCAACTGCTACCACGTAACAACAATTGTTGTCCACAAGAAATGTAATGTCATCTTTGTATTTCCTGACCAAATCAGAAGAGATTCTATCCCTTTTATGCATTTTAATTTGGAAATTCTTGAAGAAACCCCAAAGGACAATATTACAGCTTTGTGATTCAAAGTTTCTTATGTATTCTTTGATTTGTGCTGCTACTGGCTTATCTTGTTGCCATATCTTTCCTTTATATCTCAGTAACTCATTCATGAAATAGAATGCCAGACAAATGATTAGTGAACCATACTTAAAGTTGTATCTTGTCTCCTTTGTTCTTTTCAGATTCTCTAACAATTGATCTTTCATAACTCCACACGAATCAAAATCCTTACCCTCTTTAGCCATCTGATAGGTAGTGTATATGGCTATAGTAGTTGTAGATCCCTCTCTATTGGAGTAGTACACTTAGTATGCAATTCCCATCGCTGCATATCTCACACTAGGGTCAATAATATCATCAATTGTTAAAGCCCTCTTGTCAAATTTGGCACCAGTTAATTTAGTGACCTTATCATTCTTGATTAATTTCAACTATGGTATGGGTCCAGTGGAACATAGCCCCGTTACAACCCTAATAGCTTCTTTTGTTATTCGATGAGGTTTGTCAAGGTATATAAATTATGTTGCAAGTATGTGCCTAATCGGTGTTGTCATTGATGTCAACATATCTTTGTTATCATTAGTGTCAATTGTATCATATCTTGCTATTAGTCTAGAATCTATACATGTTGAGGATATTGAGAAAATTTTCTCCTCTGGAAGAAACAGAGAGTTGTAGTGAATTATAGTGAAGGCAGTTTATTGCAGAATAGTCTAGAAGATTGCTCCGCATTTCTCATATATTGGAGATCTTTGTCTGTGGATTGGAATTTATTTAGAGACATGTCTAAAGATACTAAATCAAGAGTTTGAGCCTCTGGTATGAAGAATTGAGTGAGTTACTATCACCAGAGTAAAACCTACTTTTTCTGATTAATCACTGGTGACAGGGAGAAAGTATTTTGCTCCGTATTCCTCTGCATTGAAGTATTTTTCTCTGCGGTTCTAGAGGGAAGTCTTGGATGATGATAAGTGCCTACAACTCCAATGGTTTGTGATTTGGTGGTCCACAAGCTATCTTTCTTTTATGATAGTTGAAGACAGTAAAGTTCATATGCTCCAGTGTGAAGAATCTCATGGATAAAGTGGTTAGAGTTTGTGCGGTTGCTCCTGTTGATTACAATGTGCTTGTGGATACCTCCTAATCATGTTCCTACCTTTGCATTGGTCTGCAAGGAGTATTTTAGATCACAGTTGAAGATTGTTCCCAGATAAGGTAGTGCGTAACCAGTCTTAGCCGACATGGTTAATTCCAGTAATTGCAGAGATCTCTTGATGATTGCAAAAGCGTGTTGTGGCATGGAAGATCATTTTTGAGTCCCACCTAAGGCATGGCATGATCCACATACATCCTGTCTATACTTCCTTAGCTTAATTTTTGTATTAGGTCAAGACCTATTTTTGTAAATGTTTGTAATGTCGACCTTGGAGATTGTTCCAATGGTTGATGAATGTGATGTTGACCTTGATGTACATTCCAAGGTTGAAGAATGATATATATACTTGTAATTTGGTTGTGGAAAATATGTCCTTGAGTGAAGATGCAAAGTTAAGGAAAGAAGGGTAAAAGGCAAAGCAGAGCAGAGGAAGAATTTTGTGCTTCAATGGAACTGAATTCAGGCATGAAGTAGATGCTATCATATCAGTTCAAACCCCCTGGCAGTGAGCCATCCCTTGGCAGTGAACCACCCCTCAGGGGCTAAATGTTCAAAAAGGTGTTGAAATAGGTCTTGATTAAAAAGGGTAAACATTATACTCTATAACATTTAGCCCCCACTTTAGCATGGGTATGAGCTTACATTCCAACTCACGCTAAAGTAAGGAGATGACATAATTCAATCACAACAAACATAGAAACCATGGAATGTCACCAAATTTGAGGTATGATCAAGCCCCCAAGTTTAGGAGTTTAGGAGTCTATGATGATTGGTATACACATAAGACATAATTTCTGCATACATGAAGCACTTAGAAAACATGAGATAAGACAAGGCATACACTTGAGAAATCACAATGTATACACACCATACACAGTATACACACTATACACAAAGTATACATAGAATACACATGAACATTCATGTAATACACATGAAGCACTCAAGAGACATACATAAGGAACACATAGAGAAAATACATGTGAGGCACACGCGAGGCATGAAGAACATATAGAGAATAAGAATAAATGAGGAGAGTACACACATCAAAAAGCACATAACAGAAGACCTTGACTCAGCATGACAAAAGAGACCTCAATTTCTAAAAGGTTGTCTCAATCACCATGCATCATTCCCCTTGAGATGCAATAAGAAGAATGCTAAGGGGTTAGTTATAAATGAGAAGCACATGTGGATACAAATACATCATACACATAATCTATCTAAAGAGAGGTGTTTCCACTAAAAGGAATACACAATCCACCTCCCACAGGAGGAATTACACAAAGCCTTGCAGAATAAGAAGATGAAGTGACCTTACTACCAAACTCTAGTTGGTGGCACAACCCTTCTTCAAAACATGTAAGGATCTTCAAAAAGATAGACTCAAGATCTTGTTTCTAAGTGTACCACAATCTTTTCCAAAAAGTGATCAACAAGTCCTTTGATAGAAAAATGAGAGTAAGGCTCATAGCACGATGTATGCCCCCACCTTAAAGTGATTGCTAACTCCATTAGGGAGCAATTGCCTTTAAGGTAGAATATGGAAGACATATAAAACAGGCACAAGAGCTCTCTAAAAGCACATGCCCAAATTATATATGTTTTCAAAAAGCTACATCGCGACAAGGGGTTGCCTAGGTAGGATGGGCAAACCAATATGATGCTTACAGGCATGATACACAATGGGTCAAGTGTAGTCATGGTATGACACGGAGCATTGCAACAAGGTGCCACATACATAAAACATCATAGTTCTTATGAAGATGACGGAGGAAAGATCACATGAAAGTAGAGTACACATAAATTGAATCATGAAAGGATGCTAGATCATCTAAGAAAAAAAGCACAATAAGTCATTCTAATGGATAGAGAGATGTGAAGGAACCATTGAGGAAATAAAATGCAAACTAACTTCATCCCTAGTGTTTGTAGTTCCCAATATATAGAATAATTTAATGGTGTGCACAGGTGCATCGAAGGAAGGACTAGGTAGAATGTTAATGTAATATGGATAGGGCATTGCTTAGGAGTCTTGAAAGTTAAAAGAAAATGAAATACAATATTTTACCCATGATTTGGATTTGGAAATATGGGTACATGTCCTAAAAATGTGATGATATTACTTGATTAGAATGGATCACAAGAGTTTAAAATATCTATTCACACAACCCACATTAAAAACTAGATAGTGCAGGTAGATGGAATTATTAAGTGAATGGCATAGAGATCACTTACATTCAAGCAAAAGAAAATAAGCTTTCAAATGCCTTAAGTAGGAGACCATAGATTAATACCATGATTAGTATGCAAAATGACCTAGTCAAAAGGATATATGCTAAATAAGAAAAATATGTGAGTTTGAGGTAAGTTGTGGTAGAAATCAATAATATCAAGCCCAACAAAATTATTCAGGATGACACTTATTAAATCAAGGACAAAGTTCTATGATATAAACAAGGAATTCTATTGCCAAAAGAATTAGAACTGAAGGATTCATTCTTCAAGAAGTACATGGGATGTTGCATACAACATGCCTAGGAGCTAATAAAATATAGGTAGACTTGAAAGGAGAGTATTGTTAGTTGAGGATGAAGAAGAAGATTACAAAATTTGTGGCACAATGTCTAGAATGTTAGCATGTAAAGGTAGAACATGGACACCCAATAGACTTACTATAACCCCATGACATTCTAGAGTAGAGGTTTGACACAATATTCATAGACCTTGTCATTAGTTTACAAAGAACATGTTGCGAAAATGATGCAATCTTAGTTTTGGTGGATAATATTATGAAGGTTGTACTCTTTTTGCCATACCTGAGATACAACTAATGCCAAGGAAATTGCCCAATTATATGTGGACATGATTGAACATTAGACTCATTGGGGTGTTGAAGAAGATTATTTTAGATTATGACTCAGTGTTCACTTTAAGATTTTGGAGTACATTTCAGGTTGCTCTTAGCATGAAGTTAAATCTCAACATTGTAATGCCCTTCATGATACATAATTAACAAACCAATTGATCAATAATTAATCCACAGATGCATTGATGATAAACTAATTCCAATGACCATATTTATTGTTAGGATAATATATTGGTTTATTTATGATATTTATTGTTAGATGCATTGATGATATTTATTGTTAGGATGATATATTGGTTTATTTATATTTTATACTAAAAGATAACAATATTGCAAGATAGTACAAGTAATATCATTATTCGGTTAGAATTGCCTATAAAGGATCAAATAACCCCCATTTTTTATGGTGTTCATTCATCTTTGATACCCCATGAACACACTCCAAGTTATTCAAAATTGAACTCCATTGGTAAGTGTCATAAATATGATTATCAATGTGAATATTGTGAAATTTAATATATATAATTAGAGAATGTCAATATCATTGAAACTAATTAAGTGGTTAAAATTTTATATATTCAAAATAATTTTGATATCGATGAAGATTGTTTGCACTATAAATTAATATTATAAAAAATTTCAAAAAATGTATTGTCAAATATTGAAATATTGCTTAAAGTTTATTCAATAATTTAATCAATTTAGAAAGTGCGAAAACAAAAAATAACTTAAATATTTCAATAAAATATTTATTAGAATATTAAGTTAATATTAATCAAGAATTAAATAATAATCATATATTTAATTGAAGTTGAACTTAAAAGAAGGGACACTTGTGTGAAAGAAAAAGTAATTTAATTAAAAAAATTGACGTGTTAAAAAACATGCATTTTTATATATTCCTTTTAAGGAAAATAGAGACAACTACAAAAAGAGAAGATTAAACAATCTTAAAAAAAGGAGGTAAGGACAGTAGGAAAGGAAGAAAGGCGATTAAGAAGAAAGAAGAAGGCTAAAGTAAGGTAGTTGGTAGGTTCCATGTACATAAAATTTAATCTATGTATGTTATAGCAAAAAAAACATAAATGAGAAAAAAAATTATCTTTTTTTTTGGAAGAAAATTGTTATAACTATTCTTGGAAATAATGTCCTTTGTTTATTTTATTTATAGAATTTTATGTAAAATTAATTGAAGAATCAAAAATAGGGTTTAAACTCAATTTGATCCTTCCCTAAAAATTTTGTTATGAAACTCATTTAAAAATTTAAGAAATATTCTAAATTCTTTATAATATATTAAATCTAGAAAAAAACAAACTTATTTGTTGTTTTTCTTGTATTCATGGCATTCTATGAGACAATATTTCTTGAGGCATTTTGCCAAAATAGTTCATTGCCTTGCCTAAGATTCTACATATACATGCATGAAGATTACACCCCTTCTAGTATAGGAAAGTAAAAGTTTGATCTAAAAGACTACAATATGCCCCCACTTTATATTGATCCATTTATATGTGGTCCACTACCATCTTTAAAGAAAAGTAATATTAATAAGACAAGATTAATTTGTATCTATGACAAAGGATTTAGATGATAGTATATTTATTGATGTTTCTTTTATTTCTTCCATAACATATGATTAGTTATATGATTTTGAATTTTAAATTATCTAAAAATTTAGATTTAAAGATAAAAACTTAGAAAATAATTAATATAATCACATTAAATATATCTGAATATAAAGATATTTAAAAAGGGTTAAAAGAATGTACAAAATAAATAAAGAAAATGTTAATTAAATCATGTAACACCACTTATCCTCTCTTTTTCTTGATGGAAATAATGAGGTTGATAAATTAAAAGGGGCCCATTAAAAAGCTTGATTGACTATGTTTGTCTACATGCTACTATCTCCCATATGCTTTAAGAAAAGCTTTATTCATTTAAAAATGATCATGATTTGTCATTTGAACTTCATTATGAAAACAAAATATTTTCACCTTTAAGCAACTTTAGAATATAAGTTGAGACTAAAATAATTATCTATACATGTTTATTTATAAAGCATTTAAATTAAATAAACTAAAAAGTTAGTTTAAGGGTTTGATGTAGTATATTTTGTAATAGATGATGCTCTACTATTTATTATTGTTGTGTTCTCAATTTTGTTAGATGATACTTACGAAATTAATATTAGTAGGATATCGTGTTCAATTTTGTTAGATGATACTTATTAAATTAATATTAGTAGGATATAAGTATATGATATGTTGAGAGTGTGTTGGTTCTAAAAGTTGATGGAAATATGATTTGAGTAGTTGTGTGTTGAAAATGGGATATAGATCTAAGTAGTGCGGTATGTCAAGAACAAAGGCATTCTCACCAGCTATGTGTAGAATGATGTTAAGACCATAATGTAGTGGTTTGATATAGTGTTGAGGATCACATAGAAATGTTGTTTTTAAAGATGCAACGAAACTTTGTCATCAACTTGAAAGGTGTGTAGCACATGTTGGGCATTGTGGCACTCTTTGTACTTCTATTGTTGGCATTGAAAGATATATTGGACCTATTGATGAAGGTGGGCAAGTGCATGGAAGTGGGGCACACAAAGGGGGATCAAAGAGTTGCCACTTTTTTTCCTAAAATTAGCTAAACTTGAACTTGGATGAATAATTCAAGATCATTCAAAATTTGAAGATGTGATAAGAACAAGGGTTGTAGAACTTTGAATCTAGTTTCTAAATTACTAAGGTTTTTTAAAAATGGTTAAGATTAAGAGGGTCAAATGATGAGGGTTGTCACTACCCTTCTATTGTTGTCACTACCCTTCACTTCTTCCTTGAGCCCTCATGGCTCTCCCCTCCTATAAGGGCAAGGTCTCTCAACCTCATCTTGTTGTTGACCGAGTTGTTTTTTAAAGAAAGTCATTTATGGTGCTTTGGCAAATACCAAACTATTGAAGGACACAACCAAACTTAGGATTGTCAAAAGATGGGAGGAAATCTCAATTGTGGAAATCCGTAGCAGAAATATTATAGAAAAACTCATTGATTTGGCTAAGTATGCATTAGTGGGAATAATTTTTGGTGTATGGCTCTCACCTAGATCATTGGATCATTGGATTGATAAGGAATAGAGGTCTAAATTTGTAGGTGGCATTGAAGTCTCATTGTGTGATAAGGCTTATTTATCTCCTCCTTCTCTAAAAAGGAAGATAAAGAGTTGATATTTAGAAGTATCCCATGGTTTATTAGACTATGTGGGCTTTATAAAAATAATTAGAATTCCAACTTCAATCCCATTGAATAAAACCCTTCTAAGATTCATGTCTAAGTCAAACTCCCTTTCCTTCATCTACACCTTTGGCATGAAGATGCCTTCTAGGTCATAGGAAATGAGATCATAATTTATAAAATGTGGTCAAGGTCCTTGAAGAATTTTTTTTGGTAGCTAGAATCTATGTGAAAGTCAATTTCATCAAAGGACTCCTAAAAGAAATAAATTTATAAATGGGAGAACTAGCCTTGTCCCAAAAGCTAGACTGTGAGAAAATCTCATTTAATTGAAACCTCTACCACGAATACAACCATTTTCTTAGAGATCATCTAAAAATCTTAAAGGATCCGAAATCTCAAGAGGGATCTAATGAGAAATTATAGAATGTGCACTAAAGAACTAACAAAACCCCTCTAAAGTATGATAGCAGTAAGGAAATCCTCCCTTCTAACCCCTTTTTAGCCCTAGAATTTGTAGATGAAGAAGAACCAATTTTGGGGAATGATGAAGAAATGCAACAACCAAAAATGTGAAGGAAGATTAGAAGCGTCATTCTCCCATTCAACTAGAGGTCAATGTAATTCCTTTGCAAAGTAGTGATCAAGCCATGGATGAAATAGAAACACTCAAAATCCCCTCTTTTGGCTAGAAAACTACCAAAGGTAGGAAACAAATCATGGAATTGTGCACAAAAGAAGCAGAAGAGAACATCACAACCAACATGTAGGCAACAATGGACTTGATCTTCAAGGCCAAAAATAAATTAGGCAAGAGATGTTAGTCATTTATTGGAATATTAGAAGCATGGGTGAGACCCATAAAAAAGTCCTACCTTAAACATTTACTCATAACAAAAAGCTTGATATCCTTTTCATTTAGGAAACTAAGTTCAAAAATCTAGAAGCTTCTAAAATCATAAAAATAATCTGGCACTCTTGTGAATGTTTAGTTGTTTCATCCTCCAGTGCTTCTAGAGGAATCTTAACAAGGGTATGTGCACAAAGATGGGCGACCAAAAATTTGCCAAAAAATATTTTTGGTTGAAATAAGTCAGAACATGACCGTGTTACAAAAACCATAATGTGATCACATTATGGTTTGGTAGTGAAAATCCTAAGGCTTGGTCACTACCAAGCTATAACATGAGTGTGTTATAATATGCTCATGTTTTAAACTAGTTAAAATAACAAAAAAAAGTTGTGGCCTCATTCTATCATTTTCCCCAAAACATGAGTGTGCTTCTCTTTGAGTGTGTTTTCAGCCTCTTGGAGCTATTTGGATGAAGGAATTGAATGCCACCACAATGTGTGAGAGGTAAGTTCATTGGTTTTTTTAGCAATTTCAATTAAAATGATTCATTTTTATTTTTCATTTGTGTTGATTCATTTTTTAAATTTTTAACAAATTAAAACCCCTCAACACCTCCAAACCCTAATCCACCTAATGAGATGTGTGAGGAAATTATTACTAAAGAGAAGATACAAACTAATCCCCATCAAACTTCTACACATGAATGAAATCAGAATAATCACATTTCACATACACATGGATGAAATCAGAATAATCACATTATAAATGATCTCTATTCAAAGTTTTTTATGAATGTAACTTTAAAGTGTATTATGCAATATTTAACAAGTAATTACTTAAAATATAGCATAATTTAACTATCCAAAAATGAGGTGTGACACAAAGCATGCAATATCCAATACGATATTAAAAGACTTCTTTTGACCCATCATACATATAAATAACTTTGAAGTCAACTTTAGTTTTTGTTTCCATAAAATTGGACATTTATCTATGTGCCAATTGGACAAATTGGTGTTGCATCTGCTAGAGATATATCATATGTGTTTGATGGAGTTGTAGTTTACCAAATGCCTCCCAAATTTATTTAAGCATAATATTTATATCTACTCCTAAGTCTAATAAAGCTTTCTTAACCATCCTATCATTTAGTTTGGTATCTAGTAGTACTGGTTGGTTTTTCCATCTCTTTTGAGTTTTGATAGATCTAATTTGTGGCTTCTTGTTTTGTCTAATTTTTTTATTTCAATGTTTTGAAAATTATTTAAATTTTTGTATTAAATTGTCTTCATCTATCGAATTAGTCATTTCTTTTAGATTTTGAGCTTCTCCTTTTGAAAAATGGGCTTTATTATTATCTTCTTGTTGTTGTAGTCTTTCTATTATATTTTTAGATTTTCTAACCACTAGGTCATGATCATTTTTATTAGGATGGTCATTTTCTTCTTCATTCTCATCATCCCCTTCTATTATCTATTTATTCTTATTTGTATCTTTCCCTCCATCCGTTATAACTATTGTTATGTTTTCTTTTTTCTAATATTTTCAATAACCTATTTCCTTAATTGTCTTTTCTTTTCTTGATACTCTTTTTCTAAAACTTCTTCTATTGTAGAAGGTTTTCCCACGTCACTTCTCAGTTCTATGTATTTTTTCTAACATCTCAATGTTTTGTCCTTATTATTTTAGGATTTTCATTATGAGTTTAGCACCGCATGGTGCATTAGGACCCAATAATTTGTCACTTCTAGTCCCTTGTACTAATTCATTCTTATAAAACTATGCAACTTTGGGGCAACTAAATGCATCATGTGAATTGTCACTACAAAATCCACAACCTAATTTCTCTTCTCTTTTTCTACTCCTATCCTCATTAGCATAATGACTTGGCTTACTACAATAGTAGCAAGTTGGCTTTTGTCCTCTTCGTCTACCTTGGCCACCTCTATAACTATTGTTGCAGTAGTCACCTCTACCATAACCCTAAAAATAATCATTCTTGTATCCTGTAGAGGTTTCCTCAATTTGTATTTGGGGTACTGCATGGTTGACATTATTGATTTCTCTTCCATGCTAATTCCTGGTAACTATGAGTTGTGTATCCATTTAGTGTTGTTGTGGCCAATCCTTTTGCACTCTAGCCATGCCTTTGTCCATATGTGATTCTTCTCCATTCATTCTTTTGACTAGTGGCTCTTTTTCTTCAACTAGCACAAGGCAATCATCATCTATATGCATATCCTATTATTTGCATATACCGCAATAGCAACTTACTGTCCTTCTCAAAACTTTTTCAAAATTGGCCCTCAATGCAGTTGCTCTTTTTGTACCTTCTATCATTGAGCATTCATTTCTCAAGTGTCCTTCTATGCTACAATAGGTACACCAGATGTCGTTCCATCTTGATGAGGAGGAAGTATCTTTTCACCTTCCTTTTACTATGATCTCTTGTTTTATTTTTAATATTTCCAATTCTAGTTTTAATTTTTCAACTTCTTCACTTCCAGCAAATTGTTTCCTCTAAGGTTGGGCTTCTATTTTGGTCACTAGCTGCACTACTTCATTATAGGTAGAAAATTATTTTCCATCTATCATGGCTCTGATTTGTAGCTTCAAATAGGATGTAAACCATTTTATGTTCTATTTTTAGTTAGCGGTTCTTCCAATTTGCATACTACAATTTTAAATATTTGATCAAATTGTGTCATCGATTTATTCTTGTCTTGTACCATCTCCCATATTTTGCTTACATTTTTTTAGTTGGGGCATGAGATGAATAGAAGTTTTTCAAGAATAATTTACATATGTCCTCCCATTTTTTATCATGTTTGGGGCATACCTTGATATACCATTTCAAGGCTTCATCTCTTAGTGTCTCCACAAATTCATACAATCTAGTCTTATCATCATCAACACTCCCTCTTCTCCAAGGGGATTCCAAAATGAATAGATGCTCAATTGCATCCTTAGTATCTTTTCCGAACACAAGAAGCTTTGTCTCGTTTGTAGCCATCCTTGAAGGTGTTTTTACTTAGTCCTTTTTGTGGATTGGGGTTTGTCCTTCCTTTTGATGTGTCTTCTACCTTTGGTCCTCTTCCTTTATTTTCCTTAGGTCTTCTTTTCTTGGTTTTACTTTGTTGTTTCACTAACCTTTCTCTTCTACCTTTATCTCTAAGCGGTTGAATTTCAAAGTACTCACTACCCAATATTCTCCTCAAAATTCTTAATACAATCTCTTTTTGCTCTCTCTTTCTCACCTCAACAATGATTCAATACCTATCTCTTCTTCATAAACTCTTCTTGACTTATTTGGCACAGGGGGTAACTCTTGGTTTGGGGTTTCGCCTTTTCAAGGTCTCTTTTCATCTTTGGAGATGCAACTTTTGGTAAATTTTTATTTGTTAATGGAATTTCATTAAATAATGTGGGTTTCTCCCTTTCTTCTTCAATTGTTTCAATTGTATCCATGGCTAATTCAATGCATATTTCCTTAATATCATTTTTTTTGTATTCCTTTCCTAAAATTTTAATTTATTTTATCATTTTCTCCTTTTGTAAGTATACACTTTTACTTACTACCTTATCTAAGTAGTCTTTGCCCAATTCTAGAGGTTTAAGTTTTGAGATTGGGGCTAATAAGCCTTCAAATTTTTCATTAATTATGACCATGATATCAGATAGATCTAGTTCAAAATATGGATTTTTTGTTAAAACTTCAATTTGTAAAACATCTTTTGCTTCTACGTTGTGTCACAAATCCATCTTGTGGGGCACTATTGCTCCTATGTTTTTTTTCGAATGATTCCTTAAATTCATCATATTTTTTTATTGTATTTGCTAATCTCATCAAATTTTCTTCTTCTCTTATGTGGTAGTTAATTGTTTAGATGTTTTATTGTTATTGGGTGGTATAGTAACTATCTGTTCCCCTATTGGTGGAATCAAATCATCTTTTGCAGTAGCCTTCTTGGCACGCTTGAGGCTTCTCTAGCCTTCTCCATTTTTCTGTGGTATATTTCTTGTCTTTTTTAGGTTTGTTTCAACCTTCTTTCTTCTTCCATGTGCGTCTTGTAAAACCATTTTAATTTCTTCAAAATTTTCTCTCAATTTTTTGTTGTCTCCTTTTTTCCATAGTTGTGTTTAATTTGGATTTCCATTAATCCTTTTATCCATTCATCACCCTTTAGGTGTCTAACCCCCTCTCTAGAACCTAGTGAGTGCTACCACACTTCTTGTTTAGTGCAATGAATATCATTAATATCATTAATAACCCTTTCTAGTAGTATTCTTAATCAAAAAACATTTTTTTTGTTTCTATAATTTCTCTTCTCATACACCACAAACTAATGTTGGCAATAAAATACAAGCCTAAAGGCTATACTACTTATGTCAGATAAATTGACCCTAGGTGATATAATAAGGAGGAAATCAAAATAGTGCAATCGATCAATATGCATAGCATAAATATTCATATTCTTTTATACATTCCTTTACATCATAAAATAGGTCTACTCATATATTAATATGATATATTCTTCATACAATATACAGTCTTTATCGCAAGCATAGATATGCACATCTCATATACTTGGGTGGCACCTATTATGTACTCTATTTCTTCTTTTTTTGGTCTCTTCTCCTATCTCACACCCTCCTCCTTTACGGCAAGGCTAATGTGGGGACATGTCTTACGTATTCTTATGTCTTCTTTGTTCTCCAATTGGTGCTGCATGATGGTTTTTTCCTACCGCATTGGTCTTCCAATGACTCTTGATTGGTTTTGTCTGCAGTTCCTATCCTGCCAACATCATTCATTAGTCCATCTTAAAAAGCAAGTCTAATAATGTAAATAGGAGATTTTATTAATGTCATACTACTTGTCTTTTATAATTAAATCCACTGAGTGATATGAGATAGGAGATGCATTCATATTAAAACCCCAACATGGCATGCCCAACCCCATGCATCGTCATTAAGAAAATGACATTCATTTCCAAACCAATTTTTTTGGGTCTGGATCTTAAATACCAAGAACCCATGGGACTCTATTGTAATACTACCAAGAGATCATTGTTTTAAATTATCAATGTAGCCATTCCAACCCCTATTGCCTTAGACATCACGATCTGAATTTTTTTTTCTACTCTCCAAAGTATCTTTATGCCTCATTGATCTCCAAAGTATCTTTATGCCTTATTGATACATATTGCCTATAGCACCGACAACAGTATACCCTATTCATATCAAGCAAACTGGTCAAGAAAAGAGAAAACTAGTTTTTTTTTTTGGGACAAACCATTATATCTAAGCTGCAAGAGCCTTGAAATTCGTAGAGGATAAGCCATCTTCACCTTAGGAGGCATATCTACACCTACCCTTTTAGCACCAGTGGAGACCTATGATGAGCACTACAAAAGCCTAATTGAAATCCAAAAATCAAGTTCGTCCGATGTAAACATTCCAAAATTATATATAAAAACATTTGTTAGTCCTTTCCTTTGAGAGGAGACTAGACCTTTTACTCTTCAAACCAATTCAACCTCACTTTTGAGAAATTTATCCTACGGAATTGTAGAATTTTCGACAAAAAACAAATTTTGCCATTTTGTCAGCGGCATGCCCTCTTAAGTGGAAGTTGGAATTCATATATAACTAAATTCGATTCCATAAAAAGCACATAAAATGTATCAGAACAGTTAAAATGTTGAAAAATCACAAATGTAATTCAAGAAGAGAAATAAAACCTCCGGATTTTGAATCCACTCTGTTTATAGAGTTAATAACTGAAGCAGAACAATTCGAGTGATGGACATGTTTTTGAAGGTTATTTGAAAAACCGAATGATGTTTGATAATGAAAGATAATGGCATTTGTTTAACTTCTTCCAGAGTTTGGTTGATGCGTTGCAGGTGCCCTTAGCTGCTATTTTCCTTTAATTTTTACAAATGAAAAAGAAGCTAATTAACCTGGGAATTCTTCTTAGGTAATAGGAAAATTAGAAACTAAGAATTAACCACCCTGCAAATAGAACTAAATTCACTAACTTTAGAGACACTTTAAATTTTCCTTTTACATGGTTCCCACTTGAAAAAAAAAAGGGGGGGAAAGCTGAACACAAGTAAGGGACTTAAACAGAGAATTATGAGAAGATTTTTAAATTAATGAACCCCTTTACTTTTTCTTTTTTAATAATGAAAGGTAATGTATTAAGAAGTGTTGAAAATTTTTACAGTTTATATTAGATAAGATTATGAGAGGCATTCAAATTACATTTCAACTTCGAAATTGATAAAATAAAATAAAAATCTTGCAGAATCAAGAAACATTTAACCGCGCCAGATTTCAATTTAGTATCAACCTGCATTGTGTATTTATTTTGAAATCATCATTGATAGTGATCATTCAAGAGATTTCAACAAGACACTCCTCAAAGATAAGCACAAGTTTTTCTTCTGAATTCATGCTCACCAATCTGGGGTTGGCCTTCTCTGACCTTACCATGCTAGGATTTGTTTGAAAACCTTTGGTGTTGACTTCCATTTTTCAATAGAGTGCTTGGGTTGAAAAACAAGGTTTCAAACCGCTCCTCAAGGATGCCAGACTAATATCAGTCATAGAATACTTTATGAGACATGGAAAAGAACTACAATTGACGAGGTATAAAAGGCAAGTCACCAAATAAAAATTTCATAGAATTTTAATAAGTTTCAAAATTGAGTTATTGCTCTTCAAACTTCCTAGCTACTACATACTGAAATCTCGTAGCAATGTTTAAGCTCCATCCCACAATCAAGGTCATAGTTAGCACACAGCTCTACCCCCAAGTAAATGAGGACATTATTGGGTCATTCGTTTAAGGAGATTATGTTCAAAAGAGTGGAATGTTGGCTTGGAATAATTGGCTGCGAGAGTAATCATACATCTAGGAATAGCTAGTACAGCAGAGCAGTAATAATAACATTCTAGGCTTCTAATACATATCACAGCATTCTAAATATATCTGTGAATGGCTTGGAGTATAGGTTATATTATGACGTACATCAGGTTTCCTGCAATTACAAAAGAGCTGTGGCCTTTTAGGATGCGTGTGCCAAAATTCAATCAAGATGGGCCTATGTTGTATCCTAAGTGGCAATGCAGTTCAAATGTCTCCTACAGTTAATAGCAACTTCCAGCACTATGATAGGCTTCGCTGATGTGCAATGAATGAATATTATCTAACTCGAAAGATCATTAAACCTCTGTTTTTCCATGGTATACATATATATTCACGTTTCCTAGGGGGGAAAAAAAAGGAAGGAACCATATTACTCAAACTCCACACATTGCTTGAAAATTGTATGGAAGGAATAAATTTGTGCATAACCTGTAAATACTGCAGTATTCTTAATCAAAGGCTCAGTAAAACAAAAAAAAATTGCCCATAAATCAGCAAGGAAATTGGTACATATCATGTAAATGCTATGTATATGGATCCTAAGCTCATTAAATTATTGCATGATGGAATATATTTGTAAATCTCTAAAACAAGTAATTGTTCAAAGGAGAAGACACTAGTACATGAATGAGATTATAGCAATCAGTCTGTATTCATTTCAATAATTAAATAAAAGCACATAGCAGAACTTTAGAACAAGAAGGAAAGATTATCAAAGTATATAACATGGTCAGGGGCAAAAACCCTTACTATCAAGCAAGAATTTCATAAAACAAGTTTCTATCTATTGAAATTTGATGCATAAAATAATACATTCATTTGGATTTCAGGCTCACCTTCTTGTTTAATGTGCAAATTCAAACCATTAACAAATAGAAATACCGATAAATAAGCAAGTGTAAGAGGCCTACTAAAAACAATTAGTTGTCTTTCACAAAGAACAGCCTTTTCTCCTTACATGAAAATGATATAGTGTTATCACCATGAAATGCGGAGATGGAAGCAGAAAACTATCTTATTTGTTACCACAGACGTGTATCAATGATGCACTTCACAGATAGCCTTTGCATACGAAGAGTAATTATATAAAGCATGCCAAGACTAATTATTTTATATATGTGAAAACTAATACCCTGCATACTGTTTGCAGCATGCTGTATGATGTGAATGCTAAATTTACTGATATAGTGGCAGTCGAAGACAAAAGACATTAGGCCAAAATAGAAGTGCGCAGAGGAAAAAGGAATTTTGTATTTTGTTTTGCAAAGGTTTGTAAAGAACTTAATATAAACATGGAAAAAAACCAAGAACATTGAATTATAAATGCTAAAGTGCCACAAATCTTTCAATGTACAGGTAAGAGTATCCAATAATCGCCTTCCATATCTTTCTTCACTTAACTTGTGTAATGAATATTCTTGCTTTTCCAGAAGATCTTTGTAAACCCAACAGTTTATTCACAAAGATGAGATCAAGGCTACTTTTTGTTAGGTGGGATGGGGGAGAAAGTGTCACCGTTTCTAACAAGGGACAATTCTGCAAAATGTAACCAAGCAAATTCAATTCCTTCTCACCAAATTCTGATGTAATCACTTGCACTCTCCTCAGTTTTTTTTCTAGAAGTGCTGGAGTTTGTATGCTCTCAAACATCTTTTGTGACCGAAAAGAACGTCCAAAAAAAGATTTCTGAAAATCCTGTACAACATAAGTAGTGCATACATGATCTGAATAATAATAGAATAAATAGAAAGTAAAGACAATACACGGTATTTTTACCTAGGAAACCCTTTGGGTTAAAAAGACAGCACAGTAAAATTCTTCATTATTGCATAAAATCAACCATTCTCCAATATAATAATGAATCTCTTACTTCACTCTTAAGCAGTTTTACACATCATGAATCATGCTAAAGATAAACATGAATGCTTTAAAACATGGGCAAAAATAGAAAAAACCCAAAATAGCACCCCAAATTTAATTTCCAATCAATGGGGTCAACCCCATCCCTACTATTAAACATGGAAAATATACAACACTTATCCAACATCCTTGTGCCCTGCCATGCATAAATGTGAATTCAACTATACATAATATAAAGATGCCCTCAAAGAAAAAACTTCTCTCCCATGCATAAATGTGGATTCAACTGTACATAATGTATAAAATGAAGATGCCCACAAAGAAAAAACATTGAACTTTTGAGACATGCTAAAAGATTGCTTACCAGAAAGCATTGGGCATCCATGGAGAGGTCTTCCAAATTGGGGAACCTATCCAGAATGTCTTTTACACAAACTAGGTTTGTAGACAGGCCCCTACAAGCAGGCAAATTAATCTCCACGACCATCTTCTCTAACAACTTCAACTTGTCCTCCCAGGAGCGACTTCTTTCCAGTTTGAGGTTGACCAATTGTGGGCAATTCAGTTTCACAATGTTTGGCACATAAACAAGATCTTTTGAACGGAAAATGTCGTATTCTTTCCTGCCAATTTCAATGCTGAGATCATTGAGAAAGGGGCACTGAACTGTTAAATTAATAAGTCCGACACAACAAGACAGTGTCAAACTCTGAAGATGCGGACTTCCGGCTAACAGGTGCTCAAGAATGGCATCACGCAGTTCAATACTTATAAAGGAGCAGGTTTTAAGACATGGAAACCCACCAAAATTGGTGGGATTGCATTTTGCGTCGAGATTGTTGAGAATTAGAGACGTGAGACAGTGGCAGCTAAAAACAGAACTTGGCACAGAACTTGGCACACAGCCACTTCTTGAGTTTAAGCTGATAAGGGTAAGTTGTTTAACCTTTCTTAAAGCTGCATAGCTAATGCATCCATACATTTTACGAAAGAAGACAAGGCCCCCATTATCAGCCTGCGTGAAAAGGCCCCTATTGTCAGAATGCATGCGAAAGCCCCTAGCGCCAGGATGTGTGCCAAAGACCCTATTGTCAGCCTGCGTGTAATGGTCAGGAATGTGAAGCTCAAAGCTTTCCAGTTCTCCAGGATTAATGAGGACGAGCTTTTTCATAATGGAATTTATCTTGGCTTTATTTCGCAGGGATATGTAAAATTCATGAGAAAAGTTTAGGCGGGGCAGATGAATCCAGAGCCACCTCCACCTGGAAGAGAGCAGAGAGGAGGCAATTGCATCTTTCAGAGGAAGTCTGGTGAGAATGTGATGGGACAGAATATCATCGGACAGTGCACTCAATTTGTCTTTGCCCTCTGCCATTAAAGCCATACGAAGAGCTTTGCAAAAGAATTGGGGTTGCAGCTTTTAATAGCCTTGTCTCAACTGAATTCCAATAAGACTTAAATCCTTAAACGCGTATTTAAAGTTAATAGTTATGATAAATTAAAAGTGCAGTTAATATTTGTAATGGTGCAATTATTGCACACCCATGTCATTTTCCACCATGTCATTTTCCATTTACTTTTGCACCCATTTTGAGGAGAGTGCTCTAGTGTATTTAATTAGTAAATGGTATAATTTTGTGCAAAGTGAGGTCGCTTCCTTCATATCATTTACCTATTTACTTCACACATTTTAATAGGCCTATTCATTACCTCATCCATATGTACACATACCCCCATATATTAATTTTTTTGTCACATCCTTCATACATTTTAATAGGCCTATTCATTACCTCATCCATATGTACACATACCCCCATATATTAATTTTTTTGTCACATCCTTCATTGTAGGCAAAATATAACTAGCACTTGCACCTATTGGAGGTTCAAGGGATTAGCCGATAGGAAATTTAAGATAATATTTGAATGTATTGGTTTTTTAGTTATATTTTAAATATTAAGAATAATATATTACAAATTTAAATAATGATATATTTAAATAAGTCCAGACAAACTCAATGATCATCATCCAAATTATGAAAAAAGGCACAAAGCTCAATTGAAAAACCAATAGTTTCCTCAAGAATGCTCACTTATTGGCCTCTCACGTTGAGAAGATTGGTAAAAATTAGTATAGAACTAGTAAAAATAATAAAGATACCTAAGAATTGTAGACTCCTCAAACCAGAATATATCCTTAGAAATACTTGTATCTTCACTCAAGTTTATAAAATTGAAACAAATAACATTGTTGTAATACTTGTATCTTCACTCAAGTTTATAAAATTGAAACAAATAACATTGTTGTAATACTTGTATCTTCACTCAAGTTTATATAATTGAAACTAATAACATTGTACAACAAGGTTGAAATACCTACAAGTGGAAACAAAAATGATGGCATACTTCCATGGTGGAAATAATGTAAACAAGATAAACATCCTTTACATTTTTAGGAACAAAAATATACTATTGCTTCAAAGACTCAACTATCTTAAATCCTTCTTATGCCTCATAAAAGTGTGCCTCATCTCCAAAGAACCCATGCAATGCTCTTAAATGACTAGTCATTGTTGCTGAAAATAAAAAAGTTTGATGTTCTTTAGACAAATACTATAATATTACCTTCCATTCTTCCTCAAAGCCCACATCTTACACACGATCTGTTTCATCCAAAACAATAAATTACACTCTCATGGTTGATCAGAAGAATATAATGCAAATAACAATTAAATTTGACAAATAAATGCAAACAAGAATTAAGTCCATCCATATCACTCATTGTCTCCTCCATCTTTTCTTGCTTTGGACTGTGACACATTCTCATATATGATTCCAGGGCAAAATACGCTTCTTCCGAGTAAAAACATTAGGAAAAACAGAACAATCCAAAAAAAACAAGTGAGAAGTTGAAATATCATTGAAAACAATGACAAATAAAACTAAGGAAAACAAAGAAACGGGCATTTGCCACAGGGCTCTTGTATCAATTAGCAATACATAATTGCCATATATCGGATACAAGATGTCATAAAAAGGAACCATTCGTTAAATCTTAAATCTTATTTAAATATTAAAAACCCTAATTAGGGTTTCTTGTAAGATGTACTCGTTTGTTTTCTCTCGATCACCGTACACCCTAATTAGATTCCATAACCCTAAGCTTTATTTTCTGCGGGATATCTATTTTCGTAGTAACAACCCAGTTTTTTCCCTTCCTCTTGTTGGAAATTATGAACTTCAAAAAGTTTCAGATGAATCATTATTTGAAAATCTGAGATCTTTTATTTGCAAAGGACAGCTCCTACCCTATATACATTTGTTGGCAAAGGTTATTTATATCTGACGAACATATACACATATAATATATCATACACAAGTGACGGAGATATCCAACACAAGTGAAGCTGCCGCCGGCTTTCTTATCAAGAGTAACGCCACTTTCTTTCGATTCCAACCGCTGTGCCCAACCATAAGTATCCATACACAAACTTTATCTCCTAGGAAGTATCCAAGTTAAAAATAGACATATGAAGAATTTTATGGCAGAGGAAGAAACCCGTCAATAGACAAGATGTTCATAAGATTAAGGGGCAACATTCATGACACCTTATCATTAGAATTGCCTAAAGTTGCACAAATTTCCAAACGTGAAAGATGCAGATCCAATCCAGAGAGCTTGGAGTACATTACAGAGAGCTTGAAGTGCATGTACTCAGTCCTGTACAGCACTGTACTCGCGTCAAGGCTTCGATTTCAGCTATTTTTGGAGCAGCACAGAGAGCGATTCATCATCCTCAATTGCAAAGAATGACAGAGACAAATGGGTCTATTAAGTATCACTCTGGTTCTCTTACGAATCGAATGGGAACCATTTTCAATCACAGTGCACACACAGTTAAAGCTGAGAACCTGATGCACATTAAAAAACAACTGGCTGTTATTAGATTGGAAATTTAATATCTACTTCCTATTGAGCACATCCAAGGACAAAAAACTATTTATTAGGAACGTACACTAAATTTTTTTCAAAACCCATTCATAGACAAAAAATAATTTAAATTTGTCTCAAAACCCTATCTTGAAAAAAAAAATCAGAAATCAACTACCTAAAAAAAATGTAGACTGTAAATTTGTTGGAAATATGCAAATGCTTTTGATAACGCCTTCACCAAACAAAGGAAAAACTCTACTTCATAATAAGAGAATTTAACTCTATTTAAATAGAGCTTGGGCGGTGGGAGTTTGGCAGTGGGATGCCGTTGGCAGAAAACTGTAAAGGAAGATGTGCTGGCAGTATAAATTTAAAGCAGCAGATCTTTACAATTAATTAGCTGAGATATGCTTTTACTTTCCAATAGTTGTTATTAAAGTTTGGACGGTGCGAGAGACACTTTTCAGAGCACTGGGAGAAAAAAAAACAGTGTGAGACCATTTTCTGAGTACAAATGCTCACATATAAAACCCTATCCACTACCAGCGGGAAGAATTTAATGGCGTGAGATAATTCCGAGCACTATAATGCTCACATATAAAGCCTATCAGCTAAATATAAATTATTTAATACAAATTAACTTTACCTATAATCTAACCCACCAACATTCCCAAGCTAGGGATATGATAATGAATAAAATGAAATAAAGAGGTCTTAAGGAGAAGAAAGGAGGCAATTAGGAGAGAGAAACATTTATGGCACAACTATGGGTGCCATGGCAAATAGAGAGGGGTCACCTGCAGCCATTGAAGAGGGTATGGCGTCACAAGATAGGAGTTTGACGAGCATAGGATATGGATGTCCATTAAAGCATAAATAATAGCAAATGTTCCTATTATTAGGAGGCAAATATGCCCCCAAGCAAGGATATTCGATATGCAATCAAAACCCATGGTTTTAATGGCTAAGAAATTGGGAGAATTAGGGTTGGAGTTGCTTCAAAGCATGACAAATGTGGACAGCTCATATAACTTATTCATGAAGGAGTTTTGCATAAAAATATTACTATGTGATGAGTTGACTATGAGGAGCAAAATGGAAATGACACAAGATGTGTTCAAGAGTTTGAATAGAAGGCTCAAAGTGGTGGGGTGTGCAAGGGTGCCTTTCACCTTTATACTTTTTTCATCATCCATCTTGTTGCCTTGTGGATTCCATTGTACATAAGTCTTATGTTTTATAATCCTCCTTATGTGCTTTATTATGTGTTTGAGCCACATCCCACTATTAAAAGTTGGAGAATGATGATAAACTATTTAGTTACTATTATACATGCCATTATTAGGACTAACTCTAACTAAGATCATGAGACAAAGTTCATTCTTTATTGTGGTTTGTTCGTTTTCCCACTTTTCCGTATTTTTAGTGCTCTTGTGCATCCTTGACCATATTTTGTGAGAATACTTCTTATGATTCTTGTGGCATCTACCTTGGACCTCATCTTACCTATCATTCCAGTCTTTAACAATTGGTCTTGTTAGCTTTGCCCACCTTGCCTATTCTAGACCTTCATCAACCATGGTTCCCTCTCCTATTGACATCATCATCTCATCTCTTTTATTACTTAGTGGTTTAATATCCTTGAACCACCCCTTGGGCGTGTGACCAAAAATCCCCCTTGTGCTTCATCCTTGACATATCTACTAATCTTTAACAAGCATTCATTTTCTTCTCTTAAGACCGACCATTTCCATATCTATCAATTAGTATCCATTTCTTTTGTTCTCTGTTGAGCTTGACCATTGCCTTCAATCTTTACCCTCCATCCTTTGAGCCTCATTGTAAAATATATTTCATCCTTGTCGACAAATTCTCCTAGTGTTCCTTCATCATTTTGTTCAACATTCATCTTTTGACCACTCTTGGGAGCATGACCCATGGTGTTCCCCTGATTCCTTCATCACACCATCACTTGGGGGAATGATACCAAGATTCCCTTGTGGTTCTTCTTTTGATCTTGACCTAAAAATGCACCTTGAACAAATTATTTTCAACTTTGACAACCAATCACTAAAAAACCAAACAAGCAAACCTAAAACAACATAATCATTAATCAAAACATGCAACTTATTCAAATAACTCAATACAATAAACTAAAATGAAATCAATAAATCAACTTAGTCACCATCCTTATGTTGAATGTCTCTCTTCGTTCATCTCTTTCACCAACCAACCTAAGGGGGACATATATTTCCCTTTTTAGCTCACTAATACTCACCCCTTTCAACTGCAACCATTTCAACCAGGCAACCAAGTTCCAAATCATAGCCAATCTAGGCCTATCTTATCCGATCAATAATTGATGGCATTAATCCAATATCTAATTGGGTTGACTAACATCTTTAGCCATGGGGTGGATCCCACCAAAATGCCACATCAATCCAACCAACTTCCAAAATGGGGTGGCTCCCACCAAAAATGGTGCATCAAATCAAACCAACCAACCAACCCAATCCAAGACCTCTTGGGGTCAAGGCTACCATCTTTATCCATAGGAGGCTCCTACCAAAATGTCATATCAACCAAATGAGTTCTAGTAATTATTTAGCACTTTTCCTATTAGCCTGGCCTAGCCCCTTCCTTCTTATCACCATTACTATCCAGAGCTTTCAATCGACCATGTTTCTATTGAACACACCCAGATACTAAGAGGGGGGGTGAATCAGTGTCCAAACAAATCTCAAATCCTCTGGAGCAGATTAAAACTTAAACTCTAGCATTAACAGAAACTTAAAAGATCAACACAATGCACAATAACACATAACACCAGATGTACATGGTGTTTAGGGTAAAATTTGGATTGTTTAGTTTTTAGATGTTTGAATCCTCCTTTCACCCTATACATTCAAGGATCTAGGGTCGAGTGGCAATTCACTATCATACCCTAGGTCACTGTGAGATGTAGGGAAGCTTGGATTAGGGTATTTAATTATCAAATTTCCTTCTCTTATGCTTAATTGACCATTAACACCCTAATTTCACAAATATGACTGTAAACGGAAGAATAACAGAAAAAGCTCTTGCAGACGAAAGCAAAATATCAAATCACAGAGTACCTATTTTTGGGTTTTCAAGGTAGAAAAGTTGGGGACAAAAGAGCAGGCACCCAAGTCCAATGCCCTTTTTTTGTTCAGGTTTGGAAACTCAGTCTGCAACTCTTCCCTGCTGTCCTAGAGATTTTCCCGTCACGGAAGTTGGAGGACTAATAAGCGGGTGCCCAAGTCCAGGTGGCTATTTTTCCTTCTGTTATGCAATTCCAACACTTCAAGATGCCTTCCTGCAACTCCACTTTTCCCAGCTCTGCAACCTGTAACCTGCAAGCATGAAAACTTTGGGAGGGGGTTGTGGTGTTTAGAGGCTTGCCTCAGTCAAGCCCCAGAGGACACTTAAGTCTCTGAACACTATTGTTAGATAAAGAGTGCATGCCCTTGTGAGGCAGAGGCAAAAACTAAAGGAAATGATGATGAAAACACCATATAATGTCACCTTGTAGTGAAGATATCATGGGAGGAAGATGCCCTTCATTCCATGATGAAATGGATGCTCAAATTTGCAAACACAAACACATAAACCACACAATTCTACTCTTGCAACACAATGAAAGCCTTGAATCACCTTGAGAACACAATAGCTTGCTAGTAATCATCTAGTTTACAAATGAATGCCTAAACATGTTTATATATGCAACTACAAACACTCTCGCCAAGATTTCGTAATTCAAACTTACCGTGTTGGCATAGGACCCAAATAACGGTCATAAACTGATACCCAAAAATTGGGACTGCCCCAAAATAGGACAGGACTAGGGTGCGGGCGCCCAAGTCCTCCCCCCTATTTTGGGTAGGGTTAAGCTCAAAGGGTCCTCCTAGGTCCCATTTGTCATGTTACCTAGGGCTCAATCCATCAGAATGCCAAATTATGAAGTAAGATGTCCTAAATGCATGCAAAAGACCTGGGAGCTAAACCTTATGAGGGAAAAGCCCCCAAGGGGACATTTTCTGATATTACACATGGAAAACCCCAAAGGGAAAAAACCACAATGAGGATTAACTCACAATATATGAAGCTCACTTCTATAAAATATTACAACTTTATTTAGGGCTACAACCCAAGGAAGCTACTACTCCCTGCTGACTTTGTTTTAGGGCTTCAACCCAAGGAAGCTACTACTCCCTGAAGAAAGGTTTTAGGGTCACTCCAAAGGAAGCTACAACTCCTTGCAGACTTTGTTTTAGGGCTACAACCCAAGGAAGCAACTACTCCCTGAACTAAGAACAAACTCGGAAATGATTATAGCATGACAATCATTCTACTATCTGAAATTGGCAATGAAGCTTACACCTTTGATGATTGCAATTTTTCCTATCTTTCTCCTTTTTGATGATTGATTTAGTTAGGCACACTCTTCACTTCCTTTCTATCACAAAAATATCTTCAAGATGAATCCATACAAGATCTAACACTTCTTCACTTTCTCTTTCAGTCGCACATCATAATGCATTACACATTCATATTCTGCTCCTCACTTTTGCAATCATAATTCACCTAGATCAACTAGGTTTACAATATATACATGATATTACATTTATTACATTACAAGTCAGCCAGAGACAACAAGAATATTACAATTACAAGTCATCCAGAGATTAAACAACATTAAACATGTAGAGGGCAAGCCATAACATGAACTACATGCAACTCCAGGAAGAGAAACATGCCTTGCAGATTCTAACACATGCTTAACCTAGTCCTAAACATCCTTCATAGCATCTTCCTTCAAAGAATAACATCCGCACACTTCACATAATTGAATTAGGTCGCCCTTAAGGAAGAAAACATGAAGCTTGTAGCACACCAGTCATTACAATCTTGGTGGTACTCATGGATGATTAAACATTACTTGTTCTTCTCCCAGATGAGTTGACATGACCCACATAACATCTCCAAACATTCCTTGATCTCCGCACAACAACAACTTTGTGGTGCACATCACCAACATTCCCAAGTTGGCCTCAACAACAATCTCTTCACAAACTAACTCGAAACCTTTGTGCGGTACTGGAAACACAAAAGATTTGTAGGTGCTTCAAACCTAAGAATAATAGAGACATGTAGAATGTCCACATAAACTCTTCTAACTGATCTGTACAATCTCTAACTGGCATAAATACTCAAACATATGTTCTGTAGAACAATTAGGCATCTAGAACCATATATAGTACACTGTTGTCTAAGAAAATGAACTCGCGGACCACCAAATCACCTAATACTACAAAGTAGCATGCATTGAACATCCATGAACATGTCCACAAAACTGCATGGATAAAACTTCACTTCCAGAAGAATGCAGAGCATTCCAACAAGTCTTCATCATTACTTTACTCTGTCAAATCACAAACTAGAACTCTGTCACTTATAACTTTCACTATAGAGGAGCAAATGATATGAAACATTGGATTAAAAGCACCTTCTCAACATACTTAACTTAACTTCTAAACTGCATGACCATATCTTCAAATGCAGAGGAATGCGGAGCATTCTACCAACTAGTCTTCAAGGCAACTTCCTGCATCAGAAAACTTCACCAACATCCGGAGACCAAAGTCTTCTTGTACCAACACATACTTTCTTAGGAACAACAAGAGAGATCATACAACATGCTATAGACCATCAACACTATCTTTCCAACATCAGAATTACTTCTAATCATCATCTTAATGCTTCTAATTCTCATCTTAATGCTTCTAATTCCCATCTTAATATATCATCATGATATCATCTTTGCTGACAACAACCATACTCAATACACCCTTAATTGACATTAAACAAGGCATGACATCCAACCATGAACATCAACAACATCACTGTTAGCACACCATCATAGTATATCATCAACATAAGCATCCAAGCTGAGTGTCCAAACTGAGTGTTGAGATCAATGACAACCATATCAATGACAACATTAGGTGGCATATGTGCAACAATTTCCAAGGTATCAATTTCTAATTGCCATTAGCAAGTCACTTCTACATTTCTCCTCAACTTTTTAGGGAGAAAATCTCAATAGATCCCTCCCACCAAAAATAAAGGGTTAGAAATTTTCAAACAATCCGTATAGCTATTTGTTTGTATCTATCTAGAAAATTAAATTTGTTGCACTTTGCATATGTCATTGTAGTCTTCTTTTCATGCCATCATCCTTTCCTAGTTGTTTCTATTTATGTAGTCTAGTTTTATTTGTTAGCCTACAATGACTAATGTTGTCTTGGGTGCTTTGCAGTAATAGGTACATGAGCTCTCACAAGAATAATGAAGATCATAATCAATGAAGAGCGATATATTTCCTTTGGTATCCATGCATCCTTTACATTTAATGATTTATGTCACTATATTATTTCCTTTAGCATACCTCCTCCTTAGCTAGTTGTAAGATGACTAAAGTGGGGTAAAATGTGATAATGGAATTTGTATACTCTCAGCACACATTTGTCACCATTTAGTCATATTGCTATGTGTGAGTTTTGCCTAGTTTTGACCCTTGTTTCCCTACCCTTTGTTGTTCCCTTTCTATATGTCTTAAGCCTTGTTTATCTATTTTAAGTGATGTTTTATGTTTAACTATTGACCCCTCTGTATGTCATAACCTTTAATTCATGTTTCCCTATGTTGTTGACCCCTTTGTTTACCCTTAATTTGCCAAACCTAGGCTTATGTTATGTGTGAACCCCACCTTTTCCCATAGAAACCATATCTAGATGAGAAAATTTCCCAACTGTACACCTATCCCTCAATGGGCACTTTGTAGCTCCATGTCCCCTAAGATATTGAGCTCAAAATGTATTCGAAGACATTGCCCATACTCGTGCAACTAATAATTCAGCTAAATCTTTTGATCCTCCTACCAAATACTTTATACATGATCTCATTAATTGTAATACCTAACCACCTAGCACATTTCGATCCCCAAAATCCCTTGCCATTTCTATAAAAAATTGATCTTTGCTTCATTTTAATTTAGGAAATGTAATTTTTCATATTGGTTGTAAATATTTTCTATTTTTAACAAGCGAACAACACTATTCCATTAGTTCAAAAATTTCTCGAGAGAGTTAGCTTCAAGCTCCAGCTTGCAAAACATTTTTATCTTACTTAGATAGTTGGCCCAATCTAATTCTTCACAACTAGGTCCTAAGTTTTGAAGGTAAGGTATGCATTTTTTATGGGTTTTATATGGAAATAAGCTTATTTTTCTAAAATATTGTAGGAAAACCTTCCTCACCTATCCCACCACCCTTCTAATCCATCTCCCTTTCCTTTTCATTCCATTTGAGTCTATTTTCCACTTAAATATTTTCCCCAGCTAGTTTGCATCTTTTCCTAATGTAGTGACCCAAAAACAATGACTTCAAAAATACCAGTCACTCACATCATTATCTTTCACTCCCCTTTGATCACCCAAAACTCATTTTTCCATATAAACATGATACTTGTCCACCCAATGTTAGTGAAAACCCTTGTTTGCCATCCTTCAAAAGTCTTAGCCCAATCCAAGTCCAAACTCCATTAGAGATACTTTAGATTTAGGTTTCCATTCCCCATAGCAGTCACCTATCCACCCCTAAAGTCATCATTTTCTAAAACCCATTTGTTTTTCCATACCTTTCTCCTAGCCCAACTTGTCTATAGTGTTTCCACAAACCCTAGGAATAGGTTTTTGAAGGTTTCATGGCTTGAATGTGCTTTAGACTTAGTTTTTCTTTATATATTAGTTTATTAGTTTATTTTACATCATATACATAATATAAACACATGTTTGAACACCCATAAGGGGGATGACTAAGGAAAATTCTCATTCTAACCCTTCTTTTTGCAGGCTCTACCATTAAAGGGTTTTGTGTTGCAGATTTATTTCTAAAGATACTTACAACATATAAGAGAAACAACAAGCAAAAGAATACCAGTACAATTTTCGCATTCTAGAACATAAAAAATTATAGGTTCAAGTTTCCTAAGGACTTTGCCTTCCTTCTAGTCGTTTGCCTTTGGACCTAACCTTCTTGTTGGCCACCCACGGGACCTAGCTGCCACTTTCCATTTGATGCCCTAAATCAATTCCATTTTTAGAAAAACCAGTTGCAAAGGTCCCTAACACCTCCCCAAGCCCATCCAGGCTTAGAAACCAATGATTTATCAAGTATAATTACCTCATTTTATCAGTTAAATAAAAAATGTAGTCCTTTAGATTTGAAACCTATTTTTGATACTAACTTGTAGGTCTAAAGACAAAAAAATTGTATACCTTCTTCATGGTGTCTACAAGCAATCCCTCTAACCCTAGGTCTCCATTAGTTCATTTGTCAAGTGAACTCATTATGTTATTATATTCCACTCTTATCATTTCAACATATACATCAACTCATCACATATTTTCTATTGATTAGCCTTTTTCTATTGTTCACAGATAGGTGCCGACTTCTTAAAAGGTGCATCAAACAATAACCCTAATACCCAAAAAGTTGCAAGTCTTCACTAGCTACCTAGACAAGGCTGCCCCTTAGACCTGATGTTCTTGTTGATGGTCCTTCTTTGGACCTAGCCACCACTTCTTAGTACAACTTCTAGATTTCATTAATAGATTTAGAATCTAGTTTCCAACAAATTTCCCAACTATCACTCCTTCATCTAGGTCATTTGATATCTCTATTTCTCAAATTTTTACGATCTAGCATAACATATAATAGTTTTGTTATCTTATTTGCATCTAATAGCTTAGATTTGCTTGTCATTCAGTCATGTTATTTGTCCCATCTCATTAGAGGTGTCTAATTAATCTTTGGATGGTTGGAAATAGCCTTAGGTACCATTATATTACATTTAGTTTGCATATAGCTTACATACAATTGTATGTAGGTTACTTTGACATAATCTCAATGTGCATTTAGTTTAGTGTAAATTAGCACACATCTTACTACACACACACACACACCATGTTAGAAGAGAAACACTTTCCTTATCCTTTAACCATTTTATCATTAGTAAGGTTCATCTTTCATTTCTCACATCAATATATAGGATCATATAGAATCTCTAAGACATAACATCATGTAACAATGTAATACAAACATGATAAATAGAATATCAATATATAGAATCATATAAAATCTCTAAGACATAACATGATGCAACAATGTAAGATAAATGATAAATTGATTATGAAAATATCATATATCAATATATAGGATCATATAGAATCTTTAAGAAATAGTTTATCATGTGACAATGTAAGATAAACATGATAAATTAAATATCAATATAGAGTACCATATAAAATCTCTAAGATATAACATGATGTAACAATGTAAGATAAATGATCGATTGAATATGAATATATCCTATATCAATTTATAGGATCATATAGAATCTCTAAGACATAACATGTTGTAACAATGTAAGATAAGTGATCAATTGAATATGAATAAATCACGTTAAATGATAAATTATTTATAGATAATGATAAACTTATCATATTTAATTTATGATAAATTATTCATAGAAAATGATAGATCATAGACAAATATGCTCAAGATAGCCAAATCTAATCCATGCTCAATAGAGATCATGTGTTTTATGAAAGTTACTTTAATTCCCAAAATACATGCCAAGAGTTTGCACAATCACCATTCTAAACTATTACCCCAAAAGTTCAACCCTTATACACTAACCTATCCAAGAAAATAATTAATTATTTTGTTAATTTGAAATCTTGTCCTTAAAGTATTTTGTTAATCTAAGATCTAAAATTTAGACAAGTGGTATAATGATAAATTAAATCTTTCTTCTCTATCTTTCTAGATGTATATTTATCCCAAGTTTACATAGGACAATACATGTATATTCAAAATTTACCTAGGGATTAGGTCCATTTATTATGGCACTAAAATGCTTCAACTAACTTCTATGTAGGATTTACTTGAGAATTGCATTATGTATGTGAAAGATAAACTTATAAAATTAAAATTAATTAAAATGGATTTAACTATATGTGGTGCTCTTAATCACCTTAAGACCTCTTAAGTTCCTTTAAGTCCCCCTACTCCACTTAAATACTATTTTATTCTTGATCCTTCTTCATTAGGTCTCTTAACTCTTTATTTATATGAACACATTTTAAGTCTTAAATTAAATCCTTATATATTTGCATGTTCTTTTGACAACCTAAGAAAATACAACATCATAAAAACAAATTCACCAAATTTGACTAAAATATTATTTTATTCAAATCATGCATGATATATAGAATCAAATGACATAATATATATCTAGTATCTAGGGAATGAAATCAAATCAGATCATGTATATAGAACTCATCATATTTTTGATCAAATTACAACATATAAAATTTGGAGGAAATGAAATCAAAGTTCTTCATATTTATCATACCACATCAATTGGTTTAACTTGCTCTTCAATAACATGTAATATTTTCTCATGGTCATCTCTATCTAGTCTCCACTTATGATACCCACATGTGTGTGGAACGAGACAAAGAGATATTCCAATAGAAATTATTAGGTGGCTATAACGATACACCATGATATGAGGTTTGTAATCAATAAAATGAACCCCATTTTGACTTGTTTCAAATATTCTCCCCATACTACAACTAAGCCTATGGGAAATAATGTTCCTTCACTTAATTTTGGTTTTCTTAACTTAATCCTCTCTTCTATGCAACATAATAAATAATAACTTACACCTACATTTTTAGCCTCTTTATGACTGCAAAAGTATCTCTTGCACAATGAAATGTTAAAAAGAAAGGTCATGAATTCAAAAATTTAAGAACCAAATTCATAAAATCTTTTCAATATATTACTTTATAATAAGAGATATCTTTTTAATTAATCATGAAACATGGTCATAATTGTTGAAATCAAATGAATGTCTTTAAATATTTCATTTTCATCTTTGCCATACGTGTCATTAACAACTAGTGGCACCAAATTGTAGTCACTAACATAGTCATGTTGTTTGTACTTGCAATTCTCATAATTTTTCAATGTACAGTCACAACAAAAGCAAGAGTAATCCCTAGTATGCAAAGTCCATGTCTAGCTATTTGTGCTCATGACACACTGTAAAGACCTTATTTTTTCTACCCTCTTACATCCATGCACACTTTTTTATCTACACCTACAAATTTTATTTACAAGCACAAATTTCAATTATAATTTGGTTAAAAGTGTAATTGTAATCACAATGAAATAAAGTTTCTAAGTAAATATTAAACAAGCCAAAATTTAAACTCAAACAATGTACATTTTATCTCCCAAAACACTCTATGTGGATGTGGGTTCCTCCCTAAAGTTATGTTGACCTCACATATGAAATAAATATTACACCATTCAATAATGATGTGTGCATCATTTTAACAATCTACCTCAAATTCATTTGATGTTTTCTTAGAGAATGTTTGATGCAAGCACATTCACCATTATGTTCACCCTTTCCATGACCACTCTCAAAGAAACACCAAATGTGAGCTATATTGAGAAGTCTATCATATCTACAAAGTACAAAAAATGGTCTTGATGATTTAAATTGTGATGCACACCCATTTTACCATACAAAATCTTTCCCAAATTTCACTCATTGTAGCAAGATCTCCAAAAAGATTGTAAAAGTATTGTTGCACAAAATGTGTATCATGCTCTTTATCATCATTAATATTAAATTGATATTTTCTTAATGACTCATTATAGATAGGTACTCTCAACACCATTTAACACAAATTGTACATGTGGATAATAGACATGCACCATAATAGTCCCCTGCTCTAATTAATAACATTGTGTTTGAATCTCCAAGTTTGATGGGTAAAAGAGTAATTCCCTACAAAGTTAATTACTAATAAGACTATTCCAAGAGGGAAAGTATCTCTCAACAACTTAAACTCTTTTTATTGCCCCTTAGAAAAATACATGTTCTATGTATGTTTCTATCAAGTAATGAAAATTTTCCTTAAATGTTCCAACAGGTAGTTTCTCTTCTACATAATCTAATCTTGTGGCTTCTTTCCCAAATTTAGTTTGATACTTTATGTGCATGTACCTCTTGTAATTTACCATATTTTTCATGTCAATGTATTCATTTCTCAAAGGTATTTTTTCCAAATTTTCACATGTTTCACAAAATCCTTTTATGTATTTCATCAAACCATCAACATCATCATCAAATTTATCACATATGATAGATGCTACAAAATTTCTTACCTATTTAGTAGGTGAATTTTCAACAGTTCCATCACTTTATTGTTTGATCTTTCAAAACACCTAATAGTAAATATCAATTCAATATGGTGACAATAATAAGTTTGAAAGACTTTGTTTTGATTCACATACCATGCTCTTAACATTGCAAAGACTGTTTGCTCAATTTTAATATGAGGATTGGCATCACAAAATATAACATACATCTGATGTTGTATTATGTACAACCATTTTTTTATGTTGTTCATAATCATTCAACCCAATCATGTGTTTGACAACATATCTTCTATTTGATGAAGGTTGAGTATGCTCATGCCAAAATTTTAAGATCAACTTCTTAACACCATCTTCAATCTTATTAGACTAAGGATCTCCACACATCAATGCCCAATTTCCTCATATAGTACTATCATTTAAAACCTTTCTCCTTTTCACATATATTGATATTGTTATAGAGTAAAATGTGTACACTAGCATTTTACACAGTTTAGCACCTAGTTGGACCTAAATTGTTGTCTTTGTTAATCAGGACCTATTTTAACGCCTTTTTGAGTATAAAATGATAAAATCTCGATCTCGATGAATGAAGCCAATGGAATCAATTTAGGACTGGACTAAGCCCATGACATTTGGTACTCCCCAGAGTTTGTGGGCCTAAAGGACCAGGGCGCTCAAGCACCCTGGGCCCAAATGGGTTCTTTAGCTCCTCTCTTGTGGTGTCGGCTTAGAACACCTCCCTAGTTTGTATTTATCGACCTCATTGTGTTTTATTTGTCGTAAGTGAGCGAGAGTGCATATATAAAGGAGTTTTATATTTCATTTTACACCTAGATGGATAATGACAAGTTTGTTCTCATATTGTGTTCTATGCTAAAGTGTTCTTCATGCTTGGAAATGTTATCTACTTATGGATGCTATTGAAGTTTGTTTCTAGGTATTGAAGGAAGTTTCAAGCCTTCTCCATCACTCTCCTTGTTAGTGTAAGATCTTGAGTTATCTTCATCAACTAGGGTTTTACCTCTTGTGGTAATCATCATCATTGTCATTCATATTTCTATCATATATTATAGATCTAGCCTCTGCCCTCCTAGGGCATGCCCTCTTGGATCTAATCTTTGTTGTATTGGAGGTGGAAACACCAACACAGGGTTTGACTGAGGCAATCCTTATACACAACACAACCTTTTCCTCTTTCCTTGTGTGCAAGTCAGAGAAATAGGTTTCTGAAGATAATTTTTAGGAAGACAAAGTAGGCAGGTACAGGTCTAGTGAAACTCAGAAATTCTGCATAACCCTAATTTGGGTCTAGGGATCCCAAGTACCCTAGTCTTTGGCATTTCAACTCTCTAATCTAGGTTCTAAATTACTCTTTGATCCCTGATGTATTTTTTGTTTTCTAAGATTTGCTTTTGATAGTTAGTTATAGTTTGATCTTTGTCAACTAGGGTTTGGTCATTTACCCTAGCTTGCTTGCTTGATCTTGGTTGAATTTGGCTCATCTATATACAACAAAAGGGTAGAACCCTTGTAGTTTGGTTCTCCTTCTTGGGTAGAAGCCAAGCTAGGTTTGTGTCCTAATATTTGTAGAAGAGGGTTTGACCTAGTTTAACTCCTTAGGCTAGATCACTCTTTTCCACATAACATTTTGGTGAACCCGGCGTGTCTTGCACTTTTGTATCCTTCTTCTTTCAAAGTTGTTTATCATCCTAGATTTGGTTGGGATTGAGTTCATTAATCATTTTGCATATGTAATGCCCACCCTAGTTTTTATTTTGTGTGCTTTTTGATTCATGTGTTATATGTTGTTCTGAGTGTTTATTGGTGTATTATGTGATTATTATGCTTTGATGTATTGCACTGAACTTTTTGATGAGGTCTATGGTGCCATCGATGGGTTCTAAGGGTGTATTCTGCCTGACCATCGATATGCTTTTGATGTGGTTGTGCATTGTTATTTGGTTTCCAACTATGCATTATGGGATGCATACATTGTAATTGTGCATGTTAGATTATTCTAGTGCTTCAACTTCACTATTTTCACTATACATGTTAGTTGTGATTGTCATATTATTCCCGCATTGCGAAATGTTTCTGTTTATGCATCATGTTCTTGGATCATGCTAGTCGTAGATGATTACAATAGATGTGATTATTTTATATCATGTGTGACTATACCACATTGGAGTGGATTATGTTGCTTTGGCTATTATATGTGGAGCAGGTACACTTGATAGCTGATTTGAGTGTGCAGGTAATTATAGGTGTTAACTAATGTAGAAAACATGGAGAAGGTTGACATGGGATGCTAAGCCATCTCACCCTTATCCTTGTGTTGTGGAAACTTGTAATGGTGCTTGAAGTCAATTGTGTGTCTTTCCTTAGCATTTTGCACTTTATTTTAAATGATCTTGAAAAACATGTTTTCCATGTTTTCAGATTATTTTAATGATTAATTATCTTAACAAAAATATCTATTGCATTATATTATGCTAGAGGAATAAATTTAAATATTTTTTCATCAAAAAGGTAGATTAGATTAAATTGGAAAGTAGAATTCCTGATATGGTGTGTTTAGATTTTTCGGAATGAGATTGAGTTAAAAGGCAATTACCTATTTGGAATAGTTGCAATAAGTTCATTAGCTAATTTTCTATTACTAAATGTGTTTCGTGAAAGGTATTTGGAAGTTGAAATATTGTTAAATCAATTTTAATGTTCCTAGGTATTTTATTAAATTATTTAGGTTAGTAAAATGAAATGAATTAGATATATTTTTAAATGTTGTGTTAAATGAATATATTTTATTTCATTATTGATTAAAAAAATGATTAGAAGTGAATTTTATATTCTATTTTAAATTAGAGCTTTTGGGTGTTAAAAGGGAGAAATGAGTTATTTTATTTCATTCTTTTTTTTCTCTTCATTTGCTCTCTCCTCTCAAACCCTCTCTTGTTGGAAAGAAGGGTTTTCTCCATGAATGAAAGAAAGGTTGAATTGCTTGGAATGCTTGGTTGAAGTGGAGTGGATTTGAATTGTGGATGCTTGTGTGTGATCAAAGATTGCTTTCAAAACCCTCTTCTCCTCATTGGATTGCTTGTAGGAAAGATATGGTTCTTGAATCTTTCCTTTGTTTTAAATTTGTATGTTTTCTTCATTGCCATGCCACATTTAGTGGATTGCTATGGCATCCTGATTAGGCAAGGAAAACTTAGATATGAATTTATGGTTGTTTTATGTAATTTTCCTTTATGTTCTTGGTTGGAAACATGCAAAAACATACATGGTTATGGAAAATTTTACCTAGGATTACCCTATTGCAAGTATGTGCTTACCGATGTTGTCATTGATGTCAACATATCTGTGTTGTCATTGGTGCCAACTGTGCTCTTGCTTTGATGCTTACTTGTATTGAGTTAGTTGCTTTGTATTGGCTTACATAAGTGTTGAAGATAATTAGAAAGTGTTCTTGATACTAAGTTTCCAAGTGCTTTTGAGAAAATTTGCTCTCCTAGTGGAAACAATGTGTTGCAGAATTTCTTGGCTTGCAAAAGTACAGTGTAGTGTTTTTCTCTGCATTTTCTGTATACTGAATATCTTTGTCTATAGATTGGAAGTTATGTTAAAGAATGTCTATGGATGCTATGTTTCAAGTTTGAGCCTCTGGTGTGAAGATTTGAGCAAGTTCTGTTCACCAGAGTAAAAACTATTTTTCTGTGCATTTAGTGGTGTCAGGGAGAATTTATTCTGCTCCGCATTTCTCCACATTTAAGTTTTATAGTCTACAGTTTTGGAATTAAGTTTGTAATGATAGTATGTGCCTTCAGTTCAAATGGTTCATGATTTGGTGCTCTGCAAGCGATCTTTCCATTATGACAGTGGCCGACAGTGATGTTCAAGTGCTCTGGTTTGAAGAATCTTATGGACACAGTGTTTAGAGGTTGTACAAATGTTCTTGGTGATTGTAACGTGCTTGTGGATGTCTCTAGATCATGTTCCTTCCTTTTGATTGGTCTGCAAAGTATAATCTAGATCGTGCATGAAGTGTGTTCCTAAAGCTCTTAGTGTTAACACTAGTTTTAGCCAACTTGGTTGTTTTCACTACTTGCGGTTATGATTTGGAGATTATGGAAGGGTGTTATTGCATGGAAGATTGGATTTGAGTTCCAACTAAGGAGTGGTGTGATCCTCATTCATTCTTTTCCTCCGCAAAATTTGTTTAGGTCTAGACCTATTCTAATATATGTATGTAATACCAACCTTGGAGATTGCTCCAATGGTTGATGATTGTAATGCCAACCTTGATGTACATTCCAAGGTTGATGAATTGTATAAATGTATGTGATGAAGTCATGGAAAATATATAATAGTGCGAAGATGTGTAGATAAGTAAAAAGTGAGAAAGTAGAGCAAAGCAGAGGAGATTTATTGTGCTTCAATGGAATTGAACTCTGGCATGGCATAAATGCTACTATCTCAGTTCACCCACATGTAGTGAGCCACCCCATTAGCAGTGAGCCTCTTCTTTTGTAGTGAGCATTTTGGACAGTGAGCCTCTAATTTTCGGTATTGTTATTACATATTATATTGTGAGCTAACACTCACCGTGGTTTTTCCCTATTTAGGGTTTTCCATGTAAAAAATCTGGTGTCTCATGTATCAAATGTGTGATTGTGCTTAAGTTTCAGATTTCATGCTTTCATGGTTAAATCATAATAACAACGATTAAGTGATTGGTGTGATGATGTTTATAAGAAGTTAAGATTTTGGTGACAACTAATTCACCCCCTCTTAGTTGTCTTACACATTTCAACATACCCACCTTATTTTTATTGCATATTTAGAATGTTGTGCATTTATGCTACAATGGGTAGTTGTTAAGTTTCTATTTGAGGTTGAAACATGAGAGTTAGAAAATGACTCAAGGTAGTCAAGATTGCAATAATGGTGAATTTGGGGTTTTATGGTTTTTCATGCAAATAGAAAAAAATGAAATTTCAATTTTAAACCTTTCCTTTATTAATTTTAATGTGGGATGAATTTCCTCCCATGGAAAATGATGTTTTGCATCTTTTTAGAAAATATTGTGTTTTTGTTAAATTGGAATTTTGTTACCTCGTAAACCATGCCAAGCCCAATTGGCTAAATTGGAGCTTTAGGTGTTTAGGAAGAGGTCTAGGGGTAGGGAAAGGAGTGGCTTCCATCATGTATCATGACCCAAAGAGGTCAGTGGAATTAAGCGAATGGAAGTTTTAATCAAGAATAACATTTAAACACATTGGGTAATAAAATCTAATAATGAGATCATCTACATCAAACTACATGTCCTGGTGAAGTGTCTTACTTGCTTGGATTTGAGTGTAAAGAGCAATCTTTGGTGTAGTATTTGATTGCTATGAAGAGGTTATGCCCTCATTTTTTGCCACGAGGTGAGTTTTTTCCTGCATATGACAATCCTTGTCTTGACTACCTAGGTCTCTCTTCCTTCTTCCATTGTTAGAGTTTGACTTGACGTGTGATGTTTACCATGTGATTGTATGTGCATTGTGATGCCTAATTCATGCTTGTATGTGTCTATGATGGACTATGATTTATGCCTCATTTGGCATGCATTGAAGGCATGATTATTTCTCTTATGCTTGAATCTTGTGATGTTGAATTCTATTATGCTTTGGAAAGTGTGTCATATGTTACTTGAATGCAATTGGATGGTAGTTGTACCATGTGTTGTTTATATGCATTGTATTGGTAGTTGTGTCATGTGTGGTGCGTGCATTGATTGGCATGTATGCCATATGTTGCTATGTATACTCTGGATTGAGTGAGATGATGCTAGTGGGCTTGCCATGATCACCTTCTCCATAGCTCGGGGGTTGCCTAGAGTTGCGTAGACAACTATTGTGCTTGATGATGGTAATATGGTTGGGAGGCAAGCAACATTTCCCCATTGGTCCTTCATGATGATATTCAGGTGTTGGATATTTCCCTTATCTTCTTGTAGGTTAATTATGTCATGCTTTGTGTCTTGTTGTGCCTTAGAGAGCGTGTTGGTTTTTGGGTGGTTTGTGCACTTGTATATTATCATTATTGATTATTGTAACCTTTGTAATGTAGGTCTTTTGAGACCCTCTTAATATGATGTAATTAATTCTATGAGTTGATTTATGATGTTGGCTATGATTCATCTATGTTTAGGATGAAGCCCTTCGAATATTGTAATTATTGGATATTGTCTTGTATTTTTCCATGCCTCAGTTTGTGAGGATGTTGGCATGTTTTGATAGATTTTACATGTTAGAATCTAGCTATATTAGCATGTTTAGACTTAGTTATTTGATGCTGTATTGGATTCTTATGGATATGCTTGTGTTGGAACATATTCATCCCACATAGGTGGTGAGGATTGTATCTTCTCTTTTGGCATGTGTTGACGTTGGTGTCAAACATGCGTAGCCTTTTGTATCGCTTTTCTCCTTTTTGGCATGTGGCTATTTTTTGTTCAACACCTTAATATTTTTGGTTAAAATGAATCCTCTTTGATGTTGATTAATGTTTTTTAGGCCCCGTAGGTGTTTTAGTTTTATTCTGGGTGCTAGTGTCCCTGGTAGTGACTTTCTCCTTTTGCCTTAGTACTCTGCCAGGATGTTTTGTTTTGTCTATTCAACCCTTTTGTGAAGTTTGTTGTCGTAAGGTGCTTGGTTGACAACCTATTAATATCCATGGTGTTATTTCCATTATGTGATATCTAGTCTTGGATTATTCCCTCCTTTTCTTTGGGAAGAATACCTTTGCATGAGTTTGACTAGTGACCATTCCAGTTGGTTGAGGAATCATACCTCCTAGTTGGACCATCTCGTGGGTGAGAGTTACCCTTGTCTTTGGGATGTCTTGTGTAGTCATGGAATAGGTTGAGGTGACTATTACCCTCATCCTACTTTGTGTTTTTGTGAGGGAGTGAGGTCATGAATGTATATCTGACCTTCATCTTGGAGTGAGTTCCATGCCTCTCTTGGTCATCGTGGTGAGTTTTCACATGATGGGTGAAGTCTTCCACTTGTGCCACCTTGCTTAGTGCAATGGTGATGTCATTTTAGGTGTTTTTGTGCTTGTTGTGACACCTTGTGTGTGTGTGTAACGTGACATGTAAATGTCGCACTTGCAAACACAAAAAATTTGTTGGTTTGATGTTTGTTCATCTAATGTTTTGGGTGAAAACCTAGGGCATTACACTTGGTATCAGAGCTCATGTTGCAACATTGGGAGCTCTAGGGTGTTTTCTGCTCAGCTTGTTCGAGCATGTGTGAGGTCCTTGTCTATTTACGTGCTATGTGTATCATGTGCTTTCTTTTGATATGTCTTCCTTGTATGAATGTGTTTGAGTGACCTTTGTAGGGTCATGTTCATGCTTGTGTGACCACTTTTGATAGTGGAGTTATGGGAACCTTTGTGTGAAAGGAAATACCATGTTCTTGAGTGTTGTTTGAACCTAGTTTACTCTTTTAAGAGTTATGCATTTGTATGTGAAAGAGATGATGTTTTGATCATATGCATTATATGTGAAGAAAATTGTTGTGGTAATGCCAGTTTAAATGAACCTTGAATTGTGCACCTTGTTGTGTGTATGTTTGTTGGAAAAGTAGCATACCCTCGTAATGCTTGTCATATTTGTTTATTACTTGCTTTTGTATGATGATTGGAAATGCTTGCATGAAATGCATATTGCATTGTCTTCTTGAGATCATGTCACCGTGTGTGGATTAATTATGCAGTTGTAAGAAAAATAGTGTTGCATTGCATTACTAGAATAGATCATTTGGGTAATGACTTATGTCCCCAAATTGCATTCTTCCCTAGGATTCATGTGGGAACCTGGGTGTAATTATTGCATTACAATATTTGAAGAGTTAAAGAGAAGAGGGGTTGTGAAAAGGGTCACTTGCATAGTCCTTGTGATGTTTGAGGTGCTAGAATCATGAGTGAAGTAGCAAACCCTGTATCTTGTGTTTCTAAGTTGTGTTTCCCCTATAGTAATGTGTGCATTTAGTATGCTTGTCATCATTTTGTGGAGAAATTTAGCATCATGTGAATGGAATGTTGGGTAAATGCTTGACCCCCAACCTAATTCTCCCTCATGTTTTGATTTGTGTTGTATGTGAATGTTGCATTAGCGCATTATCCATATGCTTGGTGAATCGTTGTTTGGTGAGAAATGTTAACCGCTCTTGTTGTGAGAGTGGTGTGTTAAGATATCTTGGTTTGTGAACCTAATTTTGTCCTAGCTTAATCTTGGTTACTAGATGTTTTCTAGTGTGTGACTTTGTGTGTCACTGCATGGTGATTGTGATTCCCTTGAATGGGATGCAACCTTTGTTACTAGGCATCTTGAGTGATGTTTGTTTGGTTAAGTAGAAATGATCCCATGTTTTGACATGATTGTATTCGTAGAAGACTTGTTTGCTTAGTGTGATTGAATGTGTTCTCTTACTTGCCTTGGATTTTGGAATCTAGGTGTATTATAGCATTGTACTCCCTCTCTTGTGACTAGAATTAGTCACGTAGTTCATGTAATGTGGAACTTTTGAATTTTGATACTTTATTTATTTGACTTTGGTGAATTCACTAAACATTGTAAGGGCCAACATTGAATTTGTATTCTTGTTCATGAATAAGTATAGCTATCAAAGTTTGATATTTATTTATCTTGTGACTTTTATGGTCATGTTTGATTTACTGTTGAAATTGAGCTCATTTTATGCCTTATTGTTGGAATTGACTTTTCTTCCACTTTGGTATTTTATTTATTTATTTATTATTGGTGGCTATGCTTGAATGTTTTAAACTTCTGGTCATGTATCATGTTATGTTCTCTAACATGTCCATGATGGGCCTCTGATGGATTGTATAAGGGAGTAGAATGTGGAGAATATACTAGTTCTTGGTGTGCATGTTACTAGAACTATGGTAGATTGAATTCCTTGGTTTGTTGTTAGACACAAGTGAATATTGTGTGAAATGTTGAGAAAGTTTTGAAATAGTTTTGTGTTGCTATGGATCACTTTATGTTAATTGAATTCTTGTATGAGCTTAAATATTGATTGTTGACTGTGTCTATGTGAATGAGATATGTAGAGAACTTGTTTGGATTAAATATTTCTTTTAGTAAATGCATTTGGTTGTATGTTGACTTAGTCCACCACCTATGGTTTTTCTTTCTTGTCTCATTCCTGTTAGTCTTGGACGTGATGCCATGCTCCTAGTGTTTCGACATTAGTAGAGTGTATGATGTTGTGTCCTTTTGATGTGAGTTCCATAACTACACTTATGTTTTGACATAGTGTAGGGTATGATGGAGCCTTAGTTAGTGCATGAGCATGTATAATTTATATATTTATGGTATTATAATTATCTTCTTGCTCTTTTTGAGTTTCCAACCTTGGGAATTTGGTTGCTTCAGGAGTTTCTCCTTAGTGTTTTGGAGGTTTCCTAGTGTAATGATGGAAGGGATGCAACTCTTGTATGAAGAGATTTCTATCCTATGTATTCCATTTTATGGATACTTGGTGTTTAGACCACGATGAAGCCTTGTGTTGCCTATTCGATCATGAATTCATGATCATGTTGTGTTATTTGACCTTTTTGGTCTATCTTAGCTAAGAGTTGAAGTGGTGTTGTGAGTAGTCTTACACCTTGTTGGTGTGTTGTGGTCACCTTAGATGTGCTCCTAGTGAGTAATGGGTTGCTAAGCCTTGCTTGATGAAAGTGCTTATGTTGTTAGAGGATGTGGTTTAGATTCTTCCCTCTAAGAACCTATTTGGTTGATCCTAGTTTTGGTGGTGTAGAGCTAGAGTATTAGAGAAACCCTCTCTTTTAGGAGTGGAACATGAGGAAGTACCTCATGTAGGGAACCATGTCTAGAGTTGAGGCACACTTTTGGTCAGGATGATGGTGTGGTAGTGGTACCTATAAACTTTTTGAGTAAGCTTTCTCTGATCCTTGAGTTCTTTTGTTGTGGGTAGGCCTGAGGAAGGACTGTTGAGAGAGTAATATTTTGTTTGCAATTCTCGCTGAGAGTGGATATGGTAGCCTTGTGAGTTTCCTTAGACTTAGTTGAGAGCTTGAGAGGTTATCCCAACATACTTGTAGTCCTGAGTTTTACGAAGTTGACATGCTTGTGGTCTATTGTGCCTTTTGGCTAGAGCCTCTTCTCATTGCAGTGGCAGTTGGAGGATGGAGTTGTGTAGTCTTGGAGGAGTTGTATGCATGATGGTTGGTTTTGACCTAGTTGGTGCACCTTTGATATTTGTTTTGTTGTCTTGATACCTCGACCTAGTGTTGGTTAGGAGGATTGATCTTTTGAGATCTGTTATTTAGTAAAGGATTGTGCATTGAGGGTACTTCATCCATGTGTTTTTATAGGCTTCCAGGATTAAGCCTAATGCTAGTGGGGGAGGATGTAATGCCCACCCTAGTTTTTGTCTTATGTACTTTTTGATTCATGTGTTATATGTTGTTCTGAGTTTTTATCAATTTATTATGATTATTATTCTTTGATGCATTGCACTAAACTTTCTAATGAGGTCTATGGTGCCATTGATGGGTTCTAAGGGTGTATTCTAAATGACCATTAAGGTGTTCGTTGGTTCCCAAATCTGTACACATCAAATTCTAAAGATTTGCTAGTTCTTATGATCAAATTCAATGAGACTTGGCCAACAGAGTGGGAGATTGTTCACACCTATCTCCCCTACACTTTAGGTTCTGCCAAACCTAGGGGGCATTCCCTTATGAATATCAACAAGTTTGTCTTTCACTATATCAAGAAAAAATGTTCTCATAGATTGCACCAAGATATGTAAGATTATCCAAAGATTGGCAAATTTCTTGGAGATTTCACTTTGTTGGCCTTAAGAACATATATTAGAACCTTGCCTAAACTAATGCTAAAATAAAATAAAATGGTTCAAATGATTTTAAATTTATTGTCCTTTTTGGACCTTTGAGAAAATAATTCTTCAGATCAGTGCTTTATCAAGGCAGTAGAGTCAAAACAATACAATGCAAATGTTTTCTTTTTGACATCAAAACTTCAAATTCAGAGGGTATGCTTGTATCACTACCTTATAATGATAGACCCAAGAATGAGTATATCCTACAACTCTTCTTCAACAATCCCTAATGTAATACATTGCTTCATATATCTTACTCAAAGCATATTTAATCCATTCCTTGAAAAGAAGCATTGAATTAGACATTCAATACAACAAATGTGCATAGGTGAAATCCAAAACCCTTGATTCCTTCATTTACAAAAGAAATGCATACATTCAAGGAGATAATTGCAAGAAATACACACATATAGTGTTATTCATATATTGCAATATGAACTAAGAATTTGTCATAAAAGAATTTATACATACACATGCATAATTCTGCTTTGCAATCTTGACAAAATGAACCTACTCTACTGTTGCAAGTATGTGCCTAATAGGTGTTGTCATTGATGTCAACATATACTTGTTGTCATTAGTGTCAACTATATCTTATTCTATTACTTGTTTAGAAGACTTGTATGTTGACGATATTGAGAAAAATAGCCTCTCCAGAAGAAACAAGTGAGTTACAAAGAAGTGTAGTACAAACAATGAGTTGTATGCTGAAGAACAGTCTGGTAAACTGCTCTGCATTTATTCCTGCTTGAAGATCGTGGTCTATGGATTGGTAGTAAGTTAGAAGTATGTCTAAGGATGCTACATTCTGGATCTGAGTCACCTGCATGAAGATTTGAGTGAGTTGTGTTCACCAGAGTGAAACCTACTTTTTCTATAAGTTCAGTTGAGACATGAAGACAGTATTTGGCTCCGCATTCCTCCGCAATACAATATTTTGTTCTGTAGTTCTAGAGGGAAGTCTGGGATGATAATAAGTGCCTACAGTTGTAATGGTTCATGGTTTGGTGGTTCGCAAGCTATCTTTATTTTATGACAGTTGAAGACAGTGAAGCTCATGTGTTCCAGTGAGAAGATTCCTTTGGATAAAGTGGTTAAGGTTCATGCAGTTGCTCTTGATGATTATAGTGTGCTTGTAGATGTCTCCTAATCATGTTTCTATCTGGACTTTGGTCCGTGTTAAGAAACTGTGATGGTGTACGAAGATTGTCCCTAGTTAATGTAGTGTGTAACCAATCTTGGTTGACCAGGTTGATCCCAGTGATTGCGGAGATCTCTGGAAGATTGTGGAAGTGTGTTGTGGCATGAAAGATCATGTTTGAGTCCCAGCTAAGGTGTGGCATGATCCACATTTCATTCCCTTGCATGATATTGCAATAGGCCAGGACTTATTTTATAAATGTTTGTAATGCCGACCTTGGAGATTGTTCCAATGGTTGATGCCGACCTTGATGATCATTCCAAGGTTGATGTAGTGTATAAATACTCATAGCTGATTCATGGAAAAGGTGTCCTTGAGCAAGAATGAGAATATATTAAGAAAGGTCCAAAGGTAGAGCAAAGGAGGGGTAGAGGAAGGAAGAGGAAGAGAAGAAAAGAGGAAGAGCAGAGCAAAGGAAAGGCAGAGCAAGGAAGTTCTTATACTTTAGTTACAAATAAAGAAAGGTGTTGATCATGGCAGCGAGTCTAGTAGTAAGCCACTAGTAGGGTTTAACAGACCTCAGGGTTTAACAACCCTTATTGTAATCTTGCTAGGTTTAGGGTTGAGGTATTGAGTCTTCTAGACCAAGTTGTTCTTCATGGCAGTAAGCTAGTATGTTTAAGCCCATGGAGTGACCAAGCCTGAACATCACTATTTCAAGATTGCAATATATATTGAGAGTTAATCCTTTCCGTGGTTTTTCCCCACCTTGGGGTTTTCCATGTAAATCTGGTGTCTCTTGTGTTTAATGTTGTAACTGTGGTTAAGTTTCTAGTTTCATGCACTCATGGTTAAATCATAATAATTGTGGATAAGTGTTGAATGTTTAAATTACAGAAAGTGTTTAAGTTTTTGTGACAACTGATTCACCCCCCTCTCAGTTGTCTGGAGCATATCAACAATTAGTATCAAAGCCAAGTCCCTTTGGAAAGAGTCTAACAACTCTAGGGAGATCTGAATGGAAACAAAAGGAAAACAAATACTCTCTGATACAACTGAATGCTCATCAAGAGCAGATTGTCCAAGGAAGAGATTCATAAAGAATAAAATGACAACCATCAAAGTTGGTCTGAAGCTTGTACCAATGATGAAGATTGTTGGGTTATTGATAGTATCTGCTCAAACCATATGACTGGTGACAAAAGTAAGTTCATTAGTTTGGAAGAATACAATGAAGGGCTAGTCAGGTTTAGAGATGATTGCACTACTGAAGTCTGTGGAATAGGATCGACAAATTTTGGCAATAGACAAATTTTTGAAGATGTTCTTTATGTAAAAGGCTTGAAACAAAATCTCTTAAGTGTTAGACAGTTATGCAGGAAGGGATTCAAGTTTGTATTTGAGAATGACTCCCTTGAATTCAAAGAAAAATCTGGAGCTACAATAGCAATTGCAAGAAGAACTGAAAAGAACCTTTATCATCTTAGAAAAGGTGACTTTCTTGGATACACATCTCAGACAAATGAAAGCTGGGTTTAGCATAGAAGACTTTACCATACAAATCTCGATGACTTAACAAACTCAATTCAGATTGTGAAGGATCTACCAGAGACTGATTACTCAAGCAACATCAGTTGCAAGAAATGTCAAAGATTGTCAAGGAAAGCATGGCAAGATAAAGAACAACCCTCTACTGAATGATTGGAATTAATTCATACAAACTTTTGTGGTCCTACAAGATTACCAGGCCTCCTTGGTCAAAGGTACTTTATGTTTTTCATTGATGACTTTTGTAGAATGACTTGGGTCAGCTTTTTAAAAGATAAATCATAGATTCTAGAGGCACTCAAAATTTTTAAAGAAACCCTTGAAAATGAGCTCGGCATGAACATCAAAGGGCTAAGAATTGGGAAAGAAGAAGAACATATCTCAAATGATTTCAGTATAATTTGAGAAACCTATGGGATAGAAAAACAACTCTCTGCCGAAATTAAAATAGTGGAAGAAGCAAGTAGAACTATTCAGGAGAAAGCAAAATTAATGATGGAAGAAGCAAAATTACCAGGTGTATTTTGGAAGGAGGCAATACAAACTACTGTCTATACATTAAATAGAGTTCATGTAACAACTAAAGAAGAAAGACCCCTGCTGAGTTATGGTGTGGATCAATACCCACTGTGAAATATTTCAAAATCTTTAGAAGCAAGTGCCTCATTAGAATGGAAAAGGACAATGCTAAGTATGAGGAAGGTATTTTTCTTGGATACTCATCTTGGACCAGAGCCTACCAGTGTTACAACAATAGATTGGGAACAATCGTAGAAAGTACAATTGTCAAGGTTATTGAAAATAGCCAAGAGAATTTAGTCCCAACCAACAAGGGTTTGCAAATTGAAAAACAAGAAGGTTCCCAGACCACCGAATGTGATATGGAAGATCACAAAGCTACTGTGAATCAAATGAATATGTGCTTAATTACCAGTATTGACAAAGACAACTCAAGAACTGTAGATGAAGACATGTATTTGAAAGAAGATTTAAGAAGACAAATTAGGCAGTTACAACAAACTCTAAAAGAGAAGATTGAAGAAAAGACAAATATTGAAAATTGTCTAAAAGACAAAATTAAAGACTGCATGAAGCTTGAAGAAGAGGTTGAAGACTTGAAAGCTGATCTAAAACATGTACAAGCTCAAAGAGATCAATTCAGTGTGAGTGCTGCCAGGTATGATAAGATAATAGTAGAATAGAAAGATGATAGAGAAGGCATAACATTTGGAAAAGACAAAGGATTCAAAACAAGTCAGGAAGAGGACAAGATCAGACAGACTCAAAATCAAAGAAGCAGAAGACTATCAATTAGACAGCCAAATGCTCAAGGGTACTCTTCTTTCAATGGTTACTGCAATTTATGTAACAAATTTAGTCACAAGGCTAATTGGTGTTGAAATAGGGTGAATAGAAATATCCAATCCTTCTCTAGTCAAAATTCCATTAGATGCTATGCTTGCCACAAAATGGGACATAGAGAAAATGAGTGTAGAAGCCAAGTGAGAAAAGGCTATGGGAAAAATGGGAAAATTGAATCCTTCAGTGGCTACTGTTATATATGCAATAAATTTGGGCATAATGCTAACTTATGTAGGTCAAGGATGAATGGTCAGAAAAATACTATGTGCTTTAATTGCAACAAACCTGGACATGTTGTAAGATCATGCAGAAGTAAGAACATGAAGAAGGATAATCAAGAAGAATTGAAGAAATACGTGGAAAAGATTGATCCGACAGAAATCAAGGAAGAAATGAACAAGGTTTGGGTTAGGAAGGAAACAAATGAAGGAAGAGAGGAGTCTGCTCCAAGATCCAGAGTAGCTACTTCCTCTGAGAAATAGATTGTGAGTCATGGCTCAGGGGGAACTGTATTGAAAATTTTAAAATACCCCAACCAGATAATCAGTGCTGAGATTCGACACAAAGATATGAGGATTTACATGGCAGACTGCTTGAAAGGAACTCTGCAGATCAAGACACAAAAGGATTCTGGTCTGGAAACCCAAAATGACTAAAGTATGGGCAAACTATAAAGTAAGTAACAAAAATTGGATTAGTATGCCTTCGTAGTTGAAGACCATTATATGTGTTTCAAAAGTATCACACTGAAGACCAGTTCTTGGGTAAAAAGAGCAAAGGTGCATTGGCAAATAAAAGGAATTGTAGATGAACAAATCAGAGATTAAATTGAGTGAGAATAGTGAAGTGGTAAGAAACAAAGCAAGATTGGTATGCAAAGGATACACTCAGGTTGAATGAATAGACTTTGAAGAAACTTTTGCTCCAATAGAAAGGATTGAAGCAATAAGGATGTTTCTAACATACAAAGATTTCAAGGTTTATCAAATGGATGTGAAGTCTGCCTTCTTAAATGGAGAGTTGGAAGAGGAAGTCTATATTGAACAACCGGAAGGATTTCAGTCATCAGAGCAAGGGGACATGATATGCAGATTGAAGAAAGCATTGTATGGATTAAAACAAGCTTCCAGGGCATGGTATGCATAGTTGGACAAGTACCTAATATAGATAGGGTTCAGTAAAGGTACAACAGATAGTAGTCTCTACTTCAAGATCAATGATGAACAAACCCTGATTGTTGCAGTTTTTGTTGATGACATTATTTTTGGAGGCAATGAAGGTATGTGCTTAGTTTTTGCTGGAGAAATGCAAAGTGAATTTGAAATGTCCATGTTTGGGGAGATGAACTCCTTTTTAGGTCTGCAGATAAGTCAAGCAGATAAGGGTATCTTCATTTCTCAATCGAAGTATGAGAAAAAGTTGTTAAAGAAATTTGGGATGGAAGACTCTAAACTAGTATGCACACCTATGATAATTGGTTGTAAGTTGAGCAAAGATGATAACTCACCATTGGTAGACTAGAAAAAGTATAGATCTATGATTAGAGGATTACTTTATCTGAATCAAACCAGACCTGACATAATGCATGCAGTGTGTCTTGTGGCAAGATTTCAGGCAGAACCCAAGGAATCACATGTGATGGCAGTCAAGATAATTCTTAGATATTTAAAAGGTACAATAGATTATGATTTGTGGTACCCCAAGGATAGTGACTTTGTTCTCAGTGCATATACTGATGCAGATTGGGACGGAGATGTGGATGACAGAAAAATCACAAGTGGAGGTGCATTCTTCTTAGGAAAAAGATTAGTATCCATGTCTACTACAGAAGTAGAATACATTGCAGCAGCATGTAATTGCACTCAAGTGTTATGGATGAAGCAGACATTGAAGGACATCAGAGTTGTGTATGAAGATCCAATTACAATCTTTTGTGACAATACAAGTGCCATCAACATATCAAAGAATCCAATGATGCATTCAAGAACAACGCACATATCCATTAGGTATCATTTTCTTTTGAGAGAAAAGGTGACAAAGAATGAAGTGAAGTTGGAGTATGTTTCTACCAAGGATCAGATTGAAGACATTTTTACCAAGCCTCTGCCTAAGGATACTTTTGAGTATACTCAGAGAAAAGTTAGGGGTTATCACCCCGCCTGCTCTAAACTAAGATGCACAATAGTGCATTAGTTTGTAGGTGTTCATAGGTCCAGAATGCTGCTTTTTAGGGCTACTTGAAAGTGGGAGTAGTTAGAAAGTTTAGAAGAGAGATTTGATCAGAGCAGAAGAGTGCAAGTATGTGCCCTTTGCCATTGATGTCAAAGGGGGAGAGAAGTCATGTGAAAAACTTAGAGTGCAGATGTGTAAAATAAAGGGGGAGAATTTTGGAGAAATAAAGAAGTGCAGGTGTGTAAAGAGAAAGGGGGAGAATCTTGTCTTGATGGCAGTTGCAATTTTTCACATCATATGTTGCCATTAATGACAAAGGGGGAGATTATTGCAAGTATGTGCCTAATCGATGTTGTCATTGATGTCAACATATCCTTGTTGTCATTAGTGTCAACTATATCTTATTATATTACTTGTTTAGAAGACATGTATGTTGAGGATATTGAGAAAATTAGCCTCTCCAAAAGAAACAAGTGAGTTATAGAGAAGTGCAGTACAGACAGTGAGTTGTATGCTGAAGAACAATCTGGTAAATTGCTCCGCATTTATTCCTACTTGAAGATCGTGGTCTATGGATTGCAAGTAAGTTAGAAGTATGTCTAAAGATGCTACATTCTGGGTCTAAGTCATGTACATGAAGATTTGAGTGAGTTGTGTTCACCAGAGTGAAACCTACTTTTTCTGTAAGTTCAGTTGAGACAGGAAGACAATATCTGGCTCCGCATTCCTCCGCAATACAATATTTTGTTCTGTGGTTCTAGAGGGAAGTCTGGGATGATGATAAGTGCTTACAGTTGCAATGGTTTGTGGTTTGGTGGTCCACAAGCTATCTTTCTTTTATGACAGTTGAAGACAATGAAGCTCATGTGTTTCGGTGAGAAGATTCCTTTGGATAAAGTGGTTCAAGTTCGTGTGGTTGCTCCTGATGATTATAGTGTGCTTGTGGATGTCTCCTAATCATGTTCCTATCTAGACTTTGGTCTGCGTTAAGAAATTGTGATGGTGTGTGAAGATTGTTCCTAGTTAATGTAGCGTGTAACCAGTCTTGGCAGACCTGGTTGATCCCAGTGATTGCGAAGATCTCTGGAAGATTGTGGAAGCATGTTGTGGCATGGAAGATCATGTTTGAGTCCCAGCTAAGGCGTGGCATGATCCGCATTTCATTCCCTTGCATGATATTGCAATAGGTCAGGACCTATTTTATAAATGTTTGTAATGCCAACCTTGGAGATTATTCCAATGGTTGATGCCGACCTTGATGATCATTCCAAGGTTGATGTAGTGTATAAATACTTGTAGCTAAGTCATGGAAAAGGTGTCCTTGAGTGAGAATGAGAATATATTAAGAAAGGTCCAAAGCCAGAGTAGAGGAGGGGCAGAGGAAGGAAGGGGAAGAGAAGAAAAGACGAAGAGTAGAGCAGAGGAAAGGCAGAGCAGAGAAGTTCTTATACTTTAGTTGCAAATAAAGAAAGGTGTTGATCATGGCAGCGAGTCTTGCAGTAAGCCACCAGTAAGGTTTAATATCCCTCAAGGTTTAACAACCCTTATTATAATCTTACTAGGTTTAGGGTTGAGGCAGTGAGTCTGCTAGACTTAGTTGTTCTTCATGACAGTAAGCCAATATGTTTAGGCCCGTGGAGTGACCAAGCCTGAACATCACTATTTCAATATTGTAATATATATTGAGAGTTAATCCTCTCCATGGTTTTTCCCCACCTTGGGGTTTTCCACATAAATCTGGCGTCTCTTGTGTTTGATGTTGTATTTGTGGTTAAGTTTCTGATTTCATGTACTCATGATTAAATCATAATAATTGTGGATAAGTGTTAAATGTTTAAATTGCAGAAAGTGTTTAAGTTTTTGTAACAACTGATTCACCCCTCCTCTCAGTTGTCCGGAGCATGTCAACATCTACAACATAAACTACTCCCCAAAGCATGGATACCTTGTATCCAAGGCCCAAAATATTCCCACCACTTGTCTCTACCATCTAACCAAAAACTTACTACAACTTTTGAAGCTCTATATATAGAGAAATTATGTCAGCCATATTTCCCTTAGTATAAATTTCTAGTCAAATTTTATTTAATATTTGTGAGTTGAAAAATTGCATCTCTTTTTCCTTATTGGCTAATTTTTACAACACTTTCTTTTGACAAATCCCTTTGTGAGATGGAAAAATTTACAACAATATTCCAATTTACAAGACTATTCTAGTAGGTCTAAAGACTCCTTGGGTGGTTAGAAATAAATTCCACCTCTTTGCTTCAAATTTAGACTTAGAACATGGGGTATCAGGTTGTCAGCATGACTCTCCATCTTTCAATCTTCATTCGTTGAATGTTTGGGATCCTGGTACTACTGAGCTATCTACCAATAATTGAACTAGAAGGCAATCAAAATTTCTCTTGCAAGGGAGATCCTACAGATGTGTTCATTAGTTAGGCATGGGCTTGTTTGGTCACTCTATGAATAGAGTCCCAATTCTTCATCACCAACATGGCCACCGAAACGTGAAAACCTTCTTCTGTGGCATCTATGTCTTTGATGAGTGCCATCTATCATGAGGAAGGGGAGAGAGAAAAATGACACCTCTTTGCCTGGGTGTATGCATTCCAATTCTGAATGAGGTTACTTCAATCTCACCCAGTTGGTCAACCCCGCCAAACAGCTACATGCAGTTGGAGGATTTGGATGATCTGACCAGTCCCTCACGAGAATGACACTAGGCAACAATGGTCTTGAGGAAGCAACAAGGCTACTAAAGCCAAAATCTCTAATTCTTTCTAATTCCCCCATCCTCTTAGTCAGTACTTACCTCTTCCTTAATTTGAAATGAGAAAACCTGCAACCAAGAGTATAGGGGCATTCTTCTTTGGGAAAAAAAGGATTAAAGCTACAAGGAAATACTCTAGACAATACCCATGGCAAAAGTTGATGTGAATAGTTCATGAAAATACTTCTATTTATAGTAGAAGTGGAAGAAGGCCCTTTGATTGAGCAATTTCCAATTTCCAACAACCTCCATAATTCCATTCCAGGTACATACATGATTCACACACTTGAATCCATATCTAGAAATATTGATGACCAAATCATGACCTCCCATGTTGGAAATGGAGGTGCACACTAATGGTGGTTCAACAAAATCTAACTACAAACACTTCTCACACATACAACAAAGGTCTAGTCTATGTACCAAAATCCAACTGAAGATCAATACTTACTGGAGAAATGTGTTGCCTGTCAAATCACAATCTTCTATGCTTTACTAGCACCCCTCAACTCACACCAGAGCATAGCTGATAATCTCAAAAATCTAGGAAAAACTTGTCATTCTATAGTTGTTTTGATATTCATGCTAGAACGCTTGAATGAAATTCAAAATTTGAACTTGGACCATCGATTCAAGACACATCAGAATACGATTGTTGGCTGAAGTTGAAAGAAAATCCATTATGTTTGTTGAAAAGTCATCGACCAATTAGGAAATACCAACAGAGAATGAGTCCTTAGTCAAAAAGCCTTAGACATGCCACATGTCACCCTATCATAGTAGTGCAAGGCCAAAAGGGAGCCACACTACTGCCCTTGTGCTCACATGCTAACTTTAGCTTACTTGGATTAGATAGGACCCACTTGACACCTGTCAATCTATTGCAAAAGCACAAGGAATATTCCATAGTATCTTTCTGCTACACACTCATGTGGTCCAATAAGGAGCAAGCACAACTTAGGCATTCAATTGATAGGACTTTGGACCCATCCACCTGGAGATCGATGGTCAGTGCATCAGCACGACTGTGATAGATCTAGAGCCTACAATGCTGTCGCAACCGTCAATTTAACTTTAGGGGATACAAGCTTGGACTTAGGAAATATTTGCATGCATGGGGCAAGTCAGTAGCTAGGCTTAAGAGGCCAGTTTTGAAAAGGAACTGAGACATAAAGTCATGACTTAAGTTAGGGGAAACTGCCAACAACAATTCAACTCAAAATTAGAACACAAACTCAACACAAAAGGTCAAGGTTTTAGGGTTTAAGCAATTTATGCTCAAACTTAGCCAATTACAAGGGTTTTAGGTCAGGGAAGAAGGAAATTGTTGGGGGTTTTCCACCAATGGCTTTGGTTGAGGATGCATGGCTCTTGCAAGCATAACAAGGACCACAGAACTCTAGGGATGTAGACCATGTGCCAAATCCATTGGGATGCATTGTAACTACTCCATCCTACATCAAAACTCATACCTTTAATTTTCATTTGGTGGCCCCAGGCCACCAAACATGAAGAACAAATATTTACCTTGGTCAAATATCCTGTTTTCAATAGACAATCCCATACTTAATTTGTGAGCAGTGTGCTTACTACTACCAATAAGGGACCATATCATCACATCATCAATCATGTTAAATCTTGCACTACGTGAACAATATTAGCAAATGATAAGCACAAATAACATGCATCAAACGCATCATTTCTATGCTTGCATTGCCTCTGATCAACCAAACCGCTGCTATGAGCCCTTAGACATTTGTCATCCAGATCTAAGAAACAAGTTATTTCATAGCCCATCACATGACTAGCACCATCAAACTTGGTTCCATCTCTAATTTTGATATCAAACCTGAAACATTCATATGATACTTCACACAACCCCTGCTGTAGGTCATCCCTATCACATACCAACTCCAAATAAAAAAAATGAAAGACTTATACACAACCAATGAATCTATATTTGGAGTTTGCCCTCTTTTCAACAAGAGGTTTGCAAAGGGGAAACTGACCAATTTCCCAAGTGCATGCAATCCTTCATCATGCTTTTATTGATCCATGTTGACAAAAACTAAAAAAACCACATAGATACTAGCCCTTTGCATACATGAATCACAGCTATGTATTAGTGAAAACATGTCGTTGCAAAGTAAACCATTGGAATCATTAGAGAGTGAACAATTGTTCAAGGATATGTAATCAACATTTGCATCATGTTTTCTCTCTTCATATATAGATATAATAGTAGTGGCTAATCCCTAGCATCATCCTTTAATGACTAAACAAAAAGCTTCATAACAACATCCTCAACCTCAATCTCATAATCTCCTACCAAATCACATAAAACATGTAGATGCTTGTTTGCTGATTTAGAATTCTTTCCACTAAATTTGGCAAACATTTTCTAACTTCACTAGGAACAATATTTGGATATCCATGAATACTATAAAAATTTAGAGCTTTGTATCTTTCAGCAGAGAACAACTTCTAAGAACACTGTTGGGACAGGAAAATTTTGAAATTTTCCTATATTCCTACCCACCCCATGTCCAACCAAATTAGAAAATCATGTGCCCAAAATCATAATAGTGGTGGATGAATTCTATAAGATCGCATGATCTTTACCACCAACATTTGTCTCACCCATCACACCGTATACAATAAGGGGCCTCAGTTCCTTAATTTTGGCAAGACCTCACTTTCTTATATCGATTCATGAGACGGGCTAAAATGAGCATCGGCATGAGAATAATGATCGGGGAGAAGATTTTAGGAATCACCGATGAAGAAAGTAACACCGATGACCTTTCATCAGAGAGAGAATTTGCAGTCACGCCGAGTTAATCTAAACAGAGAACTATCAGCATAAGAAAACACTATTGGAGAATACTCCGAAAACCCCCCTGATAGTATAAATCATACCGATGAAGGAATTCGGTAGGACTCTCACCGAACAACCCGTGGAACAGATGGAATTAGTGATCATTGGCAGGAGATGAACATTGGAGCAAAGAACTGAAGTGTCTTTGAAATTTTAATGTCTCAGTGACTAAAGAGATTGTTTCGGCCTAAGTCACACTGATATGTATAGAAGATAAAAATCATCAGTGAAAGTGAACAAGTTGGAACAAAGCTTACAAGTCTTTCCGAACCAATGCTCACAACGATGAAGGATGTCAGTAACATGTTGTGACGATCACTCCAATGAAGGATGTAAAGGAAGATATCGGGGAAACAACCATGATCAGATAGTTGGAATCAAGTCATCCCGATGTCATATCTTGTTTTGATGATAACAATAGCCATGCTCATCGATAAGACTCTTACCGATATTCATATCGGAGACACTTGAGATATCAGAGTAAGGTGTTATTCCCATGGTGATAAAGTAAGTCAGGCTGACGATGGCCATGCCCATTTCTATATCAAGTAGACCTCGAAATATCTTGCCGATACAAACTTATATATGTTTTTATAAAAGATGACATCAAGGAGGCAAAATGAAAGGTCACAGTGATTGATCCACATGCAAATGTTCATGCCATAAGAAGATATTAGATCGCCCTAACATTACAAAAGTCCTACCGATGAAGGGAGTTATGGTGATGTGACATCTCACAACGATTACGAAAATTAATACATTGGAACAATTAATTGTAGACAAGGAAGAAATCCTTTTGAAGAGCCATTTGAAATCACTGCAATTAGATTCAAACGAATTGTCTGAGAGGAGCGCATAAGCGAGAACTCAGAGGAAAGGATAGAGGAGTTCAATCATCACATAACATGTACATACTCAAAAACCTTTGTGTGATAGACTACAGTTTGAATTTGCCATCCATAAGTGTAATGGAGACTCTAGTGAAAGGAAAGGGCAAAAAATAGCCGGGTGAAACCAGTAAGCCCAAGAAACAAAAAATAGACAAAAGCCCTAACGAAAAAATAAAAGACAAGAAACTGAATCAGGATTTAATTGACCAATTGCCTGGATCAACCCCTAAAGCCTGAAGGTCTACACAACTTAGGGCAGAAGTAGAGAAATTAGAAGACAAGTGCAAATACCTTGGAAACGTGTGGACTCCAATAAGAAGTTATGAATTGTTCAAATTCCATTGCAATAGAAGATTCAGGAATTTCCTAGTATCTAACCCATGGCACTTGAATTTGGGTAAATTGGTCATTCCTAATGTGTTTCTGAATTCAGAACTCCTCAAACTCCTGGCTAAGCATTATAATCCAAGCCTCAAGGCCATATGCAACCCGCAAGGGGAGCCTGTTATACATTTGTCTAAGAATGCCATTTGTGAAGTATTTGACTTAGATGATTTGTGCACTATTCCCATAGTTTATGAAGATTTGGATAAATAATACTGGAGAATGGACACCATGTATAACGGATGGAGATTACCTATTCACAGGCCTAGGGAAAAAGGAGAAATGGTGCCTCTTAATGATAATGAGGGACCTCCATTCCATGTGTCATTGTTTGAACCATATATACAATACACATATTATTCCATGGGCCAAGTCCTAGGGTCAGATGTTCCTAATTTTATGACAATTACTTTGATGCTGATAGCCACAGATATCCAGTGTCACAATGCCAAGCAGTTTGACTATGCTGCCTTTGTTTTTGGAAGAATTGATTCTGGTTTAACTATAATTAAGAACAACGCCCCATCAGTCTCTTTTGAACACTACTCACTCCTCATGCACATGGTGCTTTATTATGGCTAGGAAATAGGATTATGGCCAAGTGAATTCAGAGTTGCTCAAATGGACCAGAGGGGACAAAATTCACCTGTACAAATGTGGACGAGGATATGGGACAACAAGTATGCCCATTCTAGTTATATTCATTTTGAAGAATACTGTGTAAAAGTGTTGTATAGATATTTCAATCATCCTTGTGAATATCATTGTCAAATGAAATAAAGAGGTTTCTTAGACCCAAAGATTTTGGTGGTCCTCCTACTGTCACCCACAACTGGGGTGATTGGTATTGTTTCAAGGATTCAACCATGGCTAGAGTTTATGGTTTTGAGGACACCCCGTTTATATTTCCTAAGACAATTCCTGACAGAATTGGCTACTTAGAGATAGTCAGGCAAATGAACTGCTCTAATGTGATGAACTTGAGCTCCTATGACAAGCAATCCTTCATGCCTAGTACTCTGTGCTTTGGGGATTTTACTATGGTATCTAAAGAGGGTTATGGTCTCATTATGGATAAATTGATGCATTACAACATGAGATATGCAGAGGCAAGAAAAGGATTTGATCCTGAGGGTTTCATTGATCTTGCTAGGAGAAAACAAAACCTTAGTGGATATACACATGTCCCATATCCACATGATGACATTATCAGGAATATGGAAGAAGCTGAGATTGAATTGGTGATTGAGAAACATAATAGAGAACTAGAAGAGAAGAAGAGACAGCTTGCAGAGATAGAATTATTGTCCTCTACTGATGAGGGGTCTTCAGAAGAAGAAGAGCCACATCAATAGGCAACCAGAATATCCAAATGAAAAATGCAATGCTATCAATCTCCTGATATAGAATGTGATGAGGAGGGGCCTGCTGATGAAGATCCTAGACAATTAGCATATGATTCTTTTATTTCAGATGATCAATTTATTCATTGTAAATAATTTAAATCATTTTTATATAAATGCAAGGGGAAAGAGATCAGGGAGTCAGTTGATAATGTCATGACTGACAATGAAAGACAATTAATTGATATGTTAAAAACAATAGTGGACAATGAATTGAAAGCTATGACTCCTAGTAAGGGTAGACAACCGCTCAGAGAAGCAGCCGTTATGATATTTCCTGGACTTGATTTAAATTCTACTTTGGTGTTTGATAGTTTTTTGCATAATACTGATGACAAATATAAGCTCACTCCTGAGGGTGTCACAGAAGTGTATATGGGCACCAAATATAACAATGATGAAAATTCACTAATGATATGGGCCTTGTACCCGCCTCATAAGAAGACAACCATTATAGATACTAAAAAGGCTTTTGGGCATGTCATGATGTTGAAGGTAGGGGAAACTGACCCCTTGATTACTGTAGAAATTGGCATAAATGTTGCAAAGTTGAACAAAGCACAGGCTCAGATGCTGATCAAAGAATGGGATGCATATAAACTTAGTTGTGAAGGGTTAACAAAAGAAAATGATTTCTTGAAAGATGCTATTAAGAATACCTTTGGAGGGTCAGTGAAAAGGTTAACTCAGAGAGAGAGCTCACAAAGCATCTAATCACCATCTGTTGATCAGATAGCTCAGGTCTAGATTGACACACTTACAACAGTGCTCTAGAATAGGCATGTTAACATGATGCATTGGATGATCAAATTTTGGGATGTTTATTCTGAAAACTATAAAGTGATCCAAGAGCATGAAAGGCTAAACAATAGGCTCTAGGAGAAACTCCATGAGATGCAGAGTAAGGATGTTTCTGACACTACATGTATTTCTAGTGCAAAAGACTTGATTGAGCAGCATCAGAAATATTATGACCAGCTTAAAAATGATGCCAAAGAATGTATTGAAGCTTCAAAAGTAGGAGTGCCCATGTTGTTTAGAAACGACAAAGAGCTGAAGAGCAAAGATGAATGGAGTAAAGAGTGTCAAATGATATTGCATGAAGCCTTAGGAGCTCTAAAGATAAAGACTCTACATCTGGGGAAGCCTGCAAGCATCTGGAGAAGATGGTGATGATGGATGTGATCACAAGAAATGCCATTGAATTTACTGATACACATTGCAGCCAAGAGTACTTGGATCACATTGCTTAGACATACCTGTGGTTGAGTAGAGCTTAGCATCGTTATCTTTATTGTTTTTATGTTAATCTTGCTAATTCCCAAAAGACATTTTGAAGAGCTATGTCTCTTCATAAATTTTTCTATATAAGTTGAACATATGATGTTGAAATATCATCAGTGGTAGGATATAATACATGAAGTTTATAATGTTTTAAAAGGACTAGGTTGCAAGCATTATATTGAAGAAGTAAATTGAAGTTCTCTGATCCTGTGGTTTTATTTTGGCATCAATTGTTTGTTAAAATTATTCAATTATATGGTTGTCTCCAGTTCAGTATTTTCTTGTTATTCAAATTAATATATCAAGTATATATTTAATTTGTCAATGCACATTTGCTGTATTTGTGTGATTGGATTAATTGGTTTCCATTAGAGGAATTAAAATCCTTCTGATCAGTCACAGTAACCTGGAAGTGTTAGTTTGGATCACTAAGAAGAATCATATAATTAAGATTGTCATTCTGTCTCCAAGTTGATATTATCTATTGTTCTTGTATATTTCATTCAATTGGTTCCTTCAAGAAAGGATTAAATTTCCTTCTGGTGAATAACAAGAAATCTGATTTTATCTATTGGATTATTAAGAAGAGTCTGTTAGTCCTTTCGCTGCATGTTTATACAAGTTATAAAGTATTGTGCCAAATAGTTAGAGTTACTGCCGACTATAAGCCACTGGTCTTTGTCTTCCATTTGACTCTGTTTACCCAACAAGGCACCGGTCTTATCTTAATTCATCATTTAAAAGCCCTTTATTAGTTAAGCACAGTTGTAAAATTTACCTTGATATTGCTTATATAATTTATACCAATCATCCATCGGATATTAGATATAGGATTAATTAGCAAGTTCTCATCTATTCTACACCATTTGCCACTATAGGTAGATCCATTAACTTAGTCAAAATACTTACACTCAATCTGCTTTAATTTTCAAGGTTCACCTGCCTAGGTTTAGCAGCACCTAAAGCATAAGGAGTCATCAAACCCTAAAGGTTAACTCCGTCGCGTTAGTTCAAAAACATTGCAAATCTAAGCATAGAGCCTGGCATCCTCTTAGGATTAGCAACCTACATTTTTGAGACCTAACAAACACAACTAGGAATGTTGTTCTAAACTAATCATATTGAATGAAAGAGATGAAGTACCTAGGAATATATTGTAGCTTCAAACAAGTTCAACAACAGAGTCGCCACCTCTCCAAAGAGGAAAAAAATCAAGAAGCCAAAAGCTCCTCCCTGATCAATTATATTCTGGATTCGCTTCACTAGTAGAGCACCTTTTAAAAGTCTTTAGACATGTTGCAACAATTTATTTCTCAAGGTATGAAGACCTCCACTATCTGACCCTGATTGTTACATCCCCAGTTTTGGCTTTGCTTTACTTTTACTTTTTACTGGGACATAAGTAAATTCATTATGATATTTTGATTAATGGCAAGGAAAAATATGGATTATATTGAATGTCAATTATTGAAATTATGGGAATGATTATGCTAATATCAATTTAATAATCTATTTTATAAGATTTGATCTATTAGATGAATCAATTGAATAATGATGCACTGATCACTTGCATTGTTTGATGACAAGCAAAACAGGATATCAGGCTATCAAATGACTCTTGGAGAAAAGAGAGAGAGAGTATCTTTCCAGAAGAGAGATATAGACCTTAGGTTATGAGCGGTTTATTTGCCAAACTGAGTATAAAGTGTTTACCAAAAATGTGAACTCTGGTGTTGTAAGAGGTAAGCTTTGTCTTGTCAGTTTGCTTTTAAAACCTAATTGACAGATAGTCGATATTGTTTTCTAAAACTCACTAAGTTGTATTAAGTCATCTTAGTCGTTAATAACGTTAACGTTGTCAGTATTAAGTCATCTTAGTTGTTAATAACATTAATGACATTGTTTGCGCTTGACTTATAACTATTTACGTTCAACGTAAATATTACGATGTTATTGTCATAAAATGATTATTGAATACTATTATTAAGATATTCGATGTGTTATAATGATTCATAAACATTAAGACGTTTCCATTGAAGTTATTATTATGTGATTATTGTCGACGGATTATGATGGGGAGGCAAGCTCGACCCAATCACAATATCTGAGAACCATGGTTTAATATTACCTTAATATTGAATACACCATATCTATTTTTATGTAATAGTCGATATTATGAGAATTATAGTTGATGTAATCAATATAATTATTATTGATGTATTCTATGTATATATAGATGCTTGGGCATCGAATGAGGATATTACCTCATATTGAGTCGATGGGTAAATGTTGAGTAAGACAAAGGCTTACTTAAAGGTAAGTCTTTATTAATGTTAGTGGTCGATCGACCCACTCATGGGCAGCATTTAAATCAAGTTCTATTTTAGATGATGTGTCGACCATGGCTAAGAAGGTGGACTGTGGTTTTAACCGCCACAATGGATGAGCCTGTGAGCGATAAACTCTCACTGTCATGAGGAGATACATGCATAAATATTGGTCTTCTGTTATGCATCAATCACCTTAGACTGTGTAACTTTGTTTAAAGTTTGTTACTGAGCATAGAGGAGGCAGGGAATAAAGCAACTCTGTAGGAGTTGTGCCACCCTCATCATGACTATCAGTTAAATGAAGTGGTGGTAGTTATTTATATTAGATTTTTTAGAAAATTAGAAACACAGAGAGAGATGCATGGGAAAACAACATAGGGAGGGAATAGAAGTTAGTGATGGAAGCTGGAATAGATAGTTTGAGAGGCGTCGACCTTGTGACTATTTGCACATCACAGCCAGCTTAAGATTGCATACCTCCAGGTATTCCTCCATTGCATGTATTAATAAACCATTCGATTGGTAATCTAAATTGTGTTATGTTATAATATAGAATGATTTAAAGAGTTCATTGGTAAGGTTTGAACCATCTGTACTCAAGGGTAATAGTGGGAAACTATTTAGCAACAACTTAGGAATGAGCAGAACATTCTTAAGTAAACTTTATTGAAATCGATGAAGATAGCAAACGTTATTTTATTTGTTTGATATTTGATTATATCAGTAAGTATACAATTATTGGAAACTGAGCCAACCATCTTCTTGGTAATTCATAAACCGTTGGTCATACTAAATTAGAGAATGTTAGATAAATGAATGTCTTAGAAGGAGAATGCTATAAGTTGTCATAAGCTTGATTAAATAGTCTCCTTAGTGAATTAAGTTTGGATTAAAGCCAATAAGGAGTTTGGAAATATGCATTCGAAAGATTCTCGAATGAATGAACCATGTTCCATGCTCTCACTTTGAACCATATAGCAATGAGGTTATATTGATTTAACATTTTTGTCTTGTATAGGTTACATACATAGATGTATAGCGGATAATGTTATTTAACTAAGAGTTTTAGATTCATTAAAATTGTTAGTAAACCTTTATATCATATCAATGGTAAGAACTTATCAATATTATGGAAGATGGAATGAGGATATTATGAGAATCCCATTTAAGACTAACTGTCTTTATTATTCTTGAAAAGATCCATTTCTATGGAATAGGTTAAGTATTTTCTGAGAATGTCCTTGTAGGAATATTTATACCTAGGATATGTTTTGTTTATAAACATTATTAAAGTTGTTATATGTTCCTTTGTATAGGAGACAATATCTATTTGAGAACTATAGTATTCTCAACCTTGGTTAAGTTAATCAAGGATTATTTGTGAATCCAGAATCCTAGATATAAGATGTGGATATATTGTTATATTATTATATCATAATAATAAAGGGATATTAGGATAACCCTAGAGTCAACTACAAACCAACTAAATGGTTAAGTCATATAAACTTACTTAAGTCAAAGTAATATTGTTTGACTCATAGATTCACCTATTACATGATTAGGGTTGGAAAGAGATTTAAACTACGAGAATATGACAGTATCCAAGTCGAGTAGGGGTGGGTGAACATAATGACAACGTTCATTATGAACAATATTGATATTAAAAACATTGGCCAAAGTAATTCATTTGTTTTCTGCATGCATTGTCAGTTCACTGTATTCGGATTGCTCATCCTATTAGAAATCATACTTAGCTAGAGGGTATTTAGGGTTGTATGGTTGATAGAGTTGAGTAAAATACAAACATTATGTACTCAGGAAAAGGCAAATTACCACTGGTCACCTTTGGTCTATATTCCTTGTGAAGGGTAGGGCCACTTCCTATGTGGAAGATGTGTGGGAGACCGCCGGTCTGTGGTTGGAGGTTAATCACTAGAAATATGCTCTCTCTCCAAGCAGGAAACATGCCAGGACTTGTGATAAAGATGTTAGATATTCAGATGCAGTATTGATTCCAATATATATATATATATATATATATATATATATATATATATATATATATATATATATGTAATGGTTTTAAATTTGTAAACATTGTAAACAAAAAGACAATATGGGTATATTGTATTTTGTAATAAAGGAAATCTTGTAATTGTAGTTACTTGATTATTTGTTAAATAAAAGAAAATTTTTCTCTATCTCATTTTATCTTGTTGAATTACTTAATGGTAAATCTTCTAACTTTACTATGTGAATGGAACATGGATGTTACACTGATGATCAGATCATGATAATGGCTTGACTCTTTTTAATTGGATAACTAAGCCTTCCCCAGTAGAGTCACCAATTCTATTAGTTCCCAAATTTTCACACATCAAATTCTAAAGATTTTCCAGTTCTTATGATCAAATTCAATGAGATACTTGGAAAACAGAGTGGGAGATTATTCACACCTATCTTTCCTACACTTCAGGCTCTGCCAAACCTAGAGGGTTTTCCCTCATGAATATCAATAGATTTTTCTTTCACTATATCAGGCATAAATGTTCTCATAGATTGCACCAAGATATGTAAGATTATCCAAAGATTGGCAAAGTTCTTGGAGATTTCACATTGTTGGCCTTGAGAACATATATTAGAACCTTACCTAAACTAATGCTAAAACAAAAAAATGGTTCAAATGATTTTAAATTCAGTGTCCTTTCTAGACCTTTGAGAAAATAATTCCTCAAATCCGTGCTTTATCAAGGCAACATAGTCAAAATACTACAATGCAAATGTTTTCTTTTTGACATCAAAACTTCAAATTCAGAGGGTATGCTTATATCACTGCCTTACAATGATAGACCCAAGAATTAGTATCTCCTGCAACTCTTCTTGAACAATCCCAAATGTAATACATTGCTTCCTATATCTTACTCAAAGCATATTTAATCCATTCCTTGAACAAAAGTAGTGAATTAGACATTTAATATAGCAAATGTGCATAGGTGAAATCCAAAATCCTTGAATCCTTAATTCACAAAATAAATTCATACATTCAAGGAGACAATTGCAAGAAATACACACATATAGTGTTATTCATATATTGCAATCTGAACTGAGAATTTATTATACAAGAATTTATTCATACACAGGCATAATTCTTCTTTATAGACTTGACAAAATGAACCTAATCTGTAACAGAAACTACTGCCCAAAGTGTGGATACCTTGTATCCAAGGCCTAGAATATTCTAGCCACTTTTCTCTACCTTCCAACCAAAAACTTACTATGACTTTTGAAGCTCTATATATAGAGAAATTATGTCAGCCAGATTTCCCTTAGTACAAATTTCTAGTCAAATTTTATTTAATATTTGTGAATTGGGAAATTACATCTCTCTTTTGTGATTGACTAATTTTTACAACACTTTATTTTCTCAAATCCCTCCATGACATGGAAAAACTTACAACAATATTCTAGTTTGCAAGACTGTTCTAGTAGGTCCAAGGACTCCTTGGGAAATTAGAAATAAATGCCCCCTCTTTGCTTCAAATTTAGACTCAAAACATGGGGTATTAGGTTGTTAGCATGACTCCCCATCTTTCAATCTTCATTTTGTAAATGTCTATGATCATGGTACTACTAAGCTATCTACCAACAATTAAACCGGAAGGCAATCAAAATTGCTCTTCCAAGGGAGATCTTGTAGATGTGTCCATTAGTCAAGCACTGCATCTTTGACTCTCTGAATAGAGTCCCAATTCTTCATCACCAACAGGGCCACCCAAACGTGAAAACCTTCCTCTATGGCATCTGTGTCTTTCATAGTGTCATCTATCATGAGGAAGAGAAGAGAGAAAAATGATGCCTCTCTGCTTGGGTGTATGTGTTCAAATTCTAAATGAGGTTACTTCAATCTCACCTAGTTGGTCCACCCCAGCAAAATAACTACATGCAGTTGGAGGATTTGGATGATCTGACTAGTCCCTCACCAGAATGACACTAGGCAATAGTGGTCCTAAGGAAGCAACAAGGTTGCTGAAGTCAAAGTCTCTAATTGTTTCCAATTCCTCCCATCCTCTTAGTCAGTGCTTAACTCTTCCTTAATTTAGAATGAGCAAACCTGCAACTAGGAGTACATGGGCATTCTTCTTTGGGAAACAGAGGATAAAAACTACAGGGAAATACTCTACACAATACCCATGGCAAAAGTTGATGTTAACAATTCATGAAAATACTTCTATTTATAACAGAAGTGGAAGAAGGCCCTTTGATCAAGCAATTTCCACTTTCCAACTACCTCTATAATTCCATTCTAGGTACCTGCAGGCTTCACACACTTGAATCCATATCTAGAAATATTGATGACCAAATCGTGACTTCCAAAGCAAGAAATGAAGGCACACACTAATGGTAGCTTAGTAAAATTTGACTACAAATGCTTCTCGCATAGACAATAAAGGTCTAGTCTGTGTACCACAATCCAACTAAAGATCAGGACTTACTGGAGAAATGTGTTTCTTACATCAAATCACAATCTTCTATGCTCGATTGGCACCCCTCAACTCACACCAGAGCACAACTGATAATCTCAAAAATCTAGGAAAAACTTGTCATGCTATAGTTGTTTTGATATTCATGCCAGCATGCTTGAATGAAATCCAAAATTTGAACTCGTACCATCGATTCAAGACACATTAGAATAAGATTGTCGGCTGAAGTTGAAAGAAAATCCATTAGGATCATTGAAAAGTCATCGACCAATCAGGAAATGCCAATAGAGAATGCCTCCTTAGTAAAAAAGTCTTAGACATGCCACATGTCACCCTATCGTAGTAGTGCAAGCTAGGAAGGGACCCGTGCTACAACCCTTGCACTCACTAGCTTTATCTTACTTGGATTAGATAGGACCCACTTGACACCTATCAGTCTGTTGCAACATGTTGATTGTCAGGAACACTGAGAGGGGGGTGAATTAGTGTTCTATAAACCTTTTCTTGCACTTTTACTTTTAACCATTTCAAAGGATTAATCAAATAGAAGCATAATATATAAATGTACAACATCCACAAAAACATGACACATAACACCAAGATTTTACGTGGAAAACCCAAAAAGGGAAAAACCACAGAGAGGATTAGCTCTCAAATATATATTGTAATCTTTACAAAAATAATATTTAGGCTTGGTCACTCCACGGGCCTAGAACATGTTGGCTCACTGCCATGAAGTACAACTAGATTTAGCAAGCTCATTGCCTCAACCCTAAATCTAGCAAGATTACAATAAGGGATTTTAAACCCTGAGAGTTGTTAAACCCTGTTGAAGGCTCACTACCAGCTCATTGCCTTGATGATGAAAGCTTTCTTCCAATCATATAGCACATGAAAACTAAATATTTCCTAAGCATCTGCCACTATACCAAGGTGCAGTCATTTAGCAACTAAATTCTAAATCCAAAGTCTTCATCATTGTTGATCTTCTAACTCTGCTTTGCTATTCACATACTCTATTCTTCCTCTTCTTTTCTCTGCCTCTTCTTTGCTCTGCCTTTTGGACATTTCTTAATATCTTTTTGTTTCTGCTCAAGGACAACTTATCATGACTCAACTACAAGTATTTATACACTACAATAACCTTGGAATGATCATCAAGGTTGGCATCACAATCATCAACAATTGGAACAATCTCGGCATTACAAACATTTACAAAATAGTTCTTGGCCTATTACAACATTATGCAAAGGGGATGAATTAAAATTATACATGGACCATGCCATGCCTTAGTTGGGACTCAAACACGATCTTCCACGCTTCAACACACTTCCACAATTCTCAAGAGATCTCCGCAATCACTGGGACTAACCAAGTCAGCTAAGACTAGTTACATGCTACATTATCTGGGAACAATCTTCAAACACAATCTCAATTTCTTAATGTGGACCAAAGTCCAGATAGGAACATGATCAGGAGACATCCACAAGCATGTTATAATCATCAAGAGTAACCGCACAACCTTTAACCACTTTACCCATTAATATCTTCACACTAGAACACATGAACTTTACTGTCTTCAACTGTCATAAAGGAAAGATAGCTTGCGGACCACCAAACCACAAACCATTGCAACTGTAGGCACTTATCATCATCCTAGACTTCCTTTTAGAACCGCAAAGCAAAATACTTTATTGCAGAGTAAAATACTTTCTTCCTATCCCAACTGAACTTACAAAAAAAGTAGGTTTTGTTGGGAAACGAGGTGTCTCAACCTTGCTGCACATTTCCCATTATAGTTATTTTTATTTAATATTTTCCTACAACTATTACGCATTGTTGATGCTTTAAAAATTAGTTTTTTAGGTGTCAAAAGATGCCCACATGATAATATATTATGGAAGGCCTTTTTTTAGGCATATTATGACAGATTCTATGACATCTATAAGGGTCAAAAATAGGGGTTTTCATTTTGGACGTGAGAGCTTATTTTTAGATTGGAATCTTGGCTGAGAAGCCTCGCACATGGTTTTGCAAAACCACAGATGGTTTCTTGTATAGCCAGAAGTTTATAAATTGGAGGCTTGTCGAGTAGTTTGCATAGTGTGAGTTTGCAAGTACTATTATGCTGCTGGAAATCTTCTAGAATTGTTTACTGGTGATACTCTTGTAATAAACTTGCTCTGCAAGTGTATGTAATCTTGTTGTTGGATTTGGAATACATTGAGCAAGCTTTTGGAGTGTGGGGTTTTTCACCTAAAAGGGTTTTTCCCACGTATATCTGGCGTTTTGTGTCTCTTTATTTATTTCATCTTTTAAATGTGCTCCTAGAATTTCTATAACTTTTAGATAACCTTTTAAAAGTTTTGCATAATGTTTCTCCTGAAGATTGGCATAGGAAGTTGTTACAAGTGGTATCAAAGTCTGATCACCTTTGGTTTCAGTTGTGGGTTGTTGGGTTTTTTGTGCTAATCAAGGTTTGAGTTGGAGCTTGTGCAGAGGATACTTTGTGATCTTGTTGCAAGTTTTTTCAGATGGTGAGCACATCTGGGAGAATGGAGGTTGAAAATTTTTCTGGCACAAACTTTGAAATGTGGAAGCTGAAGATGGAAGATCTATTAATTGATTGAGATCTATGGGATGCGGTGGATGAAAATGTCCAGAGGCCTATGGATCTAGCTTTGGCTACAAAATATGATGTAATGGACAGAAAAACTAAAGGTCTCATAAGACTGTGTCTTGCAGACTTGATTTTGATAAATGTCCATGAAGAATCCACTTCGAAGAAGCTTTGGAAGAAGTTGGGTGAGAGATACCGAGCTAAATCTTTAGTAAATAAAATTTTCTTGTGGAAGAAGTTGTATTCATTGAGAATGGAAGATGGTGGATGAATTTCTAAGCATCTAGAAACATTCAATATGTTGGTGACTTAGTTGACCTCAGTTGGGGTGAAAATGGATGAAGAAGAAAGGTGCCAAACTTTGCTGTGTTCACTACCAGACTCATGGGACAGCCTAGTCATGGCCATTGGGAACACTTTAGTCACTTTGAAGATGGAGGATGTTGTTGGTTGTCTACTCTCTGAAGAGATGAGAAGGAAGGCCTCCCTAAATTCCAAAGAGGCTTTGAGTGTTTGAGGAAGACCAAAAGAACGAGGAAAAGATGAGAAGCAGCGTGGCCATTCTAAGTCCAAGAATAAGGGGAGATCAAAATTTCCTGGTAAGTCCAAGGCAATATGCTGGAACTGTGGCAAATCCAGACACTTCCAAAAGGAATGTAAAGAAGAGAAGAAAAAGAAGAAGAAGAAGCAAGATTCTAATTTTGAGTCCGAGAAAGAAGATGGAGATGCCTTTAATGCAGCCTTGGCCACTCGTGTAGGTTATAATGCATGGTTGATAGACTTAGGTGCATCTTTCCACATGACTCCTAATAGAAACTGGTTTAGTAAGTATGAAAACTATGATGGTGGTAATGTGTAGTTGGGTGATAATTCTTTCCTTGACATTGTTGGCTGTGGTAGTATTCATGTGAAATTTTCTAATGGTAGAGTTAGATGATTTGATGGTGTCTTGCATATCCCAGGACTAGCAAGAAATTTATTATCTGTTAGCAAGCTAATAGATGCAGGTGTACATGTACAGTTTTCTGAAGTAGGTGTGAAAATGGTGAGAGGTGCTATGGTGATAGCAAGAGGAAGTAGATTGGGTACATTATACCAACTTGATGCATGCACAGTTGAGTGTAATAGCACTTCTGATAAAATTAAGCCAGAAACTACTTCGCTGAAAAAAGAGATGGTTTCCTCTTCTGCGGATGGTCGTGGCTTTTGGGTACCCAAGGGTGCTCTATCTACCAATTCAAAGTTGCTTGCAGAGAAGACCATGTTATGGCACCATAGACTTGGCCACATTGGAGAGAAGGGTTTGAAAGCCCTAAAAAATGAGAACCTTGTTGAAGGTTTGAATGATTGCAATCTAGAGTTTGATTTCTGTGAACATTATATTTATAGCAAACAGAACCGCGTTCAGTTTTACTCATCTTCTCATAAGTCTTCATGTATTTTAGATCTAATCCATTTGGATGTATTTGGTCCTATTGATGTTGCTTCTATTGGTAAATTAGTTTATTATGTTACTTTCATTGATGATTTCAGTAGGAGGACATGGGTATATTTTTTAAAGAGTAAATCTAAAGTTTTCAGTCATTTTAAGGAGTTCAAGGCTATGGTAGAAACTCAGACTAGAAAGAAAATTAAATGTTTGAGGACTGACAATGGTGGTGAGTATTGTTTTGCAGATTTTGACAAATTCTGTATTGATTGCAGGATTAAAAGACAAAAGACAACTCCATATTCTTCTCAGCAGAATGGAGTTGCTGAAAGAATGAATAGAATGTTGATGGAGAAGGCTAGGAGTATGTTGAGTGGAGTTGGTATAGAACAAAGTTTTGAGCTGAATCTATTGCCACTGCTTGTTATTTGATAAATAGATCTCCTACATCAACGCTTGTTGATAAAACGCCTATGGAGGCATGGTCAGGGAAAAATCCTTCACTTAGACATCTGAGAGTTTTTGGTTGTGAGGCATATGCATATGTGCCTAAGGAGAAGAGAACAAAGTTGGATTCTAAGGCTGTCAAATGTATCTTCATCGGCTCTAGCTATGGTGTGAAAGGATACAAGCTTTGGGACCCTATTGCACATAAGGTAATTTATTCCAGAAGTGTTATTTTTAGAGAGACTCAATCTTCTCCTATTACTTTTCAGCCAGAACAGCATAAATAAATTGAACAAAAAAAGATGTGATTCAACTTCCTTCTATGCCTGGGGAAGTTGAATCGAGGCCCCAAGATAGACAAGAAGTTGAGGAGAGCTCATCAAGCTCTAAATCTTTAGAAGAGGAGGAAGAAGTGCAAGAACCTCCACCTCAGCTTGTTCGAAGGTCTACAAGGCATAGGCAACCACTTGAAAGGTATGGTTATTCACCTGATGATTGGAAGTGTATATTTTCTTTGAGTACTAACATTGATGAACTAAGATCTGTGCAAGAGGCTTTGGGTATGAATGATGTAGAGTCTTGGAAAGTTACCATGGATGAAGAGATGGCAACCCTTGAAAGAAATGATACATGGGACCTTGTACCTTTGCCTAAAGGACGTAAACCTGTTGGATGTAAATAGGTCTTTAAGAAAAAGATTGGTTCAGATGGAAATGTTGAACAGTATAAGGCACAGTTGGTTGCGAAGGGATACTCTCAAGTTGAGGGTATTAATTATGGTGATATCTTTTCTCCTGTTGCTAAAATGACATTCATTCAGTTTTTATTATCTATTGCAGTAGCTTATGACCTAGAGGTTGAACAAATGGATGTGAAAAATGCTTTCCTTTATGGTGATTTGGAGGAAGAAATCTATATGACACAGCCAGAGCACTACGTGGTGAAAGGTAAAAGCAAGTTGGTTTGTAAGTTAATGAAATCTTTGTATGGCCTTAAACAAAGTCCTAGGATGTGGTACCGAAAGTTTGATACTTATGTGTTGAGTTTGGGATTTGTACGATCTAAATCTAATCACTATGTATATTTTAAATTTGATGGTGATCGTTTCCTGGTAATTGCTTTATATGTTGATGACATGTTGTTTATTGGGAAAGGCAAAGGTTTGATTGTAGAATTGAAATCTCAGCTCTCTATGAAATTTGAAATGAAAGATCTTGGTGCAGCAAAACACATACTTGGGATGGAGATCAGAAGAGATCATGAGAACAGAAAGCTATGGCTTGGCCAGAGTAAGTATGTTTGTTTAGTTTTGCAAAGGTTTAACATGCAGGATTGCAAACCACTTTGTGTTCCTGTTACATTGGGAATGAAGCTCTCTATTTCAGAATGTCCTACATCCCCATCAGAGATGGAAGACATGAGCAGAGTGCCTTACCAGGGTATAGTTGGAAGTTTAATGTATGCTATGGTCTGTACAAGACCAAACATTGCCCAAGTAGTGGGAGTTTTTTCTCATTATATGTCTAATCCTAGAAGAGTACATTGGGATGCAGTTAAGAGGGTCTTCAGATATTTGTGGGGTACAACAGAGTACTCTATTTGTTTTCATGGTACAAGAGATCAACATTCCCTGAGTATTCGTGGTTTTGTGGATTCAGACTGGGCTGGTGGTGTCGATAGCAGAAGGTCCACCAGTGCATATGTATTTACTCTTAATGGTGGTGCAATCAGTTGGATGAGCAAGCGACAGGCTGTGGTTGTTTTGTCCACTACTGAGGCTATTTATGGGAAAATTGGATTTGTTAATGTTTTAGTGTTTTGATGTTTAAATCCTCCTCTCCACTATACATTCAAGGATCTAGGGTCTAGTGGCGAGCACTATCATACCCTATATCGCTTGTGACATGTAGGGAAACTTGGATTAGGGAATTTAATTATCAATTTTCCTTCTCCTATGCTCAATTGAGCATTAAAACCCTAATTATGCAAATACAGCAAAAAATTGATGAATAACAGAAAAATCTCTTGCAGATAGGAGTAAAATACCAAATCACAGAGTACCTATTTCTGGGGCTCCGAAGTGGAACAATCGGGGACACTAGAGCGGGTGCCCTAGTCCAAGGTACCAATTCTTCATGGGATCTGGACCTCCTTCCAACACTGATAAGTCCTGTAACTTCTGTTTCTAGAAAATTGTCTGCGGGGGACACTAGAGCGAGCACCCAAGTCTTGGAAATGCTCCTGTGTCCTACTTTTCTTTAGATCCTGAATCCTTGATGCATGCCAATCATACCTGCAACTTCACTTTTCCCAAATGCGACACCTGTAACCTGCAATCACAAGACTTGGTTTGGGGGTTGTGGTGTTTAGAGGCTTGCCTCAGTCAAGCCTCGGAGGACACTTAAGTCTCTGAACACCGTTGTCAGATAAGGAGTGCATGCCCTTGTGAGGCAGAGATAAAAACCAAAGGAATCAATGATGAAAACACAATATAATGTCACCTTGTAGTGAAGCTCTCATGGGAGGAAGATGCTCTTGATTCCATAAGGAAATTGATGCTCAAATATGCAAATACAAAACACACAAGTCTACTCTTTCAACACAATGAAAGCCTTGAATCACCTTGAGAACACAATAGCTTTCTAGTAATCATCTAATTGAAATCTAGTTTACAAATGAATGCCTAAACATGCTTGCTAGTAATCATCTAATTAAAATCTAGTTTACTATGGCTTGGCCAGAGTAAGTATGTTTGTTCAGTTTTGCAAAGGTTTAACATGCAGGATTGCAAACCACTTTGTGTTCCTGTTACATTGGGAATGAAGCTCTTTATTTCAGAATGTCCTACATCCCCATCAGAGATGGAAGACATGAGCAGAGTGCCTTACCAGGGTATAGTTGGAAGCTTAATGTATGCTATGGTCTGTACAAGACCAAACATTGCCCAAGTAGTGGGAGTTCTTTCTCATTATATGTCTAATCCTAGAAGAGTACATTGGGATGCAGTTAAGAGGGTCTTCAGATATTTGCGGGGTACAACAGAGTACTCTATTTGTTTTCATGGTACAAGAGATCAACATTCCCTGAGTATTCGTGGTTTTGTGGGTTCAGACTGGGCTGGTGGTGTCGATAGCAGAAGGTCCACCAGTGCATATGTATTTACTCTTAATGGTGGTGCAATCAGTTGGATGAGCAAGCGACAGGCTGTGGTTGTTTTGTCCACTACTGAGGCTATTTATGGGAAAATTGGATTTGTTAATGTTTTAGTGTTTTGATGTTTAAATCCTCCTCTCCACTATACATTCAAGGATCTAGGGTCTAGTGGCGAGCACTATCATACCCTATATCGCTTGTGACATGTAGGGAAACTTGGATTAGGGAATTTAATTATCAATTTTCCTTCTCCTATGCTCAATTGAGCATTAAAACCCTAATTATGCAAATACGGCAAAAAATTGATGAATAACAGAAAAATCTCTTGCAGATAGGAGTAAAATACCAAATCACAGAGTACCTATTTTTGGGGCTCCGAAGTGGAACAATCGGGGACACTAGAGCGGGTGCCCTAGTCCAAGGTACCAATTCTTCATGGGATCTGGACCTCCTTCCAACACTGATAAGTCCTGTAACTTCTGTTTCTAGAAAATTGTCTGCGGGGGACACTAGAGCGAGCACCCAAGTCTTGGAAATGCTCCTGTGTCCTACTTTTCTTTAGATCCTGAATCCTTGATGCATGCCAATCATACCTGCAATTTCACTTTTCCCAAATGCGACACCTGTAACCTGCAATCACAAGACTTGGTTTGGGGGTTGTGGTGTTTAGAGGCTTGCCTCAGTCAAGCCTCGGAGGACACTTAAGTCTCTGAACACCATTGTCAGATAAGGAGTGCATGCCCTTGTGAGGCAGAGACAAAAACCAAAGGAATCAATGATGAAAACACAATATAATGTCACCTTGTAGTGAAGCTCTCATGGGAGGAAGATGCTCTTGATTCCATGAGGAAATTGATGCTCAAATATGCAAATACAAAACACACAAGTCTACTCTTTCAACACAATGAAAGCCTTGAATCACCTTGAGAACACAATAGCTTGCTAGTAATCATCTAATTGAAATCTAGTTTACAAATGAATGCCTAAACATGCTTTTATATGCAACTACAAGCACTCCCACCAAGATTTCAAAAATCAAAACTTACCGTGTTGGCAAAAGGACCAAATAACGGTCATAAACCGACACCTGAAAATTAGGGCCGCCCCAAAATAGGGCAGGACTAGGGCATGGGCACCCAAGTCTTCCCCCTACTTTGGGCAAGGTACAACTCAAGGGGTCCTCCTAGGTCCACTTTGTATGAAACCTAGGCCTCATTCCATCGAAATGCCAAAATATGAACTAAGATGTCCTAAATGCATGCTAAAGACCCGCGAGCTAAACCTTATGAGGGCAAAGCCCCTAAGGGGACATTTTCTGATGTTACATTTAGCCCCCACTTTAATGTATGTATAAACGCGAGGCCAATACATGCATTAAAGTAAGGTCACAAACACAGCAAACACGCCAATCACATGGGAGACAATAACATGCACACAAAACACAGAGAAGATAGTTATAGTCATGCAGAACACGAAGAATATAGTCAATACATAGAAGACACATTAATGCATGGAAGACATAAATGATATTTTTTCTTTTCTTTTTCTCATATATATGAAATGTAAATGCAAGTACTGGAAAGTAAACAAACCTCCCATAATACAGGATGCACTATCTTAGGGCACAGGTCTCTATATATATGGGGCAACACACACACAAGACATGCAAAACCTCCAAAATGCAGGAAGCACTACCTAAGGATGCTAGTCTCTGCATATGGGGCAACAAACACGCCACACCAAAAAAACATGCCAAAACACACACACTTGAAGACACAGAGAAAACATAGCAGACAAGTGATGGAGTGTACCTATTTCTAGGTCCAACACCATCTCAGGCACATTACAGGCACACACTGACAATTGGGCTTCACCACAACAATCGCCTAAAACATGCTTAAGGGTTGATTTAGACACAGAACTGCTCCCTGCCTTCACAGAGGACTTTTGAAAATGACAGGATGATGCAATCTGCTCCGAGAAATACACCATCCCCACCTCCACAGAGGACTTAAGATAAAAAGGATATACATTATATCCCGCCTGCACAGAGGGTTTACATGATTGATTGATTGATTGCAAACAGACTCAGGATGCACGATGCACTACTCTGGGGCACAAGTCTTTGCATCTAAGGTCAAACACATTGCTAACATCTATAATAGACAACTTACCTTATATATGCCCCCACCTTAAGGTGGTTGATATCAAGCATCGATATCAAGCACGTTAAGGTAGGAAGAAAACACACAAGGGAACACCAACTTTCGCAAAGCCCATGCCCCTCAGAGGTGACATGTACTTTATGATAGCTAAATGTTCCCACAAACACATCCTTGCAAGAAACATGTTAGTCTCTACAACATCATGATAAACAACAACATCAATGCATATGATTAACCACACAAAGAGCCAAGGTTATACAACAAATCTAGAGTTTGAGAATAACCATAGGGCTATATCACGAAGATCTCAGAATCGAGTACCACCAAGGCTAGATTCAAAGGAAAACAAAGGTACATAGAGCAACAGTATTGTTAAGGTTTGTAAATGTGATAGAAACATCATAAAATTCACTACACGGAAAGCACAAGTGCTTCCACTAGCCAAGCATCAGATAAGATATACAACCCCATCATCATAGTAGGAACTAAGTCCATTTTTTGATTGCTCTCGAAAGGGACACTAGGTCCACATCAGTATAAATGTTTATCATCATCCGCCCGCTAGATGGAAACACTAGAGGAAGGGAAACAATAAATAAGTGAGGAGAAACAAGTGTCTTAGGGATAGTCACGTAGGAGGGTGCCCCAGGTCACCAAACATGACACTATGTCTATAAGACACAACACACAACAATGAAATCAGAGAGAGAGCAATTATAGAAGAATGATGATACAAATAGAAGAAGGTCCCAACAGAGGTGGTCTCCTGGTATCTCAGACCTTACGGGAGAATCTGAGGTCATCCTAGGAGGCCTAAACAACACAAAACACATCATGGGGAAAGTACATCACGAGAGAAATAGAGGGTTAGAGATACTTACCTGTAGGATCTAGAAGTCATCGACAATTAAATCATTCTCTTTCCATTTGCAAACATAAGGTACCATTGCCAAATCTTTGTAATTATTCTTTTGTTCATTATTAGATGCTTCTTGGTTTGACTCAATGTTATGTGGAATTTTTTCTTGTTGAAGTTCATTAGTACACATATTTTCTATCCTCTTAGGTGGTGGGAGAAGCAAAATATTTGAGTGATCTCAACATCCATCCTTGAGAGATTTAATGTGAGAGACTTCTCCTCATCCACTAGTGCTACATAGTTAGTAATGTCCAAATGACTTGAATATTCAATCAAAGGAGGGACATTAAAGGTCTTCTCTTCCTTAGCGATATCCAAGGTATATGAACAATCAACTAAAGGAGCATGATTGGTAGGATGATCCATAGAGGTTTCATGCATTGTAATAGAGTTTTTATTGTTGTTAGATGAAAGCTCATTGTCTACCCATGGAATGGTCTTTGTTGAAGGGGCTTCTTCATTCACTAATGCTTCCTCTTGGCCAGGGAGAGCATCGGAGTGGCAAAGTGGTGATGGCTCTTCATTTGCTAATGCTTCATCTTGGCCAGAGTGAGCATTAGAATGAAAATTAGGTGGTATGATGTTAAGAGATGTGCCAATGAAATCATCCTCTTGCATCAAAGTGTCCTCATGAGGAGGAAAAACCTTGGGAGAGGGATCATGAGGCAAACCGGAGTTATCATCACATGTTTTATCAATAGGTGCCATAGTAGAATTTCCCATAAAGTCATCCAAGGCTTCATCTAACATTTTAAGATCATCACTAGTATATATATTGTTGATCAAGAATTTAGTGAGATCATCCAATATTGAAGGGTATATTCCCATGAGAGTTGTGAAGCTATCAAAGTCACCTATATGACAAAGGATTTCATATGTGGAGCACATAGAGAGATCAACATCATGAATGTATGCTATTTGTTCCAGAACTTCAGGATGCTTATCAGTGAATTTAGAGAAATGGTCAATGTCTATGACATATGCAAACAATTCTTCTAAAGAAATAGCCATGATATATGCTTTCAAATCAATGCAAAATCATATTTTGAAAGCTTTTCAAAATTGGTGCAAAAGACAAGAGCAAAAATAGCCCAGAATGCTTGACTTTTTTATACTTTTTCAATGCAAATGAATGAATCAAAGGATGTCGCAAGGATTTCAAGGGAAGCAAGTTATATGTCTGATATCAGTCCAAAATAGCAAAAGTATCCTTCTCAACACACTCTTGATGTAAATCCAAGATAATGCCAAGTCAAAATATAGTGAAAATATGTCAAAATAGGCACTTTTTTCACGAAGATTCAATGCAAGAGATCATAACAAAGGGTGTTGTGAGGAAATAAATGATGAAAAAAAAATAATATCAGTAATATTATCCACTTGGTGCCAAAATATCCAACACAACACACTTTTAGTGCCACTTAAGGTAAAGCCCTAGTGAAAATATAGCAAAAATAGGCTATTTTTCACTGTTTTTCAATTCCAAGACCTAGCAAAGGAGGTGTTGTAATGAATATCAGGAGGTAAAACAAATAATATCAATGATATCAGTCATCTCAATCCATAAAATTTGTCACAACATGCTTGGAGTGGAAACTAGGTCAAACCCTAGGGCAAAAATAGCCAAAATGTGTAGTTTTTTTGCAAAATTTTCACTACAAGAGCTCGATAAAAGGGTCTCATGAAGTTTTTTATGAGGGGAAGAAAATGATTACCTTGATAATAGACAATTAATGCAAAAATGCCTTTCACAACACACCTATGGTGCAAGTTTATAGAGTTAATAAGGTCAAATTTAGTGAAAATCGGTGTTTTTGAAGCCCTAAGTTTGAGATCTTGGGACAAAATGCTATGTGAATTTTTTGAAGTCTGATTTATGATTGAAATTAAATACTTTCAGATCTGAAAATAATTTTCAAGCCTTTTTACGCAAAATGCCAATGCAAATCTAATGAAAATGCATGAAAATTGCTAGTTTTTGTTGAAATTTCCTATGCAAAAATGCAAATATTTTAAATCTAAATGTAAATTTAAACTACAACCAAATGTTAATTTGAATGAGCCTATAAAATTAGTAGAAAAATCTAAGAAAATATTTTTCCTACTAACCCTAGATTTTGGAATTACTAGGTTATATCAAAATTGTCAAAATTTCTACAAAAGCCTAGCAAATTAATGATGAAAATGCAATGCAAATTCTGAATTTTTGGATTTTTCTATAGTTTATATTAGATTTGATGCAAAAATCATGAATTAGGAAAATTTAGAAAGGATTGATGCAATTAAGTAAGCCAAACAATGCAATTTTTTTTGTATTTTCCAAATTTTTCAATTTTTTTGAATTTTTCTCAATGTAATAAAATGAATGACTATATGAATGAATGAAATCAATCCAAATCTGAAGACACATACTCAACAAGTTGCAATTTAAGTCCAAAAACATAGGTTCACCAAAATGTTTAGGGGAAAATTAGATTTGTTAATGTTTTAGTGTTTTGATGTTTAAATCCTCCTCTCCACTATACATTCAAGGATCTAGGGTCGAGCGGCGAGCACTATCATACCCTAGATCACTTGTGAGATGTAGGGAAACTTGGATTAGGGAATTTAATTATCAATTTTCCTTCTTCTATGCTTAATTGACCATTAAAACTCTAATTATGCAAATACAACAACAAATTGACGAATAATGGAAAAAACTCTTGTAGACAGGAGTAAAATACCAAATCACAGAGTACCTATTTTTGGGGCTCTGAAGCAGAACAATCGGGGACACTAGAGCAGGAGCCCTAATCCAAGGTACCAGTTTCTTAACAAGATCTAGACCTCCTTTTGACACTGATCAGCCTTGTAACTTTTGTTTCCAAAAATTTATTTGTGGACACTGGAGTGAGTGCCCAAGTCCTAGAAATGCTCCTATATCCTACTTTTCTTCAGATCCCAAATCCTTGATGCCTAGCAATCCTTCCTACAACTTCACTTTTCCCAAATGCGACACGTGTAACCTGCAATCACCAGACTTGGTTTGGGGGTTGTGGTATTTAGAGGCTTGCCTCAGTCAAGCCCCAGAGGACACTTAAGTCTCTAAACACCATTGTTAGATAAGGAGTGCGTGCCCTTGTGAGGTAGAGGAAAATACTAAAGGAATCAATGATGAAAACACAATATAATGTCACCTTGTAGTGAAGCTCTCATGGGAGGAAGATGTTCTTCATTCCATGAGGAAATTGATGCTCAAATCTACAAATACAAAACACACAAGTCTGCTCTTGCAACACAATGAAAGCCTTGAATCACCTTGAGAACACAATAGATTGCTAGTAATCATCTAACTGAAATCTAGTTTACAATTAAATGCCTAAACATGCTTTTATATGCAACTACAAGCACTCCCGCCAAGATTTCAAAAATCAAAACTTACCGTGTCAGCAAAAGGAACAAATAACGGTCATAAACCAACACCCAGAAATTAGGGCTGCCCCAAAATAGGGCAGGACTAGGGCGTAGGTGCCCTAGTCCTCCCTCCCTATTTTGGGTAGGGTACAGCTCAAGGGGTCCTCCTAGGTTCACTTTGCCATGAAACCTAGGCCTCATTCCATCGGGATGCCAAAATATGAACTAAAATGTCCTAAATGCATGCTAAAGACCCAGGAGCTAAACCTTATAAGGGAAAAGCTGCCAAGGGGACATTTTTTGATGTTACAAAGGTAGAGTACATGGAAGCTACTCATGCTTGTAAAGAATCCATATGGCTGAAGCGTTTGTGGCCAGATATTGGATTGAAACAGGGTGTAGTTACAATTTATTATGGTAGTCAGAGTGCAATCTGCCTTGCGAAGAACCCAACTTTTCATGCCAGGACCAAACACATTGATGTTTAGTATCACTTTGTGAGAGATATGGTTGAGGATGGTAGGGTGAAGTTGGAAAAGGCAGAGACTGCAGTGAATGTTGTAGATGCATTAACTAAGCCCATGAGTACAATGAAATTCAGGTGGTGTTCCAAGTCTATGGGCCTTTTGGCCCCTAGCAGTTGATCCATGATGATGTTATTCCCCTAGCCCTTGTAAGGTATTCAAAAAGTGGGAGAATGTTGGGAAATGAGGTGTCTCAACCTTGCTGCACATTTCCTGTTATAGTTATTTTTATTTAATATTTTCCTACAGATGTTACACATTGTCAGTGCTTTAAAAATTGGTTTTTTAGGTGTCAAAAGATGCCCACATGATAATATATTATGGAAGGCCTATTTTTAGGCATATTATGACAGATTCTATGACATCTGTAAGGGTCAAAAATAGGGGTTTTCATTTTGGACGTGAGAGCTTATTTTTAGACTGGAATCTTGGCTGAGAAGCCTCGCACATGGTTTTGTAAAACTACAGATGGTTTCTTGTATAGCCAGAAGTCTATAAATTGGAGGCTTGAGGAGTAATTTCCATAGTGTGAGTTTGCAGGTACTGTTATGCTGTTGGAATGCTACCAGAAATCTTCCAGAATTGTTTACTGGTGATACTCCTGTAATAAACTTGCTCTGCAAGTGTATGTAATCTTGTTGTTGGATTTGGAATACATTGAGCAAGCTTTTGGAGTATGGATTTTTTCACCCGAAAGGGTTTTCCCCACGTATATCTGGTGTTTTGTGTCTCTTTGTTTATTTCATGTTTTAAATGTGCTTCTAGAATTTTTGTAACTGTTAGATCAGCTTTTAAAAGTTTTGCATAATGTCTCTCCTCAAGATTGGCGTAGGAAGTTGTTTCTGCTACTTTAACTTCCTTACAGGTTTCACTCTGGTGAACACAACTCACTCAGATCTTCATGCAGTTGGTTCAAACCCAAAATGTAGCATCCTTAGTCATACCTCTAACTTACTTCCAATCCGCAGACTACAATCTTCAAGCAAAAATAAATGCGGAGCAATTTACCGGACTGTTCTTCAGCATACAACTCATTGTCTATACTACACTTCTCTGTAACTCACTTGTTTCTTCTGGAGAGGCTAATTTTCTCAATATCCTCAACATACAAGTCTTCTAAACAAGTAATAGAATAAGACACAATTGACACCAATGACAACAAGGATATGTTGACATCAATGACAACACTGATTAGGCACATACTTGCAACAATCTTCCCCTTTTTCATTGATAGCAACATATGATGTGAAAAACTGCAACAACCATCAAGACAAGATTCTCCCCCTATCTCTTTACACACCTGCACTCTTTCCTTCTCCAAAATTCCCCCCTTTCTCTTACACATCTACATTCTAAGTTTTTCACATGACTTCTCTCCCCCTTTGACATCAATGGCAAAGGGCACATACTTGTACTCTTTTGCTCTGATCTAATCTCTCTTCTGAACTCTCTAACTACTCCCCCTAAGAAGTAGCCCTAAAAATCATCAATCCGAACCTCTGAACACCTTCAGACTGATGCACTATTGTGCATCTTAGTTTAGAGCAGGAGGGGTGATAACCCCTAATTTTTCTCTGAGAAACTCAAAAGTATCCTTAGGCAGAGGCTTCATAAAAATGTCTACAATCTAATCCTTGGTAGAAACATACTCCAACTTGGCTTCATTCTTTGTCACCTTTTCTCTCAGAAAATGATACTTGATGGATATGTGCTTTGTCCTTGAATGCATCTCTAGTTTTTTTGATATGTTTATGGTGCTTGTGTTGTCACAAAAGATTACAATGAGATCTTCATACACAATTTTGATGTCCTTCAAATTCTGTTTCATCCATAACACTTGAGTGCAACTGCATGCTGCTGCAATGTATTATGCTTCTGTAGTAGACAAGGATATTGAATCCTATTTCTTGTTCAACCAAGATACTAATCATTTTCCCAAGAAGAATGCACCTCCACTTGTACTTTTTCTATCATCCACATCTCCGGCCTAATTTGCATTAGTATATGCACCAAGAGTAAAGTCACAGTCCTTAGGGTACCACAAACCATAATCCATTGTACCTTTTAAATATCTCAAAATTCTCTTGACTGCCATCACATGTGATTCCTTGGGTTCTACCTGAAATCTTTCCATAAGACATACTGCATGCATTATGTCAGGTCTAGTTTGAGTCAAATAAAGTAATCCTCCAATCATAGATCTATACCTTTTCTGGTCTACCAAGGGTGAGTTATCATCTTTACTCAACTTACAACCAGTTATCATATGTGTGCAAACTAGTTTAGCATCTTATCAAATTTCTTTAACAAATCTTTCACATATTTAGACTAAGAAATGAAGATACCTATATCTGATTGACTTATTTGCAAACCTAAAAAGATGTTCATCTCTCCAAACATAGACATTTCAAATTCACTTTGCATTTCTCTAGCAAAAATTGAGCACATACCTTCATTGTCTCCAAAAATAATATCATCAACAAAAACTACAAAAATCAGGGTTTGTTCATTATTGATCTTGAAGTAGAGATTGCTATCTGTGGTACCTTTACTGAACCCTATTTGTATCAGGCACCTATCCAGCCGTGCATACCATGCCCTGGGAGCTTGTTTTAATCCATACAAAGCTTTCTTCAATCTGCATACCATGTCACCCTAATCTGATGACTGAAATCCTTTCGGTTGTTTGATATAGACTTCCTCTTCCAACTCTCCATTTAAGAAAGCAGACTTCACATCCATTTGATAAACCTTGAAATCTTTGTATACTACAAAAGCAAAAAACATCCTTATTGCTTCAATCCTTGCCACTGGAGCAAAGGTTTCTTCAAAGTCTATTCCTTCAACTTGAGTGCATCCCTTGCATACCAACTTTGCTTTGTTTCTTACCACTTCACCATTCTCATTCATCTTGTTTCTGAAGACCCACTTTGTACCAATTACATTCTTGTCTGCTGGTCTAGGAACAAGATCCCAAGTCTGATTCTTCTCTATTTGCATCAATTCCTCTTCCATAGCCTATGTCCAATTCTTATCTTTGCAAGTCTCATCCACAGTTTTAGGTTCAATCTTGGAAATCAGAAAGAAATTACTTGTTCCTCTGCAGCTTTTCTTCTGGTTAAGATCCCTTTGCTCTCATCTCCTATGATTTGATTTTCAGAGTGACTGATTCTTACATATCTTAGAGTTTTAGTAGCACTTACCAGAGCTTGTTCTTCTTCATCTGGGCTGTCTTCATGCTGCACCACTTCTAAAACATCTAGATCATATGACTCATATTCACTTGATTCTGAAGACCTTTCCTTACATTCATCAACTTTAACATTTACACTTTCAATGATCAAAGGCGATCTTGATCTAGATGTCTTTCTATCATCAGGATCATCCCCATTATTAGAATTGGAATCACTACCATCATCTGAAAAGGAATCAGATTGCTTCCTCTTTGTTGGAGCTTAATTCCTATGCTTTCCATTATGGGCGTTAGTTCGATCTGTTGCCTCCAACAATAAATTCTCAAAAACTGCCATAGTCCTTGCTTGATTTACAACTACCACAAATACAATCTTCCAAGGGCTTCTATATGTGTGTGTGACAAAATAGAATCATTTATCCTCAATCAAGAGGAGAACCTCCACAACACAGGTTAAAAAATCTCGTAGTTCGCAAATCAGATCAATACATTGTTGTGCCGAATGCAAAGAGATTTAGAAACCAAAAGAGGTTCCTTTTTATCCTCCGTGCGATTTGACTGTATGATATAGTCGATTAGGATTGCTCCGTAATATGCCACATTGACTCTTTTTCTTTCGGTTCTTCCTTTAAGAGATGTGTCACATCAGATTTTATCATATACCTTCATGCCGTATTCTGGCACCCCCTTTCTGGCTGAGGATTTGAATTTTTAACACTGCTCCCCTTGAGCCAGAGGTCTTGATTTACTTCCCAGAGGAAGTATCTGCACTGAATACTGGTGCGGATTGATCCCTGACTTCTATTACTTCTTTCTTGATCCATACCTTGTCCATTTCTTTCTTGGTTTCAATCGGATCAACTTTCTCTTTTCCTTTATCATTTCTATGCTCTGCTTTCCTTTCTTCATAATAGTGATTTATCTTCACATCTCTGCTTCTTCAAAACCTTGCAACATGTCCAAATTTGTTGCAATTGAAGGATATCACATTATTTTGACCTTGATTCCTTTCATTGATTGAATTTGATGTGCATTGATTTGCCATATGTCCAAATCTATTGCACGCAAAACAATTTCCATTGAATGATTGACCATTCCTTGTATTTTGAAAGTTAGTTCTTACTGACCTTTTACATTCATTTGATCTGTGTCCCATTTTATAGAATGCATTGCACCTAATAGAATTCTGACTTACTTTACTTCTACATACAATATGTCTATGCCCAATTTTATTGCAAGTGAAGCATTTACCTTTGAAGGATTGTTCATTCCTCCCGTTGTTGAAACTTTTCCTAATCTAATTTCTATATTCATTTTCTCTATGACCAATTTTCTTGCAATTGAAACACTGACCAGAGAATGATGAAATATTTTGATTTATTCTGCTCCTACACTGAGTAGCCTTATGACCAAACTTATTGCATGAGTTACAATAACCATTGAAAGATGGGTACCTTTGTACGTTTGGTTGTCTGACTGGAGGTCTTCTAAGTCAACTTTTCTGATTTCTGAGCTGGTATCCTTTGTTTTGCCTTGATTCATTGTTTATTTGACTAGATTTGGAACTTTCTCCTTTCTCAAACCCTAAACCATGTTTGTCATCAGCATTCTTTTGGCTAGCAATCATTTCATCAAGCTTAGCAGAACTTATCTTGAATTTTTCTTCAAAACTTTTGGCCTTTTCCAGGTCTGTTCTTAAATTTATAATTTCTTTTTCATGTTTTGCACAATCTTCTGATTTATTTTTCACAATTAGATTTAGATCATCTTCTGCTCTTGTTCTTTCCATAACTTTTGCTTCCAAAATTTTTAGGGCTTCATTTGCTGAAAACAATTAATCATTGACTTCTTTGTATTTGTCTTTGAATTTCTTGACTTGCTCTTTTAGTTTCAAGATGCATTCATCAACTTGTTTCAGATTTTCCTTCAGATCCCTGACTTCTACTTCAGAGTTTTCAAGATCTATAAGAGCTACTTCTAGTTGATTGTATCTTTCATAATTTCCATACCTTCTTGCTGCCATGATCATACTATCCCAGATCTTCCTTAAGCTGTTAAACATTTTCCAAGGAACCTTGCTCTGATACCAATTCTTGATTGTCAGGAACACTGAGAGGGGGGGGGGTGAATCAGTGTTCTATAAACTTTTTCTTGCACTTTTAATTTTAACCATTTCAAAGGATTAATCAAATAGAAGAATAATATACAAATGAACAACATCCACAAAAGCATGACACATAACACCAAGACTTTACGTGGAAAACCCAAAAAGGGAAAAAGCACGGAGAGGATTAGCTCTCAAATATATATTGCAATCTTTATAAAAATAATGTTGAGGCTTGGTCACTCCATGGGCCTAGAACATGTTGGCTCATTGCCATGAAGTACAACTAGATTTAGTAGGCTTACTGCCTCAACCCAAAACCTAGCAAGATTATAATAAGGGCTGTTAAACCCTGTTGAAGGCTCACTGCCATCTCACTACCTTGATGATGAAAGCTTGCTTCCAATCATATTGCACATGAAAATTGAATATTGCCTAAGCATTTGCCACTATGCTAGGGTGTAGTCATTTAGCAACTAAATTCTGAATCCCAAGTCTTCATCATTGTTGATCTTCTAACTCTGCTCTACTATTCGCATACTCTATTCTTCTTCTTTTCTCTGCCTTTTCTCTACTCTACCTTTTGGACCTTTCTTAATATCTTTTTGTTTCTGCTCAAGGACAACTTATCATGACTCAACTACAAGTATTTATACACTACAACAACCTTGAAATGATCATCAAGGTGGGTATCACACTCATCAACCATTGGAACAATCTCAACATTAAAAACATTTACAAAATAGGTCTTGGCCTATTACAACATTATACAAAGGGGATGAAGTAAAATTATATGCGGACCATGCCATGCCTTAGCTAGGACTCAAACATGATCTTCCACACTTCAACACGCTTCCACAATCCTCAAGAGATCTCCACAATCACTAGGATTAACCAAATTGGCTAAGACTGGTTACACACTACATTATCTGGGAACAATCTTCAAACACAATCTTAATTTCTTAATGTGGACCAAAGTCTAGATAGGAACATGATCAGGAGACATCCACAAGCACATTATTATCATCAAGAGCAACCGCACAACCTTTAACCACTTTACCCATAAGAATCTTCATACGAGAACACATGAACTTTACACGTCTTCAACTGTCATAAAGGAAAGATAGCTTGTGGACAACCAAACAACAAACCATTGCAACTGTAGGCACTTATCATCATCCAAGACTTCTTTCTAGAACCGTAGAGAAAAATACTTTGTTGCGGAGGAATGCGGAGTAGAATACTTTCTTCCTATCCCAACTGAACTTATAGAAAAAGTAGGTTTCACTCTGGTGAACACAACTCACTTAGATCTTCATGCGGAGGGCTCAAACCTAGAATGTAGCATCCTTAGTCATACCTCTAACTTACTTCCAATCCACAGACTATTGGTCTCCTACAATGATTTAACAACTAAGCCCATAAAGCTGTGACTCAGAGATTGGACATCTAACCTGAATAGCTATCTTAATCACTATGAAGATGCATTTAACTTGTCAACCCAGGGACGTGAACTTGAAATGGGTCAGCATAGTATGTGCACTAGGAACTTCCAAAGTAGCCACATTCATTCTACAACTAAGAAAGACATAATACTAAACGTAAACTGCTTGGAAAGAAATAACATAAATGTTGAACATCAACCAAGAACTATACTAAGATGAAGTGCATGATAGAAAAAGAAAATCTGAGCAAACAAACAGGAACTACTCTGTCTGCTTTGGCTGTAGGAACAGACACATAATGGAATTCTAGTGGCTGCAGGAACATACAGTACTAGATTCTAACTAACTGCTTAACAAAAAATAACAACTAAACTAAAGGATGGAATGCTCACCAAGTGGGCCCCCTTGGATGAGTATCCCTTAAGATAAATGTAAACTCAGAGATACAAACTTATAACTTCATTTTATTCATTGAAAAACATGAATACAAACAAGCAACATAACTGTATTGCTGAAAACCTTAATAATGTGAGTACAACCTCAGATTAATCAACCCCTCAGAAGGAGCATCTGAGTCTTATTTATAGAAAGAAAAACTACAAACCAACTATCTAGCAAGGCAGTTAACTCCAACAGAATAGGAGGACGCCACTTTAGGGAAAGCATAGAAAGTGGAGAGGAGGTTATGCATGCATGGAATCTGGTCAAGCATGTTTGCTTTAACGCAGATCTAGCACAACAGTAACTCCTATATTCGTTCAACAAGTAATTAAGACCAGTTACAAGGCAGTTATCTTCCCTCCATTTAACATTTGAACGACCACCTTGTTTGACTTTGATGGCTAGTAACCAACTGACAGAATCTTCCTCAACTTTATAGGCTACTAATTATATCTGCATAACAATATTAGTACACACAATAATTGCATATCTATAACTATCTTAGAGTAACATTCATTAACCACATGTAAAATTAACATAGATAGTTCATATAGCATGTCGATGTCATTATAGATTATAGGAAATAACCTATGCCCAATATCTTATGGTTTTGAGGAAATGTCATGAAAAGATCAAGATCTAAGTAGCAAAGTCCATGATAACTACAACAAATGGATAATAAATTCTAACAAAATTGAGTCATAAGCTAGACTCATCACTCTCCCCAATCTAAGACTTTGCTGGTCCTCCAGCAGAGGAAGGGTTGTTCTTCTATTTGGTCAATGCCTAAAATTAGCAACTGCCAGCTGTCCTATATTAGTTTCTACAATGCATGAATTAGGATCCCAATAGAACCCTTGCTGTCTATCCAATCTATTCCATCTCTATCTCTCTTCAGCAATATCATATTGGTAATACCTAAAATTTGGCACATGCCACAATAGGATAGGTGGTTGGAAAATTAAGGGAAGCTAGAATTGTCCCTTTGTCCTCCCAATCTGTATATATATATATATATATATATCCACTCTTTTACATGCTGCAACATAGTTCTACAGAGAGTGAGGCTCTGCTTGTTTTAGTTCATCAGATAAATTGTTCCACCTTTGTGCCAAATGTCCCTTTATAGATTCTCCTATAGTGTTTGCTAACTTCTCATATTCTCTGTAAGCTGCTTCTCTCTCAGGCAGGATTCTATTGCCATAGCTTGATCTATAAAGCATTCTATGCCAATCATTGAAAATGCTTCCTGGATTTCTAGATTTAGCTCTGATGGGAAGGGGAGTGTTGAATTTTGTTTGCCTATAATCCCTAAACTGTTGTCCCCAACTAATCTCATTTTGTATCTAGGACATAAATGCCCTTAATTGAGCATCCCCAACATACAACAATGGATTCCAATCATGATCTTGGGACACAACATAATTATGTAAATAGAATACACACAACAAATTCTTCATTTCAAGAGGAGCAATCCAATAAGCATTGAAAAATTCAAGAGGAGTCTCAATGGAAGGATTCAAACCTAAAACAATCCTTTCTATTTTAAAAGAAAGATACTTCTCCTTCAAATATAGAGTATAGACCCTTGGAGGAGTCCTGCACTCTAATACCTGAGGCACTAAGGCTGCCATATTATCCACTCTCTCCTTTAAAGTCACAATTTTTGTGTTCTTATCTTCAATCTCTTCATCTTTCTTTTGAATTTCTTCCTTCAGCCTGTGTTTCTCCTTTTTCCATTCTTCTTCTCTCCTCTGCATCTCATTCCATAAATTCATAGCTACCATATGCATTGAAAAATTAGAGGGCATGTGTATTCCTACAAAATGTTTTCTTAGAACTGATGGTTGCCCTTCATACAACACTAACTGTAGGGTTCTTGAATGTTTAGCCAATTTGGGCTGCAGGGCCTCTTGCTGTAGGAACTCCTGGATGTCTTCATGTCTCTGACTCTCAATTTGTTTAGCGGTGGCAACAAGGTCTGCCAATGTTACATTTGTTGCTTCCTCAAATATGTCCTTTTCTTCAACTTTCACATGCCCCATTGGAGCTTCTATATCTTTTGGTGACGTTTCTTCAGCCCTAGGGCTTCTTTGTGGAGGCACACCAAAGGCTGGCTCAGTAGGTCTTGATTTTCTAGGAGGGCTCTCATGTTTTTCTTCAGCTGTAGGAAGAACAGTGTTAGCCTTCTATTTATTAGAGCTTGGCACTCCCTTTCCTACAGTTTGCTTTTTAGCTTTACTCTTTCTTATTTCTACCTTTTTCTTCTGTGCCCTAGTTCAAATTAGGTTGCTAAGAGGAACATCATCATCATAATCTGAAGTGGAACTCTCTTTGTCTAAATGCTCTGCCTCAGAAGAACTAATCTCTATAGTTTGCTCAGCTATAGGAGGGTTTACACCAGAAGTTGAGGTTCCAGGAGTAGCTTCAATAGAACTCACTCTCCTCCTAGTCCTACGAGGTTGAGGGACAATCGTAGGTCACAAATGCTTTGGTCTAATTTGATCAATATTTAAGAATTCTTCCCAAGTCATATCAGACACATCATGCAAAGACTTTTCAACTAACAATTTGATCAAACAATGGTGGGAAACAGAATTAGCCCTACCTTTTTGGGTCTTGGCCACCATGATTGAGAGAAGGTGGTATAGCATGTTTGGCACATCCATTCTTCTCCCATGCCTCATATGATTCAATAGTTTGAAATGCACAGAATGAAGATTCGACTGACGACCTTCACAAGTAATGTACCTCATAACATGAACAACTACTTGCTTCCATGGCTCAGGCAGAGAGGTTCTCTTGGCTCCATGTTTGTCCACAATTATTGGACGGTCACCAGGTTTTGTAAATTCGTCCCTAGTTGACCTGGCATCTTTGGCAATATGGTAATTTTCACCGTCGGTAGGCAACCGTGTAACTTCTGCAATCCTTTCTTTAGTAGCCAATAACTCTAACCCTTTTAGCATGGCCTTACCTTCAGACAATGTCTGGGCAAATTCCAATGCAACATCTTCATTAAAACCATTCAGCTTCAGGAAATAATCTAACCACCTGTAATTTCTAAACTCAGCCTGGCTGGGTGCATCCTACAGTAATACTTCATGAACCATGGGTTCATTTTGAATTAATCCACCTCCCATTGTTTAGCTATCTAAAAATAAAAAATCACTCTGTAAAGTTTTTCTTCCTGCAATCTTTATCTGAAAACTAAACTTTGTCTTCCTGCAACATTGCTAAATTTCAATCACCAATGTCATCTAAATTTTCCTTGTTTGGGGACTCAAGATTATGACAAGAGTAGTACAGGTAGTAAGGAGTTATCAATGAAGGCTATCACCTCACACTTGCGAGCCGTCATCTCACTCAGAATTCAAATCAACTCAATTTTAAACTTTTCTGACATGCTGGCATAAAGCAACATGGACTGAGATGTGGACATGGTATTCACACTCCCTCCCCAACCTAAATTTGAGCATGTGTCCTCACATGCAGAATGGTGATGTGTGATTGGATGGGGCAGGGAATAATTACATGCTATGGAGAACTTCGACATCAATTTACAATAATTAAATGAATGTACTAAAAGATAAGTTAGATATAACAAATTGAAGCACATGTACCTTGATTGTTGGAAGATTAGTTGCAATAATGATGGAGAAAGTACCGGTCCTCTTTTAAGAAATTCATTGAGCAACGAATGAAAGTGGAGCAAAAGAAAGTGAGGTGGAATGAAGTGAGATCATGGCAACGTGACGGAAGAGAGAATGATGGATATGGATGGGCGGATGGGTGAATGGATGAAGAAGTGGATCCCCACAAAAGTGGAAGTCTTTATTATGACAAGTGTCGTACCTTGGTTAGCCAGAAGGAGGGACACTAGGTCCACTACCTTCGACTGCAGGAAGTTTGGGAGTTACATGCTGAGTGAATTGTTGTAGGAATTCATCCTTTGAAGTTGGCTTGTGATACAACCTGAGGTGATGACCATTGACTAGCAGCTTAAATCTGATAGGGTCAATGGTGGTGAGTTGAACAACACCATTGGGGAAACATCAACAACCTCATATGGTCCTAGCCATCTTGTCTGTAACTTCCCTGCATTATCTTGATACCTTGAGTTATAGAGCAGTGCCCAGTCACCTGGCTAGAATTTCTTGTCTTTGATGAATTTGTCATGCCACTTTATTCTCTGATTCTGTACTACCTCTATGTGATGCAAGGCCACTTTCCTCATCTCATCCAAATCATTGAGCTACATGATTCTGTCCTTTTGTGCCTCAAAGATATCCATCCCCAAGTCTATAGTAGTTTGAAGAGTCTTATGTTTGAATTCAATGGGCATCATAGCTATCTTTCCATACAGCAACTTAAAAGGGGTGAAGCCTGTGGTTGTTTTCCAGGTTGTCCTATAGGCCCAAACAGCTTCTGGTAGACTATTTTCCCAATCCTTCCTATGGACAGCCACAATTTTGGTCAGAATGGCTTCAATTTCCCTGTTAGTTACCTCAACTTGGCCATTGGCCTGAGGGTGATAAGGAGTAGATTTCTTGTGCCTTATGTTGTACTCATTGACTAGTGCTGTAACTAGTGTTGAGGTGAATTGAGCTCCTTAATCAGTCACTATTTCTTTGGGAACCCCATACCATGTGAAAACTTCCTCATAAAGAAATTTTGCAACCTTGTTATCTCTTCATTTTGATGAGAAATAGGAAATGGAAAGGTTGGTTGATTGGGTCCATTTTGGGCAGCCATAGCTGCTTGGCTGATTATCAAGGCAAATGGATTGTCAATCAAGTTTTAGGCACCTTGTTCTTCAGAGGATGTTTCAGAACTATTCAAATTAGGGAATGCATCAAGAAAAGGATTCACTTCTACTTCTTCTACTGGGTAATTTGGATCATTAAGAAGGATTCTCCCTAAAGCATCTCTTCTTTTGCCTCTATGCATGCAATATATACTTAGTATTAGTCAACTCACACAAAGAATGTTGTGAACAAATTGTGGATTGTTACTTCCTAAACGAAGGGTATACTAAGAGCACACTTCAAAAATACTTCTGCAAGAAATGATACTAAAAATGACTCCAAAGATCTTCCTAGTTTGACACCATCCCTAGCAATGGTGCCAAAAATATTGGTCTCCTACAATGATTTAACAACTAAGCCCATAAAGCTATGACTCAAAGATTGGACATCTAACCTAAGTAGTTATCTTAATCACTATGAAGATGCATTTAACTTGTCAACCTAGGGACATGAACTTAAAATGGGTCAGCACAATATGTGCACTATTAACTTCCAAAGTAGCCACATTCATTCTACAGCTAAGAAAAACATAATGCTGAACGTAAACTGGTTGGAAAGAAATAACATAAATGATGAACATCAACCAACAACTATACTAAGCTAAAGTGCATGACAGAAAATAAAAATATGAGCAAACAAACATGAACTACTCTGTCTGCTTTGGCTGTAAGAACAGACATAGAATGGAATTCTAGTGGTTGCAGGAACATACGGTGCCAGATTCTAACTAACTACTTAACATAAAATAACAACTAAATTAAAGGATGAAATGCTCACCAAGTGGGCCTCCTTGGATGAGTATCCCTTAAGAAAAATGTAAACTCAGAGATGCAAACTTATAACTTCATTTTATTCATTGAAAAGCATGAGTACAAACAAGCAACATAACTATATTGCTGAAAAACTTAATAATGCGAGTACAACCTCAGATTAATCAACCCCTCAGAAGGAGCATCTAAGTCTTATTTATAGAAAGAAAAAATACAAACCAACTACCTAGCAAGGCGGTCAACTCCAACAGAATAGGAGGACGCCACTTTAGGGAAAGCATAGAAAGTGGAGAGGAGGTTATGCATGCGTGTAATTTGGTCAAGCATGTTTGCTTTAACGCAGATCTAGCACAACAGTAACTCCTATATTCACTCAACAAGTAATTAAGACCAGTTACAAGGAGATTATCTTCCCTTAATTTGACATTTGAATGACCACCTTGTTTGACTTTGATGGCGAGTAACCAACTGACAAAATCTTCCTCAACTTTATAGGCTGCTAATTATATCTGTATAACAATATTAGTACACACAATAATTGCATATCTATAACTATCTTAGAGTAACATTCATTAACCACATGTAAAATTAACATAGATAGTTCATATAGCATGTCAATGTCATTATAGATTATAGGAAATAACCTATGCCCAATATCTTATGGTTTTGACGAAATGTCATGAAAAGATCAAGATCTAAGTACCAAAGTCCATGATAACTATAGCAAATGGATAATAAATTCTAACAAAATTGAATCATAAACTAGACTCATCATAGATTACGATCTTCAAGAAGAAATAAATGCGGAGTAGTTTACTAGACTATTCTTCAGCATACAACTCACTGTCTATACTGCACTTCTCTATAACTCACTTGTTTCTTCCAGAGAGGCTAATTTTCTCAATATCCTCAACATACAAGTCTTTTAAACAAGTAATAGAATAAGACACAGTTGACACCAATGACAACAAGGATATGTTGACATCAATGACAACACCGATTAGGCACATACTTGCAACATAGCAATGCAAGGAATATTCCATAGTATCTTTCTGCTGCACACTCATGTGATCCAATAAGGAGAGAGAACGAATTAGGAATTTGATTGATAGGAATTTGGACCCACCCACCCAGAGATCTATGGTCAGTGCATCAATGTGGCTTTGACAGATCTGGAGCCCGCGATGCCGTGACAACCAATGATTTAACTTTAGGGGCTACAAGCTTCAACTTTGGAAATATTTGCACGCAAGGGGCAATCTGGTAGCTAGGATCAAGGGGTTGGTTTCAAATGGGAACTAAGAAATAAAGTCATGAATTAAGTTAGGGGAACCACCAACAACAAGTCAAATTAAAATTAGAATGCAGACTCAACCCAAAAGGCTAAGGGTTTAGGGTTTAAGTATTTTATACTCAGACTTAGCCAATTACAAGGGTTTTAGGCCAGTGAACAAGGAAATTGTTGGGAGGGTTCCACCAGTGTTTTTGATGGGGTTATGGTTTGTTATTTGGTTTCCAACTATGCATTATGAGATGCATATATTGTAATTGTGCATGTTAGATTATTCTGGTGTTTTAGCTTCACTATTTTCACTATACTTGTTATAGTTGTGATTGTAGTATTATTCCTGCATTGTGAAATGTTTCCTTTTATGCATCATGCTAGTCATAGATGATTATAATGGATGTGATTATTTTATATCATGTGTGATTATACCACGTTGGAGTGGATTATGTTGCTTCGACTATTATATGTGGAGCAGGTATGCCTGATAGTTGACTTGAGTATGCAAGTAATTACAGGTGTTAACTAATGTGGGATATGTGGAGAAGGTTGACATGGGACACTAAGCTATCTCACCCTTATCCTTGTGTTGTAGAAACTTATAATGTGTGCTTGAAGTCAATTGTGTGTGTTTCCTTAGCATTTTGCACTTTATTTTAAATGATCTCAAAAAACACGTGTTTTGTGTTTTTAGATTATTTTAATGAATAATTATCTTAGAGAAATATCTACTGCATTATATTATGCTAGAGGAATAAATTTAAATGATTTCTAATTATTTCTAAAATTTAATATTTTTCTATCAAAAAGGTAGAATTCCATTAAATTGGAAAATAGAATTCCTGATATGGCGTGTTTAGATTTTTCAGAATGAGATTGAGTTAAAAGGCAATTACCTATTTGGAATAGTTGAAATAAGTTCATTAGCTAATTTTCTATTACTAAATGTGTTACCTGAAAGGTATTTAAATGTTGAAATATTGTTAAATCAATTTTAATGTTCCTAGGTATTTTATTAAATTATTTAGTTTAGTAAAATGAAATGAATTAGATATATTTTTAAATGGTGTGTTAAATGAATATATTTTATTTCATTATTGATTAAAAAAATGATTTGAAGTGAATTTTATATTCTATTTTAAATTAGAGATTTTGGGTGTTAAAAGGGAAAAATGAGTTATTTTATTTCATTCTTTTTTTCTCTCCATTTGCTCTCTCCTCTCAAACCCTCTCTTGTTGGAAAGAAGGATTTTCTCCATGAATGAAAGAAAGGTTGAATTGCTTGAATTGGTTGGTTGAAGTGGAGTGGATTGGAGTTGTAGATGCTTGTGTGTGATCAAAGATTGCTTTCAAAACCCTCTTCTCCTAGTTGGATTGCTTGTAGGAAAGTTATGGTTCTTGCATCTTTCCTTTGTTTTAAATTTGCATGTTTTCTTCATTTCCATTCCACATTTAGTGGATTTCTATGGAATCCTGATTAGGCAAAGAAAACTTAGATATGAATTTATGGTTGTTTTATGTAATTTTCCTTTATGTTCTTGGTTGGAAACATGAAAAAATAGACAGGGTTATGACAAATTTTACCTAGGATTACCCACCTTGTTTTTCTTGCATATTTAGAATGTTGTTCATTTTTGCTACAATGGGTAGTTATCAAATTTCCATTTGAGTTTGAAACATGAGAGTTAGAAAATGGCTCAAGGTAGCCAAGCTTGCAACAATGGTGAATTTGGGTTTTTATGATTTTTCATGGAAATTGAAAAAATGAAATTTCAATTTTAAACCTTTCTTTTATTCATTTTAATGTGGGATGAATTGCCTCCCATGGGAAATGATGTTTTGCATCTTTTTAGAAAATGTCATGTTTTTGTCAAATTGGAATTTTGTTACCTCGTAAACCATGTCAAGCCCAATTGGCTAAATTGGAGCTTTGGGTGTTTAGGAAGAGGTCTAGGGGTAGGGAAAGGAGTGGATTCCATTGTGCACCATGACCCAAAGAGGTCATTGGAATTAAGTGAATGAAAGTTTTAATCAAGAATATCATTTAAACACAATGGGTAATAAAAGTTAATAATGAGATTATCTACACCAAATTGCATGTCCTCATGAAGTGTTTGGATTGCTTGGATTTAGGTGTAAAGAGAAATATTTGGTGTAATGTCCAGTTTCTATGAGGAGGTTATGCCCTCATTTTTTGCCACGAGGTGAGTATTGCCCTTGTATGACACTCCTTGTCTTGACTACCTAGGTCTCTCTTCCTTCTTCTATCATCAGAGTTTGACTCAACATGTGATGATTACCATGTGATTGCATGTGCATTGTGATGTCTGATTCATGCTTGTATGTATCTATGATGGACTATGATTTATGCCTCATTTGGCGTACATTGAAGGTGTGATTATTTCCCCTATGCTTGAATCTTGTGATGTCATTCTATTATGCTTTAGCAAGTGTGTTATATGTTACTTGAATGCAATTGGATGGTAGCTGTACCATGTGTTGTTTATATGCATTGTATTGGAAGTTGTGTCATGTGTGTTGTGTGCATTGATTGGCGTGTATGCCATATGTTTCTATGTATACTCAGGATTGAATGAGATGATGCTGGTGGGCTTGCCATGATCACCTTCTCCATAGCTCGGGGGTTTCCTAGAGTTGAGTAGATAGCTATTGCACTTGACGATGGCAATATGGTTGGGAGGCAAGAAACATTTCCCCATTGGTCCTTCATGATGATCTTCAGGTGTTGGATGGTTCCCTTATCTTCTTGCATGTTGATTATTTTGTGCTTCATGTCTTGTTGCACCTGAGAGAGCATGTTGGTTTTGGGTGGTTTATGCACTTGTATATTATCATTATTGATTATTGTAACCTTTGTAATGTAGGTCTTTTGAGACCCTTGTAATATGATGTAATTAATTATATGAGTTGATTTATGATTTTGGCTATGATTCATCTTTGTTTAGGATGAAGCCCTTCAAATATTTTAATTATTGGATATTGTCTTGTATTTTTCCACGCCTTGGTTTGTGAGGACGTTGGCATGTTTTGATAGATTTTACATGTTAGAATCTAACTATGTTAACATGTTTAGACTTAGTTATTTGATGTTGTATTTGATGCTTATGGATATGTTTGTGTTGGATCATATTCATCCCACATAGGTGGTGAGGATCCTATATTTTCTTTTGGCATGTGTTGACGTTGGTGTCGAACATGCGTAGCCTTTTGTATCACTTTTGTCCTTTTTGGCATGTGGACATTTTTGGTTCAACACCTTAATGTTTTTGGTTAAAATGAATCCTCTTTGATATTGATTAATGTTTTTAGGCCCCATAGGTGTTTTGGTTAAATTCTTGGCGCTAGTGTCCCTAGTAGTGACTTTCTCCGTTGGCCTCAGTACTTTGCTAGGATGTTCTATTTTTCCTATTCAACCCTTTTGTGAAGTTTGTTTTCGTAATGTGCTCAGTTGGCCACCTAATTGTATCCATGGTGTCATTTCCATGTGTAGACACCTAAAATTGTCTATGTCTTGCAACATCACCTTGTCGACACATTAAGTGAGACATCATATGACATTTTGTCCTAGATCCCTTTCATTAGCTGATTAATTAAATAAATCCTATTTATTTAAATAATTTCCCATTCCTAATCCCATTTATCCCACTAGCTAATTAATTAAATAAATCCTATTTATTTAATTAATTTCCCTCTCCTTTTCCGATAAGGGCGTGGTTTGGTGGTTAAGTTGCTCACTTGTAGTGGCGGGCACCAGAGTTCAAACCTCTGCTGGGCCAACAAGATTGTAGGCTTTACACCTTCGCTGGGCCAATGAGCTCATAGGTTTGAAGTGTTCTTGCTAGGGGATGAGGTCCCCTATGTTGTGGCCTCACTGGTTCATTGCTCCAAGCAAAAGCATTTGTGTGGAGCTAGAGGGCATGTCGCACCAGCATCGCCGGTCATGTTAAAAAGTTTACTAGGCGTATTTAAAAAATAAAAATAAAATTAATTTCCCTCTCCCATTTCTCAACTAATTCAAATAAAATATTTGAATTAGTCCTCACCTTTCACCACAATCCAACACATGTCCCATTCACATGTCCAACTAATTTAAATAATATTTATTTAAATTAGGTCAGCCCTATTCTTATCCCTACACTTGTCACATGACAACTCCTCATGGAGTAGGAAACCCTATTCAATCTCAACCATCCACATCATTCAATTAACATTGCAATCTTAGCCATCAATTCAAATCACTCCTCTCCTATAAATCAACCCTCACCCAAGCCATTTGGGGGATCCAATCTTGAAGTAGCCTCATGTTGTCAAAATGACTCTTGATCTCCATTCTCATCCATCATTACTCTTTCATTCCATTGTTATGCTACTGAAATAGTGATCAATCAACATTCATCCTTCAATATTTTGCATTCCTATGCAAGATTGAGAAGAGCAATGGAGGAGAGCCAATATTAGCATAGAGATTTCATTTTGGTTTGCTTTGTCATTTAGATTTCTATGTCTATCTTGTACTCCATTATGTTGTTAGGGTTTAATGATTGTTGTTTTTGATTCATAGCTCTAATTTTTCCCCTATCTGGCTTCTGAATTTTTTTGTCAATTTTTTATTTTTTTAGGGTTGCAGGTCCGTACAATACGGATCCATATGGATCTGCAGAGCCCTCTATGTTGACATCATTGAGCTCTGCCATTGTTCTCAGCAGTTGCCTTCATCAAATCACATCTCTGCCACCTCTTTTATGGTCTCCGCTCTGCATAAGAGTAGTCGACACTCCCCAAAAGCCTAGTTGTTACCTCTGTCTTGGCGTCGCCATCCGTCCTAACCACATAGACACCCCTCTGCTTCCATCACCCCCAGTTTTCATCACTGTCATCACCGAGAAAAACTCCACCCCAACTGCTGCTCAATCTAAACCCTAGCCTCCGCCATTTCCTCTAACCTCTACCTGCTTAGAACCCTATCGACACCTCCTTTAAGTTGTCACCGCCTATTTAAAACTATCACTGCTTGTTGTTGCCTCCCCTTTGTGCTCCATACACCTCGTCGCCTCCATGGTAAAGTCTTGAAACCACTGTGGGCTTATAGCCATCGCTAATTTAAACCTTGGCCAATGGCAGTCTAAACCTTGGTGGGTGGTCACTTTAGTGACCAGTGGGGGAGGTGGGGGCTAACACCCCCCCTTTTTCAATTTTTATTTTTGCCTTCTGATAGCCCTCAATCATAGGGGAGATCGAGGGCCCTGCTAACCTTAACCGCCCAGTCTAACTACCAATGCATAGCTGCTAGGGCTAAACCCTTGCATGTGACTACCTTAGACCTAGACTGCTAGCGGTTAAGTCCAAAATGTCAGGCCTACCTTGTTCCTCCTCAAGCCCTAACTAGCCTTTTTTTAATTTTTGCCATAACTTGGTCAAAACAAGTCAAAATTTCATGAAACTTGTGGCGTTTGGAAGCTAGTTCACCTAGCTATGCAGTGGTGAAGAAAGTTTTAGGTGACTATATGATTTTCATTACTTTTTAAAGTCAAAGTCAACCTTACATACGAACTTCAAATGAGCATATCTTGAGCAATTTTTATTAGATTTTTGCAAAAAAAATTTCAAACTACATAGAATTTCATGAGGATTCTAATTATTAGATTTATTTTGTTGTCACTATTCATCTACAATAGATTTTTTCCAAATTTCTATTTTTCATCATAACGCATTCCTTTGTAAGTTTTCTTGCCTCTTTCTTGTTTTGGTGGCTTTCAAGTGGTCCAAAGGAGTTGTAATAGCACTAGCATCAGCTACAACAGTAGATTGGAAAGCAAATTTTTTAGGCTCATTCATTTTATTCTCTCATCCTTCATTTGATCAAATCAATCTTGCTTGTCTCACACTTCAATTTGGGCATTAAAATGAATCATCTTGTTTGCTTTCACACTTGGATTTGGGCTCTAAAATGAATCATTTCTTGCAATCACACATTGAAATTAGACTTAAAATGAACTAGTGTCTTCCTTCACACATTTTGGATTTGGATTAAAATGAGCAAGTGCTTTCATTGCTTGGTGAATTTGAGTGTGATTGAAGGTGTGTATGCTCTTCTCATGCGCTTTGTGTGATCTTGAGAATCAAAAACACCTTTTATCCATTAACTTTCATAACACACATTTCATTTTTATAAGGGGAAAACATACTTTATGAGTGTGAATCTAGTGTGCATGTGTATGCTCTCTCCTCGCACCGCAAGGTAATATTGGAGATCAAAAGCACCCACTAGATTTGCTTTTGTCACCCTTCTTAGGAGGCCTGCTTAGAGACACACCACTCCAAGGGATGATCTAAACTCTAGCATTCTGATGGAGTCTTATAAATAGTGAGGTGTGAATCAAAGAAACCCTCTTGAAAGTTGAAATATTGTCATTCAGGATAAGCCCCTAAGAAATTTATACCTTGGGGAAATGAAGGTGAAGGGTGGGTTACCCCTTTCTCCCGGCTATGTGGCATTATTTCACTTTCATTTCACGGAATTGGGACCCCCCGTACCTTGAGTATATTGGGAACATCCTTAGTCAAACTTGTGCATCCTAGATTAAGACCTATTGGCCACACCCACTTGACTAATCTTAGGATTATTGATGTGTCTTCAAGTGCTTTCTTAATCACAACATTCAAAATTTCAAATTCAAACTTGCTTATATGTCTTGTGTGTGTGATTCATGCATGTACATGTCAAATCATTTGTTTGAAAATTTCCAAATGAAGCTATCAACATAAACACATAAACACACCATCCTAAACATTCTTTCCATCACATTCATTCTAAGTCACCTTCATCCTAATCAAAACCCTAATCATCCTTGTCATTTCATCCTAATCAAAACCCTAATCATCCTTGTCATTTCATCCTAATCACATCCTAATCATATCATCATCATTCCACATTATCCAATACCATTCCAATCACCTCATCCCTAATCATACCCTAATCACTTCATCCTAATCATTCCACATCATCACCCTAGTCCTAGTCAATCACTTGCCAAAATGGTCTCGATCCTTAACAAGCATACATCTAATATTAAGCCCAAACTCATACTTCAATGGGGCCATCCTTCTAGTTCTAATGATGAGACAAATCCTAAGCCCAAACTCATACTCCAAGGAAGCCCTCCCTCTAGTTCTAATGATGAGATAAATCCTAGACCCAAACTCATACTTCGAGGAGGCCCTTCCTCTAGTCTTAATGATGAGACCAATCCTAAGCCCAAACTTATACTTTGAGAAAGCCCTCCTTCTAGTCCTAATGATGAGACAAATGTAAAACCCAAGCTCATGATTTGATGGGACCCTCCTCCTAGTTCCAATAATGACGAGAATCATGTTGCATACCCTGAGGAACAAGATGAAATGTGAAGACTTCAACACATGAGAAACTTCATGCCACCTCAACCCCAAATCCATTCACAAGGTTATCCAAGTCACCCTTTGCAACAAGATCAAATTCCTTTCGGTCCTTATGCTACCTTTTACAAGGGAAACACCAATCTAGCTTGTCTACCCTATAAGTATCTTCAACTATCTAATCCTCCATCAACTACACGTCCTAAATTCAAATATTACAAAAGTAAATCTATGGAGTTATCCAAATCCATCCATCCTATGTTAATCCCATCTACTAATTCATCCAATCCCTTTGACCCTCCACCCCATCAAAGTCAAGAGACTAAGCCTACAACATTTTCCATCCCTTTTATTCCTCCACCATGGGATCTACCCACTCTAATCCCAATCGATCCAATAACCCTATTATCCCTTCACCTAATCCTAATCATAAGCCCACACCATCTACCCTCATTATTCATCCACTATATTGTCCATCCACCCATACCCTTATGAAGGATGTGATCCATTGGCTACTGGAAATGAATAAATTATGTCATCCAACACCCATCCTTAATCTTATCAAGGAGTCCTCAAACATCATGTCCATCCCTTCAACCCCATCATGTAGTCCATTACCCATTGAGCCCATCCAAGAGTCATCCACTTCCACTTCCACCCAAAATCAAGAGATATGTCAAGGGTATAATCCTTAGAATGTGGAAACATTAGTCCCTCATTCTAATCAAGATCAAACCACCTCCATCCAACCCATCCATAACATACTTAGTCCTATCCATGACCAAGCTCCCATCTATGATCAAGATCCTATCTATGATCAAGAAAGCCATGATGATCCTCTTAGCCAACTTTATGCATTCCATGGCCAAGAGATTATCACTCCACCTATCCATCTTCCATCTAGCCCTATCTATGATTTACAAACATCCACTTCCTTTGATGAGACACTTGCCTCACAAGAACCCATATATGATCAAACCAATGCCTTGGATCTTAACAAACATAATCAAGATCCTAGTGATCCTTCATCATCATCCACTATCCATCCCATTTCAAATCCACCAACATATCCCATTAGTCTCACCACCTTCATTCATGAGTGTTCTTCCTTAGGACAACCACCACCATCGTCTATCACCTCACCTTCTCCATCCAATAATGAACTCACGTCTAGTGTCCAAACTACACCTAATCCCATTGTCCATCTCATACTCCAAAAAATAAAGTATCAAGGTAAAGGCTTAGGCCTTTATGAACAAGGAATTTTGGATCCCATCCATGCCAAAGTCCCTCCATGCTCATATGGCCTTGGATATACACCCCAAGGTAAACAATATCAAGATGTTGGTACTTCTTCCATGCCTCCTAAGTCCACTTTCCATCACAAATCCTATCATACTCCCAAAGCGTATGTTACCATTCCACCTCCATTATCCTACAAGTGTCAAAAGCATGTGACCATACACCTTCCACCATCCACTTTATCTCCACTACTTCCATCTCCTAATATCCAACCATCCACTTTACCACTACTTCTCCCAACTCCTAATATCTCTATCATCTAATCCCCTCATCTATTTATCCATAAACCCACTTTTAATCCATCCATCCATAAATCCCCTAAAATTCCTAATCATGACCAACAAATGCACACGTCATCTAAACATAAAGCTTTCACCAACCTCATTAGATTCAAAAACAAAAATTTGGATGCCTCTACTTATAAAGCCAAAAATCATAAGGATCCTAATGCCTTAGAGAAAAAATATAAAGAGTCAAATAAAAATCCATCTAAACGGCTATCCAAGCCCATACCTTCACAAGAAAAGGCCAAAACTAAAATGGTTTGGGTCCATAAGAAAAAATAAGTCAAGTCAAATGAAAAATCCTCTTCCATCCAAAAATCCCAAAAATCCCATTCCATCCAAAAATCCCAAAAATTCCTCAAGCAAAACAAAAATCATAAAAATTCTAAGTCTATGTGGGTACCTAAGCTACTACATTGACCATATCCTAAGAAAACATGTCCATTGCTTCCTACACCACCTTCCAATCAAAAGCTTCAATGTCCATCATGGTGTGTGCAACCATTGATCTTGGTTCTCTTCCATTCCACAACATTTCCACATACCTCCATCTCCCCATACTTCATCGATTATCCTACATATTTCACCCATCACTTCCCTATGGTCCATGCTTTTGGATAAACCTTTCATCCATCCTTGCATAAATCCTACATAATCCACCTCATAATCCACTATCTCTTCTTTCATTATCCACTATCTACCTAATCCATCTTCCTCTCAAGCAATCCCTTACCAACATTTATGAGCATAATGGCACTTGACATGGTCCATGTGCAACATTAATCTCTAATGGGACTATCACCTTTCATGGAACTAGACACTTGAGTCCCTCCTATCCATATTCCACCCATCCCATCCAAAAATTCAAAAAATTCAAAAAAATCAAAATAGTAAAGAAAAATCCTTTCATCCAATGGTGAAAACCATCCTTGGTGGCGCCTTGGATAAGTACCATGATGAAAACCTGGCAAACATGCATCATGTGTAGGTTGATCTTCTATGTCACTTATACTTGGGGGCACATTGTCTCATCCAACCTATCATTTTCCATTCTATCTATCCTTTCATATCCTGTCCTACCATCATTATCCATTACACCCACATACATATACCTATCATACATTCATCCTCCCTTCTTTTGATCTTGATAAAGATATGGGGGCAAAATGTTGAAAAATTCTTTGGATATCTCTTGACGTACCTCATCCTTTCCAAACAATCCATCTTATCATCCTATTGTCATAAGCTTTGTCATGTAAAATCCTAAGTATCACACCTAGAATGGGGCATATTATTCTTATGCGACATAGTCTTTGGAGATCACATCCTAGCTCCTTTATGATGCCTACATCCATTCCATCCACTTATCATGAGTCTTCCATCCTATTGCCCAACTCTTTTATTCATTCATCCAATCCTATCTCCATCCTTGCACCTAGACTTGGTTTTCCATTGTCATTCATCTCTAGCACAAAGGCTACCCAAATTGTAATCCATTAACATCCCAAAACATTTCAAAAAAAAAAAGAAAACCAAAACATATCAAAAAACAAAAAAAAATCAAAACATTTCAAAAATAAAAAAAATCAAAACATTCCAAAAATACAAAAAAAATAAAACATTCCAAAAAATTTAAAAAAAAATCAAATATTCCCAAAAAAATAAAAATAAATAAAAACATGTCAAAATCCCAAAAATCAAAACATTCCAAAATACAAAAAAAATCAAAACATTTTCAAAAATACAAAAAAATCAAATATCCAACAAAACGTCAAGCAATAAAATCAATCTAATCATCAATTCATCCACATCAATTCCTCAATTCCTCAAACCGCTCAATCAAGTACATTCACTCAAACCAATCCAATAAATTCATCAAATCATCAAGTCAAATCAAATTAATCCAATCAAATCAATTCATCAAATCAATGCAACTCTTCAAATTGATTCATCAAATCAAGTCAATCAATTCATCAATTCCTCAAAATCAATTCTTCAAATCAAATCAACCAACCCACTTCCTCAATTCATCAGAATCAAATCAAATCACATCAATCCAAATCATCAATTCATGAAACAAATCAATTCTTCAAATCAAATCACTTCTTCAAGTCCATCAAGTCAATCCATAAAATCAATTCAATATCAATCAATTCTTCCAATTATTTCATCAAAATCAATTATCCAAATCATTCTTCAAATCAATCATCAAATAAATTCCTCAATTCCTCAATCATCAAATCAAAATCCAATCAATTCTTCCGATCAATCAACCAAATCAATTCATCCAATCAATCCAATCAATCAAATCAATCAATTCATTCCAATCAATTCAATTCAAATCAATCACTCCCTCAAATCAATTCCTCACTCATCAAGTCCAAATAATCAAATCAATCCTTCACATCAATTCTTCAAATCAAATCAATCCAAATCAATTCAGTCATCAATTCTTTCAATAAAATTCATTCAAATCATCCAATCAATGATCCAAATGCACGTCATCTTCAATCCAATCCAATCAAGTCAATCAATCAAGTCATATTATCCAATTACATCAATGGTCTTGATCCTAGCCTTGTTGTAAACCAAATCAATCAATCAATTAATCAATCAATCAACCAATCAATCAATTAAATCTTATTGTTGATTTGCATGGACAACAACACTAGTGTCAATCAATTAATCAATCGTCTTATACAAGATGTTGCATTGTTGAAACTAGACCAGGCGTCTTATATGACATGTTTCATTTCCTGAAACTAGACATTATCATTATCAATCATCATCAATCAATCAATTAATCATTGGTTTACAGCTTGACAGGGACAATACTTTGTTTTTGAATCATTTGCGCATGCTTTCTTGCTTGTTTATGTGTGTCATCATTTATATCTTGCATTTTCTTCAAATTTGTATCATTCTAGCTAATATTCATATCTTGTGTATGTTGGAATATCTTTTTGCATTATCCTTTACATCTAAGGTCATATCATACCTTTTGTGCATTAGGACTTCAATGTTCTAAGTTTACTTCCTCATATATCTAGATAATATTGTATTACGCTGGGTGCACATGACACATCGTCACCCTGATCCTTATACCTTGGTGCATAATGTCTAGTGCTATACCAAACTTTATGGTTGCTCAATTCATTGTAGCATAACACATCATTCATTTCTTCTATCCATTCCCTTATCTTTCTTCCTTGACCAATCCTTTTCATTTCGAGAGCCAACCCGTGTTTGTCCATCCCGCCTATCCTCTCAAGGGGGCATCATCATCTTATCCTTACACCATCATCCTTTTCTTCTATCCATGCCTTAGCTTATTTGAAATGATGTTACTTCTTTTAGTTGCAACATCATCTCAAAGAGGGGCAAAATGTAGACACCTAAAATTGTCCATGTCTTGCAACATCACCTTGTCGACACATTAAGTGAGACATCATATGACATTTTGTTCTAGATCCCTTTCATTAGCTGATTAATTAAATAAATCCTATTTATTTAATTAATTTTCCATTCCTAATCCCATTTATCCCACTAGCCAATTAATTAAACAAATCCTATTTATTTAATTAATTTCCATCTCCCATTTCCCAACTAATTCAAATAAAATATTTGAATTAGTCCTCACCATTTACCACAATCCAAAACATGTCCCATTCACATGTCCAACTAATTTAAATAATATTTATTTAAATTAGGCCAGCCCTATTCTTATCCCTACACTTGTCACATGACTACAACTCCTCATGGACTGGGAAACCCTATTCAATCTTAAATGTCCACATCGTTCAATTAACCTTGCAATCTTAGCCATCAATTCAAATCAATCCTCTCCAATAAATCAACCCTCACACAAGCCATTTGGTGGATCCAATCTTGAAGTAGCCTCATATTGTTGAAATGACTCTTGATATCCATTCTCATCCATCATTCCTCTTTCATTCCATTGTTATGCTACTGAAATAGTGAGCAATCAATATTTATCCTTCGATTTTTTACATTCCTATGCAAGATTGAGAAGAGAAATGGAAGAGAGCCAAGCTTAGCATAGAGATTTTTTTTTGGTTTGCTTTGTCATTTGGATTTCTATGTCTATCTTGTACTCCATTCTGCTGTTAGGGTTTAATGATTGTTGTTTGTGATTCATAGCTCTGATTTTTCCCCTAATACACCATGATGTGATATTCACTCTTTGATTAATCCCTTCTTTGCTTTGAGAAGTGTGCCTTTGCATGAGTTTGACTAGTGACCATTCCATTTGGTTGAGGAATTGTACCTCCTAGTTGGACCATCCCGTGGGTGAGCATTACCCTTGTGTTTGGGATGTCTTGTGTAGTCATGGAATAGGTTGAAGTGACTATTACCCTCATCCTACTCCATGTGTTTGTGAGGGAGTGAGGTTGTGAATGCATATCCAAACTTCATCTTGGAGTGAGTTCCACCTCTCTCTTGGTCATTGTGGTGAGTTGTCACGTGATGAGTGAAGTCTTCCTTTTGTGCCACCTTGCTTAGTGCAATAGTGATGTCATTTGAGGTGTTTTTGTGCTTTTTGTGACGCCTTGTTTGTGCATGAGTGTAATGCGATATGTAAATGTTGCACTTACAAATGTGAAAAATTTGTTGGTTTGGTGTTTGTTCAACCAATGCTTTGGGTGAAAACATAGGGCATTACAACATACATACTTAGTAAATTTTTGCATAGTTTCAAAACTAGGATTTGTAAAAACTTTGCATATTTAGAAAATCTAGCTAGTTTTGAACCTAGGGTTTATAGATTTGAGGGTTGTTTCAGATCTTGTTGCATTGAAATATTATTTAATCTTCTGTACCTTATCATTATTTCTATTCAAAACATTCTTTCATCCTTGCATTTGAAATTTGAAAAAGAAAAACTTCATCCTAGACTTGGGAAAAAGCATATTTGTCACTTTGTTTGCATTCATAAGGATAGATCATCATAGAATAATTCAAATTTATGATTTTTGCATTAGATAGGATTGGTATTATAGTAGTTAATCATTTCATAGTGTTACATTGTCCATTCGAATCCTTTAAATTGCTAGAAATTGTCAAAAAAGTTGCATTTTGTGAATAGCTAGTTAATGTTAGAATCTAGAGTTTATAGTTTAAATTCATATTTTGCTGCTGTCATTTGCATTCCAAATCTGATTTTGCATTATTCTACAACATTACAATTGTCATCTTGCATTGAAAATTGAAGTTAGGAACAATTTTGAGTTGTTGCATTTTGAAAAAAGCATTGAAATTTGGATTTGATTTAAGCATCAATATTATTGATATTTAAGTGGATTTGAGTAGAATTGAATTTGATCAAGGATATATTATGTGCATTATGTTTTTTTTAGACTGCAGGAATCAGGTAGCCCCCTATAAACTGCAGTGTGCCTAGTAAACTTTTTTCACATGACCGGTGCCGCTGGCACGACACACCCTCTGGTACCATGGGGACGAGGGGAAACTAGACCTCATGACCTCCTTACCTGCAACAAGAATTCTTAGCCAATCGAGCCAGGGCCTCTGACCCTATGTGCATAATGTTTATTTACATTTGAAGAAAACATTGCTTCACCTAAACAAAAACTCAAATCCTTCTTTTACTTCATCATTCATTTCTTCTATTTGTGCATCTTGTGTGTTACTAAAGCTTGTAGACAGTTTATGAGCTTTTTGACCTAGTGCCCCAATTCTAACATTCTTGTGTGAAGAATTCTTCAAATCATGGGTTCTAATTCTTTGTATAATGATGATACCAATACATTAGAACCCCAAATTCCTAGTCTTATCACACAAGAAGGTCAAACACTTCTTCTTGATGTCCCTACTTCGTATCTTCCTGAAGCATCAAACTTCCATGAATCCATCAACATTGATGACCTTGTGACTCATGTTCCTAAAGCTCAAATTTAGAGATTAGACACCAAGTTGGTTAATTTCTAGAAATTTGTAAGCTTGGAACACATAGCTGAGGAGGTTATCCTTGTTGTTGAGAGTCTATGAAGTCTTTTGCTCGAAGGTCAAGAAGGATTAGAAGTCTTGTGTGTCCTTGCTCATATAGTAGATAATAACATTCTATCTACATCTAGCTGCACTGAAATTGTCACTAATGTTACTTCTTCTAATCAAATAGGGACTCAAGTGTCGAATCCCATACCAACACTCCCTATTCCTACTTATCCTTCTACTATTCTCACCACTACTACATAGCCAAGTAATAATGCTACCACATGCGTTGGGTTGTCTACTGGGAATCATGTTTACCATTATAGTATTGTTCCATATAGTTACATAAATTCCACACCTAATGTTACTCCACCTACATCCAAACCTCCTATCACATTTCAAAAGGCTATTGATACACCATCAACTAGTCCTTCCAATTCATTCCAATATTTACCTGATTCAGCTTCTGATCCTGTCATAAACCAATTGTTGAAAAATATGACCTCCATTCAACAACAATTGGCTAGCATGAGCAACAGTCCACCTAAACCTAACATGAAAATACATTATATCTATATCACTTTGTCCTATTCCATCCTAAGAACTCAAATGATCAAGAATTTTGAGACCCCCCGCTTTGAGAAGTATAATGGGAAGGGAGACCTTAACAATCATATGGTAGCCTTTACCACTATGTGTAGTGATTTCTTCTTTGAGGATGCAATATTAGAAAAAATCTTTCCTAGGTCACTCGAGGACATAGCCTTGGATTGGTTTTGCTCGTTACCTCCTAATTCTATAACTTCTTTCTCACAATTAGTTAACAAGTTTCTCAAACATTTTCAAGTGAACATTGGACCTCAAGTCTCTTTGATGGAATTAGTTCATTGCAAACAAGGAATGAAAGAAAAAATAATATATTTTATGGGCCTTTATCAAGCCCTCTTCTCACAAGTCCAATATTCTATTCTGGATGTTGATGTGCAAAGAATCTTTATAGGAAAGTTACAACCTCACATCTGTGATAAGATATTGTTGATGTGATATGATTCTTTTACTTATCTTTGCATGACTCTTTGTGATTATCAACTCTCAATTAGTCAGTATGAGCATAATCCCTCATCAGCTCTAGTTGGTCAATCCGAAGCCTCTCATACTCATTCTTTCAAAAGAGAAAACAAAAAATTTATCAAAATAAATGATATTTTAGCTAGTAACATAAGAAAACATGTGGTGGTAGCCTCATCTCCTTCTCCCACCACCTATAAATCGAAATAGAAAATAAGAAACTTCATACCATTATCTAAATCGCTCTATGCTATCATGACATAACTTTTGCAAAACAATCTCATCAAGCTTCCACCTATTAGACCTCTCGATTCAAGTAATATGCAATCATATTCCTTTTATGCAAAGCCCTTTTTTCAATTTCACTGCTTCGTTGGTCATGACACTGAAATATGTGTGCATCTTAAACTTAAACCTCAAGACCTCATCGATTCTAATGTCATCCAAGTTGCTAGTGTGAATGACAAAGGGAATAAATTGGTGGCTGCTCCTAATCAAAATCTTCAAATATATATTGATCCTTTACCTCATCACGAGTCTAATGTTATTGATATTTGCATGGTGGATGCTTTCCCTCACAAAGAGCGAGTGTAATTGGAAACTGCTATATCTTTTACTCCACATGATGCTACTATTAAAGCTCATGACGGACCTCTTTACATTACTATTCAAATCAATGATAAACCTATTTGAGGTGCTATGATCAATCCTATATGCATGGTGAATGTAGTAACTGAAGAGTTCCTCTACATACATGGTTTACATCAAGATACATATGACGTATCGGAGATGGCTATTAGAGCACATGATGGGTCTATCCTGCCAACTCTTGGTGCCTTAAATCTTGAAGTTAAGGTTGGACCAAGAGCATTAGTTGTTAATTTTTTCATCATTCCTACATCGGACTTATTTCATGTGAAGTTAGGCTACCCATGGCTCTGATCCATGAATGCGGTCCTCTCTATGGTTCACAAGTGCTTAAAGTTTCCATTTGAGGGACGTGTACATGTTATACATCATAGTTAGTACTGACCTATCACTCGCAATGGACACTTTACACTTGACTAAGTACTTCTGGCCACAACCAGTTGGAGTCACTCAAGCTAGAGAGGTTATATTATTCTTATCATGTCAAAAGTTGAAGGAAAAGAAAATAGCAGAGTTATTACTTAGTAATATTCCTCCTTGTGATTTTCCTTAACCTCCTTGATCTTCTGAGGCTACGCTAGTAGTTCCTCCTATCCAACATGTGGTGAATGAAGCTAAGCTCGAATCAAAGGTTCTTCCCCATCCTTGAACTTCTGGTAGATATGCCGAGGTTTCTCCTCCACCATCCCTTCAAGGACAACGAGGTAACCTTCATGCACAAAATAGACCTCCACACAATTACAATGTTACTTTTGTACCACTTGCCTCCGCAGAGACTAGTGTAAATCAATCAGTTATGCTGTGTTATTTCTTGAGGTTTCTCAACTGCTTGAGGATGCTCATGTACTTCCACCTATTTCACAAGTTGAGAAGGAAGAGAAACTTGGATTGAGAAACCCTTCCCCTATAGTCTCCAAGCCTTCAGTGGTTCCTTTTGTTTCTTCTAATGTTCTTGAAGAAAAGGAAGAAAAGGAACCCATGTTGGAAGAAACTATAGTTCCCTTAACAAAAATCACAAATAAGGCTAAGAAAAATAAGATTGTGAGAGAAAAAAAGAAGCATCATCGTGCTATGGCTCGCCCTTCCATAGGAGAGGTGAATCTCCCTCCTTGCAAGCGTTTATCACTATTGAATACGAAAGAGACATCTACTACTATCTTATCTCCTATAAAGAAAGATGAAGCTTCACAAGTTGCTATGGAACCTATTGTGCTACATTTTGATAGCAAACCTAAAGATAATACATGTGTGGCTCTTGTTCCTTACACCTCACTTGTTATAGTTCCTCTTGCATCTTCTCCACCTTTCCAAATGAATGATGAGCAAGATTGGGAGGAGGATGATTTTCTTTAGGTTGACTCATAAGTGAGATCTCTTATTTTTATTATGTTATGAGTGCATGTCATTTTTTTCCCCTGTAATGTGTTGGTTGGTATGTTATTTATGTAATTTTTTTTATCAAGCTCTCTTTGAATGACCCTTGACACCCTTGTAGGTTCAAGGATACTAAGGGATTGAAATCCATTGTGACATTCTCTCTATTTGTATCATCATTCTTCTATATGTCATAAGTTGCATTGTTGTTGTGTCCTTTATGGATGACACAAGGCGTAGGATGCTTTGACATTCTCCCTTGTTGATCCAAAGGATTTTTACCTTGATTTCATGTGGTACTTCCTCCTTTGTCTCCATAGTTCTACTAGCTGACAGGTGATGACAGTTCCATATACATAGTCTTGAGAATTCTCCTATTTGTACAACCATTCATATACCAACACTAGTTAAGTAGATCCCTTTGTGTTACTACTTAGTATAACTTGTTGTTTCTTCTATGTTTTTGATTCAAGTGGCACCTTGTTGCTATGCTCGGCATAATACCATGACTACACAAGCCATTGTGTATCATGCCTGTAGCATCTCCTTGGTTTTCCTTTGTGAGGGAAACCCCTTTGTGCGATGTAGTTTTTAGGAACACATATCTTATGGGCATGTGATTTTAGAAAGCTCTCGTGCTTGTCTTGTGATTTATTCTACCTTAAAGCAATTGCTCCTTGATAGGAGTTACCAATCACTTTAAGGTGGTGGAATGCATCATGCTATTCTCTCTTTTGGTTACATACTTGTTATTGGCCTAGAACTCACCTAGTGATTTGGCGATCCTCACTAGCCTATGATGTTTCCTTTTGGTCCATGAGCCACCAAGTGTAATGAAGTTGGGTAGCCCGTGTGCTGCATGTGACTTGTTGTGGTCACCTAGTAATTCAGTGGTCCTTACTAGTGTGTGATCCATGGTGGCACTTCTTTCCACATGACTCCTAGCAATAGAGCAAACTAGCATAAGAGTAATTAGCCATGTGTGTTTGTTCCTATGTGTGTTTGTTTGTTTATTACATTGTTTTATGTATCATATTTGAACTTGTATTCCTTAATGATTCCATATGCTTCATATGTCTTCATCATGTTTTTCATATGTTCTTTGTGTATTCTTTGTGTCTTATGTGTATGCTTTATACTTTATATGTAAGCTTCATGTCAAGCATGTATGCATTTTGTATGGCGTGTGTTACCTGCATGTATTGCACGTCTTCTGCATGTATTCCTATGAATGCTTTTAGTACTCCATGTATGTGTGAGTTATGTTGCAATGTCTTATGTGTTTGAAATATTTTTCCTTATGTGTTTGCAACCTTAGAATCCTAAGCTTGGGGGCTATGTATAGTCTACAAATTGGTAGAATTCTTTGGGCTTCTATGTTTGCGTGTTTGAAATTTGTCTTCTCCATCCTTTAGTGTGAGTTAGAACATAAGTTCGTACCAATGCTAAAGTGGGGGCTAAATGTTATAGAAAAAAATGTGTACACTAGAATTTTACACTTAGTTTAGCACCTGGTTGGACCTAAATTGTTGCCTTTGTTAATCAAGACCTATTTTAACACCTTTTTGAGCATAAAATGACAAAATCTCAATCCCAATGAATAAACCAGATAGAATCAACTTAGGACTAGACTAAACCCAAAACATTTGGTACTCCCCAGAGTTTGTAGGGCTAATGTACCAAGGCGCCTAAGTGCCCTGGGCCCAGATGGGCTCTTTAGCCCCTCTTGTAGTGTTGGCTTAGAACACCTCCCTAGTTTGTATTTGTTGGCCTCATTGTGCTTTATTTTTTGTAAGTAGGAGTGCATATATAAAGGAGTTTTGTATTTCATTTTACACCTAGATGGATAATGACAAGTTTGCTCTCATATTGTGTTCTATGCTAAAGTGTTCTTCATGCTTGGAAATGTTATCTACTTATGGATGCTATTGAAGTTTGTAGGTCTTGGAGGAAGTTTCAAGCCTTTTCCATCGCTGTCCTTATTGGTATAAGATCTTGAGTTATCTTCATAAACTAGGGTTATACCTCATGTGGTAATCATCATCATTATCATTCATATTTCTATCATATATTACAGATCTAGCCTTTGCCCTCCTAGGGCATGCCCTCTTGGATCTAATCATCACTATAGTGGAGGTGGAAATTGCAACACAGGGTTTGATTGAGGCAAGCCCTTATACACAACACAACCTTTTCCTCTTTCCTTGTGTGCAGGTCAGAGAAACAAGTTTCTAAAGATAATTTCTAGAAAGAAGATATAGTAGGTAGGTACAGGTCTGGTAAAATTTAGATGTTCTACATTGTTGCAATTATATGCTAATCAATGTTGTCATTGATGTCAACATGCTTGTGTTGTCATTGGTGTCAATTATGTCTTCTAATAAGGTTATTGTGGTTTGGTTTAGTTACTTTGCTAAAGGTGGATTGGGTGCTTGGTATAGATTCTATAGATGTTGAGCTTATGCTTATGTGGTTGATTTTCCAAGTGCTTTTGAGAAAATTTGATTAATACTAGAAATAATGTGTTGAAGAAGGCTTCTGACTTACAGAATGATGTTCGAGTATTTTCTTTGCATTTATTCTATATTGGAGGTCTAAGTGTGCAATTTGGATATGTCCTTGAGAAGTGTTTGAAGATGCTAAATTCATAATTTGGTGTTTCAGATCTCTATACAATAAAAGTTATGTTCACCAGTTTGAAGACAGTGTTTGCAGTGTGTTTGGGAGAAAGTATTTTTCTCCACATTTCTCTGCAAAATGGTTTCAAGGGTTGTGGTTTTGGATGTATGCTTATAAGGTCCCTATCTATCCTCTATCTAGAAGATTTGTGATTTGGTGCTCTGGAAAGCAATTTCTTGTGTAGCAGAGTTTGACAGTGTTGTTTGTAAGTAGAATGTGAACTTCCTTCAGGTGAAAGTTGTTGTGGTTGAATTTGTTGGTTTCTAGATTGTTACAAGTTGTTCATGGATGTTTCTAGATTATGTTTAAGTTATGTGTGAGATCCACAAGGTGTTTTTATCTTTTAGGAAGCGTGTGCTTAAAATTTCTTGGTGTTATCACAAGTTTGGCTGACTTGGTTGTTTGCACTAATTCCGGTAATGCTTTGGTGTTTATGAAAGCCCGGTGAAGCATTTAAGAGTGGATTTAGGTCCATGCTAAGGTGTAGTTTGGTCTACATTCATTCCTTTCCTCTATAAGAATGTTTAGGTCCAGACCTAATTTGAATTTTATTAGCTAAGTTGTGTTGCTGATCTTGAAGATTGTTTCAAGGTTAATGTTGGTATAAATAAGTATCAAAAGTTTATGTGTGGGTGTGAGTGTGAAATAAAAATGATGTTGGAAATGTGAATTTGATTAGGGTAGTGATATCTTTCATGTGTTAGGCTATTGAATGCAATGAGCAGAAGGTGTCTACTATTTTCAGTGATGCTACGAAGGTGTTGTTTGTGTTGTGATGGATATTGAGCCTCATTAGATCTGAACTTGATGCATATGTTAGATGCAACTATATCAGTTCAAAACCTAGTAGTGAGCCATTCTTCTCTTCTTTCTTTCTTTTTTAGTGGGAAATGAGTCCACTTGGACAGTGAGTCCACCTAAAGTGAGCATTTCTTTCTGGACAGTGAGCCCTAGGTAGTGAGCCCTCTAGCAGTAAGCCTTTGTAATCGGTATTGTTACTATATTATATTGTGAGCTAATCCTCACCATGGTTTTTCCCTTTTAGGGTTTGCCACGTAAAATATGGTTTTCTCTTGTGTATGGTGTTGATGTGTTTAAGTTTCTGTTATTTTCTTCTCATGTTTAATCATCATAACAGATTAAGGATTTGAGTGAATTGATGTGGATGTGAATATGTTTGTGAGTGTTTGAAATTTTTGATACAACTAATTCACCCCCCTCTTAGTTGTCTTATGCATTCAACAATTGGTATCAGAGCAAGGTTCCTTTGAAGAAATCTTAACAACTCGAGGTAGATTCAGAATGGCGCACAAGAAGGATACTCCCTTGCTTGATGGATCAAACTATGCACTCTAGAAGGTAAGGATGGAAGCCTTTCTAATTTCTCTTGGTTATGAGGTCTGGAAATGTGTCAACTCTAATTACGTTGAATCTAACTATGGTATAAAGTTTGAAGAGGAAATCAAAGCTACTGAAATAGATGGTAAAGCAAAACATGCTCTCTTAAGTGGACTTACTAATTCTGAGTTGGTGAAAGTTGTGAATTTGAAAACTGCTAATGAGATTTGGAAAAGGTTGGAAAGTGTTTATGAAGGAGATGAGAAGGTTAAATAGGCTAAAATGTAGAGCTTGATGTGCACTTATGAGACCATGCATATGTTTGAAGATGAAAACATTACAGGCTACTTGCAGAAGGTGGATGAAGTTGTCAATGGCATCAAGGGACTTGGTGGAAATATAGATGATCAAGAAGTAATATTGAAGGTACATAGAACTCTTCCTCTTCCTAAAGCTTATAGTCATAAGGTTTCTTCTATTGAAGAATTATAGAATTTGAATCAATATACCAAAGATTAATTTCTTGGCACTCTAACTGCTTTTAAAATAAGAGAGTTTGGTACAACTATTGGAACTGCAAAGGATGAAAATGCTTTTAAAGCTAGTAAATTAGAGAAGACTATTGAATCAGATTTAGAAGACTTTGATGAAGTGGAAGCTAACTTTGTGAGAAGGATGAAAAAGGGTACTGGTAAGTTCAGTGGTAAGTTGCCTTTTAAATGTTTCATTTGTGGAAAAATAGATCATTATGCTTCAAGATGTCCAGATAGAGCCTTGAGAATCAAGAATAGGGAAAAATAGAGGAAGGATGCTCAAGAAAAATTACTATGCAAGTATTTCTGATGATGAATCTAATTTTGAGGATGATAATGATGATGAATGCTTATTTTTTTCCATAAGAGATGAAACTAGTTCTGCTAACTCTGGAAGCTATGTGAAGGAAAAAAGTCTGGAAGCATGTACTAACCCTAAAGGCACTATAATATCTGCCTTTCATGCTAAGAGTGAAAGGGATGACTGGGTCATTGAAAGTGGATGCTCAAATCATATGATAGGTGATAAGAGTAAGTTTATTAAACTTTAAAAATTTGATGGTGGAGTAGTTAGGTTTGGTGGTGATGAAGCTGCTAAGATTTGTGGAAAAGGTTCAATCAGTTTTGATGAAAAGCATAACATTGATTATGTTCTTTATGTCAAAGGTTTAAAGCATAATCTCTTGAGTGTTGGACAGATGTGTAGAAAGGGTTACAATCTTATGTTTTAGGATGATGGGTGTGAAATCAGAAAAAGTCCCAGATCAGTAATTGCTATTGGAAAGAAGACATGTGGAAATGTTTATCATCTCAAAGGTGGTGTTAGTTATTGTCTTATGTCTCAGATTAATGAGAGTTGGCTATGGCATACGAGATTCTGTCACATCAATTTTGATATCCTGGTAAGGATAAGTTCAGTCCAAGCTATGAGAGATCTACTAAGGTTAACATAGCCCATCACTATTGTCTATAAGAAATGTTAGTTTAGAAAGAAAACAAGAAGAAGCTTCAAAAGCAAGGATTGGTAATCTACCAAACTATTGGAGTTGGTGCATACAGACCTGTGTGGTCCTACTAGAGTAAGGAGTTTTCAAGGTGATAGGTATTTCATGTTATTTATTGATGATTTCTCTAGAATGACTTGGGTTACTTTTCTTAAAGAAAAATTAGAAGCCCTAGATAAGTTTAAATCTTTTAAATCAATCGTTGAGAATGAATTGGATATGAAAATCAAATGTTTGAGGTCTGACAGAGGTGGAGATTTTACTTCTAATGAGTTCAACATGTTTTGTGAGAATCATAGGATAAAGAGGCATCTATATGCTCCTAGAAATCTTCAGCAAAACAGAGTGGTTGAAAGAAGAACAAGACTGTTCAAGAAGTTGCAAGGACAATGATAAAAGAAGCAAACCTAATGGAAGTCTACTAAAGAGAAGCAATTCATACTATTGTCTACATATAGAATAGAGTACAAGTGAAAGCAAATGACACAAAGACTCCCTATGAGTTGTGGTATGGAATGATCCCTACTGTTAAATATTTCAAAGTTTTTGGAAGCAAATGTTATATCAGAAGAGATGAATAACTAGGAAGGTTTGATGCAAGATGTGATGAAGGTATTTTCCTTGGATACTCTAACAAAATCAAAGCTCTTCGGTGCTATAATAAGAGGCTAATAAAGATTGTTGAAAGTGCTAATGTTAAGGTTGATTAAGATATAAAGAAGTTTTCATAGATTACTGGATATGAATCAGACAAGTATTATTGTGGAGAAAAAGAAGAAACTAAAGTAAAAGAAGTATAGGTTGAAGAACAAGAAGCTCCGGAAAGAGAAGTACAAGTTGAAGAACAAGAAGCTCTAGAAAAAGTTCCTAAAACTCCCAACTATGTGTAGAGGCATCACACTAAAGATCATATCATTGGTGATAAGAACAAAGGTGTATTGACAAGAAGCAGAGCTATTGAAGAACATGTAAATCTATGTTTACTTTCCAAAGTTGAATCTAAAACAATGGTTGAGGCATGTAAGGATGAGTATTGCATTAAGGCTATGGAAGAAGAACTAATGCAGATTGAGAAGAATCAAACTTGGGAACTTGTCCCAAGACCAGATAATAAGAATGTGATTAGAACTAAGTGGGTATACAGGAACAAGTTGAACGAGAATGGAGAAGTGGTAAGGAACAAGGAAAGACTTGTGTGTAAAGGGTACTCACAAGTGGAAGGAATATACTATGAGGAAACTTTTGCCCCGGTGGCAAGAATGGAGGCTATTAGATTGTTTCTAGCTTATGCAGCACACAGGGATTTCAAAGTATATCAAATGGATGTGAAGTCTACTTTTCTGAATGGTGAGTTGGAAGAGGAAGTATACATAGAACAACTAGATGGATTTTAGTTGTCAGATAAACTAGACATGGTATGCAGATTGAAGAAGGCATTGTATGGACTAAAGAAAGCTCCTAGAGCTTGGTATGCAAGGTCAATCAAATATTTGTTGCAAAAGGGATTCAGTAAAGGGTCTGCAGACACTAATTTGTACATCAAGGTAAGTGAAGATCAAATCCTGATTGTTGAGGTCTATGTGGATGACATAATCTTTGGTGGAAATGAAGGTATGTATAAGGACTTTGCAAATCAGATGCAAAAAGAATTTGAGATGTCAATGTGTGGAGAGATGAACTTCTTCCTTGGGTTGCAAATTAATTAGATAGATAAGGGCATTTTCATTTCACAATCAAAGTATGTCAAGGAATTGTTGAAGAAGTTTGGAATGGAAGACTCTAAACCAGTTTGTACTCACATGATAACTGGTTGCAAGCTGAGAAAGAATGATAAGTTCCCTAAGGCTGATCAGAGCAAATATAGATCAATGATTAGAGGACTGCTATACCTAACTGCTACCAGACCAGATATTATGCATGTAGTTTGTCTTGTGGTAAGATTTCAAGATCCTAGAGAGTCACATGTCATGTTGGTGAAGAGGATATTTAGATATTTGAAGGGCACTCCAAATCATAGTTTGTGGTATCTTAAGAACAATGACTTTAGCCTAAGTGCCTACACAGATGCAGATTGGGCCAGATGAGTTGATGACAGGAAACGTACAAGTTGTGGTGCATTATTTCTTGGAGATAGAGTTGTATCTTGGCTAAGAAAGAAGCATGATTTAGTGTCTTTATCTACTGCAGAAGAAGAATATATTGCTGCAACATCATGTTGCACACATGTGTTATGGATGAAACAAACCCTGAAGGATATCAAAGTTGTGTATGATGAGCCTATCTCTATTTTATGTGATAATACAAGTGCTATTAACATTTCAAATAATCTAGTGATGCATTCAAGGACAAAGCATATTTCTATTAGGTATCACTTTATGAGAGAGAAGGTTGTAGATAATGAAGTAAAGCTCAAGTATGTGCCTACAAAGGACCAAGTTGCTAACATATTCACCAAGGCTCTTCCTAAGGATACATTTGAGTATCTTCGGGAGGAGTTAGGGGTTATTGCTCCTCCTTCTTTGAACTAGATGCATAAGGAGATGCATCAATCTAGTGTGATTCAAGATTCATTCTTTTTTGGACTGATGATGGAGGCTACCTCTCAAGGGGAGTAGGTAGTGGCATTGATGATTGTTATAGTCAGGGGGAGTAAGAGTTGATATAGGTTGGTGTATACTCCTAAGGGGGAGTATTCAGAGCAGTTGAGAATAGTGCAAGTATGTTCAGTATCATAATCAAGGGGAAAGAGCTGGAAAAAGATATGTCACCCTTTTCCATTGATGTCAAAGGGGGAGAGAGTTCATGTGAAAAATAAAGGGAGAGAAAGAGAGTAAGATGTATAAAAGAAAGGGGGAGAGTGAGATTGGTGTAGAGTTGTGTCATGATGGTTTTTCACATCATATGTTTCTATATACACCTAAAAATGACACAACTTTGTCCAAATAAATATTCTTAATATTTATTTAAGTCTAATTCTTCTATCAATAAATAAATAAACAAATTTATTTATTATATTCATATTCCTCTAAATTAATTAAATATCAAAATATTTAATTATCTCTTCTAAAATCAATAATTAAATAAAATCCTTTATTTAATTAAAACTCTTTCAAAACAATTAAATAATTCTTAATTATTTAATTAAGTCAATTCTTCTTCCCAATTTAAATAAATCAATCAAATTTATTTAAATCCTGTCAATCTCTAAAAATAAAATATAATCAAATATTTTATTTATTCTTCCAAATCATGCACAAACAATTAAATAAATCTATTTATTTAATTTGCTTTCTTATCTTCTAATTCTTCAAATATCTTCAAAATCTTCTAAAAATAAATCTTCTTCTTCATGCACACAAAATTAAATAATTTATTATTTAATTTCTCTCAAATCATGCAAAAGCAAATCACAAGTTGAGTTAATTGACTCAATCAACCTTGTTTTTATCAACAACTCTTAAATTACAAAAGAAACTTTCTAATTTATGAAATCAATTCTTATCTTCAATAAAAGAAAAGTAGTTAACTCAAACAAATCAACTTTTGTGTGACACTTGTCTTCTTTCTATTCACGCACGTTCTCTCAAGATTTCTATACCATTGATCTTCTCTCTCTCAAGTCTATAAATTCAACCCTATTCCTCCATTTTATTCATCCAAGCTTTTAGTATCATTACTCTGCAGAATTAACAATGCACCTTTGGCACCCAAATCCATTCATTGCTTGCGATCATCCTTTTCTTGTATTGAAACTCATCTTCATTACAAAAATTATCACAGCCATCTCTCCATCATCATCTTGAAAAACAAAGTAAGGAAGTACGCTTTTGAGGGCTTCAATATTCATACAAAGATCGATTGAGACTAGGCAAACAATGGAAGCAGCAAAGTAGCAAGGTTTGCATGGTTTGTTCTTTGTTATTTGATCTTTGTTACTTGCAATTTCTATTGAGATTATTGGTTTATTTATTGAGTTTAATAACTTTGACAATATTTCTGGTAACGGTTTCCATTAATGACAAAGGGGGAGATTGTTGCAAGTATGTGCTAATCTGTGTTGTCATTGATGTCAAAATGCTTGTGTTGTCATTGGTGTCAATTGTGTCTTTTGATAAGGTTATTGTGATTTGGTTCAGTTAATTTGCTAAAGGTGGATTGGATGCTTGGTATAGATGTTGTAGATCTTGAGGTTATGCTTATGTGGTTGAGTTTCCAAGTGCTTTTAAGAAAATTTGATTAATACTAGAAATAGTGTGTTAAAGAAGGCTTCTGGCTTACAGAATGACATTCAAATTTTCGCTCCACATTTCTTCTGTGTTGGAGGTCTAAGTGTACAGTTTGGATATATCCTTGAGAAGTGTTTGAAGATGTTAAATCTAGAATTTGGTGCTCTAGATCGTTGTACAGTAAAAGTTATGTTCACTAGTTTGAAGATAGTGTTTGACAGTGTTTGCAGTGTGTGTGGGAGAAAGTATTTTGATCCGCATTTCTCTGCAAAATGGTTTTATGGGTTGTGGGTCTGGATATATGCTTATAAGGTCCCTATCTATCTTCTATCTAGAAGATTTGTGATTTGGTGCTCCGGAAAGCAATTTCTTGTGTAGAAAAGTTTGACAGTGTTGTTTGTAAGCAGAATGTGAACTTCCTTCAGGTGAAAGTTGTTGTGGTTGAATTTGTTGGTTTCTAGGTGATTACAAGTTGTTTGTGGATGTTTCTAGATTATGTTTAAGCTATGTGTGAGATCCGCAAGGTGTGTTTATCTTTGAGGAAGCGTGTGCTTAAAAGTTCTTGGTGTTATCACAAGTTTGGCTAACCTAGTTGTTTGCATTGATTCCGGTTATGCTTCAGTGTTTGTGAAAGCTGATGAGTGCCAGGTAGCACCCATGAAATACACCTGTTTTTACCCCTCTTTTTCCTTCCTTCTTATTCCATTGTCCTAATGACTACACCAAAGTAGATTAACAAGGTTGTTCTAATTATGTTTAATGAGAGATGAATTACTTAAAATCATGATTTCTAATTGAAGGACTAATGTGCATTGGATTCATGGAATAGATGCATAAATTCTCTCTTTTGAATCTACAGGTGCAGATGTTTGGGCAAAGACAATTTTGGTCATCTCCAGAGCTGACATATGGATACCGCACTAGTCTCCAATATTTTCCAATATGATTGGAGAGATTTTGAGAGAAGGGGGTGAATCATCTTTGGAGTTGAACTGAAGTCATGAGCATATCTCTAGAGCTGTAGACAGAAGCACACACCTCTAGAGTCTCCTCAACACAAATGTAGATTTCCAGTGCCACTGCCAGTCAATACTTCCAGTTGTAATTGGGGTGCTCTAGATATTACTCAATCGGCACCTGAGTAATCGAATGAAGACTATAGTTAACTGCTGGAATTTTTATCTTTCTTTTTGATTTTGCATGAGTTTTCAATAGACTGATTAAATACCTATATTTTAGGGCCTCACTGCCCAGTTGTATTTGAAACTAAGACTCAAATTCAGTGAGACTACTGTTCCACTAAATCTATTGCATGAATGTTTACTCTGTAGTTAAACAATTAGTAGAATAAGAGATTGGTATTATCTCATAGATGAACTAGTAGTTAGGGTAAGTGATATCTCCTCACTAGATTAGATATAAACTTATAGAGGTAGCAGCATAATATACAATAGATAATTTATTGTTATTGTAATCTCATTTTGATATAGACATTTTTCTGAATATAAAAGCTGATGGAATTAGACTGAAAGTGAATTGTGATATTATCTTCTTGTGCTGGTTCATTGCTTTGGTCTTTAGCCCTAAGGGTGTGGAGCAAGGGCCCATTCCCACCACCAAGGCAGAAGGCTAGTATTGTTTGTTTTTATAATTCTATTTCAGATTCTAGTTGTTTGCTGTTTTATTTTAGATTATGTATAGTAAGATAGTTATTGTTTCTCATAGATAAATGTATGTTTCAATTGTATGGAATAGTATAGATCTATAGTAGCAATTCATTGTTTCAACTCTATTTTTAGTATTTTTAGAATTCATCTTCACAACAGATAGATCAGTAGTATTAGTTTCTTTAATCAGTAGAGATCATTAGAGTTAGTTGAGTAGATTGTCAACTATATGATTCCTAATTGCAAATAGCCAAGGACACAGCCCTGGATTTGACACATGAAAATATGATTAAATGCTGAGGTACAACGATCCTTGTCATTTTTGGCACTGTTGTCAGGGATCTTTGTGTTAATTAGGGAAATTTAGTTAAACAGTTTTAGGATAGATTGAATCTGTATGGTTAGAGCTAGAGATTCAAAAAGAAGATACATAAAACAAACACCCCATCAACAAACTATAGCAGAAAGTAGTGGGGTGGCACAAGATCTTGTTGAAGAGAGACACCTAGAACCTACCTTGGAAACTGCACCACTCTCCATCTATTGTCCTAGGTGTAGAAACAAACATCTATTGAGAGAATGCCCTTTGGATAAATCAGAAATTTATCAGATCTGTGATAGGGAACATCCTACCAGTCAATGCAGTCAACTCCCAGCCTTAAAAAGGCTAAGTAAGAAGAATGCTATTATAGAATAGGAGTTGAACTATGTAGGACAAAAACAAGCTGGGAATTTTTCTTATAATTAGTATCCAAACCAGGCTTCTTATAGGGGTTCTTCTAATTGGGGAAATAATCAATGGAATCTAACTTGGCATAGGCCTCAAAATAATCCTCCTTGGGGACAACAAGATTGGCCAAACCAACAATGGCAGAACCAACAATGGCAAAATCAGTCCTGGGGGAATCAACAGTGGCCACAACAGTTTGGATCACAAAACATGCAACCTCATTGGGGTCCTCAATAGGGATACAATCAACAATACCAGGGACAACCTCGACATTTACAACCTCAACAACAAGTATTTCTAACTAGACCCCCCAACACACAAGGACAGTCACACAAATGAACCAGTTAGCCAACCACCCTTACCAGGTCAACCTATACCAAACCCATAGAATAAGTAGGGAGAAGTTGTTTACATGTCAAAACAAGAAAACATGGCTAGTATTAATGCCATATATTCCAATAATCTCTAGTTCCATTTTGGGAAAGCACTTCCAAGACCATCTCCTCTAACTATAGTCGAAGTAACCAATGATGAGGAACCTGAAAATCCATCCACTCAGCTTCCAGAGGAGATTACTATCGAACCAGTACTAAAAGAATCATCCTTAGATAACTCTGGAGTTCCTCCTAAAAGAATGACTTCGGAGAACACCCCTGGAAACATTTCTGGTAAGAACTCTGGAGATGCTCCAGAGATCAGAACGGCTAAAACAACATGTTCCCCAGAAAAAAGGTTTTACAAAAACAAGTCCAATCTACCCTGGAATCAGAACTTTTAAAAGAAATTAGACAATTGAACATTGAAATTTCGCTCCTACAAGCAATTAGAGATGTGCCTAAACTGAACCAATTCATCAAACAACACTGTGTTAAGACCGCAGGTAGGAAGAAAAACTTTCCCTCCACCATCCAAGTGGAAGAAAAAGTAGTAGACCTCCTAATGGGAGAATTGCTCCTCCCAGAATATGGAGATCTTGTCATAACAGTTTACATCTCAGGGGTAGAAATTTCAAATGTTTTGGTTGATTTGGGAGCAGCAATAAATGTAATGATAGTTCATACAATGGATAAATTAGCCCTAACAAGTATCCAATCCACATCTACAATCCTTCAACTTGTTGACCAGTTAGTAGCTATTCCAAAAGGGGTGATTACTGATGTGCCAGTTGTGATAGAATAATGGGAATTCCCAGTAGACTTCCTGATATTAGAACCAAGAAACCAGAGAAATGCTTATCCATTGATATTAGGGAGACCATGGCTGGCTACATCAACAACATCTAATTATTGTCAAACTAGGGATATGGTCATTTCTAATGGAATAGATTTGAAGAAAATATCTTTGTATCTTCCAGCTAAACCATCAATACATTATTCAAAAAGAGTATGGGTAGATGAGCTTGATAACATGGAAAATAGTGCCTCAGTAGCTATGGTTACCATTAAAGAACATTTGGGTGAGTTGGAAGAAGAAATCTACTATGACACAACAGAAGATATCACCCACATTCTCATTAATGAGGATATACTGGAGCTAGCTCAAGATTCAAGGAGAGAACTTTTCACTTCAGCTCATTGTACCCTAGCAAATATCATTCCTTGTGGAGAAACCTTTTACAAAGACTTAGCCACATTTCACATGTTGCTTCCACATTCTTGCCCCCTTAATACCATGACTCCAAGATATGGATTGAATACATCTATGGATTAGATCACAGAACAGGTTATGATTTTACCTGGGAAAACACTGAATATTAATACCTAGTTAGCAAAAAAATAGGAAGAACTTATCAATCTCCTAATTTCACATTCAACAGCTTTTGTTTGGGAATACCAAGATATGAAGGGCATTCCTCTTGAGATCTGTACTCATCATATATACACTAAAGAAGTCAAACTTGTTAGACAACCCCAGAGAAGATTGAATCTTGCTTCAAAAGACATTGTAAAGACTGAAATAGAAAAATTGTTGCAAGCAGGGTTTATATATCCAATCTCAGATAGGCAATGGGTCTCACCCTTGGTCATAGTGCCTAAGAAGAATGGGAAGTGGAGAGTGTGTATTGACTATAGAGAGCTAAACAAAGAAACAAAGACAGACTACTTTCCCTTACCGTTCATTGATCAAGTGTTGGACAACCTTGCAGGGAGGAAGTATTTTTCTTTCCTAGATGGGTTCAATGGATATAACCAAATTTAAGTAGCACCTGGAGATCAGGATAAAACCATTTTCACTTGTTCTTGGGGAACTTTTGCCTACAAAGTTCTTCCATTTGGACTATGTAATGCTCCAGGTACATTTCAGATGCTTATTTTAGCCATTTTTGTCGAACTAGCTAATGAGTGCATGGAAGTCTATATGGATGACTTTACTATGTATGGGGACAACTTTGAAGAAGCTCTCATAAACTTAGAGAAGTTAAAATGCTGTGAAAAAAATTGACTATCCCTGAGCCATGAAAAGCGCTTCATGATGGTAGAGGAAGGAATTGTATTGGGACACCACATTTTAGCAAATGGGATCTAAGTGGACCAAAACAAAATAGAAGTGATCAAACATTTACCTTCACCTAAAAATCAGACATATGTTAGAAGTTTTATGGGTCATGTAGGCTACTATAGGAGATTTATAGAAAATTTTAGTAGAATAGCCACTCCTCTATTTACCCTGCTTAACAAAGACACAAAATTCTTATGGATAGAGGATAGTCAATCAACATTTGAAACCCTTAAGGAGAAGCTTACTGTCACACCTGTTTTAGGAGGACCCAATTGGACTCTACCATTTTACATAGAAACTGATGCTTCAAATGAGTCTATTGGAGCCGTCTTAGGATAGAAAGAGGAGGGAGAAGGTATGCATGCCATCTACTACATCAGTAAAATCCTTACCTCTACAGAAAGAAACTACACCACAACTGAAAAAGAATTCTTGGCAGTCATTTATGATATAAACAAATTCAAGCATTATATCACTGGATATAAAATATTTGTACATACTAATCATGCAACCATCAAATACTTAATGAATAAGCCAGTAGTGGGTGCAAGGATAATCAGGTGGTTATTTCTATTGCAAGAATTTGACATTACCATAGTTGACAATCAAGGCAAATTTAATTTGGTTACTGACTTTCTATCAAGATTGCATACAGGTGAAGAGAACCAGCTAGTGGAGGATAGATTTCCAGATGAACATCTTTTTGCTATCTCCTCTACTACACCTTGGTTTGTAGACATAGCTAATCTCTTAGCTATAGGCTTGTTTCCTTCCCATTTTACCTCAAAACAAAAGAAACTCTTATTTAAGGAAAGTTTACCTTAAAAATGGTTAAATAATTTACTATTTAAATGTGGTCTTGATTTCATTTTACGCAGGTGTCTAAAAGCTGATGAAATTTTTGATGTCTTAAGGGCATGCCATGATGAACCATCTGGTGGGCACTATTCTTCACACAGAACCATCCACAAAATTCTAGGAGCTAGTTACTACTGGCCCTCTATTAATAAGGATACCAAGAAGTATGTGAAATAGTGTGATCAGTGCTAAAGGATGGGACAACCAAATTTCACCCAAGAAATGTCACTTTATCCTCAAGAAATGTTGGAACCATTTGAGCAATGGGGTCTAGACTTTGTGGGACCAATTTATCCACCATCATTAGTCAAAGAGTACATTCTGGTATGCACAAACTATGTGACTAAATGGGCCAAAGTTTAGACATTGCAATTTGCAAGAGAAGAGAAAGTTGTCAATTTCCTTTATAACAAAATTTTCTTGAGGTCTGGAGCCCCAAGATCAATAGTTTTAGATAGAGGACCTCAATTTACTTCACAGGTAATCAAAGTATTCACAGACTTATATCAAGTTAAGCACAGGAAATCTTCACCTTACCATCCCCAAGCTAATGGGCAAGTAGAGGTGACTAATAGAGAACTGGAGAATATTCTGACAAGGACAATGGCCATGAACAAAAAGGATTGGGCTAATAGATTACCTGAGGTAGTTTGGGCTTATAATACCACTTGGAAGTCCACAACCAAATTTTCACCATATGAACTGGTTTATGGAAAGAAACCCATCCTGTCTATAGAATTTGAACTACAAACACTCAATACTTCATTAGATATCGGTCTACCATTGTCCATAGCACAACAGAACATAATTCTTTAGCTCAATGAGTTGGATGAAATCCGTACAGAGGCCATACAACAAACAAAACTTGTTCAATATCAAAGGAAGCAATGGCATGACCAACACATCAAAAGGAGGACATTTCAGCAAGGTGATTGGGTTCTCCTATATGATTCTAAGTTCAAGGAGTTCAAAGGAAAGGTACAAACTCATTGGATGGGTCCTTATCAAATAAAGGAAGTTTTTGAGAATGGGACAATTTTACTAGCACCCATTGATGGAAACACAGATGCATTCTTAGTGAATGGCCACATAATTCGACTCTATAAAAGGCCATCAACTAAGGAAGAATTCATCAAAGATTTGTGCTTGGTTACAGGGGACACATCCTTTGTCATAGATTTGGACTGAAAAGAAAAGAAAAAAAAAGAAGGTTGAAAATCAACAAATGGTGGCCTTCTTGAAAAAAAGAAAAGAAAACAGAGAAGGTTGAAAACCAGCAAATGGCGGCCTTCTTAAAAAAAAAAAGATGGAAAATCAATAAATGGCTGTCTTTCTTGACCAAGGGGATTGAAAACCAGTAAATGGTGGTTCCCTTCTTCTTGCCAGATAGGAACAATCAAGCTACAAAGGTAATCAGGTGCCAAGAGTTACTAAAACACATCTCTGTAACAAACTAGGGGCACCTCCGGTGCTTCACAAACTTGGAGCACCTCCAATGCTTCACAAACTAGGAGCACCTCCGGCACTCCACCAATAAAGATTCATTTTAAAATATAGAATAATAAGGAGAGGACCCACCTCTGTAGGTAATAAAGTGGAGATGTCACTTGATGAGGTCAGCATGACTCATCCTCCACTTTATGATAAAAACAAAGATGAAGTCAACATGCATATTGTCGCAGTCGAAAAAGCCATCACTCTCACATGCGCGAGCCATCATGAATTACTGCACTGACGTAACTTGACAACATGGCATTCCTAGACCACTCAGCGGGAATAATTGTAGAATATGTGACGACAGGGATACTGATACCATTTTAAAGCCACGCAGGAGCTACTCAAGTGGTGGGTCGCATCAAATCGAATCAAGGTCGTGGCATTGCAGCCCAGTACATCAAGCTGTCATCATTAATATTGATTCAAGTAATTCTCTTTAATTAACTTAGTTAGTAACTATCTTGTCAATTCTATTTTTGGGTGCCGTTATCATGCCACATCTCCCTACCATTATTTCCCTTTTCACCTCATGCATGCCACCATATTTTCCACACTGTCAACCTGCCTACGGAGTGTCTCATCACTCTAAAAATTTTTGGGTGTTAAATTCAAGTCTGTTGACACAGTCCTCCAGAGTGAAAAGGAAAAAAATAGACTACAGAGATAAGTAACAAGAATTTTAGCTACAAGAGGTGGAATAGGACAGAGAGATGGGTGTCAAGAAGAAATCAGATCCAGAGAATATATCAGGCCTACTGAAGGATGAAGCTATGGTAGACATTCTAAGGAATGTAGGGTGGCTAGAGTTCCTGGAGAAATTTGAAGGTTTTCAGGAGAATATTGTTGATGAATTCCTACAAAACCTGAGAGACAATCAAACAATTGTGAGAGGGGTTTAGGTCAATATCTCTACCACCATCATCAATCATATCTCTGGATTACCAGAACAAGGTGAGAGGTTTTACCATTTGAAAACCTTATATGTTGATTTAATTAAAAATTTGTCTGGAGAAGGTGAACCTGCAATACAATTACATTTAAGTAAAAATGAGGTCAAAGGAATTATTAGGTCTTCACTTCCAAACCCCTGGTATTCTGTAGCATTATGGTTGATGAAATACTTTACATGTGATGGCCAATTTTCCATAGTTCTAGGACTAATAATGAAAATGTTAATTTTTATGAGGCATGGAAATGCACACCCAAAATTTAGCATAAACCTTCCAAACTTTTTGTACTCTGCAATTAATTCATTTGTAGACAAATATCAACAAGAGAAAGGTCCTATAAAACACCATGGCCTCATTTTTTTAATTATGAAACATCACTTTTTGTCTCAAGCTGATGGGGAAACATTATGGCAAACATTTTTAGACAATAAACCCCAGGACATAACACTAGAGAGGGCACAGAAAATAGATGAGGCTTCCTCTACCCAGCAGGAAGAGGAGGTAGAGTCTTCAACTTCCTCTCCAATTACTAAGAGAAGTAAAGGTCAAAAGCCCTCACTAGAGGCAACTTCATCTGCTGCCCCTATTTCTGGCAGAAAGAGGAAAGTGAAGGAAGTTGTGGAACTTGTTATAGAACAAACCCCATATTTGACTCACTCAACAAGGTGGAAGATGACCTTGGCTAAGGAGTCTACTCTAGTTAAACAAACAGGGGAAACAATTGTCATAGAGCAGACCTCCGCCCAGACTTCTAACCCTAAGAAACAAAAGAAGAAGACAAGGTAGGGTCAGAAAACAAAAACAACTTCAAAGAAAACTGATTCCACAATACACTAGTGGGCTAAGGAAGCATCTCATGACTCAGATAAAATTCCTCTAGTGAGAAAGAAGAAACAAAAAGAAGTTTCCCCAGAGCCATCTGTTCATCCAGATTCCCATAGTCTAGCTTCACAACATTCCCCTGCTCCGAAGACACAACAGAGAGACACTTTTACTATTTCCTTAGATTCTGAGGATAATATGCCTGCTACAGAGGCACCTACTCCACTTGTGCTATGGAGAAGCAAGAGAAAAAGGTAGCTCACCCAAGCTAAAAAAGATACTGCTCTCCTGGCTAAAGTTCTCTTGGGTTTCAGAACTTTTGTAGATGAGGTTGGGGCTTCATCAACACCAATAATTGCAAGAAGGAATCAAGAAGAAGCTCAGGACAAGGGGACTACAGGGGAAGTTGAAACAGGGCAAGTGGATGTAGCTGGCGGTGAAGAGAAAAGAGCTATGAAAAACCCTGAAGTGGAATAGACAGAAGAAGAAACAGGGACTTATTCTCACCCCTCTGATCAAGAGGATATTGAGATTTCAAGGGAACATCAGATGTTAGAGGAAATAGATAATTTGAAAAGATTATTATGGGGGAAGAACCTAGTTATTATTGACCTCAAGAAGGTCATGAGAGAAAAAGAAATGGAGCAAAAATAGGTAATTAAAGGACTGCAAGCAGAGCTCCAGAATAAATAGAAAATAATTTAGGAGAAAAAGGTAGAATTGAGAGAAAAAGAAAAAGAGGTAGCCCAAAGCATTAAGGAAAAGGCAGCAAAGGCAACCCAAAGCATCAAAGAAAAGGAGGCAAAGGCAGCATAAAATATCTCTAACCTTACAAAGGCTCAAAACAATAGTCTCACAATAATTGTAGCACATGTTGAGAAAGTACAAAGCTAAGCCAGACAATTAACATGGGCCAACAATAAGATAGATGATCAAGAAGAGTACATTCAGGAGTTGATTGGCCTAGGGGCAACCATGGAATAGGGGGTGCAAATAGATCCATACTTAGGCCCAATTCCAATAGAGATTCCTAAAGCACTATTCCATTGGGAAAGGAGATGTAGGGAATATGAGGCTTCTAAGCCTATGGTGCAATTACAAAGGGCAGTAACTGCCATGTCCAAAAGAGTACAAACTTTGGAAGAAAGGTCCTTCAGGTAGCTTCCATTTCATCTAAGATCCTATCTTGCAGACCCCTAAGTGGAAGTTATGCTCTGTTTCTACAAGAAAGAATCCTACAGAGGAAAATATCTTTGGTTTTTTCTGATTTGACTAAGGATACAGAGACAAGGATGGGGTTCATGGAAGCGTACATGAGAAGTTCTGATAAGGACAAAGATTTTTTGTGTGAGTTGTATTTGCATGGTTTCTGCATTGATGATATTACCTTCATTATCAACTATTATGTAGGAGAATGTCAACTCAGGGCATTCATGTCATTGATGAGAAATCAATAGATTTAGAATGAAAGGATGGAGGCCTATCTAAAGAAGGATACATAAACAAGTCTTTTTATCAGAAAGGAATGTCCAAATCCCAATGCCTTTAAGATCCAATTCAGGGCATACATTTACCACCCAGACAGTAAGATCAGGATTTTGCCTCTATATCTAAAAAATCTACAGGAATGCTCCATTGATTTTGGTCTCCTCATAAACAATTTATCTAATCAAATGCTTCCAGTGGAAAAGAAAAGGTGGAACACCTTGACTAAAGAGTAGAAGATGAGGGAAGTGGTGTCCCCTCCAATCTCAGGTTGTTTATGAGGAAGGCCAGGTTAGTGTCCAAAATGATGGATAAATACCAACTGGAGTGGATAGGTGGCCATTTCAGACCTCTTCTCATCATTGAGCCACTACCTATCTAGGCTAAACACATGGAAGATGATAAATTGCAGGAATGGATGAAGCAGGTTGATTAGTTCAGAGGAAATGGTAATACAGACCGTACTACTTGGCCTACTTATGCAAAGGACTACAACTTGAATGATAGAATATTCCACTTGAATAAGTCTAGATTGTAAGAAGCAGGAGGACCTGCTAACCTTTAAGTATGGGGGGATGATGAGTACCAGGTAGCACCCATGAAAAACACCTTTTTTTACCCCTCTTTTTCCTTCCTTCTTATTCCATTGTCCTGACGACTGCACCAAAGTAGATTAACAAGATTGTTCTAATTATGTTTAATGAGACATGAATTACTTAAAATCATGATTTCCAATTGAAGGACTAATGTGCATTGAATTCATGGAAATATGCAGAAATTCTCTCTTTTTGAATCTACAGGTGCAGATGTTTGGGCAAAGACAATTTTGGTCATCTCCGAAGATGGTCCTATTAATCTCCAGAGCTAACATATGGATACCGCACTAGTCTCCAATATTTTCCAATATGATTGGAGAGATTTTGAGAGAAGTGGGTGAATCATCTCTAGAGATGAACTGAAGTCATGAGCATATCTCTGGAGCTACAGGTAGAAGCACACACCTCTAGAGTCTCCTCAACACAAATGCAGATTTCTAGCGTTGTTGCCAGTCAACACTTCCAGTGGTAATTGGGGTGCTCCAGATATTACTCAATTAGCACTTGAGTAATCGAATAAAGACCGTAGTTAACTGCTGGAAGTTTTATCTTTCTTTTTGATTTTGCATGAGTTTTCAACATACTGATTAAATACCTATATTTCAGGGCCTTGCTTCCTAGTTGTATTTGAAACTAAGACTCAGATTTAGTGAGACTGTTGTTCCACTAAATCTATTGCATGAATGTTTACTCTGTAGTTAAACATTTAGTAGAATAAGAGATTGGTATTATCTCATAGATGAACTAGTAGTTAGGGTAAGTGATATCTCCTCACTAGATTAGATATAAACTTACAAAGGTAGCAGTAGAATATACAGTGGATAATTTATTGTTATTGTAATCTCATTTTGATATGACATTTTTCTGAATACAAAAGCTGATGGAATTGGATTGAAAGTGAATTGCGATATTATCTTCTTGTGCTAGTTCATTGCTTTGGTCTTCAGCCCTAAGGGTGTGGAACAAGGGGCCACTCCCACCACCAAGGCAGAAGGCTAATATTGTTTGTTTTTATTATTCTATTTTAGATTCTAGTTGTTTGTTGTTCTATTTCAGATTCTATATAGTAAGATAGTTACTGTTTCTCATAGATAAATGTATGTTTCAATTGTATGGAATATTATAGATCTACATTACCAATTCATTGTTTTAGCTCTATTTTCAACATTTCTAGAATTCATCTTCACAACAGATAGACCAGTAGTATTAGTTTCTTTAATCAGTAGAGATCATTAGAGTTAGTTGAGTAGACTATCAACTATAGGATTCCTAATTGCAAATAGCCAAGGACACAGTCCTGGATTTGACACATGAAAATATGATTAAATGTTGAGGTACAATGACCCTTGTCAAAAGTGTGTGAAGCGTGTAAGAGTGTATTTAGGTCCATGCTAAGGTGTGGTGTAGTCTACATTCATTTCTTTCCTACGTGGGAATGTTTAAGTCCATGCCTAATTTGAATTTTATGAGCTAAGTTGTGTTGTTGACCTTGAAGAATGTTTCAAGGTTAATGTTGGTATAAATAAGTATCAAAAGTTCATGTGTGGGTGTGAGTGTGAAAGAAAAATGATGTTGGAAATGTGAATTTGATCAGGACAGTGAGAGATTTCATGTGTTAGGCTACTGAATGCAGTGAGCAGAAGGTGTCTACTATTTCTAGTGATGTCGTGAAGATGTTGTTTGTGTTGTGATGGATATTGAGCTTCATTGGAACTAAACTCCATGCATAGGTTAGATGCAACCATATCAGTTCAAAAGCTGGTAGTGAGACATTCTTCTCTTTTTTCTTTCTTTCTTAGTGGGCAGTGAGTCCACCTGCAGTGAGCATTTCTTTTTGGACAGTGAGTCCTTTGGGGAGTGAACCCTCTGGCAGTGATCCTTTGTAATTCGGTATTGTTACTACATTATATTGTGAGCTAATCCTCACTATGGTTTTTCCCTTTTAGGGTTTTCTACGTAAAATGTGGTGTTGTCTTGTGTATGGTGTTGATGTGTTTAAGTTTTTGTTATTTTCTTCTCATGTTTAATCATCATAATAGATTAAGGATTTGAGTGAACTGATGTGGATCTGAATATGTTTCTGAGGGTTTGAAATTTATGATACAAGTGATTCACCCCCCCTCTCAGTTGTCTTGTGCATTCAACACTATATAGCCCTAATTTGGGTCTAGGGCACCCAAGTGCCCTGGTCTTTGGCATTTCTTCTCTCTAATTTAGGTTCTGAATTACTCTTTGATCCCTATTATACTTTTGGTTTTCTAAGATCTGCTTCCAACAATTATAGTCTGATCTTTGTCAACTAGGGTTCGGTCATTTTCCCTAGCTTATTTGCTTGATCTTGGTTGAATTTGGTTATCTCATCTATATACAACAAAAGGGCAAAACCCATGTAGTTTAGCTCTCCTTCTTGGGTAGAATCCAAACTCAGTTTGTATCCTAATCAGGGATAACTTTAAGGAACCCCCCCTAAAAAACCTATAAAATCCTGGTGAATCCTAGAAAAGTGCTATAATTTTCTTGGTGAATCTTTTCTTTTTTTAAAAAAAACTATTAATTTCCCTGGCAAATCTATGCACATTATTAAAAAATTTGTAAAATTGTGGCGAATCCTAGTGAAAATTCACTAAAAAAATAAAAACCATTGGCGAATCTTAGAAAATAATAACTAAAGAAATTAATTATAATGGTGAATCCTTCCTTCAAAAAATTGTATATTTGGTCAACGCAATCCCCCATATATTATTTTGGTTTTTTTAAAAAAATTTTGAAGTAGGGGCCCAGGTGCAGCAGCCACCGGTGGGGTCAAGGGGCAGCGCCCCTTGTGGGCGTCAAGGGGGAAATACCCCCTTACGGGGGTCCAGGGGGTAGCGCCCCCTCGCGAGGTCTGGGGACAGCAGCCCCGACGTGCTTCTATCGTGATACAGGTAGGGTCAAGGGGTAGAGCCCCTCGCCACCAAGCACAAATTCACTATCCAAAATGCTTTGGATTAATTATTTTTTAAATATTTCACTTTAAAAAAGACAAATAAAATAGAATTCTCACCATTGATTATCATTTTGATCAGACGGATGTGATAAAATTCTGTAGCCCTCTTAACATGTGCCTTTTAAAAGGCTTGTTGGGGCCAAAAATTTGTTTTGGGCCAGACGATCATAATCTAATCGTGTGGCCCAAAACAAATTTCAGGCCCCAGCAAGCCTTTTAAAAGTCACATGCTAAAAGGGCCCCAGAATTCAATTACAACCGTTTGATTAAAATAATAATCAATGGTAATGAGTCAAAGGCATAATACATTATCAAAGTGAAATTAGCCCTAAACTATAGGATAATTTACTAATAATGGTGATATTAGCCCGAAAGTAATGAAAATAATATAATATTAATGGCGAATCCAATTAAGATTTATAATTATATTAAAAACTATTGGTGAATCATCTATAATGACGCATAATTTATTTGGTGAAACAACTTAATTTATGGGTTTAAAAAATAATTTCTCAGGGGATTTAACCAAGAATTTTTTTTTTGGTAAAAATCGGGCAATTTAGCCCCTTGCTGGTTGCAATATATTCACCAATTTTGAATTTCTAGATTCAAACTATTCACCAATTGGCAAAGATTCGCCACTAAAAAAATCCCTGGTCCTAATGTTTGTTGAAGATGGTTTGACCTAGTTTAACTCCTTAGGCTAGATCACTCTTTTCCACGTAACAGATATCATCTTTCTACTTAAGCCAATTTCATTTGAAAGTGAAGAAATTTGATGCTTTCTAGACATTTCTAGACTTACAATAGAATTCAACATCATTCTCCTTGAATTTCTTGTAGTCCAGTTTTTATATATTGAGCCCCTTCATGCATATAATCATGAGATCATAAGAATTAAGTATTATAGTTCTTGGTAGAGTCAATGGCATAGGCTCAAACAAATTTAAAGAATTTAGAAGAAATTTAACTATGCCAATTAGGCATGCATGTTTACAATAAAGATTACTTAGAACTGTTGGGACATAAGGAACTAAAGTGGTGTTGTAGAAAATTAAAAGGTACTAGTATGATGATTGTGGGGTTGATGAAACTATAAGAACTTGAGAACTTGTTTAGAAATGTGAACACCTAGTATTGTGAAAGTTAAATTTAGTAGGAAGTTATGAAAGAGATAGGTGTAAGAATATACACAAATGATGTAGTGAAGTGTACATGAATGTGTTGTGAACCTTGTAAAAAATTCAATGATTATTGGAACAAATTGAAGCCTATTTTAAATGGTTACCTAGGAACTTAGAGATAAGATATAAATACTTTTGAGATTTAAAAGAAAATTCAAATGACAAATTGTGAAATTTTAGGAAAGTGTTGTAGGAATAAGTCCAACTTGAAAAAGATAACTCAAGTATATAGTATTAAAAAATTAGGCATTTAATCTAACAAAGATATTTAGTTGTTGGGATGAGGTAAATAGATGTCTAGTAAAAAAATAGAAGGTACTCTTGACTTGAGTATTATAAGAGGTGGGGTTGATGGAAGTTGTAAGAAGAACTTGAGCCCATGTTCTAGGAAATGATCAAGAAGATACATTTGTGAGAGTTATAATTTAGTCCACTAGATGAGGGCCAAGGTCCCAAGGAGACTTGAGAAAGGGATGAAGTAGCACAAAGTGCCATCTAAGAAAGGGTAGAGATTGACACCAAAAGAAAGACTTCAAGACAAAAATTGTACTTTTTAATTTAAGCACTAGAGGTGACCAAAATGAGGAAAGAAAACAAAGACTTGATCTACTAGAAAGAAACATAATTTATGAAAAAATTACACTACTATACACAAAAGGGATTCAAAATACACACCACTAAAAAAAGAGGGAAGTTTTCAACAAGGTGTGTTTAGTTTGTGAGCTTGCAAATACACTGATCATGTTTGTAAATACTGTAACTATGGAGAATAGACTATTCCTATAACCCACTATCCCATCTCTAAGGTATGGTATGATTAAGTTCCTTGGTCTAATTGCTTATTGTTGGTGTGAATGAGGCATATTACCTAACTTGTTTCACATTAGGTCCTATTCACATTTGTTTAGTTAAGTTTACTTAGGGAACACTTAGGATAGTTATCTGTTTGTGTGTCAAGTCATAAGATTAAGACACTTGTCATATTCTTATGATTTCCTATGTTTCACCTTGGCCTATATAACGAAGGGATTCTCATTATAATCGCATTCATACATGTATATTCATGTATTAGATTACATATTTGCATTCTTTGATAGAATAAAATTATTCTTTCATGTTGGGTCTCTCTCATTCTTTCGTTTAAGCTCCTAGATCTTGGATGGCTACCTCCATAGACAAATCATGCATGGTATAGAGCATTACATACCAATTCTTACATGGGATTAGAGATTGTAGAATTATTTCATGTTATTTTTTTGAGAGATCTAGGTTGAAAATCTTGGGTTCTCTTAAAAGATGAGCATGCTCTTCTCTTGAATTAAGTGTTGACCTAGAGAATTAGAAAAACTTGAAATAAATACAAGATTTGGGAGGGTTTCTTCTTTGTGGCTTTGTATTGCAAGTTCATTTTGGAGCATACTAGAGTAAATCCTAGCTTACCATTAAATTCATGGCATCCAAGAAAGTTAGTTTAGACTTTTGATTTGTCCAAATAGGACATCAGAAGCTAGATCTCTAAAGGTTTACAATTGGGAGGTAGTTTATAGATCTACATGGTAGCCGTATTTTAGGAGTACTTTAGGTCAAATTTGACCCTACCATCACATACTATACAAATCATATTATTGAAATATTTGTAGAATATTCTCTATGCAAGAATATTTTATCTGTGTAGACATAATCTAGGTAGACGGTGTACAGAGGTATACAAATAATTTTTAATTTAGTTTTTTTATAATTAAAAAATCAAAATTTTAGGGCATACAGGGTACCCAATGTTTGTAGACATTGTACAAGGCACCTACAAGTATCAAACCCCAATCCCTTATCATACTGGTGAGGTCAAACCAAACCAACAATATATACTAGTAGGAGATTCCTCGACGAGTATCCTTATAGGTCCACCCACCACAATAACAACGTCCTTAGATCTGCCACCACCAAGAATGGTCAAAACCTACTAGAAAACCACCCACATCTCCTTGATCTAGTTTGGCACTAATTGAAGGTGATTTTTAGACTAATCATTGATAGTTTTTAGTGTCTGAGTGGTTTCAAGCAAAAACTATAAGCAATTTTGAGATCTGATAGAATATTCTATCAATAGAGTATATTCCTTCCACCTAGCATATGCTAATATCATCTTGCATCAGCTAATGTTAGTAAGTTTCTTATTGCTAGCCTACCTCTTCATAGATTACAATTTTGATTTTTACACTCAAAATTTAATGGCCTCATTCTCAATCATATTGGCTCCATTTTTTGAGTAATTTTTTTGTTTGGGATAGAATAACAAGACCTTCATAGTGGTGTAGATGGTTTTTATTTTTGGTGTCTATATTTTCTAGAAATTGCATATTTTCATAACTATTGTTGAGTAGTTCTCATTTTGGGAAATTCTAGGGCTTTGTTCAAGCTCATACAATAACACTTTTGGGTGTAATTTTTTTGAAAGTGTTATTTTTTATGTATTTATCATTGTAGTCTTATCTATCCACATATCTATAAAATTTGTACTTTCAACATTGTGGCCTAATTGCAATGTACTAAGTGTTGTGCCTTGCACACACTCCCCATTTTGTCAAATGGAGACCCCCTCTTTTGATTTGGCTTGAGTTTTAGTTTGTCCTCCTTATGGTGATGAGAAAATGAAGTCATGCTCAGGGTGAGTAATTTTCTTCAAATTTGGGCACTTGTGATGATTTGGGTTTGCTTGATGCTTTTCATTATTGATTTGCAAAGAGTTTTGATTATTTTTTTATGCATGAGAAGTAGGTCTTTTTAGCTTTTGTGCTAAAAATAAAGCCTACCAGACGTAGCGTTAAAAACTACTATCACAGGACATTGCGTTGATTTCAGCGACTACATGACATGTCCAGTGCCACTCATTTCTCCTGCATATCCGGTCATGCAACCTTCTCCCACTTTCTCATCTCTAAGTGTTTGACACTCTGTCAACTGTCAGAGGCATTTCTGAGGTGAAATTTAATCTCTTTTCATCATTTGCATACAAAATATCATTGCACATGGAGGTTTCAATGATTTTGGCAATTTGTGTGATGATTCTTGGCAAGTTTGAAGATTTCATTGTGTCGATTAGAAGGGTTCTTAGTGTCAGCTTGAATGTTTTCATTTGTACTTTATTTTAAAATAGGTCAGGCTTCCCCTTTGTTTTATAATTGCATCTATTATTTATGACTTTTTTGAATTCCGTTTGAGATTAAGTAGATGTCTTTATTTTTGCGACACAATGAATGCTATGGTCTTTTCAAACCCTAGTTGTTTTAGTTTTCATTTTGTTGCATAGGGTTTGGATGTTGGATTTCACAGGACTGAGTAGGGCTTTGTGTGTTGATCTTGATTAAATGGTATATTTCTCAACTAAATGGATTAGAACTCATTTTTGGAAAGGAATGATCTAGGGTAGTATAATTATGTTTTAACTTAGAATTTTTGAAAGACCCTCATACAAAACATGCCCTAGGCAGAGAAATTTACGTAGTGCGACTTTTAGGCCTTGATGGATATGTCCACCAGGGACTCTAATGCCTGCTTGTCTAGTGAGGTGATCACCACTTGTTTTAACCCTTAGGAATTTCTAGTTTATTTTGTTTGCACCAAATTTGAGGGGTGATGGACATGTCTGTTGACACCCCAAACTCCCATCTCCTCCAGTGGGCTTCCTTACACCCACTCCATTGCCTTAAAAACTTTTGTAAGGTGTTTGCATGGATTTTGCATGACACCAGATATGTCCACTGACCCTTTAAATCTCTGCATGTCTAATGAGGTTTGTTTTTCCCGCTTCATCGCTTTAGACCGCTTAAGGATACTTTGTGCTAAATTCACGTGATGATGGATATATCCCGCAAGACTTGATTTCTCCATTCATCTGGTGAGGGCCATTTTTTCCACAACCTAATATCCCATCTTGTACTTTCATAGGATGGATTAAGCCTTTCAACGATAAAACCTTAGACTATGAGACATGTCCGTGAAGGCCAAAATCCTTGCTTATCCTATAGGACTTAAACTTCTGCTTTGTCCTATTAAGACCAAAAAACCCACATTTTGTTCAGAATAACCATGGTACTTGTTGTGTGATTACACAACATTCCCTATTTTCCCCCAGCAAAATAGGGACCCAACTTTTTCTATTTTGCTTGGCTTGTTTTGCTTCCCTTTGCTTTGGGCGGTATGGTAAAAATTTGTAGCAAATATATGTCAGGATCCTTGGATCTAGGTCAAATTTTCAAGATTATAATTTCTTCTTACAAACCCTACCAAGTGAAATAGCATAAAATTCTAAGCAGGTTTTCCTTTTGCATCATATCAAAATTCCTTATAATAAAGAAGTTACACGTAGTCAAAGTTTGGTTAACAGGTCATAGGGATATTCATATCATCCTAATATCCAGATATTACTTTAATATCCTAATCCCCAGAAATTGTTAAGTAGTGTGTGACATCTCGACATTCGCTAATATGCAGATGTCAAAATTAAGTCATGTTGAAGGATTAAAGGTCACCCGCATGGATATTAAGTTATCATCCAGATATTAACTTAATGTCCAGACCTTGACTTAATATCCATATTTGAGCCTATATCCATGTCTGTATGACGTCACATTACCCTGATTTTATAAAGATTCTTGATCTAGCTTACGTTACCCAAACATTAGAGCACATGGATATTAACCTCGTTAATATCCAGACCTTTACATAACATCTTGATCCCAATGACATCATATCATATCGGGTTCATAAGGATTCCCAAGTTTGCTTGCATCATTTGGATAGTAACTCATAAGGATATTAACTTTCAAAGATCTGCACCTTATTTTAATATCTAAATCTTGATGATGTCACTTCACCCTAGCTTAACACTTAGGATTTATCCTGTCGACGTCATTAAGATATTAGACCATAGCGATATTTCACACTTTTAATTATCCTGAACTTATTTTAATGTCCCCATTTCAATGACATGACTCTATTACTTTACAATGAAGGAACTTCCTCCTAGTGACGTCATCCAGATATTTCAACCACATGGATATTTTGCACTTATATTATCTAGGCCCCCATGTAGTGCCCCTCCATTTTCACTTTGGTTGTGTCATGAGGAGAGATGAAGGGGAGTGTGAATAGAAGATAAAAAATTGCCTTTTGAGGAATCGATCGAAGGTCGTGTAGGAAAAACATGGCAAGAATTTTTTTGGGAGCCTATAGCATTGGCTCCTTTTGGAACAACATGATCATCATCTAGGGAGGTGAGTTCGACAAAGAAGAAGGAATTATTGAGTCGATTTCATCAACTACATCCTGTCACATAATTCTATTCGGAGCAGAAGGTAAGATCTAAGGAAGTAGATCATGTCATTCTTTTATATTTAATCTGAATAATATTACTCTAGTTACATTGAAATTTTCTTAGAGCAACATGAATATAATAGTTAGTATGCTTTTATTGTTATTCCCACTGCATGATATTTTATGATTACTGTGATGTTGAATCATGCTTTTGGTAGATGGATTGAATAATAGAATCATGGGTGAAGTGCCTTCTGTAGCATTGCCTGTGCTTTTACTAGTGTTGATCCTGCAATTAATGCATTTCTTGAAATGACATTTTTTATGGAAATCTATCGAATAATCCATTAAGTGCTATGATCTTTGTATTCTTTAGAATACATCTCTTTGAGACTTTAGGACAAACTAGTTATATGCCTTATCGGTGCATCATATTTCACAAGTAAAAAGTCGAGTTGGATTATTTACTAATTGATTTCATTTGCCTACAATTTTTTAAGAAATTCAACAAATCCATTTTGTGCATAGCATACAATTATTGCTTCCATGTGATGACATCTTTTCGTGGCACAGGCATTTTATATCTGTATGCGTTTTATATTCGCATCTGCCAATTATCTTTCTTGAAAGTTTTATGTGCTTGCATAACGTATGTGATCGGTGCCTGTGTAATAAAGTCAAAGATACAACTTCATTTGATATACTCATTTCTACGTGATCTCTATAAACAACATATGGATACTAGTGTTATTTTTTTTCTAGAGCTATTTTTATTAGTATCACTTTTTGTGTAGTAGAATCATCTACATAGTCAAAAAATTGTATTGAGATCATAGAAACTGCCAACCATTACATTGGTTGCTGCCAGCTCTTTTCCACAACCATTCAGTCTATTTTGAGACAACCAATGTTAACTTCTACCACACGCTAAAAATAAATCAGTAAATATATTCCTAGCATTCCAAATATCTAAGGGGAGTGCTTCCAAAACAAGGGGCAACTGCTAGTAAACTGGGGGGAAAAGGGCAGTTTGACAAAAACTCTAAGTGGGATTTCTATCTCTACATGTCCAATAAATGGACAGAGTTTCACTATTGTAAAGGGGTGGAGAAATTTAGTTTTTTAGCCTCCATCTCAAAGAAGTCAAGTCAAAAGGGGCCATTATGGTTTAGAAGGTATGGATCTTTCCATAAGTTTGCTATTACATAATGTTGTCATGAGTACAAGTATGTTGGAGAGCTTCTTCTTAAAAGTTTCCTTAGTGTAAAAGGATTGCAATCCATGAGATGCTATCTCTTAAAATGTCATGTTTATGTTCTACTGGAAATAATCTTGCTCCATTTATTTCCAAATGTTTTTATATTCGTATCATGAGCCTTGTTTGTGTCACCACTTTTGTTCATAAATAGGAAGCCTTCACAAATTGGGCATATCCTCATGTATCACATTTCATGAGATTACTTTATCAGGCTGCGTTTGACTTCTTAGTGATGGTGAAATGCCCTAAACTCGCTGATATCTTTCACTACTTGTTTAAACCCTACCATTCCTACGTGCAATCTTGACTATGGTTACTTTTGCTGGTCACTGCTCTAGCAGCAACATGGGGATTTCTCCTACCTCCTCATACTTATCTCATGAATATATTTCACCCGTTACCAGCTCAAGTCGCACCATGGAAGCATTCACTAAACTCATTTTATTTTTATCCTATGCTCATTATTTCATGCCATAATTTCATCTCTCTGAGGATTTCCATCAAACGGTTCACATGCCATATCCATACTTTCACCAATTGCAAATCTATTTCATGCATATCCAATGATCATTGCAATTCCATGCGTTGGCAATCTGCTAATCAGCTTGTGGCCCTATATCTACATCTTCATACACGTCTATCAAAGCATTTATGCATGTTTAGTAAGATTGTTTTAACTGCAAACATGCTATCTTTGCATTCCATAAGATGACATCGCCTTGAAGCATTTTGTCAAACCGTTCACACTTTCCTATTTTGCATGCATACCTACGGAGGCATATTTGAATATAATGCCTGGCATTCACATCTTCACCAGTTGTAATGCTTCAATGGGCACACGCTAACCATATAGTTCCTATTAAAATTGCATTCTATCAGTTTTATGTGGGCACGATTATCATCACCAGTGAGCTTGTTGGATTCTACCTCCATCTCTTAAAGTGCGCTATTCTTAGAAAATGAATTGAAACTAACACTTAATCTTTTCTATACCTAAATATAGCATTTAAATGCTCTCTCCTTAAAATCTGGTGTTGAATAAATTAAAGAAAGATTGATAATCGATACATTTCTAAATCCTTCATCCTTTAACCTGAGTTATCTTGGTCTATATTTATAGAAAGATTTATTATGACTCTTAGATTCTATAAATAAAAAGATTTGATAGAAAGTTAGTTTTGTAGATTTTATATTGCAGTTAAACCCCATTGTCGCCAGTTTCATAGTTAGTGTTAATCACAACTACGATATGACAAAGTGCCGAATAATGAGGTTATAGATCATTTCATATGAATTTTTAGCTCTAAGATTTCAATTGTAACCCTCTTCAATCGATCTAATTCTAGTACCACCCTTGTAATCTTATGTTTGGAAGTTTCTAAATCCAAATTGTAGTATGAACATAGCTTTCTTGTCTCTATTAACATTTTGATGTTCTTAATGGTTCCTTATTAAAGTACAGTTTGTGGTTAGGATTTATGATGAAAACTTACTTCTAGGTTTTTCATTTAAAAATAGTTATCCTAGGATATAGAAAGAAATATTCTCTAGACTAGTGGTTCAAGTTTACATCATCATGACCATAAACATTTTGGTAGTGATTATTAGGTAAAATTTAGTGATATCCTGATTAGTTCTTTGATAGTGTATTTTTATATTCAAAAACTTCATTTCTATGTTAAGTTATTTACTTTTACGAAAGTCATCAACTTCTTAGTTATCACAATTATCATGTTGCTCTATCAAAATTATCATAGTTTCTCGGTAGTCCTCTCTATAATACCCTTGCGGACTTATACCATGAACTGTGACCTGGCCCTTATTGGAATTAACTCATGTATTAGATTTTATTTTCATTATGAGTAATAATATCATGGGAGGTTGATAAAATGAAGTTTAGGTGAAATGAAGATAGTAAAATATTATTTCTATTCTTAATAGATTTTCTGTATGATTGAAAGTAGATTTAGAAGGATATGTTACTTATATGGTTAACCTTAGAACTCACGATTATTTCTTTAGGCATATTATCACTTTTATCAAAATAATTTACTTTACTTATTGGGTTGAGGCTGATCTATTTATAGATGTCGAATTTAATTACTTCCATTTTCAACCTAATATTTATAGTATGTTTTGATAGAGGATTAGAAAGATCAATATCTAAGTTTAAATAATTATGCAAGAGATTCATTTAGATTGTTTGTGACATGTGAACATGTTTCTTTGTCTAAATATATTTTATTTGATAAATTCCTTATTATAATTAAATAGAAGTAGATTCTTTATTAAGATACTTCATTTCGATATATATGTGTGTGTGTGTGTGTGTGTGTGTGTGTGTGTGTGTGTGTGTGTGTGTGTGTGTGTGTGTGTGTGTGTGTGTGTTATCTTGGAAGGTTAATATTAACCCTGTTTTAGAAGAAAGAATGTTCTTTATAGAGGAGGGATTATGATTATCTTATTCTTTTCTTGTAAAGCTTATAAAAGATTATTTGTGAATTGAATGGATGATGAAAGGTAGTTATACCATAAGCTTGTTTTATATTTTTACATGCAGTGAAAAATTGTATATTTGTATTTAGAGATGAATTTATATACATGAATGGGTTCATAGAAGAAACTTGGTTGAGGTTTTATGATGGAATTAAGATTGACTAATGTTTCCATAAAATAATGAATATCTTTTGTACGATAATATATGTCTTAATGGTTACTGACTTTTCTTAATCTTGAATAATGCTTTAGAAATTACTATTATAGGATGTACTTTATTCCTTTTGAGATATTGTATTTAAGTCAACCTTACAGTTGCAAGACAAGTCCTCGAACTATGAAGTCTTTGCGCTACGCGTACATAGGCAAGGCCATCATGAGCCCCCGAGACTTTAGGTAGACCCTTAGGGCCTTAGGTTGTGACTTCATGGAATTGATTTTTGTGTAATTAATAATCATGTAGGTCTAATGTTTGTTTAGATGTACAGTATGAGACCTTTAGTCATGTAGGACTCAAAAGCTAAGGAAGCACCTTTATAATTGGCATATGGATGGTCATCTAGCACTAGGGTAAATCGGTATACATATGTATAATTTATATTTGATATATTGTATCTAACATTTCAATTATGATGAATGTGATATATTCTGTTATGAAATCTGAGCTTTACTAAGTTAAGATTTGTAAATTTTATCTATCACGCAATTAATTTCATTATTGTTATCTATCAATATTTTCAGAGATACGCATTACAAAAAGTGTGTATGTGTTCAATTGATGCATTTAGACTTAGAACAAACCATGGTTATTTTGGTTGTGTTCATGAGTAGTAATGAGTTTTTGGTATATGGTTGAATGTTGCTTAATTTCAATATTGTAGTCATGTTATCCCTAGAGATGTTAGTTAACTTGTTGAAATTCAGACTATGTTATAGTTTGTTAACATTATTTCTATTTTAAAAAAAAATCCTCCTTTTTAATGCTTTAATTGACTTATCTCTAGGGTTGCATGGCAGGGCATTACATTTGGTATCAGAACAAAGTTTTAGTATTGGGATCTCTAGTTAAGGTTGTTGCCCATGTTGAGTTATAGTAATTCTTTTTATGCATGTGATAGGAACTCTTGTGTTGGATAACATGCTTTAATCTAAACACCTAGACTGATGTATTGGATAGATGATCATGATATTGAGATTCAACATTGTGTGATACGTAGAAAAGTAGAGTGGAAGAAAAATGGAAAAGGGAAGGGGATAGCAAGTAATGTTATGATTTTGCAAAGGGAATCACATTGGTTATGGGAATAAATGTACTTATGGTAGTAATGAAATTATGTATGAAAATATAATCTTCCCCTGTAAATGTGGAAAACTACTAACTATGCATTGGTTGAGTGTTGTGAGTACCCCGTACATGCTTTGTGTGCCCATGGGATGGTGATTCTAGGTACCCATCCATGGGGAATGTCTATATTTTTGGTGTGGGATTAGCCATACCATTACGTGTGTTTGTATGTTTGTTACTCGATTGAGGGCCAACCCTTCTGTGGTTGAAAAATATATATATAAAAGAGTAGCCAAAAGTTAGATTCCTAGATTCTCTTCTTTTGGTTCTCTAGTCCCTCAGTTTGTGAAGGGGTACTAGTAGCCACAAAGTTCCTTGGGCGAAGTGTGTAGCATATGCTTATGACGGTGCAGAGCGGTCCCTTACTCAAACGAACCTGAGGAAAAGTACTCACTACTTCCCCTTATGATGGATCAGGGTACTTGATCCATATGTGTTAGCCTAATCTCCACAGTTTTTGAGATCTGGATGGTATTTCTTGGAGGATCATTTACCTTGTCTCCACGAAAGGTATGATATGCCACATGAGTTGTTAGTTGGGGGCCACAGTTTAGGACCTGCATGGACAACCCAACTGGAACTATGTGATGACATGAGTCATCACTTGGGGGTCAGGTTCTAGGACCTGCATGGATTACCCAAGTGAGACCATGTGCCCCATGTATATTTTGAGGTCGTGGAGAGAGATTTGTTACCCATGCTGAGATAGATCCTATATGTGCACATGTTTCGACATGATGTAATATGTAAAATCCCACACCCCACTGATGTTCTGACACAGTGCAGGTGATGATGTCGTGTTGCTGATGGTAGTGAGCTGGGCTTGAGGACATGATGCCACATGCTTAGACACATGAAGGTACACTATGATATTGTGTTATAGCCTACTTGTGTGATGAGCGTAATGGGGCCTTGCACACTTGTAGAGGGATACTCATTTTTGCTTTCAATAATGTTTGGGTCAGTTAGCATATGGGTATGTCCTAGCCATGTATACCTCTGGCTACAGTGAGTACCTGTGTGTGCCTTTTCCATGAGGTGTTGCTATGCGGAGTGTGTTCTATGCATTCCTACTTCTGCAGAGCCACAGACACACTACCATGTAGTATACAACCAGTACGTGCCTTCTCCAGCTGGCGTATGACCATACTGCACTGAGACACAATGCAAGATGTGGTCGAGGTGTACATTCCATGTGGGTAGCCAAGGAATGCGTGGGCCAATTGGTTAGTCCATGCCACATGATGACGTGATGCAGGGTGTAGCTAAGCAGTACGCTCTAAGCCATGTGGATGACATGCTCACTCTGCACCACATGAGGGCTACTGCTATAGTTGGAAGTTGTTCCCTCCCTCATTTGGTGGCTAGTATCTAGTCACACAGTGTTGTACAGTGTAATTTCAAAGATTATGGACTTTCTTTATGGTTATTGGTGATTTTTCTATTATTTGTGAAGGCCAACACCTTGTTTCTAATTGATTGTGATGGTTTAGCCACACTTTGTGATCTTATTTGCAAGTAACCCTCGTGGTTACATTTGATTTAATGTTGAAATTGCACGCATTTCTTCCTTTATTGTTGAAATTAAATGTTTATTAAATCTTTCTTTCTAACTTTGGTGGCTAAACTAGTTTATCTTTATTGTTTTCGATGTCGATCATGTGTTGTATTGTGATTCCTCTCCAAGGACATATGAGGCAGACTTGTTGATTGTATACAAGGAAGCAGACACAGGGAACCTTGAGGATGGGGGTATGTGAGGCTGTTATACAGCTAGGACCCACTACCCACCTATGTGTGATGACTATCTCTTAGAGGCTAATCACCTTATACAACAAGAGAGAGGTCATTGTGGTCTTGTTTGGATGGTTTCACCCTGTGTGTGTGGGCTAACACCAACAAACCACTGAGTGTGAGGTATGGATTATATGAGATGGATATTGGCTCTTGCCTCATGGATTATGTATCATGGATTAGTATGTTGCTTTAGGGTATCCAGATGGACCCTTGTGTAGCCTTGTGATGTAATTCCTGGTGATGTGAATTTGTGTGTATGTGAAGAATGTATGATAAATCATTAATGCGGTACTTATGAAGTGATAGATTGTGTTTGGATGTAGTGTGGTGCAATAATTATAGTAAAATTTCTAGCTTTCAAACGTTGGGTACTGAATAGAAAAATGTGTGTTTTATGTGTATACATATGGTGACATTTTATAGCCATCTGACCTATGGATTGTTTAACAGCACTCGGAAGAGGAATTACAATGGAGGTATATTTGAATTGAATACTTTAAATGATTGATGACATGATAATTTCTACTAGTTAGGATTAAAAGGTGCAATATTTTCTTTGTCCTGAAGAAACTGACAGGGTGTTAATGTTAACATGTAAGAATTATGAGTGATATTTGAAATGTAAGCTTTGATTGTGTTACTGTTGTGACATTGAAAACTAGAAGGGTAGATTATGTTTGAAATGGAGTATATAAGTTTATATTTTAGTGAGAAAAATTGCTCCCTTAGGTAAACTAGTGTATATTATTTCATGAGATGAATCAACCATGATGAGGGTATTAACATGTTATGTTTCCACCCTAGTTGCGACTTCTAGGAGTAAGTCAAGTTTTAGGGGGGGGAGAATGTAGTGCCCCTCCATTTTCACTTTGGCTGTGTCATGAGGAGAGCTAAAGGGGAGTGTGAACAGAAGATAAAAAAATCACCTTTCAAGGAATCGATCGAAGCCCGTGGAGGAAAAACACGACAAGAATTTTTTTGGGAGCCTATAGCATCAACTCCTTTCGGAACAACATGATCATCATCCAAGGAGGTGAGTTTGACAAAGAAGAAGGAATTATTGAGTTGATTTCATCAACTACATCCTATCAGATTGATTCTATTTGGAGCAGAAGGTAAGATCTAAGGAAGTAGATCATCTCATTCTTTTATATCTAAATCTGAATAATATTACTCTAGTTACATTGAAATTTTCTTAGAGAAACATGAATATAACAGTTAGTATACTTTTATTGTTATTCCCACTACATGATATTTTATGACTACTGTGACATTGAATCATTTTTTTGGTAGATGGAATGAATAATAGAATCATGGGTGAAGTGCCTTCTGTAGCATTGCATGTGCTTTTACTAGTGTTGATCTTGCAATTAATGCATTTCTTAAAATGACATTTTTATGTAAATCTATCAAATAATCCATTAAGTGCTATGATCTCTATATTCTTTAGAATACATCTCTTTGAGACTTTAGGACAAACTAGTTATGTGCCTTATCGGTGCATTGTATTTCACAAGCAAAAAGTCGAGTTGGATTATTTACCAATTGATTTAATTTGCCTAAAAGTTTTTACTAAATTCAACAAATCTATTTTGTGCATAGCATACAATTATTGTTCCACGTGATGACATCTTTTCATGGTACAGGCATTTTATAACTATATGCATTTTATATTCCCATCTACCAATTATCTTTCTTGAAAGTTTTATGTGCTTGCTTAACGTATGTGATCCGTGCTTGTGTAATAAAGTGAAAGATACATCTTCATTTTCTATACTCATTTCTACATGATCTCTATAAATAACATATGGATACTAGAGTTATTTTTTTACCAGAGCTAATTTTATTAGTATCACTTTTTGTGTAGTAGAATCATCTACATTGTCGCAAAATTGTATTGAGATAACAAAAACTGCCAACCATTACATTGGTTACTGCTAGCTATTTTCCACAACCATTCAGTCTATTTTGAGACAACCGATGTTAACTTCTGCCACACACTAAAAATAAATCAGTAAATATATTCCTAGCATTCCGAATATCTAAGGGGAGTGCTTCAAAAACAAGGGGCAATTACCGGTAAATTGGGGGGAAAAGGGCAATTCGACAAAAACTCTAAGTGGGATTTCTCTCTCTGCATGTCCAATAAATGGACAGAGTTTCACCATTCTAAAGGGGCGGAGAATTTTAGTTTGTTATCCTCCATCTCAAAGGAGTACAGTCAAAAGGGGCCATTATGGTTTAGAAGGTATGGATCTTTCCATAAGTCTGCTAGTACATAATGTTGTCATGAGTACAGGTATGTTGGAGAGCTTCTTCTTAAAAGTTTCCTTAGTGTAAAAGGATTGCAATCCATGAGATGCTATCTCTTAAAATGTCATGTTTATGTTCTGCTGGAAAGATTCTTGCTCCATTTATTTCCAAATGTTTTTATACTTGTATCATGAGCCTTGTTTGTGTCACCACTTTTGTTCATAAATAGGAAGCCTTCACAAATATGGCATATCCTCATGTATCACATTTCATGAGATTACTTTATAAGGCTACGTTTGACTTCTTAGTGATGGTGAAATGGCCTAAACTCACCGATATCTTTCACTACTTGTTTAAACCCTACCATTCCTACGTGCAATCTTGACTATGGTTACTTTTGCCGGTCACTTCTCTAGCAGCAACACGGGGATTTCTCCTACCTCCTCATACTTATCTCATCAATATATTTCACCGGTTACCAGCTCAAGTCGCACCATGGAAACATTCACTAAACTCATTTTATTTTTATCTTGTGCTCATTGTTTCATGCCATAATTTCATCTCTCTGAGGATTTCCAACAAACGGTTCACATGCCATATCCATACTTTCACCAATTGCAAATCTATTTCATGCATATCCAATGATCATTGCAATTCCATGTGTTGGCAATCTACCAATCATCTTGTGTCCCTGTATCTACATCTTCATACACGTCTATCAGAGCATTTATGCATTTTTAGTAAGATTGTTTTAACTGCAAACGTGCTATCTTTGCATTCCATAAGATGACATCGCCTTGAAGCATTTTGTCAAACTGTTCACACTTTCCTATTTTACATGCATACCTACGGAGGCATATCTGAATATAACACCCAGCGTTCGCATCTTCACCGGTTGTAACGCTTCAATGGGCACACACTAACCATATAGTTCCTATTAAAATTACATTCTATTAGTTTTATGTGGGCACGATTATCATCACCAGTGAGTTTGCTGGATTCTACCTCCATCTCTTAAAGTGCACTATTCTTAGAAAATGAATTGAAACCAACGCTTAATCTTTTCTATACCTAAATTTAGCATTTAAATGCTCTCTCCTTAAAATCTGGTGTTGAATAAATTAAAGAATGATTGATAATCGGTACATTTCTAAATCCTTCATCCTTTAACCTAAGTTATCTTGGTCTATATTTATAGAAAGATTTATTACGACTCTTAGATTCTATAAATGAAAAGATTTGATAGAAAGTTAGTTTCATAGATTTTATATTGTAGTTAAACCCCATTGTCACCAGTTTCATAGTTAGTGTTAATCACAACTATGATATGGCAAAGTGCCGAATAATGAGGTTATAGATCATTTCATATGAATTTTTAACTCTAAGATTTCAATTGTAACCCTCTTCAATCGATCTAATTCTAGTGCCACCCCTGTGATCTTATGTTTGGAAGTTTCTAAATCCAAATTGTAGTATGGACATAGCTTTCCTGTCTCTATTAATATTTTGATGTTCTTTATGATTCCTTATTAAAGTACGGTTTGTGGTTAGGATTTATGATGAAAACTTACTTCTAGGGTTTTCATTTAAAAATAGTTATCCTAGGATATAGAAAGAACTATTCTCTAGACTAGTGGTTCAAGTTTACATCATCATGATCATAAACATTTTGGTAGTGATTATTAGGTAAAATTTAGTGATATCCTTACTAGTTCTTTGATAGGGTGTTTTTATGTTTGAAAACTTCATTTCTATGTTAAGTTATTTACTTTTACGAAAGTCATCAACTTCATAGTTATCACAATTATCATGTTGCTCTATCAAAATTATCGTAGTTTCTCGGTAGTCCTCTCTATAATACCCTTGTGGTCTTATACCATGAATGGTGACTAGGACATTATTGGAATTAACTCATGTATTAGATTTTATTTTCATTATGAGTTATAATATCATGGGAGGTTGATAAAATGAAGTTTAGGTGAAATGAAGATAGTAAAATATTATTTATGTTCTTAATAGATTTTCTATATGATTGAAAGTAGATTTAGAAGGATGTGTTACTTACATGGTTAACCTTAGAACTCATGATTAATTCTTTAGGCATATTATCACTTTTATCAAAATAATTTACTTTACTTATTGGGTTGAGGCTGATCTATTTATAGATGTCAAATTTACTTTAGTTCCATTTTCAACCTAATATTTATAGTATGTTTTGATAGAGGATTAGAAAGATCAATACCCAAGTTGAAATAATTATGCAAGAGATTCATTTGGATTGCTTGTGACATGTGAACATGTTTCTTTGTCTAAATATATTTTATTTGATAAATTCCTTATTATAATTATATAGAAGTAGATTCTTTATCAGGATACTTCATTTCGATATATATGTATATATATGTGTGTTATCTTGGAAGGTTAATATTAACCCTGTTTTAGAAGAAAGAAAGTTCTTTATAGATGAGGGATTATGATTATCTTATACTTTTCTTGTAAAGCTTATAAAAGCTCATTTGTGAATTGAATGGATGATGAGAAGTAGTTATACCATAAGCTTGTTTTATTTTTTTACATGCAGTGAAAAATTGTATATTTGTATTTAGAGATGACATTATATATATGAATGGGTTTGTAGAAGAAACTTGGTTGAAGTTTTATGATGGAATTAAGATTGACTAATGTTTCCTTGAAATAATGAATATCTTTTGTGTGATTATATATGTCTCAATGGTTACTGACTTTTCTTAATCTCGAATAATGCTTTAGAAATTACTATTATAGTATGTACTTTATTCCTTTTGAGATATTTTATTTAAGTCAACCTTACAATTGCAAGACAAGTCCCCGAACTATGAAGTCTCTGCGCTACGTGTACGTAGGCAAGGCCATCATGTGTCCCCAAGACTTTAGGTCGGCCCTTAGGGCCTTAGGTTGTCACTTCATGGAATTGATTTTTGTGTAATTAATAATCATGTAGGACTAATGTTTCTTTAGATGTATAGTATGAGACCTTTAGTCATGCAGGGCTCAGAAGCTAAGGAAGCACCTTTCTAATTGGCGTATGGATGATCATCTGGCACCAGGGTAAATGGGTATACATATGTATAATTTATATTTGATATATTTTATCTAACATTTCAATTACGATGAATGTGATATACTCTGTTATGAAATCTAAGCTTTACGAAGTTAAGATTTGTAAATTGTATCTATCACACAATTAATTTAATTATTGTTATCTATCAATATTTTTAGAGATAAGCATTACAAAAAGTGTGTGTGTATGTGTTCAATTGATGCATTTAGACTTAGTACAAACCATGGTTATTTTGGTCGTGTTCGTGAGTAGTAATGAGTTTTTGGTGTATGGTTGAATGTTGCTTAATTTCAATACTGCAGTCATGTTATCCCTAGAGATGTTAGTTAACTTGTTGAATCCAGACTATGTTATAGTTTGTTAACATTATTTCTATTTAAAAAAAAAATTCTACCTTTTTATTGCTTTAGTTGACTTATCTCTAGGGTTGCATGGCGGGGCATTACATTTGGTATCAGAGAAAAGTTTCAGCACTGGGATCTCTGGTTAAGGTTGTCTCCCATGTTTAGTTATAGTAATTCTTTTTATGCATGTGATAGGAACTCTTGTGTTGGATAAAATTCTTTAATCTAAACACCTAGACTAATGTATTGGATAGATGATCATGATATTGAGATTCAGCATCGTGTGATATGTAGAAAAGCAGAGTGGAAGAAAACTGGAAAAGGGAAGGGGATAGTAAGTAATGTTATGATTTTGCAAAGGGAATCACATTGGTTATGAGAATAAATGTACTTATGGTAGGAATGAAATTGTGTATGAAAATATAATCTTCCCCTGTAAATGTGGAAAACCAATAATTGTGCATTGGTTGAGTGTTGTGAGTACCCCGTACATGCTTTGTGTGCCCATGGGATGGTGATACTAGGTACCCATCCATGGGGAATGTGTGTATTTTTGGTGTGGGATTAGCCATACCATTACATGTGTTTGTATGTTTGTTACCAGATTGAGGGCCAACCCTTGTGTGGTTGAATATATATAAGAGTAGCCAAAAGTTAGATTCCTAGATTCTCTTCTTTTGGTTGTCTAGTCCCTCAGTCTGTGAAGGGGTAGTAGCAGCCACAAAGTTCCTTGGGTCGAGTGTGCAGTGTACACTTATGATGACACAGAGCGGTCCCTCTCTCAACCGAACCTGAGGAAACGTACTCACTACTTCCCCTTATGATGGATCAGGGTACTTAATCCATATGTGTTAGCCTAATCCCCACAATTTCTAAGCATCTAGATGGTATTTCTTGGAGGTTCATTTACCTTGTCTCCATGAAAGATATGATATGCCACATGAGTTGTCAGTTGGGGGCCAGGGTCTAGGACCTGCATGGACAACCCAACTGGAACTATGTGATGACATGAGTCATCACTAGGGGGCCAGGGTCTAGGACCTGCATGGATAACCCAAGTGAGACCATGTGCCCCATGTATATTTTGAGATCTAGCATGTGGAGAGAGATTTGTTACCCATGCTGAGACAAATCTCATATATGCACATGTTCTAAGATGATGCAATAGGTACGATGCCACACCCCACTGATGTTCTGACATAGTGCTGGTGATGATGTTGTGTTGCTGATGGCAGTGAGATGGGCTCAAGGACATGATGCCACGTGCTTAGACACGTGAAGGTGCACTATGAGATTGTGTTATAGCCTACTTGTGTGATGAGCATAATGGGGCCTCGTACACTTGTAGAGGGATACTCATGTTTGCTTTCGATAATGTTTGGGTTGGTTAGCATATGGGTATGTCCTAGCCATGTATATCTTTGTCTATGGTGAGTACCTCCATGTGCCTTTTCCACGAGGTGTGGCTATGCAGAGTGTGTTCTGCGCGTGCCTACTTCCGCAGAGCCACAGACACATTTCCATGCAGTATATGGCCAGTATGTACCTTCTCTGGCTGGTGTATGACCATGCCGTGCAGAGACGTGATGTGGGATGTGGCTGAGGTGCACATTCCATGCGGGCAGCCAAGGAGTGCATGGGCCAGCTGGTTAGTCCATGCTGTGTGACGACGCGATGCAGGGTGTAGCCGAGGAGTACACTCTGAGCCATGTGGATGGCATGCTCACTCCGCACCACATGAGGGCTACTGCTATAGCTGGACGTTGTTCCCTCCTTCCTCATTTGGTGGCTAGTATATAGTCACACAGTGTTGTACAGTGTAATTTTGAAGATTATGGACTTTCTTTATGGTTATTGATGATTTTCTATTGTTTGTGAAGGTCGACACCTTGTTTCTAATTGATTGTGATGGTTTAGCCACACGTTGTGATCTTATTTGCAAGTAACCCTCGTGGTTAAATTTGATTTAATGTTGAAATTACACGCATTTCTTATTTTATTGTTGAAATTGAATTTTTATTAAATCTTTCTTTTTGACTTTGGTAGCTAAACTAGTTTATCTTTATTGTTTTTGATGTCGATCATGTGTTGTATTGTGATTCCTCTCCAAGGACGTATGTGGCAGACTTGTTGAGTGTATGTGAGGAAGCAGACGTAGGGAACCTTGAGGATGGGGGTATGTGAGGATGTTAAACAGCTAGGACTCACTACCCACCTATGTGTGATGACTATCTCTTAGAGGCTAATCACCTTATACAACAAGAGAGAGGTCATTATGGTCTTGTTTGGATGGTTTCACCCTGTGTGTGTGGCCTAACACCAACAAACCACTGAGTGTGAGGTATGGATTATGTGAGATGGATATTGGCTCTTGGCTCATGGATTATGTATCATGGATAAGTATGCTGCTTTACGGTATCCAGATGGACCCTTGTGTAGCCTTGTGACGTAATTCCCAGTGATGTGAATTTGTGTGTATATGTGAAGAATGTATGATAAATCATGAATGTAGTACTTATGAAGTGATAGATTGTGTTTGGATTTAGTGTGGTGATATAAATATAGTAAAATGTCTAGCTTTCAAATGTTGGGTACTGAATGGAAAAATGTCTGTTTTATGTGTATACATATGTTGACATTTTATAGCCATCTGACCTATTGATTGTTTAACAACACTCAGAAGAGGAATTATAATGGTGGTATATTTGAATTAAATACCTTAAATGATTGATGATATGAGAATTTCTACTAGTTAGGATTAAAAGGTACAATATTTTCTTTGTCTTGAAGAAATTGACTGCGTGTTAATGTTAACATGTAAGAATTCTGAGTGATTTTTGAAATGTAAGCTTTGATTGTGTTACTATTGTGACATTGATAACTAGAAGGGTAGATTATGTTTGAAATGGAGTATATAAGTTTATATTTTAGTGAGAAAAATTCCTCCCTTAGGTAAACTAGTGTATATTATTTCATGAGATGAATCAACCGTGATGTGGGTATTAACATGTTATGTTTCCACCCTAGTTGCGACTTCCAGGAGTAAGTCAAGTTTTAGGGGGGGAGAATGTAGTGCCCCTCTGTTTTCACTTTGAAAGTGTCATGAGTAGAGCTGAAGGGGAGTGTGAACAGAAGATAAAAAAATTGCCTTTCAAGGAATCAATTGAAGGCCATGGAGGAAAAACACGACAATATTTTTTTTGGGAGCCTATAGCATCAGCTCCTTTTGGAACAACATGATAATCATCCAGGGAGGTGAGTTCAACAATGAAGAAGGAATTATTGAGTCAATTTCATCAACTACATCCTGTCACATTGATTCTATCCAGAGCAGAAGGTAAGATCTAAGGAAGTAGATCATGTCATTCTTTTATATCTAAATCTGAATAATATTACTCTAGTTACATTGAAATTTTCTTAAAGCAACATGAATATAACAGTTAGTATGCTTTTATTGTTATTCCCACTGCATGATATTTTATGATGGCTGTGATGTAGAATCATGCTTTTGGTAGATGGATTGAATAATAGAATCATGGGTGAAGTGCCTTCTATAGCATTGCTTGTGCTTTTACTAGTGTTGATCCTATAATTAATGCATTTCTTGAAATGATATTTTTATGTAAATCTATCAAATAATCCATTAAGTGCTATGATCTCTATATTCTTTAGAATACATCTCTTTGAGACTTTAGGACAAACTAGTTATGTGCCTTATCGGTGCATCGTATTTCACAAGTAAAAAGTTGAGTTGGATTATTTACCAATTGATTTCATTTGCCTAAAATTTTTAAGAAATTAAACAAATCTATTTTGTGCATAACATACAATTATTCCTTCCATGTGATGACATCTTTTCGTGGCATAGGTGTTTTATATCTGTATGTGTTTTATATTCCCATCTACCAATTATCTTTCTTGAAAGTTTTATGTGCTTGCATAACGTATGTGATCGGTGCCTGTGTAATAAAGTGAAAGATACATCTTCATTTGCTATACTCATTTTTGTGTGATCTCTATAAACAACATATGGCTACTAGAGTTATTTTTTTCCAGAGCTAATTTTATTAGTATCACTTTTTGTGTAGTAGAATCATCTACATATTCGCAAAATTGTATTGAGATAACAAAAACTACCAACCGTTACATTGGTTACTGCCAACTCTTTTCCACAAACATTTGGTCTATTTTGAGACAACCGACGTTAACTTCTACCACACGCTAAAAATAAATAAGTAAATATATTCCTAGCATTCTGAATATCTAAGGGGAGTGCTTCAAAAACAATGGGCAACTGCCGGTAAACTGGGGGGAAAAGGGCAATTCAACAAAAACTCTAAGTGGGATTTCTCTCTCTGCATGTCCAATAAATGGACAAAGTTTCACCATTGTAAAGGGTGGAGAACTTTAGTTTTTTAGCCTCCATCTCAAAGGAGTCCATTCAAAAGGAGCCATTATGATTCAGAAGGTATGGATCTTTCCATAAGTCTGCTAGTACATAATATTGTTATGAGTACAGGTATGTTGGAGAGATTCTTCTTAAAAGTTTCCTTAGTGTAAAAGGATTGCAATACATGAGATGATATCTCTTAAAATGTCATGTTTATGTTCTGCTGGAAAGATTCTTGCTCTATTTATTTCCAAATGTTTTTATACTCGTATCATGAGCCTTGTTTGTGTCACCACTTTTGTTCACAAATAGGAAGCCTTCACAAATTGGGCATATCCTCATGTATCACATTTCGTGAGATTACTTTATCAGGCTGCATTTGACTTCTTAGTGATGGTGAAATGGCCTAAACTCGTTGATATCTTTCACTATTTGTTTAACCCCTACCATTCCTACGTGCAATCTTGACTATGGTTACTTTTGCCGGTCATTGCTCTAGCAGCAACATGGGGATTTCTCCTACCTCCTCATACTTATCTCATCAATATATTTCACCCATTACCAGCTCAAGTCACACCATGGAAGCATTCACTAAACTCATTTTATTTTTGTCCTATGCTCATTGTTTCATGCCATAATTTCATCTCTCTGAGGATTTCCATCAAACGGTTCACATGCCATATCCATACTTTCAACAATTGCAAATCTATTTCATGCATATCCGATGATCATTGCAATTCCATGCATTGGCAATCTGCCAATCAGCTTGTGGTCCTATATCTACATCTTCATACATGTCTATCAGAGCATTTATACATGTTCAGTAAGATTGTTTTAACTGCAAACATGCTATCTTTGCATTCCATAAGATGACATCACCTTGAAGCATTTTGTCAAACCGTTCACACTTTCCTATTTTGCATGCATACCTATGGAGGCATATCTAAATATAACACCTGGTGTTCGCATCTTCACCAGTTGTAATGCTTCAATGGGCACATGCTAACCATATAGTTCCTGTTAAAATTGCATTCTATCAGTTTTATGTGGGCACGATTATCATCACCAGTGAGCTTGTTGGATTCTACCTCCATCTCTTAAAGTGTGATAGAAAATCAATTGAAACCAATGCTTAATCTTTTCTATACCTAAATATAGCATTTAAATGCTCTCTCCTTAAAATTTGGTGTTGAATAAATTAAAGAAAGATTGATAATCGGTACATTTCTAAATCCTTCATCCTTTAACCTAAGTTATCTTGGTCTATATTTATACAAAGATTTATTACGACTCTTAGATCTTATAAATGAAAAGATTTGATAGAAAGTTAGTTTCGTAGATTTTATATTGCAGTTAAACCCCATTGTTGCCAGTTTCATAGTTAGTGTTAATCACAACTACGATATGGTAAAGTGCCAAATAATGAGGGTATAGATCATTTCATATGAATTTTTAACTCTAAGATTTCAATTGTAACCCTCTTGAATCGATCTAATTCTAGTGTCACCCTTGTAATCTTATGTTTGGAAGTTTCTAAATTCAAATTGTACTATGAGCATAGCTTTCCTATCTCTATTAACATCTTGATGTTCTTAATGGTTCCTTATTAAAGTACGGTTTGTGGTTAGGATTTATGATGAAAACTTACTTCTAGGTTTTTCATTTAAAAATAGTTATCCTAGGATACAGAAAGAACTATTCTCTGGACTAGTGGTTCAAGTTTACATCATCATGACCATAAACATTTTGGTAGTGATTATTAGGTAAAATTTAGTGATATCCTTACTAGTTCTTTGATAGGGTATTTTTATATTCAAAAACTTCATTTCTATGTTAAGTTATTTACTTTTATGAAAGTCATCAACTTCTTAGTTATCGCAATTATCATGTTGCTCTATCAAAATTATCGTAGTTTCTCGGTAGTCCTCTCTATAATACTCTTGTGGACTTATACCATGAACAGTGACTGGCCATTATTGGAATTAACTCATGTATTAGATTTTATTTTCATTGTGAGTTATAATATCATGGGAGGTTGATAAAATGAAGTTTAGGTGAAATGAAGATAGTAAAATATTATTTATGTTCTTAATAGATTTTCTATATGATTGAAAGTAGATTTAGAAGGATGTGTTACTTATATGGTTAACCTTAGAACTCATGATTAATTCTTTAGGCATATTATCACTTTTATCAAAATAATTTACTTTACTTATTGGGTTGAGGCTAATCTATTTATAGATGTCAAATTTACTTTAGTTCCATTTTCAACCTAATATTTATAGTATGTTTTGATAGAGGATTAGAAAGATCAATACCCAAGTTGAAATAATTATGCAAGAGATTCATTTGGATTGCTTGTGACATGTGAACATGTTTCTTTGTCTAAATATATTTTATTTGATAAATTCCTTATTATAATTATATAGAAGTAGATTCTTTATCAGGATACTTCATTTCGATATGTGTGTGTGTGTGTGTGTGTGTGTGTGTGTGTGATCTTGGAAGGTTAATATTAACCTCATTTTAGAAGAAAGAATGTTCTTTATAGAGGAGGGATTATGATTATCTTATACTTTTCTTGTAAATCTTATAAAATCTTATTTATGAATTGAATGGATGATGAGAGATAGTTATACCATAAGCTTGTTTTATTTTTTTACATGCAGTGAAAAATTGTATATTTGTATTTAGAGATGACTTTATATATATGAATGGGTTCATAGAAGAAACTTGGTTGAAGTTTTATGATGGAATTAAAATTGACTAACGTTTCCTTGAAATAATGAATATCTTTTGTGCGATTATATATGTCTCGATGGTTACTGACTTTTCTTAATCTCTAGTAATGCTTTAGAAATTACTATTATATGATGTACTTTATTCCTTTTGAGATATTGTATTTAAGTCAACCTTACAATTGCAAGATAAGTCCCTGAACTACGAAGTCTCTGCACTACGTTTACGTAGGCAAGGCCATCATGAGCCCCCGAGACTTTAGGTCGGCCCTTAGGACCTTAGGTTGTCACTTCATGGAATTAATTTTTGTGTAATTAATAATCATGTAGGACTAATGTTTCTTTAGATATACAGTATGAGACCTTTAGTCATGTAGGACTCAGAAGCTAAGGAAGCACCTTTCTAATTGGCATATGGATGATCATCTAGCACCAAGGTAAATGGGTATACATATGTATAATTTATATTTGATATATTGTATCTAACATTTCAATTACGATGAATTTGATATACTCTGTTATGAAATCTGAGCTTTACTAAGTTAAGAGTTGTAAATTGTATCTATCACGCAATTAATTTCATTATTGTTATCTATCAATATTTTCAGAGATAAACATTACAAAAAGTGTGTGTGTATGTGTTCAATTGATGCATTTAGACTTAGAACAAACCACGGTTATTTTGATCGTGTTCGTGAGTAGTAATGGGTTTTTGGTATATGGTTGAATGTTGCTTAATTTCAATACTGCAGTCATGTTATCCCTAGAGATGTTAGTTAACTTGTTGAATTTAGACTATGTTATAGTTTGTTAACATTATTTCTATTAAAAAAAAAATTCTGACTTTTTGTTGCTTTAGTTGACTTATCTCTAGGGTTGCATGGTGGGGCATTACACCCCAAATATCCATATCCCTTGGGCTAATCAATGAAACTATGCCATGTGTCCACATGGACATCTAGATCAAGTCTGAACATATTTGAAGCCCAATAGTGAATCTTCAGTCAATGATGGTTGAACAAATTCATATGCTGACGTCATATAGATATATCTGGATGGATATATCCATATGAATATTCTAAAAGGTAATATTTGCTTCATCTTGGTGTGCCCTATTCATTTAATGCATGAAAAAGCTATTGGCTTTTAAATCTGAACTCATGCCAATGAACACTTGTCTCAATTTCTCACATTTTCAGCGCTGAAGCCCATTTAATCCTCCTGGAAGTAATTAATATGCCCTAAACCTATGAATTCTCATAATTTAAATAGTGAATTACATTCATAATTTCACAATTGCATTCAAAGAGCTAAAATTCTTGCATAGAGAGCTTGAGAAGTTAATGAGAGGCGTTAGAGTAAACTTACGACCAGATTTTGACTGCACAAAGGATCATCTGCACGTAATAATCCTGATATTCATCTACATATTTCAATTCAGGTTCAACAAACTAGGTATGTACGGACTGAGCTCTAGCTATTTATTTCATAGTGATATTCCATGATTTTTGAGTTGAAAAGATCTAACATGCTGAAATATGATGTATTTAAGGTTAAATCTAGGTTAAATGCATATTGTGTGAATGCAATGATTATCGATTTCATAAATATAGTGATGTTAATCCTAACATTACTAGAAAGCCCTAGTAAGATGAGTCCATGGAATTGTAGGACAAGATGTCTCAACCACGCATGGACAAACATGATGCCAAGTTTAAATAGAGCATGTTTTCGAAGGCACATATCATATACAAGAAACAGGGGTTCGCAGAAGATACCCATTTAGGCAATACAAACATTGAGGCTTTTAGAGCTAGCATTAATAACAAGGAAGATCATCCCATCTTAAAGAACATCATGACCTTAGTGATGTACTATGCAACTGGATTCCCATATGTTGCAGAAGCTCTAGAGCTAGTGATTAAATGTGTACATAATTACAATGTGGTCACTAGAAGAGTTGAGAACCAGGGAAGAGCATCAAGTATATGTTAATTTATCAGTGGATGGCATAACTGAGGCTTTTAACCTACCCACATCTAGAGGAATGTATGTGCCAGACCTAGAGGCACTAGCTAAAGAATATGATGGCAATCAAAAGGATTGTAGAAAGGTTATCTTCTTGGGATGGAGAGATCTAGCTAACAAGGCCAAAGTAGTGGCTAAAATGCCACAACACCTTTATAAGTACAACTTCAACCCCAAAGTGTAGTACATGATATTCCTACTCAGAAGAATGAGTGGAAAGCAAAATGCTGGGAAATTTGAATACTGGATATTTGGTTTGATCCAAATAGTCATTGAGAAAAAGGATGCAAAAGTCCAGTGGGCCAAAATCATCAGTGATGCCATGTATATTCAAATGGTAGAATGGCAAAGAGTAAAAGATAGAGTATTCAAAATGACTTCATATTTAGTATATGCATGTGCAGCCAAGGGTACCTTTGATGGCTTGCTGACAATAGGAAGAATGGGCAAATTGCCTCATGAAAAGACTCCCTGGGAACATTACCCTCAGCTTGAGAGGACACAATCTATTCAACATTATAAGATTGTGAATGACTTCTTTTTAATGCATATAATCAGACTCTTGGAAGGAGATAGAGCCAAGAGGTTCTCATTAGAAGCCACAAAGAAGATTCATTCATATGGTTCTTGGTTCGTATAGGCCAAAACTTACTCATATATTAGGATGGAAGGATTCAATGGGAATCCCTTTATGCTACCAAGATATCCACCTAACAATGTGGTCCTAATGGAAATGGTTAGGCCTAGTAGATCCCTATGTTGGAGATATCCAAGAGAAAAGAAGGAAAATCATATAGGAAATTTCCTATAGAAATTGGTTGGTTTTTAATTGGATCACTGAACAATGCCAAGGAGGCTTAATCAGATTTGAAGAACTTGAATTTACAACTATTTCCATTAGCAAGAGATTATGATCCTTACCAGAGGAATGAGAAGCTTTTTAACAAGAAATATAAACACACCATGCATCTAGAGGATTACTGGGCAGACTGTGATGATGAGCATGAGGTAAGGAAAAGAGAGTATCAAAGGCTAACCTTGGATCAGATGCGAACCATCAAGCAATCAGAGGTCTGACCTCAGATCAAGCAAGATGATGATGATATTATTGACCCTAAATATGAAGCTAACAAGGTGTATAATGAGGCATTGGCGCCTCTAGATTGGACCTAGGAAGATGAGACTTTAATTGATGTCCTTACTGCTAAGGTAATGGAAAGGACCAAGAACTGGGTGACAAAGAAGATTAATGAGCTGATAGCAAAAGGTGTTTCTAAGCTATCACCTATGACAAGAAGAGGAAGATGAAAGAGAGGGAAGAGCCTGGATATGATGACTTCCTAGTATATAAGAGGTGAGTCCTTGAGACCAGGTTAGCGTAGCCCAGTTCATCAGGAACTATGGGACAACATACATCTAGGGGAGTTTCATTATTATATGCACCAACCTCACCTCCTAGGGGTATGCCATTGGTGGCTATTCCAATCTCTACACCCAAGGTATCAACTGTAGAGGAGGAGCCCTTGGAAGAAGAAGATCAAGGTCCACTTGGGACCGTTGTGGAGAAGGGATTGGATGTTTTTCAGGGAGTCAATATCCCCAGGTATCCAAGGTATCAAAGCCCAATCATGAGGGGAGTAATTTCACCTCTTGTTCAGGCACATGCACATCCAGGCCTACCTTTGAATGTAGAAAAAGAATTCCAACACAATGTGCCTGCTGAGAATATTATCAAGGTGAAATATGAAATGGCACAATAGGCCATCAACAAGTCATTCGAGAAGGAAGTGAGTAAATCCTTTCCATTAAGTGGAACAATGGAATTGATTGAGGATGATGTGGTCAGGGATGTGACCAATCATCCTATTGAGACCTTACTCCACCATACTAAAACTACAGCTAGAGATAAGGATATAGGAGTAAAGGATAAAATCACTAATAGGGCAGTGTCCCCTGAGGTTGAAGTACAAATGGGACCTTTGAATGTCCTAATTGGTACAATAACTGGCCCTGAGGTGATTGATTTGACATATCATCCTAAAGGAGGGGATCAGGAAGAGGAAATTGTCAAGAATGATCTAGAAAGAGAGGAGAACATCCCAATGAATGTTAATGATAGAAGTGGAGATGCCCAAACTGAAGGGGCACAATAGGATACCTTGATGGATAAGACTAAACAAGAATCTATGTCAGGATTAGCCATTGATACAGGAAGCAAAACTGATGAAGGTGATCAAAGACAAACAATGTAAAAACCTCATCAAGATGATCAAACACAAGGGCCTGATACCATCAAACTAGAAGTAATGCAGAAAGAGCAAACTCAGGATGCGCCCAAGGATGATATGGTTTTGGATAAATGAATAGGCACATCACATTTAGATCAGCAACTACCAGAATAGGAAAAGGTTCATGAGGATAGCAAGGCTGATAAAGAAAAGGATCAGCAAACAAGGAATCTAGAGGTCATCCCTTCACAATAGGATCAAGATAAGAATGAACAAGAAAATACATAGATCATGGTGGACGATGATGGAATGAGTAAAAATAAGGATGTACATGATGCTCAAATTGAGCAGAAAGACTAAGAATGGTGAAGACAATCTGTATTCCCATGGATGTTATCAGAGGTGGAACATCCACAGAAAGAGACCGAGCCCTTTGATTTTAAGTCATTGTTTACATTGGATCCAACTAAACCAAAGAGGAGGACAAGGATAGTCTCTACAATAAAGAGGGATGCAACTACAGGAAAAATAATATCTCAAATAGCTATACCAAAAGTGGACAAGGCTAAAAGAGAAATAAGGCTTGATGAATTTCAAATAACTACCATTGATTTGGGCCACACCACCGAAGAGAAAGAAATCCAAGGATTGAGGGATCATACAGATGCTGTGGAGGCCAGAATAAAGAAGACAAAAGTTAAAAAGAACATGTATAAGGAGCAAGTAGTCCAATTACAGGATTTTGTGAAAGGGTTAGTAGTGCCAACAAATATTCAAATCACATCTACTACACCATTGACATTAGTATCTCAATGGGAGATAGCAGCTCTGGATGTCCAAAAACACCATGCATAGGTGATGGACAAGTGGTTCATCAAATTCATAACTAAAGGAGAACACGTAATAAGAAATTCACTATCCAGTTGGGACATGTTCAGCAACCTGAAGGGTAAGGCTGACAAATTGAAGAAGGATGTTGGCCAAAGATTAATAAAGAGTGGTCAACATTTGACTACACTTAAAGAAATGAGAAAGGTAGACATTAGCACCATCAGGACCAAAAATATCCTAACACCTCAAACACTGCCACAACTAGATAATTGGTTTGAAGATATAAGGTTTGAGGTGGATATTTTGAAGAGATGTAATACTAAGACTATGGGTATCAATGTAAAAACACATGAACTCTTGTCAGAGGAGATAGGGATTTTGGAGGCTCTCGAGGGCAAAGTGGAAGGAAAGATAGAAAACCAAGATGAGGATTTCATTACCAAAGCATTCAAGGATAATTTTAACTTGGTAGCAGAGGATCTAATTCAACATTTCTCTAAGGATACCATTGATAAAGCCATGAGGATGAAGGCCAAATAGATAAATATAACAAAGAGTTGTATTACAGGACCAATAGGTGGATAGCTCTACAAGAACAACTGAAAGCACAAGAGCATGCAACCAATAAGGTAAAAGTGTTGGATAGAGCAAAGATAGACAAGGCCATCCAAGCATATGAGCTTATCCAAGATGTTGGATGTAGAATTACATAGGGGCACCTACTAATGAGAAATCAGAGGGAGATGTAGAGTGAAGAGGTCACATTGACCAAGTCAAAGATTCTAAGGAATATTCTATATGCTAGTTGTACTCCACCAAATTGATTGCCAACTGGCAATCACGTGCCACATTTTCATCTTAACCGTTGAATCTTTTGAGTTGATAATAATGATTGGATCTGTTGTAACCGTATCCTCTCCTTTTTCTATAAAAGGAGGTGGATTTCCATTTGTACACTATTAAGAGCTTAATCAAGAGAGAATTGGTGAGCTACATCATTCTTTCTTGAGACTGATTGTATATATGTATACATTTTCAATGTTGAATGAAATAGAGATACAGATTACTACTAAATCATAAATATTAAGTAATCTTTGTGGATGTCATCTTGATATGTCACTATGATTTGTTGCATCCCTTGGAGTGCATTTCAACTGGTGAATGTTGTTGTCATCCTATCCCTTTGAAGATTAGCATCAACTGTGTGTAGTTGTGGAACATCCTGGAAAAGCATGGTTTGATTTTATCTCTTTTCATGAAATATTAAATTGTGCATATGAATCAATGGTTGAAAGTCACTCATTTCAAATAAATTTAGAATTCATGTTCATTTCTTTTAAATTTCATTTGATCATCATCATCATCATCAATTGTAAAATATAGATGCATGATAAGAAGAAAATAGTAAATATGTAGACATCCATAGATACATGAACATTGTATGCATATTTGAATAGATCACATGTAAGATTGAAAATATTATGTAAATACTTGAAAATAATGATATGAATCATGAAAATATCATCTTATATGCACATTGTTTAGAAGAATTCAAGGTGCAGAAGTAAAATCAAGTGAAGATTAGTTCAAATTTAAGCAAATTCAGAAGAACTAATCAAAGTTACATACATCATCATGAAAAACCTTAATTAGAGTAAAGATCAGAAAAGAATTACATGAATATCTGCATATTCTAATTAGAGATTGTAGGATTTGACATCATTTGTTGAGATTTATACAGACCAGGTGAAACATAGAAAATATTCACATATCTAGGTACAAATTACATCAAGTTTCACATGTAAGGCCCCTGAATGATTAACAACAAATTTACATCAAACTACTGAGAGATTATCACAAGGTTAAGAACTAACTAATGGAGACTTGGGATCACAAATTCATCCTAAATTTGTCATATATTTCAAGAGGATAATGGTTTGATATATGATTTTTTATCATTGTCAATATGACTAACAATTGTATCAACAATTTTTGGTAATGGAAGGAGGGCCCAAGCTACCGATTGATAATGAAATCTTCTTCCATTCATTTGGAATCACTTGCATCTATATAACAACCTACTTTGAACTTTGTAACTCATCTGCATGCCTTTCGCTTCTAACACAATAGTTTTCGGTGCCCAATCACTTGCCATTCACAAGGATTTGTCATCCTGATATCTTTCCCACATTCTTGTGAAGAAATACTTTGAATTTCTCAAAATACTTTAGAATCTTGAGTATTTCCACAAAGATTCCATTAATATCCAACAATTTGAATATTTTGATCATAAATATCACGTCCTTGTGGATTTTCCTCCATATTTGTAGACAGTTGTCTGGATTTCCAAAGTCTGAGTCAAAAAATTGCATTCTCTGCAAATATTTGCAAATACTTCATCATTCGAGACATTTGTTAATAAATATCCACCTCTACGATGGAATTAATCATGTCTTTGCAAAGATCTTGTCAAATATCTAGGTCTTTCCCTGAACTCCTTTGAACTGGCTCATTGGCCTAACACAAGGTCAAGATCCTCTGAACTTTTGGAAGAATTGCCTGTATTTAGACCTAGACCTGCTCAGCTTAGACTTGCTGTCCTTAATCCACTAGTATCTCCAGTAGCACCTCTAGTACCAATTGCAATGTCATTCTTTGTTGTTAAGTCACCACTTTACATTGCTACATATAATGATTTACCTAAAAATACAGACAAGATTTGTCCGAAGTATCATCCATATTAGGATGCGGATGATCATAGCCAAACCTTTAAGGAAGCCTACTTCAGAGCCAAGATACAACATGAAGATGTTGTATGCAGTTTATTTCCTTACTCCTTAGGAGAAGAAGCAAGTGGTTGGTATGTTAGCCTTCCTCAAAATTCTATCGGTTCTTGGGATGTGCTAGAAAATGCTTTTAAAGTGAGGTTTAAGATACTTGTTGATGCAACCACTATCTATCATCTCTTCGCCACAATCAAAAGAGCTGAAGGAGAGTTGATCTCCAATTTCAATGCTAGGTTTCAGAAGATGTACTCTAAGCTAACGGCTCCCTACAATGTTCTAGATGAGGTAACCAGATTACTTTATTACTCAATTCTAGATCCTTTGACCTCAATGTTCAACAAGAGAACCCACCCTGCAATCACATCCTTGTTAGGTGCCTTTGAAGAAGCTATTAAGGTAAACTTACAATTGACATCAGGTCTTACCCCAAACTTAGGATATCCTACTTATCCTAACCAAACACAAACCAGTGGAGCTTTGATGCCTCCTGCTATAATGTCCAATCCTTTGCAAGTACCTCCACTTAGCATTATACCTCCTCAGGGAAATGGTCATATCATACCACATCCTCAACATGCACCTCAAGATGCTACACAGAATGGAAATGGCAGTTCATTTTTCCAACCACATTAGGATATAGTAGTAGCAAAAGTGCAAGAAAAAAGTGATGCAGAGACACTAGATGGTTGGATGATTCATCAATAGGCCTCTCAAACCTTGAGGCATGTATGGGGAATTTCACTTCATTCAAAACAGTCTTCCTAAGCATTAAACTCTTGAACCAAGAGTACCCTTCATAGATATGACATCAAATGACTCACTTGGTTGAGGGCATACATGTCAGGGCTTTCAAGACAACCATCCCACCTCAAAAGTTAGGGTCTAACACACAGAGAAAGGGTACTTGCCTCATAAACCCCTTGAACTCCTAGTAGCCCTGTTTCACTGGACAATAGAGAATATATTTTGACATAGACCTTTCTCCAAAATTCTCAAACTAGTTCCAGATATTATCTATGGAGACACATCACATATGTGAAAATAAACTTGGGTTTCTTTGGAGCATGTGCCCAAAAACTTGACTGGCAGTTTTGACCAGAGCCCCAATTAGGCCTATTTTTCAAAGAGACTGCCCCTCAATGACTTCACAGAACAAAACCAACTATTACAACATGTTAGCTAGGTGCCCAAACCAAAGATTCAATAGGTTTTAAGGTTCTACAATCGACTGTACAGTCTTAAAAGACTAGGGTCACTTCAAAAGGCTTAACACATGATCTTGTCAAGCCAACTCTAACAAAACTCAGGCAAAACTTGTTTCTCCACCCTGCAAGTGATCCAAACAACAAAAACATGATTACACAAACCCATTCCATTGGTTCTATGGTGATGAGAAATAGTGGAATGGTCTGATTCCCATCGTTTGAACAAAACCCTAATTAAGGGTTTTAACGACCTATCTGCAAAAAAAATAGTTATAAAATCGCTCAAAACTACTGTCAAGGACCCAAACCAAATTCAAAGAAAACCTAACAGCATCCTCTATTAGTATAGTATGCAGTGGGCTTATGACAGTCCCGTACTAAGACACAGTATGGCCTATAACATTAAAAAGACACCAGAAATTGTAGATAAAGAACAAAGTTTTGTATTTCTTCTTGAAATTATTCAACTTTATGCCCCACATGATGTGTGAGAGGCATTTTATACATGTCTGCATCATTATCAAGTAGTTTGGGGTGAATTGGTAACTGAAAACCAAATCTGCAACCTCCAAATTGTTCACTATCACCTTCTAACTAATGTGTTTTGTTTACAATGAGGACAATTCATCTACAAGACTACTTCAAACTCCACTAAAGCAATGGCATCATGCCATGAATGACTCCAAACATGAATTCCACTCCATTTTCACACATATGGAGGGTTTGACCATAGTTGACCAACTAGGTCCTAATTGCCTACATGTAAACAATTGGCACCAAGGCCTTACAAGATGATTGCAAATGACTTCAACATGTTTCAAGGTGGTCACCAGACCTTATTACTGTAGACACCTAAAATTGGCATGACTCTACTTAAATAAATATTTTAAATATTTATTTCATCATTCACATTCTTCTATCAATAAATAAATAAATTCATTTATTTATCTGATTCATTTCCTCTCATTTAATTAAATAAATTACATTTATTTAATTAATTAATTTCATATACATCACTTTCATTCTGCTAAATAATTAAATAATTTTAATTATTTAATTAAAACCTTTTATTCTTCCAAATTTAAATAAAATGCAAATTTTATTTAAATAAAATCTAAAATATCCACTAAATAAAATATACTTTTGTATTTTATTTTATTCTTCAAAAATATCCTCAAAATAAAATATATTTCTATATTTTATTTACTCCTCTCAATTATCTACAAAATAATTAAATAAAATCTTTTTATTTAATTATGCATTCTTATCTTCAAAAATCATTCTTATCTTCTAAAAATACTTTCCTCTTGTCATACAAAAGCAAAAGTAGTTTTAAAGCATCTTTAAAGCAAATCTTCTCTTAAATTAGAAAAATAAATTCTAATTTAAGAAAATCAAATCTCATCCTCATCAAGAGAGGAGTTAACTCAACAAAGCTGCTTTTCAAATGACATGTGTCCTTCTTCCATTTGTTGCACGTTCCTCAACAAGCCTCCTCCGTTGATCTTTTCTTTTCTTCTCAACCATTGATCTTCCCTCACCTTTTTCTATAAATACAACCTTCTTCTCTTCATTTCATATCTCTCATTTTGTGCAAACTTACGTTGCAGGAATACAAGTGCACCTTTGGCACCCCACTTCCTAAAGCACTTCATAGCATCCATTTTCAGTGTGTTGAAGCTCATCTTCAATCACATAAGTATCACAGCCATTCTTCCTTTGTCATCTTCAACAAGCAAGCAAACAAAAAATGCTTCTGAGGGCTTCATAATCAAGATCAAAGAAAGATAGGTGAACTACGGAAGATGCAAGGTAAAGGTGTAAGTATTGTTGTTTATTTGTTTTAATCTCCTTTTATCTTCAGATTCTGTAGATGTTTGGGTTTTATTATTCATTTTGATGAATCCATTTTCCCCTTCACATTTTGGCACCCACTGTGGGGCCCTTGCCCCTCTAACTAATCAAAAAACTAAGTTTTTCTAAGTGATAGGTCCGTACAGGTGTAGGTACACGGTTCAGACAGAAGCTTCCTGTGCATTTGACTTCTGAAATGATGCATTTGCCTCCCGATTGACGCATATAAAACTTTGGCGCATCTGACCTCCTAGATGCCGCATTTGCCTTCTGTTTCGGTGCTTACGACAGAAGCGGCACATCCGACCTCTAAAACGGCACATCTAACCTCTAAAACAGCGCGTCTGACCTTCGAAACGACGCATATACACTAAAATGGCACATATACACTGAAACGGTGCATCTGACCTCTGAAACTGCGCATATACACTGAAACAGCGCATCTAACCTCTGAAATGGTGCATATACACTGAAACGATGCATATACAGTCTGAAACGGTGCATATGACCTCTGAAATGGCGCATATGACCATTGAAATGGCGCATATGACTTCTGAAATGGCGCATCTGTTTTGTAGTGAATTTTAAGAAAATTGTTTTCTTCGCTAAATGCTCTATTTTTCATGAAATCTAGGCAAATTTATACTCAAAATTTATGGAAATGCCCCCCGAACACAATGGTGAGGTTATATTTGAGCTAAGAGATCATCTACATACATTTTTATCCAAATCTTAACAAACTAGGGTTAGAAAACACAAATTTCTGCAGACCGATTGTTTCTTTCTGCGCATATGTCCTCTGATTCGATGCATCTGTTAAAATAGCGCATATATCTCTTGTTACAGTGCTTTTGACACCTGTCTTAGCGCTTTTGTAAATGTCGCATGCAATCTCTATTTCTTCGCATTCAGACTGCAGAGCGGCGCCTCTGATTCTGCTTTTTATTTTTAGGGTTTCTGATTTTGTGTGTTTGAGCTAATGGTCATTTTTGTAGGGTTAGTGGCTGGATTAGATCATTTAGCTGCTTTGTCTAATTCATTTAGACTAATTAGGGGAAAAGTAAACAAGTGCATTGCATGCAAATTCCACATAGTCTCTAACTAGGAAGAAAGTAACTGAACCCATTGCTATCTTTGCATTGTTAATTCCTTTCCTAGATTAAATCATTGCTATCTCAAACAAACAGGAATGAACAATGCTATGATCTAAACACTTCCAAGTTAACAATCGTGTGAGTGCACAAGTAGATTAGCTCATTTAGTTTTTCTATTTTTAACTAGGTTGGATTAACCATTGTATTATGTGCTTGCGAATGACAATAGGCTTATGCTCTCCCCTTAACTGGATGACCAAAGTGCCAGACTTGTCATTCTATTTGTTAAACCTTTAGGGGGGCCTGCCCTTGGATGCACGCTTGTCCAAGTGGGAATGACCCTGAGTGGTAACAGGCTAAAGCCAAGCCCTACCAAGCCACTTAAAATAAGTTATGCTTGAGGTGAAAACCTCAAGCAACGAGTGCTATTGTGTTACACCGATGGCCAACCTCCCCCAAAACCCTCATAGGCATAACCCTTTGAGGCTGGGAGACTCCATAATGGAGAGTAGTGCCGCCGCATGTGTAACCACTCGAATGGTTGCCCTGACTAAGAACCAATTGTGTAGCAAGCCAAAAACCCCTATTTGTTGATGCAAAGGACGGAGCTCTTGAAGCAGCCTCAATTCAAGTGACTCTTAGTAGAGGTAGTAGGGACAATCCTAAGGTTCGGTGTGGGTACGAGCCTAAGGAGACCCAAATCTGGTATGCGTGAGAAGTGAGTGCCGTGGAGGGGAGCCGGTGCTACCAGATTCTGGAGCTACATGCTTTGAGTGGCACAGCTAGAGGATTCAATGAATACTATCATATCCAACCTAGGTTGTACCTGTTTTGAGTCAAAATAGTCCAAAAAATACAAAAAAATATAAAAAGGTAAAAATCATGAAAAACTTCTATGTGTTTGCTGTGTTTTTGCCATAATTGAACATTAGACTATTCAGAAACACCAAGTTTTTCAAGCCAAAAAAAAATAGAAGTTCCTGAAAATGATCCAAAATTTTGCAAAATTTCTAAGAAAACAAGGAAAAACACCAGAGTTGCGCATTTGATCCAACTTGTAGTGAATTTGCACTCTGTTCTGGCGCATTTGTTTTTGTGCATCCAAACCAGTAAGCTTTTCTGGCCTTGTGTCAATGGCAAACCAATTAGAATATTTTGGTCAAAAACTCCAATACCTGCAACTGCAAATAAGTTTAGATCCCTCACCCCAAAATTGTATAGCAATTTCTCAACAAGCCCAAGTCTTACAACAAGAAATGGCAATCTTGCAAGCTGAACGTGCCAGTACCAACTACACCTCACCCCAAAATTGTATATCCTTTTCCCATACTCATGACAAGGCAAGCACCACCTTAAGTCAGAAATCATATACCACCCCATCTACTAGTCCTCCTTCGCCACCTTCTAAGACACATATTCCAAAACATACCAGTTCTACACCAACACCACCATCTAGTTCCTCAAACTCTAAATGGATGACCAAAAAAGAATCAGATGAGTGATGGGAAAGAGTTTTTTCAAATTTATACAACCAGAGAAAAGCTAAAGAGAAAGCTAAATCCCCTCATTCACCTATCCATACACCTACCAATGATGTGATCCAAGGGCTACTAGCAGAGAGTCAACCATGTCCCCAAATTCTGGTCCTTGACCTTACCAAAGATTCTTCCAATCCCATGTCAAATCCTACAACACCTTCATGTCATCTGCAAACCCTTGAGCTTATCAAAGAACCTCCTACCATGAACCAAAGTCAAAGTCCATTGAACATCCATGTTGTCAACCAAGAATCTATCCAAGAGCTATCCACTTCCATTCAAGAAGACCAAGAGCTATGTCAAGAGCACACCTTAGAGCATGTGGAAATATCCACCCTTTGTCTAAATCAAGATCAAAACACCCCCATCCAATTCCAACCCGTTCATAATCTATACCTTCTCTATGATCCAGATACTACCTTTTATGAAGAAGATGTCCATGAACAACTTGATCCCATTCCCCTTCATGAGCAAGAAACCTCCATAACTTCTATCCCTCTTACATCTAATCCCATCCATGATCCAACAACTTCCGCTTCCTCTGATGAGACACTTGCCTCCCAAGTGCACATGAATGATCAACCCAATAACTTAGATCCTAAAGAGCATAATGATGATCATGATTCTAGTGATCCTTCACCATCCATTATTGACCAAGCTACAAATCCATCATCTTATAGCCTTGGGTTTACTACCTTCATGCATGAATGTTCTTCCTTAGAACACCAACAACCATTATCCTCTATCTCGCCTTCCTCATCCAATAAGGAACTCGCTGCTAGTGCACCTATACATAATCCCATGGTCCACCGTATACTCCAGAATATGAACTATCAAGGTAAAGGCTTAGGCCTTCATGAGCAAGGTATTTTGGAACCTATCCATGTCAATGTTCCTCCACCTTCATATGACCTTGGATATATACCCCAAGGTGGGCAATCTCAAGATGTTGGTACTTCCTCCACTCCTCCTAAGTCCACTACTTTCCATCGCAAACCTTATCATATCCCCAAAACATATGTCACCATTCCACCTCCATCATCCTACATTTGTCAAAAGCATATGACCATACACCTTCCACCATCCAATATACCTCCACTACTTCCAACTCCTAATAGCCTTCTGTGCATCCTACTTCCACTTCTTCTAACACCTTATCCATCCATCTATAAATCCTCTAAATATCCCAATCATGGCCAACAAATGCACATGTTGTCTAAACAACGAGCTTCCACCAACCTCACTTCCACCATCCCCAGAGGATTAAAAAGCACAAACCTGGATGCCCCTACCTATAAAGTCAAAAATCCTAAGCATCCTAATGACCTAGGATACAAAAGCTGAGAATTAAAGAATTATCCATATCAAAAGTTGCATACACCCATACACCTCAATGCCAAACTAAAAAAGGTGTGGGTCCCCAAGCAACAACTAATCACCTCTGAAGCTGCACAAAAGCTGCATACACCCAATCCCATACCTTCACAAGAGAAGTCTAAAAGAAAAATGGTTTGGGTACATAAGCAAAAAGCCCTCAAGTCAAATGAGGCATCCACCTCTCGCAAATCCCAACCATCCACTTTCTCCTCTGTTATCAACAAATATCCAATCTTTTCATCCCACAAGACAAGCAAAAATTAGAAAAATACTAAGTCTATGTGGGTCCCTAAATTCCTAAACCATTCATCCACCAAGAAAAAATCTCCATTTCTTCCCACACCACCTGCCTATCATACGCTTCAATGTTTATCATGGTATGTGCAACCGTTGGTCATGGTTCCCTTCCATTGCACAACACTTCCATATAACTCCATCTCCCCTCCCCTCCACTACTATCCTACATATCTCCCTCATCCTATGGTCCATGCTTTTGCATAAACCTTCCTTCCATCTTTGGATAATTCCTTCTGTATTCTGCATCATCATCCACTATTGCACCTTCCATAATCTGCTATCTACATACTCATATCTCACTTTCATGCAATCCCCTACCAACATCTATGAGCACTTGACATGGTCCATGCGACGACATCTTTCTAGCGGGACTATCACCTTTCAAGGAATTAGATACTGGAATCTTCTATTCCGTATTCTACCTATCCCATCCAAATATTCAAAAACTAAAAAAATAAAAAAAATGAAAAAGTAAAGAAAAATCCCTTCATCCAATGGTGAAAATCTAGCAAGCAGGCGCCTTGGATAAGTACCATGATGAAAACCTGGCAAATAGGCATCATGTGTAAGTTGATCTTCTATGTCACCTACACTTGGGGACACCTTGTCTCATCAACATATCACCTTCTCTCCTACCATTTCCTATCTTATCATTAGATCCATCACATACCTATACTGTCCAGTCCATCCATCCTAAATCTTCCATTCCTCTATTTTTGATCTTGATAAAGATTGGGGGCACAATGTTGAGAAGTGTTGTAGATGTCTCTTGACATACCTTATCCCTCCAAACCACGCAAATCCTTCATTATCCTCTCATCCTCCTCCTTTGTCTTAAGCATTGTCATGAAAAATCCTAAGTATTCTACCTACAATGGGGCATGTTTTTCTTATGCAACATGGTCCTTAGAGATCACATCTTGGATTCCTTCTATCCACTATTCCCCATCCCCATACATACCCGTTCCATTCTTTATCACCCGTACATCTACCTATCCGTGGTGTTTCCCTTGTCATCAGTATCTAGCATTAAGGCTATCCATAATTCTTATCCAGTATCCTGTCCACAATGTCAGGCTAACATGGCCTCTGTCATCAGTGTTATCTATTCCATATCTGATCCGTAGATGTTCCATATCTGTTCCATGTTTGATCCCTATCTGACCTATATCTGTTCCATATCGTGTCTCATCCGATCCATAGCTTAGGTCCATTAGGGTTCTTCCCGAACTACGTTGCCTCTGCATCGTCACGTAGGCAAGGCCATTATCAATGCGCCCCCGAGGCTCCACTACCCATCCATTCCCTACCTTATCGCCTATCCTCCAGTCCATCCACATCCACACCTTCCACCAGGCAAGACACGCATAGCAAAGCCCTCTTCCAAACAAAAGTCTTGATGCAGAACATCAACCTGTCCTAAACAAAGCAGCGCACCATACCGAAACACTCAAGCTAATTCTATATCAATTATGGCAAAAAGGCACATCTAATGCAAGAATGTTTTATGAACAGGTTAACTTAACAAAGTCTTTGATTTTTGTCATTATATCTTCCTATGCTACTCGAGGATGCCAAAAGCTAGAGATGCTATGATAGGGGCATAATCTTTTCCTTTGTCTGTTGCTTGTGGATTAAACTTTAGTAATGTGATGACTTTTGTCTAATGACATAATCAACAAAAGATCATTGAAGACTCCAAAGTCTAAATATGAAAAGGGGCAATCCTTATCTGTTAAAATGCAAGAAGTACTCAGGTCATCTAGATTCAAGTTTGACTAGATGCTTGTATCAACTTGCTATATCAAAATCCATGTAAGGAATGCTCAGGTCATCTTGGTTTACTTATACCTCAATGCTTGTACTTCCTTCTAACATTTCAAAAAGTGAAAAATACCAAAAAAGAGCCCAATGATGAAAGTAAAGTACTTGCAATATCAAGATGACATGTATCCATATCCATTTCCATAAAGTATCCAATTGCATTTCATATCCATATCCATATCCCATGTAATAAAGATTCCATGCAGAATATCAATGTTTGCAAAAGCTTGTGATTTCTTCTATCAAATCATTTCTTCTATCGATCAAATTTCTATTTGTCTTCATATCTCTCGTCAATAGTCCTAGTTATCAACCTGGGCAGCAATCCAAATGCAAGTCTATCCTTAATCCATACCAATCAAGTCAAGTCAATCTTGTTAAATGATCCAATCGCAATCAGTGGTCTTGATCCTAATCTTGTCAAAAACCATATCAATCAGTCATAACTATCCTTCTTGTTGCTCTAGGGATATATCATTCCCCGCCATGACAACATTGTCGTATATTGTCATCATATCAAATGTCTTAGACATGATGTTGCATTGTCAAAACCAGACCTGGAGTCTTATATGACATGTTTCATTCCTAAAACCAGACATCATTGATCTATATCATTGGTTTACCGCTTGACCGGGGCAATACCTTGCCTGTTCTTGTATCATTTGTGCATTCTTGCTTGCTTGCTTGTGTTTGTCATCATTTTATCTTGCATCACATATCATTCACCATCTTTCTTCTGCATCCAACTGTTTCTTCTCCTGTCAACCTTCTTCATTGTGAGATTGTCCGTCTCACGCCTTCTGCCGTCTCCCCGTCCAATCTCACAAGGGGGCATCCTATCGTTAAACTTATACTAAGGGCAAACTGGGGCATGTATCACTATCAAAAATTCTTTTTCTTTGAAACAACGTGATAAAACACATTGCATCAAAGAGGGGCAAAATTTATACACCTAAAATTGGCATGACTCTACTTAAATAAATATTTTAAATATTTATTTCATCATTCACATTCTTCTATCAATAAATAAATAAATCCATTTATTTATCTGATTCATTTCCTCTCATTTAATTAAATAAATTACATTTATTTAATTAATTAAATTCATATACATCACCTTCATTCTACTAAATAATTAAATAATTTTAATTATTTAATTAAAACCTTTTATTCTTCCAAATTTAAATAAAATGCAAATTTTATTTAAATAAAATCTAAAATATCCACTAAATAAAATATACTTTTGTATTTTATTTTATTCTTCAAAAATATCCTCAAAATAAAATATATTTCTATATTTTATTTATTCCTCTCAATTATCTACAAAATAATTAAATAAAATCTTTTTATTTAATTATGCATTCTTATCTTCAAAAATCATTCTTATCTTCTAAAAATACTTTCCTCTTGTCATACAAAAGCAAAAGCAGTTTTAAGGCATCTTTAAAGCAAATCTTCTCTTAAATTAGAAAAATAAATTCTAATTTAAGAAAATCAAATCTCATCCTCATCAAGAGAGGAGTTAACTCAACAAAGCTACTTTTCAAATGACATGTGTCCTCCTTCCATTTGTTGCACGTTCCTCAACAAGCCTCCTCCGTTGATCTTTTCTTTTCTTCTCAACCATTGATCTTCCCTCACCTTTTTCTATAAATACAACCTTCTTCTCTTCATTTCATATCTCTCATTTTGTGCAAACTTACGCTGCAGGAATACAAGCGCGCCTTTGGCACCCCACTTCCTAAAGCACTTCATAACATCCATTTTCAGTGTGTTGAAGCTCATCTTCAATCACATAAGTATCACAACCATTCTTCCTTTGTCATCTTCAACAAGCAAGCAAACAAAAAACGCTTCTTAGGGCTTCATAATCAAGATCAAAGAAAGATAGGTGAACTACGGAAGACACAAGGTAAAGGTGTAAGTATTGTTGTTTATTTGTTTTAATCTCCTTTTATCTTCAGATTCTGTAGATGTTTGGGTTTTATTATTCATTTTGATTAATCCATTTTCCCCTTCACAATTACAATTCAACAAGATGGTCTTCAAGACCTTATGAAATCTTAAATGGAAAACCAAAACATAGCCTCGTGATAGGACTCATGATAGGCCTCTTATATAGGTGCCCCTGCACCATGTTCTCGGGGAGAGAAGAATCTCAAGTCCCTTTTGAGATGAGTTCTTCGAGAGATACCACATGTTGTTTGATTGCATTCTTAGACATCCAGGTGGCATCTTCTGCAGGGAGGTCTTGCCATTTGATGAGGTACTCCTTATATGTCTTTCTCCTAGCCTTCTTCACGTCCTTGGTGTCTAGGATACATTCAAGCTTCATGGGTTGGCTAGGTGGCAACTCCTTCACCCAATCATCATCCCCATCTACTGCTACACTTGCATTAGAATCAGCATTCACAGAGCCTTTGTATGGATACAAATTAGATACATTGAAAATTGGAGAAATGGCTACCCTATGGGGTAACTCAATTTCATAAGCATTCTTCCCAAATTTATGGACCACCCTGCAAGGTCCTGTCTTCTCATCATGAGTTTGGTATATTTGTCTTTAGGAAGCCTTTCTTTCTTTAGATGTGCTAACACCAAATCACCAACCTTGAATTGAAGGTCTCTCTTCTTCAAATCGACTCTTTCCTTGTACTTGTCTACACTCTTTTGAAGAGTTTCTCTCACTTGCTGATGTATGTCCCTGATTGCAACAACAAAATCTTCCCCTTGAACACTTCTCCTATCAATCCCTTTCAAATCTCAGAATTCATACACACCTCTAGGATGCATTCCATAAATCACTTCAAAAGGGCTCTTCCCAATACTCATATTCATGGAGTCATCGTATGCAAACTTTGCCTAGGGTAAAATCAAATCCCAAGCCTATCCATGCTCCTTTGTTAGACACCTCAAAAGGTTTCCCAATGACCTATTGACTACTTCAGTTTGTCCATCCATTTGAGGATGGTATGTAGAGCTATAGGACACCTTTGTGCCTAGTTTCTTCCACAAGGTCCTCCAAAAATGACCTATAAACTTAGAATCCCTATCAGAGACAATATTCAAAGGCAAACCATGTATTCTCACTATCTCCTTAAAGAATAAACATGCTATATGAGATTCATCATTGGTGGTTTTGCAAGGAAGAAAGTGTGTCATTTTACTAAACCGGTCAACAACTACAAAAACACTATCAAAACCCCTTTGTGTTCTAGGCAGCCCCATCACAAAATCCATACTTACACTCTCCCAAGACCTATTGGGAATGGGAAGTGGCTGATAAATCCCTGCATTTGATGAAGTTCCTTTGGCTCTTTAACATATAGTGTAGCCCTCAACATATTTTATGACATCCACTTGCATTTTTGGCCAATAATAGAACCTCCTAACCTGATCCAAAGTCTTGTCAAGTCCAAAATGACCTCCAAGACTCCCACTATGCTTCTCCTTTATAAGATTCTCCCTCATGGAACATCTAGGAACACATAACTGACTCCCTTTGAAAAGAAAACCATTCTTAAGTAAAAAATCAGAGTATGCACTGTGAAATGTGTTTAAAAATGGATTGAAAACCTCACAAATCTCCTCAAAGTCAGCATCATCATGGTACATGTCTTTGAGTGCATCTACCCCCATGCTTTGATGTTGCATTTCTTGCACCACAAGTGCCCTCCTACTAAGTGTATCTGCCACCTTATTGGCTTGGCCTTTCTTATGTTTTATTGTGAAGGTATATGCTTGCAGATACTCAACCCACTTCATGTGTCTATGATTGAGTTTATCCTGCCCATTCAAGAAACTTAGAGCATGATTGTCAGTAAAAACAACAAATTCCTTAGGTAACAAGTAGTGCCTCCATTTCTTAAGTGCTTGAACCATAGCATACAATTCTCAATCATATGATGAATACTTTCTCTTTGCTTCATTAAGCCTTTCACTGAAAAATGCAACTGGTTTTCCCTCTTGGCTTAAAACAACCCCTATTGCTTGGTTACTATAATCACACTCAATGGTAAAAACTTTGTCAAAATTAGGGAGTACAAGTATAGGGTGCTGGGCTACTCTTTTCTTCAAATATTCAAACCCTTTATCAGCTTCATTAGTCCAAGAAAACTTACCCTTATTACCTCCTTTGATGATGTCAAGGATTGGTGCACATATGTGGCTGAAGTTCTTTATGAATTTCCTATAAAAGCTTGCAAGTCCATGGAAACTCCTCACATCTCCCATTGATTTTGGAGTTGGTCAACTGAGAATAGCATCTACCTTTGAAGGATCCATCTTCAAACTTCTATTGGAAATGACAAAACCAAGATACACCAACTCTTCTTTCATGAAATCACACTTATCCAAGTTTATCATCAATTTCTCCTCATGTAGCCTCCTTAGTACCATGTCAAGGTGCCTCAAATGTTCTTCTTTGGACTTGCTAAAAACAAGAATGTCATCTAGATAAACCACAACAAACTTTCCAATGAAAGGTTTCAATACCTCATTCATTAGGCGCATGAAAGTACTAGGTGCATTGGACAGCCCAAAGGGCATCACCAACCATTCATAGAGGCCCTCATTGGTCTTAAAAGTTGTCTTCCACTCATCTCCCTCTTTGATCCTTATCTGATGGTACCCACTTTTCAAATCAATCTTTGAGAAGTAACATGCTCCTCCCAAACAATCCATGAGATCTTCTATCCTAGGCATAGGGAATCTATACCTAATTGTTATCCTATTGATGGCTCTAGAATCAGTGCAAAGCCTCCATTTTTCATCCTTCTTAGGTGCTAGGATAGTAGGTACAGTACATGGGCTCAAACTCTTCCTCACTAGGCCTTTGTCTAACAATTCATATACTTGTTTTGCAATCTCTTCATTTTGGGCTGGTGTCATCTTGTAGGTAGCCTTATTAGGCAATGTAGCCCCTATTATCAGGTCAATATGATGACTGATATCTCTGATAGGAGGTAGAGAATTAGGCAAATCATCCACTATAATGTCCTTACATTTCTCCAACAAGTTTTGGACTTCACTAGGGATAGGTTCTCTCTTGTTTGTGGACAAAACAGACCTGCACTTTGGTTTAACAATCAAGGCAAATCCTAGACCCCCTCCTTCTTTCAAGGTCTACAAAAACTCTTTTTCCCCAACCACCATGACACTAGAACCCACTTGTTTATCTAGGCCTTCATCCGGTAAAGGATTCAATGTAAAAGACTCACCATTCTCTGTGATAGTATAGGTATTTTTTTCCCATCGTGTTGTGCATTGAGATCATATTGCCATGGACGTCCTAGGAGAAGATGGCAAGCATCCATGGTGATCACATCACATAGGACTCTATCCCTATACCCCCCAATTTGAAAATCTACCCAAGATTGCTCATTTACAAGTACTTGCTAACCCTTATTTAACCAAGACACCTTATAAGGGGTAGAATGAGGGATTCTCTTCAATCCTAACTTCTCAACCATTTCTAATGATACCAAATTATCTGTAGATCCTGAATCAACTATAACTTTACATACCTTTCCACCAGATTTGCAAGAAGTTCTAAAAAGTGACTTCCTCTGTGGTGGCTCCTTGGCACTTGGCACCTTCAAGAGAGTTCTCCTCATCATTAGGCTTTCTCCATACTCTGGATCTATAGATTTAGGTGGTGTGTTGACACTTTGACAATCCTCTTCTTGTACCAACTGATTTCTTCTTTCTCCTCCATGGGAACTAGAGCCTTGCTTCTCTGGACATTTGAAGGCTAGGTGTGCCACTTGGTTGCAGTTATAGCATCTGCCTATGAAGGTGTTAGAACCCATTCCTAGACCACTAAACCTTCCCCTCCCATTTGGTCTTCTTCCTCTAAAACTTCCTCTACTACTTGAGTCTCCACTTTGTTCATTGGGACTAGACTCCCCTTGTTGTCTCTGAAACTGATTCCTGCCACCAAAAGACCCTCTTCCTCTATTTTTTGAATCAGTCTTCCTCTTCAACTTCTCCTCTTCCTTACATGCCACTTGGAAGCACTCTTCTATTGTCTTAGGGGTCACTAGGCTCATCTCATCTTGGATTGTGAACCTTAGGCCATTCAAATACCTGGCCACTCTCTCCTTCTCATTCTCCACATGGCCACACCTCATACTAAGCTTGTGAAACTCCTCAGTATAGGTGGCTATGTCCATGTCCTTTTGCTTCAAGTTCTATATCCTCCTAAACACTTGTACCTGATGATCTGTAGGAAGAAATTGTGTCTTCAATTTGCTTACCATTCTTTCCCATGAAGTCGCCATGTTCTTACCCTCTTTCACTCTCTCTCCTTGGTGGTAATTCCACCAAGTCAAAGTAGCCCCATTCAATTTGGTCTTGGCGAACTTAACCTTTTTGTTATCTTCCATCTCCTTGTATTCAAAGTAATTGTTCATGGCATCCACCCACTCTAGTAATGCCTCAGCATCCATTTTTCCCCAATACATTGGGATGTCTATCTTCACTTGGGTGGCTTTTGCTTTTAAGGTTTTCAAGGCTCTAATGAACCTTTTCTCTTTAGGAAGCATCTCTTCTTTAGGATGGTCTTCCTCTCCATCCTCTTCCTCCTCTACTGAGGTACTCTCTTCCTCATTTTTCATTCTCTTCTTCTCTAAGGCCTCTACCTTATCTCTCAAGGCCTTCAATTCCCTTGCAACTGCAGACCCACCTTTTAGAGGCATTGTCACACACCTCAACTCACAATTTCTCTTCAAAAAATTCCCAATCAGACTGGTACGCTAATACCACTATGGTGCAGAGACACTAGATGGATGGATGATTCATCAATAGGCCTCTCAAACCTTGAGGCATGTATGGGGAATTTCACTTCATTCAAAACAGTCTTCCTAAGCATTGAACTCTTGAACCAAGAGTACCCTTCATAGATATGACATCAAATGATTCACTTGGTTGAGAGTAGACATGTTAGGGATTTCAAGACAACCTCTACAACCTTCCCACATCAAAATTTAGGGTCTAACACACAAAGAAAGGGTACTTGCTTCATAAACCCCTTAAACTCCTAGTAGCCCTATTTCAGTGGACAACAGGGAATATCTTTTGACATAGACCTTTCTCCAAAATTCTCAAATTAGTTCTAGATACTATCCATGGAGACACATAACATATGTGAAAATGACCTTGGGTTTCTTTGGATCATGTGCCCAAAAACTTGATTGGCAGTTTTGACCAGAGCCCCAATTAGGCCTATTTTTCAAAGAGACTACCCCTCAATGACTTCATAGAACAAAACCAACTATTGGAACATGTTAGCTAGGTGCCCAAACCATAGATTCAATAGGTTTTAAGGTTCTACAATCGACTATACGGTCTTAAAAGACTAGGGCACTTCAAAAGGCTTAACACATGATCTTGTCAAGCCAACTCTAACAAAACTCAGGAAAAACTTGTTTCTCCACCCTATAAGTGATCCAAACAACAAAAACATGACTACAAAAATCCATTCCACTGGTTCTATGGTGATGAGAAATAGTGGAATGGTCAGATTCCCATCGTTTGAACAAAACCCTAGTTAAGGGTTTTAGCGACCTATCTGTAGAAAAATAGTTATAATATTGCTCAAAACTACTATCAAGGGCCCAAACAAAATTCAAAGAAAACCTAACATCATCCTCTATCAGTACAGTATGCAATGGGCTTATGACAGTACTGTACTAAGACACGGTACGCCCTGTAACAGTAAAAAGACACCAGAAATTGTAGATAAAGATCAGAGTTTTGTATTTCTTCATGAAATTCTTCAACTTTATGCCCTCCATGATGTGTGAGAGGAATTTTATACATGTCCACCTCATTATCAAGCGGTTTGGGGTGAATTGGTAATTGAAAACCAACTCTGCAACCTCCAAACTCTTCACTATCACATTCTAACTAATGTGTTTTGTTTACAATGAGGACAATTTGTCTACAAGACTACTTCAAACTCCACTAAAGCAATGGCATCATGCCATGAATGAATCCAAACATGAATTCCACTCCATTTTCACACCTATGGAGAGTTTGATCATAGTTGACCAACTAGGTCCTAATTGCCTACATGTAAACAATTAGCACCAAGGCCTTTCAAGATGATTGCAAATGACTTCAACATGTTTCAAGGTGGTCACCAGACCTTATTACAATTCAACAAGATGGTCTTCAAGACCTTATGACATCTTAAATGGAAAACCAAAACATAGCCTCATGATAGGACTCATGATAGGCCTCTTGTATAGGTGCCCCTGCACCAAAAAGGAGGATATTAAGGAAATATCTGCTTAGTTAAGAAAATTGACTACGAAAATCACTCATTTGAGAAATTAGAACTTCTATTCTTAGTCCAATTCACAAAATCAGAATAGAGGATATCCTGACAGGGGATATAGTAATAACAATGAAAGGAGTTACAATAACAACACTCCTAGGCCTCCAAGAGTCTGGAACACCAAACCAAACAATGGTTCATTGCCATCACCACTAGATAGTTAGCCTCCTCTTGAACCTAAACAAACTAGAAGAGTCAATTTGGCCTAAGCTACACTCAATAATTGGTGTAGGATACACAATACAAGTGTACATGCTGAGTTGGACCATCCATAGTTCAAGATTGTAGCTAGTATTTTCCAAGATGAAGTGTCAAACACTGCAGGAGAAGTCTCTTTTTCTAAAGGTAATGAGATAGTGGCTCTTGGATATGAATCATCTTTAGTACTTGAGAGTTTAGATGATCATCAATAGCATATGAGCACAATACATGAAAATTACACCTTGGCATGTGAAGAGACAACCATGGCTTTTGAAACAAATTATGTCTTTCCATTTAAGGATGAGAATGAGCCTGAGTAGGAAACTGAAGAATTTCATGCATATCGGCAATATTAGAGAGGACACAATTACAATTTGAGGAGTAATACCAATTATCCTACTAGTCCCCTAACTAGTTCCATCCCTTCTAACTATTTCAACACTCCCCCAGATCCAAAGGCCTGTAATAATCCTAGACTTCCAAGGGTAAATTAGCAGTATTTTATCTCATCTACACATGCAACAGTAGCAAAAGGTATGAGTTAGTTACTTGAATCTGATAAACTTCTTCCTTACCTAACTAATGAAATTAAGAAGATAAAGATCAGCTTATCCTTGTCATAGTTTCTAAAAACACCTGTCATTAAGAAAGCCTTCCTAAAATCATTAGATGAACTATAGCAAAGGAAGATAGTCCCAGTCATAATCCTAGTCATATTCCTGCTAGAGATCCCATACCTAGGGATAATTTTGTCAAACCAAAAGACAAAGCCACAGTTCACACTATAGATGCAACACAAATGACACTATACAAGGAGAAATCTAAGTCACCTCCTTTCTTACTCATAATTGCCTTGTAGATTGAGGTGCATCCACCAATGTCAACCAAGACTCAACTTTTGGAAACAACTTATAGCTTCAATGATTTACCTAGAGCTACAATAGGTCTATACCTTGATGAAATTGATCTTGTTGATGTGCCATAATGCAAGAAGTAGCTGGGGTTATTGATACAAGGGGATTCTTCACCTTTCTGCATAACTAACTTGAATAGGGCAAGTGATCTGAGGGCACAGTTCAAAGAATTTAAAAAGAGTAGAAGGGAAAATTCTGCAACATATCATAATTTATCTTGGTCAATTGATACTATTAAGTTTCAGGTCAATTTTGTTAAGGATCCAATGCTAGCAGAAACCAATCCAACGTTAGAGGCATTGATGTCATATAGGAAAAATGAAGCAAAAAAGAATAAAGTGGTGATAGATGACAATGACCAATATAAGGATGACTCAGCAGGGGCATAAGTCGAATGCCAAGTCCATTAAGGCTATCACCAGAACTAAAAAATATGCAACACGTCTCTTTTGATTAATTCATTCATTGTAAAAGAGTTTTGTCGTTATAGACAACTCAAAAAGTGACTATTTTGCCCTATTCTCATGAGCTGTAGAGTTGTAATTTTGTCTTTTTCCTATAGGACAAAGTCAAATCTAGGATTGTAATTGCCCACCATCCAAAATTAAATGATTATAAATCTAAGCCCTTGGTGATGAATTGATCCCCACCATTAATTGAAAAGCTCATTATGTCTGCTCCTCTATATAAGGGCAGTCAGTTTCTCTCTTTGTAAGGTTGGAAAAGTGAATTTTTGAGACTCTGCCAAAATTTTGACTTAATAAAAAGCATGATTACATATGTTGATGGAAATTATGTTGTTGTGTTTATGAATTTTGGATTTCATGGTTCATTTCTATCCTGAATTTAGATAAAGTACAATTATAGTGTTAAATGAATGCTTAGATATTTGATGAATACTCTGGTTCATACCATTGGTTTCTTACTGATTATAAGTGACTTTGCATGGTTAGTCTGAACCCTAATGGATGAATTAAGTTTGATTACATACTATTGATTAAGATGCACCAAAAATTGGGTGTTTAATGAATGCATGTAATTTGAAAATCTTTAATTACCATTGGAGATTGCAATATTTTTGTAGCATTGTGGCTTTGACCTGGTTAAGCCAAAGTTGGTTAATTTAGGGAATCTGTCTATCTACAATATTTAAATTCACTATGATCTATCCTTAGGATTTACTTTTCATCTCTCTATCCCTCAATCCTTTTGCATTTTCTTTATAAAAGTTGGTAGATTTAGGTTAAAGCAGTGTTGTATTGATCATCAACTGATAAAATTTTAGACTTAATAGTTTACATTACTTCAGGGTTTCCAAGTATTTACTATTTTCATATTCCTCAAAAGCCTACATTGCATGTAAATCCCCTTGACTAGAACAACAAAGTACATATCCAATTGAGTTATCCTACAAGTCAAGACCTGGCATTAGAAACATTAGGGTAGTCTTATTCTAGATCTATTGGGATAGGGTTCCTTTCAAGAGAGGTGAGATATCCTACATTTCATCTATGTTGTTGCATACAAAAACATCCATCAACACTAAGATTAAGACCACTTTTCTATCTTGCAAGTGGCATTTGTAATCACACTAAGTATAAAGTGCCAAGATCAAATATTGTTGGGGCATCACATGTTTGAGTGAATTTAGGGGGTAATATTTTCCTTTTGTTGGATTGAGTCTCTTAATTCATCTATTATGTGACTAAATTTTAGGAGTCTATTATATTCAATAATGTGTTAAATTCAATTCATTCTTTTGTTATAACCTCGAAACAAGAAAATTATAAGTCCTAGCAAGACAAAATCTTGAAACATCTCAGGTGGCTTCATCTCTTTCCCCATCTCTATGGACTTATTCCTAACTAGGTACTCATTAGCAAAAACAAGTATGAGATAACAAGAATGATCATGTCATATGATTTATTGGTTGAAGTGTTGGTAGTAACACTATCTATGACATATTAGATAAATTGAGTTCCCTCACACTCTTTGAACCCAAATTTGAGAGATGTATGGACACTTGAATGAGCCTCCATTCCTGGATGATCATGTTATGGATTGTCTTGTACCCCTTGATGATTCTGATAACCTACTATATGATGATACAATAGAAGAAATTGCTTATGATGAAGAGCTTCAGCATCTTGATGACATAGAGACTTATATTCATGTTTTATCTCCTCCTATAGACACTTCCATTGAGGGTTTAGCTTGTATGACTCTAAATTTATATTGGGAGGGTTCATCTCCTTTATCTATGAGTCAACATCTTGAGGCTAAGGACTATTGTTGATGAAGAAAATTAGAGGTGTAAGAACAATCTTGCATCACCCAAAAAAGTATTTTTCTTTATTTCATTTTAATTTTGGATTTTCAAATATCCATGAAGTTTATTTCCTTTAAAAATTCTTGTAGATTGGTCTAGAACATCCAAAGTTTCCAAAAAGGCTAAAAATAGCAGGGCCTCTATTTTTAAAAAGTTTGCATTTGAGCACATATGGACCTAAAATTTTACCCAAAGCTCAAAATTGTTAAATAAAAATTTTGGGTGGGTTTCAACCCAAGGCCATGTCTAGGGGTCAATATATTAAAGTTTGCAATTTCTGAAAAACCTAAAAAAATCTTAAATTTAGCTTTTGGGATTTTAAATGATTGAATGAGGCCCTAAAATTTGGGGAAATTGAATAATTAAATTTCACAAGTGTAGAGCACTCTGAGCTCTTGAATTTAAAAAATGAGGGCCCAATTAGGTACCTAGATCAAAATTTATGGCTCTAGGAAGTTGTGTTATTTTTAATTATTTTATGGTAGTGGGAATTAAATGCCCTAAAGTGGAATTAAAGAGGAGAAGAGTTACAAGAAAGTGGGGAATAAGGTTTGAATTCCCAAGGGAGACAGGAAGTAGTTGGAGGTGAGGTGGGTATTTTTTTTTATAGCTAAAGGTCATGCAATAGAGGGAGGATGAAACAAAGCCATTTCTAAAGCTCCAAACGAGACAAAAGGCTCCAGAAATTAGAGGATTGTAAGTTGCAAATTGTTGTTGAATTTTTATGGATTTTGTTCTATATTTTATAAGACTATTGGGGTTTGAATTTGTTGTTATTTAAAAACCCATATTTCTGTAACAAGATGTTTTTATGTTCAATCAATGAAATGTCTTGAATCATTGAATTCATATTTTTTTGTGTTAATTTGCTATTGTGAGTGTGTTGGGAAGAGGTCACCCTCATCAGGTGCTATTAGAGTGAGTGTATCCTATGTGTGCAAATAGATCACTGAACAGTAAGCCAGCTTATGCCAGGACCTTGAGGTCATGGATTGGAAGGTTGAAGCAAAACCAATGATTTGATGCAGCTTTGTACTAAGAAATTTTACATTGAGTATGAGAAAAGAAAATAAGTAAGATACAAAGATGCCTCCATGGAGAAACCATGGTGGTAGAAATTTTGTAGTGATACAAGAAGGATTTAGAGCTCTATAGAGGTAGATTAATGGAAACCAAGAGGAGTCGAGAAAAGGGTTTGAATTGAGAAGGAGAGATGAAAGTGAAGATGAAGATGATGCAACCCAAGATGATCCACAACTTGAAGATGATGATAGAGAAGAAGAACCTGATCAAATCAAAATATTTAAGGCCATAGAAAAATTTGGGAAAAGGCCAATGATAGATATATCTCTACATATTCTTGTAGTCTCAATCTGGAAGAACTGATAGATTGGATTTAATGAAATGGAAGAATATTTTGAGTATGAAGAAATAGATGATCTTAAGAGGGTCAAGTTTTTGAAGACCATGCTAAAAGGTTATCCTATAATTTGGTGGAAAGAAGTACAATTAGAAAGGAACATAAGAGGAAAAGAAAAAATCACTAGATGGGATAAAATGGTAGAAAAATTAAAGAGACAATTTATTCCTATAGATTACAAGTTGGAACTCCTGAAGAAGATGCAAAGTTTGAGAAAAACAAAAAAAATAGTCAAAAATAACATCAAGGAATTCTAAAAAGTCATCACCAAAGTAGGCCACCATGAAGGCACTAAAGAGAAGGTAGCTAGATACATCAATGTATTGAAGCTTAGTATTCAAGAGGAGATAATCCTGGTAAGGCTAACCACTATTGAAGATGCATACTAGTTTGCCATGAAAGTTGAAGAAAAGTTAAATATTTTTTTTGAAAATAAACAAAGAGAAAGAGATCGTGGTGGTAGAATAGGAGGAAGATACTATGGAGGTTGTGGAAAACTAGATCAAAAAAATAAAATAATGATGCAAGCACTAATCAAGATAATAGAGGTGAAAATACATACTACCCTAGAGACTAAAATGATGGATATTAGAGAGGAAGAGGAAAGTTTGGAAGAGGACCTACAAGAGGAGGATTCAAAGGAACATGTTTTAGATATGGTGAAGGACATAGAGCTAATGATTGCCAAAAAATTCAAGGAGGGCTAAATAGAATACTAAAGGGTAATGCTAGAGTTTCGCATGTTTATGAGGAGACTAGATCTAAACATTTAGAAGAAACTGAAAGAGAAGAGACTCTTGTCATCAAAAGAGCCTTGTTGAAGGAATAAGGAAAGGAAGAACTAGCCTAAAGAAAGAGCTTGTTCAGAACAAAGTGTAAGTTGGGGGGTAAATGTCATAATTTAATCATTAATAGTGGAAGTAAAAATAATCTATCTTATGAAGAAATGATTACAAAGTTGAATCTGAAAAGAATAGAGCATCCACATCCATATAGAATTTCTTGGTTACAAAAAAATTATAAAGCTTTGGTTAATCAACAATTTTTGGTAAAGTTTAATATTATAGATTATCATGATGAAGTGTTATGTGACATTATCCCAATAGATGTATGTAACTTTATATTAGGCAATTTGTGGTAATATGATAGGTGTGTTGTTTGTTATGTAGAGAAGAGAGACTAGCTGATTAGATCAAACTAGGTCAAACCCTCTTCTACAAAACATGAAGACATGAACTGAGCTTGGCTTCTACCTAAGAAGGAGAGCCAAACTACATGAGCTTTGTCCTTTTGTTTTATAGAGAATAAATTATTCAAATCCAATCAATCAAGCTAGAACAAAGACATGAAACCCTAGTTGACAAAGATCAGAGTATAACAGACAATCAGAAATAGATACAGACAATCTAAAAGCAACATAGTGACTAAGGATCAGAGAACCTATATACAGGGGAAAAAATACCCAAGACAAGGGCGCTTGGGTTCCCTAGACCCTAATTAGGGTTAGCAGGAACTGATGTCTCCAATGTCTTTGCCTTCCTGTGATTTTTCTCTCTACAACTTGTCTTTGGCCAATTCCTCCAGATCTAGCCTACATAAATGCAAGAAGGAAGATGGTTGGGTGCTATTTAGGATCTTTCCTAAATCGATCTCTGTGAATGGTGTTTCCACCTCCATAATAACATTGATGATTGATAAAGAGCACATGCCCTAGAAGCGCAGAGGCAAATCTAAAGTAGAATGGAATGCTAGAACAAATCATGAAGGTAAGAGGTCACCATGCACATGAAAAACCTAGCATGCTTGATGTGGTGTCACAACTTGACTCAAGAAGTTGGTGTAGCCCAAAGAAGTAGAAAGATCTTCACAAGACCTGCAATATGTTACCGCTGCAACAATAATCCACAATAGAGAGCATGAGAGAGAAGAAGAATCTTTCAAGAAGTTAGAGAGAGATTAGAGATGTTCAAATGAATAAATTAACTTACTTTTTTATGCATTCCCATCGATTTCTAGAGAATTAAACCACATGAGGCCAACATTGGGAATCATTTAAGAGGTCCCAAGCTAACAAGCCATTAATTAGGCCAAGGCTAAAAAGGGGGACAAGGGAGCTTGGGCACCCTAGTCCCTTAGCCCCAAACTCATGGGATAAGGAACTTAAAGTGTTATTAGCCATTCCTTATAATTACTTTTTTGGGTTTTGTGGATTTGGATCAAGAAAATATTTTACATGCTTAATTCTCAAAAAGGTGCTTAAATAGGTCCTAATTAACAAGTGTAAATATTTTAGGTCCACTCAGGTGCTAAACTAAGTGTAAAATGGTGATGTTCACATCTTGTGACATAACATTTATCCCCCACTTTAGTGTGGGTATGAACTTACATTCAAACTCATACTAAAGGATGGAGAAGACAAATTTCAAACATAATGAGCATAGAAGCCAAAAAATTCTACCAAGGTTGAGGGGTGATTAATCCCCTAAGATTAGTATTCCAAGGTTGCAAGCATGTAGGATCATAGAAGCCATAGAATGTCACCAAAATTGAGGTGTAATCAAGCCCCCAAGTTTAGGATTCTAGGAGTCTATGATGAATTTCATACACATAATCTACACATGACACAATTCACACACAAACATGAAGCACTTAGAAAACATGATATAAGACAAGATATACATGAGGCATACACTTGAGAAATCATGATGTATACACACAACACACAAAGCATAGGTGTCATACACAAAGTATACACACCATAGACAAAGTATACACGCTTGACACAAAATATATACATTTAAAGCATAAAGTATACATATAATACACACGAAACATACATATGGAATACATGTAAAACATTCAAGGAGAATACATAAGGAACACATAGAGAGAATATATGCGAGGCACACACATGGTGTGAAGACCATATAGAGAATGAGAATACATGCATCGTACATCAAACACAAGAAACATAATATAGAATACCTTGAGTCAACATGACAAAGGAGACCTCGATCTAAATATGTCTCAATCATCATGAATCATTCCCCAAGATGCAATAAAGAAGAATTCTAAGGGGTTAGTTAGAAATGATAAGCACAAGAGGAGTAAAAACACATCATACAAACCATCTCAAAAGGAAAGTGTTTCCACTCAAGGGAATACACCAAGCTACCTCCTGCAAGAGGATTTTTATGCAGCCTTACAGAATAAGAAGGCGAAGCGACCTAACTAGCAAACTCCCAAACATGTAAAGAGCTTCAACCTAGGAGAACAAGATAGACTCAAGATCTTGTTTCCAAGATTTCCATAATTCTTTCCAAGAGAGTGTAGTAACAAACATATTAAACAAGTATGTAGATAGAACGATGAAACTAAGACTCATAGCATGATATATTCCCCCACCTTAAAATTATTGATAACTCCATCAGGGAGCAATTATCTTTAAGGTAGAGTTAATGAAGAAATATAAAACAAACATGAGAGCTTTCTAAAAGCGCATGCCCAATTGAGATATGTTTTCAAAAGATACATTGCAGAAAGGGGTTTCCCCCAAGACGAGCAAACCAAGGTGATGCTTACATGCATGATACACAATGGATTGTGTAGTCATGGTATGACGTTGAGCATTGCTACAAGGTGCCACATAGACAAAAGAAAGATCACATGTACATAAATTGAATCAACATGAAAGGATGCTAAATCATCCAAGAAAAAGTAACGAAATTACACATCATGACATATAGATTAATGAAGATACATTTAGAGGAATGAAACAATGTTTTCTTACTCCTTGCACCTTTGTGCTAACAAGGGTGTCAAGGGAGAACTACAACATTATAATATAGGGATAACATTACATACAAACATAACACAAATGAGAGGGAGGGACCACACCTGCGAGTCAACCTATAACAAATTATCCTCCCCCAACTTGATTATAAAATGGATGGAGGACAAGGTGCTCTAGAGACTACATCAAGCATGGTGAGAAGTGCTAGAGCCAAACCTTATTTGAAGATGTTGAATTTTGTCACTTAAGACTCAAATTTCATTAGTGGAAAGGCCAAGAGCTTGATTATATGCATAATAATGAGGAGATGAATAATTATTTTGTTGAATCTTTTTGTGTTTTGGAGTAGGAAGTGTGATTAAGTGGTCTTTGAGTAGACTTGACAAAATACACACTTGTTGAGATAGAAGATAAAATTTAGGTGGAGTAGGAAGCAATCCTTTTTATTGTGAACATGGTGGAGAGACTGTAGGAGAAGGCTAGAAACATAAACCTAATTTAGACAAGTGTTGTGTTGGTTCCACAGGTTCCTTAATTCCTTGTTCTTTACATCCTAACCCATTTCCATTGTATCCTTGTTTAGATATAATTTTGAATCCAAGCCCATAACGCTTCTCCAAGTCTAAAGAGAGAGGAGAGGTCATATGAATGCCTTTGTTGAAATATGTTGAAGAAGAAGGATTATTATTTTGATCATGGTGAGGAGGGTCAAACCTTGTTTCAACCATCCCATTGGGGTTGAAATCTAAAGAGACCTCATCACTACCATGACATGTATTGGAACTAGATGGTACTTTATCACAAATGATTGCCATTTTTGTAGAAGAGGGTAGATCTTCATCTATTTTAAAGGTTCCATCATCATTAAACTTGAGTTTAAACTTTGTAGGGGTATAAAATTGTGTTGAATAAATTTAATTTACCTTCGAGGTCTTTGGGTGTGGGGGTGAGATTTAATATTCACCCGTAAAGGAGGGTGTAAAATCTAATGAACCCCAATCATTGCCAAAAAATGCATTCATAGGACCAACAGTATCCTAACCAATACTATTTTTATCAATGGAGGATAGTGGTTTTTCTTTTAAAGAAGGGACCAAATCACTTAACGAAATTTGATGTCTCACTTCTATTTGTAAGCAACTTTCTAGAAATAGATCAACTTTAATTGTATGTATTTAGTTTTCAAAGATGAATTTTATTAAACGATGAAGGATAGATGAGACTGCCCCCATGGCATGGATCCACAGGCTACCAAGAAGAATATTTTATGAAGGAGCATTATGCATGTCCTAGATAATGGTAGGCAATGTCATAGGTCTAGCCTTAATATCTAAGATGATGGTACCTAGTGATTGCTTATCTACATTATCGAAGCCATGAATGCTCATTTTATCCAGTTTGATGAGTGATGTATCAATATTGAGTTTATGTTACAAATCTATTCCACAAACATTAAGACATGATCCACCATTAATCAAAGTGCATCTTATCACCTTGTTACCAAACATGACAAATATCATAAGAGGTTCATATTGGTTTTGAACTTATATGGGACCTAATTCATGTTGTTGAAATGACATATCTGATGTTGTCACGTGCATAAAACTAAACAAAGATGCTACATCATTCAGCTAAACAACAGGTGTAACAACTACCTTTTGTAAAGCCTCATGGAGCACTCTATGGTACATAGGCTATGTTTGTATTAAATCCCATAGAGAGATCTTAGCTGGAGTAGTGCAGAGCTGCTCGACAAGATCATATTCATTACCAATATGTGGAGGAAGATGAGGTGCTTGAAGTAGGATAGGTTGAGAAGGTGGAAGAGAGATGGGTACACTTGGTGCATGCTTACTTTTCTTGAACATATTATGGGTGTTGTATGTGTGAGCAACCACATCATATTGAGATTGCTATGAAACACTTTGAACGCCTTGATTTCTTTAAGTAATTTATTTTGTGTAATTGAGGTTGTAACCTGGGGGTCAAGGTGGTGTTGGTCACCTTGAACCATAATAATTGTCTTAGAGAAAAAGGTGAATTGTACTTATTCACTATCCCTTTAGTGCGTGGAATAAGTCTATTAATGATGATTGTATTAACATTATTTTCCTTTTGAGTAAGCTCAACAACCATCCACAAGGGATTTAATGTGAGGGACCACTCCTCATCTACTAATGCTTCATCCTTCAAAGGGGGATCATTGAAATTAAGGGAGGGTGAAGTGCTTTTAAGATAATTTCTAATGATTATTTCCTTAGTGATATCAAAGGGGTTTGAACATGCAACCAAAGGAGAAATATCTAAAGTCTTCAAATCCTTAGTGATATCCAAGGTACTTGAACATTCAATCAAAGGAGGAAGATCAAGGGTCTTCACGTCCTTACCAATATCCAAGGTACTTTAACATTCAACCAAAGGAAGAAGATCAAGGGTCTTCCCCTCCTTAGTGATATCAAAGGTACTTGAACATTCAACCAAAGGAGGAAGATCAAGGGTCTTCACTTCCTTAGTGATATCCAAGGTACTTGAACATTCACCCAAAGGATGAAGATTAATAGTATGAGCCATAGAACTATCATGTGCTATGGTAGAAGTAGAAATAGTATGTTCAACATTATGTCTAGAAGAGAGACTAAGGAGTATGTCAGTGATCTCATCTTCTTGCACCAAAATGTCTCATTTTTGAGAGAGGGATCCAAACCATAGGGTGAAGTAGGAAAATCTAAGTCACCATCACATGCCTTAGAGATGATTTTAATGATATTATCATGAATAATAGTAGGAGAAGAATTATCACCATCATCTTTCTCATGATTATGCATGGAGATAAATTTAGTAAAGTCTTCTAATATGGATAGAAGTAATGATAAGAAGCCAATAATACATGTAAGTGTGATATGGATGTTATCAATGTACAATTGAATTTAGACATGGTTTGAGTAGGTAGAAAAAGATTGCAATCAATGATCTACAAGTGCAAGAGAAGTGGGGTCTTCCAAAAATGTATGTTATTTGGTAACCTCAATAACTAAGTCTTGCAAATGTAAAGATGTGTAGTATGTACAAAATAAGTGCCTAAATGTTTTATCCACTTGAATTCAACAATGATTCACAAAAAATTTCTTTGATAAAGATACACTAAATGCAAGACTAGCCAGGGTTTACTATGAAAACCCTATATTTTAAATGCTTACTTCCTAAACCACAATTGTTTGATGCAAGAAATCTCATTGAACATAAATGATATTTATCACATGATACAACAATGCAAGATAAGATTTTAAATGTTAATGATGGGTAAATGCACAAAGTTGAGTCCACTTAAGGTGGAAGTTTTAGACTTAGACAAAAACCTGAAATCAGGAAAAGTGAAATGAGATCCCATTTTGCTTCAGGATCCCGTGCCAAAAGTGGGATCCTATTTTCTAGAAACGGGATCCCATTTTCTAGAAATGGGATCCCATTTCATAAAGGGATTAAATATGAAAAACAAAACGGGATCCCATTTCTTAAAATTTGAATTTTGGGCCCAGTTTTTGCTTTGTTAACCAGTTCAGGAAAAGGGTTGGGGACCTGAACCTAGGCTTTGGACTTGGTTTGACCTGTAGGTTGAAGGTCCTATCAATCTCACAAAAAAATAGTGACTTTGGGCATATGTCTGAAGACCTTTTTTGCAAAATTTTTTTATGAAATTAAAACCCATTATAGATGAGATAATGTAGATTTGAAATATGTAATTTTTTATAATTGGATTATTTTTTCTATTTTTCAATTAATTTCTAATGAAATAGGTCCATAAACTTGAATTATAAGGGTTTTTTAGTATTTTAATAAATTTTATTAAAACAATTATTTGAAAAACAAATTGTACGAAAAAATACTTCAAACAATTAAAACACCAAATATGTCCAATAAAAAATTAAGAAAAAAAAAATTACAAAAAAATATGAAAAACATGCTTCAGTGAGTTACAAATCTTTTCCCAAAAGGATTTAGAAAAATATGATTATTTAGGTCAAAATATGGATGACGTACACGTGCTTGGTATAGTAAAAAAATGACTTTTAAATAGTGGTTTTTAGAAAGGCCTATTGAAAATCAATTTGTATCATCTGGGTATTCAAATAAATTACATATTTGGAAACTAGACTCCGAGTACTACATTTTTATGATTAGTGACTTTTTTCAAGATTCCATCTCTAAGAGATTCAAATTTTAAGGTCAAATGTGACAAATTCTAAAAATTAGGGAAAACACTTCCACTTTTTGGCCAAAAAGTGGACTCAACTTCTTGCACACACCCTGATAACATAAAAATCTAAAACAAGATCTTGATTACAAACCCTAGGTTTTGAATTTGACTAGGTTCTCCCAAAAATGCAACTTTTTTGAAAAAACCCTAGCAAATTAGAATTTTAAATGCAAGATGCAACATCATGAAATGATTAACTACTATAATTTAAATCATATCTGATGCAAAAATAGGAGTTTAAATATTTCTATGATGATCTACAACATAAGCCATGAAAACAATGCACAAATATGCCTTTTAGTAAGTCTAAAATGCTTTGAATTTTTACTTTTTTCAATGCAAATATGCAAGAATGTCCTAGAACAAAAAGGATGATGAGGTACAAAAAATTAAATCATTTTAATCAACCCAATAATGCAACAACATAATAATCTACAAACCCTAGTTTGAAGATTAGCTAGGTTTCCTAGAAATGCAAGGTTTTCCAAACCCTAACAATGAAGTGATACAAAATTAAGCTATACAACCATGTAAAAGGATGAAGGAATGTAATCTAATCAGATATAAGGCAGAAAATAGCTCAGATCTTATGCAAGAAGGATTCCAAAGTGCAAGAAATGTTGTGTTCACCAAAATGTAATGTAGAAAAGAAAGTCTAGGTCATTAGATCAAACTAGGTCAAACCCTCTTCTACAAAAAAAATAGGACACGAACTAAGCTTGGATTCTACCCAAGAAGGAGAGAAAAAATACAAGAGATTAGTCCTTTTTTGTATAGATAAGAAATTAACCAAATCCAATTAATCAAGCTAGAGCAAAGACATGAAACCCTAGCTGACAAAGATCAGAGCATAACATACAATTGGAAATAGATACAGACAATCTGAAAGCACCGTAGAGACTAGGGATTAGAGGAGAACCTAGATCCAGGGGCCAAAATACCTAAGACAAGGGCACTTGGGTGCCCTAGACCTTGATCAGGGTTAATAGGAACTAATGTCTCCAATGTCTTCACCTTCTTGTGATTCTATTCTCTGCAACTTGTCTTCGACCAATTCCTTTGAATCTGACTTGCACACATTCAAGAAGGAAGATGGTTGGGTGCTATTTAGGAGATTTCCTAAGTCAAGATCCATGAAAGGTGTTTCCACCTCCACAATAGCATAGATGATAGATAAAAAGTGTGTGCCCTAGGAGGATAGAGGCAAATCTGAAGTATAATGTAATGCTAGAACAAAGCATGAAGGAAAGAGGTCACCATGAGCATGGAAACCCTAGCATGATTAATGCGGTGTCACAACTTGACTCAAGAAGTTGGTGTAGCCCAAAGAAGTAGAAATATCTTCACAAGACCTACAATATGTTAGTGATGAAACAATAATCCACAATAGAGAGCTTTAGAGAAGAGTAGAGAGCATGAGAGAGAAGAATAATCTTTCAAGAAGTTAGAGAGAGCTTAGAGATGTTCAAATGAATAAATTAACTTACTTTATATGCATTCCCATTGATTTTCAGAGAATTAAACCACATGAGGCCGACATTGGGAATCATTTAAGAGGTCCCAAGTTGACAAGCCATTAATTAGGCCAAGGCTAAAAAGGGGGACAAGGGTGCTTGGGTGCCCTAGTCTCTTAGCCCCAAACTCTTGAGATAAGGCACTTAAAGTGTTATTAGCCTTGCCTTATAATTACTTTTCTGGGTTTTGTGCATTGAGATCAAGAATTACATGCATAATGCTCAAAAAGGTCTTAAAATTGGTCCTTATTAACAAGTGTAAATATTTTAGGTCCTCCCAAGAGCTAAACTAAGTGTAAAATGGTGGTGTGCACATTTTACGACATAACACTATCCATGATGGTCGTGTCAAACTTATTTTTAAAAAAGATGGAGCGAGACGTAAGATGAAGCCTATGAAAGAAGTAGAAGAAAACTTATCTAGAAATTCTAGAATTTATTTGTGAAATTTTCTAAAAAAAATAATTGCATCCAACAATCAAATATGAAAATGAATTTTTAATTAACTTCCAAACACCCAATTTTCCCTCACACCGATTGATCCCAAATTTCAACAATGTTAACACAAATTCAATGGAATTATCATCAAATATCAGTAATGGTATGGCCTCATACTATTAAATATCATAAATTTTCTAGATTTAAACACACACACAAATATGCATGCAAATCTAACAATTTCACTTCACCCAATTTTCACTGAAAAGCATAGCAATGATAACAAATGAACTCCAACTTATATTAATGATATATCTGATGTAAGTATAGCATAAATGTACTGTTGTATAGTCAAAAAATAGTAATAAACAAATAAAACACATTTGGAAACACCACTCTGAAATCTGTTCAAATTACAAACTCCAAAACCCTGTAAACAACACACCAACTGAAATTGCACTGAACAAAGCTCTGAAGCAACCTTTGTAGCTGAACCAAGAGAATATAGTGAGAAGAAAACATATGAAACATATATTCTACAACAATCATAATACACACAAATCAGAAATTCAAACTCCACAATACTGCTATCAAAATCTGCAAAACATAAAACTTGAACATGTTGAAATCTTGCAACTGCGTGAAGCTCCAATGCATCCTCTATATGAGATTACCCTCATGTACCAAAAGGGTTTCATCCTATAATACATGAAACCAATGGGTTTTCATCCACAAAAGATTATTTGTTGAACCCAAATGTACAGATAAATTTTGGCAAAGTTTTTGTATGATAAAATGAGATGCTTGGAATATGAAATTGCCTACAAATATATAGAGGAGAAAGTCCAAATGACCCCTTCTTGGAAAAATAAATAAAATATTTTGATTTTCATTAATTTTCCTCCAAAGATGCTCACTAAAATAGCCCATGCAAGATTCCTAACTTAAATTAGAAAATAACTCCCATTATGACAACCTGTCATGGATATTGTAATAACCATCATAAATATTCTTAAAAATAGATCCCGGTTGTTACACAATCATATCATCCATATTCCATGCCCCCACTTGTGCAAATAAATAGAAATATTTAATATTTTATTGTTTCACATAAATATAATCTCCATAATTTTTGGAAACACAAATAAAATATTAAATAAATATTTTCCCTAATAAAATATATTAGTCCACAAGAAAAATGGGAATGGACTAATAATCTCACAAAAATAATTTTTTTATAAAGGGGACATGACAATTTGGTAGATGGAATTTTCTTTTGGATGGAATGAAGCATGAACATATGTACTTTGCCTTGATTCCTAAACTTAGAAAATAAGGAGAAGATGTACTTGTAGAAATTTCAAATTTGTTGAATGAGTTCCAAGATATTATTTCAAACAATGTACCTGAAGGTTTTGCACTACTAAGAAGCATAAGTCATCAGATGGATTTGATACTAGGATCTAGTTTTCCTAACAAGGAAGCCCATAGAATGACTCCTCCAAAAAATGAAGAGCTGGATAAACAAGTTCAAGAATTGTTAAGAAAGAGACTAATCAAATAGAGTTTGAGTCTATGTGTCGTACCTACAGTACTAGTACCTAATAAATATGGAGAATGGAGGATGTGTACCAATTCCATGGCCATCAAGAAAATCACAATCAAGTATAGATTTCCTTTGCCAAGGATGGGTGATATCATGGATTGCCTAAGTGGAACAAAGTACTTCACTAAGATAAATTTGAAGAGTGAGTTTCACCAGATCAGTATACAGGAAGGGGATGAATTGAAGACAACATTCAAGACAAAAGAATGACTATATGAGTGGTTAGTGATGCCATTCAGAGTAATCAATACACTAAGCACTTTCATGAGTCTCATGAATGAGGTACTCAAGGAATTTTTGGGTAACTTTGGTATTGTCTATTAAGATGATATTCTAATTTTTATAAATAGCTTTGGAGGAATGTTTGATACATGTTCATAAAATTTTTGAGAGGTTGAGAGAAGAGAAACAATTGATATATTTAAAAAAGTGTAGTTTTGTGAAGAAAGAGTTAGCATACTTAGGATTTGTGATCTCAGTTGAGAGTCTTAAAATGGATCTAGAAAAAGTAAGAGCTATCATAGAATGACCTACACTAAGAAGTATCACTGAGATGAGATCATTCCATGGGTTGGCTATCTTTTATAGGAAGTTCATTAAAAATTTCAGAAGGATATGTGCACCATTAACTAAGACAATGAGAGGAGATATAAAAGATGGATTATAGGTGCCATCAATAGTTTTGATTTGTTAAAGAAAAATGTTATAGAGCAACCTATTTTAGCACTTCTAGATTTTCATAAGGTATTTCAAGTAGATTGTGATGCTAGTGGTAATGTTGTAGGAGCAATATTAAGTCAATAGGGAAATCCCAATACATATTTTAGTGAAAGACTTAATGATACTAGGAAGAAATATTCTATTTATGATAAGGAATTTTATGCTATTGTTCAAATATCAAAGAAATGGAGACATTATCTTTTGCCTAAGGAATTTGTTTTGTATACTGGTCATAAAGCTTAACAATATTTCAATAGCTAGGTAAAGTTAAATCAAAGGCATTTGAAATGGGTCAAATTTTTGTAAAGCTATACATTTGTGTTGAATCATAGAAGTGGAAAGCATAACAGAGTTGCAGATGCCTTACATAGGAGGGAAATTTTATTGTCAGAGATGAGAATTGAAGTTGTTGGGTTTGAGAAACTCAAACATTTGTATCTAGAAGATCCATACTTTTCAAAGGCATAGAAAGCTTGTCTAGAACCTGTCACCATGGATAGAACAAAATGGTTTTATTATATATCCAAGATGGCATATCATTCGGAGGAAGTTAGGTACACATTCCAAGAAGTTCCATGAGAGAGATCATGATAAAAGAAAAGCATAGTGGAGGATTAGCAAGACATTTTTGGAGAGATGAAACAATTGATTTAATAAACAAGAACTCTTATTAGCCACAATTCTATCAAGATGTGAAAAATTTTGTACATAGGTGCAGGGTATGTCAGATGGATAAGGGAAAGAGTCAAAATACTAGTTTATATCAGCCTTTACCTATACCTAAAAGACTATGGGAAGACATTAGTATGGATTTTGTACAAGTGGATTACTAGGGACTTAGAGAGGTCATAGTTCCATTTTCTAGTGGTTGATAGATTTTCCAAGATGGCACATTTCATTCCTTTCTAGTGGAAAAATGATGTAGTTCATATTGCATAGATATTTTTCAAGGAAGTGGTTAGACTTCATGGTCTACCAAAGATCATAGTTTCATATAGAGATATAAAAGTTGTTGGATATTTTTGGAGGACATTGTGGAAGAAGCTAAAAATAGATTTGAAGTTTAGTTCTACACATCATCCACAAAATGATGGTTAAATAGAATTGGTAAATAGAAGTTTGGGCAACCTTTTGAGATGTTTGGTGGGAGAAAATCTAAAAGTATGGGATTTGATTTTGCCATAGGATGAGTTTGCATACAACAACTCAATTAATAGGAGTACATGAAAATCACCATTCTAGGAAAAATTTTTAGAATTGAGGCAAATGGATAAGGAGGAGAAGAGTAGTGTATATTCAGAAGATTCTATAGAACACATGAAAAATCTACATGAGGAGGTAAGGAATCATCTCACTAAAATGAATAATCAGTATAAGGAGGTAGATAAAAAAAGAAGATTCAAAGAATTCAAAGTTGGAGAAGAGGTTATGCTCTGCCTTAGAAAGAAAAGGTTCCCTATAGGAACATATAATAAACTTAAGATGAAAAAATTTGGACCTTGTAAGATTTTGAAGAAGCAAGAATCAAGAAATGCCTATGAATTTGAGTTGCCAAGTGGGATCCATATTTCAACTATATTTAACATTGTTGATTTGTCAGAGTATCATTAAGAAAGTATAGAAGATGGCAAACTAGAAGGACAACGGCATATCCCAGCACCTATTTTAGAGAGGGAAGAAATTGAATAAATCTTAGATAGTTGTAGGGGAAGGAGCACAAGAAATAGCTAATATGAAGAATACTTAGTCAAATGGAAAGGAAGACCTACTGAAGATTCATCATAGTGTAGTGTCAAAATTTGTGCTCGCTCATAATTTCACATCATGTTTGGAACTCACTTTAGTGTCCACTCCCTTAGTATACTTTCCAAACATTGCTTTGACCCTATCTACTTGTCCTATCCAAAACCTGTAAAAGTGCCTTAGCCTTGCTAGTACCATGAGTCATTTGAACCTTTTGAAAATTGAAGTTGCACAGACTAAAATACTAAGAGCAAACATCTATGCAATGCACTGGTGTCCTGATAGCATCTTCTAGTTTGGTAACCATTTTTAGAAGGTGTGTTTTTACTTGCATGGCACTATGAGCTTTTCTTGATGTCTATCTGCTCCCAAACAACTCCTTCCCAACTTTTTTTCCTCTTTCCTCTTCTATAAAACCTTGTCACTTTTCCATTCAAATGTTCAAATTCTTTCTATAGAGAAGCTCTGCCAAAATTACCATTCACTATCATATTGCTTGTGTTATTAAATTGCTCCATGCTCATTGTTTGTTGTAGGTTATTGTGAACAATCAATTAATGTGATTTACTTTAAGTATCTTGCACTATCCAAAAACCTCTCATTTGATATTTCTATCTTTCAGAACAAAGCTTTGTTTGTTCTCCTATGTGATAGTCTTCTAGTGAGATCCTTGTAACCTCTTTCCTAGCCTTTTGTCAATTCATTTATATTAGCATTTATCTTGCTTTTGGATCTCATTTCTTTATTTATTCACTTATCAATATTTCAATACCATTTTGTCACTTCTTGTCACATTTCTAGACGCATTTAAAATTTAGAGCACACACTATTTTATCTATATATCAATCTCTGGCTTTTGTTGGGGTGGAAACACCAAATATAGGGTTTGATTGAGGCAAGTCTCTATACAACCCAACCCTTTTCTCTGTTTATGATAGCATGTCATGAGAGAATAGATTTCGAATGCACGATCATTTGCATTCCTCTTCCCCTTCTTTGTTGATTTCATCATTTCATTCTCACCATATCATTTCTATATTTTTCTCTTATTTGTCAATTTTTATGTAGTAACTATTCTGTTTGTTATTAATAGCAAATCATCAAAATCTGTGCGAAGCCATATAAATCTAGGTTTTTGGTTTTCTATGTTGTATAGACTACAACACTAAGCTTTTGTTTGGATACCACTAGTTATGGAAGTCACATTGATTTCTTTTTCTGCCAATCATAACTTTGTTGTTGTTTTCTTAAACCACTAAATTCATCATCTCCATCTTCATATGTTGTATCTTGGAAGTTTGTGTTATCATTATTTATCTTATGAAAGATGAAAGTCTACTATGATGAATAACAAAGTGAACAAGGTCAATCTTCTTTCATGATAGATAAATGGGGACCTTCTAATTTAATTTCTTTAAAGTCAACTTGGGTGTGAGTCTCTACTAAATTAAGATTTTGTTCTTTCTATTTTGAGTTATAGAAACATCAAAGTATGGGAGTTGGAGGTATTACATAATTCTCATAATATTTGCAACTATGGTTCTTCTAGGATGATAGATTTGGCATTAGAATTTAGGTCTTTCATTCTAAATTCGTATATATAATGTTGATCAACCTTTGTGAAATGTGGTAATAGTTGGTTGATTCTATTGTTCATACTCTATATTTTCAAGTTGCTACGAATATTAAATATTTTATATCTAACCTTATACAACAATGTTCTACTTCATCTCCATTAACCCACTTGTAAGCGGACTATGTTATTTTATGAAATACATAGAGTATACTCTCCATCTACTTATAGTGGGTATAGGTTCATGAGTGTGGTCATCTAAGAATTTTGGGGACTAGGTTATACTTACCTAAGATTTGGACTAACCTTGTATATGTCAATAACATGTAATGATTTAGAGAGTAAACTATCTCAATAATTGGCAAGTATGTTAATGATTCTAATTTCAAAAACCAAGGACTTATCTTTCTACCCCTATTCTAAGGTGGAAGGGTTTGGTAATAGTTAGCAAGATATAGCTAGTTTGTAAAATAAATATGCATTGGAGGTCATTGCCCTAGCATGAAGTTGCCATATTAGAACTTGTCAATAACTTATTAACTTGGGTTCTCCATTTGTGATATTACTTGACATTCCTTGAATGATATCATAGCATATTTTAAGTGTGATAGTTGATATCACTAAATCTTTCTATGGTATGACATTATCCTGGAAGTAGGAGTATATTCCACATGGTGCGTAAGAATGATTGTGATATTACGTAACTCTAACTTAGCAAAAAAACACATATCTTAGGATTATTACCTTAAACTTGAGAATATCTAAATGGTTATGGATCTTTGTGTTAGGGTAGGTGGCTGATAACTTTTGGTGCAGTCATGGTAGGAGGGTTCACATAATGAACTGTCCAAACCATGCAGCTAGAGTAATCACAACGGAAACAACTCAATTGTATAATGTAATGGAAGATGCATATATTCAAAATATTAAGGAATTACAATGCTTATATGTCGGCAACATGCGGGCTACAATCACAAGGGCTCACAAGCCTGATTCTAGTTATAATAGATTTGGCTTTGAAGTGCCTCTTCGGAACAAAATCTAACAATCAATCTATGGAATCAATACTAACTGAATAACTACTTCCTAAATCCTCAAAGAGATCTATATATATCATCCTCAAGCTCAAAGAATCCTCTGCGTCAGCCAAGAAAGGTTACAAACTCCAATGAAGGTGGTGCAGTCACGGTAGGAGGGTTCACAAAATGAACTGTCCGGACCGTGCAGCAAGAGTAAACACAACGAAAACAACACAAGAATATAGAACAAATGCAGTTTCAATCATTCAATATATCAAAGAATTCAAATATAATGTAGCCGGCAACATGTGGGCTTACAACTAGGGCTCAAAGGCCAGTTACACACATGCACAAGATAAAGCTTTGAAGCTCCTTCGTACAAATCCAAAAACTATCGATCTCTAAATCATCTGGACTGCTTTCCTAAGGATTTATTACATCAATATATATCATTTCTGGACCAATAGGCTCCTCCGCGTCTGCCACAAGAGATCTAGAATCCTGATGAAGAGGTGTAACATGTGTTCTTGGATAGGTCAGACCTATCAGCTTGAAAATCCTTCTCCAACGGATACAATGAAGTGCGGACCTATGAGGAAGGTTGGCCACAAACCAAGGAACATTGTAGAATGAATCACAAGGATCTGCAAGTCGGCCAAAGCTCCCAATCCTTCTCCTTTAGTTGATTATTCATGACTTTCAGAGAACTCTACACTGAGAAAATAGAGGATCTTTTGATAGTGATAACTTTGTGGTAACTGATCTAAATGCTCTAAATTCTTGATATGATGTAGATGAATGAATTAAGGTGTTAAGTCTAGATCTGCAAGGTGTGAAATGCTGAAACCGGACCACAAGCTAGAAGTTGCTACTGACTGAACTGCCTGAACTGAATAGGAAAAGAACTGAAATGAAATGCAAATGCAAATGTTTTTGGTTGATGCAAGATTACTCTTGAACCAGGGATGCTCCTGCATCAGAAGGGATGTAATGTGTAGAAACAAGTAGGCCAGCCTTCAATCATCTGGTAATACTTCACAAATGATGGAAAATTGGTACAGACCTCAAGGAAGGTTTATCTGATCCTTATGTGACGTGATGATGTTTCATTAGGCTTTGCAAGTCACGAAAGTGCTCCACAAACCTTCTCCTTCAGTTGGTTATCTGTATGCTCTGCTCTATGAGAATTGATGATCTTTTGATAACAATAAATTTTAGCAGACAAGTCCAAATGAGCTAAATTTTGGATATGATGTAGATGATGATATGTAGATATTGAGTCCTACTCCATGATCTCTGATATGATAATGCAGTGAAGTGTGGTACAAAATGTTGAAACTGCAAATGACTGAACTGAACTAGAAAATGTAGGAAATGAAAGAATGCAAATATTTTTGGTTGATACAAGATTGCTCTACAACCTAGGATGCTCCTGCATCAGACACCTAGGGTTGTTGAAAAAGTGAGTCCCTCACTTTTCTAGGGCTAGAGGAAAACCAAGGCAATCCACCTTAGCATGTCTTCAAATTGTTCTAGTGCTTGTTGGGGTAACTATTTTTTCAATTCTTCTTCCAAACTAAACTCTGCTTCATGATACTGATAAAGATCTGCAATGTTGAAAATAGGTGAAATACCCAATGTCTCCAGTAATTCCACTTCATATGCATTTCCTAAATCAAATTTTCTGAGTATCCTACAAGGTCCAAACTTCTTCATCTTCAACTTGTTATATGTCCCAATTGGAAATCTTTCTTTTCTCAAATATACCATTACTTCATCACCCACTTCAAATTCTTTATGTCTTCTCTTCTCATCTACCTTCTCTTTGTACTTACTGTTCATATCTTCCAAATGTTTCTTCACTGATTATGCATTGTTCTCATATGATCTGCAAATTCTTCTGCTTCTGCACTCCTCTTTTTCTTTGTACTAATGTCTCTCAACTCTGCAACTCCTCTAGGATTCACTCCGGTCACAATCTCAAAAGGTGTTCTTCCTGTACTCCTATTTACTGAATTATTGTATGCAAACTCTGCTTGTGAAAGAATCAAATCCCAACTTCTGGCTTTGTCTCCAACCAAACATCTCAACAAGTTTCCCAAACTCCTATTCACTACCTTTGTCTGTCCATCTATCTACGGATGAAAATTTGAACTAAACTTCAAATATATCTTCATCTTCTTCCAAAGTGTCTTCCAAAAGTAACCAACAAACTTTGTATCTCTGTCTGAAACTATACTCCTAGGTAATCCATGCAATCTCATAATTTCCTTGAAAAATAAGTCAACTACATGCACTGCATCAGTCATCTTCTTACAAGGTATGAAATGAGCCATTTTTTAAAATCTGTCAACCACTACGAATATTGAATCATATCCTCTCTGTGTCTTAGGTAATCCCAATACAAAATTCATGCTTATGTCTTCCCAAGGTCTCTCTGAAACTATCAAAGGTTTATAAAATCCAGTGTTCTAACTACTCCCTTTTGCAACTTGACAAACTCTACAGCTCTACACAAATCTCCTAACATCCTTATGTATTTGAGGCCAAAAGTAATTTTCACTTACCAAAGCCACTGTCTTGTCAAGGCCAAAATGTCCTGCCAATCCACCACTATGCTTGTCCTTGATCAAATTATCTCTCATAAAACTTCTAGGTATACATAACTGACTTCCTTTGAACAACATATCTTCCTAAATGAAATAGTCTAACCACTTACTCCTATCTGCCACAATAGGTTCCTTACATGCTTTCCAAGGCTCTGCAAAATCAGTGTCTCCCTCATACATGTTCTTCAATTCATCAAAACCTAACACTTCAACCCTCATCTTTGTCAACAAGTTTCTTCTTCTACTCAAGGCATCAGCAACTTTATTTGATTTACCACTCCTATGCTTCAACACAAAAGTATAACTTTGCATGAACTCTACCCATCTCATGTGTCTCTGATTCAACCTACCTTGACTATTCAAATATTGCAAAGCTTGATGATCTGTATACAACATAAACTCCTTAGGAAACAAATAATGTCTCCACTTCTACAAGGATTGAATTATGGCATAGAACTCTTGATCATAAACTGAATATCTTTTCCTTGCATCATTCAACTTCTCACTTAAATATGCTACATGTCTACCTTCTTGACTTAACACTGCTCCAATTGCATTTCCACTTGCATCACAATCAACTTGAAATACCTTATTGAAATTAAGTAATGCCAAAATAGGTTGCTCTGTCACTTTCTACTTCAACAAATCAAAACTTTTATCTGCTCCTGATGTCCACTTAAAATCTTTTCTGTCACCTTTCATTGTCTCTGTCATAGGGTTACAAACTGAACTAAAATTTCTGATGAACTTCTAGTAGAAACTAGTCAATCCATGAAATTATCTAACCTCTCCAATGCTCTCCGGTGTAGGCCATTCAACAATTGCTTTCACTTTCTCAGGGTCCATCTTCAATCCTTCTATAGAAATCACAAATCCTCGATATACCAATTCTTCCTTCATGAAACTACACTTCTTGATGTTTATCAACAATTTCTCCTCTTTCAACCTCTAGAAAACTTGTCTAATATTCAACAAATGTTCCTCTTTTGTCCTACTAAAAAATTAGAATATCATCCAAGTATACAATAACAAACTTACCCAAGAATTTCTTCAAGACTTCATTCATCAACCTCATGAAAGTACTCGGTGCATTTGTCAATCCAAAAGGCATCACTAACCACTCATACAATCCTTCATTTTTCTTAAAAGCAGTCTTCCATTCATCACCTTCTCTGATTCTAATTTGATGGTATCCACTTTTCAAGTCTATCTTTGCCAAATATCTTGTTCCACTCAAACAATCCATGATATCATCTATCCTAGGTAAAGGAATCTATACTTAACTGTGATCTTGTTTATTGCTCTAGAATCAGTACACATTCTCCATTCTCCATCCTTCTTTGGTGCCAAAACTGTAGGTACTGCACAAGGACTCAAACTTTCTCTGATCAAACCTTTCCTCAGCAAATCTTGTATCTGTCTATTCAAGTCTTCATTCTCTGCCAATGTCTTTCTATGTACTGCTTTGTTAGGCAAACTTGCTCCTGGTATAAGATCCATGTGATGACTGATACTTCTTATAGGTGTTAATCCATCAGGTACATTATCTGATATGATGTCTTCATACTTTGTCAGCAACTCTCTTATCTCATCTGATTCAGTTTCTCCCTTCACTACTTCAGGCATTTTAGGAATCAATGCATAACACATGTTCTCATGTCTCAAACCATCGAAAAATTTCTTTCCATCTACCAAACAGATTCTAGCATTTCCACATACCACATCTTTAGGATCACATCCAAAGGAATCAAAAATGTTCTTTCTCCCATCATGTATATCTTTTCTATCATACTACCAAGGTCTACCCAACAAGATATGACAAACATCCATAGGCATAATATCACACAAGACTTCATCATGATAAGATCCAATATGAAATTTCACCAAACATTGTTCACTCACCAGTACCTTATGATCATCTTGAATCCATGCTATCTGATAGGGCTTAGGGTGTTTCAATCTTTCCAAATTTAGCTTACTCACCATCTCCTCTGAAACTAGGTTATCTGAACTACCACTATCAATCAAAACTTTACAACACTTACCTCTGAATTTACATCTGGTTCTAAACAAACTTTTTCTCTATGATAGTTCTTCATTTGTCTCTATTTGAAATAGTGCTCTCCTCATCACCAATGATTCTCCTTTCTCTGGATTGCCAACTGAACAAGGTGATTCAACAGGTTCTTCTTCAACATAGGCTGCTCTTCCACTATTTTCTATTTTCCTACTTGTACTACCCTGATTACACTCAAATGCTCTATGTCCTTCACCTCCACATTTGAAACAAGTACTTCTGAATGTCCTCTTATCAAATCCACTTCCTTCTCTTTTGTATCCTTCATTCCGGTATGCACTACGGTTTCCTCTCCGATAAAAATTTCTATCATCTCTCCAGTAAGAATTATTATCTCTGTCATCCTTCCTCAACGGGCTGTCAAACTTGTTCTGCTCTGAATAAGATCTGTCTCCTCTAGAAAATGTCCTATTTCTCAGAAATTTTCCTCCTTTGCCTCTCTATCTCTGGTCATGTTTCTTATGCAACTTCTCTTCAACTTTCAGTGCAAATTGATATGCTTCATCCAAAGATGTCATCCTTACCAAGCTTAGTTCTTCTTGAATGTTCAACCTCAGTCCATTGATGTATCTAGCTACTTTTTCCTTGCTTGCTTCACTATGTCCTATTCTTATGATCATCTTATGAAATTCTTCAATGTATTCTTTCATAGATTTCTCCTTTTGTCTCAGGTTCTGCAATCTTTTCAATAGCTCCAACTCATAGTCAGCAGGTATGAACTGATTCTTCAACTTTGTCACCATTCGGTCCCACTTTGTAATATTTTCTTTTCCTCTTCTATTTCTTTCCAACTGAACTCCTTTCCACCATATAGCAGCATGTCCTTTCATCTTTGTCTTTGCAAATTTCACCTTCTCTGGATCTTCAAACTCCTCATATTCAAAGTATTCTTCCATGTCATTTATCCAATCAATCAACTCTTCTGGATTCAAGTTACTAGTATAGTTCGGAACATCAACTCTAGGTCTCTTTCTAATTTTTGAAATAGCTCACAACATCTTTATCTGATCCAATTCCTCTTCTTCATCACCTCCTAGGGTTTCACTAGTGTGTTCAATAGATTGAAATTCTTCCTCATCATCACTTTCAACATTAGGTCTCAGTGTCAATCCTCTTCGCCTATCTTCTTCAATAGCATCCAAATGAATTTGCATTGTTCTCATCAATTCCATCATCTCATCCATTCTATTAGCCATTATACCAACATGAGGAACTCTTCACAGTGGCATCTTCCTAGGATCAAGTGCAAACTGCCTTAGGTTTAGCGATCGAGCTACAAGCAACAACTGCCTCTCAATCAACGATCGGTTGCGTACTAATAACTTGCCTTAGATCGGTGATCTGCTTATGTCTTGGATCAGAGATCTTCTTACAACAAGATCTCATAGAATCCCCTTTGCCAATTCATTCCAAGAATCAAACTCCCGCTCTCCAAGATTCAACTTTTGCTCTGATACCACTTGGTGCAGTCACGGTAGGAGGGTTCACAAAATGAACTATCCAAACCGTGCAGCAAGAGTAAACACAACAAAAACAACACAAGAATATAGAACAAATGTAGTTTCAATTATTTAGTATATCAAAGAATTCAAATACAATCTAGTCGACAACATGCGGGCTTACAACTAGGGCTCAAAGGCCAGGTTACACACATGTGCAAGATAAAGCTTTGAAGCTCCTTCATACAAATCCAAAAACTATCGATCTCTAAATCATCCAAACTACTTTCCTAAGGATCTATTACATAAATATATATCATTTCTAGACTAATAGGTTCCTCCATGTCAGCCACAAGAGATCCAGAATCTCGATGAAGAGGTGTAATGTGTGTTCTTGGATAGGTCAAACCTATCATCTTGAAATCCTTCTCCAACAGATACAATGAAGTGCGGACCTATGAGGAAGGTCAGCCATGAACCAAGGAACATTGTAGAATGAATCACAAGGATCCACAAGTTGGCCAAAGCTCCCAATCCTTCTCCTTCAGCTGATTACTCATGACTGTCAGAGCACTCTACACTGAGAAAATAGAGGATCTTTTGATAGCAATAACTTTCTAGTAACTAATCTAAATACTCTGAATTCTTGATATGATGTAGATGAATGAATTAACATGCTAAGTCTAGATCTGCAAGGTGTGAAATGCTGAAACTGGACCACAAGCTAGAAGCTACTACTGATTGAACTACCTGAACTAAACAAGAAAAGAACTGAAATGAAATGCAAATGTAAATGTTTTTGGTTGATGCAAGATTACTCTTGAACCAAGGATGCTCCTGCATCAGAAGGGATGTAATGTGTAGAAACAAGTAGGTCGGCCTTCAATCATTTGGTAATACTTCGCAAATGATGGAAAATTGGCGTAGACCTCAAGGAAGGTCTATCTGATCCTTATGTGACATGTATGATGTGTCATTAGGCTCTGTAAGTCACAAAAGTGCTCTGCAAACCGTCTCCTTCAGTTGGTTATCTGTATGCTCTGCTCTATGAGAATTGATGATGTTTTGATAAAAATAAATTTTAGTAGACAAGTCCAAATGAGCAAAATTTTGGATATGATGTAGATGATGATATGTAGATGTTGAGTCCTACTCCATGATCTCTAATATGATAATGCAGTGAAGTGTGGTACAAAATTTTGAAACTGCAAATGACTGAACTAAACTAGAAAATGAAAGAAATGAAAGAATGCAAATATTTTTGGTTGATGCAAGACTGCTCTGCAACCTGGGATGCTCTTGCATCAGACACCTAGAATTGTTGAAAAAGTGAGTCCCTCACTTTGCTGGGGCTAGAGGAAAACCAAGGCGGTCCACCTTAGCATGAGAAATCCATGATGAATCTTCTTTTGGTCTGCCTTTCCACTTTACCAAATATTCTTTATACTACTTGCCTCTGGTGCTGCATCTAACTCTGTTATCCAAAATGTCCTCTATCTACTCTGGTGGTTGTTGTGGCAATTGCTTCTTCAATCCATCTTTAATGTTGTCATTTGTTTCTTTTTCATGATACTAGTATAGGTCTGCAATGTTGAATATAGGTGATATGCCAAATGTCTCTGGTAGCTCCGCTTCATATGCATTTCCTTAATCAAACTTCTTAAGTATCTTACATGGTCCAAACTTCATATTCAACTTGTTGTATGTCCCTACTAGAAATCTCTCTTTTTTCAAATATACCATTACTTCATCTCTAACTAAAAATTATTTTTGTCTCCTCTTCTCATTTGCTTGCTCCTTGTACTTGCTAAATTCATCTCCTCCGAATGCTTCTTGACTTGATTATGTAGAGTGTCCATGTATCTTGCAAGTTCTTTTACATTTTCACTTCTCTTGTTATCCATACTGATGTCTCTTAACTCTGCTACTCCTCTAGGTTTCACTTCGGTCACAATCTCAAATGGTGTTGTCCCTATAGTCATATTCACTGAATTATTGTATGCAAACTCTTCTTGCGGTAAAATTAAATCCCAATTTCCTGATTTATCTCCAACCAAACATCTCAACAAGTTACCCAAACTCTTATTTACCACTTCTATTTGTCCATTTGTCTATGGGTAAAATGCTAAACTAAACTTTAGGTTTGTCTTCATCTTCTTCCACAATGTCCTCCAAAAGTATCCATTGAATCTTGTATCCCTATCTAAAATTATACTCTTAGGTAATCCATGCAATCTCACAACCTCCTTGAAAATTAGATCAGCAACATGCACTACATCATTTGTCTTCTTACAAGGTATGAAATGTGTCATCTTTGAAAATTTGTCCACAACTACAAATATAGAATCATGTCCTCTCTGTGTCTTCGACAATCCTAATATGAAATCCATGCTTATGTCTTCCCATGGTCTCTTTGGTACTATCAAATATTTGTACAAACTAGTATTCTGACTACTCCCTTTTGCAACTTGACAAACTTTGCAACTCTGCACAAATTTCCTTACATCCTTATATATCTGGGGCCAAAAATAATGTTCACTTACCAATTCTACTAACTTATCAATTCCAAAATGTCCTGTCGATCCATCACTATGTTTCTCCTTTATTAGATTGTCTCTCATTGAACTCCTAGGTATACATAACTGATTTCCTTTGAACAACACATCCTCCTGAATGAAATAGTCTAATCACTTACTTCTATCTATCACAACAAGTTCTTTACATGCTTTCCAAGGTTCTACAAAATCAAGATCTTCCTCATACATGTGCTTCTTCTACTCAATGCATCTGCAACTTTGTTTGACTTCCGACTCCTATGCTTAAATACAAAAGTGTAACTCTGCATGAACTCTACCCATCTCATATGTCTCTGATTCAATTTTCCCTGACTGTTCAGATACTGTAAAGCTTGATGATCTGTATACAACAAAATTCCTTAGGCAACAAGTAGTGTCTCCACTTCTTCAAGGCTTGAATTATGGCATAGAACTCTTGATCATAAACTGAATATCTTCTCCTTGCATTATTCAACTTCTCACTGAAATATGCTACTAATCTTCTTGACTTAACATTGCTCCTATTGCATTTCCACTGGCCTCATAATCTACTTGAAATACTTTGTTGAAAATTCAATAATGCTAACACTGGTTTCTCTGTCACCTTCTACTTCAGTAATTCAAAAAAATTATTTTCTCCTAGTGTCCAATTAAAATCCTTTCTGTCACCTCTCATTGTCTCTGTCATTGGTGTGCATATTGAACTAAAATTTCTAATGAACTTTTGGTAGAAAATAGCTAATCCATGGAATGATCTTACCTCTCCAATGCTTTCAGGTGTTGGCCATTCAACAATTGCTTTAACTTTCTCAAGGTCCATCTTCAACCCTTTTGCAAAAATCACAAATCCCAAATATACCAATTCTTCCTTTATGAAACTATATTTCTTAATGTTTATCAACAATTTCTCTTCTCTCAACCTCTGCAATACTTGTCTAATGTGCCACAAATGTTCTTCCTTTGTCTTACTGAAAATTAGAATATCATCCAGGTATACAATAACAAACTTACCCAAGAATTTCTTCAAAACCTCATTCATCAACCTCATGAAAGTACTCAGTGCATTTGTCAATCCAAAAGACATCACTAACCATTAATACAATCCTTCATTTGTCTTGAATGCAGTCTTCCACTCATCTCCTTCTCTGATCCTGATATGGTGGTATCCACTCTTCAAGTCTATCTTTGAAAAATACTTTGCTCCACTCAAACAATCCATAATGTCATCCATCCTTGGCAATGGAAATCTATACTTAACTATGATCTTATTGATTTCTCTAAAGTCTGTACACATTCTCCATTCTCCATCTTTCTTTGGTGCTAACACTGTAGATACTGCACATGGGCTTATAATTTCTCTGATCAATCCTTTCCTTAATAATTCTTGTATCTGTCTAATCAGTTTTACATTCTTTGTTGGTGTCATCCAGTGTGTTTCTTTGTTAGGCAAACTAGCTCTAGGTATAAGGTCCATATGATGACTGATACTCCAGATTAGTGGCAATCCTTCAGATACATTATCTGATATGATGTCTTCATACTCTGTCAACAATTCAATTATCTCCTCTGGCTATGATTCTTCAGTCTCTGTACGTAGGGTTCCATGCTTCTTAGGGATCAAAGCAAAACACATATTCTCATGTCTCAATCCATCTAGAAATTTTCTTCCATGTACCAAACAAATTCTGACATTCCCACATACTTCACTTTTATCTTCTTCTTCCAAAGGAATCAAGGTAATTCTGTTTCCATTAGATGTTACAATATAGGTGTTCTTTCTCCCATCATGTATATCTTTTCTATTATACTACCATGGTCTACCTAATAGTATATAACATACATGTTGCAAGTATGAGCAATAAGTTTTGTCATTGATGTCAACACCTAAGGTCAGCATCTAAGGAAGTTATTTGAATGAGTTTGAGAAAGTATTTGAGAAGAACAATATAGTGTTTTGCTCCGCATATCCTATAGATTGAATATATTTGTCTGCGGTTTGGATGTTATGTTAAGGGATGTCTGTAGTTGCTATGTTTCAAGTTTGAGCCTCCGGTGTGAAGATTTGAGCGAGTTCTATTCACCAAAGTAAAAACTATTTTTCTATGTATTTAATGGTGACAATGAGAATGCATTCTGCTTCGCATTTCTCTGCATTTAAGTTTTACAGTCTGCAGTTCTGAAATTAAGTCTAGAATGATGTGATGTGCTTTCATTTCAAATAGTTCATGATTTCATGCTCCGCAAGCAATCTTTCCTTCATGATAGTGGCCGATAGTAATGTTTAAGTGCTCTAATTTGAATAATCTTTTGAATGGAATGCTTGGGGGTTGTGCACAAGTTCTTGGTGATTGTAACGTGCTTGTTGATGTCCATAGATCATGTTCCTACCTTTTAATTGGTCTACAAAGTATAATCTAGATCATGCATGAGGCGTGTTCCTAAAGGTCTTAGTGTTAACACTAGTTTTAGCCAACTTGGTTGTTTTCACTACTTGCGATTGTACTTTGGAGTTTGTGATAGCATGTTCTAGCGTGGAAGATTGCATTTGAGTCCTAGCTAAGGAATGGTATAGTCCACATTCATTCTTCTCCTTCACAAATCTGTTTAGGTCTAGACCTATTCTAATATTTATACGTATGCCAACCTTGGAGATTATTCCAATGGTCGATGATTGTAATGCCGACCTTGATGTACATTCCAAGGTTGATGAATTGTATAAATACTTGTAATGAAGTCTTGAATAGTGTGTGGAATGCGAAGATGAAAAGATAAGTGCGAAATGAAAAAGTAGAGCAGAGTAGAGGAAAGTTAGTACACTTCAATGGAACTAAACCCTGGCATGGAGTAGATGCTACTATCTCAGTTCACCAACTCTGGTAGTGAGCCACCCACTAGTAGTGAGCCACCCCATTGGCAATGAGCCTCTTCTTTTGCAATGAGCATTCTGGATAGTGAGCCCTAAGGAAGTGAGCCTTTCATTTTCAATATTGTTATTACATATTATATTGTGAGCTAACACTCACTGTGGTTTTTCCACGTAAAAATTGGGTGTCTCATGTGTGAATGTGTTTAAGTTTCTAATTTCTTACTTTCATGGTGAAAATACAATAACCGTGATTAAGTGGTTGATGTGTTAATGGTTTTGAAGTTTTGGTTACAACTGATTTAGCCCCCCTCTCAGTTGTCTTGTGCTTTTCAACAATTGGTATCAGAGCGAGGGTTCCTCGGTAAAGAGCCTAATAGCTTGAGGTAAATTTGGGATGGTGCACAGGAAGGAGTTACCACAGTTTGATGGAACATATTATGCTCCTTGGAAGGTATGGATGAAAAGTCATCTCATTTCTCTTGGTTATAATGTTTGGAAGATGGCAGAGAAAAAGTATACTATTCCTCAAAATAGACCATCAAATGAAGATGAAGTCAAACAGTATGAGTTTAATGGAAAGGGTAGAGATGCTCTATTAAATGCTTTATCCAACACTGAGTTAGTGAAAGTAATGGACCTGGAAACTACTCATGAGATCTAGGAAAAGTTGAAAAATTTGTATTAAGGAGATGATTCTGTGAAGAGAGCAAAATTACAAAATTTAAAGGCGAAGTATGAAGCCCTGAAGATGAATGATGATAAAAACATAACAATCTACATGCAAAAAGTTGATGAAATTGTTAATGGAATCAAAGGTCTTAGAGGAACTATTGATGAAGATGAGGTTGTGCTGAAGATTCTTAGGTCTTTGCCTAAATCCTATAGTCACAAGGTGTTAGGAATTAAAGAAGTTATGAGTGTGAACAAGGTTACAAAGGATCGGTTGCTTAGGAAGCTTACTGCTTTTGAGATGAGAGAGTTTGGCGATGCTCTGCCAAAGACTGAGACTGCTTTCAAAGCCAACACTTCAGAAAAGACTTCAAGAGCTTAGAAGTATGCTATGGAATCCAATGATGACCTTGATGAGATTGAAGCCAACTTTGTGGACAAAATGCAAAGAGGTACTGGTAAGTTCAAAGGTAAATTACCTATCAAATGCTTTTCTTGTGGAAAGATTGGTCACTATGCCTCCAGGTGTCCAGAGAGAACTGAAAGAGGTAAGAAGAAATTTGAAAGTAGACCTAGAACTATAAAGAAATACTATTATGTTAGAGACCTTGATTATGATAGTGTGACAGATGATGAGTCTGATGATACTAGTACAAATGAATGCTTGTTTATTGCTATTAAGGATGAACATGTGTCTACTAATCCTGCTAGCTATGTGAAGGAAGAAAAACCAGTGGAAGAAAGTGCTCTGTCTGTCCAGGTTTAGAAGGATAAGGATGAATGGATTATTGATAGTGGATGTTCACATCACATGTTCGGTGATAAAAGTAAGCTTGAAAGTTTGGAAAAGTATAATGGAGGACTAGTTAGGTTTGGAGATAATGCAGCTAGTAAGATTTGTGGAAGAGGATCTATTTCTTTTGATGGCAAGCACAATACAGATGATGTTCTATATGTGAAGGGTCTAAAGCATAATATTTTAAGTGTTGGTCAGATGTGTGATAAAGGGTATGATCTGAGATTCAAGGATAATGCATGCAAGATCATGGAAAGCTCTGGAATAATGATTGTAACTGGTAAGAAGACTAGAGGTAATGTTTATCATTTGAGAGGAACTAATGACTGTTGTTTGTTGGCTCAGATAGAAGAGAGTTGGCTATGACATAGAAGGATGTGTCATATCAATTTTGACAACTTGGTGAAGATAAGTTCTATACAAGCTGTGAGAGATTTGTGTAAGCTTGTGAAACCTGCTAACACTATTTGCAAGGAATGTCAATTGGGGAAACAAACAAGGACAAGTTTCAAGAGTAAAGAACAATTCTCTACTGGATTGCTTGAGTTGGTGCATACAAATTTGTATGATCCTACAAAAACAAGAAGTTTTCAAGGAGACACGTACTTTATGTTGCTTATTGATGATTACTCTAGAATGACTTGGGTCACTTTTCTTAAAGACAAATTAGAAGCCCTAGACAAGTTCAAAGATTTCAAGGAGATGGTTGAGAATGAATTAGAGTTGAGGATCAAATGCTTGAGTTCTGATAGAGGAGGTGAGTTTACATCAAATGAATTCAATATTTTCAGTGAAGAACATGGAATAAAGATATAGTTTTGCTCCTAGGACTCCTCAGCAAAATGGAGTTGTTGAAAGAAAAAAACAAGACAGTTAAAGAAGTTGTTAGGTCAATGATGTTAGATGTAAACCTACCAGAAGTGTATTGGAGAGAAGCTATACATACTGTTATCTACATTCAGAACACAATTCATGTCAAAGGTAATGGCACTAAAACTCTTTATGAATTGTGGTATGGAAGAGTTCCTACAGTGAGATATTTCAAAGTTTTTGGAAGCAAATGTTATATCAGAAGAGAAGAAGAGCTAGGCAAGTTTGATGCTAGATGTGATGAAGGAATTTTCCTTGGGTACTCCACTAAGAGTAAGGCATGTCGGTGCTACAATAAGAGATTGAGAAAGATCATTGAGAGTGCTAATGTGAACGTTGATGAAAACAGGGAAAGAATATCTGATCTGAGTGGCTATGAATTGATGAACCTACTACTTCAGAAAAAGATGAACAACAAGATAGTCAAGAAGAAGAAGAAAAAGCTCTGGAAAGTGCTCTTAAGACTCCTAGGTATGTAAGGATTAATCATTCTGAAGATCAGATCATTGGTGACAAAAGAAAAGGGGTATTGACAAGGAAAAGAGCTACAGAAGAACAGGTGAACTACTGTCTACTTTCACAGATTGAACCTAAAACTATTAGTGAAGCCTACAAAGATGAAAGTTGGGTAAAATCTATGGAAGAAGAGATAATGTAGATAGAAAATAACCAAACTTGGGAATTGGTCCCTAGACCTACTGATAACAATGTGATTGGAACTAAATGGGTTTTTAGAAGCAAGATGAATGAAAGTGGAGAAGTGCTAAGAAACAAAGAAAGACTAGTATGCAAAAGATATTCTCAGGTTGAAGGTATAGATTTTGAGGAGACTTTTTCTCCAGTGGCAAGGATTGAAGCAATAAGGATGTTTTTGGCATTTGCAACACACAAAGATTTCAAGGTGTACCAGATGGATGTGAAGTCTGCATTCTTGAATGGAGAACTAGAAGAAGAAATTTACATTGAACAACCAGAAGGATTTTAGTTATCAGACCAAGGTGACATGGTGTGCAAATTGAAAAAAGCCCTGCATGGACTCAAGCAAGCTCCTAGAGCCTGGTATGCAAGGCTGGACAAGTATTTGTTGTAATTAGGGTTCAGTAAAGGTACTACAGATAGTATCTCTATGTCAAAATCAATGTTGATCAAATTCTGATTGTTGTAGCCTTTGTTGATGATATTATATTTAGAGGAAATGAAGGTATGTGTAAGAGATTTGTAGAGGAAATGCAAAAGGAGTTTGAGATGTCTATTTTTGGTGAAATGCATTTCTTTCTAGGACTGCAGATTACTCAATTAGAAAAGGAATTTTCATTTCTCAGTCCATGTATGTGAAAGAATTGTTGAAGAAGTTTGGAATGGAGGATTCTAAGCCTATATGTACCCCTATGGTAACTGGTTGCAAGCTAAGAAAGAATGATGAATCACCTAAGACTGATTAGAAAAAGTATAGGTCTATGATTGGAGGGCTACTTTATCTAACCTATACAAGACTAGACATAATGCATGCAATCTATCTTGTGGCAAAATTTCAAGAAGATCCCAAAGAGTCACATGTGATGGCAGTCAAGAGGATCATGAGGTATTTAAAAGGCACTTCAGACTATGGATTATGGTATCCCAAAGATACTAATTTCACTCTTAGTACTTATACAGATGCAGATTGGGCTGGAGATGCTAATGATAGAAAAAGTACAAGTGGAGGTGCTTTCCTCTTGGGGAACAGATTGGTTTCATGGCTGAGCAAGAAGCAAGAATCAATTTCTTTTTCTACTATAGAATCAGAATATATTACTGCAGCATGTTGTTGCACTCAAGTGCTTTAGATGAAGAAAACATTAAAGGACATAAGAGTTATGTATGAAGAACCTATTTCAATCTTTTGTGACAACACAAGTGTTATAAACATTTCAAAAAAAATCTAGTGATGCACTCAAGAACAAAGCATATATCAATAAGGTATCACTTTCTAAGAGAAAAGGTAATAGAGAATGAAGTAAAGATGGAATATGTGTTTACCAAGGATCATATTGCAAAAATTTTCACCAAGCCTCTACCTAAGGATACTTTTGAGTATCTCAGGGAAAATTTAGGGGTTATTACCCCTCCTACTCTAAACTAAGATGCATGAGAAATGCATCATTCCAGTGGTGCTCAAAGTCTCATTCTTTGATCTGGATTGATGTTTTGTAGGCTACCTCTTAGGGGGAGCTGGTAGATGTTTTTGATATGAGTTTTTGATTAAGAGCAGTAAGTGTTGTAGCGTTGATGACAGGGGGAGTTGAGCAGTAAAGAGAAAGAAAAGGTATGGCACCCTTTGTCATGATGTCAAAGGGGGAGAGAATTTCATGTGAAAAACCTAAGGAGAAAGTTGCAGTCATAGAAAGCATCAAGTAAGGGGGAGCAAAGAAGCAAATCAAGTCTGTTTGTCTTGATGGTTTTTCACATCATCTGTTTCCATCAATGAAAAAGGGGGAGATTGTTGCAAGTATGAGTAGTAAGTGTTGTCATTGATGTCAACACCTAAGGTCAGCATCTAAGGAAGTTATTTGAATGAGTTTGAGCAAGTATCTGAGAAGAATAGTATAGTGTTTTGCTCTGCATATCCTATAGATTGAATATCTTTGTTTTTAGTTTGGAGGTTATGTTAAGGGATGTTTGTAGTTGCTATGTTTCAAGTTTGAGCCTCCAGTGTGAAGATTTGAGCAAGTTCCGTTCACCAAAGTAAAAATTGTTTTTTTGTGTATTTAATGGTGACAAAGAGAATGTATTTTGCTCCACATTTCTCTGCATTTAAGTTTTACAGTCTGCGGTTCTCAAATTAAGTTTGGGATGATTTGATGTGCCTTCATTTCAAATGGTTCATGATTTGGTGCTCTGCAAGCGATCTTTCCTTCATGATAGTGGCCGACAGTAATGTTTAAGTGCTCTAGTTTGAAGAATCTTTTCAATAGAATGCTTAGGGGTTGTGCGGAAGTTCTTGGTGATTGTAATGTGCTTGTGGATGTCCCTAGATTGTGCTCCTACCTTTTGATTGGTCCACAAAGTGTAATCCGGATCATGCATGAGGCATGTTCCTAAAGGTCTTAGTGTTAACACCAGTTTTAGCCGACTTGGTTGTTTTCACTACTTGCGATTGTACTTTAGAGTTTGTGATAGCGTGTTGTAGCATGGAAGATTACATTTGAGTCCTAGCTAAGGCATGGTATAGTCCTCATTCATTCTTCTCCTTCACAGATATGTTTAGGTCTAGACCTATTCTAATATTGGTATGTATGCCGACCTTGGAGATTGTTCCAATGGTTGATGATTGTAATGCCGACCTTGATGTACATTCCAAGGTTGATGAATTGTATAAATACTTGTAATGAATTCTTGAATAGTGTGTGGAATGCGAAGATGAAAAGATAAGTGTGAAGTGAAAAAGTAGAGCAAAGCAGAGGAAAGTTAGTGCACTTCAATGGAACTGAACCCTGGCATGGAGTAGATGCTACTATCTTAGTGTTACAAGTATGTGCCTAATTGGTGTTATCATTGATGTCAACATATTAGTGTTGTAATTGATGTCAATTGTTCTCTTGTTGCCTCTCTTTAAAATTTTTGACTTGCTCTCTCAATTTTTTGATGCATTCATCTGCTTCTCTGACATTTTCCTTCAGATCTTTGATTTCACCTTCAATCCGTTCAAGATCTTCAAGAGAAACATTATGTTCTCTAGCTTTGTCAAGTATGTAGTCTTTTCCAATGTATTTAGCAGCAGAAATTTCTTCCAGAGGAATAGGTAATCTTCTAGTACCCATGTGTTCAATTTCCAAGATCTTCTTTGAGCGATTAGGCTTCTTCCAAAGGACTTGGCTTTGATACCAATTTTTGAATACCTAGAATACTAAGAGGGGGGGTGAATCAGTATTCTCTTAAACCATTTACACATAAAACATTCAACCCATTTAACGTATATAATTACAATAGAGGAAATTACGCATAAAACATACAGCCACAACTCAAAACACATCAACAGCAAGATTTTTACATGGAAAACTGAAAAAGGGAAAAACCATGATGAGGATTAGCTCACATTATATAATAATAAGGAAACTGGTTATGGTTGATACAATTGGTGGACTCATTATCCAAGAATGCTCACTGCATGTGGCTCACTGGCAAAGGACTCACTGTCTTGAAAGAAAGAGATAGAAGAAGTGGCTCAGTGGTAAAATTGAATTGTTATAATTGCATCTAACATATGCATAGAGTATGTTAGTACTCATTTATATTTAGGGTTTTAAGCTTGAGCATTTGCAGGTTTTTTCATTCAAACCCTAAAATTTCTGAGTCTTGGGGCCTTGCATTGTCTTTTCTATTTTGGTGGTGACCTTCTGTGGCGGGTTCCCGGTTACAAAGTTTCATCCTCATGCTTTAGTGTTCATGGGTTGACCGGCCTCCACGCAATGTTTCACCATTTTTTCCCATTGAGTTCAAGAAAAATGTTAAGTGTTTGCATATGCAAGTGTAAATGTATGTTGGTGGGTTTGAAAATCTCAATCGGTTTCCAAAAATGCCAAACAATTTGAGTTATATGCATTTTTTATGCATATCGAGTCGCATATACAAAAAGGGATTCTATCACAGATTCCCCAGGAATATTCTACAGTTGTATGCATTTCCTAATGCATATCGGATTCAAAGGGATGCATGTACATTGGCGGAATCTTCCACAAGATTCCAGGAATATGCCGTTGTTGTATATTGGGTTCGCTTATATGTGTTTTGTTGTACATCCTAATATACATTGACTGCATGCATTTGAAAGATACAAGGAAAGATATACAAATAGGGAATATTCTTTGAAGATTGCCTATTTGTATGTGAGAAGGTTTGTATGTTTGACATACAAAGGTGTCAGTATACTTTTGCTACAGTGTAGCGGGGAGATGCATGTGGTAGGGCCCGCGGACAAACAAGGGAAGAATGTATATGGAATATTTTGAAAAGATTCCCTGCTTGTATGTTTGTGTTTGTATATTCAGCATACAAACAAAAATACACATTCAAATATACAAGAGGAAGAGATACATGTCGGACTTCAAGGGTTTTTTGAACCCAATGGATAAGGGGCAAAGGTCTGTTGTATGTATATTGCATTTGTATAATACGATATACAAGGAAACATATAATGAAGAAATATGCATTCCAGACCCGAAGGAGAAGTCAAATGCGGTGGATAAATTTTTGAGATCCGCCTTGTATGCATGAGGCATTTTTATATGCAGTTATGCATTAGGATATGCAAGCAAGAGGACATACAACTCAGACGCGATGGAGGAATAAAATGCAACAAATAATAATTTGAGGTCCATGGGTCATATAAAGTGCTTATATATGCCGATATACAAGCTGATGTGCAGTGAAAAAGATACAAGCCGGATTTGAACCGATTCTCAAATTGTTCTATAAAACTTGAGGTCTAAATTGTATAAAGTGCTTGTATATGCTTTTGCATGTACAAGGTGATAGGTGCAAAATGGGGAAGGCAAAAAGTTAGTGGTAGGAGTACGTAGTGCCTACGTGGCACGATATTACGGGTGGGCAACTTTTCAGTGTTTTTTGGAGCCGTTTGTTTCAGCGACGGAATCAAAATCGACGGCTATCTTTCAAGTTCACAGTAGTGATAGTTTTTGTATCCGCGGCCACGTTTGGGCGGGAAAAATTCCAGAGGCTTGCCGTTGCTGCATCCTAAGGGCCTGCGGGTAGATGAAGCATTGATGGCAGATTTGCAGAGGATAGATGACGGAAAGGACAGGTCAACCACCCAATTGAAGATGAAAGCCCTTGAGTGGTGGTACAGATCCTGATTCCACCTACTCACTCCTCTTTGTCTCTCCGTAGCATTGAATATTTTTGAGCGCCATTTCTCATGCATTGAATCTGGCAAATTTTTGATTTGCCTTGTAATTAATTTTGCTAGGTACACAGTCTTGGTAAAAAAAAAAACTATGTTACTCATTAGGTTGTTGAAAACTAGACAAATTTTGGTGCTGTGACATAATACAACTTCATTGGTGGCCCTATTCTTGATGGCTTGTAAGTTTATGAGTCTCATGTTGTATGTTTCATGCATGAGTTCACTGGTTTCATGTTGTTTTATATGAGAAATGCTCTGTGCATGTGTTTAATCATTTTTCTCCAAGCTGTGGGCATATTTCCTTTTGAATCAAGATAACTAAGGGTTGTTGAGGTTTGGGAATATAGCTTTTCTATATTGAATGTTTAATCTCCTACTCTTGTTCAAGGAACAAATTAAATGTTTTAGGTTAATCATTGAGAAAATGTGTTGCAGTAGGGATACCATTAAGCATGAATGATTAAGCACCTAATTTTTGGGAAGTATCTGTAAGGCAGATACTAGAAATCCCCTTGATATCCAGTCTTTGGTATATGTTTATGTTGGTTGTTCACATGTGTATGTCTATTGACTCCGAGCCCTAGATAGGCACCGATCCAGTCTTGTATTGAGGATGCAACCCAAAGTCTTAGTTTTGCATCCAAACATAAAATCAAACTTAAATCTTCAAAACCAAAACTTTAGGACTTTAGAAGTAGTTTAGGACCAAAATCTTCTAGCTCACAACTGAAAATAGGCCCAAAGCTAGCCCCTTTGCACTTATCTCACAGTTTTGGTTTGCATAAGAGAGGATTTATCTGCTTTGTATCAACATCCAAGTAAGTTCATGTGCATGTGTCACAGGTGTTGAATAGGGAATACCCCCCTTGGTTCTGCAGAGCCTAAAGAAGAAGAGGAGATATTTATAGAGTCTATCTCCTATACTGTTGGCCCCTGGCCCGGGAATCCTATTGATCAATGATGGCTACCTTGTAGGGATAATTGGGAACAAGCATCCAGTCTGGGAAAACAACCAACAGATTTGGCGACTCTGCTGGGAACACTTGTGAAAGAACCTTGGTTCATATTTTAAAAGAAAACAATTCCTAGTCATAGGTGGTGACTCCGAACAATCTCCCAACCAGTGAAGTGAAATTTGTATGCAAGGTAGAAGATCCCTACGTAATTCTCTATCTAAAGAATTACCCAGAAAAATGATGTACAGAAGAAAAGGGACTATTCAAGCCAGTCAAGAGGGTTCTCCCAGAAGTAATGATAATATGCAGGACAATTCAGGGTCTTCAGAGTGAACAATACCTTATTTTTCAAACACAGAGGCTGAGATTCAGAATGTATATGAAAGACAGTAGGGTAGTGGATTAAGAATGAGATTGGAGGTGTTTCAAGAATGCCCTTTCCATGATTCCCCTGATAGATTTGAAGAAGTTGAATCCCCAAGAGATGATAATGATGATCAGAATGTAATAAAGCCTTCCTCTTCTATGCCCAGAGATGAGGAATTAGCTGAAGAGATTAAGAGCTTAAGAGTAGAATTAGAATATTTGTAGGCAGTGAAAATTAGAGATGACATGAGACAAAAAGTGCAAGCTTTGAGAGTTGCTCAGAATGATTCAATTCCTACCCTTGAAAATGCAAATATGCAGAGAAATCAACAAAGAATTGAAGTCTGGGATCAGCATAATGATCAAAATCAAAATGCAAATAATGCTAGAATACCATCGAATAATGTAAGAAATTAGAATAGAAATAGAAATGCCAATGAAAATCAGTTTGGTAGACAACCGATGCAGCTGGACCGATTCAGACAGCTTGTTTTTGATGGCATCCCTGGTTACCCCAATCCTATTGACAAACATGTGAGGCTGCAAGTGCCTAAGTTTTCAGGAAACAATACTGTCTTAGGAGAAGACCACTTAAAAGCTTTTCAGAATATCATGGACAACTTTGAGGTTGAGCATGAAGGTGTTTTTATGAAATTATTTATGCAATCCTTAGTTGATGAGGCCAGAGAATGGTACAAGGGTCTACCTGACAAACGCGTTTCATCATGGGAGGACTTCAGGAGAATATTCAAAGAACAAGATGGTGACAAAACTAATCCAAGTTTTTTCATTAATGAATTCACTAGCATTACCAAAGGATCAAATGAACAAGTTACTGATTTCAATGCTAGATTCACTAAGGTGTTGAACAAATTGCCACATCACCTGAGGCCTAATGAACCAATGTGCATAGTGTTGTACATAAATGCTTTTGATGTTAAAACTGCTTATGGATTAAGAGATAAGGGTCCTCACAGCCTTAGAGATGCCTTCAAAATTGCAACTAATGTTGAAAATAACAGAAAAGCATCTGGTAAGACAAACAGGAGAGATGATGTAAAAATTCTACAAAATCCAAATACTAAATCTTAGAGTGTTCAGGGCAATGCATCTACTTCTGAGGATAAATTAGATAAATTGATGACTATTGTCAAGGACCTAAGCTATAGAATGGCTAAAAATGAAAAGGGAGTTGGTCCTGACAAACAGGTTTACCAAAGGCAAGAAAGAAGACCATCATTACATGACATGCCATATAATACCAATTGGCATAATGGTAAACCCATCCTCCACACAGCAATACAAATCAAAGAGCTCAAAATGCTAAGGAAACACCTGACCCTTTGAAGAAAACTGTCAATGTGGTTGATGATACCCCATGGTGTATAATATGTCAGATGCCTCATTCATAGTCACAATGTCTGATTGCTCAGTCCTTATACAACAATGATGTTGCCTGTGATGAGTGCAATGAGCCACATTGCATGGAGGATGATAATGTAAATATGTTGTCTACAAACAGAGAGTATCCCTCTTAGGATGCTGATGCAAATGCAAATGATGAGATTCAGGTCTACCAGCAGTTTCCCTATGATGAAGATGATGAAGATAGTTATGCCTATGCTCAGAATTCACACAATTTTCTGAATAACTTAGAAGGCCATCTGATGAAGAAATTAGAGCCCTTACAGCTGCAGCAGTGGCTTAGGTCAAAAGCAATTATAATCTCAGGGGTAAAACTTAGGTAAGTAACTCACACCAACCAGAGAATACTTCTGCAAGTTAGCCAGTGCATAGTCATAAAGGGACTGAAACACAAAAGAAGCAATGGAACAATCATAAGCAAAATTTTAAGCAAAAAATAGGCCATGATTCTCAAGGGTCAAAAAATAGAGTTCCCCAACTTGAGGATCAAAACAAAGATTTTCAGATTAAAGATGACAGTCAGGGAACCACAAAAATTCAAGCTGGATCATATCAAAATAAAAATAAAAATGTGGATCAGGCTACAACTATTGTTCAAAATTATGCTCCATTCGACATAACTCAAGTCTTGTCCCAGGTAAAAGTTTATGTTCCATTAATGGAGCTGATGAAAGTTGAAGAGTTCAGAAATAAAACATTATCCCTAATTTCAGGAATACCCTGTCAAGCCAAGCAGAATGATGAATCTTAGGGTAAGAAGCAAGCCCTGTGTATCGATGAAAATGAGGTTCTTGAGCTGTATTTGGGGATGACCATGACAAAATGCCCTTCACAGGTTGAACCATTTTATGTCTCCCTGGTCATAAATGGAAAAGTGATTAAGAATTGTATGCTTGACTCAAGAGCATCAACGAATATCATGCCTTTGGCCATTATGCAGCAAGCTGGGTTAAAGATAGATAAGGCATGTGGGAAATGCTATGCCATGGATGCTAGAGAAGGGCCTGTCATTAGAGTATGGCATCTCACTTAACCCAAAGAAATGTGCTTTTGGGGTAGTGGAAGGAAAATTGCTTGGACACATTGTTTCCAAGGATGGAGGTGTTCAGTCCTTCTTTGGACAAATTAACTTTATTAGGAGATTTGTGCCTAATTTTGCAGAGACCACAAAAGATATCTCTACGATGTTGAAGAAAGGTGCAACTGTCAATTGGGAAAATGAAGTAGCTAAATCATTTCAGAACATCAAAGAGGCCATAAAGATGGCTCCTGTACTAAAATCTCCTAATTTTTCTAAGCCATTTCAGTTGTTCTCATTTGCTTCTTACCATACTATTACTGCATGTTTTTTGCAAAAAAATGAAGAAGGTTTTGAACAACCTATAGCTTTCTTTAGCAGGTCATTGTAGGCTGCTGAATTGAAATATGACATCATGGAGAAACAGGCATATGCACTGGTTAGAGCAGTCAAAAGTTTCAGGCCATATTTGGTGAGCTCTCACATAGTTGCATATGTGCCTCATGCAGCAATCAAAGATATCTTTACTCAACAGGAGGTAACTGGAAGAAGATACAGATGGATAAATAAACTGCAAGAATTCAACATTGAAATACAGATCACTAAACTGGTAAGAGGACAAGGTTTGGCAAAACTGATGACACAGTCAAATCTAGAGGCATGCCAAGTGAATGTAGTACATTATAAAATTATAAATATGTCAGAATCTGAGTGGTATAAGGATATTGTATACTATTTGCAAAATTTGAACTGTCCTTCCCATCTCAGTGATAATCAAAGGAGGACTTTAAAGTTGTAGGCTATTAAATACATCATTGTTCAAGGAGAGTTGTATTGGAAAAATCCTGATGGTGTATTACTCAGATGTGTGAATGAAGATCAGGCTAAGGATATTCTAAGCGACATGCACAATGGAGAGTGTGGTGGGCACTATGCTGCCCAGACAACAACTCACAAAATTCTCAGAGTAGGCTATTGGTGGCCAACTCTTTTCTTAGATGCACACAAAATGGTAAGAAAATGTGAGTCTTGCCAAAGGTTCTCAAGAAAGCTAAGATATCAAGGTGCATTACCCCTTAGGACTATAACTATAGAAGCTCCATTTCAGCAATGGGGGATTGATTTTATAGGGGAAATCTCAAAAAAATCAAGTGGAGGGCACAATTAGATTCTGGTTGCCACCGATTATTTCACTAAATGGATTGAGGCCATTCCAACTAAAAAAGATACAAGCAAAGTGGTGATGGATTTTATTCTAGAAAATATTATTATCAGATTTGGAGTACCAGCCAAATTAGTCGCAAATAATGCTATGTGCTTCAGGTCTGGTGAGTTTATTGATTTTTACAGCAATTACGAAATTGATTTGTCTCATACATCACCATACCATCCACAAGGGAATGGTCAGGCATAGTCAAGCAACAAAAGTCTCATGAAAATCATCAAAAGAACAATAGATAAAAACAAGAGGTCTTGGGATTCAATGCTAAAGTTGGCATTATGGGCTGACAGGGTGACAGTGAAAAGAGCAACTAGAAGGTCACCTTATGAATTAGTATATGGTGCAGCAGCTAGATTGCCTGTGAACAACCTCCTGCCAGTTTATAAATTCATCCAAGGGAATGATGAGGAGATTGGAGACCCAATGACTGAAAGAATAAATCAGCTGGTTGCACTAGATGAAATAAGAAGGGAAGCACAAAACACAAACATTAAGACATAGCAAAAGGTGAAATATTTGTTTGATAGAAGGGCTACAGAGAGAAGGTTTCAGATAGGTGATCTGGTCCTTATGTGGAAAGCAAAAAGCCAGGATAAGGGTAAACACGGTAAATTTGAACCCTTATGGACTAGCCCATACCAAATTAGCACTGTTCATGGAGATGATTCTTATTTTCTCCAGGCCCTCAATGGTGAACTACTGGATTTGCCTGTGCATGGTAAATTCCTTAAATCTTTTTTCTCATAAATGAGTACCTTGTGTGCACACTGTAAACTAGGTGTAAATATTGTGTACATGCCTTGTATAGTCGGTAGTTTTTTTGAGTTTTGGGTTTTGTCTGGTCTGCCCCGGAGTAGTTTGGTCCTCGCTGCAATCTTGCGCCTGTACGTTCCCAATCGGAGCCTGTGTTAGTACTCATTTATGTTTAGGGTTTTAAGCTTGAGCATTTGTAGGTTTTTTCATTCAAACCCTAAAATTTCTGAGTCTTGGGGCCTTGCATTGTCTTTTCTATTTTGGTGGTGACCGTCTGTGGTGGGTTCCCAGTTACAAAGTTTCATCCTTATACTTTAGTGTTCTTGGGTTGACCGGCCTCTGCGTAATGTTTCACTAGTTTTTCCCATTGAGTTCAAGAAAAATGTTAAGTGTTTACATATACAAGTGTAAATGTATGTTGGCGGGTTTGAAAATCTCAATCGGTTTCCAAAAATGAAAAAAAAATTGAGTTATATGCATTTTTTATGCATATCGGGTCACATATACAAAAAGGGAATCTATCACAGATTCCCCAAGAATATTCTACAGTTGTATGCATTTCCTAATGCATATCAGGTTCAAAAGGATGCATGTACATTGGGGGAATCTTCCGCAAGATTCCAGGAATATGCCGTTGTTGTATATCAGGTTCGCTTGTATGTGTTTTGTTGTACATCCTAATATACATCGGCTACATGCATTTGAAAGATACAAGGAAAAATATACAAACAGGGAATATTCCTTGAAGATTCCTTGTTTGTATGTGAGAAGGTTTGTATGTTTGACATACAAAGCTACCAGTATACTTTTGCTACAGTGCAGCGGGGAGATGCATGTGGTGGGGCCCGCGAACAAACAAGGGAAGAATGTATATAGAATATTCTGAAAAGATTCTCTACTTGTATGTTTGTGTTTGTATATTTAGCATACAAACAAAAATACACATTCAAATATACAAGAGGAAGGGATACATGCCAGACTTCAAGGGTTTTTTGAACCCAATGGATAAGGGGCAGAGGTTCGTTGTATGTATATCGCATTTGTATAATGCGATATACAAGGAAACATACAATGAAGAAATATGCATTCCAGACCTGAAGGAGAAGTCAGATGCGGCGGATAAATTTTTGAGATCTGCCTTGTATGCATGAGGCATTTTTATATGCAGTTATGCATTAGGATATGCAAGCAAGAGGACATACAACCTGGACGCGATGGAGGAATAAAATGCAACAAATAATAATTTGAGGTCTGTGGGTTGTATAAAGCGCTTGTATATGCCGATATACAAGCCGATGTGCAGTGAAAAAGATACAAGCCGGATTTGAACCGATTCTCAAATTGTTCTATAAAACTTGAGGTTTGAATTCTATAAAGTGCTTGTATATGCTTTTGCATGTACAAGGCGATAGGTGCAAAATGGGGAAGGCAAAAAGTCAACGGTAGGAGTATGTAGTGCACATGGCACAATATTACAGGTGGGCGACTTTTTAGTGTTTTTTGGAGCCATTTGTTTCAGCGATGGAATCAAAATCGATGACTATCTTTCAAGTTCACAGCAGTGATAGTTTTTTGTATCCATGGCTACATTTGAGCGGGAAAAATTCCAAAGGCTTGCTTCTGCTGCATCCTCAAGGGCCTACAGGTAGATGAAGCATTGATGGCAGAATTGCAGAGGATAGGCGATGGAAAGGACAGGTCAACCACCCAATTGAAGATGAAAGTCCTTGGGCGGTGGTACAGATCCTGATTCCACCTGCTCATTCCTCTTTGTCTCTCCACAGCATTGAATATTTCTGAGCGCCATTTCTCATGCATTGAATTTGGTAGATTTTTTATTTTCCTTGTAATTAATTTTGCTAGGTACACAGTCTTGGTAAAAAAAAAAATTATGTTACTCATTAGGTTGTTGAAAACTGGACAAATTTTGGTGCTGTGACACAATACAACTTCATTGGTGGCCCTGTTCTTGATGGCTTGTAAGTTTATGAGTCTCATGTTGTATGTTTCATGCATGAGTTCACTGGTTTCATGTTGTTTTATATGAGAAATGCTCTGTGCATGTGTTTAATCATTTTTCTCCAAGCTGTGGGCATATTTCCTTTTGAATCAAGATAACTAAGGGTTGTTGAGGTTTGGGAATATAGCTTTTCTATATTGAATGTTTAATCTCCTACTCTTGTTCAAGGAACAAATTAAATGTTTCAGGTTAATCATTGAGAAAATGTGTTGCAGCAGGGATACCATTAAGCATGAATGATTAAGCACCTAATTTTTGGGAAGTATCTGTAAGGCAGATACTAGAAATCCCCTTGATATCCAGTCTTTGGTATATGTTCATGCTGGTTGTTCACATGTGAATGTCTATTGACTCCGAGCCCTAGATAGGCACCGATCCAGTCTTGTATTGAGGTCGCAACCCAAAGTCTCAGTTTTGCATCCAAACATAAAATCAAACTTAAATCTTCAAAACTAAAACTTTAGGACTTTAGAAGTAGTTTAGGACCAAAATCTTCTGTCTCACAACTGAAAATAGGCCCAAAGCTAGCCCCTTTGCACTTATCTCACAGTTTTGGTCTGCATAAGAGAGGATTTATCTGCTTTGATCAACATCCAAGTAAGTTCATGTGCGTGTGTCACAGGTGTTGAATAGGGAATACCCCCCTTGGTTCTACAGAGCCTAAAGAAGAAGAGGAGATATTTATAGAGTCTATCTCCTATAATGTTGGCCCCTGGCCCGGGAATCCTATTGATCAATGATGGCTACCTTGTAGGGATAACTGGGAACAAGCATCCAGTCTAGGAAAACAACCAACAGAGTATAGTCCCAATGAAGCTCAAGTTACAAAATAATACCCAGCACACTATTCTACAATACTACATTGCTCTGCATTCACTTAACTCACATCCATAGGCTCTTTGTCACATCATACAAATCACATTTATACTAACCATACATCAAAACATTGAAAACAATCCCTCATATATATCTGCTTCTTTCACAATATCAATTAGGTCAGCCTAATTGGATGTAATGTGCAAAATATGCCATAGAGAACTTGTACACCCCAAACCTTCATGTACACGCTTTGTGCCAAGATTCAAAATTTGAAAAAAAATTAAATAAGTCAGCATTGACCTAAAATAGCTCCCACTTAACTCCACAAAGCATATTTACCCTCCACATAACTTCACACTTAATAAGTCGGCTCCACTGGTAAGGCAAATAATACCATGATCTATCTGTTAGTTCATAAATCACTATGTGGATCTCTAAGATGCCTAAAACATGGAATATACATGCTACAGACATTCATAATCTTATCCTCAAATCTGTGCAGCAAACCATTTACTTGCGGTGAGATGTAGAGTATCTCAAATTATCACTGGCACTATCAATGAACTATTCATATAGAGTATGATACTCTGTGAACCCTAACTCTCATTCTAGAGAACTTTAGGACCTAAAACTATGGATTTGGATTCTCTAAATATTCACTATCAACACCTTAAAACTACAAAGAAAGATATTTCATGCTAGAGAAATACGGATCCATTTGCTTACATACTCTGTGCCAGAAAAAATTGTGCTTTGTTAGGTTGGACTTCTGTTGTTTACATATTTCACACCAGAGATCATTAGTAAGAAAAATTCTAAATTTAGATGAATCCAATGACCAATAACCATATGCTATAACTATAGAGCAAGATTTTCAATAGCGGACCAATGTAGACCAAATTTCTAGAATTCTACAGCTTAGTTTTACCAGACAGACACTTAGCCAAATTTCATAACATATCTTCTTACCGGATCAAATCTTCTTGCATGGTAGTGTTCTATGAAGAGTAAAGTCATCTTGGGAGGAAGAGGATCAAACCCTCTTTTAAAATTATCAATCAAACTAATCTGCACACATGTCTCCTTATCCTTATGACTAGTTATCACTTTTCGGATCACTCTATCTTTACTCTTTGTAGCCAACCTTTAACCTTATCTATACTCAACCAGTTGACACTAATGACAATATCAGACTAACATGTTGACATTAATGACAACACTAATTGTAGCAACTGCACATACTTGCAACATTTGTGTGGTCTAAAGGTGTGTAGCGATGAGCTCCCTCCACGCTATGTGTTTTGTATGTTTCCGTGGTATAAAGGCGTGTAGCGATGAGCTCCCTCCACGCTGTGTGTTTTACTTGTTTAGTTCAAATTATATATATATGTGCCTAAGTTTGGGGCTAGAAATAGCCCTTCAAACTTAGGGTGTGTCTTCATTCTTGTGTTTGATGTGCTTGATATGGTTCGACTATACTTTAATGCATGTATAGATCATAAGATCATACACACATTAAAGTGGGGGATAAATGTTATGGAGTAAAAAGTGGACACATGCCATTTTACTTCCTAGTTTAGCTCCTAGGTTCCCATGAATACATTATACATCATAAATATTCATCCCGATGCAAAATCCCCTGAAACCCATGTCAAATGGGAACTAGGGGCCCATTTTATGCCTTAGCCCAAACCAAAAAGGCACCTAGGGACTTTGGGCACCCACAACCAAGTCCTCCCTGATTGGTCAGGGTAGATTTCAATGTATGTCCACATAGGACCTTTAAATGGGTCTCTCCTTGTCAGCTCTTTCATTTAAATTCATGAATGTTAGCAGTCCAAGCATATATAAATGTGTTTTTGAATTAATTTGTAACCTATATGGATATTGTGAACTTATGATATTGAAGCAAAGAAGAATTCAAGGCCTTCATTGTGTTATTGTTGCATATTTGTGTTTGTATTATGTGTGTTGTTGCAGATTTGGAATCATCATCCATCTCCTTATGAGTTGAAGGATCTTCATTCTCCTAAGGACTTCACTCTGAGGTGACATCATTATTGTTTGAATCATTTCATCATTTGGTTTATCTTTAGCCTCTACTTTGTTAGGGCACACTCTCTCTAACAACGGTGTTGGGAATATTGAATGCTATCCCAGGATTTGACTGTGGCAAATCCCTAAACACCACAACCCCCAAACCCCTTTTCTTCTTATGTGCAGATTATAGGTGCAAAGTCTGAAGAGTTGAAAGGTACAAGAAGTTTGTTTAAGGGAAAGGGTTTTGGGATCCAAAAGCAGTTTGCAAAAATTCCTTTATGGAAGACTTGGGCACATGCCCCAGTGTCCTCCTACTCAAACAAACACTAAATCTAGCGTCTAGAAACTCTCTACGACATTTCTCCTGTTTTAGGTTTTGGAAGATTCTAACTTTAAGACTTCAGCATTTGCCTTGGAGTCCTCCAACTTTTCAACTTCCCTAGAATAGGTTCTAATATCTCTCTGATTATCTTTGTATTTTTAGATCCTGGGTTTCTATTGTCATTTGTCTATTACAAGTTGATTATCTTATAACTAGGGTTTTACTCATACTTAATATAAGGTTTGATAAACTTAGGCTTGGTTGAATTTAGTCTTTCCATAGCACTCTTGAGCACAAAATTAGTAGTTGAGTCCTCTTTCATCTTGTAGTGACTTGGCTCGGTTTTGTCCTTGAATGTTATTATGGAAGAGGGTTTGATCTAGTGTGCACAAACTAGCTTACATCATTCATCTTTTCCATATATAAATTTTGGTGAACCCGTAGCATCAATAATTTGCATCTTGTCGAGTGTTGAGATCAGATCTTTCATTAATTCATATCATACTTATCATTCTATATTGAAACATCTTGCATCAATTTGAAAAAAGTGAAAAAGTAAGCATTATGGGCTTGCATAAAGGCATAGTTTTGCACTATTTTTATTGTATATCATTGAAAACATTTGATTTTCTAAATTTACATCAGATCTGATCCATATTAGAGCAATTAATTATTTCATGATATCACATCTTACCTTTTTAAGATCTCATTTGCTAGGGTTTTGTTGAAAACTTGCATCTTTTCCAATAACCTAGTCATTTGCAAAGCTAGGGTTTGTAGTCAAAATCTTATTTCAGATTTTGCTGCTCTCATAAACATTCATTCAAATCTGATTTTGAATTGTAGTGTTACATTCTTTTTTTGAAACTTTTAATTTTTTTAATTACACATTGTGTATTTCAACATTAAGGGCTTTAACACTCTCTTCATACTTCTTAGAGAAAAATCTTAAAATCATTCGCATTGCCTTGTTGTGTAGCACTATTTACATCAACCTTTGTTTGCAGTGAAATTAGTGTGTTTTTATCTTCAAAAACCTAATTTCCTCAAAGTAGTGCCTTGGTGTGCAATAGTCTCACATACATGGCCTCTAATAAAAATAAGTGTGGTATGTTTCCTCCTCGAGTTAATAGGAAGAGGAAGATTCCTGAACCTATAATATATTTTACACCACATGAGGTCATAATTAGAGATATTGATGGCACTCTCTATATTATAGGACATATATTTGGGAATCTTACTACAAGAGTCATTATTGATCCTAATTGTATGACGAATGTGATAACTAAAGAATTCTTACACATGCATGATTTGGCACAAGACACTTATGATCCTACACATATAATGATTAAGGCACATAATGGATATTTTATCTCAGTTATTGGAAAGATTACATTCTTGATTAAAGTGGTGGAAAAATCCTTGGAACAACCATTTGTCATCATTTCCACCTCGGACCTATTCCGTGTGAAGTTAGGCCATCTGTGGCTCAAGTCCATGAAAGCAATCCCTTCTACCATTCATAATTGTTTAAAATTCCCTCATCAAGGATGGGTGCATGTTGTACATCATAGTAGATGGAAACCTTTGGTCAATTATGGAAATTTTAACTTGGACTACTTTTGGCGACAACCTATGGAATCAAATCAACCAAGAGAAGATCAATTCTTCCTGGCATATAAAAAAAAATAAGCAAAGTTAATAGCTCAACTATCACATGGCAAAGATGCTCTTGGACCTTCTCAGTCCTCTGAGACTACAATTCCTCCTACTGAACAAATAGAGAGTGAAAAGCAACCCGAACTAAAGGAATCCCTTTGCCCAAGAGGTAAAGGAATTTTTTCTGACGTTCCTCCTTCGCCATCCTTATAGGGATTAGGAGATAACCGTAAAGAGTGAAGCATTTCATCAAAAAAGATCAATTTTGTATTTGCTTCCTCTTCTAAAATGTCAAACAATGTGAGAACTCATGCTACTCCTTTTTCCAATATCACTAACAAGGCAATAAGGAATTAGAATGCACAAGAAATAAGGAGAAAATGACAAGCTTTAGCTCGATGAGTATCACATCAACAAGAAAATATTAGAGATTGGGAGGAAGATTATTTGCTCAATGACAATTGCTAGTGTAGTTGCCTTGTGTCACAGGTATGTATTTCTCATCCTTTAGCCACCTTTGATGTAGCACCTCTTTGAGTTTCTCTCATGGGTGGCCTCCTCTTATGTGTTGTGTTGTTTTCCCCACGTGTTGTGTTAATTGTTGTTTAGGTCTCTTTGGATGACCCTTGATTCTCTTGTAAGGTTAAGAATACAAGGAGACCACCTCTATTGTGACCATTCTTCTATTTGTTTCTCTATTATTCTATTCCTCTCCTCTATCTTATTGTAATTATCATGTGTTGTGCCTTGGGGGCATAACATTGTGGAGGATGTCTTTGGGGCATTTTCCCATGTTGTAAACCCAAGTCATTTTTGTCTCCTCTCTCATTTTTAATGTTTACATTCTTCAGTGGCTCTACTAGTCGGTGGATGATGAAAAGAAAAAAAATATGGATAAGGACCATGTGTCCCTTCAGCAAGATAAGCAAAAATGGACCTAGTCCATATATGAAGATGGGGTTGATATATTACTAAAGCTTGACTAGTAGTATCACTCTATATTGTGATTCATATTGTGAAATTTGTTGTAACAAACCTTTACAATACTCTAAATCTGCTTCTATACACTTTTGGAATGTTTCTATATCCCACCGTGTAGCTACACTCAGTTCTGGGATACCTACAGTATAAACTCGTGGTTATAATCGGTTCCAAACCTGAAAGTGTAGCCTTGTCTATGATGTGATTTTCATGAATTAATTTGGTTATTATCTTAGAATAGATGTTCTAACCAAATCTTATATCTTATCGATTATCTTAGCAAATAATATTGAGGTGTTTGTGGAAACATTCGACAATTGCAAGCACATGTTACCTTTGTGGTATGGGCTTTGTGAAAGCTCTTGTTCCCTTGTCTGTTTTCACTTTACCTTAAATGTGCTTGATACTAGCAAGTGGGATCAACCACTTTAAGGTGGGGGCATATATCACGGTAACTGCTTGATTATTTTAGATATTGATAAACCGTGTTTTTTGTACACTACCTTTTCACTGTAAGGTGTGTCCAGGATGCGAGTGGGGTTGTGTACTTTGATTTGTTACGTATACCTCCTTTTAACTCTAAGGCATCTGGGTGATGCAGATGGGGTTTTATACTTTGAGCACATGCTTTCTTTTCATTGTAAGGCATTTGTGGATGTGGGTGGGGTTTCATTTTGAAATCCCTTCTACGAAAGGTGGGATAATGTAACTCTTGAGTTAGTTGCACATCCTTTTAAACAAAGTCATCATCACAAGGTGGGGTTGGATATTGAGTTATTCACCCTTAAGCATGTTTTTGGCAGTTGTGGTAGTGTATCCAACCATCAGGTTTGTTTGGTGTGTCTTAGATAGTGGAATGTAGCGATGAGCTCCTCCCTATTGCTTGTGTTTGTTGTGTATAAGACGTATAGTCTGTCGATGACATACTATGAGGCACTTGTGTATTTCGTGTGTCTTCTGTGTGTTTTATGTGTCTTCCTTGCATGTCTTGTGTGTTTTTACATGATCTAAAGGTGTGTAGCGATGAGCTTCCTCCATGAAGTGTCTTTTGTGTGTTTTCATGGTATAAATGTGCATAGTGGTGAGCTGCCTCCACGGTGTTATATATATACATACTTGCTTAATCATGACTTCTCTTCATGTATGCCTCATGTATTGCATGATTGTATTCATGTCTTCTCCATGTAATGCAAGCTTCATTGTCTTCTCCATGTATTATATGCTTCATTACTATATTCTTTGTGTCTTGTGTGACTGTCAAGTATTTTCCTATGTTTTCCTAAGTTTGGGGGCTAGAAATAGTCCTTCAAACTTAGGGTGCATCTTCATTCTTGTGTTTGATGTGTTTGATATGCTTCAAGTGTACTTTAATGCATGTATGGATTGTAAGATCATACACATTAAAGTGGGCGCTTAATGTTATGGAGTAAAAAGTGGACACATGTCTGTTTACCTCATAGTTTAGCTCCTAAGTCCCCGTGAATACTTTATACATCATAAATATTCATCCTGATGCAAAATCCATCAAAACCCATGTCAAATGGGAAATAGGGGCCCATTTTATGCCTTACCATAGACAAAAAGCACAAGTCCTCCCTGATTGGTTGTGGTAGATTACAATGCATGTCGACATAGGACCTTTAAATGGGTCTCTCCTTGTCGACTCTTTCAAATAAATTCACGAATGTTAGCAGGAAAGCATATAAATGTGTTTTTGAATTCATTTGTAACCTAGATGGATATAGCAAACTTATGATATTGGAGCAAAGAAGCATTCAAGGGATTCATTGTGTTATTGTTGCATGTTTGTGTGTGTATTGTGTGTGTTGTTGTGGATTTGGAATCATCATCCATCTCCTTATGGGTTGAAGGATCTTCAATCTCCTAAGGACTTCACCTCTAAGGTGAAATCATTATTGTTTGAATCATTTCATCATTTGGTTTATCTTTAGCCTCTGCCCTGCTAGGGCACTCTCTCTCTAAAAATGGTGTTGGGAAGCTTGAATGTTATCCCAAGATTTGACTAAGGTAAATCCCTAAACACCATAACCCCCAAACCCCTTTTATTCTTGTGTGTTGGTTATGTTGTGTGGTTACACAACATGCCCCATTTTGTCTTAGCAAAATAGGGACCCAACCTCTTTGCTTTTTGCTTCTGCTTGTGTGTTTCTCTGTTGTGGGCGGTAATGGTAAAAGCAGCATCAGTCAGTATGCATATATCTAGTCTCATGCATGTCTAGATTTTGAAAATATGAAGTCAAATGTCAAAGTCAAATTCTGCCATCATGAACCCCACAGAATGAAAGAGTATGAAATTCTAAGCAGTTTTGCCTGTTGGATCACCCTGAAATTCCTTAGGATGAGAAAGTTATAGTCGGTCAAAGTCTGGTCAAACCTGATATTCCTAGAGGGTCACATTTGCCAATATCTAGATATTTTCTAACATCCCTTATATTTCCTCATACCGAATATCTGCATATGCAGATTTCAAATTTAAATGCAGGAGTTATTTTCCTGTCAGATATCTACACATCCAAGAGGGTCATATTTCCTAATAACCGTCATCTTTGCCAATATGACAGTGACGTCATCTTGTTCCACTTTATAAAGAACTCAATATGATGATGACGTCATCAATGTGCCTGACACCCAGAGGGTCATAATTCCAAATATCTGTCATAATTCTTATTATGACGATGATGTCATCCTAACCTGATACAAAGAGAACCTAACATGGCAATGACGTCATCATGACTCGGATCCAAGAGGGTCATATTTCTTAAACGTGCATGATCTTCATTGATATGACGATGACGTCATCTCCCAAGAGGATTATTGATGATGATGATGTCATCCTGATCTTCAAAGGTGAGCACATCCTCGCAAGAGGATATTCCCATCCAGAGAGATTATCTGCACTACCACGCAATGATGACATGTGTCCATGCACATATCCTGATATACTTGAAAGCATATTTGTGACCTGATGAAGATCTTTCATCAAACCAAGGTTGACCTGACTTATGCTAATGTCATCATATCTGGATATTCACATTATACATAGCCAAGACATCTTATTCACGACCTGATACTCATTACTGTTAACATGATGATGATGTCATCATATCTCAAACCTGATATCTGGATATCCATATCCAGACCTCCTTTCATAGTTAACATTATGTTTAATTTCCTATTGATTTATCAAATGAAAATTTTTGATTTCTTGTATGTCTGTTGTAGGATGTTGGAGCTATTTGGAGCTTGGACGATGTTACACAGAGCGTAGAAAGAAGAGAAAGCGGGATGTTGTAGATGTAGATGAAATTGTAGAGTTACAGACAAGGGCGGCATGAACCAGAACCAAAGAAGATACCACTGAATGTGTTATTTGAGCAAGTTGAAGATGCTGGAATATTCTTTGCCAATTGTATGATTGCCAACTGGCAATCACGTGCTTTCTATCTGGACCATTGGATCATCATGGTTGGATCCTAACCATTGGATCAATGTAACCATTTTCTGGCCTTTGTTCTATAAAAGGGCCAGGATTTTTCATTTAGAAAAAGGAGGTCAATCATTTTATATCTGACCAGAGAGTGAATCATTTTCATATCTAGCCAAGAGAGCCAATTGTTGTAAACCTGATAGGAGATCAGATTACTGAGATGAATGAAGACTGAATTTTTGAAGTTATGCAAGGTTCTTTCTTTAGATCATTGTAAATGTACTTCTTCTAAAGCATATTGGATGGAGATGAAGCTATAGATTACATCCTGATTGTAAACTTTACGTAATATTCAAGTTGATTTTTTGATATGTAATGGTGAAAAGTTGTGTTCAATGTAAGTGCTTTCATTTTATTGCATATTGTTGTCAACTTTTCCTTTGAAGATTTGCAATGGATCATGTGGATTTGTGGAATGTCCTAGTGAAGTATGATTTAGTTTTTTTCTCTTCGTTACTTTATTGGAACATGTATGTGGATCAATGGTCTTAGTTAAGTAATTTTGGGAATCTCATTCTCTAAACTCTATTTTTTTTCATTTTTTATTTCATCGAATCATCACCATCACAACTGCAAATACTGAAAATGATAAGTAGAACAAAGTAAATATGCAGATATCCCGTAGGTAACTGAAAATCATTAGCATATCTGAGCTAAATGCATCTAGAATTGAAAATATCATGCAAAGAATTACAAATAATTGTAAGAATCATGGAAATATATGCTTGTACGCACAATATTTACATAAATTTATGGTGCAAAAGAACTAATCAAAATGAACATGAATTAGCTTAATTAGCATGATATGTAAAAGAATTGATCAAATTTACACAAATATATGCATGAGATGGCTAAATATTGTAAGATTTGACATTGTTTGTTGAGCATTTCTAGAGAACAGGTGAAAATAGAGCATATTCTTCACACTAACACATAAGGCCCCTGAATGGAAAACAACAAAACACATCAACCTCTTAGTAACGTCAGATGATCATCACCTCATCAACGGAGCCTTGGAGTCATCAATTTATCCTAAATTCATCATACTTTTCAAGATAATAAAGGTTTCTTGTGTAAACTTTTATTCATGGTGTTTTGACTAACAATCATCATCAACAGGTTACAGGTGTGAAGTCTGAAGAAGTCAAGGTACAGGAAGGTTGTGTAGGGGAAAGAGTTTTGGGATCTAGAAGTAATTTATAGAAATTCTTTTGTTGAAGACTTGAGCATCTGCCCCAGCGTCCTTCTACTCAAACAAACATTGAATTTGACATCTGAACAATCTCTGCGACATTTCTCCAATTTCAAGTTTCGAAAGATTTTGACTTTCAGGACTTGGGCACCCGCCCCAAAGTCCCCTAACTTTTCAACTTCCATGGAACAAGTTCTAATATCTCTCTAATCATATTTGTACTTTCAGATCTTGGGTTTCTGTTGTTGTTTGTTTATTACAAGTTGATTATCTTATAATTAGGGTTTTACTCATACTTAACCTAAGGTTTGATAAAAGGATTGGTTCAAGTTAGTCTTTCCATAGCACTCTTGAGCAAAAAATTAGTAGTTGAGTCCTCTTTCATCTTGTAGTGACTTGGCTCAGTTTTGTCCTTGAATGTTATTGTGGAAGAGGGTTTGGTCTAGTGTACACAAACTAGCTTACAGCATTCATCTTTTCTATATACAATAGTTCTTTTTAAGTGGTGTTAGAGAAACAACGATGTAAAATGCAATCCTCAAATTAGATTCAATCTGATTATTTTCTTCTTTCTCCCAAGAGAATTAAACACGTAGCCTAAATTTATTTTCCTATGTTACCCTGTTATGCCATGTAAAATAAAACCTACCTCCTTAACATAATTTTTCCATTGAGTGATTAGTGTGGCTTACACAGAGGGTTTATTACTATTTTTTCTTTCATTTATTATGGAAAAGAAGATAATAGGGATTTTTACAATTTGTAAGATATTAGTATTGTTGAAAATTCAAATGATAAATAAGATCAATAATGGTAAAAGTGTTATTTAATACTTAAATACTAGCTCAAATTAATAGTAATAATATAATAGTTGATATACTATTAATAGTTATAATTAACTAACAAAATAATAATATCAATTATTATATTAAGGGATAATTGAAAAATAAACATTACAATTTGATAAGTTATTAAATCAATCCAAACAAGGTCATGACAAATATCCTATATACTTTCATGTTAGGGTCCTCTGTGACTGTAACTCCCACTAAATCTCTATGAACCACTCATCCTCTGGTAAATGTTGCAAGATACATCCTCTCAAATATACACCCAAGGTCATAGTCAGGATCTTGTGTTGCCTCCTACTCAAAGGATCAAAAACAATATTCTCCTTGCCTTTGATGTAGTGTACATCAAAGTCGTACTCACATAAAAACTCCATCCAACGTCGTTGGTGAGTATTTAGATTCAGCTGCATGAAGATGTAATAAAGACTATGATGATCTAAATGTAACTCAAAAGAACATCCCAAAAGAAAATGCATCCATCTAACTAGCTCTAAATCATGTGTGGCATAGTTCAACTCTTGGTTGTTATGATTTCATGACTATACACAATCGCTCAACCCTCATGCATAAGGACTACTCCTAGTCCCTCTAAAGATGCATCAATGCATGCCATGAAATCTATTGCAGGGCCTAGTACTGCTAAAATAGGAGCACTAGTGAGATGCTCCTTAAGGACGTTGAAGGCCCTCTCACATTTCTTAGTCCATAAGAACTTCTTCCCTTTTCTTTGAAGAGAAGTGATAGGGTGAGCTATCCTAGAAAAGCCCTTAATGAACTGGTGATAATAATCTGCTAACCCCATGAAGCTCCTAAGTTTTGTCACACTGGTAGGTGCTGGTCAATCCATAATTGTTCTTATATTCAATGGGTCTACTAAGATCTACCATCACAAAATAGAATGTGTCCTAGGTATTGAACCTTAGAATGAAAGAAGGCACACTTAGCTAAGTTTCCATAAAATTGTCAATCTCTCAAACACTTTAACTCCTAGCATAAGTTCTCTTCATGTTCTTCCTTTTTTCATGAATAAATCAAAATATCATCTAAGAATACCAACATGAATTGATTTAGAAGGGTATGGAACACACCATTCATGAGACTCATGAATATTGTGGGAGCATTCGTCAAACTAAAGGGCACCAATGTGAATTCATAATGACCGTAGCGAGTCCTGAAGGTTGTCTTATGAATATCTGCCTTTGTAATCTATAGCTAATGATAATTGAACTTCAGGTCAATCTTAGAGAACACTCTGGCTCCCTACATCTGATCAAATAAGTTGTTGAACTTGGGCAAAGGATAACAGTTCTTCACCATTACCTTGTTCAATTATCTGTAATCAATGCATAGATGAAGGGAACCATCCTTATTCTTAATGAAGATGACCAGTGCACCCCAAGGTGAGACACTAGGCCAAATGTGATCCTTCTATAGCAATTCCTCTAACTGTAGCTTGAGCTCACTAAGCTCATGTGTGGTCATCCTATAAGGTGCACGAGACACTAGCTCGACTCCTGGTACAAGGTTAATATGAAAATCCACCTCACAACGAGGTGGCATACTTGGAAGCTCTGATGGAAACACATATGTGAACTCTCTAAGGATAGGGTGGTCATCAAGTGAAGTCCTTGACTCCTCATCTGATTTGTTAATTACTGTAATCACAAACATCTGAAACCCTTTCTAATGGAAACACATCTGTGAACTCTCTAAGGATAGGGTGGTCATGAAGTGAAGTCCTTGACTCCTCATCTGATTTGTTACTTACTGTAATCACAAACATCTGAAACCCTTTTTGTATGCAACACTTAAGTTGCATAGTGGAAATCATACGCAAAGATATAGGCCTCTGAATGCCCACAATCCCTATTACAGTTCCATGATCATCAAGACAATCTATCACCTTGTGGTGGCAATCAAGCTTAGCTCGATGAGCTACAAGACAACCCATACCTAACACCACACTGTAATAGCCTAATGGTATAACTCTAAGGTCTATGATAGTGGTGAAGGCTCCAAGCGCGAACTCACAATTTGAGACTACTGAGTCTATAGTCATATTGGCCCTTGTGGCCAACTCAACCTCCCAGCTAACATCATGCCTAGAGGCCACCAACTTGCAACAATGGACCTAGTCCATCTATAAATATGGGGTTGATATATTACTGACAATTGACTAGTAGAATCACTCTGTATTGTGATTTGTATAGTGAAATTTGTTGTAACAAACTGTTGCAATACTTTAAATCAGATTCTATGCACTTTTGGAATGCTTTTGTATCTCACCATGTAGCTACACTCGGTTCTAGGATACCTACAGAATAACCTCATGGTTATAATGATGTGAGGCCCACCCTTGTGCATCTAGATTAGTTGCATTTGTAGACCCCGTAGATGCGGACTTCCTTGACTCTATCCCTATATTTTGATTTTGTTAGATTAGTATGTTGTGGTGTGACTATATCCTAATTTTAGATTTCACCGATGATTATTTGACATGTGACATTCATTTTGATGTTATTAGAGTTATTACTTGTGAAATTATTAAATGGAAGTTATGCGATTTTGATCTTGAGTTAGTGTTTAGAAATGCAGTTAAATTACAAATCTTATTAATGATGATATGTGATTTTAATAATGTTTTAAATGATTATGTGATATCGTGAGTGTATGGATTTTCCTTGCTTCATCTATGATGTATATGTTGGATTAATTTATTTGTTCAAGTGCACATGTGATTTTCCATGCCACAAAAAATCGAAGGTTGATCCTACACCTAATGTGAATTTCGTGTTAGATCGATCTACTCCCAGGAGGGACCAAGATCATGTGTGAATTGTATGATGCTTTCGTAAATGTCTGCATTTTAATTATTTGGTTTAGGTTCCACCTCTTTTGTATTATTTACTTGAAGTGTTGTAAAAATATGCAATTTAATATACACCACTTGGTGTCTTTTATTTTGTTGGCCATTTTATGTGATTTTCTACATCCTAAGGTGTTTATTATGGGCTAAAATTGATCCTAGGTGGTACCCCTAGGGTCTAGGGCCCATTTGAGCATGCCAATCCCTAGGGTAACCTTTATCTAGTCACTTTAACTTCAACCTAAAGTAAAGTGACGAAATTCAAATTTGAAATGGAGTGGTGGGTGAGTCATGCATTCAAACATGACCCACTCCTCTTTCCAAGGCATGGATTCCCATCACCTTGAAGACTTGGGGAGTCTTCAAGACTCCCAAATGTGTGGAACCCATCTCCAATTCTCTCACATGTGTGAGAGCATCTTGGAGTGAATGGACTTCTTTTAGAGAATAGGGTAATGACATGTGTCATTCATTATCCTCTTGGGATCCATCTTGAGATATTCCACCTCTCCACCTTTGCTCTCACACATGTGTGAGAGCACATGTGGAGAGAGTGAGGCTTGGATGGATGGGAGAGTGACACATGTCACCGCCACATTATATGATCCTTGCAAGTGGATTGGGAGGAGGAAGGAGAAGGTGACAGGTGTCACCTTCTCATTCCTCAAGGCTTTAGAATGAAGCCTATATTATTTCCTCTTTGAGAGAGGAAGGGGGTTCTTTCATTTTTACTTGTTTTTGCTATTTTGGAGGTGATTTTGGAGAGTGAGGGAGTTTGGAGATCTTGGAAGGAAGGCTTGAAGGAGGAGGTTGGAGAGCTCTTCTACAACTTTCTTCCATTATTGGGCTATCATAGGTAATCTTCAAGGCATGAAGCCTTTCCCATGTATTTAATTTTCTATGTGTGTTTGAGAGCATTATGTGTGCTTGCATTTATTGGTGTTGTTGGGTTTTTAGTTTATGGGTGTTTGAATGAGACTACCATTCTTGGTGTGTCCATTCATGTGAGGGGTGGGAGAGGAGTGAACCTCCTTGAGGTCACCCTCTTTGTATTTCCATATTGTGGCCTTAAGGGCAATTTGGAGAATTTTTGGTGAATATTTTTATGGCATGAGTGCCCTTGGAGTGATATATATTGTTCATTGAGGTATTTTGGGCTTGAGGCCTTCTTTTGGAAATTCATGAGATTTTAGTTTTGTAGGGGTGAACCTCTTGAGTAGAGAGAGTCCACTCTCCTACCCCCTCAAATCTATTTTTATGGATTTTGTATTGTTAAACCTTGGTGGGTGTTTTCCTTCATGTTGAGTGTTTGCATTTTTGTGTTTGTGGTGTGCACCCGTGTGTAGATCATTCTCCAAGCTTGGGGGTGACCCTCTTACAGGTCTATGGTAGGGTAGAGAGCATTTTGGTGGCTTGGAGTTCCCCCTTTTATGTTTTATTGTAGGTTATTGTTGAGTTCTTGGACCTTGGAGAAGGTGTTATCATTTTGGTGTTGTGTATTTTATTTGGCTATTTGAAGCCATGGCCAAGAGAGACCTAGTTGTGACTTGTCAAAAAAAAGAGATAATATTCTCTCATTGTGTTATTGTTCAACTAAGATTATTGTTGTTTTTTATTTTGCTATGTTGGGTGTTTATATGGAAAATAATGGGTTGCTGGTTGGCAATGTTGTTTGTAAGAAAATTGATGTATGTGTTGTTTTAGATGCTATGTTTACACATAAAGAATATATATATATATATATGTCTTATTAATTTTAAATGTGCTTGATGTTTTAAATCCTTCCTACAGTTGTAATTCTTTAAAGAAAAAAAATGCGAAAGAATTTAGTACCAAATGCACTATGGAAATTTTATATATATATATATATATATATATATATATATATATATATATATATATATATATATATATATATATATATATATATATATATATATATATGTCTTATTAATTTTAAATGTGCTTGATGTTTTAAATCCTTCCTACAGTTGCAATTCTTTAAAGAAAAAAAATGGGAAAGAATTTAGTACCAAATGCACTATGGAAATTTTATAGGTATATTATAGGAAACAAAATGTTCATTATTACAAAAGAGAATTGATTTTACCTTGCTGATTATTTCCTTCCTTATGACAAAAAATCCTATATTTTTTTTATAGCACGAAGAATTGTGAAAATAGGTATATATATATAATTTACAACAACAAATATACTGTAGTTTATCTGACAGATATGTTTTTTTATTTATAACTGAGTAAATATTTATATATTTAAATATTTATATATATAAACATGTATATTCTTATATACATAGTTATACATATATAAATATATTGTATATATATATTACCTCTGAAATTAATTACCAAACGAAGTTATGCTCTGTCTATCAAAGGGTAACAACGAATTTAAAGAACGGAGAACAAAAAACTATTTTTTGTTGTTTTCATTTTATTAAAAAAAAAATTAGGGAGGCGGCGGCCTGCTTTATGAAGGATGGAGGGGATGGGCCCCCCTCCCACCTTTCCACCATACGGTGGAAGGGGGGGTAAGTCCGCCCCTTCCCATCAGTTGTGCTTCTTTCAACAATGCCCATCATGCCGCCTTTAAACCCTCATTTGGCCACCGTTAGGTTTCCTTCCGTCATTTCGTTATTTTTTTGGATGCATATATATATCCCTGTATGTATATACACAGCTAGGTTTTATTTCAAAACTAATACACAAAATTTTACTTCTGGTTCTTACCCAGAACCAAAACAAAAAACATACACAAGATAATAACAGGTTACTTTCAAAAAAAGGGGCAAACCTCTGTGAGAAAAAATAAAAAGGGAGAGAAACATATCTTCCATGGCTGCCCTTATTTCAGACCTGCATACAAAGAAAAATAGATGAGAAGAAGAGAAAAGAATAGGTGAGAAAGAAAAGAATGAATAGGGCTTCTTTGATAAGGAAATAAATATTTTATTAAGAGAGATTTTAGGGTTGGGAAAAAATGAGTGGAGATAAAATAGAAAGAAATTAGATTTTTCATTTATTCCTTGTGCACGTGAAATGATTCCCTCTCATCTCTAATTTTAATTTTTAAATGAGTTGTGTTTTTTCTTATGCCTTTTTATTTCTTGTTTTAATTTAATTAAGTAGGGTGTTTGAGTTTTAAAAGAAAATGATATTTTATTGAGGAACTTTTTAGGGTTTCTTGGGAATATAGAAAACAATTTCATTAATTAGTTTTTTTAAAATTTAAATGCACGGGTTTATTTAATTCCCTCTCCTCATGCTTTTTTGTTTTTTTAGTGGGTAGGATATTTTTTAGTGGCCTTTCATTTTTCTACTAGTGTTTTATTATTGAGGAAATTTTAATTGGGGATGTAATTAACTACTTTTGGAGATAATTTAGGTATTAGCTGATTATATTTTATTTTATTAATACCTTGTCTTTTATAAGAGAAATTTTTATAGTGTAAATAAATATTTTAATTGTCCATATTTAATATTTAATTTATTTTAGTGGAATGGGTTAATTGTCTCCTTGTCCTTTTATTTTATCTAGGAATTTAATATGGTAATGAGGGGACTTTTAATGGGGTTTTAAGTTATTACAATTGGGAGTATTTAGGTGTTAGATTATTATTATATTTTAATTAAATGCCTTTAATGGTGTAGACTAATCTAATTATTTTTATTTAATCCATGTGCTTGTTTAGAAAATTGTGATGTGGGTATGATTAAAATTAATTAGCGTAATTACCTTATTTGAATGGAAGGGTTGGGTGTTTTAATTAAATATTTTTATGAATTCTCTAGAGGCGTTATGCTGCTAGATTTTTTCCGGGAATTAGGAATGGTTACTTAAGTATTTTATTTTCATGTTATCTTAATATTTTAATGGTTTATGCATTTTAATTATGTTTTAGATGAATTTTATTTTTAATCTATTTATGCTAGTGCTAGGGATTTGGATTTCGACACATGTCAAAATCCCTCCACTTCTCTTAGGAATCTTAGGGTTAGTTTCATATTCAAACCTAACCCTATTGGTGACGCTCCTCACGTCACATAACCCCCTAGTTGGCTTACATATCACTGGTGTTGCGAAAGGTGTTCGCAATACCCCGTCGATCGATAGACTTGTTTGCGCCTTTGTGCGCATACCACCGAGCACGTTGATGCATGCGAGGGGGTTTCTAGGGATGCATGGAAAAGTTTTTGGTATTTCGTGTAATGACCACATGACAAATGTGGACATGACATGTGTGTTATGTGTTGTGACCACATGGGAAATGTGGACATGACTTTTGGTATCAGAGCCCAAGTTTAAACACTGGGCTTGTTTGGGCACATTATTTATTCCGTAATTTTGATTAATTTGTAAATACCTTGTTCATGTAGGATGTCACTAAGATTGAGGCGAGCATGCTCACACGCCAATAAGTCCATTTTGAGGATAATAGTGAGTTGGTTGTGACACCTTTTGGGTGTTAGTGGTTAGGTGTTGTGATCGACCCATATGATCAACATAGATGCTTCCGAAGGATTGTCTTGGGCAATATGAAGCCTCGCATTAAACTTGAGAGTAAATTGTGGGCCGCCTTGGAAAATTTTGAGATTATGAAAGTTGGTGATTGCAGTTGGATTTTGGTAGTATCCATGAAGATGTTGCTATGTGTTCCTTACTAGGGAGCACTAAGTAACCCACTTCAAAGGTGACTCTTGGGATACATAACTTTTGGGAATATTTTCCAAGCACATCCTAGGTTTCCTGGAAGTTGTGGGTGTGCGTGTAGTTGGGGTGTTTCTTGACCTGGGTTAAGAGCGTGACCACTGTCCCTCTCCTCTCATTGTTATTCTTCTATACATGTAATGTTGAAATGCACAATTTGGGTTAACTTATTGAAGTTGATTCTCTACTTATTGATGAAATTTTTATTATTTTCGACACCGACAGTTTTGAGTCTATTTATTTGGGTTGCTTAGCTGACTTACTTTCTTGTAGTCCCCTTACCTCAAGGACTTGTTTAATTGTATTTCAATTAAATTTTGAATGATTAATTGTGGCGCCACTTTTGATATTGATTTATCTTTTAAAATTGAATTATCATTTGGATCTTAGTTCTTCTGAATTTCATTCGTTAAACTTATTCTAGACTTATCTTTTTACAAGCTTTTATTTTGAGGATCCTTGTATTGATGGTTTTTCTAGTACCTACGTAGTGTTGTGAACTATGTAGCCTATGCTACCCATAAGGGGTACTGGTGAGAGGCAGCTGGGAACAATCGGTCTTGGTTGGTGTCGTAAGCTCGAAGTTGTTTAGTGGATCGCTAGTGGTGGATTGACCTTGTGTCGTGTTGAGAAGTGTTTTGGTGCTATCCCATTTTAGGAGGCTAAGTCTTTATGATTCAAGAATGGGTGCTAGTAAGGTTCAAAGGAGTTGATAGGTCAGAAAACCTTCAGATCCTTCCACTATTGTGTGGATCTACTATCCACGTGATGTTGGCTCCCTTGTTTTAAAAGGCTTTGCGATTGCTCTGATCTACTAGAAGTTGGACTTGCGTGATTTGTAGTGGTATAGGTGTTTAGCTTCACCCCTTGATGCTAGGCACGATTGGACATGTTTGGTTCCTACTTGTTCTGTAAGTCTGATTCAGGTAGTCTAGTGGGGACCTGTGGATTGATGGGGCAGCCAAGACTTGAGAGTGTCATACTTTTTGTTTGGGATCTTGTGTGTATAGCTTAGCATCGGCGGTAAGTTGATGTGATGCATGGTTGGAGATTGAATGTTGGTTTTGGGGCAAGTTGGTTGGCCCAGCTTCCTTTTGGTTGCTCTATGCTATTTAGGTTTCTGGAGGAATACGAGAGACTCGGGGTATGAGTCAGTTAAGTTATTGTTGAAGGCCTCTCATAATGATAACCTTCTGGGTAGTCCCCACCATGCTTGACCTTGAATTACTTGGCGATCTATCCTTGGGCATCTAATGCTCTTGTGTCTTTTTAGGCTCATAAAGTGTTGGAGTATGTGTCATGTTAGATTTTTGACCCCTCCTAGTCGTAGGAGGGTATCCTTGAGATTATTACTAGGCATTACTATTTAAGTTCTTTTGGTTCCTTACCTTTATGTCAAAATCAATCTGAGTCCAATGCCATTTAGGATTGGCTTGTAGGTGGGTTTCTCTACGATTCGTCTGTGTTAACTTCTAGGAGAAAATTTAGCTCTAGGGGAGGAGGATGTGAGGCCCACCCTTGTGCATCTAGATTAGTTGCATTTGTAGACTTCGTAGATGCGGACTTCCTTGACTCTATCCCTATATTTTGGTTTGGTTAGATTAGTATGTTGTGGTGTGACTATATCCTGATTTTAGATTTCACTAATGATTATTTGACATGTGACATTCATTTTGATGCTATTAGAGTTATTAGTTGTGAAATTATTAAATGGAATTGTTATGTGATTTTGATCTTGAGTTAGTGTTTAGAAATACAGTTAAATTATAAATCTTATTAATGATGATATGTGATTTTAATAATGTTTTAAATGATTATGTGATATCATGAGTGTATGCATTTTCCATGCTTCAGCTATGATGTATATGTTGGATTAATCTGTTTGTTCAAGTGTGCAGGTGATTTTCCATGCCATGGAAAATCAAAGATCGATCCCACACCTAATGTGAATCCTGTGTTAGACTGATCTAGTCCCAGGAGGGACCAAGATCATGTGTGAATTGTATGATGCTTTCGTAAATGTCTGCATTTTAATTATTTGGTTTAGGTTCCACCTCTTTTGTATTATTTACTTGAAGTGTTGTAAAAATATGTGATTTAATATACACCCCTTGGTGTCTTTTATTTTGTTAGCCATTTTATGTGATTTTCTACATCCTAAGGTGTTTATTATGGGCTAAAATTGATCCTAGGTGGTACCCCTAGGGTCTACGGCCCATTTGAGCATGCCAAACCCTAGGGTAACCTCTGTCTAGTCTCTTTAACTTCAGCCTAAAGTAAAGTGACGAAATTCAAATTTGAAATGGAGTGGTGGGTGAGTCATGCTGTTGATGTGTAAAATTACACAAGTTCCAACACCAACATGGGAAGTTTCAAGAATGTGGGACTTGCTACCTAAAACAACCTCCAGATTTTAAAGAAGCTGGCTCTTCTCTATCTTAAATGGGTTCTGGGGAAAAGGGTAGAAACTAACAGAATTACAGATACAATGAAAGCAAATCTATCTATGACGATGCGCCTAAATAAAGTGTTTCTCTCAACTAAGCACAGTGAAATTATCCTTAAGTTCAGTCACATTAAAGAGCAGATACTGCATGATTAACATAAACAGATGAAATGAATAAAATCAAAAGGCTCACAACCAGACAATTTGCAATGACACAGAAAATATCAACCAAGGCACAGAACTCAGTCTTTCTCATTAATTTTCCAGCAACATAAGAGGCACAGATACATGCACAGTTACATTCACTTTCTGAATCAAGAATAATAGAAATAAAGGCAAATGATATTCACTAGTCACAGCAAAAGTCTCAAATCTCTGATAGAAAATATCTTTAGCAAAACTAGAATTCTAACTTCGAAAAGAAATCCCGATTCATTATAAATGTTACATATTTATAGCACAAGATTGACTCTAGATTGTCTACAACAATCGAATCCCAATGGCCCAACCAAACTGGAGGTAACTGGAAGTCTCTGACAGAAAATAGATCTTTAGAATTTGCGACAATTACATCCTCCTGCAAACCTATTGGCTATGACAAAACATATGTGGCATACTTCTTCTTATAAGGAATAGACACTTGGCGGCCTCCGCACTTCTTAGAAACAAAAAATTCTATGACAGATGGTAGCGTCTGTGCGCACAACTTGAAACTCCTTTATCTCTTGGGAAGAAATAGGAAAGTGACACTTGGCAGCTTCCACAGCACTTAGAAACATTTACGTGTCTTTCTTCGCAGCTTTGATACTTTAACTGTGTCTTTGGATTTGGGAGGACTCCGCCTGTGACAACTATCACGATCCACGGCTTTGAAACTTTAAGACACTGTTACAAATGGGACCCACTACTTCCTGCTCATTAGCTTCAAAGGGAGGAAAACAGGGACAGGTGGCAAAGTCTGCACACTCAATGAATTGATACATGGCACTTTCCGTAACATTTGAAACATCATTTGAAACTCAAGCGGAAGTCGACACATGTCAGGTTGTGCATCCTTTGAGAAATATTAAATACACCAGAGAAAGGGACAAAAACTTTTTATCTTTGGAGCCATGTCCACCATGTGGCTCTCCGCATCACTTGATACTTAAATTGTGGCCCACCACCATCCTTCACTTAGCATCAAAAGATAAAAGAATCAACCTGCAGAAGCTGACACTTGGCAAGCTCCGTAGCTACCACAAAAGAGACATGGCCCCTTCTGCGCTCACACTGAAACTTTTAGAGAGTACCTCCACTGATGACACGTGGCGCATTCCGTGGGGTTGAAACTTAAAACTGTATTCAAACATTTCCGCTACGTGGCACGCTTCGCTCCAAAGCTATAACTTAGAAACAAAAGTGCAGCTTGAACAGGGGCTCAACACTTGGCGGGTTCCGCAGCTCTTGGAAAAATGAAAACCCTCACAACCACTCTCAGAAACATTTACAGACATGAAACTGTAACCCGCGGGTGCACTACGACTGTTACAAAATGTAGAGTCTTTTACTCTACAATTCTTGGCGACCCTTAGGACTTTTGAGCCTGATCAAAAAGAACCCAAAACTGGCAAAAATGTAGTATTTAAAATACAACTAGGGTCACAGATTCTGCAAAGCTGTCTAGTAAATAGACCATTCCGAATCAGAGAGTCCCTATTTGCTCTTAAATCTTGAAAGGCAAAATCAAGATTTATTATGTCCTTATGGGAGAATGTCTGCAAAATTTGAACCGCAGCCTTCAATTGAAACTCTAACTGGGCCATTGGTATCAAGATAGCTTCCACCTCCTATATTGATGAAGAGTCACTTAAACCTTGAAAAATAGTTTGATCATTTTGCCTTGTTAAAAGCAGGGTCTTGATATCATCAATCATCAGTACAGTATTATTATCTGGAAATGGTGAGGGAAGACCCAACTGCACCAAATCCTCTATGTGTATCTTCATGTGCTTGACCCCTTCCTTGACAGTATCAAGGAGCTCCTAGCAATTTGTGGCAGCTGAGTTGCAACTTAGAACTTCATTTACCTTCTTTGCAGCTATCATTCTATCACGGATCCCTACTGCTGACAAATTTCATCGGTTGTGTCATATAGTTTCTTTAACAACAATTGAGAGTTAGAAACTCTCAAAGAAACAATAGATAGAGTGGCATGAACTAAAGTTTCCACTTTCTCACACAACTGCTGTGCATTTAACAGGAATGTTAATGAGGGCCTTAGCTGGACAATCTCTTCTGAGATTCATTTCCAAGCTGAAACATATAGCTCCTTGACCAGATTCAGAACTCCAGCATTCTGAGGCCTGTTAGCTAACTCAAGTATCAACTATTTTGTCATTTGTTACTCAGCTAGGAGTTGTGCCTGTATTGCAGCAGCAGCATTCTGCTCACTCAGTAACTTTTGCTGAGATTGTGTGGCTTGTTGTAGCTTTTCCTAATATTTCTTCTCCAATGTGGCCTTCTCTTGCCTTAGAACATTTACTGTAACTTTTTCCTGAGCTAGCTCAACCTTTAGAGAAGCATTTTGTGCCTGTGTTGCTTGATGGATCTGACAGGAAATAGTATTTTGCAACTGTTTATTCAGATTCTCTATTTCATCTTTCTTTGATTGCAACTCTTCAGCAAGGTTGCCACTATTTGCCTTCTCCTATGCTAAGTCATTTTCAACTTTCTGCAATTTCCTAGACACTTTCAAGTAGTCATTTGCAACAGCAGAAGTGGTTTCATTGAGTAGCTCGACCCTATCTTGTGGTCTAAATAGAGACATGTCCATAGCTACTGCATTCATTGCAAAGTCTTGAGGCTGCATCTGCTCATTTGGCTTCACCACATTTGGGGACAAATGTGTGACAGTCAACTGTTGTTGGATAGGGTCAAAAATTAACCTCATATGTGGCACAGCCAGGCTTTTATTTTCTTTCTTTCTTTTCTTATCCATCCTGGCTTCTCTAGCCTTCTTAGCAGTATCTGCTTGAGCCTAGAAAGTGGGAGGAGAAGCAATGTATCCCCCAGCAAAGGGATGACCCTGAGGTAAACCATAAGGTATAGCCAATGATTGTTGGCTAGGGGAAATTTGGGGAGAGGCTCTCTTTGGAATAGAAGGGGAAAAAAGTGGCAATGAGGTGGCCTGTGAAGACATGGCCTGAGGACTGGCAGTTGGGGCAAGTAGTGATATAGGCACAGCAGATGTGGCAAGGGATACTAATGTTTGGCTAGTTGGGATTGCCACCCCTAAGGTAGAAGAAAGAGATAGAGAGGAAAAAGGAGAAGAAACACTTACCTGAGGAGCAGCAGATGTGGCTTGTAGTTGCTGTAGTAGGGGTTATGTTTCTTCTTCTGACTCTTCCTGCAGGTGAAGTCTCCTATGCTTCCTTGGTCTTTCTCCTATTTCCTCTGATTCCTTCTCTACAACATTTACCACTACTGATGGTGGCAAGGGTACAAAACTGGAAGCCCCAGTAACTGAAACTAATGGAGTCCCTCTAGGTGGTGATGACACCACACCCTTTTGTTTCTCCAAAGTACTGAGAGATTGGGGCCAAGGAGATACAGGAACAGCAGAAGAGGCCTGTCCTATTGCTTGCATTGTATGGGTTGACTTAGCTTCCTCTTCAGACTCTTCACCCTTCTTGTGGATTCTGCTTGTATCAGGGCTAGAAACTGGAGACGGATGCCACTCATCCCAGATAGACTCCAATTTTTCATCAGTATCAACATTTATGAATGAATGGGTGATCTCTGAGACTTCCTGCCTATACTTCCAATAGGCCTCAATCTTCTCTAGCTTCCATTCTTTGTTTTTTAATGCCCTTCTCAGACTGGTGCCCATTCTGATCTTAGGGTCAAAGGCCTTCTATTTAACATAAAAGGTCTCCCATGGCCTGGGCCCCTCAAAGGGCAAGTCTGCTAGTTCCACATACAGGTCTGGGGTATCTTCCTTAGGGTTTCTTCTATCCTCCCAAAAGGGCCGACCCTCATGTACTATTTTGGCCCCAACCTTGTTGCTTCTAACCTAGGAGGCTATAAAATTGTTTGGGTCATACCTCCATTTGTCTTCAATGATGAAGAATCCCAAGACAGCTAACTTTCGTAGCAATAGGTGTTCAGCATCTCTGACTTCTAGTGCCATGTTCTTTCTGATCCATGGGATATCATACATTTTCTTCTTCCTCCTCTTGGTGCCGAACTCATTGTCAACCATGGACACCTACCGAGTTACTTCTAGAAACACTACTCTAGGGGTCAAAACTTTGGGTAGCAACATAGATTCTCTATTGAAGCCATGGACCCTAATGATAGTATTTTGGGCCCCAAAGAAATAATCACATGGGATTGAGCAATTGGTCATGAAACCCCTAATGCTCTGTGTCAACCTATGTTCTACATGCTCAGAACTCAAATGGAAAAAGGCAAGGGCAACAAAGAGTTCCCAGAACTCATAAGGGTCTGACACCTCAGATAGAACATGTGTCCATGCAGACACAGGAATAGTTCTATTTTGCAAAAAATTTAGGTCATACATGTTCAATTGCATATTTTGTGCAAAAATATCGTGATTCTGATATAACATTAAATGAAATAGATAAGCAGAATACCTAAAAACTCCCTTGGTTTTGAAATTGACAAGTTGATCAACCATGGAGTAGGCAATTTGTTCTAAAAAGTTCAGCCGGTATTCCTGTGACTTGTCAACAATCTTCAATCTGAAAAGGATAGCAATTTGCCAGTCGTAGACTGTGTTGTCTTCCTTCATCCCAAAAATAAAAGCCATCATTGACAGTGCCTCTTAACTAGCTTGACTTAATTGTGCCCTTCCTGTAGGTAGTATGGGCATCTGTGTGTTCTCCTCGGCCAACTACATTTCTGAGTTGAGGAACCTAATCTGGTTATTGACATTTGACCATGTCTTTTGCATTTTAGCAATAGTGGGAAATGTGGCCGTTCGATCATGATATAGGGCCAGCAAGTCTCTTATGGATTTGGGTGTAATTTGCACCATAAAGGGACCCTGTTGTATGGTGCTTGAGGGTGCATGAAAAAGATCCGCGCATATATCAATTAGGTCAGGACATAGGTGTACATTTGGAATCATAAACTGTGCCAACTGTGAGGTCTAAATCCTCATTCCAAAAGTTTTAGATTGACCACTCTTTGCCTTTTGAATGCATCTCTGGTGTGCCCCTTCTTGGAGAGTCCTGGTAGGCTTTTGAAGGGCTAGGTCAAAGATGCCATTTGCAAAATATTTTACCTTCTCTGTGTCGACAGAATACCCTACTTTGGGAACCCTCATTCTTGGATAGGTTCTCTTGGGCTGCGTGGGTGCTGAGGCGTATGACTTACTGCTTAGAAGCCTATTGATTGATTTGTAAATTCCAAGTCCCTCCTGAGAAGACTGTGCTTCGGCCATAGCTGTGTCTGCGGGGAGAATGTGAGAAGCTTTGACACAGCAAACAGAAACTGTATAACAGAAGAGACACTCAGCTAGGAAGCGATTACTAGGGATGGGAATTACAGGCAACAGTGATTTCATAGCGGAGAGTTGGATGCAAATGAGAGCTGCATTCTTGGATTTAACTCTTATTAATGGGGCTTTTATGACACATCATGCCTTATAAATGGCATTAATGCCAAGAAACCATTAGTGTATCATTCCAAATCTGCGTGGAAAGGAGTGTCAAAAACATTATGAGAGTGGCTGCAAAAGTGTGTACTTTTAGGGATTTAGGGGATTGCAGACAACCTTAATGAATGCGAGATTTTCAAAAAGATAAGGGGCTTGCGCTGATGACATGTGTTCATAGAACACTTATTTAAAGGAAAGCGGGAAAACAGGAAAGCAAGAAAAGGAAACTAACTAACTATAGTACATAAGAGTCCCTGATTAATTGAAATGTTTCAAATAGATCCCATTAATAGGAATCTCTTCAGCTTCACCATCCATAGTCTCCAGTTCAAAAGAGTTTTGTTGCTTATAGGAACAAATCTTGTAAGGACTAGTCCACAGTGATTCAAATTTAGTGTGTCGACTTGGCTTTGCATCTCTTTCATCCCATTTCAACACTATTGAGCCAACTTCAAACAAGGGATTTGAAGTCTTTTTATCAAAATAGTCCTTGACTATTTTCTGGTGTTTCATCAGTGACTCATGTGCTTTTTCCCTTTTCTCTTATACTTCCAGTAGTTTAGCAAGTCTGACTTGCATGGGGCCATTCTCTTCAATATCTATTTGTTTTAGTAATTGCAAAGCAGGGATCTCTAAGCTCAGTGGCATTACAGCTGGTTTACCATTAACTAATTCATATGGAGACATTTTTGTCACTTGCTTAGGTGTGATCCTGTTAGCCCACAGTGTTGTATTAAGCAGTTTGTGCCACTCTCTGTGATAATTTGTCCCTATCCTCTTAATGAGTTTGATTAGGTTCTTGTTAGTAGACTCTGCCAGACCATTACCCTCAGGGTAATAATTTGAAAAAGTCTTCAAATAAATTTTGTTCCTCAATGCAAACTCAGATATTTTTTTTCCCAAAAATGCCTTAGCATTATCTGATATTATAGACGAGGAGGACCAAACCGAGCAGTAATACCTTCCAGAAAGTCTAATATTACCTTTTATGTTGCTTTCTTGAGTGGTACTGCTTCACTCCATCTAGTAAAGTTATCTGTGGCTGTAAGGATCCATTTGTGTCCCATACTTGACACTGGATTTATCATGCCAATAAAATTGAGACCCCATTGGGCAAAGGGTTCATCCACAATTATGGGGCTTAGAGGCATTGCTGCATTTCTTCTTTTTCCTGTATAAAACTGACAGGCCTGGCATTCTTTAACTAGCTGATAGCAATCTGTGAATAGAGTGGGCCAGAAGTATCCTGCTTAAGTCACTTTGATTGCTGTGGTCCTTGCTAAAAAGTGTCCACCTGAGGCTCCATGGTGTAACTCATTTAGTATTCTTTGAGCTTCATCTTTCTCTATACATCTCAGAAGTATGCCATCAACATTTCTTCTGAATAAGATATGGTCAATTAGTACAAAGTGGGCCCCTTGCTGCCTGTAATACCTTCTCTTGTCATGGGAGAGCTCATTTGGGAAAATCCCATGCTTCATGAATTGTATTATGTTTGTGACCCAAGAATCTTGATCAACCTCTTGTATTTTTAATACATTTTCACTTTTGGTTTCTTGTGTCATCATTCTCTCCATGTCCTGAGCCATATATTGGCACAATCATTTGCCCCTTACTAATTTAGTGGGTCTGTCCTCCACATCATATTCAAGGATCTTTGTTATCCAGTTGGCTCTTTTTTCAGTGATCTCACCCTCCATAATGTATTCTCTTACACTAGGATGAGCCACTAATATCAGAATCTTATTCCCTGTGACCATATGTCTGAATTTCTTAAGGGCTTTTACCATGGCATATGCCTGTTTCTCCACAAAATTGTATCTAGCCTCATATTCTCTAAGAGTCCTAGAGAAAAAGGCTATTGGGTGTTCTCCTTCTTGCTGATCATCTTTCTGAGTTAAAATAGCAACAACACTGAATTCTCCTCCATACACATACATTATGAAAGACTTAGAAAAGTCTGGGTTTCTGAGTACTGGGGCTGTTGAAATGGCTCTTTTGACTTCTTCAAAAGCCTGCCTCCCCTCTGCAGTCCATTTGAAAACCAGGTCCTTCTTTAGCAATAGTGTCATTGGTCTTATTAGACTTGCAAAGTTCGATATGAACCGGCTAACAAAATTGATCTTCCCTCGAAAGGATTGAACTTCTTTCTTATTTATTGGCAGAGATAGATTCATTATGGTAGTGACTCTCTCTAGATCAATAGAGACTCCTTTTGACACTATATGCCCTAAGAATTTTCCCTGAGGTACTGCAATGATACACTTCTTGGGATTCAGGGATATTCCAAACTCTTGGCATTTCTTAAAAATAGCCTCTAAATGGTCAAAATGATCTACAGTATTTTTAGAGAAAATAGTGAGGTCATCTAGATAAATCAAGATGATTTTGTTTATAAGTTCCCCAAATGCTACATCATTTGAAAGACCAAAAGGCATTTTGGCATATGCAAATGTTCCCCATTTTGTAGTAAATGCAGTCTTATGCTGGTCTTCATCAGCCAACCAAATCTGATTGTATCCAGAGAAGCCATCCAGCAAGGAAAATCTCTCTGATCCAGCCACAATTTGTAAAATTTATTCCATAGAGGGCAGGGGATAATGATCTTTCAAAGATGCTCTATTCAGATCCCTAAAATCTACACAGAGTCTTATGTCACCATTCTTTTTTCTTACTGGCACTAGGTTTGATACCCAAGGTGAATGCTTAATTGGAAAGATTATTTTTTATTCTAAGAGCTTTTGCAACTCATCCACCATTAGAGGTTCAATTCTAGGATTCACTGGCCTTTGCTTCTATCTGACTAGTTTAGATCCTTCAGTTAGCTCTATGGTGTGTTGAATGATATCTCTATTGTATTCATGGAGGTCTTCATAGGTCCAGGCAATCACCCTATCATATATTTCACATAAATCAATCAATCTTTCCCTCTCTTGCTGGGTTGTAGAATTGCCAATCTTCAATTTTCTTCCTTCACTAACTTGGATTTCAGAATAATCTTCTTTATTTTCTTGAAACCTCTTCTTTTCTAGGCTTACATCTTCTAGGCCAAACAAGTTTTCTAAGGTAATCAGTCCTTTAGGGAGCTTATCTGACTTCAGTTGAATAATTTGGTCACCATATGCTTCTTCAATTTTAGGTTGCAACTGATCAGCAAATTCTCCTGACTGTTGCAAAAATGAGAGTACTTGGAAATCATTTTCAACAACTTGCCAATTTTGGTCATTGTCTGGGATAGTTGGCCTCACTATAACTTTGACTAACTCATTGTCAACTAGTAGATCAGTTGTTGGATCAAACTGTGAACCAATCTGTGCCATTCTATCTGCCTTAGAATTTTGGGCTCTAGGAACTACTTCAATATTGAAAGCTTCAAAACCATCTATTAGGTCCCAAATTCTATGCCTATAGGATCTCATCCCTACATTTTTGGCTACTACCTTTTCTTTGATTTGTTTCACCACTAATTCTGAATCTCCTCTCACTATCAGATTCTTTACTCCTTTTTTCTTTGCCAACATGAGTCCATGCACCAAGGATTCGTACTCAGCATCATTATTGGTACAGGCAAACTGAAAGCGAATGGTTCTTAAAACTTTCTCACCATTTGGAGTAGTAAGGCAAACTCCTGCTCTAACTCCATTCTTACTTCTAGCCCCATCAAAATTTAGAGTCCAAATTTTTTAGTCTTTTTGAGATTCTTGAGTCAGATTATGTTCTTTCCTTAAAACATTAGGAATCTCATGGTCTTTTTCAAATATGACATAAGTGCCTAGACCCGTAGAGTCATAATTTCCATAGGGATCACTTTGCATCATAGTTAACAACTGATTATTCTCTTCTTCTTGTTGGTCATGCTCAGTCCAGTCACCTAACTCTTCAACAAAGATTCTCTCCTCTTTATTTAGTATAGCATGGGCTACCTCTAATTTTGGGGTTGGTTCATTTGTGATATGGTCTTTTAATAATGGCTCAGACATTATTTTCATCTTTGTCCCATGTTTGGTTCTTAGAATGAGGTGTGACCAATCTAGTGACATGTAACCTCCTATCTTGGCTATGAAATCTCTAGATAAACATAGACCAAATACAGGGGGAATATCTATGACTACCACATCCTGATTTACAATTATATTGGGGCAAGTATATAATTGCAATGGGAGTTGTTTAATTTTCCCTATTGTTTGCACAGATTTCCCATCCAACTACATAACCCCTCTTGTAAGTGGCTCATATTTTATCTTCAAAGCATCTGCTATTTGCTTTGGCATTACTGTAGTACTAGCCCCAGAGTCTATCATTGCATTATGCAGTAATTTCTTCCCAACTATTAGAGTTAAGTAAAAGGGATTTGGTTTAGGTTTACCTACCTCAGGTGCATTATTCAACAGTGCTGTTGTCTACAAAGGTATAGTATCTTTGAACTGTAGCTTTTCTTTATCAGTAGATCCTCCTTTAGCACCAGTCTGTTTAGGAACTTCTTGGCCTTGCAGAGCCTCTTGCAATAGTGTCTTCTACTCAGGAATAGCTAACATGTCCCAGATTGATACATGCGCTGGAGTTCTTTTTAGCTGATCCACTATATTCACAGGTCCTAATGCTTGGGCCTTTGAGTAATAAGGGTATTTTGACTTTTCTTGGACTTGTCCTGAGACTACTTGATTCTGCACAGGCTGAGGCGTTTCTTGTCTTTGAGGGCCTGTGTTCTGGTGATTTTGAAATGGAGGAGCTCCCATGAGCTCATTATTAGTGACTTTAGGTTGTTACATCATTCTCGTTTTTTCTCTGGTATAGTAATCTAATTGTACCAATGGCTTCTTGGAAGTAGATGCTTCATTCAAGAACACTAAATCTTCCTCTTCAATCCATGAGAATAAAGCATGCTCAGGGGCTATCTCCTCCTCCTATTGTAAGGACATCCCTTGCATCTGGGCCACCAAGACTACATTTTGTACACCAAGAGACTGATATGGTGAAGTGTTAGAGGTTGCAAATTATCCTTCTAATCCTCTTTGTTCTGCTACCTTTTGCTGTAAATTTCCTCTGGGGCAGTCTCTGGGCATATGGGCATTATTGCAAGGAAAACACCAAGCATTTGTGCCATCTGCGAAATTATTTTTCCCTAGAATAATTTCCCTATTGGGATTAGGAGGAACAGCCTGTAGAGGTGTAGGGACTGTGACTAATTGGTTTGATGGCTGAGGATTAGCTTGCCTTTGAGGGCCTTGATATTGATTTGGCTGAAAGGGGGGTCTATTTCCCTAGTAACCTTGATAAGGGGGCTTTGGATAAGGATTTTGTTGCCTCTTTAGATTAATTATCTCATTCGAGAAGGTCCTTAAAATGTTCTTGACATCATCCATTTCGGATGATTGAACAGGGGCAGTTACTTTAGTAGGTTGCTGAGGAAATGAATACATAGACATAGGTGGCGTTATAGGATTAGGAACTTCTTGAGGCAAAGGTAAGGTAATTTCTGAGAACATGGGCAAGTTATTTTCAGCCTTGACTGCCAACTCATAAGCTTCTAGTAGTGTCTGACCTCCAAGAGACTGAATCATCACTGATATATCTGAGTTTGAAGATTTAAGGTAAAACACAATAGCCATACCTGGTAATGGTCTTGCTGTAGCAGGAATCCTTTCCCAAGTCTTTTGAAATCTTGAGTTGAAATCAGTCATTGCTTCTTGAGGTGCCCTTTTGATAGTGATCAATTGTTGTAGCAAAGAAGATTTATCACCCTTTTCTTTAAATCTTTCAAAGAAGGCATCACCAAGATGATCCCATGTGGATATTGTGTTTGGGGTTAGAGATCTATACCAGTCCAGAGCCTTTCCCTTGAAAGAAGCTGCTAACAGTCTTATAGCCACATTCTGTTGAGTGATAACATGTACTGCATTGACATCAGATACGTCTTGTAGATACTCTTCAGGTGTCTTGAAATCTTCCCCACTAAATTTGGGCAGAGCCTTCAGAGCATTAGCAGGAATAGCATCCCAAGTGGCTGGTGGTATTGGAAGAATCAGAGGACTGCCAGTGTTCCAATTTGCATATTTACTCTTAGTGCTGCTGCAAACTGATTCACTCTTCTCCTTGGAATAGCTATCAGTGGTGGCAAAAGAATGCCTGGTCTAGCAGCAGATTGAGCTCTTGTTACAGGTCCATAGCTCTGACTTTCTATGGCTTCTTGGCTCATACAATCTTGATAGAAACTTCAAGAAATGGTCCCACCAGGCGTGCCAAAAACTTTTGATGTGTAAAATTGTGCAAGTTCCAACACCAACATGGGAAGTTTCAGGAATGTGGGACTTGCTACCTGAAACAACCTCTAGATTTTAAAGAAGCTGGCTCTTCTCTATCTTAAATGGGTTCTGGGGAAAAGGGTAGAAACTAACAGAATTACAGATACAATGAAAGCAAATCTATCTATGGCGATGTGCCTAGATAAAGTGTTTCTCTCAACTAAGCACAGTGAAATTATCCTCAAGTTTAGTCACATTAAAGAGCAGATACTACATGATTAACATAAACAGATGAAATGAATAAAATCAAAAGGCTCACAACTAGACAATTTGCAATGACAGAAAATATCAACCAAGGCACAGAACTTAGTCTTTCTCATTAATTTTCCAGCAACATAAGAGGCACAGATACATGCATAGTTACATTCACTTTCTACATCAAGAATAATAGAAATAAAGGCAAATGATATTCATTGGTCACAGCAAAAGTCTCAAATCTCTAACAGAAAATATCTCTAGCAAAACTAGAATTCTAACTTCGAAAAGAACTCCTGATTCATTACAAATGTTACATATTTATAGCACAAGATTGACTCTAGATTGTTTGCAACAATCGAATCCCAATAGCCCAACCGAACTAGAGGTAACTGGAAGTCTCTGATAGAAAATAGATCTTTAGAATCTATGATAGTTACATCCTCCTATAAACCTATTGGCTGTGACAAAACATATGTGGCATACTTCTTCTTATAAGGAATAGACACTTGGCGGCCTCTGCACTTCTTAGAAACAAAAAACTTTGTGACAGATGGCAGTGTCCATGCGCAAAACTCCTTCATCTCTTGGGAAGAAACAGGAAAGTGACACTTGGTAGCTTCCGCAACACTTAGAAACATTTACGTGTCTTTCTTCACATCTTTGATACTTTAACTGTGTCTTTGAATTTGGGAGGACTCCACCTATGACAACTGTCGTGATTCGTGGCTTTGAAACTTTAAGACACTGTTACAAATGGGACCCACTACTTCCCGCTCATTAGGTTCAAAGGGAGAAAAATAGGGACAGGTGGCGAAGTCCGCGCGCTGAATGAATTGATACATGGCACTTTTCACAACATTTGAAACTCAAGCAGAAGTTGACACATGTCAGGTTCCGCATCCTTTGAGAAACATTAAATACACCAGAGAAAGGGACAAAAAGTTTTTATCTTTGGAGCCGCATCCACCACGTGGCGCTCTCCGTATCACTTGATACTTAAACTATGGCCCACCACCATCCTTCACTTAGCATCAAAAGATAAAAGAACCAACCTACAAAAGCTGACACTTGGCAAGCTCCGTAGCTACCACAAAAGACACATGGTTCCTTCCATGCTCACGCTGAAACTTTTAGAGAGTGCCTCCGTTGATGACATGTGGTGCATTCCGTGGGGTTGAAACTTAAAACTGTATTGAAACATTTCCGCTACGTGCAACGCTCTGCTCCAAAGTTATAACTTAGAAATAAAAGTGCAGCTTGAAATGGGGCTCGACACTTGGCAGTTTCAATGGCTCTTGGCAAAATGAAAACCCTCACAGCCACTCTTAGAAACATTTACAGACACGAAACTATAACCCACGGGTGCACTTCAACTGATACAAAATGTAGAGTCTTTTACTCTACACATGCATTCAAACATGACCCACTCCTCTTTCCAAGGCATGGATTCCCATCACCTTGAAGACTTGGGGAGTCTTCAAGACTCCCAAGTGTGTGGAACCCATCTCTAATGCTCTCACACATGTGAGAACATCTTGGAGTGAATGGACTTCCTTTAGAGAATAGGGTAATGACATGTGTCATTCCTTATCCTCTTGGGGTCCATCTTGAGAGATTCCACCTCTCCACCTTTGCTCTCACACATGTGTGAGAGCACATTTGGAGAGAGTGAGTCTTGGATGGATGGGAGAGTGAAACATGTCACTTCCACATTCTATGATCCTTGCAAGTTGATTGGGAGGAGGAAGGAGAAGGTGACAGGTGTCACCTTCTCATTCCTCAAGGCTTTGGAATGAAGCCTATATTACTTCCTCTTTGAGAGAGGAATGGGGTTCTTTTATTTTTACTTGTTTTTGCTATTTTGGAGGTGATTTTGGAGACTAAGGGAGTTTGGAGATCTTGGAAGGAAAGCTTGAAGGAGGTTGGAGAGCTCTTCTACAACTTTCTTCCATCATTGGGCTATCATAGGTAATCTTCAAGGCATGAAGCCTTTCCCATGTATTTAATTTTCTATATGTGTTTGAGAGCATTATGCGTGCTTGCATTTATTGGTGTTGTTGGGTTTTTATTTTATGGGTGTTTTAACGAGACTACCATTCTTGGTGTGTCCATTCATGTGAGGGGTGGGAGAGGAGTGAACCTCCTTGAGGTCACCCTCTTTGTATTGCTATATTGTAGCCTTGAGGGCAATTTGGGGAAGTTTTGGTGATTATTTTTATGGCATGAGTGCCCTTGGAGTGATATATATTATTCATTGAGGTATTTTGGGCTTGAGGCCTTGTTTTGGAGTATCATGAGATTTTGGTTTTGTAGGGGTGAACCTCTTGAGTAGAGAGAGTCCACTCTCCTACCCCCTCAAATCTATTTTTATGGATTTTTGTATTGTTAAACCTTGGCGGGTGTTATCCTTCATGTCGAGTGTTTGCATTTTTATGTTTGTGGTGTGCACCCATGTGTGGATCATTCTCCAAGCGCAGGGGTGACCCTCTTATAGGTCTATGGTAGGTAGAGAGTGTTTTGGTGGCTTGGAGTTCCCCCTTTTATGTTTTATTGTAGGTTATTGTTGAGTTCTTGGAGCTTGGAGAAGGTCTTATCATTTTGGTGTTGTGTATTTTATTTGGCTATTTGAAGCCATGGCCAAGAGAGGCCTAGTTGTAACTTGTCAAAAAAAAAAGAGATAATATTCTCTCATTGTGTTATTGTTCAACTAATATTATTATTGTTTTTTATTTTTCTATGTTAGGTGTTTATGTGGAAAAATATGGGTTGCTGGTTGGCAATGTTGTTTGTAAGAAAAACTTATATATATATATATATATATATATATATATATATATATATATATATATATTTTAAATGTGCTTGTTGTTTTAAATCCTTCTTACAATTGTAATTCTTTAAAAAAAAATGGTAAAGAATTTAGTACCAGATGCACTGTGGAAATTTTATAGGTATATTATAGGAAACAAAATGTTCATTATTGCAAAAGAGAATTGATTTTACCTTGCTGATTATTTCCTTCCTTATGACAAAAAATCCTATATTTTTTTTACAACACAAAGAATTTTGAAAATGGGTATATATATGTAATATATAGATAGATAGATATAATTTCCAGCAACAAATATACTGTAGTTTATCTGACAGATGTTTTTTGTTATTTATAACTGAGAGTAAATATTTATATATTTAAATATTTATATATATAAACATTTATATTCTTATATACATATTTATACATATATAAATATACTGTATATAAATTACCTCTGAAATTAATTACCAAACGAAGTTATGCTATGTCTGTCAAAGGGTAACAATGAATTTAAAGAATGGAGAACAAAATACCATTTGTTGTTGTTTTCATTTTATTAAAAAAAAAGAAATTTAGGGAGGCAGCCGCCGTGGCCATTGCCCCATTTGTTTTGCTTTATGAAGGATGGAGGGGATGGGCCCCCCTCCCACCTTTCCACCATATGGTGGAAGGTGGGGGGGGAGTCCGCCCCTTCCCATCGGCTGTGCTTCTTTCATTGGCGCCCACCGTGCCACCTTTAACTATGGTGGAAGGTGGGGGGGGGAGTTCGCCCCTTCCCATCAGTTGTGCTTCTTTCAATGGCGCCCACCGTGCCACCTTTAAACCCTCATCTGGCCACCTTTAGGTTTCCTTCCGTCGTTTCTCTACCATAGTTTGGCTCTGCAATTTTTCTTTTAGTTCGTTATTTTTTTGGATGCATATATATATATATCCCTGTATGTATATACACAGCTGGGTTTTATTTCAAAACTAATACACAAAATTTTACTTCTGGTTCTTACCCAGAACCAAAACAAAAAAAAAATACACAAGATAATAACAGGTTACTTTCAAAAAAAAGGGGCAAACCTCTATGAGAAAAAATAAAAAGGGAGAGAAACATATCTTCCATGGCTTCCCTTATTTCAGACCTGCATACAAAGAAAAATAGAGAAGAAGAGAAAAGAATAGGTGAGAAAGAAAAGAATGATTAGGGCTTTTTTGATAAGGAAATAAATATTTTATTAAGAGAGATTTTAGGGTTGGAAAAAAATGAGTGGAAATAAAATAGAAAGAAATTAGATTTTTCATATATTCCTTGTGCACGTGAAATGATTCCCTCTCATCTCTAATTTTAATTTTTAAATGAGTTGTGTTTTTTTTTATGCCTTTTTATTTCATGTTTTAATTTAATTAAGTAGGGAGTTTGAGTTTTAAAAGAAAGGGATATTTTATTGAGGAGCTTTTTAGGGCTTCTTGGGAATATAGTCATTAATTATTTTTAAAAAAAATTTAAATGCACGGGAATATTTAATTCCCTCTCCTCATGCTTATTTTTTAGTGTGTAGGATATTTTTTAGTGGCCTTTTATTTTTCTACTAGTGTTTTATTATTGAGGGAATTTTAATTAGGGATGTAATTAATTGCTTTTGGAGATAATTTAGGTATTAGCTGATTATATTTTAATTTTATTAATGTCTTGTCGTTTGCATTGTTATAAGAAAATTTTTATCGTGGAAATAAGTATTTTAATTGTCCATATTTAATATTTAATTTATTTTAGTGGAATGGGTTAATTGTCTCCTTGTCCTTTTATTTTATCTAGGGATTTAATATGGTAATGAGGGGACTTTTAATGGGGTTTTAAGTTATTACAATTGGGAGTATTTAGGTGTTAGATTATTATTATATTTTAATTAAATGCCTTTAATGGTGTAGACTAATCTAATTATTTTTATTTAATCCATGTGCTTGTTCAGAAAATTGTGATGTGGGTATGATTAAAATTAATTGGCGTAATTACCTTATTTGAATGGAAGGGTTGGGTGTTTTAATTAAATATTTTTATGAATGCTCTAGAGGCGTTATGCTGCCATATTTTTCTAGGAATTAGGAATGGTTACTTAAGTATTTTATTTTTGCTTTATCTTAATATGTTAATGGTTTATGCATTGTACTTATGTTTTAGATGAATTTTATTTTTAATCTATTTATGCTAGTGTTAGGGATTTGGATTTCGACACATGTCAAAATACCTCCACTTCTCTTAGGAATCTTAGGGTTAGTTTCATACTCGAACCTAACCCTATTGGTAATGCTCCTCATGTCGCATAACCCCCTAGTCAGCTTACATCTTGCTGGGGTTGCGAAAAGTGTTCACAATACCCGTCAATCGATAGACTTGTTTGCGCCTTTGTGCGCATCCCACCGAGCACACTGATGTGTGCGAGGGGGTTTCTAGGGATGCATGGAAATATTTTTGGTATTTCATGTCATGACCACATGACAAATGTGAACATGACACGTGTGTTGTGTGTTGTAACCACATGGGAAATGTGGGCATGACAATTGTCTTGTAAGGTTAAGAATACAAGGAGACCACCGCTATTGTGACCATTCTTCTATTTGTTTCTCTATTCTTCTATTCATCTCCTCTATCTTATTGTAGTTATCATGTGTTGTGCCTTGAGGACATAACATTGTGGAGGATGTCTTGGGGGCATTTTCCCATGTTGTAAACCCAAGTCATTTTTGTCTCCTCTCTCATTTTTTATGTTTACATTCTTTAGTGGCTCTACTAGTCAGTGGATGATGAAAAGAAAAAAAATATTGATAAGGACCATGCGTCCCTTCAGCAAGATAAGCAAAAATGGACCTAGTCCATATATAAAAATGGACCTAGTCCATATATGAAGGTGGGGTTGATATATTACTGACACTTGACTAGTAGTATCACTTTGTATTGTGATTCGTATTGTGATATTTGTTGTAACAAACCTTTGAAATACTTTAAATCTACTTCTATGCACTTTTGTAATGTTTTTGTATCTCACCGTGTAGCTAAACTCGGTTCTGGGATACCTGCAATATAACCTCACGGTTATAATCGGTTCCAAACCAGTAAGTGTAGCCTTGGTCTATGATGTGATTTTCATGAAATAATTTGGTTATTATCTTAGAATAGATGTTCTAACCAAAGCTTATATCTTGTTGATTATCTTAGCAAATAATATTGAGGTGTTTGTGGAAACATTCGACAATTGCAAGCACATGTTACCTTTGTGGCATGGGCTTTGCAAAAGCTCTTGTTCCCTTGCATGTTTTCACTTTACCTTAAATGTGCTTGATACCGGCAAGTTAGATCAACCACTTTAAGGTGGGGGCATATTTCATGGTAACTGCTTTATTATTTTAGACATTGATAAACCATGTTTTTTGTACACTTCCTTTTCACTGTAAGGTGTGTCCATGATGCGAGTGGGGTTTTGTACTTTGATTTGTTGTGTATACCTCCTTTTAACTGTAAGGCGTCTAGGTGATACAGGTGGGGTTTTATACTTTGAGAACATGCTTCCTTTTCATTGTAAGGCAATTGTGGATGTGGGTGGGGTTCATTTTGAAATCCCTTCTGCGGAAGGTGGGATGATGTAACTCTTGAGTTAGTTGAACATCCTTTTAAACAAAGTCATCATCAAGAGGTGGGGTTGGATCTTGAGTTATTCACCCTTAAGCATGTTTTTGGCAGTTGTGGTAGTGTATCTCAACCATCAGGTGTGTTTGGTGTGTCTTAGATAGTGGAATGTAGCGATGAGCTCCTCCCTATTGCTTGTGTTTATTGTGTATAAGACGTATAGTCTGTCTATGAAATACTATGAGGAACTCATGTATTCTGTGTGTCTTCTATGTGTTTTATGTGTCTTCCTTGCGTGGTGTGTTTTATATATTGTAACGTCAGAAAATGTCCCCTTGAGGGCTTTTCCCTCATAAGGTTTAGCTCTTGGGTCTTTAGAGTGCATTGAGGACATCTTAGTTCATATTTTGGCATCCCGATGGAATGAGACCTAGGTTCCATGGCAAATTGGACCTAGGTGGACCCCTTGAGCTATACCCTGCCTAAAATAGGGGGGAGGACTTGGGCACCCGCACCCTAGTCCTACCCTATCTTGGGGCAGCCCTAATTTTTGGGTGTTGGTTTATGACCGTTACTTGGTTATTTTGCCGACACGATAAAGTTTGAATTTTAATTTCTTGGTAGGAGAGCTTGTAGTTGCATATATAAGCAAGATTAGGCATTCATTTGTAAACTAGATGGCAATTAGATAGCAAGTGTGAAGTTCAAGTGTTCTCAAGGTGATTCAAGGCTTCTATTGTGTTGCAAGAGTAGACTTTTGTGTTTTGTGTGTTGATATTTGCATATTTAAGCATCAATCTTCTCATGGCATGAAGAGCATCTTCCTCCATGAGAGCTTCACTACAAGTTGACATATCATTGTGTTTTTATCATTGATTCCTTTGGCTTTTGGCCTCTGCCTCACAAGGGCACACCCTCTTTATCTAACAACGGTGTTTGGAGACTTAAGTGTCCTCCAGGGTTTGACTGAGGCAAACTTCTAAACACCACAACCCCCAAACCAAGTCTTGTGATTACAGGTTACAGGTGTCGCATCTGGAAAAAGTGGAGTTATAGGAAGGCTTGGCAGACATCAGGGATTTAGGATTTGAAGAAAAGTTGGACAAAGGAACACTTCTGAGACTAGGGCACCCGCAATAGTGTCATCTGCAAATAGATCTCAGGAAACAGAAGTTACAGGGCTGATCAGTGTTGGAAGGAGGTCCAAATTCCCTAAAAAAGTAGGTACCTTGGACTTGGGCACCCACACCTTAGTCCCTGACTGTTCCACCTCAAAACCCTGAAAATAGGTATTCTGTGATTTGCTATTTTACTTCCATCTGCAAGAGCTTTTTCCGTCTTTCATCAATTTGTTGTCGTACTTGCATAATTAGGGTTTTAATGGTTAATTGGACATAAGAGAAGAAAAATTTGATAATTAATTCCCTAATCCAAGTTTCCCTTCATTTTCAAGTTACCTAAGGTATGATAGTTCTCGCCACTCGACCCTAGATCCTTCAATGTTTAGTGGAAATGAGGGTTTTAACATCTAAACAACAAATATTAACAAAATCCAATTTTACCCTAAACATGTTGGTGAACCCGTGTTGTTGGACTTAAATTTCAACTTTTTGAGTGTTTGTCTTCAGATTTGGATTGATTTCATTATTCATTTGGTCATTCATTTCATTGCATTCAAGAGAAAAATTCAAAAAAATTGAAAAATTGGAAAAATACAAAAAAATTGCATTTTTTGGCTTACTAAATTGCATCAATTCTTTCTAAATTTTTCTAATTCATGATTTTTGCTTTAGATCTGATATAAACTATAGAAAAATCAAAAAATCAGAAATTTTCCTTGCATTTTCATCATTTAATTGCTAGGGTTTTGTGGAATTTTTGACAATTTTATATAACCTAGTAATTCCAAAATCTAGGGTTAGTAGGCAAGATCTTTTATCAGATTTTTCTACTGATTTTAGAGGCTCATTAAAATTTTAATTTGGCTGTAGTCTTGCATTTTAGTGTGAATTTGCATTTAGATTTAAAATATTTGCATTTTTACATAGAAAATTTCAACAAAAACTAGCAATTTTGATGCATTTTCATTAAATTTGCATGGGCATTTTGCATGTTAAGGCTTGAAAATAATTTTCAGATCTAAGGGTAAGTCAATTTCATCAAAAAATAGACTTAAAATCATTGACATAGCATTTTATCCCAAGATCTCAAACCTAGGGCTTTGAAAACAACAATTTTCACTAAAATCGGCCTTATCGACTCTCTAAAATTGCACTATAGGTGTGTTTTGAAGGATATTTTTGCATTAATTTTATATTATCAATGTAATCATTTTCTAACCCTCACAAAAATCTTCACAACACCCTTTTATCTGGCTCTTGTAGTGAAAATTTTGCAAAAAACTACACATTTTGACCATTTTTGCCCTAGGGTTTGACCTAGTTTGCACTCCAAGCGTGTTGTGATCAATTTTATGGATTGAGGTGATTTATATTACTGATATTCTTCATTGTACTTCCTAAAATTCCTTACAACACCTCCTTTTCTAGGTCTTGGAATTGAAAAACTGTGAAAAATAGCCTATTTTTGCTATATTTTCAATAGGGTTTTACCTTAAGTGGCACTAAAAGCATGTTGTGTTGGGTATTTTTGCATCAAGTGGTGGTTATTACTGATATTATTCTCTTTCCATCATCATTTTCCTCACAACACCCTTTTTTATGCTCTTTTGCATTAAGTTTTGGTGAAAAAAGTGCCTATTTTGACATATTTTCACTATATTCCAGCTTGGCATTAACTTAAAATTGCATCAAGAGTGTGTTGAGAAGGATACTTTTGCCTTTATGGACTGATATCAGACATATAACTTTCTGCCCTTGACTGAAATCCTTATAATACCCTGGGTTCCATTCATTGGCATTGAGTCATATCCTTCTCTTAGGATTTGTTTTCTCAGTTTGAGCGTTGCGTGTTGTATGCTTTTGTACAAGCTTTATGACACGTTGTCCTAAAAATAATATCCCTTTGAGAAGGAGTAAAAGATTAATGGGATCTAGTGCTCTTGAAGAAGTTGGTACTTTGGACACCTTCTTTACAAAGGGAGACAATCAAATTGGGCAAGATATTATACATCCTCCAACCTCAATGGAAGAACAAACTTTTCATGATGTTGATAATACTATTGAGACAATAGGATATGTATCTGATGAGAAAATAGAAAAGTTGGATAAAGACTTGGCTGAATTTCAAACATTTATAGAAAATGAGAGAATAGTCGAAGAAGCCGTTCCTATAATTCATAATATAAGAGAATTGATAAAAGAAGGACAAGATGGTGTTAATGCACTTTGTGGTCTAGCACATATTGTACAAACCAATATCATGCTAGTAACCGAATGTACGCAAGTGATAAATAACACTTTATCACCATCTCATACTCAAGTTTCCATACCTATACCAAATACAGGAGTATCCACTTTTACATCAATGATCTTAACAACTAATGTGAACACTTGTAGTAATGCTACCACTGCTATTGGGGTATCTAATGGAACTAATTACAAAGCTATGGGATTTAATTATCAGAATTTGATTCCTAAAGGGACATCTTCTATCAATAATTGGTCTCAACCTCCTATCTATTCCACTCATTTCCAGCCACCTATTACATACTCACAACCATCTTCCACCTATCATTATGGCCAGCTACCGTTAACATATTCTCAGCCTCTGCCTATTATATCTCAAGCTCAATCACCTCCTCACCTTAGTTCTAATTCCTCACAACAAACAGCATCTCCCAATGATGCCATCCTAAACCAACTTTTACAGGGGCATGACTGCTTTGCAACAAAACATAACAAATTTGACAAACTCTTCACAGCCTAGTCTACCAACATATCATGCCCGTAATCTGTTATCTTATGCAATTTTGAGAACTCCTATGCCTGAGAGGTTTGAAACTCCTCTCTTTGAAAAATATGGTGGAAAAGGTGATCCTAATATTCATGTGGCAGCATTTACAGCTATGTGTGGTGATTTTTATTTTGAAGAGGATTTGTTAGCAAAACTTTTCCCGTAATCTCTCAAAGATACTGCTTTAGAATGGTTTTGCTCATTGCCTCTGAATTCAATACACTCCTTTTCACAGTTGATTGATCAATTTTTACAACATTTTAAAGCAAATATCGGACCCTAAGTCACCCTTATTGACTTGGTTCAATGTAAACAAGGTCCGAAAGAAAAGTTGACTGAATTCATTAATCGATATCAAGGACTTTATGCCCAAATTTAGTATCAGATGAAAGATGAAAATGTTCAGAAGATATTCATTACAAATCTACAACCTAATATTCGTGATAAGATTCTCTTGATGAAATATAACTCCTTTCAACATTTATGTACCGCTCTTCGTGATTATCAACTTTCATCTAGTCAATATGAAAACCAAAACTCATCAGCTCAAGTTGGTCAATCCATGGGTGGATCAACACAAAACAACTTTAAAAGGAACAATAAGAGGAGTTTCTTCAAGATCAATGGACTGAATACGAATGTGTCTGCTATAAATAATCCAGAGAAAGCATTGTATCAACCAAGAAAGTTTACTCCGATATCTGAGTCCTATCATTCTATCATGAATCAAGTTGTGAGTAATAACATCCCAAAACTTCCCTTGATCAAGCCTGTTGATCCTAATAAACAAGGACCTTAATTTGATGCTAATGCCTTTTGTCATTATAATCAGACACAAGGACATGACACTGAACGATGTATGCATCTTAAACGTGAAATACAGGACCTTATTGATTCAAATGTCATCCAGGTATCGGGTGTGAATGACAATAGAAATAAGTCAATTGCTCTGATGAATCAAAATTTACAAATCTTCACTAATCCTTTTCCTAAACATACTGAAAATAATATGGTGGAACAAGATTTAGTGGAAGTAGACAAGGATGATTACTTGGACTATGATATTATTGTGGGTATGATTGAAGTCGACAAGAAACAAATGGATAATCCACCTCGTCCATGAAGAAACAGAATTTATTCTAAGGTTCCTACTCCGTTATCCTTATATGGATCGGGAGGTAATCAGAATGTCTTTAAAAAGCAAGAACAAAAATTGATACAGACAAGCAAGATGGTATAGGATGATTCCCGTTACAATCCTAGAAAGATTCAACAATGAAAACTCGCTAAAAATTGAAAAAGAGCAAGACAACAATCAACAAATAGAAATAATAGTGGTTCTCCCCCTCATAAGCACCAAAAAGTCTCATTCAAACAAGGATTTAAGGAACAAGCATCATATGTTAACAAACAAAACTCTCATAAGAACCACTCAAATTTTGCATTAAACATGATCGAGTACCTCTCCAAGAGGTTTGAGAGCTCCAAGATATAATATGAAGACCCTACAGGTAAGTATCTCTAAACCTTTATTTCTCTCATGATGTACTTCCCTTGTGATGTGTTATATATTGTTTAGGCCTCCTGGGATGACCTCAGATTCTCCCGTAAGGTTCGGGATACCAGGAGACTACCTCTGTTGTGACCTTCTTCTATTTGTATCATCATTCTTCTATATTGCTCTCTCTCTCTGATTTCATTGTTGAGTGTTGTGTCTTACGGACATAGTGTCATGGTTGGTGACTTGGGGGCACCCTCCTATGCGACTGTCTCTAAGACACTTGTTTTCTCCTCTCTTATTTATTGTTTCCCTTCCTCTAGTGTTTCCACCTAGTGGGCAGATGATGACAAACATTTATACTAATGCGGACCTAGTGTCTCTTTCGAGACCAATCAAAAAATGGACTTAGTTCCTAATATGATGATGGGGTTGTATATTTTATCGACGCTTGGCTAGTGGAAGCACTCGTGCTTTCCGCGTGGTGAATTTCATGATGTTTCTGTCTCATTTACAAACCTTAACAATACTACTGCTCCACGCACCTTTGTTTTCCTTTGAATCTAGCCTTGGCGGTACTCGATTCAAAGAGCTTTGTGATATAGCCCCTGGTTATCCTTGAACTCTGAATTTGTTGTATAACCTTGGCTCTTTGTGTGGTTAATCATATGCATTCATGTTGTTGTTTATCATGATGTTGTAGGCACTAACATGTTTCTTGCAGGGATGTGTTTGTGGGAACATTAGGCGATCGTAGAATACATGTCACCTCCAGGGGGCATGGGCTTTGTGAAAGTTGGTGTTCCCTTGTGTGTTTTCTTCCTACCTTAGCGTGCTTGATATCAATAACTGATATCAACCACCTTCAGGTGGGGGCATATAAGGTAAGTTGTCTATTATAGATGCTAGCAATGTGTTTGACCTCAGATGCAAAGACTTGCACCCCAAAGTAGTGCATCGTGCATCCTAAGTTTGTTTGCAATCAATCAATCAATCATGTAATCCCTCTACGGAGGCAAGATATCGAGCATATCCTTTTTCTTAAGCCCTCTGTGGAGGTAGGGATGGTGTATTTCTCAGAGCAGATTGCATCATCCTGTCATTTTCAAAAGTCCTCTGTAGAGGCGGGGAGCGGTTCTGTGACTAACACAACCCTTAAGCATGTCTTCGGTGATTGTTGTGGTGAAGCTCAATCATCAGTGTGTGCCTATAATGTGCCTGAGATGGTGATGAGCCTAGAAATAGGGAACACACCATCTCTTGTCTACTGTGTTTTCTTCGTGTCTTCAAGTGTGTGTGTTTTGGCGTGCTTATTTTGTATGGTGTGTTTGTTGCCCCATATGCAAAGACCAGTGCCTTTGAGTAGTGCTTCGTGCATTTTTGAAGGTTTTTCGTGTATTGTGTGTGTTTTCCCATATGCAGAGACCAAAGCCTTCGAGTAGTGCTTCTTGCATTTTAGGAGGTTTGTTTACTTTCCAGTACTTGCATTGGCATTTCATATATATGAGAAAAAGAAAAGAAAAGATATCATTTATGTCTTCCATGCATTAATGTGTTTTCTATACATTAACTATATTCTCCATGTTCTGCATGACTGTAGTTGTCTTCTCCATGTTTTGCATGCATGTTATTGTTTTCTATGTGATTGGCATGTCTTCTCCGTGCTTGGTGTGTTTGTTGTGTTTGTGACCTTACTTTAATGCATGTATGGGCCTTGTGTTCATACATACATTAAAGTGGGGGCTAAATGTAACATCGAAAATTGTCTCCTTGGGGGCTTTTCCCTCATAAGGGTTAGCTCTTGGGTCTTTAGAGTGCATTTAGGACATCTTAGTTCATATTTTGGCATCCCGATAGAATGAGACCTAGGTTCCATGGCAAATTGGACCTAGGTGGACCCCTTGAGTTGTACCCTGCCTAAAATAGGGGGGAGAACTTGGGTGCCCGTGCCCTAGTCCTGCCCTATTTTGGGGTAGCCCTAATTTCTGGGTGTCAGTTTATGACTGTTATTTAGTTATTTTGCCGACACAGTAAAGTTTGAATTTTAATTTCTTGGTGGGAGAGCTTGTAGTTGCATATATAAGCAAGATTAGGCATTCATTTGTAAATTAGATGGTAATTAGATAGCAAGTGTAATGTTCAAGTGTTCTCAAGGTGATTCAAGGCTTCTATTGTGTTGCAAGAGTAGACTTGTGTGTTTTGTTTGTTGATATTTGCATATTTGAGCATCAATCTTCTTATGGCATGAAGAACATCTTCCTCCATGAGAGCTTCACTACAAGGTGACATATCATTGTCTTTTTATCATTGATTCCTTTGGTTTTTGGCCTCTGCATCACAAGAGCACACCCTCTTTATCTAACAACGGTGTTCAGAGACTTAAGTGTCCTCTAGGGTTTGACTAAGGCAAACCTCTAAAAACCACAACCCCCAAAGCAAGTCTTGTGATTGCAGGTTACAAGGGTCGCATCTAAAAAAAATAGAGTTGCAGGAAGGCTTAGCAGACATCAAGGATTTGGGATTTGAAGAAAAGTTAGACAAAGAAGCACTTCTAGGACTAGGACACTGCAACAGTGTCCTCTACAGACAGATCTTGGGAAATAGAAGTTACAGGGCTGATCAGTGTTTGAAGGAGGTCTAGATTCCCTAAAAAAGTAGGTACCTTGGACTTAGGCACCCGCACCTTAGTCCCTGACTGTTCCGCCTTGAAACCCCAAAAATAGGTATTCTGTGATTTGCTACTTTACTTCTGTCTGCAAGAGCTTTTTCCGTCTTTCATCAATTTGTTGTCGTATTTGCATAATTAGGGTTTTAATGGTTAATTGGACATAAGAGAAGGAAAATTTGATAATTGATTCCCTAATCCAAGTTTCCATTCATTTGCAAGTGACCTAGGGTATGATAGTGCTCGCCACTCGACCCTAGATCCTTCAATGTTTAGTGGAAAGGAGGGTTTTAACATCTAAACAACAAAGATTAACAAAATCCAATTTTACCGTAAACATATATATATATATATATATATATATATATATATACTTGCTTAATCATGACTTCTCTTCATGTATGCCTCATGTATTGCATGATTGTATTCATGTCTTCTTCGTGTATTAAACACTTCATTGTCTTCTCCATGTATTGTATGCTTCCTTACTATATTCCTTGTGTCTTGTGTGACTGTCAAGTATTTTCCTATGTTTTCCTAAGTTTGGGGGCTAGAAATAGTGGACTTCAAACTTAGGGTGCATCTTCATTCTTGTGTTTGATGTGTTTGATATGCTTCAAGTGTACTTTAATGCATGTATGGATTTTAAGATCATACACACATTTAAGTGGGGGCTAAATGTTATGGAGTAAAAAGTGGACACGTCTTTTTACCTCCTAGTTTAGGTTCTAAGTCCCCGTGAATACTTTATAGATCATAAATATTCATCCCGATGCAAAATCTCTTGAAACCCATGTCAAATGGGAACTAAGGGCCCATTTTATGCCTTACCCTAGACAAAAATCTCAAGTCCTCCCTGATTGGTTGGGGTAGATTTCAATGTATGTCGACATAGGACCTTTAAATGGGTCTCTCATTGTCAACTCTTTCAAATAAATTCACGAATGTTAGCAAGAAATCATATATAAATGTATTTTTGAATTCATTTGTAACCTAGATGGATATTACGAACTTGTGATATTGGATCAAAGAAGCATTCAAGGCATTCATTGTGTTATTGTTGCATGTTTGTGTTTGTATTGTGTGTGTTGTTGTGGATTTGGAATCATTGTCCATCTCCTTATGGGTTGAAGGATCTTCATTCTCCTAAGGACTTCACCTTCGACGTGACATCATTATTGTTTGAATCATTTCATAATTTGGTTTATCTTTAGCATCTGCCCTTCTAGGGCACTCTCTCTCTAACAATGGTGTCAGGAAGCTTGAATGTTATCCCAGGATTTGACTAAGGTAAATCCCTAAACACCACAACCCCCAAACCCCTTTTATTCTTGTGTGTAGGTTATGTTGTGTGGTTACACAACATGCCCCATTTTTCCTTAGCAAAAAAGAGACCCAACATCTTTTCTTTTTGCTTCTACTTGTGTGTTTCTCTGTCTTGGGTGGTAATGGTAAAAGAAGCATCAGTTAGTATGCATATATCTACTCTCATGCATGTCTAGATCTTGAAAATATGAAGTCAAATGTCAAAGTCAAATTATGCCATCATGAACCCCATAGAATGAAAGAGTATGAAATTCTATGGAGCTTTGCCTTTTGGATCACCCTAAAATTCCTTAGGATGAGAAAGTTATAGTCAGTCAAAGTCTGGTCAAACCTGATATTCCTAGAGGGCACATTTGCCAATATCTGGATATTTTCTAATATCCCTAATATTTCCTCATACCTGATATCTACATATGGAGACATCAAATTTAAATGTAGGAGTTATTTGTCCGTCAGATATCTGCACATCCAAGAGGGTCATATTTCATAATATCTGTCATCTTTGTCAATATGATGATGACATCATCTTGTTCCACTTTATAAAGAACCTGATATGATGATGATGTCATCAGTGTGCTCGACACCCAAAGGGTCATAATTTCAAATATTCATCATATTTCCCAATATGACGATGACATCATCCTAACCCGATACAAAGAGAACTCAACATAACAATGACGTCATCATGACTCAGACCCAAGAGGGTCATATTTCTTAAACATGCCTGATCTTCGTTGATATGACGATGACATCATCTGCCAAGCAGATTAGTGATGATGATGACATCATCTTGATCTTCGAAGGTGAACACATCCTCGCAAGAGGATATTCCCATCCAGAGAGATTATCTGCACTACCGCGCGATGATGAAATGTGTCCATATGCATATCCTGATATACTTGAAAGCATATTTGTGACCCAATGAAGATCTTTCATCAAAGCAAGGTTGACCCGACTTATGATGATGTCATCATATCTGGATATTCACATTATACATAGCCAAGACATCTTATTCACGACCTGATACTCATTACTATTAACATGACGATGACGTCATCATATCTCAAACCTGATATCCGGACATCCATATCTAGACCTCCTTTCACAGTTAACATTATGCTTAATTTCCTATTGATTTATCAAATGCAAATGTTTGATTTCTTGTATGTCTATTGTAGGATGCTAGAGCTATTTGGAGCTTGGACGATGTTACATAGAGCGTAGAAAGAAGAGAAAGTAGGATGCTGTAGAGGAAGATGAAATTGTAGAGTTGCAGACAAGGGTGGCATGAACCAGAACCAAAGAAGATACCACTGAATGTGTTATTTGAGCAAGTTGAAGATGCTGGAATATTCTTTGCCAACTATATGATTGCCAACTAGCAATCACATGCTTTCTATTTGGACCATTGGATCATCATGGTTGATCCTAACCATTGGATTAATGTAACCATTTTCTGGCCTTTGTTCTATAAAAGGGCTAGGATTTGTCATTTAGAAAAAGGAGGTCAATCATTTTACATCTGACCAAAGAGCGAATCATTTTCATATCAGGCCAAGAGAGCCAATTGTTGTAAACCCGATAGGAGATCAGATTACTGAGAGTAATGAAGACTTAATTGTTGAAGTTATGCAAGGTTCTTTCTTCAGATCATTGTAAATGTACTTTTTCTAAAGCATACTGGATGGAGATGAAGCTACAGATTACATCCTAATTGTAAACTTTACGTAATCTTCAAGTTGATTTCTAGATATGTAATGGTGAAATGTTGCATTCAATAGAAGTGCTTTCATTTTATTGCAAATTGTTGTCAACTTTTTCGTTGAAGATTTGTACTAGATCATGTGAATTTGTGGAATGTCCTGGTGAAGTATGATTGAGTTTTTCTTCTCTTCATTACTGTATCGGAACATGTATGTGGATCAGTGGTCTTAGTTAAGTAAATTTGGGAATCTCATTCTCTAAACTCTATTTTTTCTCATTTTTTATTTCGATGAATCATCACCATCATAACTGTAAATACTGAAAATGATAAGCAGAACAGAGTAAATATGCAGATATCCCATAGGTAACTAAAAATCATTAGCATATCTATGCTAAATGCATGTAGAATTGAAAATATCATGCAAATAATTACAAATAATTTGGTAAGAATCATGGAAATATATGCTTGTAGGCACAATATTTACATAAATTTAAGGTGCAGAAGAACTAATCAAAATAAACATGAATCAACTTAACCAGCATGATATGTAGAAGAATTCATCAAATTTACAAAAATATATGCATGAGCTGGTTAAATATTGTAAGATTTGACATCGCTTGTTGAGCATTTACAGAGAACAAATGAAAATAGAGCATATTCTTCAGACTAACACATAAGGCCCTTGAATGGAAATAGCAACACACATCAACCTCTGAGTAACGTCAGACGATCATGACCTAATCAACGGAGCCTTGGAGCCATCAATTTATCCTAAATTGATCATACTTTTCAAGATAATAAAGGTTTGTTGTGTAAACTTTTATTCGTGTTGTTTTGACTAACAATCATCATCGACAGGTTGCAAACGTGAAATCTAAAGAAGTCAAGGTACAGGAAGGTTGTGTAAGGGAAAGGGTTTTGGGATCTAGAAGTAATTTATAGAAATTCTTTTGCAGAAGACTTGGGTGCCTGCCCCGACATCCTTCTGCTCAAACAAACACTGAATCTAACATCTAAACAATCTCTAACATTTCTCCAGTTTCAAGTTTCAAAAGATTCTAACTTTCAAGACTTGGGCACCCACCCCAAAGTCCTCTAACTTTTTAGCTTCTATGGAACAAGTTCTAATATCTCTCTGATCATATTTGTACTTTTAGATCCTAGGTTTCTGTGGTTGTTTGTCTTTTACAAGTTGATTATCTTATAACTAGGGTTTTACTCATACTTAACCTAAGGTTTGATAAAAGAATTGGTTGAACTTAGTTTTTCCATAGCACTCTTGAGCACAAAATCACTAGTTGAGTCCTCTTTCATCTTGTAGTGACTTGGCTTAGTTTTGTCCTTGAATGTTATTGTGGAAGAGGGTTTGATCTAGTGTACACAAACTAGCTTACAGCATTCATCTTTTCCATATATAATAGTTCTTTTTAAGCGGTGTCAGAGAAACAACGATGTAAAATGCAATTCTCAAATTAGATTCAATCTGATTCTTTTCTTCTTTCTCCCAAGAGAATTAAACATGTAGCCTAAATTTATTTTCCTATGTTACCCTGTTATGCCACGTAAAAAAAAAACCTACCTTCTTAACTTAATTTTTCCATTGAGTGATTAGTGTGGCTTACACAGAGGGTTTATTACTATTTTTTCTTTCATTTATTATGGAAAAGAAGATAATAGGGATTTTTACAATTTTTAAGATATTAGTATTGTTGAAAATTTAGATGATAAATAAGATCAATAATGGTAAAAATGTTATTTAATACTTAAATACTGGTTCAAATTAATAGTAATAATATAATAGTTGATATACTATTAATAGTTATAATTAACTAACAAAATAATAATATCAATTATTATATTAAGGGATAATTGCAAAATAAACATTACAATTTGATAAGTTATTAAATCAATCGAAATGAGGTCATGAAAAATATCCTCTATACTTGCCTGTTAGGGTCCTCTATGACTGTAACTCCCGCTAAATCTCTATGAACCACTCATCCTCTGGAAAATGTTGCAAGATACATCCTCTCAAATATACACCCAAGGTCATAGTTAGGATCTTGTGTCACCTTCTACTCAAAGGATCAGAAACAATGTTCTCCTTGCCTTTGATGTAGTGTACATCAAAGTTGAACTCACATAAAAACTCCATCCAACATCGTTGGTGGGCATTTAGATTCTGCTGCATGAAGATATACTAAAGGCTATGATGATCTAAATGTAACTCAAAATAACATCCCAAAAGAAAATGCATCCATCTAACTAGTTCTAAATCATGTGTGGCATAGGTCAGCTCTTGGTTCTTATGATTTCATGACTATATGCAATTGCACAACCCTCATGCATAAGTACTGCTCCTAGTTCCTCTAAAGATGCATCAACACATGCCATGAAATCTGTTGCAGGGCCTGGTACTGCTAGAATAGGAGCACTAGTGAGATGCTCCTTGAGGACGTTGAAGGCCCTCTCACATTTCTTAGTCCATAAGAACTTCTTCCCTTTTCATTGAAGAGAAGTGATAGGGTGAGCTATCCTAGAAAAGCCCTTAATGAACTAGTGATAATAATCTACTAACCCCATGAAGCTCCTGACTTTTGTCACACTGGCAGGTGCTGGCCAATCCATAATCACTCTTATATTCAATGGGTCTACTAATATCCACCATCACCAAATAGAATGTGTCCTAGGTACTAAGCCTCAGAATGAAAGAAGGCATACTTAGCTAAGTTTCCATAAAATTCTCGATCCCTCAAAGACTTTAACACCTAGCGTAAGTTCTCTTCATGCTCCCACTTTGTTCATGAACAAATCAAAATATCATCTAAGAATACCAACATGAATCAATTTACGAGGGTATGGAACACACTATTCATGAGACTCATGAATACTGTGGGGGCATTCATCAAATTGAAGGGCACCAATGTGAACTCATAGTGACTGTAGCGAGTCTTGAAGGTTGTCTTATGAATATCTGCCTTTGTAATCCATAGCTAATGATAATTGAACTTCAGGTCAATCGTAGAGAACACTTTGGCTCCCTACATCTGATCAAATAAGTTGTTGATCTTTGGCAAAGGATAATAGTTCTTCACCATTACCTTGTTCAACTATCTGTAATCAATGCATAGATGAAGGGAACCATCCTTCTTCTTAATGAAGATGACCGGTGCACCCCAAGGTGAGACACTAGGTTGAATGTGATCATTCTATAGCAGTTCCTCTAACTATAGCTTGAGCTCCCTAAGCTCATGTGTGGTCATCTTGTAAGGTGCACGAGACATTGGCTCGACTCTTGGTACAAGGTCAATATGAAAATCCACCTCACAACGAGGTGGCATACTTGGAAGCTCTGATGGAAATACATATGTGAACTCTCTAAGGATAGGGTGGTCATCAAGTAAAGTCCTTGACTCCTCATCTAATTTTTCACTCACTGTAATCACAAACATCTGAAACCCTTTTTGTATGCAATGCTTAAGTTGCATAGTGGAAATCATACATAGGGATATAGACCTTTGAGTGCCCACAATCCCTATTGCAGTGCCATGGTCATCAAGACAATCTATCACCTTGTGGTAGCAATCAAGCTTAGCTCTATGAGCTGCAAGCCAACCCATACCTAACACCACACTGTAATAGCCTAATGGTATATCTCTAAGGTCTACGATAGTGGTGAAGTGATGCAGAGGAAAAGGATAATCTCAACTTCTTACTGGCATAGTTCATAACAATGGGTTTCAAATCCACAACCTTATCATAAACCAAGGCCCTCTACATAGTACAACTTTGTTTTTCAACTTCTTAGGCCCAAACCAAACTTCACAAGGCCTTGTCATGCCTTAGGAATATTAATTCAATAGAAACAAACACTTACCAAAGTCTGTCCCACCATACAAGCAACCATCCCTTCATTGACTATCCAAACTCCTAGTAGCCTTCCTAAAAGGACTATCAGAACTTTCTCCTTAGCACTGGCATTGAAACTCAGAAACAAACTCATATTTGAATACTCATTAAAGATCTTTAAAAAATATCCAAAAATCAATATCTATTACTTTGTAAAGAATTGCTCAAAACAGGACTGTCAGCGTGCAAATTAGGCCTATTAGGCCTTGTCACCACAAGGGCTTATTGGTTCTATAGGTTCCAACCCCAAATTCTTTCATCCAACACTTGGAAACACTCAATATTGATCTGTATAAGCTTATTAATTCATCAAAAGTCCATTTCCATAGATATTTTAAGAAAACCTAGGTTGTAACTCTTAAGACTGCCATCTACCAGTCTGAAACAGAGCAGAACAGTCCTAGAACATTATCAAATTTGATATAAACCTTGACCATCTGGTCTAAACACAAGTCATAAGAAAGATATGGTTTGTTTCACATCATTGCATTCATGTATGGACTCTTCACTCCATAAAATATCAAAGAAACTTCATTCAAACTACTAACTGTTACCCTAGATCAGGGTTTTAACCACTTTCAGAGAAACCATCATAACTCACACAAAATAGCATCAAATTACATGAGACTAACTTCAAATGGAAGGTGATTGAAGGAACTAATACTTACAACCAGTTAAACATGCACTCATTCCCGTACAGGGCCGTACAAGGTTGAACACAATGAATTTTCTGAAGAAGAATACAGAAAATAGTGCCTTTTGTTATTCCATTATCAAATCTTCAATCACCCACCAATTCTTTGAAGGTTACAATTCCTTTTAGAGGCATTACATCATGACTCTTCAGTTTCTAACTGATTTCTAACTTCCTACAAGTGAATCAAACCTTCATGACCTTTCATATTCCATATGTTGCATTGCAACTTTATAACTTTGCAAGTTTTACATTTGTGACACCTTTTACATTTTACAAAAATGAACACAAGACTTGATCCTTAATGACCTAACATATGCGAATTGGTCCAAATGACCTTGTTACAAGGTAGAAACATCAAAATTACATCAAACTTCAAATTTTCTTTATAGAAGCATGAAGATACTATGGTGCTCCTGCACCATACAACCAACCAACAAAGATTTCCAAGTCCCTTGGAAATGTATCTGCAAAACAAAACTATCTTTTCCTACATCTCTGTCTATCTCTTCATCTTTAGCTTCAGGCTTCAAATCTTCACATCAATGGCTAGTGACCAACCAAAAATTAAACTACCATCAATTTTAGAGCTTCTTCAGGCTCCTTCTACTCCCATCAGTGGAGTACTCTTCAGGCTAGGCTACAACATCAAGTGCTTCTTTAGTCAGGTATCCATCTCTCTACTGCTTCACAACACCAACTCACCAAACCATTCATCTCACCCAATAGCAGATTCTGGTGATGCACCTACCACTCTCTCCTTAGTGGTTTCTCTCTGTTCCCCTATCCAGCCTAATCTCCATTGGAGAATGGTCATGACAGACCTCATCTTGTCTGTCCTCACACAACCTCAGAAACTTCTTTCTCATAGCTAGATGGACCAAGCACCTGCAACCAAACAACTTAGCAAACAAAATAACAGTCACCAACACAACTCTTCAGCTTTCCTTTAGTTCTTCACCTGCCTTCTCAGTGACAAGAAACAAATACACACCACCCAAATTTTTCACCGGCTCTGATACCAATTTGATGCAGAGGAAAAGGATAATCTCAACTTCTTACTGGCATAGTTCATAACAATGGGTTTCAAATCCACAACCTTATCATAAACCAAGGCCCTCTACATAGCAAAACTTTGTTTTTCAACTTCTCAGGCCCAAACCAAACTTCACAAGGCCTTGTCATGCCTTAGGAATATTAATTCAATAGAAACAAACACTTACCAAAGTCTGTCCCACCATACAAGCAACCATCCCTTCATTGACTATCCAAACTCCTAGTAGCCTTCCTAAAAGGACTGTCAGAACTTTTTCCTTAGCACAAGCATTGAAACTAAAAAACAAACTCATATTTGAATACACATTAAAGATCTTTAAAACATATCCAAAAATCAATATCTATTACTTTGTAAAGAATTGCTCAAAACAGGACTGTCAGCGTGCAAATTAGGCCTATTAGGTCTTGTCACCACAAGGGCTTATTGGTTCTATAGGTTCCAACCCCAAATTCTTTCATCCAACACTTGGAAACACTCAATATTGATCTGTATAAGCTTATTAATTCATCAAAAGTCCATTTCCACAGATATTTTAAGAAAACCTAGGTTGTAACTCTTAAGACTGCCCTCTACCAGTCTGAAACAGAGCAGAACAGTCCTAGAACATTATCAAATTTGATATAAACCTTGACCATCTGGTCTAAACACAGGTCATAAGGAAGATATGGTTTGTTTCACATCATTGCATTTATGTATGGACTCTTCACTCCATAAAATATCAAAGAAACTTCATTCAAACTGCTGACTGTTACCCTAGATTAGGGTTTTAACCACTTTCAGAGAAACCATCATAACTCACACAAAATAGAATCAAAATACATGAGACCAACTTCAAATGGAAGGTGATTGAAGGAACTAATACTTACAACCAGTTAAACATGCACTTATGCCTGTACAAGGCCGTACAAGGTTGAACACAACAAATTTTTTGAAGAAGAATACAAAAAATAGTGCCTTTTGTTATTCCATTATCAAATCTTCAATCACCCACCAATTCTTTGAAGGTTACAATGCCTTTTAAAGGCATTACATCATGACTCTTCAGTTTCTAACTAATTTCTAACTTCCTACAAGCGAATCAAACCTTCATGACCTTTCATATTCCATATGTTGCATTGTAACTTTATAACTTTGCAAGTTTTACATTTGTGACACCTTTTACATTTTACAAAAATGAACACAAGACTTGATCCTTAATGACCTAACATATGTGAATTGGTCCAAATGACCTTGTTACAAGGTAGAAACATCAAAATTACATCAAACTTCAAAATTTCTCTATAGAAGCATGAAGATACTATGGTGCTCCTACACCATACAACCAACCAACAAAAATTTCCAAGTCCCTTGGAAATGTATCTGCAAAACAAAACTATATTTCCTTGCATCTCTGTCCGTCTCTTCATCTTTAGCTTCAGGCTTCAAATCTTCACATCAATGGCTAGTGACCAACCAAAAATCAAACTACCATCAATTTTAGAGCTTCTTCAGGCTCATTCTACTCCCATCAGTGGAGTACTCTTCAGGCTGCAACATTAAGTGCTTCTTCAGTCAGGTATCCATCTCTCTACTGCTTCACAACACCAACTCACCAAACCATTCATCTCACCCAACAGCAGATTCTGGTGATGCACCTACCACTCTCTCCTTAGTGGTTTCTCTATGTACCCCTATCCAGCCTAATCTCCATTGGAGAATGGTCATGACAGACCTCATCTTGTCTGCCCTCACACACAACCTCAAAAACTTCTTTCTCGTAGCTAGATGGACCAAGCACCTGCAACCAAACAACTTAGCAAACAAAATAACGGTCACCAACACAACTCTTCAGCTTTCCTTTAGTTCTTCACCTGTCTTCTCAGTGATAGGAAACAAATACACACCACCCAAATCTTTTGCCAGCTCTGATACCAATTTGATGCAGAGGAAAAGGATAATCTCAACTTCTTATTGGCATAGTTCATAACAATTTGTTTCAAATCCACAACCTTATCATAGACCAAGGCCCTCTACATAGAACAACTTTGTTTTTCAACTTCTCAGGCCCAAACCAAACTTCACAAGGCCTTGTCATGCCTTAGGAATATTAATTCAATAGAAACAAACACTTACCAAAGTCTGTCCCACCATACAAGCAACCATCCCTTCATTGACTATCCAAACTCCTAGTAGCCTTCCTAAAAGGACTGTCAGAACTTTCTCCTTAGCACAGGCATTGAAACTCAAAAACAAACTCATATTTGAATACCCATTAAAGATCTTTAAAACATATCCAAAAATCAATATCTATTACTTTGTAAAGAATTGCTCAAAACAGGACTGTCAGCGTGCAAATTAGGCCTATTAGGCCTTGTCACCACAAGGGCTTATTGGTTCTATAGGTTCCAACCCCAAATTCTTTCATCCAACACTTGGAAACACTCAATATTGATCTGTATAAGCTTTTTAATTCATCAAAAGTCCATTTCCACAGATATTTTAAGAAAACCTAGGTTGTAACTCTTAAGACTGCCCTCTACCAATCTGAAACAAAGCAGAACAGTCCTAGAACATTATCAAATTTGATATAAACCTTGACCATCTAGTCTAAACATAGGTCATAAGAAAGATATGGTTTGTTTCACATCATTGCATTCATGTATGGACTCTTCACTCCATAAAATATCAAAGAAACTTCATTCAAACTGCTGACTGTTACCCTAGATTAGGGTTTTAACCACTTTCAGAGAAACCATCATAACTCACACAAAATAGAATCAAAATACATGAGACCAACTTCAAATGGAAGGTGATTGAAGGAACTAATACTTACAACCAGTTAAACATGCACTCATGCCCGTACAGGGCCGTACAAGGTTGAACACAACAAATTTTCTGAAGAAGAATACAGAAAACAGTGCCTTTTGTTATTCCATTATCAAATCTTCAATCACCCACCAATTCTTTGAAGGTTACAATGTCTTTTAAAGGCATTACATCATGACTCTTTAGTTTCTAACTGATTTCTAACTTCCTACAATGAATCAAACCTTCATGACCTTTCATATTCCATATGTTGCATTGCAACTTTATAACTTTGCAAGTTTTACATTTGTGACACCTTTTACATTTTACAAAAATGAACACAAGACTTGATCCTTAATGACCTAACATATGCGAATTGGTCCAAATGACCTTGTTACAAGGTAGAAACATCAAAATTACATCAAACTTCAAAAATTCTCTATAGAAGCATGAAGATACTATGGTGCTCCTGCACCATACAACCAACCAACAAAGATTTCTAAGTCCCTTGGAAATGTATCTGCAAAACAAAACTATCTTTTCTTGCATCTCTGTCTGTCTCTTCATCTTTAGCTTCAGGCTTCAAATCTTCACATCAATGGCTAGTGACCAACCAAAAATCAAACTACCATCAATTTTAGAGCTTCTTCGGGCTCCTTCTACTCGCATCAGTGGAGTACTCTTCAGGCTGCAACATCAAGTGTTTCTTTAGTCAGGTATCCATCTCTCTACTGCTTTACAACACCAACTCACCAAACCATTTATCTCACCCAACAACAGATTCTGGTGATGCACCTACCACTCTCTCCTTAGTGGTTTCTCTCTGCACCCCTATCCAGCCTAATCTCCATTGGAGAATGGTCATGACAGACCTCATCTTGTTTGCCCTCACACACAACCTCAGAAACTTCTTTCTCGTAGCTAGATGGACCAAGCACCTGCAACCAAACAACTTAGCAAACAAAATAACGATCACCAACACAACTCTTCATCTTTCCTTTAGTTCTTCACCTGCCTTCTCAGTGACAGGAAACAAATACACACCACCTAAATCTTTCACCGGCTCTGATACCAATTTGATGCAAAGGAAAAGGATAATCTCAACTTCTTATTGGCATAGTTCATAACAATGGGTTTCAAATCCACAACCTTATCATAAACCAAGGCCCTCTACATAGCACAACTTTGTGTTTCAACTTCTTAGGCCCAAACTAAACTTCACAAGGCCTTGTCATGCCTTAGGAATATTAATTCAATAGAAACAAACACTTACCAAAGTCTGTCCCACCATACAAGCAACCATCCCTTCATTAACTGTCCAAACTCCTAGTAGCCTTCCTAAAAGGACTGTCAGAACTTTCTCCTTAGCACAAGCATTGAAACTTAGAAACAAACTCATATTTCAATACCCATTAAAGATCTTTAAAACATATTCAAAAATCAATATCTATTACTTTGTAAAGAATTGCTCAAAACAGGACTGTCAGCGTGCAAATTAGGCCTATTAGGCCTTGTCACCACAAGGGCTTATTGGTTCTATAGGTTCCAACCCCAAATTCTTTCATCCAACACTTGGAAACACTCAATATTGATCTATATAAGCTTATTAATTCATCAAAAGTCCATTTCCATAGATATTTTAAGAAAATCTAGGTTGTAACTCTTAAGACTGCCCTCTACCAGTCTGAAATAGAGCAGAACAGTCCTAGAACATTATCAAATTCGATATAAACCTTGACCATCTGGTCTAAACATAGGTCATAAGAAAGATATGGTTTGTTTCACATCATTGCATTCATGTGTGGACTCTTCACTCCATAAAATATCAAAGAAACTTCATTCAAACTACTGACTGTTACCCTAGATCAGGGTTTTAACCACTTTCAGAGAAACCATCATAACTCACACAAAATAGCATCAAAATACATGAGACCAACTTCAAATGGAAGGTGATTGAAGGAACTAATACTTACAACCAGTTAAACATGCACTCATGCCTGTACAGGTCCGTACAAGGTTGAACACAACAAATTTTCTGAAGAAGTATACAGAAAACGGTGCCTTTTGTTATTCCATTATCAAATCTTCAATCACCCACCAATTCTTTGAAGGTTACAATGCCTTTTAAAGGCATTACATCATGACTCTTTAGTTTCTAACTGATTTCTAACTTCCTACAAGTGAATCAAACCTTCATGACCTTTCATATTCCATATGTTGCATTGCAACTTTATAACTTTGCAAGTTTTACATTTGTGACACCTTTTACATTTTACAAAAATGAACACAAGACTTGATCCTTAATGACCTAACATATGTGAATTGGTCCAAATGACCTTGTTACAAGGTAGAAACATCAAAATTACATCAAACTTCAAAATTTCTCTATAGAAGCATGAAGATACTATGGTGCTCCTGCACCATGAAGGCTCCAAGCGCGAACTCACAATCTCAGACTACTAAGTCTATAGCCATCTTGGCCCTTGTGGTCAACTCAACCTCCCACCTATCATCTACCTAGAGGCCACCAACTTGCAACACTCCACTAATGATGGAGATAGAAAGGAGTCTGAAGCTTTAGAATTAAATAAGATAGTGACAAGAATTCTACCAATAATACCTAGGGTCTCTATGACCATAGCTTGATAGTCATCCTGGTGGTTATCAACCACTACAAATACACAATGTGATTTATCCACATCACCTATAGTCTACTATGAACCTCTAGTGCAATAACCTCCTCCTACAGTGAACACCTAGGGACACTCTCTAGCTATGTGCCCAATGCCACCACAAATGTCTCATGGTCCTCTCGTCTAAGTATGTACCGATTGTGTCCTACTAGACTATTGCACTCTAGGTCTACCAGTGCTATCCTGAGCACCTCTAAAAGACTATTGAGACCGTGCAATTCTTGAAAGATGTATTTGTTGCCTATGATCACAATAAGGATCATGTGACTGCCACACTCTATTGTGGACCCCTATGCACCCTTTGCTATCTAGACCTCTTCCCATGATGTTGTTTCTGCTATTGTGGGGTCCTAGGAGGCATCGATGTAGATCTCAATCCTCCCTTGTGAGGTAGTGGATGTCTACCAAAATTGTGGTCTTACTACTGTTGGTTACAGTTTTGGAAATGGCCACGCGACTCATGGGACTTCCCATGAATCTCTAAGTTTCCTCGATGGCCTCACACAAGGTCTAGGGATCATCCATACTGAGAAAAAGCTTCTCATCCTATAGATACTTAGCATACTATAGTAAATCTAGGAACTAACACTCATATTGATCCATTGTAGAACATTGTTGTTGTAAATCATGAAACTCATCAATGCAGCATTGATGATAGTGCTCAAAAAGATATCACTCTCTAAAGCACTCTATAAATGTACTCCATGATTGATTATCCAATGATAGATGGTGCTTACACTCCTCAATGTGCCACCATGTGGATGTGGTATCTTGTTAAAAGTGAATAGAAATGTGGGCCTTTAGGTTACTCTCATAAGGGCGCAACCCAAAGCATCGATCGAAACTAAGTAGCCATGCCTCTGCCTCAACCCCCTTAATGGTTCCAGAAAGGCTACAAATGATGTAGCTCTCTAATATAATCTCATGTGTCGTGGGGGCCTTGCATTGGACCTCCCACATCCTGCTATCATCCCAAGTGCAAAGGATCAAAGTGGACCAACGTGACAATGACCTCCACTGTAGGCTCCTCTTGAATCGGTAGAAGACTCCTACTCCATTCTCTCTAAACTGATGTGTGCTCCTCTACAAATGTCAATTGTACCTCCACTCATGGTTCCTCTGTGGTGGGTGGTAGCCTATCTAAAACAGCCTGAAGTGCTTGTAAAATCTATGGGCCTATATCAGGAGGTATATCCTAATTTTGGGCAACCGACAATGATGCAGACTGAGTGGCTCAAGAATGAGTCTCACCAAAAGAATTGACGCATGAACATCCTTTCCTTGTTCTAGATGGCATCCTACATTAACAAGGTACCATGATTAAATTACAATGTGTGGAAAACATATGCACCCAAAGTGCCTACTTTTGAAACCTAGCTCTAATACCAAATGTCATGTACACATTTTACATGTGAACATGAAAGTTGAACTAACAAAAAAATTTCTAATACATGACACTAAACACACTTGTGTATCATATGTGCACTTAAAAAAGCATACGCACTTAACATCATTGTATGCGCAATGCATGTTTAGGCACGCGCACTAAGGCAGGGAAAAGTCAATCAAAATGCAGGTCATTTGAAATTCCTTTCACACCCCTTTGATAATGGAAGAAAACTAAAAGGGTAAGTGCCAGATTATGCAACGCCATGAGGGGTGAATTATTTTCAAAGGGTGACCCCTAGGGTTTTCTAGATGTAGATGAAAATGTGCTCTCCCTTAAGGAGGGGAGTCCTAACAACTATCTATGATAAAACTCCAATAAATAATAACGATATAACAAAATAAATAAATCTAATGCAAAAACATACATAATAATAACACTACATTTTCCTTATAGATACATCATTTACAATATTTAACTAAGGTTGTGGAAAATTTAATAAAATAGGAAATAATGTCTAATTAATTCAATAATTAAATAGCATTTGAAAAATTATCCAAATTCAAAATTTAAATACAAATATGAATTTAATAAATATTTACTTAATTAAATTCAAATTTAAGGGAAAACATCTAATCAACATCTAAATCATATTCCAAATTTAAATAGAGTTTTCCTAAGGAATATCCTCATTAAGATATTTAAAATTGCCCTTGCAGGGTCTAATACAAAATAATACTCCAAAAATCAAAGTCCAAAATATAGGACATTGCAAAGTGGTTTAATAATCCCTAACTAGGATTAATTAGTCTAACTTAGTTTAAGCCATCTAACCTTAGGGTAACATCTCAAACCATAATGCAAAATTATAAAAAGGTGTTTAAGTCTTATCTCTACTCACATTATTTTTTTTTCAGGTTTGGAGGAGAAGTTGAAGAAGGAAATCTCTTTCTATATCAAAGATAATTTCCCAAGGATCTATTTGGTCTAATTTGTCTACATTTGCCAATAGGTTTACTATAATTTTTTGAAAAAATTTCTAACCCTTTTGTTTTCTAAGATCATTTCTAACTTTATTTCAACATGATTAAAGTGATTTACTATTATGTTTAGTTTTCCTATTTTCCCTCTATGAAAAATGATATTGTACCTAAAGGATTGCCACCAATCTGGAGTATCAGTCATCATATGGACCTTGTACCTGAAGCTAGTTTTCCTAACAAAGTAGCACACCAAATGACACCAGCAGAGAATGCGGAGTTGAATAGACAGATACAGCAACTATTAAGGAAAGGATTGATCAGAGAAAGATTAAGCCCATGTGTGGTACCTGCAGTACTAGCACCTAAGAAAGATGGAGAATGGAGGATCTGTATAGACTCTAGATCAATCAATAAGATCATAGTTAAGTATAGATTTCCATTGCCAAGGATGGATGACATTATGGATTGTTTGCGTGGAGAAAAGTATTTCATGAAGATAGACTTGAAGAGTGGATACCATCAGATCAGAATCAGAGAAGGAGATGAGTGGAAGACCACATTCAAGATAAATGAAGGATTGTATTAATGATTAGTGATGCCTTTTGGATTGACTAATGCACTGAGTACTTTCATGAGGTTGATGAGCGATGTTTTGAAGAAATTCTTCGGTAAGTTTGTTACTGTATACTTGGATGATATTCTGATTTTCAGTAAGACAAAAGAACATTTGTGGCATATTAGACAAGTATTGTAGAGGTTGAGAGAAGAGAAGTTGCTAATAAACATCAAGAAATGTAGTTTCATGAAGGAAGAGTTAGTATACTTGGGATTTGTGATTTCCACAGAAGGATTTAAGATGGACCCTGAGAAAGTTGGAGAAATTATTGAGTGGCCAACACCTATGAACATTGGAGAGGTAAAATCATTTCATGGATTAGCAAGTTTCTACCAGAAGTTCATCAAAAATTTTAGTTCAGTATGCACACCTATGACAGAGACAATGAGAGGTGACATAAAGGATTTTAATTGGACATCAGGAGTAGATAAGAGTTTTGAATTGTTAAAGCAGAAAGTGATAGAGCAACCAGTGTTAGCATTATCAGATTTTAACAAAGTATTTCAAGTTGATTGTGATGCCAATGGAAATGCAGTAGGAGTAGTGTTAAGTCAAGAAGGGGGACCAGTAGCGTATTTCAGTGAGAAGTTGAATGATGCAAGGAGAAGATATTCATCTTATGATCAAAAGTTCTATGCCATAATTCAATCCTTGAAGAAGTGGAGACATTACTTGTTGCCTAAGGAATTTGTGTCGTACACTGATCATCAAGCTTTGTAGTATTTGAACAGTCAAGGGAAGTTGAATCAAAGACATATGAGATGGGTAGATTTCATGCAGAGTTACACATTTGTACTGAAGGATAGAAGTGGGAAGTCAAACAAAGTCGCAGATGCATTAAGCAGGAGAAGGAATTTGCAGACAGAGATGAGAGTTAAAGTATTAGGATTTGAAGAACTCAAGCACATGTATGAAGAGGACCTTGATTTTGCATAACCATGGAAGGCATGTAAGGAACCTATTGTGATAGATAGAAGTAATTGGTTAGACTATTTCATTCAAGAAGATATGTTGTTCAAAGGAAATCAATTGTGTATACCTAGGAGTTCAATGAGAGACAATTTGATAAAGAATAAACATAGAGGTGGATTGGCAGGACATTTTGGGATTGACAAGATAGTAGCTTTGGTAAGTGAACACTACTTTTGGCCTCAAATATGTAAGGATGTAAGGAAGTCTGTACAGAATTGCAAAGTATGTCTAGTTGCAAAAGGGAGTAGTCAGAATACTAGATTGTACAAATCTTTGACAGTACCGGAGAGACCTTGGGAAGATATAAACATGGATTTTATATTAGGATTGCCAAAGACGCGAAGGGGACATGATTCTATATTTGTAGTGGTGGATAGATTTTCAAAGATGTCACATTTCATACCTGGTAAGAAGACAAATGATGCAGTGCATGTTGCTGACCTATTTTTCAAGGAGATTGTGAGATTGCATAGATTACCTAAGAGTATAGTTTCAGATAGAGATACAAGATTCATTGGATACTTTTGGAGGACATTGTGGAAGAAGATGAAGACAGACCTAAAGTTCAGTTCAACATTTCATCCATAGATAGATGGACAAACAAAAGTGGTAAATAGGAGTTTGGGTAACTTGTTGAGATGTTTAGTGGGAGATAAGGTAGGAAATTGGGATTTAATTTTACCACAAGAAGAGTTTGCATACAATAATTCAGTGAATAGGAGTACAAGGAAGACACCATTTGAGATTGTGACTAGAGTGAAACCTAGATCAGTAGCAAAGTTGAGGGATATTAGTATGGAGAATAAGAGAAGTGCAGAGGTAGAAGAATTTGTAGAATACATGGAGACACTACACAATCAGGTCAAAAATCATTTGGAGGAGATGAATAGTAAGTATAAGGAGCAAGCAGATGAGAAGAGGAGACATAAAGAATTTTTAGTAGGAGATGAAGTAATGGTATATCTGAGAAAGGAGAGATTTCTAGTGGGAACATACAACAAGCTGAAGATGAAGAAGTTTGGACCTTGTAAGATCCTTAGGAAGTTTGATTCAAGGAATGCATATGAAGTGGAGTTACCGGAGACATTTGGCATATCACCTATATTCAACATTGCAGACCTATACTAGTATTATGAAGGAGAATCAAGTGACATCATTGAAGAAGGATTGAAGAATCAGTTACCACAGCAACCACTAGAGCAAATAGAGAGCATGTTGGATAGCAGAGTTGGACGTAGCACTAGACGCAAGCAATACAAATATAATTTGGTGAAGTGGAAAGGAAGACTGGAAGAAGATTCATCATGGATTTCTCTCGCTAAGGTAGACCACCTTAGTTTTCCTCTAGCCCCAGCAAAGTGAGGGACTCACTTTTTCAACAACCTCAGGTGTCTGATGCAGGAGCATCCCAGGTTGCAAAGCAATCTTGCATCAACCAAAAATATTTGCATTCTTTTATTTTCTTTCATTTTCAATTTAGTTCAGTCATTTCCAATATTAGCATTTTGTACTGTATTTCACCGCATCTTCATATTAGAGCTCATGGAGAAAGACTTAGCATCTGCATATCATCATCTACATCATATTCAAATTTTAGGTCATTTGGATTTGTCTGCTAAAAGTTATCGCTATCAGAAGATCATCAGTTTTCTCATAACAGAGCTTCCAGACAGTCAGCTGAAGGAGAAGGTTTGTGAAGCACTTCCATGACTTGTGGAGCCAAATGAAACATCATACAAGTCACACATAGATTAGATAGACCTTTCTTGAGGACCGCACCAAGTTTCATGCAATTGTGGAGCATTACCAGATGTTGTAGGTTGACCTACCTTGTTTCTACATGCTACGTCTTTCATTGGAGTTTGTAACCTCTCGTGGCCGACACAGAGGATTATATGAGCTTGAAGATGATATATATAAGATGTATTAGGAAGGCAGTAGTTCTAGGTTAGTGATTATGATAGTTTAAATACAATACTTTGTTCTGGAAAGGCCTATGAGCCTTGAATTGTAGCCCCCATGTTGCTGGCAGTTGAGCATTGTAATTCTTTGATATTCTGAATATATGAATCTTCCATTGTATTCTATAATTGTGTTATTTCCATTGTGTTTACTCCAGCTGCATGGTTTGGACAGTCCCTTCTTAGGACCCTCCATCCATGACTATGCTAATAGAAAACTATTTTTTTGGGAGAAGCCACTAAATTTAAGATGCAAGAGCCTTGAAGCTCCTAGAAGATCTTCCATCTTCATGTTAAGTGGCATATCTACACCTACCCTTATAGTACTTGGATATGCAGACTAGTATCATGTAATCCCACATGTACATACATTAGTGGAGACCTATAATGTGTTGAGTTTTTTAGCTCAGTTCATAGCCTTGTACAAGTTTAGTGTGAACATGCAAGTAGTTCAAGGTATTTCTATTTTGTAATTCACTTAAATTATTAAAGTTAAATCTTTTATTTAGTTAATTATGTCTAATAAAGTACAAAAACACTAATGACTTAGACTTATCTTCCAAGTCATCTCCTAGGTAAGATAAGGTTGCTTTCTTTTTCTTTGAAATATAAGATCACTTTATTGAAAGATTAGATTTTTAGTTGAATAATATAAAGATAGATGCAAGATAGAAGTTGATCATTCATATTATCTTTCAAAGGACTAAAAGACTAAGTTTTTCAAAGGATTGGAAAACTGAATCAAACTCGGTATAGTGTAATAATTCCATGCATGTGAGAGTAACATCAGTTGTGAAGGTCTTCCTTGTAAGTTTCTGAAGGAATGTGAAGCAGATTACAGATGTAAATTGTGTGTACTTGTGTTCATCATTTCTAATGTTTAATTTCAATGATTTGTATGTTTAATTCAATGTTGTTTCAGCATTAGGAAATTATGCATCAAGATTGAAATTTCAACATGGTATCAGAGCGTGGTTAAGAACAAGAAGATTTTAGGATCAAGAGTTGAAAGGTCACACATTGTTTTCAAGGTTGAAAATCATGACTATGATCAGGTGAAAAATCATGATTTTTTCTAAGGGAAATTATAGGTTTATTCTCAGTTAAAAATTGTGTAGTATTGTTAGGAAGCCATGTTTAACCCTTCTATTTACTTTATTAGTATATTACATTTGGACGCATATGCTTTGTAAGTCATCCCGTGAGCATATTGTATTATCCCACATTCATGGGAAGTAATAGTTGTTTAGATTAGACTTAGTATATAAGTACGTGTTGAGGCCAATGAAGGCATCCTTGAATTCATTGTATTGAACTTGCTCAAAGGAGGTTGCCCCCTTGAAGTGGCCTATGATCAATAAATTCCTTCTGTGTCTCTGCTATTTATATATATTTATGTTATTTTGTGCATTTTTCATTATATTGTTGCAGGAGGTTCCTCTCATTTGTTATCAGAGCGCTTTCTTGGGCTCGCTAGGTGGAATTTCTATCCAAAAAAATTTCCGCAGTAGTCTCCAGGTGCAGTGATTAGTGCAGTAGTTCTTTTTTTTCGCATCTATACTATTCATTTCAATTATAGGTTCAGATCAGGGAGAGCTATCATTTGTGGCAAAGCAATTATCCATTTTCCTTGAACCTTTAGGAAGTTGAGCAGATTGAATTCATCCAAAGCAGGTGGCAGATCGTTTCCATATCCTTCTTGTTTTAGCTCTGGTTTCTCCCAAAATCCAATGGAACACCTAAAATTTCATTTTGCACATTTCCTTCCTTGAGGACCCTATCCCAAATTCCACTTATTGAAGCCAGAAATCTCACATTTCTCTATTTTTAGGGTTGTCCATAACTTCTTCGATTCTCACCCAATCGCCCTATGATTTTCCCATAGTGTTCCTTTCCTATTTCTGCTCCTTTGTCTCTCTAGGAAAAATTTTCCCATTCTTTCACCTCGCTTTTGAAATCACCATTTTCTTCTTCCATTTCCCTCAGGACGTATCCAAAAGCTAGTCAAACCCCAATTACCCATCACAGTTTTCTCCAAATCAAAATTTCCCCTTACTAAAAAAGTTTTAGCACACGTTTTTCTACCCATTCCCAAAAAAAAATCCCTGGCTATGGTTGTAACCCGATCAGGAGCAAAAAACATGGAAGATGAAATTACAGCCCTCAAGACCAAGCTCCAGGATCTGGATGAAAAAATTCTCAGCCTCAATCTTCAGCATTTAGCCATCAACAATAGACGGCAGCCAGAGTCTTCTGCAGACATTGGGTTTTCTTCTTCGAGTAATTTTCGTGGGTCGAAGCTTGATTTTCCTCACTTCAATGGTGATGATCTGACTGGATGGATATATCGGGCAGAACAATATTTCAGTCTGCATAATACTTTTGATGTCAACAAAGTCCCACTTGCATCCTTTCACTTGGAACATGAAGCCCTTCAATGGTTCTGTTGGTACATCAAGGCTCATGAAAAGCCAAAATAGACAAATTTTTGCAATGATTTGGCCCTAGTGCTTTTGATGACTTCACAAGAGCACTCACTAAACTTTGCCAAACAGGAACTGTGAGAGAATATCAGACAGAATTTGAAAAACTGGCCAATCACACAAAGGGATTGTTTGATGAATTCTTCAGGAGTTGTTTTGTCAGTGGTCTGAAGGATGCAATTCGATCTGAGGTTAAAATGTTTCATCCCAGCATAATGATGGAAGCCCTAGGGTTGGCTAAGTTGGCGGAGGACAAGATCATAGCTCAACAGTGATCCAAATCCAATTTTGTTCCATTCAGAAATACAGCCTCCCAAAGACCTCAAATACCTTCATCTCCTAGAACAACTCCTATCAAGCATCTGACTGAAGTAGAGATGCGGGCACGTCGAGAAAAAGGGCTTTGTTATAATTATGATGAGAAATTCAATCAGGGACATAAATGTGTTGAGAAAAAGCTCTATCTCTTGGATGTGAATTCTCCACCTGAAACTGAAGTTTATGTAGATGCTCAGGATATAGTGGATGATCAGGTTGAAACTCAGCAACCACTTGTTGACCCTGCTTCTCAGGACGACCACCCAAAGATCTCTCTCCATGCTCTAGCAGGAGTCACCACCCCACAAACCATGTGGGTCAAGGGTTACTTCAAGAAGCTCCCTCTTACCATACTCATTGATTCTGGTAGCACTCATAACTTCATTGACCCTTAGATCGCCAAACAGGCTGATTGTTTTGTCCATCCTTGCTCTAGCTTTGAAGTCATGATTGCCAATGGAGGCATATTACCTTGCAAAGGGAAGTGTCGCAATGTGCATATCTCTATTGGAGATTATAACCTATGTTCTGATATGTTTTCCTTGCCCTTAGGTGAATGTGATGTGGTTTTGGGCACCCAATGGTTATGTAAACTTGGACCCATCTTGTGGGATTTTGCTAAACTTTGGATGCAGTTTTCAGACAATGGGCAAAAACACACATTGAAAGGCTTACAACTAGGGTCTCTCAGCATCATAAGTTCACATCGCATGGAAAATCTTCTTAAGAAGAATTCACATGGTGTCATTGCTCAGCTCCATTCCATTCAGATGCAACCATCAGCAATCTCCTATACTCCTTCTGATCTACAACAAATTTTGGATAGGTATGCATGTGTCTTTGCCGAACCAGTGGGATTACCACCTTCATGGCCAGAGGACCACCATATTCATCTCCTTCCTGGAAGCATTCCTCCTAACATCAAACCCTACCGCTACTCATTTCACCAAAAGATAGAAATTGAGATGCTCATTCAAGACTTACTAAAGCAAGGCATTATTCACCCTAGTACCAGTTCCTTTTCTTCACCAGTTCTTCTTGTCTAGAAAAAAGATGGTTCATGGCACCTCTTCATTGACTTTCGAGCACTTAATCACATCACAATCAAAGATGAGTTTCTGATTCCTATTATTGATGAGCTTCTTGGTGCTCAATTTTTCTCCAAGTTGGATCTTCGTTCTGGGTATCACCAAATTCGGGTTCATGAGGATGATATCCCTAAAATGGCTTTACACATGCATGATGGCCACTATGAGTTTTTGGTCATGCCCTTTGGCCTCACTAATGCTCCTTCAACATTCCAGGCATTGATGAATAAAATATTTTGGCCCTACCTATGGAAATTCATTCTGGTCTTCTTTGATGATATCCTCATCTATAGTAAAACATGGGCTGAGCATCTCCAACATCTAGATCTCGCACTGCAACTACTCTCTAATCATCATCTCTGTGTAAAACAGTCTAAATGTGTTTTCAGCTAGGAGGCAGTGGAGTATCTTGGGCGTATTGTTTCATCCCAAGGGGTTCGAGTGGATCCTGCAAAAATAGATGCTATGAAAAATTGGCCACATCCTCAGACACTCAAGAGCCTCCGTGGTTTTTTGGGGCTGACTGGCTACTACCGCAAGTTTGTCAAGGATTATGGGAAGATTGTTTCTCCATTAACAGCCTTGTTAAAAAAGGATGCTTTTACATGGACACATGCTGTTGAGTGTGCATTTGAACAACTAAAACTAGCTATGTGTACTACACCTGATATAGCTATGCTAGAATTTTCCAAGACCTTCACTATTGAGAGTGATGCTTGAGGAAATGGACTTGGTGTTGTTCTCCTTCAAAAGGAATGTCTGATTGCGTTCACCAGCAAAGCCCTTTCTGGTAAGAATTTAGTACTCTCTACATATGAGAAGGAAATGATGGTTATTTTGCATGCAGTACAGAAGTGGTGGCCATACCTACTAGGGAATCATTTTTGCATCAAGACTGATCACTAGAGTTTGAAATATTTCTTGGAACAACGGGTCTCGTCCCCAATACAATAGAAATGGGTCAGAAAATTCATGGGTTATGACTATGAGATCACTTACAAGAAGGGTAAGGACAATATTGTGGCGGATGCTTTTTCTCACACATTTGATGACCAAGCTTCTCTTTCAGCTATTTCTATGCCTATTCCAAATTGGTTGGAATCTGTCCAACAGGGCTATGTCACTGACTCTTCATTATCTCAAATCATTCAATAGTTGGCCAATAACCCTTCTGTTGTCTTGCATTACTCTTGGTATGGTGCTTCTCTGTGATACAAAGGTCGTCTGGTGCTTCCCCAAAGCACAGATCTTCATCAGGTTGTCTTCTATGAACTCCATGCTTCTCCATCGACAGGGCACTCTGGGTTCCTCAAAACTTATGAGCGGGCATGGTGTAACTTCTTTTGGAAGGGAATGAAAAGGGCAATTCAACAGATGGTGGATGAATGTGATACCTACGAATGCAACAAGGGTGAAACGACACTCCTTCCAAGATTTCTTGAACCCTTGCCCATCCCTACACGGATTTGGACAGATATTTCTATGGATTTCATTGAGGGGCTCCCTAAATCTGGAGGGAAGACAGTGATCTTCATTGTGGTTGATCGCCTCTCCAAATATTGTCATTTTTGTGCCCTCATCCATCCCTATACTACTTCCTCTATCACACAAATTTTCATGGACTAGATCATCTGTCTTCATGGCATTCCTTCTTCCATTGTCTTGGATCGTGATGAAACTTTCACCAGTCATTTTTGGATAGAACTATTTCAACATACTGGCACCAAACTGAAGATGAGTTTTGGGTATCACCCACAAACAGATGGTCAGCCTAAAATTATCAATAAATGTTTGGAAACTTATCTTCATTGCTTCACATCTGAATAACAACATCAGTGGGCAAAGTAGTTTCCTCTAGCTGAATGGTGGTACAATACCTCCTACCACACTGCATCTAAAATGACTCCATATGAAGTAGTCTATGGTTAGGTACTACTAGTGCTCCTTCCATACACCCCCAATAGTTCTCTAGTTCAGGCAGTCGACATGGTTCTTCAAACCCGAGATCAGATTCTCCATATCTTGTAGGATAATCTTCACATGGCCAAAAATTGAATGAAACAACAAGCTGATCAGTACTATTTTGAGCGCACTTTTCAAGTAGGTGATATGGTTTTTCTTTATCTATAGCCATACAAGAAATCATCCCTGAAACTCAAAGGGTGTCATAAGCTGGCTCCAAATTTCTATGGGCCATATAAGGTTCTTCAAAAGATTGGGTCAGTTTCTTATAAATTGGAGCTTCCTCCTTCCCGTGTTCATCCAATACTTCATGTCTCTTGTCTAAAGAAAGTTTTTAGCACCAACATCAGAGCACAAACCATTTTACTCCATTATTTTGGAGCCAGAGGCAATCCTCGACAGGTGCACTCATCAGCTTCACTCCTGATCCATCACAAAGTTATTAATCCAGTGGCACGGAATGCAACCAGAGGATGCTACATGGGAACCACTCCTTCAGATTCAGCAACAATTTCTACATCTTAAGCTTTGAGGACAAAGCTTTTCAAAGAGGGAGGGGATGTTAGGAACTCATGTTTAACCCTTCTCTTTACTTTATTAGTATATTACATTTGGACACATATGCTTTGTAAGTCATCCCGTGAGCATATTGTATTATCCCACATTCATGGGAAGTAATAGTTATTTAGATTAGACTTAGTATATAAGTACGTGTGTTGAGGCCAATGAAGGCATCCACAAATTTATTGTATTGAGCTTGCTCAAAGGAGGTTGCCCCCTCAAAGTGGCCTGTGATTAATAAATTCCTTCTGTGTCTCTGCTATTTATATATATTTTTGTTATTTCATGTATTTTTCATTGTATTGTTGCAAGAGGTTCCTCTCAAGTATGTTGAAAGGAAATTGTAAATCTTTGAGGTGAAAAATCACAATAGAAAAGGAAGAAAAATTTGCAGGTAGAAAGCTTGAAAAATTATGTGTTTCTTAGTTTTGAATTCACATGCCTATAGGGAGGAAGAATTTGCCAGTAAAAAGAAGTTGTGTCTATATTTTTTGTTTAAAATCATGGCAAGTTGTCACAACCAATTAGAAATGCCCAACCAGGAGGTAAATCATGCCAAAAAAATTTAGGAATCGCAACCAAGGGTTTGTAAATCATGGAAAAAGAGAAAATAATGATTTTAAAGTGATGGCCAAGAGGTACAGTTATAGGCCCGTGACTAGCGAAAGATTGTCGCAAAAAAAATTCTACATTTTCATGAGCCATTTTTCTTTGTAGAGAAAGGTAAACTCATGGCTAGAGTTTACTAGCAATGTTTAATTGAAAAGTAAAAAAATAGCACCTAGGGTTTCCTAGGGCAAAAGGCAATTTTTTTGCAAGTGCTACGGTTTTCATTTTGCAACCAACAAGCTAGGGTTTTCAAGAAATCAACTAGGGTCTTCATAACTAGAGATTTTGAAAAGGTTGTTTTTTAAAATTTTGAGAAATCCATTTTATTCCCAAATTTGAGGAGAGTTTGTCTTACAACAACTCGGATGGAGTTAAACGCTAACAAGAAGGGTGGTGACAAGAATTCATCTCTCATTGAACAATTAAAGAGAAATAAAGGAAAAGGGAACAACAAGGGGAAAGGAAAGGATGAGGATTCACCCTCACAAGTGGGGAAGGATTTGAGTAAAATCAAGTGTTTTAGTTGTCATAATTTTGGCCATTATGCACCACAATGTCTAGACACAGAAAAATCAAGGGAAGCAGCAACATAAGGAAGTAGCAACTTCTACAAACTTAGTTGAATGAGTTTGTTGTCAAATTTGAGAAGAAATTATTAATGGTTACCTGTCTTTCAACTAGCACGACTTCATAAAATGCTTGGTATGTGGACAGTGGGGTCTATCGGCATATGACTTCAGTGCGACAATATTTTACCAAACTAGAAGAACACAATTTTGGAGTTCAAGTTGAACTTGGGGATGATGCTAAGTATCTAGTAGCAAGTGTTGGTAAAATTCTCTTTCAACTTCACTTAGGTACCTCTTTAGAGGTTGATGATGTTTTGTTTGTTCTTGGTCTCAAGAAAAAATTATTTTCAATATCAATGATGGATGATAAGGGCTTTGCAATTGAGTTCAAGGATCAGCAAGTTCTTATCAAACTAATAGGATCTAGCCCAAATACAACATGGTCTATAGGGTTAGAGAAGGCAACCTATATAGGTTAAAAGGAGAACCAGTTCTAGCAACATTGATGAGAAGCATCATAGATTCCAAGCCTTCCAATTTTGACGAGGCAACAGACCAACAAGTTTGGCAGATGACATGGTGAAGGAGTATACCATCATGAAGAATGATGTATGGTACATAGTCCCAAGACCAAAAGGGAAATCAGTTATGACTTCCAGGTGGCTCTTCAAGATAAAGCATGTTGTATATGGCAACATTGAGAAGTACAAATGAGGTTTGTGGTGAGAGGGTTTTCTCAGAAAGAGGGAGTTGATTATGACGAGGCTTTTTCTCCAATCACCAGATATGCTTCCATTAGAGAAGTTATGTCTTTCTTTTTTGTCATGAGATGGAAGATACATCAGATGAATGTTAAGACAACTTTCCTCAATGGGATTATTAAAGAAGTGTATATAGAATAGCCTCAAGGCTTTGAGGTAAATGGGAAGGAATCCCATGTTCGCGGGCTTAAGAAAGCCTTGTATGGACTCAAACAGGCACCAAGAGCTTGGTATTCTAGGATCTATGAACATCTACGAAGTATGGACTTCACCAAAAATGAAGCAAATCATAATCTATATCATATAGCGAGTGAGTCAGATATACTTATTTTGATATTATATGTAGATGATTTGTTCATTACAAGATTGAAACAACTCATTACATGGTGCAAAGAAGAGTTAGTTGTTGAGTTTGAGATGGACATCGACCTAATGCATTACTTTTTGGGATTAGAGGTTTATCATAAACCTAGGGAGATTTTCCTTGGGCAAGGTAAGTATGCAGTTGAAATACTGCAATGATTTTGGATGGTGGATTGTAGACCCATGGCCACACCTATGGTCACTAATCTGGTGAAGGCAACAACTTTAGATTCAGAGGTGACTGATCCCACATTGTACATGCATTTAATAGGTTCCTTGATGTATCTGGTCAACACAAGACCAAATTTAGGTTTTGCAGTAAACACCTTGAGTCAATCCATCATGGAGCCCAGAAAGGAGCATTGGGTAGCAGCAAAACATGTGCTCAAATATTTGAAGGACATAGTGGATTATGGTTTGAAGTATCTCAGAGGTGGTGAGTGAAGTTGTAGGGGTATATAGACTCTGATTGGACAAGCAGTACAACAAACAGGAAGAGCATCTCAAGGTGTTGCTTTAGCTTAAGATCAAAAATGTTATCCTAGTTCAGCAGAAAGCAAATTTCAGTAGCACTCAACATGATAGAAGGTAGAGTATATGGCAGCTAATATCGTAAGTTGTGAGGTCATCTGGCTTTGCAAGTTACTTGCAAGGTTATTTGATTAGGAGTTGGATCCCATGATCGCTTACTCTAATAATCAGAGTTGCGTCAAACTCTCAAAGAACCGAATATTTCATTAAAGGTCCAAGCACATAAAGATCAAATGTCACTTCATTTAAGACAAGATTTGGAAGGGAGCAGTGAAGCTCCAGTACATTTTCACGGAGCAACAATTAGCTGATATTCTAACCAAACCCTTAGAAAAAGGGAAGTTTGATTCATTCAGAGATAAACTTGGATGGGTGTAAAATTTGTTCCTCACTAAGAGGGAGTGTTGAGTTTTTTAGCTCAGTTTGGAACTTCTATACATGTTCACTGTGAATGTGCAGGTAGTTCAAGTTATTTCTATTTTGTAGTTCACTTAAATTCTTAAAGTGAAATCTTTTATTTAGTTAATTAAGTCTAATAAACTGTGAAAGCACTAATGACTTAGACTTATCTTTTAAGTCATGTCCTATGTGAGATAGGGATGTTTTTTTTTTTTTTGCTTTGGAAGATAAAATCACTTTATTGGAAGATATAAAGATAGATGCAAGATAGAAGTTGATCATTCATATTGTCTTTCGAATGACTAAAAGACTAAGTTTTCCAAAGGACTAGAAAACTAAATCAAACTCAATATAGTGTAATAATTCCATGCTACTGATAGTAACATCAATTGTGGAGGTTGCCTTGTAAGTTTTCAAAGGAATGTGAAGCAGATTATAGGTGGACACTCAAAATTGTCCCGAGCCTACGAGTAACATTTTTGCACTAATTTCTGTCTTTTCTCACATAACTAAATAATTTTTTAATTATTTAATTATTTCCTAATGACATATTCTTCTATCAAGTAAATAATTTTGAATTATTTAATTAATTCTCTTTTTCTCTATTCCTTTTTAATAATTAAATAAATTTTATGTTATTTAATTGTTTTACTAAAAAAAATCCTTATTTATTTAATTATTCATCTCTGTTTTCCCTCTTTTCTTCTATAGTTAAATAATTATTTTTAATTATTTAATTAGTCATTTTTCCATTTCCTCTACCATCAAATTTAAATAAATTAAATATTTATTTAAATGTCACATGTCTCTCATAATTTAAATAAGTTTATTATTTAAGTTATTTATCTCACTCACATCTTTATTTTTAACCTCATTCATTGTGCATCATAAGCACTTTCTCTCCAAATCAAATAAAAAATCTTATTTATTCCCACTCTCTTCCTAATTTTGGTCACCTGTCATACCCATTTAATGTGCGTCATAAGCACTAAGATTATCTTTTAATCTCAGCCATACACATCACACCACTCACCTTTCAATCCCAACCATCAATCGTTATCCCTCATCCTCTATAAAGACAAGCCTTCACCCTCATTTCAAGTTAAAACTACAATCTTCAAGATTTTGCTATCATATTGAGCTTATCATATTTCTTGCATGCTACAAATCTAAGAGCAAACAAAGTAAAATTGAGAAGAGCAATGGAGGAGGATCAACTTTGGCATAAGAGTTGTGATGTTATGGTTATTATCATTTGATTTCTATTGTCATTTTGTGTTTCATTGTTAGATTAGAGTCTTTATAGCTTGAATTTAGAGAGTTTTGTTGTTGTTGATGATTCTTGTGTTTCCCTGATTTTCCCTAATCTACAACTGTAAGCAAAAAAATCACGCACTTCCTCCACGAGGACCCCTATGATGATTCAAATCCTTGTCACATACATGTAAGTGTGAAATAATGTCCTTTAAGCAGCAGGCCTCTTGATGGCATGTCCCTTTTTCTTGTCGTGTGTTGTTTCTTCCTTGTCGATTTCTCTCTTTCCCCATTTGTGACGCTTTTTGACACTTGTTGCGACACTTGTTGACTTGTATTTTCTGGCTTTTGACTTTGATCCTAAGACTTATGAGAGTCTTGTAGGTGAGTTTTCACCTCTCCCCTTTGTTTTTCCTCTAGTGCACCTCCTAGAAGCCTTCTAGAGGTCTCCTTTTCCATCTCCTGCTTTCAGTTTTCAGTTTCGTTGAACCAATCTAAATCTCCCCCTATTATTTCTAGATCTCCCCCGGGAGATCCTACTGACGCAAGTGGAGATTTGGATTCTTCCACATGACTGACCTATTTCTTGATGCAAAACCTGTCCTTTTCCTCTCTTCTACCATCTCCCAGCCTGTTTTTCTGCATCTAACTCTTCTAGCCCAGATCTCCCCCGAGTGACACATGGTCGCCCAGGGGCGACCCCACTGGTGAAAGTGGCAACCCTGCCATTATTGAAACCGAGGAAAAACTTGAGTTTCTCTCTCGTTTTTGCTCTATTTTTGCCCTTTGTTCTCTTTGTTTGCATAGTTTTTGATTCTTGATATAGAGTTAATTATTTCATGCACCCACACATGCATAATTAACTCTATTTGATCTCAAATTAACTCTTCAATCAATCTCATGCATTCCCTCACCTCCATTTTCTCTCTAGTGATAAGCTATCTTTGTTTCATCACTCTCCAATCAGCTGAGTTCACTAGGTAATCAACCTTATTAACTCCTCAACCTATTCTTGTTAACTCATCAATTTAATGAGTTAACTCTCCAATCAACTCCTTCTTCTAAACCTATAAATACCCCCTCCCTCAAGTACAAAGGGAGGCAAATTCATTGTGCACACAGCTCTTGACAAATTTTACTCTCCAACTTAGCATTCAAATGCTCTTACAAGATGAAGGCGCCTTTTGCTTTATTTGTTCAACCAAGTAGTGTCACGCTGCTTCATTCTATGCCATTGTGCTCAATCCAAGCTCTCATTGAGCTCATACAAGCTTCGTCAAAGATTCTTTTTGCTTCTTTGGATCATTTTGTTGTCAAGAGGATCACCTGCTACCACAGAAGGATTCAAGGTTGCCTATTACAAGGATTGCTGAGAGTAGTGGAGTTAATAAATCTTCATTTCTCTCAAGTTCCTTCATTATTTTCTTTCAATTCGTAGTAATTAGAGAATCAAATTTGCTCTTGGGAATAGTAAAACATTACTTTTTCCTTGATAGTTAGATCTTATATGTTAGATTAATCACTTTCATATTTCTAGATCTAGTTTGTTGGAAGAAGCATTTTTCCTTTTCTTAGATTAAATTGCATTCAAAATATTGAAAACACAAAAAACATAGATTAACATTGCATTGGAAAAGTTATATAGGATTGCATCCATATTTCCTTTTCATAGATTAGAAGCACTTTTATTTCCAAAATATTATAAAAAATGCCAAAAAGAACGTTTTGCACATCATTTAGTTTGCATGCATATAGAAACATTAGAATAGACAAAATAGCAAACCCTCAATTCCATCATGAGGTAATCACGATTCAAATGATTCCAAACAAACCCTTGATTTCATCACAAGGTACAAACGAAGTCAAAACATAGATCAAATCCTAGGTCAACAAAACCCTAGGTCAAAACCCCAGATCTGGTTAAGTTTAGCAATTACACAATTTCCTCTCTTGATTCACGAATGTGCTTAGGAGTGAGAGGAGAGTGGGTGAGGGCTATCCGTAATGAGATCCAAGAGATTCATCGAAGACCTCAACAAGAAACAATCATTCAACCACAAGGAGACCCATTTGTCCTCTTGGTGTTAGAAGAAACTAGACAACATTAGATACAACAAGAACTCTTGCAACACATACAAAGACAAGAGGACATCAATGAAAACAAACATTTACCCACACAGAGGTGGAATCTTAGGAATCCAAACAGAAGAAGAGAAACTAGTGGGTCACAGGGTTATCTCAACTACAACAACAATCAAGTGAAACATACAACAAAGAACACAACAATAAAGGCCACAGTACTTGTTGACCCCTCTCTACGAAGTCCAGCTCTCCAATGAGCCAAACCCCCACTATGTCTCACCTCCTCTCGACTAGCTAATTCAATGTGAGTGAGAGTGACATGGCAAATCACCTTGTGGAAAGGAGGGAAAGGGTCTGTGTGCATGCCGAAATCTAACCTGATAGCCCGAGGCAACTAGATTCATGATTTTGAGCATACATATTTTGGTGAACCCGATGTGAAATTACAGAATCTTTTGGTTTTGTAGTTTGCATTTCCATTTTCAAAATGTCTCAAAATAGTCAATAGAAACTTCAAAACATTTTCACACCAGTCTTCATAGCCGCTTTTGCCACTTTCGCTTCTATCATCCATGCCTCCATCCATTCCATTTATTTTGTGGTGTCTATGGCACCCCCAAATATGACGGAACCTAACTTAAACATAGGGAACATTCCCTCGAGAGAACCAAAAACTCCCTCATTTGATAGGTATGTGCCACCACATCCTGATGCGCCAATCACCAACTGTTATGATTACAACGATTCTAACTATGAGCAAGATCAAAGGGAATCTAGGTGCTCCCTATCATTCAACAACCCAGCTTGGGAGAACAATCCAACCATACCAAATGCACCACATAAAGCAAGAAGGGTGAGGTTAGAAGTACATCAAATACCCACCTCGATGAAGAGGTTAAAAGGTTGGAAAAATGTCTACAAGAAATCAAAGATGCTCAAGAAGCACTAAGGATTGCCTTACAAGAAGAACAAAAAGAAAACGTTGCACGTGAGGAAGCCCATCACTATGAAAATATTCAAAGAGAACATCCTAGAAATGACAAAACACCTAGAGTTGTAACTCCTGTAGATTTGATAGCAACTCTAGTGCAAAGAATCAGAATCTTGGAAGCAGAACAAGCTGCTCCAGAAAGAAGACTTAAGTCTCACGAACAGGACCAGGGGGCATCTCAAAATCCCCCTACCTCAATTATTATTCACAACATGCTAGTAATGACATCTGTCTGAATGGGAACCCTCCTATTCAGAACAATCCAACGAATCTGACAACGGGTTACCAAAACCCAACCATAGGGTTATTACTATCGACCCTGCAATCTCAAAGTGCCTTTCTAGGAATGAATCTTGAATATTTGAAAGAGCCTCTAGACCAAAACATAAGGAGTGTGCAATTACCTTGACCACTGCTAGATCTCCCGAAGTTCAAAGGAGAAGGAGATCCAAACTCACACATTAAAGCCTACACTACAGCCATCAGAGAACTCCTCCCTTGGGATGGAGTTGTAGCAAAGATCTTCTTGAAAATGCTTGAAGGCATCGCTCTGGATTGGTATTATCATCTCCCAGAAGCTTCAATCCATTTGTTCAGACAACTCATCAGAGAGTTTGTCATGGCATTCAACATGAACAAACTCATGAAAATAGGGATCAGAGAATTCCTCACAATGAAACAAGAGCCAACTGAATCTGTAGCACATTTCGTCACTCGATGGAGGCAAGTCCTCTATTCTTCAACCAGTGCTCCAAACATGGATCATAGAGAACTGTGCGATGTCTTCTTGCATGCCCTTAACAAATACATGAGAGAAGATGTCCAAAAACTACCATATAAGTCCTACGAAGAGGCATTGGAAAGTGCTTTAAGAATTGACCAAGCTACCATCGATTACGGTCGAAAGACTTATGATACCAATGGAAAACTTTGAACATCCAAAGAAGCAGAAAAGACCATAGCTAATATGCCTCAGGAAAAAGATGTCAACATCATAAAAAACAATCCAAGTAATGACAAATGGTGACAAAAAGGAAATCAAGGATCAAACCGACCTTCATATGACCCCAATACTTATTGTTGGTTCCATGGGACAAAGGGTCATGAAACAAAGACTTGTTATGGTTACAACAAAGCCATCTCCAAACTTACTCTGGATCAACAAAGAACTTTCTTAAACTTCTCCAATCCCAAAGAAAGGAAAAATAACCTCATATCGAGAAAGGAAAGGCTAACCAAAACCATACCAATAACATAGAACTGGACTAGGAAGTGCTCATGATTCATGAAGAGGAACAGACAAACCAAATGAAGAACATCTTTTCACAAGTAATAAACTTGCTAAGGGCATCTCCCTCGCATCGCAAGACATTCCTAGAAGTATTGGAAGTAGGATGTTCTTCACAGGAGGAATCACCTCCTCTTACATTCGATGTTTCCAAATTACCCCAAATTGAAGGAGGTAAGAAAAAGGATTCCCCCCTATATAGACAAATTCAAGTTGAGGAAGTCACTATAAAAAGAATGGTGGTGGATGAAGGATCTGCAGTCAATCTTTTACCAATGTCCTTTCTACGAAGGATGGGATATAGCAAAATAGGGATCAAGCAACAAACTGTCACATTGAGAATTTACGATAGTCATGACATCCAAACAGTCAGGAAAATCAACCTCCCGCTCAATCTAATGGGAAAAATTGTCTCCACTAATTTCTATGTTATTAACTGAGAGACCAATTACAACATGATCCTTGGGAGACCATGGATTCATGCCATGAAGGCCATCACCTCTACATTATTCCAAGAAATGCATTTCCATCATTTGGGAAAGGTGACCATAGTCAAAGCAGACCCTAACCCTTTCAGTATTCATAGAAAGGAGTAGGAAGAAAAAGACAAAAAATTGAAAATGCAAGAGAAACAGAAAGAGGAAACTCAGGACGTTTGAACGAGCGCAAGCACTCACAACATATCCTACCAAAGAATGGATGATCTTAGGGAATTTCCTTTTGATCCACATACCACAAAATCTCATGCACCGTTTGGCTTAGCGGCCATCCCATGCATCAACAAATGGGCTATCAAAAACCTCTTGGTTGGAACAATTGAGATCATTGAAGAAGGAGACAAAAAAGAAGAAAAAAAAACTTCCACTTATGAATTTGGAGAAACATCTCATTCACAGAAAGAAGAAAGCCAATGGACCCTACATTTGGATGGGGCTAGTTGCAAAATGGCAGTAGGAGCGGGGATAATCCTAACATCACCTGAAGGAAAAGTCCTCTCCTTCGCCTTCAGACTAGACTTCTTTTGCACCAACAACATTGCTAAATACAAAGCCCTATCCCTAGGAATCATGTTGGCCATGAGGATGGGAGTCAAGAAAATCTCCACCTTTGGAGACTCTCAACTAATAATCAACCAGGTTACAGAAAATTATGAAACGAAATCAGAACGGTTGCGACCTTATAAAGAAACCATCCGGAAGTTAGCCCAATTCTTTGATTTCTTCTCTATCAAAACCATACCTACGGAAGAAAATTAGGTGGCAGACTCAATGGCCACTTCAGCCGCATTATTTTGGCCACATGCCCAGTTGCAAAATTCAAAATATATTGTCTCGGTGCATGGAGAACCGTTATTGGAAAGAAAAGAATTACTGAACATCCTGAATTACACCATGGGTCAGGAAGAAAGACCAACCTGAGATTACGCCAAGAACGACGAAGCCATCTTGGAATATCTACATGCTTACGATAGACTTCCAAGAGTGCACCACAAAAAAGGATACATGCTCCTCCCTCATCCAGAGGACTATTTTGGGAGTGAGAAGGAAATCCTTCAGATTGAAGTGAACTCAGATTTACCGCCTGCACCTCAAAAGTTTGAAGAGGGACATCCATCCTTAACTAGAGATACCATCGACATCAATGTTGGAACACCTGAAAAACCTAGGATTTTGAAACTAGGAGGAGAACTAAACGATGAGGAATTGGAAAAGTACACAGAGTTCCTCATTGAGTATTTAGACATATTCGCATGGGCATACTCTGACATGCCATGATTAGATCCCAAGGTTGTGGTGCATAACCTAGGGACAAAACCAGATGCAAAACCCATGAAACAAAAGCCAAGGCCCATAAAGCCACAAGTAGCAGAAATGGTGAAGGAAGAACTAAAAAAATTGCTGAATGTTGGTTTCATCAAACCAGTGGATTATTCAAATTGGGTGTCAAACATTGTCCTAGTTCTAAAGAAAAATGGAAAATTTTGGATATGTCTTGACTTTAGAGACATCAATCAAGCTTGCCCAAAAGATGATTTTCCTCTACCATCCATCGATCAAATTGTTGATTCAACGGCAAGATACGAGGCCCTTTCCCTCATGGATGGATTTTCAGGATATAACCAAATCAAAATCATAGAAGTTGATCAAAACAAAACAACATTTACAACCCCTTGGGGACCCTTCTACTACATGGTCATGCCATTCAAACTGAAGAACATAGGAGCTACCTATCAGAGGGCTATGACGCATATCTTTCATGATTACATCCACAAGATAGTCGAAACTTACGTGGATGACCTCATAGATAAATCAGAACAAAGAGCAATGCACGTGGAGGACCTATGCAAAATCTTCAATAGACTGCGAGAATACAAAGTAAGATTAAACCCTGAAAAATGTGTTTTTGGAGTCACGGTAGGAAAATTATTGGGATTTATTGTCTCACGAAGAGGTATAGATGTCGACCCAGCCAAGGTCAAGGCAATTTTGAATGCAACCCCGCTAACAAGTGAGAGAGCAGTAAGAGCCTTTTTAGGACAATTGGGTGCAATCAAACGGTTCATACCAAACATGACTTTCAAAATCCACCCAATCAATCAATTATTGAAAAAGCAAGTTGGCATAACATGGAACATGGACTGTCAAAATGCATTTGAGCAAGTAAAGAAATTCATGTTAGCCCCGCCCATCAAAGAGCCATCTATTTCATAAGTCGAACCTTGTTGGAATATGAGAAGAACTATACCCAAGCTGAGAAAGAATGTCTTGCCATAGTTTTCACAAATCGAAGGCTATGACATTACATGTTAAATGAAGAAACTAAAGTGACGATATGATCTAAGCAATTGAGGACTTTCCTAAATCAACCCATGCTCTCAAGAAGAGCCAGTCGATTCGTAACCCTGTTGAGTGAATTTGAGCTAACCTATGTCAACCAAAAAGCAGTCAAGGGACAAATAATAGCGGATTGGTTAGCAGACAACCTGGTTCCTCAAGAAGAACCCATGAATGAAGATTTTCCTGATGAAGAGATTTGTGTGGTCAATCTCAAGAAGTATGCAGCCTCATATTGGTACAGAGATATTGTAAACTATCTCACAAACAAGGCTTACCTAGAGAACATGACTCCTTTGGGAAAAAGATGATTACAAGTCCTCACCATGAAATATGCTTTAATAGACGATGTGCTCTATCGAGGGGCCCTAAACAGAATGTTGCTTTGATGCGTTGCCAAGGAAGAAGCATGCACAATATTGGAAGAATGTCATAGCAGAATCTGTGGAGGACATTTTGGTGGCCATGCCACGGCAAGGAAAATACACAAAATGGGATACTTTTGGCCCTGTTTACAAAGGGATGCAGTTAAGTTTGTAAAGAGGTGTCTGAAATGTCAAGCTTATGCTCATGTTCACCATACACCAATAAGAGATTTACAACTGATCATTACCCCTTGGCCCTTTTCCACATGGGGATTAGATCTGGTGGGGAAGATATCTCGCCCATCAATGGATGGACATCTATTCATCATTACCACAATGGAATATTTCACAAAATGGGTGGAGGTCATGCTTCTTACAATAGTATCAGGTGTTGTAATCACAAAATTCATATTGAACCAAATCATTTGCCAGTTCAGAATCCCTCAAGTGATAGTGACAGATAATGCCTCGTCCTTCAAAAATCCACAGGTAAGGGAGCTATGCGAGAGATTTCACATCAATCACAACTCTCCCTCAGTCTGTTACCCTCAAGGAAATGGACAAACAGAGGCTACCAATAAAACTTTGAAGTCCATATTGGTCAAGATCGTAAAAGATTCTAAAAGAGATTGGCATTTACAACTATATCCAGCTCTGTGGGCTTATAGAACAAGCGTTAGGGTTCCAATTGGAACCACCCCATACGCCCTCACTTTCGGGTCAGAGGCAATATTACCATTGGAAGTAGAATTGCCTAGCCTAAGAGTGTCATTACAAGGATTATTAGACAACGAAGAATATAGAGTGATAAGGTTAGCTGAATTAGAAATGATGGATGAAACACGCTTGAGAGTCGTTCAAAGACATGATTCCTATCTAGCAAGAATGAAAAGGAAATACAATAAAAAGTTCATCCCAAGACCCTTCCAAGTGGGAGACCTAGTGCTCAAGATAGACAATTTAATCGATAAAAGAGCTAGTGAAGGACAAAAATTTAGACCTAATTGGATAGGTCCTTATATGGTTAAAGAAGACATCGAAAATGGTGCCTATCTCTTGTGCACAATGGAGGGAGAGGAATTTGATGAAATAGTCAATGTCTTTCACCTCAAGAAATATTATGTCTAAAAAACCAAAAAAAATCATAAAAACATGAAAATGCAAAAAAAAAAATTATAAAAATCAAAAATGTCAAAAATAATTTGTTTCTTGCATTTCTGCATCATTCTGTTCATCTTGCATTGTTGTTAGTGACTTGCTCTTGTGCTATTTTCCCTTTAGTAAGGAGTCTAATGTTGTCCAGATGTACGTTATCCTTTCAGGATCTAGAGATCCCCATCCTTCACAATCATCATTATCCCCCTTCATTCCCAATGATTCTAATCAAAGCCTAGCTCTTAGCTTTACACTAATCCCAGTCTTAATGAGTCAAGGTGTTAGGTCTAAACAAAGTCAGTATTCAAACCTACAGTGTTTAAAGGAACCTTGCAAGTAGACCTTCCCAATTCTTCCCTAGTAGTAGAGAAGTCCAACCAGATTACAAAAACTTTAGGTGGTGCTCAGTCCCTTATCTTTCTTGACCAAAAATGTCAGGAAGATCAAAACTCTGAAGGAAGCAATCTAAGATACGAGTGAATAAAAAATGAGTGATCAAAATAAGATTGCCAAAAAGTGAGCTTTGAGAGATCAAAGCATTACATAGCAAAAGTCCAAAAAGCATTCATTTCTTGAAAAGTCAAAAAAATGAGAAAATCAAGTGAGGAAAAATACAAAAAAAATGAAAAGCAAAAAAGAGAGATACAAAAAAAAAGAGTGGAAGAGAGAAGATTGTTGAATGTCCATACTCTTGGGTGGAGATCAGTCTAAGCTCGAAGCTTTGAGGGTGACATTCTAACAAAGAAAGAAAGATACTAAGCACACACACTCACTAGCTAAGAAAAACTGAAGAGTCTAGTAGTCTCTAGGATCATCTTCTATCTAGGGACCCTTGTTCTTTCTCAAATATCCTTTAGCCTGGGTCTACTTTGCTTGCCATCTATGATCTAAGTCTAGCGAACACCAATAAAATTTGCTTCTTGTCTAAGTTGAAAGCTTGTCAATTTGTCTTATCTAGATAAGGATCAGTGTTTAGCCTTTAGCGAAGTCCAGAAATCATAAACGCTCCACATTCATTTCCACTCCCCACTTAAGTTTCCCTAAATCCTATCTCACAGCCTTGAATAGGTTTCTTATATCAGGACGACTCGCAATCCCCTAAATTGAAAATCGTATTTAAGAGCAGTCACATTGTTCGTTCCACATTGCATTCATACCAAAAATTAAAAAAAGAGTTTCAAAGCAATGAAGTCAAATGTCATATCTCATGATATTCAGTAGAAGTAATAATCTCAATTACAGCATTTCTTGTGTTCCTGCATTATCATATTGTAAACTACATATCATATATATGTCTTAAAAAACCACAAAAATATGTCATCGTTATCATACTTGCATTTGCTAAAAGAGTTGAAAAGTTCAAGTGTAATCAAAAAGTTCCTCAAAACTTCCAAACATGCACAAGAGATGAGTATAGGTTTCAATAAGAGAAAAACCATAAAAAGATAGAGATAAAGACGCAAGGGTATCAAAGAGATAAAGACAAAATGCTCTCGAGAAAGTAGAGGCTCCCCATGCAAGGGGGCACGAAAAACAAGAAAAGCAAGTCAAGGGTGGTTCCCTCCAACAGAACCCTCAGGACTTTAGCTCCTTCATCTACGAGTACCGCTGGTCACTCCCTAAGACCTATGAGAATGAGGTGCTCTACTATGAGCATGCAACTGTGAAGGCCCCGCCATGCTAGCATCACGTCATCCAAAATTAAGGCAGGCCATCTCTCAAAGTACCTGGTTTTCATCCTTAAGCATGTCAACCTGGGTCTTCAACTTTGTAGTTACCTGACACCCATGGTAGACAGGAGCAAAAATGTTAGGTCACCCTGCAACTGGGGGCACACCAGGATCATCCAAAAGATGATCGCGAGTCATCCTAGTGAAGGGAGAAGCTAATCCAACATTGACCTCACGAACAAAGTCCCTCCACTCTCTGACATTGCCTGAAATAGTAAATCACAACAAGATCAAGTCAGATCCATGTGAAAAGAGACAGGAAAAGAGTGTGAAAAGCAAGTAAATGAAGAAACTTACATTGATCGTCAAGCTGCCAATCAGGGTCAAATTGACGCATCACCTCATCTGAATGAGGAGTTTGAGGAACAACAGGAGGACCCTCAGGGATGTCAAGAACATCATCTAAATCATCAATATCATCAAAATCCTCATCATTGGGAGCGACCTCATCTGACGAATCATTGCTATTTGGAACATAGTCCTCGTCAGTAGACTCTGAGTCAACAGTCACAATCAGAGATTGGAAAGGAGTCCCTCTTCCTCCCCTCCGTCCTCCTCTAGAGACCCAAGTAATGAAGATGCCTGGAGTCAAAGGGGTCCAAATGACATTTCCAAGCTCACCCATCTCCTGAACGGTCTTGTAACAAGTAGACACTAGGGGCAATTCCTCGAGGACATCTTTGCCAAACTGCTGTGAAACACGGTCAACCTAGTGAGCCTCAACTAGACCATTGCGGTCTGTGATCTCTGAGACCTCACAATAGTACTCTCTAATCTCACCATCTCAAGCCCAAGCCCCCTCCATGTCGCGATAAGGATCAAAAATCATATCCTCATCAGTAAGAGTAACAATAGTGGGTAAAGTAGCATCAAAGTGACCAACATGCATCCACCTCACTGCTCTCGGTAGCCATTTATCTGGAAAAGGAATAAGCTTCTGATAAGGCTTCATGTGCTCAAAAATCCATGCCATGATCAAAGAAGACTGGCTAAATGCTAAAGCCCCTCGCCGTGAAATCTGATAGAAGTCTTTGTAAACCATACCCAGGATGTCTGGTCCCCAAGCATAAATTGTGCCCTCCTCAATCTCATGAATGATGGGTGCCCAACACCATCTCAGACGAACTGAGGCCTTGTCTCCTAACAACCTCAAAGCAATCAAACCAATCAGGAACCTCCTCAAGAGTGGCATATGGAGTTATTGGTAAACAGATTTGTTGCTATTAAGTAATCTTCTTGAATAACTCTATTTTGCCCTTGGATCAGCAACAAACTGTACACAACAGTTGAAGAATTACAGAACAGTGTCGATTCCTCTCTACATTTGACAGGGGAAACTCCCTCGTATGATGGGGTTATATGGATTTTCTGGGGTTACAAGAACAAAACAAATCAAATAATGAAATCTAATGAAGAAATGAGAAATAATCTTATCAATTCAAGTTCCACACATTCAAGTTGAGATACCAAAACTTGACATGATAATCTTTTCCACATGCAACGTTGAAAGGAAAGCAAATGGTTATCATTGATGAAACATATGAATATCAACAACAACACATAAGATTGGATTGAACACACATCCAAAACATTTCTTTATTGTTTTCTTGCTTGAATAATACTATTCGAGTCCTTCATACAATGCCTTGCGAAAAAGTGGAACCCCCTTTGATTGAATTACAAAGAAGTATATATAGGTGAGGCTAGTAACCACTTAAGGTAACTACCTTAACCACTTTTATAACTACTTAGAATAACTAACTCTTTAAGTGCACCAATTTGAAATAACTTTCTTTTCAAAAAGATAGTTACTTAGAGTAACTACCCAATTTTGGCACTTAAGAGATAACTACCTTGAGAGAAAGAGTTATGATAAACCTAACTTTACAATAAAAAGAGATGAAGACTCGAACAGGAAAACCTCAATCATGAAGATTATTTACAAAACAAGCCAAAATCATGACTTGAGCCACACACAAACACATCAAAAATGAGAACTATACAATATGCAACATTGCATTTATTCCATGCTCGTCGAAGGTGTCGTTGATGGAGCTGCTGATTCTGGAAACTGATCCTGTCAACCGGATTCTTTTTCTTTGAACATTTTGAAAAAATTTATGGCTGGAGTAACTAATTTCCCTTTAGGAATCAGGATGTTAGCTATCCTCATCTTCCAGGTTTTTAGGTTCTTGTATATGTTACTTAACTCAGACACCATACTCGGTATTTGGGAAATAGAAATCTTCAAGGAAGTATAGGTATCAATCAATTTGTCCATTACATTTTCATTGAAGACTTGTCTATTGAAGAGTTGTTGATCAACCATGTTCTGAAAATCATTTTGTATCACTTGAGAATCTTCCATCAATGATGCATTTGGGAGGATGGTGGTGAGTTGATTCTGGAGTTTTGCACACACTTGATCACAAGTAAGTATAAGCTTTTCTTGCTCTATTGAAACTTGGTTGATAATTATCAACTTCCAACTTATACTTTCCAACCAGATTTCTAAGTAGTTCTCCTTTGTATTAGGTAGGATTTTCTCTGCTACAAGGATGTTAACATTAATTTCCATCATCTTCCTAAAATCATTCATGATATCTTTCCAAGCTGCTTCTTCTTTTCTAACACTTTTCAAGTCCTTTTCAATGGTCTGCTTCTTGACTAAGGCTTCATCATGAACAGCCTTTTCTTTAACAAAGAAAACAGATGCAATGGACTTGACCTTCTCCACCCAACTTTCAATTATTTTGCTATAAACCTGGTATTTTTGGAGATTATCAATAACACCTCTTTCAATTTCTCCTTTTGGGCCTGAGATGATTGATTTGTGATCAACATTGAGTGGCATGGTAGAAGTGTCAACTATGGACTTCAAGTAGGAAGACAAGTTATGCACTTGGTGTTTTAGTTGATCGTTTGATTGCTTCTATTTCTCAGTCCTTTCTACTAGCTTTATGGCTACCACATTGAAGTTCTGTATGTCAGCTTCATGAGTAGATGGACCCATGTCAATTTTTGTCATAACAAAATCTGCAGGGGTGGCTTCATTTACATCTTTTTCGGAGATGGCCGAGCTATCTCTAGACACATATTTCCTGAATTCAAATCAGTCTTTATTCTTGAAGTCACTTTGATCTTTTTCAGTTTCTCAGATCTTCTGAAAAGATCAGATACTGTGTTGAATTCAGGAACAACTAACTCCTCCAACCTTCTCTTTTTCACTAGACTTTGTTCCAACCATGAGAGGGAAAGATTTTCTGAGAGCTCTTGTACATTTTGTTGTCCAGGTGCTAGTGAGATTGCTCGCTCTCTAACTTCTTCTGCTTGATATACGAGATTCCTTGGGGAAGAAGGTTCCATAACTGAAGTAGGATGTTGTACTTCATGATGAGGAGATTGAATGAGGATTGAAGGTGACATAGTTGGTATGCCCTCATCAAACCTTGAATCATCCAGGACTTTTACTGGATCTTGTTCTTTCTCTTCTCGTGAAGTAGAGTCCACCTCTTTATCCTTTGATCTTGATTTCTTCTTCTTCTATTTGGGCTCATCTCCGCATGTGTTTTGGAGATTATTCCTTCTTGGAGGATCTTCCTCTCCACCGCTTCCCTAAGTATTTTGATGAGAAAGAGCATCCATAGCTGGTGTATGAGAAGGAACTGATGAAGTAGAACTATCTTGATGGTCACTTCTTCTCCTTGGTGTTTCCTCTCTACTTGTTGGTCTTGTAGCAGCCATTTGAGCTATCTTCTTTCTGATCCAAGCGTCTGACTTCTTGATCACAAAATTGGTTCTTTCTCTAACATCTTTAACCTCTAGATCTACCCAATTCATAGTAGGAAGAGGTTGAACCTGGATCTCTTTAAAATAGAAGGGATCAATCAAATCCGATTCATCATCTTCAATACCTTCAATGATCCATTCCATCTTGAAATTACAGATTTGTTTCAGGGTGAATCTTGTCCAATCTTTTTTTCTGGCTTCGAATTCATCTTCACAGTCTTCCCAAAAGTCTTCAATATTAGGGAAATGAAGATACCCAGGACCGAGTTTCAGATTATTCTTAACATAGTCTTTGCTATCGAAAGGGAATCTCATCTGGTATGTGTACAAATTGATCTTAGCTAGAGCCTTCTCTAGATTTTCTACTCTTGAGCTAGACTCACATCTGTAATGACCGAGGTAAATAGGGAAGGCAACTCCTTTGTTCTTCTTATCTCTGCATTTCATTTGGACTAACACCAACTGTCTACAAAGCTTGATCAAAACAAGTTTAACATCCACGTATTTTGGCAACTTATAAGGATAGCCATCAAATCCTCCTACTCGAAGGTAGGTGAATCTCAGAAACTGAATGCAGTAACTTTCGTACTTCTTTATCAATAGTGCCGCTTCTTTCGATATTCTGATAGTCGTATTTCTTTGAAGAAGTCTCACTGCTAGCATTGTAAAGGCATCATTCACTCGTTTGAAATACACAAAACTCTCCTCTAGCTGCAGTTGTTTGTAGTAGTTGTAAATATGTGTCTCTTGATTCAGAACACCAATAGTACTCAAACCTGGCCATGTCCTCAAATTAGCGATTGCATATATCAAATAGGAAGACATCTGGAAGCGTTGACTTGTCTTGAAGTGGATCAACTGATTATGTATGCAATCACTAATAAGAGGGCCCCAATTAATGAATTGTTTTCCGGTAGATATGACCATGATGAAAAGGTATATCCACATCTCGAACTCAGTTGAATCGGGACTACCTATTAATCTATGGAGTAGGGCTATCAGATGAAATATTTCTTTAATAAAAAGAGAGCGATGAAGCATCTTGGGAAGCTGAGATTGGCCACCTCTAGATTTCACCATCTATGTTCTTTAGCTAAGTTGTTCAAACATTTGCTTTTGTTATCATTGAAATACTTTTAGGCTTTTTGCTTATCAATACAAGTGAATTTTTCCTTGTATGGCAGCCGGAGAATGATGACAATGGAAATTCCATCAAGCTTGGCCATCAAGCGCCCATCAATAGTCCTAATTTCTCTTACTTCAGGGTTGTACTTTTTGCACATTCTATCACTAATTATGGACACTGCACTGCTATAGGAAAGCAAGCCACATCAACTAGACCACTTTTAGCTATCATGTGTGACAATTTTGACCAATCTCCTTTCGTTAATGATTTTCGGATGTCCTGCAGGTTGATGTGCCCCATTTTAGTGTCGTACACCTCCAAAAGCATAGTGTCAATCATTGGAGCATATTCATAGTCCTGAGATTTGTACTTCATGATGACATTTTTGCAAATTTTACACTGTCTTTATTGATGCAACTGAAGCTTTGTTTTTAAAGCGTTTTCTAAAAAGAATTCTCTCCAGCAGGTTGCACTTATGTAGAAATTTCTAGTCTTTTCAAAAAAAAATTATATGCATATCTTGTTCGAGAGCTCCTATTTTTGCACAGGCGTGGAGGTGATTTTATGCCTGCCAACTGCATATGATTGAAAATTTCTAAATCTTCTCTACAAAGCCATTTTGTGCACATCTCGTTGCCACTGCATTCACTGAGACAATATCTGCTTTGAGGCATTCATTTTGTCTAGATATTCATGTGCTCTATCTAGACTTCAAGTTTAAAACAAAAATCTTTTCAAAGCTCCCATTTTTTAGCATAGGCCGATTGCATTCATTTGAAAATTTCTAACGCCTTCAACAAATCAACTGTGCCATTTATTGAGACCACATTTCTTTCAAGCAATTTGCCAAACAGTTCACATGCTTTGTCTATACTTACACATTATGCATACATGTCTACCGGGGCACTTCAAACTTTTGAACAATCTCTCTTCCATTTATTTTGTGATGAATGTTCGGTGCGGTCTGAGAAGATGCTGCAAGGTTTGTGGTTTGGTTTGAAGCTTACCAAATGCATTTACTTTAATATCTGCTGGGACTTGCAACAAACCCATTTTGTGAGCATCCTATTATCACTATACCTTGAGAGGCCACATTTCTTTAAGGCATTTAAAAAAAAAATGGTTCAGCTCCATGTTTTGAATATATGCATAGCAGAGCGCACCTACTTTAGAATATATGCCCAAAAGCCTCACTTTTAGTTATGCTTCGATGGTTGTCCTATGTTGTTTTGATGTTTGCATTCTTGCGTAGGGAAGTGAAGTGTCGGTCATGGTCAGAGAATGTGGTTTTAAACTTGTGTGTATCCTGCAATCATTTCATCCCACAAGATGACATTTCTTTGAATCAAATAGCTCCTGTGCATGGTTGAAAATGGGAGGACAGTGGCAAAGATTGTGGAGTCTAGTTTCACATCTGATAGTTGTATTTGCTATAAATTTTTAAAGACTTTTCAACAAACCCGTTTTGTGTATACTGCACTCATTGCATTGCATGAGATCATATTTCTTTGAGGTTGATTGTCAGCAGTTCATGGGCCTTAGGTATCTCGCACGCACTAGGAGGATGCTAGCGAAGGTTGTTGAGTCTAATTTTACACCTGCCATCTGCATTTCCTTGCAAGTTTCTAAAGCCTTTTCAACATGCCCATTCCGTGCATATCATGTAATCATTGTATTCCATGAGATCACTTCTTAAAAGAGTGTTATAAAGAATGTATTTGTGTGTAGTAGGCGAAGCATGCAATGCTTTCTTCAAATTGTTTTCTGTGTGATATTGTGAGATTGAAGTGAGTGAAGGTTGGAGATGAAGCTTAAAACTGCAAAAAATAATGGTTGTCGTGCTTGGTTTCATTTGCGCACCATGCATACATATTTATTCAAGCGGTTGTAACTACCATATTCACTCTTGTATGCCACAATCAAGACTTCGAGTTTAGTATTCGTTGAAATAGCAACCTTTTATTACTAACACCTCTTCTTGATGATTCAGTTGCCAGCAAAACTTGTTTGATGTTAAAAATGGTGAATTGTATGGGACGTGAAGGTGATAGGAGGCCGTAACCGTTTTATATAGATTTCTTCTTTCATCAACATTTCATATGGTTTTCACAACCTTATCGGAGCTAAACAACACTTTTGAAACCAAGGAAAACTTCTAACAATAGAAACTTTAATGCCTTTTCGAGAGTTTGTTTTTCTTTTCCAAAGTTCTATCAATGTTTTGTGGAGTTTCAAAACCTACCACTTTCTCCGAAATAAGTTTTAAAACGTGCAAGTTGAATATTTTTTGAAAAAGTGAGTATTAGTTGATGATAACGGAGAGCCCCTTCGTCAGTGTTTTGTGATACTTTCAAAAGTAACAATTTCTCTTTGTCGGAGGTTTATGAGACTTTAGTAAGTCTTGATGAACGTCGATGAAGATTTTTGATAAGAGAATCTTTTGTTTTGCCTTTGCCATTTTAAAATGCCTTAAAAATTTAATAAGAGTGCCCATAATTAATACTTTAATGCTTTCCTCGATATTTTAACTCTTATTATATTTTAAGCAAACCATTATCAAACTCCATGGCGCAAAATCTTCATAAAACTTATCTGAGGTTCGCTAATACCAGAAAAAGGAAATTGGCATAACTTGTGATAGGAATAATATTTTCTCATGAAATTTTGACACAGTGTCTGAAATGGCAATATGAAACCACTAATCAAAAGATTTTGCTCCAATGTGCAAAGAACTCCTGCTTTAATTATTTCCCAAAATTGACATCAGAAAATGAGAAGCTTGAAATATCCCAAACCATGAGATGTCCCGATATGGAAACTTGTCAGATTAGGCGAAAGGGAGACACGAACACTGCCATAAAAGTATTTTGCACCATCTATTACAGATTTCAAGATTTTAATTATTTTCATAGAAAGCCACAAACTAGATAAGTGCATCTGAGAACTTGAGTGAAAAAATAAGTGACCCTCCTCTAAAGTGATGTTGTTGTACAAAGTTCAATGCAGGGAAGCAGATTGTGACATCTCAGCAATAATTTATTTGAAGGACTCACATGGGAAAAATGTGACATTGACATTTTGCAATCAAAGGTGACTTGGCGAAAAGGGTTTAATGCATGATCAGGTTTGTCATTTGGACACAAAAAGTTTAAATTTTGAATTGCAAAAATAGGGTCAACAACTGGCTCTAACTGGGGACAAGGATTGTAAAGGACGCAAGACAAACCCAGAATCTTAACCGGCAAAGATCAGTGCATGATCTATTGGGCAATAGAGTCAATGAAAGGGAGAAAATACTAGAGCAACTCAAAGGGCATGGACAAGCCAAAAATGAAACAAGGAGAGGAACAAAACAGCAGGAAATGAAACAGGCCCAAAAACTCCTAATTAACCTATTTACAAAAATAGAAAACAATTTGTCTCGTTGATTAAAATGTTTTAGATGTTTCCCATTATAGGGAAGGGGCAACTGTGTTCCATCCATGTATGCAAGATAGAAAGAATTCTCTCCACATGCTCCTCTGATCCGGAATGGTTCTTCAATGACCACTGGTTTGAGTGGCATAGCTGCAAGTTGTACTTTTCCTTTAAACCGTTGACATGACTCACATTTATTAACCCATTCATTTGCATCACAAAACATGTCGGGCCAATAATAGCAATTCCTCATAGTTTTAAATGTTGTGACTGAAGAGGAGAAATGTCCCCCACATGCTTCATTGTGGAAACTCTGGAGTAACTTCTTCTGCTGCTCTTTATCTACACATCTCAAGAATGTACCATTGATCCCTTTCTTATAGAGAATATTACCCCAAATGATATATTTTGCAGCTTTTAACTTGATAGTTCTTTTCTCTTTTGGAGTTAGATGAGTCGGGCATTCTCTATATGTAAGAAAATATGCTATATTCAAGAACCATTCATCTGTCAATCCTGCAAAAAACACTTGAGGCAGCTCGGCATTCTTTTCTGGGGATTCTCCAACTGTGCCATTTTCAACTATGAGCTTACATAAGCCTCTCCCTCGTACCAATTTGGTTGGCTTAATATCAATATCGTATTCTTGAACTTTGGTAATCCAAGAAGCCCTTTTATTGATACCTATTTCTTGCTGGGTAAGAATGGTTTTGATTGAAGTGTCTAATACAAAAACCTTAGAATGCGAATTGAGGATATAAAACCTGAAATGTTTTACTGCCTTGACCACTGCTTAAGCATGCTTTTCTGCTAGAGAATAATTCAGCTCATGCTTTTTCAGAGGAACACTCATAAATGCAATAGGTGCTTCTATATGATCATCATTTTGTTGAGTCAAGATAGCAGATAAAGTATGTTCCAACTTGCATTACAATATATAATGAAATCTTTGGAAAAATTAGGATGAACTAAAACTGGAGCATTTGCAATTGCATTTTTAATATCTTGGAATTCCCTTTTGCCTTGTTCAGTCCATTTGAAGACCACTTTATCTCTCATCATGTCTACAATGTGGTGAGTTAATTCAGAGAAATCTGGTACGAATCTCCTCAAGAAATTGATTTGGCCAAAGAAAGACCTCACTCCAGGTTTGCTTGATGGTAATAGCAATGTCTGGATAGCTTCAACTCATTCAGGATCAATCTGAATCCCATCTTTAGACACAATGTGCCCTAGCAATTTTCCTTCAGTAACCCCGAAAATGGACTTCTTGGGGTTTAGAGAGATTCCTTGTTTGCGGCAACGCTGTAAGACCATCTCTAGATGTTGAATATGGTCTTCTCTTCTTCTTGAAAAGACAGTGAGATCGTCCAAGTACACTACAATAATCTTGTTTTTCATGTCTCCAAAGGAGAGGTCCATTGCACGTTAGAACGTTGTACCGACATTGATCAATCCAAATGGCATTCGATTGTAGGCCAGAGTTCCCCAAGGTGTTGTGAAAGCAGTTTTATGTTGATCCTCTAAGACAACTTGTATCTGATTTTACCCAGAAAAACTATCAAGTATTGACATCATTTCAGCTCCAGCAACAGTTTGCAAAACATGGTCCATCACGGGTAGAGGGTAGTTGTCTTTCAAAGATGCTTGGTTAAGATTGCGAAAATTGACGCAAATCCTTATTTCACCATTCTTTTTCCTCACAGGTACTATGTTTGTTACTCAAGTTGAATGATGAATGGGATATATAATTCTGGCCTTTAACATCTTATCAATCTCTGCAAAGATAGCACCAACAACTTTAGGATTGAATTACCTCTGCTTTTGTTTAAAACGAGTGGCCCCAGGTTTAAGAGTGATATAATGCTGAAATTTGACCAACAGGGCGATGAGCTTCTTTCTTTCATCTGGCGAACATGGTTTGCCGATGCAAACAATTTTAGGATCATCTTCAGTGCCTATGTTCACCTTATCATATTGAGAAAGATTGGGATTGTTCTCTTGAGCCTTATTCTTCAAATAACGATCGTGTTTATCAAATAGGATCTCTAGAGTAATCAACCCCCTTGGGATGGTATTCCCCTTTAATTGCAACACTTCATCTTCTGCAGAAGTCTCACTTCCTTCAAATAACAAATTGACAAAAGTACAGGCCTTCTCCAAAAAAGACACGATATGTTTATCATCATCAAAAACCTGCCAATGTTTATAATTATTGGGCACGCTTGGTCGGTACACCAATTCAATCTTATATTGATCTTTATTGAACTTCGGATGTGGAAGTAATAGAGCTGCAGAAATAGAAAGGCAGTCAGCTTTAGAATTGAGAGCTCGAGGAATTGCTTCTATGGAGAATGCGTTAAAGAACTCTATTTGATCCCATACTAAGTTTCGGTATTTTCTCAACTTGTCGTTCTTTGTTTGAAACTGATTTCTTATTTGCTTGACAACCAATTCTACATCTCCGAGCACTCTCAATATTTTGATTCCTTTTTCTTTGGTAGTTTCGAGGCCTAGAAGGAGCACCTCATATTCTACCATATTATTAGTGTTGTCGAAAACCAATTTGAAAGCCATAGGAAACTTCTTCCTTGTAGGTGAAATAAGAACAATTCCAACCCCTGAGCCGAAAGAATAACAACTATCGTCAAATTCCATAGTCCAAAGGCTAGAAGACATGTCAAGAGAGATAACTTCAGGGGCTACCTCATTTTCCTGCATGAGCATATATGTACCCAGTCCAGTTTCTTCATATAGTATCTCCGCCCTTGGATCATCTGATTTTAGGACTGTATACTTGGCCTTGGGTTCTAGATTTAGCCTGACTTTCTTTCCATTGATTGGGATCAAGGCATGGGACCAATCTAGTTGTATTTCTCTGCCTAAATCCTTACAGAAACTTCTACTAAGCAGCATGCCATAACTCGCAGGAATGTCAACAACTAGGATTGTAAGCTTTAGTTTCTTTTGGGGGAAAGTGGCTAAAGTGACTTGTGCATCTTTAAGTTGACCTACTAATGGGACCATTTTAGACTCCATTGAGTAGACTTTGCCTGATGGTTTATTTAATCACAATCTGAGAGCATGAGCAACCTTAGCGAGCATAACATTGTCAAAAACACCAAAATCTATTATGCAGTTGCTTAGTTTACATCCATCTATATATAAAGAGACATAGAATGGGTCAGGCTTATCTAGGAGAACAACATTTACCAGTGGGGCATCATTTTGTGGAGATTCACCGAAGAGATCATCATGTGAAAGTTCTTCGTGTTGTGAGTCGTTTGACTGTTGATGTATTGAAGAAGAAGGATCAGGTTTTCCTTTAACAATATGCAACAATCTCTCCAACTGATGAGGATTTGACTTTAAGTAATCAAGTTGAGAAATTTGCACCTTTGTTTTCTTGCAATGCTCTATGAAATCAAATGCATCATCAGGAAGGGGAAATGAATCACCAGGAGGGGAACCTTGTGTACCTTTATCTTTCATGGCAGTAAGAGGTTGATTCTCTAGAGGATGTTTTCTTGTTAGAATCTTAGGAGTATTTTCTAGAACTTTATGGGTAGATTCAACTTTGGCTTTTCCTTCATTCTTCTGATACTAATTTCTTTTGAAGACATTACAAGAATGATTGTTAATTTCGTGAACCTCTTCTCTTTCATTATCAGACTCATACTCAAGAAAGTTGATTGTGGGTTGGCCATAGGTCTCATTTGTCTTGTCTTCTTGAGAGAGATACTCTTCTATTTTCTTGCTTGATAGATTCATCCGCATGAACCTTGCCATTTTAGGACAAGTGCTTCCATCATGGTCAGTAGTCAGATGAAAATCACACATAGCCGCAGTTTGGTTCTGACTGGAAGAAGGATGTTCAATAGCTAGTCTTTGTGCTGGAGGAGGAAGCCTAGGTGGCTTGTTCTACTGATATGGTACATAATTTCTCCTGGGTATATCTTGATATAGCAGAGGTGGATTATGTGGAAGTTGTTTCTTAAGCAGGAGCAAATCATTGGCTAGCTTCTGAATCATTGGGTCTGTAGTAGATGGATTAGAAGACTGTGCCTTCCCTTTCTGCAAGTCTTTATTCCATTTTCCAGCAGTCAATAAATCATCTTCAATTTCAATGGCCATGGTCTGTGCAGCTTCCAAATCAGCCACTTGTGCTCTTCTCAAATGAAAACTTATATCTGGAGGTTGCGCATTTAGAAAGAAACACTTTTGATTCTGCACAGTTGGTCTTTTAGCATTTTCAATTCTATTCACCAACTTGTTAAAACAAGCCACAAACTCCCGCATCGGCTCATGAATCTCTTTCTTCATTTGAGTAAGTTGTGCTAATAATGCATCCTCATCTTCAGCGCTTTTGAAATGGTCTTCGAACTTTTGGCGCATAGTCACCCATGAGTTTATAGTTCTGGCAGGCAAATGTTGAAACCATTCTGCTGCTCCTTCAGTCAAAGATTCTACAAACAATCAGATAGAAACATCTTCGTGCATAACACCTAGAACACCACATGCGACAAAGAAGGCATTAATGTGCTCATCTGTAGAAACTTTTCCATCTCCAGTGAATTTGGGTAAAACTTTCCCGTATCCATGTGGTAAGTCATGCAACTAATTACCCAAGGTGAGGGGACCAATAGCTGCTCCCCAAGGCATGGGTTGAGCCATTTGTAGTGGTGGAGTTGGTTGAAGATTTATGACAATAGGAACTGCAGTCCCATGCAAGGTCAATACTTGGTAAGTGGAAGAGGAGACAAAGGTTCTAGTAGGACTTCTTGCGGGTGAAGGAGGTCTACTAAAAGGTTTAATATTCCTTCTTGGGGGAATAAAAGATTGAGAAAAATCAAGACTTGCTAGCTTTTCAAAATCAGGGTCAAAGATACCCTTTTCATGGTCTCCTCTGGTATACCTCTTGGCGGCTAGGTTGCTTTTGAGCAGGATTCATAGGGTGATATTCTTGAACAAGTCGAATAGGTGGACCAACTTTTCTATCCCTCCTTGGAGCTATTTGAATAGAAGCATGTATGTTAGTTATTTCCAATTCCTCTTCTACGGTGCCTTGAGCTATTAATCGAGCACGAACAAGAATTTTCGTTCCTATATCTTCTTCTTCATCAAGTACCACGTCTACTTCTTGATATTGGTGATTTGACCTCCTATATCTCCAAGCCAATACTCATAAGTTAGTAATTATATCTTCTTGCTCAAGGTCCAACCAATTAACATTAGGTTGTAAAACAGGTCCAGCTCTACATTGTAGCAACATATTTATTGATCAAAAAGATTTTCTTTGAACACATTAAGATGACTTTTTCCAAACAAAAGAAGTATGTTCGAATAGTCCCCAGTAGAGTCGCCAAAAATCTGTTGGTAAACAGATTTGTTTCTATTAAGTAATCTTCTTGAGTAACTCCATTTCGCCCTTGGATCAGCAACAAACTATTCACAATAATTGAAGAATCGCAGAACAATGTCGATTCCTCTCTGCATTTGAGAGCGGCAGCTCCCTCGTATGATGGGGGTATATAGATTTTTTGGGGTTATAAGAACAAAACAAATCGAATAACGAAAACTAATGAGGAAATGACAAATAGTCTTATCGATTCAAGTTCCACACATTCAAGTTGAGATACCAAAACTTGACATGATAATCTTTTCCACATGCAACGTTTAAAGTAAAGCAAATGGTTATCATTGATGAAACATACGAATATCAACAACAACACATAAGATTGGATTGAACACACATCCAAAATATTTCTTTATTGTTTTCTTGCTTGAATAATACTATTCGAGTCCTTCATACAATGCCTTGCAAAAAAGTGGAACCCCCTTTGATTGAATTACAAAGAAGTATATACAGGTGAGGCTAGTAACCACTTAAGGTAACTAACTTAACCACTTTTATAACTACTTAGAATAACTAACTCTTTAAGTGCACCAATTTGAAATAACTTTCTTTTCAAAAAGATAGTTACTTAGAGTAACTACCCAATTTTGGCACTTAAGAGATAACTACCTTGAGAGAAAGAATTAAGATAAACCTAACTATACAATAAAAAGAGATGAAGACTCGAACAGGAAAAATTCAATCATGAAGATTATTTACAAAACAAGTCAAAATCATGACCTGAGCTACACACAAACACATAAAAAATGAGAACTATATAATATGCAACATTGTATTTATTCCATGCTCGTCGAAGGTGCCGTTGATGGAGATGTCGATTCTAGAAACTGATCCTGTCGACCGGATTCTTTTTCTTTGAATATTCTGAAATGTTTTATGGCTGGAGTAACTGATTTCCCTTTAGGAATCAGGATATTAGCTATCCTCATCTTCCAGGTTTTTAGGTTCTTGTGGATGTTGCTTAACTCGGACACCATACTCGATATTTGGGAAATAGAAATCTTTAAGGAAGTATAGGTGTCAATCAATTTGTCCATTGTATTTTCATTGAAGACTTGTCTATTGAAGAGTTGTTGATCAACCATGTTCTGAAAATCATTTTGTATCACTTGAGAATCTTCCATCAATGATGCATTTGGGAGGATGGTGGTAAGTTGATTCTGGAGTTTTGCACACACTTGATCACAAGCAAGTATAAGCTTTTCTTGCTCCGTTGAAACTTGGTTGATAATTACCAGCTTCCAACTTATACTTTCCAACCAGATTTCTAAGTAGTTCTCCTCCGTATTAGGTAGGATTTTCTCTGCTACAAGGATGTTAACATTAATTTCCATCATCTTCCTAAAATCATTCATGATATCTTTCCAAGATGCTTCTTCTTTTCTAACATTTTTCAAGTCCTTTTCAATGGTCTGCACTTGACTAAGGCCTCATCATGAACAACCTTTGCTTTAACAAAGAAATCAGATGCAATGGACTTGACCTTCTCCACCCAACTTTCGGTTATTTTGCCATAAACCTAGTATTTTTGGAGATTATCAATAACACCTCTTTCAATTTCTCCTTTTGGGCCCGAGATGATTGATTGGTGATCAACATTGAGTGGCATGGTAGAAGTGTCAACTATGGACTTCAAGTAGGAAGACAAGTTCTGCACTTGTTGTTTCAGTTGATCCTTTGACTGCTTCTCTTTCTCAGTCCTTTCTACTAGCTTTGTGGCTACCACATTGAAGTTTTGTATGTCAGCTTCATGAGTAGATGGACCCATATCAATTTTTGTCATAACAAAATTTGCAGGGGTGGCTTCATTTACATGTTTTTCAAAGATGGGCCGAGCTATCTCTAGACACATATTTCGTGAATTCGAAATAGTCTTTATTCCTGAAGTCACTTTGATCTTTTTTGGTTTCTTAGATCTCCTGAAAAGATCAGATACTGTGTTGAATTCAGGAACAACTAACTCCTCCAACCTTCTCTTTTTCACTAGACTTTGTTCCAACCATGGGAGGGAAGGATTTTCTGAGAGCTCTTGTACATTTTGTTGTCCAGGTACTAGTGAGATTGCTCACTCTCTAACTTCTTCTGCTTGATATACTGGATTCCTTGGGGAAGAAGGTTCCATAACTGAAGTAGGATGTTGTACTTCATGATGAGGAGATTGAATGAGGATTGAAGGTGAAATAGTTGGTATGCCCTCATCAAACCTTGAATCATCCAGGACTTCTACTGGATCTTGTTCTTTCTCTTCTCTTGAAGTAGAGTCCACCTCTTTATTCTTTGATCTTGATTTCTTCTTCTTCTGTTTGGGCTCATCTCCGCATGTGTTTTGGAGATTATTCCTTCTTGGAGGATCTTCCTCTCCACTGCTTCCTTGAGTATTCTGATGAGAAAGAGCATCCATAGCTGGTGTTTGAGAAGGAACTGATGAAGTAGAACTGTCTTGATGGTCACTTCTTCTCCTTGGTGTTTCCTTTCTACTTGTTGGTCTTGTAGCAGCCATTTGAGCTATCTTCTTTCTGATCCAAGCTTCTGACTTCTTGATCACAAAATTGGTTCTTTCTCTAACATCTCTAACCTCTGGATCTGCCTAATTCATAGTAGGAAGAGGCTGAACCTGGATCTCTTTAAAATAGAAGGGATCAATCAGATCTGATTCATCATCTTCAATACCTTCAATGATCCATTCCATCTTGAAATCACATATTTGTTTCAGGGTGAATCTCGTCCAATCTCTTTTTCTGACTTTGAATTCATCTTCACAGTCTTCCCAAAAGTCTTCAATATTAGGGAAATGAAGATACCCAGGACCGAGTTTCAGATTATTCTTGACATAGTCTTTGCTATCAAAAGGGAATCTCATCTAGTATGTGTACAAATTGATCTTAGCTAGAGCCTTCTCCAGATTTTCTACTCTTGTGCTAGACTCACATCTATAATGACCGAGGCAAATAGGGAAGGCAACTCCTTTGTTCTTCTTATCTCTGCATTTCCTTTGGACTGACACCAGCTGTCTACAAAGCTCAATCAAAACAAGTTTATCATCCACGTATTTTGGCAACTTATAAGGATAGCCATCGAATCCTCCTACTCGAAGGTAGGTGAATCTTGGAAACTGAATGGAGTAACTTCCATACTTCTTTATCAATAGTGTTGCTTCTTTCGATATTCTGATAGCCGTATTTCTTTGAAGAAGTCTCACTGCTAGCATTGTAAAGGCATCATTCACTCATCTGAAATACACAAAACTCTCCTCTAGCTGTAGCTGTTTGTAGTAGTTGTAAATATGTGTCTCCTAATTCAGAACACCAATAGTACTCAAACCTGGCCATGTCCTCAAATTAGCGATTGCATATATCAAATAGGAAGACATGTGGAAGCATTGACTTGTCTTGAAGTGGATCAACTGATTATGTATGCAATCACTAATAAGACGGCCCCAATCAATGAATTGTTTTCCAGTAGATATGACCATGATGAAAAGGTACATCCACATCTCGAACTCAGTTGAATCGGGACTGTCTGTTAATCTGTGGAGTAGGGCTATCAGATGAAAGATTTATTTAATAAAAAGAGAGCGATGAAGCATCTTGGGAAGCTGAGACTGTCCACCTCTGGATTTCACCATCCATTCTTTAGCTAAGTTGTTCAAACATTTGCTTCTATTATCACTGAAATACTTATAGGCTTTTTGCTTATCAATACAAGTGAATTTTTCCTTGTATGGCAGTCGGAGAATGATGGCGATGGAAATTCCATCAAGCTTGGCCATCAAGCGCCTGTCAACAGTCCTAATTTCACTTGCTTCAGGGTTGTAGCTTTTTGCACATTCTATCACTAATTCTGGACACTGCACTGCTATAGGAAAGCAAGCCGCATCAACTAGACCACTTTGAGCTATCTTGTGGGACAATTTTGACCGATCTCCTTCCGTTAATGATTTTCGGATGTCCTGCAGGTTTATGTGCCCCATTTTAGTGTCGTTCACCTCTGGAAGCATAGTGTCAATCATCAGAGCATATTCATAGTCCTAAGATTTGTACTTCATGATGACACTTTTGCAAATTTTACACTGTCTTTATTGATGCAACTGAAGCTTTGTTTTTAAAGCATTTTCTAAAAAGAATTCTCTCCAGCAGGTTGCATTTATGTAGAAATTTCTAGTCTTTTCAGAAAAATTTTATATACATATCCTGTTCGAGAGCTCCTACTTTTGCACAGGCGTGGAGGTGATTTTATGCCTGCCAACTGCATCTGATTGAAAATTTCTAAATCTTCTCTACAAAGCCATTTTGTGCACATCTCATTGCCACTGCATTCACTGAGACGATATCTGCTTTGAGGCATTCATTTTGTCTAGATATTCATGTGCTCTATCTAGGTGTCAAGTTTACAACAAAAATCTTTTCAAAGCTCCCATTTTTTAGCATAAGCCGATTGCATTCATTTGAAAATTGCTGACGCCTTCAGCAAATCAACTACGCCATTTATTGAGACCACATTTCTTTCAAGCAATTTGCCAGACAATTCACATGCTTTGTCTATACTTACACATTATGCATACATGTCTACCGGGGCACTTCAAACTTCTGAACAATCTCTCTTCCATTTATTTTGTGATGAATGTTCATACCCTGTTCGAAAACCCCCATTTGGGCACGGTCTGAGAAGATGCTGCAAGGTTTGTGGTTTGGTTTGAAGCTTACCAAATGCATTTACTTAAATATCTGCTGGGAACTTGCAACAAACCCATTTTGTGAGCATCCTATTATCACTATACCTTGAGAGGCCACATTTCTTTAAGGCATTTTTAAAAAAATGGTTCAGCTCCATGTTTTGAATATATGCATAGCAGAGCGCACCTACTTTAGAATATATGCCCAAAAGCCTCACTTTTAGTTATGCTTCGATGGTTGTCCTATGTTGTTTTGATGTTTGCATTCTTGCGTAGGGAAGTGAAGTGTCGGTCATGGTCGGAGAATGTGATTTTAAACTTGTGTGTATCCTGCAATCATTTCATCCCACAAGATGACATTTCTTTGAATCAAACGACTCCTGTGTGTGGTTGAAAATGGGAGGACACTGGCAAAGATCGTGGAGTCTGGTTTCACATCCGATAGTTGTATTTGCTATAAAGTTTTAAATACTTTTCAACAAATCCGTTTTGTGTACATTACACTCATTGCATTGCATGAGATCATATTTCTTTGAGGTCGACTATCAGCAGTTCATGGGCCTTAGGTATCTCACACGCGCTGGGAGGATGCTAGCAAAGGTCGTTGAGTCTGATTTTACACCTACCATCTGCATTTCCTTGGAAGTTTCTAAAGCCTTTTCAACACACCCATTCTGTGCATATCATGTAATCATTGTATTCCATGAGATCACTTCTTAAAAGAGTGTTATAAAGAATGTATTTGTGTGTAGTAGGCGGAGCATGCAATGCTTTCTTCAAATTGATTTTTGTGTGATACTGTGAGATTGAAGTGAGTGATCGCTGGAGATGAAGCTTAAAACTACGAAAAATAATGGTTGTCGTGCTTGGTTTCATTTGCGCACCATGCATACATATTTATTCAAACGGTTGTAACTACCATATTCACTCTTGTATGCCACAATCAAGACTTCGAGTTTAGTATTCGTTGAAATAGCAACCTTTTATTAGTAACACCTCTTCTTGATGATTCAGTTGCCAGCAAAACTTGTTTGAAATTAAAAACGATGAATTGTATGGGACGTGAAGGTGATAGGAGGCCGTAACCGTTTATGCAAATTTCTTCTTTCATCGGCATTTCATATAGTTTTCACAACCTTATCGGAGCTAAACAACACTTTTGAAACCAAGGAAAACTTCCGACGATAGAAACTTTAACGCCTTTTCAAGAGTTTGTTTTGCTTTTCCAAAGTTCTATCAATGTTTGGGGAGTTTCGAAACCTACCACTTGCTCCGAAATAAGTTTTAAAACGTGCAAGTTGAATATTTTTCAAAAAAGTGAGTATTAGCTGACGATAATGGAGAGCCCCTTCGTTGGTGTTTTGTGATACTTTCAAAAGTACCAATTTCTCTTTGTCGGAGGTTTATGAGACTTTAGTAAGTCTTGATGAACGTCGATGAAGATTTTTGATAAGAGAATCTTTTGTTTTGCCTTCGCTATTTTAAAATGCATTAAAAATTTAATAAGAGTGCTTTCCTTGATATTTTAACTCTTATTATATTTTAAGCAAACCATTATCAAACTCCATGGCGCGAAATCTTCATAAAACTTATCTGAGGTTCGCTAATACCAGAAAAAGGAAATTGGCATAACTTGTGATAGGAATAATATTTTCTCATGAAATTTTGACACATTGTCTAAAATGGCAATATGAAACCACTGATCAAAAGATTTTGCTCCAATGTGCATAGAACTCCTGCTTTAATTATTTCTGAAAATTGATGTCAGAAAATGAGAAGCTTGAAATATCCCAAACCATGAGATGTCCCGATATGGAAACTTGTCAGATTAGGCGAAAGGGAGTCACGAACACTGCCATAAAAGTATTTTGCACCATCTATTACAAATTTCAAGATTTTAATTATTTTCGTAGAAAGCCGCAAACTGGATAAGTGCATCTGAGAACCTAAGTGAAAAAATAAGTGACCCTCCTCTAAAGTGATGTACAAAGTTCACTGCAGGGAAGCAAATTGTGACATCTCAGCAATAATTTATTTGAAGGACTCACATGGGGAAAACGTGACATTGACATTTTGCAATCGAAAGGTGACTTGGCGAAAAGGGTTTAATGCATGATCAGGTTTGTCATTTGGACACAAAAAGTTTAAATTTTGAATTGCAGAAACATGGTCAACAGGAATCGTGGCACAGAGGTACACTGAACTCATGTCTGGTCCCCAGGGTGATTAACCCCCATAAACGCAACCCAAGAAGCCTTGTCCTCATAGGACTCACTAATAGGAAGAGCCAAAGGTTGTCCCCTCACAGGGACTCCAAGAATGCGATATACATCATACAGAGTGATAGTCCACTCTCCAGAAATCTATGGGAACTTGAATGTGTTTCTATCTGCATCCCAGTAAGTCAAAATGTTGCAACATATGCGTGATACAGGCTAAATCACAGGTACATGGCAAACTCTAGCAAGACCTGCCCTCTTTAGTATAGCACGATCCTCAGTAGTCAGTGAAGCAAACATCCCTGAGAGCCACCCTTGCTCTCAGCAAGCATTCCATCAAATACGCATGTCCTGTAAAATCACAAGAGAACTCTAGATTAGATCTCGTAAACTCATAAAATCCCTAAAAATCGTAAAACTGCAGAAAACCTTACACAAAAAAATCACATAAACCTTCATAAATTGCAATAAACAGGTAGATTCAATGACCAAATCATGTCAGATCAAAGCGAAACGAGCGTTAAACAACATCATATGCAGTCAAAAATCAGTCCAACAGGGTCGCCCCCGGGCGACCTAGGTGTCTTTCAAGATCTACCCCAGGGGACCCTGCCTGACAAAAGGGGCGACCCTAGGAGCGAATCCCTCAAGCAAAAATCACTCTAAAAAACTAATTTCTCGACCGATTTCAGAAAACGAAAGATCACTCGTACTCTAAACAACGAGACAAACGCAATGCAATAGAGAAAATCACAAAAGACAGACAATTTTAAGAGATTTTTCACAAAATGCAAGCTAGGGTTTAAAGAGGAGTTTTTCACTGACTGCATACTCAATTCTCCGCGGCTGAAAAAGAGGTGGCCATCTCTACAATCTCCTCAATGATACCTCTCTTTCGACTGCTCACGAACGATTCCGTCGTTGTTCTGCTCCGATCTCACAATTTGGCTTAATTTGTTTGCCCTTAGCTTAGTTCATTTTATGCATTTTCGATTAGTTCTTTGCTTTTATGCATCCGTTTTGTGCATTGTTTTGCGTGCTTTCATCCCAATAGGTCCAAACCGACAAAGGCAAGCAACTAGTTGAACTCAAGCGATCTATGGTAAGATTTGTCATTTTAGTTTTCATCATTTACTTTGATATATTTAAATGTCGGATTGACACTAGTTATTGCAGGCACAAATTGCTAGAAAATCGACATGTAAGGCCTAGTTTGGGAACGGTACCTACCTTTCATGTAGACTACCGTCCCCAAGGGGACAAATATGTAAGCACAAAAATCACGCACTGCCTCCTCGAGGACCCCTATGATGATTCAAATCTTTGTCATGTACATGTAAGCGTGAAATAATGTCCTTTAAGTAGCAGGCCTCTTGATGACGTGTCCCTTTTTCTTGTCTTGTGTTGTTTCTTCCTTGTCGATTTCTCTCTTTCCCCGTTTGCGACGTTTTTCAACACTTGTTGCGACACTTGTCGATTTACAGTTTATGGCTTTCAACTTTGATCCTAAGCCTTGTGAGAGTCTTGTAGGTGAGTTTTCACCTCTCCCCTTTGTTTTTCCTCTAGTGCACCTCCTAGAAGCCTTCTAAAGGTCTCCTTTTCCATCTCCTGCTTTCGGTTTTTAGTTTTGTCGAACCAATCCAAATCTCCCCCTATTATTTCTAGATCTCCCCCGGGAGATCCTACTGACGCAAGTGGAAATTTGGGTTCTTCCACATGACTGACCTGTTTCTTGATGCAGAACCTGTCCTTTTCCTCTCTTCTACCATCTCCCAACCTATTTTTCTACATTTGACTCTTTCCAACCCCGATCTCCCTCGGGCGACCCTACTGGTGAAAGGGGCAACCCTGTCGTTTTTTAAGCCGCGGAAAAACTCGAGTTTCTCTCCCATTTTTGCTCTGTTCTCACCCGTTTTTCTCTCTGTTTGCATGGTTTTTGATTCCTGATATAGAGTTAACTATTTCATGCACCCACATATGCATAATTAGCTCTATTTGATCTCAAATTAACTCTTCAATCAATCTCATGCATTCCCTCACCTCTATTTTCTCTCCAATGATAAACTATCTTTGTTTCATCACTCTCCAATCAGTTGAGTTCACTAGGTAATCAACCTTGTTAACTCCCCAATCTATTCTTGTTAACTCATCAATCTAATGAGTTAACTCTCCAATCAATTCCTTCTTCTAAACCTATAAATACCCCCTCCCTCAAGCACAAAGGGAGCCAAATTCATTGTGCACACAACTCTTGCCAAATTTTGCTCTCCAACTTAGCATTCAAATGCTCTTACAGGACGAAGGTACCTTTTGCTTTATTTGTTCAACCAAGTAGCGTCACGCTGCTTCATTCTATGTCATTGTGTTCAATCCAAGCTCTCATTGAGCTCATACAAGCTTCATCAAAACTCTTTTTTACTTCTTTGGGTCATTTTGTTGTCAAAAGGATCACCTGCTGCCACAGAAGGATTCGAGGTCGCCTATTACAAGGATTGTTGAGGGTAGTAGAGTCAATATATCTTCGTTTCTCTCAAGTTCCTTCATTGTTTTCTTTCAATTCGTAGTAATTAGAGAATCAAATTTGCTCTTGGGAACAATTAAACATTGGTTTTTCCTTGATAGTTAGATCTTGCATGTTAGATTAATCACTTTCATATTTATAGATCTAGTTTGTTAGAAGAAGCATTTTTCCTTTTCTCAGATTAAATTGCATTCAAAATATCGAAAACACAAAAAATATAGGTTAACATTGCATTGGAAAAGTCATATAGGATTGCATACATATTTCCTTTTCATAGATTAGAAGCACTTTTATTTCCAAAATATTCTAAAAAATACCAAAAAGAACGTTTTGCACATCATTTAGTTTGCATGCATATAGAAACATTAGAATAGACAAAATAGCAAACCCTTGATTCCATCACAAGGTAATCACGATTCAAACGATTCCAAACAAACCCTTGGTTTCATCACAAGGTACAAACAAAGTCAAAACACAGATCAAACCCTAGGTCAACAAAACCCTAGGTCAAAACCCCAGATCTGGTTAAGTTTAGTAATTACACAATTTCTTCTCTCTTGATTCACGAATGTGCTTAGGAGTGAGAGGAGAGTGGGTGAGGGCTATCTGTGACGAGATCGAAAAGATTCATCCGAGACCTCAACAAGAAACAATCATTCAACCACAAGGAGACCCATTTGTCATCTTGGTGTTAGAAGAAACTAGACAACATCAGATACAACAAGAACTCTTGCAACACATACAAAGACAAGAGGACATCAACGAAAACAATCATTTACCCACACAAAGGTGGAATCTTAGGAATCCAAACAGAAGAAAAGAAACTAGTGACCCTTCGGGTCATAGGGTTATCTCAACTACAACAACAATCGAGCGAAACATACAACAAAGCACACAACAACAAAGGCCACAATACTTGCCGACCCCTCTCCGCGAAGTCCATCTCTCCAACGAGCCAGACCCCCACCGTGTCTCGCCTCCTCTCAATTAGCTAATTCCACGTGAGCGAGAGTAACATGGCGGATCACCCCATGGCAAGGAGGGAAAGGGTCCGTGTGCGTGCCGAAATCCGACCCGATGGCCCCAGGCAACCGGAGTCACGATTTTGAGCATACAACAAGTGTAAATCATTTGTACTTGTGTTCATCATTTCCGTTGTTTAATTTCAATGATTTGTATGTTTAATTCGTTGTTTCAACATTAGAAAATTATGCATCGAGATTGAAATTTCAACATAATGAACACTGGAAAAAAGCCTAATTGAAACACAAAAATCAAGTCAGTTCAATGCGGCCATTCAATCTCACTTTTGAGAAATTTATCTTACCTCATTCTAGAATTTTTGACAAGAAAGAATTTTTGACATTTTGTTAGTGGCATGCCTCATAAGTGGAAGTTGGAATTCATAAATGACTAAATTCGATTCCATAAGCACATACAATGTATCAAAACAGTTGAAATGTTGAAAAATCACAAATGTGATTCAAGAAGAGAAATAAAATCTCCGGATTTCGAATCCACTTTGTTTGTAGAATTAATAACTGAAGCAGAACAATTCAAGCGATATATGTTTTTGAAGGTTACTTGAAAAACTGAATGATGTTTGCTAATGATAGATAATGACATTGTTTAACTTCTTCCAGACTTCGGTTGATTCTTTGCTTTTGCATAAACCCATACTTGTATAAGAGCAAGAGCCTAAAGATTTTCATGAAATCAGATCACTTAATCTGACATAGCACAACCAGATAATTTACAATAAAAAAGCAATAAGAAAAAGGTGCTTACTCAAGTGAATCATTAGGTCACATAATGTAATGTGTTGATTTCATTTGTTCTGCAGTCCACTATAAAAAACAGAAGAATTCAAGAAGAATGCAAAAAAAATGGAAATGCAATATGAATTGCAAATCTGTCTCATGGTCGTCCCTTCACTAAAAAGCCACATTTCCCCAGGATTATGTCGCAGCTTCGGGCTCCCTTAGATTAGTTGGGCATCAACAGTCAATAGAATACACTCACCAACACCACTGCTATCTGCATTTTAGGTTGCTTCCATTGAAGCACAACGATATACCCTTTGCTAAACCCATAAAGAAAAACAGAGCTACTATCGTGGCTGTGAAAAGAAGAAAAAATGCCACTTTGAAATGCAAACAAGGAAACAGATGTCTGATACACACATAATAGAGCAGCTGCCAGTTGAAAAGCAGTATGCATGCCTTGCAGGTGCCCTTAGCTGCTATTTTCCTTTAATTTTACACATGAAATATAAGCTAATTCACCTGGGAAATTCTTGTTAGGTAATAGGAAAATCAGAAACTAAGAATTAACCACCCTGCAAATAGCCCTAAATTCACTAACATTAGAGAAACATTCTAATTTTGCACGGTGCCCAATGCCAAAAAATAGAGAAAGCTGAGCACAAGTCAGGGACTAAAAAAAGATAATTACGATAAGATCTGTTTATTAATGAACCCCTTTACATTTTCTTTTGTAATAATGAAGGGTAATGTATTAAAAAGTGTTGAAAATTTTGACAGTTAATGTTAGATATGATTATGAGAGGCATTCAAATTACATGTCAACTTCGAAATTGATAAAATAAAATAAAAATCTTGTAGAATCAAGAAACATTTAACCCTGCCAGATTTCAATTTAGTACCGAACTGTATTGTGTATTTATTTTCAAATCATCATTGTTAGTGATCATTCAAGAGAATTCGACGAGGCACTCCTCAAAGATATCCACAAGTGTTTCTTCTAAATTCATGCTCACCAATTTGGGGTTTGTCCTCTCTGCCCTTACTATGCTTCTCTTAGGAGGATTTGTTTGGAAACCTTTGATGTTGGCTTTCATTTTTCAATAGGGTGCTTGGGTTGGAATTCCAAGCCACTCCTCAAGGATGTCAGACTAATATCAGTCAGAGAATAATTTATGAGACATGGAAAAGAACTAGAATTGGTGGGGTATAAAAGACAAGTCACCAAATAAAAATATCAGAATTTCAATAAGTCTCAAAGTTGCGTTTATTGCTCTTCAAACTTCCTAGCTACTGCATACTGAAATCTCGTCGCAATGTTTAAGTTCAATCCCACACTCAAGGTCATAGTTAACATGCAGCCCTACCCCCAACTAAATGAGGATATTGTTGGGCCATTCGTTTAAGGAGATTATGTTCGAAAGAGTGGACTATTGGCTTGGAAACATTGGCTGCAAGAGTAATCATGCATTTAGGAATAGCTAGTACAGCAGAGCAGGAATCGTAACATTCGAGGCTTCTAATACATATCACAGCATTTTAAATATATTATATCTGTGAATGGCTTGGAGTATAGGTTATATTATGACATACATCAGATTTCCTACAAATACAAAACAGCTGTGGCATTTTAGGATGTATGTGCCAAAATTCATACAAGATGGGTCTATGTTCTCCTATAGTTAATAGCAAGTTGCAGCCCTATGATGAGTTACGCAAAAGTGCAATCCATGAATATTAACTAACTTGAAAGATCTTGATGCAGGACCATCCTCCACCCCTCCTAGCTGGGACCCACAAGGCAAACTAAGCGATTAATTTCCACCTAATTTGAGCAGTCCTTTTGGATTATAGGTGGCTGACCGTTTAAATTTTCTCTAACATATTCTCTGAGTGGTACTGGCCTATTTAATGTGGTAGTTACAAGACAGAGGTCCACGTCTTGGTAAGTAAAGGCTTACACTTATTTTGGACCTGTCATTGCAGCTGATAGTGGAGGTAAACTAATTTTGGAGCTATTCGACCATATAGAGGAGTAATACTCCATGCTGGGAGGTATCACGGAAAAGAAAGAAGTTGTAGACTTATGACAGTCAAATCTGGAGGAAAATCGGAGTTAAGTGGATTAAAAGTAATTGTGTGGTGATTTGTTTGGTTGTATTGTCATGTCAATCCAGAATTCAGTGTGGAAATAGCTGTATGAAAGTAGATGTTGAAGTTTCTGAGTAGGAGAGAGTTAGTATAGATTATGTGAAATATCTCTAACCAAAATTGCAATCTTCTATTGATTTTCTTCGCACAAAATGTTTACTGATTCACACTAGTTCACATAAACACCATGGTTTCTCCAGCACATGCTAGTTATGTAAAAATTATCAGATCTGAATTTGAAATCACATTCAGAAATTTGGATAAGAACACAGATATGAATACTAATAATTTATAGAAATAGAATAACCATTTTGCTGGGCACTATATTATTTATCCATGACGCCAAATCAATACAAGATCAATATATGGATTTCAAATGCTGCCAACAATCTATCAGTTCACACCTGCTGTTTGATGTAAAGAATTTGTCCTTAATATGCCCTGGCAATGGCTGGAATAACTTGTAGCTATCTTGTCACCCCACTGGAATGTACTCAGCAATATGTGACCAGTATAAAACCCTCACAGTAATAAATTGCTCTAGCTTCCATGCTTCAGTTTACAGGGAACTCCATCAATTAGCGCTGGGGTATTAGCTTTGCTAATCAAGGACTACAGGCCACTAATTTATTGACTGGATCAATAGCAAATTTCGTGGATTGTGACGGGAATGAGCTCACGCCTAGCTGGGAGTTGCTTGAAGTGTAGCGAGCTGTATGTGAGCTGGTGTTAATGCTTTAATTTGTCAACCTATTCCTCCAAGCCTAATTCACACCTGGTAAAGTCCTTAACTGCTACTCTGAGTTGCACACAATGAAAGGAATTCCTGAAAGGCATAACATTTGGTTTAGGATCAGATGCAAACCCCTGAAATGGAGCTTGAGCAAGGACACTGGGCAGGGTTTTCATCCTACCTGGCGACGCCCTCTCTTGAGGTTTTCGTCTCAAGGGGCAGAAATCACATCCCTACTACTATGCTCAAAACCAAAATCAAATGCATACAAAAGAAAATGAATTGCTCCTTTATACCTCCTTTGAGATGGGTTCTAAGGGCCCAAAAGTAGGTGTCAAAATTCAAAATATTATTATTATTAATAATATTATTATTATAATAATTATTATTTTTGTTATTAGTGTTAATAAACACTATTTTTAAATTAAAAATATAACTTATTTTAGGTGAAGGAAGGAGGGGACATGACCGTCCTCCCTTCCCCAATTTGCTTGTCCACAAGCAATGATAAATCTAGGGGAACTACCCTCTTCTTCGTGCTAAGGTAGCAAATCATGAAGTGATGCTCATCGATCTTGGGTTTTGCACCTGCCCCATGGAATATCTTTGGTTCAAAAGCACCCCGATTAAGTTCCAAGGTGACTGCAATGAGGTTCCTCTCCCACTGAAAGCTTCCTTCTACTTCTTCCATCAAGGATATTCCCATAAATTGGGTCACTTGCTGCTGTCATGACTGATAACAGTTGTTCCAACAACCTGATGGTGATATAACAACAACAAAACAGATATCCCTTTGCCAAAATCAAAGGTGAGAACATCATAGGGGTTGAAAAAACTTTATCCACAATCATGGATAGTGGCCATTCCCTTTTTATGATTAGAAATCCCTGCAAAACCAAATGTATTGAAGTGGTACGAGGGCTGATAATGATTATGACAGCAACATTGAGGCTGAAAACTTGGTACATGGCTGTTTCAAGTATGTTCTTTCTAGTGTTCCACGGGAACAAATACCCCCCCAAAAAAACATGATGTTTCTGGGATGGGGACGTCCCCAAGACGTGGGGACGCCAGGGAGACGTCCCTCGCCACACCACCACCACTGTCAAGAACCCCCGCCATCCCCAGGATGTCTCCCTCTGAGAGGGGACGTTTTCGGGGCGTCCCTCGAAAAAGGGGGTGTATGGGGGACTATGGGACGTCCAGCCATCCCTCGACCCTTCATTAAGATTCTTATGTGCCACAGCTAGCAGAAGAATTGAGGATGTAAAAATGTTAATAAATGTACACACCACAGCAGCACTAGACACCGCATAATGAAGTGATGGCCAAACACCCCATATTTGGAAGATCATGTCCCAGTCTACAAAATTATGTCTATCATGGCTACTATGTGTTTTGTTGATGATTGGACCGAGCTCGTTTTACAGTTGGAAGGAGATCTTGAAATAATCATCTGTGCCAATTGGTACTTCATCATAATCTTCTCTCAAATGGCTAGCTAAGCAAAAGTTTCTGAGGCAGAACCTTAACCATGAGGATCTCTGTATGAAGCTCTAGCATATAGAGTTTACTCCTCCTGAGGAGTCTCATTAAAAATATCTTGTTTTAAGTTTGAATTCACCTTTATGAATTGCCCTCTAATTCTGGAGAGGGGATTTGTTTCGGAGAATTTGAAAGGTATTTGAGAATCACGTTGGGACTTACACAATACAGATGAACACAGATTGGCAGCTTATACCAGGATCTATGTTATCATGGATCGTATCTATCCACTTAAGAAATCCTTAGAGAGAATTTATCTAGAAAAGGGTTTTGGATTATGAAGCCAATCCTTTTAGAGGCCTATTGCAAGTTGACCAAGTTTTGGTCCAACATTTCAATAATGGCAAATTAGATATTTTCATTTTCATTTTCAATGTTCATTGGTTGAATGGTTCAAACTTCAAACTTCATTGTTAAAAACTTAAATGTCAAATTGTTAATGTTCAATGCACTATACTTATTCCGTATACATCTTTTTATAACTAATTTTTCGTACTATATGTATTTGCACCGCCCCCCCCGCCCCACCGCTGTCCCAAACTTAGGCCCCCCATCCCCCCGTCCCCAAAACCCGTCCCCCGTCAGAAAACTCCGTGGAACTATGGTTCTTTCCTTCCTTGGGTGGTAGGATATCATCAACAATGGCTCTCCTCCTTCCTTGTGCGTAAATCTTTGCACAACCTTCCATGTCTGATGCTACCTTACCATGATTACGCTGCACCGCTCTGATTTTTATGTAAACTTCCCCATGAGGTTTCCATGTGGTGCCCATGACTACCTTAATAAGATAGTTTCCTTGACACACAACTCTTTTCATCTTAAATCCCTTCTTAGTAATGAGCTTCCCAAATAAATATAGCCAATACATGTCAACTACTAAACTTAACTCTTCTACGGCTTGGTTCCTAAAAGTTCTTATCATGATGCCCCAAGTTGTGCCATTCAAAAGATGGTTTGGTCTAGACCATATGTGTGCTGATAGGTAAAAGTAATAGTCACATATTGCTCTGAATTTCTTCCCAAACAGCTGTAAGGGTGTTGGAGTGTTTGCACTTAATAATCTCAACAAGTGAACCCTCTTCTACAAAATATTAAACCAAAGGAATTTCTCCATGTCATAGTTGTAGCACTGCATTCTCTTACCCAAAATCAGAATTATGGTGGCTGGAAACCATCTTGTATCAACGGCAAATACCCCATCAATGACAATAGATGGAAAATGCATTCTCCTTGTGATTAATAACTTCTTTATGGCTGCCCATAGTATGTAAGGAAAACTGGAAATGTTGGTGACATCAGTTCTAAAATTTGAAATAGCACTCATCATGATCCATGGATCATAGTTCTTACTACCCAAAATCCTACCAATCATGTTAGGTTGATGATTCTCACCCAAAAGCTCTTGATTTGCCAATACCTCGTTGGGTGGCCATCTTTGGTGTGCCACAATGAACATATTCAAAATGGACCAGACATTATCATGACGAAGTATTTTACCTTGGAGTGGATTCTTTATTATCTCTATGATTGAGTGACTTGGCTTCCTCGAACACTCACCTCTCTCCTTTTCACTTCAGCCATGCTTGGGTTTCCATTCAATATGCCTTAAGAGTATTACCTCCTTTTCCTTGAACTTTGTCTCTATAATGTCCCTTCCAAGGAAATGTGACCACAACACATGCCAACAATTTTACTAACCTTTCCTAAGATGGAGTTATTATGTTTACCTTGGACTTCAAGGAATCTTACCATGATGCTCCAAGCCTTACCACTTGAAAGATGGTTAGGATCAGATTGTCGGTGGGCTGGACAGTGGCTGTAGCAGTCACATTTTACTTGGGATTCCCCCCCAAACAGCAATATATCAGCTGGAATATTGACACCTAGTATCCCCAAAGGATGAGACCACTTACACACAACATCAAGCAAAGAAATCTTCCTCTTACCTGCAAATTTGTGGCTGCTCATGAGGGATATTGTCAATCCAAACATGAAATTATCAAAGTGATCAATAGGAACATAGTATCCCAGCTGCAAAACTGAGTTCCTTTATTCAATTTCAAGAAAGTAAAGGCTGGAAACCGCCCTGCACTAGCTGAGAACATTTCAGCATTGGTAATGGGCTGGGAATTGCTCCACCATTTGATTGGAAACTCCCCTTTGACTGCAAGGAAAGTGTGGGATGTGCTACAAGGGTTGAGGGCAGCAAATCTAAAATTGGGAACTATGCTCAAAATGGTCCTTGGCCCTTGTCTATTAGAACCATTACTCATTCCGGCTATGTCAAATTGGTGTTCCTCGACAAGAAAGTCCCATTTAACAATTATCCCTTTTTGCGGCAGCCATAGAGGTGTAGCATCGAGTACCTTGTCATGCTTGTTCAAAATTGACCAAACATTATCATATTGAAGTATCTTACCATGGAGTGGATCCTTGACTATCTCCATGTATTGAGTGGCTTGGCTACCTTGAATACGCATCTCCATTGTTTTTACTTCAGCCACGCTTGGAGCTCCATTCAATACAGCTTGGAATATCACCTCCTTCCCATCCACCCTGAATTTGAACTCCACTGTTTGGTAGTTTTGAGTAAATTCTCCGAGTGAGTGCAGCCATTGTACTTCCAAAACTATATCCGTTTCTCCTATGCCACCCACATAGAAGTCATCACATACTTTGTGCCTCCCCATGGATAAGCCTAGCTGTTGTATTCGCTTCCTACGAGGAATGATGTGGCCATCCGCAAGCATGACATTAAACCCATCAAATTCTTCAGTAACTAAACCTTTCCTATAAACCAAATCTACATCTATGAAGTTATGAGTGGCTCCACTATCAATCAACACTGTCACTTTGTGACCTTGCAATACTCCCCGAACTCGAAAAGGATGGTACCTAGGTCCTCTTGAAAGAGTGGCAAGAGTGCCTCCCGAATAACCTCCTTCTTCCTCATGTTCGTCCACATCCCCCACAACCTTGGCCTCAGGTTCTTTTGTCTCTAAATCATCATCTGAAACTACCTCTATGAAATGCACCTGTCCCTTGCCCAAACACCTATGCCCAGGCACCCACAGCTCCCTGCATGAGAAACATATTTTCTTCCTTCGAAGTTCATTCTTTGTCTCTTCATTCCTGTTGGGTATTGGAGGTAACGCCTTGGGTGGAGGGAAATTCCTTTGGAAGGGTTTCTTTTGCTGCCCTATTGGAGATGGCTTGGGGTTGAACTTGCCTTTAGCCAGTGAATCCTCCAAGCTCAAAGCTCTCTTGATAGCCTCTTGCAAAGATCCTAGCTCAAATGCTCTCACCAACCCCTTGAGCGAATCACTTAGACCTTCCTAAAAAAGCACTATGAGTCTCGTCTCCATCACATTTGGAACCATCACTGAAAGCCTCTAAACCTCTACTACATAGTGTTCACTAGATCCCTCCTGTCTCAATTGTGCTAACTCTCTAAAGTAAGTCTCTGGATCCTTCCTATCAAACCTCTCTATCAATCTCTAACTGAACTCCTCGAAAGTGGTCATGGAACCATGCCCCTGTGTCACCATGCCATGGTACCACCATTTATGCGCTAGACCCTCCAAATGTAAGGTAGCAAACTTGATGGCTTCTTCTTCTTCATACATGGAGTTCAATGAGAAATGTGTATCCAACTTCTACAACCAAGCCTTAGCTGAACAACTGTCTGATCCATCATATGTAGGGATAGTGATCTTTCCCAAACGTTGTATGTCTCTCTAGGGCTACTCCTCATACCTTCTCCTATGCTCATTTCTTGTTTTCATTTCATAATACTCAAGGAAAGACACGTCATTGCAGATGGCTGGGTTTAGGGCATTATATTCAGCACGATACCTTGCCATTTCGTCCTCCCGTCATGGTGGTATGACTTGTTCTTCCTCAAAGGGCTCTGCCTCTTCCATTTGTAAAAATTTGGCTCTAAATGTCTTTGTGGGTGGGTTAATTGAAACCCTTTCATTAGCTGAGTTACTTCCTTCTACAAAATTTTAATTGGGTCTAACAACACTCCATTGTTGATTCATCCCCCTTAGGATCCGAGTTGTCTCTACCATAGAATCTCTCATAGATGATTGGAATTCTCTATTTTCGCTGATGACTTCCTACATATTTTCTTCATTCCTATCACCCATGGTTTCCTCTTTCTTCTTTTCCCTTCGCTAGTACCTGATTTCCCTATCACTCTTGTGCATGAATTTGCATTACAATGGTCCCACAGGCTGGCAAGAAAAGGGGCTCTAATACCACTGAAATATCCCTAACCAAAATTGCAATCTTCTATTGATTTTCTTCACACAAAATGTTTATTGATTCACACTAGTTCACATAAACACCTTGGTTTCTCCAGCACATGCTAGTTATGTAAAAATAATCTAATCTGAATTTGAAATCACATTCAAAAATTTGGATAAGAACACAAATATGAATACTACTCATAATTTATTGAAATAGAATAACCAGTTTGCTAGGTGTTGTGTTATTTATCCATGACGCCAGATCAATCAATATATGGATTGCAAATGCTGCCAACAAAATCTCAGTTCACACCTACTGTTTGATGTAAAGGATTTATCCTTAATATGCCCTAGAGATGGTTGGAATAACTTGTAGCTATCTTGTCACCCCACTGGAATGTACTCAGCAATCTGTGACTCGTATAAAACCCTCAACACATCAAATCACCCTATCTTCCACGCTTCAGTTTGCAGGGAACTCCATCAATTAGCACTGGGGTATTAGCTTCACTAATCAAGGACTACAGGCCGCTAATTTATTGATTGGATCGATAGCAAATTTGGTGGATCACAGCAAGAATGAGCTCGCGCCTGGCTGGGAGTTGCTTGAAGTGTAGCGAGTTGTATGTGAGCTGGTGTTAATGCTTTAATCTGTCGACCTAGTCCTCCAAGCCTAATTCACGCCTGGCAAACTCCTTAACTACTACTCCTTAACCCAGACTAGATGCACCTTATTATAATGGAAGCTAAATGGTGAGGAACTCATAAACTGGATTGTAGAGATGGAAAGATACTTTTTGACTATGAATCTACGGAAGAGCCCAAGAAGGTAAAATTTGCCTACACAAGGTTAAAAGGCAATGCAATTTTATGGTGGGACTATGCACAAACTGAAAGACAAAGAAAAGGGGAAGAGAAAATTAAAATGTCAAAACTTAAGGCCAAATTCTTACCTTCAGATTATCAGTTGAGTTTATTCAAAAAAATACAAAACTTAAGACAAAGGAAAGCAGATGTGAAGTACATTGAGGATTTCTACAAACTTACTATAAGGGTTGGACACGTAGAAGATGAGCCAGAAAAGATAGCAAGGTATGTGAATGGACTGCATTTAAATATTCAAGATGAAATTAGTTTGCTAAACTTAAGAAGCCTAGAGGAAGCCTATCAATGTGCCTTAAAGGCAAAAGAGAAGTTATCCAAAAGTCAACAAAATAATTCAAGAGGAAGAGGAAGGTCCACTACTGGAAAAGAACAAGCAAATAGTAGCAGAGGAACACAAGCATGTGAAGAAATTGATACTTCACAAAATAATGATTTCAATCAAGGTGCAAGAGGAAGAGATTATTATGGAAGAGGTAGACGAAGAGGCTTTACAGGCTCATGCTACCAATGTGGAGAAGTTGGGCACAGGGCATTTGAATGTTCTCAAATGCATCAAGACAATAGTAGAAAGGGTATGGCTAGAAATCATGTTGCACAAGTAGATGCAAAAAGCGTTGCATCACCTCAACATATAGAAAAATTCAAAAACCAGAACAGGGAGAATCATTGATGTTCAAGAGAGTGTTACTAAAACCGGCGAAGGAGGAACAAGAACCTGAACAAAGAAGAAATTTATTTAGGACTGTGTGCAAATCAAGTGGAAAGTGTTGCAAGGTGATTATGGACAGCAGAAGTACAGATAATCTAGTCTGTCAAGAAATGGTGGAGAAACTCAATTTGAAGAAGCTTAAGCACCCCAACCCATACAAGGTCTCATGGCTGCAAAAAGGACATCAATTAGTGGTAAGTGAGCAGTGCTTAGTTAATTTTTAAACTTGCAACTATAAAGATGAAATCATATGTGATGTAATGCCCATGGATGCTTGTCACATTCTTTTGGGTAGACCCTGGCAGTTTGATAGAGAGGTTATATATAATGGAAGAAAAAATACTTACACTATAGTGAAGGATGGAAATAAATTTACTTTAAGCCCATTGAAGGAAAAAGCTGAAATAGATAGCAGCCCTATAGTATGTTTGAACATAGAGAAACAGTTGTTGAAGGCAGCAAGAGAAGTTGGGAGTGATTCACATGAAGCAGGTAATTTGAAGATTTCAAATGGCAAGGAGAGAAGTGGTACTAAAAGTAAGCAGAAACTTTCCAAAGAGGTGAAAGAATGCCCAAGAGAGGACACTAAATATGCTGATTTCATGAGTAAAATACTAAAATGCAGAAATTTCAAGTTGGAGATTTGGTATTTGCTCATGTACAGAAGGAGAGATTTATAGAAGGGATTCATGATGGGTTAAAATGGAAGGTACTACGACCATGTCAAATCTTGAAGGAATTTGCGATCGGTGTTTATGAGATAGAGTTTCCGAAAGGAGTAAATATTTCACCAATTTTTAAAATGAAGGATTTGTATCCTTATTATGAAGGACAAACAAAAGTGCAAAAGTAAATGAGTGTTGAGATGTACAAATGGGTAAGCAAATGCAACCATTGCCTAATAAGAAGACAAAAATGAAAGCAGAGGAGTGTTGTGGAGTGATGAAGAAAAGTCAGAAAGATGAAAAGATTCTTTGGATCAAAGGCAAAGATGAGATTTCAGTTCCAAGATTCTCCAAATGTTCAAAGTTTCAACTTATGGAACATTTCTTCTTACCCTGCAAGTCTGATGCAGGAGCATCCTCCACCCCTCCTAGCTGAGACCCACGAGGCAAACTAAGCGATTAATTTCCACCTAATTTGAGGAGTCCTTTTGGATTATAGGGGGCTAACCATTTAAAATTTCTCTACCATATTCTCTGAGTGGTAGTGGCCTATTTAGTGTGGCGGTTACAAGAGGACCACATCTTGGTAAGTAAAGGCTTACATTTGTTTTGGACCTGTCATGGCGGCTAATAGTGGAGGTACACTAATTTTGGAGCTAATAGACCATATAGAGGAGTAATACTCCACACTAGGGGGTATCATGGAAAGGAAAGAAGTTGTAGACTTTGACAGTCAAATCTGGAGGAAAATCAGAATCGACTGGAATAAAAACAATTGTGTAGTGATTTTTTTGGTTGTATTGTCGTGTCAATCCAGAATTCAATGTGGAAATAGCTGTATGAGAGTAGATGTTGAAATTTCTGAGTAGGAGAGAGTTAGTATAGAGTATGGAAGGCTCATTTTCAGGTTTTCTAGTTCTATTGCCAGCTGTGTCTGATTCCAGTCAAGGATTTTTAGATCAGTCCACTGTAAATATCTGTCATTAAATCATGTTTCAGAATGGTCATTTGTGAGTCTGTACGCAAGTTTTGGTTAAGCTTTGTTGTAGTTTTCAGTCAATTGCAGTTCATGTGAACACTGGATGTTGCAGATGTTATGCTTCTGAATGTAAATGAAGTCTGTCAGTTATTATAATACTGATAGTTGCTGTTTACTCTGAACATCCTGAACATCTCCAATTTCTTTTCAAAATCTCTTTTACATTCATGTGAGCTGCCTGGATCAACAACCCTTCAGTGAGGTCTTGATCCTGGTCTGCATCAGATCTTCAAACCTCTGTTATTGTATGGTATAAACATATATATTCATTTTTTCTTAGAAAAAAAAAGGACCATATTACTCAACTCCACATATTGCTTGAAAATTCTATGGAAGGAATAAATTTGTGCATACCCTGTATATACTACAGGATTCTCGATCAAAGGCTCAATAAAATAATTGCTCATAAATCAACAAGGAAATTGGTACAAGACAGGAATAAAAGTGACTGGCAGAATTTTAGAACAAAAAATAACTGAAAACTAACCAAGAAAAACTCAATGGATAACACAAAGCCCGATGCTCAATATGTTGCATGAAAATGAATCCCCTATAGAATCTTTATGAATTAGTACATATCATGCAAATGCTACATGTATATGGAACCTAAGCTCATTAAGTTATTGCATAATGGAACATATTTGTAAATCTCTCAAACAAGTAATTGTTCATAAAGAGAAGACACTAGTACATGAATGAGATTATAGTAATCAGTGTATTCATTTCAATAATTAAATAAAAACACTTAGCAGAACTTTAGAACAAAGAAGAGAGATTATGAAAGTATATAACATGGTCAGTGGCAAAAATCCTTAGTATCAAACAAGACTTTCATAAAACAAGTTTCTATAAATTGGTGCATAAAATAATACGTTCATTTGGACTTCAGGCTCACCATGTTGTTTAATGTGCAAACTATTAACAAATAGAAATTCCGATAAATAAACAAGTGCAATAGGCCTATTAAAAACAATTAGTTGTCTTTCACAAAGAACAGCCTTTTCTCCTTACATGAAAATGATATTGTGTTATTACCATGAAATGCGGACATGGAAGCAGAAAACTATCTTATTTGTTACCACAGACGTGTATCAATGATGCACTTCACAGATAGCCTTTACATGCTAAGACTAATTATATATAAAGCATACCAAGACTAATTATTTTATATATGTGAAAACTAATACCCCGCATGCTATTTGCAGCATGCTTTATGATATGAATGCTAAATTTACTGATATAGTAATAGTTGAGGCAAAACAAATTAGGCCAAGATAGAAGTGCCTGAAGGAAAAAAGAATTTTGTATATTGTTTTACAAAGGTTTTAAAGAAGTTAATATAAACATGGGAAAAAATCAAGAACTTTAAATTATAAATGCTAAAATGCCACAAATCTTTCAATGTATGTAAGCGTATCCAACAATCACCTTCAATATCTTTCTTCACTGAACTTGTGTAATGAATATTCTTGCTTTTTCAGAAGATCTTTGTAAACCCAACAGTTTATTCACAAAGATGAGATCAAGGCTACTTTTCTTTAGGAGGGATGGTGGAGAAAGTGTCACTGTTTCTAACAAGGGACAATTCTGCAAAATGTAACCAAGCAAATTCAATTCGTTCTCACCAAATTCTGATGTAATTATCTGCACTCTCCTCAGTTTTCCTTCTAGAAGTGCTTGACCTTGACTGCACTGACGAAGCTTCCGTAGAAAAAAAGACATTTGATAATCCTGTACAACAAAAGTAGTGTATATATGATCTGAAACAATAATAGAATAAATACAAAGCAAAGATAATATATAGTATTTGCACCTGGAAATTGCACCTGGAAAACACTTTCTGGACAATAGAATTCTTCACTATTGCATAAAACTTAACAGTTCTCCAATACAATACTGAATCTCTTACTTCACTCTTAACCATGGGCAGATATAAATAGGCACATTGAAAGCAGTTTTATACATTGCATGAATCGTGCAAAAGATAAACATGAATGCTTTAAAACATGGGCAAAATAGAAAAAACTCAAAATAACACTGCATGAATCATGCAAAGAAAATAAACATGAATGCTTCAAAACATGAGAAAAAATAGGAAAAACCCAAAATAGCGCCCAAATTTTTTCTTCCTATCCCTACCAATTAGCCCCTCCTTGTGCCCTGCCATATTTAATTGTGGATTCAACTATACCTAATATATAAAATGAAGACACCCACAAAGAAGAAACTTCCCTGCCATGCATAAATGTCGGAACATATAAAATGAAGATGCCCACAAAGAGAAAACATTGAACTTTTGAGACAAGCTAAAAGATTACTTACCAGAAAGCATTGGGCATCCATGGAGAGGTCTTCCAAATTGGGAAAGCTATCGAGAATGTCTTTTACACAAACAAGGTTTGTAGACAGGCCCCTACAAGCAGGCAAATTAATCTCCACGACCATCTTGTTTAACAACATCAACTTGTCGTCCCAGGAGGGACTTCTTTCCAGTTTGAGGTTGAGCAATCGTGGGCAATTCAGTTTCACAATTGTTGGCACATAAACAAGATCCTTGGACCGGAACATTTCGTATTCTTTCCTGCCTATTTCAATGCTGAGATCATTGAGAAAGGGGCAGTGAACTGTTAAATTAATAAGCCCAACACAGCCAGACACTGTCAAACTCTCAAGATGCGGACTTCCGGCTAACAGGTGTTCAAGAATGGCATCGCACAGTTCAATACTTGTAAAGGAGCAGATTTTCAGACATGGAAACCCACCAAAATGGGTGGGATTGCATTTTGTCTCGAGATTGCTGAGAATTAGAGACGTTAGACGGTCGCAGCTAAAAACAGAACTTGGCATAAAACGAATTCTTGAGTTTAAACTGATAAGAGTAAGTTGTTTAACCTTTCTTAAAGCTGCATAGTTAATACATGCAGACATTTTACGAAAGAAGACAAAAGCCTTGTCAGCCTGCGCGTAACGGCCTCTATTGTCATCCTGCGCGTAATGGTCGGTAAGGTGAAGCTCAAAGCTTTCCAGTTCTCCGGGATTAATGAGGACGAGCTTTTTCATAATGGAATTTATCTTGGCTTTATTTCGGAGGGATGTGCAAAATTCACGAGAAAAGTTTAGGCGGGGCAAACGAGTCCAGAGCCACCTCCACCTGGAAGAGAGCAGAGAGGAGGCAATTGCTTCTTTCAGAGGAAGTCTGGTGAGAATGTGATGGCACAGAATATCATCTGACATTGCACTCAATCTGTCTTTGCCCTCTGCCATTAAAGCCATAGGAAGAACTCTGCACAAGATTTGGGGTTTCAGTTTTTAGTGCCTTTCCCTGGGATCTGACTTAAATCCTTAACTTAAATTAAACTAGTAAAAAATGGCCAAAAGCATTTGAATGTGAAGTCCAAGTGCTCGTTTCATCTCCATTGCTTTGTTTCTTCATCTTTCTCGAAGATTAAGGGAGGGGCCAATAGCCGCCCACCCTAACTTCGCGCACCTCAAGCACATAGTTAGACATATCGAATTTCGACGATTTTTTTTTGGTTTTTTCGTATGCGACCAAAGGGAGGGGCCAATAGTCGCCCATCCTAACTTCGCGCACCTCAAGCACATAGCTAGACATATTGAATTTCGACGATTTTTTTTGGGTTTTTCCATATGCGACCAAAGAGCTTAAAGCTATTCTTTCAGCGTCTAGGCACTTATACATTTCCTTGTAGGACGTGTTATGTGCACATGGGTCAAAAAATGGTCATTTCAACATGTCGCCCCATACATATGTACCGGTAACCGCTCGCCATCACATTTGTACACTTGTCTTAATTTCATTGGTTAATTTACAAATGTATTGGTGCATTTGTGAACATGTATTGGTGCATTTGTGTTAATTTATTTGGTTGGTATTTTACATGTATTGGTTCTTTTTAAAAATTTAATTAGAGGGTCAAGTGATTAAAAACATAGCGGTTATTGGGGCGTGGGCGGCAACTGGCCCCTCTCCCTTATTGTACATATTTGGGGAAAAACTTTATATATGCCCTGCTTTCTCGTGGATGTAGTCACATTGGCGAACCATGTTAAATACTTGTCTATGTGTGCTTCTTGATATGTTCTTTATTTGTCTTATTTCTTAACAATTGGTATCTGTAAGCACAAAAATCACGCACAGCCTCCACGAAGACCCCTATGATAATTTTAATCCTTGTCATGTACATGTAAGCGTGGAATAATGTCCTCTAAGCAGCAGACCTCTTGATGACGTGGCATTTCTCTTGTTTGTGTTATTTATTCTTTGTCATTTTCCCTCTCTTTGTCGTCGATGTTTTTTAACACTTTTGCAACACTTGTCGTGTAATGTGCCGTACCTATTTGTATTTTTTTTAAAATCTTTTTTGTGAAATTTTTATTATTTTTATGTGATTTTTCATACTAGACGGAAGAATGCAGAAGGGGTTTTCAATTTTCCTACAGATGTGTTGCCGGAGCATACAATATATAGCATATAATCAAAACCCAGAAAATATACAATGAATATGAAGAAATTATTGACTACCCAGATAGTACAATGGCCAATAATGAATTCTTATGACATACCCCTGTTCAGAAATGCAACTTGGTACAACCACCAAAAAGGTCCACCAAGTGGGTATAACCAGAATCGCTCCAAAACACTTCAGAGAGTACAAAATAGATCATACAATCTGGTATCAGCGAGAAGAGAGGTTCAAACACCCCCAAAATGCCAAATATAAAATACCCACAATGTAGAATGAAGCCAACAAGCCCCAACGTCCCTCTAGGAGAGTACGGCCAAAGCTGGAAGGCAGTAATAGCAGCAATACACACTTAGTCCCCTCTGAAATTATATGATATAGATCTGTAGGTTGGGCAACCTTGTTAGAATGCAGGAATAGCAATAAAGAAGCACCAAACAGCCACTAGAAGTGGTACGGCCAGTCTAGGAGAAGTACGGCCAGCATGAGCAATATATATCAGTCACAAACCTCAAGAAATCTGCCTTGTTTCCACTAATGTACTGATCTCCATGGCTGCAATGAAGGACTGAAATAAATATGCAATGAAATAGCTCAAACTCCTCTTCAAACTCTCAACTATTGACTCCAATGAAGCACAAATGTGAATGTCGAATACATCTACTCACAATGGCACCGTTGGGTGATCTTTCGCACCTGTAGAATGCCGTTACTAATGGAGGTTTTCGTCTCCAAAACCCTGGTTCGAATACACAAACCCTTGAAACCCTAGCAGATTTCTCACAATCAAAAATATCATAAAACAAGCATAATACAAAATGAGCCCTCTAGCGCCTTATATAACTTACTCCAAGCCCAACGCCCCTTTTGGAGGGAATTTGCATTTGTTTTAATATTTAATTTTCATCCCCTTATGACTCCCATGGGCGCCCACCTCCTAGAGGGTCACTTTTATGTTATAACTTATTTTTATAAAGTGACCATATAATATTTATTTGTAAAGCCTCAATAAATAATCATATTAAACTTCAGACTTTAAAATAAATATAAAGACGGTGTCGGAATGCTATGTTCTTTAGCTCATAGGAAAGGTCTCGACAAGATGCTTCTGACCCCACTCTAAAAATCCTGAACCGACATTGAACCTGAACTTACTAAAAACAGTAACGCTCAAGATCAAACTGGGCCAACTCTAAAGGTGCCAACTGGATCCTCTGAATGCGAACCGGCTCTCCATCATCGACAAATGCCTCCAAGCCAAACTAACTCCAGTTCCCTATCCAAACTACTAGTCCACAGGAACCGAGTGATGGACTAACCATGTGTCACGAAGGGGACATTACAGTCCGCCCTCCCTGAGATTGCTTGCCTCAAGCAATCTCAAGTCAGGATGCTCCAATATTTGCTCATTCTCCCAAGTAGCATCCTCCACTGGCAGGTTCTTCCATTTGACTAGGTACTCTCTGATGATCCTCCTCCTCAAATTACGTTCCCTGGTGTTGGTGCCTGAATTGACTCTCGGTTTTGGAGCAATTTTCATGTAGGCACCTTCCCAAAGAGTCCAAAAAATTTTAAGTTTTGGGGCCCCTCAGTATTTTTCAGCGTCTGCATCACAGTTCTTTCTTGAGGAAGGGGTCATCGTGTTTTCTCCATCGGCATGAGTTCGTTTTTGTGTCTTCGACATTTCGGTTTGAACTTGAACCCCTTTTTCGAAAGTTCAATGGTTCAACAGTTCAAGGTTCTTTTTTCTTTTAACAGATCATATTATGCATTTGCCTTGCGCAAATATTGTATCGTTGAACCTCCCACTTGAACCCTTTGCTCAATAGTTCAAGGTTCAATAGTTCGATGCTTCGAGTTTCTTGGCCGTCGGTCAAGTGTTTTGCCGATGGAGTATTTTTGATGTTTGAACCTCGGCGTTGAACCGTCGGGTTGAACCAGTTCATCGGTTCAATGGGTTCGCGAGGTTGCTTTTATGTTGTCGACAGAGTTGGTGTCGGCGTTGAACTTCTCGGTTGAACCTCTCTTTTGAACCATCGGGTTGAACCGGTTCAAGGTTCAATGGTTCAAAGCTTTATGTTTTTGGTCTTATCGGAGTGATCGGCTTCATCGGCGAAAGATTTCTTGAGTGCTCCGATTGTTTTGGTCTGGTCGATAGTGGAGTTGCCATCGGTGAATGTGGGGTGGTGTCAGGCCGATGGGGATTTGGAGGATGTCTATCGGCATGAGTTGTATTGTCGGCCTAAGTGTTTTGAGTTGTGCCGACGGTGGGAGGCTTGGCCGATGGGGAGTCGTCGGTGTGTGTCTGGCCGATGGGGGAGTAGAGTGTAGTTCGTTGGTGCATCGACGAGACTATTGTGGTCGGCCAGAGGAGTTTCAGGTTGGCCGATGGTCTTTGTCTTGGCGACAAGTGTGTTTCACTTGGTCATCGGTGAGAGTTGGTCTATCGGTCAGAGGATTTTCGGATGCTCCGATGGGTAGTGGTCTGGCCGACAGAGGTTTGTGGAGGTGCTATCGGTGTGACCATTGAGATCGGCGGGAGGAATTTCATGTTGGCCGATGGTGTCGGTCACACCGATAGGGTAGTTTGGAGTAGCGATTGGAGAGACTCATGCTATCGGTGGAAGTCTGGAGGGCTGGCCCGATGGTCCATCTCTAGCCGATGAAGGGGAATGCGAAGATAGGCATCGGTGTGACTGTTGAGATCGGTAGGAGTTTTGTGGGGTTGGCCGATGGCTTAAGTTTGGCTGATGGGCTTTTGGAGAAGGCTTGTGCGTCAAGCGCGGCAAAAGGCGCTCGACATTTGTTATACATGCGACTATGTTTTTAAAGTGCTAAAGTGGTCTTCTCACTATGCATGTGGGATTATTCTCCCTACATTATTTTGAACCTGCGGTGAAGCGCTTTTTGGTGGGAAGTTCTTTTTTGATTGCTACGACTGTTTTCTCGGTGGCTGTGGGTGGTTGAGCCATCAATGGCGATAGTGCTGAGGCGTGGGTGAGTTGTTGAACAGTCATGTACCTAATTTTTGGCGTGAGGACTCCCAGATGGTGGCACAGGGCTCGAGGCCACCCTTGTCTACTCTTTCTGTCTGATGCAACAATAACTTCTGAGCACCATTCCTTCTGAGGACTGTATCTGGCGATTTTTTGTCAAACCATGTAATTAATTGCTAGAGGTACACTTTCTGGACGATATAGGCAGACTGTGTTACCATTTTTTGGTTGTTGAAAGTTGAACATTTGGCTCTGTAATGCAATACAGCTGATTTGGTTGCTCTGTGCAGCAAAACTTGTGAGTTTATGTATCTCTTGTTGTATGTTTTTGCATGAATCCACTGATTTCATGGTTAATCTTATATGAATAATGCTATGTTTGCATGTGTTGTGCTAATTTTGTCTCCAGTATTGCATGTATCTTTCTTTTGAGTCTGGATATTTAAGGAATACCTGAGACTCTAGAACATAGAATTCCTGTGTTGAATGTCTGATCTCTTAACTTCTGCTCAAGGGGTAGATTAAATTGTTCTCAGATTGAACATTGGGAAGGGTATACTACAGTAGGGATGCCATAAGTATAGATAGCTTAACACTTTGTATTGGGAGATATCTGTAAGGCAGATATCATATGTATCCCCCTGAAATCCAGTTTTAGTTGTTCATGCTGATCATTCACAGGTGTATGTCTACTGACTCCAGGCCCTGGATAGGCACCAATCTTGCTTTGTGTTAGTGTTATATACCATGTCCAGCTTTGCATCCAAATATTAAAATCAAAATCAAAACTCTAAAACAACCCTTAGGACAGTAGAATTAGTTTTAGGATCCAAGTCCTCTGTCTACAACTGCAAATAGGCCCAAAGCCAGCTCCTTTGCTCTTATCTTACAGTTTTGGTCTACTTACAGGAGGACTTATCTGCTTTCTGTCAGCATCCCAGCCTTTGTATGCGTATCCTCATGGATGTTGAGTAGGGAATACCCCCTAGGTTTTGTAGTGCCTGAAGAAGAAGAGGAGATAAAATATAGAGTCTATCTCCTACACTGTTGGCCCCTGGCCCAGAGATCTTGTTGATCATTGTTGGCTACCTTGTAGGGAAATCTGGGAGTAAGCATCCAGTCTGGGAAAAAACCAACACTTGGTATCAATTATAGCTTCGAGTATCAATATCAATTTCCCCTCTTCATCAAGAGGAGGCAACTCTGCTGATGGTGTCACATTATGCCCCAACACCTTCTTGAGGCGAGATACATGGAACACATTATGTACCCTGCTACCTGCTGGAAACTCCAACTCATAAGCCACTTCTCCAATCCTCTTGGAAATCTTGAAAGGTCCATAATACCGTGGCTTCAACTTCTCTGATCCACTCTTCTTGAGAGTGGGCTACCTATAGGGCTGCAGCATGAGGTATACCATGTCACCAACCTCAAAAGATTGCTCAGTCCTCTGTTGATCTGCATACTGCTTTGGTTGATTTTGAGCCTTTTGTATATTCTCCTTCAAAGACCTCATGATGTCCTGACTCTCCTAAAGAAGGTCTGTGGCCTTAGGCACTCTGCTATCACCAAACAGTAAATCAACAAAGCTCGGTGCCTCATACCCATACAATGCCATGAAAGGTGACATCTGAATGGACATGTGGTAAGTGGAATTGTAACAGTACTCCCCCATATGAAGCCACTTGACCCATGCCTTCTGCTGCCCTGCAACATAATTTCAAAGGTATCCTTCCACCCATTTATTAACTATTTCTGTCTGACCATCTGTCTGGGGGTGGTAACTCATACTGGGTGTGAGGTCTGTCCCTATCAACCTAAAGAGCTCCTGCCAAAAATTACTAAGGAACATGATGTCCCTATCACTGACAATGTTCTGAGGCAACCCATGGAGTCGAAATACCTCACGAAAGAACAACTCTGTAACCTGTGCTACAGTGAAAGTGGTAGGGATGGCAAAGAAGTGTGCATACTTTGTCAACCTGTCCACTACAACTAAAATGCAATCCCTACCTTGGACTTTTGGTAAACTTGTGATAAAGTCCATAGAAATGCTATCCCACTTCCTCTCAGGAATGGGTAGGGCCTGCAATAAACCTCCTGGAAATGAGTGCTCTTGTTTGTTCTGCTAACATATCAGGCACTCTCTCACATACTGCATCACCTCTGTCTTGAGGCCCTTCTAGGTGAACCTCTCTCTAACCTACCTGTAAGTTTTGAAGTACCCCGGGTGTCCTGCCATCGGCAAGTCATGGAATGCCCTCAAAACCTTCTGCTTCATCTGTGAACCTGACACCAAGAAGATTATGTCTTTGTAAATGATCAAATCATTTACCATTGAATACCTGTCATCTTTGATGGTGCCATCAATTATCCCAGTAGCCATGCATCCTTTGCATATTTGGCAAATATCATCTCTCTCCAATCATGTGTAATGGCACCAAGTGCACATAAATGGGGCCTCCTGTATAGAGCATCGACAACAACATTTTTCTTTCCTTTGACATAAACAATATCAAAGTTGTAGGCCTGTAGCTTGCTGACCCACTTCTGTTTCCGTTCATTAAGTTCCTTTTGTCTAAGGAAATGCTTCAGACTATTGTGATATGTTTTCACTACAAATTTACTGCCCACAAGGTACTGTCTAAACTTAGCCAATGTGTGCATTATGGCTAACATCTCCTTGTCATAAATGTTGTAGTTGCACTCTACACCCCTCAACTTCCTGCTCTCAAATGCTATGGGGTGCTTGTCCTGCTTTATTACCACATCAATGCCTTCTCCTGAGGCATCACACTGCAACTTGAAGGGTCTACTAAAATTTGGTATGGCTAAAACAGGGCATGTGCTCATAATCTGTTTGAACCTATCAAAGCACTCCTGTGTAATCCCTGTCTAACTAAATGCATCATTGCGAGTCAAATCTGTGAGGGGAGCAGCTGACTGAGAAAACCCTTTCACAAACCTATGGTAATATCCACATAAACCCAAGAATCCCTTCAGCTGAGTGAGATTCTTTGGTGGTGGCTAGTCCACTATTTCCCAAATCTTCTCTGAGTCTACCTTCACACTACCGACACTAATAATGTGACCCAAGTATAGCAACTTGGTCATCCCAAACTCACACTTTGACATCTTAGCATATAAAGACTCTCTCTCTAGAATGCTAAGCACAATGTCAATGTGTTTCAGGTGCTCTTCCCATGTCTTGTTGTAAATCAAAATATCATCAAAGAATATTAGAATAAACCTCCTCAACTACTCTCGGAAAACTCTATTCATGCAAGACTAGAAAGTGGCTGGTGCATTAGTCAAGATGAATGGCATGACCAGGAACTCAAAGTGCCCATAGTGACACCTGAATGATGTCTTCTCCACATCCTCATCTTGGACCCATATCTGATGGCACCCAGATCTCAAGTTGATCTTGGAGAAGTAACAGGCCCCGTGAAGCTCGTCATTCAACTCATCTATCCTGGGTATGGGATACTTGTTCTTAATTGTTTTCTTGTTGAGTTCCCGATAATCAATGCACATCTTGAGGGTCATGTCCTTTTTCTTCACAAGAACCACTGATGATGCAAATGGGCTATTGCTTGGCCTGATATGACCCATCTCGAGAAGCTCTTTGATAGCCTTCTCGATCTCATCTTTGTATCTCTTCGGGTGCCTATATGGGGTGGTAATCACTGGTTTTGCACCCTCCTCCAGCTCAATCACATGCTCGATACCCCTGTCAGGTGATCTACTTGGTGGAATATCACTAAACACTTTGGTGTGCTTAGTTAGAAGAGCATGTATGTCAGGTGGATACTCACGTTTCTACTTCTTCGAGACTGTAGGCATCACCATTATCTCTGCTGCCCACTGCACCTGATCATGGCGAATCAACCTCTTCATCCGTTTGAGAGATACAACTCTCAATCCACCATCTGAAATACCCCTGAGCACATGTATAACTCTGTTCACTTCAAACTTCATTTCCATTGTCCTCAAGTTGATAATGAACTCTCCTATCTCATGTAGCCACTTCATTCCTAGCACAACATCCATGTCACCCATGCTAACCACATAAAACTTTGACTGGCAAGTATAATGGTTTAGTTGGATCATCAAGTTGGGAATCCTCCTAGTGCAGGTGAGTACGAACCCATCGGCTACCTTTACCTTGAACCCTGCAAACTCCTCTGTCTACAACCCCTTCTTTGCAACCAAGCCCTCATCTATAAAGTTATGAGTGGCACCTGTATCCAGCAGTGTAATGCATCTCTATCCACCAACACTCCTCGGATCCTAAATGACCCCTCTCTCTGATTGCTAGAAATATGGGTTGTGGGAAGGGAGGTATCCTCATCCTTATCTAGTACTTCATATGCAACACATGTCCCTGAATCATCACCCTCTGTATGCTGCTTTGAATGCATGTCAGACTCCACTGACTCATCTGCTGAAAAGTACTCAATCTATTTTGCCTTTCCTTGGGTAGCACACTTGTGCTTAGGATCCCAAGGCTCTTTGCAATGAAAGTAGAGTTTCTTCCTTCAAAGGTCATTCAGCTAGTCCTCATCTAGTCGGGAAGAACTCTTGTGTGGCTGAGGTCCTGAGTCCTTGTGCCCATGCCTCATGTCTCTCTCCTTATCCCTCTTATGCTGAAAGTTTTTGTTCTAAAATTTGCTTCTCCATGCTAAAGACTCCATATCACGAACCTTTTTCATGGCCTCCTGCAGTGACATAGGGTCTAAACCCTTCACCCATCCTCGTAGAGGATCAGACCAACCATCAACAAAGAGCACAATCAATCTCCTCTCTGACATGTTTGAAACCATGACCGAAAGATCCTGGAACTCTGAAATGTATGAGTCCACTGAACCACTCTGTCGCAACTGTGCCAGCTCCTTAAACTGCAACTCCGGGTCCTTCTTGTCGAACCTATCAATGAGTCTGGTTGTGAACTCAACATAAGATGTGATTTGGTGATGTCCCAGAGTCACCTTCCCATTGCTCCACCACTTGTGCGCACTGCCCTCCAAGTGTAAGGCTATGTATGTGATGGCATCCATCTCTGGCATGGGGTTGATCTGAAGGTAACTATCCAACTTTTGTACCCACGCTCTTGCTAAAGTTTTCCTCGAACCATCAAAGTATAGTAGGTCATCTTACTGACCTTCTCCTGCAACTCATTATTCTGTTGCCTATTACCCCCTCTAGGTCTGTGTCTCATCCGGAGATCTAAATAGTCTCTGAAAGTCATTTCAGCTCTAAACCCTGCATTAGAAGCCTGCCAATCTCTAAAGATCTCCTCCTGAAACTCCAATTGTGTAGCATCCCTCTAGGGCATCTCGTCCCTCGGTATAAGTCGGAATGCCCGGTCTATCTGCAGCTGTGAGCTATGTAGCACCCCAGTTATTCATCGAAGCCTCTCCATCATGATTCCTGTGTCCGTTTCTATCACCAATGTTTCTGTCACTGTTCCTATCTCCATGACCTCAGTCCCTGTGTCTATCACCATCATCCCGGTCTCTATTTGTGTCATTCCTACCTCCGTTCTTGTCATTCATGTATCTGTTTCGATCTATATTTTCCTCATCTTCCTCCAACTCAGAAAATAATCGGCCAAGAAGCCTTTTGAGTGCCTACTGGGACCTATCCAAGCTAGCAACAATCTGTTGTCCCCTAGCCAAGTCATTAAGGATATCTCTAGTGCTTGGCTCTTCAATCTCCCTGTCTCCCATCTCCCATGTATGCTCTAGAAATGGAGGTAGCTCTCCTGAAAAGGGGTCTGTCCGTGACACATGGGAATCGTCCTTTGTAGCTGCTACCTCTATCTCTGGATCTGACTCAAATGGATCAATCTATGGCACTGGATTTAACTGTGAAAATTGTGTTCCTTGCCTTGCTCTGGTATTTTTGAAAGGATATCTATCTGTCAGTCGCATGTCTCATCTTTACTTCTACATGTCTGTTTCAACCTCACAGGATAGCAAGATCATAGCTCTAATACCACTGTAATGTGCCGTACCTATTTGTATTTTTTGTAAATCTTTTTATGTGTGAAATTTTTATTATTTTATGTGATCTTTCAGACTAGACAAAAGAATGCAGAAGGGGTTTTCAATTTTCATGTAGATGTGTTGTCAGAGCATACAATATATAGCATATAACCAAAACCCAGAAAATATACAATGAATATGAAGAAACTATTGACTACCCAGATAGTAAAATGGCCAATAATGAATTACTATGACATACCCATGTTCAGAAATGTAACTTGGTACAACCACCAGAAAGGTCCAACAAGTGGGTATAACCAAAATCGCTCCAAAACACTTCAGAGAGTACAAAATAGATCATACAATCTAATATCAGCGAGAAGAGAGGTTCAAACAGCCCCAAAATGCCAAATACAAAATACCCACAATGTAGAATGAAGCCAACAAGCCCCAACGTCCCTCTAGGAGAGTACAACCAAAGTTGGAAGGGAGTAATAGCAGCAATACACACTTAATCCCCTCTGAAATTATCTAATATAAATCTGTAGACTGATATTCAGGCTGGGTGACCTTGTTAGAATGCAGGAACAACAATAAAGAAGCACCAAACAACCACTAGAAGTGATACGACTAGTCTAGGAGAAGTACGACCAACATGAGCAATATATATCAGTCACAAACCTCAAGAAATTTGCCTTGTTTCCACTACTGTATTGATCTCCATGGCTGCAATGAAAGACTGAAATAAATATGCAATGAAATAACTCAAACTCTCAACTATTGACTCCAATGAAGCACAAATGTGAATGTCGAATACATCCACTCATAATGGCACCATTGGGTGATCTTTCACACCTGTAGAATGCCATTACTAATGGTGGTTTTCGTCTACAAAAGCCTGGTTCAAATACACAAATCCTTGAAACCCTAGTAGAGCTCTCACAATCAAAAATATCATAAAGCAAGCATAATACAAAATGAGCCCTCCAACACCTTATATAACTTATTCCAAGCCCAATGCCCCTTTTGGAGGGAATTTGCATTTGTTTTAATATTTAATTTCCATCCCCTTATGACTCCCATGGGCACCCACCTCCTAGAGGGTCACTTTTAAGTTATAACTTATTTTTATAAAGTGACCATATAATATTTATTTTTAAAGTCCCAATAAATAATCATATTAAACTTCAAACTTTAAAATAAATATGAAGACGGTGTCGGAATGCCATTTTCTTTAGCTTGTCAAAAAGGCCTTGAAGAGACGCTTCTGACCCCACTCTGAAAATCTTGAACTGACACTAAACCCGAACTTACTAAAAATAGTAACGTTCAAGATCAAACTGGGCCAACTCTGAAGGTGCCAACTGGATCCTCTGAATGTGAACCAGCTCTCCATCATCGATAAATGCCTATGAGCCAAACTAACTCCAGTTCTCTATCCAAACTGCTAGTCCACGGGAACCAAGTGATGGACTAACCATGTGTCACGAAGGGGACATTACATGTCCATTTGTGTTTTCTAAGCTTTCGACCTTATTCCTAAGCCTTGTAAGCATCTTGTAGGTGAGTTTTCACCTTTCCCCTATGTTTTTCATCCTCTCCACCCCCTAGAAGCCTTCTAGACGTCCCCCCTATCCATCTCCCACTTTCAGTTTTCAGTTTCACTCAACTAATCCAAAACTCCCCCTATTATTTCCAGATCTCCCCCTGGGAGATCTTGTGTTGCAAGTGGAGATTTGGATTCTTGCACACGATTGACATGTTTCCAGAGGCAGATCACCTCCTTTTCATCTTCTATACCATCTCCTATCATGCATTTCTTCTTAGACCCCTTTCTTTTCGGATCTCTTGCCTAACAACCCTCAAAAAGTAGGATCTCCCCCCAGGCGACCCTACTAGCAAAAGGGGCGACCCTGTCACATTTCAAGCCGCGAAAAAACTTGAGTTTCTCACTCAAAATAGCTCTATTTTCGCCTGTTTTTCTTTCAGTTCGCATGATTTTTTATGCCTAATATGGAGTTGACTATTTCATGCACCCACACGTGCATAATTAACTCTATTTGATCTAAAATTAACAACTCATTCTTTCTCATGCATTCTTCCAACTCCAATTCATCTTCAGTGATAAGCCATTATTGATTTATCACTCTCTAATTAACTAAGTTTACTGGGTAATCAATCTAGTTCACTCCCTAATCAATCCTTGTTAACTCTTCAATCAATTGAGTTAACTTCTCAATCAATTCCCTTCTTCAAACCTATAAATACCCCCCTCCCTCAAGCACAAAGGGAGGCAAATTAATTGTGCACACAACTCTTGCTAAGTTTTTGCTCTCCAATCAGCATTCTCATGCTCACACAGGATGAAGGTGTCTTTTATTTTTTCATTGTTCATCAAGATTTCACATAAAACTCTTCAAGCATCATTATGCTGCTTTAATCAATGCCATTGTGCTCATCAAAAGCTCTCATTGAGCTCTCTCAAGTTTCTACAATCTTTTTTTGCTTCGTTGTGTTCTCTTGTCGTCAAGAGGTCTTCCACTGCTTCTAGAGGATACGAGGTTGCCATCAAGGATTTCTGAGGGTAGTGGAGTCACACAAATCTTCTCTATTTTCAGGTTCTCTATGCTTTTGTCAATTTGTAGTAATTGGAAAATTGAAATTGCTCTTGGGATTAGTAATTTATTGTTTTTTTGTTGATAGAAAGGTTAGATCTAGCATCTTAGACGTAATTTGCATTCCTAGTTAAATTCAATTACTTGTAATTTCCTTTTCTAGATTAATTGTTTTAAAACATTTGAAAACCCCAAAAAACATAGAATAATTGCATTAGGTTAAGTTCATTCTAGTTACATTCATATTTCCTTTCCTAGATTCAAAAGTATCTTTATTTCTATAAATATCAAAAAAGCACAAAAATAAGTTTGCACTTCATATAGCTTTGCATGCATAAAAATATAGAAAATAACAAAAACATTAGGTATTTAGATACATTGCAAACCCTTGATATCATCACAAGGTCAATCACGGTCAACAAAAGTCAAACCCTTGATACCATCACAAGGTCAACAAAAGTCAACACACAACTAAAACCTAGGTCAACTAAAGCCCTAGGTCAAAACATAAAGTCTAAGTCAATGTTAGTCTGCATACACCCACTCCTTGTCTTGGCTCACGAATGTGTCCAGGATTAAGAGGTGAGTGGGTGAGGCCCATCCTCGGCGAGATTGAGGAAAACCATCTACGACCACAACAAGAGGCATTTGCCTTGCCACAACAAGATCCATTTGTCCTCTTATTGATAGAACAACATAGACAAGCTCAGATACAATGCACAATAATTCAACAAATTGAAAGACAAGAAGCCATCAACAAAAGAAACAACTTACCCAGATAGAGGTGGAACAGTAGAAACCCAAAAAGATGAAGAGTAACTAGTGACCCTTCAGGTCATAGGGTTATCTCTACAACAACAGCCATCGAATGAAACATACACCTTAACACACAACGACAAAGGCTCCAGGACGTGTTGACCCCTCTCCATGAAGTCCAGCTCTCCGATGAGCCAAGCCCCTGCCGTGTCTCACCTCCTCTCAACTGGCTACTTCCACGAGAGCAAGAGTGACATGGTGGATCACCCCATGGCAAGGAGGGAAGGGTCCATGTGCGTGCCGAAATCCAACCGGATAGCCCCAGGCAACTGAGGTCACAATTTTGAGCATACATATTTTGGTGAACCCAACGTGAATTATAGAATCTTTTGGTTTTGCAATTTACGTTCTCATTATTTGGATCTCAAAAGAATTCAACGTTTCAAAGCATTAAACAAAATCTTCAAAAAAAATTCACTTTATTCTTCATAGCCGCTTTTGCCACTTCAGCTTCTGTCACCTTCACCATCATTCGTTCTATTTATTCTGTGGTGTCTACAGCACCCCCGAATATGACAAAACTTGATTTAAACCAAGGGAATATTCCCTCAAGGGAACTAGAAACCCCTTTTTTTAATAGGTATGTGCTGCCACATCCAGATGCACCAATCACCAACTACTATGACTACGAAGACTCCAATTATGAACAAGATCAAAGAGACCAAAGAGAATCCAGATGTTCTCTGTCTTTCAACAACCCAACTTGGGAAAACAATCTGGCCATGCCAAATGCGCTACATAAAGTTAGGAGGGTAAGATCAGAAATACATCGACCCAATCGACCTTCCACAAGCACGATTAGAAAAACACTTGCAAGAAGTGAAAGACACTCAAGAGGCATTGAGGATTGCCTTGCGAGAAGAACAAAGAGAGAACGCTACATGAGAAGAAGCATACCATCATGATAATACTCAGAGAGAGAATCCTAGAAACGAGGAAACACCTAGAGCTACCACCCCTACAGACTTAATCGCAACTCTAGTGCAAAGGATTAGAATCTTGGAAGCAGAACAAGTTGCTCCTGAAAGAAGGCAAAAATCCCATGAACAAGACCATGAGGCATCTCAAAATCCCCCTTATCTCCACTTCTATTCATGAAATGCTAGTAACGATACTTGTTTGAATGGGAATCTTCATGTTCAGAACAACCCCACAAATCCAACAATGGATTATCAAAACCCACCTATAGGGTTGTTTCTATCAACCCTGCAATCTCAAAGCACCTTTCTCAGAATATATCTTAAGTATTTGAAAGAACCTCTTGATCAAAACATAAGGAACGTGCAATTACCTTGACCATTGCCTGATCTCCTGAAATTCAAAGGAGAAGGAGATCCAAACTCCCACATTAAATCCTACACCACTGCAATAAGAGAACTCCTCCCTTGGGATGGGGTCATTGCCAAAATCTTTCCAAAAACTCTCAAAGGAATAGCTCTAGATTGGTACTATCATTTTCCAGAGGCTTCAATTCACTCATTCAGATAATTAATCAGAGAGTTTGTCATGTCATTCGACATGAATAAACTCGTCAAAACAAGGATTAGAGAATTCCTCACCATGAAACAAGAGCTGAATGAATCCGTAGCCCATTTTGTGACCAGATGGAGGCAAGTCCTTTATTCCTCAACTAGCACCCCAAACATGGATCATCATGAACTATGCGATCTTTTCTTACATGCCTTGAACAAGGATATGAGACAAGACGTTCAAAGATTACCATATAGATCCTTTGAAGAGGCATTAGAAACTGCTTTGAGGATCGATCAAGCTGCCATCGACAGTGGCCAGAAAACTTATGATACCAACAGAAAGCTCAGGGTATCCAAAGGAGCTGAAAAGACCACACCTAATATCTCTCCAGAAAAAGATGTTAATGTTGTGAAAATCAATCCCAGCAATGACATGTGGCAACAAAAGGGAAATCAAGGGTCAAACTGTCCCCCCTATGACCCCAACACTTATTGTTGGTTCCACGGAACAAAGGGTCATGAAACAAAAACCTTCTATGGATACAATAAAGCTATCTCCAAACTTACTCCGGATCAACAACAAAATTTCCTCAAACTCCTTCAATCTCAAAGGAAGGAGAAGGAACCTCAAAACGAGAAAAGGAAGGCCAATCAAAACAGTTCCAATCAAGTGGAATTAAACCAAGAAGTGTTCATAATCCACGAGGAAGAACAAACAGATCAAATGGAAAATGTTTTCTTGCAAGTGATAAATTTATTGAGAGTTTCTCCCTCACATCAAAAAATATTCTTGGAAGTATTAGAAGTGGGATGTTCAATGCAGGAGGAACCACCTCCTCTCACGTTTGATATTTCCAAACTACCTCAAAATGAAAGAGGAAAGAAAAAGGATTCACCTCTATACATACAAATCCAAGTCAAAGAGGTCACTATAAAAAGAATAGTGGTGGATGGAGGATCTAAAATCAATCTTTTGCCAATGTCATTCCTACGAAGAATGGGATATAGCAAAATAGGAATCAAGCAACAAACTACCACACTGAGGATATACGATAGTCATGACATACAAATATTTGGGAAAATCAACCTATCGCTCACTCTGATGGATAAAACCATTTCTGCAGATTTCTATGTTATCAACAGAGAAACTAATTATAATATGATCCTCGGAAGGCCTTGGATTCATGCCATGAAGGCCATCACCTCCACTTTATTTCAAGAAATGTATTTCCATCATTTGGGAAAAGTCAACATCATCAAGGCAGACCCTGATCCTTTCAGTATTTACAGAAAGGAACAGGAGGAAAAAGACAAAAAGTTAAAGACCCAAGAGAAAGTGAAGGAAGAAACTCAAGACTCTCAACCAAACATGAGTACTCACAACATATCATATCAAAGCATGGAAAATCTTAAAGAATTCCCCTTTGAACCTCACACCACCAAGTCTCATGCTCCATTTGGCTTAGCAGCCATACCATGCCTTAATGAATGCAAGATCAAAAACCTCTCAGTAGGAACAATCAAAATCATCAAAGAAGGAGAAGAAAAAGAGGAAAAACAGAATTCCACATACGAGTTTGGAGAAACATATCAACCACAAAACCATTAAAACTTATGGACTCCACATTTTGACAGAGCCAGTTGCAAAACCAAGGTAGGGACATGAATAATCTTGACATCCCCGGAAGGAAAATCCCTCCCCTTTACCTCCAGACTTGATTTCTTTTGCACAAACAATATCGATGAGTACAAAGCCTTATCCCTAGGAATCATGTTAGCCATGAGAATGGGGATCAAGAAGATCTCTACCTTTGGAGACTCTTAATTAGTGATCAACCAAGTTGCAAAAAATTATGAAACAAAATCAAAATGATTACAACCTTGCAAAGAAACCATTAGGAAATTTGTCCAATTCTTTGACTTCTTCTCCATAAAAGCCATACCCAGAGAAGAGAATCAAGTAGCAGATTCAATAGCTACATCAGGTGCGTTATTTTCTCCACATGCTCAACTTCAAAATTCAGAATACATTGTGTCAGTGCGTGGAGAGCCATTGTTAGAAAGTGAAGAACTGCTAAGCATCCTAAATTACGCCATAGGTCAAATGGAAAAACCAACCACAGATTATGCTAAGAATCACGAAGCCATCCTCAAATATCTACATGCCTACGTGGGCTTCCAAGAGTATACCACAAGAAAGGATACATGCTCCTTTCTCACCGAGAGGACTATTTTGGAAGCCACAAAGAAATCATTCAAATCGAGACAAATTCATATTTACCACCTGTTCCTCAAAAATTTGAGGAAGGACACCCATCCCTAACCGAAGATACCATTGATATTAATGTTGGAACCCCTGAAAAATAAAAAATGTTATAGTTGGGAGGGGAGTTAAATGATGAAGAGTTGGAAGAATACATTGAGTTCCTTATAGAATATTATGACGTCTTCGCATGGACATACTCAGACATGCCCGGATTAGACCCAAAGATCGTGGTGTACAACTTAGCGACAAAACCAGACGCAAAATCAGTGAAGCAAAAACTGAGGCCCATAAAGTCACAGGTGGCTGAAATGGTAAAAGAAAAGTTGAAGAAATTAATGAATGTCAGCTTCATTAAACCAGTGGATTATTCAAGTTGGGTGTCAAACATTGTCCTAGTTTTAAAGAAGAACAGAAAAATTTAGATATGCCTCGATTTTAGAGACATCAACCAAGCTTGCCCAAAAGACAATTTATGCTTGCCATCCATCGACCAAATTGTCAATTCAACTACAAGATATGAGACCCTCTCTCTCATGGATGGATTTTTGGGATATAATCAGATCAAGATTTCAGAAGGTGATCAAAACAAAACAACATTCACCACCCCTTGGGGAACCTTCTATTATGTAGTCATGCCATTCAGGCTGAAGAACACAGGAGAAACATACCAAAGGGCAATGACACATATATTCCACGATTACATTCACAAAATAGTGGAAACTTATGTGGATGATCTTCTAGCTAAATCAGAACAAAGGTCGACACATGTAGAAGACCTTCGCAAAATCTTCAATAGGCTTCGAGAATACAAAGTAAGGTTAAACCCTGAAAAGTGCATCTTTGGGGTCACGGCAGGCAAGTTGTTGGGTTTTATTGTTTCACAAAGAGGAATAGACATCGACCCAACCAAAGTTAAAGTAGTCCTAAATGCAACCCCACCAACAAGTGAGACAATAGTAAGAACCTTTTTGGGACAATTAGGCACAATCAGGTGTTTCATACCAGATATGACTTTCAAGATTCATCTGATCTATCAATTACTGAAGAAGCAAGTTGGCATAACATGGATGGTAGGCTATCAAAATGCATTTAAACAAGTGAAGAAATTCTTGCTAACTCCGCCCACACTAAAACCACCGAAACATGACAAGCCTTTCATCTTATACTTCAGAGTGACTGATATCTCCATAGCATGCATGCTAGACCAAGAAGATGAAGGTGGGAGAGAAAGAGCCATATATTTCATAAGTCGAACCTTGTTGGAATATGAAAAGAACTACAGTCGGGCTGAAAAAGAGTGTCTCACCATAGTCATCACAACTCAAAGATTACGACATTACATGTTGAACCAAGAAACTAGGGTCATGATACGATCTGTGCAATTGAGGACTTTCTTAAATCAACCCATGCTTTCAAGAAGAGCTGGCCGACTCATAACCTTATTGAGTGAGTTTGAACTAACTTACATCAATCAAAAGTTAGTCAAAGGAAAAGTAATAGCAAATTGGTTAGCAGACAATCTAGTTCCCTAAGAGGAGCCTATAAACGAAGATTTCCCTGATGAAGAAATTTGTGTGGTTGATCTCAAGAAATACGCTGCTTCATATTGGTATAGAGATATTGTGAACTATCTTGCGAACAAGACTTACCCCAAAAACATGAACCCTTTGGGAAAAAGATGATTAGGCTTTCTCACTGCAAGATATGTTTTAATAGACGATGTGCTCTATCGAAGGGCCCTAGATGGAATGTTGCTTCGATGTGTCGACAAGGAAGAGGCACGTAAGATCCTAGAAGAATGTCATAGTGGGATCTGTGGAGGACACTTCGGTGGTCATGCCACGACAAGAAAAATACACTGAATGGGATATTTTTGGCCATGTTTGCAAGGAGATGTGATCAAGTTCATAAAAAGGTGTCCAAAATATCAAGCCTACACTCATGTCCACCACACACCAACAAGAGATTTACAACCGATTGTTACCCCTTGGCCCTTTTCCACTTGGGGCTTGGATTTGGTGGGGAAGATATCTCCCCCATCAACAGATGGGTATTTGTTCATCATTACCGTGACATAATATTTTACCAAATGGGTGGAGGCCATGCCTCTCACTACAATATCAAGAACTGTAATTGCCAAATTCAAACTGAATCAAATTATATGTCGATTTGGGATTCCCCAAGTGATAGTAATAGATAATGCTTCATCATTCAAAAATCTGCAAGTAAGAGAGTTATGTGAGGTTCCATATCAATCATAACTACCCATCAATCTACTATCCTCAAGGAAATAGACAGGCAGACGCCACGAACAAAACTTTGAAGTCAATACTGGTTAAAATCGTAAAAGACTCTAAAAGAGACTAGTGTATACACCTAAAATTGGCTCATGTCGAATTGAGTAAATATTTTTATATTTATCTTAATTCTTATTTCTTCTGTCAATTAAATAAATATTTTAAGTTTATTTGATTGATTCATTATCCCATAATTAAATAAAAATCAATTTATTTAATTAAATTCCCTAAATTCTTCTAATGTCTCACATAATTAAATAATCCTAAATTCCTCTATCCTGAGTCCTAATTCCATAAATCCACCTCACCTTTCCACCTCACCATGTTGCACATGTAATTAAATATTTTAAATATTTAATTAGCTAATATTCCCTCACCCACATGTCCTATTTATCCTCCAGTCAAAATTAGTTAACTCATCAATCAAATCTGTTAACTAATTAGTCATTTGAGTTTACTAATCAATCAACCCAGTTAACTGATTAGTCCATTGAGTTAACTCCTCAATCTATTCAGTCAACTCCCCAATCAATTCACTTAACTGATTGGTCTATTTAGTTAACTCCCCAATCAATTCTGTTAACTCTTCAATCTATTATGTTAACTCCCTTATTGCATGATGGAGCTTGGACACTTGTCCTCTTTCTATTCACACATTCCTCAACCATTCTCAACCGTTGATCTTCTCATTTCCTCTCAACCGTTGATCTCTTCTCTTCTGAGTCTATAAATGGAACCTTATTCTTCCATTTCTATAATCCAAGCTTTCAGTACAATTACTATGTCAAATTACTAGCACGCCTTTGGCACCCCCACTACCATACATTTACTTGAGATCACCATCATTGCTTTGAAGTTCATCTTCATAGCAATAAAGTATCACAGCCATTTCTCCATCGCCATCTTGAAGAATGAAGCAAGGAAGTGCGCTTCCTGAGGACAACTTTCATCACAAAAGATTGATTGAGACTAGGCGAACAATGGAAGCCGCCGGATAACAAGGTTTGTGTTTTATTTGTTTAATCTTGTTATTCGCAATTTCTATTGATGTTCATTGGTTTATTAATAGTTTTATGTTTTTAACCACAATTCCATACAACAACTAGCACTTACAATTATATCCAACTCTATGGGATTATAGAACAAGCGTAAGGACTCCAATTGGAACCATGACTTATGCCCTCACTTTTGGGTCAGAGGCAGTGTTACCATTGGAAGTAGAGTTGCCTAGTTTGAGAGTGTCATTACAAGGATTACTGGTTAACGAGGAATATCGAGCAGTGAGATTAGCTGAATTAGAAATGATGGATGAAACACGTTTAAGAGTTGTCCAAAGACATGATTCTTATCTCACAAGAATGAAGAAGTAGTATAACAAGAAAGTCATCCCAAGACCTTTTCAAGTGGGAGACCTAGTGCTCAGGATAGACAACTCGATCGATGAAAGAACCGGTGAAGGACGTAAGTTCAAACCAAATTGGATAGGTCCTTATATGGTTAAAGAAGACGTCGGAAATGGTGCCTATCTCTTGTGCACAATGGAGGGAGAGGAATTTGGCAAAACAGTCAATGCCTTTCACCTCAAGAAATACTATGTCTAAAAAACCAAAAAAATCATAAAACATAAAAATACAAAAAAAATCATAAGAATAAAAAATGTCAAAAACAATTTGTTTCTTGCATTTCAGTTTCATTCTGTTTATCTTGCATTACTGTTAGTGACTTGCTCTTGTATTATTTTCCTTTCAGTAAGGAGTCTAATGTTGCCTAGATATACGTCATCCTTTCAGGACCTAGAGATTCCCCATTCTCACAATCACCATGTCCCCCTTCATTCCCAGTGATTCTAATCAAAGCCTAGCTCTTGGCTTTACACTAATCCCAGTCTTAATGAGCCAAGATGTTAGGTCTAAACAAAGTCAGTAGTCAAACTACTGTGTTCAAAGTAAGCTTGCAAGTAGACCTTCCCAATTCTTCCCTAGTAGTAGAGAAGTCTGACCAGATTACAAAAACTTTAGGTGGCGCTCAACCCCTTATCTTTCCTGGTCAAAAACATCATGAGGATCAAAACTCTGAAGGAGGCAATCTAAAATCCTAGTGAATAAAAAAATGAGTGATCAAAATAAGAGTGATTGAGAAAAGTGAGAATTGAGAGATCAAGCTTGCACATCAAAAGTTCCAAAAAGCATTCATTTCATAAAAAGTTAAAATCCAAAAAAATGAGAAAATCAAGTGAGGAAATTCAAAAAAGGTGAAAAAGCAAAAAAAAGTGAAAGAGAGAGGATTGTTGAATGTTTGTACTCTTGGGTGGAGATCAGTCTAAGCTGGAAGCCTCAAGGGTGACATTATAATAGAGAAAGAAAGGTACAAAGCACACACACACACTAGCTAGGCAATGCCAAAATTCTAGTAGTCTTTAGGACTATCTTCTATCTAGGGACCATAGTTCTTTCCCATTTATCCTTTACTCTAGGTCTATCTTGCTTGCCATCTATGATCTAAGTCTAGAGAACATCATTAAAATTTGCTACCTATCTAAATTGAAAGCTTGTCAATTTGTCTTATCTAGATAAGGATCAGTGTTTAGCCTTTAGTGAAGCCTAACTTCAGAAACACTCCATTTCACTCCCGCTCCCCACTTGAGTTCTAAAACCCTATCTTGCAACCTTGAATAGGTCTCTTATATCAAGACAACTTGCAATCCCCTAGATTGAAAATCATATTAAAGAGCAGTCATATTGTTTGTTCCACACTACATTCATACCAAAATCAGAAAAAGAGTCTCAAAGCAATAATTGAATGTCATATCTCATGACATTCAGTAAAAGTAAATGTTTCATCTTAGCATTTCTTGTGTTCTTGCATCTGCATAATGTAAACTGCATCTCATATATATGCCAGAAAAACAAAAAAAACATGTCATCATTATCATACTTGCACTGTTAAAAGAGTTGAAAAGGTCAAAAGCATAATAAAAAAGTTCTTAAAACTTCCAAAAATGCACAAGAGATGAGTACAAATCCGATAGGAGAAAACCATAAAAAGATGAAATTTCATAGATATATCTGAAGTTTACATATACGAGAATATCAAAGAGCTAGGGCAAAATGCTCTCGAGGGAAATAGGTGCTCCCCATGCAAGGGGGTACGATTTCAAAAGAAGGAAAAGTAATATCAAAGTTGGTTCCCTCCAACAGAGCCATTAGGACTTCTGCTCCTCTGCCTATGAGTACCACTCGTCAGTCCATGAGACCTATGGGAGCGAGGCATCCTGCTATGAGCGTGTGATTGTGAAGGCCCCGCCGTACTAGCCTCCCGTCATCCAAAAATAAGATGAGCCATCTCATAGAGCACTTGATTCTCACCCTTAAGGGTGTGAATCTTGGCCTTTAAGTCTGCATTTGCCTAACATCCATGATAGACAAGAGCAAAAATGTTGGTGTGTTGCCCAGCAGCAAGGGGCATACCAGGATCAGCCAAGAGACTCTCTCGAGTCATCCTAGTGAAGGGGGCAACCATGCCAACATTAATCTCATGAACAAAAGCCCTCCACTCTTTGACATTACCTGCAAAATGAACCAAAGAAGAAAGATGTATTAGTTCCTCATAAAAAGGAAGAAAAGAGAGAAAAGACAAAAGTGCAAAAAATGATAAAACAAAAGTAGACTTACGTGGATCACCAGGCTGCCAGGTAGGGTCATCGCATCACCTCATCAGAACAAGGAGGTCTAGGAACCACGAACAAACCCTCAGGGATGTTAGGTGCATCATCTGCATCATCTATACCATCAAGACCCTCATCCTATGCATCCTCAGGCAGGCCCTCATCTGACAAATCATCATCATCAACAATATAGTCTTCGTTAGTAGATTCTGAGTCCCTAATCATAATGAGTGATCGGGAAGAAGTCCCTCTCCTTCCCCTCTGTCCTCCTCATGAAGATCTAGGAACTCTAGTAATGAAGACTCCAGGAGTCAAGGAAGTCCAAATAACTTTCCTCTAACTTGCCTCGCCCATCTCTTGAACAAATATATAACAAGTGGACACTGGGGGAAACTCCTCAGGGAAGTCCTCGCCAAACTACTGTAAGATACGGTCAACACGATGAGCCTCGACTAGACCATTATGATCTGAAACCTCAAACACCCCACGATAGTACTCTTAGATCTCGCCATCCCAAGCCCAAGCTCCCTCCATATAAAGGTAAGGATCAAAGATTGTATCCTCATCCATAAGAGTAGCCATAGTGCGCAAAGAAGCATCAAAATGACCCATCTGCATCCATCTAGCTACTCTCAATAGTCATCTGTCAGGAATTGGAGCAAGCTTTTGATAGGGTCTGATGTGCTCAAAGATCGAAGTCATAATCAAGGAAGAGTGGCTGAAAGCAAGAGCCCCTCGTCGTGCAATGCGATAGAAGTCCCTGTATACCATGGCCAAAATGTTTGGCCCCCAAGCGTAGACCTTGCCCTCCTCAAGACCCTATATGATTGGTGCCTAACACCATCTCAAGCAAGCTGAGGCCTTGTCTCTAGACAACCTCGATGCAATCAAACCAATCAAGAACAACCTTAAGAGAGGAATGTGAAGTTGTGGCACTGAGGTAAGTTGGACTCATGTTTGGTCCTCAGGGCAACTAACCCCCATAAACTATACCCAAGATGTCTTGTCCTCAAAGGACTCGCTAGCAAGAAGGACGAGAGGATGTCCTCTCACAGGAACTCAAAGAATACGATAAACATCAAACAGAGTTATAATCCACTCTCCTAAAACCTGTGGGAATCTGAAAGTGTTCCTGTCTGCATCCCAGTAAGTCAGAATGTCACAACATATGCATGATATAGGGTGAACAACTGGCACATGGCAGACTCTAGCTAAACCTACTCTCCTCAGAATAGCATAGTCCTCATCACTCAACAAAACAAACATATTTGAGAGCCACATCTGCTCTCTGTAAGCATTCCATCGAATGCACATGTCCTACAAATCAAAAAGAACTTTAGATTAGATCTCATAAACTCACAAAAATCCTAAAAATCGTAAAACTTGCATAAAATCTCACAAGAAAAAGCATATAAACCTTCAAAATTGCAATAAATAGGTGAATATGGTAGTCAAACTAAGTCAGATCATAGTGAAATGAATGTCAGAAAACACCAAATTTCAAGCAGAATCTACCCAACAGGGTCAGCCCCTGGCAGCAGGATCTCCCTCCAGGTGACCCTAAATGGAGATCCCTCGAGCAAAAAATGCCCTAAAAACTCCATTTCTCAGCTGATTTAAAAAAATGAAAAACCTATCCTACTCTAAATGACAAAACAAAGACAATGCAACAAGAAGAATCACCAAAAATAGACCATTTCAAGAGATTTTTCACAAAATTCAAACTAGGGTTTAGAGAAGGATTTTTCACTGTTTGCATACCCAATTTTTCACAGATGAAGAAGAGGTGGCCATCTTTGCGATCTCCTTGATGGTATTTTCCCAATAATTGCTCACACGATCGATTCTGTCGCTGATTCTCTCTGATCTCACTAATTTGCTTGCTTTGTTTGCCCTTAACTTAGTTTCTTTTATGAATTCTTAGATTAGTTTTTTCTTTTATGCATCTTCTGTGTGTCGTTTTGCATGCATTCATTCCTATAGGTCTCACTAACAAAGGCAAACAACTAGTCAAACTCAAATGATCTATGGTAAGTTCATCATTTTAGTTTTCATTATTCATTTTGATATATTTAAATGCTAGACTAATACTAGTTATTATAGGTACAATTGTGGAAAAATTGACAAGTAAGACCTAGTTTGAGAACGGTACCTACCTTTCATGTAGACTACCATCCCCGAGGGGGCAAATATGTAAGTACAAAAATCATGTACAACCTCCACGAGGACCCCTATGATGATTTTAATGTTGATATGTGTCAGACAACTAAGAGGGGGGGTAAAATCAGTTGTCACAAAAACTTAAACACTTTCTACAATTAAACATTCATCACTTATCCATAATTATTATGATTTAACAATGAGTGCATGAAATTAGAAACTTAACCATAGATACAACATCAAACACAAGAGACACTAGATTTTACGTGGAAAACCCCAAGGTGGGGAAAAACCATGGAGAGGATTAGCTCTCAATATATATTGCAATCTTGAAATAATGATGTTCAGGCTTGGTCACTCCACCGGCCTAAACATACTGGTTCACTGCCATGAAGAACAACTAGGTCTAGCAGGCTCACTGCCTCAACCCTAAACCTAGCAAGATTACAATAAGGGCTGTTAAACCCTGAGGGCTGTTAAACCCTACTAGCGGCTTACTGCTAGACTCACTACCATGATCAACACCTTTATATATTTGTGATTGAAGTACAATAATTCCTCTACTCTACTCTTCCTCTGCTCTGTTCTTCCTCTTCTTTCCTCTGCCTCTCCTCTGCTCTGCCTTTTGGACCTTTCTTAATATCTTTCCATTTCCACTAAAGGACACCTTTTCCACAACTCAACTACAAGTATTTTTACACTACAACAACCTTGGAATGATCATCAAGGTCGGCATCACAATCATCAACCATTGGAATAATCTCCAAGGTCAGCATTACAAACATTTACAAAATAGGTCTTGACCTATAACAATAGTATGCAAAGACTATGAAGTAAAATGTATGCGGATCACGCCATGCCTTAGCTAGGACTCAAACATGATCTTCCACGCTTCAACACACTTCCACAATCTTCAAGAGATCTCCACAATCAGTGGGATTAACTAGGTCGGCCAAAACTGGTTACACATTACACTATCTGGGAACAATCTTCGAACACGATCTCAAGTCCTTAACGTGGACTAATATCAAGATAGGAACATGATTAGGAGACATCCAAAAGCATGTTATAATCATTAGGAGCAACCGCAAGAACCTTAACCACTTTATCCATAGGAATCTTTTCACTGGAACACATGAACTTTACTATCTTCAACTGTCATAAAAGTAAGATAGCTTGCAGACCACCAAACCACAAACCATTGTAACTGTAGGCACTTATCATCATCCCAGACTTCCTTCTACAGCCGCAGAGCAAAATACTTTATTGCGGAGGAATGCGGAGAAAAACACTTTCTTCTTGTCCCAACTAAACTTACAAAAAAAGCAGGTTTCACTCTGGTGAACACAACTCACTCAGATCTTCATGCAAAGGGCTCAAACTCAAAATGTAGCATCCTTAGTCATACCTATAATTGACTTCCAATCCACAAACCACGATCTTCAAGAAGAAATAAATGTAGAGCAGTTTACCAGACCGTTCTTCAGCATACAACTCACTGTCTGTACTGCACTTCTCTGTAACTCACTTGTTTCTTCTGGAGAGGCTAATTTTCTCAATATCCTCAACATACAAGTCTTCTAGATAAGTAATAGAATAAGATACAGTTGACACCAATGACAACAAGGATATGTTGACATCAATGACAACACTGATTAGGCACATACTTGCAACAATCTCCCCCTTTGTCATTGATGGAAACATATGATGTGAAAAACTGCAACAACCATGAAGGCAAGATTCTCCCCCTTTCTCTTTACACACTTGCACTCTTTCTTTCTCCAAAATTCTCACCCTTTCTCCTACATATCTGCACTCTAAGTTTTTCACAAGACTTCTCTCCCTCTTTGAAATCAATGGCAAAGGGAACATACTTGCACTCTTTTGCTCTGATATAATCTCTCTTTTGAATTCTCTGACTACTCCCCCTGAGAAGTAGCCCTAAACAATATTAATCTAGACCTCTGAGCATCTCCGGACTGATGCACTATTGTGCATATTAGTTTAGAGCAAGAGGGGTGACAACCCCTAACTTTTCTCTGAGATACTCAAAAGTATCCTTAGGTAGAGGCTTGGTAAAAATGTCTACAATCTGATCGTTGGTAGAAACATACTCCAACTTGAATTCATTCTCTGTCACCTTTTCTCTTAGAAAATGATACCTGATGGATATGTGCTGTGTCCTTGAATGCATCAATGGATTCTTTGATATTTTTATGGCACTTGTGTTGTCACAAAAGATTGCAATGGGATCTTCATACACAATTTTGACATCCTTCAAAGTCTGCTTCACTTGAGTGCAACTGCATGCTGCTGTAATGTATTCTACTTTTGCAGTAGACAGGGATATTGAATCTTGTTTCTTGCTCAACCAAGATACTAATCTTTTTCCCAAGAAGAATGCATCTCGACTTGTACTTTTTCTGTCATCCACATCTCTGACCCAATCTGCATCAATATATGCACTGAGAGTAAAGTCACAATCCTTAGGGTACCACAAATCATAATCTATTTTACCTTTTAAATATCTCATAATTGTCTTGACTGCCATCACATGTGATTCCTTGAGTTCTGCCTGAAATCTTGCCACAAGACATATTGCATGCATTATGTCAGGTTTAGTTTGAGTTAGGTAAAGTAATCCTCCAATCATAGATCTATACCTTTTTTAGTCTACCATGGGTGAGTTATCATCTTTGCTTAACTTACAACCAGTTATCATAGGTGTGCATACTGGTTTAAAGTCTTCCATCCTAAATTTCTTTAACAACTCTTTCACAAACTTAGACTGAGAAATGAAGATACCTTTATCTGATTGACTTATTTGCAAACCTAAAAAGAAGTTCATCTCTCCAAACATAGACATTTCAAGTTCACTTTGCATTTCTCCAGCAAAAACTGAGCACATACCTTCATTGCCTCGACATCAATTGTAACTGTTAGTTTCTTATTACCTGTCATCCTGTCCCAGAGTGACTAATTCATTTGTCCCATTATGCCTCCCAATGCAGACCATATGACATTCTAGAGTTCAGTTCCAACATTCATCACTAACTTCAGAACCCTTCCAAATGGACTGCCATAACATATATTTTTGTGCCAAATCTCCACACTAACAATCTGGCTGGGGGATTTAGAATCTTCAATACAGCTCCCCCTGAGCCATGATTCACAATCTACTTCCCGAAGGAAGTAGCTACTCCAGAGCCTGGAGTAGACTCACCTCTTCCTTCATTTGTTTCCTTCCTGACCCAAACCTTGATCATCTCTTCCTTAATTTGTGCCGGATCAACTTTTTCAACTGGTTCCCTTGATTCTGATTGGTTATCCTTCTTATTTCTACAATATTTTTCAATGTGTCCAGGCTTGTTGCAATTGAAGCACATAGTATTTTTCTGATCATTATTTCTTTCATTCATCCTTGACCTACCTCGGTTAGCCTTATGCCTAAAATTATTGTATGTATAACAATAGCCACTGAAAGATTCTATTGTCCTATTTGTCCCATAGCCTTTTCTCACTTGACTTCTACACTCATTTGCTCTATGTCCCATTCTGTGGCAAGCATAGCATCTAATGGAATTCTAACTAGAGAATGATGGGGTATTTTGATTCACCCTATTTCTACACCAATTAGCCTTGTGACCAAATTCGTTACATAAATTGTAGTAACCATTGAAAGAAGAATACCTTGAAGCATTTGGTTGCCTAATTGATAGTCTTCTGCTTCTTTGATTCTGAATCTATCTAATTTTGTCCTCTTCTTGACTTGCTCTGAATCCTTTGTCTTTTCCAAATTTTATGCCTTCTTTGTCATCAACATTTTTTTGTTCTGCCATTGGCCTATCATATCTGGCAGCACTCACACTAAATTGATCTCTTCGAGTCCGCACATGTTTTAGATCAGCTTTCAAGTTTTCAACTTCTTCTTCAAGCTTCATGCAAACTTTAATTTTGTCTTTTAGACAGTTCTCAATTTTTGTCTTTTCTTCATTATTATCTTTTAGAGTTTGTTGTAACTGCCTGATTTATCTTCTTAAATCTTCTGTCCAATCCATGTCTTCATCTGCATTTCTTGAGTTATCTCTGTCAATACTGGCAATTAGGCACATATTCAGTTGATTCACAACAACTTTGTGATCTTCTACATTACATTTGGTGGTCTGGGAACCTTCTTGTTCTTCAATTTGCAAATCCTTATTGGTTGAGACTAAATTCTCCTAGATGTTCTCAATAACTTTAACATTTGTACTTTCAACAATCCTTCCCAATCTATTGTTGTAACACTAGTAGGCTTTGGTCCAGGATAAGTATCCAAGAAAAATGCCTTCCTCATACTTAGCATTGTCCTTTTCCATTCTGATGAGGCATTTGCTTCCAAAGATTTTAAAATATTTCACAGTGGGTATTGATCCACACCATAACTCAGCAGGGGTGTTTCCTTCTTTGGTTGTTACCTGAACTCTATTTAATGTATAGACAGTGGTTTGAATTGTCTCCTTCCAAAATATATTTGGTAAATTTTCTTCTTACATCATTAATTTTGCATTCTCCTGAATAGTTCTACTTGCTTCTTCCTCTATCTTATTTTTTGCAGAGAGCTATTTTTCTATCCCATAGGTTTTACAAAATATATTGAAATCATTAGAGATAATTTCTTCTTCTTTGCCCATTCTCAGGCCTTTGATGTTCATGGTTATCTCATTTTCAAGGGTTTCTTTAAAAATTTTGAGTGCCTCTAGAATCTCTGATTTATCTTTTAAAAAACTGACCCAAGTTATTCTAGAAAAGTCATCAATAAAAAACATAAAGTACATGTGATCATGGAGGCTTGGTATTCTTGTAGGACCACAAAAGTTTGTATGAATCAATTCCAATCGTTTAGTGGAGGATCTTTCTTTATCTTTCCATGCTTTTCTTGACAATCTTTGACATTTCCTGCAACTGATGTTGCTTGAGTAATCAATCTCTGGTAGGTCTTTCACAATCTAAACTAAGTTTTTTAAATCATCAAGGTTTGTATGGCAAAGTCTTCTATGCCAAACCAGCTTTCATTGGTCTGAGATGTGTATCCAAGAAAGTTACCTTTTCTGAGATGATAGAGATTATTTTCTGTTCTTTTTGTAATTGCTATTGTAGCTCTAGATTTTTCTTTGATTTCAAGAGAGTCATTCTCAAACACAAACTTGAATCCCTTCCTGCATAACTGACCGACACTTAAGAAATTTTATTTCAAATTTTTTACATAAAGAACATCTTTAGAAATTTGTCTATTGCCAAAATTTGTCAATCCTATTCTGCAAACTTCAGCAGTGCAGTCATCTCCAAACTTGACTAGCCCTTCATTGTATTCTTCCATACTAACGAACTTACTCCTGTCATCAGTAATGTGGTTTGAGCAGCTACTATCAATAACCCAACAGTCTTCATCACTGGTACAAGCTTCAGAGCATCTTTGATGGTTGACATCCTGTTCTTCGTGAATCGCTTCCTTGGACAATCTGCTCTTGATATCTCTTGATGAGCATTTAGGTGCATTGGAGAGTATCTATTTTCCTTTTGACTCCATTAGGATCTCCCTCGAGTTGTTAGACTCTTTCCAAAAGGGATCTAGATTTGATACCAATTGTTGATATGTGCTAGACAATTGATAGGAAGGGGGTGAATCAGTTGTCACAAAAACTTAAACAATTTCTGCAATTAAATGTTCATCACTTATCCATAATTATTATGATTTAACAATGAGTGCATGAAATCAGAAACTTAACCATAGATACAACATCAAACACAAGAGACACCAGATTTTATGTGGAAAACCCCAAGGTGGGGAAAAACCACATAGAGGATTAGCTCTCAATATATATTGCAATCTTGAAATAATGATGTTTAGGCTTGGTCACTCCATGAGCCTAAACATACTGGTCACTGCTATGAAGAACAACTTGGTCTAGCAGGCTCACTGCCTCAACCCTAAACCTAGAAAGATTACAATAAGGGTTGTTAAACCTTGAGGGCTATTAAACCCTACTGGTGGCTTACTACCAGACTCACTGCCATGATCAACACCTTTCTATATTTGTGACTGAAGTACAATAATTCCTCTACTCTACTCTTCCTCTACTCTGTTCTTCCTCTTCTTTCCTCTACCTCTCCTCTGCTCTGCCTTTTGGACCTTTCTTAATATCTTTCCATTTCTGCTCAAGGACACCTTTTCCATGACTCAACTACAAGTATTTATACACTACAACAACCTTGGAATGATCATCAAGGTCGGCATTACAATCATCAACCATTGGAACAATCTCCAAGGTCAGCATTACAAACATTTATAAAATAGGTCCTGACCTGTAACAATATTATGCAAAGACTATGAAGTAAAGATGTATGTGGATCATGCCATGCCTTAGCTAGGACTCAAACATGATCTTCCACACTTCAACACGCTTCCACAATCTTCAAGAGATCTCCGCAATCACTGGGATTAACCAGGTCGGCCAAAACTGGTTACACGTTACACTATCTGGGAACAATCTTCGAACACGATCTCAAGTTCTTAACGCAGACCAATATTAAGATAGGAACATGATTAGGAGACATCTACAAGCACATTATAATCATTAGGAGCAACTGCATGAACCTTAACCACTTTATCCATAGGAATCTTTCCACTAGAACACATGAACTTTACTCTCTTCAACTATCATAAAAGAAAGATAGCTTGCGGACCACCAAACCATGAACCATTGCAATTGTAGGCACTTATCATCATCCCAGACTTCCTTCTAGAACTGCAGAGCAAAATACTTTATTGCAGAGGAATGCAGAGCAGAATACTTTCTTCTTGTCCCGACTGAACTTACATAAAAAGTAGGTTTCACTTTGGTGAACACAACTCACTTAGATCTTCATGCGGAGGGCTCAAACCTCGAATGTAGCATCCCTAGTCATACCTCTAACTTACTTCCAATCCATAGACCACGATCTTCAAGCGTAAATAAATGTGGAGCAGTTTACCGAACTGTTCTTCAGCATACAACTCACTGTATGTACTGCACTTCTCTATAACTCACTTGTTTCTTCCGGAGAGGCTAATTTTGTCAATATCCTCAATATACAAGTCTTCTAGATAAGTAATAGAATAAGATATAGTTGACACCAATTACAACAAGGATATGTTGACATCAATGACAACACCGATTAGCCACATACTTGCAACATTTAATCCTTGTCACATAGATGTAAGCATGGAATAATATCCTCTAAGCAGTAGACCTCTTGATGACGTGTCATTTCTCTTGTCTTGTGGTGTTTCTTCTTTGTCATTTTCCCTCTCTTTATCATTGACGCTTTTTGACACTTTTGTGACACTTGTCGATTTACATTTTCTGAGCTTTTGACCCTATTCCTAAGCCTTGTAAGCCTCTTGTAGGTGAGTTTTCACCTTTTCCCTATGTTTTTCATCCTCTCCACCCCTAGAAGCCTTCTAGAGGTCCCCCTATCCATCTCCCACTTTCAATTTTCAGTTTCACTCAACCAATCCAAATCTCCCCCTATTATTTCCAGATCTCCGCCCAAGAGACCCTGTGTCACAAGTGGAGGTTTGGATTCTTGCAAATGATTGACCTGTTTCTAGAGGTAGATCACCTCCTTTTCATCTTTTCTACCATCTCCCATCATGCATTTCTTCTCAGACCCCTTTCTTTTCAGATCTCCTACCAGGTGACCCTCAAAAAGTAGGATCTCCCCCTGGGCGACCCAGGGTTGCCCCTCGAACGACCCTACTGGCAGAAGGGGCGACCTTGTCGCATTTCCAGTCGTGGAAAAACTTGAGTTTGTCACTCAAAATAGCTCCATTTTTGCCCATTTTTCTTTCAGTTCACATGATTTTTTATGCCTAATATGGAGTTGACTATTTCATGCACCCACACATGCATAATTAACTCCATTTGATCTAAAATTAACAACTCATTCTTCCTCATGCATTCTTCCAACTCCAATTCCTCTTCAGTGATAAGCCATTATTAATTTTTCACTCTCTAATTAAATGAGTTTACTGGGTAATCAATCTAGTTCACTCCCTAATCAATCCTTATTAACTCTTCAATCGATTGAGTTAACTTCTCAATCAATTCCCTTCTTCAAACCTATAAATACCCCCTCCCTCAAGCACAAAGGGAGGCAAATTCATTGTGCACACAACTCTTACTAATTTTTACTCTCCAATCAACATTCTCATGCTCACACATGACGAAGGTGCCTTTTATTTGTTCATTCTTCATCAAGCTTTCACATAAAGCTCTTCAAGCATCATTACACTACTTCAATCAATGCCATTGTGCTCATCAAAAGCTCTCATTAAGCTCTCTCAAGCTTCTACAAGCTTCTTTTGCTTCTTTGTGTTGTCTTGTCGTCAAGAGGTCTTCCCGCTGCTTCAAGAGGATACGAGGTTGCCATCAAGGATTTTTGAGGGTAGTGGAGTCACACAAATCTTCTCTATTTTCAGGTTCCTCTATGCTTTTGTCAATTTGTAGTAATTAGAAAATTGAAATTGCTCTTGGGATTAGTAATTTATTGCTTTGTCCTTGATAGAAACGTTAGATGTAGCATCTTAGAAGTAATTTGCATTCTTAGTTAAATTCAATTACTTGCAATTTCCTTTTCTAGATTAATTGTTTTAAAACATTCAAAAACCCCAAAAAATATAGAATAATTGCATTAGGTTAAGTTCATTCTAGTTGCATTCATATTTCCTTTCCTAGATTAAAAAGTATCTTTATTTCTATAAATATCAAAAAGGCACAAAAACAAGTTTGCACTTCATATAGCTTTACATGCATAAAAATATAGAAAATAACAAAAACATTAGGTATTTAGATACATTACAAACCCTTGATATCATCAAAAGGTTAATCATGGTCAATGAAAGTCAAACCCTTGATACCATCACAAGGTCAACAAAAGTCAATGTACAACTAAAACCTAGGTCAACTAAAACCCTAGGTCAAAACATAAAGTCTAAGTCAAGGTTAGTCCACATACACCTATCCCTTGTCTTGGCTCATGAATGTGCCCAGGATTAAGGGGTGAGTGGGTGAGGCCAGTCCTTGGTGAGATTGAGGAAAACCATCCACGACCACAATAGGAGGCATTTGCCTTGCCACAACAAGATCCATTTTTCCTCCTATTGATAGAAGAACATAGACAAGCTCAGATACAATGCACAATCATGTTCAACAAATTGAAAGACAAGAAGCCATCAATGAAAGAAATAGCTTACCCAGATAGAGGTGGAACAGTAGCAACCCAAACAAACAAAGAGTAACTAGTGACCCTTCAGGTCATAGGGTTATCTCTACAACAACCATCGAATGAAACATACGCCTTAGCACACAACGACAAAGGCCCCAAGACATGCTGACCCTCTCTACGACGTCTAGTTCTCCAATGAGCTAGACCCCACCGTGTCTCACCTCCTTTTGACTGGCTACTTCGACGAGAGCGAGAGTGATGTGGTGGGTTACCCCGTGGCAAGGAGGGAAGGGTCCGTGTGTGTGTTGAAATTTGACCCGATAGCCCCAGGCAACCAAGGTCACGATTTTGAGCGTATAGTATCATAGATGGTGAGATCTAGGGAGAGAAGGTTGAAGATTGAGGGTTTGAAATTTATCTTAAAGCCATCAAATATAGAGATGAAGTTGCATGGATTGCTGGAAAATCGTGGTAGACCTTAAAGGCATAAACAAGTCACTCAAATAAGAATAAAAGGCATTTTTTGAAAGACAAGAGTCCACTGCAATGAAAAGGAAACAAATCCACAACTATGAAGGTAACTAAAAAGGAAAGAATATCCTAAAGATAAAACATAACCATAGAAACACCAGTGAAGCCTTCAAAATTGGAAAGATTATCCAATTGAGAAAAAATTGATTTCAAACTACAGTTTAAGAAAGGAGACTGTGAAACCAATTGCGAAAGAGGAAGATGAGGATTCTAAAAAGTTGTTGAAGATGTTGTCATGATAGAGGCCAAGCTAGAAGTTAATTTCAACAAAGTTGAAAATGAAGCGAGGTTTGAAACTATGGCAAACTTCAGAATGAAGAGTTGATTTAGAAGAGAAAGTGAAATAGAAGCTGAAGTGCCAAGTTGAAAAAGAAAATCACAAGTTTTGATGCAATAGAAAACAAACAGCATACACACTTTATTAAGATTCACCAAAAAATATATCAAATTACAAACTTTTGATGGCCTTCAGGGCCTCTAAATCCATTGATTCTCTTCAGAAGTGCAGTCCAGAAACTACATGACTTCCCTTCACAGACCACATGTTGTCTGGTACCCCTTCTTAAATATTTTTGCATCCTTTAAAACATTAGTGTCCAATCAATCCTCATGGCTTATGCCTCATAGAGGTTGGGAGTTCTATCCTTCCGCACTCTAACTCCCCTTGAATTTCAGGCAATGCTCCATCCAAAACCAAGACTGCAACATGTCGTCTCCTCCTACATGTCACTCATAAACAAAGAAAAAGGAGTGTGGACGTCTCCTTTACCTCTGCTCCATCAGAAGAGAGTGGGAGGGTAAAGGGATAATAGAGATTGCTCTTCACCAACCAGCCGTCACACCAAAATTAGAGCAAACATTAAAGAAAAGAAACTATTGCCAAATGGGGTCCTTCAAATGGATGCCCCTGCATTAGACAGCTAGGTAGGAAGTTTGTGAGCATATACTCACAAAATGGAGTTGGGTAGTTGAACTACCCTTTCAAGTTGCAACCAACCTACAACAAACTCCATCATTGGGATAAGTGCATCAGATCAATTCTTCCTTCTCTTTTTCTAGCACTGTGTCAGAACAACTATAATCTTTCTATCATAACTCCATTCACCACACTTCTCTTCACTTGTGGATTTACATCCTCCTTTGTGGGATTCAACCTACCACAAACCAAACACCTCCACCAAGTTCCACCTACACCCTCCTCTACAACCGCTATGCACAAACATGCAACATTTGCATACCAATCTACAACTTCATCCTCTACAACTGCAATCTCTTCAATAGAAGGTAAATAATAATCATCATATTCAAAATCAAAATTTACCTTATCCTTCTTCATTGTTCCAACATCATCGTCATTCGCTACAACATTCATCTTCTTTCCTCCATCAACAAGCTTATCAAACCACTCTTCTTCTACCACCAAAATCCATGACAATAAGTCATCTTTATCCTCTTCTTCTACTGCAACATCCTCAAGATCTATCATTGCCATCTCAATCTCCACAACTGTATCTTCTTCACTGCTCATATCTTCTTCCTTTTTAATCACTACAACTCCTCTTCCACTTTCTTCTTTCATGTCTTGAATAAGACCAACTATTGCAATCTCTTCATCTACATGCAATCCACTCTCATCTTCATTATACAAATAAAAAATATTATGCATTACCTTACTAACCTCTTTCTTCTCCATTACTACTTCAGCTTTGCTTTGCTCTGTAGCTTCACTTTGCTCCTCAACCTTTGTTGTATTTTCTATTTTGATTCCATCCTTCATGCCTTCATCAAGACATGTTGTCACAATCTCTGTCTTTTCTTTTTCATCCTCTTGAGTGAGGATCTCATCTTCACACTCTATTGTATCTTCTCTTTTACATACAAATAAAACATTGTTAGCATAATCATGGGACTTATCTTCTCTCATCTGCATCTTCTCCATCCCCTTATCACCTTCATCTGACACTTTCCCTTCAAATAAGATATCTATCTTTCTCATCTACTCTTTGAATAGGAGATCTTCTTCATCTTCCCCAAATTCTTCACCAAACATAGGACCCTCAAAGTCCATCATCTCATCTTTCACATCTTGAGTATCTTCTTGGCTTGTCATAGGAACTTCCATGTCTTCTATACCTTCACCTTCTTTAGGCATGTCTTCAATCACATCTCCATCTTCAATATCTTCCTCTTCAAAATTATAACCAAATATTGTACCTCTATCCATCTCCATTGCACTACTTAAATTAACAATACTCAAATTTATTTCCTCTTCAACATAACTCTCACTTTCCTCATTAGGTTCCTCTAATTTGAACTCTGAACTTCTAGTTTTATTTCTAACTAGTCTGGTCAACATTGCCACCCTGTTCATGAGATCCTTCATCCCATTCTGCACCATCTCTCTCATATCTACAGTATTATTCTTTCATCTAATCTTCTTCTCCTCCTTTCCAACATTGTTTTTTCTTTCAATTAAAATTCCAAAGATCTCCTCCATTATCTCATCAACCGTACATGCCATTTCTCTTATCCCTATCATTTTCTCTTGAAGTCCACATAAATCAATTCTTTCTTCTAACTAGACAATCCAGACTCTTGGTCTCACATTTATTCCCTTCATTTTCTTTTCAATGCTCAGAGACTTCCTCTTCACAACTTGACCCTCAGGTTCTCGCACAGACTTCCTCAAATTGGTGGTTCTATCCACACACTTAGGAGCTACTACTCTGATATCTGCCTCCACCTCTACCCCTACCTCTCAGGGCCACTCTCAGAGGCACTTTCTCACAACTCACAACTCATAAGTCTTGCTACAAGTTGCCTCATGTTCGATGATCTGCCTGCAGACTTAGGAACAAACCTCTCTAATACCATTGATGCAATAGAAAAAAAATAGCATACACACTTTATTATAATTTACCAAAAACTACATCAAATTACAAACTTTTGATGGCTTCCAGGGCCTCTAAATCCACTAATTCTCTTCAAAAGTGCAGTCTAGAAACTGCATGACTTCCCTCCACAGGCCACATGCTATTTGATACCTCTTCTTAAATATTTTTGTATCCTTTAAAACATCAACATCCAACCAGTCCTCATGGTTCATGCTTCATAGAGGCTGGGAATTCTATCCTTCCGCACTCTAACTCCCCTCAAATTTCAGGCAGTGCTCCATCCAAAACCAAGACCCCAACCCGTCATCTCCTCCTACATGTCAACCATAAATAAAGAAAAAGGAGCGTGGACGTCTCCTTTACCTCTGTGCCATCAGAAGAGAGTGGGGGAGTAAAGGGTTGACGAAGACTGCTCTTCATTAGCCAACCATCACACCAAAATTAGAGCAAACATTAAAGAAAAGAAACTATCGCCCAATGGGGTCCTTCACGTGGATGCCCTTGCATTAGGTTTGCAAGTCCAAAGACAAATCACCTGGGAGATAAAAGATGTAAGAAAGGAGAAAATCTCCCAAAAAGAACCCCAGGAATCTATTCGAACCAGTGATAACTATTCATAGGTGGGGAGCTACAAAATTTCTAGGGTTTTAAATAGGAAGGAGTGGGAAAGATAAAGGCACGCTATTGAGACTGACTCCCACCATCTCATTCTTTATGGTGCTCTGCTTTAGAGCTTTTATAGTTTATTATTTAGCATGGCTCCACGTGTAATGTTAGTGTCATAGGTGGCCTTGAGAATAGGGATGATAGTGGGAGCATGGGTTTTTTCAAAGCCTGGATGGAGAACAAGCAACCCAAGTCATTTGTAAGGGGAGGGTCAAATCCTAGATGCCCCACTTGCAACGGATCCAAGAGGGTCCTTTGCATCTACAAGCATTGGTCCAATGGAAACCAAGGCTGCTCTACATGTGACCACACAGGAATGAGGACCTATTCCAGTTGTGGTAGCTCTAGAACTGAACACCCTCTTCTCATTAGGCTCCATATATCCAATTGCCAGAGCAAGCTCTATTTGGGAACCTCGTTCTTGATTTGCTTTAGTATGTATAATATGTAAAATACAATCCACTGTACTATGAGATTTCCATAGGTTGGTTTTGGTCCAAAGAGAGAAGAATCATTGTACTATGGGATTTCCACCAGTTAGTTTTGATCAAAAGAGCAAAAAATAATAGTGTTTGCCAAAAAATGCCATAAAAGCTTATAAGAATACATTAGAAGAAATTGGAAGGAAATTAAAGAAAAATAATGTGGCATTGGATATTGTGGACATACAAAGTGTATATGATAAGGAGTCGAGGTAGATATGCAAGGTAATAGAGGAAGCAAAGAAAGAAGATAAGAAGGATGAAGGAGAAGGAGAAGAGGATACTGAAATGTAGAAGACATTGCATGCTTCTGAGAAGCAACAACACAAGAAATTGGAGGTGTTTGTTGGTGGGCTGGAAAAGGGTTATGTAGTACATGGTTCTACTAGTTATGCTACTCCAACATCACAAGCAAGGGAATTTTGTGGCTGGTGGTTATATGAGCAAAGATTTTTTTGTGGTGGCCTAGCTATTGGTTGTTATTGCAATTGACCAGTGCAAGCTCCTTGAAACCCATGGGGAGGTGCTAGATTCGGCCCTAATTTTGCAGGATTTGTAAATAAACTATTTCTCTCAGATTATGAATCCCCAATGGTATTTCTAGTTGCAAGATAGTTGTAGGTTTGCATGTATGCTTTGTAAATGGTTTGAGGAGGTTTTTTGCATCCTTCTCAGTGTGGAGTTGGTATCATTTCTACAAAATTTTCTTATGGGTTCCTTTGACTACAGTTACTCATTGTAGATTGGTAAATCAGTTCTTATGTGGATCTGGTTTTTTGTTAGGAACCCCTGTTTAGCTCTTCTCTTTACTTTGTTAGTATATTAGTTGCTATGGATACATATGCTTTGTAAGTCATCCCATGAGCATATTGTATTATCCCACATTCATGGGAAGTACTAGTTGTTTAGATTAGACTTGGTATATAAGTACGTATTGAGGCCAATGAAGGCATCCACAAATTTATTGTATTGAGCTTACTCAAAGGAGGTTGGCCCCTTGAAGTGGCCTGCGATCAATAAATTCCTTCTTTGTTTTTGCTATTTCTATAAATCTGTTATTTCATGCATTTTTCATTATATTGTTGCAGGAGGTTCCTCTCATTTGGTATCAGAACGCTTTCTTGGGCTCGCCGGGTGGAATTTTCGCTGAAATTTTTTTTCTGCAGTGGCCCTCTAGGTGCTGTGATTGTTTCAGTAGTATCTTTTTTTGTTGCATATGTATTGTTCATTTGGATTGCATGTTTTGATCAAGGAACATCCCTATCCACTTAACTTTGGAAGTGCTTGGGCATATAGCCCTAAAACTAATTGTGAGGAGTACCACAGGAACCCCGAAGTAGCTGGCCCATTGAGAGGACCTGCCAGTGAAAAGGGTAATGACCCCTACCAGATTGACTAGTTCCTATTTGTGAGGTAAACCAAGAACTATCATTTGTGGCAAAGTAGTTATCAGTTTTACCTGAGCCATGGAGTGAGGGGTACTGCCCCAATATGCAAGCCATTAGACAACATTGGTGGCCAGAGTGACTCCCTTGAACCTTAGGAAGCCACACAGACTTGGGCCCATATCTATTGATAGAAGACAAACTGCAGATTGAATCCATCCAGAGCAGTTACCAGATCATTTCTAGAAAAAAAAAGTAAAAAAAATATCATTTTTTCACCATATCTTTCTTGTTTTAGCTCTGTTTCCTCTCAAAATTCACTAGAACCCTTAAAATTTCATTCTGCACATTTCCTTCCTTGAGCACCCTATCCCAATTCCACTTATCGAAGCCCAAAGTCCCACATTTGTCTATTTGTAGGGTTTTCCATAACTTCTTTGATTCTCACCTAATAGCCTCAAAATTTTACCACAGTGTTCATTTCATATTTCTACTCCTTTGTCCCTCTTGGACAAATTTTCCCATTCTTTCACCCCACTTCTGAAATCACCAGTTTCTTCTCCCCTTCCCCTCAGAAAGTGTCCAAAACCTAGTCAAACCCCAATTACCCATCACAGTTTTCCCCAAATCCAAATTTTCCTTTACTAAAAAAGTTTTAGCACACATTTTTCTACCCATTCCCCCCAAAAAAAAATCTCCTGGCTATGGTTGTAACCTGAACATGAGTAAAAAACATGGAGGATGAAATTGAAGCTCACCAAACTCCAAGATCTTGATGAAAAAATTCTTGGCCTCAATCTTCAACATTCAGCCATGAACAACAAATGGTAGCCAAAGTCTTCTGTGGACACCATGTTTTCTTCTTCTAGCAATTTTCATGGGTTGAAGGTTGATTTTCCTCAATTCAATGGTGAAGATCCCACTGGATGGATATACCAGGTAGAAAAATATTTTAGTCTGCATAATACTTTTGATGTCAACAAAGTCCCACTTGCATCCTTTCACTTGAAACATGAAGCCCTTCAATGGTTCCGTTGGTATATCAAGGCTCATGATGAGCCAAAATGGATTGATTTTTGCAAACTCATTTTGCAATAATTTGGCCCTAGTGCTTTAAAGAACTCACTGAAGCACTCACTAAACTTTGCCAAACTGGCACTATGAGAGAATATCAGACAGAATTTGAAAAAATGGCCAATCACACGGAGGGATTGTCTGATGAATTCTTCAGTAGTTGTTTTGTCAGTGGTCTGAAGGATGCAATTCGATATGAGGTTAAAATGTTCCATCCCAACACAATTATGGAAGCCCTAGGGTTGGCTAAGTTGGCAGAGGACAAGGTCATAGCTCAACAACAATCCAAATCCAATTTTGTTCCATTCAAACATTAAGCTCCCCAAAGAACTCAAACAACGCCAGCTCCTAGAACAACTTCTATCAAGCATTTGACTGAAGCAGAGATGTAGGAACGTAGAGAAAAAAAACTTTGTTATCATTGTGATGAGAAATTGACTTGGGGACATCGATGTTTTGAGCAAAAGCTATACCTATTGGATGTGGATTCTCTGCCTGAAATTGAAGTTTGGGTGGATGCTCAGGATACAGTAGATGATCAGGCAAAAACTTAGTAGCCGCTTGTTGACCCTGTTTCTCAAGAAGACCACCCAAAGATCTCTCTCTATGCCTTAGCAGGAGTCACCACCCCACAAACCATGCGGGTCAAGGGTTACTTCAAGAAGGTCCCTTTGACAATACACATTGATTCTGGTAGCACTCATAACTTCAATGACCCTTGGATCACCAAACAGGATGATTATTTTGTCCATCTTGTTCCAGCTTTGAAGTCATGATTACCAATGGGGGCACATTACCTTGCAAAGGGAAGTGTCACAATGTGCATATCTCTATTGGAGATTATAACCTACGCTCCAACATGTTTGCCTTGCCCTTAGGCAGATGTGATGTGGCTTTGGGTGCCCAATGGTTACACACACTTGGACCCATCTTATGGGATTTTGTTGAACTTTGGATATAGTTTTACAACAATGGGCAAAAGCACACATTGAAGGGCTTACAAAGGGGATCTCTGAGTATCATAAGTTCACATCGCATGGAAAAGCTTCTTAAGAAGAATTCACATGGTGTCATTGCCTAGCTCCATTCCATTCAAATGCAACCATCCACAATCTCCACTACTCCTTCTAATCTACAACAAATTTTGGATAGGTATGCATGTGTCTTTGCCAAACTAGTGGGATTGCCACCTTCATGGCCAGAGGACCACGGTATTCAATTCATTCTTAGAAGCATTCCTCCCAACATCAAGCCCTACCGCTACCCATTTCACCAAAAGATAGAGATTGAGATGCTCGTTCGAGACTTATTGAAGAAAGGCATTATTCACCTAGTACCAGTCCATTTTCTTCACCAATTCTTCTTGTCCAAAAAAATATCAGTCATGTTGCCTCTGCATTGATTTTGAGTACTTAATCACATCACATTCAAGGATAAGTTTCCAATCCTTGTTGTTGATGAGCTTCTTGATTGGATTCATGGCACTCATTTTTTCTCCAAGTTGGATTTTCGTTCTGGGTATCACCAGATTCAGGTTCATGAGGATGATATCCCTAAAATGGCTTTCCACATGCATGATGGCCACTATGAGTTTCTGGTCATGCCCTTTGGCCTCACTAATGCTCCTTCAACATTCCAAGCATTGATGAATAAATTATTCCAGCCCTACCTACAGAAATTCATTCTGGTCTTCTTCGATTATATCCTCATCTATAGTAAAACATGGGCTGAGCATCTCCAACATATAGATCTCGTACTACAACTTCTCTCTAATCATCACCCCTGTGCAAAACAATCTAAATGTGTTTTTGGCCAGGACGAAGTGGAGTATCTCAAGCATATTGTTTCAGCCCAAGGGGTTTGGGTGGATCTTGCAAAAATAGATGCCATGAAAAATTGGCTGCATCCTCAGACACTCAAGAGCCTCCGTGGTTTTTTGGGGCTGACTGGCTACTACCTCAAGTTTCTCAAGGATTATAGGAAAATTGCAGCTCCACTAACAACTATGTTGAAAAATGATGCTTTTACCTGGACACATGTTGTTGAATGTGCATTTAAAAAACTAAAACAAACTATATGTACTACACCTGATCTAGCTATGCCAGATTTTTCCAAGATCTTCACTATCGAGAGTGATGCTTACAGCAATAGAATTGGTGCTATTCTCCTTCAGGGAGAACGTCCCATTGCATTCACCAACAAAGCCCTTTCTGGCAAGAATTTAGTACTCTCTATGTATGAGAAGGAAATGATGGATATTTTGCATGCAGTACAGAAGTGGTGTCCATACCTACTGGGTCTCCTCCCTAGCACAATAGACATGGGTCAACAAACTCATGGGTTATGACTATGAGATCACTTACAAGAAGGGTAAGGACAATATTGTAGCAGATGCTCCTTCTTGCACATTTGATGACCAAGCTTCCCTTTCATCTCTTTCTATGTCTGTTCTGAATTGGTTGGAATCTGTTCAGCAGGGCTATGTCAATGACTCTTCATTATCTCAAATCATTCAATAGTTGGCCAATAACCCCTCTATTGTACCACATTATTCTTGGGATGGTGCTTCTCTATGGCACAAGGGCCGTCTAGTGCTTCCCCAAAGCACAGCTCTTCAGTAGGTTGTCTTCTATGAACTCCATGCTTCTCCATCGACAGGGCACTCAGGGTTTCTCAAAACTTATGAGTGAGCATGATGTAACTTCTTTTGGAAAGGCATGAAAAGAGCAATTCAACAGATGGTAGATGAATGTGATACCCACCAACACAAGGGTGAAAGGACACTCCTTCCTAGGTTGCTCGAACCCTTGCCCATCCCTACACGGATTTGGATAGATATTTCTCTAGATTTCATTGAGGGACTCCCTAAATTTCTAGAGGGAAGATAGTGATCTTGGTTGTGGTTGATTGGCTCTCCAAATATAGTCATTTTGTACCCTCAGCCATCCCTATACCGCCTCCTCAGTCGCACAAATTTTCATGGACTAGATCTTCCATCTTCATGGTATCCCTTCTTCCATTGTCTCAGATCGTGATGCAACCTTCACCAGTTATTTTTGGATAGAACTATTTTGAGACACTAGCACCAAATTGAAGATGAGTTCCAGGTATCATCCACAAATAGATGGCTAGACTAAAATTGTCAACAAATGTTTGGAAACTTATCTTCATTACTTCACCTCAGAACAATAACATCAGTGGGCAAAGTGGCTTCCTCTCGCTGAATGGTGGTATGACACCTCCTACCACACTGCATCTAAAATTACTCCATATGAAACAGTCTATGGTCAGGCACCGCCAATGCTCCTTCCATACACCCCCAGTAGTTCACCAGTTCAGGCAGTCGACACGGTTCTCCAAACCTGGGATTTGATTCTCAGCATCTTGTAGGACAATCTTCACATGGTAAGGAATCAAATGAAGCAACAGGCTGATCAACACTGTTATGAGTGCACTTTTCAAGTAGGTGATATGGTTTTTCTTCACCTACAACCATACAAGCAATCATCCCTGAAACTCAAAGGACATCATAAGCTAGCTCTAAAGTTCTATGGGCCATATAAGGTTCTTCAGAAGATTGGGTCGATTGCTTATAAATTGGAGCTTCCATCTTCTCACGTTCATCCAGTTTCATGTCTCTTGTCTAAAGAAAGTTCTTGGCACCAACATCAGAGCACATTACCAGAAATTGATAGCGAAGGATCCATCCTTCTGGAGCCGGAGGCAATCCTTGACAGACACACTCGTCAACTTCGCTTCCAATCCATCACAGAGGTATTAATTCAGTGGCACGACATGCAACCAGAGGATGCAATATGGGAACCACTCTTTCAGATTCAACAATAATTCCCACATCTTAAGCTTTGAGGACAAAGCTTGTCTAAGAGGGAGGGGATGTTAGGAACCTGTGTTTAGCCCTTTTCTTTACTTTGTTAGTATATTAGTTTCTATGGATGCATATGCTTTGTAAGTCATCTCATGAGCATATTGTATTATCCTACATTCATGGGAAGTGAAGACAAGATAAAATCTTAGAGGTTAAAAACACAACTAAAATGCAATAAAACACCAAGTTATACTTCAAGATCTTCCTTCTCCTTGATAAGGTTGAGGAGCTTGCACCCAAGAGCTCCTAGCTTTACCTAAGAGGATGATTGTGTATATGGATTGCTCTTTGACATTCAACACAATATGATAAGGAATTTGATGATAGGTTGGATGGAGATTGGTTATGGTGGAGACAAGATGAGATTGAGCTATGGATTGGGGAAGGATTTTGGCATTATGATGTTAGGATGAGATGAAAAGATATAAATTTTGGTGTGGTTTTGATATGATGAAGAAGTGATCTAAATGGCTTAGATGAGGGCTCTATTTATAGATTTTTGGAAAAAGGATGGAGGGTGAGGATTGAAAGTTTAGATCAATGGCTAGGAATGATTGAGGATTAGGGTTTGGATTGGAGTTGTGGTCTTGTGACAAGTGTCACAAGAGGGTTGGATAAGAGAGATCAAAGGCTAAGATTTGATCAATAAGATTGGATGGCTCCCATTATTTGTGAATTTTAAATTCACATTGGGAAAGATGAAGAATAAATAAAAAAATTATTTCCATGGGAGAGCGTGAGGATGGGAATAAAAGTGAAATATTAAATCACATGGGAAAGAATTCCATTAATGAAGATTAAGACAAGTTAGGTGTGTAAGAACTCATTTAATGGAGCTTAGGACAAGTGAGAATAAAAAATTACCTTATGTGGAATAAAAGTTATTTTTTTATTTGAGGTTTGACCATATTAATTAAGTGTTTAACTTAATTAATATGGCTGTAGTAAATTAGTTAGTGGGATAATGGAGGATTAAAATTAATTAAATAAGAATTTATTTAATTAATTTAGGTCTAAGGGTCATGTAGGCTAGGGTAGCTAATTAAATAATTGCTATCTAATCAACTAAGCTAGGGGTAGGCTAATTAGTAGGGCAGATTAATTAGATAAGTATGTTTTATCTACTTAATTAGGATTAGGGAAGTGGACAATTTAACTAAATAAATATTGAGAATAATTATTTAATCAATGAGGATATAGATAGAATGGATGGGAAATGATAGGATAAATAGGGGGATGGTGGATATGAATATGATAAGATAATGATATGTGATGTATAAGATATGCAAAGGATATTATGGATATGGATGAAGGGTATGATTTCCCCCCCAAGTGTAGGGATACAAAATGGATGGAGAAGGGATTATGCATGACGCCCACAAGGGGTTTTCATCATGGTAATTGCCCAAGGTGCCACAAGGAGTGGTTTTCACCATTGGATGAATTTTTTTTCTCTTTACTTTTTTCTTGATTTTTTGATTTTTTTGATTTTATGCTTTTTTGATGGAATTGGGACTCTAGCGTCTATTTCCATAGGAAGGATAATATGGTCCCATGTTGGATAGTTGTGAGGTAGATGGAAATAAAATTATGTGCATGGATGTTGGTAGATAGGAGAAGAGGGAATGTAATGCAGTCAAGGTAGGAGGGTCTGGTGAGGGACTGTCCAACCTTGCAGCCTTAAACAACTAACTCCATGGTAATAACATATATGCAACGGAAGCTTACAGTTAATCAATAGAAAGATAAAGATATTCATCAACACATAACACAAGATGTATCTTGGGAAAACCCTAATAGGGAAAAACCTAGCCTTCAAAGCTCATTCCTCATATATTATAACTTCAAATAAAAAATCACACATGCCTCAAGGGATTTACAGATGCTAGGCTACAACCCAGGGATTACAAAAGATTCATACAACAATATTCTTTCATGATTTCTTTCTTCTACATCTCAATTCTCTGCTCTACAGCTCCTACTTCCTTCTCTACCTTCTACTCTATTTTTCTACTCATTTAGATCAAAACAACTTGAGATCTTGCTTCGTACCTTCATGCTATCAATCACTATCTAGAAACAACCCTTATCTCTTATTTATATCCTCCGCAAGCTTTCTAAACATCAACAAGTCAACCTAATTGCAATGACTAGTTATGTAACATGTGTACACGGATAGGTCGGACCTAAACACGAGGTATTACTCCACTGGTACATAAAACTTTGTACAGATCTCCATGAAGGTCGGCCAGGTCCTATAATTCATTGAATAATTTTCATTTAGGCTCCACAAGTCACAGATTTGCTCCGCAAGCTGATTAGACTTCACTGAACATTGTCGGCTCTGCTCTATGAAAACATATGAAAGTGATATCTCTCCGGAAATGAACCCAAATGATCTAAATTTTGGATGTGTTGTAGATGACTATGTCTAGATACTAATTCTAGCTCTGCAGCCTCTGATATGTAAATGCGGTAAAATGTGGCAATCTCCATGGTTGCCCTCTCGGTACTCTGCAACTTCATTACTAACTATCCCAATTGTTTTGAATGCTTTCGGATACTCTTGCATCAGACTCTTGGGGTTAATTGAAAAGTGAGCCTCTTCACTTTGGTGTGTATTATGCCAAGATTAGTATTGTTTCTTTGAATATGTTCAGTGATCTATTCACAAGTACTTGCAACTGCCTCAAGGTCGGCAGTCTGTTCAAGTCCACCCTACAAAACTACCTCAAATTCTTCCAAGTTCATAATTCTACTTGCAAGCCTTGCACTGCCTTAATGATCGACGGTCTGAGCAAGTCTTCTCCACAAGCTACCTCAAGGTCTTCATCTTGTCATGGTCTAGGTTGGGCGGTCTACTTGCAAGCCTTGCACTGCCTTAATGATTGATGGTCTGAGACAGTCTTCTCCACAAGTTGCCTCAAGATCAATGTCTACTTCAATTAATTAAGAGTACATACATGCATCCACCAGAACAATCAAGTTACTTCCTTGGTTTTGTCAATGCACTTTCTAAATTTTCTCTCCAACACTATCTAATCTCTGATCCCAGATACCAATTCCTCTGTACTCATCAAGATCTTATGTAAGTTTTGACAGGTTGTCGCTGTACCTCATCATTTAATCTGTTTTCAGATGTCAAAGAACCAGGGCTGTGTCCATGGCTGTCTGCAACTAGGGATTCTAAGTGACCAGTTTATAGCTAATCCTAATGCTTAAAAGAATGATTAATCTATCTGCTTGTTGAATAAATGTAATGAATGCTGGAAAATAGAATAAAACAGAAAATGTACTCAAAGCAAAGAAACAATAACATGCATCTATCTATTAAAACAGGAAACACCTTTATAAAAGAAAACTTGAAACAATAAAACAGAGATACTAGCCTCCTGCTTGAGTGGTGAGAGTGGGCCCTTGCTCCACACCTTTGAGGCTGAAGGCTATTGCAGGAAATCAGCACAAAAGATGATCTAAACTAAATTCAGTCTAATTCATTCATTTCTGCATTCATGAAAATATATGGCTATAACAGAACTGAGATCTCCGAAAATCAGAATAATTTTATCATTGTTTTTTTATTACTATTTCTGAGAGTATATATAAAAAAATGAGTGATGATATATCACTGAACTTATCTATCAGTCTTTCTAGGAGATGACACCATCTCTTATTTGTACTTAACTATCTAACTTATGAAAGATCACCATGCGAGAAAGGTAGACTTGAGTGGAACAGAAGTCCACTCAGAGGTCTAAGTTTAAGTCTTAATACACTTGGGCATCAAAGCCCTGAAAATAAGAATATTGGATTAGTTCAATTCGTAACTCATGCAAAATCTTTGGAAAGATAAAACTTCAGCAGTTTAACTAATAGTTGACCCTTCACCACTCAGGTGATGATTTGAGTGAAGTGAGGGGGTATTAGGATCGCTGCTGAAGTGTCTGGTCGGTAGCTCTGTTTGGAAACATGCCCTGTTCTCAGGAGGCGCCGGAGATAGCTGTTCCTGTCTGCAGCTCCGGAGATATTCTAGACACTCGCAGAGCTCCAGAGAGTCATTCCCCATATCTTCAAAACTTCAGGTGTCACTTTTCTTTGTTATTATCTCCGGAGATCATTGAAGACGATCTCCAGAGATGCATAAAATCGCTGTTCCTGACATCTACACCTGCTGATTCAAAAAGAAAGAGAAATTCTGCATTTTTTCATTAATCCCACGCACATTAGTCACCTAATCAGAAATTCTAATCTCAAGTAATCTATCTTAATTAATCACAAAATAGAACAATCTTGCTAGCTTATTTGAGTGCAAACATAAGGAAGATGAACTGAAAAGGGGAAAAAGAGAGGCAAAAAGGTGTATTTCATGAGTGCAATTTGGCACTCATCATCCCCCCCATACCTAAGGTTTGGCAGGTCCTCCTACTTTTCACATCCTGGATTTATTTTGGCGAAGCAATCTGCCAGTCAGGCTATGCTCCTGGAAATAGGTTGTCCAAGTGGTTTTGTTGGTGTTACCATTTCCTCTGTACTTGTCAACTTGCTTCATCCAGTCTTGCAATTTTTCATCTTCCAACTGTTCTGTCCATATAGGGAGTGGTTCAATTATCAGAGGAGGTCTGAACTGTCCACCTATCCATTCCTGTTTATGTTTATCCATCAGTTTGGATATCATTTTTGCCTTCCTCATGAATAGTCTCAGGTTTGCAGGGGTGACCACCTCTCTAAGCTTTTGCTCTGGGGTCAAAATATTCCATCTCCTCTTTGCTACATCAAGTACAGGATTTGCTAAATTAATCATAAAAAGACCAAAGTCAATGGAGCATTCCTGCAAACTTTTCAGGTATAATGGCAATATGCTGGTTACACTTGCAGGATGATAGATAAGGGACCTGAATTGGGTTTGAAAAGCAAAAGGATTGGGACATTCTTTTCTGATGAGGAGATCTATTTTTGAATCCTTTTGAAGATGATCTTCCATCCTTTCATTCCAGATCTGGTGGTTTCTCATGAGGGACATGAATGCCTTAAGCTGGCATTCTCCCACAAAGTGATTAATCATGAAGGCTATATCATTAATGCAAAACTCATGTAAGTATAATTCACATAGGAAGTTTTTGTCTTCATCATTGCTCCTGGTGTAAGCTGCCATGAAACCTTCTGCTGTTTCGGTATCCTCAGTTATGTCAGATAGGACTAAGGAGAGTTTCCTTTGCAGTACCCTTTCCTGTAGGAACATTGAATAGCTGGCACTTGGAGACCTGCAGGATAGAATTTCTGAGGAAAGGGAGGCCATTTGAATGATTTTGCTTTCCAAAGTTGCTATTCTTTTTGCTCTGGCAGTGACTGCCCTTTGTAATTGCAACATTGGCTTGGAGGCCTCAAATTCCCTACACCTTTCCTCCAATGAAACAGGGCTTTGGGAATGTCAATGGGGATTGGACCCACATAGGCATCTGTTTGAATTTCCTGTTCATTGGTTGCCCTTGGGCCAGACAGTTCTTGAATATATTCTTCTTGGTCATCCAGTCTGTTATTGGCCCAAGTTAATTGTTTATCCTGGCTTTGTACTTTTTCAATTAGTGCTGCCATTACTGTGAGGCCGTTGTCTCTGGCCATGGTGAGCTCAGAAACCTTTTGTGCTGCTTCTTTTTCTTTTTCTTCCATCACTTTTGCTGCCTCACATTTCTGTGCTTCCAACTCTGCCTCCTTCTCCTGGATGATTCTATCCTTGTTTTGGAGGTCTGTTTGGATATTTGCAATAGTTTGCTTCAGCTCCATCTCCATCTCTACTCTGACCTTCTTGAGGTCAGTAATAATCAAATTCTTTCCCCAGAGCATTCTTTTTAAATTTTCAATTTCTTCCATTAATTGTTGCTCTGTTGAGATTTCTATATCCTCTTGGTTAGAGGGATGAGATAGAGTTTCTGCCTCTGTTTCTATGGCTGTTGGCTGATTATCAATATTATCCATGGCCACCTGCCCTGTTTCTCCCAATGTATCCATGTGCCCTGTTTCTCCTTCTGCAGTGTTCCTATCTTGAGGATCCTCTGCTATTGCTGGCACTGATGAAGGTCCTGCTTTGTCCTCACATGTGCTCAATTCCAGGAGTGCCTCAGCAAGTAGGGTAGTATCCTTCTTAGCTTGTGAGAGCTGCCTCTTCCTTTTGCTTCTCCAGAGCACAGGTGGGACTGGTGCCTCCGGAGCAGGTCTCCCTTCCTCAGAATCTGAGGAGATAGTAACAGTTGGTAAGCTTCCTGTCTCCGGAGCACATGGTGGTGTTGAAACTGGACTTGACTCCACATGAACAGATGGTGCTGGAGAATTTTTACTTTGCTTCCTCTTCCTGACTAGAGGTACCTCATCTAAATCATGGGATGGTTCTTCAACCCACCACCTCCCCTCAATTCCCTATCCTGACTTTTCCTCTGTTAATTCCTTAGGCCAAGATTCCTCAGGTAGAGTCATTGTTCGCCTGACTGACTGAGTCATGTATAGAGGTCATGTAGGAGCAGGTTTTGCAATTTGTTTGCCTTTCCCCTTTTTGTCAGGAACAGGGGCTGCAGATGATGTAGCCTCCTGTGAGGGTGATGTCCCTTTGTGAATAGCTATGGAGGAGGCTATAGGCTCAGTTTCCTCATCCTGGTGAGAGGGAGAGCTCTCATCCTCTGTTTGTGTTATCTCTGGTTCTCTGACCTGAGGGTTATGCTCAAGAAAGTTTTGCAATAGTTCTTCTCCATTGGCCTGAGATAGGAAGTGGTGCTTGACTATAAGAAAGATGAGGCCATGATGTTTCATGGGTCCTTTACCCTACTGGTATTTCTCTGCAGTTGCCCTGATGGCAGAATACAGGAAATTGGGGATATTTATGTTATATTCAGGGTGCCTATTTCCATGTCTGAGAAAAATTAGCATTTTCATTATGGGCCCTAAAACTATGGAGAATTGGCCATCACAGGTAAAGTACTTCATTAACCAGGTAGCAACAGTTGCCCAAGGGTTTGGGAGGGTGGACCTCAAAATTCTTTTGACCTCATTCTTATTCATATGCAATTGAATAGTAGGTTCACCATGAATAGAAAAATTTCTAATTAAATCAGTATATAAGGTTTTCAGGTGGTAGAACCTCTCACCTTGTTCGGGGAGTCTGGAGATGTGGCTGATAATTGTGGAGGAGAGACTGATTTGGTTTCCTCTCATAGTGGTCTAGTTGTCTCTTAAATTCCTAAGGAATTCATCCGCAATATCCTCCTGAAACCCTTCAAACTTGTCTAGGAAATCTAACCATCCAGCAGCCCTTAAAATGTTTGCTGCAGCTGCATCCTTCAGAAGACCTGCAATATTTTCTAGCTCAGACTTTTTCTTGACCCCCATTGCTGAATTGATGGCACTTTCTGTGTTTTATTCTTTTACTTCCCCAATCTGTAGTCTATCTGTCCCTCTTATCTCTGTGTGCTCCGGAGTATTGTTTAAATTGCTCTGTAGACTCCGGAGAGTTGTTTAATTTATCTTATGCTTCAGTCTATTCCAGAGGTTTGAATGAGGGATGGTGTTATTTTTAGGCTGGGCTTATGCAGATGGGTTAAGGGACCAAAGCAGCCATAAATGTAATGGACTGACAAGGCACTCCGGAGGTAAGGTGGCATTAAGGCACAGATGGGGGCATTCTTGGATGTGAAGAAGAAAATGACAGTGGAGGGACGTGTCATCTTGGCAGCACCCAAAATAGAAAGACAGGATAGTTACTAATTAATGATTAATTAAAAATATATTTACCTGGATCAGTTTTAATGATGAGGTGATGTACACGGAAGAAATGCTGCACCATATTGGAAACTGCACGCATCGTGGCATTTAAGCAGCGGCCTGAAATGACATTCACTTCCTACTTGCACGCGACCTGCAATCATTGCACTAAGTGGCACTAAAATCCACGCCCATGGGTGATGTCAGTACCGGCTCGTGGACACTCCTGCAATTATTAGTATTCTAATTTAATTATGCTTTGCGATGAAGTAGAAGATGAGTCATGATGACCTCATCATATGAGTTGTCTACTTTACCACCTGGCGAGGTGGGTCCCTCCCTTATTATGGAAACTGTCGGTGTTATTAACAGAGCACTGGAGGTGCTCCTAATTGGAAAGCGCCAGAGGTGCTCCTTATGGGAAAGCGCCGGAGGTGCTCCTTATTGAGAAGCGTCGGAGATACATTGGGCCAATTTCTGGCAACTGATCATATCTGGAGCTTAATTATTACAACTATCCTGAAGAAAGGAACCGCCATTTTACTGATTTTCAACTCCCTTGGTCGAGAAAGACAACCATTTGCTGGTTTTCCATCTTTCTCTAATTTTTTTTAGAAGGCAGCCATTGCTGGTTTTCAACCTTCTTTTATTTTATTTTTTTTGTCAGAAGGCAGCCATTACTGGTTTTCAACCTCCTTTTTTTTTTTTCTAGAATGCAGCCATTCAATCCAACACCGTGACAGAGGAGGTATCCCCTATATCAAAGCATAGATCGTTTAGAAACTCTTCTTTAGTAGATGGTCTTTTGTAGAGCTTTATCCGGTGACCATTTACTAGAAATGTGTTTGTGCTCCCATCAATTGGTTGCAATAATACAGTTCCATTTTCAAACACTTCCTTTATTTGATAAGGACCCAGCCAGTGAGTCTGTAATTTCCCTTTGAATTCTTTAAATTTAGAATCATAAAGAAGAATCCAATCTCCTTGTTGAAATGTCCTCCTCTTAATATGTTGGTCATGCCATTGTTTCCTTTGGTACTAAACTAGTTCTGTTTGTTGAATGGCTTTTGTCTGAATCTCATCCAACTCGTTGAGCTAAAGAATTCTGTTCTACTGAATTGTAGATAATGACAGCCCAACATCCAATATAGTTTTAAGTGTCTGGAGTTCAAATTCTATAGATAGTATAGGCTTTTTCCCATAAACCAATTCATATGGTGAAAACTTTGTTGTGGACTTCCAAGTGGTGTTGTAAGCCCAAACTGCTTCAGGTAGTCTATTAGCCCAATCTTTTCTGTTCATTGCCACTGTCCTTGTTAGGATATTCTCAAGTTCTCTGTTAGTTACTTCTACCTGTCCATTTGCTTGAGGATGGTAAGGTGAAGCTTTTCTGTGCTTGACTTAGTATAAATCTATGAATGCCTTGATTACCTGTGAAGTAAATTGAGGTCCTCTGTCTGAAACTATTGATTTTGGGGCTCCAAATCTCAAGAAAATTTTATTGTAAAGGAAATCAACAACTTTTCCTTCTCTTGCAAACTGTAATGCTTGAACCTCAGTCCACTTAGTAACATAGTCTGTGCATACTAGAATATACTCCTTGCCTAATGATGGCAGTGAAATTGGTCCCACAAAGTCTAGACCCCATTGCTCAAACGGTTCCATCATGACTTGAGGATATAGTAGCATTTCTTGGGTAAAGGTGGGCTGCCCCATCCTTTGGCACTGGTCACAGTGCTGCACATACTTCTTTGTGTCTTTATGAAGAGAAGGCCAGTAGTAACTAGCTCCAAGGATCTTGTGGACTGTCCTGTGGAAAGAGTAGTGGCCACCAGATGGTTCATCATGACATGCTCTCAACACATCAAAAGTCTCATCAGCCTTCAAGCACCTGCGTAGAATGAAATCAGGACCACATTTAAATAGTAAACCATTCAACCATTTGTAGGATAAACTTTCTTTAACCAAACATTTTCTTTGTTTTGAAGTAAAATGGGATGGATACAAGCCTGTAGCTAAAAGATTAGCTATGTCAGCAAACTAAGGTGCAGTATTGGATATGGCAAAAAGATGTTCATCTGGGAATTTGTCCTCCACTGGTTGATCTTCTCCTCCTCTATGCAATCTTGATAGAAAATCAGCAACCAAATTAAACTTTCCTGGATTATCAACTATGGTAATATCAAATTCCTGCAATAGCAATAACCATCTGATGATCCTTGCACCTACTACTGGTTTATTCATTAGGTACTTGATGGCTACATGATCAGTGTACACAAATATTTTATATCCGGTGATATAATGCCTGAATTTGTTTATGGCATAGATAACTGCCAAGAATTCTTTCTCAGTTGTTGTATAATTTCTTTCTGCAGAGGTAAGGTTTTTGTTGATGTAATAAATGGCATGCATACTCTCTCCTTCCTCCTTTTGTCCTAAAACTACCTCAATGGATTCATTTGAAGCATCAGTTTGTATGTGAAATGGTAAAGTCCAATTAGGTCCCCTTAAAACTGGTGTGACAGTAAGCTTCTCCTTCAAAGTTTCAAATGTTGATTGACAGTCTTCTGTCCAAAGAAATTCTATTTCCTTGTTAAGCAGGGTAAACAGGGGGGCAGCTATTCTGCTAAAATTTTCTATGAACCTCCTATAGTAGCCTGCATGACCTAGAAAACTTTTGACATCAGTTTGATTTTTGGGTGAAGGCAACTGTGTGATTACTTCTATCTTGTTCTGATCCACTCTGATCCCTTTTTCTGAAATATGGTGTCCCAAAACAATTCCTTCCTCCACCATCATAAAACATTTCTCATGGCTAAGGGACAGTCAATTTTTATCACAGCATTTTAGTACTTTTCCAAGGTTTGTGAGAGCTTCCTCAAAGTTATTCCCATACACAGTAAAGTCATCCATGTAGACCTCCATGCATTCATTAGCCAGTTCAGCAAAAATAGCTAGAACTAGTCTCTAAAATGTAGCTGGGGCATTGTTTAGCTCAAAGGGAAGAACTTTGTAAGCAAAGGTTCCCCAAGAGCATGTGAAGGTGGTTTTGTCTTGGTCCTTAGGTGCTACTTCAATTTGATTATACCCACTGAATCCATCTAGAAAAGAAAAATACTTTCTCCCAACAAGGTTGTCTAGAACCTGGTCAATAAATGGTAAGGGAAAGTAGTCCTTTTTTGTGGCCTTGTTGAGTTCTCTATAATCAATACACACCCTCCATTTCCCATTCTTTTTAGGCACAATGACAAGGGGTGAGACCCATTGACTGTCTGAGATTGGATATATGAACCCTGCCTGGAGTAATTTTTCTATTTCAGTTTTGACAATGTCCTTTAAGGCAGGATTCAATCTTCTTTGTGGTTGCCTGACAGGTTTAATATCCTTAGTGTAGATATGATGGGTACAGATCTCAGGAGGTATGCCTTTCATATCTTGGTATTCCCAGGCAAAAGATGCTGAGTGGGAGACCAAAAGCTGGATAAGTTTTTCTTCCTGACTTGCTGTTAACTGAATATTTATATTAAGTGTTTTCCCTGGCAGAATCATGACCTATTTTGTAATTTGATCCATAGATGTGGTGGGTCCATACATTGGTGTCATGGTATTGAGAGGACAAGAATGTGGGAGTAACATGTGGAAGGTGGCTAAGTCCCTGTAAAAGGTTTCCCCACAAGGAATAATGTTGGCAAGGGTACAATGAGAAGAAACAAGAAGTTCTCTCTGAGGATCTTGGGCGAGTTCCACCACATCTTTATTGATTAGGATGTGAGTGAAGTCTTCCATTGTATCATAGTATATTTCTTCTTCTAATTCTCCCAGATGTTCCCTAATGGTTACCATAGCTAATGAGGCACTGTTGTCCATGTTATCCGGTTCATCCACCCATACTCTTCCTGTGTAATGCACCGATGGTTTCGCTAGAGGATACAGAGATATTTTCTTTAAATCTATCCCATTAGAAATGACCATATCTCCAGTTCGACAATCAATAGATGCTGCTGTAGTAGCCAGCCATGGTCTTCCTAAAATCAGTGGATAAGCATTTCTTTGGTTTCTAGGTTCTAGTATTAAGAAATCCACTGGGAATTCCCATGAATCTATCACAACAGGTACATCAGTGATCACTCCCTTTGGAACAGCTACTGACTGATCAGCAAGTTGAAGAATTGTAGTTGTGGATTGTGTTGATGCTCAGAATTGTGCTGTTTCCAACACCAACATGGGAAACTCTGAAACGTGGGAATGCTTTTCAGAGTGACCTCCAGATTTTAAAGAAGCTGGCTCTTCTTTATCTCAAAATGTGTTTGGGAAAAAGGGGAGGAATGAAACAGAATCACAAATGTAACTAAGAAGGAAACTAAAATTATGGCGATGCGCCTGAATGTAATTTTGTATCTCAACACTTAAGTACAGTGAAACTATTTTAAGATTCAGTCACATTTGAAGAGCAAAATGCATGATCAATGTAACAGATTAAAAATGAATAGAATCAAAGGCCCACAAATCATAATGCTCAGTAATAACATAGAAAATATTAGCAAAGGCACAGAACTCTGTCTTTATTAATGTTCAAGTTACATAAAAGGCACAGAATCATGCACAGTTATACAAACTTTCTGAATCAAGAAAACAGAACAAAGGTAAATGATATTACTGGCCACTACAAAAGATCCTCAAACTTCTCTAACAATCTATGATGCAGAAAAACTCTCTCTCTTCGATGTTGTATATCCCCGGTGCGGTGATCTGAACCCATACTTATAGCATGCAACTGGCCCAAAGATTGCCCGCATGATCAAATCCCAACGGCCTAACCGAACTAGCAGTTAACTGAAAGTGTCTGACAGAGGATCTTCTACAAATCAGAAACGGTTAGCCACTCTGCAAAATCATTGGCTGCAACAGATACATGTAACCCCACATATTTGAATCGGAGAGAGACGCGTGGCTTCATTTGATAGTCTTTTGCGACTATAAACCCTTGAAATAGCTGGCACTCATGCGCACCTCTTTCCGGAAACTCCTTCATCTTTCCAAATCAATTAGAAACAAACACCTGGCATCCTCCGCATGACTCACTTAAGAAACTACTTCTTCCTCAGGAAATACCAGATTCTGACACTTGGCAGTCTCCGCGGCTCTTCCAAAAACACATGGCGCTTTCCGCTTTATTCTGAGTCTTTACTGTGGCTCATACTAAGAGTGCTCGGGCTTCGCCATCTGTCGTGGTCCGGTGAACCTTGAGACTTAAGAGACATTAAAAAATGGGACCCACCATATAGCCTGCGCTTGAGTAGCTTCAAAAAGAAAAGGGACAGATGGCGCCTTCCGCTGCTACAAGAGACTGTGGACGTGGCGGCTTCCGCTGCGATCTAAGAAACTTTAGAAACTTTACAAAACCTCCGCGGACGTTGCCACTTGGCGCTCTCCGCACAACTCCAAGAAACTTTATAGAAACATTACAGTTTTATAAGGATCACATGGATGGTGACAGATGTCACACTCCGCTGAAGCTACAGGAAACTAGCGGGGTCCACCATACAGTCTTTCACTTAACGCTGAAAACAAAAGGAACTTGTGGAAGACGACACTTGGAGCCCTCCGCTGCAACCTTATGGGACACGCGGCACCTTCTGTGATACTTCAGGAAACTTTATGAACACTCTCCGCTTCTGCCACTTGGCGCCTTCCGCGCTCATCAAACTCTAAAAGGGACCCGCTTCATTAAGAGAAACATTCAACATGAACATTTGAAACTTTGACGAAACTTGAATGGGTGTCGACACCTGGCGGCTTCCACCTCACTACAAAAAATACGTGGCACCTTCTGCGATACCTCAGGAAACTTTAAGAAAGAACCACGGCTGCTGACACGTGGTGGTTTCCGCCGCACCGAGAGAAACTTAAAAAGGGGCCCGCCAGACTTTCTTTACAAAAGGGCTTTGCAACTTATAAATAGATCCTCAGATGCCGACACTTGGCGACTTCCGCAGGACTCAAAAGGAACGCGTGGCAGCTTCCGCGGAACCCTCAGGAAACTTTAAAATGTATCTCAGGTACTGACACATGGCAACTTCCGCTGAACTTCGGGACTTAGCAAAATTTTCAAAAAAGAAAACCCTCGCGCCCGCGCTGTGTGTCAAAAAATGTCGTTGTAAAACTGAAAAACTCATAAACAAAATTGGACCTGCACTGCTGAAACTTAAAATCAACAATGTAGAGTATTTTACTCTACAGTTCATGGCGACCCCGAGGACTTTTGAGCCTGCTCAAAAAGAATCTCAAAAAATGTATCTATACAGTAAACTTATAATTTCTGCAAGGCCGTCTGATACACAGACCACTCAGCGTCAGATAAACCTTGTTTATTCTGCAAGTCCTGGAAGGCCAAATCCAGATTGATCATGTCTTTATGTGAAAAGCTTTGTAAAACATGAACTGCTGCCTTCAACTGGAAATCAAGCGGAGCCATAGGAATCAAAACAGCTTCCACTTCTGATACGGATGACGTATCTGTTAGGCCCTGGAAAACTGATTGATCATTCTGTCTGGCCAGCAACAGAGGCTTGATTTCATCAACCATTAGGACTGTGTTGCTATCAGGAAAAGGAGAAGGAAGGCCCAATTGCACCAAGTCTTCTATATGTTTCTTCATGTCCTTTACTCCCTCCTTTACTACATCCAGGAGCTCCTTGCATGTAATTGCAGCAGAATTACAACTCAGAACCTCGTTCACCCTTTTGGTAGCAATCATTCTGTCATTGATCCCTGCTGCCGACAAAGTCTCGTCAGATGTGTCATAAAGTTTTCCCAGTAGCAATTGAGAATCAGAAACTCTCATGGACACAATGGACAGAGTGGCCTGAACTGAGGTCTCCACCTTTTCACATAGTTGCTGAGCGTGTAGCAGGAAGGTTAAAGAGGGTCTGAGTTGGATCATCTCCTCGGAGATTCTTGCCCATACAGATGCATATAACTCCTTGACCAAATTTAACACTCCTGCATTTTGTGGCCTATTAGCCAATTCAAGGGTCAATTGCTTGGCTGTTTGTTGCTCGGCCTGTAGTTGAGCCTGAATAGCAGCAACATTATTTTGTTCCTTTAACAGTTGCTGTTGCAACTGTGTGGCCTATTGGGAGGAATCCTGATGCTTCTTTTGCAATGTGGCCTTTTCCTGCTTCAGGGTAGCCAGAATAGACTTCACCTGGGTCAGCTCCTGCTTTAATGAAGCATTTTGGCTCTGTGTAGCCTGATGGATTTGGCATGAAACAGTATTTTGCAACTGTTTATTTAGATCCTCAATCTCATCATTCTTTGATTTGAGCTCAGTAGCCAGAGCCTCACTATGTGTCTTTTCCTGAGCCAGACTAGCCTCCAACTTTTGCAACTTCCTGGATAACTTTAAATAATCAGTGGCTACAGCAGAAGTGGTTTCATTTAGTAGCTCGACCCTATCTTGTGGTCTGAAGAGTGACATATCCATTACCACTGCACTCATTGTGAAATCTTGAGGCTGCATTTGCTCATTTGGTTTGGCTACATTTGGTGACAAATGAGTCACAGTTAGCTGCTGCTGAATTGGGTCAAATAGTGACCTCATATGTGGAATAGCCTGAGCTTTATTATCTTTCTTTTTCTTCTTGTCCATCTGGGCTTCCCTAGCCTTCTTAGCAGTGTCTGCTTGAGCTTGGAAGGTAGGGGGAGAGGCAATGTACCCGCCCGCAAAAGGATGACCTTGTGGCAGGCCATAAGGAATAGCCAAATGTTGGCTAGGAGGAATCTGAGGAGGTGCCCTCCTGGGAAAAGTGGGGGAAAAAGGAGGTAATGAAGTGGCCTGCAATGACATGGCCTGTGTAGTGACAGGTGGGGAGAATTGAGAAATTGGCACAGCAGAGGTGGCAGGGGATAATATTTGGCCAACTAGGATTGCCACCCCTATTGAAGAAGAAACAGATGGAGAAGAAGAGGGAGAAGAAGCACATACCTGAGGGGCCACTGAGACACTTGGTGGTGGCTGCGACGAAGGTGCTACCTCCTCATCTGAATCAGGCTAAAGTTTCAGCCTCTTATGTTTCCTTGGCCTCTCTTCTGCTTGCTCTGTTTCTTTCTCTTCTACATTTACCACTATTACCACTGGTGTTTGCACAAAAGTAGAAGCTCCACTTTCTAAAACTGATGGAGTCCCTCTAGGTGGTGAAGACACCACACTCTTTTGTTTCTCTATAGTGCTGAGGGATTGGGGCCAGGCAGATACTACAGTTGCAGATGATGTTTGTCCTGGGACCTGCACTGGGTGGGTGGATTCAGGCTCTTCTTCAGCTTCTTCACCCCTTTCTTTGATTTTGCTTGTATCAGGGCTTGAGATAGGGGAAGGGTGCCATTCATCCCATATAGATTCCCACTTCTCATCTGTATCTATTTTTCCAAAAGAATGGGTTATTTCAAAAATTTCCTGCCTATACTTCCAATAGGCTTCTACCTTCTTAGCCTTCCATTCCCTATCTCTCAATAAATTCTTCCTTAAACCAGTGCCCATTTTAAGTTTAGGGTCATAGGCTTTCTCCTTTTTGTAAAACACCTCCCAAGGTCTGGGCCCCTGAAAAGGCAAGTCTGACAGTTCTGTATATAGATCAGGGGTGTCCTCCTTAGGGTTTCTTCTGTCTTCCCAGAAAGGACGACCCTCGTGCACAATGTTGGCACCAATCTTATTGTTCCTGACCCATGAGGCAACGAAACTGACAGGGTCGTATCTCCATTTGTCTTCAACTAACAGAAAACCCAAGACAGCTAACTTCCTCAGCAGTAAATGCTCTGCATCCCTAACTAATAGGGTCATGTTCTTTTTCACCCAGGGGAGATCATACATCTTTTTCTTCTTCTTCCCAGCCCCATACTCATTATCAACCACAGACACTTGCCGGGTGACCTCTAAAAAGGCTAACCTAGGAGTCAAAACCTTAGGTAGTAACATTGGTTCCCCATTGAAACAATGGACCCTGATAATAGTATGGTGAGCTGCAAAGAAATAATCGCAGGGAATGGGGGAATTTGCCATAAGGCCTTTGACACTCAAAGTCAATCTATTCTCAACCGGCTCTGGGCTTAGGTGAGCAAAAGCAGGGGCAACAAAAAGTTCCCAAAACTCATAAGGGTCAGATGACTCGGACAAAACATGAGTCCATGCAGACACAGGGATGGTTCTGTTTGGATCAAAACTTGGGTCATACATGTCTAAATGCATATATTGGGAAAAGAGGGCATAATTTTGATATAGCATAAGGTGGAACAGATAGGAGGAATACCTGAAAACCCCTGTTGATTTGAAATTGGTGAGTTGGTCAGCCATGGAGTAGGCAATCTACTCAGAGAAATCCAGCCGAAACTCTTGGGACCTATCAACAGTCTTCATTCTGAACAGAATGGCCAGCTGCCAATCATAAATGGTTATGTCCTCCTTCAACCCGAAGATAAATGCTATCATAGATAGCGCTTCTTGGCTGGCTTGTGTAAACTGTGCCCTTCCTGTGGGCAGCGTTGGTATTTGGGTATTGTCGTCTCCCAACTGCATCTCTGCATTGAGAAACCTCAGTTGAAACTTGACGTTTGCCCACATCTTCTGCATTTTAGCAACTGTGGGAAACGTGGTTGTGCTGTCATAGTGCAAGGCCAACATGTCCTTGATGGCCTTTGGTGTTATTTGCACCATGAAGGGTCCCTTCTGAATGGTGCTCGAAGGTGCATGAAACAATTCAGCGCATACCTCTATCAGGTCCGGGCATAGATGCACGCTTGGGACAATGAATTTCGCCAATTGAGAAGTCCAAATTCGCATGCCGAAAGTTTCAAATTGTTTAGCTTTGGCCTTCAAGAGGCATCTTTGGTGTGCTCCTTCTCGCAGAGCTTTGCAAGGCTTTTGTAGGGCCGGTTCCACAATACCATCTGCAAAATCTAGAACCTTTGTGGAGTCAACTGCATAACCGACCTCAGGAACCCTAGTCCTTGGATAGGTCCTCAATGGTTGCGAAGGTGCCGAAGCATATGATTTACTAGCAGGGAGACTATCAACAGACTCGTAAATCCCAAGCCCCTGTTGAGAAGACTGTGCTTCCGCCATCTCTGTGCTTGCTGGAAACTGTATAACTTTCAGGAGCTGTTGGACTTTGCTGTGAATGAGTATGGAAGCTTGTAACAAGGACAAAATCTTTGCAACAGGGAAGACACATTTAGGAAGCGGTTTCTTTTTTTTTTGCAATGAAAAGCAACAATAGGGAAACACTTAGCAGAAATAGCAGCAAATGAATCTCGATTTAAGCTTTAAGTCGTGCTGTTGGGATATCTTAATGATGCATTAAGTGTCATAAATGGCTTTAAAACGGAAACAGTTATAAAATCTCAAGCGATCTGAGTGGGACAGAGTGTCAGACACGTCACAAAAAGTGGTTGCACTAGGTACCTTTTAGGAATTTTGGGGATTTGAGAGGCTCAATAACTGCGGAAGTTTTGAGACTTTTAAGAGACTTTAAGCTGTGGCCACGTGTTTACAAAACACTTATTCAAAACAAAAAAGCGGAAAAAACAAAGCAGGAAAACAAAGCAACGACAAAAAGAAACTATCTAACTATAATACAGGAAAGTCGATGCCTAATTGAAATGCTTTAAGTAGATCCCATTGACAGGAATCTCCTCAGGCTCACCCTCCATACTTTCAAGCTCAAAAGAATTCTGCTGTTTACAAGAACGAATCCTATAGGGGCCAGTCCATAATGATTCAAATTTACTATGTCGACCTGGCTTGGCATCTCTCTCATCCCATTTCAGAACAACTGATCCAACCTCGAAATGAGGGTTTGAAGTTTTCCTATCAAAATAGTCTTTTATTATTTTCTGATGTTTCAACAATGATTCATGGGCTGAATCCCTTTTTTCCTGAACCTCCAGGAGCTCAGCAAGCCTGACCTGCATGGGGCCATTTTCCTCGATCTCGATTTGTTTCAATAACTGGAGAGCCGGAATCTCCAAACTCAGGGGCATCACGGTAGGTTTACCATAAACCAATTCATAGGGAGACATTTTTGTCACTTGCTTTGGTGTAATTCTGTTTGCCCACAGCGCTATATTAAGCACTTTATGCCATTCTTTGTGATGATCAACGCCAATTCTTTTAATAAGTCTAATCAGATTCTTATTAGTTGATTCTGCTAAACCATTACCCTGAGGATAATAATTTGAAGAGGTCTTCAAGTAGATTCCGTACTTTAGTGCAAAATCAGATATCTTTGCCCCCAAAAATGCCTTAGCATTATCTAAAATTACAGTGCGAGGAGGCCCAAAGCGAGTAGTGATACCCTCCAGAAAATCTAGAATCACTTTTTTTGTTGCTTCTTTCAGTGGAACTGCCTCACTCCATCTGGTAAAATAATCTGTGGCACTTAGGATCCATTTGTGCCCCATACTTGATACTGGATTGATCATTCCAATGAAGTCTAGACCCCATTGGGCAAATGGTTCATCAACAATTATAGGACTAAGGGGCATCGCTGCATTCCTTCTCTTCCCTACATAGTACTGGCAAGATTGGCATTCTTTAACCAATTGATAACAGTCTGCAAATAAAGTGGGCCAGAAGTAACCTACCTGGCTTATCTTTATAGCTGTGGTTCTTGCAGAAAAATGTCCACTTGACACTCCATGGTGCATTTCATGTAGTATTCTTTGGGCTTCATCCTTTTCTATGCATCTTAAAAGTATGCCATCAGTGTTTCTTCTGAAAAGAACTTGGTCAATTAAAACAAAATGAATTCCCTGTTGCCTATAGTACCTCTTTTTATCCTGAGAAAGCTCCTTTGGGAATATTCCATGTTTCATAAATTGGATCCTATTTGTGACCCAAGAATTCTGATCAACTTCTTGTATCCTCAACACATTTTCTTCCTCTGTTTCTTCAATTATCATTTGTTCCATATCTTGAACCATATACTGACACAGACCCTTGCCTCTGACAAGTTTAGTTGGTCTGACCTCCACATCATATTCAAGAATCTTTGTAATCCAGTTTGCTCTTTTCTCAGTGATTTCTCCTTCCATAATATATTCTCTGACACTTGGATGCACCACTAGTATCAGAATCTTATTACCTGTGACCATGTGTCTAAATTTCTTGAGGGCTTTTACCATAGCATATGCCTGTTTCTCTACAAAGTTATATCTGGCTTCATACTCCCTAAGAGTTCTTGAGAAAAAGGCTATTGGATGCTCCCCCTCCTGTTTATCATCTTTCTGTGTTAGGACAGCAGCAACACTGAATTCTCCTCCATAAACATACATTATAAAAGACTTAGAGAAGTCAGGGTTCCTCAATACTGGGGCTGTTGAAATCGCTTTCTTGACCTCTTCAAAAGCTTGTCTCCCTTCTGCAGTCCATTTGAAAACCAGGTCTTTCTTCAGTAGCAGTGTAATTGGTCTTATTAGGCCTGCAAAGTCTGATATGAATCTACTGACAAAGTTAATCTTTCCCAAGAAGGACTGAACTACTTTCTTATTGACAGGCAGAGATAGGTTCATTATAGCAGTGACTCTTTCCGGATCTATAGAGACCCCTTCTTTAGAAACTATATGCCCTAATAATTTACCTTGAGGTACTGCAAAAATGCATTTCTTGGGATTCAGAGATATTCCAAACTCTTGGCATTTCTTAAAAACTGCTTCTAAATGGTCAAAATGATCTGCAACATTTTTAGAGAAAACAGTGAGGTCATCTAGATAGATTAGAATGATTTTTATTAATAATTTCTCCAAATGCTAAATCCATTGCATTCTGAAATGTGGCTCCAGCATTTGAAAGACCAAAAGGCATCTTTGCATAGGCGAATGTTCCCCATTTTGTGGTGAAAGCAGTCTTATGCTGATCTTCATTAGCCAACCAAATCTGGTTGTACCCAGAGAAACCATCTAGTAGAGAAAATCTCTCTGATTTAGCCACAGTCTGTAAAATTTGTTCCATAGAGGGCAAGGGGTAATGATCCTTCAAGGAAGCCCTATTTAGATCCCTAAAATCCACACAGAGCCTTATGTCTCCATTCTTTTTCCTGACTGGTACCAGGTTAGACACCCAAGTCGAGTGTTTAATTGGGAAAATGATCTTTGATTCTAATAGCTTCTGTAACTCATCGACCATCAGAGGTTCGATCCTAGGGTTTACTAGCCTCTGCTTTTGTCTAACTGGTTTAGATCCTTCCGTCAGCTCTATGGTGTGTTGAATGATACTTCTATCATAACCATGGAGATCTTCATAGGTCCAGGCTATGACCCTATCATATTTCTCACATAAATCAACTAATCTCTTTCTTTCCTGTTGAGTGGCTGAATTTCCAACTTTTAGTCTTCTTCCCTCACTAACCTGAATCTCAGAGTAGTCCTCTTTGTTTGCTTGGAATCTCTTCTTTTCTAGGCTAGCATCCTCAGGATCAAACAAGTTTTCCAGTGTAATCAGTCCCTTAGGGAGCTTGTTTGATTTCAGTTGAATGATCTGATCACCATATGCTTCTTCAATTTTTGGTTGTAACTGATAAGCAAATTCCCCTGACTGTTGCAAAAATGAGAGTACTTGAAAATCATTCTCAAAAACCTGCCAATTTTCATCATTGTCTGGGATGGTTGGTCTCACAATAACTTTGACTGACTCATTATTGACCATTAGATCAGTTATTGGATCAAACTGTGAACTGATCTGTGCCATTCTATCTGCCTCAGAATTTTGGGCTCTAGGGACTACCTCTATATTGAAGGCTTCAAAATTTTCTATCAAATCCCAAATTCTGTGTCTATAAGATCTCATCCTTACATTCTTGGCTATTGCCTTCTCTCTTACTTGTTTCACCACTAGTTCTGAATCTGCCTTGACTATCAGTTTCTTAACTCCTTTCTTTTTTGCCAATATAAGTCCATGCACTAAAGATTCATACTCAACATCATTATTGGTACAGGCAAAATGGAAGTGAATGGCTCTCAAAATCTTTTCACCATTAGGGGCAGTAAGACAAATCCCTGCTCCAGCTCCATTTTTGCTTCTAGCCCCATCAAAGTTTAAGGTCCAGATTCCTGAGTCATTTATATACTCTTGGGTCTGGGAGGACTCTTCCCTTAAGACATTAGGGATCTCTTGGTCTTCCTCAAATATAACATAAGTGCCCAACCCTGTTGAGTCATAGTTCCCAAAAGGATCACTCTACATCATGGTTAACAACTGATTATCCTCCACTTGCTGATCATATTTAGTCCAATCCCCTATTTCTTCAACAAAAACCCTTTCCTCTTTATTTAACATGGCATGGGCTGCTTCTAATTTTGGGGTTGGTTCATTAGTGATATGGTCCTTTGACAATGGTTCTGACAGTACCTTCATCTTAGTCCCATATTTGGTCCTTATGATGAGATGAGACCAATCAAGTGACATATAACCTCCTATCTTAGCTATGAAATCTCTGGATAGGCATAAGCCAAAAACAGGAGGAATATCTATGACTACAACATCTTGATTAACAATTATATTGGGACAAGTATACAGTTGTAATGGAAGTTGTTTAAGTTTCCCTATTGTTTGTACAGACTTCCCATCTAACTGCATAACTCCTTTTGCAAGTGGTTCATATTTTATCTTCAAAGCATCTGCTATTTGCTTTGGCATCACTGTGGTACTAGCCCCAGAATCTATCATTGCATTGTGTAGTAGCTTCTTTCCAACTATCAAAGTCAAATAAAAGGGATCTGGCTTGGATTTACTTACCTCTGGTGCATTGTTCAGAAGTGTTGTTGTCTGTAGAGAAACAGTGTCTTTGAGCTTCTCTTTATCAGTAGGCCCTCCTTTGGTAACAGTCTATTTAGGCATAGCTTGGCCCTGTAAAGCTTCTTGCAATAGTGTCTTTTGTTCAGGAATAGCTAACATGTCCCATATTGACACATGTGCTGGAGTTCTCTTCAACTGATCCACCACATTCACAGGTCCTATTGCTTGTGCTCTGGGATAATAAGGGTACCTTGCTTTTTCTTGAACTTGTCTAGAAACTACTTGATTCTGCACTGGATGGGGTATTTCTTGCCTAGTAACTATATTTTGATGATCTTGAAAAGGTGGAACTCCCATAATTTCATTATTTGTAACTCCAGGCTGTTCCATCATCCTCCTCTTGGCTCTAGTTTTGTAATCTGATTGTACCAATGGCTTCTTAGAAGTTGAAGCTTCATTCAAGAACACTGACTCATCATCTTCAATCCAAGAGAAAAGAGCATGCTCAGGGGCTATTTCTTCTTCTTGCTGTAAGGACATCCCTTGCATCTGAGCCACTAGAACTGAAGTTTGCATGCTAGGGGATTGATAGGGCTGAGTGTCAGAAGTATTTGCAAATTGTCCATCTACTCTTCTTTGCTCTGCTATCTTTTGTTGTAGATTACCTCTAGGACAATCTCTGGGCATGTGTGCGTTATTACAAGGAAAACACCAGGCATTGGTGCTATCTGCATAGTTATTCTGCCCTGGGACAATCTCTCTGTTTGCATTGGGAGGAACAGTTTGCAAGGGTGTAGGGACTGCAACCAGTTGGTTTGACGACTGAGGGTTATTTTGTCTTTGGGAGCCCTGATATTGGTTTGGCTGTGGAGGAGGTCTATTCCCTTGATAGCCTTGATATTGGGGTCTTGGATAAGGATTCTGTTGTCTCTTTAGGTTAATTATTTCATTTGAAAATGTTCTCAGGATGTTCTTGACATCATCTATCTCTAAAGACTGGGTAGGGGCAGCAGCTTTAGCAGGTTGTTGGGGAAACGTATACATGGACACAGGTGGGGTTATGGGATTAGGAGCTTCTTGAGGCAATGGTAGGGTAATCTCTGGAAACATAGGCATAGGAGGCCTTGGGGGCAATTTTCCAGCATCTATCAAATTATTTTTAGCTTTGACTGCATAGTCATAGGCTTCTGGCAGGGTCTGACCTCCAAGTGACTGAATCATTACTGCTATATCTGAATTGAGGGCTTTAAGATAAAACACTATGGCCATACCTGGTAAAGGTCTTGCTGTAGCAGGAATCCTTTCCCAAGTCTTCTGAAATCTGGAATTGAAATCAGTCATTGCCTCTTGCGGTGCCCTTTTGATGGTGATTAGTTGTTGTAACAGAGAAGATTTATCACCTTTTTCCTTGAATCTTGCAAAGAAAGCGTCTCCAAGTTGATCCCATGTAGAAATTGAATTTGGGGTCAAAGATCTGTACCAGTCCAGAGCCTTTCCCTTAAAAGAAGCTGCTAAGAGTCTTATAGCCACATTTTGCTGTGTGATCACATGTATCGCACAGACATCAGACACATCTTGTAGATGTTCTTCAGGTGTTTTAAAATCCTCCCCACTGAATTTGGGTAGAGCTTTCAGGGTATTTGCTGGAATAGGATCCCAAGTGGCTGGAGGTACTGGGAGAATCAGGGCACTGCCAGTATTCCAATTTGCATAATTCCTTGGGGCTACAGGTGCTCCCATGTTTGCACTTGAGGTTGCTGTAAACTGATTCACCCTTCTTCTTGAATTGTTTATCAATGGTGATAAAAGAATACTGGGTTCACAGCTGATTGAGCTCTTGTCATAGGTCCACAGCTCTGACTCCTCGCGACTCTTCGGCTCATGCAGTCTTGAAAGAAACTTCAAGAAATGGTCCCACCGGGCGTGCCAAAAACTGTTGATGCTCAGAATTGCGCTGTTTCCAACACCAACATGGGAAACTCTAAAACGTGGGAATGCTTTTCAGAGTGACCTCCAGATTTTAAAGAAGCTGGCTCTTCTTTATCTCAAAATGTGTTTGGGAAAAAGGGGAGGAATGAAACAGAATCACAAATGTAACTAAGAAGGAAACTAAAATTATGGCGATGCGCCTGAATGTAATTTTGTATCTCAACACTTAAGTACAGTGAAACTATTTTAAGATTCAGTCACATTTGAAGAGCAAAATGCATGATCAATGTAACAGATTAAAAATGAATAGAATCAAAGGCCCACAAATCATAATGCTTAGTAATAACACAAAAAATATCAGCAAAGGCACAGACTCTGTCTTTATTAATGTTCAAGTTACATAAAAGGCACAGAATCATGCATAGTTATACAAACTTTCTGAATCAAGAAAACAGAACAAAGGCAAATGATATTATTGGCCACTACAAAAGATCCTCAAACTTCTCTAACAATCTATGATGCAGAAAAACTCTCTCTCTTCGATGTTGTATATCCCCGGTGCGGTGATCTGAACCCATACTTATAGCATGCAACTGGCCCAAAGATTGCCTGCATGATCAAATCCCAACGGCCTAACCGAACTAGCAGTTAACTGAAAGTGTCTGACAGAGGATCTTCTGCGAATCAGAAACGGTTAGCCACTCTGCAAAATCATTGGCTGCAACAGATACACATAACCCCACATATTTGAATCAGAGAGAGACGTGTGGCTTCATCTGATAGTCTTTTGCGACTATAAACCCTTGAAACAGCTGGCACTCATGCGCACCTCTTTCCGGAAACTCCTTCATCTTTCCAGATCAATTAGAAACAAACACCTGGCATCCTCCACATGACTCACTTAAGAAACTAGTTCTTCCTCAGGAAATACCAGATTCTGACACTTGGCAACGTCCGCGGCTCTTCCAAAAACACATGGTGCTTTCTGCTTTATTCTGAGTCTTTACTGTGGCTCATACTAAGAGTGCTCGGGCTTCGCCATCTATCGTGGTCCGGTGAACCTTGAGACTTAAGAGACATTAAAAAATGGGACCCACCATACAGCCTGCGCTTGAGCAGCTTCAAAAAGAAAAGGGATAGATGGCGCCTTCCGCTGCTATAAGAGACTGTGGACGTGGTGGCTTCCGCTACAATCTAAGAAACTTTAGAAACTTTACAAAAACTCCGCGGACGTTGCCACTTGGCGCTCTCCGCGCAACTCCAAGAAACTTTATAGAAACATTACAGCTTTATAAGGATCACGCAGATGGTGACAGATGTCACACTCCGCTGAAGCTACAGGAAACTAGCGGGGTCTGCCATACAGTCTTTCACTTAGCGCTGAAAACAAAAGGAACTTGCGGAAGACGACACTTGGAGCCCTCCGCTGCAACCTTATGGGACACGTGGCACCTTCCGTGATACTTCAGGAAACTTTATGAACACTCTCCACTTCTGCCACTTGGCGCCTTCCGCGCTCATCAAACTCTAAAAGGGACCCGCTTCATTAAGAGAAACATTCAACATGAACGTTTGAAACTTTGACGAAACTTGAACGGGTGTCGACACCTGGCGGCTTCCGCCTCACTGCAAAAAATACGTGGCACCTTCCGCGATACCTCAGGAAACTTTAAGAAAGAACCACGACTGCTGACATGTGGTGGTTTCCGCCGCACCGAGAGAAACTTAAAAAGGGGCCCGCCAGACTTTCTTTACAAAAGGGCTTTGCAACTTATAAACAGATCCTCGGATGCCGACACTTGGCGACTTCCGCAGGACTCAAAAGGAACGCGTGGCAGCTTCCGCAGAACCCTCAGGAAACTTTAAAATGTATCTCGGGTACTGACACATGGCAACTTCTGCTGAACTCTGGGACTTAGCAAAATTTTCAAAAAAGAAAACCCTCGCGCCCGCGCTGTGTGTCAAAAAACATCGCTGCAAAACTGAAAAACTCAGAAACAAAACTGGACCTGCACTGCTGAAACTCAAAATCAACAATGTAGAGTATTTTACTCTACAGATTGGATACCTGATAGAGCTAACTTGTCCATTGTATGAACTGTCATCACATTAATTGCTGCTCCTAAATCAACCAGAACATTTGAAATTTCTACTCCCGAGATGAAAACAGTTATGACAGGGTTCCCAGGGTCTCCATATTTTGGGAGGAGAATTTCTCCCATCAATAGATCCACTACTTTTCCTTCCACCTGTATTGTGGAGGGAAAAATTTTCTTTCTACCCTGTGTTTTGATGCAATACTATTTGATGAACTGATTTAGTTCCGGTACATCTCTGATGGCTTGGAGAAGAGGAATTTCAATGTTTAGCTACTTGATTTCTTGTAAAAGTTCTGATTCCTGATTGGGTTGGATTTGTTTTTGTAAAATCTTTTTCTGGGGAGCATTTTGTTTAAGTCGTTCTGGATAGGGTGCTAGCTTTTCCATCTCTGGAGCATCTCCGGAGCTCTTATCAGAATTGTGTTCAAGACTATTCTCCGAAGCTAACTTTTTAGGAGTAAGTCCGGAGTTGTCTGTGGATGATTTTTCTAGCACTTTTTCGTTAGTAATCTCCTCTGGGGGTTGATTGGATGGATTTTCAGGTTCCTCATCATTGGTTATTTCAACTATAGTTGGAGGAGAAGGTCTTGGGAATGCTTTACCAGAACGTAGTTGGAGATTATTTGAATATATAGCATTAATTCCAGCCATATTTTCTTGCTCTGTCATATAGACAGCTGCTCCCTGTTTATTCCGTGGGTTTGGTATAAGCTGAGCTAGTAAAGGTGGTTGACTAACTGGTTCATTTTGTGTTTGACCCTGTGTGTTGGAGGATCCAGTTAGTAAAGCTTGCTATTGAGGTTGGAAACGTCTAGGTTGTCCTTGATATTGTTGATGATATCCCTGTTGAGGACCCCATTAAGGTTGCATGTTTTGTGACCCAAACTGTGGTGGCCATTGTTGATTTCCCCAAGGCTGATTTTGCCAGTTTTGGTTTTGCCAATTTTGACCTGGCCAATCCTACTGTCCCCAAGGAGGATTATTTTGAGGGCCATACCAAGTTGGATTCCACTGATTATTTCCCCAATTAGAAGGACTCCTGTAAGAAGACTGGCTTGGATACTGATTATAAGGGAAATTTCCAGCTTGTTTTTGTCCCACATAGTTCAACTCCTCCTCTATCACAGCATTCTTTTTACTCAATCTTTTCAAGGCTAGAAGTTGACTACACTGACTGGTAGGATGTTCCCTATCACAGATCTGACAAATCTCTGATTTGTCCAAGGGGCATTCTCTCAACAGGTGTTTATTTCTACACCTAGGACAATAAATGGAGAGCGGTTCAGTTGCTCTATTTTGATCAGTTGTTCTAGTTTTTGCTTGAATCCCATCTAATGTGGTATTTAGTTGGACCAGAATGCCTGTTTTTAGATTTGCAATTTCTTCCATCAACTGTCATATCTCATTCTTCCCTTTAAAAGTTTTGGATGACCTTACTCCATCTTGAGTTCTGGAATAGTTCTTGCAGAATTCCTCTATGTCAGGTATTTCCATTTTGTTAATGTTCCCTTTTCCCATTAGGTCCAGTGCCTGTTTTGATTCTTTATCCAATCCTTTTATAAATAGGGTTCTAGCCAAGGAGTGATCCACCAGATTGCCATACCTTCTCAAGGCAAAATTAAACCTATCCACATAGTCTTCTAAGGATTCTTCCTCCCCCTGCCTAATTTTAAACAGTTCTTCATTTTTATTACTGGATCTGCAATAATCTTGTATTTTTCCCAAAACTTTGTTTCCATTTGATCCCAAGAACAGATAGAACCATGGGGTAAACCCATAAACCATCTCATCGCAGAATCTTTTAGGGTTGAAGGGAACAATTTGAGTTTCTAGTTATCTGATCCATAATCATAAGTTTGACAAACTACTTTGAATTCAGACAAGAACTGATCTGGATCCTCAGAAGAAAGTCCTCTGAAATTTGGCAGATGTGCTGGTGAGATATTCTTCATGGGAACATTGTCTCCAGCAACTAAAACAATAGGATAAGAGAAGGTTCTTGGAGCCTGATTTTCCTCTTCCCCATGATTATCATTTTCCATGTTTAGTACTGGTTCTTCTTCCTGAGGTTCTAGGAAATTAGGTTCTACCAAAGGATCTGCCTCAACTTTTTGTTGTAATTCTTGGATATAATTGGCAAGTGGAATGTCTGCAGGATCTAAGGGATTGCTATTTTGAAGTGCAGGTTCTGAATTCAGATCTAGGTTTCCTTCTTCAACAAGATTTTGTACCACCTCACTGCTTTCCCCTATGGTGTGTTGTTGGGGTGTCTGCTTAATCTATCTTCCTTTTAGATCTCTAGCTCTAACCATACAGATTTATTCTAAAAACTATTTTTAACTCAGTGTCCCTAATTAACACAAACTAATCCCCGGCAACAGTGCCAAAAATGACAGGTTGTTGCTGTACCTCATCATTTAATCTATTTTTAGATGTCAAAGAACCAGGGCTGTGTCCATGGCTGTCTGCAACTAGGGATTCTAAGTGACTAGTTTATAGCTAATCCTAATGCTTAAAAGAATGATTAATCTATCTGCTTGTTGAATAAATGTAATGAATGCTGGAAAATAGAATAAAATAGGAAATGTACTCAAAGCAAAGAAACAATAACATGCATCTATCTATTAAAACATGAAACACCTTTATAAAAGAAAACTTGAAACAATAAAACAGAGATACTAGCCTCCTGCTTGAGTGGTGAGAGTGGGCCCTTGCTCCACACCTTTGAGGCTGAAGACTATTGCAGGAAATCAACACAAAAGATGATATAACTAAATTCAGTCCAATTCATTCATTTCTGCATTCATGAAAATATATGGCTATAACAGAACTGAGATCTCCAAAAATCAGAATAATTTATCATTATTTTTTTATTACTATTTCTAAGAGTATATATAAAAAAATGAGTGATGATATATCACTAAACTTATCTATCAGTCTTTCTAGGAGATGACACCATCTCTTATTTGTACTTAACTGTCTAACTTATGAAAGATCACCATGCGAGAAAGGTAGACTTGAGTGGAACAGAAGTCCACTCAGAGGTCTAAGTTTAAGTCTTAATACACTTGGGCATCAAAGCCCTGAAAATAAGAATATTGGATTAGTTCAATTCGTAACTCATGCAAAATCTTTGGAAAGATAAAACTTCAGCAGTTTAACTGATAGTTGACCCTTCACCACTCAGGTGATGATTTGAGTGAAGTGAGGGGGTATTAGGATCACTGCTGAAGTGTCTGGTTGGCAGCTCTATTTGGAAACATGCCCTATTCTCAGGAGGTGCCAGAGATAGCTGTTCCTGTCTGTAGCTCCAGAGATATTCCAGACACTCGCAGAGCTCCGGAGAGTCATTCCCCATATCTTCAAAACTTCAGGTGTCACTGTTCTTTGTTATTGTCTCCGGAGATCATTGAAGACGATCTCCAGAGATGCACAAAATTGCTGTTCCTGGCATCTACACCTGCTGATTCAAAAAGAAAGAGAAATTTTGTATTTTTCTATTAATCCCATGCACATTAGTCACCTAATCAGAAATTCTAATCTCAAGTAATCTATCTTAATCAATCACAAAATAGAACAATCTTGCTAGCTTATTTGAGTGTAGACACAAGGAAGATGAACTAAAAAGGGGAAAAAGAGAGGTAAAAAGGTGTATTTCATGAGTGCAATTTGGCACTCATCAAGTTTCCTCTCTGCATACACTTCTCCTATACTCTTCCTTATTTCTTTGTCCATATTTACTTCACTACGGTACATAAACTTTCTCTTCCGGTAGAATATTTTGTCATTGCCTCTTTTCTACAACATGAATTTCCTTTCTCTGCTATGCTTCACACTTGTCCACACAAACTTTCTCTATACTGCTTTCTCAGATGATTTTACACAAACTTGCTCTGGTTTATTAGATGTTCAGTCTATAACACAACTCTCCTTAAGATCAATGCTTCACCTTCTTCTAGTTTCTCTATCAAATCTGATGTCTCAAAAGGTTCCTCTTCCTCTGCATAAACTATCTCTTTATTAATAGGCTCTTCTCCTTCTGCATAAGTTATCTCTGTATTAACCGACTCTTCTTCCTCTGCACAAACTATCTCTGTATTATTGACTGCTTCTCCTTCATTAGCTTCTTTGGTAATAGGTTCTTGATGACTTTCATTGCTTGATTCTTTTCTCCTCCAAACTTAAAAATAGGTCCCTCTTCTAGAGAATCCTCTTTCATTCTTCTGGCATCTTGCACTGTGATAAGAATTATGAATTCTGTCATTTCTCCCTTTGTAGTTTGAATTAATGTCATTGCTTTTCTCTGCATAAGGTCTATATCCTTATTTGTTATTTCATCTTTTCTCTCCAACATATGAATACCTCCATTTATACAACCTTCTGAACATATAGGTAACATGTTTCCATTTTGCTCCTTCAATCCATCCATAATCCATCAACATACAATCTGTCATAGGCTTTCTCATTCTCATTTTACTCCAACACATCTTCTCAGAATGATTCCTTAATCCACAAAAAATACAAGGATGTAGATCCCAACATAATTCATTTTCATGTCCATGTCTATTACAATGTGAACAATACATACCTCTTCTTCCTTGATTTGACTTGTTTGAATTTGCAACAATATAATTACCTCTGTCACATCCAAGGCCTTCACTTCTTGATCTTATTACTAGTTCAATAGGTTCTGTAATTCCTTGCTGATACTTTCCCAATCCTCGTCCTTCATATCCCATTCTCTACATGATTTTGAAACCAATACCATCACCAACAAATGCAGATTCAGTTACACTGTCATCTTCAATCTCACTTTCTAAAGAAACTTTTGCAGCATCATACAAATAATCAGTATCACAAGAAACATCACAATGTTCAGGCCTAGATCTTAGATTTTCATTTTGTTTTCTGCATTCTACTAGTAATTGCTCCAACTGATTAACATGTTCCTTTAGTCCTGATATTTAATTCTTTTGCAAACTATTTTCCTTTTCAATTCTCCCAAACTTTCTTCTAGATCTATGTTCCTCTGTTCAACCTTCCTAAACAATTTGAATCCTTCTTCCAATTCTGCAAATCTCTTTTCAACATCCTCAAACAATTTTAGCTCTGCCTATAGGTCTTCATTTCTCCTCTTTACATTTTTTAGTTCCTCTTCAAGAGCATCATATTTGTCTTCTCCTAGTTCTTTTATCCTTTCCATCAACTCTGAATTACACCTTTTGATTTCACACAATTCTTCTTCCAAAATATCCTGTTCACATATTAGGGTTTCATTTTCTTTCTTCATCCTCTTTCCAATCTTTCCCATTGAAACAAATCAAACAAACAACTTAATTTAAAAAAGTTTACCCAAATCTTTCTTGCCTTGATCTTCTTCAGAGGTAAAACTCATTACTTCTAGGGTTTCACACTTCTTTCAACACTTTATTCCTTCCCAATAGATTCACAACCTCCCTAGCAGATTCGCAACCAACTCTGATACCACTTAATGCAATCAAGGTAGGAGGGTCCGGTGAGGGACTATCCAACCTTGCAACCTTAAATAGATAACTCCATTGTAATAACAAATATGCAATGGAAGCTTATAGTTAATCAACAAAAAATAAAGATATTCATCAACACATAACACAAGATGTATCTTGGGAAAACCCTAACAGGGAAAAACTCAGCCTTCAAAGCTGATTCCTCATATATTATAACTTCAAATCAAATTACTCATGCGTCAATGGCTTTATAGATGCTAGGCCACAACCCAGGTATTACAAAAGATTCATACAACAATATTCTTTCATGATTTCTTTCTTATACATCTCAATTCTCAGCTCTGCAACTCCTGCTTCCTGCTCTACCTTCTACTCTATTTCGCTACTCATTTAGATCAAAACAAATCAAGATCTTGCTTCACATCTTCATGCTATCAACCACTATCTATAAAAAATCCTTTATCTCTTATTTATATCCTCCGTATGCTTTCTAAACATCAACAAGTCAGCCTAATTGCAACGACTAGTTATGAAACATGTGTACACGGATAGGTCAGACCTAAACACGAGGTACTGCTCTACTGTTACATAAAACTTCATACGGATCTCCATGAATGTCGACCAGGTCGTATAATTCATTGAATAATTTTCCTTTAGGCTCCACAAGTCATGGATTTGCACTGCAAGCTGATTAGACTTCACTGAACACTGTCAGCTCTGCTATGTGAAAACATGTGAAAAAAGATAATCTTCTGATAGCAATATCTTTCTGGAAATGAACCCAAATGATCTAAATTTTGGATATGTTGTAGATGACTATGTCTAGATGCTAATTCTAGCTCCACAACCTCTGATATGTAAATGCAATAAAATGCGGTAATCTCCATGGTCTCCCTCTCGGTACTCTACAACTTCATTGCTAACTGTCCCAATTGTTTTGAATGCTTCCGGATGCTCCTACATCAGAATGAATGGTGGATAGTGGATTATGATGTGGATTATGTAAGGTTTATGCAAAAGCATGGACCATAGGAATGTGATGGGGAAGATATGTAGGATAGTGGATGAAAGATGGAGAGATGGGGGTATGAGGGAATGCCATGTGGTGGAGGGGAACCAAGACCAATGGTTGCACACACCATTTTGGATTTTGAAGCTTATATTTTGGATGTGGAGTTGGGAGTAATGGGGGTCGGGATAGGGGATTTTTGGATGGTCAATTTGGGGTTTTAGGGACCCAAATAGCTTAGGATTTATGGGATTTTTAGATGGGGAGTGGGATGTTTGGGATTTTGGGGTGGATTGGGAGGTGGATGCCTCATTTGGATTGTTTGCTTTGTGCTTAAGGACCCACACCATTTTTGTTTTTGCTTTTTCTTTTGATGGTGTGGGCTTTGGTAGCCTTTTGGATTTTTGATTTTGTTTGGGAGGGATAACATCTTTAGGATTTTTTGGATGTTTTTCTTTATGTAGAGAGGCAAATAAATTTTTATTTTTGAATCCCATGGGTGTGTTGGTAGCTTCTAGTTTGGATGATGTGTGCTTTTGTTGATCTTGATTTGGGATTTTAGGGGATTTATGGGTGGAGGGGTTAAAAGTGGATTTATGGATAAATGGATGAGGGGATTTGAGGATAGGGATATTAGGAGTTAGGAGGATGGGAGGATAAGAGGATTTGTGGATAGGGATGTTTGGGGTTGGTAGGATAGGAAGTAAAATAGATTTAATAAGGATATTTGGAGTTGGAAGTAGTGGAGGTAAATTTTATGGAGGAATATGGATGGTCACATTCTTTTACAAATGATATGATGATGGAGGAGGGATGGAGACATATGATTTGGAGGTGTGATGAGGTGCACTGGATTTGGAATTGGATGAATAGATTTTGGAGGATGCATGGATGTTACAAACATGTTTAGATAGTTTGCCTTGGGATGTATAGCCAAGACCATGCGAGGATGGATGTAATGTGGTGTGGATGGGCTCCAAGATACCTTGTTTGTGAAGGTCTAAGCCTTTGCCTTGATAGTTCATATGTTGGAGCATACGACATGCAATGGGATGTTTGGTGCTTTAGAAACAAGATGCGAGTCCATTATTTGTTGGGAGAGGATAGGTGGTGGATGGAAGTTGTTCATCTCCTATGAGGGAGCCACCACAGATGAAGATGCTTTTTCCAGTGGATAAGGGGACAAATTTGGGATGGGATTGGTAGATGGAGGTAAAGGATTAATGGGGGATGATAAAGGGGTGATAGAAGATGGTGTGGGATCAATAAGCTGATCACTAGATGAGAGGGGATAGGGGATGGGGTTAGATGGGATGCTTAGATCTTGATTAGGATAGGGGGTTGATGTTTCAACATGCTTTAGATTTGACTCTAGGCATAGCTCGTGTGTTTGCGTGGAGGTGGAAGTGAATTGGATAGATGTGGTGGGTGCTTGGATGGATGTGATATGTGCTTGACTTATGGGTTCTTGAACATGGATACATGATGCACTTATGTTAGGAGCTTTTTCAAAGGGGTTGATGGGTGTTGGATTGCATGAGGGTGTTTCATTCCTTGCTAATAGCCAATAGATGACGTCCTTCCTAAGTGTATGAGTTGAAGAACAATATAATGGATGGATAAGGATGGTGGATGGTGTAGGATTAGGATTAGGATTGGATGAAGGGGTGATGGGATTAGATGGTAGTGATTCTTAGATGGGTTCAAGGATAGGCATTGGATTAGATGGTGTGTTCGAGTTGTGGGGAAGGTGGGGGACTACATAGGTTTTCTTTTTCTTAGGAGAAAATCCATCAAGGATTCGTTGGATGTTGTATTAGGATTTGGAAGGCTTGATGGTGGATTAGATGGTGAATTAGATGATGGAGAGATGATATGAATTGATGGATTGGGAGATGGATAAGTTGATTGATTAATGTTGATAAGGTTGGAGGGATATTGTGGCGGGGGATTGAGATTGATGGATTGTAAGGTAGATATGGTGATGGATTAAGGTTGATAGGATTAAGGGGATATTGTGATAGAGGGATTGGAGGATGGGGATTAAAGGATGGGGATTTTTATGGGGAAATGGTTGTTGATATAGGCTTTGGATTTTGGCTATAAGGTTTGCTAGATTGGTGTTCCCTTGATCAAGGTTAGGATAACAAAGGTTGGGGGATCAATAAGTTGGAGGTATTGATTGGTTGGGTAGGTTTCATGGCATGGATGTATAAGGGGATGAAGATTGATATGAAGGTAAAGGTTGATATGGGGTTGATGGGGAGGATATGTAGGATGAAGATTGGTATGATGAAGGTTGATATGATGAAGATGGGGTAGGGGCTTGGGATTATCCAATGATGAGGTGTGCTAAGGGGATATCTCTAATGTTATTTTTACATTTTTCCGTAGCATTAGGATCCATGTTCTCATAGGTTTTTCTAAGTCTTTGTAATTGTTGCATTGCCACATAAGGATCCATGTTATTGGGGAGATATGAGATGAAATAGATAATGGATGATTGTGATATTGAGGATCAAATTTCAAGACCTTAGGATGATTTGTTTTGATTCAAAGGATGGATGATTCTCTATACTTAAGATAGACTAATGATCTCAAGCAAGAGGGTTGATTGTTGATTTTGATGACTTACTTAAAATAGACTAATGATCTCAAGAAAGTTTGGATAAAGGTTGATGATGATCAACTAAGGTCTTGATTTTTGATTGGGTTGATTTGGATTTTGATGATGATGTTGGGGGATTTTGATAATGATTGTTGGGATGTTTGTATGGAAGATTGATGGAGGATGGAGGAGACTAGGTCCTTAACCAAAGTTAGATTTGCAAAGGATGATTTTTTGATTAAGGATTAGGGGTTGGAATGTTTGATTGGAATAGATGAAGGATAATGGATGATTGATGTTGGATTTGGATTGATGTTATGATTTTGACTTGGGGTTGATTTTGGATGAAGATTTGGATAATGTTGTTTCTAGTTGGATGATGTTGCTTGGATTTTGGATTTTATTTGGATGAAATTGATCAAATGGATGAAGGAATGGGATTAATATGATGATAATGAATTAGATTACTGATGATGAGGATGGTTGAGATGAAAGAGGTATGATGGGATGAGTGATTTAGGAGGATAATATGGGATTAAGCTCAAAGATGGGGATTAATTAAGCTCAAATAATGGGATTTGATAAATGGAGGGAGTGTTTTAGTGGTGTTGGGAGGAAAGACCATCCCAACATGAGGGGGGTGTGGGGGGCCAGATATGACCCCCTGTTGACAAGGGTTTGGGGGCGTAGTCCCTGATTGGATTTTTTTTGAAAAATAGGCTTATAAAATTGATGTTTTTGATGGGAAAATTTGATTTTTGGACATGGATGAAGAAGGTACTAAAACAAATGGAAATGACACTGAAAGATGAACAAATGGTGCTACAAGATGAAAAAATGACGCTTAATAGAGGATTGAAGGTGCTAAAAGATTGTGAAGTTTTGAAAATGGTTGGATTGATGGATGAATTTGATTTTTCTTGGCTCAAGGATTCTTGGCAAGAGATAATACAAGCAAGAAGACACTTGAAAACAATGCTTAATCTACCTAAGGTCAAAGGAGAATGACAACTTGTTCAACCCACACCTTGAATCTCCATCAACTCAAATGTCATCACACCTAAGATGGATGTGTACACTCTTTTATCTTTGCAAGAGAGGACAGGTAGGGGCCTCCAGGACTGGAAGGATGACCCAATCACCCTCTCCTTAGAAAGTCAACAAGTGACATATACGAAGCCAAGGATTTCTTTCTCATCTCAGGGGAGCCTTATGGTGAGTAATCTTGGGGGCTTCGTACCCTTGCATTGAAAAAGACACCAATAGGTCAATAGGGTAGGCTTCTAACTTAAGGTGTCTAGTGGAAATTCAGGGACTTGACACTTATTCATGTAGTAGTGACTCACTTAAGAGACTATCCCAACCACTTACATCAATCCTTTTACAAGGAGAGAATGGGGTTGACGTATCACACACACAAGTGTATGGATATTGGGGAAATGTTAGAATAAGAATACTTCACCAAGAAGTCTTCGGCTTTCACCTAAACCATTTGTATAGTGGACCAAATTAAAAGCACCACTTAGAGTCGTCCCTTGGGGTGAGTACCTCTTTTCCCACCAAGGCATGCTCTTCTAAAAAGAAATCACCCTTGCTTTTGATCACCCAAGATCGCACAAGGTGCAAGGGGAGATCATACACAAAAAGGTGACCCCTTTGGGATACAATGATAAATAAATATGGTTTGCAAGTAGACTTTTGATCACCTAAGATCACCCTAAGGTGTGAGGGGAGAGCATACATCTACAACCAAACCCAAGCATGACAAACAAGATTCATTTACCACTAAGCTAACTTTAGTGCAACTAAGCTAGTGATAAAAAAGATAACTTAGACAAGCGAATCTGCACCAAATTAGTTAGTAGTTTGATAAAATGTGATTTGACATACGTTTTAGATACCTGCAAGAAGTTGTTAGATTCTTGCACAAATTTCAAAAAGATGTCAAAAAATGGCACTACTGCAGAGGAAGATGGCGCTAAAATAGAAGCTGGTGCCACAATTTTGGAAAATGACACCAAAATAGAAGATGGTGCCAAAATTTTAGAAAATGGTGCCAAACCAGAACATGGCGCCAAACTAGAGGATGACACCAAAATAAAATGTGGTGCCAAAGGATGAATGGATGGCGCTAAAGTATAATTTTACCAGTCTTACCCTGTTGCTGGATGAGATGGCGTCAAACTATGCATATGGTGCCAAACCGTGACAGTCTCCCTAAAACCTTCTCAAAAGAGATGGTTAGTTGGAAATAAACAGATAAAAAGGGGTTAGGATGTCCCCCATTCTTCCTACAACACCAAAAAGAAAGATTAGGGCAATAAAAATTGTTGGTGTGAGGAAAAATGAGTTAGTGGTAGGCCAAAAAGCATATTTTAATCATTCTTAGAAAAATTTCAACATTATGCCTCCTTACACATGTGTATTTCTATCCAAAACAAAGAGTAAGATGTTCTAGAATCCCCTAAAAACCTTAAAAAAACTTTAAAATTTCTTTCCAAGCCTAACAACACCTAAAAATGCCGTGAGATATGGCACCACTGCGCGTCCGGATGGTGCCAAACTGAGGGCTTTTAGTGCCAAAACCCTGCAAACACGTCTTTTTCACAACTTAAGCAAAAACGTTAGTAGCTTGGGACCATGGGGGTCCCACCAGGCGTGCCAAATGAAGAAAAGATAAAATCTTAGAGGTTAAAAACACAATTAAAATGCAATAAAACACCAAGTTATACTTCAAGATCTTCCTTCTCCTTGATAAGGTTGAGGAGATTGCACCCAAGAGCTCCTAGCTTTACCCAAGAGGATGATTGTGTATGTGCATTGCTCTTTGACATTCAACACAATATGATAAGGGATTTGATGATAGGTTGGATGGAGATTGGTTATGGTGGAGACAAGATGAGATTGAGCTATGGATTGGGGAAGGATTTTGGCATTATGATGTTAGGATGAGATGAGAAGATAAAAATTTTGGCATGGTTTTGATATGATAAAGAAGTGATCTAAATGGCTTAGATGAGGGCTCTATTTATAGATTTTTAGAAAAAGGATGGAGGGTGAGGATTGAAAGTTTAGATCAAATGCTAGGAATGCTTGAGGATTAGGGTTTGGATTGGAGTTGTAGTTTTGTGACAAGTGTCACAAGAGGGTTGGATAAGAGAGATCAAAGGCTAAGATTTGATCAATAAGATTGGATGAATCCCATTATTTGTGAATTTTAAATTCACATTGGGAAGGATGAAGAATGAATAAAAAATTCATTTCCATGGGAGAGTGTGAGGATGGGAATAAAAGTGAATTTTTAATTCACATGGGGAAGAGTTCCATTAATGAAGATTATGACAAGTTAGGTGTGTAAGAGGTCATTTAATGGAGCTTAGGACAAGTGAGAATGAAAAATTACCTTATGTGGAATAAAAGTTAATTTTTTATCTGTGGGGTGTGGAAATGAGTGTTAAGTGAGGTTTGACCATATTAATTAAGTGTTTAACTTAATTAATATGGCTGTAGTAAATTAGTTAGTGGGCTAATGGAGGATTAAAATTAATTAAATAAGGATTTATTTATTTAATTTAGGTCTAAGGGTCATGTAGGCTAGGGTAACTAATTAAATAATTGCTATCTAATCAACTAGGCTAGGGGTAGGCTAATTAGTAGGGTAGATTAATTAGATAATTATGTTTTATCTAATTAATTAGGATTAGGGAAGTGGATAAATTAACTAAATAAATATTGAGAATATTTATTTAATCAATGAGGATATAGTTGTAAGGTCTAGTAATGAATTAATTGAATTAATTCATTATTAAGGATGAATAAGATGAATGGTTAGGGGTAAATGGTTTAGGATAAATTAATCAAATAAATTGATTTTATTTAATTAATTGGTAAAGGGTAAATTAGTGATGTGGATGATGTTGAAGAGTGGTCGAAGGGTTAAGACATTTTAGGTGTCTACAGGAAGTACTAGTTGTTTAGATTAGACCTAGTATATAAGTACGTGTTGAGGCCAATGAAGGCATCCACAAATTTATTGTATTGAGCTTTCTCAAAGGAGGTGTCCCCCTCGAAGTGGCCTATGATCAGTAAATTCCTTTTGCATTTTTGCTATTTCTATAAATTTGTCATTTCATGCATTTTTTATTATATTGTTACAGGAGGTTCCTCTCATTTTTTTAGTCTTGAAGTCTATAGATTATCCTCTTTGATATCTCAGGTTACTGATGTGATGTTGAGTTGGCATGTTTTTTTTGGGATATATGAGTTATGTAGTTTATGGGTATACACAACTCATTGATTGCAGTGGGATGACTTGGATGTGGACTGTCTATATCCATGAGATTGTTTCAGTGTTGATGCATACTATGATAGTTGGCCTTATTTGTGGTCATTTATGCATTGGTATGTTTCCTTGAGATGAGAGTATGGGTGATTAAAGAGTATTTGGTTAGTTGATTATTGGGACTTGTCACATGCTTATCATGATACCATGGATAGCTCGGTATCACGTTTCTGTGAGAGCTCTTGGTAGTGAGAGTCTTGTTGTTAGGAGATGGTTATCTTCATGTGATTGGAGATGTTGATCCTTTTTTATAGGATGTTTGTTATTGTGCCATGGTGGACTCTTGATTCTAGATTAGAGTATTGGCATGATATGGTTCTCTTGATACAGGCTATGTTCTTTGGAGCATGTGGTCTTCCTTTATGGAGATGTTAGATCATGATATCATGATGTGTTCATAGGTTATGCAAACATGCAGTGGGAGATTTGATAGTGGTCTTGTTGGTGCTCTTGGTATTTGAGTACATTAGTCATTTTATTAGAGAGCTTCATGATGGTGCAATGTTTCTTTTGGAGCTTAGCATGGATTGATCATGGAGGTACTCTTGGATACTTGGAGACTTGGGTGAGGTTGTAGCTTTCTTGAGATTAGAGAACATTTGTTGAGACAGTTACTCTTTGGAGGTTTCAACAAGAAGACCAAGGAGCCTACACTTATTTATGGATGTGAGTTCATTATGGACCTAGAGGAGATTGTTCTTAGAGAGAGTCATTGAGACTTGGTGTATCATGAAGGAGCATTCTCATTCCCCACTCTTGGTCTACTCAACGAGTTATCTTCAAATAGGTATTGCCCATCCTATTTTTAGACATTTTTCTCTTTATGCTTTATCTTCTCATGGTTATAGACCTTGAGCTATGGTTATTGGTTCTAGAGGGTTCATTTGAGAGATGTTGGAAAGTTTATCTCCTTGTGCATATGAGCTTGGAGTTTAGGAGATGTAATTGGGCTTATTCCTAGTCTTGGAATGAATATTTGAGTTTGATCTTCCTTAGTTAGAGAAGCTTACATCCATGTTGGTTTAATCTTTGAGAGTGAGTGGTTGGGTGTTGTTAAGGCTTTTCATTTTGGGTAGGTAAAGGAGATCATACATGGCATAACTTAGCACTTGGTGGTGTTGGTAAAAGGATGTGATATGTTTATGGTATTATGTTTCTTCCTAGAGTTTCTTATTCATCTCTAGTATGATCACTGGTTTGTGGTCATCTACTATTGTTGTACTTTATTATTTTTAATAATAGTTGTTGCAAATATGTGCCTATGATGTGTTGTCATTGATGTCAACATATCTCTTTGTCAGAGACAGTGAAGACAGTGTAGTTCAGTAAAGTAGATTGCTCCGCATTTCCAATGAGACAAAGATTAGAGTCTGCAGATTAAAGGGTTTGTAGAGGATTGTTTGAAGTTGTTCAAGTTAAGATTTGAGAGGTTTGCATGGAGGATTGGTGAAGTTATGGCCATCTGAGTAGAACCGGGTTTTACAGTTGTTCAGAGGCAACAGAGTGACAGGAATTTGGTCTAGATTGTTCTGCATTGGAATATTATGGTCTACGGATCTAGAGGTATGTTTGGGATGTTGGTGTGTATCCTCAACTCAAGTGGTTCATGGTTTGGAGGTTCGCAAACAATCTTTCTAGTGTGACAGTCATGACAGTTAGTGTTCTTAAGTTCTAGTATGAGGATACAAGTGATTCTAGTGATTTGAGGTGGTACAGTTGTTCTTGTTGATTTCATTGTGCTTGTGGTGGTCTCTAGATCGTGTGCCTATTGTGTTGGTGGTCCGCATTGAGGATTGAGCTCGTAGTTGAAGATTTCTCCTTGGGTGTTGCTGTTCTTTCCAGTCTTGACTGACTAGATGCTTAGTGCATTTTGCAGATGATCTAAGAGAAATTCTATGGAGTGTGGTGTGTTGTTCGAGGAAGATTTGAGTCCCAGCTATGTTTGGCTGATAGTGTAATGATTCACATGTAGCATTTTAAGTCTTATGATTGTAATTGCTTGTAATGCCTATCTTGGAGAATGTTCCAGATAGATGATTGTAAGGCTAACTTTGATGTTCATTCCAAAGTCGATGTCATGTATAAATAAGTGTAATAAATTCATGTAAAAGGTGTGAATGTGTGGGAAGATGCAGAGGTAGTAAGGAAGTGTTTGGGGGCAGAGCAGAGGTGTTGTGAGATTCAATGGAACTGAACCTTGGCATGGAGAAGATGCTTTATCTTAGTTCAACTTTTTCAGTGTTAATCATGTGAATGTTTTTGTAGGCAGTGAGCCTCCTTTGAGCAGTGATCTCTAGGAAGTGCACCCAAAGGTAGGTGCCTTCCCATTTTTCTATTCTTTTAACAGAGAATAAATCTTATGGGTTAACCCCCATCGTGGTTTTTCCCTTAATCGGGTTTCCATGTAAAAATCCTGGTGTTATGTGTGTTGATTGTGTTTCTGCTCATGCTTTGTTGATTCATGCTTTCATGGTTATATCATTAATTTGTTTTAAGTGGTAAAGAAGATTAAATGCAGCAAAAGATAAAGTTTTGTGACAACTGATTCACCCCCCCTCTTAGTTGTCTGCCCTAATTTCAATAGTTGGTATCAGAGCTGGTTCCTCTAAAAGAAGCTTGACCACTTGAGGAGATCCAGGATGTCGACATACAAGAAGGACAGTCTGAGATTTGATGGAACAGATTACTCTCTTTGGAAGAATCACATGGAATGTCATTTACAATGCATGGGCGATCCTTATTGGTTGATAACTAAGGATAAGTATACTCATTCGCAGAATGGTCCTACAACTCCAGATCAAATCAAAGATGCTGAAAACAATATTTGGGCTAAAGAAGCATTGTTGAGTGCCATGACTAATACAGAAATGACAAATGTCTTGGAATTGCAAACTGCTCATGAAATCTGGAAGAAGCTGGAAACTCTGTATGAAGGTGATGCATATGTCAAATGTGCTAAGCTACAGAGCCTGAAGGGTAGATACGAATGTTTGAGGATGAATGAAGATGAAAACATTACTTCCTACATACAGAAGGTGAATGAACTCGTGTGCAGTATCAGGTGTGTTGGTGGAAAATTGGAAGAATCAGAGATTGTTGGCAAGGTGCTCAGATCCTTTCCTGCTTCATACAAGCACATAGTTGTTGCTATTGAGGAGATCATGACTGTGACAGATGTTACAAGGGATCAGTTGGTTGGCAAGCTTTTAGCATTTGAAATGAGTGAGTTTGGTGACTCTCTTCCTAAATTAGAATCTACATTTAAAGCTAGTGTTTTCAGAAAGCAAAGATTTGATCCAGGTGAAAGCTCTTCAAGAAGACTAACCGGATATGAGAAGGCAAGGAAGGAACTTGAAGAAGATGAATATGAGCTTGAAGAACTTGAATCCCTTATTGCCAAAAGATTACCAAGAGGATCCGGTAAGTATGAAGGAAAGTTGCCTTTCAAATGTTTTGCTTGCAATAAGATTGGTCATTTTGCTTCAAGATGTCTAGAGAGGCTTTCAAAGCTAAACCCTAACAGACCTAGGGTTCAGAAGAAATGCTACTATGTCCAAGAAGCTACTGATGAAGGAGTCACAGATGATGAATTTGATATGGGAAGTACCTCTGGAAATGAATGGGTGTTCATTGCTATCAAAGAAGAAGATCCGGTGCCTTCTAAATCTGCTAGCTGTGTGAATGTGGAAAGTACCTTGGCTAGTCAAGTTGAAGAAAATGATGAATGGGTGATTGACAGTGGATGTTCTCATCATATGACTGGTGATAAAAGTAAGTTTGTAAGTTTGGAAAGATATGAAGGTGGAATTGTGAAGTTTGGAGACAATTCAGCTGGTAGAATCCGTGGCAGAGGATCTATCTCTCTTGATGGTAAGAATAACACTAATGATGTTTTGTATGTAGAAGGATTGAAGCATAATCTTCTCAGTGTTGGACAGTTGGTTGACAAAGGGTATGATCTCTGATTCAAGAATGGAAAATGTAGAATTTTGGGAAGCTCCAAAACTAAGATTGCATCAGGTACACAGATTAGAGGTAATATCTTTCATTTAAGTGGTACTAGTAAAAGTTGTTTGATTGCTCAGATTGATTAGAGTTGGTTATGGCATAGGAGAATGTGTCATGTAAACTTTGATAACATTGTCAAGATAAGTACTAATCAGGCAGTGAGAGATCTTCCAAAGCTTGTGAAACCTGCTAATAGCATGTGTAAGGAATGTTAGTTGGGAAAATAGAACAGAGCTACATTCAAAAGTAAAGAACAATTTTCAAGTGGATTGTTGGAACTTGTGCACACTGATTTGTGTGGTCCTGCTAGAGTTAGGAGTTTGCAAGGGGACAGATACTTTATGTTGCTGATTGATAATTACTCCCAGATGATGTGGGTCACTTTCTTGAGAGAAAAATTAGAGGCTCTTGATAGATTCAAGGTGTTCAAGGCTAGGGTGGAGAATGAGATTGGTGTGAAGATAAAGTGTCTGAGATCAGACAGAGGTGGAGAGTTTACCTCCAGTGAGTTTAATGCATTTTGTGAAAAGCATGGAATAAGAAGATAGTTATCTGCTTCTAGGACTCCTCAACATAATGGAGTTGTGGAAAGGAAGAACTGGACTATTCAAGAGGCTGCTATAACCATGATGATGGAGGCAAATGTTCCACATGTCTATTGGAGAGAGGCTATGAGTACTTTTGTCTACACTCTTAACCAGGTGTAGATAAAAGGTAATACTGGTAAAACACCTTATGAACTGTGGTTTGGTAATGCTCCTACTATGAAATACTTTAGAGTTTTTGGTAGTAAATTCTATATCAAGAGAGATGAAGATCTAGGCAAGTTTGATGCAAGGTGTGATGAAGGAATATTTCTGGGTTATTCTAACCAAAGCAAGGCATACCGGTGCTTTAACAAGAGATTGAGAAGGATTGTTGAAAGTTCTAATGTCAAGGTTGATGCAAACAAGGAGAGACCTTCCAAGTCTTGTGGATATGAATTAGATGATAAAAATGAAAATCCAAATAAAGGAAAGCAAGTTCAAACTCAAACTCAGATTGCTCCGGAGAATTCATGACTCAAGAAGCTAGTGCAAATGTTGAGGAACAAGTTCAAGAATCAGAAGTTCAAGAAAATCCCAAGACTCCTAGGTATGTAAGGTTGAATCATTTTAAGGATCAGATCATAGGAGATAAAAATAAAGGTGTTCAAACTAGAATAAAAATTGCTGAAGATCAAGTGGAGTATTGTTTGATTTCAAAGATTGAACCAAAATCAGTGAATGGAGCTTATAATGATGAAAGTTGGGTAAAAGCAATGGAAGAAGAATTAATGCAAATTGAAAAGAATCATACTTGGGATCTTGTTCCTAGACCTAAAAACAAAAATGTAATTGGAACTAAATGGGTCTTCTAGAATAAATTGAATGAAGATGGTGAAGTTGTGAGAAACAAAGCAAGATTGGTGTGCAAAGGATATTCTCAGGTAGATGGAATTGATTTTGAAGAAACTTTTGCTCTAGTGGCAAGAATCAAAGTAGTCAGATTATTTCTTGCCTTTGCTACTTACAAAGATTTCAAAGTTTACTAGATGGATGCCAAGTCAACATTCCTGAATGGAGAGTTGGAAGAAGTCTACATTGAGCAACCAGAAGGATTCTAGTTGTTTGATCAAGGAGATATGGTCTACAGATTGAGGAAAGCATTGTATGGACTTAAACAAGCCCTAAGACCCTGGTATGCAAGATTAGATAAGTATCTGTTAAAGTTAGGTTTTAGCAAAGGCACAACTGACAGTAATCTTTATTTTAAAATTGATCATGAACAAATCTTGATTGTTGAGGTATTTGTTGATGATATCGTCTTTTGTGGAAATGAGAGCATGTGTAAAAAATTTGTTGATAAGATGCAAAGTGAATTTGAGATGTCCATGTTTGGTGAAATGAATTTCTTCTTAGGTATGCAAATCATTCAGTCAGATAAGGGCATCTTCATATCTTAGTCTAAGTATGTGAAAGAGTTGTTGAAAAAGTTTGGAATGGAGGATTCAAAACTAGTGAGTACTCCTATGAAAATTGGATGCAAGTTGAGTAAAGATGATGATTCCCCTAAGGTAGATTAGAAAAGGTATAGATCAATGATTGGAGGACTGCTTTATCTGACTCAAACCAGACCTGATATTATGAATGTAGTTGGCATTGTTGCTAGATTTCAAGCTGATCCTAGAGAATCTCATGTCGTAGAAGTGAAAAGAATCTTCAGATATCTAAAGGGAACTTCTGATTATGGCTTATGGTATCCTAAGGATGATGATTTCACTCTTCATGCATATACAGATGCTGAATGGGTAGGAGATGTGGATGACAGGAAGAGTACTAGTGGTGGTGCATTTTTCTTGGGAAAGAGATTGGTTTCTTGGTTGAGCAAAAAGAAAGATGCAATATCTCTGTCTATTGCAGAGGCGTAGTATATAGCAGTAGCAAGTAATTGTAATCAAGTTTTGTGGATGAAGCAAATGTTGAAGGATATTAGAATTATGTTTGAAGAGCTTGTTACAATCTTCTGTGATAATTCAAGTGCAATAAATATCTCAAAGAATCTGGTGTTGCATTTAAAGACAAAGCACATATCCATCAAGTTTCACTTTTTGAGAGAGAAGGTAAATGAGAATGAAGTGAAATTGGAGTTTGTTTCTTCAAAGGATTAGATTGCGGATATCTTCACTAAGCCTCTACCTAAGGATACTTTTGAGTATCTTAGAGTGAAGCTAGGGGTTATTACTCCTCCTGTTCAAAACTAAGGTGCACTAGTGTGCATCATTCTGGTGGAACTCATAGTCATATCTTGTGATCCAGATTGGTGTTAAGGAGATGCTACTCAGGGGGAGTAGTCAGTATGTTAATTTTGGAGTTTAGTTTGGTTTTATCTAAGAAACAAAAAGTGGGAGAGATGATTGCAAATATGTGCCCTTTGCCATTGATGTCAAAGGGGGAGAGAAGTCATGTGAAAAACTCAGAAGTAAGTAGTTGCTAGTGAAAGGGGGGGCAGTGAAGAAAGTGGTTGTAGGTGTGATAAGAGAAAGGAGGAGAAATCCTTGTCTTGATGGTTGAATCAGTTTTTCACATCATATGTTGCCATCAATGACAAAGGGGGAGATTGTTGCAAATATGTGCCTATGATGTGTTATCATTGATATCAACATATCTCTTTGTCAGAGACAGTGAAGACAGTGTGATTTATCAAAGTAGATTGCTCCGCATTCCTAGTGAGATAGATCAGAGTCTGTAGATTAAAGGGTTTGTAGAGGATTATTTGAAGTTGCTCCAGTTAAGATTTGAGAGGTCCACATGGAGGATTGGTGAAGTTATGGCCATCTGAGTAGAACCAGGTTTTGCAGTTGTTCAGAGGCAACAGAGTGACAAGAATTTGGTCCGGATTGCTCCGCATTGGAATATTATGGTCTGCAGATCTAGAGGTATGTTTGGGATGTTGGTGTGTATCCTCAACTCAAGTGGTTCGTGGTTTGGAGGTTTGCAAGTAATCTTTCTAGTGTGACAGTCAAGACAGTTAGTGTTCTTAAGTTCTAGTATGAAGATAAAAGAGATTCTGGTGATTTGAGGTGGTGCAGTTGTTCTTGTTGATTTCATTGTGCTTGTGGTGGTCTCTAGATTGTGTGCCTATTGTGTTGGTGGTCTACATTAAGGATTGAGCTTGTAGTTGAAGATTTCTCCTTGGGTGTTATCGTTCTTTCCAGTCTTGGCTGACTGGATGCTTAGTACATGTTGCAGATGATCTAAGAGAAGTTCTATGGAGTGTGGCATGTTGTTTGAGGAAGATTTGAGTCCCAACTATGTTTGGCCGACAGTGTAATGGTTCACATGTAGCATTTTAAGTCTTATGATTGTAATTGCATGTAATGCCTATCTTGGAGAATGTTCTAGATAGATGATTGTAAGGCCGACTTTGATGTTCATTCCAAAGTTGATGTCATGTATAAATAAGTGTAATAAAGTCGTGTAAAAGGTGCAAATGTGTGGGGAGATGCAGAGGTAGTGAGGAAGTATTTGGGGGTAGAGCAGAGGTGTTGTGAGCTTCAATGGAACTAAACCTTGGCATGGAGAAGATGTTTCTCAATTCAACTTTTCAGTGTTAATCATGTGAATGTTTCTGTAGGTAGTGAGCCTCCTTTGAGCAGTGAGCTCTGGATAGTGCACTCGAAGGCAGGTGCCTTCTCATTTTTCTATTCTTTTAATAGAGAATAAATCTTATGGGTTAACCCCCACCGTGGTTTTTCCCTTAACTGGGTTTCCACGTAAAAATCCTGGTGTTATGTGTGTTGATTGTGTTTCTGCTCATGTGTTTGTTGATTCATGCTTTCATGGTTATGTCATTAATCTATTTTAAGTGGTAAGGAAGATAAAATGTAGCAAAAGATAAAGTTTTGTGACAACTAATTCACCCCCCACTCTCAGTTGTCTGCCCTAATTTCAACAATAGTATATGTCTTTTAATGTAAATCATTTGAGATGTGAAGGAATTGGGAGAAGTGAGATCGAAGGTGAGAGAATTGAGCTGAAAACAATTTGTGGAAGTATGCTTTGTTTTGCAACAGGTTGGTTGCATTTTGCAGATCTTTGTGATTGTTCTTGGTAGTACATGATTTGATTATTTGCCACACGTTTTATGTAAGTGTTGATTGGTAGACTTGAGTTGTTTTGGTTGACATTGATCATGTTGCATGAGTCCTTGGATGTATATGTGTTTTTTATTGGACTTAGTATGAAGGGTCTTTAGATTTTTTGCACATCAATGGCTTTGGTGTGTTTGTTATCATGGAAGATGGTAATATTTTTAGCAGGATAGTGGATTACATAGGGATGAGATCTACAGTATGGGTTGAATATGTTGTTGGCATGAGTTCACTAATGTTGTATGATTAGTTGGATGTGTTAGCAACTAGCTATGGTTGCTATTCCAACTATGATAATTGATTCTTATAGCTACACAGGCCTATTTATTACCATTGGATTTGGTGATTGTGTTTGGATATTGGTTGATGTAGGGTTTTGTTTCTATGTGACAATAGGGCTTGGAAAGCAATTAACATTTTTTTGAGTATCATTATTTGCAGCATGGATCAGACTTCAAGTGGGAGATTGTTTGGATGTGAAGTCTAACTGTTCATTTCATCTCCCCTACTTTGTCTCTTCTTCTTCCTTGAATACTATTGTATATATTTGGGCAGAAAACTTTATATATGTTGTTGTGATCTATAATAAAATTAATGTCCTGCTTTCCATGGATGTAGCCACATTGGTGAACCACATTAAATTCTAGTCTATGTGTGCTTCTTGATGTGTTCTTTATTTGTCTTATTTCTTAACAAATAGTAGGGCTGGAATTTAATAACTATGATGGTTTACATTGACACATTTTGAACTTTTTTAGAAATATTTTAATATACTTAGTTTGTGATACTTAGAATTGTTTTGATATACTAAACCCTAAACCCATCATTATGTCCTATAATATGGCTTTGTTTTGATATACTAAACCCTAAACCCTAAAGGCATCATTTTGTCTTAGGACAGTTAATCCATAGATCCCCTTAAAACTATAATTAGGGCCCCTTAAAATAATATATATTTAACTTAATGAAATTTGGTTGCCTTGAGCAACTTCACCAAATTTTATCCCCTTAAGACATCATTTTGTCCTAGGACCTTCATTCATAGATCCCCTTAAGCCATCCTATTACAACCCCTTAAGCCATCCTATTACGACCCCTTAAGCCATCACAATTTCTCCTAATAAAAATTATTAATGATGTAATTTTTAATGAGATTTCATCTCACATTAACAATTAATTTTCATCCCCATAAGATGAGACTGACCATAGGGGAATCATTTATGTACTTTACAAAAAAATCATAGTCAAGACATTAATAGGACATTAATGTGAAATTAAATATAAATATGAAATTAAAGTTGAAATTAATAGGACATTTAAATATTTGTACTTTACAAATTTAGTGATTCATAGTCAAGGCATTAACTTATCAAAGAAGTTCTAAACAAATTACTTAAGGGGATCATATTTACTTCAAAGTACATGTCTCATATTTAATCGCTACAATTGCTTAAGGGGATCAAATACTTCAAAGTACATGTCTCATATTTAATTGCAATTGATATACTTAAGTATTAGACTTTAGGGAGACTCATCATATAACTGTATACACCTAAAAATGACATGACTCTACTTAAATAAATATTTTAAATATTTATTTCATCTTCATATTCCTCTATCAATAAATAAATAAATAAATTAATTTATTTGATTCATTTCCTCCCATTTAATTAAATAAATTACATTTATTTAATTAATTTCATCTATATCAACTTTATTCTTCTAAATAATTAAATAATTTTAATTATTTAATTAAATCTTTCATTCTTCCAAATTTAAATAAAATGTAAATTTATTTAAATAAAATCTCCAAAAAATAAAATATATTTAAATATTTTATTTATTCTTCCAAATTATCCACAAGTAATTAATTAAATTTATTTATTTAATTATACTTTCTTATTTTCTAAAAAATCTTCATATCTTCTAAAAATAAATTCTTCTTGTCATACAAAAGAAAAAGCTGAGTTAACTGATTTAAAGCTATCAACAAAGCTCTTAAATTAGAAAAATATATTCTAATTTAAGAAATGAAAACTCATCCTCATCAAGAAAGCAGTTAACTCAACAAAGCTTCTTTTTGAATGACACATGTCCTTCTATTCGTGCACATTCTCTTGACCATTCTCCTCCGTTGATCTTCTTATTTCTTTTCCACCGTTGATCCTCTCTCACACAACTCTATAAATACAACCCTCTTCTTCTTCATTTCAGATCCAACTTTCGAGTAAACTTTTGCTGCAGAATCTATAGTGCGCCATTGGCACCCCCATTTCCATACCATCTATCATCCACTCCACATTGTGTTGAAGCTCATCTTCAACACAACAAGTATCCGAGCTGTTTCTCCTTGTCATCTTGAGGAATTGAAGCAAGGAAGCAAGCTTCCTAAGGGCCATCTTCATCACCAAAGGATCAAGATAGAATAGGTGAACAATGGAAATTGCAAGGTAAAAGGTTGTGAGTATCTCTCTCTTATTCTAAATCTCCTTTTGCATGCACATTCCATTGATGTTTTAGGTTTTTATTATTCATTTAATTATCCAATTTTCCCCTTAACATTTCTGGCGCCCACCGTGGGGCTCTTGCCCCTAATCTAACAAAAAATTTGAGTTTCTTAGTGACATGTTTCGTACAGGCTTCTGACAGGGTCATCCAGCGCATACATCCTCTAATATGACGCTTTTACCTCCTGTTACGGTGCATATAGACTTCCGGCGCAAATAACCTCTGAAACAACACTTTTATCTTCTATTCTGGCACCTACGGTAATACGGTGCATACATCCTCTGAGATGGCATTTTTGCCTCCTATTCCGGCGCTTGCATAATCCCAATGCATATACCCTAAGTTACAGCGCTTACATTCCTTTTTACGGTGCATCTATTAATTTGGCACTTCTATCTATTCTTCCTGTGCTTTTGACATCTATCTTAGTGCATTTGTAAAATGACGCTTACAGGCTCTGTTTCTGCGCATACAGATTGTATAGCGGCGCATCTGATTTCTCATTAGGGTTTTTAGGATTTCTAGTGATTTTTTAGGTTGATTCTAATGTTTTCCTTGTAGGATTAGAGGCTGGATAGATCATTTAGCTACATTAATTAATTCATTTTACATTAATTAGGGGAAAAAGTAAAAAAATGCATGCATGCAAATCTCACGTAGTCCTTAACTAGGAGGATAGTAACTAAAGCACTGCTATCTTTGCATCACTGCTATATTTGCATATTGATATCTTCCTTATTTAGAACATTGCTATCTCACAAATGGAATGAACCATTGCTCTCTTTAAACACTTCAAAGTTAACAAATGCGTGAGTGCACAAGTAGATAGCACATTTAGTTTTTTTCCTTTTAACTAGGTTTAAATTTATCACTGTCTTCTATGTTTGTTGAATGACAATAGGCTTATGCTCTCCCCTTTACTGGGTGACCAGAATGCTAGACTTGTTATTCCCTTTGTATAACCTTTAGAGGGGCCTACCCTTGGATGCCTGCTTGTCCAAGTGGGAACGACCCTAAGTGGAAATAGGCTAAAGCCAAGCCCTACTGATCCACTTTAAATAAACTGTGCTTGAGGCAAAAGCTTCCTGCAATGAGTGTTGCTGTGTTACAACGACATCCAACCTCCCCCAAAACCCTCCAAGGCGTAACCCTTGGTGGCTAGGAGACTCCATAACGGAGAGTAGTGCTGCCGCACATGTAACCACTCGAATAATTGCCTTGACTACTTAGCCACTTGTTTAGTATACCAAAAACCCCTATTTGTTGACACAAAAGGCAGAGCCTTGGAAGCGGCCCCGATTCATGTGATTCTTAGTAGAGGTAGTAGGGACAATCCTATGGTTTGGTGGGGGTACGAGCCTAAGGAAACCTGGATCTGGTATGCATGAAAAGTGAGGGCTGTGGAGGGGAGCCGGTGCTACTAGATCTTAGAGCTACATGCTTTGAATATGCACAGCTAGGGGATTCAACAAATACTGTCCTTTCCAACCTAGGTTGTGATTATTTTTGTGTCAAAAAGTCCAAAAATACAAAAAAATAACAAAAGATAAAAATCATGAAAACTTCTATGTGCTTGTTGTGTCTTTTGCCATAATTGAAAATCAAAATTCAAGAAAAGACCAAGTTTTCACCCAAAAATAGAATTTTTTTGAAAAACGTTCCAAAAACTCTGCAAATTCAAACTGAAAACCAGAACGATGCATTTGCTGCGACCAAAGGCGCATTTGCTCATACTTACAATGCATTTGAACACTATTGTGGCACATTTGAAAATTACTAGATTGGCGCATTTGCTGCGACCTGTGGTGCTTTTACACTCTATTCCAGCGCATTTATTGCTGCACATCCAAAACAAAGAGCTATTCCGTACCTTCCAAGAGAAAAATTTTCAACTTTTCAAAAGACCTTTTCAAACTTGTTTCAGTATTCCAAGATCTAATTAAAATCATGCAAGTCAACAATTTCGCTCTTCTTCTGCACCATAGCTACTTTTCTCATCCAAAATCTCAAAAAATTCTTCCAAAATCCAACAAGGTTAGAACCAAGCTATTCTTGATTGCATCAAACCTCAAACAAACCTAGTGAGTCTCCACTATCAAGGATCACTTATCCTTTTCTCTCGGAACTCCACTAGTGGCTTGTGCAAGACTAATTCACATCAAGTAAATAGATTTCTATCATCCTTACTTTGACTATCATTTTGTACAGCCAACTTGTTTGACACCAATTAGATCTAAGGAGAACCTTGCTCAAACCTTGATACATTCTAGCACCCCTTGTTCAAAACTTTCAAACTCACTCCATCCCATTCTCTAGTCACCTTGCATGGTCTTAATAAGATTACAAAAACAAAAATAGATTGAAATGGCTAAGAAAACTACTCCAAACTCTCGCGACAGTGATGAGGAAATTTCTATGGAAGAAGTCCTCCAAATGCAGCAAGACTGAAGATTTCAATGCATAATGGATAAGGTACTTGCCTAAGACCCTACCAAATTCTTTCTACACTTAGCACATCTAGGAGTCAAGCTCCCTAAAGATTTTGATGTAGAAGCTCTAAAAGAATCTGAGCAAGAAAGACACCTTGAGGGAAGCACACACGAGGAAACACCCATAGACAAAAGCAAAGCAACGATTGATTATACAAATGCCTTGAGCTTAATGACCCAACAGATCCAAGCTTTACAACAACAATTCATGGACATGCAAATAGGAACATCAACTAAGCATTATTCCCTAGAGGATATTTCACCATATCCTTTTGATAGAACCTTGATCATGATACCTTTCCCCTCTAAATTTGAGGTGCCAAAATTTGATAAATATCGAGGAAAGGGAGATCCAAGGGACCACATCAGGGAATTTAACACTGCTTGTCTTGAAGTCACACACAATGATACTTACCTTATGCGACTATTTCCAAGAAGCTTAGGAGGACAAGCCATGGAGTGGTTTTCTAGACTACCACCCGGCTTCAGAACTTTTAACGAACTTGTGGACAAATTTGTCACACACTTCTCCTATAATATTGAGCATGACACCTCAATCTTAGATCTTTGTAACACCAAGCAAAAAGGTGGAGAATCTTTCACCGCCTTCCTACAAAGATGGAGACAGCTGGCAAGTAAGTGCCCACATCAAATGCCTGAAAAACAAATGATGGAAATGTTTGTCCATAACTTACAAACTGACCTAAGCTATCAGATACAAGTCCAATGTCCTACTTCCTTTAGCAAGGTCATTGAGATGGGTCTAATCATCAAAAAATATTTAATCGCCAAAGGTCAAATAAAAATTATAAAGACACTCCTAGTACCAATACCAACGTAGATAAACCAAGATTCTAGACAAAGAACAAAAACATTGTGAATGATGGGGTGGTAGATGCCAAGAATGCGGCACCAAAGCAACCAATCTTCAACTTATCAACTCCTCAAAATAACCCCCCGCAAAACAAACCAAGAAACACTAAATCACGGTTTACAAATTTTCAACCTAGGAGAAAATTCACACCTTTGGGAGAATCATTGGAAACTACCCTACGGAAGTTAATCACAAGTAAGATCATAACACTTTCAACAGCACGGGAATATGAACCAAAAGTCAAACCTCCTTGGTGGAATGACAACGATTTCTGTGAGTACCACCTAAACATGGGGCACAAAACCAACGACTGCATTGCACTCAAGCACACTATCCAAGATTTGATCGAACAAAACAAAGTATCACTTGATGGACATCACCGAGCATTCAAGGATCCTCTTCCCAACTATGAGCAGGGAGGGCCTTCCAACCAAAACAACAATGGAAATAACAATGCCAATTACACAAACGTCGCCTTTGACTATGTTGTTAACCACATCTCAGAAAGTGATTCACACATCAATGTGATCAGTATAAACAAAGATCCGGATTGTAACGTTACCACCTGTAGTAATAGTCACTCTTAGAGGAGCCTCTACCCCTCTAGCTAATCAGTACAATATCCTGGATCAGCTACATAAGACACTTGCACATATCTCCATTCTAGAACTTCTACGTCTGTCCCCATCCCATAGGGCCATACTTGACAAAGCTCTTTCCGAAGCCTCCATTCCAACAAACCTCACTGAAGAACACTTTCAAACCATGGTAGGTCACATTACCTCACCTCACTCCCTATCATTCACTGAAAAGGATGATATGTCAATCAGCCAACCTCATAACGCCTCTCTTCATATCAAAGCCTTCATCCACAAACACAAGATAAAAAGGGTCCTAATCGATGGAGGAGTTGGTTTGAATATTTGCACCTTGAAGCTAATCCTTGCATTGGGATTTTTGGAGAAAGCTATAGATCCAAAAAAGAAAATCACTATCAAAGCCTATGATGAGGAGGAGAGAATGTCCAAGGGAATTGTTACTTTACCAATCAGAGTGGGACCTATAGTAAAAGATGTGGCTTGCCAAGTCCTCGATATGGAGCTAGCATACAACATTCTTCTTGGGAGACCGTAGATACATGCTCTGAAAGCAGTGTCGTCAACATACCATCAGTGTATCAAGTTCCCTTATGAAGGTCAAGAAATCACCATCCAAGGTGACCCCAATCCATTTCCGTATTGCAACTCCATTCAATCTAAAGCTGAAGTTGTGATTCCTAATAACCGTGCTTCTGCTTCATCTTCATCTCATGTTGACCCAGCTTCACTTGCTTCCACATCAAAAGCTTCCCAACCTAACCTCAGACTCAAAGATAAGGGCTTGGGTGAGTACACAATTTCCCAATCCCTCTGTTTGGCACAACTTCCCCTATCTCCAAGATCATATGGAAGACCCACTTTGAGCAAACCCAAAGCAGACAAAACTACCAAAGGTCCATTTATCAAATGGGGAAGCCTCGAAGATGAGAGTGATGAAAAGGATATCCTGCAATGGCTATACAAGGATGAAGATAGTTCATCCACACAACAAGACCATCACACTATACAAACTGAACAATATGGTCAAGGATTCCAAATGCTACAAAGAATGGGGTATGAAGGACATGGTCAACTCGGTTCAAGAAAAGATGGTATCACTGAACCCATCCAACCTCATACCTTGATAGCCTAAGATACTACAGGGCTGGGTTACACTGACGTATCAAGAACCAACAGAGCAAATAAGAATAAAGACAAACAACCAGAAACATCTGCTAGCAATTTGGTTGATCAAATTCAACAACTGCAACTAGGGAGCGAGACTGATTCCAATGAATATGAATGGGATATCCTCTCTGAGCTATCTTGTGATGAAAAAGGCATTGATGTTGTCCACAAGTATGACCCAACCCATGCAAATGAGAGACAAGGCCCAAGGGCTAGACCACTAAAATTTGACCCACGTAATAACGATAGTGAAAGTCGTGAGGAAAGAATGATACCCCCCTTGACAGATCTGCTAATAGAGAGTACCATTGTAGACTTCATCCGTGCTTATAACAACTCTATCTTAACCATCAACACCATCGAACCGGACCAACCCAATGATCCCTTGCCTTTGGTGCACCCTGAACTCATAGATTGGGACTTACAAGGTACTACCCCTGAGCTCGATACCTTTCAGAATGATGAAGCCATCATAGACTATCTTGAGCTTAGAGATCATATACCCATAGGGGACCACAGAGCTGGTTATGCCATAGAACTCAATGAAAAGGCCTACTTTGGAGAGAGTACCAAGCCTTTCAGTCTCAAAAATGTCAAAATGAAAGAAAGATCTAATAGTGAAAACTGCTCTACAGCAGTGTTAGATCATGAAAAAAGTAAAAATATAGACGTATCCAATGGTGAAAACCTCTCTGAGGTGCCAAAGGATGGAAGGCTTGACCCTCTACCCAATCTTACACATCAGGAGAGATCCTCAATCTTGATAGAACCAACAGAGCTGATCAATGTTAGCACAAGTGATAATCCCAGAATGATCCACATGGCACAGTCTTTAACAGCACAAGAAAAACCAGCGTTCACCAACTTCTTCAAGAGAAAACAAATCAACTTTGCTTGGACATATGCAGACATGCCAGGGCTAGATCTGAATCTCATAATGCATCACTTATCTTTAGCTCCAGGAGCTAAGCCAGTTAAGAAAAAAACTCAGAAAGATGCACCCACATGTGGCCCTCATGGTGAAAGAAGAGCTGAAGAAACTGTTAGATGTCAGATTCATTAGACCAATAGACTATCCTAAGTGGATTTCAAACATAGTACCAGTTGCCAAACCAGATGACAGAGTTTGAATATGTAATGACTTTAGAGACCTGAACAAAGCTTGTCCGAAAGATGATTTCCCCCTGCCAAATATTGACATTATTGTAGATCTCGCGGTAGGGCACACCATGTTGTCACTAATGGATGGTTTTTCCGGATACAACCAGATAAAAATTGCACCTGAAGACCAACACAAGACTGCATTCACATGTCCTTGGGGCACCTATTGTTGGTGTGTCATGCCATTTGGTTTGAAAAATGTCGGCGCAACATATCAGAGAGCTATGACCACAATCTTCCATGACATGATGCACACTATAATGGAAGATTACGTTGATGACATTATGGCAAAATCACTCATAAGAAGGACATTTGGCAGTATAGGACAAAATCTTCAAAAGACTGGAACAGTTTAATGTGTGCCTCAATCCAAAGAAGTGCATGTTTGGAGTTACCTTAGGTAAGCTACTGGGATACATAGTGTCTGCTAACAGAATAGAAGTTGACCCAGCTAAAGTGAAGGCCATCATGGAAATGCCACCTCCTAAAAATCTCACTCAGCTAAGGTCCCTACAAGGAAAACTACAATCTCTCAGAAGGTTCATTTCTCAATTGGCAGACAAGTGCCACCCATTTTCCCACCTTCTACATAAGAATGTTCCTTTCAAATGGAATGATTCATACGAACAAGCATTTCAACAGTTAAAAGAATACCTAATGAAGCCACCGATTCAGGGTAAACCTTTGCTACTGTATATCTCGGCTACACCAATAGCTCTGGGAGCTCTCCTCGCACAGGAAAATTATGAAGGGAAAGAACAAGCAATCTACTATATCAGTCGAACACTTGTTAGATATGAACTGCAATACACACTAATTGAAAGAGCATGTCTCGTTGTAGTCTTCGCCTCACAAAAGTGGAGACATTACATGTTGTCACATTCTGTCAAACTGGTAGCAAAAATTGATCCACTCAAGTACCTACTCAACAAAGCAGCCTTAACAGGTAGATTGTCCAAATGGGTCATGCTTCTCAGTGAATTTGACATTGAATATATAGACAGGAAAGCAATAAAAGGCCAAGTACTTGCAGATCAACTGGCAGATGCACCTCTAATGGATAATAGCCCTTTGAGCTTTGAATTTCTAGACGAATCTATCTTTCACATAACCACAACAACCTGGAAAATGTACTTTGATGGCTCATATACTCAACATGGATCAGGAGCAGATATCTTGTTGATCACACCTAGTGGTGACACCATCCTAAATCATACAGATTACTGTTTCCCTGCACTAACAACATGGCAAAGTATGAATCCCTAGTCATTGGTATCAAGCTAGCAGTTGAATGGAATATCCAAGAACTTCAGGTATATGGTGACTCACAGCTGGTCATAAATCAAGTAAATGATGACTACCAAACAAAAGATGAGAAATTAATCCCTTACAAACGAATGGTAGATGACTTCAAAGAATGCTTTGTCAAGATCTCTTTTGAATAGATACCAAGGATTGAGAACAAAGCTACAGACACCATGGCAACAATTGCATCTCTCCTCAATATTCCAAATAATCAATCACGTTACGAGTTCTTGGTAGAGCCAGTGTCCTGTCCTGCATATGACACTCCTGAATCCCATATCATTTGCCATATTGTTAGAGATGATTCCCCCCTCTATGGAAAAATATTTGCCTATCTTAAAGAGAATACCCTCCCACCTGATCTCTCTAGTAACCAAAAATGAACCTTCATCCGTTAGGCATTCTAGTATGCCATTGTCACCAATACCCTATATCGTAGAGGTCTTAATGGTACTCTCCTTAGATGTCTCGATAGTGAGGAATATCAAACTGCCCTAAGCGAAGTGCACGACGGTATATGCGGAACCCACTCTAGTGGCCCTACCCTAGCCAAGAAACTCATACGCATGGGATACTACTGGCCAACTATGGAACAAGATTCCTATCTTTTTGTAAAGAAGTGCAAAAAGTGCCAAATCCATGGGAACCTGATACATGCACCAGCACAGGAGCTGTAGCCATTAACGACTCCTTGGACTTTTTGTTAGTGGGGACTCGACTTAGTGGGCAAGATTCACCCTTCTTCATCCAGTGGCCATAAATTCGTAATCACCACCACTGAGTACTTTACAAAGTGGATTGAAGCCGCACCTTTAGCCAATATCACCGGCAAGCAGATTGCCTCCTTTATCTTGAATTATATCATTTGTCACTATGGTATCCCTTCATCCATTGTCACGGATAATGGACGACCCTTCAAAAATCAAGATGTCAGGAAACTATGTGACAAATTCCATATCCAGCACCGCTTTTCAACCCCCTATTACCCCCAAGGCAATGGCCAGGTGGAGGCATCAAATAAAACTATGTTGAAAATCCTAAAGAAGATTGTCAATGATGCCAGCCATGATTGGCATGTCCAATTAAATCCTGCGCTATGGGCCTACCGTACAAGCATCCACACACCCACAGGTACAACACCATACTCCCTGGTCTATGGATCTGAAGCCATCTTGCCCATTGAAGTCGAGATCCCATCCTTGCGAGTTTCGTTAAGAGGCCTCATATCTGATGAAGAGTACAGAGTGTCCAGATTTCAAGAATTAGAGCTGCTCGAAGAGAGAAGGCAATAGGCCTTTAACCACCTAAAAGCATATCAACAACGGATGTCCAAAAGCTATAACCATAGGGTAAAACCCCAAGTATTCCAAGTTGGTGATCTAGTCCTCAGATAGAATCCTAGAAATCAGCAAGATCAAGAAAAGAAAGGTAAGTTTGAACCCAACTGGCTAGGTCCCTATGTCATCATTGCAGCCTATGGGTTAGGGACATATCAATTGGCTACCTCTGAAGGTGAACTATTTGATGATCCTATCAACAACATGCATCTTTACAAGTTCTATACCTAAACCCCAATGCAAGGGAGTCCTTAAAAAATTCAAAAAAAAAAAGAAAAAATGATAAAAAACAAACAAAAAAATAAAAAAATAGAAAAATAGCAAAAAAATCATCCTATGGTGAAAACTTGGCAAACAGGCGCCTGGGATAGGTACCATGATGAAAACCTGATAAATATGCATCATGTGTACTTTTAGCTTTCGTGCAAATAAAAATAAGTGGTGAAAACCTAGCAAATAGGTGCTATCTATGACAAACCACTTCCTCCATCTGTTGTAACCTCATGTCTCTTGTGTCCATCATGTCATTCATCTTGTACCAGTCCTTTGAACCATTGTCAAACTACATCACCTCTGAGTTATCACATAGGCAAGGCCATTCTCAAATGCGCCCTCGAGGCTCTGCTCCACCCCCTTCCTTTCTGTCCATTCCGTCAAGTGTCGTCTGTCCTGTTGTCCATACCATTTCTGCATCTTTGCCACCACCTAGGTCCTAGGTCCATCAGGTTCACCCTAAACTACGTTGCCTCTGCGTCGTCACATAGGCAAGGCCATTTAGCAATGAGCCCTTTAGGCACTAGGTTAGTCCCTTAGGGTTCGTCTCTCCATGTCTATTGTCATATCGCCCACAATAAGTCAATCCTTGTCTAAATTGGGGGCAACTCCTCGCCCTGGTTGCGGATTTGGATTGTTGAATGCCACATTTTTCTAAGAGGATACCAATAAAGGATTGTGATACCTTTCACTAGACAAACACGTGCAACAAAGCAGAGCTTCCAAACAAAAAATCTTGGCACAAAAACATCAACCTGTCCAAAGCAGAGCACCATACCGAAACACTCAAGCTGAATCTATATCAAATATGGCAAAAAGACACATCTAATGCAAGAATGTTTTGTGAACAAGTTAACTTACAAAGTCTTGGATTTTTGTCATTATGTATTCCTATGCTACTCAAGGATGCCAAAAGCTAGAGATGCTATGATGGGGGCATAATCTTTTTCTTTGTCTGCTGCTTGTGGATCAAACTTTAGTAATGTGACGACTTTTGTCTAACGACATGATTAGCAAAAGATCATCGAGGACTTCAGAGGTCTGAACATGAAAAAGGGCAATCCTTGTCTGTTGAAATGCAAGAAGTACTCAGGTCATCTAGATTCAAGTTTGACTAGATGCTTGTATCAACTTGCTATATCAAAATCCATGTAAGGAATACTCAGGTCATCTCGGTCTAATTATACCTAGATGCTTGTATTTTCTTACAACATTTCAAAAAGGGAAAAGAAACAAAAAGTGCCCAATGATGAAAGCAAAATACTTGCAATATCAAGATGACAATCCACATCCACCCCATATCCAAAAATCCATATCAACCATGAAATAAGAAAATCCTACAGTGTATCAAATGAAAGCCTGTATTTCTTCTCTTTCTCTTCTTCCTCCTATCTACATCATCTTTGGGTCAATTGAGTACATTTGGACATATCAAAAACATAGCATAAATAGCATATCATATCACGTGAGATAGTCATTCACATGATTAAAATATTTCCATACATAATAAGTGCATTAGGTCATCCACATACATTTGCATCCATATATCATATCAAAAATAAAAAATATAGACAAATACATATAGAACTGCATAATCGTGTCAAAAACATTTCACATCTACATTTCAAATCATCCCAAATCCATCTAGTATGCATCACATATACAAAACATCATAAGATAAATTGCATCCATAACATATAAACATAGAACATATGCATATAGAACATCAATAACTACATCATCATATAAGCATAAAACACGTCCAAATGTACAACATATCAAAATATCTGTCCATATCTCAGAGTTATGTCATGAAATGTATATAAAGTACAAAGAAACAATGATACATGTCTCGGGGCAAAAATAATACATATATAGGCTATCTTAGCCATAAAAAATGTGTACATCAAATAAAAAATTGATACAAGTGTCCAAGGATGGCTAACCCTGCTGCCGTGGAGCACTGCTCCCTGCGCTACCCTCTCCTCTGTCTCCCCCAGACTGTTAGGGCCCTCTCACTGATGCCACAGATCGGGATCCACTGGCCCTCTGTGATGCCCCGGACTGACTCCTGTAGCTAGGAGCACGCTAGTCTGCTACCACTGCCCCGTGGTATAAACATCTCTAATATTGGGCTTGAGCCTATGCTTTGGCAAGCTCACCTTGTACCTGGGCCAACTATGTCTATGCCTACTGCACCTGTGTAACCAAAAAGCTAGAAGTACCATCTGTACCCATGGCTGCCACTGCTGCATCCCTCTCCACCCTCATCGCCTGCACACTAGCCAAAGCTATGTCTCTCTCTCTAGATATCTCTGATATCTATCTTGCATCTGCATCTCTCTGAGACTCTACTGCTCTCAGATGGGCCCTCAGCTACCTAATCTAACCTTGTAATGTCACAATAGCCTGCTGCTGTAAGTCAGGCCGTGGAGCCTACCTTGCCTGTCCCTGTCCCTGTGCCACCTGCTGTGCTGGTACCTGTCCCTGCACCTACTACTGTGCCACCTACTGTGGTGGTGACATCTACCTCTGCGCTGCCACCTACTATGTTGGCACCTATGCCTGCATCTGTCCTACAACCTACGACTGCACAACTGCCTGCTGACCGAAGGTCCCTCCCCAGACCTCCTCCTCTGTCTCGGTTTGCCACCTCCTTCTCCATCTCCTCCATCATCTCCCTGACCTCCTCTCCCCCTCCTCCATCTCCCCCTCCTGCCAGCTTCACCCTTGTCCTATGAATCCTCCTCGTCTATATGAGGAGCCAACTCTCCAGGTCCTGAATATCTAGGAAATGGATGAGCGGTGAACCACTCCTCATAATCTGGTATCATGCCTGCATCCACTATGTCCCTCCTCATAGGACATGCTGTGTAGGGGATTTGCTGAAAGTCTGTCAAGGCCTCCTCATATGATGCCATGGGACCCCACCTATATCTCTCTACATGGGTCCTCGCAAATCGCGCCTGCCCCTGTGGCCTGCCCTGCACTCTACCAAACTGCCTCTATACCCTTCTCACAATCTGCCACTCCAATATGTACCTCATCCTGCCAATGAGCCATCGAGTCTGAAAGCAATATGAAAGCTCGTCCGCCTCATCCTCCCATACCTCGCAGTCTAGGTATGGGCGCCAGATAACTAGATCCATGTTATCAAACATGTGTCTCCAATACTCAAGCTTCCCCAACTTGTGCTGGGAAATCACACCTACATAACCATAGCTGTAGGGCTCACCTCTCTGCCTGTGGAAAAGACATATCGGCCATGTGATAGCTATGTGCTCCCATAACCAAAACTGTAAAGTGACACACCTGCTGACAAACTAGCTCCTCTGTGATACACAACCTGGTGCATATCCCTGTATAAGTGTGCTAATACACACACACCCCATGCATACCGAGTCCCATCCATAATCATACTCTCTAGCACCATCCCCCAACCAGTCGGGAACCCGTGTGACCTCCTATCAGGGCATACTACGCTATCGATAAGTCCTGCCACTATACTCAGGAAGTAGTCATAGCAGTCATGAATGTCTTGCCATGAAATCACCTACTCAACCAACTCTGGGTCATCAAACACCTGTCTGCACTCAGCCAACCCAGCATCATGCTATGACTCATACTCTACCAACTCTCCTTGAATAGGGAGGTGCAGAATCTTGTACACATCCTCTAGAGTGATCGCCATCTCCCCAGTTGGTAGATGGAATGTTCCATCCTCGCTGTGGAATCGCTCCACCACTGCAGTTGGCAACCTGCGGTTCACGCAAACCTCAAGCATGAAACAAATGTAATGAAGACCCATAGCACCAAGAGCCTCGCGGTCCATCTCTATCAACATATACCGCTGCAACAACGACAAAGGGAACTTCTCTCGTGACATCAGGGTATCCCAGATATCCTCTTGCAACCAAGAAAAGCATAGCGTCAAATAAATCCATATCCAAGCAAACCTACTCAAAGCAATCAAACTATCCTATCATTGACTTAACATATCAAATTAATCAAAATAGCGTATCATCTCTTGACTAGATTCTCGGCAATCTCAGAGATCGCTTATCAATTGACGCATCAACCAAGGTGCCAATTGGGTTAGTTTCGTTAAGTCAACTGATTATCCTAGTGCAAATGTGCCGAACCAGGTGGCAAATGCACCGATCCATATCATATGCACTGCTTCACCATGAATGCGCCAATCCTTGATGTGTATGCACTGTTCTGGCACATGCGCCGCTTCTAGTGTCAAATGCATCGTTCCCTAATGGATGCGCCAATTCATAGCCTACATGCGCACATCTATCATATGCGCCGTAAGATCTCTCAGATGTGCGACTTCGTAGCATATGCGCCATTTTGGAGTATATATGCGCCGAACTATAGTTCATTGCATCTGTCCTAGCTTTTTTACCTAAGCATTTATTGACCTAATAAATGACTTTTAGCGAGTTTTATCGAACTACATACCGGTGGTCTTGCCTTGACTGGCCGATTGAACCGTCAGACTCGCTCAAACTGGTTCTCCACACGCGGAATATCCATATCTCTGTCGACTGCTCTAGCTCCCATACTCTCCTAAGCTCTTAAAGACCAATCAACTAAGGACAAGTGTGCAAATGAATAGGACTTGTGGACCCAACGCCTATATATAGCAAGTGAACAATAGCTGACTATATGACAACTGCGACTACTTCCCATATCTGTTTCTCCGAACCGTGTCCTGTTTTTCTCTATCCTAACCCACTTTTCACCTTCTTCTTCATGAGATTGTCCGTCTCACGCCTTCTGTCTTCTTCCCGTCCAATCTCCTGAGGGGGCATCATATCATTAAACTTGTACCAGGGGCAAACTGGGGCATATATCATTGTCAAAAATTCTTATTCTTTGAAACAACGTGATAAAACACATTGCATCAAAGAGTGGCAAAATGTATACACCTAAAAATGACATGACTCTACTTAAATAAATATTTTAAATATTTATTTCATCTTCATATTCCTCTATCAATAAATAAATAAATAAATTTATTTATTTGATTCATTTCCTCCCATTTAATTAAATAAATTACATCTATATCAATTTTATTCTTCTAAATAATTAAATAATTTTAATTATTTAATTAAATCTTTCATTCTTCCAAATTTAAATAAAATCTCCAAAAAAAATATATATATTTAAATATTTTATTTATTCTTCCAAATTATCCACAAGTAATTAAATAAATTTATTTATTTAATTATGCTTTCTTATCTTCTAAAAAATCTTCATATCTTCTAAAAATAAATTCTTCTTGTCATACAAAAGCAAAAGCTGAGTTAACTGATTTAAAGCTATCAACAAAGCTCTTAAATTAGAAAAATATATTTTAATTTAAGAAATGAAAACTCATCCTCATCAAGAAAGCAGTTAACTCAACAAAGCTTCTTTTTGAATGACACATGTCCTTCTTCTATTCGTGCACGTTCTCTTGAACATTCTCCTCCGTTGATCTTCTTATTTCTTTTCCACCGTTGATCCTCTCTCACACAACTCTATAAATACAACCCTCTTCTTCTTCATTTCAGATCCAACTTTCGAGTAAACTTATGCTGCAGAATCTATAGCGCGCCATTGGCACCCCCCGTTTCCATACCATCTATCATCCACTCCACATTGTGTTGAAGCTCATCTTCAACACAACAAGTATCCGAGCCATTTCTCCTTGTCATCTTGAGGAATCGAAGCAAGGAAGCAAGCTTCCTGAGGGCCATCTTCATCACCAAAGGATCAAGATAGAATAGGTGAACAATGGAAATTGCAAGGTAAAAGGTTGTGAGTATCTCTCTCTCTCTCTTATTTTAAATCTCCTTTTGCATGCACATTCCATTGATGTTTTGAGTTTTTATTATTCATTTGATTATCCAATTTTCCCCTTAACAATAACAAATGATATAATTAAGTATTAGAAATTAGGATGTTTCATCATTTAACAATCACAAATGTGATACAAAAATATTGTTAATGTTAATATAATTTATTTCATAATAGGATGTCTTAAGGGGTCCTAATAGGACTTCTTAAGGGGATAAAAGAATTCAAACTACATGTCTCATGTTGGATCACAATTGATATAATTAAGTATTAGACTTTAGGGTGACTCATCATGACAAATGATATAATTAAGTATAAATATTTAGGATATGTCCTAATAGGACGTCTTAAGGGGATCAAATACTTCAAAGTACACATCTCATATTTAATTGCAATTGATATAATTAAGTATTAGACTTTTACGGAGACTCAGCATATAACAAGTGATATAATCGAGTAGTAGAAATTAGGATGACTCATCATTTAATAATCACAAATGTTATAGAAAAATATTGTTAATGTTAATATAATTTATGTCCCTGATAGGACTTCTTAAGGGGATCAAAGAATTCAAAATACATGTCTCATGTTGGATCACAATTGATATAATTAAGTATTAGACTTTAGGGTGACTCATCATAACAAATGATATAATTAAGTATAAAAATTTAGGATATGTCCTAATAGGACATCTTAAGGGGATTAAATACTTCAAATTACATGTCTCATATTTAATCACAATTGATATAATTAAGTATTAGACTTTTATGGAGAATCGTCATACAACAAATGATATAATTAAGTAGTATAATTAATCACAAATGATATAATTAAGTATTAGACTTTAGGGTGACTCATCATAACAAATGATATATTTAAGCATAAATATTTAGGATATGTCCTAATAGGACATCTTAAGGGGATCAAATACTTCAAATTACATGTCTCATTTTTAATTGCAATCGATATAATTAAGTATTAGACTTTTATGGAGACTCATCATATAACAAACGATATAATTAAGTAGTAGAAATTAGGATGACTCATCATTCGACAATCACACATGTTATACAAAAATATTGTTAATGTTAATATAATTTATGTTGTAATAGGATGTCTTAAGGGATCCTAATAGGACTTCTTAAGGGGATAAAAGAATTCAAACTACATGTCTCATGTTGGATCACAATTGATATAATTAAGTATTAGACTTTAGGGTGACTCATCATAACAAATGATATAATTAAGTATAAATATTTATGATATGTCCTAATAGGATGTCTTAAGGGGATCAAATAATTCAAAGTACATGTCTCATATTTAATCGCAATTGATATAATTAAGTATTAGACTTGTATGGAGACTCATCATATTGTTGGGAATTAAGGTGTCTCAACCTTGGTAATTCCTTGTATTTATTATTTGTAATGTATTTATTTTATTAGCCTATGATGTAATTAATTTGCACATCCTATTTTGTACCATTTAGTGTGAAGTGGCACGATGATTTGTCACTCCACTTGTAAGGTGACTAGGATGGTCAACTCACTCCATGTGGATATAGGCGTCCCATATTGTGGTAGAGGTTTTCTTCCATGTGTCGACATCTTGATCAGTGTGTAAGGAATCATGACGCGTAATGGTCATGATAGATTCCTATGACAGATTCTATGATGCGTAAGAGTTGTAAATAAAATATCCTATGATAGGTGAAGACAAGTGTCGAAGAGCATCTTTGAGGAAGGCATCTTTGGGCACCCAAGGTGGGTTATGACATGTTGTAAGAGGAATATACTATTTTTAGTCATTTAGGATAGATTCTCTTACAGTTGTGAGTGTTGTCAGTTATGACAGATTCTATGACAACTGTAAGGTGTGTAAGAGCATCTGTCATAGTTTATCTTGGGATGGAATGCCCCATCTTGGAAATGACAAATGTGACATGTGTCATGGGTGTAAGAGAGGCTTCTATATGTAGGACAACTATCCATGAGTGGGTGATAAGGCCATGTGTAGAAGCCTCCTCCTTTCTACCTTGTAACTCTATAAAATAGGTGCTTGGAGTTGTAGTATGCATTGTGTATTGACAGGTATTGTTATGCTGCCAGAATAACTCCAGAAACAACTTTTGAAGACTCCTGAGAGCTTGGATTGTAAGTGTATTGTAAACCATTTCAGTTTTGATAATACATTGTGCAGGTTTTGGAGTGTGGGGTTTTTCTCCCGTAAGGGTTTTCTTCACGTATATCTTGTGCCTCTCTTGTATTCTTGTGTTGTTTTTGCTGCTGCAATATCTCTGTTGTTAAGTTAATAAGACTATAACTATAAAGGCTAAACATAATTTGCATACATCTCTCCTCATTAGATTAGTGTAGGAAGTGTTTTCCATACACTTAGCTTCCTTTGAGTTGGTATCAGAGCCTGGCTAATTTTGGTCCTAGCTGCTGGGTAGGGGTTTTTTGAGCTGATCTTAGTTTGAGTGGGAGTTTGTGCAGAGTATTCTAAAATCTTGTGGCAGAAAGGAGATGGAAGACACATCCAGAAGAGTATAGGTGGAGAAGTTTAACAACACCAATTTTGAGTTGTGGAAACTTAAGATGGAAGAAATGCTTGTTGATCAAGACCTATGGGAAACCATTAACAGTACAAAAGGGTCTCATAAGACTCTGGGTCTCATAAGGCTAAGGGTCTCATAAGACTCTGTCCTATTGAATGTATATGAGGAGAAGACTATGAAAGATCTTTGGAAGAAGCTGGGAGATGTTTATCAGGCCAAGTCCCTGGTGAACAAATTTTTTCTGAAGAAGAAGTTGTTTGCTCTGAAGATGGCAGATGGAGGATTTGTTGCAGATCATATGAATGCTTTCAACATGATAGTTGCATAGTTGACATCCATGGGTGTGAAAATGGAGGAGGAAGATTGATGTATGACCTTGCTTTGTTCTTTGCCAGATTCATGGGATCATCTTGTAATGGCCATCCGAAGCACTCTAACCACCTTCAAGATGGATGAGGTAGTGTCTTCACTATTATCTAAAGAGATGCAGAGAAAGACATCTGAGTCAGCTAAAGAGGCTCTTACAGTTCATGGAAGACGCAAGGAGAAAGGGAAAAAGAAGGACAAGAAAGATGAGAAGAGTAGATCCAAATCCCATGGGAGATCCAAATCTTCTGGAAAGTCCAAGGCTCTCTATTGGAACTGTGGAAAAACTAGGCATTTATGAAAGGAATGCAAAGAGGAGAAGAAGACAAAGAAGAATGTCCTAGATTTAGATTCTGACAAGTCACAAGATGATGGTGATGCCTTCATCATAGCCTTGGCCACCCATGCATTTGATGATGTGTGGCTGATTGATTTTAGTGCCTATTTTCACATGACCTCGCATCGAGACTGGTTTACAAAGTATGAAGAGTTTGATGGCGGAAGAGTGTACCTGGGTGACGATTCTCATATGAAGATTGTTGGTTGTGGAAGAGTCTCAATCTAATTCCCTGATGAACAAGTGAAGGGGATCTCTAGGGTTATGCACATCCCAGGCTTGGCACAGAACCTACTTTCTGTAAGTAAATTGAATGATGCAGGTGTGCAGGTTGTCTTCTAGAAAGAGGATGCAAGATGACTAGAGGATCTATGGTGCTCTCTAAGGGTACTTAGAGAGGTACTCTGTTTTAGCTGGAGGCATGCACTTCACAGTGCAATAGTTCTTCTGATTCAAAGAAAAAGAACTACATTCACTTCATCCCCATTGGAACCAAAGACTAAAAGATCTGTTGTATCAAATTCTGATGGTAGTGCATTTTGGGTACCCAAGGGTGCTCATGCTTTGGAAGTTAAGCTTCCTGCCAAGAAGACAATGTTATGGCATAAGAGATTTGGCCACATTCATGAGAAGGGTCTTAGAAACCTGAAAAATAAAAACCTTCTTAAGGGGTTAGATGATTGTAATCTCAATTTTGAATTTTGTCAACATTGTATATATGGAAAGCAAAACCATGTTTAGTTTTACTCGAGTTCTCATACGTTTTATGGTGTGTTTGATCTTATTCATTCTAATGTGTTTGGTCTAGTTAATGTTCCTTCAATCTCTAAATCTGTATATTTTGTATCATTCATAGATGACTGCAGTAGAAGGACATGGGTTTATTTCATCAGGAGAAAATCTAAAGTCTTTATTCGTTTCAAAGAGTTTAAAGCTTTTGTTGAGAATTAGACTAGTAAATAGATTAAGTATTTGAGAACTGATAACGGTGGTGAGTTTTGTTCTATAGAGTTCGATAAGTTCTGCAAAGAACATGGGATTGAAAGACATAAGACAACTCCATACACCCCATATAAAAATGGAGTTGCAGAGAGGATGAACAGGACACTGATGGAGAAGGCTAGGAGTATGCTAAGTGGAGCTGGCCTCGAACAAAAGTTTTGGTAAATAGGTCTCCTACATCAGCTCTTGTTGGTAAGACACCCATGGAGGTATGGTATGGTAAGAAGCCTTCTATTAGACATATTCATGTTTTTGGTTGTGAGGCATATGCTCATGTGCCTAGGGAGAAGAGGTCAAAATTGGAGAGCAAGGTTGTTAAGTGTATCTTCATTGGCTATGGTGTCAGTGTGAAAGGGTACAAGATTTGGTATCCTGTGGCCAAAAAAATGTTGTATAGGAGAAGTGTAATTTTCAAAGAGCTAACACCTTCTTCTATTGTTTTATAGCTAGAAGAGAAAGAAAATAAAGATGATGTAGTTCAGTTTCCTTCTACCCCTGAGAAGACTGAATTGACAGACCCTGTGAGACCTAATGATGAGGAGAACTCTAGTAGCTCTGAAAACTTAGAAGAAGTAGAACCTCAACCTCAGCCTTTGAGGAGGTCTACACAAACAAAGAAGCAACCTGATAGGTATGGTTATTCACTTCTTGATTCTAGTTGTGCTTTTGCCTTGCTTCCTAACACTGATGAGCCTAAAACTATGACAGAGGCTAAGGGCATGAAAGATGCAGATTCCTGGAAAGAGGCCATGGAAGATGAGATGGCTTCTTTGGAGAAGAATAAAACTTGGGACTTGGTACCTTTGCCTAAAGGACAGAAACCCATTCGCTGTAAATGGGGGTTCAAGAAGAAATTTAGTGTAGATGGCAGTGTTGAAAAGAACAAGGCTAGATTGGTTGCGAAGGGGTACTCACAAGTGGAGGGAATTGATTATGGTGAAATTTTATCTCCCATTACAAAGATGACATCTATTCGATTCCTGTTATCTCTTGCAGTAGCTTATGACTTAGAGGTGGAGTAGATGGATGTGAAGACAACATTCCTTCATGGTGATTTGGAGGAAGAAATTTACATGTCACAGCCAGAGCATTGCATAGAAAAAGGTAAAGAAAATTTGGTTTGCAAGTTAGAGAAGTCTTTGTATGGTTTGAAGCAATCTCCTAGGATGTGGTATATGAAATTTGATGCCTTTGTGTTGTCGATTAGATTTTTGAGATCAAAATTAGATCATTGTGTGTATTACAAATTTGATAATGATTGCATTCTCATTATTGCATTGTATGTTGATGATATGTTGTTAATTGGGAATGGTAAGAATATGATTTTTGATTTGAAGTCTCAGTTCTCAGCACAGTTTTAAATGAAAAATTTAGGGGCAACTAGGTACATTCTGGGAATGGAAATTAGAAGAGACAAAGCAAACATAAAACTTTGGTTAAGCTAGAGTAAGTATGTGAAGACCGTGTTGGATAGATTCAACATGGCAGATTGTAGACCATTGTGTGTTCTTGTTTCTTTGGGGACAAAGTTATTTGTTAATGATCATCCAAAGTCTCCTTCTAAGATAGAGGACATGAGTGGAGTACCTTATGCTAGTGTTGTTGGTAGCTTGATGTATGCTATGGTCTGCACAAGACTAGATATTGCCCAAGCAGTGGGAGTCCTTAGTCGATTTATGGCTAATCTTGGATGGGTACATTGGGATGCAGTAAATCTAGTGTTCAAATATTTGTGGGGTACTTATGAGTATTCCCTATGTTATCATGGTCATCTTACAGGACCTCCACACTCTGTGTGTATTCGTGGATTTGTGGATTCTGATTGGGTAGGTGACATTGATAGTAGGAGATCCACCAATGGTTATGTGTTTACTATGTTCAATGGTGCAATTAGTTGGATGAGTAAGCGGCAACCTATGGTCGCTTTGTCCATGACAGACGTAGAGTATATGGTAGCTACTCATGCTTGCAAGGAAGCAATTTGGCTTAAAAGATTGTGTTTAGGTATTGGTGTTGATGCAGGACATATTACTATTTGTTGTGACAATCAGAGTGTGATTTTCTTAGCAAAGAATCCAACTTTCCATGCCAGAACAAAGCATATTGATGTATAGTTTTATTTTGTGTGAGACATGGCAGAGGATGGGAAATGGTGACATTGGAGAAGGTAGACACTTTGAAGAATGTTGCAGATGCATTGACAAAACCAGTGGGCATGAAGAAGTTCAGATGGTGTTTTGAGTCTACGGGCCTCTCGGCCTATAGTAGTTAAATCCTGTTATATCTATTGTCTCTTACAAGGTGTTCGACAAGTGGGAGAATGTTGGGAATTAAGGTGTATCAACCTTGGTAATTCCTTGTATTTATTATTTGTAATGTATTAATTTTATTAGCCTATGATGTAATTAAGTTCCACATCATGTTTTACCATTTAGTGTGAAGTGGCACGATGATTTGTCACTCCACTTGTAAGTTGACTAGGATGGTCAACTCACTCCATGTGGATATAAGCATCCCATGTTATGGTAGAGGTTTTCTACCATGTGTCGGCATCTTGAGCAGTGTGTAAGGAATCATGATGTGTAACGGTCATGAGAGATTCCTATGATAGATTCTATGACACGTAAGAGTCGTAAATAGAAGATCTTATGATAGGTGAAGACAAGTGTTGAAGAGCATTTTTGAGGAAGGCATCTTTGGGTGCCTAAGGTGGGTTATGACATGTTGTAAGAGAAATATGCTATTTTTAGTCAGTTATGATAGATTCTCTTACAACTGTAAGTGTTGTCAGTTATGACAGATTCTATGACAATAGTAAGGTGCGTAAGAGCATCTGTCATAGTCTATCTTGGGATAGAATGCCCCATCTTAGAAAGGATAAATGTGACATGTGTCATTGGTGTAAGTGAGACTTCTATATGTAGGACAAGTGTCCATGAGTGTGTGATAAGGCCATGTGGCCAAGATGAATGCCCATCTCTAGAAGCTTCCTCCTTTGTGCCTTGTAACTCTATAAAATAGGTGCTTGGAGTTGTAGTATGCACTGTGTATTGACAGGTATTGTTATGCTGCCGGAATAACTCTAGAAATGACCATCGAAGACTCCTGACAGCTTGCATTGCAAGTGTATTGTAAACCATTTTAGTTTTGATAATACATTGTGTAGGTTTTGGAGTGTGGGGTTTTTCTCCCATAAGGGTTTTCCCCATGTATATCTTGTGTCTCTCTTGTAATCTTGTGTTGTGTTTGCTGCTGCAATATCTCTATTGTTATGTTAATAACATTGTAACTGTAAAGGTTAAAAAGAATTTGCATACATCTCTCCTCATTAGATTAGTGTAGGAAGCATTTTCCACACACCTAGGTTCCTTTCACATATAACAAATGATATAATTAAGTAGTATAAATTAGGATGACTCATCATTTAACAATCACAAAAGTTATACAAAAATATTGTTAATGCTAATATAATTTATGTCGTAATAGAATGTCTTAAGGGGTCCTAATAGGACTTCTTAAGGGGATCAAAGAATTCAAACTACATGTCTCATGTTGAATCACAATTGATATAATTAAGTATTAGACTTTATGGTGACTCATCATAACAAATGATATAATTAACTATAAATATTTAGGATATGTCCTAATAGGACGTCTTAAGGGGATCAAATACTTCGAAGTGCATGTCTCATATTTAATCGCAATTGATGTAATTTATGATGACTCATCATAACAATCACATTCTATACAAAAATAGTGTCAATGTTAATTTAATTTATGTTGTAATAGGATGTCTTAAGGGGTCCTAATACGATGTGTTAAGGGGATCAAAGAAGTTCTTAAAATTTGGTGAAGTTGCCCAAGGCAACCAAATTTAACAATAATACAATCAAATTTAAAGTAAATTCAAAGTAGCAAAACATGCACATTTAACAAACAAAATATATAGAATATTGATTTTGATATACAAAAGTGTAGAATATAATTGTGTATGTACATGTATACAAATTTGTACAAAATGTGTAATTGTGTATGTACATATATGCCAACTCAAAATAATGCTTACAAAATGTGGCTATGCCATCTCAAGAAAATCTGAAAGTTGTGGGGAATGTAGCAGATCTTCACGCCACCTGATATCAAAATGATAGAAACAATGTAATGCCCCGTCATGCAACCCTAGAGAGTTAAGTTCAACTATGCAATAAAAGGCAGAAATATATATTTTTTAAAGTGGAAGTGATAATAACAAGATAACATAGACTGATAGCAACAAGTTAATTATCTAGCCAAACTAACATCTCTATGGAAACATAACAACATTATTGAAATTAAACAATGTTCAACAATATACATAACTCGCCCTAATTAGTCAAAGAGTCAACTAACATCTTTTGTTACATCATAGATAGATACATCATCTTTTGCAATAAAGTTTGCAAGTATAGAGCAGTTCATGATACATAAATTACCTAGATACAAAATCTTTTCTTTTCTGGATACACCAAGATGACATAATGATTTTCACTGATACAAAATAACACAAATGTCTATCTTCACATATCGGTGCATAATTGGAATTAGGAGCAATACATCTTCTCAACACATGAACCATGATGCCAGAAAACCAATGGAATATAGCTCAACCACCCGACCATGTGGAACCCTAAGGTCCACCCCCTAAGCTAGGAGATAACAATAAGGTCCCATGACGTAACATACAGGATACAAATGACTAACTGATGCAAGACTATCCTAGGATAACACAATTTTGACATGACAGACATCATCAACGAAACATCCAGAGGCATACATAAACAAGAGAATACTGGCACAAGAATGGGAAATATAGAATGCAGTAAGATGGAGTGTCGTCCTACATGGGTTACCCTGACAGTCTCTCTCTAGACACCGGAACCCATCTATGGTTACCTTGACAGTCTCTCTCTAGACGCTGACCCCATAGGTTGACACATGCAGAATCCACAGACCTTCTCATCCCACCCTTAGCCTAAACTAGCACTATAGGCATGGGAGAGGAATTCACTTATCTTAATTAATGTGAATGACTACCCATCCCCCTAAATTTTATTATAAAATTATCACTTGTTAATCACTTCCAATGGTTACCTTGACAACCACTTTGGGCGCCGACCCCACATTAGAAGCCACTCCCCTACCTGCACCTAGATACCCTATCCACCAAACAAGAATAACAAATCAACAATGATAATACGAGGTATCTCTCTACTTGCATACAAAGGTCAATGACTTAAATACCAATATTCAATTCTCTCTTTCCATATTATAGAACATTAGGAACCTATACAAACAGATTATATAAAACCATATTATCCTAAGCCTCTAGAGTAAGATATAAAGGTAGAATAAATATAATCAAAATCATTCCATCTCCTACTGATATCTCTGGGTTTGTTTCTTGACAAGAGATAGGCTATCAATATCACAAAATAATAATACTATAACTAATAACAACACAAAACATACTTCAAAATCCAATAATAACATATTCATTTAATATTATGACAAATACCTAGAATACAATCATTAGACTTTATAATACTTTCTCTACAGCTACTATTCTTTCAAATATCAAAACCATAGAAATTAGCTATATCATATTTGATAATTATTCTTATGCTATTACACATAGATTAACTTACTCTAATGTGTAAAATTACTAATTTACTTATAAAGGTAATAATTAAATTCTATAACACACACACACACACACACACACACACACACACACACACACACACACACACACACACACACACACACACACACACACACACACACACACCATTCTAGGAAATCTAACTAAGCTAAGAAAGCCATAAAATTCTTTATCCTATAATAATTTCTAAACATTATATAAATTTATGATATGCCTAATTTCTTAACCAACTCGACGAATTAGAAACTTATTATTCTAATATCATTATTAAATTTCCTAATATCTTTTGCCATACAACATTAGGTATAAAATCCAATACATTAATTTAAATTACATTTCAATGTGCTAAATGTTATTTATGGAAAAATAATACAAAAATATCATATACCTACTTACTTCCTGAAATATAAAGTTTACCTAAATTCTAATTAAATGAGATGTATAAACCAATATCAATTAGTTTCAAGGGATAACATCTATGAATTATTCCTAAATTTCAAAATAGAAACCTTCTACTACCATGATTTCTTACTGAACCCTGCAACATGCTATATACACATGAATCTTTCTAAAACTGTTATCTGAATTAAAATAATCTATTTATAGAAAATTGCCATCAGCGTTGGCAGACATGAAAGATTATACTTTTGTTCAAATGTGATCGCTAGTCTTAATTTCTTCAACAATAGATTTGAATGCAGTGGGGTCACAATATGGCTGGAGGTGTCGAATAGAATGGAGGGTCAGATAAATAGAGCTGAAGAATTTTTATGAGCGAAGAGAATGTTATAGGAGTGCTGAGACAGATCTATTTAAGTGAGTTTGTTTTGGGCATAAGCATGGCAAAGGATGAGGATGATAGAAGAAAGTCATATGAATTAATTCATCTTCTTTTGTGGAGGTATCCACAGAGATATATATCAGATTACTCATTTTCATAGAGAAGTATAAATACAATAACTAATCCACAAGGAATGTATGGATGGCAGAAGAGAGTTTAACGACTCCAGGTGAGGGCTAATTAGAAGCATCAATGTTGATAAGGCTTCAGAGAGAAGAACAACCAGTGCATGACAAATCATCTTTTATCATTTAAAGATACCTACTAAAAGTTTTTGAAAATGGTTTAAAGCAAATAACTCAGGCGTGTGATCAAATTCAAATTGGTCTTAGGCAACAACTCAGATGACATAATGATCACCAGTTATGAGGAGAGAAAAGAGGGTGATTTATGGTAAATAACTCAGGCAAACATGTCAAATTGCAAGATTCAAGGAGAACCTCTAATGGTTCAACGGAAAATAGATCAGGCGAGCATAACATATTGCATGATTCGAAGAAGAGCAAAATTGATTTTAAGGGATAAACTTAGGCGAGAAAATCAAATCACAAGATTTAAGGGAATAAATAATAAATAAAAAAAGTTTAAGAAGATAACTCAGGCAATAATATCAAAATTAGAAATTAGTTTTTGTAAGTAGTTAACTCAGTGTAATGTCAAAAAATGTCCCCTTGGGGGCTTTTCCCTCATAAGGTTTAGCTCCTGAGTCTTTAGCATGCATTTAGGACATTTTAGTTCATATTTTGACATCCCGATGGAATGAGACCTAGGTTCCATGGCAAATTGGACCTAAGTGGACCCCTTGAGTTGTACCCTACCCAAAATAGGGGGGAGAACTTGGGCACCCGCGCCCTAGTCTTGCCCTATTTTGGGGCAGCCTTAATTTCTGGGTGTCGGTTTATGAAAATTATTAGGTCCTTTTGCCAACATGGTAAGTTATGATTTTTAAAATCTTGGCGGGAGTGCTTGTAGTTACATATATAAGAATGCTTAGGCATTCATTTGTAAACTAGATTTCAATTATATGATCATTGTGAACTTTAGGCATTCTCAAGGTGATTCAAGGCATCTATTGTGTTGCAAGAGTAGACTTGTGTGTTTTGTGTGTTGATATTTGCATATTTGAGCATCAATTTCCTCATGGCATGAAGAGCCTCTTCCTCCATGAGAGATTCACTACAAGGTGACATAATATTGTGTTTTCATCATTGATTCTTTTGGTTTTTGCCCCTGCCTCACAAGGGCACGCACTCTTTATCTGACAACGGTGTTTGGAGACTTAAGTGTCCTTCGAGGCTTGACTGAAGCAAGCCTCTAAACACCACAACCCCCAAACCAAGTCTTGTGATTACAGGTTACAGGTGTCGCATTTGGGAAAAGTGGAGTTGTAGGAAGAATTGGCAGGCATCAAGGATTCGGGATATGAAGAAAAGTCAGACACAGGTGCACTTCTAGGACTTGGGCACTTGCTCTAGTATCCTCCACAGACAGATCTCTGAAAATAGAAGTTACAAGGCTGATCTGTGTTGGAAGGAGGTCTGGATTCTGTGAAAAGGAAGGTACCTTGGACTCAAGTGCCCACTCCAATGTCCCTGACTATTCCACTTCAGAACCCCAAAAATAGGTTTTCTATGATTTGGTATTTTATTCCTGTCTGCAAGAGCTTTTTCTGTCTTTCGTCAATTTGTTGCCATATTTGCATAATTAGGGTTTTAATGATTAATTGGACATAAGAGAAGGAAAATTAATAATTAAATTCCCTAATCCAAGTTTCCCTACATCTACAAGTGACCTAGGGTATGATAGTGGTCGTCACTTGACCCTAGATCCTTGAATGCAAGGTGGAAAGGAGGATTTAAACATCTAAAAAATTAGAATATTGACAAATCCAATTTTCCCCTAAACATTTTGGTGAACCTGTGTTTTTGGACTTAAATTGCAACTTTCTGAGTGTTTGCCTTCTGATTTGGATTGGTTTCATTCATTCATTTCATTGCATTGAGAAAAATTCAAAAAAATTGAAAAATTAGAAAAATACAAAAAAAATGCATTGTCAGGCTTACTAAATTACATCAATTCTTTCTAAATTTTCCTAATTCATGATTTTTACATCAGATCTTATATAAAATATAGAAAAATCCAAAAATTTAGAAATTTGAATTGCATTTTCATCATTTAATTGCTAGGGTTTTGCAGAAATTTTGACAATTTTATATAACCTAGTAATTCCAAAATCTAGGGTTAGTAGGAAAAATCTTTTATCATATTTTTCTACTGATTTTAGAGGCTCATTCAAATTTTTATTTGGTTGTAGTCTTGCATTTTAGTGTGAATTTGCATTTAGATTTAAATATTTGTATTTTTACATAGAAAATTTCAACAAAAAACTAGCAATTTTGATGCATTTTCATTAAATTTGCATGGCACTTTGCATGTTAAGGCTTGAAAATCATCTTTAGATCTGAGAGTAAGTAAATTTAATCATAAATCAGACTTCAAAGCATTCACATAGAATTTTATCCCAAGATCTCAAACCTAGGGCTTCAAAAACAACAATTTTCACTAAAATTGGCCTTATCGACTTTATAAACTTGCACCATAGGTGTGTTGTGAAAGGTATTTTGGAATTATTTTATTTTTATCAAGGTAATAATTTTCTGACCCTCATAAAAATTTTCACAACACCCTTTTATCGGGCTCTTGTAGTGAAAATTTTACAAAAAACTACACATTTTGGTTATTTTTGCCCTAGGGTTTGACCTAGTTTGTACTCCAAGCATGTTGTGATAAATTTTATGGATTTAGGTGACTGATATTATTGATATCATTTTCTGTACCTCCTAAAATTCATTACAACACCTCTTTTTCTAGGCCTTGGAATTGAAAAACTGTGAAAAATAGCCTATTTTTGCTATATTTTCACTAGGATTTGACCTTAAGTGGCACTAAAAGCGTGTTGTGTTGGGTGTTTTTGCATCAAGTGGCTTTTATTACTGATATTATTTTCTTTCCATCATAATTTTCCTCACAACACCCTTTGTTATGCTCTCTTGCATTAAGTTTTGGTGAAAAAAGTGCCTATTTTGACATATTTTCACTATATTTCGACTTGGCATTAACTTAAAATCGCATCAAGAGTGTGTTGAGAAGGATAATTTTGCTGTTTTGGACTGATATAAGACATATAACTTGCTTCCCTTGCCTAAAATCCTTACAACACCCTTTGGTTCATTCATTTGCATTGAAAAAGTACAAAAAATCAAGCATTTTAAGATCATTTAAATTGCATATAGTTTGCACTTGTCTTTTGCATACTCTTGGAAAGTTGTTAAAATTGGATTTTGCATTTCATTATGGCATTTTCATGTTATTCATCTCTAAAATCTTTGCATGAGTATATCCTAGATTTTGAAAATTTCTCTAATTTCACTAATGAGAATCCTCATGTTCTAGAGCACATAGCTTCTGCAAGTGGTATTGATACTTCTATATGTTCTACATATGAGCTGCAATTACTTTGTTATACACATGATTTTAATATCTTCACACTATTCATAGGATCATATCCTTCGATATTAGAAGATTTAACTAAATTCATCAATAGGAATACTCATGAGAAAGATAGCTTTAGTAATTTCACTGTTCTCCTGGGCCAAGATGAAGCATTAGCGAATGAAGAGCTCCCTTTAACAAAGGAAATTCCATGGGTTGACAATGAGCATTCATTTAACAATAATCAAAATCCTATCCTAGTGTGTGAAACCTCTATAGATCATCTTATCAACCTTCTTCCTTTAGTTGATTGTTCACACACCTTGGATTTCACAAAGGAAAAGAAGACCTTTAATGTCCCTCCTTTGTTTGAGTATTCATGTCATTTGGACATCACTAAGCATGTAGCACTAGTGGATGAGGAGAAGTATCTCACATTAAATCCCTTAAGGATGGATGTTGAGATCATTCAAAATAATTTGCTTCTCCCACCACCTAAGAGGATAGTGAATAAGTATACCAATGAACTCCAACAAGAGCACATTCCACCCAACATTAAGTCAAACCAAGAAGCATTTAAGAATGAACAAAAGAATAATTACAATGAATTGGCAATGGTACCTTATGTTTGCAATTGGAAAGAAAATGATTTAATTGTTGATGACTTCTAGCACGAAGATCCTACAGATAAGTATCTCTAACCCTTAATCTCTCTCATGACATGCTTCCCCTGTGTTGTGTTATATATTGTTTAGGCCTCCTGGGATGACCTCGGATTCTCCCGTAAGGTTTGAGATACTAGGAGACCGCCTTTGTTGTGACCTTCTTCTATTTGTATCATCATTCTTCTATATTGCCTCTTTCTCTGATTTCATTGTTGTGTGTTGTGTCTTACGGACATAGTGTTGTGGTTGGTGACTTGGGGGCACCCTCCTACATAACTGTCCCTAAGACACTTGTTTCTTCTCTCTTATTTATTGTTTCCCTTCCTCTAGTGTTTCCACCTAATGGGCAGATGATGACAAACATTTATATTGATGTGGACCTAATGTCCCTTTTGAGAGCAATAAAAAAATGGACTTAGTTCCTAATATGACGATGGGGTTGTATATCTTATCCGATGCTTGGCTAGTGGAAGCACTCATGCTTTCCATGTAGTGAATTTTATGATGTTTCTGTCACATTTACAAACCTTAACAATACTGCTACTCCATGCACCTTTGTTTTCCTTTGAATCTAGCCTTGGCGATACTCGATTCAGAGAGCTTCGTGATATAGCCCCACGGTTATCCTTGAACTCTAAATTTGTTGTATAACCTTAGCTCTTTGTGTGGTTAATCATATGCATTGATGTTGTTTATCATGATGTTGTAGACACTAACATGTTTCTTGCAGGGATGTGTTTGCAGGAACATTTGGCGATCGTAAAGTACATGTCACCTCCGGGGGCCATGGGATTTGTGAAAGTTGGTGTTCCCTTGTGTGTTTTATTCCTACCTTAACGTGCTTGATATTGATAACTGATATCAACCACCTTAAGGTGGGGGCATATATAAGGTAAGCTATCTGTTATAAATGTTAGCAATGTGTTTGACCTCAGATGCAGAGACTTGCACCCTAGAGTAGTGCATCGGGCATCCTGAGTTTGTTTTCAATCAATCAATCAATCATGTAAGCCCTCTGTGGAGGTGGGATATTGAGCATATCCTTTTTCTTAAGCCCTCTGCTGAGGTGGGGATGGTGTATTTCTCAGAGAAGATTGCATCATCCTGTCATTTTCAAAAGTCCTTTGCGGAGGCGGGGAGTGGTTATGTGACTAACTCAACCCTTAAGTGTGTCTTCGACAATTGTTGTGGCGAAGCCCAATCATCGATGTGTGCCTGTAATGTGTCTAAGATGGTGTTGGACCTAGAAATAGGTACACTCCATCGCTTGTCTGCCGTGTTTTCTCCGTGTCTTCAAGTTTGTGTGTTTTAGCGTGCTTGTTTTGTGTGGTGTTTGTTGCCCCATATGCAGAGACTCGCGCCTTCAGGTAGTGCTTCCTACATTTTGGGAGGTTTTGCATGTATTGCATTTGTGTTACCCCATTTATATAGAGACTTGCACCTTAAGGTAGTGCATCCTGTATTATGGGAAGTTTGTTTACTTTCCAGTACTTGCATTTGCATTTCATATATATGAGAAAAAGAAAATAAAAGATATCATTTATGTCTTCCTTGCATTAATGTGTCTTGTATGCATTGACTGTCTTCTCCATATTCTGCGTGATTGTAACTATCTTCTCTGTGTTTTGCGTGCCTGTTACTGCCTTCTATGTGATTGGCGTGTCTTCTCCGTGCTTGGTATGTTTGTTGTGTTTGTGACCTTGCTTTAATGCATGTATTGGCCTTGTGTTTATACATACATTAAAGTGGGGGCTAAATGTAACGTCAAAAAATGTCCCCTTGGGGGCTTTTCCCTTATAAGGTTTATCTCCCGGGTCTTTAGCATGCATTTAGGACATTTTAGTTCATATTTTGGCATCTCGATGGAATGAGACCTAGGTTCCATGGAAAATTGGACCTAGGTGGACCCCTTGAGTTGTACCCTGCCTAAAATAGGGGGAGGACTTGTGCACCCGCGCCCTAGTCCTACCCTATTTTGGGGCAACCCTAATTTCTGGGTGTTGGTTTATGACCGTTATTAGGTCCTTTTGCTGACACGGTAAGTTTTGATTTTTAAAATCTTGGCGAGTGCTTGTAGTTGCATATATAAGTATGCTTAGGCATTCATTTGTAAACTAGATTTCAATTAGATGATCATTGTGAACTTTAGGCATTCTTAAGGTGATTCAAGGCTTCTATTGTGTTGCAAGAGTAGACTTGTGTGTTTTGTGTGTTGATATTTGTAGATTTGAGCATCAATTTCCTCATGGCATGAAGAGCTTCTTCCTCCATGAGAGATTCACTACAAGGTGACATAATATTGTGTTTTCATCATTGATTCTTTTGGTTTTTGCCTCTGCCTCACAAGGGCACACACTCTTTATTTGACAATGGTGTTCGGAGACTTAAGTGTCCTCCAGGGCTTGACTGAGGCAAGCCTCTAAACACCACAACCCCAAACCAAGTCTTGTGATTGTAGGTTACAGGTGTCGCATTTGGAAAAATTGGAGTTGCAAGAAGGATTGTCAGGCATCAAGGATTTAGGATCTGAAGAAAAGTTAGACACATGAGCACTTCCAGGACTTGGGTACTTGCTCTAGTGTCCTCCGCAGATAGATCTCTAAAAATAGAAGTTACAGGGCTGATTAGTGTAGGAAGGAGGTTCGGATTCCACGAAAAGGTAGGTACCTTGGACTTGGGTGCCCTCTCCAGTGTCCCCAACTGTTCCATTTCAGAACCCTGCAAACATGTATTCTGTGATTTGGTATTTTATTCCTGTCTGCAAGAGCTTTTTTCGTCTTTCGTCAATTTGTTGCCGTATTTGCATAATTAGGGTTTTAATGATTAATTGGACATAAGAGAAGGAAAATTAATAATTAAATTCCCTAATCTAATTTTCCCTACATCTGCAAGTGACCTAGGGTATGATAGTGCTCGTCACTCGACCCTAGATCCTTGAATGTAAGGTGGAAAGGAGGATTTAAACATCTAAAAATCTAGAACATTGACAAATCCAATTTTCCCCTAAACACTCAGGCATTTGAATCAAATTGCAAAACTCAGGGAAGATATAAATGGTTTTGAAGACAATGACTTAAGTGATCTTAATATTCTAATGTCAGTTTCAAACAAATGGCTCAGGCACGAATACTAATTGTGGGCCGATTTCAAGAATGTAACTCAGGGGAGCGATTCAATTGTGGGTCACTTTCAAGTAGATAGCTCTGGCGATTGTAATTCATCACGTGCAAGTTGAAGTCTTTAATTCAGGGGAGCCTATTAACTTGCAAGATTTAAGGAGGCTGAATGGAAGTACGAATAGAGAACAAAAGGGATCGCCAAAGGTGATGAAGTGTTTCCAGGCAAAACAAAATAAAATCAAAGACATAATTTTCACACCAATATTATTCTATTGACATACCCAAAAATTTTTTATCTTCGAGTCTCTGAATCCTCTATCCTCTCCTTTCCCTTCCTTCCTCCTGTTCCTCTTTTGCAAAATTCCCCCCAATTCTTTCTGTGTTCCCCCCAAATATTCCTCCACTTTCACAAAAATAGCCATTACAATAAATTTCCACTCCCTCCTATCCGTTATTGCCAAACCCACTGTCATAAAATTTTAATGCATTAAATTCCCACTTTCAGAAAGATTTTCATATCTGTAACTTATTGCTAGCCACTCATGGCAACCCACTCAAACAATTACATTAGCAAATAATATGAAATAATATCTTTCACACTAAACAAAATAATATTTAATCAACTAATATAGTATTAAATACTTATGATTAAATTATTATTATTATTTTTTAAAGATAATGCACCTGGTAAACTTTTTAACACGACCAGTGATGCTGGCACAACACGCCCTCTAGCTCCACACTAACGCTTTTGGCCGGAGCGATGAACCGGTGAGGCCACAACACGGGGGACCTCATCCCCAAGAAGGAACACTTCAAACCTGCGAGCTCGTTGGCCCAGTGAAGGCGTAAAGCCTACGAGCTCATTGGCCTAGTAGGGGTTTGAACTCTGGTGGCGCCACTACAACTGAGTGACTTAACCACTGAACCACACCCTTAATGGAATTATTATTATTATTGTTATTAACTATTGAAATTACTAATTTAATTTCTATTAACATCAATTGTTTAATATTCTACAATTTCCACATTATGAATTTACAAAATAAGCTAATATTAATATACCTAAACTTATTATTATTTGCTTACAAAATAGATCAATATTCCACTTGATTAAGCAATAGACCAACAACATAACTCAAAACTACCTACCAAACATTAACCATCGACAACATACCAAAGAATCAACAAAGACTCATAAACAGGCTCCAACTGACCAATTGACCAACAGAAGAAACCTGAGACTGAAACCCATCCTCATCGAGGATGTGAACAAACTGAGGAACCTCATGTTATCTCCCTTCCACAATATCCATTGGTATAGAGGCACGCTCAGACCTGCCAATTCAGGTGGAGTCGATGCCTGGTACCTGCAATCCTGCAACAAACCAAAGTGTTGTATACAACACACACACACACACACACACATATATATATATATATATATATATATATATATATATATATATATATATATAGTCGATGCGTGGTACCTGCAATCCTACAGCAAACCAAAGTGTTGTATACAACATATATATATATATATATATATTAAAAAAAAAAAATCAAACACACTGTGGCAGGGAATCACAACATAGTAGGGTGCTCAAAATGAGTAATACTACACCGTTCCTTCACAAGGCACATCACATATATCCACAAACAAATACATCATTAACTAAACAACCAGATATCATATCGTCAAATAATCACATGAAACATGGTAAAACTGATCTACATAATCAATTAACCCATAACTCCTCATATCAAAAGCATCATGTACTAATCATATCATCAACAATGTCATCAACATAAATGAATGTCATCATCATTCATCAAAACAGTAAATCCATAATCCACAACATAATGAGCATAAATGAGTAATCCATCATCCACATATGTCATAATTTCTAAATGTAAAGGAACAACTAATAGTCTATCAGAAAGCCAAAATGAGGAGCACTATAGACAATATCAATATATCATCAAAACATGTATTTTAATTTATATAAAACTATCTATATGCACAACTTGTACTTGTATTTACAAGTGCCTCAAACATATGTATAGGTTTAATCTGCATCCTCTCCTTTTTGTTTCAAAGTATGAGATCAATGTGATGATGGCTTAAGGATACAAAAAAGGATAATAAACCAATTTTAACTATTAATGTCCAAGTAATAAAAATATGTAATAAAAACATGTATTTAAATATATTTTAACTAATAATTACCTATTTTACCAAGTATTCCATGTTGTCTAGGTTGAATCAATACATGGACTCCCCTTTTTGTCTCAAAGTATGCGATGAATTTGTGATGATGGCCTAAGGATATAAAAGGACAATTTAAATCGATTTCAACTAATAATGCACAAGCAATAACAAAACATGTATTTAGTGTATTTAATTGGAAAATATAAAACTAAAACTATATTTACCTATATTTACTTATTCCATTGTACCATCTTCATCCTCTCTCTTTTGCAATGCATCTATGATTATCTCATACTCTTCCATAGAAATTGTCCATAGCTCTTTATTTGCAGGTCTTCCATGATACCTCACTAGTTTTATATTTTTTGCCACCACCAAATGTGAGTAGTGTATAATCTTCTTATGTGTTTCATAATCTTTGAATGCAGACAAACCATTCTTCCTTATTAGGTATTTTTGTAGCCAAGTGCCAACAACCACCACCGAAACTATTGGATGATGATAGCCATCATCAAAGAAGTTCTCAAAATTTACTTAAGGGGATCAAAGAAGTTCTCAAAATTTGCTTAAGGGATCAAAGACTTGTTATAAAAATTTACTTAAGGGGATGTCTTAAGGGGATCACCGAACCTGTTGGATAATGATAGCCATCATCATCTTCTTGAGGTGTTATTAACTTATGTTTAGTCTCCACACAATGAGCCAACCAATATTCTATTTCCTCTTCATTATCCTCAGGTGCAACAACAACATACACATGTCCTGCAAACAAAATTTGATTCAATAACTTGCACATGTCCATATAATTTGATCAATCTACATTCATGCATTCATATGTATATAAATAAATAAAAGCATTACAAAATAGTAATAAAGTGAAATAAAATGAAATAAATTGAATTAAATTACCTTCTTGTACAAGGTCTGAAACACGGTTATAATTGTTGGATGTAAACACTTGATCATTGTCTTCAATTGTTGTTTCATATTGGTCGTGTGCTTGTGCAGGCGCCAACAATTTTTTCTTCCACTCTTCAACCCATTTTGTATTATCACATGCTTCCCAATCTCATGAAATACAAAACTGACAAAAACATGCAAGCTCCCTTGTCCAGATAGTTCATGTGCTTGCATTCAAACTCTTAAATGAATTCCATTTAGTAGATCCACTGATTGTCTTGCAATCAGGTCTAGGTAGAATGTTCTCTTCTTTAACCAACCAAAAGAATCAGTGAACTATAGATTACTCACTTGATCCAGGTGTAGATAATCTTGTATTGCACAAATCCACAATCTCGCATGCATCTTTAAATGTTACTGCATCCTCAAATTTCAATTTCTCTCTAGAAAGAATTCTTGTAACACACACACCGGCTCCATCATGTTCTCCTTTACCATGTTCAGCTTCAAAAAAACTCCACATATGTTGGACATTATGTTCCTTGTGAACCCTAGTTAACTAATAGAACATTCAAGCATTCTTGAACTACCCTGTACAATTATCTAACCATACGAGATGTTCTGTCATCTGGGTTCTTCTTTCTCTTAAATTTGTATAAAATATATTGAAACAGTATTGAACAAACTCTGACGAGTGTAACCGGTTGTCACTCAAATAGAAATGATAGTCCCTTGAAAATTTTCTATCATCCTTTGTGCTATCATTTGCATATCTATAAACAATATGAACAAGCATAGCCACCTACACTGAATTGTAATATTGTGATTGGATTTCCTCTTGCGGAGCTAGAGTATAGTTTTCCACAAAATTAATCACTGATAGCATAGTACTAATTGGAAATGTGTTTCTACATGTACGAAATTGTCCATCAAGCCATCGAGCATGTTGAGAGTGTTTGACATATTTTGGTACAATCTTACTCTTAAATTTTGATATGAATGCATGTACACTAACTTTTTTATAATTAAATCACAACCCTTTCCAATTTTTTCATCTTTTAAAGAATAGTCAACATTCTTAAATCTTTAACATCCACTAATTGTTGTCCAAAATTATTTTCAACACTTTCATGCATACAAACTCTTAAGAAAGAAAGATTGTCACAACTAGTGTATTGTCCAGAAATACATGAACTTAAATAAAATAATTTCTCATTAGATCTTTCACAAAACAAACTTGATATAAACTCCTTTATTGTTTTAGGTGGCATATTAATACCACATTCCTGCGTAATCATGTTAGTATGTAAAGTACAACGTATATATCGAAACACATCATAATAATAACGAAATTGAACATGCGTTTTATAACAACAAGATATTCATTTCTTATTAATCTTTACATACCAAGGTTTACATTTTTCAAAAGATCTTTGAATTATTCTAATATTACTAGGTAACACTAAATCACCACAATTTTTTTTATAAAATTTAGTTTGCGTTGTATCTAATAGGTGTTTTGGATGCGGATCGCAAACTTTGAACCCCACTCTTAATTTTAAAACATCTCTAGCATTAGATGATACCCTAGTATTATCATGCCAATATTTTTTAATCAAAGATTTGATTTCAACATTCAGTTTCATGTCAGATCTCGGAAGTCAACCACTAAAACTCCAACATTGGTTGATTGGATCATTTTCTATACTTTCTATTCTCTTTTCCGCTCTTACCAATGTTTTAGGATGTATTTTAAGAATTTCTCTAATATTGCTTACCATTCTTTTATTCAAAGTTGCTTTATTAACTATAGTAGTTGTAATTGTTTGTCTTGCTATATTCTTATCTTTAGATCAACTATTCTTTCCAATAAACTCAATGGCGCTAACAACAGTAGACATAGCATGTTTTAGTGATTGATCTTTTCTTCTTGGTTTAACAAAAATGCCTAACTTTTTTATTACTTTTATCATTTTCCACATTCTCATTAATTGCATCATTAGTTGACATTGAAATGATGGTTTTATGATAAAAAATTTCTTTGTATAATCTATTGGCATGTGTTCTTATTTGTATCTAAGAAATCTTACCAGGAAGATTATCCAAAACATCTATTTCAATTTCTAAAAAATATTTTCATTTTCAACATCACATCCTGGATTTTCATTTTCATTTTCAACTTCAAAATGATTTTCATTTTCATCTTCATTTTCATCTTTAGTTTCATCAACAAAACAATTTTCATTTTCATTTTTATTTTCAACAACAAAACTATTTTTATCTTCAATTTCAACAACAAAATGATTTTGATTTTCATTTTCAACAACAATTTGACTCAAATCTTGATCTCTACGAATATTATCGATCTCAACATTGTTATATCTAGCTTCTTTTAAATCTCCTATAAACACCATTTCCATTTCATTCAAAGGTGGATTTGAAGATGTACCTGGATTTGTGCCTATTGAAACATTCTCCATAGCATTGAAAGGGGGATTTGAAGACATACCAGGAGTAGTTTGTATAATCATATTAGTTTCCACATTCACCTCTTGCAAATTTGCGTCATCTACATCCATGGTCTCCTCAATGTTTTTATCTTCAATAGTTGTGGAATTGGATGCTTCAACATTATTCATTGATTGAATCCTCATTCTTCTATCTCTTTGTCTTTTTAGCTCCTTTTCTCTCTTTGCTTCAATCTCTTCAGGGGTCAATACCTTCCTATCTTTCCTCTTATTATGACATTGTGATCCCATGATTAAAATTTTTTGATGTATGTACAAATGAATGTCAAAAACTTGAAAGTCTTCCTTCTTTGTTCCTCCTTCAAAGAAGTAGCAATTGAACAAAATTCTACTCAAACACTATGCCAATGATGCCTCCTTTCAAAATTGAAATAAAATCCCAAGTTGAAGAGCTTCTACAAGACAAAAGTTGATAGAAAATAGTGAATATGTCGCTATTGGCTGTACATAACAATTTGCAGGGTCGACAGTGACAATACAAATAAAAAATGGTCAAAACCAACTTAGGATCTCGTTTAATAAACAAGATTCTGCTCTAGAAATTGGCATCCCATTTAGTAAATGGGATCTCGTAGTCAACGGGATCTCGATTAATAAATAGGATCCCGATCTCTTTTCAGTCAACAGAATAAGAAACGAGATCTTGTTTACTAAACGAGATCCCATTTTGTAAAATTTGAATTCCAGGCCTAGTTTTTGCTCTGTTAACCGGTTCAGGAAAAGGGTTGGGGACCCGAACCTAGGCTTTGGACCTAGTTTGACTTGCAAGTTGAAGGTCTTGTCAATGTCACAAGAAAATAGTGAGTTTGGGCATATGTCTGAAGACCTTTTTTGCAGAATTTTTTGACGAAATTAAAACCCATTATAGATGAGATAGTGTAGATTCTAAATATCTATTTTTTTTTTACAATTGGATTATTTTTTCTATTTTTCAATTAACTTATGATGAAATAGGTCCATAAACTTGAATTATTATTTTTTTGTATTTTAATAACTTTTTATTAAAATAATTTTTTGAAAAATAAATTATATGAAAGCGTACTTCAGACAATTCTTTTCAATTTGAAAAAAAATAAAATATAAGTTTAGGTCATCTTATGCGTGACGTACACAACAATTTTTTAAAACACCAAATATGGCCAGTAAAAAATTAACAAAGAAATATTCAATAAAAAATTACAAAAAAATATGGAAAGCGTGCTTAAGTGAGTTACAAATATTTTTCCAAAAGGATTTAGAAAAATATGATTATTTAGGTCAAAATATGCATGACGTACACATGCATGGTATAGTAAAAAAAAGTGACTTTTAAACAGTGGTTTTTAGAAAGGCCTATTGAAAATTAATTTGTATCATCTAGGTATCCAAATAAATTACATATTTGAAAACTAGACTTCAAGTACTACATTTCATATTACTAAATTTTTTTAAGATTCAATTTTAAGTGCTTCAATTTTTTAGGTCAAATGTGACAAATTCTGAAAAATCAGGGAAAACACTTCCACTTTTTGGCCAAAAAGTGGACTCAACTTCTTGCACACACCCCTAAATTAAATTCATATATAATTCAAGTTAATTTATGCACATAACATAAGATCTAAAAACATAATAGAGAAGACCAAACTATTTTTAATCAGTCGAGCACACATAGTGAAGGAACAAGTGCTAATTGGTTTAGCTGGCTGCAACAAGAATGCAAAAAGGTGTGCTACAGGGTGTAGAATGCTGCTAACAATCTACATCTACAAGAAAACTATCTACTATAGGAATACTATAACAAATGCGACATGAACAATTAATTCTTCTACAGAAATTCAGTCTGTTGTTATAGAATAACTTTGCTGTGACAGGAGTAACATTTTGTGATAGGAATGATAGTTATCAACTACATGAATACAATCTGCTAGGAGAGGTAAATATAGTAAGTTGTGATAGTAATACAGTAAGCTACAGGAACACAATTATGCTACATGATAATAATCTAATGCGATAGGATAAAATAATCTGCTGCTACAAAAAGCAGAGAGCTACAAATACATTGGAAGAACTCAAAATGAATATCCATAAATCATTTTAAGATCAACTGGGCACTAATTATCTGTAACCATGCTAACATGATTTAACTCAAATTGCCATAATAAAACACATGCCAGTAAGAGTAGAAGAGATGTTAGGAAAGATATAAATGTAGACCAAGAAGAATTATTCAGCTGATGAGAACATTATGTAGGCCCAAACAGGTACAACACACATTGATATAAAGGCCATCCAAGGATATAAAATGGAATGATATGAATTGCAGGCTGATAAAGATTAGATCAAAAGAAATCATAAAAGAGGTTGATGAAATTATGAAAGAAGTTGATATAAGTGTAAAGGCCAATGTAGAAAAAGTATGTAGCTCAAAGTATAATAGACAGACCAAAGAATGGTATATGGCTAATACAATTTCAATATTAAAAAGGGTTTTATTATCTTTATGCATAGCGACAAGAATCACACAAACCGCTACAACCAACATAGACTATTTTTAAACAAAACAAACACAGACATATTTATGACATATATTATATCAATTCAAGGAGGTACCATGAGTCCACACTCTCTTCACAAAATAATCTCCTTCAACATTAGTCTTCCTCCTTTTTCTCCTCTATATTCTTTTTACCTTTTGTCGCGGTTGTTGCTGATACTCCTTTCTGTCGCCATCTTCCTATCATTGCCTTCTTGTCACTGCCTTCCTATCACTACTGGTATTTCTTCCCGTCAATGCTAGTATTGTTTTCTTGTCACTATTGGTATTTCATCTTTCTACCTCAATAATATTGCCATCCATCCTCTCCGTATCCCATTTTCTTTTTTCTTTCTTCCCTTTTAATGAATGCTTCCTCTCCAAATTGGCGTTACCAACATGGATTCCCTTATTTACTCTCATTAAAGAACATATCTATTATTAGCTGCATGAACTTCTGCATGGAATGTGAGTGTTCAATCCACTTAATGGTTGTAGCCCCACTATTTAATATTACAGAAATATAATTAGAGTGGTTATTATTATTTTATCTTGCACATATATTTAAATATACAAACATATTTATATTTATTTAAATTATATGTGCATACAAATATACATATATAATTATGTATAAATAATTCTTATTATATTAAAAGAACGCACATAAAAATCAAGATTACATTCGTAATTAATCGCAAGCCACCAATCACACTAACATTAAAACAATACCATGAATTTAGGCAAGGTTATGTTAAAACACAATGAAACCATTCAATGATGCATTGTGAACTAAGTGAGTGTCTGTATGCATCAGGTATTTTCATCATGCCAATTATTGCCGGTTGCTAGGACACTTCTACCTCAACCATGTTCTTGCCTTCAACATGTCCCTGCACTCAGTCGCACTCAGATTCCCATTAATAGTTTAGTCCATAAAACCATAGCCGAAGCATGAGAAAACATAAATTCATAATCATACTTATAATAATCCATCATTACATCAATTCTCAAATTTATATAATTTCATAGTAATGATAATTTCCTTTTACACACATGTAATTATCCATTTGTAATATAATTATAATAAAATATCCAATAATTTGAATTATAAATGAAATTAAAAATTAGGATGTGACATCCTTTCCCACTAGGAAGAGACATCATCCCAATGTCTTTTTACACAAATACTGAAATAATAATGTATATCAATAATACTATCAATGTATCATACTAGGCAACAAGTATCACAACTAAGATAAAATAATCTTTGCTAAATCTTCAAATAAAAAGAACGGTCTATCTCCTCTGCATTCTCCCATTATCCGCAAAATATTGGTCCTAATTGACCTTGCACTGAGCAATATCTTTATTACACACTTACTATACACGTACTGAGATAATAAAAGTATCGTACTAATGCTCTTTGCATCTATCAAGAATTCAAGTGAGCTCCACCAGCACCACTTCTGGGTCCAGTAAAGCATATCAATCAATACAACAGACATCACCCAATTGCCAATATAAAGCATATAACTGACACATGGTACAACTACCATACAATTACATATAGGTAACATATGACACTCTTGCCAGAGCATAATCAAAATATCATCATGATAATCTAGTATAAGGAAAAATAATCACATCACCAAAGCACACCAAACGTGAAAAATCTTAGTCCATCATAGATACATATAAGCATGAATCAATCATCATAATGCACATGCAATCATATGGAAATCATAACATAATTTCAAGAAATCAGTTCTCCTAACCAACACTAGGTTGAGATCTCCAATATCAAAACAAATCTCCAAAGGTACATCAACTAGATCAAAACTAACCATCATGCATACAACTCATCTAAGAGTACACCACTCCATCCTCCAACTATCGTTGCAATGAGAAGAGGCTCTAGCCCAAAAGTGCAACAGATCACAAGCAAGTTTAGTCTGTAAAACTTGGGATCACAACTATACTGGGATAATCTCTCAAGCTCTCAACTAAGTCTAAGGAGGCTCACAAAGATACCATATCCACTCTCAAGGAAAATTGCAACAAAAGGTTATTCTTTCAATTTAGTCCTTCCTCAGGCACTACCCACAACAAAAGAATTCAAGGATCAAGAAAGCTAACTCAAAAGGTTATAGGCACCACTACCAAATGTCTCAAATCTAGACATGGTTACCCTACATGAGATGCTTCCTCACATTCCACTCCTCAAAGAGAGGGTTTCTTTAACACTTTATCTCTACACTACCAACACTAGGATCAACCAAATAGGTTCTTAGAGGGAAGAATTTAACCACACCCTCTAACAATGTAAACACTTCTATCAAGCAAGGCTTAGTAACCTGTTACTCACTAGGAGCACATCTAAGGTGACATCAACATACTAACAAGGAGCAAGACTACTCCACCATACCACTGTTTTCTCTTAACTAAGCTAAAGCAAAAGGTCAAAACACACAACTAGTTCACGAATTCATGATCAACTAGGCAACACAAGGCTTCTTCATGACCTAGCACCAAGTATCCATATAATGGTTCATACAAAGGACAACAACTTATCACATCCAACATCAAGCTAGAAAACTCCAACAACTAAGAAGAAACTCCTGAAGTAACCTAATTTCCAAGGTTGGCAACTCAAAAAGAGCAAAAAAGATAACTATAATACCACAAATATCTATATACATTATGTGCTCATGCAGTAACTAGGGCTCCATCATACCCTACGCTATGTCAAAACATGAGGGTAGTTATGGAACTTACATACAACATCATATAGTCTATCAATACTGAACACTAGGGGCATGGCATCACATTCAAGATAAAAAGGAACAAGACAAGCAAGAACAACCAAAGTTGGTGGAATAAGCCAACATTCAGCCAATTACACTTACTAAAAGCAAGATTTAATCCAAACGAGTTCTCTACACAATCATGAATCCACATTTAATCTCATACAAGAATACATTTCACATCAAGTGATTCATAGAAACACAATACCATTTCTCAACATTTGACACAATATTCACTTTCATTTATCAAAAAACCAATGAATTTAATCTACCATAGTTCTAGTAACACGCACAACAAGAGCTAGTATATTCTCTGCATTCTACTCCCTTATACAATCCATCAGAGGCCCATCATGGACATGATAGATACCATAACATGATACATGACCAGCAATTAAAACATTCAAGCATAGCCATCAATAATAAATAAATAAATAAATTATCAAAATGGAAGAAAAGTCAATTTTCAACAATAAGGCATAAAATGAGCCTAGTTTCAACAGTAAATCAAACATGGCCATAAAGGTTGCAAGATAAATAAATATCAAACTTTGATGTCTATACTTATTCATAAATAAAATTAAAAATTCAATGATGGCCCATACAATGTTTAGAAAATTTACCAAAGTCATAAAATAAAGAATTAAAGTTCAAAAGTTCCACATTATATGAACTACGTGACTAATTTTAGCCACTAGAGAGGGAGTACAATGCTACACTACACCTTTATTTGAGGTGAGTAAGAGAATACACTCAATCACATCAAACAAACAAACCTTCTAAGACTCCAATCACATCTCTACCATAAGATTATTTCTACTTAACCACACAAATATCAATCAGTGAAGCCAAGAAACTAAAAGTTGCATACAATCACTACTTAAAGACACACACACACACAGTCATACACTAGAAACCAACTAGTAATCAAGATTAAACTAGAACAAAATTAGGTTCACAACCAAGATATCTAAGCACATCAATCTCTCCAACATGCAGTGGTTCACACTTCTTACCAATCAAGGATTCACCAATATAACATATGGCTAATATATCATAAATTAAAATAGGATGGAGGATTAGGTTGGGGTTAAGCAATTACCCAACATTCCATTCACAAGACGCTAAACTTCTCCACAACATGATTACAAGCATACTAAATGCATACTATGAGATGAGGACAACACAACTCAAGTCACAAGATGTAGAGTTTGCTAATTCACTCAAGATTCTAACACCTCAAACATCACAAGGAAGTTATGCAAATGACCCTTTTCACAACCCCTTTTTCTCTTTAACTCTTCAAATAATGCAATGCAATAATTACAGCTAGGTTCCCACATCAATCCTAAGGAAGGATGCAATCTGGGAATATAAGTCATTACCCAAATAATCTAATCTAGCAATGCGATACAACATGATGTTTCTTACAACTATGCATAATTGATCCATACCTAGGGACATGCAATCAATAAGACAATGTAATATGCTTTTCAAGCAAGCATTACTAGTCACCATACGGAGGCAATTAATAAAAAAATAGCATTACGAGGATATGCTACTCAAACATTCACACAATAATATTCTACACATATCAAGCATATGATCAAAACATCCTCTTGTTCACATACAATGCATAACTCCTAAAAGAGTAAACCAAGTTCAATCACACTTGGAGCATGGTATTTACTTTTACACAAAGGTTCTTGTAACTCCACTATCATAGGTGGTCACACAAGCACAAACATTGTTGGGAATTAAGGTGTCTCAACCTTGGTAATTCCTTGTATTATTTCCTTGTATTTATTTATTAATTGCCTATTGTATAATTAGGATGCAAATCCTATGTTGTCATCTTGTGGGAGTTGGCATAGTGATGTGTCATCCTACATGGCATATGACCACATGTAAATTTGTCCTCACACGAGGAGATAGGCATCCCACTTAGTGGTAGGAATATTTTGCTATGTGTCAGCATCTTGGATAGTGTGTAAGGGAATATTGATTGAAATGGTCATGACAGATTCCTATGACAATTCTATGACATGTAAGAGTAAGAAATAGAAGATCCTATGATAGGGATGGACATGTGTCAAGAAGCATCTTTGAAAAAAGCATATTTGGGTGCCCCAAGGTGGGTTATGACATGTTGTAAGAGAATATTCTATTTATAGCCTGTGTATGATAGATTCTCTTACAGTTGTAAGTTATGACAGCTATGACAGATTTTATGATGGTTGTAAGAGTCGTAGGAGCATCTGTCATTACCGATTTTGGGAATAGGCAACCTCTTTGGGATGGGGTGACTTGAAAAGTGTTAGGAACATCCTACAGTGTTGGACAAGTGTCAATAGATGTGGGTTTTGGGCGATGAGTCCATGTTGGACGCCCATCTCAATGTGGAGCCATTTTTGCCTTGTATATTCTATATAAACAGGTGCTTTGGAGAGGTGGTGCATTATATGATTGACAAGTATTGTTATGCTATCGAATCATCTCTAGTTATGAGTGTCGAAGACTCCTACAAGAGCATTGGCTCTGTGACTGTATTGTAACCTTCATTGTTTACGGAATACATTTGAGCTATGTTTTGCAGTGTGGGGTTTTCCACCTGTAAGGGTTTTCCCCATGTATATCTTGTGTCTCTCTTCTTCTGCCTTACATTCTTGTGTATGTGTTTGCTACAATATCTCTGTTAGTGGGTTAACATAGCTGTAACTATAAAGATTAAATTGAATTTGCACTCATCTCTCCTCATTAGATTAGTGTAGGAAGTGATTTCCACACACCTAGCTTCCTTTTAGTTGGTATCAGAGCCTGGCTAGTTTTGGTTCTAGCTGCTGGGTAGCGGTTTTTTGAGCTAATCTTAGGTTGAGTGGGAGTTTGTGCAGAGTATTATGTATATTTTTGCAGGAAGGAGATGGAAACCACATTCAGAAGACTAGAGGTGGAGAATTTTAATGGCACTAATTTCGAGTTGTGGAAATTCAAGATGGAAGACCTTGTTGATCGTGACCTATGGGAAACTATATCTGGTGTAAAACCTACAACAATGTCACAAGATGATTGGGACCTCAAAGATCGGAAGGCTAAGGGTCTCATAAGACTCTGTCTAGTTGGCTTTTTCCTATTGAATGTCCATGAGGAGAAGAGCATGAAAGACCTTTGGAAGAAGCTAGGTGATGTTTATCAGGCCAAGTCCTTGGTGAACAAGTTTTTTTTGAAAAATAAGTTGTTTTCTCTGAAGATGGAAGACGGAGGATCTGTTGCGGACCATATGAATGATTTCAACATGATCATTACATAGTTGACATCTGTGGGTGTGAAAATGGAGGAGGATCAGTGTATGACCCTACTTTGTTCTTTGCTAGATTCGTGGGATCATCTTGTCATGGCCATCGGAAGCACCACTACCACCTTTAAGATGGAAGATGTGGTGTCTTCACTGTTATCTAAAGAAATGTAGAGAAAGACATCAGAGTTGACCAAAGAGGCTCTTGCGGTTCGTGGAAGACCCAAAGAGAAAGGGAAGAAGAAGGACAAGAAAGCTGAAAAGGGCAGATCCAAATCTTGTGGGAGATCCAAATCTCCTGGAAATTCCAAGGCTCTCTGTTGGAACTGTGGAAAAATAGGGCATTTCCAAAAGGAATGCAAAGAAGAAAAGAAAAAGAAAAAGAAGACTACCCCTGATTTAGATTCTGACAAGTCACAAGATGATGGTGATGCCTTCATTGTAGCCCTGGCCACCCATGCATCTGATGATGTGTGGTTGATAGATTTTGGTGCATCATTCCACATGACCTCACATCGAAGCTGGTTCACGAAGTATGAAGAGTTCGATGGTGGAAGAGTGTACCTGGGTGATGACTCTCATCTAAAGATTGTTGGTCATGGAAGAGTCTCAATCTGATTCCCTAATGGATGAGTGAAGGGGATCACTGGGGTTATGCACATTCTAGGCCTAGCATGAAACCTAATTTCTGTAAGTATGTTGAATGATGTAGGTGTGCAGGTTATCTTTTTGAAGGATGGATGCAAGATGACTAGAGGATCTATGGTGCTTGCAAAGGGTACTCAGAGAGGTACTCTATTTCACCTAGAGGCATGCACTTCATAGTGCAATAGTTCTTCTGACTCGAAGAAAAGAGATGCAGTCACTTCATCCCCACCATCTGAATGAGCAGTGAAGAAATCTGTTGTAACTAGTTCTGATGGTAGTGCACATGCTTTGGAAGTTAAGCTTCCTACTGAAAAGACTATGTTATGGCATTTGAGATATGGCCACATTAGTGAGAAGGGTCTTAGAACCCTAAAAAATAAAAACCTCGTTGAGGGGTTAAATGATTGTAATCTTGAGTTCAACTTTTGCGAACATTGTGTATATGGAAAGCAAAACCATGTTTAGTTTTACTCTAGTTCTCACAAGTCTTCTGGTGTATTGGATCTTATTCATTCTGATCTGTTTGGTCCTGTTAATGTTCCTTCGATGATGATTATAGTAGGACATGGGTTTATTTTATTAGAAGAAAGACTGAAGTCTTTAGTCGGTTTAAAGAGTTTAAAGCCTTTGTTGAAAATCAGAGTAGTAAAAAGATTAAGTTTTTGAGAACTAACAATGGTGGTGAGTTTTGTTCGGCAGAGTTTGATAAGTTCTGTAAAGAGAAAGGGATTGAAAGACATAAGACAACTCTATACACCCCATAGAAAAATGGAGTTACAGAGAGGATGAACAGGACACTGATGGAGAAGGCTAGGAGTATGCTTAGTAGAGAAAGCCTCAAACAAAAGTTTTGGGCTGAAGTTGTTGCCACTACTTGCTACCTGGTAAACATGTTTCCTACATCAGCTCTTATTGCTAAGACACCTATGGAGGTGTGGTCTGGTAAGAATCCTTCAGTTAGGCATCTTCATGTTTTTGGTTGTGAGGCATATACACATGTGCCTAGAGAGAAATGGTCTAAATTGGACAAGGCTGTTAAATGTATTTTCATTGGCTATGGTGTCAGTGTGAAAGGATATAAGCTTTGGGATCCTATGGATGAAAAAGTGTTGTATAGAAGAAGTGTTATCTTCAGAGAGCTAACACCTTCTTTCATTGTTCTATAGCCAGAACAGACAGGAAAGAAAGATGTGGTTCAGTTTCCTTCTACCCCTAAGAAGACTGGACCGACAGACTTTGTGAGACTTGATGATGAGGAGAGCTCTAGCAGCTCTGAAAGCTCAGAAGAAGAAGCAAAACCTTAACCTCAGCAATTGAGGAGGTCTACATGAACAAGAAAGCAACTTGATAGGTTTGGTTATTCATTGATTCTAGTTGTGATTTTGCTTTACTTACTAACATTGATGAGCCTAGAACTATGAAAGAGGCTATGGGCATGAAAGATGCAGGTTCCTGGAAGAAAGCCATGGATGATGAGATGGCTTCTTTGGAGAAGAATAAAACATGGGACTTGGTGCCTTTGTCTGAAGGACGGAAACCCGTTGGATGCAAATGGGTGTTCAAGAAGAAATTCGGTGCAGATGGTAGTGTTGAAAAGTACAAGGCTAGATTGGTTGTGAAGGGGTACTCACAAGTGGAGGGAATTGATTATTGTGAAATTTTCTCTCTCATTGCAAAGATGACATCCATTAGATTCTTGTTATCTCTTGCAACTGCTTATGACTTAGAGGTAGAATAGATGGATGTGAAGACAGCTTTCCTTCATGGTGATTTGCAAGAAGAGATTTACATGTCATAGCCAGAGCATTACATAGAGAAAGGTAAAGAAAATTTGGTTTTCAAGTTAAAGAAGTCTTTGTATGGTTTGAAGCAGTCTCCTAGGATGTGGTATATGAAATTTGATGCCTTTGTGTTGTCCATTAGATTTCTGAGATCGAAATATGATCATTTTGTGTATTACAAGTTTGACAATGATCGTATTCTCATTATTGCATTGTATGTTGACGATATGTTGTTGATTGGGAATGGTAAGAATATGATTTCTAATATGAAGTCTTAGTTGTCAGCACAATTTGAGATGAAAAATCTTGGGGTAGCCAGGTACATTTTGGGAATGGAAATCAGAAAAGATAGAGCAAATAGAAAACTTTGGTTAAGCTAGAGTAAGTATGTGAAGACTATGTTGGATAGGTTTAGCATGACAGATTGTAGGCCATTATGTGTTCCTATTTCATTGGGGACAAAGTTGTCTGTTAATAATTGTCCAAAATCTCCTAGTGAGGTGGAGGACATGAGCAGAGTACCTTATGCTAGTGTTGTTGGCAGTTTGATGTATGCTATGGTCTGCACAAGACCAGACATTGCCCAAGTAGTGGGAATCCTTAGTCGATTTATGGCTAATCCTAGACGGGTACATTGGGATGCAGTTAAGCAAGTGTTTAAATATTTGAGGGGTACTTCCAAGTATTCCATATGCTATCATGGTAATGCTATAGGACCTCTGTATTTAGTTTGTATTCATTGATTTGTAGATTTTGATTGGGTAGCTGACATTGACAGCAGGAGATCCACTAGTACCTATGTGTTCACTATGTTTGGTGGCACAATTAGTTGGATGAGTAAGTGACAAACTTTGGTTGCTTTGTCCACGACAGAAGCTGAATATATGGTAGAAACTCATGCTTTCAAGGAAGCCATTTGACTTAAGAGATTGTGTTCAGATATTAGTGTTGATGCAGGACAGATTATGATTTGTTATGATAGTCAGAGTGCAATTTGCCTTGCGAATAATCTAACTTTCTATTCCAGAACAAAGCATATTGATGTACAGTTTCACTTCACGCGAGATATGGTAGAGGATGGGAAGGTAAATTTGGAGAAGGTAGATAGTTTGAAGAATGTTGCAGATGCATTGACAAAACCAGTGGGCACAGAGAAGTTCAGATGGTGTTCGGAGTCTATGGGCCTTTCGGCCTATAGTAGTTAAATCCTATTAATTCTATTGGCTCTTACAAGGTGTTTGACAAGTGGGAGAATTTTGGAAATTAAGGTGTCTCAACCTTGGTAATTCCTTGTATTATTTCATTGTATTTATTTATTTATTGCCTATTGTATAATTAGGATGCAAATCCTATGTTGTCATCTTGTGGGAGTTGGCACAGTGATGTGTCATCCTACATGGCATATGACCACATGTAAATTTATCCTCACATGAGGAGATAGGCATCCCACTTAGTGGTAGGAATATTTTGCCATGTGTCGGCATCTTGGATAGTGTGTAAGGGAATATTGACTGAAACGGTCATGATAGATTCCTATGACAGTTCTATGACATGTAAGAGTCAGAAATAGAAGATCCTATGACAGGTATGGACATGTGTCGAGAAGCATCTTTGAAAAAGGCATCTTTGGGCACCCCAAGGTGGGTTATGACATTTTGTAAGAGAATATGCTATTTATAGCCTGTGTATGACAGATTCTCTTATAGCTGTAAATTATGACAGCTATGACAGATTCTATGATGGTTGTAAGAGTCATAGGAGCATCTGTCATTACCCATTTTGGGAATAGGCAACCTCTTTTGGATGGGGTGACTTGACAAGTGTCAGGAACATCCTACAGTGTTGGACAAGTGTCCATAGGTGTGGGTTTTGGGCCATGAGGCTATGTTGGTCACCCATCTCAATGTGGAGCCATTTTTGCCTTGTATATTCTATATAAATAGGTGCTTTGGAGAGGTGATGCATTATGTGATTGACAGGTACTGTTATGCTACCGGATCATCTCTAGATACGAGTGTCAAAGACTCCTGCAAGAGCATTGGCTCTGTGACTGTATTGTAACCTTCATTTTTTATGGAATACATTTGAGTTGTGTTTTAGAGTGTGGGGTTTTTCACCCGTAAGGGTTTTTCCCACGTATATCTTGTGTCTCTCTTCTTCTGTCTTACATTCTTGTGTATGTGTTTGCTTTAATATCTTTGTTAGTGGGTTAACATAGCTGTAATTGTAAAGATTAAATTGAATTTGCACTCATCTCTCCTCATTAGATTAGTGTAGGAAGCGATTTTCACACACCTAGCTTCCTTTCAAACATGACCCTACAAAGGTCACTCAAGCACTCTCACACACTGCAAAGGGTCATGCCAAGCATTCAGGGCATCAAGAAGGAAAATACACAAGCAACTTCTCGACAAAAAGAAAGGTTTATCTAACCCGTAATAATGTATTACTCACCACACACATGTGATGAAGACATAAAAAAAGAGGGAACATGCTACTCACATCACATAAACACACAAGGACCCACAGATGCCTGAACAAACTAAGCAACAGAAACACCCCAGAGCTCCCAATGTTGGAACCGCGCTCTGATACCAAATGTAATGTAATCATCTCTTTCATATTAATATAAAAATGAGAAGATAAATCTTCAATTCATATATAAAAATATATATATCAATATACATCTTGCAAGTACACGTGCCCAATCTAGGTGTTGGCACAACTAATATAATATACAATAATGCATCCTTAGCTCTCATGCCAAATAATCATCTCACTACAATAAATTACAAATATCAATTTTTACAATATAATAAATTAATAATAACATTGTGTCTAGTCGCCATTAACCCTCTTGGTCTTCCACTAAACTGAGAGACAAGAACATGGTTCAGGTGCTCTTCTGCCCAACCACGAATCATTACACTTCCTCAGAATTCTTCCTGACATGAAGAATACCTGACCCTGCATGAAGAGCCTAGCAACTTGGAAACAATAGGCAAGAGGGAATACCCAGTTCAACTTGACACCTAAATGCAATTCTTTCTACTAGAATATGTAATATCTTACAATAGGATGTGGCAAAGGAACATATAATATAATTTTGCTAGGCTTACATTCATCTATTTCAATGAATACATGGCTTTGGCCAAAGCACTTTAAAAATATTGGTCAAATCCTGAAAAGAGGATCAACCTTCTCTGTTAGTCCACATTTGCCACCCTATCCCAGAAGTAAATCCCATCACACACAGCACACACAACATAAATAATGTATTTCCAATTGCATAATAATACATGCATAATTTCCTTAAAAATAGTTACTATTATTTTCTTCCATAAACAACATGAATACACCTCGAATGCATCTCATACCTCTAATAATGAGCTACATGCATGATTTATTCAAGATACACATAAAAGATAAACAACTGGTTATATTCTATTTATTTTCAAATAAACAAGTTTATAATACCATAACCATTAATTTGTGACAAGGAATTTAAGAGGATATAAGTTGTTTAACAATTCCATGAAAGCCAACGAAACACCATTTAACCAGAGGTATAAATCATGTTTAAAATAATCATAGGGTCTAATTGCTATAGGAGTTGTGTAAAGTCTGCTACAAGAACTATATAAATTATGCTACAAAAACTATGTAAAGTCTACTCTAGGAACTATATAAAGTCTGCTACAGGAACTATGATAGAAAAAGAATAGACTACAACATGTATAGGCTGCGACAAGTAATACAATATGTCCCAACAGTAAGGAATGGTCTACAAGAACCAATTTAAAGTAGGTCGAAAACACTAGGTTTCTTATTTACATAGGCCGAATAAATACAACAACGATTATTTACATTGTTGGCCACTAGAAATATATAAAGGCTAGTTCTACAACTTTATATCCATATGGAAAGACCATATTTATAATACCACCATGTTTGAAATAAGGATTTGCGAAGGATCATATTTTCTATCAATTTTAGATTTATATAATTGGTTAAAATAAAGAAAGACATTATTTAGAGGAAGATTCATTTCCTAAGTATGAACAAGCTTTTGCAAAGAGACTAAATTAAACTCATATAGAAGTCAAGTTAATTTATGCACATAACATAAGATCTAAAAACATAATAGAGAAGACCAAACTATTTTTAATTAAACGAACACACATAGTGAAGGCAACAAGTGCTAAAGGGTTTAGCTAGTTGCAACAGGAATGCAGAAAAGGTTGCTACAAGATGCAAAATGCTAATAACAATCTACAACTATAGGAAAATTGTCTGCTATAGTACTACTATTATCAATTAGATATGCACCCTATGCTAAGTTATTCAACTTAACTATCTGTTGACACATGGGAATACTCTTAGGCCTGTGGGTTGCCTAAACTTGGAGTGAACCTCTAGAGTGAGTTGGTTCTCTTAATGATTTTTCCTAATCTAAATGACTTTCTAGGAAAAGGGATAGGAAGTTAACTGCAAATGAAATTTTAAACTCTAAACTTTAATCTATCTAAATGCTCTCACCCACAAATAGCCCCTTAAACATAACCTTTCACAATCCCACCAAGAACATTCAATCCAAGAATAATTTATATGAAGGTTCAATTTGGACACAACATATAACCAGGATCAAAAGAAATATCTGCATACAATTTCATAGTAATGAGACCTGACAAAGGACAAAATGTTGTCATAATGAAACATTAGATCAAAACCTACAAATTTGAGGCAAATAGATGAAATAGGAAAGATATGTTGTATAGAACTGGATGGAGTACATGAAAATATGATAAAAACTGAGTCAAAAATAAGTCTACAAACTCTTTGCCCGTGCTCAAGAGAAAAGAAACAATAATCTCCAACTCTCTAGAAAAAACTAAGTTTCTCCTATAAATGCCTACAAAATGATCTCTCTGAAAAAGCTAGAAAAAAGCTCCTAAAAATAGTATCTTGATTCATTTTCGAGCTCCCAGAAAAAGCCAAAAAATGAGCCTCCAAAATGGCCCCAAAATGCTCTACAAGGTGGTCCCACCAAAAAACAAGCTTTGTCTACCCAAAAGGATTCTATTTTTGTCTGTATCTGCCCAAAAGAAAGCAAACACAAGAAGGAAGACATTGGTTGCTTTAATTGCAAAATAATGAATATTTTAAAATAATTTATAGACACATTGCTTTAAAACATCATTTACAATGGTTGCAGTTTTAATTCCTGATTTATCTCCATTAGATTTTTTTTGCAAAAATTACAAGGATTTAATTTCGCCAAGTATATTACATCTTATGACCACATGATTTTTCTATAAAAATCATTAAAAAAAGAAAAATACATCAAGGCATCTATATAGTTGTGCAAAAAATAAAAGCCTATAAGGCTTATTTTCATCTATCTTTGCAAAATAAATCCCTAAGGCATATGGAGATTTTGAAGAAACTAATAGGCCCTAGGGCTTGACCTCTACTCAATTTGCAAACTAAAGGCATCATGAAATTGCTTTGGACTCACTTTCAATATGGAAAAAGGGACCAATGAAGTCTTAAGGCATATGGCCTAGGTTTTGAACACATCAACAAAGCTTTAATACCATGAGTATTAATTGGGCTAGTAAAATAGAAATTGATGTGATAAAAATCATCATCAATTAGGGCATCTATGGAACCCTAATCACAAAACACCCTAGCCCTAATTTCTCAAGTTCATTTTTACTTGTAACTTTTCAAGAAGAAGCTCTCTGTGCATCACCATGGCTAGGGTTTGACCCTGCAACTCCTCAATTCCTTACTGCTCCTGAGCATGTTTCTTGGAGGATCTAGCATAGAATGAAAGGTAAGATCTAATGGCGACACACCAGTCATCATCTGTTTGATTTCTCCTTGCATTTTCTAAGATAAAATTGGCTTCTCAAGACACGACTGTGCCATATTTCTCTAATACATTTCCTTGTTTATTTTCTGTTGTTAGTCTCCTCTATATGGGCCGCCATTGAGGTGCTGCTGAAGCTTCACATCAAGGGTATTTAAGTATACTCCTCTGCAAAAAAAATGATGGTAAGGTTTTTCCTTCTTCAAGCTCTGTAAAGACTTCTACATCACATTTCTTATGTATTGTCTTGGTTTGTCTGAATGCAACAAAAAGTCTTCAACCATCTTCAAGCTATGCATTATCTGAAGCATTGTTAGCTTACCTGGCCATATTCTAGCCTATATTCCTAAGTTTTCTTTTGAAGGGCTGCGGCTGGGCTCTTATCTGTGCACTTAGGGTTCATATGAACTTGGAAGCTTGGAGAACTATTGACTCTGAGTTTTTCCAAAAACCCCAAAGTGGGTTCAACTATCTCTGGCCGCCACTGAAAAATGCATTTCTTAGCATTTTGTTGTACCCAATCAAAATTTTTGCTTCATTAAGGCATTTTGAACAAGTCTAGAAAATTTTTCGTCAAAAAGTCGAAAAAGCAAAATTTCTAAAAATAGACATCATATTAGGTTTTCTGGGTTTCTTGAGTTATGGATGCTTACAAAACTTTCTAAAAATAGAATCTCCAACTTAGGTGTTGTGCTTGATTCTCATTGATCAATTTTGCTTCATGATCGGCGTGGTCCAGACGGAATCTTCAAACGACCAAGTTTTTTCTTCTGGGTCATTTTTGCTTTTTCAGAAGGGAAAGCATGAGCTCAGAAGTTATCAACAGAGAAAGTTCATCTGCCAGAGCTCGTCGACAAGTTTTCAACGTTGTTCCAATGACACAGAATTGAAGAATAGTCATCGACTCGATGACACACACAAAACGATGCAGGATGGATCCAACGTGGAATGAAAATCTGGAAAACATGAAATTTGACTAAGTGTTGAGAATCTAGGCACCCCAGGTGACTTGGGGTGCCCAACCTTTCAAGTGTTAGATTTTTTTCATGTTTTTTGAGAAACGTCAAAAATGCTTTCGTCAGCTCTTTCCTGGTTGGTCAAACTTGGTCAACAGTTAGTCAAAGCTAGGATTTCATCATAGATATGTTCAGACTTCTTAGATCACCCTCCGTTCTGCCTCGACATTTATTAGAACGATCGAAAACGAAGATCAAACATGGGTTGTGGGCATGAAAAATGAGAAAAGGTACAAAATTTGAGTTTTTCAAAAAAAATTCTAAGGCATGGCAAGATAGGCGCCTCAGGTGACTTGGGGCACCCAAACTCATCAGAGTTAGTTTATTTTTGAAGTTTTCATTGAAAAATGTGAATCTCCCTCCGTCAGCCCAGTCCGGTTCAGAGTTGGTTAGTTTGACGCATTTCCTGAGGCAGATAGAGAGTATAGTCAGCTCAGTTTTCATCAGGCCTACCTATCTGCTAGATCATCAAACTTAGTTTTATCCTGGTTGAAAGAAATTGACAGCCAAACAGGGGTCCTCCACTACCGGAATGCACACGCAAATCAAGAAATTAAAGAAGCTGTAATTTTTAGAAAAATGGCTAAGGCTGGTGAATCCAGGCGCTCCAGGTGACTTGGGGCGCCCAACTTGCCTAGAGATAGAATTTTTCCTATGTCTACAGTGTTTTCTGATAGTTTTGTTCCCAATCTTCACCCGTTGGCAGTTTTCAGGAGGTCAAACTTGGTCAAATGATGCCAGATCATCAGTCGAAGGTCAGAAATGGAATCTCAGTTGATAGGTCTCCAAAATGTCAGGATCAGTCAAATTTTTCAGTCAATGGTTACATTTTGCCACCTTGTTGAAGTCGGAAACATGCCATATTTAAGTCAAAACGAGTGTTGAAGTGTCGAAAACTAAGAAAAATTGGCTAACACTTCTTTCAACTCGCGTGTTCGATGACATCATCAAAAGAAGATATTTTTCATCATCTTACACATGAAGCCATAGGTAGCTACAAAATATGGATTCTTCTTATTCAAAGACATCCACTTGGATTTGCGCTTTAAAAGTTGCTTTCTTCATGGATAAGATCCAAGTTTTATTCTTTCACAAAGAAAGCTGCTTTTTCGCCCTAAAGATCTATAAAGACATGCATTTGGCTTCTTTTTTTCATTATCTTTTGCAGGTTGCATCCAGAGGAAAGATTTTATTTTTCTTTCAATGAAGATTCGAAGACCCAAACGAAGTGCTTTTTCAATGTTCTTCATAGTATGGGTTGAGGAAGCAGGGAGGCTCACTTTTTCAGGCTCCTTGTTTCAAGGGGATCATTTTTCAGAAATTTGACCAAAGCTTTTTCAATTTTTGTTGAGATGGGTCCATCTAGAATATCATCCTCTTGAAGATTGGGAGTTTTGTTTTTTTCAAGAATCTGCTTTTTTTCTTGCTATTTTGGGAAAATCTCCGCTTTTTCAAAATCCAACAATTTGGGTTGCTTCAAAATGAAATTGTCTACAAAACCCATGTGCCAACTTTTTCAGTCAAAATTAGCTTTTTAGAAAAATATCAATGGATGACATCACCATAAAGCAAGAATGTTGATGAGGATGTGATTCAAAAGAAAGCAGCTTTAAATGAAATGCTTTTTGTTTTAAAGCATTTGCTTTCATCCTAAGTTCATCCATTCTTTATTTAGAAAGAAATCACTTTGTGATAGTTGGAATTTTCTTTGCTTTAAAGTAAATTGCTTTAAAGCATTTGTTTATTGTATCTTTGTCTTAGAATAGTAATAAAGCTTGCGAGTTGGCAAGTTAGGGTTAATCAAGGAGATTTTAGGGTTCCCTACTCCTTTGATTTTAGTATAAATAAGAGCAGTCTTGCTCATTGTTAGTAATGGTAATTGTGATAGCAAATTTGCTGTACCTATTCTAGCCTGCAAGTCTTGTTATTCCAAGTATCTGTTCACTCTACGTTCATTGTAAGGAAGCAGTGTTGAAGATAACATATTTTGCTGTGCCTATTCTAGCCTGCATAATTCTTATTGAAAGTGCTTCTTCTCTCTGTGTAATTTGTTCTTCGGTGTTTGATCGCTTGCTGTATGCCTGCCTTTTGCTACAGTATTGCTGTCCTAGAGTTGTACCAACTTTGTGATATTAAATAGAAGTCTCATGCCTATTTGGCTCTGATATTCTATCTCGATTCATCAAGTTTTCATCGTCAGAAGTGTGGCTTTGGTAGCTTTCATTTCATTTTTCATCATTAAAGTACTATAAGTCTTGTGGTGTAAATCTAGGAGAAAATTGCTTAAGTTTTTGTTAAAACAATCATTCCTTGTTCACTTTTAATTTCCTTTGCTCTGAATTTACTCAGGAGATTAAAAGCATCATTAGTCTATGCTTAGTTGTAGTAGAAGTTTTAATAAAGGAAAAAACCTCTTCTGCAGTGTTTAGAGTTTTATAACCTTGTGCTCATAGCTGAGAATCAAAAAGAAGATAAGCGAAGTTTAATTTATCTTTTCAATGAACATCAGCAAAAAGGAAACTCCCCCTTCCAATAGGAGAGCAGTTTATCTCTGCATAGCTATCCATTTCCAACTCGCATTCCAGAGGTGCGAATTGAAACGCCAACAATTTTCTGGCACCCAACATGGGGTATGAGGCATAAAACTTTAAGCAAGCTTAAGATTATGTCACAGGAATGACTCTTTGGCATCCTACTGCTCTAGTTCAACAACCAAATCTTACACCACCTGCTATTCAACCAAATCTTGTACGAGTGGAAGGAGAGCAAACAGACATCATTAGCAGCCTGAGAAGTTTCATATTTGCGCAAAAGGAAAGTCCTGATCAATGGAGAAATGTGGCTGCTATCCTTGACCAAGAGGAACACAAAGCAGATCTTACAATCAAAAGACTAGTATTACCATCTCTCGCATGGCAGTAGATAATCCTGGCTCACAGGGTTTATACAAGAAGGGGGAAAGACGGTACTACAAATCCTTCCTTCCAAGAGCTTGTTCCTACAGGAGTTGGAGAAGCATCCAACATAGTTCCTGAAGTCAAGCAGGAAGAACCTCAAGAGGAACCCATAATCTAGTCAAGAGCAATGGATGATACTAATAATAATGGTCGCAATAACCTGAATCAAAGGCATTCATCCCCATTACCTTGGGGTAACAACATTGGACCTTTGGCACTAGCAGAATATCATGATCTTCCCGAAGGATCAAGAAAAGGTTTTTTGAAGTTTTATGGTGATGGCAAGCAACATCTTGATGAACACATTTATGCCTTCACCACCGCCTGTGGGATTCTTGCCGTTGCACATGAAGATGTTGCAGTGCGTTTGTTTGTGGAAACATTGCAAAGCTCAGTAGCTGAATGGTTTAATCACCTCACTGCCAGCTCTATCACAAGTTGGGAGTTGATGAGGGAGAAATTTCTTGCCTATTTCAAGCCTGTAGAAGACAGTCATGTCTTGACTGCACAACTCTCAAACATCAAGAAAGACAAAAGTGAGCCGATGCGAGAGTTCATGGCCAGATTCAACTGTTTGGTTGGAAAAGTCGTGAACACCTTGAATCCTCCGTCAAAAATTATGCTAAGTTGTTTCACGAATGCACAATCTTCAAAAATTTCTTTCTACCTCAAGCAAAGACATGCTACAGAACTACAAGAAGCTCAAGAGTATGCTATTGAATTGGAAGATCATATGATCACTTCAGGAAAGATCCAGAGAGATTCAATCAAGCCACTAGTGCCCTTGAATGTTGTACCGCTTCGGCAAGTTCCATCTCCTTCAAGTATACCAGATTCTTTCATTAACTATGTCAGTGATCGACCTGCTTCACCTATGCATGAAGTATCACCTATGCGTCAAGAGGCAGATGTGTCTTCTACAAGACAAATCTACTACTTGTTTCATGCAACAAACCAACATGATGGAGAAAATTGCCCTGAGATGAGAAGATTCATGCAAATATTAAAAGCATCAAATGAAAATCAAGGATTTTCAGATAATCCTAAATGTCTCTTTGACGAATCCAATGGCGGCTCTATGAAGGGATTTTACCAGTATGAATCAAATATTAAAAGGAATCATTTTCCTAACTCTGTTTTGAGAAACATCACGTGTTTGCATATGGAACATGAATGTTCATCGGAAGCTGAAAATTTGCATAATTTCTTCGAATAGGAAGAAGGATTGTTGATGGAAGATCCTGAAGAAATGCACAACTTACATACTTTCTTTGAGGAAGAAGTGCAACAATCTTCTCAAGAGCAAAATTACGAGGAAGAGATCAAATATGCTATAGAGAGTAATGATGAATCCAATTTGTTCTTCTCATCTTTTGAAGGTTGGTTTGAAGAACTTGTGTCAGATACATTCAATGGAGAAGAGACCAAAGAAGCATTGCAATTGAAGCAAGAACAAGATCTTCTTCATTTTGAAGATGATTCATCATTGGAGGAATTTATCAAAACTAGAGATCATATGGAAGATTCATCATTGAATCTCGACAGTTTTCTACATCACTTGGAGAGTGATTCTTCAGTAGAGGATACCGTAAATTTTCTTTTGCAATTTAGCTCGTCTTCATCTATGTCCCAAGAATCCTTCATACACACTAGTGAAGATGATATTAAATCTGTCTATGAAACTGTACAAGAAAAAGACTTCACTGATACTATGCAACCAGTACAAAATGCAACATATTAAGAGGTTGATGGAGAAGAGGAGTTCATGGAATATTTGGCTTTGGTCACTAAAGAGGATGATATTGAAAAGTCAGAAATTCTTGACAAATGCTTTGTGAGATACGCCGTATGTGAGATTGATCAAGAAGATGAAGAAGAAGTATATAGCTCAGATGGATCTCTCTTTGATTCCACTTACTTACTAGAAGAAGAAAGATACATGAATGCTGAAGATGAAACGATGCTGGATATCCGCATTGAAGAAGGTTACTCTACAGAGGATGACGAGATTCAAGATAATGAATGGGAAAGTGAGCTGTCTGGTGAAGATGTTATCAATAATGATCAAGAGTTTGAGCATTCAAATCTTGATGATTCATTAGACTCTGGAGAGTGGATGGACGAAAACACAACCAATGAAGAAGAAGAAGCCCCTGAAGCAATAGAAAAATGGGCAATGACAGTTGTGGATCCTATAAGCCAAGAATCAGTAATGAGAGTCGTGTATGAACAACTTACACCTTTTCCAGAAGATGATGCATTCACTGAGTACAAAGTTGCGTGTGTACAAGATATAAATGAAACTCATATTCAATATGTGGTGATAACCATTCCCACAGATATACTTTGGCCACAAGATTTTCCTATATATCTTCAGAAGGAAGTTCTGTACCTCCACCTGTTGTTGAGGTTGCTTGCTTTAGAGGAAGATGCCCCACCTGATCTCTAGCATATCAACTAGTTCCTCAGAAACTTCTCGTGGCATGAATGTGAATACCTTCCTGAACCATGGCTTGTTGAGGAGATGTTGCAGAGAAAGAAAAGTTTTGTGCTACCAAGACAATCTTCACAGCTAAGGAGAGATGGTTCTTACTTTTCTGAATTAGTTAATGGTTTTGTCTGACAGTCTTTGTTCTTCTCGTCCTCGCTCAGGAAAAAGAGCGTTTGTGTGAACACCTTTTTGTTCTCGTAATGTGTTTCCCCTTTCTGTAATGTGATTGTTATGTCGTAATGTTTTTCCCCTTTCCGTAATGTGACAGTTGTGTTCTTTGTGTTCTGGAAGTTCCAACTATTTAGGTGATTTTAGGAAGTTCAATTTTAGGTGATGTAGGGAAGTCTTGTTCTAGGTGATTAGGAAAGTGACCCGACTCTATTGCCCAATGGATAAAGCATTGGTCCAAGATTAAAAGTCCAGAGATTCTCGGTTCTCCTATGTCGTAAGTATCTGCCATGGTCCCCAAACAGAGCCAATTGTTGTACCCAATCAAAATTTTTGCTTCATTAAGGCATTTTGAACAAGTCTAGAAAATTTTTCGTCAAAAAGTCGAAAAAGCAAAATTTCTAAAAATAGACGTCAGATTAGGTTTTTTGGGTTTCTTGAGATATGGATGCTAGCAAAACTTTCTAAAAATAGAAAGTTTCTAAAAATAGAATCTCTGACTTAGGTGTTGCGCTTGATTCTCACTGGTCGATTTTGCTTCATGATCGACGCGGTCCAGACAGAATCTTCAAACGACCAAGTTTTTTCTTCTGGGTCATTTTTGATTTTTTAGAAGGTGAAGCATGAGATCGAAAGTCATCAACAAAGAAAGTTCATCTACCAGAGCTCGTTGACAAGTTTTCAACACTGTTCCAACAACGCAGAACCTATGAATAGTCGTCGACTCGACGACGCACGCAAAAAGATGTAGGATGGATCCAACATGGAATGAAAATCTAGAAAACATGAAATTTGACTAAGTGTTGAGAATCCAAGTTCCCCAGGTGACTTGGGGTGCCCAACCTTTCAAGTGTTAGATTTTTTTCACGTTTTTTGAGAAACGTCAAAAATACTTTCGTCTGCTCTTTCCCGGTTGGCCAAACTTGGTCAAACTTGGTCAAAAGTTAGTCAAATCTAGGATTTCATCACAGATATGTTTAGACTTCTTAGATCACCCTTCGTTCCACCTCGACAGTCATCAGAACGACTGAAAACGAAGATCAAATAGGGGTTGTGGGCACAGAAAACGAGAAAAGGTACAAAATTTGAGTTTTTTAGAAAATTTTCTAAGGCATGGCAAGATAGGTGCCCCAGGTGACTTGGGGTGCCCAAACTCATCAGAGTTAGTTTATTTTTGAAGTTTTCCTCAAAAAATGTGAATCTCCCTCCGTCAGCCCGATCCAGTTCAGAGTTGGTCAGTTTGACATGTTTCCTGAGGCAGATAGAGAGTACAGTCAGCTCAGTTTTCATCAGGCCCGCCTATTTGCCAGATCATCAAACTTAGTTTTATTGCAGTTGATAGAAAATTGACAGCCAAACAGGGGTCCTCCGCTATCGGAAAGCGCATGCAAATCAAGAAATTGAAGAAGTTGTAATTTTTAGAAAAATGGCTAAGGCTGGTGAATCTAGGCGCCCCAAGTGACTTGGGGCACCCAACTTGCCTAGAGATAGAATTTTTCCTATGTCTACAGTGTTTTTCGACAGTTTTGTTCCCAATCTTCGCCCGTTGGCAGTTTTCAGGAGGTCAAACTTGGTCAAACGATGTCAGATCATCAGTCAGAGGCTGGAAATGGAATCTCAGTTGATAGGTCTCCAAAATGTCAGGATCAGTCAACTTTTTCAGTCGATGGTGACATTTTGCCACCTTGTTGAAGTCAGAAACATGCCATATTTAAGTCAAAACAAGTGTTGAAGTGTCAAAAACTAAGAAGAATTGGCTAACACTTCTTTCAACTCGCGATTCGATGACATCATCAAAAGAAGATATTTTTCGTCATCTTACACATGAAGCCATAGGCAACAACAAAATAGGGATTCTTCCTATTCGAAGACATCCACTTGGATTTGCGCTTTAAAAGTTGTTTTCTTCATGGATAAGATCCAAGTTTTATTCTTTCACAAAGAAAGCTGCTTTTTCACCCTAAAGATCTATAAAGACAAGCATTTGGCTTCTTTATTTCATTATCTTTTGCAGGGTGCATCCAGAGGAAAGATTTTTATTTTTCTTTCAATGAAGATTCGAAGACCCAAACGAAGTGCTTTTTTAGCGTTCTTCATAGTTTTGGGTTGAGGAAGCAGGGAGGCTCGCTTTTTCAGGCTCCTTGTTTCAAGGGGATTGTTTTTTAGAAATTTGACCAAATTTTTAATTTTTGTCAAGATGGGTCCATCCAAAATATCATCCTCTTGAAGATTGGGAGTTTTTCTTTTTTCAAGAATCTTCTTTTTTCCTACTTTTTCAGGAAAATATCTGCTTTTTCAAAATTCGACAATCTGGGTTGCTTCAAAACGAAATTGTCTACAAAACCCATGTACCAGCTTTTTTGGTCAAAACCTACTTTTTAGAAAAATATCAATGAATGACATCACCATAAAGCAAGAATGTTGATGAGGATGTGATTCAAATGAAAGCAGCTTTAAATCAGATGCTTTTTGTTTTAAAGCATTTGCTTTCATCCTAAGCTCATCCATTCTTTATTTAGAAAGAAATCACTTTGTGATAGTTGGAATTTTCTTTGCTTTAAAGCATTTGTTTATTGTATCTTTGTCTTAGAATAGTAAGAAAGCTTGCGAGTTGGCAAGTTAGGGTTAATCAAGGAGATTTTAAGGTTCCCTATGTTGGATCTAGGGCATACAACTGAGAGGGGGGGGGTGAATCAGTTGTATAGAACTTCTTCTCATTCAAACACTTAATTCTCTGTTGTTAGTTAGCAGCATATCAAATAATCATCCATGGAAGCATAATACATAAACACAAGAGCAGATAAGCATCAACACATTGAACACCAAGATTTTGACGTGGAAAACCCGGTTAAGGGAAAAACCACGGGGTGATTAACCCAAGAATTATTCTCTGTTAGAAGAATAAAGAAAAATGAATGGCACATGCCAATAAGGGCTCACTGCCCTAGCACACTGCTCACAAAGAGGCCCACTGCCTACAAGGAGACACACTGTCTACAAAGTGATGAAAATCACAGTCTTGAACTGGAAAATGACATCTCTACCATGTCCGGATCAGTTCCTATTAAGCCCAACATCTCTGCTCTGCCCTTCGCACGTTTCTTCGCTATGCCACACTCATCCACATACCACACACTGAAATGAACTTACAAACGTTTATTTATACAAGACATCGACTCAGGAACAAGCATCTAAGTCGGCAAACAACCATAGGAGTATCCGCAAGATGAATAACACATCCGGTCGGCCATCACAAGAACATTCGCAGGATGAACAACTCATCCGGTCGGCTAAACAGAGCAAGAACTTCATCTGGAAGAATAACTTCAATTCCGGGCTCTACCATCAATGCGGACCAACAACACAACTTAAACATGATCCAAGAACCTTCACAAGCCTGTCTGAATGTCCGGATACATCCGCACTTCCTCTGCTTACTGGGATCTCTTGTCTTCCTCATCCGGAACTTCAAGAACATAGTCTGTCACCACTGTCATAATGCAAGAGGTACTTCCGGACCTCCAAATCATACACAAATCAGGATGACACATCACAAGGACATCCCAAACACTCCTTCCAATCCGCAGATTAGGGTAATACAATTCCGGACCTCACCGGACCTTTTTGTGATCCTCTGTCACCTCCGGATACTTGCCGGACCCGGTTCTATACCGGCAGCCACAACTCCTTCAGATCTTCATGCGGACCTCTGAAATCTTAGCTGTAGCATCTCAAGACTCATATCAACTAACCCTTTAATCCGCATCCTCCGGTTCTCATCCTATACAGTACATTTACCTTCTTCTCATCACTGTTCTTCACCGTTCCTGACTGAGGCTAATTTTCTCAGTATCCTCAGCACACAGCTCATCAAATCCTTCTTGTCAATGCAATATGAGTATGTTGACATCAATGACAACACTGGATCACCTCATACTTGCAACAATCTCCCCCTTTGTCATTGATGGCAACATATGATGTGAAAAACCATTAAGACAAGAACTTCATCTTTTCATATGTCTTCTCTTCCTTTACTGCTCCCCCTTTGATCATCAACCACTTGTTTTTCACATGTCTTCTCTCCCCCTTTGACATCAATGGAAAAGGGCTCATACTTGCAATTCTCATGCATCAGAATCATACTAGCTGCTCCCCCTTAGTTGCAGCTCCCCATTAGTCCGGATCACAAGATATGACTGTGATAGCCACCGGACTGATGCACATCAGTGCATCTTAGTTCATCACCGGAGGGGCCATGACCCCTAACTTCTCTCAGAGATATTCAAAAGAGTCTTTGGGAAGAGGTTTTGTAAAGATATCTGCAATCTGATCCTTGGAGGGAACATACTCCAATCTGACTTCTTCCTTGTTTACTTGTTCTCTGAAAAAGTGAAATTTAATAGATATGTGCTTAGTCTTAGAATGCAATACCGGATTCTTGGAGATATTAATTGCACTTGAATTATCACAGAAAATTGTGATAGGCTTCTCATATTCAACTTTGATGTCTCTTAGCATCTGCTTCATCCATAAGATTTGAGTGCAACTACCTGCTGCTGCAATGTATTCTGCTTCAGTTGTAGACAGAGATATTGCATCTTGTTTCTTGCTTAGCCAAGAAACCAATCTCTTCCCCAAAAAGAATGCTCCACCACTAGTGCTCTTCCGGTCATCTACATCTCCTGCCCAATCTGCATCTGTGTAAACATGAAGAGAGAAATCCGGATCTCTAGGATACCATAGACCATACTCAACTGTTCCTTTCAAGTATCTAAAAATTCTTTTGATTGCCATAACATGAGATTCTCTAGGATCAGCCTGGAATCTTGCCACAAGACCAACAGCCTACATTATATCTGGTCTAGTTTGAGTGAGATACAACAATCCACCAATCATTGATCTATACTTTGTCTGATCTGCCTTTGGAGAATCATCATCTTTGCTTAACTTACATCCGGTTGCCATAGGAGTGTTCATAGGCTTTGAGTCTTCCATACCAAATTTCTTTAACAATTCTTTCACATATTTGGTCTGAGAGATGAAGATCCCTTCTTTTGTTTGAGTAATTTGTAGACCCAAGAAGAAATTCATTTCACCAAGCATAGACATTTCAAACTCACTTTTCATCTGATTTGCAAAAGTTTTGCACATACTATCTCTTCCTCCAAAAATGATATCATCCACAAACACTTCAACAATCAGAATGTTTTCATGATCAATTTTGAAATATAAGTTACTGTCAGCAGTACCTTTGTTGAATCCAATCTGCACAAGATGCTTATCCAACCTTTCATACCATGCTCTTGGGGCTTGCTTCAATCCATACAAAGCTTTCATCAACTTGCAGACCATATCATTATTATCAGACAATTGAAATCCATCCGGTTGTTCAATGTAGACTTCTTCTTCCAGATCACCATTTAGGAAGGCAGACTTGACATCCATCTGATATACCTTGAAGTCTTTGAAGGCAGCAAATGCAAGAAGTAATCTGACTGCTTCAATTCTTGCTATCGGAGCAAAAGTCTCTTCAAAGTCAATTCCTTCTATTTGAGAGTAGCCTTTGCAGACCAATCTAGCTTTGTTTCTGATTACTTCACCAGCTTCATTTAGTTTGTTCCGGAAGACCCACTTGGTTCCAATTACATTCCTGTCTCTAGGTCTGGGAACAAGATCCCAAGTATGATTTTTCTCAATTTGCATCAATTCATCTTCCATTGCTTTGGTCCAGTTTTCATCATTGCAGGCTTCATTTATTGTTTTAGGTTCAATCTTTGAAATCAGACAACATTCATTCTGATTTTGAGCAATATTCCTTCTAGTTTGTACACCTTTGCTTCTGTCACCTATGATCTGATCTTCAGAGTGATTCAGTCTTACATACCTTGGAATTTTGGGAGTATCCAGCACTGCTGTTTCTTGATCAGGCTCATTCAAACCTATCTCTTCTTCCTGATTTACCGGATCAGGCTGACTCTGTCTCACCGGAGAGGATTGAGGTCCTTGAACACTGTCTTGGTCATCTTCATCAAACTCATAAAATCTTGAAGGCTTCTCAATTCCTTCATCAACCTTTACATTGGTGCTTTCTATCATCTTCCTCAATCTCTTATTGTAACACCGGTATGCTTTGCTTTGAGTGGAGTAGCCCAAGAAAATTCCTTCATCACTTCTAGCATCAAACTTTCCTAGATCTTCATCTCTTTTAATATAACACTTGCTACCAAATACTCTGAAATATTTCACAGTAGGAGTGATGCCAAACCAGAGTTCATAGGGGGTCTTACCGGTGTTGTTTCTGATTTGAACTCGATTGAGAGTGTAGACTGCAGTGCTGATAGCTTCTTTCCAAAACATTTGAGGAACATTTGCTTCCAACATCATTGTCCTAGCAGCTTCCTGGATGGTCCGGTTCTTTCTCTTAACTACTCCATTCTGCTGTGGAGTCTTAGGAGCAGACAACTGTCTCCTTATACCCTGTTTCTCACAAAAGTCAATGAATTCACCAGATGTAAATTCACCACCTCTATCAGACCTTAGACACTTTAGTTTCAATCCGGTTTGATTCTCCACCATAGCTTTGAAGATTTTGAACTTCTCAAAAGCTTCTGATTTTTCTTTTAGAAAGGTAACCCACATCATCCGGGAATGATCATCTATTAACAACATGAAATATCTATCACCTTGTAGACTCTTGATTCTTGTCGGACCACATAGATCAGTATGTACTAATTCCAACAATCCGGTAGAAGACTGATCTTTGCTTTTAAAAGAGACTCTGCTTTGTTTGCCTAACTGACATTCTTTACACACACTATTTGTAGGTTTTATCAACTTTGGAAGATCTCTCACAGCCTGAGTATTGCTTATTTTGATGATGTTATCAAAATTTACATGACACATTCTTCTATGCCATAACCAACTCTGATCAATTTGAACAAACAAACAACTTTTATTTGAACCAACCAGATGAAAGATGTTACCTCTTGTCTGAGTACCGGATGCGATTTCAGTTCCGGAGCTTGTAAAGATTCTGCATTTTCCATTCTTGAACTGGAGATCATAGCCTTTGTCCACTAACTGACCAACACTGAGAAGATTGTGCTTCAATCCTTCAACATACAGTACATTTCCTGTTTTGCTCTTACCATCAAAGGAAATAGTTCCCCTACCTCTGATTCTGCCAGCAGAATTGTCACCAAACTTTACCATTCCTCCTTCATATCTTTCCAAATCTAAGAACTTATTCTTGTCACCAGTCATATGGTGAGAACATCCACTGTCAATAACCCAATCATCCTTTTCTTCCACTTGAGCAGCCAAGGCTTTTTCAACAACTTTGTGATTGACAGATTCAGAGAGTATTGAATCTTCTTCCTTGATGGCTATAAACACCCACTCATTTCCGGATTTGCTTCCTAGTTCTGATTCATCATCTGTTACTCCTTCATTGTCATCTTCTTCATGAACATAATAGCAATTCTTTTGAAACCTTTGTCTGTGAGTATTAGATCTTGCAGATCTCTCCGGACATCTTGAGGCAAAATGACCAATCTTATTGCAGTTGAAACACTTAAAGGGTAGTTTTCCTTCATACTTACTGGATCCTCTTGGCAGTCTCTTTGCAATGAGGGCTTCAAGTTGAGCTGTTTCTGCTTCTTCTTCTTCCATGTCTCTTCTTGCTTGATCATACCATGACATTTTCTTTGATGAGTTTTCACCCGGATCAAATCTCTGTTTGCCTTTCACATAGGCACTAGCTTTGAAAGCAGATTCAGTCTTGGGAGGATCATCTCCAAACTCGGTCATTTCAAATGCAGCTAGTTTGCCAGCCAGTTGTTCTCTTGTGACAGTTGTGTGGGCTCTGAATTCATCAATGGCAGCAACTTTGATTTTGTAGGCAGCAGGAAGGGATCTTAGGATTTTGCAGACAATCTCATTTTCATCTAAAGTTCCACCAGCATTTCTGATTCCACATACCAGCTCATTTACTCTTGGCATAAAGGTAGTGATGTTTTCATCATCTCTCATTTTCAATCTTTCAAATTTCCCTTTCAGACTTTGCAACCTTGCACTTTTGACAAACTCATCTCCTTCATACAGAAGTTCCAGTTTAGTTAGGATCTCATATGCAGTGGGTAGGTCAATGACATTCGAGAGATCTGAGTCATTCAATGCACTTAGAAGAGCTTCCTTGGTCCGTAGATTGTTTTCAGCTTCTGTGATTTCATTCAGAGTTGTCGGACCACCTTGTGGAGGTACATATGGTTTTGAAATCATACCCAGATATGCTTTTCCCATGCATTCCAAGTGACACTTCATGCGACCTTTCCAGAGAGTGAAGTTGGTTCCATCGAACTTCGGACTATCCTTCTTGTATGACGCCATCCTGGATCTCCTCAAGCGGTTAAGCTCTTGTCAGAGGAACTTGGCTCTGATACCAATTGTTGGATCTAGGGCATACAACTGAGAGGGGGGGGGTGAATCAGTTGTATAGAACTTCTTCTCATTCAAACACTTAATTCTCTGTTGTTAGTTAGCAGCATATCAAATAATGATCCATGGAAGCATAATACATAAACACAAGAGCAGATAAGCATCAACACATTGAACACCAAGATTTTGACGTGGAAAACCCGGTTAAGGGAAAAACCACGGGGTGATTAACCCAAGAATTATTCTCTGTTAGAAGAATAAAGAAAAATGAATGGCACATGCCAATAAGGGCTCACTGCCCTAGCACACTGCTCACAAAGAGGCCCACTGCCTACAAGGAGACACACTGTCTACAAAGTGATGAAAATCACAGTCTTGAACTGGAAAATGACATCTCTACCATGTTCGGATCAGTTCCTATTAAGCCCAACATCTCTGCTCTGCCCTTCGCACGTTTCTTCACTATGCCACACTCATCCACATACCACACACTGAAATGAACTTATAAACGTTTATTTATACAAGACATCGACTCAGGAACAAGCATCTAAGTCGGCAAACAACCATAGGAGTATCCGCAAGATGAATAACACATCCGGTCAGCCATCACAAGAACATTCGCAGGATGAACAACTCATCCGGTCGGCTAAACAGAGCAAGAACTTCATCCGGAAGAATAACTTCAATTCCGGGCTCTACCATCAATGCGGACCAACAACACAACTTAAACATGATCCAAGAACCTTCACAAGCCTGTCTGAATGTCCGGATACATCCGCACTTCCTCTGCTTACTGGGATCTCTTGTCTTCCTCATCCGGAACTTCAAGAACACAGTCTGTCGCCACTGTCATAATGCAAGAGGTACTTTCGGACCTCCAAATCATACACAAATCAGGATGACACATCACAAGGACATCCCAAACACTCCTTCCAATCCGTAGATTAGGGTAATACAATTCCGGACCTCACCGGACCTTTTTGTGATCCTCTGTCACCTCCGGATACTTGCCGGACCCGGTTCTATACCGGCAGCCACAACTCCTTCAGATCTTCATGCGGACCTCTGAAATCTTAGCTGTAGCATCTCAAGACTCATATCAACTAACCCTTTAATCCGCATCCTCCGGTTCTCATCCTATACAGTACATTTACCTTCTTCTCATCACTGTTCTTCACTGTTCCTGACTGAGGCTAATTTTCTCAGTATCCTCAGCACACAGCTCATCAAATCCTTCTTGTCAATGCAATATGAGTATGTTGACATCAATGACAACACTGGATCACCTCATACTTGCAACACCCTACTCCTTTGATTTTAGTATAAATAAGAGCAATCTTGGTCATTGTTAGTAATGGTAATTGTGATAGCAAATTTGCTGTGCCTATTCTAGCCTGCAAGTCTTGTTATTCCAAGTGTCTATTCACTCTACGTTCATTGTAAGGAAGCGGTGTTGAAGATAACATATTTTGCTGTGCCTATTCTAGCCTGCATAATTGTTATTGAAAGTGCTTCTTCTCTCTATGTAATCTATTCTTCGGTGTTTGATCGCTTGCTGTATGCCTGCCTTTTGCTACAGTATTGTTGTCCTAGAGTTGTGCCAACTTTGTGATATTGAATAGAAGTCTCATGCCTATTTTGCTCTGATATTCTATCTTGATTCATCAAGTTTTCGTCGTCAGAAGTGTGGCTTTGGTAGCTTTCATTTCAATTTTCATCATTAAAGTACTATAAGTCTTGTGGTGTAAATCTGGGAGAAAATTGCTAAAGTTTTTGTTAAAACAATCATTCCTTGTTCACTTTTAATTTCCTTTGCTCTGAATTTACTCAGGAGATTAAAAGCATCATTAGTCTATGCTTAGTTGTAGTAGAAGTTTTATAAAAGGAAAAAACCTCTTCTGTAGTGTTTAGAGTTTTATAACCTTTTGCTCGCAGCTGAGAATCAAAAAGAAGATAGGCGAGGTTTAATTTATCTTTTCAGTGAACATCAGCAAAAAGGGAACTTCCCCTTCCAATAGGAGAGCAGTTTATCTGTACATAGCTATCTGTTTCCAACTCACATTCTAGAGGTGCGAATTGAAACACCAACACATTTATTGTTCTCTATTTACTCTTTCATTTTTAAAACCCCATATATGAACAAATGCATTAGATATTTCTTTAATATAGGCCATAGCTTCTAATGTCATTTGAAGTATGAAATGAGAATGAAACCCAGATGGGTTAGAAAATAACATACAAAATGAATTTTGTTCCTTACTATTTCCTGTATCTGCGATAAAATGAGTTCAAGATTTTCATTTTCATTTTATATCTGTCTTGAAAACAGAGCCTTCCCTTACTATAGGTTGTGGTCATGTATGATATCTCTGAGCATTTTTTCTTGAAAGGACTCAAAACCCTTCCTTCTATAACTGCATTTTGAGACTGAAACCCCAAATGGGTCTTAAGCTATGAGAAAAAAAACTTCTCTATCTATCACTGCCGCAGCCATATACTAGCCAGCTCTCCATCATTTTCTGGGTTTTACCAAACCCTAGGGTTCAAACCCTAGATCTTCTTCTGTAGATGTAATTTTTATGCAAACAAGTTCATAATTCATTATCTCTGTTGTATCTAAAACCTTTGTAGAAGTATTTGTCTCATACATAAAACCCTTATTTCTATTTACATATGTGATTACAACATGCAAATTTATATGTATTTTGCCCTTTGTGAATGGAAATGTATCTTTGGCTGCTACTTTGTTGGCACAAAATGTCTTCCGCCATTCATTTTTAGTATGAAATCACAATACTCTTTTCATCTGTGAAACTTAATCTGGCACGATATAGGGCCGTGGGCTCCAAATGCTTTCATTTCTCCTTTGTAGCAGCATTTGTAATTTATGACTCACCTGTTCATTGTTATTGAGTTGCTTTTGTGATACCTACACCTCCTTATCTCTGTAATGCTCCACCTGATGGCTGTGACACCTTACTCCTTCTGTAAACACTATAGGTGCTGTCTTTACTTGATATGGCTATAGTTGATCTCTTTTATATCTCCTGTAGATGAATATGGATATTGAGATTCTATCTTTTCTACCTTTTGTTGGTGAAATGCATCTGATGTCTTGAACTTGTGCAGCCATGTTCTTATGTGTTCCATTGATGATTATTATTACTATTTACACTTGATATGCATACACTCTGAATGTTCCATTTAGATCTGTCTCATGGCACACATACTTGGCATCTAGTCTATTGTATCATATCAAATGCAGATATATACATACCACATTGAATTATTGCAGCTCCTCCACTTTACTAGCATGAATATATTTGAACATAACTTACAACTGCATCTTCATGGTAATAGTTTGATCACTATATCTGTATGGCTCTTGGTTGGTATTGATTTAGTTTTATACTTCATTGATCTGTCTTGATGAATTCATTGCACATACATGGCTATCATTTCATCTCTTGAATTGATGATCATAGATGGGGCAATGAACTTTGAAGTTCATGCACTCTCTTGATAAGACACTCTTTCAGTTGAATATGAATAAATATTTCAATTCCATTCCCCTTGAGGTTCAGGGGCAGCATGTTGGGCTTAACCCTTGTGGGAGCCCACTTTACACCACATGCTGAATTGGTCTTCAAAACAACAACATGATTTCACCTATACCTGCATAGGAAACAAACATGTTAGATAAAATCAATGAAGCTCAATGATTGTTTCTTTTTTAGTTTCTCTTGCATGTGAATGATTTGTATCTGATTTAGTACACTATAGGCAATGTATTATGCCTCTATTGATAGGCACATAGGGAACTCATATCCGGAGCTCTTACAAATATCTTCTAATCTTGCAGGCTCTTATGAAGATCGGGAGCAAGGACAGAAAGCAACCTCAGAAACCAAAGGCACTGATCAAGCAATGATGGCTATGATCCTTCCCTTCTTATTTCTAGATGCATAGTATATTTCCTATACTTGTACTAGTTTAGCTATTCCCACAGCTTGTGTAGGACATTTGATCCATTATGTTTTCATTCAATGCAATGTTTATTTCTTTTATGTATCTCATTTGTAAAATGAATAATCATTGTAGTGAAATGAAACATCTTATCTCTCATGCAATCTTCTACAATGAAAATGAATGATTAGTTGAATTCTTTTTTCTCTATTATAACCATGCATCATAACTGAATCCTTCAAACACTCTAACTATGCAAACAAGATATCAGGCACATGTTAGAAAACCTTCTCATCTAAAAATGAATAGGAATGTACACTCCAGCTCTACCAATTTGGGTTGTAGAGAAAATTGGTAACATTTTTGGCGACTTCTGCTATATGCTTGCCTACTAAGCATCAAGACTAGTTGCCTTAAGTTGTCCATTGGGCATTGAGTCATACTCTGCTCATTTCAAACTCAAAAAACTAAAACTTAGCACTTCAAACTACTCCAAACAGCAACAGAAAACAAAAACAAACCAAACTGAAAGCAAACTAAAAGGCCCTGGTGGCCAGAAAACATGTGCAATAACACTTAGGGAAATAAAAATTACTAAAAGCAAATGTGAATGGACCACTCATTAACTAAAAATACTAACTCTATCCTACTCTAACCAGCTAGAGAAGCTGATCAAACAAAACCATTCACTGGCTCAAGAAAATAAATGCCCTTCCTTTGCAATCTGTGACAATCCATCAGCTTGTTAGTCAACTAAAAAAAGTGGAGAACAATCAAATCTCTAGCAAATTGCTGCAACACCTCTCCGAGAAATAAAATGGAGTCACTTACCCACCTGACTTGCTTTGTGAACTGATCAACATGATACCCTCCTTGATAATCTAGATTGAAGGCAAGTGTTCAAATAATGAACTAGCCTCTTCCGATAAGCCATCAATTTGCATATCAGCTTCAATCTCGTCTATACAATAGAAAGGCAACTCCTCCAACCAGTCAAGATTCTACTGCAATTTAGGCTGCTCCTTAACTAGTGACTCATTCGGGAATACAACCACTTCCACTTCTTGCTTTTGTTGTTCCAAGTAACCCTCCTCCATAAATGCTAGCATAACCTCTAAATGTGAGCAGAAAAGTTCAATTTCAGCTTGAAACAGATCTTCCTCAAGTTCTGTACCTTTCAAATTAGGGCTACTTTTACACATCTACACTTGGACCAGCACATTGTCTAAATGGTCCTCATTGTTGTGGTGGTTAGAACTTGATATAGCCATGCCATTTTCACTTTCACACTCAAAATTAGGAAGCTCATCAAATAGATTAACTATAAACTAAGGGTCAACACCAATCTCTTGCACATTATCTAAATTTGTAATGGAGACCTTAAGATCATTCAAAAGCAAGTTCTCTTCACAATTATTCTAGTTTTCTGATGAGAAGGGGATGTCTATTACCTCATGATAGCCTACACTAAGCCTATTGGGCCCCAAAACATGCTCATCTTGATGCCCTCCCTCTTGATCTTGGATCCTATTATCATATGGATGATCTTCACTCAGCAACTCCTTAGAATGTTGAGGATCTTCCTGCTGTTCTAAAACTATTGTCCTTGGTATTAGCATGCTTTCCTTGTCTGGCTCTACAAATCTAGGTAACTGATCAAGCCAAGAAACTGAATCCTCTTCCCTTTTATTTGGTACTTCATCCGATGAAACCTGGGCATTCTGTCTTTGCAATTGAAGACTTTCGCCTTCCAATCTCTGTATCCTACTTTGATCCATCTTATAAAAGGCATTAGTAAATTTTTCAAAGGAATTGAAATGCAAAGGATTCAGGGTCAAGTTTGAATCAACTTCCTCTACACATGCATTATGCTCATATTCAGTCGGGGATGCAACAAAAATAGCAATAGCCTCTTGCTTCACATTTGGTTTGTCTGGTTGATCATCTTCCACAAAACAAGGAGGATCATTAGCGAAAACATTGATAGATTCATCAGGAGGAGTCTTTTCTTGTTTGATCTTCTTCTGTTGCAAATGGTAAACCTCCAAAGCTGAATGAATTGTATTTACTTTTCTAAGCTCCTCAATGAAGAATAAGGTATTCCGATCAAAGGATTCACCCTTGGATTCCACAAGTGAGGAAACTTGGGGGGCTTCTTGAGTTTCTTGTGAGAAAAAATGTTGCTCAAGGGGTTGATCTGCAACTGTACTAGGTTGAAAATGAGTATTTTCCTCAACTTGCAAGGGGCGAGGGCTTCTGAAATTGGGTATCTTAGGCTTAAGAGGCTGGCTTGAGGGATCAAGGACTTTGCTCTGTCTAAAACTTGGAATGTCAACCTTAGGAGCATTAAGAGGTTCATTATGTGTAAAACTTGAAAATTTATACTTACGTACCTCTTCTTGAGTTAGCTGTTCTGGAACAGCAAGAGCTGATTGGGCTCGAGCAAGCAAAAGCTTTGTTTATGCAACTACCTCCCTCTCTAAATTCTATTCAAACTGTCTCCTTCATGTCTCCAACTCTTGGTCAGAACTAAAGGTCTTACAGAGTGGTTGCTCCTATTGTCTGAGGTAAGCTTGGTGATCTAACTCTTGCTACTGCATATTAAACTCTTCATATTGCCTTCCTTGAAATTCCCCTTCTTGTTGGTACTAATAACCTAAGCAAACCCATCCTTCCTACTGTAAGTTATATTCATGCTGCCCCTTAATCTCTTCTCCTTGTCTTGTTAAGTCATGCATGAGATCAAACAACACACTCTTTATGCTTGCAATCTCCTCTTGTTGTTGATTATACTCATGTTGCCTCTTAATCTCCTCTATCTGCTTGTTATAGTCTAACAGAATGCCTTTAAGCTCCATAATTTCAGAATGTTTTAGTTGATTGAGAGGTTGAGCACGAATGGGTATGCAGTAAGCATCATGAGTATTTGGACTAAAACCAACACTATGACTACTTGTGTACAACTGGTAAGGAGGCTGAGCAAGAGTGGGTGGGTGGCAATTATATTATGCATGCTAATTTTGAAAAACCATGGGATTAGAAACAACAACATAATTGGTATGATATGGCTAACATGGAGATGGATAAGTGGCATTTTCATAGTATGGGGGTGGGTATACATGTTGGCTATGAAAATCTGACATTTTTACTCATATGAAATCTAGAAAATGGAATGAATGGATGATTTTTGTAACATACTTGTACTTGATCATACCAAAACTAGTAAACTTGAGCTCAGAGTCACCAGATGTGTTTGATTTTCTACCTTCAAAGGCTAAGATCATTGATACACACACCAAACATCAGGATATATGAATGTACTTTGGACTGAAAAAGTCCAAATTTGTCCCACCGTGCGTGCCAAAAATTGTTATCAATCAGATATGCACCCTATGCTAAGTTATTCAACTTAACTATCTATTGACACATGGGAACACTCCTAGGCCTGTGGGTTGCCTAAACTTGGAGTGAACCTCTAGAGTGACCTGGTTCTCTTAATGATTTTTCCTAATCTAAATGACTTTCTAGGAAAAGGGATAGGAAGTTAACTACAAATAAAATTTTAAACTCTAAACTTTAATCTATCTGAATGCTCTCACCCACAAACAGCCCCTTAAACATAACCTTTCACAATCCCACCAAGAACATTCAATCCAAGAATAATTTATATGAAGGCTCAATTTGGATACAACATATAACCAGATCAAAAGAAATATTTGCATACAATTTCACAGTAATGAGACATGACAAAGGACAAAGGACAAAATGCTGTCATAATGAAACATCAGATCAAAAGCTACAAATTTGAGGCAAATAGATGAAATAGGAAAGATTTGTTGTATAGAACTAGGAGTACATGAAAATCTGGTAAAAACTGAGTAAAAAATAAGTCTACAAACTCTCTACCTGTGCTCAAGAGAGAAGAAACAATAATCTCCAACTCTCTAGAAAAAACTAAGTTTCTCCTATAAATGCCTATAAAATGATCTCTCTGGAAAAGCTGGAAAAAAGCTCCTAAAAATAGTATCTTGATTCATTTTTGAGCTTCCAGAAAAAGCCAAAAAACAAGCCTCCAAAATGACCCCAAAATGCTCTGCAAGGTGGTCCCACCAAAAAACAAGCTTTGTCTACCTAAAAAGACTCTATTTTTGTCCATATCTACCCAAAAGAAAGCAAACCCAAGAAGGAAGATATTGTTTTCTTTAACTGCATAAATACTGAATATTTGAAAGCAATTTATAGACACATTGCTTTAAAACATCATTTACAATGGTTGCAGTTTTAATTCCTGATTTATCTCCATTCAATTTTTTTTGCAAAAATTACAAGGCTTTAATTTTGCCAAGTATATTACATCTTATGAGCACATGATTTTTCTATAAAAATCATAAAAAAAAAAGAAAAATACATCAAGGCATCTATATAGTTGTGCAAAAAATAAAAGCCTATAAGGCTTGTTTTCATCTATCTCTACAAAATAAATCCCTAAGGCATATGGAGACTTTGAAGAAACTAATAGCCCCTAGGGCTTGACCTCTACTCAATTTGCAAACTAAAGGCATCATGAAATTGCTTTGGACTCACTTTCAATATGGCAAAAGGGACCAATGAAGGCTTAAGGCATATGGCCTAGGTTTTGAACACATCAACAAAGCTTTAATATCTCGACGGGTATTAATTGGGCTAGGAAAATAGAAATTGATGTGATAAAAATCATCATCAATTAGGGCATCTATGGAACCCTAATCACAAAACACCCTAGCCCTACTTACTCAGGCTCATTTTTACTTGCAACTTTTTGAGAAGAAGCTCTATGTGCATCGCCATGGCTAGGGTTTGACCCTGCAACTCCTCAATTCCTTACTGCTCCTGAGCATGTTTCTTGGAGGATCTAGCATAGAATAAAAGGTAAGATCTAATGGCGACACACCAGTCATCATCTGTTTGATTTCTCCTTGCATTTTCTAAGATAAAATTGGTGACACACCAGTCATCATCTGTAAGATCTAATGCATTTGATGTCTTGAACTTGTGCAGCCACGTACTTATGTATTCCATTGATAACTGGTACTACTATTTACATTTGATATGTGCATACACTCTAAATGTTCCAATTAGATCTGTCTCATGGCACACATGCTTGGCATCTAGTCTACTGTATCATATGAAATGTAGATATATACATACCACATTGAATTATTGTAGCTCCTCCACTTTACTAGCATGAATATATCTTAACACAACTTAGAACTGCATCGTCATGGTAATAGTTTGATCACTGTATCTATATGGCTCTTGGTTGGTTTTTATTTAGTTTTATACTTCATTGATCTATCTTGATGAATTCACTGCACATACATGGTTATCATTTCATCTCTTGAATTGATGATCATAGATGGGCAATGAACTTTCAAGTTCATGCAATCTCTTGATAAGACACTCTTTCAGTTGAATATGAATAAACATTTCAATTCCATTCCCCTTGAGGTTTAGGGACATCATGCTAGGCTCAACCCTTGTGGGAGCCCACTTTACACCACATGCTAAATTGGTCTTCAAAATAACAACATGATTTCACCTATACCTGCATAGGAAACAAGTATGTTAGTTAAAATCAGTGAAGCTCAATGATTGTTTCTCTTTCAGTTTCTCTTGCATGTGAATGATCTGTATCTGATTTAGTACACTATAGGTAATGTATTATGCCTCTCTTGATAGGCATGCATAGGGAACTCATATCTGGAGCTCTTACAAATCTCTTCCAATCTTGCAGGCTCTTATGAAGATCGGGAGCAAGGAAAGAAAGCAACCTCGGAAACCAAAGGAATTGATTAGGCAATGATGGCTATGATCCTTCCCTTCTTATTTCCAGATGCATATTATATTTCCTATACTTGTACTAGTTCAGCTATTCCCATGGCTTGTGTGGGACATTTGATCAGTTATGTTTTCATTCAATGCAATGTTTATTTCTTTTATGTATCTCATTTGTAAAATGAATAATCATTGTGGTGAAAGGAAACATCTTATCTCTCATGCAATCTTCTGCAATGCAAATGAATGATTAGCTGAATTCTTTTTTCTCTGTTATAACCATGCATCATAACCGAATCCTTCAAACACTCTAACTATGCAAACAAGATATTAGACACATGTTAAAAAAACTTCTCATCTAAAAATGAACATGAATGTACTCCAGCTCTACCAATTTAGGTTGTAGAGAAAATTGGTAACAAATACTATAATGACTGCGGTAGGAACAATTAAGTCTGCTACAGAAATTTAGTCTGCTACTACAAAATAACTTTGTTATGACAATAGTAACATTTTGTGATAGGAATGATAGTTATCAACTACATTAATACAATTTGGTGCGAGCGGTAAATATAGTAATCTGTGATAGTAATAAAATAATCTACAGGAACACAATTATGCTTCAGGATAATAGTCTGATGCGATAGGATAAAATAATATGCTGCTACAGGAAGCACAGAGCTACAAATAAACTGCGAACTCAAAATGAATATCTATAAACCATTTTAGGAAGATCAATTGGGCACTAATTATCTATAACTAGGTTGACAGGATTTAACTCAGATTTCCATAACAAAGCAGAGGCCATTAAGAGTAGAAGTGCTATTAGGAAAGATATAAATGTAGACCAAGGAGAATTATTCAGCTAATGAGAACATCATGCAGGCCCAAACATGAATAACACATGCTGATAAATAGGCCATCCAAGGATATAAAATGGAATGATATGAATTGCAGGCCGATAAAGATCAGATCAAAAGAAATCATAAAAGAGGCTGATGAAATCATGTAAGGAGCTGATATAAGTGCAAAGGCCGATGGGGAAAAAGTATGTAGGTCAAAGAATATTAGATAGACCAAAGAATAGTATATGGCTGATATAATTTCACTATTAAAAATGGTGTGATTATCTTTATGCACAGCGACATGAATTACACAAACCGCTACGACCAACATAGACTATTTTTAAAGAAAACAAACACAGACATATTTATGAGATATATTATATCAATTAAAGGAAGTACCAGGAGTCCACACTCTCTTCACAAAATAATCTCGTTTGTCATTAGCCTTCCTCCTTTTTGCCCTTTGTATTCTTTTTAGCTTTTGTCACGGTTAGTTAATAAAACCATAGCCGAAGCATGAGAAATCATAAATCCATAATCATAATTATAATAAGATCCATCATTAGATCAATTCTCAAATTTATATAATTTCATAGTAATGATAATTTCCTTTTAAGCACATGTAATTATCTAATTGTATTTAATTATAATAAAATATCCAATAATTTGAATTATAAATGAAATAAAAAATTGGGATGTGATAGTTCCCAGGATTGATTCCTATGAGACTTTTGCACCAGTTTCCAAGATCAATTTAATCTAACTTCTCCTTGCCATTGCTACCATCACTAGGAAGTTCATCAGATGGATGCGAAGAGTGCTTTTCTTCATGGTGATCTTCAGAAGGATATATATATGGAGCAACCACAAGGGTTCATCTAGGATCCTTCACTTGTCTGCCAACTTCGGAAGTCTCTCTATGGCCTTAAATAGGCCCCTCAATCTTGGTATGCCAAGATGGACTCCTTCCTTCTGTCAGTTGGGTTCAGTCGATACCATTTTGATCTAAATGTCTACATTTTGTAGCAGGATAATACTCTCACTTTCCTTGTTCTCTATGTTGATGACTTGTTGATTACAGGGAGTTCCTCATCCACCATCAAGGCAATGAAAACTACCCTTCATGATTGGTTTCTAATGTCTGACTTGAGTCTTCTTCACTACTTCTCAAGCATTGAGATCACACAGTCTTCAACTGGTATCCTTCTTTCTTAGCCCAAGTATGCACTTGATATGCTCTCAAGATTTCACATGGCTAATTGTAAGCCTGCACTGACTCCATTTCTATCAGGGGTCAAACTTAAAGCTTCTTGTTCTTCACCTTTGGTGGATGCTACCTTGTATTCCCAATTGGTTGGGAGTCTCATATACTTGACTCACACGAGGCCTGATATTTCATATGTCATGGGCTTGGTCTCCAAGTTCATGAAGGAGCCACATGAGCTTCACTAGAAAGCATCTAAGCAGATTCTTCAATATCTACAAGGCAGTCACATTTATGGGATTCATTATGTAGCGAGTGTGGATATTGACTTGGTGGGATACACAGATTCAGATTGGGTGGGCAATTCTTAGGATCACAAGTCTACTTCAGGGTATTGCTTCTCTCTTGGTTTTGGTTTAATTTCTTGGTTGAGCAATAAGCAGTCTGCTATTGCTCTTTCATCTACAGAGGCTCAATATCGAGGATTAGCTAATGTTGCTACGAAGGCCATTTTGCTTCAACACATTCTCACTGAGTTTGGCATTTCCTTCAAGAAGCCTACAGTCATATTTTGTGACAACCAGAGTGCTATTCAGATCTCTCACAATTTGGCCCATCATCAACAGACCAAACACATTGAGATTCATATGCACTACATTCTAGAGTTGATTCATCAGCAAGTCCTTGATCTTCAGTACTGTTCGACATCAAATCAGACTGCATACATCTTCACCAAACCCTTTACTAAGAGCAAGTTCATTCATTTGTGATCTTCGCTTGGGGTGCGGTAGGTGTCCTCCATTAAGGGGGCTTCTTAGCTCCTTCTTTCCTTCTCTCTCTATTTTGGGGTGTGTAAAGTACTCAAACCATCACAAAAGTTACATGAAGTAAATAATCCACTTAATTACAATATATCAAGTAAAAGAAAAATCCCATATATATGGATCAATAATAGTCATTAAATCCTACAAAAGCACGTGCTTAATCTAGGTGACATCACTATAAAATAATATACAAAGTCCATTGGCTTTCATGCCATAATTTATCCAATAATAATTACAAGTTACAATAAATATGTACAAGTATAATAAATCAAACAACTCTCCAGTCACCATGAACCCATATGGTTCTCCTCCGAGCTAAGAGATGGGAACATGGCTCAGGCACTTTTCCACCCAACCATGAAACAATTACACTTTCCCAGATCCCTTCATGAAATGAAGGAAACCTAGCCTTGCATGAAATGTCTAGCTACCTGGAAACAACTAGTAGGAGGGAATACCCGATGCAACCTAAAGTCTAATGTACAAATCTAAATAATGAAATACAAATTGTCTCACAATAAGATGTGGTGGAGATATATATAAATTAAGTTTTCTAGACAAATATTCATCTTTTTCAATGACTGCTCATTTAGATCTAAACATTTGAAAAAATAGTTACAGGTTCAATTCCCGAAAAGGGGAAAAGCTATCTCTTATAATCCACATTCGGCATCCTAGCCCAAAAGTAACCCAAAACACTCATAGCTAAAAATCTACTTTCTTTTCACAATAAGTAATTAACAACCCATATTCACCTATAAACCATCTCTAATTCCCTTTCCAAAACATCAATCATGAAAACACACTTTTCAAGTAAATAATTTATCATTTGATCATACAAATTGCATTTATAAGGTTATTAAATTGATTTTATTTCCTAAACCATATTTCATGCAAATATTGACAATGATAAGTTTCCTAAGTCAATCAATGACCTTCCTATCACAACTATGATAGGAAGTTAAAAATAAAGCAATAGAACTCAAAAATAGACTTACTGTCACACTAACGACAGTAACTAAATAGATCTGAAACAATATTTAAAAATAAGACACAGCTACAACAGGATCTCTAATACAACAATACAAGATTGCTACATGAACCTTAGGCCGTAGATTACAAGAGTTTTATAGTTTAGATTAAAGGAACCTCTGATTCAACAAGAAAGGCTGTGACATTAATATCATCTACAGGGAAAATAAAATAGGTCAACAAGGCCGATACCATCTTATTATAGATAATAGAAAAAGTAGCTTTCAAGGTTCTAAAATTGTTATAGATTTAATTAACAACGACCAGAATTTATTAGTTATTATTTCAATTGGTTGAGACAATGTCCAAGGAAGGGGCCGATCTACTTGGCATGATATCAAAAAACAAGAATAACAGAGACAAGAACAAGAATGGCGGCAAGATACCCAAAAAGGCCACTCAACTTTCATAATTTGCTTGGAAGAGTTAAAATGAGCAGATAATGAGGTTGGTGACTGTGGACTTGACAAACACAGGCCTGAGTAAATAATCAATGGTCAAAAGGTAGCTATTCCACAAGCTATAGAATAGTAGGTCGAGAAAAATAAAGAGGCTAAACACCCATAACAGAAGATCGATCACAAGGAAAAGCAAAGGGAGAATGACATATACAGAGGGTCAATTCCCAATGGCAAGAAGGATAGAATGCATACCAAAAACAAGAGCATTTCATTGGCCATAATAACTATAGTTTTAACCGTTATAAATAATCATTATTTATTACAAACATAACAACGAAAATACCTAGTTTTCTAAGCTGAACCAGACAGTCAATTCTGCCTTTGTCGCTGGCTACTTCTACTTTTCTGATCTCGCTACCCTTCGCTACTTCCTGTCTCTCCAATTAAATCTTTTATTGTCATTCTTTTTCTCAAAAATAATAATCATCAGTATCTTTTTCTCTGTCCTTTTTTTTAATTCTTTTTTTTCTCTCCTAATCTTGGTGTCCCATTTTTAGGTTTTTGACTGCTTTTAATAACTGAAGATTACCTCTATTTTGCATGAGATTTTCTTTTTCAAAGATCATGAACTTCTTTTTGAAATAGAATAAAATAACTTATTTTATATTTCTATCACTTGCATGATAGTAAATTATTTTAATTCTTTTAATTAGATTCTAAATATAATAATGATATTATTAAGGCAATTTATCTATTTTTAATAAAACACAATCACTCAAAGTAGCTCAAGAAGTATTTTAAATAATAATAATAATAATAATAATAATAATAATAATAATATAATAAAGGAATAATTCAAATACAACAAAATGCGACAAAATGTGATAAAAGATGGGGTTTTTAATAGAAGGCCGTTGTGTTTACAACATAGTTTATTTGATGAAGCAATAAGGGCAAAAAATTGTTTTTTCAGTCAGGAATCTAGAGGTCGAAGGTTTCGACATTCTTGATGGATAGATGTACGGCTTCCTTTTTCTTTCTGGTATGGAAGTGGTGGTACCAATGGTTTCCTCAATAAAAAAGGGTTTTTTCACAAACAGTCATTTTGGGGATGAAGGTAAGGTGGAAAATGGAGGTAAAATTCATCAGGTTTGGAGGGAAAAGTTGGCACCTCGCAAAACTAACTCACATGAAGTAGGCAATGAAATTGCTGCGAGGGTTTCTGATGATATTGTTAATATTCAAATACTTGAAGATTTAGTGAAACCCTATATTCAGGATCTTGCGTCAAGGGCAATTATTGGTAAGGTTTGGAACTCTAACCCCAATTCTGATGATTTCTTTAATTGGATTAGGGTTTCTTGGAAAGGGGTTTCAGATGTCTTTTTTCTCCATAAAGATTTATGTGTTTTTATGGTAATCTTTGAGAATGTTTTGGGACGTGATGAAATTCTCAAGCAAAAAATATGGTTTTATCAAGGAAAGGGAATTTTCTTACAGAAATGGGAACCAAATTTTGACCCAATTAGAGCCAATATGAATTTTGTCCCTTTCTCGATCTCTTTGCACAACTTGCCCCTTGAATAAAAAGATCTTAACATTATTGAATTTTGTGCTAAGAAGTTGGGTTTTTTTTATTAAGCATGATATGTCAAATTTTAAAAGTCTAGATCTGCCAGTAAGATTTTGTGTAATCTTAAATACTTCTTTTCTGTTTCCTAAATTTCTGGAACTCAGATCTAAATTTAGAACTTGGAGACAAGTGGTTTCATTTGAAGACCCTATGACCGTGGAAAAACTAGAATTTCATGAAACTAATTGGGTATGTGAGGATGCGGAAACAAACCAAATTTCTCAGGAAGATTTTGATTCTGTTAACATTGGTGAAGCTTCTCTAAGCTGCATGGTAAATTCTTCTAATTTGAATGAGGGGCAGGAACACAGTAAAGTTTTAACTGATGAATCTTCTTTTGAGTTTGATGTGGGAAAAAGGAAGTTAGATTTCTCTAATAAATTCCCAGATAAGCAGTTTCAAAAAGAAAGCATGAAAAAAGCTCTTCTTCCATTATTGGAAAGGGAGGGAGATTTTTGTTTGTCTAATGTCTATCAAAAGGATGATTCAAACCCATTTAATTTTTCTTTTGCAGAGGAAGAAGCGAAAGATAATGTTGATAAAACTATTCAAAAAGTTACTTCAGATCTTATTGATAAAATTGCGGATGAGGTAATTGCAGAAGAATCTTTTGAAGAGGTAGATGAGGGTTTTTCTTTTTTGAATAAGACTGCTGATTGAAATGTGCCGCTGGAATTTCAATTATCCTCAGAAAAAAGGGATGGGAAGGTTTTATTAGGTGAAGGAATTGGTAATGAGGGTTTAGATTTGGGTCAAAAATTTTCTTTTTCTCATACTTCTTGTCAGGGTTAGGATTCTTCTAGGAAATTTGTGCCCAATGATGAGGATGTAACTGAGGATCTTTCCTGCTTGAAAAAGAATTCTGATTCAAATCTGGTTCATCCAAATCCTTTTTTTTCTAGAGAATGGGGCACTGAAGGACCCATTAGGTGAGGGTTCTGGTAATGAGGTTTTTGATTTTTCTTCAAAATTGTCCATTTCCCAAACTTCTAGCCAGGTTTCTCCTAGTAAACCTGTGCATATCTCTCCTTCATCGAGAGGTCAGAAACCAAAATCTTTTAAAACACAGGAGGAAATTAAGGATGGGTTGCAGGCTACCCTTGAAACCTGTTTGAGATCAGGGAGAGTGAGAATCTCTTCCCCAGAGCAATGAGGATCCTATCCTGGAATGTTAGGGGCATTAATGCCCCTAACAAGAGGCACTTGGTAAATCACCAATTAGATTCTACAGGTGTGGATATTGTTATGCTTCAGGAAATAAAGTTATCTCAAATTCAAGCTGAAATTATTTTCCCAAATTGGTATAAATGGAAGTTTCTCCATTCCCCCTCTCAAGGGGCTTCAGGGGGTTTGGGTATTTTATGGGACAATAATAGTTGTGATACAGATCTTAGATGTTCTACTTAGAATTTTATTCTGGCAAAAATTAACCCCCCTTCCCTAAATTTTTGGTTATTTAATGTGTATGGGCCTACTTCGACTAGTGATAAAAAATGATGTTGGGATATTTTGTCTGCACTTTTAGGGAATTTATCTGAAGAAAAAGTTATTTTAGGAGGAGATTTTAATGCTATTACTTGTATGTCTAAAAAAATGGGTGAAATTTGTCCTCCTTAGAGGGTGATAGATGATTTTAATGAGTTTATCTCAGATAATGTGTTGGTTGATAGTCCTTTATTAAATGGAAATTTCACATGGTCCAACAGAAGGAAGGATTTTTTAAATATTACAGAGAGACTAGATAGGTTTTTGTTCTCTCCTGAATGGTGTCTTGATTCTAAAGTCTCAGGTACTTCTGTTCTTCCTTTTTCTGCTTCTGATCATTTTCCTATTTCTTTCCAACTAGATAAAGGCTTGCATAAACAAAAACATAGATCTTCCTTTAAGTTTCAAGTAATGTGGTTTAGAGATTATAATTTTTTGCCTCTTTTGGAGTCTTGGTGGAAGAATGCTCCTCTTGTGAAAGGATCACAGATGTATTGGCTTAATGAGAAATTAAAATACATAAGGATCAAAATTAAGGAGTGGAATAAATTTTCTTTTGGTAATATATTTACTCAAAAATCCTTATTGCAAAATCAGTTAGAACAGATGAATGATTTTATTATTAAAAATGGTATGGATAACACTTCCTTTGAATGTGTTAAATCTCTCCAATTTAATTTGGAGGAGGTTCTAGCTAGAGAGGAAGTTTTTTGGAGACATAAATCGAGGGAGACTTGGCTTAGAGAGGGGATCGTAATACAAAAATTTTTCATGTCTTGGCTATGGTGAGAAGACATAAAATTTTTATTTGTGCTATTAAAGATTCTCTTGGGAATATTTTGCAAGATAATATCCTAATCTAGAAATAAGGAGTAAATTTTTTTTGAAATCTTCTTTCAAAAGGAAATTTTGAGGTTTTACCTTCAACTGTTCTAGAAGTTACTCAATATATTCCAAGTTTGATTTCACAAGAAGATAATATGGAATTGATGAAACAATTTTCGTTAGAAGAAATTAAGGCAGTGGTTTTATCCTTAGATCCAGATAAAGCTCCTGGTCTGGATGGCTTTACTCCCTTTTTTTTCCAAAAGTGTTGGGATTTTGTAGGTAGAGATGTTTGGTTGGTGTAGAAGAAGCTCGCAAAAATCGTACTACTTTGAGGGAGATTAATTCTACATTCATTGCTTTAATTCCCAAGGTCTTTGCTCCTTTTTCTGATTTCAGACCTATTTCTCTTTGCAATACATTATACAAGATCATTTCTAAAGCTATTACTCTAAGATTAGCTATTCTTATTCCTAAAATTATTTCAGAAGAGCAAGGAGGTTTTGTTCTAGGTAAGGAAACAATTGAAGGTGCCTTGGTGGCCCATGAGGTTCTTCATTCAATTCATGATTAGAAGATTCTTGCTATGTTGGTTAAATTGGATATGTTGAAAGCATATGATAGAGTATCATGGGATTTTTTGATTCAAGTCCTTAAATTTGGTTTTTCTCAAAAGTGGTGTAAGTGGATTTCTTCTTGTATTTCTGGTATAAGTTTTTCAATCTTGATTAATATCTCTCAGTCAAAATTCTTCAAATCTTCTCAAGGGATAAGACAAGGTGATCCTTTGTCCCCTTTCCTCTTTATTATTTTGGCAGAAGGCCTTAGTAGATTGATCATCAGGCAGAATATTCTGGGAAACCAAAAGGGGATTAAAATCCCTAGAGTTCCTTTTGCTATTACTCATGCTCTTTTTGATGATGATACTCTGTTGTTTGGTCAACCTTTGATGTTAGAAGCTAGACATATGAAGAGTGTAATCTCTTTGTATTGTTTAGTTTCGGGATAGAAAGTTAATCAAGAGAAGTCTAATTTTTTTTTCTTTTTTACCTCTCCATTAGTTCAAGAGAGCATTGCAAAATTATTGGGTTTCAAGGTGGATGTCCTCCCTTCAAGATATTTGGGGATTCCTCTTTTTTCAGGTTCAGTTAAAAATATGTTCTAGGATAAACTTATTCAGACTATAAAATCTAAAATTTCCTCCTGGAAAGGTAAATGGTTAACTCTGGCTGGTAAAATCCTTATGATTAAATCAGTCTTGTCAGCAGTGCCTGTGTATATGATTTCAGTGCTTATGGTGCCCAAGACTATCATTTCATGCCTTTATAATATTACGAGGAATTTTTTGTGGAATGGTTCTAACTTGAATGGAAAAAAGATCCCATTAATTTCATGGGATAATATATGTGTTCCAAAGCAAAATGGTGGGACTAGGATCCATAACATTGAAGCATAGAACAAGGCTCTTGGGGCTAAGTTAGTTTGGAATTTGTATGAAAAATCAAACTCTAAATGGGGTAAAATTATGCAAGAAAAATATCTTGACTCTTCATCTCCCGAAAGAATCTTTACTATATTAAATCCAAAGCTAGGTTCCCAGATTTGGAATTTTTTGTTAAAATGCAGAGAGGTGATTTCCCCTTTTTTGTCATGGGTTGTTCAGGATGGAAATTCAGCCCTTTTTTGGGATGATTCTTGGAATAGTTATCATCCTTTATCAAGTATAGAGGGTCTTCAAGAAATTAAGACCTTTTTGTGTTAGGCTCGGGGTTCAAAAGTTAAGGACTATATTGTGGCTGACTCTTATTTAGCCATTAATAAAGTTGTTTGGAAATTTTTTGATGATATTCCTATTCCTATAGAACAAAAGGTTTTGCTATGGAACATTATGGAGGAGAGGAGAGTTTTTATACTAGGAGGGAAGGATAAACTTATTTGGGTCCCTTCAAAGTCTGGAAGATACATAGTCAAACAAGGTTATCTAAGTATCATTAGTAAGGATTGTATTTCAGCTACTAATTGGCCTTATAAGCTTTGTTGGAGTGGTTCTTGCTTGCCTAAAGAAGGGGATTTTGCTTGGCTAGCTTTGAATAATAGAATCCTTACTAGTGATAGGTTAGTCAGGCTGGGTATTGCTAATTCTTTTGCTTGTCCTTTTTGTTCAGAAGTTGAGGAAGATGTGAACCATTTATTGCTAAATTGTCATTTCTCTTCAAAAGTTTGGTACTGGCTACTTTCAAAGTTATGTTGGCTTGAGGTCCCCTCCCTCTTTCTCTCCTTCAAGTTTTCCAAAGCTAGCCAATTTTGTTTATGGATTCTGCTTTCTCTACTTTGTGGATAGTTTCATCGAGCATTTTGATCTAGATTTTGTGGTTAGAAAGGAATAGCAAAGTTTTTAGAAAAGTTGAAAATCCTGTAGATTCAATTATTGTCAAAATTGAGAAAATGATTTTGAAGGTAGTCTTAGCTTCTCTTCTTTTCAAAAAATCCAGTTCTTTAGTTTTTTCATCTTGGGATGATTTAATGTTAAAAAATTGGAAGTTTTTACTTTTGCCTAATTCCATTTGTTTTGGTAATGGTAGTAAAATAGATAGAAGCTCCGTTAAGTGGATTCCTTCGCCTGTGTCTTATGTAAAATTGAACTTTGATGGTGCGAGGAGTAATCCTAGTGCCTCTTGCGCTGGCTGTGTCCTTAGAGATCATAAGGGATCAGGTTTTAGAGCCTTGTTAGTAAAGCTTGGTGTTTGTTCAAATAATGAGGTAGAGGCTTTGGCACTTGTAGTAGGTCTTAATCTTGCATTGAAATATGAAATTTCTAATATCATTGTGGAAGGGGATTCTTTAAATATTATAAGGGCCTTTAGTCTCAAATCTTCTCCAAATTGGAAAATTGATTACATCTTACAATATGGGAGGAAGCTGCTTGACCATTTTCAATCTTTCAAAATAATTCATACTTATAGGGAAGGAAATATGTTAGCAGATTTTTTAGCAAACCATGCTTTTGGTCTAATTGATTCTAATATGGAATGGGATTCTAATTCCATTTTGTTGCTACCTGGAATTACTTGCATTTTGGCTAAGGAAGGACTGAGTTAGATAGTTTCTATGCAAAGTGTTAAGTGATAAGCTGAGTATATTTAATCGAATGTTTTGTCCTAGCCCCTAAATTTAGACCTCTTTTATCCTGTGTTTTATCTTAGATTTTTTGGCATGTTTTTAGTTGCTTTTAAGTTTAAAAAAGACTTGTTACTGGCTGTCATCACTTCTCGAGATAAGGATGGCTACGTTCTCTATGAAGTATGCTTGCATTTATTTCTGTATGCAGGGTGGCAGATTTCACATAATGGTATATCTTGTCAAGAATAATTACATTCATTTAATCTTGAGGGTCATTTCCTTTATATTCCCCTCTTTGGCACGATATTTTCTCACATTTGCAAGCTTCATTTTTTCCTGTAGTCTTCTAACCTAGTTTTTTCAGGATCTAAGAGTTGTATTTTGTAATCATGGGCTTGGTTCAGAGAAATAGAAGAGTTTTCATGCCAATCCAGAATTGGGAACGACCTTCCTTAAGTCTCCTCAATCCAAATTCCTTGTTAGAAGTTTTTAAAATTTATGAAGTTTTTGTAGAAAGAGCCATTGTTCAGGTTTGTGGTATGCAAGTTTTTCATTTTCCTAGAACTATCTATTCGTCCCAAGTAGTTTCGCATTTCCTTTCAAATGCCATGGATTTATTGCAAAATAATAATCTGGTAAGGAATTTGGGCATTCTATTTGTTCAAGATACTTACTTTCCTGTGGAAAATTTTAATGAGGCTATAGAGGATTACGATTTGTATATGGGTTCTGCTCTTATTGGTGGTCTGTTTGATTGTAGGGAAATATTTTGCCATCTTGCCCTTCATTGTCTTTTCAGTTCTATGCTGCATGACCTCTAAAACAATTGTGTTCTGTCATTTCAAAATTGCATACATTGTCATAGAAGAGAATTGGGGAGATAGTTGGTAGAAGATGCTTCTGAGATTTTCAATGCCCTTTCTTTTCTTCTGCATTATAATCCCCCTCCACCACATCTCAGCCGGCAGAAGAAGATGAAGTGAACCTTTGACAACATGGCTTCATTGTTGAAGGATTATTAGCTGACAACTAAAAGTTTTTTCCTTTTTTGGGTATTTTTGCTTATGATATACTTGGGCAGTATCTTGTGAAATTCATGGTCAACTTGTCTTAAGACCATTGTAATAGCGATTTTTGACAAAAAAGGTCAATCTTGTAATATCCTTGAACTTTATATGGTCAGACTCTTTTTTTGAGTCTTTTATGTAATAGTTAGGCTGTTTTTAAAGGCTATAACCGGAGGTTTTCTTCGCCTGATTCTTTCTTGCCAGTATGCCTCGTTGAATCAGGGTTTTGTAATTTTTTTCTTATATATATATATTAATATATTTTAGTGGCTTTGCCACTTTTTCTTTAATAATAACAATCATAATAATAATAATAATAATAATAATATATCTATTGTAATTTAAACATAATTGTTTTAAGTCTAAATCAAATATTGTTTTTCAAACTATAATATTTATATAAAAAGGAAAACACTTATTGTTATTTATTATTAAATAATATAAAATACACTATTTTAAATATAAATCACAAGAACATTAATATTTATGACTAAATCATGCATTAAAAAAGACTTTCTATAGCAATTAAAACTCATTATTTTTCTAAGTATTAAACATAAATCACATTCATTATCCATACAACAATGCATATTAAAGCCATAAAATGTAATATGAAACTATGTGAGTGTGTGAGTGCATTAGGGCTATCCATCACAAACAGTTCTTGCCAAGTGGCTAGAACATCTCTACCTCAACCATGTTCTTGTCTTCGACGAGTACCTGCATTCATTCACACTCAACTTGATGTCAATAGATTAGTTCCCCAAAATATAGCTGGAGCAAAACATTATAATCTCATCGATAATATTTAATAATAAATCAACTTTCTAATTCAAGCAAATATAACATCACGATAGTTACCTTCACACACGTGGAATTTACTCAAAGTAAAACAATCATAGTAAATGTTCACTAATCTAGAATAATTTTATAGTCCATAAAACAAGATGTGACATCCTTCCCAACTAGGAAGAGACATCATCCCGAAGTCTTATTACACAACTAAAAATAATAATGTATCAATCTACCACCAACAATGTATCCAAAGTATCATAAAATAATAATAACAACTCAAAGTATCATAATCCATGCATGAATAAGAAATCTAATCTATATCCTGAAATGAGGAAAAGATTTATCAATCTCCTCCACATCCTCCCATGTGGCACTATCCTCTGAATATTGGTCCCATTGGACCTTATACTGCATCACATCCCTGCTATGCAACTTAACGTTGCACCTATCCAAAATTCAAGTGGGCTCCACCAACACTACTTCTAGATCCTAAACCTGAAAAGCACACCAATCAAGAATGTGTGATGCATCAGGATGATAAAGCTTAAGTAAGGACACATGAAAAACATTATGGATTCTGGCAAGTGCAAGTGGTAGAGCAAGTAGAGATATATGCTATAGGATTGATCACTTTCAAGACATTGAACAATCCTACAAATCGAGGAGCAAGTTTGGATGCTTTGCCAAACAAAACTAATATCTTCTAAGGTTTGACCCTCAGGAAGACTTTGTCACCAACTAAGAATTGTCTAGGCATCATGTTTCTATCTGCATGGCTCTTTTGATGATCTAAAGCTTGCTTCAATTTTTCTTTGATCAATTTGATCTGATCATCCATTTCCTTTAACATATCAGGACCAATCACTATTTTGTTCTCCACCTTATCCCAACCAATAGGTGTTTGACACCTACATCCATAAGAGCTTCAAACAGTGCCATTCCCAAAGATGCATGGTATGAATTGTTGTATGCAAACTCAACCAATGGATGATACTCTTCCCATTTATATTGTTGATCCATACAATACATTCTGAGAAGGTCTTCTATAACTTGATTGACTCTTTCTATTTGACCATAAATTTGAGGATGATATGCCGAACTAAAATTCAACTTTGTTCCTAATGCTGCATTAAGAGTTGTCCAAAACCTGGATGTCATGCGAGTGTCTTGATCTAAAATGATCGTCTCAGGCACTCCATGCAATCAAAAAATCTCCTGAACAAACTTCTTAGCTAATACCAAAGAACCATTTGAAAGATTTTCTAGAATAAACATTGCTACCTTTGTCAACTTGTCCACAACCACTAAGATGGCATTGTGTCGATTCTTAGACATGGGCAACCCTTGAATAAAATCCATACTTATCACTTGCCACTTATCCTCAAGAACATTGTACGGGTACAACAATCCTTCTAGATGCACATGCTCAGCTTTGACTCATTGGCACTCCAAACATTGAGCCACAAATTCTATAACATCCCTTTTAAGTCTAGGCAAAAAGTATAAAGGTCTCAAATCTTCAACCATCTTGGTCACTCCAGGGTGCCCCGAATATGGTGTGTTGTGGGTCTCCTCAAGCACTAACTTTCTCAATTCTCCTAAGTTAGGAATATACATCCTTCCCTAATATATCAAAGTCCATTTGACTCAATCACATAGCCATCAAACCTATGATCTAAGGGGTCTACTTCCAAAGCTTGCTTCACTCTTTTATAATGCTCATCCCTTCGAAGATTTTGAATTACTTTCTACTTCAAATTGGATCTCATTGTAACCATGGCAGCCAGATTGCTTCCTCTACTAAGAGCATCTACTACTCTATTCTCCTTTCCTTTTATATACTCAATTCCAAAATCATACTCACTAAGGAATTCTAAACAACTTCTCTGTCATGCATTAAGGATAGTTTGAGTAAATATATACTTGAGCCTTAAATTATTTGTCTTTAACTCAAAGGGCTTACCTAGAAGATAATGCCTCCACATCTATAGTGCATGAACTATGGTGGCTAACTCAAGATCATGCGGTGCATAGTTTAACTCATATTGCTTTAACTTTCTTGACTCATATGCAACCACTTGATCATTCTGCATCATCACTCCTCCTACTTCTTCTCTGGAAGCATTAGTTATAACTGTAAAGTGACCATTAGGATCTGGTATGGTCAAGATAGGAGCAGTTGTGAGCTTTTGCTTTAGCACTTGGAAAGTTTTCTCACACCTTTCTGTCCATTCAAACTTCTTACCCTTCTTTTGTAGAGAGGTAATTGATTTTTCTATAGTTGAGAAACCTTCCACAAAATTTCTATAATAACTTGCAAGTCCCATAAAACTTCTGACTTCTGTCACACTCTGAGGTGTAGGCCATTCCATTATCACCTTAATCTTCTCAGGATCAACTACAATCCCTTTTGCCAAGATCGCATGACCAAGATAGTGCACTTTATCTTGAAAGAATGTACACTTAGATAGATTACCATAAAGCTTCCACTCTCTCAAGCACTATAAGGCTATCCTCAAATTCCTTTCATGCTCTTCTGCTGATTTAGAGTATATCAATATATGTCATCAAGGAAGATCAACACAAAATCATCTAAACAATCTCTGAATATGCTATTCATCAAATTCATGAAGGCTAATAGAGCATTAGTCAACCCAAATGGTACCATTGTGAACTCGTAGCAACCATATCAAGCTCTAAAGGATGTTTTAGAGATGTCCTCATCCTTAATCTGCAATTAGTGATAGCTGGATCAAAGGTCTATCTTCAAGAACACCATAGCTCCTTTCATTTGATTGAAGAGCTCATCTATTCTTGGGAGTGGATACTTGTTCTTTATAGTATCTTTGTTAAGCATCCTATAATCAATGCATAACCTCAAAGTACCATCCTTCTTCTTTACAAATATAACCGGCGCACCCCATGGCAACACACTAGGTCTAATGAACCCTTGATTTAGCAACTCTTGCAATTGTGCTTTAAGCTCATACAGTTCTGTAGTAGTCATCCTATAGGGTGCCTTAGATTGAGGCTCAGTCCCTAGTAGCAAATCAATCAAGAAATCAAATTCTCTCTTTAGTGGTAACTCTATCAACTCCACAGGGAATACATCTCAAAAATCTCTTAGGATTGGGTAGTCATTGAATGTTGGTTGTTCATTGTCAAGGTCCTTTACTTGGACAACATAAATGGAACACCCTTTCCTCTTGGCTTTCTTCAATTGCATAGCTGAGATTTTTCTAAGCTCTAAAGGTCTCTTAGATCCAATAATTTCCACCTAATTTCCCATGTCATCCAAACATCTAACAACTTTGTCTTCACAGTTTACTAGAGACTTATGTTCAGCTAACTAGTTGATTCCTAGAATCACATCATGAGACCCTAAAGGTGCTACATATAGATTAACTTGCATTTGAAAACTTGGGAGCTCTTATTCACTACATGCTAGACATGAGTCTACTCTCTTCTCTACTCTATTGCCATATTGTACCATCCAAGAGTTTTCCATATGCCTAGGTCTAATAGATAAATTAGATACTACTCTAGGATCGTCAAAGTAGAAACAAGTGGTCCATAGAGCTTACCTTGAAACAGTATAGGTACTTCCTGAAAGTTAGCTTGCCGATTGTCCATTGCGGCATGTACTGATGTTGAGGTGCTCCTTACTGATTCCTGTTTCCTCTTCCCGTTGATCTCTAGGGACATGAATTAGCATAATGCTCTCCTCCACAAACATAGCATCCACCCTTAGGTGCTTTCAGTCCTTCAGTCCTTTCCCGCTAATTGTTGTTTCGATTGTTATAGACAGCTCCTTTGTTTCCTCCACTTCCATCCTGAGAGCTATTACATCTCTTCAAATTCATGATCTATCGATTTCCATTACCTTGATTGTTATTTTGATTATAATTTTGTTGGTTATTTTGAGGTCTTTTATTGGCAAACGTCACATCTCTCTGCTTACGTTAACTAGCTTCTTGCTACAGCTTCTGCTCTTATTTAATTGCTTTCTCAAAAACTGCATCCATAGTGAGTGGATTATGAATGTCTACCTCTGCTCCAATATAGGGTCTTAAACCTAATATAAACTTCCTGATCTGAAATATCTCGTCCGTCTAGTACTGTGGAACATACTTAAGTAGATGTGAGAACCTCTCCCAATAATTGGTTACAGACATACCTCCTTGAACCAAATTCTAAAACTCTATCATCTTCTTGTCGAAGAAGAGCAGTCGTAACCACCTTTTCCTGAAAAGCTACAAGAAAATTTCCCAAGTTATTTCACCAAGTAACAGTTTCTTATCTACCTTCTCATTGTCCCACCATGTTGTTGCTTCACCAATCAACTGATATGATCCCCACATTGCCTTCATGTTGTCAGAGAGGTTTCAGAGCTCAAAGTATTTCTCCATTTCTATTATCCATGCCTTAGCTCCATCTCCAATTATCTTTCCATCAAATTTGGGCAGTGAGACCTTCTTGAGGTCTTTTCCCATCTCCTCTACAATCCTTACTCAACTGTTAGCATTCTCTCCAATCTCAGGAACCTAGATTTCTATCCTTGGGTTCTCATTCTGTGCCTCAGCCCTTGGGTTCTCATTTGCATTTGCACCTCCTGGGTTTTCATTCTGATTCTGCTCTCTATGATTCCCTCTGATCTCCTTCTCAAGAGCATTCATTCTCATGTCCTGTTAGGTCAAGAGAGAAAGAATACGGTCTAATCTTCCATCAAGTGATCATTATTAGTACCTCCACAGTTTCTTCTATTTTGACCACTTCCTGATCCTCCACTATGATGAGTGTTTGTAGTATTCATGATGAATAATCTACATCAAGTTCACAACTTAGCATAATAGTCCCAAATAGGCCTTAGTGTTCAACCTAGAGCTCTGATACCAAATGTAAAGTACTCAAACCATTGCAAAAGTTACATGAAGTAAATAATCCACTTAATTACATCTCAAGTAAAAGATAAATCTCATAAATATGGATCAATAAAAGTCATTAAATCTTACAAAGAGCACATGCTTAATCCAATTGATAGCACTGTAAAATAATATACAAAGTCCATTGGCTTTCATGCCATAATTTATCCAATAATAATTACAAATTACAATAAATATGTACAATAAGTATAATAAATCAAACAACTCTCTAGTTGCCATGAACCCACATGGTTCTCCTACGAGCTAATAGATGGGAACACGGATCAGGCATTTTTCCACCCAACCATGAAGCAATTACACTTCTCTAGATCCTTTCATGACACGAAAGAAACCCATCTCTGCATGAAATGTCTAGCTACCTGGAACAACTGGCAGGAGGGAACACCCGATGCAACCTGAAGTCTAATGTGCAAATCTAAATAATGATATGCAAATTATCTCACAATAGGATGTGGCAGAGATATATAAATAAAGTTTGCTCAACATATATTCATCTTTTTCAATGACTGCTCATTTAGATCTAAACATTTGAAAAAATAGATACAGGTTCGATTCCTGAAAAGAGGAAAAGCCATCTCTAATAATACACATTTGGGATCCTAGCCCAAAAGTAACCCAAAGCACTGATAGCTAAAAATCTACTTTCTTTTCACAATAAGTAATTAACAACCCATATTTGCCTATAAACCATCTCTATTTCCCTTTCCAAATCATCAATCATGAAAACACACTTTTCAAGCAAGTAATTCATCATTTGATCATACAAATTGCATTTATAAGGTTATTAAATTAATTTTATTTCCTAAACCATAAACCATATTTCATGCAAATATTCACAATGATAAGTTTCCTAAGTCATTCAATGACCTTCTTGTCACAACTGTGACAGGAAGTTAAAAATAAAGCACCAGAACTCACAAACAAACTTACTATCACACTAACAACTATAACTAAATAGATCTGAAACAACATTTAAAAATAAGATACAGCTACAAGAGGATCTCTAATACAACAATACAAGACTACTATAGGAACCTTCTGCCTCAGATTACAAGAGTTTTATAGTTCAGATTAATGGAACCTCTGGTTCACCAAGCAAGGCTGTGACAGTAATATCATCTACAGGGAAAATAAAATAGGCCTGCAAGGCCGATACCATCTTATTATAGAGAATAGAAAAAGTAGCTTTCATGGTTCTAAAACTATTATAGATTTAATTAACAATGCCTAGAATTTATTAGTTATGGTTTCAGTTGGTTGAGACAACATCCAAGGAAGGGGCCAATCTACTTGCCATGATATCAAGAAAACAAGAATAGTAGAGACAAGAACAACAACAACAACAAGATACCAAAATAGGCCGCTTAACTTTCATAATTTACTTAGTAGAGTTAAAACAAGCAGCTAAGGAGGTTGGTGATGGTGGACTTGGCACATGCAGGCCTGAGTAAATAATCAGTAGTCAAAAGGTAGTTGTTCCATAAGCTATAGAATAGCAGGTCGAGCAAAATAAAGAGGCCAAACACCAATAATAGAAGATCGATCACAAGGCAAAGTAGAGGGAGAACAACATATACAAAGGGTCAATTCCCAACGGCAAGAAGGATAGAATGTAGACCAGAAAAAAGAACATTTCATTGGCCATAATAACTATGGTTTTAACAGTCAGAAACAATCATTGTTTATTGCAAATATAACAAGGAAAATACCCAGTTTTCTGAGCTGAACCAGACAATCGATTCTGCCTTTGTTGCTGACCACTTCTACCTTTCCAACCGCCGCTCTTCGCTGCTTCCTATTGCTCCAATTAAATCTTTTCTTGTCACTCTTTTTCTCAGAAATAATAATTGACAGTATCTTTTTCTTTGTCCTTTTTTTATTCTTTTTTTTACTCTCCTAATCTTGGCATCCCATTTTTAGGTTTTTGACTGCTTTTAATAACTGAAGATTACCTCTGTTTTGCACATGAGATTTTCTTTTTCAAAGCTCACAAATTTCTTTTTGAAATAGAATAAAATAACTTATTTTATATTTATGTCACTTGCATGACAATAACTATATATATTTTTGTCATTTGCATGACAGTAAATTCTTTTAATTTTTTTAATTAGATTCTAAATATAATAATGATATTATTAAGGCAATTTATCTATTTTTAATAAAACACAATCACTCAAAGAAGCTTAAGAAGTATTTGAAATAATAATAATGATATGTATATCTATTGTAATTTAAACATAATTGTTTTAAGTCTAAATTAGATAGTGTTTTTCAAACAATAATATTTATATAAAAAGGAAAACACTTATTGTTATTTATTATTAAATAATATAAAATACACTATTTTAAATATAAATCACAAGAATGTATTAATATTTATGACTAAATTGTGCATTCAAAAAGACTTTCTATAGCAATTAAAACTCATTATTTTTCTAAGTATTAAATATAAATCACATTCATTATCAATACAACAATGCATATTAAATCCATAAAATGCAATATGAGACTATGTGAGTGTGTGCGTGCATCAGGGTTATCCATCCCAAACAGTTATTGCCAAGTGTCTAGAACATCTCCACCTTAACCATGTTCTCATCTTCGACGAGTACCTGCATTCGTTCACACTCAATTTGACATCAATAGGTTAGTTCCCCAAAACTTAGCCAAAGTAAAACATTATAATCTCATTGATAATATTTAATATTGAATCAACTTTCCAATTCACGTAAATATAACATCAGGATAATTAACTTTACATATGTGGAATTTACTCAAAGTAAAACAATCATAGTAAATGTTCACTAATCTAGAATAATTATATAGTCCATAAAACGAGATGAGATAGGGGCTTACTCTCTTTTGTGGGTGGCTACTTCTCTTTTGAGGGGAATTCATTGTACATGGGTACCTCATCAAGCTTCATTTGTCAGAGTCCATCTCTTTACCCACCTAAGCTACGCTTAAGGGGGGTGTTAGTGTAGGTTTTTATTATTTTTCATAAGTTTTTCTCTACATATTTATTTAAGCTTTCTTAGGTTAATAAAGCATGTTTTATTAGGTGAGTGGATTATGAGGTGTCACCTTCCTACATGTGAGGAACCATTAGCTATCTTGGGAAGATGCTTTTCTATCTTTAGTCCGATAGATAGTTGCTCCTCATTGGTTGGTGTTTCCACCTCCTCCCTCTCCATGGTCTATATAAGCATGTTACCTAACTTGTATTTTCATTCGATATTAGAGATAAATATCTAATACTATTTTTTCATTTGATCAGTTCACATCATACTCTTAGTATCATTGTTATGCTATTTCAATTGCTTTTGCATTTACAATTTATGTTTCTAACTCTTTCAATTGTTTCTAGGTTAATTCTAACAATCCCTAACCCTAATTTTATTAGTATGTCTAGTTCATCCATAGACCTAACGCTAATTCTAACTAAAACCATAATTATAACCTTAACATTTTTGGATATATATTTGCCCTAATCGTAACACTAATTCTACAGATAACCTTAACCCTAATTCTAGCCCTAACCCTAAAGCTAATTCTAACCCCAACCCTTTGGTTATTATATTTTCCCTGATTCTAAATTAATTTTGTATTGTAACCCTAACCCTAATTATATCCCTAACTCGAATTGTATCGGTAACCTTAATTCTATCCTTAACCCTAATCCTAATTATAACCCTAATTGTACCCCTAATTCCAATCCTAACCGCAATTCTAATTATAATCATAACTCTAATTCTAACAATAAATATCCCTAACCCTAATTGTATCAATAACCTTAGTTATTTCCTTAACCCTAATCCTAATTATAACCTTGATTGTAACCTTAATTCTGACCCTAACCATAAGCCTAATTATAATCATAACTCTAATTCTAACCATAAATGCAAATCTAATTGTATCCCTAACCCTATTTCCCCCCTCTCTCTCTCTTTCCTATCTATATCTCTATCTTTCCCTCTCTATTTATATCTTTGTTGTCTGTCTTTCTCTTCATGTATATATCTTTTACTCTCTCTCTATATCTCTATAGTTGATGTGATTAGGTGTGTTGATTTTTTCCAATAAAATTAAATTTTATTTTTTTCTTTGTAGGTATAAAAATTATTACTTTCATTCCTAATTTCTTTTATTTATTTTTTATGCATGACTATTCTTAAATAATATTTTTCTCAATAGTCAAAGGTAAATTTTAACTATTAAAAATAGGACAAATATTTATTACCTTTTAGTGTGGATGAAATATAAAATTGCTACTAACAATTTGATAATTAAATTGGATGATGTTTGAGTTCCCTAACATAATTATAATTAATTTTTTAAAATTATTAATAATATTTAAAGAAGATCCAATTAACCAATAGACATGTTAAAAAAAAAACTTTATTGCAATCATACTATCTATACATTTCACCATTGAGTCTAATTCATGTTCAAATATTCATTAAGTTTTATCATTTTCAAAACAAAAGCTAATAATTTATCAACTAAATAAAATATGTTGAGAGATATCCTTCTCTATTTTAGATTTGGGAGTTTACAAATGTCAAATAAAAAAGGTAGGTTTTTAAGGGAAAAGAAAATACATATAAGCTAATTCATGTTAAAACTTTTTATCTCATAGCTAAGAATTAAAGCTTCTAATTACCATCAAATTATCCTTTACAAATATATTTTTATGTTATAGATATATTTTTTAAAACCATGCACTATATGATCTACATATGTTTCTTCATGTATTCATAAATTGTGCGATAATCTTAACTCACACATTGAATTGAAGGAAATATATTCACAAAGACTTGAATATTTTGCTAAGACTACCAAAACACCCCATTTTGTTTTAAGTGAATATACTATTTCTAACACCAAGGACTTGAGTACCATGCATTTGCAATTTTTCCAATCATCAATGCATTTTCAATTGATTGAAATTAATCCTTAAATATAAGGATAAGTTTTATTATTATTTATGAAAATTCAAATAAGGCTTTCCTAATGGAAATTGGCATGACACAATTTAATTAATATTCTTATGTGTTAGGTATAATGTTTGTAACATAAAATATTATTGAAAATTAGGATGTGTAAAATTGAGAATAACATTATTGCAAAATATGGCATGCTTCAAATCATGATTCTAGTTAATCAAGTTTATACATATATACTCCATCATTATATTCCAATACATCCATACACATTGTATTGGATCCACATTATTTGTAAGTTCACACATTTATATTCAATTTTCCAAATAATTAACTCTAAATATGCTATTCAACTTTTATTTAAATATTTCATATATATAAAAATAAAATACACCCATTTATAGATTTCATATATGTACACCTACTTACTAATATCCTGACCATCACCCACATATATAATTAGCATACCTATATTTAAAAAATATATCTAAAGTACGCCGAGAAAAAGATTAATTAATAAAGAGTGCAAAGTGCCTATATAAGAATATAATGTTCATACGGCTGTGCTTAAACAACACACACTAAGCTTTGACTTGCTTAGGTGGCTGGTGGGCCCCTTCTCTTATTAACAAATTAACAAAATAGAGTAAGAGAAAGGGCCAACCAGCCACCTAAGCAAGTCAAAGCTTAGTGTGTGCTATTTAAGCCTAGCCTGTTCATACCAATCAAAACACTTAATGATTACTTATATAAAATAAGATACGAAGAGAAAACCTAATGGCTACTCCCCCTTCATTTTTTGCTCTCTTGTTTTTCCTTTTTGAGGAATGACAATGATGGGAGCTTTTCCATGGAGCCTAATACCCAATAGAGTAGTTGCCCAAAGAATAAAATTGCTAGAGGTTGTTAGCGGCAATAAATAAGTTAGGTGTGGGTTTCACATCATTCCAATTGCCTGCCTTAATGTTGCAAACTTGAAGGCCGCCATAGTCATCTTCGTGTAGAATGGTAAGGCTTCCCAGATCCTTGTGAGGACTTATTTATACGCATGAGCACCTTCCCAAGCTTGCAAGAATTACTTGGTGTTCACTTATTAAAAAATTGCATCGTCCTAGATGTATACTCTTCCATAGTTTGGCTTCTCGGAAGGCATTCAAAATTCAAAGGAAGTTGTTGTGGTAAAATAGAAGGATTTTGTTGTGTCTATGGAAGAAGTTATTATGGTAAAATAGAAGGGCAATGATAACAATTTTGTACAAGATTCCATTCAAATTTATAAAATAAAAACTCTATTTTTGGGAGATAGTAGAGGCAGCCACCTTGGAACAGGTGTAATAATATTCTGGTAATGCTGCCAACATTTATTTTTTAACATGCTTTTCTATTTTAAAATAAAACGTCAGAAAGGAATTGTCTATATTAGAAAATTAGAAATGAAACCCCAGAATCATAATTAATACCCACTCTTAATTAATATTCACTTTTAGTTTTTAATTTTTTTTGCTTGCTTCAAAATGTTTTTTTTTTTTTTCATTTTTATTTACACCAAAAAAATGAGGACTCTGTCCTCCACCCTACTGCAACTGTAGTACGCCTCTTGTCCTAATAATTTACTATTACATTTGTTTTAAATACACTACTCAAACCTACTCAAGCTACCCTAATAATTTACTATTACATTTTTTTTAAATACACTACTCAAATCTACTCAAGCTAAGCATTTAATAATGAGTGTCGCCATTCGACAAGCAATCCATCTTCTTAATTAGTTATTTTAAAATCCAACTTTTTTCAATTTCATCCCCGTCAATCTAGCGCCCTAGGTGGGAAGAGCTTAACCAGCTGGTGCGTTATAAATGACAGGCTAGTTGAACTCCGTACATCGTACACTGGCGAACAACTTACAGTCTGCAAGCAATACAGATGAGATCTCTATTGTCGACTGTGTTGGTCGAGTGCGTAAATGAAGTTGACTGTCTCAGTCACCCAGATTTCCATACAGTTGGTGAGTTACAACTCACGAGCTGTTTACGTGAGGCGCCCTAGGTGCCATCGGATTTCTAACTAAAATATTATATTGGCATAATGCACATGCATATAATGAGAATTGAATTGGCCTTTTATTATTATAAGGAGAGGAGTTGAAAGATTCCATAATTTCCATGTAAAGAAAATAAAAAATAACAAATAAGATTCCATAATTTTAAAATATATGAAAGGATGCATGAATGGCATATCCACTACCATCAAATATTTATGGATATATTATCAAATATTTGTTATATTTGTCAAATATACTAGCATACCTATATTTAAAAAATAGGGGCAAGAAGGATATCACCTAATTATAACTATATTATATAATATTATAATATAGATTAAATATATTTATATTTGATTTGTAATAAAAGTTTTTTTATTGATTCAATTCAAAAAGTACATAAATGGCCAACCATGGCCAGCATACAAAATCCATGGTCACTATGCAAAAATTCTAAGAACTAATATGAGCACCAAATTTGGTTTGAGAACATAATTGCAAATTAGTCTTATTCCATTCTAGCTTGACAATTTTCTTTTTCTTATTCTGCACTTCCTGCAAACCCTCCCCATCCACTTTCTGTTGCATTTTAAAGGTATCCATACTTTCAACCTGTGGAGTACTCCTACCATCTCGATCCGATGAACTCCCCACACCCAGCTGAAGATCGCCTGTAGAGGGGTTTGAATTTTCCTTATCTGATTGGAAACATTGCATATGTGCTGCACTCACTTCTAAAGAAGGTGCTGAAGATTGATGTGTCTTAGCTATCTCTATCCTGACTTTTGGGGAGGGCTCAGGCTTTTGCAAGGGCTCAACTTTCTCCTCTTTTATCTTTGACGGGGTTGTGATTGAATAATGATGAGGAAGAGCCTAATATCCCACCATGACTGCTGAGTTGAATTTTTGATGATTCTAGAGTAGGAATTTGCCATATCCCCAGTCTCAAAGCACTTCTTGTAGTGGAAGGGTATACCTTCGTAATCTAGAAGTTGCATCCAGCTGCGGTTAGCAAACTAGAATGTAATGTATGTGGGAAGGTCTCTTGAGACATCCATATCTACCAAGATGCGGGCAAAGGTTGTGTGGATTAAATTAGTTGTGTTTGAATCCACTACTAAGAATTTTCCCAAAGATTCACCAATGGCTTGAAAGCAATCTGCAAACTAGAATTGTACGGGAAGATTTGGAAGACGAATCCAAATAGGTTTTATAGAGAAAACTGCAGTTGTGGGGTTAAAATTTGGAAACCATGGTTTAAGGAGGAGTATGCTTTTCCCCCAACATCATTTCTCTTGCAGAATTACATCCCTATCCTGAACACAATCAAACATCACAATAAAAAATCCCTAAGAACAAGGGTAAATTTCTACATTACCTTTGAATGAGGGTTGCCAAGCCCTTGAGATCTAGTCATACATATCTGGTAGCTTTGGCCAAAGATGATTGAATTGGCCAATCAAACCATTTGATGCAAAGTACTGTTCACCAACATGGACCTCCTTTTTTAGTTTCTCCAAAAATACTAGAACAAGGGGGGAAGATGCCTTTTTTATGAGGGTTTTTGGACAGCTTGTGGAGTTCCCGTACCCCATGGAGACCGAGTTGTCCTTCAATGGCCAAACATCCCAATGCTTAAAATTAGGGTTAGAATAAAGTTTTAATCCAATTAGGGTTATGGTTATGTTTATAAATATAGTTACATTTAATGTTTTGTTCATGTACCAAATTATGGTTAAGGTTAGGGTTAGGTTTAGAGTTAGGGTTTGAATGAAGGTAAGGTTTAGAATTAGGGTTTTGTTTAGGGTTATATATAGTGTTAGTCTTATAAAAAATGGTAAGTTTGATCTTATGACTATGGTTAGAACTAGGGTTAGATTTAGAAAGAAAGTTTTGATTAAGCTAAGAACCAAGGTTAGATTAGAATCAGGGTTAGATTGAGGGTTATGACTGAAATATGGATTTAGGTCATAATGACTACCATGCTTAAAATTAGGGTTAGAATTAGGGGTTATTATTATAATTAGGGTTTTGATCATGGTTATAATTAGGGTTAGAATAAAGTTTTAATATAATTAGGGTTATGGTTATGTTTATAAATCTAGTTACATTTAATGATTTGTTAATGTAGGTCAAATAATGGTTAAGGTTAGTGTTAGGTTTAGTGTTAGGATTTAAATGAAGGTAAGGTTTAGAATTAGGTTTTTGTTTAGGTATTGAGTTAGGGTTGGGCTTATAAATAGGGATAGATATAGTGTTAGTCTTATAAAACAATGGGAAGTGTGATCTTACTGTTATGGTTAGAATTAGGGTTAGATTTAGAAATAGGGATTTAGTTAAGCTAAGAGCAAGGTTAGATTATAATTAGGGTTAGATTGAGAGTTAGGGTGAGAATTAGGGTAATACTTAAAATTAGGGTTACAATGATAAGATTTTAATCTATTTAGAGTTATAGTTGTGAAAAAAAACATTTTTTAATTTAGAAATTTTTGGAAATTCATTAAATATAGAATATTGTAGTGCTTGGATTCATATTAATTATCATAATAATTATGTGTTGTGGAATTAATTTAAATAAATTTTTCTATTTTAGAATTAAGATTTAATTTATTTTACTTTATAATTATTTAGTTTAGTTCAAAGCTTAATTTCATCTTTTATTATTAGTTTAATGAATTTAATTTCTAAGAATATGCATAAATCAACACATCATAGGACAAACATATAATATGAAGTATTCCAATGCATGTACATTGCCACCCTAGTACTTATACACATAAGAATAGTATTTGTCCACATAAATCATTCATATCATTGTTGTTTGATTTGAGTAAATTAGGTTTATGGTTACTTAGGGTTATGGTAAGTGTGTGAAATTATCTTTGTACAAATAACAAATAAAATCAACAAAGTTTAGTAACAAAAAATATATGTGGATAAAGCTTTTGGGGGAAAGCAACACTAGCAAAGAGTACTGAGTATAAATTCATAGAATTTGAGATATAAAATATATTATTTCTATGCCTTATTATACTATGCTTTGGTCTACTATGTTTTCTTTGCTCTACTTTGCTTTGTTTTCTCTGCTTTGCTCTACTCTACTATATTGAGTTTGTTCTACTCTGCTCTGCACTTTTATGTGTTCTCTGCTCTTCTTTGTTCTATTATGCTCTGCTCTATTTAGTTTTCTCTTATTTTCTTTGCTCTACTCTGCTCTACTCTATTCAGTTTGCTCTACTCTTCTTTACTCTTCTATGTTCTACTTTGCTCTGTTCATCTCTACTCTACTCTGCTCTGATATGCTCTACTCTACTCTGTTCTACTATACTCTGCTCTATTCTACTATGCTCTACTCTTCTCTGCTCTATTATGCTCTACTCTGTTATGTTCTACTATATTTAAAAAATATATCTAAAGTACACGCAGATGTGTGGTAAGTTGATAAAAAATAGGCACGCGAAGGATATCGCCTAATTATAACTACATTATATAATTATATTATATAATATTATAATATAGATTAAATTTAATAATATAATATAATTAATAATAATTAAAAATATATATTATATTATATTATATTATAATTAGGGTTAGGGTTAGTGTTCAAGTTGAGGAATAGGCACCTCAAGAAGGATATCTCTCGGTGTACTTTAGATATATTTTTTCAATATAGGTATACTAGTTCTAACTATGATTTTAACCCTAACCCTAACTATTTAAATCTAACGTTTACCCTAACTCTAATTCTTACCCTAATTCTAATAGTAACCCACCTTAATTTGAACCCTAATTCTAATAGGAACCCTAACTATAACTTTAACCCTAACCCTAACCCTGATTCTACGCTAACTACAACCCTAATTTGAACCCTAACCCTAACCATGACTCTAATTCTTACCCTAATTCTAATAGTAACCCACCTTAATTCTAACCCTAATTCTAATAGGAACCCTAATTGTAAATCTAACCCTAACCTTAATACTAACCTTAACCCTTATTGAATTCTAACCATAACTATAATTTGAACTCTAACCCTAATTGCAACTGTACTCTTACCTTAATTCTAATATTAGCCCAGCTTAATTCCAACCCTAATTCTAATAGGAAACCCTAATCGTAATTCCAAAGCCAAAACAACAAAACAATAATAAAATCTTTTATCAATATGTTAACAATCTCATGTGAATAGGCCTTATTGTGTGTCTTTTCCACTTTCACCTCACTCTGTGCCCTCGAAACAAATTAAAGTCAAATTGCTTGAGGACCCACAACTGTGTGTTGCCCCTGGTTCTGTTGGAAAGGTGAAGACCTATGTGGGGACCCCTAAGATTGCTCTTAAAAATCCTAAGGGTGACACTTGTGCTGAGGATGATACCCTTGTCCGAACCCCAGCCACCTCTAAGAAGAAACTGCAAGGCACCACCCAGATGACTGGGAAGAGGCTGACCAAAAAAGATAGAGTAGAGATTGAGGATGAAGGGGTGGCTATTGAGAAAAAAACAAAGAAAGGTAAGGAAATTGTGTCTACGACGAAGCCTGAGGAGGAAGGGGTTGCCACTAAGAAAAAAACTAAAAAGGGTAAGGAGGCTGTGATTATGGCGAAGCCTGTGAAAATTCTTGAGCTAGATTCTGGGACAAAGATAGTTGGTAGTGGGGAAGGTGCGGAGGCCATTAACCCGGGGGTTCATCGGTCTACCCACATTTCTAGTACAAACCTTCTCCATCTCCTCAAGGGGTGGAGATTTCTGATGAGTCAAAGTTTGTCGAAGAAACTATGGAGGAGGGAGGGGAAGAAACCCCCACTAAGTTCATGAGGTGGAGGGGACTAGGCACGTCACCTCCATGAATAAATCTAGCTCTAAGGAAGTGGGTGAAGCTGCTAAAGTGTATGGGGGTCAGGACAGCAAGGGAAGATGCTCTTTGTATGTTAAGACTACCGATGACTTGAGGCACCTCCAGGAGAAGATGGTGAGTATGTAAAAGAAGTGGAAGGTGATGGCGGAGTTTGCTGCTAAAGCCCTTCACAGAACTACATCGATCTTCGTGGCTATCAAAGACTTGGATGATAAGGTCAAGCAGGTGGGGCTGGATAGCCTGGGGGATTACAAAGACATGGTGGAATTCCTGGCCAAGTATGGGACGACTGACAGTCCCTAGTTTCCTATTGTTTCTTCTATTTTTGATTAGTCATTTTTTGTCTACTGTTCTTGAGCTGTTAATTTGTTGTTAATGGGTTGTTTCTGGCAAGATTAAGGCTTTTTACCCTGGGGTCTATTTTGTAAAGGGTTTAGGACCCTCTTTTCCTACTAGACTAATAAAAAACAATCTCATGTGAATTTCCAATCGTACAGGTGAAAAAAACCTAAAAAATCGTTGTCAAAGGAAGAATCAATATTATTCATAAAGATATGTAAATGTGGAGTTTCTAAAACAAAAAGTTTTAAAGTTATATGATTACCTGATAGAGTGCCTAGTACAGGGAAAGGACAACTAGTGAAGGACAACCAACATTTACTTGAGAATTGTTTATATATCCCTATGTCTACCCATTGCTCTCTGTCATTTAGATTTTTATCCTAGTTTGAGAGAGGATGACAGTCGAGTATTTTGTTTCCTCTTTTGATTTTGTTTCATTTCTTGTTAGTATCTTCCTTATATCATCCCCTTTCTTTGTATTGTCATTTTCTCTGCCTTCTACAACTGGATCTAGAGGAACCACCTAGATCAATAATATCCAATCTTTAGAATCATGGACACCTCAATCGACTTCTTTAGGACCACTCATAGTCAGGCCAATTCTTCTCACCAACAATATCTCATATGGCGGTGAGAGCCTGAGGTTTGGATGTGGATTCTTCTACTACTCTATTCCTTGTGACACAGGCTACTCTTTTGTAGCCTTCTTTGTTATCTACCAAACTAATTATATTGATCCAGATGACCTATAAATGGTGTGGAATGCAAACAGAGAGTGTCTACTAAAAGACAACGCAACCCTTGGACTCACCTCCAATGCAAATATTGTCTTGAATGACATAGATGGCAGCCTAGTTTGGTCTACAAATACATCAGCCCAAGATTTCCAAGGAATGATGATGGAAGAAACAGGGAACTTAGTGCTCTTCAACAACACTACTGGGATTAAATTGATATGGAGTGTTCAAATGTAACCATAGCACCAATGATAGAAAATATGAATATTAAATGAATTAATTATGCAGACATATAATGACTTCATTGCCATGCCAGTACCGTTCATTACAACCATTCCTTCCATTGCTTTTTTGTTTTTCTTTCATTTTTACTATTTTTATTTTTTTTAGATTAGAATCTTATAATTTTGTTTTTTAGATTAGAATCTTATAATATTATAGGGAAGCTTGGAATCTTTCAGCTCTTCAACTCCACCCAGGCTTTTGTGGCTGTAGGAATGCCTCTCGACGTAATAAAGTAAACTATCAAGTAGGGAATTTAGATAGATATATTGTTTTGCACTCTAATATCTCACATTTATTTGTAGATTTAATTCAATTTATGTCATGTAATAATATTATTAATATAATATTAATATGAATTTTTATTTTTTTCTTCATTGTAATATATTAATTATAATATCAATTTTTATAACATAGTAAAATGAAATATTGATATATATTTGTTTATAAATATTAAATATTAATATATTATAGTGATCCAAATATTAATTTATTATATTGCCTAATATTCATCATGAGAAAAGTGGGTTAGTGACCTCATGTGAATGTGAATAAAACATACCTATTACTAATGATTGAAGAAGAGTAATCATCATAAATCTCATTTCTAGGATAAACATTATAAATAAATATTCTAAAAGCAACAAGTATATCACTAGGGATGAGTGAAGGTGGATCATCATCATATGTGGGTGAAGGTATGATGTCTATCTATATCATATGTCCATAGGTTTAAAATGAGAGAAAACGATCATTATACACACTATCAAGAATAAAAGAAGTTAATGCATTCAAAGAACATGATTCTATGGAGACAATCTATCATGACATATAAGAGATGTATTATTAAAAGTTGTAAGCATTTCATGTGTATAGGTGAAGGAGGTAAAACTATATTTTCTATGTCCCTCCTACAAGATGTTCCTTAATGTATATCCTCACTAGTTATGTACCCACAACTATCGCAATCCATATGATCATCATTATGTTCATGCATAAATTATATAAGTGTATCCGATAGGTATGGATGATCACTAATCAACTCCATGAAGGAAGGAAAACATAATAAATGATAAAATAACACATCCATAGAAGACATATCCCTAGCCTTAACATAACATGTCATACAAATATCCATTGTTGAAGTGACGTAAAATAACTAAACTATCAAGTAGGGAATTTAGAGAGATATCTTGTTTTCCACTCCAATATCTCACATTTATTTGCAGATTTATTTCAATTTATGTTTTGTAATATTCATATTAATATAATATTGATGTTTATATGATTATTTATGTTTTTGATTAGTTCAGCTGTAAAAGAGGGTCTAGAACCCTTTAGAAAGCAGCCCCCAGGGCAAAATAAGGCATTAAACGAGCTAGAGACAACACATTAACAACACACAAATAAAGATACAACAACACAATGAGGGTGCGAGGAACAACCAAAGACTAAACAATAGCATAACCAGATCTAGCAAATTGAACACCCTTGACCCGAGTGCGGGTCAGCGAGGCATGCTTAGGAAGACACCGCTTCCTTCTTTGAACCACAGTCCAACAAACATCATTGTCTCCATCTATAGAAAAAGGAGATGAAGGGGGTGAGGCTTTCCACAAAACCACAGAAGGGGGTGAAACTTGAGGAGAGGAGGAAGATGTCACAATAGCAACAACCCCATCAATAGATGGCACACCAACAACAGTAGTCCCAGTCATAAATAGCTCCCTAATAATAGGGGAGGACTCAGCAGCAGCCCCAATAGCAGAAATACCCCTTGTTACAGGCGGTGCACAAGTAGCAGCAGCAATAATAACCTTAGGAATAGACAACACAATAGTAGTAGCAGCAACAAGCAAACAACATCGTAGAAGTAGAAGAAACCTACAAACCACCAACCAAAAGCTCCAAGCCAGGAAGAGAAGTAGGGGATTGCACCTTAGATTAGGGAGTTGCAGTTGAAGGAGAGGAAGGAGTGGAAGCCATAGGAGGAATAGTGAAGTCCGAGGGCTGAACATCATGCCACCAAGAAGCCAAATGAGATTTGGGTTTGGAGCGCAAACACTGCTCACCTAAATGACCAGTGCCAAAGCAGTGACGACAATGAAAGGAGATACCCTCGTAGTCCAAACTTTGGCACCAAGAATGATCAACAATGTTGAAGATAAACTCAATAGGGAGTGCCTTAGTTAAATCTAGATCCACAAGAATCCAAGCATAAGTTGTATGCGTAAACTGTAAGGTAGCAGGATTAGCCATAATAAACTGCCCCAAAGCATTCCCAGTTAGAGAATAGCAAGACTTTCTCCAAAACTGTAGAGGGAAGTTATGAAGCCTAACCCAGATGGACAAAAGATTCAAAGAATCAGTTGTAGAATTGAAAAGTGGAAACTAGGGATGAAGCATCAGGGGATACTGATCCCATAGCCAAACAAAATCTTCAAACAAAACATTACGGTCCTCAATACCATCGAATGTAACAATGAAGAAACCTCTAGCAGATGGGTAGATTTCAATCTTACCATTAGTAAATGGTCCCCAAGAATCTAAGATCCATTTATTTAGGGCATGAAGGCATGAACAAAAATGGGTGAATCTTCATATCGAGGCATGAGAGGAGAAAAATTCCTCATTCTCCAAAACCTCATACCCAAAAGAAATAGTAGGAGAAGTGGCACAGGGCAAAGTCAATCCCTGAAACTTCCCTTGAGAAGCAATTAAGAAAGATTTACCCTTTTCCAAAGAAGACACCCCCGCAAATGACTCACCAGTGATAGCAGTAGCCACTGACGTGAACATCACTCCAATGGCAATAGTTTCAGGCAAAAATTGCAAACCCCCAACCATAGCAGCCACACCCACAGAAGTTTCTTGATGCAGACAAGACAAAACCTCCTCTTGCCACACATACAACTCAAGATTACCAAGCAAGATTGCAAACCATATTCTACCCAATTTCACTACTTAGGAATACATATTGCAACACAAACTAACTTTGATTTTATTTAATTCAGAAAATAAATCTATAGGATCATTACAACGACAGCTTACATTCCTCTGCAATCTGTATATATTAAAACTCTATTTCTCTCATGACTTTGCAACATTATCTCTTCTTCATAAATTTGTTCACAATTGCAAGGTCTCACAAAGGTAACCTCTTCTTTGTGCTTCCACCTACACCCCTTATCCTCCTCTTAGTGCTACCTTCCTTCTCTAGCTGCTCTTTCCCTTCTTGGTTGCTGTTATATAAATCTACGTCTGAGTTATATGTATTGTATCTGGAATTTTAATAGACATAAGTCTATTCGTCTTCCCCTATTTGCATGTTTATTCTTTCACATAAATTTACTAAATAACAGTGTTCTTCCCTTCACCTCCTTTCAAATTGTTCACTAAATATCATTGATTTTGTCTTTATGCCCTTTCCTATTCGAACTTCCCAATCATTGTATCAACGTCTAAGGGAATTCTTTCTACTGAATTTATCTAGGCATCACCTTGCAAATGGTATTTCTCCTCAACTCTCTACATACACCACACATTTAGTCAAAAAATTTGTATCTTCTAATCTACTACAATTTCTAATTCCATATCGAGAAGGAATATGAAGAGATGATTGTGCTAATAGCCTTTGTCTTATTCCGTCTTGTGGCGTGAAGTAAGTTAGGCCAAGCTCCTTACATCATTGGGTCATCTCATGTCATACATTGTCTCCTATGTGATCAGACTAGCATAGGTTTGTTCCTAGACAATGTTGTAGCCTCAGCAAGTAAGCATCTCCCAAGACTTGGCATTCATCACTCTTAAGCCATATATTGGCTTGCCAACAACTACGATTAATAATGACTCCAAATGAATCAGCCATTTGCTTGTACATTGTCATCCATGTTGTGCTTTTCCCTAACACTCTTTTCCTATTCTTTGAACATAGCAAGAGCTATTGCAGTCTCAATGTCTTCATACCCATAAATAGATTGAATATATAGATTTAATAATCCTTTCTCCAATGCGATGTCCTTAGTGAGATTCTAGATTTCAGTCACCTTCTACTTCCTCTCTAGGGCATGCACAATCTATAAGATCATTCAGCAAAATGACTTCTTTTTACTTAGGAAGCTAGGTGGCTAGTACAATAAAAGGACTTTCTTGAAGTGTTATTTTTTATCATTCCAGTATATTGTTTGTTCTATGTTAATTGTGAATGGCCTCTACAATTGGCACTCAGGATAAGATCCTACTTTCACTTCAAAATAGGAGTTTTGAAAGAAAGATCCTAAAATAGTGCCACATTTGTTACAATCGTACTTGACTTGCTGAAATTTTTTTAAGGAAAACAACCTGATGTACCAAATGTTCCTGCAGTCAGGAGATGTCAACCAACAACACACATGTAAAAAAATTGAAGAGAAAAAATTGAAATATTTTTGATTGATGTCGATTACCTGTTCACCTAGGATGCTCCTGCATCATTTCTCCAGCAGCAAAGCCCTCTGTCGCGAGCGATGCTTCAGCAGCTGCATCCACACCAGCACTAGAGGATATCCCACCAATTAACTCGGTAGCAAACAGACCCTAAGAACCCGGTGCATAGGCAGGAAGAGGAGAGGGGGAGGCCATTTCAAAAAATGATACTCAAAATCCAATGCAAATGTTTTGCTATATAATTATTTATGTTGTCTTTCATTGTAAATATGAATATTACACAATATAATATATTAATATATAGATTACTAAACATATATTAATTTTTAATACTTATAAACAAATATATATATATATATATATATATCATTTTACTACAATATAACATAAATATAAATATATTATAATGATAATTCTATTTATTTGTAATGAATAATTTAATATAAATATTATCATTTTATTCTATTGATATTTAAAATAAGAATTTTATAATTAATATGTACAATGAATAGAAATTAAATAATCATATTAAAATAAATTTATATTAATATGAATATTAAACAATATAATATATTATTTTGTGAGGTGACAAAATGGGGGTCCTCATCCCCAAGCATGAACACTTAGAAATTAGAACACATCAATATTAGAAGCCAAGAGTCACAACTAACTATGGAAGACCAAGAGTCACTTAGATGTCCCTATGGGGATTTGAACTTGGGTCTCCTCAACAAGAACCCAATGTTTCAACCAATTAAGCTCAACCCCTTGGACATAATATATTAATATTTAAAAGAGTATAATATTTCAATATTTAATATTTATATTAATAATAAAATGTATATTAATTAAAATTTAATATATTTTTTGATGAAGGGTACTTCCCTTTCCAACCCACACACAACAACAAAGGAGAATAAAACAACAAATGCAAGAAAGAAACACATGTTTTCTATTATCTCAATGTAATGACATTACAATATTAAAAAAAAATTCAAGCTACAACCACATGGGCTTTCTAATTACAAAAATATGCAAGCTAGAACCCTTGTAACCCCCATTCACCTCCTTTATCTGGAATTTGTAACCGCCTTAGAATATTCTAGAAATTGTAACTCCCGCCAAGAATATTTTTTAAAATTTCAGTAGTACAACTTCACAGGATCATAACTTTAGATTCAACCGTTGGATTTTTAATCATAATATATCGTTGGAAAGCTCTCAGAAAGATGCATGTCTACAAAATGGCCAGTTAGAGTATATTTTGATTTTTAGCCAATTTTCAGTCCCATCCATAGGTTCTAAGTGCCTCAAATTTGACTGAATATTTTTATCAAAATTAAAAAAATGAAATATTAATATCCCACAAATGACAAATGATATTTGTAACATCCTGCCCCACAACCTTGAAGGGAAAGGGCCAAAAGAGGACAAGATAATTTTTTTTCAATAACAAGTGATAACATACACATATATGGTTGCTAATTCAATAGATCGACAACATTCATGGCTAAGTATGGCCGAATGCAAAACCCACAGGAGAGGACTAAATCACTCTCCAGAGAAACATTAATAAACTATGTTCATTTTAAACACCAACCCAAATGTTCCTATAACCCATTCCAGATTAAACATTAATCCATAAACACCATAGTACAAGTGGATTTGATACCCACACCGGAATCTGTAAGCCAATTATAGAACAACATCACATTTCTTCTCATTAAACTACATGATTACATCCATTCTCTCAAAAGAGTACAACTACATAAAAGAATATACAAGAACAATGGCATAGTCATGAATATGATACAACAACTGAATAAGTACATCAACTGGTAAGGTAACGGAGAGAAAGAACATCTCCAACCAGTGCACCAATAACCTGTTCGTCGGTCCCCACTGGCGGTGGCAACGCCTCCCAACCATGTGGACTCATATGAGACCACCCCACCATGCTTGGAGATTGTCACAAGGCCCAAACAAAAGAAACAAGGTAAGGGTATACATGATGGCCAACGCTAACATCAATCACGGAGCAGACACGAAAAATAATGCACAAAACCAAAGTCATAACATAGAGATGCTCATCAAATGAAATGTCAGGTGCTACTCATGAATCTGAAGGTACAAGACACTAGGGTGCAAATCAAATGGAGTTTTGTCATGTGTGCTCGAAGGGATGGCACCACATGGACTCAAGTGCACCTCTCATACAGATGAGGAAACTCAATCATGCCCGAATCAACGCCCTGCAGACGAATAACTCGACGCTCCGCAAACGGATAGGCCTTCTCATGTGCATCCTTAGCCTTTACAAGTGCTCAAGGCCATGCATGAGGACTCAATATCCTAGACCTAAGATCATCTTGTTTAACCAAATGAGGGATACAAAATTGACTGAAACATTGAAGTATAAATTTGAAATAGCAAATATAAAAAATGTGATCTCCAAGACCAAAACTTTTGATGACAGTGTAATTTTATTGAAAATAGCCCTTTGTCAGTTAAATTAGTTGTGTAATAACTCCAGTGACCCCAAACATCCAAGCTACTATTATCGACAGTTGATGAACTCAAATAAAGGATAATATCATGAATCGATCATATAATTCTATTAAGTGTAAAAGGATTAAAAGTAGAAAAAAATAGAGTTCCATTCTTGTTCTTTGCTTTGTGATCTAGACCAGACTCATATATGCCCTTATTTTCTAACTATGAAATGAAACAATCATCAAAATACTAAAAACAAGGCCTCAAACTAAACTTAAGTCAGAGTTCATTCTTTCATTTTCAATTCTTCAGAATTGTAAATACAGATAATTTTAAAATCCTCCTTCAAATTTAAAAATTACCTTGGTATATCAAGGGCACATCGAAGTTGGCCCTCTTCATTCCTACCCCACGCCCACACCTCTCCATCACAGGTAACAACCAATGAATGGTAGTGTCCAGCTGTCATGTTGTTGACGTGGCCAGGTAGGCCCTCCACGTGGGTGGGCACGTGTGCATCTCCTGGAAAGGGCAAACCCAGTGCACCATGGCTCCCATCTCCAAAGCTGTAAACTGCTTTCTTGCTATTCCTGGTATTGCAAATCCACCTGGTATTCAGCTTTAATGCAGAGGATGGTAGGCAAAAATATATGCTTCGGTTAATGCTCTAGAGGAGTTTGGCTTTCTCTTTTAACTCATCTGGGTCACCGTGGCTTAACAACAAATTGAGAGCTTAAGCTCACCCACCTACTGCACTATGATGAAATTTTAAGCACCCCGCTCTCCTCCCTCCTTTCCACATCTGAAAGTATGATGGAAGGGGATTATTTGTCAGATGTTGTAGCTATAAGGGCGATGGTATACATGTATGCAAAATGTGGAGGCAGAGACAAGGCACACAACTATTCCATATAATGCCTAAAAGATATGCGGTCTCATGAACCGCAACGATTGCAGGAGATGCACAAAATGGATTTGTTTTAAAGGCTTAAGAAACTTTTAAGAGATGCAATTGGCAGATGTAAATCCAGACTCCATAACCTCACCCAACATCCTCATATGCAACATAAATGTTTGGGAATAGAAGAATAATGGCTACTAATTTTTGACACCAACCACTCCTCAGTGTCTTGCCCCTGCTCCATTGTAAACATAATAGTGTTGACATCGACAGCCATAAACTTTGCTTCAATAGATCACATCCGTAGTAGTTGAGTCCACTTCTTGGCTATCCCAGGCACTTCTTCCCTTGTGTGAGGCACATCAAGGTGAAGCTTGAAAAAAATGATAGAGGGGCCAAAATGTCTCTTCAACATCTCCACCTGAATTCGAGAAGGATCCATGCCGGTGAAATCTGGAGGTGGGTCAAGTGGTGGGATTTTTGATTTGGGTTTTCCCCATTCTTTCCATCCTTCATCTTCATCATCATCTACCACATCATCTAGCTCATCTAGAATGTGAACAAATTTCTTGGCCTCTACAACATTGGTCTTCTACAGAGCCAGACATAGTAATAATAAGATATACATGACGAGTATAAACTTCATCTTTGTTTCTCTAACAGATCAACAATTTTTTTATTGTTTGCAGAGCCTTCTTCAAATGAGGTGTCTCCCCCACTCCTTCCTACACACCATCGTATATCCCCTTTTTCCACACAGCCATCCCTTCGATCAACTGCCCCCACCCTTCTCTACCAAAATAATTAATTTCTCACCTCTTTTCATCTGCTCCCAAAAATATTTCTTCAAGCATTGACTTTATATCTCCTTCGTTCCTACGCTGTCCATAAAGATATTTTTGCTACATTTAACTCATACACCCACTTTTTCCTATCCATCTATCATATAGGCATGAGGAAGAATTTGAAATAATGAAACTAACTCTTCATAAAGTCCAACAGGGAGGGTTGTTACATCCTACCCCCCTAGGAATAGGCTTACTCCTGGAAGCCTGCAAACACTAAGATGCAGCCAAAGCACACACTAGACCATGAAACTCGATACAACTATAAAAAAAATCAGGTTATCACATGCACAATTACATGCAATCAGTCCCAATACATGGGAAAGGAATAGGCAAGGCACTCATTTCCTACAAAATATACATTAGCATAAAATAATTTTTTTCCAATCAAAATAAAGAATGATGTCAAGGAAACCACATCGAACAATCAACAAAAACCAAGGAGAAAAGCCTCAACCACCACACTAGCAAACTACATATGACCATAAGGGGAAATCTGGACATTACCGTTAGGTAACTGGATGATAAGACAACAAAACAGGAACACTACACTAGCAGGGTACAGTGGATAGGGTAGAGAATAGGGCCTATGACTATCTCCAGTAACCACCATTGGGGATAATAAGAGTACACTCAGGCCTATGAGTCCAAGCAGAGTCGATACCCAATACCTGCATCACTCTGATCACACGTCAAAGCACATGTGCATATAACATACATCATAGCCAAAGCAATAGTAAGCATGTAATCCAGCATGATAACCAATCATGTCAACATCATAATAATATTGAAATCTATTAAAGAAAAGAAACAACCAACAATTTGCACATATATACCAGCATAAACCACACAATTTTCTCATAATTTGCGGCAAAATACACTTTCAAGACATAAAATTTTCAATTTTCTAACTTTTATATGTAGCTATCTATAAAATGGAGCACACATACACACATATACATAATTTCAACCTCTGATTTCATAACATGCATAACATCTCTTTACATATAATGCAATAGTTTGTCACTTTTCAAGGCATAATGATGCAAATTTTGTTCTCTTCTATATTTTATTATGCAACTACATACATGACAATTGTACCACCTACATATACATACATACTCATTCACATCACAAGGCTACATTAGGGGTTCATGTGAATGTTGTAGTACCATCCATAACCATTTATATCCATGAGTCCATAACCAATAACCAGGTCCAATATCCATAACCAATAACCATGTGTCTTGATGGCATTGACCCACCTAGTGAGCCATCCATACAAGCCACACTGACATATCTCTTGTTTGTGTAAGGGATTTAGCCTCCAAGAGATAGCCAAATAATAGGAAGGTAGTGAATTAGATCTTACAATAGCTCACACATACTCCCATCCTCAAGGGTTTCCCTGCGTCTACTTCCTTGTATACACTCAAATGGGTGGATCTCACCATACCCGATAAGGAATCACATCACAACACAAGACCAGCATTCCAAAATAGAAAAGTCAATGAGTTTAGCCACCAAAATATCAATAAGGAAGAGTAAATCTCAATTCCAACAATAAAGTAAGAAAAATATGCATAATCTTCAAAAATAAATCAAATGTAACCACAAGAGTTACATGCCAAGAAAATCATCCGTGGCCAAACCATTACAAGAAAGATAACCAAGGTGCTAATCCACACAAGCAAAGTAAAAGTCACCAATAACCAAAAAGAGGATTCGCAATCTTTGAAATATACACATTACAACACTATGTGACTATCGCTAGTTACCACACGAGGAAGGAGGAAAACAAGCATGACTGTCTCAACAGTCCTTCATGTGGGTGTGGCTAACTCACGCAACCTCCACATGGAAAGGTACTGTGCCAGAACTCCCAGGTCACATACCTCATGCAGCACGACCACACATGGTATATGCCAAGTGGAGAAAGCACGCAATGGCCAAATACCGCATGGCAATGTACTACTCATAGGAACATCCCGCATAGTGTGTACCCACGAAGAAAGAACATGCGGCAACACATCGAGCCAGAGGTGTACATGGCTAGATTCCACTCGCATGATAATTGATCAGAATTGAGGCCCTCTTGAGCGAACCCTCTACTTTGTGTGAGCAACCAGTCCTCTCAGCACAAGTAGGACCACAACATATATACTATGCTGTCACGTATCTAGGTACGTGGCATCGTGTCCTCGAGATCAACTCGCTACCATCAGTGACATGGCATCCTCACCAACACTGTGTCAAAACACCAGTGGGGGTGGCATCATATCTAAAACAATCACATCAAGGAAAGATCATAGCTATCATAGGTGCTCATACCACAACTAATGTCATCCTCAAGAACTATGTAGATTAGGCTAACACTGTATGAGCCAAGTATCTGGTCCATTAATAAGGGGAAGTAGCGAGTACTTTCCCGGGAGCTTGAAACGATCACCATCATTTCGTGTCACCATTATACGTATGCCGTGCAATTTCCTCCCAAGGAACTTTGTTGCTGCTACTTGTTGATGGTGTTTTTAGCACACAGCAACGTAGGTGAAATACATGTATCACACCTCTCTTGAAAAACATATCCTATCCAAGATAGGACTGCCCCAAGGATATTACATCTAGGTCTTAGCTTGTTTGGAATGACTCAGTGGTATGTCTAGCTATGCCAACAAGGGGTCTTACATTTGATAGGGTTTATGAAAGATGGCAGCAATATATATGCAGAAACCCTAGGTGGTTTAGATTGTAAAGTTTGAAATTTCAGCAAATGATCAATGTAATGCTACTCAAATCCTAAATCTACCAAACATGATGTAAATAAAATGCAAAAGGAAAAGGGAGAGAGAGAAGGGATAAGAGATCCTATAGACAATTGCAGAAATGAGTAACAAATAGATAGATAGATTCCCAACAACAAACAAATCTCTGCTTAACCAGACTGCCAACAATGTCATAGAGATAATACAATCTTCTAAGGAAATGCAATGATTTTCAAATCGTGGAGGGTTCATCAAACACCCAAATCTTAGCGTAGCTCAATGAATTCACACAATCGAACCTATCTCATAAAGTATGCCCAGACTAACCATGCACAATGACATACAATTAGCAAACCATCAATGGTATGGACTTGAAATCTATCAAATATCTGAGTAATTAATCACAAATGCAACTGAATGTCAACTAATTTCAAATTGACATGAACCATGAAATCCAAAATGAGACAACACAATAAACACAAATTCCTAGCAACCTGCAAAACCTGCTTTGTATTGACTGTATTTTCGCAGAGTCTCAGCAATTCATTATCAAATCCTACCTCTTACAATGAGAGAATGATGGCCCTTTTATAGACAAAGCACCATACCGAGTTTTTGAATAGACGAAGGAGATTAACTCAACACCAATGGTCCAGATTACATGGCATTTAATGAGATACATCAGTTTGTTGCATTTTCATATTTGCATTTGTCCTTTAGGAAAAAGACAAAAAATAGCTTGCAAATACATTGAATCTAGACAAAATAGATACCCATTTGGATATATATGATGAAAAATCAATTTTCAAGGCCTAATAAAGCCAAAATAGAGTCACATGACACTTAAAAACTTGAGCTGATGTGAATTCACGAGATTCCAAATGCTTAGTGAATCAAGGGGAGTATGTGGCACTTTTTTTATGAAGACATGTCTAACTGGATGCTTGCTAGATTGATTTGCTAATGGGAATAGGTTCTAACAGGACTGAAGTTGAACTCTTATCATAATATATTCTTTGCAACCTCTAGCTGCAGTCTGACCTTTTTTTATTTTCTGCATGCAATCACTAGATTCCAGATCTTGGGAGGCTTCAGTTGGAGCCCTAATGTCTAGCATGTCAGCTTCCGTGATCTAGTGATCTCCCTGACATATTTGTTGTACTTCATCATCCAGTTTGCTTCGTTTAATCTGCAAGAGAAGAGGACACATAATGAATAACCTTTCACATAAATCAACTTTTAATAAGACTTAATCATTTTAAATGTAATGATGTTCAAACCACATATTTGAGCCAATCTAAACTCCAACAGGGTATACTCCCCTTTCATCAATTCTCATAAGTGTGATTGTCTCTAACTGCATCAGCCCCCTTCATTCTTCAATTGATTTTATGAAGCTCCTGTGCAATCTCTAATCTTAATTTCCATCTGGTATTTGATTGCATAGATTAGTGCATCTCTATGTTTCATCTTTGTAGTGTTCTAATTTTAAATCACATGGGCCCCTGAGTTTGTGTATGTCATACCCATCTGGTGGCAATTTAAGATGATTGTTATATCCTTTATGTGACAGTGGTTCTTGATGATCTTATCCTTCTTACGATCTACATGGCTATCCACAATTTAAATGCATACTAGAATTTCTTGATTTTAACCATTTTTGCCTTCCACTTTACATTCTAGTGATCATGTTGCCAAATTTGAAAATTAGAATTTGCAGGAAATTATGCCCCTACTGCATATGCAAAGTTTTGAAAACTTATTGGATGTATTACCTTATATCCTATTTTCTTGCAACAAAACAAGTACAACATCTGATGATTCTCCATTTGGAGTGCCTTAAGAATTTTTCACAAAGAGGTACATCTGTTTTTATTAACATCGTGCATATGTTCCTGAATAGCTTATCGACCATACTTACACATTTGCATTCTTTCACGACCTTGCTCATTATTGTGAGAGTATTCACCATTACCAGACACATGGGGAATTAGAGGGCACTAGATATATCTAGTAAAGGATAAAATCCCTATATCTGGTTGGGATATGTATTCCCGATGACCAATTTGCATTTCGAATCATGATCTTTTCAAATAAATAATGGTAGATTTGGATTTATATGAGCACCATCACCATTCATACCACCCTTCATAAGAATGTGATATTTCACTTTTATACATGTTGCGCTTGATATGAATGAATGTTAAGATTTGCAGAAGAATCATATGTCACGAGAGTTTATGGAAAAAAGGATGGCTTATGGGATTGCGGAAAAAATGGAGTGCACTAGATATATTCGGTAGGGAGGAAATGCTCCACATCCGGCCAAGCACGAATCCTCCATTTTTATTTATTAAGTTCGTGTGCCCTGTTCTTTGATAAAGGCATTATGGTATTTGGCACTATCTCATACCGTTAGATTCTTAGATTTGTTCATTGTTCTTATTGGCAATGGTCAGGTGGTCAAGGGAATCGTTCCATGAGGGAACCTTGTTGGCTCCCAAGAAAAGCTGGTGATTACCATGGAAAAGCACCCCAATGGACCGCACCCATATGAAGTCTCTACCCATACTAGTTTTAGCATCTATGTTTTAATAGCTGACATCATCTAATCACTCCCTTACTTCATATAGGTGTTTGCAAAATATTTCACGGTGACTGCACATTGCAGGTAAATTTGGAATCATAGGACATTGCGGGGATTTTGTTGTCAACTTGACTTTGCAGGGAAAAGGATATCAATGGGATAACATTTGGTAGGCAACCATACCTCCACATCCGGTCAGCTATGAAACTTCCACCTTTTGGGATCGGCACATATATGGTAAAGAATTCTCATTATGCTTAAATGAGCTGTGAGCACTATGATTCATGAAGGCATCTCGTGTTGCAGAGACCAAAAGATATTATGCTAAAAAATAGGTTTAATCATGTTGTGACTACTCCCATATGCCGAGAAAGAATGCAAATGGTACTCCTTGAGGCTGCCGTGCTAGTAAATATAAATTTTTGCATCCTAATTTTCTTTCGCTTACGCTGAATTATTTGCAAGAGGTTATGAAGCTTGCAAAATTTTACCCGTCATTGGAGCCTTTTGATTGTAGTAACTTTTTGACCCTCTACATATCCTTTATAAATAGATTCAAAGCCACAATTTCTAAGAAGATTATGAGGTGTGAATCCATTCGTTGTGATTTTCATTCTTCATAGGTGAACAATGATATTGGATTGGCAAATACAAAAATAATCATTGGGGTAGTGGAATTTCAATAGCATAACCTGGAGAATACGTGCTGCCCTGGTGTCTGTTATTATAACCATATCATAGAGTAGTTGTTGATGGTAATGTGATTGCCAAACGTTGATTGGGATTAGGTTTATTAGATGTGTTTGCTGGATCTGTATTGTCTCTATCAGAAAATGTTGTGGGTGTGGGTCATTTCCTCAATGCGCATATCTCATTTATGTCACCATCCTTTGCATACAAGTTTTAAAATGATCTTCACATCTTGTTGTGTCTAATTTTCCTACCAGCTTACTTTTCCAGTCATTTTTTGGTGATCGTACCTGTGTCAATACCTCGTTGATGTCCTCACATTTTGCATATACATTCCTCATATATCGCTGCAATTATTGAACTCTATAAGACTACCTTTCTATGAAGCATCTTGTCATATACCGCAGATATATATATTATTATTATTTTCATCTTGTAGCGAAATTGCACTTGACTAGATGTGTGGGAAAATGTGTGGTCACTAGATATATCCAATGACACCCAAAACTAGCACAAACCTCTTTTGATACATTCCAAAGGCGAAGCGGGAGAAATGCATGTGACAAGATTTGCAGGGATTCCATGGTTAAGAGGATATATGTAGTGCAACCACATTTTAGTGCAAATGTCTTTTACACCACTGGTGGAGTTTTGATTCAAACTAACTTAGTGTGAATTTGGTAGGTGCTGGACAAAAGTCAGTCAGTCTGGTTTTTAGCGCAAGGTATACAATGCTTCTTTAGCGGGGATTTTGGAGGTTGTTGACTTAGTAAAACTTTTGATGATATCCAACCAAAGTTAGTGAGGACCGATTTCAGCACCAGGTTAGTAGCTTAAGATTTTAGCGCTAAGTCAATTTTTTAGGTTCTGGTGGGATTTTTCAAAGTAACCAACTAACTTTGTTCTTTCAGGGTCAGTTGAGGGTGCTTTTAGCGCAAAGTTAGAAGGCTTGATTTTCGGTGCACAGAAACTTAAATGGATATCAGGCTCCTTCCTTTGCATCATTTTGCATGGATTTTGACACCTCAGGACTTAGCGTAGGATTTGGTGATCACAGACCCAGTCAGAAGATGGGATTTATAGCACTAAGTTGGTGACTATTGATTTTGGCGCAAAAGTCCATCAGAGTGATTTTTAGCATAACAGACAATTTTGCCTTGGTTTCTAATGGCATTATGACTTGAATTGAATCCCTTAATCAACTTAGCAACTCACAACTCACCCTTTTCACAAGGAATACAACTTTAGTCATCTAATGGGGCCATTTGGTACATACAAGGAAGACTTGAGGAATTGCACAACTATCATAACACTCTAAAGAAAAATTCAGAGGAGGGGGTCCCCGTTTATGAAATGGGGTGTGTGTGTGCAAGGCACAAAAAATGGCGACTTTGCTGGGAAATGCTCTGGAGCATTTCAAGGATAAACTTTGGTTTCAAACCCATAACTTCTGCATTTCCCACATGCTAGACAAGAAAACATGATACCCTATCAAAGGAGTAGAACTCAATAACCAAGTGCAACCATCCATATCTTGAAAAATTGAGTGTGTGAAATTGTGTTAATTCCCATCCCTTAGCGACTAAGCTCATCTCAGATCCTTTACATTAAGCTATGTGATTAGTACACACCTTCTGAACTACCTGGACATTGCCCCACTACCAGCGAGTGTCTATAGCCCCGGTAGGTTTGTCTCAGAATTCCCCTCAAGTAGAGCCCTATTGCCGGTCAGGCGTCCATAGCCCCGATTGAGTTTACTTGATTGTCCATCTAACTGAGTTATAGTGTGTGATTGTGTGATTTTGCTTTCCTTTTCTTTTTTCCTTTCCTTTTCATCTTTTTCATAATCCTTTGATATTTCATTGAGCTTTGATTTGGCAAAGTACAGTGCAGTACCGCTACCCTTGTGATAACTTAGCTAGCTGGGTGTGGATTCCTGATGGTGGCAAAGGTGGACCTTAGATTTTTCACTTAATGCAAGATCACCAAGACTCGTTGAGGTACATCAGGATTACTTAAGAGTGTGAAAATATATGGTTAGAAAATACTTTAGGTGTACCGACTAATGACTCCTTTCTAATGAACAGACATCATACTCCCCTGGTGTAACATTGGAACCCACAATAAGACCTAAGCAGAAACTTCAGTTGCTCAAAGAAATCTTCCAAATTACTTACCCAACGAAGGACCTCTTGTAGGCCTGCATGACTGTCACCACATTCAAGAAATGGAGAACCCTGGCAAAGCAAGTGCAAAAAGCAAAATCAAAGCAAGCAAAGGAAACTAACCTAAACAAAAAAAAACTACTCTAACCAAAGCAAATAGAAAACCGAAAGCAACAACTAATAACCAACAACTAACAACTAAGGAAAACAAAAAATAGAGAGCAGAAACTAAACTAAAATAGCAAACAACTAACTAAAACCTAACTAGAAACAAGCAAAACTATGTACAAAAGCTTTGGGTAGCAAGTATTTATAGTCCCTCGCGACTTATTTCTTAGGACATGCAGAAGCAACAAGGTGCAGGTCAATGTTCTAAGTTTGGCAAATTCATCTTTAAATTCTAAACAGTAGGGTAAAGGCATGCTAGGCTCATGTTCAGGGTACCAATCATGTTGAATCAGTAATTGGGGCAATTCCTTAGGGCCATTATAAATCCAAAGGCAAGATGTCTTACCTAAATCACCATAATCAAATTGATAATCAAAATTGTTGAAATTGAGTGGAGAGGGAGAACATACAACCTGATTTGTAGTACCATCAGTTGGGAATGTAAGTTCATCACCTTGCTGCATTATACCAAATACCTTCTCATCTTCAGGGGGTCTCAGTTCATGGTGGATCATGTCTTGTGTATCAGATACCTTTGGAGCACTAAATGCTACATCAATCTCCCAAGCAAATGGGAAGTCTGGACAACCTTCTTCAGAATGTGGATCAACCAGATGAACTCTACATGAATCAATCAAGGCAAAGTCTATCATACACGGTGAATTCCCATGCAGCAACATATCCTTGCTCACTCTTGATATCAACTCAATAATGTGATCAAGTGATTGACATGAAAATGCTTCGAAGCCATCATCTTGCATGACTGTTTGATTTTATTCTCAGATTGCAAACCTTTACTTTTATTTCTTATCATTGGATCAACATCAACCATGTGGAGATCTTCTTCACTTCCTGTTCTAATTAAGGGCTGGCATTGGGTTGGCAATTCACTATATGCCATGAGAACAGAGCCTTTTTCTTCCGCTATATCATCCAACAACCCTTCTATTTAGACTGCATATCCATTTTCAGTAGCAGCAACAAGGTCCTCTTCCTCTTGCATGATTTGGCCCGTGATGTCAAGGTTGCCTTGAAGTGATGCATCACCTTCTTCTTCTCCATTTGGCTTGTCTTGAGATTCTTTTGCAACAATTGCATCGACCTGATATGGCTGATTATTGTAATGCACTGTGTTGATATACTCAAGAGCTTGATAATCTGATTGTAGCTTGGATATCTCAACTGGAACAACTTCTTGCATTGCTATCCATGATTGTTCTTCATTTGGAGGACTGATTTTATCCCGTTCTTGCATATATCTGATCTGATCATATTGGTGTCCCAACTCAGAATTATCACCAGTCTGAAATGAACTGTTATTCTGCATCTTTGCAGTAGCAAATTCAGGCTTGAAACTTTATATTTGTGAAGTATCCGGTTGCTGATCTACATCCTTAGCATGACTGTATGCCAAGTCTGATTTATCATCTACCTTGTCCACATCCTTAGTAGCAGAAATCTAATCTTGTACATTGCTTTGTTCATTGTCCTGTGATTGAAAACTAAGTTTTAACCAAGCTGGGACAACATATTGTTCTGATTTGTCTGACTGACAGAGAGATTTTAATTAGTCATGAATCTCATATTCATTAGTTGGGTGATTTGCAGACCATATGTATTCCTTGCCTTTATCCTCTGGACATGTATTTTGATAAACAATTTGAGGGACTTCAATTTTTCAGTGTGCAAACTATCCTTTTGACTATGATCAATTCTAAATGGTGGATTTACAGCTCCTGCAACCTCAACTCTTTGTATGCTCTCAACTGAGACATGATCATAGTAATGTGTATCCATATGTACCGCAGCTCCTTGCAAGGTCTTGCTCTAAATACAAATATGTTTGTCATGATTATATCCTACTTCTGGCTTGTATATTTCAAAGATAGGAAGCAATCCTTTCAAATGCAGATCTAACCTCTAGAGGAAGGTTAAACAATCGATCTTGTTATGCAACTCTCCGGGGTGTACAATGCAGACCTATGGTGAACTAAAATCAAGCATGGTAAATGGAGGATACTTCACCTTAATTTGCCTATCCATCACTTCTTTGAAAAATGGAATGTTTACTTGGAAGTTCTCTTCATGATATGACTGTTGAGATCATCCTCTGAAGAATGAAGGGATGTCATGATTGAAACCCTTATGTGTACCCTTTAGAATTTTCTGTAAATTCACTTCATTTCAGCATGTGCAATGAACCAACAAAATTGACAGCCTACATAAATTCTTTGTTCAACCCTCCTTCTAGCGCCAATTCTCTTGATTGCGTTAGAAGAAAGGGGCATGCAGACGAAATCAACCAAACAGAGGATTTTTAATGAATGGAGCAATGTCTTGTTTTAGCAGTGGCTTTGGTCAGCAATGGCTTTGGTCTATAATGGCTTTGGTTTGCCCTCCTTCTAGCAGAAATTCTATTGATGGTGTTTTTAGCACACAACAACGTAGGTGAAATATAGGTATCTCACCTCTCTTGAAAAAGGTATCCTATCCAAGATAGGATTGCCCCAAGGATAATATAGCTAGGTCTTAGCTTTCTTGGAATGACTCAGTGGTATGTCTAGCTATGCCAACAAGGGGTCTTACATTTGATAGGGTTTACGAAAGATGGCAGCAATATATATGCAGAAACCCTAGGTGGTTCAGATTGTCAAGTCTGAAATTTTAGCAAATGATCAATGTAATGCTGTTCAAATCAATAAAATGCAAAAGGAAAAGGGAGAGAGAGAGAAGGGATAAGAAAGATCCTATAGATAATTGCAGAAATGAGTAACAAATAGATAGATAGATTCCCAACAACAAACAAATCTCTGCTTAACCAGACTGCCCACAATGTCATAAAGATAGTGCAATCTTCTAAGTAAATACAATGATTTTCAAATTGTGGAGGGTTCATCAAACACCCAAATCTTGGCGCAGCTCAATGAATTCACACAATTGAACTTGTCTCATAAAGTATGCCCAGACTAACCATGCACAATGACATACAATCAACAAGCCATCAATGGTATGGATAGGAAATCCATCAAATATCTGAGTAATTAATCACAAATGTAACTGAATGTCAACTAATTTTAGATTGACATGAAATATGAAATCCAAAATGAGACAACACAATAAACATAAATTCCTAGCTACCTACAAAACTTGCTTTGTATTGACTATATTTTGGCAATCTTAGCAATTCATTATCAAATCCCACCTGTTACAATGAGAGAATGATGGCCCTTTTATAGACAAGGCACCATACCGAGTTTTTGAATGGACGATGGAGATTAACTCAACACCAATGGTCCAGATTACATGGCATTTAATTAGATACATTAGTTTATTGCATTTTCTAATTTGCATATGTCCTTTAGTAAAAAGACAAAAAATAGCTTGCAAATACATTGAATCTGGACAAAATGGATACCCATTTGGATATATATGATCAAAAGTCAATTTTCAAGGTGTAATAGAGCCAAAATAGAGTCAGATGACACTTGAAAACTTGAGCTAATGTGAATTCATAGATTCCAAATGCTGACTGAATCAAGGGGAGTATGTGGAACATTTGTTATGAAGACATGTCTAACTAGATGCTTGTCGGATTGATTTTCTAATGGGAACATGTTCTAATAGGGCTGAAGTTGAACTTTGATCATAATATATTCTTTGCAACCTCTGGCATCAGTCTGACCTTTTTTGATTTTCTACATGCAATCACTGGATTCAGGATCTTGGAAGGCTTCATTTGGACCCCTAATGTCTAGCATGTCAAATTCCTTGATCCGGTGATCTCCCTGACATATCCTCTATACTGCATCATTTAGTTTGCTTCATTTAATCTGCAAGAGAAGAGGACACGTAATGAATAACCTTTCACAGAAATCAAGTTTTAATAAGACTTAACCATTTTAAATGTAATGATGTTCAAACTACATATTTGAGCCAATCTAAACTTCAATAGAGTATACTCCCCTTTCATCTATTCTTAGAAGTGTGATTGTCTCTAACTGCATTAGCCCCCTTCATTCTTCAATTGATTTTACAAACCTCCTGTGCAATCTCTAATCTTAATTTCCATCTGGTATTTGATTGTATAGATTAGTGCATCTTTGTATTTCATCTTTGCAGTTTTCTGATTTTAAATCACATGCCCCCTGGAGTTTGTGTATGTCATACCCATCTAGTGGCAATTTAAGATGATCATTATATCCTTTATGTGATAGTGGTTCTTGATGATCTTATCCTTGAAATGATAATCCTTCTTATGATCTACATGGCTATCCACAATTTAAATGCATATTGGAATTTCTTGATTTTAACCATTTTTTCCTTCCACTTTACATTCTAGTGATCATGTCACCAAATTTGAAAATTAGAATTTGCGAGAAATTATGCCCCTACTGCATATGTGAATTTTTGACAACTTATTGGATGTATAGCCTTATATCCTATTTTCCCACAGCAAAGCAAGCACAACATCTGATGCTTCTCCATTCAGAGTGCCTTAATAATTGTTCACAAAGAGGTAGGTCTATTTTTATTGACATTGTGCATACGTTCCTGAACAACTTATCGACCATACTTACGCATTTGCATTCTTTCACGACCTTGTTCATTATTGTGAGAGTATTCACCATTACAGGACACAGGGAATTAGAGGGCACTAGATATATCCAATAAAGGATAAAATCCCTGTATCTGGTTGGGATATGTATTCTCGTTGACTGGTTTACATTTTGAATCATGATCTTTTCATATCAGTAATGGTAGATTTGGATTTATATGAGCACCATCACCATTCATACCACCCTTTGTAAGAATGTGATATTTCACTTTTATACATGTTGCGCTTGATATGAATGAATGTTTTGATTTGGGGAAAAATCATATGTCATGGGAGTTTGCAGAAAAAAGGATGGCTTATGGGATTGCAGAAAAAATGGAGTGCACTAGATATATTTGGTAGGGAGGAAATATTCCGCATCTCGCCGAGCACGAATCCCCCATTTTTCTTTATTAAGTTTGTGTGCCATGCTCTTTGATAAAGGCATTATGGTATTTGGCACTATCTCATATTGTTAGATTCTTAGATTCATTGGTTGTTCTTATTGGCAATGGTCAGGTGGTCAAGGGAATTATTCCATGAGGGAACCTTGTTGGCTCCTAGGAAAAGATGGTGATTACCATGGAAAAGCACCCCAATGGACCGCACCCATATGAAGTCTCTGCCCATACTAGTTTTAGCATCTATGTTTTAATAGATGACATCATCTAATCACTCCCTTACTTCATATAGGTGTTTACGAGAAATTTCATGGTGATTGCACATTGTGGGTAAATTTGAAATCATAGGACATTATAGGGATTTTGTCATCAACTTGACTTTATGGGGAAAAAGATATCAACAGGATAACATTTGGTAGGCAGCCATACCTCCACATCTGGTTAGATGTGAAACTTTCACTTTTTGGGATCGGCACATATATGGTAAAGAGTTCTCATTATGCTTAGATGTTTTGTGAGCACTATGATTCATGAAGGCATCTCGTGTTGTAGAGACCAAAAGATATTATGCTGAAAAATAGGTTTAATCATGTTGTGACTGCTATCATACGCTGAGAAAGAATGCAAATGGTACTCCTTGAGGCTGTCATGCCAGTAAATATAAATTGTTGCCTCCTTATTTGCTTTTTCTTACGCTGAAGTATTTGCAAGAGATTATGAAGCTCGCTGAATTTTACCCGTCATTGGAGCCTTTTGATTGCAGCAACTTTTCGACCCTCTACATATCCTTTATAAATAGATTCAAAGCCACCACTTCCAACAAGATTCTCATGTGAGAATCCATTCATTGTGATTTCAGTTCTTCATAGGTGAACAATGATATTGGATTGACAAGTACAAAAATAATCATTGGGGTGGTGGAATTTCAATAGCATCACCCGGAGAATATGTGTTGCCCTAGTGTCCGTTATTATAACTATATCTCAGAGTAGTTGTTGATGGTAATGCGATTACCGAACATTGATTGGGATTAGGTTTATTAGATGCGTATGCTCGATCTGCATTGACTCTGTTAGAAATTGTTGTGTGTGCGGGTCATTTCCTCAATGCACATATCTCATTTCTATCACCATCCTTCGCATACAAGTTTTAAAATGATCTTCACATCTTGTTGTGTCTAATTTTCCTGCGGGCTTACTTTTCCAGTCATTTGCTGGTGATCGTGCCTGTGTCAATACCTCATCGACATCTTCACATTTTGCATATACATTCCTTAGATATCGTTGCAATTATTGAATTCTAAAAAACTACCTTTCTTTGAAGCATCTTGTCATATACCGCATATATATATATATATATATATTATTATTATTATTTTCATCCTACAGGGAAATTGCACTTGACTGGACATACGGGAAAATGTGTGGTCGCCGGATATATCCAATGACACCCAAAACTAGCACAAACCTCTTTTGATACCTTCCGAAGGCAAAGCGGGAGAAATACTAGTGATAGGATTTGCAGGGATTCCATGGTTAAGAGGATATATGCAGTGCAACTGCATTTTGCCGCAAACTTCTTTTACACCACTGGTGGAGTTTTGATTCAAACTAACTCAGCGCAAATTTGGCAGGTGCTAGACAAAAGTCAGTTAGTCCGGTTTTTAGTGCAAGGTATACAATGCTTCTTTAGCGGGGATTTTGGAGGTTGCTAATTTAGAAGAACTTTTGATGATATCCGACCAAAGCTAGTGAGGACCGATTTTAGTGCCAGGTCAGTAGCTTAAGATTTTAGTGCTAAGTCAATTTTTTGGGTTCCGACAGGATTTTTCGAAGTAACTGACTGACTTTGTTCTTTCAGGGTCGGTTGAGGGTGCTTTTAGCGCAAAGTCAAAAGGCTTGATTTTTGGCACACAAAAACTTAAATGGATATTGGGCTCCTTCCTTTGCAGCATTTTGCGCAGATTTTGACACCTTAGGACTTAGCACAAGATTTGGTGATCACGGACCCAGTCGGAAGATCGACTTTATAGCGCTAAGTTGGTGACTATTGATTTTAGCACAAAAGTCTGTCAGAGTGATTTTTAGCACAACAGACAGTTTTGACTTAGTTTCTAATGGCATTATGAATTGACTTGAATCGCTTAGTCAACTTAGCAACTCATGACTCACCCTTTTCACAAGGAATACAACTTTAGTCATCTAATGGGGCCATTTGGTACATAAAAGGAAGACCTTAGGAGTTGCACAACTATCATAACACTCTAAACCAAAATTCAGAGGAGGGGGTCCCCATTTGCGAAATGGGGCGCGTGTGTGTAAGGCACAGTAAATGGCAACTCTACTGGGAAATGCTTTGGAGCATTTCAAGGATAAAATTTGGTTTCAAACCCTAAACTTTTGTGTTCCCACATGCTAGACAGGAAAACATGATATCCTATCAAAGGAGAAGAAGTCAATAACCAAGTGCAACCATCCATATCCTGAAAACCTAAGTGTGTGCAATTGCATTAATTCCCATCCCTTAGTGACTAAGCTCATCTCAGATCCTTTACATTAAGCTACGTGATTAGTACACACTTTCTGAACTACCTGCACATTGCCCCGGGCTTGCCAGTGAGAGTCTATAGCCCCAACGGGTTTGTCTTAGAATTCCCCTCAAGCAGAGCCCTACTGTCGGTCAGGTGTCAATGGCACCGGTAGAGTTTACTTGATTGTCCATCTAACTCAGTTATAGTGTGTGATTGTGTGATTTTGCTTTGCTTTCCTTTTTTCCTTTCCTTTTCATCTTTTTCATAATCCTTTGATATTTCATTGAGCTTTGATTTGGCAGAGTATAGTGCAGTACCGCTACCTTTGTGATAACTCAACTAGTTGGGTGTGGACTCCCAATGGCGGTAAAGGTGGACCTTAGATTTTTCACTTAATGCAAGATCACCGAGACTTGCTCAGGTACCTTAGGATTACTTAAGAGTGTGAAAATATATGGTTAGAAAATACTTCAGGTGTACTGACTAATGACTCCTTTCCAATGAACAGACATCATACTCCCTAGTGTAACAACGGAACCCATAGTAAGACCTAAGCAGAAACTTCAGTTTCTCAAAGAAATATTCCAAATTACTTACCCAACGAAGGACCTCTTCCAAGCCTGCACGACTGCCATTATATTCAAGAAATGGAGAACCCCAACAGAGCAAGCATACAAAGAAAAAGCAAAGAAAGCAAAGGAAACTAACCTAAACAAAGAAAACTACTCTAACCAAAGCAAACAGAAAACAAGAAGCAACAACTAATAACTAGCAACTAACAACTAAGGAAAACAAAAATATAGAGTAGAAACTAAACTAAAATAGCAAACAACTAACTAAAACGTAACTAGAAACAAGCAGAACTATGTACAAAAGCTTTGGGCAGCAAGTATTTATAGTCCCTCATGACTTATTTCTTAGGATGTGCAGAAGTAACAAGGTGCAGGTTAATGTCCTAAGTTTGACAAATTCATCTTTGTATTCGGAATAGTAGGGTAAAGGCATGCCAGGCTCATGTTCAGGGTACCAATCATGCTGAATCAGGAAATGGGCGAATTCATTAGGGCCATGATCAATACAAAGGCAAGTTGTCTTACCTAGATCACCATAATCAAATTGATAATCAAAATTGTTGAAACTAAGTGGAGAGGGGGAACATACAACCTGATTTGTAGTACCATCAGTTGAGAATGTAAGTTCATCACCTTGCTGCATTATACCAAATACCTTCTCATCTTCAAGGGGTCTCAGTTCATGGTGGATCATGTCTTGTGTATCAGATACCTTTGGAGCACTAAATGTTGCAGCAATCTCCCAAGCAAACAGGAAGTCTGGACAACCTTCTTTAGAATGTGGATCTTCCGTATGAACTCTACATGAATCAATCAAGGCAAAGTCTGTCATGTGCGATGAATTCCCATGCAGCAACATATCCTTGATCATTCTTGATATCAACTCAATAATGTGATCAAGTGATTGGCATGAAAAATCTTCCAAGCCATCATCTTGCATGACTGTTTGATTTTTATTCTCAGATTGCAGACCTTTACTTTTATTTCTTATTATTGGATCAACATCAACCATGTGGAGATCTTCTTCACTTCATGTTCTAATTAAGGGTTGGCATTGGGTTGGCAATTCACTGTATGCAGCGATAACAACGCCTTTTTCTTCCTCTATATCATCCAACAACCCTTCTGTTTAGACTGCATATCCATTTTCAGCAGCAACAACAAGGTCCTCTTCCTCTTGCATGATTTGGCCCATGATGTCAAGGTTGCCTTAAAGTGATGTATCACATTCTTCTTCTTCATTTGGGTCATCTTGAGATTCTTCTGCAATAATTGCATTGACCTGATATGGCTAATTATGGTAATGCATTGTGTTGATATACTCAGGAGCTTGATAATCTGATTATAGCTCGGATATCTCAACTGGAACAACTTCTTGCATTGCTGTCCATGACTATTCTTCATCTAGAGGACTAATTTTCTCTTGTTCTTGTACATATTTGATCTAATCATACTGTAATCCCAACTTAGAATTATTAGTAGTCTAAAATGAACTATTGTTCTACATCTCTGCAGCAACAAATTCAGGCTTGGAACTTGATATTTGTGAAGTATCTGATTGTTGATCTGCATCCTTAGCATGACTGTATGCCAGGTCTGATTTATCATCTACCTTGTCCACATCCTTAGTAGTAGAAATTTGATCTTGTGCATTGCTCTGTTCATTGTCTTGTGATTGAAAAATAAGTTTTAACCAAGTTGGGACAACGTAATTCTTCTGATTTGTTAAACTGACAGAGAGATTTTAACCAGTCATGAATCTCATATTCATTAGTTGGTTGATTTGCAGACCATATGTATTCCCTACCTTTATCATTTGGACATGTATTTTGATAAACAACTTGAGGGACTTCAATTTTTCAGTGTGCAAACTATCATTTTGACTATGATCAATTTTGAATGGTGAATTTATAGCTCCTTCAACCTCAACTCTATGTATGCTCTCAACTGAGACATAATCATAGTAATGTGTATCCATCTGTACCGTAGCTCCTTGCAAGGTCTTGCTCTGAATATGACTATGTCTGTCATGCTTATATCCTACTTCTAGCTTGTATATTTCAAAGATAGGAAGCAATCGTTTCAAATGCAGATCTAACCTCTGGAGGAAGGTTAAATAGTCGATCTTCATTAGAGGAAATTTACATAAAAAATGGGCCTCCTAAGAAACTCTAAAAAAGAAAAAATTATCTCATATAATAGAAATTATTTAAATATAAATATTAAATATAGATTACTTAACTACATGAGTTAAGTGGGGACACATGTTTCTATTATAATTCCTTAAAAAACTCAAGTTCATTGTTTTTTTAAAGTGGTAACATATATTTCTATTATAATTTATTAAAAACTCAAGTTCACTATTCATTTTAGATTATTTATTTTTTATTTAAAAAGTCTTAAACTCAAGTTCATTGTTTTTCTAAGGTAGTAACATATATTTCTATTATAATTTATTAAAAAAATCAAGTTCACTTTTCATTTTAGATTATTTCTTTTCTTGATTATTTATTTTTTATTTAAAAAGTCTTTTATCTAAAAGTTATATTTAAAAAGCCACACTTCTTAATTTTAAAACAAACTTTTATAGTAGTTTATTTTTAATTTAAGAATATTTTACAATAGATTTTTTGTTTTCTTTTTCTAAAATATAAATAAAAATTGTTAGCTTTTTTTTTAATTCAATAATTTTTTATCATGAATATTTTTTAGTTTTTTATTTTTGTGTTTTTATTTTTCTGTCTTCAATAATATTTTTATTGTGAATATTTGTTAGCTTTTTATTTTTCTGTCTTCAATAATATTTTTATTGTGAATATTTTTTAGCTTTTTATTTTTCTTTTTTCAATAAATTTTTTATTTTTCATTTTGCATTGAGTTATTTTGAAGAGAAATTTTTTAAAATTTATGAGAGAAGAATTTTTATTTTAAAAGAAATGTTTTTTAGTATATAAAATTTAAATTAGCTTTTAAAAAGTACTAAATAAAAAAATTAAATGTAGCTTTAAAATATTCATCTATTATTTTTTTATGTATATTTATTTAAATAAACACGTTTATATTATTTATAAATAGTAGCAAAGTACACGTAGCTTAGATATTTTGTTTTATATTTAATATTTTATTTTTATTAATTTTATATATTAAATCAAGTTTCATATTATCATTATATATAGAGATTGATGATTTTATATATTTATAATTTTATATATATTTACATTTATGATTTTATAGATTCAGAATTAATATATTAAATATGTTTATAGTAGGTTTTATGATTTTTAATTCTATTAAGGAATAAAAGAAAATTTTTAAGAAAAGATGTGTTGAAATATTTTTGAAATATTTTTTTAGATTTTCTTTTTCCTAAACAATGAAAGTATTTTTTAGAAAACATAATAATTTCTATAATAGAACTTAAGAATATAAATCAAAAAACAAAAAGAATCTTTATTATTTAGAAAGATGATTGAGATAGAATAGGATATGTATAGTTAAATTAACCATCATGAGTTAATTCATAGGATTTTAGAAAGTTTTATTTTATAAATAAATAATTTTATTTTTATTTTGGATGATGTCACCATAATGGTTGATGTCATCTTTTAGTTGATTTTTGATAACTCAAAAAGATGATGATGTCATCCTTAGTAGGCCCATTTTTAATGTAAATTTCCCCTAATGGTTATGCAGCTCTCTGGGGTTATGCAGCTCTCTGGGGTGTACAGTGCAGACCTGTGGTGAACTAAAATCAAGCAAGGTAAATGGAGGATAATTCACCCTGATTTGCCTATCCAGTACTTCTTTGAAAAATGGAATGTTCACTTGGAAGTTCTCTTCATGATATGACTATTGACATGGTCCTCTAAAGAATGAAGGGATTTCATGACTGAAACCCTTATGTGTAGCCATTATAATTTTTTGTACATTCACTTCATTTTAGCATGTGCAATGAACCAACAAAATTGATAGCCTGCATAAATTCTTGGTTCAACCCTCCTTCTAGAGCCAATTCTGTTGATTGTGTTAGAAGAGAGGGGGCATGGAGATGAAATCAACCAAATAGAGGATTTTTAATGATTGGATCAATGTCTTGTTTCAGCAATAGATTTGGTCTGCAATGGCTTTTGTCAGCCCTCCTTCTAGCACCAATTTTGTTGATGGTGTTTTTAGCACACAACAATGTAGGTGAAATACATGTATCTCACCTCTCTTCAAAAAGGTATCCTATTCAAGATAGGACTACCCCAAGGATAATAGAACTATGTCTTAGCTTGGTTGGAATGACTCAGTGGTATGTCTAGTTGTGCCAACAAGGGGTTTTACATTTGATAGGGTTTATGAAAGATGGCAGCAATATATATGCAGAAACCCTATATGGTTTAGATTGTAAAGTCTAAAACTTCAGCAAATGATCAATGTAATACTGCTCAAATCCTAAATCTACCAAATTTGATGTAAATAAAATGCAAAAGGAAAAGGGAGAGAGAGAAGGGATAAGAGAGATCCTATAGATAATTGCAGAAATGAGTAACAAATAGATAGACAGATTCCCAACAACAAACAAATCTCTGCTTAACCAGACTGCCCATAATGCCACAGAGATAATGCATTCTTCTAAGGAAATGTAATGATTTTCAAATTGTGGAGGGTTCATCAAACACCCAAATCTTGGCACAGCTCAATGAATTCACACAATCGAACTTGTCTCATAAAGTATGCCTAGACTAACCATGCACAATGACATACAATCAGCAAGCCATCAATGGTATGGACAGAAAACCCATCAAATATCTAAGTAATTAATCACAAATGCAACTGAATGTCAACTAATGTCAGATTGACATGAACTATGAAATCCAAAATGAGACAACACAATAAACACAAATTCCCAGCAACCTACAAAACTTTCTTTGTATTGACTGTATTTTGGCAGAGTCTCAGCAATTCATTATCAAAATCCTACCTGTTACAATGAAAGAATGATGGCCCTTTTTATAGACAAGGCACCATACCAAGTTTTTGAATGGACGATGAATATTAACTCAACACCAATGGTCCAGATTACATGGCATTTAATGAGATACATCAGTTTGTTGCATTTTCGGATTTACATTTGTCCTTTAGGAAAAAGACAAAAAACAACTTGCAAATACATTGAATCTAGACAAAATGGATACCCATTTGGATATATTTGATGAAAAGTCAATTTTCAAGGCCTAATAAAGCCAAAACAGAGTCACATGACACTTGAAAACTTGAGCTGATGTAAATTCACGAGATTCCAAATGCTGCCTGAATCAAGGGGAGTATGTGGCACATTTTTTATAAAGACATGTCTAACTAGATGCTTGCTGGATTGATTTGCTAATGGGAACATGTGCTAACAGGGCTAAAGTTGAACTCTTATCATAATATATTATTTGCAACCTCTGGCAGTAGTCTAACCTTTTTTGATTTTTTGCATGCAATCACTGGATTCGAGATCTTGGGAGGCTTCAGTTGGACCCTTGATGTCTAGCATGTCATCTTCCTTGATCCGGTGATCTCCCTGACACATCTGCTATACTGCATCATCCAGTTTGCTTCATTTAATTTGCAAGAGAAGAGGACACATAATGAATAACCTTTCACAGAAATCAACTTTTAATAAGACTTAATCATTTTTAATGTAATGATGTTCAAACCACATATTTGAGCAAATCTAAACTTCAATAGGGTATACTCCCCTTTCATCCATTCTCAGAAGTGTGATTGTCTCTAACTACATCAACCCCCTTCATTCTTTAATTGATTTTACGAACCTCCTGTGCAATCTCTGATCTTAATTTCCATCTGGTATTTGATTGCATAGATTAGTGCATCTTCGTGTTTCATCTTTGTAGTGTTCTAATTTTAAATCACACGGGCCCCCTAAGTTTGTGTATGTCATACCCATCTGGTGGCAATTTAAGATGATCATTATATCCTTTATGTGACAGTGGTTCTTGACGATCTTATCCTTGAAATGATAATCCTTCTTACGATCTACATGGCTATCCACAATTTAAATGCATGTTGAATTTCTTGATTTTAACCATTTTTGCCTTCCACTTTACATTCTAGTGATCATGTCACTAAATTTGAAAATTGGAATTTGCGAGAAATTATGCCCCTACTGCATATGCAAAGTTTTGACAACTTATTGGATGTATCGCCTTATATCCTATTTTCTTGCAACAAAGCAAGCACATATGATGATTCTCCATTCAGGGTGCCTTAATATTTGTTCACAAAGAGGTAGGTATGTTTTTATTGAGATCATGCATACATTCCTGAACAGCTTATCGACCATACTTACGCATTTATATTCTTTCACAACCTTTCTCATTAGTGCGAGAGTATTCACCATTACTAGACATGTGGGGAATCATAGGGCATTAGACATATCCAGTAAAGGTTAAAATCCCTGTATCTAGTTGGGATATATATTGCCACTAACTGGTTTGCATTTTAAATCATGAGCTTTTCATATTAATAATGGTAGATTTGGATTTATATGAGCATCATCACCATTCATACCACCCTTTGTAAGAATGTGTTATTTTTCTTTTATACATGTTGCACTTGATATGAATGAATGTTTTGATTTGCAAAAGAATCATATGTCATGAGAGTTTGTGGAAAAAAGATGGCTTATGGGATTGCGGAAAAAATGGAGTGCATTGGATATATTCGGTAGGGAGGAAATGCTCCACATCTAGCCTAGCATGAATCCCCTTCTTTTCTTTATTAAGTTTGTGTGCCCTTTTCTTTGATAAAGGCATTATGGTATTTGGCACTATCTCATACTGTTAGATTCTTAGATTCATTCATTGTTCTTATTGGCAATGGTCAGGTGGTTAAGGGAATCGTTCCATGAGGCAACCTTGTTGGCTCCCAGGAAAAGCTGGTGATTACCATGGAAAAGCACCCCAATGGACTAGACCCATATGAAGTCTCTGCCCATACTAGTTTTAGCATCTATGTTTTAATAGCTAACATCATCTAATCACTCCCTTACTTCATATAGGTGTTTGTAAAAAATTTCACGGTGACTGCACATTGCAGGTAAATTTGGAATCATAGGACATTGCGGGGATTTTGTTGTCAACTTGACTTTGCGGGGAAAATGATATCAACGGGATAACATTTAGTAGGTAGCCATACCTCCACATCCGGTCAACTATGAAACTTCCACTTTTTGGGATCGACACATATATGGTAAAGAATTTTCATTATGCTTTGATGAGCTGTGAGCACTATGATTTACGAAGGCATCTCATGTTGCAGAGACCAAAAGATATTATGCTGAAAAATAGGTTTAATCATGTTGTGACTGCTACCATACATTGAGAAAGAATACAAATGGTACCCCTTGAGGCTGTCTTGCCAATAAATATAAATTGTTGCATCCTGATTTGCTTTCACTTACACTGAAGTATTTGCAAGAGGTTATGAAGCTCGCGGAATTTTACTTGTCATTGGAGCCTTTTGATTGCAGTAACTTTTTGACCCTCTACATATCCTTTATAAATAGATTCAAAGCCACCCTTTCCAAGAAGATTCTGAGGTGAGAATCCATTCCTTATGATTTCAGTTCTTCATAGGTGAGCAATAATATTGGATTGGCAAGTACATAAATAATCATTGGGGTGGTGGAATTTCAATAGCATCACCCAGAGAATACGTGTTGCCCTGGTGTCTATTATTATAACCATATCCTAGAGTAGTTGTTGATGGTAATGCGATTGCCGAACATTGATTGGGATTAGGTTTATTAAATGCATATGCTAGATCTACATTGTCTCTGTCAGAAAATGTTGTGGGTGCGGGTCATTTCCTCAATGCGCATATCTCATTTCTGTCACCATCCTTCGCATACAGGTTTTTAAATGATCTTCACATCTAGTTGTGTCTAATTTTCCTGTGGGCTTACTTTTCCAATCATTTGCTGGTGATCATGCCTATGTCAATACCTCGTTGACGTCCTCACATTTTGCATATACATTCCTTAGATATCGCTGCAATTATTGAATTATATAAAACTACCTTTCTTTGAAGCATCTTGTCATATACCGCAGATATATATATATATATATTATTATATTCATCCTGCTGGGAAATTGCACTTGACTGGATGTGCAGGAAAAAGTGTGATTAGATTTTAGGTGTTTATTGATGATGTCGGAGGTAGATGATAGAATAAATGAGATGGATAAAGATGATGATTGGTGAAGATTAGAAGAAGGATGGAAGATGGAAATTGGCTATCGCTTATGCCTGAATCTGGGTACTTCCTTCGTATCCTAGATTGCCTACATACCCTGTATCTATGTGATCAAGGCACTTAATGATAGAGATGAGATGTAGTTCTGATTATGTTTTATTGATGGTGATGATGAAAATGGATTGATTGATTGGGTTATGGATTGATTGGGATTGATGTGATGTTTGATGATATGTGATGTTATTGATGGGATGATATGGATTAGATTGATGTGATTTTGATTGATTGATAGATTGGCTTGATTTGATTTGCTGATTTGATTGGATTTATGTTTGATGATTGGATTTTGATTTGGATTGATTTGATTGATGATTGGATGAAATTTTATTTCTTGGGTTTTTTTGTTCGATTTGATTTTTTTAATTTTTTAGGAATATTTTGATTTTTGTGTATTTTTTGAAATGTTTTGATTTTTTTTTGTATTTTTGAAATATTTTTTTTTTTTGATTTTTGGAATGTTTTGATTTTTTTGGATTTTTGGAATGTTTTGATTTTTTTGGATTTTTGGAATGTTTTGATTTTTTTGGATTTTTTGAAATGTTTTTTTTTGGATTTTTTGAAATATTTTTATTTTTTTGGATTTTTTGAAATGTTTTGATTTTTTTGGATTTTTGAAATGTTTTTATTTTTTTGGATTTTTTGAAATGTTTTGCTTTTTTTGGATTTTTGAACTGTTTTGATTGTTTTGGATTTTTTGAAATGTTTTTGATTTTTTTGGATTTTGGACATGTTTTGGATTTTTGAAATGTTTTATTTTTTTGGATTTTTGAAATGTTTTGATGATTTTTTGGATTTTTTGGAATGTTTTAAATTTTTTGGATTTTTGAAATGTTTTGAGATGGTATTGGATGGCAATTTGATTGGCCTTTGTGCTAGTTACCAACGACAGGGGAAAACCAAGTCTAGGTGCAAGGATTAAGGTAGGATTGGATAAATGGATGAAATGGATGTATGTGATAGGATGTAAGATGGAAGACTCGTGATAAAAGAATGGATAAAAGGATGGGTGATAGTAAATGAAATGGATGTGTGCATCATAAGGGGGCGAGGATGTGATCTCCAAAGACTATGTCACATAAGAATAACATGCCCCATTCTAGGTACAATGTTTAATGATTTTTCATGACAAAGTCTATAACAATAGGATGGTGATAAGATTGGCTTGGAAGGATGAGGTATGTCAAGAGATACCTAAAAACATGTTTCAACATTTTGCCCCTATGTCTTCATGAAGATCAAATGGAGAAGGGTAGATAAGTAGACTCAATATGATAGGTATGTATGATGGCTAAATACGGTAGGTAGGATGGAATTGGTATGATATGATAGGTTGGATAGATGAGACATTGTGCCCCCAAGTGTAAGTGACATAGAAGATCAATCTACGCATGATGCTTATTTGCCAGGTTTTCATCATGGCACTTATCCAAGGCACCTGTTTACCAGGTTTTCACCATTGGACGAATGGATTTCTCTTTACTTCTTTTTTTATTTTTATTTTTTTGATTTTTTTATTTTTGGATAGAAGGATAGGAGGGACCCAAGTGTCTAGTTCCATGAAAGGTGATAGTCCTGCTAGATGGATGTCGTCGCATGGACCATGTCAAATGTCATTATGCTCATAGATGTTGGTAAGGGATAACATGAAAGAGGTAGATGGAGTAGGTAGATATTGGATTAAGATATGGATTATGATGCAGATTATGTAGGGAAGATGGTGGGTTTATGATGTGGATTATGTAGGGAAGAATAATGGACTATGCATGGAAAGCTAGGGGATGGATGGGCTTATACAAAAGCATGGACCATAGGGATGTGATGGGTAAGATATGTAAGATAATGGATGAAAGATGGGGAGATGGAGGTATGTGGGAATGTTATGTAATGGAAGGGAACCATGACCAACGGTTGTACACATTGTGGTAGACATTGAAGCTTTTGATGAGGAGGTGGTGTAGGAAGAAATGGAGATGTTTGCTTAGGAGATGGGTGATAAAGTGCTTTAGGTACCCATATAGACTTAGTATTTTCATGACTTTTATTTTTCTTGTGGGATGGAATATGAGATTCTTGAATGGAGTGGGAATGTGAGGTGGAAGTGGATGGTTGGGATTTTTGAGATGTGGATGCCTCGTTTGACTTGCTTTCTTTTTGCTTAGGTACCCAAACCATTTTATTTTTGGCCTTTTCTTTTGGAGGTATGGGCTTATATAGCATTTTAGATAAATTTTTCTTTGATTCTTTTCTTTTGTGTCTGAAGGCATGAGGACCCTTAGGATTTTTTGCTTCATAGGTAGAGGCATCCAAATTTTTTCTTTTGAATCCCATGGGTATGGTGGAATGAGTGAAAGCTTCATGTTTAGACAATGTGTACATTGATTGGTCATGATTAGGATTTTTAGAAGATTTATGGATGGATGGATAATTAGGTGTTGGTAGAAGTGGTGGTAAATTGAATGGAGGGAAATTACGAGCTGGAAGTAATGGTGGTAGAGTGGATGGGAGAAGGTGTATGGTCACATGCTTTTGACATTTGTAGGATGATGGAGGTGGAATGGTAACATATGATTTAGGGGTATGATAGGATGTATAGGATTTGGGATGGAAAGTGGTGGACTTAGGAGGAATGGAGGAATTACCAACATCTTTAGATTGTTTACCTTGGGGTGTATATCGAAGGCCATATGAGCGTGGAGGGACCTTGACATGGATGGGCTCTAAAATGCCTTAATCATGAAGGCCTAAACCTTTTCCTTGGTAGTTCATGTTTTGGAGTATGCGGTGGACAATGGGACTAGGTGTGCTTTGGGAACTAGACATGAGCTCCTTATTGGATGGAGAAGGTGAGGTAACGGATAATGGTTGTTGTTCTAAGGAAAAACATTCATCGATGAAGGTGGATAGACCAATAGGATATGACAGTGGACTTGAAATGTGATCATTGGTGGATGATAATGAAGGATCATTAGGATCTTGATTATGCTCATTAGAATCCAAGGTATTTGTTTGATCTTCTATGCTTATGTGTTCTTGGGGGGCATGTGTCTCATCATGACAAGTGGATGTTGGTGGATCATGGATAGGACTAGGATCAAGTTGCTCATGGATAGCTTCTTCATCATGCGTAATGTCTTGATCATGGAAAAGATAAATGTTATGGATAGTTGGAATAAAAGTGATTTGATCTTGATTAGGATGAAGGCTCAATATTTCCACATGCTTAGGATTATGTTCTTGACATACCTCTTGATTTGTTTGAATGGAAGTGGAAGTAGAAGGCTCTTGAATAAGTTTGATGGGTTCTTGATATTCATCAATAAGAGAATATGATGGAATTTGAATTGGGCTCATGATAGGAGGCTCTTGAATAGACTTGATGGCTTGTCGGTAACATGATGGGCTTGAAGGAATAGGCATGTTAATGGAGGGCTCTTGGATAGTCTTAAGGATAGGTGTTTGATGGCATGGAGATGTTTTATTCCTTGCTAGTAGCTAATGGATCACATCCTTTGCAAGTGTATGGGTGGATGGACAATATAGGGGATGGATGATAAGGGTGGATGGAGTGTTAGGCCTAGGATTAGGCCTTGTGGGATGGATAATGGGATTAGATGGTCTAGGACTTGGGATAGATGGATGGATAATGGGATTAGATAGATTGGTTTTGTCTAACACAATCTTACCACAATATTCTAGGTTCTTGACCAATCTCTTAAAATTTGTACAAGTGGATATGGCATGGCCCTTACCCCTATTGTATGCACAATATTCATCATCTCTATACTAATTAGGTTTAAAGTAGATTTCTCCAAAGGGTTTTATTATTGGTAGCTCAATCAAATTTGCTTGGACCAATTTTTCCAAAAGTATCTCCATGTAATCTTTTAATGAAGGGTTAGTGGAACATGGGGATGAAGGTGATGAAGGTTGATGGACCAATGGACTAGGATTGGAATGACATCAAGGTGTTGGGATAGGACTAGTTGGCTCATGCATTGTCATGTGATTGGATAATGAAGCTGACTCATAGGATGCATTGGCTAGATTGGTATTTCCCTCGTCCAAGGATATTAGGTCTAGCATAGGATAACTTGGGATCACTTGATTTATGTACAAAGGGCCACTTGAACTTACATGCAGTTCTTGTGAGGACACTTGGTTGCCTTGTGGATGGGTTTGGTGGTGTGTTGAAATGTTGGAATGGGGAATTGGATAATCTTGGGATGGATGTTGATAGGTTAATATGGCATTGACATAATAGGTAGATGAAGGTGACACCTGGGATTGAGATAAAATGTGTTGAGGTTGGGCTTATTGTGGTAGGATTTATATTGTTGTGACATGATTTGATGTTGGAATTGTTTAATAGGTTGATATTTTTGTGGTTGAGAGTTTGCATAGGATAATAGTTGTTGAGAGGTGGATTGATATGGATAATGATTGAGATTAGAAGAGGTATGATAGGTTGATGAAGGATTGATGTGACATGTGGATGGATGAAGTTTATATGAAGACGTAGGTGACACATAGGATTGATGTGAAGGTTGTTGATATTGGTATTGTGGTTGAGTTTGTTGAATTTAGGATTGTTGGTATTGGCTTATGACTTGATGTTGTGAGAATTTTTTATGTTGTGGTGGCGTAGGGACTTGTTCCTTTCTATGTAACCACTCAAGTGTATCAAGCATTATTTTGGTGCCATTAGGATCATTCTCATGTAGGTCTTGTTTAGGAATGCCATGTCCATGTTTACAAGTGGTAGATTAGGATGTGAGGATGTGGAATGATTAAGATATGATTTGGATATGAAATGGATGAAGTTGATTGGGTGATGATTAGGATGAAGTGATTGAAATGTCTTGGAATGATGGCTTGAAATGATGATTGACTAGGATGATTAGGATTGGGTGATGTGGATGATGTGGCTTAGAATGTGTGTTATGACAAGTAGGTTGAGGATGATGTGGCAATTGTTTATTGGAAGTTTGACTTGGGCAATATCAAACACAAGATCTCACATGTAAATGTATGAACAACACACCAAGCACAATGTTCAATTTTCCTTTCAAGATTAAATGTTATGATTAAGAAAACACTTGCAGACACATCAACAAGCCCTAATGAATAGTCAGGTGGGGTATGGCCAATTAGGTCATAAGCTACGTTGCACAAGGTCGACTAGGGAAATGGATTGAAAGTGATATCCTACCACACAATCGGGAGAAAGGGGTAACCCACCCTTCACCTTCACTTCCCAAAGGTATAAATTTATTTGGGGCTTAGCCAAGAGTGACAAGATTTCATCTCCCAAGGAGGGTGTCTTTCGATTCACACCTTGATTGAGGTCGTCCCTTGGAGTGGTGTGTCTCCAAGCAGGCCTCTTAGAAGGGTATGACAAAAGCAAACCAAGTGGGTGCACACTTGATTTACACTCACAGTTGTTAATTTCTCTTAGAAAATTGAAATGTGTGATCAAATAGTTTAAGTAATTGTTCTTTTTAGATCCAAATCAAGATGTGATGGAAGATAATGGTTGATTTTAGACTTGATTTTTGATATGTGATTGAAGACAAGATTCATTTTAAGTCCCACATTCAAGTGTGTTTTGAGAAGCAATGATTAGAGATGAAAGATAGAATGTGTGCACCTGATTGTTTTTCACTTTCCAAGTTGCTATTGTGACTAATCCAAACATTGCTCCAGCTCCTTTGATTCACCTACAAGCTACAAAATCAAAAAAGAAACAAGTAAACTTGCCCAAAAAATTGTTATATGAAAAAGATGAAATCTGATAAAATCTGGTTAAGATGATCTGATATAACTGAATAGATGGCATAAATAGAAAGTACATGAAATTCTATGCGCTTTTTAAAAAATTCATTGAAATCCAATCAATTTTGCTCAAGTTATGCTTGTTTGAAGTCTAAAATCAAGTTTGACTTTGCCTAATAAAAAACCCTAAAAAAATGACACATTCACCTAATAATTTCTACACTGTTGCGAAGTTCATCTTATCATCTTTCCGATGAGTCCTCATTTGTATGATTTGGAGCCTGTATGCCTAAGTTATGATAAAAAAGAAAAAAATGCCCCTCTAGGGCATGTAGGAAGCACTAGGCAACTCTGGGAGTCTGTTGTAAACCGCTAGAAGTTATGATGGTCTATGTTCACATGCAGTTGTCTTAACATAGGTGGTTAACCTGACGGTTAGCACCAATAGTGCCCTTGGTCACCAATGTGACCGGGAGTGATAACAATGAAAAAATAAATAAAGAGGGGTAAAGGGACTACTAGCCCTAGCCCTCTAGTAACAACAAGGTAACTGCGCGACATGGAAACCACTAGATGTAAGGCTAAACAAATGGAGATTTAATAACAACTTAAAAATTTTGATGATGAGGCCACAAGGACAACGTGGCTTAAAAAACTGCCAACAAATGCAATTGACCAAGAGGCTTCCAGGTGGCGGTCAAGTTCACAAGGATTTGGTTGAAGGTTTACTAAAGGCCACGACCAAAAAGTTTTTAGATGGTGACGAAAGCAGCAACTGAGTTCCAAGAATTGTGGAAGTGCCACTAAGAGCAGCGGAAGAGGTACGAATCAATGTCGATAGAAACTAAAGGTGAGGATGAAATCTTATATTGTGGCGGATCAACCACGTGGTGGCGACCAAGGATTGAAGCTAGAGATTGAGGTTCTGTCACCACTAACAGTGGCAATGGGGGAACCTTGGGTAGAAGAAAGCAAATGGAGGCTGGTGTCTGTGGCAATATGGTGGCAACAAATCCCTGAGAAGAGGCGACTGCAGGTTCTTGGAGGTGGTGAGAGTTAAAATGGATGGTGACTGCGATGATTTAAAGGTTTTAACTGGTGTCTTAGGTAACACTTTTTTCTTTTGACAGTGGCAAATCTTTAGCAGAGAGCAGTGACTATAATATGAATGAGAGGCGACAATGGCTTCATAAATGGTGATAGCTCCACCAATGGTTTCAACCAGGAGTTGGGTCGGACGGTGATAGTTTTGTTAGAAGTTACTATAGTAGAAATGCAAGGCAAAGCGAGAGTCTTAAGGGTAGGTCGAAGCTTAGGATTTTTAGCAGGAAGGCGACTTAGGGTTTTCTAGGGGATTTGCAACAAAAACACATATAATATTTGAACCTTCAACAAAATGAAATCAAAGCCCTGCAACCAAAAACATCAATCTACAAATAGACACCACAGAGACCTGCACATCAGTCCATATGGTATGGATCTGTACAGATCCATACTGTACGATCTGTTACAAGGTAAAAAAAATTCAAAAATTTTCAAGAAATTTTTCCTGTGATTGAACCCTAGCAAATTTATAGTCAAAATTCATGGAAACAACCTCCTGGATGCAATGGTGAGGTCACTTTCATCCCAGGAGGTCACTTGTAACAATCAAATTGTAAAACTTGACAAACTAGGCTTAGAAAAATGCTAATTTTTGCAACAAAAACCTGCAAAAACTAATGATTAGATCCTTGGAGCATGTTCACGTCAGGTTCACCAAAATCTATACAAAAAATTTGGACAAAATAAAAAAAGATAAAACAATACAAAATGCATTTACCTCAATCCAAACCCTTCGATACCTTAGATATCTTGAATGATAGATGCATGCATGATTGATTTATGAAGATTAATTTGACGTTGATTGCTCATTTTCGCAGCATAACGTTGAGATAAAAGATAATAGAAGAAGATAGATAGATAGATGAGAAGATTGGAAGAATTTTGGCAGAGTGAGGATACTAGAAGAAGATGGATGTCAAATGGCCTGTGTGACGCTATATTTATAGGCAAAAGCTCATGGGATTCGATGGCCAATATTAAAAGTCAATTATGTGATGTGTATGGCTAGGATTAAAAGGCAATTTCATGCTTATGACGTACATTAAGTGGATCATGACATGAGGCTAAAATTAGGATGTGAGGGAATAAGTGGGATTCTTTTATTTATTTTGGAGAGAAAGATGCCTATGACGCACAATGAATGGGGCTAAAAATAGGATGTGAGTGGGAATCTCATAATTTAAATAATAAAATTATTTAAATTATGAGAGAGATGTGTAGGATAAGACTAATTTAAATAATAAATTATTTAAATTAGTTGTGCATGTGAAGAATTGTAGTCATGTGACACATGTTGCAATGTGGTAAAAGTGAGGGATGAGGGATTAATATTTAATTTGAATTATTTTTGAGACATGTGAAGGTGAATTAATTAAATAAAGGGGTTTATTTAATTAATTGGAAAGGTGATCAAGTGGAATTTATAAGTGGGATAAGTGGGATAATGTAATGACCTAGGGTAAAATATTACAAGATGTCTTACAAGGTCATGTATGACTAGGTAATATTATGACATGGACAATTTTGGGTGTCTACAATGGCATTTGATTTTGAGATCTAAGTTTGGTTGCGAATAGAAGGGATTGGTAACTTTGGGCATTGATGCATTAGGTGTTAACAGGATTTTTAGAGAAATGATAGTCATGAAATAAGATAACTGTGATACAGTAATTCAGATGGCAGCTCAATAAAATGATAGATTGTGTGAAATAAAATAATAGTGCTAAAAAATTTGCTACAAGGATAGCATGATGGTTGATGTGGCTATTAGTATAAGTATGAGGTATATTATTCTCTACTTGGGGTAAATGTAGATAAATTTATGCATGTGTGATATCTCAGACACATGGTACATGCTAACCATACAGGTTTGTGGTTCTCTTTTGTGAGGTGTATGTCAGATCCTATAGATGACTCATGTGTGGCATATATTAGGGGACATTGGTATGATGGCAGATTCTAGGTTATGTGGGACATACTTATTATGGCATGGTGATTCTTCATTGATTTTTCTGTGGTTTGAGACCACCATATTATTTATGTGGTTTGAGACCAACCTATGATTTTATGTGGTTTGAGACCAACATATTATTTTGTGGTTTGAGACCACCATATTGTTACATGTGGTTTGAGACCACCATATTATTCAGTGGTTTGAGACCACCATATTGTTACATGTGGTTTGAGACCACCACGATATTGCATGCTATTATCTTATGTGGTTTGAGACCACTATATGATTCCCCTTCTCCCCTTAGGTGACCTTATTGCAAGGTTGCATGGTGCTCATAATGTGCAAATTTCTAAGAGATTGTTGGAATATCTATTTATGTGTTGAATATTTTGCTTGCAAGCTAGCAATATTTTGTTACTTTGGGCTAATTGGCCATTTTTATGTTTGAGTTAGTCCTTTTGTCTCAAGGACATGTTCTTGGATAAACTTGGGATAATGCAATGATTGTTATTTTATCTCCATTTCTTCTACGATTGATTATATTTGTTTTTCTTTTATTTTATTGAGGGTTAACTTATGAGCTTCTTTACTTCATTAACCATTTTGTTTTGAGGCACCTTAATGTTGCAACTTCTGGTATGTGTAGAGTAATGTGACTACTGTTACTGTCATATCCTAGAGGGATCACTGACAGGTTGTATAGGGGAGTAGATGGCCTAGGGAATCTTGTTCATAGTAGGAAAAGCATGGTGGGCTCCTTGAGAGGACCCTGAGACCATCTTTCTTGATATGTTACTTGGCACAGTGGTTTCTACATGGCATGGTTATTCACTAGTTATTGGCACTATGGTATGGACGATATTGGTTTCCTTTGGAGGTGAGATTATATGATGTTACACTAAATTGGATATTGGCACAATGATTCTACATTACATGGTTATTCATTTATTGGTTATTTGGCTCTGTGGCACTATGGATTACTTAGTGGTATATTAGTGCTTGTCATCCTCATAATACACATCCTTGTTGAGCCTTGTGATGTGAATCGTGTGATGTCTTTGTGATGAGTATAGATTGATATATGTGAGTATAGTCTTCCTCATGTGTTTCACTTATGAGAGGTATGCGATTTGAAAATGATTTCAATTGAATGATGTGCTTTATGTGAAGTTGAGTTTATGTGACATGTTTGTCATTGAGAGAGTTGTTGAGATTTATGTGTTAGAAATTATTGACTAGAATAGGATATGGAAAACTTAAAATTTAATTCCCTTGATATAAATTGATATAATCATGTTACTAGTGATGATATAAGGACATATTTAGGTATGTAAATTTACTTGCATTAATGTGACTTGACATAATATGGTTGCTTATTATTATATGATGTGGTAAAGCAATTTTGTGGTTTTCTTTTGGATAGCTCTTTTCTCTTAAGAACTTCCAAGAGGAAGTCTATGCAGGGGGGAGAATGTAAGGCCATGTGTAGGCCCACTCAAACTTTTCCTTGGGATATTTTTGCAATAAGATATTACTACCAATATTGTGTAGAAGCCCTAAACAATTGTTAGTCAATCTATGATTATCGGTTATATGATATTATGGAATCAATACCTTGTTCTAGGAATATATAACGATAAAAAAATACTCTCCCAAGTTTCTCAAGCTATCTATATGGAATTTGGGTTCTCTTGGTAACCACCTACTCCTTCTACATAAATTGATGTCTTTTAGCACTGATTCCTATGGTATAATGTCCTTAGCCTCTACCATAAAATAGATTTGAGATCACCTTGTTTTGTTGTAAGATTTCTACACTAATGTCTTATTGTTTTGTAAATTATCAAGAGGGCATTGTACGTTAGACTGTAACATCATTAGTTTAGATCATGTGCTTAGATATACTCTTTCGATGTATGATGATTATCTAAACATAAATGTGGCAAGACTAACCATTGGCATGATAAGGAACAAGTTATGATCCCATACTATCTAATGTTTTGTGTTGATATCTTGAGTAGAGATTTACTTCACAATGTAAAGCTATTTGGTACTTTCATGTTTGAAACCTAGTGTAGTGGATTACATCAAGTTATAGTTGCCGACATGATATGATCATATGTTATTTTGTACTTCACATTTGATATCTTGTGTGGTGGATTACTTCATGGCAGGAAATTATGATTCACCCTTATGTGAGAGTTTGATTTTTATTTTACTCATGAGATACTTCTCGTTGTTAAATACAATATTGCTATTTTTGAAATGAAGACTTGTAAGTACATGCTTAGTATAAGGGATTTGATTTTTGGATGTATATGTCAATGATAACTATTAGTGCTTCTGCTATGATGTTTATGGTAATAACTAATAGTGAAATCAAGTGTGCAGGTACATACTAGTCTGTGGTAAATAGGGCAAAATACATGGAGGCCCTATTGTGAACAACCAATTGAGCCAACCAAGTCTACTTGGAGAGAGACTTAGGTCCTTTGTGTTTACTATATAATGTCATATGTTGTGTCATATGCATGGTGTGTCTACCTCATGTCACGTAATGTCTTTTATGTTGAATCATGTGTTATGTGTGTTGTATAATTTAAATTGATTTATTTTTAAGTTCTTACTAAGTGTACAAATGAATTAAGTAAAGAGAACATCTTTTTTTACTTTAGAAACAATCCCATAATATTTGAGGACATTATAGGCACTTTCTGGGAGGGAAAATACAAGAAAAATGAATTTTGTGAAATTTTAATTTTTAACCCCAAAAGGGTGACAAAAATAAGGGGGGTTTGGTTGAGTCATCAGACATAATAGTGAGTTGTAAGGAGCTGGAAGGAAAGTAGAAAATTGTAGCTAAAAGGTGACAAGTGTCTGGTGAAAAAGGACAAGTGTTCCTCTTAGCAAGAGAGGTGTCAAGAGGAAAAAGTGTTGGGTTAGAGAGGGTGTTTTTTTATCTCACCATCTGCTGTAATTATTTTTTTTACGACTATGACTTCACCTTTTGAGTTGCTGTAATTTTATTTTCTGAACTATGTTTTCTTTTAAAAGAAGAATTACAAAAAGAAAATAAGCAAAACTAGAGGGAGTCAAGTTATATGTGAACATGGAATTATCTTCTTCAAGTGTTGGAAAAAAACGTAGACACTAATCTGCACTTATGGATTGTCCTTGAATTGGTAAATAAATTAGTATGGTCTGTCTTATGTTGTGAAAAGGTCTTACCTTGAAACTATTTACTTTTGGTGTTGTTGTGTTGTATTAGTTAATTTGTATGATGTATTGTGACCTTGGAGTAGTCTGATGAAAGCACTCCTTGTGAAAAGTATAATATGAAATGTATATGGTGTTATGACCTATCTAAACTAGTGTGTTTGAGTGTTGCCCGTACTGTGTGGCTGTGTGCATGTGTGTTAATTAAGGTTGTGTTGTATCCTTCCTGGCCTCCTTGTGTTTTTCCCCTAGCTCGGGGGTGGATAGTTTATATCCAACCGGTGGATAGTTTATATCCTTGGTTGGGAGGTGAGCATCCCACTGGCTACTCCCAAGATCTTTGGTCTATGTTACAGGTCCTTGAAGACTCAAAAATAAAATTTAAAAAAAAAACAAAGAAAGAAGCTATCTGTTGTGACTACCTAAAAAGCTATATAGGAGGAGGTCATGCATTTCAGAAGGAAATGAAATCAATGTAATCTTCGAATGTGTAAGCTTGTGTCTAGGCCTAAAGGTAGAAATTCATTACCTCTATATTTTGAAAGCTGGTACTAAGAAGGGCATAATGCAATTATTGGGGTTATTGTGCATGCATATGATAGAAAAGAGAATAATGCCTAACATATTCTAAACAATGTTAAAATTACTCATCACAAGTTAAAAGCTTGAATTTCATCATTGAGTTTATGCTTATTAGAATCTACAGTCTCCTGCTTTCCTGTTATTCTCTTTCATCTAGAAATAAATTTAGACAATAAGAAAAGAAAAGATAGCATCTTTTGTATATTTATCCCAATCAGATTTTGTTTTAATGATAGGGTAAGAATAATCTGGAAGTCACTATTATCTATGGTACCGAATCTTAGGGAGATGTTGATGCCTAGAAAGGGAAGCTCATTGATAATAAAAACAAGAGAAAAGAATAACCCAACTAGCAGAAACCTCAAAATGCTAGTAGAAAACCTAGATTACTTCACTACAATAACTTCTTCATGAATTTCTTGATATGGTTAAAGAGAAATAATACATATTATAGCAGATTTCTAAACAAAAAAAGGTGAAAGTGTTCCATCTTCTTTCTATTTTGAGCCATCTATTCTTCTTGCAAAACACATCTTGTTGTCAGCCACCTCCATTTTGCTGCCCTCTATTGGCTGCAAGTTTTGTCTCTTTTTTTTTCTTTCAAACTCCTCTTGTATAAGCTGAAACATCAAAGAGATCAGCTGTCAAGGAATACATTCCTAGTTATTCTAGTCACTAAAATGTTCTAGAAACCTTGCATTTCATGAGCAGCAGAGGCAGAGCCACTGCTACTATTCCATTCCCAAAATGATATTAGAATTCTTGTGTGAAGCGACCTTTATACAAAACTTGATCCTATATAAATATAGAGATGCAGTAAGATTTGTATACCTTAACCCTCTCTCAAGTTGAAATAGAATTTTGCCTTTCCTTGGGTTGCTGCACCTTGGAGCACTAGTATGGGGGAAATGGCTGATGAGAAAAAAAAAGAATAAAAAAAACTAAAAGCCTCCTCTACCTTGCTGCCGCCGCCTCAGGAAGAGATCTAGCGTTGCAAAGAAGAAAACAAAAGAAAACCAAAAAAAAGAGAAAAGATACGTGCATAGGGTAGTAGGCGTTTAGGGTTTGTGAGGTTCTGCCCTAATTAGGGCACACTTAGTTTCTTTTTCACCACTGTAAAGAGGCTTAGGGTGCACAAAAATAGATGGGAATGTTTCTTTTTCTTTAAACTTCTTTTTATTTATTATTAGTTCTTGCCGTAGGCAGGATTAGTTATGCATCCATGTGATGCAATTTTGTTTTGCCCATTTAACCAATCAACATTGAGTATTAAATTTATTTCACAAACATATTATAGTTGACAATTAATTTTCTTATTTAAAAATTTGATAGATGTCATTTATCTATTTTTTTATTGACCCATCCTATGAACAGTAATGTGAAAAATAGAATTATTATTATTTAAATTTTATTACATTTTATTTGACATCCCTATAAAGTATTAAATTCATTTCACTATAATTTTGTTATATTTTATGACATATAAAGTACTAAGTTGGTACTATTTCCTTTCCTACACATTTCCGCATTGTCCACATAACTTAAACAGAATTTATTACCATGGGTTTTTGGGGATTGAGCCTAGCAGGAGTTGGATTCATTTGTATTGGGACATGGCAGGCTTTCTCAACAGTGAAGATCTATCTCACCTAATCACATTCATCACCTCAGGCACCCTCATTCTACAAGAAAATACCTTTCTATACTGTAGAGCTTGCATTCATAGCATTCCTTGCAACTTTATTCATTGTCAATGGAGTCCTAACCACAATCCAAGGATTAGAAAATCGAGACAACCTTGGACTTGCAATACAACCAAAAATATCAGGTGTGGAATCACTTTTTTTTTGTATTCAATTGTCTCTATCATTTCGGAATGCATCCAATTGCTTCCTTTGCCTTGGGAGGCCTATAATTTGATTGCTCTTTTGGTATTTGGTGAGGAATTCCTTATTTTTAACCTTCAGAAAGAGGGCTCAACAAGACTTGAAAACAAGTGTTATAGTTTAATTTTATTGCCCATTCGTGTTTGTATTTTATTTAAGGCCCTGGAGATCCCATACCCAAGTTCGGTTGTGCCCCCTTTAGGTTTCAGTATAGGGTTAATTCTTCAGGGGACTTGGTTTATTCAAATGGGTATTTGATTTTTTACTGGATGGATTGTTCATGGATGTAAAATATCTGGAAAAGTTGGATGGGACTATACTATCCATTGTAACAGTCATGCTAATGGTCATAGAGGCATGGCCATTGCAACCCTTCAATTCAACTATCATTTGGCTTTGTTGTTGATCTATCTACTTCTTTCCTATTCACATCTCAGTACAAAGTATGTGAGATTTGATGGCAAGAATTACAAACCATTGAGTGAGCACTTAGAGGAATTGCAAGATTTGGATGTTTCGAATGTTGAAATTGGATCTTGGTTTGCATTGGATTCTGATGACGATGCAACTGATGAAGCTCCACTGTGTAATCATAATTCCATGTCTGAGATAAATGGTATTAATCAAGCTTCAATTTGAAATTGTATGAGCTTTAGTTTAGGCTAGAAATGGTATTCTCCCAACCTTTTTCAGTATTATTACCTTCATTGGTGTAAGTGTGGATATGGAGTGACTGATATGATGTGCACATAAATTTAGTTACAAACTAATTACTGTAAAAGAGAGATAAAAACCCATCTTGTATTTCTTTTGTTAATAGCACAGTTCATCATCTTTTTTATCAAAAGAAAAAAAACAAAATCCTAGTTCATCATCTTACTTTTCAGTACAAAAAGCCTATTGAAATCAAAGTTATAGACCTTGGATTCAGTATTCCAAGAAGAGGCATGGAAAAAAGACAAATAAGTATGCATTGGATGCCTTAATCGGTTACCCATGAGAGAATCAAAATCATATAGAGTTGTGATCCAACAGAAGCTCATGTGGTTTCAATTGCTTCCCAGACAGCCTTATGCTGTAAACAAGAAACCATAGATGCCACACTTTACATACCTAAATCTTGCTTTAAATCTCTTCACATCATGGACCTAAGAGGATTTTCTTGAAGATGCTAATACTTCACATAATGATCATTTGATCCTATATTCCATATGCATTGTCTCCTTGCAATTGCATGTGGTTACGATCTGCAAAGCTTTGTTTCATCTTGAAGCCATCAATAGAATCAATGTGGGCATGTTCTATACTAGATTCCAACATACCAAGAAGAAAAAACCTCATCTGTGATACTGTAAACTATCCCGCACATTATTAGCTATGGTATGGTATGTGTGTTTTTTCTATTTATGTGCAACATTACTATTGACTAGTTTATAAATTGAAGTTAATGAACTTGATTTTGTATTCAGTGGACAGTGAAAAGACAATATGCTAATTCACAGGTATGCATGTTTTTTCTATTTATATGCAATATTACTGATGACTATTTGATAAATTGAAGTTAACTAACCCAATTTTGTATTCAGTTGACATGAAAAGACAATATGCCACTTCACAGTAACTGATAGTTGTATATAATCTTCTTATTATGTGCACAGTTGACACAATTTTTTACCAACAAACAGAATCCTGATGTTGGCCGTAATAAGTGGAACTTTTGCATCAATACCCTAGCCATATTCATGTCTGAATCGGCTTTAATCTTACTCTAGCAATTACATATGAAAATCTTATGGAGATTGAACTTCAGTTTAACATTGGGTTGGAGTTCTTACTTTAACATGGAGTCCATGACAATTCAGGTTCTTCTTGACCAGAGGCATCATTGTGATATGAATGTCATATTCTGCTATGAAAACATTGTGTTGAGTGTCTTATGCTTTAGTTATTACCCTAGCTAATTATGATAATCATTTACAAAAGATAGGTAATGTTGGACCTTAATTAATGGTATTATATTTCTCAGCAGTCTAGATGAGTTGATCTTTAAGAATTGATGATTTTCCACTTGTTTTTTCTTTCAAAATCGAATTGTATTTTTTTTAGCAGGACTTTATTTTATATTTTCCTGAAATTTACTACTCGCTAAGATTTACAAATTATAATAAACCTTTAACAATTAGCATCACATCAAATATAGAGAAGCCTATTATTTTTATTGTACGTATCTTGCTGAGTGCACTTTAGACTTTTTGTGAAATGAGTTGAATGATCTCTCAATAATAACAGAAATGGCTTTCCATCCTAACATGCCACATTTATGTTTGTTTTTAGTAGTAACAATATTTTGCATGGTTTACTATCATATTAAATTGTATGGTGAGGAGGAGGTGGTGTGCCTTGTAGGGCCCTCGGTGATTGGCAGCATTGCTTAGCATGCAAGTCCAACAATCAACTTGCCATTTTAACAAAGGTTTCTATGTGAAGACTAGAAGATTTGAACTATAACATGAATTTTTCAAGGTTTACATGGTTCTTAATTTAAATTCAAGTTTGGCATGTGACACTAATCTTTCTCTTTCTGGATTGTCGAAGTCTCATATTTATTAGTATTACCATTAGTGTAACTTTTCTTGTTATAAATTATGAGCCCTTAGAAAGACTTAGGTTAATCATTTCATATGGACCATGGTTTACTACAAAATGATACATTAGACTTTGATATGGGCATTTCTCTAGACTAATGAAGCTCTTTTGCCTAGTACAAATCATAAAATAATGCATAATTATTGTAATATATTGTGCCATGCTAGAAAGAGGTTATGCAATGTATATCTTCTTATACTATGCTCGACTTAATTGCTTTGTACTTTGTTTGACCATTTGTGCCATCCATTGCAATTTGTGCAATGATATATAGAGGTTGGCTATGATATTTTGGAAACTGTACATTGACATCGACATGCACAATTCCTATATTGGGACTATTATTAAGGTGCACAATGATGGTCCACAAGCATTGGTTTTTGTTGTGCCATATCCTATTTTTGCAACATAATCATCGATGTGTTTATATGGTTCTTGTCAATCTATGCTAGGCTATCATATTGATGCTATCTTGACACTCTGCTTTACTAGGATCTCATCCTATAGAATTGCTAACACATTGCATATTGAGTTACTATGTGGTAATTGAATTGGTAATACATTTGTTACATTGGTTATGTATTAATTTTTACATAGTCTTATTATGTTCAACATAGGCTTCCAAACAATTGTTTAAGGTCATTCTTTAAATTGTTGGTTGTGTAATAGTACACAAATGCAACATAATAGTGTTGTTAACAGTGACAACACTAACCTTGAGGGCATTCACCAATTATGCTTCCCTTAATTATAAATCACCTTGAATCAAATTACCCAACACAATTCAACATTCTATATCGAACCTGACGCAATGTGTCTCTTGTTTAAGTATTGAATCAACATGGGAAAGGTTTTATTTTTAACTTGTGAAATTCCCCTTAGCTCTAGTTATTTTAAAATTTCCTTTGGGGTAGAATATAAAAGAAAAAAAAAAGAAAACATAAAGTTTTACTCACGTATATTATAAGAAATATTTGGTACTTCTTTATATATATTTTTAACCCGTATTAGTCAATTATTTCACATTGTTTTCTTTAAAAAGAATATATATTGGTAATAAAAAATGATGATGTGTATTCTTATTACATATAGTCTCATTTTACCTATCTCCATGAATTGAAAGATTACTATGATTATTAATATCTTATTACCATAGAGGTAATTATTTATTTATTTTAGGAATTGTATTTATCCTTTTTTTAAAAATCCCACAAGAAAATAAACCTTGGCTTTATTACTAAAACAATGAAATAAAAGCCACATGACAAGATAAAAGAACGAAAGTTTCGTTTAATAAAAGAAACCATGAACAAAGAAATTTACCGCAAGAGAAAGCTCTATGAAATGATGTAAGTATTATTATTATTATTGTTAATTGTATAAAAGAAAAAAATAGAGGTAGGTGAATTATATCAAAGGAAAGTATTATTATTGAGATAGGTGAATAATTGTTTTTATGGTTGCATTGTATATTTTGTAAATTTTAAAATTTCATATAGAAATTCATAATTATTTTGGTGTGTTTTTTTAAGAAAATAAAATGTATCCTTTAGGATGTCTTGTTTTCTTACATCTTTAGAGTGAATAGTTTAATATAGAAAGAATATTGGTGTCATGTTCACATGTTGTGAGATGTGGGCATTACTATAAATAATTTCTCTTAGCACCACGTTGTAATAGTTACTTGTCAAGAAATTATAATGTTTAAAACTCAAGTTTGACCTATACATTACTTCTATTTAAATAGAAAATTTAGGGTTTCTTGTTGTATTCTCTCATTAGGGTTGCATGGGGCATTACACTACAGACTTACCTAATACATTTATCACATTAGTGCTATCCATCCTAATCTGAAAAGGTGTTAGTTCACAATATAAAGTAAAAAGGTGTTTCCATACAATTCTTAAATAGAAGACATAATTGTAGAACCATGGAACATTCCCTATGTAGTATGCAAAACTTCACAAAATACATAAAGTGACAAATAATCCTTCTTCTCTAATTACCAATCTACCCACTTATTCCAATAGGATGCACAAGGTGTAAGCAGAGAACAACCTCATACACTCATATTTTAATGTTCACTTACTAACCAATGGTAGTGCAAAGAGAACTATATCCAAAACACATGAGAAGACATAACATCCTCCTAGTCAAACATTATGGAAGATAAACATCAAGAATACACAACAGTCATTTGTCATCCATCGTCATGGAAGAGAAGTCCAAAGCTAAAAGTTTGGAACTTACATAAAGACTTATTACTTTTTTTGTTTCTTTTTTTTTACATGAGCACATGCAAGGTTAGACCCAAAAGAACACTCCCTGGACTTCCCAGAGTTGCAAAACTCTCGCTCTGATACCTATGTAAAGCAACCAACAACCCACAACAAGAGAATACAACATGAAACCCTATTTCTTTCTTTTAATCTCTCTCTCTTGGAAGAAAACATAGATTTCACAACTGAGGAAAAACTAGCTCTCTTAATTTTTTCCATAAAAGTTTATATCTTCATAATCATCACCAACGTTAAAGTAAAAAAAAGGTTCCTCCCAAACTATTATTATATATATATATATATTATTTAATTTTTTTCTATTAATACTATAAATGAATATATAAAGGCCTTCCTCTTGACTAATTCTAAAGAGGGAAAATAACTTAATTAAGTATTTATCATCATTATAACAAGGCTGATAAGCAAAAGTAAAACATAGGTTAAATTAATCCTTTTGTTTTACCAAGAATATTATTTTACACAAGAATTTAAATAATTATTGGGTTTCCCTTCAAAGTAAAAATAAAATAAAAATAGGGTGAGAGATTAAAAAACGGTTTTCTAGTCATTAAAAGTGAAAATGCAGAAAAAGTAGAATTCCTGTGACAAAGTTGCATTAACAATAAGGTCAGGAATGAAACTAGGGTAGAGCACCCTCGCAGCGATATGCAGTGGAAGGAGAAGGTTTTTTATGGGGGCTGGGCTCCCCCTCCGCAACATCACGAGGAATAGGGTTGGCAAACTATGAAGAGTAGGAAATTGCATTGGGGAGTTAGGGTAGATGCTGCTTTAAGAGAGAATGCCCTAGCTAGGGTTTCAGGGATTTGGGCTATCCCAATTACCTCAACAACCCCTGCATTTGCAACTGGAACAAATTGCACTTCATTAGGCAGGGAAAGAAGCCATAATGCTCAACAACCCCCTGTTGTCTCCCACCCTTCCCTTCCAAGGCAAGGAGTTGCGAAGGGTTTTCCAAAATCGGCCCCCAGGATCATTCATTCGAAGGAAAAGCCCTTTATAAGAAGCATGTCGAATTCCAGAGCACCCCACCATTGGCCAATCTCTCAAAACCCTAAACTCAGAAACACAGTGTCTAACACTCTTGGGAGGGGAAACAACTAGTTAGAAATTCAAGAGCAGGCAAACCCCAGACCCCCTTGGTCAAGGCTGCAAATGAGTTCAATGCATTATCAAAAATATGAGGCTATGGGAAAGAAAGCATCAATAAATATTAGCAATATTTACTCAGATGGTTTGGGGAATCATTTCAGAACCCACGGTTTTTTTATCCGATGGTGTGGGATAGGGCAGCTTGCGAAGGAAATCACAAATTCGGTCCAAGTTCTCCACAAAGACTAGGTAAGTATCACTATCACTTCTGAAGATTTCATATTCATTGATTGCAAAAGTGCAGACCTTAAAAAAGAAATATTAAACAACAGAAGCTTGTTCTATAAAGGGCATAATTTCAAATATATAGACTGGCAACCAAATTTTGACCCCAGTAAAATGAAACTGAAATTAGCTAGATGGGTCAAATTACCAAATCTCCCAATTGAGCTTATCCATAGTGAAATCTTAATGGAGATAGGTAATCATCTAGGAGAATTCATAGGAATGGAGGACTTCTTATCTCATTCAGATGTTTTCATGTTAGTAAAAATGGATATAAGCATTAAAGACCTCGAACCTCTTGAAATCAATACTAATTTGGCTAATTACTGTATCAAGCCAGTATTTCACCGGGGTCCTTCCCACAGTAATATTATCGATAGAGTTTCAAAAATACATACTAAAAAGAACTCCAATCCCCAGGCTTTGGGTGTTAACATAAGATTTAATGATAACAAAGGCAGATTTATAGTAGAATATCAGAGGGCTAGCCTTCCCTCCCTTAAGAAGCACCACAGTGGTAGTAGGGATTTGTCTGGACAAAATCAGAACCCAACTATGGTATCAGCTCAGCCTAGAAAATGCCCTAAATCTACTCAAAATACCAAAGGAAATACCCAGAGTCATAGTCATGATCTTATTATATAGAATATGAACCACACACAGGAAAGCTCAGGTAAAGAAACACCCGCAATGGCTAAGTCTACAAAGCAGATTTATGAACCTCAGATAGGCAAAGAAAGGATGGAACTTGAGTAGGGGGAAGTTCCTTTAGAAGAGACCAGAAATAATAACCCCCAGCAGGGGAAGGAAGTACAGATCCAGAGGTTTTAGAGACCCCATAATGGGTCCCAAACACATATGAACCAGAGGAAAAACATAAAGAAACCAGGAATCAAAAGATACCCACAGATAAGATCAGCCATAGGGATCTAGAAGAGATCTGTGATGAGATCCTCGACAAGGCAATAGAGGAAGTGGTAATTCAGGAAGATAACAAAGAGAAGGAAAATCTTATCACCAAGATCCAGGAACTTGAAGAATGGGAGAAAAGGTAGGATAGTAATAAAGAGGACCCAAAAGATCAGGGAGATAGAGAGTTAGAGGAAGTAGACCTACGACTGGGAATTGCTATAACTGATTTCAGTAAGGATACCCCAGATTGTGCCAAAAGTAATAAAAAAAGGGGTAGGAAATCAGTACTGGAACTAAGAGAGAAAGAAGGCGAGGTGACTGATTAAACTAAGATCACCACACTATTTAATGTAGGGAAGGGGAAGTGCCTTCCCTCAGTGCCATGAGAGTCTACACTTGGAATGTTAGGGGTCTCAATGCCCCTAACAAATAGCGAATCATAAAACATTGTATAACCAACACAAAACTAGATATACTAATGATCCAAGAAACTAAACTCCATAAAGATGAGATAGACACTCTAAATAAGAAGTTAGAAATATGGGAGCTAGCTGGAGTTCCAGCTGAGGGTGCTTCGGGAGGCCTTGGGGTAATCTTTGACCCTAGAGTGGTTTCATTTTTAGTAATAAGTTGTAAGAAGAACTGGATGGTTGGGAACGTCAAAATCATCAGAAGCAATCTACACTTTATTCTTTTTAACATTTATGGTCCTTCCCAAAACTAGGATAAGAGATCAGCTTGGACATAAATAGAACAATTCATGGGAACTTTACAAGATCAGGCATGTATTTTAGGTGAAGACTTCAATGCGATCCTAGACCCTAAAGAAAAGTTGGGAGGCTCTGTAAGGCTATCCACAGTAGTGAATGACTTTAAAGACTGGGTTTAGAAGAACAATCTATTGGAAATTAAAACCGTACAGGAAGGATTTACATGGAATAACAGAAGAAAGGGCTTTAGCAATATTGCAGAAAAACTAGATAGATTCATGTTCAGGGGCAATTGGGCTCAACTCTCTTATATTCTGACGACTAAGATCTTACCATACTCGGGCTTTGATCATTACCCAGTCTAGCTAAGTATCTCAGAAGACTGCCAACCCAAACGATGCCCCTTTAAATTTGAACAAATGTGGGTCAAAGAAAATAACCTTATAACCCTAATTGAGTAATGGTGGAAAGAAACTAGAGTATCTGGTTCTAAGCTTTTTTGTTTAGTATCCAAACTAAAAACTATCAAATGTAAGCTTCTTAGTTGGAACAAAAATAACTTTGGTAATATCTTTGAGATCAAAACTAAGCTAGAAGAGGAACTTGAAAACCTCAACATAAGTGTTATTACTAAAGGCATGGATGCAGAATTGTATTTAAAAGAAAAATAGCTAAAAACTGAATATGAAGATATCCTAGCCAAAGAGGAAATCTTTTGGCGTCAAAAGTCTAGAGAGACCTGGCTTGAAGCTAGAGATAAGAACACTAAGTTCTTTCATAACAGCACCAGAGGACGTAGAAATGTAAACAGAATCTTTAAAATTAAAGATGAGAACAATGTCTGGATCGAAGATCCTCAACAAATTGCATGTGAAACAGTTAGGTATTTTGAAAATATTCTTAACAATCAGGAGGGATCTAATTGGCTACAAAAACAAGTCATATTGAAAGATATTCCAAGGATTATCTCAGAGGATCAAAATAAAGCTCTCAATGGTAAATTCACCAAGATTGAGGTTGAACCGGTGATCTCTCAAATGCAACCGGATAAAGCTCCGGGACCAGATGGCTTCCCAGCCTTCTTCTTTCAGAAATGTTGGCACTTCATAGGAGATGAAGTGGTTGATGCATTAGAAGGGGTAAGAAATTTGAGCAGCCTTCTAAAAGAGGTAAATAATACTTTTCTCACACTCATCCCAAAAAAAGAGAAGCCAGAAAGCCTGGGGGATCTGTGGCCTATTTCTCTTTGTAACACTATTTATAAAATCCTCACTAAAACCCTGGCTAATAGGATTCAGATAGTTCTACCAGACATCATAAGTGATGAGCAAACATGGTTTGTTCTAGGAAGATCCATAAATGATGGAGTTATTACAACCCAAGAAGTCATTCACACCATACAGCATAATAAAAAACCTAGTATGCTAATTAAATTAGATATCAGTAAAGCCTATGACAAGGTTGACTGGCATTTCCTTTGCAAAACCTTAGAGGCTTTTGGTTTTACTAAATAGTGGATAAACCTCATTTATGCATGTATTTCTAACCCTAAGATCTCAGTCTTAATCAATGGGACCCTAGAAGGATTTTTTAGTATATCAAGAGGATTGAGACAAGGGGACCCTATCTCCCCTTTTCTCTTTATTATAATGGCAAAATTATTAGGGAGAATGATCACCAAGGCTAGGGAAGAAGGAAAGATTCAGGGAATCAAAATCACTTCTGGTGTAGATCCTACAACTCATCAATAGTTTATAGATGATACTATGCTCTTTGGTCAGGGGTGCATCAAAGAAGCAAAGGCGTTCAAAGAAATCCTAGACTCCTACTGTAGGGCCTCTGGACAGGAGGTTAATGCTGATAAATCAGCAATTTATTTTTTCAACACAGATCCTGAAACTGAAAGGGAAATTTGCAGAATCTTGTCTTTTAAAAGATGGGTAATGCCATGTAAATAATTAGGCATACCTTTGGGTCAAATGAATAAGACTAATGATCTCTAGGACCATATCACTTCTAAGATCAGGAAAAAAAGTGGAATCATGGAAAGGCAAATGGCTATCCTCAGCTGGTAAAGTGACAATGTTAAAATTGGTTCTCTCAACTATCCCAATATACCAATTATCTTGTATGAATCTTCCAGTAGAAAAATGTGAAGAAATCAACAAAACCCTAAGAACTTTCTTATGGCAAGGTTCAGAGGATAAAAAGAAAATGGCACTTGTAGCTTGGGACAAGATTTGTAGACCAAAAGAGGAAGGTGGCTTGGGTTTGAAAAACATCAGAGAACAGAGTAAGGCATTAGGTGCCAAACTTGTATGGAAAATGTACCAGCAACCTAATTTAAAGTGGGTAAAAATCCTCAGAAACAAATATCTTAGAGGTGAGGAATTGGCCTTCCTATTCAAAATGGCTAATCCCCCTAAAGGCTCCCACCTTTGGAATTTTATGATGGATTGCAGAAAGCTCATAATGGACAAACTTACTTGGAGTCTTGGTGATGGTAATCAAGCACTTTTTTGGGATGACTCATGGGGGGGTTTGAGATGATAAGTAGCTTGGATAACTTAGAAAATGCCAAAAGAATCCTAGAATCCCAATGGGGGAAACATGTAAAAGATTACATAGATTTCCCCAATCATGGGGAGAATCAGGGATGGAAATGGAAATCCCTGGAAAATAGGAACATCCCGAATAATGAAAAAAAGAAACTACTAGACATCCTTAACAAAAGGAAGGTATCCCTTAAAGGAGACACAGACAGATTAGTCTGGGACGGGTCCAAATCAGGAAACTATAAAACTAAGGATGGTTATAAAATTTTAATCAAACAGTAGCTCATACCAAAATCAGAGATACCGCTGAGACTCTGCTGGGATAAGAACTGTCTCCCAAAAGATGGGATGTTTGCATGGATGGCCCTACAGAAGAAAATTCTAACTGTAGATAGGTTCACTAAGATGGGATATGAGGGGCCTAGTAGATGCCCCCTTTGTGAAAAGGATCAAGAAACAACATACCATATCCTACTCAATTGTCATTTTTCTAACAAATGTTGGAACTGGCTAAGCAATAAGTTGGGCTGGATTACTGCCCTTCCTAATAACATTCTAAACCTATTCCAATGCTAGCTTGGTACTCACAAACAAAGCATTTACCATATGTTATGGACAATTACCCCTTTGATCATGTTATGGGACCTTTGGAAAGAAAGAAATAGGAGAATCTTTAAAGATAGAAAATTAACTTTTGAGTAGCTAATTATTAAGTTTGAAGCTGTTATCATAGAAATTGTCAATAGTAGGGTTCTAAATAACTCCAAAAAAGAAACCACAATGACTCACTAGGATGAAAAGATGCATGGCAAATGGGTAGGACTAAAACTGCCCTCCTTTGTGGGACCAAGTAACCATAATACCACCAATAAGAGATAGGAGTGTAAGTGGCAACCTCCTAAAGAAGGTTGGTTCAAGTTAAATTTTGACGGGGCGTCTAGGGGTAACTCGGGAGTCCCAGGTATAGGTTATGTAATCCATGATTCTGAAATGAGAGAAATTGCAACTTTAGCCAAACCCCTAGGAGAAGCATCAAACAACACAGATGAATTAACTACCCTGATTGAAGGTCTGAGAATTTGCAAAGATTTGAAAATTAAAAAATTAGAGGTTGAAGGAGACTCTGCGATCATCATTAATGCGTTACGAAAAGGGAGCATGCCTACTTGGAGACTAAATTCCCTACTAGCTAATGCCCTCGACATCACTGTTTCTTTTAGAAGGTGCACATTTAATCACATCTTCAAAGAAGGTAATAGTAAAGCTGACTCCCTGGCTAACAAAGGGGCTGATGGCATCTGTCTTTCTACTAAATTTAGCTCTAATAAAGCAATATTAAACTCTATCTGAAACATTAGAAAAGTGTTATTTATCTCTCTATTTAAGAATGTTTCTACATACATTCTCTTAGATATATATTCCTCTCATTAAGCCAATAGATCTTTACTTGTTTCTAATGTCATATGTTCATTCCAAACCATTAAATTCTATTAGAATCAGGGACTTAAGTTTTTGGCTATAGTTATAATAAAAGTTTGTCAGAAATTGCTACAACAGAGGAAAGTTTGGAGACCTCGCAGGGTCTATTCCTAATATCCTCATTGATTATATTTTCTTCTATTTATATAATCAAAAGGTAGCTATTATGAAGCTTATAATAAGCCTACTGTACGTTCATAATAAAGTTGACTCCCTAGCTAACAAAGGGGCTAATGCCTTTCTACCGAATTTAGCTCCAATGAAGCAATATTAAATTCTATCTAAAACATTAGAGAAGTACTGTTCACTTTATCTCTCAATTTAGGAACGTTTCTGCATACATTCTCTTAGATATATATTCTTCTCATTAAGCCAATAAGATCTTTACTTGTATCTAATATCATATATTCATTCCAATACATTAAATTCTATCAGAATCAGGGATTTAAGTTTCTGGCTATATTTATAATAAAAGTCTGTTAGAAATTGCTACAGCAGAGGAAGATTTAGGGACCTCGCAGGATCTATTCATAATATCTACATTGATTATATTTTCTTGTCCACACAGGGACCACTTTTCTATTTCTATATTCAAAAGGCAACCATTATGAAGCTTATAATAAGCCTACTGCATGGTAACTTACATAAAGATAACAAAATCCAGGCTTTTCTTTGACTTACTCCTGATCATACTCAAGCAATTGAAGGTTGAAAGTTGCTACCCACTCAAACCCTTCTTCCACCACCAGACCGAGGACCCTTTGGATGAATCCTACTGCTATCAACGCCTTCTCTTTGACCATCATGAGGCTTGGTCATTTGAGATCTAAAATGAAAGGATAGAGCTTCAGAATAGCATCAAGATCATCTAAAGAGTCCATATCTCTTGGTCGTGGCATTGCAACACCTATACTTGCAGCTCCCAGGGTTACCTCCAAACCCCCCAAGTGTTCAGGATTGAACAAGCCCCTCATCATCTGCTCTATTGTTCCTTTGTCAATCTCCATCTCTAGCAACATTGTTAGCACCCTAGAAGAGATATCGGTATCAACTCGATACCTTTCAGCCTCCCCCATAAACTTTCTTCCAACAATCATTCTAATGGCTCCAACCATTAGTTCATTAGATCGGCGTAGCATACGCTGCAATCGAAGCAAAGTAACAGGTCCTAGAAAGGCCATTTGGCATTTGGAAACTAACCAACCTCATAGGGGTCTCCATCCCTCTGCAACTGATGGCTTCCACTGTGAAGATAACTAAAAATTGAAATGGCATTGGGAATGATGGAAGAGAAAACTGGAGTGTTATAAAATAAGAACCATCCTGTATAGCCTCACCCAGTGAATAGCATTAAATGGAGCATGCAGTATCAATCATGTCTTTTTAAGATCGAGTTCCTCCCCTGTTAACACGCTTCAAAGGTACCACCTTTCTTTTCTCTTATATATATATATATATATATATATATATATATATATATATATCTATATATAATATATATATAGATAGATGTATATATATAGATACAGGGCTTAAGAGTTTTTGAAGTATCTCAATAGGCATTTTATTATTCAAATCTTGCATGGTGATCCTCTTCTCAACGTTGGGCTCAGTACCCAAGCAGGATGAGATAGAGGTATGATTTGATCTCCATAAATGAATTATAATGATATTATGCTTGAAGCAGATTGTCTTAGTAAAGAGGTTAGAAATAATGATGTTATGCTTGAATCTTGAATTACAATTGATATGTGAGAAGGTAGGAAACTTGAAATGTAATAATGAGGTCTCGAGTATATCTTTGGCCTGCTCCGCTCTCATATTAGCTCAATTGAGCTTTATAACTGGTATGATTTGACAGATAATAACTTTCTCTATGTCGGGATTGAGTTATTAAGATCTAATTGAAACTTTCTTGGAATAATATTATTATTTAGTTAATTGTTTGATCACACACACACACACACACACACACACACATATATATATATTTATACAAGTATATATATATATAGATGTTTGTATATATATTTGATCAGTCAACAAGCTAGGGATTTCCCCTCTCAACCTGATTTGATATTATTATTGAAACAAGTACGTGTTGAGACTTCTGATAAGCATGGAAAGTGTAAGTATTTTATTCTTCCCTTGTAGGCAAATTGATAAAGAACTCTAACAGGTTTATGTAGGAAAATGAATAATTATTTACTCCTTTTTTGTTTGGCTAACATACGAAAAAGAGTTGGAAGTATGTCCTTGTGTTTTCAGGTAAGACAAGTATAATGTTATGAGCAATTCAGAAGAAGCTCTCCCACATGGATAAAAGATAGTTGATATAATGATAGATGCCCCGGAAGACATCCCATGGGCCGAAGAACCAAAAAGACAAACAACAAGGATATATCAGAAGAAAGGCCCATCATAAGGGCAAGGACTGTACTTGTATTTCAGAAATATTGTAAGAAAGGATTTATCCTTTTAGGGCATTGCCCCATATAAGATTTGTAAATAAACATTATGTACTAGATTGCATAAGTCCTGTTCTAGACCGAAGGTTTTCTTTGCTCTGTTCTTTCCTACAGGTGCCCGCACTGAACAGAGCTGTACTTTTAAAATTTTACTGATTTAATATATTAATGGCTTCTGCCTTTTACCCATCAAAAAAATAAAAAAATAAAAAAATAAAAAAATATATACTATCCCTAAGAACTAGTAATATCCATACACTATGTAAGAGAGAGAAAGTAAAACTCTAAGAAATGAGAACCCTAAAAGCTAAGATTGATTCTTTACTACATCTCACGTTTCTAAAACTATATCAACCAATATATATATATATAACAACTACAAAATCCATCCATTGATTTTTTTTGAATCACAAGAAATTACCCTTATCGCTAGTGAGTGAATGTTTAAGTTAACTCCACTCCACATACTTATATGCTATTTCCATGCTAAAATAAATGATATTTAATGGAATATATTGGCACACACCTTCCTCGTTGTTGAACCATAATGGGCATACACAAAAAAAAATGATATTTAATGGAATATATTGGCACACACCTTCCTCGCTGCTGAACCATAATGGACATGTGTATGTAGTACATTGAAAATCAAATATGGTTGTAAACTTGAAGAGCTTAAAAAGTAAGACTACTCTAATATTTTTTTTAAAACGCCAAGAATTATCCGATACAGACAAAAACACATATATCTAGCAATATTTAAAGGATATTTTGAGAGCTACCTAATTCGAGTGGTAAGGAAAATTATTACTGCCATATGGATTTACAATGTGCCCTAGAAGAAAAGAATTTACATATGAGGGGAAAGTTTAACCCATTCATGTATTTATAAAAAAAATTCTAAGATAGACGCTAAGGGTAAGGTGTATCGCTGACTTGGAAGCATAAAACTTTTTCAGATGGTGGGCAAGATGAGCGTCCTAATTAGGGTTGCGTCATCTTACAACCGTAATTCACCTCTTATGCTTTTCTTTTCTCTTTGCAAATCTTAGGTTTTCCAGGGAGATGACGACCAAGAGAGGAGAGTTTCGGCTTCTCAGTCCATCTTTTCCCATCAGCTTGGCTAAATGCAGTCCCTTACACATGGATCAACATTTTCTTCAAAGAAATGAAATGACATAGAAAAATAGTGGTTTGAACTCTAGTGTATATCTTAGTTATTTTTATTTTTTTTAAATCATTTTGTTTCTTTGAAATTTTTAGCTTAGGGAATGAACTTGATATGTAATAGGTGACTAAAATCCTATTTCTTGGTGGGTATCTCTATTCAGTTCTTTGGAACGACTGTTATTTATTGCTGCAACAATTAAGAATCTCCAAGGCTATAGTTTGCCACTATTAACACACACATACCCAATATTATTGACCCTTCTATACTTGTGGGGTTGGATTTGGATGTCTTAAATTTTGAGGCACTCTTTCAACAAAAATGGTGACACTGAGCAAAAATAATTGTGGACAAGCACTTTCTATTTCAATAAAAGTTCTCAATGTGTTTGTTTTCTATTGTTTTATCTACCCTTGCAGGGCAGTGGCCAAGGGACAAATCCACTGGCAATATCCCAAAGTCTCAAAAAGTTGTAAGAGAATGTCTGCTCCTCAAGGAGTCTTTTACTTCAAAAACAAAAATGAATGACAACATCTAATGCAGACATCCAAAAAAGTTGAACTTCAATGGCTCATTTCGTGGAAGTAGAGGTCGTTTGGATGAGTAGAGCCTCCAATGGCTTGCTGAAGGACTGCAGGTGCTCCCTAAAACCTCATTAGATTACTAAACTCTCTTTCTATATACAGATGTTTATTGTTGTTTTAAGAGGGTTAGTTTCCCCTTTTGCATGAAGATTGGGTTATAGCCCAGCCAAGGCTTGGGGTTATCTACTATGAAAGTAGTATTACCCAAAAGGCAAAATGTGTTATCATTATCTTTTGGGTTTCTTATTGGACTAGATATAGGAAAATTTTAAATAATAAAAAAAATACGTAAGACTGCTTCTAGTTTTTCAACCAATGTTCAAAACAAGAGCTCCAGTGCTCATGTGTTGATGTTTCCTACTTTTCTAGTCTTCTGTTCATTTGGTTGCATATATATATATATATATACATATATATATATACATATATATATATACATATATATATATACATATATATATATATATGTATATATATAATTTCATTTTTCCATAGTAGTCAGAAGAGGCAGTATTATAGCAGACATTAATTGAATTCAGAAAAATGATTTCATACTAAATGACATAGATATATTTCTCTGTGACAAATAATATCAGATTAACATACTTGTAACATTTTTTTTCTTAGCTTAAAAAAGAAACAGCAACTCTGTTGGTCTGATTGATTTACTTTCTTCATGCATACACTGGTAACTGATAATAGAATTCATGAACCTTACTCGCTATAAAAATAATAAAAGTTTACACACAGTTATAAGTCATAGTTATCTTAGAGCAATGACTTTTACATAACCAGAAGTAGCAAAATGATTCTAGTCTAACTATAGGAGCATTTCCCATTTATCAAATGTGTAGAAGCATTGGCATTAATTTTTTCATTGATGTCAAAGGTAGATACCACTCATGATCATATCTCATGATCATTCATCAGGAGTTGGGTTAAGTTTGAATTGTTGACCATTATCAATCAAGAGAAGAGAAACATCAAAGGCTAATATGCAGTTGATCATATCCTAATCCTATTGTTTGGAAAGTGTTGCTTCATGCAGTTGCAGTCATGTTGATTACCATGCTTTCAATTAGAATCACAGGATGTTCTTGTTAACCTTACCTTCAATCAGAGTCATCATGTTTCAAGATATCATGGGATGTAAAGGAGGAGGTTCATGTTCATGTCTTGGTGGCAGTTGATAGGATTCATATTTGTTCATCTAGTTAAAGTTGTTGAATGTTTGAGAATATAAGATCTTCATCATGCATTGCCATTGTGAGACTTGTAGGACTTCATCATGTTGCAAAAAATGTTGACCATTCAGGACTTGTGCCATTCAAGACTTGTGCCATGCATGTTCAAGTAAGTGTAGAAGTTAATATGTCTTCATCATGGGTGTTGCAAAGGAAGAGAGATGTTGAATGTATCAATGTTCGTTGTCATGCTATGTTCATGGTCATGTTAGTGTTCATGCTCAATATTGAAAGGTTCTCATCCTCCATAATTATACAAAATAGAGATACAATGGTATGGATCTTGTTAGATCTTGCTTCAGGAGGTGACATTGGATCTTGATTCATCCTTCATTGGATCTTACAAGTATTTGGTTTTGACATATTGCTATGCTAAGAAAGGAATCTCATGCTAGTAATCAGTCATCAGTAGTGATCCATGTTGGTTATATCTCAATGATTAGATATTCCTTATAGTGTTCATGATGCATTCATCTCAAAGTATTAGTGCTTCTCTTTGTCATCTATATTCCTTGATTACAGAGCTTCACCAAGTTGTTTCTTCTGCAATTCAGTGCTACTATATTAGTCTGGTGGCTTCAGTGTCTTCTATTGGTGAAAGATTTTGTTTAGATTCTTTCTTTCAATGATAAGGTTTTACGTTTAGAAATGTTTTATGGATCAAAACCCTAAAATATATGTTTGTGCCTTATCCTATTCTAACCCTTATGTGCCTGTCAGTGCGTTTTACCTTTTTGTTCATTGACTTGTTACATCGGGTTAAAGGTAACTTAAGTTACCACTTAAGGTCATTGATATCATATTGCTACTGGCCCCTTGACCTAGGTGAGCCAGTCATCTTGATAACCTTAGATAAGGTTGGAACTCAAAACAAAATCAAAGGCTACCTTTTAAAGTTTCGATAGCACGAAAGGAGAAATGTGTGGTTGCAATTAAGTTGTCTTTCAAATACCAACGGTCACTACTGTGTGTCTAAAATTGACATGCAGTGGGTTATATAAAGCACAAAATCTATTTTTGAAAGTTGAGAATGATACAGATGGGCCAAAGAAATTCATATCTTGTTGTTTATGATTAATGGTGAAAAGAAATTGGTTAGGGAGATAATAGATATATATACCTACATGTTGATGAAAGAATAGATATAGTCCCGTGCTACATACTACATTTTGAAGGTTACGTATGGAGATTAATATGCTAAGGTATTTATCATAATGCTCTATACAAGGAAATGTTTTGAGTGCTGGTGAAGACTATATTGAAGTATTTCAAACAGGATATCTAACTTTTATTCCTTTAGTGATAACTATACAATGAAAGAGTATTATATGTGTTGAGGAGATAGGCATACATATAAAATTCATGAAGTATGGTGATGAAATTATATTTTTGTCTTGAAGGTATGGCATGTTTTGATGTATAATAGATTATTCCTGTGTATTGATTGAAGATAGATTGGAAGGAAATTTAAAGGGGTTGAAGTTGTCTGCAGAAGAATTAACATGTGTTGCAAGGGATATTAAAGCTCACTATGTTGTGTTATCACTGTCAAGTGAATTTGTATAAGGATAAGTCAATCAATGTATTCAAGTGAATCAAGGTATCCCCCTGAATTAAGATTTCTTTCTTAGGCACTTGTATCAGCTAGTGAGGTATGTTATCAGCCAGTGAGGCTTCTTTTTTCCAGTGAGGCAATTGCATAGAAGTGCCAGTGAGGTAGTGAAATAAGTCAGTGAGAGTTAAAAGCCAGTGAGGCTCTATAATTGGTGATTTTCATGATTAAGCCAATGAGGCAATTTTGAGTGGTTTTTCTTCCCCTTGAGGGTTTTCCACTCATGAAATTTATTATGTCATGGTCTCAATTAATGTGTGATCCTTTTTGTTTTTCATGCTTGAACATTCAGTCTTAATTGTTGTTCAGTATTTGATTTCTTACTTTGGTAAAGTACATTGTCAGCATCATTACTTTCTGTTTTCAAGTTTGAAAATAAGTAAATGACTTGTTTTTGTCTACAACACTGATTCAGCCCCCTCTCAGTGTTGTCTAACAAGTGGTATTGAAGAGCATAGCTTCCCTATTGAAGTCTAATAGGCTTGGGTAGGTCCTGATAGTGGAGTACAATAGGAAAGTGTAAAAGAAATAGAGAAAAGAAAGAAGCCAAGCAAAAAGTTGAACAACAAATCCCAGTCAAGTCAATCAATAAGTTGTTGCATGAGTTACCCTTGTATGTTGACACAAAGTGTGATAAAGAGAATGGTCTTGCAAGTCTATCTATCTTCTTTAGGGTATGGTGTGTGGATGTCAGTTGAGAATGGATATTCTATTACTTCTCAATCACCTAATACTACAAGTAACAAAGAGGCTTATGAATGTAATCATATAGCAAAGAAGGCTATTCTGTCTGGATAATATAATGAAGTTTCTTATGAAGTTATGCATTGTGAAACAAATTAGGATGTGTGGAAGGAGTTGATTAGAATCTATCAAGGTGATTGACATGAAAGAGATGAGATCTAATTTGATCTAGAAGGAGATCACATTATAAATAAACAAGAACTTGATGAAAGAAAAGGTGATTTTATTGTTGAGACTGATGATGAAGAAAGAGACCTCTATGTGGATGAAGATGGATAGGAGTTTGATGAAGATGATTGTGAAGTTGATGTTGAAGGAGAGATCTTGTGTGCCTTAGATCAGATCAAGCAACTTAGAAAGGAGAATTGGAGATTAGAAGACCAGCTTCAACAAGAAAAAGATTCAAAAGACAAGATATGTTCAAATTTTGCAAAAGTTTCTTTAGATTTTGAAGAGGCGAGAAATCAGGTTGTTATTTTAAAGAGTCAAGTTGATGAGTCTAATAAGTTGATTATTAGTCTAAAAATTGAAGTTGTAGAAGCCAAAAGAGAAGTTGATTTTACAAGATCTAATCTTGAAGTCAAAACCATTGAATGCTTAAAACTAGAGAAAGAAATAGTCTCTTTGAGAAAGGATTTGGAAAAGGCATCCTCAAAGTTACATAAGAATATTCAATTTGAAAAGTGTACTAAATGTTTAAATGATATATTGAACAAGAAAAAGTATCACAAGGACATTACTGATTTGGGTTATGAGAAAGGACAATGTTTCAAGAAAAGAGATGCTCCTAAGAAGAAGATCTAAATTTTTATTCTACAGCTCTTGAGAATGAAGCCAAGAAGAAAGAAAAATATAATGTTGCTGATAATGAAAGAAGTACAAACAGGCACTCAAGACCTCCATCTACCAGGAAATACCATTCAATCAGGTACAACTATTCTTAGTTCCATGGTTATTGCTATTCATGTCATGTTTATGGTCATAGAGCTAGAGATTGTGAAGAAATAGTTTTGGTTGGAATAAGGAGAAAAGATTTTATAGGTTGACAAATCAGGACTACAACAATGGTTGTTATAACTATAATAAAGTTGGTCATAAAGCAAGAAATTGTTGGTTGTCAAGAGAATATGCTTTTGTTCCTTCTATTGGTCATAAATTTAGATGCTATATGTGTCATAAGTTTGGACATAAAGCACTGTTTTGTAAGATTAATTTGATGAATCCTTTCATCCATCACAAGAAAACCAGGTCTATAACAGTTTGGAGAAGAAAACAAGAAAAAGAGAAGAAAGAAGCTAAACTTGTGCATACTGCACAAGAAACATCCGTAAGTGCATAAAGAGGAGCATGAGGATAGGGGGAGTTGTCAAATGTCTTATCTTTTGACCCAAGGAGTTAAAAGATTTATTTCATAAGTAGATAAGAACAATCAATATGATCTAGTTCTGTAAAGTACTAAAAATTCACATCACATGGAAAACAAGTAAAACAAGATTTACAGAAAGTAAATTTAAGTACGGTAAAAATTAACTTCTATTCATCATTGCAAAGGAAAGATATTAAGTTAACTTTCAAGAGTCCAACAAGTTTACAATTTCATAAGTTTAAAGTACAAACATAATTACAATGCATTTGTATACATCTAAAGTCATTTACAGAGTATGTAAAAATAGTATTACAAGTGTCAAATATTGGCATCAAGCCTTACAATCATTTTGAATATAATAAGAAGTACAACTGTCATCAATGTCAAATAAATCTATCAAGGAGTCCTCGACCGCCATCGACCAACTGACCATCTGCTGCATTGAAGGACAAAAACATGGTTCAGGCACTTTTTCTGCCCAACCACGAAGCTTGCACTTCCCCGGTATCCTTCATACTGAAGGATGCCCGACCTTGCTCGAAGAGCCTAGCAATCTGTAAACATATGCAGGGTGGAATCTGGTATGTGCCTATCAATCTACATGCATCACTAATATGAATGCAACATCTCATCAATAGAATATGGTAGGGAAAATATACAATGTATAGCTAGGAAAAAGTCCATCTATTCCAATGGTGCATGTCTATTTCAACATTCTATTCACTTTGGCCAAAGCATTTATCTATTGTAACAGCATGCAAGTTTTGAAAAAGAAAACTCACTTCCCTAATAACCCACATTCGATACTCATCCCGGAAGGCAATCTTTCTTAACAAAAATGCATAAAACACGAAAAAAAAAACATTCACGTCATTCCAAGCATAATTTACTAAATTTAAAGAAGATAAAACCCTTTACAATCATTCAAATGTATAAGGAAAGAAACTTGTTGTCTAGTAATTACAATCCTTCTGTGTTGCCTACGTAATTAGTTTTTATGGAATGTTTCACATTGGTTTATTCAATATATTTGATGTAATTTGAGAATTTAATTGGTTTCATTGATGTTGTAAGGCAAAGGTACAGTGTGCCACATGCATAGATAAATGAAAAGTATAATCCTACATATTAGGTGTTGAATGATAGGTTTAATAGTTCTGAATACAGATGGATTCAACTATATTGGTATAGTAATCTCACAAGCATAATGATTGTCTACATTTTAAGATTTCAAGCAACATGAATTTTAATAATACCATCAATGGTTATTAAGAAAATATATATATATATATATATATATATATATATATATATATATATATATATTAAATAATTAAAAAGAATGTAAGTGTATGCTAGGTATAATTTTCTATGTTCAACAACCAAAGTAAAAATATATAATCTCTATCATTGTATACTATCATATTGGTTGTTTATGTATTCCAATATATATATATATAACAAAATATATATAAAAACAAAGAAGGTGATATCGGTTAGACCCATTTGAGTTAAAGTCTAGGCTATTGCAGATGGGAAGAGGTTAATTTTTATAGATGAAGGTTAACTTAACTCTTAGAAGTGAGGTCGTTTATTTTTATGCAGGCCGCGGTTCAGATAGACAGGTTGCTGATCAAATGGCTAGGTTGTTATTAGTTATGCTAGCCATTAGACCATCCCTGAAGCAGTTCGGTGGTGACATAAAAAAAAAAGAATAAACAAGAACGCCGACCAATTAAAAGTGCAAAAATGACAAGTTAAGGGTACAGAGATGTTGCACTAAAAGAATAGATCAGACAAAAAGGATTGCACAACTTTTGACTAACAGAGAAGGCCCACATGGAGCTAGGCTAATTCCAAAATTGAAAAATGACTTAGCTATAGAATCGAATGAGCATGAATCTCAGAACCGAAAGAGAAAACAAAATTGTTGAGGCATATAAAGATACAGATCTAAAGTTAGAAGCTAAGCAAGTATTGGAGGGTAAAATGAAAAATAGGAAACTCCATCGTCATGAAAGTCGATCAACGAAAGATGATGAAACAAATTAATCAAAGGAAAAACATTCAGATCCAAATACCTTTTTGAAAAGTTTGAGTTATAACTGATAGAGATTGTTAGTTTTGACAGAGTTGTTGCAAGAATGTAAGGAAAGCTCGTCCAACATTTTTAGGTTGCTCTGGCATTTAAAGTCATTCTAAGTATAGATTAGTCAAAAGGTTAACTGAAAGAAGTGAAAATTCGATGGCATAGGCACTAAATAAGTCTAGATGGCGCTAAATTCGTTGAGGTTTCAAGGTAGGGCATCTCATCTACTAAGAGTCACTTTCTGGGGTTTAGAAATAAAAAGAATTGTAATCCACAATGTAGGTAGATCGGTTGAAACATAATGTCAAGCAGATAAAGGAAATAAAGGAAAAGATCTAAGGGGAGAGAGAGGTTCGATACTATTTAGAAGAATACAACATTTCGAGAGCATTTTCTAGAAAACACAAGCATGATTTCATTTGCATAGATAAAGACCTATGCAGCCACTATATGCTTTCCTTTGTTTAAATCTTCTGCTTTTACCCTTCCAGATCCAACTTCCTGCGCCATTTTTCTCAAATCCTAAATGTGTGTCACTCTCCTGATTACCTCCGTCCTTCTTGTTACCTCCGTACTTTCTTCTCTCAACTTCTTGCTTTTTATTCCTCTTAAACCTAACCTCCCATCCCTCATGCAAAAGTTGGATTTCTTTTATTTATATTATTCATTATTTTGAACCCCAAAACCTAGATTCACATGCATACCCATGCTCTTTCCTTGATATTTAAATATAAGCAAAGAAGATATTTTTGTTAAAATATATATGTTTATAAATATACATAGTTTCATAAATAGAGTAGTTATATTTCTGCATGAACTTAATAAATTTATTTAATTTATAAATTTAGAATTTCTTCATTGCATATTAGAGAATATCCCTAAAATAAAAACTCTACTAATTTTTATATTTAATTATTTATACAATTTTCCACCCAAGGATATACTCTAAAGATAGTAATAATAATACATTTATTTTTATTGCATTTTTTTGAATTTATTTATCTCACAACACTAACTTCTTTTCTTTGTAAAATAGGTATTGCAAGTATGAAAGCTTATATGGTAAGGTGACCAATTTGAACAAAGAACAAAGCATAATTACTCTAATATCGACAAAAAGATATGACAATAAGACGAGTCATCGTGCAAACAAGTTCTCATTAGATCAACACATAAACGATGTTAAAAAAGGTCAAATTATGCAATGCAAATACAAGCTAAGTGAGTGTGTGAATATATCACCAGACAAAACCTGACATGCATTGCCACGATGCTAGGACTCCCCTACCTGAACCATGCTCTTGTCATCGACAAGACTGCAAAATTCAAACTCATAAAACCATCAATAAGTTAGTCCCAATATAGCCGAATCATTCGAATAGATGAAGCGATCAAGTTAACCAATCATGTAATTATTGCATTTAACCATTCAATCAAGTATGAAAAGTATGAGACGTGACAAGTTCAGCATTGTGTACCTTATCTCAGAGATATATTGTCCTATGTGGTGACTGAAAAGAACCATGTCTTTAAAAGGTTGTTAGTCATGCGTTGATGTTGTTGAGGTGTCATGAAGTTGGGAAGGTGTGTAGTTGATGGAATCATGAAGTTGGGTGCAAGAGATGCCTTGTTGGATGGTAATATAGTGCTTTTAATGGTTGTGTCTATGTTGTAGGGGGAGACAATGTTTACAAGTGATGTCAGTTGTTGTTTGACAGTGATTTCCATTGAATACCTTAATACATGGTCTTATAGTTGTGATGCTATGATGGTTTCAAAGGTACTTTGTTCACTGGATCAACAAACACCATAAAATGCATACTCATGTATTGGTGTCAACATCTTGAGAGTATATTAATTGCTCTTGATCTTTTTATTATCATTTGAAATGTGATGAATTTAATGAGTAGTAGTCATGTTCATCATATGAACCTTGTGACAGTATGGGAGTGGTCAGTGGTAGGATTTTGATAAAGATTGGAGAGCAGTAGAATAGCTTCTTGAAATATAATTAAATCTCCTTAGCAATCTTTGTTTTGTTAGTTTCAAGCAAATAATTTCGTATAGTAACTTGCCTTGATAGTGAAGTGGACAGTTAGGAATATGTAGTTGGAAGACCTAAGGAATAATGTAAAATTAGTCTTTGGAACTTCTGTCAGCATACCTGTACTATGCAAAAATTGGAAGCTTTAAAACATGACATAGTTTTCATCAAAATCAAGATAAAGTAGTATTGGGCAAGCAATTTTTGATAGTAGCGGTCATGCTACTGTAAAGTGCATGAAATTGGCTATATATCTAATGACTTTGATTATTTTAAGTGATGCCTCTATGGGTTGTGTCAGACAATCATGTGTAGTTAGGAGACATATCAGTAATCAGTTAGGACAGTAGCAGCAGTACAATGATCAGATTAGACACAGCTGCATTGAGTTACTTGGTAGAACAGTCTCAGGACAATCATTAGGATTGAACAATGATTTATAATTAGTAATAATCTAGTGTTTCAAGATGGAACAATGCACAAGGAACTACCTTACAATATTGAACAAATCTAATCAGTGTTGACAATGCCAAATGATGGGGATTCATGGCAGTATTGATGTGTAAACTGAAAATCTTCATGATAGGGTAGTGGACTATGTGACACAGTACATCTTGCAGAAGTTTGTTTTTGATCTTTCACATCTGTCAAATATGGAGTATGCAGGGGTAACCATTCTATAATGAGGAATCAGAAATGTGTTTCTATTTTGTTCGTCTTTATGCAATGAATTCTAGATTGATCAGCTATGTCTTATACAATTTGATCATCTTTCTTGTGCAGGGTATAATGTGAAGCCAATCACATTTGCTTTTGTGCTTTGATGAATATTGTAATTCCCTATGACAGTCTCCATATTGATTTTCTTAAGCTATTGGGGTGATCAGTTTATAGTCATGAAAAGATCTTATGTGTATGGTTATTGGTTGGTGTATACTCATTTAGTTGGAAGTTTGTTGTCTTGACTCACAAAGTTCATGTTGTTCAATGTTGCTCATTGGTCACAAGTTGATTCATGATAGGATGTTATCATGTTAATGATTGAATGTTGTTTGTTCATCATGGATATAAGACAATGTTATAGCTTCAAGATAGTGATTAGGTGATATGGTGACATATGAATTGCTTATGATCAAGCAATGGAATGTGATTTTTGCACCATTGAAGTTTTTTATACAAGCACCTAGAGACATCCACAACTCAAATCCAAGTTAGAAAATAGATTCTTTGCAAGACATTGAGCTGATAGCCAATGTACTTTTGAAATCATAAAAAGTGACATCCTTGTGTGCTTATACTTCTCTTCTCTTGGCAGTGTACTTGATCTTTGTTTGTTGACAATCCTAGAAGTGGTTTTGTGAATGATAGTGATTCAGGATTCCAATCATTATCTTGACAATAGTGTGTTGCTCCATTTTGACTGTTATCTAAGTGATATGCCTCTTTTATGAACATTGCTACATAATAATGATACTGTGTTTGATGGGTACAGTGATTTTATGGATGTAGTGCTCACATTCTTCTCTTACAGGTGATACAGAGGGGAGGCTTCATGCCAACAAGCAATATGATGATTCCCTTTGTCATTGTTATCAAAGGGGGAGTAATAAGGTGCAAAATTGAAAATAAATAAGGTGCAAAATTGAAAATGAATAAGGTGCAAACTTGGAGAATGTTGACATCAATGCCAAGGGGGAGATTGTAGAAACATTGGCATTGATTTTGTCATTGATGTCAAAGGTAGATGCCACTCATGATCATATCTTGTTATCATTCATCAAGAGTTGGGTTAAGTTTGAATTGTTGACCATTATCAATTAGAAGAAGAAAAACATCAAAGGTTGATACACAATTGATAATATCCTAATCCTATTTATTGGAAAGTGTTGCTTCATGCAGTTGCAGTCATGTTGATTACCATGCTTTCAATTAGAATCATAGGATGTTCTTGTTAACCTTACCTTCAATCAGAGTCATCATGTTTCAAGATATCATGGGATGCAAAGGAGGAGGTTAATGTTCATGTCTTGGTGGCAGTTGATAGAATTCATATTTATTCATCTAGTTAAAGTTGTTAAAGGTTTGAGAATATAAGGTCTTCATCATGCATTGCCATTGTGAGACTTGCAGGACTTCATCATGTTGCAGAAAATATCGACCATTCAAGACTTGTGCCATTCAGGACTTGTGCCATTCAAGACTTGTGCCATGCATGTTCAAGTAAGTGTAGAAGTTAATATGTCTTCATCATGGGTGTTGAAGAGGAACAGAGATGTCAAATGTATCAATGTTTGTTGTCATGCTATGTTCACATGGTCATGTTAGTGTTCATGCTCAGTGCTGATAGGTGCTCATCATGCATAATTACGCAGAACAGTGATACAAGGTTATGGATCTTGTTAGATCTTGCTTCAAGAGGTGACATTGGATCTTGATTCATCCTTCATTGGATCTTACAAGTATTTGGTGTTGACATATTGCTATGCTGAGAAAGGAATCTCATGCTTGTAATCAGTCATCAGTAGTGATCCATGTTGGTTATATCCCATTGATTAGATCTTCCTTATAGTGTTCATGATGCATTCATCTTAAAGTATTAGTGCTTCTCTTTGTCATCTATATTCCTTGATTACAGAGCTTCACCAATTTGTTTCTTCTGCAATCCAATGCTACTGTATCAATCTGGTGGCTTTAATGTCTTCTATTGGTGAAAGATTTTGTTTAGATCCGTGTTTTCAATGATAAGGTTTTATGTTTAGAAACATTTTAGGGATCAAAACCCTAAAATATATGTTTGTACCTTATTCTATTCTAACCCTTATGTGCCTGTCGATGCTTTTTACCTTTTTGTTCATTGACATGTTACTGCGGGTTAAAGGTAACTTCAGTTACCACTTAATGGCACCGATATCATATTGCTACCGGCCCCTTGACCTAGGTGAGTTGGTCATCTCGATAACCTCAGATAAGGTTGGCGCTCAAAACGAAATCAAAGGCTACCTTTTAAAGTTTTGATAGCACGAAAGGAGAAATGTGTGGTTGCAATTAAGCTACCTTTCAAATACCAACGGTCACTCCTATGTGTCTATAATTGATCTGCAGTGGGTTATATAAAGCACAAAGTTGTTTTTGAAAGTTGAGAATGATGCAAATGGCCCAGAGAAATTAATATCTTGTTGTTCATGATAAATGGTGAAAAGAAACTTGGTCAGAAAGATAATAGATATATATACCTACATGTTGATGAAAAGAATATATATAGTCCTATGCTACATACAAGATTTTGAAGGTTATTGTTTAGGGTAAAATTGGGATTGTTTAGTTTAGTGTTGTTAGATGTTTGAATCCTCCTTTCACCCTATCCATTCAAGGATCTAGGGTCAAGTGGTAATTCACTATCATACCATAGGTCATTGTGAGATGTAGGAAAACTTGGATTAGGATGTTTAATTATCAATTTTCCTTCTCTTATGCTTAATTGACCATTAAGACCCTAATTTCGCAAATACGACTGTAAATAGAAGAATAACATAAAAAGCTCTTGCAGAGGGAAGCAACATATCAAATCACAGAGTACCTATTTTCTTAATTTTAGAGAACAAGAATGAATTTTCAATTGCCTGGCAAAGACTATTTAAGTTTGCTTCTGAGGATTTGAGGAAAGAGATTAAAATGCATAACTAAGAGATCATATGATGGTTATACTAATGATTGCATGAGATGCACAAATTGGAAGATAATACATCTGATATCTGCAGGTGTCTCAGGAATAGATGCAAAGTAAAATTCAATCATAAATCGCACCAAGGAAGAATTCTATCAGGTAATACAAATTTGACAACAACAGATTGCTACAGGTAGATTATATAATTTATGAAATCAGATAATTTGTTCTACCTATTCACCACTAAACAGACTTTCTAAAACAATCCTTACAGAATAAAGAAATATCCTCTCTCCTCTGACAATAGCTATTAGATGAGAATATAGGGATTAACATGCAATGGTCAAACATAAAAATGCATCCAATTTTCTTTTTGGGACGAGCTGCGGGAGAAATATGAAGCGGTTTGGGATTGACTTGACGAATCATTACAATTTATTCATATGGTTAGTGCTTCAAGACATTTGGCTATGCACCTAAGGCCGTTTCTAGCCAAGGGAGACTTAGGTTTCTCTTGTTTGAAAAGTGCAACTACAAGTAAGGGGGTTAAGGGTGCATGCACGTATGGTGAGTTGAGTAGTTTGAAGTTTATTTGCCAAGACATTTAGTTGAGGCTGCAACACAAGAAATATAGCAGGAGTAGAAAATTTAAAACTTCAGGATTTAATTTTAATTGCCATTTGAAAGTATGGATTGTTGATTTAACCAGAACTCCTCATTGAGGCCGATCAGCAAGAATTGCCCTCTATACAAATGGTTTTAAGAAAATAACTCAGTAGAGCATATCAATTGCAAGATTTGAGAAGAGATGAAGGGAAGTACAAACAAAGAACAAAAGAGTCACCTGATGACAACTCGTTTCTTCCAAAGTGAACAATTTATATAACATCAAAATGTTGTAATTACTGAATAGGCATTCATTTCACAGAAAGCATGCAGCCTAATGAATTTTGAGAGATGATTTCCAGGGTACCAAAAGTTAGAAACAAGAATAATTTTCAAAAAGATAATATTTATTTTCTCTTCTCGGAATAAGGGCATATGACAATAGAGGACGTTGCAAATTTGATTGAATCAATTTTCATAGGTATCAAAATGATAGTAACATAGGCACTGCAAATTGATGCAGAGGGAAAAGTCCCTTTCAAATCTACAACAAATACCAACACAAAAGCCTATGCAAGAAGGCTACAAATGAAGTGAAACAACAGAAAATGGAAGAGAAATCTGCAACACTTATTTTATTTCAATAAGAAATTTCATTACATCAACATGAAGCTTATGATATTCCTAGAATTATACATGCAACACCTGCAACAAATAAATTTTCAGCATCCTGGACTCATTTCCCAACATCTGGGTCTCTCTTCCATTTTCTTCTTTTTTCAGCTCCAATAAAAACCTGTCACTTATTTCTTTCACCGCGCCCTCATTTTTTGGAATTTTCTAAAATGGTTTCTGGGTTTCGTGTCTCTCCTACACAAATTTCTAGAACATTCTAAATTTCTTAATTTTGTTCTAAAATGAGAAAGTTATTCCCATTTTACTGAGACTGGGTCTCATAATTTCGACCCAGACATGCAACAACATGCAAAGCTTCTGACCCCACCTCTTGGAAATCAATTCCAAGATTCTTGGCAGCCCCACTTATGACAAAATCAGTCAAATCCCACTAAAGTTACATTTAAAATTGCACCTAAGGGAAATTACATTTGTTGCAAATTAAAATATGATTTTCTTAAAGCTCCAACATTATTGAAAAAACCAAACTGAAAATTCAAATATTTTACATGCCTTTCCACTTGTTCATCTTGAACATCAGACTCAAATAACTGAAAATGACATGGAGACTCATCCACAACTATGTTTACCATGTCTTCTTCAATGCTTGATGTCAAAACAGTTATAGATATACTTGCCATTTCATTGCTTACTTCTTCCTCTATCTGAGATTGCTTTTGCTCTTCCTCTAATGCTGTTGTCCTTGCTTGTCTTCTTCTTCTTTGGATAATTTTCTTGATGGGCCATGTAACCTTCCTTTTTACTGATAAGTGCCAACTTTGTAACTGCTGAAATATTCTTTCCATATTTTTTCCCATCTCTTCCACAACTTGCCTTAGTTCTCTTATCTCTTTCTCAACCTCTATTTGCCTCATGTTTTCCTCTTTCCTCTTCCTCTCTTTTTCTTCTCGTTTCTTCTTTTGTGAACCCCCAGTCTGCAAGTACCTTCTAAACAAATCCATCTCCTCTTCAAGCAAGTCCCTTTAACCTTGCTTCCTCTTGTCTTTGCCTCACCTAGGTCTCTTCTTTTTTTTCTCTACGTAATCTTTTGGCAACCAGGTTCTCTCTTCAACCTGCACAAACACAAACCCACAAACACCAAACTCTCTTTTGCCCAGACCTTCTGAGCTCTGATACCAAATTGATGCAGAGGGAAAAGTCCCTTTCAAATCTACAACAAATACCAAGCTTACTCCATAGCAGAATGAAGAGATCAAAGCACAAGTCCAAGAATTGTTGGATAAAGGACTCATTAGAGAGAGCTTAAGTCCCTGTGTTGTTCCTACAGTCTTAGCACCCAAGAAAGGTGGAGAGTGGAGGATGTGTACTGACTCAAGGGCTATAAACAAGATCACCATTAGATACAGGTTTCTAATCCCCAGAATGGAAGACCTCATGGATTGCTTAGGAGGTGCATGCTACTTCTCCAAGATTGATCTCAAGAGTGGATATCACCAAATTAGGATAAGGGAAGGAGATGAATGGAAGACTACCTTCAAAACCAATGAGGGACTATATGAATGGATGGTAATGCCTTTTGGACTCTCAAATGCTCCTAGTACATTCATGAGGTTAATGAATGAGGTCCTGAAACCTTTTATTGGGAAGTTTGTAGTTGTCTATCTAGATGATATTCTTGTGTTTAGCAAAACCAAACAGCTAAAAATAAAAATATTTTTAGTGATGCAAGATTGCCATTGACCGTGAATGCTCCTGCACCACAAAGATAGACCAGCTCTACACAACCTAATAGAATTGCAAGAATATTGTATGGTAATTGCTCAACTTGACACAAAAGCGAGTTTGATAATGAAGAAGAGAAACAAATACATGATTTGTTAGGCAATTATTTTCAAGCAATAGATGGAGTTTGTAGAAGTGTCATGAGGAGTGATCTAATTTTGAGAGGTTTCCAATCAGAAGTTGCAGTTAAATACAATGAAGGCAAATTTAAGAACAAATACTCAAGCTATCATGCAAGCAACAATTGGATTCCAGACAAACAAACAATTGAAGAGTGAAAAATTCACACACAGAGACATAATGAGACATACCCGAAATTTTTATTCTCAAGTCTCTGAATCTCCTCTAGATGATTTCCTGCCTCCTTTCCCCTCTTCAGCAAAACTTTGCCCAAATCTTTCTATGTCCCCTATTATGTAAAATCCCCCTTCAAATATCTCCCCATCACAAAAATAGCTAATTACCATAAATTCCCACTCCATATTCTCTCATTACTGCAATCCCACTTTCACCAAAATTAAATGCATTAAATTCCCACCAACATGAAGATTCTACCAATCTGAAAATTATTATTGTCCACTCACGACAACTCACTCTCATAATATTAATTTATGAATAATGTAATATAATATCTCATATATCAACACAAAAGAATATTCATTCACTGAATAAAATATTAAATATTTTTATTTTACTTATTATTATTGTTATTATTATTTTTAACAAGATAGATTAATAATCTATTTAATGAACAATAGACCAACCATATCAACTCAAAGACAACATACCAAAGAGCAACAAGGACTTGATAATCATGTTCCATATGACCTACTAACAAAATCCAAGATTGAGCACTCATCCTCATCGAGGATGTTGACAAACTAAGGAACCTCATGTCATCTCCCTTCCACAACATCGATTGGTATCAAGGCACACTCAAACCTGCCAATTCAGGTGGAGTCAATGCCTGGTACCTACAATCCTACAGCAAACAAAAGTGTCGAATACAAACATATATATATCTCCCTTCCACAACATCGATTGGTATGAAGGCACGCTCAGACCTGCCAATTCAGGTGGAGTCGATGCCTGGTACCTACAATCCTACAGCAAACAAAAGTGTCGAATACAAACATATATATATATATATATAAACAAGCACTCTATGATAGAGAATCGCATCGTAGTAGGGTACTCAACATGAGTAACACTACACTATCCCTTCACAAGACACATCACAAATATCCACATTAAACAAGTTCATCATTAACTAAACAACCAGATATCACATAGTTAGTTAGTCGCATAGATCACATAGCAAAACTAATCTACATAATTAATTAACCCATAATTGATCACAACATAAGCATAATGTACTAATCATAAAGTATCAACAGTGTCATCATAGTAACATAAATGAGTGTAATCAACTACATCAAAATAGTAAATCCATCATCAGTAATATGTCATAATGTCTAGCTATAAAGAAATAACTAATAGTCTATCAGAAAACCAAAATGAGGGGCACTACATTCTCCCCCTCTAGAATCAGGCTTACTCCTGGAAACCTGCAAACAAGTATGGATATAACCCCCACATCTTGGATACATCCTCCCAGGTAGCAGAAGTCTCATCATTAGGATCCCACTAGACCTTGACTTGCTCTACATCTTTGCCCCTGAGTGTGAGTCTCCTATGCTGCAAAATTCCTATGGGCTCTAAAGCCAGCTACCCGTCCTCTACCTGTAGAGTATTCCAATCAAGAACATGAGCAATATCTGGATAATATGGTCTAAGTACAGAAACATGAAAAACATCATGGATGCGTGATAAACTAGGTGGCAAAGCAAGATGATAAGCAATGGGACTGATCCTCTCCAACACCTCAAATGGCCCAACAAAGTGTGGTGTAAGCTTAGAGCCTTTTCTGTAACAGATCTGACTCTTTTGTGGATGCACTCGAAAGAAGACCCGGTCACCAACTGAAAACTATCGATTGACCATATGAGCATCTACATACTTCTTATGTCTATCCTATGCAACCACCAAATGCTCTCTAATGCACTCAACCTATTGCACCATCTTTCTAAGCATATCTAGTCCTAGGAGAACTCTATCCTTGAGGCAATCCCAACTTAGTGGGGTTCGGCAAGGACGACCATACAAAGCCTGAAATAGAGACATACCGATAGAGATGTGATAACTGTTATTATATGCAAACTCCACCAAGTATAAATAGTCCTCCCAACGGTTTTGTTGATCCATAACATACATCCTGAGCATATCCTCGAGGACCTGGTTAACCCTCTCAGTATGCCCATCAGTCTTCGGATGGTAAGTTAAACTGAAGTTCAACTGAGTCCCCAAAGCATGTTGTAAGGAAGTCCAAAGAGCTGAAGTGAACACTGGATCCCTATTAGAGATGATCCTATGAGGAATCTCATGCAATCTGACGATGTCTTCCATGAATACTCTGGCCACATAAGAAGCATTATATGATGACCGAATAGGAAAGAAGTGCGCTACCTTCGTCAACCTATCCACAGTGACCATAATAGCATCATGACGATAGGAGGATACCGGTAAACCAACTATAAAATCTAAAGAAATGATGTCCCATTTCCATTCTGGAACAAGATGCAGAAAGACCTGCGGGGTGCTGGTACTCTGCCTTCACCCTTTGACACTCAAGACATCTTGAAACAAAACCTACAACATCCCTCTTCATACCACTCCAAAAATACAACTGACGGAGATCTACGTGCATCTTTTTGACACCCGGATGAGGTGAATAGGGTGCCCAATGCGCCTCTGACATGATCAGGGTATGAAGACCCTCTGAATTAGGAACATAGATGTGACCCAAATGTCATAAGAGACCATCTAACTTAAGAGAATAACTAGAAAATCTACCCTCCAAGGGTCTACCTGACTCAACCTTAGACTTCACTTCCTGATACCAGCTACTGGTGGGAAGTGCTATAAGAATCTGGCCTCTCAAATCTACTGCAAGAGTGACTGCTGAAAGCTCATGTCTCCACCGACTAAGAGCATCTGCCACTACATTCTCCTTACCTTGGATATACTTCACCTCAAAATCATACTTGAACAAGAACTCCATCCATCACCTCTGCCTCGCATTCAAGTTTGGTTGTGTAAAAATATACTATAAACTACAATGATCACTATGTAGCTCAAACCGATGCCCCAAAAGAAAATGCCTCCACCTCACCAAGGCATGCACGATGGTGGCTAACTCAAGATCATGTGTGGGATAGTTCAACTCATGATCCTTGAGTTTACGAGACTCATAGGCAATCACGCAACCATCCTGCATCAAAACTGGTCCTAGACCTTCCAAAGATGCACCAGTACACACTACAAAGTCTTTGGTAGGATCAAGAACTACCAAAATAGGTGCACTAGTTAGTCAATCCCTCCTTAAGAGTCTAAAAGGCTTCCTGATACTGCTTTGACCAAATAAACTTCTTCCCTTTCCTCTGAAGAGAAGTAATGGGGTGGGCTATCCTCAAAAAACCTTGTACAAACTGATGATAATAGCCTACCAAACCCATAAAACTAAGAACCTCAGAGACATTAGTAGGTACATGCCAATCTATAAAGGCTTGGATCTTCGAAGGATCCACCGCAATACCCTCTCCAGAAATGACATTGCCCAAATACCTCACCTCAGTTTGAAAGAATTCACATTTCACCAAATGAGCATAAAGTTCATTTTCTCTCAGACATTGCAAAACCTGCCGCAAATGCTCCTCATGCTCCTCCATAGTCCTTGAATAAATCAATATATCATCCAAAAACACAAGGACAAATCTGTCGAGATAGGTGCGAAATACACCATTCATCAGGCTCATAAACATGGAAGGTACATTTGTCAACTTGAATGGTACAACAGTAAACTCATAATGTCCATAATGGGTACGAAATGTTGTCTTATGTATATTTTCCTCAAAGATATGCAACTAATGATATCCTGACTTAAGATCGATCTTCGAAAACACCTTAGCCCCCTTAATCTAGTCAAAAATATCATCAATCTGCGGCAAGGGGTACCTATTATTCACAGTCACCTTATTAAGTTGTTGATAATCTATACATAGCCGAAGAGATTCATCCTTCTTCTTCACAAAAATTACAGGTGCTCCCCAAGGAGAGACACTAGGATGAATGAATCCCTTGGCTAACAACTCTTCCAACTGCAATTGAAGCTCCTTAAGCTCCTGAGTGGTCATCTGATATGGAGCTCATGAAATGGGCTCTACTTCGGGAATAAGATCTATCTAGAAGTCAATTTCATACTTAGGTAGCATCCCTAGAATCTCACTAAGAAAAACATCAGCGTACTCTCTAAGAAGAGGATGATCATCAAGAGATGTCTCTAGACTCTCCTTAGATTCCGAGTCATTAACTGTCACTGCAAACAACTGGCAGCCTTGATGTATACATCTCTTCAATTGCATGGCAGAGATCATATGCAAAGAAATGGGTCTTTGTATGTCAACTACCTCCATCTCAGTACCTGAATCATCCACACACTTAACTAACTTACGCCGACAATCTATCACTGCCTGGTGAGCATCTAACCAATCCATACCTAATACTATATCATATGATCCAAGGGGTATGACATGGAGATCTACTGTGGTAGAAAGAGGGCTAATCCTCAACTCACAATCATGCACTAGAGACTCTACTGCAACCTTAGCCCCGGATGCTAATTCAACCTACCACCTAACATCCTACTTTGCTGCCACCAGTCCACAACACTCTACTAGAGAAGGAGAAATGAACGAATTAGAAGCACCAAAATAAAAAAGAATGGAAAAACTAATACCTTGCATCAATCCAGAAGTCTCCACCACTGTGCCCTAATGCTCTACCTAGCAGTTATCAACTACTACAAATAACCTTTGTGATCTACCTGCATCACCTATGATCGGATCTGAAGTTGCTGGCCTCTGTCCAAAACCTGAAGCATTCTTCTGAGGACATTGTCTGGCTATGTGACCCTGTTGGCTGTAAGAGAAAAAACTTGTGCCTTTGCCAAATCCTCCACCACTCAGAAAAGAATTAGACTATTGAAAACTCCCTCTACTAACTACAGACTATGTGCTCTAAGCCGGCTGATCAATGCAATCATGTCTAGCCCACTGCTAGCTCCGATTCTTCTTATTCTGAAATCTATTACCCTACTGAGGCTGAGAATTCTTTGGTTTAGCCTGAGAATACTATTGTTGCTGTTGCTACCCACCCTTCACGGGTGCATGATGACCTCTATAAGAACCTGCTACCTGAGAATGACCACCACGAGACCCTAAGCCTGTTGAAGGTGCACTACCAATATGCACACCCATATGTCCTCCAAGAGCCATAGTCAAATTCTCCTCTACCAGACGGGCCTTCTCATCTACTACCTCCATGGTCTTAGGCTTGAAAACATGAACTTCTCCACTGATTCATGCATTCAAGCCCCTAATAAAGTGTTGAACTAACATAGTCTTATCATCGCTGATGCCTACATACTTCTTAAGCTCGTAAAATCTATGCTCATACTACTCTACTGACATGACCATCTGTCTCAACTCATGGAACTTGTCTGCGCGACGCTGCTTCCAGTGATCTGATAGAAAACGAGCTCTAAACCTCTCCAAGAATAATTTCCAAGAAACTGTACCAATATCCAAGTGCAACTTCTATTCCTCCAAAAGCCACCATGTAGAGGCAAAACCTCTAAGATACAAAAGAGAACATCTCACCTTATTGTTACTACCATACAGATGCATGGCAAAACACCTACCCAAATCCAACAACCAGGTCTCTACCTCCAAACCACTACTAGATCCATCAAAAGTGGGAGGGCATGCCCTCAACAGATCTCTCATGTGACTGGCTAAGTTAGCCTCCTGCTCTAATGTCATCTCTCTCCTTCTAGGAGACCTCTCTCTTTTCCTAACCTCTGGCTGATCAACCTCCTGCCTCCCTCCTGGCTGATCTACCTCATGTCTAAGACCTAGATGGGCAAGGACCTCCTCAAGCAATTGACGCAATTGAGCTCCCTCCGGCTAACCGTGATTCTCCATATTCTGGCCCCCACTTCCTAAACACTCTCATGAGGGGAACTAGGAGGAGGTGTACCACCACCACCTCTCCCACATCCTCAACCTCTACCTTGACCCCTAGGCATCTTCCTACACACACACACCACCAAAGGACAACTTCAATTCATAAAGTGAGGAATGCAAAAATGGAAAAAATTTAATCTACAGAGTTTAAGCACTAGGTCAACATAATGGGCTCAATTATAACTAGAGTACCTAGTGTTTAAACTTGGCTCTGATACCAAATGTAATGGCCCGCCATGCAACCTTAGAGATAAGTTCAACTAAAGAAATAAAAAGGCAGAATTTTTTTTTTAAATAGAAGTGATGATAACATAACATAGTTTAACAAGTTAAAATAACATCTCTAGGGATTACATAACTGCATTATTCCAATTTGACCATAATCTACAACATACAAGATCTGATCAATGAGTCAAATAAACATCAAATGAATATATCAATATTGTTGTGATCAAGATTACAAGTACAAAATAGTTCATGTTACATAATTTCCTTGATACAAAAGCTCTTTTTTCCTGATTACAACAAATTACATAATGCAGTTCACTGATACAATAGATCTAGATGCATATAGTACAAGTATCTGTCTTCAAATACAAATACAAAATTGGAATCATGAGGGATACATCTTCTTGTCACACAAGCCACAATGCCAGAAAACCAATGGAATAAAGCACAACCACCCCACCATGTGGAAACCTGAGGTCAACCCCCCGTGCTAGGAGATAACAATGAGTACCCATTATGACAATAGTCAAGATGGTAAATACAAATAGATAAATGACCAACACGGATTACAACAACACATTCACAACTCAACCTATTCTCCCAGAGGCAAACATGAACAATAAGAAAGAACATAAGAGGGAACACTGGACTATAGTAGGTAGCGTGTCATTGCATGGTCCTGATATGGGTTATTCTAGTTGTCTCTCACTAGACACCGGCCCCCATCTATGGTTATCTTGGCAGCCTCTCTCTAGGCACCAACTCCATAGGGTGACACATGCGGAACCAACTATCCTTTCGTGAAGACAAGGAAGTCGATCATGCCAACCAGGCCTTCTCATCCCATCCTTAGCCTAAAAGAGTGCTACAGGCATGGGTGATGCATCCAATTATCTTATTAAATGAATGAACTACCCAACCCCCTAGGTTAATTATTAGGTTTTCACTTGATTACAACTTTCAAAGGGTTCCTAGCAGCCACTTTGGGCACCGACCCCACAATGAAAGCCACTCTCCTACATGCACCTAGTAACCCTTGTAATATCACACGGCAAGTATACAATACATTTGCAAGGTAACTTTCCTCTTGCATACAAATAGAACCATCAACTCAAATATCAAATGCCAAATCACTTCTTTTCCCATATTACCAAATATCAAGACCTCAAACAAAACAAGAAGTATCATAAAACTCATCATTATCATAAATATTGCATAAAATCAAAATACCATACACCTATGGAGCAACCCAACAAAAAAATTAAATTCAAGTGCAAATATCCCATTGCATTTTAACAATATAAACTACTAAGAAGGGGTTACAATGGCTAATGCTTGAAAAGACAACCAAGTTCCACTATTAAATATAAGACTTGATAACACCCTTATAAAATTTCATTATTTAATAAATCAACTATTTTAAACATTTAAGTCATGAATCTTTTATCCTACTTTTCTACAAACAAACCTACTAACTCCTTTCTAATTTTACATATCAAATGGCTAAACCAAGATTTGATTGATGTATATAAATTCATGAATATTCCAATCTATATAAACCAATAATATTCCCTTAATGTCTTCTAGTAAATGGACTTGATATAAAAAAATTCAAGTGTAACTATATAATAAACAAATGTTTCCAATTAATTAAATCGATTATATTCTAATAACTAAAATGGACCAAATTCTATTCATAAAATGAATATAAATATATATAATTTACAATAATCCTATCAAGCAAATCATTAAAGTATATTCTATTGATAAATTTGATTATGATCTAATAATGAAATTAATATAAATATGATGAATAATGATCTGTAGAACCATAACTAAAAATTGAATATATTCTAATAGGTATCAATTAGTAATCTTTTTAAACAAATTGAACATTAAACCTTCTATTAAGAATAAGCCGAAGTTAATTAGAACTTCTTATTATGAGTCCCAGCTCACTCTACTACTAATAGGCATAATACTAATTCAATCAAACTAACTATATTCATCTCCTAAATAGAACAATTTGCAACTTAACTTTAGAGAACAAGAATGAATTATAAATTGCTTGGCAGAGATTATTTAAGTTTGCTTCTAAGGATTTCAGGAAAGATATTAAAAGGCAAAACTAAGAGACCGTACGATGGTTATACTAATGATTGCATGACTTGCACAAACCGGAAGATAATACATCTAATTTCTGCAGATGTCTCAGGAATAGATGCAAGGTAAATTCAATCATAAATCGCACTAAGGAAGAATTCTATCAGGTGATACAAATTTGACAATAGCAGATTGCTACAAGTAGATTATATAACTTATGAAATCAGATAATTTGTTCTTCCTATTCGCCACTAAAGAGACTTTCTAAAACAATGCTTGCATAATAAAGAAATATCCTCTCTCCTCCGACAATAGCTATCAGATGGTCGAACATAAAAATGCATCCAATTTTCTTTTTGTGACGAGTTGTAGGAGAAATATGAAGCAGTTTGGGATTGACTTGACGGATCATTATGATTTATTCATATGGTTAGCACTTCAAGACATTTGGCTATGTGCCCAAGGCCACTTCCAGCCAAGGGAGACTTAGGTTTCACCTATTTGAAAAGTGCAACTACAGCTAAGGGGGTTAAGGGTGCATGCACGTATGGTGAGTTGAGTAGTTTGAAGTTTATTTGCTAGGACGTTTAGTTGAGGCTGCAACACAAGAAATATAGTAGGAGTAGAAAATTTAAAGCTTTAGGATTTAATTTTAATTGCCATTTGAAAGTATGGATTGTTGATTTAACCAGAACGCCTCATTGAGGCCGATCAACAAGAATTGCCCTCTATACAAATGGTTTTAAGAAAATAACTCAGGTGAGCATATCAATCGCAAGATTTGAGAGGAGTTGAAGGGAAGTGCAAACAGAGAACAAAAGAGTTGCCTCTCTGACAACTCATTTCTTCTAAAGTGAACAATTTATATAAGATCAAAATGTTGTAATTGCTAAATAGGCATTCGTTTCACAGAAAGTATGTGGCCTAATAAATTTTAAGAGATGATTTCCAGGGTACCAAAAGTTAGAAATAAGAATAAATTTCAGAAAGATAATATTTATTTTCTCTTCTCAGAATAAGGGCGTATGACAATAGAGGACATTGCAGATTCGATTGAATCAATTTTCGTAGGTATCAAAATGATAGTAACATAGGCACTGCAGAGATAGACTAGGCTCTACACAACCTAATAGAATTGCAAGAATATTGTATAGTAATTGCTCAACTTGACACATAAGCAAGTTTGATAATGAAGAAGAGAAACAAATACATGATTTGTTAGGCAATTTATTTCAAGCAAAAGATGGAGTTTTTAGAAGTGTCATGAGGAGTGATCTATTGTTGAGAGGTTTCCAATCAGAAGTTGTAGTTAAATAAAATGAAGGCAAATTTAAGAACAAATACTCAAGCTATCATGCAAGCAACAATTGGATTCTAGACAAACAAACAATTGAAGAGAGAAAAATTCACACACAGAGACACAATGAGACATACCCGGATTTTTTATTCTCAAGTCTCTGAATCTCCTCCAGATGATTTCCTGCCTCCTTTCTCCTCTTCTGCAAAACTTTCCTTAATCTTTCTATGTCCCCTATTCTGCAAAATCCCCCTTCAAATGTCCCTCCATCACAAAAATAGCTAATTACCATAAATTCCCACTCCATATTCTCTCGTTACTGCAATCCCACTTTCACCAAAATTAAATGCATTAAATTCCCACCAACATGAAGATTCTACCAATCTGAAAATTATTATTGTCTACTCACGACAACTCACTCTCATAATATTAATTTACGAATAATGTAATATAATATCTCATATATCAACACAAAAGAATATTCATTCACTAAATAAAATATTAAATATTTTTATTTTACTTATTATTATTGTTATTATTATTTTTAACAAGATAGATTAATAATCTATTTAATGAACAATAGACCAACCATATCAACTTAAAGACAACATACCAAAGAGCAACAAGGACTCGATAATCATGCTCCATCTGACCAACCAACAAAATCCAAGACTGAGCACTCATCCTCATCGAGGATGTTGACAAACTGAGGAACCTCATGTTATCTCCCTTCCACAACATCCATTGGTATGAAGGCACGCTCAAACCTACCAATTTAGGTGGAGTCGATGCCTTGTACCTATAATCCTGTAGCAAACAAAAGTGTCGAATACAAACATATATATATATAATCATCCAACAAGCACACTATGACAAAGAATCGTAGCGTAGTAGGGTACTCATCATGAGTAATACTACACTGTCGCTTCACAAGACACATCACAAATATCCACATTAAATGAGTTCATCATTAACTAAATAACCAGATATCACATAGTCAGTTAGTCGCATAGATCACATAGAAAAACTAATCTACATAATCAATTAACCCATAACTGATCACAACATAAGAATAATGTACTAATCATAAAGTATCAATAGTGTCATCATTGTAATATAAATGAGTGTCATCAACTACATTAAAACAGTAAATCCATCATCGGTAATGTCATAATGTCTAGCTATAAAGAAATAACTAATAGTCTATCAGAAAACCAAAATGTGGGGCACTACATTTTGCACAACAGTTATATGTAGAGGTTCATATGGGTGTCAAGGTCAATTACTTGGATTTGCCAGAATATTTTGGTTAGGGGAGGGGCAAGGTTGCTGATAAAGATGCCTATCGTTGACCAGCTCAACAAGCTCTAGTTTATAGGGCCTTGGTTAGGGAGAGGATGCCTGCTATCTCCCCAGCCCTGGCTCCTGTTGTTGATCAGGTTGTCATTGCTTCCTAAAGGGAAGTAATTGATAGTGTAGCTAATATTATAGCTGCCACATCTATTATATCTTCTAATTGTGTGGGAAGATATTTGATGAGTCATCTTGGATGATCCAGACCATCAGATCATGCTACTGATCCTTATGCTATCACGGGTGTCCCGTCACCTGTAGACATAGATGGTCTGAGAGGACACCATATGTGGTGCAGGAGCACCAAGGAGGTCATATATGTTTGTTTTCATGTGGTTCATGTTGTTTTTCTTCAATAAGGTCTTAGAAGACCATTCACTTGATTGTAATAAGGACTATGTCCAAATTTCTTCATATTGCTGTCATGTAGGAGGCAGTCACATTTGTAAGCCTTTCCAAGGCATGTAGGAGGCAGTCTTCATGATTGTAAGTCTTGCTAAGGCATGTAAGGTGGTGTCAAGGAGTCTAATGCCTAGTTCAATGCCTAATTACATTGTAAACATGTTTGAAGGCAGTGTCAAGCCCAAACAACCGATGCAACTCTGTTAACAACATGTAATTAGTTGTTGCAGTTAGAAAATAGGGCAGTTCGATGGTTATTACACAGTCCCATTGACCCCAAATACCCTCTAACTACTCCAAGGTGTTGTGGTAGGCTTCTTAAAGCCCTGCCCATGATCATTGTACATAGAGAAATCATTTTTAGTGAAGGAAATAATAGCAAACCATAGTTTTCTGCCCTTTTTCTGTGTTATTCGCTGCTACAGGCCGTACCCTGTCACTGTACGGAAATGTCATAAGGCAAGAGTCTGGGGAATGATGGAGGTATGAGTTAAATTTGAATTACAAGGGGTTGGAAGCTTTGACACTTATTTGTGTTTGATTTCTTTGCATCTTTCTAAAACTGGTTTGTGAAACCCTCCTTTAGGGTTTTAACTGTAATCCATACATTTTCCTCCATTCCACTGATGTAGAACCACATAGATTAGTGGGATGGATTTTTGTAGTGTTGTTTTAATTTATTTTGCAAGAGGTTTGGGTAGAGTAGATGATTTGCTTGTTGTTTATGTGAAAGACCCTAGCAAAACCATGTGCTAGGAGTGTGAAAAGAGCAACAACATAGGACCAATCAGTTGCAGTCCATTTTGGGACCCTAAAACCTTAAGAATCCTTAGTTTTACCATGCCATAGAGGTGTCTAAATGATTGATTTAGCTCTGTGAGTCTCTGAAAGGGTGGTTGCTTCACAAATTTGGCCTAATTGGGGCTCTAGGTCACTAGGAGTTATAGGTTGAGCCATACCGTCCAAAACAACCTATACCCATTTTTGGATATGTGATAGGGAGTCCAAATGGGTATCTCCTGATTATCTCAGATCTAGGTTTGAAGGTCTGCATCAAAAGTTATTGATGATTGTTCTCTTTTCCAGGGCTACAAGCAATATCTTGGGTTTGTGAAGGAAGTACTAGTTTTGAGTTTGATCTGCCTTTGCCAATGATTGGAATGGGTTCCATAGCATGTCTAATCAACCTTTTCATGATGGTTTTATAACTACTAACTATTGTTCCCACTTTTGCAAATTGACCTTTGAATTTGGGTTTTAGGGTGTAGTGAAAACCTTGTCAAATTGTTCTATCCTCCCTCCATCCTAGTGCCTCTACATCAATATGCTTCGGACTATAGTGAGTTATCTTTCTAAGGACCTATTGGAGTCATATGATTTTATTGCATCAGATCTTGGTATCCCTTTACATGAGGTTAGAGAACATGTGGGTAGCGCTTGCCATTCATAGAGTGCATCACGATCTAGTCAAGCTGCGAGACCTTCTCATCAGGTGCCTGGGAGTACTCCACATTGTGATCCACCCACAGATCATTTAGCTGCTATAGAGGCAGATACACCTATCAGGCCTTGTGTTGAGCATCAGACATCCTATCCCTCCCTAGATTCACTCGAGGAGGTGCAGTTGTAGAGGGGATCGATGTCAGGTTTTGTGGATATGCTTCTTCATTCAAGCTCTTCGTTGCCAAGTCACCTAGTTAGTCCACTTTAGACTTTATTACTTGAGCTTGCCAAGGAGGGACCAAATACAATCATTGCAGCAGATCATCCTACAGCACCTGATACACAGGTATGTACATGTGTATGTGCATGTGCATGCATGATTTAAACTTGAACTTAAATTAAAATAAGTTAAATTACTTTGCTAGATGGAATCCTAATGTTGTATATATATTGTAGGGGTTAGCTCATGTTACACCTAGTCTGGGGACGGACCGAGCATTTAAGCGTGATTCAGCTGATGGTAGTAATGTTAGTGGACAAGTGAGTTTTAAATTTTTAAATCATTACAACTTACATACATGTAAATGCATATAATTTATACATGTGCACGTACACACACACACTCGCGCGCGTGCACACACACACATATATATTTAACATTTTTCTATTTAAAATTTAACATAATTTGTACACTTTTATAGATACATGTGTTGTACTATCTCCAGGGCTCAGCACATCCATTAGATCAGAATGCTTAGTTAGACTCAGGTCGCTCAACTCGCAGCTGACATGATGACTAGGCTATTGGTAGCACTTCGTAGACATGTTTCTCCAGATATTTCTCTAGATATATTTGTTTGAACAGACATTTCTATAGATGTACATGTTTATGTATGGACATTTCTATCTAGATACATTTGCACATGTGTGTTTGTGGACATTTATGAGGACATTTATATCTACATGTGTTTTCAGACATTTCTATAGATCTACGTGTTATTATTAAACCATTCTTTTGTGCTTTTTATTTTATACTATCACTATCTAACAATGGTGTATACAAATACAATTATCACATTGAATAGAACCCAATATATGGTCTGGATTTGTTAAAAAGAAATTATCATGATTATTTATGATTATTATGATTGTTTTTGTCATGAGAATTTATTATATGTGAAATTAAAACTATAGTGATGATCTATAAATAAGTTGAATAAAATTTCAAATGCATAACTATGTTTCTAAGGGTATACTTTTGTTTATAAAATTGCTAGTTGTCAATTTACTTTTGATCCTATTATGTTATATCTTGGTTCATAGTTCATTTAAGTGGAAATTATGTTATTCTAAGGATAGTTCATTGATGGCATAGTCACTAAGTGGAATGCAATGTTATTACCTTTAATGAGAAGTGAAAATATGATTTCACCCTAATATCATCTCCTAACTTAGTTATTATGTGGTGATATTTGATTTATATCATAGAAATATTATGATATGTGTAAAGATTATAGATCTTGTGTTAGCTAATATTGTAGCTTATGTATTGATACAAACTCTTTTGGTTAAGTTAGTTGTTATGAGTAGTTGGTTGAGGTAAAAGCATGTTAAATACAATGACATTAGTAAAATTAATTCCTTGACATGTAAGGTTGAATTTGTTGGATAAATGATAGACTTTCTTGTGTTCTAGACATATTGACATTGGTGAATTATGCCTACTAATTAACAACAAATTAAAATATACCAATTAAGTTCACTTGATTTAGCACTCATTGAACATTACATTTGTCATATTCATATACTTGTTCCTATGCTAACAAACAATGATAGATACTTTCAACCAAAGGAATTTAACAATTTAGAGATAGGGCACCAGTTTAGATCAATAAATTTTTTAATCTAATAGCTAATCTAATCTTAATTCTAACTAATTTTAATGAAAAAGAATAAAGGGAAGAGAGAAAAATGTATTTACTCTTGCTTGAGTAGTATTCACATAGTTAGGACCACATAATGGTGCAATCTCATAGGGATTGACCAACTATGAAGATAAGTGTAGATAATCACCATATTCCCTAGGTACACAAATTGAACACACAAACCATCAAAGCCTTATTGTAAAATATATTTCATAAAGTACTTGATTGGAAAGCTCAAGTTGAATATACAACCTCACCACCAACAAGACTAAATATATGCTATGAAGCACTCAATTGGATTCATCAAATGCTTAAGTGAAGTGCTGATCTAAGATTTCAAAACAACATAACTTAGATTGGAAAACCACAAAATGTAAGTAAAGATAGATGAAAAAATTAATGGTATTTCAATAATAAAATGTGAATGAATGGTTTCCAACCCCCTTACAATATTAATTCACAAGGTTTATATACATTCCTAGCTAGAGAAAAAATATGAAGTTTCCTCAAGTTGGCATAATTTCATTACAAATTTATTAAATTTGAATTTGAATTTACAAGGCCAATGTCTCCTAATTTCAAAGTGATAAGTACTAATCCAATTTCAAGTGATAATAGGAGCATTGAGATCATAAAGCTAGTCCCAATTTGGTAATTTTTTTGCAACAACTTCCTTTAGATAGGTCCTGTTGGTCTCATACAATGATTTAACAACTAAGACCATAAAGATGTGACTTAGAGATTGGACATCTAACCTAAATAGATGTCTTAATCACTATGAAGATGCATTTAACTTGTCAATCTAGGGACGTGAACTTGAAATGGGCCAACATAGTATGTGCACTAGGAACTCCAAAGTAGCCACATTCATTCTACAGCTAAGAAAGACATAATGCTGAAAGTAAATTGCTTGGAAAGAAATAACATAAATGTTGAATATAAACAAACAAACTATACTAAGCTAAAGTGCATGACAAAAAATGAAAATCTGGGCAAATAAACAAGAAACTACTCTGTCTGCTTTGGCTACAGGAACAGACACAGAATGGAATTCTAGTGACTGCAGGAACATTCGATGCCAAATTCTAACTAACTGCTTAACAGAAAATAACAACTAAACTAAAGGATAGAATGCTCACCAAGTGGGCCCCCTTGGATGAGTATCCCTTAAGACAAATGTAAACTCAAAGATGCGAACTTATAAATTCATTTTATTCATTAGAAAACATGAGTACAAACAAGCAACATAACTGTATTACTAAAAAACTTAATAGTGCAAGTACAACCTCAGATTAATCAACCCCTCAAAAGGAGCATCTGAGTCTTATTTATAGAAAGAAAAACTACAAACCAACTACCTAGCAAGGCGGTAAACTCCAACAGAATAGGAGGACACCACTTTAGGGAAAGCATAGAAAGTGGAGAGGAGGTTATGCATGTGTGGAATCTGGTCAAGCATTGTCACTTCAACACAGATATAGCACTACAATAGCTCCTATATTTTCTCAACAAGTATTTAAGACCAGTTACAAGGTGGTTATCTTTCCTCCATTTGAGATTTGAACGAACACCTTGTTTGACTTTGACGGCGAGTAACCAATTGACAAAATCTTCCTCAACTTTATAGGTTGCTAATTATATCTGCATAACAATATTAGTACACACAATAATTGCATATCTGTAACTATCTTAGAGTAACATTCATTAACCACATGCAAAATTAACATAGATAGTTCATATAGCATGTCAATGTCATTAAAGATTATAGAAAATAACCTATGCCCAATATCTTATGGTTTTGAGGAAATGTCATGAAAAGATCAAGATCTAGGTACCAAAGTCCAAGATAACTACAACAAATGAAGATAAATTCTAACAAAATTGAGTCATAAACTAGACTCATCACTCTCCCCAACCTAAGACTTTGTTTGTCCTCCAATAGAGGAAGGGTTGTTCTTTTGTTTGGTCAATGCCCTGAAATTAGCAACTGCCAACTGTCCTATATTAGTTTCTGCAGTGCATGAATTAGGATCCCAATAGAACCCTTGCTATCTATCCAATATGTTCCATCTCTGTCTCTCTTTAGCAATATCATACTGGTAAAACCTGACATTTGGCACAGGCCATAATAGGATAGGTTGTTGAAAAATTGAGGGAAGACAAAATTGGCCCTTTCTCCCCCCAATCTGTATATATCTATATGCTCTTTTACATGCTACAACATAGTTCTATAGAGAGTGAGGCTCTTCTTGTTTTAGTTCATCAGACAAACTGTTCCACCTTTGTGCCAAATGTCTCTTTACAGATTCTCCTATAGTGTTTGCTACCTTCTCATATTCTCTATAAACTGCTTCTCTCTCAGCTAGGATTCTACTGCCATACCTTAGTCTATAAAGCATTCTATACCAATCATTGAAAATGCTCCCTAGATTTCTAGATTCAACTCTAATGGACAGGGGAGTGTTGAATTCTGTTTGCCTATAAGACCTGAACTGTTGTCCCCAACTAATCTCATTTTGTATCCAAGACATAAATGCCCTTAATTGAACATCCCCAACATACAACAAGGGATTCCAATCATGATCTTTGGACACAACATAATTATGTAAATAGAATTCACACAACAAATTCTTCATTTCAGGAGGAGTAATCCAATAAGCATTAAAAAATTCAAGAGGAGACTCAATGGAAGGATTCAAACCTGAAACAATCCTTCCTATTTTAGAAGAAAGATACTTCCCCTTCAAATATAGAGCATAGACCCTTGGAGGAGTCCTCCACTCTAATACCTAAGGCACTAAGGCTGCCATATCATGCACTCTCTCCTTTAAAGTCACAATTTTTGCATTCTTATCTTCAAGTTCTTCATCTTTATTTTGAATTTCTTCCTTCAGCCTGTGCTTCTCCTTTTTCCATTCTTTTTCTCTCCTCTGCATCTCATTCCATAAATTCATAGCTACTATATGCATTAAAAAATTAGAGGGCCTATGTATTCCTACCAAATGTTTTCCTAGCACTGATGCTTGCCCTTCATATAGCACTAACTGCATGGACCTTCCTAAATGTTCAGCCAATTTGGGTTGTAGGGCCTCTTGTTGTAGGAACTCCTGGTTGTCTTCATGTCCCTGACTCTCAATTTGTTCAGCGGCAGCAGCAAGGTCTGCCAATGTTACATTTGCTACTTCCTCAAATATGTCCTTTTATTCAACTTTCTCATGCCCCATTAGAGCCTCTGTATCTTTTGGTGATGTCTCTTTAGCCCTAGGGCTTCTCTTTAGAGGCACACTGAAGGTTGGCTCAACAGGTCTTGATTTCCTAGGAGGGCTCTCATGTTTTTCTTCGGCTGTAGGAAGAACAGTGTCAACCTTCCTTTTCTTAGAGCTTGGCATTCCCTTTCCTACAGTTTGCCCTTTAGCTTTACCTTTTCTTATTTCTACCTTTTTCTTCTGTGCCCTAGTTTGAATTAGGTTGCTCAAAGGAACACCATCATCAGAATCTAAAGAAGAACTCTCTTTTCCTGAATGCTCTGCCTCAGAAGAACTAATCTCTATAGTTTGTTCAGTTGTAGGAGGGTTTACACCAGAAGTTGAGGTTCTAGGAGTAGCTTCAATAGAACTCACTCTCCTCCTAGTCCTATGAGATTGAGGCACAATCGTAGGTCACAAATTCTTTGGTCTAATTTGATCAATATTTAAGAATTCTTCCCAAGTCATATTAGACACATCATGCAGAGACTTTTCAACTAACAATTTGATCAAACAATGGTGGAAAATAGAATTAGCCCTACCTTTTTGGGTCTCGGCTGCCATGATTGAGAGAAGGTGGTATAGCACGTTTGGCACATTCATTCTTCTCCCATGCCTCATATGATTCAGCAATTTGAAATGCACAGAATGAAGATTCAATTGACAACCTTCACAAGTAATGTACCTCACAACATGAATAGCTACTTGCTTCCATGGCTCAGGCAGAGAGGTTCTCTTGGCTCCCTATTTGTCCACAATTATTGGAAGGTCACCAAGTTCTATAAATTTGGCCCTAGATGACCTGGCATCTCTGGTAACAAGATAATTCTCATCAGTGGTAGGCAACCCTGTAACTTCTACAATCCTTTCTTCCATAGCCAATACCTCTAACCCTTTTACTGTGGCCTTACCTTCACACAATGTTTGGGCAAATTCCAATGCAACATCTTCATTAAAACCATTCAGCTTCAAGAAATAATCTAACCACCCATAATTTCTAAACTTGGCCTAGATGGGTGCATCCTGCAGCAATACCTCATGAACCATGGGTTCATTTTGAATTAATCCACCTCCCATTGTTTAGCTGTCTAAAAACAATCACTCTGCAAAGTTTTTCTTCCTGCAATTTTTGTCTAAAAATTGAACTTCACCTTCCTACAACACTACTAAATTTTCAATCACCAATGTCATCTGAATTTTCCTTATTTGGGAACTCAAGATTATGACAAGAGTAGTTAGGCAATAAGGAGTAATCAATGAAGCCTATCACCTCACACTTGCGAGCTATCATCTCACTCAGAATTCAAATCAACTCAATTTTAAACTTTGCTGACATGCTGGCGTAAAGCTCATGGATTGACACGTGGACATGGTATTCACACTCCCTCCCCAACCTAAATTTGAGCATGTGTCTACACATGTGGAATGGTGATGTGATTTGATGGGGCAGGGAATAATTACATGCTATGGAGAACATCGACATTATTTTACAATAATTAAATGAATGTACTAAAAGGAAAGTAAGATATAAAAAATTAATGTGCATGTACCTTGATGTTTGGAAGATCAGTTGTAAAAATGATGGAGAAAGTACCGGTCACCTTTGAAGAATTTGATTGAGCAATGAATGAAATTGGAGTGGAAGAAAGTGAGGTGGAATGGAGTGAGATCATGGCAATGTGATGGAAGAGAGAATGATGGATATGGATGGGTGGATGGGTGAATGGATGAAGAAGTGGAGCCCCACAAAAGTGGAAGTCTTTATTATGACAAGTGTCATTCCTTGGTTAGCCAGAAGGAGGGACATTAGGTCCATTGCCTTCGGCTGCAGAAAGTTTAGGAGTTGCATGCAAAGTGAATTGTTGCAGGAACTCATCCTTCGAAGTTGGCTTGTAATATAACCTGAGGCAATGACCATTGACTAACAGCTTAAATCTGACAGGGTCAATGGTGGTAAGTTGAACAACACCATTGGAGAAAACTTCAGCAACCTCATATGGTCCTAGCCACCTTGTTTGCAACTTCCCTGCATTACCCTAATACCTTGAGTCGTAGAGCAGTGCTCAGTCACCTGGCTAGAATTTCTTGTCTTTGATGAATTTGTCATGCCACTTTATTCTCTGATTCTACACTACCTCTGTGTGATGCAAGGCTACTTTCCTCATCTCATCCAAAGCATTGAGTTGCATGATTCTGTCCTTTTGTGCCTCAGAGATATCCATCCCCAAGTCTATTGCAGTTCAAAGAGTCTTATGTTCAAACTCAATGGGCATCATAGTTGTCTTTCCATATAGCAACTCAAAAGGGGTGAAGCTTGTGGTTGTTTTCCAGGATGTCCTATAGGCCTAGATAGCTTTTGGAAGCCTATTTGCCTAATCCTTCCTATGGATAGCCACTATTTTGGTCAGAATGGCTTTAATTTCCCTGTTAGTCACCTCAACTTGGCCATTGGCCTGAGGGTGATAAGGAGTAGATTTCTTGTGCCTTATGTTATACTCATTGACTAGTGCTGCAACTAGGATTGAGGTGAATTGAGTGCCTTGATCAGTCACTATCTCTCTGGGAACCCCATATCGTGTGAAAATTTCCTCATAAAGAAATTCTGCAACCTTGTTATCTCTTGCAGCTTCATGTCCTTAACTTCTACCCATTTGGTTACATAATCAGTGCATACTAAGATATAGGATTTACCATTGGATGGAGGATCAATGGGTCCTACAAAATCTAATCCCCACTTATCAAATGGAGTGATCACAAGCTGAGGGTAAAGGGGCATCTCATCAAATTTGGTTGGTCGTCCCATCCTCTGGACTTGGTCACATTTCCTTGTATATCTCCCTGCATCCTTGTGGAGTGTGGACCAGTAATAACCTATATTCAAAATCTTCATTAATGTCCTCTTTACTGCAAAATGCCCTCCACATGGTTCATTGTGGCATGCATGCAAAATGTCATATGTTTCATCTTCTCTCACACATCTCCTCATGACATGGTCTGGTCTAGTGTAGAACAAACATCCATCAATCCATGAAAAAGGAAAAGACTTTTCAATGAGCACCCTTCTCTCCTTTTGAGATAAATGAGGAGGGACTCTCCCTGTGACCAGATAATTGGTTGTGTTAGCATAACAGGGTGTTTGCATAGTGATTGAAAACAAGTGTTCATCAGGGAAGAAGTCGTCAATGACTTGGTTGTCCTCTGATATAGTCAGCCTTGAAAGAAAGTCTGCAACAACATTGGCCTTCCCTGGCTTATCCACAATAGTGATGCCAAATTCTTGCATTAGCAACACCCATCTTGCTAATCTACCTAATATCAAGGGTTTGTTCATAAGATACCTAATGGCTGCATGATCTGTGTGCACAAAGATTTGATAGCTTGTTATGTAGTGCCTAAATTTGTTGAGGGCATAGATTACTGCCAGCATTTCCTTTTCTGTCACTATATAATTGAACTCAACTCCCTGCAAGTTTTTGCTGAAAAAATAAATAGCATGTTCAATGGCTCCTTCTTTCTTCCCTAAGACTGCTCCTATGGCATAATATGATGCATTAGTATGAATGTGGAAAGGGAGCTCCCAATTGGGCCCTTTGAGTACACAAGCATGAGTTAATGTTGCCTTTAAATCATAAAATGGCTTGTTACAGTCTTCATTCCACTGAAATTTAGCATCCTTAGTGAGAAGAGTATACAATGGGTCTGCCATTTTCCTAAAATCCTTGATGAAATGTCTATAGTACCCTACATGACCCAAGAATCTTCTAACATCTTTTTGCTTTGTAGGAATGGGCAAATTGATTATGACTTCAATCTTTCCTAGGTCTACCTAAATTCCTTTTGGAGAGATATAGTGGCCAAGCACTACTCCATCCTACATCATCATGAAGCACTTTACACTATTCAAGGATAGATTGTGGTCTTCACATCTCTCCAACACCTTCCCTAAGTTTTCCAATGCCTCTTCAAAAGTAGCACCATAAGTAGTGAAATCGTCCATATAGATTTCCATTCAATCATGTGAGATATCTAAAAATATGCTAATGACTGCCCTTTGAAAAGTTGCAGGTGCATTGCATAAGCCAAATGGAAGCACTGAGTAGGCATATGTCTCCCAAGGATAGGTAAATGTTGTTTTCTCTTGGTCCTCTGGTGCAATTTGTATCTAATTGTAACTACTAAACCCATTCAAAAAGGAAAAGTACTGCTTTCTTGCAAGTGAGTCCAATACCTGGTCTATGAAAGGAATGGAAAATGATCCTTTTTGGTGGAAGAGTTTAATTCTCTGTAATCAATACAGACTCTCCATTTCCTTCCCTTTTTGGGCATAAGAACCAGAGGAGACACCCACTGGCTATGTGAGATTGGGTAGATAAATCCTGCATCTAATAGCTTTTATAATTCTTCTTTGACAATCTCTCTTAATGCGGGGTTGATTCTCCTTTGTGGTAGTCTTACTGGTGTACAATCTTCCTTTATGTAAATCCTATGGGTGCATAATGTGGGATATAGTGCTTTCATGTCATAGTAATCCCATGCAAAGGCATTCTTGTGTTTCTTTAACAAGTTTGTCAAAGACATCTACTGTTCTTGAGTCAATTTGTTGTTAATATTCATATATCTTTCTTTTGAAATATCCACTTGAGTTGTTAACTCTACCATAGTTACTTCACTAATGCTTGGTACCTTGATTTCTTGTGGAAGCAATGTATGATACATACCTGTTGCTGTAGGAAAAGTGGGAATAAGTGTCTTCACTGGATCAGTAGAATGAGAGTATGATGCTTCCTCTACTTCACAATGATTCTAAATTATGTTAGACAATACCTCATCTTCCTCTTGAAGCTGCATGAAAGAACTTCTGCCTAACATCATAAGCTGTACCACAGAATTAGCTTCCTCGGCCTCTTCACCAACATGTGGCCAAACATGATTATCCATATCATGAGATGGTTGTGCAGGTGGGTAAAGAACAAGTTTTTTAGTGCTTCTCCCATCAGAGATGGTCATGTCTCTTGAGCGACATCCAATATAAGCATCAGCTGTGGCTAACCATGACCTTCCTGGAATGATGGGATACCCTCCCAATGTAGCTTTAGGAAAAGTATCATGAAATCAGCTGGATATTACCATGAGTCTAGGGATACCACAAGGTCCTCTACTATCCCATCAAGTTTAACAGTAGAACTATCAGCAAGTTGCAGGACAGTAGGAGTAGGTCTCATGTTTGCAACATTTAGTTGTTGCAGGATATCCTTGGTCATTAGATTTATGGCTGCTCACAGATCAATCAGAGCATTTTTTATTTGGATCCCATTTATGACAACTCCTACCATAGGACTCCCTAGATCATTATATTTGGGAACAATCACTTTCCCAAGCATGATGTCAGCCAGCTGTCCCACCACATGAACCATAGTGGGGTCTTTCCTCTTTCTACCTGGCTTCTTAATGCATGCTTCCTTGATTGCTTTGCCATATATAGGAACATCTTTTATGGCCTGAAATAGAGGGATCTTGACACATACATGTTTCAATTGCTCTAGAATGTCAAAGGTGGGTTCCTCTTTCTCTTCCTTTTGTTTCATAGTTTCCAACCTCTGTGGAATGGTGGTTCTTGTGCAGTCTACTTGACTGGGACTAGTTCAGGATTTTTAGGTGCATTTGGCTGAATGCGGATATTTAAAGGCTCCTCTTCTTCCTTAGGAAGCTCAGTAATGATGTTTTTGGAAGGAGGTACCAAGGTAGTTTCTGAACACAGGTGGATGTCACTTACACTCACAACATATGCAGGGAATTGATTTGGATCAGTAGAGTATACTTGCTGCTATTGTGGTCTATTATTTAGGTTAGGTGAGGCCTGAGCTGGTAACTGAGTAGGTTTAGGTGTATTTGAATTGGAACTAGTAGGAGGCATTATAGCAGGCTACTGGGGTTGAGAAGGTGGTTGCATGTAATTAGTTGTTTGGTTTGGCCATTGTTGTCCTCCCCTCCATTGAGATTTTTGTTGCCAGTTTCCTAGAGGTGACTGCCAATTCCCCTGAGGTTGTTGCCATTAGGGTGCAGGGTTTTGGTAATTTTTCCAAGTTTTTGGAGGGTTATTCCAAGGCTAAGGTGAATATCCTCCATAGTTAGATGGAGATGGCTATTGTCATTGGTTACCAGATGCATAAGTATTAAAATATGGTCCAGCAAATGATAATGAATCTGGTGGCATACGTTGTCTTAGAGCCCATGGCCTCCTTTGTACAACATAGTAGACTTGATCTTCTTCAACCTGGATTGGCTTGAACCTAGGTGGAATCTGCTTACTATCAATATTAGCTACCATCTTGCATCTACAGTCCCTCTTCTTTTGTCTGCAATGAGGACAATATTCTGCCAACATTGCCTCTGCCTCATCTTGCTTCTTCTTTGCCTGAAGTGTGTCCAGCTGGGTGGCCATATTATTTATGATATCTTTCTTAAAATTAGACAGCAAGTGACTTATCTCCATCCTTGAAACTCCATTGGTAGGGGTTTTGCCCATAAGGGAATGGTAACCTCTTCCTTTCTTCATGGCTGCTCTGGAATAATTCTGGCACAACTTCTTAATATCCTCCCAAGGCACTTGGGTAATATCTCCTCCTCCCATTAAATCCAAGGCATCCGTGCAATGCTCACTTATTCCTATGAGGAAGAGTAGTTTCTGAGACACCTCATTGAGTGTATGATGGGGAGATTTTTGTAAACAAAACAAGAACCTTGAGATGTAATCCTCTAAATTTTCATCCTCTTTCTACTGCATTCTAAAAATATCATTTCCTCTCATATTCCCACCCCTACAGTAGTCTTTATACTTCTCAAGAAATTTCTCTTTCATCTCGTCCCAAGTATTGACAATATCACTACCTAGACCCATAAACCACCTCAATGCAACATCTTTCATGGTAGTAGGAAACAGCGTAAGCCTATGAGCATCAGTGGTGTAGTCATAGCTTCTGTAAAGGATATCAAATTAAAACAAGAAGGTTTCTGGGTCCTTTGTTACAAGTCTATAGAACTTGGGGAGAGCTGAAGCAGGGATGTTTTTGAGGTTATCCACTTCATTTTGATAAAATATAGGAAATGGAAAGGTTAGTTGATTGGGTCCATTTTGGGTAGCCATAGCTGCTTGGCTGATTATCAAGGCAAATGGATTGTTGGGCATCTTGTTCTTCAGAGGATGTTTCAAAACTATTCAAATCAGGGAATGCATCAAGAAAAGGATTCACTTCTGCTTCTTCTACTGGGTAATTTGGATCATTAGGAAGGAATCTCCCTAAAGCATCTCTTCTTCTGACTCTATGCATGCAATATATACTCAGTATTAGCCAACTCACACAAAGAATGTTGTGAATGGATTGTGGGTTGTTACTTCCTAAATGAGGAATATACTAAGAGCACACCTCAAAAATACTTCTGTAAGAAATAATACTAAAGACGACTCCAAAGATCATCCTAGTTTGACACCATCCCTGGCAACGGTGCTAAAAATGTTGGTCTCATACAATGATTTAACAACTAAGCCCATAAAGTTGTGACTTAGAGATTGGACATCTAACCTGAATAGCTATCTTAATCACTATGAAGATGCATTTAACTTTTCAACCTAGGGACATGAACTTGAAATGGGCCAGCACAGTATGTGCACTAGGAACTCCAAAGTAGCCACATTCATTCTACAGCTAAGAAAGACATAATACTGAAAGTAAATTGCTTGGAAAGAAATAACATAAATACTGAACATCAACAAACAACTGTACTAAGCTGAAGTGCATGACAGAAAATGAAAATCTGGGCAAACAAACAAGAAATTACTCTATCTGCTTTGGCTGCAGGAATAGACACAGAATGGAATTCTAGTGGCTGCAGGAACATTCGATGCTAGATTCTAACTAACTTCTTAACAGAAAATAACAACTAAACTAAAGGATGGAATGCTCACCAAGTGGGCCCCCTTGGATGAGTATCCCTTAAGACAGATGTAAACTCAGAGATGTGAACTTATAACTTCATTTTATTCATTGGAAAACATGAGTACAAATGAGCAACATAACTGTATTACTGAAAAAACTTAATAGTGTGAGTACAACCTCAGATTAATCAACCCCTTAGAAGGAACATCTGAGTCTTATTTATAGAAAGAAAAACTACAAACCAACTACCTAGCAAGGTGGTCAACTCCAACAGAATAGGACGACGCCACTTTAGGGAAAGCATAGAAAGTGGAGAGGAGGTTATGCGTGCATGGAATCTGGTCAAGCATGGTCACTTCAATGCAGATCTAGCACAACAGTAGCTCCTATAGTTGCTCAACAAGTAATTAAGACCAGTTACAAGGAGGTTATCTTCCCTCCATTTAACATTTGAATGACCACCTTATTTGACTTTGATGGCGAGTAACAACTGACATAATCTTCCTCAACTTTATAGGCTACTAATTATATCTGCATAACAATATTAGTATGCATTATAATTACATATCTATAACTATCTTAGAGTAACATTCATTAACCACATGTAAAATTAACATAGTTCATATAGCATGTCAATGTCATTAAAGATTATATATAATAACCTATGCCCAATATCTTATGGTTTTGAGGAAATGTCATGAAAAGATCAAGATCTAGGTACCAAAGTCCAAGATAACTACATCAAATGAAGATAAACTCTAACAAAATTGAGTCATAAACTAGACTCATCAGGTCCCATTTTAAATATACCTCCTTAATCAATGTTCCAAATAGGTCTTCATTGAATTCTTAGCGACGTGTTTCAATTTGAATGGTCTTGTTAGTTAATGTCCACACACATCATTCCAATGCAATCAGGCCAAATCCTTCCTCTCCAATCAGAAAACCTTAACTTATAACTAGTGGAAATGGGCCTATTAAGATAAATTTTCCTCTACATTTATGAGAGGAGCTCCTTTGTTTACTTTTAACCTAAAAGTATGAAAGGAAAAAAATGGGAAAAAGATTTAAAGGAAAATGGGGATTCCTAAATAAGTTTGCACAAGAAACTATGTTACAAGATTCCTCAAACTAAATGTAGAAAAAGGAAAAGAAATACTAAATGCTATGTAATTAACATAGACACACATTTCTTTGTTTATGCATGTAACATCAGTGGTAAAGGGAGTATTTGACAATTTATCTTTTAACACACAAGAAAATATGAGGAATTAATTCCATATTGAACATAAAAACATTACATGCAACAACAGGTGAATAAACAAAAAACATTTCAAAATTATTCTTCTCATTCCTTATATAACAATCTAAGCATAAAGTCTTAATTCCATTTATATATAGCCAAATGGGCAACAAAATTCATGAATAAAATATTACACTTGTTAATGTATACAAAAAACACATGTAACTAGTGAAGGTATAAATAACAGGGTAAGTTTAGAAATATTCTTCAATTTGTCTTGTGATTTCAAAGCACAAAGTTCTTTTTATGTAGTTTTTAGTTTTTACTATGTGTTGAGAAGAAAAGCACCCAAAAAAAAACTAGCATACAATTAAGATAACCTTACATATATAGCTTTCCTTCGCGTAACTAAATCATGACCACTATTTGAAATAATAAATTTATTTTATACCTTGAAGTTTACTTTTTAAGTCATAGATCTAGTTACTTTGATGGTAATCGAATGAATTACTTCCATTGCCATGTGCTTCACTAAGACAACTTTTGATCATCCTCATGGTTAGAGGCAACTCTACCCTCTTGTATGGCCATCATGGTGAGGTCATCACATGATATGTTGATACTTTCACTTGTGTAGTGATGATTTGTGCATTGATGTTGAAAACTTTGATTTTAATTTAATTTATATCATGACATCTCTAGTGCATATACATGTACATGTAAATTGTAGCACAATTCAAAGAGCATATATAGCATTAAATAAAAGCATTCAAAAATTATCATATCATGCATGCTTGAATACAAATCTAGGGCATTCTCTACATGACTTCTAATAGAGATATCATTTATACATTAAGAACCGCATGTTGAAATTTAAAATTTGTTCAACAAAAGAACTATTAATTTAACTTGCATAAATTGTAAAATAATTAATACATGAACATACATCTAAATAGTTAATTTAGGTCTTCAAAACATTAAAAATTGTAAGTTTTTCATCCATATTTTTTATACCACAACAAGTGGTCCAGCTTGCTCTTCAATGACATCTAATATTCTTTGATGATCTTCACTATGTAGTCTCCACTTATGACGTCCACGTGTGTTTAAAACTATATGAAGAGTTAGGCCAGTAGCAATTACTAGGTCGCTATACTAATATACCTTGTTATTAGGTTGATAACCAATAAAGTGAATCCCATGTTGAACAATCTTGACTTGTTTGAGATATGTGTCTTGCACTACAACTGAACTTGTGGGAAACAACATTCCACAGTAAGACATAACATTTTCTTGTGGTAAATGTAACCTACATGTATCTATGAACATGTATATCATTATCATTGCTTGGTAAGACATAACATAAATTATAATATAAAAATTGAACACATTTTAAATCACTCTTGAGGTACTTGACATGTACATATGTAACAAATTGAAAATTATTTAAAAATATATTAAAATAAAGTTAAACCTGTGGGAAACACCATTCTATCACTTGTTTCTGGATTTATTAGCTTTTGCCTCTCTTCTGTGCAACACAATAAATAATAACTAACCTGTTCTATATTTTCAGCCTCTACTATGACTGCAAAAACATCTCCTACACCAAATCTACGTCCAAAATTTGTAACTTAAAAAAATTAGAGATACCTTATATAATTTATACATATGTACACACATACCTTTTTTAATCAATCCTGAAATATGGTTATAATCAGTTGAAATCAAAGGAATGTCTTCAAATCTTTCATCTTCATCTTCATTGTATGTGTTGGTAACAACTAGTGGCACATTTTCCCATTCACTGACATATCCACGTTGTTGGTTCTTACAATTCTCAAAATCTCCCAACATGCACTCATAACAAAAAACAAGAGTAATCCCTAGTGCGTAACATCCATGTAGGGCTATCTGTACTCATGACACAATGCAAAGATCTTGTTTTCTCTACCCTCTTGCATCCATACATTGATCTTCTATCCACACCTACAAATTTATTATATATCAAGTACACTATGAATATAATATACCTAAATAATTAAATTCAAACTAAAATAAATAAACTTGTGTGTACACATATATCATATACATAAATATATATTTAAAGTACATGTACATTAAATAAATTCAAACAATACATACCTGATATCTCCCAAAACACTCTATGTGGAATGTATCTATTTGTTCTTGAAGATGTGCTGGCCTCATTTGGTGCAAAGTGTAACTTACACCATTCAACAACATCATGTGCATCATTTATATGGTCTCCATCATAATTCATTTGATGTTTCCTTAGAGCACGTTTGATGCAAGCTCCTGTGCCATCATGTTCACCCTTTCCATGCCCACTCTCAAAGAAACTCCAAACATGTGGTATATTGTCATTTTGATGATATCTACATAGTACTTAAAATGGCCTTGATGATTTGAATTGTAATGCACATCTATCTAACCATACAAATCGCCTTTCAAAATTTACACCCCTGCTTGCCAAATATCCAAAAAACTTCTTAAAGCAATGTTGTACAAAAAGTGTGTGATGCTCTTTATCATCACTAATATAAAAGTGATATTCTTTCTTGATGACTCATGCTTGAAATGTACTTTCAACACCATCCAAATCCAATTGTGCATGTCGATAACACACATGCACAATAATAGTGATCTGCTCTAAAAGTAATATTTTGATTGAATCTCTTTTTGATGTACAAAAGAGTAATTTTCTACAAAGTCAACCACCGATATAATTGTTCCAGGTGGGAAAGTATCTCTTAATGTTTGAAACTGTTGTGCTTGCCACTTAGCAAAAAAAGAGTGATGTATGTATGGTTGAATCAATTTATGAAAATTTTCCATAAATGTTCCAATAGGTATCTCCTCTTCTACATAATCTAACCTTGTGGATTCTTTCCCATTTTTTGTTTGAAACTTTATGTACTTGTACCTCTTGCAATTTACCAACTTCATTGGGTCGATAACTTCATTTCTCAAAGGCATTTTAGCTAAATTTCCACATGTTTCACAAAGACCTTTTATGCAGTTTATTTGACCATTTCCATTATCATCATCTAATTTATCACATAAGATGGATGCTATGAACTGACTTTCCCATTTAGGAGGTACATTTACAAAACCATCACTATCTTCACAAATCTTTCGAAACCCCTGATAATAGAGATCAAATTCAATATGATAACGACAACAACAAGTTTCAAAAACCTTGTTTGTCTTCACATAATATGGCCTTAACCTTTCAAACATTATTTTCCCAATCTTTATATTTGGATTTGAATTACAAAAGTTCACATACATCTCATGTTGTGTTATCTCTAGGCAATGTTTTGTATGTAGTTCATAACTATTGGGCCCAATTCTGTGTTTGATAACATTTCTACTATTTGATGAAGCACAAGTATTATCATTCCAAAAGGTTGAGACCAAGTTGCTAACAACATCTTGAATCCTGTCAGATCGAGGAGCTCTACACATAATTGCCTAATTGCCTTCCGAGGTAATATCATCCAATAATTCTCTCCTTTTCATATATTTTGTTACTGTCTTTCTACAGAAACCAAGCTCAGATGAAATTGAAGACAATTGTCTTTTTTGGAATTTCTTTCACTTACAATACCTGTGAACATCACTCTTCTTGTAATGGACTTATCTGCAGATCGAGATTGTTTCTCGATGGAAGCCAAACCTTCTTTAACATTTTCAACAATATCTTTTTCTAGCTATGAACCTTTCCCCTTTTTCAATGACAAATCGACACCCAACAATTGTAATGCCTCATGCAGCTCCTTACTAAGAAGTACAATTGATGACAATTGGGTTCGGCCAAGTGTATCAAGATTATCAAAATGAGCAATTATTTCCTTTGCAGTTTTATTCATTGACCTCCTATCAGTACGTCTAGGTTGTCCAGCATAAAGTTTCAATTTCTCAATATCCATTTTAAGTAAATGATCTAAATTTCTATAAGAATTTTTTCTCTTCACCTCTTCAGCTAGATTAATATGCTCATCCATACCAGTCAAAGGGAGCGATCCTGACCCCTCTCCAACACCCATTGTTTGCACTTGGGCCTCCTCTTGGCTAACATCAACTATGTGTTCTTCAGCAACATTTTCTCCACTTTCTATATCACAAATGAAGGAAATACATATTAAAATAAAAATACAAATAAAATTATTTATTTTATAAAATAAAACTTTCTAAATAATAAACATTTTTTTTATTTTATTGATTTATACTTTTAAGTTCTATTGTAAAAATTATTATGTTTTCTAAAAAATACTTTCATTCTTTAGGAAAAAGAAAATCTAAAAAGTATTCTAAAAATATTTCAACAAATATTTTCTTAAAAATTTTCTTTTATTCCTTAATTTAGCATTAAAAATTATAAAAACGCAAAAATAAAAAAACTAAGAAAACATTCATGCTAAAAATTTATTGGATAAAAAAGCTAACAATTATTATAAATATATTTTAGAGAAAGAAAACAAAAAAGGAGCTATAAGAGTTTGTTTTAAAATTAGGAAGTGTGTCTTTTTAAATATAAATTTTTTGGTTTTAATTAATTTTTAAATAAAAATAAATAATCAAGAAAAGAAATAATCTAAAATGAAAAGTGAACTTGATTTTTTTAATAAATTATAATAGAAATATATGTTACTACTTAAAAAAAACAATGAAGTTGAGTTGGAGATAGGGAGAGGGATATGGAGAGTTAGAGAGGGAGAGATATAGCTACAAAGGCCCCAGTGAGGGAGAGGTAGAGGTAAAGAGAGTGGGCAACTTGAGAAAGAGAGAGAGAGTGGTGGATAGAGAGAGAGAGAGGTAGGTAGTTATCTATAGGTAGAGAGGTAGGGATTATAGCCAAGAATGAGGAATGACTTAAACTAAATGACATCGGAGCTACATGAAATCAATGCGTATATATTTAAGCATAAATCAAGTGACCTAGATTAAATGACATCCTGCTACATGATTCATCAATACATGTATATATTTAAGCATAAATAAAATGACCTAGAATAAGAATAGAAAAGAAAATATATGCATACCTTGTTTTTGTTTATGATATTTTTTCAATCTTTCTTCATTCAATCTTGCTATAGTTTCTGCGGAATACTTTCGTGTAGTCTTATTTTGTCTTGTCTTTTTGTTTCCCATCTCCTTCTTTGTAAAATATGACTTGAAAATTCTTCTCTCAAAGATTTCTTGGACTCCCTTGCAGAAGAAAAATGTGAATTTATCTTGTTTGTAATTGATTTATAATGAAAAAAAAAGCAATCCTATTTATATGCAATATGAATAATTAAAACATTAAAAAAAATGTCGACCTGCCTTCAAATGAAGGTCGACCGTTAAAGGAAAAATATTTTTTTAATGCACGGTACCTTCGAACGAAGGTGGTTGTTATGTGGATTAAGCCACCATGTTTGGACCTTCATTTGAAGGAGGGATGACTTCAAACGAATGACGTCACCCACCTTCATTCGTAGGGGTCTTTGAGTGAAGACCCCCACTAGATACCCTCCTACCTTCCCTTCCCCTAACTTCTGCAAAATTTTGGCTTCCGAAGCCCAGTTGGAGGTCCAAATGGATTCACCTTTGCCAAACCAAATTGGAGGATTGCAGTCCTCGAAACGAGCTTTCCAACGAGTATAGTTTTGATATATTTTGATTTTATTATGTTTTTTTTTAAAGATTTACTAAACATAGGTTTTCACCGAACATCAAGTTCTCTATTCTACACACATGGAAAAATAGTAAATTAGTGAATTTTTTTTTTGAAAAATATGTATGCCCTAGGTATTGATCTCCTTGTTTCAACAAAAAAAAAATGAATTTCAATACATACAGAAAAAGTTATGTTCTATGGAATACATGTATGTCTAAATTATAATTGGTTTGACTTCAAAACTAAATTAAAAAAAAATCAACAAAATATTATGAAACCAAATGCATCCCCTAGATATCAGTGTTACCAATCTAAATTGAAAAGAATCAAAATTTTATCCTTTGTAGAAAAAAAGTTATGTGCTATGGAGTACACATCACTTTAAAAATGTTGTTTCCTATTAAAAACTAGTTTTCAAAGGAAACGCAAAAAAATTTACAATTTAACTCCAATTTTTTTTAAAAATTTTTTTTTAGAATCTACAGATAAAATCTCACAAATCACTAGTTTGCATAATCTTCAAATTCCTAACGATTTAGCGGCTACAGGGGTTAGAAAGTGAAGATTTAGTTCAAAATGTTGATTTCAATGTCAAGTTTGGCAAAAAAGTGTAACCCACTATTGTGGGATCACCCATCAACCTTGTCGTCATGTATGGACTAGGTCCATTTTTGCTTTACTTGCTGAAGGGACACTTGGTCCTTATTAGTATTTATTTGTTTTTTTCATTATCCGCCGACTAGATAGAACCACTAGAAGAAGGTAAACAATAAAATGAGAGAGGAGAACAAGTGCCTTCGGGTTTCACATAGGAGGGTGCCCCTAGGTTATCAATCACAATGCTATGCCCCCAAGGCATGACACACAATAGTAAAATAGAGGAGAAAAGAAATATAAAAGAATGATGATACAAATAGAAGAATGGTCCAACAGAGGCAGTCTCCTAGTATCCTTTACCTTACAAGAGTATTAAGGGTCATCCTAGGTGGCCTAGACAACACATAACACATCACAAGGGATCACAACATAGAGAGAAGGGTTAGAAATACTTATTTGAAGACACAATTATAACAACATATATATCTAGGAGGAGGCCACCCTTGAGAGAAACTATAATAGTTTCTACAACGAGTGTGGCTTAAAGAGGGAGAAATACTTCCCTTATTGAATGGGATATTTCCTGGCGGACAATTATTGTCTATTAGCCCAGGATATCTCGCATGTTGTGTTGGTCTTGTAGATATTGCATTAACATTAAGTTTAGGACAACAAGAGGCTTTGGTGGGTTTCAAAGAGTGGTATCCAATACCGATTATGTAGTTAATTCCAACAACTTGTAAAGGTACTCTGATTCCTTGTTGATTTACACCACATCCATTTCCTGCATAGTCATAATTTTTGTACAAAATCTAAAATCCGTGACCATATAGAGAGTATGTTTCCTTAGAGGATGGTGAAGCCTCGTAGGTATCATAATATGTGGTATAAGTAAGAGTATTGCCTTTTTTCTACCAAGGAGGTTTTAGTTTTCTTAGGTGTTTCAAAAGATTACTTAGATGAGATCGATGCAACTTTTGATGTGCCAGAGTTATTAAGTTTATATTCCCCATTAAAGGAAGGAGTAAAATCTAATGAACCCCAATCATCACTAAAAAGTGTATTTGATGTTTTAGAGTCTTGCACGACATTATTTGTGGCAAGAGGTATTGTTGAATCAACTCGTAAATTATTTAGACTTTGTTAGTTTTTAACTTGTTTTTGCATTTCAATATGTAAACAGTTATCTGGCTCAGGATCGGCTTCAACAGTGTAGAGCTTGTTTTGATATATAAATTGTATTTATCTATGAAGGCTAGACAGAACTTCCCCCATGGCATGGATCCACGGTCTACCAAGAATCATATTGTATGAAATTGATCCAGGCATGACAAGAAAAAGGGTAGACAAAGTTACAGGTCCAAACTTTATAGGTAAAGTTATAGTACCCACAGATTGTCTTCCAACATTATTAAAGACACGAATGTTTAATCTATTTGGCTTGATCAAAGAAGTTTCAGCTTTAATCCTATGTAAAAAATTCATACCACAAACATTTAGAGCTGATCCATTATCAATCATAGCTCACTTTACCAACTTTATATCTATCATGGCAATTATAATAAGCGGATCGTATTGGTTTTGAACTTCAATTGACGGTAATTCATGTGGTTGAAAGAAAATATCTATTTTTGTTGTATGCATACAATCTAATAAAGCTACTACATCATTTGACTTAGTAATAGGTGGTACAATCACCTTTTGTAAAGCTTCTTGGAGCATTCCATGGTATGTAAGCGATGTTTGTATTAAATCCCAAAGAGAGATCTTAGCCAGAGTAGCTCAAAGCTATTCGACAAGATCATTTTATTGACCTCTTTTAGGCGTAAGACGAGGTGGTTGAGGGAGTATAGGTTGAGAACATGGAAGGGAGATAGGCACATGAGGTTCTTGCTTACTTAGCTTTTTATTATGGGTGTTGTATGTGTGAACAATCACATTGTGGTGTGGTTGTTGCGACACATTTTGAACACCTTTATTTCTTTGAGTGATTTTTCTTGCATAGTTTAGAATGTAATCTGAGGGTTGAGGTGGTTTTCGATCACCTTGGATTGTAATCACTAGTTTTAAGAAAGAAGGTTCCCTAGGTGCCCCTTGCACAATCATTTTAGGAACATTGCTACATTTATCAAGTAACCCCTTAGTAGGTGGAATGAGTCTATTAGTGAAGATTGAATTAACATTGTTTTCCTCTCGATTATACCCAACATCTATCCCTAAAGGATTTAATTTGAGAGACCTTTTCTCATCCACTAATGCTTCATCTTGGCTAGGGAGAGCATTGGAATGAATGAAAGGTAAGGTGTTGTTAGGAATGTTAGGTGTTATTTCATTAGTGATGTCTAAGGGACTTGAATTTACAACCACAGTAGAGCTATCCATAGTCTTCTCATCTAAGGTTCTTGAACATTCAATTATAGTAGAAGTAGGATAACTTATGGAATAATCACCATCATCATCATCCTCATATACTTTAGCTTTTAGTTCCAAAGCATTAAAAGAACTTTCACACTCATCATTCTCAATGTGTTTTGTCAGATCTTCTACTACTAAAGGGTATGTATTCATGAGAGATGTGAAGTTGTCAAAATCAGATACATAGTCAAGGATTTCAAATGAAGATCATTTAAATATATCCTTATGACACATAGCTTGTATATAAGTGAGAACATGAGGATTCATATTAAGAAATTTGTAGAAATTCTCAAAGTTTTTGATATATGCATGTAAAGATACCAAAGAGCAATGAGATGAAGATGCCATAATGAAATGTCTTGTAACATTAATGTCCAATAAGATCTAATAAGACAAAACATGCAAAGTTATAAGATATTTAAAACACCCTAGATGTTTGTCTATTTCACTCCCAAGCACTTGTTTGAGGGAAGGAGCTAAAAGGACACACAAAGTCCACAACAAACAAAAGTGGGGGAGTGAAGTAATGCAACACAACTCTTAATGTTGAAATACACAATGTGTAATGCAAATTTTCAAACACTAGTGCAAAATGATGTCAAATTTATGTTTTCAAATGCATGAAAGGTCTTATTTTAAAAGATTTTTGATATGCAAGGAAATAAATGCAAAACTATATTTGTTTATGACCTAAAAATGCTTGATTTTGTTCACTTTTTTCAATGCAAATGCCTAAAATATGAGGCGTTGTAAGGAAATTGATGAGGGGAAGAGAATTATAACCTTTTTATTAGTCCAATAATACAGAAATATCCTTCACAACAAACCTATAATGCAAATATAGATAGATGACAAGTCAAACTCTAGTGAAAATGCAAGGTTTTCAAACCCTAATTGTGGAATTAAGATATGAATATATGCAAAACTATGTATGAATATTTCCTAATCTAATTTATGATGCAAAATAATTTAGCTCAAATCTTAAAATGATTTTAAAGCCTTACAATGCTCAATGCAAGTGCAATTTTAAGGATAAATCAATGAAAAATGTTAGTTTTTCTTGAAATTGTCTAGGTGTAAATGTAAGATTTTGAGGTATGAATGCAAAGACACATAAGAATGGAACACTACAAACAAAATCAGATATGAATGAGTGCCTAAGATGAGTAGTAAAATCTGAAACAAGATTTTAATTACAAACCCTAGTTTTGAAATCACTATATTATGAGTAAAATTCAAATTTTCAAACAAAACCCTAGGAATTTTAACATGAAAATGCAATACAAAAGATTGTAAGATGATAATTTTCTGTAATATAATTTTAGATCTGATGTAAAAATTAGATATTTAATGAAATACAATGAGATTTATGCAAACTATGCCCTAATGCAAGCCTTAGAATGCAAATTTTTTCAAATTTTTCAATTTTTGTCAAATTGTTTTCAAGATCTATGAGTACAAAGTGATGTAAAACAATATGTATGAATGCGAATCTGATGTATAATAGTCAGCAAGATGCAATTTTTATAAAATGTCAAGTTCACCAAGATGTAATGTAGAAAAAGAGGGTTTATCAATTCAATGTGTGAGTAAGTTAGATCCTTCTTTCAGTACATACATTCAAGGACATTCAACCGAGAAGAATCACAATCTCTTGCAAGAGGATTCAGCTACAAGTTGTTTGTCACTTGGAATGAAGAAGAAACTTGGAATTTTCTGATTTATATGTTCAATTAAGCCCGATTGTGCTACAAACCCTAATTATGCAAAATCGTAAATAAATAGATGAATCCTAACAAATGCTCATAGATAGAGATGTAATATTCAGAGTAGATATATACCAGACTTCAAGATTCTAGATCCTAAAATGTTAGGGGCTAAAGAGTAGGCACCCAAGCCCAAGGTAGGGTTTTCTGTAGAGATTCCCAAAAGTTGTCTTTAAATTGTTTCTGTTGTTCTAGAGGTTTTCTACCCTAAATATCTAGAGGGCTTTGGGGTGGGTGCCCAAGCCCATGTCTTGATTTTCTTCTTAGATCTGCAATTCTAACACTCTGCCATAGTCCTCTGCAACTCCACTCCATAAGATTTAGCACCTATCACCCGTAATCACAAAGAATGGGGTTGGGAGTTGTGGTGTTTAGGATCTTACCTCAATCAAGCCCTAGAATCATATTCAAGCCTTCCAACACCATTTCTAGAGAGGGAGTGTGTGTCCTTGCAAGATAGAGGCAAAAAAATGATGAAATAGATAAATCAAATCATAAGTAAATGTCACCTTGGAGGTGTAGCTCGCATGGACATGAAGATCCTTCACATCATGAGAGGATGAAGCCAAATCTACAATGACAAACACAAAAAGACAAGTCTATTCTGCAACACAATAAATACTTTGAATGCACTATGATCATAATTTCACCAAAATCTCAAAATCATCTTCCGGTGTAGGGGCACCTAGGTATATATTGTAAATAGGGGTCAAATGTTGAGTTTTGTGTTGTTAAGTCCAATTTTGGTGTAATAAGGTCTATTTAGACCATTTTCAATGTAATAAGTTTCATGGGGTCAGTTTATGTAGCAAACAAGTTGCAAAGTGGCATTTTTGGTGTGTTTTACGGAAGTTAAAGAGTCAAAGACTTGAAGTGTCGATGGAAACTATTGGTTTCTGAAACAAAGCATCTAAATATGCCTAAAAAAGATTCAAAATTATGTTCTCGAGACGTTTTGGAGCAAAACCAATAAAGATTTACTGTTCTTTCTGCATTTTTTCATTATTTTCTGTTGTCCCAAGATGTGGTACAACCCAATATAGTACGTTCATGATCTAAAACCATGTGCATGTTGTAGAGATGTGACCTAGCTTTCATTTGAGCCTAGTTTGGTTGATTTTCATTAGGATTGGAGAAAGTTAGAGCTTAGTTTGTAAAAATTGCTTGTAAAACCTAGGTAGCTAGGGTTTTGAGAGAAAAAATGAGATTGTGAGCCATACCACCGGTGGAAAATTATGAAAATTGGTGGAATGGAAGTATTTAAGCTATTTTTTGTTTTTCTAGTGTTTGTAGGAGCAGGGGATGGTGATAAGGCAAGTTTTCAAGCAACCCTAGCCTAATATCTCCTTGTAGTAGGCTTGTTTGAGCAGGATGAGATAGGGTTTTGAAGAAGGGTGACCTGGGTATTGTCCCAATTGACAAAATTGGTGGATTTGGACCCCATGTAATGTGTAGAGTATCTTGAAGTAGGGATTTGTATTGTGGGTTTTGAATTTCATGCACTTGCTTTTTAAAACATGGCTAATTAGGTCTAGTAGAGTTGTATCAGTCACTTTTAGAGGCCTTTGTTCAAAAGTAACCCTATCCCAAATTGAGATATGTTGTCAAACAGCCAAAATGATATTTGTAATGGTGAATAGTTTATGGGTTCATGACCTTCTCCAAAAGATATGATGAAAAAACTAGGTTTTAAGGGCTACAAGGCATAATGAAGGTTTGTGTGAGAAATCATCAAAGTTAGGGTTTGAAACTTGCAAAGTTGGTTCATTGTTCTTGTGTTGACATTCTCCACCTACTCTGCATCATAGTGGTATCAGAGCTATAGGTTTTGATCTATAGGTAAAAATAAGTTAAAGTTTGCAAAAGTAAAGATGCCTCCTAAAAATAGTTCAACGGCTAAAGAAGTGAGAGAGCTGAAGGAAAAGCATTCCAGGGAGTTAAGACAAGTAAAGGATTCCCAAGAAGTTATTCTAGCTAGACTTGCAGCATTGGAATCAAACCAAAGGAGAGGTGTGGTCACTGGAGACTAGAGTGACATAGAGGAAGAGGAAGAGGGTGAGAATGAGAACCCTCAAGAAGGAGTCCAAGAGCAAGAGGACCCTGATGAAGTGAGAATGATGAAGATGCTAAAGGCTATGAAGGGAGATACTCCTAAGGTGAAGATAGAATTTCCCATGTATGGTGGGAAGTTGGATGGTGAAGAAGTGCTAGGTTGGATTGATGCATTTGACAACTATTTTGAGTATGAGGAGGTAGTAGATTATCAAAAGGTAAAATTTTCTAAAACCAAATTGAAATGTCCTACCTTAACTTGGTAGAATTATGTGCAGGAAGAGAGGTTGAAAAAGGGCAAGACAAAAATTCATTCATGGGACAGAATGATGGCTAAAATCAAGAGCCAATTTCTACCGGGTGATTATGCAATACAAACATTTAGGAAGCTACAAAACCTCAAGCAAAAAGAAATGGATGTCATGGCTTATACTGAGCAATTTCACAAGTTAAGTATAAGGACAGGTCATATTGAGGATGAGGTGGAAAAAGTAGCAAGGTACATAAATGGGCTGAGGTTCTCCATACAAGATGAGTTAATTCTTAATCCTCCAAGGACAATGGAATAATGTTTCCAAATAGCAATTAGGGCAGAAGAAAGATTGAATAGAATGAAAGAAAAACAAAGTAGAGGCAGAGGAAAGAACTTTAGAGGTAGAGGCAACTTTGGAGGGAGAGGACAGTCCCAAAAAGCACAAGGAGAGTCAAGTGGGCAGCAAGAACAAAGCTCAGAGTCAAGAGGCAATTTCAAAGGTAGAAGACCTAATGGTAGAGGTAGATTTGAAGGACAAGGTAGAGGTTCAAACACCTTTTCAGGAAGATGCTATCAATGCAATCAGTTTGGCCATCAAGCTTGGAAATGCTTAGAGAAACAACCCTCAACATCACATGGAGGTGAAAGGAGAACACAGTTAATGCAAGAGGAAGAAAATAAGACTGTCCAACCTCCATCTTAGCCTGTTGTTCCAGAGATAGGTGAAACTCTCATGATGAGAAGGACACTCATTAAGGTGCCAATAGTCAAAGAGCCTCCACAAAGGAAATCCTTGTTTAGAACCACTTGCAAATCTCAAGGCAAGGTATGTAAGGTTATTGTTGATTTAGGTTCAACTGATAATTTAGTTTCTTTGGAGATGGTTGAAAAACTAAAGATGAAAAGGATTCCACACCCCACACCTTATAAGGTTTCTTGGCTGAATAAGGGTCAACAAATCTTGGTCAATGAACAAACATGGGTTGAGTTTAACATTAGGGGGTATAAAGACAAGATCTTGTGTGACATCATCCCAATGGATGTTTGTCACTTGCTGCTAGGAAGACCCTGACAGTATGACAGAAAAGTTCAATATGATGGGTAGAAAAACATTTATGTGATTGACAAGGATGGAGTATCATTCACTCTTATTCCATTGTAAGATGAAGGAGTAGATGAACAAGTTGGGTCTAGTGTAATACTGGTTGGGGAAAAAGAGTTTTTGAAAACTATGAAAGAAGAGGAAGGAGAAGGATGTGCCATTGTAATTAGACCTAAACCTATCATGACAGTAGTAGCAGCAAAATTTGAGGATGTGCCCAAAGAAGTGCAAACTTTGTTGAACAAGTATCAAGACATAGTTGTTGATGAGCTCAATAGTTCTTTGCCACCTATAAGGGATGTGAGCCACCACATAGACCTTATACCAGGTGCAAACTTACCCAATAAGGCTGCATACAAGATGACTCCTCAACAAAATGATAAGATAAGGAAACAAATACAAGAATTTCTAGATAAGGGTCTCATAAGAGAAAGTTCAAGTCCATGTGCTGTCCCTACTGTTTTGGCACCTAAAAAAGGTGGAGATTTGAGAATGTGCACCAATTCAAGGGAAATCAACAAAATAACTATAATGTATAGGTTTCGAATACCTAGAATGGAGGACTTGATTGACTGTTTAGGAGGAGCTTGTTATTTTTCAAAGATTGACCTTAAAAGTGGCTATCATCAGATTCAGATAAGAGAGGGGAATGAGTGGAAAACTGCCTTCAAAACCAATGCGGGGTTATATGAGTGGCTTGTCATGCCATTTGGACTTTCAAATGCCCCAAGTACCTTTATGAGACTAATGAATGAAGTCTTGAAACCCTTTGTTGGGTGAATATTTTATCGTTTAGCTAACTAACGGAAAAATGGTTATATCAACCGTAGTGTGATGAGATAAATCTCTCTTCTCAGCAAGGGGAGGTTCTCTTTTAACTATTACAAACTTATTTACACTAAATACTAGCTTTGGGGGTGTGTTACATTCATCCTTTTCTCTTCTTTTAGAAAAGATGTTTACAATGTTTCACAGTAATATTCAATAATGCTTCTACACTTAAACAATAGTCAAAATTACTCCTGTAAGTTGAAACACAGAGTCTTTCAACTTACTTCACAAAAACATTCACGAACCAAGTGAATAATCTCAACTACAAAGTCTTCAAATCAGCCCCAAAAAGATTTTAAAAGTAACCGTATCACTAGTTGGAGCACAAAGTCTGTCAACTAACAACACCACTGATCCACATGAATGTGATTGAAAATCATAGCATAAACTCTATAAGTTCTCAACACAATTCATATACAAAGTGAACAACTATAAGCTCAAAGTCTTTATAATCCTCCACCAAGAAACACTTTCAACACACATAGATTCAAGGAGATAATATAACACAAAGTTTATATAACTTATCTTGAACATCCTCCAATCATAATACCAAGCACCACTTTATCCAATTTATCAACAAGAGAAATCAGAAAAAAAATGCCATATGTACATTCTCACTAATACAAATTCGATTCAACACAAAGTTTGATGTCAAAACTTGCCTTCTTTAATGATTGGAATTGATCATACAATTTGAACACAAAGTCTCAAAGTTGAGTCTCAATTTGGGCAGCACTTTGTTGCATCAGATTAAAGACGATATTTACAATGGGGGCCCTCTTTATTTATAGGGAGGAGCCTAGAGCAAAAATAGGAAAAATCTAACTACTTTGACTTATTCAACAAAAGAGTCCTATTTGACTTGGGACTTCCTTTGTCTCACATGTAATTACATTTTGGAAAAGTACATGTGAATATGTCCAAAACAAAATACAAATTGCATATACAAAACTGAAAATAAACTAAGGCACGAAGAAGAATATTAGCTGCCACCATCATTCTTCATTGTAACTGCTATTAAAAAGTAAGACTGCAGATTGCATGTCTAATTTCTGTCTATCACCACTATCAACACTCTTCAGAAAATTGTGATACATGGCCTTTACTACTTCCATCTCATAAATGTCCAGTCCAACTGTATTGTCTGAAACAACATGAGCTTTGATGATTGTATCTTTCACCACCTTTACCACCTTTCCATGCTTCCCAAGATTGTCAGGTTGATTGATAATCTTGGAGTTTATCCATCGAAGCAATTGAAAATGCTTCAATTTTTAAGTTCTAAGAAACTTGTGATTTTCAACTGTTACTTGTAGAAACTGCAAAAGTTCATGATCTCGCAGTTAGGGGACAAATAGGCAAATTAGGGTTACTACGAACTAATGATCATGAACATGGGATCATGCTTGAAAGAACTATAGAGCGTGCAAGTCAAGAAATTTGGCGAAAGCGGGCCAAAGGCATCATTTGCAGGAATTTCCCAGTGTTAGGAAATTTTTAGAGGAACACATGCACGGGCGGTCATTTTGACCACTCCTGCATGTGGTGTATTGCATTTTGGTGTATGAGCGGCCAAAATAGCTGCCCCTACATATGGGAGTTTGTTTTCAAGTACAAGGTCACCCAGAATGGCCACCTTTGCATGTAGGAAGATAAACTTAGGTGAAGGTTGAAAAGTCAGTCAAAATGACTGATTTTGCATGTTAAAAGGCAAAGCATGTTATCATATGCACGAGCGATGGTTATACCTGCCCTTACACATGTTTAGAAATCACTTAAGGTAAACTTGTATCTTAAATGTATAGGTGATTGATTTAACTGCCCTTACACATGGGAAGTTAAACAAGGTAAAATATATTTAACACACATGGTCGGTCAAATCCACCGACCTTGCATGCCTTTTGCAATGGGCAAGTTATATGGAGGGTCGGGAAAATTCACCGACCAGGCATATAGTTTAATAAACCTCATACATATGCAATGGAGGGCATTTTAAGCGACCATGCATATGGTTTAAAAAGAGAAGGTAAATCTTATAGCATCAAAAACTCGGAGAAAAAAATACTAAAAATGAAAAACACAAACCAAATAAAAATAAAACGCAGAAAGCAAAAACAAAAACCCTAAGTAAAAACCACATCCATGGAAAAGATGAAATAGAGACACATCTAGGGTTTAACAAAAAGCTTACAATTTTTAAAGGAAAGTAGGGTTTCGAATAAAAAATAAGAAGACAGATCTGAACATGAAAAACGATGATATTTACAAAAGGTAATGAAACAACAAGACAAGAAAAACATGAAGCAAAATGAATTAAAACAACCTATAAACCTCTAAATTGCGAGACTCAGAGTGTAATTAATACACATGAGTTCATCATAAAGGAGTAAAAGATGCATTAGCGGGTGATTTCATAGCCGTAGTATGCAAAACGAAGAACAATGCAGGGACCGTCAATTTGACCGTTCTTGCATCAACTAGGAAAAATAACATGTTCAGGCGGTCATTTCAACCACCCTTACATGTTAGGTTCAAACAATAAAAATATGCATCAGCAGGCAATATAACCACCCATGCATATAAACACTGAAAAATTTCTAACTCATAAATATGATCAAAATTGATATTTCGATCGACCTGTAACTTAGTCAGATTCTCATGAACTTCATAGAGTTGATCTAGGAAACATTACAAGACCTTCTTAAGAGACAGAGAACTACACATGAGGTCAAGAAAACTTGCCTCAAAATGCAAACTTTAGAGTGTAGGCTATAGAACGGACAAGTTCTGTAGGGGTCGTCCCACAAAATGAGCACAACTAATTTTGAGGACAACAGCTGGCTCTAACTGGGGAACTTCCTTTGATCGTTCTTTGAAATGATCAAAGGGAGAAGAATCCAGTCTCTAAGTGCCTTCATCCATTCCATTGGGCTATAGAGTCAGGTGACAACAAAAGACACAAAAACACAAAAAGACTAAAATGGAAAAGACACAAAAACTATACAAAAAATGCATGAACTTATCTGTCGCTTTACTTTGAGAAAAGCTTCAGATATTGTCTGTTGTGAGGCAGTAGAAAAGATATTCCACTTCTTTTTCTTTTACTATTGAAAGAGTAACATTTTCCAGTGACATTCTGGGATCTTCTTCTACATCCAGATTGAATTGTCCCATTCTTGCTGATGAATTCGGTCCCAACTACCATCGCCATTTGACAAAGCAATTATTCTCATCAAAAGGTTTCTCTGGAGAAACCAATCCTTTGTAAATCTTATTTCCTTTCAGCTACAAAATTCCTTCACTTGAAGGGAATAATCCATCTATTTCTTGACTCTTATTTGAAACATTATCCAATGACTTAGGATCTTCATTAGAGATCAAGAAGTAAGTACCCATATCTGAAAACTCAAACATAATTTGAGATTTTGTATCCTCAGATTACATCACTGTGTACTTCACCTCCCTTACAAGATGAACCTTCTGTATAATACCCTTAATAGGTATTCTTGCCTCAAGCATTTGAATATGTGTCTCCTCAGCATGATCTATGATACCAACAAGTTGATATGGATTTGCTACAGAAGACAGAAAACTCTCATCTTGAGGTTTTACATCAGGGGTACTGGTCTTAGGAACAAGGGATGAAGGATGAAGATCTGATGTACTTCCTTAGTTGTCTCCAACCACATATTTATGATTAGATTGATCCTGTGACCATGTAAAAACAACATGGGACTCACCAAAATTAACTTCATCTTGTCCCATCTCATTTTCCAAGTTCGGGAACCTAATGATAGAGTCGCCCGCTAATTGCTCTTCACTTTCTGTGAAAAGATTAGCATCATCTTCTCCCTTATCATATTTTGATTGAAGAAGATTGTCTTTCTCTGATTCATAATAGAAGATTGCTGCATTCACAGGTGGTTCTTCCAAAGCAAGTATTCCTCATTGTGGAGGAAAATTATTTTGATTCTAATCCCTTGAAGCATTACCTTAGTAATTCAGAGCATTAGGAAAAGTTCCCCTTGGTATGTCCTTGTAGAGGGGAATGGACAAACTCTGTGACACCTATTTTTTCAGAGCTAACAACTCATCAGCCAACTTTTGCACTATAGGATCCATAGTGCTGGTAGAAGGTAAAGCCAAATGAGGCTACCCATTAGACCTAATAGAATCCTGCTTCAATTTTCTCGCCAAGATCAAATCATCCTCCACTTCAATTGCTAAACTTTGAGCCATTGCAAGATTAGCTGGTGCTGCTCTTCATAAAAAAAACTTACATCTAGTAATTGTGAATTGATGAAGAAGCATTTTAGGTTCTCAGCTGTGGGTTGAGCAACAATTGCGATCCTGTTCTTTAGCTTATTGAACTTTGCCACGAACTCATGCATGGGCTCATGCAGTTCCTTTTTCATTTGAGTAAGTTGGGCCAACAAGGCGTAAGCATCTTCTGCTAGCTTGAATCTGGCTTTGAACTAGGTTCGAAGTGTATTCCATCCAATGACAGTTCCAAGTGCAAGGTGATAGAACCAATCAGCTGCAACACCTCGGAGTGTTTCTACAAACAGTCTTATAGAAACATCTTCATACTCAACTCTGTGAACACCACATGCAATGTAGAATGCTGCAATGTGCTCATCTGGATGTTGTTTACCATCCCCATAGAACTTAGGAAAGTTCTTATGCGAACCCCAAGGTAGTTCATGTAGAGGCTGAGGCAAATTCAATGGCCCAAAAGTGTTTCCCCATGGACCTAGGACAACCATACTCTTAACAAACAATAGAGAAAATATAACAAAAATATATATTACAAAAGATGAGGCCAGTATGCTTCAACCAAAGGTGAGAGGCTCTTGATTGTGCATTCAATCCCCAGTAGAGTCGCCAAAAACTGTTGGTTGAATATTTTGTCATTTAGCTAACTAACAGCAAAATGGCTATATCAACTACAGTGTGATGAGATAAATCTCAACTCTCAGCAAGGGGACGTTCCCTTTTAACTATTACAAACTTATTTACACTAAATAATAGCTTTGGGGATGTGTTACATTCATCCTTTTCTCTTCTTTCAGAACAGATGTTTACAATGCTTCACGGTAATATTCAATAATGCTTCTACACTTAAACAATAGTCAACAATACTCTTGTAAGTTGAAGCATAGAGTCTTTCAACTTACTTCACAAAAACATTCACGAACCAAGTGAATAATCTCAACTACAAAGTCTTCAAATCATCCCTAGAAAGATTTTAAAAGTAACCGTATCACCAGTTGGAGCACAAAGTCTATCAACTAACAACACCACTGATCCACACGAATGTGATTGAAAATCATAGCACAAACTCTATAAGTTCTCAACACAATTCATATACAAAGTGAACAACTACAAGCTCAAAGTCTTTATAATCCTCCACCAAGAAACACTTTCAACACACATAGATTTAAGGAGATAATATAACACAAAGTTTATATAACTTATCTTGAACATCCTCCAATCATAATACCAAGCACCACTTTATCCAATTGATCAACAAGAGAAATCAGCAAAAATGCCATATGTACATTCTCACTAATACAAATTTGATTCAACACAAAGTTTGATCTCAAAACTTGCCTTCTTTAATGATTGGAATTGATCATACAATTTGAACACAAAGTCTCAAAGTTGAGTCTCAATTTGGGCAGCACTTTGTTGCATCAGATTAAAGATGATATTTACAATGGGGGCCCTCTTTATTTATAGGGAGGAGCCTAGAGTGAAAATAGAAAAAATCTAACTACTTTGACTTATTCAACAAAAGAGTCATATTTGACTTGGGACTTCCTTTGTCTCACATGTAATTACATTTTGGAAAAGTACATGTGAATATGTCCAAAACAAAATACAAATTGCATATACAAAACTGAAAATAAACTAAGGCACGAAGAAGAATATTAGCTGCCACCATCATTCTTCATTGTAACTGCTATTAAAAGGTAAGACTGCAGATTGCATGTCTGATTTCTGTCTATCACCACTATCAACACTCTTCAGAAAATTGTGATACATGGCCTTTACTACTTCCATCTCATAAATGTCCAGTCCAACTGTATTGTCTAAAACAACATGAGCTTTGACGATTGTATCTTTCACCACCTTTACCGCCTTTCCATGCTTCCCAAGATTGTCGGGTTGATTGATAATCTGGGCGTTTATCCATCGAAGTAATTGAAAATGCTTCATTTTCAAAGTTTTTCTGGATCATCTTTTCAAAGGCATAGACCATCTCTTCTGCAGGAAGAAACTTGTGATTTTCAGCTGTTGCTTGCAGAAACTACAAAAGTTCATGATCTCGTAGTTAGGGGACAAATAGGCAAATTAGGGTTACTACAAACTAATGATCATGAACATGGGATCATGCTTGAAAGGGTTACAGAGTGCGCAAGTCAAGAAATTTGGCAAAAGTGGGTGAAATGCATCATTTGCAGGAATTTCCCAGTGTTAGGAAATTTTTAGAGGAACACATGCACGGGCAGTCATTTTGACTGCTCCTGCATGTGGTGTATTGCATTTTGGTGTATGAGAAGCCAAAATAGTTGCCCCTACATATGGGAGTTTTTTTTCAGGTGCAAGGTTGGCCAAAATGGCCACCTTGCATGTAGGAAGATAAACTTAGGCGAAGGTTGAAAAGTTGGTCAAAATGACCGCTTTTGCATGTAGGAAGATAAACTTAGGCGAAGGTTGAAAAGTTGGTCAAAATGACCACTTTTGCATGTTAAAAGGCAAAGCATGTTATCATATGCACGGGCGGTGGTTATACCCGCCCTTACACATGTTTGGAAATCACTTAAGGTAAACTTGTATCTTAAATGTATAGGCGGTTGATTTAACCGCCCTTACACATGGGAAGTTAAACAAGGTAAAATATATTTAACACATATGGTCAGTCAAATCCACCGACCTTGCATGCCTTTTGCAATGGGTAATTTATATGGAGGGTTGGGAAAATTCACCAACCAGGCATATAGTTTAATAAAACTCATACATATGCAATAGTGGGCATTTCAAGCGACTATGGCTATGGTTTAAAAAGACAAGGTAAATCTTATAGCATCGAAAACTCAGAGAAACAAAGACCAAAAAAAAACACAAACCAAATAAAAACAAATCATAGAAAGCAAAAACAAAAACCCTAAGTAAAAACCATATTCACAGAAAAGACGAAACAGAGACGCATCTAGGGTTTAACAAAAAGCTTACAATTTTTAAAGGAAAGTAGGGTTTCGAATAAAAAATAAGAAGACAGATCTGAACATGAAAAATGATGATATTTACAAAAGGTAATGAAACAACAAGACAAGAAAAACACGAAGCAAAATGAATTAAAACAACTTATAAACCTCTAAATTGCGAGACTCGGAGTGTAATTAATACACACAAGTTCGTCATAAAGGAGTAAAAGATGCATTAGCGGGTGATTTCACCACTGTAGCATGCAAAATGAAGAATGATATAGGGACGGTCAATTTGACTGTTCCTGCATCAACTAGGAAAAATAGCATGTTCCAGCGGTCATTTCGACCGCCCTTACATGTTAGGTTCAAACAATAAAAATATGCATTAGCGGGCAATATAACCGCCCATGCATATAAACACTAAAAAATTTCTAACTCATAAAAATGATCAAAATTGATATTTCGATCGGCCTGTAACTTAGTCAAATTCTCATGAACTTCATAGAGCTGATCTAGGAAACATTACAAGACCTTCTTAAGTGATAGAGGACTATGCATGAGGTCGAGAAAACTTGCCTCGAAATGTGAACTTTATAGTGTAGGCCACAGAACGGACAAGTTCTATAGGGGTCGTCCCACAAAATGAGCACAGCTAATTTTGAGGACAACACCCTTCATAGGCAAATTTGTAGTTGTTTACTTGGATGACTTCCTTATTTTCAGCAAGACTAAAGAGGAGCACTTGCAGCATTTGGACATGGTGTTGAAGAGCTTGAATGAAGAGAAGTTGATGATCAATCTAAAGAAATGTGAATTCATGAAGGAGGAGTTAGTTTACCTTGGTTTTGTGATTTCTAAAGGCTCTTTAAAGATGGATCCTGGTGGTGCCTGCATAAATATTTAGGTTTCAAGCATTTAAATATGCAGGCACCTTCCCAAAAGTCCAAAAAAGTTCTAACATTTTCGGCCTCTGCAATGGTAAAAAATGCCAAAATTAGTTAAGGTGCAAGTGTCTTTGTATATACAAAGAGGTTTGTATATACATGCAGTCAAAATATGTGTTGGCGGGCTTGTGAAATCTCTATTGGCCTCCAAAAAAATGATAAAGAATTGAGTTATATACATTTTAGATGCATATTGGGTTGCATATACAAAGAGGGAATCTTTCGTAGATTCCCAAGAATATTCTACAGTTGTATGCATTTCTAAATGCATATCAGGCTCAAAAGGATGCATGTACATTGGAGGAATCTATTGCAGATTCCAGGAATATGCCGCCGTTGTATATCGGGTTTACTTGTATGTGTTTTGTTGTATGTCCAAATATACATCGGCTACCTGCATTTGAAAGATACAAGGAAAAATATACAAGGGTGGAATATTCCTTGAAGATTCCCTATTTGTATGTGAGAAGGTTTGTATGTTTGATATACAAGGGCCAACATACATTTGCTACAATGCGGTCGAGATACATGTGGTAGGGCCCGCAGGTATATACAAACAAGTTTGTATATTCGACATACAAGTGAAAAGATGCATTCCAGACCCGATTTGATTTTCAATGAGCTTCATAGACATTTGGGGTCCGCGACGTGCATGTATGTGATGTTTGTACATGCCGATATGCAAAAGGTGAGATACAAGCCGGATTTCAAGGTGAATGTAGTGTGTTTCATAATTTTTGAGATCCGCCTTGTATCTACATCGCACTTGTATGTGCAATGCGATAATCATAAGAAGGAGATATAAGGCCCGAATTTGAAAGTTTTTCAAATCCGATGGATAAATGGCTGGGGTCTACCTTGTATATTAAACTATTGCATGTATATGCATTTTGCATATACAAGGGATTGTGAGAGGTGGACAGTGGCGATTGTATATGCATTTGAACATGCATGTGCAAGGGCGAAAAAGGCAAAATGAAGAAGCGAAAAGCCAGTGATAGAATCATGGGGTGCCTACGTGGCACGTTTTCACTGGCTGACGACTAGTCAATGCGATTTTGAGTCGTGGATTTCAGCGATAGGAGTGGATCGACGGCCTTGTTTTGAACCTGTAGCGATGGTTTTTCTTGAGCGTGTGCGGCCATTTTTGAGTAGGAAAATCTCTAGATGCATCTGCTATTGCATCCCGTGGGTAAGTGAGGCTTTAATGGCGGTCGTGCAGGGGCACGATGGATGGAATGACAGGCCAACTACTTGATTGAAGAAGAAAATCCCTGGGTGGCAGTGCAGATCCCGATTCCCACCTACTTCTTCCTCTTTGTCCCTCTGCTGCATTCAATTTTGAGTGCCATTTCTCATGCATTGTATCTGGCAGATTTTTGATTTGCCTTGTAATTAATTTTTGTCCGGTACACAGTCTTGGTATAAAGGCCAAACTGTGTTACTCATTGTGGGTGTGGAAGACTTGGGTAATTTTGGGGGAAAATTAACAAAATACAGAGCATTTCCTGGTTGTTGTATCTCTATGGAGTTTATGTATTGCATCTGAGTTGTATCTTGCAAATATGTTCAGTTTCAGTGTTAATGTTATATAAAAATGCTTCTTGCATGTGTTTTGCTGTCTGTCTCCACTTGTTGTACGCATTTCTTCTTCTGAATTTGGTTGCTAAGGGTTTCTCAGATTCTAAGGTATAGTCTTGCTATACCACATGCTTAATCTGTAACTTTCATTCAAGGAGTGGATTAAACTGTTTTAGGTTGAGTATGGAGAAGATTGTATGTCAACTAGGATATTTGTAAGTAGAGATAGTTAAATACTCATCCTTGGGTGGTGTTTGTAAGGCAAATACCAGTCCTGACCCCTTGAAACTTGAATGACAGCTGCAAGCCATTCTTATGTATACGTCTAGTTGACTCCTTGCCCTGAGATAGGCACCGATCTGTTCTTGAGAAGTAGTTATGATCCAAAACCCCTGTCTTACATCCAAACCATAATTTCAAACCATTCCATTATTCCAACCTATTAGTTTGTAGGAATAGGATTAGGACCCCTACATACTCTCATCCATAACCAAAAAAATATGTCCAAGAATGTTGCCAACCTTGTGATTTGTCACACAAATCTTGGTCCAAACATGAGAGTATTCTGCCTGTTATTACAAAGTTAAATCTTTCTGTCATTTGGAGAGTAAATGTTACATCTTTATCAAATAGGGACACCCCCCTTGGTGCGGCAGAACCAGAAGTGAAGGGGAGGCAGTTCATGCAACCTCCCGTGTTTGTTGGCTGAATCTGCCCATGCATTGGAACTGGCAAACCCTCTGCTGATTCAGAGAAAATTACCAACAGAATTGGTGACTCTACTGGGGACAAGAGTAAAATAGTGTGAGATCATTGCTGCATATCCGGTTCTTTCATGTGAATGATGGTGCTCAGCTGGCGGTATGAACTCAGAAAAATGTTTGATGAGCTTTCAGTTGTTTGAAATTTTTATCCTCTTTGGAGAGGTGGTGACTCTGCAAAAATGTTTTAGTGCACATGAAAGGCTGATGTATGTTATTGAGATCTAAAAATATCTATTCAAGGCTTCAGCATCTGGATGAGAAAAGGTACCTAGATTCTTCCTAGTTTCATTTGTTTCATTGCATAAGTTAAATGCCAAGGGGAAGCCTTAGGTCTTAGGTAGATATAAGATGCCGAAGAGTGAAGTTTATATGAATCCAAGTATGTATTCGCCCATACTCAGTCAAGAGGGGGCTGATGTATTGAGTAAAAAAATTGAAGAGATAAAGAAATGTGAATTCATGAAGGAGGAGTTAGTTTACCTTGGTTTTGTGATTTCTAAAGGCTCTTTAAAGATGGATCCTGGTGGTGCCTGCATAAATATTTAGGTTTCAAGCATTTAAATATGCAGGCACCTTCCCAAAAGTCCAAAAATGTTCTAACATTTTCGGCCTCTACAATGGTAAAAAATGCCAAAATCAATTAAGGTGCAAGTGTCTTTGTATATACAAAGAGGTTTGTATATACATGCAGTCAAAATATGTGTTGGCGGGCTTGTGAAATCTCTATCGGCCTCCAAAAAAATGATAAAGAATTGAGTTATATGCATTTTAGATGCATATCGGGTTGCATATACAAAGAGGGAATCTTTCGCAGATTCCTAGGAATATTCTGTAGTTGTATGCATTTCCAAATGCATATCAAGCTCAAAAGGATGCATGTACATTGGGGGAATCTATTACATATTCCAGGAATATGCCACCATTGTATATCGGGTTTGCTTGTATGTGTTTTGTTGTATGTCCAAATATACATCAGTTGCATGCATTTGAAAGATACAAGGAAAAATATACAAGGGTGGAATATTCCTTGAAGATTCCTTATTTGTATGTGAGAAGGTTTGTATGTTTGATCTACAAGGGCCAACATACATTTGCTACAGTGTGGCCGAGATACATGTGGTAGGGCCCGCAGGTATATACAAACAAGTTTGTATATTCGACATACAAGTGAAAAGATGCATTCCGGACCCAATTTGATTTTCAATGAGCTTCATAGACATTTGGGGTCTGTGGCGTGCATGTATGTGATGTTTATACATGCCGATATGCAAAAGGTGAGATACAAGCCGGATTTCAAGGTGAATGTAGTGTGTTTCATAATTTTTGAGATCTGCCTTGTATCTATGTCACACTTGTATGTGCAATATGATAATCATAAGAAGGAGATACAAGGCCCAGATTTGAAATTTTTCAAATCCGATGGATAAATGGTTGGGGTCCGCCTTGTATATTAAACTGTTGCATGTATATGCATTTTGCATATACAAGGGATTGTGAGAGGTGAGCAGTGGCGATTGTATATGCATTTGAACATGCATGTGCAAGGATGAAAAAGGCAAAATGAAGAAGCAAAAAGCCAGTGATAGAATCATGGGGTGCCTACGTGGCACGTTTTCACTGGCCGACGACTAGTCAGTGCGATTTTGAGCCGTGGATTTCAGTGATAGGAGTGGATCGACGGTCTTGTTTTGAACCTGCAGTGATGGTTTTTTCTGAGCGTGTGCGGCCATTTTTGAGTGAGAAAGTCTCTAGATGCATCTGCTGTTGCATCCCGCGGGTAAGTGAGGCTTTAATGGTGGTCGTGCAGAGGCACGATGGACGGAATGACAGGCCAGCTACCAGATTGAAGAAGAAAATCCCTGGGCGACGGTGCAGATTCTGATTCCCACCTACTTCTTCCTTCTTGTCCCTCTGCTACATTCAATTTTGAGCGCCATTTCTCATGCATTGTATTTGGCAGATTTTTTATTTGCCTTGTAATTAATTTTTGCCGAGTACACATTCTTGGTATAAAGGCCAAACTGTGTTACTCATTGTGGGTGTGGAAGACTTGGGCAATTTTGGGGGAAAAATAATGAAATACAGAGTATTTCCTGGCTGTTGTATCTTTGTGGAGTTTATGTGTTGCATCTAAGTTGTATCTTGCACATATGTTCAGTTTCAGTGTTAATGTTATATGAAAATGCTTCTTGCATGTGTTTTGCTGTCGGTCTCCACTTGTATGCATTTCTTCTTCTGAATTTGGTTGCTAAGGGTTTCTCAGATTCTAGGGTACAGTCTTGCTGTACCACATGCTTAATCTGTAACTTCCATTCAAGGAGTGGATTAAACTGTTTTATGTTGAGTATGGAGAAGATTGTATGTCAACTGGGATATTTATAAGTAGAGATAGTTAAATACTCATCCTTGGGTGGTGTTTGTAAGGCAAATACCAGTCCTGACCCCTTGAAACTCGAATAACAGTTGCAAGCCATTCTTATGTATACATCTAGTTGACTCCTTGCCCTGAGATAGGCACCGGTCTATTCTTGAGAATTAGTTATGATCCAAAACCCCTGTCTTACATCCAAACCATAATTTCAAACCATTCCATTATTCCAACCTGTTAGTTTGTAGGAGTAGGATTAGGACCCCTGCATACTCTCATCCATAACCAGACAAATATGTCCAAGAATGTTGCCAACCTTGTGATTTGTCACACAAATCTTGGTCCAACCATGAGAGTATTCTTCCTGTTATTACAAGGTTAAATCTTTCTATCATTTGGAGAGTAAATGTTACATCTTTATCAAATAGGGACACCCCCCTTGGTGTGGCAGAACTAGAAGTGAAGGGGAGGTAGCTCACGCAACCTCCCGTGTCTGTTGTCTGAATCTGCCCGTGCATTGGAACTGGCAATCCCTCTGCCGATTCAGAGAAAATTACCAACAGAATTGGTGACTCTGCTAGGGACAAGAGTAAAATAGTGTGAGATCATTGTTGCATATCCGGTTCTTTCATGTGAATGATGGTGCTCTACTGGCGGTATGAACTCAAAAAAATGTTTGATGAGCTTTCAGCTATTTGAAATTTTTATCCTCTTTGGAGAGGTGGTGACTCTGCAAAAATGTTTTAGTGCACATGAAAGGTTGATGTATGTTATTGAGATCTAAAAATATTCTGTTCAAGGCTTCAGCATCTGGATGAGAAAAGGTACCTAGATTCTTCCCAGTTTCATTTGTTTCATTGCATAAGTTAAATGCCAAGGGGAAGCCTTAGGTCTTAGGTAGATATAAGATGTCGAAGAGTGAAGTTTATATGAATCCAAGTATGTATTCGCCCATACTCAGTCAAGAGGGGGATGATGTATTGAGTAAAAAAATTGAAGAGATAAAGAATAGGTTGATATCCTTAGAGGCTAGGCAGGCTCAGTTAAATAGTAGTAACCCTATTGTGTCTGCCAGTCAGAATGATAACCCTCTTGTAAGCTCTTTTGATCCTTTGTATGACCAATTAGATTTGTCATGGGTTGACTATGAAATGGAAAGTATGCCTACCCAGATTTACAATCAGATGCCTAGATTTAGTGGACACAGTGTGTGTGATGGGGGTGCACATATCCAAAATTTTCACAGCTTCATGGAGAAAAACTCATTTAGAGATGAGGATATGTGGATGAGGTTTTTTGTTAGATCCTTTGGTGCTAGAGCTAGAGATTGGTATTTGAGCTTTCCAAAGAAATTCTTTGCCTGTTGGGATGAATTTGTTGACTGTTTTAGAAAGGAGTTTGCAAGAGAACCTGCTGATCTTGTTGCAAGATTAATGGAAATTAGAAGACAAGATGAAGAGCCCAGCATTGATTTCAGTCATAGATTTGCAGTTGCCCTTTTACAAATCCTTGAAGACTTCAGACCTGATACTTCAGCCTATGTTGGAATATATTTTGAAGCTTTCAAGGAGGGCTCTAGTGCATTGTTGAGGGAATTCAAGATAACAAGTATGTAGATGGCATACAAGTTTTTAGAAAATATAGAAAAAATTAGAAATGAGCATATGTAGAATTCCCTGTCCACAGGCTTTGGTGTGAATAATAGTTGTATGGCTGCAAATGACCAAATGATTAAGGTGTCATATGAAGATAAAAGTGAAAATGAAAATATAACAGTTGAGATTGCTATATTTGAACATAATGCTGACAACAATGCTCAACTGGATTGTTCACCAATGAATGATGCCAATGAAAGGATCAATGTTAACTCCCATTGCAAAGTTGAGGTGTTTGGTTCAGAAAATAATGATGTGGTTATGGACAACAGTGAATACTTGTTTGAGTGGGTGTGTGGAGATGATTGTGAGTATTGTGCACAAGATAGAGAAGAAATCAACAAACAAAGGAGCAATTCCTTGTTTGAGTCATTACCTTTTATTCAGACACATGGAGAAAATGAAGAGCAATCAGAAATTGAAACAAGTGCTAGTGTTGAGCATGATTGTTCTTTATTTGATTATAGTTTTGTCTATGACACACAGGCTGATACTCCTCCACAAAGAGAATTCACTGATAATGAAAATGCATGTTCTACTGCCCATGAACCAATGGCATACCATAATGAAGCTGAAACACTTGGATCAACTTTTTCTGACACATATAGTGAGGAGGATCTGTTTGAGTATGGTGAGGATCTAAGCAATGTTATTAATATGGATTCTAATTTTCATCATGATGAAAGAGAAACCAACATATATCATGAAGGTTATTGTAGGGAGGTGCCAAATTTTGAGTTTTTTCTATTTGGTGTAGCTAAAAGTTGTGTGCATGAAATGTACAAATATGGATTTGAGAGCTTCTTCTTTGATATGCCAGCTTATGATAGAATGATATCTGATGTTCCTAGTTGTATGGTGGACTATGAATGTTTTCAGTTTTCAGTCCAGCTGGGAGATCATTTTACAATGCATATTGCTGGTGTAGATGATAAGTGTTATATTTCTTATGGGAATGCATTGTTTCATAAATACAACATTCAAATGTTGCTTGATGTTGAAGGTTATTTGCATAAGGTTGACAGTGACAAGCTAAATAAGATGGTTGAATATGCAAATGACAAGGGTTGTTTGTGGGTAAATCATGGCAGCATCTTCAGGCCTAACCCAGTGAGATCAGAAGAAAATCAAGTGTTTGACAAAGGAAAACTCTAGTTTTTCCTTTTTGGTGGCCCTGGGCCACCAAGTAATTTTTAATAAATGTGTTTTATGTGCAGGTTGGTGCATGTTCGACTCTGTTACCCAATGGATAAGGCCCACTCTACGAAACCAGAGATTCTGAGGTTCTCGCCATGCCTACAAGAGGCATGCGTCCCCAGATAGAGCCACTGGTGGTGCCTGCATAAATATTTAGGTTTCAAGCATTTAAATATGCAGGCACCTTCCCAAAAGTCCAAAAAAGTTCTAACATTTTCAGCCTCTGCAATGGTAAAAAATGCCAAAATCAGTTAAGGTGCAAGTGTCTTTGTATATACAAAGAGGTTTGTATATACATGCAGTCAAAATATGTGTTGGCGGGCTTGTGAAATCTCTATCAGCCTCCAAAAAAATGATAAAGAATTGAGTTATATGCATTTTAGATGCATATCGGGTTGCATATACAAAGAGGGAATCTTTCACAAATTTCTAGGAATATTCTGCAGTTATATACATTTCTAAATGCATATTAGACTCAAAAGGATGCATGTACATTGGGGGAATCTATTGCAGATTCCAGGAATATGCCGCCGTTGTATATCGGGTTTGCTTGTATGTGTTTTGTTGTATGTCCAAATATACATCAGCTACCTACATTTGAAATATACAAGGAAAAATATGCAAGGGTGGAATATTCCTTGAAGATTCCTCGTTTGTATGTGAGAAGGTTTGTATGTTTGATATACAAGGGCCAACATACATTTGCTACAGTGCAGCCGAGATACATGTGGTAGAGCCCGCAGGTATATACAAACAAGTTTGTATATTCGACATACAAGTGAAAAGATGCATTCCAGACCCGATTTGATTTTCAATGAGCTTCATAGACATTTGGAGTCTGCGGCGATGTTTGTACATGCCGATATGTAAAAGGTGAGATACAAGTCAGATTTCAAGGTGAATGTAGTGTGTTTCATAATTTTTGAGATCCGCCTTGTATCTACGTCGCACTTGTATGTGCAATGCGATAATCATAAGAAGGAGATACAAGGCCCGGATTTGAAAGTTTTTCAAATCTGATGGATAAATGGCTGGGATCTGCCTTGTATATTAAACTGTTGCATGTATATGCATTTTGCATATACAAGGGATTGTGAGAGGTGAACAGTGGCGATTGCATATGCATTTGAACATGCATGTGCAAGGGCAAAAAAGGCAAAATGAAGAAGTGAAAAGCTAGCGATAGAATCATGGGGTGCCTACGTGTCACGTTTTCACTGGCTGATGACTAGTCAGTGTGATTTTGAGCCGTGGATTTCAGCAATAGGAGTGGATCGACGGCCTTGTTTTGAACCTACAGTGATGGTTTTTCTTGAGCATGTGCAGCTATTTCTGAGCGGGAAAATCTCTAGATGCATCTGCTGTTGCATCCCGCGAGTAAGTGAGGCTTTAATGGCGATCGTGCAGGGGCACGATGGATGGAATGACAGGCTAGCTACCTGATTGAAAAAGAAAATCCCTGGGCAGCGGTGCAGATCCTGATTCCCACCTACTTCTTCCTCTTTGTCCCTCTGCCGCATTCAATTTTGAGCGTCATTTCTCATGCATTGTATCTAGCGGATTTTTGATTTGCCTTGTAATTAATTTTTGTTGGGTACACAATCTTGGTATAAAGGCCAAACTGTGTTACTCATTGTGGGTGTGGAAGACTTGGGCAATTTTGGGGGAAAAATAACGAAATATAGAGCATTTCCTAGCTGTTGTATCTTTGTGGAGTTTATGTGTTGCATCTGAGTTGTATCTTGCACATATGTTCCGTTTCAGTGTTAATGTTATATGAAAAATGCTTCTTGCATGTGTTTTGATGTCTGTCTCCACTTGTTGTATGCATTTCTTCTTCTGAATTTGGTTGCTAAGGGTTTCTCAGATTCTAGGGTATAGTCTTGTTGTACCACATGCTTAATCTATAACTTCCATTCAAGGAGTGGATTAAACTATTTTAGGTTGAGTATGGAGAAGATTGTATGTCAACTGGGATATTTGTAAGTAGAGATAGTTAAATACTCATCCTTGGGTGGTGTTTGTAAGGCAAATACCAGTCCTAACGCCTTGAAACTTGAATGACAGCTGCAAGCCATTCTTATGTATACCTCTAGTTGACTCCTTGCCCTGAGATAGGCACCGGTCTGTTCTTGAGAAGTAGTTATGATCCAAAACCCCTGTCTTGCATCCAAACCATAATTTCAAACCATTCCATTATTCCAACCTGTTAGTTTGTAGGAGTAGGATTAGGACCCCTGCATACTCTCATCCATAACCAGACAAATATGTCTAAGAATGTTGCCAACCTTGTGATTTGTCACACAAATCTTGGTCCAAACATGAGAGTATTCTGCCTATTATTACAAAGTTAAATCTTTCTATCATTTGGAGAGTAAATGTTACATCTTTATCAAATAGGGACACCCCCCTTGGTGCGGCAGAACCAGAAGTGAAGGGGAGGCAGCTCACGTAACCTCCCGTGTCTATTGGCTGAATCTACCTGTGCATTAGAACTGGCAAACCCTCTGCTGATTCGGAGAAAATTACCAACAGATCCCACCAAAGTAGAAACAATTCTCAGTTGGCCAACTCCTACATCAGCAAGTGAGGTAAAAAGTTTTCATGGCTTAGCTACTTTTTATAGAAAATTTATAAAGAATTTCCGTCATATCTTCTCTTCAATTATTGACACCATCAAAGGGGATAAAAGGAAGAGGTTTCAATGGACTGATGAGGCAAAGAGAAGCTTCCAATATCTGAAAAACAAAGTGGCACAACCATCCTAGCATTGCCTGATTTCAACAAGATCTTCACTATAGAATGTGATGCAAGCGGGTATGCAATTGGGGTTGTTTTGAGCCAAGAAGGCAGACCTGTGGCTTTCTTTAGTGGGAAGCTTAATGAAGCAAAAATAAAATATTCTTCTTATGACTTTGAGCTATATGCAATGGTGCAGTCCCTAAAGAAGTGGAGAAATTGTCTTTTACCCAAGGAGTTCATTGTTTTCATTGACAACCATGCTTCGTAGTTCCTTAACAGTCAAGACAAGCTGAGCCATAGACATATGAAGTGGCTGGAGTACTACAAAGTTATACCTTCACAATCAAACACAAAAAGGGGTAGTCAAACAAGGTAGCAAATGCCTTAAGCAGAAGGTCAATGTTGGTGCAAGAAACTCAACTCCAAAGTGTGGGAATAGATGCCTTGAAAGGTATGTATGAAGAAGATGATGACTTCAAAGAGGTATATGTTGTTTGTGATCAATTTAAGGGTGCTTTTCATGATGAATATTCTGATTTTTTGTTGCAAGATCAATTATTGTTCAAAGGTGCTCAGTTATGTATTCCCAGGTGTTCCATGAGAACTAACCTCATAAAAGAGAAACATTGTGGCATCTTAGGAGGTCATTTTGGGGTAGATAAAACATTGGAGCAGGTAAGGAGATATTACTTTTGGCCAAAAATGCAAAGTGACATCAGAAAATTTGTGGAAAGTTGTGTAGTTTGCCAAAAAGCAAAGGGTTCAAGCACTAATGCAAGTCTCTATCATCTTTTGCCAATTCCTAACAGGCCATCAGAATCCATCAACATGGATTTTGTCTTGGGTTTGCCTAAAACTCAAAGGGGATTTGACAGTGTGTTTATTGTTGTTGATAGATTTAGCAAAATAGCTCATTTCATACCGTGCAAATCTACAAATGATGCTTCATATATTGCTGGGTTATTTGTCAAGGAAGTAGTGAGAATTTATGGATTACCATTGACCATTGTGTCTGATAGGGATATCAAGTTTGTAGGTCACTTTTGGAGGACTCTTTGGAAGAAATTGTGAACCAATTTGACATTTAGCTCTGCCTATCACCCACAAACAGATCGGCAGATTGAAGTGGTTAATAGATCACTTGGAAACCTTCTGAGATGCCTCACAAAGGAGCATGGACAACAATGGAATCTAATCCTTCCACAGACTGAATATGTCTATAATGACTCTGTTAATAGAAGCATTGGGAAAAGCCCATTTGAAGTGGTCTATGGATTGAAACCTAGAGGTGTGCTTGAGCTTAGAGATTTGAGTGGAATGGAGAAAAGGAGTGTTGAAGAAGAGGAATTTATAGTTGCAATGAAGTACATACATCACATTAGAGAAAATCTTCAAAAAAGTGTTGAAAAATACAAACGCCATGCAAATTTGAAGAAAAGAGATGTTCAGTTCAAAGTGGGAGACTTGGTATTGGCTCATTTGAAGAAAGAAAGGCTACCAAAGGGGAAGTATACAAAGTTGCAGATGAAAAAGATTGGGCCATGTAGGGTGGTCCACAAATTTGGAAACAATGCCTATGAGATAGAACTCCCTCCTGGAGTGGCTATCTCTCCAATCTTTAATCTTGCTGATCTATATCCTTTCAAGGGATCTGTGATTGCAGGTACGAGGACTGATACATATGTTTTTGATGAAGATTGGATCAAGGATTTACCACCTACTGAGCCATTAAAGATTGAATGCATTGTGGACAGAAGGGAAGCCAAGAGAATAAGATACTAGGTCTACCATGAGTACCTAGTGAAGTGGTAAGGTCTACCAATGGAGGATGCCACCTGGATGATAGAAGATGATATCAAGAAGCATGACACAATAGTTCAAGAGCCGATCTCAAGTGGAACTTGAGATTCTTTTCTCCCCTAGTGTATGGTACAAGGGCACCTAGGTATATATTGTAAATAGGGGTCAAATGTTGAGTTTTGTATTGTTAAGTCCAATTTTGGTGTAATAAGGTCTATTTAGACCATTTTCAATGTAATAAGTTTCATGGGGTCAGTTTATGTAGCAAATAAGTTGCAAAGTGGCATTTTTGGTGTGTTTTAGGGAAATTAAAGAGTCAAAGACTTGAAGGGTCGATGGAAACTATTGGTTTCTGAAACAAAGCATGTAAATTTGCCTAAAAAGGATTCAAAGCTATGTTCTGGAGATATTTTGGAGGAAAACCAATAAAGATTTACTGTTGTTTCTGCATTTTTTCATTGTTTTCTGTTGTTCCAGGATGTGGTACATCCCAATATAGTATGTTCATGATCTAAAACCATGTGAATGTTGTAGAGCTGTGACCTAGCTTTCATTTGAGTCTAGTTTGGTCAATTTTCATTAGGATTGGAGAAAGTTAGAGCTTAGTTTGTAAAAACTGCCTGTAAAACCTAGGTAGCTAGGGTTTTGAGAGAAAAAATGAGATTGTGAGCCATTCCACCAATGGAAAATTATGAAAATTGGTGGAATGGAAGTATTTAAGTTGTTTTTTGTGTTTCTAGTGTTTACAGGAGTAGGGGATGGTGATAAGGTAGGTTTTCAAGAAGCCCTAGCCTAATATCTCCTTGTATTAGGCTTGTTTGAGTAGGTTGAGATAGGGTTTTGAAGAAGGGTGATCTGAATATTGTCCCAATTGACAAAATTGGTGGATTTGGACCCCATGCAATGTGTAGAGTGTCTTGAAGTAGGGATTTGTATTGTGGGTTTTGAATTTCATGCACTTGCTTTTTAAAAACAGGGCTAATTAGGTCTAGTAGAGTTGTAGCAGTCAATTTTAGAGGCCTTTATTCCAAAGTAACCCTATCCCAAACTGAGATATGTTGTCAAACAGCCAAAAGGGTATTTGTAATGGTGAATAGTTTCTGGGTTCATGACCTTCTCCAAACGATATGATGAAAAAACCAAGTTTTGATGGCTACAAGGCATAATGAAGGTTTGTGTGAGAAACCATCAAAGTTAGGGTTTGAAACTTGCAAAGTTGGTTCATTGTGCTTGTGTTGACATTCTCCACCTTCTCTGCATCATCTTCTAGTCTACAAATGATACCCGAAACATGCTTATATATATATTCCCGCTTTAATTTTGTAATTCAAACTTGATATGCCAACAAGGAACACCTCTAACGGTAACATTGTCATCACTAAAATTTGGGACCCTACCAAAACATGGAAGGACTAGGGCATGAGCACCCAAGCCTTGGGTCCTATTTTTGGCAAGGGATAAGTTCATTAATGCCCCCTAGGCCCCATTTGTCATGGGTTTTCGGGGATTCTTCATCAAGAGATAAAATGAATACGCAAGATTACTTCTAAGGGACTCGAGAGCTAAACCTTAGGAGGTAAAAGTCCTAGAGGGATATTTTACGACTTAAGAAAAATTTAAAAGCCCTTTTTGGGGGTAGACCAAGAAGGTCTTCAGAGAATACATCCCAAAAGTCATGGAGAAAAGGGTATACTTCTATTGAGGATTCCTTAGAATTTTCCTTCACATCCCCATGCTAACTTGTCCACCTTAACTACAAGCATTTGGCAGCCCTTCTGCTTTTCTTTCTTCAATTGCATAGTAGAAATTTGACTAATTTTCTTCTCGCGTTGAAGCCTTTGAATAAGGATGTCACTACCAATGTCGTCTAGGCACTCCACTGACTTATAGAAATAGTTGACCTTCGCTCTATGTTGCCATAGCCATTTCATCCCTATGATGACATCATAAGACCCTAGAGGTACTACATATAGATTGACCTCTATGGAAAAAGTGGGTAGGTTTAATCTAGCTTCAAACATACATTGATCTACCAGAGCTCTTGACTGATTCACATACTCTACAGTCCATGTATTTTCCATGAAATCAACTTTCCTCTAGAGGCATCTTATTAAGTATGTTAGGAGTTACAAAGTTTTCAATTTCTCCTGTATCTATAAGAATAGAAATTGGAATTCCAAATAGTGTACCTATAGTTTCAATAGGAGTAACCTGGTACTCTACTTGGTAGTTATCCAAGGCAGCATGTATTCTTTGCTAAAAGGTTGTCTGCTTAGATGGCATTGGACTTCTACGATATGAGTTCTCATCTCTTAGTTGGGCACTGGTTAGCATAGTGATCACCTCCACATGTGAAACATCCTCTAGGCTGACCTTTCTTTTTCTGAATTTTTAAGTGGGAAGGGTATAAAGAATTGTGACCTTGTTTCTGAGGATACCCCTGCTAGTTATCTTGAAGATCCAAAGGAGGGTAACAAGAATGCTTCTATTAATCCTATTAGGAATAAGGTCAAGAAAAAAATCTCCTTTACTGCTAATGTACCTAATTCTGATGTTGCAGATATGGTGAAGGAAGACCTTTTTCTTTCTACCCTTGATCCTAATACTAAAGGGCCTTAGGGTAAAAGGAATTGTCTCTCTTCCCTAGAATAGATTTTTCTTTTCCTCAAGAAGAATTCAGTTAAGATAGGCTCTTCTTCTAAAAATTAAAATAAAAATATAAAAATTAGGTTTGGTAAAGTTGGTTTGGACATAGACATGGATTTTGAGCCATTTCACCCCAAAGAGATTTATAATCTTGAGGAAGTCTACATGCTTGTACTATTTAAGGTGGTCAGAGATCTACTGGGCTTGCTAAGGTTTCTATTTCCGATAGTGGGGGTAGATCTTAGGGAAAAAGTGATGATGACAAGGTTTCTCAAACAATTGTGCAAGAAATTATTTCAGTTTCTCTTAGTTAGGAGAGAGAGAGAGCTAGGGATGAAGGTGACTTTTAAGAAACATGGATGATTTAATTTCTCCTAATCTGAATGAGGAAGAGGAGAACGAAGACTGGGAAATGGAGGGTGAAGATGTTCATAATGATCGAATGGAGGATGATGGTATGGAGACCAATGAGAGTGAAAATATTGTTGAAATTTCTCCTACTTTAGAGGATCTTCTTGTCAGAGTGAATAAGATTGAAAATGTCACAACTCAATTTATTTTGCATTCTAAATTTGAAAATTAAACATAAATGTATACTCATTTAAAAATACAAATAATAAACAATGGACTCCACTAAAAAGTTGAGGATAAGATTTGCAAATCCACTAAAAAGTGGAGGATGCATTTGTAAATCCACTTTCCAATTATTATCATTAAAAAAAAGAGAGAGTGGAGGATGCATTATCATTAAAAAAAAAAGAGTGGAGGATGCATTATAGATTTGCAAATCCATTTTCCACTTGCATTTTTATGGCAACTTAAAAAAATGGAGAGGTGATGGAGAATGGACTTTTCTATAAATTGCCTAGAATTGTGAGGAAGAGGGGCACTGATCTCTGGTTTGGAAGTGCTGGAGAATTCTGTAAGTATTCTCCTCTTCCTCATTTGCTCTATTTTTTTTTTAAATTGGTTCTTGTTTGTTGTTCATAACTTTTAGACTTATTTAGATGGTATGTTTTTAAATTGCAAACTGTGATGAGATACAACAAAGGTTTAGAATTTGGATTTACCCCTGTCAAATGCATTTGCTTGGAAACACACAAACACGAATGTCTATAGAATTATACCCTGTTCCAAAGCTTCCATATTGGCGTGGGTGGGCAGGATCCTATAAAGGTTGTAGAATTAGGCTTTACATCTGTCAATTGAATTTACTCAAATACACACACATATATGTTTGATGGATGTTCATAACCTGTTCCACGTCTGCATCTCTGTCTCCCAGAGTATTTCTAGTATAAAACCTGACAAAAAAAATTTCCTTTCATTCTGCAAGAATGAATGTCCATACCCTATTTCTCAAGTCCCATTTTGACGCTGGCAGGAAGGGTGCTGTCAACGGATGTAGAAATTGAATTTTGAGCCTACCAATTTCCTATTGCATTTGTTTGATAGTTTCTAAGCCTTCTCACCAGATCCATTTTGTGCACATCCTGCAACCGTTGTAGGCCTTGAGACAAGATTCTTGAAGGATTTTGTCAAACAGCTGACGTGGCCTTGTCTGTGCACTTCATTTCTGCAATCATTGCATTTCACATGATGACATCTCTTTGAGGCATTTTGTCAAACAGTTCACATGCCTAGTCTATGCTTCCACTTTTGGCGTATATGTCTACCAGATAGTTTCCAACTATAATATCTGACAAAAATCACCCTTTCATTATGAAAAAATGGATGCCCTGCTCTAAAACTCCCACGCTGACAGGTAGGGAGGATGCTGGCAGATGTTGTGGAATTTAGATTTACATCTGGCAATTGCATTTTCTTGATAGTTTTTAATGCCTTATCAACAAACTCATTTTGTGCATATCCTGAAATCGTTGCAATCTATGAGACCACATTTATTTGAGGTATTCTGTCTAACAGTTCATATGATTTGTCTACGATTCATCATTTTTGCATATATGTCTACCAGAATATTTCCAACTATAAGATCTGTCTAAAATCCCCTTACCATTTTGTTGCTATAGATGTCCATACCCTGCATCAAAGCTCCCATTTTGGCACAGGCTGGGAGCATGCCTTCATTGCCCAAGCCAATTTCTCCAACCTTGCATAGATCTCCTTTGTCTACAGATGTGATCTACATACACCGAGAGAACACATCCACGCAACCACGCAGGTTTAATTGGCATTTTAAATGATAAATCTTAAGGTGCCCTCATGTCAGCCAATGATGTGAAGAAGCTTAACCATGCCATATAACAATCAACTGTAGTTGTAATACAATAAGAGCTACTCATGTGATTGAAGTTTGTACAACTCCCATTCACTAAGACTGTATGCACCGAGAACACAAGCAAATCTTACAATGTGATAAAAATAATAATTAAGTAATTAAAATGTTGTTTGTGGGGGTTGGAGGAGTAAAATGAAACATTTAAGTATAACAATATAATGAATTGTAAAGTAGTGTATTGTAGATGTGAGGAGTGAAATTCAAAATATATATATATATATATATATAAATAAAAATCACTCTTATAACTATTAAATATAAACTAGGGTTTTATATTGTGGTGAAAATGCAATATTTTAGTGCCCTATGTATATCTTGTTAACATTTTATCTCTGGTACATGTGTGTAATGTAAAAGATTATAGTGAGAATCAAAGGTGATAATTATTTAAGCAATTGTTAATCTTAAATGCTTTAGAAAGTACAAATGAAAACTTAGTGTGTTGGAACGATTTTCCCCAATCTCGAAATGTGATCAAAGAACCCCTCCTTTTGACCTATGCAATAGAAGTCAATATTAACCAGTTTGGTTATGATTTGGTAATCTAAATTTATGAAGCTAAGTTAATCTCTTGTTGGACAACTTTCTCATTAGATTACAAGCCTTAATCTGATTACATATAAATACATATATAAGTTTGAGATAATTATGCAAGGAAATGATCAAGAATCCTACTCTTGAAACAAAGATTAATTTGATATGTGACTATACATCATTGTCTTACCTTGGATAAAGATCACTTGATAAACAGCAAATTTACTATCATATCACCTTGAAACTGAATGATTATGTATCTTTTCTAATTTTATGTTTGTGATTAACGTAAGTGAATTAGTATCTTCTGAAATTATGTTTACAATTGTTTGAATGTCGTTACTTTACTTTTTCTTATGTATTTATGAATGGATCAAAACATCTAGCCTTATTCTTTACATGCAAGCAAAGAAGTTTAATTCTCCTCATTTCCTTATAAGCTATCATATTAATTTTCTTTTCATCTAGATAGGTAAACCTTGTAAATAAATGTCCAAACTCAAACATTCGCAATGTTCGGTATTTACAGTACCTCTGGGTCACGTTTACGGGTAATGTCATCGCGTTGAATCAAGTACCTCGCACCTAACATAGCTGCAACAACGACGTTTGGGCACCGTCCCTCTAAATCGTCGGGGAGTAAGAAGGAACATGTCTAAGTTAAATCCACAGGAAGGGCAAATCTCCTCGGATACCTGACTAAAAAGATTAAGAAAAAGAAAAAGGTGAAACTATCAAAAATTGTTGTAGGACGATCAACGGGAATACCTCATCGGGGAAATATGCGTGATAGGTAAATTATTCACACTTGAAAAATTAAACGCCAAACACTCCCGGGAGGTGTGTTTACAATAATAGTTTCTTTGGAATTCCATCTCTGTATCACTTGAGTGAGTGGGCAGTCGATTAAGAACTGTGTACCAACCACAGTTACATAAAACATAGTGCAAGACAGAACTACATGTTTGCATTCGTCGTGTAGATCGCATCCGTAGAGGGCCTTGATCCCGTGGATACAGGGTATGTAGGTAGTCTGGACGGTGAAGGATGCCCCCAGTACTCAGGTCCCTCGGATATAGGGTACTCTTTAATAATCAACTTCATAATCTTGATCTCTAGTTTAAAGGTTATCTAGGTAATTTAAGAACTCTCCTAGTACTTAGAAGAATCCCCAGGGTGGATTACTTGTACCTGGCATTGCCGTAAACTGAGGTGAGTACAAGTTGATGTTATGTGTTCCCTGGTCGACATCCTCAGTACAGTGTCTGGGCAGACTATGGTCCCCAGGAAGTGACTCATGAACCTGTATTAGTCCCGAGGGAGTCAGAAGTCTCTGGCCAAAGCATAATGATTCCTGTCCTCTTTAGCCCATTAGACTGTTATGTTTATTTATCCTAGATTGGATAGAGTATTGGTCCATTTGACCCACTAGGCCTTTTGGCCACTGTTTGTTCTACCTGAATCAGGTAGCGATAAGGTCCATTTGACCTGGTTCCATATGAACCTATTTGCCCAAAGGATAGAAGAGCCTGGGTTGGCTTAAGAATGTTTCGTTTTGAACATATGGCCATTTTGGCTGAAGTTTTTCCTGAGTACTCAATGAAAGTCTTGATATATCTCATAAGAACTTGTTAATAAAGTAAAATTTTTGAAAATTCGAGTTTGGATCAAGCGGGTCCTTACATGTGGTATCAGAGCGTGGTTTAAACACTCAGCCTAGAGGCCTACAAACTCAAAATCGATAATAATTAGTATTCAAGATAAGAATTGTGATAGATTTAATTATAGTCAATTTGCATGTTGTAAACCAAAAATTGTAGCAAGTGGTAAATCACCTCTCTCCTTGTTTCAGAATTAAATGGCGAGAACCCGAAATTTGTGAGATTTACATGGAGAGGAACTGATCAACCAAGAACTAGTTGTAAACCAAGAACCAATTGAAAACCCAAATGCGGGTATAGAAGTAATTATTCAGTTGTTGATAGAACAAAGAGAAAAGTTGGAAAACCTTGAGAAAACTGTACAAGACTTGAAGACTAGACAGGGGACTATAGAAAACATTCTGGAACCTGAAGGTGAACATCAAGGTGTGAAAGTACACATTGCTCAAACAATTAATGAGCTAGAGGTTCCTAGGCCTCGATAAGAAATTACCACTCTAGATATCTCACAAGACCTCAAGAAGATAACTCCTCCTAAATTTGACGGTAAACATGTGGGGGATTCTGCAGAAGAATGGCTAATCGAAATGGAGAAATATTTTGAACTAAGAAACTACTCAGAAAACATCAAGGCGACCTGGGGAGCCTATCAGTTAGAAGGAGAAGCTGCTAGTTGGTGGATAAACATAAAAGAACAATATTGTTATTCAAAAGAAAACCTGACTTGGAGGCAGTTTGTGAGCCACTTCCATGAGAGATGGCTTCCACAACTCTTTTATGATGAGAAGATGACTGAGTTTCTGAATCTTAGACAAGGAAATCTCACAGTCAACAGTATTGGGATAGATTTGCGAATCTACTGAAATATGTTCCTATCTATCAAAAGGATGAAAGGTCTCAGGCAAGGAAGTTTCTTTTGGGGTTGAATACTGATATTGGGGCAAAAGTGGATATGTTTACCCCTGAGAACATGAATCAAGTCTTGGAGAAGGCACTTAAACATGAAAATAAATTACAGGCACTATTGGTGGCAAAGCAAAACTTTCGGGACACAATTTTCCTTCAAAAGGAAACTAGACAATAAGGACAACAGAGGAGCTCAGAAGAACAAGAGGAGAGACTGGGGTAGAATAGAATCTGCTGGTAATCAAGATCACAGGAACAATTACAATAGTAATGTCAAGGGGAATGATGGGAATACACCACCCCAAATTTCTAATGGACCCCTTGGTGGATGCTTTATGTGTGGAGGCAATCATTATGCAAGGGATTGTTCAAAAAGGAATGGGTACAATTAGCTACAGCAACCTCAGCAACATCAAATACATGCTACTGTCAGAAATCAACAAACTCATCATCAAAATGTACCTAAGGAGACAAGAGGTATGCTTTTTGGTAAACCCATAACTATTTTGATAGATACTGGTTCCTCCGAGAATTTTATTTCCCCAAAATTGGTAAGAAAAATTTCCTTGCAAACTAAGAATATGGAATCATCATGGACGGTTTAGTATGGGGACAAGGCTATACGGAAAGTGAACAAGTACATAAGAGGAGCCCTCATTAAGTTTCCTGAATTAGAAACCAAAGCTGACTTATATGTTGCACCCCTAGGAGCCTATGATGTCATAATCGGAATAAGTTGGCTAACGAGTCATAAGGTTAACATAGATTGCTATAACAAAGTGGTGGAGTGTGTAGATGATAAGGGGTGTAGAGTTAGGATCCAAGGAATTTACAAAACTATATCAGTGGGGACCATTTCTGCTATGCAACTAAAGAGGGCAAGACAAAAACAAGGAAATCAGATATTCTTAGTATCTTTAGATGAGAAGGGAGAAGAGAAAGAAGCCCCTACCTTTGAAAATAGTTCGTCCCTTTGGGACTACAAGGATGTGTTTCCTGAAGAGCTACCCGGATTACCTCCTAAAAGGGAATTTGATTTTTCAATCGATATACTTCTTGGAACCGCACCTATATCTAAAGCCCCATATAGGATGAACACCACAGAACTCCAAGAATTGAAAATACAGTTGCAAGAATTGCTAGAGAAAGGGTTGATAAGGCCTAGTGTATCACCTTGGGGAGCACCAGTCATATTTGTAAAGAAGAAGGATGGGACACTAAGGTTGTGCGTTGACTACAAAATGTTGAATAAGGCCACTGTGAGGAATAGGTATCCCTTATCTCGTATTGATGATCTATTTGATCAAATGAGGGGAGCCTTAGTGTTCTCCAAAATTGACCTCCGCTCGGGCTATCACCAATTAAGGATAAAAGAAGAAGACATCCCAAAGACAGCATTTAGGACTAGGTGTGGACACTATGAATTCACTATAGTTCCATTTGGGCTAACAAATGCTCTAGCTACCTTTATGAATCTAATGAATAGTGTGTTCCACGATTTTCTGGATAAGTTTGTGATTGTGTTTCTAGATGACATTTTAATATATTCCAAGAATGAAGAGGAACACTTAACCCATCTCTAGGCAGTCTTACAAAGGTTGCGGAAGCATAAGTTGTTTGGGAAGTTATCCAAATGCTCCTTCTTTGAAAGGAGGGTTCACTATTTAGGGCATATCATTTCAGCCGAGGGTATAGCAGTAGATCTTGATAAAGTAAAAGCCATCACTGAATGGCCTATCCCTACAAATGTGACTGAAGTAAGAAGTTTTATGGGATTGGCAGGGTACTACAGAAGGTTTGTGAAAGACTTTTCAAGGATAGCCAATCCAATCAAATCCTTGCAAAAGAAGAATAAAAAGTTCATTTGGACTGAGCAGTGTGATAAGGCTTTTCAAGTATTGAAGGAAAGGCTAACATCACCTCCAATTCTAAAAGTGCTTGACCCTAATGGTAACTTCACAGTAGTAACAGATGCATCCACAGAAGGACTAGGAGGAGTTCTTTTCCAAGGGGAAGGAGTAGTGGCTTATGAATCACGTAAACTGAAAATCCATGAAGTCAATTATGCCTCCCATGACCTTGAACTTGCAGCCATATTTCATGCCTTGCAAAAATGGAGACATTTCTTGTTGGGAAAACCATTTGAGCTTAAAACAGACCATCAAGGACTAAAATATATCTTCACTCAACCTCATTTGAATGCAAGACAGAGAAGGTGGTTAGAGTTCCTAAGTGAGTATGACTTTGAGATTACATATATCAAGGGGAAAGAAAATAGGGTGGCCGATGCTCTCAGTAGGAGGAGACACATAATGGCCATATCCAACTTGCACATAGACCTAAAGCGACAAATACTCTTTGAGTAGAAACATGACCCATGGTACGCTCAAGTTAAGACATCTCTAGCTAATATCTCTGTGGAACCTAAGTATTTGGATTATGCTTTCGATTATGATGGACTAATGAGGCACCATGGAAGAATATATGTTCCTAATAATGCAGAACTAAGGGGTATGATCTTAACAGAGGCACATAAGGATCCATATTCAGGACATCCAAGAGTGAATAAGATGTATGCAGACCTCAAAAGAATATATTTTTGGCCAAGAATGAAGAAGGATGTGGTAGACACAGTTGCTAGATGCCTAGAATGTCAAAGGGTTAAGGCAGAACATGTGCACCCAGTAGGACTTCTTTATCCACATGATGTACCTTTCTATAAATGGCAAGTCATAAGTATGGATTTTGTCCAAGGGCTACCAATGACATCTCATAGGCACAATTGCATTTTGGTGGTAGTGGATAAACTCACTAAGGTTGCCCACTTCATACCAAGACACCTAACAGATGATGCACCTACAGTAGCAAAAAGGTTCATAAAGGAAATTTTTAGGTTGCATAGAATTCCTGAGAAAATCATCTCTGATAGAGATGCGAAATTCACTTCTAGATTTTGGACCACATTGCAGGCTGCCTTAGGAACACAGTTGAATTTCAGCACAGCTTATCATCTTGAGACAGATGGACAAACAGAAAGAACCAACCAAATTCTGGAAGACCTCCTTCGTATGTATTGTATGGATCAACAGACTAAATGGGAGGAATATTTTCCATTAGTTGAGTTTGCCTATAACAATTCCTTCCAAGCAGCAATAGGTATGGCACCCTTTGAAGCTCTCTATGGGAGACCTTGTCGAACACCATTAAGTTGGGATAAACTGGAAGATAGGATTGTAATTGGCCCTGAAATGTTGAAAGATATGGACAACCAAGTGCAACTTATTCGACAGAGGTTGAAGGAAGCCTCGGACTGCCAGAAAAGTTATGCAGATAAGAATAGGACACCCAGAAGATTTCAAGTTGGTGAAAAGGTGTTCCTAAGAGTCCGACCTCATAAAAGTTCCATCTCTTTTGGAAAGAAGTCAAAGCTAGCTCCTTGCTATGTCAGGCCTTTTGAAGTACTTGAGGAAATCAATCCTGTAGCTTACCACTTGGCCTTACCTCCGGCACTGAGCCGCATTCATGATGTGTTCCATGTATCCTTATTAAAAAAGTATATACCTGACCCTAAGCATATTCTTAATTGGAATGCCCTGCAGGTGGAAGAACCAGGTACAATAACAATAGAGCCATGCAAAATCATCGAGAGGCACCAGTTCCAGCTCCGCAACAGGATAGTGGACCAATCTAAAGTCCAGTGGGACCAGTACTCACCTGAGAATGCTACATGGGAAGACATAGTCGAAATGCAACAGCTCTATCCGCATTTATTTTGAATAAACTTTAGTTATTTATTAACTCGACAAACTTCAAATTTTGCTTAAGGACAATGATGTTGATACAGATAGTTATGCTCAAATAATACTCCTTGTTATCTTTATCTATGTTAAACTATTTAACCTACCTTGTTGAAATATGGACTTTAAAAGTAGATATTCTGATATGGATTTATATGTATATGTTTTGTCTTATTTCTAACATGCATTGAGACGATGCATAAATTTAGGGGAGAAGGATGTCACAACTCAATTTATTTTGCATTCTAAATTTAAAAATTAAACATAAATGTATACTCATTTAAAAATACAAATAATAAACAATGGACTCCACTAAAAAGTTGAGGATAAGATTTGCAAATCCACTAAAAAGTGGAGGATGCATTTGCAAATCCACTTTCCAATTATTATCATTAAAAAAAAAAGAGTGGAAGATGCATTATCAAAAAAAAAAAAGAGTGGAGGATGCATTATAGATTTGCAAATCCATTTTCCACTTGCATTTTTATGGCAACTTAAAAAAATGGAGAGGTGATGGAGAATGGACTTTTCCATAAATTGCCTAGAATTGTGAGGAAGAGGGGCACTGATCTCTGGTTGGAATAACTGGAGAATTCTGTAAGTATTCTCCTCTTCCTCATTTGCTCTATTTTTTTTTAAATTGGTTCTTGTTTGTTGTTAATAACTTTTAGACTTATTTAGATGGTATGTTTTTAAATTGCAAACTGTGATGACATACGGCAAAGGTTTAGAATTTTGATTTACCCCTGTCAAATGCATTTGCTTGGAAACACACAAACACGAATGTCTATAGAATTATACCCTGTTCCAAAGCTTCCATATTGGCGTGGGTGGGCAGGATCTTGGTAAAGGTTGTAGAATTAGGCTTTACATCTGTTAATTGAATTTACTCAAATACACACACATATATGTTTGATGGATGTTCATAACCTGTTCCACATCTGCATCTCTGTCTCCCAGAGTATTTCCAATATAAAACCTGACAAAAAAAATTTCCTTTCATTTTGCAAGAACGAATGTCTATACCCTATTTCTCAAGTCCCATTTTGACGCAGGCAGGAAGGGTGCTGTCAACGGATGTAGAAATTGAATTTTGAGCCTACCAATTTCCTATTGCATTTGTTTGACGGTTTCTAAGCCTTCTCACCAGATCCATTTTGTGCACATCCTGCAACCGTTGCAGGCCTTGAGACAAGATTCTTGAAGGATTTTGTCAAACAGCTGACGTGGCCTTATCTGTACACTTCATTTCTACAATCATTGCATTTCACTTGATGACATCTCTTTGAGGTATTTTGTCAAACGGTTCACATGCCTAGTCTATGCTTCCACTTTTGGCATATATGTCTACCAGATAGTTTCCAACTATAATATCTGACAAAAATCACCATTTCATTATGAAAAAATGGATGCCCTGCTCCAAAACTCCCACGTTGACAGGTAGGGAGGACGCTGGCAGAGGTTGTGGAATTTAGATTTACAGCTGACAATTGCATTTGCTTGATAGTTTTTAATGCCTTATCAACAAACTTGTTTTGTGCATATCTTGAAATAGTTGTAGTCTATGAGACCACATTTATTTGAGGTATTCTATCTAATAGTTCATGTGATTTGTCTACGATTCCTCATTTTTGCATATATGTCTACCAGAATATTTCCAACTATAAGATCTGTCTAAAATCCCCTTACCATTTTGTTGCTATAGATGTCCATACCCTGCATCGAAGCTCCCATTTTGGCACAGGCTGGGAGCATGCCTTCACTGCCCAAGCCAATTTCTCCAACCTTGCATAGATCTCCTCTGTCTACAGATGTGATCTACATACACCAAGAGAACACATCCACGCAACCACGCAGGTTTAATTGGCATTTTAAATGATAAATCTTAAGGTGTCCTCATGTCAGCCAGTGATGTGAAGAAGCTTAACCATGCCATATAACAATCATCTGTAGTTGTAATACAATAAGAGCTACTCATGTGATTGAAGTTTGTACAACACCCATTCACTAAGACTGCATGCACTGAGAACACAAGCAAATCTTACAATGTGATAAAAATAATAATTAAGTAATTAAAATGTTGTTTGTGGGGGTTGGAGGAGTAAAATGAAACATTTAAGTATAACGATATAATGAATTGTAAAGTAGTGTATTGTAGATGTGAGGAGTGAAATTTAAAATATATATATATAAATAAAAATCACTCTTATAACTATTAAATATAAACTAGGGTTTTATATTGTGGTGAAAATGCAATATTTTAGTGCCCTATGTATATCTTGTTAACATTTTATCTCTGGTACATGTGTGTAATGTAAAAGATTATAGTGAGAATCAAAGGTGATAATTATTTAAGCAATTGTTAATCTTAAATGCTTTAGAAAGTACAAATGAAAACTTAGTGTGTTGGAACGATTTTCCCCAATCTCGAAATGTGATCAAAGAACCCCTCCTTTTGACCTATGCAATAGAAGTCAATATTAACCAGTTTGGTTATGATTTGGTAATCTAAATTTATGAAGCTAAGTTAATCTCTTGTTGGACAACTTTCTCATTAGATTACAAGCCTTAATCTGATTACATATAAATACAGATATAAGTTTGAGATAATTATGCAAGGAAATGATCAAGAATCCTACTCTTGAAACAAAGATTAATTTGATATGTGACTATACATCATTATCTTACCTTAGATAAAGATCACTTGATGAACAGCAAATTTACTATCATATCACCTTGAAACTGAATGATTATGTATCTTTTCTAATTTTATGTTTGTGATTAACGTAAGTGAATTAGTATCTTCTGAAATTATGTTTACAATTGTTTGAATGTCGTTACTTTACTTTTTCTTATGTATTTATGAATGGATCAAAACATCTAGCCTTATTCTTTACATGCAAGCAAAGAAGTTTAATTCTTCTCATTTCCTTATAAGCTATCATATTAATTTTCTTTTCATCTAGATAGGTAAACCTTGTAAATAAATGTCCAAACTCAAACATTCACAGTGTTCGGTATTTACGGTACCTCTGGGTCACGTTTACGGGTAATGCTATCGCGTTGAATCAAGTACCTCGCGCCTAACATAGCTGCAACAATGACATCTGGACACCGTCCCTCTAAATCATTGGGGAGTAATAAGGAACATGTCTAAGTTAAATCCGCAGGAAGGGAAAATCTCCTCTGATACCTGACTAAAAAGATTAAGAAAAAGAAAAAGGTGAAACTATCAAAAATTGTTGTAGGACGATCAACGGGAAGACCTCATCAGGGAAATATGTGTGATAGGTAAATTATTCACACTTGAAAACTTAAATGTCAAACACTCCTGGGAGGTGTGTTTGCAATACTAGTTTCTTTGGAATTCCATCTCTGTATCACTTGAGTGAGTGGGCAGTCGGCGAAGAACTGTGTACCAACCATAGTTACATAAAACATAGTTCAAGACAGAACTACATTTTTGCATTCGTCGTGTAGATCGCATCCGTAGAGGGCCTTGATCCCATGGATATAGGGTATGTAGGCAGTCTAGACGGTGAAGGATGCCCCCAGTACTTAGGTCCCTCAGATATAGGGTACTCTTTAATAATCAACTTTATAATCTCGATCTCTAGTTTAAAGGTTATCTAGGTAATTTAAAAACTCTCCTAGTACTCAGAAGAATCCCCAGGGTGGATTACTTGTACCTGACATTGCCATAAACTGAGGTGAGTACAAGTTGATGTTATGTGTTCCCTGGTCGACATCCTCAGTACAGTGTCTGGGCAGACTGTGGTCCCCAGGAAGTGACTCATGAACCTATATTGGTCCTGAGGGAGTCAAAAGTCTCTGGCCAGAGCATAATGATTCCTGTCCTCTTTAGCCCGTTAGGCTATTATGTTTATGTATCCCGGATTGGATAGAGTATTGGTCTGTTTGACCCACTAGGCCTTTTGGCCACTGTTTGTTCTACCCGAATCAGGTAGTGATAAGGTCCATTTGACCTGGTTCTGTATGAACCTATTTGCCCAAAGGATAGAAGAGCCCGAGTTGGCTTAAGAATGTTCCATTTTGAACATATGGCCGTTTTGGCTGAAGTTTTTCCTGAGTACTCAATGAAAGTCTTGATATATCTCATAAGAACTTGTTAATAAAATAAAATTTTTGAAAATTCAAGTTTGGATCAAGCAGGTCCTTACAGAAAAGATATAGGGAAGAGACAGAGCATGTGATATTTGTGCTAACATATGGGATAACATGTATGATACTATGAAGTTGTACAAAAATAGGCTAGTTAAGGTTGAGAAGGCCATGAACTATCTAGTGAAAATTACTAATGGTATGATGTGAAAGACAATTTCAAGTGTCCTCACCCTTCAAGATAAACTCAAGTGGAAACATGTTCAGGAGGAGGAAATTGAGGGAAAAAAGAAAAAGTTAAAAAGAATTGAGGATCAAAGGACTTTGGGTGTAGCCACCTGGGAAAACACTCTAAAGACTATGAGCAAAGACTATAACTCCCTAGTCTCTAAGCATAAGATTTGATTTTTTGTTATCTAGCATGTCTTTGTGTTACTCGTGTGTTGTTAGTTTGTTGTCCTTACGATGTCCTTTGTTTGTTTTGATGCTTGGCCTAGGTGTTTAGCCAATTTCTAATTGTTTTTATGTTTAGTAATTCTCCTGTTATATTGTATTATCTTTCTATGTAAGGGATTGGGGTCCTATTACCATCTTATATAATCAAAAATACATTATGGTAGGCTCCCAAAGACATCAATTTCTACACAAATTCTGGCAAAAGAAGTAAATCTACATTGAGAAGTTATTTCAACAACTTTGGCAAACTTTCTAATAGAGTTTCTTATTGATTTAAATGATTCTTTCCACCAAAATTAGATAGTAAAAAAATAGCTTGGTCCCCAAATAGAAATGGAGTTGGGTATCTCCTCCCTTGGATCAAATTATCATCGTAGCACTTCATAAAAAGATTGCTTCTTTCCATGAACTAGGGATCTTTCTTGAAGATCATTTATTTTTCTTTTATTGAGTGAAAATTTACCAAGAAGAATCTCCTCCCATAATAGAAAATTTCTAGCTTTTGAGAAATTAATAGAAGCTAATTATTTTTTATCTATGATTGGGTGCCCTTGGGAAATGGCCAAAATATTAAAAAACATGCATATTAATATGTACTTTAAGAGAAAAAATGTTATAATCTTGAATGATGTTTTGAGCTCCAAATTTAACCTTTAGAATTTGCTCCTTATTAACAAAACCACCCTTTTTAATAGAAAAAGTAGCCTCCATTTTTTTCCTCTAAGATTTAGTTATACTTTTAATGATATCACTCAAAGTCCCTTTTGAAGAACTTTGGGATCAACCTCTTGAAGAGTGATCCCCATGTCACCATTCACATAGAAAAATACTAGCAACACACTTATGTAAACTAAAATCATCATTGGAAAACTAGGGTTCCCCCAAACACCTACTAATTAAGGAAAGTCAAGATACCCACCTTTTGATGACAGGAAGCCCCAACACCATAGCTATAGAGAAATATATCCTTTAGAACCTAGGCCCTTACAACTCCTACTTGTGTAGCCACAAGTTCAATCAAGCTCCCTTCACCCTTCGACAATGCCTCCACCTCTAATTTAATTAATTATATTACGATTAAGTGGAGTAATCCACTTAATTTTGTTAATTGGCTATTTAATCATTATTAATTAATTGGGTCAGTTCACTTAAAATAAAAATATAGATGTATAAATTTATTTGAAGAAGATTTATTTTCCACACTTAAAACATCATAATAACAAAAACATTTGTAGTCAGGAAAATTTATCACTCAATCAAACAATAAATTTGTTTTTACATCAAACAAAAACAAACAAAGAATAATCAAACTAATTGAACAAACATGTTTTTGGAGGGAAACAACTAGATTACATAAATTTGGACATCTCTTCCCTTTGAACACGTGGTTTACAACATCATGAGCAAGCATACATCGAAGCCAAAACACAATAGGAGATCCAATCTATTAAAGCCACACGGGAGTCCAACTTGGACCAATCACACCTCTAAAAATTTGAACCTTATTAAATGACATAATGAAATAACAAATATTTACACCCAAGTGCTATACAATGATATAAAAGTGTTTTAAATCTCATTTTCTACATAATAAAAAATAATACAAATATAACTAAATAACTAACAATAATCAACATAATAAAAAAATATACAAATAGAACTAAATAATCAACTATAATCCCACATAATAAAAATAATAATACAACTAGAACTAAATTAAATAAATTATATAATAACAATAATAAACTATAGTCAACCTGATAAAACAAAATTAAATGAATTATATAACTAAGAATAATAAACTATATAAGGGACATAAATTATAGCCAACATAATAAAAAATAACCTAAATATAACATATAAATACACAAAATCAAAAACAAATTTGATGCCAATTTACATCCACATCAGTGAGAGACATTTTAATCCCCTGTGTGCGGTTTTAGAAAGCCTCATTTGTCACCTTACAGAAGATTAGGTTGCGGCTTGAAATTTGAATTTCTCACTTCCATCCCTTCAATTGCAATTGGCAATGGACGCACATTCCTTCAAAATAGGTGATGGGAAAAATAGCGATGTTAAATTATAGATAATTTTCTCTGACGGTGTTGAATATGAGGGTAATCCTGTGCACCTACATTCTCATGTTTTGAAAAAATCCAAGTTTTTTCAGGCGAGGCTCTCCGACCAGTGCTCTTTACATATGTCGTCTCCTCTTGAAATGAAGTTAACAGTCCTTCCCAATGGCGTGGCTGAGAAGTATTCGCCTCATGTATTCATCTTACAAGGGAACAGGCATTTACTTGTCTGGCATAGATGAAGCCCTAGATATTTTTCCCGTTGCTTCTGAATTACTGTTTGAAGAAGGCATTCAGGCATGTATGCAATATCTGGAAGCAATTCCATGGACTCCCTAAAAAACACTCAAAATCAAGTCTTTGCTATCATCTTCGCAAGTAAGTGTTTCTGCCGATTTATCTGCCAGGCTTGGAATCTCCAACTCATCATTTAGTGGAGAGTTAGAGCTCTTAAAAAAGAAATTGCTAGAAATGTTTTCCATTATATCGAGAAATGAATCCCCTATGATACCTATGACGAGTATGCGGCTTACTATCGAGAAACACCTGATTGAAAATTTCCAAGGCAATGCATTTCCGGCCATGCAAGAGGTATGTAGAGACGCAATTCTAAATGAATTTAGTCATGAAATCGAGTCTATTAAGAATGGTGGAAGTTTGACTTGTGAGAATCTGTTGTGGAATATTTGAATATTTGAAACTGCATTGAAAATGTTTGTGGAAGATTCACAACTAGCTGACAAATTATATAAGGGTGGTACTAGTTTTCCTAGATCATTCTCAGGTTATCTGCTACAAATTTGAGTGGACAGGTATATTGAGAGGAACCTCCTTCAACAATATAATGAAAAATGCATGAAATAACAGAAATAGCAGAAACATAGAAGGAATTTATTGATTGCAGGCCACTTCGAGGGGGCAACCTCCTTTGAGCAAGATCAATACAATAAATTTGTGGATGCCTTCATTAGCCTCAACACGTACTTATATACTAAGTCTAATCTAAACAACTATTACTTTCCATGAATGTGGGATAATACAATATACTCATAGGATAACTTACAAAGCATATGCGTCCAACAACAATATACTAACAAAGTAAAGAGAAGTGTTAAACACAGGTTCCTAACATCCCCTCCCTCTTAGAAAAGCTTTGTCCTCAAAGCTTAAGATGTGGAAATTGTTGCTGAATCTAAAGGAGTGGTTCCCATGTAGCATCCTCTGGTTGCATTCCGTGCCACTGAATTAATACCTCTGTGATGGATCGAAAGCGAAGCTGATGAGTGTGCCTGTTGAGGATTGCCTCTAGCTCCAAAATGATGGATCCTTTGTTATCTAGTTCTAGTAAAATAGTTTGTGCTCTGATGTTGGTGCCAAGAACTTTCTTTAGACAAGAGACATGAAATACTGGATGAACGAGGGAAGGAGGAAGCTCCAATTTATAAGCAACTGACCCAATCTTCTGAAGAACCTTATATGGTCCATAGAACTTTGGAGCCAACTTATGATGCCCTTTGAGTTTAAGGGATGATTGCTTGTATGGCTGTAGATGAAGAAAAACCATATCACTTACTTGAAAAGTGCACTCAGAACGATGTTGATCGGCTTCTTGTTTCATTTGATTTCTTGCCATGTGATGATTGTCCTACAAAATACGAAGAATCTAATCTCAGGTTTAGAGAACCATGTCAACTTCTTGCACTGGTGAACTGTTGGGGGTGTATGGAAGGAGCACTGGTGGTTCCTAACCATAGACTGCTTCATATGGAGTCATTTTAGATGCAGTGTGGTAGGAGGCATTGTACCACCATTCAACGAGAGGGAGCCACTTTGCCCACTGATGTTGTTGTTCTGAGGTGAAGCAATGAAGATAAGTTTCCAAACATTTGTTGATAATTTCAGTCTGACCATTTGTTTGGGGGTGATACCCTAAACTCATCTTCAATTTGGTGCCAGTGTGTTGAAATAGTTCTGTCCAAAAATGACTGGTGAAAGTTGCATCACAATATGAGACAATGGAAGAAGGGATGCCATGATGACGAAAGATCTGGTCCATGAAAATTTGTGCGACTGAGGAGGCGGTATAGGGATGGCTGAGGGCACAAAAATGACTATATTTGAAGAGGTGATCAACCACAACCAAGATCACTGTCTTCCCTCTAGATTTAGGGAGCCCCTCAATGAAATCCATAGAAATATCTGTCCAAATCTATGTAGGGATGGGCAAGGGTTCAAGCAATCCAAGAAGGAGTGTCGTTTCACCCTTGTTGCATTGGCAGGTATCACATTCAGCCACCATATGTTGAATTTCCCTTTTCATTCCCTTCCAAAAGAAGTTACGCAGTGCCCACTCATAAGTTTTGAGGAACCTAGAGTGCCCTACCGATGGAGAAGTATGGAGTTCATAGAAGATAGCTTGTTGAAGATCTATGCTTTGGGGAAGCACCAGACAACCCTTGTATCTCAGAGAAGCACCATCCCAAGAGTAATGCGGTATAGCAGAAGGGTTATTGGCCAACTGCTCGATGATTTGAGATAATGAAGAGTCATTAACATAGCCCTGCTGGATAGATTCCAACCAATTTGGAACATGCATAGAAATAGTTGAAAGAGATGCTTGGTCATCAAATGTGCGAGAAAGAGCATCCGCCACAATATTGTTCTTACCCTTCTTGTAAGTGATCTCATAGTCATAACCCATGAGTTTGCTAACCCATTTTTATTGTGCTAGGGAGGACACCCGTTGTTCCAAGAAATATTTCAGACTCTGGCGATCAGTTTTGATGCAGAAATGATTCCCTAGTAGGTATGGCTGCCACTTCTATACTGCATGCAAAATAGCCATCATTTCCTTCTCATATGTAGAGAGTACTAAATGCTTACTGGAAAGGGCTTTGCTGGTGAACGCAATGGGATGTTCATCTTGAAGAAGAATAGCACCAAGTCCAATGCCACAAGAATCACTCTCAATAATGAAGGTCTTAGAAAAATCTGGCATAGCTAGAATAGGTGTAGTACACATAGCTTGTTTCAATTTTTCAAATGCACACTCGGCAACATGTGTCCATGTAAAAGCATCTTTTTTCAACATAGTTGTTAATGGAGCTGCAATCTTCCCATAATCCTTGACAAACTTGCAATAGTAGCCAGTCAGTCCCAAAAAATCATGGAGGCTCTTGACTATCTGAGGATTTGGCCGATTTTTCATAGCATCTATTTTGGCAGGATCCACTCGAACCCCTTGGGCTAAAACAATATGCCCGAGATACTCCACTTCCTCCTGCCCAAAGACACATTTAGACTATTTTGCATAGAGATGATGATTAGAGAGAAGTTGCAGTACAAGATCCAGATGTTGGAGATGCTCAGCCCATGTTTTACCATAAATGAGGATATCATCAAAGAAGACCAAAATGAATTTCTGCAAGTAGGGCCAGAATATTTTATTCATCAATGCCTGGAATGTGGAAGGAGCATTAGTGAGGCCAAAGGGCATGACCAAAAACTCATAGTGGCCATCATGTGTGTGGAAAGCCCTTTTAGGGATATCATCCTCATGAACTTGAATTTGGCGATACCCAGAATGAAGATCCAACTTGGAGAAAAAATGAGCACCATGAAGCTCATCAACAACAGGAATCAAAAACTTATCCTTGATTGTGATGTGATTAAGTGCTCGTAAATCAATGCAGAGGTGCCATGACCAATCTTTTTTCCAGATAAGAAGAACTGGTGAAGAAAAGGAACTGGTACTAGGGTGAATAATACCTTGCTTCAGTAAGTCCCGAACGAGCATCTCAATCTCTGTCTTTTGGTGAAATGGGTAGTGGTAGGGCCTGATGTTGGGAGGAACGCTTCTAGGAAGGAGCTGAATATGATGGTCCTCTAGTCATGAAGGTGGCAATCCCACTAGTTCAGCAAAGACACATGCATATCTATCCAAAATTTGTTGTACATCCGAACGAGTAGTGGAGACCGCTGATGGTTGCATCTGAATGGAATGGAGTTGAGTGATGACACCATGTGAATTCTTCTTAAGGAGATTTTCCATGTGATGTGAACTAATGATGCTGAGAGACCCTAGTTGTAAGCCCTTCAATGTGTGTTTTTTCCCATTATCTGAAAACTGCATCCAAAGTTTAGCAAAATCCTGTAAGATGGGTCCAAGTGTGCGTAACCATTGAGCGCCCAAAACCACATCACATCTGCCTAAGTGAAAGGCAAACATGTCAGAGCACAGGTTATAATCTCCAATAGAGATACACACATTGTGACACTTCCCTTTGCAAGGTAATGTGCCCCCATTGGCAATCATGACTTCAAAGCTGGAGCAAGGATGGATAAAACAATCAGCCTGTTTGGTGATCCGAGGGTTAATGAAGTTATGAGTGCTACCAGAATCAATGAGTACTGTAAGAGGGAGCTTCTTGAAGTAACCCTTGACCCGCATGGTTTGTGGGGTAGTGACTCCTGCTAAAGCATGGAGAGAGATCTCTGGGTGGTTTTCCTGAGAAGTAGGGTCAACAGGTGGCTACTGAGTTTCAGCCTAATCATCTACTATATCTTGAGCATCTTCATAAACATCAGTTGCAAGCAGAGAATCCACATCTAAGAGATAGATCTTTTGCTCAACACATCTATGTCCCCGAGTGAATTTCTCATCACAATTATAACAAAGCCCTTTTTCTCTACGTGCCCGCATCTCTACTTCAGACAAATGCTTGATAGGAGTTGTTCTAGGAGCTGGCGTGATTGGAGGTCTTTGGGAAACCATATTTCTGAATAGAACAAAAGTGGATTTGGAGCACAATTGAGCTATATCTTGTCCTCTGCCAACTTAGCCAGCCCTAGGGATTCCATCATTGTTCTAGGATGGAATATTTTAACCTCAGATCGGATTGCATCCTTTAAACCACTGACAAAAAAACTCCTGAAGAATTCATCAAACAATCCTTCTGTGTGATTGCCCAGTTTCTCAAATTCTATCTGATATTCTCTCATAGTACTAGTTTGGCGAAGTTTAGTGAGTGCTCCTGTGAAGTCATCAAAAGCACTAGGGCCAAATCGTTGCAAAATGAGTTTGCAAAAATCTATCCATTTTGGCTCTTCATGAGCCTTGATGTACTAACAGAACCATTGAAGGGCTTCATGTTCCAAATGAAAGGATGCAAGTGGGACTTTGTGGACATCAAAAGTATTATGCAGACTGAAATATTGTTCTTCCTAGTATATCCATCCAGTCAAATCATCACCATTGAAGCGAGGAAAATCAAGCTTCGGCCCACGAAAATTACCAGAAGAAGAGAACCCAGTGTTTGCAGAAGACTCTAGCTACCGTCTATTATTCATGGCTGAATGCTGAAGATTAAGGCCAAGAACATTTTCCTCCAGATCTTGGAGTTTGGTCTTGAGGGTTGCAAGTTCATCCTCCATGTTTTTTGCTCCTGTACGAGTGACAACCATAGGCAGGAGATTTTTTTTTTGGGAATGGGTAGAAAAACAAAAATAAAAACTTTTTTAGTAAAGGAAAATTTGGATTTGGTAAAAACTCTGATGGGTAATTGGGGTTTGACTAGGTTTTGGACACTTTCTGAGGGACAGGGAAGCAGAAAATGGGGATTTCAAAAGCGGGGTGGAAGAATGGGAAAATTTGTCCAAGAGGGACAAAGGAGCAGAAATAGGAAATGAACACTATGGCAAAATTTGAAGGCTATTGGGTGAGAATAGAAGAAGTTATGGCAAACCCTAAAAATAAACAAATGTGGGATTTTTGGCTTCGATAAGTGGAATTTGGGATAGGTTCCTTAAGGAAGGAAATATGCAGAATGATATTCCAGGGGTTCTAGTGAATTTTGAGAGGAAACGGAGCTAAATCAAGGAAGATATGGAAAAAAATAGATTTTTTTTTAGAAAACAATCTGCAAATGGCTCTAGACAGATTCAATCTGCGATTTGTCAGATGGCAATAGATATGGGCCCTAGGTATGTTCGGCTTCCTAAAGGTTTAGGGGATTCACTTAGCTACCAATGATGTCTAACAGCTTGCGTATTGGGGTAGTACCCCTCACTCCATGGCTCAGGTAAAACTGATAACCGCTTTGCCACAAACGACAGCTCTTGGTTAACCTCACGAATGGGAACTAGTCAATCAGGTAAGGGTCGTTGCCCTTTTCACTGGTAGATCCTCTCAATGGGCTAGCTACTTTGGGGTTCCTGTGGTACTCCTCAATGAGTTTTAGGGCTATGCCTAGGCACTTCCCACATTTAAGACGATAGGGATTATTCCCTGATCCGAACCTGTAATTGAAATGAACAATACAGATGCAAAAAAAGAACTACTGCAATAATCACAATGCCTGGAGGCCACTGCGAAAGAAAATTTAGCAAAATTCCACCCAACGAGCCCAAGAAAGCGCTTTGATACCAGATGAGAGGAACCTCCTGCAACAATATAATGAAAAATGCACGAAATAATAGAAATAGCAAAAACACAGAAGGAATTTATTGATCATGGGCCACTTCGAGGGGGCAACCTCTTTTGAGGAAGATCAATACAATAAATTCGTGGATGCCTTCATTAGCCTTAACACGTACTTAAATACTAAGTCTAATCTAAACAACTATTACTTCCCATGAATGTGGGATAATACAATATACTCATGGGACGACTTACAAAGCATATGCGTCTAACAGCAATATACTAACAAAGTAAAGAGAAGGGTTAAACGCAGGTTCCTAACATATATGAAGGGTTTGGGAAATGGGGATGTGATTGCTCTCAAGTCTTTCTGAATTTCTTTTCTGAGAATGTGGGTACCAGTTATGGCATATCATATTTGTAATTCGGTTGGTTACTCCAGATCATTCAATGGTTCATCTCTAGCATACCCTGAAAGATTTGTAGAGGGTGTTACTAAAGTGGTAGGGACAATTCCACTTGATGACTAGAAAGCACTATTTATGTTTTGGAGAAACTCTTATCAAAGATTTGATACCTGAGAGAAGGAAGTTTTTCAGTGGTGGATTGATGCAATATGGTTAGCAGTGACCAGTGTAAATAAAATTAGTCTCGCAACTGAGTGATGGGTAATGAAGAATTAAATGAACTTTACATTTTGGTATTTAGTTTCTAGTTAGATTGTTGCAGGGCTGATTAATGACATGCTTTTTCATTGGAGGGCTTGCCAACTGAAATTAGGGTAGGTAATTGAAAATAATTTACCACATAAAAATAAGTATTTTACCTTTTCCCATTCACACAAACATTATGCATCATTTATAGATTTATTTTTTCATGTGAAATATTAAGAACTTAATCTTCTATTTTAGGGGACAATGTGATTACTTTGATACCTATTCAACCATTGAAAACATTATCTGATTTACAAGGGAGGATCCTACACTATTTCATATCATACCAACATCAAGTAGATTAAACATGGCACTTGATTATCCTTGGATTGAATAATACCAAGCAATTATATCTATATTACATCAATGCATTAAATTTATTCATAAAGGGGAAAGTAATTAAATTTCTTCACAAAATAAACAATGGACATCCAAATGTCCAAATAATTAATATAAAGCATGCAACTCATAATATAAATTTTGAAATGTAAGTATAAAGCACGTGACTCATAATAAGAACGTCTCTAAGATATAAAACATAAGTGTATATAATGTCCAAACATAAAACATGTGACTCATAATAACAACATCTAGATATAAAAGTTCATGTGACTCATAACATGTAACTCATAATGTCCAAATGTACAAATTTAAAACATCTGAATCATAATAACAACTCATAAATGTCTCTCTCTATGAGTGGATTGAACCTCACTCTGTCTCGAGCTGTGTCCTGATCCCTAATTGGAGCCCTCGACTGATCCATGACCTGAGCGTTGTACTGAGTTGTGGGTCGGGGTCTACACTTGAAACACCATAAAATTTTCAAATTCTATATATATACACACAAATATAATTTTTTTATTTTAAATAAATAAATAATACTTGACAAATCTAAATTACCTGACATACACAGTCTACATCATGTAGAGGAGTCTCAATAGAAGGATGACTTGATCCTACAACCTATATATGACGTGTTCATACAATATATAAGCATATGTGTATTTAGTTAGAAAACTTGTACACTTGATGTCTGTATATGTAGAAAGTTAGCTTGATATATGTGTACATTTAAATCAAACTTATATGTACATGTGATATATAGACCTGGTTTTCAAATACCTCATGATGATGACTAGGATCGCCAGCATGATGTAAATCTCCATTTCCAGGTTGTAAAACAGTAGCTTGTGCCTAATACACATATACATTTAAGATTACAATCAAGAGTCAGAGCTTCAATGTATGTGATTTAATTTAAAATTGAACTTATAATTTTTAAATATATAATTTATGAATTTAGATTATAATTTTTAAATAAATTATACCTCAACTGTACCAGCAAAGGCCCTCCTAATCCCACTGAGGTCAGAATCATGGAGAGACAATGATACACATGTAGATGGTGCAGTCTCAGTGATGAAAAGAAGCCTTCTATACTCACCTCCCATTACATCATACACAATAACCTCAACCTCAGGACCAACTGGAACATGTGGAGGGGCGAAGCCTATAGGACCAACTAGAACATCCTGATGTCCCCCCAAACCCTGTGAACTTAACTCACCATGGCTCCTCCGTCTACCAAAATATCACTCGAGATGTGAGGATATAGCATCAAGTGGGATCCCAAACTCATCGCTGATGAACTGGTATGAATCTAATGAATCACTGGCTAGGCATCTAGTCATATTCCACAAAGCACTCTCTCAACTAATCTGTACCGCATCATGTGGCGATGGTATATCAGCACGAATGTAATGATCTAAACAGCTGGTCGATGTGGCCTCAGTGGATGGAATATCAATCCTCGGGCATAACAAATATCTACCAACATGATCGGATGACAACTGATCAACCTCAATGGCAATAGTCATCATGCTCTAAAAAATCGTGCATCTTGAGGGGGTTAATATTGGTCGGGCGACATTTACTAGTTCCACACGCTTTGGAAGAACCAAAAGGTGTGGGCCAACTAAGGACCTCTTGTTCTAAAGAGGTGGCGCATCTGGTCTTCTATACTCAGGTCCCTCTACAAACCTCCCTTTCCCCTGACCAGCATGTTTAGGGAAAGATGTATAATTGACAAATAAATGTAAATGGAACTCTTCATATAATTGTTCGCAAAAATATAATGGCAACTCATCATTGTTTGGCCATTTGTGATAAGCTGCCAAAAACCTAGGATAGATGAAAGGACCAACAACTGCATCCACACAATTGGTGGGAGAATATCCTCTCACTCTCTCTTTTCCCCTATAAGAAGGGAACATGCTGAGGACATTATCTACTATAACCAGCCTAGAAATAGATAGCCATTTCTCCTGGCCGACAACACTCTAAGAAAGCGATGCATAAAACTTGTCAACACTAATCCCATCATAGGGATTGTATGATCAAACGACTTTGATCATACGTGTTATCTCATCTCTAATCCTAACCAACCTGTCTCTATTTGACAGGTTCAGTTTTATGTGTATTGTATTATTGAGTTCATCCAAACCTTTTTCAAACCTCTGAATGGTCTCAGCATAGAACATAGAATTATCACGATTGTCAGGTTAACCTGACTGATGTGACTGATATGAAGATTGGTCATCTATGTGTCTAAATTTATCTGTAACATGATAATTAAATTTTTTGTCAAACATATTGTATGTCACGATGTAAATAAACCTGCATATAAATTTTCCAACTACTACATACATCTTTAAAAAATCCATGATATAAATGCACACGTGCTTCTCAAATAAACCTGCACCTTACATGCTTGCAAATACATAAATAATAGGCCTATCAACCAATCTGAATCAACCATAAAACATAGAACTAGGAATGCATAGAAACTCCAAATTTGAAATCACATGTAGCATGTAGCATGTTGACATGACAGCCATAGGAATTTATATAAATAAGATTTTATCATAATTCAAAGCCATTGGAGTAGAGCGAAAAGCAACTTTTCTTTTGAGTTACATCAATGTCCTCCAACCCAAAGGATTCAAGATAATGAAGTTACTGTCAAAGAGAATGCATCAATTCATCATAATATAGTTTTTATTGCCCATCATGTTGAAGCAACAAAAATTACAGTTGGATAGAAAGAAATAGAAAAGTCATTTGTCTTGGAGTAGTTTATGGTACATGAGAAATTTTAGCGACAAACATCACAACTTCAGTTTGTAAAATTGAAAAAACTCATAGAAATGGTATATTAGCTCTCCATCAATGAAGAATCATATGTTCAAGATAAGTTTTCTCAAGAAATTTCACAAACTATGCAAGTTGAGGGAAGTCAAATCCAATCAATCATAGTACAAATAAATTTGAAGGCTATATAAGATGTAATTCTTGCACCAAGAGATTTAGGCTCGCATTTGTAGCTTCAAATTATGAAGCATCAAAAAAAGCACTAACAATTGGAATTAACACAGTTGCAGATCAAGTGCAACTATCACAACCATCAAGCAATGATGATGATTAAAAAGGAACAGAAGCATCTCAACATGAAGATTAGCAGCTTAAAAATAAACAATTAATGATTTGATAAGAACATAGGAACAAATCTAATTTACATGATAGATTCTCTCATCCATTTGTGTGATACTACTAAAGCACTCATCCATTCTTTGCCATGTAATTGGACAAGTAGATGAAGGTTACATCATTCCAACAGCAATCCAATCTGGTTTTCATGTTGAAGATAAGTGGCCTCTAGATAGAGATAGATTTTTTATAGAAGGCTAAGGAATCAAGTTCTTACTGATTATTTGGTGCAATGGAAAGATCTTCTTGTAGATAATTATTTGGAATGAAATTATGCTATTTTACACTTAATTAAAGAATGACTATCTTCGAAATTAAAAATGGCTAACCTGTGAGCTTGGGCCATTTTCATTATTGGTTGTAATTAGATCAGAGTTTAAATGCCCTCATTCTGCCATAAAAACATATTCTATTTTGAATCCTAAAAATAATATCTTAGTTTTTTAGCTACATTTTCATTTCTAGAACAGTAAGTTTCAAAATTTTGGAATCTAATTTGGCTCATAACAATCATGCTTTTGATAAATTGACACATAAACCCAACAATGCACCCAATTTTGGCACCACCTAACTCACAACTACCATTTGAGTTGGAAACCGATGCAAGAGATTATGCTACAGGGATTGTTCTATTGCAAGGAGCTTAGGTGGATTGCTATCATTTTGAACCTTTTCCATGGAGCAAATTTGATGTATCTTACATATAATAAAGAATTGCACAAACTAGTCCAAGCAATTTATATATAGAATCACTATATGATGGGTACATAAACCTTTCTTCACACAGATCACCAACCTCTTCAATACTTCCAAACACAATCAAAGATGTAGCAAGCAAGTTATTACAAATGGATGGTTTTTAAGGAAAATTCCATTTTACTAACAAGGAGGTTGATATGTTGTCTAGATCATATTTTGATTTCATCTTTGGGAACAATAACTTATCTTGAACTATTTGTCCATGAAGCATATGATGAGGAGTATGCACAAGTTGAATATTTTCAAGAGATACATGAGCTCAAGTGCAAGGGGGAAAGATGTAATTTTTTACAAAAAAGACATCTCAAAGATGAGGTACTCTATAGTAGTTGGAGTCATAAGAAGGTATATTTCCTTGATCTAGAAAAAAAGCATTTGACAATCTAGAAAAGGCAAACTATATTTAACATTCTAGAGTATTATATATGTATATATATCTAGTGTATATTGTTTACTTCTTTAACCATGTTATTCCCTAGCATTTGATGGGAAAATTTGAATGGATAACCTTACAAGGGATAAAAGTGCATGTCCTGCATTGTTGTAGCACTTGATTTGACCTGTTTTATGTGTGAACTGACTCCCACCCAGCAGCCATCAGCCACTTGCTACTTCTGATCACCACAACCTTTCCAATAACTTATGCACAAATTCTTTCTTGAATGGTTTCAAATTGTGATTAATTTTCCATTACCACAACCTTGATAAAAACTTGTGCACAAAATTCAATAAAGAAGAATTTATACACAAATTCTTTCTGGAATGATTTCAAATTTTGATATTTTTTTAAGCTTATATTGTGTGGATGAAATTTGATGTTCCTTGTAGTTTCCTATTGCGTCATGGTATAGGGTAGGTGTGGCTCATTTAACACCCTCATATCCATTCAGATTCATAGATGTATTGATGGATATGAGGGAGGATGCTGGCAAAGGTTGTGGAATTTGGCTTTACACCAGCGAATTGCATTTGCTTTAAAATTTCTAAAGACTTTTCAACAAATCCATTTTGTGCATATCCTACAATCATTGTAGTCCATGAGACCACATTTGTGCATATATTGTGGGTTTTTGTCAGATGTATCAGTTGCAAGTGCCTTGACAGACCTGTATAAAAAATGTGGAAGCATAGACATGATGCCTAAACTCTTTTGTGCATATCTTGCAGTTCTTTGAGGTATTTTGTCAAACAGTTCACGTGCCTTCTCTACACTTCCACATTTTGCATACATGTCTAGGAGGGTTGTTACAAATACAACATCTATCAAATTTTGTACCCATTCACAAATTTTAAACAAATTTTGTACCCATTCAAAAATTTTACCCATTTTGCACATTGAAATTAGAGACATACATACCCATTTTACTTGCATACAATCATATAAGGTGCAGGTTTATTTAAAACACTTCTATACATCATGCCATACAAAATGTTTGACAGAAAATGTCAAGGTAAAGACGGCATACTTGGTTCAAGGTGATGAGACTGTTACAAAAGGTGGCGGGGATGCCCTTCGCGCGAAAACTTTCAAACCCTACCACTATTGCTATCGAAAAATGGCCACCGTGAAATGTGGCAATTTCATTTTTTTTGGTTTTTAATTGCATGATTTCGGGTGAAACCATCTCGCCCGCTATCGACTTGCTCGAAAATATCTTACCACATATGCACCACGCAACGGCCACGTGTTTTCGGGTGAAATCAACTCGGGCGAGTCAAACTCACCCAAAAATGATCCATTCTAAACTGTTTTGTTGGCCGAAAGTGTGGAACAGCTTTGTGCTTTTACCCTTTAAATCTGGCATGTCTTTGTGTTACTCGTGTTGTTAGATTTTTGTCCTTTTGATGTTCTTTGTTTGTTTTGATGCTTGGCCTAGATGTTTAGCCAACCAATGCTTTCTAATTGTTTTTATGTACTTTAGTGATTCTCCTATTATATTGTATTGTGTTTCTATGTAAGGGATTGGGACCCTATTACCACCTTATATAATAAAAAAATACATTCTGGTAGACCCCCAAAGACATCAATTTCTACACAAATTCCGTAAAAAGAAGTAAATCTACATTCAGAAGTTATTTCAACAATTTTGACAATCTTTCTAATAGAGTTTCTTATTGATTTAAATGATTCTTCCCACCAAAACTAGATAGTAAAAAAATAGGTTGGTCCCAAAATAGAAATGGAGTTGGGTATCTCCTCCCTTGGATCAAATTGTCATCATAATACTTCATAAAAAGATTGCTTCTTTCCATGAACTAGGGATCTTTCTTGAAGATCATTTATTTGTCTTTTATTTCAAGTGAAAATTTACCAAGAAGAATCTCCTCCCGTAATAGCAAATCTCTAGCTTTTGACAAATTAATAGAAGCTAATTATTGTTTATCTATGATTGGGTACCCTTGGGAAATGACCAAAATATTAAAAAACATACATATTAATATGTATAAGAGAAAAAATGTTATAATTTTGAATGATGTTTTGAGCTCCAAATTTAACCTTTAGAATTTGCTCCTTCTTATTAACAAAACCACCTTTTTTAATAGGAAAAGTAGCCTCCATTTTTTTCCTCTAAGATTTAGTTATACTTTTAATGATATCACTCAAAGTCCTTTTTGAAGAACTTTGGGATCAACCTCTTGAAGAGTGATTCCCATGTCGCCATTCACATAGAAAAAAACTAGCAACACACTTATGTAAACTAAAATCATCATTGGAAAACTATGGTTCCCCCAAACACCTACTAATTAAGGAAAGTCAAGGTACCCACCATTTGATGATAGGAAGCCCCAACACCATAGCTATAGAGAAATATATCTTTTAGAACCTAGGCCCTCACAACTCCTACTTGTGCAGCCACAAGTTCAATCAAGCTCCCTTGACTCTTGGGCAATGCCTCCACCTCTAATTTAATTAATATATTAAGATTAAGTGGAGTAATCCACTTAATTTAGTTAATTGGCTATTTAATCATTATTAATTAATTGGGACAGTTCACTTAAAATAAAAATATAGATGTATAAATTTATTTGAAGAAGATTTATTTTCCACACTTAAAACATTAAAATAACAAATGAGTCAAATTATAGCCGACATAATAAAAAATAATGTAAGCAGAACGTATAAATACACAAAATCAAAAGCAAATTTGATGCTAATTTGAGGGAGACATTTTAATCCCCTGTGTGCTGTTTTAGAAAGCCCCATTTGTCACCTTACAGAAGATCAGGTTGCTGCTTGAAATTTGAATTTCTCACTTCCATCCCTTCGATTGTAATTGGCAATGGACGCACATTCCTTCAAAATAGGCGATGGGAAAAAAAGCGATGTTAAATTACGGATAATTTGCTCCGACGGTGTTGAATATGAGGGTAATCCTGTGCACCTACATTCTCATGTTTTGAACAAATCCAAGTTTTTTCAGGCGAGGCTCTCCGACCGGTGCTCTTTACATATTTCGCCTCCTCATGAAATGAAGTTAACTGTCCTTCCCAATGGCGCTGCTGAGAATTACATAAAATGTATTCGCCTCATGTATTCATCTTACAAGGGAACAGGCATTTACTTCTCTGGCGTAGATGAAGCCCTAGATATTTTTTCCGTTGCTTCCGAATTACTGTTTGAAGAAGGCATTCAGGCATGCATGCATTATCTGGAAGCAGTTCCATGGACTCCCCAACAAACACTTAAAATCAAGTCTTTGCTATCATCTCCGCAAGTAAGTGTTTCTGCTGATTTATCTGCCAGGCTTGGAATCTCCAACTCATCGTTTAGTGGAGAGTTAGAGCTCTTAAAAAAGAAATTGCCACAAATGTTTTCTCTTATATCGAGAAAGCAATCCTCTCTGATACCTCTGAAGACTATGCGGTTTACAATCGAGCAACACCTGATTGGAAATTTCCAAGTCAATGCATTTCCCGCTACGAAAGAGGTATGTAGAGACGCAATTCTAAATGAATTTAGCCTCCAAATTGAGTGTATTAAGAATGATCAGCAAAGTTCTACTGGGAAAACGGAGTTGGCTTGTGAGAATCTGTTGTGGCTATTAGACGTTACTAAGCTTTCCAATTTTGGAATATTTCTAACTACATTGAAAATGTTTGTCGAAGATTCACAACTAGCTGACATATTAGTGAACAACTGTACTTTTTCTAGATCATTCTCAGATTATCTGCTACAAATTTTAGTGGACAGGTTTATGAAGGGTTTGACAAACGGGGATATAATTGTTCACAAGTCTTCCCGAATTTCTTTTCTGAGAATGTGGGTACCAGTTATGGCATATCATATTTGTATTTTGGCTGGTTATTCTAGATCATTCTCTGGTTACTCTGAAAGATTTGTAGAGGATGTTCCTAAAGTGGTAGGGACGCTTCCTCTTGATGACCAGAAAGCACTATTTGTGTTTTGGACAAACTCTTTTCAGATATTTGGAATCCGGGATAAGGAAACTTTTCGGATGTGGATTGATGCAATATGGTTAGCAGTGACAAGTGCAAATGAAAAATTAAACGTGACTTAGATTGTTGCAGGACTGATTAATGAAATACGTTACCATTGGAACATGCAGAGTCTTTAAGGAACATTGGGACTCAGTGTTAGCAGTATCACTCATTTTAGAAGCATTATTAATTTGGTTGTTTACTTGGACTAAGATGCGTATGCTGTATATTTTGAAATTTCCAAAATAATATTAAAAGTTGTAAAAGTTGATTGGTGACTGTCAGGGCTCACGGATTAAATTTGACGGTCGACCCTGCCTGTCAAGCAATTTTTTTGTGACGATTATCCATTTAACGCTGCTTTTAAAATACTATGGCATACATTAATATAAATAAAATTATATATAAACCAAATATATATATCATCATAATCCTATTTAAATTTTGACAATTTGTCCAAAATCTCTCCTTTCATATGATACAGTCTTTATAAAATTTTAATTATATTTTACGGCAAAAATATCTAAATATGGCTATAAGGCCATCAAATTCAGGCCCTGGAAGTATGCCCCACCAAGTTATCTAGTAGTTGGTTGCTACGAACAACAAAAGTTTAAAACAATTAAGTATCCTTTCCATTGCATTGATTGAATTTCTAACTTATTTAAAATTTTATTTTCATTTCTAATTTATTTTATTTGTGAACATACAGTATATGTTTCATGAACTCTGTTAAATTAAAAGTTTAATTACAATATTCTACTGTTATAGCACATTTGTTTTCTTCAAAGATAAATTGCACCTATAAGTGAAGAAAGACATATTGTAACTATAAGTTTGGCTCTTATTAATTCTTATTATTTCTCTTAAAAGAGGTGTGGTTGTTGAAACCATAAAGGTCTTTAGAATATGATATCATCGTTATCTCAGAGATATTGGAAAATCTAGTTGGGTTAGTTACATAAGGATGTAAGTAATCAATCTTTGGGCTTTTTTCCTAAGTTGCAATGAAGTTTGTTGCAAATGAATTTTTTTTAGTGTAGAGAATAAGGGCAATGCTGGAAGTTTGTTAATGCTTTATGGGCCTCATGACACGTATTTTAAGGTAGGGGACAATAAACCACTTTTTCATATTTTTTACAATAAGGATTGTAAAATCTGATTGGATGTCTAAATACACTCTCACTTTCAATCACTTTGAGTTTAGAAAAATTCAATGAATCTATTGCATAGAATGCCTAGTTGGGAATGGTTTGCTATTGCATATCTTTATGGTGTTTTTTGTTACTAGTTATTACCAATTGCAAAACTTGCTTTTGTTTATTAAACATGACCTGTTTTAAGTTTACTCTCAATATCAATTATGTGTAGATACTTTAGTTCATATACTAAGTTGACTTTTATTTCTTAGCTTGCCTTTTCGTTCAATAGATTACACGTGTCCATTTTGTGGGAATCAACAATCATTTAATATTATCATAATTAAATTTGACCCTTTTGTTATGAGGCTCCCTACCAATACAAAGCATAGAAGTGGAAATCATGAATAAATCATGATTATTTTTTGACTAGTCATGTTTGAAAGGGTATAACAATGTTGATAATTAATAACAAAATGACAAATAAAACCAATAATGCAACTACAGATAGGAAATATTATATTTACATTGGGAATCCTTTTCAGGAAGATTACAACAACAACAATGCTTTGATATATTATCTAACAAGAATATTACAATATACAAGAGATTTCACTTATGCTAAGTGACATTTTCACCCTTTATCAAATCTGGTAGCCTGCACTTTTAGAGAACCTCTTCTCAATGCAATATACATTCTCAAAGAACCTATTCTCAGTGCAACATGAATTTTTAGGGAACCTATCATCAATACGCCTATGAGTTGTTCTTAACTTGTGATGACTCCAACATGTACCAATTCTAGAAACCTGCATACAACAACATGCACCGTGTAACGTCCCCTTTTTGACACTCATGGTGAGTGTGGGTTCCACTTCTCTAATCTGAAGATGTTTAGTGAGTGAAATGTTAGCATAGGAGTAGTAGATGGTTAGAACTGTAGTTATTGTTTGTACGCTCAAAATCACGACTCGATGGCCTTGGGGGCGGTTGAGTTAGATTTGGCACACACTGACCCTCTCTCCTTGCCACGAGGCAGACCTCCACATCACTCTCGCTCTTGTGGAAGTAGCTAGTTGAAAGGAGGCGAGACATGGGGGTGGTCTTGCTCGTTGGAGAGTTGGACTTTGCAGAGAGGGGTCAGCTAGTCCTAGGGCATGTGTTGATGTGCGTTTGTTTGAATGTGATGTTTTGTGATCCTAGTTGTAAAGATAACTATATCACCCAAAGGGTCACTAGTCACAGTTTTCTTGTTTGAGTTTCTAATGTTCCAATGTTGTGTGGGTTGATTGATGTTCTCGTTGATGTTTTGTTCAAGTTAGCATTGTTGTTCATATAATTGGATGATTGCTTATTGTATCAGGAGTTATCTGAATCCTTCTTATTGTTGTTTGAATGACTGGTTGGTCTTGTTGTTGTCTAGGGTGCATCTCCTCTATCTTGTTGAGGATTGCCTTCAGTCACCCACCTCTAAGTCTAGGGCACATTCGTGAACCAAAAAAAGAGAGAGGTGGTTTAAGCTAACCTTGACTTGACCTAGGGTCTTGACTTAAGGTTTGTATGACCTAAGATTTGACTTTGCATTTGACTTTGTTTTGATTTTTTTGGACCTTGTGATGAAACCAAGGGTTTTGACTTACGTTGACTAAACTTAACCTTGTGTTGGGACCAAGTTTGTAAACCTTCTATGTTGCTAATGTTTTTGTTCTTTTTGGATTTTATATGCATGCAAGCCTATATGAGTGCAAAAGTCTTTTTGTGATTTTTTTATGTTTTTAGAATTCAAAGTGTTTTTTCTTAATCTATGAATTAGAAAATGTATGCAATCTATGATGAAGTTACCTAATGCAATGTAATGTATGTTTTTGTTTGTTTTCTGAATATGTGGGTCAATCTAATCTAAGAAAGGCAATTTCTTTTAATCTATGAACTTTGGAAAGGGAAACTAATTTAACAACACAAATCTACTTAGCCTATCAAGGAAAAAACAACATGTATTTACTTATCCCAAGAGCAAAGTTTTGATTATCTAATTACCATGAAATGAAAAAAGCATGAAAGAACCTAGAAATATGTGAGCCCCCACTACCCTCATAAATCCTTATCTTGGCAACCTCTAATCCTCTTGTAGCAGCGAGGTGATCCTCTTGGTGATGACAAGAAAAGAGAAGCAAAAGAAACTTTGAAATGAGTTTAATAAGAGCTTGACAAGCATTGTGGCTTGTGATGTGAGCAACGTATGGATGCAAAATGATCTTCTATGAAAGCTAGATGAGACAACAAATAAAAGCAAAAGGCTCATATGTCTTGTATAAACATGAGAATGCTTGATTTGGAGAGAAATAACCTACAAGAGTTGTGTGCACAAATGAAATTGCCTCCCAAAAGGGGGAGCTTTGAAGTTATGCAACAATGAAAGCTTTCAAGCTTTGGAAAAGTAAAGAAAGAAATGAAGAAAGAGGCTCAAAGGCCTGTGAAGAAACTTAAAAAATCTTGTGAAGAAGGGAAGAACATTCTCCAACTTGGAAAATAATGAAGAGGGGAGGGGTATTTATAGGTTTGAAGAAGAGATTAGAGGTGAAGAAGAAGAAGATTTAACTCAATTTGATTGAAGAGTTAACTTTGAATAAGGGATTAGAGGTGAAGAAGAAGAAGAGTTAACTCAACTTGATTGAAGAGTGATCTACCTATTAATAACTTAGCACTCAAGAAGAAGTGAAGAAAAAAAATGCATGAGTTGATAACTAAAATTGAAAAAGAGATAAATATCCATGCTTGAGTACATGAAATAGTTAGCTCAACCTTAGGGACAAAATTCCATGTAAACAGAAGCAAAAACGGGTGAAAACTAAGCTATTTTTGGTCAAAAACTTGAGTTTATTCATGGTTAAAAAGATGACTAGGTCACCCATGGGTCTCCCATGGGTCACCCCTTTCACTAGTCAGGGTCACCTAGGAGAGATCATATTGCACAAAGGTAGATCTTGTTGCATAAGGTTCTAGGTGAAAATTGACAGTTAGAGCATGATTTTGGAGGGATAAGGAAGCCATCAAGATCCAAAAACAAGTCAAAATGATGCAAATGATGTGGGTCACCCCTTTCATTAGTGCAAATCACCTAGTAGCGACCCTAAATTTTTTTTTCTGAATTGGTCATAGAACTATCGAGAGCTCCTTCAACACATACAAACTCCTTTATGGGTGCCATTTTTTGAAAGTGCATGATTTTTTGAGAGATACGTAATGGTGTCATTAGTTTTTCTTGAATGTGTCAAGAGAGTATATTTTTAGACCATTTTTCTTGGGGTATCTTGTTGGTCTCTCAAGCCCTAGAAAGTTTGGTAGCCAATTGGGAAAGTTCAATTACAACAAATAGATGAATACAAGGTCTAGGGACTAAGTCGCAAGCACAGGAAATGCAAATTGACAAGTGCCAAAAAGTGTCAAAAGTTGAGAGAGAGAGAGAGAGGAAACAACACAAGAAGGAAGAAAACACACCTTAACCAAGACAATTGTTGCTGAGAGGATGTTATTTCACGCTTACATGTATGTGATAAGGATTGTGAGTCATCATTGGGGTCCTCGTGGAGGCTGTGTGTGATTTTTGTGCTTACATATTTGCCCCTCGGGGATGGTAGTCTACATGAAAGGTAGGTACCATTCCCGAACTAGGCCTTACCTATTGTCAATTTTTCTACAGTTGTACCTACAATAACTAGTATTACTCTAGCATCTAAATATATCAAAACAAATAATGAAAACTAAAATGACCAAACATACCATAGATCAATGAGTTTGCCTAGTTATTTGTTTTTGTCGAGGAGACCTATAGGTATGAAAGCAGGCAAAATGAGAGCATGAAAGATGCATAAAAGAAATAGAACACATGCTAAGATAGAGAGAACAAATTCTCCTTTTATTGCATATTTTGAAGAACATATTCAATTTTTAGGGATTTTTGATCTTTTACGATTTTTTTAGTTTTTTAAGATTTTTCCAATTTTTATGTTTTTCTGAAGATCTTGTGAAGGTTTGATCTTAACGTTCTCTAAGGTCTTTGAGAGACCTACATTTATTAAAGAGATTTATACCCTTGCCCCTTGCATTGGGAGACTTGCACACCTAAGTGCACAATTTTGTTATTTTGACTTGTTGGAGGAGTGCCTTGTGCCCAGACACTATTTTATACTTATTGTTATAAGATCTGATTTTGATGAGATCCATACATAGCCTTAGTCGACATATTGTACTTCACTTTCCCTCTTGTGCATATGGTTGGCTAGAGCTTTTATTTTTCTTATGAGAAGACATACCTAAGATGATCACATACAGATGATGCAATTTGTTTTTTTGTCTTTTTCTAATATGAACGATATACAAATGCAAGAACATAAGCAATGCTGAAATAAAAATTTTACTTCTATGAATGCCATGAGTTATGACATTGACTAAATATTGCTTTGGAACTCTTTTTCTGATTTTGGTATGAATGCATTGTGGAACAAACAATATGACCGCTCTTTAATATGATTTTGGTATGAAGGCTTAGACATTAGTTGAAATTCATACTCGACTTGCTACTTGTCGAAGTCATTAATAGAGTTCAACATCTATCATATTTAATATTTACACACTTGTATTATGAAAAATATTTCTAAATAAAAGAAGGTATTCTTGTGAAGATAACTTATATATTCAAATATCATTTTCCTTAATACTGCCATTGACAAAGTATTGGTTAAACTTAACCATTTTATAGACTACTCATGACTATTCTTAGTCGTGGATAGAGCTTATTAAGGACTGTGGTAATAGTAGCTTATCACAGACTATCTTTATCTTTCAATTACATAAGTAGTGTATACCTTTTGGTCTCGCACCCATATATAAAGTTAGCTGGCAAAGCTATATCACTAAACAAATTTAGATGCATTGGGTCTAGACTATCATCCTCTCATAGAGAATAGAGCCCATCTTGACTTTATATAACTGAGGTAACAAATAGTAGACAAGGACCTCAATCTTTTAGTGGATGAAAAATAATAACATTCAACAATCGATCTTTATCTCCCATAGATACATCTTTTCTAAGCAACCTTAACAATAGTCGATCATAGTTAACTTAATCCATGTTTAATAGTCATTATTAAAATAGAGCTAAGGAAAATGGTTGGTCTTTTGGCCTTTACTGAGGCATAGAAGTATATTCATTCAACTCGGCTTCTTCATAAGAAAGAATAATGTTATATGTTTCTCATCCTAAGAAAATAAAATAAAATAATCTCGGCCATTCATATCAGCCTCTACAAGCTCAAGAAACAATTTCACCGCACATGAATATATGCATATAGTGGCTGTTACAAAGGTAACCTTTCTTTTTGTACGCTTCCTATTATGGATGGCTAAAAGGAAACTAGTAAAACTCTAAGGCACAAAGAGAGCTTATTTGCTAAATGTTATACCACATCTAGTAGATGATAAGATAGTTCAAGGTCTAGTTTCAATATGAATACAAGTTTGACAGGAAAACTCTTGGCCTCAAATTGTTGTTGGCCCAACTGGCCTTTTAAATGAATGATCATAAACAAAATCTTTTGACCTCAGACAGCTACTGATTCAGGTGAATTTATAAACCAAAGGACAAAACAAAGGCTTTTGGCCTTTACATAGGTGCAAAGATATGCACAACCAAAATGTCATTCATTGATTTAACTAAGTTCAATGTTCCTACATTTTCATTCAACTTCAATGATGAGATAAATAAAATACTTTTAGTTTAACCAAGAATCAAAGTGAACCTATTTATGCAGGTGCAAAATGGCTCAAGGTTATTGCTCTGCATCCACTACGCTTCTGCATGTGGGTGTATGAGCTAAATTACTTCTTTCTTGATGTTCAAACCAAGCCTCTTCCTAGCTATAGCGTGTCTCTCCTTTCTATTCCATTGATTCTCCCCCTTTTGAATTTGAGATTCAATTTTAAAACAAAAACACCCAGTCCTTCTCTTCCCCACACCCATGCCTATATGCCAGAATTAAGGGAAGTGATTATTCCCCCTCATCCCTCTAATAATATAGATGTTCGGGTAGTGGGGGAAAGTTTTATTCCCACTACTCAAAATTTTTATAAGAAGGAACAAACATCTTGAGACAATAGTTTATTCTCCCTATGCTTGGGAGTAAAATAATAATATGAATATATACATCATAATAATGATAATAATAATAACTAAAAAAATATTAACCTTAAATAGATAAATATTAAATCCAAGGGCCTTATAAGACAAGAGACGTAAACATTAAATTAGGCTCAAAGGATGTATGCCAAATGACAGGGTATTAGCATTGATACATGACCCCATAATTCTTTCAAAACATATGTAATGAGAAATAGTCGTCAAGCTAAGATCACGACTCAAACAGGAGGTGATTACGAATCTTGTTGACATCAAAATGATGAAAGAAATAATAAGAAAATCAAAGGCATACTGATGCAATACAACTACTAAGAACATGTATGGTTCTTAGATGGAAAAATGTGTTGAAATACACCAGACAACTGAGAGGGGGGGCTGAATCAGTTGTCACAAAAACTTAGCTTCATATGAACATCAAACCATCAACAACTTAATTTCTTATAATCAAATTTAACCATGAAAGTATGAAATCATAAACTTAATCACAAACACACATCCGCATAGTAGACACTAGATTTTTTACGTGGAAAACCCTAAAAGGGAAAAACCATGGTGGGTGTTAGCCCACAGAAATATATGAGTTATAACAATACCAAAAATCAAAGGCTCGTTGCTAAAATTACTCATTGCAAATAATGGTTCACTGCCAAAGGGTGGCTCACTGCTAAGGGGTGGCTCAGTGCCAAAGTGGTGAACTGATTAAGTAGCATCTACTCCATACCAGAATTCAGTTCCATTGAAGCACAATATAACTTCTTTGCTCTACTCTTTCACACCTTCGCACTTATCTCTTCATATTCATACTCACACCCTTTTTCACAACTTTATTACATGCTTTTATACAATTCATCAACCTTGGAATGTACGTCAAGGTCGCCATTACATTCATCAACCATTGGAACATTCTCCAAGGTTGGCATTACAAAACATATACAGAAATAGGTCTAGACCTATTACAAAATTTAGCTAAGGAAAGATGTAGAGAAGTATGATGAACACACCACACCTTAGCTGGGACTCAAATCCAATCCTCCATGCCACAACACGCTTCTACAATCTTCAATGCATCTCTACAAATAGTGAAAATAACCAAGTTGGCCAAGATTGGAGTTAACACTAGGTTTTCTAAGAAAATTCTTCTTTCACAATCAACACTTCTCTTTGTGAACCAAACCAAAGGTAGGAACACAATCAGGAGACATCCACAAGCATATTGTAATCACGAAGAACAACCACACGATCTCTAACCACTTTGTCAAGAAGATCCTTCAAACTAGAGCACAAGAACAACACTGTCAGCTACTGTCATAAAGAAGGGATAGCTTGCAGACTACCAAATCACGAATCATTGGAGTTGAAGGCACTTAACATTATCTAAGACTTATCTCTAGAACCACAGATCAAAATACTTCAATGTGAAGAATGCAGAGCATAACACTTTCTCCCTGTATTTGCCAAACATATAGAAAAAAGTTGTTTTCACTCTGGTGAACTTAACTCACTCATTTCTTCATACCAGAGGCTCAAAATCAAAACATAGCATCTTCAGATGGACTTCTAAATAATTTCCAATCTACAGACAAAGATATTCATTCTACAGAAAATGTGGAGCATTCTTCTAGACTTTTCTTCTGTATGCAATACATTGTTTCCACTACAACTCACTGTTTCCATCGGAGAAGCTAATTTTCTCAATCTCCTCAACATCAAGACTACTTACATAAGTAAATACAAAGCATATTACTCATTACAAGAAAACAACTAGATAGGAGCACAGTTGACACCAATGACAACACAGATATGTTGACATCAATGATAACACCGATTAGGCACATACTTGCAACACAATGATCATTGTATTCACGCGATCTATCACCCTCTCCCTGGTGATGCTCTCCCTCCCTTTCTGGGAGAGGAATAGGTACAACTGTAGTTAGTCCATTTCATCATTTAACCATACGTATAATAACATAATCACATCCAATACTCTTTTCATAATAATAATAATGTAAATAAAATGTATTTTCTAATCTAGCACAATATTACTTTATCCAAAATAATTTCAGCAACTAATTATATGTCTGCATGAAATAAAATCTTAAATATGCTTTCTTTTAGAAGGGGGTGTGACATATCTACAAGTTAGAAATCATCATCCTTGATTATTGTGTCTATATAAAACAAAATTTGATAAATAAGTTCTTTTACATCATGCTTTCTTAAAAAGATGTGGAGATTTTTGGTAACATTCATAGTAATCCTCCCAGGTAGCATTGTCCTCCAAGTACTGGTCCCACTGGAACTTGGATTGGGTAACCTCCCTATTACACAAGCAAAGCTTGCGTACCTCGATAACTTTGAGAGGCTTGATCATGACCACTCTTGGGTCCTGTACCTGAAGAGTATTCCAATCAAGTATATGATTAGATCCTGATATTTATTTTTTAAACTATGACAATTAGAAAACATCATGGATTCTAGCAAGACCTGGTAGTAGAGCTATCTTGTAAGAAACCAGATTAACCACTTCTAGGACTTCAAAATTTCCTACAAATCTTGGTGCTAGTTTGGAAGATTTTCCAAACTTGATAGAACCCTTATGCAGCTTGACTCGTAAGAGAACTTTATCACCTACTGAAAATTGTTGGGATGTACACTTGGTAGCAGCATAACTTTTTTGCCTACCATTTTTTTCAAACAATCTATCTCTGATCAAATTTACTTGTTCTTCAATTTCTGATAGCATTTCTGGCCCAAGGCAAATCCTATCTTCTAGCTTGTCCCATCTTATAGTAGTTCAACACTTTCTACCATACAATGCTTCAAATGGATCCATCTTAATTGTAGAATGATAAGAATTATTATATGTAAATTCAACTAGTGGAAGGTACTCCTCCCACTTATACTGTTGATCCATGCAATACATCCTTAACAAATCCTTGATTATTTGATTAACTCTCTCCATTTGACCATCTATCTCAGGATGATAAGTTGAGCTTATATTCAATTGTGTTCCCAATGCTGAGAACAAGGTCTACCAAAACCTTGAGGTTATTTGTGCATCTCTATCTAAGATTATATTTTCAGGCACTCCATGTAATCTAAAAATTTCTTGTATGAATCTCTTGGCTAAGATGGGTGCCCCATCTGTAAGACTCCCAGGTATGAAATGGGCTACCTTAGTAATTTTTTCAACCACAACAAGAATAGCATCATGTTTATAACATGACATTGGCAAACCCTAGATAAAATCCTTACTAATTACCTACCATTTCCATTTAGGGATATCATGAGGATACAAGAGTCATGTTGGATGCTGATGTTCAGCCTTAACTCACTAACATTCTAGACACCCTACCACAAATCTTGCGACATCAATCTTTATCCCCTTCCAAAAATATAATGGCTTCACATTAGCCAACAATTAAATTGTCACTCTAGCATGATTGGAATATGGCACAGAATGCACTTCTTTCCATACCATGCTTCTCAAATCTCCTTGATTTGGAACATAAATTCGATTGTTATATCTTAAAAATTCGTCAGGTTCAAAATAAAACTCTTCATACCTTGTATCTTGGGGATTTTCTAATAGAGCTTTCAAAATCTATTCATAATATTCATCTTCGACTGATTTCATCAGTACCTAAGCTCAAAAATTGGAGTGCACTAATACTATCCCTGCAATATGCCTTCTATGGCTTAAGGCATCAACCACTCGATTTTCATTTCCCTTAATATAATTAATCTCAAAATCATAGTCAAAGATAAGCTCTAACAATTTTCTCCGTCAAGCATTAAGGTTTGGTTATGTGAAGATGTATTGCAAACCTTGATGGTTAGATTTTAGCTCAACTCACTTTCCTAACAAATAATGCCTCCATACCCAAAGAGCATGCATAATTACTGCTAATTCTATATCATGAGCATAATTCTGCTCATAGGATCAGAGTTTTCTAGACTCATAGGCTACAACTTGATTTTCTTGCATTAGAACTCCACCCAACCCTGCACCTGAAGTGTCGGTCACAACAATAAAATGACCCTCTAGGTCTGGCACTTTAAGAATTAGTGTTGAAGTCAATTTTTCTTTGAGAATGTTAAAGCCCTGTTCTCACTTATTGGTCCATTCAAATCATTTTCCCTTTATTTGCAAGGAAGTGATGGGATGAGCAATTCTAGAAAAGTTTAATACAAACTTCCTATAGTATCCTACCAATCCCATAAAACTTTGTAGTTCATACATATTTATAGGCGCAAACCATTCCAAGATAGCCTTGAACTTCAAGGGATCTACTGCAATTCCCTTTGCAAAAATGATGTGGCCTAAATACTACACTTTATTTTTGAAAGAAAGTACATTTGGATAATTTTCTAAAATGTTTGTTCTCTCTAAGCCTTTGCAAAACTATTTGCAAGTGTTGAAAATGTTCTTCCTCATTATCTAAGTAATCTCTGAGGACGCTATTCATTAAATTCATGAATGCTACTGAGACATTGGTCAATCCAAAAGGTAAGATCGTAAACTCATAATACCCATACCTAGTTCTAAAGGTAGTTTTATGAATATCTTCATCTTTCAGTCTCAACTGATGATAACCTGATCTCAAGTCTATCTTTGAAATCATAGTTGCTCCTCGCATCTAATCAAAAGTGATCATCTGTATGAGGTAGGGGGTACTTATTCTTTATCGTTGCTTTATTGAGCATAAGATAATCTATAGAAAGGCATAGAATACCATCCTTCTTTTTAACATAAATTACAGGAGCTCCCCATGGTGAAACATTGGGTCTAGTCAATCCTTTTGTCAATAACTCCTGAAGTTGAGCTTTTAGTTCTATAAGTTTAGTGGTGGTCATTTGATAAGGTGCTTTGGACAACAGTTCGGATCCTAAAATAATATCAATAGAAAAGTCAAAAGCCCTTTTTGGGGGTAGACTAGGAAGGTCTTTGGGGAATACATCCCAAAAGTCATGGAGAAAAGGGTACTTCTATTGAGGATTCCTTAGACTTTTCCCTCACATGTTTCCATACTCATCTAAGTCATCCACCTTAATTGCAAGCATTTGGTAGCCCTTTCGCCTTGCTCACTTCAATTGCATAGTGGAAATTTGCTTAATTTTCTTCTCACGCTAAAGCCCTTGAATAAGGATGTCATTACCAATATCATCTAGGCACTTCACCAACTTAGAGAAACAATTAACCTTTGCTCTATGTTGCCATAGTCATTTCATCCCTAGGATGACATCATAAGACCCTAGAGGAACTACATACAGATTGACCTATGTGAAAAAAGTGGGTAGGTTTTATCTAGCTTCAAACATATATTGCTCTACTCGAGCTCTTGATTGATTCACATGCTCTACATGTAATGCCCACTCAAGAAAATGTTAGTAATTATCCATTAAATTAAATAATTACTTGAGAAATAATGAAAATAATAATAAGTGAATAGGAGAAACATTTATTTCTTTATTATTTAATAAGCTACAAAATACAAAAAAGTATAGTTGTATTCATTGTAAATTCTCAGTTCTATAGATTTTCCATTCATCCATTCACAATAGGAGAAGATACTTCCTTAGCTCCATTACCTTGCACGGTTAACATATTTGTAACTGCACAAATAAAAACAAACATTAGTTCCACATAGTTCATCAATAAGCATAACAAATAACACTATACTAGCCTAAGGCCCTAAGGGGCCGACCTAGTGTCTCGAGGGCTCATCCATGATGGCCTTGCCTATGTACATGTAGTGCAAAGACTTCATAGTTCAGGACTAGAACTTGCAACCATAGCCATTTAAAATTCAAGAGAATTTAACCAAGACTCTATTAATCATAAATTGCAATCTAATCCATATTGCAAAACTTAAGAAAATTAGGTTGGAAGGGGTTTATGAAGAGCTCAAAGACTATATTAAGCCTTGTTCCTTTATTAAGTATGAATATAATCTTTCGATGAAGGCTAAAAGATAACACTTTCAACACACTAATATGATGATTGAAACCTAAGTAAACAAAACACTAAGAATATTTGACCAATTTGATTAAAGTCAAGACAATCACACATCATCCAAAGCTCATTCCTGAAACCAACAACCATGATCATTTAGTACGATATATTTAAGTCTCTAAAATGATAGTTAGTATGTACTTGCTTCTAGAATACTATTTAGATAATTCATGCAATATCGAAACTACTCAATCTTCGTTACAATAGCTAAGTTTAATCCAATCATGAATTCAAATAAATCTCAAGGTATCCAAAGAGACTAATACATCATTTTAGTTAGAGAATACATATCATCAACACATCCTACATAATTCCCGAAGTCATCAATAATAATTTTTTTCATAATTCATTTATTCAGAAGACAAGTCTTTAAACCATACCAAATACTGCTAACAATCCAAAGGTCCTTTAGACATCTTCTTAATCATAAAATCACTCTAAATAAATCCCTTTCAATGAATTGGTGAAATTACCTCACTTGGTTCTACAAATCATGAGTTCTATTATCTATACATTCCTTACCCTTGAGGAGGATTAACAAATACAATAAATTCGAGCTTAATAATAACTTTGATAATAATGCAAGATACAAGATTAACTATTAATTATAACTGTTGAAAAAGTCTTCATATATAATATTGACACTAATGACAGTGCAACAAACATGTGTACTTATCTGAAAATACATACTATTATTGGGTTCCACATTACTCTTAAGGAACAAAGCAATAATATTAACTAATTTTTAGGTTATCAACTAAACTACTCCTTCATTTGTTTAATACGTCCCATGAAACAAAGACACCTTACTACAAATCCTACTAATTCATTATTTCAAACCTAAGTTCAAACAATGTTAAATCAAGTATAATTTAAAGATTGGATTTCTATCTACTTCTGTTGGCAGGAGACACTGCTCCAGCACAGACTTGTATGTTGTCATTGATGGCAACAAGGCTCAGAGATCTCATCAGCATGACAGGAAGACATAACTCCAAAAGGTCCTAGTAGAACTCAGATCCGGTTGACAAAAATGACTAAGTATGAGCAAGAAACAAAGTAAGGGATAGAAAGTGGATCAGTGTGCTTCCGTAAATGAAGACATGGAAATACGGCTTAGGTATAATGTTCATAGTTGTTTGGTGTTGTTATATTCTAGTGATTAAGTCTTGACTTCCTTCGGAAGTTATTTGGAGAAAATGTCTAAGTCTGGAAGAACAGAGGTACGATAGGAACGGTGTATAGTGCAGAGTAAAATGGTTCGCATTCCTCCGCAAGTGCATATTTTGTTCTATGGTTTTGAGGCAACTAAGAGATATGTCATGAATACCTAAATCCAAGATTATAGCCTTCAAAGTTTAATAGATCATACTCTACAAGCTCTCCAGTATCAACTTCTAGTTCAACAGTATTCCTCTGTGACAGAGCAGCAGTTTCATGATCCGCATTTTGACATGCAACAGTATTTTGCTCCGTAGTTCTGGAGGTATGTCAAGTGGTCAGTAATGAACATTGGATATGAATTGTGAGGTCCCATTTGATCCGCGGTGCGAGTTGTGATGTGACAGATGAAACTGTCAAGTATGTTCTTAAAGAACAGGCCAACTGGTATGTTAGATCCTTATGCTAAGAAGATATAGAATTTGGATAATCAATCTAAGTGCTCATATGATTGAAGCTGACCTATGTGAAGACTTGTACTCATTTGTATGAGTTTGCATTGTAGATTGTTTACAAGATCAAGCCGACATAGTATAACTATTTATTTGCACGTTTCATAGTTTGGATGCCGACCTGATTATGGATCAAATCATAATGCAGATATATAAGAGTGATGAATTTTGGTTGAGCTAATATAGAGTGTGTGTGATCGATGTGAGCATGACAATAGCAAAGAAGAGATAGAAGATTAGTGATGAAGAAGACTCAGGATTCAGAATTTAGTTACTAATGACTGCACCCTGTCATACTAATAGATGCTTTTGTAGTATTCATATTTCCTATATAATTTCACTTGTACTTGGCAGTGAGCCACCCTTTAGGGTTTAATATCTCTCATTGTAATCATTCTAGGTTTAGGGTTGAGGTAGTGAGACTGCTAGACCTAGTTGTACTTCATGGTAGTGAGCCAGTATGTTCTAGGCCCGTGGAGTGACCAAGCTTGAACATCACCATTTGTAAAAGATTGCAATATATTTTGAGAGCTAATCCTCTTCGTGGTTTTTCCCTCTTTGGGTTTTCCATGTAAAAATCTTGGTATTCATGTGTTATGTCTTTGTGGTTGTTGTTCATTTGTTTAATCTTATTTCATATAATTAAATTTGGTAAATGGATAATAGAGAAAGTGCATAAATGGTTTTGTAGAACATTGATTCATCCCCCCCTCTCAGTGTTCATTGGATTCAACAATTGGTATCAGAGCAAGGTTCCTCTGAAGAAGCCTAACAACTTGAGGAAGATCCAGGAAGGTTCACTCATGGCAGCACAAAGGTATCTCACTTATCCTGAAGCAAATCCTCTTGGCAGTATTACAATTGGCAATCCAAGTATATGTCAATAATGAACAATTTCAAGAAGCTCTAGAAGATCTTGACAACTCCAAGGCTGATATCAAGGGTTTAGAGGAGAATATCAAAGAATCTGATGATTGCATTTTAAAATTAAAAGAATAAATCAGTAAATTGAGCAGGAAAGAAGGAAAGAATTATGTGAGAAACTAAGACAAAGAAATGAATCCACAGAGAGTCTTCTCAGGGTAATTGAAGAAAAGACTAAGAGTGAAGAATGTCTAAATCAAATTATGAAGGACAAGTCAGAAGAATGTGAAAATTTGGGGAAAGAAGTTCTGCTCTTAAAGTTTGATCTAGAAGAAACCAACAACTACAAAGAAAAATTCAAAATAAGTTTTGCAAAACTTGATGAGTTGTTGGCTAGTCAAAAGTGTCTAGATGACAAACAAGGCTTGGGTTTTGAAAAAGGAGAAAGTTCAAATTTTGGGCAAGATAGATCTAAAGAAGGAAGAGGCAGAAACCATCTGGAAAGGAATCAAAGAAGAAGACCTAAAGGACCTCTGATCAGGCAACCAAATGCACAAAGGTACCCATCTTTCAATGGTCATTGTTTCAAATGTAATAAGTATGGTCATAGGGACACGCAGTGTAGAAGTAGAATAAATAAAAATGCTCCATCTTTTTCTGGTCAATGTTTCAATTGCAAGAAGATTGGTCATAAAGCAAATGAATGCAGAAGTGTGTCAAGAAATGTACGAAACTATCCAAGGAATGGTCAATCCTTCAATGGCAAATGTTTTGCATGCAAAAGATTTGGGCATATGGCTAATCAATGTATATCAATGCCAAATTTAAATATCAAAAGAAATCAAGGTCAGAGAAATATTGTTTGCTACTATTGCAACAAGTTCGGACACATTGCTAGATTATGCAAAAGCAAAAATGTGAAAAGAGATTATCCTACACAACATAGGAAAACATAGCAGAAAGATGACAAAGGCAGGAATAAAGTTGATCCTGTCGAAACCAAGAAGGAGATGAGCATGATCTGGATCAAAAAGGGTGTAAACAAGGTTAAGGATGGATCCACACCAGCATCTGGTGTAGATACTTCCTCCGAGAAGTAAATTGGGAGCTCTGGCTCAGGGGGAGCAATGTTGAAAATCCAAAACCCCCAGCCAGAAAATGGGTGCCAGAATCAAGCATGAAGGTGTATTATGGAATCTGATGTGACAAATCTCCTAAAAGAAAAATTGAAAGAAAAGGAGTCAATGCGGCACATTGCGGAGCAATCTTGATTGACTGTATCTATCAAACAAGACATGCAACTTTTTGAGAATGAGCATTTATGACGATTTAGGTCAAGTCATGTGGAGGATAAAAAGAGACTTGTTTGATTTCAAAATCACTTTACACTGAAGATATCAGACATCCAAGTGAGATTAAGGTGAAGCTTGTGTGACGACAACTAAGACTAGAAGAATTTAGAGTGATTCAGACAAAGGAAACCCTAAATCAACGAAACAAGGTATTTCCATTCAAACCCTATCTGTGAATCTGTTAAAATCCTGAGATGGCGATGCTACAAATTGTTGATATCACTAAGCGACCATGACCTAAATTCAAGAAACATCCCCACAAAGCAACTGAAGTTGATCCAATGGGTGCATTCTCGGGTATACCTTACGGAGTTCTATATGTGGAAGACATTAGAGAATATATCCATGTTGCCCTAGATGAGCACGGTGACAGTAGAGAAGAAAGGTTTGGAACTTATAAAGAGCTATCTATGAAACTTCATGTTGAATTCAAAAAACCTGAAATAACTATGAAAGTCAAAAAAGAGGTGGAAGAAATTGCTTCAAAATATGGCATCACCAAAGAGCAACTGAAAGAACTAAGGGAAAAAGAAGAAAAAATAGAAGAAGAAAAATAAAAGGGTGAACCGGTACAGGTTTTGGAAGAAACGCAGATGAAACAAGACAAGGCTGAAAAAGTTAAGAGGTCTACTAGGAGCTCAGCTACCTCCTCTAGTGTCACACCATCAGTAAACATAGAGAAAACTTCAAAGAAACCCTCTGTCAAAGATACAAAGAGGAAGAAGATGAAGGGAAAAAGACTGTATGTCAGTGTGGGTGGAAGAGATGAAGAAGAGACTGAGTCTGATGAAGATATCAAGGAAATGAAAGATGAGACTACTAAAACCTATGCAACTAGCAAGGAAAAGCCCTCTGGAAGGAAGTAATCCAGCAAAAGACAAAAGGTAGATGAGCCTCAAGCCACATTAACACTTGAAGATGTATTAAAATCTGTCACTGTTGATGAAAATCTGAAACTTGTGGCTGAATTTTATAATGACTACAATGATGCTGATAAAAGGATTTTGGAAGAAGCTACCATAAAGTATCTAAACATATACAATAGAGCTCTAATTAAGATCATTGGTGATCTCCCAGATACCTTGGGTAGTATTCTGTCAGTCAGAAAGGAAGCTGCTATGGCCAAGGACATTGAACTCAGAGAACATACATTGATAAAATTATGTTTAGCTATTACTCCAGAAGAAAAGGCCAAAATCTCCAAAGCACTTAACAATGAGTTCATATCAAAGAAAAGAATGAACACATTGATGATAGGAGAAATTGATAAAGTGGTCAGGGAAATAGAGGAGATCATTTTGGATATATTGAAGAAGTACAATACCCCTATCGTCTATGATAATGAAGTAACAGATGGAGGAAATGATATATCTGTTCCAGAAATGAACCCTGAACAAGAAGCAAGAAAAGATGACCATGAGCCCAAGGAAATAGAAGCACCTACAGTGGAAACTTGAATAATACCTCCACCGGAAGAACAAAATGACAAGGAGAAACCAGAAGAGGAACACATCAAGGAAACCCCTCCACCAGAACAGAAGGAGGATGCTAATAAAGACATGAATTTAGATAATCCAGAACAAAGCCAGAAAGAAGAAGCTTCTGCCAAAGCAAGAGACACTGCAGATGTCTCAGTTGATTCTAGGAGACAACAAGAGCCAGATGAATCAGAATTCATTCAAGGACCAATTAACTTGGACTCATTATCACCTGTGCAAAAACTTAGATTAGTGTCTATTGTTCAAGCCAAGGCACAGGAAGAGATGTTGAAATCACACGACCACGATAGTAAATTGACCAATGATGCCTCCAACATTCTAGAGAAGATGATGCCAACATTTCAAAAGGAAACCTCATTATCCTCTGCTAATCAATTCAAGGGCCTTTTGAACTCTATAAGTACACACTTTCAATCCTTTGAAAAATTTGTAGAAGTAAAAGTTAAAAAGGAGTTTGATGAAAAGAGAATGGTTGAGTTGAAGGCTATGATAGCTCAAGATAAAATTATGTTAGGAAATGGAATAAAAAGCATACAAAGTGCCATCAAAGAGGCCGGTAAAATATACAAACTTTGTTTATCTTGGCCAAAAGTTACAAAGGATTTAGAAGATAAAATCAGAGACTTGGAACTCAAACTTCTTAATATCTCTGAAACATATAATCCGGCAGTTGAGTCAATAAATGCCAAAGAAACACAAATTGTAAATATTCATAGTGATTTGGGCACTTTGATGAAGAAAAGGGAAGAAATTAGAGAGAGGTTGTGCCATCTTAGGGGACTAATAAGTCCAAAAATTGATTCCATGACCGATCTGGCAGATGAAGCCCTAAAATCACAAGCATTAATTGATACTACATCAGATGTACAAAAGGCAGAGAAGTTAGTCTTTTTAATAAAGGGCCACATACAAATTTTGGAAAGTGTAAGGAATAGGTGGAATGGAGAGATAGCTCTGATAAAGACTATCTATAATGATATTTTACCTTCATCCATAAATTAAAGTGGAAAATGTACACTTGTAAATATGCTACCGGGTACATAAAAATTTTAAGTCTTAACACATTTTTTGGGCTCCAGAACATACCCTTTTCCATTGATGTCAAAGGGGGAGAAGAAAATTAGTGAAAAATGGATAAATATCTCAGGGGGAGTAGGAGAATGAAGTGTATATAGTAAGGGGGAGTAGTCAAGTATTTTTCACTAAGTGTTCGTATCAATGCCAAAGGGGGAGATTGTTAGCAAGAGACACTGCTCCGACATAGACTTGTATGTTGTCATTGATGGAAGCAAGGCTCAGAGATCTCATCAGCATGACAGGAAGACATAACTCCAGAAGGTCCTATTAGAATTCATATCTGGTTGACAAAAATGACTAAGTACGAGCAAGAAAGAGAGTAAGGTATAGAAAGTGGATCAGTGTGCTTCTGTAGATGAAGACATGGAAATGCGGCTTAGGTATAATGTTCATAGTTGTTTGGTGTTGTTATATTCCAATGATCAAGTCTTGACTTCCTCCGGAAGTCATTTAGAGAAAATGTCTAAGTCTAGAAGAGCAAAGGTATGATAGGAATGGTGTACAGTGCAGAGTAAAATGGTCTGCATTCCTCCACAAGTGCATATTTTTTTTTGTGGTTTTGAGGCAACTAAGATACATGTCATGAATACCTAAATCCAGGATTATAGCCTTTGAAGTTCAATAGATCATATTCTACAAACTCTCCAGTATCGGCTTCCAATTCAACAGTATTCCTCTGTGATAGAGCAGCAATTTCATGATCCATATTTTGACATGCAGAAGTATTTTTCTCCGCAATTCTAGAGGTATGTCAAGTGGTCAATAATGAACATTGGATATGAATTGTGATGTCCCATTTGGTCTGTGGTGCGAGTTGTGATGTGACAGATGAAATTGCCAAGTATGTTCTTAAAGAATAGGCTGACTAGTATGTTAAATCCTTATGCAGAGAAGATATAGCATCTGGATAATCAATCTAAGTGCTTGTATGATTGAAGCCAACCTATGTGAAGACTTGTACTCATTTGTCTGAGTTTGCATTGTAGATTGTTCACAAGATCAAGCCGACAGAGTATAACTATTTGTTTACATGTTTCATATTTTGGATGCCGACCTGATTATGGATCAAATCATGATGCAGATATATAAGAGCAATGAATTTTGGTTGAGGTAATATAGAGTGTGTATGATCGATGTGAGCATGGCAATAGCAGAGCAGAGATAAAAGATCAGTGATGATGAAGACTTAGGATTCAGAATTCAGTTACTAATGACTACACCCTGGCATACTAATAGATGCTTTTGCAGTATTCATATTTCCTATATAATTTCACTTGTACTTGGCAGTGAGTCTGACAGTGAGCCACCCTTTAGGGTTTAACATCCCTCATTGTAATCTTTCTAGGTTTAGGGTTGAGGCAGTGAGCCTGCTAGATGTAGTTGTAATTCATGGCAGTGAGCCAGTATGTTCTAGGCCCGTGGAGTGACCAAGCCTGAACATCACCATTTGTAAAAGATTGCAACATATCTTGAGAGCTAATCGTCTCCGTGGTTTTTCCTTCTATGGGTTTTCCACGTAAAAATCTTGGTGTTCATGTGTTATGTCTTTGTGGTTGCTGTTCATCTGTTTAATCTACTTTCATATGATTAAATTTGGTAAATGGATAATAGAACAAGTGCATAAATAATTTTGTAGAACACTGATTCACCCCTCTCAGTGTTCATTGGACTCAACATACTTGGGCATCAAATACAACGCATACTCCATCAAAGACGACTATGATTTCTATCTCAAATCACCATCCAAATAGCGTCAGAAACTAAAGATAAATCTTGCCTCTTTATACAAAACAAATAATAACACAATGTTTGATATTCGCATTATAACAATCATTTGGCTCATTCCTATTCAGAACACATTTGAATACATTTAAGTGTGTTGTCTCCTAGGCATCGGCTGGGACTGCAACGATAGCAAGATAAGTACTAAATGGATTTGTTAAGAAGGCATAAAAACTATCAGGAAAATAAAATCGGCAGGTGAACTGATAACCGACGTTGCCTTTTTATAAAAACTCTGATAGACATATAACATAGACATGACAAGAAAACTGTTTTACAAAATACCTCAAAAGGTTTCATCTCATAGGACACAGTGATCGCAGGATAAACGCATTATCATTTCGTAAGGATGTTTCCTTTGAATGCAACGGCTGCAAGATAAGTACAAAATGGATGAAACTAACTAATTCGCCACTCCAAAAAGGATGTTCTTCTCTCACCTCTTACCCAGAATAGTAATAGAGGCACAAACTCACAAAATACCATACGTTACAAATATAACAAAAATGAAATTGATTCATAAAGATTGATGATACTAGCTAACTTTTGTTATCATACCATTCTCAGAGCAAAGAGGAATAACTTACCAAGATAACATAGTATAATACAATAATTGTTTTATAATATTTCTTTCATAAGATGGAAAATATTGCAGTAGTCCTTATTGTGACGTGCTCCCAAATTCTATTTTCACAAAATCATTTCACTGTTTCTATCAATATCATAACGTTTTTAGTCCGATGCGAAATCATTATTATTGAAGAATAACCATACATTACTATGAATAAGGTATCAATGGAAACCCTAATAATACCTAACATTACCAAACTGATTAGACAGACCTATGAAATGTGAAAAGCATCTACCAAATCAACGTTGCATGGAAAGGCATAATAATCTCTCCACACAATTAGAAACATGAGTTGCCATAAACATAAATGCATCCAGAGGTGAAAATCATGTCGAACTCCACAATTATAAGATAAAACAAGGCTTAAATAAAACCTTTCAAGCAAAGAAATATGGAATTCTTGTCTGGTGGAAAATTGATGCACTCAACGAAGTCTATTACTGGAAAAAGCAGTAGGGAAAATCTTAACATAATTTCTACCAAGAATACTGTAAGGCGTAACACCATTCAGATGGTAAGAAACCTAACACAATTACCTTTGCTGGTATCCATAGTATGAGTATTGGTTAACATGTGCATTTCTATAGCATCAAGACTGGATTAAAACTTTCAAGCAAATGTAATTGGTTGGCGTTCAGCCAAATTTCACGACCTAGCTGGTGTTCTCCCTGTCTGTACCTATATGGGAGCTCAAGAATAGGGTACGGATTTTGAACAAGCTCTAGTCGACAAGTAAGCAAAATGTGGAACAGTCACGCAACCCGTTTGATAGAATGCCTCAAAGAGATGTCATCTCATGGAATGCAATAATTGCAGGTGTGCTCACAAAGTTAAATAGTCTCACTGGTTCGAGGTAGGACTCAGAATGAATCGTATCCAAGGAGTTACAACCAGGTAGCTGGCTTCTCGCCTTAGCTAAAATAGTGTCCTAAAACCAATACTATGAAGTGGATTACACTAACCATATATACATATAGTGGGCATGATCAAATTGCACTTGACAATAATTCAGGATGAATAGCACTTACAGACTAAGAACCACTTTGCACAGACTGTGGTGCAAATTATATTTGAAGTAAGGAATAACTTGGATTTGAAATCTTAAAACAAATTGTGATATACTTTAAACCAATTAGACTTAGATGGTGAAATCTTGGAGAATGAGTGAAAAGTACTAAGCACCTTGAGAAAGTGTAGAAAAGTCGGAATAAGGTGATTAAGGAGATGTGAAGATGAGTACAATCGATTTGGAACAAGAAGAGCATCAACGAGTGCAGGAACTGCCTCCAATGGAATGTTTCTTATCCTCTCTACAACTTCAACTCCCAACTCTCTGCATCGTCTTCCCTTTCACAACTAGAACCAAAGGTTTTAACTATTTTTACAAACACCCCTCCCCATTCTATTTCATTTCTTGATCTTTTTATAAAAAATAAACGACTTTTTGTCTTCCAAAAGAGAGTTACAAAAGAAAATGGCTCTTCATCTCTAGATAACACCCATTTTTCTCATTTCTTGCAATTGATAAAAAATAAAAAATAAAAAAATAAAAGAATCTTTATAAAATGTGTAAATTAAATTATCTAAATAATTATTTCAAATAAATATAACTAATTAAATATTTTTCAATAAAATATCATAATTAATAAATAGATCTCAAATATGCCTTACACTACAGTCCATCTATTTGCCATGAAATCAGCTTTCCTAGGCATCTTATTAATTATGTTAGGAGTTACAAAGTTTTCAGTTGCTCCTGTATCTATAAGAATAGAAATTGGAATTCTAAATAGTGTACCTCTAGTTTCAATAGGAGTAACCTGATACTCTGCTTGTCAATTATCCAAGGCAGCATATATTCTTTGCTGAAAGGTTGTCTACTAAGATGACAAGGGGATTTTACGATATGAGTTATCTTGGCTCTTAGTGGGGCACTGGTTAGCATAGTGATCTCCTCCATATGTGAAACATCCTCTAGGCAGATCTTTCTTTCTTGAACTTTTAAGTTGGAAGGGTATAAAGAATTGTGATCTTGTTTCTGAGGATACCCCTACTAGTGATCTTGAATATCCAAAGGAGGGTAAAAAGAATGTTTCTATTAATTTTGTTAGGAATAAGGTCAAGAAAAAAACTCTCCTTTACTGCTAATGTGCCTAATTCTGATGTTGAAGATATGGCGAAGACCTTTTTCTTTCTACCCTTGATCCTAATACTAAAGGGCCTTAGGGTAAAAGGAATAGTGTCTCTTCCCTAGAATATAGATTTTTCTTTCCCTTAAGAAGAATGTAGTTAAGATAGGCTCTTCTTCTAAAAATCAAAAGAAAAATATAAAAATTAGGTTTGGTAAAGTTGGTCTAGACTTAGATATGGATTTTGAGCCATTTCACCCCAAACAGATATATAATCTTGAGGAAGTCTATGCTTGTACTAGTTGTGGTGGTTGGAGATCTACTAGGCTTGCTAAGGTTTCTATTGCTAATAGAGGGGGTAGATCTTAGGGAAAAAGCAATGATGGCATGGTTTCTCAAACAACTGTGCAAGAAATTATTTCAAATTCTCCTAGTCAGGAGAGAGAAAGAGTTGGGGATGAAGGTGACTTTTAGGAAACATGGATGATTTAATTTCTCCTAATTTGAATAAGGAAGAGAAGAATGACGATTTGTAAATGGAGGGAGAAGATGTTAATAATGATCACATGGAGGATGATGGTATGGAGACCAATGAGAGTGAAAATATTGTTGAAATTTCTGCTACTTTGGAGGATCTTCTTGTCAGAGTGAATAAGCTTGAAAAGATTTAGGGAAGAGATAGAGCATATGATATTTGTGTTAACAGATGGGATAACATGTATGATACTATGAAGTTGTACCAAAATAGGCTTGTTAAGGTTGAGAAGGCCATGAACACTCTAGTGAAAATTACTGATGGTATGATGTGAAAGGTAATTTCGAGTGTCCTCACCCTTCAAGGTGAACTCAAGTGGAAACATGTTCAAGAGGAGGAAATTGAGGGATCAAAGAAAAATCTTAAAAGAAGTGAGGATCAGGGGACTTTGGGTGTAGCCAATTGGGAAGACACTCTGAAGACTATGAGCAAAGACTGTGACTCCCTAGTCTCTAAGCATAAGATTTGATTTTTTGTTATCTGGTATGTCTTTGTGTTACTCGCATGTTGTTAGTTTGTTGTCCTTTTGATGTTCTTTGTTTGTTTTAATGCTTTGCCTAGGTGTTTAGCCAACCAGTGCTTCTCCTCCCTTGGATCAAATTGTCATTGTAATACTTCATAAAAAAATTACTTCTAGCCATGAACTAGGGGCCTTTCTCAAAGATCATTTATTTGTCTTTTATTGAGTGAAAATTTACCAAGAAGAATCTCCTCCCATAACAACAAATCTCTAGCTTTTAAGAAATTAATAGAAGCTAATTATTTTTTATCTATGATTGGGTGCCCCTTGGGAAATGACCAAGATATTAAAAAACATGCATATTAATATGTACTTTAGGGGAGACCCTATGGTGAAATGGTGGGGCTTCTTTCCTGTAGTGCCAACAACCCAGGTTCAAACCTCGCAAGGTCGCCCTCTACCGTGTCAACAATTGAGGGACCTTACCTAGAGGAGATCCTGTGGTGAAATAGTGGGGCTTCTTTCCTATAGTGCTAACAACCCTGGTTCAAACCTCGCGGGGTTACCCTCTACCACGTCAACAATTGAGGGACCTTACCCCCAATTTTTTTTATATAATTATAATTTTTATTTTAGAAAACAAATAAGCGCAAAAATGTGCACAAGGAGTCTGGGAGTGCAGGTTGTTTGCAAAGATGGAAGCGTGGAGGCAAGCACAGGAGGAAGGAAGTGGCAGTCTGGTGTGAAGGCCTCTACTACAGACAAATGCAAAAGATCGGCAGGCACCAAGAAAGGAGGGAGATGCATGGCGAGTGGGGAGGGATGCAAAAGGTATGCCCTTCACTCTGGTTCTGCTCCATCAAACATTACTTCACCCAATCCGACCGTGCATGCCCTAGGGTCTGATCTTTTGGGGTCATCCATGCTTGGAAAGTCATCTGGCACTGGGTGTGTGCCCCTAGATTTGGATCCAAAGGTTCTTGCGGCCTATAAAAACAATGCAAACCCTTATCATGAGTGTATGGCCTTTTACATGGAGCAGATTCGGCAGGCCAACCCATCCCCTCTGGTGTCTGTGCTAGGCTTGCCTTCCTCCCCTACTAGGGATCATGTCTCTCCTCGCAGTGGTTCTACTTTTTTCATCAGGGATTTGGAGGTGGCCCTTGCTGAAGACCCTCTAGATTATTGCATTTCTGATGGCTGCATCAAAGCAATTGTCAAGGATTTGGGTAAGCACTCCTTAATTTTGAGATGCTTGCACAAGCGTCTGCCTCTGGATTTGATCAGGATTGGGTCAAAGAAAATTGGAGTAACTTGTCCTTCCCGATGATTATGTCCTTGGATTTTGGTTTCTTTGTGCTTTATTTCAACTTTGTCGCAGACTGTGATTTCATGGTCAAAAATGGCCCCTAGTTTTTTGAGCACTCAGGCATTTTCATCTCTCCTTGGACTCCCTTCTTTGGCCCCGCTACAACCAAGATTACACATGTTCCTCTTTGGGTCAGGCTTTATAACATGCCCCTAGTCTTGTAGAATGTGGATCTCATCAATGATCTGATTAATCACATGTTGGCTCCTTTGTGAAGCTTGACGAAGCTAGGATGGCTCCTAATCACAAGTTTTTAAGGGTCTATGCAATGGTTGACATCTCCAAACTCCTCTTTCACTCTATCAGGATCCACTCTACTCAATGAATTTGGACTCAATTTTTAAATTTTGAAGGATTGCCTTTTTTATGCTTTCAGTGCAATATGCTGGGACATAAAATTGAGGCTTGCTCTTTTCAACGAAAGGTTGGTTCAAGGTTTGTCTGCCTTAGAAAATGGGTTAAGAAAGAAGGTTCTCCTGATGCTGATTTCATTTGGCAGAAGCATGGAAAGTTCTTTTCCTCTCACTTTACTCCTGAGCCTGTGTCTGAGCCTCTAGTGGAGCCCACTTCTTCTCCACTTGCTGCTTCGTCAGACAACACTAGTGATGACCCTTTATCTGGTTCAGAGGATGACGGTGCAGATTCTGAGGGCACTTTCCCTTTCATGGAAGATTTGGAAGAGAACTTTGAGCCCTTCGAAACTAACTTCATTTTGGCTCCTCCTCGGAAGCTCAGGATTGCTCAATGAGATAGCAGTAAAACTAAACCAGATTGCGGGACTACTAGGAAAAAAGGTCAGAAAAGCGATGCAGAGAAACTCCATTTGGAAGGAATGGAGGCGGTGGAAGGAGGCTCTTAGTGGACTATGGAGGCCCTCCTCTCTCGGCATGGGTTAAAATCCTAGCTTCTCTATGAGTTTGTGAGATGGCCTTGTGGGCTTTGCTTCTAGTTTTCTTTGTTTTTACCAAAATGATGTGTATTTCTTCCTCCTCTTAGTCTTCTTAGGTTATTCTCTCCTCTTCTTGCATCTCTTCTATTCCTCTCTTCATTATTCTTGGCCTGTTTGGCCCTGTTGTTCTTATTTTTTATGTTGATTATACAAAAAACTTCTTACGAATCAAAAAGAAAATGTACTTTAAGAGAAAAAAATGTTATAATATTGAATGATGTTTTGAGCTCCAAATTTAACCTTTAGAATTTGCTCCTTATTAACAAAACCACCTTTTTTAATAGGAAAAGTAGCCTCCATTTTTTTCCTCTAAGATTTAGTTATACTTTTAATGATATCACTCAAAGTCCTTTTTTAAGAACTTTGGGATCAAGCTCTTGGAGAGTGATCCTCATGTTGCCATTCACATAGAAAAATACTAGCAACACACTTATGTAAACTGAAATCATCACTGGCAAACTAGGGTTCCCCCAAACACCTACTAATTAAGGAAAGTCAAGATGCCCACCATTTGATGAAAGGAAGCCCCAACACCATAGCTATAGATAAATATATCCTTTAGAACTTAGGCCCACACAACTCCTACTTGTGTAGCCACAAGTTCAATCAAGGTCCCTTCACCCTTTGGCAATGCCCCCACCTCTAATTTAATTAATTATATTAGGATTAAGTGGAGTAATCGACTTAATTTAGTTAATTGGCTATTTAATCATTATTAATTAATTGGGACAGTTCACTTAAAATAAAAATATAGATGTATAAATTTATTTGAAGTAGATTTATCTTCCACACTTAAAACGTCAAAATAACAAAAACATTTGTAGTCAAACAAATTTATCACTAATCAAACAATAAATTTATTTTTACATCAAACAAAAACAATCAAAGAATGATCAAACTAATTGAACAAATATTTTTTGCAGGGAAACAACTAGATTACATAAATTTGGACATCTCTTCCCTTTGATCACATGGAAACACATGGATTACAACATGATGAGCAAGCATACATCTAAGCCAAATCACAATAGGAGATCCAATCTATTAAAGCCACATGGGAGTCCAACTTGGACCAATCACACCTCTAAAAATTTGAACCTTATTAAATGACATAATGAAATAATAAATATTTACACCCAAGTGCTATACAATGAGATAAAAGTGTCTATTTAAATCTTATTTTTTACATAATAAAAAATAATACAAATAGAACTAAATAACTAACAATACTAAACATAATAAAAAAATACAAATAGAACTAAATAATCAACTATAATCCTACATAATAAAAATAATAATAAAACTAGAACAAAATTAAATAAATGAATTATATAATAACAATAATAAACTATAGTCAACATAATAAAATAAATAATACAAATACAACAAAATTAAATGAATTGTATAACTAACAATAATAAACTGTACAACGAACATAAATTATAGTCGACATAATAAAAAATAATGTAAGTAGAACATATAAATACACAAAATCAAAAACAAATTTGATGCCACCAATTTACATCCACATCAGTGAGAGCGACATTTTAATCCCATGTGTGCTGTTTTAGAAAGCCCCATTTGAATTTCTCACTTCCATCCCTTCAATCGCAATTGGCAATGGACGCACATTCCTTCAAAATAGGCGATGGGAAAAAAAGCGATGTTAAATTACGGATAATTTGCTCCGATGGTGTTGAATATGAGGGTAATCCTTTGCACCTACATTCTCATGTTTTGAACAAATCCAAGTTTTTTCAGGGGAGGTTCTGGAGCGTGAGGTGATCTTTACAAATGTCGCCTCCTCTTGAAATAATTAGAAACAATGTAAAATATACAAAATAAACATAAAGATATGAATATAAACTTTTTATCTCTATAATAGATATAATTTATTATAAAGTTTGTTTAAGAAAGAATTTTTTTGGTTGAAATGAAGGATATCCTTGTTCTGGCCCTAGCTTTGTATCACATTTACAAGTTGATTAGTGCATAAATGCTACAAGTCAGCCCAAGTAAACCAAAATAACATATGGAATTTTCATTGAAATTTGATATTTTTCTTCAATCTTTTGATTGTACGAATGTGTTGCGTTGGGTAAATACAACCTTTTAAACTACACGGGGATGGGTTAGGTTTCTCTTCAAGAGTGATTTTATGTGAACATCAAGAGTAAAACAAGCCACATCAAACAAAGAAACAAAGAAACTGAAATATAGAATTACCTAGTGAAAAAACATCCCACCATCTTACCAGTTAAACTACAACCCTCAAGTTAATTTTTATTTTAAACAATCTATCATATTATATTAATGAGTTATAGGTGCATTTAGCAAAAGGTGTAAATGCAGGTGGTCACTAATTTCCTGCGCTCAACGGTAGCAATAAACATCGTGGAAAAGGGACTATTAACAACTTTGCAAAACTACAGCCGTTGGCCGAGGAATGAATTTCTATTACAACTGTATAGAGAGACAAAGGGGGGTTAGTCACAATTTAAGCTGTGTAACTATGGCACTTTTACAACAAATATATGTTGTACTACTAAACAAACCTCTTTTGTTTTCAGTCTGAGCAACAATATTATTTGTTACTAGAATCTGAAAGCTTGCAAGACCACCAAGTCCGCTCAAATATTCACATGTAATTCAGCACTTCCAATTGCAGAGGATGCCGTCGACAAGCTTTGAACATATTTGGACATGATTGTGCTCTGCTTAATACTGTACTACAATTTAGAATGGCTCTGTATAGATGTTGTGTGAGCTCCTACCATTTCAAAGGGAGTTGAACGTTTAATCTCCTAAGCCATATGGAATGGAGAATCATGTGGAACATATCATAACATTTGGGGGGCTGATTGAGTGTAAAATGTCTCCGGACTTGATTGACTCTTTTTTGCATTTGGTTATATCTATTTATAGAGATGGACTGGAGTATTGTCTTGAGATTTGGTATTTCAGAGAATGGAACTTCAATAGAAAAGGCAGGCCAATGGAGGACGTCATTGAAGGGAAGCACATAATGGTCAGAAATTATGACGGGCACACAACCTCTGTAAATGGCCTCCACAATCCGAGGGCTGGTCACTTCGTATTCGCTTGGGCATAAGCAATACTTGGCAGCCTTCATCATATCATAATATGATAATCCCTTTGGTAGGTATTTGTGCACTTGTATATCTTTGTCTCTACCTTTCCAGTGCTGAATAAGTAAAGGTCTCACCCGTCCATGGTTTCCTCCTGCAAAGAAGGCAAGAACAGACCTTGCCTGAGCAGACTGACTGCCCATCGTAATCTTCACTGAGCCTTTCAACATCACTTCTGGGAGTGTTGCATCTTTTGAGGGATTAAATCCATCTGATGTGTTCACATTGCACAGAACACGAATGGAGTTGTTGTACAGATATGGATTTGCCATAGATATCTCTGGCGCCTGGATGTAAACCCAAAAACAAACAATTTAGTTCTTTTCTACTAATTTTTTCCATCATTTTCATGACAGACAAATCTTTCATGAGTTTTCCATAGTCCATGACAATAAATTTGAGAGTGCTTCTGGATTCAACTGTGTATGTTTTTGTTTCAACATTTCCGATCAATGATCCATTATCAGGAAGAGGAGAGTTGAGTATAATCTATTGAAACGAAAACATACACAATTAAATCCAGAAGCACTCTCAAATTTAAATTTTTTGATGATTTAATGTATCACCAGAGTAATATCAGCCTCAAAATCACTCCCTAATTACTCACATAACATAGCCCTAGATCCATTGGTGGACAAAACTTCTACTTATAAAAAGTTAAATTAATATAGTACTTGGATTTGAAAAACTCATCTAACAAATTCAACTTGAAGGGTTACAAAGAACCATAGAATCAATTGTAAAACTCAGAATTCAAGATGAGATTATTCTGTTCCATTACAGAGAAAATGTCGACATATAAATAAAGCATCTTTGCAAATATAACAATTTTGGGAAAATAAAGCAAACATTAAAGTCAAATGTATATTCAAATTGAGCCTTTAATCAATTATTTCCAACAGTACACTCCCCAAATGCACCAGGGTGACGTACCTTAACATTCACTGCTCCTTATAAGTAGTTGCCAAAACAAATTTTGTGATAAAATGGAGTATTTTTTAATATCAAATGATTGAACAGTTGAAGGAAAATTGGTAAATTCAACCCCCTACACTGCAGAAAATTATCCCTTCTACTGGAATTGTTCTAATTACTGTCTGACAACAAATAGCTTGTAATGAAAATATTCTTTTCTAAAATAAGAGTAGGCAAGGGGATTTGAACTCATACCACTGGAATATGATGGCATTTCTGTAAATGTCGCCTTTGGGAACATATCCTGAAGTTTGGTGTGTGGCATTTCCATTAGGGAAGTGGCCAGCTTTTAGTATGGCAGCCCTTGCCCGTCTTAGCTCTATTTCCACCTTCGAAATCACACGTTTCTTCATCTGCAATTAAATTTAAACAATTCCTTGCAATATGTTAAAAAAGTGATTCAAGGCTTCTTTTTTCTGGACTGTATAAATGCATACAAAGCTTACATTTACTCACTCTAATTTCCTTAACAGAGTTGTTATCCGATCGTTGTTCCGGCTGTTGGACGGCATTATTCTCCGTTAAACTATGATCTGTTGTGTTAATAACAACGTAGGTAATTTTGTCAGAAAGATTCAATTGTACAACGGTAAAGGGCGAATGAAACGCCCAGGGGAAGGAACTCGGATTAAGATGATACGAATCCAACAACAAAAAACTGCAAAGGAAAACAAGAGCAAATGCGAGAGCGAATGTAAAGCTACAGTGTCCCTCCATTGATTCTGCAACAATCTTTCATAAATGAAAGAAACACTAACTGGATCATAAGTTCCTGCAAACAAACGATTTATCAAGAAAGATCGTAACTAAAAGTATTTTACATTTAAACGTGTCACTGTACCATTGAAAGGCTTTTTGACTCGTCTAACGACCTTATTCAAATAATTAACCTTTGTAAAAAAAATCCATGAAAATGTCTATACAAGAGATTTTGTAAGTAGAACTCAGATTTTCGTTTGAATTATGCGGAGTAGAATGAAGAAGAATCATACAAGCTTGGAATTAATTCCGTGTAAAAGCATAAAATCTATGTTTCCTCTGCTTTATATGACCACTCCCTTTCCATAAGCCAATATTAACGGCATTATTGTAATGAGTGCGCATTAATCGCTCTTGTAGGATAAAAGTTTTTTCCAAATTAGATTAAAGAAAAATTAATTTTCAAATATGTTAATTGTTATAATATTTGCATCTATACAATAGTAAAAGCTAAATATTTTTTAAATAGAAAACTATTTCAATTTTCATTGGTTGCAAAAAGAATTATTAATAACTAGTTAAGAACAAGCTGCCTTTTCCTTGGCAGAAATTAATAATACAACAAAATTAAATGAATTATATAACTAACAATAATAAATTATAACCCACATAATAAAAAATAATGCAAGTAGAACATATAAATACATAAAATCAAAAACAAATTTCATGCTAATTTAAACTTATACACCACCCTTAAATCAAGTGAGACATTTTAATCCATCAACCTGGACTTGCCCGTGTGCTATTTTAGAAAGCCCCATTTGTGACCTTAACGCTTGGGTCTGATTAACCTTGGAGCTCTGATCAATTAAAAACAACATTGCATTTACATTTCAAAAGTGAATTTCTAACTTACATTTAGCATTAACAGAAGATCAGGTTGCGGCTTGAAGTTTGAATTTCTCACTTCCATCCCTTCAATTGAAATTGGCAATGGACGCACATTCCTTCGAAATTGGCGATGGGAAAAATAGCGATGTTAAATTACGGATAATTTGCTCTGATGGTGTTGAATATGAGGGTAATCCTGTGCACCTACATTCTCATGTTTTGAACAAATCCAAGTTTTTTGAGGCCTGGCTCTCCGAGCGGTGGTCTTTACATATTTCACCTCCTCCTGAAATCGAGTTAACTGTCCTTCCCAATGGCGCTGCTGAGAATTACATAAAGTGCATTCGCCTCATGTATTCATCTTACAAGGGAACAGACCTTTACTTCTCTGGCGTAGATGAAGCCCTAGATATTTTTTCCGTTGCTTCCGAATTACTGTTTGAAGAAGGCATTCAGGCATGCATGCATTATCTGGAAGCATTTCCATGGACTCCCCAACAAACACTCAAAATCAAGTCTTTGCTATCATCTCCGCAAGTAAGTGTTTCTGCTGATTTATCTGCCAGGCTTGGAATCTCCAACTCATCGTTTAGTGGAGAGTTAGACCTCTTAAAAAAGAAATTGCCACAAATGTTTTCCATTATATCGAGAAATAGATCCTCATCCGCTATGATACCTGTGACGAGTATGCGGCTTACTATCGAGAAACACCTGATTGAAAATTTCCAAGGCAATGCATTTCCGGCCATGCAAGAGGTATGTAGAGACGCAATTTTAAATGAATTTAGTCGCAAAATCGAGTGTATTAAGAATGGTGGAAGTTCTACTGACACAAGGGATTCGGCTTGTGAGAATCTGGTGTGGCTATTAGACGTTACTAAGCTTTGCAATATTAAAATATTTGAAACTACATTGAAATTGCTTGTTGAAGATTCACAACTACCTGACAAATTATATAAGGGCAGTTTTTCCGGATCATTCTCAGTTGATCTTCTACAAATTTTAGTGGACAGGTATATGAAGGGTTTGGGAAATGGGGATGTATTTGCTCCGAAGTCTTCCCGCATTTCTTTTCTGAGAATGTGGGTATCAGTTATCGCATATCATATTTGTAATCTGGAAGGTTACTGTAATTTCAATTATGAGTTTCGGGCATACTCTGAAAGATTTGTAGAGGGTGTTCCTAAAGTGGTAGGAACCCTTCCTCTTGATGACCAGAAAGCACTATTTGTGTTTTGGACAAACTCTTATCAGAGATTTGGAACCCGAGGGAAGGAAGCTTTTCAGTGGTGGATTGATGCAATATGGTTAGCAGTGACAAGTGTAAATAAAATCAGTCTCGGGACTGAGTGATGGGTAATGAAGAATTAAACGTGACTTTAAATTTTGGTATTTGGTTTCTAGTTAGATTGTTGCAGGACTGATTAATGAAATACTTTATCATTGAAGGGCTTGCCAACTGAAATTCGGTAAAACAAATTTGGAGATACATATTAACCATGCAGAATCTTTAAGGAATTTTGGGACTCAGTGTTACTGGTATGACTCATTATTAATATTGGTGGTTTATTTGGACTCAGATGCATACGCTGTATCTTCTAACATTCCCAAATAATATTAAAATTAGTAAAAGTTGATTGGTGATTGTATGCCCCACCAAATTGCTTTCTGGTAGTTGGGTGCTACCAACAACAGAAATTTAAAAACAATTAAGTAGCCTTTCCATTGCATTGATTGAATTTCATATCTTTTTAAAATTTTATTTTCATTACTGATTTATTGTATTTTTAATATAGGCTCACATACAGTATATGTTTCCTATGTTTCCTGGACTTTATCAAATTAAAACAGGGTTTGCATAAAGATTTTCTGATTAGTCAATTTAAAATGTATCCCACATGTCTGTTGCCTATAGAGAGAAACTATCAGAGCATTGAATGAGTTTTTAAATTATAATGGATGGCTTAAAGATAATGATTACCCCACATTTGTTTTCTTCAAAGATAGATTGCAACTATAAGTTTGGCTCTTATTAATTCTTATATCACACAGTCAGTATATAGTTCCTTTGGTACTTGGACTGTGTAAAGTTTCATAAAACTGAACCAAACTGTTTGTTTATTCTCAGTTTATTTACTTTGGATAAGATTCTGTAAGTGTTGAACTGAGGTTTTTATGATCCTTCTTACTTTTGTGACATTGATTTGTGTTTCTAATATATTTCTGTTAAAAGAGGTGTGGGTGCTGAAACCATAAAGGTCTTTAGAATATGATATCATCGTTATCTCAGAGATATTGGAAAATCAGCTGGGTTAGTTACATAAGGATGTAAGTAATCAATGTTTGGGCTTTTTTCCTAAGTTGCAATGAAATTTGTTGCAAATGAAAATTTTTTAGTGTAGAGAATAAGGGCAATTCTCGAAGCTTGTTAATGATTAATGGGCCTCATGACATGTATTTTATGTATTTTAAGGTAGGGAACAATAAACCACGTCTTCAGTGAATCTATTGCATAGAATGACATGACTTTGAGTTTAGAAAAATTCAGTGAATCTGTTGCATAGAATGCCTAGTTGGGAATGGTTTGCTATTGCATATCCTGATGGCGTTATTTGTTACTAGTTACTACCAATTGGCAAACTTGCTTTTGTTTATTAAGCACGACCTGTTTTAAGTTTACTCTCAATATCCATTATGTGTAGATACTTTAGTTCATATGCTTTAAGTTAAATCGTTTATGACTGTCATCGAGGACTTTTATTTCTTAGCTTGCCTTTTGTTCAGTAGATTACACAGGTGTCCATTTTGGTGGGAATGAACAGTCATTTAATATTATCATAATTACATTTGACCCCTTTGTTATGAGGTTCCCTACCTATACAAAGCATAGAAGTGGAAATCATGAATAAATCGTGATTATTTTCTGACCAGTCATGTCTGAAAGGGCGTAACAGTGTTGATAATTAACTAGAGAGGAATATTGCTGAATATAAACAGATCCAACTATGCAACAAAATGACAATTAAAACAAATAATGCAACTACAGATTGGAAATATTATATTTACCTTGGGAAACCTTTTTTAGGAAAAAACCAGCAACAACAGCGACAATGCTTTGATATATTATCTAATAAGAAGATTAGAATATACAAGAGATTTCACTTATGATAAGTGAGATCTTTACCCCTTATCAAATCTGGCAGCCTGCACTTTCAGAGAACCTCTTCTCAATGCAATATGCATTCTCAAAGAACCCATTCTCAATGCAACATGAATTCTTAGAGAACCTATCCTCAATACACCTATGAGTTGTTCTCAACCTGTGATGAATCCAACATGTACCCATTCTAGAAACCTGCATACAACAACATGCACCCTGTAACGTCCCCTTTTTGACATTCATGGTGAGTGTGGGTTCCACTTCTCTAATCCGAAGAAGTTTAGTGAGTGAACTGTCAGCGTAGGAGTAGCAGATAGTTAGAACTGTAGTTATTGTCAGTTAGGGAAAGTTGATTAATGGAATAAAGTGGCTGACTTGGTCTCACACCTAGCAGTTATCAATTCAGTTTCTGTTCAGTTTGAGTTTACCAGTTCAGTTTGGGTTTGCCATCAATTTAGGGATGGTCTTGTTAGTTAGATTGCCTATGACTGAGGGATGCAGGGAGTATAGAGTAGAAAGATTTGGGAGGAAAAAATAAAAGGGCTTCTGAAAATTACAAACAAAATTTGATGCTGCTTACAACAGCTTTTGGTGCTTGGAGATGAAAATGGAAGTGTGTCAACCTAATTTCAGTTTAAACCTTATTTTTACATTGCAGAGTTAGAATTTCCAATGCAGATTTGGATTTCACTGAAGAAACCAAACATTGGATTGATTAGGGCACGCTCAAGGGCTCTTGTTTTTCAATATATATTTGTTTCATTTTCATTCAATTAGGGCCTAATTATTGCTTTATAACCTTGATGCTTGCGCTTTTTAAATGGTTTGGAGATCGGTTGAAAGTGATAAAATTATGAAATATGACATGCACCATGAAAGTCTCTATAGCCCCGAAGGCCTTAATACAGGCTTGGTGGCAGGGGCCTTGACCCCACCCTATATTGGGACAAGGAACATGCTAGGGGTGCTATCCCTTGACCCCAAGGGGGTTGCCACCTCCAAACCTTGCTTTGATTTTAAAAATAAAAAATATATATTTTTTGAGCTGTACCAGATTGAAAAACAAGAATTTTTTTTATTTGGCTTGATAAAAGAAAAAGAAAATATTTTCCCCAATTTTTGCGAAAATTTCAGTGTGTTTTAATTTCTCGATTTTTCCCAGAGTTTTTCTTGATTAAATCACAGATAATGCTACTACGAAACACAGCATGTTCATAGAGTTCACCTTCAAATCACATTGATACAAAAAGTTGATTTCATTGTTAAACACTATAAGATTTTGCCAAAGACTACCATACAACTTTACATACACCTTCCTCGAACTTGCGAGCAAGTCAAGGCCCCTGACTATGATGCTTATTTATAATTATTTGCTTAAGATTTGGATGGCAGCAATTCACATTTGATTGAGGTTGGAGTATTAGAGGCTTGCATTTGCTGGATACCTAAAATGAATAGGAAGGACACTAAAAGGGGACTCAATAGGGAGGCAGAGTGGAATTTGACTTCAGATACATAAGCTTAAGGAGCAGTGAGCACGGTTCAGATATCTATCATGTTGCTATAGGAATTCTGTCCTTCTCAAGCAATTGCGGTTACATGTCCTGATATATACTTGGGAAAAGAAAGAATTCTGGTAAGAAATGAACACTGCTTGAAGAGAAACCTGAGAGAGGTGATGGAGATTGATAAACATCCAAACGATATCGGTAGCATTGAAGGGTTGGAACTAAGCGACTCAGGAAGCCTATCACTTCTTAAAGGTCATTTGATAATTGACATTATTCATATTTGATGATCTATTAACATTCATTTAATATTATCATTGAGCATTAGTTCATAATTATTAAGATTGACTTTGTTCTTTACATCTTGTCTAAACTAGGTTATCTATATAAGTAGTCCTTGTTTGTAAGCTTAATCATTCGTCATGTTTTTACTAATACCAAGGTTGTGATACATCTGGATTATAATTCATTGAGATCAAAAAAACTTTCGTGAGTAAAGGCTGCACAGACCACTTGACAACAAAAAGAGCTAATTGAATGAGCTAGACAACTTTAGTGGCAGACTATGCATGGCTGGGAAGCACATCTGATCCTTCCACTTGTTGAGAGTTCCTCTCTTTTGGCCTATTGGAATATTTGTTGAAGCTTGCATAAAGATAGCTAGGCCTTCTTGACAAATAGTCCTGCTAATCTCATTGATATGTGCATTTGGCACCTCTGTGTACATCTATTTACAACGGAATTTGTGTCTCTATAGAGGGGATTATGCACCATATCTTACAGTTACCAGGTTTGGTAGTTAGATGGAAATTGTAAATGGCATTTGGAGCTTAGAATGGAATCCAGAGTTTTCTCACCACGGAAATGCCTTGGATAAGTAGTTGGGTGGTTGAGGAGGCTGCACAGATCATTTGCAATAGAAAAAGGGAAAATGAATGAGTTGTATATCTTTAAAGGGAAAATTGTATACGATCGGGAGTGTATATGGTTTTATCATTTGTAAAACACTATACTTTTCCATAATCTCTGAGTAGTTTTGTCCGTTTGGTATAATTGTCGACTTCTCAACTTCAGTGGGGTAGCTAAAATCTCAAGGAATAGTTGTGCTTTGTTCCAAGAGGTGTGCATTTGGCAGTCCAAGGTTCATGGAGAGAGAAAGGAGTATGTTTTTTTTTTTATAGAAAGTTTTACATGTCATAATGGGTTGTAAATTTTCGAAGAAAGTTTTACATGCCATAATGGGTTGTAAATTTTTTAAGGGAACACTCTGTTTTTTTATAGAAAGTTTTACATGCCATAAGGGGTTGTAAATTTTTTAAGGGAACATTGTATGTTTTTTGTATAGAAAGTTTTATATGCCATAACGAGTTGTAAATTTTTAAAGGCAACATTGTATATAATTGGGAGTGCATATGATTTTATCATTTGTAAAACACAACTGCAAGCTCTACAAGCATTTTTGGAGCTTGGGTAAGAATGTTAACACCTTCTCAACCCCAGAAAGATAGACAAAATCTCAAGGGTTAGTCTTGCTTTATCCCACATACATGCATTTGGCAGCCCTAGGTACATGGAGTGACAAAGGAATTTGTTTTTCTATAGCAGGATTTATATGCCATAATTTATTACTCTCAAGTTTGGTCTTGAGATAATAGAAATTTAAATTGGAACTTGGATCTTAAAATTCAATTGGTCTCGTGTGGTTGGGGCAGTACCCCGGTGGGACCCATTGGTAGCCCATGTGGCAAGGGTTAACCCCCCTCACAAACCCCTATCCACAAGCGGTTAGACCGTAAAAAAAACATTTTAATATTTTAATTTGCAACTTCCCCTTCCACATCTACCAAATTTGGCGCCCTCCACCATATTTGACAGCTTGTTTGGCAATTCCGTCACATTTGGCAGTGCCTCCAATTTATCAAATTGTCCTCCTAATTTAGAGAGGCACCAGATTTAGCTGGGAGGCTTCTACAGTTAGCAAACCCCTATTTTTGGTGGTCATTCCACTAAATTTAGTGGTAGGATTTTGAAATTTTTTTCCCTATCTTCGTTGGCAAGCTTGAGTTTACAATCAAACTTTGAAGGCTCATAACTTGGGCTCAAAAGCTCTTTTTTGGGAATAATATTTTTTTATTTGGGAAAAAATTTCATATAGTGGTGTAGATGGTTTTTGGTTTTTCTAGAAATTGTAGATTTTCACAACTCTTGTTGAGCACTCCTCGTTTTGGAAATTTTCAGAGCTTTGTTTGGGTTCATACAGTAATATTTTTTTGATGCAATTTTTTCGAAAGTGCATAATTTTTCATGTACTCTGTAGTGGTGTGATTAAATTGATTCAATTTTGTATCAAAATTATACTTTCAAATTTGTGGTCTAATTTGACATTTGTAGTGTACTAAGATAAAGACCACTTTGATAATGTTGCAAGTGGCAATTGTAATTGTTACACCCCATTTTTGAGTCTCTTGTATGTTTGAATGAATTTTATTTTTTGTTTAAATATTTTGATGATATTTTAATAATTAGATAATATTTGATAATACCTAGGGACTGCCCTTATATTATGATCAACAATAGTTATATTTGACGATAAGGTATTTTGATAAATTAAACATTCTTGTGATCATAAAAATTTAAATATATGCTTGATTGAGAAGTATGTGTGAATCTTACCTCTTTTTGAAACATTGTTTAGATGACACGTTAGAAAAGGTTAAATTATGATAAGGTTTTAGTAATTATTTTGATGCTAAAATTTATTTAGTAATGTTATAAATGTTATTACGAAAATTATTATTGATTAAAAGTTTATTGATATATATTGTCAAACTAACTACCTCGTTATTAGAAATGAGATGAACACAAGTTAAGTACATCCCCCTCTCGATTGAGGAGGGAGAGTATCATTGGGGAAGGGAAAGCAGATCAAGGTGAACCGACGATTTGTACCATGAACTGAGAACTTGTCCATGCACACACCACTGCCTTGCTTTAGAATAATTGAAAACATTTCATCTTTTACTGGTTAGTCGTGCTTGACATTTTATGACATGGTCATGCTTTGTCTATTGCATTCTGTAGGTGTTTCAATTTCATTGGTCTTTTGGTTGCATTATTGTTAGGATTGTTATTGTCATTGTTGTCACCTTGGTTGCGAATGAACTTGATAGAATAGTTATCCTTCTTTACGTAGTTGTTAGCATCGAATCAAGTTGGACCAACTCTCTCTGTCATGCGTCAAGAAGTCATTTTCTTTTTGTGTCTTTTGTGCATATGTTGATGTGGAACTAAAACTTTTGAAATACAAATATGTCATTTAGGTTCAAAAAATTTAGTTTTAACATTAAAATTAAAACTCACCCTTTTTGAATTCCAAAAGGGGGCATGAGAAATTTTTTTGGGTTCTTACAAAAGTATGGGGACTGATGATTGAAGTGTGCTGGCCCAAAATGGCCGCCACTTCTACTTGTTTTCCACTGGAAACCTTCACTTCCCCAATGAACTGGGGAGTGGACAGAGGAAAATGTTAAGATCTCTGGTAGTGCCGGTAGTGAAGGAAGTTGGAGTTTGTTTTGGCTACCCAAAAAGGAAGGGAGATAAAGGGATGGAAGAAGAAAAGAAGAGAGGCCCACATAGGGGAAATAGGTAGAAGGAAAAAAAAGAGGAGAAGAGAATGTGGGGAAAACAAAAAAGGAGAGAAAAGGAGTTAGAAAAATAGCAAAACATACAAGTATGCAGGAATTTCAATGGTCTTTGTTTTCTTTAAAAAAAGAGGTTTGACATCTTGTAATATTCAATGTGTTCTTTGGTAACCAAATTACTTTGTAGTAATAAGGAAAATGAGGTTTCTAATAGAGTATTTTCCTTGTGTTCGTAAAAGATAGGGCAAAAATTTAACCCTCTTATAACGATATCTAGCATGCTTCTTAGGGGCGTTTGCAGTTCTATTACATCTAATAAAACACAAATATTAAATTAGTAAGCATTGTAAATGCAAAAAAACTCTGTAGGGGTTTTACCTTGTATTGTGGTTAGAGTTTTAAGCATTATTATTATTTGTATATATATTCAATAATACCCAAAAATTGGGTAGAGCCATTTCAATAATAAAATTGTCTAGAGGCTATTGACATCATAGGCAAAAACTACTTTGGGTCAATTTGATTTAAGTAGTTGAATTTGGTAATGGAGGATTTTATAGTTCAAATCTGGGTATGTGTATATACTTACACATATGTATATATAAAACATATATATGTGTGTGTGTATTGTTATGTATAAAAGAAAATGAGTTGTAGTAAACTGGTTGCTACATTTTAGACCAATAAAAAATCCTTTTGAACAACCGTTATACTGTAAAAATATTAATGAAACATATATGTTTAACTGTATAGTAGGAGGTCGATGCATATCAGGTTAAGGGTAGTTTTTGAACAATAGTTATAAGACTGTATTTGGGAGTCGATTTGGGCCATATATGTCAGGCCATACTAATTTTAAACAACATATTACTCTTTGCCTTGAACACCTTAAGAGGTTGTATAACCTTATCTTTCAGAGTGAATAATGGAGTATTCTTATTAGCTAAACATATTCTGCCTAGGAAATTGCCTTGCAAACAAAAGACAAAGATATTAATTCATTATACAATAGTAAACAATAGATTTCATGATATCATATGAAGCAGATAAATATTTGTTGTCGCATCACAAAAATATAACATTTTGATGTATTCTTCATGCAGAAACAAAGTAGAAATATTTAGAAGTTTTTTCAGTGCAGAGAGCAAAAGGCTATCATTGGAAATACTTTCAAGAGAATAAACATAAAATCCTTCATAAGTACCTTCATACTTTTGGGATCATGTAACAAATTCAAACATCAGTTAAATTAACATAGTTGCACAAATGTATGTAGTGTTGGTCATGTCAGAGCATGTGAATTAAGGGCATCATTATGAGTTGAAAGCTTCAGGGATTCACAACTCATAAACATACTCTTAAGTAAGTCCATCATCGGTAAATCATTTAGAGGTTACTCTAAAAATTATGAGTATAGTTTGTATGATCTTAATCCATTTAGAGTAGATTTATTTCAGCCAATAAAGACAACTTGTATGTCATTTAGGGAATCCATTTGATACTTCATGAGTGTATGAGAGAAGTTGTAAATATTCAGGTATATGATTTGATAGTAGCTATTTCATCTTGCATGGATTCAGATAAAATATATGTGTGTATATATACTAATTATTATATACACCTATATATATTTATAAATATGAATTTTGAAATTACAAAATAGTAGGTAGAGTTATGTATATTCTCAATTGAGACAATAGAATGAGGACTTAAACACTTGAGTTATAATGTATTTAGTCTTTCTCAAATAAGGGATTGGATTTAGTAACAGAAAATTTATCACATGGTTGTTGCTCTTCAAGTACAATTGAGTGTATATGTTAGATTATGAATCATTTTAAACTCCGCATGATCAAATTGATGTATAGTCAAGTAAATTATTTTGGTTACCTAAACTGGTCAAACCTAAACTGAGTAGTCAAGTTATCTTATCATTCTAGTTTTTTAATTCATGTGTAAGTTAAGATAGTTTTGACTTGTTTTGTGTCGAGTCAAGCTAGGATAGGAGTGTGTGGTCAAATGTCTCATATTTCTACTTTAGAATGTGACATAATTGAATGCTTTGGCTAAAGCAATGCATTTATTGCGTGCATTGTTAGTCCATGGTATCTGATAGGGTTGCATGTCAATCAATCGCCATACTTAACTAGAGGGAATTTAGGGTTGTATGGAAGGTTGCATGTGACAAAGTCAATACTTCAGACTTAGTTCTCAATTGGTATAGTACACTCATAGATCTCTCTATCTGCCACCCTTGCAAAGGGTAGGGCCACTTCCATTAGGAAGGTGTGCGAGGGACCACCAGTCTATGGATGGAGGTAAAGCACTCGGATGATGCTCTCCCTCCATGTAGTAGTACACTACGCCACAAGCTTGAAACTTAGAGACACATTTGTACATATTGAGACAATGGAATTATGATTTGTAAATTGTATATTGTATATTGCATGTAATTGAAAGGTTCTATTATGAAAACATACTAAAATTTTATTGTAATCTTTATCTTGAGATTTGATGTACAGTTAATTAGATGATGATGAATTATGTATTTATGTGGATTTGTCTATTAAATGAATTTGGCATGCATAGTAAAAATTGTCTAACTTTGAAAAAAGTAAATTGAAGTTCTTGTTTAAAACATTGCCATGGTGTTTGTCTTTATTACAAAGGATATATATTTAGAAATTTATACTTGCATCATTATGAAAGATTTATACTTTGTTTACATCTCTTAAAAAATTGTAGATTTAGTTGAATTTTTGGGATACAAACTAAGGTAAATGTCACACGTGGTATTAGAGTGTAGGTTCAAACACTAGGACCTATGAGCCTACTTCATGTGATTGAGTAAGATCAATAGATAAATGTATGTTGTATATAACATTAGTGATTCTATTATCTAAATGCAAAGATGGGGGAATCTAGGTCAAAGAAGCAAGGTGGAAGGAAAACAAACCAAACCAAAACAAGAGGAAAAATCGTGCAACCAACACCTTTCAGAGAAGAAGTATGGATTTACGATATAGAGACCCTGGCAATAGCCATGGATCGAATTAAGATAATAAAAAGGAGCAATCGAAACCTACTACCCCCATCGTAACCAAACAAAAGAAACCTTTGGTGATCTGAGATATGCTTTTTGGTTGCAAATGCGATGTGCTAAGCATGAGTAGGGAGGTTATAGAAGAGTACATATGTGTACATCCTACCTGAATAGTGTAAAACTAGAATCAGATGAAGAAGAAGAACCTTAGAAGGTTCCTTTGTCTGATTAGTATTTAAAACCGTTGTAATTTGGATATACCTTATCTAAATAAGGACATCAAATGTTCAATATTATATGAATAATTTTTTTTCTTTCTAAATTTCACCAGATGTGTGATGTTCCATTGTGATAAACTCTTAATTTAGGATCTCTACGTATGTTTTGTTAAAGACGCTTTTACAAAAAAGACTTTATTATCTCTTGTAAACTTTTTAAACCCACATCAAGCCATTGGATAATGACTTTCCAATCTGACTTACTAGGTCTAAACATGGTTCAAACTAGAATGAACCTTGGGGCTAGTCAAGGAGGGTAAGGACAAGTCGAAGATGATTCCACAACTAAGTTAGACCAAATTCTAATAGCTTTGAAAGAAACCAAGGTAAGGTTGGATGCTTTAGAATAGGAGGTTAGAGCGCCTTATGAACAAGGAGGTGAGAAGCGAAATCAAGGACATTGTGAGCATGAAGGACTTAGCGAGTCCTGGGCAAATCAGATGAACCAGGATGAGGCAATGATGTTAGAAATGAAGGTAACTACTATATATGTGGAAATTTGAATTCAATTGTAAATTTGATCTTAACCAATGTATAACCAAATGGAGATTGCAAGAAAATAAATCAACAACATAGAAAAATATGGAACAGAAGAAATACAAACATAACACAATGTTTACGTAGAGAAACCCTTTTGAGAGAAAAACTCCAAGAAGAGAGGCACAAGCTTGTATTATCTTCAAAATAGAGATTACATACAATCCTTCCTTTCTCTTCTTCAATCTTCACTCCTTAAGCACCTACAAACATAATTTTCACTCTAACTCATTATGTTACATTTCTACCACCATAACCTCTATTTATATAGCATTTTCACCTTCTAAATGGGGCATCCAAGTTGGTTATCATATCGCAACACCTCCCTTGGATAAATCTAATCATTTAATGCATAAAACAATATTGGTTGTAACCATTACTCACATCTTACACATGTGGACACCTAATTTGTCTTTATGGACACCTAATTTGTCCTATCTTGCAAGGTGATTATCATCTTCGTGTGGAGGTGTTATAACCAACAAAAAAATCATCACAAGTATCCAAAAAAACCTCATGGGAAGTTGAACACCCAAAACAAACTTAAACTCTAAGATTCTTTCCTAATAAATAGTAACTTCATGTCGGTAAATAATTAGTTAGCAACCCTCGATAAAAATTAATTACTGTACTAGTAAATCCTAATGGTTAAAAATATTTACAACTAATGGTGAATTCATCATTCCTTATGAATGATTTACAAACAATATTAGGAGTAATTAAATACATAGAATTTACAAGGTTGATGCCACCTTAATCCTAACAAATGAGGCAAATGGATGTGAGGACTCGACTAGCTAATGAACTTACCCGAGACATGAAAAAGATCAATCCACCCAATTTTGATGGAACTGTATTAGGCGATGGAGCTAAGGCATGGGTCAATGAGATGGAGAAATATTTTTAAATATGAAACTATTATGAAGTAACCAAGGCCATCTGGGGAGCTTATCAATTGTCAGGAGAAGCCTCCACTTGGGGGACAAATAAGAAGACAAAGATGGGGCTAGATTATACGAATTTAATATGGAACCAATTTGTGGTCATTTTCAAGGAAATTTATGATTACCACAACTTTATTTTAACTAGAAACTAATAGACTTTCAAAATCTAAGATAGGGAGAAATTTCAATAACTGAATATTGAAAAAAAAAACTATGCTCCTTAAATATGTACCCCAATACCAGTGAGATGGACGATTCCAAAAATAGAAGTTTATTATGGGATCAAACCCTCATATTGGAGGTGAGGTAGATGTTCATGGACTATCAACGATGGATCAAGTATTTGAAAAAGTCATTAAGCAAGAACAAAAGCTAAAGTCCATATTGGCTTACAGAGACAAATCCTAAAAAGAAGTTTGAATAGTCAAAGTCTACAGCTTCATTTAAAAAGAAAAATTGGAACTAGAATGCCAAGCACAAATGTAATGGAAAGGGGTCCAAAATAACAAAGGCTTCCAAATTGAATATAGGGACAATGGTTTCAAGGGAAGAAACGATAACAAAGGTGATCGAGTGACCGAGAAGAAAGGACCTCTTGGTGGTTGCTTCATCTGTGGAGGCAACCACTATGCAAATGAGTGCCCAAATCGAAATCAAAGGAATGATTCCAAGAATTATTCCTTGCCTTCTTAATAGACAACTTTTCAACAGAGGATTCATGTAACGGTGGATAATTGACAATTATAATATCAGATTGCACCTATCAAAACTTTGGGTACTTTATTTGGTTACCCAATTTCCATTCTTATTGATACTAGAGCCACTGAGTGTTTTATAGTACCTAGTATATTAAATAAAATTTCTAGAAGAGCTAGTTATATGACCAACTCGTGGATAGTTCAATATGCAAACCAAGCAAGAGTCTAGGTGGAGTAGTGTCTTTTTGAAGTAGAGATAAAATTACCTACTTTTTTTTAATCAAAGTTAACCTATATGTAACACTATTGGGGTTCTATGACAAGGGTATGGTGTCATAGGGCAAAAGTAGAGTGTTATGCTAAAACAATCGAATGTTTAGATGATCTAGGGAATCAGGTTTAAGTTTAGGGAATTAAATGAGAATTCAAACTTAGGCAAGTCTCTGCTATGCAACTTAAAAGAGCAAGAAGAAAAGGTTGTCAGTTGTTCATTGTGAAAGTAGATCAGTTTGAGGAATCCAAGGAACCTTCTATTCAAGATTATCCCTTACTCTATGAGTTATAGGATGTATTTCCAGATGAGTTACTAGGTCTACCTCCTAAAATGGAATTTGACTTCTCCATAGATATAGTTCTCAGCTTTGAACCCATTTATAATGCCCCATACCGCATGACCACTATTGAGTTACTAGAATTAAAGGCTCAATTATATGAATTGTTGTCCAAAGGGTTGATCCATCCTAGTGTGTCTCCGTGGGGAGCACCGATGATCTTCATCAAAAAGATGGGAAACTATGTATGTGCATTGATTTTCGTATGTTGAATTAAGCCACAATTAAGAATAAATATCTCTTGCCTCGCATTGATGATATATTCGATCAAATGCATGGTGTGATGGTGTTTTCAAAGATTGATTTGAGGGATGACTATCATCAATTAAGGATTAAGGATGAAGACATCCATAATACAACATTTAGAACAAGGTATGGACACTACAAATTCATTGTGTTAGCTTTTGGCTTGATCAATGCCCCAACAACATTTCTGAACCTGATGAATAGTGATTTCAGAGATTTTCTAGACAAGTTTGTACTCGTCTTTTTAGATGATATTTTGATATATTCCAAAAATGAGAAGGAACATGTTCATCATTTAAGTCTAGTTCTGCAACATTTAAGGGAGCACAAACTCTTTGGCAAGATATCTAAATGCACATTTTTCCAAAAGGAAGTGCAATATTTGGGCCATGTAATCTTTGTGGACAAAATTGTAGTTGATCCCACAAAGATTTGAACAATAATGGATTGGCCGGTACCTAAGAATGTGCATAAGGTGTGTAATTTTATGGGGTTACCTAGGTATTATAGTAAATTTGTTTCAAACTTTTCTAAGATTGCAAATCCCATTACTTCTCTTCATAGGAAAGGTAGACAATTTGAGTGGACTAAAAAGTGTGAGAAAGCATTTCAAGTTCTGAAGGAAAAATTAACTTCTACATCAATCCTTAAGGTTCCATATACGATGGGTCATTTCGTGGTAGTCACAAATGCTTCTGGTGAAGGATTAGGGGGTGTACTTATGCAAGATGGGCAAGTTGTAGCCTATGAATCCAAAAAACTCTGACAATATGAGTTGAACTATGCTCCACACGATTTGGAACTTACAACAATCATGCATGCCTTGTAGGTTTGGAGGCATTACTTATTGGGGAAACTTTTTGAACTCAAGTCAGATAATCAAGGGATTAAGTATATTTTCATGCCACCTAATCTAAATACACATCAACTGTCATGGTTAGAATTGTTATCTAACTATGACTTTGACATCAACTACATAAAAGGGAAAGAGAACCATGTAGCCGATGCTCGTAGCTGAAGATAACATATTGCAACAATAGCCACTATTTAGACAACTTTTCAGGAGCAAGTCTTGAGAAACTCCCTTGGTGATGAATTCTATGGACAGGTTAGGAAAACTCTTTTAGAAAACCCTCAAGGTTTCAAATATGATGGATACCTATTTGAGTCAAATGGATTGTTAAGATACAAGGATAGAATTTATGTGCCAAGTTAAGGTGACTTAAGAATTTTTGTTTTAAAAGAAGCTCATTGTGCCCCTTATTCGAGACATCTAGGAGTGACTAAGTTGTTAGCAGATCTAAAACCACTTTACTTTTGGAAGCATATAAAACAAGATGCTACAAAATTTTGTAGCTATATGCTTGGAGTGTCAGCAAGTCAAGGTTAAACACCAAAACCCTATAGGATTGTTGTATCCACGTGATGTTCCTGAATGGAAATGGTAGGTCATAATCATAGATTTTGTCCAAGGGCTTCCTAAATCAAAGAATCATCATGATATGATTTTGGTGGTGGTGGTTGAACTCACCAAAGTTTCTCATTGCATTCCAATAAACTTAAGTGGTGGAGCTCCAGTGTTGGTTAGAAGATTTGTTTAAGAAATCTATAGATTGCATGGGGTTCTTGAGAAGATTATCTCTAATAGAGATGCATAGATGACTTCAAGGCTTTGGCAAACCTTGTTTTCAATGTTAGGTACTCAATTGAACATCAGCTCAGCCTATCATCCTAAAATCGATGGTTAGACTATAAGAGTGAACCAAGTATTAGAGAAATTGTTGCATATGTATTGTATGAACCAACAGTACAGCTAGGAAGAATATATGCCGCTTGTGGAGTTTGATTACAACAATTTTTACCATTGTGCTATTAAAATGGCTCCTTTTGAGGCACTATATGGTTGGAAGTGTAGAACACCTATCAGTTGGGACAAACTAGAAGATAGAGTGTACATAGGGCCAAAGATGTTGAAAGAAATGGAGGAATCAGTTAAGTTAATTAAATAAAGGTTGGCTGAGGACAATGATAGGCATAAAAGAGTTATGTTGATTCAAAATGAACTCCATGACAATTTGTCATCAGGTATAAAGTTTTACTTAGATTCAAACCTCATAAAAGATCTATCAAGTTTGGAAAATCATCTAAGCTTGCTCCCAGATATGTGGGCCCATTTCAGATTTTGGAAGTAATTAACTCAGTTGCTTATAGACTTTCTTTATTGCTTGTTCTTTCTTGATTGCATAACATTTTTCATGTTTCATATTTTAAAAGGTATGTGTTTGAATTTTCTCATGTTTTTGATTGGAATGCTCTTCAAGTTCTAGACCCAGGGGTGGTAATGATCAAGCCTCTCAAAGTGCTCGAGGTTTGCAAACTATGCTTGTGTAACATATATGTAAGTCAATGTAAGGTCCAGTGGGATCGATCGATACTCTGAAGATAGTGCCACCTAGGAGGACTATGAGGAGTTTCACTGAGCTTTTCCATATTTGTTTGCTTAAGTATTTTCAATTCGATTACTACTATCCTAAACATTTGGTATTTTCATGAATCGAGTCATTGGGACAATGACTTTTCTAAGGGGGGGAGGATGTCACACCCCATTTTTGAATCTCTTGTATGTTTGAATAAATTTCAATTTTTACTTAAATATTTTGGTGATATTTTAATAATTATATAATGTTTGATAATACCTAGACTATCCTTATATTATGAATGACAATAGTTAGATTTGACAATAAGGTATTTTGATAAATTAACCATTCTTGTGATCGTAAAAATTTATATATCTACTTGATTGACAAGTATGTGTAAATCTTAACCTCTTTTGGAAACATTGTTTGGATGATATGTTAGAAAAGGTTAAATGATGACAAGGCTTTAATAATTATTGTGATGCTAAAATTTATTTAGTAATGCTATGAATGTTATTTTGAAAATTATTATTAATAATAAATTTATTGATATATGTTGCCAAACTAACTACCTTGTTATTGGAAATGAGGTGAATGCAGGTTACGAACATCCCCCTCTCGGTTGAGGAGGGAGAGTATCATTGGGGAGAGGATGGCAGATTGAGGTGAATCGGTGATTTGTACCATGAACCGAGAACTTGTCCATGCACACACCATTGCATTACTTTAGAATAATTGAAAACGTTTCATCTTTTGTTGGTTAGTCATGCTTGACATATTATGACATGCTCATTCTTTGTTGTATTGCATTCTATAGATGTTTCAATTTCATTGGTCTTGTGATTGTATTATTTTCAAGATCATTATTGCCATTGTTTTTTTTTATTTGTAAGTCAAAGATCACAAGGGGGACCTCCTCCCCATCAACATACTCAACTTAAAAACCACTTAGTCAACTCAACCAACTTAGAAGCCACATAGATGTTACTTGGGGGATTCGAACTTGGATCTCCATCTTGAGAACCCTATGGCCTTGCCATTTAAGCACAACCCCGTTCACATCATTATTACCATTGTTATCACCTTGGTTGTGAATGAAATTGATAGAATTTAGTTATCCTTCTTTACATAGTCCTTAGCATCAAATCAAGTTGGACCAACTCTCTCTATCATGTGTCAAGAAGTAATTTTATTTTTGTGTCTTTTGTGCATATGTTGGTGTGGAGCTAGAAATTTTGAAATACAAATATGTCATTTAGGTTCAAAAAATTTAATTTGAACATTAAAATTTAAGTCATCCTTTTTGAATTCCAAAAGAGGTGTGAGAAAATTGTTTTGGTTTTTTATGAAAGTATGAGGAGTGATGACTGAAGTGTACTGGCCAAAAATGGATGCCACTTCTTTTTTTCCACTGGAAACCTTCACTTCCCCAATGAACTGAGGAGTGGACAAAGGAAAATGTGAAAATATCTGGTAGTGTTGGTAGCAAAGGAAGTTGGAGTTTGTTTTGGCCACCCAAAAAGGAAGGGAGATAAAGGGATAGAAGAAGAAAAGAAGAGGGGGACGTAGGGGAAATAGGCAAAAGAAAAAAAGAGAGGAGGATAATAGAATGTGAGGAAAACACAAAAGGAGATAAAAGGAGTTAGAAAAATAGAAAAACATACAAGTATGTAGGAATTTTAATGGTCTTTGTTTTCTTTGAAAAAAGAGGTTTGATATTTTGTAATATTCAATGTGTTCTTTAGTAACCAAATTACTTTGTGGTAATAAGGAGAGAGAGGTTTATAATAGAGTATTTTTCCCTATGTCTATACAAGATAGGGCAAACATTTAACCCTGTCTTATAATAGTATCTAGCATGCTCCTTGGGGGCATTTGAAATTGTTACATCTGGTAATACAACACTAATATTGAATTAGCAAGCATTGTAAATGCAAAGAAACTCTGTAGGGGTTTAAACCTGTATTGTAATTAGAGTTTTAAGATATTCAATAATACCCAAAAAATGGGTCAAGCCATTTCAATAACAAAATTGTCTAGAGGCTATTGACATTAGAGACAAAAACTACTTTGGGTCGATTTGATTGAAGTAGTTTAATTTGGTATTGGAAGATTTTATAGTTCAAATCTAAGTATGCACACACACACAGTATAAAAGAAAATGGGTTGCAGTAAACTGGCTACCGCATTTTAGACCAATAGAAAACCCTTTTGAATAACAGCTATACTATAAAAATATTATTGAAACATATATGTTTAATTGTATAGAAGGAGGTCGATGCATAATAGGCCAAGGGTTTTGAATAGCAGTTATAAGATTGTATCTATGAGTCGATTTGGGCCATATATGCCAGGCCATAATAGTTTTAAACAACAGATTACTTTTTTCCTTGAACACCTTAAGAGGTTGTATAGTCTTCTCATTCAGAATGAATAATGTAGTATTCTTATTAGCTAAACATATTCTACCTACAAAATTGCCCTGTAAACAAAAGACAGATATTAGTTCATTATATAGTAGTAAACAATAGATTTCATGATATCATATGAAGCAAATAATTATTTGTTCTGGAATCACGAAAATATAGCATTTGGATGTATTCTTCATGTAGAAATAGAGTAGAACTATTTAGAAGTTTTTTTTCAATGCAAAAATGATAGAGCAGGAAGCTATTATTAGAAATACTTTAAAGGGAATAAACATACAAGCCTTCATAAGCAACTTCATACTTCTGGGAAAAATTTTCAAATATATTTATCAGTTAAATAAATACAATTGCACAAATGTCCATAGTGTTGGTCATGGCAGAACATGTAACTTAAGGGTATGGTTATGAGTTGAAAGCTTCGTTGATTCACACCTCATAAACATAATCTTAAGTAAGTGCATCATCGGTAAATCATTTAGAAGTTACTCTAGAGATTATGAGTACAATTTGTATGATCTTAAAATATTTAGAGTAAATTCATTTCAGCCAATAAGGACAATTTGTATGTCATTTGGGGAATCCACATGATACTTCATCAATGTATGAGAGGAGCTATAAATATTTAGGTATATGACTTGACAGTAGCTATTTCAGCCTGCATGGATTCAGATAATATATATATATATATATATATATATATATACTAATTATTATGTACACACCTATATATATTTATAAATATGAGTTTTGGAAGTACAAAAAAGTAGGTAGAGTTATGTATATTCTCAGTTGAGACGACAAAATGAGGACTTAAACACCTAAGTTATAATGTATTTAGTCTTTCTCAAATAAGGTATTTGATTTAGTGACAGAAAAATTATCTTGGTTGCTACTCTCGAAGTACAGTTGAGTGTATATGTTAGATTCTATATCATTTTAAACTTTGCATGATCAGATTGATGTGTAGTCAAGTGAATTATTCTGGTTACCTGAACTGAGTAATCAAGTTAACTTATCATTCTAGTTTTCTGATTAATGTGTAATTTAAGATAACTTTGACTTGTTTTTTGTTGAGTCAAGCTAGGGTAGGAGTGTGTGGATAAATGACCCATATTTCTGCTTCAGAATGTGACATTATAATTGAATGCTTTGGCCAAAATAATGTATTTGTTGAATGCATTGTCAGTCCATGGTATCTGACAGGGTTGCATGTCAATTAGTTGTCATACTTAGCTAGAGGGCATCTAGGGTTGTATGGCAGGTTGCATGTGACAGAGTCAATACTTCACACTTAGTTCTCGATTGGCACGGTACACTTGCAGATCCCTTTATTTGTCACCCTCACGAAGGGTAGGGCCACTTCCAATATGAAGGTGTGTGGGGGACCGCTAGTCTGTGGACGGATATAAAGCATTCGGATGATACTCTCCCTCCATGCAATAGTACAGTATGCCACAAACTTGAAACTCAAAGTAACATTTATACATATTGAGATAGTGGAATTATGATATGTAAATTGTATATTGTATATTGCATGTAATTGAAAGGTTTGAGATAGTTGTAATGTTATTATGAAAACCTACTAAAATTTCATTGTAATGATTATCTTGAGAGTTGATGTATATTTATTTAGATGATGATGAATTATGTATTTATGTGGATTTTATATTAAATGAATTTGGCATGCATAGTGAAAATTATCTAACTTTGAGAAAAGTAAATTGAAGTTCTTGTTTAAAAAAATGCTATGGTGTTTGTCTTTAATACAAAGGATATATATTTAGAAATTTATACTTGCATCATTATGAAAGATTTATGCTTTGTTTGTATCTCTTAAAAAATTGTAGATTTAGTTGAATTTTTGGGATACAAACTAAGGTTCATCACAGTAATTGCACAAAGTATAAAGTGCCAAGATCATATATTGTTGGGGGGATCATTAATTGAGTGAATTTGGGTGGGGATCTTCTTTTGGTTGTGCTTGAATTCTTCTTGGTTTGTGTTCTTTCTTGCTTCATCATGGAACAATCTTTAGTGGACACTTCTAACGCCTTACAACTATCCTAAATAGAAACCTAAAATAAACAAATTGCTAAGAGTTAAAAGGTTGTTTAGGATAGTTCATGGGATTGATGGTGAACCAATTAATGATGAAGTTAAAAAGAATAGGTGGTTGAATATTTGTGAAGAAGTTATTGGATATTTGTGCTTGTATGTCTCTCTTGAGTTGTTGTTTTACATTGAGCACCCGGATACACCTATGGCTATGTGGATTGCACTGTCAAAATTGTTTGGCCAAATAGATGAAATCCAAGGACATTTGTTAGAAAATGAACTAATAAGTCTCAATCCATGCAATTTTGACTACATACAGGACTTCATCACCAAATTCACATCACTAAGAGCACAATTGAAGGATTGCAAAATTGAAAAATCAAATACACAGTTGATATTAAGTGTTCTCTCTAAGTTAGAACTTGATTATTTAGTGTTTGTGTCTACTTTCTATGCTACAAAGAGTGCTTTGGGGAGTGAGTTTAAGATGCCTTCCTTTGAGGATTTTTCTATGTCACTCACTAGGGAGCAAGATAAGCTTATTCAAATGGGCATCTTGAAGTTTTCAAAATCACAAACTTTGATTGCAAAGTATGAGAACGTTTCTAGTAACAAAGAAAAGAAAAAGAAAAAGCCTAAGAAGAACACACAACACTAATCCACTTCCACAAAAGAACATAAAAATTCCTCTTCCAAAGGGGAATCATCTAAGAAGGAGAAGCCTAAATGTGTATATTGCAAGAAATTAGGGCATAATGAACATTAATGTTATTTAAAACAAATCTATGAGTTGAAGCATCTTGTAAAGAAGACTCAAATCAATTTGCCTTCAACTATGTCAGCAGGTTCATCATCTTCTTCTCATTCAAAGTCAGAGAAACAAATGGGGCAAGAACTTGTTGTAGTTACAAATTTTGAGTCAGGGAGATGGATTCTTGATTCTAGAGCTTCACATCATATGACTTCAGCATATAGTATGTTCTCTTCATTTGAGACTTGTTCATCACCACATATCTTGATGGTTAACAACACATATATGCATGTTTGTGGGAAAGGATCTATTTATATGGATGAAGGACCATTCAATGATGTCCTTTGTGTACCTTCATTGTTAATCAATAACCTTTCTATCTATCAGACCACACATGGTGGAGTAGCAAAGAGTGTTGAGTTTACACCAGATTTTGTGATTATTTAAGATTTGCATAGTAGAGATATTGTTGTAGTTGGGGAGGTAGATCATCAATCTCGAGTGTACACCTTCTCACATTTTGCTCCTATTGTTTCTTTGGTTGATGTACGTACTCAAGCATCTAATGTAAACACTTTTGAGGAGATACAATATGGTCATTTGAATCTTGGTGTTCTTTCATCAACTGGGACTATAGAGACATGTGCTAACACTCCATCTCCTCCATCATCTCATGTTGCATCTATAGAGTTTAGTGTTGCTACATCCATGGTTTCTAATGATTTAGTGCAGTAGGACATACACTGTCTTCTAGATACAACTACTTGGGATGAGTACTTGGCAAACATTATAGGTTTGTTTTGAGTCCTATATTGCAAACTTGGAGGACACCATTGCGGAAATTCATCTCCTCTTTGATGTTAGCTCGCATGGAGTTGCATCCTCTTCTTCAGATGTGATGAAGGAACTTTCAGATCCTCTTGTTCTTTCTCCACATAATTATTTGTCACAGTTTAGCATTGGGTTGGAGACCCTTGAGTAGTATTTAGAGGACTCATCATTATCTTTGGATCATGTTCTTTTCGACTAGGTTTTGGATTGTTACACTCTTCAGTTAGGCTTGGGACTCCTAATTTGATTGTGGCACCTCTCAACATCGACATGGTGACACTTGAGTAGAGTTCAGAGACATCATACATCTTGATTTTTCTTCCTTCATATTCCTTTCAGGAATGGGAAGGCACCCTGCATACATCCTTGGCTTTGGGTATGTGCAGGATCATGATGGGCCAAACTATACCTCTAAGTGGCAATCAAAATACAAAAAATCAGACTTAATCAAGTTCATGTGAAAATTTGAATGGATTATCTACACAATTTGAAAAAGATGTAAGAACAAAATTTGTAGAGAATTGAATCTAGTTTATGAGCTACTATTTTTTTTATAAAAAAAAAACTAAATTTACTTAGTGAAAAATGAATATTTCAATGAACAACTATTAAATTTTTCAAAAAAAAAAAATTAAAAAGTGGGTGTCTGTCCAACCAACCTAACTATGAGCAATTTTTTTTTTTTGAAACTCTCAAAATAAGTAGACTCATGCTCAGATGTGATGCATATTTTTTTGAAATTTTTTTCTAATAAAATAATTAGTTATGATTTTTTTACTGTGACTTTTTTTTAAAACTAAAGAGTAATTGTCCAGCCAACCTAACTCGATAAAAAAAATTAGAACTCAAAATTATTTTTTTAACCTGTAGCCAACGGAGCATAGAGTGTGATGCATCTTTCAGATCTGAAAAAAGTGAAACGGTTTGAAAGTTATGGATGTTTTTCAATCAGTGTATCCATCAGGATTTTAGACACACACTATATAGAAAATTATTAATAATTATTTAATAAAATGATAATCAATAAAATCTTATATTTTTAGAAAGCTGACAATTTCCTCTATAAACCCTTTTCGTTTTATCAATTTTGCATAAAAAAAGTCGTCAGCACGAAGGGTGAAGTTTGAGGAAGAGAGTGAAACCAGTAAACACGTTAGAATTCAAGGAAAGTCAACTATGACAGTCCCAAGCCTAAATACAAGGCAAAATTGAAGCAAAATGGATAGCTATTATTAACAGATATCTGTTTTCCTTTGGTAAAATACAATTTTTCCTTTTTTATGTTTTAAAAAATGGATATCCATTTTAGGTTGCCCAAAATGGATATCCGTTTTGCTTTACTCTCTCTCTCTCAAAAGATGGTCTATTGATATCCTACAATGGTCATAAGAATTCATCTTTAGCTTTGTGTAAAATGCTAAAAGGGTGGTCTATTGATATCCCGCCATATTCTTGTGACCATTGCATCTAATTTCATCTATGATCGAAAAGGCTTGTCTATTTTCTAAGTTTTGTAAAGAGCATTGATAACAACATTGTAATGTCCATTTTTAGATCTATTTTCTGCATTTCCTATAATCATGGTAGTCTATGAAATCACATTTTTTTGAGGCATTCTATCAAATAGTTAGCAATGCCTTATCTATGTTTCCATAGTTTTTATAAATATTTACTAGAAAGTTACCAAATATAATATTTGATAAGAATCCCCCTATCATTATCCTTTTGATGGATTCCCATGTACCATTCCTTTGGTGTAAGTAAATAAGATAGTAGAAAAGATCATGGAGTTTGGCTATATACAAGTCGACTACATTTGTTTGAAGATTTTTTAAACTTTTTCAACAAATTTCATTATGTTATGCATTGTAATGTTGGCACTTTGTAAGTTCTTTTTTGAAATGTATGTAAACATAAGAAAAGTCTACACATAATAGTTGGTCTTTTGGTAAATGAACATTGTGGAACTTTATGAGGCACGGGGATGTTGAACTTCACTACAATTTACAAGTTTGTGGATGAGTGCATTAGGATTTTGCATTGATGATGCAAAATTATTTTCAAAACCTTCATTTATATTCTTACGAGATTTTGGGAAGTGGAGTCATGTTTTCCATCTACAACTTTGTAAAGGTTCCACTTTTCCACCATATAGATTAACATTACTTTTAATCATGTAAGACTTCAAGGGAATCTTAAGATAAAATTAAGTTGGCAAAAGTGCACCTTGACTCTACACTTCTACTTTTTCGGATCTCTCTCTCTCTGACCTATCTACCTCCTAATTAAATCCTATTCCTAGCTTTCCTAGTTTTCCTTTCCAATTTCCTTAGGAGAGAGAGAGAGAGAGAGTCCTAGTTTTCTTGTTTTCATTTCCTTAATCAATAAGGGAGAGGGAGAGATAGAGGGGAGAGATAGGGAGATAGAGGAATGATAGGGGAGAGAGAGGCAAGAGATAGAGAGATAACTAGATAGAGAGAGAGAGAGAGAGGAGACAGATATGGAGAGATAGAGGAGATAGAGGGGAGAGATAGGGAGATAGAGAGTGAGCAAGATGACCAGAGAGATAGGGAGAAGGATTGAGAGGTAGAGGGATGATAGAGATAGGGAGATAAGGGAGAGATAGGGAGATAGAGGTTTAGGATTGCTTAGGTTTAGGGGCATTATTTAGGGTTTTGAGAGAGAGAGAGAGAGAGTTGCTTGGGGTTAGGGCTCAGGGTTTAGGAGCATTGTTTAGGGTTTATGAGTTTAGCATTGCTCAAGTTTAGGGTTTAGGTGAATTATTTAGGGTTTAGGGGTTTAGGGTTGCTCAGGTTTAGGGTTTAAAGAGAGATAGAGAGGGGACTGATAGAGATTGGGAGAGATAGAGGAGACAGAGGGGAGAGATAGGGAGATAGAGAGTGAGAGACATGTCCAGAGACATAGAGAGAGATTGAGAAGTAGAGGGATGATAGAGATAGGGAGATAGAGGTTTAGGGTTGCTTGGGTTTAGGGGCATTATTAAGGGTTTAGGGTTTAGGGTTTTGAGGTTAGGGGTTAAGGTTTAGAGGTCTAGAGAGAGATAGAGGACCAATAGGGATATATAGAGGAGACTGAGGGGAGAGATAGAGAGATAGAGTGTGAGGGACATGGCCAGAGACATATTGAGAGAGATTGAGAGGTAGAGGGACAAAGATGATAGAGAGATAGGGGAGAGATAAGGAGATAGAGTTTTAGGGTTACTTGGGTTTAGGGTTTAGGGGTTTGGGGTTTAGGGTTTCTCAGGTTTAGGGGTTACCTGGGTTAGGGTTTAGGGGCATTATTTAGTGTGTAGGGTTTATTGTTTAGGGACTAGGGGTTCAGGTTTAGAGGTTTAGGGTTTAGGGTTTGTAATGTCAAAAAAATTCCCCTTGGGAGATTTTCCCTCCTAAGGTTTATCTCTTGGGTCCTCATAGTGCATTTGATGTACTTGAGCTTAGATTTATGCTTTCTGTTGAGTTTCACTAGGTTTTGCACTAGATTCCTCTCTAGGGTTGCATCCTAGGGGTGTTGTAGTGGATTTTGTGGCCTTAGTGGATTGTTATTAGACATATTACTCTTTTCCCTCTAATAAATTCCTTACAACACCTTTTCATTTCATGATTGCATTGAAAATTTGATGAAAATTGCATGATTTAAGGGTTTCTCATTAGCTTTTCATTGATTATCTTCACAAGACTACTCTACAAAGGTGTTGTAACAAAATTTGTGACTTTATCAGACTTATATCAGACCTATTTACTTCTTCCCTCAATCAAATCCTTTACAACATCTTTTTTTTGACACTTTTGCATTGAAATTTGATCAAAAATTGCATGTTTTTAGGCTTTTTCACTAGGTTTGACTAGTCAACTCTCTACAAACACTCTAAATGCGTGTTGTGTCTGATTTTTTCTCACAAGGTGACTGATTACATGGTTATTATCTTCTATACATCATAAAATTTCACACAACACCCTTTCTATCAGTTTTTTGCATGCTTTTATTCTTAAAAAATTGCATATTTTGCTTGATTTTTACTAGGGTTTGACTTGCAAACTTGTTAAACTTGCATGGTATGCATGTTGTGAAGGATATTATTGATATAATTGACTGATATCCCTGAAATACTCTGCTTCACATCTTAAATTTCATTACAACACTCTTTATTTGGACATTTACATTCACATTTTGTGAAAAAATTACAAATTTTTGCATAATTTCACTAGTTTTTGTACTTACAATCATTTAGGATTGCATTCAAAAGTGTGTTATGAAGAATATCTCAGATTGAAAGGACTGATATTTCTGTTATTTACTGCTGCACCTCATAAATTTGATCACAACACCTTTGCTTTACATAATTCGCATTGAAAAAAAACATAAAAATCTAGCATCTTTAGTTCATTTACATTCATATTTTGAGCATTTGATTTCTTACATATTTAATGGATTCCTCTTTTTATTCAATGGAAGCTTTATTTACATACATTAGGGACCCTGAGACCTTTTGCAAATTCATCAACATGAATCGTTGGGTCCTGCAACAAATAACATCCATCCATGAGAGCTAGGACTAACAATTAGATTAAAAACTTGACAAACAATACAACTTGGACACATGTAGGACTTGGAAAATGGAAAAGAATAAGTATTAAATGTGGAAAACAATGAAAAAGTGGTATTAGTCAAGCAGCTATGTAGAGAAGTGGTCTTTATGAAAGATGCTTAGAATTATGCTCTATATCTATTTGTGAAGTTTGGAGGTGATTGGACCTAAAGGATATGACCACCATATGCAAAATAGCCTACCTAATGGGTATGTGCATGGAAATGGAGAGAGAGAGAAAGAGAGAGAGAGAGAGAGAGATCTAAGCGCAAAGTGACAACTATCTTCATTTTTACATGTTCTAAGCAAGGAGGTACACTAGGTGCCTCCCGCGCCATCATCTTAGAAATATTGCTACAAAGTCTATTAGTGAAGATTGAATTAACATTGCAATTCTCTTGATTATACACGACATGAATCCCTAAAGGTGTTGGTGTGGGAGATCTTTGCTCAGTCACTAATGTTTCATCCTCGTAAGGAAGAGCATGTAAGGAGGGCAAAGTGGATTCAAGGGATGTCTCAATGATGTTTTTCTCTAAAGGATCCCTAGTATCACATGGATTATATTGAGCAATTTCAGCCTTATGTGTCATAGAGAGAATGTTCATTTTATCATCATGAAATGAGGATTGTCATTTTTTTCAATACTTTCCTCTTGGTTGTTCATGAAATTAGTAAGATCATCCAATATCGAAGGGAACATACCCAAGATAGTAAGAAATTTTTCAAATTGAAGAATGTTATGTGTAACTAAAGCTTCCATTGAATAACAAGAGGAATCCATTAAATATTCAAACAATCAAATGCTCGAAATATGAATGTAAATGAACTAAAGATGCTAGATTTTTATGCTTTTTTTTCAATGCGAATTATGTAAAGCAAAGGTGTTGTGATCAAATTTATGAGGTGCAGAAGTAAATAATAGAAATATCAGTCCTTTCAATCATATATATGCTTCACAACACACTTTTGAATGCAATCCTAAATGATTGTAAGTCCAAAAACTAGTGAAATTATGCAAAAATATGCAATTTTTTCACAAAATGTAAATGTAAATGTCCAAATAAAGAGTGTTGTAATGAAATTTAAGATGTGAAGAAGAGTATGTCAGGGATATCAGTCAATTAGATCAATAATATCCTTCACAACACGCATTCCATGAAAGTTTAATAAGTTTTCAAGTCAAACCCTAGTAAAAATAAAGCAAAATATGTAATTTTTTCACAATAAAAGCATGCAAACAACTGATAGAAAGGGTGTTGTGTGAAATTTTATGATGTATATCAGATAATAACCATTTAATCAATCACCTTGTGATAAAAAATCAGACACAACATGCCTTTAGAGTGTTTGTAGGGAGTTGACTAGTCAAACCTAGTGAAAAAAGCCTAAAAACATGCAATTTTTGATCAAATTTCAATGCAAAAGTGTCAAACAAAAGGTTTTGTAAAGTATGTGACTGAGTAAAATAGTAAATAGGTCTGATATAAGTCTGATAAAGTCACAAATTCTATTACAACACACTTTTAGAGTAGTCTTGTGAAGATAAACAATGAAAAGCTAGTGAAAAACCCTTAAATCATGCAATTTTCATCAAATTTTCAATGCAATCATGAAATGAAAAGGTGTTGTAAGGAATTTATCAGAGGGAAGAAAGGAATATGTCTAATAAAAATCCACTAATGCCACAAAATCCATTACAACACCCCTAGAATGCAACCCTAGAGAGGAATCTAGTGCAAACCCTAGTGAAAATGCAAGTTTCAAACCCTAGGTATGAGATCTAAATGAAATAATGCAATGAAATGGAATGCTATAGGTAAAAATCATACTTTAAAGAGTGTAAAGGATAGTAGTAAAATATGAAACCAAATTTTAGCTACCAACCCTAGCTCATGCACAAACTAGGTCTCATAAAAACACACAATTTCAAGCAATTTTGACCAAATGGACAATGAAAATGCAATACAATTTAGCAATTGATGATGATTTTTTGAATTTTATATCAGAAGTTACAAACCCTAAACCTGAAACCTCTAAACCCTAACCCCTAACCCCTAAACAATAAACCCTAAACACTAAATAAACCCGAACCCCTAAACAATAAACAATAAACCCTAAACCCTAAATAAACAATGTAAATGTCCAAATAAAGAGTGTTGTAATGAAATTTAAGATGTGCAGAAGAGTATGTCAGGGATATCAGTCAATTAGATCAATAATATCCTTCACAACATGCATGTCATGCAAGTTTAACAAGTTTGCAGGTAAAACCCTAGTAAAAATCAAGCAAAATATGCAATTTTTTCACAATAAAAGCATGCAAACAACTGATAGAAAGGGTGTTGTGTGAAATTTTATGATGGATATCAGATAATAATCATGTAATTAGTCACCTTGTGATAAAAAATCAGACACAACACGCCTTTAGAGTGTTTGTAGAGAGTTGACTAGTCAAACCTTGTGAAAAAGCCTAAAAACATGCAATTTTTGATCAAATTTCAATGCAAAAGTGTCAAACAAAAGGTTTTGTAAAGGATGTGACTGAGGGAAGAAGTAAATAGGTCTTATATAAGTCTGATAAAGTCACATATTCTGTTACAACACGCTTGTAGAGTAGTCTTGTGAAAATAAGCAATGAAAAGCTAGTGGAAAACCCTTAAATCATGCAATTTTCATCAAATTTTCAATACAATCATGAAATAAAAAAGTGTTGTAAGGAATTTATCAGAGGGAAGAGAGGAGTATGTCTGATAACAATCCTCTAAGGCCACAAAATCCACTACAACACCCATAGAATGCAACCCTAGAGAGGAATCTAGTGCAAAACCTAGTGAAAATGCAAGTTTCAAACCCTAGGTATGAGATCTAAATGAAATAATGCAAAGAAATGGAATGCTACAGGTCAAAATCAGACTTTAAAGAGTGTAAAGGATAGTAGTAAAATCTGAAACCAAATTTGAGCTACCAACCCTAGCTCATGCACAAACTATGTCTCATACACACAATTTCAAGCAATTTTGACCAAATGGACAATGCATATGCAATACAAATTAGCAATTGATGATGATTTTTTGAATTTTATGTCAGATGTTACAAAATATAAACCCTTAACCTCTAAACCCGAACCCCTAACCCCTAAACAATAAACCCTAAACACTAAATAAACCCGAACCCCTAAACAATAAACAATAAACCCTAAACCCTAAATAAACAATGTAAATGTCCAAATAAAGAGTGTTGTAATGAAATTTAAGATGTGTAGAAGAGTACGTCATGGATACCAGTCAATTAGATCAATAATATCCTTCACAACACACATGTCATGCAAGTTTAACAAGTTTGCAAGTCAAACCCTAGTAAAAATCAAGCAAAATATGCAATTTTTTCACAATAAAAGCATGCAAACAACTGATAGAAAGGGTGTTGTGTGAAATTTTATGATGGATATCAGATAATAACCATGTAATCAGTCACGTTGTGAGAAAAATTCAGACACAACACGCCTTTAGAGTGTTTGTAGAGAGTTGACTAGTCAAACCTAGTGAAAAAGCCTAAAAACATGCAATTTTTGATCAAATTTCAATGCAAAAGTGTCAAACAAAAGGTGTTGTAAAGGATGTGACTGGGGTAAAAAGTAAATAGGTCTTATATAAGTCTAATAAAGTCACAAATTCTGTTACAACACACTTGTAGAGTAGTCTTGTGAAGATAAGCAATGAAAAGCTAGTGAAAAACCCTTAAATCATGCAGTTTTCATCAAATTTTCAATGCAATCATGAAATGAAAAGGTGTTGTAAGGAATTTATCAGAGGGAAGAGAGGAATATGTCTGATAAAAATCCACTAAGGCCACAAAATCCACTACAACACCTAGAATGCAACCCTAGAGAGGAATCTAGTGCAAAACCTAGTGAATATGCAAGTTTCAAACCCTATGTATGAGATCTAAATGAAATTATGCAATGAAATGGAATGCTACAGGTCAAAATCAGACTTGAAAAAGTGTAAAGGATAGTAGTAAAATATGAAACCAAATTTTAGCTACCAACCCTAGCTCATGCACAAACTAGGTCTCATAAAAACACACAATTTCAAGCAATTTTGACCAAATGGACAATGAAAATGCAATACAAATTAGCAATTGATGATGAATTTTTGAATTTTATATCATACATTAGAAACCCTAAATTCTGACTTCAAACTCTAAACCCTAAACCTCTAAACCCGAACCCCTAAACAATAAACAATAAACCCTAAACCCTAAATAAATAATGTAAATGTCCAAATAAAGAGTGTTGTAATGAAATTTAAGATGTGAAGAGGAGTATGTTAGGTATATCAGTCAATTAGATCAATAATATCATTCACAACATGCATGCCATGCAAGTTTAACAAGTTTGCAAGTCAAACCCTAGTAAAAATCAAGCAAAATATGCAATTTTTTCACAATAAAAGCATGCAAACAACTAATAGAAAGGGTGTTGTTTGAAATTTTATGATGGATATCAGATAATAACCATGTAATCAGTCACCTTGTGAGAAAAAAATAGAGACAACATGCCTTTAGAGTGTTTGTAGAGTTGACTAGTCAAACCTAGTGAAAAAACCTAAAAACATGCAATTTTTTTTATCAAATTTCAATGTAAAAGTGTCAAACAAGAGGTGTTGTAAAGGATGTGACTGAGGGAAGCAGTAAATATGTCTGATATAAGTCTGATAAAGTCACAAATTCTATTACAACACGCTTGTAGAGTAGTCTTGTGAAGATAAGCAATGAAAAGCTAGTCAAAAACCCTTAAATCATGCAATCTTCATCAAATTTTCAATGCAATCATGAAATGAAAAGGTGTTGTAAGTAATTTAGGGTTTAGGGTTTAGAGTTTAGGGGTTAGGGCTTATGTTCATTATTTAAGGTTTATTGTTTATGGGTTAGGGGTTAGGGGTTAGGGTTTAGGGGCATTATTTAGGGTTTACGATTGCATGTCAAAAGAAGTCTCTCTCTAAATCCCTCAACCCTAAATAATGCCCCTAACCCATAACCCCTAAACCCTAAACCTGAGAAACCCTAAACCCCTATCTCTAGGTATCTCTCCCTTATCTCCCTCTCTATATCATCCCTCTACCTCTCAATCTCTCTCCCTATCTCTCTAAACATCTTACTCACTCTCTATCTCCCTATCTCTCCCCATATCTCCTCTATCTCTCCCAATCTATCTCCTCACTCTACCTATCTATCTCTCCCTATCTCTTGCCTCTTTCTCCCCTATCATTCCTCTACCTCCCAATCTCTCTGGACATCTCTCTCACTCTCTATCTCCCTATGTCTTCTCTATCTCTGCCTATCTGTCTCCTCTCTATCTCTGCCTATCTATCTTGTCTCTATCTCTCTCTACCTAGCTATCTCTCCATATCTCTCTCTTGCCTCTCTCCCCATATCATTCCTATATCTCCCTAGTCTCCCCTCTATCTCTCCCTCTCCCTTATCAATGAAGGAAATGAAAACAAGAAAACTAGGACTCTCTCTCTCTCTCTTAGCACATACCCATTAGATAGGCTATTTTGCATATGGTGGTCATATCCTTTAGGTCCAATCACCTCCAAACTTCACAAATAGATATAGAGCATAATTCTAAGCATCTTTCATAAAGACCACTTCTCTACATAGGTGCAACTAATACCACTTTTTCATTGTTTTCCACATTTAGTACTTATTCTTTTCCATTTTCCAAGTCCTACATGTGTCCAAGTTGTATTTTTTTGTCAAGTTTTTCTCTCTCTCCCTCCTAGCACATACCCATTAGGTAGGCTATTTTGCATATGGTGGTCATATCCTTTAGGTCCAATCACCTCCAAACTTCACAAATAGATATAGAGCATAATTCTAAGTATCTTTCATAAAGACCACTTCTCTACATAGCTGCAACTAATACCACTTTTTCATTGTTTTCCACATTTAATACTTATTCTTTTCCATTTTCCAAGTCCTACATGTGTCCAAGTTGTATTTTTTGTCAAGTTTTTAGTCTAATTATTAGTCCTAACTCTCATGGATATTAAAATGTTAGTATAGTTAGATTTATCCTCAGGTAACATTAATTTACACATTGTTGCACAAACAACCACACTAAAAAAAACCTTACCTAATTAAGGTTAACCTTTAAGGTTCTTTCATTTGGTGAGCCTAACAGATCCAACTAGTTCAATCTTCTTATAGTCCATGCTTAGCCTTCCAAGAGAGTTCATGCCATGTTAACTTTCCATTATGTCCTCACTTTCCTCTTGCTAGTTGTAGTACTTTTTTTTTTTTTTCTAATCCTATCCCTATATCATACTATTGTTGTTGACTTTTCTTTCTATCTTCATCATCATAGTCCTAGTTATCCTATTTTGAGCCTACCATTTATCCTTAGCCATGTCTTGTACTTCTTCTATTCATGTCAATTTTAATGACCTCTAAATTTTCCATAAATTCTTCTCCAGCAAACCCTAGACCCTCACCCAAATCCTTACTTTCCTAAGAAAAACCCTTCCCCAAACATCATTTGATCATGTGGCTCCTTCCATCACTAGATAGGTGCCCCTACTTTCTATTATTCATCCAATACAATCCCAATGTCATAGCTCACATTCCCACACCTACATTCATAGACTCCATTCCCCCTATTGACACCATCATTGATAATCATTTTAACGAGTCTCCCTTAAATAATCATTAAACCATGGATTATCCCATATCCCCATCTTACACTTTCCTCACCTTTGAACCCTTAGAAGATGACATTTAGCTATCCCCACCATTACCAATCACACTTTCTAGCAATCCCACACAAGACACCTTACCCATCACTTCACCTAGGTCATCACTAATTAAATCACCTCATTACTCCATTCAACCATACCCATACCACCCCTTTCTCACTCCATAACCTGTATTAATGCATGATTCATGCCATGACATGCTACAGTTACCACAATGCCAATTCACTCTACCATCATTCTTCATATTATCTTATGAATCACCATCCTTTCTTCCCATTCCTTAAGACATCATACCATGACACAAACCAATGAAAATAATTAAAAAACCAATGAAAAGAATTAAAAAAAACCATTTTTATAGTTCTAGGAAACGGATATCCGTTTCCTGGAACTGTAAAAATAGTTTTTTAAACTACAAAACAGATATTTTTAACATGCCTATGAAAGTCAAAGTTAGCAAATTCATGAATTTGGCTAAGTAAAGACGTGATTTTTTTTTTTCCATTGCCACTATTTGCCCCACGATGATCCCGCACATACCCCTTTATTTCTTCATAAGGGGAGAAATGTTATTCGACATTCTTGGATCATCTTCAACATTCATTGTCAGGCATCTACCATTAGTGCATGATATTCTACATTAAGGAGGGGCTACATAGTCTCTCTTCCTCTCTCTTATGGGGGGACTTTTTTCCTCACATGGGATTTTCCCTTCTCATACTTTGGAGAGCATATTTTTTTCTCTTTTAGAGAGGGGTATTTTCCTACGGTTTTTTCTCCCTTTCTCTGTTTGTGAGATATTGTTTGTATATGGGTATCTAACATGACCTTGTAGCTGAGACCCATATTTTCATCTTTGCATGTTTTCATATTCTCCTTAAGTTGCACTTAAAGGGGGTGTTGGTGTGAATGGAGTATATTACCTAACTAGTTCCACATTAGGTCCTATTCACACTTATCTAGTTAAGTTTACTTAGGGCATACATAAGGTACACTTATGATACCTATCACTTTGTGTCTCAAGTCATAAGATTAAGACACTTATCATAATCTTATGTTGTCCTATATTTCACCTTGGCCTATATAACCAAGGGCTTCTCATTGTAATATTATTCATTCATGTATATTGATTTCATTATTATGTACATATTGTGTATTTGAATCCTTTGATAGGATAGAATTATTTTTCATGTTGGGTCTCTCTTGCATCTTCAGTGAAGCTCCTAGATCTTGGGTGGTGACTATATGATGCAAAAAATATGAAATATAGAATGGAAACAATGCATAATGAGAGATCCTATTTCATACCTACATAACCTCGGATTGAGCAAAGGACTAAAGAAATCAAATGAAAATAACAAAATAATGTTACCACAATAGACCTTGTTGCACCATGATGAATGGTGGATGTGCTCCAATAATACTTGATAATGATATTTGATATTGATAATGTTGATTACTCACTTTAGCATCATAACAGTACTTGAAAGCTAGATGTGATAGCTAAGCGTTCTCTAGTTGTAGATCAAGTTAGGTCAAAACAACTTGATTGATACTGATATTTATATGATCTTGGATGTGGGAAGGATAGGACCTATTTTCATGAGGTCAGCTAAGACTAATAGGTAAAAGTGTATATAAGGCTTAGAATAAGAGAAAAATAATTAATTAAATAATAAAATTATTTAATTATAGGACAAGGTGGGAGAAATAAATAAATAAATTAAATAAAATTTATTTAATTAATGTGGCTAAAGGGAAGCATGGACTAAGAAATAGATAAAATGGATTAAAATTAATTAATTAAATAAATATAATTTATTTAATTAATTAGCTAATGAAAGGGGAAGGAAAGAGTCCTAGGATGAAAGTGTCACAAGAATGGGTATCTAGGTGATGCCGTAAGGAAAAGGTCGATTTTAGGTGTCTATAACTACCTCCATAGCCAAATCTTGCATGGTATAGAACATTCTATACCAACTCATACAAAAACAAAAACATAGATGTATACATTTATTTGAAGTAGATTTATTTTCCATAACTTAAAAACATCAAAATAACAAAAACATTCGTACTCAAATAAATTGATCACTCAATCAAACAATAAAAACAATCTTACATCAATAATCAAACTAACTGAATAAATAATTTTTTGGATAGAAACAACTAGATTACATAGATTGCACTTTGAACAAGTAGATTACAATATGATGAGCAAGCATACATCTAAACCAAAAACCGAGGAGAGATCCAATCTATCAAAATCACCTAAGAATGGAATTTAAACCAATCATACCTCTAAAAAATTGAACCTTAATAAATGACATAATGAAACAACAAACATTTTAAACTTATACCCCACCATTAAATCTAGTCTTTATCACATCCACAACGGTCAGTTAAGACATTTTAATCCATCAACCTGAACTCGCCGGTGTATGCTATTTTAGAAATCTCCATTTGTCACCTTGCCGCTTGGGTTTGATTAACCCTTGGAGTTCGGATCAATTAGAAACATCATTCTCAGGTTCGTGGAGTTTTACAATTCAAAAGTTAATTTCTAACTTTCATTTAGCATTAACAGAAGATCAGGTTGCAGCTTGAAGTTTGAATTTCTCACTTCCATCCCTTCAATTGCAATTGGCAATGGATGCACATTCCTTCGAAATTGGCGAGGGGAAGAATGGCGATGTTAAATCAAGGATAATTTGCTCCGACGGGTGTTGAATATGAGGGTAATCCTGTGCACCTACATTCTCATGTTTTGAACAAATCCAAGTTTTTTCAGGCGAGGCTCTCCGACCGGTGGTCTTTACATATTTCGCCACCTCCTGAAATCAAGTTAACTGTCCTTCCCAATGGCGCTGCTGAGAATTACATAAAGTGTATTCGCCTCATGTATTCGTCTTACAAGGGAAAAGGCCTTTACTTCTCTGGCGTAGATGAAGCATTCGCCTCATGTATTCGTCTTACAAGGGAAAAGGCCTTTACTTCTCTGGCGTAGATGAAGCCCTAGATATTTTTTCCGTTGCTTCTGAATTACTGTTTGAAGAAGGCATTGAGGCGTGCATGCATTATCTGGAAGCAGTTACATGGACTCCCCAACAGACACTCAAAATCAAGTCTCTGCTATCATCTCTGCAAGTAAGTGTTTCTGCTGATTTATCCGCCAGGCTTGGAATCTCCAACTGATCGTTTGGTGGAGAGTTAGGCTGCCGTTCCATGGAGGGGGGCTTCCTAAATTATCTCAGCTTGAAATTTTTTAGGAGTATGTAGGCTTAATACTTTAAGCTCGGAAATTTATGGAAGCTGGTGGTCTCATCAGGTTTTTATTTTAATGCTAAATGATTTAGCAGAAATTTTTTAGGATGTACAAATAAAAAGATTAAAAATGATTAAATAAAAAAAAATTCCCTCCAAAAAATTTCCTTTACCTCAAATGCACCCGCTCAAAATCAACAAACTAAAAAGTAGGACTTGTGGCTTCATGGACCCCTTGCTCCACAAAAATAGATCCTCTAGCAGCTCCATGAAACCGCTTCCTTAGAGCTCTTAGAAAAGAAATTACCAGAAATGTCTTCTATTATATTGAGAAAGCAATCCTCTATCACTATGAGACCTCTGAAGAATATGCAGCTTAGGGCAGGTCCCATGCAGCTGCTTAGCTTATTTTGGCTAGCAGCCATTCCTCAACATTTTTAGGAGTTATTTGTGGAGCTACTGGCCCCATGAATATTTAATTTTCTGCTTATTTTTAAGCAGCGATTTTAATTTTTTTTAACTGTATAATTTTTTTAAAACAAAAATTTCAGAAATTAATGTTTTTTTTAATCTGTCAAAACTTACAGTGAAACATACATGTTTTAGAAGCATATAAAAATCCATTCTCATTCTCAGAAAAAAAATAACGTTCCATCAACATTATTTAGAAATATAAACAACATTGAGCAGGCATAACACCAAGAGATTAGGATGACGACAAGAAATGGTTTGTCTGTATCTTTATATAATTTTTGACGGTGTGACCATGCCACAGGTTTAACTGAGATTAGGATGATGACTAGAGATTGTTTATCTGTATCACCTGTAGAATACAATAAGATTTCAATCAAACCTTGGGAAGAATGGAAGAGCTTAAACATGTTGTGAGCTATGCTTTTAAGTTCAATCCAAACAAAACCCAACTTAATACAGCTATTTGGTAAGTTTTTTATGGACAGCCAACACCACAACGTGCACACTGCTGTGACATAAAAATGAAAATCCCCCAATTATAAATGACAGTTTCAACACAGAGGAAATACTTTTGTCAAATGTATGATCACTACAATTTGAAATGTCACAGCAAGTATGGATGTTATAAAGATTTTGTTCTCAAACTACATGTGCAATCCTACTAACTCTTTTCAATTCATTCTTTAGACTAAAATGTTCAAAATGATCTTTAGACTAAAATGTTCAAAGCATTTTGTGACAAAAATAAAGATTCGAAATAAATGAACCAAATTACCAATGTCTTTCTTCTCTGTATATCTTGTAAATGATACAATCCCCTGTAATATGTAATATCCCCAGGGCAAACTCAACACGATTTTTGACCTGCTGTTATTGTTTAATGTTTGATAAATTTCAATTCATACAGAACTCACATAACCATTAACTGATTCAAGGACCACCAGATCACATCACCATATAACAGCAACTGAAGGAAATTATAACTATTCCCAACCAAATGAAATTCAAACAGATCACCGATATATATTAGCTTTCAAAGACCTCTGACATTTAGTCTAATACATGAGGATCTAATCACATTGGTTCTGACATACAGATTTAGAGCAAACTGGATATCATATTGTGCAGATCTGAGTAATTGTAACAGTTCGCTCACAATAATGAGGTAATGGTCTGGCAATGCAGTCTCAAAATGTTCTGTATAATGTGTCCGAACTGGAATTTCTTCAGATGGCATGCTGGATCTAAATCAAATCGGCCAGCCTCACACCCTATAGTAAATGTACTTCAGAGGGTGTAGTTGGAGTTTAATGTTCACTCTGCTGATATACCAGGTGTTAATGATATCCTATTTCTGAGGTGAAAACCTGGTGATGAATCCCTAACTCCTAGGGGAAACTGGAACTTGGATCGATTAGGTGATTAGATTTGCCTAGCAAATGTCATTCTCTTAGCTGATTTAGCAAAACTGGAACTCAGCGATATTCCTTGGATAACCTTCAAAGATGCGCCTTCCTTGCTAGTTTCAAGTGATGGGAAATCCTCACTGTGCTCAGGTAAGATGAATCTGGAAATTATCTTGGGCAATGACTATATTGGGTTGAGTTTGGATTCTGCTGCGCTAATCATAAGTATTCCTTCGCCTGTAACATATATCAGCGCCCTTCAAATGGACTGCATGCCATGTCAAGACCTTCTGTAGGTCATCGAATTCATTTGCCCAACCTACAACACACTTAGTGATCAAACTCTTGCCAATTCTGAGTGAAGTAGAATTATCTCACAAAGGAAAGTAGGGTTCCGTCTACCTTCCAATTCACAGGGGTTTTCATACTAGCGAACATGCAACTGCAATAGCGAATTTCATACCAAAAACTGGATATTCATAAGTCAGATGATCATCAAAATGAATATTTGAGCGCCAATATATATCCATACGGAATTATCCAACATAGGTCGACCTTCATAGATTTTGAACTCCCTTGGCGCCGACTTGTTTTAGATATTGAAATTCAAATTATTTTTTAATTTTTAATAATATTAATATTATTATTATTTATAATATTATTATTATTGTAGTGTTTAAAAACACTTTTAGTATTATTAAAATAATATCTTCATTTTACCCCAGTGGAGGGGACATGACAGTCCTTCCACCCCAAATATTGCTTGTCCTCAAGCAATGACAACTCGGAAATGTTACCCACTTCATGCCAAGGTAGTATATCGTGGATTCGTGCTCATCGATCCCGGGTACTGCAACAAATAAAGCATCCTCTTTAGTAGTGATACTCGCTAATCCTGGCTTCCCCATTGCTCTTGCTTCCTTAATGTCCTCATCATCATATATGTAAACTTCAACATCTTGTGCAACCACACTATCCCCACATTAGATCCAGAAAACTCCTCAACACTTGCAGGTTTAATGTCCAAACATGATACAGTCAGCTGTAGCAGCTTGTCATGGCTGCCCTCATGCCTTCCTTAGCTCAGAAATAAAGATGCAGTACCTGGAAACCTCTTTACATAAGACTCAAATACCTCTCCAAAGTTCCAAACAGCCATGCTAAGATGATAATTCTCCTTCAAAATTTCCTTTTTTACCAATATCTCATATGGTGGCCATTCTTGGTGTGCTCCCATGACCATGTTCAAAATGGACCAAATATTATCATAGTGGAGTATCTTACCGTGAAGGGATTCTTTGATTATCTTCATACTTTGAGTGGATTGGTTTTCCTGAGCACACATTTCCATTCTCCTTATTTCAGCCATGCTTGGGGTTCCATTCGTAATGTCTCAAAGTGTCACATCCTTCCCATCCGCTTTGAATTGGAACTCCATTGTTTGGTATTTTTTCCAAAATCCTCCAAGCGAGTGCAATCATTGTATGCCCAAGACTATGTCCGTTTCGCCCAATCCCACAATGTAGAAATCATCCTTAACTTGGTACCGTCCCAACGATAGGTTGTGCTGATGTATCCGTCCTCTACAAGGCATAATGGTATGGCCATCCACAAGCATAACATTAAACCCATCAAACTCTTCCACATCCAAGCCTTTTTTGGAAACCAAATCCGCATCTATGAAATTATGAGTGGCCCCACTATAAATCAGCACTATCACTTTGTGTCCCTGCAAAACTCCTTGAATTCTAAAAGCATGGTACTTGGGTGCCCCGGAAAGAATAGCAAGGGTGCCTCTCGAAATCGTTCCTTCTTCTTTCCCTTCGAACTCTATCTCCTCAGTCATCACCTTGGGCTTGGTTTCCTCTATCTCCGGATCTTCTTCGGGTCAAACCTCTATGTAGTGTATTTTCCCTTTTCCCAAACATCCATGTCCTGGCTCCCATGGCTCTCTACAAGAAAAACGCAACTTCTTCCTCCAAAGCTCATTCTTAGTTTCTTCATCCTTGTTTGGTTTGGGGGGTAGTGCCATAAGTGAAGGGATATCTTTCTTATGCTGCTCCGCAGGTGCATTCTTAGGGTTGAACTTGTTCTTGGTTGTAGTGACCTCTAATCTCAACGCCCTTTGAATCACATCTTGAAGAGGTTAGGATCAAAAGCACTCACCAAGCCTTCGAGTGACTCTGTCAATCCCTCAATAAACAAAAACATGAATCTCCCTTTAGTAACATCTGGCACCATGACTGAAACTCTCTGAAATTCTGCTACATAATCCTCTACCGAACCATGTTGCCTCAATTGTGTCAATTCCTTGAAATACCTCTCCGGTTTCTTTTGATCAAATCTATCTATGAGCCTCTGTGTAATATCAGCATACGTCACAATATGTTGATGCCCTTGTGTGATAATTCCATGATGCCACCACTCATGTGCGATCCCATCCAAGTGAAGAATAGCAAACTTGATAGCTTCATCTTCTGTCATAGGGCCGAGTGAGAGATATGTGTCCAATTTTTGAACTCAAGCTCTTGCAGTGACCTTCCCCGAGCCATCAAAAGTTGGGAGTGACAACTTACTCAATTTCTGCTGTAGATCTTTACTACCTTGCTGCATATGTTGCCTTCCTCTCGATCCACTCTTAGGCTGATAGAATTGTGTGAATGGGATAGTGCGTCTAATCTCCGGATCAACCCTTGAATACTCATCCATGCAAGCATTGAGGTCATCAGTTGATGGAATTGGTTCCTCTTCTTCTCGGGGTAGCTCCACTCTAGGCAAAAATGTGGGCTGTGTGAAACGGGGTGTTGTTCCAATTGGAGCCCTGCTGTTATTTGTGTGGATTTCAACTCCATTCTAATTTGTATTACTACCTTCTGCTCCATTATTTTGTGTATATCTGTTGAGATTATTTAGGTTTTGCAACATCTGGAGGAGTATTTGTGTTGTTTGTTCTTGCTATTTTGCCATTTGTTCCTATCTCTCTGCAATGTGTTGTTGTACTTGCATAAATGCTCTCCAATCATCCCGATCTGCCATTTTCTCCTTACCTCTGCCTCCAATTCCAACTTCAATCTGTCGTGCCTCTGCTTCTAGCTTCTTCCTTTCTCTCTGTAGGGCATGCTGGTCCTTTGGCTTAACTGCATAAACCAATTTCTCCCTCAGGCTGACAGGACAGCCTGCTTTCATACCATTGTAATATCCCTAGGGCAAACTCAACACGATTTTTGACCTGCTGTTATTGTTTAATGTTTGATAAATTTCTATTCATACAGAACTCACATAACCATTAACTGATTCAAGGACCACCAGATCACATCACCATATAACGACAATTGAAGGAAATTATAACTGTTCCCAGCCAAATGAAATTCAAACAGATCACTGTATATATTAGCTTTCAAAGATCTCTGACATTTAGTGTAATACATGAGGATCTAATCACATTGGTTTTGACATACAGATTTAGAGCAAACTGGATATCATATTGTGCAGATCTGAGTAATTGTAATAGTCCACTCACAGTAATGAGGTAATGGTCTGGCAATGCAGTCTCAGAATGTTCTGTATAATGTGTCCGAACTGGAATATCTTTAGATGGCATGTTGGATCTAAATCAAATCGGCCAGCCTCACACCCTATAGTAAATGTGCTTTAGAGGGTGTTGTTGGACTTTAATGTTCACTCTTTTGATATACCAGGTGTTAGTGATATCCTATTTTTGAGGCAAAAACTTGATGATGTGAATCCCTAACTCCTGGGGGAAACCGAAACCTGGATCGATTAGGCGATTAGATTTGCCTAGCAAATGTCATTCTCTTAGCTGATTTAGCAAAACTGGAACTTAGCGATATTCCTTGGATAACCTTCAAAGATGCACCTTCCTTGCTGGTTTCAAGCGATGGGAAATCCTCACTGCACTCAGTTAAGATGAATCTGGAAATTATCTTGGGCAGCGACTATACTGGGTTGAGTTTGGATTCTGCTGCGCTAATCACAAGTATTCCTTCGCCTGTAACATATATCAACACCCTTCAAATGGATTGCATGCCATGTCAAGAACTTCTGTAGGTCATTGAATTCATTTGCCCAACCTGCAACATGCTTAGTGCTCAAACTCTTGCCAATTCCAAGTGAAGTAGAAATAGCTCACAAAGAAAAGTAGGGTTTCATCTACCTTTCAATTCACAGGAGTTTTCGTCCTAGCAAACATGCAACTACAATAGCGAATTTCATACCAAAAACCGAATATTCATAAGTCAGATGATCATTAAAATGAGAACTTGAGCGCCAATATATATCCATACGGATTTTTGTAACATAGGCCGACCTTCATAGATTTTGAACTCCCTTGGCGCTGACTTGTTTTAGATATTGAAATTCAAATTATTTTTTTATTTTTAATTTTTGCTCAATCAAAGGTGAGAAATCTCACCAAAATTGTATTAATAAAAGGAGAGTTTATATAGATAGGTCCTCTGCCCAAGTACAAAACAATACATATGATAAACTTTTTGGTAATATCATTACAAAAAAGATCACTGTTTAGCCAATAAGAACCATATTAAACAAACTAAAATTGTTACCATCAAAATGTTACTGTAGCAGAAAATCTTTTAAATTTCAAACGGAGGAGAGGGGCTGCTACCACTTGAACTAGCCGCTTTTGATGCATCAACTTGAAGAGTTGTAACATTATCATGGACTGATTATGAGCTATGTTTGAGCAGGAAAATAATGCAATTGGAAACCTTAACCAACTGAGCATATATGTTTTCATCCAAGTCTTTGTGAAGATGATCCAAAATTTCAAGAGTTGACAAAGGAGTATCACAAATTAGCCCCAACCTTATTTTAAGCAAAGTCGACTTCAAAATCACAGAGGAAAGAAAAAGTGACTCAGGAATGATTCCTCCAACATCCGCATGCCCCTGTTCTAAATTGTAAACTGACAGAGCAACATCCAAATTTTGACAATTGAAAACAAAGGGTTGAATTTAAGTGTTCGCAAGGAACTTTACCAACCCTTATCAAACAAAATGTCCATACAATTTGAGAGGAAAATGGAGGCGATATCTTGAAGAAGAGAGAATTTCCCGCAGCAAGTGCTTCATTACCCACTAATGTTCTCAAACAAGCTTCTACTGCATCACATTGCAGAATAAAAACTCTGCTTAGTTTATCCTTGTCAAAAGGAAGATTGTCCGCTTTTTCCCAAAAATAGTCTTGCAAGCAAATTATTTTATTGATGTTCATTATCCAGGCTCTGCTTTGTAAATAATTATCACTGATTGCTATAACCATCTTCGAATGAGGATATAAAGAGCTTCACATGTGTAGAGTAATCGATGTGAATCTAAACTCCCACAAATATAATCTTGAAAAGATTACAAAGCCTTACAGCTAGGCATAATAACTCATGCCAAAATGGTACCAAAATCAAGTAAACCTGCAAAAAAGAACAACCACGTTAGCAAAACAATTTATTCTCTCACACAACACACAAGAGAATAAATGAAACCTTGATTGGCCTCTCCAACCATTCTTTGTCATTATGCCAGATCCATTTTAACCTGTACTGAAATCATGATTGAATACAATTTCCAACAAGCCACTCGTGTGAGTTATCTTTTAAGAAGAAATCTCTCCTTTTATGGACGCCAAAAGACGTGTGCTACCGAGATAATCAAGACATCTACATTTCCTCTTTTGATAATAAGTTCTCTCGAAATCTTTGAGAGATTTTCATCTTGCCATCCCTCAATAGTATCAGTAATAAAAATGTTTTTGTCATTTTTAATCGTCCAATTGGCTTATGTATTTGCTAGTGAATTTGCTTCCCTGAAGCAATGACAATATTCGAAATACTCCAATTTTTCTAAAGGCCTAAACTGGTTCCATCAGGTAAATCAATTTCCAAGAGTTAAGTTGTTTCTTCTTTAAAGCATTGATCACAATCATAGAATCACCTTATATCGCCACCTTATGAAAACCCTTTTCTATGGCAAGCATTAACCCCAGATGAAGAGCTTGGATTTCAGCTTTATTGTTTGAGCCAAATATAAGTTTTTTAGAAGCAACTAGCAACACTCTACCCTCTGAATTTATCCTGCACCTGATTCGCCTGGGTTTCCTTTGGAAGCTCCATCAAAATTTAGTTTTATTAAAGATTTTAAAGGTGGAGTCCATTTAACATTTCTTCTTATATGACTAGAGACTTTATCTTTGATAGCCCCATGATTAGGAGGAAATTTCAGGAATGACCATTGTTTTAAAAACCCATTATCCCAGATGAAAAGCATCTATTAGTCTTAAGAGAATTGAATTACTGAAGACATGACTTTTTCTGAAACAGCTATCTCTAATTTATTTATTGTTGTTTCCAGTGAATTTGTGACTCCTTTGAAGGTTCTAGCATTTCTTTCCCTCCAAATATGCCAGATAACCATAGAAGGTAAAATTCTCCAAATGCAAGCAAATGTAGAATTCTTATATAAATCAGGTCAGCTGGAGAATAGTTGTAATAAAGATATAGGGAAAGCACAATTCTAATTAAGTCTTCTCCAAACCCAGTACCAGACTTTGAAGAAAATTCACAATGAAGAAAAAGATGGTCTACAGATTCAGATTCATTACAGAAAGAGCATTTTAAGTCCACAGTTATACCAAATTTGAGTAATCTTTCCCTTGTAAGAAATTTGTTTTGTGTAGCCAGCCAAGCAAAGGACCCAGCCGTGGGTAAACAGGTTTTATCCCAACAGAAACAAGTAATCCATAAATGTTTAGGCTCTTGGGACACCTTACTAAAATATCCCGATTTCACCGAGTAAGTCCCAGATTCATCCCCTATCCATTTGAGCTCATCTTCCCTGTTTGAGAAGGAAATTTTCCTCTTTGAGAGAATTTCTTGAAGTATCACTTTCTGATTTGTTGGAAAAGAGCAATGAGAGAAGTCTTTCCAACAAACTGTAATAGAGTTGTTATCCCTAACAATCTCAAAATAGTCTTCAACTTTACTTCCCCATTCTGCAATCAAGAAGTCTCTGGCTTCCTTCAAATTTGTTCTCTTATCTAGCCTTTCATACCCATTCCAAGTATCCAACCAAAACATAGCTCTCTTACCATTTCTAACTATCCATGACAAATTAGAGGTGATGATATTTCTACATTTAACAATAAAATTCCACACTGGGGAGCCCGAGGGAGGATTTGCAATGGTGAGAATTCGACTACTCTCCTCCGAATCTAAATATTTTGATTGCAATATTTTGCACCATTTTGCAATCGAAGAAGATTATAACTTCCAAGCCAAATTTGCTCCCAATGCCAAGTTCTAAAGATTCAAATCCCTAATATCTGCTCCCCCTCCTAATTTTGTTCTACAGACTTTATCCCAGGCTAGAAGAGGCAATTTATTCTTCTCACCTTTCCCACTCCAAAGAAAAGTTCTTAAAATCTATTTGATATTTTCAATTATTTTAACCGGTATAGGTAGATGAGAGATCATATAGACTGGAATAGCAGATAACACAACCTTAATAAAAATAATCCTTCCTGCAAAGGATAACCACTTACTTTTCCAACTGGCCAATTTAGAATGAATAGAAGAAACAACTTTATCTCAGAGTTTTGATTTGTTTGTACCAAAGAATAGTGGAATACCAAGATAGACACTAGGTAATGCTTCTCTCTTGAAGTCTAGCAATTTCGAAATTCTTCCCATGATTACAGGAGGGGTGTTAAAAAATAATTTTTTTGACTTGCTATTATTAACTGCCCACCCTGAGACCACACAGTAATTCTCTATAGTTTTTTAATAATAGTGGCCTCTTCAAAGTTTGAAAGACCAAAGAGTAGCGTGTCATCTGCAAATAGGCAATGTGAAATTGGTTTTTCATTCTCAACAACTTTAATTCCCTTCCAATAACCATTAGATTGTTGTGATAAAATATTTCTGCTCAAAGCCTAAGCGAGAATAATGAACAAGAAATGTGATATAGGATCACCTTGTCTTAAACCTTGTGAGGAGTTGAAATAACCCATAGGTGTTCCGTTTACCAAAACTGAAAATCTTGTTGTGGATGTACATTCCATTATCAATTTACACCAATGTAATGTCCCCTATTGGGACAATACTAATTTTACCTTAAAAATTCAAATCCCACAAGTTTAGGGTTAGGGTTTCTAATTCTTGGAGCAAAATGGTTTGATAGGGTGCCCAAGAAACCCTCTACCCTAGGCCCAAGAGCGGGTGCTTCACCCCTTTTGGCCCCATGTGGCCTCTTGCCATCCATATGGGGTGGGGTGCCTAGTGAGGCGTCCTATCATCGTTCCCCTTATCAGAACCATTCTGCTTCCTCTTATGATTCAATTAATCATCATGATGGGAGGTTGGAGTGCAACTACAGCAGGGTGTCCTGGAAATCACTCCATCTAAGCCCAAGAGCGACTTCCTATGCCCCCCTTGGCCCACATGTGGCAGGCCTCAGCCATCCACCATGGGGTGGCGTACTTAGAGGATGATCCCAACGCTGTTTCCCCTCCTCGTAAGCCCTTAATTACCTCATCATAACATTCATACAAGATTCCATATTAATGCATAATAAACCAATCAATTCATAGGTGCAAACAATCATATCAGCAATGCATCATGAAAGTGACATATAAATGATAACGTGCATGAACTATTAATGATGATATGCATAACCTATTAATCAGATTTAGACACCATCCTATATAAACACCCTACCAAAATTATATGGACTCACAATCCTCTTTTAGATCTACTCTCAAATATACTCCTTGCTGTTATCTCCGTCAAGGAATATGAGAAATTGTAATTTATATCTTATCCATTAGATGTATTTCCCTTTTGAATATATCTATATTCTTAGTCTTAGAAATATATTATTCCCCTATATATATTTAACTCAGGAATATATTCTTCTTTACTTCTCCTTATTCTTCTCCTTTTTTTCTCTTTCTAAATCTGCTTTTAAACTCAGAAGTAAAACCTTGAATATTCTCAATGTTAATATTGGTTGATCACTAGTATTATATTGCTGCAGACCCACAGAGAATTTCTGATGTGTAATTCTGCATTCCTTGCCTGACTTCTAACCCTTTTTATTGTTGCAGACTTCTTTAGAGAGACTCCTGATTGTATTCCATTCGATGCCTTTTTGAAACCATCCCTTCCTCTTTAAATACCATTGGCTGTCCCTTATGAAGGGTGACGTAGCCTTCCATATCATATCCCTTCTAATTGTTGTTATTATTTGATGGAATCACTGCATTTTTAATTGCTTTAACACATATATTAATCGCAGCCTTGGTTGCTGCTTAGGGTCATCGGGGGTTTAGGAGAATTGTTCCCCTTATATATTATTTAATATAATATTTATATTAACTAATTTATAATATTTGTTTATGATAAATAATTTATATTTATAACTTATATTTATTTATATTGATAATTATTATAATTATAATTAAATGGATAATTATTACATTTGTTATTTATAAACATAATAATATAAATATATTATATTGAAATATTCATATAATAATATTATTTTAATATTGTAATTATTTCTATTACTCAAATTGTTATTTTACAAAGGCATTTTCACTGATTTCTCACTGTTTTCTTTATCATGACGTTTAAATCTTTAATTTAAACAATGCCTTAAAATCGGGACATGACAACCAATCCAAACTGAAACTAAATTTGCTTAAAACCTTAAACAAAAAAGACCAACTGACTTTATCATATACTTTTAACATATCAATTTTGATAGCCATTGCTTGTATTTTGTTCATTTTTATAGTGTAAATGACTTCATGGGCTATAAGTATACCTTTTGATATCTCCCTTCCAGGGACAAAACCACCCTGTTCTGCAAACACTATCTCTGGAATGAGAACACTTAATCTAGTAGCCAGTGCCTTTATTAAAATTTTATAGACTATATTGCAAAGTGAAATTGGTCTATAATCCATAAAGGAACTTGCATTCTCTATTTTTGGTATGAGAGTGATAAAAGTACTATTGACCTCTTTTAATTTTTTTTTGTTCCCCCTGGCTTCTTCCACTGCTAACCAAACATCTTTACCAAGAAAATCCCAGTACCTTTGAAAATGTAATGTCCCCTTTTTGGCGCATAGACCTTTTGTTCACATTATGCTTGTTCCTAGTCTTCTAGAGGCTATTCATTATGTTTGGGAGAACTCCAACATTCTTGGAATGGCTGTGGCTCAATCTTGCAAAGCAGTTGTTCGTGGTTTTAAGTTCGGCTAGTCATTCGGAGTTCATGGATGCTTTTGGAATTGAGTTCCGACCTCTCGGGTGCTCTCCAACTTTCTTGGAGAAACATGTTATTTTTAGACAGTCACCCGACGACCTCTAATTTTCGTCCTAAGTCTTCTACTACACTTTGGTATGGTCAGAGTTGTTTGATCAGTGCATTTCTATGCTTCCCGTAGCTTGGGACTATTATCTGGCAGTTTAATTAATATTTCACTAAGGTTGCCTAAGGTTTGGAATAAGTATTGGCAACTTAGTGTAATATTAATTATAAGGTGGATATAAGTGTTTTATTGAGTGCCTGGAGATATAAGATTTGAAGTTAAAAAGGGGTGAATTTAAAAGTTATATTATTTAAAGTTGGCGTTCCTTTTATTGGGAAATAAATATCCCATGTAGCCCATAAAGTTATATTATATTTTATGCCTCTTGGGCATTTCACGGGAAGCTTATAATGGAGTTTTGAACGCTCATTTAAGTTTATGCATTTGTGATAATAATTTTTATGTGGAGAGCTTCCAAGCTTTGTCCTGGGAGGTTGCATACCTCATTCTTCCTCTAGTTTCGGTTGTGAAAGACCAACCCTAGCTGGAATATTTGGTGATTTTATTTCAGAAATCACAAGGAGCCTCAATGGAGTCCATTTGCAACGAAATTGGATTGAGTACTTTTGATGTGTTTTGAAGTTGATTTGGTTTGAGCAGTTTACAGTATAAATTTTGGTGTGATTTAATGTTGATTTGTGGAAGTGTTTGAAGGTTTATTCCTCAACTGGGCCGTACCAATTTCCAGGAGGCAGTCATACAAAATTACTTGCTGAGTTGTTAATTTTGAACGAAAGGCTTGAAATTTGCAATGATATTTCATAGAGGACCTAGATGCCTAGGTTAAGGTGATTATTGAAGACTTAGCCAAAGAAAATGGCAATTCCTAGTAGGTCGTACACATAGTACTGCCGTACAGATGCATGGGACATGAGGGTAAAAGAGGTAAAGCGCTCCTCTTTGGGAGTCTAATCTGCTATGAAAGGTGGTGCCTAGGAGTTAGGAGGGGATTTGCAGTGTTTAAGGGGTGGAGAAATCTTTGAATGGGGCTAGGTGAATGATTTATGAGGTGCTGGTTATGTATTTTTCAGAGCTGCAATAGTGGGTTTAGGTTGTAACAGCAGAGTAACAGTGAGTTTAACTTCATTTCAGACCAATACCAGCAGCCTGTGCAGCCTCTACAGTGTTCACAACATGAACCATCAGCTACAGAGCATTGGTATATGATTTCCCTTATGCAATTTGTTGTTTTCTGAGTAGATATTGATCTGATTTAGTTGTAACAACAACTTGCATTTTATATCAGAATTATAGGATCAACAAGAATGATGGTTAGAAGTAATAATGTTTTGTGTTTGTAACCCCTAGAAGGTCATACCACTAGTGGGATTGCTTATTTCTTGATCAATTATTCACCCCACTGAACAAGTGGTTTTATTGTAAAGGCTTCCTGCTAAATAAGTGGATGTGCCTATGCATTCTTTCAGTATCCCCCACTGAACAAGTGGCGATTCCCATGATTAAGTGGATGCCTGCTGAATAAGTGGATGCCCAGTCAATAAGTGGATGTTACTTGCTGCAATAGTAGTTTAACTGTCTAGTCTGAAACACCCATATGCTCTCACCTTGCCTGTGCCGGGAATTGGGTGATCAGAAAGGTGTGGAAGAGTCAAGTTGTTGCATTTCATTTCTGCAGTGTTGTTTTTAAAAAAAAAAAAACTAGGGTGTACATTACAAAAAAAATATTGGAAGGAAAATATCTGGCCCAAGGGCCTTATCCCCTTCCATAGAAAAGACCATAGTACTGATTTCCTCTAAAGAAAATGGATCCATCAATGCTTTGTTCTCCTCTTCAGATATTAACTTAGGAATATTATCAAGGATTTGATTTTCAATATCAACATTCACTGGCATATTTTTGAGGTCAATAAATTTTGAAAAAAGTTCACTGCTTCTTTGTGAATGTCAGAAATGCTTGTTAGCATTGTATTATCTAAAGACTTAATTTGTGAAATATGATTATGTCTTCTTCTCAGTTTTGTAGAGGCATGAAAAAATTTCGTATTTTTATCCCCTTCTTTGAGCCACAATTCCCTAGACTTCTATTTCCAAAAAACTTCCTCTCTAGAGGGAATTTCTTGAAGTTGACTAAGCAGTTGTATTTCCAACAAAAAAGAATTTTGATCAATCCCTTCTTTGATAATCTTATTATTGAGAGCTTGTAATTCTTCCTCAATGCGGAGTTTCTCCACAAAGATATTACCAAAAGTGGTCCTATTCCACTCCCGGATCCTCAATTTAATAAATTTCAGTTTAGAACAAAGTTGGTACATATATGAATCATTGACAAAAGGAGAATTCTTCCACCATTCTTTTAACAGCTCTAAAAAAGTTACATCTTTAAACCACATTATTTCAAATTTAAACGCACATTTTTCAGGAGCTTTATCTTCAAAGATTGTACATTCTATCGGATAATGATCTGAACCTAAGTGAAGAGCAATGCTGCTGACAAATCCAATATTATTTTGTAACCAGGAAGCTGAGAGGAGAAACATGTCAAGTCTCAGCAATGTAAGAGAATTTTGATCTTCTATTTGACCATGTGAACATACCATTTTGACAAGGTATATCAATCAATTCATTTGAATCCACAAAATCTATAAAGTTGAGTTGTGATTTAGAAATCTGGGATACTCCTCCCAAATTTTCTTTTGATTTCTAAATAGCATTGAAATCACCACCTAATAAAGTCAATTCATTTTTTAAGGGTTCCATCATCTTTGCTAGGGAATCCCAAAGAAGCTTTTTCTGAATAGGACTAGACGGACCATAAATCTGAAGTCAGACTGGAACATCTACCTAACATCCATGTATTGCCTTCTGAAATCCTCTCATATTTAACCAATCTTGGAGACCAAAGAATTGCCAAACCACCTACTGTCCCATTAGACCCAACAAAACAATATTGCCAAGAATGCCATTGCTCAAATAAAACTTTTGTATTTTCCTCATTTAACTTTGTTTCTTGTAGAAAAATAATATCTGCTTTGCAAAGATTTAAATGACGCTTGATTAAGCGTCGCTTGTTAGGGGCATTTAAGCCCCTAACATTCCAGGATAAGATTTTCATTGCACCTAAGGAGAGTTTCCTACTCTCCTCATAAAAGATCTCAGATTTCTATCTAATGTTGATTGCAGACCAGCAGCTACCTCTTCCTACGTTTTAGAGAACTTTGATTTTCTTCCCTTTTGTTTTTTGGAGATTGGAATGACTTTCAAACTTCCTAACTGCTTCAGTTTGAGGAGTGGACAGATTTCCCACAACATTCATTTCTAAATCTTTTGCCAACATATCCTCAAATTCTTCTTCAATAAAATCATTTCCCACTTTTCGTAAAAAATCATTTTCTAGGTTATTTAACTCCTCTGTCTCAGCTATCTTTCCACTCATTAAATCTTTTAAAGCAAAATCAATTTGCTTCTCCACTTCCTCTACATTTACTTTCAGAACATGATAGTTTTCACGTACTGCACCACCTTTATTCTCATCATTTTTGACTCCAGAATTTTCTGTATTTAGAAACAAGACTTGATTATTTTCACTTACTGTACCACCATTGTTCTCACTATTTTCAGCTCCAAAATTTTCTTGTTCATCATTTTTCAGCTGCTCTACTTGATTTTTCTTTTCATTTGAAACTTTGAAAAGCTCCTGATTTGAGAAAATAATATTGTTTCCTTGATTATGAGGCCTTAACATCTCTGTATCCATCGAAATTTTATCATTATTTGTCTCAATGTGTCCTATAGTTAAATTTTGAGATTGATTTGTAGTCTTCACTCACCCAAAATTCTCTTGATCTGTGTTTTCTACATCCACTTGTTGTTGATCTTGATCAGTTTTCTCTATCTCTCCCCCAGATTGTTTTTCCCCCCTTCTATTTTGAACATCTAGATCGCAAAATTTATAAATATGCCCAAAAATTTTGCAATTAATACAGAAGGGATCTGGTTTTTCTACATATACTTCTTGATGCCAAACTCCTTCTAAGATTAGATTTACTGATTTAGGAATAGCCATGGAAACATCTAATAGGACACATAGTCTAACAAAAATCCCCATTCCTTCCTTTTTTAGATCCTTATCAATCTCCAATAAAGTTCCCAAAGTGTTTCCAATCTTTCCCAAAACCCCTGAATCCCAATATTCTTTAGGGAAATTGATTAATCTTATCCACACAGGTGCTAGATTAATTTGTTCTTTATATGGATCAAAATTTGGTTTCCAAGGGCAAATAAATAGCCCAGCTCCATTGAAGAACCAAGCTCCATGACTCATAATTTTATTCTTAATTGTTAAAGGTCACTATCAAGAAGCCTTTAGCCAGGAAACTTATTTCTGACACTAAAGTCCATTTTTCCTTTATCCAATTAATCACAGTAGATCTAGGTGGACGACTATTCCAAAATTTTGCAATCAAGCAATTTCTCTTTAGAACTCTTATTCTATCCATTAGAGATAAATTCATGAGGTCAATACTAGGGCTTGGTACATTATTTATATTTTTCTGGTTTTTATTCAAAACTCTAGATTCATCATATCTTTTAGATCTTAGATCTCTTAGGGCTATACTTCCCGAGTTTTCCCCAAATCCCCCATTCTTAGGATTTTCTCTATCAATAAGGTTCATACCTTCCTGATACTGATTAAACCATTTATTTCTCCTGAAGTTATAAGGTATTTGCTCTTTGTTTTTCCCATTTTTATCATTTTGAAAAATATTCTTGATCTAAAAGTTTTGGGTACTCTTTTCTAAAAGAATTTTTATAATCTATTTCCAAATTTTCAGGTTCATCAAAACTTACATGTTTCTTCCTCCAAATTGTTTGGTTCATATCTATAAGGGGAAACTGCTTATATGACATATCTTCTATCCAATTCCTTTGATTATCCATTTCCATCCAAGTTTGTTGATCCAATCCAGAGCCTCCATTTCTCCAATTCCTTTGCTTGTCCATTTGTCGATCCGATCCACAACCTCCATTTCTCCAATTCCTTTGCTTGTCCGCTTCCATCCAAATCTGTTGATCCGATCCAGAGCTGCCATTTCTTCTATCCCTTCCTCCAAACGAATCAAAGAAACCTTGTCTTTCATTATCTCTTCTTACTTTATTTGCCTGATCTGCTGCATATCTTCCTATTCTCCTTTCCTCAAATCTTTCACTATCTACCTGGTCTGCCCACAATTGTGCACTTGTCTGACGCTCCATCGTTATTTATTTTTATTTGTTTCTATTACAAAGACCATATTGCTTGCACTCAAAAATGATGTTTTGCCTCCCTCAATTGTTGACACGATAGAGAGAGACCCCGTGAGCTTTGAACCTTGGTTGTTGGCACTACAGGAAAGAAGCCCCACCATTTCACCATAGGATCTCCCCTAGGTAAGATCCCTCAATTGTTGACGTGGTAGAGGGCAACCCTGCAAGGTTTGAACCTTGGTTGTTGGCACTATAGGCAAGAAGCCCCACCATTTCACCACAAGGTCTCCCCTAAACAAATTTGGAGGTAAACCCCCTCAATTGTTGATGCGGTAGAGGGAGACCCCGCGAGGTTTGAACCTTGGTTGTTGGCACTCATTTCACCATAGGATCTCCCCTAGGTAAGATCCCTCAATTGTTGACGCGGTAGAGGGCAACCTCGCGAGGTTTGAACCTTGGTTGTTGGCACCACATGCAACAAGCCCCACCATTTCACCACAGGGTCTCCCCCAAAATTTGGAGGTAAACTCCCTCAATTGTCGACGCGGTAGAGGGAGACCCTGCGAGGTTTGAACCTTGGTTGTTGGCACTACAGGCAAGAAGCCCCACCATTTCACTACAGGATCTCCCATAGGTAAGGTCTTTCAATTGTTGATGTGGTAGAGGGGAAAATTTGGAGGCAAACTCCCTCAATTGTTGACGCGGTAGAGGGAGACCCCGTGAGGTTTGAACATTGGTTGTTGGCACTATAGGCAAGAAGCCACACCATTTCACCACAAGATCTCCCCTAGATAAGGTCTCTCAGTTGTTGACGCGGTAGAGGTCAACCCCGCGAGGTTTGAACCTTGGTTGTTGGCACTACAGGCAAGAAGCCCATTATTTTTTTATTTTTAATATATTAATATAATTTTTTTTTTATGAGCAAGCTGCAGCGTAGCTGCATATGATTATATATTAAATTCAAAAGATACAGTTTACATTTATTGAAACCCCAGCCTAGGATCAAAATGCCAATTCTTTGGCAAAGAACCAGATCTAAAACATACCAGACATATTATCTAATGTATGCATATCCTATCGATATTCGTCTACATAAATACAAAAAAATTAGGCTAAACACCGACCAGTTAGTCCAGAACCACCACCTCCTCCTCGGCTCTGACCCAACCCGCAAACTCATAGAGCCATTCAACACCAAAGACAGGTTCCAGATTGCAGAATTTCTTCAGGAAGCTGCTACCTTTCTCTGCCCACTCGCGATGTTCTGCCAACGTGGAGCTCGAGAAATTGGCCAGGAAAGGGAGCCACATAATGTCTTCATCTCCTGCCTTACACTTCTCGTATTCGCACACTCGCGGGAAGCCCACGTCCAACCTAGCCATTTCGACTGCCTCCTCCAAACCACCCAGCAGCTTTGGCTTGAAAACCTCCTTGGCCAGCTGCACCACCATTGATTTCTCCATCCCCAGGTCCAGAAGCGAGGCCACGAAACGAGAGATGTCTGTGTTGACTCTATAACGGTCCATGGTCTGCAAAAAATCTTTCCCCAAGACCCACTTAATCGCAACAATTGAGAGGGGATGACTGGTTTTAGAAATCCTAGAGATCTGAATGTCCGAAATCCTTCCAAGGAAGGACAGTAGGCTTTTCTTGGAAACTAGTCTCACCGGAGTATCCATGGGCTCTCTGTGCTTTACGGATGAAGGCTGAATGAATGCCGACCTTCTTCCCTTGCTACCTTTATAGACCATCGCACCCATCCGATCATTTAAGAGTGGTATGTGTTGGGGAATGTGCCAACTCTGCAAGGCTACTCCCGATGCCAAGAAATGATTGCACCACCCCTTTCTATAATGGAGAGCTTAGTTCGAGCATGTCGAAAAGGAAAGTTGGTCCTTTCGTTGCAGTCTATGCAAACTAAGCATCTTTTCCAAATCATTGATTTAAATGCTCTTTGCTAAAAATCTATTCACACTCTTTGCCGGGATCCCATATGTCAGCCTGGATTAGACGAGGCCCGTCTGTTGCCAGCTCATGAGAGGGAGCTGACTCATTGAGTAAAACCCCTTCTGCTGCCAGGTTGGCAAGCTTGTCTGCCTCCGAGTTCGCTTCCCTGTAAACATGATTCATAGTGACTTCCTCGAATCCCTTGAGAGCCTCTAGGATTTGGCAGAGGGTTCTGCGTAGCTTCCAATTATGGGAAACTTTTGTTCTTACTGCATTGACAACAATGGTTGAATCTCCTTTGATCTCAATTTTTTTGATTTGATCCCTGTGGCACAGTTCTAGACCAAACAACAACGCTTTAAACTCTGCGGCATTATTGGTTCCCACTGGGAGGGGAATGGCAACTTTCCGTCTTACTTTCCCATCCCAATCGTGAATGATGCATCCTGCACTGGAGGTTCCGAGGTTCCCCCTTGCCGCCCCATCGAAATTGAGTTTACACCAACCCTCAGCCGGTGGCTACCACTAGGCATCTCGTCTATTTGCCTTTGATTTTTCCCCACCTTTACCAACTATCACAGGCGAAATGAGGCCATTCCACCACCTGCAAATAACATTATCCCACTCTGTCCAGGATTTTTTGCTTGGAACTCCCTGATGAAGACAGGAATTGGCTACCTCCACGATTGCTGCCTCTATCTTATTCCATAGAGACAAACTACTCCTTGCTTTGTTTTGAAAAGTTCGCTGATTTCTTTCCTTCCACAGTTCCCAAATTGTGACGGAGGGGCTGATGATCCAGAGGCAGGAGAAAATTGATTTTTTATTTAACACCGGCCAACTTTGGAATAAGCTTAGAATGTCATTAGGCAGTGCTCCCTTCCAACCAAGTTTAGCGCAGAGCCACTGCCAGCACTCCTGAGCAAAGGCACATCTTAGAAGGATATGATTTGCATCTTCCATTGAGTTTTCACAAAAAAGACATCTGTGGGGTCCCTGAAACCCCAGTTTTTGCAGTCTGTCTCCTATCAGAATTATTCTCTATAGGGTGGCCCAGCTGAAAGCCCATGCTTTGGGCAGACATAATCAATGCCAACAGAGAAGGGTCGGGATTTTTGTATTGTTGGAGGCTTCTTCCAGAAGCTTGTACCTGTTGTGAACTTTTACAACATCAACCCCAATTGCAAATTGGGTCCCCCTCTTTTTTGACTTGTCTGGATTCTTGCTCCGATCCCGGACTCTCCGGCATGATTTCAGAACTGGCTCACCGGTGATTGAAGAAGTGAACACATAGATTTCCTCTTGCATAGGCCTGGAACCCTAACTGCCCATTCTGAACTATCCTTAGGGAAGGGTTTTGTCTTTCCATCCTTAGGAAGTAAACCCAGTCCATCTTCGGCATGGAACTCAGTTCTAGTCTGATTGTAAGACTCCATGTCCCACTTAGGAAACCATTCCCGGACTCTAGTCCAGGAATCCAGCCCGGAGGTCCAATCCGGAGTCCTGTCCGGAAGCACCTATCCCAAAGTCTTGTTCAGGGAATTCCTGCCCGGAATCCTGTTCCAAGGTTTACCCAGATTCTTATCCCAACCAACGCCCGGAATTCAACAAAGATTGTCATTCCTTGGCATGATCATCCTTTAGTCATGGAACTTAGTTCCCAGCCCGACAGCTCCAGTCTGGAAGTTTAATCCAAGGGATATCCTCCCGGTCCGGGATTCAATCTCATTTCATAACTCGGAAGATTCTCGAATCAATGGAGTTTTTTTTAGGTACTCGGAGTGATTTCAGGGCAAAAGATGTTCCAAACACCAGAAAGAAGGTGGAAATGTAGATCATGGAACATTCCTAGTCGCATAATCCAGTAGGTACTGGATTATGCGCCCCAAGATTAGGGTCTCCTGCTCCACTTCCTGTCCAGTTCGGACTATGCACCTGGCCTAAAAATCACTCCCTGACTTCTCTGTAGATGCTGGAATCAAAGAATTCACAGTCTGGTTGGAAAATTTCGCCATGAAGATGAGAGATTCCTTGAGGGGATGGAAGAAACGAAAGATGGAAGAAATGAAAGATGGAAGAAACGAAAACTTTGTATTTCGCCATGAAAATGGGAGATTCCTTGAGAGGGATGGAAGAAACGAAAACTCCATATTCCGGATCCCGTGTTGCCATTGAACCTTCCTAAGGCAGCTAGAGTTCACCTCCTGCAAATTTCACCGCAAAGAGAGGAGATTCCTTGGGGATGGAAGAAACGAAAACTCCGAGCCCCGAATCTTGTGTCAATGATCAAACTTTCGATTAAACAAACTAAAGTTCACCATTTGCCAAAATTAAACCAAAGGAAAAGGATAAGTCCTTAACTAAAATTCCTGAAAACTGAACATGCAGGGTCAAAGTCGCAAAATCCACCTCCTGTGGAAATGTGCGCTCCTGGACAGTTTTTGTCTAAGGCGCAAAATCCTACACTTGAGGGAATGTATGCTCCTGGACAGTTTTTGTCCAAGGCGCAAAATCCTACACTTGAGGGAATTTGCGCTCCTGGATAGTTTTTGTCCAAGGTGCAAAATCCTGCACTTGAGGGAATGTGCGCTCCTGGATAGCTTTTTGTCCAGGACGCAAAATCTTGCACCTGAGGGAATTTGCGCCCCTGGACAAGATCCTCCAGTTCACCCACAGCTGATGCCTGACCAAAACGAAACAATGACCTTCATAAAATCCTGTAGGAAAGATATCCAAGACTTAGCCAAATTTCAACAAAAAGTTCCAGAATCACTCAAAGGGAAGAAATCCTTGACTCAAGAAGAAGTTATCCATGGTCGCATAATCCAGTTGCTCAAGAAATCCTCGACTGGAAGGAATCCCCGACCGGAAGAAATCCCCGACATTGGAAAATCCCCGACATTCAAAAATCCAGGACATCAGGAAATCCCCGACATTGGAAATTCCCCGACTTACTAAAATCCCCGACCACCGACAAAGGAGAAAAGGACAAAAATCTAAGTCGGTTAAAAGGCAAAAAGGTATGGCGGCTAGGTTTTCTCTTCCAACCCAGGTCGGCCAAGTGGCAGGAAGAGGTTTAAATGCCTATATAAGGCAGCGCTCAAGTCATTTTCAATCATTCTAATTCAAATCCAAACCAAGGAGAGCAGAAAATTGCCTTCTAGGAGCAGAAATTCATCTTCCAAAGGCAGATTTCATCACTTGAAGGACAAATTTATCCAAGGAGGATTCCAGATTTTAGCATTTCCAAGGCCAAATTCTTCATTGGGGTAGAAATTTCTGTAGGTTTAAAGCAGATTTCTGAACTTTCCAAGAGCAGAAATTCATCTTCCAAGGGCAGAAATTCATCCTCCAAGACAAAACTCCTCCATCCCAAGGTAAGTTCTTCACCAAGACTCGTATTTTTGAATATTCCTAGGGCAGATTTCTTGTTGGAAGACCCATTAAAACTCAGAAATTCCTGCATGAAAATCAGAAAATCCATTAGAAGGTCAGAAATCCATCAAAAAAATCAGAGATTCCATTTAAAGTCAAAAGTTCCTTGTGCAAAGAAAGGTATGTGAATGCATAGGAGGATTCTTTTTACTTAGAATATTGTTATTTTCTCCTTCCTATGTACTTGAAAATTCATGATTTTAGTCCCACATGCATAAAACTGTTGTACTAATGTCCCATGTGTGGGAATAAAAACCCCCATCTCACCTCTATCCTTACCCCTTTGAAAAACTCATACTCTGCCTTTTCTTTCCTTGACTCCACAGGTGAATGGAAAGTGCCAAGGCGGGCTCCTCAAGACAAACTTAGATGAAGGCTGCCTTTAAAGGGACACTCCCACAGTCCAGAATCACCTCGAAGTGGGCAAACGTCGGAGACACCAACATCCATCCTTCAGTCATGGGAGAAATTCGGAAGCGAATGTATGGAGTGGATGGACATCCTCCATCCCAGCTTGCAGCCAAGATCGTCCAGAATGGAGTTGTCGCCGCCGCATGCTTCCCACCCGCCATTCTTTGTCCCAAGCTGATCGTGGAATGTTTCATGCACTATGATCTGGAACGAAGGATGGTCGTCAATTGCAACAACACAGTGGTGGCCTATTTCACTAAGGAAAAGATTGCGGAAGCTTTCAACATACCTGTCTATAGTCCCATCGAGTTCACAAGCCAGGGGGAGTCGGCCGACATGTTCCAGGCCGATCCAGCAACCTGTTTTGGGATCATCAACAAGACATGGATGCAGAAGAAAAGGCCTCACCGTTTCAAGTTGCCAAGGACACTCCTTAAATCCGACTTCAAGCAAGAGCATGGAGACCTCGTTGTCATGCTGAACAGGATCATGGGAAGTCCGTAGTCCTCTACCTTCGAGCCATGGATGTTCTACTACATTGAGGAAGTCATCGTTGGGACAAAGATGATTGACTGGGCTCGACTCCTCAGTGACAGTATTGATGCACAATTCCAAAACCTGGAGGAATCGAAGGCCTTTTACACGAGTTCCTATGTGATCTATATGCTAGCAAGGAACAACAAATATCGAGGACTGTCATGGAAGGGATGTATCGACAATCAAGAAGGGCAAGTCAAGGTCTACAATTGCTACACCCAGCTCCATCTCCATAACATAAACCATTTTCGAAGGTTCAATGATGCATTCGCCATGCACATTACAAGGACCCTCCAAGGAGGCATTCACCAAAGGTTATCACCCAAGGCTAAGTGGTTGATCATAACTTATGGTTCCTGGTTCATCCAATTCCTGAAGTTCACATACATCAGGGTGCAGGGATTCTCCGGCTATCCATATAGACTGCCAAGATATCCGTCGGACAAGATGGTCTTGTTGGAATTAACAAGGCAACTCTCGGCATACGACAAAGTTCAGAAGAAGAAGAAAGCCGGGGTAACCTATCCAGTCGAGACGGAAGGTGCGGTCGAAGCATGCCCATCTCTCCAAGCCGCCAAAAGATCCGAGGAAGAGCTGCAATTCTATAACCTGGTGACCCATTCCTTGCGGGAGAACTTTGACCCATACAATACCACCTGGGTAGCATGTGGAAGGAGGCATAGACATAAGGTACACCTGGAGGACCACTGGGCAAACTCTGAGGACGACTTCGAAGTGCGGAGGAGGACATGTTCCTGGCTTTCAGTCGACATGATCAGGGCCACCAGGATCTTTGCAGTCCCGGATCAAGTCAAGGAGGATGGAAGGCAAGTCCAGCCATTCTTCGAACAGAAGAAGGATAAGCCTCTTCCACCCTTGATTTGGTCCGATCCGGAGGTCATCCACTTGGATGATCTAATGGCACCCGTGCTAACGATAACACAGAGATGGATAGGCCAACAGACAGAGAAATTGCACAAAAGAGGTATTCGCTCGACTTATGACCTGATGGGAGACTTGGATTCTCAGTCCTCCAAAGAGGATATGACCGAGGACACTCCTATGAAGGAACAAGGAACAAGAAGACAGGAAGTAAGGAATAGGACAGCGGAAGATCCACCGGCGAAGAGAGTAAAGGCTCGGAAGGAACCTATCAGCAAGCCTGACCAGGAGGAACAGAATGCATCCAGGCCTCACTCTGCTAGCACTTCTTCCGTCCGGGAGGTTGATCTTTTCGAGAAGGTGCAATCAGTTAAAGGTAAGGGACCCGTGGAGGAGGAAGTGGTCCCGAATGAGCAAGCTGATCAGGAAGATAATGAGTCCATGGATTCCACCCGGGAACGGACTCCCAACCTGATGGTGGGAAATCAGCCTGACCTTTCATCATGGAATCTAGGGGAGGTCCGACTTGAGGACATGCTCCATCATCCTGATTTGGAATTCCTCGACGAGGAGTTCAATTCCGGTGAAGTACCGACATCCACACCGCAAGTTGGTCAGGATCCACAGGAACCTTAGAAGGAAGTCATTCCGTCTGCGAAACCCAATTGGTTATAGGACAGGTTGCGGAAGAAGACAATCAGGAAGAATGATCCTTCCACCGAACTTGGTGATTTTCTTGCCAGGATAGGGAAATCCGCAGGTCCAAGGAAGGCGAAGAAGTTTTCCAGGATTACAAGGGATGAATCCGGATCCCGCCGAGTAGAGGTGGCAATTCCCAGGGTAACCGAGGCAAAGGAAGACATCAGTCCGGATGATTTTGACATCTTGAAGGTCAACCTTGGACCAACCACGAAGGATCAAGAAATGGAGGAATTGGAGGATTTCGTTGCCGCCATCCGAGAAAGGTTGAGGAAGGAAGAAGAAAAGAAGAATCAGTTGAAGCAAGAGAATGAGGAATTACAACGGCACATCCAGCAGCTCATGGGCCCATTGCAGTCCGCCCAAGGAGCAAAGGTCCAACCTCTAAGCATAACTAAGGATTCATTAGCTGAGGTTGAAGTTTTGAGGACGGCCGGTCATATAGCCAAAGGTTGGATGGAGAAGGTCTCGGATAGAGCCCATAAATTCATAGAAGACCTCGTCCAGTTGAACAGGAGAGTCACAACACTCATGGATAGAATCCAAGCCATTCTGGATACATGTCAGCAATTCATAGTTGTCCGGGAGGAAACCATCCCTAGACTGAAGGCACTGATGAACACTCCGACGCCGGACTTGGTGAGGAACAAAGTAATACATGCAAATTTAGTATATGATTTCCTCAGCTGGTATTCCGCCTTGGTCATGAAGAGGGATAACCTTGAGAAGATTGAAGGCGACACTTCCCAGGCCCACGCCATGTTGAAGGAAATCCAGGACAAAATCCTTGTATCCTTGGAGGTTTGGTTTGATTTGGAGGTAGCACCAGATGGAGTCATTGACTTGGGAGGAGTTGAAGGGCAACATGCGGAGCATATACTTCAAAACGGCTTATCCTACCCAGGAGTCCCATCTTGAGGATGCTTCCTCATTCCTGATCCTCATTAACAGTATCCAGGAGTTGAGGGCGGATTGGGAAAATGTCCTTGTTGCCTGTGCCACCACCGCATCCAAAATCGAATTCTGGATTGAAAAGATGCCCAATATTCCTATGGAGGAGTTGGAAGTCGTCCTAACCAGGTTCCTGGAGGCAGAGACCAGGGAGCAGGAGGAAGTTCCAGACAGGCAGGACAGTCCTATCCAGGAGTCCTAGACAGGTGGCGCCCAGGACAGCTGGCGGTCACCCTTTCACCATCTGACGTCCAAGACAGGTGGCAGTCACCTACATGTGGAATCTGATGACCTTGTTGATGTTTGTTTTTAGACAAGTCAACAATAGAGTGAAATACAGAGTATCTGACCCTCTCTTGAGCAAAGCCTCTCGAATGCTGAACGAAGTGATCAAACAAGACGACTCCAAGGTTCCTTTCTTATGATTTTGTAAGAGATAGCTCAGTGACTAAGTATGATTATGTTGGTAAACACAAAGGGACTTACACAATTGTTCGACAAATTGTTGATTCAATGAAAGAAGCAGACACTAGAATATCTAGGTACTACAACTTATGGCATATGATTTAGCAATGAAGTACTGAATCCTAATTCTAACCAAATTGATAAAAGAAAAGACAAAAGATGAAAGGTGTAGTGAACTAATCTAATCCTAGATGCAAGGATAATTACTGCTCCAGTGAAATCAAACCAAATCTTGCTTCGCCAAGTTTGACAACTACACAAGATTGATGCAATCTTCTAAAGTTTTACAAGATGTTTAAATCACTTATGCTCATGAAACATTCAACAAACATAGAGATCAAATTGAAGTTCAGTTTTGTTCAGACTAACCATACACTGCAATTTGCAAGCCACAAACTACAAATGGTGTGAACATAAAGATTTCACCACAAACAATAATAAAGCCTTCCACCAACTAACATAAACTTAAAGAAAACTTAATCTAACTTAATGTTCGTTTGAAGAAATCCAAACCATGCAACACTTAGAAACATATATAGAGTCACCAAAACAATGAGTCTTATATTATTTCAGAGAGCTCTTGCAACAATTCCAGAGTCTTCAATCTTACAAATGAGGGCAAAAAAGCCCTTTTATAGACCTCAAAATGTAAGAAGGGTCAAGATCAATCGGCCAAGCCAATGGACCAGATCATGCCACATCACAAGTAGTTATAACAAACTCATGTCTTTATTAAATGAAAGAGGCTAACTTAGTAAATGAAAGAGGCAATGAAGGCACGCTTCCCAAGAAGATAAGGATGCCACATCACATCCCTTTCACATGATAGTACTATGAGATGCAATGGACCTAGACACAACTTGCGCAACATCTCCCATTGGTACACTTGTCGCAGCATTAATGGATCCTTCTGCTGTTGTCACATCTGACTCAGACACCAAGTGTCTTCTCCTAGTCAGCTATCCAAGACTTGTTTGCTCCAAGATGAAATGCAAGTGTGAATATGCTATCCAACTGTCCTTCATCAATCCCATCATCCTGAAAGTAGAATGCCTTGACTTGTTGCTTCATGTTTTCAATGGTAATATCTCCATAAGGATTACATATTGTTGTCAATGAAGTATATACATGATTCTCTATCCTTAGAAGAACACTCCTTATCCTTGACATATCTATTTCAATCTTGCCAATCAGCTGTCCCTTATTGTGTAAGGAGAAATACCAAGTGGTGAAATCATGTGGAGTATTTCGATCAACCACCTTATCATGAACAAGATCTTCCATTGGAGTTTCCATCAAACTCTTAAGCTGTGGCATGTATTGCTCCTTAATAGGTTTGAACTCAGCACATATCTTTAGCAGAGCGTGAACTCTATCCTTGAGATTAATGACTCTATCATAAACTTGCACAATCTCTTCAAGATAAGTATATGCTTTCTCTTCTGTCTTTTCTATCCATCCCTTCATTATCTGAGATGAAGTTCTCATATTTTCAACTTGAGATACTGTTTCTTGTGGAAGAATGGACGGAGGTATTGGAGTGGCTTCCTTCTGCTGGATAGGCTGCATGACTTGTTGAATGTAGTGCTTTAATGTATTGAAATCCTGTTCAACCTTTAGCTTAGCTTCTCTTTCTTGTTTTAACATGATTCTTACACCATTCACTGATTCTTGAAGTTCCTCCTCTATCTGTTCTCCTGTAATTAGACCCATGCCAATAGTAGTCACATTGTAATCTTCGGGTGCCATGTCTTCTAGATCCTTTTCAACTCTAGGAACAACTACATGTACCGCTCTATTTCCAGAAGAATCTTGAGTAGTCTTTGAAAAGACCGTTGCTTTCTTCTTTTGATTACTCTTCTGTGTACTTATGAGCAATTCTTCAACTGGAGCAGGCTGATACGTTTCTATAACTCTACTTTCTTCAATTCTCTGCCTTAACCAAGGTGGAAATGCAGAAAGATCTTGTTGCCTTTGTACCTGATTATGTTGTACACGTGCTACTTCTTCATCAGATTCTGCTTGACCTTCCTCATCTTGATCAACAACATCATCTTCCTCTATTACAATGGTTGGACTTGAATGAATTTCTTCAGATGGAATCAAAGCAGTTTCTTCTACTACTTCAACTTCTTGTATTGGATTTTGAATATCTGAAGTACCTTCCTGTAAACTAGATGAAGTAGATTGGCTATTTTTCTTCTTGGGTCTTTGATTTGATTCTCCTTGATCCAGACTAAGCCTTTTCCTTTTTCTAGCTAGATTATCACCTTGATCACCTCCACTGTGCTGGAGTCCACTATGTGTACTATGTTGTTCTGACTCTTTATCGTCCATCTTGTTGTATGTAAAAACTTGTCCTTCTTCATTCATCTCTTGTAGCAGCTGAGTTATACATGCTTGGGTCATAGCTAAGACTGGCTCCATCAACTCCTCTTCAGATACATCCCTCCTTGATCAATCAACTGTATAAGGTAAATCCTTTATCTTTTCAAATTCATCTAACAACATAGTGTCATCCTCTATGAACTGATCCGGGATTCTGAATACCTTGGATGCTCTAACTAAATCCCATGTGAGTCTTGAACATTGGAGTGTTCGGAGATCATCTTCATCTTTTACATTGGCCCAATAGTCTTCCAACTGCATGACATGCTTGTACTCCCTGGTATATTTCCAGCAAACTTGAAAAGGATCAAAATTAAGCCTCTTGGTGCCATGAGTTTGTAAATGATATGCCTGAAGCTCTATCTCAGAATATTCAACTGCTGCTAATGGACACTCCAGATTTTGCCCAAGAAGAAGTGGGAACTGAATCCCGCCTTTCTTTTTCAACTTTTGGAGCCTAATGAGTTCCAAGAGTTGCCTTGAAACTTCTAACATCACCATCCTGTTAGTTGGGTATCTTGGTAATCTGTATGGATAAGATGTAAAACCTTGGATCCTTATGTAAGTTTACCTTTCATGCTGAGCATACCAATGTCCATATGCTGCAATGAACTCCCTTGCTCCATTTGACAATCTTTTATGGAATTCTCCTCTTAATTTCTTCATTATGAACATAGAAAATGCATCATTGAACCTTGTATAATGATTGATATTCTTGAAATGCAATTGAGGGTAACACTGATGCGACAATTGCTTATTAGGCCCAATTCCAACTTCTCCTTTTCTAGTCAGACCTGAATAGACTTGATTCCTAGCTAGAAGATTGACCACATAAGAACTCATATAGAATGACTTGGTCTTTGAAAAATTGATGAGCTGTTCATGTATACTTTGATTGATGAGCCCAGCCCAATCAATCATCTTCCCTTTGAGGACCAGCTTGATGAAAGAGTACATCCACGATTGAAAGGTTGCGGATTGTGGCATTCTTGTCACTCTGTTGAGGAACATGATCAAGTATCCGATTTCAGCATGAAAGTCTGACTTGTGAAACTGTGGAGGATTATTAGTATTGAACTTTATGGATGGATTGGCCATCCAGTCCCTCTTCATTTCCTGCAAATTTTTCTTTGAATCAACATCATATTCTTGTTGACCTTGCTGTATAGAAATGCCGATCATCCTGTCCTTAGTTGGAATGTTGAAGCTCTCTTCGATTGCCTCCTTTTGCAAATAAGCTAACACTGTTCCGTCCTTGGCCACAATTTGCCTATTATCCATGTCATACTTTTTAACACATTCAATGATCATATCTGCACAAGGCAGAGCTGGTGGAAAACAAGCAGCTTCAATAGCTCCACTCCTCATGATGGCTCTAGCAAGACTACCCCTAGTGGGTTCTTCAAGTATGGACTTTATGTCTTCTAAGTTGCTGTTGCCCATGTTCGTGTCTCCCACGTTTGTCCATCTTGAAACGAGCTTTGATTCCGGAACTTTACCCTTAGCATCCATGCGGATCCTTGCTTGCCTCTCCTTCGAAGTCATTGCCATGGTCCTACAAACTTGACATGAATAAGCAACCTCGAATACAAATGATCAACAACCTACTTCAGCTTCCTTAATGCATTAGATTTTAATCTTTGTAATAATGACATCTAGACTCAAGGAATTCATCATAAACCTACTTATCTTCTTATAATTTACCAATACTTGGACAATTTTCAAAAAAAAAAACAGACTGAAATAAAAAGAAATGCTCAGATCAGACTTACCTAATAGGCTGACTTGAGTTGATACCTTCAGAATTTGATCAAATTCCAACTTAACTTTGATATTATCAGATCTGCACTTTGTAAAAATTACCTTACCTCTGCTCCTTGTAGGCAAAACTGCTCCTAATGAATGATAAAAATGAAAGCAACAGCGGATATAAATACAAAATTATCATTTAGAATTGCCTAACTACCTAGGCCGACCCTATTAAATGAAGTGCAAATCATTTAATTTAGACTTCCTTGCATTTAAATTGGTGCGAATTTCAATAATATTCAAGTCTATCTTTGAAAATCTTGAAGGCATAGCGGTTGATCATTGTAATCTCCCCTTCCTTAGGTGCATTAAATAAGACTTTTGGATCTCCTTTGGTTGGCGTACTAGATTAGACTTTTAGATCTTCTTGTAAACATATTAGAACACTTCACACTTCCCCACATGTGGCGCAGTGATTAAAAGGCTTGAATCCTCTCCAAAAGATTATAAAGTTTATACTTAATGCAAGACTGATCTCATTTTTGGAGTAGCACATTAGATTAACAATCTCATTTCTTCTTCTTATCATACTTGGAAGGTGATGTATTAAGTTATCTTCCCTTGATATGATACACATAACCCTTGGCACAGCACTTGAAACTCTTAGATCCTCATCTCATTTAAACCTTAGGGCAGCGTATCGGATGCTTATCTTGAATCCTCTAAGGTCAGCGCATTGGATGAAGACTTGGAATCCTCCTTTCAAGGTTATAAAGTTTAAATTCAGTAAAAGATTCATTTCATCCTTAGAGCAGTAGTTGAATCTTTGGATCTTCATTGAAAGTCTTAGAGCACTTTCAACCTGTTTTCATTGAGGGGGCGCAGCACTTAGCAATTTTAAATCCTTTTGTCTTGAATGCATTAAATGACCTCTCCAAAATCTTCCACAGGCTGGCGCATTAGATCCAATGTTTGAGGTCTTCATCCCTTCTCCTTACAATCTGCTGATCCTAGGCTTTGACATTTCAACCTTATTCCCCCCTTTGGCGCATTTGATAAGAACTTCAAGTTCTTCTTGTAGTTCCAAGCGCATGAGATGAGGTACTTGAGATCCCCATTATAGGACTTGTCTTCTATTACCCTATGGCGCATTGGATCATGACTTTAGAATCTTCTTCTTCAATCCTCTATAAGAGCGCTTTGGATGAGGACTTTGAGATCTCCTTAAGAATCTTAATCATACTTGAATCCTCTTACTGACCCCTAGCATACTAATTGGCAGTTTGGAATCCTTACATTAGCTAGGCGCATTGATTGAGAGTTACAAGATCCTTAGCAAAATGTCTTTTCCCTTTAAGCGCATTGGATCTAGATGTTAGAATCCTCTTAAATCTGCCTTTAAACCCTGGCGCAGCAGATTGAGGTTTTAAATCCTCTTACCTCATTAGATGACCTCTCCAAAAGATTCACAAGCTGGCGCATTGGATCAGCAAATCATGCTCTTCATAGCATCAATCGCAGCAGATAAGGAAATCAGAATCCTCTTCTCAAGGTTGGCACACTAGATCAGGATGGTGAGCTCTTCTTGGGATACCTTTTTGAACTTGTAATTGACTTACCTCTTCAAGCGCCTTGCTTCAAGGTTTTGATGCTAGGATAAAAGATGTTTTAAAACCCTTACTTCTTTTCACAAAGGCGCATTACTTGATGGTTTTGAGATCCTCATCTAATGGAAAGACTTGAAGCGCATTAGACAAGGGTTACACAATCTTCTTCGAAATATACGCCTTGATTCAAACTTTTCTATAACCTGTAAGGGCTGGCGCATTGGATCTAATGTTGAAGATCTTCTTTAAAATGCATATCATACTCTTCTTCTTGAAACTAGTGGTTTGGGCACATGACTTCTTAGTTTTGAACTCGCAAGACTTGACAAATTTCTACATGACCCCTAGTGCAATAGTTCAAGACTTAGAATCCTTATACCAGCTAGGCGCATTAGATCAAGTTATTGGGATCTTCCTGGATTTGGCGCATTGGATTGGGGTTTTGAGTTCATCTTGAAAACCTTGAAACCTCCTTAACCTTTCCTCTTGGCGCATGAGATCAAGGCGCATTGCTTGAAGATTTTGTTATTAGGTTGATAATGATGCATTCCGCCAAGATTTTGCATGTTAAATCCGGTGGATTCAAGACCTATCAAAATCTACTTAAATATATTTTTCAATATACCTTTACCCTGAGAGACCTTGAAAAACGGCTAAGTACCACAGAGGATCTAAAATCTTGATCCAATGCGACAAGGCAAAAGAGTGGCGCCAAGATTGATAGGTCTTGAATCCACCGGATTTAACATGCAAAATCTAGGATTTGGAGGATCCACCAGATTTCAGACTTAGTCAATTTTTTAGGATTTTCAGGATTTCAGGCTACCAGACTTAGTCATTTTCAGGATTTCAAACATACATCAGGGTTGGTCTCAATATTCATGAATTGGATGGAAATTGATCAAGACTCTTCATTACTGCAAGTTTATGTTCCAGATGAGACCTCCAGTTACAAAGCAAAAACCTTCTAGGAGAGAGACTCATTGTTGGATTGGCAGAGGAAACGAACCTAAGACAACATCCAATGGGGTGATGTGTGATTTGGTCACAACATCTAGCGACTCCACTAGAGGAATGTTCCTGAACATTTCTAAAATAAGGATTCAATCCTAACTCAAAATGTCAAATCATCTTCCGCAACCACCAACTAAGCAAAAACGAGCTCAAAAGGGACAAGAAGCATGAATTGGATCAAGACACTACATCTTCGGTTGTATGAGTAAAGATAAGTTTCCATTAAAACATCTTCTTAAGTGTTTGAAAGCTATGTTACCGGGTTCTTGCCTGCAGGGTCCGGGTACCGGACTGAACGGGAGCAGGAGCGGGAGCGGCGACGGGTGCGGGCAGGGAGCGGCCCGCCCGCCCCGGGTTCTCTGTGGGTTCGCCATAGGCGAACCCACAGAGAACCCGGGGCCGGCGGGCCGCTCCCTGCCCGCACCCGGCCGCTCCCACCCGCTCCCACCCGCGAAAAGCCAATTTTTTGGCGTTAAAACTAAAAAAAAACGACTTTAAAACTCATTTTTTAATAAAAAAAACAAAAACAAAAACCCTAAAAAGGTCAATATAACTAAAACGCCCCTATTCACTTCTTATTTTTGCAACTCCTCCTCCATTTCACAAGAGTTTTTCACAGTTTATTCATTTTTGCATTGTGGAGGGAATCCGGAATCGATTGCAAAGCACCAAGGAAGGATTGTAGCTTGCCCAAAGGTCATCTATTGATCTAAGGTAAGTAGTTTAACCTGTTTTTTCTAGTTTTTGTTGAATTTGTTCAAGTTTTTAATGGATTTTTAAATTTTTTCAAATTTTTTTTCAAAAATTTCAACTTTTTTTTTGAAAAAAAAAAACAAGTTTGAACATTTTTTAAACCTATTTTATTGTTTCTCTTGAATGTTTAGGTGTTTTATTAGTGTGTAGGGTTAGAATATTTTTATTATATTTCAATTTTTATTATTTTAATATAAATTTTGTAATTTTTTAAGCAGCAATCTATTTGAAAGTGAAATGGCTATGCCTACTAGTTCAAGTTCGGTGGGTCTTGAGAAGAGTAAACAATTAAAATATGATCAAGGATCTCCTCTTTGGAGACATGTCAACATGATTGAACAACTAGCAGGAGGTGGGGCTTTTGTTTGGGTTTGTAATGAGTGCAAAGTCACATTTAAGAGCTCATATACTCGATTGAAAGCTCACTTATGTGCCATAAGTGGAAAAGGAATAAAAATATGTGAAGGGCCAAACAAGAGGGGGTTGCCAAAAGCACAAATTATGGCATACATTAAAGAACAAGAAGAAGCTGATGAAAAGAGTGCAAGAACAAAATCAAGAGCTCATCCTTTAACAAAGAAAACATCAATGAATCCACCTACAGAAGCTCCTTGTTCCAGGCCACAACATCCTTTCTTGGACTTGGATGTAAACCAAGATGATGAACCCTCTTCTTCCTGCAAAAGAGGTCCATTGGCAAAGGCATTTCAAAATGAAACGAGAGATATTGCAGATGAAAAAATTGCACGTTGCATTTATGCCAATGGTCTTCCTTTCAACTTGGTGAGATCACCATATTGGCGGGAAATGGTGGTAGCAATTAGTAATGCACCTTCTGATTATACAGGTCCTGGTTATGAAAAGGTGCGAACCACTTTATTGGCAAAAGAAAAAAGTTATGTAGAGAAATCACTAAAACCAATTAGAGATTCATGGATTGAAACAGGAGTGTGCATTGTTTCTGATGGATGGAAAGATTGCAAAAACTGACCTTTAATAAATGTTATTGCTGTGTCCCCCAAAGGGGCAATGTTTTTGAAGTCGGTTGATTGTGAAGGGGAAATCAAGGATGCACAATTTATTTCTAAAATCCTCCTTGAGTCCATAGAGATGGTGGGTGTTGATAATGTTGTCCAAGTCATTACAGACAATGCAAAAAATTGTAGGGCAGCAGGTGCTTTGGTTGAGGAAAGATACTCACACATATTTTGGACACCATGTACCGTACACTCCCTTAACTTGGTGATGCAAGCAATTGGCACTCAAATAGATTGGGTGAAAAATACATACAATGAGGGTGAGGAGATTCAAATGTTTGTGACAAACCATCATATGTCACAAGGCATCTTCAGGTCTTTCTCGCATTTGGAGTTGTTGAAGGTAAATTTAGTTTATTTTAATTTTAATTTATGCCATATTTTTATTTACTTGAGTTGCATGATTCATTGATTTAGATTCTTGATTTAGATTTTAATTTTTAATGTGTTATTAACTTGTTTTTTTACATAACATTAGGTTGCTGAGACCCGATTTGCATCACACAATCGTTTTGAGACGACTTGTGAAGGTGAAAGAGGCATTAGGCTCCATGGTCACTGTTGTGACGTTTTCACACATCGCCCCATTGCAGATGGGGACCCCCCTTTTTTTGGGACTAGTTCCATTTTTTGCTTTGATCTTACAGTTTCTGGCCTGAATCCATGAAGTTGATGAGAAGTTTCAACATGCTTGGCTCACGAGGAATTTGAAGAAGGCTTGAAATGGTGAAGAAAAGAGTGATTTTCTCGAGGATGAATGAAACCCTAATTATCATTCCTTGATCAAATCTGGCCAATCCATGGCAGAAGTCTATCATTCCATAGGAAATGTCCAAGTCCTTCACCCTCAGCATAAGACTCCGTGATGAATAAGGAATCCTGTTCCAAGACTTCAGTCCGAAAGTTCCTGTCCGGGAATCCTGTCCCGAAGTTCCTATCCAGGAATCCTATTCCAGTGTTCCTGTCTGGATTCTTGTCCCGAAGTTCCAATCCAGGGTCCTGAATTCAACAAGGCTTGTCATTTCCATGTCAAAATCCATCTTTCCACCTTAGAACCCTCTCCATTCTCGGCATGGAACTCAATTCTAATCTTGTTCCAAGACTCCATGTCCCACTCAGGAAGTCATTCCTGGACTCCAGTCCAGGAATCCAGCTCGGAGGTCCAGTCCGGAGTCTTGTTCGGAAGTGCCTATCCCGGAGTCTTGTTTAAGGAATTCCTGCCTGGAATCCTGTTCTAAGGTTTTATCCATATTCTTATCCCGACTAGACCCAAAATTCAACAAGGGCTGTCATTTCTTGGCATGTTCATCCTCGGCATGGAACGCAATTCCTGGCCCTACAGCCCCAGTCTGGAAGATCAATCTAGGGGATATCCTTCGGATCCCAATCCGGCACTCAACCTCATTTCATAGCTCGGAAGATTCACAAATCGAAGACTTAGGGCAATTTCAGGAGACAATCAGCATTTAATGAATCCCCCTCCGGTAGGCTGGAATTGCGACAGGAGACTTATCCCTGGTCGCATAATCCAGTTGGTACTGGATTATGCGCCTAGGACAGATTTTTGTCCTGGTCGCAAAATCCAGTACCTACTGGATTATGCGCCCAGGACAGATTTTTGTCCTGGTCGCAAAATCCAGTACCTACTGGATTTTGCGCTCAAGGACACTTTTTGTCCTGGTCGCAAAATCCAGTACCTACTGGATTTTGCGCTCAAGGACACTTTTTGTCCTGGTCGCAAAATCCAGTACCTACTGGATTTTGCGCTCAAGGACACTTTTTGTCCTGGTCGCAAAATCCAGTACCTACTGGATTTTGCGCTCAAGGACACTTTTTGTCCTGGTCGCAAAATCCAGTACCTACTGGATTTTGCGCTCAAGGACACTTTTTGTCCTGGTCGCAAAATCCAGTACCTACTGGATTTTGCGCTCAAGGACAATCTTTTGCCATTTTTCAGTGTCTCTTAGGGTAAAGGTATATTAAAAAATATATTTAAGTATAAGTTGAGATAGGTCTCGAATCCACCGGATTTAACATGCAGAATCTAGAATTTGGAAGATCCACCAGATTTCAGACTTAGTCATTTTTTCAGGATTTTAGGATTTCAGGCTACCAGACTTAGACAATTCCAAACAGGTAAGTTGAAAGATGGAATAAATGAACATCTATCCTTCAGTCGTAGAGATAGCAGATTTCTGGAGGATGGAAGAAATGAAGGATGGAACAAACGAACTTCATCTCTCACCACCGAATTTCTGGAGGATGGAAGAAACGAAGGATGGAACAAATAAACCTTGTGTCTCGCCATCGAAAACAGACTCTCGGAGGATGGAAGAAACGAAAGATGGAAGAAACGAACTTCGCATCCCGCCTTGGAAGTAACAGATTCCGCGAGGATGGAACAAACGAGGATGGAAGAAATGAACTCCGTTTTTCTGTCCCATATCAACATCTGAACCTCCATGGAATAGCTAAGAGAGCGGACCTGCTACAAAACTGGAATCCCAGTCCAAAACTGAAGAAAAATGCAAGTCATTGGCTTAAAATCCCTGAAAACTGAATTCCAAGGTCAAGTCGCGCAAATTCCAGTACCTCCTGGATTGTGCGCTCCAGGACAAATTTTGTCCTGGGCGCAAAATCCAGTACCTTCTGGATTGTGCACTCCAGGACAAATTTTGTCCTTAAGCGCAAAATCCAGTACTTTCAGGATTGTGCGCTCCAGGAGATTCCTGACCCAGTCTGGAATATGGGACCCGCATAATGAAATTTTTGAATCCAGTCTACTCTGAAATACACATGAAATGATTCCTGTTCAAAGTGCAAAGTTACAACCTTCCATCAGAGTAAGATTCCAGAAGGAGAAAATATTCCAAGACTTAGCTGGATTTTAGCAAAAGTTCAAGAGTTATGCTAGGGAGGAAAATCCAAAACCTCAGGAAATCCCCGACGTCGCAAAATCCTAGACCTCAAGAATTCCCCGACATTCCAAATTCCTTGACATGCCAAATTCCTCGACATTGCAAAATCCCCAACATTGGAAAATCCCCGACAGGTGAAAATCCCCGACCACCTAGAAATTGCTCCCTGACCTGGAAATTCCTCCTGTCCATGTCTGGTAACCCTGGAATGAAGGAAAAGTCAGTCGAGTATGAAGAATGCTGGAGAATGAGGGAAATCCTTTGTTTGTTCAGGAATTTATAAATGAAATTGATCAAAACTTGCAAAATCATTCATGTTTCATTTCATATTGCATTGCATTTATGGATTTTGTGCATCATGACTATTCGAGGTTTCCCTTGTTTCGCAGGAATCCAGGACGAGAATGGGCTTCCATGAAGACGGAGCTCAAGGATGATCAAGGATTATCTCAAGCATCATGAAGTTCTAACACCGGAGAAGAGGACTACTTCCAACGCCAGATGAGGAGACTACATGTGAATTCCACAAGAAGAAAAGAGAAAATACACTTCATGCCCAATATCAAGGATTCCAGTTCCAGACAAGAGGATCAATCCTTGGAGAGCCAAGAACAAAAGTACAGTTCACCATCCATCAGGAAGAACTGGAATCCACGCCAAGGATGAGGAATTCCAACCCAGGAATCCAGGACAGGGAATTCTATTCCACAACAGGGAATTCCAACTCAGGAAGGAATTCCATTCCAGGACCCTAAGGAAAGTGCGCCCCTGCTCAAGGAAGGATTCCTCCACACAAAGTTCCTTGACTCCCTGGAATTTGCGCCCAGGAAGAAAATCATTCCTGGTCGCAAAATCCTGTTCCAAGTGGAATTTGCGACTAGGACAAATGGACTCCAGGACACCATGGAATTTGCGACCAAGGAGCAGGACAAACAGACAATTGACTGGTCTCACCTACCTACCAAGCAGCTTAGTCAGCCTGACGTCCAAGACAGGTGGCAGCATCCCATGGAGCCTTTGACATGTTCATCCCTATCTCTTTAGGGTTTGCACAGATTTTGAGGAAATCTGATCTTTTTTCACCTCCTTGTTTGCTAGCTGGCCTATATAAAGGCTAAGGGATGCCTCATTCTAACTCTCTCTTTTTCTGATTTTATCATTCTGATGCTCCTAGAGCACTTGTTCTTCCTGAGCTGAAACTCCAAAGATCAGTCAGATTGTTGTGAGATAAACTTCTGAAGTAATTATATATGCATTGAAGAATGGTGTTCATATATTCCTTTGGATTTTTGGCATGGTCTTATTGATTTCTTGGAGCAAATATGAAAATATTGAAGTTCTTTCTTGTATTTTCATATTTTTATTAGTTAGAAAGATGGAGATTATTACTGTTGTATGATTGAACCTGTCTGTTCATACTATTGGTGATCTGTGGCTTGCAAATCATCGTGCATGGTTAGTCTGAACTTAATCCGAACCTAACTTCGACCGTTCCATATGACCAAATCCATGTCTCTTACTGAAGCAGTCTGAAAATCCTTATTCCCCCTTAGAAGATAGCACCGCCCCTGCCTAGCTGTTGTCTCATGACAAAGCAGAGGACTGGTTCCAGTTTCATCTTCAACAACAGTCATTTCCATTGATTAGATTCCTAAACCCTTACCTCATCTTTTGCATTTTCTTTTAGATTTTCACTAGGATTAGTTTTCTAGAAGCGTCATTGCCAAATCATCCACCTAAACCAGAGAGTGGAACCTAGGAATTCCAAGCTGTCCATTTGTGAAAGAGTTCCATTCGCCCACAAGTCCGAGTCCCAGGAGTGAATTCCATGTCTACGAAGGAGTAAGCCCACGTAAGTCCCCCTCGTGATTACCAGCAAATCACATCATTCCACTGAGTCTATCCCTATGCACGTCAAGACCTGACACAAAAGGAACCTTGGAGCAGTCTCATTCGATCATGTAGTTCAGCGTCTGAGAAGCTTTATTCAAGAGAGGATAGGATACTCTGTGTTTTATTCTAATGTTGTTGTAGTCACAAAAACCTCATCAACAGTCACTAGCCACCAATGGAGTATATGGAAGACAGCGAATTCAGAAAGGGCTCAAAAGGTGAAGTCATTGATCCTAGCTGATGAGTTCTGGGAACGTGTGCAATATGTTTTGAGTTTCACGGAGCCTATCATGAGTATGCTTAGGTTTGCTGATACAGATCAGCCATGTTTGGGGGAAATCTATGATGGCATTGACTCCATGGTAGAAAAAATAAAGAGCATAATAACACAAAAGGACAATGACCCCAATGAAACATTTTTCCTAAGTGTCAAAAAAATCATTGATGACCGTTGGGACAAGATGAACACACCCTTGCACCTCCTTGCATATGCCTTGTCTCCCAAATATTATAGTACTGAAATACTTGCTTTGCCGGGGAGAACCGCACCATATAGAGATAGAGAAGTTGCTTCCGGCTGCATGAAAGCATTTCGAAGAATCTACTCCGATCCAGAAATGGTGAATGGTGTTAGGAAAGAGTTTGGCAAGTTCATACAAGGACGAGAGCATAGTATGTGTGCTATTGCAGACATGTACAAGGAAGATGCACATACATGGTGGTACCTCCATGGGCAAGATTATGTTTTGCTCCAGCCTCTTGCAATCAAAGTTCTATCACAAGTAAGCATGTTTTATTTTAACATTCTTAGTACTTACCATTTTTTGCATTTTAAAGTTGTATTGACTAGAGCTCTAATTTGAAATTTGAATAGGTTGCAAGTTCTTCTTCGGCTGAACGGAATTGGAGTACATACTCCTATATCCACTTAGTGAAGCGTAATCGATTGGCTGCTAAAAAAGCAGAAGACTTGGTCTATGTCCACTCCAACTTGCGTCTTCTATCACATAAGCAAGTTGAGTACAAGGACAGGGCAGCGAAGAATTGGGATATAGCCCCTGAGTGTGCCAACTTGGATGCATCTATTACAGAGCTTGCTACAATCACTGTAGATGATGAGGAGAATTTTCTACATGATGTACATAGTGCGAGTGGCACTCCATATGTTGGTGTTTCAAACGATTTGCAACCAACCAATGATGATGACTTAGATCTAGATCCTTTTGATGAAGATTGAAGAGAGAAAGATTGACTTTTGAATCTTGATTATAGACTTATACTTACAGTATTTTACTATTTTGAAATTTCAAATTTTGTAATACAGTACTGACTACTGAGTATTTGTAATGATTTTCAATGTTTCATTGTTCATTGGTCATCTAAATAATCAATCAAGATTCAAATGTATTATGTATGTTCAATTCTGTATATTTTTTAATTTTTTTGGTATATACAGTTATACTATATAAATAAATATATATATATATATATAAAATATATATATATAGTACAGCCGTACCCAGCCGTACCCACAGAAATTTTTTTTTTTGCCGTACCGGCATACCAGAACCCCGCTCCCAAACCCGTTCCCGTACCAGAACCGGCAACTTAGTTTGAAAGATAAACAAAAATCAAGTTTTAATATTTCCATGTACACCCACACACTAGATCAAATAAACACAACTACCTGATCAAAGAATCAAAGCCAATTACCAGCGCGACTATCCATATTAGAGGTTTGAAGTGCAAGCACTTTGAGTTCATTCCCATCCCTCAGAAACTAGGATCATCTAAGATCGCCTGTCTCAAGCTAGGTAGATTCCTGGAAAGTAGATGGAGGGATAAATATATACATATGGATGAAAATGAGAACATGCAATGACATTGAATGGAGCGACGGCGAACGAAGATGATATGCAAATGATCAGAAAATGGAATGACATGAAATGGAAGGGAATGCAATGAGACATTGTGCCTCTACCATGACGCCCATTTACCAGGTTTTCATCATGGTACTTATCCATGACGCCTGTTTGCCAGGTTTTCACCAGTGGACGAAATTTTTCTCTTTACTATTTTTCCTTTTTTTTTTTTTGAGTCATATTACACACGGTGCCTGTTTGCCAGGTTTTCACCGAGGTAACGAATGGACAAAACTCCAGAGTCTGATTCTGCAGATGACACAGGGGTCCAAACACAACCATGTCAAATGGTGGCACTTACTGACGTTGGCAGGAAAGGATGACACAGTGGATCATGATATAATTTATGCTGCAACAGATGGATGGAAAATGTATCAATCATAAACCAAGTGGTAAGATACACTGGATGACAGAAAGGCAGTGAAAGCGGATGATGTACACTACGGAACAAATGGAATGAAACCATAATCAACGTTTGTTCATATCAACCTAAACTTCGAAGCTTGCAAGCGGGAGGTATATATAATGAGGAACGGGAATGACGATTAATGAACGGGTGAAATGGTAACTTCATGTCCCACAAGAACTTAGAATGTTCTTTGATTCGATTGTATTTCGTGGGATGAAGTAATTTGATTTTTTAGATGGAATGGAAATGGAATGGGCTGGATGAAAAATGGATTGGATGCAGAAGCCTCTTTGGATTCAACTTCTTGACCTTAAGTACCCAGAGCTTGATCTTTTAATTTGGGAATATGGAATGAAACAACCTTAAGTATGCTTTGCGTTGATTTCTGGCGTTTGTGCTAAGGCATAAAGAATTGTAGGGTTTCTTTGCTGCAGGAGTAACAACATCCAGATATTTATTTCATGAAATAATCGAGTGAAGGAATGGACGGAGGATTGCAAGCTTCTGATTTAGACGATACTCACATTCATCGATCATGATTAGAAAATGGAACAATAAGTAAAGGGAAATGGAGGATAAAGAAAGGGAAGGCGGAACGAATGGCGAGAGATGAAGGTAGTTACCTGCTTTTGAATCTCAGCGTGGCAACGAAGGTGAAGAGAACACCTGATAGGTGGATAATGGAAATGATAGATTTTAGACGGAGCGAGTAAGAACACCAACATCTTGACCTCGACTTATATGCAACGGCTAAGGTCATTTGGAAAGGATATTGATATGGAAATACTCCAAATGATTCATAAGAACTTCAGGAGGACTATTCAAATGATTCAGCTATCAGACTTGAATTCATTATTGGATGGAGAATGCAACGTGGAAGGGTGGATAGAAACTTTATTGCTTTTAAATGAAATGGTGGAAGCTTTTATTGTGATTATAAAGTGTGATATGCGGAATGATGGATGGAGGTATGCAAAATGCTTATTATGGAATGGAATGGAAACATGAATTACCTTGAGATTTCACTTGATTCAGACTCACAGAGACTTTCCTAGGAACTTCGGGATCATTAAGATGTGTAAGATATAAAACCTCAAAATACTTCAGCCAATACCGAACAATTGACTCATCTTCCAGGAGCAAGCAGTCATGCTATCTGACACTAGCGATGGAATCCACAGGAAATCCATCAATGATGATCAAAGTTTCTCCAAGGAACAAATAAGAATTCATAAATTTTAGATTTGGCATTTTAAAACATTATTTTCAGAAGAAAATAGTGTCAAGACACAATAGATGATTAGTGTCCCAGTCAAGCCCATAATTCATCTCGTCAATAAATTGAACTACGATCCTTCAATTCTAAGAATTTCATGAATAAATATTTAAGAAATGAGCTAACATATTCCAGCGAAATTATACCAAGTGTCTGCATAAAATTCATCATATCCGCATGAGCTGAGAACCCCCGAAACAACAAACCTAAATCGAAACAACTAAACTATTGAAAGCAAGAAAATTCTTGAGTCAAATGACATCAAGATCAGCAAATCTAACCTAAGAAAGCAAAAAAAGGAAATCCTATTTTTAACTATGTACAAATCAGCCCCACAGGGAACTTTATGGCTGGAAGTAATGTTTCAGGAACTGCCCATTGACAGGCAGTAGGATATCTTCCCTAGTCAGTGTCTTCAACTTGAAAGCATTTTCCCCCAGGATCTCAGCAATCTGGTACGGACCCTTCCAGAGATAATCAAATTTTTCATGGTCTCCTCGTCTTTCATGTGCCTTATCCCAGTATAATACTAAGTTAGAAATCCTGAAAGATTTCACTCTTGCCTGGCGATCAAACCAACGTTTGACCACCCCTTGATGCTTCATGAACTTATCCAGGGCAATGTCTCGCTTTTCTTCTAAATGCAGCAGTTGTGACAGCCTTGTCTGTACTCTCTCATCTTCATCTAAATATTCTTGCATGAATTGCAAGGTTGGAATCCTCAATTGTATTGGGAAGATAGGATCTTGGCCGTAAACTGAGTGATATGGAGAAGTACCCAAAGAAGATTTGACTCGGGTTCTGTCTGCCCAAAGAGCGAACTTCAGCTGTGTGTGCCAATCTCTCAGATTCTTATCCAATAACTTCTTGATTGCATTCAAGAGGTTCTTATTTGTAGATTCAGCCAAGCCATTACCCTACGGATGATAGTTCGATGAGAACTTCAAAGTTATTCCATACTCGAAGGCCCAATTGGAAAATCTCAGTGATGAAAAAGCGGGACCATTGTCGCACACAAGGGCATTGGGACAGCCAAACCTGGTAATTATGTTGTCTTCTAGAAATTTGATCACTACTTCTGAAGTGCAGAACTTCAAAGCATGAGCTTCTGACCATCTGGTACAATAATCAGTCACGGTTAAGATATACATGTGCTGTGCAGAAGGTGGGTTTATCATACCAATAAAATCAAGTCCCCACTTAGCAAAAGGCCTGAACTCAACAACTGGCTGTAAAGGCATTGCTGGATTTCTTTCCCGTGAAGCTGCTACCTGACAGGGGTGGCAAGTTTTGATGTGCTGATGAGCATCTTGAAATAGTTTTGGCCAATAATAGCCTGCTCTCAGTATTTGATTTGCTGTCGCCAATTCACCCCCATGACAAGTTCCAAACTTATCATAAAACTGTTCCATAATCTTTTTGGCTTCACTTCGGCTAACACATCTCAAGTAGATACCTTCATGATTTTGTTTGAACAAAACTGACCCTTGCAACATGAAGTGTTTGCTTTTGTACCTTAGTGCTCTTCTCTGTGTTGGGCTCATGTGATCTGGACATTTCTGAGACAACAAGTAATAAACAATATCATCGTACCACTCATCTGGGGACACTGCCTCAAGCACATAAGCCTGTTGCACTAATCCAGGACCTTCAACTGCTATAGTCTATGTAAGTGCTTGTCCTTGAACCAGCTTCATTGGTTGAATTTCAATGTCGTACTCTTGGATAGTGGCGACCCACTTGCCTCTTCTCTCGCCCAATTCATTCTGCATTAGTAATGTTTTGACCGCGGCATCTGGAACTATGGCATACACTCTGCTTCGCAAGATATAATGTCTGAATTTCTTGATGGCCTTTACCAAAGCATACGCTTGTTTCTCAACTCCAGGATATCTTAACTCAGCATCTTTAAAGGGAGGACTCATAAATGCGATCGGATGTTCATCTTTGCCATCTGTCCTCTGGGTCAAAATTCCTGCACAAGTGTGATCTGACGCAAAAGAATACAAATAGAAGGGTTTTAAATAATTTGGACTAATGAGTACGGGAGCACTAGCGATGGCTTGCTTGATTTCTTCAAATGCTCTTTTTGCTTGCGGAGTCCATTCTATCTTTGCATCCTTTTTCAACATATCATTCAGGGGCTTGACAATCTTCATGAACCCAGTGATAAATTTCCTTACAAAATTAATCTTGCCAAAGAAAGACTTCAATTCCTTTTTACTTGCAGGCATGCCTACTCTTTTGATGGCTTCTACTCGGTCAGGGTCAATGGAGATTCCATGTTCTGATAAAACGTGACCCAGGAGCTTTCCTTCTGTTACCCCAAAAATGCATTTCTTCGGATTCAAGGAGATCCCGTATGTTCTACAAGCTTCAAAAACTTTCCTTAGATGATCCACATGGTCTGCTCTTATTTTCGAGAACACGGTAAGGTCATCCATATAGATGATAATGCACTTTCCAATTATATCTTTGAAGGCGATATCCATGACCCTCTGAAAAGTTGCTCCTGCATTAATCAAGCTGAAAGGCATCCTCCTATATGCATACGTTCCCCACTTAGTGGTGAAAGCAGTCTTTAACCGATCTTCTTCTTCAACCTTGACCTGATTATACCCTGAATACCCGTCCAGAAAGGACATCATTTGTGACCCATTTACAATTTGAAGCACTTCATCAAGCGAAGGCAGAGGGTAATTATCCTTTTCTGATGCTTTGTTAAGATTTCTAAAATCAACAGTCTTATTTCTCCATTCTTTTTCCTGACTGGGACCAGATTGGCGACCCACGTCAAGTGTCTTATCGGAAAGATTATCCTAGCTTGTAGCAACTTCTTCACTTCTTGATAGATAAGAGGTTCTAATAAAGGATTAACTGGCCTTTGCCTCTGTCAGAATGGTCTGCTTCCTGGCTTGAGAGGAATGGTATGTGTGATGATAGATGTATCATATGTTTTCAAATCATCATACCCCCAAGCGATGACATCCTGAAACTCCCTCATGCTATTGAGAATACTTTCTCTTTCTTCAGGTGTACAGACTTTCCCTATGAAAACATTCTTTACCTCTTGATCTGTTCCGAGATTAACTGCTTCACACTTATTCCCGTCTTCACTGCGGTACTGAGGGGTGCTCAACTTGTCTGAGTCAAAGAGTCTCTCTAGCTCAATCATACCCTTTGGAATAGTGTTGTCTTTTAGATTCATGATCCCATCTAGATCAAATTCTGCTTCTGCTTCACTCTCATCGATGACCTGGGCAGTGAATATCCCAGAATTGGTCAAGAATTCTATTATATGCTTATCGTCATCAAATACCTGAAAGTTTGTGATATTATCTGGTACTGACGGGACTGATGTCAGCTCGACTGTGAACTTCTTTAACTCTTCCATGGCTAAAGGCTCTAGAGAACTTGCGGCTTGGGCTAGTGCATTGGCTACTTGATTTGTTGACCTGTAGATTGACTTGATGTTGAATGCATCGAAGTCTTCGATAAGATCCCATACCCGGTTTCTGTATTTCTTCAATCTCTTATCATGGCATATATATTGTTTTCTGACCTGCCTGACGACTATCTCAGAGTCTCCAAACACATGCAAAATCTTGACTTTCTTTTTGATGGCAAGGAGCAACCCATGTACTAAAGCTTCATATTTGGCGACGTTATTTGTGCAAGGAAACTGCAGTCTTAATGCCGACAGGTAAGCTTCACCAAACGGACTGATTAATTCAAAACTGGCTCCTGATCCTTGTTTGGATTTCGATCCATCAAACCTTAAAGTCCACACCTGGTTAGTTTCTTGATTTGACACATTACTATCTTCATTCACTTCTCTGGGTGCAACTTGACTGCCTTCTTGAACTGATGCCAATATGCTTGCTTCACTTGTAAAGATTGCATCCGGGACAGGTTCTTTCAACTTCAGTGTCTTTGGAATCTCCAGGCCCATTGCCTCTGGAGTCCTTTTCCTAACCTGTTCAAGGGCTACTCCACACATCGCACAGGAGAACTCAAAATGGAAGGCATTATGTATCCTACACCAGTTAGGTAACAGTAGATCTTGAACACATGCATGACTTCCTAATTCCACGCCTTGCTTCACATGCTTCATAACAAAATTTCAAAAGTTTTCAAACATGCCTTCCCCGTCCTCATCTGATGATGTGTCATGATCACTTTCTATGAGGGCCTCTGTTGGATTATGCAACATTAAGATCTCTTCGACCTTAGGCTTATAAACACCAAAGTCTGTCTCTACAAAAAGGATCTCGTTATCTTCACCATATTCAGTGATCATCAATTTCAGATGCGGAGTGCTATCTATGCTGATCTGATTCGGCAATCCTTTCCATGATAGCCACATGTGCGAGAAGTCGGTGGAGACGTACCCATTGAGCTTCCTTAGCCAATCTCTGCTTAGCAGCATTCCATATCCTTCAGGTATATCGACCACTGAAATATCAATGTAATGCTGAATCCTGGGATCAGCTGCCAACTGCATGTGAATATTATGTAATTCTCCCACAACTGGAACTTCGGTCTTATCCAACTGAGTAACTTTCTTGGTTGTCTGTTTCGGGATGAGACCAAGTTTCTTACAAACACCCAACGGCATCACATTGCTTGAAGCTCCTGAATCCATTAAACAATTATGCAACAGCTTTCCAAACATTCTAACTGATAGCAAGAACGGGAGCTGTTCATCTTTTCCCTGATAAATGACTACCGATTTCTTCTTTGGGGCACTATACCTATCATCCACTAATTCTGGGTTGACTTGTGAATCTTGGCTCTTTGATGCTTTGCTGCTTTCGGCAGGTTCTTTCTTTACTTCAACTGGCTTATCATTCGTCAGATTAGATGAATCCTGCGCAACAAAAATGGCATTCGTCTGTCCTTGTAGATGAGGGGGCCTCATTTGAGCTGCATTCATGTTCTGACCCACATTTACCCTAGGTGCATTGGAAGTAGATGGGTTCAATGATCCTGTGGAGACTTGCACATTTTGATTCCCAGTTTTTGCAGTAGTATCATCAACACTTCTTAAGAAGGCTTCCTTTATCTCAGGCACTCGGATCAACTCCGTCAGTGGTAGGTTAAGCTTGATTTTCTTGAGTTCCTCCACAACACATTGGCTTAACCTTTTCAAGTCATCTTTGGGAACTTCCTTCCTGATTGGATCAACCCTTGGAGAAGCATTCTGTTGCTGAATATCTTGTGTTGGAACAACTTTTTGAGCTGGATTCCGTTGTCTGTATTCGGGCGAATCTCTTGGATAATTTGGATTGTTACTTGCATTAGGGTTTGGCGGAGTTTGCAAGTTATTAGGAGGGGTCGATGTAGTAACAGGGTCTTGTGCCCGGTAATTCCGTTGGTAGACCCTCTACGGTGCATTGCCAGAAGACTACTGAAAAGCCTGTATTTCATCCGCCTCTTGAGTTTGAAAATCGCCATCAAATGGAGGAGGACAGTATGTATCATCAACAGGCCCGTTTGCAGACGCTGGTGGGAACCTTCCATTATACTCTGACATATCATATTCCATCATGGGTGGAAAAGTGAAATCTTCAATTATCAAGGCTTGATCATACCTTGTCGTCAGCACGATTTCGTACCCAATGATAGGAGGGTTTTCTGGTGCCTGTGTACCATGCATTTCTTGTTGGAAGATATCAGCAGCTATCTTAAATTCAGGACATTGAAGCTCGGAGTGTTGATTAGTACTATGCAATCTGCACCAAGTGGATAATGTAGCTTCCGCCAAGAAAACTTTATCTGCTGGTTTCGGGTCAAAGGTTGGCGGATTATCAAGCGGTGAAGGTACACTTCCGTTGTTGGGTGTAGTGTTCCAAGTTTTGTTTTGTCTTTGAAAACCTTGATTGTTTCCTCTGAAGCCCTGATTATACCCTTGATTGTATCCTGAATTATATCCTTGATTACCACCCTGGTTTCCCTGATAGCTCCTCTGCAGATAATTATTTTGATTTCTCAAGTGTGTAACTTCAGTAGACAACTTCTTCACTTGATCGATCAGCTCCTTCATTTCATCTTTCTCTTCTTGAGTCATTGTAGAAGATGATGATCCTTGCAAATATATTGGCTTTGCAGGTGCAACTTGTGAAACTGGAGCTCCAGGATGCAGAACCAACTGATTAGCCGGAGCAGGGACGGGTACAGGGTTCATCACTGGCGTATGCTGAGCCAACGCTTGATTGATTCCTTGGATTTGATTAGGCATTGCTACATGCCCCAGGTGATTAAGAGGCCCATGAGTATTCATGCCCAGATCAGTGTTTACCTTGACGGCTTCGGCATATGCTCCTATCAGGGTGGTGGGTGGTGCCGTTGCTCTCTTCACAAACATGGAAGTAAGGCGATCCAAGGTGGCATAATAAATTTCCTTCGTCATTTCTTCAGTGATGTCATATGGAGCTTGTAATCTGGAATATGCTTTTTGGAACCTGTGATTTAAAGCAGGAATAGGCTTATGTTCTTGCCTCCTTACTTCAATGAATTGCTTATAAAGTTCTGCTGGAGTGATGGGAATTCTGAACTTCTCTAAGAAAGCATTTTTCATCTGTTCCCAACTAGTGATAGACCCAGCCGGCAAGTTGACATACCAAAAGGTAGCATCTCCTTCAAGAGAGTATGGAAATAACCGGCATGCTACGTCCTCATGCTCAATCCTCCGATTTATCAAGGTGCCTTCAAGATCTTGATGTGTTCTTCGGCTATCCTGTTTGGATCATTGACATGAAATTTTGAACAGAAGTGTTCCGGGTTCTTGGGCATTTCATGGTAGTCCGTGACAGTCCCAAGAGGTGAAACATTTGCCAAGGGCCAAGCTCGTACTGGTGCGGCCATTTGAACGTTGGGTTGTTGTCCTGGACCTGTCTGAGTAGCTCCTGGCTGAAGTGGAGTTCCTGGAGTGGTTGTTTGGGTATTAGTAGGTTGCGCAATTCCCTGCTTTTGATTATGCGGAGGTGGAGTCTGAAACAAATTTGAAATATCACCCCCACTTGGAGATCCTTGATCTAATGAAGTTGCCTTCTTTCCCTTCTTTGACTTAGGAGGGAATCCCAACTCGGTAAACTCCTTGGATGCTCCTAGTGTAGACCTTAGAGTTCTCTGGTGCCTCTCCGGCGAGAAAGAACCAATTCGCTCCAGGATGTTCTTCCTTCTTCCTCAATCTAACAATGAACAACTTGTTGGCCCTCCTAGCGCCAAAAATGTTGATGTTTGTTTTTAGACAAGTCAACAATAGAGTGAAATACACAGTATCTGACTCTCTCTTGAGCAAAGCCTCTCGAATGCGGAACAAAGTGATCAAACAAGACGACTCCAAGGTTCCTTTCTTATGATTTTGTAAGAGATAGCTCAGTGACTAAGTATGATTATGCTGGTAAATACAAAGGGACTTACACAATTGTTCGACAAGTTGTTGATTCAACGAAAGAAGCAGACATTGGAATATCTAGGTACTACAGCTTATGGCATATGATTTAGCGATGAAGTACTGAATCCTAATTCTAACCAAATTGATAAAAGAAAAGACAAAAGATGAAAGGTGTAGTGAACTAATCTAATCCTAGATGCAAGGATAATTACTGCTCCAGTGAAATCAAACCAAATCTTGCTTCGCCAAGTCTGACAACTACACAAGATTGATGCAATCTTCTAAAGTTTTACAAGATGTTTAAATCACTATGAAACATTCAACAAACATAGAGATCAAATTGAAGTTCAGTTTTGTTCAGACTAACTATACACTGCAATTTGCAAGCCACAAACTACAAATGGTGTGAACATAAAGATTTCACCACAAACAATAATAAAGCCTTCCACCAACTAACATAAACTTAAAGAAAACTTAATCTAACTTAATGTTCGCTTTAAGAAATCCAAACCATGCAACACTTAGAAACATATATAGAGTCACCAAAACAATGAGTCTTATATTATTTCAGAGCTCTTGCAACAATTCCAGAGTCTTCAATCTTACAAATGAGGGCGAAAAAACCCTTTTATAGACCTCAAAATGTAAGAAGGGTCAAGATCGATCGGCCAAGCCAATGGACCAGATCATGCCACATCACAAGTAGTTATAACAAACTCATGTCTTTATTAAATGAAAGAGGCTAACTTAGTAAATGAAAGAGGCAATGAAGGCACGCTTCCCAAGAAGATAAGGATGCCACATCACATCCCTTTCACATGATAGTACTATGAGATGCAATGGACCTAGACACAACTTGCGCAACATCTCCCATTGGTACACTTGTCGCAGCATTAATGGATCCTTCTGCTGTTGTCACATCTGACTCATAGACGCCAAGTGTCTTCTCCTAGTCAGCTATCCAAGACTTGTTTGCTCCAAGATGAAATGCAAGTGTGAATATGCTATCCAACTGTCCTTCATCAATCCCATCATCTTGAAAGTAGAATGCCTTGACTTGTTGCTTCATGTTTTCAATGGTAATATCTCCATAAGGATTACATATTGTTGTCAATGAAGTATATACATGATTCTCTATCCTTAGAAGAACACTCTTTATCCTTGACATATCTATTTCAATCTTGCCAATCAGCTGTCCCTTATTGTGAAAGGAGAAATACCAAGTGGTGAAGTCATGTGGAGTATTTCGATCAACCACCTTATCATGAACTAGATCTTCCATTGGAGTTTCCATCAAACTCTTAAGCTGTGGCATATATTGCTCCTTAATAGGTTTGAACTCAGCACATATCTTTAGCAGAGCATGAACTCTATCCTTGAGATTAATGACTCTATCATAAACTTGCACAATCTCTTCAAGATAAGTATATGCTTTCTCTTCTGTCTTTTCTATCCATCCCTTCATTATCTGAGATGAAGTTCTCATATTTTCAACTTGAGATACTGTTTCTTGTGGAAGAATGGACGGAGGTATTGGAGTGGCTTCCTTCTGCTGGATAGGCTGCATGACTTGTTGAATGTAGTGCTTTAATGTATTGAAATCTTGTTCAACCTTTAGCTTAGCTTCTCTTTCTTGTTTTAACATGATTCTTACACCATTCACTGATTCTTGAAGTTCCTCCTCTATCTGTTCTCCTGTAATTAGACCCATGCCAATAGTAGTCACATTGTAATCTTTGGGTGCCATGTCTTCTAGATCCATTTCAACTCTAGGAACAGATACATGTACCTCTCTATTTCCAGAAGAATCCTGAGTAATCTTTGAAAAGACCGTTGCTTTCTTCTTTTGATTACTCTTCTGTGTACTTATGAGCAATTCTTCAACTGGAGCAGGCTGATACGTTTCTATAACTCTACTTTCTTCAATTCTCTGCCTTAACCAAGGTGGAAATGCAGAAAGATCTTGTTGCCTTTGTACCTAATTATGTTGTATACGTGCTATTTCTTCATCAGATTCTGCTTGACCTTCCTCATCTTGATTAACAACATCATCTTCCTCTATTACAATGGTTGGACTTGAATGAATTTCTTCAGATGGAATCAAAGCAGTTTCTTCTACTACTCAACTTCTTGTATTGGATTTTGAATATCTGAAGTACCTTCTTGTAAACTAGATGAAGTAGATTGGCTATTTTTCTTCTTGGGTCTTTGACTTGATTCTCCTTGATCCAGACTAAGCCTTTTCCTTTTTCTAGCTAGATTATCACCTTGATCACCTCCACTGTGCTGGAGTCCACTATGTGTACTATGTTGTTCTGACTCTTTGTCGTCCATCTTGTTGTATGTAAAAACTTGTCCTTCTTCATTCATCTCTTGTAGCAGCTGAGTTATACATGCTTGGGTCATAGCTAAGACTGGCTCCATCAACTCCTCTTCGGATACATCCCTCCTTGACCAATCAACTGTATAAGGTAAATCTTTTATCTTTTCAAATTCATCTAACAACATAGTGTCATCCTCTATGAACTGATCTGGGATTCTGAATACTTTGGATGCTCTAACTAAATCCCATGTGAGTCTTGAACATTGAAGTGTTCGGAGATCATCTTCATCTTTTACACTGGCCCAATGGTCTTCCAACTGCATGACATGCTTGTACTCCCTGTTATATTTCCAGCAAACTTGAAAAGGATCAAAATTAAGCCTCTTGGTGCCATGAGTTTGTAAATGATATGCCTGAAGCTCTGTCTCAGAATATTCAACTGCTGCTAATGATGGACACTCCAGATTTTGTCCAAGAAGAAGTGGGAACTGAATCCCGCCTTTCTTTTTCAACTTTTGGAGCCTGATGAGTTCCAGGAGTTGCCTTGAAACTTCTAACATCACCATCCTGTTAGTTGGGTATCTTGGTAATCTGTATGGATAAGATGTAAAACCTTGGATCCTTATGTAAGTGTACCTTTCATGCTAAGTATACCAATGTCCATATGCCGCAATGAACTCCCTTGCTGCATTTGACAATCTTTTATGGAATTCTCCTCTTAATTTCTTCATTATGAACATAGCAAATGCATCATTGAACCTTGTATAATGATTGATATTCTTGAAATGCAATTGAGGGTAACACTGATGCGACAAGTGCTTATTAGGCCCAATTCCAACTTCTCCTTTTCTAGTCAGACCTGAATAGACTTGATTCCTAGCTAGAAGATAGACCACATACGAACTCATATAGAATGACTTGGTCTTTGAAAAATTGATGAGTTGTTCATGTATACTTTGACTGATGAGCCCAGCCCAATCAATCATCTTCCCTTTGAGGACCAGCTTGATGAAAGAGTACATCCACAATTGAAAGGTTGCGGATTGTGGCATTCCTGTCACTCTGTTGAGGAACATGATCAAGTATCCGATTTCAGCATGAAAGTCTGACTTGTGAAACTGTGGAGGATTATTAGTATTGAACTTTATGGATGGATTGGCCATCCAATCCCTCTTCATTTCCTGCAACTTTGTCTTTGAATCATCATATTCTTGTCGACCTTGCTGTATAGAAATGTCGATCATCCTGTCCTTAGTTGGAATGTTGAAGGTCTCTCCGATTGCCTCCTTTTGCAAATAAGCTAACACTGTTCCGTCCTTGGCCACAATTTGCCTATTATCCATGTCATACTTTTTAACACATTCAATGATCATCTCTGCACAAGGTAGAGCTGGTGGAAAACAAGCAGCTTCAATAGCTCCACTCCTCATGATGGCTCTAGCAAGACTACCCCCAGTGGGTTCCTGAAGTACGGACTTTACGTCTTCTAAGTTGCTGTTGCCCATGTTCGTGTCTCCCACGTTTGTCCATCTTGAAACGAGCTTTGATTCCGGAACTTTACCCTTAGCATCCATGCGGATCCTTGCTTGCCTCTCCTTCGAAGTCATTGCCATGGTCCTACAAACTTGACATGAATAAGCAACCTCGAATACAAATGATCAACAACCTACTTCAGCTTCCTTAATGCATTAGATTTTAATCTTTGTAATAATGACATCTAGACTCAAGGAATTCATCATAAACCTACTTATCTTCTTATAATTTACCAATACTTGGACAATTTTCAAAAAAAAAAACAGACTGAAATAAAAAGAAATGCTCAGATCAGACTTACCTAATAGGCTGACTTGAGTTGATACCTTCAGAATTTGATCAAATTCCAACTTAACTTTGATATAATTAGATCTGCACTTTGTAAAAATTACCTTACCTCTGCTCCTTGTAGGCAAATCTGCTCCTAATGAATGATAAAAATGAAAGCAACAGCAGGTATAAATACAAAATTATCATTTAGAATTGCCTAACTACCTAGGCCGACCCCATTAAATGAAGTGCAAATCATTTAATTTAGACTTCCTTGCATTTAAATTGGTGCGAATTTCAATAATATTCAAGTCTATCTTTGAAAATCTTGAAGGCATAGCGGTTGAGCATTGTAATCTCCCCTTCCTTAGGCTCATTAAATAAGACTTTTGGATCTCCTTTGGTTGGCGTACTAGATTAGACTTTTAGATCTTCTTGTAAACATATTAGAACACTTCACACTTCCCCACATGTGGCGCAGTGATTAAAAGGCTTGAATCCTCTCCAAAAGATTATAAAGTTTATACTTAATGCAAGACTGATCTCATTTTTGGAGTAGCACATTAGATTAACAATCTCATTTCTTCTTCTTATCATACTTGGAAGGTGATGTATTAAGTTAACTTCCCTTGATATGATACACATAACCCTTGGCACAGCACTTGAAACTCTTAGATCCTCATCTCATTTAAACCTTAGGGCAGCGTATTGGATGCTTATCTTGAATCCTCTAAGGTCAGTGCATTGGATGAAGACTTGGAATCCTCCTTTCAAGGTTATAAAGTTTAAATTCAGTAAAAGATTCATTTCATCCTTAGAGCAATAGTTGAATCTTTGGATCTTCATTGAAAGTCTTAGAGCACTTTCAACCTGTTTTCATTGAGGGGGCGCAGCACTTAGCAATTTTAAATCCTTTTGTCTTGAATGCATTAAATGACCTCTCCAAAATCTTCCACAGGCTGGCGCATTAGATCCAATGTTTGAGGTCTTCATCCCTTCTCCTTACAATCTGCTGATCCTAGGCTTTGACATTTCAACCTTATTCCCCCCTTTGGCGCATTTGATAAGAACTTCAAGTTCTTCTTGTAGTTCCAAGCGCATGAGATGAGGTACTTGAGATCCCCATTATAGGACTTGTCTTCTATTACCCTATGGCGCATTGGATCATGACTTTAGAATCTTCTTCTTCAATCCTCTATAAGAGCGCTTTGGATGAGGACTTTGAAATCTCCTTAAGAATCTTAATCATACTTGAATCCTCTTACTGACCCCTAGCATACTAATTGGCAGTTTGGAATCCTTACATTAGCTAGGCACATTGATTGAGAGTTACAAGATCCTTAGCAAAATGTCTTTTCCCTTTAAGCGCATTGGATCTAGATGTTAGAATCCTCTTAAATCTGCCTTTAAACCCTGGCGCAGCAGATTGAGGTTTTAAATCCTCTTACCTCATTAGATGACCTCTCTGTTGATGATTGTTTTTGGACAAGTCAACAATTAGAGTGAAATACAAAGTATCTAACTCCCTCTTGAGCAAAGCCTCTCGAATGCTGAACTATGTGATCAAACAAGATGACTCCAAGGTTCCTTTCTTATAGTTTTGTAAGAGATAGCTCAGTGACTAAGTATGATTTTGCTGTTAAACACAAAGGGACTTACATTAGATCTTTCTTCTTTCATTCAGCTTATCTCTCTTTCAGTGTGGATGATTTATATACAAGGTCTCATTGATAAGAAAAGTAAAAAAAAGATAAAGGTTTAGGAATTTTAATCTAAGATCAATGAAGCAATGATGATGTATTGAACAGACAAATTCCTGATTTAACCTAACTTCACTTCGCCAAGGGTGCCTACAACTACATGAAGCTGGTGCAATCTCCTAAGGTTACGCGAATGGTTTTCAAATCATGAAGGTTCATATGAGCACCCATTAAACGGCGCAGCTCAAACAAGCATTCACAATCGAACTTATGTAAATATGGCTCAGACTAGCTTTACACAACAATTCACCAGCGATGAATGTTAAAAGCATGAGCTAGGAGTTGATCAAATATTCAGTACAACATACATTACATCGAAGAACTTCTAATCTACTAATCTAATTGAAACATCTCTTAATTCCATCAAGATTCAGAAAACCATGTTACTCCACAAGATAATACTTAACACCAAACAAGTAGCTCCAATGTCTTTTGCATTAATCTTGAAAATATTTACAACAGCTTCAAATCCTCTCAGAGAATTTTCGAGAGTCTCTCCTATTCTACTCCTACTTGCCTACAATCTAAATCTATTACTACTGATCTACTGAATTACAAATGAGGCAACAAGGCCTTTATATAGTGCTCCAGGATACAATGAACGGCTAAGATCATTTCGATAGCCAAGGGTCTAGATCATGCCACCTCAAAGGTAGTTACAACAAACTGCTATTTTTAGCATAAAAGAGAGAGGCAATGGCGGCACGTTTTCCAATGTGATAAGGTAAGGCGAAAGCATTTAAAATATTCCTCCACATAGGAATCCCTTTGGCTTCTTTCATTAAATGATACATTTAATGCATTAAATAATGCGGCTAATCAAAATTGAATGATGTGTACTTGCCACATAGATGCCAACCCAGCATACTTTGAAAATTGTATCTTTGTGTGATGTATTCAATGCGATTGCTTGAACTTGTATGTTTAGGAATACATCTTGTAGATCTTGCCTTGTTCATTCTTCTTGTTGACTGGATATATGATATTTGTTGCTTCACTTGATTAATTTCATGATTCTTTCTTCTTCTTGTAGGTAAGTTGATGATGGAGTAGATGATAATAATGTGGCTTTCTTTATGTAGAGTAGAAGACTCTCTTGGACTTGAAAGTGAAAGGACTTGAAGTTTGAATAGATGAATGCCCTTCGCTTGATGTAGAAGTTGAAGTGCTTCCTAACTTCTCAAAGAGACTTGAAGCTTGATGAGTCTTGAAACTTGAAGTATGATCTTTCATGATGTAATTGATGAAGAGGACTTGAGATATATCTTGTTGTGATGTCTTGGAGCAGCTACCTCTTGAAGTGATGTAGATCTCTTAGAATGATGCTTCCTTGAAGATGATCTTGAAGCTCGAAGGAACTTGAAGTAGATTGGATGTCTTAGAAAGTCTTGATAAAGATGATGTCCTTCGGGTGGATGTCTTCCAACACAAGGATAATGAAAGGTTCCTTTGAAGCAGCTACATGATGCTTGAAGTGATCACTTTGAGCAGCTTATGATGCCTTCTTCTTGTGGACTGCTTCCTGACTTTCCTTCCTACATGAGAGTGATTCCAGCGTTTAGCTCCTTTCCTTAGCTTCTGCAACACAAAAGAAATAATATTAATCTTCTTGAAAACATGATAATACTTGCTTTATAACATATAAGAATCACTTCATTCAGTTCCCAGCCAATCGCAAATTAAATCTTTACTTAAAATTTCACTCTAAAGCACTATTTTTACTCGTTCTAGGTGCATTGGATGAAGTATTCAAAGTCTTCCTAAAAGAAATGAAATGCATACACCTTAGATCAAATTTGCACATCCTCCAAAGCTAGCACACCGGTTGAGGGGTTTGGAATCCTCTAGAAATATTCAAACTTGAGTTAAATCATCCTCCAAGCGCATTAGATAAGATTTTTGAAATCTCCTTCAAAGTGTATCAAAGCCTTCCCATATGTGGCGCAGTGGATGAGAGGTTTGATTTCTTCTTGATCTTTTCTTACAAACCCGAATTCTTCTCCTCCTTCTGGGCGCATTGGATGGGGACTTCAAGATCTTCCTAAAAATGTATATTATATTCTTGCAAATTAGTCTTGAATCACTTCTAACTTGGTCGCTTTGGTTGAGGGTTGTGATATCCTCTGGAAACATTCTAAAATTTGCATTCTAACACTTAGAAGCTGCCTCTCCATCTTGGCGCATTGCTTCAAAGGTTTGATTTCCTCTGGAATTTTCCTTTCAAAACTCCACTGTTTACTCTCTTTTACAAGTCGCATTGGATAGGGAATTAAGATCCTCTTGATTTTTACATTGGATGACATCTTCTAGATCTTCCTTACATTCCTTGAATTAAGTGCTTTGAATTTCTTCTTTCATTTCGCCTTAGATAGGCATGCTGAAGTCTTCTTAAAACCTCTTTCACATCTCTTTTAAATTTGCTTTGGTTGAACTTGTTTTCATTTGCACTAGAATGGCGCATCACTTCAAGGTGGTGAAATCCTCTTCAAGTTAGTGTTTTTTGAAATATTTTACCTTCTTCCACCTTTAGCGCATTGGTTAGGCAATTTGAATTCTTCTTTGTTTGAGCATATTGATCGGAAGATAAAGGGTCCTTGAAGTGGCGCATCAGTTCACTATGTTGGAATCTTCAAAACTTAGATGCATTAGATGAACTTTACCTTCTTCTCCCTTTAGCGAAATCATGCTTGATGTTGGCGCTTGGGATAAGAACTTTGAAATCTTCTAAACTTGCCTCACTTGACCTTGGATGTCTAGGATTTCCCTATTGATTGACACCTTCGCTTTCTTCCTTGAATGGCGCATTGGATAGGGAATAAAAAATCTTCTAAGAATTCGCCTTGGATAAGGATTTAAGAATCCTCTGGATTTTTTACATTGAAACCTCTTTCCCTTGTCTACCTCCTATCAAACGCAAAGGATCTTCCTTGCTGAATTTTGGCGCACTAGTTCATCACATTAGAATCTCTTGAAAATTGATTTAAACCTTGTGATGTACCTCCTTCCAAGCGCTTGGTATCTTTCTCCATGAAGTCGCATTAGATGAGGGATTGGAGATCCTCTAAAATTCACCCTTAATGTGTAATAAATCTCAACTAAATCCTTCCTCAGGTCGCTTTGGATGAGGGTTTCCAATTCCTCTGAGTTTCACATTGGTGAATTAGTTTAGGACCTAGAAATCCTCTAGCTAGAGCTCTCAAAACTTCAAAACTTTAGACTTCTCCCTTTTCTTTAAGTGGCGCACTAGATGGAGCATTCCAAATCTTTTAGATTCTCTCCAAAATTTACATTTCGGGATCAATTCCTATATCCTAGCGCATTGGTTGAGGTAAAGAGGATCCTCTGGACACTTATCAAAAAAAATTTACATTTTGGAATTTATTCTTCTATCCTAGCGCATTGGTTAAGGTATAGAGGATCCTCTAGAATTTATCATCTTTAATTTCCTCTAAAATTCGCTCTTTACTTTTGATTTTCGCATTAGTTCAAGTGTTTTGAAGTCTTTTCCCTTCACCACGATGTTCTGTTTGGGCGCATCACTTAAGTGATTGAAATCCTCATGTTTTAGCGCTTTAGTTCTAGGCATTGAGATCCTCATGTTTAGGCGCATTAGATAACATATACAAATTCCTCTGGAATTCGCATCAAAAGGCGTGGAAATCTTCCAAAATCGCATCACTTGAAGGCTTGAAATCCTCTAACATTTTCGTCTCCCTTTATGCTTTAGATGGGCGCATTGGTTCATCAATTAAAATCCTCATCTTATTTTGCAATTGAAAGCGCACTTTTCATCGCGATTTTGCGCCACTTAGATGCCCCGTCGCACTAGATGAGCTTTTTGAATCCTCTGGAAGAGTCAGGCGTTTTTCAGGGTCGCGAGGGTAAAGGTATATTGAAAAATATATTTAAGTATATCTTATACTTTAAATATTTTTCAATATACCTTTCAGGATGTTTGAGATAGGTCTCGAATCCACCGGATTTAACATGCAAAATCTAGAATTTGGAGGATTCACCAGATTTCAGACTTAGCCATTTTTTCAGGATTTCAGGGTTTCAGGGTTTCAGGCTCCAGACTCAATCTTTCATGATCTCAAACATACATCAAGAAGGGTATCATTATTCATTACTTGGATAGAATTCAATCAAGAGTCTTCATCACTGCAAGTTCATCCTCCAGATAAGACCTCCAGTTATAAAGCAAAATCTTCTAGGAGAGAGACTTATTGGATTGGCAGAGGAAATGAACCTAAGGCATCATCTAAGATCTCATGCAAAACATCGGAGCTCAAAAAAAAGGGGGTCCCCATTTGCAATGGGGCGATGTGTGATTTGGTCACAACACTCTCCAAAAGATTCACAAGCTGGCGCATTGGATCAGCAAATCATGCTCTTCATAGCATCAATCGCAGCAGATAAGGAAATCAGAATCCTCTTCTCAAGGTTGGCGCACTAGATCAGGATGGTGAGCTCTTCGTGGGATACCTTTTTGAACTTGTAATTGACTTACCTCTTCAAGCGCCTTGCTTCAAGGTTTTGATGCTAGGATAAAAGATGTTTTAAAACCCTTACTTCTTTTCACAAAGGCGCATTACTTGATGGTTTTGAGATCCTCATCTCATGGAAAGACTTGAAGCGCATTAGACAAGGGTTACACAATCTTCTTCGAAATATACGCCTTGAATCAAACTTTTCTATATCCTCTAAGGGCTGGCGCATTGGATCTAAGGTTGAAGATCTTCTTTAAAATGCATATCATACTCTTCTTCTTGAAAGTAGTGGTTTGGGCACATGACTTCTTAGTTTTGAACTCGCAAGACATGAAAAATTTCTACATGACCCCTAGCGCAATAGTTCAAGACTTAGAATCCTTATACCAGCTAGGCGCATTAGATCAAGTTATTGGGATCTTCCTGGATCTGGCGCATTGGATTGGGGTTTTGAGTTCATCTTGAAAACCTTGAAACCTCCTTAACCTTTCCTCTTGGCACATGAGATCAAGGCGCATTGCTTGAAGATTTTGTTATTAGGTTGATAATGATGCATTTCGCCAAGATTTTGCGCCAAGATTTGCGCCACTCTTTTGCCTTGTCGCATTGGATCAAGATTTTAGATCCTCTGGGGTACTTAGCCGTTTTTCAAGGTCTCTCAGGGTAAAGGTATATTTAAATATTTTTCAATATACCTTTCAGGATGTTTGAGATAGGTCTTGAATCCACCGGATTTAACATGCAAAATCTAGGATTTGGAGGATCCACCAGATTTCAGACTTAGTCAATTTTTTAGGATTTTCAGAATTTCAGGCTACCAGACTTAGTCATTTTCAGGATTTCAAACATACATCAGGGTTGGTCTCAATATTCATGAATTGGATGGAAATTGATCAAGACTCTTCATTACTGCAAGTTTATGTTCCAAATGAGACCTCCAGTTACAAAGCAAATACCTTATAGGACTGAGACTCATTGTTGGATTGGCAGAGGAAACGAACCTAAGACAACATCCAAAACTAAATGAAAAGTATCAAAGGTCAAGAAAAGAGGGGGTCCCCATCTCCAATGGGGTGATGTGTGATTTGGTCACAACAGACCCAACCTACTTTCCTAGGGTTTCTGACCCATTGCACTCATTCCAAGGAAAGCTGATTTCCTTTATTGCCCTAATGTATTTTGGTTGCCTATATAAAGGCTGAGAGGTCTCATTTGAAGGGATCTTCTCTTTTTCTCATTTCTATCATTCTGATGCTCCTAGAGTAGCCTATTAGTTAGCTTTCATTTCTGCATTGTTTTTTCTAAGCTGAAACTCCAAGGATCAGTTGGATTGTTGTAATACAGGCTTCTGAAGCAAGAATATAAACATTGAATATTGGTGTTCATAGGATTTTTTGGATGTTTGACATGGTCTTATTGATTCCTTGAAGCAAATCTGAAAGTCTTTTCTAAGTTATTTCCTTTATTTCAAACTTTGTTAGTTAATATGATGGAAAATGCTATTGTTGAATGATTGAATGCTGATTTGTTCATACCATTCGTGATCTGTGGCGTGCAAATCACTTTGTATGGTTAGTCTGAACTAATTCCAAGCTTAACTTTGACTGTTCCTGAATGATCAGTCTCATGTTCCATGTCAGGACTGTGAAAATCCTTGCCGCTACCCCAGAAGATCACACCATCTTTGCCTAGCTGTTGTCACATGACGAAGTAGAAGCGTGGTTCCAGCATCAATCCTCAATAGTAGTCTTTCCTGTCATTTAGATCCCTGAACTCTTTTCCTCTATCCTTATCTTTTTTCATTTTCTTTGAATTTTCCTTAGGAGTAGATTATAGAAGAGCCTATCGCGAAATCATTCATTGCCCGTATAAGTTAGTCTGGTCAAACTTAGGTCTCTTTCCTGCCAGAAGTTGAGAATCCAGTCCAGGAAGAGAGGAATCCACGTCCAAAACTCCAGAATCCACCGAAGCCACTTCCTTCCTTGAGAACCGAAACACTTAGTCTGATATGTAAGTCCCCCTTGTGATTACCAGCAAATCACATCATTTCACTGAGTCTATCCCACACCGGTCAAGACCTGACACAAAAGGAACCTTGGAGCAGTCTCATTCGATCACGTAATTCAGCGTCTGAGAAGCTTTATTCAAGAGAGGATAGAATACCCAGTGTTTTATTCTAATGTTTGTTGCAGTCATAAAACACGCATCAACAGTACCCCTCTTTGACGCTATAAAGCCCATCTGACGCCCCATTCTAGACCAAAACATCCTCCCCACTACCCAAGGCTATCCTTTTGTTTTCAAGATGGGCTTTCAGGAGTTGGATTTCTTCCTCTGGCACATTTGGCAGGTCCAAGTTTTTCCAGGACCAAAAGATCATCCCGTCCATACTCTTCTCTCCACGTAGTTGCCGACCTTTGACCCCCATCTCTATTCCAATTCTCTCCTAATTGTATCCAGGCCTTCTATATTGGAAAGGGGGGATACCCTCCCCAGGAGTCATCCCAGAACGGGGCTGTGGATCCATCGTGGATCTCCCAGGTCATTTGATCTCTTATGAGATCTCTGCAAGAAACCATAAAATTCCAGATCCTAGAATGAGCCTCATTTTATTCTGCTCCTCAGTGATGACTTGAAGAATGAGCCTGACCAAATCTTCCCGCTGTCTCAAATTAGAGCCTTCCCAATTGTTGAGAAGGTTTTTGAAAAAAATTACCACTTGTTTGATTTTCTCTGGATCTTCGGTGATCGAGCCATCTCCCATCCTGACCTGGTGGATGCCATCCATCTGTCTTCTGACTTTTGTCGAATTATGAAAATTTTTGTATTCCTGTCTCCATCCATCAACCAAACTTCTCTTGATTTTTGCCTCCAGAAGATCTCTTCTTTTGCCAGAATATCTGCATGTCTTTTCATCAGCTCTTTCTCCTTCACATATTTGCTTAGATCCATACCTAGATTGAAAACCTCCTCATTCAGAAGTTGAATTGCCTCAATTTCTGCTGTTTGTTCAAAGATGTTTTTGAAATGCCTCTTGTTCCATTCTTTCAGGTTCCTCTTGATGTATTTTAGCTTTTCCACTAAGCAAAACATCTTTGAGCCATCAAATTTGATCTCATTCTACCATCCCTCAATTTCAACCAGAAAATTCGGATCCTTGCACCACATCTTTTCGAACTTGAAGGGGCAACGGGCCGGGGATGCTTCCCCAACTAGCTTGAGCTCTATTGGGAAATGGTTTGATCCAGAAAAGGGAACTAAGGCGTATTCTAAAGAAAAGGGAAACTAATCCAAATTGCCCTTTATGTCATGTCCCCATTTCCGGAGTGACTTCATATGGAGTTGTTGATTAACCTATTATCCATTCCTGTAGGCTAATGTGTTGGTAAGGGAATGATTTATATTGAGCTATATGGAAAATGCAATATTGAAATTGTATTTTCATTCTATTTGATGAATTCTAGAAAATTAAATCTTTAATTTGATTTTCTCTAATCGAGTGCTATTGAGATGTGCATTTGAATAAGAGTGTTCGCCTAAGTCAAAAATAGGTCCAAGCCAAATTCCAATGGTCATCATAAGGATCGATTGGTATGAAATTCAAGGCATCCAAATTCCATTGTTCAAAGAGCCAACGGTTAGATAAGGAAATCGATTTGCATTTGTGATGTTGAAGATCATTTAATAAAGTCATTTATGCATTTCTCAAGGAGCCAACGGCTAAGGGTTAGTCGATTTCTATTGTGGAGTGCGAATCATCATTGGATCATGTGCAAGAAAGGATCGATGCTTTATGTGGAGCCAACGCCAAGCCAAAGGTATTCAAAATATTTGAAAATGATATTGAATGTAATCGGCCAAGTAGAGGTTCGGCGATTATGGTAAAGGAGCCTATTTTAAATGCCCAATGGCATCCTTGTATGCATTTGCCTAGAGTATTATGGGCGACGAGTTTAGAGGAAAGCAATTTTAAATGCAAGGATGTTTTATTTAATGATTGCATGCTAACACCACCATTGAGTGGTATCAATCAGCCTAATTGAGGATCGGCGATCAAGGAGAAGACCATTTCAAATGCCAATGTCATCATGGTTGTATTCGCCTATGCCAAAGATTTGGGATTTCAAAGATGAAATTAAATGATTGCCTCAATGCAACCGCCGCCTAGAAGGGGAGAGAGAATCGATCCATATGGAGATGATATCATTCATTTAAAATAATTAAAGATTGTTTTAAATGAGTGAGTTTAGATTGCAATTAATTTACAAAGGTTCAAGTCAAGCTAATTCCATTGGTGGATTCCAAATGCCAATCCAAAACACCATAGAAGAGGACATCCATGCTTGAGGAGCTTAAATGTCATGTCCCTGCATTATGTATTATTCATTCAAATCAAAGATATGAATGATATTATAAATTGAATATATTTAAATAATATTTATTTAAAACAATTAAAAGATATATTATTATTATATTTATAAATAACACATAAACAATAATAATATATTATAAATATATCTAATAATATAAATATAAATATTCCTATATTTATCTTATATTATAATATAAATATAAATAATATAATATAAATCATATATGATATAATATAAATAATAAATATCCCACCAGGCATAATAAATATCCCTTGAAAGGGAAATAAATAAAGAAAAGAAGATGGGCAATAAATAAATAATATCCCATAAATAAATATATTTAGATCCGCATTATATTTATATATATTTCTGAGTCATAACTAGAAAAGATATCATAAATATATATAGGGAGGAATTATTCAAGTAAAAATAAATATAATAATAATAATAATAATATATAATAGTAAATATATATTTATTCATTGCATAATATAAGGGCATTCATATATGGAATCGGGCTGTTGAAACAAATATCGAGTATCAAAGTTTAATAATATTTATTTATTAAGGGTGGTGACGGGTGGTGAATTGCACCCCTTCAAACTTATAAATATTAATGGGCCCATCTAACAAAAGAGGGGAAATGAATAGAAAAAGGAACGAGGAGAATAAATATCTACCGCATCCAAAAGGTACCTGCAGATCGTTTGAACAGCAGACTAGGCAAAAGAGAATAGAATCCAGTGAGCAGATTCAACAGGACAAGTAGCATAAAGAGGTACGTGCACTTTCCTTATTAATAGGTTAGGCAATATAATTGTTGTAGAAGAATAATATGAATATAAATGGACTGTCAAGTTAATTGGTATAATTATGATATTAACTATAAATAAATGCACTTAACTTAGATAAAACTATGAATGCACAGAAACTAATATAATGAATAAATGTAATGATATATGATCAATATTAACATAAGGCATCTTGTGTTAAATGCCAATAAGAACAATTATGATATTTATGAAATCAATTAAAGATACAGTAATGGTATGTTCATCTTATCACTTCTATTTCCCATAACCATAGGAGAGGCGGTCTTGTTAGGTAAAGGCGGGGTAATTCCATCACGATGGATTGGAGAGGGTTTAACGCGCCCTAGACAAGGATGCTAGGGAGAGGCGGAGTAATTCCATTCCCAATCGCATTGGAGAGGGTTCAACGCGCCCTAGACATATAATTTCCCCATCCATGGTTAAGGAATAGAAGGAAGATGATATGGGAAGATGAACTTAGATTATTACTTCTATATTTCTCTATTACTTCATCCTTAAAGGAATGTTAGGTCTTGTGGGGAGAGGCGGAGTAATCCCATCCGTAAGAAGGCCCGTAGGCTGGGACAAAGTCTCCCGTAGGCTGGGTCAAGAGATAAGCCCATAGGCGGGGACATAGTTCCCGTAGGCTGGGTCAAGAGATGGTTTCAGCGCGCCCTATACATGTAAAGCCGAGTTCTATGAGGAAGAGTAATAAGGAAAATATGCATGATTGAATTATGGAACGTATTATAGAATAGTTATCAATAGAAAGTAACAATTAGGAAATAAATAATCCTTGGAATGATGTGAATACATTATCATTGATCTTATTTGATATATTCATCGAAAAATTATTAATCTATAATATTTCTAATGTCTCCTTGAGAAGCACTTTGAATGCAAATTTAGGTTTAAATGTTTCCTCTAGAAAGAGGGACATTACATTAAATAGTAGACTTGGACTTCAATTTGGCACTTTTGATGCTTTGGTATGTTTTCTATCTTTTCATTTTCAGCTGATAATTCCGATTTTTAGTTTGATTAGCAAGGTGATGACCCCTTGTTCATATATGGAGATGACCCCATACAATATGTGAGGTGATATTGTTCTAATATCTACCATTGAGCTTAATATTGCAGGTTTAGACAAGTATTGGGAGCTATTTGATTGATACATTGAAGCCCTTGATCCATTGGTATCACTATCAAGGTAGCAATTGGGCTTATTGCATCATTGGAGTGAGTTTTCTATATGTTGCAGGGACTGAAATTTCATAACAGCGAGGTATTGATATTGTTTCAGGGCTTCTTGAACATTCTACAAAGATTTCAAAGGCTGGAAATTGCATAGGAACATCATCATTTGGCTTAGGAGTGAAGATTTGAGGGCTTGGAGGCATATTTGCATTGGCTGGGCTAAAAGTACACTTTCAGCAGTTGGATCAGCAAACTGTCATTTTATATCAGTCAATTATATCTTCATTTCTAGAGCTCTTTTGTTCAATCTTTGACTTGGAATCAATTGCCAAGTGTTTGTACTTGATCCTATATGAAGGAAGAGACAATTGGATGTCATTTTGATGTGAAAACTTGATGTATAATGGACTGATCAGAATTTCTAAGTGACTGATTTTTGGTGACAGCAGTGAATAAATAAAGTTATTTGAAGCTCTTTTCATCATTTATCTATTGGTTGATCATTATTCCATGTATACTTGATTGCATGTTGAATTGGGGTTTTATTGTTGCAAGAAATCTTATCTAAATTTGGTTATATTTTCAATCTATCATAATAAGGTCTCTTACAGTTTACCAGAAATCTGTCAAGTTTTTCTAATATGTTGCAAAAGCCTCTTCTTCTATTTGTCCATGTGAACTGACCATTTCTCATAGGCACTTCCCAAAGAGAATTTCTTTCCATGAAGGTTTCAAAATCCATTTGGGATTGCAACTTCCTCTGAACCCCACCAAGCTTGTCCTGACTGCGAAGGATGGCATTGAAATCGCCTCCTATTGTGACAGTTTGGCTCTCCATACTAAGCAAAGAGGTTTCCAATTCCTACCAAATTCCTCTTTTTGAAGCCGGAGAGGCTGGCCCATATACGTTAATCAGGATAAAACTTGCCTTCTCTGCCACTCCTTTCACTCTGCTTGCCAACCAGAACCTGTGTTTTGAATAATATTAATATTATTATTATTTATAATATTATATTATTATTGTATTGTTTTAAAACACTTTTAGTATTATTAAAATAACATCTTCCTTTTACCCCAGTGGAGGGGACATGACACAATACCTCCATGAAATTGACAACCAAATAATTTTTAGACATCAAATTTTCAGAATTGGATAACATCAATTGGAAAACATATTGTGCAAACCATACTGCAGCATGCCCATCAACAATTAGTTTGAATAAAATACAGTTTGAACAATAAAATACAATTGACAGATATTGATAAAATTAATAACATTGACAGATATTGACAAAATTAAATACAGTTTGAACAATAAAATTAAATTATGTTTTTATAGCCTTCAATTGGTGAGATGCACAACATTTTCATTACCATTGACGAATTCCATTAAGGCCATTCGGGCTAACCCTGCAGTAGAATCCCCTAGTATTGCTTCATTGTTTGGTATATTATTTTCATACTCGTCAAGGTAACTAGCTTCATTGTCTTCTTCTTCAAATGTCAACATAATATTATGCAAAATACAACACACAAAAATAGTTTTTGGCAGCATTTGCAAATTTGGATGGCAAATTTTTGAATTCAAAATTCACCATATGCCTTTTAGCTTTCCAAAGGCACGTTCAACAACAATACAAGTTGAAGATAGTTTAAAGTTGAATGACCTTTGATTATTTGTTGGAGCTCCACTAAAAGGTGTGATTAACCATGGTAGCGATGGATATCCACCATCACCAACAATGAACTCTCTCATATTTGATGAATCGATAGAAACTAGAATTCCATTTAACCTCTCTCCACCTTCGCATAACCTATAGAAGAATTTCTTAGGAGCTTAGCATCATTGATAGATCCAGGCGAACCTGTAAAAACATTGAAATGTATATTACTATCAACGATGGCTTGTAATGACATATTGTAGTTGTGATCACGAACGTACCAATCAGATGAACATTCATAAGTTGGAAGCTCAAAATCAACATGAGTTACATCTATAGCCCCACAACAATTTGGACAGCCTTGTTTTTGGTGAAATCCATGCTTTACAACTTCAAGTGTTGAATGATCCCTTGGCCATTGTATGTAGTTTCAAAAACTAACATGCATAGCATTAATGAACTTGTTCACAACTCTTGCAGCTGTTGACTTTCCACACCCAAAAAGTTCACTTGTGTTAATCGTAGACATTCCAGATGACAATCTTAGAATAGCAATAGCCATTTGTTTCTCAACTAGAAGCACCCTACTCTTGATAGATGTTGCTAATGATAGAGGTATATCACCTTGCTTGAGGTGTTCATACAATGATTCACATAGAAATTGAAACAATTCATATGGTAACATAAAGATGCTACGAAATTGTTTGTCATCACATTAAAATTCAAAAATGTAATGGTTCCACCAATGCAAGGAGTGTGGCTTGATATACCACTCACCACTAACCTTCCCTTCCCATTGACAAGTAGAAAATTTTGAATTAAGGAGTACATTTTGTGTCATGTCCCTTCCATAAGGGATCCAACCCTCTTACTAGCCACAGTGTTTTTTAACACCTATATATATTAATTATAATATATAATATTTAAATATATAATAATAATTAAACATTCTGGGCAAACTCATGATAATAGTATTCTAGGCTGACTCATTTGTGAATTTTGGCGGGTTTATTGAGGGCCGACCTGCCCATCCTAATTAGATTCAAACAGGTATAAAAGGGAGGCGCCAACAACTAGAAGAGATCATCTGATTTTGAAAACAAAATTTTGTTGATATCACCATTCGCAGTCATCTTCACTCAGGACAAAAACCTTAAGTGGAGATTCCGTCAGGTCTGGACGAAAACCCATACTTGACATTCTTTAGCGCAGATTCTGAACAGGGATTTGCATTGGACATAACCTATTAAACTGTGTTTCAGGATCCTGGGCGTGGAGGATAGCCAGTCGTTGGGCGTTTGGAGAGCAGATTCATTAAGTGTGGTGTCTGCAATAGTCACACATACTCGCAGATCCTACAGGTTTAGACCTAAGGAGGCATCACAACTCAAAAGTCATTTGGTCAGAGGAGATCCACCCCTGAGAAGGAAGAACCAGGTGGTTACAGGGATCTTTTAGAGGTATTTATTTCTCTGCTGGGCCGTGGGCCATATCAACTCATCTGTAATCAGTTTCGTGCTAGCAGATCCATTGGAGCAACGCTTTGATACATTTATTATTTTGGATAAACCCTGTTACTACTGCTGTGATCAGCAATGTTATTTTAATTTGTTGAATATACATATCTAGATCTGTGAGATGTCTGGTTGCATCATGGTAAATCTGTATATCTTGCTGATCAGTTTATGAATAGCATTTACATTGAGTTACAGTTACATTGCATATATATTCAATTAGATCTGAGTGTGTTTTAGCATAACATTGAGGAATAAACAGTTTTTACTTGAGCAAAATACCTGGGACATTTCATTGGTATCAAAGCAGGCTGACCTGCCAGCCTGAGGGGAAATTAGTGTATGCAGGGTCTGAATCAAAGAGATTAGTGTGCATTAGTCAGGGAAAAGAAGAAACAAGAGGCTGAAGCACAACAGACAGGAGTTGGAATAGGAGACAGCGGTAAAACAAAGATGGCAGATAAGGATGATTGGAGGATGTTCATGCAACAGATGGCAGAAAGACATGATCAAGTGATGAGACAGCAGGAGCAAACAAATCAATTACTCCTCCAAATGATGCAGAACATGAACAATTCCAACAGACCTGCATTTTATAATGGGGCAGATTGCAGCAATACAAATCAGAATGGAGCAGCCACACACACGAATAACAGCAAGGTTCAAATGGGATCAACACCGTGTCCCACTCAGCCCATTTTCTTGCCTAGGACAGAGCCACCTCCAGAGGAAGAAGTACCAAATCAAGTAGCATTTAATCCCATTGATTTTGTAGTTGAATATTCAAGGATTGATCTAGAGGCCAGGCATGATATTCCTTTCATCTAATTCTACATTGTTATGAAGGGTTCTAGAGGAAATCAATTCATGCAACAGGGTAGCAGAGACCTCTAGCACAAGTTAAGTAAGATGTCACTCCCAAATTTTGATGGCTTTGGGAAGGTCACAGTTAGAGCTTGGGTTCAAAAATTGGACACATATCTCAAACTCAGCCCTATGATAGAAAATGAAGCAATCTAATTTGTTTTTCTCCATCTTGATGGCGTTGCACATGAGTGGTGGCATTACCGCATCATCACACAAGGGCATCAAAACATCATGACCTATGTTGATTTTACACAGAGACTCAGACAGATTTGATAAAAAGAACCCGCAAGGTACTTAAAAGAATTGACACAGCTGAAACAACGTGGTTCTGTAGAGGAGTATATTGCTGAGTTCCAAAGGTTGTCCGTCATGGTTTCGGATGTTGTTGAGGATAGACTTTTGTTTTTGTGTATTGAAGGATTGACAGTCACTTAGGAGTTTGGTCAATATTTTGGAGCCACCAACTCTAAGGGACACATTCCAAAGAGCCTTGAAATTGGAAGCTACTACAAATAGGAGCAAGTCCTACCCTAAGAATGCACTCGCAGAGTAGCATAAAGAAGATATCCCTTTGCCAATGACCCTACCTCATAAACCAAGCAAGGTTGAAGAAACTAACAACAATCTTTGGAGGAAAATGTTGTCTTTTTCTTGTAGAGAGTCGTAGAAACCCGGTCATAGATGCTCGGGAAGAGGAAAAATACATTACATAGCAGGTAATCAGGAAGAAGATGAGGAGACAGAGGAAATCGTGCCCGAGACAATGACGGATGAGTTAGAATTTGAGAGTATTCCAAGAAGCACTCTTGCTACTCTCACGGGACCACCTATGTACCATGCTTTTAGAATTCAAGGAGTTTTGTAGGGACACAAAGTGATAGTGTTGATTGATAGAGGATCTACTCATAATTTCATAGATGCATATTTGGTTTCCCGAAGAGGCTTGGAGGTGGAAGAGTTTGTGGGGTTTAATGTTGTGCTTGCGGACGGCCATACCATTATACCTTGTAAGGGATGAATACATCAGCCCAACCTATCCTTGGGAGGGTGCCAAGTTAAGGATGATTTCTATGTGGTGGGATTGGGCGATACGGATGTAGTCTTGGGCGTGCAATGGTTGTGCTCACTTGGAAGATTTTGGCAAGACTACCAAACAATGGAGTGCCAATTCAAAGTGGGTGGGAAGGACGTGTGATGCAGAGTGCACAGTGGATACAAGAAAAAGGACAAATTTGGCAAGGTTCAACTACACCAATGAGCCCAAAAACAAGGATCTTCATGGAAAAGTGGGAACAGCAGTTAAGGTTCTTGAATTCTTCTTGGAAATGGTGTTTGGGCATGTACTAGAACCCATCCCATCCATTGGAAAAGGTGCATCGAACTTTGAACTATTAGTTCCTTCACAAACCTCAAGAAAGGCAAGTAGCCCTACAAACAGAGAACAGTCCCAATAACTTTTTATACAGACGTCCAAATGCAACTCTCAGACATGAAATAGATACCCATTATGCCTCCCCACAACATACTCCATAATGGGTTTGGGTTGTTTTGGAAAGTATGCCCTAACCAATAACCCTCCTAGTGGTTTTAAGCCCTAATTAGGCCTAGTTTGTGAAGCAAGTACCCTTGGATGGAACCACCAAACTCTCTGGACCCCTTGGACACTTCACATGGATGGTAAAACAATGTATTTCAAGGGTTTTGTGGTCAGGATGCAAGACAATTTCATTCTATGCTTGTTTTCCCACTTCAAATGCAAAGATAACAAGGAAAATGCTGCTACAGTCACCTAGGGCATCAATTTAAACACACCAAAACAACTTTTTCAGTCCTGAGCCTTGGTCAACATGTCAATCACTCCCTCTACTTCCATTCCACTGAGTTTTAGAGGATTCCCACGGTGGAATGAGGTTTTATGACTTTTTTCCTACAAAAACCCTAGTTAACCTAGTTAACAGAGCAGTTTTAGAAAAAACGTGATATATTCCTCTAGGAATCTAGCTAAGACCTCCTACCAGATGAATTTGAAAGGTAACTCAATCCTCTTTCCAACCATATATGGCTTGCCCTTGTATCTGTCCATACAGAACTGTACCAAATGCTGCAACAGGACTGTTATAGGAGAATTCTGGAAATTGCAGTCACTAAAACGGTCATATCTTCCTCCATATTGCACCAAATTCGATGAGACAAAAAGGAAAGGGAGGGTGATTGAATATACTTTCATTTGAAATCAAAAATAAATGTCCTCCTGCCTGTACTGGGCCGTACTATGCAAGAAAACAACAAATTTCTGAAGTAGAATACAGAAAACAGTGTCTTTTATCATTCCATGTTCAAATCTCCAATCACCCACGACTTCACAAATGGATACAAGGCCTTTTAAAGGCATTACAACATGACCTTTCAGTTTCTAACTTCCTTGGAACGAACTAAGAGCCAAATGACCCTTCAACTTCCAAGTTTGCATCTTTTTTTCAATTTTACATGACAACCTTTACATTGTATGCAATATTTTGCATATTTGAACCTCCTAATGACTTAAACACCTAATAGTGACTTGATTAACCTCATTACAATGTTGAACCATTAAAATTTAATCAAACTCCTATGGAAGTATCAATTTGTCAAGGTGCTCCTGCACTAACGTGACACTTCAAGGCATTACAAATGGGAACCCATGCACGAAAGAGGTGAAAGGAAGGGAGGCAATTAAGGGTGACATGAAGAAATTTTCAGGTTTTGCTGCAAACAAGGGAGGGTTTGTGGACAAGCACGTCAGCCTCTTATAGCTAATCAAATCATTGGTCCCTTCCATAAGGGATCCAACCCTCTTACCAGCCACGGTGTTTTTTAACACCTATATATATTAATTATAATATATAATATTTAAATATATAATAATAATTAAACATTCTGAGCCGACTCATGATAATAGTTGAAGATGAGAGAAGATTAGAAGACAAGATAAACATGAAAGGAAACTCAAAATACAAGCATTATACCTTCAAAGAGCCTTGAAATCTCCCTCACTCCTTGATAACGTTGAGAAGTGCACCCAAGCTCTCCTAGCTTTACCCAAGTAGATGATATGTATGTGGATTGCTCTTGTATTCAACACAATATGCAATGGATGAGGGATTTGGCTAAATGGATGGAGATGAGATACGATAGATGAGGAGAGATTTTGGCATTATAAGATTAAGATGAGAAAATATTGGAGAGATTTTGGCATAGTAAGGATGCCAAGAAGATGTTATGTAGAGAGATTTTGGCATAGTAAGGATGCCAAGAAGATGTGAAAATGGCTTAGATGAGGGCTCTATTTATAGATTTTTAGTAAAAGGATGGAGGGTTCGGATTGAAAGTTTAGATCAATGGCTAGGGTTGCTTGAGAATTAGGGTTTGGATTGGAGTTGTAGTGGGTTGAATGAGAGAGATTCAAAGGCTAAGATTTGATCAACAAGATTGGATGGCTCCCATTATTTGTGAATTTTAAATTCACCTCGGGAAGGGTTTGATAAAGACTTGAAATAAATAATTAATTTCCTTGGGAGAAGGTGGAATTAAAAATTAAGATTTATTAGTGAGTGGGATGACATGTGACACATGTTTATTTGGCAAACACATGTGTGAGCTCTTTGCATTAAAAAGAGCTCTAACATGAAAGAGGAAAGGTGAGTTGGAAGGGTCATGTGACCCTTTTGAAAAACAAAATTACTTTTTATTCAAAGTGTGTGGGGATAGGTGTTAAGCAAGGTTTGACCCACTTAATTAAGTTTTTAACTTAATTAATGTGGCTGTAGAAAATTAGTGAGTGGGTTAATTAGTGATTAAAATTAATTAAATAAGGATTTAATTAATTAATTTAGGTCTAGGGGCTAGGTAGGTTAGAGTAGCTAATTAAATAATTGGTAATTATTCAATTAGGCTAGGTTTAGGTCATAGGCTAGGGGAGATTAATTAAATAAGCATGTTTTATTGAATTAATCTAGATTAGGGGATGAAGAAATTAACTAAATAAATATTTAGAATATTTATTTAATTAATGATGAATTATAGTCTAAGGTTTAGTAATAAATTAACTAAATTAATTCATTGCTAGGGATAAATTTGGGATAAATGGCTAAGGATGAATGGTTAGGGATAGATTAATTAAATAAATTGAATTTATTTAATTAATTGGTGGAAGGGATAATTAGTGATGTGATGATGCGGGAAAGTGGCTTGCAGGGGCAAGTCTTTTTCAGGTGTCTACAATAGTATTTTGGGCCAACTTATTTGTGAATATTGGCAGGTTTATTGAGGGCCAACCTGCCCATCCTGATTAGATTCAAATAGGTATAAAAGGGAGGTGCCAACAACTAGAAGAGATCATCTGATTTTGAAAACTAAATTTTGCTGATATCACCATTCGCTGTCATCTTCACTCAGGACGAAAACCTTGAGTTGAGATTCCGTCAGGTCTGGACGAAAACCCATACTTGATATCTTTAGCGGAGATTCTGAGCAGGGATTTGCATTGGATATAACCTATTAAACTGTGTTTCAGGACCCTGGGTGTGGAGGATAGCCAGTCGCTGGGCGTTTGGAGAGCAGATTCATTAAGTGTGGTGTCTGCATTACTCACACATACTCGCAGATCCTACAGGTTCAGACCTAAGGAGGCATCACAGCTCAGAAGTCATTTGGTCAGAGGAGATCCACCTCTGAGAAGGCAGAACCGGGTGGTTACAGGGATCTTTTAGAGGTATTTATTCCTCTGCTGGGCCGTGGGCCATATCAACTCATCTCTAATCAGTTTCGCGCTAGCAGATCCATCGGAGCAGCGCTTTGATACATTTATTATTTTGGATAAACCCTGCTACTGCTGCTGTGATCAGCAATTTCTTGTTGAATATACATGTCTAGATCTGTGAGATGTCTGGTTGCATCATGGTAAATCTGTATATCTTGCTGATCAGTTTATGAATAGCATTGACATTCAGTTACAATTACATTGCATATATATTCAATTGGATCTGAGTGTGTTTTAGCATAACATTGAGGAATAAACAGTTTTTAGTTGAGCAGAATACCTGGGACATTTCATTTTGTTGCTCATAACAATTGCATGAAGCTCCAAATCTATTTCACCTTCTACCTCATCATCTGGATTCTGAATAATGAGAAGTTAGAGATGATTCTTTCTTATGTTTCTTTAATACGTTAGTTGAATCTTGAACATCACACCAAACTTGCAATGCCATTTGGTGTATCACTGAAAGACAATCTAACAATCCTGTGACTCTTTTTCTCCCATTCGAATCCATCACCTATGTTGCAAAAGTACAACTAATTAATAAAAAATTGTACTATAAAATAAAAAGCAAGGTTTATGCTCTAAATATACATTGTAAATAGTGTATTGCAAACACAATGATATAGTTCAAGATAACAATATGAATCAATACGTGTTTTCACAGTCCTTTTTAAAACGCACTGTAGATTGAAGATGCCTACCACTGTGATTTATACTTTGTTTATTTCTGCATCTGGGTATTTCATGTGGTTATCATGTGCAATCATACCGAGTATCGTCATGTGTTAGCTCTTGAGAGGAGGATAAGAAGATGTTCTTATTAGGAAGTTTATACAACATTCCAAGTGTAAGAACAACACTTTGGCTTCAATGGAGAGAAGACACATCCTTCAAGAAATGTCCATCCTCTGCCTCTTTCTCACCACTGTTTTCTGCTTCTTATTTTGTGATGCAGAGTGCCCAGCAGAAGCGGATGAAGATTTGACTATATCTTCCCTATCGGCAAGAGGTCCTCCAGTGTTTCGCCGAAGTCAAGGATGTCTTCGCTATCGGAAAGACATGAACTATCGGCCGAACCTTATTCTTTTATTCCGATGGCCAAGTTCTCACCGATATCTCCTTAGTGGTTCGTTGCCTATCGGCAACACCTCATTCTATCGGACCACGAGAAATTTCTTATGCCGATATACTCCGTCACGCCGATGACCAATCTTTGTCGGCCAGACTTCCTCCTTCGGTGAAGCTTCTTTCACCTACACCGACACCTTGTCTCTCGCCGATATCGTCAGGCACATCGGCCAGACCTCCTGCTTCGGTAAGACTTCGGTTCGTGGTCCCGATGGTTCATCTCACTCCGACGAGTCCTTTGTCGCTGAGACTTCTCGAACTCCTTCCGATGAACTTTTATCGGCGGGACTCTCACGGTCGCCGTGACTTCTTCGGCTTCCCCCGACAAGGTTCCTCACGCCGATACTCTTTATCGGCAATACTCCGAGGATGTCTCACCGATCGGTGAAACTTTATACCGTCGGCTAAGTATATTTTCCTTAGCTCGATATCGTTTCTCTCACCGATGCGAACAATGATGGTATGTGCCTCCGGCACTATACCAATCTTCGGCAAGACGGAGGGCCTTTCACGCCGATGGATCTCCAACTGTTCTGAGGCGCCGAACCAGAATTCCCTTCGACAGAACAACGGAATTAGGCCGTTTCATTTATCAAACCCTCGATCACTTGTAGCAATCTGATCCCACATCAAAACTATCCAATTTCACTCCGATTTCCCGACTAGCCACATGACGATGTCTAGTCGAACTTGACTGAGTTCGCTGGCTTCCTGGGTAAGAATTCAACAACAACAAACGTGAGAAGTCTTTCCCCCATCCCACTGTTACTATACAGGGCTTCAGTGGACAGAGGAAAGGGCCTCCATGTATGAATCAAAACCCTACTCCTAGGTTACGAACCAGCCACTGTGGAACCGTGGGTTTTACACCGTCTGCACACTACAGAGTCACTATGGATTGACGGATAGCATCCGGTTAGGGTTCTATTTACAAAATCAGGATAAAGATATCAAATCACTAAGAACAACCAAGAAAATCAACACAGATCATACCCAGAACTCTCTTTATTCAGTTATCAAAAAAAGAACTTGTTGTAACACACACTTCTCTCCCTGCTCCGTGTGACATACAACCTGCCTCTAAAGAAGATGTAGAGACAGCAGTTATCCCCTCCAACCGTGCAAACTGATTTTCAAATCAGTTAGCCGTTGGTTTACCCGTCATACAAGTAAAACTACATGTGTGCCTTGCACAATTACATTCATGGGACCAAATTGACCCTTATGACAAAATGAAATGGCTTAAGAGCCTTATGAGACAACAAAAGAAAAGATGATCCTGCACTACAGAGAATGTGCTCCTGCACCATACTCCCCCTGCAGGAAAGACTCAAGTCCCTTGAGTTGCTAACTGCTGAAGTGTCTTCCCATGCTTTAGAATATCGGCTTCACTCATCCAGGTTGCCTCTGAATCAGGAAGATCCTGCCACTTGACCAAGTAGTCTTTGTATACCCCTTTTCTTGTCTTCTTGACAATTTTGGAATCCAAAATGCATTCCAATTGCAAAGGCTTACTAGGAGGTAAATCTTTGATCCAGTCTTCATCTTCAATCACAGCATCTGAGCTATCTTCAGCATGTAATGGAGGTCTAAAAGGGAACAGGTCTGCAACATTGAAAATGGGAGAGATACCAAGGCCAGATGGTAATTCTATTTCATATGCATTTGGACCAAATTTATGCACTACCTTACAAGGTCCTATCTTCTTCATCAACAATTTGGTTGGTTGCCCCTTAGGTAATCTTTCCTTTCTGAGGTAGGCCATCACCAAATCTCCTACCTGGAACTGTACCTCCCTTCGCTTCAGATCTGCTCTATCCTTGTACTTGGAGACAGTTTTCTCCAACTGAAGCTTGACCTGATCATGTACTGTTTTCATGGTAGCAGCAAAGTCTTCTCCTAGAGCACTCCTTTTATCCCATCCTTGGAGGTCTTTGAGTTCAAGTGGTCCTCTTGGGTGGAAACCATAAACTATTTCAAAAGGGCTTTTCCCAGTACTTCTGTTTCTTGAATCATTATAAGCATATTCAGCTTGACTGATCACTAAATCCCATGCTAATCCATGCTGTTTGGTAAGGCATCGCAAAAGGTTTCCCAAGGACCTATTAACAACCTCAGTCTGACCATCAGTCTGGGGATGGTAGGCTGATGAAAAAGACAACTGAGTGCCCAATTTTCTCCATAGGGTCCTCCAAAAATGACCAACAAATTTGGAATCTCTATCAGTAACAATTGATAGGGGTAAACCATGAATTCTGACCACCTCTCTAAAAAAGAGACCAGCAATCTGAGATGCATCATTTGTGCATTTGCATGGCACAAAATGAGCCATCTTACTGAATCTATCCACAATGACAAAAACACTGTCTACACCCCTTGCTGTCCTAGGAAGACCAAGCACAAAGTCCATACTAATGCTTTCCCAAGGTCTGGTGGGAATGGGCAGTGGTTGGTACAAACCAGCATTAGAAGACATACCCTTGGCCTTTTGACATATGGTACAGCTTGCAACATATCTCCTTACATCTGTCTGTACCTTGGGCCAATAATAGAACCTGGTGACTTGTTCCAAAGTCTTGTCCAACCCAAAATGTCCTCCTAAGGCTCCATTGTGCTTCTCCTTGACGATATTGTCCCTCATTGAACATTTAGGAACACACAACAAACTACCTTTAAATAGGAGCCCTTCTTGCAGCACAAAATCAGAATACTCGCCATGAAAAGTGTTAGCCAAACTTGCACACACTTCATAGGCAGCCTTGAAATCTGCATCATCCTTGTACAACTCCTTCAGACATTCTAGACCCATATGTTCCATTTGTACTTCCTGTATGACCAGTATCCTTCTACTCAAAGCATCTGCCACTTTGTTGGCAACACCTTTCTTATGCTTAATAGTGAAGGTATAGGCCTGCAATTGTTCCATCCACTTAACGTGCCTATGATTCAACTTTTCTTGACTATTTAGGAAGCTAAGAGCATGGTTGTCAGTAAAAACAATGAACTCTTTTGGCAGTAAATAATGTCTCCATTTTTTTAGAGCTTGCACCATTGCATACAACTCTAGGTCATAGGTAGAATACCTCTGTTTGGCCTCATTCAACTTCTCTGAAAAGAATGCTACTGGATGTCCTTCCTGACTAAGAACAGCACCTATAGCCTGTTGGCTTGCATCACATTCCACAACAAATACTTTGTCAAAATCAGGGAGTACCAACGTAGGTAACTCGGCCACTTTCTGTTTCAACAGTTCAAAACTATCATCTGCTTGTTTTGTCCATTGAAATTTACACTTCACTCCACCCTTGATGGTATTGAGAATAGGAGCACTTATGTGACTGAACCCTTTAATGAACTTCCTGTAAAAAGTTGCCAAACCATGAAAACTTCTTACATCTCCTACTGTCTTAGGAGTAGGCCAATTGAGAATAGCCTCAACTTTTGTAGGATCCATTTTCAAACAGCCATTGGAAATCACAAATCCAAGATACACTAGTTCAGTTTTCATAAAATCACATTTATCCAAGTTGATCATCAACTTACTCTCATGCAATTTCTTTAACACCTGTCCAAGATGCTTCACATGCTCTTCTTTGGTCCTGCTGAAAATCAATATGTCATCAAGATAAACAATAACAAATTTTCCAATAAATTCTACAAGTACCTCATTCATCAACCGCATGAATGTGCTTGGAGCATTACTGAGACCAAATGGCATGACAAGCCACTCATAGAGACCTTCATTTGTTTTGAAAGCAGTCTTCCATTCATCTCCCTGCCTTATTCTGATCTGGTGATAACCAGATTTCAAATCAATCTTGGAATAGTAACATGAACCACCAAGATAGTCCAACAGATCCTCAATTCTTGGCATAGGAAATCTATACCTTATGGTGATCTTATTGATAGCCCTTGAATCTGTGCATAATCTCCATTTGCCATCTTTCTTAGGAGCAAGTACACTAGGGACTGCACATGGACTAAGACTTTTCCTAATCAAACCTTTCTCCAAAAGTTCTTGAATCTGTCTACCTACTTCTCCATTCTGCTGTGGTGTCAACTTGTAGGCAGCTTTGTTGGGTAATGTGGCTCCAGGAATCAAGTCAATCTGATGACTTATGTCCCTCATAGGTGGTAAGGAGTTAGGAGTATCCTCTACCACAAGATCTTGGTACTTATCCAGTAATTGTTGCACTTCCAATGGGATCTCCTTCTGCTGTTTGCTTTGCTGATTGGATACAGGCTTCATCATCAGTGCATACCCTTGGGTATCCTTCTCCTTCATGAGTTGTAGGAACTCTTTGCCACTCACTAACATGACACTGTTGTCATTGCTCTTCTCTCCAACCTGCTCTGGTAAGGGATCCATCTGAAACTTCTTACCATTCTTGGTGATCATATATGTATTCTTTTCACCATCATGCAGTGCCTTCACATCATACTGCCAAGGTCGTCCAAGAAGAAGGTGACAAGCATCCATAGGAATAATTTCACATAGCACCTTATCCCTATAATCACCTAGTTCAAACTCTACCCAAGTTTGTTCTTCCACCAAATAGTTCTGATTCTTATTCAACCAAGATATTTTGTGAGGATTAAGATGGGGTAATCTTTTCAGTCTACACTTTTCTACCATTTCAGTAGACACTACATTTTCAGTAGAACCTGAATCAACAATGATTTTACAGAGCTTACCATATGCTATTCCTTGGGTTCTGAAGAGATTCTTCCTTTGTGGGGGCTCCTGCTTCAATGGCATCTTCACGAGGGTCCTCTTAATCATCATATTCTCTCCTTCAAGCACTGGTGCAGCACTACCAATTGGTGAGTTTACACTTTGACAATCATCCTCCTGCAATAGTTGGTTCCTTCTCCCACCGTCATGAGAGCTAGACGCCTTCTCAGGGCACTTACTTGCAGTGTGGCCTACTTGATTGCAGTTGTAACATCTTCCAGTGAAGACTCCACGTCCTCTGCCTGCACCACCATCTCTTCCTCTGCCATTAGGTCTTCTCCAACCTCTGAAACCACCACCTTTTTGTTCTGTATCAGAACGTGATTCTTGTTGACTAGAACTTTCACCTTTGTTTGGCTGTCCTCTGCCAAAATTACCTCTTCCCCTATTGTTCCTGCCACCTCTTCCTCTGTTATTTTGATCACCTCTCCTTTTCAGTTTATCCTCTGCCCTAGAGGCTAACTGAAAACATTCATCCACAGTCTTGGGAACCACCATACTGAACTCATCCTGTATATTGTACCTCAGTCCATCCAGGTATCTGGCCACCATCTCTTTTTCTTCTTCTCTGTGATTGGCTCTCATGCTCAATCTGTGGAATTCTTCAGTGTATGTAGCCACGTCCATATCTTTCTGCCTAAGATGATTAAACTTTCTGATAGTCTGCAGATCATAATCACATGGTAGAAATTTGGCTCTCAGCATGGCCACCATTCTGCTCCACTTGGTGATTGGACTCTTTCCAACCTTCTCCCTTTCACATTGAGTGTAGTTCCACCAAACCAATGCAGAACCTCTCAGTCTGGTCTTTGCAAACTTTACTTTCTTACTGTCACTATACTCTTTGAAGTCAAAGTAATTACTTATGGCTTCAATCCAGTCCACAAGAGTATCTCCATCCAGTTTCCCATTGAACGTGGGAACATCCAGTTTCGGATCACCACTATCTCCATGACCCTTGAGTGCATTCAGAAATGCCTTTTGATCAGCAGTCATACCTTCTCCTTGAGGATTCTCCCCAGTTTCTCCTTCTTCATTCTCCTCTGACTCAGAAGTGCTTCCATCCTTCTCTTTGGATCTTTCTTCCTTCAGTCTCTCTTCGAGCATTGCTTCCACCATCTTCTGGATGGCTGCTTTACTCATCGTCTTGGGAGGCATTGTGCTAGCCTCTGTTTCTATCTCCAATTCTTCGTCTGACATACACGGCTGTGATTCAGAATATTGGCTCTGATACCAATTTGATGCAGAGTGCCCAGCAGAAGCGGATGAAGATTTGACTATATCTTCCCTATCGGCAAGAGGTCCTCCAGTGTTTCGCCGAAGTCAAGGATGTCTTCGCTATCGGAAAGACATGAACTATCGGCCGAACCTTATTCTTTTATTCCGATGGCCAAGTTCTCACCGATATCTCCTTAGTGGTTCGTTGCCTATCGGCAACACCTCATTCTATCGGACCACGAGAAATTTCTTATGCCGATATACTCCGTCACGCCGATGACCAATCTTTGTCGGCCAGACTTCCTCCTTCGGTGAAGCTTCTTTCACCTACACCGACACCTTGTCTCTCGCCGATATCGTCAGGCACATCGGCCAGACCTCCTGCTTCGGTAAGACTTCGGTTCGTGGTCCCGATGGTTCATCTCACTCCGACGAGTCCTTTGTCGCTGAGACTTCTCGAACTCCTTCCGATGAACTTTTATCGGCGGGACTCTCACGGTCGCCGTGACTTCTTCGGCTTCCCCCGACAAGGTTCCTCACGCCGATACTCTTTATCGGCAATACTCCGAGGATGTCTCACCGATCGGTGAAACTTTATACCGTCGGCTAAGTATATTTTCCTTAGCCCGATATCGTTTCTCTCACCGATGCGAACAATGATGGTATGTGCCTCCGGCACTATACCAATCTTCGGCAAGACGGAGGGCCTTTCACGCCGATGGATCTCCAACTGTTCTGAGGCGCCGAACCAGAATTCCCTTCGACAGAACAACGGAATTAGGCCGTTTCATTTATCAAACCCTCGATCACTTGTAGCAATCTGATCCCACATCAAAACTATCCAATTTCACTCCGATTTCCCGACTAGCCACATGACGATGTCTAGTCGAACTTGACTGAGTTCGCTGGCTTCCTGGGTAAGAATTCAACAACAACAAACGTGAGAAGTCTTTCCCCCATCCCACTGTTACTATACAGGGCTTCAATGGACAGAGGAAAGGGCCTCCATGTATGAATCAAAACCCTACTCCTAGGTTACGAACCAGCCACTGTGGAACCGTGGGTTTTACACCGTCTGCACACTACAGAGTCACTATGGATTGACGGATAGCATCCGGTTAGGGTTCTATTTACAAAATCAGGATAAAGATATCAAATCACTAAGAACAACCAAGAAAATCAACACAGATCATACCCAGAACTCTCTTTATTCAGTTATCAAAAAAAGAACTTGTTGTAACACACACTTCTCTCCCTGCTCCGTGTGACATACAACCTGCCTCTAAAGAAGATGTAGAGACAGCAGTTATCCCCTCCAACCGTGCAAACTGATTTTCAAATCAGTTAGCCGTTGGTTTACCCGTCATACAAGTAAAACTACATGTGTGCCTTGCACAATTACATTCATGGGACCAAATTGACCCTTATGACAAAATGAAATGGCTTAAGAGCCTTATGAGACAACAAAAGAAAAGATGATCCTGCACTACAGAGAATGTGCTCCTGCACCATTTTGTGTTCAGATCTGTACAGGGGCTCTGTCCGAGTTCTCAAAGCATGGTGGTCACAGGGAGATGGGCTTGAGGAGGCTTTTGGAGAAGGAATTAAAGAACTCTATTAGGACTTTTAGCACCTGTTTCTAGCCCAAACAAGACCAGCAGTAGCATTGCCCCTTCCCCTGCTTCAAAAGGGAACAGCACCAGAACCAAGGCCAAAACCCTTGCAAGTGCCATAACAAGGCAAATTTGGTGTGTAGCATTGAGCAGTATTCCTGATCAGACCTTGCAGGTTGCCCTGGATTATGCCTGTGGACTTGGGGATGCTGACTGTGGGCCAATTTAGCAAGGGGCAGTTACTTTCAACCTGATACTTTAGTTTCCCATGCCTCCTTCACATTTAACAGTTACTGTCATAAGAATGGTATGAGTCCAGGAACCTGCAATTTTGGTGGTTCCGCAGTGACCACCTCGACAGATCCAAGCTATGGCACCTGCCAATATTCCTTAAGTGGAAGTTTATCATTGACCAATACTACTAACTTCACAGACCAACATTCAGGACATGGGCAAGACCACTAATAATGGGGCTGAAATCTCATGCCGTATAGTGTCCTTGTCTGCAGAATAGGACCAGGTAGTTATTCTTTAAAGGAGGATTTAAGTTGGGCAATAACAGGTCAAATGTAAATTGGAAGACCATTCACTGAGTTATCATAGCTTTTGTGACAGAGATTTAAGGGCTGAGAGTGAGCTATGGAAAAATCATTTGGACTATTAGCCCAAAGGATTTAACCTATTGACAATTGGAATTGTAAATAAAGGAACAGGATTAATGACAGCCGGGGTCCATGTAAATCATAAACACTTAGATGGAAAGGTGGAAAAAAAGGACATTAAGGTGGAACAAAATCCTCAACAAGGAATAAGCCACTGTATGTTACATGTTTCTACATCAACTTCTTAATTGCCAACAAAAATCACGTTAATTTTTTAATTATCATGTCAGCATCTTGTGCTATGGGTGGGAAGAGCTTCTTTCACCTTTCCTGCAACAGTTTCTATTTACAAGAGAGAGATCATGGGCACAATAATATTTTAGGGACCGAATGGAAACATCTCACGCACAGGTGGAGCTGTTGGCAGTTTATATGTTGGAAGAGAGTTAATGCTCAAAGTATAAATGTCTTATTCAAATGACTAGTCCAGTCAAGTGTTCCCGTACTGGAAGTCAAACAGCAGAAGTGGCAATGAAATTATCATAGAATGCAAGTTCATAAAACAAATTGGGCTCCAAATTAAGAGGATAAGAAAAGGAAAAAGAAGGATTTAGACTAAGAGTGCCTTCACTCATTACTTAGAATCATAATTTTCACATGCATTTTGATAATACAAATCCAGCTGACAGATGTCAAGTATTGCATTGGGAAGCCCATAGAACCATCCCAATAAAGGGCAGAGCCTTGACATCGGTCAACTAACAAATTTGATGTGTAAATTCAAATGCTTGGTTTCTTTTTCATGTTAGCATATTTTGTTCATCAAGGCCATACTGGTTTTCTTGGTCTAATGGATATGCTCTGACTTGTAGAAAGGGCTGCTATGCATGTAATCTTGCAGATGAAATCTTTACCTAAGAGATAAAAGTGACTATAAAAGTATTGCCAACACAAAACAAATTTTGATAGCAATAAAATTATTCTGCTCACATACTGTAAGAACTTCTAATTGAATAAAGTTTTTTTTCATAAAGTATCATACCAAAACTAAATATAATCACAATTTTCTTGAGAAGAAAATGGAAAACAAAGGAAAAGAATCATGAAATTGTGTCATAAACAATCAAACTAAACGTTAAATTTGCTGCACAATCCACCTTAATAGTAAATTCAATAAGAAAGAAAGTAGATAGTAATTCAATATGAAAGAAGGTAGCAAGCCAAAGCAAAGCTTGCAGATATCTAACAATCTATAATTTGTAGTCTCCTACCAGTAAGATGTGGTATCCTTAATAGTGCTCTGCCTCTGCAATCTACAATCTAAGTCTAATAACAACGCTCTGGTATAAAGAGATTGACACAAAATTTAAAATACAAAATCAGGCAGGCAGCATTGCTAAATAAAAACAATGCCACCAAATACTTTTAAGGCATGCATAATTTTGAGGTTGCATAATCCACTACAACGTTGCCTTGCAGCTTATAATGTGTATACATATTACTGACAAAAAAAATACAAATAGATTTTTGGTTTAAAGCCAACAACTTTAATTCAAGAATGGCTCTCCATATTGATGATTGAGAATCAACTAGGCACACAGCCAAAGATCAGCAAAATTTTGCTATTAATGCAGGAAATACTGCATATGTTTACATGCTGTATCAATGTCCAGGGGCCTAGCTGAGATCTTAGGCAGTAAGGGAAATTGTTGTAAATGGAAATGTCAACTGTAAAGTTGTGTTCTCAAGTTTTCTATGGACTGTCTATTTCAAATTCAAATTACTATTTTTTAAATTTTTTCATTGCAATATTATGAATATATATATTCAGCTAAAAAAATTATATATGAATCAATACGTGTTAATTCCAAAAGAGGTGATCATCACAATACACACTCAACATGGAAGATAAATATCATAGTTGGAAAATTGGGACTCAGCAAAAACTCGCCAGGCCCAAAAAACTCGACTCGGCAACTTAAAAAATTGCTTAAATTTCGTTAGAAACACGTCTTTTGCAAAATTCAATGACAAGATGTATCCAATGAGTCCATAATGAGTACAAAAGTGTTTTCTAGAAAATTTGATTGATTTGAATGCAAATTGAATACAAAATCACATCCTCATGCGAAATACTGATGGTTGATAGCCTGATACAATAGATATCTGACAAAATGAAAATAGTAAAACTAAAAGTAAAAACAACATTTTACATCTTCCTCTTCCCTAATCTACTGAAAACTAGGGGAGAGGTAGAGGTTCTAGTCCTTGGAGTCCGCTGTGGCTCCTCGCTTGGCATGGAACACAGTGGCTCGACCTCCATCCTGGTAGTAGATGGCAATGACCTCAGCCTCATCAATGTCATACATGACCTTCTCCTGCACCCTCTCTTTTACCTGCAAACAAAACAATGTTATCATAATCATGGGACTTATCTTCTCCCATCTACATCTTCTCCATTCCCTTATCACATTCATCTAACATTTGCCCTTCAAATAAGATATCTATCTTTCTCATCTCCTCTTTGAGTAGGAGATCTTCTTCATCTTCCCCAAATTCTTCATCAAATATAGGACCCTCAACATCCATTATCTTAGTTTCCATATCTTGAGAATCTTCTTAGACTGTCACAGAAACTTCCATGTCTTCTATACCTTCATCTTCTTCGGGCATGTCTTCAATCACATCTTCATCTTCAAATTTGTAACCAAATATGGTACCTCTATCACCTTTCATTGCAATACTCAAATCAGCAATACTCGAATTTGTTTCCCCTTCCAAATAACTCTCACTTTTCTCATCAGGTTCCTCTAATTTGAACTCTGAACTTCTAGTTTTATTTCTAACTAGTCTGGTTAGTATTGCCACCTTGTTCTTAAGATCCATCATCTCGTTCTACACCATCTCTCTCATTATTGCAATCTTATTCTTTCCTCTAATCGTCTTCTCCTCTTTTCCAACATGATTCTTTCTTTCAATTAAACTTCTAAATGTCTCTTCCATTAGCTCATCAACTGTACGTGTTAATTCTCTTATCCCTATCATTTGCTTCTGATGTCTACAGAAATCAATTCTTTCTTCTAACTGGACAATCCGGACTCTTGGTCTCACATTTATTCCCTTCATTTTCTTTTCAACGTTCAGAGACTTGCTCTTCACAACTCGACCCTCAGGTCCTCGCGCAGACTGCCTCAAATCGGCGGTCATGTCCACACACTCAAGAGCTACTGCTCTAATATCTACCTCCACCTCTACCCCTACCTCACAGGGCCACTCTCGGAGGCACTTTCTCACAACCCACAACTCACAGGTCCCGCTACAAGTTGCTTCACGTTCGGCAATCTACCTGTAGACTCAGGAACAACCCGCTTTGATACCACTGATGCAATAGGAAAGGAAGGTTCCCAGAAACTGATCTCTTCAATAGCAACAATTAAAGGAATTCAACAGCAAACAAATGCAAAACATACTGAACTTCCATTGAAATCTAGAGTCAGCTTTACAATAAGATGGCCAAGTTATTAGCTTCTCAATACAACATTCAAACCAAAATGGTCTTGTCATTGACCAGCAACTCAACACCCTGCAACCAAACTAAAACCAAAACTGCACCTATCAGGCGCTTTTGCTACACCATCGAATTAGACATTCCGACGAATGTTTTGCCACAGCAAATACCGCTCCTAAATGCCTTCAATAGACAATACCACTATCACCAAAGGATGCAGCGCTCCTTATGTCCCAGCTCCATCTTCTCAGACCTGCGCTAGAAAAGGGAAGTGCCTTCCATTCCTCTCCCCCCTCCGTCGCTTCCTTGATGTCAGAGTAATAATGAATATGGGAGTGAGCGGCTACTGTTCCTTCTCCGCTTACCATGCTCCAAAGATAGGGAAACCTTAAACCGATAGTTGCCAGCCAAGAAAAAGAAATGCCAAATATTAATTTTCCACCAGCCGCCAGTCTAAGAATAGTCTCCATGATCTATTACTGCAGATTGCATTTGCCAATATTGAACAGCTACAGCGCCATCAAGAAGGAAGTGGTGGAAAATTCACTGACGAAGACTGTTGAGGTTACACTAAATTTGGAACAAGTATTAATGAGAAGAAACTGCCTTCCACATGGATGCCCCTGCATCATTAATGAAATACGTTACATTGGAGGGCTTGCCACTGAAATTCGGTAAAACAAACTTGGAGATGCATATTAATGATGCAGAATCAGTGTTACAGGTATGACTCATTTTAGGAAGCATTATTAATATGGTGGTTTTCTTGTACTAAGATGCATATGCTGTGTATCTTTTAACATTCCCAAAATAATATTAAAATTTGTAAAAGTTGATTGGTGATTGTATGCCCCACCAAGAAAAGTTGTAGCCTTTCCATTGCATTGATTGAATTTCATATCTTATTTAAAATTTATTTTTTGTTACTGATTATTGTATTTGTAATATAGGCTCACATACTGTATATGTTTCCTGAACTTTATCAAATTAAAAATTTAATTACAATGTCCTACTGCTATAGGGTTTGCATAAAGATTTTCTGATTATTCAATTTAAAATGTATCCCATTTGCAAGTCTGTTGCCTACAGAGAGAAACTATCAGACTCAAAGCATTGAGTGAGTTTTTAAATTATAATGGATGGCTTACAAAGATAATGATCACCCCATATTTGTTTTCTTCAAAGATAGATTGTACTGTAAGTTTGGAAGGTAGATTGCAACTATAAGTTTGGCTCTTATTAATTATTATATCAGCACACAGTCAGTAAATAGTTCCTTTGATACTTGGACTGTGTAAGGTTTCATGTAACTGAATCAAACGTATTGTTTATTCTCAGTCCATCTACTTAGGATAAGATTGTATGTGTTTTGAACTGGAGGTTTTTATGATGCTTCTTACTTTTGTGAGATTGATTTGTGTTTCTAATATATTTCTGTTACGAGACGTGTGGCTGCTGAAACTATAAAGGTCTTTAGAATATGATACCATCCTTATCTCAGAGATATTGGAAAATCCAGCTGGGTTGGTTACATAAGGATGTAAGTAATCAATCTTTGGACTCTTTTCCTAAGTTGCAACAAAATTTATTGCAAATGAAATTACTTAGTGTGGAGAAAAAGGGCAATGCTTTATGGGCCTCATGACATGTATTTTAAGGTAGTGGACAATAAACCACCTATTCACATTTTTGACAATAAAGATCATAAAATCTGATTGAACATCTAAATACACTCTCACTTTCGATCACTTCTTTGAGTTTACAAAAATTCAGTCAATCTGTTGCATAGAATGCCCTAGTTGGGAATGGTTTGTTATTGCATATCCCGATGGTGTTATTTGTCACTAGTTACTGCCAATATTCAAACTTGCTTTTGTTCATTAAGTATGACCTATTTAAAGTTTACTCTCATTATCCATTATGTGTAGATACTTTTGTTCATATGCTTTAAGTTGAATTGTTTTTGACCATCATCAAGGACTTTTATTTCTTAGCTTGCATTTTGTTCGGTAGATTACACGTGTACATTTTTGTGGGAATCAACAGTCCTCTAATATTATCATAATTAAATTTGACCCCTTTGTTATGAGGCTCCCTACCAATACAAATCATAGAAGTAGAAATCACGAATAAATCGTGATTATTTGCTGACCAGTCATGTCTGAAAGGAAATAACAGTGTTGATAATTAACTAGAGAGGAATATTGTGGAATAGGAACAGATCCAATTATGCGACAAAATGACATATAAAGAAAATAATTCAACTACACATGGGAAATACTATATTTACCTTGGGAAGCCTTTTCGGGAAAAAACCCGGCAACAACAACAATTTGATATATTATCTAACAAGAAGATTACAATATACAAGAGATTTCACTTATGCTAAGAGAGATCTTCACCCTTTATCAAATCTGGAAGTATGCACTTTCAGAGAACCTCTGCTCAATGCAACATGCACTCTCAAAGAACGTATTCTCTCAATGCAGCTTGAATTCTTAGAGAATCTATCCTCAACATACCTATGAGTTGTTCTCAACCTGTGATCAATCTAACCACATGTACCTGCTCTAGAAACCTGCATACAATAACATGGACCCTATAATGTCCCCTTTTCAACACTCATGGTGCGTGGGGTCCACTTCTCTAATCCACAGCTGTTTAGTGAGTGAACTGTCAGTGTAGGAGTAGCAGATAGATAGAACTGTACTTAATGTCAGTTAGGGAAAGTTGATTAATGGAATAAGGCGGCTGACTTGGTCTTACACCTAGCAGTTATCAATTCAGTTTCAGTTTAGTTTGAGTTTGCCATCGATTTAGGGATGGCTTTGTTAGTTAAATTGCCTCTGATTGAGGGATGTAGGCAGCATAGAGTATAGAAAGCTTTGGGAGGAAAAACAAAAGGACTTATGAAAATTACAAACAAAATTCAGTTTCTATCCCAGGAATGTGATGCTACTTACAACAACTTTTGGTGCTTGGAGATGAAAACCTAGAAGTGTGTCGACTTGACTTATTGGGGACAGAAACCTTCAAGAAGCAGTTCGTGGTACAAAGTGACAACAGGACCTAAGTTGCAGGGTTCGCTTGCCCCCTGGCCGGATCCAGGTGTGATTTGCACCGGGTGCGAGGTGAGATCCGGTATCTCTGTGGATGCGGACAGGGTGCGGCAGAATGGAGATGGGTGCGTCTCGGACGCACCCGGGATGTCCGGGTTCGAACCCGGGTGCAAAAACAGCACCCGCGACAAACCCACGACGCACCCAGCGTTAAAAACGCCAAAAATGATTTTTTTTTTTTTTTTTTAAACACTTAAGTCACTTTTATGATTTTTTATTTCTTCAAAAAAGCAAAACTAACCCTAAAAACACATTATAAACACAAAAACTTTGCCATTTCAACTCATTTCTTTCCAAAATACAAAAGCTCTCAATTGTGGTTGAACTCAAAAATTTCTTTGTGATTGAAGAAAGAAGCTTGAAGCTTGAATCTTGAAGGTTGGAAATCTATTGCACCACCATTCCTACTCATTTCCAACGGTTTAGAGGCTGCCAAGAAGATCAAAGGAGGAGATTTTTGCAAAGAGGTAGGTTTTTTTTTCATTTTTTTTTGCATTTTTGAACAACAAACAAATTTTTTTCAACTTGTTTTTTTTTAATCTTAGTTTATATGAATCATGAATGTATCACCATGCTTTTGTTTTTGTTTTGATTCTTGAATGTTTTCATTGTTTTGTTTACAAAACTTATTGCCACACCCACAGGAATCACAATGGCAGCTAGTTTTGGCTCCGTATCCCAATCAAAATTCAAAATCGATCCACAGTCACCTCTTTGGAGGCATGTTGAAATGATACAACAACCAGGTGGTGGGGGTTACATTTGGAAATGCAAAGGTTGTGATGTGCAATATAATAGTTCATATAGTCGAGTGAAAGCCCATTTGTGTAACATCCCTGGGATGGGAATCAAAGCTTGCCCAGGAAATAATAAAAAACCTATACCACGAGAGCAAGTGATGGCATATATCATGGAGCAATAAGTAGCAGATGAAGCAACAGGCCGTAAATCAGTAGCAAACTTGTCAAGGAAAAGAGGCAAAAATCAAGGACTGGAGCCTCCATCTATTCCCAGTTCCAATGTTTTGATAGAGAGCCACCCATTTTTGGTCACTCCTCAAGAGCAACCCACGAGCACTACAAACAAGAGACCAAAGGGACCTTTGGAAACATCATTTCAAAATGAGGCTCGAGATATTGCTGACCAACATATAGCCAGATGCATTTATGCAAATGGTTTGTCATGTAATGTTGTTCGTTCACCATATTCGAAAGAGATGGTGAGAAAAATTAATGAGGCTCCAAAAGGGTATAAGAGCCCAGGTTATGAGAAGGTGCGTGGCACCTTATTGGAAAATGAGGTCAAGAGTATAGAAGATGCATTGAAGCCCATAAGGGATTCATGGAGGGGTGTCGATTGTCTCTGATGGATGGAAAGATGCAAAAAATCGGCCTTTGATCAATGTCATTGTAGTGTCCCCTAAAGGGGCAATGTTTTTGAGAGTTGTGGATTGTGAGGGGTAGGTGAAGGATGGAGAATTTATTGCTAAGATCCTCATTGCAGCCATTGAGGATGTGGGACCTTGTAATGTTGTTCAAGTGATAACAGACAACACAAAAAATTGTAGAGCTGCTGGGTTGTTGGTTGAGGAACGATATTCACATATCTTTTGGACACCTTGTGTTGTCTACTCTCTCAATTTAATGCTACAAAAGATTGAGAAAAAAATTGATTGGATTAGAGAGTTGTATGCAGAGGCTGAGGAGATACAAATGTTCATCACCAACCACCACATGTCCCAAAGTATATTTAGATCATTTTCTACATTGGAGTTGTTGAAGGTAAGTGAAGCAATATATTTTTAAATTTTTCATAGTGCTTTAATTTCACATATTCTAATTCTTCTTAAAGTTTGTTTTTAATTTTTTAAATGTTTGAATTTTATTATTGTACTTTTTATTTTTGATATTTCAATAGTTTGCCGAGACCCATTTTGCCTCAAACACAATTGCCTTGAGACGACTTGTGAAGGTCAAACAGGCTCTTATCAACATGGTAACAAGCACTAATTGGTCCGTATGGAGGCAAAGCAACATTGAGAGGGTAGCAAATGTTAAGGGGATGATCCTAAATGACTATTGGTGGGATCGTGTGCAGTATCTCCTTAGTTTCACCGAGCCCATTTTGAGCATGATTTTTTTATACGGACATGGACAAGCCTTGCATGGGGGAGATATATGATGGCATTGTTTCAATGATAGAGAAGATAAAGACCATCATAAATGAGGAGAAAGATCCTCAAGAAATTCTCTTCAACTAGGTGCATGAAATTATTGAGGCTAGATGGAACATTGACAACCCCGCTGCATCTTCTTGCATTTGCGTTGACTCCAAAATATTACAATAGTGAGATTCTTTCGGTGCCAAATAGGGTTCCCTCGTGGAGAGATTTAGAAGTGTTTGATGGGTACAAGGCAGCATTTCGTAGACTCTTCCTTGATCCAGATTTGCATGATATGGTCACGAATGAGTTCACTGATTTTGTACACTCCAATGGTCAAAGCATTGAGGCTCTTCGTGATAAATTCAAGAAAGATGCTCACAATTGGTGGTACTTTCATGGCCAACAATTCTGGTGCCTACAACCTCTTGCAATCAAAGTTTTATCACAAGTAAGTTTACTAAATTTATATGATTTTTATGATTTATCTTAAAGACTTTTAAAATTTTAAACTTTGAATTTTCGTAATTTTTAATTATTATAAATTTTATAACTTGTAATTTTTAACTTTTTATTTTTAACTCTTTCTCTCTACTTTGTCTTCATAGGTTGCTAGTTCCTCTGCATCTGAGAGGAATTGGAGCACATACTCTTTTATCCACTCGATAAAGTGCAACCGATTGCACTCCAAAAAGGCGGAGAATTTAGTGTATGTGCATTCCAACTTGCGCCTCCTTTCGCACAAAAAGCAAGACTATAAGGAGGGGGAATCAAAGTTGTGGGATGTGGAGCCAGAGCAAATTGACATGGATGCTTCTACTTCCCAATCCCAACATGTTGCACTTGAGGGATCAAAGAGCGAGCACACTTTTTCAACGAGTGCCACGAGTGCCAATGGTGTTGGTTGTGGTTCTTCAAATGATCCTGCTAATGTCCAAGATGATGATGATGATGTGGAGGATTTAGCAAATCCATATGATGATTGACATTTGTCATTTGACATTGCAACAATGAAAATTGATTGTTGAACATGATATTATTATTTTGAATCTTGTTATTGAACTTGAAGTTCGAGTTTTATGTTTTATGATATTCAAGTTGATGGTGGTTTTGTTGATTATACGATGCTATGTGGTGTTCTACACTTTATTCTTGCATTTCTACACTTAATTCTTGCTTCTATGCTTAATTTTTTTGCATATATATATATAAACGAACCCAACCCCCCAAAAAAATTTTGGCCGAACCCGCGAACCTAACCCGAACCCGAACCCGAACCGGCAACTTAGAACAGGACTGAACAGAGTAACATCAAGATCATCAAGGCATTCAGATATGCATGTTGTAGAGTGCAGGATCATTTAGGCATTCAGATTTGTACGTTGGGTGCGCCTAGTGAGTTGTATCAGTCTAGTGTTCATATGTGTGTGTATTATACGGATCTTCAAGGCATTTAGATTTGCATTTTGTAGAGTGCAGGATCATTTAGGCATTCAGATTTGCATGCTGGGTGTGCCTAGTGAGTTGTATTGGTCTAGTGAATTTCAATTTGTATGTGTGTATTTGAATTAAATTTAAATATGTGTGTGTGTGTTGTTGGAATATTTCTGGGTTTGTTTTTTTTGTGTGCATTTAGTTGAGGTTTTTACACAACCATACATCCATAGCCATGCTTGTGTTGAAAACATGTCACACCAACATGCAACACCTCCCACCTACTACAATACCTGCATGTGGTATTTGCACTCCCAAGCATTTAAATTTAAAGGAACAAGGATTGCCAAAATCCATCCATGTGACCCAAGTGCTTTGTAATGTTCCTAGGGATATGGTATTATGGCGTATTAAGTAGTATTAAATAAAGGAATATGGTGGATATGCTTTGTAATCCATCTCACTGGTTAATTAGAATGAAAGTATTTATCCCACATGTGTAGGTAAGTGGTAGTCATAGATAGTTGAGTATTATATAATGTAGGCAAGAGATTTATATGAGACATGTGAAAAATATTGTATATGTTTGGATCTCATATTGAGATATAGCGTGAAATCACTTCCTTCAAATAAGGAACATTGTATTGTGTTGCTCTACTTGAAGGGTTTGTTCTATTTCTGAATTTATTGCAGCATTTCTATTATTTTATGTGAAATTCTTAACATTCCAAATCCATGCAAATGCAAAAGTAGAAAAGCATGCAAAGCATATAGGTTGCCAAACTCCATCCATGCCACCCATGCACCCTATCAATGCAAACAAAGCATGCATGCAAAGTGCCACATTCCAAGAAAAGCAAAAGATAGATAAATCTTGCTTTCAAAGTGAACTTGCAAAACAAGCAAGGAGATACACTCCTTATCTCAGTCCCTACAATCAAGAGATTAGCATATTGGAAACTTATCCTTCCAATAGTAGTCTTGAAAATGCAACCTACATTGCTTTTCCAAGTGGTGAGATAATTATTGCAAAGGTTTGCAAAGTGTACAACACACTTAATGTAACAATGTCGGAGATCCAATTTAGATTGGATTGTTGGTTTTCTTCTTTGATCATAAGGACAATTCTTGGTGCTGGTTTAATTGTGAATAAACTGTGGTTTTTCTAAAAATTGTGATTTATTTGCAACGTTTTGAAAAAAAACTATGGTTTATTTGGGATTAAACTGGTATTTACAATTTGCATATAAATACTTGTTTTTTGAATTTTAAGTCAAAACCTCATTTTTATATTGCAGATTTATAATTTTCCAAGCCAGAATTGGATTTTGTTGAAGAAACCAAACATTGGATTGATTAGGGCACACTCGAGGGCACTTGTTTTTCAAAAAATATTTGTTCCATTTTCATTCAATTAGGGTCTTTATGGCCTTGATGCTTGCACTTTTTGAATGGTTTGGAGATTGCTTAAAAGCGATAAAATTACAAAAAATGGCATGCGTCATGAAGGTCCCTATGGTCCCAAAGACCTTAACACATGCTTGGTGGCATGGGCTTTGCCCCTTGACCCCACCCTATATTGGGACAAGGAACATGCTAGGGGTGCTATCCCTTGGGGTTTGGTGCCTCCAAATGTTGCTTTGGTTTTAAAAAGAAAAAAATATTTTTTTAGGGCTGCACCGAACAGAAAAGCAACATTTTTGAGGAGGCTACACAGATCATTTTGCAAAAAAAAGGGAAGATGAATGAGTTGTAAATCTTTAAAGGGAAAATTGTATATGATTGGGAGTGTATATGATTTTACCATTTGTAAAACATTATCCTTTTCCATAATCTCTATGAGCAGTTTTGAAGGTTGGGTATAACTGTCAACAACTTCTGAACTTCAGGACAGCTAAAATCTCAAGGAATAGTCATGCTTTGTCCCACAGAGGTGTGCATTTAGTAGCCCAAGGTTCATGGAGAGACAAAGAAGTATGTTTTTCGCATAGAAAGTTTTACATGCCATAATTGGTTGTAAATTTTTAAACGGATGTTTTTTGTATAGAAAGTTTTACATGCCATAATGAGTTGTAAATTTTTAAAGCAAACACCGTATACAATTTGGAGTGCATATGATTTTATCATTTTGTTTAAAACACTCTCTCCTTTCCTGTAATCTCTATGACCATTTTTGGAGCTTGGGTAAGAATGTTAACACCTTCTCAACCCCAGCAAGACAGATAAAATCTCAAGGGTTAGTCATGCTTTATCCCACAGAGATGTGCATCTGGCAACTCTAGGTAGATGGAGTGACAAAGGAATATGTTTTTTTATAGTAGGATGTACAGGCCATAATTTATTGATCCCAAGTTTGGTCTTGAGATGATAGAAATTTGGATTGGAACTTGGATCTTCAATTTTGATTGGAAAATTTTCACTGTTTTAAAATTTTTCAGTGGAGATACATTGGATTAGCAGCCTGGATGCCTATGTTTAGTTTCTGAGAAGAGCTGCATTGCATTTCTTGGATGATATTTGATTTGGATACAAAAACACTGGTATTGATTGTTGTATTTGGGTGCCCATGAAGATTTTGGGAGGAGAGCTGGGTCATTGTCTCCAGTTGGGTTCTTTATTGGAACATAACTGGGGACTGTTGTGACCAAATCACACATCGCCCCATTGCAAATGGGGACCCCCTTTTTTTGAGCTCTGATGCTTTGCATTTAGTTTTGGATGATGTCTTGGGTTCGTTTCCTCTGTCAATCCAACAAGAAATCTCTCTTAGAAGGTTTTTGCTTTATAACTGGAGGTCTCATCTGGTACATAAACTTGTAGTAATGAAGAATCTTAATCAAATTCCATCCAGTTCATGAATATTGAGATCAATCCTAATGTATGTTTGAGATCCTGAAAAGACTAAGTCTGGTACCCTGAAATCCTAAAATCCTAAAAAATTGACTAAGTCTGAAATCTGGTGAATCCTCCAAATTCTAGATTTTGCATGTTAAATTCGGTGGATTCGAGACCTATCTCAAACATCCTGAAAGGTATATTGAAAAATATTTAAAGTATAAGAAATTCTTAAATATATTTTTTAATATACCTTTACCCTAAGAGACCCTGAAAATTGGCTAAGTACTCTAGAAGATCTCAAAAGTGTGAACCGATGCACCAATTTCTAGAGGATTCCAAACACTCGAACCAATGCGCCATCTAGGGGAAAGTGAAGTCTGATTTTAGAGACTTGCAAGAGGATTTCAAAACCCTCAACCAATGCGCCAAAGGATGAGGATCTTAAAACCTTGATCCATTGCGCCACCTTTTAGAGGATCTCCGACCTTTGATCCATTGCCCAATTCCTAGAGGAAATCAAACCTTTGAACCAATGCGCCACTAGTGGAGGGTGGTCCAGTTTAGGATTTTTGAGGCTTATCAAGGGGAAATCAAATGTCTCATCCAACGCACCAATCTAGAGGATTTCAAACTCCCTATCCATTGCGCCACAATCTAGAGGATCTAGAATCCTTAACCAAAGCGCCACAGCAAGGGGAAATCAAATGTCTCATCCGATGCGCCACTAGAGGAGGAGAACTTAACCCAAGTTTTAAGGCATATTTTCTAGAGGATTCCAAATACTTGAAGTGATGCGCCAAGTGGAGGATGACTTAACTCTAGTTTTAAAGCATATTTTTAGAGGATTCAGAAAGTTCCATCCATTGCGCGAACACTAAAGGTGGTTTAGTTCAAGATTTTAGAGCAAATTTCAAGGGGATCTTAAACCTTTGAACTGATGCGCCAAGATGAAGAGGCAGGTTTTGAGTGTTAAAGTGCAAAATTTTATGATGTTTCCAGAGGAAATCAAAACCTTCAACCACTGCGCCACTTTGAGAGGAGAGATGACTTGAGTTAGGGTGCTTCAAGAAGAGGATTCTAAACTTGCTAACCAATGCGATGAAAGTTAAGAGTATTTTAAGAGGAACTCAATACCATGAAGGGATGTGCTAAGAAACCAAAATACTCATCTGCTGCGCTAGCCCTTAGAAATTTTGAAAATGCACTTAAATTAAGGAGAACTTAGACTTGTGATCTGATGCGCCACCTTCCAAATCTGTTTGCAAGGAGATCTTAAACTTGTCATCCAATGCGCCAACATCTAGAGGATTTAAAATCCTTATCTAATGCACTTAGCTTGGAAATGCATGAAGTGATTCTTATGTGTTATAAATCAAGTATTATGAAGTATTATCAAGGAATTGATGTTGCTTCTTTGTTTGTTTGCAAGAACAAGGAACTTGGATGGAGCAAAGGAGTCATTAGAGGAGCAAATGTCTAGAACCACCTTTATGCTAGGAAAAGTCATCAAGTAGCTGTTCTAAGAAGTCACTTCAAGGATACCCTATTTGATCACTTCAAGTATCAACTACTTCATCTTCATCAATGAAGACTTCCAAAGGCATCCACTCTACTTCAAGTTCCTTCGAGCTTCAAGATCATCTCCAAGGAAGCACTTCATCAACTACATTGTGATCATCAAGAGAAAGTGTTTGAATTACCTTCAAGTTGCAGAGGGAACACTACTCCAAAGGATTATACCTCAAATCTTCTACATCAATGATATCATCTTAGATCTACATCAAGTTCAAGGATACTGGCAAGTACACTACTTCAATATCAATGGCCTCATGTTAAGATCATCGAGTTGGAACACTTCATTGACACTTCAAAAGGCATTCATCCATCTAAGCTTCAAGACTTTACAGTTTTCAAGTCCAAGAGAGTCTCCTACTCCAATTCATGAATGAAGCATCATCATTTAGAAGTTGAGAAAGAAACATCATTTATTCTCCTACTATTCTCTGCATCAAGAAGCATCGAAGAAGATCATTCATATCTAAGGAGGAGAAGCATTATAAAAGTTAAACCAAATGAAGCAACATGTATCATACATCCAGTTTACAAAGCAAGAAGATGAACAAGGCAAGATCAACAAGATACATTCCCAGACATCTCAAATGTTCAAGTCCAAAAGCAATCACATTGAATCCATCATTACAAGATGATACAATTTGAAATATGCTGAAGTGACACCTACATGGCAGACACGTCATCATCTAATCATATCAGCCACATCATCTTAAATGCATTAAATATATCATTTAATAAAAGAAGCCAAGAGGACGTCTATGTGAAAGATGTTTTAAATGCTTTCATCTTACCTTATCACATTGGAAAATGTGCCTTCATTGCCTCTCTCTTTTGTACTAAAAATAGAAAGTTGTTGTAACTACCTACTGAGGTGGCATGATCTGAGCCCTTGGCTATTGAATTGATCTAAGCCATTCATTGTAATCTAGAGCACTATATAAAGGCCTTGTTGCCTCATTTGTAATTCAGTAGATTAAAGACTAGAGATATAGTTTTGTAGGAGTAGAATAGGAGAGACTTTCAAAATTCTCTGAGAGGGCTTGAAATTGTTGTAAATAATTCTCAAGATTAATGCAAAGGACATTGGAGTTCGCTTGGTGTTTAAGTCTTGTCTTGTGGAATGACATGATTTCCTGTATCTTGATGAAATGGAGAGATGCTTCAAGTAGATTAGAAGTAGATTAGAAGCTCTTTGATGTAATGTATGTTTGTATTGGATATTTGATCAACTCCTAGCTCATGCTTTTAACATTCATCGCCGGCGAAGTGTTGTGTAAAGCTAGTCCGAGTCTTATAATTTGCATAAGTTTGATTGTGGATGCTTGTTTAAGCTGCGCCATCCGATGGGTGCTTGTATAAGCCTTCATGATTTGAAAACCATTCGCATACCTTAGGAGATTGCACCAACTTCATGTAGTTGTAGGCATCCTTGGCGAAGTGGAGTTAGGTTAATTCAGGAGTTTGTCTATTCAAGCATCATCATTACCTTATTAACCTTAGATAGTTTCTTTAAACCTTATCTTTTTCATTTTCTTTATCATTAAAGTCTTATATATATGTCATCCACACTGAAGGAGGAATAAGCTAAACAAGTATGAAGAAGTCTAATGTAAGTCCCTTTGTGATTATCAGTAAGATCATATGTAATCACTGAGTTAACCCATTATGAATCATAAATAAGGAACCTTGGAGTTACTTCACTGGATCACATAGTTCAACCTTTGAAGAGCTTTATTTAAGAGAGAGTGGGATACTCTAGTGTTTTACTCTATTGTTGACTTGTCTAAAAACAAACATCAACAAGGACCTCATCCATTATTTCTAAATTCTTCTCTTTTGTTGCTGATTAAGTTTGTCCATTGGAAATGTAAAATGTAAATTATATGCCAACTGTCAAATGCAAGATAAGGTGTTATTGTAGATTGAAGCTTGAAGATTGTTTCAAATGAACTTCAATAAGATGTCTTTGTTGTAACATTATGCTTGCTATTGTGAGTAAATCAGATTTTACCATCCCAAATGCACTGTGAATGTTGTTGCCATTTAGTCTTGCACTTATGATTTGGCTATTGCTCTAAAATGACTTTTCTCAGGATGGCTGATCTGATATGTGTAAAAGCAATTCCTTTGGGCTGCATTAAAAAAAAATCAGCAAGGGAATCTTCATGTGATCATTAGGATTTGATAAAAAATGATCTATCTGTTTTATGTTGCATTTGTTGTAATTTGGATTAGATGTCCAATGCTAGTTATGCTGGAAATAAAATGGAAATGTGAAGTTAAATTCAGTTCTTTGGGTGACATAAGCAGTTTATGTGATTATTGGGACTTGAGAAAAAATGATCTCTCTGTTTTAAGCTGCATTTGTTGTAACTTGAATTAGATGTCCAATGCTGTTTATGCTGGAAATTAAAAGGAAATATGAAGTTAAATTTAGATCTTTGGTAACATAAGCAGTTTGGAGATAGCAAGAGGAGCCATTGTGTATGATAAAGACAAAAACAACCAAGCAATTTCATATGACCTGGAAAAATAGTTGATGTATGCATGACTAATCTCATTGGATTATTTGATAATTATGCACTTCAAGTCTGAAATTAATAAATGGCATAGGATGACATAATAGGGTATCATGTTGGTCTGGCTGGTGTGATGGAATCATAAAGGAACATTACATTCATGAAGAACTAGGTTCAACTCTCACCTTGGGAACTATTGTGTGAGCTCCCATGTCTACAAGCATATAAAAGCATGAGTAGTAACATTCTTGGGAATTGACCATGATTGAGGTATCCCATAACCTTCCTTGCCCAACCCTAAAAAGTTCAGTTTGTGTCATGTCCCCTTTTCGAAATAAAATCATGGAGAAGACCTCTAGCCTATCCCCATTTAGGGAAATTAATTATAATGTTATTTTTAAGTTGAGCTTGGTAATTTTCCAATTTTGGGACAACTTAACATAATATTATAATTTTAAAGTGTTTTAAACACTAATATTAAAATTGAAAGTATTTTTAAATACTAGTAATAAAATATTATTCAAAAGTATTTTTAAATACTTGTTGGAGGGAAATTATGTTCAAGGGACCAAAAGAGAAGGTTTATAAGGAGAGCGCCTAGTTCATTTGTGCATCATGATTCCATATGAAATTTCTTCATTGTGTGAGCTTTGTTTTGATTTGACTTCCAAGGACGAAAACCCTCATCTCCATTAAGGCAATTCCACCTGGGGATTGCATTTGTGCTTCAATTGTGGTTTCACTTCATTTTCAAATTTTTCCTTGAAGGGTTTATTGCAAACCTAACATCATTGGAGGACTTTATACTCATTTGGAAGGTCATACCACTTCAACAAATTCATAAATATTTTTCCAAAGAGGGCGACTACACTATTTGGCCATTTTATTGTTGTTTGTGGAGGAATTTGGGGCCGTACCACTTGTTGAAAAATCAGAAATAATATTTCGAGTAGGGCAACTAGGGTTTGAGGATCATTCATTGTTGATTTCAAGGGTTTGCAAGGCTGTACCATTTTTTAAAAATCGATAATAAATTTCCAACAAGGTGACTAGGGTTTGAAGATCATTTAATGGCTTTTTGAGAGGGTTTGCAAGGTCATCCAACTTCCAAAAAAAATCTTAATAATCTTCTACATAAGGCAACTTCATTTGGAGGGTCATTTGATGATTTCCAACCCTTGAGGAGGCCTTAACTACACGTTGGGGTTTGTAAGTGCATTTTCTGAATTACATCATTGTACTTCATTTTCAGCAATTCAAATAAATAAATCAAAATTTATTTGAAGGTTCCAATTGGTTGTTATGTTAAATATATTTTCAAATCTAAGTGATATGATGAATGTATGAGGGTTTGGTGTTGTTTTTTATTGATTTCCAGTCATAGTACATATTATATTTTGCTATTTTTAGTTATTTACTTGTTTAGAAAATACAAAAAAAAATTTAAAAATTCAAAAAAAAATATTTGGGGACATTATAGTTTGTCTAGACTTTGATTTGACTTGCATTTGGAGAAATTTTGCATAAGATTGATATTTAATTTTAAATTTATTTGTGAATTTTAAAACTTGTTTTGCATTTTGAAATATCTCACATTTTATATGTAGTTTGTTGAGGATTGATTTTAACAATGACGAAAAGACACCTCTCAAAATATTTGAGTAGAATCTTGTAGGTTGAGCAACCGATAAATTTACATGCACTTGTAATTCACACAATGTGATTTTTTTACTTCAACACAACAATTATTAGGTTGGGAACTTGAAAGTGAGATTCTTCAACATTTTTGAAACTCCATATGTTATCTTATTTAAGGATGCATGATCAACAACAAAAGCCACGATATTTGCCAAATAATTTGATGAACTCAATTATTAGTTCCAACCTTGAGGGATCTAAATGTTGAGTGCTTTAATTGCAAAATAACGATACATCATTTCATAATAGAGAAAAGGCTACTAAAGTCATTATGGTAGTTCTTAGGTACACTCAGTTTGTATCATTAACAAATGAAATGGTCACTATCTTGAGAATTGAAAAGCTTCTACTATTTGCAAAAGTGTCTATTTTCCTTATTTAACTTGTGTTTCCTACATTTTTTTACGTAAATCTACACCTAGGGAGCTTGGTTTATTGAAAAAATACAACCAAATCCATAGCAATATTTTGTTTGATCTTGGTTCATATGGAAAAGCATTAAAACAATAGATTTTAATGGTTATACAGGAAAATGATGACTTTGGACTTGAGCACAAGAGAGTGTTGTTATTTGTCAAGTGTGCACTATTGTGTTTTTGCCATCATACAAAAGGATATTTGTAAAATAAGAGAGTAGATGACATGATTTTTCCACAATCCTTGAGGATGTTTTTGAGTGCTTTTGGATCCAATAGTGTATGTTCTTTTGCATCAACATTTCATATCAAACTCTGTGATCAATCATCAAGATGAGGCAGAAAATAAGAGTTGGATTGTGTGTGATCTGAAACGTTGATAAAAAAATGTACATAGTTGAATCCAAAAGCACTCAAAAACAAAATGAGAGCATCAATTTGCCTATTTCTTCAAATCACTCCATTGGTAAACCATCATCCTTCTCTAGTGACCCAGTGTTCCATGGGGATGCGCCTCCCCAAAATGGGTGCATTTTTTGGACAGGGACATCCTTGGGATGCAGGAATGCAAAGATGTTTACCCACCACCATCTCACCACCACCACCACCATCACCACCAAAGGTGAAACATCTCTAATATGCTCACCTCATAGAGGGGACGTTTTTAGGATGTCTCCCTTGTTGGGGACATTGGGGGGCAAGTGTGGGGAAGTCCTTGAGATAACTTGTGGACTTCGTGAAGTCCTTTAACCGTCTCATAAACTTTGGGATGTCAAGAAGCCCAATTTTTATGTATTTTTTTTTTTTGAAAATCTAATTCACTAGCCCTAACCTTAAAATGCTAATGGGCCCTACCCACACCCCAAACCCAAATGAACTATAAATATAATTCTCTAAAGAATGAAGATTTGATAAAAAATAGTGAGGACTTGGCGTTGGAGATTTTCAAACATATTGATAAATTATTAAAAATTGTGTGTGCCATGAAGGTTTGTGTGGTCTTAAAGTCCTTAATTTGAGCTTGGTGGTGGAGGCTCTTCCCTTCGACCCCACTTTGTATTGTGATAGGGAACATGCTAGGGGTGTTGCCCCTGGAACCTGTGAGGGGCACTACTCCCAGATCCCCATGAGACTCATTGCCTCTCAACATTGTGAGGGGCTCCATTCCTAGACCCTCATGAAGCTTTTAATTATATATATTTATGCCACCAATCAATGTCTCCATGTCATTTCCAAATTTAAGTCCTTGGTCCCCTTGTCCCTGAAACCCATCCCTTGTCCTCTCATTCCAAAGATCTTTAGAACTATGCTCTAGTCTTCCAATGAAGTTCCTTTGCCTTTTAATTTTACATAATAATTGAAATCAAATTGTAATTGGAGTCACCATCCTTGAACCATTTAGTTCAAGATTTTTGCTTCCAAACTTCTCTACTCTTTTGTATATAGTATCCAAATTCTTTGCATCATCCTACTCCTTTTGGGACGGGTCCTTTGTAAAACTAACTTGTATAATTTTACCTTGTATTTCCTATGTCTAACCCTCTAAACTCTTCTTCTCAAAAAAATGTTCTTGAAAATTCCTTTGTTCCAAAGTTTTAGAGCTTCCTTAAGTTTTCTAAGTTTTTAATATGAGAAACAAAACACTGGTTTTGTGGTTTAGGCTTGGCTTCTTCAAGATCCCATGAAACACATTGCTTAGCACTGGGTAATCTAATCCACAACTTTTCAAACTTGAAAGGACTTCTAATCAAATGTTTTTCATTAGGAATTCAATGAAGAATAGGCTAATCGTTAGATGGTGGACCCCTCATCTTTTAGGACTTCCAAGCCAAGGGTGAGATCTAGTTCCATCCAATTTGAGGAGGCTACAAACCTATACAATCTTTCCAAGACGGACTCTTTCCCCTTGCATCCATTAGACCATTTGAACCAACCAACTAGGAGTTTTATGTTCCAACGCATGGAATTTTCAATAAAGCTATAAAGATTAGAAGAGATTAGAAATTTGAATAATGCCTCCTACTTTCTAATTTGTCAATACAATCATTGAATTCCTCTCCCAGGATCCAATTTTTATTTTGGTGAGCCCTCATCAACTGTGATGATAGATCCCAATTGTCTCCTCTATCATTTGTTCTTTGGGAACCATAAATTTTGATTATAAAGTAATCCAAATTAGACTTGTTGCTAACACAGATCATGCAATGACTATTTGAGAAAACATAGTGAACACTGACCTCTAAAGAGTTTCAAAAGATAGCCATACCTGCCAAGAAACTAGTAGCATCCACCCCACAAGCTTTAATGCATGCACTTCTTATCTTTTTATTTTAAATGGAGGCTTTGTTGAAATTAGCCTCTTGTAGCATTACAATAGTAGGGTTCTTCATCACAATTAACCTTTTAGTTTTCAACACGTGTTTTTTATGAGAGGCATTAAATCACCTTATATTCCATGAGATGATTTTCATTTGGTGAACCTGACTTTCTTAGATCCTCCTAGGGTCACTAGTAGTTCAATTTGATTGCTTGATTTTAGGTTTGGCAAAGTCTCTTTGTGGATCTTTTCTTGTGCTATACTTTCTTATTTTCTTGGCTTCCAAAGCCACACATGTTTTACTCATATGGAATTGTTTAATAGTAGATTGGGCTGCCTCATTATCTTAAGAACATTCTACTTATTTCCTAAGGCTTTCTCCTTGAGATTATTTTTCTATGATATATGCTTTTTATATCACTGAGCCTGTTAATATTGATAAAGTGTACAACTATATCTCAACAAGCATCAATACAACAATGATTACTATTGGTGTATGCCACCGAACGCAAGATCACCAACTGCAGATAAAACCTTCACATATGCGAGAAATACTTCACCAGAGATGAAAAATATATATTGAGATGATAAAATATAATACAAAAGTGCCTATTTAAAGGCAAAAATATGAGTCGGTAAAAGAAATAACCGACACAACTATCAAAACCAAAATGCACCTAACTATGCATTATGATGCATTAAATGTTGGTTGCTTAAGTTAAACTTAAGCATGTGAAAATGGTAAAAACTATTTACTCCAACACCCCCCCCCCCCTTAAGTGCAACTTAGGGAGATTATTATGCAATATGAATATGGGTCTCAGCTACACAACCATGTTAGGTACCCAATTACAATGCAAAAAAGAAATCTCTCACAAACGGAGAAAAGGAGAAAAACCCTGTGGGAAAAAACCCCTCCAAAAGAGAGAAAAGAAAAACAAGATGCATGGATGGAGGACTCACTAGTACCCCCCAAGGACTACATACATCATGTATATACAATCAAGAATCCCTCCATAGGAAGGAAAAAGAGAGACATGATATCCCCCCATAGTGAAGAAGCTCCAATGCCGATGAAGTATGCCTGGAAACAAAAGATGATCCAATGCCTACAAGCACCACTTCTCCCCTTAGGAAGAAATAAATCCACCGAATGATGTAGAAGCCACTTCATGTCCAACTGAAAGGAGGAGGGAGTAAGTCTCCAAATAGAAGTCTCTGAAGACCGAGTAGGAGTGTCCAAGCAAAAATAATCCATCACATAATCATGATCAAATACAACCAAGAAATGTGACAAATCAAGAGAAAACTCATCAATGTCAATCTCCAAAGAAGATTTAATTGTATCAACAACCATGTTGGAACTATCATCAAAGAGGAGAGAAATCCCCTCAAATATGTCTCCCAAATTTGCAAGATGAGACTCTACAAACAAGTTTGAAATACCTGCCAGATACTCATCCAATAAAGAAAGATCTAAAAAACTATGATCAACCTGCTCAAGAGTAGGACCCAAATCTGGAAAAGCAGGAGATGTAGGAGGAGGAGGAGGCTCAACACTAGTCTCTAGAACACCGAGATTCAAATGTCCAAATTTCTCCTCATAAACATGATTCACCCTTGATGGAAGGGTGTGAACATCAGCCAAAGGAATATCATCATCAGGAGCAAAATGAGAAAAATAATACAAACGAGATGCACGATCCACAACTCCTGTAGCAATGATCTGTTGAGTTTCTATGTCCCGAATGTAAATATGATCAGGTGTGAACTCAACTGTCTTACCTTGTGCACCATGAGTAATTTGATAAACTAAAAAAAGATTAGTGGTCAAGGAGTACTTATGTTTATGTCAGAATGCCTTATGGTCTGACTAATGTTGGTGCTACATTTTAGAGAGCCATGGATGTAGATTTTTCTGACTTGATTGATATCTTTATGGTAGTATATCAGGATGACCTTATGCATTCTCCAAGAAGGAAGAAGACCATTGTATGCACCTGAAGAAAATTTTTATCAAAGGCTTGGAGTATGGGATATATCTTAATCCCAAGAAATGTGCTTTTGGAGTCACTGAAGGAAAGTTGTTGGGACACATTGTGTCCAAAGAAGGGATAAGGATAGACCCTGAAAGAGTTACTGCCATAGATAGGATACCACAACCAAAAAATGTCAAAGGTATTCAATCATTCTTTGGGTAGGTTAATTTTTTGAGAAGGTTTGTAACAAACTTTGCAGAGATTACAAGACCAATCTCAAAAATGTTGAAGGACAGAAGATAACTTGGACTAAGGAACCAAGCGAAGCTTTCTGAGGTATAAAACAAACCATCAAGGAGGCTGCAATTTTAAAAGCCCCGGATTTCTCAAAACCATTCCAATTTTTCTCTTTTGCTTCTTTTCACACAATTGTTGCAGTCTTGTTACAGAAGAACGAGGAAGGTTATGAGAAGCCTATTGCTTTCTGTTGACCTATTTTCCTCTGTCCAGAGTTAAATAGTTCACCTTGTATATTCCTTGAATATCCTTTAGAAAATGACCCTACAAGGCTTAAATCCTTCAATTACCCATGCTCTGCCTTGCCAAAAATTCTAAAAATCTCGCCTAAAGAATATTTGAAGAAAACCCAGAAAAACTCAGAAATCTTTTTTCTCCAATTGTTTTCCATCGCAAGGATTTCTCAGTTTCATGCTTAGTCTCTTTGTATGTATCTTTGTATGTATCTTTGTATGTACATTTGCAGATACAAGTGCAATATACAAAGGGCAGATACAAATGCAATATACAAGAGCTTATACAAAATATGAGGTCCGCTTTTGTATATCGGGCAATTGTATCTCATATACAATTGCATATACAAAAGCATATGCAAGAACAGGTACAAAAAAAGGGATGTGCAAAGATACATCAGCGGGATATACAAAGGGTGATACACAGGGCAGATCCAAGGTCATATACAAAGTCGTCATGCTGAGGTCAGATGCAATGTATGTACATACAAGAAGGCGATTGTATGCAATTTTGTTTGTATATTCGCATTGTATATGTGATATACAAAGGCAATATACAAGGGAATACATACAATTCGGATGTGACTGGGGAATTGAATGTGGCGGATAATCATTTGGGGTCCACAGTTGTATATTGCATATATAAGGTCAAAAAGGTGCAACATACAAGAAGGTAAGATACAAGGGCCGGACCCGATGTAAATTTCAATTTACTTTATAAAAGTTGGGGTCCGCCTATTGTATGTATATGCGATTGTATCATCCCATATACAATCCTATATACAAAAGTTAGATACAAAAGGGATATACAACCCAGACCCGACTGGCAAATTAAATTTGGTAAACTCAGTGTTGGGGTCCGCAGGTTGTATGTTGAAGTGCATGTATATGCCAATATGCAAAAAGCAAAGATACAAGGCCAGACCTGTTTCAATGATCCAATATGGTTGATAATCCTTTGATTTCCGCATTGTATGTACATGTGATTGTATCTCATATACAATTGCGATGTACAAAGACACATACAATGGATTTTCGGCAAGGCAAATGTTCAGCGATGGGTCCCAGTTTCAGCTCAGCGACCAATGGAGTGATGACATGTGGGAAGGGCATATATACGAAAGGTGATACAAAGGTGAAGGCCCACTTTTGTATGTTAGTGATCGTATCTCATATACAATTGCACATACAAAAGCGTATACAAGGGGAGATTCAAAGACAGATGCAAAGCGATATACAAGATGCAGTTGACCACAACTTTGACCGTGGATATCTCCCTCATTCTGGCAAATTTCAACATGCTTCAAAAGGCAAAAGTGCTTATTTTTGTCTCCTCTTTCATCTGGCGGGCTTTTGAGGGGAATTTTCTCACTTTCAAAATATGATCTGGATTTTTGCATGCTCAGCCAACTGGACGTTTCAGCGACCATTTTGGCTTGTGCAGAGGCTAATATTTTCACAGTAACTTCGGTTGGTGAGCTTTGTGGGTGGATTCATGGTAGATGGCTTCACTCTTCAATGCGTATGGGCTCTGTGTCTTGCTGGCAGATCTTCATGTGTTTGGCGACATGACATCTCAGCGGCTGAATTAATTTTTGTAGAAGTCCTTCAATGCAGATATTTGTTGCATTTATGGGTGCAGGTCGATGATTCAGTAGCTCACCTTGAAGATTCAAAATATCTTCCACCTGCCCTGTTCCAGATATTTTATTCCATAACTTCTTGCAGGTCGACGTCCCTTCAGATGTAGATATTTTTTTTTTGACAAAGCCCATGGGTCAAATTCATTGTAACGGACTTAGGTCAAATGCAAAATGCTATAAATGCATAAACATGAGATGTAAAAAGGGTTGGAAGTTGGAAGATTTAGTAATCTATGCTTCTGATTCCAAACAGAGCATTCCTCTACTATAACCTTGCCTTCTGATTAAATACATGCTGGTTATTTTACCTCTTCATGCTATTTTAATTCTGTGTGATCTAAGAATGATGTGTTTGTAAATGTTTAATTCCTTCTAATCATCTCTTGCTCCTTGCCTCTATTAAAATCATCTTGATCTGTGTATGTTTATTGGTTGTATCTAGTCATTTTGTGCATTTTCTCAGTTCTGTGAGGGTTCTTTTATTCAACCTGGTGAATCACCCTTATTTTCAAGTTTTCCTATTTTATCTTTCATTTTTAAAAGCATTCCTTCTCCCTTTTCCTCTACAAATCCAGTAGATTTTAGGTGATAACCAGCTAGGAAGCTGGCCTTCTCTGGAGGTTCTTTCCAAACATAGGTGACCCACAGACCTTAGAAAGATCTCATGTTTCTCCAGATTGTCAAGTTTTACAACTCAGCAAAGGTGCAAATCTGGGTGATAACAGTTTTTGGCACGCCCGGTGGGACCAATCTGTTCGAGTCTGAACAGTGCTATGTTACAATCATATTGTTGGTTTTGATATGCTACCAGCATTACTAGGCCTTTAAGGGACAGTTAAGCATATCTGGCAACTCATACTGAGAAAGGATAAGTAGATCGGTGCTGTTACATTTTTATGAGAAAAATACAAACTCAGAGTTCGAGTTCCTTTGATTATTTGCAACTGTCTCCGCCTAGAAGAAAGAGTAGAACTGTGGTAAGAACTCTAGTTTCAAAAAGAATACAATCAACCCCACCAAGTTTCAGGCCAGTAGTACCTATAGTTCTTGCACCGGTTCAAGCAAACCCACCTCCAGCTGTTCGAATGGCAAGAAATCATCCATTTGTGGCTTTTGATGGGGAAAGCCCATTGAATTTAATAGTGCATGATAATATACCCATGGCAGCTTTGAAGAGCCTACCTTATTTCACTGGGGAGGATCAAACTACCCCAATTGAGCACATTAGACACGTAGCTTCTTTATGTGGTGTTCATCATGTAACTCAAGAAAATGTAGCCATCAGGGTGTTGGCTGCCTCATTTAAAGGAAAAGCATTACAGTGGTTCAGGAGTTTACCATTGCAAACCATTGGAACTTGGGATGATCTGGGTGATAAGTTGAACAAACAATTTCAAGATAAGTCAGATAACTTATCGCTAGTTGAACAGCTGACTACAATGAAGAGAGTTGCCCATGAGCAGATGATGGATTTCAATTTCTGATTTCAGAAGACATGGAATAGAATTCCTACCACAGTAAGGCCTTCATTAGAATATACATTTCTGTATTTTTTGAAAGCTCTTAATAGTGGCATTTCAGTAATGATACAATCATTGGGAGGTACAAGTTTACCTAATGCATATGAAATAGCTATTAGAGCATAAAACAACCTAATTCAGGCTGGGAAAATAGCACCTAGACCACCAGTGCCCTTTTTCCTGAAATTCAAGCTTCAATGCCTTTGCCAATCCCATCTTTTGCCCCTTTACCTGCTACAGCAACATTGCCAAGTATTGCCAATCCTGAGACTGTTGTTTCCAGCTCATCACAAGAGTTAAGAGAGATAAAAAATAGCCAACAGAAAATAGAGAATATCTTGCAAACTTTTGGGAATGAGCTAGTGAATATCAAAAAACAACAGTCCCAGAACAGACAACCTTATCAGCCACACAGCCAAGGGCAAAATTAGCCTTATCAGGGGCAAAACCAGCCATACCAAGCCAATAGGTCTCCATATCAAAGAAATTACTAGGGAGCCAGACAGAATGTGAACCAGAGGCCTTTCCAGCCTTACAATTCCGTACCCATTAATGCAGTTAGAGACCTTTTCCCTGCTCAGAATAACCTTGCAGCCGAGTATGAATGGTGTTTTCCATGCAATCAGCCACATAGGTAACCTGTTCAAATGAAGTGATAAATTAGGCTCTAATGGTACAAAATGTTGTAGTTTCTCAGCCAAATCCACTTAATATTGGGGTTGAACAATAGCAAGAAGAGCCTCAGAATGATACTGCCTTCCTAAAATGGCAGGAAGATGAGTTCTGTAGCGTAAACAGAGATGATACTTCAGTTGCAGCAAATACGAGAGCTAAAAAGAGGGGTTATGAGATAGATCAAACAACAAAAAATGGAAAAGGACCTGCTGATCCTTCTACATCCCAGATTCCCCATATTTTGCAAAGGAATACTCAAGCAACTGCCAGGGAACAACCTCATTTGCAGGTTGATATTGCTGCTGCAAAGTCACATCAGAAGGTAAATGTTACTTCACCTTTCAATATCATTGAAAATATGAAGAAAATGAATGTGACAATATCTATGTGGGATTCCTTAGCCATCCCAGGTCAAAAGGACATGTTACAATCTGCCTTGTCTGATTTAAAAGTGTCAAATGATGCAACTGTTGACCCAGCTAGGGATGTTCTTACCAATTCATCCCAGGACAACAATGACCAACCAAATAGGAGTGCTAAACCACTTCCATTTTATGTGTCATTAATAATAGGAGACAAGTTAGTACATAACTGCATGGTGGATAGTGGTGCAAGTAGTTCTGTAATGCCAAAATAGATTGCAGACCAATTAGGTTTGAAATACCAGCCCCTTGAGAAGGATGTGCTCCATCTAGATGGCATAGTTGTTAACACTGTAGGTGTGATAAAAGACCTAGGTCTCACTTTGCATACCTGTCCAAATGTTTCCATTTCTCAAGAGGTGTTCATCATAGATTTACCTTCTTATTTTGCCATGTGTTTGTCAAGAGAGTTCACAACCAAGATAGGAGGATTTTTATCCTCAGATTGGTCCCACATGTTTTTTAGGACTCGATATGGCACAAAAGTGACCCTAAAATCTGAATTGCTTGCCAAATATCACATAGAGCCTTATGTCCCAAGTGCTATTAATGCAAATTGCATTATTTCTGATGATCCTAAGCTTGTTGCTGCTCAAGAACTGCAAGCTGAAAGTATACCAGAAGTGTTGTTAAAGGAGTGGTCCTTAGAAAGTATTGTAGATGATCCTAAAGGACACATTCAAGAAATTGGTATGGAGGTTTACATACTGCATGAACCTGAAACAACAATTCCAAACCTTGTAAAGAGTGCAGAGCAGCAGATAGAACAACAAGATGAGGTATGGAAAATGTACTTTGATGGCTCTAGGAATAGGAATGAATCTGGTGGTGGTGCAATGCTTGTGTCTCCATAGGGTGACAGATATTATTCCGCTTTCCATTTTGCTTTTTCATGTACAAATAACACTGTTGAGTATGAAGGGTTGATTTAAGGTTTGCAGTGGGCAAGGAAGAGAAAAACTAGCTGTTTGCAGGTGTATGGGGACAACGAACTTATTGTAAATTAGGTGAGGGGACTGCATGTTACAAAGAATGATGTTTTGAAATGTTATAAACATAGGGTGTGGGATATGATTGAGGAGTTTTATGCTTTCAATCTAATCTCTATTCCAAGAAATCAGAACAATCATGCAGATAGGTTAGCTGCAATTGGAGCTTAGTTCGATATCCCCAGTGATATTCAAAGAGAAAAGATACAGCCTCATGTGAAGATAGTTGATAGGCCCTCTTTTCCTGACAATAACATTCATTGGTAGGTTTTTGAGAGTGATGAGCAGGTTCTGCGTTTCCTGTTAGAAGAGGATGAGTTTTCTGTGATGAATCAGAACAAACTCAAACAACAATATGATAATGATCAAGTTGTTCAGTTAAGGATTAATAAGCTACCCAGAGGATTGGTAACCTTGGAATCCGTTTTTGGTACTGATGATTAGCTAAAAAAGAGCAAAACCACCATACATGTCAAAGAGGAACATTACGAGGAGCTGGAAATTTTCAAAGGTAAGCTTCTCAAAATTGGTAAGATCTGTTCATCTGAGGATAGGAAAGCTTTTATTGCTCTTTGTCAAGAATTTGAGGCTGTGTTTTCTTGGAAATACTCTGACTTAAAAGGGTTTGACCCTCATATTGCCCAGCATACTATAGAGTTAGAGACAAGTGCTAAACTTGTGAGGCAGAAACAAAGACCTTTAAATCCAAAACTTGAGCCTTTGATGATTAAGGAATTAACCAAGTTGATCGAGGGAAACATCATTTTTCTGATCAAGCATACTTCTTGGGTCTTGAATCTTGTTCCTGTGAGGAAAAAGAATGGCGAGATTAGGCTGTGCATTGATTTTAGAGACCTTAATAGAGCCTCCCTGAAGGACCACTACCCGTTGCCCTCAATGGAGCAAATCCTACAAGTAGTGGTTGGTTCAAAAAGATTCTTCTTACTTGATGGATATTTCGGTTATAATCAAGTATTAGTCAAGGAGGAAGATCGGTTTAAAACAACTTTTACCACCAAATTGGGCACCATGGCCTACAAAAGGATGCCTTTTGGTTTGTCAAATGCTGGCTCTACTTTTCAGCGAGCTATGGATATGGCTTTTAAAGGTTTGCTTTATAAATTGGTACTTGTGTACCTTGATGACATCATAGTTTTCTCTAAGGATACAGCTAAACATTTATCTCACCTGAAGCAAGTATTTGAGAGATGTAAAGAGTTTGGGATATCTCTCAATCCCAATAAATGCATTTTTGTTGTGCATGAAGGCAAGCTTTTATGACACATTGTGTCAAAGGAGGGAGTTACCATTGATACAGAAAGAGTAAGAGCTATTTTGGAGCTACCTTTACCTAGTCACAAGAAAGGACTGCAAAGTTTTATTGGTAGAATTAATTTTTTGCAAAGATTTATACCTGACATTGCAAATTTATTGAAGCCATTGACCTCTGTTAAAGAAAAATATAGTTTTCAGTTGGACAAAAGAGGGTAAACTCAACTTTGAGTCCATAAAAGAAGCGTTATTGGCTGCACCAACTCTGGTAAATCCCAATTTCTCAAAATATTTTATTCTGTATGCTTATGGCAGTTTAGATACAATTTCTGCAATTCTGGTACAACAACAAAGTGAAGGCTTTGAGCAGGCAATTCCTTTCTTTAGTCAAGGACTGGAGGAGTATGAACAAAGGTATAGTTTCATTGAAAAACATGTCCTTACAGTGATAAAAAGTCTTAGGAAGTTTAGACATCTTATTTCTAACAATAAGGTACATTTGATGGTTGCTCACCCTAGTGTGAAAGAGTTTCTATTAGGTAAGGATGTTAATGAGAAAAGGGTTGGTTGGATTACCAAAGTCATAGAATATGACATAGATATTAAGATAACCAAGCTCATCAGAGGTAGAGGACTCAGTGAACATCTTGCTACTAAGTCTGAAAATGAAACAGAGAAGGAAGAAGAGGTGCTTCTGACCATTGAAGATTAACATCAGGATGATACAACAACAGTTGGAACAGGTTCGGTTAATGACATGACTCATTTTTTGCAAACTGGTGACTGTCCAGTAGGTTTAGGTAGAACCAAGAGAAGATATTTTAGAATACAGTCTATTCCATATGTTTTAATTAATGACATCCTTTTTAGAAAAGATTTTAATGGTGTGCTGTTAAGATGCATTGATAATGATCAAACTGACAAGGTGCTGCATGAGTTTCATGATGGAACAACAGGGGGTCATTTTGCCCCAAGGACTACTTCTTGGAAAATAATGAGAGCTGGATATTACTGGCCCGGCTTATTCAAGGATGCCCATGCATGGGCCAGAAAGTGTGTAAAATGCGCCATTTTTGCAAGTAAAGAAAGGCTGCCAGCTTTACCTCTACAGCCAATACAAGTAGAACAACCCTTCATGAGATGGGGCATTGATTTTATAGGTCCCATTAACCCACCATCAAGTGCAGGTCATAGGTGGGTACTTACAGCAACAGACTATTTCACAAGGTGGACTGGAGCAATGGCTCTGAAGGAATCCAATGAGAATGTTGTTTTGAAGCTTTATTATGATTTAGCATCTAGATTTGGAGTACTTGAGTCAATTATCTTAGACAATGCTTTAGCCTTTGTTGGATTGAAGATAACTGACTGGGCTGTGAAGAATGGAATCTATTTGAACACTTCATCAAATTATTATTACCCACAGGGTAATGGTTTGGTTGAATCCACAAATAAGAATCTCATAAGGATTATCAAAAGATCAATGGAGGACAACTAGAGAACCTAGCACACCAATCTGAAATCTACTTTATGGGCAGATAGAATAACTCCCAAGAGGTCTATTGGAAACTCCCCATATATGTTAGTTTATGGAAAAGAGGCAAGATTGCCTGTGTCTGTGGAGCTGCCAGCACTTGATATCATGAATCAACTAGAGATGTTTGAAGAGGAAGATCCCATGGCTGTCAGATATGCTCAACTTATGGAGCTTGAAGAAATAAGAGATAAAGCTATGAAAGCTATGAAGTATCATCAGCTTCAGACAAAAATTTTTTTTGATAAGAAGGCCACTTCCAGAAATTTTAGGAAGGGTGATATGGTACTCAAATGGGATGAGTTGAAAAGCAGGCCAGGGAAGCACTCCAAATTTGACAGCATGTGGAGTGGCCCATTTATCATTACTGGATGCAAGGAGCACAATGCATTTCAGTTATCAAACATGGATGGAGAAAATTTGCCTATCCCAGTCAATGGGATACACCTGAAGAGGTGTTTTGAGGTATGAGTTGCCTTGTATAACAGTAGATTAGGTTTCTTGCTTTCAATAAGTGTTGTTGCACAATAGTTTAGATGCCTTTTCATTTTCCCTAAGTGCTGTCTAGGACAATTAGATGGGTTGCTTTCAGCATTTTGTTTTGGCTTTGGTTTTCCAAGTGTTCTTCATTGCTGACATGCTGAGTTACTGAGGTCAAGATTGATTGTCAAAAGTGTTTTTAAGTCTCAATATGACCCTGTGCCCAATGGATAAGGTCTAGGCTGCTGGTCTGATTGTTTAGCAGACAAACATCCCTGAGAGGTCGCCAAATTGTTGACCTATTTTCCTCTGTCCAGAGTTAAATAGTTCACCTTGTATATTCCTTGAATATCCTTTAGAAAATGACCCTACAAGGCTTAAATCCTTCAATTACCCATGCTTTGCCTTGCCAAAAATCTCAAAAATCTCTCCTGGAGAATCCTTGAAGAAAACCCAAAAAAACCTAGAAATCTTTTGTCTCCAATTGTTTTCCATCGCAGGGATTTCTCAGTTTCATGCTTAGTCTCTTTGTATGTATCTTTGTATGTATATGTGTATTTACATTCGTAGATACAAGTGCAAATTACAAAGGGCAAATACAAATGCAATATACAAGAGCTTATACAAAATATGAGGTCTGCTTTTGTATATCGGGCAATTGTATAATTGTATCTCATATACAATTGCGTATACAAAAGCATATGCAAGGACATGTACAAAAAAAGGGGATGTGCAAAGATACATCGGCAGGATATACAAAGGGTGATACAAAGGGCAGATCCAAGGTCATATACAAAGTCGTCATGCTGAGGTCAGATGCAATGTATGTACATACAAGAAGGCGATTGTATGCAGTTTTGTTTGTATATTCGCATTGTATATGCGATATACAAAGGCAATATACAAGGGAATACATACAATCCGGACGTGACTGGGGAATTGAATGTGGCGGATAATCATTTGGGGTCCGCAGTTGTATATTGCATATATAAGGTCAAAAAGGTGCAACATACAAGAAGGTAAGATACAAGGGCCGGACCTGATGTAAATTTTAATTTGCTTTATAAAAGTTGGGGTCTGCCTATTGTATGTATATGCGATTGTATCATCCCATATACAATCCTATATACAATTGCATATACAAAAGTTAGATACAAAAGGGATATACAACCCGAACCCGACTAGGAAATTAAATTTGGCAAACTCAGTGGTGGGGTCTGCAGGTTGTATGTTGAAGTCCATGTATATGCCAATATGCAAAAAGCAAAGATATAAGGCCGGACCTGTTTCAATGATCCAATATGGTTGATAATCCTTTGAGTTCCGCATTGTATGTACATGTGATTATATCTCATATACAATTGCGATGTACAAAGACACATACAATGGATTTTCGGTGAGGCAAATGTTCAGCGATGGGTCCCAGTTTCAGCTTAGCGACCAATGGAGTGACGACACATGGGAAGGGCATATATACAAAAGGTGATACAAAGGTGAAGGCCCGCTTTTGTATGTTGGTGATTGTATCTCATATACAATTGCACATACAAAAGCATATACAAGGGGAGATTCAAAGACAGATGCAAAGCGATATACAAGATGCAGTTGACCGCAACTTTGACCGTGGATATCTCCCTCATTCTGGTGAATTTCAACATGCTTCAAAAGGCAAAAGTGCTTGTTTTTGTCTCCTCTTTCATTTGGCAGGCTTTTGAGGGGAATTTTCTCACTTTCAAAATATGATCTAGATTTTTGCATGCTTGGCCGACTGGATGTTTCAGCAACCATTTTGGCATGTGTAGAGGCTAATATTTTTACAGTAACTCCGGTTGGTGAGCTTTGTGGGTGGATTCATGGCAGATGGCTTCACTCTTCAATGCGTATGGGCTTTGTGTCTTGCTGGTAGATCTTCATGTGTTTGGCGACAGGACATCTCAGCGGCTGAATTAATTTTTGTAGAAGTCCTTCAATGCAGATATTTGTTGCATTTATGGGTGCAGGTCGATGATTCAGCAGCTCACCTTGAAGATTCAAAATATCTTCCACCTGCTCTATTCCAGATATTTTATTCCATAACTTCTTGCAGGTGGACGTCCCTTCAGACGCAGATATATATATATATACAAAGCCCATGGGGCAAATTCATTGTAACTGACTTAGGTCAAATGCAAAATGCTATATATGCATAAACATGAGATGTAAAAAGGGTTGGAAGTTGGAAGATTTAGTAATCTATGCTTCTGATTCCAAACAGAGCATTCCTCTACTGTAACCCTGCCTTCTAATTAAATACATGCTAGTTATTTTACCTCTTCATACTATTTTAACTCTGTGTGATCTAAGAATGATGTGTTTGTGAATGTTTAATTCCTTCTAATCATCTCTTGCTCCTTGCCTCTATTAAAATCAGCTTGATCTGTGTATGTTTATTGGTTGTATCTAGTCATTTTGTGCATTTTCTCAGTTCTGTGAGGGTTCTTTTATTCAACCTGGTGAATCACCCTTATTTTCAAGTTTTCATGTTTTATCTTTCATTTTTAAAAATATTCCTTCTCCCTTTTCCTCTGCAAATCTAGTAGATTTTAGGTGATAACCAGCTAGGAATCCGGCCTTTTTCGGAGGTTCTTTTCAAACACATGTGACCCACAGACCTTGGAAAGATCCCATGTTTCTCCAGATTGCCAAGTTTTACAACTTAGCAAGGGTGCAAATCTGGGTGATAACACTTTCTTCAGTAAATCATTACAAGCAGCTGAGTTGAAGTATGATATGGCTGAAAAATAGGCTTATGCTTAGGTGAAAGCAGTCAAAAACTTTAGACCATACCTAGTTGGTACAATAATTGTTGCTTTTGTTCCAAGTGTTGTTGTCAAAGACATTTTTACACAACAGGACGTCATTAGAAGGAGATGCAAATGGATTAATAGGATCCAAGAATTCAATATTGATGTTCAAATCACTAAATTAGTAAGAGGACAAGGATTGGCCAAGTTGATGCCATAAACAAATTTAGAGGCCAATCAGGTAAACAATGTTGATTTTGTTGATGTGTCTCATGTTTGTGATATGCAAACTGTACGGTGGTATAGGAATGTTGTGTATTACCTGCAAAACATGTCATGCCCAGAAGGGATGATTGAGAGTCAAAAGAGAACACTGAAGCTGCAAGCTATGAAATATGTGATAATTGAAAATGAGTTCTGGTGGAGGAATGTTGATGGAGTGTTGTTAAGATGCATTAATGGGGAGCAAGCCTTGGAAGTTTTGACTAAAATGCATAGTGGTGCTTGTGGTGGTCACTATATGGCCAAAACAACTACACATAAGGTTTTAAGGGTAGGGTTTTGGTGGCCCACATTGATGGGTTGAATTATTGACTTCTTTTTATGCTGTTTTTATATGCTTTTAAGACCTTTTATATGATCTTGCAGATACTTTACAAACATCACCATTACTATATGATGTTTCTCATATACTTTTCAAAGACTTTAAACCTATATTGTTAATATGGAATATGGTGGTGATATTATCAAGTGAATGAATTAAAGTATAAGTATACATGCAATATAGATAGAATCCTATGGTTTAAATATGAAAGTTATTTTGTGTGCATATGTTTGGAGAATTAACCCTGTGCAGCAAGGACGTGGCACAAGGAAAGAGCAATTGCAACGAGTTGCAGGACAAGAGAATTAAGTGAATTGCAGTTTGAACGCCAAAAGTGAAGACAGATGGAGGATGAATCTGTACCATCATGGATTGGAATAAATGCATAAAAGAAGACTTGTTCTAAACGCAGTCTATGAGTGGTTTTTTATACAAACCGTTTCATGAGAGTTCTTATTTGAACAAGACTTTTCTTCTTTTGATCAGTTAGATTAATAAATCAATCATAAAACTTGTATCCTAGTATCTAGGGTTGGATTGATTGAGGATTAGTTAGTAGTTGCATAAAACTCTCCCATTTTTGTATAAGTTAGAGGGATGAGTTTGTTGTTAAGTTAGTTGCTTTTACTTTCCAGTTACTTATCCGTTACTGTATTTTTCAATATCAATTATCCAGAAATGTTTTGATTTAAATAAAATCTAAAGAAGATTCTATTTATGGTATGGAATGAATAGAACTACATGTTATGAAGATGTGTGAGTATCTATAATTGATTTGATTTGATTTTAAGTTAAGTGAGTCAGTCCCCTAAGCCGGCCACTCAAGGAATTGATCCTCACTTCATTTATTTCCTCATTTCTTTTATGCATTCTTGTCAATCAGTTTTTCACTCATGTATAAATGCAGTGTGAGTTAATTAGAATATGTTAATTGTTAAAATATAGTAGTATGATCTATGAGCGCATGCATGCTGTGTCTATTTGAAGTCCTCCGGAGGTTAGCCTTAGTTCATTTATAATTTAGAATGTTTTGAGTTAATTCTGTAATTTCCTATTATTAATAGTCATTTACAACTTATGTTGAAGGTACCCGTAGCAACGAGATTTTAAACTATTTTTGTTGTTCTTACAGTTTTGTGAATTTCAGCAGACTAGGCTAATCAGAATAGGTTTGAATGGGATAGTTAGGAGGATTTGAGCCCATAAAGGCACATACAGTGCAGTACCATGATAAGCTTACGCTCCTTGGTTGATGATTTAATGTAGGAAGTACAATGATAGAGTGGACTATTTAGATAGGTTTTCCCCTGAATTATGTTAAGTCTACAATGCATTAGTTTTGCTCTACATTTTTGGCGCTGTTGCCGAGGATGGTGCTACCTTTATAGGCTCAATTGTCAAATTTCCATAGTTTAAGTTTTAATTTCAGTATTAGGATTGATAACTTCACTCTACAACAAACATCCAAAATTGAACTAACATTGTGTAGGACTGTCGGTATACAAAAGCTAAAACTTTTATATGCAAAGGCCGAGAGACAACCAAGGCAGATTTCTCCCTTCAAAATATCAGGCTCCAGAAGATATTGCTGATCTTACCAATTATCAAGTGGGACTTGTTGTAGATGAAGGATTTGTTCCTCCATCTTCATCAACATCCTCAACATCTTCATCAGCTTCTTCTCCAGCTACAGAAGGGACCTTTAGAACCATGGTAGAAGCAGCAGTGGATGATCCACCACTAGAGTAGGCAACATTTGAGTTCATCATCACTGACTAGGAGAGGGTTGCATCATTGAAAAACATTCCACCTTCAGTATTACCAAATTTCTATGGCTTAGTGACAGAGGACCCAGACATGTTCCTGTTTGAGTTTGATACCCTGTGCAGAAGCTACGACTACACTACAAATTCTCACAAGCTTAAACTCTTTCCTACCACTCTCAAGGATGCAACCCTGAGATGGTTTATGGGTCTAGGAAAAGATGTTATCCCAGACTGGGATATAATGAAGGATAAATTCTTGGAAAAATACCAAGATTACTATTGAGGACATGACAGGAGGAGAGATGACATCTTCAGGATGTCACAAAAAGAGGAAGAACCACTAGAGGATTATGTTGAAAGGTTTCTGTTTGCCTTGAAAAAGAACCCTCAAAATAGATTGTCTGAAGAATCACTGAAACTGGTATTTTTGAGAGGAGTTAAAGATGACTGTATGGATGCCCTAAATCTCATTGGGCAAGGTGATATCTCTCAGCTACCTTTTGAAGCAATTTGCAAAATTTGTAGAAACTATTCACAAACTTTTGCCAAAAGACCAAGGGGAGAAAGAAAATCCATCACAAACAAGGCAACCAGTGGAGTTTCTCGAGTTGAAATCATCAACTTGCTATCCAACATGAAGGAAGATATCATTAGTCATATGGCTACACAGTTGGACACTCTTCACATTAAGAAGAAATAGGAGGAGACAGAAGCCATGCTCACTGAATATTGCCCCAATTGTAGACAAAGGAAGGCTAACTGTAAATGCAAGAGGGTGGCCAGTATCCAGCAAGAAACGATTGAAAGGCCAAAACTCCAACCATTTGAAGGAGAGGATGGCCAGTTGTTCTTCATTGCTCAAAGGAGACCTTGGCAACAAAGACAAGGTATGCCATCTAACCCACTCAAGTACAATTCACCTTTTCCTGCTCCGAACCAAAATTTTCCCCCATGGAACCAACAATGGCCTAATACTCAGCATCAATGGAAAACCCCACAATGGCCTACTCCACAATCAGGTTGGAACCAACAACAACCAAACTCATGGCCCCAACAAAGTTTCCAAGGTACAAACTATAACCCTAAGTGGCCCACACAACAACATCAATGGCAACCCCAATGGAATAAGGGCCAACAGTGGCAGCAAAATACAAATTACGAGCAACCTATGCTTCCACCTTAGCCCCAACAGCCAACAATAATGCCGCCTCCTTCTACTCCTCAAGTTCCACCTCCTAGACCTACCCAAATCCCTGCCCAACCTGCACCTAACCCTAACAACAAGCCTGTCCAACAGGCTTATACTAATGAGGTAATGTAGTACCCCACTTATGGGGTGAAGGTGAGTAATGTTCACCTCAAATCAGGGAAACAACTTGCAGGGCCTTCATCTCCACAAATCACAGAACTTAATGATGAAGAACCCACAGAGGAAGCCTCAGATAAACCACCTTTGGCACCTGAATCAACCCAAGATGCCTAGACTACCTTACATCAGAAGCCTCCTCCTTTCCCTGAGTGCTTGGCCATGCAAAAACAAACAACCCAAACTGATATTGTCCTCAACTAGTTAAAAGACATAAGCATAAAGATTCCCTTAATCCAAGCCATCAAGGATATTCCTATCTACACTAAGACTATTAGGGATCTTTACATAAAAAGGCCAAGAAGGAAGAGAATAGACCCTCAGACAATCCATGTTTTGGGTAATCTTGTGTTGCCTCCTTTTTTAAAAAAGGCGTCCTAACCCATTCTTTGTTTTCCCCTTCCATTCATTGTCGGCCTTTTTCACTTAGTTTCTCCTTTCGGGCCGAATTCACTTAGTCACTTTAGTGAGTCAGAGATCTTACACATTTTTGAAGTCAAGTCGGCGGGTTCGCAAGTTCTTGAACCGCCCGACTTGCTGACTTAGTGTTTTGTTATGTCTCCGTTTGAAGTCTTTCCTTTGTAGTTGGAAGGTCGGGGATTCTTTGAAGTTTTGAATCTCTAACTCCTATTTCAAGAGTCCATCTTTTGCCCAACTCGCCGACTCCACGTAGCGCACTTTCCCAAATGGTGTTAGCTGCACTGGCATACTGTACGGAAGAATGACACTTGTCACTTTGCATTCAATTCAAGGTACGTACGGACACAGTGGCACCACTCTCGGAGGGAAAGTCAAGGCATGCATTTATGAGTTATAATGGCAAATTCACCGCCAATATTTAATATCTTTCTTGAGTGAATTTATGAGAAGTGACTCGGATTAATTCTTAAGCCGCCTAAGGTGATATTATATGCAAAGGAATGCATTGCAGAAGAACAAACGGGTAATTTGCTACGTGCGAAATTTCAACACAGTTCCATCTCCACAACTGGTAACTCTTTCCTCTCTCTATAAAGATTTCATATCTTCTTTGAGGAGTTAGAGATTTTCATTTCCCATGTATCTGCATGAAGAATTATCTGTTGGTGTTTTGCTTGTTAGTGTGAATAGGGTTACTTTGCTATCTAGCTCTTTCTTAGCTTGTTCTCTACTTTAGCTCTCTTCACACTAGGTTAAGTTTACTTAGGGATTTTTTCACTTTATCCCATATTGGTTGTGTTTTTAGTCTCTTGGGTGGAATATCCTATATATACCCACCTCTTGCTCTCATATGAGCATCTCATTCTATTGTATTGCTTTGCATTCTCTTGAGTTGAATACAGTTTATTTGGCTCATATCTGATTTCTATTTTTCTTTCTTTCAATCACTTGCATTCTTGGGTAGATATCTTACATGGTATCAGAGCGGTTGTGAGTTGTGGGTTAGCATTTTCTTAAAAATCTGAGAGTGTAGAGTTGTTTTTCAAAGCACATGAGTATGCTCTTCTCTTGCATCTTCTGATGATCTGGAGAAACATAAAAGTGTGGAGAAAACTCTAGTTTCTGGGGGGTTCATATTTTGACTTGCCAGTTGTAGGTTTTTTCAGAGCTTCCTTAAGACTCTTTGAGCTAAAATCTAACAATCGGCTTGCATTTTATTTATTCTGATCAATCTTGTAGGTTACAACATGCATTTGTTTGTCTTAGGTAGCTGATTCAGTCTTTGCATGCCTTTTTTGGTTGCTGGGGTCATTTTTTGGTGCTAAAGACATTTTTTTACATTAGAGTCACATCTTCTGTAGATCATAAAGAAAAACGCCTTCTGGGTTTTGTTCGCAGCATCGAAAAACCATCTGAGTATCTATTATTTTTTGCATGTAGCTTATATATTTTGCAGAAATGACATCAAAAAGCTACAGCAGACCCCCTCTCCATTGGCATTTTGGAAATTATAGTTCAACTTCCAAAGGCTGTAACTCGGGCTCCCGACCTCTGATTTGCGAGTTTTTTTTTTTATTTTGGCTAATTTTTCATGCTCTACATGCTGGTATAGTTGTTTTTTGATTTCAGTGTATGGATTTTTCAGTAATCTCAGATTCTCACATGTGACTCTGCATAGTTCCCGTTTTGGAACTTTCAAAAGTGCATAACTTTTGCATACAGCCTTGTATCGAGGCGATTCTTTTTTTGAAAGTGCATATTTTTTTCATGTACTTCGTAGTAGTACTACTAATTTTATTTGGGTTTGTCTTGAAATTATAATTTAAGTATATGTTCATTTTGTGAGGATTTGTAAAAGCATTGAAGTCAAGTCCACTCAACATTCTCTTGCTAGTGGCCATTGTAACCGCACTACTTATAAAGTGCCAAATCATTTTTCTTGGGGGTGGGGCTTCTTCATTGAGTAATTCGGGGGGGGGGGTCTCTTGGTGTGATTGTGCTTGTGCAACTCCTTCTGCTCTTGCTCTCTTTTCCTTTCACAATGGATAATGTTAAGTTTCCACTGCTAACTCCATACAACTACAATACATGGAAATAAAATGCATGGAACTTCTTAATGCAACAAGGGTACACACCCTATGTTGACCAAAAGATAACTGAACCCTCAGATGCTAAGGAAAAAATCCTCTGGATGCTTGAACAAACAAAAGCTCTAGGTTGTTTTAGGAGTTTAGTTTCTCTTGATATAATGTTTCAACTTGATGGAAAAGATAATTCACATGATGCATGGGAACAACTAAAAACTCTCTATGGGACAACTGATGAAGTTAGGGGATATCAAATTGATAATCAACTAATGACCCTTGATCCTAAGTCTTTTGACAACATCCAGGACTTTGTAACAAAAGTAAATGATTTGAGAGCACAATGTAAAGCATGTGGCATAGATAAAAAGGACATTCAACTTGTCTTGAGTACTCTTAACAAACTTGGACCTGGATATGTTGCTTTTGTTTCCAGTTTTCATACTCATAGATTGACTATGGGCTCTACATATAATGGGCTCTACATATAAAATGCCTTCTTTTTCTTCATTCTCTGAATTGTTAATGCAAGAACAAGGCAAACTTCTTTCCATGGGGCTCTTAAAGCCATCTTAGTCTCAAGATTTATTGGCTAGTCAGTCAAATGAACTGAAAGAGTCAGGGAAACTTGACAAGAAACAAAAGAAGTCCAAGAAGAAGTCACAGAAAGATCAGGCACAATCTTCATTTGCCTCAATAGCAGACTCCTCTTCCTCTTCTTCAAAGGGGAACAATTAGAAGAAGGAAAGACCAATATGTTGCTACTGTAAGAAAGTTAGTCATGAGGAACACTTTTATCACAAGAAGCAGATCGATGAGCTGAAGCATCTTCTGAAAAAGAACAACATTAATCTGCCTTCTTTACAACAATCCTCTACTCCTTCAAAATTAGGCAAAGGGAAAGCAACTGCACTAGTTGCTACGGCAGATTCTTCTCAGCAGTGGATTCTTGACTCGAGTGCCTCACATCACATGGGTTCTATCAGAGAATAGTTTTCCTTGTTGGAGCCTTGTTCGGTGCCCCACATTCTCATTGGGGATGACTCCCTTGTTGAAGTCATTGGGAAAGGTTCTGTTGATGCCGGCACTGGTACATTTGAGGATGTCCTTTGTGTACCTAATCTGTCAGCTAACCTTCTCTCAATTTATCAGATTGCCCAAAATGGTAGAAAAGTTGAGTTCACTTCCGATTCTGTCACCATCAGGAGTCTTGAAGATAATGCACTTCCTGCAGTTAGTAAGGTTGATCACGAGTCTTGACTATATGCTTTCTCTCATTTTGTACCTGATTCACATTCGACTGCCTTGCTCACTCATTCAGATTTTGTGAGAAAGTTATGGCATGAGTGGTTTGGCCATCTCCACTTCCGCTATCTCCAACAACTCGGCAAGCAGGATATGGTCACAGGTCTTGCTAAGATCAGTTTCTTAGATGGAGTTTGTTTAGGTTGTGCCTTAGGAAAACATCCTGAGGACAAGTTTGACAAAGGGAAGGCTTGGAGGGCTTCAGAAGTCCTTGAGTTGGTTCACAGTGATGTGATGGGTCCATTTCCATCCTTGTCTTTCAGCAAGGCTCACTAGTTACTCACATTCATTGATGACTATTCCAGATACATCTAGGTCTACTTTCTTAGTCAGAAGGGAGAAGTATTTGATAGATTTAAGGAGTTCAAGGCTCGTGCCGAGAAATAGTCTGGGAAAGTTGTCAAGATTCTCCGCACTGATAATGGCAGAGAATATGTGAACCACCGCTTTGAACAATTTTGCACTCTTGAAGGGATAGATCTTCAACATACTGTCACCTATACCCCTCAGCAGAATGGTGTGGCTGAGAGGAAAAATAGGTCCCTGAAAGAGATGGCTGGTTGCATGATCCATGCATGCTCCCTTGTACCTAAATATTAGGCAGAAGCTATCAACTGTGTTGCTCACATCCTGAAGAGAGTTCTACATAAGGCATTGAAGGGAATGACTCCTTTTGAAGCCTGGTGTGGCAGGAAGCCTGTTGTGTGGCACTTCAGAGTTTTTGGCTCTCCTGCATGGACTCACATTCTTTCAGAGAAGCGTAAGGCCTTGGAACCTCATAGTCGACCTTGTATCTTTGTTGGTTATCCTAATGATGTCAAAGGATATCGGCTCTTGGATCCTGAGACACATGAGCTCTTCATTGAGTGAAGTGTGCAGTTTGAGGAAAGCTATCCTAGCTCATCCTCTCTTCTTCCTTCCTCCACCACGGATTCAGATATTGACTCTGATGATTTTCCTCCAGCTGCCTTTACTCGCAGAGTTGATCATGAGGTTTCCTCCTCCTCTTCGCAGAGTTCAAAGTCTGAGATTGGGGATTCACCTCCTCCATCTCCTCACATGCCTCGCTGGGCTTGACAGACACTTGAATCAGAAGGTACTCTTGTTGGGGATCCTTCAGATGCTCGGAGGACTCGGTCACAACATCAAGACATTTCGCATTCCGACATTGCCACAACTTCATATCTGTGAGGACCACCCTTTTTACATCTGTTCTTATGACTATATACATTACTGTTATTGATACTTTTTATATTTGTGGGATAGCAGTTCCCAGATTTGTCAAACTATTAAACTTTATTATGATTACGGAAAAACTAATTGGGTGATGTTTGGATAAGTTTACATTTCAGAAAAGTTAATTAGGTGATGATGGAAAATTTGTAATATGATTTCATTTATGCTAATTAGAACTATGTCATGATAATGCATGTTTTTTTCTTTTAGTTGCTTCGGCTATGATGATTATATGTGAAACTGATCTTGTCATTTAGTGTGCAGGATTTACTAATCAAACCATAGATTTCGGAGATCATTCCGCACCTTGTTATTGTTATTCCCTGTTAAGCCGATCTAGTTCCACGAGGAACCAAGATCATTCTGTGTTTGATATGATGTTGTAATGTGGTCTTTCATAAGGTCGAGTGGGTTAGGTTACCCTCTTGTAACACTATATTATGAGTTGTGTTGTAAAAAGATTGAATTTGAATTTCTTTCTTTTATTTAAATCTTTGAGGCCTTTTCTTGTGCTTTACCTTGACCATGGGTGTCCTGAATGGGTTAAAGTTGACCCTGGGTTATACCCCATGGGTCCAGGGCCCCATTTGGCATGGGTAACCCTTGAGTAACCTCCATCTAGTCATCTTAACTTCCCCCTGAAGTTAAGTGGCGAAAATTGGAGGTATGGGGGGACATGATGGGTTGTACCAACACCCAACCCATCTCTCTTCAATCCCCAAGGTAAGAGATGACTACAAACCCATCCATTATTGAGGGATTGACTTGAAGTCACCCTCACCATTAGTGAGATTCCCCATGAGTTGTGGGGTCATCCATCATGAAGGAAGGAAGAAGAGGCATGGGTCACCTGTCTTTTCCTCCTTTAACTCCTTTTATTTCTCCCATGCGTAAGAGAAATGACATGAGGAGAGGGATAAGGAGTACTCTAGGGATGGGTGAGTGACATAAGCCAACACTCATCCCTTGGGACATAATAGTGGTTTTGGGAAGAGTGAGGAGGTGACAAGTGTCACCTCCCCATTCCTCTAAACTGAAAGGATTTGGGGTTATTTGAATTCCATTTTGGGATGGGAAGGGAGTTAGTTGAATTTTTGGGGAGTTTTATTTTTATTGCCAAAATAAGAAGGTTAGCTTTTGGGGAGAGGGAAAGGAAGAGGGAGTTGGTGGCTAAGGTTGGAAGAGATCTCAGTGGAGCTCTACAACAGTTTCATTCCAGAAGGGCTTTGTAAGGTTGGTTTGGTTTTACCTTTCTTTCGTATATCTGAATGTTGTATGAAAAGTGTGTGAAAGATGTTATTTGTTTGTGTTTTAGATTTGTTTCTGTGGGATCTGTTGTCGGGTTGTTGACAGAGCTTCTCCCACTTGGGAGAAATGCTCATCAAGTTTGGGGTAGGGGAGGAGTGAACCTCCTCGGGTGCATACCTGGTTTCTTCTTTTGGGATGTTGAAAGCCTTGAGGGCTTGTATTTGTGACTGGTTCTTTGGCTTGAGAGTCAAATACAGATTTCTTAAAAATTTGTGATCAAACTTGGTTTGAGGCCAAGAGAAATTGTGTTGGTTAAATTATCTGTAAGGGTGACACTCTGGAGTCGAGTGTGTCCACTCTCCTGCCCCTTGTAAAGCTCACTGTTGTTGAGTTTTCGTGTTGTGTAATTTACCCACGGGTGCTTGTGTGTTTTGGGTTTGTTGTTGTTCTCTGTTGTGAAGTGGATTGCTTGAATTTCCAGGTGTGAGTATGGTCTCCCTAGCTCGGGGGTGACCCTCTTGCGGGTCTACGATAGGGAGGAGAGCTAGATGAGTGGTGTTTTCTTCTTTGTTTGTCTTTGATACGCAGGTATCCTCTTGAAGCTTATGGTTGGGACTCGAGGAGTGCTATATTTAGAGAAAAAGAATTTCATTCTTGCTATAAGAAGAGTTTGGTTCATTGAGTTACCTCCTGTTTAAGTTCATTATGGAGGGATTCTCTCACTCTGAAGTTGTAACAGATTATTGTCTGGGAAGGAGAGAAATTCTTCCCTTCAGTATTGTTGTGGAGTATGGTCCTTCAATTATATTATCAAGTTGCAAAGTTAAGTTTCTGTTATTGGAAAATTTGGTGAAATTAATAGTTATTTGTAAATTTTATGAAGATTGTAACATTGTTAATATATTGAAATAGCACTTAGGCTAAAAAGAATTATGACTTACATTGTTTATGGAAATGATGTTTATCTTGCTTATTGCTATGAAAGGAAATTGTGGTTTGAAAATTAAATTAGATCAGGAAGGAGAACAAATTTTAATTATCCTCGTATGTAGATTTCAGAATATCGTTACGTTTTGGTGATGCATTGAAATTGCAATTTATCATAGATTTATTCATTCATTTTAAATTATTCGTTCATTGTAAAGTTAATTCGTTATTTAACTTACAAATTACTTGTTACCATAGAATAATCCCGTAAAGATTATTTGGTGAATCAGTGAATTAAACGAATTGAATAAAGAGGAATGTAGATATAAAATATATATATATATATATATATTAACTATAAATTTTGCATTGTGTATATTACATTAAATTACGGAATTAACTTATGGATACAAAATGAAATTTAAATGAAAATAAATATACAAAAAAAATTTGTATTTGCTGTGTTCTATTTTTTTTTAATATTTATATTACAGAGAGGATTAAAAGATTTAATTGATAATAAATGAATGTAAATAGGGGTGGGGGTTTGAACCCCCACCGCAATAGTTATGAAAGGGTGTGGGAGGGGCGGAGCCCCCACCCACACCCCCGCCAATCCAAAACCCCGCGGGCACCACTCCCGCGATACCCACACTCCCGCCACCAAACGGACACCCCGCGGCCAGCTAAGCCGTGAACCCTCGGCTATTCCCTTCACGGCCGCTGCGCCCCCTCGCTCCGCCCTCTGCCGTAGTCTCTGTGGCCGCTGCGCCACCACGACTCTGCCACCTCCGCCCATCACCCTTCACACCATCACCACCACCGTCCGCGCCTCCACCTCTGCGTTCGGCCTCCCCTTTGTTCACTGCGCCCTCCGCCCATGGATGCCGCCGCTCCCCCTGCCTTCTGCCCTACACAAAACCAAAAAAAAAAAAAAGAGGTTCTCATTTAGGGTTTTTTTTTTAGTGTTAAACAAAACAATCATATAAACTATTTTTTTATAAAGAGGAGAGCCTCTTATATAATATACAATGGATTATAAATGTAAATATATATATATATATATATATATCTATTTTATTAAAAATAAAAAAATAACAATTGAAATAATAACAACAGTAATAATAATAGAATAAATTAACAAAATAAACTAACAACAGTAAGAATAATATTAGTATTAATAACAACAAAATAAAAATATTTGTATATATATTTATTTATGTATGTATATAATCCATATATATATGTAAATAGATACATACATATATTAATTAATTGTTAAGACTTTCAGAGAGGCCATTTGTTTTCTCCTTACAATAATAAGAGAAAATAAAATTATAATTTAAAGAGGGCATAAAGGAATATACTATAATACTCCGGGAAGAGTTTCTCGGAAGTTTCAACTATCAACGAAATTTAATAACCAGGAAAATGAAGACGAAAATTACGTGTCACCTTGTTTAAAAGATCACTGGAAATAAACTTAAGAAGCCATCACAGACATTCCATGTGAGGCCATTTTAATCTCAACTGTAGTTAGTAAACGTCTAGAGGAGAAAACCTGCAAGAGAGTAAGAAGAAGAAAAACTAACATTGGAAAACACAGAGGAGAAAATGTGCGGCATTTCCCTCATGGGATAAGAGAACTAAGTTGATGGATCCTTCCGCTAAATTTGCTTAGGAACAAGAGTAATTAATACAAACGTAGAGGAGAAACCTAGATCAGGGAAAACTAGGAGACTAAGTCTAGCGAATTAGTAAACCAGCCTATGTGACCTGGACCATCCGGAAGTTAGAAATCATGTTAATAATAGATACAGTGATAACCCTGATTGATGTAGAATATGAAGAAAGGTCCGGATAAACATAAAGAAAACGTAGAAACCAAAAGAGAGAGACCGAAATATAAACAAACTAAATTTCAGAGAAATAGTTAAGGTGTGCGTGATAGAAATACAATCAAAATTAAGATCCAGAGAAACGGAAGAGAGGGCAAACGAACTGCCTTGTTGAGGATGCTAAGTTCGAGGGAGGAGTATATTTTAGGAAACAAGAGAGGAGACAGACATTCGTGCTTTGTTGAAAAATGACCCAATAAGAAAGATCGATTGAAAGTTCGTTATGATAAAAGGTATCGTGGGAAGTTGTTAAACTCTCAAAGAAACCCCGTAGTAAGTATAGTGTTGATTAATTCCCACTTAAGCCATGAGGCGTTATGCTGCCAAAATCTACCGAGATTTAGGATTGGAAACCCTGAAATTTCAAACCTTGTAGCGACGTTAATTGCGTCGAGGAGACCCCCTTGTTGGTCTGCTTGCGTCTAGTTGCACGCAATTGTACTTGTACCCTGCCAGCAATTGTAGTGTTTTCACCTTGAGCGTACACCACCGAGCATGCTTACGCATGCAAGGGGGTTTTCTAGGGAAGCGTGAGAAAATTTTTGATATTTCGTGTCATAACCACATGACAGATGTGGCTATGACACGTGTGATGCGTGTTGTGACCACATGGAAAATGTGGGCATGACATTTGGTATCAGAGCCAGGTTTAAACACTGGGCATATTTGGGCACGTTATTATTCCGCAACTTTGATTAATTAGTCTCTACCTTGTTTTGTAGGATGCCTCCCCGACGTGTTCGACGAGCGCGATCACGCCACACAGCATCTGTCGAGGTGCACAGCGATTCCTCAGCCGAGGGACGGGCACCTGCAGTTACAGCACCACCACCAGCACAACCTGTACCACAAGCACCACTAGTACCACAGGTACCACCAGTATTGGATATAGGACCACAGATCTTACAGGCACTGCAGGCTATGTTAGAGAGGTTACCGCCAGTGATTCCTGAGCCACGTAGGGAGCCACGTGCCGAGTCACGTATTGAGCCACTTGAGGAGCCCCGCGTTGATCCACTAGAGGTGCCACGTGTGGATCCTTTCATTGAGATCCCCGACACAACAGTAGAGGAGGTAGGGTCAGCCTCCCGTGCACGGAGCAGGAGTCCTCCGAGACCTTTGAGACAAGATGAGACCCAGAGGGCAGAACAGGTACATCATGGATTATATGAGGATGGGGTGGAAGAGCCAGTTGTGGGACTTAGAGACAAAGGGGACCCCATTAGAGATCTACTTAGGCTCAACCCACCCACTTTCACAGGTACTATAGAGGGAGCTGTGGCCGAGGCTTGGCTGATTAGTTTAGACAGGTGTTTCGCGTTGCGACCATATGGAAGCAACACGAAAGCATGAGTGGCAGTCCATCTTCTTAGGGATGCAGCAGCTACCTAGTGGCGCACTGAGGAGTGCAAGCGCCAACTTTTCGTGGATACACTCACATGGGACATCTTCATAGAGCGCTTTAATGCGCGATATTTGTCAGAACATTACAGACAGCGCAGGATTGATGAGTTCCATGATTTACAGCAGAGGGGACTCACTGTTACTCAGTATGAGAGCCGATTCATTGAGCTTTCTCGTTACGCGGAGTACCTCCATGATGAGAAAATCTTAATACACAAATTCATCAGATTGCTGAATCACGGGATAGCAGGACCAGTTCGTATGGCAGATCCCCAGACCATGAGCGAGGCTGTTGAAAAGGCCCTTATAGCAGAGGAAATCTAGGGACGAGGGCAGAATTCACGTCCGCAGTATCAAGATCGTAATCCCCAACAACAACAAAACTTTCGAAGGCCTCAAAACACAACACAGAGAGGAGGATATAACTCTTCATCATTACCTCCTAGGCCTCCACAGCAGCAGCAACATCAGCAAAAATCTAAATTCCAACAGAGGGGTTAGGGTGGACAGAACCGTGGTTGGCAGCAGTAGGATTCACGCAGAGATCAGAGATAGCAGGGTTCATCGGCAAGACCTGCGAGGTCCCAGCAGTCTTACAGAGGCTCACAGGGGTCCACTGGATGGACTGGGCAACAACAATCGGGTAGAACACAGTCAGGGCAGTTACAGGCTAGAGGACCGTGTTATGTGTGTGGTGGGGCAGGGCATCTGGCTAGAGAGAGCCCGCAAGGATTTACAGCTGGGGGACAGCCCCGATCAGGAGGATCTGAGCAGACCGTAGGTGACGTGGGCAGATCCCACCACATGTTTGCAGCGGTTGATAACCACCAGGTCGATTTCCAGGCCTCAGTCATCGAGGCAGCAGGTACGATTGGAGACTTCCCCATCTCTATCCTTTTTGACTCGGGAGCTACTGACTCCTTTTTGTCTACATCGTTAGTGGAGCGTTGCAGGCTGGTGGCTTCTAGGAAAGATTTAGGTGGGAGGTTGAGTTGGCCTCTAGGGCTAGGATGTCAGTAGATACCTTGGTTAAAGACTGTGAGATCACATTAGGATCATTCACTACATCATGTGACCTTAGGGTTATGCCATTAGGATCCTACGGTGTAGTTCTGGGTATGGATTGGCTTGCAGCACATAGAGCCAAGCTTGATTGTCGCCAGAGGACGATTAGCTGTTTAGACGATCATGGTTCACCGGTTGAGATAGTGGGCATTCAAAAGCCCACGGTTGTTCATATGATATCCGCTCAGCAGCTTAAGTGTTGTATGCGGAAGGGATGTCAGATGTTTGCCATTACGGTCAGTGATAGAGCAGAGGATGAACCTGAGGCTACTTTAGATGATCACCCTTTCCTTAGAGAGTTTGCCGACGTATTTCCGCCAGAATTACTAGGGATGCCACCACGCAGAGAAGTGGACTTCCACATCGACTTAGTGCCGGGTGTAGAACCGATATCTTGTGCACCCTATAGGATGACTACACATGAACTCACTAAACTTAAGCTACAGTTAGAGGAATTAATTGAGAAGGGGCACATCCGACCTAGCGTTTCACCATGGGGCGCACCGGTTATCTTCGTGAAGAAGAAGGATGGGTCTCTTCGATTATGCATGGACTACAGACAGTTGAACAAGGTGACAGTGAAGAACCGTTATCCTCTGCCTAGGATTGACAACCTTTTTGATCAGATGCAGGGAGCCAGAGTGTTCTCGAAAATCAATCTAAAATTTGGGTATCACCAATTGTGCATCATAGAGGCAGATATTCATAAGACTGCTTTTCGAACCAGATATGGCCATTACGAATTCACAGTGGTACCCTTCGGGTTGACGAACGCACCTGTAGTGTTCATGAGTCTCATGAACGGGGTGTTCCGTACTTACCTAGATCGGTTCGTGATAATATTTCTGGACGATATTTTGATTTATTCGCGGACCGAGGAAGAACATGTGGAGCACTTGCGTCAAGTTTTGCAGCGATTACGAGAGCAGCAACTTTATGGCAACTTGGCGAAGTGTGCCTTCTTCAGGACAGAGGTGCAATATTTGGGCACATTTTATCAGGTGATGGCATCTCCGTAGATCCATCTAAAATCAGAGCAATTCAGGAGTGCCCGGCACCCACCAATGTGATAGAGGTTAGAAGCTTTATGGGGTTAGCCAGGTATTATCGTCGGTTTGTCGAGGGCTTTTCCAGGATAGCACATCCCATCACTTCCCTGCAGCGAAAAGGGAAGGGTTTCATTTGGACCGAGCAGTGTGAAAAGGCCTTTGGAGTCCTTAAGGAGCATCTTACTAGTGCTCCTATTTCAGCAGTTCCAGATCCTGCAGAGGAGTTTGTTGTTTGCACAGATGCATCATTAGAGGGTTTGGGAGCCGTGCTTATGCAGGGTGGTAGAGCAATTGCATACGAGTCGCGAAAACTGAAGACACATGAGTTAAACTACCCTACTCACGACTTGGAGCTCGCAGCAGTTATTCATGCCCTGGTCTGCTGGAGACACTTCCTCTTAGGTCGACGCTTTGAACTCCATTCGGATCATCATAGTTTGCAGTATATTTTTACACAGCCAAACTTGAACGCCCGCCAACGGCGTTGGATGGAATTCCTATGCGATTACGACTTTGATGTCCACTACATCAAAGGGAAGGAGAACGTGGTCGCTGATGCTTTGAGTCGAAGGCGCCACGAGATCCTGACCCTGACTTTGAGGGTGGACTTGAGGGATCGCATCTTACAGCATCTGCCGGAGGACGAGTGGTTTCTTGAGGTGCAGCAGGCAATTCTAAAGCAGAGGACCCTTGAGGGCAAATTCGTAGGATATACCCTTGAGTCTGATGGTTTGCTTAGACATCAACAACGCATCTATGTACCGCACGCGGGTAATCTACGTACCATTATTCTATCGGAGGCTCATAGAGCACCCTACGCAGCACACCTAGGAGTGAAGAAAATGCATGTTGACTTACGACAGTTTTATCATTGGGCTGGGATGAGGCGTGACATTGCAGATTATGTTGCTCGTTGCCTAGAATGTCAGAGGGTTAAGGCCGAACATCAGCGTCCAGCAGGACTGTTGTACCCTCACGAGATACCTAAATGGAAATGGGACACCATTTCTATGGATTTTATCGTTGGTCTACCTATGTCATCACGTCACCATGATGCTATTATGGTGACAGTTGACAAGCTGACCAAAGTGGCGCATTTTTCACTGATATGCACAACATACAATGCACCATCAGTGGCAAAGGTGTTTCTTGATCAGATTGTTAGACTTCATGGGGTACCTCACTGCATTATATCTGACAGAGACTCCGTATTTACTTCATCGTTCTGGAAAGCCTTACATCAGGCGTTGGGCACACAGCTCAACTTCAGTTCAGCCTATCATCTGGAGACCGACGGACAAACAGAGAGAGTTAACCAGGTGTTAGAAGACATGCTTCGCATGTATGTTATGGACCATCAGTCTAGATGGGAGGAGTATCTATATCTAGTTGAGTTCGCCTACAATAATGGGCATCACAGCTCGTTGGGTATGCCTCCTTTCCAGGCTTTATATGGCAGACCATGCAGAACACCATTGAGTTGGGATCGGATAGAGGACAGAACGGCCATTGGTCCAGAGATAGTTCAGAATATGGAATAGCAGGTCAAACAGATTAGACAGAGACTTCAGGAAGCACAAGACAGGCAGAAGAAGTATGTCGATGCTAAGAGGATAGACCGAAGCTTCTCTGTGGGGGAAAGAGTATTTTTGAGAGTGCGACCGCACAAGAGTCCAATCCGTTACGGGAAGGGCTCTAAGCTCGCACCTCAATTTGTAGGACCTTTTGAGATCTTGGAGTGGATAGGACCTGTAGCCTATCGTCTAGCCTTGCCACCTAGCCTGTCACGTATCCACGATGTATTTCATGTCTCAGTTTTACGTCAATATATTTCTGACTTATCTCACGTGTTGGATTGGAGTGCTCTTCAGGTAGAGGCAGACGGACAGCTGGCGTTGGAGCGAATTCGCATATTGGCTCGTCAGACGCTGGCCCTTCGAGGTCGAGAGCTGGACCAGGTTAGGGTCCAGTGGGACCTATATGATGAAGTCACAGCAACTTGGGAAGATGCAGAGAGACTGAAGACCCTTTATCCTCACCTTTTTGACGACTTCCAGGAGGAAGTACAGTCTTAGGGGGAGAGGATGTGAGGACCACCCTTTTTACTTCTGTTCTTATGACTATATACATTACTGTTATTGATACTTTTTATATTTGTGGGATAGCAGTTCCCGGATTTGTCAAACTATTAAACTTTATTATGATTACGGAAAAACTAATTGGGTGATGTTTGGATAAGTTTACATTTTAGAAAAGTTAATTAGGTGATGATGGAAAATTTGTAATATGATTTCATTTATGCTAATTAGAACTATGTCATGATAATGCATTTTTTTTTTAGTTGCTTTGGCTATGATGATTATATGTGAAATTGATCTTGTCATTTAGTGTGCAGGATTTACTAATCAAACCACAGATTTCGGAGATCATTCCGCACCTTGTTATTGTTATTCCCTGTTAAGCAGATCTGGCTCCACGAGGAACCAAGATCATTCTGTGTTTGATATGATGTTGTAATGTGGTCTTTCATAAGGTCGAGTGGGTTAGGTTACCCTCTTGTAACACTATATTATGAGTTGTGTTGTAAAAAGATTGAATTTGAATTTCTTTCTTTTATTTAAATCTTTGAGGCCTTTTCTTGTGCTTTACCTTGACCATGGGTGTCCTGAATGGGTTAAAGTTGACCCTGGGTTATACCCCATGGGTCCAGGGCCCCATTTGGCATGGGTAACCCTTGAGTAACCTCCATCTAGTCATCTTAACTTCCCCCTGAAGTTAAGTGGCAAAAATTGGAGGTATGGGGGGGACATGATGGGTTGTACCAACACCCAACCCATCCCTCTTCAATTCCCAAGGTAAGAGATGACTACAAACCCATCCATTATTGAGGGATTGACTTGAAGTCACCCTCACCATTAGTGAGATTCCCCATGAGTTGTGGGGTCATCCATCATGAAGGAAGGAAGAAGAGGCATGGGTCACCTGTCTTTTCCTCCTTTAACTCCTTTTATTTCTCCCATGCGTAAGAGAAATGACATGAGGAGAGGGATAAGGAGTACTCTAGGGATGGGTGAGTGACATAAGCCAACACTCATCCCTTGGGACATAATAGTGGTTTTGGGAAGAGTGAGGAGGTGACAAGTGTCACCTCCCCATTCCTCTAAACTGAAAGGATTTGGGGTTATTTGAATTCCATTTTGGGATGGGAAGGGAGTTAGTTGAATTTTTGGGGTGTTTTATTTTTATTGACAAAATAAGAAGGTTAGCTTTTGGGGAGAGGGAAAGGAAGAGGGAGTTGGTGGCTAAGGTTGGAAGAGATCTCAGTGGAGCTCTACAACAGTTTCATTCCAGAAGGGCTTTGTAAGGTTGGTTTGGTTTTACCTTTCTTTCGTATATCTGAATGTTGTATGAAAAGTGTGTGAAAGATGTTATTTGTTTGTGTTTTAGATTTGTTTCTGTGGGATCTGTTGTCGGGTTGTTGACAGAGCTTCCCCCACTTGGGAGAAATGCTCATCAAGTTTGGGGTAGGGGAGGAGTGAACCTCCTCGGGTGCATACCTGGTTTCTTCTTTTGGGATGTTGAAAGCCTTGAGGGCTTGTATTTGTGACTGGTTCTTTGGCTTGAGAGTCAAATACAGATTTCTTGAAAATTTGTGATCAAACTTGGTTTGAGGCCAAGAGAAATTGTGTTGGTTAAATTATCTGTAAGGGTGACACTCTGGAGTCGAGTGTGTCCACTCTCCTGCCCCTTGTAAAGCTCACTGTTGTTGAGTTTTCGTGTTGTGTAATTTACCCACGGGTGCTTGTGTGTTTTGGGTTTGTTGTTGTTCTCTGTTGTGAAGTGGATTGCTTGAATTTCCAGGTGTGAGTATGGTCTCCCTAGCTCGGGGGTGACCCTCTTGCGGGTCTACGGTAGGGAGGAGAGCTAGATGAGTGGTGTTTTCTTCTTTGTTTGTCTTTGATACGCAGGTATCCTCTTGAAGCTTATGGTTGGGACTGGAGGAGTGCTATATTTAGAGAAAAAAAATTTCATTCTTGCTATAAGAAGAGTTTGGTTCATTGAGTTACCTCCTGTTTAAGTTCATTATGGAGGGATTCTCTCCCTCTGAAGTTGTAACAGATTATTGTCTGGGAAGGAGAGAAATTCTTCCCTTCAGTATTGTTGTGGAGTATGGTCCTTCAATTATATTATCAAGTTGCAAAGTTAAGTTTCTGTTATTGGAAAATTTGGTGAAATTAATAGTTATTTGTAAATTTTATGAAGATTGTAACATTGTTAGTATATTGAAATAGCACTTAGGCTAAAAGGAATTATGACTTACATTGTTTATGGAAATGATGTTTATCTTGCTTATTGCTATGAAAGGAAATTGTGGTTTGAAAATTAAATTAGATCAGGAAGGAGAACAAATTTTAATTATCCTCGTATGTAGATTTCAGAATATTGTTACGTTTTGGTGATGCATTGAAATTGCAATTTATCATAGATTTATTCATTCATTTTAAATTATTCGTTCATTGTAAAGTTAATTCGTTATTTAACTTACAAATTACTTGTTACCATAGAATAATCCCGTAAAGATTATTTGGTGAATCAGTGAGTTAAACGAATTGAATAAAGAGGAATGTAGATATAAATATATATATATATATATATATATATATATTAACTATAAATTTTGCATTGTGTATATTACATTAAATTACGGAATTAACTTATGGATACAAAATGAAATTTAAATGAAAATAAATATACAAAAAAAATTTGTATTCGTTGTGTTCTGTTTTTTTTTTAATATTTATATTACAGAGAGGATTAAAAGATTTAATTGATAATAAATGAATGTAAATAGGGGTGGGGGTTTGAACCCCCACCGCAATAGTTATGAAAGGGTGTGGGAGGGGCGGAGCCCCCACCCACACCCCACGTAGTGGGATGTGGGTGGGAGCTCCGCCCCTCCCACACCCCCGCCAATCCAAAACCCCGCGGGCACCACTCCCGCGATACCCACACCCCCGCCACCAAACGGACACCCCGCGGCCAGCTAAGCCGTGAACCCTCGGCTATTCCCTTCACGGCCGCTGCGCCCCCCTCGCTCCGCCCTCCGCCGTAGTCTCTGTGGCCGCTGCGCCACCACGACTCTGCCACCTCCGCCCATCACCCTTCACACCATCACCACTGCCATCCGCGCCTCCACCTCTGCGTTCGGCCTCCCCTTTGTTCACTGCGCCCTCCGCCCATGGATGCCGCCGCTCCCCCTACCCTCTGCCCTACACAAAACCAAAAAAAAAAAAAGAGGTTCTCAGTTAGGGTTTTTTTTTTAGTGTTAAACAAAACAATCATATAAACTATTTTTTTATAAAGAGGAGAGCCTCTTATATAATATACAATGGATTATAAATGTAAATATATAAATATATAAATAAATAAATATATATATATATATAAATATCTATTTTATTAAAAATAAAAGAATAACAATTGAAATAATAACAACAGTAATAATAATAGAATAAATTAACAAAATAAACTAACAACAGTAAGAATAATATTAGTATTAATAACAACAAAATAAAAATATTTGTATATATATTTATTTATGTATGTATATAATCCATATATATATGTAAATAGATACATACATATATTAATTAATTGTTAAGACTTTCAGAGAGGCCATTTGTTTTCTCCTTACAATAATAAGAGAAAATAAAATTATAATTTAAAGAGGGCAGAAAGGAATATACTATAATACTCCGGGAAGAGTTTCTCGGAAGTTTCAACTATCAACGAAATTTAATAACCAGGAAAATGAAGAGGAAAATTATGCGTCACGTTGTTTAAAAGATCACTGGAAATAAACTTAAGAAGCCATCACAGACATTCCATGTGAGGCCATTTTAATCTCAACTGTAGTTAGTAAACGTCCAGAGGAGAAAACCTGCAAGAGAGTAAGAAGAAGAAAAACTAACATTGGAAAACACAGAGGAGAAAATGCGCGGCATTTCCCTCATGGGATAAGAGAACTAAGTTGATGGATCCTTCCGCTAAATTTGCTTAGGAACAAGAGTAATTAATACAAACATAGAGGAGAAACCTAGATCAGGGAAAACTAGGAGACTGAGTCCAGCGAAGTAGTAAACCAACCTATGTGACCTAGACCATCCGGAAGTTAGAAATCATGTTAATAATAGATACAGTGATAACCCTGATTGATGTAGAATATGAAGAAAGGTCCGGATAAACATAAAGAAAACGTAGAAACTAAAAGAGAGAGACCGAAATATAAACAAACTAAATTTCAGAGAAATAGTTAAGGTGTGCGTGATAGAAATAGAATCAAAATTAAGATCCAGAGAAACGGAAGAGAGGGCAAACGAACTGCCTTGTTGAGGATGCTAAGTTCGAGGGAGGAGTATATTTCAGGAAACAAGAGAGGAGACAGACATTCGTGCTTTGTTGAAAAATGACCCAATAAGAAAGATCGATTGAAAGTTCGTTATGATAAAAGGTATCGTGGGAAGTTGTTAAACTCTCAGAGAAACCCCGTAGGAAGTATAGTGTTGATTAATTCCCACTTAAGCTGTGAGGCGTTATGCTGCCAAAATCTACCGAGATTTAGGATTGGAAACCCTGAAATTTCAAACCTTGTAGCAACGTTAACTGCGTCGAGGAGACCCCCTTGTTGGTCTGCTTGCGTCTGGTTGCACGCAATTGTACTTGTACCCCGCTGACAACTGTAGTGTTTTCGCCTTGAGCGTACACCACCGAGCATGCTTATGCATGCGAGGGGGTTTTCTAGGGAAGCGTGAGAAAATTTTTGATATTTTCTGTCATAACCACATGACAGATGTGGCTATGACACGTGTGATGCGTGTTGTGACCACATGGAAAATGTGGGCATGACAATATCCACAATCATTTCATGAAGCATCAGATATTGCTGAGTGGGATTCAGCAATGGAGGAAGAGTACAACTCTTTGATTCAAAACAAAACTTCAGATCTTGTTCCACTTCCTAAGGGAAGAAAAATGGTTCAGTGTGTTGGTTTTCTTTCCAAATCGGCAGAGGGTTTGCCAGTTCCAATGCACAGGAAGATTCAGCCAACAAATACAGGAGGTTGCGTGAGCTACCTCCCCTTCACTTTTGGTTCTGCCGCACCAAGGGGGGTATCCCTATAGCTAAAGATTTAACATTTGACTCACCCAATGACACAAAGATTTAGCTTTACAATAACAGGCAGAATACTCTCATGTATGGACCAAGATTTGTGTGATAAATCACAAGGTTGGCAACTTTCTTGGACATATCTAGCTAGTTAGGGATGAGAGTATGCAGGGGTCCTAATCCTACACCTACAAACTACTAGGTTGGAAAATGGAATGATGGATTTTATGTTTGGATGCAAGACAGGGAGGTTTTGGATCATAACTACTACACAAGAAGCAAACTGGTGCCTATCTCAGGGCAAGGAGTCAACTAGACATATACAAGAGAATGGTTTGCAACTGGCATTTGAGTTTCAAGGGGTTAGGATTGGTATTTTCCTTACAAACACCACCCAAGGATAAGTATTTAATTGTCTCTACTTACAAACATCCTTGTTGATATACAACCTTCTCCATACTTGACCTAAAACAGTTTAATCCACTCCTTGAATGGAAGTTAGAGATCAAGCATGTGATACAAAAATCTATATCCTAGAATCTGAGAAACCCTTAGCAACCAGATTCAAAAGAAGAAAATGCATACAACAAATGGAGACAGACAGATAAACACATGCAATAATGCATTTTTCATATAAAATGACATGAAACTGAACATATGTGCAACTTACATTCAAGATGCAACACATAAACTCCAACAGAGATAAAACAGCCAAGAAAGGCTTTGTTCTTCATTATTTTTCCCCCAAAAATGCTCAAGTCTTCAACAACCTAAAATGAGTAACACAGTCTACTTATAAAGCAAGAACCTGTACTCAACAATAATTACATGGCACTTCAAAATTCCTACCAGATACACTGCACCAAGAATGGCGCCCAAATCATTCAATGCAGCAGCAAGAAACAAAGGAAAGAGCAGGTGGAATCAGGATACGAGCCGCCGACTGAAGGTTTTCTTCATTAATCAGGTAGCTGGCCGGTCAATCAGACCCATATCTCTGCAAACCTACCATTAATGGCATACCAACTGACGGCCATCTAAAAAGCAGCAGCTGCGTGCATCTAAAATTTCCCCCCCTAAAAATAGCTGCATATACAAAGAAAAATCCCTTGCTGCTGGAAAGTTTGAAACTGTCCGTCGATTTGCATTCCTCCGCTGAGATCAACGGTGCCAAAACACTCTGAAAATTCACCCACCTATGAGATCACGCCACGTAGGTGCCTCTTGCTTTGATCGCTGACTTACATTTTGCCTTTTCTGCCACCTTTGCCCTTTTTGCCTTGTATATGCAAAAGAACATGCATATACAAAGAACCGCCTGCATACAAAGCACGGACCCCAAATGTTTATAAAACAAATTGAAATCGCACCTGGGTCCCGCCTTGTACATTTCTCTTTGCATATCTTCTTTGTATATTACAGATACAAACGCAATATACATTCTACGGATTTCAAATTTTTATGAAGCATTTTGAAATTGCTTTGAAATCTAGCTTGTGTCTAACTCCCTTTGTATATCGGCATATACAATGCCATATACATGTAAGCCATGGATGCCAGCCACTTTATCAATCAGATTAGAACAATTTTCAATTTCGGGCCCTGTATCTTCAATCTTTGCATGTCGGCTTGCATATCACATTATACAAATGCAATACATACAATGCGGACCCCAAATGTTTATAAAATACGTTTGAAGTCTCCATCGGGTCTGGGCGTTGTATGTTGCCACCTTGTATAAAACCAATGTACATCGCATATACAATGTGAACATACAATCAAAACATACATACAAACAACGGATTTCAAATTTTTAGGAACCGTAATGTATGCTCACTTCAGATCCAGCTTGTATATTTGTGAATGCATATTTGATTGTATGTGCGAACATACAATCACAAAAATATGCAATTAGTGGGCCCCACCTTTTGTATATCGGCCCTTTGCACTTTTCACTTTGCATATGGCGAATGTATATTGCATATACATTCTGCTTTGTATACTTGCATGCATCGGCCAATGTATCTTTTCATTGTATGTGGCAAATGTATATTTTCCTTGTACACCACCCCTTTGTATGTCCGGACATACATTCATCTTTGCACATGCATCGGCCGTCGGGGAGAGTTAAGACTTGGCTGCCGATATGCATTGTCTGGCCAATGACCCTTTTACTATAGCGAATGCATGTCGGCCTCGTACATTTCCTCTTGTATGTTGGCTTGCATCTTTGCAATGTATATTTCCCTTGCACATTTCCAATGTATCCTTCCATTGTATGTCTGAACATACAACACAAAATATACATGCAACCCGATATACAAGCACAGAATATTCTCAGAATCTGTGATAGATTCCTCAATGTATATGGACCTTTTTTAAGCCTGATGTGCATACAAAATGCATACAACCATTTTTTCACCACCCTTAAAGGCCGATTGAAAATTCTGCAAGCCTACCAATGTATAACTGCACTTGTACATACAAAACCCCTTTGTATATACAAAGATACATGCATGCAACCAATTTTTTTTGCAATTTTCAACTGGGAAGGCTGAAAGATAGAATTTTTTGGATTTTTATGAAGGGGCCTGCAGATTTAAATGCTTGAAACCTGAATATTCATGTAGGCACCAACACTGGCTCTATCTGGGGATGCAAGCCTCTTGCAAGCATGGCGAGAACTTCAGATCTCTGGGATGCAGACCAGTCCCTATCCATTGGGCAACAGAGTTGAACACTGCACCAACCTGCATCATAGATCACATTTTCAAACACTATTTTGGCAGCCTCGGGCAGCCAAAAATGAAAAACCATAATTTTCTTTTGTCAAATGCCTGATTCAAAACTGAATAACCCCAACCACAACTAAAAAATCTGACAAAAAATGCCCACAAGCTGATCTTGTCAATTACATACTCCACCATTTTTGAAAACTCACCTCTGTCAGTATTACCTGTCACTCTGCATCTCACAATCAGACACATAACCATACATACTAGAATATCTTTTGGCATTAGGCAACATATGTATGTTATATACCTCAAACGGTAAATCATATTGCTCTTGGCATTCCTCATCATCTACCTGGCTGTTGCACATTACTAGGCACTCATCCAGCTGATCCATAAACTCAAAACACTCAAAAATATGAGACCTCCAATATCATTTATATCACTTATTGACATTGAAAACAAATCCTGATCCACACACCCATAGTTGCACATGTCTGAACCAATTGATGATGAACATTCATTATCTACAGTTTGCATATCCATATTATCTTTACAAGAGCTGAAGATATCTGATTCTGACTCATATGTCCCCTCTTCACAAACTGATGCAGCACCTATGTCAGTAGTTTCTTCATATTCATCATCATCCTCAAAAAGAGGATTAATTCTGCACCAATGAAGGTGATGACTCACAATGTTCAATGCATCTAATGGCTCATCACAAAGGGGATTCATACTCATTGCAAAGGTCTCTATTTTTTCTTCATGACAATCCATCTCTTTTTCATCATTATCAAACCTAGAGTCATAAGAAGAACAAACCTAATCCATGAGCTGATCATGGATATCATTCTTATCATCTGATTGCCCCACATACAAGATTTCTACTACTTCAACGCAATCTGAAGGTGAACTATCTATATCACTTTCTAGCCCTCTAATGCTTCCTGATGAAACTGATATTGACTGTTGCCTCCACATGATCACAACTATGCATAACTGGATCATTTAAACATGAATGCTCTTTGCTGAGAACTGGCATATTAATATCACTTGAAAAATCATTATTATCAACTTCATTTGCTAGGCAAATCAGGGCATCCTCCTTCATGGCAGAGTCAACATTTGATTGGAATGATGCATAAACAGGGATTATAAGGGTGTGAGTGCTTTGACATTCAATTTCAATACATAAATTATATCTTTCATCAACATTAGGGACCACAGGGCAGCAAAAATTTTCAGAGAAATAACCCTTTTGAATTCCATGCCTCCAGTTGTTTTCAATGTCCATTGCAAACTGATGTGCCTGATGCAATGTGGTGGGCTCCTTATCTCTCAATCTATAGCTCATTTTCTTATCAAATGCTCCCAAATAGACAACTAGGCACAATGCATCATTAGGCCTCATGCATTCTGGAATTCTTTTTTCAATGCCTTCATAAATCTGAGGTTAAAGGCTGGAATTAACTCATCTTTTTCAATATGGATATACATAAAATCACTAATAACTGCATATTCAGAAATTCTTTCACCATATTGTTCTAGAAATACAGATTTAAATTCTTGCCAAGAGCTTACAGAGTAAGCTGGAAGATAGGAGAACCAGTCCCTTGCATCTTCATCGAGAGATTAAACAAACAATCTTATAACTACATCTTCATGGTCAATTGCAAAATCATCTATCACATTTATAAACTGCTGCAAGTGTCTCTCAGTTGATTAATCCTTTACACCATTGAATTTAGGCAAATACTTTCTGATTTTAGATGGCAAAGCATTTGGATAACCACAAATGCCACTGAAATTTATGGGCCTATATCTGTCAATGCTAAAACTTCTTCCATTACATGGTTGGGATTGATCATTACACATTATTGCATTTGACACCTCACAAGGGTGCATGGGCTGATAATACATTTTTGTGTGTTTTTGCAATCCTCTTCTCAACTCAGATTTTCAATCAAAAATGACTTTAGGCCCTTAAAATACAAACTGCTATTTCAATTTTCCTAAAGTCCTCTAAATGAGTCTTTTCAACAACATTGCATACTTCACTTAAAAATATAAACTATATGCTCAACAAAAACCAAAGCATGCAAGTTTCACCAACATTTCCCTTTTAACCAGTGCTATTTCACCAAATAAGGAATCTTTTTTTTTTACAATTTATACAAATACCTGGATATGTTGTAGCTGTTGATAGGTTCATTCAACAGAGTCGCCACCTCCCTGGCAGAGGAATGAGCTTCACATAGCATGAAGCTGAAAATTCATTTCTTTTGTTTCTGGGTTCTCCAACAGCAGAGTCACATAAAACTTTAAATTTGCTGCAACAAGGCACTTCCAAGTCTGATTCTTCAATCTTTTAGACTCAAACTTCCATGGATATGACAATACATCCCCAGCAGAGTCACCATTTTGTTGGTGACTCAGATGGGTAGGACTTTACCAAAGATTCCTAGATAATACATTTAATCACATCCCTAGCAGAGTCACCATTTTGTTGGTTTTCTTTCCGAATCAGCAGAGGGTTTGCCAGTTTCAATGCACAGGCAGATTCGGCCAACAAATACAGGAGGTTGCATGAGCTACCTCCCCTTCACTTCTGGTTCTACCGCACCAGGGGGGTATCCCTATAGCTAAAGATTTAACATTTGACTCACCCAATGACACAAAGATTTAGCTTTACAATAATAGGTAGAATACTCTCATGTATGGACCAAGATTTGTGTGATAAATCACAAGGTTGGCAACTTTCTTGGACATATCTGGCTAGTTAGGGATGAGAGTATGCAGGGGTCCTAATCCTACACCTACAAAGTACCAAGTTGGAAAATGGAATGATGGATTTTATGTTTGGATGCAAGACAGGGAGGTTTTGGATCATAACTACTACACAAGAAGCAAACTGGTGCCTATCTCAAGGCAAGGAGTCAACTAGACATATACAAGAGAATGGTTTGCAACTGGCATTCAAGTTTCAAGGGGTTAGGATTGGTATTTGCCTTACAAACACCACCCAAGGATAAGTATTTAACTATCTCTACTTACAAACATCCTTGCTGATATACAACCTTCTCCATACTTGACCTAAAACAGTTTAATCCACTCCTTGAATGGAAGTTAGAGATCAAGCATGTGATACAAAAATCTATATCCTAGAATCTGAGAAACCCTTAGCAACCAGATTCAAAAGAAGAAAATGCATACAACAAATGGAGACAGATAGATAAACACATGCAATAATGTATTTTTCATATAAAATGACATGAAACTGAACATATGTGCAACCTACATTCAAGATGCAACACATAAACTCCAACAAAGATAAAACAACCAAGAAAGGCTTTGTTCTTCGTTATTTTTCCCCCAAAAATGCTCAAGTCTTCAACAACCTAAAATGAGTAACACAGTATGCTTATAAAGCAAGAACCTGTACTCAGCAATAATTACATGGCACTTCAAAATTCCTGCCAGATACACTGCACCAAGAATGGCACCCAAATCATTCAATGCAGCAGCAAGAAACAGAGGAAAGAGCAACTGGAATCAGGATACGAGCTGCCGACTGAAGGTTTTCTTCATTAATCAGGTAGCTGACTGGTCAATCAGACCCATATCTCTGTGAACCTACCATTAATGGCATACCAACTGACAGCCATCTGAAAAGCAGCAGCTGCGTGCATCTAAAATTTTACCCCCTAAAAATAAATGCATATACAAAGAAAAATCCCTCGCTGCTGGAAAGTTTGAAACTAGCTGTCGATTTGCATTCCTCTGCCGAGATCAACGGCGCCAAAACACTCTGAAAAGTCACCCACCTATGAGATCGTGCCACGTAGGTGCCTCTTGCTTCCATCGCTGACTTATATTTTGCCTTTTCCGCCACCTTTGCCCTTTTCACCTTGTATATGCAAAAGAACATGCATATACAAAGAACCGCTTGCATACAAAGTGCGGACTCCAATGTTTATAAAACAAATTGAAATTGCACCCGGGTCCCGCCTTGTACATTTCTCTTTGCATATCTTCTTTGTATATTACAGATACAAACACAATATACATTCTGCGGATTTCAAATTTTTATGAAGCATTTTGAAATTGCTTTGAAATCTAGCTTGTGTCTAACTCCCTTTGTATATTGGCATATACGATGCCATATACATGCAAGCCGCGGACACCAACCACTTTATCAATCAGATTAGAACAATTTTCAAATCCGGGCCCTGTATCTTAAATCTTTGCATGTCGGCTTGCATATCACATTATACAAATGCAATACATACAATGCGGACCCCAAATGTTTATGAAATACTTTTGAAGTCTCCATTGGGTCCAGGCATTGTACGTTGCCGCCTTGTATAAAACCAATATACGTCGCATATACAATGTGAACATACAATCAAAACATACATACAAACAACGGATTTCAAATTTTTATAAACCGTAATGTATGCTCACTTCAGATCTGGCTTGTATATTTGCGAATGCATATTTGATTGTATGTGTGAACATACAATCGTAAAAATATGCAATCGGTGGGCCCCACCTTTTGTATATCAGCCCTTTGTACTTTTCACCTTGCATATGGCGAATGTATATTGCATATACATTCTGCTTTGTATACTTGCATGCATCAGCCAATGTATCTTTCTGTTGTATGTGGCAAATGTATATTTGCCTTGTACACCACCCCTTTGTATGTCCGAACATACATTCATCTTTGCACATGCATCGGCCGTCGGGGAGAGTTTAGACTTGGCTGCCGATATGCATTGTCTAGCCAATGACCCTTTCACTGTAGCAAATGCATGTCAGCCTCGTACATTTCCTCTTGTATGTTGGCTTGCATCTTTGCAATGTATATTTCCCTTGCACATTTCCAATGTATCATTCCATTGTATGTCTGAACATACAACACGAAATATACATGCAACCCAATATACAAGCACATAATATTCTCAGAATCTGCGATAGATTCCTCAATGTATATGCACCTTTTTTAAGCCCGATATGCATACAAAATGCATACAACCATTTTTTCACCACCCTCAAAGGCCGATTGAAAATTCTGCAAGCCTGCCAATGTATAACTGCACTTGTACATACAAAACCCCTTTGTATATACAAAGATACATGCATGCAACCAAATTTTTTTGCAATTTTCAACTGGGAAGGCCGAAAGACAAATTTTTTTGGATTTTTATGAAGGGCCCTGCAAATTTAAATGTTTGAAACCTGAATATTCATGCAGGCACCAACACGGTGTAAGTGGATCTATCAGACCAAATTTGCAGCGAATGGATCAGTTGACAAGTTCAAAGCACGGCTTGTGGCTAAAGGTTTCTCTCAGGTTCCTGGTATTGACTATAATGAGACCTTTGCCCCCATTGCCAAGATGAACTCCATTTGCTTGATACTTGCTCTTGCTGCAGCTCATGGTTGCGATGTACATCAGATAGATGTGAAGAGTGCATTTCTTCATGGGGATCTTCATGAGGAGATTTACATGGAGCAGCCATAGGGGTTCGTTCAGGATTCTTCACTGGTTTGCAGACTGAGGAAGTCTCTCTATGGCCTCAAACAAGCCCCATGGGCTCGGTATGCCAAGATGGACTCCTTTCTTCTCTCAGTTGGGTTCTCTCGATGCCACTCAGATCCAAATGTCTACATCTTGAGACAGGAGGATGCTCTTCTTTTTTTGGCTCTCTATGTTGATGACTTGATTGTCACTGGGAGCACTTCATCCATCATTGCAAGTGTCAAGACTTCTCTACATGACAGGTTTGCCATGACTGACTTGGGCCTCTTGCACTATTTTCTCAGGATTGAGATCACTCAGACCTCTTCTGGGATCTCTCTTGTGCAGCCCAAGTATGCTCTTGATCTTTTGGCTCGTTTTCACATGGCTGATTGTAAGCCTGCACCAACTCCCTTTTTGTCTGGAGTCAAGCTTGAGGCAAAGTGTTCTACACCACTTGTTGATGCCACTTTGTATTGTCAGCTTGTTGGTAGCCTCATCTATCTGACTCATACTCGCCGCGATATTTCATTTGTAGTTGGCATTGTTTCACGCTTCATGACGGAGCCACACGAGCTTCATTGGAAGGTTGCCAAATGCATCTTACACTACATACAAGGCACTCACAGGTACGGGATTCACTATATAGTAGGCACAGGTTCAAACTTGGTTGGATACACTGATTCTGATTGGGCTGGTGATCTTGATGATCACAAGTCCACATCTGGCTACAACTTTCAAAGTAACATGCTATTGCTCTTTCTTCGACTAAGGCTAAGTATCAGGGGGCTGTCAATGCCGCCACTAAGGCTATCTAGCTTCAGAATATCCTCACTGAACTTGGCATCACTTTTCAGAAGCCATCAGCCATTTACTATGACAACCAGAGTGCCATCCAGATCTTGAAGAACCTGGTTCATCATCAACAGACCAAACACATCGAGATCCACATGCATTTTCTCAGGGAGCTAATTCAAGAGCAGGTCATTGATTTGCAGTATTGTCCTATAGCAGACCAGGTTACAGATATCTTCACCAAACCCTTCACTGAGAGCAAGTATGTTCATCTTCGGTCTCTCTTGGGGGTGTGGGACATCTCTTCTGGGGGGTCAATTAGCCCTTCTTTATCCTCTCATGGGGGAGTTTTTTCCCACTAGGTTTTCTCCTTCCTTTTCTGTTTGAGGGGATTCTTTGTACATGGGCACCTTATCAGGCCTTGTTGTCGGGACCCATCTTTGCATTTTTTCTACATTTCCCCCTAAGTTGCACTTAAGGGGGGGTGTTAGTGTGAATAGGGTTACTTTGCTATCTAGCTCTTTCTTAGCTTGTTCTCCACTTTAGCTCTCTTCACACTAGGTTAAGTTTACTTAGGGACTTTTTCACTTTATCCCATATTGGTTGTGTTTTTAGTCTCTTGGGTGGAATATCCTATATATACCCACTTCTTGCTCTCATATGAGCATTTCATTCTATTGTATTGCTTTGCATTCTCTTGAGTTGAATACAGTTTATTTGGCTCATATCTGATTTATGTTTTGCTTTCTCTCAATCACTTGCATTCTTGGGTAGAAATCTTACATTGCCTCATCCTCTACTCTCCGTGTGTATCTCCGAGTCTCTTGTTTTCTAGTTTTTGGAACACATAAAAATGAAGTTTAAATTCCAAGGGACCCCTGTGGCTTCCATTGTGGAGCATGGCCTTTCTGGAGTGAGGGATATGAATTTGGGGCACGTGGATTTAGATGATTTTTGGAGGAGAATGCGATCTGAGAAAAGAACTCCCTTGACAGAGAAAATTATCAGCAACGACTTGCATAAAGCTGGTGGCTTTCCGCTTGCTGTGCATTGTCCCGAATTAATGGTTGCACGTGCCAATGGTTATTTCCCAGATTCTTAGGAGATAAAGACTCCCAGTGGTGTTGTGGTGGCTAGAATTGATTCTAAATCTATTGCTTCGGCCCTGGTCTTGGAAGAATATGAGGATAACTTTGATGTTTCTGTATCTTCAGCCTGGAATTACTACAATGAGAAAAAGTATTGGTGTCGTACCTGTGTTGCCAAGCATTGGCTGGAAGAAGAAAAGACTGGTAAGTTTCGACTGCCTGCTAATCTGAAAAGGAGTCATTTTAAAGAAGAAATCTCAGATATGACAACCCTGCTGAACAGAGTAGTTGGGAGCCCCGACTCAGATGTTTTCGAGTTTTGGATGTGTAAATTTATTTTATTGATTTGCGGAGATCACCAAATTGACTGGCCAAAAATTATCAGTGAGTGTCTACACAAGCAGCTGATGAATTTTACATGAAGCATGGGCTTTCATATGTGTCCCCATCTGGTCTACATCTTGGCTCGAAGAGAGGCTTCTTGGCCTAGTCTGAGAACTCAAAGGAGTTCTTCAGCAAGTATGCCTATGTATCAAAATTTCCCTCAGTTGCAATGAAGTGAAGGTATGAAAGATTTCAGACATGTGAATGATGCTTTTTCTATGTTTCTAGTTAAAAGAATTGATGGCTCAATAGAGAAAAGATTTTCTATAGAAGCGTTTGCACTGGTCACAAAATTTGGGAGTATTTATATTCAGTTTGATCGCTTCTCGTATTTGAGAATCAGGGGTTATGAAAATGCCCCATTAAAATTGCCTCGGTACCCCTCTGATTATTTGTTGTTGCTGGAAGTATGCCGCCTAATGGCAACAATAAATGTCAAATACTAGGCAATGAAAAAGAAAGGATATTATTTTCCTGTGTCTTTGTCTTTTTATTCATGCAAAAGCAATGATGGTGTCGGAATGTGGATAAATTGTTCTCTAAATTCAGCCTTCATAGTTTGTCTCCCCGTGTATCATTTGACAACAAAAACTTTATAAAAGAAAATAAGCATGGAGGTGGTTCCTACTCACATCTTCCTCAACTTGAAGATTTTTGGGAGGATTGTATTGATGAAAGAGAAGTTCAAGGAGGAAATGGATGAGGTTGACTGTTGATCAAGTCCGTGCCTTCAAGTTGAATATTCAGGTCCTTGATATAATTGATGATTTTTCAAATCTTTTGGGTGAAGAATATGATACAGTGTCAAGGGAACCTTTGCTTCCAATAAAATGGTCTAAAAAGGAGGTTACTAATATTATGTTGCTATCATTTCATGTTTTAAGGAGAATAGAAAAGTGGTTACAGAAAAAGGCCAAGGAGTGTGCTAGTTCAACAACACTAAGGGACTCAGCCTCTCAGAATCAGGTCAGATCCCAGACCGCCACCTCGCACAGAAGGTCATCTTGTTTGGAACCAACTCTACAAAGAGTTGGCTCACAATCAAATGGCGATGGTGAAGGGCTGCCTAAGGAGATTGGTAGGTTGAAGACTGCCTGTGAGCAAGATGTTCAAGTGACAAAGAGAAATACCAGATTGGCTGCCTTATCATCTAAGGTTGACCATGTGCCCCCGCTAAGTAATCATGTAAGTGATTCTGATTCTTTCATCTTCTCACAAATTGGAGAAGATAATTTGTTGCATTCTTTACTCAGTCCACCAAATTCCCCTCAACAAAAAGAGATGCCTGAGAAAAACCCCCATCCTGCACCAATAATGGTCACTACCAATGCCAATAATGTGCCAGTCTCATCCCCAAGCTGGTTGAAAAAGGTAGTCCAAAAGAAGAAGAGGTACACCATTCCAGTTGATGAAGGCATCGACACTATTGCCAGTTTGTTGCAGATGGTGCCAAAACCCAAACGTGCGAAGAGGATGTCCAGAATAGTGACCAATGCCACTTCAGGAAACTAGTTTTTAGAAATTGCAGACCCAATGGTCGAAAAGAATGAAGATGAAATAACTGAAGCAGACTTCAGGGTAAGCTGAGTAGATCTATGGCCATCAACTATCGAAGGTGATTTATATCATATGCACTATTCAGTGGATAACATCTCTAAAAGGGTGAAAGACTTGCAAGATGAAAATTCAAGACTGCTAGCACATGTAAGTTCTCTGTCCTCTTTTGCCAATTCAATTACTAAAGTGATATCTCCCTCAACCGAAACCTCCTCCACTGTCAAACTCCCTACCCTCGGCCCAAATCTACTTCAACATGTTAAAACTTCTTTGTCTCTGAGGAAAGCTATGGACCAATGGGTTGAGAGGATCATCTTCGATGGTCTCATATTTATCGAGGAGGCAGTGAAATTATTTGATTCCATTCATGCTAGAAGAGAAGTTCTGATAGTAGAATTTGAGAAAGCTTGAAGTGACCACCACAGTTTGAATTTAGCCTCTAAGGAAGTGCAGGAAATCACCAACATGGACCCCGATATTCTAATGGCCGAAGAAGTCATAGCCAATCCTAAGGAACTAGATACCGTTGTGTGGGCTGATGCAATAGAATGGAAAAATTGTATAATTTATGTAGCTAAAGAAGAGATGGGAAAGGCAGTGGGAGTTTATTACAAAGAGATGATGAGGATAAAAAGTTTTTCACTACTTTAGAGGTAGAGGCTAATGGATCTGATGATGAAAAACTATTGGATGTTAAGCTAATCAAATAGAATTTTAAAAGAACAGTGACAGAGGAGATTGTAAATTATAATGCAATTACAAGGGAGTCTTTGGGGAGACTTTCCAAATTGGCAGCCTACATTAACACTTGCAGGGGTGGTATCAATGAAGTATATCGTAAAGTGACTGACTCCAACTGGGCTATCATGAAAAGGAAGCATCGTATCAGCATGACTGAAACTCCATCAGGCATGTCTTTAATGCCAGTTATCAACAATTATAGGGCATACAAGGCCAGATTGCGGGTAAAGGTAGCTCAGGCAGCGCAAAATGTCACTGGAGAAGGCGGACAATCAAGGGAAGATGAAGAGATGGATGAGGTGGACGATGGCGATGGGGACTTGCAAATTCTTAATTCATTTTTAATTTCATGCTTGCTCTAAAACTATTGGCTTTGGAGGGCCCTTTATTATTATTATTGTTTAAACAATCTTTTAAATCGGTTGTTTCAAGAAACCATTATGGTTTGGCCTATCTATATATTCTAGATGGTTGGTCGAATTATGGATCTTTTGCAAAACTTTGTTTTTGGAAAGGGCGATAGTTAATTTTATCTTTTCAGCTACTGTGATATATGCAATACCGTTAATACAATGGAGATTTAGATGATCATGGACTTTGCGTTATGATTATTTGAATTCATGTTCTTCTTAAGTTGGATGTGTTTCTGCTGCTATTAATGGTATTCATGTGTTTGGGTGGTTGGATGTTATTAAATCTTGCTCACTGCTTCAGATAATCTATCTGTTGATATTTCATTTAAGGTGGTGAATTCATTGTGTATGTATGATATCTTCAATGTATGTTATGCAGTTGGAAGTCTGTGAACTTCTAGAGTTAGAGTTATAATTGTTGATTTACCTTTATAGCTTTCTGGTTAAAATCTCTTCCTTTATCTTGCTTTCTGGTTAAAAGAAACCTCGAGTTTATATTCCTTAGAACATCTATAGAAGGTAGCCGCACCTCGTTAAATAAGTAGAGAGCATGTGTAGAATACCAATATATTGGGCTCAACTGTTGATTACATTTGTCACTTGTCTGGGCATGAGTATATAGAGCTAGGTGACAAATTTGTTAACCAACATCTTGCTAATATCATGTTGGGTAATATAACTGTTCCCAAATATACAGATCTAGGTAGTCCAGTAGTGGATGTTAAAATCAATGGGACCGTGATTAAGAATGCTCTAATAGATTTAGGTGATGCAATTAATGTAATGACTAAGGAGACAATGCAGACACTCCAGTTGAATAACCTCAAACCTACTCAAATAGTCTTACAATTAGCTGATAGGTCCACAGTTAAGCTTGAAGGAGTCATTGAGGACTTGGTCATTGCATTGGATTCCTAGGAATATCCTACTGATTTTATAGTACTCCAGCCCAAAGTTAACCTTGCTAGTTATTGTCTCATACTAGGAAGGCCATGGCTTGCCACAATAGATGCATTTATAGGTTGTATGTCAAGTAACATGATCATATCTAATGGGACTGTTACCAAGAAATTGGTTTTATATCCACCAGACCAACCATATCATGAGCTTGAGCAGACCATTTGGCCTACCCTAGAAGATGAGGACATCTATTCCCTGCAAACCTTGATGACTATTAAACACAGGCCCTTATAGGATATTCAAGATGAAGATGAGTTGATTTCTCATATCATCCAAAATGATTGTGGGAGGCATCCTCAGTAGCAGGATTGTTTATCTTGCTTACAAGATCCATTAAGAAGCATATCACCCAGCAGTTCCTCAGAGGAGGTATCTCAAATATTTCACACTTTGTTACCCCAACAATGCTTACTAGTAATACCTAACATTGACCTATCATGTGTGCATGATATGTCTAAACAGTTGGAAATCAAACTAGGGAAGATGTTGACTATTAATAAGGCATTGACTAATGAGCAACAACAATCCCTGCACACAATATTGCAAACACATGCAACAACCTTTGCATGGGACTACAGTGATATGAAAGGCATTGATCTTGCCTTATGCATGTATTAGATTTACATTTATGATGGCCACAAACCTATCAGGTAGTAGCAAAGACGGATGAACCCTGCTCTAAGAGAAATAGTGAAAGCTGAACTCCAAAAGTTGTTAGATGCAGGATTCATCTACCCCATTTCAGATAGTGAATGGGTTTCGCCATTGGTAATAGTTCCCAAAAAAGGTGGCAAATGGAGGGTTTGTGTGGATTATAGAGATCTAAATGCTGCAACCAGGAAAGATCACTTTCCATTGCCCTTTATTGATCAAGTTCTTGACTCTTTGGCAGGGAAGAAATATTTCTCATTTCTTGACGGTTTCAGTGGCTATAACCAAATCAAGATTACACCAGAGGATCAAGATAAGACAACATTTACCTGCCCTTGGGGGACCTATGCATATTCAGTCTTGCCTTTTGGTTTGTGCAATGCTCCGACAATGTTTCAGAGATCAGTCCTTAGTATTTTCTCTGATTTTGCCCATGACAACATGGAAATTTACATTGATGACTTCACCACATATGGTGAAACATATGATGAAGCTTTACACAACTTGGAGAAAGTTTTGAAGAGATGTACAGAGCACAATCTATCTCTGAGTAATTAAAACTATTTTATGATGATGACACATGGAGTAGTCTTGGGACATTTCATCTCAAGTGCAAGAATCCAAGTTGACCCAAAGAAGATTGAAATCATATCTACCCTGCCTATTCCACAAAGATAGAAGGATGTGAGGAGTTTCCTTGGACATGCAGGTTACTACAGGTAGTTTATCCAAGGTTTTAGCAAGATTGTTGCACCTCTATTCACTCTATTGACAAAAGACGTTGAATTTGAGTGGACTGCAGACTATCAGAACTCATTTGAAAAGCTGAAAGCATCATTGACACAAGCTCCAGTTCTTAGAGGTCCAAATTGGACATTGCCTTTTCATATCCATACCGATGCATCAGACTTTGCCATTGGGGTAGTCCTAGGCCAACAATAAGGAAACAAAGAGTATGCAAAATACTATGTAAGTAAAAACCTACAGGGATTGGAGTTGAACTATACTGTGACAGAAAAAGAAATGTTAGTTGTTGTTTATGCAATTAACAAATTCAGACACTACATAACTGGTTACAAAGTATTCATACATACAGATCATGCAGCAATTAGATATTTGATGAGTAAGCCAATAGTGGGTGGAAGACTTGTAAGATGGTTATTGTTGTTATAGGAATTTGATATAACAATTGTTGACAAGCCAGACAAGGCTAATGTAGTTGATTTTCTATCTAGACTGCCTACACGGTCCTCAGAAGGAGTGGTTGATTATTCTTTTCCCGATGAACATCTATTTGCTCTAACTATACACACTGCATGGTATGTAGATATAGCCAATTATTTGGTTACATGGCAGATTCCAGGTTACTTCTCTCCAAGGGAGAAGAGGCAGCTAGTTCACAAATGTTTCCCTTACTCTTGGATTTCTGGATTCATATTTTACATTGGCCTAGATAATATTATGAGAAGATGTATCACATAGGATGAAGTGTTTGATATAATGAAGGCATGTCATGATGAGCCCTATGGTGGACATTTTGCTACCAAGAGGACAACCTTCAAAATATTAGCAACAGGATATTACTGGCCAACACTTCACAAAGATGTTGTCAAGTACACTAGAAGTTGTGATAGATGTCAAAGGATGGGAAAACCTACAAGAAGTGATGAAATGCCTTTACAACCACAAATAACATTGGCTCCTTTTGATAAGTGGGGACTTGATTTTGTTGGTCCTATTTCTCCTACTTCAAACAACAAGGAATATATACTTGTATGTACTGATTACATGGGTGGAAGTTAAAGCTTTGCAGTTTGCTAGAGATGGCAATGTGGCAAAATTTTTGTATGAGGAAATCTTCACTATATATGGTGTACCAAGAGAGATAGTCACTAACCAAGGGCCACAACTTACATCAGATTTAATCACAAAATTGGTAGAAGAGTATTAGATTAGACATAAAATTTCCACTCCATACCATCCTCAGGCAAATGGTCAAGTTGAAGTTACAAACAGGGACCTTGAGAATATATTGACCAAAATAGTTCAGCTTCATAGAAGAGATTGGGTTTCTAGGCTCCCAGAAACTATTTGGGCATATAGAACTACTTGGAAGACAATTACAGGGTTTACACCTTATGAGCTGGTCTATGGCAAGACAACAATCCTGCCTATAGAATTTGAATACAAAACCCTAAGGACAATAGTGGAATTAGGGATGGATTTGACTGCAGCTCAACTAGATAGACTACAACATTTGAATGCCCTAGATGAAATCCGGTTAGAAGCCATCCATCACACAGAGGTCATACAGAAACAAAGAGCCAAATGGCATGAAAAGTACATCAAGACTAAAGAATTCACAGCTGGTGATTGGGCACTCCTCTATGATTCAAGATACAAGGACTTCAAGGGCAAGCTCCAGTCTCGTTGGTTGGGACCCTACGAGATTAAACAAGTCTTTCCTAATTGTGCAGTCCAATTACAGACCATTGATGAGGTTTAGTTTTTATTACTTGTAAATGGACACAGGATAAAACTGTATAAGAAGCCATTTCAGAAGGATGACTTTCTTGTTTCTCTAGCTGATCAGTATGGTCCTCCTGGGACTCCTGATGAAGGCTTTGTGACACACACTGAGCCAATCACTGAAGATGATCCACCCAATGAGTCTAGTGATGCAGAGGTTGAGTTACACGACTCAACCCCTGTCATTGAGACTTAATTTTCCTTGCTTTAAAATCACATGCACACACGGGACAATATCCATGGTTACCACAGTTACTTCCACCGAGACCTGTTTATCACTCTCAGCTGGGACCTGATATATTGCATCTATAATTACACAATCGGGACCTGTGCTGGTGGCACCCGTAGCAACTCCTGTATGTAGCTTTCTTCCACAATTTGGTGAACAATACCCAATTTTTCTGACCCATTCCACATGCCGCATTCATTTCAAATTCATTCTGCTTTATTGCCACAAGTGTCAACTCACATTCATGAGGTGTTCATTTTTCTTCACCTTTATGTGCCATCACATCATATTTCTACCGCAATACCCACCACCTTACCATTTGCCGCATGCATATCAACTCAAATCCTCAGTATATGTTCACAAATTCCAAGGTGTGTTAATTATTTCTTTCCATTCCATATGTATATTACATAACTTTCAATCATTAAAACTAGCTTTCTTTTTATATTCATAATTACTTGTAGTTTATTTCGCACATGCGAGAATATTATTCACCATTCCATTTAATCAATACTCCTCATTCCGTATTAATTGACATGTGAAGTGAGGTCACTTCAAACTTAAGTTAGGGGGAGGGGTTTATTTTTTTATTTTCGCCATTCACCATCTTTTGCCTTTCAAGAAAACCAAATAAAACCTCCTACGCCATGAACTTACCATGTTTTGCCAATAAGTGAACCTTACCCTAAGGAAGTTACAGTGGAGAAGAAAGGAGAGGCAAAATTTGTAAGTTGGTTCTTTTTGGGGTGGTGAATTGAAGCAACAAAAATTGACACTGTTCAGCAGAAATTGACATTGTAGAGATTGCAATTTACAGAAATCATGGGATGGGATGTGATTAGAAGAGAACCCTCTGCACATAAAGAAATATTGGAAGATGTAATGGTTCTTCCACTCTTTACAAGAGGGGTGGTTAGATGACTTTCTGAAACTGACAGAATATGATGATGAGATGGCAAAAGAATTTGCATTCACATTACTGTATGATGAAGCAATGGTGAAAGGATTGACTGAGATGCTTCTAAAATAGCTATTACTCAGGTCACAGGGTTGCCACAAACAGGGTCTAAGTACCCAACTATAGCTGATGCAGCCGTGGCAAGGGAGGAATTTTGTGAGAGAGGTGAACACTTGGAATCTACCACACAAGGTATGAAGCGATCATCTCTTCCCTTCTTTTGGGGGAAATGTGCTTCATACATAATCAAATATATTACCTGTGATGGTCGATATAACATGTTATATACTATACATTTCAAATTGCTCAATCATCTACGGCATGAAAAACTGGTCAATGTTCCAAATTTTTTGTATAGTATGTTGAAAAGAATGTCTTCTGAATACTAGAAACAACAGACAAACACCATTCTATCCCATCATTGTTTAATAGCCCTGTTAATAAAGAGAAGTTTGAGAATTCAGTACCCACAAGTTGAGTGGTAAGCTTGTAAGCAACGTGTGGATATTTCAACACTATTAGAGGCACCTCAAGCAGAACCTGAGCCTCCATATGAAACTGAGCATGAAGAGCCACAAGATGAAAATCCTCCAAAATTTAGGTCTATAGCAGCAGAAGAACCCTCATCATCCACCTCTAAAGATAAAAGAAGCACTCCTTCAGCATCTGGTAATGAAAAGAAGAATAGGAAGGGTGTGAAAAAGCACAAGAGCACAATGAAAGAAGAAAATACAGGGGAAAGGAGGAAGAAGAGGGACAAGAAGAGGAGGAAAAGGGAAGATAAGCCAGAGACTGTCACTCCTAGATGCTCAGGTAGGCTAAAGAGGCAAAGTGCCAAGGAAAAAGTTGTTGAGGAACAAAATTTAGAGGAAAAAGATAAAGGCCAGCAAGATAGTGATCCAATTCCACTGAATTTAGATTCAGATAGAGAAGAAATTCCTCCTGAGGAATGTTGGTATGTGGTGACTGATCATGCAACTACTGTACACTAGTTATGTATCCTCGCCAGGGTTCAAGGCCAGGCCATGCCTCGAGTGGGGGTTCAGGGCGGTAACCCCCGAGAAGCCCCCGATTTTTTTTTCCCTTTTTTTTGCATGATCAGAGTCAGTTGTTAATTTTTGTTAACCAACAAACGAAAAATGACATTGCAAAACCCTAATTCTAGAAGCTTCCAAAAACCTTGTTATAAGCGGCTGGCATGTATGTTACAGCGACATATTCGCAAGATTGTAATCTGTTTTGCACTAGATAATAAAATCATTGGATGGCTGAGTTTCTGTGGATGTAGCCCATATTGGGTGAACCACGTTAAATTTCTATGTTGATCTCTTTTGTGTTATTCCTCATTGTTATATTTGGGTTATTTAATCTACATTTAATTGTTAGTGTTTTTTGCTCTGATATGCCCTAACCCTAACAAGGATGTCTTCGTTGCTGCCTGTGATAATGTCAATGTGTCTGCCAAGAAAAGAAGGTATGTTTCTTCTTCTAATTTTGAGTCAGAGGATTTGTTTACTGCAAGGAAAATTGGGAAGTCTGTACCTGAAAATTCTGCTCAAGAAATTTTTGATATTCCTGAAAAAGGTGACGATGAAAGTCTAAATTTTGAAAAAGAAAAAGAATTGTTGGAGGACAAAAATATTAGAAAAGAACTTCAAGAAGCTTTGGATGGAATAAGACAACTAGAAGAGAAGGTGAAGGGGTATGAGGAGAAAGATAAAGAAAAAGAGAAAAGGATTCAAGAGTTGGAAGAGAAAATTCAGACTTATGGCCATGGTTCCAATTTAGATTTATTAGCACAACTGACTGTAAGTAAAACAAAAATTGAAGAGGATATAGTACTCACTCTCCAACCTCCTGTGATAAAAACCCCAATGTATCATGCCACTTTGTCTCTAGGCTTTAAATTAATGAACCTGACTCATAAAACCAAGTAGGAAAAGGAGAACTAGGAAAAAGAGAACAAAGTCTTAATGCATCAATTGAGGAAAAGGATTTGGTAATCAAAAGGTTGGAAGGGAAGCTGACAGAGGTAATTAATAGAGCAATTTAAATCATTGAATGCAGACCTCCACCAAGAGTTTATGCATTATTTCTGAAGGAAAAGTTTCTTAGTTTTCAATTTGATAGATTCATCAATGATCAGTCTATTTCTATCTATTCAAGGCATGATTTTTTCCAATTATTTCAAGAAGTCAGTTTGGAAGAACAAGATCAGTTGTGTGAATAATGTTTGCACAATTATTTGATGGAAGAAGATATAGAGTGGAACTCCTTGATCTATGCTGGTGATTTTCAAGTTAGAGCACTGATATCTTACTTTAGAAATGAGAAGCTTAGAGGGGAGCTAATGGATAAGTATGAGGAACAAGAAAAGAAGGTGCCACTGCAGATTAGGAAAGAATTCTTAAATCTCAATGTGATCCTGACCCAATGGCTATCACTCCTCTCCCATAAGGGTCTAGGTAAGGTAATTATGGATTTAAGACTCAGGAATTATAGAAGGATACAACAGTTAGCAATGTCTATCATTCAGAACTGCCAGAGGTATGTGTAGAACGGATGGGATAGTCTGACTCTAGAATTGCAGAGGAAAGAGCCCCACTCCATCCACAATTTCATGAACATGTTTGAGAGGTGACGCAGATATATCAGGATTTCAGAGCAAATAGGAGTAGCATGGCTGCCACTCACATTTCACCCTCCTATTCTCCTTTACCCAGTACCATACTGGATAGGAGAAAAGAGTGATAATTGTAAGAATATAGAATTGGTCAGGATGAATAGGCTTGCCTCCTACTGTGAGCAAGGAAAATGCTAGTTAATCATGCAGAAATGAAATAACAGCTAACCTAACTCCCAATTGAGTGCATTCTAACCTAGAAAATTAATCAACCAAATAGAAATAAACTAAAATCTAAGCTAGTAATGACTTCTCTCCATTGTTGTCTTCCATCTTGCATTATTTTGTTCTCAGATTTGTAGATTTATGCACAATCTTGAGAAGCTCAAGTTGAGGAATAGGCAAGATATTGGAGTATTATAGTAGATTTGAGATGAAAAAAGTCTTCTTAGAGCCATTAGGGGCCAAAATGAGGCTGAATAAGTGGTTTTATAGAAGAGATGATTTGAATGGAGGGCCCAGATTGCATGTTGACTTGAAGCCAAAATGAAGGGCTAGGATGAGTTAGGGTTTCCTCACCACAAGACGACAAAATAGAACTTTAAATTGAGGTAAATGGTGAGGTGGGAAATGGAATTTAAATTAAATAAATTGGACAATTTATTTAATTTATTGAGAGGGATGCATGTGAAAGGGGATTTTTGATGGGATTGATTTATTTATTTGAATAAATCAAATGAAGAGAACTTTAGGGTATGAATGAATAATTAAATAATCAATTGAAATTAATTATTTAATTATAGAAGAAATATGGTCAAGTGGACAAAACGAATGAAAATGAATTGTCTTGTCGCCTTTGTGACATGAGGACATTTTTCAATGTCTACATTTTGCCCCTCTTTGAGATGATGTTGCCACCGAGTAACATCATTTCAAAGAAGTCAAGGAAATGGATAGAGGAAAAGGATGATGATGGAAAGATAGGATGATGATGCCCCCTTGAGAGGATAGGCAGGTTGGACAAACACGGGTAGGCTCTCGAAATTAAAGGGATTGGTTGGGGAATGGATAGAGGAAATGAATGGTACGTTAAGCTGCAATGAAGGTGGAGGAATGAAAATACGAGAGAGAGATGGTGGAGGAATGAAAGATTGCCTAGAAGAATAGGAATGATATCTTGCTTTGATAGATTTTTGAACTTCTCATTTGCAATTTTCTACTTATCATCCTAGAACTTATTATGTCAAAGGACGACAATCATTGTGGCATGTCAAAGGCCAAAGTGGAAAGTGTAGTTCCTTGTGAAACAGGCACATGCCAGACAAGGAATGCTTTGACTCAGACTAGTAACTGTGATACCTTGTCAAAACATGTGATGAGATAACTATGAGGTTTATAAGTCCTAATGCAAGGAAGCAATTATTCTTTCCAATGCATAGGATGTCTTTGGTTCACACCCAATGGAATCCCGATCACATGCAAGGAACCAAGTTGCCCTAATCATTTTGCCAAGACAAACCGCAAGTAGCAATCAAAGAAAAAGGTCTTGCCCTATCCTCACTTCTCTTCATCACTTAGGGACTGCCTTGAGAAGCATAAGAACGAGATTGCAAAACAAACAATCCAAATAAAAGATAAGACAAACTAGACCAACAACCAGTTGGAACTTTTGCCAAGTGATATGTGTTTGATTGATTGTGATAGGTTGAATGATGGAGAAGGAGCCTAGTTTCAAGAAAGAAGCATGTTGTATAAGACACCTGGTCTAGTTTCGACAATGCCCCTACCTGTCTAAGGCAAGTGATTGATTGACACTAGTATTGTTGGTCATACGAGCAACACCAGAGTTTGATTTATGATGGATTGGATGAAGAAGGAGCCTAGTTTCAGGATAGAAACATGTCGTATAAGACACCTAGTCTGGTTTCGACAATGCCCCTACCTGTCTAAGGCAAGTGATTGATTGATTGACACTAGTGTTGTGGGTCATACGAGCAACACTAGGGTTTGATGGATGATGTTTGATAAATGGCGCAAGTCGTATAAGGAATAGAATCTTGGTTTCAACGATGCCCCATTCTATGTAGGATATGTGATGGTTGATATTGATAGTGACATATGATTATCACAAGGTGATTGATTGATTTGACCGATTAGATAGCTTATATTTGTTGATGTTGGGATTGGTTTGAAGTGTATGATGCTGTGAAAGATTGACTGTCTAATCAAAGTGTCCATTTCATGAAAGGACGACTTATTATGATAGTTGATAGGACAGACCCTAAGGGATTGACCTAATGCCTCAGGGGCGCATCAAAGATGGCCTTGCCTATGTGAAAGCTCAGAGGCGACATAGTTCGACCATGCGGACTATGGATGATTGGAAGAATTGATTTGAATGATATGATGGTGTGACTGATTTGATGTTTGAATGGACGGATTGAGAGATTTGATTGAGTGATTTGATTGAGTGATTTGATTGAGTGATTTGATTGAGCGATTGAATGATTGGAAGAATTGATTGATGAATTTATTTAGTTGGAATGATGTGATGGATTGAAGTGGTTTGAATGAATGGATTAATATGATGAGTTGATTGATTTTATTGCTTGGATTTTTTTGTTGATATTTAATTTTTTTTGGATTTTTGGGAATATTTATTTTTTTTTTTTTGAAATGTTGTGATTTGTTTGAGGTTTTGGGAGTATTTGATTTTTTTTGTGTTTTTGGGAATATTTGAATTTTTTTACATTTTTGAAATGTTGTGATTTTTTTTGAGGTTTTGGGAGTATTTGATTTTTTTTGTATTTTTGGGAATATTTTGATTTTTTTGGTTTTTGACATGTGATTTGTTTGGATTTTGACAATGTTTCAATGTTTTTGTGATTTTTGAGATATTTTGATTTTTTGGATTTTGAGGATATTTTGATTTTTTTTTGTATTTTTGGGGATGTTTTGATTTTTTTTTGGATTTGTGAGAATATTTGATTTTTTTGTATTTTTGGACTGTTTTTGGGAATGGCATTGGATGACAATTTTTGTAGCCTTTATGCTAGATACCAATGACAAGGGGGAACCAAGTCTAGGTGGGAGGGAGTGAATGAGATTGGTTGAATGGATAGAAGGGGTGGGCGATAGTGGATGGAAGGAACACACGCATAAGAGAGCAAGGATGTGATCTCCAAGGACTATGTCGCATAGGAATGACATGCCCCATTCTAGGTGTAACGCTTAAGATTGGTCATGACAAGGCTTATGACGAAAGATAATGATAGGATTGTTTGGAAAGGATGACGTATGCCAAGAGATACCCAAGACATGTTTCAACATTTTGCCCCAATTTCTCCATCAAGATCAAAAGGAAGAAGGGTGGATGAATGGATGCAATATCAATATGATAGGTATGTGGTATGGAAATGGTATGATAGGAAATGATAGGATGAAAGTGACATGTTGGATGAGACAAGGTGCCCCCAAGTATAGGTGACATAGAAGATCAACTTACGCATGACGCCTATTTGCCAGGTATTCATCATGGTACTTATCCAAGGCACCTGTTTACCAGGTTTTCACCGTTGGATGAAGGGATTTCTCTTTACTTTTATTGACTTTTGATTTTTTGATTTTTTTATTTTTTGACTTTTTTGCTTTTTTGACTTTTTGATTTTTGAATGAGAGAAAGTGGAATATGGAAAGGAGGGACTCGAGTGTCTAGTTCCATGAAGGTGATAGTCCCGCTAAAGATAGGTGTCGTCACATGGACCATGTCAAATGTGTTCATCGATGTTGGTAAGAGAGAGTGCGTGAAAGTGAGATGGATTAGGCAGATAGTGGGTTATGGAGGGTGCGATAGTGGATTATGATGTGGATTATGTAGGGGAAGATAGTGGATTATGATGTGGATTATGTAGGGCTTATGCAAAAGAAGATGGATGAAATGTTTATGCAAAAGCATGGACCATAGGGAGGTGATAAGGCAGATATGTAGGGTAATAGTTGAATGATGGGGTGATGGAGGTGTGAAAAGGAATCATGACCAACGGTTGCACACACCATGTTAAACATGGAATCTTTTGAGTGGATGGTGGTGTAGGAAGCAATGATGATGTTTTCTTAGGAGATGGATGATGTAAGCATTTGGGTACCCACATGTACTTAGTATTTGTATGATTTTTTCGTTTCATGTGGGGTGGAGGAATTTGATTTTTTTGAATGGAATGGATGGAAGAGGACGGTTGGGATTTTTGAGAGGTGGATCCCTCATTTGACTTGATTGATTTTTGTCTAGGGACCCATACCATTTTGTCTTTGGACTTTGCTTTTGGAGGTATGGGTTTGGATGGATTTTTGAATGTACCTTGCTTTGAATTTTTGGATTGATTTCCTAAGGTGTTAGGACCCTTAGTATGTTTGACTTTTTTAAAGGAGGCATCCAAATGTTTGTTTTTGAATCCCATGTGGTGGGTGGAATGAGTGGGAGATTTATGTTTACAAGATGTGTGCATTTGTTAGCCATGATTAGGGTATTGAGGTGATTTATGGATGATAGGGATATTAGGTGTTGGAAGCAGTGGTGGCAAAGTGTATGGACAGAAATCAGGAGTTGGAAGAAGTGGAGGCAAAGTTGATGGCGGAAGGTGTATGGTCATATGATTTTGACATTTATAGGATGAGGGAGGTGGAATGGCGATATATGTCTTAGGAATATGATATGATTTGTTATGGGAAGTGGTGGACTTAGGATGAGTGGATGAAGTACCAACATCTTTAGATTGTTGACCTTGGGGTGTGTAGCCAAGGCCATATGAGCGTGGAGGTGGAACTTTGACATGTATAGGTTCCAAAATTCCTTGTTCGTGAAGGCCTAAGCCTTTGCCTTGATAATTCATGTTTTGGAGCATACGATGGACAGTGGGACTAGGTACAGTTTGGGCACTAGACATGAGCTCATTATTTGATGGAGAAGGTGATGTCATAGATAATGGTTATTGTTGTTCCAAGGAGGAACACCCGTGGATGCAAGCGGATAGACTAAGTGGATACGATAGTGGATTTGCAATGGAGTTGGTGGTGGATGTGGAAGGATCGTTAGGAGCTTGATTATCATTATGTTCACTAAGATCCAATTTATTTGTTTGATCTTCTATGTTTATGTGTTCTTGGGAGGCACATGTCTCATCATGACAAGTGGAAGTGGTTAGATCATGAATGGGTGAAGTGGCAAGCTCTTGACCATGGAATGCATAAAGTTGGCTAAGTGGATCATCATGGCCTTCTTGATCATGGAGGGGATCATGAGAATGGGATCAAGTGCATTATGGATAGGTTGAATGAAAGCAGTTTGATCTTGATTAGAATTAGGAGCTAATGGTTCCACATGCTTTGGATTAGACCCCTGACATATCTCTTGACTTGGAATGGAAATGGAAGTGGAAGTGGATGACTCATGAATGGGCTTGATGGTTTGTGAAGTGCATGATGGACTTGAAGGACTAGGCATGGTGTTTGAGGACCCTTTTGTATGTTCAAGCATATGTGTTGGATGACATGGAGATAGTTGATCCCTTGCTAGTAACCCTTGGATCACATCCTTTGAAAGGGCATGTGTGGAAGAATAACATAGTGGATGGATGATGAGGGTAGATGATGTGGACTTGGATTAGGAGTTCAGTGGTAGCATGTACATATGGGATGGATGAGGTAGACTTATGTTTCCCTTGTCAAAGGTAGAATTGGAATTTGAAGGCCTTTTGTCTTGCTGCCAAGGTGGACTTGGATGGGCTTGCGAATAGGCTTGGGGGGCTAGAACCTTGTTCTCTAGGATTGTCATGGAATGATGCATGTCTTCATATTGTTTTATGTCTTCTTGCGGGATTAGGACCATGTTGTGCTTGACTAGGATGAATAATGATGTGGATGGAATGACCAGGAATGCGATGGAGTGTGGGATTGATTTGATGATTAGATGGGTAATTAGGATGATGAGGGTATGGTTAGGGTTGCGATGACGTGGAAGTGATTAGGATATGATTAGATTAGGGGTGAGGTGATTAGGATGATTTTGATTGAATGATGTGATTAGAAAGGGTGATTAGGGTGTGAAGGTTGAATGATGATGATATGATGATGGATGTGATTATGATGACATCGAATGACAAGAATAATGATTAGCATGAAAATTGATTGGGATATGATTAGAATGATGTTGATTGGATGACAACAATGATGTGGAATGACGAGGATGAATAGGGATAACCAGGAGGATCGACTCCCTTTGTCTTCTTTTTTTTGCAACCGTGTCTTTACCGAATGGGATTTGTAGATTGTGGGATGTTATGTGAATGTCAATGCAAGGTGATGAGGCCCAGACTATGAGAGAGGCTAATGATATTAGTATTTGAAACGTCTAGCTCTAAGAGGGTACTCTCGTCTACTAATGACCTTTCAAAGTACAAATTAGTTTTGTCGAGACTTTGAGGTATGGAATAGATGATTGATTAGAGTGAACCCATGAGTTTAGGAATTCACTTGTAAGGATGGACTTAAACTAGCCATGGAGTATGAAGCCCAAGTTGTGTTGATGTGAAAAGATGTCAAGGTCTCTTGGTCTGAATTTGTACTTGTGATACAGTCAAGCTTTGATAGTTTCTCCCTATGTTTCGACCTTAGGAAGACTAATGTTTAGGGTCCTCTTATAGATGTCAAGGGATGAAGTCTAATGAAATGTTGCAATGAAATGTGATTGGATTTGCAATGGGTGAACGGAACCAATAGGTCTATAGGGTTTCGACATGATTGCAATCAGATTTGATAGGGAGAGTAGATACTCAAAGTTTCCCCTATGGTTGTGTTTTTTGTGATAGGGAATGATGAAAGATGAAATGGATTGGATAATGAATTAATGGTTATGATATGATTAGGATGCAATTGGTTGGATTAGAAATGATGATGTGTAGTGACGAGATTGGATGATTTGGATGAATGTGATGAAGTTGGTCAGATTATGTGAATGAAGATGATTATGTGTAGTGATATGATTAGAGGGCTTGGATGAATGTTGATGAAGTTGATCAGATTATGTGAATGAATGGTGGGTGTATGATTAGGATTGGATTGGGATGACTTGGATATGATTAGGAGAATGATGATGATGACTTGGATGTGTTTAGGATATGTGATAGTGATATGATGTGGAATGATAATATGAAATCGATTAGATTTGAATGGCGAGGATGATGAGATGTAATGATAAGGAATGATTTGGATTTGATAAGGAAGATGTGGATTAGATGAACAAGGTGATTAGGATGAGTTGGAAATGGTTAGTGTATGAGTAGGAGAATGACGAGGATGATGTTGGTTGGATGAAGATGTCGATATGTAATGATTAGGATTGGTGAATAGGATGAGATTAGGATATGGTTGAATGATGAAGACATGATGAATAGGATATGATGTGGTATGATAGGGAATGATTAGGGATGATTAGATGAGTTGGATTGATTGGGAATCAATGGATTAGGTAAGATTGGGATGAGGTGGAATGATTAGGATGAAGAGGATATGATCATGATGAGATGTAATGAAGATTAGGAAATATGATTAGGATAGGTGATTAGGATGTGATTAGGGTATGATGGTTAGGTGTTGGTTGGATTTGGAATGTTGGTTAGATTAGGAATACGATGATGTGGAAGGATGACAATGTAATTAGGATGTGACTAGGATAGAACAAGGATGATATGGATCATGTGAATGATTAGGGTGATTAGATGGCGAAGAGGATGTGGTTAGGAAGAATGATTAGGATATGGGGTCGAATGGTGAGAGTACGATAAGAATGTGATTAAGATAGGGTTATGATGACTTGGATGTGAAGTGGCTAAGGATGGTGATTAGGATGTGAAGGTTGAATGATGAAGATATGAGTAGGAATGTGATTTGGATATGATGATTTGGCATGATGAGGATATGATGATGACATGGAATGAATGTGTGGAAAGAATGTCAAGGGATGGTGATTAGACAAGCACACACATCAAACATTGAAGACACTTGGCATTTTTGTGGCTGTTTTGATGACTCATGATGTTTTGCAAACACTTGTAGACATACATAATCCTAGGGTTGGTCAAGGACTATATTTGTTGAATCCCCTAGCTACGCTTATTCAAAGTGGGTAGCTCCAACATCTTGGTAGCATCGATTCCCCCTTATAGTGCACTCACTTCTCACGCATACCAAGATTCAGGTTTCCCAAGGCTCGTCCCCCCAACAAACCTTAGGATTGTCCCTGCTACCTCGGCTAAGAACCGCATGAATCAGGGCCGCTTCAAAGGTTACCCTGCTGCGTCAACAAATAGAGGGTTTTTTGGCCACTAAACAAAAGGGTTCTAGTAAAATATCCGAGGGACCGGCACCCCACGAGCATCCAGCAAGCCACTTAAGGCTCTAACTAACCCTACTAGGAGTTTAATATACACAAAGGTATGCCTCCTTTCGAGCTAGCACTGTATGGTGAGCGCTAATACCGATTAGACTTGGCTTTCGCCTTATCCTTAATTTGTATAGCGGGCCAGACAAAAGTCCCGCTTGGGGTCGCAAATGAGTTCTCCTTGCAGATGTGTCTCAAGAGCAGGCCCACTCTAAGGCTGACAAAAGCAAGACAAGTTCGCATGTTTTTGATCCCCAGGCTCGCACTAAGTCGCAAGGGGAGAGCATACACATGTGAACTTGCTCACACTCGCATGGGGGTTCATTGACCTTAGAAAAATAGATGTGTGGTGTGACAAATGTAAGTGTTCAAGAAGTGTTTTTGATTCCCAGGATCACTTAGAGCACGAGGGAAGAGCATACACACTTCAAGAACACAAACATAGTCACCAAACAATGTAGACAATGATTCATTTTAAACCCCAAATCAAGTGTGAAAACAACAAGATTAAGTTCATTTTAGTGCACCAAAACCAAATGTGCCTATGATAAGAAAACACATGCACATGAAAGAAAATTGAATCCCTGCATCAAATGTGTTAGTAGTTTTAGTTTGAATGTCTTTGACCAGCGAATGCCACATGCTACAAATCAGACATTAGTACCAAAAAAAATCCCCATGAAAGCAAAAAACATGAAATAACAAGGAGATGCATCATTTTGCGAACCACAAGTCAAAATGGTCAAAAAGAGAATCTATAAAATATCTAAAATTTTTGATCAGTTGCAGGAAAATAAATTGTAGAATCAGATTATTCAGAAAAATCTGAGCAGTTTAAAAAAAAATTGTCAAAAACAGAGGAATTTTGCATAAGTTATGAGCAGTCAAAGTTTGAAATGAAGGTTGACTTTGACCAAAAAATACCTGATAAAATGCCATCATTACCTGAAATTGACTTCCCCACTATGAAGTTGGCTGAGTCTTCTCCGCAATGCAACTTGTTTCATGCAATTTCGACCTATTTTGCAAAAGTTATGAAAATTTGAAAAAAACTGCCTATTTAGGCATGCGGAGGCACACAGGGGTCACCTGGCAGTTAATGCTAGCTGCTAGCAGTTTGTGAAAATAGTCGTCACATGTAAAAAGTTGATGCTAGCGGTTAGTTGGCAGTTTAGTGTTAGCAATTTGTGCTTGGCAGGCAACAGACCGCTAGAAGTTAAGGTAATACTGGTCACATTTGGAATTTTGGCGCCTAGAAGTTAATGCTTAAACCAGGGGCATCATCGATAAAAAAATAAAACCAAATGGAGGGCTCGACGGCCCCTCCCTATACCCATGCCCACGGTCACCAATATGACCGCTCGGAATGCTTAGCACATAGAAAAACAATTTAAAACAAAGGATTCAGTCAAGGGACTGTGGACTCTTTCAAGCAGCCAATAAAGACTGCGAATGTTTGAATCTGGTCAGGAACGGTCTAGGGTTTTGTGTTGACGGGTCAATGGGCAATAAGAGCGAGCAGTTTAGTTTGGAGTTTAGGGTTTTGTAACGGGTCTGCAAGTGAAACTTGGCAGTGGCCAACAGAGAAGATTTGAGGGCGACCAGAAGAGATAACAAGAAGTGTTGGCGATTAGCCTGTTGTGAGCGGAGACCACACTGCAATAGGTGGCGACGTAGGTCTTCAGGGCAACACCTGAGCGAAGGAGTTGCAGCTAGTAAAAAATAAATCATAGCAGAAGTGCCATATAAAAGCAAGGTGCATCCATTCAAAGATGATGGCGCTGGAATAATAAGGACGCAACCTATGTTTTCATAAAGGGTTTGTATTGACTCATCGACGGTAAGGGCAGAGATGATCAAACGGTGGCAGTGATAATGAAGTGAAGGGCGATGGATTTGATGGTGTTGATGGTTGTTTAGAGAACTGGTGAAGGCTTAGCAGATTAAATGGTGGAAGGGAGGTCATTGTAAATCGAAGTCTGGATTGCAATGCATGAGTGGGAAGATATCGGTGTGTGGAGGCTGGCAGAGATCATGGAAGACTGCGGAGAGCCCGACGTGGGCATTGGAAGCCTGCAAGAGATGGAAGACTCCACAAAAAACAACAACAAAAAAATGTCGCAAACAAAATGAAGAACCCACTGAATGGCTGTGTAGAGCCAAGCAACCCGAAGCCAAAAAGAAGTAAAGTCGACCGCTTCGATGGGGAATGGAATAGTCGACGACATTAAACCTCTGGTGGGATATGGGAGGGTTTGTAGTTGATAATGCAGATGTTGATTTGTTTATCATGCTTGGTAATCCCTGTGGCCAAATAGACCAGCTGCTAGAATGGTCTGCGAAATGCATGAGTTGGAAACAAACTCCTCTTTCATAAATTTTGAACCAAAGATCTCGACCTCTACCAAATGGAGATCATGGTAGTCTTTTGATTGACCAATGACAGAGTATGGCGACTGTGAGAAGCTAAGAAATCATAACCATGACCATAGAAACTTCTATTATCAAAGAATTGACCTTCTGATGGCTACAAGAGAATGGATACGGCGAGCAAGTTTCAAACAGCCAGATTTGACCAGAATTACAAGGGTCGCTTGCAGATCAAACAACAACCTGAGCAATAATGGCAACCCAATGGTTGTGACATGTGAAACCACAAATTAGATCGAACACAACAGTCGGTGACTCAGCGCAACATGGAGGCAACCAAGGTTTTAGCTGCCACCAAGGGTGACGATGGGTGAAAGATAGGGTCTTGGGTTTCCAAACTGCAGATGACTGGGGTGTTTAAAGGCACCGACTGGTGTTTGATTAGCGGCGGCCACGCCATATGCAGTCAGTAGTAGGATTGCAAGTTGCTGGCAGAGGAATATGGCATGGGGTTTAGGAGTGGCGGCGGAGGTGGTTTCACAGATGGGCAGCAAAATCTAGGGTTTGTAGTGTGGATGTCGATGAAGGAAAACAGGCGGGAGTTAGGGTTTTCAAAACCTGCGACAAAAACTAGAGATTTAAAACATTAACCTGCAACCCGAAGAGTCAACCTACGATCATAGTCATTAGCCCTGAAAAAAATTAGAAGGAAAACTTAGAAAGTTCGACACAACGCCCCTGCACAGAGGTCGTGCGGATCCGTACGGTACGGCCCTGCAGAGGGCCAAAACTTAAAAAATTTCAATTTTTTTTCTATAGTCAAATTTGACAAATTTACAATCAATTTTCGCAGAAAGGGCCTCTGGGACTCAACGGTGAGGTCCGTTTGAGCTCTGGAGGTCACCTGCGAAACTAGATTTTCAAAAGTGACATGCATTCATGTCAGGTTCACCAATGTGAGCAAGGAAAATGATAGTTAATCATGCAGAAATGAAATAATAGCCAACCTAACTCCCAATGGAGTGCATTCTAACCTAGAAAATCAATCAACCAAACAGAAATAAATTAAAATCTAAGCTAGTAATGACTTCTCTCCATTGTTGTCCTCTATCTTGCATTATTTTGTTCTCAGATTTGCAGATTTATGCACAATCTTGAGAAGCTCAAGTTGAGGAATAGGCAAGATATTGGAGGATTATAGTAGATTTGAGATGACAAATGTCTTCTTAGAGCCATTAGGGGGAAAAATGAGGCTGAATAAGTGGTTTTATAGAAGAGATGATTTGAATGGAGGGCCCAGATTGCATGTTGACTTGGAGCCAAAATGAAGGGCTAGGATGAGTTAGGGTTTCCTCACCACAAGAGGACAAAATAGAATTTTAAATTGAGGTAAATGGTGAGGTGGGAAATGGGATTTAAATTAAATAAATTAGACAATTTATTTAATTTATTTAGAGGGATGCATGTGAAAGGGGATTTTTGATGGGATTGATTTATTTATTTGAATAAATCAAATGAAGAGAACTTTAGGGTATGAATGAATAATTAAATAATCAATTGAAATTAATTATTTAATTATAGAAGAAATATGGTCAAGTGGACAAAATAGATGAAAATGAATTGTCCTGTCACCTTTGTGACATGAGGACATTTTTCAGTGTCTACAGCTACAACAGTTTTTATCTCAAACAGGGACAAGGAGTCAGAGAAGTCATGGACCTCAGATGAATCACTTTGCATTATAATCTTCTCCCCTAGATGTTTAGTTCCTTGATTTTTCTTGAGGATAAGCAAAAGAGTAGTTGGGGGGAGATGATGGGTTGAATTATTGATTTCTTTTTATGTTGCTTTTATATGCTTTTAAAACCTTTTCATATGATCCTACAAATACTTTACAAACATTGCCATTACTATATGTTGTTTCTCATATACTTTTCAAAGACTTTAAACCTATATTGTTAATATGGAATATGCTGGTGATTTTATCAAGTGAATGACTTGAAGTATAAGTATGCATGCAATATAGATAGAATCCTATGGTTTAAATATGAAATTTATTTTGTGTGCATATGTTTGGAGAATTAACCCTGTGCAACAAGGATGTGGCATCAAGGAAAGAGCAATTGTAGCGAGTTGCAGGACAAAGGAATTAAGTGAAGTGCAGTTTGAACACCAAAAGTGAAGACCAATGGAGGATGAATCTGTACCATCATGGATTGGAATAAATGCTGAAAAGAAGACTTGTTCTAAGCGTAGTCTATGAGTGGTTTTTCATACAAACCATTTCATGAGAGTTCTTGCTTGAACATGACTCTTCTTCTTTTGATCAGTTAGATTAATAAATCAATCATGAAACCTGTATCCGTGTATCTAGGGTTGGATTGATTGAGGATTAGTTAGTAGTTGCATAAAACTCTCCCATTTTTGTATAAGTTAGAGGGATGAGTTCGTTGTTAAGTTAGTTGCTTTTACTTTCCAGTTACTTAGCCGTTACTCTATTTTTCAATATCAATTATCCAGACATGTTTTGATTTAAATAAAATATGAAGATGATTCTATTTATGGTATGGAATGAATAGAACTACATGTTACGAAGATGTGTGAGTATTTATAATTGATTTGATTTGATTTCAAGTTAAATGAGTCAATCCCCTGAGCCAGCCACTCAAGGTACTGATCCTCACTTCATTTATTTCCTCATTTCTTTTATGCATTCTTGTCAATTAGTTTTTCATTCATGTATAAATGCAGTGCGAGTTAATTAGAATATGTTAATTGCTAAAATATAGTAGTATGATCTATGAGCGCATGCATGTTGTGTCTATTTGAAGTCCTTCAGAGGTTAGCCTTAGTTCTTTTATCATTTAGAATGTTTTGAGTTAATTCTATAATTTCATGTTATTAATAGTCATTTACAGCCTATGCTGAAGGTACCCATAGGAACTAGATTTTAAATTGTTTTTGTTGTTCTTACAGTTCTGTGAATTTCAACAAACTAGGCTAATTAGAATAGATTTGAATGGGATAGTTAGGAGGATTTGAGCCCATAAAGGCACATACAGTGCAGTACCATCATAAGCTTACGCTCCTTGGTTGATGATTTAATGTAGGAAGTACAATGATAGAGTGGACTGTTCAGATAGGTTTTCCCCTGAATTATGTTAAGTCTACAATGCATTAGTTTTCCTCTTCACACATTATTTAAGGATGCACATAGATTGGTAAAGACTTGTGATGCTTGTCAAAGATTTTCAAGGAAATTGAAGTTCTCAGGGAATCTGCCTCTTAGACCAGTCATAGTGCAAGCACCATTCCAGCAATGGGGGATTGATTTTATAGGAGAAATTGCAGAGAAATCCAGTGGTGGACATTCTTGGATCCTGGTAGCCACTGATTATTTCACAAAGTAGGTTGAAGCCATTCCTACAAGGAAGGCTACCAACAAGGTAGTGGTGGATTTCTTAATGAATAACATTCTGATCAGATTTGGTGTGCCAAAAAAGATTGTATCAGACAATGCAATGTGCTTTAAGTTAGAAGAATTCACAAGTTTCTACAATAAATATGGAATACAAATATCTTACTCAACCCCTTATCACCCACAGAGTAATGGACAGGCTAAATCTAGCAATAAAATATTAATAAAGATCATTAAAAGGGTGATAGAGAAGAACAAGAAGGCTTGAGATTCAAAATTGAGACAAGCCCTTTGGGCTGACAGAATGACCATTAAGAAAGCAACATGACAACCTCCATTCAATTTAATTTATGGCATGGAAGCTAGAATGCCAACCAACAATTTGTTGCATGTATATAAGTCCATTCAAGAGTATTATGACAGTATCATAGATGATATGCAGCCGAGGATCAATGTTTTAATAGAGTTGGATGAAGTCAGGAGAGATTCACAACAAAGAAATTTGAAATTGTAATTGCAAGTAAATAAATTGTATGACAAAAGGTCTTCTCTTAGAAAATTTGAAATTGGAAGCATGGTCCTAATGTGGAATGTTAGGGCTGAGGATAAGGGAAAACATGGGAAGTTTGATGCCTTATGATTGGGTTCTTATTTGATCAGAAATACCCATGGAGAAGACTAATATTTTTTGCAATCTCTGACAGGAGAACTTCTAGAATTGCCAGTACATGGACAATTCCTTAAGCCTTACTTCTCTTGAGGTATGTTATCTTCCATGTACAATGTACCATATGTAAATTTTATGTAAATAGTGTCTATCTCTTTTGTTTGGTTGTGTTCTGTTTCTCTGTGTTTTGTTTGGTCTACTTCACTAGGAGTTTTATGGGATCTCTCTTTGTTCATATTGAACAAACGTCCTTGAATATGAGCCATTGATGGGACTTGTGTAAAATCTAGTGGTCATTGGCCTAATTCTTCCATTCATGAGCTTCTGTTAGTCTATGAGAGTTGGGGTTTATCAAAACAGTGTCTAGGGTTTATCTTGGTTTTCACCTAGTGGCACCATATGGTCCTTTGTCATAAAATTTTATCAAAATATTTCACTTGTTGAAATATATGGTTTTATCCTATGTTTGAGTTGTAAAGGTGACCTAGTGAATCCCCCTTTCTCATATTACCTAGCGAGTCCCCTTTTTAAAACAACTTATGGCGCATGTGCAAAAATTGATTCACTTAAATTCTTATATCCGCCCCTTGCTTGCGCCACGTGGTTGCATTGTTCTTTCATCGCACTCATCCTTCGCATCGCGTTTGTGTTCTCAGCGCCCATGTCTGAAATGCGATGTGCCATTAGGAGGTCTAGTATAGGTGTCCACTTCCTATTGCGTCGTGTAAAGCCTTTGCATTTCTATTTGCATTTGTAGAGAATAAAGGAAAGTGTGATATGCGCTAAGCACTCCACTCTCTGTCACTTGTCATAATCTTCGTGCATCGCATAGCCTCAATGCATCACAGATTACATGAAGGAGTAATATGAAGAAAGGTGATGCGCGATGAACATAAAAGGATGTAAGCCAAAGGATATTCTCTGCCAGGTGTCACAATAGTAGCTCATCGCAGCAACTCTTCACATCGCAATTTCTATTTACCTGAGCTAAGCCAAAGGGCGATGTGCATTAGCCGCAAAGTAAAGTTGGCAGCAAAGTTTTAAAGGGCATAATGAATACGTGGCGGTCTCTCCGCTCATTTCAAGGTTCCTTCACATCTCATTTTGTGTTGGAGGGCATAAGGCAAAAAATGATGTATGAAGAATGCATGATAGCCATTGATGCTTCTTTAAAGCGATCTCATCCACGACCAGTATTCAAACGAAAAATGACTAATTGATAATCTCGACCTCCTCACTTGCGGAAGCCGCCTCTCTACAATTAATGGTGTATCTAGGTGATTTGAAGCCCATAAAGTCAAGAATTGAAGTGTTTCTCCATCATTCTACGAAAAACATTTTCAAGTGAACAAGTGAAAAGAGCTCCAGGTAAAGAATTTGATGTGAAAAGCAGCCAAGGTTCTGGGTAAGTCTAATTTTCTCCTCCTCCTGTGTAAAAGGCTTCAGTTAAAAAATTAGAAATGGGAATTGTAGTTGCATGTGTAGATTTTATCATGCCCTAGTTTGAGGAAAGAACAGGTTTTTAGGGGTTTTGCACAATTAAGTTAGCTGGGTTCTAGATTTCTGGTAGGGTACTAGTAAATGTGAAAAAACTGGTATTTGATTTAAACTGTAAAGAACCCTAGTCTCTCTCAATTGTACAAAAATGAGTCAAGCTAGTGAGGCATTAGGGGCTAAACCTAAATCCAAAAGGGTTAAACCTAAAACTAATGAGGAAAAACCAAAGACAAAAGGGGTAAAGCGTGACTTTGCCAAATTTATGGAAGATGACCTCATGGAATTATTCCCAGGGGCAAAGGCTGTTGGAAAGAGGGCTACTGGTGAGGGCATCTTGACTAATCATTTGTAAGATTCAACTAGAAGTATTGGGGATATAACAGTACTACAGAGTGGGTGGGATTTGTTTCGATATGCATATAGAAGATTAGAATAGCCTAGACCAACCAACAACCTGTGGACGTGTGATTTGAGCAAACTCATTGTGCCCAATGTCTTTGTTGATGTTGGTTTGATCAAGGAGGTTGCAAAATGCTATGATCCTGATGCCAAAGTCATCAAAAGTGTGAAGGGGACTCCAAGGATGGATATCAACAGGAGTCAAATTGTGAGGACTTTTGGTTTGGACCCCTCTGCCACAGTGACCATTCATTTCAGTGTATTGTACCAGGAGTATGAGAGGGAGAAGTGTGGATACACAAATCATGTGTTTCCCAAGCACAGGAGAAAAGATTTGGGCAAGAAGAGGGTGAAGTTTACCCCAAAGGAGGTGGAGCCTTTTAATTGTGATGAATTTGAAGATTATTTCAAGAACACTTAGTTTGCATTGTGCCAAGTGCTGGGGAGGAAATATGATATGAGGATGCTTATTGCTCTAATGATGATGGCAGCAAATATTTAGGACAAAACTCTAAATAAGGGTTTTGATCATGCCTCTTATATTGTTGAGCAAATCCATAAGCAATTAACAGAGTTGAAAGCACCAATGCCCCATTAGTGTTCAATCATTATTCTTTATTGATGCATATGTTTTTGTGGAGTGGTGAAAAGGCATGGTCCAAATCCATGGACCCTAGAACACAAGATAAGAGTCAAAATGATTTGCCTGTGCAACAATGGACATATATCTGGGATCAACATTGCTCTGATTCAAATTATGTTACTTTCTGCAATAGATTGATTTTTGGCATCTTGGATAATTTGGGAGTAAAGCCAGTGAACAGGATTTCAAAAGGCATCATGGAAATCCTAAGGCCTTTAGAATTCAAGGCTGGCACCAAAATAGATCACAATTGGGGAGATTGATATCTTCACAATTGGGGAGACTAGTATCTCCACAATTCATGTACAGTCTTCAGGGTATATGGTGCTTTGGTGCAGCCTCATTATTTGCCCATTTTTGTTTCTAACAAACTTGCCTTCATGGAAATCCTGTGGCAATTAGATTCAATGGATAAAGAACACTTTAGGAGTACTAAAAATGGATCATTTATCCCGGGACAGTTTGCATTCTCCCATTTTAGAGTCACATCAAAGGAAGGCCTAGATAATTTTGCTGAGATGTTGAAGGCCTATAGGATGACGGTGGAGAAGGTAAGGAATTGTGACCCTAAGGTGTTTATTGATAGAGAAAGGAAAATCATGGGTAGATCAAGTTTCCACCACCAATTCCTGTATATAGAGGATGTGACTAGGAATTTAGCATCAGATGCAGAGGAAATAAAAGAAAAAAGGCATGGATGCACATGAATGATGTTGAGAATAAAATAATCACAAATAATCCATTGTATGTGAGCCATTATGCCCAAATTCTGGATCCTTTCTAGAGGGCTATGAAGATGATAGAAGATTATGGGCAGGTCACATTCATGGATGCCACAAAGCAAGCAGAGGAAGTAACAAAAATAAAAAGGATGAGCATATGGATAAAATTCAAAGTATGCATGTTCAATCATCTGCACATGGCCCTTCTAGCCAGCCAATGGATGTAGAAGTGGTGCAAAGTGTTAAACCTCTTGTAGAATATTCAGCCAAAACTGGGGGAGAGGATACCATGGAGGAACAATCTATTGAGTATGTTCCAAAGGAAGAGGATGTACACCAGAGATTCCCCTCCCCTCAGGTGAATGATGCCGTAGATTATTTTGTTCCTCTTAAAAGGATTTACACCACTATTTTTGATGAGGATAGTGATGTTGATGAGGATGTCAGGTTACGGGCCTATAAGGAATTCTTAGATGATGAATCCTTTGTTCAAACAAACGAGTTCAAATAATTTGTGATTCAAAGAAAATGCAATGAATTCAAGGAATGGATAGAGAAAGCAAAGGAAGGAGTTGATCCTTCTTTGCATGAAGAGGCAATGAAACAAGAAGAGGAGAAAATCCAAAAGGAAATTTTAAGAATCTCCCCTATTGAAGGCAGGTTAATGGTTAAGAAAAGGGATATTCTTTTATTCCCTGGCTGAGATTTGACTTCTGCGATTTCTCTAGATACAATAAGGAGGGATGCTGATGCATTCATTTCATAAGGGCACTATGATAATAAGGTTTTTGGCTCTGCCTTCAGCCTAAGGTTACACTCAATGGCAATTTGGTCCATGGGGCCAAATACAAGGAAGCCTAGGGTTATCATATCAGTTGGAGAAATAACTAGTGAAGTTGTGGTAAAGAGAGCATCTGAGATCACCCGTACATAGACAACCAAGTTAACAATGCATGTTGCAATGCTTAGTGCAGATACTACAGAGATGATGCAAGAGAAGTACAACCAACTTCTAGATAAATATAACAGGTTGCAAGAGGAATACCACAAGATAAAGGCTAGTGCTCCTCATGGGAAGCTTGCAACACCTATGGTTAAAGCCCTTCCACCCCCTGCATCCACACAAGAATTCTCTACTCAAGGTAGAAATACTTTGTCTCTTAGAATCAAGAGTTTAAAAGAAGAGTTAAAAACGATGATGGAAAATGAGCAAAAAACCATGGATGAAACTAAAAAGGTGGCGACTGATATCATTGATGATATCTTGGGCCATAGGATTGCTTGCATACTCCATAAGCTTGACAATGTGTGGAATGTGTACAAAAACATTCATGAAGCTCATAAGAAACATGTTGAAATTCAAGAAAGCTTTTAGAATGTATGGAGTAAGTGGAGCATAAGGGCTGATGCTCTTAAAGAAATAGTGAAGAATATGGAAGGTGATCCTGAGGTACCTAGCAACTTGCCTCGAATGATAAAGGCCATTGGTTTATTGAATGAGATTTCTGCATTTCAAAGAAAATTGGATTTGCAGTTTAAAAGCAAAATAAAGATGCTCAGGGACATGGAGAAAAATGGGTTGCCTCATATCCTCAATGAGGCAAAGGAGCTAAAAGATTTCAATAGTTGGAAAAATGAATTTGGGAGCATTGTCCCATCTTTATCTGCTTGTATTTTTAAGGATGGAAAGCCAGAATTGGCTCAAATGAATAATTCTTTAGATGATTTGTTTAAAATGGAAATAAATTTAGATGTATTTGTGAAAGAAGCCAAGGCTATAATGGATGCTAGATTTAATGTGCATAATTCAAAGGTGCAGAAGTTATTTGAAGTCCAGTGGCCATCTGAGGAGGAGTACAACACATGGCTTGAAAAGTTTACAGATTAAGCCTTGGATATAACATTGTTTAAAGTTGTCTCCTCCAGATTTAAGAATTGTTTGTCATTTGCTGAGGTGGAAATATTTTTATCTTTTCCTGTTCATTGGTTCCCAAGATTGTTGGAGGATAATGAAGATGTGGCAAAGGGAATATTTGGTTCATTATAACAACCATCTTCTGCAACAACGTGCCTATATCTTCTTCAACAAATGATAACTACTTTTGTCTCTTATGGAATATTCGCCTCACGAGTTGTTGTGGTCCTTTTCCTTGTAACTGCATTGTAATATCATCATGAAATAGTGACGTGTAAATGGCCCAAAGCTTGTTTCTCCCTTACATTATAAAAGGGATTTCATAACCATTTACAAAGGGTTGATCTCTCAGAGAATTTTGTATTGAAACATAGGGAATAGAAATCAGGTCTTATCTAGAATATTGAGTCTGAACTAGTTATTTTTGTGAACTTGTATAGCAGTACTAGCATTTGATTGAATACAATGGCATAATTCTGAAGCCAATTGTCTCCTGATGTATGGTTTGCATAAATTATGAATGAATAAATCAAGGATTGTTCAATTTGTCTTCATAAAATTTCTTATGGACATATTTTTCTAATTAAGGCTCTTATTCAAAGAATAGGTTAAATGCTTTAATGGGAATTTAGGTTTGTGTGAATGAATACAAGGATTTGATAAGTATAGCTGGTTAGGAAGCTTCAATATAATATTGTAAGGCAGTATTATAGAGCTCTTTGATGCTTAGATGAAATGTTGTTATTAAATTCCAATTACATTTGGTTTGACTCCATTGCCCTAGGTTAAGGCACGATCTTTTGCCTCAGTGTCTAGTCTTCAACTCCAAGATCAAACACACTAAGAATACTTTCAATCTTTAAATTTAGTTGTAAGTGTTTGTTGAATTGAAATTTATGTTGTTCTATGGTCTTGGGGATGCAAAAAGATTGATTGATTTAAGCCAGATCTTCTCATTTTCATAATCCTCAAGCAAATCTGCTTAGAACATATCTGTTATTCACAGTATTCGTGATAATTGGCATAGGATACCAAATGAATACTATCAGGAACCACCCTCCTAGGTTTTGCAGAGTCTGAAGTGCAGAGGGAAAGTTAGTTTAACTTTCACCTATTCATTGGCCAACTCCTCAGAATAACTAACTATTGAAAATGGCTAAATCATAGGTTATTTATGAGATCGGGTTGGGAATTAAAAAAACACCAACAATCCCCAAGCGCGTCCTCTGTCGCAACATTTTGTGCACTTTCATTGCATCTGCCTATGCATTCAAAATTTTTGCTCGTGCTCATTTTCACTTTCAAGAGGTAGGTATTTGTTGTCGATGAAAGTTGTGGGGATTATCATTACTTTTTATGGATCAATATGGGTATTATTTATATGTACGGGCATCTTGCCTACCTCATTTATTTTGCAAGTTTTAGGTTGAGAAATTATGGGTAGTACAATTTTATTAGATCACGTACCCATGGAGGCTATTAATTTTCTCCCAATCTATTGTTTTTTTTTTAGAATTAGGAGTCCATTTCCTTTTCTAATGTTGAACAAAGGTTACAATGTAGCTACAGTCGCTACCTTAGACTATTACAAATTTAATATTGTTCACCATCATTCTTCATGTTGAGGGAAATGTAGTAACCATTGTCCAATAATACTAGCAATGTCCAAAGGAAATAGATGAAAGACACTCAATTTAGAATATGACAGACAAAACATAAAGCTTTCCTCTAGCAAGGAGATCCTTTTGCTAACACAAGAATGCGGCTACATTTACAATGCTTATGAGCAATTGGAATCTTACACACACACATCTACATTGCCAAACACTTAAAACAAAGTCAAACACAATGAAAGGGAAATAAAACTAAACCCTAAAGTGAAATTTAAAGCTCTAAGGAGTAATAGAGATGAGAAAATCACTAATAAGAATTGTTCAAAATTGATAATAGACAAGAGACAACTATTCACACACGTGCACATGCACGCATGCATGTGCACACACACACACACTCTCCCTCTCTCTCCCTTGCACTCTATGATCATTTTCCTTTTCACTCTAAATTTTCTCTTGTAACAGTCCTAGGAATGTAGCTGCAAAACAATCTATAATTTTTCCCTCTAAATTTTTTGTTGTAACAGTCCTAGGAATGTAACTAAAAAAAAAAGTGCAATAATTTTCTGATTGTCTCACACACACAGTGCAATAATAGATATGATTGTCACTCTCACTCACTGCCCCCCCAACACACACACAACCCTTCTCACTAGATTGCCTTGCCAATCTTGAATTTGGTTTCTGAATATCAATAGGTTGGTACAGATGGTGCATGCCATGCAGTAGAAAGCATTCACAATGTTAAGTATAATTTATATAAAATTTCACAAGGTGAAATCCCTAAATATATTTTATGCTCAAGAAAACTAGTTGCAATTGTGAATGAAACTATTATAACTAAATAAAACATGTTGATTAGAGAATTGGGATATTGTGCTTTACTTGCAGATTTTTCTCTAGTTAGAAGAGTATCTTCCATATCTGTAGTAATTTTGGATTGTATGCCTCTATTGAATATACCATTCATTAGCTCAACTTAAAGGGCAAGTCTAGCAATGTGTACAGGAGATTTTATTAATGTCATACTTCTTTTCTTTTATAATTAAATCTACCAAGTGATGTGAGATAGAAGGTGTGCATTCATATAAACTCCAAAATGGCATGCCCAACTCCATGCATATTAATTAAGAAAATGGCATTCATTTCCAAGCCAAAATACCCATTTTGGTTTTTTAGTTTGGATCTTAAATTCCAAAAACACATGGGAGTCCATTGTAAAACGACCATGAGATCATTGTTTTAAATTATCAATCTAGTCATTCCAACTCTTATTGCCTTAAGGCTTAAACATTACGATCTAAGTTTCTTTCTCTAATCTTCATAGTATTCTTTATGCCTTATCGATACATATTGCCTCTAGCACCGACAACAATATAACTATTCATTTCAAGCAAACTAGTCAAGAAAATAGAAAACTAGCTTTTGGGGGAGAAGCCATTATATTTAAGATGCAATAGCCTTGAAGCTCCTACAGGATCCACCATCTTCACGTTTTTACCTACACCCACCCTTATAGTACTTGGATATGTAGATTAGTATCATGCAATCCCACACATACATGTACTAGTGGAGACCTATGATGAGCACTAGAAAAAGCCTAATTAAAACCCAAAAATCAAGTCATTCCAATGTGTCCATTCTAAAATTATAACAGGAGACTAGATCTTTTATTCTTCAAACCAATTCAACCTCACTTTTGAGAAATTTATCTAAGCTCATCCTAGAATTTTTGACAAGAAAGAATTTTTTGTGATTTTTTCAGCAGCACACCTCATAAGTGGAAGTTGGAATTCATTTATGACTAAATTCGATTCCATAAGAAGCACATACAATGTATCAAAATAGTTCAAATGTTGAAAAATCACAAATGTGATTCAAGAAGAGAAATAAAATCTCCTAAATTCAAATCTACTCTATTTGTAGAATTAATAACTGAAGCAGAATAGTTCAAGTGATAAATGTTTTTGAAGGTTATTTCAAGAACTGAATGAGGTTTGTTGATGATATATAATGACATTGTTTAACTTCTTCTAGACTTTGGTTGATTCTTTGCTTTAACATAAATCCATACCTTATGAGAGCAAGGGCCTAAAGGTTTTCATGAAATCAAATCACTTAAGTTGACATAGCGCAACCAAATAATTTGCAATAACAAAGGAATATGCAAAAGGTGCTTACCGAAGTGAAACATTAGGTAACATAATATAACGCATTGATTTCATTTATTCTGCAGTCAACCATAAAAAATAGAAGAATTCAAGAGGAATGCAAAAAAAAAAGGAAACACAATACGAATTGAAAATCTGTCTCATTGTTATTCCTTTCATCATTAAAAAACCACATTTCCCCAGTATTCTGTAATGTCCCCTTCTAGCAAGCTAATTTTTTTCACAACCTTGCACACAATTTTAACTTGTAAAAGAGAACATTAGTATTCAACCTTTCTTATCTAATCATATTAACCATAAGGGTATATTAAACCAAGCCTTATAATCATAATCTAAATGTATTCAATCTTTCACAATATCCATTATACATACTTGGGAGAGATATACTTGGGTCTACATGTTCATCAAACCACTTATCCAACGAGAGAGGGCTTATAAGGGGGCAATTATGGGGTCCATATTCCATTCCTTTGAGCCGAAGACCAAGCGAGTCAAAGGCCCATCCCTTGTCCCGATGGGGTCTTCTAGACCAACACGAGACAAGGGCCTATCCATTGTCCTAGAGGGGTCCCTTTGACCAACACGAGACAATGGACACTTATCTCAGAGGGGTACTCTAGACCAACTTGAGATAAGGATTCATTTGTCTTTAGCCCGGAAGGTGCTCTAGACCAATTCAGGCATCAACCAAGATTTACCATAATGCTTACCCCTTTCCCTTTGTCCCGATTATTGGGTATTGGATGATTGACCATGAGCCACCATCTCTCATCCCACGTCTTTCATGATTAAATATTGTTCTTGTTAAGACATCTTTAACTATCTCATTGCTTGCCATTCACTAAGGAACATATCATTCTCATCAAATAAACATTCTTGCCTTATTCACAATTATTATTCATTCTTCAAGGTAACTTTATCAATTTTAAATCTCCTTGTTACTCCTATACATTCTTATATTTAATTGGTATTCATTGTTAAATCTTCATATGAAAATCATCATATCATGTCATAATGCCTTAGTTAAAATCATACCAGTACACATATTTTATCATTTAATTTCATTTTCATACATAAACACATATATTAGATCCTACTTAATAACCTTATCATTTATATCTTACAAGTTATAAATTGAATAAATAAATATAAATCTTTACCTGCTGAAGCTTTTATTTACATCTTATTCTTTGTGCAGATCTAATTTATTATGGAGCTCTTGATTTATATTTGTTGTTTTGAATTGCCGAGTCTTTCTTTCCTTCTTACTCCTTTATTTTCAAGTAATATTCCTTTTAGACTTTTCCATGTATCTTGTGTGTGCCCTCCCCATTCTTCCTTCTATCCTTTATATCTCTATATCTTTATGATGTATCCTTTCCTAAAGATGGTGTCCTTTTAAAAAGACATGACTATTCTTAATTGTTACCCTTTAATCTTTAAACCATGATTGTTGCCTTCGTTCTTTAATTAACTTGCAACCTTTATTAATATAAGTGTTGCTTATAAATATTATCAATGGTTGTCTTTTAAGATATGACTTTATAAAGTTATTCTTACATACTACTTTTAATATTCATGTTAATGAGTATTATACTATGATAGTTATAATACTAATATTATATTAGTATTTGTATTTATATTAACATTTATATTTATATTGATCATTATATTATTATATATTAATAATATTAAGGGAAAATTGGAGTAAACATGAATAATCAATATATCAATATCAATAATACCCAAAACTCAACTAAAAGGAAAATAATCAAGATCAAACAAACAAAAGATGAAACCTTTGCAAACCTCAATACTTCATAGCTTCCGTTGGTTGCCTATCTCAATCGATCTTGCATGTATGAATAAGGCCCTCAGAGAGTGCACTTCCTTGCTATTCCAAGATTGTCAATGGAGAATAGCTATGATAATGCTTTGTAATGAAGATGAGCTTCACAACAATCGTAGTGATATGGTAACAAGTTGATCGCAAGCAAATGGAATGACTTAGGTGCCAAAGGCGCGCTGTAATTCCTGCAAAGTAACAATACTGAAAGCTTGGATGAATGAAATGGAGGAATATGGTTCAATTTATAGACTTGAGAGAGAGAAGATCAACGGTATATAAAGAATGAGAAGATCAATGGTATGGAAGACTTGAGAGGATGTGCGCGAATAAGAAGAAGACAAGTGTCACACAAAAGTTGTTTTGTTTGAGTTAACTACTTCTCTTTTCTAAAGATAAGATGACTTCATAAATTAGAAAGCTTTTTTCTAATTTAAGAGATATTGATAAAAACAAGGTTGATTGAGTCAGTTAACTCAACTTGTGATTTATTTTTGCATGACTTGAGAGAAATTAAATAATAAATTATTTAATTTTGTGTGCATGAAGAAGAAGACTTATTTTTAGAAGATTTGAAAGATATTTGAAGAATTAGAAGATAAGAAAGCAAATTAAATAAATAAATTTATTTAATTGATGTGCATGATTTGGAAGAATAAATAAAATATTTGATTATATTTTATTTTTGGAGATTGAGAGGATTTAAAATAAATTTGATTTAATTTATTCAAATTTGGAAGAATGATTTGACTTAATTAAATAATTAAGAATTATTTAATTGTTTGGAAGAATTTAATTAAATAAAAGATTTTATTTAATTTTGAGCTTAGAAGAGGTAATTAAATATTTCGATATTTAATTAACTTAGAGGAATGTGAATTGAATAAATAAATTTGTTTATTTATTTATTGATAGAGGAATTAGACTTAAATAAATATTAAGAATATTTATTTAGACCGAGTCGTGTCATTTTTAGGCATATACATTTTGCCCCTCTTTGATGCAATGCAATTTATGGCGTTGCTTCAAAGAATAGATTGTCTGATAATGATGTATGCCCCAGTTTGCCCCTGGTACAGGTTTAACAACGATAGAATGCCCCCTCGGGAGATTGGACGGGAAGAAGGCAGAAGGATGTGAGACGGACAATCTCACGATGAAGAAGGTGATAACTAGGTTAGGTTTGAAGAAAACATGATGCGTTTCTGAGAAACAGGGAGAAACAGGAAGAAACGGGTGCGGGAAGTAGTCATAGTCATCACACAACCAGTTTAGGGTTTGCATGCTACATATAGGAGCTAGGTCCAGAAGACAAGTCATTTGAACACTTGGCTTTAGTTGGTTTGTCCTTGAGAGCTTAGGAGAGCATAGAGCATAGAGCAGTCAGCACTAGGATGGATATTCCATGCGAGGAGCATCGCTTTGAGCGAGTCTGATGGGTCAACTGACCAGCTGAGGCAGGACCACCAGTATGTATCTTGAAAAACTTCACCTAGGGTCAATTATGGGCGCAATAAATGCTAGGCAAAAGTAGGGAAAACAGAAGCGCAGGATCGTAGTTCGGTGCATATACCATGTGGAACTGTGCATCCATTTAGGTGCGGTGCATACAAGCTACGAAACTACACATTCATTAGAGCTGTGCATGTATGATATAAGTCGGCGCATGCATGAGGAAATTACGCATTTGACACGGGAATCGGTGCATGTGATATGGTTCGGTGCATTTATGAAATGTTGCTACGCATTTGCCAGAAGTAGCGCATTTGCTGAGAAATGGTGCATTTACCTTCTGTTTCGGTGCATATGATATAGATAGTTAGTTTACTTAACAAAATTGAATCGATTGGCATCTTGCTAGATGCATTAATCAATAAGCTATCTCTGAGATTGCAGGAATCTAGTCAAGAAATGTAGTGTGTTATTTTGATCAATTTGATATGCTAAGTTAGTTGATATGATTCTATGGATATGTTGAGCATGATACTTGCAGCTTTAGAATGACACCTTTCCTTATGTGGTTGCAAGAGGACATTCGAGACACACTGATGTCGAGGGAGCAGTTTCCCTTACCGATGTTGCAGTGCTATATGCTTACAGAGATAGTTCGAGAGGCGCTCGATGCTATGGGCCTAGATTACATTTGCTTCATGCCCAAGGTTCGTACGAACCTCAGATTACTGACTACAGCAGTGGAGAGATTTCATAGCGAGGATGGGACTTTTCACTTGCTGACTGGTGAGATGACGGTGACTCTCGAGGATGTCTACAAGATACTACACTTGCTGATACAGGGAGAGCTTGTGGAGTATGATCCATAGTGAGATGCAGGACTCGTAGAGTACAGATGGGTTTTTGACGACCCTGAGCTAGACTGTCAAGTTATCTCCTGGTAGGATATACATGATTATTATGACTACTTCCCTGGGATAGTTGCAGGATTGATTGGAGGCATTGTATGCCCCAATAGGAGATCGCACGGGTTCCCGATTGGATGGGGGTGGATTATGGAGAGGATGATCACAAAGGGCACCCACTATGCCTGGGGTGTCTGTGTTTTGGCACACCTATACCATGATATGCATAAAGTGGTATACCACAGGGGTGCTAGTCTATCAGCAGGTGTTTTGCTACTACAGTTTTGGCTATGGGAGCACATTGCCATTACTAGACCGATTTGTGTATTTTTGAGATAGAGGGGAGAACCCTATAGCTATGGATGCGCAGGAGTGATTTCCCAGTATAGGCTGGGGAAGCTAGAGTATTGGAGGCATGCATTGGATGGGGTAGATGTAGTCATCTGGTGACCATATCTAGAGTGTGAGCCTTGGGACGATGAGGATGATGAGCTGCCATATTGCTTTCAGACTTGGTGGCTTATAGGCAGGACATGGTTTATCTTGGAGAGACAAATTGTCAGCAGAGTGCAGAGATAGTCTGGGAGGAGACAGGGGTGACCGCAAGGGCAGGCACTGTTTGCACGCACCCATGCAGAGATATTCAGATGGGGCCCAGTGGCATCCTACGAGGAGGCACTGGCAGAGTTTTGACAGATTCACTACATTGCATGGCCTATGAGGAGAGAGATAGCAGATGCAGGGATGACTCTAAATTATGAGGAGTGGTTCGCTGCTCACCCTTTTTTGAGGTACTCAGGGCCCGAAGAGATGGTTCCTCATATAGACAAGGAGGATTCAGATGAGGAGGGTAGGGCTGGTAGGAGGAGGAGGAGAGGAGGACGGGGAGATGGTGGAGATGGAGGAGGAGGAGGAGGAGATGGGGGTGATGGAGGAGGAGGAGATGGAGGCAAACCTAGATAAAGGAGGAGGTCTGGGGAGGGATCCTCCCACCCTCAACAGGTAGTATAGCCACAGGTTGCATAGTAGGTGCAGGTACTGCAACCACAACAGGTGGCACAGTAGTAGGTGCAGGGACAGGGAGATGCCCCTTAAGATCCAGTGCAGCCAGATGCTCAGGAGAGGGACATTGCTATGTTGAGAGGACAGGTCAGGCAGCTGAGGGCACAACTTAGGATGGCTAAGGCTCAGTGAGAGTTAGACACAAATGTCATCTCGGGGCTCATGAGAGAGTGAGATGCAGCCGAGGTGAAGGTATGGGTCATCTAAGTAGAGAGAGATGCAGCAGTGGTAGCCTTGGGGACAGATGGCACCAGCATATTTTTGGTTGGACAGGTTCAGCAGGCACAGGCACAACTAGCACAGGTGCAGGGACAACTAACATAGGTGCAGGGGCAGTTAGCATAGGTACAAGGTGAGCTTGCCAGAGCGCAGGCTCAGACACAGTGCTATCGGGGGTTATATCATGGTGTCGTTCCAGCAGATCAGCGGGCACTGAGCTATAGGAGCCAGTCTGTAGCCTCGCAGAGAGCAGGTGGATTGTGGTCGGGAGCCTCTGTGATGGGCCTACAATAGTTTGGGGCCAGCAAAGGAGGGGACACAGAGGATAGTACTGGGAGCAGTGGCCCACAGCAGCAGGGTTAGGTGACACTTGTACAGTTTTTGGCCTTTATGTATATACTTCTTGATGGCTCAGATAGCCTGACATGTATATGGATCATTTTTGTACTTTGAGATATGTATCATTATTTTTTTGATGTATACATTGTATATGACATTGACTCAGAGATGGACCTTTGATATTGTACATTTGGACACGTTTTTGATATTTATATGATGATGTAGCTATTTGATGATCTCTATATGCATTTTGTTCATACTATATGTTATGGATGCATTTTTATTGTATGATGGTACACATGTGATGCATGGTTTGATTATCTAATGCAGACTTTGATGTTTACTTTGATGCTATGTGATGTTATCTAATGCAGATTTAGATGTTTATATGATGCTATGTGATGTGCAAGAATGTGTTATGCTAGCTATATGATGATGTAGATATTATGATGCTCTACATGCCTTTGTCTATGTTTTTGGATTTTTCTGTTGACACTATGTTATGATGCAAAATGTATGTGGATGACCTAATGCACTTATTATGTATGCAAAATGATTTAATCATGTAGATGACTATCTCATGTGATATGATATGCAACTTATGCTATGTTTTTGGTATGTCCAAATGTACTCAATCGACATAGAGATGACAAAAGGATAGACAGAAGAGTGATTGAAGACCGACTTGGTAAAAAGACTCACAAGCTTTCATTTGTATTGATACTCTGCATTGTTGGATCTTTTATTGCATGGGATATGGATGTTTTCATGGATGTATAATGGATGCGAATGTTGTTTGCTTTTTGACATCTTGATGGTGCAGGTATTTTGAAGTGCTTATTTCATCATTGGGCTTGTTTGAAACGTTGTAAGAAAATACAAGCATCTAGGTATAATTAAACTGAGATGACCTGAGTACTTCTTACATGGATTTTGATTTAGCAAGTTAATACAAGCATCGAGATATAATTGAACTGAAATGACCTGAGTATTTCTTGCGTATCAATAGACAAGGATTGCCCCCTTTCATGTTAGACCTTTGATGTCCTCAATGATCTTTTGCCGATCATGTCTTTAGACAAGGTTTCACGTTACTAAAGTTTAATCCACAAACAACAAACAAAGAAAATAATCATGTCCCCATCATAGCATCTCTAGCTTTTGGCATCCTTGAGTAGCATAGAAAGACATGATAACAAAAATCAAAATGTTGTAACCTAACTTGATCACAATCACAAAATATTTTTTGCATTTAGATGTGTTTGTTTCTTGCCATAATTTAGGTAAAATCATTTAGAGTGATTTTAGGTGCTTGCTTGCTTTGCGTTGGATAGGTTGAGGTCTTCCGTCAAAAATTTCTGCTTGAAAACGGACTTTGCCTATGCTTGCTTGCCTTGGAAAGGATTCCACAATCCTTGTTGGTAGGACAGACCCTAAGGGACTGACCTAGTGCCTCGAGGGCTCATTGCTAAATGGCCTTGCCTATGTGACGACGTAGAGGCAACGTAGTTTGGGGTGAACCCAAATGGACTTAAGACCTAGGCGATGGAAAGTGGTGTGGACTAAGAAGGACCAGATATGGGATGGATGGGAAAGTGGAGCCTCAGGGGCACATTTGAATAATGGCCTTGCCTACGTAACGACGCAGAGGCAACGTAGTTCATGGACTTGGACCATGGATGGAATCTGATGACAGATGCTATGCTAGGCTGACACTGTGGATAAGATACTAGATTAGGCCTTAGTTGACAAGGCAACAAAAGAGATATAGAGTATCAATCCATGATAGGTTATCATTAGGTTTTTTATTATGGAATAGATATGGATCAAATGGGACACGATTGAAGGAAGAATGGACACAAGGTGATTAGTTTCCCAAAGATGAAGGAAGCAGTTTACCACAAGTAACGCCTGTTTACCAGGTTTTCATCACTTGCTTTTATTTGCACGAAATCTAGAAAGTACACATGACGCCTGTTTGCTAGGTTTTAATCATGATACCTATCCAAGATGCCTGTTTGCCAGGTTTTCACCAAAGGAGGATTTTTTTTTTGTTGTTTTTTTTTTCTTTTTTTTGTATTTTGTAATTTTTTATTTTTTTTTATATTTTATGCCCCCTTACATTGGGGTTCTCTTAGGTATAGAATTGGCGAAGATGCATACTATTGATTGGGTCGTCGAATAGCTCATCTTCTAATGTTGCTAATTAATATGCCCCCGATCCATAGGCAGCCACGATCACATAAGGCCCAAGCCAGTTGGGTTTAAACTTGCCTTTCTTTTCCTGATCCTATTGATTGTGGGGATTTTCTTTAAGTACTAGATCTCCAACCTTGAAGACTCTTGGACGGACTCTATGGTTGTAGCTTCATGACATCATTTGCTGATATACCTTGAGATGATCAAAGGCTTTCTGTCTCTTTTCCTCTACCAGCTCTAGCTCTTGTAATCTGGAAACTCTGTATTCTTCATCTGTTATGAGACCTTTCAACGACACTCTTAGAGAGGGTAACTCGACCTCGATGGCAGGTTGGCCTCTGATCCATAGACAAGGGCGTAAGGGGTAGCACCTGTGGGAGTGCATATGCTAGTTCTATAGGCCCACAGAGCGGGATTGAGTTGGATGTGCCAATCACGACTAGCATCGTTAACTGTCTTCTTGAGGAGTTTCAAGATGGTCTTGTTGGATGCTTCTGCTTGGCCGTTACCTTGGGGGTAATAGGGTGTGGAGAAACGGTGTTGGATTTTGAATCAGTCAGAGTTCTTGGACATCCTGGTTTTTGAAGGGTCTTCTGTTATCTGTGATAATGGATGAGGGAATTCCGTATCTGTAGATGAGGTAATTAAGGATGAATGAGGAAATCTGTTTACTTGTGACAGTGGTGAGGGGAACGACTTCAATCCACTTGGTAAAGTATTCAGTGGTGATTATTATGAATTTGTGGCCGTTGGATGAGGGGGGATGGATTTTTCCCATAAGGTCGAGTTCCCATTGACAAAAGGGCCAAGGTTTCGTTAAAGCTCTCAGCTCTTGAGCTAGTGCATGTATCAGGTTTCCGTGTATCTGGCTCTGCTTGCACTTTTTCATAAACTGATATGAATCTGTTTCCATGTTCGGCCAATAGTATCCCAAACGCATGAGTTTCTTAGCTAAGGAAGGACCGCTAGAGTGTGTTCCGTAAATCCCTTCGTGCACGTCTTGTAAGGCGGTTTGAGATTCTTCTCATTCTAAACAACGGAGTAAAGTACCATCTAGACCATGTCGGTATAGGGTGTCAATAATAATGGTATAACAAGAGGTTTGGCGTATAAAGGTTCATCGTTGGTTTGAAGACAAGTCAGGTGGGAGAGTGTTATCCTTGAGGTAAGTGTAAATCTTACTGTACCAAGGTGAATCGGATCCGACTAATAGGCATATGGAGTGGGTTTCAGGAAGATCATAAGCTGGTTGCTGAATTGACTCCACCAAGAACTCGTATCGTGACTCATTCTCTAGGTTCTTAAGGAGCGAGGCAATGGTTGCCATGGCATCTGTTGCTTTGTTTTCAATGCGAGGTATTTGCTGAAAGGAGATGATCACAAAGTACTCTTTAAAGCCATCAACCATGTGCTTGTATGGGACAAGCTTCTCATCTTTGGTTTGGTAGTCGTCATTGACTTGATTGATCACTAGTTGAGAGTCACCGTAGACATGTAGCTCTTTGATTTTCCATTCTATTGCCATTTTGAGACCAATGACCAAGGCCTCATACTCTTCTATGTTGTTTGTGCATGGGAATAATAGACGATAAGACTTCGGTATGGTGTCACCATGAGGAGTGACAAACAAGATTCCTGCCCTTGATCCATGGTTTGTGTAGGACCCATCAAAGTAGAGCTTCGAGGAGTGTGTTGTGACATTGAATAATGATTCATCTGGAAACTCAAATTGCATTGGTGTGGTATCCTACAATGGTGCATCTGCTAACTGATCAACAATGATTTGCCCCTTGATTGCCTTTCTGTCTACATACTCAATGTTGTATTCACTCAGGAGCATTACCCATTTGGCTAGGTGACCTGTTAGAGCTGCTTTGATTAGTAGGTATTTCAGTGGATCTATCTTTGCAATAAGTTTGACTGGATGTGCTAGCATATAATGTCAGAGTTTTTGGGAAGCAAAAACTACAATAAGACATGAACTTTCTATTTGAGAGTATTGCAATTCATAGCCCACCAGTGTGTGACTAATGTAGTAGACGACTCTTTCTTTACCTTCGTAATCTTGTTGTGCTAGGAGGGTCCCAAGAGATGTTGGTGTAGCAGATATGTAAAGTAACAATGGTTTCCCTTGGATAGGAGGCATGAGAATAGGTGGATTCATAAGATATTCCTTCAGTTTGCCAAATGCCTCTTTGCATTTATCATCCCACCTAAATGGAATGTTCTTATGTAGGAGATGACTGAAAGGTTGACACTTGTCTGCCTATTGTGATATGAATTGATAGATTGCTTGTAGCTTGCCCTATAGAGACTGCAATTGAGTGATATTCTTGGGTGGTGACATGTCCATAATAGCCTTGACTTTGGATGGGTCTACCTCTATTCCATTTACTGATACAATGAAGCCTAAGAGCTTGCCCGAGGTGACTCCAAACACACATTTTTTTGGGTTCAACCTGACTTTGAATTGTTCTAGTCTATGAAAGACTTTCTCTAACACATCCAGGTGTGATTATCTTGTGAGTGACTTTGCAAGGATATCATCTACATAGTCTTCCATTGTGGCGTGCATCATATCATGGAATATAGTGGCCATAGCACGTTGATATGTGGCTCCTGCATTCTTTAGCCCAAATGGCATGACATTCCAGCAGAAAGTGCCCCATGGACAAGCAAAAGCTGTCTTATGTTGGTCTTCTGGTGCTATTCTGATTTGATTGTATCCGGAGAAGCCATCCATGAGAGATAACATGGTATGCCCTGCTGTTAAGTCGACTATGATATCTATATTTGGCAACAGAAAATCATCCTTGCAGTAAGCTTTGCTTAGATCTCTGAAATCATTGCATAGTCTGACTCGACCATCAGGTTTGGATACTGGTACTATATTGGAGACCCATTCTGGATAGTCTATAGCTCTGATGAACCCCACATCCAGTAGTTTCTTGAGTTCTTCTTTTACTAGTAGTGCAATGTGTGGATGCATCTTTCTAAGTTTTTGTTTGACTGGTTTCACTCCTGGGTCTAGTGGTAGGTGATGTAGAATCAAATCAGGATCTAATCCTAGCATATTTGCGTATGACCAAGTAAAATTGACTTGCTTCTTCTTGAAGAATGGTACAAACTTAGTCTTTTCTGGTGGAGTTAGAGATTTAGCAAAGTGAATGATTTTAGGTTGTTCCTCTATTCCAATGTTAACAGGTTCTGTGGGTTCCACAACAATCTGAGACTTCTCCTGGTGCATGTCGTCAGGGAGAGTGTCAAGCCTTCCATTGTCAGGTGCCACAATTGGGTTTTCACCATCAGATGTGTCCTTTCTTTTTACTATTTTGGGATCTGGTACTTCCGCAGAGCAGTTTTACCATTAGATCCAATTTTTATTTTGATATTTTTGTGACTAGAAGGCTTGGCACCCTCTCTGAAATAAGCCACGGTAGTTAGCTCAATGGCAAAGCCAGCTTTATGATCTCCTGTAGGTAGGTGGTCCCTAAGTTCCATGTAGTCAATATAGGTATCATCATTTTGGAACATATCTAGTTGCGAGGTTCCTTGTAGATCCCAATCAATAAGTTCAGGATGCACAAGGGGGAGGGAGTCGGAGGATAGATCTGATTCGTTGATAGTTTGAATGGATATGCTAGGGGTATTGGTAGGGAGAGTGTTTGGGATGGTACTTTCCTCCAAATTGTTTATTACGATAGAACTTGAACCTTCCTCAAAAGTCGTATTCTCAGGAATTGGCAAATCACACTCTAATGGTCTTTGCGTTAGCGTTTGTCCCTCACGGTAGGGGCTATAGGTCTGAACGGTATCAACTTCTTTATCATCATAGGAATGCTTTGTCAGCTCAGCCCACTCATATTCATTGGAATTTGTGTCACTGTCCTCTTGAAGGTTATGGATCATTTCCACAAGACAAGCGTTTGCTTTTGCTTTGCCTTTATCCTTGTATCCTAGACCTTTTGTATTTCTAGCCAATGAGGATGAAGAAGGTTGAATGGGTCCTATAATTCCTTCTTTTCTTAGGCTGATGGGACCTTGTCCTTCATAACCCATTCTGTGTAGGATAGACTCACCTCACCCATAGATTTCTGTTGGGAGATTAGGTGGTTCTTGTTGTGTATTCTCTTCTTCAGTGTAGAGCCATTGTAAGGTATCTCTTTCCTTTGTTTCATCTGATAATGTCCCCCATTTTACAAAGGGAGTTGTAGGAGGTGCAGGAGGAGCAGATGGCTTTAGAAAATGCTTGGGTTGCCCAAAGGATCTAGGAGATAAAGGCAGTTTGGCTAAGTTGAGGTTGTGCTCGATGGAGTATTCCCCTACTCCTATTTCTTTGATGGTAATTTTCTACTCTTTAGGCTTGGATGAGGAAGCTTCAGAGGAAAAATCATGCTGTGAGGTAGGGGATGTAGATGCTCTATTGTTGGGTATGATGTAATCAGGTTTTGAGCGGATAGAGTTGCAATGTTGAAAGGGGTCGGGATCACCTTGGATGGTAACTTGTTTGCCGTTATGAGGGAATTTTATGCATTGGTGGTAGGTAGACGACACAGCTTTCATGGCATGAATCCAAGGTCTACTTAGGAGAATATTATAGGCTAGCTCCCTATCTAGGACTTGGCACACAACGTACTTTATCACCGGTCCCACTTGTATTGGTAACACCACTATTCCTTTGGTAGTTCTTTCTTCTTCATCATAGGCTTTAATAGTAATATTTTTCCTTGGATCCACTACATTTTTAGAGAACCCCAATGTAAGGACTAGCTTGAGCATGCAAATATTTAAACTGGCTCCCCCATCAATGAGAACCCTCTTGATGCGGTGCTTGTGGATGAAGGTGACAATATGCAAGGGGGTGTTATGAGGTTGAGACACTGATAGGTCATCCTGTTCGGTAAATGATATGGTACTAGAGGAGGTTAGATTTCCTATCATGGCTTGAAACTTCTCTTGGGCCAAGTTCGTGGGTACAGTCGTTTCCACTAGGGCTTTATCGAGAATCTCTTTGTGGGAAGGAGATAGACACAACAACTCTAAGATAGATATGTGGGCAGGAGTTTTCTGTAGTTGGTCTATGACACTATACTGATGGGAGTTGGACTGAGAAGGTGATGACCTTGGAGGGAGGGTATTCAACGTGACTTTACCATTGCGGGTGATGATGCTGCAATCAGTTTTGTTGGGTCCTGATTGTTGGTTGGACGTGACCACATTGATTTGTGGGATATGCTTCGATAGGCAATTGATGGTATAATCAATTGGTACACTTGCATAATTAGCATTATTATTCCCATTATTCTGATTTTGCCTATTGTAGTTGTTATTGTTGTTGCCGTTGTTGTTGTTGTTGTACGGCCTGTCGTGATTGAGAAGCAGATCTTTGTATGCCACATGCGTCTCGTTAGAGGTATGTTGTTGAGCACCTCCTTGATTTTGATCAAGTATGTCTTGAATACCATGTTTGAGACGGATACAATTGTTGGTTGTATGTCCTCTTCCTCTATGGTACTCACAAAAATCGGTGTCTTTCCAATAGTGAGGTTTTATTTGAGGTTCATAGTCGCTAGTAGATGGTAGAGTGATCTCATTGTTGGCCAATAGCTTCCTTAATGCAGATTCTTGGGACTCACCCAACGGTGTAAACTTTCACCTTGGATTTGAGTTGTACCACGGTCTTGGCTCCCGATAGAATGTTTTGTTGGGTGTAGCATTGCTTGCCTCTCCTTTGAGAGTGAAGATTGGTTGTTGTTTGGGAGCCACCACTTTGGCATCAACTACTCCATCATTGACGACATTTTTATTCTTTGTCCAAAACTTTGATTTGTCGGTCGTGTAGTTTGAGTTAGGTGTGTCCTTGTACAACTTGATTTGCCCTTTGGCGATCATAGCTTTCTCGATGAATAACCCCATCTCAATGACCTTTGAAAATGAGGTAGGGAATTGAATTTGGATTTGATAGCGGAGATCAGAGTTGAGGTTGTGAACAAACATCTCCATCAATTGCTTCTCAGGTACATCATATGAGCATTTGCTCGCTAGTTGTCTCCACCTTTGTAGGAAGGAGGCGAAGGATTCGCCACCCTTTTGCTTGGTATTGCATAAGTCAAGCATGGAGACTTCGTGTTCAATATTGTACGAGAAGTGTGTGATAAATTTGTTGACTAACTCCTCAAAAGTTTTGATACCTGGTGGGAGTCGTGAGAACCACTCCATGGCTTGGCTATCTAGAGATCTAGGGAATAGTCTCATTAAGAAAGTCTCATTGTGAGCTACTTCCATGCATGCGGCGTTGAATTCCCTAATGTGATCTCTAGGGTCCCCTTTCCCTTTGCACTTGTCAAACTTAGGAACTTCGAACCGAAAGGGGAAGGGCACCATATTCAAACTTTTATCAAAGGGGTACGGTGTGATATCTTTCGAGTAAGTTTTAGTGTTTGTACCCGTCTTGAGATCTGTCATTTGTTGCGTTAGACCCTCGATTTGTTTCCTCATTTCTTCCATAGGTGTGTTTGGGTCTATGACTTTATTTCCTTTGTCCTCACTAGTGTGGTTCTCATGAGTTTCTTCCACGGTCTCTTTTAGTTTGCTGAGATCGAAGTCAGTGGGGAGCTTAAGTCCAAGATTTGCAAGATGAATAAAGTACTTGAGGGTCCTCATGGAGCACTTTTTCTAGCAAGCGTTGGAATTTCCGATCTTGGAGGTGTCCTTGATACTCTTCATGAGAGATTTCCTCATCACTATCGTGAGGGGTAACAATGCGATTGGATGATCCAGCGATTTCAAGTTGTCTCTTGTATTGAGATCTAGTTAAAACCATGCAAGGCGACATTGGATGCAGTGGGATGAAATTAGAGATTTTGGTAAGATGCTGGTGGAGACTATTGAGAATAGGATACTTGTGATGAGATTTGGACAAGGGACTCCTTCGATCAATGATTCCAAGTAAGATGGCCGATACAAGACGATAGCCACAAGTAAGGGTACTCGATACCTGTCTTATTGTGTAGAGACTAGTTGTGCACCAAGACCACTAGCGAGGTTCTGTGACCTACTAGGGTTACTTGAATCTGAAATGATCCAAAAAGGGGCCTATGCTAATCTGATATGGGATACTTTGACTCTGCTTAGGAAGACCTAGTAGAAGGTGGGTGAGACGACTGACGAAAGAGAGGGTTTGATGCGAAATGGAGAAAAAAGTGACTGCAAGGCAAGATCTGATCTCAGAAATTTAGAACTATGTTGAAATGGGTACCCAGAAATGGCAAAAATTTTCTCTCAAAGTATGCGGAAGTGCTCACTGTCACGCATGCGCAGGAACATATGCGCAGCAAAAAGGGTCAAATGTGCAGCAAGTCAGTGTAAAAGCGCAGTACTGGTGATTTGTAGATGCACAGTAATAGACAGTAAAAGTGCAGTAAGTTGGTGTAAAAGCGCAGTAAGTCAGAACAGATGCACAGCAGGAAAGGATAAATGCGTAGCTCTGGTTTTTCTGATTGTTCTGCAAATTTTTGGCAATTTTTTTGATGTTTTTTGGTTTCTTTGGCTGCAAGATGGTCTTTTTGATATGATTTTCTTTAATTATGGCAAGAAGACACAGCAAACACAAAGAATGTTTTCATAGTTTTTTATTTTTTTGTGATTTTTTGACATTTTTTGACTAAAAGAAAGCAAGTACAAATCCTAGGCTGGCTAAGACAATATAAACCAAATTCTCCCTATTTCTAGGTGAGGCATCTTCGGGAGGTAATAATCGCCCTTCCCTGCACCGGCTTATAGGGGTTTTTGGCTTACTAAAAACAAAGGTGTTTAATAAGTGCAACCGTTCAAGTGGTTATACATGCGGCAGCACTACTGTCTGTTATGGAGTCTCCCAGCCTGCAAGGGTTGCGCCTTGGAGGGTTTTAGGGGAGGTTGGTTGTCGATATAATACAACTTCACTCATTGTTTGAAGCTTTCGCTCCAAACACAATTTATTTATAGTGGCTTGGCAAAGCTTGGCTTTATCTTGTTACCACTTAGGGCCATTCCTACTTGGATGGACGGTATCCAAGAGTAGGCCCCTCTAAAGGAAAAATACATGTGAAAATGATATCTCTGGCATTTTAGTCACCCAAGATAGGGGAGAGCATAGGCCTGGTATCATTCCCAAAACACGGAAGACAGTGGTTCTGTTCCCCTAGTTAAAATGAAAAAAACTAAATGAGTTATCTACTTGGGCAAGCACATAAATTTGTTAACTTTGAAGTGATAACAAGATAGCAATGGTTCAATTTTACCAAGATAGCAATGATTTGTTAACTTTGAAGTGATAAAAAGATAGCAATGGTTCAGTTTTACCAAGATAGCAATGTGTCTAACTTTGAAAGATAGCAATATAGCAATGATTCAATGATATGCAAGATAGCAATGATTCAATTACCACCCTCCTAGTTAAGACTACATGAGATTTACATGAGCATCCATTTACTTTCCTTTTAGAAATCAAAGTGTGAGTTAACAAGTGCAGCTATATGATTCTAAACCAATACCTAGCTGGCAAACAGATCAAGAGTGTTCGTACGAAAAAAAAGTGTTAGCATTAGCGAAAACCTCAAAAAAACCCTAAAAATCATTGTCTAGATCAGATGCGCAGCTTCAGAGCTTGAATGCATAGAAATAAAGCTCAGAAGCACCGCAGTATAGATGCGTTGAGACAGAGGTCAAAAGCACATGAAAACATTATATGTCGCAGGATTGACAGATGCGCCATATCAGAGGTTATATGTGCTGGATCAGAGACTGTATGCACCAAAAGAATGTATACGCCGGAACAGCTAATAGATGCGTGTTAGGCTGTGTCAGATGCGCATATTCCTCCTATGTACGGCTTCCTTTCACACAAAAACTTAGTTTTTGGGTTAAATCGGGGCTAGGCCCCACGGTGGGCGCCAAAAATGTTAAGGAAAAATTGGAGTAAAAATGAATAATCAATATATCAATATCAGTAATACTAAAAACTCAACGAAAAGGGAAATAATCAAGATCAAACAAACAAAAGATGAAACCTTTGCAAACCTCAATACTTCATAGCTTCTGTTGGTTGCCTATCTCAATCGATCTTGCATGTATGAATAAGGCCCTCAGAGAGTGCACTTCCTTGCTATTCCAAGATTGTCAATGGAAAATGGCTATGATAATGCTTTGTAATGAAGATGAGCTTCACAACAATGGTAGTGATATGGTAACAAGTTGATCGCAAATAAATGGAATGACTTGGGTGCCAAAGGCGCGCTATAATTCCTACAAAGTAACAATACTGAAATCTTGGATGAATGAAATGGAGGAATAGGGTTCAATTTATAGACTTGAGAGAGAGAAGATCAACGGTATAGAAAGAATGAGAAGATCAATGGTATGGAAAACTTGAGAGGATGTGCACGAATAAGAAGAAGACAAGTGTCACACAAAAGTTGTTTTGTTTGAGTTAACTACTTCTCTTTTCTAAAGATAAGATATGACTTCATAAATTAGAAAGTTTTTTTCTAATTTAAGAGATATTGATAAAAACAAGGTTGATTGAGTCAGTTAACTCAACTTGTGATTTGCTTTTGTATGATTTAAGAGAAATTAAATAATAAATTATTTAATTTTGTGTGCATGAAGAAGAAGACTTATTTTTAGAAGATTTGGAAGATATTTGAAGAATTAGAAGATAAGAAAGCAAATTAAATAAATAAATTTATTTAATTGATGTGCATGATTTGGAAGAACAAATAAAATATTTGATTATATTTTATTTTTGGAGATTGAGAGGATTTAAAATAAATTTGATTTAATTTATTCAAATTTGGAAGAATGATTTGACTTAATTAAATAATTAAAAATTATTTAATTGTTTGGAAGAATTTAATTAAATAAAAGATTTTATTTAATTTTGACCTTAGAAGAGGTAATTAAATATTTCGATATTAAATAAACTTAGAGGAATGTGAATCGAATAAATAAATTATTTTATTTATTTATTGATAGAGGAATTAGACTTAAATAAATATTAAGAATATTTATTTAGACCTCGTGTCATTTTTAGGCATATACAAATAACATAATATTTGTATTGATAATAATATTTATATTATTAATATTCAATATATATAATAATATTTATATTTATATTATTATATTTATTTATATATTGTATATTATATTTATATTTGTCTTTTATAAATATAAATATACTCTTGTTGATTACTAATAATATATGTTTGCTTAAATATACACAATTATTTCTATCATTCAAATTGACTAAGTATCGTATTTCACGAAAGGTGATTTGTCGTTTTTTATCATAATGTTTAAATTTTTAATTTAAATGATGTCTTAATATTGGGACATGACAGGCCTCCCCTCTCGAGATTGCTTGCCCTCAAACAATCACAATGATTTCTTTCATTACCTTACACCTTTTAATGTCTACTGCCCGATGTATTGAGACGAAATCGTGGATTTGATCCAGAATGAATATTGCTTTAGTGAAAAGAAATTGATTGTAATTCCATGAAAATGAATTTGTGATCAAAAGAGCATTTGTTTGATGTTTTGAATAATAACGATGGGATGCAAGTATCATAGATTAAGAAGATTTGAGAGTATTGAGATTCCAAGATGCATCTTGATCTTTGGTTACGAGATTCGGTCTTATATGTTATTGACCTCAAAATCGAGAAGAGTTATGTTCTTTGAGGAGTAATTGATTATATGATGCCATGATCAAAGAAGATTTGATTTGATTTTGAATAGCAATATGATTGAGGAAATGTAGTTAATCAAATGAATGCAGGAAGGAAGAATTTTTCAATGTTAAAGAAAACTTTGGGAGTATTGATAATCTGAGATTGGAGATTTGGAATGAAATAATATTGATGAAAATCCCAAAAGATGAATCTAATGATGTTGTAAGTAAGACTTTGATTGCTTAAGCAAGTTGATGATAAGATAACATATAGCATGATCTTGGGGGTTGATGATGAGATAATGTCCCCCCCTTTTTGGGATATTCTTGATCTATTAACCTCAAGTTGATCCTTTGATAGAATCCATAGAAATACTTGCAAGTTAGAGTGTGATGGAGGCCATTCTTCCTAGGTCTCAGGGTGGCTATACCATCCCCCCTTAGTCCTCATGTGACATATGCCATTCATATGAGGTGTTTGTAACGTCCCCTTATAGGATATTCCTTATTTCTTTACTTACACACAATAATATCACTAGAAAGGGACATTAGAACTATTAAAGGTCACTCAATCAAGATAATATTGAACTTATCTATAATAGTATAACATAACAATAGCATAATCCACAATTAGTTCAATTCATAACTCAATTTAATATCGACTATGTTCAAGTCTTAATCCTTACTATCTTTCTATTCCTCAACCTTGGATGGGGATTTACTTGTCTAGGGCGTGATGACACCACCTCATGGATTGGATTTACTCCTCCTCTCCCTAACAACTTTAATTGTCTAGGACACGATGACACCACCTCATGGATTGTATTTACTCTGCCTCTCCCTAACAACACCTCGCCCCTCCTAAGGTTGTAGGCAATAGAAATAACTAAGTATTAACTTGGACATATTCGATATATTTCAACATACGAATTGATCACATTTATCCATAACACATTATACATTGGCTATGCTCGAGTCTCAATCCTCTTTTCTCTTCTAATCCTCAACCATGGATGGGGATTTACTTGTCTAGGGTGTGATGACACCAACTCGATGGCTGGATTTACTCCACCTCTCCCTAACAAAACCAACCTACCCTCGGGTTGCAGGTAATAGAAGTAAATAGGCAATGAGATGAACATACCATTACTTAATATATATAGCAAGTTTCATAATGTATATATATACATTTAATATTATATATACATGTCTAATGATACTCACAATAATCTTTTTATTAAATATATTTATTATTACTTATGGCATTCATCACTATATATATATATATATATATATATATATATATATATATATATATATATATATATAAGATAATACTTACCTTGCAACCTTGAACCCCCGAAGGTTTATGCTGCTCCAACTTAATATTTAAATCTGATTTTTCCATAAATCAGAAATATTTCTGATTATTATTTGAATTCTCTCTCCTCCTCTCAAAGCAGATTTTCTCCTACCCTTTATATCTTCTCAAGGCATGATATAGACATACCTTTTCATAAAGGATACTTCCTTTCACATGAGACATACTATTTCAATATGATCGTTGCCTTTGACCTTTCACTATGGTTGCTTTAATATTTAATCTTTTGTCCTTTTTTATAATATATTTGTAATTATATTTGTAAGTATCAAAATCACTTTATAATTATAATTATATTTATTTATGTATATATTTATAATATATGATAACATTTATATTTATATTTATAATATTTAATTTATGATATTTAGTTTATAATATTTAACTTATAATATTAATTTATAATATTTGAGTATATAATATTTAATTTATAATAAATATTAAGAATATATTCAATTTATATAATATATAATATTTAAATTGAATATATTTAAATATATATAAAATATTAATATTTAATTGTAAATGTATTCAATTTACAATTTATAGAATGAATAATTCATAATTAATTCAACTATAAATCATTAGTAAAAGGACATGACAGTGTCCTCCTTATGTGGCACTTGCCATTCATATAAGGAGCCTTTGATCTAATTTGGCGCTTGCCATTCATAATAGATCACCTTGGCCTCATGTGGTGCTTGCTATTCATATGAGGTCTTCTTCTCCTTACGTGGCGCTTGTCATTCATATAAGGAGTCTTCGATCTAATGTGGCTCTTGCCATTCATAATAGATTGCCTTGGCCTTATGTGGCGCTTGCCATTCATATGAGGTCTTCTTCTCCTTATGTGGCGCTTGCCATTCATATAAGGAGCCTTCGATCTAATGTGGCTCTTGCCATTCATAATAGATTGCCTTGGCCTCATGTGGCGCTTGCCATTCATATGAGGTCTTCTTCTCCTTATATGGCGCTTGTCATTCATATAAGGAGCCTTCGATCTAATGTGGCTCTTGCCATTCATAATAGATCACCTTGGCCTCATGTGGCGCTTGCCATTCATATGAGGTCTTCTTCTCCTTATGTGGCGCTTGCCATTCATATGAGGTCTTCTTCTCCTTATGTGGCGTTTACCATTCATATAAGGAGCCTTCGATCTAATGTGGCGCTTGCCATTCATAATAGATCGCCTTGGGATATGGAAGTGATTACACCAATTTGTAGGTTACATGCATTGCCATTTAGTTACATAAAATTGTAGACAACCAAGTAGCTCAAGAATGCAAGCAACCAGCTCAAGCAAGTAGGCAAGTAGCTCAAGCATGCAAGCAAGTAGCTCAAGCAAGTAACCAAGTAGCTCAAGTAGTCAAGCAAGTAGCTCAAGCAAGTAGGCAAGTAGCTCAAATAGACAGGCAAGTAGCTCAAGCAAGTAACCAAGTAGCTCAAGTAGTCAAGCAAGTAGCTCAAGCAAGTAGGCAAGTAGCTCAAGTAGACAAGCAAGTAGGCAAGTAGCTCAAGTAGACAAGCAAGTAGCTCAAGCAAGTAACCAAGTAGCTCAAGTAGTCAAGCAAGTAGCTCAAGCCACAAAACATATATGTAAGTTGTAAAATATACCCTTAAATACATAAGTCGCACGAATACACGTATACACATAAGCCACAAGGTAAAACTTTGAATACACATAAATCACAAAGTATACACAGGATGGCAGAATGAGTGATCTGATACCACTTGTAATGTCCCCTTCTAACAAGCCAAAAATTTTCACAACCTTGCACATAATTTTAACTTGTAAAAGAGAACATTAGTATTCAACCTTTCTTATCTAATCATATTAACCATAAGGATATATTAAATCAAGCCTTATAATCATAATCTAAATATATTCTATCTTTCACAATATCCATTATACATACTTGGGAGAGATGTACTTGCGTCTACATGTTCATCAAACCACTTACCCAACGAGAGAGGGCTTATAAGAGAGCAATTATGGGGTCCATATTCCATTCCTTTGACCCGGAGACCAACCGAGTCAAAGGCCCATCCCTTGTTCCGGTGGGGTCTTCTAGACCAACACGAGACAATGGGCACTTATCTCAAAGGGGTACTCTAGATCAATTTGAGATAAGGATTCATTTGTCATTAGCCCGAAAGGTGCTCTAGACCAACTCGGGCATCAACCAAGATTTACCATAATGCTTACCCCTTTCCCTTTGTCCCGATATTTGGGTATTGGTTGATTGACCATGAGCCATCATCTCTCATCCCACGTCTTTCATGATTAAATATTGTTCTTGTTAAGACATCTTTAACTATCTCATTGCTTGCCATTCACTAAGGAACATATCATTCTCATCAAATAAACATTCTTGCCTTATTCACAATTCTTATTCATTCTTCAAGGTAACTTTATCAATTTTAAATCTCCTTAAGTTACTCCTATACATTCTTATATTTAATTGGTAGTCATTGTTAAATCTTCATATGAAAATCATCATATCATGTCATAATGCCTTAGTTAAAATCATACCAGTACACATATATTTTATCATTTAATTTCATTTTCATACATAAACACATATATTAGATCCTACTTAATAATCTTATCATTTATATCTTACAAGTTATAAATTGAACAAATAAATATAAATCTTTACTTGCTGAAGCTTTTATTTACCTCTTATTCTTTGTGTAGATCTGATTTATTATGGAGCTCTTGATTTATATTTGTTGTTTTGAACTGCTGAGTCTTTCTTTCCTTCTTACTCCTTTATTTTCAAGTAATATTCCTTTTAGACTTTTCCATGTATCTTGTGTGTGCCCTCCCCATTCTTCCTTCTATCCTTTATATCTCTATATCTCTATGATGTATCATTTCCGAAAGATGGTGTCCTTTTAAAAAGACATGACTATTCTTAATTGTTGCCCTTTAATCTTTAAACCATGATTGCTGCCTTCGTTCTTTAATTAACTTGCAGCCTTTATTAATATAAGCGCTGCTTATAAATATTATCAATCGCTGTCTTTTAAGATATGACTTTATAAAGTTATTCTTACATACTACTTTTAATACGCATATTAATGAGTATTATATTATGAAAGTTATAATACTAATATTTGTATTAGTACTTGTATTTATATTAACATTTATATTGTTAATATTGCTGTTTGTTTGTTGCTGGTTCTATTTTGTCTTGTTGGGCTTCACTGTTTTATCTACTCTCCTATACAAGGGTCAGGGCCTTTTCAAAATCCCTGCTTACCGTTATCAAAAACATTTATATTTGTATTGATCATTACATTATTATATAGTAATAATATAATATTTGTATTGATAATAATATTTATATTTATATTTGTCTTTTATAAATATAACATACTCTTGTTGATTACTAATAATATATGTTTACTTAAATATACACAATTATTTCTATCATTCAAATTGATTAAGTATCGTATTTCACGAAAGGTGATTTGCCATTTTTTATCATAATGTTTAAATCTTTAATTTAAATGATGTCTTAATATCGGGACATGACATATTCTGTCACAGCTTTGGGCTCCCTTAGATTAGTGGGCATCAACAGTCAATAGAATACACTCACCAACACCGCTGCTATCTGCATTTCAGGTTTGCTTCCATTGAAGTGCAATGATATACCCTTTGCTAAACCCATAAAGAAAAATAGAGCTACTATCGTGGCTTTGAAAAGATGAAAAAATACCACTTTGAAATGTAAACAAGGAAACAGATGTCTGACACACACATAATAGAGCAGCTGCCAGTTGAAAAACAGTATGCATGCATTGCAGGTGCCTTAGCTGCTATTTTCCTTTAATTTTACAAATGAAAAATAAGCTAACTCACCTGGGGAATTCTTGTTAGGTAATAGGAAAATCAGAAACTAAGAACTAACCACCCTGCAAAAAGCTCTAAATTTACAACATTAGAGAAACACTCTAATTGTTCCTTTTGCATGATTCCCAATGGAAAAAAAAAAAAAAATAGAGAAAGCTGAGTACAAGTCAGGGACTAAAAACAGAGAATTATGATAAGATCTTTAAATTAATGAACCCCTTTACTTTTTCTTTTTTAATAATGAAGGGTAATGTATTCAAAAGTGTTGAAAATTTTTACAATTTATGTTAGATATGATTATGAGAGGCATTCAAATTACATTTCAACTTCGAAATTGATAAAATAAAATAAAAAATCTTGCAGAATTAAGAAACATTTAACCCTGCCAGATTTCAATTTAGTACAGAACTGCATTGTGTATTTATTTTCAAATCATCATTGGTAGTGATCAATCAAGAGATTTCAACGAGGCACTCCTCAAAAATATCCACAAGTTTTTCTTCTGAATTCATGCTCATCAATTTGGGGTTTGTCCTCTCTGACCTTACTATGCTTCTCTTAGGAAGATTTGTTTGGAAACCTTTGATGTTGACTTTCATTTTTCAATAGAGTGCTTGGGTTGGAAAATCAAAGTTTAAAACCACGCTCCTCAAGGATGTCAGACTAATATCAGTCAGAGAATAATTTATGAGACTTGGAAAAGAACTAGAACTGGTGGGGTATAAAAGGCAAGTCACCAAATAAAAATGTCATAGAATTTGAGTACGTTTCAAAATTGAGTTTATTGCTCTTCAAACTTCCTAGCTACTGCATACTGAAATCTCGTAGCAATGTTTAAGCTCCATCAGACACTCAAGGTCATAGTTAACACACAGCCCTAGCCCCAAGTAAATGAGGACATTATTGGGGCCTTCGTTGAAGGAGAGTATGTTCAAAAGAGTGGAATGTTGGCTTGGAAACATTAGCTGCAAGAATAATCATACATTTAGGAATAGCTAGTACAGCAGAGCAATAATCATAACATTCTAGGCTTCTAATACATATCACAGCAATCTAAATATATCTGTGAATGGCTTCGAGTATAGGTTATATCATGACATACATCAGGTTTCCTGTAATTACAAAACAGTTGTGGCATTTTAGGATGCATGTGCCAAAATTCATACAAGATGGGTCTATGTTGTATCGTAAGTGGCAATGTACCTCAAATGTCTCCTACAGTTAACAGCAAGTTCCAGCACTATGATGGGTTACGCTAAGTGCAATACATGAATATTAACTAACTTGAAAGATCTTCAAAACCCTGTTTTTGTATGGTATAAACATATATATTCACTTTTTCTTGGGGAAAAAAAAAGACCATGTTACTCAACTCCACATATTGCTTGAAAATTCTATAGAAAGAATAAATTTGTGCATACCCTGTAAATACTACAGGATTCTATATCAAAGGCTCAATAAAATAATTGCTCATAAATCGACGAGGAAATTGGTACAAGAAAGGAATAAAAGTAACTGGCAGAATTTTAGAACAGAAAATAAAAATAACCAAGAAAAATTCAATGGATAGCACAGACCGTGATGCTCAACATGTTGCATGAATATGAATCCCCTATAGAATCTTTATGAATTAGTACATATCATGCAAATGCTACAGGTATGTGGATCCTAAGCTCATTAAGTTATTGCATGATGGAATTTATTTGTAAATCTCTGAAACAAATAATTGTTCAAAGGAGAAGACACTAACTAGTACATGAATGAGATTATAGCAATCAGTGTCTTCATTTCAATAATTAAATAAAAGCACTTAGCAGAACTTTAGAACAAAGAAGAGAGATTATCAAAGTATGTAACATGGTCAGTGGCAAAAACCCTTACTATCAAACAAGGATTTCATAAAACAAGTTTCTATAAATTGGTGCATAAAATAATACATTCATTTGGACTTCAGGCTCACCATGTTGTTTAATGTGCAAACCATTAACAAATAGAAATTCCGATAAATAAGCAAGTGCAATAGGCCTACTAAAAACAATTAGTTGTCTTTCACAAAGAACAGACTCTTCTCCTTACATGAAAATGATATTGTATTGTTAGTATTACCATGAAATGCGGACATGGAAGCAGAAAACTATCTTATTTGTTACCACAGACGTGTATCAATGATGCACTTCACATATAGCCTTTACATGCAAAGACTAATTACATAAAGCATGCCAAGACTAATAGTTTTATATATGTGAAAACTAATACCCCGCATACTGTTTGCAGCATACTTTATGATATGAATGCTAAATTTACTGACATAGTAATAGTTGAGGCAAAACACATCAGGCCAAAATAGAAGTGCCTGAAGGAAAAAGGAATTTTGTATTTTGTTTTGCAAAGGTTTCTAAGGAACTTAATATAAACATGGAAAATCAAAAAACTCAAGAACATTAAATTATAAATGCTAAAATGCCTCAAATCTTTCAATGTATGTAAGAGTATCCAACAATCGCCTTCCATATCTTTCTTCACTTAACTTTTTCTGTAATGAATATTCTTGCTTTTGCAGAAGATCTTTTTCTGTAATGAATATTCTTGCTTTTGCAGAAGATCTTTGTAAACCTAACAGTTTATTCACAAAGATGAGATCAATGCTAGTTTTCGTTAGGAGAGATGGTGGAGAAAGTGTCACTGTTTCTAACAAGGGACAATTCCGCAAAATGAAACTAAGCAAATTCAATTCGCTCTCACGAAATTCTGATGTAATCACCTGCACTCTCCTCAGTTTTCCTTCTAGAAGTGCTGGACCTTGTCTGCTCGCATGAAACTCCCGTACAAGAAAAGACCATTGATAATCCTGTACAACAAAAGTAATGCATATATGATCTGAAACATTAACAGAATAAATCTATGCTCCCCCAAGTTTCTGGGACGGGGACGGGCAGGGACGCGGAAGGAGTTTCCGGGACGCCATTTTTTTGGGACGGTTACTAAAAAAATAAGAATTTTTTTAAAATATAGGGAAATTTCAAATATTTATATGATAACATTGATAAGGCATTCATTATAGACATTATAGAACCTTACAAAATGAATACATAGCAATAACGTTACAGTCATAACTTCTTGGATTTAAAGATATACCTTGCCCTGGGTTTATCAAGTACAGTGCACTTCCTTTCGCGTTAGTATTGTTGATGGCTCCCACCTTCAATGTCATACATGCATTAAATGGCCCATCCTATGCATGGGGACTTATTCCGTGAAATCTGATTTTTATATTGTGCCATTAGGTGGTGCTGATGTAATTTTAAGGATCCCATGGTTAAAACTGAAGACTACTTAGTGATATTAACATGAATTTTCAGGAGCTGTCTATGAAGTTTATGCAGGGTTCGGAACAACACCAAATTCACGGGTTCAGACCTCCAGAAAGTAAGTAGGTTTCGGCAAATAAAATGAAGAAAGAGCTGAAAAGGAATACCCCTGGTTCTGTGGTCCAATGCAGCACCCTTAAGGGTCTATACCAATCCAACAAATCAGAAAAGAACTCAGTACACATAGCCTGTATGTGACTTATTGCAGCAGTTTTCAGGTGTGTTTAGAGAACTTCCAAAAGGTCTTACCACCAGATAAGGATCATGAGCACTTCACAGAGTTTTAGGGCACCAACCCTACCAACACCTAGAAGTACTCAAGGATAAAATTGAAAAAGAAGGCGCTGGGCCATAGGGGACGGTTAGCCTTCCCTGGGAAGGTCGAGGGACGTCCCGGCCATCCCCGAGATGGCTAACCGTCCCCTGCAGTCCCCTGTTTTCCAGGGACATTGCTGGTTTCCTGGGATTGCAAAAAAGGGGGACGGGTAGGGGACGTTTCCTACCCATCCCCGCATCATCCACTGTAGGGTACAGGGGGGTTTTGGGCAGGGGACGGTGGAGCATAGGAATAAATAGAAAGCAAAGACAATACAGTATTTGTACCTGGAAAACCCTTTCTGATTAAAAAAAAACCCAGCACAATAAAATTCTTCAATATATTGCATAAGACACAACCGTTCTCTAATATAATATTAAATCTCTTACTTCACCCTTAAGTTTGGGCAGATATAAATAGGCACATTGAAAGCGATTTTACACATTGCATAAATCATGCAAAAGATAAACATAAATGATTTAAAACTCAGGCAAAAATAGAAAAAACTCAGAATAACACTGCATGAATCATGTAAAAAAACATGAATACTTTAAAACATGAAAAAAAAAAAAAAAACTCAAAATACCACCCAATTTTTTTTTCATTATCCTAGCAGTTAGCCCATCCTTGTGCCCTGCGGCTGCCATACACAATTGTAGCTTCAACTATACCTAATATATGAAGATGCCCCCAAAGAAAAAACTTCCATGCCATGCATAAATGTGGAATCATCTGTGCATAATATATAAAATGAACATGCCCACAAACAAAAAACCTTCAACTTTTGAGCCGTGCTAAAAGATTACTTACCCGAAAGCATTGGGTATCCATGGAGAGGTCTTCCAAATTGGCGAAGCTATCGATACTGGCTTTTACACAAGCTAGGTTTGTAGACAGGCCCCTACAAGCAGGCAAATTAATCTCCACGCCCATCTTATTTAACAACATCAACTTGTCCGTCCAGGAGGGAATTCTTTCCAGTTTGAGGTTGAGCAATTGTGGGCAATTCAGTTTCACTTTGGCTGGCACATAAAAAAGATCCTGTGAACGGAACATTTCGTACTCTTTCCTGCCTATTTCAATGCTGAGATCATTGAGAAAGGGGCAGCTAACTGTTAAATTAATAAGCCCGACACAACCAGACACTGTCAAACTCTCAAGATGCGGACTTCCGGCTAACAGGTGTTCAAGAATGGCATCACACAGTTCGACACTTGTAAAGGAGCAGATTTTCAGACATGGAAACCCACCAAAATGGGTGGGATTCCATTTTGTGTCGAGATTTTGGAGAATTAGAGATGTGAGATGGTGGCAGCTAAAAACAGAACTTGGCATACAACGCATTCTTGAGTTTAAGCTGATAAGGGTAAGTTGTTTAACCTTTCTTAAAGCTGCATAGCTAATGCATGCAGACATTTTACGAAAGAAGACAAGGGCCTTGTTGTCAGCCTGCGCGTAATAGTCAGTAAGGTGAAGCTCAAAGCTTTCCAATTCTCCGGGATTAATGAGGACGAGCTTTTTCATAATGGAATTTATCTTGGCTTTATTTCGTAGGGATGTGCAAAATTCACGAGAAAAGTTTAGTTGGGGCAAACGAGTCCAGAGCCACCTCCACCTGGAAGAGAGTAGAGAGGAGGCAATTGCTTCTTTCAGAGGAAGTCTGGTGAGAATGTGATGACACAGAATATCATCTGACATTGCACTCAATCTGTCTTTGCCCTCTGCCATTAAAGCCATAGGAAGAACTCTGCACAAGATTTGGGGTTTCAGCTTTTAATACCCTTCCGTGGGGTTTCAACTGAATTACATTATGATTTAAAACCTTAAATCTGCACTTCAAAGTTAAACTAGGAAACAAAAAGTTGAACTAGTAAACAAATGGCCAAAACTCCCGCCTCGAATTTGATGGTCTATTTGACCCTTTTTTTTCAATTTTAGATCTTATTTTACAACCTTAAAATTTATTACAGTATAACTTGCGAAATTTTTGCATAATCATATATATTATGACACTTAAAATTTTTCCTAAACCATAAAATTTTATTATAAGGATAAATATAATATTTTTTTGATATGTGAAAAGGTTTAAGGGAGTCCTACTCCATTAAAAAGATTTGCAAATAACAGATTACACACCAAAAAGGCTACTCTTGCCATTCTATATATTAACTAGTCTTTTTACATGTATTTTACTATTTTCTATATATAGCTATTTAAGCTTATATAAACATACCCTTATATCTATTACATACTTTCACTAGTCTTGCTCTGCGACTTCTCAATCTTTTTCAACCCTTGAGTCCTTCGTCTCTACATCCTCAAACCAATCAACTCCTTTAGCATCTACGAGCCCCGTCATTATTTTGAGGAAGTCAATCCCCCATTTAGCTTCCTTCCTTTGTTCTTCCTCCTTCACTCCCATCGTTGGAATTACAAAGGGAATCTAGGGTCCATTATGTTTTGGTAGTATATCTGGCCAGACCCCTTGACTAGGCGGAATGTCAATACTGGGTATAGCCATATCAACAATTTTGTGAAAATCCCCCCACCAAGGCTTCGACAATTTTGTGAACAACTCCCTAACTGTATCTTTTGACTCCCTATTATCTAGCAAAATAGCAAGAAACATAGAAGCTAAGTTTGCATTTAGCTGGTAGTGGTGGCCCAAAGAAATGTATGTGTCGTGTCTCCAAGTACCATTTTGACCATGTGAAGACCCACTAACAACTTAAGCTTGAAGACCTGCCTCAACCTCTTCTATGTAATTTCACCCCGAAAAGCCATTTGTCTTTTCTTATCGACGAGACAGAAGGAAGAATCCATTTTGCAATACATTTCTTCCCTTAAATAGGGGTCTAAATAATCTTTCTTCCCTCGAGCTCCATAAATAATCATGATGTCAAAATGAGTGCCGCCATTAGTCATAGATCGCCTTCTCACAAATGAAATCCTTCAAAATATACTTCTCCTTGATTAAATTCCTTCAGTGGGTTGGCAAGTCCCCATGATGAATCCCTACATGCAATGTGATGATGTCCCTGTACTCCCAAGGATGTCTATTTGGCATTGATGTAATACGCTCAATTGTTAATGCTCGAAGGGGCACACCTTACATGCCACGGTTATTAGTTATGGTATAGATTTGTCTGCCCCATCTGTTGGCCCACGATTGTTGTTAAACCAAAAGGTCGACCTATCAATTTCTGATACAAGTGCCAGAGTTAATGAATCCATGGGAGGAGGTTAGTCCATGTCACAAATCCCATGGGGAGCGCTGACCATTTTCTAACAAACTCCCCCCCAGCGTTACCCGGGGGGATTCAAACCCATGACCTTTCGCTTTGATACCAATTGTTGGTCCATGATTGTTGTTAAACCAAAAGGTCGACCTATCAATTTCTGATACAAGCGCCAGAGTTAATGAATCCACGGGAGGCAATTAGTCCATGTCCCAAATCCCATGGGGAGTGCTGACCATTTTCCAACACCATCTTCATTTAGGATAAAGTTTCCTAAGTTGGGAGCAAAAGCTTCCCATTCTTCGAATGAATTTGTGATTAATGATTCCCAGAGAACATGCTCAACATTCCTATGGAGGAGTTGGAAGTTGTCCTGACCAGGTTCCTGGAGGCAAAGACTAAGGAGCAGGAGGAGGTTCCAGAAGGATAGGACTGTCCTGTCCAGGAGTCCTAGTCAACTTGAATGCCCAGGATAGGTGGCAGTCACCTACTTGATATTTTTGAGGACCCCACCTACCACATCTAGTGTTTCAGGCCTGGGCACATGTTCCAAGGAAATTTGATTTCCTTTTGACCTAATGTATTTTGCTTGCCTATAAAAGGGCAGGGGTGCCTCATTTGAAGGGGTCCCTTTTTCTCTGATATTTTGATGCTCCTAGAGTAACTTGATAACTAGCTTTATTTCTGTACTACTTGCTTGAGCTGAAACTTCAAAGATCAACAAGATTGTTGTATACAAACTTTCCAAAGCAATAATATAAGCATTGTTGACTGGTGTTTGTAAGGTTCTTTGGATTTTGGCATGATTTTCCTGATTTCTTTGGAGCATATCTTAAGTTTTTCGAAGTTATTTCATTTCTTCTAGATAGTGTGATGGAAAATATTGTTGTTGGTAAATGATTGAAACTATTAGTTCATACCATTTGTGATCTGCGGCTTGCAAATCATAGTGCATGGTTAGTCTGAACTTGTTCCAAGCTTAACTTCGATTGTTCTACAGGTTTTAGTTCCAGGTTCCATGCCAAAGCAGTATGAAAATCCTTATCCCTCCTTTGAAGATAGCACCACCTCCATCCAAGTTTTTCCCTCATGACGAAGCATAGGCCTGGTTCCAGTTTCCATCTCCAGCAATAGTTCTTTCCATCATTTAGTTCCTTGAACCTTGATCCATCTTTTTCATTTTCTTTTAAATATGTGTTAGGAATAGATCATTAAGAGCTTATTGAGAAATCGTTCCCTGCCTGCATAGGTAAAACTAGTTGAACTTAGGTTCCACCTCTGCCATAGATTGAGAAATCCAACTGTGGAAGAATCTGAACCTAGTCTCTAGAACCCACAGTGAAATCCAAATCTTTCCCTCCTTGAGCATAGAAACCACTAAGTCTGATACGTAAGTCCCCCTTGTGATTACCATCAAATCACATCATTCCACAGAGCTTTTCCCATGCACGTCAAGACTTGACACAAAAGGAACCTTAGAGTAGTCTCATTCGATCACCAAGTTCAGCGTCTGAGAAGCTTTGTTCAAGAGAGGATAGATACACTCCGTGCCTCTATCCTAATGTTCGTTGCAGTCATAAAACACACATCAACAGACTCCTTGGCCTTTCTATCAATGAGGACTTGACTTAGTGGGCAAGATCCACCCTCCATCATCCAACAACTATAAATTCATAATCATCGCCACTGAGTACTTTACAAAGTGGATTGAAGTCGTACCCCTTGCTAGTGTCACAAGCACACAGATTGCCTCTTTCATCCTGAACTACATCATTTGCCGCTATGGTATCCCTTTATCTATTATCACAGATAATGGATGACCATTCAAAAATTAGGATGTCAAAGAACTGTTTGACAAATTCCACATCCAACACCTCTTTTCCACCCCGTATTACCCCCAAGGAAATGGCCAGGCAGAGGCATCAAATAAAACCATCTTAAAAATCCTGAAAAAGATTGTCAATGATGCCAGTCGCAATTGGCGTGCATCCAATTAAATCTTGCGTTGTGGGCCTACCACACAAGTATCCGCACACCCACAGGTGCAACACCATACTCCCTAGTATACGGATCTGAAGCCATCTTGCCCATTGAAGTCAAGATCCCATTCTTGCAAGTATCGTTAAAAGGCCTCATTACAGATGAAGAATACAGAGTATCCAGACTTCAAGAGTTAGAGCTGCTGGAGGAAAGAAGGCAACAGGCCTTCTACCATCTCAAGGCTTATCAACAAAGGATGTCCAGAAGTTACAACCACAGACTAAAACCCCAGGTATTTCAAGTTGGTGACCTAGTCCTCAGAGAAAATCCTAGAAATCAACAAGATAGAGAGAAGAAAGGCAAGTTTGAATCCAACTGGCTAGGTCCTTATGTCATCATCGCTGCCTATGGGTTAGGTGCTTATCAATTGGCTACATTAGAAGGTGAACTGTTTGATGATCCCATCAACAGTGTGCATCTTCGCAAGTTCTATACCTAAACCTCAATGCAAGGGAGTAAAAAAAAATCAAAAAAATCAAAAATAGCAAAAAAATTGGAAAATTGGAAAAATAACAAAAAAAATTGTCCTTTGGTGAAAACCTGGCAAACAGGCGCCTTGGATAGATACCATGATGAAAACTTGGCAAATAGACGTCATGTGTATTTTAGCTATTGTACAAATAAAAGCAAGTGGTGAAAACTTGGAAACATGCACTACCTGTGATAAACCACTTCCTCTATCGATTGAGAACTTGTTTCTCATACTGCACCCTGTTGACATTTCTTCTGAATCAGCATTAGGGTTTGCCACTTCTAATGCACAGGCAGATTCAGGCCAACTGAATACAGGAGGTTGCGTGAGCTCCTCCCCTTCACTTCTGGTTCTGCCGCACCAAGGGGGGTATCCCTATAACTCAAGATGTAACCTTGACTAGCTCAAAGATAGAAAGATCTAACTTGACGACAACAGGCAGAATACTCTCATGTATGGACCAAGATCTGCATGATAGATCACAAGGCTGGCAACATTCTTGGACATGATGTCTGGTTGGGTATGAGAGCATGCAGGGGGTTCCTAATACTACTCCTACAACTAACAAGTGGAGGTATGAAATGTTTTAGTTTGAATTTTGGATGCAAAGCTGGACATGGTGTATAACACAAGAACACAGCATGATTGGTGCCTATCCAGGGCTTGGAGTCGGTAGACATACACCTGTGAATGATCAGCATAAATAGCTAAAACTGGATTTCAGGGGGATACACATGATATCTGCCCTACAGATATCTCCCAATATAGAGTGTTGAGCTATCTCTACTTATGGCATCCCTACTGCAGTATACCCTTCCCAATGTTCAACCTGAAAACAGTTTAATCTGCCCCTTGAGCAGAGGTTAAAAGATCAGACATTCAACATAGGAATTCTATGCTCTAGAATCTAAACATCACACAAATATCCAGATCCAGAAGAAGAATACATGCAATACTGGAGACAGAATTAACACAACACATGCTAAGATAGCATTATTCATATAAGATCAACCATGAAACCAGTGGATTCATGCCAAGTCCTACAACAGGAGATACATAAACTCACAAGAAAAACTGTACAGAGCAACCGGATCAGCTGGTTTTGGATTACAGAGCCAAAAATCCACAACTTTCAACAACCTTGAATGAATAACACCGTCTGCATTATATAGCAGGAGGGTGTATTCAGCATTAACTACCAGGTTGACCAAAAATCCTGCCAGATATACAGTAACATAAAAATGGCGCTCAAACATTAATGCAGCAGGTAGGGGAAGAGACAGGAAGATTTCTCGAGCCCTGCGCCATTGTCCGCTGATGTACACCTTCAGTCGGGTACAGAATCCACCCACGCCATCGCCCATACCTCTGCAACAATCACCATTAATGGCGCACCAACCCGCGGCCTTGGGAAGATCATCAAATCTGCAATCGCAACCATTTCCCGCCGAGATTCATCATCATGATATTTGAAAATGCAGGATATCAATATCCCACATGCACCCCGCGATGACCTCAATAACACTTTATATACTAGGTCATGAGCATATATCATGTCGGTGCTTTTGCTCCTGACGACACTAGTATAGGACTTCATCATCATCATCCTTCAGCAGCATGATATCCTGTTGTTCGAAATATCACCCTGACGTCATCATGATATTTGAAATATAACCTGCATGATAATCGGCACAACCTGATCCATCGGAGGAACATCCTCCTGCTGAGCTTATACCAAAAGTCTGGCCGATGAACATCCTGATGACGTCATCATCATATCCTACTGACGTCATCATCATATCTGCCTACTGCGCACCTCCTCATATCCGGATGACGTCATCATCATATTAACATCATCATGATATTCGGAAGACAACCGGATATTTGGAAATATCCTCCTGATGTTCAAATATCAGGTTGCACTGTAGCTCCTCTGTAAGATCGGGGCGATAACTGAATATGATGATGCTGCTTGAAAAGATCACCCCCAGTAGATAATGCGCGAAGCCAGCAGGCGGATATCTCCTTGATATCAGCATCATCATGATGCTCGAACAAACATATATCCGGGTGATATGAAAATATCACCCCCTCCTTCAGAAAAAAATCATGATGCAGATAGGCAGAGAAAAAGATATCACCCTGAGATAAGGATGACGTCAGCATCATCAGGATGAAGAAACAACGAACAAGAAGTGATACAACATCATCAGGATGATATTGACTAAGATCATCCTGACGTTCAAAATATGATGACCCTAGTGAATATCGGGTCGCACTTAGAACTCTTCAACAGCATCATCAGGATGATATTAACCAAGATCACCCGATGATAAAAACATCACCCCGGCGAAATATCATGAAGGCAGAAAATATGATGACCTCCGCAAGCAGCAGGATGAAAACTGGAAATATCATGATGATGACGACCCTTAGGACAAAACAAGTTAGGTCGAGCAACTCAAAGAATAAGCAACATCATCATCATGCCTGCGCGAGGTGATAAATGGAAGATCACCGGAGACTTTGAAGAATCACCCTCGCGAGCAGATCAGGGCGCACTGTAGCTCGTCAGCATCATCATGATAAAAACCAAACATCACCCCATACTTCAATATGATGATGACGATGAGAAACCGGTCGACGGAGAACATGATGATGATGACCTCCTCCTCAAGAAATATGATGATGCAGCTGAAAACTGCTGAGGAGGTCCATTACTTAGAGCATTTTTTGGATACTTAGGGAGAGTGTCTGAATGAAAATTGTTCAAAAACTACCAGTCAATTCAGGCGCTAACAGTGGCTCTGTCTAGGGACGTGCAGGTGAAAACCTGCAGCGAGAACCCCAGATCTCTGGGATGCAGACCAGTCCTTTATCCATTGGGCACAGAGTCAAATACTGCACTGACCTGCATCACCAAACACACTTGATGGCCTAAGGCCACCAAGAAAAGAAAAACATGTATCTCCCTTTGTCAAATATCTTGTTTTCATCTGCATGCACTGGGTCAAGCTTGGAGATACTACAAAGATCCACCCACAAACAAATTTTATCATCTGCAAATTCAACCCTCTGATTTGGCTTGTCATTATCACCCTTGTGCAGATAACCCTCAGCATCATGTGACGTGTGGGTGCAGAATGTGTCAAACAATGCATATTCATATGGCATATAGCACAGGCTATCATCTGTATCATCATCATGCATTGCAACATGACCTCCTAGCTGGACTGCAAATAGGAAACACTCAGAGTCCACCACACAACTAGGGAGATCAGGGCTCATTGTATTATACGCTAGCTCATCAAAAGAAAAGCTTTCAAAATCACAATTGTGTACATCATGTACACAACCATCTGGTGCACCAGGCTGGAAAAGATCAGGCTCTGGCACCTCTTTCAAATCAAGCACATCTTCACAGTCACTTACCTGATGTATGTTGTTTCCTCTTTCATCAGGATGAGAAACAGAATCCAAGCCAAAAATAGTATCTAGATCCTCACCATACTCAGACAGATCCTCATCACCATATGTGTCATAAATGGGTGACCCAGGTGCATCAGTTTCATCATAGTATGCCATTTGTTCATGGGCAGCAGAGCACACCTCTTCATCATCAATGGATTCACTCTGTGGAGGAGTATCAGCCTGTGTGTCATAAGCAAAACAGCTATCAAATGAAAAACAATCATGCTCTGGACTAGCACTTATTTCAACTTCTGACTGCTCTTCATGATCTCCATGTGTTTGAAAGGTAGGCAATGGGTCACACATAGGACTGCTTCTCTGTTTGCTTATATCTTCTCTGTCTTGAGTACAATACTCACAATTGTCTCCACAGGTCCATTCTAAAAATTGCTCATTGCTGTCCACAACCTCGTTATTGTTTTTATGGTCAGCTGCCTCATCATTGCAATGGGAAACCTCATTAGTCCTTTCACTGGCATCCTCAACTGGTGAACAATCTAGTTGAGCAGTATTGTTAGCATTATGTTCAAATACAGCAGTCTCAACCTCTATGATTTTATTTTCATTTTTATCTGCACATGATGCCATAATCATTTGGTCATTTGCAGCTTCATAACCATTATTCACACCAAGGCCTGGGGACAGGGGTTTCAGCAGGTGCACATTTCTCATTTCTTCTACATTTTCTAAAAATTTGTATGCCATCTGCATACTTGTCACCTTGAAATCCCTCAGTAATGCACTAGAGCCCTCCTCAAAAGCTTCAAAGAATATGCCAACACAGGCTGAAATATCAGGTCTGAAACTTTCAGGGACATGTGAAAGGGCTACTGCAAACCTATGACTGAAATCAACACATGGCTCTTCATCTTGTTTTCTGATTCTCATCAATTCTGCAACAAGATCAGCCGGTTCTTTTGCAAATTCTTCCTTGAAACAGTCAGCGAGTTCATCCCAACAGGCAAAGGATTTCTTTGGAAAGCTCAAATACCAGTCTTTTGCTTTTGCATCAAAGGACCTAACAAGAAACCTCATCCACATATCCTCATCTCTGAATGAATGTTTTCCCATAAAACTTTGAAAATTTTGGATATGTGCATTCCCATCACATACATTGTGACCACTAAATCTAGGCATCTGACAGTATATCCTAGCAGGCATAGTTTCTACTTTATAATCCACCCATGACAAATCCAGTTGGTCATACAAAGGATCAAAAGGGCTGACAGGAGGTTTAGCTTTCTGACAGGCAGACACAACAGGGTTACTGCTTCTTAACTGGGCCTGCTCAGCCTCTAAGAATATCAACCTATTTCTTATCTCTTCTATTCCTTTATCCAACATTTTACCACTGAGTGTGGGATAACTCATACTTGGATTCATAAAAATCTTACTCTTAGACATCCTTTGTCTGTCTAAGACCTAAGGCTTCCCCTGGCATCTAACCTATGCAATAAAACAGCAAATATAAAGGAGAAGGAACAAGGTACCTTTTCTCATACAGATGCAGGAATATGTACAACACATTTTTGTCACATCACATACATCCATCTTTCATGTGCATTGGGATATTTTTTGCAGAGTCGCCACCTCTCCAGAGAGGACAAAATTTTCAATAGCTGAAAGCTACCTTTCCAGGTTCATTCCACCAGCAGAGCATCATTTTGTTAGTGACTCGGATGGGCCATAAGTATATCATTTTTCAGTTCGATTCCCCAGCAGAGTCGCCATTCTGTTGACATTTCTTCTGAATCAGCATTAGGGTTTGCCACTTCTAATGCACAGGCAGATTCAGGCCAACTGATTACAGGAGGTTGCGTGAGCTCCTCCCCTTCACTTCTGGTTCTGCCGCACCAAGGGGGTATCCCTATAACTCAAGATGTAACCTTGACTAGCTCAAAGATAGAAAGATCTAACTTGACGACAACAGGCAGAATACTCTCATGTATGGACCAAGATCTGCATGATAGATCACAAGGCTGGCAACATTCTTGGACATGATGTCTGGTTGGGTATGAGAGCATGCAGGGGGTTCCTAATACTACTCCTACAACTAACAAGTGGAGGTATGAAATGTTTTAGTTTGAATTTTGGATGCAAAGCTGGACATGGTGTATAACACAAGAACACAGCATGATTGGTGCCTATCCAGGGCTTGGAGTCGGTAGACATACACTTGTGAATAATCAGCATAAATAGCTAAAACTGGATTTCAGGGGGATACACATGATATCTGCCCTACAGATATCTCCCAATATAGAGTGTTGAGCTATCTCTACTTATGGCATCCCTACTGCAGTATACCCTTCCCAATGTTCAACCTGAAAACAGTTTAATCTGCCCCTTGAGCAGAGGTTAAAAGATCAGACATTCAACATAGGAATTCTATGCTCTAGAATCTAAACATCACACAAATATCCAGATCCAGAAGAAGAATACATGCAATACTGGAGACAGAATTAACACAACACATGCTAAGATAGCATTATTCATATAAGATCAACCATGAAACCAGTGGATTCATGCCAAGTCCTACAACAGGAGATACATAAACTCACAAGAAAAACTGTACAGAGCAACCGGATCAGCTGGTTTTGGATTACAGAGCCAAAAATCCACAACTTTCAACAACCTTGAATGAATAACACCGTCTGCATTATATAGCAGGAGGGTGTATTCAGCATTAACTACCAGGTTGACCAAAAATCCCGCCAGATATACAGTAACATAAAAATGGTGCTCAAACATTAATGCAGCAGGTAGGGGAAGAGACAGGAAGATTTCTCGAGCCCTGCGCCATTGTCCGCTAATGTACACCTTCAGTCGGGTACAGAATCCACCCACGCCATTGCCCATACCTCTGCAACAATCGCCATTAATGGCGCACCAACCCGCGGCCTTGGGAAGATCATCAAATCTGCAATCGCAACCATTTCCCGCCGAGATTCATCATCATGATATTTGAAAATGCAGGATATCAATATCCCACATGCACCCCGCGATGACCTCAATAACACTTTATATACTAGGTCATGAGCATATATCATGTCGGTGCTTTTGCTCCTGATGACACTAGTATAGGACTTCATCATCATCATCCTTCAGCAGCATGATATCCTGTTGTTCGAAATATCACCCTGACGTCATCATGATATTTGAAATATAACCTGCATGATAATCGGCACAACCTGATCCATCGGAGGAACATCCTCCTGCTGAGCTTATACCAAAAGTCTGGCCGATGAACATCCTGATGACGTCATCATCATATCCTGCTGACGTCATCATCATATTTGCCTACTGCGCACCTCCTCATATCCGGATGACGTCATCATCATATTAACATCATCATGATATTCGGAAGACAACCGGATATTTGGAAATATCCTCCTGATGTTCAAATATCAGGTTGCACTGTAGCTCCTCTGTAAGATCGGGGCGATAACTGAATATGATGATGCTGCTTGAAAAGATCACCCCCAGTAGATAATGCGCGAAGCCAGCAGGCGGATATCTCCTTGATATCAGCATCATCATGATGCTCGAACAAACATATATCCGGGTGATATGAAAATATCACCCCCTCCTTCAGAAAAAAATCATGATGCAGATAGGCAGAGAAAAAGATATCACCCTGAGATAAGGATGACGTCAGCATCATCAGGATGAAGAAACAACGAACAAGAAGTGATACAACATCATCAGGATGATATTGACTAAGATCATCCTGACGTTCAAAATATGATGACCCTAGTGAATATCGGGTCGCACTTAGAACTCTTCAACAGCATCATCAGGATGATATTAACCAAGATCACCCGATGATAAAAACATCACCCCGGCGAAATATCATGAAGGCAGAAAATATGATGACCTCCGCAAGCAGCAGGATGAAAACTGGAAATATCATGATGATGACGACCCTTAGGATAAAACAAGTTAGGTCGAGCAACTCAAAGAATAAGCAACATCATCATCATGCCTGCGCGAGGTGATAAATGGAAGATCACCGGAGACTTTGAAGAATCACCTTCGCGAGCAGATCAGGGCGCACTGTAGCTCGTCAGCATCATCATGATAAAAACCAAACATCACCCCATACTTCAATATGATGATGACGATGAGAAACCGGTCGACGGAGAACATGATGATGATGACCTCCTCCTCAAGAAATATGATGATGCAGCTGAAAACTGCTGAGGAGGTCCATTACTTAGAGCATTTTTTGGATACTTAGGGAGAGTGTCTGAATGAAAATTGTTCAAAAACTACCAGTCAATTCAGGCGCTAACACACCCATCCCATCACATCAGTACCTACCATGGCTTATTGTGCGCTCACCCTTATCGCCTTCTTACATCAGGCTGCCAATCCAAATTTGCGTCCATCTTGTCATCCGTCCTGAGCCAATCCATTTAATTATTATCGAACTACACCGCCTCTGAGCTATCACGTAGGCAAGGCCATCATCGATGAGCCCCGGAGGCTACACATCTGTTCCATACCCTCTCACCCATCCACTAGTCCATCCACGTCCGCACCATTTTCCCATCACCTAGGTCTTAGGTCCACAAGGTTCACCCCAAACTATGTTGCCCTGTGTTGTCATGTAGGCAAGGCCATTTATCATTGAGCCCTCGAGGCACTAAGTCAGTCCCTTAGGGCCCGTCCCATCGAGTCTTCATACACGTCTCACATTCTGTCATACATAATAAACCAAATTCCTTTACTTGACTGGGGACAAATCCTCAACCTAGTTGGAGAATTAGATTCTTGAATGTCACACACTTCAGAGGACAACAATAAGGATTGTGATACCTTTCACTAGACATAAGCAAGCGCAACAGAGCCCGCTTTCAAGCAGAAATTTTGAGCACAACCTCAACCTATCCAAAACAAAACAAAACAAGGACCTAAATGCTCCTAATGATTTCATCTAAATTATGGCAAGAAGATACATCTAATGCAAGAAAGTTTTGTTTAGATTGGTTGTGCCTTAAGGTTTTAATTTTTGTGATCATGTTTTCCTACGCTACTCAAGGATGCCTAAAAAACTAGAGATGCTATGATGGGGGCATGATTATTTTCTTTGTTTGCCACTTGCGGGTTTATCTTTAGTAATGTGAAGCCTCGACTCAAGACATGATCAAACATAATGATTATCAAGGACATCATAGGTCTACCATGAAATAGGTATAATCCTTGTCTGTTGATATGCAAGCAATACTCAGGTCATCTTGGTTCAATTATACTTATATGCTTGTATTAACTTGCTAAATCAAAATCCATGTAAGTAATACTCAGGTCATCTCGGTTTAATTATACCTAGATGCTTGTCTTTTCTTACAACATATAGAAAACGCAAAAATACCAAAAAAATCGCCTAATGATGAAATAAGCACTTCAAAATACTTGCAATATCAAGATGACAAATATCCACATCCATCGCATATCCATTTGCATTTCGTATACCATCCATCAATAAATATTTTGTTCACAGTGTCAGTGTTTACAAAATCTTGTGAGTCCTTCTGTCGAGTCATTCTTCTGTCAAAGTCTTTTTCTATCATTTGTGTCTTTCATCGAGTCTTGTCTGTATTGATTGAGTACACTTGGACATATCAAAAACATGAAATCATTGTGCATTAAGTGAAATAGTCATTAATTTGATTAGATCATTTACATTTCATATAAGTGCATTAGGTCATCCATGTTTAATCATTTTGCATCAAGTGAAATAATCATTCATTTGATTAGATCATTTACATTTCATATAAGTGCATTAGGTCGCCCATGTTTGATCATCCTGCATTAAGTGAAATAGTCATTAATTTGATTATATCATTTGCATTCATGTATGTGCATGGAGTCATCCATATGTAATCATTTCATAATAAGCGTGATAGTCATTAATTTGATTATATCATTTGCATACATCTACATGCATGAGTTAGCATAACATTGCATTTAACTAGAAAACACAAATAACATAGCTATATCCACAAAAGTCTGCATTAGATCATCATAGAATATGAGCATATAGGTGCATACTGTTACCTATTTTTATTTTTCAACTCAATCAAGTGGGGTTGATTAAGTTTTCTAGTTTTGAGGGGTGCATGTCTGTTATTAGTAAGTGTTTTGCCAAGAAAAAAATGCCATAAAAGAACGTCAATTAAATGCAATTGTTTACAATCAAGAAGAAACATACAACATTGTAGATTTTGAAAGGCTTTTTCATTATTCATAAATGTCAAATAAGATGCTCCCACACAAGCCGCATGAATAACTAAAATAGGCTACATAACAATAAATTTTACTTTTGAAAGGAAACAAATTGCATAGGAAAAGAAAGGGGACCCGTCATTGCCTACGAATGAGGAATCCCGTGGTCGAGCCAGCTGCTATCTTCCTGCATCCATTTGAGCTCCAATGTACCTGGAAAATAGTTTTTGTTAATGCTCAGTGTCTCAAATCTTTTCATACAAAATCAGAACTTCAAAAGTACTATCTACTTTTATGTAGCAGCAACTTACAATCAAGTATCTGTTGCATGAGAAAAATTAGAATGAGCATATACTAGTGCCATATCAAGAAAGATAGATCCATACAAGTCACATCACATCATAAAGAAAGGTATGTTTTATATTCTAACATGTTTGCTTCATTTTCATGTGTAGGTGTATGAGAAAAATCATTTTGCATATTCATCTTTTATGAAATAAGCATGTGGAGAAAATGGGCTCCCATAAGGGTCGAGCCCAGCATGCTCAGAGTAATGACATTAATGCAGAAATATCCAAGATGCATGACTTTTTTAGCCATAATGAACCATCAATGACATCATGTGCAATGGAACAACAAATAGAATAGTCATATTATAAAAAATAACCAGGGCATTTAAAGATGACAGGCACTTTTCCATTCTTTATCCTGAGTGAAGTGTGATGTCATTAAACAGTTCAAAGCAGTCCATGTGAATCAAGTTGCAGCAATGAATACATCAGGAGACAGCCATAGTCATGAATTAGAATGCATATTGCATCATGTACTGTGGTAGCAATTAAACATCATTGTCATAAGGAGACAATATGACCAGCTGATAAGGCAAGAAAAGGAGTGCCAGAATCAAGTACAACAATATAGAGCAATCAAGATCAAAGTGTCACTATGCTTCACATAGCCGTAGAGCAATCAAATACCATGATGAGGAAGCAACAAGTAGATATGATCTTCATATGCTACAGGAAAGAACTGATAGAGAGAAAGAAAGTATGTTATCTTGTTCACATCATGGAAAGCTATAGGCATAGTCAAGATCTGGAGGGGTTCTATCAAAGAATATCAAAACCTTGTTTCAGTGTTGAATTTATTCAAAAAAACAAGATACAGAAGAAAGATAAATGCTACAGAAGAAGGATGCAGAAGTAGCCATGGCCAAAAGTGGTCTTTATTGCACAAGAGGAATAGTGTACTAATTGTATTTGGGTATCAAGTACACAAAGCTGGATGGCGATATACACACCTCGTTCAAGTGGATTTACCTGAAACAAGAGCAAAGTTTTAATCAAAGTGATCAAGACATCCAAAGATGATGAATGGTTTGCTGGAAGAGAAGTGATTACCGTTGGTTTTTCATCGATTGCAGTTCCAGTTGTGCTTATATTTTATGCCTTGGGAATTAAATCAGATCATGAAATGATGCAAATGATAGGTAATGCAGTCAATGATCCTAAGAAAAGCGAGTTATTGATGTCATCAACTTATAGGATAACCAAGTCAAATGTCATGTGTTACTATCATTAAGAGCCCATGATGCCATCAAAGAAATAGATGTTTCAGTCATAGTAGAACAGCCTATACAAGTGCAGTCAACATGATCATACATAGTCATAAAGGACAAAGGACAGCAACGCACAATGAAGCATGTATTTTCCTTTTGTTGTTATGAAGTATCAAATTATTGATCATATGTGCAAGTGAAGAGTCCTATATCATACAAGTTCAGCCAAGGAGAAGGACACCAATCAAAATATAGTCAAAAGATGAAATTTGTAGACAGCCAAGTAAAAGGCATATGAAAATAGTTGGGCAGCCAATGTTTTATCATGAGACAGTCTCACAAGGCAAGGAATCAAATGAAGAAAGTACAAGTGTAGTTAAGATAGCAAAGGACAGTCATCAATAGTGAAAGGGACAACCATATCAATGTCATACTACAGCTACAGGAGGTAGCTTATCCAACATTTGTCATGCGATAGTTCAAGTATGATCTCACCAAATGCAATAGAACAGTGATGTGCTGCTACAGAATTAATAGTGAAGCCAAATATCATGAGGATGCCATGCCATGCCTTCTATGCATGGTACAAGTCACATCTCATCAATATAAAAGTCCAACAGAAAAGATTTGCTGCAACATTGACATGATCCATATTCAAATGCAAACCATGATCAAACAACTATATGCCTGAGGAATGAATTATAGAACAACAATGGAACAACAATGAAATATGCCGCATTACATGTGAAGTTTTGGAACAGCAACAGTGAAAGGTACAACCATGTCAATGTTATGTCACAGCTACAGGAGGTAGCTTATCCAATATTTGCCATGTGTTATAAAGTACCAGTGAACTGGGTAAGTGCAAAAAGATGGGGGGCCAAAAAGTGGCCAAATTATTTTCAAAAAAAAAAAATACAAAACACGAGCGCATTTTCACTTGCTATAAATAAAAAAAAAGGTTTCTATCTCATTTCATTTCCTTCTTCTCCTCTATGCCCGTGGCCTGCAAACCCTAGAAAGCACGCTCACATTTTACAAAACTCAATTCAACACAAAAACCTTATCGTTTCGTCACCAAAATGCCGCCACGACGTTGAGCATGCCAAAGGAGTGAGTTATCTTTGTTTTTTTGTTTGAATTTATTTCTAAATAGGTAGGTTTGAGTTGATTTTTGATATATATTTCGTTAATTGTCAAGAAATGTTAATGCACCTCCTCCTCCTCAAAATCCACAAAATCCTGAGGAGGAAATACCTGCAGAACAACAACCTCCTCCATCCATTCCTCGACATGCCCCTGGAACACAAGAAAATATAATGGGGCAAATTGAAAACAACAAAAAAGAAATTGAAGATACAATTGTAAGGTTGAAAGATCCTTCCACTTCAACCTTGCATAGGTCCACACTTGCTAAATCTCTTGAATCTATGTTATCAAATGTAGATTCAATTAACAAGAAAATAACTAGTTGGACAGATAAGAGGAGAGAGTTTAGAGATTATTATGCAGACAAGCTGTCATACCAAGATGTGAAAAAATTACAAATCACAAAATTAGACTTGTGTTCAATTTTCAAAAACCCACAAACAAATCAACCTCCACCCATTACATGCAAGAGGTTCCCTATCCATTGGTGCAACAAATAAGCGATAAGGGACAATTTTGGGCAGAGGTGGTGGATGGTTTTTGACCATCCTCCATGCAATAATAATGAGGTCCCGCAATAATTTTTGAGGGAACTCTACTGCGAGTTTGTCCTCAATAAAGTGCCAAACTATTTTGATATGCGGGACTTCCAGGGTAGAGGTGGGGGGTCAGCACAAGATAGACCAGGGGCACGTCTTGACCCACAACAGGTAGTGAGACGAGTAATCAGTAGACCAACCCATGAGCATGTTTCTATCCCTTCCATTGTGAAGGAGAGTGTTGAGGTCGATACACTTCAGTCCATTAGTGCCTTGACCCAGAGCATCATAGAGCATGCTAGTCTTGCAGCACAGAGTGGGTTGGGAGATAGTGCGAGGAGTAGGGTCCCACCCCATGCTTGTCAGGCTTGCGGGTCAGCGTGTGGTTATGACCCCATGGATAGTCAGGACGCAGGTGCACAGGCTACATCTACAGTTGAGCAGATGGTGATGACAGATACCCTCCTGAGTGAGACTTTCGGCCTTGATACTCAAGTAAATATTAGCAAGTTTATTGAATTTAATTTATTAAATTTTATTTTTGAAATGCAAGATTAACTAATTTAAATTGATGATTTTAATGAAATTTCAAGGTCATAGCATGGATGCAGTTTTCAGTGGTTCTCCACCTGCATTTTACACTAGATCATCTACTATTGGGGTATGTAACTAGTAAACAATTATAAATATTACATGTGAATAGCATCGTTATATGAATGGTATTCTAATATCTGATTTTGGATGTTGAATAGGTTAATATTGCAGATTTCACGGCAACACCTACCAACGGTGGTGGACTTCAAAGCTTTACAAAGGTAATAAAATAAATAGTTTAATGAATGAATTATACTTACTAGATTTTTGTATGTGACTTGTGTGCTTTATTGTGTGTACTTCCATGTTTAGATGAATGTGTGTGTATGTTAGGAGCCATGATTTGCATCACTATTATAGTTTTTGTAATTGAATAATGTTGTTTTATTTCCAGATGATGCAGGCTGCGGAGACACCTCCCCATGTTCATAGGGCAATGGAGCATGGTGTGGCCTTTGTGATTCATAGCTCCATGGCATTGACAGGGGTATGAGGCAGATTAGTAAATTTTAATTTACATTCATTGTTATAGTTGTCTATTTTTGAAAAATCAAAAGATTATTGATTTGAAGTTTAATTTTTATCTGGATGGTTTCTATAGGACATGACATCACCATGGCCTATTCCTGCTACTGAGGCAAGTGAGGAGATAGATTATATGTTAGTAGTAAGTGATTATTTTGTTAAATGTTTCATTTTTTATAACATGTAATTTCTATATATTAATGTCTATACTTTTTATTGTAACAACTAAAGATGCAGGAAGAACTAAATAGAAGGAGCAGCTCTCGGGTTCGTAGTAGACCACCCACATGTGCGTCTCCATCCCCTAGAAGATCAAAGGCTACTCATGATCTATTCTCTTCACCAGCCAGAGGGGAATGACTTTTTATTGTGTTCCTTTGTTGTATGCCTATATGACATTTGTGGACATATATTTTGTATTGTATATAGTTGACATTGTATGCCTATATGGCATTCTTGTAAGCCTATATGGCTATTTTGTATATATGTTATACTTATATCGACAGATATTGATGTATGCCTATATGGATATTTGGTTAATACAAATCTTTTTTATTGATGGCATCTATACTTGCATTATAAATCCACGTTTGAATGGATATTTGTAGATGGTTAATTCAAATATTTAAAGTCCAATTGTATTACATAGGATGTTTGTTGATCCAATAAGCTAGCTATTGTTATTCAAGTATCAGCTAAACCTCATTTTGGAACTAAAAGATAAAAGTTGTATTTAAAAAAAAATGAATCATCATGTTGAACAAAAAATATTAATATTCTTTATGAGTAGCATACAATGTCAACTATATGCAATACAAAAAAATGAATCATCATGTTATTCTTTATGTTTGAGATCTTGAAAATGACTAAGTCTGGTAGCCTAATATCCTAAAACACTAGGATGAATATCCAAGTCATTACTTGATGATTGCGCCTTGAGAAAAAGTCATTAAGATGAGCGCCTAAAGGAGACTTTCTTAAACATTCAAACATTGAGCAACAAGCATGAAGGGTTAAGGCACAATTTGCAACTCATAAAGCCTCAAAAGGGCGCCTAACTTGGAGAGAGCATTCATTTAAGACAAGGCACCCATTGACACCTGTTCCACCATAAAAGTGCGCTTAAGGTGGAAGGAGAACAAGCCTCTAGTAAGTGAAGCGCACCTATTTTCTAAACCACTTCATTATGGCGCCCTAGCATGAGGAGGAGTATATAAGTCAATAGGAAATGGCGCCTCTAATGCAAATGAAGGACTAAGTGGCATTTTCAATAAGCATCAATTCACCTTGAGCTTTCAATAAATACATCAAATTGAGCCCCATAAGCCTAGGCACCCTTTGCCTTCAAAAGAACCTTGTATTGGTGCCTTGGAGGAAATTAACTTACAATGACAAGTCTTGGAGGTTTCTCATTTTAGATGATGTCTTTTGAAATTAACTACAATGATTGAAAGTTAAGATGAGTGGAAAGAACCTATCTTGAACCTTAGGCGCCCTTCATGTAATTTCCCACCCTCATGAGCGCCTAGATCTAAGAAGGAGTGAATGAAGGATCTTAACATCAAGAAGCATGTTATCAATCAACTTGGAGAAGTCTTTGACAATAATTATGATGAATTGAGTACATGGAAGTAAAGGAAGTACATATCAACTCCAAAGTGTGCCTAATGATCAATAAGAAATTCTTCCAAAGCAAAGGCGCTCATTGTGAATTTTCCTACTAGTTTTGGCACCTTGAAGTCTAAGTGCATGAAAGTCATGAGGATGAGCGCTTAGGGATGAGATAGTCTTCATAAGAGTTTAAATAAGAACATCATCAAAATGCGCCTTGGTAGAGAGACTTGAGACCATCATCAAATAAGCCAAAATATCTATCTCTAATCTAGGCGCAAATTGTAGTTCCTCCCAACTCAAATGAGCGCCCAAGTTGAAGTCAACTTTCATCTATACAACCCTCAGATTGTGCCTTGATTGAGGAAGGGATTTGAACCTCAAAATTTAATCATCTGAAGACAAAAGCTTCCTTAGACACTTGGCATTTGATTGAAATCATTGAGAATTAGAAAGAACCACCTAAGGATGTAAGGCGCACTTTTCACCCATACAAGCCTAAAATTGTGCCCAAGGGAAATAACTTGATTTCATATCAATACATGAGTGCCTTGAGAGAAAGAATCACTCTAGGTCATTTTCAATTGTTGAAAGCACAAAAATGATAAAGATAAAGGCAATTGAGTTAGGTGCACTTTAGCCTTTGAGGACACCTCAATGAGCACCTTGGGTGAAATTGCATGAGATGACCTTTTGGAGTGAGCGCTTGAAAGATAGAATTCATTCTACGACATGTCTCATCATTTAGAATTGCAAAATTGTAAGTATAAAGACATTTAAATCTAGGCGCACTCTCCATTAGTACAAACCCATTCTGGCACCTAAGGGAGAAATTACATTGAAAGACACCTTTTGAATGAATCTCTTAAGGGAGATTGACCTCTTTAAGCCATTACAATTGTTTGAAATCATTTAAAGTGATAAATATGGACCAACTTGTGTTAGGCGCCCTTTGCTCTTCTTTTTACCTGTATATGTGCCTAGATTTGTAGTACGATTATTCCATGTTTAAAGAGGATTCCTTTGTGTTATAAAATGTTTATCATCAGGATTGATGTGTTTCTTGGTTTGTATTGTAGGAAGATTGAAGGAAAAGGTAGAAGCAAGAGCTTGGAGTCGCCTAGAGTCATCATGTAGCTGCTCCAAAGGAGCCTTTCACATTCATTCATGCCAAAGAGTTAAGATGGAAGTAATCACTGCCAAGGAAACACCACTTCAAGAGGTAGCTGCTCCAAGAGGTCACAATAAGATATATTTCAAGTCTTCTTCATCAACGATATCACCAGTTGCATCATGTTCAAAGACTTCCATCTATCACTTCAAGTTCCATTCATCTTCAAGTATCAACTAGATTCTTCATCAATCATCGCTTCAAGATCAGCATGTAGCCGCTCCAAAGGAACTTCTCATCATCATCAAGCATTCCAAAGACATCCATTCAATTTCAAGTCCCTCTGATACATTCAAGCCTCCTTGAGAAGTCATCTACTTCACATATAAGGGAAAGTGTTATCATCAATATCTACACTTCAAAGGACCTTTCAAGTTGGAACACTTCTTCATCGAACATTTGAAGACATCCATCCAAGCTTCAAGTTCTTTCACAATCTTCAAGTCTAGGAGAAACTCATTAATTGGCGCCTAGGAGGAAAAGACCTTAAACTTACATTGAGTTAACACTTTAGAAATTGAGCCATTCCTAGTCAATTGGAGTCATAAAATATCAAATACAAAGTCAAATTGGACTTAGGCGCCCCTTCATGTAATTTCCCACCATCATGAGCGCCTAGATCTAGGAAGATCATCCAATTGCGCCTAGGAATAAGATACAAGTCCAAGACCTCAAATTTGAGTGCCTAGAAGTGTGATGGATTGAAGAAGCTACATTGGCGCCTAAGGGTAAGTTGTATCTAATGACATCACCTAATTGAGTGCCTAGGAGGTATAAAGCTTAACATTGACATGAGGACAAGCGCTTAGTAAAGGAGAGTTTCTCAAACATTTAAACATGTGAATGAAGTCATAGAAATGCATTAAGTCATCTAGGCACCATTTTCCCCTTGTTTAGCCTTACATTTGCGCCTAAGAAGAAGTTGCTTTAGTTCATTGGAGTGTTTGAGTATTGAGGATTTCTTAGCAATGCTTTGCAACTTTACACTGCCTCCTTCTGACGATTTTTGGGGCAGTAGAAAACCTTTCACCACGGGCAAACATCTCAGAGATATAAAAAATTGAGAGAGGTTATTGTAGAGGCACTCTACATGATCGTGTTGCTTCAGACAAAATGTTTCTAAGTGACATAGTTTTTGAGTAACATCCCGTCAAAGATTGCTACCTTTTTGCACTTTGGACTCTTCAGGGATATCATCGGTACAATGTAGCTCAGACTGTTTTGACATGTTTGGGTGAAAAATAGGACCATGCCTAGCGTAAATGTACCCATCTGGATGCGTTGGAATAGTCATTTTGGTTGCATCAGGAGCAGGATGAAAGTTACACCCCTTTGCAACTTTACACTGCCTCCTTCTGATGATTTTTGGGGCAACAGAAAACATTTCACCATGGGCAAATGTCTCAGAGATATAAAAAATTGAGAGAGGTTATTGTAGAAACACTCTACCTGATCACGTTGCCTCAGACAGAATGTTTCTAAGTGACACAGTTTTTGAGTAACATCTCGTCAAAGATTGCTACCTTTTTGCACTTTGGACTCTTCAGGGATATTGTCGGTACAATGTAGCTCGGACTGTTTCGACATGTCTGGGTAAAAAAAGGACCATGCCTCGCGTAAATGTACCCATCCGGATGCGTTGGAACAATCAGTTTGGTCGCATCAAGAGCAGGATGAAAGTTACACCCCTTTGCAACTTTACACTGCCTCGTTCTGATGATTTTTGGGGCAGTAGAAAACCTTTGACCACAGGAAAATGCCTCAGAGATATAAAAACTAAGAGAGGTTATTGTAGAGGCACTCTACGTGATCGCGTTGTCTTAGACAGAATGTTTCTAAGTGACACGATTTTCAAGTAACATCTCGTCAAAGATTGCTGCCTTTTTACACTTTGGACTCTTCAAGGATATCGTCGGTACAATGTAGCTCGGACTGTTTCGATATGTTTAGGTGAAAAATAGGACCATACCTAGTGTAAATGTACCCATCCGGACGCGTTGGAATAGTAATTTTGGTCTCATCAAGAGCAGGACAAAAGTTACACCCCTTTGCAACTTTACACTGCCTCCTTCTGACGATTTTTGGGGCAACAGAAAACCTTTGACCACAGGCAAATGCCTCAGAGATATAAAAAACTGAGAGAGGATATTGTAGAAGCACTCTACGTGATCGCGTTACCTCAGACAAAATGTTTCTAAGTGACACAGTTTTCGAGTAACATCTCGTCAAAGATTGCTGCCTTTTTGCACTTTGGACTCTTTAGGGATATTGTTGATACAATGTAGCTCGGATTGTTTCGACATGTTTGGGTGAAAAATAGGACCATGCCTAGCATAAATGTACCCATCAAGATGTGTTGGAATAGTCATTTTGGTTGCATCAAGAGCAGGACGAAAGTTACACCCCTTTGCAACTTTACACTGCCTCCTTCTGACGATTTTTAGGGCAGCAGAAAACCTTTGACCACGGGTAAATACCTCAGAGATATAAAAAACTGAGAGAGGTTATTATAGAGGACCTCTACGTGATCGCGTTGCCTTAGATAGAATATTTCTAAGTGACACAGTTTTTGAGTAACATCTCGTCAAAGATTGCTACCTTTTTGCACTTTGGACTCTTCAGGGATATTGTCGGTACAATGTAGCTCGGACTGTTTCGACATGTTTGGGTGAAAAATAGGACCATGCCTAGTGTAAATGTACCCATCCGGACGTGTTGGAACAATCTGTTTGGTCGTATCAGGAGCAGGATGAAAGTTACACCCCTTTTCTACTTTACACTGCCTCCTTCTGACAATTTTTGGGGCAACAGAAAACCTTTCACCACGGGAAAATGCCTCAGAGATATAAAAAATTGATAGAGGTTATTGTAGAGGCACTCTATGTGATCGCATTGCCTTAGACGAAATGTTTCTAAGTGACATAGTTTTTGAGTAACATCTCATTAAAGATTGCTACCTTTTTGCACTTTGGACTCTTCAGAGATATCGTCGACATTGTTGCTTCCCGAATTGGCAGAGGGTTTGCCAGCTCCAATGCACAGACAGATTCAGCCAATAGATATAGGAGGTTGTGTGAGCTGCCTCCCCTTCACTTCTGGTTCTGCCGCACCAAGGGGGGTGTCCCTATTTGCTAAAGGTGTAACATTGACTAGCTCAATGACAGGAAGATTTAGCTTGATAGCAACAGGCAGAATGCTCTCATGTGTGGACCAAGATGTGGATGATACATCACAAGGTTGGCAATATTCTTGGACATATGTGTTTGGTTGTGGATGAGAGTATGCAGGGGTCCTAATCCTACTCCTACAACTAATAGGTGGAAGTTATGAAAAGGTGGATATGATGATTTAGATGCAAGACAAGGGGTTTTGGGTCATAATTACTAACCCAGGAGCAAACCGGTGCCTATCTCAAGGCAAGGAGTCAACTAGACGTATGCAACAGATGGTTTACAACTAGCATTCAAGTTTCAAGGGGTTGGATTGATGCTTGCCTTATAAACATCACCCAAGAATGGGTATTTAGCTGCCTCTATTTACAGATATCCCTGCTGACAAACAACCTTCTCCATGCTTAACCTAAAACAATTTAATCCACTCCTTGAATGGAAGTTAGAGATGAAGCATGTGATACAGAAACTTATACCCTAGAATCTGAGAAACCCTTAGCAGCCAGATTCAAAAGAAGGAAATGCATGCAGCGAAGGAGAGAAACAGATAAACACATGCATAAGAGCATTTTTCATCTATATCAACATGAAACTGAACATACATGCAAAATACATTCATGATGCAACTCATAAACTCCAGAATGAGATAAAATAGCCTAGGATCATGCCCTGTTCTTCATTATTTACACAAAAATGCCTAGGTCTTCAACAACCTTAAAATGAATCACACAGCCTGCTATATACAGCAAGGAAGGTGCACTTAGCATTAAAAGTACATGGTTGACTCAAAAATTTGCCAGATACATGCATTATGAGAAAATGGCGCCCAACACATTGAATGCAGCAGGTAGAAGAGGAGACCAGGAGTGGTTGAACTCGAGCCACGCGTCGCCGCCTGGGGATTAACATCTTCAATCAGGTACTTGATCCGTCCATGCCTTCGCCCATACCTTGTAACATCCGCCATTAATGACATACTAACCCGCAGCCATCAGGAAGTGTAGTATACTATCCGCTCTTAAAACTTTCCCGCTAAGAAACATGACCCTGATATTTCAAATTATGTGGGAACCAATTATCCCACATGCACCCTGCGACGACCTCCTCAATACTTTATATACTAGGCTGTGAGCATATATGATGTCGATGATTTTGCTCCTGGTGGCACTAGTATAAACCTCATCATCATGACCCGTGCCAACAGCGAGCCAACACTCCTTACCTGATATTAAACATCACCCTGATATTACTTGCCACCTTGATGATCCTCATGTTCAATATCCCATCGGCCAGACCCTTGATATCAGTGAGCCACCTTCATGTGAAATATCACCCTGATATTCACCCTCATCGGCACAACCTGATGCATCAGAGGAAGATCCTCCTACTTTTCCGATACCATATGTCTCGCTGATGATCCACCTAATCATGCCCACTAATATCCTGATGACGTCACCATCACATTGCAATATTAGGGTGATCCTCGAAGGATAACTAATGTTAGAAATATGACCCCCTTGGACCTAGATGGCGTCATCGTCATGTCTACATAAGGTGACATTCAGCGAGGTGATATTCGTAAGATGACCTGATATTTGGAATATCACCCCCCGCAAGAATATTGGGCTGCACTGTAGCACTGCTGTAACATCGGGGTGATGTTTGAATATGACTGATATTAGAAATATCACCCCCACTTTGGAAAATCAGGTTGGTATGAAAAATGACCCTCGCAAGAAATATCAGGATGATGCTTCGAAATATGATGATGATGACCTCCTCTCCTTAAGAAATATCAGGTTACCTTTGAAATATGATGAGGAAGCCCAAAGACTTAGACTTTTTTAGATTTTTTGGGAGGGTGCCTGCAGATTTATTTGCTTAAAACTTGACTGCTCATGCAGGCAGTAACATAGGCTCTGTCTGGGGACGCATGCCTCTTGCAGGCATGGCAAGAACCATAGATCTCTGGGATGTAGACCAGTCCTTATCCATTGGGCACAGAGTCAAATACTGCACCAATCTGCATCACCAATCACACTTGGTGGCCTAAGGCCACCAAGAAAGGAAAAACCTATATCTTCCTTTGTCAAATACCTTATTTTCATCTGATATCACTGGATGAGGCCTAAAGAAGCTGCCATGATCTGACCACAAACAAACCTTGTCATTTGCATATACAATTATCTCATTGAGCTGGCTCCTCTCAACCTTATGCAAACAACCTTCAACATCAGGCAACATGTGAATGCAATATTTATCAAACAATACATATTTATATGGCATATAACACATGTTATCATCTGTATCAGCATTATGCATTGTAAAATGATCTCCTAGCTGGACCGAAAACTGAAACCACTTAAAGTCCATCATGCAGCTAGGAACATCAGGGCTCATCTTATCACAAGCTGGCATATCAAAGAAAAAGCTTTCAGATTCACAATTGTGCACATCATGCACACAACCATCAGTTGCACCATGTTGGAAAAGATCAGGCTCTGGCATCTCTTTGCAGCAATTTTCATGATGTATGTTGGTTTCTCTTTCATCAGGATGAGAACTAGAATCCATATCAACATCAGTGCCTAGATTCCCACCATACTCAAATAGATCCTCATCATCATATTTGTCAAAAATGGGTGATCCAAGTGTTTCAGCTTCATCATGGTATGCCGCTAGTTCATGGGCAGCAGAACATGCATTTTCATTACCAATGGATTCTCTTTGTGGAGGAGTATCAGCCTGTATGGCATAAGCAAAACCATAATCAAATGAAGAACGATCATGCTTAGTACTGTCACTTGTTTCAATCTCTGACTGCTCTTCATCATCTCCATGTGTTTGAAAAGAAGGCATTGATTCACACATGGAACTGCTGCTCTGTTTTCTTATCTCTTCTCTATCCTGAGCACAATACTCACAATCATCTCCACAAATCCATTCAAACAAGTATTCATTGTTGTCCATAACCTCATCATTATTTTCAGAACCAGACACCTCAACCTTGCAACAGGGGTTATCACTGATCCTCTCTTTGGCATCCTCAACTGGTGACTAATCCAATTGAGCATTGTTATTAGCATTATGTTCAAATATAAGAGTCTTAACTTCTATGCTTTCATTTTCACATTTATCCTCACATGATGCCATGATCAGTTGGTCATTTGTAGCTATACAACTATTATTTATACCAAAGCCTATGGGCAGGGAATTCAACATGTGTTCATTCCTCATTTTTTCTATGTATTCTACAAACTTGTATGCCATCTGCATACTTGTTATCTTGAATTCCCTCAACAATGCGCTAGAGCCCTCCTCAGAAGCTTCAAAATATATGCCAACACAGGCTAAAATATCAGGTCTAAAGACTTCTGGGATTTGTGAAAGGTCTATCGCAAATCTATGACTGAAATCAATACAGGGCTCTTTATCTTGTTTTCTGATTTCCATTAATCTTGCAACAAGATCAGTAGGTTCTTTTGCAAATTCTTCTCTGAAATAGTCAGCAAGTTCATCCTAACAGACAAAGGATCTCTTTGGAAAGATCAAATACCAATCTCCAGCTTTTGCATCTAAGGATCTAATAAAAAACCTCATCCACATATCCTCATCTCTAAATGAATTTTTCTTCATGAATCTGTGAAAATTTTGGATATGTGCACCCCCATCACACACACTGTGACCACTAAATCTAGGCATCTGATTGTACATTTTAGTAGGCATACTTTCAACTTGATAATCAATCCATGACAAATCTAATTGATCATACAAAGGATCAAAAGGGCTGACAAGAGGTTTAGCTTTCTGACTAGCAGACACAACAGGGTTATTACTATTTAATTGGGCCTGCCTAGCCTCTAAGAATATCAACCTATTCTTTATCTCCTCCATTTTTTTACTCAACATTTCATCCCCCTCTTGACTGAGTATGGGTGAATATATATTTGGATTCATATAAATCTCACTCTTAGACATCTTATGTCTGTCTAAGACCTAAGGCTTCCATTGGCATCTAACTTATGCAATAAAACAACAAATATAAATGGGAAGGAGCTAGGTACCTTTTCTCATCCAGATACTGAAATCTTGAACATAGCATTCTTTTATCTCAACAACATACATCAACCTTTCATGTACACTTAAATCTTATGCAGAGTCGCCACCTCTCCAGAGAGGATAAAATTTTCAGACAACTGTGTTGGGTCTCAAAAATGCAGGTTCTGGAGTCTAAGGGGATGCCAAGCCCTATGGTCAAATCTACAACGTTTTCGAGCCAATGACTGGAGTTTGACCTTAACGATCAACTTCTCCCTGTGCTTTAGGTCCTGTTACAACCTAGGTGGGTGAACCTTTGATTATCAAAGTAGGTTGTAAGATTAAATCAATTTTGGTTTGCTGCTAGTTTATCCAATTACAATGGCATACTTGTAAATCAGATGAGATATTGTAAACTATTTCTACAGAAAGCAAATGATTTAATCTAAATTCTAACAGAAATAAATAACAACTAACATGAAATGAATCTAAACTATAGTGATAAACGGAGTAAAGATTTTAAACATAAAATGAATCAATAGTTAGACTGGTGCTTTGTCCATTTGGGCAACGGAGTCAGGATCTCAGAAACAAATAACTTGTATCAGGTAATAACTCGATCTTATTGGCACATATAACTATTTGCAACTTGTACAAATGTGCAAGGAAGAAATTATTAATTCATTCTAAATAATCCAAAGGACATAATTGTATTAAATGCAAAATATTAAAAGGATTTTAATCTTTCTGGAAAGAACCAATTTAACTTTGCAAAATAATAAATTAGATCAACTCTGGAGACAAATTAATAACCCTAATCAATTAATCGTACTTAATAATCCATTCAACATTTTAAGATTACTATAATTGATGAGAAAGGATTTAATTCTCTGTGAGAAACCAATCAAATCAACTATACTGAATTAGCAAATGTAACCAGACAATTTGAACATATCCTTAACACATTCAAATTGAATAATCAGAAAATGAATGATATGGAGATAATTAAATTGATTGAATTAAAACAACAAACAGATGATACCATCACAATGTATTTCAAATTCGAATCCTCAACTGTTGCTTTAGAATGTATCATGCACCATAGCCTTTCTCAGAACGAAATTGCATAGAAGGATCAAATTTGCATCAGATTGAATAAAATCTAACCTAATCTAATCCTAAAATGTTCAATTGTCTTTGTGTAAAAAAAATCTATTTCTAATCTAATTCTAACCCAATTCTAACTCCCTATTCCGGGTCCTGGGATCTCTATTTAAAGAGATGCAACAAGCCTCAGACCCGTTACATTCATTTTGTGACGGTTAATAATTGGTTGAACTAACCATAAGAAACGACATATTTTATTACATAAATTAAATAAATTGGTTTGAAACATCCAATGATCATCTCAGGCTGAAAATTAATCTTCCCGAGCCGCTTCATTTAATCACCGGTTGAGAACTGCTTCAACGTAACCAAAATCCTGCAAAGAAAACAAATTATTCATCAGATAAACAATATATAAACATATAATTTACATTGAGGTGAACCTTAGGACCTGTGGCATGCGGTATCGTTTCCTTATTTGCGTTATATATTTGCTCACTGACATGTATTTAGAGTTATTTAGGGTTTCATCACTGAGACAATGTATTTCATTCATCAAATGTCACTTTATCATACCCAAGTGTTAATAATAATTTGCCTTGATATTTCCTTTTAAGGCTCTAATAATTTAACAAATCTTTTGGCGTGACTTTTGGTTTGATTAATTTTAACATTAATCTTTTGCCATCACAAAATATTCTCTTTGCTGCTCGGTATGTTCTTTAGTACAACTTTTTATTTAATTCATTCTCGGTAAAATAAAATACTTGCCTTTGCCAAATTAAATATTTAAATTAACCTTTGTCATCAAAATATTTAATCCCATGCCTTATTAATCTTCACTTTATTTCTTTATATTTACCCACATATTTTTTCACTTACGTTGGACAAAAATATTTATTTTGATAAAAATAATTACCCCTTCTTTATTCGCTCGGTGAAAATGTCCCTGACCATTTGCATGTTACTTCCTCAAAAATATTTTTTAGGTAAAATAAATTACCTATGCAGTGAATTCCTTGAAAAGTATTTTGTTTCCATCCTTTAACCCCTTTGGTAAAATGTTCTAATGAAAAATATTTATTTTATATCTGGAGATGATTGAAATAAATGTTTACCTTTTTCATTTTGCAAAATCCCTGATATATCCTCCTGTGAATATATTTACCCCAGAAATATATTTATGTTGCATATTTGTTTAATAATTTTACACCTTTCAATTACATTTGTTCACCTTTCATTTTCCCAGAATGTGATTATATTGTTCTCCTGTCTTCGGTGAAGCATGTGTGTTTCATTTTACATTCCATTCTGGAGATAGTTTGTATTTACATTTTCCACCTCGTAGTTCTTCAAATAGAAAATAATTTTGAGATATGACACGAGGTGTTTCGACTTTGAATTAAGGAGTAAAATTTTGAACAAAGGGTGTCATAGTTGAGATAGGCTCTAAACGCTGTTCCTTCATAGAAGGCATTTTTAAATTTGCTGAAGTACCAATGTTGCTCCATAAAATTGCTCCCACTAGATGTGAACGTGCAAACCTTTGATGCAAGTGATCGTTCACTATTACTATCATCATCTTATTTGTCCATACTAGCCATTTCACCCTCTGACGTACCATCATCTTGATCTTCATCTACTGACATGGCATCACACTCCATTACAGCAGATTGAGCTCCCTGATTAATTGGATTAACTAGTGCATCTGTGTTCTTTTTAGTAACATTTGACCTCACCTTATAGATAGCTTATCCACTGCTACAACTAGCATTTGACCATGGCTTTTCTGTTAACTTTTCCAAAACATGCTTCTTAGCACCACATCCAGCCAACACATATATCAGGAAGCCAAATATAAACTTCAAGCCTTCAAGTTGAATTTCACAAGCAGATAGCTTGACCATTATATTAATTGTGCCCTTGACAACATGCTTTATGGCAGGCTCATTGTTTGCTAGCTAAACTACAAAATTGAAGTAAGCTTTCGCACTTGGACTATCAAATGACACAAATGCTTTCTCAAGACTGATAAGCATTGCATCAAGAAAATGATCAAGAAGCTCTCTAGATTTTAAATGAGATGATGGTAACAAAAGAGCATTTATGAAAGCAATTGTTGAATCTCTTACTGAATTAGAAATTCCATGTGTTAATGTAATGATGGTGATATAACGGTATATCCTAACAACCTTTTCTCCAATCAGTCATGGCCCTTTAGTTATTTCAATTCTTTTGGCTTGCATACATAAACAAAACTCCACACATTTACACCATTTAATTGTTACTCGTGTTGCATTTTGACAAGTGCCTACTAAGTCCTTCCACCTGTTAATACATTTTTACATAGTTCCAACCTCCCTCCATTGAGGCACTAGTAATGCTCATTTTCTGAAAACATACCCAGTTATTCTGCTATGGTTATTAACATAATCATTTATTGTTTTGGATGAATAATCTTGATGGAGAGCTGCATTTGGCTATAGAGAGAAATGCACAAGTCTAGCTTTACACCCGTCAATTTGCATTTGCTTGAAAGTTTCTACAAACTATGCATATCCTGGGCTGCAATCATTCTAGTCCATGAGACCACATCAAACAATTCACGTGTTGTGTCTACTCTCACATTTTGCATACCTGTCTACTGGGGCAGTCATAACTACAACATCTGATAAAGTTTCTATATCCTTTATGGTTCAAAGCTGCCATTTTGGCATAGGCAAGGAGGATGTTGGCAATAGGTTTGGAATTTGGCTTTGTTGGAGTAAATGATACTTAACATTTACCATAGCTTAAGTTTTAACTTAGGCCTCCAACATTAAATGCATCGTTAGTAATAAGTGCATTGCATTTAATAAAACATAAGCTTTGAACAAATTTTATTATTAAATTTTGTGCTTGGTCTAGCTATCAGTGCTTGCATCATTGAAGTAAGGTAAAGTTGTTCCTCATTACATACAACTATATAGACATGTATAGTTATAATCTCATTTAAGAGATCTTAAATCAGGAAACACCAACAATTTTTTCAAAAATAATTCATACAATAATCTTCTAAATAATTTTACATAGGCTTTAATAATTCTTATAGTGAAGTCAATGTTTTATAGTGTTTACACACTTGCATATATAGAATTGGATTTCACAAAAAAAAAAAAAAACCAGAGAGAGAAATGAATATTTTTTAAAGATGTGTCATCATATTTTTAGTGACATGAAGCCAGTAATTATTGCTTTTTACAAAGAAATGCAGCAGGTAATACTCTTAAGACTTACCATAAAATGAAGCCATAACCCCCCACCAGCTGTACAAATCCCTAAATTAAAAAGAAGTGCAAGAGCAACATACAAACTTAAAACAGCAGCAGAAGCAACAGTAATAACACCACCACCAAAACATGTTCATTTTTATGCACATACTCATTAGTCAATGGCCTCCATTGGACATAGAAGTAGGTAGGAGTAGCCTCGGGAAATGGTGGCCTTTCTAACACATTCTTTTTGGCTTCATAACTGATGTGATGACAAAAAACAAAAATTAGTGTGTGAAGAAAATGACAAAAATGTCCCAAAAAATGGCCATAGTTTACAGAGGTTTCACTCTGGGCATGCGATTTGGACCCCAGATTTGCATCCATGAATATGCCAGCCAAATCTAGGCCCAAAGTCTGTCCGTTACCCACACCCACAGCAAACTAGACTATGAATGAACCTAGACCTAGATTTGGGGGTTTTTCTGAGAGAGCCGGTAACAGAGAACTTTTTAATAGCTGTCACCAAATTTTGAAAATATTTTTTTCCATCCTTAAACCATGTCTGCATCTTGTGTGTGTGATTGTAAGATTGTTTATTTCTGCATGTTTGAGATGTTTTTGAGTTTGCCCTTGATTTGCATGTATCATGGTGATTAACCACCATCATAGATGGTTTTGGTGCACGTTGACGTAGTTTGAGAGCATCTCATTAAATCTGTATAGTTGATGTGCTGGAGTGCGACATAATTGGCCCAGATTATGAATCAAGTGGTATCAAAGTCAATCCTTCTGTTTTGTTTGAGTTTTTGCTAACATTTCATGGTGTGTAGTGGTTTTATGATTAGCTACAAAGTGTAGGGTTGGAGAGCAAGTTGAAGCAAACCGCGGTTCATAGTGCCAAGAGCCAAAGCCAAGAGCTAAGTGCCATTTGAGTGAGAGTCGAAGCCAAAGCTAGAGCTAGAGCCAAATCATTGAAGAAGTGCAGAAGCTACAAAAGTTTGTTGGGCCATGCCATTTGAATTATCTATGTGGGAGGGACTAACTCATTAGGGGAATTGCATATTGAGTTAGTGGGACTAATGCGACCAAACCCCTTTCTACTTCATTGCAGAGGGAGTGGAGGTTTCTATTAGCTCAGTTGAGAATGGTGCTAGCATTTAATATTGTGGTCTCATTCCTATGGTGATTTTAGTCCCATCAAGAGGAAGGCCAATAAGAGGATATCTCATCCCCATGATGGTTTTCAGTCCATCAAAGGGTTATTGCAAATGAGTTGCAGTTGATTCTTTCACAAAGAGGTGCAACAGGTGTAATAGAAGCTATTTAGCCATTTGAGCAGGGCTCATTGATTGCATGAGGGCATTGACACATCTATAGTTAGCCTTGGAGATAGGCAACTCTTAATTTACATGGAGGATATGGGAGTTTTTAGTTTTATTTTTGGCCTTGTAAGCTTTCAGGGACCAATATCTTCCTAGTTTGGGAGATGTGATTTGAATGGGGATCAACTCAGGTGGACCAACAAGGTCTTGTTGCACATTCACTTGCAATAGTTTGATAGTGCTTAGTGGGATTGCAAGCTCACTTGCAATTGATGCCACAAGCATTCTAGTCTACTACAAGTTCACCTGTACTAGCTTTGAGAGTGGTAGGCTTCACTTTAACAATTGGTTGACTATTTCCAATGTCTTTGCACTAGTCATTTGAAAGAAACATCTAGCAACTCGAATCCTTCTATCAATCTCGAATTTAGAAGGGAGTAATAAATCATAATGATTTGAGCCTCTATGTATTTGCCTCAAAACCATCAAGTGGTGCTACAATTTTCAAATTTGAATGCATTGACCTCTTAATGTTAACTAACAATGCTCATCAACTTCTAATGTCCAATCAGTGGCAACTAGCTTACCTAAATAAGTAAATATTTATTGTAATTCTTGTGAATATAAAATTTGCATAATAAATCTTTGCTTTCTGATTTTCTGCTTATAGAAATAATTCCAATGCTCATTTATAATTTATTACTAAGCTGGAAAATTACGGTTTGCCTAGATCTGCCTCAGAAATTGAGGACTAAATAGAACTCTGAAAGTAAGACAAGTGTTGATGCAGCCAAAATCTAAAATAGCATGTGTTTCTCAATAATGAGTGGTTCTGAGTCCTGAAAGAAATAGGTAGCCTACCATTTGTGGGCATCCTAAAGGAAACTAACTGAATTGACAATATTCAATATTTGGATGGGATTGTGGATGCATCTCATTGTTTCGAAAAATCTTTATGTAGAAACTTATCTTGGAAGTAAATGGGAGGGTATAATATCCCCATTTTGGATATCCTTAATTTCTTTTTATCTTCTCTAAATAGAATGATATTGTCTTTTAATTCCTTCTCAGCTTTCCAAATGTATATCAGAAAAGATATATTCTATTCTCCTTGATTTGAATATTACCTTTATTCTTTTATTCCCATATATATAGGTTGTTTATATATCTCAGAATTGTATGTAATTCTCCTTCACTCATATATCTGTATCTGTTGTGTATCTTGATGTTGTGCATTGACCATTGATAATCTAATGCTACATTCTTGTGATTCCTTGCTAATATGACGTTATCTGCTACTATGTCTATGTGCAATTACAAAATTTTAAGTACTGAAATTGATTTTTTCATCATGGGATCCTGAAATTTTTTTGCAAAATTTGTTGGGAAATTTTTTAGTTCCAACAAATTGAAAGCTCATCAAATATTTTTTTGAGTTCATTCCACCAGCAGAGCACCATCATTCACATGAAAGATCTAGATATTACTCCAATGATTTCACACTATTTGACTCTTGTCCCCAGCGGAGTCACCATTTCTGTTGCTTCCCGAATCGGCAGAGGGTTTGCCAGCTCCAATGCATAGGTAGATTCAGCCAACAGATACAGGAGGTTGCATGAGCTGCCTCCCCTTCACTTCTGGTTCTGCCGCACCAAGGGGGGTGTCCCTATTTGCTAAAGGTGTAACATTGACTAGCTCAATGACATGAAGATTTAGCTTGACAGCAACAGGCAGAATGCTCTCATGTGTGGACCAAGATGTGGATGATACATCACAAGGTTGGCAATATTCTTAGACATGTGTTTGGTTGTGGATGAGAGTATGTAGGGGTCCTAATCCTACTCCTACAACTAACAAGTGGAAGTTATGAAAAGGTGGATATGATGATTTGGATGCAAGACAAGGGGTTTTGGGTCATAATTACTAACCCAGGAGTAGACCGGTGCCTATCTCAAGGCAAGGAGTCAACTAGACGTATGCAACAGATGGTTTACAACTAGCATTCAAGTTTCAAGGGGTTGGATTGATGCTTGCCTTACAAACATCACCCAAGAATGGGTATTTAGCTGCCTCTACTTACAGATATCGCTGCTGACAAACAACCTTCTCAATGCTTAACCTAAAGCAATTTAATCCACTCCTTGAATGGAAGTTAGAGATGAAGCATGTGATACAGAAACTTATACCCTAGAATTTGAGAAACCCTTAGCAGCCAGATTCAAAAGAAGGAAATACATGCAGCGAAAGAGACAAACAGATAAACACATGCATAAGAGCATTTTTCATCTATATCAACATGAAACTAAACATACGTGCAAAATACATTCATGATGCAACTCATAAACTCTAGAATGAGATAAAATAGCCCAGGATCATGCCCTATTCTTCATTATTTACACCAAAATGCCCAGGTCTTCAACAACCTTAAAATGAATCACACAACCTGCTATATACAGCAAGGTGCACTCAGCATTAAAAGTACATGGTTGACTCAAAAATTTGCCAGATACATGGATTGTGAGAAAAATGGTGCCCAACACATTGAATGCAGTAGGTAGAAGAGGAGACCGGGAGTGGTTGAACTCAAGCCACGCACCGCCGCCTGGGGATTAACATCTTTAATCGGGTACTTGATCCATCCATGCCTTCGCCCATACCCTGTAACATCCGCCATTAATGACATACCAACCCACGGCCATCGGGAAGTGCAGTATACTGTGCACTCTTAAAACTTTCCCACCAAGAAACATGACCCTGATATTTCAAATTATGTGGGAACCAATTATCCCACATGCACCCCGCGGTGACCTCCTCAATACTTTATATACTAGGCCGTGAGCATATATGATGTCGGTGATTTTGCTTCCGATGGCACCAGTATAAACCTCATCATCATGACCCGTACCAACGGTGAGCCAACACTCCTTACCTGATATTAAACATCACCCTGATATTACTTGCCACCTTGATGATCCTCATGTTCAATATCCCGTCGGCCAGACCCTTGATATCGGTGAGCCACCTTCATGTGAAATATCACCCCGATATTCACCCTCATCGGTACAACCTGATGCATCGGAGGAAGATCCTCCTACTTTGCCGATACCATATGTCTCGCCGATGATCCACCTAATCATGCCCACTAATATCCTGATGACATCACCATCACATTGCAATATCAAGGTGATCCTTGAAGGATAATTGATGTTAGAAATATGACCCCCCTCGGACCTAGATGATGTCATCATCATGTCTGCATAAGGTGATATTCGGCTGGGTGATATTTGTAAGATGACCTGATATTTGGAATATCACCCCCCCGCAAGAATATCGGGCTGCACTGTAGCATTGCTGTAACATCAGGGTGATGTTTGAATATGACTGATATTAGAAATATCACCCCCGCTTTAGAAAATCAGGTTGGTATGAAAAATGACCCTTGCAAGAAATATCAGGATGATGCTTCAAAATATGATGATGATGACCTCCTCTCCTTAAGAAATATTAGGTTACCTTTGAAATATGATGAGGAAGCCCAAAGACTTAGACTTTTTTGGATTTTTTGGGAGGGTACCTACATATTTATTTGCTTGAAACCTGACTGCTCATGCAGGCGGTAATAGGCACAATGTAGCTCAGACTGTTTCGACATGTTTGGGTGAAAAACAGAACCATGCCTAGCCTAAACATACCCATCCGGATGCATTGGAACTGTCAGTTTGGTTGCATCAGGAGCAGGACACCAAAAATGCAAAAGTTGCTTTGTGCAACTTGACAACATTGACACTTTTTTGCAACATGACTTAAAGACTCAAACTGACCCCATAGGACTCAACGTGACTTAAAATCACCTTGATTTTGGCACCCAATGTACATTATAGAGGTTTAGGCGCTCCTTAGCATTCAAACATCTTAGATGAGTGCCTAGGAAAGGAAAAAACTCTAAGTTTCATCATCATGAGCGCCTAATATCAAGAGACTTTAATGGCTCAAACCTTAGCATGAAGTCTTAAGGTGCATTTCATGTCTCCTTTCATCCATTTTGGTGCCCTTATGTAGATTTTTCAACTTGATTTAGCGCCCTGTATGTGAAGGAAGATCTAAAGGCATGAAAGTGGATGTCATTTTGCAAGAGTTTGGATCATCAAAATTGAAAGAAATAAATTTGCATGAGTTTTCCACAGTCCATGAATAATGAATAGAGTGCTTCTGGATTAAACTGTGTATGTTTTTGCTTCACAGTTTAATTCAGAAGCACTCTATTCAGAAATAAGTCTATTAAGCTTGGGCACCCTTGGTCTTTTCTTCATTCATTATGAGTGCCTTGGGAGAATGGTAAATAGGTCATCATCATGATTGGGTGCCCTAGATCCAAAGTGTTGGAGAGATCATGAAATGGTGTCTAGAGGAAGTAGGGTGAGTTATGAGGTCGCATCAGGAGCACGACACCAAAAATGCATAACATGATGATGTAAAAATGTGTATATGTGTAAAAATGCAGGAGGAAATAAAAAAAGACAAACCTTACAAATTAACGTGCATACTTACAACTCAATGTAACATGACTTTACAAAATCAATGTGAATACTTACAAATTAATCCAATGAACCATCTCAGTCTGCTCTACTCTTTATTGTGTCAAGTATTGCTTCATGGTCAAACTCACGCACCTTCCACAAGATTTTGTTCAAAGGTCTACCCCTATACTTTATCAAATGAACATTGGATGCCATGACAAGGTTTGAGTAATGAAGAATCTTCTGATGTGTGTCAAAGTCCTGAAATAGCCAAATATTAACACTCTTATTTGGGTACCTTCTAAGCCATGTTCCAGTAATAACCACTGAGCCTATAGGGTATTCGATGTTTTCTCCATCTGTAATAGGGGCCTCCAATTTCTTTTTGGCCTCAACACAATGACATAAATAATAATCTATTCCCTCTTCATTATCTTCATCTACAATAACTACATATACGTGCCCTACATTGATATGTGTAGCAAATTAGATGAAATTAGTCAACATTACAAAAACACTACAAAGTAAGATGACATTACCTGGTTGAACTAGATGAAATTAGATGCATATACGTGCCCTATATTACCTGGTTGAACTAAATCTGATATGTGGTCAAAGTCAACAGATGATTCCATCTGTGTTAGTTCCAGTGCCGTCGGGGGTTGATACGTGTCAAGTGGGCTAAGATAACTTAACTGTCATTCGTCAACCCACTCCTTTGACTCGCACTCATCCCAGACTTGAATTGTACAGGAAGAACAAAAGCATGACATCTTTCGTGTATGGATACTCCATGAACCTACAATTGAGCTTCTGAAAGAGTGCATCTCATTTGATCCTGTTAGTGTACAACAGTCCTCATATGGTGCAATGTTAGTATCATCTATCAACCAAAAAAATCTACGAACCGAAGACTTACCTTCATTACCTGGACCCATGGAAGCATTACACCACTTGACAATCAATTTTGCATCTGTCAACTTTGCATTGTCTTTATACTTTAACTCTTCTCATGCTATGGCTCTTTTGATACATGCTCCTGCACCATCATGCTCCCCCTTTCCATGCCCGGCCTCACAAAAGTTCCACATATGCTGAATACCTATAAAATTATGCCTCCTACTCAGCCAATAGAAATTTTTTGAGTTCTTGAATTGTGATGCACAATTATCTGACCATATGATATGTTGACTGAACGATATGCCCCTTCTAGCCAAATCATTGTAGAACACCTGAAAGCAACCTTGTATGAACTCTGTAGAATGCGTACGATCATCACTAATATAGAAATTATACTCCCTTATGATCTTTTTGTCATCCTCTGTACTATCATTCACATGAATGAATGCGATGTGCACAAATATAGAAACCTGTGTGGAGTTGTAATATTGTGATTGTACCTCACGTTGTGGCTGTAGACTGTAGTTCTCTACAAAGTTGATGACTGAAACAATGCTACCAACTAGAAATGTGTCCTTGCATAACTTGAATTGCAAGTCCAACCATCGAGCTCTATGGGCATGCCTTTCATACTCATACACTATGCTGTCACGAAATATAGGCATAAACTGATACACTGGAAACTTTTCAATAACCAATTCACACCTTTTTGCTTCTTTACCATCTTTTGTATTGTATGCCATTGTTTTATACTTGCCAAAATCTACTAGTTCATTTCCAACTGCATGTGTTCTTTCCATATGTTCACATATTGGCAAATGTTGCAAGCCACCGCAACGATGACATGTGCCATCCAAGCATAATTTCTTGTAGAATATTTGACCTTCCTCTCTTTCACATAAAATTCTTGATATGAAGTCTCTTGAAGATGTTGGTGGGGCACATATGGCACAACCCTGCAAATCATTGTTAGTATGCATATCTAAACATATAGACCTATAAGCATCAAAATGGTTAGAAAATTCAATATGTAATCTACAACAACAAGTAGTGCATGTGTGATTTATCTTGACATAGAAAGGTTTTAGCATTTCAAAATATCTTTGACAAATTTTAGTTTGAGGATACTTCTCTAGAAATTTACCATAAAACTGTGTTTGAGTCTCATCCAAAAAATACTTTGGATGTGGCTCACGGTTCTGACTACCGATTCTCCTTCTTACCACATCCCTTTGATTCAGAGATACCTTTGTGTAATTCTTCCAAAAGTCTTCAATTAGTGATCTCAATGCTTCAACAATTGGTTATCTTTCCGTGGTAGTCTCCCCGAGAACGCCCATAATTCATTGGCATTAGTGTCCTCAATTCTTTGGTGTCTTCCAATGGCTCTTGATAAAGTTTTCCTATTAATTCTCAATTCTTGACTCATTTTTCTAATGAGACGAGCTTTCCTCGTTTGACTACTTACTATAGTCGATGTAATCACACGCCGTGTTGCATTACTATCTTTTGTGCGTGAGGTGTTACCCACACTCTCATACGCACTCATTAGATTCTTGACAATAGATTTTTCACTTGAAGCCTCTGATGTTCTCAACCCAAGAATCTTCATGATGGACCTATACTTTCTACTTCGCATCATTTCAATGAATAGTTGACATCTTGCAGTCTCATTTAACTTTTCAAAGAACAATCTCCAAATCTTATGAGCATATCTTCTACAAGTGCGTTTTGGAATCTTACCTTCCATTGGCTGCAAAATATTCTCATCAATTTCAATCAAATACTTTGGCTTTCTATGCAAAATTCTAGGTGGTGTTAAGTTAGGTAAATTCATCTCAACATTAAGAATTTCATTAATATTTAAATGAGATGGGCTAGATGGCATACCTTCGATCGAAGATGGAATAGATGACATACCTTGAGGTTGAGGTAGGAACGATGGCGTACCTCCTTCATTACATGTGAGTGATGATGTACTCTCAACTTGAGATGTGGTAGATGGTGTCCCTACATGTTGACTTGTGGTAGAGGACGTGTCTCCAACTATGGTATTCAAATCTCTCGTAGCACGAAGTTTTTGCATTCATTCTCTTTATGCTGCCAATACCATATCTCTTTGTGATTGTTGTGGTTCCTCTTCAATTGGTATGTCTTCATTTATCGTGTCCAATTTCCTCTTCTCACGAAGTTTCCTCATAGCCACTGCTTTCTTTGCATTCTTAGCTTATATCTCTTCCTGTGTTGGTTTAATTCTTGATCGTTTCCTCGGCATGACAGAAAAATTGTCTGTAGCATGATAAAGAGACCAATATTACTTCCTAAGAAATGAATACAAGATAATAGTGGGATTGTATTTTTATTATGTTGTAAGGATTTAGTCTTGTATAGTTTGACAACATGGTAGGTTAAGGTCTGTTTATTACACATAATTATTAAAGAGCCCAAGTGTAGAAAATATACATGGCATCATGTGAGATTGTAGGCTGCTTTCTTGATTGGGAATGTGTCTATTTTAAACATGTATGATAAAGCATGATAAAGTAATTCAGTCCAAATTAAGGAAAATGTAAAGAACATGCATGTAAAGACTTGACATACCTAAAAAATGAAGATTCGAATGGAGAGAGTAGCCAATTATGTAGTGTTTTTTTCTTCTTGCATCAAACTCCTCAACAATTTGAGTTTTTCACCACTTACTTCCTTTTCAATGTTAAATTGAATAACACTCAAATATAATTACTAACAACAATACTATTAACCAATCTATAATGTTAAATTCCTAAAATTGAATCACAATTAACATTGCAACACTACAAAAATTGAAACTTGAATAGATATATATCAAAATTGGTGTGAAAACTATGTTATTTCCTCCTTCTCAAGTTGGCAAAGCAAAAAAGGTGGTGGAAAGATCATGCAAAGGTGGTACAATGTGTCAAATGTGCAAGTGAACTTCCCAACAGCATGAAAGCACTTCTTTTTTGTTAGAGCACGCGCAGAATCAGTATAAAAATAGAGCATGTGGGCCTGGATCACGAGGGTCAACACTTTTTTACCATTTCTATAGCAAGACAAAATGCGAGCGCGTTATAATGCGCTCATGTTTTGTCCTACTATAGATTGATCACATCCTGTGCATTTCTCTTTCCAAACCTTCCCCTTCAGACTTGAATGACCACAAGGTTTTTGAGGGAGAACTTTTCTTGTTTCCTGCAAGACCTTGCCAGATGCTCCGCCATATGATAGGCATAACAATGAAGGGGAAAGCCCTCATAATCAAGTTCTTGATAGAAAATGCCCATCAAGGAAGAAATATAGATCTTCTTTGGAAGCAGAAGTTCTACTTTGTGACAAATCCTTATCCAAGCATAAATAGCAAGGGTTCTATCAAGCGATTGCCAATCCACTTCTACAGAGTCTCCTGAAGACTTCCTGATTGATTCCAAAATATCCACACCCCAAAACTGGAGAGGCAATCAATATAATCAAACCCATAAATCTACATTTGACGACAGAAACCCTCAACACTAAACCCTCAACCCTCAACCCTAAACCTTATCCTTAAACCCTAATCCTTCAAGCCTCAACCCTAATCCCTCAACCCTTAACTTTGATCCCTCGACCCTCAACCCTATCCCTAAACCCTAAACCCTAAACCCTAAAGCCTCAACCCTCAACGTCAAATCCTAATCCCTCAACCCTTCACTCTAATCCCTCAATCCTAAACCCTATCCCTAAACCCTCAACACTATACCTTAAACCCTAATCCCTCAACCCTCAACCCTAAACCTTATCCCTAAACCCTAATTCCTCAACCCTCAACCCTAATCCGTCATCCCTCAACTCTAATCCTTCATCCCTAAACCCTAAATGCTATCCTTATTCCTAAACCCTCAACATACTCGATACTATACCTTAAACCCTAATCCCTTATCCCTAAACCCTCCAACCCTATCCCTAATCCTTATACCTTCCACACTCTACTTTAACCCTAATCCCTCAACCCTCAACCCTATCCCTAAACCCTTGACCCTCGAACTCAACCCTCAACCCTCAATGTCAAACCCTAATCCCTCAACCCTTAACTCTGATACCTTGACCCTCAACCCTATCCCTAAACCCTAAACCCTAAAGCCTCAACCCTCAACGTCAAATCCTAATCCATCAACCCTTCACTCTAATCCCTCAACCCTAAACCCTATCCCTAAACCCTCAACACTATACCTTAAACCCTAATCCCTCAACCCTCAACCCTAAACCTTATCCCTAAACCCTAATCCCTCAACCCTCAACCCTAATCCATCATCCCTCAACTCTAATTCCTCATCCCTAAACCCTAAATGCTATCCCTATTCCTAAACCCTCAACAAACTTGATACTATACCTTAAACCCTAATCCCTTATCCCTAAACCCTCCAACCCTATCCCTAATCCTTATACCCTCCACACTCTACATTAACGCTAATCCCTCGACCCTCAACCCTATCCCTAAACCCTTGACCCTCGAGCCTCAACCCTCAACCCTCAACGTCAAACCCTAATCCCTTAACCCTTAACTTTGATCCCTTGACCCTCAACCCTATCCCTCAACCCTAAACCCTAAAGCCTCAACCTTCAACGTCAATCCTAATCCCTCAACCCTTCACTCTAATCCCTCAACCCTAAACCCTATCCCTAAACCCTCAACACTATACCTTAAACCCTAATCCCTCAACCCTCAACCCTAAACCTTATCCCTAAACCCTAATCCCTCAACCCTCAACCCTAATCCGTCATCCCTCAACTCTAATCCCTCATCCCTAAACCCTAAATTTTATCCCTATTCCTAAACCCTCAATAGACTCGATACTATACCTTAAACCCTAATCCCTTATCCCTAAAGCCTCCAACCCTATCCCTAATCCTTATACCCTCCACACTCTAATTTAACCCTAATCCCTCGACCCTCAACCCTATCCCTCAACCCTTGACCCTCGAACCTTAACCCTCAACCCTCAATGTCAAAGCCTAATCCCTCAACCCTTAACTCTGATCCCTCGACCCTCAACCCTATCCCTAAACCCTAAACCCTAAAGCCTCAACCCTCAACGTCAAATCCTAATCCCTCAACCCTTCACTCTAATCCCTCAACCCTAAACCCTATCCCTAAACCCTCAACACTATACCTTAAACCTTAATCCCTCAACCCTCAACCCTAATCCATCATCCCTCAACTCTAATCCCTCATCCCTAAACCCTAAATGCTATCCCTATTCCTAAACCCTCAACAGACTCGATACTATACCTTAAACCCTAATCCCTTATCCCTAAACCCTCCAACCCTATCCCTAATCCTTATACCCTCCACACTCTACTTTAACCCTAATCCCTTGACCCTCAACCCTATCCCTAAACCCTTGACCCTCGAACCTCAACCCTCAACCCTCAACGTCAAACCTTAATCCCTCAACCCTTAACTCTGATCCCTCGACCCTCGACCCTCAACCCTATCCCTAAACCCTAAACCCTAAAGCCTCAACCCTCAACGTCAAATCCTAATCCCTCAACCCTTCACTCTAATCCCTCAACCCTAAACCCTATCCCTAAACCCTCAACACTATACCTTAAACCCTAATCCCTCAACCCTCAACCCTAAACCTTATTCCTAAACCCTAATCCCTCAACCCTCAACCCTAATCCATCATCCCTCAACTCTAATCCCTCATCCCTAAACCCTAAAGACTATCTCTATTCTTAAACCCTCAACAGACTTGATAGTATACCTTAAACCCTAATCCCTTATCCCTAAACCCTCCAACCCTATCCCTAATCCTTATACCCTCCACACTCTACTTTAACCCTAATCCCTCAACTCTCAACCCTATCCCTAAACCCTTGACCCTCGAACCTCAACCCTCAACCCTCAACGTCAAACCCTAATCCCTCAACCCTTAACTCTGACCCCTCGACCCTCAACCCTATCCCTAAACCCTAAACCCTAAAGCCTCAACCCTCAACGTCAAATCCTAATCCCTCAACCCTTCACTCTAATCCCTCAACCCTAAACCCTATCCCTAAACCCTCAACACTATACCTTAAACCCTAATCCCTCAACCCTCAACCCTAAACCTTATCCCTAAACCCTAATCCCTCAACCCTCAACCCTAATCCATCATCCCTCATCCCTAAACCCTAAATGCTATCCCTATTCCTAAACCCTCAACAGACTCGATACTATACCTTAAACCCTAATCCCTTATCCCTAAACCCTCCAACCCTATCCCTAATCCTTATACCCTCCACACTCTACTTTAACCCTAATCCCTTGACCCTCAATCCTATTCTTAAACCCTTGACCCTCGAACCTCAACCATTAACCCTCAACGTCAAACCTAATCCCTCAACCCTTAACTCTGATCCCTCGACCCTCAACCCTAAACCCTAAAGCCTCAACCCTCAACGTCAAATCCTAATCCCTCAACCCTTCACTCTAATCCCTCAACCCTAAACCCTATCCCTAAACCCTCAACACTATACCTTAAACCCTAATCCCTCAACCCTCAACCCTAAACCTTATCCCTAAACCCTAATCCCTCAACCCTCAACCCTAATCTGTCATCCCTCAACTCTAATCCCTCATCCCTAAACCCTAAATGCTATCCCTATTCCTAGACCCTCAACGGGCTTGATACTATACCTTAAACCCTAATCCCTTATCCCTAAACCCTCCAACCCTATCCCTTAACCCTAATCCCTCAACCCTCAACCATATCCTGAAACCCTTAACCCTCGAACCTCAATGTACTCAACCCTCAATGTCAAACCCTAATCCCTCAACCCTTAACTCTGATCCCTCAACCCTTAACCCTTAAAACTTGAACCCTAAAACCTATCCCTACACACTCGACACTCGACACTATATCTTAAACCCTAATCCCTTAACCCTCATCCCTAAAGCCTCAACCCTAAATCATTAAACCTTCAACCCTAAACCCTATCCCTAATCCCTCTGCCCTCGACACTCTTATTTAACCCTAATCCCTTGACCATTAACCCTATTCCTCAACCTCAACCCTCAACCCTCAACTCTCAACATTAAACCCTAATTCATCAACCCTAAACCCTAATCCCTCAAACCTAAACCCTATCCCTAAACCATCAACCCTCAACACTATACCTTAAACCCTAATCCCTATCCCTCAACCCTCAACCCTTAAAACTTAAACCCTATCCCTACACCCTCAACACTTGACACTATATCTTAAGCCTTAAACCCTCATCCCTAAAGCCTCAACCCTCAATCCTTAAACCTTCAACCCTAAACCCTATCCCCAATCCCTCTACCCTCGACACTCTAATCCTAACCTCAACATTAAACGCTAATCTGTCAACCCTAAACCCTAATCCGTCAACCCTAAACCCTATCCCTAAACCCTTAACCCTCAACACTATATCTTAAACCCTAATCCATCAACCCTAAAACCTAATCCCTCAACCCTCAACCCTAAACACTATTAATAAACCCTTAACCCTCGACACTATACCTTAAACCCTATGAGAAAAGCTTTGCGTATGGTACATCCATAGTGAGTAATTAACAATTGAAATCAGAAGGATGATCAATATGAGAAAAGATTTGCATTGGGGTACATCAGAAGGTATATTGTTATGAAACAGACAAATAATCTCCAATTGTTTACTGGCTCTATGTAATGAAATAACTTGCACAATGGAAGAAGATAATATGAAATATTCTGCAAATACTTGATAATAACTGAGAATAACAGGCCACTTCGAGGGGGCAACCTCCAAATATCTCCAATGAGAACACACTTCCAATATATGATTAATTAAGACTCATATCCTCCTATATATACCTAATTATGCTTAGGATGAATAGGCACACCCCTATATAACACCTAGTCTGACCTATCTAACTAAATAATAATATAATAATGATAACATGACTTAATTAGGAGTTAAGATAGCCACAAGCTAACTATTCATAACCCTATGTACCTAATATTAAGGGCATAGCATGCCCCCCCTCTTCAAAGAAGCATTGTCCTCAATGCTAACCAAGTGTGGATTCTTTTGAATGAACTCCTCATCCTCCCATGTGGCCTCTTCCACTAGTAAATTCTTCCTAGTAGGTTGAGGAAGAGAAGGTGTTGAATATCCTTTCTCTCTTGTCACATTAGCCCCTTGCTTTCTAGGAATCCAATACTTCTCCTCTACCCTGCGTGCCAAGATAAAAGACTCATTTACCGAGCTAGGACTAAACATGCGTACCTCATGTTGAATGTGATCCTTGAGACCACCCAAGAATAAATCATTCAAGTTCTCCTCTGAAATTGTATCCACTCTTAAGGATAGATTTTGGAATTTTTGAATATAATCCTTAACTGATCCTGTTTGTTGAAGTTTAGCAAGCTGGCTGAAGAAGTTGTCTGTCACACTATTGCTATATTGTGCTTGGAGTTCTTCTATAAAAATTGACCATGAGACGGTGATACCCTTTTTCCTTCAATGAGTACAAAGCCAACGATACCAAATGAATTGATCTGGTTCTAGATATAGGGAAGCCATCGTGACCTTTTGTCCATATGGGATTTGATGTACTTCAAAAAAATTTTCCATTTGGTTTATCCATGTTAGAGGATCCTTACCATCAAACTTGCGCATATCCACCTTTGGAAAAAAAATTCCTAGATCCCATAGGAGTATTAAAATTTGTGTCATTATTAGCTGACTTGAAGGTTTCACCTTGGTTGCTTGAGAACTCCTTTCTTGGTTCATTCATATAGGCGCTTAACATGCTTCATATATCTGATATATCTTCTCTTAAGTCACACATATCCCTCTTAATTGAGGAAACCTATTCCTTGACCTTACTTATTTCCTCATTGGGATTACTATCCTCTATTGTTTCCCCATCCTTATCAGAGGATTTCCCCGGTGTGGCAGCATTCTTTTTGCCTCTTGTTGCAGGCCCCGTCATGATGGAAACCAATATTTTTAAAATATATCACACAAATGAAATGTAAATTCTCTAAAATTTTTACTATAACTTACTAGGGCCAAGATACCACGTACCCAGAAAAAATTCTAAAAAATTAGCAAATTTGCTGCCTTGAGAGTGAATTTGTTGGAAACCCTAATTTTACAATAACTCACTTATTTTTGTTTAAATTTCTCCAAGATTTGGACTGTAGGGTCCTCTATTATGTATTCAAAAACCCAATACCAATTATGCTCCAATTCGGCAGGATGTGAGAGATATGTAGATCTCAAATAAATTGTGTAAAAATCGTAATTCTGCAATAATTCACTCAAATATACTCCAATTCCTCTGAAATATGGACTGTAGCTTATTTAATATGGTATTCAAAAACCCTTTAAATTTTTTTTAAAAATTTGCTAAAATCTGAAAGTTATGCTCTTCCCAAAATCGCCTCCAATGTTGAGAAAAAATCTTGTCTCTACGGTGCCAAGATCATGCTCTGATACCACTTGTAATGAAATAACTTGCACAATGGAAGAAGATAATATGAAATATTCTAAAAATACTTGATAATAACTGAGAATAACAGGCCACTTCGAGGGGGCAACCTCCAAATATCTCCAATGAGAACACACTTCCAATATATGATGAATTAAGACTCATATCCTCCTATATATACCTAATTATGCTTAGGATGAATAGACACACCCCTATATAACACCTAGTTTGACCTATCTAACTAAATAATAATATAATAATAACATGACTTAATTAGGAGTTAAGATAGACACAAGCTAACTATTCATAACCCTATATACCTAATATTAAGGGCGTAGCACTCTATCCACAAGAACTACTAAACTATACCTTAAACCCTAATCCCTCAATCCTAAACTTTCAACCCTAAACCCTATCCCTAATCCCTCTACCCTCAACACTCTACCTTAAACCTAATCCCTCGACCCTTAACCCTAAACGCTATCCCTAAAGCCTCAACCCTAAACCCTAATCCCTCAAGGTCCTAAACTCTAATCCCTTGTCCGTAAACTCTAAATCCTATCCCTAAACGCTCAAACCTCAACCTTAAACCTTAATCACTCAATCATTATCCACCCTTCTCCTCCCCTATCTGGCTCACTCCCATCTCTACCCTCCTCTGCCCTCAAAACTATACATACATACATATAGGCATACATAGATACATACATAGATACATACATACATATAGGCAAACATAGATACATAGATGCATACATACATATAGGCATACATACATACATACATGATTAATAGCCTTGAACATAAAAAAATTTAAGGGGAACATAACGCGAGTGCGTTATAACGCACTCGCGTTATGTTAAACATGACAAACAACACAGTTTTGTGGAAAAGGAAAAATGCAAAGCAAAACATAACGCGAGCGCGTTATAATGTGCTCCCGTTATGTTTTGCTTTGGGAATCCCAAGGCTTGAGCTTGGGGTTTGCTTTGGATTTCCAACCCAAAGGCTTGGAGTGCCTTTTGAATAGTCACAAACGTGTTTTTCCATATTCTTCAAGATTTCACATAATTTCATTCGTCCTAACCCTTAGATTTGCACGTGTTTCAAGGTTAAACAAATCGAACACCTGGGTAATGTTAGGCTTTCTCTTAGCTATTTGACGATGTGATTTTTTTCACATTTTAACAATGTTAAGCCTTTCATCTTTAATTTCTTTTGTTTGTGTGTCCGTTTTTGGGCAAAAACCACTGTTTGGTCTTTTTTTCATTGTAAATTAACTATTCATTGAAATTTCAAAAAAATTACATATTTAGAAACTAGACTCCATTCTACAAATATTAAAAAAAGAAAAAAATGATTTTCAATTAGTTTTAAAAATTTATAGGGGTAGCACAGCCAAAATTCTATTTTTTAGGATGTGTCCACTTTGAAAATTAGTAAAAAATCAAATATTCATCAAAAAATTATCAGAAAAATTGGGCATAAACTACATACTATTAGCTAATTTCTCACTAAAGCGATTTTGAAAATACGAAAAAAAAGTTGACCTTTTGAGGGAGCCATAAAACATGCTATGTTATGTTTTTTTGATAGAAACAACACCAATTTATGTGGCTCCCTCTTTTGAACCCCTTAATCTATGTCATTTTAAAAAAAAAATAGTAGTTTAGAAAGTAGACTTGGAGCACTACGAACATTGTTTTGGTTGCATCTCCAAATTTTGAGTGTAACTATGCTCAATTTCTCATCCAAGGCTAGTATTTCCTGTTTTCAGAAAAAAAAAGTGGCCACTTAAGACCCCTTTTTGGCCCCCCATCTTCTTGCACTTACCCAACTGTAGAAAGTGTTATTTTGGATCAGCAAGATAAGAGAATGCAACAGGTGCAGCAAGGTGCATATGTGTTTCATTTATACACGAGGAGATGTAATTATGGCATCATGGAACAGTCCTATCAATAAATTGATCACATAGAGAGCAAGCTACAAGAACCATGTATAAAATGACAAAGTATCCACATCATGCATTGCTGCCATTATGTCATCATGAGCCCACTTTCCAAATGAGAAGAATCAAGAAAGATCATTCCTGCTATGTATATGAAAGCCACTGTGTGATTACATCATGAAAACACCATGCCTTTCACATGTTACAGATAAACAAACACATTGTTTTAGTCATACACAGAAGTACAAGGATGGTAACAGTCTTTCTTTTCTTTATCCAAATATCAATGACCTTGAACATTCTTCTCAGGAAGGGTTGCCAAGAGTATCTTTTGTGATGCCTCTAAAGGGTTTTGGCAAACACAATTATAGTAACTGAAAAGTTAGTTGGTCTCTTTATATGGTGGGCCCCTAGAGTTCTTGTGTGTTGTTGAAAGCACTGATGATCCAGCATATCCTGTTGTGTCACAATTGATTTTTGGATTTTAAGAATTAGGTTGATGCAAAAGTCGTGGTTGTTGGACTATCAACATGCAACCAAAAAATACATAATCAACTGATAGGTGTGGAAAGAATACATAAAGGCAACAAGTATGTACTATTCTTGGATGATGATGTGAGACTCCATTCTGGATCAATTGGTGCTTTAACAATAGAAATGGAGGAAAAAACCAGAGATATTTATCTAGACAGGCTATCCTTTTGACATACCTTTTGGTAGTTTGGGAGTTATTGCATTTATGAGTATCATATGCCTTGTTCGATGGGTTTCACTGCATGCATCTGAACTATGATTCTAGTGTAAAGATGACAAGGCTCTGCAAATCTCAAGTGTAACAAGGCCTGAAGTTTTCTTTTATAGAAGAACCCACTTCTTGTAGTTAGTCTCCTAAATGTTGTACTTTTTTGGGAGTTTAGCCATGGATAGCCATCGAACCATTCAACTATCAGATTTACCAGTATGAAAAGATTTCAAAGTGCTCATTCAACAACAAGAAGCAATTACAGGGAAGGGGACCATTTATGCATGAAATCTGACAAAATCAAGGATGTATGCTTGTGCAATTTGAAAGCCATGAGTTAGGAAAGGCAATCCATGGTTTGGCAAGCAGAGGTAATATTCTGCTAGGTCACAATATTTAACAACCCAATTTCTAGAGAGAGAGATAGTATCCAAGCCAAAGACCATGACAACTTGTATTGAGGGAGGGAAGATTTATGTGAGTAATTTCATATCTTAGAATGCATTCTCTTTTCTATGGATTTCTAGTAACTTTGTTATTACCGATTTTGGATTCAACATTAGGAAGCTGGTCACCATCTTTTTGAATGAGCGGTCTATTGCTTACAAGTTGGAGCTTGCCTTTAGAGACATTTGTCATATACTTCTCCATAATGCAAGTGATTCAAAGCTTCTTGTGGTTCAGAGTGCAGATGCAAATAAAAAATGAAAGCTTTGAGCTCATGCAAATATATGTAATGCACAAGAATGTCTCTTTACACATTTTTTGTCATGGGTTGAGCTCGTTTGGAGCCAATAATGCAGATACAGAGTAAAATGCAACCCATCTTAAACTCATTTCAGACAAAAATACACAGAACCCTCCAAATCGCGCCTCTGGCAGTGAATATACAAGTAAAAATTAAAAAAAAATGAAGAAATATCTATAGTGGGATGTTACCTCTTTTTCTCTGCTACTTGATTCATCAAAACATAATTGTTTTTCCCTTAAATGACCTTCATTACGGCCTCAACATGGTGAAAAGGCAATGCAAGAGTGATCGGCCAAGGAAGACAACAAAAGATGCATCAAATACTAGTCTGAAACGCGGCCATGGAAGCTCAAAATTAGCCCAAAATCAATAAACAAGATGTTAAAATCTTGGCAAAAGCAACTTACCTTTCAGTTTACACATAAAATCGGCCTGGAAGCTCTCACAATTGACCCAGATTCATACATTTTTGCCTTCAAACCCCAGAGACATGGCGGCGCAAGAATGGGAGCAGCAAAATGACTTGAGTTAGGGTTTCAAACCCTATTTTTTCATGTTCGAATGTGCATTGTTTGTGTTTTTTTAAAATTTTACTCAAAAAATCATTGCAATCTATTCAAGCCCATGGTAAAGACTTTTGGGTCTTTTCAAACCTAGTCATGATGCACATAGGGGCTGTGGGATATGTTTTTTGCCTTGTGATTTTTTTTAAGTCAAAGAAAAACATAATGAATAGTTATGGAGGTCGAGTGCCTTATGTTTTGGTTAAGGCATGTTGGTCTTGAGATCACATGGTGGGTATGATGATATAAGGCATTGTAATGTGTTTAGGGAGGCATAAGGGTCAATTTAAAATATGTTGCATTAGACCTATATAAAGCATGTGATCATAAGGATGTATATTGTGAAATGCGTAAATTGCATATGGAGTCATAAGGATGCAATGTGATGTATGACAAATGTAATATGGCATGATGTTTGTATCAAAACCATGGAGAAGACCCATATGTAATGCATGTGTGAATGGCTAGGGGTTATAAGGTGTGTTGACATAGCCATGTAATACATCGTGATGATGCAAGTGTATGAGGAGGTGATCTTTTTTCATGTATGGAGAGTCATGTTTATTTTGCCTAGGGATTACAAGGTGTTTTTATGTTGATTTTACATAATCTAGAGATAGATTAAATGTTGTAAATGAACGATAAAGTAATAAATTATGAATTACTTTATGATTTGTAATAAAAATGCAAAAGGAAATAATAGGCAAATTTATCACACATGGCAAAGTAAGTCTCGTTGATTACTTTGTCATTCTTTCACGATATTTAATTTGTCCCCAAACCATGCAAAATCGGGAGATTAAATATTTATGTCCTAAATGCCATTATTTTCTACATAGGTTTGTAATAAATTTGGAATGTAAAACATTAACTAAGTGGTGTAATTATAAACCACTTAGGCAAATGTTAATTAAATGGAGAATTAATTATATTTATTTCATTTATTATGCAAATATCAAGCATTTATGATGCTGCAGGAGAGGTTGCCAAATAGGTTGGGGAGTTATTGAGATATTTGACTTGATTTTTATGGCCTTAAAGAGCATTTAAGGGCATTTTCTGGTGATTTTTTGTTTAGTAATGGCATGCCTTGACTTTTTCTTCATTGGGAACCCACTTTAGAGGACTTTAGGTAGATTTTTTGAGGGCATTTATGAGATGCACGAAAATGGAGGTTTCTCATCCTTATCTGGTTGCAGCTACTTGGAGAGTATATAGTCATTCATTTGACTCTTTGTAAGAGATTTCTTTTCATGTACATTCTGGAGTTAGTGATTTTTCTGCAATCCTTACTCAGTTTGAGCATGTTTTTGTAACCCCTTTGAGATATGAAATACAGAAGAAACCTTGAATGCCATTGATAGTCAATTTTTGCCTTCTTATTTATGCAGTACTGTATATTACTAGGTATTTGATTAAGTCATTTATGAGGTTAGTTTTATCTCCTTGTGATTTTGTCTCATGTTTTCAAATACCTTTCTATAAAAAGTGTGTTTGTGCAAGTTGCAAACTATGTCTTAAAACTGTATATACTTTTTAACTGTGAAGTTAGCTTCCTTTTAAAAGGTTAATGCATTTAGGCCTCTTTGTGAAGTGTTTTTGCAAAGCATATAGTAATAGGTTGTGCAGATTTATTTTTTGATCTCTATGGCCAAGTGTATGCAAATATGAGTTCCATAAATCATATCAAATTTGGTGTATCACCCTTGTTCTTAGTTTATAGTTTTACTTTTTATTTCCTACGCATTCCTTTTCCCTTTTCCTTTGCAAATCTAGTAGTTTCTAGGTGATAACTAGCTAGGAAGCCAGCCTTCTCTAGAGGTTATTTCCATCACAGGTGACCCACAGGCCTAGAAAGATCCCATGTTTCTCTAGATTGCCAAGTTCTGCAACTTAGAAAGGGTGCAAATATGAGAGACAACACATACATAAAGGTGCATTTAGATCATCCATGTACATTTGTGTCATCATAACATATATGCATACATAGTATCCCATCAGATAAAAATAAAAAACATAGCATGTAAGAATCACAAATAAACTACATGCATGATCATTGCATACACATCATTCATTTTAACTACATATAAAGTGTCATAAACATGTGCATCACATATAAACATTGCAAGTAAAACTGCATCCATGATCATAGCATAAGCCACATACATGTAGGACATCATAAAAGCTTTATCATCATATAAACAATAAAAGTGTCCAAGTGTACAATATCAATCTGTCATGCATGAGTCACATCATAAAAAGGTCTATACATACATACAAAATGATAATGATACATGTCTCTGTGAACTGTACAAAATACAAGTGGTATATACAATAGGCTATCCATGAGCCATCAAAACAATGTATGTACAAATACAAAATGTGTACACCAAGTAGCAACTAGCCCTGCTAGCGTGAGATGCTGCTCCCAGCACTGTCCCCTCCTCCTCCTCCACCGCGGCTTGACCAAGATTGTTGTGGGCCCATAATTGACACTCCTGAGCGTGAGCCGCTTGCCCTCTATGAGGCCACTAATTGGCTCCTATAGCTCAGGGCCCTCTGGTTAGCTAGCATTGCCCTGTGATACAATCCTCTGTAATACTACGTTTGAGACTATGCTTTAGCTAGCTCTCCCAATGCTTGAGTCAACTGGGCCTATATCTGGGTCACCTGCGTCTGTGCCTGTGTCAACTATGTCACAAGTATAATGGTTGCTGCATCTGTACCCAAGGCGGCTACGGTTGTGTCTCTCTCTTCTGTCAGGGCCTGTACTCTGGTGAGGGTTGCATCCCTCTCTATGGTGATCCCAGCAATCACTCCTGCATCTACCTATACCTGAGCCTCTACGACTCTCAATTGTGCCTTGACTTGCCATAGCTGACCGCAGAGCATACCAATAACGTGCCCCTGTCCCTGTGGCTGTGGGGCAGGTTGCACCTGAACCTATGGTCCCTGTGGGGCTGCCACCTGTGGAGCCTATACCTGTGCTTGCGGTTGTGCCACCTGCTAAGGTAGAACTTGTACCTGCTACTATCCCACCTGCTATGGTGGAACCTACTGTGCAACCTTCTATGGTGGGGCCTACCCCACTCTCTGTCGCTGCCTCAGCCTCCCATCTCCTTCATCATCTCCTCCTCCATCACCACCTCCCCCATCTCCCCCTCCATCACCTCCATCTCCTCCTCTGCCACGTCCTCCTCTCCCCCTCCTCCATCTCCTCCTTCGCCTCCCTCCACCATCCTCCTCATTAGACTCCACCTCCTCCATGCGAGGAGCTAACTCTCTCGGTCTCGAATATCTGGGGAATAGGTGTGCAGCAAACCAGTCCTCATAGTCTTGAGTCATGCCTACATCCACAATCTCTCACCTCATAGGCCATGCCTGGTAAGGAATCTGTAGAAATTCTACTCTGGCCTCCTCGTATGAAGTAATAGGGCCCCATCACCGCTGCTCTACATAGGTCCTAGCAAATAACACCTACCCCTGTGGCTGATCTTGAGTCCTCCCAAACTGCTGCAAAACATGAGTGACAATATGCCTCTCCAGTATATGTGGCATCTTCCCAATCAACCACCGCATCTGAAAAACATAAGGGAGCCCATTGGCCTCATCATCCCAAACCTCACAATTTATGTAAGGTTGCCACACCACTGCATTCATGTTGTCCAATACATGACGCCAATACTCCAACTTCCCCAGCCTGTGCTAGGAAAGTACACCCACATACCCATAAGAGTATGGCTCTCCTAGTTATTTGGAAAAGTGCAAATGGGCCACGTCACTGCTATGTGCTCCCAAGCCTAGAATTGTAACAGTGAGACACCTGCCAATAAGCTGGCTACTCCATGGTACACAACCTAGTGCATGTCATGGTATAAATGAGCTAGAACGTAGACACCCCAAGCAAAACAGGTGCCCTTAGTAAGCATCCTCTCTAAGGTCTGCCCCCAGCCAACTGGAAACCCATGAGATCTTCGATTAGGGCATACAACACCCCTGATCAAACTGGCCACAATCCATGGAAAGTGGTCATAGAAATCATACATATCCTGCCAATGGATAACTGACCTTGCTATGGTGGGGTAATCAAACACCTGCCTGCACTCAGCCAATCCAGTGTCACGCTAAGAGTCATACTCCACAATCTCACCTACTATCGGTAGGTGTAGTATCCTATAAACGTCCTCCAAAGTAACAGTCATCTCACTAGTGGGGAGGTGGAATGTGCAATCCTCACTGTGGAAGCACTCCACCAAAGCAGTCAACAGACCAAGATTCACATGAACCTCGAGCATGAAACACATGTACTCCAAATCGAGAGCACTGAGCACTAGCCGCTCTACCTCTGTCATCATATATCATTGCAGCAAAGTAATAGGGAACTACTCCCATGACATGAGTGTATCAAAAATATTCTCCTGCAATCAGCAAAGCAATGCGTCAACCATAACTGTATCAACGCAAACCTACTCAACTATCAAACCTATCAAATTCACTTACTTGACATATCAAATTGATCAAAACAAGCATATCATCTCTTGTCTAGATTCTATCAATCTTAGAGATAGCTTATTGATTGTTGCATTGATCAAGATGCCAATCGAGTCAATTTCACTAAGTAATTGACTATCCTAAAGCAAATGTGCCATTTCAGGCAATAAATGCACAGTATCGGAGCAAATGCGCCAAACCTAACCATATGTGTCAAATCAGGAAGCATATGTGCTACTTTAGGACAAAAGCACATCATCAAGTAACAAATGCACAGACTCAACGTATGCGCAGCTAGAAGTGACACATATGTAATTTTGCAACGAATGCACCGAAACATGTAACAAATGCGCAACAAGACATAGCATATGCACCGAATCAGCACAAATGTGCAGTTTCGGCTAACAAATGTGTAGTTTTGTAGAACGACGCATATGTTCTCCTAAGTTTGCCTAGAATTTATTACTGTAATAAATGACCTCATGTGGAATATCCATCGCTCTGCCGACTGCTCTAGCTCCTGTGCTCTGCACACTCCTAGAAGATCTCAACAAATGACAAATGTACAAATGACTAGGATTGTGGATCCTGCTTCTATATATAGACATGCCAACCTACCTAGCTGTGTGGCAACCATGCCTGCTCTCTAAGTCCTTTCTCCGCCGTCTTTCTCAAGATGTAGCCCGTTTCTCACCGACGTTTCATGCGTCACCTAACCTTCTTCATCGTGAGATTGTCTGTCTCACGTCCTGAACCTTATCTTCTCGTCCAATCTCCCGAGGGGGCATCCCAACGTTGTAAACTTGAACCAAGGGCAAACTGGGGCATGTATCATTATTGGAAAACTTATACTTCTTTGAAACAACGTGGTAAAACACATTGCATCAAAGAGAGGCAAAATGTATACACCTAAAAATGACACAACTCTATCTAAATAAATATTCTTAATATGTATTTCAGTTTAATTCCTCTATCAATAAATAAATCAATCAATTTATTTATCTGATTCACATTCATCCACAAAATTAAATAAAACCATTTATTTAATTAAAATCCTCCAAATTCTTCTAAAGTAATTTTAAATTAAATAATGTCCAATTATTTAATTAGTTCTTCTAAATTTAAGATCATCCTCTATATTTAAATAAATCCAAATATTTATTTAAATTGTCTATTTCCTCCAAAATTGAATTAAATATAAAAAATAATTCAATTAATCCATGTGCACACTTAATTAAATATTCTAATATTTAATTATTTGATCCCTCACCCACATGTCCTTTTTATCCTCTAGTTCAGTTTAGTTAACTCATAAATCAAATCAGTTAACTAGTTAGTCAATTTGGTTAACTGATCAATCATCTCAGTTAACTCTTCAATCTATTTCTGTTAACTCCCCTATTGGATGAAGGAGCAGGACACTTGTCCTCTTCTGATTCGTGCACATCCTCTCAAGTCTTCTCAAACATTGATCTTCTCTCTCACAAGTCTATAAGTACAACCCTATTCCTCCATTTCAATCATCCAAGCTTTTAGTAAACTTACTCTGCAGGAATCACAGCGTACCTTTGGCACCAAAACCATATCCATAGGTTGCGATCACCATTTTTATTGTATTGAAGATCCTCTTCATTACAAGAACTATCATAGTTGTTCTCTATTGTCATCTTGAAGAAAAAAAAGCAAGGAAATACGCTTTCTGAGGGCTTCATTCATACGAAAGATCAATTTGAGATTAGGTGACCAATGGAAGCTATGAAGTAATAAGGTTTGCAAGGTATCTCTCTTTGTGTTTGAATCTTGATTATTACAATTTCTATTGAGTTATTGGGTTATTATTAATTATTGATATTATCTCCACATTTTCCCGTAACAGTTGTAACTTGAATTAGATGTCCAATGCTATTTATGCTAGAAATAAAAAGGAAATATGAAGTTAAATTCAGATTTTTGGTAACAAAAGCAATTTGGAGATAGCAAGCGGAGGCTCATGTGTGTATGATAAGACATAAACAACCAAGCAATTTCATATGCCCTGGAAGAATAGTTGATGTATGCATGACTAATCTTGTTAGATTATTTGATAATTATGCACTTCAAGTCTAAAATTAATAAATGGCATAGGATGACATAATAGGGTATCATTTTGGTCTGGCTGGTGTGACAGAATTATAAAGGAACATTACAATCGTGAAGAACTAGGTTCGACTCTCGCTTTGGGAACTATTGTGTGAGCTCCTATGTCTACAAACATATAAAAGCATGAGTACTAACATTCTTTAGGAATGGACCATGATTGATGTATCCCATAACCTTCATTGCCCAGCCCAAAAAAATTGAGTGTGCTATGTCCCCTTTTCAAAATAAAATCATGGAGAAGACCTCTAGCTTATCCCCATTTAGGGAAATGAATTATAATGTTATTTTTAAGTTGGGCTTGGTAATTTTTCAATTTTGGGACAACTTAATATAATATTATAATTTTAAAGTGTTTTAAAGACTAATATTAAAATAAAAGTATTTTAAATACTAACAATAAAATATTATTGAAAAGTATTTTTAAATACTTGTTGGAGGAATTATGTTCAAGGGCCCAAAAGAGAAGGTTTATAAGGAGAGCACCTAGCTCATTTGTGCATCATGATTCCATGTGGCATTTCTTCAATGTGTGAGCTTTGGCTTGATTTGGCTTCCAAGGACAAAAACCCTTGGTTGTTGTTAGAGATGATTGATGACAAAAACCCTCTAGGGTTTCATTTTGGATTTGGGCGTGAAAACCCTCACCTCCATTGAGACAATTACACCTCGGGGATTGTATTTGTGCTTCAATTGTGGTTTCACTTCATTTTTAATTTTTCATTTAAAGGGTTTATTGCAAATCTAACATCATTGGAGGACTTTATACTCATTTGGGAGGTCATACCACTTCAACAAATTCATAAATATTTTTCCGAGGGCAGCTACACTATTTGGCCATTTTATTGTTGTTTGTGAAGGAATTTGGGCCTATACCACTTGCTGAAAAATTAGAAATAATTTTTTTAGTAGGGTGACTAGGGTTTGAGGATCATTCATTGCTGATTTTAAGGGTTTGCAAGGCCATACCACTTTTTAAAAATCAGAAATAAATTTCCAACAAGGTGGCTAGGGTTTGAAGATCATTTGATGCCTTTTTGTGAGGGTTTACAAGGTCATCCAATTTCCAAAAAAATCTGGAATAATCTTCTACATAAGACAACTTCATTTTGGGGGTCATTTGATGATTTCCATCCCTTGAGGAGGCCTTACAACTACAAGTTGTGGTTTGTGAGTGCATTTTCTGAGTTACATCATTGTACTTCATTTTCAATAATTGAAATAAATAAATCAAAATTTATTTGAAGGTTCCAATTGGCTGTTATGTTAATTACATTTTCAGATCTGAGTGATATTATGAATGTATGAGGGTTTGGTGTTGCTTTTTATTGATTTCCACTCATAGTACATATTTTATTTTGTTATTTTTAGTTATTTACTTGTTTAAAAAATACAAAAAAATTATATTTGGGGATATTACAGTTTGTCTAGACTTTGAGTTGACTTGCAATTGGAGAAATTTTGCATAAGATTGATATTTAATTTTAAATTTATTTGTGAATTTTAAAACTTGTTATGCATTTTGAAATATCTCACATTTTATATGTAATTTGTTGAGGATTGATTTTAACAATGATGAAAAGACACCTCTCTCAAAATATGAGTAGAATCTTGTGTGTCGAGCAATAGAAAATTTACATGCACTTGTAATTCACACAATGTAATTTTTTGACTTCAACACATAACAATTATTAGATTGGGAACTTGAAAGTGAGATTCTTCAACATTTTGAAACTTCACATGTTATCTTATTTAAGGATGCATGATCAACAACAAAAGCCACAATATTTGCCAAATAATTTGATGAACTTGATTATCAGTTCCAACCTTGAGGGATTTAAATGTTGAGTTCTTTAATTGCAAAATAACTTGATACATTATTTCATAATAGAGAAAAGGCTAGTAAAGTCATTATGGTAGTTCTTAGGTACACTCAGTTTGTACCATTAGCAAATGGAATGGTCACTACATTGAGAATTGAAAAGCTTCTACTATTTGCAAAAGTGCCTATTTTCCTTATTAAACTTGTACTTCCTACATTTTTTGCATAAATATGCACCTAAGGAGCTTGATTTATTGAAAAAATACAATGAAATCCATAGCAATTTTTTGTTTGATCCTGGCTCATATGGAAAAGTATTAAAACAATAGGTTTTAATGGTCATATAGGCAAATGATGACTTTGGACTTGAGCACAAGAGAGTGTTGTTATCTATCAAGTGTGCACTATTGTGTTTTTGTCATCATACAAAAGGATATTCGTAAAATAAGAGAGTAGAAGACATGATTTTTCCATAATCCTTGAAGATATTTTTGAGTACTTTTGGATCCAATAGTGTACGTTCTTTTGCATCAACATTTCATAGCACACTCTATGATCAATCATCAAGATGAGGCAAAAAGTTGGATTGCTTGTGATCCAAAATGTTAATACAAAAAATGTACATAGTTGAATCCAAAAGCATTCAAAAACAAAATGAGAGCATCAATTTGCCTATTTCTTCAAATCCCTCCATTGTTAAACAATCATCCTCCTCTAGTGACCTAGTGTTCCATGGGGATGCACCCCCCCAAAATGGGTGCATTTTTGGGATAGGGAAATCCTTGGAATGTAGGGATGCGAAGATGTTTACCCACCACCCTCTCACCACCACCACCACTAACATTTGGTGAAACATCTCCAGGATACTCACCTTGTAGAGAGGACATTTTTAGGATGTCTCCCTTGTTGGGGACATTGGGGGGCAGGTGTGGGGAAGTCCTTGAGACAAATTATGGACTTCATGAAGTCTCTTGACCGTCTCATAAACTTTGGGATGTCAAGAAGTCCAATTTTATGTAAAAGCTTTTTTTTAAAATCTAATTCACTAGCCCTAACTTAAAATGTTAATGGGACCTACCCACACCCAAACCCCAATGAACTATAAATATAGGTCTCTAAAGAATGAAGATTTGATAAAAAATAGTGAGGACTTGGCGTTGGAGAAAACATATTGATAAATTATTAAAAATGGTGTGTGCCATGAAGGTTTGTGTTGTCTTAAAGACCTTAATTTGGGCTTGGTAGTGGATGTTTTTCCCCTCGACCCCACTTTGTATTGTTATAGTGAACATGCTAGGGGTGTTGCCCTTGGAATCTGTAAGGGGCACTAATCCCAGATACCCATGAGGGCATTGCCTCTCAACATTGTGAGGGGCTCTATTCCTAGACCCTTGTGAAGCTTTTAATTATATATATATTTATGCCACTAATCAATGTCTCCATGTCGTTCCCTAATGTAGGTCCTTGGTCCCCTTGTCCTTGAAACCCATCCCCTTGTCCTCTAGTTTTGAAGCTCTATGGGACTATGCTCTAGTCTTCTAATGAAGTTCCTTTGCCTTTTAATTTTACATAATAATTGAAATCAAATTGTAATTGGAGTCACCATCCTTGAACCATTTAGCTCAAGATTTTTTCTTCCAAACTTCTCTACTCTTTTGTAGATAGTATCCAAATTCTTTGCAACATCCTATTCCTTTTGGGCTAGGTATTTTGTAAAACTAACTTGTATAATTTTACCTTGTATTTCCTATGTCTAATCTTCTAAACTCTTATTCTCAAAAAAATGTTCTTGAAAATTCCTTTGTTCCAAACTTTCAGAGCTTTTTAAAGTTTTCTAAGCTTTTATGAGAAACAAAACACTTTGGTTTTGTGGTTTAGGCTTGGCTTCTTCAGGATCCCATGAAATACATTGCCTAGCACTGGGTAATCTAACAACATCTTTTCAAACTTGAAAGGACTTCTAATCAAATGTTTGTCATTAGGAATTTGATGAAGAATAGGCTATTGGTTAGATGGTGGACCCCTCATCTTTTAGGATTTCCAAGCCAAGGGTGAGATCTCATTCCATCCAATTTGATGAGGCTACAAACCTATACAATCTTCCCAAGATGGACTCTTTCCCCTTGGATCCATTAGACAATTTGAACCAAACAACTAGGAGTTTTATGTTCCAATGCATGGAATTTTCAACAAAGCTATAAATATTAGAATAGATAGAAATTTGAATAATGTCTCCTACCTTTTGATTTGTCAATAAAATCATTGAAGTCCTCTCCTAGGATCCAATTTTTATTTTGATGAGCACTCATCGACTGTGATGATAGATCCCAATTGTATCCTCTATCATTTGTTCTTTGGGAACCATAAATATTGATTATAAAGAAATCCAAATTAGACTTGTTGCTAACAAAGATCATGTGTGATGATTATTGATAAAACATAGTGAACATTGACCTCTAAAGAGTTTCAAAAGATAGCCATACCTCCCAAGAAATTGGTAGCATCCACCCACAAGATTTAATGCATGCACTTGTTATCTTTTTATTTTAAATGGAGGCTTTGTTGAAATTAGCCTCTTGCAACATTACAATAGTAGGGTTTTTCATCACAATTAACCTTTTAGTTTTCAACACGTGTTTTTTATGAGAGGCATTAAATCACCTTATATTCAATGAGATGATTTTCATTTGGTGAACTTGACTTTCTTAGATCCTCCTAGGGTCACTTTGAGTTTAGTTTGATTGCTTGATTTTAGGTTTACTAAAGTCTCTTTGTGGATCTTTCCTTGTGCTCTATTTTCTTATTTTCTTGGCTTGCAAAGCCACATTTTTTTACTCATACGAGATTGTTTAATAGTAGATTGGGTTGCCTCATTATCCAAAGAACATTCTACTTCTTTCCTAGGGTTTTCTCCTTGAGAGTATGATTCTATGATATCTATTTTTTATATCACTTGAGCCTGTTCATATTGATAAATTGTACAACTATAACTCAACAAGCATCAATACAACCGTGATTACAAAGTCTTAACATGTTAAATAGGGCTACATAGGACTAATGCAACAAACTTCATCACAACCCAATAACAATAGTGTGGTCACCAAAAACTAAACAAAAATATAATCATAGTTAATATAGATTCCATCAATAATCATATTACAACAACAAGACTATCTATAGCTAAGAATCCCAATAACATAGTCCTAGTACTACAAATAGATCACATGTTGTGGAAAAATTGGATAGAAGACCAAAATTACTCATTTCTCTAATTTTATAGCCTTTTCAACCTTTTCCTTAGCTTCAATGATGTCAATAATTTTTTTTCAAGTCTTGAACAATGTTCCTCACATGTTTTCTAATCCACCACTCAGAAAAGGAAGACAAAGGAATATCATCAAAGTTACCAAATTTTGAAATATCATAGCCCTTTTAAAAAGTGACATTACCACCCTTTGAACCATCATGACCACCTTCAATGCTAGCTCCTTGAGTACTACTTCCATCATTGTTTTAGCATTAGGTTTGGCCTTGGACTTCAAATGACTTTCAACAAGCTGCTAAATATCATCTTTAGACCTATTTACTTGTTCAAAAGCTTGCAAAAGGACAACAAATAATGTAACTTCTTTTAAGAAGTTAACAACATTTTTGCATTCACCTTAAAAGACATGCTAATTCCTGCTAATCCAAATAAACCAAAGAATCTCCATGAATAGAACAAACCAAATCTTCTGAATCAATTTTGAGGGAGAAACATCAAAATTTTCAAAAAAAGCCAACAAAATATCCCACCAACAAATTTCTTTGACACCTAACCATTTAACCCATAAAGGTATAAAATATCCCTGAACAACTTTTGCATAACAACAATAAAAAAGAAGGCGAACAATAGATTCCATCTCCCCACAAACCAAACAAAGATTGTTAACAATAGATCAATAATCCCCAACAACTAATTTCTTACACACCAAGAACCATCTAAAGTGTCTCTTCTTGGGTTCAAGGGAATTAGACCAAACAAGATTGAGCCTAGATGTCAACTTAGCCTTTGAGTCATTTACCCCACAAAGGGAATTGAAATCATATTGAAAGTTATCTACCTTAGAAAGCATTTGATAAACATTTCTAACTATAGCATCAATCAATTTACTGTCATAGATCCAAGAGAAATTATTCTACAACCTTGTATTATAATTTTCTTTCAAAATAGGCACACTCCCTCCTACAACCTTCATGATTAAAGAAGATGTTCTTTTATGAGAATCAGAAATACTAGGATTATCCCACTTAATGAAACCAATTTCATTAATAATCTACCCAAAATTTTTAATTTATTTATTGAACCAGTTTAAAGAAGAATAACCTTTATGCAAAGCAATAGGTTTACTATTAATTTCAATAGACCATCAAACATATCTAAAAGGGAAGAAAAGATCATTCCTAATATTATTCACATTTCATTCCACCACAAAGTTCTTCAACTTTTCCCAAGCCTTCCATATTGAGTTAAAAATTAGGGACCCACTAGTATGGATGCTAAATTTTAAAAATAAAGCATATGATCTTTCCAACCATTCCTAGCTAGCTAATCAAGCATATGATCTTTCCAACAAAGAATGATGGACTTGTGGACTATAATTTTAGATCTAGAAGCTAAACAATAGCAATCCAATCATATTTTCATGTTTTCATAATCAAACACAGGAAATAAAGCTATATCATTTGCAAATTGGAATTTCTAATAAAATGTCATTATTAGGCAAATTCAACCCTTTAGATGGAGGACCCAAACAATCATGCTTGAGCACATAATACAAAGATTCATTAGTGATGACAAATAATGAATAAGCAAAAGGAAACCCTTGCCTTATAGATCTCTAAAGATAAAAAAGAGGAGATACGACTTCGTTAATACTTACCTATAGAAGCATATTAAAAACAACTTCAATAAACCTACAAAAAATTACACCAAATCCCAAGGATTTCATCACATCCAAGGAAAAGTTCCATTCAATTCTATCATAAGCTTTTTCAAAGTCAATCAAAAGTATACAAATATTCTACCCAGACTCTTTATCCTATTTCATTCCATCTCAACTTGTTAAAAGATACTCAAATATAAACCTCCCTTTAACAAAACTAGTTTGAGAAGGTGAAACTATATTAGGGTCAACATCTTCTAATCTATTAGCAATCAATTTAGCCGTAATCTTATAAGAAATATTTAACAATTTTTTTGGTCTCCAATTCTTCAGTAAAGAAAAATCTCCTTCCTTGGGTAGCAACTTAGTTATCCATATTTTGATATCTTTGACCCTAACAACTTCATTGTACAACTAAAGAAAAATAGGAGAGATCATCTTTACTAACCTTATAAAATTCAACAAGAAATCCATTAGCCCTAAGAGCTTTCTCATTACTAAGAGAGCTAATAATAGCTTTGACTTCATCAATAGAAAAAGGCTCTTCTAAATTCAAAGAAACATTATCATCCAACTTCCTAAGCACAATCTTCTTGATGACATCTCTATACTTTTCAATATTAACATCTAAACCAGGAGAAGTAAAAAGATCTTTATATAAATATCTAAAAGAAAATATGATCTAGGCTTCATCCTCAATTAAAGCATCATTCAATATATACAAGAAATCTTTATCCTAACAAACCTTCACAAAGTTAAAAAGTTAATTGTTTTTGAATCTTCTCTAGTTGAGAAAGAGATTCACTTTCTTCATTTCTACTAGCTTCAAACTCTAGGCCATTTTGAACCATGCTATTAATCACTTCCAACCTCCTACAAATGTTTCCTTTTACCTCACTCTCAAGTTTCATTGTCTTCTTCTACTAATCCTTAACCTTACTTAAAATATATGTTTTAGTTTTGCATGAAATCTATACATATCATTACCTTTCACATTGACTCCATACAAATTATCTATATTCACATAGAATCCTTATGCTTAATAAGGTAGTGATTAAATTTGAAAGGAACCTTAATGGATAGTTCAAAACCATGAAGTTTTAATAGCATAGGAACATGATTTGATCTTTCCTTTAGAGAAAACAAAAGACCCAACACATTCAATCCCAAGAGAGGCTCATCAAGAATAAATCTATTTATCTCTCCATGACTAAAGAATTTCCTTTTCTTCTATTTGACCAAGTGAAAACACCATCTTTAGGAACTACATTAAAAAGGTTTCTTTCTTCCATGAGATATAGAACACAACAATAAATTTGATCCAAAATAACCATTGCCCCTTTTTTTCTATAGCCTTAAAATCAAAATAAAGTCACCACTAATGATCTAGTTTTCTAGTCCATTCAAAGAGCCATCTTGACCAATGTTTTTCCAATAGTCTTTAGCCAAGGAGTGGTGATTAGGCCCATATACATTTGTAGATTATTTTTTTTAAGGCTTAGCATTCCAAATATAACCTAATCCAAGATACATCCCTTAACAACCTTTAATAATTTCTACTTTTTGTTGTCCTAGCACATGGCAATGCCCCTCAACTACCTCCTAGAACCAATGCATGCTTAATACCATACTTATTAACATTCCATATATCAATCATTCCCAATAACTCATTTTCCAAAAGTTTAGTTTCCTTCAAAAATATTACATCAAGAAGAAGATCTTGAATCTTACCTTGAATGGTTCTTCTAACTAAGGTAGAACCCAAGCCCCCCTTTTTTTAAGAGAATAATCATTTTCTAAGGCTGTGAGAGACAACCTTCTTTGCTTTCCCTCCTTGGATATACAACAACTTTTGATCTCTTCATTGCAAGTCTATCTCTCTTAGAACAGATATTTACTTTTGGGAGCCCTCCTCAATTGCCTTTTTGGAATAAGATTGCATGAGTTCCATTCTAATAGGTCAATCCATCATTCTCTTTGTAGATATGCCATAATCAAGTTGAGTTTCCATTTGAATCAACAAAATTACACCTTGAGGAATTATTACTTCCTCATTCAATCCTTCATCCCCCCTTTCTAAATTAGTAGCCTTTACTATCAACTCCTCTTTTCTACTTTCCATCCTTCTAATCAACACCCTTTCCTCACCTATAATGGTGTTCTCCTAGATATCCTACATTGCATTATAGCCTCCCTCTTCAATGATATATATATTTTGAATCCCTCCAACAGTTTTAATCATATATGTGCATGCCACTTCCTCATAAATTTTAATTTTATTTTCTAATTCAACAAATTAATTTTGGGTAGAATACATAACTTCCCCAACAACCACATCCTTATTTTCCTTATTTTGTCTCTTTCTTGCCATAGTAACAAATCCTTCACTGTCAACAACCTTGGGGTTTGCATTTACACCTACTTGAGATTTGGCTCTATAATTATGTACAAAGCATCCATATTCATGACAATGAGTGCACATAAAAGAGATTTGCTCATACTCAAGTTCTTATTTCCATATTTGATCCTACAACTTGATTTCAATACATTCCAGAAGGCTCCCAAAGACATCAATTTATACACAAATTTAGGCAAAAGAAGTCAATCTACATTGAGAAGTTATTTCGATAACTTTGACAAATTTTCTAATAGAGTTTCCTATTGTTCTAAAAGATTCTTCCCACCAAAACTAGATAGGAAAAAAATTAGCTTGACCCAAATAGGAATGGAGTTAGGTATATCCTCCCTTGGATCAAGATTGTCATCCTAATACTTCATAAAAAGACTACTTCTAGTCACAAACTAAGGGCCTTTCTCAAAGATCATTTCTTTGTCTTTTATTGAGTAAAAAATTACCAAGAAGAATCTTGTCCCATAATAGCGAATGTCTGGCTCCTAAGAAATTAATAGAAACCAATTATTTTTTATCTATAATTGGGTGCCCTTGGGAAATGACTAAAGATTTACAAACCCACATATTAATTTGCACTTTAAGAGAACAAATGTTATAATCTCGAATGATGTTTTGAGCTCCAAATTTAACCTTTGGAATTTGCTCCTTCTTGTTAACAAACACGCCTTTTTTAATAGGAAAAGTAACCTCCATTTTTCTCCTCTAAGATTTAGTGATACCTTTAATGATATCACTCAAAGTTCTTTTCAAAGAACTCTAGGGTCTATCAAGCCAAAAGCTGACGAGAGATCCAATCTATCAAACACCTAGAAATCCAACTTGGACCAATCACAACTCTAAAAATTTTAACTTAATTATGTTAGAATTATAACGCTAGAAGAGCAAATAAAAACAAGAAGTACAGAAATTCAGAGGTATGATAACTAATTATAACGGGAGAAGAGCAAATAAAAACAAGAAGTGACCGAAAATCTCGGAGGTATGATCACTAATTATAACGCTAGAAGCAGCAAATAAAAACAAGAAGCGGCACATAAATTCAGAGGTATGATAACTAATTATAACGCGAGAAGAGCAAATAAAAACAAGAAGCGACCGAAAATCTCGGAGGTATGATCACTAATTATAACGCTAGAAGCAGCAAATAAAAACAAGAAGCGGTCCAAAATCAGAGGTATGAATTTCATAATTTGCTGGTGTTAATCGTGTATGCATAAAAAATAAATCTGTGCATTTGTAAATTTAGTTACCATTAGAAGAATTATTTATCAAAATTTTGTGTTGTAAAATATGTAATTTAATTTAACTAGGGTTTTTTTTTTTGTATTTAGCTAGGGTTTTAATTGAGTGCGCAGAAAACAAAATGAAACCCTAATAAAATATAGTGACACTTTATTTTTATAAATATATTAGGGTTTTATCACATGAAATAAAAAGGAGCAAAGTATATTCAACAATCTTATTTCAATGGTAAGTACATTATATTTTATAGATTTTACTATACAGTCATAATCGTGTATGCATAAAAAATAAATCTGTGCATTTGTAAATTTAGTTACCATTAAAAAAATTATTTATCAAAATTTTGTGTTGTGAAATATGTAATTTAATTAGCTAGGGTTTAATTTTTTTGATCACTAATTATAACGTGAGAAGCAACAAATAAAAATAAGAAGCGGCCCAAAATCAGAGGTATGAATTTCATGATTTCCTGGTGTTAATCGTGTATGCATAAAAAAATAATTTAGTTACCATTAAAAGAATTATTTATCAAAATTTTGTGTTGTAAAATATGTAGTTTAATTTAGCTAGGGTTTAATTTTTTTTATTTAGCTAGGGTTTTAATTGATTGTGCAAAAACAAAACGAAACCCTAATAAAATATAGTGACACTTTATTTTTATAAATATATTAGGGTTTTATCACATGAAATAAAAAGGAGCAAAGTATATTCAACAATCTTATTTCAATGGTAAGTGCATTATATTTTATAGATTTTACTATACAGTCATAATCTTGTATGCATAAAAAATAAATCTGTGCATTTGTAAATTTAGTTACCATTAAAAGAATTATTTATCAAAATTTTGTGTTGTGAAATACGTAATTTAATTTAGCTAAGGTATAATTTTTTTGATCACTAATTATAACACGAGAAGCAACAAATAAAAACAAGAAGCGACCCAAAATCAAAGGTATAAATTTCATGATTTGATACGTGGAGAGATATCCTTCTCCAGGCACCTATTTTTTAATCAATTTACCACACATAGATGGAATAGGTGCCTCGAGAAAGATATCTCTCCAAATATTTTAGATATATTTTTTAAATATAAATATGCTAGTATAATGAAACAACAAACATTTTAAACTTATACCCCACCATTAGATCCACTCTTATCACATCCACATCAATGAGTTAGACATTTTAATCCATCAACCTGAACTCGCCCGTGTGTGCTATTTTAGAAAGCCCTATTTGTCACCTTGCCGCTTGGGTCTGATTAACACTTGGAGCTCTCATTAAAATCATTTCCAGGTTCGTGGAGATTTACATTTCAAAAGTTAATTTCTAACTTTCATTTAGCATTAACAGAAGATTGTGAAGTTTGAATTTCTCACTTCCATCCCTTCAATTGCAATTGGCAATGGACGCACATTCCTTCGAAATTGGCGATGGGAAAAATAGCGATGTTAAATTACGGATAATTTGCTCTGACGGTGTTGAATATGAGGGTAATCCTGTGCACCTACATTCTCATGTTTTGAACAAATCCAAGTTTTTTCAGGTGAGGCTCTCTGAGCGGTGGTCTTTACATATTTCACCTCCTGAAATCCAGTTAACTGTCCTTCCCAATGGCGCTGCTGAGAATTACATAAAGTGTATTCGGCTCATGTATTCATCTTACAACGGAACGGGCCTGTACTTCTCTGGCGTAGATGAAGCCCTAGATATTCTCTCCGTTGCTTCCGAATTACTGTTTGAAGAAGGCATTCATGCATGCATGCATTATCTGGAAGCAGTTCCATGGACTTCCCAACAAACACTCAAAATCAAGTCTTTGCTATCATCTCCGCAAGTAAGTGTTTCTGCTGATTTATCTGCCAGGCTTGGAATCTCCAACTCATCGTTTAGTGAAGAGTTAGAGCTCTTAAAAAAGAAATTGCCACAAATGTTTTCTATTATATCGAAAAATGAATCCTCTATAATACCTCTGAAGAATATGCGGCTTACAATCGAGAAACACCTGATTGGAAATTTCCAAGACAATGCATTTCCCGCTATGCAAGATGTATGTAGAGACGCAATTCTAAATGAATTTAGCCACCAAATTGAGAGTATTAAGTATGAGTACAGTGATACTGAGATAAGGGATTTGGCTTGTGAGAATCTGTTGTGGCTATTAGACGTTACTAAGCTTTGCAATTTTGGAATATTTGAAACTACATTGAAAATGTTTGTCGAAGATTCACTACTAGCTGACATATTAATGAACAACAGTCCCCAAATATCACACTACTACTACAACATTATTTTTCCTTTTTCTAGATCATTCTCAGAGTATCTGCTACAAATTTTAGTGGACAGATTTACCAAGGGTTTGGCAAATGGGGATATAATTGTTCCCAAGTCTTTCCGAATTTCTTTTGTGAGAATGTGGGTACCAGTTATGGCATATCATATTTGGAATATGTTAGGTCCCGATGACAAAACTCTCTATCATTCGTCTCTGGAATATTCTGAAAGATTTGTTGAGGATATTACTAAAGTGGTAGGGACCCTTGCTCTTGATGACCAGAAAGCAATATTTATGTTTTGGACAAACTGTTTTAAATTTGGCAGATATGAAACCCGGCTGAAGAAAGCTTTACTGTGGTGGATTGATTCAATATGGTTAGCAGTGACAAGTGTAAATAAAAGCAGAGTCGGGACTGAGTGATGGGCAATGAAGAATTAAAAGTGACTTTATATTTTGGTATTTGGTTTCTAGTTAGATTGTTGCAGGACTGATTAATGAAATACGTTACCATTGAAGGGCTTGCCAACTGAAATTCGGTAAAACAAACTTGGAGATACATATTAATCATGCAGAATCTTTAAGAAATTTTGGGACTCAGTGTTACTAGTATGACTCATTTTAGGAAGCATTATTAATATGGTGGTTTACTTGGACTAAGATGCATATGCTGTACCTTTTAACATTCCCAAAATAATATTAAAATTTGAAAAAAATTGATTGGTAATTGTCTGCCCCACCAAGTTATCTGGTAGTTGGGTGCTACCAACAACAAAGTTTAAAAACAATTAAGTAGCCTTTCCATTGCATTGATTGAATTTCATATTTTATTTAAAATTATTTTTCTGTTACTGATTTATGTTTCTTGAACTTTATCAAATTAAAAATTTAATTACAATGTCCTGCTATAGGGTTTGCTGAAAAATTTCTGATTATTCAATTTAAAATGTATCCCATTTGCAAGTCTCTTGCCTACAGAGACAAACTATCAGACTCAAAGCATTGAGTGAGTTTTAAAAAAATAATGCTTTGAGTGAGTTGTAAAATTATAATGGATGGATTACAAAGATAATGATTACCCCACATTTGTTTTCATCAAAGATAGATTGCAACTTTTAAGTTTGGAAGATAGATTGCAACCATATGTTTGACTCTTATTATTCTTATATCAGCACACAGTCAGTATATAGTTCTTTTGGTACTTGGACTGTGAAAAGTTTCATATAAATGAACCAAGCTTATTGTTTATTCTCAGTCCATCTACTTTGGATAAGATAGTCCATCTACTTTGGATAAGATTGTATGAGTGTTGAACTGGAGGTTTTTATGATCCTTCTTAGTTTCATGAGATTGATTTGTGTTTCTAATATATTTCTGTTAAAAGAGGTGTGGCTGCTGAAACCATAAAGGTCTTTAGAATATGATATCATCGTTATCTCGGAGATATTGGAAAATCCAGCTGGGTTAGTTACATAAGGATGTAAGTAATCAATCTTTGGGCTTTTTACATAAGTTGCAATAAAATTTGTTGCAAATGATTTTTTTTGGTGTAGAGAATAAGGGCAATGCTAGAAGTTTGTTAATGCTTTATGGGCCTCATGACATGTATTTTAAGATAGGGGACAATAAACCACCTCTTCACAGTTTTTACAATAAAGATCGTAAAATCTGATTGAACATCTAAATACACTCTCACTTTCAATCACTTGGAGTTTAGAAAAAATCAGTGAATCTGTTTCACAGAATGCCTAGTTGGGAATGGTTTGCTATTGCATATCCTGATGGTGTTATTTGTTACTAGTTACTACCAATTGGCAAACTTGCTTTTGTTTATTAAGCACGATCTGTTTTAAGTTTACTCTCAATATCCATTATGTGTAGATACTTTAGTTCATATGCTTTAAGTTGAATTGTTTATGATTATCATGGAGGACTTTTATTTCTTAGCTTGCCTTTTTTCAGTAGATTACATATGTCCATTTTTTTTGGAATCCAAGTCATTTAATATTATCATAATTAAATTTGACCCCTTTGTTATGAGGCTCCCTACCAATACAAAGCATAGAAGTGGAAATCATGAATAAATCGTGATTATTTTCTGACCAGTCATGTCTGAAAGGACATAACAGTGTTGATAATTAACTAGAGGGAATATTGCTGAATATAAACAGATCCAAGTATGCAACAAAATGACAATTAAAATAAATAATGCAAGTATAGATAGGAAATATTATATTTACCTTGGAAAACTTTTTCGGAAAAAACCCAGCAACAACAACAATACTTTGATATTTCACAAGAAGATTACAATATACAAGATATTTCACTTATGTTAGTGAGATCTTCACCCTTCATCAAATCCCACAGCCTGCACTTTCAGAGAACCTCTTCTCAATGCAATATGCATTCTCAAAGAATCTATTCTCAATGCAACATGAATTCTTAGAGAACCTATCCTCAATACACCTATGAGTTGTTATCAACCTATGATGAATTCAACATATACCCATTTTAAAAACCTGCATACAACAACATGCACCCTATAATGTCTCCTTTTTTTTTGACACTCATGGTGAGTGTGGGTTCCACTTCTCTAATCCGATGCTGTGTAGTGAGTGAACTGTCAACATAGGAGTAACAGTTAGTTAGAACTGTAGTTATTGTCATTTAGGGTGAGTTGATTAATGGAATAATGTGGCTGACTTGGTCTCACACCTAGAAGTTATCAATTCAGTTTATGGTTAGTTTGAGCTTACCAGTTCAGGTTTGCCATCGATCCAGGGATGGTTTTGTTAGTTAAATTGCCTATGACTGAGGGATGCAGGTAGTATAGAGTAGAAATCTTTGGAAGGAAAAACAAAAGGACTTCTGAAAATTACAAAAAAAAATTAATTTCTTTCCCGGGAATGTGATGCTGCTTACAACAACTTTTGGTGCTTGGAGATTAAAACTTGGAAGTGTTTGAACCTAAATTCTTGGGGTTGGAAACCTTCAAGAAGCAGTTCGTGGTACAGAGTGACAATAGGATTGTACAAAGTAACATCAGGATCATCAAGGCATTCAGATTTACCAGCTGCAGAGTCCAGAATCATTTAGGTGTTCAGATTTGCATGTTCAGTGCGCCTAGTGAGTTGTATCGGTCTTCTGTATCCCCATTCATAAAAAAATAATATGTTGCTGGAATATTTCCAAATTTGTTTTTCTTGTGTGTATTCCGTTATTCCGTTGAGATTTTTACAAAACCATACATCCTAACCATGCTTACTTTGAAACATGTCACAACAACATTCAACACCTCCTACCTCTTCCTACTACTTACAATACCTGGGACTGCAAATGGAACAAGGATGTCCAAAATTCATCCATGCAACCCAAGCGCACGGTGGACAAATAAACAAAAATAAAATTTTGAAGGATAATTGATTAAATTGAGGTAGATGGATGAAATACCACAGGGGGAGAAAAAACATTAAAACTTGAAGTAAAAAGTGTCCAATCCTCTACTCCTCATCAAGACGCTCAGCCAGAGAGAACACAAGAAGATGATATTTTTGGAGGGAGTCAATTGGCATTTCAGGAGGGAGTCGATCTGATGGGTCTGGAAGTGGATATGGCAATATTAGAGGCAGTTACGGTAGTTCTAGATGGGGCTACGACAGTTCTGGATGCAGGTATGGCACTTATGGCAGTTTTGGAGAGGAAGTACTGGAGGCGGCTATGGTAGATCTGGAGGTGGAAGGTATTTATGCTAAAATGTGTGGGCATAGTAGCTTTTGTTTGGATACCACTAGTTATGGAAGTCACATTGATTTCTTTTTCTGCCAATCGTAACTTTGTTGTTGTTTGCTTAAACCACCGAATTCGTCGTCTCCATCTTCATATGTTGTATCTTTGACTGATAGAAGTCTACTATGATGAATAACAAAGTGAACAGGGTCAATCTTCTTTCATGATAGATAAATGAGGACCTTCTAATTTAATTTCTTTAAAGTCAACTACTAAATTGGGATTTTGTTCTTTCTATTCTGAGTTATAGAACCGTCGAAGTATGGGAGTGGGATGTGTTAAATAAAGCTCATAATATTTGCAACTGTGGTTCTTCTCGGATGATGGATTTGGCATTAGCATTTAGGGCTTTCATTCTAAATTTGTATATAGAATGTTGATCAACCTTTGTGAAATGTGGTAATAGTTGATTGATTCTATTGTTCATCTATGTTTCCAAGTTATTACGAATATTACATATTTTCTATCTAATTTATACAACGGTCTTCTACTTCATTTTCATTAACCCACTTGTAAGTGGACTATGTTATTTTATGAAATACATAGAGTATACTCATCATCTACTTATAGTGGGTATAGGTTCATGAGTGTGGCCCTCTAAGAATTTTGGGAACTAGGTTATACTTACCTAAGATTTGGACTAACCTTGTATATGTCAATACCATGTAATGATTTAGAGAGTAAACTATCTCAATAATTGGCAAGTATGTTAATGATTCTAATTTCAAAAACTAAGGACTTGTCTTTCTACCCCTATTCTAAGGTGCAAGGGTTTGCTAAAAATTAGCAATATATAGCTAGTTTGTAAAATAAATATGCATTGGAGGTCATTCCCCTAGCATGATGTTGTCATATTAGAACTTGTCCATAACTTATTGACTTGGGTTCTCCATTCGTGATATTACTTGGCATTCCTTGAATGATATCATAACATATTGCAAGTGTGATAGTTGACATCACTAAATCTTGCCATGGTATGACATTATCCTGCAAGTAGGAGTATATTCCACATGGTGGGTAAGAATGATTGTGATATTGTGTAACTCTAACTTAGCAATGATACACATATTTTAGGATTATTGTCTTAACCTTGAGAATATCTAAATTTGGTTATGGATCTCTATGTTAGGATAGGTGACTGATAACTTTTCAAGATGGGGAATGATTAGACATAATAATGCTAGTCAACTAAACATGAGGAGATAGACATATATGCTAAATATTATTTTATCCTTAAATACTATTTTGTGATAGCAATTAAACAATGGTATCTGGGAAAGTCATCATTACAATACCCCGTGTTGAGAATCCTCCTTTGAGTTCTTTATATGTTGACTATATTACGATGGTTACTATTGTAACTAGTAAAACCATAAATATTACTTGGTTTATAATGAAAGCGAGTTAGTAAGTACGGTTGTATGTCTTTCAAAGTTTAGATGTTCAGTATGTGACCCTGTTGAGGCATGTTGGGTTCTGTCAAGAAGAATGTCTTAATAGAATAAGATTATGATGCTTTATCCCAATGAATAATTTTTGTAGTAGGTCAACACTAAGAGCCATATAGGGACCTTTGAATAATGGTTGCATTGTGAAGGTGTTATGTTTGTTGATGTCATGTACTCTATTATGACTGGATAATTTTATATTGATAATATTGTCATGCATATTTCTATGTATGGTTATGATTAGAGCAATGTTAGAAGTGTTGTGGATGTATGTGCATGTTAAGCATAAACTCTAATAGATTAAATAACATAAATGTTTATGTCATTGCTCCTTCAAAATGTTGCAATTGTAGGTGACTCTAGTCTCAATATTTTAGATTATGTAATTGAGTGTTCTTCATATTATAACATATGTAGTGATTGATCAAGAGCATGCTACTATTTCTTAAATTCTATGAGTAGGGGATCATTTAGAATCCAAGAATTTGGAATGGTGCTATTAATCATTGAACTTTTGTGTTGTGGTTTGTTTTGGGAAGGGTATTGGTAAATGGCAGTTTGTTATATTGTTGGGATTTAATTCTTTTGATGGATTTCCTGCTATAGAATTTGACTGATTTCACTTCTAAGTCAAAAGCTATTTGAGGGAATTAGGAAACCTTGGGTATAAGAACCTATGTTTATATTTCTTGGAAGATTAAAGTGTGGAGAACTACATGTGACTTCGATCTCATTTGGAAGTGGGTATGTTGGTAGTTCTTGGGCAAAAGATGCCCCTGGACCTCAAGTTTGTAGGGCAGGAGTTTAGGGAATGACTCCGAGGTATGGGGTGTTCCTAAACTTGATCAACCTTTCCTCTTCAGTTTGTTTCAACTTGAAGCTGAAACTACATCAGACGGCTATGAGCTCACCTTCCAATAAGTAAGTCTTATTATATAGGACTGAGCCAGTAAAAGGCACTCTATTAGTAGTAAGCTCCTATAATCTAAGGTTGTTGGGTTAGGTTCTCTAAATCTACCCCAATCTTGGATGGACTTTTAGAATTGTCATTTTCATGATTTGTCTCTAATGTGCATGAATGAAGGTGCCTTTGGACTTGTTTAATATTACAATTGCAGGTTTGACTTATGTATAATGCATATTATGTTTCCAATTAACAATTGAATGTATGGAATGACCATTGATATTACTTTGTGTTTGAATCTTTTTGTGCATATGTGACCAGATAGAATCCAACCCATGTGGGTCTAATATGTTTATTGAGTGTTGACTTCTAACTTAAACCCCTAGACATATAAGACCTTATGTATTAGTTTATGGACCTCTATGTCGCATGTAAACAAGTCAACCTGACCAATGTTGGTGAATCCTTGTGATATCCTAATTTTGTTTCCCTTGGCTATAAGATGACCCCACATGTCAAAACTGAGTCTGATACAGGTGCGGATAGCCGGTTGTCACCAATACCGTGCAGGTGACAAATACCAGGTGTTATCCATCGTATCTTAGTATGAGCCGACTGGCACTAGTAGCATAGATGCAGCAGATGCTAGGAGCCATCTAGGTTATGATACACATGCAGTTTAGCTAGTTGTAACCAATACTGTGTAGGTGACAGATACCAGGTGCTATCTTCTATATCTTAGGGTTAGATGGCTGTCACCAGTAGCATAGAGGTGACTTTTGCTAGGAGCTACCCAATGGTATGATATGGCTTAGCCAACTTTCACTAGTACCATGTAGGTGATAGATGCCAAGAGCTACCCCATACTAGGTTGGACCAACTTTTGCCAATGGAATGGAGGCGATAGATGTTAGGATCCACCGACTTCATTGGTTTAGCGAGCTATGGAAATCTTATTAATGGCCACATGTGATGTATGTTATTACCCTTTATCCTTAGCCAATGATGACATCAAGTAATATGGGATGATGGAAAAAGGGAGCGAGAACAAGGTAATGTTACAGCTATGTAGCTTTAAATGTTTTCAAATATGAAATTAATAGCATGTGTAAATCTGAAAATTACTTTCAATTTAGATGTTATAGTATTTCTCCAATTTAATCAATGTAGTAGAAGAAAATAACTTGCAAGAAGAAGACAAGTATTTACATGGAGAAAGCCCTAAGGGAAAAAACTCCACATCAAAGGTGTTTATGCTTGTATTAAATATCTTATGAAATATTACATTCAATACTGAAATCCTTTGATTCCTCGATGCACTTCAAAAGCTTCTTCAATCTTTAAACCTGTAAAAAACTTTAAAAGCTTCTTGCTTTTTTCTTCTAAGTCTTTTTCACAATTCAACTCTTTGGAAAATGTATGGGGCTCTTAATTAATTCAAAACCTTCTTTAATTCAAGAGCTTCATAATTCGAAAGATTGAAACTCAAATTACAATAAATTGTAATATATAGCATAACAACCAATGCTCATGCAAAAACCAAGCGCTCCAAATTGAGAAGACTAAACTCAAACAAAAGTCAAGCCTTCAGTTAACTGCCTGTCCATGATGTGGGCACCCAAGTTTTCCAAAATTAGCTTTGCCAACATCAAACATATTTCCAAATAAAAGCAACAACAGAAAGTCTTCCAATCAGGCATCCATATTTGCCCAATCACTTTCTGTTGACTGAAGTGATCAATACACATCAATTTTATGCAAACAACATGTAAGATTGATGTCCCCAAGGTTATTATGAATTACTTTGTTCTATACATGCAAGTGACATGCAAACACCAGATTCAACATGCAACTGATACCCATTACCTTAAACACTGAGATGTACCATCCTACAACTTTTTGGAGTTGGATTTTTCTGCAAGTAATTAAAACTGACATGCAAGAATTTGCAACAACATGCAACTAATACCCATTACCTAAAACACTAAGATGTACCATCCTGCAAGTTTCTAGAGTTGGAGTGTTCTGCAAGCAATCTCACAAAACTGACATCCAACTACATGCAAGGTCATATAACTGACATGCAACAACATGCAAGGTCATACAAGTCCATAGGAGTGACATTCAACAACATGCAAGCACATGCTAGTGACATGCAACAACATGCAAGTCCATAGAAGCAACATGCAACAACATGCAAGTACATGCAAATAACATGCAACAACATGCAACAACATGCAAGTACATGCAAGTAACATGCAAAAACATGCAAGCTATTCTGACCACATGCAATAAATATCCAATTCATGCATCTCTAACACTGTAGTTAACTCCAACATTATATCCATGCAAGGTGTCTCAACATTATCCACTCATGTACATAAAAAGGCACAACTCCAAGTCTAAATATAAGTCCCCGTGAAAAGGGGATGCCCAAGTTTAACTCCCACTCACTAGGAGTTATCAAACTCTAAAATTAGACTTAGGAGAAGTCAACAAAGTCTTCATGGCTCCTAACTCAAAGTGGTCGCCCAAGTTTGATTTTATCCAATTAGGAATTAATTGCGAAAGTCAAAGTGATATAATTAATAAATAATTACTCGGGGAACACATTCCAAGAACTTTGGAGACACATGAATTGGTTAGGATTGCAAGTTAATGGCAACTTATCCCAACATTAGAGTTATTATTATACATTGTAATAACTCTAAATGATATAATCAAACTTTAAATCACAAGGAAAAACATCCCTAGCCATCAATGTACCATTGATTCTTCAATATGAATTTGTGTTCCAACAAGATACCTGCAAAAGCAACCATGATAACCATCATCTCAAACAAGAACTCTTCACATCATGTCACCCATGATAAACAAGAAAACAAGCCAAGGTGAAACATATCAATTGTCACTAAAACTTGCACCAATCTCAACATGAACACAAGCATCAAATCACATGATAACATAAGACTGTAAGTGTCTTCCACACTCATACCAAATGGAAAAGCAACCACAACAAGTTGCTAGCTCATCCAAAATATCATACCTCAAAACTAGGGTAAACAAACCATCATAGGTAGAAATCCATGCCATCAACATGCCAACCCAAAAATGTAATCAAGTCCCTGTAAAACAGTCTACTAATCATCCATCCTCCCATCTCAATGCAACATACCAATGTACAAATGACCAAAGACAAGGCCAACAAACAAAATTTGCTATAACACCGAACGAATATGTGGATATTGACAATCCACATCCAAGTCTTCAATGCAACCAATGGGTAAAGAGAACCCACTAAACTACACAACTCTTAGACCCCAATAGTGAAACATGTAAAATCATCTTCACATCAATAACCTACAAACTGAGACAACCAAGAAGGTATAGTGACAATAAAGAGCATACATATCTAGGAACTCTTGCTGCATGGGTAATGTCAAATCTAAAAATAAGATCAAGGCATTAACAAATCCTTCTATAGAACTTCTCTTAGATGATGTGGCTAACTCTTCTACCATATAGTGTCAAAACATATAATGATATGCATAAAACATCTCTCATTACCAATATCTGAATAACTCTCCCAAGTCCTCTTAACCAATGAAGAAAAAGATCAAGGAACTACATAACACTTGAGTCCAATGCTAACTTCAACTCCATAAACATGAGAACCTTTAAGAAGAAGACAATATGCCAGAAAAGAGAAAAACTGCAAAATCATATCATGTCTTTATACCACACTAACCTGTGCCAAACTGTGTAAAGTAAGATCTATTTCAACACTCCCAAACTGAAAGGGTATCAACATCTCACATCCAAATTAAGATGAAAACATGGCAGTAATAGATGTTAACCTCTCACTAAAAGTAGATCAAAGTAGCCAAACATTCCCTCAACAAAGGGAATAAGCCCAAAAAACCACAAACCATTTCTATACCTCTCCAAAACAAATCCTCAGAACTAGTTTCATAGCTCAAGATCAAAAATAATGAGAACAACATAAATCCATAAACCCATGCATCTACTTCTTAAAAATCCTTTTCAAGACTAGTTTAAAAGAGAAGACAATATACATATAGAGAAAATGCATCTTATTATTAGGTGGGCAACACGTATTAGATCATTTACCTGCCGAGTAGACCAACGGTGGGATAGAAGATTGTCCTTGCATATAACACCAAGTAATAAAAGCTTATAATAAAGACAACCTTCTCATAAGGTCTATAATGGACTCACATCCATTTCCAAGTGTAGGCTTCTCGGTTCTTTTGTTGACATCTCATAATGAGAAATCTTTCCAACACATATCTCTAAGTTCAAGAGATATCAAGCCTCACCCAAGTCTCTCTAGTATTCATGAGTTTTCAACAACCAATCCATGGCAACTTCAAATGCAATCTACATAATAATGAAGCTCCAAACAAATGATTAATAATTCAAAGCCAATGAGAACTAACCAAACCATTGTCAAAATTCTAACTATAGAACTAGGAACATATCATGACATCATGATCTAACAAAGTCTCAAAAGATCATATGCTCTAATGAACATATTCTACTCCCAAGAGCATCTGTATCATACCAAAAACTCTAACTCATGATCAAGAGTGCATCATGACATAATATTATACATCCTCTAAACCAAGGATCTTATATTAAAAAACTGATAAGTTATAAACCAAGGATCATATATTAAAAAATCTGGTGATGCATTCAAGGACAAAGCATATTTCAATTCAATATCACTTCTCAAGAGAAAAGGCTGTGGAGAATGAGGTGAAGTTGGAGTATGTGCCTACCAAGGATCAAGTTGCAAACATATTTACAAAGGTTCTCCCTAAGGATACTTTTGAGTATCTCTGACAGAAGTTAGGGGTTATTGCCCCTCCCTCTCTTAACTAGATGCATAAATGTATGCATCTATCTAGGAAGTATTTCAAAATACATTTTTATGAACTTGGACTAATGTTGAAGGCTACCTCTCAGGGGGAGTAGGTAGAGATACTGATAGTTGGTATAGTCAGATGGAGCACATCTTATGATCTTAAGGAGGAGAGTGAAGAAAAGTGAAAGCAGTAGAAATGAAGCAAATACTTGTTGGTGTTGTTGCCCTTTGCCATTGATGTCAAAGGGGGAGAGAGAGTCGAAGAGATTGAAAAACCATTGTGTGGAGAAGTGTGTGAAGAGTAAGAGTTGTTTCTGTCAAGGGGAGTAAGAGTTGCTTTTGGTCTTGATGGTTTTTCAAAGAGTTGGTGTTGCCATTAATGACAAAGGGGGAGATTGCTAGAAACTTGCTGGTGTTGTCATTGATGTCAAGTCCCAACAGATGGTTCTCTTGGTTTCCAAGTGCTTTTCAGAAAATTTGATAAAAAGGTGTGCAGTGTGATAGAGGTACAATCAGTATTATGCTCCGCATTCTTCCTAATTGAAGATATGCTTATGTAGTTTGGAAGTGTTGATCAGAGGTGTTCAGAGGTATTATATCTTGAGTTTCGAGTTCTAGATTGTTCAGAAGTAGATGTGTTTGACAAAGTATTTGACTATGAAGAAGACTGTCTAGGAGAAATGAGATTGCTCTGCATTGAGATTTTGTGACCTAGAGATCTAGGAATGTGATTATAAAGTCTACATCAATCTTCCCTTGAATTTTCCAGTGTTGGGATGCTCCACAAGTTTAGTTCTTGTGTTGGTGATCTGTAATAGTGTGTCCTAATGTGTATAATGAAGATATTCTTTGATTTAGGTGGTTGCGGCAGTATAGCAAAGAATTTTGATAATGTCAAATGTTTTGAGAAGGCCTTTGAGTTCTATTGAGTGTCTCTCTCTGGTCTACATAGTGATTTTGGACTTGGAGAAGCGTGGATGTGATCATTAGCTTAGGCTTGGCAACTTGGCATGCTAACACTATTTGTGGAGGTACCTCGTGGATTGTGAATTTGATAAACAACTTGACGATACAAATTTGAGCCTTGGTTATCCCTTGATATGGTCCACTTTCACTTATTTCCATCACAGAAGTGTTTAGTGCTGACCTAAGTAATGTTGCATGTGTAATGCACATGCTTCATTAGGATCGGCCTAATTGAGATAGGTCTTGGTTATAGTTGGTATAAAGGCAAGATGAAGTTGAATGGAGCAATGTAGAGAAGATGATGCAAATGTGAATCAAGGGTAGTGAGTTGTGTGCGAGCTTAAAAGCCTATGACTCCAAAATGCAGTGAGTAGAAGGTGTCTACATTTTAGTGTGCCAGAAATTGCTGGAGGTAGTGAGACAAAGGTTACAGATGGAAAAGGGTTTTAGTGGTGGATTTCTCCTGTTGCTTTGAGATATTGAATCTCTCTAAAATAGACTTCTTCTTTCTTCTCTCTTCTTGATAGTGAGCCTTTCTTTTGGGCAGTGAGCCTATTGATTTTCGATGTTGTTATTCATATGTATTGTGAGCTAATCCTCACCGTGGTTTTTCCCTTATTGGGTTTTCCACATAAATCTAGTGTTCTCATGTGTTTGGATGTGTTTAAATTGATGCTTCATATGTTTACCTTCTGCTAATGCAATATAAGTGGTTGGTTTAAAGTTTTAACATACAACTGATTCAGCCCCCCTCTCAGTCGTCCTATGTATTCCAACACATGATACAACGAGACCACCTCTATCATAACATTATTCTATTTGTTTCTCAATTCTTCTATACTCCTCTCTCCTCTTTTTCATTGTTGTGTGTCCTTCCTTGGGGGGCATAGCATTGCAGAGGGTGTTTTGGGGGCATCCTCCTACGTGGTGTTCCTAAGGCACTTTGTTTCCTCTCTAATTTTTATTGTTTCCATTCTTCCATGGCCCTACTACTCAACAGATGATGATGATGAAAGATAAATACTGATAAGGACCATGTGTCCCTTCAGCAAAAAAATGGACCTAGTCCATATATGAAGATGGGGTTGATATAATTCTAATGCTTGACTAGTAGAATCACTTTATGTTATGTGTTGTGTTGTGAAGAATCTTGTAACAAATCCTTTGCAATACTAATCTTCTCTATGCACTTTGATATATCTTTAACATGTTTTGTGGCTAACCTTGTGCTACACTCGGTTCCGAGATACTTGCAGTATAGCCCAACGACTATACTTAGTTTTGAACATGCAAGTGTAGCCTTGGTCCTGGATATGATCTAATACATGATTTATGTGCAACTTCTATTAATTGATTTGGTTATTATTTTAGAGTAAGATTTTCTAACCAAAGCTTATATTTTGTTGATTATCTTAGCAAATAATCTCAATGTGTTTATGGGAACATTCAGCGATCGTGGCACATGTCACCTTTAGGGACATGAGCTTTATGAAAGCTCTTATCCCCTTGCATGTTTTCACTCTACCTTAATGTGCTTGATACTGGAAAGGGGGATCAACCACCTTAAGGTGGAGACATATATAATGGTATCTACCTGATTATATTTTACACTGACAAAGCATGTTTGAAAGCCCTCATCATGAGGCGAGATGGTGTATCTCTTGAGCTAGCGCACATCCTTTTAAAGCAAAAAGCACTCATCGTGAGGCAAGATGGCATATCTCTTGAGCTAGTGCACATCCTTTTATACAAATCCCTTCTATGGAAGGCGGGATGGTGTATCTCTTGAGCTAGTGCACATCCTTTTATACAAAGCACTCTACGGAGGTGGGGTTGGATCTTGAGTCATTCACCCTTAAGCGTGTCTTTGGTGATTGTGGTAGTGTAGCTCAACCGTCAGGTGTGTCTAAAATGTGTTTTAGATGGTGGGATGTAGCAATGATCTCCTTCACATTGCCTATGTTTGTTGTGTATAAGACGTATAGTGTGTCGATGACACACTCTACGACGCTCGTGTATTCTGTGTGTTTTCTGCATGTTTGGCGTGCCTTGCGTGTTTTTTATAGTGGCATGTAGTGATAAACTCCCTCCCCATTATATATGTATGTGTATATATATATGTGTGTGTGTGTGTGTGTGTGTGTGTGTATTTGCTTAATCATGTCTTCTCACTGTCTTCTTTGTGTCTTGCATGACTCTAATGTGTTTTATAGTGCTTACCTAAGATTGGGGGCTAGAAATAATCTTTCAACCTTTGGGTACACTTTAGCTCTATGTGCCTGATGTGTTTGATGTGCTTCGACCATACTTTAATGCACGTATGGAATCATAAGATCATACATATATTAAAGTGGAGGCTAAATGTTATGGTGTAAAAAGTTTCCCTATGCCTTTTTACCTCCTAGTTTAGCTCATAGGTCCTCGTGTTAACACTTTGCAAGTTAAATACTCATCCCAGAGCAATTCTCCCTAAAAACCATGTCAAATGGGACTAAGGGGCCCATTCTAATCCTTAAACATGACCAAAAAGGGCCTTGGGACTTTGGTTCCCATCCCCAAGACTAGCCTAACTTGTCAGAGTGAAATTTAATTCATGTCGGCTTGGGCCCTCTCAAAGGGTTTCCCTTTGTCAGCTCTTGTGATTTGATTTATCAATGTTAGTGGGAAAGCATATTTAAATAGGTTTATGTATTCATTTGTGTAGAAGTTAGGTAACACAAACTTGTGATATTAAGAAAAGAGCATTCAAGGCCTTCATTATGTTTCAAAGCATAATTGTGTTGGTATTGTGTTTGTTTGTTGCAGATTTAGCTTCATCAACCTATCTCCTCATGATTTGAAGGATCTTAATCTCCATGAAGGCTTCACCTCTAAGGTGACATCAATTTATGTTTCAATCATTTCATTTCATCATCAGATTTGGCCTCTACCCTCCTTAGGCATGCACTCTATCTAACAAAGGTGTTGAAAGACTTGAATATCCTTCTAGGGCTTGACCAAGGCAAGCTCCTAAACACCACAACCCCCAAACCCCTTTCTTTGTGTGTGCAGGTTATAAGTGCGGGAGTTGGAAAAGTACAAGTGTAGGGAAGCAGTTTGAAGGATAAAGTTTTAGGATCTGAAAGAATTTTGTGAATATTCATCCCTCCTAGACTAGGGTGCTTGTCTTGTAGTCCTCCCGACATGTTTGGCTCCGGACTTAGGATCAAGATACAGTCTTATACACCTCTTTGCTCTGAATCTATAGAAATTCTACACTATCAGACTTGGGTGCCCTCCCTAGTGACCACTAGGGTTTTATTTTCAGAATCTTGATTTCTGGTATGTTTCTGATCATCCTTGAGTAGCTTCCTATCTAGTTTTATATAGCATTATGTTCATTTATACCTGATTGCACTATAATTAGGGTTTGAGGCTTATTTAACCTAGGGTTTGACAAATCTCTCAATCTAATATATTATTTCCATATATTTCCTAAGCACAAAATTAGTAGCTGAGTCCTCATCCATCTTTTAGTGATTTGCCCCGGTTATGTCCTCAAATGTTATTATGAAAGGAGGGTTTGATTTGATACACTTTAACATCATTTATCCCCTCTTCTCATATTCACATATAACAACTAAAAACATTAGTGAATGTCCCCCCTCAATTTCAATAGACCCTCTCCCTGCAACTGTTGCTAGTGTGTCATTACCCAAAGTGATGCTAGCTAGGTTATAAGGCTCTATGGAAGAAAACTCGCCCTGTGAAGAAGGCATATGGTGCGAAGCACTAGAGTCAATAATCCAAGATGGAGCTGATGAAGATGCTAAAAATCCAACTGCAACAAGAGCCTTGCCCTTGAATTTATCTTTACCTTTTGATTTAGAAGTTTCTAGGGTGGATGAGGATACTTTGAAGGATTCAAGTACACCTATGTCATTTTCTATAAGAGATGATTGAGGTGATCAACCTTTTTCTTTATACACTTTTGCTCATCATGCCCTGTCTTCTTATAGTAGGTACACTAAACTTTGTCCTTTTTAGGTTTTCCTTGTTTGAATGAAGTTTCTATGTGACTTTTAGATGTCTCAGGTTTCTATTCTTTCTTTGTCTCCTTTTCTTCTTTATTCTTTTCCCCTTTGTTATTTGAAGCATTATGTTCCCCATTCCCAGCAAAGAGAGCTTGAGGTTTTGATGCCTTTAGGGTACCCATGTGTATTAAGTTATCTTGTTCCCTAGTTAAATCTGTACTGAAGTCATCTAAGGATGGCATTTTCTATGTGGCTCCAAGAGCTCTTTTAGTGGAGTAGAAAGTAGATACAACTACAGAATAATCAGGTCCTAACTTGGAGATAACTGAAAGCACAAGTTGGCCATCTTTTTAATTAATTCCACATTCTTTTAACTGCAACCTAATAGATTTAAACTTGGTAAAAAATCTTCTAGTGTGTTAAATATGCTTAGAATCAAATTGATTAACTCATTCTCTAGCTCATGAGCTCTCATCCAATCTACCTTCCCAAAGAGCTTCTCAAGAGTAAGCCATACTTCGTTGGGGGTTGACAAAGATTCTACATGAAAGAGTAATTCTGGAGAGACGCTGAGACATAAACAACCAAAGGCTTGGTCACATTTGTTAAACCATTTCACTTTAGTGTCATCATCATAGGGTTCTATTTTAGTGCCCATTGTAACCCTGTATAACCCTTTGTTTTTCAACATTAGTTGGATTTTGGATTTCCAATCATGATAATTTAATAGGGTTAACGATGAAATAGCCTAAGTAGAATCCATAGTGCAAGTTTTAACAAATGTGGAAAGAAAAGACAACCACACAACACCGAGACAAATTCCTGTTACTATTACATGACCCCCCTGATTTTGGCACTTTATAAATAGTTCATGGGCAAAACTAGCTATTATACAATTCTAAATGCTCTTTAGTTTATTTTGCCAAAGAATATTTGGACAAAAGTAAACTTTACAAGGAGGAGCAATTTGTTTTTGAAAAAAAAAACTTTTTAAAACAAGTCTAAATTTTTTTTCTAAAATAACTTAGATTTTAAAAAAAACTTTTGAAAAACATGTGTAAATATAGTTTTTTTTTTAATGGAAAAAACCCCTAATTTCTTTAAAAAAACAAAAAAATAGGGAAATTTTTTGGAAAAAATCAATCAAACAATGAAGGAAAAATACCTCTTTTTGAAGAGAACCTCCAAAAAAACCTCTATTTTGAATAGGAAAGATATTGATTTGAGACTGTGCTAGGAGAATTTGTGGTCAAACTGGCAAAAATTTCTAATACTAGGCAAATTGATGACGTGGAGGACCATTTTTGTTGTTGAGGAGGGTTCTTGTGCTACTGTGGAGGGAATTTAACACATTGGGAAGCATAAAAGAGGTCTAGCGAGCCTGTTTAGGCAGGTTGCGACCTCCAAAGGGCATGTGTGCCTATTATAAATAGGTCGTAGGCTTCAAAAAAGAGCACCAGCTTGCTGAAAGTGGCTGTTGTGCCAAGAAAAAAGCTACTCCCCCCAAAAATGCCTTCCTCTGTTTGATAAACCACACACCCACACAAAAAAAACTTTGTTTCTTTAAAAAAGATGACCTTGCTGCAGTTTGTAATGCCACACAACAAGAAAGACTTTCAAAACTAGGTTAAAAAATGTCTTAGATTGGAAAAAAAACTTCTTTCCACACCCTGCAGAGAGCTCACACAACAAGATAATCCCAAAAAAAGCCTTCTTTAGAGAAAAAATGACTTTGATTATCTTTGGAGAAGCAAAACTCTACCAAAACAAGTGAATAATGCCTCTTTGTTGAACCAGTTATGCATAATGAAAGCTATGCTCAATGAATTGATAGAAGAATAGGTTTACAACCTTACCATTCCCACTTTGATACTAGATGTGGAAACCAAGAACATTCATGGAAGATTGCAAACACTGACATGAGTCATGAGAGATGAGCAATCGCACACTTAATGTTAACAAAGACACAAGCAATATGCAAAGCAAAACTTGGTATTAGCTCACATGAACAAGTACGTATAGGCATGAGTCGCCTAAGAATAGACATGCCATAAATAAGAAAGTAAGCCTAAGAATAGTAGTGGCCCAAAGATAGGCATGCAACTACTTAACTTAGGATAAGCAAAATTAGACACCTATTCTAAACATAAACGTGCTAATTAAAACACAAGTATACCTAAATTTAGCACAACTAAATATAGTCGACTAAGTGAGTTTAATAACACTAACACAATATATATCAATATTTTAATTCTATTATGTTTCAATAAATTTTATTATAAAATAGTATTAATTATATTATTCTATAGATATTTAAAATATCAATATTATAATTACTATATTAATATAAATATTACTTGTCGATAAGGGCGTGGTTCGGTGGTTAAGTTGCTTGATTGTAGTGGCGGCCACCGGAATTCAAACCCTCGCTGGGCCAACGAGCTCACGGGTTTGAAGTGTTCTTGTTAGGGGATGAGGTCACCCGTGTTGTGGCCTCACCGATTCATAGCTCCAGATGAAAGTGTTACCATGGAGCTGAAGGGCATGTCGGACCAGCATCACTAGTCACGTTAAAAAGTTTACCAGGCGCATTAAAATATATATATATATATATATATATATATATATATATTATAAATATTACACAATATAATATATTAATATTTAGATCACTAAAAATATTAAGAAGATCTTTATTCTCCTGGTAAGTAGTATTAAAAAGAAGAATTAAAGAAAAAAATGGAGCGATGCAAAAAAGGCGAAGGAGCAGGATCACGTCAAAATTCGGTAGCAGGGCTTCATTCCTGGGCAGCAGAGGCGGAAAGAGAAATCCCTTAGGAAAAGATTCAATCAAAGGCACAATGGGAAGAATGGCACTTGAAGGAGATTCTAGACAAGGAGAAAGAATTTGCGAGTAGTCTCGAAGAGGACTTTGTTCGAGAGCGAAATTTTGAAAGGAGAAACCCTAGGTTTTTCAGGAACTTCACAGAAGGTTCCAAAAGAAGACAGTTCCCAACTAGGGGAAATTTTGGGGGCTTTAGAAAGGGTGGCAATGGTAAGAATCACTTTAAGGCCAAGAGTAAGTAGTCAATGGCAATGGCGTTAAATTCAAAAAATTTAGGGCCTTCGATCAAAAAGTTGGAAGATTTAGGGTTAATAGTCAAATGGTTCGGATGGCACTTGAATAAGGCAAGCTTGGAAAACTGGTGGAAAGAAAAGTGGGGAGAAGAATTTATCTTTAAAACCCTAGCAAAAGGATATCTCTTGGTAATTTGCCCCTTGGCCGCGGTGAGAAAAGAAATTCTGGAAGGAATTTGGTTGATGGATGGATTTGGATTTTACATTTGAAAATGGGAATTAGGGTTTGATCCAATGAAACACCAGATGGAATATATGTAAGAATGGTATGATCTTCCCAATCTTCCTGTGGAATTTTGGCAACCAGAAATTTTAGAAGAAATAGGAAATTGTTTGGGTCATTATGTTTGCGCAGAACAATGGGTGGAAGATATTAGCGAACTGAATTATGGAAGGATTTGTGTAGAGATTAAGTTGAATTGCACCCATTGGCAGAATCTAGAAATCATCACTGAATGGGGAACTTTGTATCAATCGGTGATCTTAAAGTAGAAACCCTCGAGCGGATTATTAAATACCCTAGGGTGGAGATCTTGGGATATCCCTCAGGGCATGGAAGCCAAGGCGAATCAGGAAGAAGATGGGGTAGAAGGTAAACAGGCTTCCCAAGGTAAAGTGGAAGGTTTAGTTAATTCAAACAAGATAAGCAAGGATCCTCAGAAGCTCCTAGAGAAGGAAGAAAATTTGATCGAAGTTGACCAGGACACTAGCCCCAGAGCTTTGAATAAAGAGATAAATGAGAAAATTGGGGAAGTCTTACTTCAGATAGACAACAATTATAGGATGGAAAATATCGACTCCCTTCTGGAAGTAAGGAATTAGTGACTTTGGCCTAAGAAGCCAAAGAAGCTTTCAAAGGAGAAATGTTTGATGAAGATATGGAATCTGTTTGGGAAGGGCATGATGATTTTACAGAAGTAGGCCTAGAAACAGAGGCAAGGGAAATGCTAGAAGTCTCGGGGGACCAGTAGAAGCTTGGTATCTACCAGAAGGAAGAAGTCAAGGTATCCCCCGACTGTGGGGACACAAAGAAATGAGGAAGGCCTCCCACTATGGAGAAACTCAATATTGATGGCGAGGCTAGTGGTCAAAAGAAGATCTTGGAGATGTTAAAAGTAGGGAAGGGTGGATCCCTTCTTGAAGGAAGATGAAGATCTTAACCTGGAATGTTAGGGGCTTAAATACCCCTAACAAAAAATTCCTGGTGAAGCATCACTTGGAGGCTTCTCAGGCTGATATTTGTTTAATCCAAGAAACAAAAATAAACCAAGAGGAGGTTGAACTTTTGAACAGATAGCTAGGGTCTTGTAAATTGTTGGCAATCAATGGTATTGGTCAAGCAGGGGGTCTGATTACTCTTTGGCATCCCAACAAAGTAGTTCTAGAAAAATTTGAAGGGAGAAGTAGATGGCTGGCCTATAAAGTTAGAAGTTTTGCTTCTAATATGAGTTTCCTCCTGATTAATGTGTATGGACTGAATTCATGTATTGAGAAGAGGGAGGTTTGGAGAGAGATGGGTGTATTGTTGACTTCAAGGGAGTTTGATTTCTTTTGCATTGGAGGAGACTTCAATGCTATTCTCCATTCAGAGGACAAGAGGGGTGGAGTAGGAAGGAAACATCAATCTCAGATAGACTTCGAGGAGTTTTTAGAAAGCAATCTTCTGTTTGAGATCCCAATGGCCAATGGAACTTTCACTTGGACTAATAGAAGACTGGGATTCTGCACAATAGTAGAAAAGTTGGATAGATTTCTTTTCAAAGGGGATCTTTGAAAATTTCCCTTTTCACTAGAAAGAAAAATCATTCCCTATTCTGGGTCTGATCATTTCCCTGTGTTGCTGGAGATCAAGGGAGAGAAATGACCATCATGTGTCCATTTAAATTTGAGAAAATGTGGTTCAAGGACCCGAATTTCTTGGATTTGTTGGAGCAGTGGTGGAAGGAGGTGCAGATGGATGGCTCTAAGATGTTTATTCTAGAAACAAAACTAAAGCAGGAGAAATGCAGGATAAAGGAGTGGAATAAGAATCATTTCAAAAACGTCTTTGAGGAAAAAATGATTTTAAAAGAAGAATTAGGGGCTCTGAATGAAGAAGTCTTCAAGTCAGGTATGGATAATGTAAAATTCCTAAAATAAAAAGAGCTTCTTAATAAACTAGGCACAATTCTTGAAAAAGAGGAGATTTTTTGGTGGCAAAAATCAAGGGAACTATGGTTAAAAGAGGGAGATAAAAACACAAAGATTTTTCACAACTCTACCCGAACCAGGTAGGAGGCCAATAGAATCACCAGTATTAAACTATCGGATGGGAGACTTTGTGATAAATACGAAGAAATATCAGCTGCAGCAGTGGACTTTTTTCAAATTCTTCTTAATGAGAATGAAGGTTCAAGGCTTGACCAAAGTCACTTTTTAGACTACATTCTGAAGTTGGTATCAGAAGAGAATGTTATCTAGTAGTTTTCTGGAGGAAGAAGTTAGGGCAGCCCTTTTCCAACTTCATCCAGACAAGGCTTCGGGTCTTGATGGATTCCTGATGGCCTTCTTTCAACAGAGTTGGGGAATTGTTGGGTCTGATGTTGTGGTGGCATTCGAAGACTCTAGGGTGTCAGGAATGGTGCTCAAGGAGATTACTAACACTTTTATTGCCTTGATCCCAAAGAAAGAGAAACCAGAGAAATTGGAAGACTTTAGGCCAATCTCTCTTTACAATATAGTCTACAAGATTTTGGCAAAGGCACTAGCAAACAGGATAAAGAGAGTGTTGCATGGATTAATCTCAGAAGAGCAAACGGGCTTTGTTCTAGGCAGATCAATTTTCAATGGGGTTATCATTGTTCAGGAAGCTTTACACTTAATTTCTAAAACAAGGAAGCAAGAGATGCTTTTGAAGCTAGATATTAGGAAATATGATAAGGTAAGTTGGAGATTTCTCTTTAAAGTTTTGGAAGCCTTTGGATTTCAGAAGAAATGGTTAGATTGGCTTTTCAAATGGATTTCTTGTCCAAGATACTCAGTTCTGGTGAATGGGACTCCAGAAGGTTTATTTGAAGCCTCAAGAGGACTTCGCCAAGGGGATCCTCTGTCATCTTTTCTGTTCATCCTTATGGTGGAAGCTTTGGGTAGAGCTTTGTCTAAGGCGGCAGCTGTAGGACTGATCAGAGGGATCCAGGTAACCAATGGAATGGCTCCCATCACTCATCAACAATTTGCAGACGACACCATGTTATTAGGCCTTGTAGGGCTAGTAGAGGCTAGAGCTTTCAAAGTCATCCTTCAGCAGTATTCAGCAACTTCTGGGAAAGAGGTAAGTCTTGAAAAATCTGAAGCTTTTTTCTTTTTATAGATCCAGCTTTAGAGAGAAGAATAATTCAAATCCTAGGTTTTAAACAAGGCAACTTGCCAAGAAAATACCTGGGGTTACCTTTGGCCTCTAGGGTTCAATTTGAGAAATTATGGAATCCTTTGATCTTAAAGATTGAAAGCATAATTTCATCTTGGAAAGGTAGGTGGCTCTCTTGGGCCGGAAGACTCACAATGACAAAATTTGTTCTAGCAGAAATGCTAGTCTATATGATGTCCTGATTTCCCCTTCTAGTTGGGACTGGTAAAAAACTGGATCAAAAAAGGAAAAATTTCTTTTGGCAAGGAACTGCAAAAAAAAAATACCCTTAATAAGTTGGGAGAGAATCTGCAGATCGAAGGAGGCAGCAGGCATAGTCATCAAAAATCTCAATCTACATAATAAAGTGCTGGGAGCAAAGTTAGTATGGCAGATATTGCTAATCAAGGCCTCAAATGGGTGAAGATCCTAAAAGCAAAATACTTGGATGAGGGAGAAACCAGTATTTTTAGTATGCACACTCTGCCAAAAGGTTCAAGGGTGTGGAATTATATCAGTAGTTGTAGAGATTTAGTCTTGGACTACCTCTCTTGGGGTGTAAGAAGTGGGTGCTCCACTCTCTTCTAGGAAGATTCTTGGAGTGCGTTTGGCAAATTGGCCAACTTGGATGGCCTTAGGCATGTTAAGGAAGTTTCCTTTAATTCTTGGGGTAGGCATGTTAGGGATTATGTGGAATTCTACTCCAATAATGGGATAAATGAATGGAGATCGAAAGACGTGAGACAGCTAGGTTTGAGTTTAGCTGAAACCAAAGCCTTTGAAGATGCTATCAAGGACCGTCGAATTAACTTCAGAGAATGAAGGGACTAACTGAGATGGAATGGAGTGGCTTCAAGGTTCTACAAAATGAAGGATGGACACATAATCTTAATCAAGAGGTAAGAAGAAGTCTCAGATTTGCTGAGCTTTCTCTGTTAGAGCAAGCACTGTCTTCCGAAGGCCAGAATGTTTGCCTGGGAAGTGATTCAGGGGAGAGTCCTCACAACGGATAGGTTTAAAAAGTTGGGATACAATGGTCCTCCAAGATGTATACTTTGTAAGGCTGAAGAAGAATCAGGTGATCACCTGTTTGTTTACTACCCTTTCGCAACAAAATGCTGGAATTGGCTTTGTAATAGATTGAGTTTCAGTACGACTCTTCTGAGGGTTCTAGTCAACCTCTTTATGAGCAGGTTGATTCTTTTTAAGAATTTAATTTTTTTAGGACTTTGGTGGACTAGCCCCTCCCTCCTTGTTTGGGAAGTGTGGAAGGAAAGGAATCGTAGAATTTTCAAGGACATTGCTACTCCTTTTTGGACTTTTATCAATAAGTTGGAAGCTCAGATTGTGGAGGTGGTGAACTCAAGGTTGGATCAAGGTTGCATTTCTAAGTCATCCTTTTCGTGTTGGGATGCACATATGCAGCAAAAATGGAGCAGATTAAGAATTTTGCCATGTCTCAATCTAAGCAATCTGGGTCCCAGAGTGAAATGAGGATATGTCAAGTGGCAACCCCCAAAGTTTGGTTGGTATAAACTCAATTTTGATGGCGCTTCCAGGGGCAATCCAAGTCGTTCGGTGCAGGATGCATTGTGACAAACTGGGAAGGATTAGCAATATCAAAACTGGCTCAACCTCTTAGTGATGGAACTAATAATATGGCAGAATTGCAGACAGTAAGGTTAGGCCTCAATATGTGTTTAGAGCTCAAAATTGACAAATTGATGATTGAAGGTGATTCTATGATTATAGTAAATGCTTTAAGATCAAAAAGATACCAGAATTGGAAATTGCAAGCGCTTTTGGAGGAAACCTTGGAAATCTTAAATCTTTTTCACAAGGTAATGATCAATCACATCTTTCGTGAAGGCAATTCAGAAGCAGATCACCTCTCAAACTTAGGAGCGGATGGGTTGCAGTTGAAGGAAATCAGCCAAGGGGGTGGAAGGGTGGGCGCCACCTCATAAGCTGAGGTGGCCATCTTGGCATCGGTAGAAGGGGATGAGTTGGAGGGTGTCAGCAACCATATCCAGCATGGGAGAAATTGTAGAAGGCACTCCTTTCAATTATATTTTTGCACATTTGGGGCGGCGGGTGGCAGCAGGTTACGAACGCTCTCACGCGTAAAGGACAACATCTAATCATCCCATTAAATGTCGATGGCTGGCTGATCTCCTCAAGTTAGAGAGTAGTGGTGGGTATGAGTTGGCAGAGGATTATCTCCCCCATTCGCACGATCTTTGACATCATTTTTGGGCAAGTTTCTTTCCTTTTTATTGCAAAGCTCCGAGTTCATTTTGTTACAGTGCTATGTATGGCAAACGATCCTCCTCTAATTATCATTTTCCATCTCCCAGCTGAACATCTGAGGTGTGGAGGAATGGAGTCGCCTATCTGCCTAACAAGTAGGGTTAGGCAGATGGTGTTTAAAGGCAAGGTGACCGAGCAAAGGCTGTGGAGGGTGCTTCGCCAGAATGATGCTTTTGTCGTTGGCATAGTAAAACTCATTGTTGGCAAAGCTTTCATCAGTGACGGAGAAAGATACTGGGTAGATACTGATATCTCCTCCTAGGTGCTGGTGTCTCTATTAGACGTGTTGACAGAAAAGGAGGAAGTCCAGGTGATGGTGAAGCGCTTGTTCAAACAGAATCTATTGGAGGGGCTTGATGAAGTGTTGGAGGTTGCAAAAAGAGGTGTAGGGCTTCCTAGGTCGAATGATTTGGCTAGGGTAAACCAACCAGGTGAAGTCATTAAATTCTTTCCTTTTATTCCAGATATTAAAGGAGAAGAGCTAGCTACACACAGGGTTAGGGTTCGTAGAGGCCGAGACTTTCTAAAGAAATTGTTGAGTATAACTTTGACCTCGAAGGCTTTAAGTGGGTTGTTGAGTTCAAGGATTATCTCTTCACCGAAGGGGAGATTTGATGGCTTGGGTCTTGGTCTGCTTATGCTGCTGCTGGGTGTTGTAATTCTGTAAATATGTTTTCTAATATAGATTGGTAGTGGTCGGGTAGTATGGGTTAACTTGTAAACAATTTACTATGTTTAAATGTGAAGGCTAGTAGTTCAGTCCCATGGAGGACATTTTGGGGGGCATTTTGACAATCGTTGTAAGGGTGGTAAGGGTGGTGGTCATGGTTAATAGTCTCTGCTCATGGAGCTCATACTTCAAACTATGTACGTTGTTTTGATAATATAATATAAATCTAATCTTACCAACAAAAAAAATATTTAGATAACTAAAATATTTAAATATTTAATACTTATACACAAATATATATCAATATTTTATTTTACTATAATATAACACAAATTTAAATAATTATAATATAATTCTAGTTAAATATTTGTATAATCATTAATTTAATATAAATATTATAATTAATATATACAATCAATAAAAATTAAATATTAATATGTAATATTTCATTTTACTATAATATAACATAAATATAAATATAATGATAATTCTACTAATTTTTATACAAGTTATTTTTCTCCTTGATTTTAGTGTGTATGTTTTACTCAAAATAGTATTTCTTCAAAATCCATTGGTCAAATTTTGAGCCAATCACAACACAAATAAATGGGTTTGCGAACATTTTTTGTTAAAATTTTCTCATGTAGACTTAGGAAAAGTTAAAATTTGTTTAATAAGAAAAATAACTCTGTTTTGATTGGTTTACTCTAGATAGATTAATCACTAGATTAAAAAACTCATTGGGGAAGGTGGCTAAGAATAAATAAATTTCATAAGGTTGAATATTATGTTAATATGAATATTCTTCAATGAAATAAATTAATATTTAGATTGCTATAATACATTAATATTGAATATATTTACACCAATAAACATCAATATTTCATTTTATTATAAAATAGTATTAATTATATTATTTTCAATATTATAATTACAATGAAAAAAAAATAAATAATCATATAAATATAAATATTACATATTAATATTTAATACTTATATACAAATATATATCAATATTTCATTTTTACTCTCATATAACATAAATATAACTAGCATACCTATATTTAAAAAATATATCTAAAGTACATCCAGGAGATATCCTTATTGAGGCACCTATTTCCACCTATGTGTGGTAAATTGATTAAAAAATAGGTGCCTGGAGAATGATATCTCTCGGCCTACTTTAGATATAATATGTTTTTTAAATATAGGTATGTTAGTAGCCTAATTCTAACTATATTATATTATATAATTATATAATATAATATTATAATATAGATTAGATATATTATTATAATATATTATATAATAATTATAATTATATATTATATTATATGAAAAATATATAATATAACTATATTATATTAATTATATAATATAATATATAATTATAATTATATATCTAACCTTAATTTTCACTAATTATAACTAAACCCATAACTCTAATTATATTTGTAAACATAACCCTAACCCTAACCCTAATTTTATCCCTAACCCTAATTCTAATCCTAAGACTAACCCCAACCCTAATCCTAATTCTAACCCTAACCATTATTCTAACCCTAACTAAATTTCTAACCCCTAATCTAATTATATCCATAAGCCTAATTTTGAACCTGGTCATAATTCTATCCCTAATTCTCATTGTAATTGTCACCCTTCTTTAAACTATAACCTAAATTCTAATTATAATTCTAACCCTAATCGTAACCCTATTTTTATCTACAATTCAAACCCTAACCCTAATTATAACCCTAATCATAACCCTAACCCTAACCCTAACCCTAATTATAGCCCTAACCATAAGCTTAATACTAACCTTTAGCCTAATTGAACTCTAACCCTAACCCTATCCCTAATTCTAATGATAACCCTAATTTAACCCTACCTATAACCCTAATTTTAAATCTAACAATAGCCCTAATTCTAACCCTTACCTTAATCTTAATTCTAACCTTAATTATATCCTAAATTTGACCTATAATTCTAATTCTACTATTTTTGCTTATATATTTGCCTTAATTATAACCAAACCCATAACCCTAATTTTGAACTTGGTCATAATTCTATCCCTAAACCTAATTATAAGCCCAACCCTTTGGTTATATATGCCATGATTGTAACCCTAATTTGAACTATAACCCTAAACCTCATTCTATTAGTAACCTTAATTTTATCATTAACCCTAACCCTAATTTAACTCTAACCCTAATTCTAGTTCTATTATTTTTACTTATATATTTTCACTAATTATAACTAAACTCATAACTCTAATTATATATGTAAACATAACCCTAACCCTAATTTTATCCCTAACCCTAATTCTAACCCTAAGACTAACCCCAACCGTAATCCTAATTTTAATGCTAACCCTTATTCTAACCCTAACTAAATTTCTAACCCTACTCTAATTATATCCATTACCCTAATTTTGAAATTGGTTGTAATTCTATCCCTAACCCTAACCCTAATTCTAACTCTAACCCTAAGAATTTCTTTTGTTATAAATATTTTCCCTAGTTGTAAAGCTAATTCTAAACATAATCCTTAACCCTAACTATAATTCTATTCCAAATCCTATTTCTTTCGCTATCCCTAACCCTAACCCTAATTCTAACTATAAATATAACCAAACCCATAATAATATCCCTAAACCTAATTATTATCCCAAACCTTTGGTTATATATATACCGTGATTGTAACCCTAATTTGAATTGTAACCCTAAACCTCATTCTATCAGTAACCTTAATTTTATCCTTAACCCTAACCCTAATTTAACTCTAACCCTAGTTTTAGTTCTCTTGTTTTTACTTATATATTTGTCCTAATTATAACTAAACCCATATAACCCTAATTCTATCCCTAAACCTAACCCTAACCCTAATTTTATCCCTAACCCTAATACTAACCCTAACCCTAAGAATAACCCCAACCCTAATTCTGGCCCTAATTCTCATTGTAATTGTCACCCTTCTTTAAACTATAACCTGAATTCTAATTATAATTCTAACCCTAATCCTAACCCTATTTTTATCTACAATTCAAACCCTAACCCTAATTATAACCCTAATCATAACCCTAACCCTAACCCTAATTATAACCCTAACCATAAGCTTAATACTAACCTTTACCCTAATTGAACTCTAATCCTAACCCTATCCCTAATTCTAATCATAACCCTGATTTTACCCTACCTATAACCCTAATTTTAAATCTAACAATAACCCTAATTCTAACCCTTACCTTAATCTTAATTCTAACCTTAATTCTATCCTAAATTTGACCTGTAATTCTAATTCTACTATTTTTTGCTTATATATTTGCCCTAATTATAACCAAACCCATAACCCTAATTTTAAACTTAGTCATAATTCTATCCCAAAACCTAATTATAAACCCAACCCTTTGGTTATATATGCCATGATTGTAACCCTAATTTGAACTATAACCCTAAACCTCATTCTATCAGTAACCTTAATGTTATAGTTAACCCTAACCCTAATTTAATTTTAACCCTGGTTCTAGTTCTATTATTTTTTACTTATAAATTTTCACTAATTATAACCAAACCCATAACTCTAATTATATAGATGTAAACATAACCCTAACCCTAATTTTATCCCTAACCCTAATTCTGACCCTAAGACTAACCCCAACCCTAATCCTAATTCTAACGCTAACCCTTATTCTAACCCTAACTAAATTTCTAATCCTACTCTAATTATATCCATTACCCTAATTTTGAAATTGGTCGTAATTCTATCCCTAACCCTAACCCTAATTCCAACTCTAACCCTAAGAATTTCTTTTGTTATAAATATTTTCCCTAGTTGTAAAGCTAATTCTAAACATAATCCTTAACCCTAACTATATAATTCTATTCCAAATCCTATTTCTTTCGCTATCCCTAACCCTAATCCTAATTCTAACTATAAGTATAACCAAACCCATAATAATATCCCTAAACCTAATTGTAAACCCAAACCTTTGGTTATATATACTGTGATTGTAACCCTAATTTGAACTCTAACCCTAAACCTCATTCTATCAGTAACCTTAATTTTATCCTTAACCCTAACCCTAATTTAACTCTAACCCTAGTTCTTGTTCTCTTGTTTTTTACTTATATATTTGTCCTAATTATAACTAAACCCATAACCCTAATTCTATCCCTAAACCTAACCCTAACCCTAAATTTATCCTTAACCCTAATACTAACCCTAACCCTAAGAATAACCCCAACCCTAATTCTGGTCCTAATTCTCATTGTAATTGTCACCCTTCTTTAAACTATAACTTGAATTCTAATTATAATTCTAACCTTAATCCTAACCCTATTTTATTTGCAATTTGAACCCTAACCCTAATTATAAGCCTAATCATAACCCTAACCCTAACCCTAACCCTAATTATAAGCCTAACCATAAGCTTAATACTAACATTTACCCTAATTAAACTCTAACTCTAACCCTAACCCTATCCCTAATTCTAATCATAACCCTGATTTTACCCTACCTATAACCCTAATTTTAAATCTAACAATAACCCTAATTCTAACCCTTACCTTAATCTTAATTCTATCCTAAATTTGACCTGTAATTCTAATTCTACTATTTTTTGCTTATATATTTGCCCTAATTATAACCAAACCCATAACCCTAATTTTGAACTTGGTCATAATTCTATCCCAAAACCTAATTATAAACCCAACCCTTTGGTTATATATACCATGATTGTAACCCTAATTTGAACTATAACCCTAAACCTCATTCTACCAATAACCTTAATTTTATAGTTAACCCTAACCCTAATTCAAATCTAACCCTAGTTCTAGTTCTATTATTTTTTACTTATATATTTTCGCTAATTATAACTAAACCCATAACTCTAATTATATCTGTAAACATAACCCTAACCCTAATTTTATCCCTAACCCTAATTTTGACCCTAAGACTAACCCCAACCCTAATCCTAATTCTAACCCTAACCCTTATTCTAACCCTAAGTAAATTTCTAACCCCTACTCTAATTATATCCATAACCCTAATTTTGAACCTAGTCATAATTCTATCCCTAACCCTAACCCTAATTCTAACTGTAAGCCTAAGAATTTATTTTGTTATAAATATTTTCCCTAGTTGTAAAGGTAATTCTAAACATAATCCTTAACCCTAACTATAATTCTATCCCAAATCCTATTTCTTTCATTATCCTTAACTCTATCCCTAACCCTAACCTAATTCTAACTATATTTATAACCAAACCCATAATATTATACCTAAACCTAACTGTAAACCCAACCCTTTGGTTATATATACCATGATTGTAACCCTACTTTGAATTGTAACCCTAAACCTCATTCTATCAGTAACCTTAATTTTATCCTAACCCTAACCCTAATTTAACTCTAACTCTAGTTCTAGTTCTATTGGTTTTTTACTTATATATTTTCCCTAGTTATAGTTCTAAACCCATAACCCTAATTCTATCCCTAAACCTAACCCTAACCCTAACCCTAATTTTATCCCTAACCCTAATTCTAACCATAACACTAATTCTGGCCCTAAGAATAACCCCAACCCTAATTCTGACTCTAATTCTCATTGTAATTGTCACCCTTCTTTAAACTATAACATGAATCCTAATTATAATTCTAACCCTAATCGTAACCCTATTTTTATCTGCAATTTGAACCCTAACCCTAATTATAACCCTAATCATAACCCTGACCATACACTTAATACTAACCTTTACCCTAATTGAACTCTAACCCTAAATTTCACCCTAACCCTAACCCTTATTATAACCCTAACCATAACTCTAATTCTAACATTAACCCTATTTATAGTCGTACACCTAATTCTAATCCTAACCCAAATACCAACCCTAATTATAATCATAACCCTAACCCTAATCCTAATTTTAACCTTAACCGTAACCCTAATTGTATACCTAATACTAACCCTAATTCTAATTCTAACTGTAACCTTAATTCTAACCCTAAAGTGTAAAATAATTGAATTGCATAGTTAAATAAAAAATAAGGATGACCTCTTTACTTAAAGGTTGTTTTTTTCACTACCCTTAGTATAGACCTTTGAGTAGCCTCTTTGAAAATAGTATGAAGTATGCAGCTTCAAGCCTTTATGAATCTATGATCATCCTCAAATAATTACTTTATGTACCTTCTTTTGATCTTTAAAATAATATTACATTTTGAAAACCTTAATTCTAACCCTGCTCCTAACCTAAACCCTATTTGTAGACTCTATCTCTAAATGTAACTGTAACCCTCACCCTAATTGTATCCCTAACATTACATAGCTATAAGTTATTCTATCTAAATTATTTATGCCTTAAGTGAGGAAGTTATTTGATCTTTTTTCAATAGTTGGAAGTAGGTAAAGTATTAGATGCTTAGTTATATTTTCCATTTAAGGTCCACAATATTTCTTTTGGTCTAGATTGTCATTTTCTAATGTATATTATAGGCCCTTTTTGGCAATTTCATGGCAATTAATAACTTAGTTTTTTAAGCTATAATGAAACTACTACCTCTAGTTTTACCTTTTTCAGGACTTGTTTTGTAATTGTCTACTCATATTTTTATATCTTTGATTTTTTATTAAATCATGATAAGATTAATACCAAGTAATCTTGTCTCAGTCTCATTAATATCAAGTAATTATCTCTACTTGCCCTTTAAATTAAATATTATAACTATAAGATTAGTTTATATTGAGAAATTTGTATATGTAGTATGATCTATACTTGCCCTTTAAAGGACTTTCTCATATTAGCTTTTATGAGCATTTATTAAAAAATCTTAATCTATTCTTTTACACAAACTAATATACATTATTATTTAAAAATAAAACAATCATGTTTTAAGAGTACATATAATTTAATTTAAAAATAGAAATATATAAAATTATAGTTTTATTTTTAAAAAGTAAGACAATTTTAAAGATTAATATGAAATTTTAATATCAAGATTCAATAATCTAAAACCAAAAATTCCTTCATAAATAATTTATGGAGACTTCCCTTATACAAAAGTTAAGGATAATAACCTTCACACAAACTAAAACCTAATTCAAAATAGAGACAAAAAGATCAAGACTCAGCAGCAAAGCAAAGTTGGCTGCATCGATTGCAATTTTTATTCAATAGTTGCTATATTTTTTTATTTAGAGCTTCTTCATATTTACTATTTTGATTTTTTTTGTTTTTAAGATTAGAATCTTATAATTTTGTTTTTTGATTAGAATCTTATAAAATTACACGACTTAAGAACGACTCTCGACGTAAATACATTATAATGATAATTTCATTTATTTGTATAATCAATAATTTAAAATAAATATTATTGTTAATATATTATTAATAATATTATTTTATTGAATACAAATTATGTAATAATACAATATAATATATTAATATTTAGATTAGATAAAAAAACTCATTACAATAATATGCCAAAACCAACTAAATTAAATGAATTATATAAATAACAATAATAAACTAACATAATAAAATAAATAATACAACTAACAAAACAATGATAAATTATAGCCGACATAATAAAAATAATTCAAATAGAACATATAAATACACAAAATTAAAAACAAATCAATAAAAAACAGCATTGATTAACATCATTTCCAGGTTCGTTGGAGATTTACATTCCAAAAGTTAATTTCTAACTTTCATTTAGCATTAACAGCAGATCAGGTTGCGGCTTGAAATTTGAATTTTTCACTTCCATCCCTTCAATTGCAATTGGCAATGGACGCACATTCCTTCGAAATTAGCGATGGGAAGAATAGCGATGTTAAATTACGGATAATTTGCTCTGATGGTGTTGAATATGGCGGTAATCCTGTGCACTTACATTCTCATGTTTTGAACAAATCCAAGTTTTTTCAGGCGAGGCTCTCCGATCGGTGTTCTTTACATATTTCGCAACCTCCTGAAATGAAGTTAACTGTCCTTCCCAATGGCGCTGCTGAGAATTACATAAAGTGTATTCGTCTCATGTATTCATCTTACAAGGGAACAGGCCTTTACTTCTCTGGCGTAGATGAAGCCCTAGATATTTTTCCCGTTGCTTCCGAATTAATGTTTCAAGAAGGCATTCAGGCATGCATGCATTATCTGGAAGCAGTTCCATGGACTCCCCAACAAACACTCAAAATCAAGTCTCTGCTATCATCTCCGCAAGTAAGTGTTTCTGCTGATTTATCTGCCAGGTTTGGAATCTCCAACTCATCGTTTAGTGGAGAGTTAGAGCTCTTAAAAAAGAAATTGCCACAAATGTTTTCTATTATATCGAGAAAGCAATCCTCTGTGATACCTGTGAAGACTATGCGGCTTACAATCGAGCAACACCTGATTGGAAATTTCCAAGGCAATGCATTTCCCGCTATGCAAGAGGTATGTAGAGACGCAATTCTAAATGAATTTAGCCTCCAAATTCAGTGTATTAAGAATACACGAAATTCTAGTGAGATAAGGGAGTCGGCTTGTGAGAATCTGTTGTGGCTATTAGACGTTACCAAGCTTTGCAATTTTGGAATATTTGAAACTACATTGAAAATGTTTGTCGAAGATTCACAACTAGCTGACATATTAGTGAACTGTACTACACCGTCACAATACTACTACCAAATTACTTATACTTTTTCCATATCATTCTCTGGTTATCTGCTACAAATTTTAGTGGACAGGTTTATGAAGGGTTTGACAAATGGGGATATAATTGTTCCCAAGTCTTTCCGAATTTCTTTTCTGAGAGTGTGGGTACCAGTTATGGCATGTCATATTTGTAATATGTTTGGTAGCTATGGGACTCTCTGTCTGGAATATTCTGAAAGATTTGTTGAGGATGTTACTAAAGTGGTAGGGACCCTTGCTCTTGATGACCAGAAAGCACTATTTATGTTTTGGACAAACTGTTTTTCTTCTCACAAATATCATGACACCCGGCTGAAGGAAGCTTTTCAATGGTGGATTGATGCAATATGGTTAGCAGTGACGAGTGTAAATAAAAGCAGTCTCGGGACTGAGTGATGGGTAATGAAGAATTAAACGTGAAAAAATTTTGGTATTTGGTTTCTAGTTAGATTGTTGCAGGACTGATTAATGAAATACGTTACCATTGGAGGGCTTGCCAACTGAAATTTGGTAAAACAAACTTGGAGATGCATATTAACCATGCAGAGTCTTTAAGAAACATTGGGACTCAGTGTTAGCAATATGACTCATTTTAGAAGTATTATTAATATGGTGGTTTACTTGGACTAAGATGCTGTATCTTTTGACATTTCCAAAATAATATTAAAACTTGTAAAAGTTGATTGGTGATCGTATGCCCCACCAAGTTATCTGGTAGTTTGGTGCTACCAACAACAAAAGTTTAAAAACAATTATGTATCCTTTCCATTCCATTGATTGAATTTCATGTCTTATTTAAAATTTTATTTTCATTACTGATTTATTGTATTTGTAATATAGGTTCACATACAGTATATGTTTTATGAACTTTATCAAATTCAAAACTTAATTACAATATCCTGCTGGTATAGGGTTTGCATAAATATTTTCTGATTATTCAATTTAAAAAATGTATTCTATTTGCAAGTGTGTTGCCTACAGAGAGAGTCTTTGAATGAGTTTTAAAATTATAATGGAACAAAGATAATGATTACCCCACATTTGTTTTCTTTAAAGATAGATTGAAACTGGCTCTTATTAATTCTTATATCAGCACACAGTCAGTATATAATTCGATTGGTACTTGGACTTATTGTTTATTCTCAGTTTATCTACTTTGGATAAGATTCTGAGTGTTGAACTTGATCCTTCTTACTTTTGTTACCTTGATTTGTGTTTCTAATATAGTTCTGTTAAAAAGAGGGGTGGTTGCTGAAACCAAAAAGGTCTTTAGAATATGATATCATCGTTATCTCAGATATATTGGAAAATCCAGCTGGATTAGTTACATAAGGATGTAAGTAATCAACCTTTGGGCTTTTTTCCTTAAGTTGCAACTAAATTTGTTGCAAATGAAATTTTTTAGTGTAGAGAAACTATAAGGGCAATGCTCGAATCTTGTTAATGCTTTATGGGCCTCATGACATTTATTTTAAGGTAGGAACAATAAACCACCTCTGAGTTTAGAAAAAATCAGTGAATCTGTTGCATAGAATGCCTAGTTGACAATGGTTTGCTATTCCATATTCTGATGGTGTTATTTGTTACTAGTTACTACCAATTGGCAAACTTGCTTTTGTTCATTAAATACGACCTATTTTAAGTTTACTCTCATTATCCATTATGTGTAGATACTTTAGTTCATATGCTTTAAGTTGAATCGTTTATGACCATCACCGAGGACTTTTATTTCTTAACTTGCCTTTTGTTCAGTAGATTACACGTGTCCATTTTGGTGGGAATAAACAGTCATTTAATATTATCATAATTAAATTTGACCCCTTTGTTATGAGGCTCCCTACCAATACAAAGCATAGAAGTGGAAATCATGAATAAATTGTGATTATTTTCTGACCAGTCATGTCTGAAAGGACGTAACAGTGTCATAATTAACTAGAGAGGAATTTAAACAGTTCCAACTATGCAACAAAATGACAATTAAAACAAATAAAACAAATAATGCAACTACAGATAGGAAATATTATATTTATCTTGGAAAACTTTTTCGGGAAAAAAACCCAACAACAACAACAATACTTTGACATATTATCTAACAAAAAGATTACGATATACAAGAGATTTCACTTATATTAAATGAGATCTTCACCCTTGATCAAATCTGACAGCTTGCACTTTCAGAGAACCTCTTCTCAATGCAATATGCATTTCAAAGAACCTAGTCTCAATGCAAAATGAATTCTTAGAGAACCTATCATCAATACACCTATAAGTTGTTCTCAACCTGTGATGAATTCAGCATGTACCCATTCTAAAAAACCTGCATACAACAACATGCACCCTGTAACGTCCCCTTTTTGACACTCATGATGAGTATGGGTTCCACTTCTCTAATCCAAAGCTGTTTAGAGAGTGAACTATCAACATAGGAGTACCAGGAAGTTAGAACTGTAGTTATTGTCATTTAGGGGAAGTTGATTAATGGAATAAGGTGGCTGACTTGGTCTCGCACCTAGCAGTTATCAATTCAGTTTATGTTCATTTTGGGTTTTCCATCGATTTAGAGATGGTTTTGTTAGTTAAATATATTTTCAAGTTTGTTTTTCTGTGTGCATTCAGTTGAGATTTTTACAAAACCATACATAGCCAAAAACATGTCACAACAACATTCAACACCAACTACCTCTACCTACTACAATACCTGACACCTCGCTATAAAATACTTGAATTGAAAAGTGTCCAATCCTCTTATCCTCATCAAGACGCCCAGCCAGAGAGAACACAAGAAAATGATAGTTTTGTGGGACGTGGCTGTGGTTTTGGAGGGAGTCAATACAGTGGGTCTCCAATTATTAAAACTTGAAGTAAAAAGTGTCCAATCATTTTCTCCTCGTCAAGATGCCCAGCCAGAAAGAACACAAGAAGATGATAGTTTTGTGGGATGTGGCAGTGGTTTTGGAGGGATTCAATTGGTATTTCAGGAGGGAGTCGATACAGTGGGTCTGGAAGTGGATATGGCAGTATTAGAGGCAGCTATGGTAGTTCTAGATGGGGCTACGACAGTTCTGGATGCAGGTATGGCTCTTATGGCGGTTTTGGAGGGGAAGTACTGGAGGCGGCTATGGTAGATCTGGAGGTGGAGGTATTTATGCAAAATGTGTATGCACAGTAGCTTTTGTTTAGATACCACTACCTAGTTATGGAAGTCACATTGATTTCTTTTCTGTCAATCGTAACTTTGTTATTGTGTTTGCTTAAACCACCGAATTCGTCATCTCCATCTTCATATGTTGTATCTTGGAAGTTTGTGTTATCATTATTTATCTTATGAAAGATGGAAGTCTACCATGATGAATAACAAAGTGAACAGGGTCAATCTTCTTTCATGATAGATAAATGAGGACCTTCTAATTTAATTTCTTTAAAGTCAACTTGTTAGGTGTGAGTCTCTACTAAATTGGGACTTTGTTCTTTCTATTTTGAGTTATAGAACCGTCGAAGTATGGGAGTGGGATGTATTAAATAATGCTCATAATATTTGCAACTATGGTTCTTCACCGATGATGGATTTGGCATTAGTATTTAGGGTTTCATTCTAAATTTGTATATAGAATGTTGATTAGCCTTTGTGAAATGCGGTAATAGTTAGTTGATTCTATTACTCATACTCTATGTTTCCAAGTTGCTACGAATATTAAATATTTTCTATCTAATCTTATACAACGGTTTTCTACTTCATCTCCATTAACCCACTTGCAAGTGGACTATGTTATTTTATGAAATACATAGAGTATATTCCCCATCAACTAATAGTGGGTGTAGGTTCATGTGTGTGGCTGTCTAGGAATTTTAGAGATTAGGTTATACTTACCTAAGATTTGGATTAAGCTTGTACATGTCAATAACATGTAATGATTTAGAGAGTAAACTATCTCAATAATTTGCAAGTATGTTAATGATTCTAATTTCAAAAACCAAGGACTTATCTTTCTACCCCTATTTTAAGGTGGAAGGGTTTGCTAACAGTTAGCAATATATAGCTAGTTTGTAAAATAAATATGCATTGGAGGTCATTTCCCTATCATGATGTTGTCATATTAGAACTTGTCCATAACTTATTGACTTGGGTTCTCCATTCGTGATATTACTTGACATTCCTTGAATGATATCATAACATATTGCAAGTGTGATAGTTGATATCACTAAATCTTTCTATGGTATGACATTATCATGCAAGTAGGAGTATATTCCACATGGTGGGTAAGAATGATTGTGATATTGTGTAAGTCTAACTTAGCAATGATACACATATTTTAGGATTATTGCCTTAACCTTGAGAATATCTAAATGGTTATGGATCTCTATGTACATGATTGATAACTTTTCAAGATGGGGAATTATTAGACATAATAATGCTAGTCGACCAAACATGAGGAGCTAGACATATGTCCTGAATATTATTATATCCTTACATAATATTTTGTGATTACAATTAAACAATGGTATCTGGGGAAGGCATCATTATATTACCTTGTGTTGAGAATCTTCCTTTGAGTTCTTTATATGTTGACTATATTACGATGGTTAGTATTGTAACTAGTTAAACCATAAATACTACTTGGTTTATAATGAAAGCAAGTTAGTAAGTATGGTTGTATGTCTTTCAAAGTTCAGATGTTTATTATATGGCCCTGTTGAGGCTTGTTGTGTTCTGTCAAGAAGGATGTCTTAATAGAATAAGATTATGATACTTGATCTCAATGAATCATTTTTGTAGTAGGTCAGCGTTGAGAGCCATATAGGGACCTTTGTATAATGATTGCATTGTGAAGGTGTTATGTTTGTTGATGTCATGTACTCTATTATGACCGGATCTATTTTATATTGATAATGTTGTCATGCATATTTCTATGTATGGTTATAATTAGGGCAATGTTAGAAGTGTTGTGGATGTATGTGCATGTCAAGCATAAACTCTAATAGATTAAATGACATAAGTGTATATGTCATTGCTCCTTCAAAATGTTGCAATTGTAGGTGACTCTAGTCTCAATATTTTAGATTATGTAATTGAATGTTCTTCATATTATAACATATGTAGTGATTGATGAGGAGCATGCTACTATTTCTTAAATTCTATGAGTAGTGCAATGCTTAAAAATGGATAGTTGTTTTGGATAGTTAAACACCCTGATTTCCTTTCTTGGTGATAATTTGCATGGGGACAATACATTGAATTATTATATATGATTATGTAGCTCTCTTCTAGTGTGATTTGTGAGGTCTCTATATGGAATAGAACAAGAGGTTATAATATACCCTAGTTATAATCAACATTATGTATTATGTACTTAGTCTCAAAGTGATGACTTCTTGATCTATGGGGCAAGTGATAGATATATGTATGGTGTAATCATTAAAATATTGAATGCGGCTTGATATCCTAGCTATTGTCCTTGGTATGACTCTGGTATTGTTCATGTTTAAGCCAGTTGATTAAATTGGAAGCATGGTCATGTTTCCCTACATACTAGTTAGCCTTATTTGATTGTTGGGGATCATTTAGAGAAACCTTGTTAGGATATGGGATAGAATCCAAGAATTTGGAATGTTGCTATTAATCATTGAACTTGTGTGTTGTGGTTTGTTATGGGAATAGGTATTGGTAAATGGCAGTTTGTTATATTGTTGGGATTTAATTCTTTTGATGGATTTCCTGCTATAGAATTCAATCGATTTCACTTCTAAGTCAAAATTTATTTGAGGGAATTAGGAAACTTTAGGTGTAAGAACTTATGTTTATTTTCCCTAGGAGATTAAAGTGAGGAGAACATGTGACTTTGATCCTGTTTGGAAGTAGGTATGTAGGTAGTTCTTGGGTGAAGGATGCCCCTAGACCTCAAGTCGATAGGGGAGGGGTTTAGGGAATGACTCTGAGGTATGGGGTGTTCCTAAACTTGATCAACCTTCGCTCTTCGGTTTGTTTCAGCTTGAGGTTGAAACTGCATCAAATGGCTATGAGCTCACCTTCCAATTAGTAAGTACCATTAAATAGGCCTAAGCCAATAAAAAGGCACTCTATTAGTAGTAAGCTCATATACTCTAAGGTTGTTGCGTCATGTTCTCTAAATCTACCCCAATCTTGGATGGACTTTTAGAATTGTCATTTTCATGATTTGTCTCTAATGTGCATGAACGAAAGTGACTTTAGACTTGTCTAATATTTCTATTGTGGGTTTGACTTATGTATAATGCATACTTTGTTTCCAAGTGATAACTGAATGTATGGAATGACTATTGATATTACTTTGTGTTTGAATATGTTTGTGCATATTTGACAAGATAGAATCCAGCTCATGTGGGTCCAATATGTTTATTGAGTTTTGACTTGTAATTTAGACCCCTAGACATATAAGACCTTGTGTATTAGTTTATGGACCTCTATGTGGCATGTAAACAAGTCATCCTAACCAATGTTGGTGAATCTAAGTGTGATATCCTGATTGTGTTTCCCTTGGCTATAAGATGACCCCACATGTCAGAACTGAGTTTGATATAGGTGCAGATAGATAGTTGTCACTAGTATCATGCAGGTGACAAATACCAGGTGCTATCTACCATATCTTAGGATGAGCCAGTTGTCACCAATAGCATAGAGGTGACAGATGTCAGGAGCCATCTAGGTTATGATATAGGTGTGGTTTAGCTGGTTGTCACCAGTACTGTGCAGGTGACAGATACCAGGTGCTATTTGTCGTATATTAGGGTTAGCTGGCTATCACCAGTAGCATAGAGGTGATGGATGCCAGGAGCTACCCAATGGTATGATAGGGCTTAGCCAACTTTCACTAGTACCATGTAGGTGATAGATGTTAGGAGCTACCCTATACTAGGTTGGACTAACTTTTTCCAGTGGCATGAAGGCGATAGATGTCAGGATCTACTGACTTGATTGGTTTAGCGGGCTATGGAAGTCTTATTAATGGCCACATGTGATGTATGCTATTACCCTTTCTCCTTAGCTAGTGATGACATCAAGTTGTATGGGATGCTTTCTTGTCATCACAGTTGGTTGGGAATCAAGAAAGAGGATGGGATCCATGGTGTAGTATGGGATGCACTGATATTCCTTTTTCTTGATAGGAGACCTAGATTTATGAGCTTATGTGTTAGTGCACTAGGTAATGGGAAGATGTATGTAGTAGGTTGCATGTACTTCCTCTTACTAGTTGGTCACTATGTATGTGTGAGTCAATCCATGTGTGCATCTATATTAAGGACCTTATGTATCATGTGTTGTTGCACTCAAGCCCTTGCCAGTGATGACCACAAGTAGTATGGGATGCTTGCTTGTCATCATAGTTGGCTATAAATTAGGAAAAATGAGGGAACCCATGGTGTGCCATTAGATACACCAACTTTCCTATTTCTAGTTGGGATATAATTGAGGACTTACAAGCTAGTGAATCAGGCAAAGGGGGAAATGCTTGCAATATGGTTGCAACCTTTCCTTTTGCTACCTAGTCACAATGTGTACCCATGATGTGCATATGATCCATTCACCTTGTGTATATATGTTTCTTGCATGAGCTAATCACATTGTGTATATGTGAATTAGTCAAATTGTGTATGTGTGATACCTACACAAGCTATTCACATTGTGTATATGTGATATAGGTGTGAATTAATCACACTATTTATATGTGTTGTATGCATGAGATAGTCACTCTATGTGTATATGACGCATGCATGAATTATTCTCCCTGTGTATATGTGATGTATGCATGAGATAGTCACTCTGGGTGAATGTGACACATGCATGAGTTATTCACTTTGTGTATGTGGTATGCAGGAGCTAATCACATTGTGTATATGTGACATATAGATGAGTTGTTCACTTTGTGTAGGGTAAGTGCAAGAAGATGGGGCACCAAAAAGGGGTCTTAGGTGGCCACTTTTTTCTGAAATTAGGAAATGCTGGCCTTGGATGAGAAATTGAGCATAGTTACACTCAAAATTTGGAGATGCAACCAAAATAATGTTCGTAGTGCTCTGAGTCTACTTTCTAAACTACTATTTTTTTTTTAAATGGTATAGATTAAGGGGTTCAAAAGAGGGAGCCACAAAAATTAGTGTTGTTTTTGTCAGAAAAACATAACATAGCATGTTTTGTGGCTCCCTCAAAAGGTTAACTTTTTTTTGGTATTTTTAAAATCGCTTCTGTGAGAAATTAGCTAATAACATGTAGTTTATGCCTAATTTTTCTGATAGTTTTTTGATGAATATTTGATTTTTTACTAATTTTCAAAGTGGACACATCCTAAAAAATAGAATTTAGCCTTGCTACCCCTATAAATTTTGAAAACTAATTGAAAATTATTTTTTTTAATATGTGTAGAATGGAGTCTAGTTTCTAAAAATGTAATTTTTTTGAAATTTCAATGAATGGTTAATTTACAATGAAAAAAAGACCAAACACTGGTTTTTGCCCAAAAACGGACACACAAACAAAAGAAATTAAAGATGAAAGGCTTAACATTGTCAAAATGTGAAAAAAATTACATCATTAAATAGCTAAGAGAAAGCCTAACATTACCTAGGTGTTTGATTTGTTCAACCTTGAAACACGTGCAAATCTGAGGGTTAGCATGAACGAAATTATGTGAAATCCTATAGAATTTGCAAAAACACGTTTGTGAACGTTGGGAAGACATTCCAAGCCTTTGGGTTGGAAATCCAAAGCAAATCCCAATCCTAAGGCTTGGGATTCCCAAAGAAAAATATAACATGCTCGCGTTATGTTTTGTTTTGCACTCTTTCCTTTTTCACAAAAGTTTGCCCGATGTTTGTCATGTTCGACATAATGCAAGCACATTATAATGTGCTCGCGTTATGTCTCCCTTGGAATGTTTTATGTTCAAGGTTATTTAGCATGTATGTATGTATGTATGTATGCCTATATGTATGTATGTATACTTATATGTAGGTATGTATGTATATATGTATGCCTATATGTATGTATGTATGTATAGTGTCGAGGGTAAAGGAGGGTAGAGATGGGGGTGAGGCAGATAGGGGAGGAAAGGGGTGGATAAGGGTTGAGGGTTTAAGGGTCAAGGGTTTAGAGTTTAAGGGTTGAGGGTTTAAGGGTCAAGGGTTTAGGGTTTAAGGGTTGAGGGTTTAAGGGTCAAGGGTTTAGGGTTTAAGGGTTGAGGGTTTAAGGGTCAAGGGTTTAGGGTTTAAGGGTTGAGGGTTTAAGGTCAATAGGGATTAGGGTTTAGGGATAGGATTTAGAGTTTAGGGATAAGGGATTAGGGTTTAGGACCTTGAGGGATTAGTGTTTAGGGTTGAGGCTTTAGGGATAGTGTTTAGGGTTGAGGGATTAGGGTTAAGGTAGAGTGTTGAGGATAGACGGATTAGGGATAAGGGATTAGGGTTGATGGTTTAGGGTTGAGGGATTAGGGTTGATGGTTTAGGGTTGAGGGATTAGGGTTTAGGGTTGCGGGATTAGGGATAAGGGATTAGGGTTTAAGGTATAGTGTTGAGGGTTGATGGTTTAGGAATAGGGATAGCGTTTAGGGTTTAGGTTTGATGGATGTAAGAGTTTAGGGTTTAGGGATAAGGAATTAGGGTTGAGGGTTGAGGGATTAAGGTTTAGGGTTGAGGGATTAAGGTTTAAGGTTGAGGGTTGAGGGTTTAGGGATAGGGTTTAGAGTTTAGGGATAAGGGATTAGGGTTTAGGACCTTGAGGGATTAGGGTTTAGGGTAGATGGATTAGGGATAGGGTTTAGGGTTGAAGGTTTAGGGTTTTGGGATAAGGGATTAGGGATAAGGCCTTTCTTTGAAGAACCCTGGACAATATGGACCCTCTCATCTAGAAAAGCACATGACAGTGAACTCTGCCCCACCTTTCAAATCAGATAAACCTTTTTATTCAATGAAAATGAAGTCACGGAATGTAAACCAACCATGCATACTAGTAAGATCAAATTCTCTGCCTTCTATTCTTATTACTCTTACTTTATTAAGAGAAGAGTGTCAAAAAGAATGGGTTTAACAAGATAACATAAGGCAAAGCAATTTTGTTATTACATTTTTGTGAGGGATCTCTAATAGTCTAATATAATGCAGTCTTCTATAATATGAACATTTGCATTTGTGTGAATGCTAAGCTTTAATAGTAGTGTATTAAATCAAAGCAATCAACTATTTATTGGGTTAAAATAACTTAGTTTTTGTAATGGTTTGGGAATGCAGGAGTTGCCAAAAATAGGTGAATGTCCTCTACAATTACCAAGAGAAAAAAGTTTAGTAGTTCTTGTGGATAGATCCAGTAAACAATGGGAGCTTATTTGCCTATTTCATAATAATAGACCTGCCCTAAGTGCGGGGTGGGCATATTTTGTACGTCATAATAATATCAAGGGAGGAGACGTTTGCATCTTTGAGCAGGTGGATAGCAAGAAACATAGATTTATGTTTAGAGTTCATATAGATCGAAAGATAAAATAAGGATCCTTTTGAAAGAGAGGAGGGAAAAGACAGCCCAAGATAAAAGGAGAAAATTATACAAGAAAAGATCTTCATGAGGATTGTAATATTTTGTCTAAAACAAACAAAAATTAGTTAATTAAAAATAGAAAATCAAGAAAGAAACAATACTAAAATGTATATTTACTGATATCTAAAATATATAGTTACTAATATCTATTTTTAAAAGACTGATTGATTTTTATGGCCAAAGTTGTTTATTTTACCTAGTTGATGGTTTTAATTACACCCAAACCTTATACAGTGGGAGTAGATGTGTGCACATTTTTATGGCCCCGATTTAAATTCAAGTAAATAGGTGGACAGAGTATGCTAATCATCTTTTAAAAAAATCTTAATTAAAAAACATTCACTTAATGTTGACCAGGGGTTCTGATTTCAACCATTCATTGCCCACTATGGATGTACCCCAATGCAAAGCTTTTCTCATAATGATCATCCTTCTGATTTCAACTGTTAATTACTCACTGTGGATGTACCAGACGCAAAGCTTTTCTCATAGTGGGTACACCTATTGGCATAATGAACCCCAGATGGGCCAGAAAAAGATGCCATATAATTTGAATATTCACTTCAGCTAGAAAGTTTTACTGATGGAGCTAGAAACTCAAAGAATTGACAGGGCACAATATGGCCCAAGATGTGAGATGCAAGCAAGGATAGCTCATGAATCTAAAGAGTTAAGGTGCACTTGGACCTTTCCTAATTTCAATGGAAGACATTGCTCTTGCTAGTTGATGGTAAATACTACAGTTTTGTAGACTTTATTTTTATTATCCAAGAGAGAAGCATATACCATAGCACCAGTCTTGGATAGTATACCTGGTTTTCATGCCATCTTTTTTTTTTTCAAGACAAATAGGTTCCCATGTGCTAGGGATAGAATTCATTGTAAACAATTTTTAATAGCATTGCATAAAACCTGCCATTGGGTTCTTTATAGTCAATCAAGTCTGATTTGCTAACCTTCTTTACTAATTAGCTAACCCTTGAAAACTCAAAAAATATCCTCATGGAAACCACTTAAAATACACATAATTATAATAAATATCCAGTGTAAAATTCAACTATAAATTACATAAATAAATAAGATCAGAAATTCATCATGTGCTGGAGATTGGAGATTTTGTTGTGTTCATGTACATATCCAAGTCATATTTTAATGTTACGATATTTCAAAGAACAGGGTGCGTGAAAAATATCAATGCTCTTCAGCTTATGAATACCAACATTGATACATATAAAAGATGCCCTTCTTCTAACATAGTATGTAGTTCAAGCCAACCAATGGGCAACAAGTTGCTGAATGAATTGGTTTTTGATGGGAAAAACAACAATGATGTTGAAGCAATGGAAGAAAATCAAAATTAGGGTTGAGGGTTTAGGGTTGAGGGATTAGGGTTTAGGGTTTAGGGTTGAGGGATTAGGGTTTAAGGTATAGTTTTGAGGGTTTAGGGATAGGGTTTAGGGTTGATGGATTAGGGTTTAAGGTACAGTGTCAAGGCTCAAGGTTTTAGGGATAGGTTTTAGTGTTTAAGGTTTAAGGTTTAAGGGTTGAGGGATAGGGTTTAGGGTTTAGGGATAAGGGATTAGGGTTTAAGGTATAGTGTCAAGGGTTGAGGGTTTAGGAATAGGGATAGAATTTAGGGTTTAGGGATGAGGGATTAGGGTTGAGGATTGAGGGAATAGGGTTGAGGGTTAAGGGTTGAGGGATTAAGGTTTCAGGTATAGTGTCGAGGGTTGAGGGTTTAGGGATATGGTTTAGGGTTTAGGGTTGAGGGATTAGGGTTTAAGGTATAGTGTTGAGAGTTGAGGGTTTAGGGTTTAGGGTTGATGAATTAGGGTTTAATGTTGAGGGTTGAGGGTTTAGGGATAGGGTTGATGGTCTAGGGATTAGGGTTAAAGTAGAGTGTCGAGGGTAGAGGGATTAGGGATAGGGTTTAGGGATAGGTTTTAGGATTTAAGTTTTAAGGGTTAAGGGTTGAGGGATAGGGTTTAGGGTTTAGTGATAAGGGATTAAGGTTTAAGGTATAGTGTCGAGGGTTGAGGGTTTAGGAATAGGGATAGTGTTTAGGGTTTAGGGATGAGGGATTAGGGTTGAGGGTTGAGGGATAGGGTTGAGGGTTGAGGGATTAGGGTTTAAGATATAGTGTCGAGGGTTGAGGGATTAGGGTTTAGGGTTTAGGGTTGAGGGATTAGGGTTTAAGGTATAGTGTTGAGGGTTGAGGCTTGAGGCTTGAGGCTTGAGGGTAGAGGGATTAGGGTTTAGAGTGTAGGGTCAAGGGATTAGGGTTTAAGGTATAGTGTTGAGGGTTTATGGATAGGGTTTAGGGTTGAGGGATTAGGGTTTATGGTTGAGGGATTAGGGTTTGACGTTGAGGGTTGAGGGATTACCCTAGTTAAAGTAGAGTGTCGAGGGTTGAGGGTTTAGGAATAGGGATAGCATTTAGGGTTTAGGGATGAGGGATTAGGGTTGAGGGTTAAGGGATTAGGGTTGAGGGTTGGGGGATTAGGGTTTAGGGTTTAGGGATGAGGGATTAGGGTAAAGGGTTGAGGGATTAGGGTTGAGGGTTGGGGGATTAGGGTTTAGGGATAGGGTTTAGGGTTTAGGGTTAAGGGATTAGGGTTAAGGGTTGAGGGTTGGGGGATTAGGGTTTAGGGTTTAGGGATGAGCGATTAGGGTTAAGGGTTGAGTGATTAGGGTTAAGGGTTGGGGGATTAGGGTTTAGGGATAGGGTTTAGGGTTGAGGGATTAGGGTTTAAGGTATAGTATCGAGGGTTGAGGTTTTAGGGATAGGTTTTAGGGTTTAAGGTTTAAGGGTTGAGGGATAGGGTTTAGGGTTTAGGGATAAGGGATTAGGGTTTAACGTATAGTGTCGAGGGTTGAGGGTTTAAGAATAGGGATAGCATTTAGGGTTTAGGGATGAGGAATTAGGGTTGAGGGTTGAGGGTTGAGGGTCAAGGGATTAGGGGTAAGGTAGAGTGTTGAGGATTTAGTGACAAGGTGTAGGGTTTAGTGATAGGGTGTAGGGTTTAGGGTTGAGGGATTAGGTTTTATGGTTGAGGGAATAGGGTTTAAGGTAAATTGTTGAGGCTTTAGGGATAAGGTTTAGGATTTAAGGTTTAAGGGTTGAGGGTTGAGGCTTTAGGGTTTAGGGTTAAGTGAGACCTAGATGGCTAAGGATGGATGGAGAGGTAGACAAGGAGTGACTAAGAGACATAGAGAGGGGAGAGGTAGAGAGGTAGAGAGGTGAGGGGGAGAGATAAGTGAGATATAGAGAGGTGAGAGATAGAACATGAGCTAATGGAACTAGAGGTGAGAGATATTGCAAAGGTGCTATCAAAGGTGAGATAGGCACAAATATTTATGGATCAATCTATAGCAGGACAAAATGCGAGCGCGTTATAATGCACTCACATTTTTTCCTATTATGCAAATGGTAAAAAGGCCTGGACCCCTGTGATCCAGGCCCACATGCTCTATTTTCATGTTTATGCGCATGTTCTGACAAAAAAAAGTGTTTTCATACTGTTGGGAAGTTCACATGCACATTTTGCACATTCTACCACCTTTGCATGATCTTTCCACCACATTTTCTACTTTGCCAACTTGAGGAAATAACATAGTTTTCACATCAAATTTGATATATATATATATCTATTCAAGTTTCAATTTTTGTTGTGTTGCAAAGTTAATTGTGATTGAATTTTAGGAATTTAACATTATAGATTGGTTAATAGTATTGGTGTTACTAATTCTATTTGAGTGTTATTCAATTTAACGTTGAAAATGAAGCAAGTGGTGAAAAACTCAAATTGTTGAGGAGTTTGATGCAAGAAGAAAAAAACACTACATAATTGGGTACTCTCTCCATTCAAATCTCCATTTTTTAGGTATGTCAAGTCTTTACATGCATGTTCTTTACAGTTTCCTTAATTCTATTTGAATTACTTTATCATGCTTTATCATACATGTTTATATCACTTGTATCCAGTATGCATAATAAAAGACTATGTATACATATTTTGTGTCTATATAATAGACTATGTTTTAAATTAGTTCATGGTATGCATAATAAAAGATATCTCAAAGGTCAATATTAATTAAAATAGACACAATCACGATCAAGAAAGTAACCTACAATCTCACATGGTGCCATGTATATTTTCTACACTTGGTCTCTTTAATAATTATGTGTAATAATGAATTAAACAGACCTTAACATACCGTGATGTCAAACTATACAAGAATAAATATTTACAACATATAAATATACAATCCCTTAAGCATAATGAAATACTATTATCTTGTCATATTAACAAGTTAAAATACAAATGAATAGGTGTCAAGATCATACAAGTATGCACATGACATGATGATTTGTATGCACATGACACAACAATATTTAAAATTTCCTAATTGTCCTTTGTTAGCACATGATGGTGGTTACCTTGATCGACTATATACCATTCAATACCCTAAATTATAGAGATTAGTCTAATAATTTTTATGACAGTCCTAGGTATGTCTCCAAATATTCATGTTTCCAAGCTAATGTTCACCTGTTTCCAACTTCTTAGACATGCAAGAAACAATTCTGAGCATTATATTCATCATAAATAAGTCACTTTTAGTCAATAGAAGCCAAAATACATCCATTTGCAATCATGGATTAGTTAAGGACCGCTAGGTGGTAAATTTCTTGACATTGGCAACTTCGCAAATTTGGTGTCTTATCTTGTCCTCCTTGGTTTTCTCCATGGATCTCCATCATTGTCTTCATGAATCGTATAATTCATCATGTATTAGTGGCTTCATCATTCCATAATTATCTTATATTTCCCTTGTAGGATAGCAAACAGGGTTTTTGTGCTATATCTTGCAGAAAACAACTCCAACCCACAATCTAAAAGTTGTTCAGGATACCCTTTTGGGAGTTTTAAAACATATCCAAAATCTAAGGGTGGTTGTTTTGTAATACAAGACCTTAAAATTGACTATCCCACTTGACAAGAGGCCTAATTAGGCTTGTGCAAATAGGTCACTACAAGTTTTTTGATCTCCAGGCTTGTAATCTTCAAAACAAGACTCCAAACATGTCAAATTGGGTCTGCCTCAACCTTTTCAAGCATTACAAACACCTTCCAAAGAGTTTCTCTATAATCCCTAACCATTATGCAACTTAATTGCCTAAAACATGAGTTTTCAGCCTGGAATAATTTGCCTCTAAAATGCACATGATTATCTACTTGAGTTTGGCATTGCCATATTAATAAGCCTTGACTTTAATAATTGTCTCTTGATATCCCTTCTTCACCCTCTACACTAATCCAAAGCATGCCCTAGTGTGATGGCTGCAATAATGCTTTGTATGCTTTGTATGGCTGCAATATATTTTAGTTATTTGTATTAATTCATTTCTTAGGAACTAATATTGGTCTTTTTATCATGCTACAGAAAAATTCTCCATCATGCCGAGGAAATGATCAAGAATTAAACCAACACAGGAAGAGATAGAAGCTAAGAATGTAAAGAAACTAGCGACTATGAGGGAATTTTGTGAGAAGAGGAAATTGGACACGATAAATGAAGACATGCCAATTGAAGAGGAACCGCAACCATCACAAAGAGATATGGTATTGGCAGCACAAAGAGAATGAATGCAAAAACTTCATGCTATGAGAGATTTGAATACCGTAGTTGGAGACACGTCCTCTATCGCAAGTCAACATGTAGGGACACCATCTACAATAGCTCAAGTTAAGAGTACATCATCACTCACATGTGATGAAGGAGGTATGCCATCGTTCCAACCTCAACCTCAAGGTATGTCATCTATTCCATCTTTGATCGAAGGTATGCCATCTAGCCCATCTCATTTAAATATTGTTGAAATTCCTAATGTTGAGATAAATTTACCTATCTTAACACCACCTAGAATTTTGCATAGAAAGCCAAAGTATTTGATTGATATTGATGAGAATATTTTGGCCATTGGAAGGTAAGATTCCAAAACGCACTTGTAGAAGATATGCTCATAAGATTTGGAGATTGTTCTTTGAAAAGTTAAATGAGACCGCAAGATGTCAACTATTCGTTGAAATGATGTGAAGTATAAAGTATAGGTCCATCATGAAGATTCTTGGGTTGAGAACATCAGAGGCTTCAAGTGAAAAATCTATTGTCAAGAATCTTATGAGTGCATATGATAGTGTGGGTAACACATCATGCATAAAAGATAGTAATGCAACATGGCGTGTGATTACATCGACTATAGTAAGTAGTCAAATGAAGAAATCTCGTCTCATTAGAAAGACGAGTCAAGCATTGAGAATTAATAGGAAAAATTTATCAAGAGCTGTTGGAAGGTGCCAAAGAATTGAGGACACCAATGCCAATGAATTATGGGCATTCTCGGGAAGACTACCACGAAAAGATAAACCAATTGTTGAAGCAGTGAGATCACTATTTGAAGAGTTTTGGAAGAATTACACAAGGGTATGTTTGAATCAAAGGGATGTGGTAAGAAGGATAATCGGTAGTCAAAACATTGAGCCACATCCAAAGAATTTTTTGGATATGACTCAAACACAGTTTTTTGGTAAATTTCTAGAGATGTATCCTCAAATTAAAATTTGTCAAAGATAGTTTGAAATGCTAAAACCTTTCTATGTCAAGATAAATCACACACGCACTACTTGTTGTAGATTACATATTGAATTTTCTAACCATTTTGATGTTTATCAGTCTATATGTTTAGATTTGCATACTAATAATGTTTTGCAGGATTGTGGCATACGTGCCCCACCAACATCTTCAAGAGACTTCATATCAAAAAATTTATGTGATAGAGAGGAAGGTCAAATATTCTGCAGGAAATTATGCTTGGATAGCACATGTTAGCATTGTGGTGGCTTGCAACATATGCCAATATGTGAACATATGGAAAGAACACATGTAGTTGGAAATGAACTAGTAGAGTTCAACAAATATAAAACAGTGGCATACAATACAAAAGATGGTAGAGAAGAAAAGAGGTGTGAATTGGTTATTGAAAAGATTCCAGTGTATCAATTTATGGCTATATTTCATGACAGTATAGTGTATGAGTATGCAAGACATGCCCATAGAGCTCGATGGTTGGACTTGCAATTCAAGTTATACAAGGACACGTTTCCAGTTGGTAGAATTGTTTTAGTCATCGACTTTGCAGAGAACTACAGTCTACAACCACAGCGTGAGGTGCAATCACAATACTACAACTCAACACAGGTTTCTATATTTGTGCACATCGCATTCATGCATGCAAATGATAGTACAGAGGATGATAGAAAGATCATAAGGGAGTATCATTTCTATATTAGTGATGATCACACACATTCTACAGATCTCATACAAGGTTACTTTCAGGTGTTCTACAATGATTTGGCTAGAAGGGGCATATCATTCAGTCAGCATATCATATGGCCAGATAACTGTGCATCACAATTCAAGAACTAATGGAATTTCTATTGGTTGAGCAGGAAGCATAATTTTATAGGTGTTCAACATATGTGGATCTTTTGTGAGGCTGGGAATGGAAAGGAGGAGCATGATGGTGCAAGAGCATGTATCAAAAGAGCCATAGAATGAGAAGAGTTAACATATAAAGACAATGCAAAGTTAATAGATGTAAAATCAATCATCGAGTGGTTTAATGCTTCCATGGGTCCAGGTAATGAAGGTAAGTCTTCAGTTCGTAGATTTTTTTGGTTGATAGATGATACTAACATTGCACCATATGAGGACTATTGTACATTGACAGGATCAAGTGAGATGCACTCTTTCAGAAGTTCAATTGCAGGTTCATGGAGTATCCATACGTGAAAGATGGCATGCTTTTATTCTTCATGTACAATTCAAGCCTAGGATGAGTGCGAGTCAAAGGAGTGGGTTGATGAATGGCAGTTAAGTTATCTTAGCCCACTTGACACGTATCGACCCCCGACGACACTAGAACTAACAGAGATGGAATCATCAGTTGACTTTGACCACATATCAGATCTAGTTCAACTAGGTAATATATCCATTTGCATAGTTTTTGAAATTCCTAATGTTATCTTACTTTGTAGTGTTTTTGTAATGTTGACTAATTTCATCTAATTTGCTACACATATCAATGTAGGGCATGTATATGCAGTTATTGCAGATGAAGATAACAAAGGGGGAACAAATTATTACTTGTGTCATTGTGTTGAGGCCAAAAAGAAATTGGAGGCCCCAGTTACAGATAGAGGAAACATCGAATACCCTACAGGCTCAGTGGTTGTTACTGGAACATGGCTTAGAAGGTACCCACATAAGAGTGTTAAAGTTTGGTTGTTTTAAGATTTTGACATGCATCAAAAGATTCTTCATTACTCAAACCTTGTCATGGCATCCAATGTTCATTTGATACAATATCGGGGTAGACCTTCGAACAAGACCTTGTGGAAGGTGCGTGAGTCTGACCATGAGGCAATACTTGACACAATAAAGAGTAGAGCAGACCCAGATCGTTCGTTGGATTAATTTGTAAGTATTCACATTGATTTTGTAAAGTCATGTTACATTGACTTGTAAGTATGCACATTAATTTGTCATGCCTCCAAGAGGGGTCAAAAACTAAAATTTTGTTTTGATAGAATCTAGGTAATCTAGGTAATGTATAAGATATAGGTGTCTCTAGGTGTCTTGGTTTCTAACTAGATAATAGGAGTCTCTACTTGTGTCTTAGGTATATACTATATGTCAACTAGGTAGATAGAGACTAGAAAAAAGGTATTTAATCTAATCTAGGTGTCTTAGGTAGATACTATATCTCAACAACTTGTCTAGAGACTAGAATAAGGTATAATCTAGAATGATCTAGGTGTCTTCTAGGTAGATACTATATATCAACTACCTGTCTAGAGACTAGGATAATGTATAATTTAATCTAGGTGTCTTAGGTAGGTACTATATTTCAACTAGGTTTACCATAATAGGTGTCTTAGGTAGAACTATAATCTAGGTGTCTAGGTGACTTAGGTCTAGACTACGACAAGGTATAAAGACTAGGTGTCTTAGGTCTACTATGTCTATAAAATCTAGATACATACTATACAATAGGTGTCGTAGGTGTCCTACATCTACTAGAATAGATGTATCTTAGGTCTTAGGTGAGGCCACATGAGCTTCCACCTTCACATGGTTGGCCTTGTCAGTATAGAATATTTATATTTCTTGAAGCTAAGGGAAGCTTTTTTTCTTAATAGGAAAACTTTATCGACTTCAGTGTCCTCATGGTGCAGGGGTACCCAGGTTGTCATGCCTCCAAGACGGGTCAAAAAGTGAAATTTTGTTTTGATTGAGTCAATTGTATGTAATAAGGTCTTCTAAGACCATTTCATATGTTTTTGAGTCAGTTTGAGTCATTTGGGGTCAATTTGAGTCTTTGAGTCTTCTTGCAAAAAGTGTCAATGTTGTCAAGTTGCACAAAGCAACTTTTGCATTTTTGGTGTCCTATTCCTGATGCAACCAAACTGACAGTTCCAACACATTTGGATGGGTACATTTAGGCTAGGCATGGTCCTGTTTCATGCCCAAACATGCCGAACCAGTCTGAGCTACATTGTACGGGTTATATCCCTGAAGAGTCTAAAGTGCAAAAAGGCAACAATCTTTGATGAGCTGTTACTCAAAAACCATGTCACTTAGAGACATTCTATCTAAGGAAACATGATCATGTAGGGTCCCTCTACAATAACCTCTCTCAGGTTTTTATATCTCTAAGCGCCCATGGTGAAAGGTTTTCTGCTGCCCCAAAAATTATCAGGAGGAGGCAATGTAAAGTTGCAAAGGGGTGTAACTTTTGTTCTTCTCCTTGTGTGGCCAAATCAATAGTTCCAACACATTCATATGGGTACATTTACTCTAGGCATGGTCCTGTTTCGCACCCAAACATGCCGAAACAGTCTGAGCTACATTGTACCGATGATATCCCTAGAAAGTCTAAAGTGCAAAAAGGTAGCAATCTTTGACGAGCTGTTACTCAGAAATTGTGTCACTTAGAAATATTTCATCTAAGGCAACATGATCATGTAGGATTCCTCTACAATAACCTCTCTCAGTTTTTTATATCTCTGAGGCTTTTTCCCATGGTGAAAGGTTTTCTGCTGCCCCAACAATTGTCAGAAGGATGTAGTGTAAAGTTGCAAAGGGGTGTAACTTTTGTCCTGCTCCTAATGCGACCAAACTGACTATTCCAATGCATCTGGATGGGTACGTTTAGGCTAGGCATGGTCCTATTTTTCACCCAAACATGCTAAAATAGCCTAAGCTACATTGTACCGACGATATCCCTGAAGAGTCCAAAGTGCAAAAAGGCAGTGATCTTTGATGAGTTGTTACTCAGAAACTATGTCACTTAGAGACATTCTGTCTGAGGAAACGTGATCACTTAGGGTCCCTCTACAATAAACTCTCTCATTTTTTTATATCTATGAGATATTTTCTGTGGTGAAAGGTTTTCTGCTGCCCCAAAAATTGTCAGAAGGAGATAGTGTAAAGTTGCAAAGGGGTGTAACTTTCGTCTTGCTCTTGATGCGGCCAAACTGACTATTCCAACATGTCTGAATGGGTACATTTAGGCTAGGCATGGTCCTATTTCACACCCAAACGTGTCGAAACAATCTGAGCTACATTGTATCGGTGATATCCCTGAAGAGTCCAAAGTGCAAAAAGTCAGCAATCTTTGACGAGATGTTACTTAGAAACTGTGCTACTTCAAAACATTATGTCTAATGCAACATGATCACGTAGGGTCCCTCTACAATAACCTCTCTTAGTTTTTATATCTTTGAGGTGTTTGGCCATGGTTAAAGGTTTTCTGCTGCCCCAAAAATTGTCAGAAGGAGATAGTGTAAAGTTGCAAAGGGGTGTAACTTGCATCTTTCTCCTGATGCGACCAAACTAACTATTCCAACATGTATGGATAGGTACGTTTAGGCTAGGTGTGCTCCTTTTTTGCACACAAACATGCCAAAACAGTCTAAGCTACATTGTACCAGCGATATCCTTAAAGAGTCCAAAGTGCAAAAAGGTAGCAATCTTTGACGAGATGTTACTTGGAAACCATGTCACTTAGAGACATTTTGTCTGAGGTAACATAATCATGTAGGGTCCCTCTACAATAACCTCTCTCAGTTTTTTATATCTCTGAGGCGTTTGCCCATGGTGAAAGGTTTTCTGCTGCCCCAAAAATTGTCAAGAGGCAGTGTAAAGTTGCAAAGGGGTGTAACTTTTGTTCTTCTCCTCGTGCGGCCAAACTGATAGTTCCAACGCATATGGATGGGTATGTTTAGGCTAGGCATAGTCTTGTTTCACACCCAAACATGTCGAAATACTCTGAGCTACAAACACTAACTAGTCTTCAATCTTCAAACACTGCAAATACCATGATATCCTACATAAAAACTGATCAATCCTCATGTAGACATGTAGATATTCCTTCAAAAAACTCATATCAATGACCAAAATCTCTAAACATAGCATATAGATCTCATTCTAAAATTTACTAGCCCTCTGCATCATATTACAAGCCCTAAATGATAAAATTCCTTCACAATTTCTCTGCAATGTCCTTGAAAGACACCATTCAATCATCAGTTATTCTTCACTATTATTTTCATGCTACACATCATCACTTAGGTATGTCTCTGTATGTGCTCGAGCTTATGAGAGTTTACCAGAGAGGTCGGTTGAGTTAGGTTGAAGGGCCGATGAACTAATGGCTTAAAGACCCTTTAGTAGGTTGATTTAAGTGATAGTAACCTGTGATTATAAGTCAATATTAAATTAAAACAAAAATGCACTTTACACACAACAAGTAATTGAGGGTTTTAAAGTCTTAAGAAAAGTAGATTCTTTTTAGGGTTTAATGCCCAATATGCAAACCCTAACTATCAATAAGAAAGACTTAAACATTCTAACTTTCATCAAGAGATATCTAGGACATTTCAGAGACCTCAGTGATGCAGAGGCAAATGCTCTCTAAAAACCTAGCATACATTCACAAATGTATGTTTATGCATCATGCACACAATCTTCATACCCTCGGCTTAACAAAATGCTTCCATGCCGATCACTGTAGCACTTGTATCTATCGCAAGATACATTTCCTCTTGTACATGCAAACCTTTACCTGCTGTGCCCGCGACCCATTTGCATCTGTCGCTTCTTCTCTATACTAAACATACAACACATGACCTGTTGGCACCGGTTAACTCCACCATTCCTGTCGGTCGCTCTTTGTATCTGAACTGATGTATGTTTCAACATACAATCTAAACATACAACTTAAAGTTGGACTCCTACCGCATGTATACAAACCAACCCTTGACCGCCATTGACCACCTTGTATGTACCTGAAGCTTTCTCTCTCCCTTGTATCTGTGACAGACTTGTATGCTTACGATGTATGTTTCCCACATACAATTGCGATAGACAAATGTGATATACTCAGAACATGCGATAGCGATATACTCATGGATTGTATATCTCACATATAAAAGCGATATACTCACAATTTGTATGTCTTTTGCAACTCTGCGAATCTTCGCCATTCTGACCCACTATTCACTTCGTGATTTCTCATATTTGTTCCTTCGACGATCATACAGACCTTTCACCCTACCAAAACCTAGCACATGCCCATGCTAGGATCTCTCAATGCATCTCACCTGTAATCTTGCAAACCTAAACAAGAATGAAAAGAGAAACAAAATGAAAATCTAAAACTATATATACAGCCATTCCACCAATTCGAAGAATCTCACCGGTGGAATGGATTAATGATCCATCTCGATTCCAAATAGACAATTGATTGCACAGTGGATTCAAATGCCAGAAAAATACATAATATAGAACTTATTTATTATGCTTCATCAAAAATGCGATTACAGATGTTCTGCTTCTCACTACAACTGACTACAATATGATCTCGACTACTAACTACCATCACTACTGCCTTGCATTCGATCATCTGGGGGTATTTATCTACTTATCCTTAGTAGTACAACAATGTCTCCAAGCGGCTGGGAGGTCTCTCCAAGTGGCTGGGACTCTAACTGCCTAACAACCCTCGAGATTATAGTTTGCCAAGTGTCCCGTGGGACTTACCACATAAACCTAAAAACAACCTAAAAAATAGCATGCATTGGTCAAACAGACCTTATTACATTAAAGGGTCATTTAGGACCTTATTGGAAATAGTAAAATGAACATAAAACAACTAAATGCCTTAAGGAGGCCACTGTGGGTTAGGTGCTCCTGCACCACTCAGGGACATCAGAATAAAGACATTAGAGTATGAAACTTATCATAGGCTTAGGGTTCTAAGACATGAATAACTTCACATTCGAATCAAACTCATGACTCCCCTTGATAAATATAACTCTCCTTGATGATGACATTGAATTATGATTATGAAAGATTGTGTCCTCTCTGACTTCTTATTGCATCAACAAAACCACATCCACCATGAACATGAACCTTGCATCATATCAACCTTCCAAGATAGGCCTTATCATGAAAACTATATTCACAACAAAACCTTGCATGAACAAAACCACATCCACCATGAACATGAACCTTGCATCATATGAACCATGTTTGTCTTGTGCAGCATCAACATGAACTAAGAGACCTTATCATGAAAACCATATTCACAACATCATGCACCTCATGACCATCACCTACCTTGAATCATTGTATCACCTTATCAACATCATGGCATCAACCTTGACATCAATGACAAACAACCTTGACCCTTTAACATCAATGACAAACAATCTACAAATTGCTTTATGGAATTAGAGTCAAATTGGTAAATGTGATGACATGATACATATTAACATGGTGAGATGTAAAATATACATTTATAATATTAACCACATTCTTAAACGGATTGTTGATGACTTATGGAAGCCTATAGCCCCAATGTTATGTTGCATACTCAAATTAGGTAAGACTCAATGTACTCTCATAACCTTGCCTTATATGCAAGAGGAATTACATTTAATAACCACAATGGTCATCAGGTGCTCATAAGCATATGATTTTGACTATCTTATTCAAGACAACAAACATACTCTTTGCATCCCAATATGGTATAATAACAAGAAATTAAGAAATATTTTCAATTGAGCAACTTATAAAGAATATAGATCAGCATACTCATTTGAATATTTTCAATTGAGCAACTCATAAAGAATATGAATATTTTCTATTCAACATGATGATTCATTTTTATTTTAAATACAACTTTTATCTTTTAGTTCCATAATGAGGTTTAGGTGATACTTGAATAACAATAGTTGGCTTATTGGATCAACAAACATCCTATGTAATACAATTGGACTTTAAATATTTGAAGTAACCATCTACAAATATCCATTGAAATGTGGATTTATAATGCAAATATGAACGCCATCAATAATTTTTTTTTATATTAACCAAATATCCATATAGTCATACATCAATATATGTCGATATAGTATAACATATATACAAAATAGCCATATAGGATTACAAGAATTCCATAGAGGCATACAATGTCTCCTATATGCAATACAAAATATATGTCCACAAATGTCATATATGCATACAACAAAGGACCCCAATAAGCATTCATTCCCCTCTATTCGGTGAAGGGAATAGATCATGAGAAACCTTTGATCTTTGGGAGGATGGAGACGTGTATGAGGGTGGTCTACTATGAACCTAAGGGTTACTCCTCCTATTTAGTTCTTCATGGATCTGTAGTTGTTACAATAAAAAGTATAGACATTAATATATAGAAATTACATGTTATAAAAAATGAAACATTTAACAAAATAATCACTTACCGCTACCATATAATCTGTCTCCTTGTTTGCCTTAGTAGTAGGATTAGGTTGTGGTGATGTCATGTCCTATAGAAACCATCTAGATAGAAATTAAACTTCAAATCAATAATCATTTGATTTTTCAAAAATAAACAACTATAACAATGAATGTAATTTGAAATTTACTAATCTGCCTCATACCCCCATCAAAGGCATGGAGCTATGAATCGCAGTGGATACACCATGCTCCATTGCCCTATGAACTTCGGGAGGTGTCTCCACAGCCTGCATCATCTGAAAATAAAACAACATTATTCAATTATGAAACTAGAATAGTGATGCAAATCATAGCTCCTAACATACACACACATTCACCTAAACATGGAAGTACACACAATAAAGCACACTATGATATTCATTGTCACCAATGCATCACTATGATACAACTAGACACATAATACACATAATCACAGTGAAGATTTTGCTCTCTTGGTGATATACTATAGCTCTTTCTTATGCTTACTCAAGTCTCCATTGTTGTTGTGCTCTTTTGGTACATGTTTATGTGAGTTCTTGGAGGATTTTGTGCTCTCTTTCATCTCAAAGAATATAGTAGTATTAAATGAAGGGTACTCATTAGACTTAGGTGGGTTATATGTAGGATCATATATAGGGATGGAAGAAATTGAGCCAATAGGATTGACATAAGTTTGTAGGGGAAAGGGTTAGTGTAGATTTGAAGATTTTGGTTAGGGGTGACTTGTTGCCCCCATAATTAATATTTAAAACCTAGATGATGTTCGAGTCAATCATATGCTATATAAGATGTCATAGGCTGATTCCCCTCTCTGGTGTCATGTCTTGGGGTCTCATTGGTGGTAATTGGATGAGATTATTAGAGAGAATTTGTCAAAGAATAGTGTGGAGGGGATCAAAAAGCTTTGGTAGACATGTATGGAAAATGTGGTAGCATAGACAAGGCAGTGAGCTATTTGAAAAGATGCGTCAAAGAAAAGTGGTCTCATGGTGATGTCCTTGTCTATGCATCTGCTTCTCATGACATTCCATGAGAGCACATTTCTTTGAGGCATTTTTTAAAATTTAACTATATTGTAATTAAAATTTTGTCATCTATCAACATCTAGCTATGAGTTATGCAATGTCTAATAATGCTTTGAGTATGAAAGATGTGCAATGCAATGTAATCAATGATATGAATATAAAATACAAAATCTAGTAAGTACAATTCATTAGTTAAGCTATTTATTTTATTACCTTGGTGAAGCTTTGAACTACATCACAACTGGCAGGTGTTGCCGTGAAATCTCCAAGATTAACCTATTCAACATCCAAAATTAGATATTTGAATATCATTCATATAACAATGCTATTCACATGTAATATTTATAATTGTTTACTAGTTACATACCTCGATAGTAGATGTCATAGTGTAAAATGTAGGTGGACTACTATTAAGAACTACATCAATGCTATGACCCTGAAATTTCATCAAAATAATCAAACTAAAATAGTTAATCTTGCATTTCAAAAATAAAATTTAATAAATTAAATTCAATGAACTTGCTAACATTTGCCTGAGTAGCAAGGCCAACAGTCTCACTCTAGAGGGTATCTACCATTACCATATGCTCAGCTGTAGATGTAGCCTACACACCTGCGTCCTGACTATCCATGGGGTCATAACCATATGTTGACCCACAAGTCTGATAAGTATGGGGTGGAACCCTACTCCTCACACTCTCCCCTGACCCACGCTGTGTTTCAGGACTGGCATGCTCTATGATGCTCTGGGTCAAGGCACTAATGGACTGAAGTGTCTCAACCTCAACACTCTCCTTCACAATGAAAGGGATAGACACATGCTTATGGGCTAGTCTGTTGACTACTCGTCTCCCTGGTCACTGTGGGTCAACACGTGCCCCTAGTCTATCTTGTGTTGACCCCCCACCTCTACCTTGAAACTCCCGCATATCAAAATAGTTTGGCACTTTATTAAGGACAAACTCATAGTAGAGTTTCCTCAAAAAGTATTGCAGGACCTCATTATTGTTGCATGGAGGATGGTCAAAAACCATCCACCACCTCTTCCCAAAATTATCCCTTATCGCTTGATTGTTGCACCAATGGATAGGGAACCTCTTGCATGAAATGGGTGGAGGTTGATTTGTTCATGGGTTTGTGAAAATGAAACACAAGTCCAATTTTGTAATTTGTAACTTTTTTACTTTTTCATACGATAGCTTGTCTGCATAATACTCTCTAAATTCTCTCCTCTTTTCTAACCAACTAGATATTTGCTTGCTAATTGAATCTACATTTGATAACATAGATTCAAGAGATTGAGCAAGCGTGGATCTATGCAAGGTTGAAGTTGAAGGATCTTTCAACCTTGCAATTATGTCTTCAATTTGCCCCATTAGATTTTCTTGTGTTCCAGGGGCATGTCAAGGAATGGATGGAGGAGTTTGTTGTTCGGGTTGTTCTTCGATAGGTATTTCCTATTCAGGTGATTCAGGATTTTATGGATTTTCAGGAGGAGGAGGAGGAGGTGCATTGACATTTCCTGTCAATTAAGGAAATTTACATCAAAAATCAACTTAAACCTACCTATTTAGAAACAAATTCACATAAATAAATAAATAAAACTCACTCCTTTGGCATGCTCGACGTTGTGGCGGCATGTTGGCGATGAATTGGTGAGATTTTGGTGTCAAATTTGGTCTTCAAAAATGTGAACGTGCTCCTTAGGGTTTGCAGGCCGCGGGTGCAAAGAAAACAAAAGGAATGAATGAGCAAAAATGCTCTTTTTTTAATATAGTTAAACATAGTGCGCTTGTGTTATGGCTTAAATTTTTTTGAAAAAAAGTTGGCCACTTTTTGGCCCCCCAACTTTTTGCACCCGCACTGTATATAGGTTGTACCCATGAGATAGTCACACTTGCATGTGTAACCCATGTGAGATATAGTTGCATTGCATACAAGGAATGTATGCTTGAGCATGTCACTATGTGTGAACAAGTAATGTTTGAATAAGCTGGTCACTATGTGGTTTTGTGTGATTTTGTACATTGATGTTGACATTAAACTAACCTTTGACCAGATTGCATTTTGGATCATAATATTGCATATGAATTGAATTGGAATCATTGGAATTACTTAAGAGCTATGATTTAAGAGAGAGATCAAAGATCTCATACCAAAGGAGAGGATGAAGCCTCTCTATTATTGATGTGTGAACTACGGAGCCTTTGATTCCCATGAGGGGATAAAATGGTAGGGCCATTATGAATGAACCCTCAAGGTTTAGGTTTGGGTCTAGGGATGACCTTGACCTTAAGGATCTTACCTTACTCTAATGTGAGTATATGAGTTATGGCATAGTCAAGTTGTTGCCATGACTATGGTTGGTAAGTCTTTGAAGTTGGCACTTCTAAATCTTATAGAAGATGCTAGGATGATTAAGTTAGTACTTGATGTGTAAAAAAAAATATAGTAGAACTTATAGGAACAAGGATTTCCATATTTGCACTCCCAAGCACTTGTATTTATAGGAACAAGGATTTCCAAAATTCATCCATGCAACCCAAGTGCCTTGTAATATGCCTAGGCATATGGTATTATGGTGTATTAAGTAGTATTAAATGAAGGAATAGGGTGCATATGCTTTGTAATCCATCCCACTAGTTAATTAGAATAGAAGTATTTATCCCACATGTATAGTTAAGTGGTAGTAGTAGGTAGTTGAGTATTATATAATGTAGGCAAGAGATTTTGTATGAGATGTGAAAAATATTGTATATATTTGGATCACATATTGAGATATAGTGTACAATGTCTTCCTTCCAATAAGGAACATTGTATCATGTTGCTCTAACTCATGGGTGCATTCTATTTTTGAATTTATTGTAATATTTCTATTATTTTATGTAAGGTTCTTAATATGCCCAATCCATGCAAATGCAAAAGCACAAAAGCATGCAAAGCATATACGTTGCCAAACTCCATCCATGCCACCCATGCACCCTATAAATGTAAACAAAGCATGCATGAAAAGCACCATATTTCAAGAAAAGTAAAAAACAAAGACAAAGCGTGCTTTCAAAGTGAACTTGAAAAACAAGCAAGGAGATACTCTCCTTATATCAATCCCTACAATAAAGAGATGAGCATACTGGAAACTTATCTTTCCAATATTCATCTTGAAAATGTAACCTATATTGCCCTTCCAAGTGGTGAGATAATTATTACAAAGGTTTGCAAAGTGTACAACACTCCTCATGCAACAATGTTGACAATCTGATTTAGATTGGATTGCTAGTTTAATCATGAAGGTTTAAGCATGAATAAACCATGGTTTTTCTAAAAATTGTGATTTATTTGTGAATTTTTGAAAAAAATTACAGTTTATTTGGGATTAAAATGATATTTACAATTTTCCTATAAAATACTTTTTAAAAAAAAAATTAGTCAAAACCTTATTTTTACATTGTAGATTTAGAATTTTCCAACGCAGATTTGGATTTAGTTGAAGAAACCAAACATTGGATTGATTAGGGCACACTCAAAGGCTCTTTCTTTTCAATAAATATTTGTTCCATTTTCATTCAATTAGGGCCTAATTATTGTTTTATGGTGTTGATGCTAAATGGTTTGGAGATTAGTTGAAAGCAATAAAATTATGAAATATGGCATGCACCATGAAGGTCCCTATAGCCTCGAAGGCCTTAATATAGGCTTGGTAGCAAGGGCTTTGCCCCTTGACCCCACCTGATATTGGGACAAGGAACATGCTAGGAGCACTGTATCCCTTGGCCCCAAGGGGGTTGCCACCTCCAAACCTTGCTTTGATTTTAAAAATCAAAAAATATATTTTTTGAGCTGCACTAGATTGAAAAACAAGATTTTTCCTTATTTGGCTTGATAAAAGAAAAAGAAAAATATTTTCCTCAATTTTTATGAAAATTTCAGTGTGTTTTAATTTCTAGATTTTCCCAGTGTTTTTCTCAAGATTAAATCATAGATTATGCTACTATGAAACACAACATGTTCCTAAAGTTCACCTTCAACTCACATTGATATGAAAAGTTGATATCGTTGTTAAACACTAAGATTTTGCCCAAGACTACCATACAACTTTGCACACACCTTCCTTGAACTTGCCTAATAGACAAGTGTCTATTAAGTATCTAAAATGACTCATTATGGAGCTCAAACATACTATCTCTTGTTAGTGCCCTACCATGTGAACTTATGTTATTTTTTGAGTTAGATATATTTTATTACCTGAGTAGATCTTATGCAAGCAAGTCAAGGCCCCTAACTATGATGCTTATTTATAATTATTTGCTTAAGAATTGGATGTTAGCAATTCACATTTGATTGAGGTTGGAATATTAGAGGCTTGCATTTGATGGATAGCTAACATGAATAGGAAGGACACTAAAAGGGGATTCAATAGGGATGCAGGGTGAAATTTGACATCAGATACACAAACTTAAGGAGCACAGTTCATATATCTATCATGTTGCTATAGGAATTATGTCCTACTCAAGCAATTGTGGTTACATGTCCTGATATATACTTGGAAAAAGCAAGAATTCTGGTAAGAAATGAACACTACTTGAAGAGAAATTTGAGAGAGGTGATGGAGATTGATAAACATCGAAAAAATATCAGTAGCATTGAAAGGTTGGAACTAAGCGACTCAAGAAGCCTATCACTTCTTAAAGGTCATTTGCTAAATGACATTATTCATATTTGATGCTAGATAAATTAACATTCATTTAATATTATCATTGAGCATTAGTTAATAATTATTAAGATTGACTTTGTTCTTTACATCTTGTTTAAACTAGTTTATCTATATAAGTAGTCCTTGTTTGTAAGCTTAATCATTTGTCATGATGATGATCCACAATGTTGTGGTATGAAATGTCCATTCATTACAAATTTATTTGCAATTTTTTATGGAAGTCTCTCTTTACTAATACCAAGCTTGTGATACATTTGGATTATAATTCATTGTGATCAAAAAAACTTACGTGAGTAAAGCCTAAGTTATTCAGAAGGCTACACAGACCACTTGACAACAAAAAGAGGCTAATTGAATTAGCTAGACAACTTTAGTGGAAGACTATGCATGGCTGGGAAGCACATCTGATCCTTCCACTTGTTGAGAGTTCCTCCTTTTTTGGCATATTGGAATATTTTTTGAATCTTGCATAAAGATAGCTAGGCCTTCTTGACAAATAGTCATGCTAATCTTATTGATATGTGTATTTGGCACCTTTGTGTACATCTTATTTACAGTGCAATTTGTGTCTCTATAGAGGGGATTATGCACTATACCTTACTATTATCAGGTTTGGTAGTTAGATGGAAATTGTAAATAACATTTGGAACTTAGAATGGAACCCAAAGTTTTCTCACCATGGAAATGCCTTCGATAAGTAGTTGGGTTGTTGAGTAGGTTGCATAGATCATTTTGCAAGAAAAAAAAGTAAAAATGAATGAGTTGTATATCTTTAAAGGGAAAATTGTATACAATCTACAGTGTATGTGGTTTTATCATTTGTAAAACACTATACTTTTCATTAATCTCTATGAGTCATTTTGTTGGTTGGGTATAATTGTCAACAACTTCTCAACTTCAATAGGATAGCTAAAATCTCAAGGAATAGTGGTGCTTTGTCCCATAGAGGTGTGCATTTAGTAGTCCAAGGTTCATGGAGAGACAAAGTTGTATGTTTTTTGTATAGAACATTTTACATGGCATAATGGGTTGTAAATATTTGAAGGGAACACTATGATTTTTGTATAGAAAGTTTTACATGCCATAATGGGTTGTAAATTTTTAAAGGGAACACTGTATTTTTTTGTATAGAAAGTTTCATATGCCATAATGAATTGTAAATTTTTAAAGGGAACGTTGTATACAATTGGGAGTGCATATGATTTTATCATTTTTATCATTCTAACCTAGCTTCCCTTCGTCTTCGTGAGATTGTCTGTCTCACACCTTCTGCTTCCTTCCCATCTCCTGAGGGGGCATCCTATCATCATTAAACTTGTACCAAGGGCAAACTGGGACATGTATCACTATCAGACTATCGATTTCTTTGAAGCAATGCTATAAACTGCATTGCATCAAAGAGGGGCAAAATGTATATGCCTAAAAATGACACAATTCAGTCTAAATAAATATTCTTAATATTTATTCCCTTCTTATTTCTTCTATCAATTAAATAAATATTCTAAGTTTATTTGATTGGTTCATTATCCCATAATTAAACAAAATCAATTTATTTAATTAAATTCCCTAAATTCTTCTAATGTCTCACATAATTAAATAATCCTACATTATTTAATTAATCCAAATTCCTCTATCCTAAGTTCTAGTTCCAAAAATCCACCTCACACTTACACCTCACTTTTCCACCTCACCTTGTCCACCTCATCAGGTTGCACATGTAATTAAATATATTAAATATTTAATTACCTTATTTTCCCTCACCCACATGTCCTATTTCTTCTCAAATCAAAAGTTAGTTAACTAATCAATCAAAAGTGTTAACTAACCAGTCAATTGAGTTAATCCCTCAATCAATTCAGTCAATTCTATAATTCATTCTTCCAACTAACTAATCAAATTTGTTAACTAATCAGTTAATGGAGTTAACTCTCCAATCAATTTTGTCAAATCCCCTCTTTCATGATGGAGGTGGGACACTTGTCATATTTCTACTGGTTGCACATTCCTCAACCATTCTCAGCCGTTGATCTTCATATCTCCTCTCAACCGTTGATTCTCATTCTTCTGAGTCTATAAAAGAAACCTCATCCTCCCATTCTATTCATCCAGGCTTTTGATATTGTTACTCTGCAGAAATTCACCAGCGCGCCTTTGGCACCCTCTTACCATTCACTAGCTTGAGATCACACATTTGCTTTGAAGCTCATCTTCATTGCACGTTTATCATAACAGCCATTTACTATCGACATCCTACACACAGCTAAAGGAGTGCACTCTCTGAGGGCCTACTTCATCAGCAAAAGGACGGTTGTAATAGGTGAACAACAGAAGCCTCGATTTCAGGGAAGGTTTGCTTTGTGTTATTCATTCCTATTTTCGTTCAATCTTTCTTGCTCTCATTTATTCTGTTGATATTTGGGTTTGATATTGTTAATTAGATTAATCCACATTTTACCCTTATAGAAACCTTCACTTCCCAACGAATTGAAGAGTGAATAGTGGAAAATGTGAAGATCTCTGGTAGTACTGGTAGTGAAGGAAGTCGGAGTTTGTTTTGGCCACCCAACAAGGAAGAGAGATAAAGGGATGGAAAAAGAAAAGAAGAGGGGGATGTAGGGGAAATAGGTAGAAGAAAAAAGAGGAGAAGAGAACGTGGGGAAAATGCAGAAGGAGAGTTCAAAGGAGTTAAAAAAATAGCAAAATGTACAAGTATGCAGGAATTTCAATGGTCTTTGTTTTCTTTAGAAAAAGAGCTTTGATATCTTGTAATATTCAATGTGTTCTTCGGTAACCAGGTTACTTTGTAGTAATAAGGATAATGAGGTTTAATAGAGTATTTTTCCCTATGTCTGTACATGATAGGGAAAAAATTTAACCCTCTCTTATAACAATATCTAGCATGCTCTTTGGGGGCGTTTGAAACTGCTACATCTAGTAATACAACACTAATATTAAATTAGTAAGCATTGTAAATGGAAAGAAACTTTATAGGGGTTTTACCCTGTATTGTGGTTAGAGTTTTAAGCAACATTATTTGTATATATATTCAATAATACCCAAAAATTGGGTCAAGCCATTTCAATGACAAAGTTGTCTAGAGGCTATTGACATCATAGGCAAAAACTACTTTGGGTTGATTTGATTTAAGTAGTTTAATTTGGTGATGCAAGATTTTAGTTCAAATTTGGGTATGCGTGTATACTTACACATATATGTATATATATAAAACCATACATATATATACATATATGTTTAAATATATATGTATTGTTATGTATCAGGTTAGAAATCTTGAACAAGATGTGAAAACCAGGAACTTTATGAGAGAGATTTTAAGCTACATAAACTGGAAAATGCAAAGCAAAAGCAAACCAATGATTCTAAGAGATATGCAAATGTTGATGTGACAGAATCTCATTAAGACCTCAAAGATTCATACAAAGAATGGCAAAGTAACTAGACAATACATTCAAGATATTACCAAATATAAGCTAGGTAGTGAGTTTATATAGACCAAGGAGAGGGGAGAAGTGGCAAAACTAATCAATAGGGAGAGGCCACCATACAGGCTAAAGATAGCAAGAGCATCTTCCCAAGATAGCAAATGCCACCTCCCTTGTAGGATTCTGACACCTCAAATCACCCACTCACTAATTAAACTCACTTTATTTAACCTAAACAAGGTAAATAAAAGTGTAAAAAAACCCTAGGAAATAGGGAAATAACTAACCCACTAGGAAAATAAAAACCTATACTAACACCCCCCCTTAAGCATAGCTTAGGTGGGTGAAAAGATGGGTCCTGACAAATAAAGCCTGATGAGGTACCCATGTACAATGAATTCCCCCCAAAGAGAAGAATCCCCCCAAACAAAGTAGAGAGAACACCCCCTCAGAATAGAGAGAGAAAAGAGGACTAAATGACCTCCTGAAGTGGACACCAACCACACCCCTAGCAAAGCTCGTAAATCAAGGAACTTGCCCTTAGTGAAGGGTTTGGTGAAGATGTCTGCAATATGCTCTAATGTCGGGCAGTACCTGAGATCAATGATTTTCTCATGAATCATCTATTGAATGTAGTACATATGGATCTCAATGTGTTTGGTCTGCTGGTGATGGACCAGATTGCAAGAGATCTATATCGCACTCTGGTTGTCACAAAAGATGAATGTAGGCTTCTGAAAGGGAATACCAAACTCCATGAGAACATTTTGAAGCCAAATGGCCTTAGTAGTGGAATTAATTGCTCCTTGATACTCAACCTCTGTAGATGAAAGAGCAATTGAAGACTGCTTCTTGCTTGACCAAGAAACTAGACTGGAACCAAGTGAGAAACAATACCCTGAAGTAGACTTGCGATCCTGAGAATCACCTGCCCAATTTGAATTTGTGTCCTACCAAGTCCATATCCATGCCTGTTGCATAGTGAATCCTATAACTGTGAGTGCCCTGTACATAGTGAAGAATCTACTTAGTTGCTTTCTAGTGTAGCTCATGTGGCTCCTACATGAACCTAGAGACCATGCCCACAACATATGACAAATCAAGCCTCGTGTGAGTCAAATATATGAGACTCCCAACTAATTGGTGATACAAGGTAGCATCCACCAATGGTGATGAACAGTGAGCCTCAATTTTGACCCTAGACAAAAATGGAATCGGTGCAGGCTTACAATCAGTTATACAAAAGCAGGAGAGTAGATCAATTGTGCACTTGGGTTTTGCCATGAAGATACTAGATGAAGACTGAGTGATCTCAATCCCCAAGAAGTGGTGCAGAAGGCCCAAGTTTGACATCAGGAAATGATCATGAAGGGAAGTTTTCACTGCCTTGATGGTGGATGAGGAACTCTCTATAATCAACAAGTCAACATAGAGAATAAAGGAACGTGAGAGTATCATCCTACTGTAGAATATACACATTCAGATCAAAATGGCACTGAGTGAGCCCAATTAACAAAAGGAAAGAGTCCATCTTGGCATACCAAGCTTGAGGTGCCTATTTGAGGCCATAGATAGACTTCTAAAGATGAAAAACAAGTGAAGGATCATGTACGAACCCCTGTGGCTGCTCCATGTAGATCTCCTCTTGAAGGTCACCATGAATAAAAGCACTCTTCATATCCATCTAATGAACTTCCCAATGATTGGTTGTAACAATAGAAAGGACAAGTCGAATGGAGTTCATTTTGGTAACTGGCGCAAAAGTCTCGTAGTAGTCAATCCTAGGAACCTGGGAGAATCCTTTCGCGACCAGGTGAGCCTTATGCTTATCAACCAACCCATCTACAACAAATTTTGTCTGATAGATCCTCTTGCATCGAACAAGTTTCCTTCCCTTAGAAAGGTGATGCAGAGTGGCACAAGGGAAGCAACACACAAAGGTTTACTCTATTGTCCTTTGCCCACTCACCCACTTCAACTAGCCTTCAACCAACCAACCGAAGGCACATACAAGGCATATGAAGGATTTGATGTCCAGACTATTGTCCAACCCCTAAGGCTTCTCCAACACCTTAAGACAGATCAACAAACACCTTCTATGCAGTTGGTTTGATCTCCAACTTCCCAAAACTCTTCAACCTATGCCTTGACTAGTAAGGCTACTAGCCCTCCAAACTAGGTTTTCTCAACAAAACTTGACAAAATCCCAAAGGTCTAGGCAAACAAATGATGGAATTGAACACCCTTTAGGGGACCCTAACAAACCTCCAAATCTCCTGCTCCAACTCTACTCCAGCAATCCAGAACGCCTACTAGGTCTCTAGGCCTAATTGATCAATTTAGGCTAGGTTACAAAGCAAGTGCTCAAAATTGGGTGCATAGTTTAGGGGCAGGAACTTGGAATGACTCTACCATCCCCAAACAACACAAATCCACCATTCATTTGCTTACTCCCTCAAACTTTTGTCATTTACATCATCAAATTGCATAATTTCAGTTAAATACATAGAGATATTTGACCTAGGGCATCACATTAAAAATAGTAAACTATATTTTCTCAAAAAATGCTTTTGGAATCAAGTAGTATACACCCCTAGCCTGCATTTCACCGAGTGGCATGAAATTTCATTGGTGGAAATGCATTCTAGGGCCAAATTTGTGGGACTGCCCTAGAAAACAGGGTTTCTAGACCAGTTTTGAAAGAAAATTCAATAACTTTTGACTCCGACCACTTCAAGACCTCAAACTAGTTGCATTTGAACCCAGACTCTCTAGTTTCAGAAAAAGTACATTAGACCAAGATTTTAGTCCGTACAGTCCGTACACAGCAAGAAAAACAGAAAAGAATAGTCAGTTTTCTTGATTTTTGTGCCCAAATTCCGTACAAAAACTTCCTCCTCCGTGCTGGAGCAATATTTCCTCCATATCAACCTATCCAAGTCAGTTTACAACTTCTACAAATAGTTTTAATAACCAAAATGAAGTTGCAACCGGTCAATGTGTCATTGACACCATTGACAACACTTGACACTATGGAGTTTTTGCATTTTCCAAAGGATGGTGATTTGTTTTTCTTGTCCAATGGAATCAAAACATCCTCCATACTCCCAAAACATGATAAAACACACAAACAATCAAAAAAAAAACTCAAAAACCAACCCTTATACCTTCTAGGCCTAAGTGGCATAACAAGGATCCAAGTGGACTAAGCATGATTGAGGTTTATATGGTCACCTCAATCAGCTTGACCACACAAAAAGGACCATATACTCATGGCTAAAGCCTTATTACAATCAAAACCACAACGTTCAAAAAAAAATTCAAACAAAGTGACTTTAGGAACCAAGATGCTCCTAGGTGCCCTGCACCAAAAGGGGGACTAAATCCCAAGTATTGTTCCTCTCCAAGGAACTGATCTCTTCCTGTATAGCAGCATCCCACTTGGGGACACTGGAAGCTTCTTGAAAAGACTGTGGATCAGAAGCTGAGGCAATGAAGAGATGTGGAGCCTGCTCAAACTATGAACTTATTCTTCTAACATATAAAGGTCACCAAACCAATCACCTACTAACTCCAATGTCTGACGAGCCCAAAGAGGCCCAATAGGAGAATCTAGAGGAAACTCATCACCCTCTGAATGATGACTAGGAGTGGAGGAAGATAATTCCTCATCATCATTGTCTTCATCTGAAGTGGAGGAAGAAGACTACTCATCATGAATAGAAGGATTTAGATCCTTGGAAGAACTATCATCATGCCACAATGTCTCCAAAGTGATGGTGGATGGAGAAGTGGTAGGAGAAGAACTGAAAACATCCTCCTCAAAATGAACACTCCTCTCGATGAACAACTCATGAATGGTGGAGTGGAGAAGCCTGTAGCCTTTGACACCATCTGGCCAAAAAATATTTAAGGATTTCTCTACATATCCATAGCCTTTCTTTTTTCTACTGGAATGTGAGCCCATGCAGGAGAACCAAACACTTGAAAGTGCTTAACTATGGGTTTTTGACCGGTCCAAGATTGAAAAGGAGTGACCCTCTTCACATCTGAGTGAGGAATCTGATTCTGGATGTAACATGTACAGTTGATGACCTCCACCTAGTATTAAGGTGTCATGGACCTAGAGTGAATCATACAATTGGTTATTTCTTTCAAGGATATGTTCTTTTGTTCTACAACACCATTCTATTGTGGGCTGTAGGGAACTATGTGTTGAAGATCAATGCCCTCTGAAACACAAAACTTCTCAAACCTCTGGTTGACATACTTCCCCCCATTATCTGTACGTAGAATCTTGATGGACTTCCCAGACTATTTCTCTGTAAAAGATTTAAAGTCCCTAAAAAGACTCAAATACCTCAAACTTATTTTTGAGAAAATAAACCCATGTGTATTAGGAAAGATCATCAATGAATGTGAGAACATATCGAGCCCTGCTGAAAGAAGGATGTGGAAATGATTCTGCCAAGTCACTATGTACCAACCCCAGAAGCTATGTGGCCCTCCATGCTTTGCCTTTATCAAATTTCTCTTCAGGATGCTTACCAAGAATGCATCCTTGGCAAACACCATTATAAAACTGAATAGAAAGAAACCTTGAAACCATGTGTCTTGTTGACTAAGCTACTGCAAGTAGAAGTAGTTCAAGTGGCCAAACCACTAATGCCACAAACAACTCACCTCATCTGAGTGAGTGAGCAAAGCAAGTGAAGGAGAATCAGGAACAAAGTGAGAAAAATGATAGAGTCTAGACTGATGATCATCTTTTCCCACAGCAACTATAGACCCATTGTGCAACTCATTGATTACCACTTTGTTTGGAGTGAACTCAACTCACTTGCCAAAGCCAGTGTGAGTGATCTGATAGATAGATAGATAGGAGACTAATTGATAAGGATGGAACACAAAGAACATCCTGAAATGCTCCTTCACCCATGTCAACAAACCCTCTCCCATACACTTCAGTAGGAGTGTCATCACCCATTAGTATAGATGCCATGGAACATGGATCCAAAGAGGCAAAACCATCTTGTGTCACCATGTGGTGCGAAGAACTCGTGTCAATGATCCAAGTATCAGGTTGTGAAGCAACAGCAACTAGGGCCTTGCTCTTTCCTTTCCCCTTACTTTTATCTGTCCTTTGAAGATTCCTGAGATGAACTCTATTTGACTAAATCAGGCACCTTGATATTGTTCTTCTCAAGATGTGTCAAGTGATCAATCTACTTCTTAAGACACGTTCATCATGACTACGTTTCTTGCAATAGGCACACTTTCCCTTCTCCTTCTTAGGCTTGTCGTCTTTGTAAGAAGAGGCATGATTAGCTTCTTTGCAAAATTATCAAGAGAAGGCATTATATAATTGGTTCCTAAGGCACTTTTAGTGGTATGAAATGCAGAAAAAAACACAGAATAATTAGGACCAAGCTTGGAAATAATACTTAAGATCAATTGAGAATCTTTCTTCTCAATCCCACATTGTTTCAACTGCAATCTTATGGCCTTTAGCTTAGTGAAGAAGTCATAAATAGTATCAAAACTAGTATGACTTAACCCTATGAGCTCATTTTCTAGTAGCTGTCCTCTAATTTCATCTTATGTACCAAAGAGTTTTTCCAAAGTGGTCCATACATCATTTGGTGTAGAAATAGATTCAATATGGAAAAGCAAATCCAGAGATACATACATACATAGAGTTCCAAAAGCTTCATCTAATTTATTAAACCATTTTTTCTTTTTTGCATCTACAATAGGTTCAGTTTCAAGCCCCATTGTTACTCTATACAACCCTTTCCTCATTTATATAGATTATCATTTAGATTTATAATCAAAGTAGTTGTAGGGCATGAGTATTGGAACTATATTTTGATCCATTTTAGTGCAGAAAAAAAGATTGTTTGTTATAGTTGTGCAGAAAAAGAGAATGCAAAAACTCAAAGAAAACACACAAGACACCCCCCTTTTTTCACTCAATCAAAGAACCCCCCCAAGAAAATATGATTTGGCACTTTATATTTAGTACAATTACAATTACCACCAACAAGAAATGCTATGTGGATTTGATCTCAATGCTTTACAAGTTATCAATCAAATAAGTGTATGTTGAAAGTACAATCCTAGAACCAAACCAAGTGTAACTAATAGGACCACTATGAAGTACTCAAAAAATCATGCACTTTCGATATGAATTAGGGTTTTGTGAAAATGTGTGTGGGTAGTTTGGGAGACTATAACAATGGCAGAGCAGGAGGTTTTGGTGTGGTTGTTGGAGCAGATGGGTTGAATATACGGTCGTAGAGACAAAGAGGTAAAGTGTAGGGCATGGCCAAAGGTAAGGCTAAAGTTGGATATACGAAGGGTGGAGGTCCTTCTGATGTTGGAGAAGGACAAAAAAAATACACTCTCCACTCTGGTTCGACATTGGAATCTCACGATCTGTCAATTTCCCCTCCTCACGAGCTTGCATTTGACCCTTTGGGTCCAATTTAGAAAGAGGTGAATGATGTTGGGAGTGTCCCTGTAAGCCTGGATCAAGATTCCCTGGTGGCATGTAAAAATAGATCCAATCCTTTTCATGTGTGCAGTGCATACTACCTGGAGCATATTCATAGGGATATCCCTAGCCCTTTCCCCTCCAAGCTATTGCCAGATCTGCCTTCTCCCATTGTGGAGCATGCTCATGAAAATGATGAATCAACCTTCTCTATTGGGGACTCAAAGGTGATTTTTTCTAATGAGCCACCAGAGTTGTTTATTTCTGATGACAGTATTAATGTGATTACAGTTGATATTGGGGATCATTCTTTGATTCTGAGATTTTTGAGGAGAGGTCCATCTTTGGATTCAGTTATGGAGTAGGCCAAAGCTTCATGAAGTAACTTGTCTACTCCTATGATTGAACCTTTGGATTGTGGTTTTTTTGTTTACCTTCCAATCTGTTGCAGATTGTTCTTTTGTGGTTCAGAATGGCCCATGGTTTTTTAGGCAATCTGGCCTCTATCTTTCTCTATGGTCCCCCTTTTTTGATCCAGCTACTACCAAGATTACAATGGTTCCTATTTGGATTAGGCTTTACAATCTGCCATTGGTTATGCATAATGTTGATCTCATTAGTAATTTGATCAAGCAAGTGGGTGCCTTTGTCAAGCTTGACTCGGAAGAGGTGGTTTCGACATGAAGGTATTTTAGGGCTTGTGCTATGGTAGACATTTCTAAACCTCTCTTTCATTTGATCTAGATCCAATCTTCTTTCAATTTTTGGACTCAATTTTTAAATTTTGAAGGTCTTCCATTTCGATGTTTCCACTGCAATAAGTTGGGCCACAAAATAGAGGCTTGCACTCTTCAGAGAACGTCTAGCACTAGGCATGTTAGTCTTAAAAAATGGATCAAGAAGGTTGGCTCTTCGGATGCTAATTTTTTTTGGAGAAATCATGGCAAGTTTATGGAGCCTCAACCTATTGTGAAGTCTGATTCTATTCAGCCTCTTGATTCTTCTTTCCCAGAGCATCCTTCGGAGCCTTCTCTTCCTCTCACTTTTCCAATGCTTGATAATATTACTAATATTCCATCAATGGTGGAGGAGGATGGTTTTGAGTTGGAAGGCACTTTTCCTTTCATGGAGGATTTGGATGATGTGAATTCTAAATTTTTTGATAATGATTTTGTGGTGGCTCCCCCTAAAAATTTGGGATCTCTCAGACCATGAGCAGCAAATCTAAACCAAATTGTGGGGCTTCTAAAAAGAAAAAAGGTAGAAAGTCTGAGGTTGAAAAACTTTGTATGGAAGGCAAGGAAGTGGTTGAGGAGGGCTCCCAGTGGACTATGGATGCTCTTCTTTCCCATAGGAGAAGAGTTTAATTTTTCTTTAGTTTTGAGCCTTTAGTGGTTAGATTCTTTTGTAGCTATTTATGTTTGTGGTTTAGTCTCCTCTTTCTTCTCTGGTAGTTCCTTTTAGATTCTCTTCTCCTTCTTGAATCCATTCTTCTCTTTCTTTCCTCCTTTCTTCTTTACTTTCTGCGTGGCAAGTACTATGTAACACGTTTCTTTTATGTATTAATAAAGGGAGTGGGCCCTCACCCCACATCTTATGTATCAAAAAAATCATGCACTTTCAAAAAAAGAATCACCTCGATCTGAGGTCATATGCGAAAGTTATGAGTCTCCAAAGTTCCCAAAATGAGAACTATGTAGTGTCACCTATGAGAATCTGCAATTTCTAGAAAAATAATACACCAAAACCAAAAATCATCTACACCAACATGTAGCATGAAAAATTAGCCCAAATTTAAAAAAATTACACTGAATTAAAAGGTCATGAGCCCAAGTTATCAGCCTATGAAGTTTGCCTTCAAAACTAGACCTACCAATGGAGAGGGAGTGGATTACAAAAAGTCTCATGTTGCCAAGTACAGTGGTTCGCCAAGTATAGATAATTGCTAGATGTAACTGGATGAAGCTAAAAAAAGGAATCCTCTAGTCAAACTAGTCAGGGTTATATTTAGCAAACCACCAAAATTACCACTAAATATAGTGAAATAGTCAAAAAAGTTGTCAAGTATAGAAATCCCTAGATAAACCGGAGTTGGGCTAAATCTAGAGGAGTTTTGGCAGATCTGTTTACAAGGCCAAAGACTCCATAGGCCAAAAGTTGAACTAGTTTTTTTTTAAGGGGGGCAGGGGCTAAAGGCCACACCCACAGCCTCCCCTTAAGGGTCTGCGGACCCAAAGAATGGGCCACACCCTTTAAAGGGTGCTCAATCTCCTTAAAAGAGGTTGAGGCCTTTAAAGAGGCTGAAGGCTCTTTTAATACATCTCTTGAAGCACTTTAAACCAACGCTTCAAAGCACAGGTTTTGGTTATTTTTATTTTTATTTTTGAAATTTTTACAAATTTTTAAATAAAAATGCCTCATATGGTGTGTTGTGAGGCCAAAAATGGCCTTTGGCAAATTTTTTTACCTTTTTGTCTCCTAACAGTGAAATTGGACAAATTTTATATCAAAATTCATCTACGAAGCCTCTTAGACGCAATGGTAGGTCCTTTTGGCCTTAAAATGCTCCAAATGAAAATTGAGTTCCAGATCTGAGAAAGAAACCCTCGTTCCACAACTATGCCATACAATCTCCAAATCAGAAGAAGTGAAAGCTAATCTTGACTTTGTCAAGCCTCCTGGATGCGTTCGAACAACTAGAAATGCTGCCAGTATAACCAGAAATGTTGCAATCACCTAGATCTCACAAAACATGCCTACAAAATAAAGAGGTTAATGGGTCTTGATAAATCCTTTCTGATTTTCCAGATTGTTCAAAAAATGCAAGAAAAGAGCACACAGGATTTTCAAGGTCTCACAAAGAACTCAATCTCTCAATCAAGAATATATGAACTCAAAACTCTCAAAACAAAAGCTCTGATACCATGTTAGAAATCTTGAACAAGATGTGAAAACCAAGAACTTTATGAGAGAGATTCTAAGCTACATAAATTGGAAAATGCAAAGCAAAAGCAAACCAGTGATTTAGAGAGATATGCAAATGTCGATGTGACAGAATTTCATTAAGAGCTCAAAGCTTCATACAAAGAATGGTAGAGTAACTAGACAATACATTCAAGATATTACCAAATACAAGCTAGGTAGTGAGTTTATATAGACTAGGGAGGGGGGAGAGGTGGCAAAAATGACCAATAGGGAGAGGCCACCATACAGGCTAAAGATAGCAAGAGCATCTTCCCAAGATAGAAAATGCCACCTCCCTTGTAGGATGCCGACACCTCAAATCACCCACTCACTAATTAAACTCACTTTATTTAACCTAAGTGTATACGCCTAAAAATGACACAAATCATCCTAAATAAATATTCTAAATATTTATTCCCTTCTTCTATTAATTAAATAAATATTCCAAATTTATTTAATCAATTCACTATCTCACAATTAAATAAATTCTATTTATTTAATTAAAATTCTTCTAAAGTCCTTCACAATTAAATAATTATAAATTATTTAATTAAGCCTAATTCCTCTATCCTAAAGTTCTAAATTCAAAATTCCATGTCACCTTTCCACCTCACCTTGTCCACCTCACCAGGTTGCACATGTAATTAAATATATTTAATATTTAATTATCTTATTTTCCCTCACCCACATGGCCTATTTCTTCTCCAATCAGAGGTCAGTTAACCAATCAATCAAATCTGTTAACTAACCTGTCAGTTGAGTCAAATCCTCAATCAACCCAGTCAGTTCCACAATCCACTCTTCTAACTGATCAATCAATTCTGTTAACAGACCAGTCAATGGAGTTAACTCTCCAATCAGTTTTGTCACATCCCACCTTTCATGATGGAGCTGGGACACTTGTCACGTTTCCACTGGTTGCACATTCCTCAACCATCCTCAACCGTTGATCTTCATATCTTCTCTCAACCATTGATTCCTATTCCTCCGAGTCTATAAATGAAGCTTCATCCCTTCATTCTATTCATCCAGGCTTTTGACATCGTTACTCTGCAGAAATATCACCAGCGCGCCTTTGGCACCCATTTGTCATCCACAAGCTTGAGATCACCATTGTTGCATTGGAGCTCACCTTCATTGCATATCACACTACAGCCGTTCACCATCGACTTCCTCCAACAGCTTTTAAAAGATTGCACTCTCTGAGGGCTCATCTCATCTGCGAAAGGACGATTCGTGATAGGTGAACAACAGAAGTTTCGAAACGGAAGAGGTTTGCTGTGTTTGTTCATTGCTTTGCTTATTTGAATTTTCTTTGTTTCTCTATTCTGTTGATGTTTGGGTCATCTGTTATTCATTTGATTGATGCACTATTTTACCCTCACATTTTTGGCGCCCACCGTGGGGCCGTTGCCCCTTTATTTTACCGTTTTTGAGCTTTTTTGAAAGCAGGTTCCGTACAGACCCCGCAGAGTCACGCACAGGTTCTTTCGGCGCATTTGTTCATTTTTACGGCGCTTTTGAAGACTGTTACGGCGCTTTTGTAAAACTGCGCATTTGTTGACTGTAACGGCGCTTTTATGCACTGTTGCTGCGCTTTTGTTTAAACTGCGCATTTGTCGATTTTTTGCTGCGCTTTCATATAATATTGCTACGCATACATTAGAACGGCGCATCCCTTGTCTGTTACAGCGCTTATGACAACTGTTGCTGCGCACACGTTAAAACGGCGCATCTGTTCATTTTAACTGCGCATATGTTCATTTTTACGGCGCATTCGTTAATGTTGCGCTTCTGTTGATCACTTCTGCGCATCTGATCACTGAAGCTGCGCATTTGTAACTGGCTCAGGTTTTGGTACTTTTCTAGGGTATTTTGGCTAACGCTAACCCTTTTGCAGGTGTTTGCTGGAGCGGTTTTGCAGGTTAGGCTCGGGTTCAGTTACATGTAGTTGCATCTAACTAGCTCACCTTTCATTTTTTTTGGGAAAGAGTAAAATGGCTGTTCATTACAAATCTTCATCTAGTCTTAATTAGGGAGGAAGTAAACTTGTTTATTTCATGCTTGCATTGCAAACAAACTTCCAAGTTATTGCTATCTAAGATTTAAAATTGAACTCACAACTGCATTCTGGAGTTAAAATGAACCATTGCTATATCGTGAGACCTGAATTTCAAAGTTAACAATCTCGTGTAACGTGGACTTAAAATTGAACTCACAACTGCATTCTGGAGTTAAAATGAACCATTGCTATATCGTGAGACCTGAATTTCAAAGTTAACAATCTCGCGCAACGTGGATTTAAAATTGGACTCACAACTGCTTTCTGGGACTTAAAATTGAACCACTGCAATATTGTCAAAATCACTTCAAAGTTTTGTTTGACTAGCTTAGCCCATTTAGTTTTTATCTTTTTAACTAGGGTGGATTAAATCAGTGTATTCTGTGTTTGCGAATGACAATAGGCTTATGCTCTCCCCTCTTCTGGGTGATCAGAATGCCAGACTTGTCATTCTACTTGTCTAACCTTTAGGAGGGGCCTGCCCTTGGATGCACGCTTGTCCAAGCGGGAACGACCCTGAGTGGTAACAGGCTAACGCCAAGCCCTACCGAGCCACTTAAAATAAATTGTGCTTGAGGTGAAAACCTCCTGCAACGAGTGCTGTTATGTTACACCGACGGCCAACCTCCCCCAAAACCCTCTCAGGCGCAACCCTGTGAGGCTGGGAGACTCCATAACGGAGAGTAGCGCCGCCGCACGTGTAACCACTTGAACGGTTGCCCGAATTACAAACCTCTTGTTTTAGTGGCCCAAATCCCTTATAATCCATTTCTCGCCTAGGATTTTGTACTTGCTTTTGTCCAAAATAGAGTCGAAAAACTACAAAAACAATGAAAAACTACAAAACATTTTTTGTGCTTGCTGTGTTTTCTTGCTAAATTAATTCATAGAATCATATCAGGAAGACTCATTCCAACCAAAAATTACCCAAAAACAGAGAAAAATCCCAAAAATTTGCCCAAAAATACCAGAGCTGCGCATATACCCATTTCTGCGGCGCATATACAGCGACTTGCTGCGCTTTTGTACCGACTTGCTGCGCTTTTGTACTTTCTGCTGCGCATATACTCTGTTCTGCTGCGCTTTTACAGCGACTTGCTGCGCATGTACGCCGACCTGCTGCGCATATACTTTTCTGCTGCGCATTTGCATACTGTTACCGCGCATACATACCTCACCAGAGCGGCGCTTATACTACGACTTACTGCGCATTTACGTATTCTTGCTGCGCATCTATTCCTGCGCATGCGTGACAGTGAGCATAAACCCTATTTTTGAGAAATTTTCGTCAGCTGTTCGGAGTACCCATTTCAGCCTAGTTTCATTTTCCGAGGTCAGAATCAACCTTGCAGTCAGTTTTCATCCATTTCACCCATTTCTCTCTCTTTCGACGGTCGTCCCTGTCACCTTCTGTCCTAGTCACTCTTACCCCAACGTCATTCTGTCCCATACCGATTCGACATAGGTCCTTCTTTAGTGAATTCACGTAAGCCTAGTAGGTCACAGTACCTTTTGCTAGTAGTCTTGTTGAACGCCTAAGCCCTACACAGTGAGACTGGTATCGACTACCCTTGCTAGTGGCTAGAGTCTTGTGTCAACCGTCTTACCTGAAGTCATTGAGCGAGAGAACCCTTTGTCCAAGTCTTGTCCTAGATATCCCATTCATTACAGTCTTAGTCGGCACCTTGCCAAAATTCTCCATCCTGGTCCATTTCATCCCATCCCACCTTGCATGGTTCTTACTCGATCCCAGTACAACAAGCTAACTGAAATGGCCGACTCTTTTGATCACATCGCCCCACCACACGATGATGATGAAGAAATTTCTCGTGAAGAATTAGTGGCACACATGCAAGATAGCAAATTCCAACGCCTAGTGGAGAGAGTACTCCTTGAGGATCCCACCAAATATTTCCATCATCTTGCTAATCTCGGACTCAAACTCCCTGCAGACTTTGACATTAGCTCCATCATGGAAAATGCAGACAATGAACGTGAGAGGGACACAAATGCCACGGTCCCAAATGCACATGAGAAAGGCACAAATGACACAGTCCCCCAAGCTAATGAAAGAGGAAAACAACACATCGATCAAAATGCTCCTATAGCGGATGTGAGACAACAAATTGAGAGTCTAAAGCTAGAAATCTCCAACCTTAAGATCGGCACCAGCTCCAAAAACTACTCCTTGGAGGATATAGCACCGTACCCCTTTGACAAAAATTTGGTCATGAAACCATTCCCCTTCCAGTTCGGAATCCCGAAATTTGACAAATACAAAGGGAAGGGGGACCCCAGAGATCATATCAGGGAATTCACTGCAGCATGTTTAGAAGTAGCTCACAACGAGACCTACTTAATGAGACTATTCCCAAGATCTTTAGGAGGTCAAGCTATGGAGTGGTTCTCGCGTCTTCCACCAGGAATCAAAACTTTTGATGAGCTTGTCAATAAATTCATAACGCACTTCTCTTACAACATAGAACACGAAGTATCTATGCTAGACCTATGCAATACCAAACAAAAGGGTGGTGAGTCTTTCGCAACCTTCTTACAACGATGGAGACAGCTAGCTAGCAAGTGTTCTTACGACATGCCTGAGAAACAACTATTGGAAATGTTTGTCCACAATTTGAACCCCGACCTTAGCTATCAGATTCAGATACAATGCCCTACCTCATTCACCAAAGTCATCGAAATGGGGCTATTCATTGAGAAAGCTATGATCGCTAAAGGGACTCTCAAGCTCTACAAGGACACACCTCCTTCCAATTACACAACTGACAAGTCAAAGTTTTGGACCAAGAACAAGAATGTGGTCAACGATGGAGTAGTGGATGCCAAGGCGGCAGCCCCTAAACAACAACCCATCTTCACTCTTAAGGAAGAAGCAAATCACGGTGCACTCAACAAGCCATCCCCTCGGGAATCTAGACCTTGGTTCAATTCAAATCCAAGGAGAAAATTCACGCCGTTAGGAGAATCTCAAGAGTCCGCTCTCAGGAAATTGTTGGCTAACAATGAAATTTCTCTACCACCAACAAGTGACTATGAGCCCATAGTCAAACCTCCCTATTGGAAGGACACAGACTATTGCGAGTATCACTGAGGAAGGGGGCACACAACCAATAATTGCATCCGTCTTAAGAACGTCATACAGGATATACTGGATCAGAATCAGGGAGGAACACAACAGCATACCTCCAATGAATCTCATGTGGCCTACCGGGACCCTCTCCTAAACCACAACCGGCCGTATAACAACAATCACAACAACGGTCACAATAACAACAATGGTCACACTGGCAACAATCCCAATAGTCATAACAATAATGACAACAATCGCAACAGGCCGAACCAGAACAGTGGGTCGAGTAATGCTAACTATGCAAGCGTTCCCTTTGAGTACACCATTAACTGCATTTCTGAGCACATTCCGCAAGTCAACGTCATATCCCCCAACCAACAACCAGGACCTAACGGAACTGGTTGCAGTATACTCACCCGCAGTGGTAGAGTCACTATCAACAACACTCCTCCCAGGTCGTCGCCATCTTCGTCCAACCCCCGCCCATATAATGTTATCGACCAATTGCAAAAGACTCCGGCTCATATCTCTATATTGGAGCTCCTGCGTCTATCTCCTTCTCATAAGGAGATTCTAGAGAAAGCCTTAGTGGAGACCACTGTCCCCACTAACCTCGCCCAAGAAAAGTTTCAAACCATGGTGGGTAACTTGACATCCTCCCCTTCCATATCATTCACGGAACAAGATGACCTTTCCATGTCCCAACCCCACAACACTCCTCTGCACATTGTCGCATTCGTGCACAGACACCGCATCAAGAGGGTCCTCATTGATGGGGGTGCCGGGTTGAATATTTGCACTTTGAAGCTAGTCCTTGCATTGGGGTTCTCTGAACAGGCAGTGGACCCGCGGAGAAAGATTACCATAAAGGCCTATGACGAGGAGGAACGCACCACAAAGGGCACGGTTGTCCTACCCATTCAAGTGGGACCGGTAATTAAAGATGTGGTGTGCCAAGTCCTTGATCGGGAGCTTGCTTACAACATTCTACTAGGGAGACCATGGATCCATGCCATGAAAGCTGTCCCCTCCACCTACCATCAGTGCATAAAGTTCCCACACGATGGCAAGCAGGTCACCATACATGGCGACCCCGATCCCTACCAGCATTGCAACTCATTCCAAGCCAAACTGGAATGTGTCATTCCCAACAACCGAGCCCATATCTCCCCCACTCCGCCACAAGACCATACTGCTGAAGCTTCCTCTTCACAGCCCAAACCAATGAAAATCACCATAAAAGAAAATGGCGTGGGGGAATACCAGATTGAGCATAGCCTCAACCTTGCAAAAATGCCCTTGTCTCCTCGCTCCTTTGGCCAGCCCAAGCATCAACCCAGGCATTTTCCAAAGCCCTCTGCTCCTCCTACAACTCCCGCAAACCCCTTTGTAAAATGGGGGACCTTATCCGATGAATCAGAGGAGCGAGATCTCTTACAATGGCTCTATGCCGAAGAAGAAAACACATCCCAAGATCCACCCAAACTCCCTACAGAGCTCTATGGGCGAGGTGAAACCATCTTGCATAGGATGGGATATGAAGGACAAGGCCCCATCGGCCTCAGAAAAGAGGGGATCATCGAACCTATACAACCCTCTTCCTCCTCTTCGGCTAGAAACACGACTGGCCTAGGCTACAAGGGTAAAGGTAAAGCCAAAGAAAATGCCTGCCTAGTGGAGACAATTCAAACACTCCAAGTGGATAGTGACGCAGATTCAGATGATTCCAATCAGTATGAATGGGACGAGCTGACAGAACACTCCTACGATGACAAGGAGATTGACACCATCCAAACCCTTAGCCCATATCATGAGAGACAAACGCAACGGGACAGACCACTGGAGTCTGATTTGCCCCTCCCTGAAGTTATGGCTCTCGAGGAAAGTATAGATTCCATTGCGATAAACAACCTGGAAGAAAGTACCACCCAGAACACTACCCCCACCTGTGCTCCTAGTATTTCCATCCACACTATCAACGAATCAGGTCTTTCATCCGACTCCCTTCCCCTCTTACACCCTGAACTTATCGACTGGGACCTGAAAGGGACCCCTCAATTAGATATGTTCCAGAATGATGATGCCTACATTGACTATATGGAACTTCGAGATCACTTACCAAAAGGAGATCATAAAGCCGGCTTCGCTATCGAACTCAATACTGTAGCTTACTTTGGGGAGGGTGCCAAGCCTTCTAGTCGCAAAAATGTAAAGATCAAAAAGGGATCTGACGGTGAAAACCGCCATGCGGCAGTGTCAGATCATAAAAAAGTAAAAAGAAAGGACGTATCTGAAGGTGAAAACCCAACTGTGGCACCTGACGATGGATTGCTTGACACCCTCCCAAGTGACATGTATCAAGAAAAGTCACAGATCGTGGTAGAGCCAACAGAGCCAGTCAACATTGGAACCGAAGAGCAGCCTCAGATAATCCACTTTGCAAAATCTCTCACGCCGCCTGAGAAAACCAAGTTTGTGCCATTCTTTAAAAAGAAGAGAGGCAGCTTTGCTTGGTCATATGCCGACATGCCAGGTTTGGACCCAAACCTGATTCTACATCACTTGCCATTGGATCCAGGGGTGAAGCCCGTAAAGCAAAAACTGAGAAAAATGCATCCCCATATTGCCCTCCTAGTCAAGGAAGAACTCAAGAAATTGTTAGACGTGGGGTTCATCAGGGCCATTGATTACCCCGAATGGATATCAAACATCGTGCCAGTGTCTAAACCAGATGGCAGGGTGTGACTATGCAACGATTTTAGAGACTTAAACAAAGCATGTCGCAAGGATGACTTCCCCTTGCCTAACATCGATATCATAGTCGACCTCACGGCGGGACATACAATGTTGTCACTTATGGATGGATTCTCAGGGTACAACCAGATCAAAATAGCACCAGAGGATCAGCACAAAACCGCTTTCACTTGTCCATGGGGTACCTTTTGCTGGAATGTCATGCCGTTTGGGCTGAAAAATGCAGGTGCTACATATCAGCGGGCCATGACAACTATATTTCACGACATGATGCATGTGACCATGGAAGATTATGTTGACGACATCTTGGCAAAATCACTCACCAGGGACTCACACCTAGACACATTAGAGAAAGTCTTCCAACGGCTAGACCAATTCCAAGTAAAATTGAACCCGAAGAAATGTGTGTTTGGGGTCACATCAGGGAAGCTGCTAGGCTTCATCGTGTCAGCAAACGGCATAGAGGTAGACCCGGCCAAGGTCAAAGCAATCATGGACATGCCTCCGCCCAAAACTCTAACACAGTTGAGATCCTTACAGGGCAAGCTACAGGCCATCCGCAGGTTCATCTCACAGTTGGCCGACAAGTGCCATCCTTTCAGCCATCTCCTACATAAGAACGTTCCATTTAAATGGGATGAGCAGTGCGAAGAGGCATTTAACAAGCTCAAGGAGTACCTCACGAATCCTCCTATACTCATGCCTCCGATCCAAGGAAAACCTTTGATTCTCTACATATCTGCTACACCTACCGCTCTTGGGGCTCTCCTAGCGCAGCAAGACTATGAGAACAAGGAAAGAGTTGTGTACTATATCAGTCGAACCCTAGTGGGCTACGAGTTGCAGTACTCACAGGTGGAACGTTCATGCCTTGCGGTGGTTTTTGCCTCACAAAAACTCTGACACTACATGTTGGCACATCCTGTCAAACTCATTGCCAAGATCGACCCACTAAAATATCTTCTCAGCAAGGCAGCTCTCACAGGACGACTAGCCAAATGGGTTATGCTTCTTAGCGAATATGATATAGAGTATGTGGATAGAAAAGCCATCAAGGGGCAAATCATCGCAGACCAACTAGCTGAGGCACCATTACAGGACACTTCACCAATGCAGTTTGAGTTCCCCGATGAATCTCTATTCACTCTGTCCACATCTCCTTGGAAACTCTACTTCGACGGGTCTTACACCAACCATGGATCGGGGGCAGGTATCTTGTTCATCACTGCCCAAGGCGACACAATTCCAAAGTCCTACAGGTTGTTATTTCCCTGCACTAACAACATAGCAGAGTATGAGGCTTTGGTAATTGGTCTCAAGATGGCCACTGAGTGGAAAATTCAAGCACTACATGTCTATGGTGATTCTCAGCTTGTCATAAACCAGGTCAACGACGAGTATCAGACCAAAGATGAGAAGCTCATCCCATACAAGCGAATGGTCGACGATCTCAAAGAACACTTTGGGACCATCTCGTTTGAGCAAATACCCAGGATAGAGAACAAAGCAGCCGACGCAATGGCGACCATAGCCTCTCTTCTTGAGATACCTGAACAGGAGTCACGGTATGAGTTCCTAGTAGAAACAATTCGACAGCCGGCTTATGATCTCCTTGAAACCCATTCCATCTGCCACCTAGTGGGATCTGATTCACCTTGGTACGGTAAGACCTACACTTACCTCAAGGACAATATCCTTCCTTTGGACCTCTCTTCCAACCAAAAACGAACCTTCATCCGACAAGCCTCCCGTTACACCATTATCGCCAATACCCTTTACCGACGTGGTCTGGATGGTACTTTACTCCGTTGTCTAGAACAGGAAGAATCTATTACTGCCTTGCGAGACGTGCACGAAGGGATCTGCGGAACACACTCCAGCGGTCCTTCCTTAGCTAAGAAACTCATGCGTTTGGGTTATTACTGGCCCAATATGGAAATGGATTCATACCAGTTCGTCAAAAAGTGCAGACAGTGCCAGATACATGGGAACCTGATTCATGCACCTGCTCAGGAGTTGAGACCTCTAACGACACCCTGGCCCTTTTGCCAATGGGGACTAGACCTTGTAGGAAAGATTCATCCGCCTTCTTCCAACGGCCATAAATTCATCATAACCGCTACTGAATACTTCACAAAGTGGATTGAAGCCGTTCCCTTATCAACCGTCACAGGAAAGCAAATTTCCTCTTTCATTCTGAATTACATTATCTGCCGATATGGCATCCCTTCATCCATCATAACGGATAACGGGAGACCTTTCAAAAATCAGGATGTCCAGGAACTTTGTGAGCGTTTCAAGATCCAACATCGCTTCTCCACCCCATATTACCCCCAAGGTAACGGCCAAGCTGAGGCATCAAATAAAACCATTCTGAAAATCCTAAAGAAGACTGTCAATGAAGCTGGTCGCGATTGGCACGTCCAACTCAATCCCGCTCTGTGGGCCTATCGAACCAGCATACGCACTCCCACAGGTGCTACACCTTACGCCCTCGTCTATGGTTCCGAAGCCATCCTTCCCATTGAGGTCGAACTCCCATCCCTTCGGGTGTCGTTGAAAGGTCTCATATCAGACGAAGAGTACAGAGTCTCCCGACTGCAAGAGTTAGAACTGCTAGAGGAACGGCGCCAGAAAGCTTTTGACCATCTCAAAGCCTATCAACAGATGATGTCAAGAAGCTACAACCACAAGGTTAGACCGAGATGCTTCAAAGTTGGGGACCTAGTTCTAAAAGAGAACCCTCGCAACCAGCAGGACAGAGAAAAGAAAGGTAAGTTCGAGCCTAACTGGCTGGGACCCTATGTAATTGTAGCAGCTTATGGATCGGGGGCATATCAGTTGGCCACATCAGAAGGTGAGTTGTTTGATGATCCAATCAACAGCATGCACCTTCGCAGGTTCTATACCTAAGAGAACCCCAATGCAAGGGGGCACAATAAAATCAAAAAAAAATCAAAAGAAAAAAAAAAAAAAAAAAAAAAAAAAATCGTCCTTTGGTGAAAACCTGGCAAACAGGCGCCTTGGATAGGTATCAGGGGGAAAACCTGGCAATCAGGCGTCGTGTTACTTTCTAGCTTCTCGTGCAAATAAAAGCAAGTGATGAAAACCTGGTAAACAGGCGTTACTTGTGACAAACCGCATTCTCCATCTTTGGGAATCCAGTCACCTCGAGCCCATTCTCTCTCTATTTTCCCCATTCGACCCATATCCATCCCACAGTAAACACTTGACAGTTACCTATCATGGCTTGATACTTAGCTTGTGGCCTTGTCAACCAAGGTTTTGTCCCATACCGTCTCCTCGCAGTGAGCCTAGTGTAGTGTCTCTCGTCAGTGTCTATGGTCTGAACCCGTGAACTACGTGGCCTCTGCGCCATCACGTAGGCAAGGCCATTATTCTAATGCGCCCCCGAGGCTTCCATCTCTCCCAAAGTCCCATTTGTCTCCCCTCTTGTCTTCATTCTTGTCGTCTTTCTTCTAGTCCATCCATGGTCCATTAGGGTTTACCCCGAACTACGTTGCCTCTGCGTCGTCACGTAGGCAAGGCCATTTAGCAATGAGCCCCCGAGGCACTAGGTCAGTCCCCTAGGGTCCGTCTTCTCAATAAGGATAGTGCAAATCTTCTCACCAAGCAAACAAATGCGAGTAAGCACCCGCGCTTCAAGCAGACATCTTGACTATGACCATCTTAACCCATCCAATGCAACGCAAATACCCAAGGTCTTCTAAATGATTTTATGAAAATTAAGGCAAGAAATAAACACGTATCAACGCACATATGCTTCTGTAGATTGGAAACTGGGGTTAAGTTACAGAGTCTTGATTTTTGCTATCATACCTTCCTATGCAACTCAAGGATGCCAAAAGCTAGAGATGCTATGATGGGGGCATGATTACTTTCTTTGTTTGCTATTTGGGGATCAAACTTTAGTAATGTGAAGCCTTGTCTTAGGACGTGATCGGCAAAAGATCACCGAGGACATCAAAGGTCTAACATGAACGGGGGCAATCCTTGCTTGTTGAAACGCAAGAGGTACTCAGGTCATCTAGATTCAATTTTGACTAGATGCTTGTCTTAACTTGCTAAATCACAATCCATGTAAGCGATACTCAGGTCATCTCGGTTCAATTATACCTCGATGCTTGTATTCACTTACAATATTTCAGAAAAATACCAAAAACAAAATGCCCAATGATGAAATAAAGCAATCTAAAAGCAAAGCATCCGTCCTATATCCGTACACCCATCCATACAACCCTCATTATTCAAACTATGCAGAGTGACGATATCAAGAAAATTTCTGGCTCCTGACTGCTGAGGTCCCATGACAGATGCCCCTGACTGAGATGGACCTGCTCTGTGAGCCACCCCAGACTGAGTCCTGAAACTCCCTGCCCTCTGGCTCGCCGACACGGCACCATGGTACAAGCCTCGGTAGTACTGTACCTGCTGCTGTGCTCTGGCTAAGTCTGTCTGTGCCTGTGCCAACTGTGTCTGCAACTGGCCTACCTGTGCCTGTGCCTGCTGCACCTGCCCAACCAAAAAGGTACTCGCTGCATCTGTGCCCATGGCAGCTACTACTGTGTCCCTCTCTACTCGGATCAGACGTACCCGAGCATCTGCCATGTCTCGCTCGCGAGTCAAACCAGCGATCACTGCTGCATCTGTATCTCGCATCCTCTCCACTCTCCTCAGCTGTGCCTGCAGCTCCCCCACCTGTCCTCTCAGGCTGGCTATGGTCCTGTCGTGTGCCTCACCCTGCACTGGCCCCTGTGCTGCCCCTGCCTGTCCTAGCCCCTGCTGCTGGGGCACCTGCTGCTGTGGCACCTGCTGCTGTGGTACCTGCTGGGGTGGTGGCATCTGTGCCTGCTGCTGTCCCTCCCCCTGTCCTGGCACTGCCTGCCCAGCCCGGTCTATCCTCCTCCGCTGCCTCGGCCTCTCTGCAGCTCGGCCACCGCGCCCTCGTCCTCCTCTAGCGGCCCTCCGCCCTGGGCCAGCCTCTCCCTCCTCCTCTGAGTCCGCCTCGTCGATACGAGGCACCAGCATACCAGGTCCTGAATATCTCAGAAATGGATGTGCAGTAATCCAGTCCTCATACTCCTGTGTAACCCCAGCATCTGCAATCTCTCGCCTCATATCCCAGGCCACATAAGGCAACTGCCGGAACTCTGCCAGAGCCTCCTCGTAAGAAGCCATCGGCCCCCATCGGACCCTCTCTGCATGTGTCCGTGCAAACATGGCCTGTCCCTGCGGCATGCCCTGTCTCCTGCCGAACTGTCTCAGTACTCGGCCCACCGTCTGCCTCTCCAAGATATGCCGTGTCCGGCCAATCAACCACCTGGTCTGGAAGCAAAAAGGCAGCTCATCTCCCTCATCGTCCCAAGGCTCGCAGTCCAGATATGGTCGCCAGACGACCACATCTATCCCATCCAGCGTGTGCCGCCAATACTCCAGCTTCCCCAGCCTGTGCTGGGAAATCACTCCTGCGTAGCCATAGCTGTACGGCTCTCCCCTCTGCCTAGCAAAGACACATATCGGCCTGGTCACCGCTATGTGCTCCCACAGCCAAAACTGTAGCAGCAGCACCCCAGCCGATAGACTCGTGCTGCGGTGGTACACCACCTGATGCATGTCGTGGTATAGGTGAGCTAGCACGCAAGGTCCCCACGCGTATCGAGTGCCCTCGGTCACCATCCTCTCCATAATCCTGCCCCATCCAATGGGGAACCCGTGCGATCTCCTGTCAGGGCATACAACGCCCGCAATCAGTCCAGCCACGATCCCAGGGAAATAGTCGTAGCAGTCATAGATATCCTGCCAAGGGATGACCTGTCCCACCAGCTCGGGATCGTCGAATACTCGCTGACACTCGGCGAGTCCCGCGTCCCGCTGTGCGTCGTACTCCACCAACTCGCCTACCACGGGCAAGTGCAGTATCCTATAGACGTCCTCCAACGTCACAGTCATCTCTCCAGTAGGGAAGTAGAAGGTCCCGTCCTCGCTGTGGAATCTCTCCACGGCAGCTGTCAGCAGTCCTCGGTTCGCCCGCACCTCGGGCATAAAGCAAACATAATCTAGGCCCATGGCACCAAGCGCCACCCTGTCAGCCTCCGTCAACATATGTCTCTGCAATAGAGGCATAGGGAACGTCTCCCTCGACTGCAATGTCTCTCGTATCTCCTCCTGCAAGCACGCAAAGCAAGGCGTCAGTTTCAAACCGCATATACCATACTCAACATATCTATTGGACTATATCAACTAAACTTAGCATTTCAAATTGATCAAAACAGCACACTACATCTCTTGACTAGATTCCTGCAATCTCGGAGATAGCTCATCGATTCCTGCGTCAAACAGGACGCTAATCAAGTCAGTTTGGCTAAGTAATTTGCCATCCCAAGCAAAAGCGCCACTACAGGTGGTAAATGCGCCATTTCTGGTATATGCGCCGCAACAATCGACGTATGCGCCGCAAAAATACATATGCGCCGCTACATGCCACATATGCGCCGTTCTAACGCATGCGCCGCATAAAGCAACGTATGCGCCGCTAAATTACGGATGCGCCGCAGGAAGTCACATATGCACCGTTTCAGCAAATGCGCTGCCACATTTCACGAATGCGCGGCGCAAATACAAAAGCGTCGCTTAATTACGAAAGCACCGCTAGAGTGCACACATGCGCAGCTTTCACGCATGCGCCGCCGAAACAGGCATATGCGCCGCGAAATCACAAAAGCGCAGCTTCGCGGGGCATATGCGCCGTTCTGCATTTCGACGCATTCATTTCACCTATTTTCTATGAGCATTTATGACACCTAAACTCGACCCTAGGAGAATTTTTTTGAAGCACATACCGGGGGTCCTGCCTCTGCTGGCCGCCCGAATCGTCGGACTCGCTCGAATCGATGCTCCTCGCGTGGAATGTCTGCTGCTCTGGCCGCCATGCTGCTCTAGGTTTGCTCTGAGCTCTCCTTCTCCAATCCAGATCAACCAAGTGTGCAAATGACTATTCTTGTGGACCCAGCTCCTATTTATAGCCTCCAAAACCCTAATGCTGGCTAGGTGATGACTGTGACTACTTCCCGTGTCCGTTTTTTCTCCCGTTTTCTTCCCGCGTCCCTGACCGCGTCCCTTTTCCTCCAACCTATCCTAACCCCTTCCTCGTCGTGAGATCGTCCGTCTCCAAACCTTTCGCCGTTTTTCCCGTCCAATCTCCCGAGGGGGCATCCTATCGTCATTTAACCTACACCAGGGGCAAACTGGGGCATGTATCATCATTCAGACTATCAATTTCTTTGAAGCAACGCTGTAAACTGCATTGCATCAAAGAGGGGCAAAATGTATACGCCTAAAAATGACACAAATCATCCTAAATAAATATTCTAAATATTTATTCCCTTCTTCTATTAATTAAATAAATATTCCAAATTTATTTAATCAATTCACTATCTCACAATTAAATAAATTCTATTTATTTAATTAAAATTCTTCTAAAGTCCTTCACAATTAAATAATTATAAATTATTTAATTAAGCCTAATTCCTCTATCCTAAAGTTCTAAATTCAAAATTCCATGTCACCTTTCCACCTCACCTTGTCCACCTCACCAGGTTGCACATGTAATTAAATATATTTAATATTTAATTATCTTATTTTCCCTCACCCACATGGCCTATTTCTTCTCCAATCAGAGGTCAGTTAACCAATCAATCAAATCTGTTAACTAACCTGTCAGTTGAGTCAAATCCTCAATCAACCCAGTCAGTTCCACAATCCACTCTTCTAACTGATCAATCAATTCTGTTAACAGACCAGTCAATGGAGTTAACTCTCCAATCAGTTTTGTCACATCCCACCTTTCATGATGGAGCTGGGACACTTGTCACGTTTCCACTGGTTGCACATTCCTCAACCATCCTCAACCGTTGATCTTCATATCTTCTCTCAACCATTGATTCCTATTCCTCCGAGTCTATAAATGAAGCTTCATCCCTTCATTCTATTCATCCAGGCTTTTGACATCGTTACTCTGCAGAAATATCACCAGCGCGCCTTTGGCACCCATTTGTCATCCACAAGCTTGAGATCACCATTGTTGCATTGGAGCTCACCTTCATTGCATATCACACTACAGCCGTTCACCATCGACTTCCTCCAACAGCTTTTAAAAGATTGCACTCTCTGAGGGCTCATCTCATCTGCGAAAGGACGATTCGTGATAGGCGAACAACAGAAGTTTCGAAACGGAAGAGGTTTGCTGTGTTTGTTCATTGCTTTGCTTATTTGAATTTTCTTTGTTTCTCTATTCTGTTGATGTTTGGGTCATCTGTTATTCATTTGATTGATGCACTATTTTACCCTCACACTAAGCAAGCTTAATAAAAGTGTAGGAAAAACCTAGGAAATAGGAAAAATAACTAACCCACTAAGAAAATAAAAACCTACACTAACATGTATAAAAGAAAATGAATTGTAGTAAATTGGTTGTTGTATTTTAGACCAATAGAAAATCCTTTTAAACAACAATATAATATAAAAATATTATTGAAACATATATGTTTAATTGTATAGGAGGCTGAAGCATATCAGGTCAAGGGTAGTTTTTGAACAATAGTTATAAGACTGTATCTGGGAGTCGATTTGGGTCATATATGTCAGGCCATAATAGTTTTAAACAACAAATTACTCTTTGCCTTGAATGCCTTAAGAGGTTGTATAACCTTATCATTTAGAATGAATAATAGAGTAGTCTTATTAGCTAAACATATTATGCTTACAAATTTGCCTTGCAAATAGAAGACAAAAATATTAGTTCATTATACAATAGTAAACAATAGATTTCATGATAGCATATGTGTTGCAAATATGTGCCTAAGTGGTGTTGTCATTGATGTCAACATATTCTTGTTGTCATTGGTGTCAACTGTGCCTTATTTTGTTGCCTATTCAGGAGACTAGAATGTTGAGGGTATTGAGAAAATAAATGAAGACTCAATGTTCGTGGACCATATTGTTGTGTAGAGGATTGTCAGAGGTTGCTCCAGTTAAGAATTGGGAAGTCCGCATGAACATTTGAAGAAGTTATGGCCATCTGAGTAGAACCAAACTTTGCAGTATTCAAAAGAGACAGAGTGACAGTAAGTTGGTCTGGATTGCTCCATAGTGAAATATTATGGTCTGTGGATCTGAAGGCATGTTTGGGAAGTCAATGTGTATCATCAAGTCTAGTTGTTCATGGTTTGGATGTCCACAAGCTATCTTTCTAGTTTGACAGTCATGACAGACAATGTTCTTGAGGTTCCGGAGGAAGATACAAATGATTATGGTAATTTGGTATAGAGTGGATGTTATTGGTGAATTTAATGTGCTTGTGAAGGTCTCTGGATCATGTGGCTACTATGTTGGAGGTCCACATTGAAGTTTGAGCTTGTTGTTGAAGATTTCTTCTTTGAGGTTGATATTCTTCCCAGTCTTGGCTGACCAGATGTTCCTAGCATGTTGTGGATGATCTAAAGATCATTTTATGAAGCGTGGCATGTTAGTAGAGAAAGATTCAAGTCTCAACTATGTTTGGCTGATAGTGTAAAGATCTGCGTTAAGTTTAGTTGACCTTGTTGATCATTCCAAGGTTGATGAAGTGTATAAATACTTGTTGAAGAGTTGTTAAAAATCATCCTTCTACACAATGAATTAAATCCAAAGAAAGGATCTAAAGCAGAGCAGAGAAGAAGAGGAGCGAAAGGAGTATAGAGTGGAGAGTCAGTAAAGAAGAATTTGAAGATTGAAGTAGAAGTTTTTGTGAGCCTTCAAAGGGACTGAATCAGGCATGAATATAGATTTTATTTCTCAGTTCATTATCTCTGTGTAAATCATAATTTCTTATAGACAGTGAGCCTCCTTTTGAGCAGTGAGCTCTGGGCAGTGCGCCCGAAGGCATGTGCCTTCTATTTTCTTAAAGTAATTTTAATAGGGTACACATTTTTATGGGTTAACCCCCACCATGGTTTTTCCCTTAACGGGGTTTTCCACGTCAAAAATTCTAGTGTTGTGTGTTCATGTTGTTTCTGCCCATGTGTTGATTCATGCTTAAATGTTTACATCATTAATTTTCTTGTAAATTAAGAAAGAAGATTAAAAGTGTAGAAAAGGTTAAAATTTAGGGACAACTAATTCACCCCCCCTCCTCTCAGTTGTCCAGACTAATTCCAACAATATGAAGTAGATAATTATTTGTTCTAGCATCACAAAATATAGCATTTGGATGTATTGTTCATGCAAAAATAGAGTAGAAATATTTAGAAGTTTTTTTAGTGCAGAAATGATAGAGTAGAAGGCTATCATTGGAAATAATTTAAAGAGAATAAACATACATTCCTTCATAAGAAGCTTCATACTTTTGGTATCATGTAACAAATTCAATCATTAGTTAAATAAACATAGTTGCACAAATGTTTGTAGTGATGGTCATGGTAGAGCATGTAACTTAGGGGTATGGTTATGAGTGAAAGATTTAGGGATTCACAACTCATAAACATACTCTTTTTTTTTATTCGTAATCAGAGATATTATTATATTATTTTAAAAGAGTTGCAGTCCTTAGCCCTTCCATGGCTGGCAAAAAAGTTTCAGACCATTCCCATTCTTAGCCTATAATCTTCTACCAGGTGACCACGCAGGGTCGGAGCTATAGATAAACATACTAAACTTTAAACATTTATTGTATCCATGATTTGACCATACATACTAACAGCTTCATAAAACCAAAAGGAAGCCATACTATACTGTACACTGTGGAATTTAACTGGCATACTCTTCCATCTTCCTCCTGAAATCTTCCATCCACTGGAAGTCCTCGGCCTCCACCAACCCCAGTAGCCTCCTGATGAACTCCATCGTAGTCGAAGGCTGGTCCTTCAGCACGATTAGATCAAAGCCCTTGGCATCCAGGATGAACGGATAAACTTTGATCACTGCCCCAGGATCCGCCATAAGTTTCCAATCCTTAGGGTGAGGAACGCTAACACCTGGGCGAGCAAACTACAGAGTCTTCCCCAAATCTCCTAGATGCTCAGGATAGAATAAGCCTTGCATGATTGTTTCCACCTCTGCCTTCGCCAATTCTAGCTCCATCAACATAGCCAGGACCCGCGAGGAGATATCCATGTCTACGTGATATTTCTCATCATTGTCCAAGAATGCCTTTCCTAGAATTAGTTTCACCACGTCCACCAGAAGCCCTTCCGACCGTCTCAGCATCCTCTACAAGTGTAGATCAGTTATACCTCCCAAGAAAGCCATCTGCCTCTTGGTGCTGACCAGTCGAATGGCAGTGTCCATCCCTCCGCAGCGAATGGCATAGGCTGAGATGATTACGGCAAAGTGGGACGGCATTTGCAGAAAACTGAGAAAGGATTTGTCGAACACTGAAAACTGCCTTCCTTATTAGCCTATCACCAAAGGATCTCGAAGGTGCTCATCTTAATGATTACCCTGCCGCGCTGTATCTAGTCACTGAGGAGCCTTAACCACCATCTTCCATCGGCTCGTGCCGTCATGGGTTGGCATTCTGATATGAATGCCTCGGCCTTGCCACCCATGATGGTGTGGCAAGGCACCCTCCCTACCTCCCACTACTCATAAACATACTCTTAACTAAGTGCATCATCGGTAAATCATATAGAGGTTACTCCAAAAATTATGAGTATAGTTTGTATGATCTTAAAACATTTAAAGTAGATTCATTTCAGCCAATAAGGACAATTTGCATGTCATTTAGGGAATCCATTTGATACTTCATGAAGGTATGAGAGGAGTTGTAAATATTCAGGTATATGATTTGACGATAGCTATTTCATCTTGCATGGATTCAGATAAAATATATATGTACACCTATATATATTTATAAATATGAGTGTAATACCCACCTTTACACAGGTGTACAAATGGGCACATGGACACAGAAAAACTTTTTTTTAAGTTAAAAGAAATGAATTGATTGACAAAGTTTACCTATTGAGTTTCCTATGACCACGAGCTATAAGAAAGTGTTTATTTGAGGATCATGTCTCTTCACGAACTATCTAAATTTTACAACAAAAAATTAAAGTGAGCAAATGTTTAAAACAAATTCTAAACTCACACAAGTTTTATTCTATGTTGTCTAATGTTAAATCGTAAATCTAATTTGTTTACAGTAAATCTAAGTTTAGGAACATGGTTAAAACTAACCAATAATTTTAATTAATTAATTAATTATTGTCCCACCATTAATCCATAATTTCAACTTAAGATAAAATCAACTTATAAAATCATTTGTTTACTAACTTAATGGATTAATTAGTCATTAATTGAATTAAGTAGATTTATTAAAATAAATCAAGTAAACTAGTTATCTCTTTTAAAAGATAATTTATAAATAAAAATATGAATAATTTAGCATAAATAAGAACAAATAAATTAATTTTAATTTTCATTAAAATAATTAAAATGAGACAGCTAAATTAATTTAACAAATAAGATAACTGAAAAATAAAAGCAAGTTGTAACAATATTTTTAATTCTTAATTAATTCTTTTTTCTTTTCTTTGTTTTCTTCTCTATTTTTCTATTATTTTATTTTCATCTATAAAGTTTGTGTTGAATGCACAAGTCAACTAAGAGGGGGGTTAATCAGTTGTATCTTAAAAATTCAAAACCCACACAAACATTTAGATCCACATTAATTCAATTAACCCTTAAATTGTTAAGATGATTAAGCATGAAAGCAAATAACAAAAATTGAACCAAATCAACATCATACACAAGAGAACACCAGATTTACATGGAAAAATCAAGAAGGGAAAAACCATGGTGATGATTAGCTCACAATATAAAGTAATATCATCACCGAAAATAATAGGGCTCACTGGCAAAGGGCTCATTGCCGAAAAGAAAGAAAGGCTCACTGCCATAATAGAAAAGAAGATAGAGAAGAATGTTACAATGAGAAAAACCATCTCAATGCAACAGAGAAGTCAACCATAGCATCACCAACACCTTTACAATTTGACTAATGAATTGTAGACACCTTTTGCTCACTACATCCAGTAATCTAACACATGAAAGCTTACACTACACTTAACAAACTTGCACTTTACAACTCTGCAATTTGCATCTCACACATCACACACATCTATCTTTGCATCCCTCAACAACTCAACACTTATTTATACTATCTTCAACCTTGAAAACATTCTCCAAGGTTGGTAATACACCTTTACTATGTAAATTCAAATTAGGTCTGCACCAAAAAATTCCCGTGGTGGAAAGAAATGAAGGAAGACCACAACACCTTAGCTTGGACCTAAATCCACTCATACACATCACGCCATTCTTCCACAATCACCAAAGCAGATCCGCAATTAGTGTAAACACCCAAGGTTGGCCAAACCTATGTTAACACCATAATCATTTAAGTACACACTTCCTCAAAATCAAAGACGACTCGCGGACCACATACCATGCTTGAACACAATCTAGAATATCCCACAAACACCCTAAATCCAACAAATTCCTTCTCAACAACTTTCACCTAAAGAAAATACACACCCAGTATACTCAAACATCTCTGTCATACACTGCAACTCAAGAAATCAACTTGCGGAGCACCAAACCATGAACAACTTCAACTGCAGGTAGATATGAACCTTATAAACACACTTCCATAATTGCAAGACTTGAAACCACTTTGCAGAGAAATGCGGAGCAAAAACATTTCTCCCAAACACCTCTGCAATACACAGTTCACACACTTGTGAACACACCTTCCTCCGCACAATGATCCAGCACACCAAATTCTAAATGCAACACCTCTGAATACCTCTGATCAACATATCCAAACTACATGAGCAAATCTTGAACATAGAAGAAATGCGGAGCAAAACTAGAACACCACTATGTATGCTAGAACACCTTTACAACAAATTGTTCCCTCTTTAATTCTAATTTTCTCAAAAGCACTTGGAAACCAAGCACCAAAAGCATATCATCAACATCTTCAGCATCAACTCAATACCAACTACTCACACTCTTGCAATAATCTTGCTCATACAGTTGACACCAATGACAACACAAACTTGTTGACATCAATGACAACACTAACTGCACATACTTGCAACAATCCCCCCCTTAATCATTGATGGCAGCACATGATGTGAAAAACCATCAACACAACAACATCCTCAATACTCTACTTCATACCAACTCTTTTCTTTCTCTTTCTCTCCCCCTCAGCTTACTACTCTCCTTTTCTCAACTGACTCTTTCCTTTTTCACATTATTCTCTCTCCCCCTTTGACATCAATTGCAAAGGGTGACACATCTATCTCTCACTCTCCCCTTTAGACATTACTCATACTTGTACCTGCTCACCACTACTTTGTAACATATTTTCTTTTATTGTTCTACATACTCCCCCTTAGGAGCACATGACAACTGTAACAGTTAGCAATCACAACACATATCCTTTGACACAACTTGCACACCATCACTTACTCCCCCTGACTGCAACAACCAACAAAGTCACTACATACTCCCCCTGAGAGGTAGCCTACAACATCAGTCTAGAACAAAGAGTGAATCTTGAAATCCACTGGACTGATGCATCTCCTTATGCATCTAGTTCAAAGGAGGGGCAATAACCACAAACTTCTCCCGGAGATACTCAAAAGTATCCTTAGGAAGAGCCTTAGTAAATATGTCAGCAACCTAATCCTTTGTAGGCACATACTCAAGCTTCACTTCATTCTCTACAACCTTCTCTCTCAAAAAGTGATATCGGATTGAGATATGTTTTGTCCTTGAGTGCATCACCGGATTCTTTGAAATGTTAATAGCACTTGTATTATCATAGAAGATAGGAATTGGTTCATCATATACAACTTTTATATCCTTCAAGGTTTGTCTCATCCACAACACCTGTGTGCAGCAAGATGCTACTATAATGTATTCTACCTCTGCAGTAGATAAAGATACTACATCTTGTTTCTTGCTTAGCCATGACACCAATATGCATCCAAGAAAGAATGCACCACCACTTGTACTTTTCCTATCATCTACACAACTAGCCCAATTTGATTCTATGCAAGCACTTAGAGTAAAGTCAGTATCCTTTAGATACCACAAGCCATGATCTAGAGTGCCCTTTAAATATCTGATTGTCCTCTTCACTACTGTAACATGTGACTCTCTAGGATCTTCTTGAAATCTAGCCACAAGATAAACTGCATGCATAATATCTGGTCTAGTAGCAATTAGATATAGAATCCTTCAATCATGGATCTATACCTACTCTATTCATCCTTAGGAGTGTCATCATTCTTGCTTAGCTTGCGACTAGTAACCATAGGGGTACATACTATTTTAGAATCTTCCATTCCAAACTTTTTCAATATTTCCTTGACATTTGCACTCTCAACAATCTTTCTTAGCCTCTTGTTGTAGCACCGGTAAGATTTTCTTTTAGTAGAATATCCAAGAAAGATACCTTCATTAGACCTTGTATCAAACTTTCCTAAATTTTCTTCATCTCTTTTGATGTAGCATTTGCTTCCAAACACTGTGAAGTATTTGACAGTAGGAATCCTTCCATACCATAGCTCATAAGGAGTCTCTGTGTTGTTTGCTCTTGCTTGCACTTTGTTTAGTATATAAGCAATAGTATGAATTGCTTCTCTCTAGTAGACTTCCGGTAGATTTGCTTCTTTTATCATTGTCCTTGTAGTTTGTTGAATAGTCATATTCTTTCTTTCAACCACTCCATTCTGCTGAGCAATCCTAGGAGCAGATAAATGCCTCTTTATTCCACGACTCTCACAAAATATGTTAAACTCATTGGAGGTGAACTCTCCACCTCTGTCAAACCTCAAACATTTGATTTTCATATCCATTTCATTCTCAACCATGACTTTGAATGCTTTAAACTTATCTAAGGCTCTAATTTTTCTTTGAGAAAAGTAACCCGTGTCATTCTAGAATAATCAATTTAGCATGAAATACATGTCACCTTAAAAACTCCTTACTCTGGTAGGGCCACAAATATCTGTATGCACCAATTCTAATAGTCTGGTAGAAGATTGATCTTTGACTTTGAAACTTCTTCTTTCTTGCTTTCCAACTTGATATTTCTTACAGACGACATTGATAGGCTTTGTAAGATTCTCTGGCAGATCTCTCACAGCTTGAACTGAACTTATTCTCACTAGGCTATCAAAATTGATGTGACACAATATTCTATGCCATAGCCAACTCTCACTAATCTAAGTCATGAAAAAACAACCATTAGCACCTTTGAGCTGATAGACATTTCCATTTGTCCTCCTTCCAGCAACAATCACAGTTCAAGACTCTTTTCTGATCTCACAGCCATCATCTTAAAACATAAGATTGTAACCCTTGCTACACATTTGTCCAACACTCAAGAGATTGTCTTAAACCCTTAGCATAAAGAACATCATCGGTGTTATTCTTTCCATCAAAACTAATTGAACCTTTTCCACATATCTTAGAAGATGTATCATCACCAAACCTAACTAGTCCTCCATCATATTTTTCAAGTTTAACAAACTTACTCTTATCACTAGTCATATGATTAGAGCATCCACTATCAATGATCCAATAGTTCTTTTCCTATCTAGCATGAAAAGCAGACATCAAGGTGCCTTCAGCATTAATACTTACTTCTAGAGCCCTTTCCTTCACACATCCCTCAGAGTTAGTAGAAATAGTATCATCTTTTAAAGCTATGAACAAGCATTCACCATCCTCATTATCTTCATAATCAGATTCATCATCAGATATACTTGCATCTTCTCTAACATAATAACTTTTCTTAATCATCTTACCTTTATTCTCCCTATTTTTGTTATTCAGGGCTCTATTTGGACATCTTGAAGCATAATGACCTATCTTTCCACAATTGAAACACTTGAAAGGCAACTTACCACTATACTTACAAGTACCCTTTTTCATTCTTCTCACAAAGTTAGCTTCCACATCATCAGAAACCTCTTGATCTAATTCCATAGTCTTCTCTATTTTGCCAACCTTAAAAGTAGTCTCAACTTTTGCACTACTTGTAACAAATTCTCTCATTTTAAAAGTAGATAAAGAACCATACAACTGACCTCTGGTATATTGATCCAGATTTTGCAATTCTTCAATAGTAGAAACTTTATGACTATAATCTTTGGAAAGAGTTCTGAGTACCTTCTTTACCACTTCTTTTTCCACCAGTTCTCCACCAAGACCTCTAATGCCATTGACAACTTCATCCACCTTCTGCAAGTATCTTGTGATGTTTTCATCTTCAAACATTCCCAGGGTCTCAAACATGACCTTCAGATTCTGCATCTTAGCTTACTTGACCTTATCATCTCCTTCATAAATGCTTTTTAACTTTTCCCAAATTTCATTAGCAATTTTCAGATTCATAACTTTCACTAATTTCTGAATTAGTAAGACCACTTAAAAGAGCATACCTTGCTTTACCATTGTTTTCATAGGCCTTGATCTCATTAGCAATACTCAAACCATTCTGAAGTATAGTGTATCTAGACTCAACTGACTTCCAGATTTCATATCCAAGAGAAACCAGATAACCTTCCTTCCTTATTTTCCATAATGCATAGTTTGATCCATCAAACAGGGGAACATCTTTCTTGTGCACCATCCCAGATCTACCTCAAGAGGTTAAGCTTTCTTCCAAGGAACCTCGCTCTGATACCAATTGTTGAATGCACAAGACAATTGAGAGGGGGAGTGAATCAATTGTATCTTAAAACTTCAAAACCCTTACAAACATTCAAATCCACATTTATTTAGTTAACCCTTAAACTGTTAAGATAATTAAGCATGAAAGCAAATAATAGAAATTGAACCAAATCAACATCATACACAAGAGAACACTAGATTTACGTGGAAAATCCAAGAAGGGAAAAACCACAGTGAGGATTATCTCACAATATAAAGTAATATCAGCACTGAAAACAATAGGGCTCACTACCAAAGGGCTCACTACCGAAGGTCTCACTACCCAAAAGAAAGAAAGGCTCACTACCAAAGTCTCACTACCAGAATAGAAAAGAAGATAGAGAAGAATGTTAGAATGATAAAAATCATCTCAATGCAACGAAGAAGTCCACCATAGCATCACCAACATCTTTGTAGTCTAACTAATGAATTGTAGACACCTTCTACTCACTACATCCAGTAATCTAACACATGAAAGCTTGTACTGTACTTAACAAATTTGTACTTTACAACTCTGCAATTCGCATCTCACACATCACACAAATCTATCTTCACATCCCTCAATAGATCAATACTTATTTATACTATCTTCAACCTTCAAAACATTTTCCAAGGTCGGCAATACACCTTAACCATGTAAATTCAAATTAGGTCTGCACCAAAACATTCCTGCATGGAAAGGAATGAAGGCAGACCACAACACACCTTAGGTTGGACCTAAATCCACTCATACATGTCACACCATGCTTCCATAATCACCGAAGAAGATCTACAATTAGTGTAAACACCCAAGGTCAACCAAACCTGTGTTAACACCATAATCATTTAAGTACACGCTTCCCAAAACCAAAGATGACTCATGAACCGCATCCATGCTTGAATGCAATCTAGAATATCCCACAAACATGCTGAAATCCAACAAATTCCTTTGCAACAACTTTCACCTGAAGAAAGTGTCGTTAGGGCAAAAATCAAGTCTGGAACTAAAATAGCAAGATATCAAACCCTAACTAGCACAATAGAGTACAAACTAGCATGAAAATGAAAACATAAATTAAATACAAACCCAAATCTCCATGCTAGACTTGATTTATCTCCATTGCTCTTCTCAACATCGCTTAGGCATGCAAGATTTCGAAGGATGATTGTGGGAGGAATGCTGGTTGCTCATTCCAGTAGCATAATGGTACTTGGACTAGATTGCATAGAAAATTTGACAGCATGAGGCTACTTGAAAACCAATGCATGCAAATGGCTTGTGAAAGGTTTGATTTATAGGAAGTGACCGATTTGAATGAAGGGCTATGATTGAAAGTTGGTTTGAACGATGTGGACGACTAGGATCAATTAGGTTTTCCCACTCCATGAGGAGTTGTAGTCATGTGACAAGTGTGCGGAGGGGAATAAAGGAGACCTAATTCAAATATTTTATTTGAATTAGTTGGACATGTGAAGTGTATTATGTGGAAGTTGTAGCATGTGACATGTGTTTGATTGTGGTGAAAGGTGAGGGAATAATTCAAATATTTTATTTGAATTTTTTGGGACATGTGAAAGGGGGATTAATTAAATAAATGGGATTTATTTAATTAATTGTCTAGGTGATTAGGATGGGATTAGGAGTGGGATTAGGACAAAATGCTACAAGATGTCTCACAAGGTGATGTTGCAAGACATGGACAAATTTGGGTGTCTACATTTTGCCCCTCTTTGAGATGATGTTCGAGATGATGAGATTTATGTCGAGTAACATCATTTCAAAGAAGCTAATGTATGGATAGAGGAAAATGGATGATGATGGGATGATGATACCCCCTCAAGAGGATAGGTGGGTTGGACAAACACGGGTAGGCTCTTGAAATGAAATGGATTCATCAAGGAAGAAAGATAAGGGAATAGATAGAAGAAATGAATGATGTGTTATGTTGTAATGAAAGTGAGCAACCATGAAGTTTGATATAGTACTAGACATTATGCACCAAGGTATAAGGACCAAGGTGATGATGTGTCTTGTGCACCAGCATAATACAACCTTGTCTAGATACAAGATATGAATATTAGCCAGGAATGATTTGATACAAATGCAAGATGAAATGATAACACACACAAGCAAGCAAGCAAGCATGCACAAATGAAACCAAAAACAAACAAGGTATAGCCCCTGTAAAGCTATAAACTAATGATTATTTGATTAATTGATGATTGTGTCTGGTTTCAGGAAATGAAACATGTCGTATAAGACACCTAGTCTGGTTTCGACAATGCAACATCATGTATAAGACAATTGATTGATTGATTTGACACTAGTGTTGTTGGCCATGTGAATCAACACCAAGATTTGATTAATGATTGATTGATTGATTGATTTACGTCAAGATTAGGATCAAGACAATTGATGTGATTGGATAATTTGACTTGATTGATTAAATTGATTGGTATGGATTAATGATTGACTTGCATTTGGATCATTGCTTAGATGGATTTGATGATGAGATTGAATGAATTGAATTGAATGATTTGATTGGGTTGATTGATTTGATTGGATTGAATGAATTGATAATTGATTTGATTTGAAGAATGGAATTGATTTGATGAATTTTGATTGACTTGATAGATTTGAATGAGTGATTTGATGGATTTTGACTGACCTGATATATTTGAAGGAGTGATTTGATTGATTGGATGATGATTTGTGAATTGATTGGAAGAATTGATTTGATTTTGATGATTGGAAGAATTGATTTGATGGATTGATTGGATAGATTTTATTGCTTGGGTTTTTGTAGGATATTTGATTTGTTTTGAATTTTGGGGAATATTTTGATTTTTTTGTGTTTTTTGAATATTTTTTATTTTTTTGGATTTTTGAATGTTTTGAATATTATGGATTTTTTGACATGTTTTTATTTTTTTAGATTTTGACATGTTTTGATTTTCTTTGGATTTTGAAATGTCATGATTTTTTTGGATTTTTGATATGTTTTGGGACATCAATGGGTGATAATTTGGGTAGACTTTATGCTAGATACCAATGACAAGGGGAAACCAAGTCTAGGTGCAAGGATGAATGATTGGATGGATATATAAAAGGATAGGCAATAGTGGATGGAAAGGATGCATGTGTAAGAGAGAAAGGATGTGATCTCAAAGGCTATGTCGCATAAGAACAACATGCCCCATTCTAGGTGTAATACTTAGGATTTTTCATGACAAAGCTTATGAAAATAGGAGGATGATGATAGGACTGTTTGGAAGGGACGAGGTATATCAAGAGATAACCAAAGCATTTGTCAACATTTTTTCCCCCATATCTTTATCAAGATCAAAAGGAGGAAGAGAGGATGGATGGACTTGACAGGATAGGTGTATGTATGTGGGTGTATGGAAATGGCATGATAAGATAAGATAGGAAATGATAGGATGAAAATGATATATTGGATGAGACAAGGTACCCCCAAGTGTAAGTGACATAGATGATCAACCTACACATGAAGCTTGTTTGCCAAGTTTTCATCATGGTACTTATCCAAGGCACCACCAAGGGTGGTTTTCACCATTAGAGGAAGAGATTTCTCTTTACCTTTCTTTTTTTTTTTGTTTTTTTTTTTTACTTTTTTGACTTTTGAATGGGAGAGGTGGATATGGACAAGAGGGACTCAAGTGTCTAGTTCCATGAAGGGTGATAGTGTCCCATTAGAGAGTAATGTCATCGCATGGACCGTGTCAAATGCTTATAGATGTTGGTAAGGGATAATGAGGTAGATAGTGGATTATGAAAGGTTTATGCATGGAAGGATAGTGGATTATGATGTGGATTATGTAGGGTCTATGCAAGAGGATGGATGGAAGGATTATGCAAAAGCATGGACCATAGGGAGGTGATGGGGAAGATATGTAGGATAGTGGATGAAAGATGGGGAGATGGACGTTGAAGCTTTTGAGTTGAAGGTGGTGTAGGAAGAAATGGTGATGTTTGCTTAGGAAATGGATGACGTAAGAATTTAGGGACCCACATAGACTTAGTATTTTTATGATTTTTACTTTGCTTGTGGGATGAATGAATTTGAAACTTTTGAATGGAATGGAATTTTTGGATGGAAGAGGATTGTTGGGATTTTTGAGAGGTGGATGCCTCATTTGACTTGCTTGATTTTTGCTTAGGGACCCAAACCATTTTAGTTTTGGGCTTTTCTTTTGGAGGTATGGGCTTAGACATCTTTTTGAATGTACTTGACTTTGATTCTTTGCATTTGTACCCTAATGTATTAGGATCTGTAGGATTTTTGGCTTTATGAAAGGAGGCATCCAAATGCTTATTTTTGAATCCCATGGGTTTTGTGGAAGCTTTATGTTTACATGATGTGTGCATTTGTTGGTCATGATTAGGAATGCAGGGGGTTTGATGGATGATAGGGATGTTAGGTGTTGGAACCAATGATGGTAAAGTGGATGGAGGGATGTTAGGAGTTGGAAGTAGTGGAGGTAAAGTGGATTGTGGAAGGTGTATGGTCACATGATTTTGACATTTGTAGGATGATGGAGGTGGAATGACAATATATGTTTTAGGTACATGATAGGATTGGTGATGGAAAGTGGTGGACTTAGGAGGAATGGAGGAAATACCAACATCTTGACATTGTTTACCTTGGGGTGTGTATCCAAGGCCATATGAGCATGGAGGAATTTTGACATGGATGGGCTCCAAAATACCTTGTTCATGAAGGCCCAAGTCTTTACCTTGGTAGTTCATGTTTTGGAGTATATGATGGACAATGGGACTAGGTGTGTTTTGAAAACTAGACTTGAGCTCATTATTGGATGGAGAAGGTAAAGTGGATAATGGTTGTTGTTTTCCTAAGGAGGAACACTCATGGATGAAGGTGGTAAGATCAATGGGATATGATGGTGGACTTGAAATGTGGTTGATAGTGGATGTGGAAGGATCATTAGGACTTTTATTATGTTCATTTAGATCCAAGCTATTGGTTTGATCTCCTATGTTTGCTTGGGAGGCAAGTGCCTCATCAAGGCAAGTGTAAGTTGTGGGATCATGGATAGGTGGGGAAGTTTCTTTTCTTTGAAGGAAGGCCATGAAGTGGGGTGAGTGCTCAAGTAGGTCAATAAGACTTTCATTAGATGGAGTATCTAGGTCTTGGGTGTCTTTCTCATGAATGGTTGTGGGGGTATGAATAGGATCAAGTTGCTCATGGATAGGTTCTTCATCATGAATAATGCCATGATCATGGAAAAGATACATGTTATGGATGGGTTGAATGAAAGTGATTTGATCTTGATTAGAATGAGGGCTTGATGTTTCCCTATGCTTAGGGTTAGGCTCTTGACATACCTCTTGACTTGCTTGCATGGAAGTGGATGACTCTTGGATAGGTTTGATATGCTCTAGATGGTCAACAACATGAGGGCATGATGGAGGTTGACTTGGACTCATGGGTGGAGATTCTTGAATAGGTTCAAGAGTTTGTGAACTATATGAAGGGGTTGTAGGAATGGACATGGTGTTGGAAGGTTCCTTGGTAAGCTCAAGGATAGGGCTTTGATGACATGGTTGACTCCTTTCTAGTAGCCCTTGGATCACGTCCTTTATAGGTGGATGGGTGGTGGAAGTTAAAGGCTTAGGATTAGGTGGAAGGCTAATTGGATTGGATTGATTAGGTGGAAGGCTTAGGATTAGGACTAGGAGTGGATAGGTCCCATGGTGGAAGGACAAGAGGGGTGTTGGATGGACTAGACTTAGGGCTTGACTTTGGTTAGATGGAGGGTCAAAGGGATTGAATGGATTGGTGGATTTTGACAACTCCACATGTTTTCTTTTGTAATGTTTGAATTTAGGGAGTGAAGTTGATGGGGGATTAGGTGATGGTGAGGGTAATGAAGGGTTGGATGGATTAGAAGGTGGAGGGACCAATGGATTAGGACTAGGACATGGTGGCTTTGGGACAGGCTTGCGATTGGATGGTGATATAATATACTTATAAGATGGGTAGGCTAGATTGGTGTTCCCCTTGTCAAAGGTGGCATTAGAGATTTAAGGCACTTGATTTTGTTGCAAAGGGTGACTTAGGCTCACATGTGTTTGTTGCAGAATGAATTTATAGGTTGATGTGGCATTGACTTGGCATGTGGATGGATTACGTTGGTATGAAGTGGAGGGGGATGACACATAGGATTGAAGTGAATGATGTGGTTGTGTTTGTTGAATTTGACAAGTGGCTATGAATTATTAGGCTTGGACTAGGAGGTGTTGTATTTGAGGTGATTGGATTTGTTGGAATTTTTGAAAGAGGGCTTGAAGTTATTGTATGGTTTGTTGGTCTAGGGGTTGGGGTACTTGGTGAAGTGTTTGGATGAGGTCTTGGAGTTCGAGTGATAGGACTTTGTTCTCAAATGTTGGCATGGTGTCACACATGTGTTTAAGTCTTTGCATTTCATCTTGTTGCTCAAGGTATGCCACATAGTTCTTGTCATTATTAGAAGTAGGAGGAGGGGCCCCTCAAAGTATGATCTTAGGTCTTGGATTTGTCTCATTATTAGGATTAGAGGGAGGGCCTCCTCTAAGTATGATTATGGGATTAGGTTTTGTCTCATTATTAGAATTAGAGGGAGGGCCTCCTCTAAGTATGATTTTAGGTCTTAGATTTGTCTCGTCATTAGGATTAGAAGGAGGACCTCCACTAATTATGATTTTGGGCTTAGGATTGTATTCATGATTGGGATTAGGAGGAGGGTCACCTCTAAGTATTATTTTGGGCTTTGGTTTGTCTTCATGATTTGGATTAGGAGGAGGGCCACCTCTAAGTATGATTTTGGGCTTATGATTGGGATTAGGCTTGCTTAGGATTAGGACCATTTTGATTAGTGCTTGACTAGGATGAGGATGATGATGTGGAATGATTAGGATGAAGTGATTAGGATGAAATGTCTTAGAATGAATGTGATGGAAAGAATGTTTAGAATGACTTGTTTATGTGTTTGTGTTTATAGCTTGATGTGGCAATTTGTAAACAAATGAAGACATATATGCAAGTTTAAATTTGAAATTTGAATTCTATGATGATTAAGCAATCACATGAAGACACATCAACAAGCCCTATGACTAGTCAAGTGGGTATGGCCAAATGGGTCTTAAGCTAGGTTGCACAAGTTGACTAAGGATGTCCTCAATATATTCAAGGTACAAGGGGCCCAATTCCATGAAATGAAAGTGAAATAGTGCCACACAGCTAGGAGAAAGGGGTAACCCACCCTTCACCTTCACTTCCCAAAGGTATAAAATTCTTTGGGGCTTAGCCAAGATTGACAAGATTTTGACTTCCAAAGAGGGTGTCTTTCAATTCATGCCTCACTATTTATACTCCTCTGGAATGCTAGAGTTGAGGTCATCCCTTGGAGTGGTGTGTCTCCAAGCTGGCCTCCTAGGAAAGGTATGACAAAAGCAAACCAAGTGAGCTATTTTTGATCTCCAAGATCACCTTGTAGTGCGAGGAGAGAGAATACACACACACACTTGATTCACACTCGCACTTGTTAATTTCCCTTAGAAATTGAAATATGTGGTGTGAAATTGAATGGACAAGAGGTGTTTTTAATTCTCAAGATCACATGAAGCGCATGAAAAGAGCATACACACCACTAATCTCACTTAATTTCACCAAGCAATGAAGACACTTGTTCATTTTAACCCCAAGTCAAATGTGTGATGGAAGACACTTGTTCATTTTATGCCCAATTTTTGATGTGTGACAACAAGTAATGTTCATTTTAAGAGTCCAAAATCCAAATGTGTATGCAAACAAGATGTTCTTTTTATGCCCAAATTGCAGTGTGATTGCAAATAATGATTATGAAGAAATGAGAGATGAAAGATGAAACGAGTGCACCTAAAACTTTTTGCTTTCCAATCTGATGTGTATGACTGATCCAAATGTTGCTACAACTCCTTAGATGCACCTAGATGCCATGAAAACAAGAAGGAAGCGAGTAAACTTGCAAACAAGAGTGTTATGTGCAAATGAAGCAAGATGATAAAATCTAATCAAGATGAATAGATATAGCAGAATAAATTGCATGAATAGAAACTAGAGTATATTCTATGCACTTTTTAAAAAAATCGTGAAAAACAAATCAATTTTGTAAGAGTTATAGGCATTTGAAGTTTGTATTCAAGGTTGACTTTGGCTAAAAAAAGGAATGAAAATGGTATAGTCACCTGATAAAGTCTACACTGTTGTGTAGTTGATTGAATTAGCTTGCCAATGAGCCCTTGTTCATGAATTTTTTATATTGTATGCCCGAGTTATGATGAAAAGAAAAAAATGCCCTATTAGGGCATGTAGAAGCAAGAGGGCAAGGTTGATTGTCTGACACTGACCACTAGCAGTCTAAGCGCATGGTCACATGTATATTTAGGATTTGTTAGTGGTTACTATTTGTGTTTGGTAGTTAGGGCTCTTAGATAGTCCCCTAGTCACCCATGTGACCAGGGGCGAACGGGTGGCAAAACATAAAAAGGAAAATCAAGGAAGGGGGTGCAAATGCTAGCCCCTTCCCTCGAAACTATGACCGAGGAATTAACTTGGCCATGGATGCAAATGTGACAGGGGAATTAAGGTGGACCACTAGCTTAAGGTGGCGGCAACGGTCAAGATTTACCAAGTGACAACTACGGAGGTAGGGTCGAAGTTAGGGTTTATTGCAGGTAGTGGAGTATAGTGTTTAGCAGCTAGCGACATAGCTTAGACAGGGCTGAGGGTCAAGGCAGGATAAGCGGCGGTGACTGGATTTTAGGGGTGTCGACAGTAGTGGAGTCACTGCCACCAACGGTGATAGCAGAGAAGGCAGAGGAATAAGGGAGAAGTGTGAGCGGAGGCCAAGTGGAAGGGAAAGTAGCGGCGGGGAATCAATGGTGAAGAAGAGTTTTGAAGCTGTGATGGGAAACCCTAAGGTGGTGACTGGAAGCATGGTAGAGGTAAGGGTTTTAAAACCAGTGGAGGTGGAGGTAGATTGTCTGTGAGAGGCGCTATGGTTTTAAATCGGTGGCAACAGCAAAGGGGAAATGGGAGTTAGGGGTGGCGATAGTCCCAAAATTGGTGGTGACAGAGACTTAAATGGTGGCGAGAGAAGGGTTTAGATAGAGCACTTAGGGTTTTGGTTAATAGATCAAATATTTGATCCCTACAAACAAATCAAACAATCTCCTGCAACACAAAATTTAACTCTATAACAATATTAAACCCAAACCAAGGATATCAACCCTGCAACACGAAAAAAATTTAGCCTAGGAAAACTCAAAAAAGACTAGAAATTTGATCCAAGGTCCCTGCGCAGAGGTCGTATGGGTCTGTATGGATCCATACGGTACGGCCTTGCGGCAAGGGCCGAACTAAAAAAATTTCAATATTTTTCCTGCAGCAAAATAGCAAGTGTTATATGTCATTTTTCGCCTGCAAGGCCTCCCGGATGCAATAGTGAGGTCTATTTCGGGCCTGGAAGCAACCTGCAAAAGTTGAGTTCCTAAAATCAACCAAACATTGTTAGATTTGCATGATTTCACATTGGGTTCACCATTTGTCGTCAGGGCAAAAATCAAGTTTGAAACCAAAACAACAAGATATCAAACTCTAACTAGCACAATAGAGTACAAACTAGCATGAAAATGAAAACACAAATCAAATGCAAACCCAAATCTCCACACTAGACTTGATTTATCTCCATTTCTCTTCTCAACCTCGCATAGGCATGCAAGATTTCAAAGGATGATCGTGGGAGGAATGTTGGTTGCTCATTCTAGCAGCATAACGGTACTTGGACTAGATTACATAGAAAATTCGACAGCATGAGGCTACTTGAAAACCAATGTATGTAAATGGCTTGTGAGAGGTTTGATTTATAGGAAATGACTGATTTGAATGAAGGGATATGATTGAAATTTGGTTTGAACGATGTGGACGACTAGGATCAATTAGGTTTTCCCACTCCATGAGGAGTTGTAGTCATGTGACAAGTGTGCGGAGGGGAATAAAGGAGACCTAATTCAAATATTTTATTTGAATTAGTTGGACATGTGAAGTGTATTAAGTGGAAGTTGTAGCATGTGACATGTGTTTGATTGTGGTGAAAGGATGAGGGAATAATTCAAATATTTTATTTGAATTATTTGGGACAAGTGAAAGGGGGTTTAATTAAATAAATGGGATTTATTTAATTAATTGTCTAGGTGATTAGGATGGGATTAGGAGCGGAATTAGGAAAAAATGCTACAAGATATCTCACAAGGTGATGTTGCAAGACATGGTCAAATTTGGGTGTCTACAGAAAGCACACACCCAGTATACTCAAACATCTCTACCATACACTACAACTCAAGAAATCAACTTGCAAAGCACCAAACCATGAACAAATTCAACTGCAAGTAGATATGAACCTTATAAACACACTTCCATAATCACAAGACTTGAAACCACTCTACGAAGAAGTGCGGAGCAAAAACATTTCTCTCAAACACCTCTGCAATACATTGTTCACACATTGGTGAACACACCTTCCTCTGCACAACAATCCAGCACACCAAATTCTAAATGTAGCACCTCTGAACACCTTTGATCAACATATCCAAACCACATGAGTAGATCTTCAACATAAAAGAAATGCAGAGAAAAACCAGAACACCACTCTGTGTGCCAAAGCACCTTTACAACACATCCTTTCCTCTTTTATTCAAATTTTCTTAAAAGCACTTGGAAACCAAGCACGAGAATCATATCATCAACATCTTCAGCACTTCCTCATCATCAGAGACAACATCAGCTCAATACCAACTACTCACACTCTTGCAATAATCTCTTGCTCATACAGTTGACACCAATGATAACACAAACTTGTTGACATCAATGACAACACTAACTGCACATACTTGCAATAGTTTGGTAATTTTCCTACTTATGCAATATAGATTTAAGAGTTTTACAGCTTCTAAGATAACAAAATTTGTTTTCATATGTGCAGGTTTGAAATGGAAAGGGATTTGAGAATCCAGACATATATATAATCAAAAGAAAATCATTGTTATATAAATTACAACTCACTGAACAATATATAGAACTGATAAAGTTTAATTTATAGATATATGTGTATATCTTCAAGTATATGTATTTACGCATATATATACATATATGTATTTATATATTTACTAATGTTGAATGCCTTTTGTATTAATTTTGCAGGTTACAGGCAATATCAAAAAGAATTTATTGAAAATTGTATGTTATATATATATTAACTTACCAAAATAAATCAAAATCAAAATTGATATAAATTATTAAGTCACAGAGTTTAAAGGAAGGCAAAGTAGGGGAAGGCAAATGACTTGTTTATGGCCATCACTCCCAGCCATTGGGGAGCCTCACAACTCCCACAGTTGCAAATGTGGCAAGCCATGGGCTTCCCACGACCCATAGGTCATGGCCTACTTTCATGGCAGCACTAAACCTATTGTTAATTAGATACAAACTTTCTTTTATTAAACCTTTTTCACAAATAAAAATTAAATTCATCCACACACACACACACACATACACATTTCTATCTGTCATAAAAATAAATGCTCATAAAATGAACTTATAAAATATTGAAACATCAATTCATAAACATAATTTGGTCAAAAGAAATTTCTTTAACCACATATTACAAAACATTTTTTACATATTCATATACAAAAAAATTGTACAAATACAAATTTTACTTCACAATATAATTAAAATTATGCAAATACAAAATATCCTTCAAAATAAACAATTTTAACATTTATGGATTTGGAATCCATAATCCTCGACTTTACAAATGTTGGCAATATGTGTTGTCATTGATGCCAACTCTATATGTGTCAACTTGAGGTCAGGCTTGTATAGAAGTTGAATATAGGTGGAAGATTTGAGAGAGATGCTTTGACACAGGATCAACATGATTAATACATGTGAATGAGTGCTTCTAGATTAAACTCTGTAAGTATTTTTCCTCAATGTTTCGGATCATACTCCATGATCCATCATCAGGAGAATAGAAAGCAAGAGAAGAGAATTATAATAGATACATTGCAGACCAAGTAGGATAAAAGGAAGGAAGAGGCACGGGGACCAAGGTGTCAAAGGTGAAAGATGAAAAATAAATTAACTAAACACCTAAGAACAAAGACTCTGCTCATGCACAATGTCCAACATAAACCAAAATTAAGTGAAAAAGAAAAACAAGACAAATAACCAACCAGCATATATATATAAATATATAATTTGTAAGAGAATATACAAATAAACACATTGAAACAAAATAAAGGCAAATAAGACATTGAGGAAGAATGTAACTAAATCGATAAACAAATAAAAAAGAATAAACGTATTTGAGTAAATGCATAAATAAATTAGATAGGTAAAAATGAGAATATATATATATATATATATACACATAACGAATGTTAATGAGAAGCTATATATGATGGTTGAAGTAACAAAAGAACAAAAAGAACCAAGACCCATAAAAAGGTTCTAAGAATAAAGAACTAAGAAAAAAATGGAGAGAGACTAAGAAAGGAAAATGAAGAGAAGAACTAAAGGACATGACCAGAGAAGGAAACCAAGATCAAAACAAAAGGAAAGAAAGAGTGACGGGATGGGGAAACCCTAAAACAAAAATCCTATAACAATTAAGGACAAGAACCAAAAGCAAAAAAAAGAGATAACTTATAAGCAAAAAATTAGAGAAAATTAATAAATATCATAACATGCAACAAGGTCCCAAAACACATAAAGAGCTAAGTGAAGGGTCAAATGACAAAATTGGTTCAATAACGATAGGTAGCAACAAAAATAGCTACAGAAGGGAACACACATAAAAAAGGAAAAGAAGGAAAGTGCAACGGAATGGGGGAACACCTAACACAATAAACACAAGAATAAAATAAGGACTAGAATAGAATCACATAAAGAGAAATAAGAGAGAAGGATGAGAAGAGAAAAAAGACAATCGGAAAATGAAAGGGTCACAAGGAAGAAGAGGAGGGTAGAAACATGATATAACCAACTATATATAAGAATAAATAAGCAAAAAAGGACATATATATTTAAAGGTATGTGAGTGTATATGTATGCATGTAAGTATGAATGTATGACTGTGTATATGAAAACATGTAAAGTAAATATGATGGGAATAAGAAATTGAATAAATAAAAATTGAAAGGGTAAGCATAATATAACAAGAAATAAGGAGAGAGAAGGCCTAAAGGTGTATGCATAAGAGCGAATAAGAGTTAAGAGTAATACAAACAAGAATAAAAAAGGGGGGAAGAAAGTGTAAGAGGAAGACAAAGAGGCTAGATGGAGACGCAAACAACACAAAAGAGAACATAATAGGACGAGAGAGGAGAATATAAGACCACAAGAAAACCCACAAAAAACATGAAAGAGGAACACAAATGCGACCAAGCAAGCACAAGGAGGGACAAGCAACCAAGAGAGGATGACAAGAGGACTAACACCAAGCAAAAACAAAAACAAGGAACCAAAAGAAGGCGAAGAAGAAGACACCTCCGAATAGAAGAAGACATCCATGAATGAAGAGTAAGTTGAATGGAAGGGGGTAAGGTGACAAGGGGACGAAGGGGCGGGAAGGATACCTGAGCTTGGAAAGGGGAAGTGGAGGGAAAAGGATAAGAAAGCCAAGCAGGGAAACAAGAGAACACAATAGAAAAGAGGAGAGATAGGGGCCAGAAAAGAGGAGGGACTAGTTGAATGGTGCAAGGGAGGGAGAAGGGAGGATGGGAGAGGGGAGAAGACTAAGAAGAAAGAGAGGGGGGAAGAAAAAGAGGTTAGGAAGGGGGGAGAGGGAAGTTTCTGAGGTGGGTTAACAAAGGATTCCAAGAGAAATTTAACTTCCAACCATCATCTTGATTGAGATTAGACGGGTGTTTATTAATCTCAATTGCCTCTTTGAGTTTTCTCTTGAAGAAGTTGTCCTCATTGGCTAAATTTTGTGTGTCTTCTAGGTAAATGTGGTGTTTGGTTAGGGATGAGTGGTCTTCAAGGGCAGATTTGTGGACCCGGTCATGTCTGATGTCTGCACTATGCTCTTTGATCCTGGTGCAAAAGGAATGACCAGTCTCACCTATGTAGGGAGTGCCACAAGAGCAAATGATCTTGTAGACTCCATAGTTGAGCAAGAGGTCAATGGGGTCTTTAGGAGATGGGATCCAATTTCTCACGGTGGAAAAAGGTTTGATGGTACATTGGAGGCCCTTTTTAAGAAGAATTTTGGAAATTTTGTTGGAAAGGCCTTCAATGTAGGGGAGGATGGCAAGAGGGAGGTTATCTTCCTTGGGCTTGGAGCTAAGGTAGGTCTTGGCTTGTTTAAAAGCTCTTAAGATGTGTTTTCTCTTGTATCCATTTAATTTGAAAACTTTGGCAAGGTGGGTAAGCTCTTGGTCTAAGTTTTCATTATCGCAAATACGAAGAGCTCTTGTGGTCAAAGTTTTAAGGATACTAGCTTTTTGGGCAGGGTGGTGATGCAAAGAGGACTGAAGGTAAAGGTCGGTGTGGGTGGCTTTGCAGTACACATGACGAGCTATGGAGCCATCTGGTTTTTAAATGAGAAGAATGTCAAGGAAAGGAAGCTTGTTATCCATTTCTAGTTCCTTAGTAAAGGAGATACAAGGAGCTATGTGGTTGAGGTGAGAGTGGAATTCTTCAAGTTTGTCATGGCCATGGGGCCAACATATGTTGGTATCATCAACATATCATTTCCACTGTTTAGGTTTGAGGGGAAAAGAGTTGAGGGCGACATCCTCAAAGTGCTCCATGAAGAGGTTGGCAACAATTGGGGAGAGAGGGGATCCCATGGAAACTCCATCAAGATGTTCATAGACAACTCCTTGGAAGGTAAAAAAGGTAGATTGAAGGCAGAGATCTACCAAGGAGGTGATCTCGTCATTGGTCTTGCGTCTGATAATTTTGATGGAGTCCTGGATAAGGACCTTGGTGAAAAGGGAGACCACATCAAAGCTAACCAAGGGGTCATTATCTTCCAACTTTTTATCTTTGATGAAGTCTACAAAATGGGATGAATTCTTAATGAAAGAACTAGACTTACCCACGAGCGGGGAGATTTACTTAGCTAGGTAGGCAGCAAGCTTGTAAGTGGGTGAGCCGATGGTGTCAACAATAGGACGGAGAGGGATACCAGCCTTGTGGATTTTAGGAACACCGTATATATGGGGAGTGGACTCTTTGGAGGGTAAGAGCCATTTTTTCATGGCATCATCGAAAGAGGAACTGGATAAGGTAATTTTAACTTTCCTCAAAATTTTGGAATAGGGTTACAAGTTAGGATTTTATAGCTACTACTATCGAAGAGGAGTTCATGCATCTTGGAGATATAGTCGAGTTTATTCATGATGACCATGGTATTACCTTTGTCTTCCTTGACAAAGACGAGGTCGTGGTTGTTCAACAAATTCTTAAAGGCTCAAAGCTCAGCTTTGGGAACATTGTACTTGGGTGGCTTAGCATACCTAAGGGTGACAACACAGTCTTGCCTAATTTCTTTTGCAACATTCTCAGGTAGAGAATGAACAACATTTTCAATCTCAATGAGGAAATCAGTGTAAGGAATGAAGGACGGGGTAATTGCAAAGCCTAAACCTCTTTTTAAAAAATTGAATGTGAGGGGATCTAAAGGTGCACTGGAAAGGTTGACAACTAATTTTTTTTCCCAGTCATGAACAAAGTTCATGGGGGGCCTTATTAAAAGAAGCAGAAAAAGGCAAAGAGGGAGCAAGGGGCTTGGAGAAATGGGAGGAATTGAAGTTTGTGGATAAGGATAGGTGAGGTGAGTCCACAAGATGTGAGGAACATGTGGAAGGAACATAAAGGGGGCTACGAACAAGTTGGTTAGTAGGGGGTGACAAGGGCAAGCCCGACAGGTGGAGAGAATTGGGAGGCTCGTAGGGAGAATTGATGGGAAAGATGGACAATCCAGAGTTGATGTCTTGGGAGAGGACTAAACACGCAGGGGAAATCACATCATCATGAATGCTTGCCCTAGTTTCAAAGGAAGAACATTGAGAGATGGAGAGTTTGTGCTACATACCTAGACACTGGAGAGAATTATCATTGAAGCAAGTATGATGCTTGAGATAGGCGCAGGAACTGTCGTATAGAGGAAGACTCTTGGACTCCTGCAGACAAGAGTTGTGCTGAAGCATGATGGAGGTGTTCTCTGAGTATGGAGGACCAACAATGGAATGAAATGCAACATCTGTAGGAGGAGGTTTCTGAGCCATGCAAGCAAGAGGAGGAAGGAAAGATGGAGGAGGGAGATGTGGAGAGAGAGGAAACTAAGAAAGGATGCGGTTTGGATGGCTGATGTTTGCACGTGGACTGCATGGCCCAAGAAGGCTCACGTTGGTGGGTTGGAGATCTGGGGAGCGACCGGACCCGGAATGAAAACCAGAGAAATTAATGCTACAAATATGTCCCTAAGTGATGTTGTCATTGATGTCAACATATCCTTGTTTCCATTGGTGTCAATTGTATCCTATTTTGTTGCCTATATAGAAGACCAAATTGAAAAGGATATTGAGAAAATTAATGGAGATCAATGTATGCAGACCATATGGCTATGTAGAGGTTTGTCTGAAGAAGCTCCAGTTAAGATTTGAGAGGTTCGCATTAAGATCTGAAGAAGTTATAGCCATCTAAGTAAAACTGGTTCCTGCATTATTCAGGAGAGACAGAGTGACAGGAAAGAGGTCTGGATTGCTTCGGTAATGTAAAATGATGATCTGTGGATCTAGAGGCATGTTTGGGAAGTCAGTGTGCATCATCCATTCAAGCAGTTCATGGTTTGGAGGTTCGCAAGCAATCTTTCTAGTGTGACAGTTATAGCAGACAGTGTTCTTAAGGTTACCAAATTAAGATGCAAGTGCTTCTGATGATTTGGAGGAGTGTGGATGTTTCTGTTGAATTCAATGTGCTTGTGGAGATCTCTGGATCATGTAGCTACTTTGTTGGAGGTCTGCATTGAAGTTTGAGCTTGTTATTAAAGATTTTTCTCTTCGGTGTTGATGTTCTTCCCAGTCTTGGCTGACCGGATGATCCTAGCATGTTGCGGATGATCTAAGAGGATTCTATGAAGTGTAGCATGTTTATTAAGGAAGATTCAAGTCTCAGTTGTGATTGGCTGATAGTGCATTGATCCACGTCAAGTTTAGCTGACCTTGTTATTCATTCCAAGGTTGATGAAGCATATAAATACTTGTTGAAGAGTTGTTGAAAATCATCCTTGAGCGAAATGAATTAAATCTGAATAAAGGATTAGAAGCAGAGCAAAGAAGAAAAGGAGCGAGAGCAGTATAGAGTGAAAAGTCATTGAAGAAGAATTTGGAGACAGAAGCAGAAGTTTTGTGAGCATTCAATGAAACTGAACCAAGCATGAAAATATGTTAATTATTAGTTAGTTCTTTCTGTGTTAAACATAAATTACTTGTAGGCAGTGAGCGTCTTTTTGAGTAGTGAGCTCTAGGCAATGTGCCTGAAGGTATGTGCCTTCTATTTTTCTAAAGTACTTTTAACATGGTACAAATATTTGTGGGTTAACCCCCACCATGGTTTTCCCTTAACTGGGTTTCCACGTAAAAATTCTAGTGTTCTGTGTTCATTTGTTTCTGCTCATGTGTTGATAATTCATGCTTTAAATGTTTATATCATTAATTAGTTTTGTGTGATAAAGAAATAGTTGCAAGTGTTAAAAATTTGGGACAACTGATTCACCCCTCCTCTCAGTTGTCCGGCCTAATTCCAACAATTGGTATTAGAGCAAGGTTCCTCTAGAAGAAGCTTAACCGCTTGAGGAGATCTAGGATGTCAACCTACAAGAAGTATAGCTCGAGATTTGATGGAACAAATTACTCTGTTTGGAAAAACCACATGGAGTACCATTTGCAATGCATGGGTGGTGCTTATTGGGCAATAACTAAGGATAAGTATGAGCCTCTGGAGAAACCTTCAACTCCAGATGAAGTCAAAAATGTTGAAAATAATCTTTGAGCCAAAGAAGCCTTGCTAAGTGCCCTGACTGATTCAGAAATGGCAAATGCCTTTGGATTGAAAACTACTCATGAAATCTGGAAGAAGTTGGAGAATCTTTATGAAGGTAATGAATTTGTCAAATGTGCCAAGCTACAAAGTCTGAGAGCAAAATTTGAAAATATGAGGATGAGTGAAGATGAAAACATCACAATCTACATGCAAAAAATAAATGATCTTGTGTGTGGTATCAAATGTGCTAGTGGGACTTTGGAAGAATCAGAGATTGTGGCAAAAGTGCTCAGATCTTTACTTGATTCATACAAACATAAGGTTGCTGATATAGAGGAGATCAGGACTGTCTCAAAAGTTACAAGAGATCAGTTGGTTGGCAAAATTTCAACTTTTGAATTAAGTGAGTTTGGTGATTCTCTTCCCAAGTTTGAATCTGCATTTTAGGCTAGTGTATATGGAAAACAAAGATATGATCCAGCGAAAACTCTTCTACAAGATCAAAAAGATTTGTGAAGACAAGGAAGGATCTTGAAGATGTTGAAATAGAAACTGCAGATCTTGAAGCTCTTATTGCCAAAAGAGTGCCAAGAGGATCCGGTAAGTATGAAGGAAAATTGCCACTCAAATGTTTTGCTTGTAATAAGATTGGTCATTTTGCCTCAAGATGTCCAGAGAGGTTTTCAAAACCAAACCCTAAAAGATACAAAAATCAAAAGAAATGTTACTATGTCCAAGAAGCTGGAGAAGAAGGAGTCACATATGATGAATCTGATCATGGAGGTTCCTCTGAAAATGATTGGGTGTTCATTGCTATCAAAGAAGAAGATCTAGTGTCTACAAAATTTGCTAGTTGTGCAAATGTGGAAAGTGCCTTGGTTGCTCAAGTTATTGAAAAAGATGAGTGGGTGATTGATAGTGGATGTTCTCATCATATGACTGGTGACAAGAGTAAGTTTGTGAGTTTTGAAAATTATGAAGGAGGGCTTGTGAAATTTGGAGACAACTTAGCTGGTAGAATCCGTGGTAGAGGATCCATCTCTTTTGATGGTAAGAATAGCACCAATGATGTTCTGTATGTGGAAGGACTGAAACATAATCTTCTCAGTGTTGGACAGTTGGTTGACAAAGGTTATGATCTTCGATTCAGGGATGGAAAATGCAGAATCTTGGAGAGCTTCAGAACTGAAATTTTATTCGGTACTCAAACTAGAGGTAACATTTTTCATTTAAGTAGTTCTGGCAAAAGTTGTTTGATTGCTCAGACAGATCAAAGTTGGTTATGGCATAGGAGGATGTGTCATGTGAATTTTGATAACATTGTCAAAATAAGTACCACTCAGGTTGTAAGAGATCTTCCAAAACTTGTGAAACCTAATAGCATGTGTAGAGAATGTCAATTGGGGAAACAGAACAAAATTTTAGTCAAAAATAAGGAACAAGCTTCAAGTGGATGATTGGAACTAGTACATACTAATCTCTGTGGTCCAACTAGAATTAGGAGTGTTCAAGGAGATAGATATTTCATGTTGTTGATTGATGATTACTCCAGGATGATGTGGGTAACTTTCCTAAAAGAAAAATTAGAAGCTCTTGACAAGTTTAAGGTGTTCAAGGTGATGGTTGAAAATGAGATTGGTGAGAAATTAAAATGTCTAATATCTAACAGAGGTGGAGAATTTACTTCCGGTGAGTTTGATGCTTTCTATGAAAAGCATGGCATAAAAAGATAGTTATCTGCTCCTAGGACTCCCTAGCAAAATGGAGTTGTGGAAAGAAAGAACCAGACCATTCAAGAAGCTGCCAGGACCATGATGATGCAAATAAATGTTCCTCAAGTTTATTGGAGAGAAGCTGTGAGTATTGTTGTCTACACTCTTAACTAGGTGCATATCAAAGGCAATTATGGTAAGACCCCTTATGAACTATGGTTTGGTCATCCTCCTACTATGAGATATTTCAGAGTTTTTGGTAGTAAATGCTATATCAAAAGAGATGAGGATTTAGGCAAGTTTGATGCAAGAAGTGATGAGGGAATATTTTTGGGATACTCTACTCAAAGTAAGGCTTACTAGTGCTTTAACAAGAGGTTGAATAAAATTGTTGAAAGCGCTAATTTTAGAGTTGATTAGAGCAAGTAAGGACATTCCAGGTTCTACGGATATGATTTAGATGATCAAGATGAAAGTCAAAGTCAAGGAACACTAGTTCAAACTTAGACTCAAATTCATATTGATCTGGAAACTCCAAGAACTCAAGAGGATAGTACAGATGTTGAGGAACAAGCTCAAGAAATAGAAGTTCAAGCAATTCCCAAAAACCCCCAGGTGTGTAAGGCTGAATCATCTTAAAGATCAAATCATAGGAGATAAGAGTAAAGATGTTTGAACTAGGAGAAAAATTTTTGAAGATCAAAAGGAAATTTATTTGATTTCAAAGATTGAACCTAAATCAGTAAGTGAAGCCTGCAATGATGAAAATTGGGTAAAAGCAATGGAAGAAGAATTGATGCAAATTTAAAAGAATCACACTTGAGATATTGTTCCTAGACCTAAGGACAAAAATGTGATTGGAACCAAATGGGTCTTCTAAAATAAACTAAATGAAGATGGTAAAGTTGTGAGAAACAAAGCAAGGTTGGTATGCAAAGGCTATTCTCAAGTGGAAGGAATTGATTTTGAAGAAACTTTTGCTCCGGTGGCAAGAATAGAAGTAGTTAGATTATTTCTTGCATTTTTTTCCTTCAGAGATTTTAAAGTTTAGCAGATGGATGTCAAATCAGCATTCCTAAATGGAGAATTGGAGGAAGAAGTTTACATTGAGCAACTAGAAGGATTTCAGTTGTCTGATTAGAGAGATATGGTCTGCAGACTAAGAAAAGCATTATATGGACTCAAGCAAGCCCCAAGAGCCTGGTATGCAAGACTGGATAAGCATTTCCTTAATCTAGGATTTAGCAAAGGTACTGCTGATAGTAATCTTTACTTTAAGATTAATCATGAGAACATCCTGATTGTTGAGGTCTTTGTTGATGATATCATTTTTGGTGGAAATGAATGTATGTGCAAAGCATTTGTTGATCAGATGAAAAGTGAACTTGAGATGTCAATGTTTGGTGAGATAAATTTTTTCCTAGGTCTGCAAATTATTCAGTCAGATAAAGGTATCTTTATATCTTAGTCCAAGTATGTGAAAGAATTGCTGAAGAAGTTTGGAATGGAAGATTCAAAGCCAATAGGTACACCTATGGTAACCGGATGTAAGTTAAGCAAAGATGATGACTCCCCCAAGGCAAATCAGAAAAGGTATAGATCAATGATTGGAGGATTGCTCTATTTGACTCAAACCAAATCTAACATCATGAATGTCATTGGACTTGTTGCTAGATTTCAAGTTGATCCAAAAGAATCCCATGTTGTGGCAATCAAAAGAATATTCATATATCTCAAGGAGACAATTGATTATGGATTGTGGTATCCAAAGGATAATGACTTCACTCTTCATGCATATACAGATGCTGATTGGGCAGGAGATGTGGATGATAGGAAAAGTACTAGTGGTGGTGCATTCTTCTTGGGAAGAAGATTGGTCTCTTGGATGAGCAAAAAGCAAGAGGCAATATCTCTGTCTACTACAGAGGCAGAGTATATAGCAGCAGCAAATAATTGTACTCAAGTTCTGTGGATGAAGCAAATGTTGAAGGACATCATAATTGTGTTTGAGGAGCTAGTCACAATATTCTATGATAATTCTAGTGCAATAAGCATCTCAAAGAATTCGGTGTTGCATTCAAAGACAAAACATATATCTATCAAGTTTCATTTCTTGAGAGAGAAAGTAAATGAGAATGAAGTCAAGTTGGAGTTTGTGCCTTCCAAAGATCAAATTGCAGATATCTTCACTAAGCCTCTTCCCAAGGATACTTTTGAGTATCTCAGAGAGAAGTTAGGGTTTATTACCCCTCCAGATCAGAACTAAGATGCACTAAGGTGCATCAGTCTGGTGGAATTCACAGTCATATCTTGTGATCTGGATTGATGTTAAGGAGATACTACTCAAGGGGAGTAGTCAGTATGCAAATGTTGGGATCAGTCTGAAACAAAAAGGGGGAAAAGATTGCAAATATGTGCCCTTTTCCATTGATGTTAAAGCGGGAGAGAAGTTCATGTGAAAAACTAGTTGCTGATAAAAGGGGGAGCAGTGAAGAAAGTAATTGCAGAAGTGAGAAGAGAAAGGGGGAGAAGTTCTTGTCTTGATGGTTGAATTCAATTTTTCACATCATATGTTGCCATCAATGACAAAGGGGGAGATTGTTGCAAATATGTGCCTAAGCGGTGTTGTCATTGACGTCAACATATCCTTATTGCCATTGGTGTCAATTGTATCCTATTTTGCTGCCTGGATAGAAGACCGGATTGATGAGGATATTGAGAAAATTAATGGAGATCGATGTATGCAGACCATATGGCTATGTAGAGGTTTATCTGAAGAAGTTCCAGTTAAGATTTGAGAGGTTCACATTAAGATCTGAAGAAGTTATAGCCATCTGAGTAAAACCAGTTATTGCATTATTCAGGAGAGACAGAGTGATACGAAAGAGGTCCGAATTGCTCCGGTAATGTAAAATGATGATCTGTGGATCTAGAGGCATGTTTGGGAAGTTAGTGTGCATCATCCATTCAAGCAGTTCATGGTTTAGAGGTCCGCAAGCAATCTTTCTAGTGTGCCAGTTATAGCAAACAATGTTCTTAAGGTTACCAGATGAAGATGCAAGTGATTATAATGATTTGGAGGAGTGCGGATGTTTCTATTGAATTTAATGTGCTTGTGGAGATCTCTAGATTGTGTAGCTGCTATGTTGGAGGTCCGCATTGAAGTTTGAGCTTGTTATTGAAGATTTTCCTTTTCGATGTTAATGTTCTTCCCAGTCTTGGCTGATCAGATGATCCTAGTGTGTTGCAGATGATCTAAGAGGATTCTATGGAGCGTAGTGTGTTTATTGAGGAAGATTCAAGTCTCAGTTGTGATTGGCCGACAGTGCATTGATCCGCGTCAAGTTTAGCTGACCTTGTTGTTCATTCCAAGGTTGATGAAGCATATAAATACTTGTTGAAGAGTTGTTGAAAATCATCCTTGAGCGAAATGAATTAAATCCGAATAAAGGATCGAAAGTAGAGTAGAGAAGAAAAGGAGTGAGAGCAGTATAGAGTGAAAAGTCAGTGAAGAAGAATTTGGAGATAGAAGCAAAAGTTTTGTGAGCATTCAATGAAACTAAACCAGGCATGAAAAGATGCTAATTATCAATTAGTTCTTTCTGTGTTAAACATAAATTTCTTGTAGGCAGTGAGCCTCTTTTTGAGCAGTGAGCTCTGGGCAGTGCGCCTGAAGGCATGTGCCTTCTATTTTTCTAAACTACTTTTAACAAGGTACAAATCTTTGTGGGTTAACCCCCACCGTGGTTTTCCCTTAATCGAGTTTCCACGTAAAAATTCTAGTGTTATGTGTTCATTTGTTTCTGCTCATGTGTTCATAATTCATGCTTTAAATGTTTACATCATTAATCAGTTTTGTGTGATAAAGAATAGTTACAAGTGTCAAAAATTTGGGACAACTGATTCACCCCCCTCTTAGTTGTCTGGCCTAATTCCAACAATTAACTGCATCCAGATGTGAAGAGGGGCAAGAGGGTAGAGAGGGGGAGGTGGGGAGCAAATGGGAGTGATATTTACGCAAAGAAACCACCAGGAAGTGGGGTAAAGGCAATGCCAATACATCATGCTATGAGGCCAAGCCCACTGAAAGTGGCGAGGGGACTGGAATGAAAGAGCTGAGGGACTGAAGACGAGAAGAAGATTGGGAAAGACCATCAGTGTTCAACCTGGGTAGACCGGAGACATGACTACCATGCTGAACAAGGTGAGGAGGAACTGATGGTCGACGCTGGTTGACCAATGTAGAAAACTTATTCTTCTATCTTTTCTAGCATTCAGCATTGAGACTCATGGCTTTGCCTCAAGAAGGCGTGTCTAGGAGGATCCACAGGTCAGTCTGTAGTGAAGAAGCCAGTTCAAGGTGCAAAGCAAACAGCCTCATGGATAGGAAGTTGATCGTTGACCTAGTGGATTTAATGACTGATCTTAGTAGAGAGAGACCAGTCTGGTGGAAAATGTGTTTGGTATGGTGGCTCCACAAGTGATGGTAGATTTTTACGAAAGAGGGTATAACATTGGCGTCCCTGCATCTTTTTAGGAAGGCAAGGTCTGCAATTTTCTTAGAAAGCTTGATTCTTAGTTTCTCAAGCTGTTTTGATTTGAAACATAATTCCCTCACATTAAGGGTATATATAATAGACATCAAATTTCCACAATCCATGATAATGTGAATGAGTGCTTCTGGATTAAACTATGTGAGTATTTTTCCTCAACGTTTCAGATCATACTCCATGATCCATCATCAGGAGAATAGAAAGAAAGAGAAGAGAATTGTAATAGATACATTGTAGACCAAGCAAGATAAAAGGAAGAGGCACGAGGACCAAGGTGTCAAAGGTGAAAGATGAAAAAGAAATTCACTAAACACCTAAGAACATATTGTATGTTCATGCACAAGGTCCAACATAAACCAAAATTAAGTGAAAAAGACAAACAAAACAAAAAACCAACCAGCATATATAAATATAAATATATATATATAATTTGTAAGAGAATATACAAATAAACATAGTGAAATAAAAGAAAGGCAAATAAGACATTGAGGAAGAATGTAAATAAATGGATAAATAAATAAAAAAGCATAAACGTATTTGAGTAAATGCATAAATAAAATAGATAAGTAAAAATGAGAATATATATATATACACACACACAATGCACGTTAATGAGAAGCTATATATGAAGGTTGAAGTAACAAAAGAACAAAAAGAACCAAGACCCATACAAAGGTTCTAAGAATAAAGGACTAAGAAAAAAATGGAGAGAGACTAACAAAGGAAAATGAAGAAAAAAACTAAAGGACATGACCAGAGAAGGAAACCAAGATCAAAAGGAAAGGAAAGAAAGAGTGATGGGATGGGGAAACCCTAAAACAAAAATTCTATAACAATTAAGGACAAGAACCAAAAGCACAAAAAGGAGATAACTATAGCAAAAAATTAGAGAAAATCAATAAATATCATAACATGCAACAAGGTCCCAAAACACATAAAGAGCTAAGTGAAGGGTCAAATGACAAAATTGGTTCAATAACAATAGGCACCAACAAAAATAGCTACAGAAGGGAACACGCATCAAAAAGGAAAAGAAGGAAAGTACAACGGAATGGGGAAACACCTAACACAATAAACACAAGAATAAAATAAGGACTAGAATAGAAACACATAAAGAGAAATAAGAGAGAAGGATGAGAAGAGAAAAAAGACAATCGGAAAATGAAAGAGTCACAAGGAAGAAGAGGAGGGAAGAAACACGATATAACCAACTATATATAAGAATAAATAAGAAAAAAAGGATATATATATATATATATAAGTAAGTAAGTATGTATGCATGTGTAAAGTAAATATGAATGGGAATAAGAAATTGAATAAATAAAAATTGAAAGGGTAATCATAATATAACAATAAATAAGGAGAAAGAAGGCCTAAAGGTGTATGCATAAGAGAGAATAAGAGTTAAGAGTAATACAAACAAGAATAAAAAGGGGGGAAGAAAGTGTAAGAGGAAGACAATGAGGCTAGATGGAGATACAAACAACACAAAAGAGAACATAATAGGACAAAAGAGGAGAATATAAGACCATAAGAAAACCAAGAGAAAACATGAAAGAGGAACACAAATGTGACCAAGCAAGCACAAGGAGGGACAAGAAACCAAGAGACGACGACAGGAGAACTAACACCAAGCAAAAACAAAAACAAGGAACCAAAAGAAGGCAAAGAAGAAGACACCTATGAATAAAAGAAGACGTCCGCGAATGAAGGATAAGTTGAACTGAAGTGGGGCAAGGTGACAAGGGGATGAAGGGGCAGGAAGGATACCCAAGCCTGGAAGGGGGAAGTGGAGGGAAAAGGATAAGAAAGACAAGCAGGGAAACAAGAGAACACAACAGAAAAGAGGAGAGATAGGGGCCAGAAAAGAGGAGGGACTGGTTGAATGGTGCAAGGGAGGGGGAAGGGAGGATGGGAGAGGGGAGAAGACTAAGAAAAAAGAGAGGGGGGAAGAAAAAGAGGTCAGGAAGGGGGGAGGGGGAAGTTTCTGGGGCAGGTTTACAAAGGATTCCAAGAGAAACTTAACTTCCAACCATCATCTCGATGGAGATTAGATGGGTGTTTATTAATCTCAATGGCCTCTTTGAGTTTTCTCTTGAAGAAGTTGTCCTCGTTGGCTAAAATTTGTGTGTCTTCTAAGTAGATGTGGTGTTTGGTTAGGGATGAGTACTCTGCAAGGGTGAAGTTGTGGACCCGCTCATGTCTAATGTCTGCACTATGCTCTTTGATCCTAGTGCAAAAGGAATGGCCAATCTCACCTATGTAGGGAGTGCCACAAGAGCAAATGATCTTGTAGACTCCAAAGTTGAGCAAGAGGTCAACGGGGTCTTTAGGAGAAGGGATCCAGTTTCTCACGATGGAAAAAGGTCTGATGGTACATTGGAGGCCCTTTTTAAGTAGAATTTTGGAAATTTTGTTGGAAAGGCCTTCAATGTAGGGGAGGATGGAAAGAGGGAGGTTATCTTCCTTGGGCTTGGAGCTGAGGCGGGTCTTGGCTTGTTTAAAAGCTCTTAAGATGTGCTTTCTCTTGTATCCATTTAATTTGAAAACTTTGGCAAGGTGGGTAAGCTCTTGGTCTAAGTTTTCATTATCACAAATACGAAGAGCTCTTGTGGTCAAAGTTTTAAGGATACTAGCTTTTTGGGCGAGGTGGTGATGAGAAGAGGAGTGAAGATAAAGGTTGATGTGGGTAGCTTTGCGGTACACACGATGACCTATGGAGCCACCTAGTTTTTTAATGAGAAGAATGTCAAGGAAAGGAAGCTTGTTATCCATTTCTAGTTCCTTAGTAAAGGAGATACAAGGAGCTATGTGGTTGAGGTGAGAGTGGAATTCTTCAAGTTTTTCATGGCCATGGGGCCAACATATGTTGTATCATCAACATATCATTTCCACCATTTAGGTTTGAGGGGAAAAGAGTTGAGGGTGACATCCTCAAAGTGCTCCATGAAGAGGTTGGCAACAATTGGGGAGAGAGGGGATCCCATGGCAACTCCATCAAGTTGTTCATAGACAACTCCTTGGAAGGTAAAAAATTGTAGATTGAAGGCAGAGATCTACCAAGGAGGCGATCTCATCATTGGTCTTGCGTCTGATAATTTTGATGGAGTCCAGGATAGGGACCTTGGTGAAAAGGGAGACCACATCAAAGCTAACCAAGAGGTCATTATCTTCCAACTTTTTATCTTTGATGAAGTCTACAAAATGGGATGAATTCTTAATGAAAGAACTATATTTACCCACGAGCGGGCAGATTAGCTTAGCCAGGTAGGCGGAAATCTTGTAAGTGAGTGAGCCGATGGTGTCAACAATAGGACGGACAGGGATGCCAGCCTTGTGGATTTTAATATCACCATAGATATGGGGAGTGGAATCTTTGGAGGGTAAGAGCCATTTTTTCATGGCGTCATCGAAACAGGAACTGGATAAGGCAATTTTAACTTTCCTCAAAATTTTGGAGATAGGGTTACAAGTTAGGATTTTATAGCTACTACTATCGAAGAGGAGGTCATGCATCTTGGAGATATAGTCAAGTTTGGTCATGATGACCGTGGCATTGCCTTTGTCTGCCTTGACAAAGACGAGGTCATGGTTGTTCAACAAATTATTAAAGGCTCAAATTTTGGCTTTGGGAACATTGCACTTGGGTGGCTTAGCATGCCTAAGGGTGATAGCACAGTCTTGCCTAATTTCTTCTGCAACATTCTCAAGTAGAGAACAAACAGCATTCTCAATCTCAATGAGGAAATCAGTGTAAGGAATGAAGGACGGGGTAATTGCAAAGCCTAAACCTCTTTTTAAAAAAATTGAAGGTGAGGGGATCTAAAGGTGCATTGAAAAGGTTGACAACTAATTTGTTTTCCCAGTTATGAACAAAGTTGCATGGGGGGGTGTGTTTAAAAGGAGCAGAAAAAGGCAAAGAGGGAGCAAGGGGCTTGGAGAAATGGGAGGAATTGAAGGTTGTGGCTAAGGATAGGTGAGGTGAGTCCATAGGATGCAAGGAACATATGGAAGGAATAGAAAGGGGGCTACGAACAAGTTGGTTAGAATTGGGAGGCTGGCAGGGAGAATTGGTGGGAAAGATGGACAATCCAGAGTTGACAGCTTCGGAGAGGACTGAACACGTAGGGGAAATCACATCATCATTAGTGCTTGCCGTGGTTTCAAAGTATGAAAGTTGAGAGATGGAGAGTTCGTGTTGCGTCCCTGGATGCTAGAGAGAATTACCGTTGAAGCAGGTACGCTGCTCGAGAGAGGCGCAAGAACTATCATAGAGAGGAAGACTGTTGGACTCTTGCAGACTAGAGCTACGCTGAAGCATGATGGAAGTGTTCTCTATGTTTGGAGGACCAACAATGGAACGAAATGCAACATCTGTAGGAGGTTTCTTAGCCATGCAAGCAAGACGAAGGAAAGATGGAGGAGGGAGACATGGAGAGAGAGTGGACTGAGAAAGGATGAGGTTCAGATGGCTGGTGTTTGCAAATGGACTGCATGGCCCAAGAAGGCTTACATTGGTGGGTCAAAGATCTAGGGAGCGACCAGACCTAGAATGAAAACCAAAGAAATTAACTACACCTAGCTGTGAAGAGGGGCAAGAGGGCAAAGAGGGGGAGGTGGGGAGCAAATGGGAGTGAGATTTATGCAAAGAAACCACCGAGAAGTGAGGTAAAGGAAACATCGATACATCATGTTGTGAGGCCGAGCCCACTGAAAGTGGCGAGGGGATTGGAATGAAAGAGCAGATGGACCGAAGAGGAGAAGAGGATTGGGAAAGACCGTTAGTTCTTAGCTTGGGTAGATCGGAGACATGAGTACCATGCTAAACAAGGTGAGGAGGAAATGATGGTCGACGGAGGTTGACTAGTGTAGAAAACTTCTTCTTTTGCCTTTTCTCACATTCAGCTTTGAGACCCATGGCTCTACCTTGAGAAACCGTGTCTAGGAGGATCCACATGTCAGTCCGCGGTGAAGAAGCCAGCTCAAGGTACAAAGCAAACAACCTCATGGATAGGAAGTTAATCATCGACCTGGTGGATTTAATGACTGATCTTAGTAGAGAGAGACCATCTTGGTAGAAAATGTGTTGGGTACGGTGGCTCCACAAGTGATGGCAGATTTTTACGAAAGAGGGTATAACATTGGCATCTATGCATCTTTCTAGGAATGCAAGGTCTGCAATTTTCTTGGAAAGCTTGATTCTTAGTTTCTCAAGCTATTTTGATTTGAAACATAATTCCTTCCCATGAAGGGTATCTATAATAGACATCAAATTTCCATAGTCCATGATAATGTGAATGAGTGCTTCTGGATTAAACTGTGTGAGTATTTTTCCTCAACGTTTTGGATCATAGTCCATGATCCATCATCAGAAGAATAGAAAGCAAAAGAAGAGAATTCTAATAGATACATTGCAAAACAAGCAGGATAAAAGGAAGGAAGAGGCACAGGGACCAAGGTGTCAAAGGTGAAAGATGAAAAAGAAATTAACTAAACACCTAAGAAAAAAGAGTCTACTCATGCACAAGGTCCAACATAAACCAAAATTAAGTGAAAAAGACAAAAAACACAAAAAACCAACCAGCATATATATATATAATTTTTAAGAGAATATACAAATAAACACAATGAAATAAAAGAAAGGCAAATAAGACATTGAGGAAGAATGTAAATAAATGGATAAATAAATAAAAAAGCATAAACGTATTTGAGTAAATGCATAAATAAATAGATAAGTAAAAATGAGAATATATATATAATGCATGTTAATGAGAAGCTATATATTAAGGTTCAAGTAACAAAAGAACAAAAAGAACCAAGACCCATACAAATGTTCTAAAAATAAAGAACTAAGAAAAAAATGGAGAGACTAAGAAAGGAAAATGAAGAAAAGAACTAAAGGACATGACCAGAGAAGGAAACCAAGATCAAAAGGAAAGGAAAGAAAGAGTGACAGGATGGGGAAACCCTAAGACAAAAATCCTATAACAATTAAGGACAAGAACCGAAAGCACAAAAAAGAGATAACTATAGAAAAAAATTAGAGAAAATCAATAAATATCATAACATGCAACAAGGTCCCAAAACACATAAAGAGCTAAGTGAAGGGTCAAATGACAAAATTGGTTCAATAATGGTAGGCATCAACAAAAATAGCTATAGAAGGGAACATGCATCAAAAAGGAAAAGAAGGAAAGTGCAATGGAATGCAATGGAATGGGGGAACACCTAACACAATAAACACAAGAATAAAATAAGGACTAGAATAGAAGCACATAAAGAGAAATAAGAAAGAAAGATGAGAAGAGAAAAAAGACAATCGGAAAACGAAAGGGTCACAAGGAAGAAGAGGAGGGAAGAAACACGATATAACCAACTATATATAAGAATAAATAAGCAAAAAAGGATATATATATTTAAAGGTATGTGAGTATATATATATATATATATATATATATATATATATATATATATATATATATATATATATATATATATATATATATATATATATATATATATATATATATATGTAGATATGTATATATATATATATATATATGTAGATATGTATATATATATATATATATATATGTAGATATGTATATATATTTATATATATATACATATATACATATATATATACATATACATATATATTTATATACATATATACATATACATATTTATTTATATACACATATATATACATATATACATATATATACATATATATATGTACATATATATATATATATACATATATATGATATACACAGTCATACATTCATACTTACATGCATACATACATACTTATATATATATATATATATATATATATATATATATACATATATGTACATATATATATGTACATATATGTATATATATATATATATAAGTATGTATGTATGCATGTAAGTATGAATGTATGACTGTGTATATGAAAACGTGTAAAGTAAATATGAATGGGAATAAGAAATTGAATAAATAAAAATTGAAAGGGTAAGCATAATACAACAAGAAATAAGGAGAGAGAAGGCCTAAAGATGTATGCATAAGAGCGAATAAGACTTAAGAGTAATACAAACAAGAATAAAAAGGGGGGGAAAAAAGTGTAAGAGGAAAACAATGAGGCTAGATGGAGACGTAAACAACACAAAAGAGAACATAACAGGACGAGAGAGGAGAATATAAGACCACAAGAAAACCAAGAGAAAACATGAAAGAGGAACACAAATGCAACCAAGCAAGCACAAGGAGGGACAAGAAACCAAGAGAGGATGACAGGAGGACTAACACCAAGCAAAAACAAAAATAAGGAACCAAAAGAAGGCGAAGAAGAAGACACCTACGAATAGAAGAAGACATCCATGAATGAAGGGTAAGTTGAATGGAAGGGGGGGCAAGGTAACAAGGGGATGAAGGGGCGGGAAGGATACCCGAGCCTAGAAGGGGGAAGTGGAGGGAAAAGGATAAGAAAGACAAGTAGGGAAACAAGAGAACACAATAGAAAAGAGGAGAGATAGGGCCCAGAAAAGAGGAGGGACTGGTTGAATGTTGCAAGGGAGGGCGAAGGGAGGATGGGAGAGGGGAGAAGACTAAGAAGAAAGAGAGGAAGGAAGAAATAGATGTCAGGAAGGGGTGAGGGGGAAGTTTCTGAGGTGGGTTAACAAAGGATTCCAAGAGAAACTTAACTTCCAACCATCATCTCGATTGAGATTAGACAGGTGTTTATTAATCTCAATGGCCTCTTTGAGTTTTCTCTTGAAGAAGTTGTCCTCGTTGGCTAAAATTTGTGTGTCTTCTAGGTAGATGTGGTGTTTGGTTAGGGATGAGTGCTCTACAAGGGCAGATTTGTGGACCCACTCATGTCTGATGTCTACACTATGCTCTTTGATCTTGGTACAAAAGGAATGGCCAATCTCACCTATGCACGAAGTGCCACAAGAGCAAACGAACTTGTAGACTCTAGAGTTGAGCAAGAGGTCAACGGGGTCTTTAGGAGAAGGGATCTGGTTTCTCATGGTGGAAAAAGGTTTGAAGGTACATTGGAGGCCCTTTTTTAGTAGAATTTTGGAAATTTTGTTGGAAAGGCCTTCAATGTAGTGGAGGGTGGCAAGAGGGAGGTTATCTTCCTTGGGCTTGGAGCTGAGGTGGGTCTTGGCTTGTTTAAAAGCTCTTAAGATGTGTTTTCTCTTGTATCCATTTAATTCAAAAACTTTGGCAAGGTGGGTAAGCTCTTGGTCTAAGTTTTCATTATCACAAATACGAAGAGCTCTTGTGGTCAATGTTTTAAGGATACCGGCTTTTTGGGCGAGGTGGTGATACGAAGAGGAGTGAAGGTAAAGGTCAGTGTGGGTGGCTTTGCGGTACACATGATGACCTATGGAGCCATCTAGTTTTTTAATGAGAAGAATGTCAAGGAAAGGAAGCTTGTTATTTGTTTCCAGTTCCTTAGTAAAGGAGATACAAGGAGCTATGTGGTTGAGGTGAGAGTGGAATTCTTCAAGTTTGTCACGGCCATGGGGCCAACATATGTTAGTATCATCAACATATTGTTTCCTCCATTTAGGTTTGAGGGGAAAAGAGTTGAGGGCGACATCCTCAAAGTGCTCCATGAAGAGGTTGGTAACAATTGGGGAGACAGGGGATCCCATGGTAACTCCATCAAGTTGTTCATAGATAACTCCTTGGAAGGTAAAAAAAGGTAGATTGAAGGTAGGGATCTACCAAGGAGGTGATCTCGTCATTGGTCTTGCATCTGATAATTTTGATGAAGTCCAGGATAGGGACCTTGGTGAAAAGGGAGACCACATCAATGCTAACCAAGAGGTCATTATCTTCCAACTTTTTATCTTTGATGAAGTCTACAAAATGGGATGAATTCTTAATGAAAGAACTAGACTTACCCACGAGCGGGGAGATTAGCTTAGCCAGGTAGGCGGCAAGCTTGTAAGTGGGTGAGCCTATGGTGTCAAAAATAGGACGGAAAGGGATGTTGGCCTTATGGATTTTAGGAACACCATAGATACAGGGAGTGGACTCTTTGGAGGGTAAGAGCTATTTTTTCATGGCGTCATTGAAAGAGGAATCGGATAAGGCAATTTTAACTTTCCTCAAAATTTTGGAGATAGGGTTACAAGTTAGGATTTTATAGCTACTACTATTAGAGAGGAGGTCACGCATCTTGGAGATATAGTCAAGTTTGTTCATGATGACCATGGGATTGCCTTTGTCGGCCTTAATGAAGACGAGGTCATGGTTGTTCAACAAATTCTTAAAGGCTCGAAGCTCAAATTTGGGAACATTGCACTTGGGTGGTTTAGCATGCCTAAGGGTGATAGCACAGTCTTGCCTGATTTCTTCTGCAACATTCTCAGGTAGAGAACGAACAACATTTTCAATCTCAATGAGGAAATTAGTGTAAGGAATGAAGGACGGGGTAATTGCAAAGCCTGAATGTATTTTTAAAAAATTGAAGGTGAGAGGATCTAAAGGTGCACTAGAAAGGTTGAGAACTAATTTGTTTTCCCAGTCATGAACAAAGTTGAATGGGGGCACGTGATTAAAAGGAGCAGAAAAAGGCAAAGAGGGAGTAAGGGGCTTGGAGAAATGGGAGGAATTGAAGTTCGTGGCTAAGGATAGGTGAGGTGAGTCCACAGGATGCGAGGAACACGTGGAAGGAACATAAAGGGGGCTACGAACAAGTTGGTTAGTAGGGGTGACAAGCCCAAGCCTGACAAGTGGAGAGAATATTTCCAGCTGGAGCTAGCTATTGGCTTTCATCTGGACTGGATTCCTACCTTGGAACTAATATGTGAACAAGATTGATCATGGTGGGCCCTAGGTTTAGATTTCTTGCCTCTGTTTCTGAAGATTGTGGAAGTTGTCAAATTTTGGGCCTCAGGCCTTCAACGTTCTGCCTTACAAAAGAGAAGAAGAAAGGAGGAAAGTCCACCCCCCAAACTCCACTTTAGAAAGGACTATTACATTATTGGTGGACTTCAAGCCTCATGCCTTCCATCTTTTGCCTTCCCAGGGAAGGATGAAGAAGGGAATTCTGACCCCCGAAATCCAAAACTTAGCCAATCTTTTGAAAGTTTTGGCAGAGTTCAGACCTTAGGCCTTCCGTATTTTGCCTTCAGTTATAAGGAAGAAGAAGAAAAGTTTGATCTCTGAATTCTAAAACACTAAGCATTATTTCTCAAAGAAAGAGTCGAAGCTCGGGCCCCATTCATTTTGCCTTTTGCTTTCCCTTTGTCCACATGGTAGCATTTCGCGGTTCTACCAGCCTGTCGAGGTCCACCCAAAAGGGTTCCATGGAATGGTAGATTGCCTTAGAAAATTTAGCACTCATCAAGAGTCAGACTTCGGGTCTTCCACCTTACGCCTTCCAAGACAGAAGGGGAAAGAAGGAAAGTCCGAGGTCTGAAACTTTGAAAAGGTTACAATACTTAGCTTTATTTTTGAAGGGAAAGGACCAGAGTTCAGAGGGGTGTAAGATGGAAGGACGAAGAGAACTCTAAACTCCAAAACTTAGAAAATCTAGAAAAAATAAGGAAAAGTCAAGTTTTTTGGGACTTAACAAATTTTGGATGTTTTTCCTTGCATCTCTAAAGGGGAAAACACTTAGAAGCAAAATAGGACAACACTATCCTGCACACATCACACACACATGGATGGCTAGGTACACTCTCCTCCCTACTGTAGGATTAGATAACAAACCCACTCCCGAGCTGGGAGATCTTCCAAGAACATAGGTTTCACATACACAATTCAATTTGACAAAAACATACAAACACACAACACAACAATCCCATAGTATGACTCACAAACGAATGAATCCAAATGGATTTGATTCTAAAGGGGTAAAGAGGGATGATCATCCCTCTTGGGGGACAAATAGCAAATTATTTTCACATGTTTCTTCTTCAATATCAACACAACATACAACCATCTCCTAATCACCACCACAACAACAATTTTCCTTCCACATCACTAGACAAAACCCCTTTTTCCTCCCAAACAAAAATCTCTTTTTTCCTCCCAAATCACAAAACATCATAAACATCAAATAACCATCCATATCATAACAAACCCATAATCAACAAAATATCACAACCAAAAAGGTCCCCCAAGAGAGGTTCCACACCTCTCTCAAACCCCAACACATAGGAGGCTCTCAACCCTCAAGGAAGAACAACTCCCAAACAAACCAACCCATAGTGAAACTCACAAGTATTTAAGACAAGTAGAAATTTTAATTCAAAAAACACACATCAAAACTAATTACATAATAAAATAGTAAAGATCCAACCTTCTACTCTCCAAGTTAGGAGAAGCTCAAAATTGGTAAAATCCTACTCAGAAGTTCTGTGCTAGCAATCCTCTTTCCAATCCAAACCCTTTCTTGTCCAAATTATCTTTTTTTCCCCACTTTCTTCACGAAAATCCCATGAATACCTAGAGAAAAATAAATTTGAAGAAAAAATGCAACCAAGGTTAAAAAATCCCCTTTGTCACAAAATTATAATCAATAAATAATAATCCCCAAAAAGAATTCATTAAAACCAAATAAATCTTAAAATAAAAACAATTAAAGCCAAAAAAAGGTTTCAATATAATCCAATAAAATAAATTCAAGTTTTAACATAATCAATTAAAACAAAATAAAGCTTTGCCATAAATAAATTTAAAAATAAAAGAATAGTCTTCTTAAAATAAATTAATTATCCACCAAGAAATTATCCATGCATATCCAAAATTAATAATAATGATTAAAATCACCAAAATATTTAAAATCAATAAATAATAATTAAAATTGACTTAACACAGGGGAGACCCTGTGGTGAAATGGTGGAGCTTTTTGCCAATAGTTCCAACAACCCAGGTTCAAACCTTACGGGGTTGCCCTCTACCGCATCAACAATTGAGGGACCTTGCCTAGGGGAGATCTTGTGGTGAAATGGTGGGGCTTCTTGCCTGTAGTACCAACAACCCAGGTTCAAACCTCGCGGGGTTGCCCTCTACCATGTCAAAAATTGAGGGACCTTACCTCCAATTTTTTTTAGAAAAAAAAATATTAATAATGTCCTCCGCTCCAAAGTTTCCCACGACCTCTGCTCCTGATTTTTTCAAGCCTCCCTCTATAGTTTGCAGCAATGTTGCCCTTGGGGAAGCAGCATTATCTAAGGGTTGTCCATGCCCTAGCATGGCTTTGGCATAGATTACGAAAAACTTCACGCGAGGCTTGAAGGGTGCCTCTCCTTCTTTGTTGGAAGATCCTTAGCGAAGGGGCGATGATATGTGGTAGGGAGTTGGCGACGGGGGCTCTTCAAAACCTCACATTCCCTCTGCAAAAGTTAACATTAAAGGTCTAGGCAATAATGGCTCTACTAGCTGTAAGAAGAGCTTCGTAGATACCCTTGCCTCGAGACCCTCTTATATGTGCAATGGTAGCCACGGTTCGGTGCACATCCATGGCATGCGGGCTGCTAGAAAATTAGCAAGTTCCATATCTTATGGTGGCGCCAATAGGGGTCCAGTCCCTTCCAATCCTCATGAGCTCCATCGTGGAGCCTCACTGAGTCCTCCCTTCATTGTTTATCATTCGTCTTCTTCCCCTGAGATCTATTTGGACAGCTTCACCTATGACAGAGAAGAATATTTGTAGGATCATGCTCTGATTTGTAGATTTACGAAGGTATGGCCTAAACTTTGTGATCTCCATTCATGGATTGATACAAATTGGAAGGATTATCTAGAGGATGAAATAAGCATCTACCCTTGCACAAAGGGGTTTTTTATTCTAGAATTTGAATATGAGGAAGACAAAGAAATGGTGTTCCACACAGGACCGTGGTTCTTCCAAGGTGATTTTTTATGCATGAAACCTTGGTTCCCCTCATTTGATCTATGAATAGAAACATTCTCATCAGCATTCATGTGGGTTCACTTACCCTACCTCCCATTACAGTTTTGGGAAATAGGCTTCTTGAAGGTGATTGGTAATGGCCTATGGAAATATCACAGCATCTCTAAAGAAATAATCAACTATGAAAATTTGACTTTTGCCTACTTGTGCATAGAAATGGATGTCTCAAAGGGTCTTCCAGCAGAAATTTTTCTTAAAATTGGAAATAGGTGATGGTGCCAGCCAATAGATTATGAAAAGATTGCATTCAGATGCAAAATCTAATTTACTACAGAACATGCTATTGCACAATGTGAAAGGAGATGAGCTGCAGTGCATGGTAATATTGTCCCTAACAATAAACCCTCTTGGTGGGATGGGGCTGAGTCTCAACATTATGTTGTTTCTCCTCCTGAGAAGACTGCAACTTCTTCCTATCCCACTATTCAGGGTAATATTCCTACTATATCCCCCACTCCTTCCACTGAGGTGAATAACCATATCCATGAGACTGCATCTGATATGAAGTCAAAAGCTATCTGTATGGTTGCTTCTTCTCCATCCTTCGAGGAATCCAACATTGCGTCATCATCTCTCTCATTGGTCACTGCTACAGACAACAATCTTGGGATGCCCTTGCAGGAGGGTTTATGCATAAGTCCGCATCTCTCCCCAGAAGTCGAATAGGCCTAGACAGAGGTGAAGAGGAAGAAATTTCCGTCTTCAAAACAAAAACATTCAATGTCTTTAATATCCTCTAAGAAAGAAGGGAATTTAGAGATGTAAATTATGGGCACACCCAGTTTTGGGGTGATGCTAGATCTTTCAGGTTAGGAGAATAGGTTTGAATAGTATAATCTTGTGTTGTGTTGTTGCACCCTTGGTGGCCAGAGCTACATTTATTAACTTTTTTGGATCTTATATTATGGGAGCTATCCCCATGGCAACACTTACCCTACAAAAAATGACTTAACACATTTACAACATACACACATAAGCCAATATTCCTCTATGCATAATAGACTTAGGATAATGGGTTTAGCACATGACGGTGTTCTTGGTAAGATCTCCAAATTTTATTGTCTTTACCATCCCCTCCAAACTTAAATTTTGAATATCAGAATGTCTTGATAGAAATAGGTGAAGCAAAATTAAATTAATTCATGTACAATTAAAATATTAACTAATCATTTCTCATCAAATATCAATTTAATTAAACATTAACTTTCACAATTCAATATAAATATTTAAATTAAATCCATTCACTCACTCATATAATTATTCTAACATTTCATTTTCTAATTCGACATATGTCTAATTATCACAAACACAACATAACAAATAAATAATGTCCAATCCAAATATACCATAATCCTCTACTCTATGCATAATAGTACCATCATAATAATAAAAAAATATAGTCCTCAAAGTATATAGTCATAAGAGCATATAAAATGTCTAAGTAAATAGGTAGGCCTTACATCCTCCCTCCCTAAGATTCTGCTTCCTCCTGGAAGCCCTAAAAGAGGTGAGGATATGAGGTCCTCATCTATCTTGCATTCTCCCAAGTGGTTGAATCTTCATCATAAAGGTCCCTTTGGACCTTTACTTGGTCCAACACCCAACCTCATAGGGCCAAAGTTTGATGATCCAAAATGCGAACAAGTTTTGAAATTAGCTCCCCATCCTGCTCCACCTGTAAAGCATCCTAATCCAAAACATGAGACAAATCAGATATATACTTCCTTAGAATGGAAACATGAAACAAATCATGGATGTGAGACAAGCTAGGTGGCAACACTAAGTGATAAGCAATAGGACCAATCCTCTCCAAAATCTCAAAAGGGCCTACAAATCTTGATTCCAACTTAGATTCTTTCCCATAATGAATCAAACTATTATGTGGGCGTACTCGCAAAATCATCTAATCTCGAACCTAGAAGTTCTTATCAATCCTCTTAGAATTGGCATACTACTTCTGTCTATCTTGTGCCTTGATTCAATTCTAGTCCCACTGCAACCCTATCTTCAAGATGATCCCAACTCAGTGGTGTCCTACAGGGTCTTCCATATAAAGCTTCATAAGGAGCCATGTCTAAAGAACTGTGATAGCTATTGTAGGCAAATTCTACCAAGTACAAATACTCCTCCCACTTAAACTGTTGATCCATGATGTACATCCTGAGCATGTCTTCCAACACTTGATTTAACCTTTTAGTTTGTCCATTGATCTCGAGGTGATATGTTGTGTTGAAATTAAGCTTAGTGCCTATGGCCTATTTTAGATAAGTATAGAAAGAAGATGTGAATGTGGGATCTCTATCAGAAATGATCTTACAAGGGATTCCATGCAGTCTAACTATGTCATTCAAGAAAACCATCACCACAGAAGGTGTATTGTAAGAAGTTCTCATAGGAGAAAAGTGAGCCACTTTTGTTAATTTATCCACTGTAACCATAATGGCATCAAGTCACCATGTTGTCAAAGGAAGACCTATAATAAAATCCATAGAAATAACATCCCACTTCCATTCTAGGATTCTGTGAGGGTACAACAACCCTACCAAATGCTGATGTTCATCCTTCACTCCCTGACATTTGATGCATCGTGCTACAAACTTTGCTATATCATGTCACATACTAGCCCAAAAACACAACTTCCTAAGGTCTACATGCATCTTATTAACCCCCGGGTGTGCATAATAGCATGCTCTGTGTGCCTCTGCAATAACAAATGATCTAAGATTTCCCAAAGGAGGAATATAAATACATCCATTATGCCATAGAAAACCATCTGAATCAAAAGAGTACCCTTCAAATTTTCCCTTTAGGACCTCATGGAGTTGTTTTTCCTGCAATACTTCATTATACCATAAGTCCTGAGGTAATTGTTCTAAAATGCATCCTCTCAAGTCAGTCTTCACAGCTAAAGAGGATATCTCATGTCTTCTTCTTCTTAGACCATCTACCACTAAATTCTCTTTCCCTTTAATGTACTATATGTCAAAATCATATTCACAAAGGAATTTCATCCAATACTGTTGATAAGCATTGAGATTTGATTGGGTAAAGACATGCTGCAAACTATGGTGATTTAAATGGAGTTCGAATTGATGACCAAGAAGAAAGTGTCACCATCTCACCAATGCATGAACTAAAGCAGCCTACTCAAGATCATGGGTAGGATAATTGAGCTCGTGTGTTTTCAACTTGTGGGACTCAAGCAATTACCTCACCCTCCTGCATAAGAACTGCTCCAAGACCCTCAATGGAGGCATCCATACAAAGCAAAAAATTAGCCATAGGATTAGGTATAGCTAAAATAGGAGCACTAGTGAGTCTTTCCTTAGGATTCTAAAAATCTCTCTCTCACACTATTCAATCCACACAAACTTCTTCCATTGCTTTTGAAGAGAAGTGATAGGGTGAGCAATCCTAGAAAAACCTCTGATGAATATTTGATAGTACCCAACCAAACCCATAAAACTCCTAACCTTAGAAACATTAGTAGGAGCAGGCCATTCCATGATATCCGTAATCTTAGATGGGTCCACTAAAATTCCATCTCCTAAAATAATGTGTCCCAAATATTGGATTTTTGTCTAGAATGAACATTTGGACAAATTAGCATACAACTGGTTTTCTCTCAAACACTGCAAGACCAACCGCAAATGTTCCTCATGCTCTTCCTCTATACGGGTATAAATCAACATATCATCGAGGAAGATGACTAAAAATGGGTCAAGGAAAGTGCAAAAAACTCCATTCATTAGACTCTTGAACAATGTCAGAGAATTAGTCAACCCAAAGGAAACTACAGTAAACTCGTAATGACCATGTAACGAGTGCAAAATGTTGTTTTATGTATGTCAACTTCCACTATCCTGAGTTGATGGTATCATGATTTGAGATCAATTTTGGTATCATGATTTGAGATCAATTTGAGTCCACATAATGTTTTTGGCTTCTCCCTTGTGATGCGAATATGGCTAGTTAGCAGTGGTACTGTTGTTTGGGCCGAGAGTTTAGTTTCCTTCATATGCGGTGGATCCTAATTAGTTGTTTTGGAATTTGAGGATGTGCAGTGATGTTTCTTGGATCCTATTATGAAGTGTTGTGATATGTAAACTATTTACTCTTCATATTGTATATGTTTGATGTCCACCTATGGAGAATCACATGTTTTAACTAAGAGTCTTTTTGGTGTCCACCTAATCAATGTTTTGAGATGTTGCGGAGGATATATATAGAAGAATAAATTTATTTGTGAAAGGTATGAGTGTGTGTACATGTGATAGAGTAGAGTGAGAAGGATGAAATGTGTGAAGTCGGTATGATGAAGTAATTGTACAGAAAAGGAAGACTGCAACATCAACATAAGTCAGATGCTTCTCTCATAGCAATTCATGGTTATAATATCATTGTAATCCTTTGTAGCAGTGAGATTTCTATAGGGAGTAGTAGCTTCCTTGGGTTGTAGCCCTAAAACAAAGTTAGCAAGGAGTTGTATATTCCTTGGGTTGTAGCCATATAACAATGTTGTAAACTTTTATAGTAGTGAGCATTATATTGTGAGCTAACACTCACCGTGTTTTTTCCCATTTTTAGGTTTTCCACGTAAAAAACTTGGTGTCAATGTGTTGATTAATGTGGTGCATATTTTACTTTCTATTCTCTAAGTAATTTGATTTGTTCTACAAATAAAGTAGTTAAGTTTTTGTATATGTTGATTTACCCCCCCTCTCAGCATCTTAGTGTGTTCAACAATTGGTATCAAAGATGAGTACATTTGAGAATCCTAACAAGCTAAGGTAGATCCTGTAATTGAACACATGGAATCTGAAGCTATGTCTAATGATGTGTTTACTCCAGAACCAGATCTAGAAGCAATAGAACCCGAAGGTTGGGACTTTGATCCAAATGATTGTGAAGTAGACCTTGAAGGAGAGCTCCAGTCAGCTCTTAATGATCTAGATGAATCAAGAGAATTGAATATGAAATATGAGGTCATGCTTGAAAAAGTAGACGGAACAATTGATAAATTGAAGACACAAGCTAAAAAATTAAAAGAAATTAGTAAACTAAAAGCTCAAATAGAAGAAGAAAAGGGATGTGAAATTAACCTCAAGAAGCAAGAGGATGTGATCAACAATTTTAAATTCAAAGTTGAAGAAAGCAACATGATTGAAGATTGTTTAAATACTAAGATCAATGAGAAAGCTACTGAATGCTCAAAACTTGAGGAAGAAGTTGTCACTCTGAGAAAAGAACTAGAAAAAGTAAAAGAACAAATTGATAAGGGTTTAAATCTGAAAGGAGGATATGAAATTCTTGATGAGATAATTAACTCCCAAAAGCCACCTAAAGAAAAATCTGGTCTTGGTTTTGAAAAGGGGAAAAGTCCTATAACCAATACATCTACAAACTTGTATGATAACTTCAAAGGAGAAGGAAAAGTCTGCACTAAAGATCCTAAGAAGAATGCCTCCAGAGATGCAGAACAAGAAGAATTCATTCATATTTAGAGACAAAGAAAGAATAACAAGAAGAAGAACTTCAGAAATCCTGCTCCTAAACAAACTGCTCCTACCAAATACCCTCAATCTTTCAATAGTAATTGCTATGCTTGTAATAAATTTGGTCACAAGGTTGTTGAATGCAGAAGCAAGATAAATCAGAATTCATTTAGGCCTCCAAGGTATAATACTGTAAACTCTCATTCATTTCATGGTCAGTGTTATGTTTGCAAGAAGATTGGTCATAAGGCTAATGAATGCAGAAGTAGAATGATAAGGAATAATAGGAATAATGCTCAACCTTTCTATGGTTACTGTTACACATGTAACAAGTTTGGGCACAAGGTTGCTGATTATAGATCTAATGTGAGAATAAGTGTTCATGCTTAGCAATCTAGTACCACCTACTACAATTGCAATAAATCATGACACATTGCAAAGTTCTACAAGGGAAAGAATGTAAGACATGCTCGTCAAAAGAAGATTGATATTGCTTAGCAAAAGAAGGAAATGAACAAGACATATATGAAGAAGGACGAAAATCAAGTAAAGGAAGGATCTATACCTTTGCCTGGTGCAGATGGATCCTCTGAAAATTAAAAGGAGGAAGTATTGGTTCAGGGGGAGTTGCAACTACAAATATTTTTAAAACCCCTAAATGCATAAGATGCTGAAATCTTCAGCATAATGGCTAAAAGTGATATGGATATGTCTAGCTATTGATATCATAATGTTTGATCAAATTTCTAGAGCAAATGGACTCTTTGCAGAGGATTGTTGAGTGATCATAGATCTCTGTATAGTTAAAAGTTGATTAGGTCAAGAACAGAAAAATGTAATCAATGCAGAGTAGCCAGGGTTGGTGAGAAGCCTATTTAGTCGATACTTGATCAAATTTGATCTCATTTGAACGAATTCAAGTGTGTGAAAGAGTAAAGAAGAGAATACGATCCTTAGTAGAGATTGTGTGCAAACCCTAATGACTTCATTATCAAGTATTCTTCAAATTTATGAGTTAAACCCTAGTTTTCTGAAAGAATTTTCATGGAAACACCAGTAGTAGTTGATGTTGTGGAGAGACCAAGGCCAAAATTCAAGAAACACCCATACATATCCACTGAGACTAATAAGGATGGAGCTTTCTCTCATGTTCCTTCTAATGTGTTGTATATAGAGGATGTCTGAATATACATCCACTCACAACTGGATGAGTATGATCACCTGAAGTTGGAACAATTTAGGAATGATCATCTTCTAGGTGATGATTTTCAATTGAAGCCAGAGTTTGTAAATGTTGAGGCAAAATGGCTAGACATATGGAAGGGTTTCCCCAACTTCTGCTATGAAGAAGATTGGGTCAATATTGCATTGAGCTAAATCCATGAGGATTTCTTTTGCCTTGACCAACCTCACATGATCACAAAGGAAGCCATCAAGGTTGTGATCAGATTGTTCTCCTCCAGACCTGTGCCTACATTGAAATCTGTAGAGAATGATGAGGTAATGAAGCTTACCAGAGAAAAGTTTGATAAGAGAACCCTCACAGTGGATGATATCACTGATCTAGAAATCTAGTCTGCCACCATGGGTATTGTATATAAAGTAGAGTATACACCAACAGAGAAGGTTCTGCTACCGCAACCACCATTTACACTGCCTACCAAATGGTGAAGGAAGGGAAGGACTATGACCTTTGTGAGCTCCTACGGCAACAACTATTAGAAAATTTGAAGACAACCAAGGAGACAAGATACAAATTCTCGTATAGATTTTTAATCAGTTGTCTTATGTTTTATTTCCTGAAGGAATTACCTGCTATGAAGGGTATGGTCTGGAAAAGTGATACCCCTATTGCCCATCAAATCAAGGACTATATGCGTAGTTTTCCTGATCACAAACATTGTGACACATTATTTTGGGGATTCTTCAAAACTTTTCAAAATGATATGTAAATGAGAGAAAGAATACCATCAAAAGTTGTTGGAAAATACAAGAATGACATAACTTTCATGGTGGATAAAGATAATTGCTATATGGAGGCCATAGATTCAAGGACTTTTTGGATAACCACCCTACCCTATGAAGTGTCTGAACATGATTTGATTGGATATGTTGATATGCTGCTCTACAAGCCTAAGGATCCTACTGCTGAAAGATTTGGGACTTATGATGAAATCACCCACAAAACAATCAGGAAGAATGTGGAGGAAAAAGAAGAAAAGATGAAGTCTAAACTAGAGGAAATGCTTAACACTCCTAAGGGTTCTACAAGTGAAGCATAGACTATTGTTGCTTCACAGCCTCCTAAAAGGACAAGCAGGATTGCCCCTGTTGTAGCTACTTCTTCTAATCCCTCCGGATCTACTCTAACTCCACCTAGCAAGAGAAGAACTGCTACTGAAGTTCAAGTTCAGACCAAGACCACAGAAACAAAGAAACACATACCTAAGGTCCAAGAAAAAAGAGGAGAGATTAATCCAATAAACATAGAATATGATGAAGATGATGATGAAGAAGAAGAAGAAGCTTGTGTATTGGAGAGGAAGAAGAAAAGAACAAGAGAAGAAGAAAAAGAAGAAACTTTAAAAGGAAAGGAAAAAGGAAAAGCAAAGAAAACTAAAAGATCTACTCAAGAAAAATTTGATTATGTGCCCCTACAACTTGAGGTCATTATGAATGCTATTACACAACATGGTGCTTTAAAGGGTGTAGTAGAACTTTATGATGAGATGCTTGACAATGACAAAGCCTAATTGAAGAGGCTACAATCATGTACATGATGGCCTTTAATGTGGCCCTGATTGAGATCTTTGACCAACTTCCTACAAGTCTTATAGGCTTGCTCACTAACAATAAAAATGATGCCATGACAAAAGAGGTAGAAATGAGGAAACAAGTAATTGAAAAGGTGGGTCCATCCATCACAGATGTAGAAAACATTGGAATATCTCAAGAACAAGCAAAGGAATTCAGAACAAAAAGGAGAATAAATATGCTAATGGGAAGAGACAAGGAAGAAATAGAGAGACTGGAGAAGGAGACATTAGAGAAAACTGCTAAAATCCTTGAAGAAATGAAGAATGCTAAGGTGACAATTGAGGAATAAGTTCCTCTAGATATTCCAGATGTACCTCTTCAAGATATAGTCCTATCAACCTTTGATGACAAAGTGGATAGAAGCAACATGACTAAGAAAGATAAGGAGACTACTACTCCAAAAAATACTAAAGATCAAAACATAGAGGGTGAAGATAAAGTAAGTACACCCCCTCCAAAAAACAAAATTATAGGTACAAAACATAACAATCCTCCTCCAAAGGATACAAGGAAAGATAAGCAAAGGAAAGAGGATAACCCTAAGAAGAAGCAAGAAGAGAAAGAGAAGAGTGAGGAAAAACAAGATGAAAAAGACAAGAGTGAAATAGAGAAGAAGGAATATGAGGAAGTGGATGATATAGGTCAGAATTCTTTAGGGTCAGACTCTTTCGAAGACCTATTAGATTTGTAGATGCAGTTCCAACCAGTTAGATTTGCATATGTAGTTCCAACCAATGATTACACCACAACTTCTAAAAATTCCCACTTTTGAAGGGCAAGTTGACTTGGAAAACATTTCACCCCTTCACAAACTTCAACTTGGTGATATATTGCATGCTTCTACAAGGAAGGAGTTCCTGCAAGAAAACCTAAAGAAGACTAGCCTAGTTGAGGATGCAGGGAAATTGATTCAAGAAGGTCTACCAGAGGTAAGCATTGATTCCTCTCTATCCCTGAAGCAAAAGATGAAGCTATTAATGGATTATTTTAAGGATCATTCTTCTCATGTTGAAAAGAAAGCATAACAAGAGGCATTAAAAAAGATGAATGATAAAAGGTTGGTTGAGATATCTGATAAGTGTGCTAATGCACACAATAAGCTACAAGAAAATTTGAAAATGTTCAAAGGATGCATCGATGAAGCCACTGCTTTATACCTGTTTTGTTTGAAATGGCCTAATTCCACCAAGAAATCAAAGCTCAGATTGACTCCATTGAATCACAGATCTCCAAATTGGTCGAAGTATATGACTTGTCAAAATACAAGAATGGAGCAGCCAGGGCACAAGTTGAAAACCTTCATGTACAGATGTCACAGCTATAGGACCAAAGAGAACAGATAAAGAAGCAGTTTGGTCAGCTAAGAGAAGTAGTAAATATGAGACTAGATTCATTATCTGGATTGCTAGGTGAGGCTAAAAAGATTGAGCAGAAGATGAAGACACCTAACAGTATAGATGAGGTTGAGGACTTATACGTGTTGTTTGAATGCCAAAATGTCATCCTTACCTCAAAAAAAGTAATTTGGGCATCTACTCTTACACGACTCAAGGTAATCTACAAAGCCATTCTGTCTTCTAAATGAGTTGCAAGAATATTAAGAAAATTTTGGATGTATATAGATGTGTGGAGGATAGTAATATCATACTGTGTACATAGCATCAATTTTTGAGGTTTTTTAATCTTAGGGGAGTACTATTTGTAAAAATTATATAGTAAGGGGGAGGTTATACAGTTTTGATGATATAATATGTTAGGCCCTTTGTCCTTGATGACAAAGGGGGAGAGAGAGGAATATGCATCTAAGGGAGAGTGTTTGTACACATTTTGTTTTGGGTGTTGCCATCAATGACAAAGGGGGAGATTGTTGGCAATATGTGTTGTCATTGATGTCAACTCTATATGTGTCAACTTGAGGTCAGGCTTGCATCGAAGTTGAAGATAGGTGGAAGATTTGAGAGAGATGGTTTGACACAGGATCATCATGATTGATATAGTGGAAGATTTGAGAGAGACAATTTGACTAAGTTAAAGACATAGGGTCACCATGGTTAAGGCAAGTCAGTCCGGAAGACCTAGCAGATGGAGAAAAACTATCTAAGTATAAGCATGGTAATCTTCCTAATGTCTAAGTATGATGTAGAGGTGAGTGCACATGTTCTAACTTGTTTCTAGCATGCCTACATTGATATCCTACCAAGATGGTGTATCGCACTTAGAGATAAGTTGCATAAATTTGACTAAGGCATTCACAGTACAAATCCTAAGGCAAAGTCATAGTGTTTTGGTCCGCATTCCTCCACAAAGCAAGATTTAATCTTGCAGTTTAGAAGATAAGTTGATTTAGATATTAACATGCTATATCCAAGAGATCAAGTCTTTACACCTTTAGCAAAGAAAGTTATCAGTGATAGAGTTCCAGTTAGTACTCAGACAGAGTAAAGCAATGGTGGAGACTTGTTGGAATGCTCTGCATTCCTCCAGAAGAGAAGTTGTGCCCATACAGTTTTGAGAACATGTTTAGAGATGTGTAACATATGTTTCCTTGTTGTATCAAGTGACTTGATGGTCCACAAGGTCAGCTTTCAAATGAAAGAAGTAATATAGACTGTTCCAGACATAGAAGTATTCTATAGAACACATGTTTGAGTACTTGCAAAAGATGAAGAAGGTATAGATCAGATATATGAGTATCTGTGGAGACTCTACATGCTTCATAGTATCTTAGGTTTGAACCGCATGCAATTCTCTCTTATTTCTTGTATTGTATAAGGTACTCCAGTCAGTTAGTAAAGAGTTGTATATGACTATCCTCCGGATTACAGTTAAGTCTCTAATTTTCTCTGGAAGTGATAGATGAGGTTGTGAGGATTTGGGATTGCATTCATAATAGTGCATAAGTTCATCTCTAAGAGTTTCATATGTTGTGGTGTATTGCAATGTAAAATCCTAAGTCTTGGAATATCACAGTCTGTCCAGAATGCTCTATCTTCATCAGTTCAACATGTTTCTTATTTTACAGATGCATATATTGAATAGATACTTCAGGAGAATGGTGTATGGATAGTTTTGAGAAGATACATGGTTGAAATCTTAGTCTGCATAATGTTTTTGGCTTCTCCTCGGTGATGTGAAGATGGTCAGTTAGCAGTGGTACTATTGTTTGGGCAGACAGTCCAGTTTCCTTCATATGTGATGAATCCTGATTGGTTGTTTTGGCATTGGAGGATGTCCAGTGATGTTTCTTGGATACTGTTATGAAGTGTTATGATCCACAAACTATTTACTCTTCATATTGTATATGTTTGATTCCAACTTGTGGAGAATCACATGTTTCAACTAAGTGTCTTTTTGGTGTCGACCTAATCAATGTTTTGAGATGTTGCAGAGGATATATATAAGAATAAATTCATTTTTGAAAGGTATGAGTGTGTGTACATGTGATAGAGTAGAGTGATACAGATGAAATGTGTGAAGTCAGTATGATGAAGTAATTGTGTAGAAAAGGAGGACTACAACATCAACATAATTCAGATGCTTCTATCATAACATTTCATGGTTATAATATCATTGTAATCCTTTGTAGCAGTGAGCTTTCTATAGGGAGTAGTAGCTTCCTTTGGTTGTATCCCTAAAACAAATTCAGTAGGGAGTTGTAGTTTCCTTGGGTTGTGGCTCTAAAACAATGTTGTAAACTTTTATAGTAGTGAGCATTATATTGTGAGCTAACATTCACTGTGGTTTTTCCTATTTTTGGGTTTTCCACATGAAAATCTTGGTATCAATGTGTTGATTAATGTGGTGCATGTTTTAATTTTTGTTCTCTAAGTAATTTGATTTGTTCTAAAAATAAAGTAGTTAAGTTTTTGTATATGTTGATTCACCCCCCTCTCTCAACATCTTAGTGTGTTCAACAACAAAATGTTCCACAAGGAAGAGCTTCTAGCTCTGGACATACTGAAACTTTGCATAACATAAGTCTTCTCAAAAACCAATGTAACTATCTGTTGTCACATGGATTTGCACCCTGTGTTAGAGGCTTTTAGGGTTCCAACAATCCAGTGAAACATTGAGATGACCTCTAGGTGTGGGACCCTGCAAGGAGGCCAAATCTCCAGAGAGAGGCTAGTTCCTTTGCTGAATGAGAGATTTAGCTATTCCTAAGACTAAACCTAATCTATGCACCATTGAGGAAAAATTGGAAAGATGATAAACTAAAAATGAAAGGGGGTGATACACCAGGTTTGAATATAGAACACTCACAGAGCTAAGATGCACAAATAAATGAATACAGTTGATAAACTTACACAAATCATGAAGATTTTAACAGAGGTAAAGAATGGATTGCAAGGAATTAGAAATTTACAAACAATAGCCAATTCTAAGACTACATAGAGTTAAAAAAGCATGAAAAAGTAAAACACCATATGTATTGATCAAAAGGCACAGTTACAGCAGAGGAGAGTTCTATTTCGAATATAAAATAATGAGGAATATCCAACTATTTTCCAACCCTCATTACATCTTTTTCTATGCATATACAACACTTCATTACATTGACCTTAGTCATTTCATCAATAAATTCGCCCCCATGGGCTTTGTTAGAAGATAGTTTACAAAAGGGCATGCCATAAATGCAAAAAATATCTTTACAGAAGTAGTTGACCAAATATCTTCAAATATCCACGTTAAAAACTGGCGCTTGAAACTCCACCACAACAATAAATGTTCAACTACAATTTTTCTAGCTAGAGCTAGATATTGGATTTCATCTAGACTAGATTCCTGCCTTGGAAGCAATATGTGAACAAGATTGATCATGGCAGGCCCTGGGTTAAGATTTCTTGCCTTTGTTTCTAAAGATCGTGGAAGTTGTCAAAGTTCAGGCCTTGTTGACCCTGTTTCTGCACTTCAAAATTTAAACTTCTTGTGTCCAAAAGACCAAATCTGATCATGCATCAAATACCTGTGCCGAGTCATCTTTTCGGTTACAATTTGTCGATGTCATGAGTGTCAATCATGTTGATAACTTGTTATTATGACGTCATACTTTGTCTTATCTCTCTCCATTGAAGCATTGAATAGCAATATTACACCAAGTCAAAATTTATGGCTTAGTAATATTATCCTTTGCGTCCAATTTCATTTCATACTAAGCTCGCATCAACTTTTGTTTTTCACAAAGTTCACGTTAGTTTTTCCGCAAACCATGCATCGGCTTTCATTTTCTGCCAACCTTGCGTCAATTTTTGTCTTTCACTAAGTTCGCGTTAACTTATGAGTTTGGCTAAGTTCACGCATTTTGGCTTTTTGCTAACTAAAACCAATGGCATAATTTTACAAGTTTGGAGAAATCCACAATTCACATTTTACATGTGGCAGCCGGGAGTTAAAAAGTGATTTTTATTATTTAAAAAATAACAAAAAGCATATTTCTCTCCTTCAAACAACTGCAAAAAGAACCAAAACACATAAATTTTTACAATGGCATCAAAGGTTTCAAGTTCGTTATTTACTTGGGTAAAAGCTTGTTGCATTTTCCTATGCCCATGTTCATCTCCCGAAATCGAGAAAATACCTTTTGAGTTTTGTTGGAACGGAGAGATTTTGGTGGCCGGACTCCTCTAAACTCGTGCCATAATGTTGACTATTAAATAATAACTAGTATTTATCATTGTTTTCAATGTATGCAGTGGGTACTATATCTTATTTCTGATGAACAAATCATATGCTAAACGTCGAGGAGTTGCATGCCGAAGAAGGTGGCCTTGTAAAAAAACATAACTCCAACATCAATCTTCAAGTAGTCAACATGTGGATAACAGCATGTAATGGTTACGCTAGTATTCAAGAATGCCCTGTGTGCAGTTATCAAACGCTTGACAGAAAGCCTTAAACAAATGTGGTATCGTGGCACAATGAATATGGATAGAATTTTGTTATTGAGAAAGGCTTTAAGGAACATCGCCATTCCTCATGACCTAACATAAAGGTGAAAGAAATGCACAACAACTACTTGACACAATGCTTCAAAGATATGTGACTTCATGCAACGTATAGATTGCCAGATATGAACAAAGAGGTTTCGTTGAAGAATGGCTGCAGAAACTTTTCAACAAATACAACTAGCTGGTGCAATACCAGACCCATGATCATTGCCAGCGTCCCGTTACCAGCACCCAAATAAGGGGCTTTAGAATAGGGTATGGACATCCACTAAAGTATAATAGAAAGTGGTTTTTGTCAGATGTGTCAATCGTAAATACCTCGAAGGAATGTCGTCTTATAGGTTGCAACACACAAAATAGTTTTGTTGAAAAGACTTTGGAACCTTCGAGCAAATTCAATTGATAGGTGTGGAGATAAATTACACAACCTTTACGAGGAACCTCCTGGTCTGTGACAAAATAGGAATGCTAAAAATAGTTGCCAACACCCTCAGAGACATGTTTGTAAATTTTGGAAACATATATAAGACACATAGACTGTTTGACAAAATGCTTCAATGAAATGTGGTCTCATTGAATGCAATAATTGCAAGATATATCACAGATGGATTCGTTGACAAGGTCGTAGAAACTTTCTAGCAAATACAACCTTCAATCGCACCTCCAATTTCCACAATCTTTGTTAGCTTCTTTCTGCTCTGCACCAAAATGGGATCTTTGAAATTGGTTATGGACGGTTCTCGAAGCATAATCGAAAGTAGATTAGTGCCTTGGTGAACCTATATCAAAAATGAGGAAGCATAGACAAAACCATGAACTGTTTGACAGAATGTCCTAGACAAGGTGATGAAACTACTTTACAGAATCCCTCGAAGAAATGCGGTTTCATGAAAGGCAATGATAGCAGAATATGTGTAAGGTGGATTTGATTTAAAACAATATAGAAAATTCAAAGCAAATCTAGCCTTCTAATGTAACACTAAGTACCAAATTGGGAGCCTTCGAAAGGGTAAAGATGCCCATCAATGCATAACGGAATGAAGATTTGATGCCAAATCTTATTGTTGAAAACAATTGGTAGAAATGCTAAATGTGGAAGCATAGTTGAAAGATGTAAGTTGTTTATCAAAATGCCTCAAAGAAATGGTGTTTATCACAACATAATGGAAGGATGATTTTTGTCAGTTTGAAATGTTTTAGTGGACATATATGCAAAATGCGGAAGCGTTGCCAACGCACGAGAGCTTTGACAATATGCCTCAAACAAATTTGGTCTCAGGAAATGCAATGAATGCAGGATATGCATAGATAGAATCGACAAGGTGGGTTTATTGAATGTAATGATTGTTGGATATGGAATGCATAGAAATATCAGAATGAATCAGAAACATTGGGTGGTATGGCAGTTAAAATCACTAAGGAAATGGGATGAATAATGATATAGGCACAAAAGTTTAAGTGTAATTTCAAGCAAAAGATGGAGCTAAAATATGCATCTTTACCTACAATTGTAGTCATCATGGTCTGGACGCCGGTGACATCATTGATAAGCATTGTAAATCATGGTTACATCAAGCTAGTCTTTACTTATATTGAGGTTTTCATGAAACTCCATCAAGATGTTTGTGGTCGATGGCACTAGGACAAAAAACAATGCACCATCTTTCAAGAATGACATTGGTGAAAAAGGCAATAGAAATGTTAAGTCGAGTTGAAGGCATACATGATTACGACACCAAGAAGAATACGGCTGTAATTGAGAATACTCTCAGGGTATTTCACAAAGGTGGGCATGCAATGTGATAGTTGTGGAATGAACCCTATAATTAGTCTGAACGATACAAGTCTATTCAAAACATGAATATGATCTATGCCATACCTACTTGTGTGAAAGTTAGAAGCACATAATGACAAGTTATCAAAACCACAAGGACTATGAATTCAAATGGCATGTGTGCTATCATCTATGAGGATAAACTGTGCCTCAGATTAAAGAATACTTTTGGAGACATTTTCTCTATTATGACTATGTAGTCATCAAGACAAGGTGATGTTTGAGGTCCTACAAAAAGACATGAAAATTGGGAATGCACTAAATCAAAAGAAGACATGGATAGAAGAGGATTTGATTTGGAAGGTGGCAATATTGTGCTTTTGTGTGCAAAATGTGTATGATCACCCTTGACCATGAAAGTGCTAAGAGGTGATTGGTAACATAGGAAAGATACAATTTTGCAGAGCATTGTTTTCAAGTTCATCTTATCTTATAAATCTCCAATCTTTTGTTCATATGCAGTGCTTTATCACTCTGAGAGATAGCATCATTATGAGGAAAACTTTAGATTATTCTCAGTGTTAGAAACATCTTCATGAAGCATTTTCATCAATTCAATATGTTATCAAAATTGCAAATAAGGTGGTTTTATAGCATAGAATACACGGTTTAGTGATTGACTCATACCATGAAATGGATCACCAATATCCATCTAATCAAATAGAGATAGGATATACGAAGTAAGTGGAACATGCAGTATCTCCTTTAACTAGCCCTCTCTACATAATGCTTTCAAACTAAAATGAAAAATAAATGGCAATGGCATTTATGGTTATAATCAGAGTAGGAAAATGTGCAACTGTTCTCTTCATCCAAGCTTTGTATGTGCGAACACAGGAGTCTAAGATTCAGGTATTCTGAGATTCTGAGGGTTTGTCAAGATCTGGCAAGGTTTAATTGTCAAAAAGGAGAAGATGAAGATAGAAAGGACTTAGCGAAGTTCAAAACTCACGATTTGCAAGTGTTAGGTTACCTTTTTGGAAAAGTGACTTTTGTCACTTATTGTAATTCACAAGTTAGAAAATGAACTTTATTTCCAAAAAAGTTGTGTAAAATATAACCAAAAATGAGGTTCATTATATTTTTGTATTTCAAAAAGGTAGTTATTAGGTAGTTGTGAGGTAGTTGCAGAGTGGTTACTAGGTGGTTATGGGAAAAAGCCTATAAATATGAGGCTATTTCAAATGTAAAAGTGAGGACTCTTTATAGAGGACTTTTAAGGGGGAACCTATGAAGTAACTTCTTGGAATTACACATTGTATAGTTTACTTTGGAATTGTATAATTTCAAAAAGATAATGAAGAATGCATTTCAGTTCGTATGTTCTTGATGTATTTTTGAGTTATGATTACTAGTTTCTCATATGTCAAATTGGTGATCTCTCTATGTATTTGTGTAAATCAAAGTTATCCATTAAAGCATGCAATTGGGATGATGGAGCACAATCATGTATCGATATCCTGATTTGAATGTGTTAAAAGAAATTATCTCTTCGTATGTTGAGATTTGCCATCTTTCTTCATCATTGTTGCATATATGTCATAAAATTCATCATGGAGTTTAGGAAAGTGGTTTCTAGCTTTGTGGTGAAACCCCCTCATACTTTTCAATAAGATTGTGAAACTTCTGTTGGTTTTCATATGTCTACCACGAGGGTTTCTACATGCTAATTTCTCCTATTATTTTGCTTTTCTCCTTTATGTACTTTCAGGTTAAAAGTACACAAAAATACCAAAAACCCAATCATACGAGGGAGCTGCCCCTCTCAAACGCAGAGGAAGGCTGATAATTCAATAACAACTTCTCCAACTGTTGGGACAATTTAGTCACCACTCTAAGGGCAACGAGTCATTTTCAAAGGTTATTTCGCGGTGACAAATCTGTTTACCAACAGATTTTTGGCAACTCTGCTGGGGATAATGAGATGAAGCATTGGTGCCTTTCATTCCTAAAAGAAAAATCTATAGTTATCTCCCCCAAAAAAGAAATTGGTGACTCTATCTGAAAGAAGAATCCTGAAAAATGGTTTGGTATCGAAGAACCCAGATGCATAACTTGCAATTTCCTGAATTAGACAGTGACAGTGATGATGAAGATTATCCTTTTTTTGCATCCTCTTCTCAACAAAATCAAGTTCTCAACAATCCTAAGCAAGTAGAGTTTTTGAAGAGTTTCTATGGTGGCATGCAACTTCCTACTATTTAGGTCCATCCTTGTTTGCTTCAAACATTGCAGAAGATTGAAGAAAAAGAGGGGAAGGAGACTCATTTTCTTTCTCGTGATCACAATTCCCTATCAGAGGAGATTCGTGCACCAGAAGATAAAATAAATTGTGCTGAGATATATCATTCACATGATGAGGACATTAATGAAGAGGCAAAGGTTTTTCCTACAAATGAACCTATATTGAATACACCTTCTTCTCATCAAATGGCTAAGAAAGGTTCGCCAAAATGTGCATGTACTGGAGAAGGAGAACTTATTACATCTGCTTGTGATATGACACATCAACTTAAGGAAGATGAGAAAGAACAACTGTTGGAGATGGAAAAAGAATGCTATATTGAAGAAAGAATCTTTCCAAATAACAATGCATTCTTAATTTCTTGCTCTAGTCTCACAAGTATAGCCGGTGAAGAAAATTTTCATGATGTCGGTAATGAACAAAGCAATATAGAAGAAATTTTAGATCATACTGAAAATAGAAAACACGAAGAAGAGCCACCAAATGCTATCCTGACATACATTCTACATGAGCAAGATGATAATGATGAAGAAGTGTCACAAGAGCTCTCTCATGAATTTTTCATCCCAGATTGGTGTCTAAATGAGTCTAATGATGATTTTCTTTATGGAGATGGCGATGAGGCAATATCCTACAACCCATCAGTTAATCTTTGGGGAGATGAATGTGAATCTATCAGTAAAGAATGCTCACTTAATGGTTCAACTATAAATAAGAATTCAAGACAATTGGAGAACAATGTGCATCTAGGTGAAACATCGAGTACATCGTCTCCAAATATTCAACAAGATCATAATGATACTGGATTCATTGTACGCCCCAATCCGTTATCTGCTAATCATAATGTTGAAAAAGCATATCTGATGCATGAAAATATTATTTCTTCTCCTTTAACTATAGAGGAAGATTTTTAGGATGGTAAAATGCATAATGCAGATCCATTACTTTCTCTTCCTCATGTGCCGTCCTTCGATAAAGTGCATTCTGAGTTAGTGATGGTAAAGGAGGAGGAATTTTCTTTTGTAGGAGATGATCTCATATTAAAAGAGGTTCTTATTCATAAGGAAGATATACAGACTAAATTAAGTGACGATTTCTCTTATGGTGAAGTTATCTTTCCCATCTCTCTGGGTGTAGACAAAAGTGTTTATGTAGATCAGTTACAGAATATAGAAGTTTCTTCATTTCTTGCTTCATGCAAAGGATGCCCAGTTTGTGGTTTATTTAACCTTGATTCAGGCTATCAGAAGAATTTTTAGATAGAGGATATTCATGTCCTCGACATGATGTTGAAAGACATGTTTGAATCTACACAAGGGAACACCAATGCGATTTGGAAGGACTCAGATGCTTATGACGAGAAATGTTTGTTTGGTTTGCTATTCAAGGAGTCCTCATTTTTCATGCAACTTATTTTTCTCATCACTTTGGAATGGTTACTGAGTTCATAGGCACCTCATCCATGCTCATCTCTTTTCTGTACAGGTGCATATTTTTCTCATCCTGTCAATGGGTTCACTTGATCTTTCCCAGGCAGTTTGAGGTAGCAGTCACCTACCATGTGCATAGGTTAACTAGGTGTTTTGGTTGTGTCTATCTTGTTTCAATTTTTGTTGGCTTTTGTTGTTTGCCTCGTCTCTGTGTGTCTTTGTCTCCTTGTTTCCCCTTGTACATCATATTATCTCTTGACTCTACCAGCCCAATGGATAAGGCACTATTCATTACCAGAGATTCTAGGTTCATCCTACGTCCGCAAGGTCCTTGTCACCAGTTAGAGCTAGCTGTTGACCCTGTTTCTGCACTTCAAAATTTAAACTTCTTGTGTCCAAAAGACCAAATCTGATCATGCATCAAATCCCTATGCCGAGTCATCTTTTCGGTTACAATTTGTCGATGTCATGCATGTCAATCATGTCGATAACTTGTTATTATGACGTCATACTTTGTCTTATCTCTCTCCATTGAAGCATTGAATAGCAATATTATGCCAAGTCAAAATTTACGGCTTAGTAATATTATCCTTCGCGTCCACTTTCATTTCATACTAAGCTCGCATCAACTTTTGTTTTTCAACAAGTTCACGTCAATTTTTCTGCAAACCATGCATCGGCTTTCATTTTTCGCCAACCTTGTGTCAATTTTTGTCTTTCACTAAGTTTGCATTAACTTATGAGTTTGGCTAAGTTCACGCATTTTAGCTTTTTGCTAACTAAAACCAATGGCGTAATTTTACAAGTTTGGAGAAATCCATGATTCACTTTTTACATGCGGTAGCCAGGAGTTAAAAAGTGATTTTTATTGTTTAAAAATAAATAAAAAAGCATATTTCTCTCCTTTGAACAAGTGCAAAAAGAACCAAAACGCATAAATTTTTACAATGGCATCAAAGGTTTCAAGTTCGTTATTTACTTGGGTAAAATCTTGTTGCATTTTCCTATGCCCACGTTCATCTCCCGAAATCGAGGAAATACCTTTAGAGTTTTGTTGGAATGGAGAGATTTTGGTGGCCGGACTCCTCTAAACTCATGCCATAATGTTGACTATTAAACAATAATTAGTATTTATCATTGTTTTTGATGTATGTAGTGGGTACTGTATCTTATTTCTGATGAACAAATCATATGCTAAACGTCAAGGAGTTGCATGCTGAAGAAGGTGGCCTTGTAAAAAAACATAACTCCAACGTTAATCTTCAAGTAGTTGACATGTGGATAACAACATGTAATGGTTATGCTAGTATTCAGGAATGCCCTGTGTGCAGTTATCAAACGCTTGACAAAAATCCTTAAACAAATGTGGTATCGTGGCGCAATGAATATGGACAGAATTTTGTTATTGAGAAAGGCTTTAACGAACATCGCCATTCCTCACAGCCTAACATAAAGGAGAAAGAAATGCACAACAACTACTTGACACAATGCTTCAAAGAGATGTGACTTCATGCAACATATAGATTGCCAAATATGAACAAAGAGGTTTCGTTGAAGAATGGCTGCAGAAACTTTTCAACAAATACAACTAGCTGGTGCAATAATAGACCCATGATCATTGCGAACGTCCTGTTACCAGCACCCAAATAAGGGGCTTTAGAACAGGGTATGGACATCCATGAAAGTATAATAGAAACTGGTTTTTGTCAGATGTGTCAATCGTAAATACCTCGGAGGAATGTCGTCTTATAGGTTGCAACACACAAAACATTTTTGTTGAAAAGACTTTGGAACCTTCGAGCAAATGCAATTGATAGGTGTGGAGATAAATTACACAACCTTTACGAGGATCCTCCTGGTCTGTGACAAAATAGGAATGCTAAAAATAGTTGCCAGCACCCTCAGAGACATGTTTGCAAATTTTGGAAACATATACAAGACACGTAGACTATTTGACAAAATGCTTCAATGAAATGTGGTCTCATTGAATGCAATAACTACAATATATATCACAAATGGATTCATTGACAAGGCTGTAGAAACTTTCTAGCAAATACAATCTTCAATCGCACCTCCAATTTCCACAATCTTTGTTAGCTTCTTTCCGCTCTGCACCAAAATGGGAACTTTGAAACCGGTTATGGGCGTCCCTTGAAGCATAATCAAAAGTAGATTAGTGCCTTGGTGAACCTGTAGGCAAAATGAGGAAGCATAGACAAAACCATGAACTATTTGACAGAATGTCCTAGACAAGGTGATGAAACTACTTTATAGAATCCCTCGAAGAAATGTGGTTTCATGAAAGGCAATGATAGCAGAATATGTGTAAGGTGGATTTGATTTAAAACAAAATAGAAACTTCAAAGAAGATGCAGCCTTCTGATGTAACACTAAGTGCCAAATTGGGAGCCTTCGAAAGGGTAAAGATGCCCATCAATGCATAACGGAATGAAGATTTTATGCCAAATATTATTATTGAAAACAATTGGTAGAAATGCTAAATGTGGAAGCATAGTTGAAAGATGTAAATTGTTTATCAAAATGCCTCAAAGAAATGGTGTTTATCACAACATAATGGAAGGATGATTTTTGTGAGTTTGAAATGTTTTAGTGGACATATATGCAAAATGCGGAAGTGTTTCCAATGTATGGGAGCTTTGACAGTATGCCTCAAACAAATTTGGTCTCAGGAAATGCAATGAATGCAGGATATGCATAGATAGAATCGACAAGGTGGGTTTATTGAATGTAATGATTGTTGGATATGGAATGCATAGAAATATCAGAATGAGTCAGAAACATTGGGTGGTATGGAAGTTAAAATCACTGAGGAAATGGGATGAATAATGATATAGCCACAAAAGTTTAAGTGCAATTTCAAGAAAAAGATGGAGCTAAAATATGCATCTTTACCTACAATTGTAGTCATCATGGTCTGGACGCCGGTGACATCATTGATAAGCATTGTAAATCATGGTTACATCAAGCTAGTCTTTACTTATATTGAGGTTTTCATGAAAATCCATCAAGATGTTTTTGTGGTCGATGGCACTAGGACAAACAACAATGCACCATCTTTCGAGAATGACATTGGTGGAAAAGGCAATAGAAATGTTAAGTCAATTTGAAGGCATACATGACTATGACACCAAGAAGAATGCGTCTGTAATTGAGAATACTCTCAGGGTATTTCACAAAGGTGGGCATGTGATGTGATAGTTGTGGAATGAACCCTATAATTAGTCTAAATGATACAAGTCTAAGATGAGATAAAAGTGTTTCTGGAAAAATTGTGTTTTTCTTTTTTACATCAACGTTTCGAATCACACTCTGTGATCCATAATCAGGACAAAAGAAGAGAACAAAATCACAAGTCTATTCAAAACATGAATATGATCTATGCCATGCCTACTTGTGTGAAAGTTAGAAGCACATAATGACAAGTTATTGAAACCACGAGGACTATGAATTCAAATTGCATGTTTGCTACCATCTATGAGGATAAACTTTGCCTCAGATTAAAGAATACTTTTGGAGACATTTTCTTTGTTATGACTATGTAGTCATCAAGACAAGGTGATGTTTGAGGTCCTACAAAAAGACATGAAAATTGGGAATGCACTAAATCAAAAGAAGACATGGATAGAGGAGGATTTGATTTGGAAGGTGGCAATATTGTGCTTTTGTGTGCAAAATGTGTATGATCACCCTTGACCATGAAAGTGCTAAGAGGTGATTGGTAACATAGGAAAGATACAATTTTGCAGAGCATTGTTTTCAAGTTCAGTTTATCTTATAAATCTCCAATCTTTTGTTCATATGCAGTGCTTTATCACTCTGAGAGATAGCATCATTATGAGGAAAACTTTAGATTATTCTCAATGTTAGAAACATCTTCATGAAGCATTTTCATCAATTCAATAGGTTATCAAAATTGCAAATAAGGTGGCTTTATAGCATAGAATACACGGTGTAGTGATTGACTCATACCATGAAATGGATCACCAATATCCATCTAATCAAACAGAGATAGGATATACGAAGTAAGTGGCACATGCAGTATCTCCTTTAACTAGCCCTCTCTACATAATGCTTTCAGACTGAAATGAAAAATAAATGGCAATGGCATTTATGGTTATAATTAGAGTGGGAAAATGTGCAACTGTTCTCTTCATCCAAGCTTTGTATGTGTGAACACATGAGTCTAAGATTTAGGTATTCTGAGATTTTGAGGGTTTGTCAAGATCTGGCAAGGTTTAATTGGCAAAAAGGAGAAGATGAAGATAGAAAGGACTTAGCGAAGTTCAAAAATCATGATTTGCAAGTGTTAGGTTACCTTTTTGGAAAAGTGACTTTTGTCACTTATTGTAATTCACAAGTTAGAAAATGAACTTTATTTCCAAAAAAGTGGTGTAAAATATAACCAAAAATAAGGTTCATTATATTTTTGTATTTCAAAAAGGTAGTTATTACGTAGTTGTGAGATAGTTGCAAAGTGGTTACTAGGTGGTTATGGGAAAAAGCCTATAAATATGAGGCTATTTCAAATGTAAAAGTGAGGACTCTTTATAGAGGACTTTTAAGGGGGAACCTATGAAGTAACTTCTTGGAATTACACATTGTATAGTTTACTTTGGAATTGTATAATTTCAAAAAGATAATGAAGAATGCATTTCAGTTCATATGTTCTTGATGTATTTTTTGAGTTATGATTACTATTTTCTCATATGTCAAATTGGTGATCTCTCTATGTATTTGTGTAAATCAAAGTTATCCATTGAAGCATGCAATTGGGGTGATGAAGCACAATCATGTATCAGTATCCTAATTTGAATGTGTTAAAAGAAATTATCTCTTCGTATGTTGAGATTTGTCATCTTTCTTCATCATTGTTGCATATATGTCATGAAATTCATCATGGAGTTTAGGAAAGTGGTTTCTAGCTTTGTGGTGAAACCCCCTCATACTTTTCAATAAGATTGTGAAACTTCTGTTGGTTTTCGTACGTCTACCACGAGGGTTTCTACATGCCCATTTCTCCTATTATTTTTCTTTTCTCCTTTATGTGCTTTTAGGTTAAAAGTACACAAAAATACCAAAAACCCAATCATACGAGGGAGGTGCCCCTCTCGAACGCAGAGGAAAGCTGATAATTCAATAACAGCTTCTCCAACTGTTGGGACAATTTAGTCACCGCTCTAAGGGAAACAAGTCATTTTCAAAGGTTATTTTGCAGTGACAAATTTGTTTACCAACAGGCCTGAAGCCTTCAGCATTCTGCCTTACATAAGAGAAGAAGAAAGGAGGAAATTTTGCCCCCCTAAACTCCACTTTACAAAGGACAATTACATTATCGATGCACTTCAGGCCACGGGCCTTCTATCTTTCACCTTCACAGAGGAGGAAGAAAGGAAGTCCGACCCCCGAAATCCAAAACTTAGCCGATCTTTTGAAAGTTTCGGTAGAGTTCAGAGCTCAGGCCTTCCATATTTTACATTTAGTTATAAGGAAGAAGAAGAAAAGTTCAATCTCTGAAGTCTAAAACACTAAACATTATTTCTTAGAGAAAGAGTCAGAGTTTGGGCCCATTTATTTTGCCTTTCACTTTCCCTTTGTCCACATGGTAGCATTTCGTGGTTCTGCCAGCCTATCGGGGTCCACCCAAAAGGGTTGCACAGATGGCAGAATGCCTTAGAAAATTTAACACTCATCAGGAGTCAGACTTTAGGCCTTCCACCTTACACCTTCCAAGAGAGAAGGGCAAAGAAGGAAAGTCCGAAGTCCAAAACTCTGAAAAGGTTACAATACTTAGCTTTATTTTTGAAGGGAAAGAAGCAGAGTTCAGAAGGGTGTAAGATGGAAGGACGAAGGGTAGAAATCTAAACTCCAAAACTTAGAAAAGATAGAAAAAACAAGGAAACTCAAGTTTTTAGGGACTTAACTGATTTTGGATATTTTTCCTTGCATCTCTAAAGGGGAAAACACTCAGAGATTTTTATGGATTTGGGCTATTTGGTTGGGAAACAAAATAGAACAACACTATCCTACACACATCACACACACATGCATGGCCAGGCACACTCTCTTCCCTACTGTAGGATTGGATAACCAACCCACTCCCAAGCTAGGAGATCTTCCAAGAACATAGGTTTCACATACACAATTCAATTTGACAAAAACATACAAACACACAACACAACAATCTCATAGTATGACTCACATACGAATGAATCCAAATGGATTAGATTCTAAAGGGATAAAGAGGGGACGATCATCCCTCTTGGGAGACAAATAGAAAATTATTTTCACATGTTTCTTCTTCAATATGAACACAACACACAACCATCTCCTAATCACCACCACAACAACAATTTTCCTTCCACATCACCACACAAAACCCATTTTTCCTCCCAAACAAAAATCTCTTTTTTCCTCCCAAATCACAAAACATCATAGACATCAAATAACCATCCATATCATAACAAACCCATAATCAACAAAATCTCACAACCAAAAAGGTCCCCAAAGAGAGGCTCCACACCTCTCTCAAACCCCAACACATAGGAGGCTCTCACCCCTCAAGGAAGAACAAATCCTAAACAACCCAACCCATAGAGAAACTCGCAAGTATTTAAGACAAGTAGAAATTTTAATTCATAAAACACACATCAAAACTAATTACAAAATAAAATAGTAAAGATCCAACCTTCTGCTCTCCAAGTTAGAAGAAGCTCAAATTTGGTAAAATCCTACTCAAAAGTTCTGTGTTAGCAATCCTCTTTCCAATCCAAACCCTTTCTTGTCCAAATTATCTTTTTTTCCCCACTTCCTTCACTAAAATCCCATGAATACCTAGAGTAAAATAAATTTGAAGAAAAAATGCAACCAAGGTGAAAAAATCCCTTTCGTCACAAAATTATAATCAATAAATAATAATCCCCAAAAAGACTTCTTTTTCCTCCAAAAAGAATTCATTAAAACCAAATAAAGCTTAAAATAAAAACAATTAAAACCAAAAAAAAAGGTTTTGATATAATCCAATAAAATAAATTCAAGTTTTAACATAATCAATTAAAACAAAATAAAGCTTTGCCATAAATAAATTTAAAAATAAAAGAATAATCTTCTTAAAATAAATTAATTACCCACCAAGAAATTATCCATGCATATCCAAAATTAATAATATTAATTAAAATCACCAAAATATTTAAAATCAATAAATAATAATTAAAATTGACTTAACACAGGGGAGACCCTGTGGTGAAATGGTGGGGCTTCTTGCCTGTAGTGGCAACAACACAAGTTCAAACCTCGCGGGGTTGCCCTCTACCGCGTCAACAATTGAGGGACCTTACCTAGGGGAGATCTTGTGGTGAAATGGTGGGGCTACTTGCCTATGGTGCCAACAACCCAAGTTCAAACCTCACGGGGTTGCCCTCTATCGTGTCAACAATTCAGGAACCTTACCTCCAATTTTTTTTAAGAATTTTTTTTTAAATAATGTCCTCCACTCCAAAGTTCCCCGCGACCTTTGCTCCTAATTTTTTCAAGCCTCCCTTTACAGTTTGCAGCGATGTTGCCCTTAGGGAAGTAGTGTTGTCTAAGGGTTATCCATGCCCTAGTATGGCTTTGGCACAGACTGTGAAAAACTTCGTGCAAGGCTTGAAGGGTGCCTCTCCTTCTTTGTTGGCAGATCCTCAGTGAAGGGACGATGATATACGGCAGGGAGTTGGCAATAGGGGGCTCTTCAAAACCTCACATTCCCTCCATAAAAGTTAACATCAAAGGTCTAGGTGATAACAACTCTACTAGCTGTGAGAAGAGCTTCGCAGATGCCCTTGCCTATATACCCTCTTATATGCACAATGGTAGCCACGGGTCAGTGGACATCCATGGCATGCGGGCTGCTGGCAAATCAGCAAGTTCCATTTCTTATGGTGGCGCCAATAGGGGTCCAGTCCCGTCCAATCCTCACAAGATTCATGGTGGAGCCTCATTGAGTCCTCCTTTCATTGTTTGTCATTTGTCTTCTACCCCTGAGATCTGTTTGGACAACTTCGCCTGTGATAGAGAAGAGTATTTGTAGGATCACGCTCTGATTTGTAGATTTACGAAGTTATTGCCTAAACTTTGTGATCTCCATTCATGGATTGATACAAATTGGAAGGATTATCTGGAGGATGAAATCAACATCTACCCTTGCGCAAAGGGGTTTTTTATTCTAGAATTTGAATCTAATGAAGACAAATAAATGGTGCTCAACACAGGACCGTGGTTCTTCCAAGGTGATTTTTTATGCATGAAACCTTGGTTCCCCTCATTTGATCTACGAACATAAATGTTCTCATCAACATTCATATGGGTTCGTTTACCCTACCTCCCATTACAGTTTTGGGAAATAGGCTGCCTAAAGGTGATTGGTAATGGCCTATGGAAATATCACAGCATCTCTAAAGAAACAATCAACTATGAAAATTTAACTTTTGCCCGCTTGTGCATAGAAATGGATGTCTCAAAAGGTCTTCGAGCAGAAATTTTTCTTAAAGTTGAAAATAGGTGATGGTGCCAGCCAATAGATTATGAAAAAATTACATTCAGATACAAAATATGCTTTGCTATAGAACATGCTACTGCACAATGTGAAAGGAGACGAGCTGTAGTGCATGGCAATGCTATCCCTAACAATAAACCCTCTTGGTGGGATGGGGCTGAGTCTTGACATTATGTTGTTTCTCCTCCTGAGAAGACTGCAACTTCTTCCTCTCCCACTCTTTAGGGTAATATTCCTACTATATCCCCCACTCCTTCCACCGAGGTGAATAACCATATTCATGAGACTGCGTCTGATATGAAGTCAAAAGATGTCTGTATGGTTGCTTCTTCTCCATCCTTGGAGGAATAAAACATTGCATCCTCACCTCTCTCATTGGTCACTGCTACAGACAACAATCTTGGGATGCCCTTGCAGGAGGGTTTATTCATAAGTCCACATCTCTCCCCAAAACCCAAACAGGCCTAAACAGAGGTGAAAAGGATGAAATTTCCATCTTCAAAACAAAAGCATGCAATGTCTTTAAGATCCTCTAAGAAAGAAGGGAATTTGGAGATGTAAATTGTGGGAACACCCAGTTTTGGGGTGATGCTAGATCTTTCAGGTTAGGATAATAGGTTTGAATAGTACAATCTTGTGTTGTGTTACTGCACCCCTGGTGGCCAGGGCTGCATTTATTATCTTTTTTTGGATCTTATATTATGGGAGCTGCCCCCATGGTAGTACTTACCTTAAAAAAAACAAAATGACTTAACACGTTTACAACATACACACATAATCCAATATTCCTCTATGTAGACTAGACTTAGGATAACGGGTCTAGCACATGACGGTGTTCTTGGTAAGATCTCTGAATTTTATTGCCTTTACCACCCCCTCCAAACTCAAATTTTGAATATAAGAATGTCTTGATAGAAATAGGTGAAGCAACGTTAAATTAATTCATGTACAATTAAAATATTAACTAATCATTTCTCATCAAATATCAATTTAATTAAACAACATTAACTTTCACAATTCAATATAAATATTTAAATTAAATCCATTCACTCACTCATATAATTATTCTAACATTTCATTTTCCAATTCAACATATGTCTAATTATCACAAACACAACATGACAAATAAATAATGTCCAATCTAGATATACCATAATCCTCTACTCTATTCATAATAGTACCATCATAATAAAAAAAAAATATAGTCCTCAAAGGATATAGTCATAAGAGCATATAAAATGTCTAAGTAAATAGGTAGGCCTTACATCCTCCCTCCCTAAGATTATGCTTCCTCCTGGAAGCCCTCAAAGAGGCGAGGATATTAGGTCCTCATCTATCTTGCATTCTCCCAAGTGGTTGAATCTTCATCATAAAGGTCTCTTTGGACCTTTACTTGGTCCAACACCCAACCTCACAGGGCCAAAGTTTGATGATCCAAAATGCGAACGAGTTTTGAAATTAGCTCCCCGTCCTGCTCCACCTATAAAGCATCCTAATCCAAAACATGGGAAAAATCAGATATATAATTTCTTAGAATGGAAACATGAAATAAATTATGGATGTGAGATAGGATTGGTGGCAACGCTAAGTGATAAGCAGTAGGACCAATCCCCTCCAAAATCTCAAAAAGGTCTACAAATCTTGGTTCCAACTTAGATTCTTTCCCATAATGAATTAGACTGTTATGTGGGCGTACTCGCAAAATCATCTAATCTCCAACCTAGAAGTTCTTATCAATCCTCTTAGCATTGGCATACTGCTTCTGTCTATCTTCTGCCTTTTACAAATGCTAACATATAAGAGTTACTGTTGTCTCTCAGATTTGCACACTTGCTGAGTTGTAGAACTTGGCAATTTGGAGAAACATGGGATCTTTCCAGGTCTGTGGATCACCTGTGATGGAAAGAACCTCCGGAGAAGGCCAGCTTCCTGTTGATACTCCACCTAAACTACTTATACTAAAGTCTTTACAGAGAAAAGGGTAAGAAAGATTACATGAAAATGAAACCTACTGTCTAAGGTGATGCACCAAAAGATCATCAGAAAATACACATGAAATGACACACTTCAGAACCAGTAATAATAAGAACCCTTTACACAACCCAGCAAATCATAATCCTTGCATCATTACTTTGTAAGGAGGCTAAATAACAACAATCCTGCAAAGGAGAAAGAGGTTTTCCCACTACCCAAAACTGATTGTTATCCCTTGCACATCTCACAACCAGCAAAAATATGTAACCCCTGCATAAAGGCACCAACATGAAATACAGCTCCAAGGACAAAGAACATCACAAAGATCTGTACTAACACTAAGGACACACAATATCAGAAGAAATCGGAAGGTATAAACTGCTTATTACTGCCAAAAAGGTGTTACAATACTGTATATATCTGAAAATGGGTTACAAAACTGTTCACTTCTGCAAAAGAACTCAGAAAATTACAATATACAGAGTAGTGAATAATCAGAACCTCTCAAAAAATGAATAAGGAACAAGACTATATACTTCCTAAACAGCTGTAAATAGATAAACATCCACCACCTCCATTCCCGTGCATCTCATAAATGCCCACAAAATATCTCTCTAAAATCCTCCAAAAAGGTTTCCTAAGGCATAAATGGTCAAGGCATGCCATCAACTATCATAAAGGCACCTGAAAATGTCATAGAATGCCTTTAAATGCTCTCTGAGGCTTTTGACATATGTCAGATCTGCGTCATAATCTCCTGCAGCATCATAAATAACTGATATTATCCAAAGACATGACATAATGACATATTTTCTGCATTTCAATTAACATTTAACTAAGAGGCTTATAATTATACCACCTTAGTAAATGTTTACAATTCCAAAATTTACACAAGTCTATGCAGAAAAAGTGACACTTATGACATAACAAATAACATCCAATTCCCTGATTTTGATTATGCAAAAAAAGACAAAAACGTCTGAGACCCTAGGTAAGATGACACGACACATCACATCTACATCATATATATGTCGCAAAGTTCTATCAAAACGTCTCACAACTTAACCACCTTGTAATTCCTAGCCAACATGCCTCTAGCAAAACATATTCTTCGACCTTGTGCTTCTTTACAATACATTTGGCTTGTCTTAAAGAAACAAAAAAGCATAGAACATGCCACGGCCCCCTCTTGCATCACTAGGTTTTAACAAATGAAGTTTCTCCCCCACATCGCCATATGGATATTTCAAAAAATGAAAGTAAAAATGCGAATGGGAATTAGGTTTCAATCGAATCAAAAGAAAGAAGACCTAAAAGAACCTTCATTTTTGCATTTTGTTTCTTTGTTGTTCGAGCTGGCTGTCGCCATGAGGGTTTGAAGGCAAAATATGTATTATCTGTGTTGATTTTTAGAGGATTCTGACCGTTATGTGAAGGAAGATGCCAGGTAAGTTGCATTTTTTCTGAGATTTGAACTCTATTAAGTCAATTTTGGTCGATTTCAGGCTGATTTTAACTATGTTTTGATGGATTTTCTATTGTTCTGAATGGTCAATCTTCTGCATTTGTTGATGACTGTGTGAGGCCGCCATTTGAGAGAAAGAAACGTGATTTTTTTTATAGTGAAGGGCAAACAACCTCAGAGGTAACTCCTTTACCGTCAAGTTTCCTTCATTTTTTTTTGTTTCTATTCACCTGAATCCGCTGCCAGAGGCCGCGATTCTGAGGGATTTCTGTAAATATTTTCCTTGCAATGAGTTAAAACCTTCGATTTTTCCTTTCTGCTGTTCGAAAAGAGCTCAAAACTCCATTTTCTGTTGTTGGCAAATTCTGTGGCATTTCTGTGAGCATTTTCCTTGTAATGAGTTGAAAACTTTGTGTTCTGATAGTGTTGAGGCATGATTTCATCAAAAAACTGAGGATGTTCCTGCTAAACTACAAAAAACCTTAATTTTCTAAACTTTTTACCTCATCTTGTTGCCTGGGGCCGCAATTCTGAGTATTAATGCTTGAAATGCATTGAAAGTTTGTAATTTTCCTTCACATCTGCATTTTTGGCTAAAAATGAGCTCCATCTTAACACAAAACTTGGAAAAATGACATACTACCTTGCTATTCGAAATCTGTATTTTCTCTTGTGCTGTAGCATGATCTTGAAACTCCATTTTTAGTGATCCTCTTTCAAAAGGTTCTGTGTATTTGAACCTAGAAAAAACTCTGTTTCTTCTGTCTGATGGCTGTGTATTTGAACTTGAAAACAAAATTGTATTTTCTTTTGGCTATTGTGTTGAGGAATCTGTATACCTGAACTTAGAAAATTTCTGTGTCTTCTTTCTGTCCTGTGGCATAAAATTGGAAGAAAAACTGAGCATATATTTCTAGAAAATCTGCATTTTATGAGTTTGATGACTGTGCATGATCTTGAAACTCCACTTTTCAGTGATTTTCAGAGGGTTTTGTTCATCTTTCACATGTCTCTTGGTAAGACTGTTGCTCCATGCTCACAAATGACTGCTGATTACTTCATTGTCTTGCTGTTATACATCAGCTTACTCCCCTATCACTTGATTCAACTCTGCAGCAGCATCTGACAGTCCCCTCATTTTTGATGTTTGTGACTTCTTGATTTTAATATAGAACTTTGACCTCTGTTCTTTTTGGCATAGTGGGAACATCTAGAAACTGTGATCGCTTACTCCCAACACACTCCATAATTGCATTTCATTGATTCTGTTGTTCTGAACGAGTGAGAGAGTGTCAAATATGATCTAAATGCGGTCATGGGACTGATGTCCATGATGTTCTTAACTATAAATGTTGTTCTTTACATCATGATTGCTTTTCTTTTTTCTGCTGTGTTGAGGCATACACTACTATTCTTTTAATGACTGTTATTTTCATGGTGACTGCTTGCTGTCCTACCATGACTGAGACCTCTTGAAAGCTGAGATCTGCCTTCTGAACTGTCTCCTCCTGTCTTGCATTTTGTCCTGCATTTGCATATGGCATATGAAATATTTTTTTTTGTAAGGACCATGAGCTGGACTCAACCCTTGTGGGAGCCACACTTCCTCCACTCATAATGTAACTGATGGATCAAACAGAAACATAATTACGCCTGTATCTACACATGAAGCAAACATGTTAAGAAAAAACAAGGGCTCGCCGTTGATATACTTGATTTGTATTCTCAACAGTTTATGTGATACTAACTGGTTTACTGCATCTGAAAAGACAAATTGTATATTTATGTGTGCATATCATGTGATGTATGATGCCCCGCCATTGGTCTAACATCAGTTCTTTTCAAAATTTTATGCAGATGACTAGGGGGGCAACGAGGAGACAGCGGCTGGATGCGGGGACACGCGGACAATCCAGGATGACACAAGACGCGGCAACAGTCTGAAGGCTCATCATTTAGGCAATGACGAGTCACCCTACCTCACATGCTATTTGCTTTTTTGCTCTTTCATAAATATATAGTTTGCCTTTTTCATTTTGCAATGAAACAATTAGTCTCACGGCTTGTGTGAGATCTTATACACTTATTTTTTTAGTACAAATTGCTGATCTTTTAAAAAGATTTGTACAATCTCTTAAGTTCTGAAAGACATCTAAATGCAATAATACAATTTAATCTCAACTTGTACCAAATACGCACATGGATATAATGCAGCAACAATAAAATGTACCTTCCTCTCCTCTCAAAAATTGGAAAAGTTCTACTTGATTTTGCTAGTAGTGAAAACTAGGTAATAGTTACTTGCTTCTCCTTTTCTTGATTCAATTCTAGTACCACTATAACCCTATCTTCAAGATGATCCCAACTCAATGGTGTCCTACAGGGTCTTCCATACAAAGCTTCATAAGGAGCCATGTCTAAAGAACTATGATAGCAATTGTAGGCAAATTCTACCAAGTACAAATACTCCTCCCAGTTAGACTGTTGATCCATGATGTATATCGTGAGCATGTCTTCCAACACTTGATTCAACCTTTTAGTTTGTCCATCAGTCTTGAGGTGATATGTTGTGTTGAAATTAAGCTTAGTGCCTATGGCTTGTTGTAGAGAAGTATAGAAAGAAGATGTGAATGTGGGATCTATATCAGAAATGATCTTACAAGGGATTCCATGCAGTCTAACTATGTCATTCAAGAAAATCATCACCACAGAAGGTGATTGTATGAAGTTCTCATAGGAGAAAAGTGAGCCACTTTTGTTAATTTATCCATTGTAACCATAATGGTGTCAAGTCACCATGTTGTCAAAGGAAGACCTATGAGTAAATCCATAGAAATAACATCCCACTTCCATTCTAGGACTCTGTGAGGGTACAACAATCCTACTAGATGTTGATGTTCAACCTTCACTCCCTAACATTTGATGCATCGTGCTACAAACTCTGCTATATCATGTCACGTACTAGCCCAAAAATACAACTTCCTAAGGTCTCCATGCATCTTATTAACCCCCCGGTGTGCATCATAATGTGCTCTATGTGCATCTACAATAACAAATGATCTAAGATTTCCTAGAGGAGGAATATAAATACATCCATTATGCCGTAGAAAACCATCTGAATTAAAAGAGTGCCTTTCAAATTTGCCCTTTAGGACCTCATGGAGTTGTTTTTCCTGCAATACTTCATTATACCATAAGTCCTGAGGTAATTGTTCTAAAATGCATCCTCTTAAATCATTCTTCATGGCTAAATATGATATCTCATGTCTTCTTCTTCTTAGACCATCTACCACTAAATTCTCTTTCCCTTTAATGTACTATACGTCAAAATCGTATTCACAAAGGAATTTCATCCAATACTATTGACAAGCATTGAGATTTGATTGGGTAAAGACATGTTGCAAACTATGGTGATCTGAATGGAGTTCAAATTGATGACCAAGAAGAAAGTGTCGCCATCTCACCAATGCATGAACTAAAGCAGCCAACTCAAGATCATGGGTAGGATAATTGAGCTCATGTGTTTTCAACTTGTGGAACTCAAGCAATTACCTCACCCTCCTGCATAAGAACTGCTCCAAGACCCTCAATGGAGGCATCCGTACAAACCACAAAACTAGCCATAGGATCAGGTATAGCTAAAATAGGAGCACTAGTGAGTCTTTCCTTAAGATTCTAAAAATCTCTCTCTCACACTATTCAATCCACACAAACTTCTTCCCTTTCTTTTGAAGAGAAGTGATAGGGTGAGCAATCCTGGAAAAACCTCCAACAAATCTTCGATAGTACCCAACCAAACCCATAAAACTCCTAACCTTAGAAACATTAGTAGGAGCGGGTCATTCCATGATATCCTTAATCTTATATGGATCCCCTAAAATTCCATCTCCTAAAATAATGTGTCCCAAATATTGGATTTTGTGTTGGGAAGAATTTAACCATATCAAACAAACAAAGAGCAAGATCAAGATTCAACCCAATCTCAATAAATCAAACCCAAAGGTGAAATGAAGACATGCAAATCAAAACAACATCACCATGGGTTGAACGATTTCTTGTTGAAAATGTGGGTTGCTCACAATCTGCAGCATGATGGTGATAGCGATTGATGGATGAAAGGATAGATAGATTGATGATGGATGATGGGGAATAATTTTGGTAGAGTAGCATTGCATGCAAGATTCATCCATGCTAAATGGCTTGGAAATAAATCAATTTATAGGCAAGATGAGAGAATGGAGGGATAAACCTTCCATTTTGTGAGTGATGATCGAATTGGAAAGTTGCTACGCAACTTGGAAAAGGAAATAGAAAGTGGAAGAGTTCACTTGAGAGATGAGTTGAGTGATGAGTTGAGTTGAAAATGGAAGGTAGAAGAGTGATTAGAGAGATTAGTTGAGATGGAAATGGAAGGTGGGCAAAATCATAATTAAATTATTAAATTATTTAATTTATGATGGATGTGAGGATAAATATGATAAATTAAAATAAAATAAAAATATTTATTTTATTTAATTTAAGAGGAAAGAGAAATTAAATAAATAAATTTTATTTATTTATTTAATAATGCTAGGGGATGGGATAAATTAAATAAATGTTATATTTATTTAATTTATTAGAGGAAGATGCTAGGTAGGTGACGATATGGGGTGCCTAGGGAAAAAATGCTACAAGATGTTCTAACTAATGTGATGTTGTAACAATGTGTTGTAAGAGGATAATTTTGGGTGTCTACATTTTGCCCCTCTTTGAGATGGTGTTCAAGATGATGAAATTTGTATGGAGTAACATCATTTCAAAGAAGTTAAGGTATGGATGGAGGAAAAGCTGATGATAGAAAGATAGGATGAGGATAGAATGATAGGATGAGGATGAAAGATAGGATGATGATGGCATGATGATGCCCCCTCAAGAGGATAGGTGGGTTGGACAAACACAGGTAGGCTCTTGAAATGAAAGGGATTGGTAAAGGAAGAAAGAGGAGGCAATGGATAGAAGAAAGGAAGGATGCGTTATGCTACGGTGAAAGTGAGCAACCATATGTTTGATATAGCACGAGACGTTATGCACCAGGTTATAGGACCAAGGTGACGATCTGTCTCATGCCCCAGCATAATACAACCTTGTCTAGATACAAGATATGAATATTAGCTGGGTTGGATTTGATGCAAATGCAAGATAAAAAGATAACACACACAAGCAAGCAAGCAAGCATGCACAAATGATTCAAACACAAATAAGGTATTGCCCCTATCAAGCTGTAAACCAATGATTGATTGCTGATTGATTGATTAATTGATGATCATAGCATTGTCATGGCAGGGAACGATGTATCCCTAGATCAACACAACGATGATTGATGGATTGATTAATTGATTAATTGGGTTTACAACAAAATTAGGATCAAGACCGTTGATTGTGATTGGATAATTTGACAAGCTTGATTGACTTGATTGGTATGAATAAATGATGACTTGCATTTGAGATTGTTACTTGGATGATGAGATTGAAGAAGAAGTGATTGAAGAATTGATTGATGAAGATTGATTGGAAGAAATGAATGAAGAATTGATTGATGAAGATTGATTGGAAGAAGTGATGGAAGAATTGATTTGATTGATTGGATTAATTGATGAAGATAGATGATAGAAGAAGATGATGAGAGAAGAAAGAGGAATATCGTATGTGCCTGAATCTGGGCACTTCTTCGTACTCAAGACTGCCTACATATCCTGTATCCACAAGATCAAGGCACTTAACGATAGAGATGAGATGTAGTTCCGATAGTGTGTTTTATTGATGGTGATGATGATTGATTTGATTTTCATTGATTGATTGGATTGATTGATTGATTGATATATGATGTTGATGTGATTTTGATTGTTTGAGAGATTGGCTTGATTTTGATGATTTGATTTTGATGATTGAATTTGATGATTGGACTAATGATTAGATTGATGATTTGATTGTTGATTCAATTAGAAGTTCAACTTGATTTGATTTGATGATTTGATTAGATTTGATGTGATGGATTGATGATTCGAGGAAGTGATTTGATTTGATCAGAGTTTGATGATTGATTTGATGATTTGATAATTGGATTAGAAGAATTGATTTGATGGATTGATAGATTGACTTGATTCGATTTGATTTGGATGATTTGATTGAATGAATTGGATTTGGTGATTGAATGATTTGATTGATTTTGATGATTGACCTTGATAATTGTTTGGATTTTTGTTGGATTTTATGATTTTTTTGTATTTTTGGGGATTTTTTTTTGTATTTTTTTCAGGACATTTTATGATTTTTTTGGATTTTTTAAGGACATTATATGATTTTTTGAATTTTTTCAGAACAATTTATGATTTTTTTGGATTTTTTCAGGACAGTTTATGATTTTTTTGAATTTTTTCAGGACAGTTTACAATTTTTTTGAATTTTTCCAGGATAGTTTATGATTTTTTTTATTTTTTTTAGGACAGTTTATGATTTTTTTGGATTTTTTCAGGACAGTTTATGATTTTTTTAAATTTTTTTCAAGACAGTTTATGATTTTTTTGAATTTTTTCCAGGACAGTTTATGATTTTTTTGAATTTTTTTCACGACAATTTATGATTTTTTTGGATTTTTTAAAATGTTTTGGGATGTCAATGGATTTACAATTTGTACAGCCTTTATGTGAAATGCCAATGACAAGGGAGAAAACTAAGTCTAGGTGTAAGAAACGATATAGGATGGATTAGGATGAATAGATGAAAGGATGGGCGGTAAGGGATGGAAACAAAGACTCATGATAAATGATTGGATAAGGGGATAGGTGACATCGGATGTATGCATAAGAGAGATAGGATGTGATCTCAAAGACTATGTCACATAGGAAATAACATGCCCCATTCTAGATAATATCCTTAGGGTTTTACATGACAAGGCTCAGGACGATAGGATAGTGATAGGGATGGTTTGGAAAGAATGGAGTACATCAAGAGATAACCAAAGCATGTTTCAACATTTTGCCACCAATCTTTATCAAGATCAAAAGGAGGAAGGGAGGATGAATGGACTCAGTAGGGTAGGTCGGATAAGGATTGTAGGATGGGATATTGCAAGATAGGTCACGATAGGATGGAAAATGACAGTGTGGATGAGACAAGGTGCCCCCAAGTGTAGGTGACATAGAAGATCAATTTACACATGACGCCTATTTGCTAGGTTTTCATCATGGTACTTATCCAAGGTGCCTGTTTACCAGGTTTTCACCGTTGGACGAAGGGATTTCTCTTTACTTTTTTCATTTTTTTATTTTTTTTCATTTTTGACTTTTTTGACTTTTTTGATTTTTGGATGGGATAGGTGGATATGGATGAAAGGGACTCAAGTGTCTAGCTCCATGATAGGTGATAGTCCCGCTAGAAACATGTCGTCACATGGACTGTGTCAAGTGTGCTCATATATGTTGGTAAGGGATGACATGAAAGTGAGATGGAGTAGGTAGATAGCGGATTATGAAAGGTGCGATAGTGGATTATGATGTTGAGTATGGATAGGGAAATAGTGGATTATGGATCATGTAGCACTGATGGATGGAGAGTTTATGAAAAAGCATGGACCATAGGAAGGTGATGTGGAAGATATGTAGGATAATAAATGATAGGTGGGGAGAAGGTATGTGGAAGTGTTGTGGGATGGAAAGGAATCATGACCAACAGTTGCACACACCGTGATAAACGTTGAATCTTATGATGGGATGGTGGGGTAGGAAGCAATGGAGATGTTTTCTTAGGAGATGGTCAATTTAGGCATTTAGGGACCCACATAGACTTAGTATTTTTTAGATTTTTACTTTTCTTGTGGGATGGAGGGTTTTGGGATTTTTGGATGGAATGGACGGAAGGAGATGGTTGGGATTCACGAGAGGTGGATGCCTCATTTGACTTGATGGCTTGTTATTTAGGGACCCATACCACTTTAGTTTTTGGCTTTGCTTGTGGTGGTATGGGTTGGGATATATGCAGCTTTTGTGTAGCTTTTGAGGTAATTGCTTGTTGCTTGGGGACCCACACCTTTTTCATTTTTGCTTTGACGTGTGTGGGTGTATGCAAGTTTTGAGATGGATGTTTCTTTGAATCTTTGCTTTTGTGTCCTAAGGCATTAGGATTTGTAGGACTCTTGGCTTTATGAGTGGAGGCATCCAAATTTTTGCTTTGGAATCCCATGGGATGGATGGAAGTGGGGTTGGTGGAAGCTCCTTGTTTAGACAATGCGTGCATTTGTTGGTCACAATTAGGATTTGTAGAGGATTTATGGATGGGTGGATAAGGTGTTGGAAGTAATGGAGGTAGATTCGATGGAGGGATGTTAGGAGTTGGAAGAACCAGAGGCAAAGTGGATGGTGGAAGGTGTATGGTCACATGCTTTTGACATTTATAGGATGAGGGAGGTGGAATGGTAACATATGTCTTCAGAGTATGATGGGATTTGTGATAGGAAGTGGTGGACTTAGGAGGGATGGAGGAAGTACCAACATTTTTAGATTGCTATCCTTGGGGTATGTATCCAATTCCATATGAGTGTGGATGGACCTTAACATGGATGGGCTCCAAAAGTCCTTGTTCAAGAAGGCCTAAGCCTTTACCTTGATAGTTCATGTTTTGGAGGATGTGATCAACAATGGGACTATGTGTAGGTGGAACACTAGACACGAGTTCCTTATTAGGTGGAGAAAGTGAGATGGCAGATAATAGTTGTTGGTGTTCTAAGGAGGAACACTCATGGATGAAAGTGGTCAGATCCAGTGGATATGATGGTGGATTTGGAGTGGGATTGATGGTGGATGTGGAAGGATCATTAAGATCTTGCTTATGTGCATTATGATCCAAGGTGACAGTTTGATCTTCTATGCTTATGTGGGAGGCACATGTCTCATCATGAGAAGTGGAAGCTTGCACATTAGCGTTAGATGGAGGATAGATAGGAGCAATTTGAATATCTTGCTCATGGAGGGGTATGGGATTATGGATATGATCAAGATGATCATGGATAGCTTCTTCATAGGTATCATCTTGATCATAGAAAAGATAGATGTTATGGATGGGATGAAGGAAAAGGATTTGATCTTGACTTAGATGGGAGTTAGTGTTTCCACATGCTTAGGATTATTTCCTTGACATACCTCATGGGTTGCTTGAATGGAAGTATGAGGCTCTTGGATGAGTTCTTGGTTAACAACATGAGAGGGCCATGAGCTCACAAAAAGAAAATTTTCAATATGCTCAAGGGGTTGTGAACCCCATGATAGGGTTGTAGAAGTGGACATAGCATTCAAAGGTTCTTTGGTAGGCTCATCGATGGGTGCCTAACACGGGGATTGTTTATTCCTTTCTAGTAGTCCTTGAATCACATCCTTTGTAGGTGGAGGGTTGATGGGAGCTGAAGGCTCATGATTGGGATTAGGTAGAAGGCTAATTGGATTAGGGCTTGTGAGATGGACAATGAGATTAGATGGGCTAGGAATTGGGCTAGATGGAAGGATAAGGGGATTAGATGGATTGGTTTTATCTAACCCAATCTTACCATAATCTTCTAGGTTCTTAATCAATCTTTTAAATTGTGTACAAGTGGATATGAGATGGCCCTTACACCTATCGTATGCACAATATTCATCATCTTTATACCAATGGGGTTTAAAGTAGATTTCTTCAAAGGATGTTATTGGTGGCAGCTCAATCAAATTTTCTTGGACTAATTGTTGTAGGGTCATCTCTAAGGGATCCTTTAGTGGAGGGCTTGATGGATTAGAAGGTTGACATGAAGATTTTGGGAGAGGACTAGTCGACTCATGTATTGGCATGTGATCAGATGGTGATGGAGGATGCTCATAAGATGCTTGCTCTAGGTTAGTGTCTCCCTCGTCAAAGGCTATTAAGTCTTGTAGCACAGGTGGACTTAGGGATATTTGATTTATATACAAAGGATGATTTAGATTTGAGTCAAAGGTTATTAGGTCTTGTAGCACAGGTGGACTTAAGTCTATTAGGTCATGTTGCAAAAGTGGACTTGGGTTGACTTGGTTTATGTATAAAGGGCCACTTGGACTTGCATGTTCATGTTGTGGGGGGCATTGATAGTCTTGTGAATGGGTTTGATGAAGAGATGAAATGGTAGGATGTGTAGGTAAAGGATCTCAGGGTATGGGTTGTCGTGGATAATGGTAGATATTGGAAGAAGTGGGCTATGGTGATGTGGCATTGTTATGAAAGGATGTGGGATGAGTTGGCATGACATTGTTATGGAGAGATGTGGGATGAGATGATGAGGAAGTGATTTTAAATGCGGATGGATTAGATTGGTAAGGAATAAGATAAGGTGATGTGGAATTGTTATAGTATGTGGATGGATTAGATCGGTGTGAAATGGAAGGGAATGCCACATAGGAATGAGGTGGAATTGTTTGGTGTTGAATGGATAACGGATGATGATGTACTTGTTGGGTCTGTGATTGGCAAATGGCTATGAGGTTATGGGAATTGTTGGTGTTGTGGTGGCGTAGGGACTGGTTCCTTTCTATATAGCCACTTAAGGGTATCAAGCATTCTTAGGGTGCCATAAGGATCATTCTCATAGGTCTTGTTTGGGAATGTCATGTCCATGTTTAGAAGTGGTAGATCATCGTATGAGGATGTGGGATGAATAAGATGTGATTTGGATATGAAATGGATGAAGTTGATTCGGTAATGATTAGGATGTGTTATGACAAGTAGGTTGAGGATGATGTGGCGATACCAAACACAAGATCTCACATGAACATGCATGCACACCAAACACAATGATTAATGTGTACACCCTAGGCTGGGCAAGGACAATATCTATTGGGTTCGCACTTGGTTTTACTTAGCTGCACCTACTTATGGTGTATAGCTCTAGGAACATGGGGCACGGGCTCCCCCTTATAGTGCACTCACTTCTCAAGCACACAAAGTTCCAAGTCCTCAAGATGCGCAGATCTTGAGGTACCTTGCTATCTCTGCCATAAGTTGTGAAAATGTGGGACGGCTATCAGAGTTTCCTCCTGTAGCAATAGATAAGGGTTTTTGGCTTCTACATAGAGGTTTTTAGTTAGGTTTTCTGTTCAGGTGGCTATACATGCAGTGATTCTCTCTATTAAGGAGGCTTCCCAGCCTATAGAGGTTAGGCTCTATAGGTTTTTGGGGGAAACATTCGTCAGTATAGCGGAACAACACCTGTCGTTTGTGACAAAATTTATATAGTGGCTTGGAATGGTCTGGCTTTGACCTATTTTCGCTTGGGTCATACCCCTTCTCACAATGGGAAGGCAGGCCCTCTAGAGTTAGCAACAGTTTCTCGTGCACCCCAAATCCATTGGATAGGCAGGGGGAGAGGATACTTCTATTCTAAATCAGGTAACACACAGACTCAGCAAGCAATCTCAAGAAATGAAAAGCAGACACAACGAAAATAGATTGTTCATTTTAAAGCACCAAAACAAAGTGCGCCTACTTTAGTGATAAATGATTGTTTTTTGACTGCTCAAACCTACAGAAGATAGATCAGTAGTTTGTTTTCTCCATTCTTTGACAAGTGTTTTTGACAAGCTGCGCAGATAAAACATTAGTTTCTAGAAAAAGAAATCTATTAAAATCTGGAATAAATGATCTGATACAGAAAAATAGAGTGCATAAACAGAAAATTCAGATGATTCTACACAATTTTTTTTAAAAATTCGTTAAATTTGGATGTGTTTTGCTCAAGTTATGTGCATTTTAAGTTTGAAAGAAGGCTGAACTTTGATAGAGAAATTACCTACTGAAATGATGGAATTACCTACCAAAAACTTCACAACTACAAAATTCACCCTATTAGCTTTCCAACGAGTGTTTGTTTGCAAAAATCCGCTACCATATGCTCCTATTATGATGAAAATAAAAAAGATACCCCTCCTTGGCAAGTAGAAGAAACAGGGTTTGACTTGGTTGACTTGTTTGATTTGCAGTTTGACTGTTGTTTTGGTGGTTTGCAAAAAAAAACTTTTTTTTTTGTGACACGTGCCTATTTAAGTTGGAAGCTTGAGAATGGACCCCACCCCCCTTTAAAATTTAATACTCCAAGCTCAAATCCTGAATCCCAAACTATAGTGTTGACTCTATTATAAAACCCTAAATGCTAAATTAAAACCCAAAGTCGAAACTTAACCATAAAACCTAAATGCCATAAATGCCATGTCGAAAGGCTGCCGGTAGGGTTTTAAATGTTGATATAGGGTCGAAGTTTTTGAAATAAGATAGCGACTTTGAGATTTAAGCCACAACTACAAAAAAAAAACCTCAACTTACTACGACCAGACACTATAGACTGCAACCAGCCACAATATAACTGCGACCTAAGGCATGCAACTAAGATGGAGGCTTCGACGACTATTGAGACTGTGACCAAGACCTTGATAGAAATGATAAGACTCAGGGCTCTCGATAAGGAGCGACCATGACTTGAGAGGTGGCGGGTTGTGATGTTGTCAACCAGAGTGGCTAGAACGTGGATTGCGACCAACGTTTTGTCCGGGGTTTGTTAAACTTCGATGGATCCATGAGCGACCTAGGGATAGAGCCTTGGAGTTGACTGGGCATGGATTAATCTCAAAAAATGGTCAGATCGGGAGTTAGGGTGATTTGACGGGCATTCAGAAGGCAACTGGGGATTTCGACCGGTGGTTTCGTGGAGATCAAACCAATAATGAATAGGAAGTGTCGGTGGTAAATGGTCGAGGCCTTACACGGTGGTGTGTCGAGCAGATGCAAAGATGACGAATAAACTTTAGCAGATGGCGACGGGTTTATAGCCCATGGTGACACAAAGGAATGGTGACTGCGACATAGATCGTGGAGCTCTGAAGACTTAAGACACAGGAGATCGGGAGATGTAAGGTTTCCTGCAGAGGTCGGTAGGGATTATAGTTGACAAAATAGGGTTTTATCAAATTTACACCTATTTTAAGGAAATCGACCTGCAAATCTCATGATTCAACTTATAGTGAGTAGATTTATACAAAATGCCTACAACCAAAATGGTGAGCGATAAACATCTAATGAGGGTAAAACAAATGATAACACCTAGGTTTTAAAGAGGGTAACGACCACCAACAAAAGGGATTTTGTCGACTAAGGGTTTAACACATGCAATATTAAATCCAGCAACAGAAGCTCAACATATTTATTATTCCAAACCCCTAGACAAAGATCAGCCAATACAACATGCAGAATGCTACGGTTGTTCGTACGGCATGGATCCGTACCGTACGGACTGCCGTACTAAAAATATTTCAATTTTTTTCTAAAAATTTCACATTGACGCAACACATGCAAATTTATAGTTGATTTTCATGGAAATGGCCTCCGGAGCACGATGGCACTGTTAGATTTATCCCAAGAGATCACTTGCAATAGATTCCTCTCAAAACTTGCAAAGCAAGAGTTAGAAAAGAATGCAAATTTTAAAAAAAAATCTGCAAAAAAAATCAGACGAAATGAGTCCCACCAAGCGTACCATTTTGTGTTGGGTAGAATTTAACGAGATCAAACAAACAAAGAGCAAGATCAAGATTCAACCCAATCTCAAGAAATCAAACCCAAAGATGAAATGAAGACATGCATATCAAAACAACATCACCATGGGTTGAATGATTTCTTGTTGAAAACGTGGGTTGCTCATAATCTGTAGCATGACGGTGATAGTGATTGATGGATGAAAGGATAGATAGATTGATGATGGATGATGGGGAATAATTTCAGCAGAGTAACGTTGCATGCAAGATTCATCCATGCCAAATGGCTTGGAAATAAATCAATTTATAAGCAAGATGAGAGAATGGAGGAATAAACCTTCCATTTTGTGAGTGATGATCGAATTGGAAAGTTGCTATGCAACTTGGAAAAGGAAATAGAAAGTGGAAGAGTTCACTTGAGACATGAGTTGAGTGATGAGTTGAGTTGAAAATGGAAGGTAGAAGAGTGATTAGAGAGATTAGTTGAGATGGAAATGGAAGGTGGGCAAAATCATAATTAAAGTATTTAATTTATGATGCATGTGAGGATAAATATGATAAATTAAAATAAAATAAAAAGATTTATTTTATTTTATTTAAGAGGAAATGGAAATTAAATAAATAAATAAAATTTATTTATTTAATAATGCTAGGGGATGGGATAAATTAAATAAATGTTATATTTATTTAATTTATTAGAGGAAGATGCTAGGTTAGGTGACGATATGGGGTGCCTAGGGAAAAAATGCTACAAGATGTTCTAACTGATGTGATGTTGTAACAATGTGTTGTAAGAGGACAATTTTGGGTGTCTACAGATTTCTGTCTAGAAGGCACATTTGGATAAATTAGCATACAACTAGTTTTCTCTCAAACACTGCAAGACCAACCGCAAATGTTCCTCATGCTTTTCCTTTGTACAGGAATAAATCAACATGTCATCAAGGAAGATAACTAAAAATGGGTCGATGAAAGTGCAAAAAACTCCATTCATTAGACTCTTGAACATTGTCAGAGAATTAGTAAACCCAAAGGAAACTACAGTAAACTCGTAATGACCATGTAACGAGTGCAAAATGTTGTTTTATGTATGTCAGCTTCCTCTATCCTGAGTTGATGGTATCATGATTTGAGATCAATTGTAGAGAATACTTTTTCTCCCTGAATCTGATTAAATAAGTCATCAATTCTAGATAACAGGTAACGATTCTTCATTGTCAACTTATTCAACTACCTACAATCTACGCAAAGATGAAGTGACCCATTCTTCTTAACAAAGATGACAGAAGCACCCCAAGGAGAAACACTAGGTCGAATGTGACCCTTCTCTAAAATTTCTTCCAATTGAATCTTAAGCTTATGAATATCATGAGTAGTCATCCTATAGGGAGCCCTAGAGACGGGTTTCGCCCTTGGTACTAAATCGATATGAAAATCTATCTCTTGACAAGGTGGCATTCCTATAAGTTCTAAAGGGAATACATCGACAAACTACTTGAGAATGGGATGATCTTTTAGTGACATCTTGAGTCCTTCCTCTAACCTATCAATAACTGAAATAGTGAAAAGTTGACAACCCTTGCACATACTACATTTAAGCTTCTTGGCAGAGATCATTCAAAGTGACACTAGTCTTTGAATACTAAAATACTCACCAAGTTGCCAAAACTATCCAAGTACTCAATTGTTTTATTCTGGCAATCTAACTTCACCCCACAAACTGCACCATAAGATCCCAAGGGAATAACTCGAAGGTCCACTAAAGTAGTGAAAGACCTAAGCCCTAATTGACAATTCCTCACTACTGAATTAAATGGTACTCTAAATCATGTTGCTAATTCCACATTCCAACTATCATCTTGCGTAACTACCACCAACTTGAATTGCTCCACTATTGACGAGGGTATGAATGAATCCATAGCCCGAGAATCAAAAAGTATAGAAACTATAATATTACCAATCATACCTAGGGTCTCTATCATTGTCACTTGATGCTTTGCCTGATAGTTATCAACTGTCAAAAAACCTTGTGTGACCTCCCTACATCCCCAACCGTCGACTGAGAAACACCTGCCTATTGACCCCTACTACTGAATTATTCTGAGGGGACTCTTGGGCTATATGTCCAGTACCCCCACACACATAACAAGATCATATAGGTGGTGCCTGAGACTGCTTTTAAAATCTAGTTTGGCTAGAACTAGCTCGACTACCTCTAAAATATTGTTGTGGATACACTGAACCTAGACTTTGTGTCTTTGATCTCTTATCTCTACGTGGTGGTTGTGCCTGCCAAGTCCTAGGAGGGCCTCCTTACACTAATTGAGGCCTTTGCCCTTGATGTTGTTGTTGTGAGGTGGGTCTAGGAGGAAGTAGATTTTCCCTGAAACCACCCCTCTGCTGAAAAGAAGGCCTAACAAAGTTCTGGTTCTACGAAGGCTGATTAAGGTTCCTAAAGCGATCTCGATTATCTTGAGGTTTGTGATGAATTTATTCTACAATGAGATCCTTTTCAACTACAATTCGTAAAGTTGGAGGTTCTTCCATATGCACAGGTTGAGATATCCCCTGATTAAGTCCTCTAATGAAATGATTAACTAGGAGGTTCTCATCCTGAATATAGTCAACATACTCCATAAGCTCTAGAAACTTATTCTCATACTATGCTACAGTGAGTCCTTCTGCTACAGATCATGGAACTCATTAATCCATCGATGCCTAAAATGCTCTAAAATGTACCTATTTCTGAAACACTCAAGAAACACCTCCCAAGTCAAAGTGTCCACAACAAGGTGACCCTTACATTCCTCCTGACGCCACTAGGTGGTTGCAACTCCTTTGAGAAGATGAACAACCACACAAGCCTTGAGATTTCTTTCATAAGTCCTGAGTCCAAAGCACCTCTCAATACTAAGCAACAAAGAATCACCCTCCACACCCTCCATGGTACTAATGAAAGTGGGTGGTTGGATACTAAGTAACTCTCTAATCTATTTTCATGTGTCCTATTGAGTACCTTGAATCTCAAAATTATCCATATGTCTAACTCGAGGAGGGGATAAATGATGCCCTGTCCCGAAGGGGGCTCCTAGTGTGCTCACAGTGCACTGAAGCATGCTTACTAGAATGCTACAACTGTCCCCCATGAGGAGCCTGGTCTGGTGGTGGTAGCCTAGTTTACATGACATCTATCAGTTGTTGTAAGGATTGCAAAATCTAGGGTCCTTGAGCCTCATATGGCTCTTGTTGGATAGGCTCTGACTAAATGGGTTGAGATGGTATTGGGGCTTGAGAAGGAGGTTGTTAATCTGGGTGTTTTGAATGAGCAAGTCTACAATTGGGCGACATACTACACTAAATCCCTAGAGTTCCCAAAGTGTTGGAATCCTGGCTCTGATACTAAATGTGTTATATATAGTATGTCAAACCTATGTTCTTGGAAGATCTCCCATCTCGGGACTGGGTTGGTTATCCAATCCTACGATAGGGAGGAGAGTGTGCCTGGCCATTCATGTGTGTGTGATGTGTGTAGGATAGTTGTAATGGTTTTTGAGAAGACTTGTGTTATGCAAAGCTTTAGTATGTCTAGAGCTTTAATCTCTTTCTTTTGGAACTTTTTGTAAAGTTGTGGATTACGGATTCCAAATCCATTTGTTAAAATTGTTTAGTTCAAAGGATCTTTTATATTTTCATAATTTCAATTGTATTTGTTAGAAATGAAGGTGAACAACTATAGAATGGAAATATGATTATAACTGTAACTATTAATCTAGTCTCGAACCAAAATGGAGATAGTATGAAATCAACATAAAGAAATAATGAAATAGAAGATCATACACATAACACAGTGTTTACATGGATAAACCCTTTCAAGAAAAAACTCCACAAAAGAAGAGATGCACCAGTCTATATTAACTTAAATAAAGTTTACAATACAACACTATCAATCTCCTCTTCAATCTTCAATCCAACAGCGTCTGTAATACTCATTCACAACCGTAATACAATATCCTCATAAAGAGGATGCCTTCTAGGGCAAGAAAAGAAAACATAACCTCTACTGTTAGATCTATGACCTAATGATGAACGATCCAAATTTACAATGACAATATATATATATATATATATATATATATATATATATATATATATATATATATATATATATATATAATGTGGCTTCTGGGGGCATGGCCTCCAGACCTCCACTGGGGGGTGCGAGCCTTGAACCCCCTGCTAGGGGATGGTCCCCCAAGACCCCGCAGGGGGTTACCCCCCAGCAACCCCCTGAATACTATCATCTGTTAGGTATCAAGATCAAACATGCAGCTAAAACAAGATCGCTACTTGATGAATACTTCTTCCCTTGTGGAAATTTACAAACAATATTAGGAGTAATTAATTACATAGGATTTACAAGGTTGATGGAACCTTAATCCTAACATTCTCCCACTTGACATCATACATTATAAATTCATCCATAGGCAAACATAAAACAAATAAGCACTAGGACCAAGGCCCATGGCCTTCCTGCACCATGGCTTCTGGGGGCACGGCCTCCAGACCCCCACTGGGGCGCATGGGCCTTGAACCCCCTGCTAGGGGATGGTCCCCCAAGATCTCGCAGGGGGTTACCCCCTAGCAACCCCTTGAATACTATCATCTATTAGGTATCAGGATCAAACATGCAACTAAAACAAGATCGCTACTTGATGAATACTTTTTCCCTTGTGGAAATTTACAAACAATATTAGGAGTAATTAATTACATAGGATTTACACGGTTGATGGAACCTTAATCCTAACATTCTCCCACTTGACATCATACATTATAAATTCATCCATAGGAAAACATAAATATAAATAAGCAATAGGAACAAGGCCCATGGCCTTCCTGCACCATGTAAATTTTTTTGTGCTCACAGGTTTAGTAAGTGAATCTGCATCATTCTCCTAAGTGTCAACCTTCTTTATCTCAATCTGACCATTAGCAATCATTTCATGAACAAAATGGTATTAAACATCCACATGCTTAGTTTGTACATGATACATGGGGTTCTTGGCCAAACATATTACACTCTGGCTATCACAACCAAGCTAAATAATCTTGCAATCAAAACCAATACATGTACACAATCTCTGTAACCAAACTACCTCCTTAGAGACATGAGTAGCATCCATATACTCTGCTTCGGTGGTGGATAAAGCAATGGTGGGTTGCCTTTTACTCATCCAACTCACAACTCTTCCAAACAAAGTAAACGCATAGCCACTAGTGGGCCTTTGACTATCCAAGTCACCTACTCAATCTACATCAACAAAACCCTATATGTCTAATGTCTTATCCACACTGTTAGTACCAGAATAAACCAAATAGTAATTAGAAGTACCAATCAAATATCTTAACACCCTCTTTGCATAATTCCAATGTTGTCTACCAGGGTTAGACATAAACCTACTCAAATCTCCCACTGCTTGGGCAATATCTAGTCTAGTGCAAACCGTTGCATACATCAAACTTCCTAGAGCACTAGCATATGATGCATCAAAGATATCCTATAAATCATATTCATTCTTAGGACACATATCTAATGAAAGCTTAATACCAACCAGTAAAGGAATTATAACTAGATTGTAATCATGCATACTAAATTTGTTTAGAATAGTATCAACATACTTACTCTGCTATAACCAAAGCTTTCTATTTACTCAATCCCTTTTGGTCTCCATTTCTAGAATATATGTGGCTACCCCTAGATCCTTCATTTCAAATGCACCTAAAAGTTGAGCTTTCAAAACATTGAGCATACCCTTGGTGTTACTAAAAAATTACATATCATCCACATACAAGGCAATAATCAGAATATGATCATCAATAGATTGTATACAAAATGATCTTCTTCACTTCTTACAAAACCCAATTTCAAAATAAATGAGTCCAACTTTTGATACCACATTTGGGGAGATTGTTTTAAACCATAAAGAGACCAATTTAACTTGCATACCCAATGTTCCTTCCCTTTTACCTAAAAACCTGTAGGTTGTTTCACATAAATTTCTTCTTCCAGATCTCCATGCAAAAATGTAGTCTTAACATCCATTTGCTCAATTTCAAAATCATACGTTGTGGCAATGGATAAAATAAATCTAATAGAAGATAATTTAGCAACAATAGAGAAAATTTCACCAAAATTGACTCCCTCTCTCTAGGAGTAGCCCTTGGCTACCAGTCTAGCCTTGTACTTCTGTAATGAACCATCTGCTCTAAACTTCTTCTTGAAGACCCACTTACATCATATGGCCTTTCTTCCTGTGGGAAAATGTACAAGATCCCAGGTGTCACATGAGTCTAAATCCATCATCTCCTCTTGCATGGCTAGCTGCCAAGACTCACTATCATCTGCATGAATAGCTTCCTTGTAGGATCTAGGTTCATCATCAGTACTTAATAAAGCAAATACACAATGAAAATCTGGTGGGCTATACCTATCAACTAGATTTCATTATCTTGTAGATCTTCTCAAAGGTAGAGTAGGAGATTCTTCCTCATGTGTTGTATATGCTCAAATTCTTTCGTAACAATAGAGTCTTCCCCATCTGAAGTTTCACTTGAATCTTCTTCTTCTTATCCATCTCCTTATCCATCATTTTGTTCTTCTTGATGTGCATTTTTCTACTGTAAATCAAAATGCACTATCCTCTTCCTTTCTTTTTCTTCTAGTTGTACAGGATCAAAAATAGCTCTAAGTTCCTTGAAAATCACATCTCTAAAAAAGATAACTTTTGTGGTTAGAGGATCCCAAAGCTTATAACCTTTTAAATTCTCACCATATCCAATGAAGATACATTTCTGTGCTTTTGGATCCAACTTAGATCACTTTTCTTTAGACACATGAACAAAAGCCTCAAAGCCAAAAACCCTTAAATGTAAAACAAAAATTTTCTTACCTGTCCACACTTCATAAGGTGTCGAATCAAGAGCATTACAAGGATATCTATTTAACAAGTAACAAGTGGTACTCACAACTTCTATCCAAAAGCATTTATTGAACTATGCATCACTTAACATACTTCTGGCTCTTTCCATTATTGTTTGGTTCATCCTTTATGCAATACCATTTTGTTGTGGTGTACATGGAGTTATTTTTTGTCTTATGATACCTACATTTTTATAGAACTCATCAAATTCCTTAGAGCAATATTCCCATCCATTGTCATATCTTAATATTTTTATCTTATGTCCTGATCGATTCTCTACTAAGACTTTAAGTTCCTTAAACTCAGTGAAAACTTCAGATTTATACTTCATAAAATAAATCCATGTGAATCTGGATAGATCATCAATGAAGGTAACAAAATAACAAGATTTTCCAATAGAATCATTATCCACTATTCAAACACATCTGAATGAATAATTTCTAACTTCTCTTTCGCTCTATTGTTTCCTAAAGGAAACAAATTCCTATTCTATTTACCAAACACACAATGCTCATAGAAATCAAAGTACTTATCAAAATAGGAGAAACCATCCAACAACTGTTTATTTATAATTTTTTAAAAACATTTTCACTTGTGTGGCCCAATCTGCGGTGCCACAACATACGTGTATTTTTAGCAGTTTCAGTTACATTAGTGGATCTATAAACTATAGTGGCCTCAAGCCTAAATAGAATTCCTATCCTTGTTCCCCTAGCTACCACCAAGCTTCCTCTCACCAATATCCAACCATGCTTATCAAATGTTACATGCATTCCTGAATCATTCAACTTTGAAACAGAGATGAGATTTATATACAATCTAGGAATATGTAAAACACTAGGGAGGGTTTTAATCCTCCCATCACTGAAACACAACTATACCTTTCCCTACCCAACAATCAGATATGTAGAGTTGTCCCCAAGGTAAACATTACCTCCATCATATTTCTCATAGACATGTTGAACCATTCCTCATGAGGAGTCATATGATACGAGCAACCTGAGTCAATCTACCACTATTCATTAGACATAACATTACATACAAAAAGTAAAACTTCATCACCTGCATTTGAGGAATTTTTGGTAGAGGAATCCCACTGTTTCTTTGGGTTTCTGCATTCTTTCTTCACATGCCCCCTTTATCGTAGTTCCAACACTTAACTCTGTTCTTCTTCCCAATAGTCTTAGACTGACCTTTTGATTCCTTAGGCCCCTTCTGGTCTCCTTTTGGTCCTCTTTCCTTAGACCTCCCCCTAACATTAAGAGCACCCACCAAGCTATCCATAGCCTTCTTCCACATTTCCTGTGACATCAGAGTTTCAACAAGGGCATCCATCTTTGAATCTTCAAGGCTAGCAATGATAGCAAGAATGAAATTCTCCCAAGACTTAGGTAAAAAACAAAGAAGCATAATACACTTATCTTACTCATCTATCTTGACATCCACATAAGCTAACTAACTCAAAATCAAATTAAATGTATTCAAGTTCTCATCTATCAAATCACCCTCCTTCATTTTGAGGGAAACTAAATTTCTTTTAGATACAATTTATTTACCAGGCTCTTGGCTTGATAGATTTCACCCAACCGCTTCCATAACACATGTGCAGTCTTCTCAATAGAGACATTCAATAGTATAGAGTCTGCAAGGCATGACTGAATTGTTCCTCTTACCTTTTTGTCTAATTTGTCTATCTCATCTTGACTGACATCATCAGGTTTCTTTTCTCTTGATACGACAAACCATTATTCTCTCTCTTCAAGGAGACCCTCCATTTTTAGCTTCCACAACTCATAACCCGTTCCATTGAATTTTTCAATGTCCAATCAGGATGAGGATGCATCCATGGCTTCTACATAAATTTGTAAAATAAGTTCAGCCAGAACTCCCACTACATCTCAAAAAACCCTTACACTTCCACCCAAGATACAGAATTGGCCAAGATCTTATACCAAATGTTAGAAATGAAGGTGAACAACTATAGAATGGAAATTTGATTACAATTGTAACTATTAAGGTAGTGCAGAACCAAAATGGAGATAGTATGAAATCAACACAAAGAAATAATGAAATAGAAGATCAAACACATAACACAGTGTTTATGTGGAGAAACCCTTTTAGGAAAAAAATCCACATAAGAAAAGATGCACCAGACTGTATTGACTTCAGTAGAGTTTACAATACAACACTATCAATCTCCTCTTCAGTCTTCAATCTAGCAGTGTCTATAATACTCATTCATAGTTGTAATAGAATATCCTCATAAAGGGGTTGCCTTCTAGGGCAAGAAAAACCAACATAACCTCTACCATTAGATCAGTGACCTAATGATGAACTGTCGGGATTTACAATGACAAAAAATATATAAAATGTGGCTTCAAGGGGCATTGCCCTTGGACCCCACTGAGGTGCATGGCTCATGGACCCCCCACTAGGGGGATGATCCCCTCAGACCCTATAGGGGGGTACCCCTCCTACACCCCTCGGATAACCGTCATCCATCAGGTATCGAGATCAAACATGCGATTGAAAAAAGATCGCTACTTGATGATACTTCTATTAATTAATTACATAGGATATATAATGTTGATGGCACCTTAATCCTAACAATATTGTGAAGCAAAATTTGTATTTACACAATTTCATTTGTATATGAATATGTAAAAATTATTTTGTAATATGTGAGTAAAGAAATTTATTTTGATCAAATTATGTTTATGAATTGATGTTTCAGTATTTTATAAGTTAAGTTTATGAGCGTTTATTTTTTTATGACAGATAGAAAGAAATATATATATATATGTTTTAATGTTCTAAAAAAAAATTAAATCAGTGAAAGTAATTAATTGTTAATGACTATTTTTATTTTAAATAAAATGGATATATATATATATATATATATATATATATATAATCTTTATTTGTAAACAAGTTTAATAAACCAAAGTTTGTATCTAATTAATAATAGGATTGTCACTGCCATGAAGGCAGGTTGCAGTCTATGGGTCTTGGGAAGCCCACGACTTCCCACAGCAAGAGTTGTGGAAGTCGTGAGGCTCCCCAACGACTAGGAGCAATGACCATTAACAGGTCATCCGCCTTCTCCTATTCTACCTTTCTTTAAACTCTGCGACTTAGTAATTTATATCAGTTTTGATTTTTATTTATTTTGGTAAGTTTATATTTATATATATGTGTGTGTGTAAATACATATACTTGCATATATACACATATATCTATAAATTAAAACTTATCAATTTTATATATTGTTCAACGAATTGTAATTTATATAATAGTGATTTTCTTTTGATTATATATATGCCTCGATTCTTGAATCTCTTTCCATTTCAAACCTACACATATGAAAACAAATTTTGTTATTTTAGAAGCTGGAAAACTCTTAAATCTATATTGCATAAGTAGGAAAATTACCAAGCTTTATAGATGAAAAGGAAAGAATAGAAAAATAGAAAAGAAAACAAAGAAAATAAAAAAGAATTAATTAAGAATTAAAAATATTGTTAGAGCTTGCTTTTATTTTCTAGTTATCTTATTTGTTAAATTAATTTAGTTGTCTTGTTTTAATTATTTTAATTAAAATTAAAATTAATTTATTTGTTCCTATTTATGCTAAATTGTTCATGTTTTTATTTATAAATTATCTTATAAAAGAGATAACTAGTTTACTTAATTTATTTTATTAAATCTACTTAATTTAATTAATGATTAATTAATCCATTAAATTGATAAACAAATGATTTTATAAATTGATATTATTATAAGTTGAAATTATGGATTAATGGTAGGACAATAATTAATTATTTGGTTTAAATTATTAGTTAGTTTTTTTTTTTAAAAAGGGGTAAAAATTTATTAATAAAGAAACCACCAATACAAATCCAGGAGAGCAACAACCCACAAAACCAATAGAAAACCAAAAAAGACAACAGAACCACAAACCAACCAAAACATAACCAGGGAAACACCCCCAACCCCAAAGCCCCAAACAGGGACCTCAGCTAACCATCAGTATCTTCTGAAATCAACCTTTCTAAATTTTGAGCACTATCCTGGGACAAAAGGCCCCAATCACTAACATTCCATTCCCCCACCTGATCTAAAGCCCACTTAGCCAAACAATCAGCCACTCTATTCCACTCCCTAGTGATATGGACAAAGGAAACAAAATCCATCGAGTGACTCAAATGAAGAATTTGTCTAACCATCGACGCCAACTGCCAATGCACACCTTCCACAACCTGCTCATTCAACATGTTATCACAATCTGGGAGTCAGACTCACAGATAACCCTTCACCAACCTAAAGCACACCCTCTTTCCATAGCATAGAGAATAGCAAGGGCCTCCATAAAATTGTTAGTTCATGTTCCTAAATTTAGATTTACCGTAAACAAATTAGATTTGTGATTTAACATTAGACAGCGTAGATTAAAACTTGTGCGAGTTTAGATTTCATTTTAAACATTTGCTCACTTTAACTTTTCATTGTAAAATTTAGATAGTTCGTGAAGAGACATCCTCAATTTACAACACTTTCTTATAGCACGTGGTCATAGGAAACTCAATAGGTAAACTATGTCGATCAATTCATTTCTTTTAACTTAAAAAAAAATTCTACGTACGTGTGCCCATTTGTACACATGTGTATAGGTGGGTATTTCATTGAGTTTTGGAAGTACAAAATAGTAGGCAGAGTTATGTATATTCTCATTTGAGGTAGTAGAATGATGACTTAACCACTTGAGTTATAATGTATTTAGTCTTTCTCAAATAAGAGATTGGATTTAGTGATAGAAAATTTATCTTCGTTGTTGTTCTCAAAGTACAGTTGAGTGTATATGTTAGATTCTAAATCATTTTAAACTCTGCATGATCAAATTGATGTATAGTCAAGTAAATTATTTTGGTTTCCTAAACTAGTTAAACCTAAACTGAGTAGTCAAGTTACCTTATCATTCTACTTTTCTATTTCATGTGTAAGTTAAGATAGTTTTGACTTGTTTTGTGTCGAGTCAAGTTGGGATAGGAGTGTGTGGTCAAATGACGAGCATATTTCCACTTTGGAATGTGACACTATAATTGAATTCTTTGGCCAAAGTAATGCATTTGTTGTGTGCATTGTCTATCCATGGTATCTGATAGGGTTGCATGTCAATCAGTCACCATACTGAACTAGAGGGCATCTAAGGTTGTATGGAAGTTTGCACGTGATATAGTTAATACTTCACACTTAGTTCTTAGTTTATATAGTACACTCGCAGATCTCTTTATTTGCCACCCTTGCAAAGGGTAGGGCCACTTCCAATAGGAAGGTGTGCGAGGGACCGCTGATCTATGGATGGAGGTAAAGCATTTGGATGATGCTCTCCCTCCACATAGTAGTATAGTATGTTGCATGCTTGAAACTCAGAGACACATTTGTACATATTGAGACAATGGAATTATGATTTGTAAATTGTGTAGAGGATAACTAATGCATTGTAGACTTCACACAATTTAGGGGTAAACCTATCTGAACAGTCCACTTGACATTATAGACCTACATTAAACTATCAACCAAGGAGCTTAAGCTTATGATGGCACTGCACTATATGTGCCTTCAGGGGCTCATATTCTCCTAAACTATCCTATTCAAACCTACTCAGATTATTCTACTTTGCTAGAATTCACAGAAATGCAAGAACAATAAAAATAGTTACAGAACCTAGTGGCTAAGGATACCTATAGCATAAGCTGTAGATAATTGCTAACAACAGAAAAGTACAGAACTAATGTTAGTCATTAATTTTCCACAGTCCATAGTGTTGAGTGATAATGCTTCTGGAATTTGATTGTGTGTACAAATTTTCCCTCAACGTTTCGAATCACACTCAGTGATCCATCATCAGGAGAAATAGAGCAAGAGAAGAGAACAAAAGTGATAATTTGCAGACTTAAGCTTACTTAAAAAGAGGGGTGGGGTGGGGTGAAGGTATGCGGAAACCAAGAAGACAACAGTGGAGTGGACAAAAATAACCAATCATAACAAGAGAAAAGGACTAAAAGCACCTACCTCAATGAGAAAAAAGAAGAAAAGAGGACTTGAAAAGATAAGGAGTATATAAAAATTGAAAAACTAAGCAAGCATCCAAGAAGCAAGATCAAGAGAAAAGGACAAAAGAATAATATATATATATATAATCTAATTAAACTAAAGGAATAAATAAAAGTGTACAAAATATATACAAACAATTTTGTAAAAGGACCACAAATCTAAAGGTGAAAAACAAATACCAAAAGAGATAAGGGCATAAACCCAATACAACTACAAATTATGCCTAGATGACCAATGCATAGCATAAACGCCAAATATGTATACCATAAATGACAATATATATATATATATATATATATATATATATATATATATATATATATATATATATATATATGACCTAAAAAGGATATGAATAGAGTCCAATAGATAAACAAAGGGAAATGAAAGAAATAAATAAGGACTAAGGCAAACCTAGAAAGGCAAAAAAGGCCACAAAAACATGAAAAATGAGAGAGACAATCGCTCTCATAAATATGGACAATATATATAAAGACGGATAAGTATATATATATATATATATATATATATATATATATATATATATATATATATACATTTATACACACATACACACACACATACATATATATATATATATATAAAGAACAACTAAAGCGGTTAAAAAAGGAAAAAGATGCTCAAGAATGCAAAAGAATGAAAACAAGAAATAAGCACGCCTAAAGGAGAACAAAAAAGGACCACCAATCAACAAGATGGGTAGCCAAAATCTTCCTCTCTCAACTTGTGCAACTCAAACTCTGCCACGTACTCCTCCCCATGCAGTTTTCCTCATCCCCCTAAATCTTCCAACCCGTCCTCTTCTCTTTCCCCGATCCTGAGACCTCCCCTTTCACGCCACTTCATCCAAGATTGGGAAAACAAATTAGTGGTTAACCTCTCCAATGTGCCCTTAGACCCTCTTTCTTTCAACCTGTTTAAAAAAGGCCTCAATTTTGCCATTACTCCATGCTTCATCCCTGTGTCAGACTTTCTGATTGACATTGAGAATGCCATCCGGTCTCTCCCTGAGGATACTGCTGAGGAAGTTAGGCAAGATTGTGTGGTCACCCTCAAACACACTAAACCACCTAGATGCAATGTCCCCAAAGCCAAGCTTTGTGCCTTCAAGAACTTAACCAACAACCATGACCTCATCATTGTCAAAGCAGACAAAGGTAATGCCACGGTCATCATGGATAGACTTGACTACATTACCAAGATGAGAGATCTTCTGTCTGATAATAATAACTACAAAATCCTCCCCCACAACCCCATCTCCAAAATTCTTAACAAAGTAAAAAGGGCCCTTTCTCTTTCCTCTTTTGATGATGAAACCAAAAAGAGACTCCTTCCTTCCAAAGAAATTTCTCCCCGTATTTATGGCGTTCCAAAATTACACAAAGCTGGCATCCCCCTCTGACCCATTGTTGACACCATTGACTCCCCCACCTATAAGCTTGCTTCCTACCTTGCCAAACTCCTAACCCCTTTGGTTGGCCAATCCAGTTCCTTCATAAAAAATTCTTCCCATTTTGTTGAATTCATTAAAGACAAAAAGATGGAAGAAAATGACCTTTTAGTTAGCTTTGACGTTGTCTCACTCTTCAGCAAGGTTCCTAGCCCTGATTCTATCGAGCTAATTAGACGTAAGACCAATGATGAAATCGCCTCCTTGGTAGAGTTATGCCTTAGATCCACTTTGTTTACATTCTAAGGAGTAGTCTATGAACAATTAGATTGTGTTGCCATGGGCTCCCCCCTTTTCCTATCATAGCTAATCTCTACATGGAACATTTCAAAGATATAGCCCTCAACTCTTTTCCCCTCAAACCAAAATGGTGGAAGCGCTACGTCGATGACACCAACATTTGTTGGCCCCATGGTCGGGAAAATCTTGAAGCCTTCCACTCACACCTTAACAGCATAGCCCCAAGCATCGCCTTCACCAAAGAGTTGTAGACTAACAACCAACTCCCTTTTCTTGATATTTTACTTTTAAAAAATCCTGATGGGTCTTTAGGCCGAAAAGTCTTTAGGAAAGCCACCCACATAGATTTGTACTTCCATGCCTCCTCTCATCACCACCCTTCCCAAAAAACTAGTGTCCTTAAAACTCTGGCTACTAGGGCATTATGGATTTGTGATGAGGACAACTTAGATCTTGAACATGCCCACCTCTCTAAAGTCTTCAAATTGAATGGTTTCAAAAGCAAACTCATCAATAGAGATTTCAAACAAGCCAAATATTGCTTCCACTCCAAACCGATTAAACCTTAGCCTCCAACCCTCCCTATATCTAGTATTCCTTACATCGAAGGTATCTCCAACAAAATTTCTAAGATTCTTCTTAAAAAAGGCCTCCGCATTGCCTTCAAACCCAGTTTCACTCTTAGGAACCGCATCCTGTCTCCCAAAGACCCTAGAGACCTTCTCCTTAACTTAGGTGTCTACAAGGTGGTTTGTTCTTGTGGTACTCCATACATTGGGGAGATGGCTCACTCTTTTAGCACCAGGATTAAAGAGCATTGTGCTAACATCAAACACGAGCGTACTCAAAAGTTGGCCCTTGCTGAACACTCCTCCAAAACTAAACACCACATTTGCTTGGAAGACACTCAAATTTTGGTCAAGGAAGATAATTTCTTCAAGAGGAAACTCAAAGAGGCTATAGAGATTGGAAATCACCCCTCTAACCTTAATCGAGATGAGGGTTGGAATCTTAGTTTCTCGTGGCAACCCCTTCTCACCCACCTCAAAAACCATTCTCTTCCCCATCAAGATTGTCCCCCTTAGTTTTTCTCCTCTCCCCCTCTTCCCCTCCTATTCTTCCCATCTCTTCCTTCCTCTTAGCCCCGAGCCTTTCCTCTTTCCTGCCTTGTCTTGTCCTTCCATTCACCTCCTTCCTTGGTCTTCTTGGCATTCTTCTCCTCCCCTCCTTCCTCTTAGGGCTGGCTCTCTTCATTCTCTTCCTTCTTCGTAGCCTTCTTCCTCTTTCCTTCTATGTCATGTCATTCCCCTCCCCTTCTCTCCATGCTATCCTCCTTATCATCCTCTCATCCTCCATCTAACCTTGTCACTCGCAAACTCTCCCATTCCCCTTGTTCTCTCTTTGGACTAGGCCTCCCATCTTTTTGGCTACCCATCTTGTTGATTGGTGGTCCATTTTTGTTCTCCTTTAGGTGTGCTTATTTCTTGTTTTCATTCTTTTGCATTCATGAGCATCTTTTTCCTTTTTTAACCACTTTAGTGGTTCTTTATAAATGTGTGTGTGTGTGTGTATAAATGTATATATACATAAATGTATACATATATATATATATATATATATATATATATATATATATATATATATATATATATATATATATATATATATATATATATATACTTATCCGTCTTTATATATATTGTCCATATTTATGAGAGCGATTGTCTCTCTTATTTGTCGTGTTTTTGTGGCCTTTTTTGCCTTTCTAGGTTTGTCTTAGTCCTCATTTATTTCTTTCATTTCCTTTTGTTTGTCTATTGGACTCTATTCATATCCTTTTTAGGTCATATATATATATATATATATATATATATATATATATATATATATATATATATATATATATATATATATATATATCATCATTTATGGTATACATATTTGGCGTTTATGTTATGCATTGGTTATCTAGGCATAAATTGTGGTCGTATTGGGTTTATGCCCTTATCTCTTTTGGTATTTGTTTTCACCTTTAGATTTGTGGTCCTTTTACAAAATTGTTTGTATATATTTTGTACACTTTTATTTATTCCTTTAGTTTAATTAGATTATATATATATTGTTCTTTTGTCCTTTGCTCTTGATCTTGCTTCTTGGATGCTTGTTTAGTTTTTCAATTTTTATATACTCCTTATCTTTTCAAGTCCTCTTTTCTTCTTTTTTCTCATTGAGGTAGGTGCTTTTAGTCCTTTTCTCTTGTTATGATTGGTTGTTTTTGTCCACTCCACTATTGTCTTCTTGGTTTCTGCATACCTTCACCCCACCCCACCCCTCTTTTTAAGTAAGCTTAAGTCTACAAATTATCACTTTTGTTCTCTTCTCTTGCTCTATTTCTCCTGATGATGGATCACTGAGTGTGATTCGAAACGTTGAGGGAAAAATTGTACACACGGTCAAATTCTAGAAGCATTATCACTCAGTACATAACTAATCCAAAACCATTCAAAATGATGATAAAGCTAATGCTAACCTCCGGAGGACTAAGATGGATTAATTATACATGTGTTCATGAACCACAACTATTGTAATTAACAACAAGAGTATTCTACTTAACTCATAATGCATTTATAAAATAATGGAAAACAACTTTAACAAGAATGCATAAATGAATAAGAAAATAAATGAAGTGAAGATCAGTACCTTGAGTGGCCAGCTCAGGTGACTAACTCACTTAGTTGGAAATCAAATCTAACTCAGATACTCATGCATCCACATAACACATAGTTCCTTTCATTCCATATTACAAAATACTTCAAACAAAATCTTCTTTGCAGATTATATTCAATAATTGCATTTCAACAATTCATGGCTGGAGAAATAACTAACTGTTGTATCTTCTAATAGTGAATAAAACAACTAACAACTAAGTAACTCCCTTGACTCTGAGCTCACCCCCTAACTTATACAAAATGGGAGAGTCTTATTCAACTACCAACTAACTACAATCATTAATCCATTCCTAGATATTAGGATACAGAGTTAAGATTGATTTATTAATTCTAACTGAACAAAGGAAGGAGAATCCCATTCAAATAAGAATTCCTATGCAATGGATCATATGTGAAACACATAAGCTGTGTTTAGAATCTTGGAACAAGTCTACTTTTTTTGCATTTATTTCTTCCCATAATGATTCACGTTTAGCTTCCATCTTCTTGCACTTTTGGTGGCTTGATTTCAACTTCCTTCAATTCCCCTATTATGCGACTTGCTGCAAATTCTCCTCTCCTTGATGCCACATGCTTGTTTCTGCACAGGGGTTAATCCACAAAACATATGCACGCAAATAACCTTCATAATTAAACCATATAATCTCATCTATATTTCATACATACTCGTTCAAATCATTCAATTGATAAATGTCATCACCATATTTCATTTTAACAAAATAGGTTCAAGGTTTTTCAAAATATATAAAAAGACAATATATCATGATGGTAATGTTTGAAAAGTATCTGGAAGATCATGTGCAAAAGGCCTGAAAGCATATAAAAACACACACAAAATAGGCCAATATTTAAACCCATCATTCCCCCCCACTATCCTTTTGCTTGTCCTCAAGCAAAACACTTAATTAAACATCTAGGGGAAAAGATTGTAATGCAAGGTGATCTGCCTAAGGTCCATCACTTCTCTAAGCCCCACCCCCTGCTTAAGATAGAAACCATTATAACATGCAAGCCTATCCATCTTAACTGATTCTGCACTCCTACATTCATCATTCTTTTCTACTATCTAGTGTTGTACTAGATAGAGGAGAATAGGAGGATGATAAGTAAGTGGCATTCATCCCACTCCTTTTTGTTCTGAAACCTAGATGTACTTGCACAATCTTTCAAACATATTTATAAAATTATGAAAAGAGTGAGGCTCTTTCCTTTGCAACTCTGGGGTCAGATTATTCCATCTACTTTGTACATACCTTAGGCAGTTTTGAAGGATAGGCACTATCAGCTGATGTATCCTTCTGTAATCTCAGAGTCTCAAATCCATGATTATATTTCCTGGACCCTTGTGAGAAAGGAGTGTCAACCATTGAGTAATGATTACATTGGGATTCAGTGCTTCTTTCCCGATCTGTAGTGCCACTGTTTTCTCTTGTTCTTCGTATCTGTCCATTAATTCACCTCTGAGATGCTCATTCTTGAAATAGGATGATAGTGCTCTAACTTGGAAATCCCCAACATAAATTAAGGGGTTCCATTATGTATCCTCTGCCATCAGATAGTTGTGTAAACAATACTCACATAGATGATCTTGCTCCTCCAGGATGACTTCTTTGAAATAGATGAGAAAATTATGCCTGGAGTGTAAAGCAAGCTGATCATTATTGAACTTATTGAACTAAAAACTAAGAATTTTTTCCTTTAGAAACAATGCATACACCCTAGGTGAAGGTCTACACTCAATAATTTGAATGGATCTGTTTATTACCTTTGTCAATTTACCTTCCAACCTTTTCAACTCCAAATTCTTACCTTCCAGTGATGCATTAAGAGTTTGTTTTTCTTCCTCCCAACTTTCTTTTTCCTGTTTGAATTTGTTAGAAAGTTTCATCAATTCAAAGACCAAAGACAAATTGGTGAGATATGTTGGAGACCTTGCTACACGAGGTTGTGGATTTAGTGATTTATTCTCTTCATTTTTTGTTTTATTCTCGGCCATCTGTGCTGACAGATCCAAGTTGGTTTCATGGCCATAGGTTTGGATTTTCTCCTCCAATTCCTATATTCTTATCTCCTTCTCTTTGTCCTTTTGGATTTTCTCCTCCAATTCATGTATTCTTGTCTCCTTCTCTTTGTCCTTTTCCTCATATCCTTTTACTTGCTCTTCCAATTGATTTATCCTAAAAAGAGCTTCTTGAAGCTCTTTCCTTATATTCCTATCCTCTAACCGTTCTTTTTCCTTTTCAAAATTTAAACCTTCATCATCATCCCTAATGATATCAAAAATTTCCCTAGTAGAGCTACTAGGAACTGACTTCCCCATCTTCTTTGCAATAAAAATATCTTCTGAATCAGAGTCAGAAGATGAAGAAGCATACCTTCTCCTCTTAGTAGACACATTGATATTTTCATGAACATCAACATGGACATTCTCAGGGGTGTCCCTTTCTTTGTCTGAATCTGTGTCTAGTAGCGTTGAATCATGGTGCTACTGTCCTTCACCTTTTTCTTCTTGCCCCTATTCCTCAACAATTCTTTCTTCAACATTCTACCTTTTCAACCTTCCTGAGCACCTGGGAGTACAGTTTCCTATTTAACTTCACTTTTCCTCTTCTTTTTACTCTCCTTCTTCTTCTCCCCTGCATCCTCTTCTTTTACAGTGCTCTTATGTTTATCAACACCTTTCTTATTCTTCTTTTCTTAGAAGATGTTGAAGCAACGCCTCTCATAGCTTTAAGGTTTGTAGAAGATGAGGGTTTCTCTGTTGCCACCAACCTATTTCTAGAGTATTTTCCTCCTGTGGCTCTTCTTTCTCTGGTCCAATCTCAGGTGCAATCTCAAGCTCTGATTCATGTTGAGGTTCATCCTCTGATTCAAGTACTTCCAGTAGTTTTGTGATATCTGTGCATTTTTTAAAGGCATTCCAATCAACCTGTGAATGTTGAATTCTCGGGCATCTCTTAACCAATAGGGCTATTAAGAAGTGATGGGACAACATGGTGTCTGTTTGCTTTATTTGATAGTCAAATTCCATCCTCTTCAACATGTTATAGAGGAAATTGGGAACATTGACTAACTTATCATGGTGTAAGTGATTTAGCAACTTAAAGTGCACAGTATATAACAAATTGTGCCAACCATCACAGGTAAAGTATTTAATGATATAAGAAGAACATTTCCCCCAAAAGAATAGAAGGGACAATCTCTTTATACCTTGTGATGATGAGTCCAGGTTCTCTCCACGCTTAGAGAATTCTTCTCTTGTTGTATCTGCATCAGCACGAGATGGATATTCAAACCCTATACACGGAAATCCTGTAACTTGGGCAATGGCCATTTCAGAAGCATCTACAACCAATCCCTTGACTGTTGCCTCATTATACCGCAATCTAGCTGCAAATTCTTTCACCATTTCATTATCATATTATGTTAGCTTCAAGAAGTAATCTAGCCATCCCACTCTGGTGAAGAGTGGTAGAACCATCATATCCTCTAATATTTCCTTGTGCGCAACTGGTTATCGTCTTATAACATCACCTCCCATTGTCTCTGTACTCTGCAACCTCAAAAGGTTTCAATTTCTACTCAACTTTGATTCCACCACCTTCAGAAGAACCTATAATTTGTTGCCTTTTCTTGTGCCTTCTTCTATTCCCCCCAACTGTAACTTTTGGAGCTCTCTTGTATGCAAAATTTTGTATCTCAACTCACTCATGGGGTAATAAGTTCACAATTTGGATGAAACAGGGTAGGTCTACTATCTTTGGAAAAATGGCATAAAATTCTATCTGATAACTCTAAAGTCTTGGGTGGTGAAAATCAAAAATTAACTAACCATTATACCCCTCCCCCAACTAATGGGTGAAGTGACCTCACTTCATGCGTGAATTGATAGGGCTGAAAGAGTAATTATGAAATTTAATGGTGATATATATTTTTGCATGCATGAATTAAATGAAGAGTAATAATGAATATAAAATGAAATCTAAGTTAATCATGTAAGGTTACCTTTTGTACATACATTATGGAAGTAAGTGATAAGCGCACCTTACAACTAGAGAACACGTACTTTGCAGTTATTCGATGTGAGCATAATGAAATGCATGAGAGTAAATGGTGAGGTGGCGGGTACGTCGGAAGTGATGTGATGTGACAGCTTGCAATACTTGATGTAACAACTCATGAGTGTGAGTTGAACATTTTTGTTGCGGGCGTTTGATTTATTCAAAATGAATAAAACATGTGTGGAAGAAATGTAATGTGTAGGAAAATAGTTTACTTTTTGCCAAAGTGTTGAAGACTTCTACAGATAGGTGTTGCTACGGGTACCTCCAGTACAGGTCTCGACTGAATGTTTACATATTCATTATTTCAGGTCCCAACTGTAACAGGTCCTAACTAAGACTTAAGAACAGGTCCCTCTGGAGCTAATTGTGTTCACCATGGGTAGTGTGTTGTGTGTGCATGTGAAGTGCAAAGCAATAAAAATTATGTCTCAGTGACAGGGGTTGAGTTGTGCAACTCAACCTCTGCATCACGAGACATGATGGGTGGATCACTTTCTGTTGGTACATCATTGTGTGTTTCAGAGCCTTCATCAATACCATTGTGAGTGCCATACTTGTTTATTAGAGAGACAATAAAATCATCTTTTTGAAGCGGTTTCTTATAAATTTTCAGCCTATGTCCATTTACTAGTAATGAAAATCTGACCTCATCAATGGTTTGTAGTTGGACTGCACCATTAGGGAATACCTATTGAATCTCATATGGTCACAGCCATTGAGATTGAAGCTTGCCTTTGAAATCTTTGTATCTGGAATCATAAAGAAGAGCCCAATCACCAACATTGAACTCTTTAGTCTTTATATATTGATCATGCCATTTAATTCTATTTCTAAATAACCTCTGTGTGGTGTATGGCCTCTAATCTGATTTCGTTAAGAGCATTCAAATGTTGTAACCTTTCCTTTTGAACCTCTATCAAGTCCATCCCTAATTCCACTGTTGTTCTCAGAGTTTTGTATTCAAACTCTATAGGCATTACTGTTGTCTTGCCATAAACCAATTCATAAGGAGTGAATCCTCTAGTTGTCTTCCATGTGGTTCTGTATTCCCAAACAACTTCTGGTAATCTGGAAACCTAATCTCTTCTGTGGATCTATACTTTTTTGTCAATATATTCTCAATCTCCCTATTTGTAACCTCAACTTGACCATTAGCCTAAGGATGACATGGGGTAGACTTCTTGTGTCTAATTTGATACTCCTCCACCAGTTTGGTGATTAAGTCTGATGTGAATTGTGGTCCTTGATCAGTCACTATCTCCCAAGGTACACCATACTTAGTGAAGATTTCCTCATATAAGAATTTTGCCACATTGCCATCTCTGGCAAACTGCAAAGCTTTAACTTCTACCCATTTGGTTAAGTAATCAGTGCATACTAATATATATTCCTTGTTGTTTGAAGTCAGAGAGATAGGTCCAACAAAATCCAATCCCCACTTATCAAAAGGAGATAATGCTATTTGGGGCTGCAAAGGCATTTCATTACTTCTTGTAGGCTTCCCCATTCTATGGCACCGATCACAACTTTTAGTATACTTGATAGAGTCTTTATGTAGTGTTGGCCAATAATATCCTGTTGTCAAGATCTTGAAGGTTGTCTTTTTGGCTACAAATTGTCCACCGTAGGGTTCATCATGACATGCCTTCAATATGTCAAACACTTCATCCTCCCTGATACATCTTCTCATAATATTATCTGGGCCAGTGTAGAATAGGAATCTAGAAATCCAAGAATAAGGGAAGCATTTGTGGATTAACTGTATTTTCTCCCTTGGAGAAAAGTAACCTGGAATATGCCCTATCACCAAATAATTGGCTATATATGCATACCATGGAGTGTGTATGTTTAGAGCAAATAGATGCTCATCAGGAAAAGAATCATCAACCACTCCTTCTACTAATTGTGTAGGTAGTTTAGACAGAAAATCAGCAACCACATTGGCCTTTCCTAGTTTGTCAACTATTGTTATGTCAAATTCTTGCAATAACAACAACCACCTTACAAGTCTTCCGCCAACTATTGGCTTATTCATCAAATATCTGATTGTTGTATGATCTGTATGTATGAACACTTTATAGCCAGTAATGTAGTGTCTAAATTTGTTAATGGCATAAACAACAGCTAAAATTTCCTTTTATGTCACAGTGTAGTTCAACTTAGCTCACTATAGGTTTTTGCTAATATAGTATATTGCATACTCTTTATTTCCTTCTTGCTGGCCTAAGACTGCTCCAATGGCAAAGTCTGATGCAACAGTGTGGCTATGAAAGGGCAATGTGTATTTAGGGAAAGGAGGCTTCGGATTTGAAGTGGTTTGAGGGTCTTGATTTGATTCAGGTTCCAAAGGTGGCTTATCTGAGGCTTCCTCTGTGGGTTCTTCATCTTCAAGCTCTGTAATTTGAGGAGATGAAGGGCCCGCAAGTTGCTTCCCTGATCTGAGATGAACATTACTCACCTCTACCCCATAGGTGGGCTATTGCATCACCTCGTTAGTATAAGCCTGTTGAACAGGCTTGTTGTTAGGGTTAGGTGTAGGTTGGGCAAGTAGTTGGGTAGGTCTAGGAGGTTGAGTTTGAGGAGTGGATGGAGGTAATATTGTTGGTTACTGGGGTCGAGATGGAAGCATATGTTGCTGGTAATTTGGATTTTGTTGCCATTGTTTGCCCTTATTCCATTGGGGTTGCCACTGATGTTGTTGTGTAGGCCACTGGGGGTTATAGTTGGAACCTTGAAAACTTTGTTGGGGCCATGGGTTTGGTTGTTGTTGGTTCCAACTGGGTTGTGGAGTAGTCCATTGTGGGTTTTGCCATAGATTTTGATTGCTAGGCCATGGTTGAGCATTCCAAGCAGAGAAATTTTATCTTGCAACAGGAAAGAGTGGATTAAAATTAAGTGGATTGTGGGGCATACCTTGTCTTTGCTGCCAAGGTCTCCTTTGAGCTATGTAGAATAGTTGCCCGTCCTCTCCTTCAAGTGGCTGAAATTTTGGCCTTTCAACCTTCTCTTGCTGGATACTGGCCACCCTCTTGCATTTACAATTGGCCTTCCTTTGTCTACAGTTGGGGCAGTACTCAATAAGCATTGCATCTACCTCTTCTTGTTTCTTCTTGATGTGAAGAGTGTCCAGTTGTGTATCCATATGGATGATGATATCCTCCTTCATGTTGGACAGCAAGTTATTGATTTCCACTCTTGAAACCCCATTGGTTGCTTTGTTTGTGATGGATGTCCTTTCTCACCTTGGTTGTCTGGTGAAAGTTCTTGAATATTTTCTGCAAAATTTGTAGATTGATTCAAAAGGTAATTGAGAAACATCACCTTGCCCAATGAGATTTAGGGCATCCATGCAATCATCATTAACCCCTCTCAAAAAGACCAGCGTCAATGATTCTTTAGACAATCTATTTTGGGGGTTTTTCTTCAAGGCAAACTAGAATCTTTCAACATAATCTTCCAGTGGGTCCTCCTCTTTTTGTGACATCCTGAAGATGTCATCTCTCCTCCTATCATGTCCTCTACAGTAATCTTGGTATTTCTCCAAGAATCTCTCCTTCATTGTATCCCAGTCTGGAATGACATTTTTTCCTAGCCCCATAAACCATCTCAAGGCTGCATCCTTGAGAGTGGCATGAAAGAGTTTAAGCATGTGAGCATCTGAAGTGTAGTCATAGCTCCTACACATGATATCAAACTCAAACAAAAATGTATCTAGGTCCTCTATCACTAGGCCATAAAAGACTGGTAATGTTGAAGGTGGAATGTTCTTCAGCACTGTAGCCCTCTCCTGATCAAAGATAGGAAACTCAAACGTTGCTTGCTCTGGTGGATCCTCCACCACCGCATCTGCCATGGTTCTAAAGATCCCTTCTATACTTGTGGAAGAAGCTGATGAAGATGTAGAAGGTGTTGATGAAGATGGAAGAACGGGTCCTTCTCCTTTAGCAATTCCTACTGTATAGTTGATAAAGTCAGCAGTATCTTCTCTGTCCTGATAATTTGAAGGGAGGAATCTACCTTGGTTGTCTCTCTACCTCCGCATATACTGGATTTAGCTTTTGTATATCAGCAGTCCTACACAATGTTAGTACAATTTCTGGTGTTTCTTGGAGAGTGAATCTATCAACCCTAATGCTGGAATCAAAATTGAAGCTATGAAAACATGTAAAATGAGCCTATGAAGGTAGCACCATCCTTGACAATGGTGCCAAAAATGTAGAGGCTAACTAATGTGTTGTAGACTTAACACAATTCAGGGGTAAACCTATCTGAACAGTCCACTAGACATTATACACCTACATTAAATTATCAACCAAGGAGCGTGTTGGGTCTTTCTCTCTGAATCGGCAAAGGGTTTGCCAGTTCCAATGCACAGGCAGATTCGGCCAACAAATACAGGAGGTTGCGTGAGCTACCTCCCCTTCACTTCTGGTTCTACCGCACCAAGGAGGGTATCCCTATAGCTAAAGATTTAACTTTGACTTACCCAACAGAAAGATTTAGCTTTACAACAATAGGCAGAATACTCTCATGAATGGACCAAGATTTGTGTGATAAATCACAAGGTTGGCAGTGTTCTTGGACATATCTAACTTGTTGAGGATGAGAGTATGCAAGGGGTCCTATTTCTACTCCTACAAACTAACAGGTTGAAGATTTGAAATGATTTGTGTTTTATGTTTTGGATGCAAGACAGGGGGTTTTGGATCATAACTACTACACAAGGGCAGACCGGTGCCTATCTCAGGGCAATGAGTCAACTAGACGTATACAGAAGAACGAATTGCACTGGCATTCAAGTTTCAAGGGGTTAGGACTGGTATTTGCCTTACAAACACCACCCAAGAATGGGTATTTAGCAATCCCTACTTACAAATATCCCTGCTGCCATACATTCTTCCTCATACTTAACCTAAAATAGTTTAATCCACTTCTTGAATGGAAGTTAGAGATCAAGCATGCGATACAACAAATCTGTATCCTAGAATCTTAATAACCCTTAGCAATCAGATTCAAAAGAAGGGATGCATACAACAAATGGAGACAAATAGCTAAACACATGCAAAGAAGCATTTTTCATATAAAAAACAACATGAGACTGAACATGTGTGCAACATACATTCATATGCAACTCATAAACTCACAAAATGAGACAGAATAGCCAAGAAAATGCTCTATTTTTCGTTATTTCCTCCAAAAAATTGCCCAAGTCTTCAACAACCAGAAAAAATGAGTAACATAGTCCTGATATACCCAGAAGGTGTACTTAGCCATTAATTACGTGGTCATTTCAAAATGCTACCAGATACACTGCACCATGAGAAATGGCGCCCAAAGAAATCAATGTAGCCAAGAGAAATAGAGGAAAGAGCAGGTGGGTTTGGGAGTCGTGCAGCCGCCTGGAGATTTTCTCCTTTAAGATGGTAGTTGACCCATCCATTCGACCCACCACACCTCTGCAATTCCATCATTAAATCCAACCTACCCGCGGGATGCAGCAACGGTTTGCGAGTTTCTGAAGTTTCTTCTTGCTTGAAAAGATGCAGCAAACACACAGAAAAATTACTCCTGATCTGAAAATTTGAAACAGGCTGTCGATTCCTTTCCTCCCGCCAAGATCTGCGGCTTCAAATCGCTTTGAAAATTCGTTGACCAATGAGATCGTGCCACGTAGGTGCCCTTTTTCCATCGTTGACTTTTCCCTTTTCCATTTTACCTTTTTCACCTTTGAATCTTTGCATATGCAGTTGTATAAATATACAACTGACTTGGACACGTGTCAGCCTGCCATTGGTTCTCCATCGCTGAATATTTGCATCTTCATCAGCGAGCCATTGCATCCTTTCTTGCATCTGAAGTTGTATATATGACATTGTATATACATACAATCACCTGCATACAAACGCGGATCCCAAATCTTCATAAAACAAATTGCAATCGCATTTGGGTCTGGCTTGTATCTTCCCTTTTGCATATTGCTTTGTATATTACATATACAACGTGAAATATACATATAACTGTGGACATCAAAATGATTATTAACCATATTGTAACTTCGCAACAGGCCCGGCTTGTATCTCTTCTTCTTTGTACTTCAACATATACAATGCACTTAACATACAAACTGCGGACCCCACCCTTGAATTTATCGATTTACACTTTCCGGTCGGGTCCGCTTTGTATATCCTCCGTTGTATCTTTGCCTTGTATATCACATATACAACTGCGAATATACAAGCAAAACATACATACAATCAGACTTCTGCCTTTATCAACCAGAATGTATATTCATTTCGGGTCCGGGCTTTGTATCTCAGGATTGCATATTCCCTTGTATGTTCGATTGCATGTGCAGACATACAATCATATATATACAATTGGTAGACCCCACCCCTTGGTTCTTGCCTTGCATGTATCTTTTGTATCTTCATCGGCCCATTGGAGAAAACTCAAACTTGGCCGCCGATGTGCATTGTCTCGGTGATGACACTTTGTATGTCTGCCCCTTGTATATTTTCCATTGTATATTGACCTTGCATATCTGCCTTGTATATTCGAACATACAAACTCATCAACCTATTGGTGGGACCACGGAATGAGACGCCAATGTACATTGTCTCGGCGATATGACTTTTGTTTCCTCCCTTTGTATCATTACTTTGTATATGCCCTTTGCATGTCTCCCCTTTGTATATCGCCATTGTATCTTTGCCCTTTGTATATCGAATATACAACACAATATACATGCGATACCTTTGATACAACCGCAAAATCTGCGATGGAATATTCGATGCACATACAACCCGATATGCATACAAAGATGCATACAACCATTTTTCACTATTTCTGAAGCTAATTCGAACTCCTTTTTTGGGTCAGCCAATGTACAACTACACTTGTACATACAAAGACACATACAAGCGGCCATATACAAAGATACATGCATAAAAATGTGAAGGCCGACGGACTTCAAAATTTTTTGGGTTTTTCTGAAAAGACCTGCAGATGAATACTTGAAACCCAAATCCTAGGTGGGCACCACCAGAGCATAAGCTTATGATGGCACTGCACTATATGTGCCTTCAGGGGCTCATATTCTCCTAAACTATCCTATTCAAACCTACTCAGATTATTCTACTTTGTTGGAATTCACAGAAATGCAAGAACAGTAAAATAGTTACAGAACCTAGTGGCTACGGGTACCTGCAGCATAAATTGTAGATAACTGCTAACAACAAAAAAGTATAGAACTAATCCAAAACCATTCAAAATGATGAGAAAGCTAATGCTAACCTCCGGAGGACTAAGATGGATTAATTATACATTTGTTCATGAGCCACAACTATTGTAATTAACAACAAGAGTATTCTACTTAACTCACAATGCATTTATAAAATAATGGAAAACAACTTTAACAAGAATGCATAAATGAATAAGAAAATAAATGAAGTGAAGATCAGTACCTTGAGTGGCCGGCTTAGGGGATTGACTCACTTAGCTAGAAATCAACTCTAACTCAGATACTCATGCATCCACATAACACATAGTTCCTTTCATTCCATATTACAAAATACTTCAAACAAAATCTTCTTTGCAGATTATATTCAATAATTGCATTTCAACAATTCATGTCTAGAGAAATAACTAACTGTTGTATCTTCTAATAGTGAATAAAATAACTAACAACTGAGTAACTCCCTTGATTTTGAGCTCATCCCCTAACTTATACAAAACAAGAGAGTCTTATTCAACTACCAACTAACTACAATCATTAATCCATTCCTAGATATTAGGATACAAAGTTAAGATTGATTTATTAATTCTAACTGAACAGAGGAAGGAGAATCCCATTCAAATAAGAATTCCTATGCAATGGCTCATATGCAAAGCACATAAGCTTCATTTAGAATCTTGGAACAAGTCTACTTTTTCTACATTTATTTCTTCCCATAATGATTCACGTTCAGCTTCCAGCTGCCTGCACTTTTGGTGGCTTGATTTCAACTTCCTTCAATTCCCATGTTCTGTGACTTGCTGCAAATTCTCCTCTCCTTGATGCTACGTGCTTGTTACTGCACAGGGGTTAATCCACAAAACATATGCACGCAAATAACCTTCATAATTAAAACATAGAATCTCATCTATATTGCATACATACTCATGTTCAAATCATTCAATTGATAAATATCATCACCATATTTCATATTAACAAAATAGGTTCAAGGTTTTGCAAAATATATAAAAAGACAATATATCATGACGGTAATGTTTGAAAAGTATCTGGAAGATCATGTGCAAAAGGTCTAAAAGCATATAAAAACAACACAAAAGAGGCCAATATTTAAACCCATCAAATTGTATATTGTATATTGCATGTAATTGAAAGGTTTGAAATAGTTGTGATGCTATTATGAAAGCATACTAAAATTTTATTGTAATGTTTATCTTGAGATTTGATGTACAGTTAATTAGATGATGATGAATGATGTATTTATATATTAAATGAATTTGGCATGCATAGTAAAAATTATCTAACTTTGAGAAAAGTAAATTAAAGTTCTTGTTTAAAACATTACTATGGTATTTGTCTTTAATATAAAGGATATATATTTAGAAATTTATACTTGCATCATTATGAAAGATTTATACTTTGTTTATATCTCTTAATTTTTTTGTAAATTTAGTTGAATTTTTGGGATACGAACTAAGGTTCATCACATGTGGTATCAGAGCGTAGGTTCAAACACTAGGACTTATGAGTTTGCTTCATGTGATTGAATAAGCTCAATAGATAAATTTATGTTGTATCTAACCTTAGTGATTATATTCTCTAAATGCATAGATGGGGGGATCTAGGTCAAAGAAGCAAGGTGGAAGGAAAACCAACAAACCAAAACAAGAGGAAAAATTGTGCAACCAACACCTTCTAGATAAGAAGTATGGATTTATGATACAAAGACCCTGGAAATTGTTAGAATATGAAGAGATTATTAACCCAGAAAACTAGTGCAAAGAATAGATATCTAAACTATGAATGCAAATGATATGAAATCAAAATAGCAACACAGAGTTAGTCTCCAAGAGAGTAATGCAAATGCTAGAAACAAAATAGCATTAAGAGGATGCAAAAGCAAAAGATACAAAATACAAGCCAGGTAGCATGCTTATATAGACTAGGAAGAGGGAGGAGGTGGAAACACCGACCAATCAAGAGCAACCATCTATCGAACTAAAGATAGCAAAGTATCTTCCCAAGATATCTAATGGATGCTCACATGTAGGAAGGTGACACCTCGCAACCACTCACCTAATAAGACATGCTTTATTAACCTAAGCAAGATTAAAAGAAGTGTAGGAAAAACCTAGGAATATAGGAAAAAATAAATAACCCAACTAGGAAATAAAAACCTACACTAACACCCCCCATAAGTGAAGCTTAGGTCGATGTAGAAATGGGTCCCGACAAATCAAGCCTGATGAGGTACCCATGTACATAAAATTCCCCTCAAAAATAGAGAGAGAAGAGACCCCCCCAAAAATAGAGAGAGTCAGGACTCCAAGTGAGAGGAAGAAGCCCCCCAGAAGATGACGCATCTCGCACCCCCAGCAAAGCTTGCAAATGAAGGAACTTGCTCTCAGTGAAGGGTTTGGTGAAGATATCAGCAACCTGCTTGGAAGTCAGACAGTAGCGAAGGTCGATGACATGGCCATGGATGAGCTCCCAGATGTAGTGCATGTGGACCTCTATGTGTTTGGTCCGCTGATGATGGACCAGATTCTGTGAGATCTGAATGGCACTCTGGTTATCACAAAATATGACTGATGGCCGTCTAATCTGGATACCAAACTCAGTGAGAAGATTTTGAAGCCAAATGGCCTCAGTGGCGGCATTCATAGCCCCTGATACTTGGCCTCAGTAGAAGATAGAGCAATAGCAGACTACTTCTTGCTCAACCAACAAACAGGACCTGAACCAAGTGAGAAGCTGCAACCAGAAGTAGACTTGTGATCTTGGGAATCGCCCGCCCAATCTGAATCTGTGTAGCCCACCAAGTCAAGCTCAATGCCCGCCGTGTAGTGAATCCCAAAACTGTGAGAACCCTGAATGTAGTGAAGGATCCACTTGGCTGCATTCCAGTGCAGCTCATGAGGCTCTTGCATGAATCGAGAGACCATGCCTACAGCATATGAAATGTCAGGTCTCGTATGAGTCAGATAAATGAGACTCCCAACAAGCTGTCGGTACAACGTGCCATCAACAAGTGGAGAAGAACACTGAGCATCAAGTTTGACTCCAGAAAGGAAGGGAGTCGGAGTAGGCTTACAGTCAGCCATATGAAACCTCGAGAGCAAATCTAGAGCATATTTGGACTGTGTGATGGTGATCCTAGAAGAAGACTGAAAGATTTCAATCCTGAGAAAGTAATGCAACAATCCCAAGTCAGTCATCAAAAACTTGTCATGAAGGACAGTTTTGACAGCCTCAATGGTGGATGAAGAACTCCATGTGATCAGCAAGTCATCAACATACAGAACTAGAAATAGGAGTGAATCATCCTGCTGCAGAATGTAGACATTGGGATCAGAATGGCACCGAGTGAACCTAACTGATAGAAGGAAGGAGTCCCTCTTGGCATACCAGGCCCGAGGAGCCTATTTGAGGCCATAGAGAGACTTATGAAGATGGCACACAAGTGAAGAATCCTGAATGAACCCCTGTGGCTGCTCCATGTAGATCTCCTCCTGAAGGTCACCGTGAAGAAAAGCACTCTTCACATCCATCTGGTGTACTTCCCAACGATTGGCTGCAGCAATGGCAAGAACAAGTCGGATGGAATTCATTCAGGCAACTGGCGCAAAAGTCTCAGAGTAGTCAATCCCAAGAACCTGGGAGAATCCTTTGGTGACCAAGCGAGCCTTATGCTTGTCAACTGACCCATCTGCTGCAAATTTTGTCTGATAGATCCACTTACATCAAACAAGTTTTCTTCCCTTAGGAAGAGGGACAAGATCCCAAGTGTGGTTCCTCATCAAGGAACTATACTCCTCCTGCATAGTTGTATCCCACTCAAGAATACCAGAAGCCTCATGAAAAGATTGTGGATATGAGGCAGTAGCAAGGAAGACATGTGGAGCATCCTGGAACTGTGAACGAGTCTGCCTGGTGTCTGATGGATCCCCAACCCAATCACCTACAGAATGCAAGGTCTGTCTAGCCCAAAGTGGATCGAAAGATGGAGAATCTGGAGGAGAATCATCAACCTCTGAATGATGACTAGGAGAGGAAGGGGGTGAGTCCTCTAAATCACTCTGCATTAGAAGTGGAGGTAGAAGACTGCTTAGGTGAATCTGACTCATCAGAAGATCTGTCATGTATCCCAAGTGACTCCAATGTTAGAGTAGAAGGAGTTGGAGAAGTGATAGAAAGTGAGCTCGAAGAGCCCTCCTCAAAATGAACACTCCTCTCAATGAACAACTCATGTGTAGTAGGGTGGAGCAACCAATAACCCTTCACACCATCAGGATAACCTACAAATATGCAAGGTCTGCTCTGCGGATCCAAGGCCTTGCGTTTCTCTACAGGAATGTGGGCCCATGTAGGAGAACCAAAAACTTGAAAGTGCTTAACTGATGGTTTCTGACCACTCCAAGCTTCAAAAGGAGTGACTCCCTTCAAGGCTCGGTGAGGAACATGGTTCTAGATATAACAAGCACAGTTAATGGCCTCTGCCCAATACTGCGGTGCAAGAGATTTGGAGTGAATCATGCAGTTCGCCATTTCCTTCAAGGACCTATTCTTCCATTCTGCAACACCATTCTGCTGAGGATTATATGGAACTGAATGCTGCAAATCAATCCCCTCTGAAGTGCAAAACCTCTCAAACTGATGGTTGACATACTCACCACCATTGTCAGTGCACAAAACTTTGATGGCTTTCCTGGATTGCTTCTCTACAAAAGTTTTGAAGTCCTAAAAAAGATCAAATACCTCTCACTTCTGTTTGAGAAAGTACACCCAAGTATATCGAGAAAAGTCATCAATGAATGTGAGGACATATCGGGCCCTGTTGAAAGAAGGATGCTGAAATGGACTAGCCAAATCACTGTGAACTAACTCCAGTATCTGTGAAGCTCTCCATGCCTTACCTTTGTCAAACTTTTCCTTAGGATGCTTACCAAGAATGCAACCTTGGCAAACACCACCTGAAAACTGAACTGAAGGCAACCCTGTGACCATGCTTTGTTGGTTGAGCTACTGCAAGTAGTAGAAGTTTAGATGGCCAAACTGCTCATGCCATAATCTATTCACATCATTAGAATGAGTGAGCAAAACAGTCGAAGGAGGATCAGGAACAAAGTGAGAAAATAGATAGAGTCATGACTAATGATCTGCTCTCCCAACTACAACTGTAGAACCACTATGCAACTCACGAATCTCCACTGAATCAGGAGTGAACTCAACCCGCTTGCCTGAACTTGTGTGAGTGATCTGGTATACTGATAGGAGATTAGTTGATAATGAGGGCACACAAAGAACATCATGGGATGTGCCATCCCCCACATCAATAGACCCTCTCCGACACACCTCAACAGGAGTGTCATCACCCATCAAAATAGAAGGCATAGTACACGGCTCCAAAGATGCAAGTTCTTCCTTAGATGAAGCCATGTGGTGCGAAGCACCCGAATCAAGAACCCAAGTGGATGGTGAAGAAGCAACTGCAACAAGGGCCTTGCCCTTTCCTTTCCCCTTGTTGTTTTATTTTGCCTTATTAGACCCCTCATTAGAACTATGTTTGATAGACTCAGGAACACTGATATTATTCTTCTCAAGAATGTGTGTCAAGTGATCAATTTGTTTCTTCAGACATTTATGTTCATCATGACCGGGTCTTTTACAATAGGTACATTGGACCCTCTCTTTTTTAGGCTTGTCACCCTTGGAAGATTGGGTCTCATTAGTTGCTTTTGAAGCAACCGATATCTGATCCTTCTTCTACTTTCTATTCTTCTGTTTCTTATCCTTACTATTGTTGTTACTACTTTGTCCTTTATGTTCTTTTGTGCCTTGGTTGGCAGCCAAGGCATGTGACTTAGAGGACTTAAGAGTGCCCATCTGGATTAGCTTGTCCTGTTCTAGAGTGAGATTGACAGCAAAATCATCTAAAGATGGCATGGTGAATTGAGTACCAAGTGCACCCTTAGTAGCATAGAAAGTAGAAACAAACATAGAATATTCTAAACTTAGCTTAGAGAGAATACTAAGAATTAGTTGTTCATCTTTCTTTTCAATTCCACATTGTTTTAACTGCAGCCTTAGTGATTTCAATTTAGTGAAGAAATCCTGGATTGTGTTGAAATTGTCTGGACTTAAACTAATTAGTTCATTTTCCAACATATGACCCCTCATTGAATCTTGTGTGCCAAATAGTGTTTCTAGCTTTGTACAGATTTCATTTGGTGTATTCAAAGACTCAATGTGAAATAGTAAATCAGGAGAAACAAACAAACACAATGTTCCATATGCCTCATCACATTTGTCAAACCACTTAGGCTTATCTTCATCTTTAGCAGGTTTAGTTTCAAGTCCCATAGTTATCCTATTTAATCCAACTTTCCTTAAGTGAATTGTCATGCGTGATTTCCACTCAAAGTAATTGTATGGAGTTAGGATGGGCACATTTGTTTGATCCATGATGAAGAAATGCAGAGAAGAAATGCTGAAAAGAAGAGAACCCAACCAAGACAACCCTCTCCTTTTGACTCAATCAAAGAACCCCCCCAAGAAAATATGATTTGACACTTTATATTAGTGCATTTACAACTGCCACTAGTAAGAAATACTAAGTGGTCTTGATTTCAATGCATTACAAAACCCTCATGAAGAGCATATGCTGAAAAATACAACTTTGGCACAATACCTAGAGAAATAAATAGTACCACTGCGATTTACTCGAAAAATCATGCACTTTCAAAAAAAGAATCGCCTCGATACAAGGTCGTATGTGAAAGTTATGATCCTCCGAAGTTCCCAAAACGAGAACTGTGCAGTGTCACGACTGAGAATCTACAATTTCTAAAAAATATTTGCATCAAAATCAAAAAAATACTGCACTAGTACATAGAGCACGAAAAAATAGCCAAAATCAAAAAACAATTCATGGGAAACGGAGTCCATATGAGCAAGAATGGAGCATTTGAAAACTGTCTTCCAAACTGCAACTGCCAATGAAGAGGGGTCATGTTGTAGCTTTCTGAGTGCATTTTTGCAAAATATATAGACTGCATGCAAAAACTAAAACATACCTAGATGGTTTTTATGTGCTGGGAACAAAACCCAGAAGGTGTTTTTCTTGTTGATGTACAGAAGATGGTGATCTAGTGTAAACAGAATGCCTTTAGCTACAAAAAATGACCCCAGCAACCAAAAAATGACATGCAAAGGCTGAATTAGCTACCTAAGACAAGCAATGGAATGCTAAAACCTATAATATTGATTGAAAACACCAAATATGCGAGATGGTTGTCAGATGTAAGCTTTAAACCCCGGTTCTGCAACTGTGTATGATGATCTTTGATTTTAGTGAAATGAAAGCCAAATCTGACTTTCTCAAGCCTCCTGGACGCGTTGGAACAGTCGATAATACTGCCAGTATAACCAGAACTGCTGCAATCACCCAGATTTCATAAAACATATGTGCAAACCCCAGAGATTAAAAAAAATTCCGTCAAACTTTTATGATTCTCAAGATCATCCGAAGATGCAAGAGAAGAGCATACTGGGTTTTTTGAAAAACTGTAATAAGATTTATTAGCCCCCCCCCCCCCTAAATCTCTCAAATATGGAAACTAAAATCTACTCTTGCACATAGAATAGCTCTGATACCATGTTAGAATATGAAAAGATTATTAACCTAGAAAACTAGTGCAAATAATAGATATCTAAACTATGAATGCAAATGATACGAAATCAAAATAGCAACACAGAGTTAGTCTCCGAGAGAGTAATGCAAATGCTAGAAGCAAAATAGCATTAAGAGGATGCAAAAGAAAAAGATACAAAATACAAGCCAGGTAGCATGCTTATATTGACTAGGAAGAGGGAGGAGGTGGCAACACCGACCAATCAAGATCAACAATCTATCAGACTAAAGATAGCAAAGTATCTTCCCAAGATAGCTAATGGATGCTCACATGTAGGAAGGTAACACCTTGCAACCACTCACCTAATAAGATATGCTTTATTAACCTAAGCGAGATTAAAAGAAGTGTAGGAAAAACCTAGGAATATAGGGAAAAATAAATAACCCAACTAGGAAATAAAAACCTACACTAACATAAATAGCCATGGGTTGAATTAAGATTAAAAAAAGAGGAGCGAGCAAAACCTGCTACCCCCAATGTAACCAAACAAAAGAAACCTTTGGTGATCTAAGAAGCCTTTTGGCTGTAGATGTAATGTGTTGAGCATGAGTAGGGAGGTTATACAAGAGTACCTACATGTACATCCTACTTCAAGTAGCATAAAATTAGAATCAGATGAATAAGAAGAACCTCAAGAGGTTCCTATATTTGATTAGTATTTAAAACCATTGTAATTTTGATAGATCTTATCTAAACAAGGACATCAAATGTTCAATATTATATGAATAATTTTTTTCTTTCTAAATTTCACCATATGTGCGATGTTCCTTTGTGATAAACTCTTAATTTATGATCTCTACACATGTTTTGTTAAAGACACTTTTAAACAATAGACTTTATCATCTTTTGTAAAATTATTAAACCCACATCAAGCCATTGGCTAATGACTTTCCAATTTGACTTACTAGGTTTAAACATGGTTTGAACCTAAACAAACCCTGGGGGTAGTTAGGGAGGGTTAGTACAAGCCATAGATGATTCCTCAACTAAGTTGGACCAAATTCTAGTAGCCTTGAAAGAAACCAAGGAAAGGTTGGGTGCTTTAGAACATGAGGTTAGAGGGTCTTATGAACAAGGAGGTGAGGAGAAAAAACAAGGACATAGTGAGCATGAAGGACTTAGTGAGTCCTAGGCAAATATGATGAACCAGGATGAGGCAATGATGTTAGAAATGAAGGTAACTATATATATATATATATATGGAAATCTAAATTCAATTGCAAATATGATCTTAACCAATGTATAACCAAATCGAGATTGCAAGAAAATAAATCAGCAACATAGAAAAATATGGAACAAAAGAAATAAAAAAATAACATAGTGTTTACATGGGAAACCCTTTTGAGAAAAAAATCCACCAAGAAGAGAGGCACAAGCTTGTATTATCTTTAAAATAGAGATTACATCAAATCCTTCCTTTCTCCTCTTCAATCTTCACTCCTTCAGCACTCGCAAATAGAGTTTTCACTCTAACTCCTTATGTTACATTTATACCACCATAACCTCTGTTTATATAGATTTTTCACCTTGTAAATGGGGCATCCAAGTTGGTAATCATATCCCAACACCTCCCTTGGATAAATCCAAGAATTTAATGCATAAAACAATATTGGTTGTAACTCCATTACTCACATCTTACACATGGACAACTAATTTGTCTTTATGGACACCTAATTTGTCCTATCTTGCAAGGTGACTATCATCTTCATGTGGAGGTGTTATAACTAACAAAAACATCATCACAAGTGTCCACAAAAATCTCATGGGAAGTTGAACTCTCAAAACAACCTTAACCTCTAAGCTTCTTTCCTGGTAAATGGTAACTTCATGTTGGTAAATAATTAGTTACCAACCCTTGATAAAAATTAATTACTATACTAGTGAATCCTGATGGTAAAAAATATTTACAACTGATGGTGAATTCATCATCCCTTATGAATAATTCACAAAAAATATTAGGAGTAATTAAACACATAGAATTTATGAGGTTGTTGGCACCTTAATCCTAATAAATGAGGAAAATGGATGTGAGGACTCGACTGGATAATGAACTTGCTCGAGACATGAACAAGATCAATCCACCCAATTTTAATGGAACTATATTGGGTGATGGAGCTGATGCATGGCTCAATGAGATGGAGAAATATTTCAAAATTCAAAACTATTCTGAAGTAACCAACACCATCTATGGAGCTTATCAACTGTCAGGAGAAGCCTTCACCTAGTGGGCAAATAAGAAGACAAAGAAGGGGCTAGATTCTATGAATTTGACATGGGACCAGTTTGTGGTCATTTTCAAGCAAATATGGTTACTACAACTATATTTTAACTAAAAACTAATAGAATTTCCAAATCTAAGATTGGGAGAAAAGTTAGTAACTGAATATTGGGAAAAATTCATGGGGCTCCTTAAATATGTACCCTAGTATTAGTGAGATGGAAAATTCCAAATATAGAAGTTTATTATGGGATCAAACCCTCAGATTGGAGGTGAGGTAGATGTTCATGGATTGTCAACGATGGATCGGGTATTTGAAAAATCTATTAGGCAAGAACAAAAGCTAAAGTCCATATTGGCTTACAGAGACAAATCTCAAAAGAAGTTTGGATGGTCAAAGTCTACACCTTCATTTAAAAAGAAAAATTGGAACCAGAATGCCAAGCACAAATACAATGGAAAAGGGTCCAAAAATAACAAAGGCTTCCAAATTGAAAAAAGGGACAATGGTTTCAAGGGAAGAAATGATAACAAATGTGATCGAGTGACCAAGAAGAAAGGACCTCTGGGTGGTTGCTTCACGTGTGGAGGCGACCACTATGCAAATCAATGCCCAAATCAAAATCAAAGGAATCATTCCAACAATTCTTCCTTGCCTTCTCAATAGATAACTTTTCAATAGAGGATTCATGTAACAGTGGATAACCAACAAGTATAATTTCATATTGTGCCTATCGAAACTTCAGGTACTCTATTTGGTTTCCTAATTTCCATTCTTATTGATATTGGAACCACTGAGTGTTTTATAATACCTAGTATATTAAATAAGATTTCTAGAAGAGCTAGTTATATGGCCAACTCGTGGATAGTTCAATATGCAAACCAAGGAAGAGTCCAAGTGGAGTAGTGTCTTTTTGAAGCAAAGGTAAAATTACCTACTTTTTTTACTAAAGTTAACCTATATGTAACATTGTTGGGGTTCTATGATGTCATTTTAGGAATGAACCGGTTGTGGTGTCATAGGGAAAAAGTAGAGTGTTATGCTAAAACAATCGAATGTTCAGATAATCTAGGGAATCAGGTTTAAATTCAGGGAATTAAGCAAGAAGTCAAACCTAGGCAAGTTTCAGCCATGCAACGTAAAGGAGCAAGAAGAAAAGGTTGTCAGTTGTTCATTGTGAAAGTAGATTAGGTTAAGGAATCCAAGGAACCTTCTATTCAAGGTTATCCCTTCCTCTATGAGTTTTAGGATGTTTTTCCAAATGAGTTACCAAGTCTACCCCCTAAAAGGGACTTTGACTTCTCCATAGATCTAGTTCCTTGCTCTAAACCTATTTTTAAGGCCCCATACCACATGACCACTACTGATTTAGTAGAATTAAAAGCTCAATTATAGGAATCGTTGTACAAAGTGTTGATTTGTCCTAGAGTGTGTCTCCGTGGGGAGCACTGGTGATCTTCATAAAAAAGAAAGATGGTAAACTACATTTGTGTATTGATTACTGTATGTTGAATAAAGTCATGATGAATAAATATCCCTTGTCTCGAATTGATGATACATTCGATCAAATGTTTGGTGCGACACTCTTTTTGAAGATCAATTTGAGGGCTAACTATCATCAATTGCGGATCAAGGATGAAGACATCCATAAGACAACATTCAAAACAAGGTATGGACACTACTAATTCACTGAGTTACCTTTTGGCTTGACCAACACCCCAACAACATTTATGAACTTGATGAATAGTGTTTTTTAGAGATTTTCTAGACAAGTTTGTACCCATATTTTTAGATGATATTTTTATATATTCCAAAAATGAGAAGGAACATGTTCATCATTTAAGTCTAGGTCTGCAACATTTGTGGGAGTATAAACTCTTTGGCAAGCTGTCTAAATGCACATTTTTCCAAATAGAAGTGCAATATTTGGGCCATGTAATCTCCACAAACATAATTACAATTGATCCCACAAAGATTTGAGCAATAATGGATTGGTCGGCACCTAAGAATGTGCATGAGGTTGGCAATTTTATGGTGTTAACTAGGTATTACAGTAAATTTGTTTCAAACTTTTCTAAGATTGCAAATCCCATTACTTCTCTTCAGAGGAAAGGTTGGCAGTTTAAGTGGACTAAAAAGTGTGAAAAAGCATTTCAAGTTCTGAAGGAAAGAGTAACTTCTGTACTAATTCTTAAGGTTCTAGATCCAAAGGGCCATTTCATGGTAGTCACAAATGCTTATGGTGAAGGATTAGGGCATGTACTTATGCAAGATGGGCAGGCTATAGCCTATGAATCTAGAAAACCCCCAAAAATATGAGTTGAACTATGCTCTGCATGATTTGGAACTTGCAACAATAATGCACACCTTGCAGGTTTGGAGGCATTACTTGTTGGGGAAACCTTTTGAACCCAAGTCAGATAATCAAGAGCTTAAGTATATTTTCATGCAACCTAATTTAAATGCACATCAAAGGTGATGGTTAGAATCATTATCTGACTATAACTTTGACATCAACTACATAAAAGGGAAAGAGAACCGTGTAGTTGATGCACCTAGCCAAAGATGACATATTGTAGCAATAGCCACTATTTAGACAAAATTTCAAGAGAAAGTCTTGAGAAACTCCCTTGGTGATGAATTCTATGAATAGGTGAGGAGAACTCTTCTAGAAAACCCTCAAGATTTTAGATATGATGATACCGATTTGAGTCTAATGGATTGTTACGATACAAAGACATAATTTACGTGTCAAGTCAAGGTGACTTAAGAATTTTTATTTTGAAAGAAGTTCATTATGCCCCTTATTCAAGACATCTAGGAGTGACTAAGTTGTTAGCTGATTTGAAACCACTTTACTTTTGGAAAGGTATGAAATATGATGCCGCAAAATTTATGGCTAGATGTGTTGCAAGTATGTGCTAATCGGTGTTGTCATTGATGTCAACATGCATGTGTTTTCATTGGTGTCAATTGTATCTTCTAAGGTTGATGTTGTTGGTTGATTAAGTTATTGTATTAAGGTGATTTGAATGACTTGCAGAAGTGCTAATGATGTTAGTATATTGTTTTTGTTTTTGGGTTTCCAAGTGCCTTTTGAGAAAATTTGATAAATACTGAAGATAGTGTTGTGAAGAGGTATTTTGGCTTATAGGATACTGCCTGAGTTTTTTCTCTGCATTTCTCCTATGTTGAAGACTAGAGTGTGAGGTTTGGATTTGTTTTAGAGAAGTGGTTGGAGATGTTAGATCCATAATTTGGTGCTCCGGAACGCTGTGGTTTGAGAGTTATGTTCACCAGTTTGAAGATTGTGCCTGGCAGTGTCTGCAGTATGACTTGGAGAAAGTATTTTGCTCTGCATTTCTCCATAGTTTGGTTTTTGGTCTTGCGGTTCTGGATGAGTGTTCATAAAGTTCATATCTATGTTCTATCCAAAGGAATTGTGATTTGGTTCTCCGGAATGTATTTTTCTTGAGTAGCAGAGCTTGGCAGTGTTTGTTGTGAGCAATCTATGATCTGTCTTCAAGTGAGATTTGTTGTAGATGAATTTGTTGACTCCCAGGTGATTTCATGTTGTTCATGGATGTTTCCAGATTATGTTAAAGTCTTGTGCTTGGTCTGTAAGCTATGATTGGGTTCTTGGAAGCATGTGCCTAAGTGTTCTTGGTGTTTGCACAAGTTTAGTCAACTTGGGTGCTAACACTAATTGCGGATGTGCTTCGTGGATTGAGGAAGCATGTTGAAGTGTGTGAATATGTATTTAGGTCTGAGTTAAGCTATGAAATGTTCTACCTTTGTTCCTTTACGTCACAAGAATGTTTAGGTCCAAACCTAATTTGAATTATGTATGTTTGCCGACCTTGAAGATTATTTCAAAGGTTTCTAGAGTGTGTTGCCGACCTTGGTGAATGTTTCAAGGTTGATGATTGAAATAAATAAGTGTAAAGGATTTGTGTGTATGAGCGGGCATGCAAAGATGAGGATGTTTTTGTTGTGAATTTGAATCAGAGGAAACAAGGATTTTAATGTGGTAGAAGACCTAATGCAGTGAGCAGAAACTTGTCATCTACAATTTTCAGAGAGGCTGCAAAGAAGATGATTGTTGTGCTTCAATGGAACTGAACTCGGGCATGTGGTAGATGCTATCATATCAGTTCATGGCAGTGAGCCTTTTCTTTTTGAAGTGAGCCCTTTTGGCAGTGAGCATTTCTTTGGACAGTGAGCCCTTTGGTAGTGAGCCTCTTTGTAATTCGATAGTGATACTACTATATATTTTGAGCTAATCCTCACCATGGTTTTTCCCTTTTAGGGTTTTCCACGTAAAAATCTGGTGTTCTCTTGTGCATGGTGTTGATGTGATTAAGTTTTTGTTGTTTGTTTTTCATGTTTAATCTTCATAACAGAATAAGGGTTTAAATGAACTGATGTGAATGTGATTATGTTTGTGAAGGTTTAAATTTTTTATACAACTGATTCACCCCCCCCTCTCAATTGTCTTGTGTATTCAACAAGATGCTTGGGGTGTCAATGAGTCAAGGCTAAATACCAAAACCCTATAGGATTGTTGTATCCACATGGTGTTCCTGGATGGAAATGGTAAGTCATTACCATATATTTCATCCAAGGGCTTCCTAAATCAAAGAATCATCACGATATGATTTTAGTGGTGGTGGATAAACTCAACAAAGTTTCTCATTTCATTCCAAGAAACTTAATCGATGGATATTGAGTGTTGGCTAGAAGATTTGTTCAAGAAATCTTTCGATTGCATGGGGTTCCTGAGAAAATTATCTCTAATAGAGATGCACAGATGACTTCAAGGTTTTGGAAAACCTTTTTTTACTTTGTTAGGTACTCAATTGAACATCAGCTCAACCTATCATCCTGAAATTGATGGTCAGACTAAAAGAGTGAACTAGGTATTAGATGACTTGTAGTGTATGTATTGTATGGACCAATAGTACAACTAAGAAGAATATCTGTCACTTGCAGAGTTTGCTTACAACTATTCTTACCACTCTGCTATTAAAATGGCTCTTTTTGAGGCACTATACAGTTGGAAGTGCATAACACTTATCAATTGGGACAAACTAGAAGCTAGAGTGTACAAGATATGAAACCTCTTTTTTAAAAAGAAAACAAAGACCATTGAAATTCCTTCATACTTGTATGTTTTCCTATTTTTCTAACTCCTTTTCTCTCCTTCTACATTTTCCCCATGTTCTCTTCTCCTCCTCTTTTTTTTTTTCTTTTGCCTATTTCCCCTACGTCCCCCTCTTCTTTTCTTCTTACATCCCTTTATCTCCCTTCCTTTTTGGGTGGATAAAACAAACTCCAACTTCCTTCGCTGCCAGTACTACCAGAGATCTTCACATTTTCCTCTTTCCACTTCTCAATTCGTTGGGAAGTGAAGGTTTCCAATGGAAAAAAAGCAAAAGTGGCATCCATTTTGGGCCAGCATACTTCAGTCATCGCTCCTCATACTTTCATAAAAAAAGAAAAACAATTTTCTCACACCCCCTTTTGGAATTCAAAAAAGGGTGGGCTTAAATTTTATTGTTCAAACTAAATTTTCTAAACCCAAATGACATAATTGTATTTCATAATTTATAGCTCCACACCAACATATGCACAAAAGACACAATAATAAAATGAATTCTTGACACATGATAGGGAGAGTTGGTCCAACTTGATTTGATGCTAAGGACTACGTAAAGAAGGATAATTATTCTGTCAATTTCATTCACAGTCAAGGTGACAATAATGACAATAATGATCTTGAAAATAATGCAATCACAAGACCAATGAAATTGAAACATCTATAGAATGCAACTAACAAAATATATCCAAATCATATGCTTTGTCAAAAATAATAAACATATCAACTTTTTGAAATATGGAAATGTCTATGTATTGCACAAGAAAATGATAAAACTTAACTAACAAAATATATCCATAACACAAATCTCAGAAATCTATCATACATCGACGTGGACAAAACTATTAACAATGTCAAGATTGAGAATGAGAATTCTAAGACTAGTATAACAAGAATTAAATCATGAAGCAGATAACTATGTTTTGTTGATATAGCCTAATTTATTAGCTTTAAAGTTTAAACATCTATTTGTTGTTTATAATTTTGATAGTTTTGGTTTATGTATGTGCATAGACAGTAGCACATAACTTAGGAAGCATTTCAAGGAACAATTAATGCCTCTAATGTATACCTTTCACACTCTTTCAAAGTGTAGAGAACAAATAGCTACCGAAAGCAATTTTGTAATGTCAAGACTAGTTCCAGTTGCTTTGAAATGCTGGATTTAGCTTGAAATGAATGAGGAAATTCTTGAGCAGGTATATTGGCAATGTATACTGATAAATAGGGTATGCCCAAATTGCCTTTTTGTTAACGCAACTGCAACCCAAGAATACTGTGCAAATTCTACATTGATAACATTATAGTGAATGTCAAGATCAGTCTAAAAAGGCCAACGATAGGTAGAAAAGTTATGCTGATGCAAAATGAACTCCATGACAGTTTGTTGTCAGATATAAAGTTTTACTCAGAGTCAAACCTCATAAAAGATCTATCAAGTTTGGGAAATCAACCAAGCTTGTTCTTAGATGTGTGGGCCCATTTGAGATTTTGGAAGTAATTAACCCAATTGCTTATAGACTTGCTTTATCCCCTTTTTTTGCTCGATTGCATAAAAATTTCCATGTCTCATATTTAAAAAGGTATATATCTGGCTTTGCTCATGTGTTTGATTTAAATTCTCTTCAAGTTCTGGACCTAGGGGTGGTAATGATTGAGGCTCTCAAAGTAAAATTTAAATAATATTATATCTACATTTGTATTTAACTCATTTTAACTTGCAGTCTAAAATTTAAATCTGGTTTTTTATTTTGTAAAGTTGCTTTTGCCTTTTTAGCATGCTCTTGTAGCCCTGCAACTGGCAGGGACCGTGGCTGCATTGCAGCTCTTGTTACTATAAAGTAATCTGGTTACTAAAGAACACATTAAATATTACAAGATATCAAACCGCTTTATTAAAAAGAAAACAAAGACCATTGAAATTCCTGCATACTTCTATGTTTTCCTATTTTTCTAACTCCTTTTCTCTCCTTCTGCATTTTCCCACGTTCTCTTCTCCTCCTCTTTTTTTTTCTTTTGCCTATTTCCCCTACATCCCCCTCTTCTTTTCTTCATCCATCCCTTTATCTCCCTTCCTTTTTGGGTGGCCAAAACAAACTCCAACTTCCTTCACTGCCAGTACTACCAGAGATCTTCACATTTTCCTCTTTCCACTCAGTTTGTTGGGAAGTGAAGGTTTCCAATGGAAAACAAGCAAAAGTGGCATCGATTTTGGGCCAGCACACTTCAGTCATCACTCCTCATACTTTCATAAAAAACCAAAACAATTTTCTCACACCCCCTTTTGGAATTCAAAAAAGGGTGGGCTTAAATTTTATTGTTCAAACTAAATTTTCTAAACCCAAATGACATAATTGTATTTCATAATTTATAGCTCCACACCAACATAAGTACAAAAGACACAATAATAAAATGAATTCTTGACACATGATAGGGAGATTTGGTCCAACTTAATTTGATGCTAAGGACTACGTAAAGAAGGATAACTATTCTGTCAATTTCATTCACAGTCAATGTGACAACAATGACAATAATGATCCTGAAAATAATGCAATCACAAGACCAATGAAATTGAAACATCTATAGAATGCAATATGAAAAAGCATGACCATGTCTTAAAATGTCAAGCACGACTATCTAGCAAAAGATGAAACATTTTCAATTATTCTAAAGCAAGGCAGTGGTGTATGCATGGACAAGTTCTCGGTTCATGGTACAAATCATCAGCTCACCTCGATCTGCCATCCTCTCCCCAATGATACTATATCTCCTCAACCGATAGAGGGATGTTCTTAACCTACGTTCACCTCATTTCCAATAACAAGGTAGTTAGTCCGACAACATATATCAATAAATTTTTTATCAATAATAATTTTTGCAATAACATTCATAGTGTTACTAAATAAATTTTAGCATCACAATAATTAATAAAAGTTTATCATCCTTTAACCTTTTCTAATATGTCATCCAAACAATGTTTCCAAAAGAGGTTAAGATTCACACATACTTGTCAATCAAGTAGATATTTAAATTTTTATGATCACAAGAGTGGTTAATTTATCAAAATACCATATTGTGAAATCTAACTATTGTCATTCAAAATATAAGGGCAATGTAGATATTATTAGACATTATCTAATTATTAAAATATCACCAAAATATTTAACTAAAAATTAAAATTCATTCAAACATACAAGAGATTCAAAAATGGGGTGTGACATCCTCCCCCCTTAGAAAAGTCATTGTCCTAATGACTCACTTCATGAAAGTACCAAATGTTTAGGATAGTAGTAATTGAACCAAAAACACTTAAGAAAACAAATGTGGAAAAGCTTAGTAAAACTCCTCATAGTCCTCCTAGGTGGCACTATCTTCAAAGTATTGATCCTACTAGACCTTGCATTGAGTTACATCTCTGTTATGCAAGCATAGTTTGCAAACCTCAAGCACTTTGAGAGCCTCAATCATTACCACCCCTACGTCCAGAACTTGAAGAGCATTCGAATCAAACACATGAGCAAAGTTAGATACATACCTTTTTAAATATGAGACATGAAAAAATTTATGCAATTGAGCAAAAATAGGGGATAAAGCAAGTCTATAAGCAATTGGGTTAATTACTTTCGAAATCTCAAATGGGCCCACATATCTAAGAACAAGCTTGGCTGACTTCCCAAACTTGATAGATCTTTTATGAGGTTTGACTCTGAGTAAAACTTTATATCTGACAACAAACTATCATGGAGTTCATTTTGCATCAACATAACTTTTCTACCTATTGTTGGCCTCAGCCAACCTTTATTTAATTAACTTAACCTATTCCTCTATTTTTGTCAACATCTTTGGCTTTATGGACACTCTAGCTTCTAGTTTGTCCCAATTAATAAGTGTTATGCACTTCCGACTGTATAGTACCTCAAAAAGAGCCATTTTAATAGCAAAGTGGTAAGAATAGTTGTAAGCAAACTCCGCAAGTGACATATATTCTTCTTAGATGTACTATTGGTTCATACAATACATACACAACAAGTCCTCTAATACCTGGTTCACTCTTTTAGTCTCACCATCAATTTCAGAATGATAGGTTGAGCTGATGTTCAATTGAGTACCTAACAAAGTAAAAAAAAGGTTTTCCAAAACCTTGAAGTCATCTGTGCATCTCTATTAGAGATAATTTTCTCAAGAACCCCATGCAATCGAAATATTTCTTGAACAAATCTTCTAGCCAACACTCGATATCCATCGGTTAAGTTTCCTGGAATGAAATGAGAAACTTTGTTGAGTTTATCCACCACCACTAAAATCATATCGTGATGATTCTTCGATTTAGGAAGCCCTTAGATGAAATTTATGGTAATGACTTACCATTTCCATTTAGGAACACCATGTGGATACAACAATCCTATAGAGTTTTGATATTTAGCCTTGACTCATTGACACCCCAAGCATCTTGTTGAATGCACAAGACAATTGAGAGGGGGGTGAATCAATTGTATCAAAAATTTAAACCAAATTTAAATTTTAGACTGCAAGTTAAAATGAGTTAAATACAAATGCAGATATAATATTATTGAATGATCATTACAAAAATATATTGTACCACCGGAAAAAAGAAAAACTATATTAAAATGGCTAAATAATTGCTATGTTTTTATAGCAATCCAAAGTGTAGAACAGAAAAAGGGCTATGAAAATAGCACAAAACACAGTTAGAATGCAGATGACATCAAACTACCAAATGTAAATGGCTAAATAATTGCTATGTTTTTTTTAGCAAACCAAAGTGTAGAACACAAAAAAGGCTATGAAAACAACTCAAAACACAGACAAAATGTAGATGAATAACGTTAGCAAAAGACATGGAAAACCACAACTTTTTTTGTTGCTCAGATCCTATATATGTGAAATAGGTGGTTGTGGTTTGGATCAAGAGGTGTGGGATCATTAGGATAGGCAAAAGATTTGTATATATCTAGGATAGCGATAAAAAATATTATGGGCCTGATCAATGTCACTACACATGGGTGTATAATGGGGATTTGACAGTTACAATAATGTAATGCCTTGCATTTTTTTCTAATGCTTTAAGCACTCTTGCCTAAAAATAGAAAGCTATCAAGCAACCACTCTCCTAAGATTTTAAATTGATAAGAAAATGATAATGGACTTTAATCGATATTTGTTTGGTATCATTAGAATGGACATTGTTTGGTCGATCCTATATACAACATTTGGTTACACGCTGCAATGCAATAGAATGAAGTAAACTCTGCAGCCCCAATATGAGATTTGTGTGAGCCCATACTTCAAGAAAAACTTCATGGATGCTTAGTGCTTAGACAAAACTATTAACAATGTCAAGATTGAGAATGAGGATTCTAAGACAAATATAACAAGAATGAAAATGAAGTAAACTCTATAGCCCTATGAGATTTGTGTGAGCCCATACTTCAAGGGAAACTTTATGGACGCTTAGTGCTTAGACAAAACTATTAACAATGTCAAGATTGAGAATGAGGATTCTAAGACTAATATAACAAGAATGAAATCATGAAGCAGATAATTATGTTTTGTTGATATAGCCTGATTTGCACAATTTGTTTTCAAATACAAAAGAGGAAGCAAATTAAAACCAAGAGATAAACCACAAATCATATGCTAAGTTGTCAAAAACATTAAACACATCAACTTTTTGAAATATGGAAATGTCTATGTATTGCACAAGAAAATGATAAAACTTAACTAACAAAATATATCCATAACAGAAATCTTAGAAATCTATCATACATCGACGTGGACAAAACTATTGTTCATTTGGTTGATGTACACACTCAAGCATCTAGTTTAAACACTTTTGAGGAGATACAATATGGTCATTTGAATCTCGGTGTTCTTTCATCAACTAAGATTCTAGAGACATATGCTAACACTCCATCTCCTCCATCATCTCATATTGTATCTACAGAGTTTAGAGTTGCTACATCCATGGTTTCTAATGATTCAGTGCAGTAGGACATACATTGTCTTCTAGATATAACTACTTGGGATGAGTACTTGACATACATTGCATGTTTGTTTTGTGAGTCCTTTATTGTAGCCTTGGAGGACACCATTGAGGAAATTCATCCCCTCTTTGATGTTAGCTCACATGGAGTTTCATCCTCTTATTCACATATGATGAGGGAACTTTTAGATCCTCTTTTTCTTTCTCCACAAAATCATTTGTCATAGTTTGGCATTAGGTTGGAGATTCTTGAGCAGCATTTGGAGGACTCATCATTATCTTTGGATCATGTTCTACATCTATTTCCTCTAGGTTCTAGATTGTTACACTCTTCAATTAGGCCCGGGATTCCTAATTTGATTGTGGCGCCTTTCAACATTGACATGGTGACACTTGAGTAGAGTTTAGAGACATCATACATCTTGAGTTTTCTTCCTTCATATTCCTTTTAGGAATGGGAAGACATCCTATATACATCCTTGGATTCATTTCTTCCTAAGGGGAGAAATGTTGTTCGACATTCTTATATCATCTTCAGCATTCATTGTCAGACATCTATCGTTGAAATGCATGATATTTTACATTGAGGGGGGCCTACATGGTCTCTCTTCTTCTCTCTTATGGGGGGACTTTTTCCTCACATGGGATTTTCCTTTCTCATACTTTGGAGAGCATATTTTGTTTTCTCTCTTTTAGAGGGGTTTTTTCCTACGGGTTTTTCTCCTTTTCCTGTTTGTGAGAGATTGTTTGTATATGGGTATCTAACATGACCTTGTAGCTGAGACCCATCTTTGTATCTTTGCATGTTTTCATATTCTCATTAAGTTGCACTTAAGGGGGGGTGTTGGTGTGAATAAGGTATATTACCTAACTGGTTCTACATTAGGTCATATTCACACTTATATAGTTAAGTTTACTTAGGGCATACATAAGGTACACTTATGATACTTATCACTTTGTGTCTCAAGTCATAAGATTAAGACACTTGTCATAATCTCATGTTGTCCTATATTTCACCTTGACCTATATAACCAAGGGCTTCTCATTGTAATATTAATCATTCATGTATATTCATTTCATTATTTATGCATATTGTGTATTTGCATCATTTGATAGAATATAATTATTTTTTCATGTTGGGTCTCTCTTGTGCTTTCATTGAAGCTCCTAGATCTTGGGTGGCCACCTCCATAGCCAAATCTTGCATTATATAAATCATTCTATACCAACTCTTATGAAAACAAAAACATTGGTGTATACATTTATTTGAAGTAGATTTATTTTCCATAACTAAAAAACATTAAAATAACAAAAACATTCGTACTCAAACAAATTGATCACTCAATCAAACAATACAAATAATTTTACATCAAATAAAATGAAACAAAGAATAATCAAACTAATTGAATAAACATTTTTTGGATGGAAATAACTAGATTACATAGATATCCACATCTTTGTGCTTTGAACAAGTAGATTACAACATGGTGAACAAGCATACATTTAAGCCAAAAACTGAGAGATCCAATCTATCAAAATCACCTAAGAATGGAATTTGGACCAATCACACCTCTAAAAATTTGAACCTTAATAAATAAGGTTATGAAACAACAAACATTTAAACTTATACACCACCATTAAATCCAGTCTTTATCACATCCACATCGGTAGACATATTAATCCATCAACCTGAACTCGCCCGTGTGTGCTATTTTAGAAAACCCCATTTGTCACCTTGCCGCTTGGGTTTGATTAACCCTTGGAGCTCTGATCAATTAGAAACAACATTTCCAGGTTCGTGGGGATTTACATTTCAAAAGTTAATTTCTAACTTTCATTTAGCATTAAGAGAAGATCAGGTTGCGGCTTGAAGTTTGAATTTCTCACTTCCATCCCTTCAATCGAAATTGGCGATAAGAAGAATGGCGATGTTAAATTACGGATAATTTGCTCCGATGGTGTTGAATATGAGGGTAATCCTCTGTACCTACATTCTCATGTTTTGAACAAATCCAAGTTTTTTCAGGCGAGCCTCTCCGACCGGTGGTCTTTACATATTTCACCATCTCCTGAAATCATGTTAACTGTGCCTCCCAATGGCGCTGCTGAGAATTACATAAAGTGTATTCGCCTCATGTATTCATCTTACAAGGGAACATGCCTTTACTTCTCTGGCGTAGATGAAGCCCTAGATATTTTTCCCGTTGCTTCCGAATTACTGTTTGAAGAAGGCATTCAGGCATGCATGCATTATCTGGAAGCAGTTCCATGGACTCCCCAACAAACACTCAAAATCAAGTCTTTGCTATCATCTCCGCAAGTAAGTGTTTCTGCTGATTTATCTGTCAGGTATGGAATCTCCAACTCATCGTTTAGTGGAGAGTTAGAGCTCTTAAAAAAGAAATTGCCAGAAATGTTTTCCATTATATCTAGAAAGCGATCCTCTATGATACCTCTGAAGAATATGCCGCTTAAGGGCAGGTCCCCATGCGGCTGCTTAGCTTATTTTGGCTAGCAGCCACTGCTCAACATTTTTAGGAGTTGTGGAGCTACTGGTCCATGAATTTATAATTTTTCTGCTTATTTTTAAGGAGCGATTTTAATTTTTTTTACCGTATAAATTTTTTAAAACAAATTTTTCAGAAATTAATGTTTTTTATGTGTCAAAACTTACAGCGAAACATACATGTTTTAGAAGCATATAAAAATCCATTCTCATCCTCAGAAAAAATAAAATTTCATCAACATTATTTAGAAATATAAACAGCATTGAGCAGACATAACACCAGGAGATTAGGATGATGACAAGAAATGGTTTGTCTGTATCTTTATATAATTTTTGACGGTGCGACCATGCCATAGGCTTAACTGAGATTAGGATGACGACTAGAGATTGTTTACGTGTGTCACCTGTAGAATACAGTAAGATTTCAATCAAACCTCGGGAAGAATGGAAGAGCTTAAACATGTTGTGTGTTATGCTTATAAGTTCAATCCAAACAAAACCCAACTTAATACAACTATTTGGTAAGTTTTTTAAGGACAGCCAACGCCACAATGTGCACACTGCTGTGACATAAAAATGAAAATCCCTCAATTATAAATGACAGTTTCAACACAGAGGAAATACTTTTGTCAAATGTATGATCACTACAATTTGAAATGTGACATTAAGTATGGATGTTATAAAGATTTTGTTCTCAAACTACGTGTGCAATACTACTAACTCTTTTCAATTCATTCTTCAGACTAAAATGTTCAAAGCATTTTGTAACAAAAATTAAGATTCTAAATAAATGAACCAATGTCCTAATTCTTTGTATATCTTGTAAATGATACAATCCCCTATAATATGTAATATCCCTAGGGCAAACTCAACACGATTTTTGACCTGCTGTTATTGTTTAATGTTTGATAAATTTTTATTCATACAGAAGTCACATAACCATTAATTGATTCAAGGACCACCAGATCACATCACCATATAACAACAATTAAAGGAAATTATAACTGTTCCCAGCCAAATGAAACTCAAACAGATCACTGTATAGATTAGCTTTCAAAGATCTCTGACATTCAGTCTAATACATGAGGATCTATTCACATTGGTTCTGACATACAGATTTAGAGCAAATTGGATATCACATTGTGCAGATCTGAGTAATTGTTACAGTCCACTCACAGTAATGAGGTAATGTTTTGGCAATGCAGTCTCAGAATGTTCCGTATAATGTGTTCGAACTGGAATTTCTTCAGATGGCACGATGAATCTAAATCAAATCGGCTAGCCTCACACCTTATAGTAAATGTGCTTCAGAGGGTGTAGTCAGAGTTTAATGTTCACTTGGATGATATACTAGGTGTTAATGATATCCCATTTCTAAGGCAAAAACCTAGTGATGCGAATCCCTAACTCCTGGGGGAAACTAGAACCTGGATCGATTAGGTGATTAGATCTCTCAACTTTGCATCTAGTTGGGAAACCATGAGGTCAAGATGAATTTTATGTTGTAGGCATTGGTGACACAGATGTGGTTCTCGAAATCCAATGGCTGAAATCATTAGGAGAGATCTACTTGAACTTTCAAACCGTGAAGTTGAAGTTTGAATCGGAAGGAAAGAAGGTTACTCTCCGTGGAATGTCAAATGGAGGTCCCAAAGTTGTCACTACCAAGAGGATGGGACGAATTTTGAGGCAAGGCCAAGCCGAGTGGGTTGCAGAATGTGTTGTCTTACCAGCTTCTGTTCATGAGGGGAAGAGAGAGCACCATCCTGATGTGCAGAAAATTTTGACCAAGCATACCAAAGTTTTCAGTGGTTTGCCTCTATGAAGGCCTCTTGATAGGGGAATTGAGCATGTGATTGAATTGGAGGAGGGAGCCAAACCTATTATGACTACTCCCTACAGACATCCGAAGCATTTCAAAGATGAGATAGAAAAGGCCATCAGGGAGTTACTTGATATGGCGTTCATCTATCCAAGCAAAAGTCCTTTTGCATCCTCAGTTGTGCTAGTGAAGGATGGGACTATGCGATTATGCATAGACTACCGCGAGCTCAACAAACATACTATCAAAAACCGATATCCAATACCCAGGATAGATGAGCTCATTGATGAGTTACATGGAGTAGTCTATTTTTCCAAAATAGTCTTAAGACCAGGTTATCATCAGATTTGTATGCATGAATCTGATGTGGAGAAAATTGCATTTAGATGCCACTTTTGGCATTTTGAATTTTTGGTTATGCCTTTTGGCCTAACCAATGCTCCTGCAACATTTCAATCATGCATGAATCAGATTTTCAGTGAGCAGCTCTGCAAGTTCTTGTTGGTGTTCTTTGACGACATTCTCATTTACAGTAAAACTTTGGAAGAACACTTACGTCATCTAGATGAGGTGCTGGGAATCCTTGAGGCAAAATCTCTGTTTGTCAAGGAGTCTAAGTGCAAATTTGGCATGACTGAAATCTTATATCTTGGTCATGTGATTAGTGTGGATGGGGTTAGAGTTGACCAAGAAAAGGTTTGTGCTATCATTGAGTGGCCACCACCAAAAACTCTTACTCATTTGAAGGGTTTTTTTTTACTATGCAGCTTTTACATGCGTTTTGTGAGGGCTTTTCTCAATTGGCAGCTCCTCTTATTGATCTTACTAAGAAGGGGGAATTCTCTTGGTTTGAATCAACGCAGAAATCTTTCAAAAATTTCAAGAAAATCATGAGTAATTGTCCTATGTTAGCACTTGTGGATTTTACCAAGCCCTTCGAACTTGAATGTGATGCTTCAAGGGAAGGTATAGGGGCTGTCTTGATGCAACAAAAGCATCCAATTGCTTTTGAAAGTAGGCAGTTGCGTGGTGGTGAGTAAAGTTAATTTATTACAAAGAAATGCTTGCAATCATGCATGCATTAATCAAGTTCCGTCAATACCTGGTGGGAGGCAAGTTCATAGTTAAGACTGATCACAATAGTATTAAATATTTCCTAAATCAGAAGGATTTGAGTGAAAGGCAGTAGCGTTGGGTAAGCAAACTTCAAGCCTACGATTTTGATATAGTTTACATGAAAGGGAAAAAAAATATTGTGGCTGATGCACTTTCAAGAAGACCACATCTTACGTCCATTGTAGAGATAACAACAGATTGGAAAGATCAGATTCTTGCAGAATATGCAAAGGATCCCTTGGCTGCAAGTATCATTGATGGTATCACATCTGAAGATAAGTACAAGGTAATCAATGGTCTGATTTTCTACAAATAACGTATTCTTTTAGTGGCAAATTCTAAGGTGAAATAGAAGATTATAAGGTCTCTTCATAATGAACCCTTGGCTGGTCACTAAGGATTCTATAAGACTTACAAGCAGATCTGTGAGAGATTCTTATGGAAAGGATTAAAGAATGATGTCATGAGCCATGTTAGAGAGTGTTTTGTGTGTCAACAGAACAAAAATGAGCATACATACACTGCTGGTCTGCTGCAAACTTTGCCCATTCCTACTCAGAAATGGGAAAGTATTTTGATGGACTTCATTATTGGGCTGCCCAAGGTTCAAGGTAGAGACTCTATTTATGTGGTAGTAGACAGATTGACAAAGTTTGCTCACTTTTTTGCAATCAGTTCAGACTTTAGAGCAGCCCAAGTGGCTGAATTGTTTTTCAGGGAAGTATTCAGGTTGCATGGATTGCCTCGAAACATAATTAGTGATCGGGACAACAAATTCATCAGTTTGTTTTGGCAAGAGCTGTTTTGATTGAGTGGGACTGAGCTCACTCCAAGCACCAGTTATCACCCACAGACTGATGGGCAGACTAAAATTGTAAACAAGTGGGTGGAAGGATATTTGAGAAACTATGTTTCAGGGCAGTAGATGGCTTGGGTTCATTGGCTTCACTTGGGAGAATACTGCTACAATTCTTCCTATCACATGTCTATTAAGATGTCTCCATTTCTGGCTCTCTATGGTTATAATGCACCTAGTTTTGTTGATCTAATTTTTGTTGAGTGCAGAGTACCCCAGGCCAAAGATTTGCTTCAACAAAGTCAAGATATCATGAAGGCTCTGAAAGATAATCCCCTGCATGCTCAAAACCAACAGAAATTTTATGCAAATCAACAACGTGTTGAGCGCACCTTTGAGGTGGGAGACATTGTTTACTTAAGATTGCATCGTTACCGTTAGTCCACTCTCAAGAAGAGTGGAGCAGAAAAGTTGAAGCCATGTTTTTATGGACCTTTCAAGGTCAAGAGGAGAGTTGGTGAAGTAGCTTATGAGTTGGAACTTTCGGTGAACAACAAAGTTCATAATATTTTCCATGTGTCACGCCTCAAGAAGGCTCTTGAGCACAATGTGGTAGCTTCTTCTGAATTGCCTCCTTTGGATGAGGAAGGCAACCTGGTATTGATTCCAAAAAGAGTGTTGGAGTTCAGAGAACAAACAATCAAGAAGAGGACTATTAGTGAGTACCTGATCAAGTAGAAGAACCTACCGTTGGAGGATGCTAAATGGGAGAGTGAGCAGATTTTGCAGCATTGGCAAGCAACTTTAGGGAGGGAGGACTGTAATGTCCCCTTTCCATCAGTAAGTCATGGTGAACGTTAGCCTTAATATTTTATTTCCCGAAGGCTAACTTGGTTTAAGGGAAATGACTTTTAAAATGTTTTATAAAGTTGGCTTGTTTTATTTATATATTATTAAGTCAGCCACTTTATAATATTTTAAAAGTGTGTTTATGTCGGTTGAGCATTGGGAAGATAAGTAATATTTATTACTTTTTGGAGCGCTCACTTAGTGGTTATAAAAGTGCATTAAAATGCCCACTATAAGATATAATATATTTTATTATTTGGGGCATGCACGGGAAAGCTATTATTTATGGTTGAGTTGAACGCTCTGGGGGATATGCAGAGATGAATATGGAGTTTGTTCCTTCTATGAATCAGAGTTGTTTAGCTTGAATTCGATCAGGGTTGTTTAACCCAGCTAATTGCTGGTTTCAGTAGTGAAACACCTGCCCTAGTCAGCTGGGAGTGGTTTTCATACAAAGAATCCCTTGTGTGCAGTCATGGAGCTATGGAGTTTTGATGTTTTCTAAATATCTGAAAATAATAGTTGTTTTGTTTTGCTTGAAGATGGATTTTGTTCGGTTTGAAGAAAGATAAATATTATGCAAGCATAAAATGTATTAAAACTTCTGCTGCCATACATTTCTGGGCACCGTACAATCCTCGAGTGAGGATTTCCAGGCACATTTCATTGGGATCTCACTCCTTCCTTAGTGAATACTGGGCGCCTCAGAGACTAGTGAATTTAGAGATATTTCAGTGGAGTTTCAGGTTGGAAGGATAGGATTTAAGAAGGTCGTACCATCAGTACAGGCCGTACGACAGTGCTGGGGGACGAGGGGCCCTTGATACAAATCGCCCCTATTTTATTGTGTATTCTGCCTTGAACAGGGTCGCCTAAGGTATTGGAAAATATTGCTAAGAGTTTTGGAGTGGTATTGATAGGGGAATAGTAGATATGGGCAAATCTGTATGATTCAGTGCATTCATAGAAGTTCTGATTTGTGGCACAGAACTGAGTTTTCTTGACTTCTGAGTCAACATTAAGGATTCTACATTGTTTGAGGATTCCCTTCTATCATCTGCAACATCATTACTTCAGGGATCATCAATTATAAAGGTGCTGGATGACTTTCCATCTTCCCATGATTAGATTTAATGCTACAGCAGTGGTATTTGGTAAAAATCGGACTTTAGTATATATTTGCAGCAGTCTTAAATAATTTTTTTATCAAGTTTATTAAGTTATAAAACTAGGGTGGTTATTACAATATGCAATAATTGAATAACAGCAGAGACTTATGTACTGCGACCATTCTATCATGCTAAAACTCTGTCATCCTCTTATTCTATTAATCTATTATTCCATCATTCTATTATTCGACTATTATATCATCCTTTCATTCTATTCTTTTACTCTTCTATCATTCTATCATTCTATCATTCTATTATTCTATCATCATTTCATTCTATCCTTTTACTCTTCTATCATTCTATTATTCTATCATTCTATCATTCGATTATTCTATCCTTCTATTATTCTATCATTCTATTGTTCTATTATTGAATCAAGGAATGAGATCACATATAGAAATACATTTGCACTCAGCAGACAAGGGCAGAATCATCAGTCAATAGATTTGCTTCTGAGAATATAGCAATCTTATGGTATGCTCTATGAATCTCTATCATGATTCATAAATGTTGTGGTATGCTCTATCATGATTGTTGTGTATAATGATATATTTATTGTTGTATAATCTCTATGAATCTGGATGTATTTAGTGTTTGTAATTTTCATCAAGCAACCATGAGGAGGAGTGGGGGAAGTACCAAAAGGGTGAGCAGATACTAGATTTCTTTTCAAGTACACCACTCCATGATGGATGCCGTGTGTCTGCCACTTGGAGCCAAGGGGGTGAGTGTCTGCCCTTGGGCTTAGAAAAGAGAATCTACAAGCCTCCTATTGTAGCTTTCCCCCCAATCTCTACATGGATTGGTTGTTGGGATGGATTCAAGGAGTTTCAATCATAAGAGGGATGGATAAGATAGCATGGATAGGGAAAGCAGATACAAGTTTATCCACTAAGTACGCCACCCCATGTTGGATGCCCGCATGTCTGCCACTTGGGGCCAAGGGGATGGTATATCCGCTCTTGTGCTTAGCAGGGATAGCTTTAGGCGGACTTATCATGTTTCTCATCCAAGTCCTATTATGATTAAACTTCCACTATGCATTATGGATATGATGTAGTTTATATAGTTTTGGAAATGCTATATATTTTTATAGGGTTTAAATAGATAAGACATTTATTATATATATTTTGATCATATGAATTATATTTCCAATATTATCTAACATGATTGCAGGACCTAAACTAGGATTTATCTTGCTTAAAGCATTTAATTGGTAAGTTATAACCCTAACTATATTAAACTTGTGATTCTAGCATAAGATTTAGGGCAATCACAGGAAGGGGACATTACATAACATTAAACCCATCAAACTCTTCCACATCCAAGCCTTTTTTGGAAACCAATATGCATCTATGAAATTATGAGTGGCCCCACTATCAATCAGTACTATCACTTTGTGTCCCTGCAAAACTCCTTGAATTCTAAAAGCATGGTACTTGGGTGCCTCAAAAAGAATAGCAAGGGTGCCTCCCAAAATCGTTCCTTCTTCTTTCCATTTGAACTCTATCTCTTCAGTCATCGCCTTGGGCTCGGTTTCCTCTATCTCTAGATCTTCTTCGGGTCGAACCTTTATGTAGTGTTGTAATGTCCCTTTTTGGGATATTCCTTATTTCTTTACCTGCATACAATAATAACTACTAGAAAAGGACATTAGAAATATTAAAGATCAATAAATTAAGATAATATTCAGTTCATAGCATCATTCATATTAAATTCATCTATCATAGCATAGTTAATAATGAGATCAATACTTCATAACATAATCAATATTTGGTTCAATCCATCATAACACAATCCCTCAAGCCAATCACATAGTGAATTCCTTAGGAATACTTGCAAGTAGCAATATCAAGACGGGTCATCCTTAATATTGCCGAGAGCATGTAAGGGGACCATCCGCCTTGCAACTCCTAGTCCACCTTGGAGGGCCATCCTCCTTGATCAAGCTCAAGAGGGCCATCCTCTTTGATTAAGCTCAAGAGCATGGAAGGGCCATCCTTCTCATCTCTTGGCCAACTTGATGAGAGCATGAGAGGGCCATCCTCTTCACCTCTCGTGAACTTGGAAGGGCCATCCTTCCTACCTGCAAACATCTCCCTGAATTCAAACTGATTGTTTGGGAATTTGTTAGATGGTTGATATAGTGTACCTCTTGATAGATTTCAAGTTCAGTTCAAGGATTGCAATATATCCTTCTTTTCTGTTAACACTTGTTGTGTGTGTGTATATATATATATATGACTTGATATATTTCCTTTTGCTTGATCCTTATATGACTTTCTTCCAATGAAGATGGCTTTCTTTGATTGCTAATTGATATCTCAGATATTTGCTGATTTGATTAATTCAATAATAGAATTATAGAACAATAGAATGATAGAATAATAGAAGGATAGAATAATCGAATAATAGAATGATAGAATTATAGAATGATAGAAGGGTAGAAGAATAGAATTAAAGAATGATATAATAATAGAATGATGGAATAATAAATTAATAGAATGAGAGGATGATAGGGTTATAGAATGATAGAATGGCTGCAATAAATAATTCTTTGTTGTATGTATTTCCCACTGTTCCACCGGGACGCGTCCCCCCCCAAAAAAAGGTGTTTCCGGGATGGGGACATCCCCGGGACGTGGGGACGTCCCCCAGACAAACCTCCACCACCGCCACGCATCACCACCGTTCCCGGGATGTTTCCCTCTGAGAGGGGACGTCTCCGGGGCGTCCCTTTAAAAGGGGGATGTCTGGGGGACTCTGGGACGTCCCCAGGACATCCAAGGGATGCCCAGAAGTCCCTTAATCCCCTAGGAAACGCCCAGGCGTCCCCTGTGTTGTCCAACGCCAAAAGGTGATTTTTTTTTGAAATTTTCAATGGGATTTTGGTTTATGTGCCTATGCATTGAACCCAAAGTGGTATGTGAAAAGGCTCGGTAGAGTTACACCTATACAAGATGCTGAGGTGAAGGCAGGGTTCATGAAGGCCATTCAGAAAATGTATGATCCTACAGAGGCCATCATCATTCGTACTGAGTGGACAAAATTTGCCACTCTTAGTGGATATCCATAGGAGGCCGAAGTAGATAGGGAGACTTTGGCACAGGAGGAGCCTATTTTGTGGTGGACTTTGCATGGGCCTACTTCTATGACTACCGATCTAGCCATTCGTTCATTGTCCCAGGTTTCTAGTTCTTCTGCTGCTGAGAGGAACTGGTCTACTTATAGCTTCATCCACTCCATTAAGAGGAATAGGTTTACCTCTAGGAGGGCAGAGAAGCTTGTGGCTATACATAGTGCCTTGCGTCTCATTGACTACAACACACTTACATACAAGGAGAGTCCAATAGCCAGATGGGATGTAGAGCTAGAGGAGCCAGCACAGATTGATGATGATGTAGCTACACAGACAGGGCTGGTTGGTATTGGTTTGGAGGAGCTTGAGCATGTGGAGTCCAGCAGTTCTAGTGATGAGGAGCTTGGCGAGAACTTTGGAGATGATTAGCTATTGAATCATTACTATTAGTATTAGTATTTAGCATCTACTATTTTCTTTTGTTTTTGAACAGTGTTCAACTTGCTACTTGATCGGTTGATACTTGATTGTAATCATGAATCATCAATATGAAATTTTGAAAACTCTGAATTCGATATTTTGATTTTTATTTTCAATGTTCAATGTTCAATGTTCAAACTTCCATTTTCAATGGTTCATTGGTTCAATGTTGAAACTTCATTGTTATAAACTTAAATGTTGAATTGTTGATGTTCAATGCAATATACTTATACATCTTTTTATAACTAAATTTTCAAGTACTATATGTATTTGCTGAAAGGAAGCTAGGTGTGTGGAAAACACTTCCTACACTAATCTAATGAGGGGAGGAGAGTGCAAATTCAATTTTATCCTTACTATTACAACAATGTTAAACCCACTAACAGAGATATTGCAGCAAACACATAAGCAAGAAAGTATGATAGAAGAAGAGAGACACAAGATATATGTGGGAAAAACCCTTACGGGTGAAAAACCCCACACTCCAAAACATAGCTCAAATGTATTACGTAAACAATGAAGGTTACAATACAACACAGAGCCAATGCTCTTGCAGGAGTCTTCGACACTCGTATCTGGAGATGATCTGGCAGCATAACAATACCTGTAAAACCTGTAGTATATCACCTCCTTAAAGCACCTGTTTATATAGAATATACAAGGCAAAATTGGCTCTATCTTGGAATGGGCGTCCAACATGGCCTCATAGCCCAAAACCCACGCCTATGGACACTTGTCCAACCTTGTAGAATGTTCCTGACACTTGTCAGGTCACCCCATCCCAAAGAGGTTGCCTATTCTCAAAATGGGTAATGACAGATGCTTCTACGACTCTTACAACCGTCATAGAATCTGTTATAGCTGTCATAACTTACAGCTGTAAGAGAATCTGTCATACACATGCTATAAATAGCATATTCTCTTACAACATGTCATAGTCCACCTTGGGGAACCCAAAGATGCCTTTTTCAAAGATGCTCTTCGACACACGTCTTCACCTGTTATAGAATCACTTATTTCCGACTCTTATATGTCATAACTTCGTCATAGGAATCTGTCATGACCGTTACGGTCAATATTCCCTTACACAACATCCAAGATGTCGACACATGGCAAAATATTCCTACCACTAAGTGGGACGCCTATCTCCTCATGTGAGGACAAAAATACATGTGGTCATATGCCATGTAGGATGACACATCACGGTGCCAACTCCCACAATATGACAACATAGGATTTGCATCCAATTAATACAATAGGCAAATAATAAATAAATACAATGTAAAAATACAAGGAATAACCAAGGTTGAAACACCTTAATTCCCAACATTCTCCCACTTGTTGAACACCTTGTAAGAGCCAATAGAATTAGCAGGATTTAATTGCTATAGGCTGAAAGGCCCATAGACTCCGAACACCATCTGAACTTCTCTGTGCCCACTGGTTTCGTCAATGCATCTGCAACATTCTTCAAAGTATCTACCTTCTCCAAATTTACCTTCCCATCCTCTACCATGTCTCGCACGAAGTGAAACTGTACATCAATATGCTTTGTTCTGGCATGGAAAGTTGGATTCTTCGCAAGGCAAATCGCACTCTGACTGTCACAACTGGTCGTAATCTAACCTGCATCAACACCAATATCTGAACACAATCTCTTAAGCCAAATGGCTTCCTTGCAAGCATGAGTTGCAGCCATATACTCAGCTTCAGTAGTGGACAAAGCAACCACAGGTTGTCGCTTACTCATCCAACTAATTGCACCACCAAACATAGTGAACACATAGGCACTGCTGGATCTCCTACTGTTAATGTCACCTGCTCAATCAGAATCCACAAATCCATGAATACAAATTGAATGCGGAGGTCCTGTAGCATTACCGTGATAGCATATGGAATACTCGGAAGTACCCCTCAAATATCGGAACACTCGCTTAATTGCATCCCAATGTACCTGTCCAAGATTAGCCATAAATCGACTAAGGACTCCCACTACTTGGGCAATGTCTGGTCTTGTGCAGACCATAGCATACATCAAACTGCCAACAACACTAGCATAAGGTACTCTGCTCATGTCCTCCACCTCACTAGGAGATTTTGGACAATCATTAACAGACAACTTTGTCCCCAATGAAACAGGAACACACAATGGTCTACAATCTGCCATGTTGAACCTGTCCAACACGGTCTTCACATACTTACTCTGGCTTAACCAAAGTTTTTTGTTTGCTCTGTCTCTTCTGATTTCCATTCCTAGAATGTACCTAGCTGCCCCAAGATTTTTCTTCTCAAATTGTGCTGACAACTGAGACTTCAAATTAGAAATCATATTCTTACCATTCCCAATCAACAGCATATCGTCAACATACAATGCAATAATGAGAATGCGATCATTGTCAAACTTGTAATACAGATAATGATCAGATTTCGATCTCAGATAGCCAATCGACAACACAAAGGCATCAAACTTCAAGTACCACATCCTAGGAGACTGCTTCAAACCATACAAAGACTTCTTAACTTGCAAACCAAATTTTCTTTACCTTTCTCTATGTAATGCTCTGGCTGTGACATGAAGATTTCTTTCTCCAAATCACCATGAAGGAAAGATGTTTTCACATCCATCTGTTCTACCTCTAAGTCATAAGCAGCTGCAAGACATAACAGAAATCGAATGGATGTTAGCTTTGCAACGGGAGAGAAAATTTCACCATAATCAATTCCCTCCACTTGTGAGTACCCCTTCGCAACCAATCTAGCCTTGTACTTTTCAACACTGCCATCTGCACCGAATTTCTTCTTGAACACCCATTTGCAACCAACGGGTTTCCGTCCATTAGGCAAAGGCACCAAGTCCCATGTTTTGTTCTTTTCCAAAGAAGCCATCTCATCTTCCATGGCCTCCTTCCAGGAACCTGCATCTTTCATGCCCATAGCCTCTTTCACAATTCTAGGCTCATCAGTGTTAGTAAGTAAAGCAAAAGCAAACTAGAATCAAGTAATGAATAACCAAACCTATCAGGTTGCTTTCTTGTTCGTGCAGACCTCCTCAAAGGCTGAGGTTGAGGTTCTGCTTCATCTTCTGAGCTTTTAGAGCTGCTAGAGCTCTCCTCATCATCAGGTCTCATAGGGTCTGTCAGTTCAGTCTTCTCAGGGATAGAAGGAAATTGAACCGCATCTTCTTTCTTTTCTGTTTGTTCTGGCTGTAGAACAACGGAAGGTGTTAGCTCTCTGAAGATAACACTTCTGCTATACAACACTTTTTCAGCCACAGGATCCCAAAGCTTGTATCCTTTCACACTGACACCATAGCCAATGAAAATACAGTTAACAACCATGTTCTCCAATTTAGACTATTCCTCCCTAGGCACATGTGCATATGCCTCACAACCAAAAACACGAAGATGCCTAACTGAAGGCTTCTTACCAGACCACACCTCCATAGGTGTTTTACCAACAAGAGCTGATGTAGGAGATCTGTTTACCAGATAGCAAGCAGTGGCAACAGCTTCAGCCCAAAACTTTTGTTCGAGGCTTGCTCCACTAAGCATACTCCTAGCCTTCTCCATCAGTGTCCTGTTCATCCTCTCTGCAACTCCATTTTGTTGCGGGGTGTATGAAGTTGTCTTATGCCTTTCAATCCCTTGCTCTTTGCAGAACTTATCGAACTCTGCCGAACAAAACTCACCACCGTTGTCAGTTCTCAAACACTTAATCTTTTTACTAGTCTGATTTTCAGCAAAGGCTTTAAACTCCTTAAACCGACTAAAGATATCAGTCTTGCTTCTGATAAAATAAACCCATGTCCTACTGTAATCATCTATGAAAGATACAAAATATACAGATTTTGAAATCGAAGGAACAGTAACAGGACCAAACACATCAGAATGAATAAGATCCAATACACTAGAAGACTTGTGAGAACTAGAGTAAAACTGAACATGGTTTTGCTTTCCACAAATGCAATGTTTGCAAAAGTCGAACTCGAGATTACAATCATTTAACCCCTCAACGAGGTTTTTATTTTTCAGGGTACGCAGACCGTTCTCACCAATGTGGCCATATCTCAAATGCCATAACATAGTCTTTTCAGCAGGAAGCTTGGCTTCCATAGCATGTGCACTACCATTGGAACTAGTTACAACAGATTTTTTCACTGCTCATTCAGATGGTGGGGATGAAGTGATTGCAGCTCGTTTCTTTGAGTCAGAAGAACTATTGCACTGTGTAGTGCATGCCTCCAGCTGAAACAGAGTACCTCTCCGAGTACCCTTCGCAAGCACCATAGATCCTCTAGTCATATTGCATCCCTCCTTCGAAAAGACAACTTGCATACCTGCATCATTCAACATACTTACAGAAAGCAGGTTCCGTGCAAGGCCTGGAATGTGCATAACTCCAGTGATCCCCTTCACTCGTCCATCAGGGAATCGGATTGAGACTCTTCCACGACCAACAATTTTCAGATGAGAGTCGTCACCCAGGTACACTCTTCCACCATCGAACTCTTCATATTTCGTGAACCAGCTTCAATGTGAGGTCATGTGGAATGATGCACCAGAATCAATCAACCACACATCATCAGATGCATGGGTGGCCAGGGCTGCGATGAAGGCATCACCATCATCTTGTGACTTGTCGGAATATGAATCTGGGGCTGATTTCTTTTTCTTTTTCTTCTCTTCTTTGCATTCCTTTCAGAAATGCCCAGACTTGCCACAGTTCCAACAGAGAGCCTTGGACTTTCCAGGAGATTTGGATCTCCCACGGGATTTGGATCTGCCCTTCTCAGCTTTCTTGTCCTTCTTCCCTTTCTCCTTGGGTCTTTCGCAAACCGCAAGAGCCTCTTTGGCTGATTTGGATGTCTTCCTCCGCATTTTTTCAGATAACAGCGAGGACACCACATCTTCCATCTTGAAGGTGGTAGTGGTGCTTCTGATAGCCATAACAAGATGATCCCACAAATCTGGCAAAGAACAAAGCAGGGTCATGCAACGATCCTCCATTTTCACACCCACAGATGTCAACTGTACAACGATCATGTTGAAAGCATTCATGTGGTCCGCAATAGAATTCGTCTTCCATCTTCAGAGCGAACAACTTCTTTTTTAGGAAAAGTTTGTTTACCAAGGACTTAGCCTGATAAACATCACCCAACTTCTTCCAAAGATCTATCATGCTCTTCTCCTCATGGACATTCAACAGGACAGAGTCAACTAAACAGAGTCTTATGAGACCCTTAGCCTTCCGATCTTTGAGGTCCCAATCAGCTTGTGAGATTGCTGTAGGTTTCACACTGGATACGGTTTCCCATAGGTCACGATCAACAAGTAGGTCCTCCATCTTGAGTTTCCACAACTCGAAATTAGTGCCATTGAATTTCTCAACTTCTAACCTTCCGGATGTGGTTGCCATCTCCTTGTTGCAACAAGATACAGAATACTCTGCAGTCTGCACAACACTCCCACTCAACCTAAGATTAGCTCAAAAAACCCCTACCTAGCAGGTAGAACCAAAACTGGCCAGGCTCTGATACCAACTGAAAGGAAGCTAGGTGTGCGGAAAACGCTTCCTACACTAATCCAATGAGGGAGGAGAGTGCGAATTCAATTTTATCCTTACTATTACAGCAATGTTAAACCTATTAACAGAGATATTGCAGCAAACACATAAACAAGAAAGTATGACAGAAGAAGAGAGACACAAGATATACGTGGGGAAAACCCTTACGGGTGAAAAACCCCACACTCCAAAATGCAGCTCAAATGTATTACGTAAACAATGAAGGTTACAATACAACATAGAGCCAATGCTCTTGCAGGAGTCTTCGACACTCGTATCTGGAGATGATCCGACAGCATAACAGTACCTGTAAAACCTGTAGTACATCACCTCCTCAAAGAACCTATTTATATAGAATATACAAGGCAAAATTGGCTCTATCTTGGAATGGGCGTCCAACATGGCCTCATGGCCCAAAACCCATGCCTATGGACACTTGTCCAACCTTGTAGAATGTTCCTGACACTTGTCAGGTCACCCCATCCCAAAGATGTCGCCTATTCCCAAAATGGGTAATGACAGATGCTTCTACGACTCTTACAACCGTCATAGAATCTGTCATAGCTGTCATAACTTACAGTTGTAAGAGACTCTGTCATACACATGCTATAAATAGCATATTCTCTTACAACATGTCATAGTCCACTTTGGGGCGTCGAAAGATGCCTTTTTCAAAGATGTTCTTCGACACATGTCTTCACCTGTCATAGAATCACCTATTTCCGACTCTTATATGTCATAACTTCGTCATAGGAATCTGTCATGACCGTTACGGTCAATATTCCCTTACACAACATCCAAGATGCCGACACATGGCAAAATATTCCTACCACTAAGTGGGACGCCTATCTCCTCATGTGAGGACAAAAATACATGTGGTCATATGCAATGTAGGATGACACATCACTGTGCCAACTCCCACAATATGACAACATAGGATTTGCATCCAATTAATACAATAGGCAAATAATAAATAAATACAATGTAAAAATACAAGGAATTACCAAGGTTGAGACACCTTAATTCCCAAGATTTGCATCGCTCCCCCACCGTCATCCCCCCACCATCCCCAAATTTAGGCCCCCCATCCCCCAAACCCGTCCCCGTGTCACCCAGTCAGGAAACTCTGTGGAACTATGGTATTTCCATTGCTTCCCGTTATTTCCTTTTTCTCCATCTATATCATCAAATGGTTGTGGCTGTTTACATCTATTATGTCTTCATATTTATTCCCATTTCTTATTATTGCTGATCTGATCGATCTTCCTCAGTGATACGCTTCCTTGATTCCTCCCCTCCATTTGCTTTGATGATTTCCTTTTTATATCCTATTTGTTGAAGAGTGACAACCTTTCCTATGCTGCCCTTTTGAAAAGTCACTTCTTTTCCCTTATGCAACCATTGTCTTTTTGAGTTTTAATTAATTAATTTGTTGTTTTCTACTATTTGTCTTATTCTATATTTCAAATTTTTTTGTCTTAATATGGCTGAGTGTCTTCTAGCACTTACTTTGTCTAATTAATTCTTTTGTTTAATAACTATCTTCCTTATCGGGGGCATGACATCCCTTTCATAATGTCCATTAATTTATATCTTTTCAATATAGGAGTTGTAATGTCTCCCTTAGAGCGGGACATTACAAGTGTATTTTCCCTTTTCCCAAACATCTATGTCCTGGCTCCCATCGCTCCTACAAGAAAAATACAACTTCTTCCTCTGAAGCTCATTCTTAGTTTCTTCATCCTTGTTTGGTTTGGGGGGTAGTGCCATCAATGAAGGGTTCTCTTTCTTATGCTGCTCTGTGGGTGCATTCTTAGGGTTGAACTTGTTCTTGGTTGTAGTGACCTCTAATCTCAACGCCCTTTGAATCGCATCTTGAAGAGATGTAGGATCAAAAGTGCTCACCAATCCTTGGAGTGACTTTGTCAATCCCTCAATAAACAAAAACATGAGTCTCCCTTTAGTAACATCTGGCACCATGACTCTGTAAAATTCTACTACATAATCCTCTACCGAACCTTGCTGCCTCAATTGTGTCAATTCCCTGAAATACCTCTCTGGTTTCTTTTGATCAAATCTATCTATGAGCCTCTATGTAAAATCAGCATACGTCACAATATGTTTATGCCCTTGTGTGATAATTCCATGATGCCACCACTCATGTGCGATCCCATCCAAATGAAGAATAGTAAACTTGATAGCTTCATCTTCTATCACAGGGTTGAGTGAGATATATGTGTCCAATTTTTGAACCCAAGCTCTTGCAGTGACCTCCCCGAACCATCAAAAGTTGGGAGTGACAACTTACTCAATTTCTGTTGTAGATCTCTGCTACCTTGTTGCATATGTTGCCCTTCCTCTCGATCCACTCTTAGTTTGATAGAATTGTGTGAATGGGATAGTGCGTCTAATCTCCGGTTCAACCCTTGAATACTCATCCATGCAAGCATTGAGGTCATCAGCTGTTGGAATTGGTCCCTCTTCTTCTCGGGTTAGCTCCACTCTAGGCAAAAATGTGGGCTGTGTGAAATGGGGTGTTGTTCCAATCGGAGCCCTGTTCTTATTTGTGTGGATTTCAACTCCATTCTGATTTGTATTACTACCTTCTGCTCCATTATTTTGTGTAGATTTGTTGAGATTATTCAAGTTTTGCAACATCTGGAGGAGTATTTGTGTTTTTTGTTCTTGCTGTTTTGCCATTTGTTCCTGTTTCTCTGCAATTTGCTGTTGTACTTGCATAAATGCTCTCCAATCATCCCAATCTGCCATCTTCTCCTTACCTCTGCCTCCAATTCCAACTTCAATCTGCCATGCTTGTGCCTCTAGCTTCTTCCTTTCTCTTTGTAGGGCATGCTGGTCCCTTTGGCTCAACTGCGTAAACCAATTTCTCCCTCAGGCTGGCAGGACAGCTTGCTTTGATACCACTGTAATATCCCTAGGGCAAACTCAACACAATTTTGACCTATTGTTATTGTTTAATGTTTGATAAATTTCTATTCATATAGAACTCACATAACCATTAATTGATTCAAGGACCACCAGATCACATCACCATAACAACAATTGAAGGAAATTATAATTGTTTCCAACCAAATGAAATTAAAATAGATCACTGTATATATTAGCTTTCAAAGATCTCTGACATTCAGTCTAATACATGAGGATCTAATCACATTGGTTTTGACATACAGATTTAGAGCAAATTAGATATCACATCGTGCAGATCTGAGTAATTGTAATAGTCCACTCAAAGTAATGAGGTAATGGTCTGGCAATGCAGTCTCAAAATGTTTCATATAATGTGTCCGAACTGGAATTTCTTCCGATGGCATGATGAATCTAAATCAAATTGGCTAGCCTCACACCCTATAGTAAATGTGCTTTAGAGGGTGTAGTCGGAGTTTAATGTTCACTTGGATGATATACTAGGTGTTAATGATATCCCATTTCTAAGGCGAAAACCTAGTGATGCGAATCCCTAACTCCTAGGGGAATCGGAACCTGGATTGATTAGGCGATTAGATTTGCCTAGAAAATGTCATTCTTTTAGCTGATTTAGCAAAACTGGTACTCAGCGATATTCCTTGGATAACCTTCAAAGATGCGCCTTCCCTGTTGGTTTCAAGCGATGGGAAATCCTCACTGTGCTCAGATAAGATGAATCTAGAAATTATCTTGGGCAACGACTATACTGGGTTGAGTTTGGATTTTGCTGCGCTAATCACAAGTATTCCTTCGCCTGTAACATATATTAGCACCCTTCAAATGGATTGCATGTCGTGTGAACCTCCTGTAGGTCATTGAATTCATTTGCCTCACCTGCAACACACTTAGCGATCAAACTCTTGCCAATTCCGAGTGAAGTAGAATTAGCTCACAAAGGAAAGTAGGGTTTCGTCTATCTTCCAATTCATAGGGGTTTTCGTCCCAGCGAACGTGCAACTGCATTAGCAAATTTCACACCAAAAGCCAGATATTCATAAGTTAGATGAACATCAAAATGAGAACTTGAGCACCAATATATATCCATACGGAATTATTCAACATAGGCGGAACTTCATAGATTTTGAACTTCCTTGGCGCCGACTTGTTTTAGATATTGAAATTCAAATTATTTTTTTATTTTTAATAATAATAATAATATTATTATTATTATTTTGATCCGTAAATTGTGAGGATATTTAGGCTGACCCACTTCAATGGAGGTCACAAAGGGGACCTCCCCATCCACATATTCAACATATTCAACTTAGATTTACTTATTCAACATAGAATCCACAATGGAAGTCCAAGAGCCACAACTTGGAGTTCCAATACTATAGGTGTTACTTGGGGGATTCGAACTTGGATCTCCAATTACTTGTTATGCCCGTCGTGGCATAAAAATATGGATACATATATTTCCTGATTGTAGTGTTTAAAAATACTTTTAGTATTATTAAAATAATATGTTCCCTATACCCTAGTGGAGGGGACACGATAGTCCTCCCGCCCCAAATATTGCTTGTCGTCAAGCAATGACAACTCGGAAATGGTACTCACTTCATGCCAAGGTAGCATATCGTGGATTCGTGCTCTTTGATCCTAGGTACTGCAACAAATAAACCATCCTCTTTAGTAGTGATACTCATTAATCCTGGCTTCCTCATTGCTCTTGCTTCTTTAATGTCCTTATCATCATATGTGTAAGCTTCAACATCTTGTGCAAATACCACTTCTGAGTTACTGTTGTGAAGTTTATTGGAGAACTTTTGATTTCTGATCATGGTACCCCACGCTGTCCCCACATTAGATGAATTAGACACAGGATGACTTCTGTCGTGTTAATCGGGGTATGAGTCCAATAGCACACAACACAAGAGCAAAAAGAAGAGTGACTAAGGGTGCATTAGTTCCCACAATTGGTCAAGCATCGACCTCTCATGAATCCTCAATGGCTACAAGTGAAGGTGCAGCAGCCAAGACTCCTTAAAAAAAAGCAGATCAGGCTGTTTGTCATGCCCCCGAAATAGAACAAATAATAAAGTTAAATTACTAAGAAGGCCGACACTCATATTTGAAGTCAAAGTTTAAATTTATACTTAACTAAAGATGGCCGACTACATAAGATTAAATAAGATGAGGACGATTACATAAAGGTGGCTAATTACATAAATTAACAAGGATGCGTTAAAAAGGGAACACTTATACTTATAAGAGAAGTCGTTATGATAAAGGGTCGTACGTTAATGAGTTGTCTCCCTTGAATAGACAAGGCCGACTTGTAGGAGATCGTGGCTCTTGAATAGACGCCTCTCTCTTGGGCATTGGATGGAGGATATAAAAGGAAACACGATTGACATCAATCGGAGGAGGAGGATTATGGATTATAACAGCAGCAGAGATATAGAATAGAATATAAAATAAAATGGGAAAACTAAGAATAGAATATAAAATAAAAAAGGAAAACTAATAAAAGAATATATCTGCAGAATAAATATATACAGATATATATCTGCAGAAGTATATTAATAGATATATATCATGACATCATAAGATACTCATAAATATACATATAATAGAATATAATGAGGATATTCGATTCATCAGATCTACAAGCAATATAACATAAGGAATAATATTCACTAATTGAAGAGCAGACATTAGATTTGCAGAAGGTTATATAAATATACACAGTCATATAGACTGCTAAGACATCAAAGGATATATTGCTAAACATTATTTAACAGGTCAAATTAGTGACTATTGATTGATTTATTCATAGTTGGCAGACTCACCGAAAACTCGACGAGTCTTAAAAATACTGCGAGTTTTTTTTTGCAAACAAGTTTTTTTGACTTTATTCTGTCCCAATCACTAACAATGGTTTTTGGTAGTCCATGCAATCTGAACGCTTCTCTAAAAAACAACTCTGCCACCTAAAGTGCTGAATACTTAGATGAAATTACGAAGAAATGTGCATACTTAGTCAATCTGTCAATCACAACAAATATGCAATCCTTGCCTTGGACCTTCGGTAGACCTGTGATGAAATCCATTGAAATACCTTCCCACCTTTGCTTTAGAATGGGCAATGGCTGAAGCAATCCTTCAGGAGAGGTATGCTCTAGCTTGTTCTGCCGACACACCAAACATTCTCTAACATGTTGCAATACATCGTCCTTGAGACCCTTCCATGAGAATCTCTCTCACTTGCCTGTAGGTTTTGAAGAAATCTGGATGCCCTGCAAGTGGATCATCATGTGTAGCCCTCAAAATTTTCTCCTTCAACTTCGATTCCAGAACCAAGTAGATCCTATCCTTGTAGTAGATCACATCATCAATCACCTTGTACCTGTCATCCTGTATCTTACCATCCATGATCTCACAAGCAAAAGTATTCTTGGAATACTCAACCAAAAGATGAGACCTCCAATCCGTTGAGACTTCTGACATCGAGCAAAGAGTAGGCCTCCTGATAGAGCATCGGCAACAACATTATTCTTTCTCTTCACATACTCGATATCAAAATCATATGCCTGAATTTTGCTCACCCACTTCTGTCGCCTCTCATTCAAATACGTTTGCGACAGAAAGTGCCTCAGACTATTGTGATCGGTCCTAACCACAAATCGATTACCCACCAAATACTATCTGAACTTTGCCAATGCATGCATGATGGCGGGCATCCCCTTATCATAGGTGGAATAGAGCTTTTCTGCATCCCTCAACTTCCTGCTCTCAAAAGCAATAAGATGTCTATTCTACATCAACACTGCACCAATGCCTTCTGATTCATCACATTCCAATACAAAAGGTTGTGTGAAATCTGGCAATGCCAAGACTGGACATGAACTCATCACCTTTGAGTTTGTCAAAAACAATTTGAGCCTTATTTGACCAACTGAATGCTCCCTTCTTGGTGAGATTTGTGAGAGGTGTTGCTAGCTGTGAAAACCCTTTTACAACCCTCATGTAGTAGCAACATAGCCCATGAAATCCTCTCAAGTCTGAAATGTTCTGCGGTGGGGGCCAATCCAGAATTGCCTGTATCTTCTTTTGATGAACTCTGACTCCATTAGCTCCAATCACATGCCCCAGATAGAGAATCTTTGTCATACCAAACTCACACTTGGATGCTTTAGCAAACAATGAATGAGCCTCCATGATACCCAGTACTTCATCAATGTGTTGCAAGTGTTCCTCCCAAGTCTTACTGTATATCAAAATGTCATCAAAGAACACCAATATAGACTTACGCAACTACCCACGAAAGATGTGATCCATGCATGACTAAAAAGTAGCAGGTGCATTGGTTGAACCAAATGGCATAACCAGAAACTCAAAGTGTCCATAGTGGCATCTAAATGTTGTCTTATGAATATCCTCCTCACAGCCATGAATCTGGTGATACCCTGAACGAAGATCAATCTTGGAGAAATACACGGCCCCGTGTAACTTATCAACTCATTGATCCTGGGAATGGGATATCTATTCTTGATTGTCTTCTTATTCAGATCTCTGTAATCAATGCACATCCTCATTGTGCCATCCTTCTTCTTCACCAACACAACTGAAGATGCAAATGGACTAGAGCTAGGATGAATGTGTCCCATCTCAAGCAACTCCTTAATCTTCTTTTCAATCTTCTCCTTGAAATGCCGTGGATAATGATAAGGTGTAGTGATGATGGGCTTGGAGCCCTCCAACTCAATAACATGCTCAAATCCATGATCAGGTGGTCTACCAGGAGGAATCTCTCCAAACACCATACTATGCTTGTCAAGCACTGACTGTATATCCACATGATATTTTTGATCTCCTGAAGAAGATTTAGATGATACAAAGCACCGCGCTACCCAAGCAACATCATGTCTGAACAATGTTTCCATTCTCCTTGTTGTCACAACTCTAGGGCCTCCATATGAGAGTGCTCTCAGAACAACCTTCTTCCCATCATGAATGAATTCAAGTTCCATCTTCTGAAAATCTTGTATATATCTACCAAGTGACTGCAACCACTGAATACCCAGAACAACATCAATCTCTCCCAATCCTAACACATAGAAATCATTAGTCAATGTGTAGTCTCCCATTTGAATGCCAAGCTAAGGTACCATCCTAGTGCAATCCATGGTGAAACCATCTGCAACTGTCACACTGAATCCTGAAAAATCCTCAGCTTTTAGTCCTCTTTTCACAACTAAGCCCTCATCAATGAAGTTATGAGTGGCTCCACTGTCAACCAAACAAGTGACTCTTTGTCCGTTGATGATTCCCTTCAATTGAAAATCATGATATCTTGGTACTCCTGAAATTGTTGCAATGGTTACATGTCTTTTTGTTGATAACTGAGAGGGGGGGGGTGAATCAGTTATCCTAATTATTTCCCTTTTTGAACTTTCTTATTAATTAATGCAGCATTGAATTAAACACAAAAACATTACCATGAAATAAGAAACACATGACACAGTATTTTTGACGTGGAAACCCTGTTAAGGGAGAAAACCACGGGGTGATTAACCCAAAATTATTCTCTGTTAGAAGAATGGGAAATTACAAAATGGCACTTGCCAATTAGGGCTCACTGCCCGAGCACACTGCTCACAAGAGGCCCACTGCCTACAAGAAGACACACTGTCTACAAAGTGATAAGAATCACAGTCTTGAACTGATTGGAAGCATCTGCATATGCTGGAGTTCAGTTCCGGTTAGGCTCAGTACACTGATCTGCTGCACTTCATCTTTCCTCTGTTCTTTATTCTGCTATCCTTTCACATACCGGATCTTTCTTGCTATTTCTGCTCTGTTCTGGACTTATTCGCATATATATTGCTTGATACTCACACTTCACAACTAAATCCATCCTCTATATATATCCGCACAAGTAATTTCATCATCTTTCTAGTCGGCATCCGGAACAGTCTAGTTTCTTACAAACTTTGTTCTGTCGGCTGAATCCTTGCTCACCAAGCAATGCGGATCAAGCATATACTAGTAGATATCATTAATCATGTCGGCCAAACATGATTCATGCCTTCACAACCTTTGTCATCAACAGTAACACATCCGGAAAGTAGTCTGATACTCTGTCAGTCAGTTCTTCCTCTGTTTTCACTGTCTCTCAGGAATCCGGTACTCAACTTATTCATATCTTTTTCTTTGTCCATCACCGGAGGCTAAATCCTTGGAATATACCACTCAGGGTAGTCCTCTTGACTTCCCCAAATCCGCACTGCACCAAGACACTTCCTCTGAGAGATCCGGATCAATCTGTCGGACCTTGCCACATGCTCTGTTCTTGTTCACCGGACCACAACAGTCTTTATTCTGACTTCCGGTAGAGACACATTATGACTTGCGGATATGTGGGATGACCTTTGTTGCCATCAATGACAACAACCATGAATCCATATAGTGTCTCTTGCCAACAATCTCCCCCTTTGGCATTGATGGCAACACTTAGTGAAAAATGACTAAGTGTTTACACTATGCTCCCCCTTTGCTGATGCTCTGTCTTTATATACAATTTCCGGAACTCCCCCTTTGTTGGATTCCTCATTTTTCACTGCTCTTTACTCCCCCTTTGACATCAATGGCAAAGGGTAGGGTCCGCACACCAAAATTTTCAAAAATTTTCTATACATAGCCGCATATTTACATACTCACATATACTGAAGAATGTCTGCAAAGGATGTCTGCAATTGGATCATTTCAGTAGCCCAACTTTGCTTCATTCTATCCAAAATTGAAATGTGACCACTCAACAAAAATGCAAAAGCTTCTGCCCGCTTGAGATCTGTCGGATCTTTTGTTTGGGCGGTGGTCTGAGCATCACTGATGGCCTCATGCATAGTTTCCAACTTAGGGATTATAATCCTTCTAAGTTCTCCCATCCGGTTGGTGATATTCTTCCTTTCCTTCTCAAGATTCTTTATTTCATTCAAGACTGCAATAGTCTGACATTCTTGATTTATTATGGAGGAAGAGAGAGGATCAAAACTTTGAGATAAGCTTTGTAGCTTGTCCTGTTCTTCTTTTATTTTCTTATCAATTGCTGCTGTTGCCTTTGGCCAGGATATACAAAATTTGTAAATGTCACCGCCATCCTTAAGAGCATTCTCTAAGCTCTTTATTCCAATACTCACAATCTTCCTATCTTTAGAGATTAATTCTAATATTTCTGAAAATCTCTTATCCAAAAATTCCTTCCGGACCTTTTCTTCAGCAGATTTTTCTAGAGATTCAAAATGTGTACTAACACTGCTGACTAAGGTTTTGAGATTACCGGAAGAGGAGGCTGTGGGATCCTTTTGAAAGGATGGCATGATCTTTTCTAGCACTCCAGATGCTACCTCCATAAGCTCACAGTCTTCCATGTGAGATTTCAGCAGCTTCTCTTTGACTTTCTCATTTGCAAATGAGGCTATTTTCATTGTTTGCACCGGTGACAAAGAGTCAAAATCTAATGGTCCTTTGAGTAGGTCCGGTTCATCAATTTCTATAGTGGCTTTGCTCAAAAATTGTTGAACAGTTTGTGCAGTGTCTCTTGCCGGAGACAGATGTTTCTTTTCTTCTGCAGTCTGGGAACTGTCAACCTCTTTATCTTTCACCCCTGCTTCCTTCTCCTGTAATTTCTCTTCTTCTTTGGATCCGGAGACTGTAGGGGAAACCGGAGGAGAGATGTTTGTCTGTTCAGGGCCCACTTCTTCCGGAACAGATGGTTCCAAATCCGCAGCTGTTTCTGCACCTAAGTCCTCTACAACAGGAAGATTGAACCTTTTGAAGGCCTTCCGGAGGATCTCTTCTGTCTCTTGGGCCACTTTGTCAGTCTCACCAAGCATGAGTTGATTCATCCTGGCTTTACTTCTGAACTCATCTTTGCAGTCTTTGAAAATAATGTTCATTGTCTTGGGATCAATTTGAGGATATAGCTGAATAGCTATCTGCTCCCGGATCTCAAGATCTTTAGCATGAGCATTATTCTTTCTTATTTCTAATTCCTTTTCTAGGCTTTTAGGAATAAGAGATATGATCTCAATGAAGGCCTTATTGTATATGTTCAGATATTTGACTGTGGCTTCCTGCAGAACCTTTTGGTCAGCCTCATTGTAGTCATCATAAAATTCAGTCATTGGTTGAAGGTTTCCATCTACCGTGACTGACTTGATTACACTCTCTAGAGACAGAGTGGGCTTTTCAACAGATACCTCTGCCATTTCATCCTTGTCTTGGCCTGTGGAGGGTTTACCGGATCCTTTCTTCTTCTGCTTCTTTACTTCTTTTACTCCCTCATCTGACTCTGTTTCCTCTTCATCCTTTTGGCTTTCATAAGCCCTTGTGGCTTTTGTCTTGGATCTTTTACCGGATGCCTGGACTTCCGGTTTTGAACTTTTGGTTGTGGGAGGTGCAGATCTTTTTGATGATCTGGTCCGGGTGGGAGTTTCAACCGGAACACTTTCTTTACTTTTCTCTTCTTCCTCAGCCTTCCTCCTCTTTTCCCGGCTGGCATCAAGTGCCTCTTTTGAGATGCCTAGGCCTTGAGCAATATGCTCAACTTCTTTTCTTACCTTCCTCTTTATCTCCGGTTCCCTGAGTTCTACATGTAACTTTACACTCAGTTCCTCAAAGGTTCCAAACCTTTCTGCCTTAGGATCTTTGGGCTGGCTTAGCATGTGTTGAACATGCAGCTCTACTATCTGTTCATCCACTTCATACCCCATGGGCATGATCCAGACAGTCCTTGGCTCCACTGCCTCCATCAGACACTGATCTGTTTGTACCATGAAGCATACTGTGTCTTTGTACTTTTCAACAAGGGATTGGGGTATTCTTTCTCTTGCATGCATCATGCTTTGGAAGTTCTTGAAGTAACCCCATAGAGCTGTATTTCTTGCTTTTGCATCCCCAAGTCCATGCAAATAGTCTCTGATTTGGATGGCAACCGGTTTGTCATTCTGCCATATCCATCCACTGGATCCGGGAAGCTCATTCATGTAGTAAAAGAAGAGACAAAGGATCAGATTGCCATACTTGAAGGAGTTTTTCTTGTCCTTCTTAATCTTCTGCAGATTTTCAAAGAGTTGGTTTACTAGAAGCTCACACAAGTCATAGTCTGCATTCTCCTTTAACATCTGATAAGCTGTGTAGATTGCAGTTCCCGGTACTGAATTTTCCCTACTGGAGTGATAGATTTTGTAACCAATTATCATAGCTGCAAATTTGACATCCGGTTCAGTGATGTCATCAACTGTCATAGCTCTCTTGTCAAACTTGGATCCGGTTGCATCACTGACTGTCTGATTTTTGACAGATTTGAGAACAGGTAGTCCACCGGATGAGTGCAGACCGGTTACAGCCCTAATTGCATCCTTGGTGATTTTGAAGGGCTTGTTCAACCATAGGAAGTTGTCATGTACTCTACTTAGTACATACCGGACCCATTCATCTTCTTCAAAACAGGGGAAATGAATGCACTGTGCAAAGTGTTTGTCCTGGATGGCTTTATACTGAGGTTTGATCTCAAAGGAGTCATCTATCAATTGTTTGTGATAGATATCCATCAGTTTTGATTCTCCAAAGTCTTCAAGATTCGCATGGATGTAAACTCTAATATCTTCCGTATGCAATACACCATGAGGAACACTAGAGAAGGCTCCTAGTGGATCTACCTCCAATGATTTGTAAGGATGTTTCTTGAATGTGGGGCGAGGTCTATCAGAGATCTTAACTATATTTGGAGTAGCCATTCTTCAAAGATTTGCAGTGAGATAATGAAAAACGGAGAATACCTTATGCGCCTTCGGTTTGCACGGAGTGGTTGGATTGATTTCTTTATGCAATGACTTCGGCAGGAGATCCTTGGTGTGCTTGATGAATCTTGTTGCAGAGCTCCACTTTTCGCTTCTTCTTGAGTGCAGAATGAGCAAATGACTTTTAAGAAATCCCTTAAATTGCTCCGCGAACCCTAATATCTGTCTGCAATAAATGCTTCACCTACATCATTCCGGTTTGCCTTGTCTGGATAGCTTGGAGTATCCCGGATTAGTCCTGATCTGTGGATATCATCCGGATCTTTCAATCATGAATAAATCGAGGTAACATATTACAAGAACATCCCAAACACTCTGTCCAATCCGCAGAACAAGATAGTGCACTTCCGGATCTCTCCGGACCTTTTTGTAATCCTTTGTCATACCGGAGCATCTCCCTGAACAGGTCTTACTTGATCGATCACAGCTTCTTCATAACTCCATGCGGACCTCTGAAAACTTGATTGAAGCATCTCAAGACTCATATCTGCAAACCCTTTAATCCGCATCTTGTGCCACATCCGGCACCACTTGTTTGGCTGGGGGAACAGGATTTTCTTTGAGTCTCCCCCTGAGCCTGAGCTCACTTTTTAATTTCCGGAAGAAATATCAGCACCAGAGTCTGGTGCGGATCCAACCTCTACATTCTCTGAACTTTTCTTCACCCAAATCTTGCTCATCTGATTCCTAACTTCATCCGCATTCATCTTTTGTTTACCCTTGTCTTGATTCTGATTATACACCGGACCTCTTTTGTCCTGATTCTTGTTTCTGCAGACTTTAGCATTATGACCGGACCTATTGCAGATTTGGCAAATAACATTTCTTTGCATATTTGACTGATATCCTCTTGATCTGCATTGATTAGCCATATGACCTACTCTATTGCATGTAAAGCATTTACCTTTGAATGATTTGTTTTCTTGCATAATTCTGCATTCATGGGATTTGTGTCCATACCTTTTGCAGTTGAAGCACTGTCCGGAGAAGGATGAATTAATCTGATTCATTCTCATTCTGCACTGATTAGCTTTGTGACCAAAGTGGTTGCAGCTGTGGCAGTATCCATTGAAGGATGGATATCTTTGAGCATTTGGCTGTCTTACCGGAGGTCTTCTAGGCCTGCTCCTTGGATTTTCTGATCCAAGATTCTTCTGACCGGATCCGGAGCTTTCTCCTTTCTCATATCCCAAACCATACTTGTCATCTGTCCTCTTTTGACTTCCAAGAAGAACTTCAAGTTGAGCAGAACTTATCTTGAATTTCTCTTTATATTCATTTGCTGTTTGAAGGTCTCTTTTGAGAGAGGCAATTTGATCCTCAAGTTTTTCTTCATTATCTTTGGCATCTTCAAGATCAGATTCAAGATGTCTGATAATCCTGTCCATCTGGTGGCATTCTTCTGATTTTTCTTTAAGAGATTGTCTTAGATTGTCTTCAGCCTTTCTTTTTTCTTCAATCTCTTGAGTAAACTTTATAGTTCCTGATTCCATTTCATGTCTTAACATAATGACTTCTTTTGATAATTTTTCACATAACTTGGTTTGCTCAGTCAATTCTTCATTTGTATTGCTTTCTTCACTTTGTCTTGCCAACTGTTGGAGCAGCTCCTTTCTCTTTTTCATAGAGAGACTTAATTTGTCTTTTAATTCTCTCATGAATTCATCAGCCTGTTTGAGTCTTTCTTTTAATTCATTGACTTCAGAATTTGACTGTTCAAGATCCTCAAGGGCAGTCTTGAGTTGCTCCCTTAAACCATATGCATCCATTTGAGTTCCCAGATCTTCCTCAAGCTGTTAGGCTCTATTAGGAGGAACTTAGCTCTGATACCAATTGTTGATAACTGAGAGGGGGGGGGGTGAATCAGTTATCCTAATTATTTCCCTTTTTGAACTTTCTTATTAATTAATGCAGCATTGAATTAAACACAAAAACATTACCATGAAATAAGAAACACATGACACAGTATTTTTGACGTGGAAACCCTGTTAAGGGAGAAAACCACGGGGTGATTAACCCAAAATTATTCTCTGTTAGAAGAATGGGAAATTACAAAATGGCACTTGCCAATTAGGGCTCACTGCCCAAGCACACTGCTCACAAGAGGCCCACTGCCTACAAGAAGACACACTGTCTACAAAGTGATAAGAATCACAGTCTTGAACTGATTGGAAGCATCTGCATATGCTGGAGTTCAGTTCCGGTTAGGCTCAGTACACTGATCTGCTGCACTTCATCTTTCCTCTGTTCTTTATTCTGCTATCCTTTCACATACCGGATCTTTCTTGCTATTTCTGCTCTGTTCTGGACTTATTCGCATATATATTGCTTGATACTCACACTTCACAATTAAATCCATCCTCTATATATATCCGCACAAGTAATTTCATCATCTTTCTAGTCGGCATCCGGAACAGTCTAGTTTCTTACAAACTTTGTTCTGTCGGCTGAATCCTTGCTCACCAAGCAATGCGGATCAAGCATATACTAGTAGATATCATTAATCATGTCGGCCAAACATGATTCATGCCTTCACAACCTTTGTCATCAACAGTAACACATCCGGAAAGTAGTCTGATACTCTGTCAGTCAGTTCTTCCTCTGTTTTCACTGTCTCTCAGGAATCCGGTACTCAACTTATTCATATCTTTTTCTTTGTCCATCACCGGAGGCTAAATCCTTGGAATATACCACTCAGGGTAGTCCTCTTGACTTCCCCAAATCCGCACTGCACCAAGACACTTCCTCTGAGAGATCCGGATCAATCTGTCGCACCTTGCCACATGCTCTGTTCTTGTTCACCGGACCACAACAGTCTTTATTCTGACTTCCGGTAGAGACACATTATAACTTGCGGATATGTGGGATGACCTTTGTTGCCATCAATGACAACAACCATGAATCCATATAGTGTCTCTTGCCAACACTTTTATCATTTTCAATATTTGGTTCAAGCTCCAACTATGGCTGTTGCTCCTCATGATCGTCAACATCGTCCGAGATATTGTCTTCTGCAGACTCATTCTCATCCTCAGGATAGACTTCTATGAGATGAACTTTGCCCTTTCCTAAGCATTTGTGTCCTGGTTCCCATGGCTCTTTACAAGAGAAGCAAAGCTTCTTCCTCCTCATCTCATTCTTTGTTTCTTGATCCATCCTAGGAGCTTGATACTTTTGTTGATTAAACCCTTTCTGATTTGAACTAGAGCCCTTAAAAAATTTCTTTTGTGGTTGATGTGATGAAGGTGTAGTATCGAGATCTAGTGCAAGTTCAATAGCATCATCAAGTGTACTAGGCTTGAGAGCCTTTACCAATCCCTTCAATTTATCATTCAAACCTTCCACAAACAACATTACCACCCTTCTCTCTGTCATATCCGGAACCATTACTGCAATCTTCTGAAATTCATTGATGTAGGAATCTACTTTACCAACTTGCTTCAACTGTGCTAAATCTCTGTAATAGACTTCTACATCCTTCCTGTCGAACCTAGTAATGAGCTTTTGCGTGAACTCATCATAAGAGGTGATCATTGCATGTCTTTGTGAAATGAGTCCATGGTGCCACCAATCATATGCTATCCCTTCAAGGTGCATAGTAGCCAACTGTATAGCCTTTTGTTCATCCATGGGTTTGAGTGTGAGGAATGTGTCAAGTTTGTGAACCCATGCTCTTGCACTCATAGTTCCACTTCCATCAAAGTTGGGTATGGGTATCTTGTTTAGTGCATCTTGATATTCCCTGTTTTGTTTTGTTGGCCCTCGGGGTCTTTGTCCTCCCTTTGATCTCTTCTTGTTCCTCTCGTTCATGTACTGAGTGAGGTCCATGTTCCTTCCGACTACGTTAGGAAGTGCTTCATAATCTTGACATATAGTGGTCAATTCATCGTCAAGAGGTTGTTCCTCTTCAATTTCCACAACTACTTACTCTTCACTAGGAAGGAATTTAGGCCGGAAAGGCCAATCTGCTAAAGAAACATGTGCTCTTCCACCACGAGGTGTGCCTATCACGCTGCTATCTCTTGCTAGTGATCCATTCATTTTCAAGTTACTCAAGGTCTGAGTCATTATTTGTACCAAGTGGTTTTGAGTATTCATCAATTGTTCCAAACTCCCGTGTGTTATTTGTTGCCCTTCCAAATACTCATTTCCATCATTCCTAGGTGGGTTTCTAGCTCTTCTGTTTCGATCCATTCGTGCAAAAGGATAGTTCTCTACTTCCTATCCACTTCTTCTGTAGGTGTAACCGTGTGGAGTCAGCATAACAATCAAACTCTGACTAGGTCAATCTCTCTCATAACACCTGGATAAGAATTGAGTTAAATCGCAACCCAATGTAGGTGGATATAACTACAAACTTATGCATGAAATGCTATTGGAATAAGACTTGACTTTCATCAATCCAATTGTACCCTGCAGGCTGGCAGGATCTCTCGCTATAATACCACTGTCATGTCCCGTTCTAGGTTTTGAAGGCAATTTTTGAATCTTGCAAATTTTTTTCAAATAAACCCTAGGACTGAAAATTGATTTCTATTTGCAAATATACAATATATAGCTATGCCAAAACATATGAATTACAAGATACAATTGAAACAAGATGATGGCAGCCTTCAATTACAACATAAGTGTGCACATTACAAAGATAGCAATTGACTGAGAGATGAAATCAGATCTCACCGTGACAAATCAGACTAGCAGTTCTTTCAATTACAATATCAAATCGTGGCTCTTATGACAGCTGATTACAAACAAGACTGCTGTGACAAATCCAAAATGAATGTGCAATGTCTACATACCAATTCAAGGCAAGATTACAATGCAAAATCAGAGATCCAAGATTGCTGTAGCTGTTCGATCTTCCTGTAGGACGGATATGCAGACTTATTGTCCTCCAAATGATGGTTCCTTCCCTCTAAACGGCCACAAATAGCTGCTACAGGCATGCCTTCCAAATCAATGCTGTCACTGCCTTAAAGAATGCAGATCGCTGATTATATGAGAGGAGGTGATCGCTGATCTAGGAAGTTATAATCTGCAACAGTCCATCTGGTGAGTATGATGGTGCCACACACAGCAAACAATGCAATCGATTCCAATTTAGTGATTTGCTGCTCCTTGGTGCAGTCCGCCACACCTTGAATCAAGTCGCCTTAGCAATCTCTGCAAATTGGTTCCTCAATATCTTCAACCATGCATGTTCAATCTTCAAATCGAACTCTAAGGTCCCTGACCCAATATCTAGCGATGGATCTATGAAGCTTCAACAATGTAGCACAATTGTGAATCCTGTATGAATCCGCCTCCAAGTTTGATTGGGTTTTCGTCCAACACACAACTCCACAAGGGTTTTCGTCCTTGTAAGAACAAGCAAAGCAAATACCAAACATGAATGTGAAATTTTGCAAAAGATTCATGATGCGCAAATGAGCCCCTTCATGCTTGATTTATACTTCGATCTTTCGATGAAGCCGACAATTCAAATTAAAGATTTGAATTTTCAATTCCCTCCTTTTGAATTTGAAATCTTTACTTCTCCAATGCGATGCACAAGATCCAATGCCTTTGTTTTATTATTGTATTTGAATTTTTACTTCTCCAATGTATGAGCGCCACATTTCAAGGAGTCAATATTTTATTATTTTTTCAGACCCCAAGACGAGCGCCACCTTCAATTTCAATTATTTTATTGTTTTGGCACATTCTCCAATGTGAGCACTCACTAGGCAAGGCCTATTTAAATATTATTTTTTTGAATATTCCAATCCTCCAAGTTGAGCATTCGAAGAATATTATTTTATTTTATTTTATTTTTCCACAAGTGCTCATATTAAATAATATTATTTAATTTATTTTTTTATTATTTCTTCCTTGGTGCCAAAATTAAATAATAATAAAATATTATTATTTAATTGTCTTCATTTTGATAATTAATGCAAAGTGCATTAATTCATTTCCCATCTTCGCCAGAATATTCCCTTGTTTTGATGAACTAGCCTATGGGAACATGGATAGGCTAATTCCATTTTCCATTTGGTGATCATGCCGGAAATGGGGACATGACACTACATGGAGGTATTGTTGACAGTCTATGCCCTACCATGCTACTCAGCACCATCCCCTTCTATGACTGAGTTGAGTGAATAAACTGAGTTATCTGCATAGTAATAAATAGATGATCTTTCTATATGAATATTGTTTATGAATTTGAATGCAGGGAAAATCTTATCTAACACTAATATGTCAAGAGGTATGTTTGTATATCTATATTTTGTATATGTGTTTCCTATGTCATGATTGTAGAGTTAGAGCACAAGAATTATGCAGTTTGAAGATAGTCCAAATGGTAATTCTGAAACCCTAACCTTAACTTGTGGCATTTGAATTTTCTAGGGAATATTAGGTAAGGGACATTACAATTGGTATCAGAGCATCCTTCCTGCCATCCTGTGAATGATAGTTGATGCAATGTATATTCAAGTGTATACTTCATGACTGATGTGTATTCAAGTGCATACTTCATGATTGATGTGTATTCAAGTGCATACTTCATGACTGATGTGTATACTTCATAACTGACGTGTATTCAAGTGTATACTTCATGACTGACGTGTATTCAAGTGTACACTTCATGATTGACGTGTATTCAAGTGTATACTTCATGACTTACATGTATTACGTGTATGCTTCATGCTTCTTTGTGTATCACGTGTATGCTTCATACTTCTTGTATTACACGTACTTATGCATATGCCTCGTGTATTACATGTATGCTTCATGCTTCTTGTATTACATGTACATATGCATTAGGTGTATGCTTCATGCTTCTTGTATTACATGTACTTATGCGTATACTTCATGTATTATGTGTATGCTTCATGCTTCTTGTATTACATGTACTTATGCATTACGTGTATGCTTCATGCTTCTTGTATTACATGTACTTATGCGTATACTTTGTGTATTAGTGTATACTTCATGCTCCTTGTATTACATGTACTTATGTGTATACTTCGTGTATTACGTGTATGCTTCATGCTTCTTGTATTACATGTACTTATGCATATACTTCGTATATTACGTGTACGTTTCATGCTCCATGTACTATGTGTATTTATATGTATACTTCGTATGCTTCATGCTCTGTGTATTATATGTATACTTTGTGTCTTACGTATCACGTGTGTATGCTTCATACTTCACATGTATTTATGTTGATTATTTAAAGTGATATGTCTTGGATTAGGAAGGTTGACAAGAAACTTCGTTCGGAATGTTAGTATGCAAATACAACCAAATTCTATAGGTATGTGATTCCAAACAAGAGCAGCAGTATATGATCATCAAAAAAATTCTGACAGACTATTTAAAAACTCCATGGTTAGGCGCAGTGTCATTCTGACATTTACTATCCTTTACCCTTTTTGTTGCACCCATTTCTATGCGTAAGTGGGTGATAGTCTAAAACTATACAATGTAGAAAAAGGAATTGATTTTCTTTCCGAAGACATCTACTTTCCTAAAGGTTGCATGCTAATGGTGTCTTTATGATCATTAATATTGTTGTCATAAGAGATGTTGCTGGTCACTCTCCAATCTCATTGACTCTTTAAAACCTTTGAGTACATAGTATAGATATCGGAATATTTATGGAGATATGGCAATCATAAAGCTTTTAGCAAAGAATCATATATATTATATACATAGTACTGAGCAATCTCTAGAACAACTTATAGTTACCAATAAGTCGCCATGGAAAGTGCAAGCATATGACAAGACAAAATCATACGTAGTACATAACATTGGCAAAACATTTCAGATGCATTAAGGGCAAGCTGTGTACTACATTGTAGTCCATGGTGCCATATGTAAAACTCAAAACTCTACATAAAATAGACAAGGAGGACATATGGATAAGTAGGCAAATAAGCAAAACAATAAACAGTAAATAAATTTTTGAGATGTGTGGGCGATAAACTCGGCGCCACCAGCCCCATAAAATTGATCACAAAGCATCTCTCTCAAGAGATTGGGAAAGCCATCTAGCTAAATGTAAGTGTCAAACAAATCTTCTGAATGGGCTAGCACCACCTATAATTCTACCTCAACTGTGTGCAGAATGGTCTATGACCAGCAAAGAGAATTTTTTTGACAAGATGTAAGCTTTGATTCAAGATGATGAACTTTGAATACCCTCTTCTGAGGAATGTACTTTGTCTGGTCTAGGGTAACCAGAGGATTCCATAAACCTAAGACAAGGTAAGTGAAAAATTAGTACAAGAATTTTCAATTTTGTACATATAAGTAACAAGATCTTAAGGAAAATAAGGAAATCCCGAGTTTTATTATTATGCTTGAAATTGCATAATATGGGTTTTGAGAAGGTAGTGTACCCCCATAGAATGGTTTCAATTAATGTAGTATTAAAATATATTCTACATCTGATACACTTATATTGTGACTCAGAATGATCAGAGTTAAATCATTTGTTTTAATTCAAGTCGGTATCATAATAATACAACCGATATTGGGGCAAGTTGGCATTAAAGCATGATTCACAAACCTGAGAAAATTGAATTGTTCAATTAGAGATATGAAGCAAAGATTCAGTTGGTGGAGAGAATATTTTATTTAGTAGAACCCTAAGTAATTTTACAAATAAATTAAATTAGGTTCTCAAGAATAATAATGCAAAAAAGGATGAAGCCCCAAAAACAAAAAAATGTGACCTTTCAAATAAAATATAAAAGGCGAATCCTTTCCTTGTGACGAAACCGTCAATAGGAAATAAATCTAATAATCAATTCAAAGGTAAAGTAGTATTCTCGAAAAAGGCAGCCAAGAAGAGTAGTGACTCCTTCAAGAAATAGATATAAAGGATAAAACAATTCATTAGCAATCATCACTTATCTAGTCATCAGGAAATCAAGCAATCAAAATATCAAAAGTTCCCAAGGAAGGAACAATCAAACCCTAACCACTCAACATAGTTGGATATAACGATATAATTTGACTTCCAATTCTCAATTGAAAATCTTAGACATAACTAAAGATACAAAGATGAATTAAGATTATCTTTTAGGTACATTGAAGTATCATATTGACCTAGGATGGTCAATCTCTTAAAAGCCAAAACAACATTTTTGAGAGAATGTAATAAAGACAATTCAATTCTTTAGAAACCTACAAATTTGGACTCTTGAAAGATCTTACGAGAAATGTTGGAAATCTATCAAAAGATATATTCATCAAGCTTCATGGAGGAGGAACATCATTAAGGATAAATTGATCTATTCCCTTGGAACAAGATCAAATGTACAATCATATGATCTATCCCACACTCATAGAAACAACGACAATACAAGGATCAAACTTGTAACCTACAAAATTGATCTAGTAAACTTATCTTATGAACCAAATTCACTTCTATATTAGCTCATTTCTTCCAAGAGCCTCCTCACAAATTCTTTCTTGATCAAAGTAACTCCACATTCAAAAAGATCAAGGATGTCAATATTAGGCATGTAGGTACTTGTTGATGATTGTTTTTAGACAATACAACAATAGAGTAAAACACTAAGTATCCAACTCTCTCTTGAATAAAGCTCTTCAAAGGCTAATCGATGTGATCCAGTGAAGTAACTCTAAGGTTCCTTTTCTTATGATTTATAGTGGATGAACTCAGTGATTACATGTGATCTTGCTGGTAATCACAAAGGGACTTATGTTGGATTCTTCTTCTTTCATTCAGTTTATTTCTCCCTTGAGTGTGGATGAAGTATGTACAATGCATCAATGATAAAAAAGGGAAAAAAGATAGGGTTTAGGGAGCTAATCTAAGGTCAATGAAGCAATGACGATGCATGAATAGACAAACTCCTTAATCAACCTAACTCCACTTCGCCAAGGATGCCTACAACTACATGAAGTTGGTGCAATCTCCTACGGTAAACGAATGGTTTTCAAATCATGAAGGCTTATATAAGCACCCATTGAACGGCGTAGCTCAAACAAGCATCCACAATCGAACTTAAGCAAATGAAGCTCAGACTAGCTTTACACAACACTTCACCAGCGATGAATGTTAAAAGCATGAGCTAGGAGTTGATCAAATATTCAATACATACATACATAACATCAATGAGCTTCTAATCTATTTCTAATCTAATTTGAAACGTCTCTTCATTTCATCAAAGTACAAAAAACCATGTCATTCCACAAGACAACACTTAACACCAAATGAATTCCAATGTCTTTGCATTGATCTTGAGAAATATGTACAACAACTTCAAGTCCTCTCAGAGAATTTCGAGAGTCTCTTCTACTCTACTCTAATTTCTCCTATCACTAACTACTATCTAATGATCTATATCTCTAATCTAATCATTTACAAATGAGGCAACAAGGCCTTTATATAGAAGTCCAGATTACAATGAATGGCCTAGATCAATCCAGATAGCCAACGGCTCAGATCATGCCACCTCAACAGGTAGTTACAACTTGCTATTTTTAGTACATGAGAGAGGCAATGAAGGCACATTTTCCAAGAAGATAGGGATAAGATGGAATCTTTTAGAGCATCTTCCACATGGACGTCCTCTCTGTCTTCTTGCTTGTCGAATGATGTGGCAAACTATGATTGGCTTGATGATGATGTGCATGCCACGTAGGTGCCATCTTAGCAACTCTTATGGATTCCAACTGTTTATTCAATTTGTTTTGTGGGCATATTCCCAATTTGTATCCTCTGTATGATGTCTTTGATGTGATTGTTTGAATGCACTTGTACATTTAGGAATGCTTGGGAATGTATCTTGTTGATCTCGCCTTGTTCATTGACTTGTAAACTGGATGTGTGTGATAGATGTTGCTTCATTTGACTAACACTGTGATTCTTCCTCTTCTTGTAGGATACATGATGATCTTCTTTGGATGCATCTTCTTCTTGAAGAGTAATGTAGTAGATGATGATGATACTTGATTCATGATATAGAGTAGATGATCTCTCTTGGACTTGAAGATTCAGGAGGAACTTGAAGTTGAATGGATGAATGCCTTGGAATGTTTGATGATGAAGTGTTCCAACTTGATGATCTTAACATGATGCCATTGATAAGGATGAAGATGAAGAATGTCGGTATGTTGGACTTGATGTGATCACTTGGAGCAGCTATCTTCTATCTTCACTTCATTCCTAGCATGAAGGTGACTCCGGGCGCTAGCTCCTCTTCTTAGCATCATCCCTCGCTTGAAGATGACTCTAATGACTTAGCTCCTAGGATGACTTCTTAGCTCCTGCAACACAAACAAGGAAGCAACATCAATCCTTTGACTTTATAACATAATTTCATAACACATAAGAATCATTTGCTTAAGCTTTAGAGAAGATCAAAACATGAAAGCAATCATAACATTCAAACCAAGCATCACATTGAAAGTAGCGCATTGGATGGAGGTTTTGAATCTTCCTTTAAACTCTTGAACTCCTCCTTCTTGGCGCAATAGATAAGAATTTGGTCTCTTCATAGAAACTTCACTTCAAAATATAGTTACCCTTCCCTTGATGAAGGCGCATCACATGTGGCGCAATGGATGAGGAACTTGATCTTTGATTAGATGCTCTTGCAATCATCCTCCTCTAATTGTGGCGCACTGGTTGAGGATTTTAATTTCTGGTTGATCAATCACTTGAAACTTGAAACTCATATCATCTTGAAATGGTGCCTAGGCTTACCACTTTGTCTTTCACTTGAAGGATGCACTTGATAAACATTCCACCCAAGGTGCATCAGATCAGACGCAATGGATGAGGAACTTGATCTTTGAAGTTTCATCTTATGTAAACTACATTAGCCTTCTTGATCTAGGCGCAGCAGATAAGCATTTTGAATCTTCTTGAAATTTGTCTAAAATTTGCAATCTATACTACTTCCTTCAAGTGCATTGGATAAGGATCTTGGACTTCTCTTAAATTTGCATCTTAAAACTTATTGCTGATTCCTAGATGAGGGCACATTTGGTTGAGGCGCAGCAGATCAGCATGTTGGATCTTCTTGAAATGTGCCAAAAACTGAACTTAAACCTCTTTTAAAGATGGCACAATGGATGGGTCGCATTAGTTGCATGTTTTGATTGCTTCTTAATCTTGCAACTTCAAGACAAACCTCTCTTCTCCATGGTGCATTAGATCAGAATTTTAGTCTTTTCTTGAAACTTGTCTTTAAAGGTTTGGCGCAGCAGATGGACATTTTGAATCTTCTCACTCTTGGCACAGCAAATGGCAATTTCAATCTCCCTTTAACATTCACTAAGGTGGCGCATTGGATCAAGCACTTTAGATGGGGGTTTGGATCTCTTTGTTCTTGTCTAAACTTCATTAGAATTTATGCAAATTGGCGCATGGGATAGGGCGCAATAGATAAGGATTTTGAATCCTCTGGAAATGACATTCAAGGCTTTGCTTAAACCCTCTTACATGTGGCGCAGCAGTTGAGGCACATTGGTTAAGGATTTAAGATCCTCTTGAAAGTTGCAACTCCATCATCAAAATGAACTTCCTCACCTTGGTCGCATTGGATCATGATTTTAATCTCTTCTTCAAATTACACTTAAAACTTTACTCCAACCTTGGTGCAATGGATGGGTCGCATTGGATCCACATTTTGATCTCTGGTTGAAAGAGGCACATTTCATCAAGATTTTGCGCTCACCTCATGTCTTGGCGCATTGGTTCAAGATTTTGAATCCTCTAGAGTACTTATCCATTTTTCTTATACTTTAAATATTTTTCAATATACCTTTTAGGATGTTTGAGATAGGTCTCGAATCCACCGGATTTAACATGTAGATTATAGAATTTGGAGGATCCACCAGATTTTAGACTTAGTCAATTTTTCAGGATTTTCAGGATATCAGGATACCAGACTTAGTCATTTTCAAGATCTCAAACATGCATCAGGATTGGTCTCAGAAGGAAAGCAAAAGACTCTTGAATTAGAAACTAGACTGAGAACTCAAACAACTACTGACTTCATCATGCAATGAACCTAAGACATCATCAAAAACTTAATGCAAAGCATCAGAGTTCAAAAAAGGGGGTCCCCATTTGCAATGGGGCGATGTGTGATTAGGTCACAACAGTACTTTAGATAAATTTGATAAAATCAAGTTACAACAAAATTGTTACATAAGCCTATGCTAAGTTATATTATTGGCCTACAACCCACAAATCCCAGGATCATTTTTACCTCCTAAACTCTGGGAAAGATTAAGACTGTTGAACTAGATGGAATAAAACAATACTTTTCTTAGGTATGAAAATCATCCTAGTATTAACATGGGAATATGTCAAAACTTTACAAGAGAAGTGACAACCTCCCATCGATATGGAAATTGGATATTAGTGTCAATCTATAAATTCAAATTCTAGGAAGTGTTCATGAGTGATAATTGTCTACTATGGAGTCTAAGACTTTGATACATCCAATAATTTATACTTGAGGATTATCTAGGGAATATATACTCAGAAGGTTATAATATGTTATTAATGAGTAGAAAAATGTTTGGACTAAGTGTTACAAACACCTATAAGAAATTTTTGATTACACCCTCACTCGTGTCTCAAGCTCTGTTTGAATGATTAAGTAAAATAAAGTATACTTACTCCCAGTTGATGGTATAGGAAAAAAGGTACAAACCGTAGTAAAGGATCTTGTTATTCACAACACTCTCGACGAAAACAAGGGTAATAAAGAATTTGTATCAATGCCTAGGATCCTTGGGGTGATGAAATGAGAGAAAACTTGTCTTAAATAAAAAAATTCTTGCCAATTTCCAACTCTTGGTTTTGTGGTTACAAGTTATTGAAGTACATGAGCCAGAAGAATTGTCCTCATACTTTGGAGGATAGTATTGACCTTATTAGTAGTCAAGTTGAGGCAAGTATACTAACAGCTATTCTTCAGAAGACATAGAGTCAAACGTAACCAAAACAATCGTCACTTGGTTTAAAATTTCCAAAGCATCACAATAAAAGTTAAATTTACAATGTTGATTTAGAATCTGGGTAATTTCAAGAGTTTTTTGCTTGTGATTGCTCGAGGACAAGCAATCTTGGGCAGGGTGGACTGTCATGCCCTTGAAATAGAACAAATAATAAAGTAAAATTACTAAGAAGGTCGACACTCATATTTAAAGTCAAAGTTTAAATTCATACTTAACTAAAGATGGCCGACTACATAAGATTAAATAAGATGAGGACAATTACATAAAAGGTGGCTAATTACATAAATTAACAAGGATGCGTTAAAAAGGAAGCACTTATACTTATAAGAGAAGTGGTTATGATAAAGGGGCGTACTTTAATGAGTCACCTCCCTTGAATAGACAAGGCCGACTTGTAGGAGATCATGGCTCTTGAATAAACGCCTCTCTCTTGGGCATTGGATGAAGGATATAAAAGGAAACATGATTGACATCAATTGGAGGAGGAGGATTATGGATTATAACAGCAGCAGAGATATAGAATAGAATATAAAATAAAAAGGGAAAACTAATAAAAGAATATATCTATAGAATAAATATATACAGATATATAGTTGCAGTATATTAATAGGTATATATCATGACAGCATAAGATACTCAGAAATATACATATAATAGAATATAATGAGGATATTCGATTCATCAGATCTACAAGCGATATAGCATAAAGAATAATATTCATTAATTGAAGAGCAGATGTTGGATCTGCAGAAGATTATATAAATATATAGTCATATAGACTTCTAAGACATCAAAGGATATAGTGCTAAACATTATTTAACAGGTCAGATTAGTGACTATTGACTGATATATGTGTGTGTGTGTGTGTGTGTGTGTGTGTGTGTGTGATAAGACTCACCAGTCCTAGAAGAATGGTGGGGGGATTATGTGGAGGCAACCCTACCATGCCCCCCTAAGGGCCTGTTTGGAGGAAGGACTGATCAACACCCCTGCCATACCTCCCTAAGGGGACTTTATGGAGGCCTTGTTGACAGCCTATATCCTGCCAAGCCCCCCAGGGCCTGTTTGGAGGGAGAACTGAGTAACACCTTGCCATGCCTCCCTGAGGGGCCTGCATGGAGGTATTGTTGACAGTCTATGCCTTGCCATGCTGCTTAGCACCATCCCCTTCTATGACTGAGTTGAGTGAATAAACTGAGTTATCTGCAGAGTAATAAATAGATGATCTTTCTATATGAATATTGTTTATGAATTTGAATGAGGCAAAATCTAATCTAACACTAATATGTCAAGAGGTATGTTTGTATATCTATATTTTGTATATGTGTTTACTATGTCATGATTGCAGATTTAGAGCACAAGAATTATGAAGTTTGAAGATAGTCCAAATGGGAATTCTGAAACCCTAACCTTAACTTGTGGCATTTGAATTTTCTATGGCAAATTAGGTAAGTGACATTACACTGTTGGTAAGGCAAATCCAGTGCTAGAACAACAACCCCAGGCTAGTCAACAATTAAAAGTTGACACTGTGGTTACGAAGGTATCCCAGAAGGTTAGTCAGATCCCTTTCAGTATAGTTGATTAGATGAAAAGGACTAACCTGAATGTCACTATGTGGGATGTCCTGTTAATCCCAGCTCAAAGGGATTTACTTCAAGAAACCCTAACAAGCTTCAGTCAGCTCGCCAAAGAGACAACAAAAGAAAAAGCAGCCACTCCAGCAAGCTTGTGCCAACCAAAAGAGGAGGCAAGTACAAGTAAGAGTAGCAAGCCCCCTCCTTTCTATGTTTCCCTAATCATTGGTGACAAATTGTTGCATAAATGCATGATTGATTCTAGGGCAGGTACTTCTATTATGCCTAAAAACATAGCTGATCAATTAGGCATAGTATATGAACCTGTGAGTAAAGGGGTAGTGCAACTAGATGGTACTGTTGTTAAGACAATAGGTGTTGTTAAAGATCTTAAGCTTACCCTACATGCATGCCCTGGCTGCGTTTTACAAGACATTTTAGTCATTGATCTCCCTGCATACTTTGGCATATGTTTTTCTAGAGATTTGACTGCTAAAATAGGTGGATACCTATCCTCTGATTAGTCCCACATGTTGTTTAGAACAAGGTATGGCACTAAGGTGACCATTAAGGCTAAGCCTATTGCTAATGATCATGTAGAGCCTTATTCCTCTAACCCTACCAACATGAACTGCACAATCCATGATTTAGAGGAGGATGACAACAACATGCATGAGTTTGCCACGCCCGTGGAAGAAATTCCTGATAAACTACTTGATGAATGGGCAAATTGTTTTCAATTTGATACTCCTGATCATATAGAAGACATAGGGTTGGGTACATACTATATCCATGATGAAGATGCCTCCATCCCTAATCTTGTGAAGTCAAAAGAAGATTCAAGTGGGATATGGCAGATGTATTTTGATGGCTCTAGAAGCAAAAATGGAGCATGAGCTGGTGTAGTGCTAGTTTCCCCCCAAAAGGAGAGTTATTTCTTTGCTTTCAGATTTCAATTCAGCTGCACCAACAATGTGGCCGAATATGAGGCCTTGATTCTATTGTTATATGGAGTCTAATCAGACTCGAAGGTTAAATTTTCCCCACTTTTATCAGCACGGTTTCCCCTTGAATTATTTAACGGGGAGTGCAGGGGGGGCAGAGCCCCTCCTGCGGGGCCCGGGGGCGGAGCCCATGGTGGGGGTTTGGGGGCAACGCCCCCAGCGGGGGGCTGCTGAGGGCAGCGCCCCCGAAGCAAAAATTGCCTATTATTTTATAAAGGTGTCGGGAGTTATTCTTCTATTGGCCGACATAAAAAAACTCCTATTTTTGAAGGCTTGATAAAAGCGGCTAAGGGTTAGGGTTTTCGTTGATATTGTATTGTAGCATTTTGTAGCGGTATTGAGTTGCAAGGATTACTAGTTGTAATCGGTTTGATTTACTGGATAATAATATTGGACTCTCTGTTGGTGGATGTAGCCTGGGTTTGGGTGAACCACGTTAAAACTTGTCTCTTGCTGTTATTATTTCTATGTATTTCCATTCCTCTATTTAATCTTTATTTGCATTTAATTGATATCTTCTGCGGGCTAACCCTAACAGATTCAAGGCATGCAATTGGCACATAAGAGAGAAATAAATTTTTTACAAGTGTTTGGTGACAGTGAGTTGGTTGTTCACCAAATCAGGACACAAAGTGCTTCAAGGAATGATTTTTTGAAGTCATATAAATAGAGAGTCTGGCATCTGATTGAAGACTTTGATGCCTTCAATATCCAGGCAGTGCCTAGAGGAAGAAACAAAGATGCTGACAGGCTGGCTACAATTGGTGCCTAGTTTGACATTCCTAAGAATGTCAAACAAAACTCAGATCAACATGTGAAGATTGTTGTGAGGCCAGCCATCCCAAACAATGTTACAAGCTTGTAGGTATTTGAAGATGATCAACAGATTGTTAATTTATTGCAAGAAGAGGCAGAGTTTGTTGCTAGTAATCAGTCAAAATTGCAAGAGCAGTATGGTGATCAAGTGATCCAGCTGAAGACCAACAAACTGCCCAAGGGATTAATCACTCTAGAAAACATCTTTGGTGCTGATGATCAACCCAAAAAGGAGAAAATGAACATGACAATCAAAAAAGAAGACTATGAAGAGGTGGAAATTGCACAAGGCAAATTTCTAAAACATGGTAAGGTATGTGATCAAGCTGAAAGACAAGGTTTTGTTGAGCTTTGTAATGAGTTTAAAGATTTAATTGCTTGCGATTATAGGGATTTAAAATGTTTTGACCCTGGTTTAATTCAACATACCATTGATTTAGATCCCAATGCAAAACTTGTCCGCCAAAAGAAAAGGCCAGTCAATCTCAAAATTGAGCCATTGATGAGGAAAGAGTCGTCCAAGCTCATAGAGGCCAAAATTGTCTATCCAATCAAACATTCCTCTTGTGTAGCTAACCTTGTTCTAGTTAGGAAGAAGAATGGGTTAATTAGACTATGTGTAGACTTTAGAGACCTAAACAAGGCCTCCCTTAAGACCACTATCCACTCCCTTCAATGGAACAGATCTTACAAATAGTAGTTGGAGTTGAAAGGTTTTCACTCCTAGATGGCTACTCAGGGTATAACTAGATTCTTGTAAAAGAATCAGATCAGTATAAAATGGCTTTACCACCAAATGGGGTACCTTGGCTTATCAAAAAATGCCTTTTGGATTGACTAATGTTGGGGCAACCTTCCAAAGAGCAATGGATTTGGCCTTCAAAGGCCTAATCAATGATATTATCTTAGTATATCTTGATGATTTGACTGTGTACTCTAAGCATGTTGTTGACCATTTAGATCATTTGAGAAAAGTCTTTGAAAGATGCAGAGAATATGGCAAATCATTGAATCCAAAGAAGCGTGTATTCGCTGTCCCGAAAGGCAAATTGTTGGGACATGTAGTTTCAAGGGAAGGACTTGCCATTGATCCAGAAAGAACAAGTGCAATCCTGTCCCTTCCCCTTCCCAGTCACAAGAAAGGCCTGCAAAGCTTCTTGGGCAAGATCAATTTCATGAGGAGGGTCATACCTAATTTTGCTTCAATAGCAAAACCTCTCACCTCCATGCTTAAGAAAAATGATGCTTTCACATGGTCAAAAGAAGGCAGGGACAGTTTTGAAGCTGTCAAACAGGGAATTGCACAAGCTCCCACGCTGGTAAACCCTAACTACGAAAATGATTTTATCCTTTATGCTTTTGGAGGCAAGGAGGGTATATCAGTAGTTTAGACGCAGCAAAATTTAGAAAAATTGAAGCAACCAATTGCTTTCTTCAGCCAGCCCCTCAAAGAATATGAGCTTAATTATAATTTTGTTGAGAAACAGGTGTTTGTTGTGGTGAAAGCACTCAAAAAGTTCAAGCACATGCTTTCAAACAGAAAGATACAACTAATGGTGAACCATCTTGGCATAAAAGAGTTTCTTTTGAGCAGAGATGTCAGCGAGAAGAGAGCTGGGTGGATCACAAAGGTCATGGAATATGACGTGAATATCAACATCACAAAGCTGGTAAGAGGCAAAGGACTACGTGAGCAAATGGTAGTAGACATTGGAGTTGGAAATGACATGGTGTATACCCTTGAACGAGTCCAGCTGATTGAGTTTCATGCTCCAACTGACTGGTATCACGACATGGCTACCTTTCTACAGTCGGATAGATGCCCAAACGGACTGGATCAAGCCAAAAGGAGGTATTTCAGACTCCAAGCCATCCCCTATGTTCTTGTTGATGGTGTCTTGTTTAGGAAAGACATCAATGGAGTTCTTCTTAGATACATTGCGCAAAATCAAACCTCAAGGGTGTTAGGAGAGTTTCATAATGGCCCTGTTGGTGGCCATTTTTCACCAAGAACGACTGTTGTTAAAATCATGAGGGTTGGTTATTATTGGCCCAATTTGTACAAAGATGCCCATAGATGGGTAAGAGGCTACAAGGAATGTGCCTTATTTGTAGGAAAATAGAGGTTGGTAGCCCTTCCTCTCCATCCTATCCAGACTGATTAGCCATTTGCCCAATGGGGTTTAGACTTCATTGGAATGATCAATCCACCTTCTAGTGCTGGCCACAAGTGGATTTTAACAGCCATTGATTATTTCACAAGGTGGACAAAAGCAGTTTCTTTGAAGGATGCCACAGAGGCCTCCATCCTGGATTTCCTTGAGGGTATAGTTACCAGGTTTGGTGTTCCATTCACCATTATTTCTGACAATGCCAAGGCCTTTGTGGGTCTTAAGGTTAGTGAGTGGGCATGCAAGCATGGGATCTATTTGAAGACATCTACCAACTACTATCCGCAGGGGAATGGCCTAGCTGAGTTTACCAACAAGAACCTGATCAGAATCATCAAGAGAACAATTGAAGACAATCAAAGGACTTGGCATTCCAAGTTGAAGACAACTCTCTAGGCTGATAGAATCACTCCCAAGAGGGCCATTGGAAATTCACCCTTCATGTTGGTTTATGGAAAGGAAGCAAGACTTCCATTGCCACTAGAATTGCCTTCCCTTGAGCTTGCACAACAGTTGGAACTGCTGGAAAATGATGTCATGACTGTGAGGTTTGCCGAACTGATGGAGCTTGAAGAGAGAAGAAATGCTGCTATGAAGACTCTTGAAAACCACCAAGATCAAGTCCAAGGAACTTTTGACAGAAAATCAACTTGCAGAACATTCAGTGAAGGAGATTTGGTGTTGAAATGGGATAAAGACAGAGCCAAAGCTAGGAGACATTCAAAATTTGATGCCATGTGGAGTGGCCCTAATATCATTACCAGCTGCAAATAGCCAATGCATTTCAATTTTCCAAGCTGAATGGAGAGGTTATGTCGATCCCATCAATGGGATCCATCTCAAACCTTGCTTTTAGTATGGTTGTGAGATTTTGTAAATATCTTAGGTGTGTTTCCTTTCAATAAGTGTTGTTGCACTCTGTTACATCCTCATTAGGAGGATGTTTGCCTTGTTTTGTGTTGGTCTGGCCAACCCCTATTCTTGTTGTTGTGTTCCCTTTTGACTTTGTGCCCAATGGATTGATAAGGCCTCTGGATCCCAGTGTTTTGCAGGCAAACGCCTCTGCATAGTCACCAAAATGTTGTCCTATTTTGCCTTTAGGCCAAATAGCCCAAGGATCCGTAAAATTTCTAAGTGTTTTCCCTTTTGAAGTGCAAGGAAAAAAGCCCTCCAAATGGCTAAGTCCAAAATCCTAAGTGTTTTCCTTGTGTTTTCTACCTTTTCGGAGTTTTGGAGTTCGGCGTTCTCCTCTTCGCTATGCCATTCTTGTCAGCTCCGCACTCTGCTTTGGTTACTTGTAATTCGCCTAAGTGTTTCGGGCGCCAGGGCCGGGAGGTTTATCTTCCTCCTTTTGGAAAGCGGAAGATGGAGGGTCCAATTGCCGAAGCCCGATAAGCTACAATGTTTCTAAGTGTTGCGGGTGATGGCAAGTGGGGTTTTTTTTTTCCTCCTTCCTTTTGGCAGTTGGAAGGCGGGAGGCCCGATCGCAGAAGTCCGCCAAGTTTCTCAATTTGCCTTAGTCTTTTGGACGTTAGCGGTTGGGAGTTTCTTCTCCTTTTCCAAAAGAAGGCAGAAAGCGGAAGGCCCGACGACCGAGGTCCGCTGAGCTCATAAATTTGTCTAAGTGTTGTGGGTCTTGGGGAGTGGGAATTTTCTTCTTCCTCTTTTCTTTTGAAAGACAGAAGCCTGAAGGTCCGAGGCCCAATCCCCGACAAGCTTCATAATTCCTTCTAAGTATTGCAGAGTTGGGGATAGAGCAGTTCTTCTTTTCAAAAGCACGATGCACGGTGAAGACCCGATCTTTGAAGCCCGACGGTTTCCCTATTGTTCCCTTTGGACTTTGGAGATCGGGGTTTCCTTCACCTTTCAAAGGCTCGATCGGAGGAATCCTGATCGATCGGGACCAACCTGTTTCGCTTTCCCAGCTCTTTTTATTGTTCTTGACGCAACGGGACTGCTCAACGACCTTGCTGGCCGTTATTAATGCTTCTGCAGAGCCTGATTGTTTGTGGAAAGTGGATTTCTCACCCCCTATGCCACTGTAGCTCTTTTTGCATTGAATTTATTGTACCCAAGGCATGGGCAAGCACTCTTCTTTAGCGGAATTCTAGGACAGAGTCATGTGGGCACACTCCAAGGACACATAAGTGAAGTTATTGCAACATGGGCGACTGGTTTTCCTTGTTGACCACTCTTTCCCACGACCATGGCTGCTACAGTGTGATCTGAAAAGCTATATATGCATGTATTTGTGATGTATTTTTGTTGGTTGGTCGCTGGGTCCTTATTCAGGTTGAAGTGCTTGATGTTTGATCGTGACTTCATGATATTTCCTAGAACTACATGAATCCAATCGACTGTGTCCTCTTCTGGGCCTCTCTGTCTTCATTCTAGTTCAACTATGAGGGGAAGGTTGTCATTGTATATCGTTTATGATTTGTATTGAGCTCTTCTTCCTTTGTAATGGCTATTTAGCCTTCATGATCAATATAATAGATTGATATTTCACCTCTCTTATACTTTTGTATTGTGTTTACTTGAATTCTGTAGGCTTATTCCGTGGATGATTCGTCCCTCCTGTAGTTACAGTCTTCTACCTCAAACCTTTGTTAAAGGTATAAGTCTGTGTGAATCCATATCAATATTTGAGATCATTGTTGTGTTATGTCAGTCCCAACCGAACACTAAATCTGGTGCATCACCCCTTTTTAATTTTAGTTTCCCTCTCTCCCCTTTTCCTTGTGATCAGTAGCATAGGTTTAGTTGATTTCTCTGAACCCTAAGTTCAGAAAGAGGAAACAACCTTCTTTGGAGGTTTGATCTCATCTGCAAGGTCCCACACCTTGAGATCAGTCCCATTGTGTCATTGGAATGCTTGAATAAGCTTCAAGTAGGGTGCAATTCCATGTGATAATAGTTACAAAGTTGAGAGTTGTGAGTGTTTTGGGTGGTGCTGGATTGGTAATTTCAGTGCTGCAATTCAGACATCAGACCTGCAACAACAAGTACAATAGTCTCAGATTCCTTTTCAGACTTCCTAGAGCTTCTACAAAGGCATCTTTCATGGTATATCAACTCTACTTTCAATTTGGAGTAGTTTATGCTTGATTTCCTTGTTCTACAACAGCGATAACACAATAAAATACTCAGTTTGCAGCTCTTTGATGTTAATGATCATACTAATGTTGATTAAATTGTGTGTTTGTAACCCCAGATGGTAGTACCGCCGGAGGGTGTCATTGCATGCTTCATTGTGTAAGATTGGTCGGTTTACCACCAATCCCTTATAGCATATCATAACTGGCTAAGTCCGGTATAATCGACCAATTTGGTCGGAATTGAGACTTACTCTGTGCCAGTACTTGCATATTCACTTTGTTATCATGCACTCCGCTGGAGAAGCGTATATTTGGCAGCTTCGCCACCTAGTGCATGCTTGTGTTGCACATTACACACTCCGCTAAATAAGCGTGGCATGTGGACGTCATGGATGCCTGGTGTGTATGTAATCATTGCATTGCATTCAACACAGTAGCAAAAGTTTTGAAGTGTGAACTTGAACACCGTATGCTCTCACCTTGCCCACCTCAGGATCTTGGTGATCAGAAAGTGTTATGAATATTGTCTAAGCTTTGGTTTTAGCTAACAATGTTTGGAAAAAACTAGGGTGCCTATTATAGTGGTATTAGAGCTGGTTTTCTTGCCAGCCTGTGTGTTTGCTAACCTTGCATTCAGCAAAAAAGTGACAGAGAAAAGAGATATCAGCAGAGAGAGGAAAGAAAAGTGAAATCAGCATTGGGTTCAGAGGGTTCTATGGAAGGAACTCCAAACATGGCAGAAAGGGACAAGGAAACTTGTCCACCGAATAGTCCAAGTGACATAATTGAAAGGAAATTTGATACGATGTTTGACATGATGGCACAACTTATAAATAAGATGGATCAAAACTTGAACAATATGCAGAGACCAAATCTTGATGCTAGTAGCTCACAGAGTAATGGCTCTTGTAGTAACAATGGTGGGATGGCCAGAACATTGGTGGGGTCAGCTGCTAGGCCCCTTCGACCTGTTTTCACTAGAAGGGAGGAGACATCTCTTGTGCAAAATGAACAAGTTGCATTCATGGATGAAGTCATGTCTTACTATGATGAGTATAGCACGCTTCCAAATCAAGTCCACCGGATCTGGACCTTTGATCAATTCATGAACCGAAGGAAGAGAAATGGAGGAAGGCAAGACACTAGAGTCCATGGAGTTCAAAGGGATTATCAACAAGCCTTGAACAAAGTTTCTTTAGCCCTCTTTGATGGAAGTGGAAAGTGCATAGCGAGGGCCTGGGTCCAGAAGCTTGATAACTTTCTTGCATTGAGGCCTATGCTGAAGGAGGAAGCTATAAATTTCGCTACATTGCACTTGGATGGGGCAGCCCACAAGTGGTGGTACAATGGATTAGTGACACAAGGTCACAATCTTATCACCACCTACAATGAGTTCACTAATAGACTCATTGAGCGATTTGACAAACAAGATCCAGAGCAAAGTTTCAAAGATCTAGCTTAGTTGAAACAAACCAGCACCATTGATGCCTACATCACTGAGTTTCAAAGACCTAGTGTTATGGTTCCTGATGTTTCCGAGAGACTCATCTTCCTATTTGTAGGTGGTCTTATAGAGCCAATAAGGGGTTGAGTCAAGTCACTTGGTTCACAAACATTACACGAAGCCATCAAAAGAGCTCGGAACATGGAGTTTTCAGCTCCAAGAACCAAGATTGCAGCATAACCATTTTCCTTCAATAAAGATAAAAAACCATTCTCAAAGTTTTAAAACTAGCAGAAGCCACCTATGTAGAAAATGAGTGAAGACATTAGAAATGAGCTTAAAAGGAAGAAATTGTGCTTCACATGCAAAGAGCCTTGGGCTCCTGGTCATATGTGTTTTGAGAAGGGACAAGTATGCCATTTAGAGGTGTATTCAAATGCTGATTCTGAATCAGAAAAATCAGATCAGCAAACTGAATTTGAAGATTGTGAAGAAGTTGAGGAATTTGAAGAGGTTGAAGAGGTGAAAGAGGAGAGTGGAGTACTTGCACAATTATCTAGCACTCAAAGAAACAATCCCTTTAGAGTTCGTGGAGTTCTTGGAGGGCAGCGAATGGTTGCAATTATAGAAACTGGTGCCACACATAATTTCATAGATGAAGGCCTTGTGGCAAAGCGTGGGTTGAAGACGGAGGAATTTGAAGGGTTCAAAGTCACGGTTGTTGATGGATTTACTGTCACTTGCACACGGAAGATCTCTCAACTTTGCATCCATTTGGGAAACTATGAGGTTAAGGAGGAGTTCTTTGTTGTGAGCATTGGTGACACCGATGTAGTGCTTGGAATTCAATGGCTGAAATCTTTGGGTGAGATTTATTTGAATTTCCTAACCATGGAGCTTAAGTTTGAAAAAGAAGGGAAGAAGGTTGTCCTCCGTGGAATGTCTAATGGAGGTCCAAGGGTTGTTACAGCCAAGAGGATGGAACACATTTTGAAGCAAGGTCAAGCTGAGTGGGTTGGTGAGTGGGTTGCTAAGTGTGTAGTTATGCCTACTTTTGTTCATGAAGGGAAGAGAGCACACCATCCTGATGTGCAAAAAATATTAACCAAGCATACCAAAGTCTTCAGTGGATTGCCACCAGGAAGGCCTCCTGCTAGAGGCATTGAGCATGTGATTGAGATGGAGGAGGGAGCCAAACCAGTGATAACCACTCCCTTCAGTCACCCGAAACGCTTCAAGGATGAGATATAGAAGGCCAACAAAGAGTTGCTTGACATGGGGTTGATTCGGCCTAGCAAGAGTCCTTTCGCATCTTTGGTTGTGTTAGTAAAGAAGGATGGAACTGTGTGTTTGTGCATAGACTACCGTGAGCTCAACAAAAGAACCATCAAAAACCGGTATCCAATACCAAGGATAGATGAGCTCATTGATGACATGCATGAAGCAGTCTATTTGTCTAAGATAGACTTAAGATTCAGGTATCATCAGATCCACATGCGTGAGGACATAGAAAAAATTGCTTTTAGATGCCACTTTGGGTATTTTGAATTTTTGGTTACGTCTTTTGGCCTAACCAATGCTCCTACATTCCAGTCATGTATGAATCAGATTTTCACTGAACATCTCTGGAAGTTCCTATTGGTGTTTTTTGATGATATCCTTATTTATAGTAAGTCTTGGGAAGAACACGTGCGCCATTTGGATGAAGTTTTGGGGATTCTTGAGGAAAAATCTTTGTTTGCCAAGAAGTCTAAGTGCGAGTTTGGAATGACTGAGATTTTGTATCTTGGTCATGTGATCAATGCGGATGGAGTTAGAGTGGATCAAGAGAAGATTCATGCTATCCTTGAGTGGCCACCTCCAAGAAACCTCACCCATTTGAAGGGTTTCTTTGGATTGTGCAGTTTTTATAGGTGCTTTGTGAAGGGATTTTCACAATTAGCAGCTCCTCTTACTGATCTCACTAACAAGGGAGCATTTTTATGGATAGATTCAGCTCAGAAATCTTTTGAAGAATTCAAGGTGATCATGAGTAACTGCCCTGTGTTCGCACTTCCAAACTTCACCAAGTCGTTTGAGCTTGAGTGTGATGCTTTAGGAGAAGGCATTGGTGTTGTCCTCATGTAGAATAAACACCCAATTGCCTTTGAGAGTAGGAAGCTGCGTGGTGGTGTGAAGAGCTACTCGATCTATGACAAGGAAATGCTTGCAATCATGCATGCATTGATCAAATCTCGTCAATACTTGGTGGGAGGTAAATTCATTGTAAAAACAAATCATAATAGTCTAAACTATTTACTCAATTAGAAGGATCTTAGTGAGAGACAACAACGTTGGGTGAGTAAGCTTCAAGCTTACGATTTTGACATTGTCTACGTGAAGGGGAAGGAGAACATTGTTGTTGATGCACTTTCTAGAAGACCATACCTCACCTCCATTGTTGAGATAATAACAGATTGGAAGGATCAAATTCTTGCAGAATATGCTAAAGATCCTTTCATTTTAAGTATCATTGATGGTGCCACCCATGAGGATAAGTACAAGGTAATTAATGGGTCAATCTTTTACAAAGAGTGCATGTTTTTAGTGGCAAATTCAACATTAAGGAGATGTCATGTCCACATTTCCGGAGTGACTTCTCATGGAGTTGATGATTAGCCTATCATCCATTCCCGTAGGCTAATGCATTGGTAAGGGAATGAATTTCTAGTTTGAGCTTATTGCTACACATGGAGAACCGGAAAGTTGGTATGTGTCTATATATGGAGATTCAGAATGTTAGCTCAACTAGTATGTGATTCATGAAAAATGCAATATTGAAATTGTATTTTTATTTCATTTGATGGATTTTAGAAAATGGAATCTTTAATTGCATTTTTTATAATCGATTTCTATGAAGTTGTATATATGAATAAAGGGGATGTGTTCATCAAGGAGTTATAGGTCCAAGCTAATACCAACGATTGCCTTGAAGATGATTGACTTGCCTAAGATGGTTCTATTTTCTTGTTTGAAGAGCAAATGTATTGGATCGTGGTCCCACATGAAACCAACGGCTATCTAGGAGAGGCGATTGATGCTAATGGGTTCGTTGCTTGGTATTGACGCCTTGTGCAATGAGGCGATTACATGGAATATTGAGTCTATGAGGAGAATTGATGCATAAAAAGGTTTGTTAAGTGATTTTTAATGCTTGCATATGATTCATAGCTGGCCGCTGATTTTGAATGAGGTTTTTAAATGCAAGTGTTGGATATTAAATGAGTACCAATGTTGCCGCCGCCGAGCATGAAGGAGAGTTATTTTAAATGCAATATTTATTTATTAAATATTTGCATTGGATCGATGGCGCCTTGAGGGCGATGGGGTTTGTGATATTAAATGATTGCATTTGGTTTGTTATTGTGTTTTGAAAGATTTTAAATGCCAAACGCCTATGATGAGGAGATTCGATCAAGCCAAGGATTGATGTTCATTGCAACAAAAAAATATTAAATGCTTGCATGCAATCAGCCACCGCCATTAGCAAGGGAAATTCAATACCAAAAGAAATTTGTAAATGTTTGTTGACTCCAATACATGGCCGCCGCCAAATAGAGAAGGACGCCACTTCATAGAGGATCGATCCACTTGATGTAGTTCATTTAAACAATTAAAGATTGTTTTAAATGATTGCATTCTTAGATGTCATTCATTTACTTTTGTTCAAGACTCTCTATTGTGATTGATGGATTCCAAATTTCATTCCAATTTGACAAAGAAAAGGGACGCCTATCCTTAGAGAGGATAAATAGAGCTCTTGAACTTCAATTAGCAACTAATGATCATTTTGGTAAGCTTTTGCATTTTGTTCTTTTAGCTGGGAATTGCATTTTTTAGTTATTTTTCAAGGAGATGTTCCCTTGAATGTTGTGGTGATGTTCCCATGACAATTTGTGAGATGTTATCATTCAGATTTCATCATTTGGAATTGAATTTGCAGGTTATTTGAAAGGATTTGAGGAGTATTTGACATCATAATGGAACCCTTGGTGTATTGGAGTGATTACCAAGGTAGTTGATTGAGCTTAGAGTGACTTTTACATATTTTTCAAGGTTTGATTTCATATCAGTAAAGTCTGATTTTTATGACAGCGAATTGTTTGGATAATGACAGGGTTTTTGAAGTGGATTTGACAAAGGCTTTCACATTTGAAGAGTTGCATTTGATAGAAGATCAAACTAGGCTTCCATCGCTTGAGTTTGGAAGTGTTTTTCTTGAAGTTTTCATTGATACAACTTTGCTGGGCAACATCATCACTTTCAGCAGTCATATCAGCATACAGAAGTTTTGGATCAGTGTATTATTCATGTACTTTCAGGGCTGTTATAGCATCATTGGATAGCTATCTTTGTTCTAGAGTGTTTGGGCTTTGATCCTATGAAAGATTTGATGTAATTGGACATTTTATATGCATGTAATAAGGTCTGATATAAAATCAAACAGTGACTGAAATTCAGATCAGCAACTTAACATTTTTGTATTTCTCATTTGAAGGTTTCAAATAAGCAAGTATGATGTGGGTTTGAAGTTCAATTGTTGTATTGTTCATTGGTGATGTTTATTTGTTAATTTGTGCAAGAAATCTTATCTGAAAGTTGGCAAAAAAATTTCAGTCATTCTAGAAAGGTATATTTCAGTGGTATCAAAGCTTGGTTCCTGCCAGCCTATGGGTTATGAGCTACTACGTTGATCCTTTGCCGCATCATTATAGAAGAAGAACAATGGGTGATAGAAGGCAAGGTATTGCACAAGATGAAATTGATAATATGTTAAGGGACATGGTTAATAATCAGCGTGAGATGGCCGAGCAACAACGACGAACAAATACAAATATTGAAAGGATGTTTCAAGCTATGATGGGTGACAGGAATCAAAACAATCAGGATACAGGTAGTGTAGCTGGAAGATCACCACCACGTGATAGAAGGACCCATACACCTACAGTTGAGAGACCTATGCAGCCTACTTTTCTTCCTAGAGAAGATGAAGTAGAAGTGGAGCAGCCACAGGATGAAGAAGAAGAGCTTCCTTTTGAGGAGAATATTATATCTTTGGTTGATGAGTACGATTCATTTCCCGAGCATGTAAGGAATAGAATCAATTTCAACAACTATATGAGCCAAAAGAGAGATAGTCAAAAGGGTAGAATGAATCGGCCAAGGCAAAGAAGAGCCCAACCTACACAACCAAAGGAATACAAGGATGCATTGAATAAAATTCCTCTTCCTAGTTTTGATGGCAGTGGTAAGCTAAGTGCTAGAGCATGGGTGAATAAGTTGGATACCTTTCTTACACTCAAGCCAAAGTGAAGAAAATGTATACACTTTGCTACTATGCATTTAGAGGGTTTGGCACATGAGTGGTGGCATCATGGACTTGTTTCACAACATCACAATAGGATTACTTCATATGATGAGTTTGTTCAAAAACTCATTACTAGATTTGACTGCAAGGTCTACTACCGTGAGCTTGCACAATTGAAACAGAGTGGTAGAGTGGATTCAAATGTGAATGAATTTCAAAAGATTGCGGTTATGGTTCTTGATATGACTGATAGGAGAATTACTATGTTGTTTGTTGAAGGGTTGAATGATAGGATCAAAGGGTTGGTTAAGGTGCATAAGCCAACTACACTTGAGGCAATTGAGTTAGCACTTGATTTGGATACTACTCCTACATTCACTCCAAAGAAAAACTTCTTTAAGGGCTCTAATTCTAATCAGAAAAGACCATTTCAGCCTAAGATTAATCCTTCTACAGTAGAGAGAGATGAATTGAGAAGGAAGAAGTTATGTTTTTCTTGCAAGCAACCATGGGAACCAGGACATAGATGCCTGGTTGAGGTAATTTCAGATGATGATAGTGATACACATGAGGATTCATTTTCAGATGAGGATCATCAGGATCAGCCTACATTGGAGCTTGACACAGGTGAAGGTAAAGTGACTATCGCTTCTATGTCAGGAGTTCCTAGGTATCATGCCTTTCGCATAAAGGGTGTTATCAAGGGACAACGAGTCACTTGTTTGGTGGATAGTGGAGCTACTCATAACTTCATTGATGAGGGTTTAGATATGAGGCATGGTTTACAAGCTGAGGACTTTGAGGGATTCACAGTTGCAGTAGCAGATGGCTTTAATATGAGTTGTCAGAAGAGAGTGCCACAGCTTAGTATTCAGATGGGAGATTATACATTGACAGATGATTTCTACATGGTTGGACTTTCAGGCATTGATGTTGTTTTGGGAATGCAATGGTTGCATTCACTTGGCCGTTATATTTAGGATTTGAGGAAGATGGAGATAGAGTTCATTCATGAGGGAAGGAAAGTTATCTTGAGAGCCATTTCAGATGGAGCACCTACAATTGTTTCAGCTAGGCGCATGGAGACATTGTTTCGACATGATGATATTGCATAGGCAGCTTAAGTGAACATTTCTTCTAAGTCTTTTTCAGGTGGAGAGTATCATGTAGATATCCAATCTGTATTGGATAAGCATGGTAAGGTATTTGGTGACATTCCTCCAGGTAGACCACCGGATCGTGGTTTTGAGCATGTGATTGAGTTAGAGGATGGGACCAAGCCTATCAATATTGCACCATATCGACATCCTCGACACTTCAAGATTGAGATTGAGAATGCAATCAAGGAGTTGATTGATATGGGACACATTCGACCTTCATCTAGTCCATTTGCTTCTTCTGTGGTGTTGGTGAAGAAGAAAGATGGTACTATACGGATGTGTATTGATTATAGAGCTTTGAACAAGAAGACAATCAAAAATAGGTACCCTATACCCAGGATCGATGAGCTACTAGATGAGTTACACGGGGCCGTGTATTTTTCTAAGATTGATCTTCGTTCAGGCCATCATCAGATTCGTGTCCGTGAGGAGGATATTCTAAAGACATCATTCAGATGCGATTATGGACACTATGAGTTTCTTGTTATGCCATTTGGTCTTACTAATGCACCTGCTACATTTCAGTCCTGCATGAATCATGTTTTCAATAAGCAGTTGCGTAAGTTTTTATTGGTGTTCTTTGATGATATTTTGATATATAGTAAGACATGGAATGAGCATCTTCGACATCTAGATGAGGTACTTGGAGTCATGGATTCACAGTCATTGTATGCCAAGGCTTCAAAGTGTGATTTTGGGATGGAGGAGATTCTCTATTTGGGGCATATGATTAGTGCTAATGGAGTTAGAGTACAGGATGAGAAGATCAAAGCAATACAGGATTGGCCTACTCCAAGGAACATTTTTGAGTTACAAGGTTTCTTGGGTCTTTGCAGTTATTACAGAAGGTTTGTTAGGGGGTTTTCACAGTTGGCGGCACCATTGACAGATCTCACTAAGAAAGGGGCATTCGTTTGGTCTTCTAAGGCACAAGCAGTATTTGACAGGCTTAAGGAGGTGATGAGTACTACTCCAGTGTTGGCACTACCAGATTTTACACAGTCCTTTGTACTTGAGTGTGATGCATCAGGTGAGGGTATTGGAGCTGTGTTGATGCAGAAGAGGCACCCCATTGCATGAGAGCATGAAGTTGAGAGATGTGGAGTGCCTATATTCCACCTATGACAAGGAGATGCTTGCCATAATGCATACTTTGGCAAAGTTTTGTCAGTACTTGGTAGGTGCGAAGTTTGTGGTGAGAACCGACCACAACAGTTTGAAATACTTCTTGGAACAAAAGGATTTGAATGAAAGACAGCATAAATGGGTCTCTAAGGTACAGGCATATGAATTTGATATTGAGTTTGTGAAAGGGAAGAAGAATGTTGTTGCGGATGCACTTTCTAGGAGGCCTACTATTTGTTCCTTGAGTGAGATTTCAGCTGATTGGAAATCTCAACTTTTAGTTGAGTATTCCAAGTCTACATTTGCATGCGAGATCATGGATGGTTTGATTCAGGATGATATAAGGTTGTGGATGATGTGATATATTATAAGGACAAGATATTTTTGGTACCTGAGTCAAAACTTAAGCAGCAGATACTTAGAGCCATTCATGACACATCTCTAGCAGGACATCCAGGGTTTTTCAAAACCTATAGGCAGGTTCGTGAGAGATTCTCTTGGAAGGGTCTCAAGGATGATGTTCTTCAGCATGTTAGAGAGTGTTTGACTTGTCAGCAGAACAAGTCTGAGCATACTTTTCCCGCAGGACTACTTCAGCCTTTGCCTATTCCTGAGCAGAAGTGGGAAAGTATCTCCATGGATTTCATCACAGGTCTTCCAAAGGTACATGGTAAGGATTGCATATATGTGGTTGTTGATCGTCTAACCAAATATGCACATTTTTATCCTATTGCAGCGGATTACACAGCGTTGCAGGTTGTAGAGTTGTTTTTTCGTGAGGTATTTCACTTGCATGGCCTTCCAAAGACTATTGTGAGTGATCGGGATAGTAGATTCATCAGCATGTTTTGGCGTGAGCTATTCCGACTTGCAGGTGCAGAATTGACACCGAGCACTAGTTATCATCCTCAGACTGATGGACAGATAGAGATTGTAAACAAGTGGATTGAGGGGTATCTTCGCAATTATGTTGCGGGTCATCAACGTCCTTGGATTAGATGGTTGTACCTTGGGGAGTATTGTTACAATCCTACCTATCACATGTCCATAGGCATGACTCCATTCAGAGCATTGTATGGGTATGATGCACTTTCTTTTGTGGATTTGGCATTTGATGATAGCAGAGCTCCTTGAGCTAAGGAGTTGATGCAGGATACACAGGACATCCTTAGGATTCTTAAGGATAATATTCAGCAGGCACAAAATCAGCAGAAGATATATGCAGACAAGCATCGAGTTGAGAGGACATTTGAAGTTGATGATTTGGTATTTTTGCGCCTACAGCCTTATAGACAGAGTACTTTGAAGAAAAGTGGTGCAGAAAAGCTCAAGCTGAGATTCTATGGACCATACAGGATTGTGAGACGAGTTGGTGAAGTTGCATATGAGCTTGAGTTACTATCAGGAAGCCGCATTCATAATGTGTTTCATGTGTCTTGCCTCAAAAAGGCATTAGGACAACATGTGGTTTCTTCCCCTGATCTTCCACCTCTTGATGAGGAAGGCATGTTGATATTGGAGCTTGATAGCATTGTTGATATGAGGGAGCGTCATTTGAGGAGCTGAATCATTAGAGAGTATTTGGTTAGATGGAGAGGTTTGCCTTTGGAGGATGCTACTTGGGAAGGTGAGCAAATTTTGGAGCATCCTAATCTTCAATTGCTTGAGGACAAGCAATCCCAGGAAGGGAGGACTATCATGTCCCCATTTCCGGAGTGACTTCTCGTGGAGTTGATGATTAGCCTATCATCCATTCCCGTAGGCTAATGCATTGGTAAGGGAATGAATTTCTAATTTGAGCTTATTGCTACACATGGAGAACCGGAAAGTTGGTATGTGTCTATACATGGAGATTCGAAATGTTAGCTCAACTAGTATGTGATTCATGAAAAATGCAATATTGAAATTGTATTTTTATTTCATTTGATGGATTTTAGAAAATGGAATCTTTAATTGCATTTTCTATAATCGATTTCTATGGAGTTGTACATATGAATAAAGGGGTGTGTTCATCAAGGAGTTATAGGTCCAAGCTAATACCAACGATTGCCTTGAAGATGATCGACTTGCCTAAGATGGTTCTATTTTCTTGTTTGAGGAGAAAATGTATTGGATCGTGGTCCCACATGAAACCAACGGCTATCCAGGAGAGGCGATTGATGCTAATGGGTTCGTTGCTTGGTATTGATGCCTTGTGCAATTAGGTGATTACATGGAATATTGAGTCTATGAGGAGAATCGATGCATAAAAAGGTTTGTTAAGTGATTTTTAATGCTTGCATATGATTCATAGCTGGCCGCTGATTTTGAAGGAGGTTTTTAAATGCAAGTGTTGGATATTAAATGAGTACCAATGCCACTGCCACCAAGCATGAAGGAGAGTTATTTTAAATGCAATATTTATTTATTAAATATTTGCATTGGATCGATGGCTCCTTGAGGGCCATGGGGTTTGTGATAATAAATGATTGCATTTGGTTTGTTATTGTGTTTTGAAAGATTTTAAATGCCAAACGCCTATGATGAGGAGGTTCGATCAAGCCAAGGATTGATGTTCATTGCAACAAAAAAATTAAATGCTTGCATGCAATCAACCGCCACCATTAGCAAGGGAAATTCAATACCAAAAGAAGTTTGTAAATGTTTGTTGACTCCAATACATGGCCGCCGCCAAATAGAGAAGGAAGCCACTTCATAGAGGATCGATCCACTTGATGTAGTTCATTTAAACAATTAAAGATTGTTTTAAATGATTGCATTTTTAGATGTCATTCATTTACTTTTGTTCAAGACTCTCTATTGTGATTGATGGATTCCAAATTTCATTCCAATTTGACAAAGAAAAGGGATGCCTATCCTTGGAGAAGATAAATAGAGCTCTTGAACTTCAATTAGCAACTAATGATCATTTTGGTAAGCTTTTGCATTTTGTTCTTTTAGTTGGAAATTGCATTTTCTAGTTATTTTTTAAGGAGATGTTCCCTTGAATGTTGTGGTGATGTTCCCATGACAATTTGTGAGATGTTATCATTCAGATTTCATCATTTGGAGTTGAATTTGCAGGTTATTTGAAAGGATTTGAGGAGTATTTGACATCATAATGGAACCCCTGGTGTATTGGAGTGATTACCAAGGTAGTTGATTGAGCTTAGAGTGACTTTTGCATATTTTTCAAGGTCTGATTTCATATCAGCAAAGTCTGATTTTTATGACAACGAATTGTTTGGACAATGACAGGGTTTTTGAAGTGGATTTGACAAAGGCTTTCACATTTGAAGAGTTGCATTTGATAGAAGATCAAACTAGGCTTCCATTGCTTGAGTTTGGAAGTGTTTTTCTTGAAGTTTTCATTGATACAATTTGGCTGGGCAAAATCATCACTTTCAGCAGTCATATCAACATACAAAAGTTTTGGATCAGTCAATTATTCATGTACTTTCAGGGCTGTTATAGCATCATTGGATAGCTATCTTTGTTCTAGAGTGTTTGGGCCTTGATCCTATGAAAGATTTGATGTAATTGGACATTTTATATGCATGTAATAAGGTCTGATATAAAATCAGACAGTGACTGAAATTCAGATCAGCAACTTAACATTTTTGTATTTCTCATTTGAAAGTTTCAAATAAGCAAGTATGATGTGGGTTTGAAGTTCAATTGTTGTATTGTTCATTGGTGATGTTTATTTGTTAATTTGTGCAAGAAATCTTATGTAAAAGTTGGCAAAAAATTTCAGTCATTCTAGAAAGGTATATTTCAGGAGAAGATTTTAAGGTCATTTCATGATGAACCTTTGGTTGGTCACCAAGGTTTCTATAAGACCTATAAACAAATCCGTGAGAAATTCTCATGGAAGGGGCTGAAAAATGATGTCATGAATCATGTGAGGGTGTGTTCCGTGTGCCAACAGAACAAACATGAACACACACCCTGCTGGTCTACTGCAACCTTTGCCCATTCCCAATCAAAAATGGGAAAACATCTCAATTGATTTCATCATCGGGTTGCCCAAGGTACAAGGAAGAGATTGTATTTATGTTGTTGTGGACAGATTAACTAAGTTTGCTCATTTTTTTGCAATCAGTTTAGATTTTAGAGCAGCCCAAGTGGCTGAGTTGTTTTTTAGGGAAGTGTTCAAATTGCACGGGTTACCATAGAACATAGTAAGTGATAGGGACAACAAGTTTCTCAGTTTGTTTTGGTAGGAATTGTTCCATTTGAGTGGGACTGAACTCACTCCAAGCACCAGTTATCACCCACAAATTGATGGGTAGATAGAAATTGTGAGTAAGTGGGTGGAGGGTTATCTGAGAAACTATGTTTCAGAATAGCAAATGGCTTGGGTTCATTGGCTTCATTTGAGAGAGTATTGTTAGAACTCTTCCTATCACATGTCTATTAAGATGTCACCATTCATGGCTCTTTATGGTTATGATGCACCTAGTTTCTTTGATCTAATTTTTGATGAATGCAGAGTGCCCCAAGCCGAATATTTGCTGCAACAGTGTCAAGATATCATGAAGGATTTGAAAGACAACCTCCTGCATGCTTAAAACTAGCAAAAATTTTATACGGAACGACACCGTGTTGAGCACACCTTTGAGGTGGGAGACATGGTTTATTTGAGGTTGCAGCCTTACCGTTAGTCCACTCTCAAGAAGAGTGGAGCAGAAAAGTTGAAACCACGTTTTTATGGACTTTTCAAGGTCAAGAGGAGGGTTGGTGAAGTAGCTTATGAGCTGGAACTTCTTGTGAACAAGAAGGTTCACAATGTTAATATGACTGAAGTTTTTGCCTAGATTCTCTTTCAAATAAACAATTCTAACACATAATAATACCCATGATCATAGGAAAACAATGAATGCTGAAACCCCAATGCTTTTATTGACTTCGATAATGATAGTTACAATTGCAAAGTGCTGTTACAGTATATCAGCCTTGACTGATTTTTAAATCAGTCATCATACAATTCAAATTGATGAACAAATATGAAGCAAAACCCTAGCCAACAAGTAGGCAGTGAAGTCCAATGATGAATGACCTTCAATTAGGGACGTATGATGGCTGTAGCTGACCTTGAATGATTGAAATGACTGCTGTACCTGCCGATCAGGCTGCTGCAACTTTTCTTCACAACCCAGATTTGATAGAAGTGCAAATTTGAAGCCAAATTAAGCCTCCAAAGGCTAGTGATGGAGCCAAGGATGCTAGCGATTTGTCTTAGGATGTTTCTCCTTGCTTCAAACCCTCAAAATATGCAAATGTATGTTGTCTAACAGCCCTGTAACGGATTTCCAGTTTGCTGATTCAGAAATCAGATTATTATAAGATAGCAAAAACACACTCAAATAGCCTTTTCATGCAAGATGGTTACCTTGGAAGCTTTCAATGATGAACAATGCTTCAATGACTTCCCATGCAAACAATATCTCCTTCAATATCACTATGAAAACCTGCAATTCATCAACAATGGTGAAATCCTTGTGATATCACCTCACCACATGATATGGGATCATCTCCATAACAACATCAAGGGATCATCTCCTTGATCAAATACTGAAAAATGCAATTTCCAGCTAAATAACATGAATAATAAAAACTTACCAAGAGATCAATAGCCTCAAATTGATAGCAAATGATGCTATTTATCCAATTATTGAGGTAGGCATACCACTTTGCTCCAATTTTCAATATTGTGGAGTCCACCAATGATGTGCAATCCTCCTTGAACAATTTTAAATACTTTTGCTCATAGAAGTATAACATTTAAAAACATTCCTTGATTTTATTAAATGATTGCTCATATCAATCCCAATGCCTAGAGCCAATAACAAACTCCTTGCATTTTAAAATGATTTACTCTCCTTGAGCGGCGATCCAAGGGAAAAACATTTAATAAATAAAAAACAATATTTTAAATCACTCAAACCTTCCTCTTGTCTTGGGCGGCGATCTCTTCTAGGAGAATGAAAGATTTTATTTGCTAAAAATACTCCTTTTGATGGGCGGCGATTCCTTGGACAATAAAAAACAATAAAATTGCCATCTCCTTAGCGTTGGCACACATTCCCATGTAATCGCCTCTCCTTGGGCATTGAACACTCAATCCAATGAATTTTTTTTTCCTCTTGAACGCTAGCACAAAACCCAATCATCAAATCGCTCCATCATTATTATTTTATTCTCCTTCAAAGGTGGCGTCAACCTCCAAATGGCGCTGGAAAAATATAGATAAAAATATACTTTGAAAATGCAATTAAAGATTGACATTTTCCATCACTTCAACTTCTATCCTCCAACGTTTACAATTTCCATCCTTTGCTAGAAGAATGTGATATTTTGACTAGATGAATAATGTCACCACTCAAATACTTAGCCAAAATCCATTGAAAATACTTGTTGAGCCAACATTATAGATTTCCATCCTCTAAAACCAAGCTCAAACCCAAAATCATTCCCTTACCAATTGTTTTAGCCTACGGGAATGGTGAATAGGCTAAACAATATCAACACATGTGATCACTTCGGAAATGGGGACATGACAGTTTTCATGTATCATGCCTCAAGAAGGCTCTTGGACACAATGTGGTAGTTTCTTCAGAATTGCCTCCATTGGATGAGGAGGGCAATCTTGTGTTGATTCCAGAGAGAGTCTTGGAGTTCAGAGAACGAACAGTAAGGAAGAGGACCATTAGTGAGTACCTAATCAAATGGAAGAACCTACCTTTGGAGGATGCTACTTGGAAGAGTGAGCAGATTTTGCAACATCTAGAGTTGCAGCTGCTTGATGACAAGCAACTTTGGGGAGGGAGGACTGTAATGTCCCCTTTCCGTTGGTAATTAACTTGATAGTTAGCCTTGTTTCCTTGAATTTCTCAAAGGCTAACTTGGTCACTTTAAGGGAAATTACTTTTAAAATAATTAATTTTAAGTTGTCTTTTAGTTTAACTTTATATTTTAAAGTTGACAACTTTAAATATTTTTAAAAGTGTTCTTTTCTTGCTTGGTGGGCACTTGGTGGAAAAGTTATATTATTTTTTAAAAGTGAGCGTTCCATTTTAGTGGGAAATAAATGCCCATGAAACCATAATGCAATAATATATTTTATTTATCTTTGGCGTGCACGGGAAGCTTTTAAATGGAGTTTTGAACGCTCATTTGAGGTTTATGCATTTTCTGATATGAATTTCTGTGGAGAGCTACCAAGCTTGGTCCTATGAGGTTGCATCCCTCATTAATCTTTTGGTTTTGGTTGTGAAGGACCAACCCTAGATGAAATATCTAGGTGATTTTATCTCAAAAATCACAAGGAGCTTCAATGGAGTCCATTTTCAGTGAATCTGGATTGAGTACTTTTGATGTGTTTGGAAGTTGTTTTGGTTAGAGTTGGTTTTTAGTATATTTTTGGTGTGAATTAAAGATGGTTTGTGGTAGTGGTTGAAGGTTATTACCCCGTGCTTTGCCGTACCATTCTTGTTGTACAAAATTGCTTATTGAAGTGAAAATCATTAATGAAAGGGATGGAATTTGCAATGGTAATTCACAATGTACTTAGATGCTTAGGATTGAAGGGTTTTTGAAGTCTTTGCAGGCGGATTTGTAATGTCCCTTTTGTGCCAACTGGTGATTATTTTATTATTTTATTTTAAAAAGTAACTTTTTGTCAAAATAAAAGAAAATAAAATAATAAAGTTACTTTTGGAGCTCTAAAAATAACTCAAAGTTTGGAGAATGGAAAGTTGGCAAAATAACTTAAAGTTTGGAGAATGAAAAGTCAGTTTAAAAGGGAAAAAAAGAAATTAAAAATAAAATGACAAAATAAAATAATATTTTATTGTCAAATTGGACGCCCCACTTGGAGAAAGGAAATTAAAATAAAATATTATTTTATTATGGAGGTGGACTTGTAAATTCAATAAAAAATAGAAAAAAGTGACAAATGACCTAGAAACTTCTCTCAATCTCTTTAGAAGGTCATTTCATTGTGAAGGCATCATATTGAGTTTATTTGACATTTGGGAAATTTTCTTTTTCTGCTATAACTTGGTTCAACAACGTTCTAAGGACGAAAACCCTTAGAAACAAGTGGTTTGGGTGAAAAACCCAACTCACTTTGAGAGATGAATCCACCCAGGGTTCACTATTGCACTTATTTGCAGGTTTGAGCATTGATTTGGAGCATCAAAGAGGAAGATATTTGCAGTTTTACAACTGCTAGGGTTTGAAGATCTGAATTACATAATTGCTGGCCGCTAGGGTTTGAAGAGCATTGGACATTCAAGAAGATAAATTGCAGATCTGGGCACTTGTAATGGCAGATCATGGTGTTTGTGAGGTAGAAATGCTATCTTTCCTCATCACCTAGGGTTTTAGTTTGGTAGGAGAAGTTGGCCATGCAATTAGATTGTTTATTCATGATCATTTTGCAATCTGATTTTATATCAGATCTTTGCTGTCATGTTGGTGTATCAGGTGTTTGAGCGGAAAATTCATCATCTATTTGATATCTATCATCATCCAAGGTTGGCAGCTACCTAGGGAACCAATCGCTCCACCTTTGGAAGGGTTTTGTGGCATTTCAAGGAGCAGATTTCAAGCATTTGCTAAATCAAAAAGTTGTATCAGATCTGTCCCAAAAAGTAGAGTTGTAATCAACACTTGTTCATTGTTGATTTGGCATGATTTGGCATTCATATGCATCATATCATTGATACTATCATCCGGGTATGTTATAAGTGCCTTGATATTCAAATCTTTAATTTGAATTGGCATTGTAAACGCTGTACTAGTCTGAATCAGATTTGATATGTTTGTAATCAAACCTAATATAGAGGAGAAATAAAGCATAATTGGTATTGTCATTGTGTTGTTTATGCATGTAAAGTATTTGGTTATGTTTCCCATTGAAAATCATCTAAAACAATAATCAAAACCAAATACAAATTCAGAAATCAGAACTTAGTCCATTTACATGACAAATGTTTGACGAAATGTCAAACCTTTGAAATCAGAAAATTCAGGGCAAATTGTTAAGGGTTCTTACAGTGGTATCAGAGCAGTGTATCTTGCCAGCCTAGAGGGTAGGATTTAGTTTGCAAATAAGTTTGTTTCAGCTACATACAACAGGGTGTAAATAGGTTGCAACAATGAATAGAGGTGGTTCGAGTTCATCAAGGAAGGATAGACGGGTTAGTTTGACTCTGAATGATCGACTTAGGAAAGAGTTTATGAATGCTATGAATAATTTGATGGACACTTATATGCAATATCAGCAACAATTCATGATAGCCATTGAGTTACTTGCACAACAAAAAGAAGAAAAGAAGGGCAAAAATCAGTTGGGAAAAGAAGATTCCCTTCATGCATCCACAAGTAAGGAGTACATGGAATTGAATAAATCAGCATCTATTGGATCAACACTTGATGAGGAGCATGCAAGAAGGGAAGAAGAAAATGTCTTACTTCATGATGAATACAAGTCTCTTTCTCTATGTATTAGAGAGGATTGGTCCTTCAACGAATTCAAAAGACAACAAAGGAAAAGGACCACAAGGATTGAGCATAGCATTGTTTTCCCATCTTTGCATAATGATTGTAAGAAATCATCTAGTGAGTTGGTTGTCTTGAAAAGAGACATTGTTCATACATATGAATGCCCTACAAAAAGGTATGACAACAATTTTGATTTTCTGTTTTATAACAACAGTCATATGTCCTTGCATAACCATGAGATAGTAGCTACTTCACATGAGGATCATGGTGTAGAGTCTCCTAATGAAGGCACTCAAGTTTTGGGTGTTAAACATGAGGAATGCATTGCTGATTCAAGCCACAATAATTCTGATTTTGTACATCATACCATGGAGGATGTTAAGAAGACAGAAGATATGTGTGATGGATGGGTACAAAGAGCTATGAAGACAGAGTTGTTGGCTACTTCATTTTGTAAGATTGGTCGGTTTACTGCCAATCCCTTACAGCATATCATAATTGGCTAAGTATAGTATAATCGACCAATTTGGTCTGAATCGAGACTTACTCTGTGCTAGTACTTGCATATTCACTTTGTCATCATGCACTCTGCTGAAGAAGCGTAGAAGTGGTCAGCTACGCCGCCTAGTGCATGCTTGTGTTGCACATTACACACTCCACTGAATAAGCGTGGCATGTGGACGTCATGGACGCTTGGTGTGTACGTAATCATTGCATTGCATTCAACATAGTAGCAAAAGCTTTGAAGTGTGAACTTGAACACCCTTTGCTCTCACCTTGCCCACCTCTAGATCTTGGTGATTAAAATGTGTTACAAATACCGTCTAAGCTTTGGTTTCAGCTAACAATGTTTGGAAAAAACTAGGGTGCTTATTACAGCTTCATTATTTGGTATATTATTCTCATACTTGTCAAGGTAACTAGCTTCACTGTCTTCTTCTTCAAATGTCAACATAATATTATGCAAAATGCAACACACAAAAATAGCTTTTGGCAGCATTTGCAAATTTGGATGGCAAATTTTTGAATTCAAAATTCACCAAATGTCTTTAGCTTTCCAAAGACACGTTCAACAACAATACGAGTTGAAGATAGTTTAAAGTTGAATGACCTTTGATTATCTATTGTAGCTCCACTAAAAGGTGTGATTAACCATGGTACCAATGGATAGCCACCATCACCAACAATGTACTCTCTCATATTCGATAAACCAAAAACTAGAATTCCATTTAACCTCTCTCCACCTTCGCATAACCTGTAGAAGGAAGAATTTCTTAGGATCCTAGCATCATTGATAGATCTAGGCCAACCTGTAAAAACGTACATGAAACACATATTACTATCAACAATGGCTTGTAATGACATATTGTAGTTGTGATCATGATCTTACCAATTAGATGAACATTCATTAGCTAGAAGCTCAAAATCAACATGAGTTACATCTATAGCCCCACAACAATTTGAAAAGCCTTGTTTTTGGTGAAATCCATGCTTTACAACTTCAAGTGTTGAATGATCCCTTAGCCATTGTATGTAGTTTCAAAAACTAACATGCATAGCATTAATGAACTTGTTCACAACTCTTGCAGATGTTGACTTTCCACACCCAAAAAGTTCACTTATGTTAATCATAGACATTCCAGATGACAATTAGAATAGAAATAGCCACTAGTTTCTCAACTAGAAGCACCCTACTCTTGATATATGTTGCTAATGATAGAGGTATATCACCTTGCTTGAGATCTTCATACATTGATTTACATAAAAATTGAAACAATTCATATGGTAACCTAAAGATACTATGAAATCATTTGTCATCACATTTAACATAAAAAATATAATGGTTACACCAATGCAAGGAGCGTGGCTTGATATACCACTCACCACTAACCTTCCCTTCCCATTGACAAGTAGAAAAATTTGAATTAAGGAGTACATTTTGTTGCTCATAACAATTGCATGAAGCTCCAAATCTATTTCATCTTCTAACTCATCATCTGAATAATGAGAAGTTAGAGATGATTCTTTTTTATGTTTATTTAATACGTTAGTTGAATCTTGAACATCACACCAAACTTGCAATGCTATTTGGTGTATCACTGAAAGACAATCTAACAATACTCTAACTCTTTTTCTACCATTCGAATCCATCACCTATGTTGCAAAATTACGACTAATTAATAAAAAATTGTACTATAAAATAAAAAACAAGGTCTATGCTCTAAATATACATTGTAAATAGTGTATTACAAACACAGTATATAGTTCAAGATAACAATATGCATCAATACATGTCTTCACAGTCCTTATTACAACTCACTATTGGAACATGCTAAATACAGTAGATTGAAGCTGCCTACCACTGTGATTTATACTTTGTTTATTTCTGTATCTGGGTATTTCATGTGGTTATCATGTGCAATCATGCCAAGTATTGTCATGTGTTAGCTCTTGAGAGGAGGATAAGAAGATTTTCTTATTAGGAAGTTTATACAACATTCCAAGTGTAAGCACTTTGGCTTCAATGGAGAGAAGGAACATCCTTCAAGAAATGTCCATCCTCTGCCTCTTCCTCACCACTGTTTTCTGCTTCTTATTTTGTGCTCAGATCTGTTCAGGGGCTCTGTCTGAGGTCTCAAAGCATGGTGTTCACGGGGAGATGGGCTTGAGGAGGCTTTTGGAGAAGGAATTAAAGAACTCTAGTAGGACTTTAGCACCTGTTTCTAGCCCAAACAAGACCAGCAGTAGCAATGCCCCTTCCCCTGCTTCAAAAGGGAACAACACCAGAAACAAGGCCAAACCCCTTGCAAGTGCCATAACAAGGCAAAGTTGGTGTGTAGCATTGAGCAGTATTCCTGATCAGACCTTGCAGGTTGCCCTGGATTATGCCTGTGGGATTGGGGGTGCTGACTGTGGGCCAATTCAGCAAGGGGGCAGTTGCTTTCAACCTGATACTTTAGTTTCCCATGCCGCCTTCGTGTTTAACAGTTACTATCAGAAGAATGGTATGACTCCAGGAACCTGCAATTTTGGTGGTTCTGCAGTGACCACCTCGACAGATCCAACCTATGGCACCTGCCAATATTCCTTAAGTGGAGGTTTATCATTGGCCAATACTACTAACTTCACATACCAACATTCAGGATATGGGCAAGACCACTAATAATGTGGCTGAAATCTCATGCCGTATAGTGTCCTTGGCTGCAAAATGGGACCAGGCAGTTATTCTTTAAAGGAGGATTTAAGTTGGGCAATACCCAGGTCAAATGTAAATTGGAAGACCATTCACTGAGGTATCATAGCTTTTGTGACAGAGATTTAAGGGTTGAGAGTGAGCTATGGAAAAATCATTTGGACTATTAGCCCAAAGGATTTAACCTATTGGCAATTGGAATTGTAAATAAAGGAGCAGGATTAATGACAGTCGGGGTCCATGTCAACCATAAACACTCAGATGGAAAGGTGAAAAAAAGACATTAATGTGGAACAAAATCCTCAACAAGGAATAAGCCACTGTACGTTACATGTTTCTACATCAACTTCTTAATTGTCAACAAAAAACAGGTTAATTTTTTAATTATCATGTAAGCATATTGTGCTATGGGTGGGAAGAGCTTCTATCACCTTCCTGCAACAGTTTCTATTTACAAGAGAGAGATCACAGGCACAATAATATTTTAGGGACCACATGGAAACATCTCAGGCACAGGTGGAGCTGTTGGCAGTTTATATGTTGGAAGAGAGTTAACGCTCAAAGTATAAATGTCTTACTCAAATGACTAGTCCAATCAAGTGTTCCCGTACTAGACATCAAACAGCAGAAGTGGCAATGAAATTAACATTTGAATACAAGATCATAAAACAAATTGGGCTCCAAATTTTAAGAGGATAAAAAAAGGAAAAAGAAGGATTTAGACTTAAGAGTGCCTTCACTCATTGGTTAGAATCATAATTTTCACATGCATTTTGATAATACAAATCCAGCTAGACCAAGACCAGATGACAGATGTCAAATATTGCATTGGGAAGCCCATAGAACCATCCCAATAAAGGGCAGAACCTAGACATCGGTCAACTAACAAATTTGATGTGTAATTTCAACTGCTTGGTTTCTTTTTCATGTTAACATATTTTGTTCATCAAGGCCATACTAGTTTTCTTGGTCTAATGGATATGCTCAGACTTGTAGAAAGGGCTGCTATGCATGTAATCTTGCAGATGAAATCTTTACCTAAGAGACAAAAGTGACTATAAAAGTATTGCCAACACAAAACAAATTTTGATAGCAATAAAATAATTCTGCTCACATACTGCAAGAACTTTTAATTGAATAAAGTTTTTTTTTCATAAAGTATCCTATCAAAACTAAATATAATCACAATTTTCTTGAGAAGAAAATGGAAAACAAAGGAAAAAATCATGAAATTGTGTCCTAAACAATCAAACTAAACGCTAAATTTGCTGCATAATCAACCTTCGTAGTAAATTCAATATAAAAGAAAGTAGATAGTAATTCAATATGAAAGAAGGTAGCAAGCCAAAGCAAAGCTTGCAGATATCTAACAAGCTATAATTTGTAGTCTCTTGCCAGTAAGATGCGGCATCCATAAATGCACATAAACCTCTTGATGTGCTCTGCGTCCACAATCTACAATCTAAGTCTAGTAACAACGCTCTAGTAGGAAGAGATTGACACAAAATTTAAAATACAAAATCAGGCAAGCAGCATTGCTAAATAAAAACAATGCCACCAAATACTTTTAAGGCATGCATAATTTTGATGCAGGGGCATCGTCGTTTCCTCATTAAGTTTGTTTTTCTTAGTATTGTTTAAGTTTTGTTTGTTGAACTCCCTAATTTCCTGTAATCAGCCTTTAATAATTTCATGTAATCGGCCTTTAAAATAATTGGTGAAATTAGTTCCTGAGGGTTGTTGTCGCTTCCATTTGGAGACAGTCGAGCAAGGGAAGTTAAATCAGTTGTAATTTGGTTCCTGTCGCTGGATTTGGGATGGTTGATTCTTGTTCTAAAACAGTTTTGGAAACTACCAGGACGTTGGGGAAAATGGGAGAAAATAGTGAAGAGGACGGAGGGAGGCAGGGCTTGTTGAGTAGAGGTTGACGTCTCAACAGAGGAGGAATGGTGAGAGAGAGAGAGAGAGAGGTCATTGCAGAAGGAAGGACAATACAAGGAGATTGATTATGTGTCGGTAGGGGGCTCGGCTGGGTGTCTTGAAGGCCAGGTAAAAATCATACTCTGGAATGACCGTGAAGTCTAATAATCTCTCAATGTGAGAATCTCTGTATGCGAGGCTGATATCGCTGAGTAGAGAATAAGAAGATTCTTGTTAAACAAAACTTCCTGAGTCGTATACCCATCTTTCGAATGCTAAGTGATTAAATTGTATTTCATTTCAGATTGAGTTTTTGTCACTGTTGAGTTCTTGTCACTGCTTGTATTATTTTGGATTGAATTCCATTCTAGGGTGTTGTTTGTGTTTCTTGTCAAGTTGCCATCATATTTTGGTATCAGAGCTTAAGAGTTGGGCTTTTGTGGAGTGGGTAGAATGCCACCGAGAATGATGAGAGGAAGAGGTGCTCAAGGTAGAGGCCGAAGAGGTCATGATGAAGGAATTTTTGACATGTTGCAGAACATTGCAGTGAGAATGAAAGCCATAGAAAGGGCACAATGGAGAGGAGCAGCAGTAGATGATATTAGTGAAGTTGCTGAGGAAGAGTAGTTATGAGATGATGAAGAAGATCAGGAAGAACTTGAAAGATTTGAAGAGAAATTGTTGAGGACAGTTATCAATGTGGGAGCCAAACCTAAAATTGAGGTTCCTACGTATGCTAGCAGTTTAAATGGTGAAAAACTCATTGACTGGATCAATGATCTAGGATTTTGGACAAATACTTTGAGTATGAAGGAGTATGTCCAATTGAAGAGACAAAAGAAGAATAAAGAGAAGATTGCCTCTTGGGATAGAATGGTTGCTAAGTTGAAGGCCAAGTTCCTTCTGAGAGATTACCAAACTAATCTTTTCAAAAGATTGCAGAATCTTAAGCAAAAGGACATGTTAGTGAAGGAATATACAGAAGAGTTTTACAAGTTAGTGATTCAGTCAGGCCATAGTGAAGAAGACTTGGAGAAGGTAGCAAGATATTTGAATGGTTTGAAATATAGTTTGCAAGATGAGTTGAGTTTAGTATCCCCTAGAACTCTTGAGGAGGCGTATCAGTTTGCCATAAAGGCAGAAGAGAAGCTTTTAAGAAAGCAAAATCAACAAGGAAGGAATAGAGGACGAGGTTATAGAGGAAGAGGGTATCAGGGTGGAAGAGGACAACAACACCATGAAGTTCAAGTGGAATAGCCAATCAAGAAAGAGGAGGATTTCAAAATAAAGGATTTAGATCATATGGAAAAGGTTTTCAAGGAAGAGGAGGCTTTGCCGGTAAGTCTTTCAAATGTAATCAGTATGCTGGTTATAAGAGTTGGGAGTGTCTCGAGCTCTCACAAGGAGGCCATACAAGAATTGCGAGAAACAATCAGATTGTGCAAACGGATCAAGAGAGTGTTGGGTCACCTACTCATCACGAAGCAGAACCTGAATTCGGAGAGTCCTTGCTGTTCAAAAGAGTGCTATTAAAGCCACCTAAGGAGAACCAAGAGCCGGTGCAAAGGAGAGCTTTATTCAAGACAAAATGTAAGGCTAAAGGTAAGTGCTACAAATTGATTATAGATAGTGGGAGTATGGATAATTTAGTGGCTACTAAAATGGTAGATAAATTGGGTCTTAAGAGAATTAAACATCCTACACCTTATAAAGTTTCTTGGCTACAGAAAGGGCATCAGTTGTTGGTTAATGAACAAGCTTTGGTTGAATTTCAAATTGGTAGTTATAAGGATAGTGTTGTATGTGATATCATGCCCATGGATGTGTGTCATGTGTTTCTTGGTAGACCTTGGCAATTTGACAGGAAAGTTGTGCATAATGGAAGAGATAATACCTACACTTTTGAGAAGGATGGGATCAAGCATACATTGCTGCCTATACAAGATCAAGAAGAGGACAACAATAGTAGCAGCAGCAATAAGGTAATGTTGGTAAGTGGAAAGGAGTTTTTACATGAGATGAAAAATGAAGTAGGATTTTCTTTGGTACTTAGACCCACAACTGTGCTTACCTCTACAAAACTAGATGATTTGCCTAATGAAGTACAGGATATTTTAAAAGAACATATGGACATTGTAGCAGTTGATTTGCCTAATGAGTTTCCTCCCATGAGGAGTATTAATCATCATATGGACTTGATACCCGAGGCTAGCCTTCCAAACAAGGCTGCCTATAGATTGACTCCTAAAGAGAATGAGGAGACTAGAAAACAAGTGGAAGAGTTACTCAAGAAGGGTTTGATAAGAGAGAGTCTTAGCCCTTGTGTTGTTCCTACGGTCCTAGTACCTAAGAAAGGAGGTGAATTGAGAATGTGCACGGATTCTAGAGCCATAAATAAGATAACTATTAGATATAGATTTCCAATTCCAAGGATTGAAGATTTGATGGATTGTTTAAATGGATCAATGTATTTTTCAAAGATAGATATGAAAAGTGGTTACCATCAGATTAAGAGCAGACTTGGGGATGAGTGGAAAAGAACATTTAAAACTAATGATGGACTTTATGAATGGTTGGTTATGCCTTTTGGGCTTTCTAATGCACCTAGTACTTTCATGAGATTTATGAATGAGGTCTTAAAACCATTTTTGGGAAAGTTTGTTATTGTGTATCTTGATGACATCTTGGTGTTTAGCAGGTCAAAGGAGGAACACTTGGAGCATTTGAGGATGGTTATGACAAAGTTGCATGAGGAGAAATTGCAGATTAACCTTAAGAAGTGTGTATTTTTGCAGACCAAACTGATTTATTTCGGCTTTGTGGTGTCCAAAGATGGATTGAAGATGGACAAGGAAAAGGTTCAAGCCATTATTGATTGGCCAACACCTAAGAGTGCAATGGAGGTAAGAAGTTTTCATGGACTTGCTAGTTTTTACAAGAAGTTTATTAAAAATTTCAGTCATGTAGTTGCTCCTATACTTGAAACAATTAAGGGGAATAGAAAACAGTTTGAATGGACACAAGAGGCTGAAAGAAGTTTTAGAATTCTCAAGAAAAAGGTGAGTGAGCAACCTATCCTTACATTACCTGATTTTAATAAGGTCTTTCAAGTTGAATGTGATGCTAGTGGGTTGGCAATAGGAGTTGTTCTTAGTCAGGAAGGTAAACCAGTGGCCTACTTTAGTGAGACATTAAATGATGCTAAGAGGAAATATTATGCATATGATCTTGAGTTTTATGCATTAGTGCAGTCATTGAAAAAGTGGAGGCATTACTTACTTCCTAAGGAGTTTATTGTCTATACAGATAACTATGCTTTACAGTTTATAAACAACTAACATAAGCTGAATCAAAGACATGCCAAATGGGTAGAGTATCGTCAAAGTTTTAATTTTGTGTTGAAACGTAAGAGTGGGCAAACAAACAAAGTTGTTGATGCATTAAGTAGAAGAAGCCTATTGTTTCATTAAATTTAGGCTAACAGTGTGGGTTTTGATAGTTTGAAAGGATTATATGTTGATGATGCAGATTTCAAATCTTTTGAAGCTTGCAGTAGTCCTATCAGCAGGGATAGAGGACCATGGTTGGATTTTATGCTACAGGAGGGTTTGGTGCATACCTAGAGGTTCAATGAGAGATAATCTATTGAAGGAGAAGCATTGTGGCAGCCTAGCGAGACATTTTGGTCAAGACAAAACTTATTTACAGTTAAGCACATATTATTATTGGCCAAAGATGAGGACGAATGTCAAGAAGTATGTGGAAAGATGTAGAGTTTGTCAAATGGAAAAGGGAAGAAGTCAAAATGCTGGTTTGTATCAGCCATTAGCAATCCCATCTAGACCATGGGATTCAAAGAGTATGGATTTTGTTATGGGTTTGCCTCGCCCTCAAAGGGGCAATGATTCGATATTTGTAGTTGTGGATAGGTTCTCTAAAATGGTTCATGTTATTCCATTTAAGAGGACTAGTGATGCTACTAATATTGCAAATTTATTTTTCAAGGAAATACAGTTGCATGGCATTCCAATAAGTATCATATCCGATAGAGACACCAAATTTGTAGGGCATTTTTGGAGAACTTTATGGAGAAAATTGGGAACACATCTTAGTTTCAGTTCAGCCTATCACCCCCAAACGGATGGCCAAACCGAGGTGGTCAATAGAAGTCTTGGTGATATGTTGAGATGCCTTGTTGGAAACACACCTGGAAATTGGGATATGGCATTGGCACAAGCAGAATTTGCTTATAATGATTCTCCAAATCGAAGTACAGGTTTTAGCCCATTTTATATTGTGTATGGCATGCATCCTAGGGGTGTATTTGAACTCAGAAATCTTGGTGATATGGAGAAAAGAAGTGCAAATGGAGAAGATTTTGCAAATATCATTCATGACCTTCATGAGGAGGTTAAAAAGAACATTGAAGGAAGCAATCAGCAATACAAATAGTATGCTGATCGGAAGAGGAGAGAAGTGCATTTTCAAGAGGGTGATCTAGTGATGGCTCATGTGTGGAAAGAAAGATTTCCTATAGGAGCATATAATAAACTGAAAATGAAAAAGGTTGGTCCTTGTAAGATCCTTTGTAAGTTTTCTGTGAATGCTTACGAAATAAGTCTTCCTTCAAGCCTGGGTGTTTCACCCCATTTTTAATGTGACAGACTTGTTTCCATACAAAGCTACTACAGATGATGAAACAACAGAGTTGGAACTGCCAACTGTTGTCGATCAGCAAGGAACCACATCAACTTCGTTAGAAATTGAAAGCATTCTTGATGAGCAACTGTTACGGCAAACCCAAGGCAAGGATTACTTCAGATATTTGGTGAAATGGAAAAACCATCCTTTGGAGGATGCTTCTTGGCTCTCTGCACCTAAAATCGCCAGCCTGGGTTACTTTGTTGAGGATCTCATGAGCAGGAGCTCATGACTCTGTTTGCTCTATGGGGGACTTGATGCAAGGGCATCGTCGTTTCCTCATTAAGTTTGTTTTTCTTAGTATTGTTTAAGTTTTGTTTGTTGAACTCCCTAATTTCCTGTAATCGGCCTTTAATAATTTCATGTAATTGGCCTTTAAAATAATCGGTGGAATTAGTTCCTGAGGGTTGTTGTCGCTTCTATCTAGAGACGGTCGAGCAAGGGAAGTTAAATCAGTTGTAATTTGGTTCCTGTCGCCGGATTTGGGACGATTGATTCCTGTTCTAAAACAGTTTTGGAAACTGCCAGGACGTTGGGGAAAATGGGAGAAAATAGTGAAGAGGACGGAGGGAGGCAGGGCTTGTTGAGTAGAGGTCGACGTCTCGGCAGAGGAGGAATGGTGAGAGAGAGAGAGAGAAGTCACTGCAGAAGGAAGGACAATACAAGGAGATTGATTATGTGTCGGTAGGGGGCTCGGCTGGGTGTCTTGAAGCCTAGGTAAAAATCATACTTTGCAATGACTGTGAAGTCTAATAATCTCTCAATGTGAGAATCTTTGTATGTAGGGCTGATATGGCTGAGCAGAGAATAAGAAGATTCTTGTTAAACAAAACTTCCTGAGTCGTATACCAATCTTTTGAACGTTGAGTGATTAAATTGTATTTCATTTCAGATTGAGTTTTTGTCACTGTTGAGTTCCTGTCACTGCTTGTATTATTTTAGATTGAGTTCCATTCTAGGGTGTTGTCTATGTTTCCTGTCAAGTTGCCATCAAATTTTGAGGTTGAACAATCCACTACAATGTTGCCTTGGAGCTTATAATGTGTATACATATTACAAACAAAAAATATACAAATATATTTTTGGTTTAAAGTCAACTTTAATTCAAGAATGGCTCTTTGTATTGATGATTAAGAATCAACTTGGCACATTGTCAAAGATCAGCAAAATTTGTTATTAATGCAAGAAATACTACATATGTTTACATGATGTATCAATGTCTAGGGGCACAACTGAGATCTTAGGCAGTAAGGGAAATTGTTGTAAATGGAAATGCAATTGTAAAGTTGTGTTCACAAGTTTTCTATGGACTCTCTATTTCAAATTCAAATTACTATTTCTAAATTTTTTCATTGCAATATTATGAATATATATTCAGCTAAAATAATTATATATGAATCAATACATGTTAATTCCAAAAGAGGTGGTCATCACAATACACACTCACCATGGAAGATAAATATTACTATAAAAAAGATGCACTTTATTCATAAGTAGTTTTATACATCTTTGTTTTATTTAATAGTTGTATGCTGCTAACAAATACAAATTCAATCTTCTTTTGCATATGATTGGCTGATTTTCAACATTGCTTGACCAATATTGTTTAGTGCTGAAACCATGCTCATTTGGACATTAATTTTTTGGTCTTCGAGTTTTAGTAACCTTTCTTCATTCAAATCATCCTTGTTCATGCATTGTTCATCGTGTTTCATGTGTCCCTCCTCAGCCATTTGTAGAGTAGAAATCAACAACCTATTGTTGTCAGCAATAACATCCTTCATGCTTGTTGCATTGGAAATTAATTTTTGTTTTTTTCATGTGCAATGTTTGTCCCTTTCACTATTATTTTTAGATTAGTCATAACTTTACATATTTGGTGTTTCAGGTTCATGCAATGGCTCATCTTCATTTGGAGGGTTGTTCATATCAAATGCATAGCTTGTGTCAGAAGAGTGAATAGTGATATTTCTTGGATTGATGGCTCAATCTTTACCAAATGTGGTCTCCATTGCATCATAAAGTTTAGCAATGAACTTTGTAGGAAATTTCTTTTCAACCCTCTCCCGAGTTGTCACATTCCAGTAACTATCATACCTAGATGGAATATTATGTTCATAGTCTCTAATTCTTTTGTAATCAGGTTGAAGATGCTCCTGACGATCTCGACATTGGTTAGATGTGCGAGGAACTCCATGAGCAGAGCAATATTCCTAAATAATTTTCCACTTTTCAGTGGAATCTAATGTTTTTCTCATTGCACCACCACTTGATTGTGTTTCTCTCTCAATTCGTTTAGCTTCAATTAGAACCATTGTGTTTGCAATGCTCCAACAAACTCTACTTTTTGCTTGAGGAGGTACCTGAGACTTATTTTCTATGACTTCTACTTCATTAGTTGGAATTTCCTTTTCAATTATCACCTCTTCAGTGACCACTTCTTCATTCTTCACTTGTGTACTTGGAACAAACTCTGGGTAGTAGTCATCATTAGAGGAGAACAAATTTTCACCTACGCCATCTTGTGAAAGCATTTAAGTGAAATTTAAGAAACTATGTCGAGGAATTGGGAAGTATGTAGTTTTATCCATGGAAAATAATAAATTGTTGGCAACTACATTAAAACAACCAAATTGACAATATTGAGCCATTTACAAATAACTGTTAAAAGTACATACACAAAATCATATATTTACTAAATGAAATGCAGTTCCCTTTAACCTGTCTGCTATAACTAATATCAGGTACCAATTATGCAGATATTTGCAATCACAATCCAGCATAAGAAATCTTAAATCAGTTCAAGCAAAGCTTGAACAATCAATTTTAAAACCAAACACCAACAGGAGAATTTATTCTGAAACTCAACAACCACTGGAAATTTTATTCAAAAACCAAATACCCAGGATAACAATATTTTAAACAAGTAAATGTAGTTTCATATTACTAAAAATTCACATACATGTTTGCAGTCCTAACCTAGTACAGTAAATGTACTTTCATATTAGGCGAAGTTAGAAACAAATATGCAGTTGCAACCTAGTGCAAAAAGCCTTAAACAAAGACAATCAAATATAGCTGGGGGAATTTATTCTAAAACCGAAACATCCAAAACAACAATATTTTAAACAAGTAAATGCACTTTGATATAGGTGAAACTACACAGGTATTTGCAGTCATAGCCTAGTGCTTGAACTCTTAATCAATCAATCAAAGCTCCAAGAATTTATTCTAGCACAAAATTCTCATGTTAACAATCTTCTAAACAAGTGTACACACTTGATATAAGACAAAATTGCACACATATTTGCAGTCATAACCTTGTCAACTAGTTTCACAAAATATTAAAAAATATTAATAATGGATACCTGAAAATGCAAAAGAAAAAGACATGAAATTAATATTTCAGGAAGCATGGTTATTTTTTGAAAGTGGATTTTCCAAATCGGGCTTCTAGTTAGGAGGGTGGTCCAATCAAAAACTTTTCAGACATTACATTATGACCAGGTTTCAGACCAACTGACAAAGACTACTAAGACCATCCAGTTTTAAAAACAGCACTGAATTTCTTGACAAAACTTAAAGAATGCTTATGATATACCTGTCACAGACAGTGTCTAAGATACTTAATCTGAATATTAAACTGACTATTTGCAAATTTATATCACAGATATATATTACATGGCAGATGTCACAAAATTGGGCAAAAATGGATACAGCTACTGATAAAACACAATTATTGCCAATAACATACTTAGACAACTATGTAGTACACTGTAACTAGACATCACTAATGACAGTTCAACAAACTCACCAACTTGCCACTATCAGTAGCAACTGAATGTCTTGAAAGAAGTCATCTGCTTAATTATGGGTGCCTAATATTTGGAAAAGATGTTGAGGTTACCTAGTTCAATTTCAATCTATGAGAATCACAACTTGTGACTCTTCTTACTGGAATTATTTTTTTATGAACAGTTAACATGCCCCTGCCAATGTGTGTAGCAAATCTGAAACAAAGACATTGCCTTGTGTACTGACATGATTTTAATTTTTTGCATGTCATGTATCCATGGTCACAAATAAAGATTATTTAATAACAGACACTGAATATGCAAAAGTAAAAGACTTATATTTAAATATCTCACCAAGCATGGATTTTTTAGAAAGAGGACTTTAAAAAAGCAAATCATATAAATTGATTATATGAATATGGGTGTACACTGTAAACCATCTTTAAGTGCTTTAGACACCTTTATATTTTTCTTTTTCTAATTAAAAGAATGGGTTTCTATTAAGGAAGGTGGACCAGTCAAAAAGTCTTGCAGACATTATGTTAAGACGAGGTTTCAAACTAGCTTCCAAAGGCTACTAAGATCATCACTGCTAGTTTTAGAAAACATCACTGAATTATTTGATAAAACCAAAAGACCACTTATAATAATATACAACATTTCCTGAACAAGGGTTGTGTAGGAAAGGGAATATCGCTATGCTATCCAAAGCATCCAGATAATTCTGGACTTGTTTATAGAGCTGAGTTCTTAATTTGTATAATGATGGGCAAAAAATCTTTTGCAATAAGAAATGCAAGGAAAAGTTAATTTGTGGGCACAAATGTCCCAAAAAGTGCCACTATGGAGGGCATGAGAATTTTAATTGCATGTTCAAATGCATGAAGAAGATTGAAGGGTGTGGGCATCTATGCAAGAAAGTGTGTCATGCAGATTCCTATGATAAGGAATGCTTTCCTTGCCTGCAATGCACAGTTACTAACAATGTTTCTGATAGCTTCAAAGATCTCCGTATAATCTGATTCAATCCTTCCCACTTTGAGTTGCTCTTGTGTTAGTCTGAGGGCTATGATGTGATGCGAGGAGCATATTTCAGCGTAAAGTTTTTGTTCAACATCTTAAAAAAAAACTGTCTTACAAGAATAGGAAAAACACACTGACAGGCACTAGAGAAAAGGAAAATAAACAGACACAAACAAACTAGTTACAAATTGCACTGATACACATTCAAATCCCTGTGCACCAAACAAAAATACGGAAAAGCAGAAATGAAATGATTTGAATTGGATATCGCAGATCACATACCTCTGAGTGGTTTGTACGAAATATGTCTCTCACCACATTGTATTGACAGACTGGGATAATTACATGAACAGTATTAATAAAGATTTGTGCATGTAGAATTTGGAGGGAAAAATTGGAGGGAAATGTGAAAAAGGAGCAAAAGAAATGTATAGCGTCACATGGCATTTTTCCCATTATGCAGTTGTTTATTTCCAGCCCCTCCTTTTTTCCACAGCCTATTTTCAATTCCTAAACAGTAGCTGCTCCACTAAAATAGGGAAAGTTTCTATATTATCCTTTTCCCATAATTGTAAACTTGGATGGTGTTGTGACCAAATCACACATCGCCCCATTGCAAATGGGGACCCCCCTTTTTTGAGTTTTGATGCTTTGCATGAAGATTTGATGATGTCTTAGAGCTATTTCATGATGAAGTCAGTGGTGTTTGAGTCCTGTAGTCCCTTGATGACCTGATCTTGATGTTTGAGATCCTGAAAATGACTAAGTTTGGTACCTGATCCTGAAGATCTTGAAAATTGGCTAAGTCTGAAATCTGGTGGATCCTCAAAAATCTAGAATCTGCATGTTAAATCTAGTGGATCTGAGACCTATCTCAAACATCCTGAAAGGTATATTGAAAAATATTTAAAGTATAAGAATTCTTATACTTAAATATATTTTTCAATATACCTGACTTTGGGGACTTTTGGTTTTGGGCGCGAATTTGCTTGAAGACCTTAGGCGCATTTTCCCACTTGCAGAGACCCAAAAGTGCGCCTTAGGTGGAGACTCATATGTGCGCCTAGAAGAAAATCAACTTTCAACTACTCCAAAAGATGGCGCCTTGATTGGAAATGATATAAAAGGCCTTCAACATCAAAAAATTTGACAAAGAAGTGAAGGATGAGTTTAGGCGCCCTTTCCATGTTCAAATGATCATCAGATAGCGCCTTGAGTTGAAGTGAATGATCTTAGGCGCTCATTCCTTGTTGCTCCTGCCAGTTTTAGGCGCCTTGATGTGGGATGGAGTTTAAATCATTATTGAAGGCGCCTAAGGATGATCCAGTCTCACAAGGGTGTAAACAACTTCAAGTGTCAAAAATGAGCAAACTTAAGCTAGGCGCCCTTCATGCATTAGACTACCTCATTTTGGCGCCTTAGCATGAAAGAGATGTTTAAACTAACTCCAAGTTGTGCCTTAGGAAGAAAGAGTATGAAATCCCTGATGTATGTTTGAGATCCTGAAAATGACTAAGTCTGGTAGCCTGATATCCTGAAGATCCTGAAAAATTGACTAAGTCTGAAATTTGGTGGATCCTCCAAATTCTATAATCTACATGTTAAATCCGGTGGATTCGAGACCTATCTCAAACATCTCTCAACTTATACTTAAATATATTTTTCAATATACCTTACGCTCTGAGACTTCCACTTCTAGGCGCGAATTTACTCCAGGAAGTTGGGCGCGTTTTCTCACCTCTGTAAACATCATTTTTGCGCCTAGGAGAGAACACACTTCCAACCAACCTCAGTCTTGGCGCCTTGATTGAAAAGTTGTCAAGAGACCTCAACAAGTGAACATTTGACAAGGAAAACACATTGAGAACTTAGGCGCCTTTTTTAGGTTCAAGTGATCATCAAAATTGCGCCTTGAGGTAGGACATCCATATTGGCGCCTAGACTGACAAACCCTTTAGGGGCGCCCTATATCAAGTTTCTAGAATGGACAAGTTTGTAGCAAGTGAGTTTGGCGCCCTGGAGTGGATTGGTGATGGAGGTAACTTTAGCGCCTTGGATGTAGAAGTTTGAAAGTATGAACTTTAGCGCCTAGACCTAGGAGGAAGAAAGCATCATTCAAAGACCCTTTTGGCGCCTTGGAGAGTTGAAGTATAGTGAAGTATAAAGTTAGGCGCTCTTCTAACATCAAAACAACAACAATCAACGCCTAACAATCAAACTAGTTTGAAAGTATGAACCTTAGCACCTAGAGGTGAGAGTGAAGTCATTTGAAGTGTCAAGAAGCAAGCTTGAGTTAAGGCGCCAATTCATAGACATCCTCAATGAGCGCCTAAGCATGACAAGAAAGTCTAAATCCATACAAAGTTGACGCCTTAAGAAACCTAGTTCATAAGGTTGGTTTAGCATGATTGAATTCCCTATCTTGAGCTATGGCGCCCTATTACACCCAAAATCATCATCAAGTGCGCCTCTTAAGAGATCAATATCACTAAGAGAAGATGGGTGCTTATTTCAATTCATTCCACCTTATAAGAGCGCCTAAGACTATAAGAAATTGATAGAGTTATCTTGAGTTTCCTAAAGACTTTAGGCGCATTTCAATCACTGGAGGCTGCAAGTTGGCACCTAGGAATACAAAGTGGTAGAAGTCATCTAACTTACCTTAGTGAATGTGCTTTAAGTTATAACTACAAGTGAAAGACCAATTCAACCCCAGGCGCGTCTCCTTGCTCCCAACATCTCAATGAGCGCCTTGGGAGAAATTATATGAGATGACCTTTTTGCATGGGCGCTTAAAAGATGGAAGTCATTCAAGACATATTTCATCACTTAGAATTGCAAAATTGCAAGTATCAAGTCATCAAGTTTAGGCGCACTTTCCATCAGTTCAAACCCATTCCTACCTTTGCCACCTAGATTGGCACCGTAGGGAAATCATTCAAATTCATGCCCAAAAGTAGGCGCCTTGAAAAGAGAAATCATTTTAAGCTATTTGAAATCATCTAAGGTGACAATTATAAAGTCATGAAATTAGGCGCTACTTTCCACCAAAATCACCTCATTGTGGCGCCTTGGAAGAAATTGTATTGAAAACACCTTCTGAATGAACATCATAAGGGAGATTGACTTCTTTAAACTATTACAATTGTTAGAAATCATTTGAAGTTATGAATGTGGGACTATTTTGTTCTAGGCGCCCTTTGTTCCTCTTTTTACCTATATAAGCGCCTAAAATGAAAGAAGGATTATTACATGCTTTCCTTTGTTATGAAGTGATTAATATTGTTTCTCTTGTCTTGCAGGAAGGGAGCTAAGAGGAGTAAGTGCCCGGAGTCATCTTCAGTCAAGGAGTGAAGCTAAGAAGTTGTCATTTCAAGGAGAAACATCATGCTAGACACCCTTGGAGATTACAAAGAGGATCATCCTGTTAGAACGTTTCATCATCAAGCTGCATCATTGACAGGAGTGTTGGTGAAGTCAAGGAATCATCAGGAGCAAGTACCTGAGTACCCTTCAAGTTCAAGAATACTTCATCAATGGCATCATGTTCGAAGACATTTATCCATCCAAGCTTCAAGTCAAGTTCTCCCAATCTTTAGATTCATCAAGCTTCAAAGTCTCCTTGAGAGGTCATCTACTCCACATCCAAAGAAGGTGTTATCATCTACACTACAAGGGGCCACTTCAAAGATCATCGTGAAGGACTACTTCATCAACTTCTACATTGAAGACATTTATCCATTCAACCTTCAAGTCCAAGAGAGATCTCTACTTCATGTCATCATCATCTACTCTTACATGAAGGAAGCATCATCATCATCTCCTACTACTCTATATGAAGTGTCATCGAAGAAGATCAATATCAACTTACCTGCAAGAAGGAAGAAGCATTACATAGTTAGTCAAATGAAGCTACAAGCATCATACATATCTTACTTACCATGAATAAGGCAAGATCTACAAGATGTATTCCTAAACATACAAGTTCAAGCAATCACATCGAATATATCATTACAAGTTGATACAATTTGGGAATAAGCTAAGGTGGCGCCTATGTGGCATGTACCTATCGTCATCCAATCAAATGTTGCCACATCATTTCAACTACATTCAATGTATCATTTAATGAAAGAAGCCAAAGAGGACGCCTATGTGGAAGATGCTTTAAATGATTTCATCTTATCCTTATCACATTGGGAAACGTGCCTTCATTGCCTCTCTCTTTTTTACTAAAAATAGTAAGTTGTTGTAACTACCTACTGAGGTGGCATGATCTGAGCCTTTGGCTACATGAAATGATCTTAGCCATTCATTGTATTCTGGACTCTATATAAAGGCCTTGTTGCCTCATTTGTAAGATATAGTTTTTTAGGAGTAGAATAGGAGAGACTCTCAAAATTTCCTGAGAGGACTTGAAGTTGTAAATATTTTCCAAGATTAATGCAAAGGACATTGGAGTTCGCTTGGTGTTTAAGTGTTATCTTGTGAAATCACATGGTTTTTTGTACTTTGATGAAATGGAGAGATGTTTCAAACTAGATTAGAAGTAGATTAAAAGTTCTTTGATGTAATGTATGTGGTATTGAGTATTTGATCAACTCCTAGCTCATGCTTTTAACATTCATCGCTGGTGGAGTGTTGTGTAAAGCTAGTCTGAGCCTTATCATTTGCTTAAGTTCGATTGTAGATGTTTGTTTGAGCTGTGCCGTTTAATGGGTGTTCATATAAGCTTTCATGATTTGAAAACCATTCGTTTACCTTAGGAGATTGCACCAACTTCATGTAGTTGTAGGCATCCTTGACGAAGTGGAGTTAGGTTAATTCAGGAGTTTGTCTATTCAAGCATCATCATTACTTCATTGACCTTAGATTAGTTTCCCTAAACCTTATCCTTTTTTCCTTTTTTATCATTGATACATCATCCACACTGAAGGAGAAATAAGCTAAATGAAATATGAAGAAGTCTGCGTAAGTCCCTTTGTGATTATCAGCAAGATCACATGTAATCACTGAGTTAACCCATCGCGAATCATAAGAAAAGGAACCTTGGAGTTACTTCACTGGATCACATAGTTTAGCCTTTGAAGAGCTTTATTCAAGAGAGAGTGGGATACTCTAGTGTTTTACTCTATTGTTGACTTGTCGAAAAACAATCATCAACAGATGGTACCACTCCAACTGCTGAAATTTAAGCAGAAAACTCACTTAAGCAGCCGTATGGGGACATGGGGTTACAATCGAGCAACACCTGATTGGAAATTTCCAAGGCAATGCATTTCCTACTATGCAAGAGGTATGTAGAGACGCAATTCTAAATGAATTTAGCCACCAAATTGAGTGTATTAAGAATAAGCAAAGTTCTACTGAGATAAGGGAGTCGGCTTGTGAGAATCTGTTGTGGCTATTAGATGTTACTAAGCTTTGCAGTATTGGAATATTGAAACTACATTGAAAATGTTTGTCGAAGATTCACAACTACCTGACATATTAGTGAACAACTGTACTACACAGTCACACTACTACTACCAAATTAGTTATACTTTTTCCCAATCATTCTCAGTTTATCTGCTACAAATTTTAGTGGACAGGTTTATGAAGGGTTTGGCAAATGGGGATATAATTGTTCCCAAGTCTTTCAGAATTTCTTTTCTGAGAATGTGGGTACCAGTTATGGCATATCATATTTTTAATTTGGTTGGTCGCTATGGGACTTTCTGTTATTCGTCTCTGGAATATTCTGAAAGATTTGTTGAGGATGTTACTAAAGTGGTAGGGACCCTTGCTCTTGATGGCCAGAAAACACTATTTATGTTTTGGACAAACTGTTTTACTTTTCACAGATGTGGAACCCTGATGGAAGCTTTTCAGTGGTGCATTGATGCAATATGGTTAGCAGTGACAAGTGTAAATAAAAGCAGTCTCGGGACTGAGTGATGGGTAATGAAGAATTAAACGTGACGTTAAATTTTGGTATTTGGTTTCTAGTTAGATTGTTGCAAGGCTGATAAATGAAATACGTTACATTGGAGGGCTTGCCATGAAATTTGGTAAAACAAACTTGGAGATGCATATTAACGATGCAGAATTAGTGTTACTGGTATGACTCATTTTAGGAAGCATTACTAATATGGTGGTTTTCTTGGACTAAGATGCATATGATGTATCTTTTAACATTCCCAAAATAATATTAAAATTTGTAAAAGTTGATTGGTGATTGTATGCCCCACCAAGTTATCTGGTAGTTGGGTGCTACCAACAACAAAAGTTGTAGCCTTTCCATTGCATTGATTGAATTTCATCTCATTTAAAATTTATTTTTCGTTACTGATTTATTGTATTTGTAATATAGGCTCACATATAGTATATATTTCCTAAACTTTATCAAATTAAAAATTTAATTACAATGCCCTAGTGCTATAGGGTTTGCATAGAGATTTTCTGATTATTCGATTTAAAATGTATCCCATTTGCAAGTCTGTTGCCTACAGAGAGAAATTATCAGACTCAAAGCATTGAGTGAGTTTTAAAATTAGAATGGATGGCTTACAAAGATAATGATCACCCCATATTTGTTTTCTGCAAAGATAGATTGCAACTGTAAGTTTGGAAGGTAGATTGGAACTATAAGTTTGGATCTTATTAATTATTATATCAGCACACAGTTAGTAAATAGTTGCTTTGGTACTTGGACTGTGTAAAGTTTCATATAACTGAATCAAACTTATTGTTTATTCTCAGTCCATCTACTTTGGATAAGATTGTATGTGTTTCGAACTGGAGGTTTTTATGATGCTTCTTACTTTTGTAAGATTGACTTGTGTTTCTAATATATTTCTGTTATAAGAGGTGTGGCTGCTGAAACTATAAAGGCCTTTAGAATATGATATCATCCTTATCTCAGAGATATTGGAAAATCCAGCTGGGTTGGTCACATACGGATGTAAGTAATCAATCTTTGGGCTTTTTTCCTAAGTTGCAACGAAATTTGTTGCAAATGAAATTACTTAGTGTAGAGAATAAGGGCAATGCTTTATGGGCCTCATGACATGTATTTTAAGGTAGTGGACAATAAACCACCTATTCACATTTTTGAGAATAAAGATCATAAAATCTGATTGTCTCACTTTCAATCACATCTTTGAGTTTACAAAAATTCAGTGAATCTGTTGCATAGAATGCCCTAGTTGGGAATGGTTTGCTATCGCATATCCTGATGGTGTTATTTGTTACTAGTTACTGCCAACAGGCAAACTTGCTTTTGTTCATTAAGTATGACCTATTTAAAGTTTACTCTTATTATCCATTATGTGTAGATACTTTTGTTCATATGCTTTAAGTTGAATCGTTTATGAGCATCATCAAGAACTTGTGTTTCTTAGCTTGCATTTTGTTCGGTAGATTACACGTGTCCATTTTTGTGGGAATCAACAGTCCTCTAGTATTATCATAATTAAATTTTAGCCCTTTGTTATGAGGCTCCCTACCAATACAAATCATAGAAGTAGAAATCACGAATAAATCATGATTATATGCTGACCAGTCATGTCTGAAAGGAAATAACAGTGTTGATAATTAACTAGAGAGGAATATTGCAGAATAGAAACGGATCCAATTATGCAACAAAATGACATATAAAGAAAATAACTCAACTACACATCGGAAATACTATATTTACCTTGGGAAGCCTTTTCGGGAAAAAACCCAGCAACAATAACAATTTAATATATTATCTAACAAGAAGATTACAATATACAAGAGATTTCACTTAACTAAGAGAGATCGTCACTCTTTATCAAATCTGGCAGTATGCATTTTCAGAGAACCTCTGCTCAATGCAATATGCACTCTCAAAGAACTTATTCTCAATGCAGCTTGAATTCCTAGAGAATCTATCCTCAGTACACCTATGAGTTGTTCTCAACCTGTTATCAATCTAACAACATGTACCTGCTCTAGAAACCTGCATACAACAACATGGACCCTATAATATCCTCTTTTTAACACTCATGGTGCATGGGGTCCACTTCTCTAATTCACAACTGTTTAGTGAGTGAACTGTCAGTGTAGGAGTAGCAGATAAATAGAACTGTAGTTATTGTCAGTTAGGGAAAGTCGATTAATGGAATAAGGTGGTTGACTTGGTCTTACACCTAGCAGTTATCAATTTAGTTTCAGTTCAGTTTGAGTTTGCCATCGATTTAGGGATGGTTTTGTTAGTTAAATTGCCTCTGATTGAGGGATGTACGCAGGATAGAGTATAGAAAGCTTTGGGAGGAAAAACAAAAGGACTTCTGAAAATTACAAACAAAATTCAGTTTCTATCCCAGGAATGTGATGCTACTTACGACAGCTTTTGGTGCTTGGAGATGAAAACCTAGAAGTGTGTTGACTTGATTTCTTGACAGAAACCTTTAAGAAGCAGCTTGTGGTACAAATTGACAATAGGACTTTACAGAGTGACATCAGGATCATCAAGGTGTAATGTCCCCTTTTTGGGATTGCCCTAAACCTTGCCCTAGAATCACCAATTTAACATAGTTAGGATTGTAACTTACCAATTGAATGCTTGAAGCAAGATAAACCTGATTTAGGTCCTGCAAACATGTTAGTTATTAATAGATAAATAAACATATAATCCAGTGATGTTATAGACAGGATTCTAATCACTATTATAGTATTTAGAATGTACATATGGGATTCCTTTAAGGTTCTATCCAAACAGCCCGTTGTCATTATGGAGCACCACTTGGGAGATCATAGAAGGCGCCTTGAGCCGTTCCATCCATCCCAGGAGCACGGAATGACACCCGCCATTCGTCCTTCCAACCCCACTCGGGGTGTCCTTACCGAAATGGAGTCCTAGCTACTTGCATTCCTTATATGCACTATCTCCGCGCCAAAATGGACTGACCAATTGGATAAGAATCTTAAGGAAGTCGTTATATTGATTCTATTGTGCATAGGCAAAATTATAGCAAGAATAACAGTATTAGGAGAATAACAACATCTATTGTTATTAATTAATGCATATATATCTCTGCTGATGTACATATATATATATCACTGTTGAAGTCTGCAGATTTATCTATGCTCTAAATCAGTTCGTATTCCCTGTATTCCCCTTCTCATTTGATATTCTTCCCTTTTTATACCATATTGTGCCTCTATGAAGAAAGGCGATTACTCATGAGGCAACATATTATATCATGAAGGGAGGCGACCCATAATATAAGTGCTTCTTTAGCATAAGTGCATCCCTTGTTAATTGATATAGTCAGCCACCATAATTTTATTTAACTCTTTTAATTTCATTGCCTTCTTATGAGTCGGCCAAGTTTATCTTGGCACTGCCTTTAATACATAGTCGACTAAGAACAATTATCATGTCGGCTGTAATACTATTAAGAGGGTCGGAAGCATAGACTTCAACTATAGAGAGTGATTGCCACATAATTATCCTCAACCTAGGACCAAGGTTGAATGCAGCTTCCAGCATTCTCCAGTCAATAGCATGTACGAGCTTTCACTGGCCTATAAACTGGGTTCCTGTCATTTATGTGCAATAGCAAGGTACACGGAAGCCCATAGTAGGGTGCATTTAATGTACTAGAGCGCACCACAAAGGGCCAGAATGATGTCCACAGAAAGCGACTTCAATAGCTAAGGTGTTCATTAGCATCACTCAAAGCCAACACAAAGTTTGATAGCAACTCAATCCTATTAGCAAAATTTGAAATAAGTATTGGATGCAACTTGAATGTTTGGTTTTGGTCTATGTAAGGATTACAATTTAAATCTTTAATTTAAATTCTATCTACTTAAAGGGAATTCGACTCATAGGGGAAGGGGACATGACACAAGGCATTCAGATTTGCATGTAGAGTGCAGGATCAATTAGGCATTCAGATTTGCATGTTGGGTGCGCCTAGAGAGTTGTATTGGTCTAGTGTATTTCAATTTGTATGCGTGTGTGTGTGTATAAGGATCATCAAGGCATTTAGATTTGCATGTTGTAGAGTGCATGATCATATAGGCATTTAGATTTGCATGATGGGTGTGCCTAGTGAGCTATATTGGTCTAGTGAATTTCAATTTGTATGTGTATTTGAATGAAATTTAAATATGTGTGTGTTGTTGAAATATTTCTGGGTTTGTTTTTTCTATGTGCATTAGGTTGAGGTTTTTACACAACCATCCATCCATAGTCATGCTTGTGTTGAAAACATGTCACACCAACATGAAACACCTCCCACTTGCTACGATACCTGCATGTGGTATTTGCACTCCCAAGCATTTGTATTTATAGGAACAAGGATTGCCAAAATCCATCCATGTGACCCAAGTGCTTTGTAATGTTCCTAGGAATATGGTATTATAGTGTATTAAGTGTTGATACTAAAATTTGTATTTCACACACAACAATGGGAAATCTCAGAATGTGGGATGTGCTTCTGAGATAACCTCTGGGATTTTAGAAGTCGGCTCTTCGTACCATAGTTTGCAGATTCGCGGGACTCGCCGCAGACTCGCCACGACTCGCGAGTCTTGAAGCCTACCGAGTCGACTCGGCACGGACTCGTGAGTTCGGCCTAAGGACTCGCGCGAGTCCTAAGGCTGGACTCGCGAGTCCCGACCAGGGACTTGTGCTGCGCCTGGGACGTGCATAAAACACTCAAAAAAACTCATTTTTTTCATTTTTTTCTCATTTTCACTCTTCTGCCTTGAAAAACACAGGTCTGCCATTGAAGTCAGCATGAAAGAACCCGAGAATACGAGCTTATTTGGTTGTTAATGTTTTCCTCATTTTGACATATGATCATATGTAAACATTTATGATGCTGTTATACATTTTGAAAGTTTGAAACTATGATGAAATTCCAATTATTGAGTGTTTGATGATCATATGACGTGTAATCTTTGAATTATGACAAATTGATAATCAAATTAGGCTCTTATGTTCTTTAAATGCATTAATTTCTTTTATTTTCTTAAAAAACTATGGTTTTTTTTTGTCGAGTCCTAGCTGAGTTTTTGTCACGAGTTCGTGCCGAGTCCCAAGTCCGAGTCCAATTTTGGGCTGCCGAGTCCATGGCGAGTCCGATTTTGCAAACTTTGCTTCATACGATTCTTCAATAAGATCATTTTCAGATTGTTTGGATAAAAGGGAAAAAGAAAAACTTGAAATGAAATCTATTTAACATGACGATTTACCAACCATAAATTTCACCAACTTGCAAAGGAATCAATTGTGCACAGGATTCGTAAATAAGAGACAAAAATGAACATAGATACGATGAACAAGAAGTGATCAACACCTAATTATTCAGCTGCATAAAGTTCAGTAATCTCTAATTTACAAAATAAAGGCCCAGATCTAGAGAAAAAAAGAAGAAGATACATTTCAATAGAAAACAATGGCACAAAGGAAGGCCTGCAAAATTCTCTATTTTGATGATACCCTCTTTTTGTCTTTGCCACTGATTTTAATCCTTTGCTGTGGTAAATTCCATCTTGTCCTCTGTTGTGCAAAAGCTTTGTTTATATAGAAAAAGAAACTCCAAAAACTGCCTCTCTGTTTGCATGTAAATCTGCCTAACTGGCTCCTTGTTTTTTGCGTCTTATTCTATTCTTTGCCATGCAAAAGACTTTTCTATCGCTACATGTCTTTCATACCTCTAGTTCATTGTAGCTTTCTTTGACTTTGACAGGCGTAACAAATAAATGTCACGCTTTTATTGTCTTGTTGTAGCTTTAGTTTGTTTTAAAGTTTCCTTTTTGCTTTGACACTTGTCTTTACCTTGCTTTCATGTGGGCTTTTAAAAGTTAGATAAGATTCCTTAATAAAGCTTTTAGCTTTATTTTACATGGGGGCCCACCATATTTTAAGCCTCACATTGCAAACTTAGATGACTCACGTGACTCATAATGAATAATGAATCAATTTACAATATTAAGAATCACTTTATGAGATTTTTGAAAGGTTTCAATAAAGATTCATAAGAAACTATTAAAAACTCGTTGTGAGTTTATGAAACATGGACTCTCCTCCACATGGTGCACTAGCACTCTTTCGGAAACAAAAACCCCTCTGACAACCTCCCCAAGAAGCGCCAACCGTTGGATCTCTTGCATCGAACGATGTCTGAGCCATTGATGAAACTTCATCTAATGGTTCCTGTGTGTCTTCATTTAATATGGATGCGCTATGGCTGGTCTCTGTTTTGAATCACTGGAGCTTTCGCTAAAAAGGTCGCACCTTTCTTCCTGTAAGTCCTTTCTTGCATAGGCCAAATGCCTCATTATCAATTGCCACATCTTACTTTGCTGCGTTGGAGTTTAAAGTTGTGCCTTGCCTTTGTTTATAATGTTCTGTCTTTATAAATTTAGGCTACGCACTTATTCTTTTGTCTCTTAGCGCCATCATGAAGCCACGCCATATTTCCTTTGTTGCACCTTGAAGGCTTTATACTGAGTGTCATTTGTATCTTTTATTTGTTGTGCTTTGATTCATTTGGCTCGGGTCTTCATTGTGCATGACGCCATGCTTGATGGTTGTGCCTTGGTTCTCTATGGATGTGCCGATTTCATTTGTGGGCAGCGTGAGCTCACTTATGTTGGCACCTTATTTGATAAGGCTGCAACTTATTTAATGGTGGTGCATCGATTTTGAAATGGTAGCGCTTGTTTTTGGAGTGAATGCGCTATTCTTCAATGGATGCGCACTTATCTTTAGTGGCTGCGTTGCTCTTTTGTGTTGCGCGAGAAACTTCTTCATTTGGCTGAATGATTTGTATCTATGGATGCCTCCCATGGATCTTGCTGGTGCTATGATTGAATGACGACATGATTTGAATAGATGCGCCATGTTATAGAGGCCGCTCCTTGCTGATATGCGCTTTCAATTTTAATATGCTATTACATATGCTAAGTTTCCATCATAAGAGCCGCACATCATTCCTATCAATTGCACCTACTTATGAGGCCACATTTGTTGAAGATTGCCATGTGTCCCATTTTCCAGCTAAAACTTTTCATTTTGAATCTTAATGGCTGTGTTATTTGATTAATGACAGTGCCATCCTTGAGAATCCAACACATAGCGCTTTTGCTTTGTAAGGGTAGCGCTTTGCTTCTAAAGGCCGCACACCATTTGAAAGGTGGCGCCTTGTATATTTTACATGAGCAGTGCCTTTAAAAACATGTGCTTTGAATCTTTTAAGTTGAGCCTTTGATTCATTGTTGGTGCTTGTGTCTCTCTAAGGTCCGCGCTATCCTTTTGTATTGTGGCAAAAATCTTTATACATTGCACCTCTTACTTACAGTTGAGTGCCATTACTGAATCTGCATTGACTCATACAGACTTGTGTCTTGAATCTCACTGGCCTCGTGCTTTTGAAGGATCCTCATTGAAACTTCATCACTTGACTATGCAATCAAAAGTTTTGAAATGGTGTGCAAAAATTGCACAACAGTTCTTATCGACTCACGAGGGAAAGTGTGCCTACACATGTCAAACCCAAAAGAAAAGGCCTTGAATCCATTGGGCACGCGGTCAAATTACTTAGAAACAACCAACCTGGACACATTATGGCCACAACATCTGTAACCAAAAATCTGCACAACCAATTGATACAAACTGCCAGGGAGATCTGATTGAATCTGAAACTAAAATTCATGCACAACTATTGACATTTTGCAGCCCAGATCAACTAAGTGACCACACTTGCAAACCCTTCAACCTTACTGCAATTGAGACTTTATTGAAAGCAAAATAAACTGAAACTGAATCTAGTGTTGTAGCTGCAACTTATTCTGAAACCATTGAAACTAAGCTATCAACAAGGGAGACTTGACAAGAACATGCCCATTCACCGGAATGGCAAAATAACTTCCAGATCAGATGATTCTTCTCCATTTGATCCACAATGAACTAATAATAGACCAAATAAACTGCATGAAGAAATAGAGCAAAAACTTGTACCTTTTTGATTGCCTGCATTCCAGAGACTCTCTTTTGGCATTGAAATACCATTGAAGCTGATCTACATATTGTTCGTCATCCAGTGGAGGGTGGGATGGGCATACCAAGCATTGGAGCTCATACTTTTGCTTGCATGTAGAGGCATATGTGAACTTGACCTCATTGGTGATCTCTTTTGTATGTTCTACATAATCATGATCCAAGATAGCATCAAAATATGGTTTGCATGTGACAGAGCTACCCATAACTGTTCTGAATTGGATTGGCATCTCTTCTTGAATGAAGAATAAAGTATTATGCAACTCTTTATTACTAAAAGTGTTTCTTGATGAATCATTATAATGTATCTTGTTGACTCCCAAAATAACTACAACTAAAAACCCTAAAATATTTCAGAATCATCAAGGCCAGGGGTGTCATCAAGGTGACTAAAAGAGGTTTATCAACAAGTTCTGGGCAATTCTGGACAACCTACAGGAGTGAGTATGCTCCTCTGCACTTTAGGCTTAGCTAGACCTAGGAGGGATGTTCCTAGAGGCATGAAATAAAACACAAATAAACTAACACAGCCATACCCAATGTACACTTGACCCCCAAAGTTGTCACTAGGTCAAGACAAACTGGTTGCACAAGCCTTTGATTAAGCTGATTACTGCACTATGCATTTGCACCCAAACATGGCAATACTATATTCTTTGAAATGAATCCACTTAACTTCTCATACACAAGATACATAGTGCAGGCATACATGCTCATGATTCATTAATGATTAAAACAATTTTGCATGCTTCAGATTTATCCCTGGTTATTGTAACCAATCATGAACATCATGAGAAACCCTAAACTAAATCTATTCCTACTCCTACAGCTAACAAGACGAGGATTTGATTGAAAAGACGATTGATCCGTCCCTAATATGGACCGGTGCCTACTCCATTGGGCAACAGAGTCATAAACAATAAAGAGGAAAGAAATGGGTTGAACTAGCATCAACAAAAAACTAAAATATATTCACATACATTTCTCATATTACACTTCATGCACTAGACATACTTATATATCCAAAGCCAGACTATAATAACCCACTTGCAATAGAGAAATGACTCAACACAAATCTTGTATTGATTTAATTGCTGTCATATATTATCAAATCCCATTACAATTGCACCAGCAAATGTGGTGAAGGCAAAATACAAAGCTGCGACAATACATTCCCTTGAATTATTACAAACAGCTGTGGAGACATGCCAATGCATGAAAATGCGCATTACAATCCTTTCTACGTTACATCAGACGTATTCTTTCATTCACTGCCCAAACATTTTCCTCTGCTTGATGCCCTAAAATCATCCTTAGGCATTTTCCAGACTAGACAATTGGTTCAGCGACAACCCTTTGAAAAAACCTTCGATCCATTATTTATAGCATGAGTAAGTTGACTCTAAGGATGAAATGGGAGGGAAAATCCTCACCAACTCCACTAACCACATTAAAAACCTGTTTCTTGGCCACCCACTTCGCATTTATTGCGTTCCTAGAAGTTGTTGTGTTTGAATGAACGGGGAAGGCCAGTAAGTCGAGCTTCGACAAATCGGACTTCAGAGCTCGGGCCTTCTACCTTGCAATTTATATTATCTGGAAGAAGAAGGATATGAAGCCCCGACCCCGCCTATGTATATCTATGAAGGCGTCGGGGGTCAGGCTTCGAGCCTTCACCCTTTCACCTGCTTGGAAGAAGATAGAACATCACAACTCCGATCCCCGAAGTCTGCTTTACTTAGAAAATCTTTGGAACCTTAGGCGGACTTAGGCCCCTGGGTCTTCCACCTTGCATCTTAAGCCACTTGGCAGCTTTCCGCGGTTTCGCAAGCCTATTGTGGGTCCACCCAAAAGGCTCGGTGGAATGGCGGAATGCCTTAGAAATAATTAACACCCATCAGGGGTCAGTCGTCGGGCCTTCCATCTTCCACCTTCCTCAAAGGAAGGAAGAAGAACCAACCTCTGACCTCTGTCGTTTGCCTCATACTTAGAATAATTTTGAACTAGTAGACTTGTCGGACTTCAGACTTTAGGGCTTCTCCCCGACACTTGCCATGAAGAAGACTAAAGGCCAAAAGCCCAAAGTCTGACCTCCGAAACACTTAGAAGAAAAAGATCTCATCAGACTTCGGCCTTTAGGTCCTCCACCTTCCAACTGCAACACCGAAGAAGATGAAAGGCTGAAAATTCGACCTCCGAAACTCTGCAATACTGCTCCATACTTAGAATATTTTTCATTACTTTGGCGGACTTCGTACCTCCGTGCCTCTCCCTGACATCCGCCATGAAGAAGACGGAAGGCCGAAGGCTCGACCTCTTACTTCTGACTCACTTAGACAAATTTCAACACTTAGGGAAATTTTGAGCCTCAAACCTTGGAGCCGAGAGGTAAAGCAGGAAGGAAGAACAAAACCCGCAACTCTGACTTCTGACAAAGGTGAAAAATACAAGGAAACACTTGGAAAGATTTGGACTTAGTCATTTTTTGGGCTTTTCCCTTTTACTTTTCAAAAGGCAAACACATGAAAACCTATGAAAGACATCTCTGATCAGTTATCATCAATAGGTTCAACACTGAAGGCATAAAGTGGGATTTTCACTAGATTTGGGGTAGAAAGGTGCAAATTAAGATCTGGTTTTTTCATGTATCATCACTGGCTCTGGTTGGGGACGTGTGACAAACAATGTCACAACAAGAACTAGCTATCTCCAGGTAGACCAAAAGGCAAAAAATGAATGAGGGGAAACAATGGAAATGTATTTACAAGGCATACAGTCATAGGCATGAAGGCACATAAGGAAAGATGACTGTATTCAATATTTAAACATGTTGTAGGTCAAACCTACATCAAGTTATTGAAACCACTTGTCTTTGTCAAAGACAAGTTGAATGAATGAGCTAATTTTCCTCAAACCAAATTCGCACTTCTCACCTAGGTGCAACAACTGAAGACTGCCCTCAGCATGCATCAACCTGCAATTTCTACTCATGAAGCCAAGGCTAGCTTCATCAATGAAATCACTACTGCAAGGCAACCAAAAGGAATAGGTGCTTGACCTATTCAAATCCATATCACACTTGTTCCCAACAGCCAGGGGTGACAAAATAAAACTCAAGTCAACAAAATAGATGGAAGAAAGTATGCATCATCCACTGCCACACTGCCAAACCTGCTGACATCTTCATGCAAATTGAGGGAAAAGGAAAACACCTCCAATTCACATGGCAAAGAAAATTGTGCCTGAATGAACTGTTGATCCACAAGAGAAGGCACTTCATCTTGTAGAACAATTTGGAAAGACTCTAGCTCAGGTATACCTTCGAGTTGGGTTACCGTCTGCTGAAATTCAGGCATGAACATGCCTTGCTGCTCATTTTCATCAATGTCCCATACAAAGGACTCAACCTCTACTGCAGCACCAACACATTCAAGAGATAACAAGTTTTCCACATCAAAGTGGAAACATTCATATTCATTTGTAACTCCATCAAGCTCTTAAACAAAATTTTCATATGTGCTGCTACAAATTTTAATTTTTGAATCATAAGCATGACTCACACTACAATTCAAACCATCGGCACATAAATTAGAACCATGAGACACCTCACATGAAGAACCAAGTTCTTCCAATTGTCTCTCTATTTCAAGTTCATCTTGGCAACTTGTTGTGTCACACTCACTACTGCAAACAAATTGATGACACACTTCTTCTTCCACATTCATTTTTATATCATTTCATTGTGGCTAAGATGAAGCACACTTTGAGGAAGACAACATACATTGCACCAAAGAAACAGGTTCTCATATGCGTCCACATGATCACCATCTTCAAAATCCAGAGCAAGCTTTTCACATTGAAACTCCATGACTACACCAATAACTGTCTCTGGTCGGTTATCACCAAATGCAACCACTTCTACATCAACCTCATGCATACAAATATCAACTACTTCATCACAAATAGGAACAAAGGAGGGAATCAAATCAAACAAGTAACAAGTTTCTTGTTCATCCCATGTTTCATTTACCTGTGCATAGATTTCATACTTAGCCACAGAAGCTGATCCATTTGACTGTTCATCCCTGTACACAACATCCTCATTATTCACTAAACCACATACCTCAGCAGTGGGCTGGAAGTAATCATTGGTCTCATCACTTTCACTTTCACTTGATGAGCTATCCAGCCGAAGGTAGGTGCATACACTTTTTCATCATCTGCATTACTGTCATATGATGCACCATCTTTCACTTCTACCCTTCTGACTACACAATCATCATCATCTAATTCTATATTCATCTGATTGCTTGTATCCACATTGTTGCTCTTCAGATCAGCATGTTTATTACCAACAACACATGCATTTGTGGACAACAAACCCTTTATGTAGTCATCCCTCATTTTCTCCATGGAGTCTAGGTATAAATATGCACATAACTCAATCTAGTTTCATATGCTTCGAAAAACATATCAATGCAAGTGGGAGTATTAGGTCTGAAACCTTCAGGAATATGGGAAAGAGCAACAACAAACCTATGACCAAAATATTTGCTTGACTCTCCCTCTAGCTCTATGACAAGATCAGCAGGGTGACCCTTAGCAGATTCCTTTTCAAATGCTGCCACAAGTTCATTCCACGAGGCAAAGGACTGCCCTAGAAAACTTTGGAACCATTCTTTTGCCTTTCCATGTAATGACCTAACAAAAAATCTCATGTACATATCCTCATCCTCAAACTGATGTTCTTCCATGAATTCTGAGAATACATCAACATGTGTGTCCCCTTCCCGAATACCATACCCATTAAAATTGGGCAACTATTTGTAGACCTTGGTTGGCATACTCATTGTTTTGTAATTAACCCATGAGAGGTCTAGCTGATCATATACAGGATCTAAGGGAGGAGCAGGGGATTGGTCAAACTGATTTTTAGGGGTAGTAGGGAAAGCACTGGATTGCATCCTAGACTCTAGCAGCCTAATCTGATTTTTTGTTTCTTCTTCTTGTTGCAATAATGACTCCAACAGTTGTTTGGTTTTATCAATTTCATATTGTTACATTGCTAAGTCATTTTGATTTTGCATGGGTGCATATAGGTTTGGGTTTGTATAACATGTGGAGCCATGACTAGAATATGCATTGCTAGGATTGTCATGGGAGTCCACACCAATGTTATTTCTAGGGTCTGATATATATATATGAAGATTCAGATGATAGAACATCCCTAGGGTATCTGTGTTCGTACCAGTTGGCCATGACTAAAGCATCCTATAATGCTGGGCAATAAACTAAGGCATAAAAATTTTGTTCCTTCAGCATGACCGGAACAATAAACTCCAAAAGTGGGAAAAGAAGAAACTGTGTGTGCCTTTATTTCACCAGTTGCTGCACACTGAGATGGAGCATGCAAATCATTAGCATCAACCAAGGGGCAGCATCAACAAACTTTTAATAGCAGAGTCGCCACCTCTTCCAAAGAGGAATTCCTTGAAGTTTGACTGATCTTCAAGGCTACAAACTAATTCTGGGTTCAACTCACTAGCAGAGTCTTCAATTGATTTCAACCCAACAGTATCATCTATGACAGCGGTACAAAAAATGTTGGCGTAAGTTGACGAGCTACCAACTTACACACATCAACAAACTGCACAACTGCAAATTGACTGTTACAGGGGTCTGAAAAATGCACAAGCTGCCTAAAACCCAATAATGGCTAAAGTAACTTTATCCCCGACAACGATGCCAAAAATGTTGACTCCCAAAATAACTACAACCCAAAACCCTAAAACGTTTCACAATCACTGAGGCCAGGGATGTTGTCAAGGTGACTAAAAGAGGTTTATCAACAAGTTCTGGGTGATTCTAGACAAACTACAGGAGTGGCTATGCTTCTCTGCACTTCAGGCTCAGCTAGACGCAGGAGGGATATTCCTAGATGCATGAAATAAAATACAAATAAACTAACACAACCATACCCAATGTACACTTGACCCCCAAAGCTGTCACTAGGTCAAGACAAACTAGCTGCATAGGCATCTGATTAAGATGATTATTGCACTAAGCATTTGCACCCAAACATGGCAATACTATATTCCCTAAAATGAATCCACTTAACTTCTCATACACAAGATACATAGTGCAAGCATACATGCTCATGATTCACCTATGATTAAAACCGTTTTGCATCACTTCAAATTTATCCCTGGTTATTGCAACGAATCATGAACAACATGAGAAACCCTAAACTAAATCTACTCCTACTCCTATAGCTAACAAGACGAGGATTTGATTGAAAAGATGATTGATCCATCCCTAATATGGACCGGTGCCTACTCCAATGGGCAACTGAGTCATAAACAATAAAGATGAAAGAAATGGCTTGAACCAACATCAATAGAAAACTAAAATATATTCACATGTAGAATTCTCGGATTACACTTTATGCACTAGACATACTTATTTATCCAAAGCCAAACTATAATAACCCACTTGCAATAGAGAAATGACCCAACACAAAGCTTGTATTGATTTAAATGTTGTCATACATTATCAAATCCCATTACAATCGTACCAGCAAATGTGGTGAAGGCAAAATACAAAGTTGCGACAATGCATTCCCCTGAATTATTACAAATAGCCGTGGAGACATACCAATGCATGAAAATGCGCATTACAATCCTTCCTACACTGTATCAGATGTATTCCTTCATTTACTGCCCAGACATTTTCCTCTGGTTGATGCCCTAAAATCATCCTTAGGCATTTTCCTGACCAGACAATTGGTTCAGTGACCATCCTTTGAAAAGAGCTTCGATCCATTATTTATAGCATGAGTAAGTCAAATCTAAGGGCGAAATGGGAGGGAAAATCCTCACCAACTCCACCAACCACATTAAAAACTTGTTTCTCATCCACCCACTTCGCATTTATTGTGTTTCCAGAAGTTGTCAACGTGTTTGAATGAACGGGGAAGGCCAGGAAGTCAAGCTCCAACAAATTGGACTTCAGAGCTCGGGCCTCCCGCCTTGCAATTTATATTATCTGGAAGAAGGATATGAATCCCGACCTCGTCTATGTATAGCTATGAAGGCGTTAGGGGTCGGGCTTTGGGCCTTCACCCTTTTGCCTGCTTGGAAGAAGATTGAACATCACAACTCCGATCCACGAAGTCCGCTTTACTTAGAAAATCTTTGGAACCTTAGGCGGACTTCAGCCCCCGGGTCTTCCACCTTGCGCCTTACGCCACTTGGCAACTTTTTGTGATTCTGCAAGCTTGTTGTGGGTCCACCCAAAAGGCTCAGTAGAATGGTAGAATGCCTTAGAAAGAATTAACACCCTTTGAGGGTTGGCCGTCGGGCCTTCTACCTTCCTCAAAGGAAGGAAGAAGAACCAATCTTCGACCTCCGCCATCCACCTCATACTTAGAATAATTTTAAACCAGCAGACTTGTCAGACTTTGGACTTCGGAGCTTCTCCCCGACACTTGCCATGAAGAAGACCGAAGGCCAAAGCCCGAAGTTCAACCTCCAAAACACTTAGAAGAAAAAGAGCTTGTCAGACTTCGGCCTTCAGGTCCTCCACCTTCCAATTGTAACACTGACGAAGATGAAAGGCCGAAACTCCGACCTCCGAAACTCCGCAATACTACTCTATACTTCAAATATTTTTCATTACTTTGGTGGACTTCGAACCTCAGCCCCTCTCCTCGACACCCACCACGAAGAAGACGGAAGGCCGAAGGCCCCACCTCCGACTTCTGACTCACTTAGACAAATTTCAACACTTAGGCAAATTTTGAGCCTTGGACCTCGGAGCCGAGAGGGAAAGCAGGACGAAAGAATGAATCTTGAAACTCTGACTTCAGACAACGGTGAAAAATACAAGGAAACACTTAGAAAGATTTAGACTTAGTCATTTTTTGGGCTTTTCCCTTGTACTTTTCAAAAGGCAAACACATGAAAACCTATGAAAGACATCTCTGATCGGTTATCATCAATAGGTTCAACACTGAAGGCATAAAATGGGATTTTCATTAGATTTGGGGTAGAAAAGTGCAAATTAGGAACTGTTTTTTTCAGGTGTCAACAAATCCCACTCATTCTTTTGTCATGATCATCTAAGTTTGAACAAAAAACTTCTAACTCATCCCAAAAAGAATCATTTTCAAGCTCTTCTTCATTGTTTTGCACAAGAGGGCTTACCTTTTGTTCTTCTCCAAGCTAAGGTAAAGATTGTGTATCATCCTTCACCCAGTACTTTTTAGCTTCAAACCCCTTTTGCAAGTACTTTTCAACTTCGAAAGAAATCAAACCATCATCAGCATCCTCATCCTCTTCTTCATTTGACTGTATTTCTGAATCAACATTTGCCATATGAGCATGATGCTCTGAATCAATTGAAGGCACTAGATAAACATGAACTACCTCTTTCTTGCATTTTGATTGTATTCTTCTTTGATATCAATGTGACAAAATACTTGATCTGTCACTTCCATAGGCTGAAACTTTGGATCTGAAACCACAGAAGCTTGCAGAGCACAACATTTAAAATAATTGGGTACTTTTTGTGCATGAGGAAGGATCTATTCTACAAATTAATTGCATGCATATTGTTGTTCATGAGGGCTTTGAGGCATAAAATAAGGATCAACCTGATACAAGGCTTGCTCTTTTAGCTCATTGAGCACATGGGCAAAGGATTCAAGAAGCTTTTTCATTTCAAACATCTCCTTATGATTTGTCAAATCAGCAGGGAGGGTGGGTGGATTAGAGCAAATATGAGTTTGGCTATATGTGAGAGCTTGGGATGAGATACTTGCATGAGGCATTAGTGGTTTTGAAGGCAAGGGAGACAATTTACCAGCATTTATGAGGTTCATTTCAGCTCTAATAGCAACATCATATGATCGAGGCAAGGTTTCTCCTCCTAAGACTTGTATCATAGTTAAAATCTCAAGATCTAAAGCTTTCAAATAATATAAAAATACAAAACCTGGAGGAGGCCTCACATCTACTGAAAATATTTTCCATGTACCTTATCAAACTTTGCATTGAACTGCGTGATGCCTCTTGATTGTGACAAGATTTTGAGTGAGGGAGCTGACATCCGCCTTCTCTCAGAATTGATTGCAAATGAGCTCTCCAAGCTGATTCCAACCAGTGATTGAAAAGGGTTGCAAATTTTTGTACCATTCCCATGCTTTTCCTTTGAGAGAAGATGCAAGTAATAGAAGAGCTACATTTTCATCTGTGATATGATGAATAGTGCACAAATTTGCAACATCTTGAATGCGATCTCTAGGGCGAACAAAGCCATCTCATAAAAATGGAGTAATGCTTTCCACGCTACTTGAAGAACTTGACCTTGTTGTTGAAGTAGAAGAGGACTTGAATCCCAAGTCACAAATGGTAAGTTTCTTACTGGAATGTTGAGATGCACATAAATATTTTGGGCTGTCATGATCTGCAAGAGTGAATATCTGAGATAAAATCACCAACGTGGTCGCCAGATGGAAGATTCATGCTCCTATGAGCAGATATTTTTGTGATTTTCCACCAAAATCATAAAATGTAGAAAAAAGATTCAATGAAACAAAGACCCAAGTCTCTGATTCAAGTCCCACCGGGCGTGCCAAAAATTGTTGATGGTAAAATTTGTATTTCACACACAAGAATGGGAAATCTCACAATGTGGGACGTGCTTCTGAGATAACCTTCGGGATTTTAGAAGTTGGCTCTTCGTAGGATTTTTCAATATGATCGTTTTCAGATTGTTTGGAGAAAAGGGAAGAAGGAAAACTTGAAATGAAATCTATTTAACATGACGATTTGCCAACCATAAACTTCATCAACTTGCAAAGGAATCAATTGTGCATAGGATTCACAAATAAGAGACAAAAATAAACATAGATACGATGAACAAGAAGTGATCAACACATAATTATTCAGCTGCATAAAGTTCAGTAATCTCTAATTTACAAAATAAAGGCCTAGATCTGGAGAAAAGAAAGAAGATACATTACAATAGAAAACAATGGCACAAAGGAACGCCTGCAACATTCTCTATTTTGATGATACCCTCTATCTGTCTTTGCCACTGATTTTATTCCTCTGCTATGGTAAATTCCATCTTGTCCTCTGTTGTGCAAAAGCTCTGTTTATATAGAAAGAAACTCCAAAAACTACCTCTCTGTTTGCATGTAAATCTGCCCAACTGGCTCCTTGTTTTCTGCCTCTTATTCTATTCTTTGCCATGCAAAAGACTTTTCTATCACTGCATGTCTTTCTTACCTCTAGTTCATTGTAGCTTTCTTCGACTTTGACAGGTGTAACAAATAAATGTCACGCTTTTATTGTCTTGTCGTAGCTTTAGTTTGTTTTAAAGTTTCCTTTTTGCTTTGACACTTATCTTTACCTTGCTTTCATGTGGGCTTTTAAAAGCTAGATAAGATTCCTTAATAAAGCTTTTAGCTTCATTTTACATGGGGCCCACCATATTTTAAGGCTCACATTAAAAACTTAGATGACTCACGTGACTCATAATGAATAATGAATCACATTACAATATTAAGAATCACTTTACGAGATCTTTGAAAGGTTTCAATAAAGATTCATAAGAAACTATTAAAAACTCGTTGTGAGTTTATGAAACATGGACTCTCCTCCACGTGGTGCACTGGCACTCTTTCGGAAACAAAAAACCCTTTGACAACCTTCCCAAGAAGCGCCAACCGTTGGATCTCTTGCATCGAACAGTGTATGAGCCGTTGATGAAACTTCATCTAATGGTTCTTGTGTGTCTTCATTTAATATGGATGCGCTATGGCTGGTCTATGTTTTGAAACGTTGGAGCTTTCAATAAAAAGGCCGCACCTTTCTTCCTATATGTCCTTTCTTGCATAGGTTGAATGCTTCATTATCAATTGTCGCATCTTACTTTGTTGTGTTGGAGTTTAAAGTTGCACCTTTCCTTTGTTTATAATGTTGTGTCTTTGTAAATTTAGGCTACGCACTTATTCTTTTGTCTCTTAGCGCCATCATGAAGCCGTGCCATATTTCCTTTGCTGCACCTTGAAGGCTTTATACTGAGTGCCATTTGTATTTTTTATTTGTTGTGCTTTGATTTATTTGGCCCGGGTCTTCATTGTGCAGGCCACCATGCTTGATGGCTATGCCTTGGATCTCTATGGATGCGCCAATTTCATTTGTGGGCAGCGTGAGCTTGCTTATGTTGGCACCTTATTTGATAAGGCTGCAACTTATTTAATGGTGATGCATCGATTTTGAAATGGTAGCACTCGTTTTTGGAGTGAATGCACTATTATTCAATGGATGCGCTCTTATCTTTAGTGGTTGCGTTGCTCTTTTGTGTTGCATGAGAAACTTCTTCATTTGGCTGAATGATTTGTATCTATGGATGCCTCCCATGGATCTTGTCGGTGCTATGATTGAATGGCGACATGATTTGAATAGATGCACCATGTTATATGTTGATGTGAACAAGGTTGTCACGTAACCGGTTTACCCTTGTGTGGATAATTCATATTATTTAACTATTTATTAGTTAAATAATATTCACACATCACACATAATTCACACATGTTAAGTTGACTTAGCGAGTCTACTAGATGTTTCTAGTTGTGTCTAGTTGTTGATAGTTGTCATCTTTCCTATAGTTGTCACATGTCATAGGATAATGACACTTGTCACATGACTACAACATCCTACATCTCATCCTTGTTTTTATAAGCAAGGCATATCATGTACATTGTAAGATCAATCCAAACAACAATCTTGTAATCTTTTGCATTCATTGATAGAATAGCATTATTCTCTCATTTGATCTCTTTTGTGCTTTCATGAAGTCCTAGATCCTGGGTGGCTCCAATCATAGCCAACTCTAACGTGGTATCAAAGCTTTAGGAAGAATCACTTTGTGTTAGTCAATTTCTGAGAGATCTTGAGTGCAATTCATGGTGGATCTTGATAGTTGAGTATGCTCTTCTCTTGCATCGAATGATGACTTGGAGAATCAGAAAAACTTGATAGAGATACCAGATTTATGAGGGTTCCTCTTTGTGGCCTTGTATTGCAGGTTCATTTTGGAGCATGTTGCTGCAAATCTGAGCACACCATTGTGTTCAGGAGGTCCGAGATAGTCGGATCAGATTTTGTTTCATCCAAATCGGACATCGGAGGCCAAATCTATGAAGGTTTGAAGTTGGAAGGTGCATGCTTGATCTAACAGGTACCTAATCTTTCAGAGCAGTTTGGGTCAAATCCGACCCTGCCATTGCGCTCAAGAGGCCCAAAAACCCCAAGATCAACCGTTAATTTGTCCAAATCGAACAAAGTTGTAGCGAAAGGCAAATTTTTTTTTGCTTCTTGCCGTACAAAATCTCTACAGAGAATATTCACTCTGCACAGAGAATATTTGGCCGCTGGCGCAGGAGAAATTTACGCTGGCATCATCAAAATTCTTTGACGGGTAAATAAAATTCGATGGTTTAAGCATTTCTCTGTAGGTTTATTTGTTTTCTGCGAAACATTTTATTGCAGGTCGTACCTGCGTAGCAGTGTACCCTGCATTGACAGTATGCAGAGAAAATCATTCCGTGCCACGTAGCCTATTGACGGATCCACCAATCAAATACACCGTCGACCACATACACACTCAATGATGTTTGTTTACCCACCTGCAAAACAATCAATGGCAACGTGAGCACGTGTTTGATCCTTTGAACGGTACGCAGAGAGTAGGGGCGCCTTTAAGGCGCGAGACCCTTGCCACTGACACCAATGGCTATTATATCGGCGCATAGGCGGCCATTATTCCTTCAGACCAGTGGATCTTCCACCCACCACGGCGGTTTTGTTTACACCATCCTCGGCGGTTTTGTGTCTTCAAACTGCGACACTCACTAACCTCAAATCCGGTGGTTAGCTCAGCGACATTGCACAGGCAGTTAAGCATTTTTTAACAGTTCGACAGTTAATATAACCGCTGACCAAATCACAGTCAGTGCTACCAAATTGGCATCAGTTCTGCGGTCTTCGTATCAAACATCCGGCAAAAACAAATTCGTATCGGCGGACATTGTTCACTCCTCACATACATGGCAGGGGCATTCAATGTGCTTGGGATTGTCTTAGTCATAAAGAAAATCAAGCCGGTAAATTTTCTAAACTCGTCGGTTGTTCCTCTTGACGGTTTAATAACCAGTATCGACAGTCATCCTAACTGCCACTGGCGGATTCATATTCGGTGGTCTTTAGAATTCATATCCGCAGAGGTATATTCAGCGAGGAGTTAAGATCCCAGCCAGCAGTTCCAATAGTCCGACGGTCAATCCCAACGGGCGACTAAATACTCTTCTCAGCGACGGCGACGGCCTTCATATAGTCCGTCGACGGCTATAAACAAACATCGGCATCAACAAATTTTTAACTGCCTGTGATTTTTTTGGGCATATTTGCCACCGAAAACCACCCCATTTGCAGTAAGTGGTTTTGCGCCATAAAATAGTGGTTTCAACATACCCTCAGGCGGTTTTGTGAAGAATAAGGCAATTTTTTGCTTTTCTGGGAGGGGGCATTTTTTTCTAGCAGAAGGGAATATTCTGCTGACTCAGCGCCACGGGGCCATTTTTGCCCCTTAAAGCCCTAAACAAGGGGCTTTTTTCCTTTTTTCATAACTTTCGCCCACGGAGGCGAAATTGGGAAAACGAGATATTGTTGGAAATATGATAAAGAGAACTTCGTAGTGGTGTTAGTAGTTTTTTGAAATTTTGTTGTAGGTGCCATAAATTGTAGTTTGAAGACAAATCTTCGTTTTCGGCTTCTGAGCTCACAACTTTCTGCCACGATCTCTGATTTTCACGATTCTTGCGGCATCGGAAAGATCTTCAGAAGCTCTTCAAATCCATCCATACACTTTTCTCAGATTCTACACTAGGTTTATTTTATTTCATTTGTCAGTTTTTTGACTTTTGAGTGATAACTTGGGCATTTTGACACTTGAGGAAGTGAAACTTGTTTGAAGGGATCTGTTTGCTGTGGTAAATCAGTGTGAGTGATTGTAATCTCTTTTGGATCTCAGTTTTAAGAGATTTTTATGCTTTCCCATTTTTGGTCCCTTCAGGACAATTGCAAATCGCACTAAGTATAAAGTGCCACAATCATTCTTTTTTTGGGGGGGTGATCTCTTTGATTAAGTAACAGGGGGGGTGTACTTGTGTTCTTTTTTGTACTCTTGCATCATGGATCCAAAAAAATTTCTTCTACTCACACCATATAACTATCATTAGTGTAAAACTAAAATGGAGATTCATTTAAGAAGTTTGAAAATTCATAGAGTAATAATGGGTACAGAAATTGAACCAACTGTAGCTACAGAAAAGAGAAAGTGGTACAATAGATGTGATCAAGCCTATGGAACATTATGCTTGTCTATTTCTCCTAATCTCCTTTTTCATATTGAATCTTATACAACACCTAATGAAGTGTGGACTACCTTAGAGAATCTCTTTGGTAAACAAGATACTATGAGAGGTTTGAAATTGGAGAATGAACTAATTGGTTTGAATCCAACCAATTTTGAAAGCATCCAAGACTTCTTCACAAAGTTAAAATCACTTAGATTGCAGCTCAAACAATGTGGAATTGAGAAAGAGGACACTCAATTGATTATTTCAATTTTTGCCAAACTTGGTCCTGACTATTCAGTTTTTGTTTCTACCTGCTACTATGGATGCACTTCGGAAAACTTTCACAATGCATTCACTTGATGAGTTTTCTGCATCACTTACAAGGGAGCAAGCTAAGTTAGTACACATGGGCACATTGAAGTCACCTAAACCTCAAGCACTTCTTGCTAATGAAGGTACAAAGGATCAAAATGCTTCAACTAGCAAAGGCAAGAAACGAAAAAAGAAGGATTTCAAGAACAATGAGAAAGCAAAAGAGTCAACCAAATCACCTAAATCCTCATCCTCTCCCAAGGAGGAATCATCTAAGAAGGAGAGACCAAAGTGTGTATATTGCAAGAAACTAGGACATGATGAGCATAAATGTTATGAGAAGAAAATTGATGAGTTGACTCACATTATTCAAAAGCACAATATCAAAATGCCATCATCATCACCTAGTACATCCTCTTCTTTGACACCATCATCATCTACACATACAGGGACATCAGACATTGCCACAGGGACAAACAAGGGACAAGCACTCTTTGCTTCTACAAGTATACAGTCAAAGAGATGGCTTCTTGATTCAGGGGCTTCTCATCATATAGCATCTTCACAGGGGATGTTCTCTTCATTTGAGTCATGTACTTCGCCACCTATCTTGATGGGTAACAATACATACATGCATGCAACTGGTAAAGGGACAATTGATATTGGTGAGTGTACATTCAACAATGTGCTGTGTGTACCTTCCTTGTCAACCAATCTCCTTTCCATCTACCAGATTACCCATTGTGGTGCAGGTAAGACAGTTGAGTTCACTCCTAATTCTGTGATCATACGGGACTTGGAGAGCAGAGATATCATTGCTGTTGGGATGGCTGATCATGCATCTCGCTTGTATACTTTCTTCCATTTTGCTTCTTCTGATGATGTAGATCCATTGATTGATATTCACACTCATGCATCAAGTGCGAATCATGTTTCCGAGGAGAAGTTTGGTCACTTGAACCTTGGTGTTCTTTCATCTACTTTGGTTCATGAGACTAGTGTTGAGCTTCCATCACCTCAACCTCCTGCTTCTTCAGAGATGGACATTGACATGGTTTCATCTACTTCAGTTGAGCATGATCATACAAGGATTTCAGACACAGCTTTGTGGGATACTTTCTTGGAAGGTATATCAGACTTGTTTTGTGAGCCTCATATTGCAGATTTGGAGGACACACTTGAGGGGATATCTCTCCTCTTTGATGACAGTTACAACACAACTATTATCTCATCTACTTCATCTTTGGAGGTTGTTCTTCATCAGTCTACCCAAGATTTTGGATTGGACACACCTCATTGCATTGTGCCATTCTTTGATTCTGACATGTGGACACTTGAGTAGTTTTTAGAGACATCATACATCATGAGGCTTTTTCCCTCATTCCTTGAGATGGAGTTTCTTCTACATTAGCCTTTGGATTGGTTTCGTCCTAAGGGGAGGAATGTTGTCTGCAGGCTTTGGATTCTCTTCAGTGTTCATCTTTAGGCATTCACCATCGGCATAGGAGCTACTTTATTGTGGGGGGAACTTATAGTATCACTCTTGCTCTCCTATGGGGGGTATTTGATTGTACATATGTGATAGAAGTTGTCCTTGGGGAGTCATGTTGAGTCCTACTATCACTTCTTATTTCACTTTCTTTGTTTCATGCATTTTGACTTTTGGAGAGGAGTTTTTTCCCATGAGGTTTTCTCCTTTTCTCCGCTTGAGATTTGTTGTACATGGGTACCTAACATGGCCTAGTAGCCAGGACCCATCCATCATTGTATCTTTCTTTAGTCAGCTACTCCCTAAGTTGCACTTAAGGGGGGGTGTTGGTGTGAACAAGGTTATCACCTAACCGGTTTACCCTTGTGTGGATAATTCATATTATTTAACTATTTATTAGTTAAATAATATTCACATATTACACATAATTCACACATGTTAAGTTGACTTAGTGAGTCTACTAGATGTTTCTAGTTGTGTCTAGTTGTTGATAGTTGTCATCTTATCCTATAGTTGTCACATGTCATAGGATAATGACACTTGTCACATGACTACAACATCCTACATCTCATCATTGTCTTTATAAGCAAGGCATATCATGTACATTGTAAGATCAATCCAACAACAATCTTGTAATCTTTTGCATTCATTGATAGAATAGCATTATTCTCTCATTTGATCTCTTGTGCTTTCATGAAGTCCTAGATCCTGGGTGGCTCCAATCATAGCCAACTCTAACATTATAGAGGTTTCTCCTTGCTGATATGAACTTTCAATCTTAATGATGCTATTACATACGTTGAGTTTCCATCTTAAGAGCCACGCATCATTCCTATCAGCTGCACCTACTTATGAGGCTGCATTTGCTAAAGATTGCCATGTGTGCCATTTTACGGATAAAACTTTTCATTTTGAATATTAATGGTTGCATTATTTGATTAATGGCAGCGCCATCCTTGAGACTCCAACAGGTAGTGCTTTTGCTTTGTAAGGGCAACACTTTGGTTATAAAAAGGTCGCACATCATTTGAAAGGTGACGCCTTGCATATTTTACATGAGCAGCGCCTTTAAAAACATGTGCTTTGAATCTTTTAAGCTGAGCCTTTGATTCATTGTTGATGCTTGTGTCTCTCTAAGGCCCGTGCTATTCTTTTGTATTGTCGCAAAAATCTTTATATATTGCACCTCTTACTTACAGCTGAGTGCCATTACTAAATCTGCATTGACTCATATAGACTCATGCCTTGAATCTCACTGGCCTTGTGCTTTTGATGGATCCTCATCGAAACTTCATCACTTGACTGTGCAATTAGAAGTTTCGAAATGGTGTGCAAAAATTGCACAACATTAAGTAGTATTAAATAAAGGAATATGGTGCATATGCTTTGTAATCCATCTCACTAGTTAATTAGAATGAAAGTATTTATCCCACGTGTGTAGGTAAGTGGTAGTGGTAGGTAGTTGAGTATTATATAATGTAGGCAAGATATTTATATTAGACATGTGAAAAATATTGTATATGTTTGGATCTCACATTGAGATATATTGTGCAATCGCTTCCTCCAAATAAGGAACATCGATTGTGTTGCTCTACCTGAAGGGTTCATTCTATTTCTGAATTTATTGCAGCATTTCTATTATTTTATGTGAAATTCTTAACATACCAATCCATGCAAATGCAAAAGTAGAAAAGCATGCAAAGCATATAGATTGCCAAACTCCATCAATGCCACCCATGCACCCTATCAATGCAAACAAAGCATGGATGCAAAGTGCCACATTCCAAGAAAAGCAAAAGACAAAGACAAAGCGTGCTTTCAAAATGAACTTGCAAAACAAGTAAGGAGATAGAGTCCTTATCTCAACTCCTACAATCAAGGGATTAGCATATTAGAAACTTATCCTTCCAATATTAGTCTTGAAAATGCAACCTACATTGCTTTTCCAAGTGGTGAGATAATTACTGCAAAGGTTTGCAAATTGTACACCACACTTAATGTAACAATGTCAAAGATCCAATTTAGATTGGTTTATTCATTTTCTTCTTTGATCATAAGGACAATTCTCGATGCTGGTTTAATTGTGAATAAATTGTGGTTTTTCTAAAAATTGTGATTTATTTACAATGTTTTGAAAAAAAATTGTGGTTTATTTGGGATTCAACTGGCATTTACAATTTTCCTATAAAATACTTGTTTTTTGAATTTTAACTTTAAGTCAAAACTTCATTTTTATATTGTAGATTTGGAATTTTCCAAGCCAGATTTGGATTTTGTTGAAGAAACCAAACATTGGATTGATTAGGGCACACCCACGGGCACTTGTTTTTCAAAACATATTTGTTCCATTTTCATTCAATTAGGGCCTAATTACTACTTTTATGGCCTTAATGCTTGCACTTTTTGAATGGTTTGGAGATTGTTTAAAAGCAATAAAATTATGAAAAATGGCATGCACCATGAAGGTCCCTATGGTCCCAAAGACCTTAACACAACCTTGGTGGCATGGGGTTTGCCCCTTGACCCCACTCTATGTTGGGACAAGGAACATGCTAGGGGTCCTATCCCTTGACCCCAAGGGGTTTGGCACCTCCAAACCTTGCTTTGGTTTTAAAAAGAAAAAAATATTTTTTTAGGGCTTCGTCGAATGGAAAAGCAACATTTTTGAGGAGGCTGCACAAATCTTTTTTCAAGAAAAAAAGGGAAAATGAATGAGTTGTAAATATTTAAAGGGAAAATTGTATATGATTGGGTATATGATTTTATCATTTGTAAAACATTATCCTTTTCCATAATCTCTATGAGCAGTTTTGAAGGTTGGGTATAATTGTCAACAACTTCTGAACTTCAGTAGGACAACTAAAATCTCAAGGAATAGTCTTGCTTTGTCCCACAGGTGTGTGCATTTGGCAGCCCAAGGTTCATGGAGAGACAAAAAAGTATGTTTTTTGCATAGAAAGTTTTACATGCCATAATTGGTTGTAAATTTTTAAAGGGATGTTTTTTGGAAAGTTTTACATGTGCCATAATTTGTAAATTTTTAAAGCGATAACCATATACAATTCGGAGTACATATGATTTTATCATTTTGTAAAACACTCTCTCCTTTCGTGTAATCTCTATGACCATTTTTGGAGTTTGGGTAAAAATGTTAACGCCTTCTCAACCCTAGCAAGATAGATAAAATCTCAAGGGTTAGTCTCGCTTTATCCCACAAAGATGTGCATTTGGTAGCTCTAGGTAGATGGAGTGACAAAGGAATATATTTTTTACAGCAGGATGTATAGGCCATAATTTATTGCTCCCAAGTTTGGTCTTGAGATGATAGAAAATTGGATTGGAACTTGGATCTTCAAATTTGATTGGAAACTTTTCACCGTTTTAAAATTTTTCAGTGGAGATACATTGGATTAGCAGCCTGGATGCCTATGTTTATTTTCTAAGAAGAGTCACATTGCATTTCTTGGATGATATTTGATTTGGGTACAAAAACATTGGTATTGGTTGTTGTATGTGACTTAGGTGCCCATGAAGATTTTGGGAGGAGAACTCGGCCATTGTCTCTAGTTGGGTTCTTTACTGGAACATAACTGGGGACCTCATCCATTATTTCTTCTCTTGTGTTGTTGTTTAAGTTTGTCCATTGGAAATGTAAAATGTAAATTATATGTCAACTGTCAAATGCAAGATACTGTGTTATTGTAGATTGAAGCTTGAAGATTGTATCAAATGAACTTCAATAAGATGTCTTTGTTGTAACATTATACTTACTATTGCGAGTAAATCAGATTTTACCATCCCAAATGTACTGTGAATGGTGTTTCCATTAGTCTTGCACTTATGATTTGGCTATTGCTCTAAAATGATTTTTCTCAGGATGGTTGATTTGATATGTGTGTAAAAGCAATTCCTTTGGGCTGCATTAAAAAATATTAACTAGGGAATTGTCATGTGACTATTAGGATTTGAGAAAAAAAGGATCTATTTGTTTTATGTTGCATTTGCTGTAATTTGGATTAGATGCCCAGTGCTATTTATGCTGGAAATAAAATGGAAATGTGAAGTTAAATTCAGTTCTTTGGGTGACATAAGCAGTTTATGTGATTATTGGAACTTGAGAAAAAATGATATCTCTATTTTAAGTTGCATTTGTTGTAACTTGAATTAGCCAATGCTATTTATGTTGAAAATATTGTAACTTGAATTAGCCAATGCTATTTATGTTGAAAATAAAAAAGAAATATGAAGATAAACTCATATCTTTGGTAACATAAGCAGTTTGGAGATAGTAATCTAGGAGCCATGTGTGTATGATAAGACAAAAACAACCAATCAATTTTATATGCCCTGGAAGATTAGTTGATGTATACATGACTAATCTCGTTGGATTATGTGATAATTATTCACTTCAGGTTTGAAATTAATAAATGGCATAGGATGACATAATAGGGTATCATTCTGGTCTGGTTGGTGTGATGGAATCATAAAGGAACATTACATTCATGAAGAACTAGGTTCAACTCTCACCTTGGGAACTATTGTGTGAGCTCCCATGTCTACAAGCATATAAAAGCACGAGTAGTAACATTCTTGTGAATGGACCATGATTGAGGTATCCCATAACCTTCATTGCCAAACCCCAAAAAATGAGTTTGTGTCGTGTCCCATTTTTGAAATAAAATCATGGAGAAGACCTCTAGCCTATCCCCACTTAGGGAAATGAATTATAATGTTATTTTTAAGTTGGGCCCGGTGATTTTCCAATTTTGGGACAACTTAATATAATTTATAATTTTAAAGTGTTTTAAACACTAATATTAAAACAAAAAATATTTCTAAATACTAGTAATAAAATATTATTGAAAAGTATTTTTAAATACTTGTTGGAGGGAAATTATGTTCAAGGGCCCAAAAGAGAAGGTTTATAAAGAAAGCACCTAGTTCATTTGTGCATCATGATTCCATATGACATTTCTTCATTGTGTGAGCTTTGCCCTGATTTGGCTTCCAAGGACGAAAACCCTTGGTTGTTGTTAGACATCCTTGATGATGAAAACCCTCTAGGGTTTCATTTTAGATTTGGGGATGAAAACCCTCATTTCCATTGAGGCAATTCCACTTGGGGATTGCATTTATGCTTCAATTGCGGTTTCACTTCATTTTCAGATTTTTCCTAAAAGGGTTTATTGCAAATCTAACATCATTGGAGGACTTTATATTCATTTGGGAGGTCATATCACTTCAACAAAATCATAAATATTTTTCCAAGGAAGACGACTCCACTATTTGGCCATTTTATTGTTATTTGTGGAGGAATTTGGGACTGTACCACTTGCTGAAAAATCAGAAATAATATTTCCAGTAGGGCGACTAGGATTTGAGGATCATTCATTGTTGATTTCAAGGGTTTGCAAGGGCATACCATTTTTTTAAATTAGAAATAAATTTCCAACAAGGTGACTAGGGTTTGAAGATCATTTGATGCCTTTTGTGAGGGTTTGCAAGGTCATCCAACTTCCAAAAAAATTGGAATAATCTTCTGCATAAGGCAACTTCATTTTGGAGGGTCATTTGATGATTTCCAACCCTTGAGGAGGCCTTACAGCTGCAAATTGAGGTTTGTGAGTGCATTTTCTGAGTTACATCATTGTTTCATTTTTGGCAATTGAAATAACTAAATCAAAATTTATTTGAAGGTTCCAATTGGTTGTTATGTTAATTATATTTTCAAATTTGAGTGATATGATGAATGTATGAGGGTTTGGTGTTGTTTTTTATTGATTTCCAGTCATAGTACATATTTTATTTTGCTATTTTTAGTTATTTACTTCTTTAGAAAATTCAAAAAATACAAAAAATATATTTGGGGACATTACAGTTTGTCTAGACTTTGAGTTGACTTGAATTTGGAGAAATTTTCATAAGATTGATATTTAATTTTAAATTTATTTGTGAATTTTAAAATTTGTTTTGCATTTTGAAATATCTCACATTTTATATGTAATTTTTAGACGAAAAGACACCTCTCAAAATATTTGAGTAGAATCTTGTGTGTTGAGCAATAGATAAATTTACATGTACTTGTAATTCACACAGTGCAATTTTTTGACTTCAATACATAACAATTATTAGGTTGGGAACTTGAAAACTTGAGATTCTTCGACATTTTTGAAGCTCCATATGTTATCTTATTTAAGGATGCATGATCGACAACCAAAGCCATGATATTTGCCAAATAATTTGATGGACTCAATTATTAGTTCCAACCTTGAGGGATCTAAATGTTGAGTGCTTTAATTGCAAAATAACTTGATACATCATTTCATAATAGAGAAAAGGCTACTAAAGTCATTATGGTAGTCCTTAGGTACACTTAGTTTGTACCGTTAACAAATGAAATGGTCACTATGCCGAGAATCGAAAAGCTTCTACTATTTGCAAACTTGCCTGTTTTCATTATTTAACTTGTGTTTCCTACACTTTTTACGTAATTCTACACATGGGGAGCTTGATTTATTGAAAAATACAACCAAATCCATAGCAATATTTTGTTTGATCTTGGTTCATATGGAAAAGTATTAAAATAATAGGTTTTAATGGTCATACATGCAAATGATGACTTTGGACTTAAGCACAAGAGAGTGTTGTTATCTGTCAAGTGCACTATTGTGTTTTTGTCATCATACAAAAGGATATTCATAAAATAAGAGAGTAGAAGACATGACTTTTCCACAATCCTTGAAGATTTTTTTGAGTGCTTTTGGATCCAATAGTGTACATTTATTTTGTACCAACGGTTCATATCACACTCTCTGATCAATCATCAAGATGAGGCAAAAAATAAGAGTTGGAGTGTGTGTCATTTGAAACATTGATAAAATATGTACATAGTTGAGTCCAAAAGCACCCAAAAACAAAATGAGAGCATTAATTTGCCCATTTATTCAAATCACTCCATTGTTAAACCATCATCCTTCTCTAGTGACCCAGTGTTCCATGGGGATGCGCCACCCCAAAATGGGTGCATTTTTGGGACAACTATATCCTTAGGCTGCAGGGATGTAGAGATGTTTACCCACCACCCTCTCACCACCACCACCATCACCAACAAAGGTGAAACATCTTCAGGATGCTCACCTCATAGAGGGGATGCTTTTAGGATGTCTCCCTTGTTGGGGACATTGGGGGGCAAGTGTGGGGAAGTCCTTGAGACAACTTGTGGACTTCGTTAAGTCCCTTGACCATCTCATAAACTTTGGGATGTCAAGAAGTCCAATTTTTTGTAAAAGATTTTTTTTGAAAACCTAATTCACTAGCCCTAACCTTAAAATGCTAATGGGCCCTACCCACACCCCAAACCCAAATGAACTATAAATATAGTCTCTAAAGAATGAAGATTTGATCAAAAATAGTGAGCACTTGGCATTGGAGAAAACATATTGATAAATTATGAAAAATTGTGTGCACCATGAAGGTTTGTGTGGTCTTGAAGGCCTTAATTTGGGCTTGGTAGTGGAGGCTCTTCCCCTCGACCCCACTTTGTATTGTGATAGGGAAAATGCTAGGAGTGTTGCCCTTGGAACATGTGGGGCAACGCTCCCAGATCCCCATGAGGGGCATTGCCTCTCGATGTTGTGAGGGGCTCCATTCCTAGACCCTCATGAAGCTTTTAATTATATATATTTATGCCACCAATCGATGTCTCCATGTCGTTCCCAAATTTAGGTCCTTGGTCCCCTTGTCCCTGAAACCCATCCCCTTGTCCTCTTGTTCCGAAGCTCTTTGGAACTATGCTCTAATCTTCCAATAAAGTTCCTTTGCCTTTTAATTTTACATAATAATTGAGATCAAATTGTAATTGGAGTCACCATCCTTGAACCATTTAGTTCAAGATTTTTGCTTCCAAACTTCTCTACTCTTTTGTAGATAGTATCCAAATTCTTTGCAACATACTACTCCTTTTGGGCCAGGTCCTTTGTAAAACTAACTTGTATAATTTGATCGTGTATTTCCTATGTTTGATCCTCTAAACTCTTCTTAAAAAAATGTTCTTGAAAATTCCTTTGTTCCAAACTTTCATAGCTTTTAAAGTTTTCTATGTTTTTATGAGAAACAAAACACTTTGGTTTTGTGGTTTAGGCTTGGCTTCTTCAAGATCCCATGAAACACATTGCCTAGGGTTGGGTAATCTAACCACATCTTTTCAAACTTGAAAGGACTTATGATCAAATGTTTGTCATTAGGAATTCGATGAAGAATATGCTAATGGTTAGATGGTGGGCCCCTCATCTTTTAGGACTTCCAAGCCAAGGGTGAGATCTAGTTCCATCTAATTTGAGGAGGCTAAAAAACTATACAATCTTGCCAAGATGGACTATTTCCCCTTGCATCCATTAGACCATTTGAACCAACCAACTAGGAGTTTTATGTTCCAACGCATGGAATTTTCAACAAAGTTATAAAGATTAGAAGAGATAGAAATTTGAATAATGCCTCCTACTTTCTGATTTGTAAATACAATCATTGAATTCCTCTCCCAGGATCCAATTTTTATTTTGATGGACACTCATTAAATTTGATGATAGATCCCAATTGTCTCCTCTATCATTTGTTCTTTGGGAACCATCAATATTGATTATAAAGAAATCCAAATTAGACTTGTTGCTAACACAGATCATGCAATGACTATTTGAGAAAGCATAGTGAACATAACCTCTAAAGCGTTTCAAAACATAGCCATACCTCCCAAGAAACTATTAGCATCCACCCCACAAGCTTTAATGCATGCACTTATCTTTTTATTTTAAATGGAGGCTTTGATGAAATTAGCCTCTTGCAGCATTACAATAGTAGGGTTTTTCATCACAATTGACCTTTTAGTTTTCAGCACATGTTTTTTATGAGAGACATTAAATCACCTTATATTACGTGAGATGATTTTGATTTGGTGAACTTGACTTTCTTAGATCCTCCTAGGGTCACTTTTAGTTTAGTTTAATTGCTTGATTTTAGGTTTTCCAAAGTCTCTTTGTGGATCTTTCCCTGTGCTCTACTTTCTTATTTTATTGGCTTCCAAAGCCACATATTTTTTACTCATATGAGATTGTTTAATAGTAGATTGGGCTACCTCATTATCCAAAGAAAATTCTACTTCTTTCCTAGGGTTTTCTCCTTGAGAGTATGTTTCTATGATATCTGCTTTTTATATCACTTGAGCCTATTCATATTGATAAAGTGTACAACTATAGCTCAACAAGCATCAATACAACCATGATTACAAAGTCTTAACATGTTAAATATGGCTACATAGGACTAATGAAACAAACTTCATCACAACCCAATAACAATAGTGTGGTCATCAAAAACTAAACAAAAATATAATCATAGTTAATATATAGTCCATCAGCATTCATATTACAACAACAAGACTATCCATAGCTAAGACCGCCAAAAACATAGTCCTAGTACTACAAATAGATCACATGTTGTGGAAAAATTGGATAGATGACCAAAATTACTCATTTCTCTAATTTTATAGCCTTTTCAGTCTTCTCCTCAGCTTCAATGATGTCAATAATTTTTTTGCAAGTCTTGAACAATGTTCCTCACATGTTTTCTAATCCACCACTCAGAAAAGGAAGACAAAGGAATATTATCAAAGTTACCAAATTTTGAAATATCATAGCCCTTGTAAAAAGTGACATTATCACCCTTTGAACCATCATAGCCACCTTCAACACTAGCTCCTTGAGTACTACTTCCATCATTGCTTTAGCCTTAGCTTTGGCTTTAGACTTCAAATGACCTTCAACAAGCTACTAAATATCCTCTTCAGACCTATTTACTTGTTCACAAGCCAGCAAAAGGATGAGAAATAATGTAACTTGTGTTAAGAAGTTAGCAACATTCTTGCATTCACCTTGAAATACATGCTAATTCCCACTAATCCAAACAAACCAAGGAATCTCCGTGGATAGAACAACCAAATCTTATGAATCAATTTTGAGGGAGAAACATCAAAATTTTCAATAAAAGAAAAAAAAAATATCCCACCAACAAATCTCTCTAACACCTAACCATTTAACCCTTAGAGGAATGAAATATCCCCAAACAACTTTAGCAGAACAACAATAAAAAAGAAGGTGAACAATAGATTCCATCTCCCCAAAAACCAAATAAAGATTGTTATTGATAGATTGATAATCCCCAACAACTAATTTATTACACACTAAGAACCATCTAAAGAGGTTCTTCTTGGGTTCAATGGAATTAGACCAAACAAGATTGAGCCTAGATGTCCACGTAGCTTTTGAGTCATTTACCCCCCAAAGGGAATTGAAATGATCATGAAAGTTATCCACCTTAGAAAGCATTTGATAAACATTTCTAACTCTAACATCTATCAATTAACTATCATAGATCGAAGATAATTTATTCCATAACCTTGTATCATAATTTGCTTTCAAAATAGGCACACTCCCTCCTACAACCTTCATGATTAAAGATGTTATTTTATGAGAATCAGTTATACTAGGAACATCCCACTGAATGAAACCATTTTCATTAATAATTTATGCCTAAAAATTTTAATTTCTTTATTGAACCAATTTAAAGAACAATAACCTTTATGCAAAGCAAGAGGTTTACTATTAATTTCAATAAACCACCAAACATATCTAAAAGGACCAAAAAAGATCATTCCTAATATTATTCACATTCCATTCCACCACAAAGTTCACCTTTTCCCAAGCCTTCCATATTGACTTAAAAATCAGGGACCCACTAGTATGGATGCTAAATTTTCTAAATAAAAGATCTACCAAACCAAGTCCTTTCTAGTTAGGTTTCCCTTTAGGAAATCCACTACAAATGTTATACCTTACAAGCACCCTCTAGAGCTCACAATCATCTAGAGCTTTCAGAATCCACTTTATAGGAAGAGAAACGCCTTGTAAAATAAGCTTTTTAGCCCCATATCACCCATACTCCTAGGTCTGCAACACCACTCCTAATTAGTTACATGCCTTTTCTTTCCATTTTTACAATAACCATAAGAAATATCTAATAAACTTTTCAAGCTACTAGATATGATAAGAACACAGAAAAGGAGGAGAACATTTTTTGACAAATTTGAAACCTCCTAGTAATAGAGATAAAATTAGAGTGCCATTTATTCATTTTCTTCACAATCTTATCCAAAATCTAGGCCCGCATATCTTTCAAGGAAGGAGATAAGGCAAAATGAATTCCAAGGTATCTAACCTTCTTATTGGGATCACCCCACTCCCAATCATCCCTAGCTAGCTAATCAAGCATACGATCTTTCCAACAATGAATGACAGACTTGTGGACTAGAATTTTAGATCCAGAAGCTAAACAATAACAATCCAATCATATTTTCATGTTTTCATAATGAAGGCCAGGAAATAAAGAAATATCATTTGCAAATTGGCATACTAATAAAATGCCATTATTAGGTAAATTCAATCCTTTAAATGGAGGACCCAAACAATCATACCTAAGCACATAATGCAAATAGTCAATAGTAATAACAAATAATGAAGGAGCAAAAGGAAACCCTTGCCTTATAGATCTCTAAAGATAAAAATGAGGAGATTACCACTCCATTAATACTTACCTAGATATAAGCATATTAAAAAGAACTTTAATAAAGCTACAAAAAATTGCACCAAAGCCCAAGGATTTCATCACATCCAAGACAAAGTTCCGTTCAATTCTATCATAAACTTTTTCAAAGTCAATCAAAACCATACAAATATTCTACCCCAACTCTTTATCCTATTTCATTCCATCTCAACCTATTAAAAGATACTCAAATATAAACCTCCCCTTAACAAAACTAGTTTGAGAAGGAGAAACTATATTAGGGTCAACATCTTTTAACCTATTAGAAATCAATTTAGCCATAATCTTACAAGAGAAATTTAACAAAGTTATTGATCTCCAATTCTTCAAAATAGAAAAATCTCCTTCCTTGGGTAGCAACTTAGTTATCTATCTTTTGATATCCTTATGTAAAGAACCAACCCTAACAACTTCATTGTGCAACTAAAGAAAAATAGGAGAGATCATCTTTATTAACCTTATAAAATTCAACAGGTGAACCATTAGCCCTAAGAACTTTCTCATTACTAAGAGAGCTAATAATAGCTTTGACTTCATCAATAGAAAAAGGCTCTTCTAAATTTAAAGTAACAAATTATCATCTATCTTCCTAAGCACAATCTTCTTGATGATATCTCTATACTTTTCAATATTAACATCTAAACGAGTAGATGTAAAAAAATCTTTATACAAATATCTAAAAGAAAATATGATCTAGGCTTCATCCTCAATTAAAGCATCATTCAATATATATGAGAAATCTTTATCCTAACACCTTTGACCTTCACAAAGTTAAAAACTTAATTGTTTTTTTATATTCTCTAGTTGAGAAAGAGATTCACTTTCTTCATTTCTACTATCTTCAAACTCTAGGCCATTTTGAACCATGCTATTAATCACTTCCAACCTCCTACAAATTTTGCCTTTTAACTCACTCTCAAGTTTCATTGTCTTCCTCTACCAATCCTTAACCTTACTTAAAATGTATGTTTTAGTTTTGCATGAAATCTATACATATCATTACTTTTTACATTGACTCCATTCTACAAATTATTGATATTCACATATAATCCTTATGCTTAATGAGGTAGTGATTAAATTTGAAAGGAACGTGTATGGACATTTCAAAACCATGAAGTTTTAATAGCATAAGAACATGATCTGATCTTGCCTTTAGACAAAATAAAAGACCCAACACATTCAATCCCAAGAGAGACTCATCAACAATAAATCTATCTATCTCTCCATGACTAAAACATTTCCTTTTCTTCTATTTGACCAAGTAAAAACACCATCTTTAGGAACTACATTAAAAAGGTTTCTTTCTTCCATGAGATACAAAACACAATGAGAAATTTGATCCAAAATAACCACTCCCTCCTTTCCTCTATAGCCTTAAAATCAAACTAAAGTCACCACTAATGATCTAGTTTTCTAGCCCATTCAAAAGGCCATCCTGACCAATGTTTTTCCAATAGTCTTTAGCCAAGGAGTGGTGATTAGGCCCATATACATTTGTAGATTGTTTTTTTTTAGGCTTGGCATTCCAAAGATAACCTATTCCAAGATACATCCCTTAACAACCTCTAATAATTTCTACTTTTTGTTTTCCTAACAGATGGCAATGCCCCTTGACTACCCCCTAGAACCAATGCACTTAGCACCATACCTATTAACATTCCATATATCAATCATTCCTAATAACTCATTTTCCAAAAGTTTAGTTTCTTTAAAAAATATTACATCAAGAAGAAGATCTTGAATCTTACCTTGAATGGTTCTTCTAACTAAGGTAGAACCCAAGCCCTTTATATTTTAAGAGAGAAAATCATTTTCTAAGGTCGTGAGAGACAACCTTCTTTGCTTTCCCTCCTTGGATATACAACAAATTTTGATCTCTTACTTGCAAGTCTATCTCTCCTAGAAGAGATATTTACTTTTGGGAGCCCTCCTAAATTGCCTTTTTGGGATAAGATTGCATGGATTCCATTCTAATAGGTCAATCCATCATTCTCTTTGTAGATGTGCCATAATCAAGTTGAGTTTCCATTTGAATCAACAAAAATACACCTCTAGGAATTATTACTTCCTCATTCAATCCTTCATTCCCCCTTTCTAAATCAGTAGCCTTTACTATCAACTCCTTTTTCTACTTTCCATCCTTTTAATCAACCCCCTTTCCTCACCTTTAATGGTGTTCTCCTAGATCTCCTACATTGCATCATAGCCTCCCTCTTCAATGATATTTATATTTGGAATCCCTCCAACATTTTTAATCATATATATGCATGCCACTTCCTCATGAATTTTAATTTTATTTTCTAATGCAACAAATTAATTTTGGGTAGAACCACATCCTTATTTTCCTTATTTTCCTTATTTTGTCTCTTTCTTTCCATAGTAACAAATCCTTCACCGTCAACAACCTTGGGGTTTCCCTTTACACCTACTTGAGCTTTGGCTCTCATTGTGTATAAAACATCCATATTCATGACGATGAGTGCACTTAAAAGAGATTTGCCCATAATCAAGTTCTTATTTCCATATTTGATCCTACAACTTGATTTCAATACATTCTACAAGGCCCCCAAAGACATCAATTTCTACACAAATTCAAGCAAAAGAAGTCAATCTACATTGAGAAGTTATTTCGGCAACTTTAACAAATTTTCTAATAGAGTTTCCTATTGCTTTAAAAGATTCTTCCCACCAAAACTAGATAGGAAAAAAATTAGCTTGACCCAAATAGGAATGGAGTTAGGTATCTCCTCCCTTGGATCAAGATTGTCATCCTAATACTTCATAAAAAGACTACTTTTAGCCACGAACTAGGGGCCTTTCTCAAAGATCATTTCTTTGTCTTTTATTGAGCAAAAAATTACCAAGAAGAATCTCATCCCATAATAGCGAATCTCTGGCTCCTAAGAAATTAATAGAAGCCAATTATTTTTTATCTATGATTGGGTGCCCTTGGAAAATGATCAAAGATTTAAAAACCCACATTTTTTTTTTATTGGTAAGAGGTGAGTTTTATATTAATGCAGAAAATTTTAGCCTGGCCTACACCAGGTGAGATCACAAAAGAGGGATCTCATCCCTATGATTACAAGAATACATCTGACTTTTACAGCCAAGGACATATTGTCCCAAACACCTTGCTGACAACTTATAGATGGCTCTGTAATTAGGAGCCAAACTCTGCCTAAGAAACAAGATTGCAAAAGAACACACTAGAACTTCAACCCAATTACAAATGAGCACTACTACCATTGGTTTTAACTTGGGAACACAATTTATTTCTGATCTCCATTAACTTAAGGATAGCTTTCTCTTTTTTTTGAGCTCTGAGTCGATCAAAGTCCCCCCTGACTTTTGCTCCTTGGAAATAAATTTGGAGTGAGGCGGAAGCTGGAATCCATAGGCTCCATCCCTCTTTTGATTGATTTATCACTTCTTTTTCCTTATTGTTTGCCAATTTACATTGACCTCGTCAGTAGAGGCCTTCGTGGTTTGAGAACCCTCATTCCCAGCGATAGATTTTGTGCATTGATTGAACGGTATCACAAAAGTGTCCTTGGAGGGGGGTTTTTGAATGGAAACATCGCTGCCAACAACAAAATCAGGGCTGCAAGAAGCAATCACCAGAGGCAATTTTTGATCGAGTTTTGCTTCTGAGGAGGGCTTACCAATCTTCTCCAAATTCTTACTGCAGATGTCTCCCTTTGGCGAATCACAAATCTTGGGTGAGACCTAAACATAATAGTGCTTTGGGGAGGCATCTTTCCACCATGAGACTTCCCATTTTGCTTGAGGTTTCACAGTTGGGCATGTTGCAACAATGTGTCTCGTTTTGTAACAACTTCTACATCTAAATAATAAACCTTCGTAGTCCAGTGTTTGCAACCAGCTATTACCATTTGCATTCAGGATGATTTCAACCGGGAGAGCTTTGGAGGTGTCCAACTTGACCAGAATCCTAGCAAAGGTCGTGTGAATAAAATCCCTTGAGTTCTCATCTGTGCATATGAAATTTCCAAGAGTGTTACCAATAGCTGCAAAAATGGATTCAAACCAGTAGTGAAGAGGGAGATTTGGAAGGCGAACCTAGATCGACATTACAACAAATGCTTCCGTGGCCAGATCAAAGTTTGGAAAATCCCTTGAGTTCTCATCTGTGCATATGAAATTTCCAAGAGTGTTACCAATAGCTGCAAAAATGGATTCAAACCAGTAGTGAAGAGGGAGATTTGGAAGGCGAACCTAGATCGACATTACAACAAATGCTTCCGTGGCCAGATCAAAGTTTGGATGCCATGATTTTAGGAGCAGCATACTTTCGCCCCATAGCCATGTTTGATTGAGGATGACATTTTTGTCTTGCTTGCTGTCAAAGACTACTGTAAAAACCCTTTTGCACTCGGATAAATTTCCAGATTCTTTTCCATTAGAGGACCCCAAGATTTTGAAATCCAATCATGCAATGTAGGAAGGCTGGGCCAAATTTGACTAAACCTACCAATTAAACCATTCTCAGAAAAAAATTCCTCATTCTCATGCAGTTCTTTTAGCAAACTGGTATCAAAATTCAATTCAAGTGGTTTATCTAGGTAGTGAACCGTCCTCTTGTTGATTATACTTGAATGTCTTGACTTTGGTGTGATCCTATGCGACACAGATCCAGATTTAGGATTTCCTGGAAGAGTGCCAGACTTGGATTCGACCTCAGATCGCTTAGCATTACCCAGCCCACTCTTTGCCACATCTAAAAAGGTGGTTTTTGTGGCGAGTTTATCACCAGGGGGCGAGGTCAAAATACCTGTGCACAAGCCCTTCCCGTAGTCTCATGCACCCCCGTTTGCCCTGATCCACATGGGAGATGCGGACGCCCGTGGGTCTTCAGCATTCGCAGATGCATCACCAGATCTGCCCACGGCCAGAGCCTCCGTAGCAGAGGTTTGTCGCACGTCCAGCAGGCCAGCATCAACTCCAAAACCCCTGCCCTCGCCATCCGTTGAAGCCCTCGGCAATGCTGGAAATTTCGACAGCGACGCCATCGCTTATTATTTAAAAACCCACATATTAATCTGCACTTTAAGAAAACAAATGTTATAATCTTGAATGATGTTTTGAGCTCCAAATTTAACCTTTAGAATTTGCTCCTCCTTGTTAACAAACCCTCCTTTTTTAATAGGAAAAGTAGCCTCCATTTTTCTCCTCTAAGATTTAGTGATACCTTTAATGATATCACTCAAAATTTTTTTCAAAGAACTCTAGGATCTATCAAGCCAAAAGTCCACGAGAGATCCAATCTACCAAACACCTAGGAATCCAACTTGGACCAATCACAACTCTAAAAATTTTAACTTAACAAATAACATAATGAAACAACAAACATTTTAAACTTATACCCCACTACTAGATCCACATCCACATCAATGAGATATACATTTTAATCCATCAACCTGAACTCGCCCGTGTGTGCTATTTTCGAAAGCCCTATTTGTCACTTTGCCGCTTGGGTTTGATTAACCCTTGGAGCTCTGATAAACATCATTTCCAGGTTCGTGGAGATTTGCATTTCAAAAGTTAATTTCTAACTTTCATTTAGCATTAACAGAAGATCAGGTTGCGTGAAGTTTGAATTTCTCACTTCCATCCCTTCAATTGCAATTGGCAATGGACGCACATTCCTTCGAAATTGGCGATGGGAAGAATGGCGATGTTAAATCACGGATAATTTGCTCTGACGGTGTTGAATATGAGGGTAATCCTGTGCACCTACATTCTCATGTTTTGAACAAATCCAAGTTTTTTCAGGCGAGGCTCTCCGACCGGTGGTCTTTACAAATTTCGCCTCCTCTTCAAATCAAATTAACTGTCCTTCCCAATGGCGCTGCTGAGAATTACATAAAGTGTATTCGCCTCATGTACTCATCTTACAAGGGAACGGACCTTAACTTCTCTGGCGTAGATGAAGCCCTAGATATTTTTCCCGTTGCGTCCGAATTACTGTTTGAAGAAGGCATTCAGGCATGCATGCATTATCTGGAAGCAGTTCCATGGACTCCCCAACAAACACTCAAAATCAAGTCTTTGCTATCATCTCCGCAAGTAAGAGTTTCTGCTGATTTATCTGCCAGGCTTGGAATCTCCAACTCATCGTTGAGTGGAGAGTTAGAGCTCTTAAAAAAGAAATTGCCACAAATATTTTCTATTATATCGAGAAAGCAATCCTCTGTGATACCTCTGGAGACTATGCGGCTTACAATGGAGCAACACCTGATTGGAAATTTCCAAGACAATGCATTTCCCGCTATGCAAGAGGTATGTAGAGACGCAATTCTAAATGAATTTGACCTCCAAATTGGGTGTATTAAGAATGTGCAAAGTTCTACTGAGGTAAGGGAGTCGGCTTGTGAGAATCTGTTGTGGCTATTAGACGTTACTAAGCTTTGCAATTTTGGAGTATTTGAAACTACATTGAAAATGTTTGTCGAAGATTCACAACTAGCTGACATTTTAGTGAACCGTACTACACCGTCATACTACTACCAAATTACTTATACTTTTTCCAGATCATTCTCAGGTTATCTGCTACAAATTTTAGTGGACAGGTTTATGAAGGGTTTGGCAAATGGGGATATAATTGTTCCCAAGTCTTTCCGAATTTCTTTTCTGAGAATGTGGGTACCAGTTATGGCATATCATATTTGTAATATGCTTGGTCCCTATGGGCCTCTCTATAATTCGTCTCTAGAATATTCTGAAAGATTTGTTGAGGATGTTACTAAAGTGGTAGGGACCCTTGCTCTTGATGACCAGAAAGCACTATTTATGTTTTGGACAAACTGTTTTACTTTTCACAGACATGAAACCCGGCTGAAGGAAGCTTTTGAGTGGTGGACTGATGCAATATGGTTAGCAGTGACGAGTGTAAATAAAAGCAGTCTCGGGATTGAGTGATGGGTAATGAAGAATTAAACGTGAGTTTTGGTATTTGATTTCTAGTTAGATTGTTGCAGGGCTGATTAATGAAATACGTTACATTGGAGGGCTTGCCACTGAAATTCGGTAAAACAAACTTGGAGATACATATTAATCATGCAGAGTCTTTAAGGAATTTTGGGGACTCAGTGTTACTAGTAGGACTCATTTTAGGAAGTATTATTAACATGGTGGTTTACTTGGACTAAGATGCATATGCTGTACCTTTTAACATTCCCAAAATAATATTAAAATTTGAAAACTTTGATTGGTGATTGTATTGCCCACCAAGTTATCTGGTAGTTGGGTGCTACCAACAACAGAAGCTTAAAAACAATTAAGTAGCCTTTCCATTGCATTGATTGAATTTCATATCTTATTTAAAATTATTTTTTGTTACTGATTTATTGTATTTATAGTATAGGCTCACATACAGTAAATGTTTCTTGAATTTTATCAAATTAAAAATTTAATTACGATGTCCTAGTGCTATAGGGTTTGCATAGAGATTTTCTGATTATTCAATTTAAAGTGTATCCCATTTGGAAGTCTGTTGCCTGCAGAGAGAAACTATCAGACTCAAATCAATGAGTGAGTTTTTAAATTATAATGAATGGCTTACAAAGATAATGATCACCCCATATTTGTTTTACTTTTCTTCAAAAATAGATTGCACCTGCAAGTTTGGAAGGTAGATTGCACCTGCAAGTTTGGAAGGTAGATTGCAACTATAAGTTTGGCTCTTATTAATTATTATATCAGCACACAGTCAGTAAATAGTTCCTTTGGTACTTGGACTGTGTAAAGTTTCATATAACTGAATCAAACTTATTGTTTATTCTCATTCCATCTACTTTGGATTAGATTGTATGAGTTTTGAACTAGAGGTTTTTATGATGCTTCTTAGTCTCGTGAGATTGATTTGTGTTTCTAATATATTTCTGTTATAAGAGGCATGGCTGCTGAAACTATAAAGGTCTTTAGAATATGATATCATCCATATCTCAGAGATATTGGAAAATCCAGTTGGGTTGGTTACATAAAGATGTAAGTAATCAATCCTTGGGCTCTTTTCCTAAGTTGCAACGACATCTGTTGCAAATGAAATTACTTAGTGTAGAGAATAAGGGCAATGCTTTATGGGCCTCAGGACATGTATTTTAAGGTAGTGGACAATAAACCACCTCTTCACATTTTGACATAAAGATTGTAAAATCTGATTGCACATCTAAATATGCTCTCACTTTCAATCACTTCTTCGATTTTACAAAAAATCAGTGAATCTGTTGCATACAATGCCCTAGCTGATAATGGTTTGTTATTGCATATCCTGATGGTGTTATTTGTTACTAGTTAGTAGTTACTACCAATAGGCAAACTTGCTTTTGTTCATTAAGTATGACCTATTTTAAGTTTACTCTCATTATCCATTATGTGTAGATACTTTTGTTCATATGCTTTAAGTCGAATCGTTTATGCCCATCATCGAGGACTTTTATGTCTTAGCTTGCATTTTGCTTGGTAGATTACACGTGTCCATTTTTGTGGGAATCAACAGTCCTCTAATACTATCATAATTAAATTTGACCCCTTTGTTATAAGGTTCCCTGCCAATACAAATCATAGAAGTAGAAATCACGAATAAATCGTGATTATTTGCTGACCAGTCATGTCTGAAAGGAAATAAGTTATAACAGTGTTGATAATTAACTAGAGAGGAATATTGCCGAATAGAAACAGATCCAACTATGCAAAAAAATAATAAGAAAGCAAATAATTCAACTACACATGAGAAATACTATATTTACCTTGGGAAACCTTTTCGGGAAAATCCCAGCAACAACACCACTTTGTTTCTTACCAAGATGAAGATTACAATATACAAGAGATTCCACTTATGCTAATAGAGATCTTCACCCTTTATCAAATATGGCAGTATGCACTTTCAGAGAACCTCTACTCAATGCAATATGTGCTCTCAAAGAACTTATTCTCAATGCAGCATGAATTCTTAGAGAATCTACCCTCAATTCACCTATGAGTTGTTCTCAACCTGTGATCAATCCAACAACATGTACCTGCTCTAGAAACCTGCATACAACATGCACCCTAAAATGTCCCATTTTTGACACTCATTGTGTGTGGGGTCCAATTCTCCAATCCACAGCTGTTTAGTGAGTGAACTGTCAGTGTAGGAGTAGCAGATAGTTATAACTATAGTTATTGTCAGTTAGGGGAAGTTGATTAATGGAATAAGGCGGCTGACTTGGTCTTACACCTAGCAGTTACCAATTCAGTTTCAGTTCAGTTTGAGTTTGCCATCGAATTAGGGATGGTTTTGTTAGTTAAATTGCCTCTGATTGAGGGATGTAGGCAGCATAGAGTATAGAAATCTTTAGGAGGAAAAACAAAAGGACTTCTGAAAATTATAAACAAAATTCAGTTTCTTTCCTAGAAATGTGATCCTGCTTACAACAACTTTCTTGGGGACAGAAACCTTCAAGAAGCAGTTTGTGGTACGAAGTGACAACATGATTGTACAAAATAACATCAGGATCATCAAGGCATTCAGATATTCATGTTGCAGAGTGCAGGATCATTTAGGCATTCAGATTTGCATGCTGGGTGCGCCTAGTGAGTTGTATCGGTCTAGTGTATTTCAATTCATGTGTATTTGAATTAAATTTAAATATATGTGTGTTGTTGGAATATTTCTGGGTTTGTTTTTTCTGTGTGCATTTAGTTGAGGTTTTTACACAACCATACATCCATAGCTATGCTTGTTTTGAGAACATGTCACACCAACATACAACACCTCCCACCTCCTACCTGTTATAATACATGCATGTGGCATTTGCACTCCCAAGCACTCCTATTTATAGGAACAAGGGTTACCAAAATTCATCCATGCAACCCAAGTGCTTTGTAATGTTCCCAGGATTATGGTATTATGGTGTATTAAGTAGTATTAAATAAAGGAATATGGTGCATATGCTTTGTAATCCATCTCATTAGTTAATTAGAATGAAAGTATTCATCCTACGTGTAGGTAAGTGGTAGTGGTAGGTAGTTGAGTTATATAATGTAGGCCAGAGATTTATATGAGACATTTGAAAAATATTGTATATGTTTGGATCTCACATTGAGATATAGTGTGCAATAGCTTCCTTCCAATAAGGAACATTGTATTGTGCTGCTCTACCTGAAGGGTTCATTCTATTTCTGAATTTATTGCAGCATTTCTAATATTTAATCTGAGGTTCTTAACATGCCCAATCCATGCAAATGCAAAAATAGAGAAGCATGCAAAGCATATAGGTTGTCAAACTCCATCCATGCCACCCATGCACCCTATCAATGCAAACAAAGGATGCATGCAAAGTGCCACATTCCAAGAAAAGCAAAAGCAAAGACAAAGTGTGCTTTAAAAGTGAACTTGCAAAACAAGCAATGAGATACACTTCTTATCTCAATCCCTACAATCAAGAGATTATCATATTGGAAACTTATCCTTCCAATATTAGTCTTGAAAATGCAACCTACATTGCTTTTCCAAGTGGTGAGATAATTATCACAAAGGTTAGCAAAGTGTACAACACACTTAATGTAACAATGTTGGAGATCCAATTTAGATTGGATTGCTGGTTTTCTTCTTTGATCATAAGGACAATTTTAGATGCTAGTTTAATCATGAACAAACCATGGTTTTTCTAAAAATCGTGATTTACTCCCAACATTTTGAAAAAAAAAACTATGTTTTATTTTTGATTAAACTGGCATTTACTATTTGCCTATAAAATACTTGTTTTTTGAATTTTCAGTCTAAACCTCATCTTTGCATTGCAGATTTTGGATTTTCCAAGGCAGATTTGGATTTTGTTGAAGAAACCAAAATTGGATTGATTAGGGCACACCTGAGAGTCCTTGTTTTTCAAAAAATATTTGTTCCATTTTCATTCAATTAGGGCCTAATTACTGCTTTATGGCTTTGATGCTTGCAATTTTTGAATGGTTTGGAGATTGGTTAAAAGAAATAAAATTATGAAAAATGACATGCACCATGAAGGTCCCTATGGTCCCAAAGACCTTAACATAGGCTTGGTGGCATGGGCTTTGCCCCTTGACCCCGCCCTATATTGGGATAAGGAACACACTAGGGGTGCTGTCCCTTGACCCCAAGGGGTTTGGCACCTCCACACCTTGCTTTGGTTTTAAAAAGCAAAAAATATTTTTTTAGTGCTATGCCAAATGGAAAAGCAACATTTTTGAGGAGGCTACACAGATCATTTTGCAAGAAAGAAAGGGAAAATGAATGAGTTGTAAATCTTTAAAGGGAAAATTGTATACGATCGGGAGTGGATATGATTTTATCATTTGTAAGACTAAAACATTATCCTTTTCCATAATCTCTATGAGCAGTTTTGAAGGTTGGGTATAATTGTCAACATCTTCTGAACTTCAGTAGGACAGCTAAAATCTCAAGGAATAGTCCTGCTTTGTCCCACAGAGGTGTGCATTTGGCAGCCCAAGGTTCATGGAGAGACAAAGAAGTATGTTTTTCACATAGAAAGTTTTGCATGCCATAATTGGTTGTAATTTTTTAAATGGATGTTATTTGTATAGAAAGTTTAACATGCCATAATGAGTTGTAAATTTTTAAAGCGAACACCGTATACAATTCCGAGTGCATATGATTTTATCATTTTGTAAAACACTCTCTTCTTTCCTGTAATCTCTATGACCATTTTTGGAGCTTGGGTAAGAATTTTAACACCTTCTCAACCCCAGCAAGACAGATAAAATCTCAAGGGTTAGTCATGCTTTATCCCACAGAGATGTGCATTTGGCAGCTCTAGGTATATGGAGTGACAAAGGAATATGTTTTTTATAGCAGGATATACATGCCATAATTTATTGCTCCCAAGTTTAGTCTTGAGATAATAGAAATTTGGATTGGAACTTGGATCTTCAAATTTGATTGAAAAATTTTCAGTGGAGATATGTTCGATTAGCAGCCTGGATGCCTATGTTTAGTCTCTGAGAAGAGCTGCATTGCATTTCTTGGATGATATTTGATTTGGATACAAAAACATTGGTATTGATTGTCGTATGTGACTCAGGTGCTTATGAAGATTTTGGGAGGAGAGCTGGGTCGTTGTCTCTGGAGTTGGGTTCTTTAGTGGAACATAACTGGGGACCTCATCCATTCTTTCTTCTCTTCTCTTTTGTTGCTGTTTAAGCTTGTCCATTGGAAATGTAAATACTAAAATGTAAATTATATGTCAACTATTGAATGCAAGATAATGTGTTATTGTAGAATGAAGCTTGAAGATTGTTTCAAATGAACTTCAATAAGATGTCTTTGTTGTAACATTATGCTTGTTATTCTGAATAAATCAGATTTTACCATCCCAAATGCACTGTCAATGTTGTTGCCATTTATTCTTGCACTTATGATTTGGCTATTGCTCTAAAATGATTTTTTCTCAGGATGGCTGATCTGATATGGGTGTAAAAGCAATCCCTTTGTGCTGCATAAAAAAATCAACAAGGGAATCTTCATCTGATTATTAGGATTTGAGAAAAAATGATCTATCTATTTTATGTTGAATTTATTCTAGCCTAGATTAGATGTTCAATGCTATTTATGCTGGAAATAAAATGGAAATGTATAGTTAAATTTAGATCTTTGGGCGACATAAGCAGTTTATGTGATTATCGGGACTTGAGAAAAAATGATCTCTTTGTTTTAAGTTGAATTTGTTGTAACTTGAATTAGATGTCCAATGCTAGTTATGCTGAAAATAAAATGGAAATGTAAAGTTAAATTCAGATCTTTTGTAACATAAGCAGTTTGGAGATAGCAAGAGGAGCCATGTGTGTGTGATGGAATCATAAAGGAACATTACAATCATGAAGAACTAGGGTCAAATCTCACCTTGGGAACTACTGTGTGAGCTCCCATGTCTACAAGCATATAAACATGAGTAGTAACATTCTTGGGAATGGACCATGATTGAGGTATCCCATAACCTTCATTGCCCAACCCCCAAAAAAATGATTTTGTCTAGACTTTGAGTGGACTTGTATTTGGAGAAATTTTTGCATAAGATTGATATTTAATTTTAAATTTATTTGTGAACTTTAAAACTTGTTTTGTATTTTGAAATATCTCACATTTTATATGTAATTTGTTGAGGATTGATTTTAACAACAATGAAAAGACACCTCTCAAAATATTTTAGTATAATCATGTGTGTTGAGCAACAGATAAATCTACATGCACATGGAATTCACACAATGTGATTTTTTTACTTCAACAACACATGACAATTATCAGATTGGGAACTTGAAAGTGAGATTCTTCAACATTTTTGAAACTCCAAATGTTATATTATTTAATGATGCATGATCAACAACAAAAGCCACAATATTTGGCAAATAATTTGATGAAATCGAGATTATCAGTTCCAATTGGCCTCGAGTGATCTAAATGCTGAGTGCTTCTTTAATTGCAAAATAACTCGATAGATCATTTCATAATAGAACAAAGGCTAGTAAAGTCATTATGGTAGTTCTTAGGTACACCTAGTTTGTGTTTAACAATTGGAATATTCACTATGCTGAGAATCAAAAAGCTTCTACTATTTGCAAAAGTGCCTATTTTCCTTATTTAACTTGTGTTTCCTACTTTTTTTTTAGGTAAATCTGCACCTAGGGAGCTTGATTTATTGAAAAAATGCAACCAAATCCATAGAAATATTTTGTTAAAATAATAGGTGTTAAAGGTCATACACACAAATAATGACTTTGGACTTGAGCACAAGAGAGTGTTGTTATCTATTAAGTGTGCGCTATTGTGTTTTTGTATGATTTTTCCACAATCCATGAAGATGTTTTTGCTTTTGGATCCAAAGTGTATGTTCTTTTGCATCAGCATTTTCATATCACACTCTGTGATCAATCATCAAGATGAGGCAGAAAATAAGAGTTGGATTGCCTGTGATCTAAAACGTTGATATAGAAAACGTACATAGTTGAATCCAAAAGCACTCAAAAACAAAATAAGAGAGCATCAATTTGCCTATTTCTTTAAAGCCTTCCATTGTTAAACCATCATCGTTCTCTAGTGACCCTGCATTCCACGAGGATGCCCCCCCCCTAAAATGGGTATTTTTGGGAAAGGGACATCCTTGGGATGCGGGGATGCAGAGATGTTCCCCCATCACCCTCTCACCACCACCACCACCACCACCAAAGGAGAAACATCTCTAGGATGCTCACCTTGTAGAGGGGATGTTTTCAAGATGTCTCCCTTGTTGGAGACACTTTGGGACATTTTGACATCCGAAAGTTATGAGATGGTCAAAGGGACTTCATGAAGTCCACAAGTTGTCTCAAGGACTTCCCCACACTACAAAAAAAACCTTAAAAAACACTTTTTCGACTATTCAGAGTGGGGATGGGCACAAGTTTCCAAAACTTTCAAGGGATGAGGACAAGTTTTCTCAAGGTCTTGGGGATGACTTAATGTCCCTCAATGCCCCCTTAATGGGGGATGCTTCGAAAACATCCCCTCTTTGAGGGAAATGCATTGGGGCATTTCCTCCCTATTAGTAGTGGTGGGTGGGTGGTGGGGGGCATTTCTCCAAAGTCTTCAAGTGTTGGGGACATCCCCATCTTTAGAGACAATGGTTGTAAGGGGGATGTGTCCCCATGAAACACTGATTTTTTTGGCATATTTGATCTTTGTATAAAATAATGATTACTACTTGAAATTACTTAATATGAAAAAGAAACAATGGTAAATATTGAGAGTCAAGGATGTGAAAATATGGCTCTGCTAGGGTTTCATCTGTAGCTGGTCTCCATTATTTTCGTTAGTGTCATACCGTGCTCTAGGTGCAGGAATTATAGCCTTTCCTTCTATACGTCTGCATTTATTGCACTTGTTGCTGGTGTTGGCGGTTTGATGGCTTTGCACAATGGCTCCTCCACCGACCAAGCATCCCCGGAAGTTTGTTCCAAAGGTCTTTCACGAGGTAAGCCCTCAGATTCTCCTGCTGATGTGATTTTGCCCATGCAGGAATTTGATTTTGCTTATTTATGGTTAGAACAACATACTCTTATTGGATACTTTGTTGGGAGAACTCCCCCTGAATCTATGCTCAAAGACTGGGTTCAAAAGGCTTGGGTCCCTCATAGGGTCTGACTTGATATGGTTCAAAATTTGACCAAAGCATTTTTCCTTTTCCGCTTTGCGGAGGTTAGCCATGTTCAAGCAATCTTGAATCATGGCCCATGATATGTTCGGTCTTCCTTGCTTGTTTTTCAACAGTGGACCCATGATTTTGTGGTTTTAGATGATACCAAACTACGGGTCCCTGTGTGGATTGAATTCCCTGGTTTGCCTTTGTCCTGCTTGCATTTCTTGCATGATATTGCTTCCTCACTAGGAAGAGTAATTTGCGTCAAACTAGATAGGTTCTTTCAAGCTCGCCCACAAAAAGGCGTTTGCATAGAGGTGGATCTTTCAAAGGATCTCAAGGAATTCATTGATATTCAGATTGGTCCCCTTTGGCATACTCAGAAAGTTACCTACTTTAATTTACAAAACACTTGCTACCACTGTCAGTCAGTCGAGCATAAAATTAGGGATTGTCCTCTTCTTGTGCCTCGCACTCGGGCTCCACCTAGGGAGGCTACTCAACCCCATCCAGTAGAGGTTGTGTCCAAGGAGGTGGTTTCCAAACCAGTGGACACTTGGGCTACGGTTGCCACCCGCAAACATAAGGCTAAGGCTCCTGCGGAGGCTCTCAAAGATGCTGAACCAGCTAAGGATGTTTCAAAGCCCTCTGCGAGAGGGAAAGACAACTTCAAGGGTTCTAGTGTTCTGCCATTATAGCAAAGGTCATTGGCCAAGTCACGACCAAGTTCCACTACATCTCTATCGCCTCGCAGGCGCTCTCATAGCTGAGAACCTCCTGAGGAGGGAGAAATTGTTCAGGAGGGTAAGAAGCAGCAAACTCCTATTCAATTTGGGTCAAAACCCACTGAATTCCTATAGAATCGCTTTTCTTCCTTTGAAAATCTAGATTCTGAGGAAATGGTGGAGGATTTACAATGAAATTTCTCTCTTGGAATGTCTGAGGTCTAACTGACCTTGCTAGGAAGTACTCTGTTAGAGCTACTATGCAACACTGTTGCAATTGATGTTCTATGTCTGCAAGAGATTAAAGTTATAGGTTTTCTGTTGTCTTCGACTTGCGGTTCTATTTGGCTAGCTAGTAAATTATTTTGCACCGCTCATGAGGTTGGAAAAGGTGGCATTGCTACCCTTTTATCCCCTCAGTGGCAAGATTCAGTGGTGGCCCATGGGGTGGACCCCACCAACCATTTAGTCTGGACACTGCTCAATATTGATAATCATTCCTTTGGGATTATTAATGTTTATGCATCGAATGATGCTATGGAAAGATCTATTCTCTAGCGGTGGATTGCGGACTCTTTGCCAGTGGCCACCTGGCTTATTTGTGGAGATTTCAATATGGTTGAGACGGCGCATGATAAAGATGGCATTCTACCTTTTCGGTGGCCAGTTGGCGAGAGAGAGGCATGGTTTCACATGTGCAATAATATGGGTTTCTTTGATCCCAATACTGGCTGTCGTCAATCCCATCCTTTCTAGCATACTTGGTGTAATTTTCAAGCTGGGTCTGACAGGGTTTTTAAATGCCTTGATCATGCCATGATCTCGGCCCAATCTTTCTTTTCTTTTGCCATGTCAGACTCCCTCCCAGTTAAGCCGTTAGTGGATGTGACATTATCAGACCACTTTCCAATTCAATTTTCCATTGAATGGCAAGCCACTCAGCCACGCGCCAGTAAGTCTCAGTTTTTCCTTAACACCTCTTTCTTGTCCTACCAACCCGCCCTAGCACACATTGCTACTATATGGAATTTAGAGTGTCGCCCAATGCATACTATTGGCTGGATATAGTGGTGGAATGATGCCATCACCTGCACTGTGAGGTTTCTTCGCATTTATGGCCGTCAGCTAGCAAATTTCAAAAGACGATCTTATGAGGCTACAACTACTGCTTTGAAAACGACCATTGCAGCATTGACAGCCGACCCATTTTCTCCTCTACAAATCAGTGTCGCCAATTTAAGGCATCAGAAGCAAATAGATGATAATCATGCTGCCAGAGGAGTACAGCTCAAAGCTAGGATGCACTGGCTAAAAATAGGTGACTGTGTCTCAAAGGAATTCTTTCTAGCTCTTCAAGCTAGACATTCCTCGCACGGTATTAAGCAAATCAAGGAGGATAATATTGTTCTTTCAGAACTACCTGACATTCTCCAGGCATTTGTAAGACATTATGAAAAAGTTTTCACAGCTCAGGCATATACCTCTGAGCGACAAATTGCATTACAAGATTGTCTTGCAGTGGTTCCAAAAAAACTTTCTCCAGCCCAAACACGCTTCTGTGATCAGTTACTGACCATTGAAGACCTAAAGGAAGCAGTCTGTTCTATGGCTGATGACAAAGCTCTAGGAATTGATGGCTTTCCCTGTGAATTTTACAAAGCCCTTTGGGACTGCTTAGGAAAAGATTTGCAGAATGTTTACCATGAAACTTTTCATTCAAACTCTCTAGGCAAACTTAATAATCAAGGCAATATAAAGTTCATACCTAAAGCTGGAGATCTTGAAGACATTTGCAACTGGTGACCCATTACGCGCCTCAATGTTTCCTATAAGATCATTGCCAAAGCCCTTTCGCTGAAACTCCGCAATCTACTACCTTTGATTGTCCGCCCTAAACAAACTAGATTTATTAAATCCAAGTATATTTTAGACAATATCATTGCAGTCTGGGAAGGAACGGAATGGGCAAGAAAGTCTGATCAAAAAGCCATTTTCCTCAAAATTGATTTTGCTAAGGCCTATGATCGCATTAAATGGCATTTTATTCTTGCAATGCTTGCAGCATTAGGGTTTGGTCCATCCTTCATCCAATCTGCCAAAATGCTCTTCTCAGATGCTTCTGCTTGTATCACTATTAATGGTCAGCAATCTCATACCTTTGGCCTTTTTCATTCTATACGTCAAGGCTGTCCACTTGCACCAGCTCTGTATGTTCTAGCCGTAGAAGGCTTTGGCTACCTTCTTGCTCATTCTGTATCACATGGGCTTGTTCATGGAATTTCTCTACCTAATTCTTCCAGCTAGCTAGTTAATGGCCATTTTGCAGAGGACTCATTTTTAACATTACTGGAAGAGGAAACTACAGTGCAAAATGCTCTTGGATGTCTTGAGACCTTCTGTTTAGCCTCAGGTTCTTCCATCCAGTGGCACAAAATCCTATGTTATAGGCAATCAATTCTTCCCATTCCGCATTGGATCCAACAGTATGGCTGGTGCTAGGTTGCTCATGGTGAAATCTTCCGATTTCTTGGCATCCCATTTTCCTTCCAAGGCACCTTTGCAAATCTCTGGCAAGCAGTTCTTTCTCGAGTGGAATAGAAACTCGCCTTTTGGATTACTAAGCCACTTTCTCTAGTTGGTAAATTCTAGGTATGTTCTAAAGTTTTAGCACAAACTCATGTTTACTACTCTTCTTGTTGGGCTCCCTCCAAAGCCTCCTATGCCAAACTGGAAAAACTTTTGAGGGATTTCCTTTGGACCTCTTCTGAAACTCGCCATGGTTTTCACCGTGTTGCATGAGAGTTTTGTTGCTTACCCAGAGATTCAGGTGGCCTTGGTCTTCTTTCTACCTAGCGCCAAGGCACTGCTTTGTGTGTTAAATGGATCATTCGTGCTCTCTCTAGCAATGAGGCGTGGAAAATTTTATTTAGACACAATATAGAAATGGGACATCCTGTTCACAAACCCACATGGAAAGGGATTGGTTTTTCAACCATCCTTGTCATGAGTGAGCCAGTGCAAATCTCAGGAACCTTTGTGGCTAAGAGCATTTGGAAATCCTGGGAGAAAGTTAAGCCCTGGCTTCGCTGGACTGGAGATGGGTTTCGAGATGGCCTCTCATTCAATCAACAAAACATTTGGTGGTCACCTCTCTTGAGCAATGCAGGCCAACCTTTAGCCAAATTGCCCTGGATAAAAGCTCTTAGATTTCATAAAAAAGGTATCTAGACTCTTTAGGATATTTTTCATAGACCACCATGAGCCTTATGGCATGGGAACCTCTTCGAGTAAAATTTGGCCTTCAAAGACATGATCATGCTACCTATGATGGAATTGTTAGTGTCATTCCAGCAGAAATGCTTCACAAAGTGGGAATCCATTCCATCAGGCCTTGGTGGAAAGACTGGAAATGGTATCCAGAAACACCAATGCATCATTATAAGCCTAGGCTTGGTTACAATTGGCTCTCGCCTCATTTTCCAATGATCGATACTCTCAATAAGCAATGGCTGCTTCACTCTTAAATGCCTACTTGGCATAACAGATTTTCCACTGTTTGGTCAGCCATCCTTGAGCCAAAGCTAGCACATTTTGCCTGGTGCCTTCTATTTCAAGGTTTACCAGTTGGAGCAAGGCTTTTTCATCTCGGGGTTCAAGATCCCTGTTGTCCTTTTTGTGGACAAGCTGTGACTTTTCAGCATCTCTTCTGGTATTACACCAGAGCTCAACAATTTTGGCTATGGATTTATGATTTCTTTAGGCCTTTCAGACTAGAGCCTCTTTCATGGCAAATAATACTTCTAGGTGATTCTCCCAGGTTCCCTGCAAGATTTACTCAGATGTGCCATATTTTCGGGGTGGAGATTCTTTTCACAATTTGGAAGGATCATAATTCTTGTATATTTTCAGACAATCACATTGGAACAACTGTTTCTCTTTATATTAAAGCTATTATATGTTCTAATGTTCTTTTGTAGATACAAGTTCAAGCAAATGGGAACTTTTGGATCACTGAGGTAATGCTCTTTGCACAGTGGCATGGGTACCTCCCTCTCCTTCCTCTGTCAGAGCTCATTCACCTTCTCATGGCCACCGGCGAAGGAGTGGATCTACTAGGGACTCCCGGCTACATTCTTAGCCTCCTCGCCGTGCATCTCACCATTGCAGGCGCTCGTCCTCTCCATGTATTCGTGGCTGGACATCTAGTCATCCTGCAAGTGGTACAGGTGATAATGCAGGTTGGCCCTCTGGTAACAATGCAGGTTGGCCTACTGGTGACAATATAGGCTGGCTTGCTCCCGGTACTTCCAATCGAACCAACACTGGTTGGGATAACAGCAAAGTTTTTCCGCGCTTAAATTTGGCTATTTCACCAAAGCACTAGGAAGCTAATGCAGAGAATGAAAACCAATAGAACGATGATGGGTGGGTTCCACTAGATGTCATCCTAAACCCCGCAGCAATTTGGGGTAACCTGGATGACAGGGATCCCGCGTCTGCTTGTGTTGCTTTAGCTGCATAAATCTGATTAGTATTATGTTTTTATAATTTTTGTTATGTTATTTCGGGTGTGTACCCATAGACATTCTAGAACTTTCTGGGCTATGCCCATATGACTGTCTTTTTGGAGTGTGCCTTTGTACCACCCAAACCATTTTTTGTGGAAGTATTTTTCTTATCTTATGATTAATAGATAATATGACATTTTCATTAAAAAAAATTATTTAATATAAATGAACCTAAATTTTAAAATAGAACTGTGGCTTAAAACTGGCCAAAGCATTCACTTCTAACAAAATAGAAAACATTTGAAATAATATTTATATTAATAAAAATGATGATAATTGATTTGTGGATATGCTTGTAAAAAATATGACCGAAGCCGAGTTGGAGGGTAATTGATTTGTGGGTATGCTCGTAAAAAACTCTGACCAAATTTGAATCTCCCATGCCCAACCCTTAGAAGTGTCCTGAAATGCACTTAATTTCGATTGCAAGAGTAACCTCTAACCAATCTACCACATTAACTAAAGCCCTCAAACTATAATTGTATAAATGTTAGATCCGTTTCTTTTGTCCAAACTGTTTTAACAAAAGCTACCAGTAGCTACAGGGAGCTAAGGAGAAAACTTAAGACGAAGCACAGATGCCACTCAACATTCTTTCCATCAATTAAAACTGATAATTGATAATGGATTAATGTAATATGGTTGGAACTCGACAGTTATAAAATTAAATTTAAGTCATATTTGGGTGGAGTGAGGTGCAATTTGATTTGAATGGCATTATTATAGATAGAGTATGTGTAAAATCAATTTTAACATTTAGCTTATAGACTTATTTGCATTGTTCTGGTTACTAAAATAACTTGGCATTGGAAGTTCTCCAAATTGGAGGTGAAAGATAAGATGGTTCACCAGCAATTACCTAGTTCTTAAAGTGAGGAAGTATGTATTGTTATATTGGGTTTAGATAACAAATGTCTAGTTCTTACCATGAGTAAATAATGCAAAAGCATGTGTCATTGCCCTCTCCATGGCGTTGATTCTTGAATTTGAAGGATCTGCGAGGTGGGTAACATTTTCAATTCAAAACTTAGTCAATCCTCAAGGTAAGTTTATACTACCTTGTGATAGAAAGCTGGAAGGATTATTTCAGTTGGAAGGTTGGTTAGAATCCTACTTACTAATTATATAGAACCTAGGGTTCTTCGATAAGAATTGTTGAAAGGAATTCCAAGTGAACAATCTCAACTATCAATGTATAGTGTTTCTTGTTCTGTAATCAGGCAATCTATAAAGTTGACATAGTTCAATTAGATGGTCAATACCCAGAGAAGGTCGTCATAAAACTAAAGCTACTAATCACCTATATAAGGTGAGGTCAATTCTAAGATGGAGGAGTTGTAAGGATAAGGTGAGGTCAATTCTAAGATAAAGGAGTTGAAGATAGTTTAAAGTGTTAAAAAGAGAAGATTTAAATTAAAATTAGAAGATTTACATTAAAACTGGAACCTAATTAGAATTATTGATTGATTTAAATAGTAATGATAAATGGGAAATTAAAAAGAATGAACTTAAGTAAGCTAAACCTGGACTTAGGTGATTGAAATCACTTAAATATAAAGGAAAAAATAATGAGGATGATTTTTAAATGTCAAAGTGTAATGTATCTTTTTTAAAAATTAACCCAAGCGCCCATTATACTATTAAGAGGGTTATAATATGACAAAAAGGAGTGTTCAAGTTATATTTTTATAATAAAATAAAATTAAAATATTAAATAAAGGTATCTCATAATAAAAATTTATTTTAAATAATAATTCTTCTCAAGGGTCATGAAGGAAATTTGAAGAGGTATATCTTTTGAAGGTGAGCTTTATTTAAGAGAGGCCAAGCAAAGAGGAGAAAAGCACTAATGAATAATTCTATTTTTTATTTCCATTCCTTGTTGGAGCATTGAACTTTTGGTTCAATGAACCTAAGGAACCTCTTGATTTTCATCAATGAATTTGTGTTCAAAACCTCCTTCAGAAGAGGTGATCTCACCCAGGGATTGCATATGAGTTTCATGTTGAGAGGCAGATTGATATTATGGTGAAATTGTTAAATTTTATGTGTTGAAGATTATATGTGAATTGATGAATTAGAGCTGAATTTGTGTCTTTCAGCAATAAAATCTGCGCTTCATGTTTTCAGCGATCAATATGTACCTCTGAATATGCATCATAACAATTAATGTTAGCAGCACCATTTGTATGGGAATTTCTGCATCATGCGAAATTTGGATTTTCGTAGTTCCAAACAGCTGAGTCTAAGTTGACTAGTGCTAAGGGTTTGGGTGGAAGAAAACATAGCAGACTTCAAACAACAAAATTTTTATGGTTGGCTGTGCCATTTCCTTGAGTGGCAATTGGAGGTATCTTGTTGTGCAACGATTCATACTCCTCATTGCTAATAACTGATGCTGCAAAATCAGTTCTACAATATTATCTTCATGCACAGATTTTTAGTTTTAGTTTTAGTTTGTTTTTCCATAATAAATTGCATGATTGGCTTTTGTCCCATGCCCTGTTTTTCCACCCAGTAATAGTTATAGTTTGTTTTTAGTTTTTGCTTCAGTTGATAAACACCGTCTTGCTGCAAGTGCAGTGGTTTATGCATGAACAATGCATGTTAGTTATTTAGTTTTTTAAGCTATTTTTAGATGCTGCGATCTGTGCAGCAATGTAGTAGTTTTTTATAAAAGCATCATCAATAAAGACATTAATTAGGCCTGCAAAATATAGAGAGTGCTCTGTTCTAGCCTGTTTTCTCAGTTATTTGTTTTGTTTTTTCTGCTGTTATTTTTCATAACCCGTGGGTGCAGGGATTAGGTTTGGTTTCAGATTCTACATTTGGTATCACTGTATCAGAGCAGGTATTTTCTTTTGGGTTAAAGATTTAGTGGTTGGAATTTTGCCAAAGGTTTATCATATCGAATTCTAACTCCTTGCCCATTCCAGAATTTGATGGAAATGAGTATGATTATTGGTGCATCAAAACGATGACTTTTTTGATTAGAAAAGATTTGTGGGAGGTTGTTGAAACAGGTTATGATGAGCCAGCTGATTGGAACATCCTTGCAGCCAATGATAAGACAGTTAAGAAGGAGGCTAAAAAGCTGAATGCTCAAGCATTATGCTACATTCAAATAGCTCTAAATAAGAGCTTATTTCCAAGAATTGTAGGTGCAAAGACAACCAAAGAGGCCTGGAAAACTCTACAAAAAGCTTACCAAGGTAGTGATTAAGTCAAAGTTCTCAAGCTACAAACATTGAAAAAAGAATTTGAGAATTTGAAGATGGAAGAAATTGAAAGTGTGAGTGATTATTGTGTAAGAGTAAAAGATGTGGTCAATAAGATGGCTACTCTTGGAGAAATTGTGGACAAAGACATTTTGGTTAAAAAGATGTTAGGGTCTCTAACACCAAGGTGGAATAATGTTGCAATAATCATAGAGGAGAGTAAAAATTTGTCTACTCTTGAGTTTGATCACTTAGTTGGATCTCCTATGTCTCATGAAGAGAGGCTAAAGGACACATTTGGAGAAAGTGATGAGAAGGCTTTTTCTTCAAAATTGCAGATTGCACATAAAGATGGTGCTAGTAGTAAAAGCAACCAAGGAAAAGGCCAAGAATGGAATCCGAATTATTCAAGAGGAAACAGAGGAAGAGGTAGAGGTAGATTTGATAAAAGAAATGTCCAATGTTACCATTGTAACACGTATGGCCACTTTGAAAGGGAATGCAAATTATGCTAATGAGAATGAGGAGGCTTCTCCTAGTAATTTATTCTTATCATATGACAAAGCTGAAAATAGTCCTAAAGAGGTTTGATATTTAGATTTAGGTTGTTCTAACCACATGTCAGGGAATAATGAGCTTTTTTCTACAATGGATGAAAGTTTCAAATCCAAAATTAAGCTTGGTGATGACAAGTCCTTGGAGGTTGCAGCGAAAGGAGCTATGGAGGTGAATACCAAAGAAGGTAAGAAATGTGTGACTAATATTTATTACACTCCACAGTTGAAACATAATTTTTTGAGTGTTGGACAATTGTGTGAAAGGAACTACAAAGTAGTGTTTGATAATAAGCAATGTATCATCTATGACAAGAATCAAGGCAATAGGGTTGTTACAGTTGTGCCTATGACAAAGAATAGGATGTTTCCATTAAAATTTGGAGAACATAGCAGCAATCTTACTAATATGGCATATGAGGACACAAGTTGGTTGTGGCATCTCAAGTATGGGCATTTAAATTTTCATAGTTTGAAGATTCTAACATCAAATGCATTAGTTTCTGGTTTACTTAAGGTTGAAAAGCACAAGGAAATTTGTGAAGGTTGTGCTAAAGGAAAGCATAAAAGGGAGAAATTTTCAAAGGCCAATGCATGGAGGGCCCATCATCCACTTCAGCTTGTTCACTTAGATATTTGTGGTCCTATGCAAACAAAGAGTTTGGGCAAGTCATCATATTTTATCACTTTTATTGATGATTACTCACGAAAGTGTTGGGTTTATTTTTTGAAGACCAAGGATAAAGCCCTTGATACATTCAAGAGGTTTAAAACCCTTGTGGAAAATGAAAAAGGGTGCAAAATCAATGCTTAAGGACTGATCATGGAGGAGAATTTTGTTCAAGATCCTTTCAAGATTATTGTGATATGCATGGCATTAGAAGGCAACTCACCACTGCCTACACACCTCAACAAAATGGTGTATCTGAAAGGAAGAATCGTATAGTGGTGGAGATGGCACGAAGTATGCTACAAACAAAGGGATTAAGAAATTCTTTTTGGGGAGATGCAATTGCTATAGCAATATATATTCTCAATCGAAGTCCCACTAGTGCACTTGACATTATGACTCCGTATGAAGCCTGGTATGAGAAAAAGCCAAATGTTAATCATTTCAAAGTTGTTGGTTGTTTAGCCTATGTTTATGTTCCTGATCAAAAGAGACAAAAGTTAGATCCCAAAAGTGAGTCATGTATTTTTGTTGGATATAGTGAGGAAAGTAAGGCTTATAGGTTATATAATCCTCTCACGAATAGGCTTATTGTGTCAAGAGATGTGATTTTTGATGAAGGGGGGGTTTATGGTCATCAAAAAGGCCATATGAAGAAGTCAAAATCTGTTTTAAATGATGTTATTATTGATGATATTGATCATGAGCAGCCCACTAATGTTTTTGTTCCAAGTGCTACAAATCCACCAAGTAGCCCCTCATCTAGTTGTTCAATTCCAAGTGCAAGTCTAGCTTTAAGTCCTAGTTCTACAAGGAAGGTAAGAAGATTGAGTGACATCTATCAGAGGTGTACACAAACACATGAAGAGAATCCTCTTGGTGAGACCGTAAATTTTGCTTTACATTCACAAGTAGTTTTTGAACCTTTGGAGTTTACAAGGCTTCCACATGACAAGGAAAAAAATTCTACTAAATGGGTCTACAAGACAAAGTACAACAGTGATGGTAGTCTTCAAAGATAGAAGACAAAGTTAGTTCGAAAAAGCTTCACTTAGAGATCAGATTGTGAGCCCTCTCAACATCAGGGGGGAGAATGTTGATAACTGATGTTGCACAATCAATTCTACAATATTATCTTCATGCACAGATTTTTAGTTTTAGTTTTAGTTTGTTTTTCTAGAATAAATTGCATGATTGGTTTTTGCCCCATGCGCTATTTTTTGTTACATCCCTCCTTTTGAAAACAATGATGCTATTTACTTTCTTTCAAATTTCAGTAAATTACTATGTTGTGAACGACTTGAAAACTGAAAATTTATCTTACAAAGTTGTTTTATGAAATTGCAGAATCTATTGATTACGATCAAGTGATATGTAGACTAAAAGTCTTTATATTAAATGCAATGATGTTCGAATATGTTATATTTAGATCATAGATGCTTTGACCACAAAAATTGTATGCGAGTTTTGTTGATGCAGGAACAGGTGGACCGTGTTCGACGGAAGAGAAAGTATCTTCGAGAGAGAGTATAGACTCTGGAAACTAACCAAAGGTGTTTGCCACTGAGATCGCCAAACAGATAGATAAACCTGGGAACCATCAAGTAAGTCTTGTTTGTCGGTTTGGGTAGTTAATTTGATGTCGACGCCAAAGGATAAAATAAACATCCTAGTCGAAAATCGTCTTGTAGAATCTTGGAGTCGTCTATGGCGTCGTAAGTTCCTAATAGCAAGTCGACGTATTTGAGATGTTTAATATTTACGTCTATAAGTATTTATTGAGTCATCTTGTGGCGAATTTGCAAATCTTGTCTCGAAGTCGAAAATTGTGAGAAATCGACCTTAAGCGTCAAACGTTGTGAGAATTCGTTTGCGATACGATCAATCCGTCGTGATTGTCGTAAATCGCGTCGAATTTATGTTGCGAATATTTTCTTTTCGCATAGATCGACGAATGTCGATTTGAAGCCATAGTGCGAGGTAATTTATTTTAGTCGTCGTGTAGCGTGAGTCTTTCCTTCTAGTTTAGACCGTGATTTGTTGTCAATTTAACCTTGAAGATCTCTTAATAAGTGGGTTTTTTTCTCCTTTTCATTTTCGATCAACACGATGTTTTAGTCGTTGCCTTATCACCGCCATGCCAAACTTAAACTCCGTAATACATCTTGTAGTGGTTTTGGATTGATTTAGATGCCATGGTTATCGAGTGAAGGCGGAATGGTTGTGTCTTCTAGCGGACCACGTCGCCAAAGGAGCCACCACCTTTTTGTATGGTCATGTTACGTGAGAAGTTGGGTTCAAGTTTAATTATGTCAACCCATGTGTATAGATTTACGTCAACCGCAAAATTCTTTGGTGGGATTCTTTTCACCAAGACGTGAGAAGTCAGCTCGCGAATTGGAGAGGGTGTAACCATTGCTAATGCCGATCTCCCATCACCTTGGAGTGAGGAGAAGCATCGGAGGTCGTGGGTTCGATTACCATCGACGGTGTTTATTCTCAGTGAACTTTGTTTTGAAAGTGCTAATTAATGTTAGTATACGTTTGAAAAGTCGGTTGGAATTGGTTAACTTCTTTAGTGAAAAATCTGCGGAGAGAGAAAACGTTTCCTATCTCTGCGCAGCATGGGAAGTGGTTGTAACTTCCTTCGTGGCAGTGAGGACAGCGTGGATCGGTAGAGAGTTATCTTCGCCAGATAAAGGAAGTAAGGGAAGCCGCCGTTGAGGGAAAAACGGAGGTTTGTTGTGAAGTAAGTAACGCAAGAGTTAATGCCTGTGCTCCGTCGACGGAACAAGGCGAAAATCTTTTGCTACGGATAAGGAGCGGCATGTGGAGAGGCTCGCGTGGCCGTGGTATTATCTGATGTGTGCGAATAGAATCCTGCAGCAGAGTTCGTGATTTGTGCATGGCTTGTATTTGGCCGCTTGGTAGAGACTTTGGAGAAAGGAGCACGGGAGAGAAATTGAGTGGTAAGGCAGTGTGAGATAGTATTTGCGAAGGGAAGGAAAGAGGTCGTGCTTTTAGGAAAAGGTAGTAAGAGTTGAGAAGGAAGGAGGAGTGAGAACTGTGTTGTGAATAAGATATAGAACGGGGTTGTGAGTAAGAAAGAGAACTGTGTCTTGAGTAAGAGAGTATAAACTGTGTTGTGAGGAAGAGATAGAACTGTGTTGTGAGTGAGAGTTTAAACTGTGCTGTGAGGAACGAAAAGATCAGTGAGAGTTTAAACTGCGGAGAGAGGAGCGAAATGGAGTAAGAATTGAGACTGTGTAGTGAGGAGTAAAAAGGCAGTAAGGGTTTAGAACTGTGCAGTGAAGAAACGAGAGGCAGAGAGCCCTCGGTGTGAAAGAGCACTCCAACAATCTCCATTTTTAATAACAGGTTCTTTTTCTTTACCAATTGTCTCAGTTTTTGAAACAGTAAGGAAGAGAGTTTCATAGTTATGGAAGATAATTACGTTTAAAGATGAGTAGAATAGAATCATAACGCAAGTTTAATACGATTTCAGTGTGCGGTTAAAACCTTGAAATAGCTTTATTGCTGTGTAGAACATGTGATAAACTCAGAAACTAATGTATGCGGTCACATTACTGTGTTTTAAGATTAGAAAACTCTGAAAAAGAAGTGTTACTGTCTTCTAGGAAATGTAAACTCTGAAACTGTAGTTGTTCTCGTCATAAATGACGATGTATAGCAGAAGAACGCTGCTCACTAAAGTATATGCATTTAGGAATGAATTTGTCTGGATGCAAGACGTAATTTACCTTCTGTGAACGATAAACAATGACGTAAGATAGAAGAATTGCCTTTAGGTCTATGTTATGAACATAAAACTGCCTTGGAGGTTTTGAACGATGTTCCACGTGCATGCTATGCAGGAGTCAAACCGAAGTTAGTAAGCATGTTCGACATATAGCCAGAAAATGCATTTGTAAACAGCCGTTGTCTTATCCGTTTAATATCTTTATCTACATTAGAAAGATTCCCAAACCTTTTTAATTTATTTACGACTCTCAGCTATTTTAATCTTGTGAAACTAATGACTCGGAAAGAGGAGTAGGAAGATAAAAGTGTTGGTAATGTTTAGGAAACCGTCTTGGATTCCGAAATGATCAATTTGAGCTGAAAACCTGCATGTGAGTCGAGATTGCGAAGATGTTAGAATCACTTAACCTTGTAGACCATTTGAGTCTAGAACCCTAGAATTTCGGGATAACGGAAAATGACTTAGATACTTGTGTATGTTGTGTTAACATGGGAACCAAGTAAACAGATTTGAAACCACTTAGGAGTGGACGTGTCTAAATAATATTTTTCAGGATAATGGGATTGTGAAAGTCTGAATTCGAGATTAGAATAATATTGCGCAATGCGCTATTATAGGGGGATATCCTAAGCCTTGAGGTCATCAAGGTCGGCAAATTGAGTTCAAACTATACAAATAGGAAACTGTAGGATTTCGACCAGTTCAAGTCGAGTAGGGTGGGTGAACCAAGTTCATGCGTTTATAAAACGCTAATTAAATACGAATCCTTTGGCCAAGGTGGTGTACTATCCTCAAGTACATCGAACGTTCACCGTAACTGGATGGCGTTTCTTGTGGAGGGTCGTGCATGACTAGAGGGTATCTAGGGAGCTGCACGATAACAAGACACGTAGGTTACAACACCAGAGCTCAGATGGCAAACACCTAAGGTTATCCTAAGTCTATCCTCTTGAGTAGGGTAGGGCCACTTCCGGTTAGGAAGGAGTGCGGGAGACCGACGGTCTGTGGTTGGAGGTTAAGCTCCTTGAAGATACTTTCTCTTCCAAATATTGAGGAATTGCCGAGTCTTGAACGTGAAAGGTTGACAATCGAGATGCATGATAATGGTATGTTTCCGATATTTGTTATTTCAAGAAAATTTTATTTGTTAGGAAAACAAAGTATTTTATGAATATCATTTCTTTCAGTCTTTATGAGAATGCATTCATGTTTATGATAAATTGAAAAATGTTGTAATGGTTTAGAGATGAGAAACTTTTGTATTTGATTACTATGTTTAAAAAAAAAAATTACCGTCGTGAAAATTTAGTTACTTCTTGTCATTTTGGTTTTGGTTGTTACATTTTTCCAGCCAGTAATGGTTATAGTTTGTTTTTTAGTTTTGCTTCAGTTGATAAACTTGAGTTTCACTGTCTCACTGCCAGTGCAGTGGTTTATGCATGAACAATGCATGTTAATTATTTAGTTTTTTAAGCTATTTTTAGATGCTGCGATCTGTGCAGCAATGTAGTTGTTTTTAATAAAAACATCATCAATAAAGACATTAATTAGGCCTGCAAAATACAGAGTTCTAGCTTGTTTTTTGAGTTAGTTGTTTTGTTTTCTGCTGTTATTTTTCATACCCTGTGGGTGCAGAGATTAGGTTTGGTTCACATTCTACACTCATGAGCCACAATTCATTTGGGTTGAAGAGTTTCAAATTTGCATTACGAATCAATAATTGAGAATTACATTTGTCTAAATGTAGTGATCTTCTAGAAAAGAAGAACCACCACCATTCATACATCACAAGGTTTGAAATGGAAGCGATTCATATTCAAAGTATGATTTCCTTTCCTTCTGGTGCAACAATCACTATATATTTATTTTCAAAACAACATCGATTCATATGTATGCAAAGAACCCAACATTCAATTGCAAAGAAGATTTGTGAAGTGGCAAGAACTCATACAATCAGTTGAATACATTTTAGCATTGCAAATTGCAACAATCATTATATGAGTTTCTAAGTTGGGAATTAAGCAATTATTATTTAATATTTTTAGTAATTTCATTTAATAATATTTAGAATTAATATATGGTGTTAACCTTCTCTTGAAAGTGTTGAAGTGAATAAAATTAATAATATATCAACAATATTCCATCCGGGATATTACAATGGTATCAGAACTGAATCTTGCCAACTTATGAAAGAGAAGCTAACAATTGAATGTAGTCACAATCTTCAAGGAACAATATTATTATTTAATCATTGCAGACCTATTTATAATATAAAGTAACTTTAGGGAAACTATGACATACAAACAACTATATTCTAACTGCTTCTAATAGGATCGAGCAAATTTCATTGAAGCAAAATTTAGAGGTTATATGAATTGTTTGAGAAGAGTTGCTGGAAAAAACTAAGGGTTGATCTCGTGAGGAATTATTAATAATAGGAAATGGGTGCTAATAAAGAAAAAAAGATTGATACAATGATAGACATGTTGGGTCAAGTGCTTCACATGATGTAGAATGATATGAATGCTTTTAAAAATGGTAAAGCAAGCATTTCATATGAGCCAATAATAATAATCAAAACAATCACACAAAGAATAGTTGTTGGGTATGTTGAAAAACCTCAACGTTACACTTTCATTCGTAGAGAAGTTCTTGTGGTGGAATTTCAAATTTTGATACAAGAAGATATCAATGCCAGTTATACATATTATAAAAATCTTCCTACAAAGATCCAAAAGACAATGTCTTTCACAAATTTCATGAATATGAAGAGTAATTTAGTGAGCAGTAATAAACATGAGTCTAGATGACTTTGGTGAGAGTTATTGCAGAACGAAAAATAATATTGGGATCTTAGTAGTTAGAGCTTCAAGCCATAGCAAGGCAGTCATGGCTAAGAGTGTTAGTAAAACAAGCCTTGGCAATGAGAAGTGGACAACAAAAGAAATTAGACTTTGGTGTGAAAGCTTGGAACTTGACAATAGTTCATTTGAGAGTCAAGACAATAAGAAAGCTTAGATTTTAGAGTATGAGGAGACATTAAATGTTAGTCATGATAAATGGGAGAATCCAATGATGATGTGTGAAGACAGTTTTGCATTTGCAGCTATTGTTGGTGTAAAAGAAATGGAAGAGAAAACTAGATTTGCAAGCACATATAAATGAGAGAATTTTCATTGAAAAAGATTCTTTAGATGTGGCTACTAAAAATAAGTCCAAATTAAAAGATAAGCAACCTAAACATGAGACTAAAAAGAAATACAAACTAAAAAATAAAGAGAAGAAACATGCTAAGACACATAGAATCTCTAAAGAAACCCATGACAAAGTTTGAAGAGTATCTAAAAATGGAGGAGCAAAAGACAATTTCTGTTGATGAAGATTTAGCGATGGAGCAATAGCTTGCAAAAAAGTTCTAAAGGTCAAGGAAGGCAATCATTCCTATGATTACAATTCAAAATATGAAAGAGACGATAATAGCATAGATTCACTTTACACTATGTCCTTTCAATATTTGTCATCATGAAAGTACTGTAAGCATGGGAAAAAATGAAAGATATGACCTGCAATAAAGGACACCTAGATCCTTTTACTCAAATGCAAAATTGGATTTGCACAAATGAGTGGGATCCAAGTATTTAGGGCACTCTCACAATTCATCATGGTAGAGGATGCAATAATCTATTTTCATCTTGGATGTCAACAATGATAATCAAGAGTTTATATCCATTGCCCAGGATCTTTGGTGAATATGTAATGAGAGAGAAAAAGATCATGGCACCCTATTATCTCATTCAATTTGATAAAGCCAATCTTCTTGTTCTTTTTCAAGGCCTAAATCTACTAAGGAGAATACATATATGTTTGCTAATATAGGTGTTTCCCAATGGTAGCTAAAAGATATACATAATGATAGATATATGAATGAGTAAAAATTTTATAGTACTTGGGTTCAGTGGAGCATATTGTTTCATAACATACCTCTAGGACAACCACTTTATAGAGAATGGAACATGAGAATGGGTTTTTGTAAGAAATAAGTAACTTGTGAAGGCTCCCTTGCTACTATGGGAAATGACTGATACAAAATTTCCCATTTTATTATGGTATTCATTGGATGTGTTGGGACCCAAAATAACTGCAACTCAAAACTCTAAAGTATTCCTAAATCACCTAGGCCAAGGATTGTCGTCGGGGTGATAGGAAGAGGTTTATCAACAAGTTGAGGGGGATTTTGGCCAACTAACAGGAGTGGGTAGACTCCTCTACACTTCGAGCCTAGCTTAGACTCTCGAGGAATATTCCAAGGGGTATACCTGAATAGGTATTAAGTTTAAACTAGATGAACAACTAAAAATAAATGAACGACCAAACCCAACTCATCATCTTGACTCCAAAAGTTGTCACTAAGTCAAGAACGATTGGCTGTCACAAAACCCCTATATAGTTGATTCAACTGTGCGAATGTACGTGCATAGGAAAGATGGTTTTCCTCTAAACCACAGGTGAATGATTTGTTTGTTTTTAAAAAGTGATTGGTCCCTCTCCAATATTGACCGGTGTCTACTATATTGGAAAACTGAGTCATAAGCATTAAAAAGGGAAGAAAGAACTGAACCAACAGCAACAGAAAACTAAAATGTATTTACATACATTTCTCAGATTATACCTCATACATTGGACATACGTAATTATATAGAACAAAACTACAATGACCCATTTGCAACAAAGAGATGACTCAAAACATAGCATGTATTGACTTAAATGTTGTCACACATTATCAAATCTCTATTATAATCGCACCGACAAATGTGGTGAAGGAAAAATATAAAGTTGCGACTATGCATTCCCTTAAATCATTACAAATAGCCATGGAGACATACCACTACATAAAATATATGTTATAATTCATTTCTATGCTGCATCAAACACATTCTTCCATTAATATCTTGACTAGCTTGATTTGAAGCCCTAAAATTATCTTGAGACACTGCACATCAAACAATTGGTTCAGCGACCAACTCTAAAAACATCTGAAAATTATGTATATCTAGAAATTCAATCCATATTGTGCAGCCCAGGGTGTTGGAAAACTAGTCAATAAGAAACCCATGCTATAATAAATTCTAGCCCATTGCAATATCAGAAAATCTACACTTTTGGAAGCCTGCCAATACTGAAAATGTCAAAAGGAAGATTGCCCACACGTCTGGTGTACCTAGAGCAATAATGAGGGAAGGTTTGAATCCTCCCTGACACCTATAATACCTAATTTTATCATTTTTGTCCTTTGTATATGCATATACATTTAAGATTCTCACTGTTTGAACAACCTGCACAACTTTAGCCTGCAACTCATTATTGCTGAGTACAAACCTGTTAGCACTTTGACTTTCATTTGATTTCAATTTTTCCCTTAGTCGACACATTTTCATTTTTAGGAAGCTCTGTGCCTTCTTCATTTTCCTTCATTTATCTCTTTATGTCATCTTGGGCATTATTTTGCCTTATCGGTAAATTTTATTTTTCTTGAACTTCATCTTTGGTGCATCTTTCTTTGCTTTATCGACAAAATATTGATTTCTTGAACTTTGCTACTTTGTCATTTCATTCTTCTTTTTCTTCTCTTCCATCAACAACTTTTCCCTTTTGCAAACTTCTCCCTCTTTACTCATATTTGGCCTTTTGTCGGCACTTTCAAGAGTTTCTTTGAACTTAGACTACATTTGCCCCTTATCGGCAAATCCTTAATTTGTTGAACCTTACTCTATTTCCCCTTAGTCAAAAAATCTATAATTTGCCAAACTAAGGAAAAAACTCCTTTTGAGTTGCTTTATCGAAAAATCCAAACATTCTCGAACTTGTTGGCCTTTTCTATCCTCTTCTCTGCTTGACCTTGTCAGCCAACTTGCCCTATTGGAAAATCATCAAAAATCTAAATCTTTTTTTGCCTTATTGGCAAACTTGACTCTTTGCTAACTCTGCCATATTCTTCTTCTTTTCTGCCTTATCAGCGATTCTCCTCTTTTTTGAACCTGGCTTGTTGCTACGTCTCTTCTTTGTCAGCAACTTTAGACTTTTGCTAACCATCTTCCTTTACCTTTCTTTCCCTTTTTTCCTCCTTGTTCGCCTCATCCATACTTCTCGCTGATCTATCGACAAAATCTTAAAAAGGCGAACCACAGTCCGTGAAATCGGTGGTTCGCAAACCAACCGATTCACCAATAAGAATTGGCTTGTTTACCTTTTGCCTCCACCTTTTCCTTTTTTCCTCCTATGCTTCCCTTGTTTGGTAGATCTCTCTTCCATCGGCGAAGTTATATGTTGGCGAACTTGTTGGTTTGCAAACCAACACTTTCACTAACAAAGACACTTCGATTTCTTTGTTTTATCTTTTTCTTCTGCCAATGAAACACATGACATCCTTTGCTCTCTATCCGTGAATACTATTGTTGGCGAACTGGCAAAACCTCAAACTTGCAAACAAGTTCGCAAGTTCGGGAATTTGTCGATTTACCGATAAAGGGCAGAAGAGAGCAAAATTTGTCTTAAGGGAATAAAACCAAAAGGCACGGGGGCCATTACTTAGAAATTTCTAGAAGGGAACCCATGTGAAATATCTTAGGTCAGGTATAAATAATGGGTTTTGACTGCAAAGGCAAAACTTGGAAAAATGATGGATTTTTTGGTTTTTTTGGGGCAAAATGAAGCATTTTAGGAACTCGTAATTTTGGGCACCAACATTGGCTCTAGTTAGGGAGGTGTGGCAAACTTTGGCACAACGAGAACCTTAGAATATCTCTGGGTAGACCATGATGGATCCTTCAAAATTTTGCAAATTTTGGGTGCATATGTCCTTTCAATGTGTCGACAGAGGTTAAGTCAACATACTGCTCAATGTACCCTGAGGGGCATCTTCATCGATTAAAATTTTGCAACCCAGAAGTGATCTTGCAATTCTGTATGGTACAATATTTCTTGGTACATATGGTAGTGCCCCTGTACAGTTTCGTGCTTCCAGGATGAGTTCTGATGGGTTATTTAATTATTTTCTGACTGTAACCAGACTAAAATTGGTGTTCCAGAAAGTTGCAAATTTCACAAATCTGAAGGCAACCCATTTCTCGTTTTGACCTAAAACATCTTCACTTCCATTTTCAACAAAAAAGAGTTCATATGATGCATTATTTTAATGCATCTCGGTTGCGGCGAACACGTCCGGCAGAACAATTTACAAAGGAGGTACCTAAATTCTAATTGCTGAGCAAAATCCGATTTAAAACCCATGTTGTAAATAATTGATTATAGCCGCTCGCAAAAAATCTCAGTTCCAAGGGTCACGGTTTGCGCTTAGTGAATTTTACCAGTTTGGGCCGCAGGGGAAATTAATTTTTCCCCTATTTTCTAACATTTCACATTTGCCAAATTTAAAACATTTAAATGTTTTAATTTTTAATGAGAGGTTAGAAAAGGAAATATAAAACTTTAATTTAAGTTTTATTAAGCCTTAATAATCTTTTCCGCCATTCCGCGGAAGGCATAGGCAAGCACACAAAAGGGAATGCGGATCTGCGAAACATTTCAAATATTTTATTATCTTTGCCAAAGGCTAAAGTTTGCATGAAAGTTTTAATGCAATATTTGCTGTATGCATTGATTCCTCTGCGGAGAGCAGAGTAAATGCACAAATCCAAGTGCAGAATTGCCGGAAAAAGTTTGCAGAACAATGGGGGTATGGTGATCACGTTTTTTGTCTGAAAGCTATGTTTTGGGGCTTCTACAGGTTGTAAATGAATTATTTCACTCCCAAAACAATGCCTGGGGCATTCTTCATGACCAAAAGGCAATTTCAGGAGTGTTCTGAGCATTTTAAACTGCTCAACAGTGAGAAAATGAGACAGCAGAAGGAAAAACGTGGCACCATTATTTCTATTCCCTTCAACAAATTTATAAATGCATTGGCATATAAAAAATTGATCTGACAAAAGGAAAAATACTTATGTATATGCAAAAATGCTTTGCATATTTTATTTGATTCTGGGAGATAAAATTGCTTAGTAAAATGTGTTTTCACTTGCCAGTGAAATGGGGAAATTGCTTGGGGGTAAAATTTGTTACATGCCAAGTAAAATTATAGTTGGACATTCCAAACAGATTTGAGTCAAATCAATTTCAGTTGCAAAAGGGAAGTGGGCAGATTGAAAAGGGAAAATGAGGAATGAGGAGCATTTTCTAGAAGCAAATCAATTGCAGAATCAAGAGTGCAGAGGTGTGCCATGTGTCATCAGTGGATTATTTTTAGGGTTTTTCATCTTCTTCTCTTTTTCTCTATAAGACTGTAACTTTTGTACCATTTTAGGGGTTGATTCTAGGTTGTCTTCTCAGACTAGGTTTGGATGATAAAGATCAATCTAGGGGTTCTATTTTTCTACAATAGTCAGATCTCTATTTTTTTATGATGTAATAGGTCTATTTGTATATGAATTTCTGTACTGGATTTGGAAGTCTTTTTGATAAATCAATATAAGTCCATGTTTTTGCTGTCAATACTATTTTTTGTTTCCATCAATGTTTGAGTATTTTAGGGGATCTAAGGGGTTTCTGGGTGTACATTTGCTGCACTTTCCATTTGATTTATGTTAGTCTGTATTTTCAAGGAGATACAGTAATAGTGTTTTACTTAAATATTTACTTAAATATCTAAGTGAACATGCTTTCATGGACAAATATTTGGGATGTTTCAATGTATTGTGGATAGCTAAGAATGGATGTAGTGTTGAGAGTAGAAGGGCTACTGAGGGTTCAATGTTCCTATAAGGCAGAAACCTTGTTAATTGAATTCATTTGAATGTATGCTTCCCTTTTCATTTATGGACTTTGATCCAAGTGTGACTCTGTTGCCCATGGGATTAGGCACTGGTTTAGGGCAGCCAAGTATAACCCTACCTCATTACAAAATTAAAATATCATGTTCATCTTTTCCATAATTTATTTATAAGTTATTTCTGCCCTACCCTTATGCACGAAGTCCAGTATTTTGAACCTTGTTAAAACCTCATGTGAAACTTGTAGCTGATGCAAATCATCAAAGGACTTATGTATATTGTATCTCCTAGGTCAATGGTGTTGTAAGAAACTATCAAATGAGTACATTCACAAGGATTATAACCAAGCTTATCATATGTTAACACCATTTGAACCTGATTGCCCAAAGTTAGAGATCTCCCTTGCTATGTATCTGTTTCCTAAATTGTTTTGAGGTCTCTGGGAACACCCTCCTGAGCTTGGCAATGCTCAAAGAGTAGAAGGCTATGTTTAGCCTTGTTTGTTGGCCTTTCTTGTCCTTAGTCTAATGTTAGTTTTCCTTAGGATTGAGGGTTGCAAGAAAAAACACCAATATATGGCGACTCTGCTGGGGAGTTGAAGTGAAAATATTGTCAAATCTTGCCCTAGAGTTTTTGGTGAAGGTTTGCCCATTTGAGTCACCAAATGGCGACTCTACTGGGGACTTTTAGTTATAAATGTCAAGATCAGTCCAGTGGCCTGTCATGGGTATTTAGAGTTAGTATATATATAATATTTTATCATTCCCTTTAGAGGGTGGTGACTCTGCTTACTTTTGAATCGGTTGATCAAAGGGGAAGACCGGTTATGTATGTGGCTTTGCTATTGGAGAAGACCCAGAATGAAAGAAAGTTTTTAAGGAGCTTCCTGCTTCTTAAAATTCAGTCCTCTATTGAGAGAGGTGGTGACTCTATTTTCAAGAATCTGATAAAGGATACAAAGAAGTTCCAAATCTGCATAACTTTCAATCAAAAAGAAGGGTTAGCAGTTGCTGTAGTTGTTCCAGGTATATCTATTCTGGTTTTCAAAAAGGAGCTTATGTTGAAACCATGGTGTATGAGTTTTAATGAAGTCCCTTATGAAGTGTTGAAGCACTAGTAAAGGGGAATATTAGTATTGGTTTTACATACTTTTATGTTGCAATTTTCAGTTATGATATTCTGTGAGAAGTATGTAGTATTGTAATAAGCTCATTTGAAAAGATCATAAGCCTGGCATTGAGTTGTTCTATGCTTTTTTCTTACTTGAGAGCTTGTTGCAAGAGAAAAGAGCTAGAAGATGTGCAACTGTTGTGTTTGTGTGGAAGATTTATAAAGTGATAAACAAGATGTATCATTCGTATGATTATCCTTGTTTGGTTCCAAACACAATGAATAGTCAGCAATTTCAACCATGTCCACAGAGAGAAATGTTTGTCCCAGAAAGACATAAACGATTGAACTTCAGTAATATCCAAAGCTACCCAAATCCTTTCCCCCTTGAGCTTAGAGATCATGTACCTATGTTTCATGGAGAGGTGTACGAATCATCTTGTAGGCATGTACAACTATTTTATGAGTTTGTTGAAGACTTTCATATTTGTGTAGAAGATATCATTATGAAATTCTTTGTAAGGTCTTTGAAAGATAATGTAAGAGAATGGTATAGTGACTTACCCATGCAAAGTGTATCTTCATGGGAAGATTTCAAAAGGCTGTCCTTAGTCAGTTTGATGACAATAATGAAAATTATACACAAACTTTTAGGCCTCAGTCTATTCCAGCAAGCAATGAAATGACATATGCAAATGTGCAGTATACATCAGAGGTTGAGAGCATTCTTCAAGGTGCAGATACCCCTATTGTCCCAGCCTACCGACCTCAATACCTTGCACACCACAATCAGCCCCAAATTCATTATCAACAAATTGCACACATTATTGACCCTGGTGTCCATATTCAGGAAATGTTTACCATAAGGAAAGTAGAAGATGAAACAGGTTATTCCTTGTTGACAAGGATTCTGGATGCTTATACAAACATACCTGATAGCTTCAGACCTCATGAGTCTATTTTGATTGACTTGTTTTGAATGCATGTGAATTGGGTCCAAATTTTTGGTCTGAAAATTTGAGGCCCATTTGCCTAAGTCAAGTAGTTGAGTAGATTGACTTTGTTGAAGAGACTAGGTATGAACATACATTCAGCATGGGATCTCATGATATGGATACCAATGGTACTATCGCTGAATATGGGTCAAATGATGGTAACATTATATCAGCAAATAAAATGTATAAAATGAGAAGCATATTATAGTTGAGGTAGTGTCTCATACACAAGTGGATAATGCTTGTGGTCAGTCAAATGATATGGTAGGTGCACCTGAAAATGGTATACATAATAATCTGAGTGCATTACATGATCAAACAATGAAGGTGCAACCATTTATGCATTGATAATAATGAATTAGAAGCTGAAACAAAAAGGGACAGTATGCCTTGCAACAGTGAAGAGGGTAAAGATTGTAATCAATCCATAAAGGATGGGTGTGCAAGTGAAAATAGTTGTTATGATAGTATGAATGTTAATAAAGATGAAAATATAGAAGGCCTCCCTTCCATATCAGATCATGACTATGTTTTTAGCAAGGTTGTTGGGGTTGCAATTCCATGTGATATGAGCAGTGTATGTCATGATGAATCCATTGAATATCCAGATTTTAATGATAAAAATGACAACCTTGTGGATTTTGATGTTCAACTAAGTGATCCTTGCAACTCTTATGGAGACCAAGAGGAAGAAGCAGTGGAAGATGTGAAAGAAGAAGCATGTTCACTCAACAGTGAGCAAATTTTAGATTTGTTGACCATGGAATATCGGAGGTATGTACATGAAAATGGTCATAAGCCTCTATGCCCTGCTCACATAAACTTTGACAATGTTGATGTTCCTTTGGGTACTAAGTATGGCACATATCCATTTACAAATAAACAAGATAATTTGTGGGATAACAATGCTTTTGAAGGTGAGAAACCATGCGACTTTGACAGTGATGGATATACTGAAAGTGTATATGTTGATGCAAACTCAGAAATTCATTTTACTGACACAGGGATAGCTGATGATTATGAAATTCATTGTAATAGTGGTCAAAGTCAGGATGTTCTAAATGCAAATTCTTCTGAGTGTCTATTTTCTTATCTAGATGAACCTGGTCATGAGTTTTCTCATATGGACATGGATGTTAGTTTTAAGGTTGAATCTGATTACATTTTTGAACCAAAATTGCCTACTTTTGAGCATACATGGGGTGTTGAAGGTACTGATATATTTTGCTCAGATGATAATGAAGCAAGCAAACATGACAATGAGCTAGATAAGGTAAAATGTCACAATGATTATGGATTTCAGTTAGTGTCTGAATGCAATTTTTAGATTGATAGAGTTAATGTTGACAATGGCAGACTCAGTGATATGGTTAAGCATGTCAGTGACAGGGTTAGTTTGTGGGCAAGTTATGACAATGTTTTCAAACTTGGCCTAGTGCAGATAGTAGAGAACCAGGTATTTGACAAAGGCAAACAATGGTTTTTCTTTTCATTTGGTGGCCTGGGGCCATCAAATAATGTTTGAAAATTGTGTTGGAGCTCTGCATGTTGCAAGTTGAATCAGTTTTCAGAGCTGCCCAATGGAGTAGGCACCTGGTCTGCTTCTCCAGAGTTTTCTATGATCTCACTATGTTCAAGTTGAATAGGCGTCCCCAACTAGAGCCACTGATGGAACTTTCAAAATTTTGTAAATTTTAGGTGCATATGTCCTTTCAATGTGTTGACAGAGGTTAAGTCAACATACTACTCAATCTACCCTAGAGGGCATCTTCACCGATTAAAATTTTGCAACCCAGAAGTGATCTTGCAATTCCGTATGGTACAATGTTTCTTAGTACATATGCTAATGCACCTGTGCAGTTTCATGCTTCCAAGATGAGTTTTGATGGGTTATTTAATTATTTTCTGACTGCGACCAGGCTAAAATTGGTGTTCCAGAAAGTTACAAATTTCATAAATCTAAAGGCAACCCATTTCTCGTTTTGGCCTAAAACATTTTCACTTCTATTTTCAACAAAATTGGAGTTCATATGATGCATTATTTTAATGCATCTCGGTTGTGGCGAACATGTCTTGCAGGCCAATTTATAAAGGAGGTACCTAAATTTTGATTGCTAAGCAAAATCCGATTTAAAACCCATGTTTTAAATAATTGATTATAGCCGCTCACAAAAAATCTCAGTTCCAGGGGGTCACAGTTTACGCTTAGTGAATTTTCCCAGTTTGGACCGCAGGTGAAATTAATTTTTCCCCTATTTTCTAACGTTTTACATTTGCCAAATTTAAAACATTCAAATGTTTTAATTTTTGATGAGAGGTTAGAAAAGGAAATATAAAACTTTAATTTAAGTTTTATTAAGTCTTATTAAGCCTTAATAATTTTTTCTGCCATTCTGCATAAGGCAAAGGCAAGCAAACAAAAGGGAATGCCGAACTGCGGAAACATTTCAAATATTTTATTATCTTTGCCAAAGGCTAAAGTTTGCAGGAAAGTTTTAATGCAATATTTGCTGTATGCATTGATTCCTCCGTGGAGAGCAGAGTAAATGCACAAATCCAAGTGCGGAATTGCCAGAAAAAGTTTGCAGAACAATGGGGGTATGGTGATCACGTTTTTTGTTTGAAAGCTATTTTTTTGGGGCTTCTACAAGCTGTAAATGAATTATTTCACTCCCAAAACAATGCCTGGGGCATTCTTCATGACCAAAAGGCAATTTCAGAGGTGTTCTGAGCATTTTAAACCGCTCAGCAGTGAGAAAAATGAGACAGTAGAAGTAAAAACGTGGCACCATTATTTCTATTGCCTCCAACAAATTTATAAATGCATTGGCATATAAAAAATTGATCTGGCAAAAGGAAAAATACTCATGTATATGCAAAAATGCTTTGCATATTTTATTTGATTCTGGGAGTTAAAATTGCTTAGTAAAATGTGTTTTCACTTGCCAATGAAATGGGGAAACTGCGTGGGGGTAAAATTTGTTATATGCCAAATAAAATTATAGTTGGACAGTGATTGTACTAGCAGGGTAAAATTATGCCAAGTGAACATGCTTTCATGGACAAATATTTGGGATGTTTCAATGTATTGTGGATAACTAAGAATGGATGTAGTGTTGAGAGTAGAAGGGCTATTGAGGGTTCAATGTTTCTGTAAAGCGGAAACCTTGTTAATTGAATTCATTTGAATGTATGCTTCCCTTTTCATTTATGGACTTTGATCCAAGTGTGACTCTGTTGCCCATGGGATTAGGCACTGGTCTAGGGCAGTCAAGTATAACCCTACCTCATTACAAAATTAAAATATCATGTCAGTCTTTTCCATAATTTATTTATAAGTTATTCCTGCCCTACCCTTATGCATGAAGTCCAGTATTTTGAACCTTGTTAAAACCTCATGTGAAACTTGTAGCTGATGCAAATCTTCAGAGGACTTATGTATATTGTATCTCCTAGGTCAATGGTGTTGTAAGAAACTATCAAATGAGTACATTCACAAGGATTATAACTAAGCTTATCATATGTTAACACCATTTGAACCTAATTGCCCAAAATTAGATATCTTCCTTGCTGTGTATCTATTTCCTAAATTGTTTTGAGGTTTCTGGGAACACCCTCCCAAGCTTGGCAATGCTTAAAGAGTAGAAGGCTATGTTTAGCCTTGTTAATTGGCCTTTCTTGTCCTCAGTCTGATGTTAGTTTTCCTTAGGATTGAGGGTTGCAAGAAAAAATACCAACAGACCAAGCACACAAAAAATGAACAAGAGGAACAACAAAAACGTATTTACAAAATAAGGGCATATATATAGGAGAATATACAATCATTAGAATGAAGGCACAAAATGAAAGTTGACTGCGAACAAAATTTACAGGCACATGCAGGTCCAACTTACACCAAATGACTGAACCTACTTGCCTCTATCAAAGACAAGATGAATGAAGGAGTTGATCTCCCTCAAACCAAATTTGCATATTTCACCCAACTGCAACAACTGAAAACTATCCTCAATATGCACTAATCTACAACATATGTTTGTGGAGACAAGGTCAGCTTCATTAATGAAATCATTACCACATGGAAACCATAAAAGATAGGTACTTAACCTATTCAAATCCATATCATACTTGTTGTCAACAACAATGGGTGCAAAACTAAAATTCAGGTCAGCAACAAAAGAAACAAATGAAGGTAAATCTCCATTATCATGTACCAGGCTATCATATCTGCTGAAAAAGAAAATACCTCCAATTCATATGGTAAAGCAAATTGTGCCTGAATGCACTGTTGATCCACAAGAGAAGGCACTTCATCTTGTAGAGAAAACTGGAAAGACTCCAGCTCTGTCGTATCCTCAAGTTAGGCTGCAACATGTTGAAACTTAGGCATAAACATGCCTCACTACTCATTCACATCAATGTCCCATACAAAGGACTCAACTTCTACTATAGCACCAACACATTCAAGAGCTGGTAAAATTTCCACATCAAAGTGGAAGGACTGATATTCATTCTCAATTCCACCAAGCTCTTGAACAAAACTTTCATATGTGCTATTACAAATTTCAATTTATGAATCATAATCATGAGTCAGGATGCAATTCAAAACATCAACACATAAATCAATATCATGAGACACCTCAAATGAAGAAACATGTTCGTCCAATTGTCTCTCTGTTTCACTTTCACTTGGGCAACTTGTGTCACATTCATTGCTGCAAATAGACTGATGACACATATCTTCTTCCACACACATTCTTATTTTATTTCCTTGTGGCTGAGATGAAGCACACTCTAATGAGGAAGACAACATACCTTGCACCAAATAAAAAGGTTCTCATATGTATCCACATGATCATTATCTTCACATTCTAGGACAAGTTCTCCACACTGAAACTCCACAGTTGCACCAACAAATATCTCTGATCGGTTATCAACATGTGCAACTAACTTCACATCTCCCTTAGGCCAACAAGCATTGACTACCTAATCACAGACAGAAACAAAGGAGGGCAATACATTAAACAAGAAACAAGTTCCTTGCTCATCGTCGATTTCACTTACTTGTGCACAATCTTCATAATCAACTTTACAAGATGATTCAACTTGTTGTTTACTTATGTACACATCATCCTCATTGTTCACTAGGCCACATACCTCAACATTAAGCTGGAAGTCACCTCTATTTTTATCATTTTTGCTTTCACTTGATGAGCTATCTAACCGAAGGTAAGTGCAAATACTGCTTTAATCTTCTGCATCGCTATCATATGGTGCACTACCTTCCACTTCTACACTTCTAACTATACAATCATCATCTAATATTGTGTCTGGATCACATGAAGCATCCACATCTCTGCTGTCTACAACCTATTCATTATCAACCACCGTTGCATCTGAGGATAAAGATATTGCAATCATATCCCTCTTAACTCTATCAACATAATCAATGAATAGGTATGCTTGTTGCATACTCATTAGACTAAACTCTTCTCGTATAGAAATTGGGCTTAAGGTACCATCATAAGCACTCAAATACATGTCAATACAAACAAGAAGATCAACTCTAAAATTTTCTTGGATGTGAGATAGGGAAACCACAAATCCATGGTTGAGCTCCATGTTAGACTCTCCTTTTTGCCTTCTAATATCTTCTAGTTATTGGACAAGAAATATAGGGTCTAAACTATTTGCAAAATCTTCGAATGCAGCCACTAATTGATCCCAAGAAGTAAAATGCTGGTCAGGGAAACTAACCAGCCACTTCCGAGCTACTCCACATAGAGATCTAACAAAAAATATTATCCACATATCTTCATTTTCAAACTGGAACTTGTCCATGAAGTTTGAAAATGCCTCAATGTGTTCCTTTCCATCATAAACCTCACACCCATCAAATAAAAGTATCTGATACTAAATCTTTTTAGGCATGGATTGTTGTTCATAACTGATCCATGAGAAGTCGAGTTGTCTCTATGTATTTTCATTTGCAATAGGAGGTTGAGGAAAAGAGCAACTGGGAATAGTAGGAAAGGGATTATAATGCGGCCTGGATTGATGCTACCTGATTTGGTTTTCTAATTCTTTTTCCTACTACAACAAAGACTCAAGCAACTACTTTTCTCTTTCAATTTCATATTACAGTGTAGTCAACTCATTTTGATTATGAAAGGGTTCAAAAAAGTCTGGGTTTGTAGAGTTAGCAAGAATATGATTAGAAAATGCATTGTCTGAATGGTCAAAAGCCATATAGTTCCTAGGGTCAACATAAGAAGATGCATAAGAAGAATCCTCCCTAGGGTATCCATATTCATACCAACTGGCCATGACTAAAATATCCAATAATGTAGGGAAAAAAATTGAGGCATACAAATGTGTTCTGTCAACATGACATGAACGACACATTTCAAAGGTCAGGAAGAAAACGATGTACCTTTAATTTCACTAGTTGCTGCATATTGAAATGGAGCATTCAAATCACCAACAACAACCAAGATACAACAGTAACAAATTTATGTTCTTTGACAACAGAGTTGCCACCTCTTCCAAAGAGGAATTCCATGAAGTGTGACTGATCTTCAAGGCCAAAATTGATTCTGGGTTCAACTCACTAGCAAAGTCTTCAAATTCTTTCCAAGCTAGCAATAATCTATCCGCAGCAACGATGCTAATCTATTGGTGTAAGTTGACGGGCTGCCAAACTTACACAGCAACAAACTACACTTGGCAATGGTTGGAAACATGGGTCTTCAAATTCTTTGTCCTTTCAAATCTTCCCCAACAACAATGCCAATCTGTTGGCATAAGTTGATAGGCTGCCAACTTACCCAAACATAGTGTATAACTGCAAGACTACCACAAGGGTGTGAAAATACTTCTAGTTGCCTTGACTTGGAAATGGCTAAAGTGACTTTATCCCTGGCAATGATGGCAATCTGTTGGCGTAAGTTGAGGAGATGCCAACTTACCCAAACTCATTGAAATGCAAACTGCAAACTGACTATTGCAAGGGCGTGAAAAATGTTCCAGCTGCCTAAAACCTAGCAATGGCTAAAGTAACTTTATCCCCGACAACAACACCAATCTATTGGGACCGAAAATAATTGCAACCCAAAACTCTAAAGTATTCCTAAATTACCTAGGCTAGGGATTATCGTCAAGGTGATAGGAAGAGGTTTATCAACAAGTTGAGCGGGATTTTAGCCAACTAACAAGAGTGGGTAGACTCCTCTACACTTTGAGCTCAGGTTAGACTTTAGAGGGATATTCCAAGGGGTATACCTAAATAGGTATTAAGTTCAAACTAGATGAACAACTAAAAATAAATGAACATGGTAAGTGCATAAAGATGAGGGACCAAAAGGGGGTCTTAAGATGCCACCTTTTTTTTTTTTTCTGAAATAAGGAAACATTGATGTTGGATGAGAAATTGAGGATAGTTACACTCAAAATTTGAAGACGCAACAAAAACAAGTCATAGTGCTCCGAATCTAGTTTCTAAACTACTATTTTTTTTTAAAATGGTTGAGATTAAGGGGTTAAAAAAGGGGAAGCGCACAAATTGGTCCTATTTTTCTCAAAAAAACATAACATAGTGTTTGGTGTGCTCCCCCTAAAATGTTAATTTTTTTCAGTATTTCAAAAATCGTTCTGGTGAGAAATTAGCTAACACCATGTAGTTTATCCCTGATTTTTTTGATAATTTTTTCATGAATAATTGATTTTTTAGTAATTTTCAAAGTGGAAACATCCTGAAAAATAGAAAATTGAGCGTGCTCCCCCCTAAATTTTTTAAAAAACTAATCAAAAATCAATTTTTTTTAATACATGTAGAATGGAGTCTAGTTTCTAGAAATGTAACTTATTTCAAATTTCAATAAACGGTTAAAAAAAGTCAAAAATACTAGACATTGATTTTTGACAAAAAATGGATACACTAACAAAAGAAATTCCTGATGAAACCCTTAACATACTCAAAATATGAAAAAAATTATATGGCTAGATAGCTAACAGAGAGTTTAAGATTATAGTGGTATTTTTTTTACTTTTCATTTAAAAAAGTGCAATCCTGATGGGGAGCATGCTCCAAATAATCTGAAAATTTGGTTAGAAACTAGAAAAACACGTCCAAATTAGCTCATCATAATGCGAGCGCGTTATAATGCGCTCATGTTATGCTGAGCTAATTTGGCTTTACACATGCCAATTGCATTAGCTTGAAAGTTTCTAAAGCCTTTTCAACAAATCCATTTTTTGCATATCTTGCAATCATTGCATTCCATTATAGAACATCTCTTTGAGGTGTTAGGTCAAACAATTGACATGCCTTGTCTATGCTTCCACACTTTACATACATGTATATACAAGGGCAACTGCGCTTCCTATCGTCTCTCTCACTCTCTACTTCCCTCCCCTCTCTACCTCATACCCTCTCTCTGAGTCTCTGCTTCCCTTCCCTTTCTACCTCCTACCTTCTCTCTCACTCTCTTCTTCCCTCCCCTCTCTACCTCCTACCCTCTCTCTCACTCTCTATTTCCCTCCCCTATCTACCTCCTACCCTCTTTTCGAGTCTCTTCTTTCCTCGCCTTTCTACTTCCTACCTTCTCTCTCACTCTCTTCTCCCCCCTCTCTACCTCCTACCCTCTCTTTGAGTCTCTGCTTCCATCCCCTCTCTACCTCCCACCTTCTCTCTCTTCTTCCCTCCCCTCTCTACCTCCTACCCTCTCTCTCACTCTCTACTTCCCTCCCCTCTCTACCTCCTACACTCTCTCCCACTCTCTACTTCCCTCGCCTCTCTACCTCCTACCTTCTCTCTCAATCTCTTCTCCCCCCTCTCTACCTCCTACCTTCTCTCTCAATCTCTTCTCCCCCCTCTCTACCTCCTAACATCTTCCACTCTCTACTTCCCTCCCCTTTACCTCCTACCCTCTCTCTCACTATCTTCTTCCCTCCCATCTCTACCTCCTACGCTCTCTCGCACTCTCTACTTCCCTCCCCTCTCTACCTCCTACCCTTTCTCTTACTCTCTTCTTCCCTCCACTCTCTACCTCCTACCCTCTCTCTCACTCTCTAATTCCCTCCCCTCTCTACCTCCTACCCTGTCTCCAACTCTCTTCTTCCCTCCCCTCTCTACCTCTTACCCTCTCTCTGATTCTCTACTTCCCTCTCGTCTCTACCTCATACATTCTCTCTTGGACCACTCTGCTTCTCTCCCCTCTCTACCTCGTTACCTCTCTCAATCTCTACTTATCTCCCCTCTCTACCTCCTACCCTCTCTCACTCTCTACTTCCCTCCCCTCTCTACCTCGTTCCCTCTCTCTCACTCTCTTCTTGCTTCCCCTCTCTACCTCCTACCCTCTCTCACTCTCTACTTCCCTCCCCTCTCTACCTCCTACGCTCTCTCCCACTCTCTACTTCCCTCCCCTCTCTACCTCCTACCCTCTCTCTCACTCTTTTCTTCCCTCCCCTCTCTACCTCCCACCCTCTCTCCCACTCTCTACTTCCCTACCCTCTCTACCTCGTACCCTTTCTCACTCTCTACTTCCCTCCCCTCTCTACCTCCTACCCTTTTTCACTTTCTTCTTCCTTCCTCTATCTACCTCCTACCCTCTCTCACTCTCTACTTCCCTCATGTATCCACCTCCTACCCTCTCTCTCTCTCACTCTCTACTTCCCTCCCCTCTCTACCTCTCCTCATCATTCTTCCCATCCAATGAAATTTCATAAATTATCTTGTTTCCATTTCATCATCCCAATTTATATCCTCATCCCTCTTTGCATGTCCTAGTTTTCGTGTTTCCATGTTCTTTGTCGACAAGGGAGAGGGAGAGGGAGGAAGAGGGAGAGAGGGGAGAGATAGGATGATAGGGAAAGAGAGAGAGTCCTAGTTTTCTTGTTTTGGAGCTCAAGAGAGAGGGTTGGTCAGGTTTATGAGTTTAGGGTTGCTTACGTTTAGGGTTTAGGGGAATTATTTAGGGTTTAGGGGTTTAGAGTTGCTCGGGTTTATGGTTTATGGTTTATGGTTTAGGGGTTAGGATTTAGGGGCAATATTTAGGGTTTTGGGAGAGAGAGAGAGAGGTTTAGGGTTGTTCAGGTTTAGGGGCATTATTTAGGGTTTATGAGTTTATGGTTTCTCAAGTTTAGAGTTTAGGGGTTAGGGTTAAAGGGGAATTATTTATGGTTTAGGGGTTTAGCATGGTTGCCCGAGTTTAGGGTTTAGGGGTCAGGGGCATTATTTGAGGTTTATGAGTTTAGGGTTGCTCAAGTTTAGGGTTTAGGGGTTAGGGTTTAGGGGAATTATTTTTGGTTTAGGGGTTTAGGGTTGCTTGGGACATGGCCAGAGACATAGGTAGAGAGATTGAGAGGTAGAGGGATGATAGAGACAAGGAGATAGGGTTTAGCGTTGATCAAGTTTAGGGTTGATTGGGTTTAGGGTTTAGGGTTTAGGAGTTTAGAGAGGGAGAGATAGGGAGATAGAGGGTGAGGGACATGGCTAGAGACATAGGAAGAGAGATTGAGAGGTAGAGGGATGATAGAGACAAGGAGATAGGGTTTAGGGTTGATCAAGTTTAGGGTTTGGGGGTTAGGAGTTTAGAGAGGGAGAGATAGGGAGATAGAGGGTGAGGGACATGGCTAGAGACATAGGAAGAGAGATTGAGAGGTAGAGGGATGATAGAGATAAGGAGATAGGGGTTTAGGGTTGATTGGGTTTAGGGTTTAGGGGTTAGGAGTTTAGAGACTGAGAGATAGGGAGATAGAGGGTGAGGGACATGGCTAGAGACATAGGCAGAGAGATTGAGAGGTAGATGGATGATAGAGACAAGGAGCTAGGGTTTAGGGTTAATCGGGTTTATGGTTTATGGGTGAGGAGTTTAGAGAGGGAGAGATAGGGAGATAGAGGGTGAGGGACATGGCTAGAGACATAGGTAAAGAGATTGAGAGGTAGAAGGATGATAGAGACAAGGAGATAGGGGTTTACGGTTTAGGGTTTAGGAGTTTAGAGAGGGAGAGATAGGGAGATAGAGGGTGAGAGACATGGCCGGAGACATAGGCAGAGAGATTGAGAGGTAGAGGGATGATAGAGACAATATGATAGGGGTTTAGGGTTGATCAGGTTAAGGGTTGACCGAGTTTAGGGTTCATTGGGTTTAGGGTTTAGGAGTTAGGAGTTTAGAGATGGAGAGATAGGCAGATAGATGGTGAGGGACATGACTGGAGACATAGGCAAAGAGATTGAGAGGTAGAGGGATGATGGAGACAAGGAGATAGGGATTTAGGGTTGATCAAGTTTAGGGGTTAGGAGTTTAGAGAGGGAGAGATAGGGAGATAGAGGGTGAGGGACATGGCCAAAGACATAGACAGAGAGATTGAGAAGTAGAGGGATGATAAAGATGATATATACTTATAGATATATACTTATAATATATATTTATACATAGAGAGAAAACACTAAATTTACTTTTTTGCATGCATGAAAGCTTAATATTTTCATTCTTCCCAAAACACACTCATGTTATAATGCGCTTGCATTATGGGAAGCAAAAAAATGGGAAAAAACCATGTGGGATCCAAGATTGAGACCCCACATGTCTATTATTCCCTACTTTTCATGTGTGCTATCGGACAAGAAAACACTTTTTCATGTTGTTTGGCATATTAAGAATCATTTTTTGATCAATCTACCACCTTTTTTGTTTTTTCAATGTAGAAGAACTGATTTTGCATGTTTTTAGACAAAAATTGATTATTTAAACTGAAAGTTTCATGTTTCATATTGTTTCAAATCTAATTACCATTGATTTAGATTGAATTTGACGATATATGTTTGTTTTTTCCATAAATTTCACTAATCCTATTCTAGAGTTATATAGAATTCATAATCAAACTTGTGAAAAAGAACAATTTGTAATATGCATTGTTTTGGTAGGGTTTTGTATGCCAATTTTTTGTGTGTTTCCCTCACTGTTGTTTTGGTTTAGGGTTTATATACTTTTGCATGTGTTTGTTTTTGCATGATATCATTGAAATATGAGCATATAATGAAACCCAGAAAATATACAATAGATATGCATAAAAGAACAATGACCTAGATCATAAAATAGTCTAAAACCAATTACAGTAACACCCATTTTAATTTCTTCAAGTTGGTACATTCGCTGAATATGAACCAACAATGGCTGTATTACAGAAATGCTCAAAATGCTCAACTCTTCAAGCTCTCCACTATGCAAGTGATAGATATATGATTTCAAGTCCCAAACGCCTAGAACTGGAATGATATGAGTCTCTAGGAAAGGGAAAATCTAGTCCTAAATCTCCATGCCCTTGATAAGGGACTGTACGGCCAGCAATGAACACTCTTAGCAATAAAAATCAGATACAAAAACTAGTATCCAAATTAGTCCTTCAAATTTGTCCGGAATGACAAAGAGATCCCTCCAAATTGATGCACAAATGACATTGTTTGCTAATATTAATGAATGATGCTTTATGCTATGGTACGACCTACCTGTGAGAAGTGTACAACTTGATTTTTGCTGTCATAGAACTGCATAAAACACACAAAAATTCCTCTTCCAAAATGGTCTGCAATACCTTCTATTCGTTGTCCAAACAAACTGAATATCTCTCAATGAAACCCCTTCAAAATGATATCATTAAAAGCACAAGCGAAGCCTCCATATGGAGCTCCCGACAACCCTCTTGATGCTATCTCTCAAGCACGAAGAGAGTGATCTTACAGAGGTTCTCATCCCTGTAAAACCCTCGTTTCAAAACCCCAAAGAAAAATGCTCCAAGATCACAAAGTGTATTTTTTGTCAAGAGTGAATGAATGAAAATGAGCTCACACTTTTTCCTTTTTACCTCTTGCTCTCCAACGCTCAAGATGAGGGTATTTTTATTATTTTCTTTTATTTAATTTTGACCCTATATCTCCTCATGAGGCGTTCCCCTTTCCTAGCACATAACTTAAGTCTTAACTTAAGTCCTCATAAAGTGAAGTCACTTTAATAAATTAAAGTAGCTTAGCCATTTAAATATTATAAGTTAAGTATTTAATTTAACTTAAACTTCAACAAATAACTCCTTGGCCATCTCAAAACCACAAACCAAGTGCTAGGTGCTCCAATCGGTAATGGCTATAAATAGAAAGTCAGTTCACACTGCCCATGAAACCTCCTGTCTAACTTACTATAAATAGTGAGTCCTATAAAAATGATCCAATTAGGCTCCCTAACCAAAGCCATTAGCCTACGGGAACTTGGTAATAGGCTAATCTCCTCATCTGACTGTCTGGGCTAAGTAGGGGACATTACACAATTTGAGGATTTTGAAGCCAAATTTTGGATGATTGGTCAACTTGAATATCGAATTCTAAGGTATGTTCTTTATGTCCAATTTAATTCACTTTATGTTCTTTAGAACACTCACAATCACTAATGTAACCAGTTGTATTAACATTTAAAATATAGTGCTATCGATGCTGCAAATCTGATATATATTTGGTTCTCATATAGTAATGAGTTGTCACTATCATCCTCTTGGCCATTCAACTTACAAACTATGATTGTCTTCTCCCAAAGTGCCAATACCTTTGCATTAGATGTAGTAATCTTTCATGTGAATAGGGTAGTGAGAGCCTATTGCATATTTTGAATATCCGACCTTAATAGTGATCTAGAGTTTCATGATAGTCTTCTATGTTTATGATGTGACAGTCTATGTGGTTGTTTGTAATAGTCATAGTGCAATTTGACTCTCATTGCATGGTTACCACATAGGCTTCTATCACTATCTTATCAATTTAAGATCAAGCTCTTCAACAAGATCTTGAACAATCCACAAATTTCTTAGTATGTAACAAGTTCAAGTCCTTAAAGGTCAATTGATCATACTAACCACATGACATAACTAATTTGTATCCTTAAGAGTTGCTTTTAGAGCAGATCTATTTTTAATAAACACATTTGCTTGATAGAAACATTCTATTTACATTGTCATGAGAACTTCTTCCTTAGATCTTCTATTTGTTGTCATGAGAACTTCTTCCTTAGATATTCATTAGATCTTCTTCCTTCTCATCTTCTCATCATTATATTCTTCTTTAATAACCTATCTCACCATTTATCCTTCAATGATCTTGTGATTGCCCTTGTAATGCACCAATTTTCTTATGAAAGCCCTAGGGTTTGATCATTCTTATTTTGGACTACTGTTTGAACAATGTCATGTGATATTCCTAAGGTTACAATGATTGTCCTATACATTTATGATTCCTATAAAACCCCTCCTTTACACCTTGACAAGATATGAAAGTATCTTCATAGGGTTTGATGTTCCTATTGACTGTCATGCTAGTCCTAGTTGTGTTGATAGTCTATTTAAGGTGCTTGACAATTCTAATCTGTATATAATCTGTCCTTTTCATCATTGTCATCTCTTACCTTGTAATCCTAAGGAGTACCATACAATATAGGTGACCATGCATTGATATCCTCATAATCATCCAAAATTAGTAGAAAAATAACTATCCATAAACCAAGGCATGATAGACTAGCAACTAGTTTGTTTCTAGGTGTTCTTAGGTCACTAGTTATTTTGCATATAATTGGTAATGTTATTAGGATTTGACACAATCTATGAGGGATTTATTCTTAGGGTTATCTTTTCATGATACATAACAAATGATATGAAATGGGCAGAACTTGAAACATGACTGTTATTGATAGTGTGCATATTTTCAACTTACAAACTATGATTGTCTTCTCCCAAAGTGCCAATACCTTTGCATTTGATATAGTATATGCATTCTACAACCTCTTTGAAGCCACCACTACCTACCACTCATAATAGGCATTAAATTCCTACCGTCATCCTTTGTAGCTGATTATTTTGCTACCAACATCTACTCAACTATCCTTTTTTTCCATCTTCCTTGAATGGATTCCTTCAATGTTGTTGCAACTTTCTTTGCCACCCAATCATGGCCTTCGAATAGCCCTTGAAATCTATTTGTCATAAATCACACTATTTTCAATGTCCTTTCATAATCATGGCTCCTTATTGCCACCCTTTCTACTATTTTTCTGCCTTCATGTAGCCTCTTGATCTCCTCCTTAGATCTTTTGTGCACCTCACAACCATGAAACCAACTTGTACCTTCATTACACAACTAATGCAACCACATCAACAACCAACACTTCCACTACCACCTCTTCATCTTCATGACCCATTCTTATTTGGTTGCTTCTACTCTACTAGCAACCATGTACTATTCAAGCATAAAATACCAAACTCCTCATTGTTGATCTTGCAACCTCTCTTTCTCCACATGAGAAATCTCATTATGCTACCTTTGTTGCATGTGTGTGCAACACCATCACTCCTCTTCATGACCCCTTGGCCACCTTGCAACATTGCCTCTTATGCTACCCTCAAAGTTCAGCAATCTCCCTATTTTAGCAAGTGTGCCTACCCCAAGCATCTCACTCCTTTTGTTGCAAGTGCCCATCACTCCATGGGTACACCTTAAGTTGTTGCAAGTAGCCTCTACTTTACTATAACTTCTTATTGTTTCAAGTGAGCCATTGCTCACTCTCTCTTTTGCTACAAGTCCTATGGGTACAAGTAGCCACCTTCTACTTTATCTCCCAATTGTTGTGAGTGAAATAATGCTCACACTCTCCTTTTGTTGAAATTCCTATGGCTACAAGTAGCCACCTTTACTACAAGTGTATTTTTACTATGGTGACTCCCTTGCCAATGGTTGTATGTAAAAATACCTATAGTAGCTGCAAGTGCTCTTTCTACTCCAAATTTGACTAGTTCTATGCATGCTAATTATCAGTCCTTTTCATCATTGTCATCTCTTACCTTCTAATTTGACTAGTTCTCAAGTAAATATTGAAGAAATTCCTAATGTTGAGTCAATATTACCAATGACAATGCCTCATAGAATTTTGCATAGGAAGCCTAGGTTTCTAATCGATATCGGTGACAATGTGTTGAAGCCCATGCAGAATAAGATTCCCAAGCGCACTTTCCAAAGATATACAAATAAGATATGGAAATTATTCTTTGAGAATTTAAATGAAACCAAAAGATGTCAACTATTTGTTGAATTGATGAGAAATCTAAAATTTAGGCCCACTATGAAGATTCTTGGCCTAAGAACATTGGATGCCTCAAGTGAAACATCAATTGTCAAGAATCTAATGAGTGCATATGAGAGTGTGGGTTCCACCTCACGCACCAAGGATAGTAATATCACACGATGTGTCATTACATCGACAATAGTAAGCCAACAAAAAAGAAATCTTGCCTCATTAGAAAGACAAGTCAAGCATTGAAAAAAATTAGAAAAACTCTAATGAGAGCCATTGGAAGATGTGAAAGAGTTGAGGACCTAAACACCAATGAATTGTGGGCATTCTCTGGGAGATTCCCATGGAAAGACAAAGTTGTTGTTGAAGCCTTGAGATCCATCATTGAAGAATTTTGGAAAAATAACACAAGGGTATCTCCTAATGCAAGAGATGTTGTGAGAAGGAGAATTGGTTGTCGAAACCATGATCCACATTGAAAGCATTTTTTGGATGTGACCCAAACACAATTTTTCAAGAAATTTCAATAGATGTATCCTCAAATTAAAATTTGTCAAAGATATTTTGAAATGCTAAAACCTTTCTGTGTCAAAATAAATCACACACGCACTACTTGTTGTTGTAGATTACATATTGAATTTTCTAACCATTTTAATGCTTATCGATCTATATGTTGAGATTTGCATACTAACAAAGTTTCACAGGATTGTGGCATATATGCCCCACCAACTAATTCAAGAGACTTCATATCAACAATTTTATGTGAAAAAGAGGAAGGTCAAATATTCTACAAGAAATTATGCTTGGATGGCACATGTCAGCATTGTGGTGGCTTGCAATGTATGCCAATATGTGAACATATGGAAAGCACACATGCGGTTGCAAGCGAACTAGTAGAGTTCGGCAAGCATAAAACAGTGGCCTACAATACAAAAGATGGTAAAGAAGCAAAGAGGTGTGATTTGGTTATTCAAAAGATTCTAGTGTATTAGTATATGTCTACATTTCATGATAGTATAGTGTACGAGTATGCAAGGCATACCCATAGAGTTCGATGGTTGGACTTGCAATTCAAGTTGTGCAAGGACACATTTCCACTTGGTACCATCATTTCAGTTGTTAACTCTACAGAGAACTACACACTACAGCCACAGAATGAGGTGTAATCATAGTATTACAACTCTACATAGGTTGCTATATTTGTGCAAATAGCATTCATTCGTGCAGAAGATAGTACAGAGGATGACAGGAAGATCTTGAGGGAGTATCATTTTTATATTAGTGATGATCGCACACATTATATGGAGTTTATGCAAGGTTGCTTTCAGATGTTCTACTGTGATTTGGCCAATAGGAACATATCATTTCGTCAACATATCATATGGTCAGATAATTGTACATCACAATTCAAGAACGCGTGGATGCTATATTGGTTGAGTAGGATGCATACAATGAATGGTGTTTAACATATGTGGAATTTTTGTGAGGCCAGGCATGGAAAGGGGGAACATGATGGTGCAGGAGCATGTATCAAAAGAGCATTGGTACGAGAAGAGTTGAAGTACAAAGACAATGCAAAGTTGAAAAATGCAAGATCTATTATTGAATGGTTTAACACTACAATGGGTCTAGGTAATGAAGGTAAGTCTACAGTTCATAGATATTTTTGGTTGGTTGATGATACTAACATTGCAAAATATGAGGACTATTGTACATTGACAGGATTAAGTGAGCTACACTCTTTTAGATGCTCTAATGCAGGTTCATGGAGTATTCATATGCAACATATGGCATGCTTTTGTTCTTCATGTACATATGAAGCTTGGTATGATTGTGAGTCAAAAGAGTGGGTTGATGATTGGTGTACAAGATGCCTAAGCCCAATTGACATGTATCGACTACCGACAACACTACAAATGACAGAGATTGAATCATCGGTTGACTTTGACCATGTTTCAGATCTAGTTCAACCAGGTATTATTAGCATTCAAATTTAATAAAATTCAATATGTCATCTTATTTTGTATTTTTTCTTGTATTGTTGACTATATTCATTGAACTGAATGCATGCATCAATGCACGACATGTTTATGCAGTTATTGCAGCTGAAGACAACGAAGAAGGAATAGATTATTATTTTTGTCATTGTGTTGAGGAAAAAAAGATTAGATTCCCTAGTTATAGATGGAGAAAATATTGAGTACCCTACATGACCAGTGGTTGTTACTGGAACATGGCTTAGAAGGTACCCATTGAAGAAGTCTGATGTGTGGGTATTCAAGGACTTTGACCCACATAGAAAGATTCTTCATTTTTCTAACCTTTTTGTGGCTTCAAACGTTCATTTGACGAAATATGGGCGCAGACCATTGAACATGACCTTATGGAAGATTCACGAGTTTGATCATGAGGCAATACTTGACACAATAAAGAGCAGTGTAGACCCTGATGGTTCATTGGATTGAATTATTGGAATGACAGAAAGGTATGTTATTTTTCTTGCTATCCAGATTTCACCTTGTATATTTTAGCTACTCATTTTAGTTGAATAGTGCAATTGCATTTGCATGCAAGATTTTAGTATGATGGAGGTAGGCATAATCCTTAAGTATGATGGAGGTAGGCATAATCCTTATGAAGTTGCCTTTAGAAGCAAAGTAAGGTAGGTTTTCATGATTATTTCATGATGATATGTCCTTTACTTTCTATTTCATAATGAGTTCTAATTCATTTTAATGATGTTACTATTTCATAATGAGTGGTGATGATTTTTAATGATAAAAAATTGATAGCAACGGTAAGGACAACCTCAATTGATGCCCTACAAGACATTGGATCAAGTGAGAACACCTTTATAGTACTGAATTTCATCTACTAGAAAGGTATTATGACTGAATTTTTAAATTCGGTATTCCCAAGGCCAAAAGGATGGTGCCAACGCATCTAGGTGGGTGGCTAAATGCTAGGGGAGATGTCTTTTCGATGGCAAAGCCTCATGGTCATTCTTGGCTATATCGAACACAAACAATCTCTCAAGAGCCCTAAGGAAAAAAATGGCAAACTTTGGATCGACTGTTCCATCAAATTGTGACACCTAAAAACATCTTCTTTGCATGTATAGGTGGATGTTAGGTCCACCTACAAACACCTACCTCAATTTTTGTTGAATCAATTTTATTTGCCTATGGTGGCAAGGAACCCATTGTTCCAAAATGCTTCAGTTTCATGCAATGGAAAGGTGCTAGGACTGACATTTTGTATTCCATAGGTCATGGGGCCGAATAAATTTTTCCAATGTGTTAGGGTGGATAGGTAAATGCCAAGGGAGGTTTCATTTTGTGTGCCAAGCGCCTTAGTCATTTGGGGTAGCAGGCTACCAGCAAAGTCCCTTAAGATCCCTAAGATGAAAAAATTGGCAAACTTTGACGAAGCAGTTCTCAGAATTTGTGGTAACTGGGATGTTTTGTTTGGACCTATAGGTGCACATGGGGTCCATCCATAATAACCTCTCTCAATTTTGGTCAACTCCAGTCCGTTTGACCGTGCCGAAATCAAATGCAATCTTACAAAATGCTTCAGTTTCATGCAGTGGAAAGGTGTTAGGAGTGACATTTTACATTCCATAGCTCGTGGGGTCAAACTGACTATGCCAACACATCCAAGTGGGTGGGTAAATGGTAGGGGAGGTCTTGTTTCATGCGCCAAGTGTCTCAGTCGTTCCGGGCTGCAAGCTTCCAGCAAAGTCAAAATGTGCTAGGAGTGACATTTTGCATTCCATAGGTCATGGGGATGAACATACTTTGCCAATACATCAGAGTGGGAGGGTAAATACCAATGGAGGTCTTGTTTTGTGTGCCAAGTGCCCCATTCATTCGAGGTAGCAGGCTACTAACAAAGTCCCTTAAGATCCCTAAAATGAAAAAAACTGCCAAACTTTGATCGAGCAGTTCTCAAAATTTATGGTAGTTGGGAATGTTTCATTTGGACCTACAAGTGCACATAGGGTCCATCCACAATAACCTCTCTCGTTTTGGTCAACTCTAGTCTATTTGACCGTGTCGAAATCAAATACATTCTTGCAAAATGCTTCAGTTCCATGCAGTGGAAATGTGCTAGGAGTGACATTTTGTATTCCATAGGTTGTGGGGCCGAACGGACTTTGCCAACACATTAGGGTGGGTGGGTAAATGCCAGGGGAGGTCTCATTTCATGTGCCAAGCGTCCCAGTCATTCTGGGTTGTAAGCTATCGACAAAGTAGAAAGTTGCTAAGACTAAAATTTTACATTCCATAGGTCATGGGGGAGAAACAACTGCACCAACACATCCGGGTGGGTGGGTAAATGTTAGGGGAGGTCTCATTTTGTGCGCCAAGTGTCTCAGTCATTCCAAGCTGCAAGCTACCAGCAAAGTCGAAAGGTGCTAGGAGTGACATTTTGCATTCCATAGCTCCTGGGGCTAAACAGACTTCGCCAATGCATCATGGTGAGTAGGTAAATGCCAGGAGAGGTCTTATTTTGTGTGCCAAGGGTCCCAATCATTTGGGGCAGTAGGCTACTGACAAAGTCCCTTAAGATCCCTAAGACCTAAAAATGCCAAACTTTGATGGAGCAGTTCTCTCAATTTATGGTAGCTGGGAACGTTCCATTTGGACCTACAGGTGCACATGGGGTCCATCCACAATAACCTATCTCAATTTTGGTCAACTCCAGTCCATTTGACCTTGCCGAAATCAAATGCATTCTTGCAAAATGCTTCAATTTCATGCGGTGGAAAGGTGCTAGGAGCAGGGATTTTTTTAGTGGCAAATCTTTGCCAATTGGCGAATAGTTTATATTTTCAAATTGCAATTTGGTGAATACATTGCAACTGGCGGGGGGCCAATTCACCCAGTTTTTTCAAATTTTCAGTCAAATGCATTTCAATTCACCACCAATTTATTTATGAGGCATTTATAATTATTATTTTCGCCATAGTATTGTATGCAGTTCTAACGTTGATTCGCTTGAAATTTCAGAGGCATGTTTTAATTCACCTACATATTCGCCAATAGAATTAAATTGTTCACCGTGTATGAGGACTGATTTCACCATTACTGTATTAAATTCCTTCTTATATTATGAAATAAGGGTCCGTATTTTATTTATATCCATTGATTTATGTTTTAATCTAACAGTTGAAATCAAATTCCATGGGTCATTTAAGCATGTGCCTTTTTAAAGGCATGCTGAGCCCGACATTGATTTTGGGCCATGGGATTAGATCCTAATCCCACAGCCCAAAATCAATTTCGGGCTCAACATGCCTTTAAAAAGGCACATGCTTAAATGACCCACAAAATTTGCTTTTGGGCCTTGGGATTCGATTAATTGAATTTATTTTTGGGATTTTTAAAAATATTTAATTTTTATGTGTTCCAATGCATTCTAAATAATGGATTTGCGCTTGGTGGCGAGGGGCTATCCCCGGACCCCGCGAGGAGCTTTGCCCCCTCGACCCCCACAAAGGGGCGCTGCCCCTTGACCTCGTCGGTGGCTGCCACCCCCAAGCCCCTGCTTTAGAATTATAAAAAATAAAAGCATATATGGGGGGGACTGCGCCGATCCACTATGTAAAATTTTAAAGGAAGGATTCACCATTGTAATTAATTTTTTTGTCTATCATTCACTATGATTCACCAGGAGTTTTTAAAATTTTTTAATAATGTGCATAGATTCGCTAAGAAAATTAATATTTTTTTCAAAAAAAAGGAAAGATTCGCCAAGAAAATTATGGCACTTAGCTAGGATTCGCTAGGATTTTATAGGTTTTTTTTTGGGGGGTTCCTTAAAGTTATCCCTAGCTAGAAGTGACATTTGCATTCCATAGATTGTAGGGTTGAATGGACTTTGCCAATGTGTCGGGGTGGGCAGGTAAATACCAGGGGAGGTCTCGTTTCGTGTGCCAAGCATCCCAGTCGTTCTAGGCTATAGGTTACTAACAAAGTAGAAAGTTGCTAAGATTGAAATTTTGCATTCTATAGGTCATGGGGATGAAATAATTGCACCAACATGTTCAGGCAGGTGGGTAAATGCTAGGGGAGGTCTTGTTTTGTGCACCAAGTGTCTTAATCGTTCTAGGCTACAAGCTATCGGCAAAGTCAAAAGGTGCTAGGAGTGACATTTTGCATTCCATAGCTCATGGGACCGAACGAACTTCGCCAACACATCAGGGTGGGTGGGTAAATGCCAATAGAGGTCTCATTTCATGTGCCAAGTGCCCCAATCATTCGAGGTAGCAGGCTACCGGCAAAGTCCCTTAAGATCCCTAAGATGCAAAAACTGCCAAACCTTGATGGAGCAGTTCTCAGAATTCGTGGCAGCTAGAAATATTCTATTTGGACCTACAAGTGCATGTGGGGTCTATCCACAATAACCTCTCTTGGTTTTGGTCAACTCCAGTCTATTTGATCGTGTCGAAATCAAATGCATTCTTGTAAAATGCTTTAGTTTCATGTAGCACAACATTGCTAGGTGCCATATTTTTTGTTCTGCTCGTCATGGAGCCAAACCAACTGTGCCAACACGTTAGGTGGGTGGGTAAACATTAAGGCAGGTCTCCTTTTATGTGCCAAGCATCCTAGTCATTCTGGCCTGCAAGCTACCGGCAAAGTGACTTTGTTAGTAGCTTACAACCCGAAAAGATTGGGACCCTTGGCACACAAAATGAGACCTCCCTTGGCATTTACCCGCCCACCCTGATATGTTGGTGAAGTTCATTTGGTTCTACGAGCTATGGAATGCAAAATGTCACTCCTAGAACCTTTCAAGTTTGTTAGTAGCTTGCAACCCATAATGACTGAGACACTTGGTGCATGAAATGAGACCTCCCCTAGGATTTACCCACCCAGTCGGATGTGTTGGCATAGCCAGTTCAACCACACAACTTGTGGACTGTAAAATTTTAGTCTTAGCAACTTTCTAGTTTGTCAGTAGCTTATAGCCTGGAACAATTGAGACAATTGGCACATGAAACGAGACCTCCCCTAACATTTACCCACCCACCCTGATGTGTTGGCATAGTCAGTTCAGCCCCACGATGAGCAGAACAAAAAATATGGCACTAGCAATGTTGTGTTGCATGAAACTGAAGCATTTTGCAAGAATGTGTTTGATTTCAACATGGTCAAACAGACTGGAGTTGACCAAAATTGAGAGGTTATTGTGGATAGACCCCGCATACACCTGTAGGTCCAAATGAAATGTTCCTAGCTGCCACAAATTTTGAGAACTACTCTGTCAAAGTTTGGTAGTTTTTGTCCTGAACGATTGGGGCACTTGGCACACAAAACGAGACCTCCCCTAGTATGTACCTGCCCACCCCAACACATTGGCAAATTCCATTCAGCCCCATGAGCTATGTAATGCAAAATGTCACTCCTAACACCTTTCCACTACATGAAACTGAAACATTTTGCAAGATTGCATTTGATTTTGACATGGTTAAATAAATTGGAGTTGACCAAAACTAAGAGAGGTTATTGTGGATGGACCCCACATGCACTTGTAGGACCAAATAGAATGTTTCCATCTGCCACGAATTCTAAGAATTGCTCTGTCAAAGTTTGGTAGTTTTTTTGTCTTAGGGATCTTAATTGTCGGTAGCTTGCTGCCCCAAACGATTGGGGCACTTGGCACATGAAATGAGGCATCCCTTGGCATTTACTCATCCACCCTGATGTGTTGGGAAAGCCTGTTCGGCCCCCACGACCTATGGAATGCAAAATGTCACTCCTAGCACATTTCCACTGTATAAAACTAAAGCATTTTTCAAGAATGCATTTGATTTTAGCATGGTCAAATGGAGTGGAGTTGACCAAAAATGAGAGAGGTTATTGTAGACAGACCCCATGTGCACCTGTAGGTCCAAATGGAATGTTTCTAGCTACCACAAATTCTGAGAACTGCTCTGTCAATGTTTGGTAGTTTTTGTATCTTAGGGATCTTAAGGAACTTTGCCAGTAGCCTACTGCCCCAAACGATTGGGGCATGACACACAAAATGAGACCTCTCCTAGCATTTACCCTCCCACCCCAATGCGTTGGCAAAGTCAGTTCATCCCCATGACCTATGGAATGCAAAATATCACTCTTAGCACCTTTCCACTACATGAAATTGAAGTATTTTGGAAGAATGCATTTGATTTCAGCACGGTCAAATAGATTGGAATTGACCAAAACTGAGAGAGGTTATTGTGGATAGACCCCACATGCACCTGCAGGTCTAAACAGAACGTTCCCAATTGCCATGAATTCTAAGAACTGCTCTGTCAAAGTTTGCCAATTTTTTGGTCTTAGGGATCTTAAGGGACTTTGCAGATAGCCTGCTACTTAGAACGACTGGGAAGCTTGGCACACGAAATTGAAAACTAATTCTAACTAATTAAGAAATATAATAGACCCATTGCACAACATTGATCTTGAAGCTTCTTCGATGAGAATTGAAACTTTTACCTCAAATCTTGTACGCTTTTAAATTGTTCCACAGCTAGCTCATGGTCCTCTTCTTTTGGAAATTCAAGGTAATGCACAGTCAGTCGTGTATTCTTTAATTCCAGAGACACATCATACCACATGTCATCAGAAGATTTGAACTCTAACTGTACTAGTTCCTTATTTTCCATCCCCATTGCTCATGCAAATCTCACAGTAGATATTAGACCATTTAATGAAGCCTTAGAAGTGTTCTGGGATGGACATTTTGCTAGATAACCAAAACCATAACAGAATGATAGAATTATATATGGTGTTATCATTGTCCCGAGGATTCAATCAAGTAGTCATTAGGTTGACATGACCATTCTAAGCTTCACATATGACTACTACCATTTGCATATAACTGTACATTTATAACATGAGTGTTCTAAGATGTTTATAACAACCTTCTCTATTTTGCTGGGACAACACTATCCTAATATGTGTTGACAGTGCTAAAATGTGAATAATAGTATGATGAATAGTAAATACTCTTAGGACCTTGATGACTATCCTAGCAATCATATGACTAGTTTTTTAATTGCTAGATCCCCCCAAATGGAAGCTTTGCTCGTCATATAACTGTTATCACTGGGAATTGCACCCGTATGCAAGGCTGGTAAAACACTGCAATTCCGTGTAACATGGGACTAATCTTAGGTTGTAGGTGCCCTATGATGAGATTAGACCTCCAGATTATGGGCGGGTTCCCTTCAAATGTTCTATTGAGATGTATGTTTTTACTAGTTTGGAAAAGGAAACAAAGAACTAAAAGAATGCTTAAAGGTAAAAATTGGTGATGCACCTGATTTGGATAAAAATAATGTAATCCGATCCACAATATTTGCTCAGAACTCTAACTTTTACACAATCTAGACTTGGCATAAATATCACAAAAGTGATTCTAAGGAAGGTTTGAAAACAGATTTTTATGAAGGAAATGGTTTTTTCACAACACGAAAAGACTATTTCTAGTTAACACAACCTAAGACCTATGATGAATATATGCTTAATACTATGAGCAAGGAAGTGAGACAATAATTTTAAAGGTTTAATAATAAAACACAACAAAATTTCATCAAAATCACTTCAATAATCAGCACTAAAGGAAAGGTAGTTCAATTGATCTAAAAGAAAACAAAGGAAAGCTCTGCAAAAGAAGACATAAGTATAACCTATAACCTGCCGATCTCTCAATAAAATTGTAAAAAAGTGAGCTACAAGAATTCTCCAATATGTCTAAATCAGAATGAGAATCAAGAACTAGCAAAAACAAACTTTTGCTTTACAATATATAGGTCTGCTCTCTCCAAGAGGCATGCAAAAAATATGGACTTGCAGATAACTGCCTCTAAAAATAATCATTCTCGAGCAACCTCTAAAATCCTAAAAAATAGGGCCTAAAACTGCCACAAATTGAGCAAAAATAGCTCCAATTTGGGCCTCTCCATGTGCTTTAACCAAAAAATTCACGAAGGACCCTAAAAATACTCCTAAAAGTCACGCAAAACCTCCTAGGTGGCCTAGTTAACTCAACTAATCAATTTGCATGATTTTGCATGAGCAAAATTGATTGTGAGTAAATAATAAACTAATAGAAAATTACTTTCTAATTGGTTACAATTTGTTCTATTTTTGATTTTACAACTTGTGGAAAATACTAAAGTAATTTGGAAGATATCACTTTTTTATTTATTTACAATTAATGACTTTGTAAAATTGTGCATGACTAGAAGAAAAAATGTCACTCCTTATTACTCCAATTACACTTTCCTATTTTGCATGATATGAGCACAAATAGGGCTTAGAAGAAAAATAAAACTCCTTATATCTCCATGTGAGAAAATATCCCTATTTTGCATGGTTCAACTACACATTAAGGCAAGATTTTATCCTTATCACTCCAAGATCAATGAGAAAACATTTATCTCCTCTGCAAGATAATAAAAAAAATCTGAGTCACTCCATGCACCAAACAATATGCATAACATCCTTATGACTCCCCTTTGATGCCTTAGTGCACATATATATCATTGCATTTTCTAAACCACCTTATAACTCCATATGCAACTTAAAGTCAAGAAAGCAAAAAAATCAACTCCATGACTTCAACACTGCACCATCATATACTGCCATCATGCATAATTGCTTACCTTGGAAAACTTCATACATAGCCTCATGCATGCCATGTCAAAAATCACACCTTCTTGGCTATGTTAGCCACCATGCATAATCTTGAAGTATCATTACCTTTGGATGCTTTGAATAAAGACAAGGAACTTTAGTATGTGTATCTTTGTCCATGCATTACCGACCATAAAGGAATCTTTAAAAAGTTTATAAGGCCTGAAGGCTTTCTCTCTCATCATATTGGCCCTCTTGACTTAATACAAATTAAGTATTAAGCATTGTTGTCGGCTACTCCATGTTATGATGGCTAGGATCTTCAAGAATAAGGTCTTGACCATGACACTCCTTTGGATAAGGTAATTATTTGTTTTTGTAAGTAAAAAAATACACTTGAGAGAAAAGAATCTTTTGAACAAAACAAAGAGTCAACCCTAAAAGTTGCTCATTCTTCGTTTGGCCTTCCTTCTTTGATGCTCTGCAACTGCATTATGCTCCGCCGACCTAGGGTTTGAATGCTTTCATCATGGCTCTGGTTTTTTCACTCCTCTCAACGACATCTTTGGTTGCATCTTGGAATTCTGCATCATTAATAGAGAAGGTAACAGTTGCTTGAGTTTCATATGAAGTATTTTATAATACTGTAGCTTTATTCTTTCATGGCTATGGCCTCCTTCTTCTTTCATGGCTCTCTCCTTTATTGAGCATTCATTAACCTTCTTTCCTGTTTTTGCATCCTTCCTCCTTCATGCTCTGCAACTTTTCTTGAAAGCTTAAGGCCACTGTGAGGCCGTGGATATATCTTCCCTTCTTGTCAGCAAAAAGAGGTAAGTTCTTGTCATTTTTATCCTCTGTAGCTTTATTTGTCTCTTTTTACAGTTTGAAAATGGCGAAGGCTGTATGTGGTCATGGGTATTGCATTTTTTGGCAAAAAATGATTTATCATTGTCGGCCATGACTGTATATGTCTCTTTTTGGCTGACTTGTCTATAGATACAGAAAACACGAGGGTTTGACATTTTGAGATGAGGATTTGTTGTTTTCTTCTATTTTCAAGGCCTCCATCTTGTCACGGCCATGCTCTTTCTGTGTATAGGAACCAAACTGTGTAAACTGTTGAGGGTTTGTAAGTTTTGAAGCTAGCGTTTCAACCCTCTTTGCACAAAAACTCCTTCACACTGCCATGGCCATGCTCTTCTTCACTGCTATCTTTTTTTCTTTTCACTGTGTATGAAGAAAAGAAACAAGGGTTTGAACTTTCTTTCAAGGGTTTGCTAATTTTGTACCCTTAAAGCTTCAAATTGTTATGGCCTACTCTCCTATGGTATTCATTGCTCTTTCTTTTACTTGTAAGTGCCAAAGAAACAAGGGTTTGATATTTCTTTGAAAAGATCTTGTTTAACTTGCAGATAGGTATACCTTTTATCATGAGAAATCTTGTTCTTCTAGCATGGCTATAATTGTATCTATCTTTAATCTGAATCTTTTTGACCGTGGTTGCAAAAAATGAGCACTAGTGTTTGATATTTTGACATGGGTATACGTTTAGCATGAGCGATCTTTCCTTCTATATAGCACCTTCTTGACTGTGGTTCTCCTGTAGGCAAAATCATTAAGAGTTGAAGTATTAATAAATGGAGTTTTTCTTTGCTTCACACAACACCTTCTCCTCCTTATGACTGTAGCAAGTCTTTTGATGTTCTGTATGATAACAAGTATTAGCTACCTCCATCTGTATCATGCATTGACCCTTTGGAAGGTTCTCCTGTAGCATAAATGGCTTCCTTGGTTTATTTGCATATCAAAACTTGTATCTATTTTTGTCTGCCAACTGTAAGATGATGAACTGTTTGGCTATGTCGTCATCTTTTGACTGTGAGACTGTCTTTCTACTATAACTAGATTCTACCATGGCATAGAGATCAAGCTATCTTCTCTTTGTCTGTCTGTGGCATTTCTTAAAATGCACCTATAGCATGCTTACATGTTCTTATCTCCTCCTACACTTGTAGCTATCCTTGTGCATACTGACTGCCTTTCTAATGATTTAGATGTTATGTATCATGTATATCAAGCATTTCTCTTCTTGGCTGTCTGTTTACTATGATTGTATTATGATACAACAAATGGCATAGAAGAAAGAGGACTATTTACCTTGTGAATTTCATGTTCCTTGTCAATCATCACTGTAGCACTTGATATAATTCTTGTTCTTTTTTTGATGTTCCTCCTTCATCATTGATGCACTTCTGTAGATGGATATGGCAACTAAAATATACTCTGTCTATTTCTTGCCTGTGTAAGTCATTTCATTGATCACTGTCCTAACTGTCTATGGTGAAGATGACTGTACTTGTCTTTATTCTTACAATGTATCATTCCTTATGGCATTTGTTGACTGTACCATTACATCACTGTAGCTCCAAGGTGTACGAGATAAGGTTTGTTTGATCAAAATAGTTGATGAAATGCATGGAATCTACCTTATTATCTTTGGACTGTAGCATTCTTAACATTCCACTGTGCTCAATGTATTTGAATCCTTCTTTCTAGATATGACTGTCTCTTGCTTTTTGAATTTGTACCTGACTGTCATGTTAGTGATGATATATGTAGCTGTTCCATAGCTTGTTCTTCTTATAAGGTCTCTTCTGCTAAGTGATAGTCTTTATCATTTGATGAATGCTCTTCAGAGAATATGTTGTATGTATCTATCATCTGCATCTTTGCCTCTAGTATGTGACTGCTACACTTATCTCATATATTCTTGTGAGGTTTTCCTTTATGACAGTCAAGTTGGCATAGTGTATATATGATTGTCTCATCTTGGAGGCTGTCTCATCTACTGTTCCATGTGGCATTTTGTTTGACTGTCTCTATGGTATACTTGCAACTTGATTGTGATATAACTATTAAACTTTGATCATCTTTAACAATATGAGAACAATATGAGGAATACCTGGTATAGAGTGTTGCTTCACTTGAACTGTTTCACTGTATCTCTATGCATCTTGAAGCTTTAAATCCCTGTATCATGTCACTTTGATTTGCTCCAATCAACTATAACAATGTCATGATGACATATCTTTTATGTAAGTTGATTAGATGATGCATGATATAGCTTAGAATGATGCATCTTGTCTTTTCTGATACTCTTTTCAAAAAATGAAAAGAAACATGCTGGACTCAAACCCTTGTTGGAGCCACATTTAATCCACATGTTTATTTGTCTTCAAACAACAACAAAACTTGTCCTATACCTGCACAGTGAACAAACAAGTTGGCATAAAAAAGTACCTGAAATCCTTGATTGATCTTCTTCATGATTTCTTCCTGATTTGTGTCATTATCTGATCTAATTTCTTATATGAATGTATGATGTGATAAGTAGATGTCTCTGTTTGATAAAAGCATGTGATAACTGTAAACATTCGGAGCACTAACAAGGTTGTCCCCAAAATTTTGCAGGTTCAACTAATGATGGCTTGGAGTGAAAACTGAAAATTGAAGACTTGAAGGCTGACTTCAACAGCAATCTCCATCATCAGGCAATAATGGATGTTTAGATTTATCAGATGTTCATTTCTTTTTCTTTTATCAAACAGATATATAGCTTGCATGTCTGCAATTGCTCAGTCTAGTTACTCCCATGGCTTGTGTGGGACACATTTGAACACTTCTTTTAAACATGATCAATTAATTTCTCTTATGCATATGATGTATATGTATTTCCTTTTTCAATCAATGCATGAGATAAAGTAACAGATTCTTGAATGTATGCTCAAAACATGACATGAAATAATAGTGCAATACAAATATATTTCTTTCTTTCATTCAGAACTGATTAACTGAATATTCAATTTAACTAATAACTCCTGAAAGATCAAACTATGTAGAACAACTGTATCTCTTTGAATGTTTGATTTCCTGACAATTGATTCTTTTGTCATGATAACTTATCAGTCCTGATTGGACTGATGGGTTATCTTGACAGCTGGATATTCTCTTCCACTCTGTCAAGGCATCAACTATTCAATGAATGCATAACTTTGAAGTTTTCTTTTATCACTTCTGAAGAATTACAATTAGGCCCAACTAATTTTAAGTGTGAACAAAAAATTAGTAACATTTCTGTCAACCTCTCAGGGATGTTTGCCTGCTAAACAGTTTAGAACCAGTAGCCTAGCCTTTCCATTGGGCATAGAGTCATTTCTGCCCTAATTTTAGAGAAATTCTGCAACTCACACTAACTGAAAACAACAACAACTAACTAAAAATTAAAACTAAAACTGATTTGCCTAAAACAAAACCAGCAACATGTGCAAAAGCACTTCTTGGAAACAAAACAAAACTGAAACTAATTGTGCAAGAGCATTTATTTGCAGCATAAGGCTACCTTACTAGTAGCATAACTTGAGGTGAATCCCATTAACTGGGATTGGCAACACCTCACCATCTAACCTAGCAAGCTGAAATGCATTGTGTTGCTTGCATTCTGTGATTATGTATGGTCCATCCCACATTGCATCAAACTTTGTATGTTGTCCTAGTCTGCTCTTCAACTCGTTCCACTTGAAAACTAGGTCTCGTCTTTATAGACTCTTGGTATTTCTCTCTTATCAAAAGTCCTTTTCATTTGGGCCTGGTGTGCTTCCAATGTTTTCAAGGCCTCTTTTCTGATTTCTTCAAGTTTAATCAATTGTGCAAGCCTAATTTCCATTGGCTATTCTTCAAGTAATTCTAGCTCTTTTATGTAGCTAAGTGTTGGCAACTCCACTGTTATTGGCAGCTTTGCTTCTTTTCCATATGTAAGCACATAGGGTGAATTACCTGTTGATCTTTTGGGTGTAATCCTATCAACCCATAATGCTAACTTTAACTTATCATGCCAAGACCTCTGATTCTCATCAACTGTTTTCTTTATGATCTTAATTAGATCTTTGTTAGTTGATTCAACCTGTCCATTACCTTGAGGGTAATAATTTGATGAAGTATTCAAAAATATATTATTTTTGACAAACTAATCAGATATTCTTAATCCAATAAATGCTAAAGCATTATCTAAAATAATAGAGTCAAGAGTTCCGAAATTGGACACTAGATCTTGATAAAAATTTAGGACTGATGTTTCATTAGCATCTTTCAAAGTAACTGTTTCAGTCCATTTAGTGAAATAATCAGTAGCAGATAAAATCCACTTGTGTCCTTGGCTTGAAGGTGGATTAATAGGACCAATGAAGTCCAATCCCCACTTGCCAAATGGTTGTTCCACTTGAATTGGATGCAAGGGCATTGCTGCTAGTCTTTGTTTACCTGCAAAAACTGAACACTTTAAACATTTCTTTACCCATTCATGAGCATCCTTGAACATGTCAGGCCAATAGTAACCAGCTCTCATAATTTTCAGAGTTGTTGTTCTAGCTGCAAAATGACCTCCAGCAGGTCCATCATGAAATTCTTCTAGAATCCTTTGAGTCTGATCTGGATGTCCACATCTCAGCAAAACATTATTAAAATCTCTCTTGTACAAAATTCCATCAATTATAGTATAAGGAATTGTCTGTAATCTGTAATATCTTCTTTTAGATATGTCCAGGCCTTGTGGAGAATCACGAATGTGTAGATAATGAATCATATCATGCACCCAACTTGTAGGGGGGTCTGGGACATCAGCTGTTTCATCATTTTGAAGCACTGTCTCAGCCTCTCCTTCAAGTTCTTTGCTGTGTCCTTCATTTTCTGCAAGCTGTTCACATAGTCCTTTGCCTCATACCAGCTTGGTTACCTTTATTTGTATGTCATATTCCATGACCTTGGTTATCCACCCTGCTCTCTTATCATTTAAATCTTTACTAAGCAAAAATTCTTTCACTGTGGGGTGAGCAACCATTAATTAAATTCTATTATTTGAAAGCATATGTTTGAACTTCTTAGGCTCCTGATAATAGCTAATACATGCTTTTCAACAAAAGAATATTTTACCTCATAGTCATGTAGAACTTGGCTGAAAAATGCCACAGGTTATTGCATTCCTTCATTGTTCTGCTGACAAAGTATAGCTGATATAGTATCCACATTGCCAAATGCATATAAAATGAAGTCTTTATCAAAGTTTGGATTTATCAGAGTGGGGGCAGCATCAAGTGCCTCCTTTATTTCTTCAAAGCTTTACTTTCCTTCTTTGGTCCAACTGAAAGAAATATTCTTCTTTAGCATTACTATAAGAGGTTGTAAAAGTGCTACTATATTAGGAATAAACCTTCTTACAAAGTTAACTCTTCCCAGAAAGCTCTGTAAGCCTTTCTTGTGTGCAGGAAGAGGTAATGTCAATATTGCTGTGATTCTTTCAGGGTCAATTGATATTCCATCTTTAGACACAATGTGTCCCAATAGTTTGCCTTCATGAACAGAAAAAATACTCTTCTTTGGATTTAATGATACTCCAAATTCTCTACATCTTTCAAAGATTAGTCTTAAATGATGAAAATGATCTTCAACTTTTTTAGAAAAAATAGTCACATCATCTAAGTATACAAGCACAATTTTATTGATCAGGCCTTGAAAGGCCATGCCCATTGCTCTCTGAAATGTTGCACCTGCATTTGATAAACCAAATGACATCTTTTTGTATGCTAGTGTGCCCCATTTTGTAGTAAAAGTTGTCTTGTACTGATCTTCCTCTTTTACAAGAATTTGGTTATAACCTGAATAACCATCCAATAACGAGAATCTCTCTGATCCAGAAACAACCTGCAATATATGTTCTATAGATGGTAAAGGATAATGATCCTTTAATGATGCTCTATTTAAATCATGGAAATCAACACACTATGATTTCCCTATTTTTATTTCTGACAGGAACTAAGTTAGAAACCCATGAAGTATGCTTGATAGGAAAAATGATGTTACCTTCAATGAGTTTATTGAGTTTTGTCTTCATGAGCACTTCCAGTTTGAGATTTAGTGGCCTTTGCTTCTGTCTGACAGGTTTAGCTTTGGGTTCCAGCTCTATTGTATGTTGAGCTAACTCAAGGTTGAAGCCTTTCAGATCTCCATATTCCCATGCAAAAATGTCACTAAACTCTTGACAAAGCTAGATGAATGCTTGTTGTTCTTGTTTTGTACATATCTTTCCCAGCTTGAACAACTTTCCTTTGAAGATCTCAATAGGCTAATAATGCTCTTGCTTTATTGACAAGCTGGCATTGTCTTTTCTTACTTGGTCATCAGTATTAAAGATAGATTCCAAGGTCACTAAGCCCTTGGGTAGCTTATTTGATCTTAACTGAAGTATTTGATCATCATATTGCTGTACAAATTTTTGCTGATTACTTGCAGAAAATTCAGCCTCTTCCATTAAGAAATTTACAATTTGTTCATCACTATCAAAAACTTGCTAACTGACATTATTATCTAGAACTGATGGTCTAACAACAACTTTGACATATAAAGGAGAGTAAATATTCTTCATTTCAACAGGAATATCATACTCAGCTCCTATAGCAGCTAGTTTGTCAGCTTGCTTGTTATTAGTTCGAGGTACAGATATCAGATTAAATGCGTCAAACTCTTCTATCATGTCCCAAACTCTATGTTTGTATAATTTCAGCAAGTCATTTTTTGTAGCAGCAAGGTTTCTGACTTGTTTGACCACTAACTCATTGTCTCCAAAAAATTTTAAACACCTAATTTTTCTTTTCCTTGCCCATTCTAGTCCATGAACTAAAGCCTCATATTCAGCTGAGTTGTTAGAACAGCTGAAAGCAAATATGAAAGATGAATAATATTTCTCACCCGTGGGAGAAACTAAAACAACACCTCCTCCAGCTCCTACCTTGCTTCTAGAACCATCAAAATATAGTTCCCAAACATCATTTTCAGACTCTATAGTTTGTTGTTTTTCCTCTTTAATTAGATTTGGAATAGCTGTATTATTTTCTTGAATCATGTACACACCAAGGCCAATCTCATCCATTTGCTCAAATGGATCTGTTTCATAATTTTTTGCTGCCCATTGGTCTAAAACCATATCTGGAATTCCCTCTAAAGGTGTGTTTGGATCTTGGACAGGAATCAGATCCTCTTGATAAAAAATGGGAAGATTTGCATTTATAGAACTGGGTGTGTAAGGTTCCAAATGATCTTTTGCTAGTGGTTCAGACTTGATTGTAACCTTGGTTCCATATCTAGTTTTGAAGAATAAATGTGTCCAATCAGATGATAAATACCCTCCTAACCTTGCTATAAAATCTCTGGATAAGCAAATGGCAAAGGTAGGTGGCAGATCAATGACATAAATGTCCTGGTATATAACAAAATTTGGACAAACATGCAAAGTAAGGCCTAAATTTTTTAACATTCCAACTATATTCACTTCAGTTCCATCCATTTGCACAACACCTCTAACAACAGGTTCATATTTCAGACCTAACTTATCAGCTAACTATTTTGGCATAACTGAACTACTGGCTCCTGAATCTATCATGCAATTATGTACTAAATAGTCACCTACAATCAAAGTGACATAAAATGGTGGAGGTTTGCCTACTGATTTAGGTTGTTCTATTCTTTTTTCTATCTCATTTGCAATCATAATCTGAGATTGTTGTGATTTTTGTACTTCATTTGACAAAGGCAACTGAGATAATACATTTTGTAACAAATCCTTTGGTCCTGGAATGTGTAAAGCATCTAAAATAGACATATTTACTGTTGTCTTTTTCATATGATCCAAAATATTAAAAGCAGGACCACTAACCTTTTGTTGTATTTTTGGGACAACAACCTCTGGTTGGTCTTTTGTTGGCTGTTTATTTTCTGTAGTTGGCTGTCTTGACAAAATGTGCAAATCCTTTGATGTAGAAGCTTGATTCTGTTCATTCTTGTTGGTTTTAGGACATACAACTGAGAGGGGAGTGAATTAGTTGTCTCCAAAATTTTTGTTCTTTAAACACTTAAAGCCTTCTTATATTTCTACAGCATAATAATGATTCAATCATGGAAGCACAATACAATAATTTAAGAGAAGAAACATATTTAACACATATGACACCAAAATTTTAATGTGGAAAACCCGGTTAAGGGAAAAACCATGAGGTGACTAACCTAAGATGTATTCTCTGTTAAAAGAATAAGAAAAGATGGCACTTGCCAATTAGGGCTCACTACCCGAGCACACTGCTCACAAGAGGCCCACTGCCTACATCATCAAGAGCCTCAGATTTCTCTTTCAAAAAAGTCACCCACATCATCCGGGAATGGTCATCAATCAATAACATGAAATATCTATCACCTTGCAAACTCTTGATTCTTGCCGGTCCACATAGATCAGTATGTATTAAGTCCAACAGTCCGGTAGAAGATTGTTCCTTACTTTTGAATGTGACTCGGTTCTACTTACCCAACTGACATTCCTTGCATAGACTATTAGTAGGTTTCACCGATCTTGGAAGATCTCTTACAACCTGAGTGTTACTTATCTTCATGATATTATCAAAATTTACATGACACATTCTCCTATGCCATAACCAACTCTGATCAATTTAAACAAATAAACAACTTTTGCCAGTACCAACCAAGTGGAAGATCTTACCTTTTGTTTGAGTACCAGATGCAATCTCTATTCCAGAACTTTCAAAGATCTTACATTTTCCATTTTTGATCAGAGATCATAACCTTTGTCCACCAACTGCCCAACATTAAGAAGATTGTGCTTCAGACCTTCAACATATAGTACATCACTAGTTTTGTTCTTTCCATCAAAAGAAATAGTTCCTCTGCCTCTAATTCTGCCAATAGAATTATCACCAAATTTTACAACTCCTCCTTCATATCTTTCCAGTTCTATGAACTTATTTTTGTCACCAGTCATATGATGGGAGCATCCACTGTCAATGACCCATTCATCCTTTTCTTCAACTTGAGCAGCCAGAGCTCTTTCTACTTGTTTATGATTGACAGATTCAGTGGGCATTGGATCTTCTTCCTTGATGGCAATAAACACCCAGTCACTTCTAGATTTGTTTCCTGCCTCTGATTCATCATCTGTTACTCCTTCATCATGAACATAGTAACATTTCTTTTGGAATCTTGATCTATTTGGATTTGTCCTTGAAAATCTTTCCGGACACCTTGAGGCAAAATGACCAATCTTGTTGCAGTTGAAACATTTGAAGGGCAATTTTCCTTCATACTTACCAAATCCTCTTGGCAGTCTTTTTGCAATAAGGGCTTCAAGTTGAGCAGCTTCTGCCTCATCTTCTTCCAAATCTTTTCTTGCTTTTTCATACCAGGATAGTTTCTTTGAGGAGTTTTCTTTTGGATCATATCTTTGTTTGCATTTTATAGAGGCACTAGCTTTGAATGCAGATTCAGTCTTGGGGGGTGCATCTCCAAACTCAGCCAATTCAAATGTAGATAATTTTCCAACCAATTGATCTCTTGTGATATTTGATAAAGATCTAAATTCCTCAATAGCAGCAACATTGTGTTTGTAAGTAGGAGGTAAGGATCTGAGGACTTTGGCAACAATCTCATCTTCATCCAAGGTTCCACTAGCACATCTAATGCCACAAACAAACTCATTTACTTTTGGCATAAATGTAGTGATATTCTCATCTTCATTCATCTTCAGATTTTTAAATTTTCCTTTTAGGCTTTGTAGCTTGGCACGTTTAACATATTTGTCTCCTTCATGTAGAAGTGCCAGTTTTGACCAAATTTTATATGCAGTTTTTAAATCCATAACATTTGTCAGCTTTGAATCAGATAAGGCACTTAGTAAGGCTTCTTTAGCTTGAAGATTATCTTCAGCATCTTTGATTCCATCTGTAGTTGTCAGACCATTCTTTGGAGGAACATACTTTTTTGTAGTCATGGTCCAATATTGCATTCCCATACATTGCAAGTGACATTCCATGCGGTTTTGCCAAAGAGTGTAATTTGTTCCATCAAACCTTAGACTGGATCTCCTCAAGTGGTTAAGCCCTTTTGAGGAACTTGGCTTTGATACCAATTGTTAGTCTTAGGACAGACAATTGAGAGGGGGGGTGAATTAGTTGTCTCCAGAATTTTTGTTCTTTAAACACTTAAAGCCTTCTTATATTTCTACAACATAATAATGATTCAATCATGGAAGCACAATACTTTAATTTAAGAGTAAAAACATATTTAACACATATGACACCAAGATTTTAACGTGGAAAACCCAGTTAAGGGAAAAACCATGAAGTGACTAACCCAAGATGTATTCTCTGTTAAAAGAATAATAAAAGATGGCACTTGCCAATTAGGGCTCACTGCTCGAGCACATTGCTCACAAGAGGCCCATTGCCTGCAGGAGACACACTGTCTATAGAATAATATAAATATTACATACTTGAACTAGAGATTAGCATCTTCACCATGCTTGGGATAGTTCCATTTAAGCTCAATACTTTTGCTCTACTTTTTGCTCTTCTCCTCTCTACTTCTTTTTCATCTTGTCCCCAATGCTTTGAAATGACTTCACAATTCTTATTTATACATGACTTCAACTTTGGAATGATCATCAAAGTTGGCACAACATACTTTATTTTATTACAAAGCAGTTATAAAAATACAACTCGATTTGTTACAAAGATTTCATGCGTATCACTACACTGTCGGCCACACATGTCTGGGACTTCAATCTTCCTTGAGGAACATGCCATGCTTCACAGAACATCTTCAAGATCATCCGCAAGAGGTGTAAAACATCCGGTCGGCCAAGATTAGGAAGAACACCATCACCCGAAAGCAAATCTTCAATTTCAAGCTCAATCTTTAATGCAGATTGTCAACACGAACTGGACACAACCTAGAGACCCTCACAAGCTTGCCTAAATCACCAAGAACATCCACACTTCTGCTTACTGAAATCATTCGCATCTCCATCTGAAACCTCAAGAACACAGTAAGTCATCACTGTCTCATTAGAATAAATGCTTGCGGACCTCTAGACCATGAACCAGTTGAGTTGTCAATTCACATTGGCTTCCTAAACATGCCACTAGATCCGTAGAACAAGATATTGCATTTCCAGATCTTACCGGACCTATTTGTGTCACTCTGTCACCTCTGAACAGCTACCAGAACTAGTTTTACTCATATGGCCATAACTTCTCCAAGTCTTCATGCGGATCTCTCAAATCTTGACTGGATCATCTTTAGACACATATCTACAAACCCTTTGATGTGCATTCTCTGATCTTCATCTAGCTGGGATCTTCACTTCATAGAGCTCCACTGTCTTCACTATTCCTGATAGGACTAATTTTCTCAATATCCTTAGCACATAGCTCATCCAATCCTCGACATCAATGCAACAGGAGTATGTTGACATCAATGACAACACCGGTTAGGCCCATACTTGTAACAATTTTGAGTTGTAGAAACTGTATTTCTTCCTTTATCAGCTTGGTGTGGTACATTTCTAGCTTGCTGTTTACCAGTATCAGCTTGTTGATTTGCATTTCCAGACTATTGCTGCAAGTCAACAACTCTCTTTTTTGATCTTGTGTTTGCTGCAATATTAGTAAAAAATTGCTTTTGACCTAGCAACTGATTTACACCACAAAATTTATTAGCTTGCCAATTCATTAAAGCTACATCAGGATTAACATACTGAGTCTGAATGTCCAGCTAGTTGTTTACATCACTTGCTGAATTTTCAGCAACAACATAGTTATTCTGTACCATCAAAGCTTAACTTACTATTCCATTTGGGCAAGTGGCCTGATTATGAGGCTGATTACAGGGATAACACCATGCATAGTCTTGAACCATGTTGTTCTGTATAGGCACTATTTCCTTTGATGTGCTAATAGCATTTGGATTGTATTGTTGATTTGGCCTATTGTTATAATTCCTCCTTTGACCCTGATAGTCTACTTGATAACTAGGTCTATTTGCTTGGTAAGGGGCTGCTTGGTAAGGTTTGTTATTCTGGTTTGTTTGGATTTTCAGACTCACTAGGTCATTGCTCATAGTCTGTAATATTTTTGCTATACTTTGCTGGTTTTCTTTCAACTCTCTAAATTTAGAATGAATAGGATCTGTACCATTTTGTGCATTTGGTTGATAACCAAAAGATGGTATTGCTGAAATATGTGGGGCTGAAATTAGAATTAGAAGCTGTATATCTGAAAAAATTGGCATTAGGTGTGATGCAGGAGCATCCAGTGGTTTATGGGCAATCTTGCATCACCCAAAAAAAGAGGTGTTTGAAAATTGTTGATGTTCTTTCCATTTCTTTTCAAAATTTCTAGTTCTGGTTACATAATCACTTGAATAATGATGTAGAACTTTTAGTTTTTCCAAACTGCTAAAAATAGCAACCTGCTATTTTTAGAAAGTTTGCATTTAGGCATGGATTGAAGTGAAAATTTATAGGAAGCTTCATAACGGAAAAAAAAGACCTTTGGTGAAGGAATCATGCAAAGATCATTTGCGAGCTGAAAGATATTAAAGTTTCTGTTTCCTGAAAAACACCTGAAAATTATTCAAACTCAAGTTTGAGGAACTAAATGGCCCTGTACGGGACCAAAAATGGCCGAAACTGGCAGAGTAGGTTCTTAGCGCGTAGAGCACTCCGTGAGATTTTTGACGCATAAAACGGTTCGTCAATCAAACACTTGGATCAAAAGTTATGGCTCCCGGAAGTTGACCTATTTTTGGAGGGAGATGCAAATTTTGAAATTAGGTTGTTGGCCGCCAAAAAGACTATTAATAACCATTTTTTGGGAACCCTAGGCATTAGTAGAGTTAAGGGGGAGTGTAGAGTCAAGAATAGGTGGGAAAATAGAAACCCTAGCTGATTTGGGGTTACAGAAGGCAGATGATTCCAGGGTCTTGTGAGAGGAAGCTATAATATGTTGCAGTCTGTGGAGGGTTGATTCCTCTGATTGTATTTGAGCTTCTATAATGTAATAAGTTGTCAAAATCAATAACGAAAGTTCTATTTTCTATGCAATTTTTGTTGTTGTGTGTTTTATGATTTACCCCCTTCATTAAGTGGTATCAGAGCAAGGGTTCCTGAGTGTGTACACAGGTCGCCGACCGTGAGGCAGTTTGCACCACGACCTGAGGTTGTGGGTTTGTTGCGGAGATCAAGATGCCTCCACGAAGAAATCGTATTGGGAGGAATTCTTTGACAGAAGAGGGTTTTAGAGCCCTGCAAAGACAAATCGATGCATTGCAAGAGGAACTGCGAAGAGGGTTTGAGCCAAGAACAAGAGAAGAAAGCAAGGATGAAGCAGAAGAGGAGCTATCTGAGGAAGAACAAGAAGCTGCAGGAGATTCTGTAGAAGTTAGGTTGTTGAGGGCCATTTCTAAGATGTGAAAGAGGCCCAGGATCGAAGTTTCTACATATTCTGAAGATTTGAATCCAGAACAACTTATTAATTGGATCAATGACATGGAGGAATATTTTGAGTATGAAGATGTGGAAGACCCAGATCAGATCAAGTTTGCAAAAACAAAATTGAAGGACCATGCCAGTATTTGGTGGAAGGAGGTCCAGTTAGAGAGGAATAGAAGAGGAAAAGGAAAGATCACCAGATGGGATTGGATGGTGGAGAAATTGAAGAGGCAGTTCATTCCTTTGGATTATGAGATGGAGTTGTTGAAGAAGCTACAAGGACTGAAGCAAGGTAACAAGTCTATTAAGGAGTGTACAGAAGAGTTTTATAAGATTACTATCAAAACCGGTCATGCAGAGGCCAACAAGGAGAAGGTAGCCCATTACATTAATGGGTTGAGGCCAAGTATTCAAGAGGAGCTGAGCCTAGTCAGAATGACCACCATAGAAGATGCATACCAGTTTTCCCTGAAGGTGGAAGAGAAGCTTAATACAAGATTTGACAGCAAGCAAAGGGGAAGAGGTCAAGGTGGAAGGAATGGTGGAAGACCCTATGGGGGCCAAAATGAAGATTCAAAGAAAAGTGAAGAAGCCAACACCAGTCGAAATCAGAGAGAAGATAATACCTACCGCCCTCATGACCAGAACAATGGTGAGCAAAGAGGAAGAGGAAGAGGCAGACCTGGGCAAGGACCTGGAAGAGGAGGTTTCAGAGGAACCTGTTTCCAATGTGGAGAAGAAGGACATTGAGCATACGAGTGTCCGCAACATCAAGGAAGGACAAATAGAAGACCTGAAGGTAATGCATGAGTTGCACATGTCAATGAAGATGCGTAATCTGAGCGCTCTGAAGATGCTGAAAGGGGAGAAACCCTAGTTGTCAGAAGAACTTTGTTGAATGAGGAGAAAGAACCCAATCAGAGGAAGAGTTTATTCTACACAAGGTGCAACTATGAAGGTAAGTGTTGTGATATTATTATTGACAGTGGAAGCACTAATAATCTTGTTTCAGAGGAGATGGTTGACAAGAAGAAAACATCTGCATCCATATCGGATTGCATGGTTACAGAAGGACCATAGAGCTTTGGTCAATGAGCAGTGTTTAGTGAAGTTCAAGATTGGTGACTACCATGATGAGGTGCTGTGTGACATCATACTGATGGATGCATATCATATGTTATTAGGGAGGCCATGGCAGTATGATAGGAGCATTGTCCATGATGATTATGCAAACACATATTCCCTAACATAGGATGGAGTTCGTCATAAGTTGAAGCCCTTGAAGGAGGTCGAAGAAAAGGTATGTAGTACTGCCATAATTTGCTTGGTAGATGGTAGGAAATTTTTGGAGGGTATGAAGCATGAGCATCATTACTTTGCATTGATTCCTACGATTAGTCAAGAGAAATGTGAAGATGAACTAGTAGAAGTCTTTAAAATGTTGGAAGAATTTCAAGATATTGTCTCTGATAATGTATCTGAAGGTTTACCACCAGTGAGGAAGATAAGTCATCAAATGGATTTGATACAAAGAGCCAGTTTGCCGAATAAGGAAGCCCATAGAATGACTCCAACAGAGAGTGAAGAGTTGAACAGACAAGTTCAGGAGTTGTTGAGGAAGGGATTGATAAGAGAGAGCCTAAGTCCATGTGCAGTACCTGTAGTACTAGCACCAAAGAAAGATGGAGAGTGGAGAATGTGTACAGACTCTCGAGCCATCAACAAGATCACGATCAAGTACATATTTCCATTACCTAGAATGGATGACATAATTGTTGTTTGAGTGGAACCAAGTACTTCACGAAGATTGATCTGAAAAGTGGGTATCACTAGATCTGAATCAGAGAAGGAGATGAATGGAAGACAACCTTCAAGACAAAGGATGGTTTGTATGAGTGGTTAGTCATGCCATTTGGGCTAACCAATGCACCAGGCACATTCATGCGGCTCATGAATGAGGTACTGAAAGAATTTTTGAGAAGTTTTGTTATTGTCTATTTAGATGATATTTTGATTTTCAGTAAAACTTGGGATGAGCATCTGATGCATATCATAAGAGTTTTAGAGAAGCTGAGGGAGGAGAAGTTGCTAATTAATCTGAATAAATGTAGTTTTGCAAAGGAGTTGGTATACCTAGGATTTGTTGTCTCAGAGGAAGGTCTTAAGATGGACCCAGAAAAAGTAAGGGCTATCATTGAATGGCCTATGCCAAGGAGTGCAACGGAAGTACGATCTTTTCATGGTTTGGCAAGTTTTTACAGAAAGTTTATCAAAAATTTTAGTAGCATTTGTGCACCCCTAACTGAGACAATGAGAGGGGATAGAAAAGAGTTTAGATGGACTAAAGGAGCAGATAAAAGTTTTGATACATTGAAGCAGAAAGTCACAGAGCAACCTATTTTGGCACTTCCATATTTCAATAAGGTATTTCATGTAGATTGTGATGCTAGTCGTAGTGTTATAGGAGTTGTTTTGAGCTAAGAAGGTAAGCCCATCACCTATTTTAGTGAGAAGCTTAATGATGCCAATAAAAAGTATTCTATTTATGATCAGGAGTTTTATGCAATAGTTCAGGCTTTAAAGAAATGGAGACATTATTTGTTGCCAAAGGAGTTTGTTATATACTGATCATCAAGCTTTGCAGTATCTTAATAGTCCAGGAAAGTTAATTTAAAGGCACCTAAAATGGGTTGAGTTTTTGCAGAGCTATACTTTTGTTTTGAAGCACAGGAGTGGGAAGTCCAACAGAGTTGCAGATGCCTTGAGCAGAAGGCAAAATTTGTTGACAGAAATGAAGATAGATGTTATTGGCTTTGATGAGCTCAAAAGTTTGTATCCTGAAGATCTAGATTTTGTAGAGGCTTGGAAAGCTTGTTTGGAACCTATTACTTTGGGCAGGACAAAATGGTTGGATTTCATAATCCACGATGGCATGTTGTTTAGAGGAAGCCAGTTGTGCATTCCAAGGAGATCCATGAGAGAGAACCTGATTAAAGAGAAGCATAGTGGGGGATTGGCTGGACACTTTGGTCGAGATAAGACCATTTGTATTGTTGGTAAGAATTATTATTGGCCACAATTGCAGCAAGATGTGAGGAAATTTGTGCAGAGTTGCAGACTGTGTCAGATGGCAAAAGGAACAAGTCAGAATACAGGGCCATATCAGCCATTACCTATACCGAAGAAGCCATGGGATGATATTAGTATGGATTTTGTTCTTAGCTTACCAAGGACACAAAGAGGGCATGATTCCATTTTTGTGGTGGTGGACAGATTCTCGAAGATGGCACATTTTATTCCTTGCAAGAAGACTAATGATGCTGTTCATATTGCAGAATTATTTTTTAGGGAGGTGGTGAGATTACACGGTCTACCAAAGAGCATAGTTTCAAATCGAGATACCAAGTTTGTTGGTTATTTCCGGAGGACGTTGTGGAAGAAGTTGAAGACAGATTTGAAGTTTAGTTCTGCACACCATCCACAGAGTGATGGACAAACTGAAGTGGTGAATAGGAGTTTGGGTAACCTACTACGATGCTTAGTAGGAGATAAGCCCAAGGGATGGGATTCAATTTTACCACAGGCAGGATTTGTTTACAACAATTATGTCAATAGGAGTACTGGTAAATCACCATTCCAGATTGTATATGGGAATAGTCCAAGAAATGCTTCAAAGTTAAGGAATCTGGACAAAGGAGAAAAGACAAGTGCCGAGGCTGAAGACTTTGTAGAACACATGAAGAATTTGCATGAAAAGGTGAAAAGGCACATTAATAAGATGAATATTCAGTACAAGACTAAGGTAGATCAGAAGAGGAGATATAAGGAATTCCAGGTAGGAGATGAAGTCATGGTTCACTTGAGAAAAGAAAGGTTCCCAATTGGAACATACAATAAGCTGAAAATGAAGAAATTTGGACCATGCAGAATTTTGAAGAAACACAATTCAAGAAATGCATATGAGGTGGAGCTGCCAAGTGAGATCAACATTTCCCCTATTTTCAACATTGTTGATTTGTCATAATATCATGAAGGTGGAACAGAGGATGGACCAATAGAAGAACAATGGAGTATTCCAACATCTACTTCAACAGAGGAGATAGAATAGATCTTGGATAGCCGTGTGGGAAGAAGTACTCAGAATAGGCAATATGAAGAACACCTGGTGAAATGGAAAGGAAGGCCTATTGAAGATTCTTCTTGGTTGTCTAAGGCAGAGGTTGACCGTTTGGGTTTCCTCACACAAACACCTGAGATGTGATAGGGTCACTTCTCTAATTACCCTGGGTGTTTGATGCAGGAGCATCCAGTGGTGTAAGGGCAATCTTGCATCACCCAAAAAAAGATGTGTTTCAAAATTGTTTATGTTCTTTCCATTTCTTTTCAAAATTTGTGGTTCTGGTTCCATAATTGCTTGAATAATGATGTAGAACTTTCAGTTTTTCCAAACTGCTAAAAATAGTGATTTGCTATTTTTAGAAAGTTTGCATTTGGGCACGGATTGAAGTGAAAATTTACATGAAGCTTCATAACAGAAAAATAAGACCTTTGGCGAAGGAATCACGCAAAGATCATTTGTGAGTTGAAAGATATTAAAGTTTTTGTTTCCTGAAAAACACATGGAAATTATTTAAACTCAAGTTTGAGGCACTAAACAGCCCCGTACGGGCCTGAAAATGGCCGAAACCAGCAGAGCAAGTTTTTAGCGCGTAGAGCACTCCACGAGCTTTCTGACGCATAAAATGGTTCGTCAATTAGACACCCAGATCAAAAGTTATGGCTCCCAGAAGTTGACCTATTTTTGGAGGGAGATGCAAAATTTGAAATTAGGTTGTTGGCCGCCAAAAAGGCTATTAATAACCATTTTTTGGGAACTCTGGGCATTAGTAGAGTTAAGGGGGAAAGTGTAGAGTCAAGAATAGGTGGGAAAATAGAAACCCTAGCTGATTTGGGGTTACAGAAGGCAGATGATTCCAGGGTCTTGTAAGAGGAAGCTGTAATGTGTTGCAGCCTGTGGAGGGTTGATTCCTCTGATTGTATGAGCTTCTATAGTGTAATAAGTTGTCCAAATCAATAAATAAAGTTATATTTTCTATGTGCAATTTTTGTTGTTGTGTGTTTTATAATTTACCCCTTCATCAGGGGGCCTAGGTGCTATCTTACCAGCTTGTATTAAACTATTTTCTTCTCTTATTGCAATATCAAAAGCAGCTAGTAAAGTTACCCCTCCCATAGATTGTATCATAATAGCAATATCAGAATTTAATGCCCTTAAATAATACAAAAAAGTATGCTCTGGTGATGGTTTCACTGTTTCAGGGATTCTATTCCATGTTTTCTGAAATCTGAAATTAAAATCTATCATTTGCTCTTGTGGAGCCCTCTTAATAGTAGTTATTTGTTCAACTAATGATAAATGATCAGATTTGTCTTGAAATTGCCTATTGAAAGAAGCACCTAATTCATCCCAAGATCTAATTGAATTGACTCTTAAACCTCTAAACCATTGAAGAGCTTTACCTTTTAGTGATGTTGCCAACAACCTAATTGCAATGTTCTCTTCAGTGATGTGGTGAACAACACATAAAGAAGCCACATCTCTGATATGTTCAATGGGTGTAGTCCTATCTTCTCCTATAAAACTTGGAAAAATTTTCAACGCAACCATCGGTATGTCATCATGTTGATTCAGATTCAAAGGGTTGCCTCCATTAAATGACACTAAAGGTTGATTTCGAGGTGGTGGTGGATTTCTTCCACCTCCTCCACCTCCACCGGGAGGTGGTAAAACTGCTCTAGCTCCTCCACCAGGAGGTGATAGTACTCCTTCTCCTCCTCCTAGTAAAGACATTGGAGTGGGTAAAACTTGAGCTAGTGTTTGGACTGAAACTACTTGGAAAATTTCTTGTAACACAGGTTCTTCTTTTGTAAACTCAAGAGGAAGAGGTTCCTCTTGGAAAATAGGAATTTGCTCTCTTGGGCTACTGGCAGAGAACTAAAAATTTCTGATGATGTACTTGTAAACAATGGATTCTGATGTGAAGCAAACTCAGGATGTGTACTTGGCAGATCTTTAACAACTGATAAATCTACTGTATTGGACTCTTTATGTTCTTTTATTCTCCTTTTTGGTGGAGATAACTGATTATGCTTCTTCTCAAAATTTTTACTTGACCTTGTTTGATATTTTTTCATAGGCTGCAAGATCTGATTTGACAAAACCAAAGTATTAGAGTCGCCAGGTACTCGATAATGAACCTCTAAAAGGTTGAAATTCTATTGTTCATACCAAAAAAAACAAAAATAAATAAGTCCTTTTGAACTAAAAATCAGTTCAATGTCCCACCGGGCATGCCAAAAATTGTTATCACTGGGAATTGCACCCATATGCAAGGCTGGTAAAGCACTGCAATTCCATGTAACATGGGACTAATCTCAGGTTGTGGGTGCCCTACGACGAGATTAGACCTCCAGATTATGGGCTGGTTCCCTTCAAATGTTCTATTGAGATGTATGTTTTTACTATTTTGGAAAAGGGAAGAAAGAACTAAAAGAATGCTTAAAGGTAAAAATTGGTGATGCACCTTATTTGGATAAAAATAATGCAATCTGATCCACAATGTTTGCTCAGAAATCTGACTTTTACACAATCCAGACTTGGCATAAATATCACAAAAGTGATTCTAAGGAAGGTTTGAAAACAGATTTTTATGAAGGAAAGGGTTTTTTCACAACACAAAAAAACTATTTTTGGTTAACACAACCTAAGACCTATGATGAATATATGCTTAATACTGTGAGCAAGGAAGTGAGATAATAATTTTAAAGGTTTAATAATAAAACACACCAAAATTTTATCAAAATCACTTCAATAATCAACACTAAAGGAAAGGTAATTCAACTTGTTACATCCCTAATTTCTGACTTGTTATACTTTTCCTTTTTACTTGGGCATAAGTAAATTTGTTGTGATGTTATAGACTTATGACATGGTATGACATGGAATTATATTGAATATCATTTATGAAATCATGGAAATGATTATGTTATGGTTGATTTAATAATTGTATTATGAGATTTGATTTACTAGTTGAATTTATTGAATAATGATGCATTGATTACTTATTGTTTGATGACAAGTGAAACAAGATTACAAGTTATTGACTCTCAGAGAAGAGAGAGAGAGTATCTTTCGAGAAGAGAGATATAGACCTTGGAATACAAGTGGTCTATTGCCAAACGAGTTTAGTGTTAAACGATAATGTGAACCAATGAGTCGTATGAGGTAAGTCTTGTCTTGCTAGTTACTTTTGAATCTAATCGACAGGTAGTCGATATCTTGATTATCATCTAGTCAAGTCAATGGTGAGTCGACGTAGTCGTTTGTAAAGTAAACAACGTCATAGACGTAAAATGGTTGTGTTATTCTTCTTGTGTCACTTGAGGTTTTACTGTCACTTCTTAAACGTCAAGACATTCTCATCAAGTTAGATGACGCGAATATTGTCGACGGATTGTGATGGGGAGGTAAACTCGACCCATTCACATCATCTGAAATCCTTAGTGATCAAAATGGGACAAATAGAGGAGTTTTTAACAACTTTGGGTAGAGGTTTTTCATAGCTATGTGATAACTAAACGAAATCTAAAATCTTGTTTTGCGTTATGCCCAATCCGTCGTGATTGTCGTAAAAATGCCTTGGACATATGTTGTGAACTCTTTCCTTTTTGGAAATCGACGAATGTCAAATTTGAAGCCAAGGTGAGCTATAACCTGCTTTAGTCGTTATTTGGAGGAATATGCCAAAATCACATTAGTTATATTTTGGTAAACGTGAGGTATTTCCTTATTCCTGAAAGATGTCGATATTCTTGTCGAAGCTTGAGTAGGGACATGTTCAAGTTCTGTTTATTTTTGATGTCTTCCATTTCGAATGAATCTTCTTCCTTCTAGCTTAAGACTTTGAGTTATTATTGATCTAACCTTTATTTGTGGTAAGTTGGCCTTCGTTTATTCTCTTGATCGACTTTAGAGACACTTTATTCATTTATAATCTACCACCTTGCAAGAGCTTAAACACCACTATTTGGTGTAGTTGCAAATTTAGAGGTTTAGAAGCCTTCATGTTTGAGTAGTGGATGGGGTTGTTATGTTCACCAACTGCCACGTCACCATAAGGAGCTCCATAATGTGAAGTGATCGCTGAAGGATAGGGGTCGGGTTAAGCATGCCAAAAATAGATTTCCTACTGTTTAGGCATGAACGGCAATATGAGTGCCGAGATTCCTTCACCGTGCGAGTATGGGATGGTATTTCTTGGGAAAGAGGTTACGGAAAGGGAGAGAAAAAAAACTGTAGTTAGAGTCTAAGGAGGGGGGAAGTGACGACAGGAGATTAGGCAAAAAGGAGAGTTTTGTAACTGGGAGAGTTGTTCGATGCATTGAGGAGATAATAATCTCAGAACAATGAGCTTAACGTTGTTTCTTGTCAATACATATCTCTTCATTTGATGAAGTTTTAAATCACAGTCAGAGAGTAGACTTTTTGGAAGGTTGCATGAGCGCCAAGGAGGAAGGCATTTCTTCATTGTCGACACTATTATCTTGGCAAAGTAGATAATTAGGTTCTTATTGATTTAAAAGTTTCCATTGATGCATTTATCGTATGACGTGACTGTATTTTGCAAGAAATAAATTCTGTAGAAGAAGAATGCCGAAATGCATGTTTAGTTGAAAAATTATAATGATAGCATTAGTTTGGTTATGGCGTGCAACGTATGTTTGCTTATGTCTATAATCCGCAGACTTAGCATTTATGGCAGTCTTTTAAAATGTTGTTATGCACCTTTATGTCATGGGATTCTATGAAGAACAAAGCTATTGAGTAAACCTATCTCTAAGCACGCCGCTTTATATTTATAGAATCATGTTTTATTAAAGGACAAAGTGAGGACCAGTATGCGTATAGAGTTGATAAGTCACAGATTATTATGTTATAGCTCAGTTTATTTCTCCTCAAGCTCCTATCAAACCAATGGAATTAGTTTTAATTTTGCATTAAGGATTCCTAATAGTCTTTCTTAATCTTAGTAGGAAAAACGATTGTCAAGTTTAGGGTTTTATGTGTCCATTTCTTAGTTTTGCTTGAAAATAGACAATAAGTTTATGACAATTTAGAGTATAGCTTAGGAGCAATCTACTGTTTGTTTTGGATAGTCAACTCAAAATGGACCATTCTATTTTGGATACCAAATCTATTGAAATCGAAGGATAGAACCATTGGTTAGCTTAAACTTAAGTTTCCTTGGAAAAGAGAATTTGTCTTATTTAAGTAAGACTGAATCAATCTGTGTTTAGTCAAAAGAAGACTTGATGGGTATCATAGTCTTAGAAAATTAATCAACTTGTATTAGATTATTTGTTAGACAAAACCTAAACTTGAGCCCATAGGGTAACTTCTATATACCAAACCATTTTGATTATTATATAGATCATGATTGAAGGAGTAAGTACCCTAATTATGAATGTTTATTCTTACTTGTCAGAGAAGAACTTGCAAAGTCTTAAAGATGTCTCAAAAATAGTATTCTCATGCTCTTAGACAACTTTAGTTTTAAATGGTTATTAATGTCATTAAAGAGAATACCTTGCTCTAGGGATGTTTAAAGTGAGTGGATTTCCATACATCAACTTAGATGAAAACACTCGTTTATTTTGACTCTATATAGTTCAGTATGCAAAAAGAGAAGAACTTTAATATGAATTCCATTGGATAGAAAATGGGGTTAGACTATCAACCAGTTAGAATCAAACTAAACTTGGGAGACTCTTAGACTTGGAGTCGAATTGTTTGACGTTATTGTTATTGAGGATTTCTCTTATAATTTAAAGTAGATTTGTTTAGAAGTTTGAAACAACCTTTAAGTCGAAAGAAGACTGAAGGAAAGTTGTTTATTTAACAAAAACTATTCTTTCTAGAATTGATTGTTTGATATTCCATTTTCATGGAAAAGGAAAGACAAACCCTAGGTTGACCTAGTAGGGTAATATTATTTAATATACCTTTATGACTACTTTATGAATAGATGATAAAGGGGTAAGAACCCTAAATTTGTTCATTTATTTTTGGTGTATAAACCTATTTGATTGTTTACAATTCGACTTAAGTTTTAAGTGTCGATAAGTTATGGATCTCAGATGATGCAAGGATGCAAGGAGATACCCAAGTATAGAAAGTCATTTCTTAAGATCTTTGGAACAACGATGGTGTCTTGAGAATCTAAGTCAAGAAGACTAGTTTTGAGTTAAATGAAACTCTTTAGTTAAACCTTAACTAGCTTGGATATGGTAATTATTATATTAAGACATTGAGATCATTATTTAGATCGTGATTGAAGGGTCAAGTGCCCTGACTTTGTGTAAATATTCTTACTTGCAAGAAGGGAATTAGATTCCTAGACTATATTGCTTAACCTAGACCTAAGGTTATCATCTTAGTCATAATTAATCCATATATTTTTATTATGAGATAATAAGTCGTGGACCTCAAGTATTGCAATGATGCAATGAGAGTCCTCATACGGAAAGAAAGTTGAATAGGTCTAAGGATTGTAGACAATGAAAGAAAACATGTATTGGGTTGGGAAGACTTGTTGAAATCATCATGACTTCACAAGTTAAACATAGTTGACCAAGTCAAACTGTAGGAATATGATAGTATCCAAGTCGAGTTGGAGTGGGTGAACATTACGACAACGTTCATTGCGAATGTCAATTTATATTGAAAACTATGGCCATAGTAATGCATATGTCTCTGCATGCATTGTTGGTTCACTGTATCTGGATTGCACATCCTATCGGGAATCATACTTAGCTAGAGGGTATCTAGGGTTGTATGATAGATAGAGTTGTGTAAGATACAACACTATGTACTCAGAAAGGCAAATTACCACTGGTCACCTTTGGTCTATATTCCTCGTGAAAGGTAGGGCCACTTCCTATGTGGAAGATGTCTAGGAGACCATCAGTCTGTGGATGGAGGTAAATCACTGTAAAGATACTCTCTCTCTCACAGAAGACATGCCGAGGCTTGCAATAAAGATGTCAGATTTCTGGATGCAGTATATCTCTAAGACTTGTGTTTATTGAGACTAAGTAAAAAATTATCTGAATCAGGTATTTGTAATTGATTTATTTTTGTAAACATTGTACTTGAGAAAGACAATAAGGTTGATTGTATTTGTAATGAGATATCTTGTAATTGTAGTTACTCGACTATATGTTGAATAAAAGAAAAATTTTCTCTGTCTCATTTTTACCTTGTAAATTTACTTTATGGTGAATTTTTGGTTTTTACTATGTTTTTAGATCATGGATGTTACACAACTGATCTGAAAGAAAACAAAGGAAAGCTTTGCAAAAGAAGACAGAAGTATAACCTATAACCTGTCGATCTCTCAATAAAACTGTAAAAAAGTGAGCTACAAGAATTCTCTAATTTGTCTGAATCAGAATGAGAATCAAGAACTAACAAAAATAAACTTTTGCTTTACAATATATAGGTCTGCTCTCTCCAAGAGGCATGCAAAAAATATGGACTTGCAGATAACTGCCTCTAAAAATAATCATTCCCAAGCAACCTCCAAAATCCTCAAAAATAGGGCCTAAAATTGCCACAAATTGAGCAAAAATAGCTCCAATTGGGCCTCTTCATGTGTTTTACCAAAAAATTGACCAAGGACCCTAAAAATACTCCTAAAAGTCATGCAAAACCTCCTAGGTGGCCTAGTTAACTCAACTAATCAATTTGCATGATTTTGAATGAGCAAAATTAATTGTGAGTAAATAGTAAAGTAATAGAAAATTACTTTATTATTGGTTAGAATTTGTTCTATTTTCAATTTTACAACTTGTGGAAAATAATAAAGTAATTTGGAAAATATCACTTTATTATTTATTTACAATTAATGACTTTGTAAAATTGTGCATGACTAGAAGAAAAAATATCACTCCTTATCACTCCAATTACACTTGCCTATTTTGTATGATATGAGCACAAATAGGACTTTGAAGAAAAAGAAAACTCCTTATATCTCCATGTGAGAAAATATCCCTATTTTGCATGATTCAACTACACATTAAGGCAACATTTTATCCTTATCACTCCAAGATCAATGAGAAAACATTTATCTCCTCTGCAAGATAATAAAAAAAATCTCAGTCACTCCATGCATCATGACACTCCATGCACCAAACAATATGCATAACATCCTTATGACTCCCCTTTGATGCCTTAGTGCACATATATATCATTACATTTTCTAAACCACCTTATATCTCCATATGCAACTTAAAGTCAAGAAAGGAAAAAAATCAACTCCATGACTTCAACATTGCACCATCATATACTACCACCATTATACTGCCATCATGCATAATTTCTTACCTTGGAAAACTCTATACATAGCCTTATGCATGCCATGTCAAAAATCACACCTTCTTGGCTTTGTTAGCCACCATGCATAATCTTGAAGTATCATTACCTTTGGATGCTTTGACTAAAGACAAGGAACTTTAGTATGTGTATCTTTGTCCATGCATTACCAACCATCAAGGAATCTTTAAAAAGTTTATAAGGCCTGAAGCCTTACTCTCTCATCATATCGGCCCTCTTGACTTAATAAAAATTAAGTATTAAGCATTGTTGTCGGCCACTCCATGTTATGATAGCTAGGATCTTCAAGAATAAGGTCTTGACCACGACACTCCTTTGGATAAGGTAATTATTTGTTTTTGTAAGTAAAAAAATACACTTGAGAGAAAAGAATCTTTCGAACAAAACAAAGAGCCAACCCTAAAAGTTGCTCAATCTTCATTTGGTCTTCCTTCTTTGATGCTCTACAACTGCATTATGCTCCGCCGACCTAGGGTTTGAATGCTTTCATCATGGCTCTAGTTTTTTCACTCCTCTCAACGGCATCTTTGGTTGCATCTTAGAACTCTGCATCATTAATAGAGAAGGTAACAGTTGCTTGAGTTTCATATGAAGCATTTTGATAATACTGTAGCTGTATTCTTTCATGGCTATGACCTCCTTCTTCTTTCATGGCTCTCTCCTTCATTGAGCATTCATTAACCTTCTTTCCTATTTCTGTATCCTTCCTTCTTCATGCTCTGCAACTTTTCTTGAAAGCTTAAGGCCATTGTGAGGCCGTGGATATATCTTCCCTTCTTGTCGGAAAAAAGAGGTAAGTTCTTGTCATTTTTTATCCTCTGTAGCTTTATTTGTCTCTTTTTACAGTTTGAAAATGGCAAAGGCTATATGTGGTCATGGGTATTGCATTTTTTGGCAAAAAATGACTTATCACTATCGGCCATGACTGTATATGTCTCTTTTTGGCTTTGATTTGTCTATAGATGTAGAAAACCTGAGGGTTTGACATTTTGAGATGAGGGTTTGTTGTTTTCTTCTATTTTCAAGGCCTCCACCTTGTCACGGCCATGCTCTTTCTGTGTATAGACACCAAACTGTGTAAACTGTTGAGGGTTTGTATGTTTTGAAGCTAGGGTTTCAACCCTCTTTGCACAAAAACTCCTTCACACTACCATGGCCATGCTCTTCTTCACTGCTATCCTTTTTTTCTTTTGACTGTGTATGAAGAAAAGAAACAAGGGTTCCAGAACTTTCCGTCAAGGGTTTGCTCATTTTGTACCCTCAAAGCTTCAAACTGTTATGGCCTACTCTCCTGTGGTATTCATTGCTCTTTCTTTTACTTGTCAGTGCAAAAGAAACAAGGGTTTGATATTTCTTTGAAAAGATCTTGTTTAACTTGCAGATAGGTATACCTTTTATCATGAGAAATCTTGTTCTTATGGCATGGCTATAACTGTATCTCTCTTTTATCTGAATCTTTTTGACTGTGGTTGCAAAAAATGAGCACTAGTGTTTGATATCTTGACATGGGTATATATTTAACATGAGCAATCTTTCCTTTTGTATAGCACCTTCTTGACTGTGGTTCTCTTGTAGGCAAAAGCATTGAGAGTTGAAGTATTAATAAATGGAGATTTTCTTTGCTTCACACAACACCTTCTCCTCCTTATGACTTTCATGCTATTAATGATACACTTTGTCTTTATTTACCCTCCACTATAGCAAGTCTTTTGATGTTCTGTATGATAACAAGTATTAGCTACCTCCATCTGTATCATGCATTGACCCTTTGGAAGGTTCTCATGTAGCATAAATGGCTTCCTTGGTTTATTTGCATATCAAAACTTGTATCTCTTTTTGCCTGCCAACTGTAAGATGATGGACTATTTGGCTGTGTCATCATCTTTTGACTGTGAGACTGTCTTTCTACTATAACTAGATTCTACCATGGCATAGAGATCAAGCTATCTTCTCTTTATCTGTCTATGGCATTTCTTAAAATGCACCTGTAGCATGCTTACATGTTCTTATCTCCTCCTACACCTGTAGCATGCTTACATGTTCTTATCTCCTCCTACACCTGTAGCTATCCTTATGCATACTGACTGCCTATCTCATGATTTGGATGTTATGCATCATGTATATCAAGCATTTCTCTTCTTGGCTGTCTGTTTACTATGACTGTATTATGATAGAACAAATGGCATAGAAGAAAGAGGACTATTTACTTTGTGAATTTCATGTTCCTTGTCAATCATCACTGTAGCACTTGATATAAGTCTTGTTCTTTTTCTGATGTTCATCCTTCATCATTGATGCACTTCTGTAGATGGATATGGCAACTGAAATATACTTTGTCTATTTCTTGCCTGTGTAAGTCTCTTCATTGATCACTATCCTGACTGTCTATGGTGAAGATGACTATACTTGTCTTTATTCTTACAATGTATCATTCCTTATGGCATTTGTTGACTGTACCATTACATCACTGTAGCTCCAAGGTGTATGAGATAAGGTTTGTTTGATCAAAACAGTTGATGAAATGCATGGAATCTACCTTATTATCTTTGGACTGTAGCATTCTTAACATTCCACTGTGCTCAATGTATTTGAATCTTTCTTTCTAGATATGACTATCTCTTGCTTTTTGAATTTGTACCTGACTGTCATGTTAGTGATGATATATGTAGCTGTTCCATAGCTTGTTCTTCTTATAAGGTCTCTTCTGCTAAGTGATAGTCTTTATCATTTGATGAATGCTCTTCAGAGAGTATGTTGTTTGTATCTATCATCTGCATCTTTGCCTCTAGCATGTGACTACTACACTTATCTCATATATTCTTGTGAGGCTTTCCTTTATGATAGTCAAGTTGGCATAGTGTATATATGATTGTCTCATCTTGGAGGCTATCTCATTTGTTATTCCATGTGGCATTTTGTTTGACTGTCTCTATGGCATACTTCCAACTTGAATGTGATATAACTATTAAACTTTGATCATCTTTAACAATATGAGAAATACCTGGTATAGATTGCTACTTCACCTGAACTGTTTCATTGTATCTCCATGTATCTTAAAGCTTTAAATACATGTATCATGTCACTTTGATTTGCTCCAATCAACTGTAACAATGTCATGATGACATATCTTTTATGTAAGTTGATTAGATGATGAATGATATAGCTTAGAATGATGCATCCTGTCTTTTCTGATACTCTTTTCAAAAAATGAAAAGAAACATGTTGGGCTCAAACCCTTGTGGGAGCCACATTTAATCCACATGTTTATTTGTCTTTAAACAACAACAAAACTTGTCCTATACCTGCACAGTGAACAAACAAGTTAGCATAAAAAGTACCTGATATCCTTGATTGATCTTCTTCGTGATTTCTTCCTGATTTGTGTCATTATTCGATCTAATTTCTTATCGGAATGTATGATGTGATAAGTAGATGTCTCTGTTTGATAAAAGCATGTGATAACTATAAACATCTGGAGCACTAACAGGGCTGTCCCCAAAATTTTGCAGGTTCAACTAATGATGGCTTGGAGTGAAGACTGAAAACTAAAGACTTGAAGGCTGGCTTCAATAGAAATCGGGTAAAAGCACAAAACTATGTCACACTTTTATAAAGGAAATGACCAATGTTGATCTAAATTTTTAACTTGAATCATTAAAAAGTGACATATACATTTTGAAGTTTGAAATGATGTAAATTAATGAAATGTATATTTTTTAGTGTATTTTATGTTCGTATTTTTTATAAAAATGAAAAAATTATTTGAATACATTTTTTTGTAAAATTGACACTATAATTTAGTTGCTGATAAAATGCTGAAAATTGAAGTTAAGTGGGATGTCGCTCTTTTTATGGTAAATTTTATTTTTTTTCCTTCAAAATTTTGGTGTTCATTTATAACTTGAAACTTTAGTGCATGGATTTATTTTTTATGCATTTTGATAAATATATATTTTTAAATAAATATTAAAAGTTACGTGTGCTGAAAAATAATTATTTTGATGGGACACCAGCTTTTGTCTTGACTATTTATCCAAAATAGAAAAAAATTTATATCATCTTGACATGAAATCTCTTCTCTAGTGCATCATATTTTTTTTAATTTTTTTAATAAACTTTACTATTTTTTCTTTTTAAGACAATCAACCCTATATTTTGGTGCTGATGACCTACTTTTACTAAAAATAAAAAATAAAAAATAAAATATTAACATTAATTAGACTATTAAAAAAACCACATTTTTTAAAACTACACTTACAAATCTACAAAAGGGTATTTTTAGATTTTTTTTTTAAATATTTACATGAGTAGGAATTGTTGAAACGTCAACTTTTTTGAAATTTTGTATTTTTTTGGTAAATTGGCCTCCAAGTGGTGCTACATATGTATTTAGTGGACACTTCTAGTTGGAAAAGTTGTGGCCCATATCTAACTTAGCTAGAATGAATCTCACTAGACCATATGTTTGAAAAAAATGACTTTTAGTTAGAAATGTTTAAATTCACTTGTGCTGATAAGTCAGCCAAAAGTGTGACATAGTTTTATGCTTTTACCCAATCTCCATTATCAGGCAATGATGGATGTTTAGATTTATCAGATGTTCATTTCTTTTTCTTTTATCAAATAGATACATAGCTTACATGTCTGCAATTGTTCAGTCTAGTTACTCCCACGGCTTGTGTTGGACACATTTGAACACTTCTTTTAAACATGATCAGTTAATTTCTCTTATGCATATGATGTATATGTATTTCCTTTTTCAATCAATGCATGAGATAAAGTAACAAATTCTTGAATGTATGTTCAAAACATGACATGAAATAATAGTGCAATACAAATTATCTTTCTTTCTTTCATTCAAAACTGATTAACTGAATAATCAATTTAACTTATAACTCTTGAAAGATCAAACTATGTAGAACAACTGTATCTCCTTGAATGTTTGATTTCTTAACAATCAATTCTTTTGTCATGATAACTTATCAGTCCTTATTGGACTGATGGGTTATCTTGACAATTGGATATTCTCTTCCACTCTGTCAAGGCATCAACCATTCAATGAATGCATAACTTTGAAGTTTTCTTTTATCACTTCTGAACAATTACACTTAGGCCCAACTATTTTTAAGTGTGAACAAAAAATTAGTAACAATAACAATCTCACCCTCCCAATCCCAAAGCTAAGTGATAACATCCCCAAAGCTAAGTGATTGCCTTCTTGATGATGATTGTCACATTCTTGACTTTAAGACTAATTCATGATTGCATGCTTGTCCATAAGTGTAATGTGTCATAGTTGGTCTATTGGCCTTGCTAGGGTTGTCTTTATGTGGGAATGACATGCTTGACTTGATGGGGCTGTCTTCCCTTCTTAATTTAGGATTTCTACTCTCTAATTACCAACACAATTGTCTCTTCATTATGAAAGTCCTCTTCTTTCTCTCTTCTACACTCCCTACTTTTAGACTTCGCATTTGTAATTCCAGGGTATGTATCCTCTAGGAAGACAATAATGCCTTTGATACACGATAGTCAACCTAGGGATGTCTTTGATCTTTGTATGACAAACACCTAATTAATTCTAGCTACTTGTAGTACATTAAGCATCTCATATAATATCACCATATTCATGGTCATTACCATGTGTCCTCCAACAACAATAGAAGTGTACCTACACTATAATAAATACTTAGAATGACATACCTACAATTATGCAGTTCTGAGTTCTCCTTCAAAATGGTTTGAGGTTGAAAAATAGCGGCATTAGATTTCTGTAAGTTTCCATGCTAAAATGCAACACCTAAAACTCATTGCTACCTTCTATAGCTCACTACAATTGTTTGCTATTCTACTAGATAACTATCAACATAAACCTAGAAGAAAGTCCATCAACTTCTTTCATGAGAAACATTACTAGGAACTTTATGTAGGTGAATAATGCACCAAAGTTCCAATAGTAAAATTAAAAGTTTTAGAATACTAAATTGCTTAGAATTAGAAGATGAAATTTTCTAGGAATTTAGAAGGTCATGTAAGTTGAGTTGTTTGATTTTGGAAAAAAGGGGCAGCCTAGTCCTTATCTAACACCTATGCTAGTAGCCTATTCCACTAGGGAGTAACCTAGTCTAGAGAGTTTCTATAGGTATAAAAAATTATAAGAGGTCAAGAATAGTATGTATATTATTCTATTAGATGTAAAATTGTCAACATGTAGTGGAAGATGTGAAACCAACTAAAAAATGGAAACAAGTCATAAAAGCCTTTATAAGAAATAATGAAAAAGAAAGTAAATGGACAGTCATAGGAGGCTAGTCAAGGATTGCCATAGTTTTAGGGGAAGTTATGGAGTCATTTCTTGTTTGAAACCCGCATCAAGATGGTATTATATGTAGCTATAGGATATCTTTAGTTATGCATACCTAAAAGAAGGACATGTTGTAGTGCCAAAAATGTCACCATGATGCAAGAGATAGTTTTGATGTCATACATCGTAAGGCTTCAACTATTGATCAAAACTTCTAGCATGAACTCAAGTTTTCAAAAGGACTTCATCACTAGTCTTGGATCACATCTAGAGACCTAAAGTTGACTACCATTATTGCAAACAAGGTATGGACAACCATTGAAGCATAAAGGATATAGGAATTTTGTAAGATGTTGTAATTGCAACTACCCTTGTAGAGATGTATGTAAAGTGTGGAAGCATAGACAAGGCATGTGGACTATTTGATATGACACCTCAAAGCATAAAGGATATAGGATTTTTTGTCATATGTTGTAACTACAGCTGCCCTTGTAGACATGTATGTAAACTATGGAAGCATAGACAAGGCATGTGGACTGTTTGATAGAACACCTCAAAGCATAAAGGATATAGGATTTTTTGTCATGTGTTGTAATTACATTTTCCCTTGTAGACATGTATGCAAATCGTGGAAGTGTAAAGGATATCAGAATTTTGTTAGATGTTGTATTTGCACTTGCCCTTGTAGACATGTATGTAAAGTGTGGAAGCATAGACAAGGCACATGGACTATTTGATAGAACAACTCAAAGCATAAAGGATATAGGATTTTTTGTCATATGTTGTAACTGTAGCTACCCTTGTAGACATGTATGCAAACTATGGAAGCATAGACAAGGCATGTGGACTGTTTGATAGAACACCTCAAAGCATAAAGGATATAGGATTTTTTGTCATGTGTTGTAATTATAGTTGCCCTTGTAGACATGTATGCAAACTGTGGAAGCATAAAGGATATCATAATTTTGTTAGATGTTGTATTTGTACTTGCCCTTGTAGACATGTATGTAGAGTGTGGAAGCATAGACAGGGCACATGGACTGTTTGACCTAACACCTCAAAGCATAAAGGATACCAGAATTTTGTTAGATATTATATTTGCAGCTACCCTTGTAGACATGTATGTAAAGTGTGGAAGTATAGACAAGGCATGTCAATTGTTTGACCTAACACCTCAAAGAGATGTTTTGTCATGGAAGGCAATGATTGCAAGATATGCATAAAATGGATTTGTTGAAAAGTCTTTAGAAATGTTCAAGCAAATGCATTTGGCATGTGTAAATCCACATTCCACAACCTTTGCTAGCGTCCTCCAAATTAGGATCTCTGGAACATGGTATGGACAACTATCAAAGTATAAAGGATATAGGAATTTTGCTAGATGTTGTAATTGTAGCTGCCCTTGTAGACATGTATGCAAAGTGTGGAAGCATAGACAAGGCATGTTGAATGCTTGACCTAACACCTCAAAGAATAAAAGATATCGAAATTTTGTCAAATATTATATTTGCAGCTACCCTTGTAGACATTATGTAAAGTGTTGGAAGCATAGACAAGGCATGTTAATTGTTTGAACTAACACCTCAAAGAGATGTCCTGTCATGGAATACAATGATTGCAAGATATGCAAAAAATGGATTTGTTGAAAAGGCTTTAGAACATTTCAAGCAAATGCAATTGGCACATGTAAAGCCAAATTTCACAACCTTTGCCAGCATCCTCCCTATCTTTACCAAATTAGGATCTTTGGAATAGGGTATGGACAACCATTAAAGCATAAAGGATATAGGAATTTTGTCAGATGTTGTAATTCCAGCTGCCCTTGTAGACATGTATGCAAAGTGTGGAAGCATAGACAATGCACGTGGATTGTTTGAGGTCTAACACTCAACCATGAAAATTGGAAGCATAGACAAGGCATGTGGATTATGGAAAAGGATTTAGAAACTTTCAAGCAAATGCAATTAGTATGTGTAAAGCCAAATTCCACAACCTTTGCCAGCATCCTCCCTATATGTACCAAAATAAGATCTTTGGAATAGCGTATGGATAGCCATCAAAGCATAAAGGATATAGGATTTTTGTCACATATTGTAATTGTAGCTTCCCTTGTAGACATGTATGCAAAGTGTGGAATAATAGACAAGGCGCATGGACTATTTGATAAAACACCACAAATAGATGTCATCTCATGGGATGTAATGATTGCAAGATATGCAAAAAATAGATTTGTTGAAAAGACTTTAGAAACTTCCAAGAAAATGCAATTGGCACGTGTAAAGCCAAATTCCACAACCTTTCCCAACATCCTCCCTATCTATACCAAAATAGGATCTTTGGAATAGTGTATGGACAGCCATCAAAGCATAAAGGATATAGGAATATTGTAACATGTTGTAATTATAGCTGCCCTTGTAGACATGTATGCAAAGTGTGGAAGCATAGAAACGACACGTGGACTGTTTGATACAACACCACAAAGAGATGTCCTCTTATGGGATGCAATGATTGCAAGATATGAAAAAAATGGATTTGTTGAAAAGACTTTAGAAAATTTCAAGTAAATGCAATTGGCACATGTAAATCCAAATTCCACAACCTTTGTCAGCATCCTCCATATCTCTACCAGAATAGGATCTTTGAAATAGTGTATGGACAGCCATCAAAGCATAAAGGATATAGGAATTTTGTCACATGTTGTAATTGCAGCTACCTGTTGATCATGATATTAGTCATAATACACAGATAAATAATTCACAAAATAAACCTTTATCATCTTGAAAAGTATGATCAATTCAGGATGAATTGATAACTCCAAGGCTCCATTAGTTAGGTCTTAGCCTTCTGATAATCTCTCAGTTAGTTTGATGTGAATTGTTGTTTTCCATTCAAGGGCCTTATGTTTCTACTTTGAAGTGATTCATGTCTGGATATGCTTTTGTTTTTCCTTCTTTCTATGAATTCTCAACAAATGAGGTTAAATCCTATCGTGTTTAACCAAATCATGCAGGTATTTGTGTAAGTTTGATCAATTCTTCTGCATATCATTTGATTTATGATGATCTTAATTAGTTCTTCTAAAACTATTTTAAATCCACTTATCATGAACTAACTTCCACTTGATTTCACTTCTGCATTGTAAATTTATTTAAATGATGTGCCTATAAGTAGGCATTTCCATGATTCCTACCATTATTTATGTTTATTTGCATGATATTTTCTATTTTGTATGCACTCTATTTAAAATATGCTACAGATCTTCATGTGTATATGGATTTCTGCATAATTTATCTTCTACTTTCCATTTTTCTTTGTATTTGCAGCTATAATGATGATTCTAATGAAATTAAAGAAATTTGAATAAATGCTTTCTAATTTTATTGAAATGAGTGACTTTCAACCATTGTTGTATATGTGCATTTCAATACTTCATGAAATAGAGATGAAAACCAAACCATGCTATGCCAGGACATTCCACAACTTCACACAGTTAGTGCTAATCTTCAAAGGAATAGGAAATAAAAAACAAGAACTAGTTAATATGCACTCCAAGGGGTGCAACACACCACAGTAACAAGTCAAGATGATATCTAGAATATTACTCAAGATTTACTATGTAGTTGTAATATGTATCTCTATTGCATTTAGTATTTGAAATGTAAACATATTTACAATTGGTCTTGAGAAAGTACCATGACATTCAACAGTCCTATCTCAATTAAGCTCTTAATAATATTACAAATGTCGAGTGGCTAGAGTACCAGACAAGATATTTCATAACTGGTGGACCGACCGAGATATTGAATAACCTTATCAGCCTCGGCCTTCCCCCCGCTCCGCTAGCACCCCGCTAGCCGGGCCACTCCAATGACTGACGACTTCCAGTGGCAAGGTTGGCCCATGGCAAGACTTGGTCATAATAATGCATCAACGGATCGGCATGTATGAATGGTTTAATCGGTAACGTTGTGATTCCAGAATGTATACACTCCAATGGGCTACGGGGGCCCTACTCTATAATGGACGATATTGGGAAGCCCGTCGATTTCTCTGTCAAATCTGCTTGTGAACCCCGCTCGGGTGGGAGGAATACATGTAATCGTGGGATGGAAGTAGCATAAACGGAGACTTATGCTTGAATTTGAGGAGCTCCAGATTGAGGCTCGGGGAATTCACTTGACCCAACATACTGGAAAATGAAATTATCGCTACGCTACAATTTTTGAGAGATAGTTGGAAATCCTATTCTTCAACTTATAATGATGTTATCAGATTCCCCTGTCTATTACTGAATGGAGAGTGACATGCAGGGAATAGCGGGGGAGCTAGTAAGAGGACTCTTAGAGTGGGCTCCTACTCCAGCAGTGACCCGCCCGCAGTCGATTAACTACACAGAAGTGAAGGAGGGGCCCTACTAAATAATATAAAAGGGGGGGTGGGTGGGAGGAGGAGAATAGTGCCTGGGCTATAATGGTTTCTTGCCCCCCCAACCCAATGGCTAATCCTCCCACCCACCCAACCCTCTCCTTTTATAGATCAAGGATAAGAGGTGGTTACCAAAGATCCTATGATCAAGATTTATCTATTATCATCAACGGTTCATACTCCTTTGACAAAGTCAACATATAAGACACGTGGCACATATTGTCAATTGGTAATCTTCTAATGAAGTACAATTGTCCTTCTTGAATATTCTATGATCTTCAATTTCATCGAGTTAGACTACAAGTGCTAATAGGACAAAAATGCCCTGGAAGACACATAATGTAATTCCTTCTTCATTCAGATGGATCTTCTTCATGTACCTACATCCCCGTGTCTACCTTCTTATAAGCATCATATGCCTGCACAAAGGTGTCTACCTGGAATTTGCTTATTGTGGTAGCTCTTAACCTAGTATATTTCAATGCTTCTATTTGTTCATCCAAAGGTCCCAACATAGATATCCTACTATCCGCTTCCTTACTATATGTCTTCACTTTCACTGTAGCTCAACCATTTCATCCATAACATCCTTAGTGAAGAGCTCCTTGGGATCTTTAGCCACTTCTTTAAACTTGTCTTTGAATATCTAGATGGATTCATCCACCTCTGGCACTGCCTCTTCTATTATAGCATCATCTAATAATTCTCCCATTACTTTTAACTCCTCAACTAACAAATCATGAACCTTAGTCTAAATGTCTCTCACTCTTGTCATGTTAGCCTTCAATACACTCAGCTCATAATCCATCTGTCTTCCATGTATCCATGAGTGGCAAAGTTGCATTAGTGACAACTTTATTCTTCAGTAGTTCATCATCTATCATGAATTTAGCTCCTTTGAGTCTCACCATTACATAGTTACACTTTTGTATCCTTTGAGTGAATTCACTCTTTAAAGAATCAATAGCCTCCTTCAGCTTGGACAATGTGTCCCAATTGGATATCGATATCCTTATTAATTGTTCTCTAGAGGTCATGAATTTGGAAAACCACTTATCCATTATGTGAGCATGGTGTTTCTGGATATCTAGACTAGCTATCTCTACTTCACTTATTAAGGTCAATGCAGCAAGCCTTTCAATAGCCTGTAAGGTGGATGCCAAGGAGTCTGGCTTCACTAACCCTTGTATAAATTGTTGCAATTGCACATTCTAATCTTTCAGCTCTTTCTTCCTGGCCTTGAGCTTTTTCATTTTGGCAACTATTGCCTCAGTGCTCTCCAGATGTTCTTGTATCTCTTGCTCTGTGGTGGCATGACCCAAGTCAACTTGTATCACTTGGAATTCCTCAGTCCTAATTTCTCTTTTGGCCTTATCTACTAGAGGCACAAGAATTTGGGTTGTCCTTTTTCCAGTCTTTGGATCTCTTTTAATGTTGGAGACTATCCTAGCTCTCTGTTTAGCAGAATCAAGAGTAAACAATGATTTAAAGTCAAAAGGTACCAGTTGTGCTTGTTCTTGGCCTACCTCTAAGGAAATTAAAGTCAATGCACCTAATTGTGATCCTCCATCTTGATCTGGTTTCTCAGTTTGAGCATCTTGGGTTCCTTTATCTTGATCCTTTTCCTGATCACCTAGATCTTGCACATTTTCTTGGTTTCCATCTCTGGCATCCAAATTTTCTTCCTCATGCAATTGTTCCTCTTGCCTTTGTTCTGGAGGTGGTTGATTATCTAGTTCTGAATCATCTTGTTTCTTTGGAACCTCATCATTTTTAGGCTCTCGGCCTTTATTGTCTTGATCACCCTGATGGCTATCTTGTTTATGCTCATCACCCTTTTCTCTTGTAGCTGCAGGTGGTTCAGATACCTTTTCTTGTTCAGGCTTAAATCCACTAGGATATCTTGTTGTTCTGTTTGTTCTTGCACATTATCACCTTTATTATATTTTCCCATGGGGACTCTTTCTTCTTGAGATTGGTCACTTTTGGTGACCTCTTCTTCTGCATTCC